>CANTUR010000193.1:0-5896382 GCA_947683625.1 Mallotus nudiflorus | reverse complement strand
TGAACGCAAAACGTGAACTCCGGCAAATTCGTGCATAAATGGTTTAAGATTTGTTGTTACCCCTGTGGTCAAACTGCCAACTCGAAGTCCCAAATACAACTTATATCATTACAAAGCTCGTAAATCAAATGGACACAATCGACATGCCACAATTTGTGCAATTTTGAACACGGAACACGAACTCGTCCGAATTTTCATTCAAAATGTTTTAAATATGTTGTCCAAAGTTCCGATTGCATATTTCCGGTCATATTCCATCATTCTCGACTCATAAGTCAAATTAATTTTCACTAAATGCACGACTTGTGCATATTTGAACACGTAAGGCGCGGACTCTTGCAAAATTCTGTGCATAATTGGTTTAAAACGTTTTATCCAACGGCCCAATTCCATATTTACAATTCAAAATACAAATTATGCCCTTACAAACTCATAAATCGAATTGACATCATCGAATGCGCAATTTGCGCATATTTGAACGCAAAGCGTGAGGCCGTGCAAATTAGTGCGCAAACGGTTTTGAACGTGTTATCCAATGTTCCAATTGCACATTTACAATAATAGTTACATATTACAGCATTCTAAACACATAAATGTAATTGACATTGCTGAGTGCACAATTTTCGCACGTTCGTGCATGTTTGAACAAAAAAAAATGCGAACAAGTGCAATTTGCGCACAAATTGTTCTGAACGTGTTACCCAATGTTCCGATTGCATATTTTTGAACCAAAACACACATTCCAGCATTCCATGCTCATAAATTCTAATTGACGTTACTGAATGCACAGTTTGCGCACGTTCGTGCGAGTTTGAATGCGAAACGTGAACTCTTGCAAAATTTGTGCAAAAATGGTTTAAAATATGTCTTCCAATGGTCCAAATGCAATATTTACAATCCAATTACAAAATTGTATCATTCCTAACTTGTAAATCAAATTGACACGATCGATTGCACAATTTGTGCACATTAGCGCATGTTTGAATGCAAAACGTGAACTCGTGCAAATTTGTAGACAAATGGCTTTAAAAATTTATCCAATGTTCCAATTGCATATTTACAATACTTAGTACGAATTCTAGCATTCTAAGCTCAAAAATATGATTGGCATTATGGTATCCATAATTTGTGCACGTTTGAACGCAAAACATGAACTCGCGCAAATTTGTGTACGAATTGTTTTAAACATCTTATCCAATGTTCCGGTTGCATATTTTCAATACTCAGTACATGTTCTAGCATTCCAAAATCAGTACATATGATTGACAATATTGAATGCGCAATTTGCGCACATCTGCGCATTTTGAAAATAAGATGCACACTCGTGCAAATTTGTGCTCAAATTGTTTTAAACATCCTATCCAATGTTCCAATTGCATATTTTTAATCCTAACTACAGATTCTAGCATTCAAAACTCTTAAATCAAATTGATTTAGTTGAATGCACACTCTGTGTACATTTGTGCATGTTTGAACGCAAAACGTGAACTCCGGCAAATTCGTGCATAAATGGTTTAAGATTTGTTGTTACCCCTGTGGTCAAACTGCCAACTCGAAGTCCCAAATACAACTTATATCATTACAAAGCTCGTAAATCAAATGGACACAATCGAATGCACAATTTGTGCAATTTTGAACACGGAACACGAACTCGTCCGAATTTTCATTCAAAATGTTTTAAATATGTTGTCCAAAGTTCCGATTGCATATTTCCGGTCATATTCCATCATTCTCGACTCATAAGTCAAATTAATTTTCACTAAATGCACGACTTGTGCATATTTGAACACGTAAGGCGCGGACCTCTTGCAAATTCTGTGCATAATTGGTTTAAAACGTTTTATCCAACGGCCCAATTCCATATTTACAATTCAAAATACAAATTATGCCCTTACAAACTCATAAATCGAATTGACATCATCGAATGCGCAATTTGCGCATATTTGAACGCAAAGCGTGAGGCGTGCAAATTAGTGCGCAAACGGTTTTGAACGTGTTATCCAATGTTCCAATTGCACATTTACAATAATAGTTACATATTACAGCATTCTAAACACATAAATGTAATTGACATTGCTGAGTGCACAATTTTCGCACGTTCGTGCATGTTTGAACAAAAAAAAATGCGAACAAGTGCAATTTGCGCACAAATTGTTCTGAACGTGTTACCCAATGTTCCGATTGCATATTTTTGAACCAAACCACACATTCCAGCATTCCATGCTCATAAATCTAATTGACGTTACTGAATGCACAGTTTGCGCACGTTCGTGCGAGTTTGAATGCGAAACGTGAACTCTTGCAAAATTTGTGCAAAAATGGTTTAAAATATGTCTTCCAATGGTCCAAATGCATATTTACAATCCAAATTACAAAATTGTATCATTCCTAACTTGTAAATCAAATTGACACGATCGATTGCACCAAATTTGTGCACATTAGCGCATGTTTGAATGCAAAACGTGAACTCGTGCAAATTTGTAGACAAATGGCTTTAAAAATGTTATCCAATGTTCCAATTGCATATTTACAATACTTAGTACGAATTCTAGCATTCTAAGCTCAAAAATATGATAGGCATTATGGTATCCATAATTTGTGCACGTTTGAACGCAAAACATGAACTCGCGCAAATTTGTGTACGAATTGTTTTAAACATCTTATCCAATGTTCCGGTTGCATATTTTCAATACTCAGTACATGTTCTAGCATTCCAAAATCAGTACATATGATTGACAATATTGAATGCGCAATTTGCGCACATCTGCGCATTTTGAAAATAAGATGCACACTCGTGCAAATTTGTGCTCAAATTGTTTTAAACATCCTATCCAATGTTCCAATTGCATATTTTTAATCCTAACTACAGATTCTAGCATTCTAAACTCTTAAATCAAATTGATTTAGTTGAATGCACACTCTGTGTACATTTGTGCATGTTTGAACGCAAAACGTGAACTCCGGCAAATTCGTGCATAAATGGTTTAAGATTTGTTGTTACCCTGTGGTCAAACTGCCAACTCGAAGTCCCAAATACAACTTATATCATTACAAAGCTCGTAAATCAAATGGACACAATCGAATGCACAATTTGTGCAATTTTGAACACGGAACACGAACCTCGTCCCGAATTTTCATTCAAAATGTTTTAAATATGTTGTCCAAAGTTCCGATTGCATATTTCCGGTCATATTCCATCATTCTCGACTCATAAGTCAAATTAATTTTCACTAAATGCACGACTTGTGCATATTCTGAACACGTAAGGCGCGGACTCTTGCAAATTCTGTGCATAATTGGTTTAAAACGTTTTATCCAACGGCCCAATTCCATATTTACAATTCAAATACAAATTATGCCCTTACAAACTCATAAATCGAATTGACATCATCGAATGCGCAATTTGCGCATATTTGAACGCAAAGCGTGAGGCCGTGCAAATTAGTGCGCAAACGGTTTTGAACGTGTTATCCAATGTTCCAATTGCACATTTACAATAATAGTTACATATTACAGCATTCTAAACGACATAAATGTAATTGACATTGCTGAGTGCACAATTTTCGCACGTTCGTAGCATGTTTGAACAAAAAAAAATGCGAACAAGTGCAATTTGCGCACAAATTGTTCTGAACGTGTTACCCAATGTTCCCGATTGCATATTTTTGAACCAAAACACACATTCCAGCATCCATGCTCATAAATCTAATTGACGTTACTGAATGCACAGTTTGCGCACGTTCGTGCGAGTTTGAATGCGAAACGTGAACTCTTGCAAAATTTGTGCAAAAATGGTTTAAAATATGTCTTCCAATGGTCCAAATGCATATTTACAATCCAAATTACAAAATTGTATCATTCCTAACTTGTAAATCAAATTGACACGATCGATTGCACAATTTGTGCACATTAGCGCATGTTTGAATGCAAAACGTGAACTCGTGCAAAATTTGTAGACAAATGGCTTTAAAAATGTTATCCAATGTTCCAATTGCATATTTACAATACTTAGTACGAATTCTAGCATTCTAAGCTCAAAAATATGATTGGCATTATGGTATCCATAATTTGTGCACGTTTGAACGCAAAACATGAACTCGCGCAAATTTGTGTACGAATTGTTTTAAACATCTTATCCAATGTTCCGGTTGCATATTTTCAATACTCAGTACATGTTCTAGCATTCCAAAATCAGTACATATGATTGACAATATTGAATGCGCAATTTGCGCACATCTGGCGCATTTTGAAAATAAGATGCACACTCGTGCAAATTTGTGCTCAAATTGTTTTAAACATCCTATCCAATGTTCCAAATTGCATATTTTTAATCCTAACTACAGATTCTAGCATTCTAAACTCTTAATCAAATTGATTTAGTTGAATGCACACTCTGTGTACATTTGTGCATGTTTGAACGCAAAACGTGAACTCCGGCAAATTCGTGCATAAATGGTTTAAGATTTGTTGTACCCTGTGGTCAAACTGCCAACTCGAAGTCCCAAATACAACTTATATCATTACAAAGCTCGTAAATCAAATGGACACAATCGAATGCACAATTTGTGCAATTTTGAACACGGAACACGAACTCGTCCGAATTTTCATTCAAAATGTTTTAAATATGTTGTCCAAAGTTCCGATTGCATATTTCCGGTCATATTCCATCATTCTCGACTCATAAGTCAAATTAATTTTCACTAAATGCACGACTTGTGCATATTTGAACACGTAAGGCGCGGACTCTTGCAAATTCTGTGCATAATTGGTTTAAAACGTTTTATCCAACGGCCCAATTCCATATTTACAATTCAAAATACAAATTATGCCCTTACAAACTCATAAATCGAATTGACATCATCGAATTGCGCAATTTGCGCATATTTGAACGCAAAGCGTGAGGCCGTGCAAATTAGTGCGCAAACGGTTTTGAACGTGTTATCCAATGTTCCAATTGCACATTTACAATAATAGTTACATATTACAGCATTCTAAACACATAAATGTAATTGACATTGCTGAGTGCACAATTTTCGCACGTTCGTGCATGTTTGAAACAAAAAAAAATGCGAACAAGTGCAATTTGCGCACAAATTGTTCTGAACGTGTTACCCAATGTTCCGATTGCATATTTTTGAACCAAAAACACACATTCCAGCATTCCATGCTCATAATCTAATTGACGTTACTGAATGCACAGTTTGCGCACGTTCGTGCGAGTTTGAATGCGAAACGTGAACTCTTGCAAAATTTGTGCAAAAATGGTTTAAAATATGTCTTCCAATGGTCCAAATGCATATTTACAATCCAAATTACAAAATTGTATCATTCCTAACTTGTAAATCAAATTGACACGATCGATTGCACAATTTGTGCACATTAGCGCATGTTTGAATGCAAAACGTGAACTCGTGCAAATTTGTAGACAAATGGCTTTAAAAATGTTATCCAATGTTCCAATTGCATATTTACAATACTTAGTACGAATTCTAGCATTCTAAGCTCAAAAATATGATTGGCATTATGGTATCCATAATTTGTGCACGTTTGAACGCAAAACATGAACTCGCGCAAATTTGTGTACGAATTGTTTTAAACATCTTATCCAATGTTCCGGTTGCATATTTTCAATACTCAGTACATGTTCTAGCATTCCAAAATCAGTACATATGATTGACAATATTGAATGCGCAATTTGCGCACATCTGCGCATTTTGAAAATAAGATGCACACTCGTGCAAATTTGTGCTCAAATTGTTTTAAACATCCTATCCAATGTTCCAATTGCATATTTTTAATCCTAACTACAGATTCCTAGCATTCTAAACTCTTAAATCAAATTGATTTAGTTGAATGCACACTCTGTGTACATTTGTGCATGTTTGAACGCAAAACGTGAACTCCGGCAAATTCGTGCATAAATGGTTTAAGATTTGTTGTTACCCTGTGGTCAAACTGCCAACTCGAAGTCCCAAATACAACTTATATCATTACAAAGCTCGTAAATCAAATGGACACAATCGAATGCACAATTTGTGCAATTTGAACACGGAACACGAACTCGTCCGAATTTTCATTCAAAATGTTTTAAATATGTTGTCCAAAGTTCCGATTGCGATTATTTCCGGTCATATTCCATCATTCTCGACTCATAAGTCAATTAATTTTCACTAAATGCACGACTTGTGCATATTTGAACACGTAAGGCGCGGACTCTTGCAAATTCTGTGCATAATTGGTTTAAAACGTTTTATCCAACGGGCCCAATTCCATATTTACAATTCAAAATACAAATTATGCCCTTACAAACTCATAAATCGAATTGACATCATCGAATGCGCAATTTGCGCATATTTGAACGCAAAGCGTGAGGCCGTGCAAATTAGTGCGCAAACGGTTTTGAACGTGTTATCCAATGTTCCAATTGCACATTTACAATAATAGTTACATATTACAGCATTCTAAACACATAAATGTAATTGACATTGCTGAGTGCACAATTTTCGCACGTTCGTGCATGTTTGAACAAAAAAAAATGCGAACAAGTGCAATTTGCGCACAAATTGGTTCTGAACGTGTTACCCAATGTTCCGATTGCATATTTTTGAACCAAAACACACATTCCAGCATTCCATGCTCATAAATCTAATTGACGTTACTGAATGCACAGTTTGCGCACGTTCGTGCGAGTTGAATGCGAAACGTGAACTCTTGCAAAATTTGTGCAAAAAATGGTTTAAAATATGTCTTCCAATGGTCCAAATGCATATTTACAATCCAAATTACAAAATTGTATCATTCCTAACTTGTAAATCAAATTGACACGATCGATTGCACAATTTGTGCACATTAGCGCATGTTTGAATGCAAAACGTGAACTCGTGCAAATTTGTAGACAAATGGCTTTAAAAATGTTATCCAATGTTCCAATTGCATATTTACAATACTTAGTACAAATTCTAGCATTCTAAGCTCAAAAATATGATTGGCATTATGGTATCCATAATTTGTGCACGTTTGAACGCAAAAACATGAACTCGCGCAAATTTGTGTACGAATTGTTTTAAACATCTTATCCAATGTTCCGGTTGCATATTTTCAATACTCAGTACAAGTTCTAGCATTCCAAAATCAGTACATATGATTGACAATATTGAATGCGCAATTTGCGCACATCTGCGCATTTTGAAAATAAGATGCACACTCGTGCAAATTTGTGCTCAAATTGTTTTAAACATCCTATCCAATGTTCCAATTGCATATTTTTAATCCTAACTACAGATTCTAGCATTCTAAACTCTTAAATCAAATTGATTTAGTTGAATGCACACTCTGTGTACATTTGTGCATGTTTGAACGCAAAACGTGAACTCCGGCAAATTCGTGCATAAATGGTTTAAGATTTGTTGTTACCCTGTGGTCAAACTGCCAACTCGAAGTCCCCAAATACAACTTATATCATTACAAAGCTCGTAAATCAAATGGACACAATCGAATGCACAATTTGTGCAATTTTGAACACGGAACACGAACTCGTCCGAATTTTCATTCAAAATGTTTTAAATATGTTGTCCAAAGTTCCGATTGCATATTTCCGGTCATATTCCATCATTCTCGACTCATAAGTCAAATTAATTTTCACTAAATGCACGACTTGTGCATATTTGAACACGTAAGGCGCGGACTCTTGCAAATTCTGTGCATAATTGGTTTAAACGTTTTATCCAACGGGCCCAATTCCATATTTACAATTCAAAATACAAATTATTGCCCTTACAAACTCATAAATCGAATTGACATCATCGAATGCGCAATTTGCGCATATTTGAACGCAAAGCGTGAGGCCGTGCAAATTAGTGCGCAAACGGTTTTTGAACGTGTTATCCAATGTTCCAATTGCACATTTACAATAATAGTTACATATTACAGCATTCTAAACACATAAATGTAATTGACATTGCTGAGTGCACAATTTTCGGCACGTTCGTGCATGTTTGAACAAAAAAAAAATGCGAACAAGTGCAATTTGCGCACAAATTGTTCTGAACGTGTTACCCAATGTTCCGATTGCATATTTTTGAACCAAAACACACATTCCAGCATTCCATGCTCATAAATCTAATTGACGTTACTGAATGCACAGTTTGCGCACCGTTCGTGCGAGTTTGAATGCGAAACGTGAACTCTTGCAAAATTTGTGCAAAAATGGTTTAAAATATGTCTTCCAATGGTCCAAATGCATATTTACAATCCAAATTACAAAATTGTATCATTCCTAACTTGTAAATCAAATTGACACGATCGATTGCACAATTTGTGCACATTAGCCCATGTTTGAATGCAAAACGTGAACTCGTGCAAATTTGTAGACAAATGGCTTTAAAAATGTTATCCAATGTTCCAATTGCATATTTACAATACTTAGTACAAATTCTAGCATTCTAAGCTCAAAAATATGATTGGCATTATGGTATCCATAATTTGTGCACGTTTGAACGCAAAACATGAACTCGCGCAAATTTGTGTACGAATTGTTTTAAACATCTTATCCAATGTTCCGGTTGCATATTTTCAATACTCAGTACATGTTCTAGCATTCCAAAATCAGTACATATGATTGACAATATTGAATGCGCAATTTGCGCACATCTGCGCATTTTGAAAATAAGATGCACACTCGTGCAAATTTGTGCTCAAATTGTTTTAAACATCCTATCCAATGTTCCAATTGCATATTTTTAATCCTAACTACAGATTCTAGCATTCTAAACTCTTAAATCAAATTGATTTAGTTGAATGCACACTCTGTGTACATTTGTGCATGTTTGAACGCAAAACGTGAACTCCGGCAAATTCGTGCATAAATGGTTTAAGATTTGTTGTTACCCTGTGGTCAAACTGCCAACTCGAAGTCCCAAATACAACTTATATCATTACAAAGCTCGTAAATCAAATGGACACAATCGAATGCACAATTTGTGCAATTTTGAACACGGAACACGAACTCGTCCGAATTTTCATTCAAAATGTTTTAAATATGTTGTCCAAAGTTCCGATTGCATATTTCCGGTCATATTCCATCATTCTCGACTCATAAGTCAAATTAATTTTCACTAAATGCACGACTTGTGCATATTTGAACACGTAAGGCGCGGACTCTTGCAAATTCTGTGCATAATTGGTTTAAAACGTTTTATCCAACGGCCCAATTCCATATTTACAATTCAAAATACAAATTATGCCCTTACAAACTCATAAATCGAATTGACATCATCGAATGCGCAATTTGCGCATATTTGAACGCAAAGCGTGAGGCCGTGCAAATTAGTGCGCAAACGGTTTTGAACGTGTTATCCAATGTTCCAATTGCACATTTACAATAATAGTTACATATTACAGCATTCTAAACACATAAATGTAATTGACATTGCTGAGTGCACAATTTTCGCACGTTCGTGCATGTTTGAACAAAAAAAAATGCGAACAAGTGCAATTTGCGCACAAATTGTTCTGAACGTGTTACCCAATGTTCCGATTGCATATTTTTGAACCAAAACACACATTCCAGCATTCCATGCTCATAAATCTAATTGACGTTACTGAATGCACAGTTTGCGCACGTTCGTGCGAGTTTGAATGCGAAACGTGAACTCTTGCAAAATTTGTGCAAAAATGGTTTAAAATATGTCTTCCAATGGTCCAAATGCATATTTACAATCCAAATTACAAAATTGTATCATTCCTAACTTGTAAATCAAATTGACACGATCGATTGCACAATTTGTGCACATTAGCGCATGTTTGAATGCAAAACGTGAACTCGTGCAAATTTGTAGACAAATGGCTTTAAAAATGTTATCCAATGTTCCAATTGCATATTTACAATACTTAGTACAAATTCTAGCATTCTAAGCTCAAAAATATGATTGGCATTATGGTATCCATAATTTGTGCACGTTTGAACGCAAAACATGAACTCGCGCAAATTTGTGTACGAATTGTTTTAAACATCTTATCCAATGTTCCGGTTGCATATTTTCAATACTCAGTACATGTTCTAGCATTCCAAAATCAGTACATATGATTGACAATATTGAATGCGCAATTTGCGCACATCTGCGCATTTTGAAAATAAGATGCACACTCGTGCAAATTTGTGCTCAAATTGTTTTAAACATCCTATCCAATGTTCCAATTGCATATTTTTAATCCTAACTACAGATTCTAGCATTCTAAACTCTTAAATCAAATTGATTTAGTTGAATGCACACTCTGTGTACATTTGTGCATGTTTGAACGCAAAACGTGAACTCCGGCAAATTCGTGCATAAATGGTTTAAGATTTGTTGTTACCCTGTGGTCAAACTGCCAACTCGAAGTCCCAAATACAACTTATATCATTACAAAGCTCGTAAATCAAATGGACACAATCGAATGCACAATTTGTGCAATTTTGAACACGGAACACGAACTCGTCCGAATTTTCATTCAAAATGTTTTAAATATGTTGTCCAAAGTTCCGATTGCATATTTCCGGTCATATTCCATCATTCTCGACTCATAAGTCAAATTAATTTTCACTAAATGCACGACTTGTGCATATTTGAACACGTAAGGCGCGGACTCTTGCAAATTCTGTGCATAATTGGTTTAAAACGTTTTATCCAACGGCCCAATTCCATATTTACAATTCAAAATACAAATTATGCCCTTACAAACTCATAAATCGAATTGACATCATCGAATGCGCAATTTGCGCATATTTGAACGCAAAGCGTGAGGCCGTGCAAATTAGTGCGCAAACGGTTTTGAACGTGTTATCCAATGTTCCAATTGCACATTTACAATAATAGTTACATATTACAGCATTCTAAACACATAAATGTAATTGACATTGCTGAGTGCACAATTTTCGCACGTTCGTGCATGTTTGAACAAAAAAAAATGCGAACAAGTGCAATTTGCGCACAAATTGTTCTGAACGTGTTACCCAATGTTCCGATTGCATATTTTTGAACCAAAACACACATTCCAGCATTCCATGCTCATAAATCTAATTGACGTTACTGAATGCACAGTTTGCGCACGTTCGTGCGAGTTTGAATGCGAAACGTGAACTCTTGCAAAATTTGTGCAAAAATGGTTTAAAATATGTCTTCCAATGGTCCAAATGCATATTTACAATCCAAATTACAAAATTGTATCATTCCTAACTTGTAAATCAAATTGACACGATCGATTGCACAATTTGTGCACATTAGCCCATGTTTGAATGCAAAACGTGAACTCGTGCAAATTTGTAGACAAATGGCTTTAAAAATGTTATCCAATGTTCCAATTGCATATTTACAATACTTAGTACAAATTCTAGCATTCTAAGCTCAAAAATATGATTGGCATTATGGTATCCATAATTTGTGCACGTTTGAACGCAAAACATGAACTCGCGCAAATTTGTGTACGAATTGTTTTAAACATCTTATCCAATGTTCCGGTTGCATATTTTCAATACTCAGTACATGTTCTAGCATTCCAAAATCAGTACATATGATTGACAATATTGAATGCGCAATTTGCGCACATCTGCGCATTTTGAAAATAAGATGCACACTCGTGCAAATTTGTGCTCAAATTGTTTTAAACATCCTATCCAATGTTCCAATTGCATATTTTTAATCCTAACTACAGATTCTAGCATTCTAAACTCTTAAATCAAATTGATTTAGTTGAATGCACACTCTGTGTACATTTGTGCATGTTTGAACGCAAAACGTGAACTCCGGCAAATTCGTGCATAAATGGTTTAAGATTTGTTGTTACCCTGTGGTCAAACTGCCAACTCGAAGTCCCAAATACAACTTATATCATTACAAAGCTCGTAAATCAAATGGACACAATCGAATGCACAATTTGTGCAATTTTGAACACGGAACACGAACTCGTCCGAATTTTCATTCAAAATGTTTTAAATATGTTGTCCAAAGTTCCGATTGCATATTTCCGGTCATATTCCATCATTCTCGACTCATAAGTCAAATTAATTTTCACTAAATGCACGACTTGTGCATATTTGAACACGTAAGGCGCGGACTCTTGCAAATTCTGTGCATAATTGGTTTAAAACGTTTTATCCAACGGCCCAATTCCATATTTACAATTCAAAATACAAATTATGCCCTTACAAACTCATAAATCGAATTGACATCATCGAATGCGCAATTTGCGCATATTTGAACGCAAAGCGTGAGGCCGTGCAAATTAGTGCGCAAACGGTTTTGAACGTGTTATCCAATGTTCCAATTGCACATTTACAATAATAGTTACATATTACAGCATTCTAAACACATAAATGTAATTGACATTGCTGAGTGCACAATTTTCGCACGTTCGTGCATGTTTGAACAAAAAAAAATGCGAACAAGTGCAATTTGCGCACAAATTGTTCTGAACGTGTTACCCAATGTTCCGATTGCATATTTTTGAACCAAAACACACATTCCAGCATTCCATGCTCATAAATCTAATTGACGTTACTGAATGCACAGTTTGCGCACGTTCGTGCGAGTTTGAATGCGAAACGTGAACTCTTGCAAAATTTGTGCAAAAATGGTTTAAAATATGTCTTCCAATGGTCCAAATGCATATTTACAATCCAAATTACAAAATTGTATCATTCCTAACTTGTAAATCAAATTGACACGATCGATTGCACAATTTGTGCACATTAGCCCATGTTTGAATGCAAAACGTGAACTCGTGCAAATTTGTAGACAAATGGCTTTAAAAATGTTATCCAATGTTCCAATTGCATATTTACAATACTTAGTACAAATTCTAGCATTCTAAGCTCAAAAATATGATTGGCATTATGGTATCCATAATTTGTGCACGTTTGAACGCAAAACATGAACTCGCGCAAATTTGTGTACGAATTGTTTTAAACATCTTATCCAATGTTCCGGTTGCATATTTTCAATACTCAGTACATGTTCTAGCATTCCAAAATCAGTACATATGATTGACAATATTGAATGCGCAATTTGCGCACATCTGCGCATTTTGAAAATAAGATGCACACTCGTGCAAATTTGTGCTCAAATTGTTTTAAACATCCTATCCAATGTTCCAATTGCATATTTTTAATCCTAACTACAGATTCTAGCATTCTAAACTCTTAAATCAAATTGATTTAGTTGAATGCACACTCTGTGTACATTTGTGCATGTTTGAACGCAAAACGTGAACTCCGGCAAATTCGTGCATAAATGGTTTAAGATTTGTTGTTACCCTGTGGTCAAACTGCCAACTCGAAGTCCCAAATACAACTTATATCATTACAAAGCTCGTAAATCAAATGGACACAATCGAATGCACAATTTGTGCAATTTTGAACACGGAACACGAACTCGTCCGAATTTTCATTCAAAATGTTTTAAATATGTTGTCCAAAGTTCCGATTGCATATTTCCGGTCATATTCCATCATTCTCGACTCATAAGTCAAATTAATTTTCACTAAATGCACGACTTGTGCATATTTGAACACGTAAGGCGCGGACTCTTGCAAATTCTGTGCATAATTGGTTTAAAACGTTTTATCCAACGGCCCAATTCCATATTTACAATTCAAAATACAAATTATGCCCTTACAAACTCATAAATCGAATTGACATCATCGAATGCGCAATTTGCGCATATTTGAACGCAAAGCGTGAGGCCGTGCAAATTAGTGCGCAAACGGTTTTGAACGTGTTATCCAATGTTCCAATTGCACATTTACAATAATAGTTACATATTACAGCATTCTAAACACATAAATGTAATTGACATTGCTGAGTGCACAATTTTCGCACGTTCGTGCATGTTTGAACAAAAAAAAATGCGAACAAGTGCAATTTGCGCACAAATTGTTCTGAACGTGTTACCCAATGTTCCGATTGCATATTTTTGAACCAAAACACACATTCCAGCATTCCATGCTCATAAATCTAATTGACGTTACTGAATGCACAGTTTGCGCACGTTCGTGCGAGTTTGAATGCGAAACGTGAACTCTTGCAAAATTTGTGCAAAAATGGTTTAAAATATGTCTTCCAATGGTCCAAATGCATATTTACAATCCAAATTACAAAATTGTATCATTCCTAACTTGTAAATCAAATTGACACGATCGATTGCACAATTTGTGCACATTAGCCCATGTTTGAATGCAAAACGTGAACTCGTGCAAATTTGTAGACAAATGGCTTTAAAAATGTTATCCAATGTTCCAATTGCATATTTACAATACTTAGTACAAATTCTAGCATTCTAAGCTCAAAAATATGATTGGCATTATGGTATCCATAATTTGTGCACGTTTGAACGCAAAACATGAACTCGCGCAAATTTGTGTACGAATTGTTTTAAACATCTTATCCAATGTTCCGGTTGCATATTTTCAATACTCAGTACATGTTCTAGCATTCCAAAATCAGTACATATGATTGACAATATTGAATGCGCAATTTGCGCACATCTGCGCATTTTGAAAATAAGATGCACACTCGTGCAAATTTGTGCTCAAATTGTTTTAAACATCCTATCCAATGTTCCAATTGCATATTTTTAATCCTAACTACAGATTCTAGCATTCTAAACTCTTAAATCAAATTGATTTAGTTGAATGCACACTCTGTGTACATTTGTGCATGTTTGAACGCAAAACGTGAACTCCGGCAAATTCGTGCATAAATGGTTTAAGATTTGTTGTTACCCTGTGGTCAAACTGCCAACTCGAAGTCCCAAATACAACTTATATCATTACAAAGCTCGTAAATCAAATGGACACAATCGAATGCACAATTTGTGCAATTTTGAACACGGAACACGAACTCGTCCGAATTTTCATTCAAAATGTTTTAAATATGTTGTCCAAAGTTCCGATTGCATATTTCCGGTCATATTCCATCATTCTCGACTCATAAGTCAAATTAATTTTCACTAAATGCACGACTTGTGCATATTTGAACACGTAAGGCGCGGACTCTTGCAAATTCTGTGCATAATTGGTTTAAAACGTTTTATCCAACGGCCCAATTCCATATTTACAATTCAAAATACAAATTATGCCCTTACAAACTCATAAATCGAATTGACATCATCGAATGCGCAATTTGCGCATATTTGAACGCAAAGCGTGAGGCCGTGCAAATTAGTGCGCAAACGGTTTTGAACGTGTTATCCAATGTTCCAATTGCACATTTACAATAATAGTTACATATTACAGCATTCTAAACACATAAATGTAATTGACATTGCTGAGTGCACAATTTTCGCACGTTCGTGCATGTTTGAACAAAAAAAAAATGCGAACAAGTGCAATTTGCGCACAAATTGTTCTGAACGTGTTACCCAATGTTCCGATTGCATATTTTTGAACCAAAACACACATTCCAGCATTCCATGCTCATAAATCTAATTGACGTTACTGAATGCACAGTTTGCGCACGTTCGTGCGAGTTTGAATGCGAAACGTGAACTCTTGCAAAATTTGTGCAAAAATGGTTTAAAATATGTCTTCCAATGGTCCAAATGCATATTTACAATCCAAATTACAAAATTGTATCATTCCTAACTTGTAAATCAAATTGACACGATCGATTGCACAATTTGTGCACATTAGCCCATGTTTGAATGCAAAACGTGAACTCGTGCAAATTTGTAGACAAATGGCTTTAAAAATGTTATCCAATGTTCCAATTGCATATTTACAATACTTAGTACAAATTCTAGCATTCTAAGCTCAAAAATATGATTGGCATTATGGTATCCATAATTTGTGCACGTTTGAACGCAAAACATGAACTCGCGCAAATTTGTGTACGAATTGTTTTAAACATCTTATCCAATGTTCCGGTTGCATATTTTCAATACTCAGTACATGTTCTAGCATTCCAAAATCAGTACATATGATTGACAATATTGAATGCGCAATTTGCGCACATCTGCGCATTTTGAAAATAAGATGCACACTCGTGCAAATTTGTGCTCAAATTGTTTTAAACATCCTATCCAATGTTCCAATTGCATATTTTTAATCCTAACTACAGATTCTAGCATTCTAAACTCTTAAATCAAATTGATTTAGTTGAATGCACACTCTGTGTACATTTGTGCATGTTTGAACGCAAAACGTGAACTCCGGCAAATTCGTGCATAAATGGTTTAAGATTTGTTGTTACCCTGTGGTCAAACTGCCAACTCGAAGTCCCAAATACAACTTATATCATTACAAAGCTCGTAAATCAAATGGACACAATCGAATGCACAATTTGTGCAATTTTGAACACGGAACACGAACTCGTCCGAATTTTCATTCAAAATGTTTTAAATATGTTGTCCAAAGTTCCGATTGCATATTTCCGGTCATATTCCATCATTCTCGACTCATAAGTCAAATTAATTTTCACTAAATGCACGACTTGTGCATATTTGAACACGTAAGGCGCGGACTCTTGCAAATTCTGTGCATAATTGGTTTAAAACGTTTTATCCAACGGCCCAATTCCATATTTACAATTCAAAATACAAATTATGCCCTTACAAACTCATAAATCGAATTGACATCATCGAATGCGCAATTTGCGCATATTTGAACGCAAAGCGTGAGGCCGTGCAAATTAGTGCGCAAACGGTTTTGAACGTGTTATCCAATGTTCCAATTGCACATTTACAATAATAGTTACATATTACAGCATTCTAAACACATAAATGTAATTGACATTGCTGAGTGCACAATTTTCGCACGTTCGTGCATGTTTGAACAAAAAAAAATGCGAACAAGTGCAATTTGCGCACAAATTGTTCTGAACGTGTTACCCAATGTTCCGATTGCATATTTTTGAACCAAAACACACATTCCAGCATTCCATGCTCATAAATCTAATTGACGTTACTGAATGCACAGTTTGCGCACGTTCGTGCGAGTTTGAATGCGAAACGTGAACTCTTGCAAAATTTGTGCAAAAATGGTTTAAAATATGTCTTCCAATGGTCCAAATGCATATTTACAATCCAAATTACAAAATTGTATCATTCCTAACTTGTAAATCAAATTGACACGATCGATTGCACAATTTGTGCACATTAGCGCATGTTTGAATGCAAAACGTGAACTCGTGCAAATTTGTAGACAAATGGCTTTAAAAATGTTATCCAATGTTCCAATTGCATATTTACAATACTTAGTACAAATTCTAGCATTCTAAGCTCAAAAATATGATTGGCATTATGGTATCCATAATTTGTGCACGTTTGAACGCAAAACATGAACTCGCGCAAATTTGTGTACGAATTGTTTTAAACATCTTATCCAATGTTCCGGTTGCATATTTTCAATACTCAGTACATGTTCTAGCATTCCAAAATCAGTACATATGATTGACAATATTGAATGCGCAATTTGCGCACATCTGCGCATTTTGAAAATAAGATGCACACTCGTGCAAATTTGTGCTCAAATTGTTTTAAACATCCTATCCAATGTTCCAATTGCATATTTTTAATCCTAACTACAGATTCTAGCATTCTAAACTCTTAAATCAAATTGATTTAGTTGAATGCACACTCTGTGTACATTTGTGCATGTTTGAACGCAAAACGTGAACTCCGGCAAATTCGTGCATAAATGGTTTAAGATTTGTTGTTACCCTGTGGTCAAACTGCCAACTCGAAGTCCCAAATACAACTTATATCATTACAAAGCTCGTAAATCAAATGGACACAATCGAATGCACAATTTGTGCAATTTTGAACACGGAACACGAACTCGTCCGAATTTTCATTCAAAATGTTTTAAATATGTTGTCCAAAGTTCCGATTGCATATTTCCGGTCATATTCCATCATTCTCGACTCATAAGTCAAATTAATTTTCACTAAATGCACGACTTGTGCATATTTGAACACGTAAGGCGCGGACTCTTGCAAATTCTGTGCATAATTGGTTTAAAACGTTTTATCCAACGGCCCAATTCCATATTTACAATTCAAAATACAAATTATGCCCTTACAAACTCATAAATCGAATTGACATCATCGAATGCGCAATTTGCGCATATTTGAACGCAAAGCGTGAGGCCGTGCAAATTAGTGCGCAAACGGTTTTGAACGTGTTATCCAATGTTCCAATTGCACATTTACAATAATAGTTACATATTACAGCATTCTAAACACATAAATGTAATTGACATTGCTGAGTGCACAATTTTCGCACGTTCGTGCATGTTTGAACAAAAAAAAATGCGAACAAGTGCAATTTGCGCACAAATTGTTCTGAACGTGTTACTGATGGGAATTGTAGGTTTCATCAATTAACTCCCCAATAGCAAGAATACTATGATAAGTTGAATTGAAAGAAAACTAGAAATTACCAATTTAATCCACAAATTCGGATCGTTCAAAGATTGAAGTAAGAAGATAGATGCTACTTAACCCCTTTACCAACAAGGATAAAGATACTAAGATAGACTTTGAATTTCCTCTTATGCCACAAACAAGAATGTTTGATAAATAACAAGAAAACAAAGATTTAGATTTTGACACCACAAGCTAGAATAAAGCTTGATAAGTCACAAAGTTTATGCAAGAAATTAAAGACAAAATTCCTCACAATAAAACTCAAACAAAGTTATAATTCATATATCAAATTCATTCATGTTACAAAAGAAAGCAAAGGACTTGTTTATATAGAGTACAAGTCCATGCTCACACTACTAGAATAGACTCACACACATAGGATTACTTTTACTCTTAAATGGCCTTAATAACCATTAACCACATTAATAGCCATTACTTATTATTGATTACCCCATTAACTTTAGTAACCACTACCCATAATAATAGCCATTACTTAGTATTAATTACCCTATTAACTTGTATATGGTGGCTACATGTAACCCTAATTGTTATTAACACAAAAACAAGTTAAATATTATTCCTTGGGCCTCCATGGATGCCTTATTGGGCTGAAATTCTTGGGCTTTCCAAATGTCCTTAATTAAACCCAATATGGCTTCTTGAAGCTTCTTAGACTTGGACCTTGTGATTGGGCCTTCTTGTACCATTAATGGATCTTGGATCTCTTTAGGCTTTGAACTTGGATTCACATCAGTTACCCAATGTTCCGATTGCATATTTTTGAACCAAAACACACATTCCAGCATTCCATGCTCATAAATCTAATTGACGTTACTGAATGCACAGTTTGCGCACGTTCGTGCGAGTTTGAATGCGAAACGTGAACTCTTGCAAAATTTGTGCAAAAATGGTTTAAAATATGTCTTCCAATGGTCCAAATGCATATTTACAATCCAAATTACAAAATTGTATCATTCCTAACTTGTAAATCAAATTGACACGATCGATTGCACAATTTGTGCACATTAGCGCATGTTTGAATGCAAAACGTGAACTCGTGCAAATTTGTAGACAAATGGCTTTAAAAATGTTATCCAATGTTCCAATTGCATATTTACAATACTTAGTACAAATTCTAGCATTCTAAGCTCAAAAATATGATTGGCATTATGGTATCCATAATTTGTGCACGTTTGAACGCAAAACATGAACTCGCGCAAATTTGTGTACGAATTGTTTTAAACATCTTATCCAATGTTCCGGTTGCATATTTTCAATACTCAGTACATGTTCTAGCATTCCAAAATCAGTACATATGATTGACAATATTGAATGCGCAATTTGCGCACATCTGCGCATTTTGAAAATAAGATGCACACTCGTGCAAATTTGTGCTCAAATTGTTTTAAACATCCTATCCAATGTTCCAATTGCATATTTTTAATCCTAACTACAGATTCTAGCATTCTAAACTCTTAAATCAAATTGATTTAGTTGAATGCACACTCTGTGTACATTTGTGCATGTTTGAACGCAAAACGTGAACTCCGGCAAATTCGTGCATAAATGGTTTAAGATTTGTTGTTACCCTATGGTCAAACTGCCAACTCGAAGTCCCAAATACAACTTATATCATTACAAAGCTCGTAAATCAAATGGACACAATCGAATGCACAATTTGTGCAATTTTGAACACGGAACACGAACTCGTCCGAATTTTCATTCAAAATGTTTTAAATATGTTGTCCAAAGTTCCGATTGCATATTTCCGGTCATATTCCATCATTCTCGACTCATAAGTCAAATTAATTTTCACTAAATGCACGACTTGTGCATATTTGAACACGTAAGGCGCGGACTCTTGCAAATTCTGTGCATAATTGGTTTAAAACGTTTTATCCAACGGCCCAATTCCATATTTACAATTCAAAATACAAATTATGCCCTTACAAACTCATAAATCGAATTGACATCATCGAATGCGCAATTTGCGCATATTTGAACGCAAAGCGTGAGGCCGTGCAAATTAGTGCGCAAACGGTTTTGAACGTGTTATCCAATGTTCCAATTGCACATTTACAATAATAGTTACATATTACAGCATTCTAAACACATAAATGTAATTGACATTGCTGAGTGCACAATTTTCGCACGTTCGTGCATGTTTGAACAAAAAAAAATGCGAACAAGTGCAATTTGCGCACAAATTGTTCTGAACGTGTTACCCAATGTTCCGATTGCATATTTTTGAACCAAAACACACATTCCAGCATTCCATGCTCATAAATCTAATTGACGTTACTGAATGCACAGTTTGCGCACGTTCGTGCGAGTTTGAATGCGAAACGTGAACTCTTGCAAAATTTGTGCAAAAATGGTTTAAAATATGTCTTCCAATGGTCCAAATGCATATTTACAATCCAAATTACAAAATTGTATCATTCCTAACTTGTAAATCAAATTGACACGATCGATTGCACAATTTGTGCACATTAGCGCATGTTTGAATGCAAAACGTGAACTCGTGCAAATTTGTAGACAAATGGCTTTAAAAATGTTATCCAATGTTCCAATTGCATATTTACAATACTTAGTACAAATTCTAGCATTCTAAGCTCAAAAATATGATTGGCATTATGGTATCCATAATTTGTGCACGTTTGAACGCAAAACATGAACTCGCGCAAATTTGTGTACGAATTGTTTTAAACATCTTATCCAATGTTCCGGTTGCATATTTTCAATACTCAGTACATGTTCTAGCATTCCAAAATCAGTACATATGATTGACAATATTGAATGCGCAATTTGCGCACATCTGCGCATTTTGAAAATAAGATGCACACTCGTGCAAATTTGTGCTCAAATTGTTTTAAACATCCTATCCAATGTTCCAATTGCATATTTTTAATCCTAACTACAGATTCTAGCATTCTAAACTCTTAAATCAAATTGATTTAGTTGAATGCACACTCTGTGTACATTTGTGCATGTTTGAACGCAAAACGTGAACTCCGGCAAATTCGTGCATAAATGGTTTAAGATTTGTTGTTACCCTGTGGTCAAACTGCCAACTCGAAGTCCCAAATACAACTTATATCATTACAAAGCTCGTAAATCAAATGGACACAATCGAATGCACAATTTGTGCAATTTTGAACACGGAACACGAACTCGTCCGAATTTTCATTCAAAATGTTTTAAATATGTTGTCCAAAGTTCCGATTGCATATTTCCGGTCATATTCCATCATTCTCGACTCATAAGTCAAATTAATTTTCACTAAATGCACGACTTGTGCATATTTGAACACGTAAGGCGCGGACTCTTGCAAATTCTGTGCATAATTGGTTTAAAACGTTTTATCCAACGGCCCAATTCCATATTTACAATTCAAAATACAAATTATGCCCTTACAAACTCATAAATCGAATTGACATCATCGAATGCGCAATTTGCGCATATTTGAACGCAAAGCGTGAGGCCGTGCAAATTAGTGCGCAAACGGTTTTGAACGTGTTATCCAATGTTCCAATTGCACATTTACAATAATAGTTACATATTACAGCATTCTAAACACATAAATGTAATTGACATTGCTGAGTGCACAATTTTCGCACGTTCGTGCATGTTTGAACAAAAAAAAATGCGAACAAGTGCAATTTGCGCACAAATTGTTCTGAACGTGTTACTGATGGGAATTGTAGGTTTCATCAATTAACTCCCCAATAGCAAGAATACTATGATAAGTTGAATTGAAAGAAAACTAGAAATTACCAATTTAATCCACAAATTCGGATCGTTCAAAGATTGAAGTAAGAAGATAGATGCTACTTAACCCCTTTACCAACAAGGATAAAGATACTAAGATAGACTTTGAATTTCCTCTTATGCCACAAACAAGAATGTTTGATAAATAACAAGAAAACAAAGATTTAGATTTTGACACCACAAGCTAGAATAAAGCTTGATAAGTCACAAAGTTTATGCAAGAAATTAAAGACAAAATTCCTCACAATAAAACTCAAACAAAGTTATAATTCATATATCAAATTCATTCATGTTACAAAAGAAAGCAAAGGACTTGTTTATATAGAGTACAAGTCCATGCTCACACTACTAGAATAGACTCACACACATAGGATTACTTTTACTCTTAAATGGCCTTAATAACCATTAACCACATTAATAGCCATTACTTATTATTGATTACCCCATTAACTTTAGTAACCACTACCCATAATAATAGCCATTACTTAGTATTAATTACCCTATTAACTTGTATATGGTGGCTACATGTAACCCTAATTGTTATTAACACAAAAACAAGTTAAATATTATTCCTTGGGCCTCCATGGATGCCTTATTGGGCTGAAATTCTTGGGCTTTCCAAATGTCCTTAATTAAACCCAATATGGCTTCTTGAAGCTTCTTAGACTTGGACCTTGTGATTGGGCCTTCTTGTACCATTAATGGATCTTGGATCTCTTTAGGCTTTGAACTTGGATTCACATCATTCCCCCTTTCTTCAAAAGGATTTGTCCTCAAATCAGCTCCATCATCTTTATCACCTAAATCAAACAAAGACAAGTCACTAACATTAAATGTAGCACTAACATTGCCATACTCACTTGGAAGTTCTAGCTTGTAGGCATTGTTGTTGATGCGTTGAAGCACTTTAAAAGGACCATCTCCTCTTGGCATAAGCTTTGATTTCCTTTGGTTAGGAAATCTTTCCTTCCTCAAGTGCACCCACACCCAATCTCCGGGCTCAAAAATGACTTGCTTCCTCCCCTTGTTGTGTTGCTTTTCATATTGGAGTGTCTTCTTCTCAATGTTTGCACGCACCCTCTCATGCAAAGTCTTGATGAACTCAGCTTTTTGTTTCCCCTCTAGATTAGCTTTGTCCAATGGCAATGGTAGCAAATCTAATGGAGTCATTGGGTTGAATCCATACACAACTTCAAATGGTGAGCAATTTGTTGAACCATGCACACTCCTATTGTAAGCAAATTCCACATGTGGCAAACATTCTTCCCAATTCTTCAGATTTCTTTGGATGATAGCCCTCAAAAGTGTTGAAAGTGTCCTATTGACCACCTCCGTTTGTCCATCCGTTTGTGGATGACAAGTTGTAGAATACAAAAGCTTTGTCCCTATCTTTCCCCAAAGAGTCTTCCAAAAGTGACTTAGGAATTTGACATCCCTATCACTCACAATGGTCCTTGGCACTCCATGTAGCCTAACAATCTCCTTGAAGAATAGATTGGCAATATGGGTTGCATCATCCGTCTTGTGACATGGAATGAAATGTGCCATTTTGCTAAACCTGTCCACAACAACAAAAATGGAATCTCTCCCTCCCTTGGACCTAGGTAATCCTAAAACAAAATCCATAGAAATGTCTACCCAAGGTTCATTTGGTATGGTAAGAGGTGTATACAAACCATGAGGCATTGCTTTGGATTTGGCTTGTTTGCAAGTAATGCATTTCTCACAAATTCTCTTAACATCCCTTTTCATGTGTGGCCAAAAGAAATGGTCACCCAACACATCCAAAGTTTTCTTAATCCCAAAATGCCCCATTAAACCTCCGCTATGTGCCTCTCTCACAAGTAACTCTCTTAAAGAACTTTGTGGCACACACAATTTGTTTTCCCGAAAAAGAAAACCTTCAAACTTATAGAACTTATCAAAACCCCCTTTCTCACATGCCCCATAAACATTAGCAAAATCAGGATCATTAGAATAAAGATCTTTTATGTATTCAAATCCTAATAATTTTGCATCAAGTTTAGAGATCAAGGCATACCTTCTTGACAATGCATCGGCCACCACATTTTCTTTCCCTTGCTTGTACTTAATGATGTACGGAAAGGATTCAATGAATTCCACCCATTTTGCATGTCTCTTGTTGAGCTTTCCTTGTCCTTTGAGATACTTCAAGGACTCATGGTCAGTGTGAATTATGAATTCTTTGTAACCAAGGTAATGCTGCCATGTCCTTAGAACCCTCACCAATGCATAGAACTCCTTGTCATATGTAGGGTAGTTTAGACTTGCTCCACTTAGCTTTTCGCTAAAGAATGCTATGGGCTTGCCTTCTTGCATCAAAACTCCTCCAATACCTATGCCACTTGCATCGCACTCAATCTCAAAAGGTTTAGTAAAATTTGGCAAAGATAACAAGGGTGCAGAACTTAATTTGTCTTTTAGCAAGTTAAAAGCCTCATCTTGTTCAATTCCCCACTTAAAACCAACATTCTTTTTGATGCATTCAGTTAAAGGTGCAGCTATGGTATAAAAATTTTTAATGAACCTTCTATAAAAGCTAGCTAAACCATGAAAGCTTCTTGCATCACTTACGCTTGTGGGTGTTGGCCATTCTCTAATTACTTTTACCTTTTCTTGATCAACATGAATGCCCTTGTCATTGACAATATATCCAAGAAAAGTAATTTCATTAGTGCAAAAACAGCATTTCTTTAGATTAGCATACAACTTCTCTTCTCTAAGCACATTAAAAACACAAGTCAAATGTTGTACATGCTCATCTAAATTTTTGCTATAAACCAAGATATCATCAAAATAGACAACAACAAATTTGCCTATGAATGCTCTTAAAACATGATTCATCAATCTCATGAAAGTGCTTGGTGCATTAGTTAAACCAAAAGGCATTACTAACCACTCATATAAACCATGTTTAGTTTTAAAAGCTGTTTTCCATTCATCACCTTCTCTCATTCTAATTTGATGATAACCAGATTTCAAATCAATTTTTGAAAACAAATATGAACCATGCAATTCATCCAACATGTCATCTAGCCTAGGAATGGGATGTCTATACTTCACCGTGATTTTGTTGATGGCACGACAATCAACACACATCCTCCAAGTTCCATCTTTCTTAGGCACTAACAAGATGGGTACGGCACATGGACTCATGCTTTCACGAACATAACCCTTCTCCATAAGCTCACTCACTTGCTTTTGGATTTCCTTGGTCTCCTCCGGATTACATCTATATGCTGGTCTATTTGGAATGCTTGCTCCAGGTATGAAATCAATTTGGTGCTCAATGCCTCTTTTAGGTGGCAAACCATTTGGAATTTCTTCTGGAAATAAATCTTCATAAACCTGCAAAAGATCAACAACAACACTAGGCAAACCATTGGTTATTTCGTTAGAAATATGCAAAATCTCCTTGTACATAAGTATAAGCATGTGTTGCCTCAAAAGCATAGCTTCCTTCACATCACTCATTTTTGCATAAACACTCATTTTTCTTTCATTTGAACCTTCCTTGTTTTCTCTCACCATGTGTTTCCCATTTTGGTCAAGAGAATTGGAATTTTTAGGTTCACTCATCTCACCTTTTTCTTTACTCTCAAATGTTTCCCTTCCCAAAGAATTTCCCAATGAAGAACCCATTTCTTCATATTGTTGCTTGATGCGCATTTGGTCTTCAAAAATCTGTTTTGGAGTTAATGGTCCAATGTTAAACCTTTTTCCATCCATAGTCAAAGTATACATATTTTTGAATCCATCATGATTAGCCCTTCTATCATATTGCCAAGGTCTCCCCAACAACATATGTCCGGCCAACATTGGTAACACATCACACAACACCTCATCCTTATATCTACCAATTTGAAAAGAAATTAGAACTTGCTTATTTACCTTTACAACTCCACTTTCATTAAGCCATTGCAACTTGTATGGTCTTGGGTGCTTGGTAGTAGGCAACTTCAATTTCTCCACTAGCAAAGTGCTTGCTACATTAGTACAACTTCCACTATCCACAATCATGTTGCACAACTTGTTAGAAATCAAACAATGAGTATGAAACAAATTTTCCCTTTGCTCCCTATGGACATCATGTTTATTTTGCAAACTCAATGTTCTTTGAACAACAAGATTATCTCCCTTAGCACATTCAACATCACTACAATCTTCTAAAGAAGGCATATCATCATCACTATCCCCCTCACTCTCCGATTCAATATCACCATCCCTTAGAATCATAGCTTTCTTATTTGGACATTCCCTAGCAATGTGCCCATGACCCAAACACTTAAAACATTTGATTCCCCTAGTTTGGGCTAGTTGATTCTCACCCTTTCCCTTATTACCCAAGTCAATTTTTGGTTTATTTTCTTCCACTTTTGACTTGTTAAAAGGTTTATTATCCTTTTTCCCCCAAGAAGTTTTCCAAGAAGAAGAAGAACCCACATTTGGTTTAGAATCATACCTCTTTCCTTTCAATTGCCTTTCCACTTTCATGGCCAAATTCACCATATCTTCAATCTCCACATAATGTTGCAAATCAACAACATCAGCAATGTTTTTGTTTAGCCCTCTCAAGAACCTTGCCATGGTAGCTTCACGATCTTCTACCACATTTGCTCTAATCATAGCCTTCTCCATTTCTTTGTGATACTCCTCAACACTCATGGATCCCTGATTTAGAGTTTGTAACCTTTGATGAAGCTCTCTATAGTAATGGCTTGGAACAAACCTCTTTCTCATGATTTGCTTCATTTCCCTCCAAGACTCCATGGGTCTTTCTCCATATCTACATCTTTCCTTGCAAAATTGATCCCACCAAACAATTGCATAATCACTAAACTCAACAGCGGCAAGTTTTACCTTTTTCTCCTCCGAATAATTGTGACATTCGAAGATGAGTTCCACTTTCCTCTCCCATTCAAGGTACACATCTGGATCATTTCTTCCTTGGAATGAAGGAATCTTCATTTTGATGCTTCCAAGGTTACGATCAACATCATCTTTAGGACGTCCTCTCCTAGCTTGTCTCCTAGGATTGATTTGTTGTCCCACCAAGGTGACTTGATCATCATCCAATTCATCCTCTCCTTCATAGTCCTCTTGGTCAATTGGTGGACGTCTCCTTTCTTTAGGCTCTCCTTGTAATTGGTTAAGGATGCCATCATGCCTCTCCAATTTCTCATTGACTCCCGCCATCATGTTAAACATTCTTTCGAATTGTTGTTGCATAGCTTGAATCACATGATCATTTGTAGAAGAAGAACTTGTGTCTTTTGACATGATTGTAAAACCTAAAATTTTAACAAAAGAAAATAGAAAGAAACAATCTCACAACACTCCCTCACGTGTTTCACTCAAAATTGATGTATACCACTCGTGTTTACACTCAATTTTGGCTTTTTCTCTAATGATGTCACACTCTTGCCTTTTACCTCTCAAATTTGCCTTTTGATTTCTTAGATTAACTAAGTTTCTCAATCAAACAAAATTCAAGAATGTAGTAATCAATGATAAAAAATAAGGTAGGCTAACAAGAAAATAATAAGGTAGGCTTAAAGAAAAGAACAATTTGTAACAAATAGGCTAATAGAAATGAAAAACAAAGATAGATTATCAAAGAACACAAAGAGACAGAATTATAAAGATAGATCTCAATGGAATATGAAGAGTGAATTTTTTTTTTTTAATGTAAACTGAGATATAACATAGGAATATCAAAGATAACATATACTTTTTTTTTTTATCGACGAATTTTTTTTTTTTTTTTTTATGGACGATTTTTTTTTTTTTTTTGATATCTGCAAACAAAATCTTGAGATAAGAAGAATAAAGATAAAAAAAATAACAAGAATAATAGATAGCAAGAAAGGTGCAAAATATAAGATGAACACAAGATATTGAGAACTAAAAGATAGTTTTGGATACGCAAACCTCAATCTTGAGCCAATGCTCTGATACCACTTATGATGGGAATTGTAGGTTTCATCAATTAACTCCCCAATAGCAAGAATACTATGATAAGTTGAATTGAAAGAAAACTAGAAATTACCAATTTAATCCACAAATTCGGATCGTTCAAAGATTGAAGTAAGAAGATAGATGCTACTTAACCCCTTTACCAACAAGGATAAAGATACTAAGATAGACTTTGAATTTCCTCTTATGCCACAAACAAGAATGTTTGATAAATAACAAGAAAACAAAGATTTAGATTTTGACACCACAAGCTAGAATAAAGCTTGATAAGTCACAAAGTTTATGCAAGAAATTAAAGACAAAATTCCTCACAATAAAACTCAAACAAAGTTATAATTCATATATCAAATTCATTCATGTTACAAAAGAAAGCAAAGGACTTGTTTATATAGAGTACAAGTCCATGCTCACACTACTAGAATAGACTCACACACATAGGATTACTTTTACTCTTAAATGGCCTTAATAACCATTAACCACATTAATAGCCATTACTTATTATTGATTACCCCATTAACTTTAGTAACCACTACCCATAATAATAGCCATTACTTAGTATTAATTACCCTATTAACTTGTATATGGTGGCTACATGTAACCCTAATTGTTATTAACACAAAAACAAGTTAAATATTATTCCTTGGGCCTCCATGGATGCCTTATTGGGCTGAAATTCTTGGGCTTTCCAAATGTCCTTAATTAAACCCAATATGGCTTCTTGAAGCTTCTTAGACTTGGACCTTGTGATTGGGCCTTCTTGTACCATTAATGGATCTTGGATCTCTTTAGGCTTTGAACTTGGATTCACATCAGTTACCCAATGTTCCGATTGCATATTTTTGAACCAAAACACACATTCCAGCATTCCATGCTCATAAATCTAATTGACGTTACTGAATGCACAGTTTGCGCACGTTCGTGCGAGTTTGAATGCGAAACGTGAACTCTTGCAAAATTTGTGCAAAAATGGTTTAAAATATGTCTTCCAATGGTCCAAATGCATATTTACAATCCAAATTACAAAATTGTATCATTCCTAACTTGTAAATCAAATTGACACGATCGATTGCACAATTTGTGCACATTAGCGCATGTTTGAATGCAAAACGTGAACTCGTGCAAATTTGTAGACAAATGGCTTTAAAAATGTTATCCAATGTTCCAATTGCATATTTACAATACTTAGTACAAATTCTAGCATTCTAAGCTCAAAAATATGATTGGCATTATGGTATCCATAATTTGTGCACGTTTGAACGCAAAACATGAACTCGCGCAAATTTGTGTACGAATTGTTTTAAACATCTTATCCAATGTTCCGGTTGCATATTTTCAATACTCAGTACATGTTCTAGCATTCCAAAATCAGTACATATGATTGACAATATTGAATGCGCAATTTGCGCACATCTGCGCATTTTGAAAATAAGATGCACACTCGTGCAAATTTGTGCTCAAATTGTTTTAAACATCCTATCCAATGTTCCAATTGCATATTTTTAATCCTAACTACAGATTCTAGCATTCTAAACTCTTAAATCAAATTGATTTAGTTGAATGCACACTCTGTGTACATTTGTGCATGTTTGAACGCAAAACGTGAACTCCGGCAAATTCGTGCATAAATGGTTTAAGATTTGTTGTTACCCTGTGGTCAAACTGCCAACTCGAAGTCCCAAATACAACTTATATCATTACAAAGCTCGTAAATCAAATGGACACAATCGAATGCACAATTTGTGCAATTTTGAACACGGAACACGAACTCGTCCGAATTTTCATTCAAAATGTTTTAAATATGTTGTCCAAAGTTCCGATTGCATATTTCCGGTCATATTCCATCATTCTCGACTCATAAGTCAAATTAATTTTCACTAAATGCACGACTTGTGCATATTTGAACACGTAAGGCGCGGACTCTTGCAAATTCTGTGCATAATTGGTTTAAAACGTTTTATCCAACGGCCCAATTCCATATTTACAATTCAAAATACAAATTATGCCCTTACAAACTCATAAATCGAATTGACATCATCGAATGCGCAATTTGCGCATATTTGAACGCAAAGCGTGAGGCCGTGCAAATTAGTGCGCAAACGGTTTTGAACGTGTTATCCAATGTTCCAATTGCACATTTACAATAATAGTTACATATTACAGCATTCTAAACACATAAATGTAATTGACATTGCTGAGTGCACAATTTTCGCACGTTCGTGCATGTTTGAACAAAAAAAAATGCGAACAAGTGCAATTTGCGCACAAATTGTTCTGAACGTGTTACCCAATGTTCCGATTGCATATTTTTGAACCAAAACACACATTCCAGCATTCCATGCTCATAAATCTAATTGACGTTACTGAATGCACAGTTTGCGCACGTTCGTGCGAGTTTGAATGCGAAACGTGAACTCTTGCAAAATTTGTGCAAAAATGGTTTAAAATATGTCTTCCAATGGTCCAAATGCATATTTACAATCCAAATTACAAAATTGTATCATTCCTAACTTGTAAATCAAATTGACACGATCGATTGCACAATTTGTGCACATTAGCGCATGTTTGAATGCAAAACGTGAACTCGTGCAAATTTGTAGACAAATGGCTTTAAAAATGTTATCCAATGTTCCAATTGCATATTTACAATACTTAGTACAAATTCTAGCATTCTAAGCTCAAAAATATGATTGGCATTATGGTATCCATAATTTGTGCACGTTTGAACGCAAAACATGAACTCGCGCAAATTTGTGTACGAATTGTTTTAAACATCTTATCCAATGTTCCGGTTGCATATTTTCAATACTCAGTACATGTTCTAGCATTCCAAAATCAGTACATATGATTGACAATATTGAATGCGCAATTTGCGCACATCTGCGCATTTTGAAAATAAGATGCACACTCGTGCAAATTTGTGCTCAAATTGTTTTAAACATCCTATCCAATGTTCCAATTGCATATTTTTAATCCTAACTACAGATTCTAGCATTCTAAACTCTTAAATCAAATTGATTTAGTTGAATGCACACTCTGTGTACATTTGTGCATGTTTGAACGCAAAACGTGAACTCCGGCAAATTCGTGCATAAATGGTTTAAGATTTGTTGTTACCCTGTGGTCAAACTGCCAACTCGAAGTCCCAAATACAACTTATATCATTACAAAGCTCGTAAATCAAATGGACACAATCGAATGCACAATTTGTGCAATTTTGAACACGGAACACGAACTCGTCCGAATTTTCATTCAAAATGTTTTAAATATGTTGTCCAAAGTTCCGATTGCATATTTCCGGTCATATTCCATCATTCTCGACTCATAAGTCAAATTAATTTTCACTAAATGCACGACTTGTGCATATTTGAACACGTAAGGCGCGGACTCTTGCAAATTCTGTGCATAATTGGTTTAAAACGTTTTATCCAACGGCCCAATTCCATATTTACAATTCAAAATACAAATTATGCCCTTACAAACTCATAAATCGAATTGACATCATCGAATGCGCAATTTGCGCATATTTGAACGCAAAGCGTGAGGCCGTGCAAATTAGTGCGCAAACGGTTTTGAACGTGTTATCCAATGTTCCAATTGCACATTTACAATAATAGTTACATATTACAGCATTCTAAACACATAAATGTAATTGACATTGCTGAGTGCACAATTTTCGCACGTTCGTGCATGTTTGAACAAAAAAAAATGCGAACAAGTGCAATTTGCGCACAAATTGTTCTGAACGTGTTACCCAATGTTCCGATTGCATATTTTTGAACCAAAACACACATTCCAGCATTCCATGCTCATAAATCTAATTGACGTTACTGAATGCACAGTTTGCGCACGTTCGTGCGAGTTTGAATGCGAAACGTGAACTCTTGCAAAATTTGTGCAAAAATGGTTTAAAATATGTCTTCCAATGGTCCAAATGCATATTTACAATCCAAATTACAAAATTGTATCATTCCTAACTTGTAAATCAAATTGACACGATCGATTGCACAATTTGTGCACATTAGCGCATGTTTGAATGCAAAACGTGAACTCGTGCAAATTTGTAGACAAATGGCTTTAAAAATGTTATCCAATGTTCCAATTGCATATTTACAATACTTAGTACAAATTCTAGCATTCTAAGCTCAAAAATATGATTGGCATTATGGTATCCATAATTTGTGCACGTTTGAACGCAAAACATGAACTCGCGCAAATTTGTGTACGAATTGTTTTAAACATCTTATCCAATGTTCCGGTTGCATATTTTCAATACTCAGTACATGTTCTAGCATTCCAAAATCAGTACATATGATTGACAATATTGAATGCGCAATTTGCGCACATCTGCGCATTTTGAAAATAAGATGCACACTCGTGCAAATTTGTGCTCAAATTGTTTTAAACATCCTATCCAATGTTCCAATTGCATATTTTTAATCCTAACTACAGATTCTAGCATTCTAAACTCTTAAATCAAATTGATTTAGTTGAATGCACACTCTGTGTACATTTGTGCATGTTTGAACGCAAAACGTGAACTCCGGCAAATTCGTGCATAAATGGTTTAAGATTTGTTGTTACCCTGTGGTCAAACTGCCAACTCGAAGTCCCAAATACAACTTATATCATTACAAAGCTCGTAAATCAAATGGACACAATCGAATGCACAATTTGTGCAATTTTGAACACGGAACACGAACTCGTCCGAATTTTCATTCAAAATGTTTTAAATATGTTGTCCAAAGTTCCGATTGCATATTTCCGGTCATATTCCATCATTCTCGACTCATAAGTCAAATTAATTTTCACTAAATGCACGACTTGTGCATATTTGAACACGTAAGGCGCGGACTCTTGCAAATTCTGTGCATAATTGGTTTAAAACGTTTTATCCAACGGCCCAATTCCATATTTACAATTCAAAATACAAATTATGCCCTTACAAACTCATAAATCGAATTGACATCATCGAATGCGCAATTTGCGCATATTTGAACGCAAAGCGTGAGGCCGTGCAAATTAGTGCGCAAACGGTTTTGAACGTGTTATCCAATGTTCCAATTGCACATTTACAATAATAGTTACATATTACAGCATTCTAAACACATAAATGTAATTGACATTGCTGAGTGCACAATTTTCGCACGTTCGTGCATGTTTGAACAAAAAAAAATGCGAACAAGTGCAATTTGCGCACAAATTGTTCTGAACGTGTTACCCAATGTTCCGATTGCATATTTTTGAACCAAAACACACATTCCAGCATTCCATGCTCATAAATCTAATTGACGTTACTGAATGCACAGTTTGCGCACGTTCGTGCGAGTTTGAATGCGAAACGTGAACTCTTGCAAAATTTGTGCAAAAATGGTTTAAAATATGTCTTCCAATGGTCCAAATGCATATTTACAATCCAAATTACAAAATTGTATCATTCCTAACTTGTAAATCAAATTGACACGATCGATTGCACAATTTGTGCACATTAGCGCATGTTTGAATGCAAAACGTGAACTCGTGCAAATTTGTAGACAAATGGCTTTAAAAATGTTATCCAATGTTCCAATTGCATATTTACAATACTTAGTACAAATTCTAGCATTCTAAGCTCAAAAATATGATTGGCATTATGGTATCCATAATTTGTGCACGTTTGAACGCAAAACATGAACTCGCGCAAATTTGTGTACGAATTGTTTTAAACATCTTATCCAATGTTCCGGTTGCATATTTTCAATACTCAGTACATGTTCTAGCATTCCAAAATCAGTACATATGATTGACAATATTGAATGCGCAATTTGCGCACATCTGCGCATTTTGAAAATAAGATGCACACTCGTGCAAATTTGTGCTCAAATTGTTTTAAACATCCTATCCAATGTTCCAATTGCATATTTTTAATCCTAACTACAGATTCTAGCATTCTAAACTCTTAAATCAAATTGATTTAGTTGAATGCACACTCTGTGTACATTTGTGCATGTTTGAACGCAAAACGTGAACTCCGGCAAATTCGTGCATAAATGGTTTAAGATTTGTTGTTACCCTGTGGTCAAACTGCCAACTCGAAGTCCCAAATACAACTTATATCATTACAAAGCTCGTAAATCAAATGGACACAATCGAATGCACAATTTGTGCAATTTTGAACACGGAACACGAACTCGTCCGAATTTTCATTCAAAATGTTTTAAATATGTTGTCCAAAGTTCCGATTGCATATTTCCGGTCATATTCCATCATTCTCGACTCATAAGTCAAATTAATTTTCACTAAATGCACGACTTGTGCATATTTGAACACGTAAGGCGCGGACTCTTGCAAATTCTGTGCATAATTGGTTTAAAACGTTTTATCCAACGGCCCAATTCCATATTTACAATTCAAAATACAAATTATGCCCTTACAAACTCATAAATCGAATTGACATCATCGAATGCGCAATTTGCGCATATTTGAACGCAAAGCGTGAGGCCGTGCAAATTAGTGCGCAAACGGTTTTGAACGTGTTATCCAATGTTCCAATTGCACATTTACAATAATAGTTACATATTACAGCATTCTAAACACATAAATGTAATTGACATTGCTGAGTGCACAATTTTCGCACGTTCGTGCATGTTTGAACAAAAAAAAATGCGAACAAGTGCAATTTGCGCACAAATTGTTCTGAACGTGTTACCCAATGTTCCGATTGCATATTTTTGAACCAAAACACACATTCCAGCATTCCATGCTCATAAATCTAATTGACGTTACTGAATGCACAGTTTGCGCACGTTCGTGCGAGTTTGAATGCGAAACGTGAACTCTTGCAAAATTTGTGCAAAAATGGTTTAAAATATGTCTTCCAATGGTCCAAATGCATATTTACAATCCAAATTACAAAATTGTATCATTCCTAACTTGTAAATCAAATTGACACGATCGATTGCACAATTTGTGCACATTAGCGCATGTTTGAATGCAAAACGTGAACTCGTGCAAATTTGTAGACAAATGGCTTTAAAAATGTTATCCAATGTTCCAATTGCATATTTACAATACTTAGTACAAATTCTAGCATTCTAAGCTCAAAAATATGATTGGCATTATGGTATCCATAATTTGTGCACGTTTGAACGCAAAACATGAACTCGCGCAAATTTGTGTACGAATTGTTTTAAACATCTTATCCAATGTTCCGGTTGCATATTTTCAATACTCAGTACATGTTCTAGCATTCCAAAATCAGTACATATGATTGACAATATTGAATGCGCAATTTGCGCACATCTGCGCATTTTGAAAATAAGATGCACACTCGTGCAAATTTGTGCTCAAATTGTTTTAAACATCCTATCCAATGTTCCAATTGCATATTTTTAATCCTAACTACAGATTCTAGCATTCTAAACTCTTAAATCAAATTGATTTAGTTGAATGCACACTCTGTGTACATTTGTGCATGTTTGAACGCAAAACGTGAACTCCGGCAAATTCGTGCATAAATGGTTTAAGATTTGTTGTTACCCTGTGGTCAAACTGCCAACTCGAAGTCCCAAATACAACTTATATCATTACAAAGCTCGTAAATCAAATGGACACAATCGAATGCACAATTTGTGCAATTTTGAACACGGAACACGAACTCGTCCGAATTTTCATTCAAAATGTTTTAAATATGTTGTCCAAAGTTCCGATTGCATATTTCCGGTCATATTCCATCATTCTCGACTCATAAGTCAAATTAATTTTCACTAAATGCACGACTTGTGCATATTTGAACACGTAAGGCGCGGACTCTTGCAAATTCTGTGCATAATTGGTTTAAAACGTTTTATCCAACGGCCCAATTCCATATTTACAATTCAAAATACAAATTATGCCCTTACAAACTCATAAATCGAATTGACATCATCGAATGCGCAATTTGCGCATATTTGAACGCAAAGCGTGAGGCCGTGCAAATTAGTGCGCAAACGGTTTTGAACGTGTTATCCAATGTTCCAATTGCACATTTACAATAATAGTTACATATTACAGCATTCTAAACACATAAATGTAATTGACATTGCTGAGTGCACAATTTTCGCACGTTCGTGCATGTTTGAACAAAAAAAAATGCGAACAAGTGCAATTTGCGCACAAATTGTTCTGAACGTGTTACCCAATGTTCCGATTGCATATTTTTGAACCAAAACACACATTCCAGCATTCCATGCTCATAAATCTAATTGACGTTACTGAATGCACAGTTTGCGCACGTTCGTGCGAGTTTGAATGCGAAACGTGAACTCTTGCAAAATTTGTGCAAAAATGGTTTAAAATATGTCTTCCAATGGTCCAAATGCATATTTACAATCCAAATTACAAAATTGTATCATTCCTAACTTGTAAATCAAATTGACACGATCGATTGCACAATTTGTGCACATTAGCGCATGTTTGAATGCAAAACGTGAACTCGTGCAAATTTGTAGACAAATGGCTTTAAAAATGTTATCCAATGTTCCAATTGCATATTTACAATACTTAGTACAAATTCTAGCATTCTAAGCTCAAAAATATGATTGGCATTATGGTATCCATAATTTGTGCACGTTTGAACGCAAAACATGAACTCGCGCAAATTTGTGTACGAATTGTTTTAAACATCTTATCCAATGTTCCGGTTGCATATTTTCAATACTCAGTACATGTTCTAGCATTCCAAAATCAGTACATATGATTGACAATATTGAATGCGCAATTTGCGCACATCTGCGCATTTTGAAAATAAGATGCACACTCGTGCAAATTTGTGCTCAAATTGTTTTAAACATCCTATCCAATGTTCCAATTGCATATTTTTAATCCTAACTACAGATTCTAGCATTCTAAACTCTTAAATCAAATTGATTTAGTTGAATGCACACTCTGTGTACATTTGTGCATGTTTGAACGCAAAACGTGAACTCCGGCAAATTCGTGCATAAATGGTTTAAGATTTGTTGTTACCCTGTGGTCAAACTGCCAACTCGAAGTCCCAAATACAACTTATATCATTACAAAGCTCGTAAATCAAATGGACACAATCGAATGCACAATTTGTGCAATTTTGAACACGGAACACGAACTCGTCCGAATTTTCATTCAAAATGTTTTAAATATGTTGTCCAAAGTTCCGATTGCATATTTCCGGTCATATTCCATCATTCTCGACTCATAAGTCAAATTAATTTTCACTAAATGCACGACTTGTGCATATTTGAACACGTAAGGCGCGGACTCTTGCAAATTCTGTGCATAATTGGTTTAAAACGTTTTATCCAACGGCCCAATTCCATATTTACAATTCAAAATACAAATTATGCCCTTACAAACTCATAAATCGAATTGACATCATCGAATGCGCAATTTGCGCATATTTGAACGCAAAGCGTGAGGCCGTGCAAATTAGTGCGCAAACGGTTTTGAACGTGTTATCCAATGTTCCAATTGCACATTTACAATAATAGTTACATATTACAGCATTCTAAACACATAAATGTAATTGACATTGCTGAGTGCACAATTTTCGCACGTTCGTGCATGTTTGAACAAAAAAAAATGCGAACAAGTGCAATTTGCGCACAAATTGTTCTGAACGTGTTACCCAATGTTCCGATTGCATATTTTTGAACCAAAACACACATTCCAGCATTCCATGCTCATAAATCTAATTGACGTTACTGAATGCACAGTTTGCGCACGTTCGTGCGAGTTTGAATGCGAAACGTGAACTCTTGCAAAATTTGTGCAAAAATGGTTTAAAATATGTCTTCCAATGGTCCAAATGCATATTTACAATCCAAATTACAAAATTGTATCATTCCTAACTTGTAAATCAAATTGACACGATCGATTGCACAATTTGTGCACATTAGCGCATGTTTGAATGCAAAACGTGAACTCGTGCAAATTTGTAGACAAATGGCTTTAAAAATGTTATCCAATGTTCCAATTGCATATTTACAATACTTAGTACAAATTCTAGCATTCTAAGCTCAAAAATATGATTGGCATTATGGTATCCATAATTTGTGCACGTTTGAACGCAAAACATGAACTCGCGCAAATTTGTGTACGAATTGTTTTAAACATCTTATCCAATGTTCCGGTTGCATATTTTCAATACTCAGTACATGTTCTAGCATTCCAAAATCAGTACATATGATTGACAATATTGAATGCGCAATTTGCGCACATCTGCGCATTTTGAAAATAAGATGCACACTCGTGCAAATTTGTGCTCAAATTGTTTTAAACATCCTATCCAATGTTCCAATTGCATATTTTTAATCCTAACTACAGATTCTAGCATTCTAAACTCTTAAATCAAATTGATTTAGTTGAATGCACACTCTGTGTACATTTGTGCATGTTTGAACGCAAAACGTGAACTCCGGCAAATTCGTGCATAAATGGTTTAAGATTTGTTGTTACCCTGTGGTCAAACTGCCAACTCGAAGTCCCAAATACAACTTATATCATTACAAAGCTCGTAAATCAAATGGACACAATCGAATGCACAATTTGTGCAATTTTGAACACGGAACACGAACTCGTCCGAATTTTCATTCAAAATGTTTTAAATATGTTGTCCAAAGTTCCGATTGCATATTTCCGGTCATATTCCATCATTCTCGACTCATAAGTCAAATTAATTTTCACTAAATGCACGACTTGTGCATATTTGAACACGTAAGGCGCGGACTCTTGCAAATTCTGTGCATAATTGGTTTAAAACGTTTTATCCAACGGCCCAATTCCATATTTACAATTCAAAATACAAATTATGCCCTTACAAACTCATAAATCGAATTGACATCATCGAATGCGCAATTTGCGCATATTTGAACGCAAAGCGTGAGGCCGTGCAAATTAGTGCGCAAACGGTTTTGAACGTGTTATCCAATGTTCCAATTGCACATTTACAATAATAGTTACATATTACAGCATTCTAAACACATAAATGTAATTGACATTGCTGAGTGCACAATTTTCGCACGTTCGTGCATGTTTGAACAAAAAAAAATGCGAACAAGTGCAATTTGCGCACAAATTGTTCTGAACGTGTTACCCAATGTTCCGATTGCATATTTTTGAACCAAAACACACATTCCAGCATTCCATGCTCATAAATCTAATTGACGTTACTGAATGCACAGTTTGCGCACGTTCGTGCGAGTTTGAATGCGAAACGTGAACTCTTGCAAAATTTGTGCAAAAATGGTTTAAAATATGTCTTCCAATGGTCCAAATGCATATTTACAATCCAAATTACAAAATTGTATCATTCCTAACTTGTAAATCAAATTGACACGATCGATTGCACAATTTGTGCACATTAGCGCATGTTTGAATGCAAAACGTGAACTCGTGCAAATTTGTAGACAAATGGCTTTAAAAATGTTATCCAATGTTCCAATTGCATATTTACAATACTTAGTACAAATTCTAGCATTCTAAGCTCAAAAATATGATTGGCATTATGGTATCCATAATTTGTGCACGTTTGAACGCAAAACATGAACTCGCGCAAATTTGTGTACGAATTGTTTTAAACATCTTATCCAATGTTCCGGTTGCATATTTTCAATACTCAGTACATGTTCTAGCATTCCAAAATCAGTACATATGATTGACAATATTGAATGCGCAATTTGCGCACATCTGCGCATTTTGAAAATAAGATGCACACTCGTGCAAATTTGTGCTCAAATTGTTTTAAACATCCTATCCAATGTTCCAATTGCATATTTTTAATCCTAACTACAGATTCTAGCATTCTAAACTCTTAAATCAAATTGATTTAGTTGAATGCACACTCTGTGTACATTTGTGCATGTTTGAACGCAAAACGTGAACTCCGGCAAATTCGTGCATAAATGGTTTAAGATTTGTTGTTACCCTGTGGTCAAACTGCCAACTCGAAGTCCCAAATACAACTTATATCATTACAAAGCTCGTAAATCAAATGGACACAATCGAATGCACAATTTGTGCAATTTTGAACACGGAACACGAACTCGTCCGAATTTTCATTCAAAATGTTTTAAATATGTTGTCCAAAGTTCCGATTGCATATTTCCGGTCATATTCCATCATTCTCGACTCATAAGTCAAATTAATTTTCACTAAATGCACGACTTGTGCATATTTGAACACGTAAGGCGCGGACTCTTGCAAATTCTGTGCATAATTGGTTTAAAACGTTTTATCCAACGGCCCAATTCCATATTTACAATTCAAAATACAAATTATGCCCTTACAAACTCATAAATCGAATTGACATCATCGAATGCGCAATTTGCGCATATTTGAACGCAAAGCGTGAGGCCGTGCAAATTAGTGCGCAAACGGTTTTGAACGTGTTATCCAATGTTCCAATTGCACATTTACAATAATAGTTACATATTACAGCATTCTAAACACATAAATGTAATTGACATTGCTGAGTGCACAATTTTCGCACGTTCGTGCATGTTTGAACAAAAAAAAATGCGAACAAGTGCAATTTGCGCACAAATTGTTCTGAACGTGTTACCCAATGTTCCGATTGCATATTTTTGAACCAAAACACACATTCCAGCATTCCATGCTCATAAATCTAATTGACGTTACTGAATGCACAGTTTGCGCACGTTCGTGCGAGTTTGAATGCGAAACGTGAACTCTTGCAAAATTTGTGCAAAAATGGTTTAAAATATGTCTTCCAATGGTCCAAATGCATATTTACAATCCAAATTACAAAATTGTATCATTCCTAACTTGTAAATCAAATTGACACGATCGATTGCACAATTTGTGCACATTAGCGCATGTTTGAATGCAAAACGTGAACTCGTGCAAATTTGTAGACAAATGGCTTTAAAAATGTTATCCAATGTTCCAATTGCATATTTACAATACTTAGTACAAATTCTAGCATTCTAAGCTCAAAAATATGATTGGCATTATGGTATCCATAATTTGTGCACGTTTGAACGCAAAACATGAACTCGCGCAAATTTGTGTACGAATTGTTTTAAACATCTTATCCAATGTTCCGGTTGCATATTTTCAATACTCAGTACATGTTCTAGCATTCCAAAATCAGTACATATGATTGACAATATTGAATGCGCAATTTGCGCACATCTGCGCATTTTGAAAATAAGATGCACACTCGTGCAAATTTGTGCTCAAATTGTTTTAAACATCCTATCCAATGTTCCAATTGCATATTTTTAATCCTAACTACAGATTCTAGCATTCTAAACTCTTAAATCAAATTGATTTAGTTGAATGCACACTCTGTGTACATTTGTGCATGTTTGAACGCAAAACGTGAACTCCGGCAAATTCGTGCATAAATGGTTTAAGATTTGTTGTTACCCTGTGGTCAAACTGCCAACTCGAAGTCCCAAATACAACTTATATCATTACAAAGCTCGTAAATCAAATGGACACAATCGAATGCACAATTTGTGCAATTTTGAACACGGAACACGAACTCGTCCGAATTTTCATTCAAAATGTTTTAAATATGTTGTCCAAAGTTCCGATTGCATATTTCCGGTCATATTCCATCATTCTCGACTCATAAGTCAAATTAATTTTCACTAAATGCACGACTTGTGCATATTTGAACACGTAAGGCGCGGACTCTTGCAAATTCTGTGCATAATTGGTTTAAAACGTTTTATCCAACGGCCCAATTCCATATTTACAATTCAAAATACAAATTATGCCCTTACAAACTCATAAATCGAATTGACATCATCGAATGCGCAATTTGCGCATATTTGAACGCAAAGCGTGAGGCCGTGCAAATTAGTGCGCAAACGGTTTTGAACGTGTTATCCAATGTTCCAATTGCACATTTACAATAATAGTTACATATTACAGCATTCTAAACACATAAATGTAATTGACATTGCTGAGTGCACAATTTTCGCACGTTCGTGCATGTTTGAACAAAAAAAAATGCGAACAAGTGCAATTTGCGCACAAATTGTTCTGAACGTGTTACCCAATGTTCCGATTGCATATTTTTGAACCAAAACACACATTCCAGCATTCCATGCTCATAAATCTAATTGACGTTACTGAATGCACAGTTTGCGCACGCTCGTGCGAGTTTGAATGCGAAACGTGAACTCTTGCAAAATTTGTGCAAAAATGGTTTAAAATATGTCTTCCAATGGTCCAAATGCATATTTACAATCCAAATTACAAAATTGTATCATTCCTAACTTGTAAATCAAATTGACACGATCGATTGCACAATTTGTGCACATTAGCGCATGTTTGAATGCAAAACGTGAACTCGTGCAAATTTGTAGACAAATGGCTTTAAAAATGTTATCCAATGTTCCAATTGCATATTTACAATACTTAGTACAAATTCTAGCATTCTAAGCTCAAAAATATGATTGGCATTATGGTATCCATAATTTGTGCACGTTTGAACGCAAAACATGAACTCGCGCAAATTTGTGTACGAATTGTTTTAAACATCTTATCCAATGTTCCGGTTGCATATTTTCAATACTCAGTACATGTTCTAGCATTCCAAAATCAGTACATATGATTGACAATATTGAATGCGCAATTTGCGCACATCTGCGCATTTTGAAAATAAGATGCACACTCGTGCAAATTTGTGCTCAAATTGTTTTAAACATCCTATCCAATGTTCCAATTGCATATTTTTAATCCTAACTACAGATTCTAGCATTCTAAACTCTTAAATCAAATTGATTTAGTTGAATGCACACTCTGTGTACATTTGTGCATGTTTGAACGCAAAACGTGAACTCCGGCAAATTCGTGCATAAATGGTTTAAGATTTGTTGTTACCCTGTGGTCAAACTGCCAACTCGAAGTCCCAAATACAACTTATATCATTACAAAGCTCGTAAATCAAATGGACACAATCGAATGCACAATTTGTGCAATTTTGAACACGGAACACGAACTCGTCCGAATTTTCATTCAAAATGTTTTAAATATGTTGTCCAAAGTTCCGATTGCATATTTCCGGTCATATTCCATCATTCTCGACTCATAAGTCAAATTAATTTTCACTAAATGCACGACTTGTGCATATTTGAACACGTAAGGCGCGGACTCTTGCAAATTCTGTGCATAATTGGTTTAAAACGTTTTATCCAACGGCCCAATTCCATATTTACAATTCAAAATACAAATTATGCCCTTACAAACTCATAAATCGAATTGACATCATCGAATGCGCAATTTGCGCATATTTGAACGCAAAGCGTGAGGCCGTGCAAATTAGTGCGCAAACGGTTTTGAACGTGTTATCCAATGTTCCAATTGCACATTTACAATAATAGTTACATATTACAGCATTCTAAACACATAAATGTAATTGACATTGCTGAGTGCACAATTTTCGCACGTTCGTGCATGTTTGAACAAAAAAAAATGCGAACAAGTGCAATTTGCGCACAAATTGTTCTGAACGTGTTACCCAATGTTCCGATTGCATATTTTTGAACCAAAACACACATTCCAGCATTCCATGCTCATAAATCTAATTGACGTTACTGAATGCACAGTTTGCGCACGTTCGTGCGAGTTTGAATGCGAAACGTGAACTCTTGCAAAATTTGTGCAAAAATGGTTTAAAATATGTCTTCCAATGGTCCAAATGCATATTTACAATCCAAATTACAAAATTGTATCATTCCTAACTTGTAAATCAAATTGACACGATCGATTGCACAATTTGTGCACATTAGCGCATGTTTGAATGCAAAACGTGAACTCGTGCAAATTTGTAGACAAATGGCTTTAAAAATGTTATCCAATGTTCCAATTGCATATTTACAATACTTAGTACAAATTCTAGCATTCTAAGCTCAAAAATATGATTGGCATTATGGTATCCATAATTTGTGCACGTTTGAACGCAAAACATGAACTCGCGCAAATTTGTGTACGAATTGTTTTAAACATCTTATCCAATGTTCCGGTTGCATATTTTCAATACTCAGTACATGTTCTAGCATTCCAAAATCAGTACATATGATTGACAATATTGAATGCGCAATTTGCGCACATCTGCGCATTTTGAAAATAAGATGCACACTCGTGCAAATTTGTGCTCAAATTGTTTTAAACATCCTATCCAATGTTCCAATTGCATATTTTTAATCCTAACTACAGATTCTAGCATTCTAAACTCTTAAATCAAATTGATTTAGTTGAATGCACACTCTGTGTACATTTGTGCATGTTTGAACGCAAAACGTGAACTCCGGCAAATTCGTGCATAAATGGTTTAAGATTTGTTGTTACCCTGTGGTCAAACTGCCAACTCGAAGTCCCAAATACAACTTATATCATTACAAAGCTCGTAAATCAAATGGACACAATCGAATGCACAATTTGTGCAATTTTGAACACGGAACACGAACTCGTCCGAATTTTCATTCAAAATGTTTTAAATATGTTGTCCAAAGTTCCGATTGCATATTTCCGGTCATATTCCATCATTCTCGACTCATAAGTCAAATTAATTTTCACTAAATGCACGACTTGTGCATATTTGAACACGTAAGGCGCGGACTCTTGCAAATTCTGTGCATAATTGGTTTAAAACGTTTTATCCAACGGCCCAATTCCATATTTACAATTCAAAATACAAATTATGCCCTTACAAACTCATAAATCGAATTGACATCATCGAATGCGCAATTTGCGCATATTTGAACGCAAAGCGTGAGGCCGTGCAAATTAGTGCGCAAACGGTTTTGAACGTGTTATCCAATGTTCCAATTGCACATTTACAATAATAGTTACATATTACAGCATTCTAAACACATAAATGTAATTGACATTGCTGAGTGCACAATTTTCGCACGTTCGTGCATGTTTGAACAAAAAAAAATGCGAACAAGTGCAATTTGCGCACAAATTGTTCTGAACGTGTTACCCAATGTTCCGATTGCATATTTTTGAACCAAAACACACATTCCAGCATTCCATGCTCATAAATCTAATTGACGTTACTGAATGCACAGTTTGCGCACGTTCGTGCGAGTTTGAATGCGAAACGTGAACTCTTGCAAAATTTGTGCAAAAATGGTTTAAAATATGTCTTCCAATGGTCCAAATGCATATTTACAATCCAAATTACAAAATTGTATCATTCCTAACTTGTAAATCAAATTGACACGATCGATTGCACAATTTGTGCACATTAGCGCATGTTTGAATGCAAAACGTGAACTCGTGCAAATTTGTAGACAAATGGCTTTAAAAATGTTATCCAATGTTCCAATTGCATATTTACAATACTTAGTACAAATTCTAGCATTCTAAGCTCAAAAATATGATTGGCATTATGGTATCCATAATTTGTGCACGTTTGAACGCAAAACATGAACTCGCGCAAATTTGTGTACGAATTGTTTTAAACATCTTATCCAATGTTCCGGTTGCATATTTTCAATACTCAGTACATGTTCTAGCATTCCAAAATCAGTACATATGATTGACAATATTGAATGCGCAATTTGCGCACATCTGCGCATTTTGAAAATAAGATGCACACTCGTGCAAATTTGTGCTCAAATTGTTTTAAACATCCTATCCAATGTTCCAATTGCATATTTTTAATCCTAACTACAGATTCTAGCATTCTAAACTCTTAAATCAAATTGATTTAGTTGAATGCACACTCTGTGTACATTTGTGCATGTTTGAACGCAAAACGTGAACTCCGGCAAATTCGTGCATAAATGGTTTAAGATTTGTTGTTACCCTGTGGTCAAACTGCCAACTCGAAGTCCCAAATACAACTTATATCATTACAAAGCTCGTAAATCAAATGGACACAATCGAATGCACAATTTGTGCAATTTTGAACACGGAACACGAACTCGTCCGAATTTTCATTCAAAATGTTTTAAATATGTTGTCCAAAGTTCCGATTGCATATTTCCGGTCATATTCCATCATTCTCGACTCATAAGTCAAATTAATTTTCACTAAATGCACGACTTGTGCATATTTGAACACGTAAGGCGCGGACTCTTGCAAATTCTGTGCATAATTGGTTTAAAACGTTTTATCCAACGGCCCAATTCCATATTTACAATTCAAAATACAAATTATGCCCTTACAAACTCATAAATCGAATTGACATCATCGAATGCGCAATTTGCGCATATTTGAACGCAAAGCGTGAGGCCGTGCAAATTAGTGCGCAAACGGTTTTGAACGTGTTATCCAATGTTCCAATTGCACATTTACAATAATAGTTACATATTACAGCATTCTAAACACATAAATGTAATTGACATTGCTGAGTGCACAATTTTCGCACGTTCGTGCATGTTTGAACAAAAAAAAATGCGAACAAGTGCAATTTGCGCACAAATTGTTCTGAACGTGTTACCCAATGTTCCGATTGCATATTTTTGAACCAAAACACACATTCCAGCATTCCATGCTCATAAATCTAATTGACGTTACTGAATGCACAGTTTGCGCACGTTCGTGCGAGTTTGAATGCGAAACGTGAACTCTTGCAAAATTTGTGCAAAAATGGTTTAAAATATGTCTTCCAATGGTCCAAATGCATATTTACAATCCAAATTACAAAATTGTATCATTCCTAACTTGTAAATCAAATTGACACGATCGATTGCACAATTTGTGCACATTAGCGCATGTTTGAATGCAAAACGTGAACTCGTGCAAATTTGTAGACAAATGGCTTTAAAAATGTTATCCAATGTTCCAATTGCATATTTACAATACTTAGTACAAATTCTAGCATTCTAAGCTCAAAAATATGATTGGCATTATGGTATCCATAATTTGTGCACGTTTGAACGCAAAACATGAACTCGCGCAAATTTGTGTACGAATTGTTTTAAACATCTTATCCAATGTTCCGGTTGCATATTTTCAATACTCAGTACATGTTCTAGCATTCCAAAATCAGTACATATGATTGACAATATTGAATGCGCAATTTGCGCACATCTGCGCATTTTGAAAATAAGATGCACACTCGTGCAAATTTGTGCTCAAATTGTTTTAAACATCCTATCCAATGTTCCAATTGCATATTTTTAATCCTAACTACAGATTCTAGCATTCTAAACTCTTAAATCAAATTGATTTAGTTGAATGCACACTCTGTGTACATTTGTGCATGTTTGAACGCAAAACGTGAACTCCGGCAAATTCGTGCATAAATGGTTTAAGATTTGTTGTTACCCTGTGGTCAAACTGCCAACTCGAAGTCCCAAATACAACTTATATCATTACAAAGCTCGTAAATCAAATGGACACAATCGAATGCACAATTTGTGCAATTTTGAACACGGAACACGAACTCGTCCGAATTTTCATTCAAAATGTTTTAAATATGTTGTCCAAAGTTCCGATTGCATATTTCCGGTCATATTCCATCATTCTCGACTCATAAGTCAAATTAATTTTCACTAAATGCACGACTTGTGCATATTTGAACACGTAAGGCGCGGACTCTTGCAAATTCTGTGCATAATTGGTTTAAAACGTTTTATCCAACGGCCCAATTCCATATTTACAATTCAAAATACAAATTATGCCCTTACAAACTCATAAATCGAATTGACATCATCGAATGCGCAATTTGCGCATATTTGAACGCAAAGCGTGAGGCCGTGCAAATTAGTGCGCAAACGGTTTTGAACGTGTTATCCAATGTTCCAATTGCACATTTACAATAATAGTTACATATTACAGCATTCTAAACACATAAATGTAATTGACATTGCTGAGTGCACAATTTTCGCACGTTCGTGCATGTTTGAACAAAAAAAAATGCGAACAAGTGCAATTTGCGCACAAATTGTTCTAAACGTGTTACCCAATGTTCCGATTGCATATTTTTGAACCAAAACACACATTCCAGCATTCCATGCTCATAAATCTAATTGACGTTACTGAATGCACAGTTTGCGCACGTTCGTGCGAGTTTGAATGCGAAACGTGAACTCTTGCAAAATTTGTGCAAAAATGGTTTAAAATATGTCTTCCAATGGTCCAAATGCATATTTACAATCCAAATTACAAAATTGTATCATTCCTAACTTGTAAATCAAATTGACACGATCGATTGCACAATTTGTGCACATTAGCGCATGTTTGAATGCAAAACGTGAACTCGTGCAAATTTGTAGACAAATGGCTTTAAAAATGTTATCCAATGTTCCAATTGCATATTTACAATACTTAGTACAAATTCTAGCATTCTAAGCTCAAAAATATGATTGGCATTATGGTATCCATAATTTGTGCACGTTTGAACGCAAAACATGAACTCGCGCAAATTTGTGTACGAATTGTTTTAAACATCTTATCCAATGTTCCGGTTGCATATTTTCAATACTCAGTACATGTTCTAGCATTCCAAAATCAGTACATATGATTGACAATATTGAATGCGCAATTTGCGCACATCTGCGCATTTTGAAAATAAGATGCACACTCGTGCAAATTTGTGCTCAAATTGTTTTAAACATCCTATCCAATGTTCCAATTGCATATTTTTAATCCTAACTACAGATTCTAGCATTCTAAACTCTTAAATCAAATTGATTTAGTTGAATGCACACTCTGTGTACATTTGTGCATGTTTGAACGCAAAACGTGAACTCCGGCAAATTCGTGCATAAATGGTTTAAGATTTGTTGTTAATATGAACCCTAAAAGGGATCAAAAGTGCCCGAATATGAAGAATTCAAGCTAATTAGCTTAATTTCCTATTCTGAAATTAATTAGCTTGATTGGACGAATTTTGATTTATTTTCCTATTTTGGAGTCAATAAGGAAGATTCTAGAAGATGTGAGAAGATTCAAGAATATTCCAAGTCAAAGTCAACAAGTCAAAGTCATAGTCAAATAGTCAACAAGTCATAGTCAATGGTCAATGGTCAACATGTGACATGGCATGCTTTAATGCTTAATTGTCATGAGTTGTCATTTTGCTTAGTTGTCATGAATTGTAATGAGTTGTCAATTTTGACTTTTCAAAGATGAGTTGTCATTAGTTGTCATTAGTTGTCCTATTTTAAAGGAAATCTCCTTAATTAAGGATTTTCCTATATAGGTATCTTTAGGAATAAGGAATAGAACCTTTTCCTTTAAGGATTAGGTTGTTTACATGCCTATATAAGGGCTAACCCTATGACATACGAATTTAAGAAAAAAAGAAGAAGATTGAAATATTAAAAGTGAGGTTTTTCCTTAAACTTTGTTCTTTTGAAACTTTATTATAAGATGAACAATCACACAATTCTAAGTTTAATCTAACCTAGTAATTGTAATGAAAGGTAGAAGTGAAACAATTCAAGTAAACTTGCAAAGTTTCAAAAGAACAAAGTTTAAGGAAAAACCTCACTTTTAATATTTCAATCTTCTTCTTTTTTTCTTAAATTCGTATGTCATAGGGTTAGCCCTTATATAGGCATGTAAACAACCTAATCCTTAAAGGAAAAGGTTCTATTCCTTATTCCTAAAGATACCTATATAGGAAAATCCTTAATTAAGGAGATTTCCTTTAAAATAGGACAACTAATGACAACTAATGACAACTCATCTTTGAAAAGTCAAAATTGACAACTCATTACAATTCATGACAACTAAGCAAAATGACAACTCATGACAATTAAGCATTAAAGCATGCCATGTCACATGTTGACCATTGACCATTGACTATGACTTGTTGACTATTTGACTATGACTTTGACTTGTTGACTTTGACTTGGAATATTCTTGAATCTTCTCACATCTTCTAGAATCTTCTTGAATCTTCCTTATTGACTCCAAAATAGGAAAATAAATCAAAATTCGTCCAATCAAGCTAATTAATTTCAGAATAGGAAATTAAGCTAATTAGCTTGAATTCTTCATATTCGGGCACTTTTGATCCCTTTTAGGGTTCATATTATTCCCTCTCTCTTGAAGATGATTCGCCCTCGAATCATAGTCATCTTCTAGAGTTGATAAATGTGCAAATCCTCCAGGGTCAAATACAAACATCTTTATTGAAAACTTCTCGTTCAATGTAATTCTCCACAAAAGCAGCTTCAATATAGCATGAATGTGATTGGACTAGTGGAACATAAAACTCTCATCCATGAACTTGTAAGGATTGTATTCTTGTTGCTTCCTTCTAAACTTGAAACATGAATATCTGAAGTTCTTTTTGCTACTAGTGCAGCCTCCATAGATTTTGTTGTAGGCATAAAATACTTCAACTACATCATCAAATGGATCTTTATATGGCATAGAAGTCTGCAAAATAATTTTCAAAACACTAGAAAAAGAAAGATTAAAATTATTAGTATAATCATGATGAATGACCAACTCTTGATCTTTCATGATGCTCCCAATCTCTAGGTTCTCCTTTTCACTTATGCCTTGCTCATTTTCTCTCACCAGTTGATTTGTGCACATGTCTTCAATAACTGTCTTTGGTGGTGTAGTTTCAATTTGACACTCTTCCTCCCTGCTCTTCTCCTCAACTTGTTGCTCAACCAATTCGGTAACTTTAACACCTTTATATTCCTTGGAATCACACACTGTTATTGTCTCCATATATGAACCCACCTGCTTTTCAAACTCCAAAGCAAGTTCAATTACAACCTTCAAAGAGATAGAAGGTTCTAATTGCACTTCTTTCTTCAATCTCTTAGCAATATCACACTTAAGCCCACTGATGAATTTTGCAACTTTCTTCCTTTCAAATTCACCTACATCACTTGCAATTACAAACAACTTAAACTTTTTAACATAATCATCAACACATAATTCATCACCTTGTTTAAGCCTTTGTAATTTAAGACGAAATTTATCCCTAACTTCAGAAGGAATAAAATGTCTAGTCATTAATCTCTTCATTATCTCCCAATTTTTAATCTCACTATGCCTATTCTCTCTCCATGATGTCATCAAATCTTCCCACCATATAGCAGCATCACCCAAAAATTTACAAGAAGCAGCATTACACTTTTGGAAATCACTTAATTCAAGAGAGTCAAATATCTCCTCTATTTGTTGCACCCATTCCAAATAAATATAAGGATCGTCCCCACCAAGAAAATAAGGCATATCCATACTAAAAAAAAAAATTAGGCTTGAAAAAATATAGAAAAAAAAAATTCCTCACAAGACACTCCCTCACGTGTTTACACTCAAGGATGTGAATGCTCTCGTATTTCACTAAAAAAAAAATTTTTTTTTTTATTTTTTTTTTTCAATTTATGAAGAATTGAGAAGAAGAAAAGAATAGATAATACATAAAAATTAAAGGATACGTAACCAAACCTTGAAGTTTGGCTCTGATACCAAACTGATACGAACCCTACCTATAAAAGAGATAGAACGCGCATCCAACTTTGAATATTAGCCCAAGGATCATCAAGGATAGTTGTGTTGATGGAGCTAAACCCCTTGCTTATTAAATTGAAGCAAGATACTTAGCTATTATAAGATGAACAATCACACAATTCTAAGTTTAATCTAACCTAGTAATTGTAATGAAAGGTAGAAGTGAAACAATTCAAGTAAACTTGCAAAGTTTCAAAAGAACAAAGTTTAAGGAAAAACCTCACTTTTAATATTTCAATCTTCTTCTTTTTTTCTTAAATTCGTATGTCATAGGGTTAGCCCTTATATAGGCATGTAAACAACCTAATCCTTAAAGGAAAAGGTTCTATTCCTTATTCCTAAAGATACCTATATAGGAAAATCCTTAATTAAGGAGATTTCCTTTAAAATAGGACAACTAATGACAACTAATGACAACTCATCTTTGAAAAGTCAAAATTGACAACTCATTACAATTCATGACAACTAAGCAAAATGACAACTCATGACAATTAAGCATTAAAGCATGCCATGTCACATGTTGACCATTGACCATTGACTATGACTTGTTGACTATTTGACTATGACTTTGACTTGTTGACTTTGACTTGGAATATTCTTGAATCTTCTCACATCTTCTAGAATCTTCTTGAATCTTCCTTATTGACTCCAAAATAGGAAAATAAATCAAAATTCGTCCAATCAAGCTAATTAATTTCAGAATAGGAAATTAAGCTAATTAGCTTGAATTCTTCATATTCGGGCACTTTTGATCCCTTTTAGGGTTCATATTAGTTGTTACCCTGTGGTCAAACTGCCAACTCGAAGTCCCAAATACAACTTATATCATTACAAAGCTCGTAAATCAAATGGACACAATCGAATGCACAATTTGTGCAATTTTGAACACGGAACACGAACTCGTCCGAATTTTCATTCAAAATGTTTTAAATATGTTGTCCAAAGTTCCGATTGCATATTTCCGGTCATATTCCATCATTCTCGACTCATAAGTCAAATTAATTTTCACTAAATGCACGACTTGTGCATATTTGAACACGTAAGGCGCGGACTCTTGCAAATTCTGTGCATAATTGGTTTAAAACGTTTTATCCAACGGCCCAATTCCATATTTACAATTCAAAATACAAATTATGCCCTTACAAACTCATAAATCGAATTGACATCATCGAATGCGCAATTTGCGCATATTTGAACGCAAAGCGTGAGGCCGTGCAAATTAGTGCGCAAACGGTTTTGAACGTGTTATCCAATGTTCCAATTGCACATTTACAATAATAGTTACATATTACAGCATTCTAAACACATAAATGTAATTGACATTGCTGAGTGCACAATTTTCGCACGTTCGTGCATGTTTGAACAAAAAAAATGCGAACAAGTGCAATTTGCGCGCAAATTGTTCTAAACGTGTTACCCAATGTTCCGATTGCATATTTTTGAACCAAAACACACATTCCAGCATTCCATGCTCATAAATCTAATTGACGTTACTGAATGCACAGTTTGCGCACGTTCGTGCGAGTTTGAATGCGAAACGTGAACTCTTGCAAAATTTGTGCAAAAATGGTTTAAAATATGTCTTCCAATGGTCCAAATGCATATTTACAATCCAAATTACAAAATTGTATCATTCCTAACTTGTAAATCAAATTGACACGATCGATTGCACAATTTGTGCACATTAGCGCATGTTTGAATGCAAAACGTGAACTCGTGCAAATTTGTAGACAAATGGCTTTAAAAATGTTATCCAATGTTCCAATTGCATATTTACAATACTTAGTACAAATTCTAGCATTCTAAGCTCAAAAATATGATTGGCATTATGGTATCCATAATTTGTGCACGTTTGAACGCAAAACATGAACTCGCGCAAATTTGTGTACGAATTGTTTTAAACATCTTATCCAATGTTCCGGTTGCATATTTTCAATACTCAGTACATGTTCTAGCATTCCAAAATCAGTACATATGATTGACAATATTGAATGCGCAATTTGCGCACATCTGCGCATTTTGAAAATAAGATGCACACTCGTGCAAATTTGTGCTCAAATTGTTTTAAACATCCTATCCAATGTTCCAATTGCATATTTTTAATCCTAACTACAGATTCTAGCATTCTAAACTCTTAAATCAAATTGATTTAGTTGAATGCACACTCTGTGTACATTTGTGCATGTTTGAACGCAAAACGTGAACTCCGGCAAATTCGTGCATAAATGGTTTAAGATTTGTTGTTACCCCTGTGGTCAAACTGCCAACTCGAAGTCCCAAATACAACTTATATCATTACAAAGCTCGTAAATCAAATGGACACAATCGAATGCACAATTTGTGCAATTTTGAACACGAAACACGAACTCGTCCGAATTTTCATTCAAAATGTTTTAAATATGTTGTCCAAAGTTCCGATTGCATATTTCCGGTCATATTCCATCATTCTCGACTCATAAGTCAAATTAATTTTCACTAAATGCACGACTTGTGCATATTTGAACACGTAAGGCGCGGACTCTTGCAAATTCTGTGCATAATTGGTTTAAAACGTTTTATCCAACGGCCCAATTCCATATTTACAATTCAAAATACAAATTATGCCCTTACAAACTCATAAATCGAATTGACATCATCGAATGCGCAATTTGCGCATATTTGAACGCAAAGCGTGAGGCCGTGCAAATTAGTGCGCAAACGGTTTTGAACGTGTTATCCAATGTTCCAATTGCACATTTACAATAATAGTTACATATTACAGCATTCTAAACACATAAATGTAATTGACATTGCTGAGTGCACAATTTTCGCACGTTCGTGCATGTTTGAACAAAAAAAATGCGAACAAGTGCAATTTGCGCACAAATTGTTCTAAACGTGTTACCCAATGTTCCGATTGCATATTTTTGAACCAAAACACACATTCCAGCATTCCATGCTCATAAATCTAATTGACGTTACTGAATGCACAGTTTGCGCACGTTCGTGCGAGTTTGAATGCGAAACGTGAACTCTTGCAAAATTTGTGCAAAAATGGTTTAAAATATGTCTTCCAATGGTCCAAATGCATATTTACAATCCAAATTACAAAATTGTATCATTCCTAACTTGTAAATCAAATTGACACGATCGATTGCACAATTTGTGCACATTAGCGCATGTTTGAATGCAAAACGTGAACTCGTGCAAATTTGTAGACAAATGGCTTTAAAAATGTTATCCAATGTTCCAATTGCATATTTACAATACTTAGTACAAATTCTAGCATTCTAAGCTCAAAAATATGATTGGCATTATGGTATCCATAATTTGTGCACGTTTGAACGCAAAACATGAACTCGCGCAAATTTGTGTACGAATTGTTTTAAACATCTTATCCAATGTTCCGGTTGCATATTTTCAATACTCAGTACATGTTCTAGCATTCCAAAATCAGTACATATGATTGACAATATTGAATGCGCAATTTGCGCACATCTGCGCATTTTGAAAATAAGATGCACACTCGTGCGAATTTGTGCTCAAATTGTTTTAAACATCCTATCCAATGTTCCAATTGCATATTTTTAATCCTAACTACAGATTCTAGCATTCTAAACTCTTAAATCAAATTGATTTAGTTGAATGCACACTCTGTGTACATTTGTGCATGTTTGAACGCAAAACGTGAACTCCGGCAAATTCGTGCATAAATGGTTTAAGATTTGTTGTTACCCTGTGGTCAAACTGCCAACTCGAAGTCCCAAATACAACTTATATCATTACAAAGCTCGTAAATCAAATGGACACAATCGAATGCACAATTTGTGCAATTTTGAACACGGAACACGAACTCGTCCGAATTTTCATTCAAAATGTTTTAAATATGTTGTCCAAAGTTCCGATTGCATATTTCCGGTCATATTCCATCATTCTCGACTCATAAGTCAAATTAATTTTCACTAAATGCACGACTTGTGCATATTTGAACACGTAAGGCGCGGACTCTTGCAAATTCTGTGCATAATTGGTTTAAAACGTTTTATCCAACGGCCCAATTCCATATTTACAATTCAAAATACAAATTATGCCCTTACAAACTCATAAATCGAATTGACATCATCGAATGCGCAATTTGCGCATATTTGAACGCAAAGCGTGAGGCCGTGCAAATTAGTGCGCAAACGGTTTTGAACGTGTTATCCAATGTTCCAATTGCACATTTACAATAATAGTTACATATTACAGCATTCTAAACACATAAATGTAATTGACATTGCTGAGTGCACAATTTTCGCACGTTCGTGCATGTTTGAACAAAAAAAATGCGAACAAGTGCAATTTGCGCGCAAATTGTTCTAAACGTGTTACCCAATGTTCCGATTGCATATTTTTGAACCAAAACACACATTCCAGCATTCCATGCTCATAAATCTAATTGACGTTACTGAATGCACAGTTTGCGCACGTTCGTGCGAGTTTGAATGCGAAACGTGAACTCTTGCAAAATTTGTGCAAAAATGGTTTAAAATATGTCTTCCAATGGTCCAAATGCATATTTACAATCCAAATTACAAAATTGTATCATTCCTAACTTGTAAATCAAATTGACACGATCGATTGCACAATTTGTGCACATTAGCGCATGTTTGAATGCAAAACGTGAACTCGTGCAAATTTGTAGACAAATGGCTTTAAAAATGTTATCCAATGTTCCAATTGCATATTTACAATACTTAGTACAAATTCTAGCATTCTAAGCTCAAAAATATGATTGGCATTATGGTATCCATAATTAGTGCACGTTTGAACGCAAAACATGAACTCGCGCAAATTTGTGTACGAATTGTTTTAAACATCTTATCCAATGTTCCGGTTGCATATTTTCAATACTCAGTACATGTTCTAGCATTCCAAAATCAGTACATATGATTGACAATATTGAATGCGCAATTTGCGCACATCTGCGCATTTTGAAAATAAGATGCACACTCGTGCAAATTTGTGCTCAAATTGTTTTAAACATCCTATCCAATGTTCCAATTGCATATTTTTAATCCTAACTACAGATTCTAGCATTCTAAACTCTTAAATCAAATTGATTTAGTTGAATGCACACTCTGTGTACATTTGTGCATGTTTGAACGCAAAACGTGAACTCCGGCAAATTCGTGCATAAATGGTTTAAGATTTGTTGTTACCCTGTGGTCAAACTGCCAACTCGAAGTCCCAAATACAACTTATATCATTACAAAGCTCGTAAATCAAATGGACACAATCGAATGCACAATTTGTGCAATTTTGAACACGAAACACGAACTCGTCCGAATTTTCATTCAAAATGTTTTAAATATGTTGTCCAAAGTTCCGATTGCATATTTCCGGTCATATTCCATCATTCTCGACTCATAAGTCAAATTAATTTTCACTAAATGCACGACTTGTGCATATTTGAACACGTAAGGCGCGGACTCTTGCAAATTCTGTGCATAATTGGTTTAAAACGTTTTATCCAACGGCCCAATTCCATATTTACAATTCAAAATACAAATTATGCCCTTACAAACTCATAAATCGAATTGACATCATCGAATGCGCAATTTGCGCATATTTGAACGCAAAGCGTGAGGCCGTGCAAATTAGTGCGCAAACGGTTTTGAACGTGTTATCCAATGTTCCAATTGCACATTTACAATAATAGTTACATATTACAGCATTCTAAACACATAAATGTAATTGACATTGCTGAGTGCACAATTTTCGCACGTTCGTGCATGTTTGAACAAAAAAAAATGCGAACAAGTGCAATTTGCGCACAAATTGTTCTAAACGTGTTACCCAATGTTTCGATTGCATATTTTTGAACCAAAACACACATTCCAGCATTCCATGCTCATAAATCTAATTGACGTTACTGAATGCACAGTTTGCGCACGTTCGTGCGAGTTTGAATGCGAAACGTGAACTCTTGCAAAATTTGTGCAAAAATGGTTTAAAATATGTCTTCCAATGGTCCAAATGCATATTTACAATCCAAATTACAAAATTGTATCATTCCTAACTTGTAAATCAAATTGACACGATCGATTGCACAATTTGTGCACATTAGCGCATGTTTGAATGCAAAACGTGAACTCGTGCAAATTTGTAGACAAATGGCTTTAAAAATGTTATCCAATGTTCCAATTGCATATTTACAATACTTAGTACAAATTCTAGCATTCTAAGCTCAAAAATATGATTGGCATTATGGTATCCATAATTCGTGCACGTTTGAACGCAAAACATGAACTCGCGCAAATTTGTGTACGAATTGTTTTAAACATCTTATCCAATGTTCCGGTTGCATATTTTCAATACTCAGTACATGTTCTAGCATTCCAAAATCAGTACATATGATTGACAATATTGAATGCGCAATTTGCGCACATCTGCGCATTTTGAAAATAAGATGCACACTCGTGCAAATTTGTGCTCAAATTGTTTTAAACATCCTATCCAATGTTCCAATTGCATATTTTTAATCCTAACTACAGATTCTAGCATTCTAAACTCTTAAATCAAATTGATTTAGTTGAATGCACACTCTGTGTACATTTGTGCATGTTTGAACGCAAAACGTGAACTCCGGCAAATTCGTGCATAAATGGTTTAAGATTTGTTGTTACCCTGTGATACGAACCCTACCTATAAAAGAGATAGAACGCGCATCCAACTTTGAATATTAGCCCAAGGATCATCAAGGATAGTTGTGTTGATGGAGCTAAACCCCTTGCTTATTAAATTGAAGCAAGATACTTAGCTATTATAAGATGAACAATCACACAATTCTAAGTTTAACCTAGAAATTGTAATGAAAGGTAGAAGTGAAACAATTCAAGTAAACTTGCAAAGTTTCAAAAGAACAAAGTTTAAGGAAAAACCTTACTTTTAATATTTCAATCTTCTTTTTTCTTCAAATTCGTTTTACATAGTTGTAGCCCTTATATAGGCATATAAACAACCTAATCCTTGAAGGAAAAGGTTCTATTCCTTATTCCCAAAGATACCTATATAGGAAAATCCTTAATTAAGGAGATTTCCTTTAAAATAGGACAACTAATGACAACTAATGACAACTCATCTTTGAAAAGTCAAAATTGACAACTCATTACAATTCATGACAACTAAGCAAAATGACAACTCATGACAACTAAGCATTAAAGCATGCCATGTCACATGCCATGTCATATGTTGACCATTGACCATTGATTTGACTTGTTGACTATTTGACTTTGACTTTGACTTGTTGACTTTGACTTGGAATATTCTTGAATCTTCTCACATCTTCTAGAATCTTCTTGAATCTTCCTTATTGACTCCAAAATAGGAAAATAAATCAAAATTCGTCCAATCAAGCTAATTAATTTCAGAATAGGAAATTAAGCTAATTAGCTTGAATTCTTCATATTCAGGCGTTGTTGATCCCTTTTAGGGTTCATATTATTCCCTCTCTCTTGAAGATGATTCGCCCTCGAATCATAGCCATCTTCTAGAGTTGATAAATTTGCAAATCCTCCAGGGTCAAACATAAACACCTTTGTTGAAAGCCTCTCCTTTGAAGTAAGAATCCACAAAAGTAGCTTCAATATAGCTTGAACTTGATCGAATTTAGAACTCTTTTCCATGAACTTATAAGGATTCTATTTGTGTTGCTTCCTTCTAAACTTGAAACATGAATATCTCAAGTTCTTTTTAGTACAAGTAAAGACTCCATAGATTGCATTGTTGACATAAGGAACTTTAATAACATCAACAAAGGAATCTTTGTATGGCATAGAAGTCTGTAAAAAAATTTTCAAAACACTAGAACAAGAAAGAATAAAGTTAGCATAATCATGATGAATAACCAGCTTGTTATCCTCCTCTTTCTTTCGTGCACAAACTTCTTGGTTTGACTCTTCATGAGTTAATCCTTGCACACCTTCACTAGATTGCTCAAAACTTTGCAAATAATCCTTATTATCTTCAATGACTTTAACAAAGTCACTATTCTTGGATTTGCACTCTATGTTGATCTCCTCACATACAACCACTTCTTTTTCATGCTTCTCTTCATGAATAATGATCTCCTCCACTTTATTAGCTTGATCACATAATTGATCCTCATGCTTCTTCTCATGATCATTTAACACCACTTCAGCATTAGCACTACTTTGATTATCAACCTTATTACTCCAACTCTCTCTATCTAAAGCAAGTGAAATTACATCATTCAAAGACAAATTAAGCTGCAATTGTACCACAAACATAAGATCTTGTCTAATTTCACTCTTAAGCCCATTTATGAATCTTGTAATTTTTTGTCCTTCAGATTCACCTAAATCACTTGCAATTACAAAAAACTTAAACTTTTTAGCATAATCATCAACAGTTAACACATCCCCTTGTTTAAGTCTTTCTAATTTAAGAGAAAATTTATTCCTAACATCATGAGGAATGAAAAATCTAGACATTAACCTTTTCATTAACTCCCAATTTCTAACCTCATTTACCATCAAATCTTCCCACCATATAGCAGCATGACCCACAAATTTATTACAAGCAAGTTTGCACTTTTTTAAATCACTTATCTGAAGAGAATCAAATATCTCCTCCATTTGTTGCACCCATTGCAAGTAAACAAAAGGATCATCCCCACCATGAAAATAAGGCATGTCCATGCTAAAAAAATTTTTTTTTTGAAAAGATATAGAAAGAAAAAAAAAATCCTCACAAAGCACTCCCTTACGTGTTTACACTCAAGGATGTGAATGCTCTCGTGTTTCACTCAAATTTTTTTTTTTTGTTTTTTTTTAATATATGAAGAATTGTGAAGAAGAAAAGAATAGATAATACATGAAAATAAAAGGATACGTAACCAAACCTTGAAGTTTGGCTCTGATACCAAACTGATACGAACCCTACCTATAAAAGAGATAGAACGCGCATCCAACTTTGAATATTAGCCCAAGGATCATCAAGGATAGTTGTGTTGATGGAGCTAAACCCCTTGCTTATTAAATTGAAGCAAGATACTTAGCTATTATAAGATGAACAATCACACAATTCTAAGTTTAACCTAGAAATTGTAATGAAAGGTAGAAGTGAAACAATTCAAGTAAACTTGCAAAGTTTCAAAAGAACAAAGTTTAAGGAAAAACCTTACTTTTAATATTTCAATCTTCTTTTTTCTTCAAATTCGTTTTACATAGTTGTAGCCCTTATATAGGCATATAAACAACCTAATCCTTGAAGGAAAAGGTTCTATTCCTTATTCCCAAAGATACCTATATAGGAAAATCCTTAATTAAGGAGATTTCCTTTAAAATAGGACAACTAATGACAACTAATGACAACTCATCTTTGAAAAGTCAAAATTGACAACTCATTACAATTCATGACAACTAAGCAAAATGACAACTCATGACAACTAAGCATTAAAGCATGCCATGTCACATGCCATGTCATATGTTGACCATTGACCATTGATTTGACTTGTTGACTATTTGACTTTGACTTTGACTTGTTGACTTTGACTTGGAATATTCTTGAATCTTCTCACATCTTCTAGAATCTTCTTGAATCTTCCTTATTGACTCCAAAATAGGAAAATAAATCAAAATTCGTCCAATCAAGCTAATTAATTTCAGAATAGGAAATTAAGCTAATTAGCTTGAATTCTTCATATTCAGGCGTTGTTGATCCCTTTTAGGGTTCATATTACCCTGTGGTCAAACTGCCAACTCGAAGTCCCAAATACAACTTATATCATTACAAAGCTCGTAAATCAAATGGACACAATCGAATGCACAATTTGTGCAATTTTGAACACGGAACACGAACTCGTCCGAATTTTCATTCAAAATGTTTTAAATATGTTGTCCAAAGTTCCGATTGCATATTTCCGGTCATATTCCATCATTCTCGACTCATAAGTCAAATTAATTTTCACTAAATGCACGACTTGTGCATATTTGAACACGTAAGGCGCGGACTCTTGCAAATTCTGTGCATAATTGGTTTAAAACGTTTTATCCAACGGCCCAATTCCATATTTACAATTCAAAATACAAATTATGCCCTTACAAACTCATAAATCGAATTGACATCATCGAATGCGCAATTTGCGCATATTTGAACGCAAAGCGTGAGGCCGTGCAAATTAGTGCGCAAACGGTTTTGAACGTGTTATCCAATGTTCCAATTGCACATTTACAATAATAGTTACATATTACAGCATTCTAAACACATAAATGTAATTGACATTGCTGAGTGCACAATTTTCGCACGTTCGTGCATGTTTGAACAAAAAAAATGCGAACAAGTGCAATTTGCGCACAAATTGTTCTAAACGTGTTACCCAATGTTCCGATTGCATATTTTTGAACCAAAACACACATTCCAGCATTCCATGCTCATAAATCTAATTGACGTTACTGAATGCACAGTTTGCGCACGTTCGTGCGAGTTTGAATGCGAAACGTGAACTCTTGCAAAATTTGTGCAAAAATGGTTTAAAATATGTCTTCCAATGGTCCAAATGCATATTTACAATCCAAATTACAAAATTGTATCATTCCTAACTTGTAAATCAAATTGACACGATCGATTGCACAATTTGTGCACATTAGCGCATGTTTGAATGCAAAACGTGAACTCGTGCAAATTTGTAGACAAATGGCTTTAAAAATGTTATCCAATGTTCCAATTGCATATTTACAATACTTAGTACAAATTCTAGCATTCTAAGCTCAAAAATATGATTGGCATTATGGTATCCATAATTTGTGCACGTTTGAACGCAAAACATGAACTCGCGCAAATTTGTGTACGAATTGTTTTAAACATCTTATCCAATGTTCCGGTTGCATATTTTCAATACTCAGTACATGTTCTAGCATTCCAAAATCAGTACATATGATTGACAATATTGAATGCGCAATTTGCGCACATCTGCGCATTTTGAAAATAAGATGCACACTCGTGCGAATTTGTGCTCAAATTGTTTTAAACATCCTATCCAATGTTCCAATTGCATATTTTTAATCCTAACTACAGATTCTAGCATTCTAAACTCTTAAATCAAATTGATTTAGTTGAATGCACACTCTGTGTACATTTGTGCATGTTTGAACGCAAAACGTGAACTCCGGCAAATTCGTGCATAAATGGTTTAAGATTTGTTGTTACCCTGTGGTCAAACTGCCAACTCGAAGTCCCAAATACAACTTATATCATTACAAAGCTCGTAAATCAAATGGACACAATCGAATGCACAATTTGTGCAATTTTGAACACGGAACACGAACTCGTCCGAATTTTCATTCAAAATGTTTTAAATATGTTGTCCAAAGTTCCGATTGCATATTTCCGGTCATATTCCATCATTCTCGACTCATAAGTCAAATTAATTTTCACTAAATGCACGACTTGTGCATATTTGAACACGTAAGGCGCGGACTCTTGCAAATTCTGTGCATAATTGGTTTAAAACGTTTTATCCAACGGCCCAATTCCATATTTACAATTCAAAATACAAATTATGCCCTTACAAACTCATAAATCGAATTGACATCATCGAATGCGCAATTTGCGCATATTTGAACGCAAAGCGTGAGGCCGTGCAAATTAGTGCGCAAACGGTTTTGAACGTGTTATCCAATGTTCCAATTGCACATTTACAATAATAGTTACATATTACAGCATTCTAAACACATAAATGTAATTGACATTGCTGAGTGCACAATTTTCGCACGTTCGTGCATGTTTGAACAAAAAAAATGCGAACAAGTGCAATTTGCGCGCAAATTGTTCTAAACGTGTTACCCAATGTTCCGATTGCATATTTTTGAACCAAAACACACATTCCAGCATTCCATGCTCATAAATCTAATTGACGTTACTGAATGCACAGTTTGCGCACGTTCGTGCGAGTTTGAATGCGAAACGTGAACTCTTGCAAAATTTGTGCAAAAATGGTTTAAAATATGTCTTCCAATGGTCCAAATGCATATTTACAATCCAAATTACAAAATTGTATCATTCCTAACTTGTAAATCAAATTGACACGATCGATTGCACAATTTGTGCACATTAGCGCATGTTTGAATGCAAAACGTGAACTCGTGCAAATTTGTAGACAAATGGCTTTAAAAATGTTATCCAATGTTCCAATTGCATATTTACAATACTTAGTACAAATTCTAGCATTCTAAGCTCAAAAATATGATTGGCATTATGGTATCCATAATTCGTGCACGTTTGAACGCAAAACATGAACTCGCGCAAATTTGTGTACGAATTGTTTTAAACATCTTATCCAATGTTCCGGTTGCATATTTTCAATACTCAGTACATGTTCTAGCATTCCAAAATCAGTACATATGATTGACAATATTGAATGCGCAATTTGCGCACATCTGCGCATTTTGAAAATAAGATGCACACTCGTGCGAATTTGTGCTCAAATTGTTTTAAACATCCTATCCAATGTTCCAATTGCATATTTTTAATCCTAACTACAGATTCTAGCATTCTAAACTCTTAAATCAAATTGATTTAGTTGAATGCACACTCTGTGTACATTTGTGCATGTTTGAACGCAAAACGTGAACTCCGGCAAATTCGTGCATAAATGGTTTAAGATTTGTTGTTACCCTGTGGTCAAACTGCCAACTCGAAGTCCCAAATACAACTTATATCATTACAAAGCTCGTAAATCAAATGGACACAATCGAATGCACAATTTGTGCAATTTTGAACACGGAACACGAACTCGTCCGAATTTTCATTCAAAATGTTTTAAATATGTTGTCCAAAGTTCCGATTGCATATTTCCGGTCATATTCCATCATTCTCGACTCATAAGTCAAATTAATTTTCACTAAATGCACGACTTGTGCATATTTGAACACGTAAGGCGCGGACTCTTGCAAATTCTGTGCATAATTGGTTTAAAACGTTTTATCCAACGGCCCAATTCCATATTTACAATTCAAAATACAAATTATGCCCTTACAAACTCATAAATCGAATTGACATCATCGAATGCGCAATTTGCGCATATTTGAACGCAAAGCGTGAGGCCGTGCAAATTAGTGCGCAAACGGTTTTGAACGTGTTATCCAATGTTCCAATTGCACATTTACAATAATAGTTACATATTACAGCATTCTAAACACATAAATGTAATTGACATTGCTGAGTGCACAATTTTTGCACGTTCGTGCATGTTTGAACAAAAAAAATGCGAACAAGTGCAATTTGCGCACAAATTGTTCTAAACGTGTTACCCAATGTTCCGATTGCATATTTTTGAACCAAAACACACATTCCAGCATTCCATGCTCATAAATCTAATTGACGTTACTGAATGCACAGTTTGCGCACGTTCGTGCGAGTTTGAATGCGAAACGTGAACTCTTGCAAAATTTGTGCAAAAATGGTTTAAAATATGTCTTCCAATGGTCCAAATGCATATTTACAATCCAAATTACAAAATTGTATCATTCCTAACTTGTAAATCAAATTGACACGATCGATTGCACAATTTGTGCACGTTAGCGCATGTTTGAATGCAAAACGTGAACTCGTGCAAATTTGTAGACAAATGGCTTTAAAAATGTTATCCAATGTTCCAATTGCATATTTACAATACTTAGTACAAATTCTAGCGTTCTAAGCTCAAAAATATGATTGGCATTATGGTATCCATAATTCGTGCACGTTTGAACGCAAAACATGAACTCGCGCAAATTTGTGTACGAATTGTTTTAAACATCTTATCCAATGTTCCGGTTGCATATTTTCAATACTCAGTACATGTTCTAGCATTCCAAAATCAGTACATATGATTGACAATATTGAATGCGCAATTTGCGCACATCTGCGCATTTTGAAAATAAGATGCACACTCGTGCAAATTTGTGCCCAAATTGTTTTAAACATCCTATCCAATGTTCCAATTGCATATTTTTAATCCTAACTACAGATTCTAGAATTCTAAACTCTTAAATCAAATTGATTTAGTTGAATGCACACTCTGTGTACATTTGTGCATGTTTGAACGCAAAACGTGAACTCCGGCAAATTCGTGCATAAATGGTTTAAGATTTGTTGTTACCCTGTGGTCAAACTGCCAACTCGAAGTCCCAAATACAACTTATATCATTACAAAGCTCGTAAATCAAATGGACACAATCGAATGCACAATTTGTGCAATTTTGAACACGGAACACGAACTCGTCCGAATTTTCATTCAAAATGTTTTAAATATGTTGTCCAAAGTTCCGATTGCATATTTCCGGTCATATTCCATCATTCTCGACTCATAAGTCAAATTAATTTTCACTAAATGCACGACTTGTGCATATTTGAACACGTAAGGCGCGGACTCTTGCAAATTCTGTGCATAATTGGTTTAAAACGTTTTATCCAACGGCCCAATTCCATATTTACAATTCAAAATACAAATTATGCCCTTACAAACTCATAAATCGAATTGACATCATCGAATGCGCAATTTGCGCATATTTGAACGCAAAGCGTGAGGCCGTGCAAATTAGTGCGCAAACGGTTTTGAACGTGTTATCCAATGTTCCAATTGCACATTTACAATAATAGTTACATATTACAGCATTCTAAACACATAAATGTAATTGACATTGCTGAGTGCACAATTTTCGCACGTTCGTGCATGTTTGAACAAAAAAAATGCGAACAAGTGCAATTTGCGCACAAATTGTTCTAAACGTGTTACCCAATGTTCCGATTGCATATTTTTGAACCAAAACACACATTCCAGCATTCCATGCTCATAAATCTAATTGACGTTACTGAATGCACAGTTTGCGCACGTTCGTGCGAGTTTGAATGCGAAACGTGAACTCTTGCAAAATTTGTGCAAAAATGGTTTAAAATATGTCTTCCAATGGTCCAAATGCATATTTACAATCCAAATTACAAAATTGTATCATTCCTAACTTGTAAATCAAATTGACACGATCGATTGCACAATTTGTGCACATTAGCGCATGTTTGAATGCAAAACGTGAACTCGTGCAAATTTGTAGACAAATGGCTTTAAAAATGTTATCCAATGTTCCAATTGCATATTTACAATACTTAGTACAAATTCTAGCATTCTAAGCTCAAAAATATGATTGGCATTATGGTATCCATAATTCGTGCACGTTTGAACGCAAAACATGAACTCGCGCAAATTTGTGTACGAATTGTTTTAAACATCTTATCCAATGTTCCGGTTGCATATTTTCAATACTCAGTACATGTTCTAGCATTCCAAAATCAGTACATATGATTGACAATATTGAATGCGCAATTTGCGCACATCTGCGCATTTTGAAAATAAGATGCACACTCGTGCGAATTTGTGCTCAAATTGTTTTAAACATCCTATCCAATGTTCCAATTGCATATTTTTAATCCTAACTACAGATTCTAGCATTCTAAACTCTTAAATCAAATTGATTTAGTTGAATGCACACTCTGTGTACATTTGTGCATGTTTGAACGCAAAACGTGAACTCCGGCAAATTCGTGCATAAATGGTTTAAGATTTGTTGTTACCCTGTGGTCAAACTGCCAACTCGAAGTCCCAAATACAACTTATATCATTACAAAGCTCGTAAATCAAATGGACACAATCGAATGCACAATTTGTGCAATTTTGAACACGGAACACGAACTCGTCCGAATTTTCATTCAAAATGTTTTAAATATGTTGTCCAAAGTTCCGATTGCATATTTCCGGTCATATTCCATCATTCTCGACTCATAAGTCAAATTAATTTTCACTAAATGCACGACTTGTGCATATTTGAACACGTAAGGCGCGGACTCTTGCAAATTCTGTGCATAATTGGTTTAAAACGTTTTATCCAACGGCCCAATTCCATATTTACAATTCAAAATACAAATTATGCCCTTACAAACTCATAAATCGAATTGACATCATCGAATGCGCAATTTGCGCATATTTGAACGCAAAGCGTGAGGCCGTGCAAATTAGTGCGCAAACGGTTTTGAACGTGTTATCCAATGTTCCAATTGCACATTTACAATAATAGTTACATATTACAGCATTCTAAACACATAAATGTAATTGACATTGCTGAGTGCACAATTTTTGCACGTTCGTGCATGTTTGAACAAAAAAAATGCGAACAAGTGCAATTTGCGCACAAATTGTTCTAAACGTGTTACCCAATGTTCCGATTGCATATTTTTGAACCAAAACACACATTCCAGCATTCCATGCTCATAAATCTAATTGACGTTACTGAATGCACAGTTTGCGCACGTTCGTGCGAGTTTGAATGCGAAACGTGAACTCTTGCAAAATTTGTGCAAAAATGGTTTAAAATATGTCTTCCAATGGTCCAAATGCATATTTACAATCCAAATTACAAAATTGTATCATTCCTAACTTGTAAATCAAATTGACACGATCGATTGCACAATTTGTGCACGTTAGCGCATGTTTGAATGCAAAACGTGAACTCGTGCAAATTTGTAGACAAATGGCTTTAAAAATGTTATCCAATGTTCCAATTGCATATTTACAATACTTAGTACAAATTCTAGCATTCTAAGCTCAAAAATATGATTGGCATTATGGTATCCATAATTTGTGCACGTTTGAACGCAAAACATGAACTCGCGCAAATTTGTGTACGAATTGTTTTAAACATCTTATCCAATGTTCCGGTTGCATATTTTCAATACTCAGTACATGTTCTAGCATTCCAAAATCAGTACATATGATTGACAATATTGAATGCGCAATTTGCGCACATCTGCGCATTTTGAAAATAAGATGCACACTCGTGCAAATTTGTGCCCAAATTGTTTTAAACATCCTATCCAATGTTCCAATTGCATATTTTTAATCCTAACTACAGATTCTAGCATTCTAAACTCTTAAATCAAATTGATTTAGTTGAATGCACACTCTGTGTACATTTGTGCATGTTTGAACGCAAAACGTGAACTCCGGCAAATTCGTGCATAAATGGTTTAAGATTTGTTGTTACCCTGTGGTCAAACTGCCAACTCGAAGTCCCAAATACAACTTATATCATTACAAAGCTCGTAAATCAAATGGACACAATCGAATGCACAATTTGTGCAATTTTGAACACGGAACACGAACTCGTCCGAATTTTCATTCAAAATGTTTTAAATATGTTGTCCAAAGTTCCGATTGCATATTTCCGGTCATATTCCATCATTCTCGACTCATAAGTCAAATTAATTTTCACTAAATGCACGACTTGTGCATATTTGAACACGTAAGGCGCGGACTCTTGCAAATTCTGTGCATAATTGGTTTAAAACGTTTTATCCAACGGCCCAATTCCATATTTACAATTCAAAATACAAATTATGCCCTTACAAACTCATAAATCGAATTGACATCATCGAATGCGCAATTTGCGCATATTTGAACGCAAAGCGTGAGGCCGTGCAAATTAGTGCGCAAACGGTTTTGAACGTGTTATCCAATGTTCCAATTGCACATTTACAATAATAGTTACATATTACAGCATTCTAAACACATAAATGTAATTGACATTGCTGAGTGCACAATTTTTGCACGTTCGTGCATGTTTGAACAAAAAAAATGCGAACAAGTGCAATTTGCACACAAATTGTTCTAAACGTGTTACCCAATGTTCCGATTGCATATTTTTGAACCAAAACACACATTCCAGCATTCCATGCTCATAAATCTAATTGACGTTACTGAATGCACAGTTTGCGCACGTTCGTGCGAGTTTGAATGCGAAACGTGAACTCTTGCAAAATTTGTGCAAAAATGGTTTAAAATATGTCTTCCAATGGTCCAAATGCATATTTACAATCCAAATTACAAAATTGTATCATTCCTAACTTGTAAATCAAATTGACACGATCGATTGCACAATTTGTGCACGTTAGCGCATGTTTGAATGCAAAACGTGAACTCGTGCAAATTTGTAGACAAATGGCTTTAAAAATGTTATCCAATGTTCCAATTGCATATTTACAATACTTAGTACAAATTCTAGCATTCTAAGCTCAAAAATATGATTGGCATTATGGTATCCATAATTTGTGCACGTTTGAACGCAAAACATGAACTCGCGCAAATTTGTGTACGAATTGTTTTAAACATCTTATCCAATGTTCCGGTTGCATATTTTCAATACTCAGTACATGTTCTAGCATTCCAAAATCAGTACATATGATTGACAATATTGAATGCGCAATTTGCGCACATCTGCGCATTTTGAAAATAAGATGCACACTCGTGCAAATTTGTGCCCAAATTGTTTTAAACATCCTATCCAATGTTCCAATTGCATATTTTTAATCCTAACTACAGATTCTAGCATTCTAAACTCTTAAATCAAATTGATTTAGTTGAATGCACACTCTGTGTACATTTGTGCATGTTTGAACGCAAAACGTGAACTCCGGCAAATTCGTGCATAAATGGTTTAAGATTTGTTGTTACCCTGTGGTCAAACTGCCAACTCGAAGTCCCAAATACAACTTATATCATTACAAAGCTCGTAAATCAAATGGACACAATCGAATGCACAATTTGTGCAATTTTGAACACGGAACACGAACTCGTCCGAATTTTCATTCAAAATGTTTTAAATATGTTGTCCAAAGTTCCGATTGCATATTTCCGGTCATATTCCATCATTCTCGACTCATAAGTCAAATTAATTTTCACTAAATGCACGACTTGTGCATATTTGAACACGTAAGGCGCGGACTCTTGCAAATTCTGTGCATAATTGGTTTAAAACGTTTTATCCAACGGCCCAATTCCATATTTACAATTCAAAATACAAATTATGCCCTTACAAACTCATAAATCGAATTGACATCATCGAATGCGCAATTTGCGCATATTTGAACGCAAAGCGTGAGGCCGTGCAAATTAGTGCGCAAACGGTTTTGAACGTGTTATCCAATGTTCCAATTGCACATTTACAATAATAGTTACATATTACAGCATTCTAAACACATAAATGTAATTGACATTGCTGAGTGCACAATTTTTGCACGTTCGTGCATGTTTGAACAAAAAAAATGCGAACAAGTGCAATTTGCGCACAAATTGTTCTAAACGTGTTACCCAATGTTCCGATTGCATATTTTTGAACCAAAACACACATTCCAGCATTCCATGCTCATAAATCTAATTGACGTTACTGAATGCACAGTTTGCGCACGTTCGTGCGAGTTTGAATGCGAAACGTGAACTCTTGCAAAATTTGTGCAAAAATGGTTTAAAATATGTCTTCCAATGGTCCAAATGCATATTTACAATCCAAATTACAAAATTGTATCATTCCTAACTTGTAAATCAAATTGACACGATCGATTGCACAATTTGTGCACGTTAGCGCATGTTTGAATGCAAAACGTGAACTCGTGCAAATTTGTAGACAAATGGCTTTAAAAATGTTATCCAATGTTCCAATTGCATATTTACAATACTTAGTACAAATTCTAGCATTCTAAGCTCAAAAATATGATTGGCATTATGGTATCCATAATTTGTGCACGTTTGAACGCAAAACATGAACTCGCGCAAATTTGTGTACGAATTGTTTTAAACATCTTATCCAATGTTCCGGTTGCATATTTTCAATACTCAGTACATGTTCTAGCATTCCAAAATCAGTACATATGATTGACAATATTGAATGCGCAATTTGCGCACATCTGCGCATTTTGAAAATAAGATGCACACTCGTGCAAATTTGTGCCCAAATTGTTTTAAACATCCTATCCAATGTTCCAATTGCATATTTTTAATCCTAACTACAGATTCTAGCATTCTAAACTCTTAAATCAAATTGATTTAGTTGAATGCACACTCTGTGTACATTTGTGCATGTTTGAACGCAAAACGTGAACTCCGGCAAATTCGTGCATAAATGGTTTAAGATTTGTTGTTACCCTGTGGTCAAACTGCCAACTCGAAGTCCCAAATACAACTTATATCATTACAAAGCTCGTAAATCAAATGGACACAATCGAATGCACAATTTGTGCAATTTTGAACACGGAACACGAACTCGTCCGAATTTTCATTCAAAATGTTTTAAATATGTTGTCCAAAGTTCCGATTGCATATTTCCGGTCATATTCCATCATTCTCGACTCATAAGTCAAATTAATTTTCACTAAATGCACGACTTGTGCATATTTGAACACGTAAGGCGCGGACTCTTGCAAATTCTGTGCATAATTGGTTTAAAACGTTTTATCCAACGGCCCAATTCCATATTTACAATTCAAAATACAAATTATGCCCTTACAAACTCATAAATCGAATTGACATCATCGAATGCGCAATTTGCGCATATTTGAACGCAAAGCGTGAGGCCGTGCAAATTAGTGCGCAAACGGTTTTGAACGTGTTATCCAATGTTCCAATTGCACATTTACAATAATAGTTACATATTACAGCATTCTAAACACATAAATGTAATTGACATTGCTGAGTGCACAATTTTTGCACGTTCGTGCATGTTTGAACAAAAAAAATGCGAACAAGTGCAATTTGCGCACAAATTGTTCTAAACGTGTTACCCAATGTTCCGATTGCATATTTTTGAACCAAAACACACATTCCAGCATTCCATGCTCATAAATCTAATTGACGTTACTGAATGCACAGTTTGCGCACGTTCGTGCGAGTTTGAATGCGAAACGTGAACTCTTGCAAAATTTGTGCAAAAATGGTTTAAAATATGTCTTCCAATGGTCCAAATGCATATTTACAATCCAAATTACAAAATTGTATCATTCCTAACTTGTAAATCAAATTGACACGATCGATTGCACAATTTGTGCACGTTAGCGCATGTTTGAATGCAAAACGTGAACTCGTGCAAATTTGTAGACAAATGGCTTTAAAAATGTTATCCAATGTTCCAATTGCATATTTACAATACTTAGTACAAATTCTAGCATTCTAAGCTCAAAAATATGATTGGCATTATGGTATCCATAATTTGTGCACGTTTGAACGCAAAACATGAACTCGCGCAAATTTGTGTACGAATTGTTTTAAACATCTTATCCAATGTTCCGGTTGCATATTTTCAATACTCAGTACATGTTCTAGCATTCCAAAATCAGTACATATGATTGACAATATTGAATGCGCAATTTGCGCACATCTGCGCATTTTGAAAATAAGATGCACACTCGTGCAAATTTGTGCTCAAATTGTTTTAAACATCCTATCCAATGTTCCAATTGCATATTTTTAATCCTAACTACAGATTCTAGCATTCTAAACTCTTAAATCAAATTGATTTAGTTGAATGCACACTCTGTGTACATTTGTGCATGTTTGAACGCAAAACGTGAACTCCGGCAAATTCGTGCATAAATGGTTTAAGATTTGTTGTTACCCTGTGGTCAAACTGCCAACTCGAAGTCCCAAATACAACTTATATCATTACAAAGCTCGTAAATCAAATGGACACAATCGAATGCACAATTTGTGCAATTTTGAACACGGAACACGAACTCGTCCGAATTTTCATTCAAAATGTTTTAAATATGTTGTCCAAAGTTCCGATTGCATATTTCCGGTCATATTCCATCATTCTCGACTCATAAGTCAAATTAATTTTCACTAAATGCACGACTTGTGCATATTTGAACACGTAAGGCGCGGACTCTTGCAAATTCTGTGCATAATTGGTTTAAAACGTTTTATCCAACGGCCCAATTCCATATTTACAATTCAAAATACAAATTATGCCCTTACAAACTCATAAATCGAATTGACATCATCGAATGCGCAATTTGCGCATATTTGAACGCAAAGCGTGAGGCCGTGCAAATTAGTGCGCAAACGGTTTTGAACGTGTTATCCAATGTTCCAATTGCACATTTACAATAATAGTTACATATTACAGCATTCTAAACACATAAATGTAATTGACATTGCTGAGTGCACAATTTTTGCACGTTCGTGCATGTTTGAACAAAAAAAATGCGAACAAGTGCAATTTGCGCACAAATTGTTCTAAACGTGTTACCCAATGTTCCGATTGCATATTTTTGAACCAAAACACACATTCCAGCATTCCATGCTCATAAATCTAATTGACGTTACTGAATGCACAGTTTGCGCACGTTCGTGCGAGTTTGAATGCGAAACGTGAACTCTTGCAAAATTTGTGCAAAAATGGTTTAAAATATGTCTTCCAATGGTCCAAATGCATATTTACAATCCAAATTACAAAATTGTATCATTCCTAACTTGTAAATCAAATTGACACGATCGATTGCACAATTTGTGCACGTTAGCGCATGTTTGAATGCAAAACGTGAACTCGTGCAAATTTGTAGACAAATGGCTTTAAAAATGTTATCCAATGTTCCAATTGCATATTTACAATACTTAGTACAAATTCTAGCATTCTAAGCTCAAAAATATGATTGGCATTATGGTATCCATAATTTGTGCACGTTTGAACGCAAAACATGAACTCGCGCAAATTTGTGTACGAATTGTTTTAAACATCTTATCCAATGTTCCGGTTGCATATTTTCAATACTCAGTACATGTTCTAGCATTCCAAAATCAGTACATATGATTGACAATATTGAATGCGCAATTTGCGCACATCTGCGCATTTTGAAAATAAGATGCACACTCGTGCAAATTTGTGCTCAAATTGTTTTAAACATCCTATCCAATGTTCCAATTGCATATTTTTAATCCTAACTACAGATTCTAGCATTCTAAACTCTTAAATCAAATTGATTTAGTTGAATGCACACTCTGTGTACATTTGTGCATGTTTGAACGCAAAACGTGAACTCCGGCAAATTCGTGCATAAATGGTTTAAGATTTGTTGTTACCCTGTGGTCAAACTGCCAACTCGAAGTCCCAAATACAACTTATATCATTACAAAGCTCGTAAATCAAATGGACACAATCGAATGCACAATTTGTGCAATTTTGAACACGGAACACGAACTCGTCCGAATTTTCATTCAAAATGTTTTAAATATGTTGTCCAAAGTTCCGATTGCATATTTCCGGTCATATTCCATCATTCTCGACTCATAAGTCAAATTAATTTTCACTAAATGCACGACTTGTGCATATTTGAACACGTAAGGCGCGGACTCTTGCAAATTCTGTGCATAATTGGTTTAAAACGTTTTATCCAACGGCCCAATTCCATATTTACAATTCAAAATACAAATTATGCCCTTACAAACTCATAAATCGAATTGACATCATCGAATGCGCAATTTGCGCATATTTGAACGCAAAGCGTGAGGCCGTGCAAATTAGTGCGCAAACGGTTTTGAACGTGTTATCCAATGTTCCAATTGCACATTTACAATAATAGTTACATATTACAGCATTCTAAACACATAAATGTAATTGACATTGCTGAGTGCACAATTTTTGCACGTTCGTGCATGTTTGAACAAAAAAAATGCGAACAAGTGCAATTTGCGCACAAATTGTTCTAAACGTGTTACCCAATGTTCCGATTGCATATTTTTGAACCAAAACACACATTCCAGCATTCCATGCTCATAAATCTAATTGACGTTACTGAATGCACAGTTTGCGCACGTTCGTGCGAGTTTGAATGCGAAACGTGAACTCTTGCAAAATTTGTGCAAAAATGGTTTAAAATATGTCTTCCAATGGTCCAAATGCATATTTACAATCCAAATTACAAAATTGTATCATTCCTAACTTGTAAATCAAATTGACACGATCGATTGCACAATTTGTGCACGTTAGCGCATGTTTGAATGCAAAACGTGAACTCGTGCAAATTTGTAGACAAATGGCTTTAAAAATGTTATCCAATGTTCCAATTGCATATTTACAATACTTAGTACAAATTCTAGCATTCTAAGCTCAAAAATATGATTGGCATTATGGTATCCATAATTTGTGCACGTTTGAACGCAAAACATGAACTCGCGCAAATTTGTGTACGAATTGTTTTAAACATCTTATCCAATGTTCCGGTTGCATATTTTCAATACTCAGTACATGTTCTAGCATTCCAAAATCAGTACATATGATTGACAATATTGAATGCGCAATTTGCGCACATCTGCGCATTTTGAAAATAAGATGCACACTCGTGCAAATTTGTGCCCAAATTGTTTTAAACATCCTATCCAATGTTCCAATTGCATATTTTTAATCCTAACTACAGATTCTAGCATTCTAAACTCTTAAATCAAATTGATTTAGTTGAATGCACACTCTGTGTACATTTGTGCATGTTTGAACGCAAAACGTGAACTCCGGCAAATTCGTGCATAAATGGTTTAAGATTTGTTGTTACCCTGTGGTCAAACTGCCAACTCGAAGTCCCAAATACAACTTATATCATTACAAAGCTCGTAAATCAAATGGACACAATCGAATGCACAATTTGTGCAATTTTGAACACGGAACACGAACTCGTCCGAATTTTCATTCAAAATGTTTTAAATATGTTGTCCAAAGTTCCGATTGCATATTTCCGGTCATATTCCATCATTCTCGACTCATAAGTCAAATTAATTTTCACTAAATGCACGACTTGTGCATATTTGAACACGTAAGGCGCGGACTCTTGCAAATTCTGTGCATAATTGGTTTAAAACGTTTTATCCAACGGCCCAATTCCATATTTACAATTCAAAATACAAATTATGCCCTTACAAACTCATAAATCGAATTGACATCATCGAATGCGCAATTTGCGCATATTTGAACGCAAAGCGTGAGGCCGTGCAAATTAGTGCGCAAACGGTTTTGAACGTGTTATCCAATGTTCCAATTGCACATTTACAATAATAGTTACATATTACAGCATTCTAAACACATAAATGTAATTGACATTGCTGAGTGCACAATTTTTGCACGTTCGTGCATGTTTGAACAAAAAAAATGCGAACAAGTGCAATTTGCGCACAAATTGTTCTAAACGTGTTACCCAATGTTCCGATTGCATATTTTTGAACCAAAACACACATTCCAGCATTCCATGCTCATAAATCTAATTGACGTTACTGAATGCACAGTTTGCGCACGTTCGTGCGAGTTTGAATGCGAAACGTGAACTCTTGCAAAATTTGTGCAAAAATGGTTTAAAATATGTCTTCCAATGGTCCAAATGCATATTTACAATCCAAATTACAAAATTGTATCATTCCTAACTTGTAAATCAAATTGACACGATCGATTGCACAATTTGTGCACATTAGCGCATGTTTGAATGCAAAACGTGAACTCGTGCAAATTTGTAGACAAATGGCTTTAAAAATGTTATCCAATGTTCCAATTGCATATTTACAATACTTAGTACAAATTCTAGCATTCTAAGCTCAAAAATATGATTGGCATTATGGTATCCATAATTTGTGCACGTTTGAACGCAAAACATGAACTCGCGCAAATTTGTGTACGAATTGTTTTAAACATCTTATCCAATGTTCCGGTTGCATATTTTCAATACTCAGTACATGTTCTAGCATTCCAAAATCAGTACATATGATTGACAATATTGAATGCGCAATTTGCGCACATCTGCGCATTTTGAAAATAAGATGCACACTCGTGCAAATTTGTGCTCAAATTGTTTTAAACATCCTATCCAATGTTCCAATTGCATATTTTTAATCCTAACTACAGATTCTAGCATTCTAAACTCTTATGATGTGAATCCAAGTTCAAAGCCTAAAGAGATCCAAGATCCATTAATGGTACAAGAAGGCCCAATCACAAGGTCCAAGTCCAAGAAGCTTCAAGAAGCCATATTGGGTTTAATTAAGGACATTTGGAAAGCCCAAGAATTTCAGCCCAATAAGGCATCCATGGAGGCCCAAGGAATAATATTTAACTTGTTTTTGTGTTAATAACAATTAGGGTTACATGTAGCCACCATATACAAGTTAATAGGGTAATTAATACTAAGTAATGGCTATTATTATGGGTAGTGGTTACTAAAGTTAATGGGGTAATCAATAATAAGTAATGGCTATTAATGTGGTTAATGGTTATTAAGGCCATTTAAGAGTAAAAGTAATCCTATGTGTGTGAGTCTATTTTAGTAGTGTGAGCATGGACTTGTACTCTATATAAACAAGTCCTTTGCTTTCTTTTGTTGAATGAATGAATTTGATATATGAATTATAACTTTGTTTGAGTTTTATTGTGAGGAATTTTGTCTTTAATTTCTTGCATAAACTTTGTGACTTATCAAGCTTTATTCTAGCTTGTGGTGTCAAAATCTAAATCTTTGTTTTCTTGTTATTTATCAAACATTCTTGTTTGTGGCATAAGAGGAAATTCAAAGTCTATCTTAGTATCTTTATCCTTGTTGGTAAAGGGGTTAAGTAGCATCTATCTTCTTACTTCAATCTTTGAACGATCCGAATTTGTGGATTAAATTGGTAATTTCTAGTTTTCTTTCAATTCAACTTATCATAGTATTCTTGCTATTGGGGAGTTAATTGATGAAACCTACAATTCCCATCATAAGTGGTATCAGAGCATTGGCTCAAGATTGAGGTTTGCATATCCAAAACTATCTTTTAGTTCTCAATATCTTGTGTTCATCTTATATTTTGCACCTTTCTTGCTATCTATTATTCTTGTTATTTTTTTATCTTTATTCTTCTTATCTCAAGATTTTGTTTGCAGATATCAAAAAAAAAAAAAAAAAAAAAAAAAAAAATTCGTCCATAAAAAAAAAAATAATAAATTCGTCCATAAAAAAAAAAGTATATGTTATCTTTGATATTCCTATGTTATATCTCAGTTTACATTAAAAAAAAAAAATTGACTCTTCATATTCCATTGAGATCTATCTTTATAATTCTGTCTCTTTGTGTTCTTGATAATCTATCTTTGTTTTTTTTTTCATTTCTATTAGCCTATTTGTTACAAATTGTTCTTTTCTTTAAGCCTACCTTATTATTTTCTAATTAGCCTACCTTATTTTTTATCATTGATTACTACATTCTTGAATTTTGTTTGATTGAGAAACTTAGTTAATCTAAGAAATCAAAAGGCAAATTTGAGAGGTAAAAGGCAAGAGTGTGAGATCATTAGAGAGAAAGCCAAAATTGAGTGTAAACACGAGTGGTATACATCAATTTTGAGTGAAACACGTGAGGGAGTGTTGTGAGATTTTTTTTTTTTTCTATTTTCTTTTGTTAAAATTTTAGGTTTTACAATCATGTCAAAAGACACAAGTTCTTCTTCTACAAATGATCATGTGATTCAAGCTATGCAACAACAATTCGAAAGAATGTTAACATGATGACGGGAGTCAATGAGAAATTGGAGAGGCATGATGGCATCCTTAACCAATTACAAGGAGAGCCTAAAGAAAGGAGACGTCCACCAATTGACCAAGAGGACTATGAAGGAGAGGATGAATTGGATGATGATCAAGTCACCTTGGTGGGACAACAAATCAATCCTAGGAGACAAGCTAGGAGAGGACGTCCTAAAGATGATGTTGATCGCAACCTTGGAAGCATCAAAATGAAGATTCCTTCATTCCAAGGAAGAAATGATCCAGATGTGTACCTTGAATGGGAGAGGAAAGTGGAACTCATCTTCGAATGTCACAATTATTCGGAGGAGAAAAAGGTAAAACTTGCCGCTGTTGAGTTTAGTGATTATGCAATTGTTTGGTGGGATCAATTTTGCAAGGAAAGACGTAGATATGAAGAAAGACCCGTGGAGTCTTGGAGGGAAATGAAGCAAATCATGAGAAAGAGGTTTGTTCCAAGCCACTACTATAGAGAGCTTCATCAAAGGTTACAAACTCTAATTCAAGGATCCATGAGTGTGGAGGAGTATCACAAAGAAATGGAGAAGGCTATGATTAGAGCAAATGTGGTAGAAGATCGTGAAGCTACCATGGCAAGGTTCTTGAGAGGGCTAAACAAAAACATTACTGATGTTGTTGATTTGCAACATTATGTGGAGATTGAAGATATGGTGAATTTGGCCATGAAAGTGGAAAGGCAATTGAAAGGAAAGAGGTATGATTCTAAACCAAATGTGGGTTCTTCTTCTTCTTGGAAAACTTCTTGGGGGAAAAAGGATAATAAACCTTTTAACAAGTCAAAAGTGGAAGAAAATAAACCTAAAATTGACTTGGGTAATAAGGGAAAGGGTGAGAATCAACCAGCCCAAACTAGGGGAATCAAATGTTTTAAGTGTTTGGGTCATGGGCACATTGCTAGGGAATGTCCAAATAAAAAAGCTATGATTCTAAGGGATGGTGATATTGAATCAGAGAGTGAGGGGGATAGTGATGATGATATGCCTTCTTTAGAAGATTGTAGTGATGTTGAATGTGCTAAGGGAGATAATCTTGTTGTTCAAAGAACATTGAGTTTGCAAAATAAACATGATGTCCATAGGGAGCAAAGGGAAAATTTGTTTCATACTCATTGTTTGATTTCTAACAAGTTGTGCAACATGATTGTGGATAGTGGAAGTTGTACTAATGTAGCAAGCACTTTGCTAGTGGAGAAATTGAAGTTGCCTACTACCAAGCACCCAAGACCATACAAGTTGCAATGGCTTAATGAAAGTGGAGTTGTAAAGGTAAATAAGCAAGTTCTAGTTTCTTTTCAAATTGGTAGATATAAGGATGAGGTGTTGTGTGATGTGTTACCAATGTTGGCCGGACATATGTTGTTGGGGAGACCTTGGCAATATGATAGAAGGGCTAATCATGATGGATTCAAAAATATGTATACTTTGACTATGGATGGAAAAAGGTTTAACCTTGGACCATTAACCCCAAAACAGATTTTTGAAGACCAAATGCGCATCAAGCAACAATATGAAGAAATGGGTTCTTCATTAGGAAATTCTTTGGGAAGGGAAACCTTTGAAAGTAAAGAAAAAGGTGAGATGAGTGAACCTAAAAATTCCAATTCTCTTGACCAAAATGGGAAACACATGGTGAGAGAAAACAAGGAAGGTTCAAATGAAAGAAAAATGAGTGTTTATGCAAAAATGAGTGATGTGAAGGAAGCTATGCTTTTGAGGCAACACATGCTTGTACTTATGTACAAGGAGATTTTGCATATTTCTAACGAAATAACCAATGGTTTGCCTAGTGTTGTTGTTGATCTTTTGCAGGTTTATGAAGATTTATTCCCAGAAGAAATTCCAAATGGTTTGCCACCTAAAAGAGGCATTGAGCACCAAATTGATTTCATACCTGGAGCAAGCATTCCAAATAGACCAGCATATAGATGTAATCTGGGGGAGACCAAGGAAATCCAAAAGCAAGTGAGTGAGCTTATGGAGAAGGGTTATGTTCGTGAAAGCATGAGTCCATGTGCCGTACCCGTCTTGTTAGTGCCTAAGAAAGATGGAACTTGGAGGATGTGTGTTGATTGTCGTGCCATCAACAAAATCACGGTGAAGTATAGACATCCCATTCCTAGGCTAGATGACATGTTGGATGAATTGCATGGTTCATATTTGTTTTCAAAAATTGATTTGAAATCTGGTTATCATCAAATTAGAATGAGAGAAGGTGATGAATGGAAAACAGCTTTTAAAACTAAACATGGTTTATATGAGTGGTTAGTAATGCCTTTTGGTTTAACTAATGCACCAAGCACTTTCATGAGATTGATGAATCATGTTTTAAGAGCATTCATAGGCAAATTTGTTGTTGTCTATTTTGATGATATCTTGGTTTATAGCAAAAATTTAGATGAGCATGTACAACATTTGACTTGTGTTTTTGATGTGCTTAGAGAAGAGAAGTTGTATGCTAATCTAAAGAAATGTTGTTTTTGCACTAATGAAATTACTTTTCTTGGATATATTGTCAATGACAAGGGCATTCAAGTTGATCCAGAAAAGGTAAAAGTAATTAGAGAATGGCCAACACCCACAAGTGTAAGTGATGCAAGAAGCTTTCATGGTTTAGCTAGCTTTTATAGAAGGTTCATTAAAAAATTTTCTACCATAGCTGCACCTTTAACTGAATGCATCAAAAAGAATGTTGGTTTTAAGTGGGGAATTGAACAAGATGAGGCTTTTAACTTGCTAAAAGACAAATTAAGTTCTGCACCCTTGTTATCTTTGCCAAATTTTACTAAACCTTTTGAGATTGAGTGCGATGCAAGTGGCATAGGTATTGGAGGAGTTTTGATGCAAGAAGGCAAGCCCATAGCATTCTTTAGCGAAAAGCTAAGTGGAGCAAGTCTAAACTACCCTACATATGACAAGGAGTTCTATGCATTGGTGAGAGTTCTAAGGACATGGCAGCATTACCTTGGTTACAAAGAATTCATAATTCACACTGACCATGAGTCCTTGAAGTATCTCAAAGGACAAGGAAAGCTCAACAAGAGACATGCAAAATGGGTGGAATTCATTGAATCCTTTCCGTACATCATTAAGTACAAGCAAGGGAAAGAAAATGTGGTGGCCGATGCATTGTCAAGAAGGTATGCCTTGATCTCTAAACTTGATGCAAAATTATTAGGATTTGAATACATCAAAGATCTTTATTCTAATGATCCTGATTTTGCTAATGTTTATGGGGCATGTGAGAAAGGGGGTTTTGATAAATTCTATAAGTTTGATGGTTTTCTTTTTCGGGAAAACAAATTGTGTGTGCCACAAAGTTCTTTAAGAGAGTTACTTGTGAGAGAGGCACATAGCGGAGGTTTAATGGGGCATTTTGGGATTAAGAAAACTTTGGATGTGTTAGGTGACCATTTCTTTTGGCCACACATGAAAAGGGATGTTAAGAGAATTTGTGAGAAATGCATTACTTGCAAACAAGCCAAATCCAAAGCAATGCCTCATGGTTTGTATACACCTCTTACCATACCAAATGAACCTTGGGTAGACATTTCTATGGACTTTGTTTTAGGATTACCTAGGTCCAAGGGAGGGAGAGATTCCATTTTTGTTGTTGTGGACAGGTTTAGCAAAATGGCACATTTCATTCCATGTCACAAGACGGATGATGCAACCCATATTGCCAATCTATTCTTCAAGGAGATTGTTAGGCTACATGGAGTGCCAAGGACCATTGTGAGTGATAGGGATGTCAAATTCCTAAGTCACTTTTGGAAGACTCTTTGGGGAAAGATGGGGACAAAGCTTTTGTATTCTACAACTTGTCATCCACAAACGGATGGACAAACGGAGGTGGTCAATAGGACACTTTCAACACTTTTGAGGGCTGTCATCCAAAGAAATCTGAAGAATTGGGAAGAATGTTTGCCACATGTGGAATTTGCTTACAATAGGAGTGTGCATGGTTCAACAAATTGCTCACCATTTGAAGTTGTGTATGGATTCAACCCAATGACTCCATTAGATTTGCTACCATTGCCATTGGACAAAGCTAATCTAGAGGGGAAACAAAAAGCTGAGTTCATCAAGACTTTGCATGAGAGGGTGCGTGCAAACATTGAGAAGAAGACACTCCAATATGAAAAGCAACACAACAAGGGGAGGAAGCAAGTCATTTTTGAGCCCGGAGATTGGGTGTGGGTGCACTTGAGGAAGGAAAGATTTCCTAACCAAAGGAAATCAAAGCTTATGCCAAGAGGAGATGGTCCTTTTAAAGTGCTTCAACGCATCAACAACAATGCCTACAAGCTAGAACTTCCAAGTGAGTATGGCAATGTTAGTGCTACATTTAATGTTAGTGACTTGTCTTTGTTTGATTTAGGTGATAAAGATGATGGAGCTGATTTGAGGACAAATCCTTTTGAAGAAAGGGGGAATGATGTGAATCCAAGTTCAAAGCCTAAAGAGATCCAAGATCCATTAATCATACAAGAAGGCCCAATCACAAGGTCCAAATCCAAGAAGCTTCAAGAAGCCATATTGGGTTTAATTAAGGACATTTGGAAAGCCCAAGAATTTCAGCCCAATAAGGCATCCATGGAGGCCCAAGGAATAATATTTAACTTGTTTTTGTGTTAATAACAATTAGGGTTACATGTAGCCACCATATACAAGTTAATAGGGTAATTAATACTAAGTAATGGCTATTATTATGGGTAGTGGTTACTAAAGTTAATGGGGTAATCAATAATAAGTAATGGCTATTAATGTGGTTAATGGTTATTAAGGCCATTTAAGAGTAAAAGTAATCCTATGTGTGTGAGTCTATTTTAGTAGTGTGAGCATGGACTTGTACTCTATATAAACAAGTCCTTTGCTTTCTTTTGTAGAATGAATGAATTTGATATATGAATTATAACTTTGTTTGAGTTTTATTGTGAGGAATTTTGTCTTTAATTTCTTGCATAAACTTTATGACTTATCAAGCTTTATTCTAGCTTGTGGTGTCAAAATCTAAATCTTTGTTTTCTTGTTATTTATCAAACATTCTTGTTTGTGGCATAAGAGGAAATTCAAAGTCTATCTTAGTATCTTTATCCTTGTTGGTAAAGGGGTTAAGTAGCATCTATCTTCTTACTTCAATCTTTGAACGATCCGAATTTGTGGATTAAATTGGTAATTTCTAGTTTTCTTTCAATTCAACTTATCATAGTATTCTTGCTATTGGGGAGTTAATTAATGAAACCTACAATTCCCATCATCTTAAATCAAATTGATTTAGTTGAATGCACACTCTGTGTACATTTGTGCATGTTTGAACGCAAAACGTGAACTCCGGCAAATTCGTTGATGTGAATCCAAGTTCAAAGCCTAAAGAGATCCAAGATCCATTAATCATACAAGAAGGCCCAATCACAAGGTCCAAATCCAAGAAGCTTCAAGAAGCCATATTGGGTTTAATTAAGGACATTTGGAAAGCCCACGAATTTCAGCCCAATAAGGCATCCATGGAGGCCCAAGGAATAATATTTAACTTGTTTTTGTGTTAATAACAATTAGGGTTACATGTAGCCACCATATACAAGTTAATAGGGTAATTAATACCAAGTAATGGTAATTATTATGGGTAGTGGTTACTAAAGTTAATGGGGTAATCAATACCAAGTAATGGCTATTAATGTGGGTAATGGCTATTAAGGATATTTAAGAGTCAAAGTAATCCTATGTGTGTGAGTCTATTTTAGTAGTGTGAGCATGGACTTGTACTCTATATAAACAAGTCCTTTTCTTTCTTTTGTAGCATGAATGATTTTGATATATGAATTATAACTTTGTTTGAGTTTTATTGTGAGGAATTTTGTCTTTAATTTCTTGCATAAACTTTGTGACTTATCAAGCTTTATTCTAGCTTGTGGTGTCAAAATCTAAATCTTTGTTTTCTTGTTATTTATCAAACATTCTTGTTTGTGGCATAAGAGGAAATTCAAAGTCTATCTTAGTATCTTTATCCTTGTTGGTAAAGGGGTTAAGTAGCATCTATCTTCTTACTTCAATCTTTGAACGATCCGAATTTATGGATTAAATTGGTAATTTCTAGTTTTCTTTCAATTCAACTTATCATAGTATTCTTGCTATTGGGGAGTTAATTGATGAAACCTACAATTCCCATCATAAGTGGTATCAGAGCATTGGCTCAAGATTGAGGTTTGCGTATCCAAAACTATCTTTTAGTTCTTAATATATTGTGTTCATCTTATATTTTGCACCTTTCTTGCTATCTATTATTCTTGTTATTTTTTTTTATCTTTATTCTTCTTATCTCAAGTTTTTGTTTGCAGATATCAAAAAAAAAAAAAAAAAATTCGTCCATAAAAAAAAAAAAAAAGTATATGTTATCTTTGATATTCCTATGTTAGATCTCAGTTTACATTAAAAAAAAAAATTGACTCTTCATATTCCATTGAGATCTATCTTTATAATTCTATCTCTTTGTGTTCTTTGATGATCTTTATAATTCCGTCTCTTTGTGTTCTTTGATGATCTTTATAATTCTGTCTCTTTGTGTTCTTTGATAATCTATCTTTGTTTTTCATTTCTATTAGCCTATTTGTTACAAATTGTTCTTTTCTTTAAGCCTACCTTATTATTTTCTTGTTAGCCTACCTTATTTTTTTTTATCATTGATTACTACATTCTTGAATTTTGTTTGATTGAGAAACTTAGTTCATCTAAGAAATCAAAAGGCAAATTTGAGAGGTAAAAGGCAAGAGTGTGACATCATTAGAGAAAAAGCCAAAATTGAGTGTAAACACGAGTGGTATACATCAATTTTGAGTGAAACACGTGAGGGAGTGTTGTGAGATTGTTTCTTTCTATTTTCTTTTGTTAAAATTTTAGGTTTTACAGTCATGTCAAAAGACACAAGTTCTTCTTCTACAAATGATCATGTGATTCAAGCTATGCAACAACAATTTGAAAGAATGTTTAACATGATGGTGGGAGTCAATGAGAAATTGGAGAGGCATGATGGCATCCTTAACCAATTACAAGGACAGCCTAAAGAAAGGAGACGTCCACCAATTGACCAAGAGGACTATGAAGGAGAGGATGAATTGGATGATGATCAAGTCACCTTGGTGGGACAACAAATCAATCCTAGGAGACAAGCTAGGAGAGGACGTCCTAAAGATGATGTTGATCGCAACCTTGGAAGCATCAAAATGAAGATTCCTTCATTCCAAGGAAGAAATGATCCAGATGTGTACCTTGAATGGGAGAGGAAAGTGGAACTCATCTTCGAATGTCACAATTATTCGGAGGAGAAAAAGGTAAAACTTGCCGCTGTTGAGTTTAGTGATTATGCAATTGTTTGGTGGGATCAATTTTGCAAGGAAAGACGTAGATATGGAGAAAGACCCGTGGAGTCTTGGAGGGAAATGAAGCAAATCATGAGAAAGAGGTTTGTTCCAAGCCATTACTATAGAGAGCTTCATCAAAGGTTACAAACTCTAATTCAGGGATCCATGAGTGTTGAGGAGTATCACAAAGAAATGGAGAAGGCTATGATTAGAGCAAATGTGGTAGAAGATCGTGAAGCTACCATGGCAAGGTTTTTGAGAGGGCTAAACAAAAACATTGCTGATGTTGTTGATTTGCAACATTATGTAGAGATTGAAGATATGGTGAATTTGGCCATGAAAGTGGAAAGGCAATTGAAAGGAAAGAGGTATGATTCTAAACCAAATGTGGGTTCTTCTTCTTCTTGGAAAACTTCTTGGGGGAAAAAGGATGATAAACCTTTTAACAAGTCAAAAGTGGAAGAAAATAAACCTAAAATTGACTTGGGTAATAAGGGAAAGGGTGAGAATCAACCAGCCCAAACTAGGGGAATAAAATGTTTTAAGTGTTTGGGTCATGGGCACATTGCTAGGGAATGTCCAAATAAGAAAGCTATGATTCTAAGGGATGGTGATATTGAATCGGAGAGTGAGGGGGATAGTGATGATGATATGCCTTCTTTAGAAGATTGTAGTGATGTTGAATGTGCTAAAGGAGATAATCTTGTTGTTCAAAGAACATTGAGTTTGCAAAATAAACATGATGTCCATAGGGAGCAAAGGGAAAATTTGTTTCATACTCATTGTTTGATTTCTAACAAGTTGTGCAACATGATTGTGGATAGTGGAAGTTGTACTAATGTAGCAAGCACTTTGCTAGTGGAGAAATTGAAGTTGCGTACTACCAAGCACCCAAGACCATACAAGTTGCAATGGCTTAATGAAAGTGGAGTTGTAAAGGTAAATAAGCAAGTTCTAATTTCTTTTCAAATTGGTAGATATAATGATGAGGTGTTGTGTGATGTGTTACCAATGTTGGCCGGACATATGTTGTTGGGGAGACCTTGGCAATATGATAGAAGGGCTAATCATGATGGATTCAAAAATATGTATACTTTGACTATGGATGGAAAAAGGTTTAACCTTGGACCATTAACCCCAAAACAGATTTTTGAAGACCAAATGCGCATCAAGCAACAATATGAAGAAATGGGTTCTTCATTGGGAAATTCTTTGGGAAGGGAAACCTTTGAGAGTAAAGAAAAAGGTGAGATGAGTGAACCTAAAAATTCCAATTCTCTTGACCAAAATGGGAAACACATGGTGAGAGAAAACAAGGAAGGTTCAAATGAAAGAAAAATGAGTGTTTATGCAAAAATGAGTGATGTGAAGGAAGCTATGCTTTTGAGGCAACACATGCTTGTACTTATGTACAAGGAGATTTTGCATATTTCTAACGAAATAACCAATGGTTTGCCTAGTGTTGTTGTTGATCTTTTGCAGGTTTATGAAGATTTATTTCCAGAAGAAATTCCAAATGGTTTGCCACCTAAAAGAGGCATTGAGCACCAAATTGATTTCATACCTGGAGCAAGCATTCCAAATAGACCAGCATATAGATGTAATCTGGAGGAGACTAAGGAAATCCAAAAGCAAGTGAGTGAGCTTATGGAGAAGGGTTATGTTCGTGAAAGCATGAGTCCATGTGCCGTACCCATCTTGTTAGTGCCTATGAAAGATGGAACTTGGAGGATGTGTGTTGATTGTCGTGCCATCAACAAAATCACGGTGAAGTATAGACATCCCATTCCTAGGCTAGATGACATGTTGGATGAATTGCATGGTTCATATTTGTTTTCAAAAATTGATTTGAAATCTGGTTATCATCAAATTAGAATGAGAGAAGGTGATGAATGGAAAACAGCTTTTAAAACTAAACATGGTTTATATGAGTGGTTAGTAATGCCTTTTGGTTTAACTAATGCACCAAGCACTTTCATGAGATTGATGAATCATGTTTTAAGAGCATTCATAGGCAAATTTGTTGTTGTCTATTTTGATGATATCTTGGTTTATAGCAAAAATTTAGATGAGCATGTACAACATTTGACTTGTGTTTTTGATGTGCTTAGAGAAGAGAAGTTGTATGCTAATCTAAAGAAATGCTGTTATTGCACTAATGAAATTACTTTTCTTGGATATATTGTCAATGACAAGGGCATTCATGTTGATCAAGAAAAGGTAAAAGTAATTAGAGAATGCCCACAAGTGTAAGTGATGCAAGAAGCTTTCATGGTTTAGCTAGCTTTTATAGAAGGTTCATTAAAAATTTTTCTACCATAGCTGCACCTTTAACTGAATGCATCAAAAAGAATGTTGGTTTTAAGTGGGGAATTGAACAAGATGAGGCTTTTAACTTGCTAAAAGACAAATTAAGTTCTGCACCCTTGTTATCTTTGCCAAATTTTACTAAACCTTTTGAGATTGAGTGCGATGCAAGTGGCATAGGTATTGGAGGAGTTTTGATGCAAGAAGGCAAGCCCATAGCATTCTTTAGCGAAAAGCTAAGTGGAGCAAGTCTAAACTACCCTACATATGACAAGGAGTTCTATGCATTGGTGAGGGTTCTAAGGACATGGCAGCATTACCTTGGATACAAAGAATTCATAATTCATACTGACCATGAGTCCTTGAAGTATCTCAAAGGACAAGGAAAGCTCAACAAGAGACATGCAAAATGGGTGGAATTCATTGAATCCTTTCCATACATCATTAAGTACAAGCAAGGGAAAGAAAATGTGGTGGCCGATGCATTGTCAAGAAGGTATGCCTTGATCTCTAAACTTGATGCAAAATTATTAGGATTTGAATACATAAAAGATCTTTATTCTAATGATCCTGATTTTGCTAATGTTTATGGGGCATGTGAGAAAGGGGGTTTTGATAAGTTTTATAAGTTTGATGGTTTTCTTTTTCGGGAAAACAAATTGTGTGTGCCACAAAGTTCTTTAAGAGAGTTACTTGTGAGAGAGGCACATAGCGGAGGTTTAATGGGGCATTTTGGGATTAAGAAAACTTTGGATGTGTTGGGTGACCATTTCTTTTGGCCACACATGAAAAGGGATGTTAAGAGAATTTGTGAGAAATGCATTACTTGCAAACAAGCCAAATCCAAAGCAATGCCTCATGGTTTGTATACACCTCTTACCATACCAAATGAACCTTGGGTAGACATTTCTATGGACTTTGTTTTAGGATTACCTAGGTCCAAGGGAGGGAGAGATTCCATTTTTGTTGTTGTGGACAGGTTTAGCAAAATGGCACATTTCATTCCATGTCACAAGACGGATGATGCAACCCATATTGCCAATCTATTCTTCAAGGAGATTGTTAGGCTACATGGAGTGCCAAGGACCATTGTGAGTGATAGGGATGTCAAATTCCTAAGTCACTTTTGGAAGACTCTTTGGGGAAAGATGGGGACAAAGCTTTTGTATTCTACAACTTGTCATCCACAAACGGATGGACAAACGGAGGTGGTCAATAGGACACTTTCAACACTTTTGAGGGCTGTCATCCAAAGAAATCTGAAGAATTGGGAAGAATGTTTGCCACATGTGGAATTTGCTTACAATAGGAGTGTGCATGGTTCAACAAATTGCTCACCATTTGAAGTTGTGTATGGATTCAACCCAATGACTCCATTAGATTTGCTACCATTGCCATTGGACAAAGCTAATCTAGAGGGGAAACAAAAAGCTGAGTTCATCAAGACTTTGCATGAGAGGGTGCGTGCAAACATTGAGAAGAAGACACTCCAATATGAAAAGCAACACAACAAGGGGAGGAAGCAAGTCATTTTTGAGCCCGGAGATTGGGTGTGGGTGCACTTGAGGAAGGAAAGATTTCCTAACCAAAGGAAATCAAAGCTTATGCCAAGAGGAGATGGTCCTTTTAAAGTGCTTCAACGCATCAACAACAATGCCTACAAGCTAGAACTTCCAAGTGAGTATGGCAATGTTAGTGCTACATTTAATGTTAGTGACTTGTCTTTGTTTGATTTAGGTGATAAAGATGATGGAGCTGATTTGAGGACAAATCCTTTTGAAGAAAGGGGGAATGATGTGAATCCAAGTTCAAAGCCTAAAGAGATCCAAGATCCATTAATCATACAAGAAGGCCCAATCACAAGGTCCAAATCCAAGAAGCTTCAAGAAGCCATATTGGGTTTAATTAAGGACATTTGGAAAGCCCACGAATTTCAGCCCAATAAGGCATCCATGGAGGCCCAAGGAATAATATTTAACTTGTTTTTGTGTTAATAACAATTAGGGTTACATGTAGCCACCATATACAAGTTAATAGGGTAATTAATACCAAGTAATGGTTATTATTATGGGTAGTGGTTACTAAAGTTAATGGGGTAATCAATACCAAGTAATGGCTATTAATGTGGGTAATGGCTATTAAGGATATTTAAGAGTCAAAGTAATCCTATGTGTGTGAGTCTATTTTAGTAGTGTGAGCATGGACTTGTACTCTATATAAACAAGTCCTTTTCTTTCTTTTGTAGCATGAATGATTTTGATATATGAATTATAACTTTGTTTGAGTTTTATTGTGAGGAATTTTGTCTTTAATTTCTTGCATAAACTTTGTGACTTATCAAGCTTTATTCTAGCTTGTGGTGTCAAAATCTAAATCTTTGTTTTCTTGTTATTTATCAAACATTCTTGTTTGTGGCATAAGAGGAAATTCAAAGTCTATCTTAGTATCTTTATCCTTGTTGGTAAAGGGGTTAAGTAGCATCTATCTTCTTACTTCAATCTTTGAACGATCCGAATTTATGGATTAAATTGGTAATTTCTAGTTTTCTTTCAATTCAACTTATCATAGTATTCTCGCTATTGGGGAGTTAATTGATGAAACCTACAATTCCCATCATTCGTGCATAAATGGTTTTAAGATTTATTGTTACCCTGTGGTCAAACTGCCAACTCGAAGTCCCAAATACAATTTATATCATTACAAAGCTCGTAAATCAAATGGACACAATCGAATGCACAATTTGTGCAATTTTGAACACGGAACACGAACTCGTCCGAATTTTCATTCAAAATGTTTTAAATATGTTGTCCAAAGTTCCGATTGCATATTTCCGGTCATATTCCATCATTCTCGACTCATAAGTCAAATTAATTTTCACTAAATGCACGACTTGTGCATATTTGAACACGTAAGGCGCGGACTCTTGCAAATTCTATGCATAATTGGTTTAAAACGTTTTATCCAACGGCCCAATTCCATATTTACAATTCAAAATACAAATTATGCCCTTACAAACTCATAAATCGAATTGACATCATCGAATGCGCAATTTGCGCATATTTGAACGCAAAACGTGAGGCCGTGCAAATTAGTGCGCAAACGGTTTTGAACGTGTTATCCAATGTTCCAATTGCACATTTACAATAATAGTTACATATTACAGCATTCTAAACACATAAATGTAATTGACATTGCTGAATGCACAATTTTTGCACGTTCGTGCGTGTTTGAACAAAAAAAATGCGAACAAGTGCAATTTGCGCACAAATTGTTCTAAACGTGTTACCCAATGTTCCGATTGCATATTCTTGAACCAAAACACACATTCCAGCATTCCATGCTCATAAATCTAATTGACGTTACTGAATGCACAGTTTGCGCACGTTCGTGCGAGTTTGAATGCGAAACGTGAACTCTTGCAAAATTTGTGCAAAAATGGTTTAAAATATGTCTTCCAATGGTCCAAATGCATATTTACAATCCAAATTACAAAATTGTATCATTCCTAACTTGTAAATCAAATTGACACGATCGATTGCACAATTTGTGCACATTAGCGCATGTTTGAATGCAAAACGTGAACTCGTGCAAATTTGTAGACAAATGGCTTTAAAAATGTTATCCAATGTTCCAATTGCATATTTACAATACTTAGTACAAATTCTAGCATTCTAAGCTCAAAAATATGATTGGCATTATGGTATCCATAATTTGTGCACGTTTGAACGCAAAACATGAACTCGCGCAAATTTGTGTACGAATTGTTTTAAACATCTTATCCAATGTTCCGGTTGCATATTTTCAATACTCAGTACATGTTCTAGCATTCCAAAATGCAGTACATATGATTGACAATATTGAATGCACAATTTGCGCACATCTGCGCATTTTGAAAATAAGATGCACACTCGTGCAAATTTGTGCTCAAATTGTTTTAAACATCCTATCCAATGTTCCAATTGCATATTTTTAATCCTAACTACAGATTCTAGCATTCTAAACTCTTAAATCAAATTGATTTAGTTGAATGCACACTCTGTGTACATTTGTGCATGTTTGAACGCAAAACGTGAACTCCGGCAAATTCGTGCATAAATGGTTTTAAGATTTGTTGTTACCCTATGGTCAAACTGCCAACTCGAAGTCCCAAATACAATTTATATCATTACAAAGCTCGTAAATCAAATGGACACAATCGAATGCACAATTTGTGCAATTTTGAACACGGAACACGAACTCGTCCTTTCATTCAAAATGTTTTAAATATGTTGTCCAATTCCGATTGTATATTTCCGGTCATATTCCATCATTCTCGACTCATAAGTCAAATTAATTTTCACTAAATGCACGACTTGTGCATATTTGAACACGTAAGGCGCGGACTCTTGCAAATTCTGTGCATAATTGGTTTAAAACGTTTTATCCAACGGCCCAATTCCATATTTACAATTCAAAATACAAATTATGCCCTTACAAACTCATAAATCGAATTGACATCATCGAATGCGCAATTTGCGCATATTTGAACGCAAAACGTGAGGCCGTGCAAATTAGTGCGCAAACGGTTTTGAACGTGTTATCCAATGTTCCAATTGCACATTTACAATAATAGTTACATATTACAGCATTCTAAACACATAAATGTAATTGACATTGCTGAATGCACAATTTTTGCACGTTCGTGCGTGTTTGAACAAAAAAAATGCGAACAAGTGCAATTTGCGCACAAATTGTTCTAAACGTGTTACCCAATGTTCCGATTGCATATTTTTGAACCAAAACACACATTCCAGCATTCCATGCTCATAAATCTAATTGACGTTACTGAATGCACAGTTTGCGCACGTTCGTGCGAATTTGAATGCGAAACGTGAACTCTTGCAAAATTTGTGCAAAAATGGTTTAAAATATGTCTTCCAATGGTCCAAATGCATATTTACAATCCAAATTACAAAATTGTATCGTTCCTAACTTGTAAATCAAATTGACACGATCGATTGCACAATTTGTGCACATTAGCGCATGTTTGAATGCAAAACGTGAACTCGTGCAAATTTGTAGACAAATGGCTTTAAAAATGTTATCCAATGTTCCAATTGCATATTTACAATACTTAGTACAAATTCTAGCATTCTAAGCTCAAAAATATGATTGGCATTATGGTATCCATAATTTGTGCACGTTTGAACGCAAAACATGAACTCGCGCAAATTTGTGTACGAATTGTTTTAAACATCTTATCCAATGTTCCGGTTGCATATTTTCAATACTCAGTACATGTTCTAGCATTCCAAAATGCAGTACATATGATTGACAATATTGAATGCACAATTTGCGCACATCTGCGCATTTTGAAAATAAGATGCACACTCGTGCAAATTTGTGCTCAAATTGTTTTAAACATCCTATCCAATGTTCCAATTGCATATTTTTAATCCTAACTACAGATTCTAGCATTCTAAACTCTTAAATCAAATTGATTTAGTTGAATGCACACTCTGTGTACATTTGTGCATGTTTGAACACAAAACGTGAACTCCGGCAAATTCGTGCATAAATGGTTTTAAGATTTGTTGTTACCCTGTGGTCAAACTGCCAACTCGAAGTGATGTGAATCCAAGTTCAAAGCCTAAAGAGATCCAAGATCCATTAATCGTACAAGAAGGCCCAATCACAAGGTCCAAATCCAAGAAGCTTCAAGAAGCCATATTGGGTTTAATTAAGGACATTTGGAAAGCCCACGAATTTCAGCCCAATAAGGCATCCATGGAGGCCCAAGGAATAATATTTAACTTGTTTTTGTGTTAATAACAATTAGGGTTACATGTAGCCAACATATACAAGTTAATAGGGTAATTAATACCAAGTAATGGTTATTATTATGGGTAGTGGTTACTAAAGTTAATGGGGTAATCAATACCAAGTAATGGCTATTAATGTGGGTAATGGTTATTAAGGCCATTTAAGAGTAAAAGTAATCCTATGTGTGTGAGTCTATTTTAGTAGTGTGAGCATGGACTTGTAGTCTATATAAACAAGTCCTTTTGTTTCTTTTGTAGCATGAATGAATTTGATATATGAATTATAACTTTGTTTGAGTTTTATTGTGAGGAATTTTGTCTTTAATTTCTTGCATAAACTTTGTGACTTATCAAGCTTTATTCTAGCTTGTGGTGTCAAAATCTAAATCTTTGTTTTCTTTTTATTTATCAAACTTTCTTGTTTGTGGCATAAGAGGAAATTCAAAGTCTATCTTAGTATCTTTATCCTTGTTGGTAAAGGGGTTAAGTAGCATCTATCTTCTTACTTCAATCTTTGAACGATCCAAATTTGTGGATTAAATTGGTAATTTCTGGTTTTCTTCTAATTCAACTTATCATAGTATTCTTGCTATTGGGGAGTTAATTGATGAAACCTACAATTCCCATCACGAAGTCCCAAATACAATTTATATCATTACAAAGCTCGTAAATCAAATGGACACAATCGAATGCACAATTTGTGCAATTTTGAACACGGAACACGAACTCGTCCGAATTTTCATTCAAAATGTTTTAAATATGTTGTCCAAAGTTCCGATTGCATATTTCCGGTCATATTCCATCATTCTCGACTCATAAGTCAAATTAATTTTCACTAAATGCACGACTTGTGCATATTTGAACACGTAAGGCGCGGACTCTTGCAAATTCTGTGCATAATTGGTTTAAAACGTTTTATCCAACGGCCCAATTCCATATTTACAATTCAAAATACAAATTATGCCCTTACAAACTCATAAATCGAATTGACATCATCGAATGCGCAATTTGCGCATATTTGAACGCAAAACGTGAGGCCGTGCAAATTAGTGCGCAAACGGTTTTGAACGTGTTATCCAATGTTCCAATTGCACATTTACAATAATAGTTACATATTACAGCATTCTAAACACATAAATGTAATTGACATTGCTGAATGCACAATTTTTGCACGTTCGTGCGTGTTTGAACAAAAAAAATGCGAACAAGTGCAATTTGCGCACAAATTGTTCTAAACGTGTTACCCAATGTTCCGATTGCATATTTTTGAACCAAAACACACATTCCAGCATTCCATGCTCATAAATCTAATTGACGTTACTGAATGCACAGTTTGCGCACGTTCGTGCGAATTTGAATGCGAAACGTGAACTCTTGCAAAATTTGTGCAAAAATGGTTTAAAATATGTCTTCCAATGGTCCAAATGCATATTTACAATCCAAATTACAAAATTGTATCGTTCCTAACTTGTAAATCAAATTGACACGATCGATTGCACAATTTGTGCACATTAGCGCATGTTTGAATGCAAAACGTGAACTCGTGCAAATTTGTAGACAAATGGCTTTAAAAATGTTATCCAATGTTCCAATTGCATATTTACAATACTTAGTACAAATTCTAGCATTCTAAGCTCAAAAATATGATTGGCATTATGGTATCCATAATTTGTGCACGTTTGAACGCAAAACATGAACTCGCGCAAATTTGTGTACGAATTGTTTTAAACATCTTATCCAATGTTCCGGTTGCATATTTTCAATACTCAGTACATGTTCTAGCATTCCAAAATGCAGTACATAGGATTGACAATATTGAATGCACAATTTGCGCACATCTGCGCATTTTGAAAATAAGATGCACACTCGTGCAAATTTGTGCTCAAATTGTTTTAAACATCCTATCCAATGTTCCAATTGCATATTTTTAATCCTAACTATAGATTCTAGCATTCTAAACTCTTAAATCAAATTGATTTAGTTGAATGCACACTCTGTGTACATTTGTGCATGTTTGAACGTAAAATGTGAACTCCGGCAAATTCGTGCATAAATGGTTTTAAGATTTGTTGTTACCCTGTGGTCAAACTGCCAACTCGAAGTCCCAAATACAATTTATATCATTACAAAGCTCGTAAATCAAATGGACACAATCGAATGCACAATTTGTGCAATTTTGAACACGGAACACGAACTCGTCCGAATTTTCATTCAAAATGTTTTAAATATGTTGTCCAAAGTTCCGATTGCATATTTCCGGTCATATTCCATCATTCTCGACTCATAAGTCAAATTAATTTTCACTAAATGCATGACTTGTGCATATTTGAACACGTAAGGCGCGGACTCTTGCAAATTCTGTGCATAATTGGTTTAAAACGTTTTATCCAACGGCCCAATTCCATATTTACAATTCAAAATACAAATTATGCCCTTACAAACTCATAAATCGAATTGACATCATCGAATGCGCAATTTGCGCATATTTGAACGCAAAACGTGAGGCCGTGCAAATTAGTGCGCAAACGGTTTTGAACGTGTTATCCAATGTTCCAATTGCACATTTACAATAATAGTTACATATTACAGCATTCTAAACACATAAATGTAATTGACATTGCTGAATGCACAATTTTTGTACGTTCGTGCGTGTTTGAACAAAAAAAATGCGAACAAGTGCAATTTGCGCACAAATTGTTCTAAACGTGTTACCCAATGTTCCGATTGCATATTTTTGAACCAAAACACACATTCCAGCATTCCATGCTCATAAATCTAATTGACGTTACTGAATGCACAGTTTGCGCACGTTCGTGCGAGTTTGAATGCGAAACGTGAACTCTTGCAAAATTTGTGCAAAAATGGTTTAAAATATGTCTTCCAATGGTCCAAATGCATATTTACAATCCAAATTACAAAATTGTATCGTTCCTAACTTGTAAATCAAATTGACACGATCGATTGCACAATTTGTGCACATTAGCGCATGTTTGAATGCAAAACGAGAACTCGTGCAAATTTGTAGACAAATGGCTTTAAAAATGTTATCCAATGTTCCAATTGCATATTTACAATACTTAGTACAAATTCTAGCATTCTAAGCTCAAAAATATGATTGGCATTATGGTATCCATAATTTGTGCACGTTTGAACGCAAAACATGAACTCGCGCAAATTTGTGTACGAATTGTTTTAAACATCTTATCCAATGTTCCGGTTGCATATTTTCAATACTCAGTACATGTTCTAGCATTCCAAAATGCAGTACATATGATTGACAATATTGAATGCACAATTTGCGCACATCTGCGCATTTTGAAAATAAGATGCACACTCGTGCAAATTTGTGCTCAAATTGTTTTAAACATCCTATCCAATGTTCCAATTGCATATTTTCAATCCTAACTACAGATTCTAGCATTCTAAACTCTTAAATAAAATTGATTTAATTGAATGCACACTCTGTGTACATTTGTGCATGTTTGAACGCAAAACGTGAACTCCGGCAAATTCGTGCATAAATGGTTTTAAGATTTGTTGTTACCCTGTGGTCAAACTGCCAACTCGAAGTCCCAAATACAATTTATATCATTACAAAGCTCGTAAATCAAATGGACACAATCGAATGCACAATTTGTGCAATTTTGAACACGGAACACGAACTCGTCCGAATTTTCATTCAAAATGTTTTAAATATGTTGTCCAAAGTTCCGATTGCATATTTCAGGTCATATTCCATCATTCTCCACTCATAAGTCAAATTAATTTTCACTAAATGCACGACTTGTGCATATTTGAACACGTAAGGCGCGGACTCTTGCAAATTCTGTGCATAATTGGTTTAAAACGTTTTATCCAATGGCCCAATTCCATATTTACAATTCAAAATACAAATTATGCCCTTACAAACTCATAAATCGAATTGACATCATCGAATGCGCAATTTGCGCATATTTGAACGCAAAACGTGAGGCCGTGCAAATTAGTGCGCAAACGGTTTTGAACGTGTTATCCAATGTTCCAATTGCACATTTACAATAATAGTTACATATTACAGCATTCTAAACACATAAATGTAATTGACATTGCTGAATGCACAATTTTTGCACGTTCGTGCATGTTTGAACAAAAAAAATGCGAACAAGTGCAATTTGCGCACAAATTGTTCTAAACGTGTTACCCAATGTTCCGATTGCATATTTTTGAACCAAAACACACATTCCAGCATTCCATGCTCATAAATCGAATTGACGTTACTGAATGCACAGTTTGCGCACGTTCGTGCGAGTTTGAATGCGAAACGTGAACTCTTGCAAAATTTGTGCAAAAATGGTTTAAAATATGTCTTCCAATGGTCCAAATGCATATTTACAATCCAAATTACAAAATTGTATCATTCCTAACTTGTAAATCAAATTGACACGATCGATTGCACAATTTGTGCACATTAGCGCATGTTTGAATGCAAAACGTGAACTCGTGCAAATTTGTAGACAAATGGCTTTAAAAATGTTATCCAATGTTCCAATTGCATATTTACAATACTTAGTACAAATTCTAGCATTCTAAGCTCAAAAATATGATTGGCATTATGGTATCCATAATTTGTGCACGTTTGAACGCAAAACATGAACTCGCGCAAATTTGTGTACGAATTGTTTTAAACATCTTATCCAATGTTCCGGTTGCATATTTTCAATACTCAGTACATGTTCTAGCATTCCAAAATGCAGTACATATGATTGACAATATTGAATGCACAATTTGCGCACATCTGCGCATTTTGAAAATAAGATGCACACTCGTGCAAATTTGTGCTCAAATTGTTTTAAACATCCTATCCAATGTTCCAATTGCATATTTTTAATCCTAACTACAGATTCTAGCATTCTAAACTCTTAAATCAAATTGATTTAGTTGAATGCACACTCTGTGTACATTTGTGCATGTTTGAATGCAAAACGTGAACTCCGGCAAATTCGTGCATAAATGGTTTTAAGATTTGTTGTTACCCTATGGTCAAACTGCCAACTCGAAGTCCCAAATACAATTTATATCATTACAAAGCTCGTAAATCAAATGGACACAATCGAATGCACAATTTGTGCAATTTTGAACACGGAACACGAACTCGTCCGAATTTTCATTCAAAATGTTTTAAATATGTTGTCCAAAGTTCCGATTGCATATTTCCGGTCATATTCCATCATTCTCCACTCATAAGTCAAATTAATTTTCACTAAATGCACGACTTGTGCATATTTGAACACGTAAGGCGCGGACTCTTGCAAATTCTGTGCATAATTGGTTTAAAACATTTTATCCAACGGCCCAATTCCATATTTACAATTCAAAATACAAATTATGCCCTTACAAACTCATAAATCGAATTGACATCATCGAATGCGCAATTTGCACATATTTGAACGCAAAACGTGAGGCCGTGCAAATTAGTGCGCAAACGGTTTTGAACGTGTTATCCAATGTTCCAATTGCACATTTACAATAATAGTTACATATTACAGCATTCTCAACACATAAATGTAATTGACATTGCTGAATGCACAATTTTTGCACGTTCGTGCATGTTTGAACAAAAAAAATGCGAACAAGTGCAATTTGCGCACAAATTGTTCTAAACGTGTTACCCAATGTTCCGATTGCATATTTTTGAACCAAAACACACATTCCAGCATTCCATGCTCATAAATCTAATTGACGTTACTGAATGCACAGTTTGCGCACGTTCGTGCGAGTTTGAATGCGAAACGTGAACTCTTGCAAAATTTGTGCAAAAATGGTTTAAAATATGTCTTCCAATGGTCCAAATGCATATTTACAATCCAAATTACAAAATTGTATCATTCCTAACTTGTAAATCAAATTGACACGATCGATTGCACAATTTGTGCACATTAGCGCATGTTTGAATGCAAAACGTGAACTCGTGCAAATTTGTAGACAAATGGCTTTAAAAATGTTATCCAATGTTCCAATTGCATATTTACAATACTTAGTACAAATTCTAGCATTCTAAGCTCAAAAATATGATTGGCATTATGGTATCCATAATTTGTGCACGTTTGAACGCAAAACATGAACTCGCGCAAATTTGTGTACGAATTGTTTTAAACATCTTATCCAATGTTCCGGTTGCATATTTTCAATACTCAGTACATGTTCTAGCATTCCAAAATGCAGTACATATGATTGACAATATTGAATGCACAATTTGTGCACATCTGCGCATTTTGAAAATAAGATGCACACTCGTGCAAATTTGTGCTCAAATTGTTTTAAACATCCTATCCAATGTTCCAATTGCATATTTTTAATCCTAACTACAGATTCTAGCATTCTAAACTCTTAAATCAAATTGATTTAGTTGAATGCACACTCTGTGTACATTTGTGCATGTTTGAACGCAAAACGTGAACTCCGGCAAATTCGTGCATAAATGGTTTTAAGATTTGTTGTTACCCTGTGGTCAAACTGCCAACTCGAAGTCCCAAATACAATTTATATCATTACAAAGCTCGTAAATCAAATGGACATAATCGAATGCACAATTTGTGCAATTTTGAACACGGAACACGAACTCGTCCGAATTTTCATTCAAAATGTTTTAAATATGTTGTCCAAAGTTCCGATTGCATATTTCCGGTCATATTCCATCATTCTCCACTCATAAGTCAAATTAATTTTCACTAAATGCACGACTTGTGCATATTTGAACACGTAAGGCGCGGACTCTTGCAAATTCTGTGCATAATTGGTTTAAAACGTTTTATCCAACGGCCCAATTCCATATTTACAATTCAAAATACAAATTATGCCCTTACAAACTCATAAATCGAATTGACATCATCGAATGCGCAATTTGCGCATATTTGAACGCAAAACGTGAGGCCGTGCAAATTAGTGCGCAAACGGTTTTGAACGTGTTATCCAATGTTCCAATTGCACATTTACAATAATAGTTACATATTACAGCATTCTAAACACATAAATGTAATTGACATTGCTGAATGCACAATTTTTGCACGTTCGTGCATGTTTGAACAAAAAAAATGCGAACAAGTGCAATTTGTGCACAAATTGTTCTAAACGTGTTACCCAATGTTCCGATTGCATATTTTTGAACCAAAACACACATTCCAGCATTCCATGATCATAAATCTAATTGACGTTACTGAATGCACAGTTTGCGCACGTTCGTGCGAGTTTGAATGCGAAACGTGAACTCTTGCAAAATTTGTGCAAAAATGGTTTAAAATATGTCTTCCAATGGTCCAAATGCATATTTACAATCCAAATTACAAAATTGCATCATTCCTAACTTGTAAATCAAATTGACACGATCGATTGCACAATTTGTGCACATTAGCGCATGTTTGAATGCAAAACGTGAACTCGTGCAAATTTGTAGACAAATGGGTTTAAAAATGTTATCCAATGTTCCAATTGCATATTTACAATACTTAGTACAAATTCTAGCATTCTAAGCTCAAAAATATGATTGGCATTATGGTATCCATAATTTGTGCACGTTTGAACGCAAAACATGAACTCGCGCAAATTTGTGTACGAATTGTTTTAAACATCTTATCCAATGTTCCGGTTGCATATTTTCAATACTCAGTACATGTTCTAGCATTCCAAAATGCAGTACATATGATTGACAATATTGAATGCACAATTTGCGCACATCTGCGCATTTTGAAAATAAGATGCACACTCGTGCAAATTTGTGCTCAAATTGTTTTAAACATCCTATCCAATGTTCCAATTGCATATTTTTAATCCTAACTACAGATTCTAGCATTCTAAACTCTTAAATCAAATTGATTTAGTTGAATGCACACTCTGTGTACATTTGTGCATGTTTGAACGCAAAACGTGAACTCCGGCAAATTCGTGCATAAATGGTTTAAGATTTGTTGTTACCCTGTGGTCAAACTGCCAACTCGAAGTCCCAAATACAATTTATATCATTACAAAGCTCGTAAATCAAATGGACACAATCGAATGCACAATTTGTGCAATTTTGAACACGGAACACGAACTCGTCCGAATTTTCATTCAAAATGTTTTAAATATGTTGTCCAAAGTTCCGATTGCATATTTCCGATCATATTCCATCATTCTCGACTCATAAGTCAAATTAATTTTCACTAAATGCACGACTTGTGCATATTTGAACACGTAAGGCGCGGACTCTTGCAAATTCTGTGCATAATTGGTTTAAAACATTTTATCCAACGGCCCAATTCCATATTTACAATTCAAAATACAAATTATGCCCTTACAAACTCATAAATCGAATTGACATCATCGAATGCGCAATTTGCGCATATTTGAACGCAAAACGTGAGGCCGTGCAAATTAGTGCGCAAACGGTTTTGAACGTGTTATCCAATGTTCCAATTGGACATTTACAATAATAGTTACATATTACAGCATTCTAAACACATAAATGTAATTGACATTGCTGAATGCACAATTTTTGCACGTTCGTGCATGTTTGAACAAAAAAAATGCGAACAAGTGCAATTTGCGCACAAATTGTTCTAAACGTGTTACCCAATGTTCCGATTGCATATTTTTGAACCAAAAGACACATTCCAGCATTCCATGCTTATAAATCTAATTGACGTTACTGAATGCACAGTTTGCGCACGTTCGTGCGAGTTTGAATGCGAAACGTGAACTCTTGCAAAATTTGTGCAAAAATGGTTTAAAATATGTCTTCCAATGGTCCAAATGCATATTTACAATCCAAATTACAAAATTGTATCATTCCTAACTTGTAAATCAAATTGACACGATCGATTGCACAATTTGTGCACATTAGCGCATGTTTGAATGCAAAACGTGAACTCGTGCAAATTTGTAGACAAATGGCTTTAAAAATGTTATCCAATGTTCCAATTGCATATTTACAATACTTAGTACAAATTCTAGCATTCTAAGCTCAAAAATATGATTGGCATTATGGTATCCATAATTTGTGCACGTTTGAACGCAAAACATGAACTCGCGCAAATTTGTGTACGAATTGTTTTAAACATCTTATCCAATGTTCCGGTTGCATATTTTCAATACTCAGTACATGTTCTAGCATTCCAAAATGCAGTACATATGATTGACAATATTGAATGCACAATTTGCGCACATCTGCGCATTTTGAAAATAAGATGCACACTCGTGCAAATTTGTGCTCAAATTGTTTTAAACACCCTATCCAATGTTCCAATTGCATATTTTTAATCCTAACTACAGATTCTAGCATTCTAAACTCTTAAATCAAATTGATTTAGTTGAATGCACACTCTGTGTACATTTGTGCATGTTTGAACGCAAAACATGAACTCCGGCAAATTCATGCATAAATGGTTTTAAGATTTGTTGTTACCCTGTGGTCAAACTGCCAACTCGAAGTCCCAAATACAATTTATATCATTACAAAGCTCGTCAATCAAATCGACACAATCGAATGCACAATTTGTGCAATTTTGAACACGGAACACGAACTCGTCCGAATTTTCATTCAAAATGTTTTAAATATGTTGTCCAAAGTTCCGATTGCATATTTTCGATCATATTCCATCATTCTCCACTCATAAGTCAAATTAATTTTCACTAAATGCACGACTTGTGCATATTTGAACACGTAAGGCGCGGACTCTTGTAAATTCTGTGCATAATTGGTTTAAAACGTTTTATCCAACGGCCCAATTCCATATTTACAATTCAAAATACAAATTATGCCCTTACAAACTCATAAATCGAATTGACATCATCGAATGCGCAATTTGCGCATATTTGAACGCAAAACGTGAGGCCGTGCAAATTAGTGCGCAAACGGTTTTGAACGTGTTATCCAATGTTCCAATTGCACATTTACAATAATAGTTACATATTACAGCATTCTAAACACATAAATGTAATTGACATTGCTGAATGCACAATTTTTGCACGTTCGTGCATGTTTGAACAAAAAAAATGCGAACAAGTGCAATTTGTGCACAAATTGTTCTAAACGTGTTACCCAATGTTCCGATTGCATATTTTTGAACCAAAACACACATTCCAGCATTCCATGATCATAAATCTAATTGACATTACTGAATGCACAGTTTGCGCACGTTCGTGCGAGTTTGAATGCGAAACGTGAACTCTTGCAAAATTTGTGCAAAAATGGTTTAAAATATGTCTTCCAATGGTCCAAATGCATATTTACAATCCAAATTACAAAATTGTATCATTCCTAACTTGTAAATCAAATTGACACGATCGATTGCACAATTTGTGCACATTAGCGCATGTTTGAATGCAAAACGTGAACTCGTGCAAATTTGTAGACAAATGGGTTTAAAATTGTTATCCAATGTTCCAATTGCATATTTACAATACTTAGTACAAATTCTAGCATTCTAAGCTCAAAAATATGATTGGCATTATGGTATCCATAATTTGTGCACGTTTGAACGCAAAACATGAACTCGCGCAAATTTGTGTACGAATTGTTTTAAACATCTTATCCAATGTTGCGGTTGCATATTTTCAATACTCAGTACATGTTCTAGCATTCCAAAATGCAGTACATATGATTGACAATATTGAATGCACAATTTGTGCACATCTGCGCATTTTGAAAATAAGATGCACACTCGTGCAAATTTGTGCTCAAATTGTTTTAAACACCCTATCCAATGTTCCAATTGCATATTTTTAATCCTAACTACAGATTCTAGCATTCTAAACTCTTAAATCAAATTGATTTAGTTGAATGCACACTCTGTGTACATTTGTGCATGTTTGAACGCAAAACGTGAACTCCGGCAAATTCATGCATAAATGGTTTTAAGATTTGTTGTTACCCTGTGGTCAAACTGCCAACTCGAAGTCCCAAATACAATTTATATCATTACAAAGCTCGTAAATCAAATGGACACAATCGAATGCACAATTTGTGCAATTTTGAACACGGAACACGAACTCGTCCGAATTTTCATTCAAAATGTTTTAAATATGTTGTCCAAAGTTCCGATTGCATATTTTCGGTCATATTCCATCATTCTCCACTCATAAGTCAAATTAATTTTCACTAAATGCACGACTTGTGCATATTTGAACACGTAAGGCGCGGACTCTTGTAAATTCTGTGCATAATTGGTTTAAAACGTTTTATCCAACGGCCCAATTCCATATTTACAATTCAAAATACAAATTATGCCCTTACAAACTCATAAATCGAATTGACATCATCGAATGCGCAATTTGCGCATATTTGAACGCAAAACGTGAGGCCGTGCAAATTAGTGCGCAAACGGTTTTGAACGTGTTATCCAATGTTCCAATTGCACATTTACAATAATAGTTACATATTACAGCATTCTAAACACATAAATGTAATTGACATTGCTGAATGCACAATTTTTGCACGTTCGTGCATGTTTGAACAAAAAAAATGCGAACAAGTGCAATTTGTGCACAAATTGTTCTAAACGTGTTACCCAATGTTCCGATTGCATATTTTTGAACCAAAACACACATTCCAGCATTCCATGATCATAAATCTAATTGACATTACTGAATGCACAGTTTGCGCACGTTCGTGCGAGTTTGAATGCGAAACGTGAACTCTTGCAAAATTTGTGCAAAAATGGTTTAAAATATGTCTTCCAATGGTCCAAATGCATATTTACAATCCAAATTACAAAATTGTATCATTCCTAACTTGTAAATCAAATTGACACGATCGATTGCACAATTTGTGCACATTAGCGCATGTTTGAATGCAAAACGTGAACTCGTGCAAATTTGTAGACAAATGGCTTTAAAAATGTTATCCAATGTTCCAATTGCATATTTACAATACTTAGTACAAATTCTAGCATTCTAAGCTCAAAAATATGATTGGCATTATGGTATCCATAATTTGTGCACGTTTGAACGCAAAACATGAACTCGCGCAAATTTGTGTACGAATTGTTTTAAACATCTTATCCAATGTTCCGGTTGCATATTTTCAATACTCAGTACATGTTCTAGCATTCCAAAATGCAGTACATATGATTGACAATATTGAATGCACAATTTGCGCACATCTGCGCATTTTGAAAATAAGATGCACACTCGTGCAAATTTGTGCTCAAATTGTTTTAAACACCCTATCCAATGTTCCAATTGCATATTTTTAATCCTAACTACAGATTCTAGCATTCTAAACTCTTAAATCAAATTGATTTAGTTGAATGCACACTCTGTGTACATTTGTGCATGTTTGAACGCAAAACGTGAACTCCGGCAAATTCATGCATAAATGGTTTTAAGATTTGTTGTTACCCTGTGGTCAAACTGCCAACTCGAAGTCCCAAATACAATTTATATCATTACAAAGCTCGTAAATCAAATCGACACAATCGAATGCACAATTTGTGCAATTTTGAACACGGAACACGAACTCGTCCGAATTTTCATTCAAAATGTTTTAAATATGTTGTCCAAAGTTCCGATTGCATATTTCTGGTCATATTCCATCATTCTCCACTCATAAGTCAAATTAATTTTCACTAAATGCACGACTTGTGCATATTTGAACACGTAAGGCGCGGACTCTTGCAAATTCTGTGCACAATTGGTTTAAAACGTTTTATCCAACGGCCCAATTCCATATTTACAATTCAAAATACAAATTATGCCCTTACAAACTCATAAATCGAATTGACATCATCGAATGCGCAATTTGCGCATATTTGAACGCAAAACGTGAGGCCGTGCAAATTAGTGCGCAAACGGTTTTGAACGTGTTATCCAATGTTCCAATTGCACATTTACAATAGTAGTTACATATTACAGCATTCTAAACACATAAATGTAATTGACATTGCTGAATGCACAATTTTTGCACGTTCGTGCATGTTTGAACAAAAAAAATGCGAACAAGTGCAATTTGCGCACAAATTGTTCTAAACGTGTTACCCAATGTTCCGATTGCATATTTTTGAACCAAAACACACATTCCAGCATTCCATGCTCATAAATCTAATTGACGTTACTGAATGCGCAGTTTGCGCACGTTCGTGCGAGTTTGAATGCGAAACGTGAACTCTTGCAAAATTTGTGCAAAAATGGTTTAAAATATGTCTTCCAATGGTCCAAATGCATATTTACAATCCAAATTACAAAATTGTATCATTCCTAACTTGTAAATCAAATTGACACAATCGATTGCACAATTTGTGCACATTAGCGCATGTTTGAATGCAAAACGTGAACTCGTGCAAATTTGTAGACAATTGGCTTTAAAAATGTTATCCAATGTTCCAATTGCATATTTACAATATTTAGTACAAATTCTAGCATTCTAAGCTCAAAAATATGATTGGCATTATGGTATCCATAATTTGTGCACGTTTGAACGCAAAACATGAACTCGCGCAAATTTGTGTACGAATTGTTTTAAACATCTTATCCAATGTTCCGGTTGCATATTTTCAATACTCAGTACATGTTCTAGCATTCCAAAATCAGTACATATGATTGACAATATTGAATGCACAATTTGCGCACATCTGCGCATTTTGAAAATAAGATGCACACTCGTGCAAATTTGTGCTCAAATTGTTTTAAACACCCTATCCAATGTTCCAATTGCATATTTTTAATCCTAACTACAGATTCTAGCATTCTAAATTCTTAAATCAAATTGATTTAGTTGAATGCACACTCTGTGTACATTTGTGCATGTTTGAACGCAAAACGTGAACTCCGGCAAATTCGTGCATAAATGGTTTAAGATTTGTTGTTACCCTGTGGTCAAACTACCAACTCGAAGTCCCAAATACAATTTATATCATTACTAAGCTCGTAAATCAAATGGACACAATCGAATGCACAATTTGTGCAATTTTGAACACGGAACACGAACTCGTCCGAATTTTCATTCAAAATGTTTTAAATATGTTGTCCAAAGTTCCGATTGCATATTTCCGGTCATATTCCATCATTCTCGACTCATAAGTCAAATTAATTTTCACTAAATGCACGACTTGTGCATATTTGAACACGTAAGGCGCGGACTCTTGCAAATTCTGTGCACAATTGGTTTAAAACGTTTTATCCAACGGCCCAATTCCATATTTACAATTCAAAATACAAATTATGCCCTTACAAACTCATAAATCGAATTGACATCATCGAATGCGCAATTTGCGCATATTTGAACGCAAAACGTGAGGCCGTGCAAATTAGTGCGCAAACGGTTTTGAACGTGTTATCCAATGTTCCAATTGCACATTTACAATAATAGTTACATATTACAGCATTCTAAACACATAAATGTAATTGACATTGCTGAATGCACAATTTTTGCACGTTCGTGCATGTTTGAACAAAAAAAATGCGAACAAGTGCAATTTGCGCACAAATTGTTCTAAACGTGTTACCCAATGTTCCGATTGCATATTTTTGAACCAAAACACACATTCCAGCATTCCATGCTCATAAATCTAATTGACGTTACTGAATGCGCAGTTTGCGCACGTTCGTGCGAGTTTGAATGCGAAACGTGAACTCTTGCAAAATTTGTGCAAAAATGGTTTAAAATATGTCTTCCAATGGTCCAAATGCATATTTACAATCCAAATTACAAAATTGTATCATTCCTAACTTGTAAATCAAATTGACACGATCGATTGCACAATTTGTGCACATTAGCGCATGTTTGAATGCAAAACGTGAACTCGTGCAAATTTGTAGACAAATGGCTTTAAAAATGTTATCCAATGTTCCAATTGCATATTTACAATACTTAGTACAAATTCTAGCATTCTAAGCTCAAAAATATGATTGGCATTATGGTATCCATAATTTGTGCACGTTTGAACGCAAAACATGAACTCGCGCAAATTTGTGTACGAATTGTTTTAAACATCTTATCCAATGTTCCGGTTGCATATTTTCAATACTCAGTACATGTTCTAGCATTCCAAAATGCAGTACAAATGATTGACAATATTGAATGCACAATTTGCGCACATCTGCGCATTTTGAAAATAAGATGCACACTCGTGCAAATTTGTGCTCAAATTGTTTTAAACATCCTATCCAATGTTGCAATTGCATATTTTTAATCCTAACTACAGATTCTAGCATTCTAAACTCTTAAATCAAATTGATTTAGTTGAATGCACACTCTGTGTACATTTGTGCATGTTTGAACGCAAAACGTGAACTCCGGCAAATTCGTGCATAAATGGTTTAAGATTTGTTGTTACCCTGTGGTCAAACTGCCAACTCGAAGTCCCAAATACTATTTATATCATTACAAAGCTCGTAAATCAAATTGACACAATCGAATGCACAATTTGTGCAATTTTGAACACGGAACACGAACTCGTCCGAATTTTCATTCAAAATGTTTTAAATATGTTGTCCAAAGTTCCGATAGCATATTTCTGGTCATATTCCATCATTTTCATGATGGGAATTGTAGGTTTCATCAATTAACTCCCCAATAGCAAGAATACTATGATAAGTTGAATTAGAAGAAAACCAGAAATTACCAATTTAATCCACAAATTTGGATCGTTCAAAGATTGAAGTAAGAAGATAGATGCTACTTAACCCCTTTACCAACAAGGATAAAGATACTAAGATAGACTTTGAATTTCCTCTTATGCCACAAACAAGAAAGTTTGATAAATAAAAAGAAAACAAAGATTTAGATTTTGACACCACAAGCTAGAATAAAGCTTGATAAGTCACAAAGTTTATGCAAGAAATTAAAGACAAAATTCCTCACAATAAAACTCAAACAAAGTTATAATTCATATATCAAATTCATTCATGCTACAAAAGAAAGAAAAGGACTTGTTTATATAGAGTACAAGTCCATGCTCACACTACTAAAATAGACTCACACACATAGGATTACTTTGACTCTTAAATGGCTTTAATAGCCATTACCCACATTAATAGCCATTACATGGTATTGATTACCCCATTAACTTTAGTAACCACTACCCATAATAATAACCATTACTTGGTATTAATTACCCTATTAACTTGTATATGGTGGCTACATGTAACCCTAATTGTTATTAACACAAAAACAAGTTAAATATTATTCCTTGGGCCTCCATGGATGCCTTATTGGGCTGAAATTCGTGGGCTTTCCAAATGTCCTTAATTAAACCCAATATGGCTTCTTGGATTTGGACCTCGTGATTGGGCCTTCTTTTACTATTAATGGATCTTGGATCTCTTTAGGCTTTGAACTTGGATTCACATCATTCCCCCTTTCTTCAAAAGGATTTGTCCTCAAATCAGCTCCATCATCTTTATCACCTAAATCAAACAAAGACAAGTCACTAACATTAAATGTAGCACTAACATTGCCATACTCACTTGGAAGTTCTAGCTTGTAGGCATTGTTGTTGATGCGTTGAAGCACTTTAAAAGGACCATCTCCTCTTGGCATAAGCTTTGATTTCCTTTGGTTAGGAAATCTTTCCTTCCTCAAGTGCACCCACACCCAATCTCCGGGCTCAAAAATGACTTGCTTCCTCCCCTTGTTGTGTTGCTTTTCATATTGGAGTGTCTTCTTCTCAATGTTTGCACGCACCCTCTCATGCAAAGTCTTGATGAACTCAGCTTTTTGTTTCCCCTCTAGATTAGCTTTGTCTAATGGCAATGGTAGCAAATCTAATGGAGTCATTGGGTTGAATCCATACACAACTTCAAATGGTGAGCAATTTGTTGAACCATGCACACTCCTATTGTAAGCAAATTCCACATGTGGCAAACATTCTTCCCAATTCTTCAGATTTCTTTGGATGACAGCCCTCAAAAGTGTTGAAAGTGTCCTATTGACCACCTCTGTTTGTCCATCCGTTTGTGGATGACAAGTTGTAGAATACAAAAGTTTTGTCCCCATCTTTCCCCAAAGAGTCTTCCAAAAGTGACTTAGGAATTTGACATCCCTATCACTCACAATGGTCCTTGGCACTCCATGTAGCCTAACAATCTCCTTGAAGAATAGATTGGCAATATGGGTTGCATCATCCGTCTTGTGACATGGAATGAAATGTGCCATTTTGCTAAACCTGTCCACAACAACAAAAATGGAATCTCTCCCTCCCTTGGACCTAGGTAATCCTAAAACAAAATCCATAGAAATGTCTACCCAAGGTTCATTTGGTATGGTAAGAGGTGTATACAAACCATGAGGCATTGCTTTGGATTTGGCTTGTTTGCAAGTAATGCATTTCTCACAAATTCTCTTAACATCCCTTTTCATGTGTGGCCAAAAGAAATGGTCACCCAACACATCCAAAGTTTTCTTAATCTCAAAATGCCCCATTAAACCTCCGCTATGTGCCTCTCTCACAAGTAACTCTCTTAAAGAACTTTGTGGCACACACAATTTGTTTTCCCGAAAAAGAAAACCATCAAACTTATAGAACTTATCAAAACCCCCTATCTCACATGCCCCATAAACATTAGCAAAATCAGGATCATTAGAATAAAGATCTTTGATGTATTCAAATCCTAATAATTTTGCATCAAGTTTAGAGATCAAGGCATACCTTCTTGATAATGCATCGGCCACCACATTTTCTTTCCCTTGCTTGTACTTAATGATGTATGGAAAGGATTCAATGAATTCCACCCATTTTGCATGTCTCTTGTTGAGCTTTCCTTGTCCTTTGAGATACTTCAAGGACTCATGGTCAGTGTGAATTATGAATTCTTTGTAACCAAGGTAATGCTGCCATGTCCTTAGAACTCTCACCAATGCATAGAACTCCTTGTCATATGTAGGGTAGTTTAGACTTGCTCCACTTAGCTTTTCGCTAAAGAATGCTATGGGCTTGCCTTCTTGCATCAAAACTCCTCCAATACCTATGCCACTTGCATCGCACTCAATCTCAAAAGGTTTAGTAAAATTTGGCAAAGATAACAAAGGTGCAGAACTTAATTTGTCTTTTAGCAAGTTAAAAGCCTCATCTTGTTCAATTCCCCACTTAAAACCAACATTATTTTTGATGCATTCAGTTAAAGGTGCAGCTATGGTAGAAAATTTTTTAATGAACCTTCTATAAAAGCTAGCTAAACCATGAAAGCTTCTTGCATCACTTACACTTGTGGGTGTTGGCCATTCTCTAATTACTTTTACCTTTTCTTGATCAACATGAATGCCCTTGTCATTGACTATATATCCAAGAAAAGTAATTTCATTAGTGCAAAAACAACATTTCTTTAGATTAGCATACAACTTCTCTTCTCTAAGCACATCAAAAACACAAGTCAAATGTTGTACATGCTCATCTAAATTTTTGCTATAAACCAAGATATCATCAAAATAGACAACAACAAATTTGCCTATGAATGCTCTTAAAACATGATTCATCAATCTCATGAAAGTGCTTGGTGCATTAGTTAAACCAAAAGGCATTACTAACCACTCATATAAACCATGTTTAGTTTTAAAAGCTGTTTTCCATTCATCACCTTCTCTCATTCTAATTTGATGATAACCAGATTTCAAATCAATTTTTGAAAACAAATATGAACCATGCAATTCATCCAACATGTCATCTAGCCTAGGAATGGGATGTCTATACTTCACCGTGATTTTGTTGATGGCACGACAATCAACACACATCCTCCAAGTTCCATCTTTCTTAGGCACTAACAAGACGGGTACGGCACATGGACTCATGCTTTCACGAACATAACCCTTCTCCATAAGCTCACTCACTTGCTTTTGGATTTCCTTGGTCTCCTCCGGATTACATCTATATGCTGGTCTATTTGGAATGCTTGCTCCGGGTATGAAATCAATTTGGTGCTCAATGCCTCTTTTAGGTGGCAAACCATTTGGAATTTCTTCTGGAAATAAATCTTCATAAACCTGCAAAAGATCAACAATAACACTAGGCAAACCATTGGTTATTTCGTTAGAAATATGCAAAATCTCCTTGTACATAAGTACAAGCATGTGTTGCCTCAAAAGCATAGCTTCCTTCACATCACTCATTTTTGCATAAACACTCATTTTTCTTTCATTTGAACCTTCCTTGTTTTCTCTCACCATGTGTTTCCCATTTTGGTCAAGAGAATTGGAATTTTTAGGTTCACTCATCTCACCTTTTTCTTTACTCTCAAAGGTTTCCCTTCCCAAAGAATTTCCCAATGAAGAACCCATTTCTTCATATTGTTGCTTGATGCGCATTTGGTCTTCAAAAATCTTTTTTGGAGTTAATGGTCCAAGGTTAAACCTTTTTCCATCCATAGTCAAAGTATACATATTTTTGAATCCATCATGATTAGCCCTTCTATCATATTGCCAAGGTCTCCCCAACAACATATGTCCGGCCAACATTGGTAACACATCACACAACACCTCATCCTTATATCTACCAATTTGAAAAGAAACTAGAACTTGCTTATTTACCTTTACAACTCCACTTTCATTAAGCCATTGCAACTTGTATGGTCTTGGGTGCTTGGTAGTAGGCAACTTCAATTTCTCCACTAGCAAAGTGCTTGCTACATTAGTACAACTTCCACTATCCACAATCATGTTGCACAACTTGTTAGAAATCAAACAATGAGTATGAAACAAATTTTCCCTTTGCTCCCTATGGACATCATGTTTATTTTGCAAACTCAATGTTCTTTGAACAACAAGATTATCTCCCCTAGCACATTCAACATCACTACAATCTTCTAAAGAAGGCATATCATCATCACTATCCCCCTCACTCTCCGATTCAATATCACCATCCCTTAGAATCATAGCTTTCTTATTTGGACATTCCCTAGCAATGTGCCCATGACCCAAACACTTAAAACATTTTATTCCCCTAGTTTGGGATGGTTGATTCTCACCCTTTCCCTTATTACCCAAGTCAATTTTAGGTTTATTTTCTTCCACTTTTGACTTGTTAAAAGGTTTATCATCCTTTTTCCCCCAAGAATTTTTCCAAGAAGAAGAAGAACCCACATTTGGTTTAGAATCATACCTCTTTCCTTTCAATTGCCTTTCCACTTTCATGGCCAAATTCACCATATCTTCAATCTCCACATAATGTTGCAAATCAACAACATCAGCAATGTTTTTGTTTAGCCCTCTCAAAAACCTTGCCATGGTAGCTTCACGATCTTCTACCACATTTGCTCTAATCATAGCCTTCTCCATTTCTTTGTGATACTCCTCCACACTCATGGATCCTTGAATTAGAGTTTGTAACCTTTGATGAAGCTCTCTATAGTAGTGGCTTGGAACAAACCTCTTTCTCATTATTTGCTTCATTTCCCTCCAAGACTCCATGGGTCTTTCTCCATATCTACGTCTTTCCTTGCAAAATTGATCCCACCAAACAATTGCATAATCACTAAACTCAACAGCGGCAAGTTTTACCTTTTTCTCCTCTGAATAATTGTGACATTCGAAGATGAGTTCCACTTTCCTCTCCCATTCAAGGTACACATCTGGATCATTTCTTCCTTGGAATGAAGGAATCTTCATTTTGATGCTTCCAAGGTTGCGATCAACATCATCTTTAGGACGTCCTCTCCTAGCTTGTCTCCTAGGATTGATTTGTTGTCCCACCAAGGTGACTTGATCATCATCCAATTCATCCTCTCCTTCATAGTCCTCTTGGTCAATTGGTGGACGTCTCCTTTCTTTAGGCTCTCCTTGTAATTGGTTAAGGATGCCATCATGCCTCTCCAATTTCTCATTGACTCTCGCCATCATGTTAAACATTCTTTCGAATTGTTGTTGCATAGCTTGAATCACATGATCATTTGTAGAAGAAGAACTTGTGTCTTTTGACATGATTGTAAAACCTAAAATTTTAACAAAAGAAAATAGAAAAAAATAATCTCACAACACTCCCTCGCGTGTTTCACTCAAAATTGATGTATACCACTCGTGTTTACACTCAATTTTGGCTTTTTCTCTAATGACCTCACACTCTTGCCTTTTACCTCTCAAATTTGCCTTTTGATTTCTTAGATTAACTAAGTTTCTCAATCAAACAAAATTCAAGAATGTAGTAATCAATGATAAAAAATAAGGTAGGCTAACAAGAAAATAATAAGGTAGGCTTAAAGAAAAGAACAATTTGTAACAAATAGGCTAATAGAAATGAAAAACAAAGATAGATTATCAAAGAACACAAAGAGACAGAATTATAAAGATAGATCTCAATGGAATATGAAGAGTCAATTTTTTTTTAATGTAAACTGAGATATAACATAGGAATATCAAAGATAACATATACTTTTTTTTTTTTTATGGACGATTTTTTTTTTTTTTTTTATGGACGAAATTTTTTTTTTTTTTTGATATCTGCAAACAAAATCTTGAGATAAGAAGAATAAAGATAAAAAAAATAAATAACAAGAATAATAGATAGCAAGAAAGGTGCAAAATATAAGATGAACACAAGATATTGAGAACTAAAAAATAGTTTTGGATACGCAAACCTCAATCTTGAGCCAATGCTCTGATACCACTTATGATGGGAATTGTAGGTTTCATCAATTAACTCCCCAATAGCAAGAATACTATGATAAGTTGAATTAGAAGAAAACCAGAAATTACCAATTTAATCCACAAATTTGGATCGTTCAAAGATTGAAGTAAGAAGATAGATGCTACTTAACCCCTTTACCAACAAGGATAAAGATACTAAGATAGACTTTGAATTTCCTCTTATGCCACAAACAAGAAAGTTTGATAAATAAAAAGAAAACAAAGATTTAGATTTTGACACCACAAGCTAGAATAAAGCTTGATAAGTCACAAAGTTTATGCAAGAAATTAAAGACAAAATTCCTCACAATAAAACTCAAACAAAGTTATAATTCATATATCAAATTCATTCATGCTACAAAAGAAAGAAAAGGACTTGTTTATATAGAGTACAAGTCCATGCTCACACTACTAAAATAGACTCACACACATAGGATTACTTTGACTCTTAAATGGCTTTAATAGCCATTACCCACATTAATAGCCATTACATGGTATTGATTACCCCATTAACTTTAGTAACCACTACCCATAATAATAACCATTACTTGGTATTAATTACCCTATTAACTTGTATATGGTGGCTACATGTAACCCTAATTGTTATTAACACAAAAACAAGTTAAATATTATTCCTTGGGCCTCCATGGATGCCTTATTGGGCTGAAATTCGTGGGCTTTCCAAATGTCCTTAATTAAACCCAATATGGCTTCTTGGATTTGGACCTCGTGATTGGGCCTTCTTTTACTATTAATGGATCTTGGATCTCTTTAGGCTTTGAACTTGGATTCACATCATTCCCCCTTTCTTCAAAAGGATTTGTCCTCAAATCAGCTCCATCATCTTTATCACCTAAATCAAACAAAGACAAGTCACTAACATTAAATGTAGCACTAACATTGCCATACTCACTTGGAAGTTCTAGCTTGTAGGCATTGTTGTTGATGCGTTGAAGCACTTTAAAAGGACCATCTCCTCTTGGCATAAGCTTTGATTTCCTTTGGTTAGGAAATCTTTCCTTCCTCAAGTGCACCCACACCCAATCTCCGGGCTCAAAAATGACTTGCTTCCTCCCCTTGTTGTGTTGCTTTTCATATTGGAGTGTCTTCTTCTCAATGTTTGCACGCACCCTCTCATGCAAAGTCTTGATGAACTCAGCTTTTTGTTTCCCCTCTAGATTAGCTTTGTCTAATGGCAATGGTAGCAAATCTAATGGAGTCATTGGGTTGAATCCATACACAACTTCAAATGGTGAGCAATTTGTTGAACCATGCACACTCCTATTGTAAGCAAATTCCACATGTGGCAAACATTCTTCCCAATTCTTCAGATTTCTTTGGATGACAGCCCTCAAAAGTGTTGAAAGTGTCCTATTGACCACCTCTGTTTGTCCATCCGTTTGTGGATGACAAGTTGTAGAATACAAAAGTTTTGTCCCCATCTTTCCCCAAAGAGTCTTCCAAAAGTGACTTAGGAATTTGACATCCCTATCACTCACAATGGTCCTTGGCACTCCATGTAGCCTAACAATCTCCTTGAAGAATAGATTGGCAATATGGGTTGCATCATCCGTCTTGTGACATGGAATGAAATGTGCCATTTTGCTAAACCTGTCCACAACAACAAAAATGGAATCTCTCCCTCCCTTGGACCTAGGTAATCCTAAAACAAAATCCATAGAAATGTCTACCCAAGGTTCATTTGGTATGGTAAGAGGTGTATACAAACCATGAGGCATTGCTTTGGATTTGGCTTGTTTGCAAGTAATGCATTTCTCACAAATTCTCTTAACATCCCTTTTCATGTGTGGCCAAAAGAAATGGTCACCCAACACATCCAAAGTTTTCTTAATCTCAAAATGCCCCATTAAACCTCCGCTATGTGCCTCTCTCACAAGTAACTCTCTTAAAGAACTTTGTGGCACACACAATTTGTTTTCCCGAAAAAGAAAACCATCAAACTTATAGAACTTATCAAAACCCCCTATCTCACATGCCCCATAAACATTAGCAAAATCAGGATCATTAGAATAAAGATCTTTGATGTATTCAAATCCTAATAATTTTGCATCAAGTTTAGAGATCAAGGCATACCTTCTTGATAATGCATCGGCCACCACATTTTCTTTCCCTTGCTTGTACTTAATGATGTATGGAAAGGATTCAATGAATTCCACCCATTTTGCATGTCTCTTGTTGAGCTTTCCTTGTCCTTTGAGATACTTCAAGGACTCATGGTCAGTGTGAATTATGAATTCTTTGTAACCAAGGTAATGCTGCCATGTCCTTAGAACTCTCACCAATGCATAGAACTCCTTGTCATATGTAGGGTAGTTTAGACTTGCTCCACTTAGCTTTTCGCTAAAGAATGCTATGGGCTTGCCTTCTTGCATCAAAACTCCTCCAATACCTATGCCACTTGCATCGCACTCAATCTCAAAAGGTTTAGTAAAATTTGGCAAAGATAACAAAGGTGCAGAACTTAATTTGTCTTTTAGCAAGTTAAAAGCCTCATCTTGTTCAATTCCCCACTTAAAACCAACATTATTTTTGATGCATTCAGTTAAAGGTGCAGCTATGGTAGAAAATTTTTTAATGAACCTTCTATAAAAGCTAGCTAAACCATGAAAGCTTCTTGCATCACTTACACTTGTGGGTGTTGGCCATTCTCTAATTACTTTTACCTTTTCTTGATCAACATGAATGCCCTTGTCATTGACTATATATCCAAGAAAAGTAATTTCATTAGTGCAAAAACAACATTTCTTTAGATTAGCATACAACTTCTCTTCTCTAAGCACATCAAAAACACAAGTCAAATGTTGTACATGCTCATCTAAATTTTTGCTATAAACCAAGATATCATCAAAATAGACAACAACAAATTTGCCTATGAATGCTCTTAAAACATGATTCATCAATCTCATGAAAGTGCTTGGTGCATTAGTTAAACCAAAAGGCATTACTAACCACTCATATAAACCATGTTTAGTTTTAAAAGCTGTTTTCCATTCATCACCTTCTCTCATTCTAATTTGATGATAACCAGATTTCAAATCAATTTTTGAAAACAAATATGAACCATGCAATTCATCCAACATGTCATCTAGCCTAGGAATGGGATGTCTATACTTCACCGTGATTTTGTTGATGGCACGACAATCAACACACATCCTCCAAGTTCCATCTTTCTTAGGCACTAACAAGACGGGTACGGCACATGGACTCATGCTTTCACGAACATAACCCTTCTCCATAAGCTCACTCACTTGCTTTTGGATTTCCTTGGTCTCCTCCGGATTACATCTATATGCTGGTCTATTTGGAATGCTTGCTCCGGGTATGAAATCAATTTGGTGCTCAATGCCTCTTTTAGGTGGCAAACCATTTGGAATTTCTTCTGGAAATAAATCTTCATAAACCTGCAAAAGATCAACAATAACACTAGGCAAACCATTGGTTATTTCGTTAGAAATATGCAAAATCTCCTTGTACATAAGTACAAGCATGTGTTGCCTCAAAAGCATAGCTTCCTTCACATCACTCATTTTTGCATAAACACTCATTTTTCTTTCATTTGAACCTTCCTTGTTTTCTCTCACCATGTGTTTCCCATTTTGGTCAAGAGAATTGGAATTTTTAGGTTCACTCATCTCACCTTTTTCTTTACTCTCAAAGGTTTCCCTTCCCAAAGAATTTCCCAATGAAGAACCCATTTCTTCATATTGTTGCTTGATGCGCATTTGGTCTTCAAAAATCTTTTTTGGAGTTAATGGTCCAAGGTTAAACCTTTTTCCATCCATAGTCAAAGTATACATATTTTTGAATCCATCATGATTAGCCCTTCTATCATATTGCCAAGGTCTCCCCAACAACATATGTCCGGCCAACATTGGTAACACATCACACAACACCTCATCCTTATATCTACCAATTTGAAAAGAAACTAGAACTTGCTTATTTACCTTTACAACTCCACTTTCATTAAGCCATTGCAACTTGTATGGTCTTGGGTGCTTGGTAGTAGGCAACTTCAATTTCTCCACTAGCAAAGTGCTTGCTACATTAGTACAACTTCCACTATCCACAATCATGTTGCACAACTTGTTAGAAATCAAACAATGAGTATGAAACAAATTTTCCCTTTGCTCCCTATGGACATCATGTTTATTTTGCAAACTCAATGTTCTTTGAACAACAAGATTATCTCCCCTAGCACATTCAACATCACTACAATCTTCTAAAGAAGGCATATCATCATCACTATCCCCCTCACTCTCCGATTCAATATCACCATCCCTTAGAATCATAGCTTTCTTATTTGGACATTCCCTAGCAATGTGCCCATGACCCAAACACTTAAAACATTTTATTCCCCTAGTTTGGGATGGTTGATTCTCACCCTTTCCCTTATTACCCAAGTCAATTTTAGGTTTATTTTCTTCCACTTTTGACTTGTTAAAAGGTTTATCATCCTTTTTCCCCCAAGAATTTTTCCAAGAAGAAGAAGAACCCACATTTGGTTTAGAATCATACCTCTTTCCTTTCAATTGCCTTTCCACTTTCATGGCCAAATTCACCATATCTTCAATCTCCACATAATGTTGCAAATCAACAACATCAGCAATGTTTTTGTTTAGCCCTCTCAAAAACCTTGCCATGGTAGCTTCACGATCTTCTACCACATTTGCTCTAATCATAGCCTTCTCCATTTCTTTGTGATACTCCTCCACACTCATGGATCCTTGAATTAGAGTTTGTAACCTTTGATGAAGCTCTCTATAGTAGTGGCTTGGAACAAACCTCTTTCTCATTATTTGCTTCATTTCCCTCCAAGACTCCATGGGTCTTTCTCCATATCTACGTCTTTCCTTGCAAAATTGATCCCACCAAACAATTGCATAATCACTAAACTCAACAGCGGCAAGTTTTACCTTTTTCTCCTCTGAATAATTGTGACATTCGAAGATGAGTTCCACTTTCCTCTCCCATTCAAGGTACACATCTGGATCATTTCTTCCTTGGAATGAAGGAATCTTCATTTTGATGCTTCCAAGGTTGCGATCAACATCATCTTTAGGACGTCCTCTCCTAGCTTGTCTCCTAGGATTGATTTGTTGTCCCACCAAGGTGACTTGATCATCATCCAATTCATCCTCTCCTTCATAGTCCTCTTGGTCAATTGGTGGACGTCTCCTTTCTTTAGGCTCTCCTTGTAATTGGTTAAGGATGCCATCATGCCTCTCCAATTTCTCATTGACTCTCGCCATCATGTTAAACATTCTTTCGAATTGTTGTTGCATAGCTTGAATCACATGATCATTTGTAGAAGAAGAACTTGTGTCTTTTGACATGATTGTAAAACCTAAAATTTTAACAAAAGAAAATAGAAAAAAATAATCTCACAACACTCCCTCGCGTGTTTCACTCAAAATTGATGTATACCACTCGTGTTTACACTCAATTTTGGCTTTTTCTCTAATGATCTCACACTCTTGCCTTTTACCTCTCAAATTTGCCTTTTGATTTCTTAGATTAACTAAGTTTCTCAATCAAACAAAATTCAAGAATGTAGTAATCAATGATAAAAAATAAGGTAGGCTAACAAGAAAATAATAAGGTAGGCTTAAAGAAAAGAACAATTTGTAACAAATAGGCTAATAGAAATGAAAAACAAAGATAGATTATCAAAGAACACAAAGAGACAGAATTATAAAGATAGATCTCAATGGAATATGAAGAGTCAATTTTTTTTTAATGTAAACTGAGATATAACATAGGAATATCAAAGATAACATATACTTTTTTTTTTTTTATGGACGATTTTTTTTTTTTTTTTTATGGACGAAATTTTTTTTTTTTTTTTTTGATATCTGCAAACAAAATCTTGAGATAAGAAGAATAAAGATAAAAAAAATAAATAACAAGAATAATAGATAGCAAGAAAGGTGCAAAATATAAGATGAACACAAGATATTGAGAACTAAAAAATAGTTTTGGATACGCAAACCTCAATCTTGAGCCAATGCTCTGATACCACTTATGATGGGAATTGTAGGTTTCATCAATTAACTCCCCAATAGCAAGAATACTATGATAAGTTGAATTAGAAGAAAACCAGAAATTACCAATTTAATCCACAAATTTGGATCGTTCAAAGATTGAAGTAAGAAGATAGATGCTACTTAACCCCTTTACCAACAAGGATAAAGATACTAAGATAGACTTTGAATTTCCTCTTATGCCACAAACAAGAAAGTTTGATAAATAAAAAGAAAACAAAGATTTAGATTTTGACACCACAAGCTAGAATAAAGCTTGATAAGTCACAAAGTTTATGCAAGAAATTAAAGACAAAATTCCTCACAATAAAACTCAAACAAAGTTATAATTCATATATCAAATTCATTCATGCTACAAAAGAAAGAAAAGGACTTGTTTATATAGAGTACAAGTCCATGCTCACACTACTAAAATAGACTCACACACATAGGATTACTTTGACTCTTAAATGGCTTTAATAGCCATTACCCACATTAATAGCCATTACATGGTATTGATTACCCCATTAACTTTAGTAACCACTACCCATAATAATAACCATTACTTGGTATTAATTACCCTATTAACTTGTATATGGTGGCTACATGTAACCCTAATTGTTATTAACACAAAAACAAGTTAAATATTATTCCTTGGGCCTCCATGGATGCCTTATTGGGCTGAAATTCGTGGGCTTTCCAAATGTCCTTAATTAAACCCAATATGGCTTCTTGAAGCTTCTTGGATTTGGACCTTGTGATTGGGCCTTCTTTTACTATTAATGGATCTTGGATCTCTTTAGGCTTTGAACTTGGATTCACATCATCTCGACTCATAAGTCAAATTAATTTTCACTAAATGCACGACTTGTGCATATTTGAACACGTAAGGCGCGGACTCTTGCAAATTCTGTGCATAATTGGTTTAAAACGTTTTATCCAACGGCCCAATTCCATATTTACAATTCAAAATACAAATTATGCCCTTACAAACTCATAAATCGAATTGACATCATCGAATGCGCAATTTGCGCATATTTGAACGCAAAACGTGAGGCCGTGCAAATTAGTGCGCAAACGGTTTTGAACGTGTTATCCAATGTTCCAATTGCACATTTACAATAATAGTTACATATTACAGCATTCTAAACACATAAATGTAATTGACATTGCTGAATGCACAATTTTTGCACGTTCGTGCATGTTTGAACAAAAAAAATGCGAACAAGTGCAATTTGCGCACAAATTGTTCTAAACGTGTTACCCAATGTTCCGATTGCATATTTTTGAACCAAAACACACATTCCAGCATTCCATGCTCATAAATCTAATTGACGTTACTGAATGCACAGTTTGCGCACGTTCGTGTGAGTTTGAATGCGAAACGTGAACTCTTGTAAAATTTGTGCAAAAATGGTTTAAAATATGTCTTCCAATGGTCCAAATGCATATTTACAATCCAAATTACAAAATTGTATCATTCCTAACTTGTAAATCAAATTGACACAATCGATTGCACAATTTGTGCACATTAGCGCATGTTTGAATGCAAAACGTGAACTCGTGCAAATTTGTAGACAAATGGCTTTAAAAATGTTATCCAATGTTCCAATTGCATATTTACAATACTTAGTACAAATTCTAGCATTCTAAGCTCAAAAATATGATTGGCATTATGGTATCCATAATTTGTGCACGTTTGAACGCAAAACATGAACTCGCTCAAATTTGTGTACGAATTGTTTTAAACATCTTATCCAATGTTCCGGTTGCATATTTTCAATACTCAGTACATGTTCTAGCATTCCAAAATCAGTACATATGATTGACAATATTGAATGCACAATTTGCGCACATCTGCGCATTTTGAAAATAAGATGCACACTCGTGCAAATTTGTGCTCAAATTGTTTTAAACATCCTATCCAATGTTCCAATTGCATATTTTTAATCCTAACTACAGATTCTAGCATTCTAAACTCTTAAATCAAATTGATTTAGTTGAATGCACACTCTGTGTACATTTGTGCATGTTTGAACGCAAAACGTGAACTCCGGCAAATTCGTGCATAAATGGTTTAAGATTTGTTGTTACCCTATGGTCAAACTGCCAACTCGAAGTCCCAAATACAATTTATATCATTACAAAGCTCGTAAATCAAATGGACACAATCGAATGCACAATTTGTGCAATTTTGAACACGGAACACGAACTCGTCCGAATTTTCATTCAAAATGTTTTAAATATGTTGTCCAAAGTTCCGATTGCATATTTCCAGTCATATTCCATCATTCTCCACTCATAAGTCAAATTAATTTTCACTAAATGCACGACTTGTGCATATTTGAACACGTAAGGCGCGGACTCTTGCAAATTCTGTGCATAATTGGTTTAAAACGTTTTATCCAACGGCCCAATTCCATATTTACAATTCAAAATACAAATTATGCCCTTACAAACTCATAAATCGAATTGACATCATCGAATGCGCAATTTGCGCATATTTGAACGCAAAACGTGAGGCCGTGCAAATTAGTGCGCAAACGGTTTTGAACGTGTTATCCAATGTTCCAATTGCACATTTACAATAATAGTTACATATTACAGCATTCTAAACACATAAATGTAATTGACATTGCTGAATGCACAATTTTTGCACGTTTGTGCATGTTTGAACAAAAAAAATGCGAACAAGTGCAATTTGCGCACAAATTGTTCTAAACGTGTTACCCAATGTTCCGATTGCATATTTTTGAACCAAAACACACATTCCAGCATTCCATGCTCATAAATCTAATTGACGTTACTGAATGCACAGTTTGCGCACGTTCGTGCGAGTTTGAATGCGAAACGTGAACTCTTGCAAAATTTGTGCAAAAATGGTTTAAAATATGTCTTCCAATGGTCCAAATGCATATTTACAATCCAAATTACAAAATTGTATCATTCCTAACTTGTAAATCAAATTGACACGATCGATTGCACAATTTGTGCACATTAGTGCATGTTTGAATGCAAAACGTGAACTCGTGCAAATTTGTAGACAAATGGCTTTAAAAATGTTATCCAATGTTCCAATTGCATATTTACAATACTTAGTACAAATTCTAGCATTCTAAGCTCAAAAATATGATTGGCATTATGGTATCCATAATTTGTGCACGTTTGAACGCAAAACATGAACTCGCGCAAATTTGTGTACGAATTGATGTGAATCCAAGTTCAAAGCCTAAAGAGATCCAAGATCCATTAATAGTACAAGAAGGCCCAATCACAAGGTCCAAATCCAAGAAGCTTCAAGAAGCCATATTGGGTTTAATTAAGGACATTTGGAAAGCCCAAGAATTTCAGCCCAATAAGGCATCCATGGAGGCCCAAGGAATAATATTTATTTAACTTGTTTTTGTGTTAATAACAATTAGGGTTACATGTAGCCACCATATACAAGTTAATAGGGTAATTAATACTAAGTAATCGCTATTATTATGGGTAGTGATTACTAAAGTTAATGGGGTAATCAATACTAAGTAATGGCTATTAATGTGGGTAATGGTTATTAAGGCCATTTAAGAGTAAAAGTAATCCTATGTGTGTGAGTCTATTTTAGTAGTGTGAGCATGGACTTGTACTCTATATAAACAAGTCCTTTTCTTTCTTTTGTAGCATGAATGAATTTGATATATGAATTATAACTTTTTTTGAGTTTTATTGTGAGGAATTTTGTCTTTAATTTCTTGCATAAACTTTGTGACTTATCAAGCTTTATTCTAGCTTGTGGTGTCAAAATCTAAATCTTTGTTTTCTTTTTATTTATCAAACTTTCTTGTTTGTGGCATAAGAGGAAATTCAAAGTCTATCTTAGTATCTTTATCCTTGTTGGTAAAGGGGTTAAGTAGCATCTATCTTCTTACTTCAATCTTTGAACGATCCAAATTTGTGGATTAAATTGGTAATTTCTGGTTTTCTTCTAATTCAACTTATCATAGTATTCTTGCTATTGGGGAGTTAATTGATGAAACCTACAATTCCCATCATAAGTGGTATCAGAGCATTGGCTCAAGATTGAGGTTTGCGTATCCAAAACTATCTTTTAGTTCTCAATATCTTGTGTTCATCTTATATTTTGCACCTTTCTTGCTATCTATTATTCTTGTTTTTTTTTTGTTTGCAGATATCAAAAAAAAAAAAAATTCGTCCATAAAAAAAAAAAAAAAAAAATTCGTCCATAAAAAAAAAGTATATGTTATCTTTGATATTCCTATGTTAGATCTCAGTTTACATTAAAAAAAAAATTGACTCTTCATATTCCATTGAGATCTATCTTTATAATTCTGTCTCTTTGTGTTCTTTGATAATCTATCTTTGTTTTTCATTTCTATTAGCCTATTTGTTACAAATTGTTCTTTTCTTTAAGCCTACCTTATTATTTTCTTGTTAGCCTACCTTATTTTTTTATCATTGATTACTACATTCTTGAATTTTGTTTGATTGAGAAACTTAGTTAATCTAAGAAATCAAAAGGCAAATTTGAGAGGTAAAAGGCAAGAGTGTGAGATCATTAGAGAAAAAGCCAAAATTGAGTGTAAACACGAGTGGTATACATCAATTTTGAGTAAAACACGCGAGGGAGTGTTGTGAGATTGTTTCTTTCTATTTTCTTTTGTTAAAATTTTAGGTTTTACAATCATGTCAAAAGACACAAGTTCTTCTTCTACAAATGATCATGTGATTCAAGCTATGCAACAACAATTCAAAAGAATGTTTAATATGATGGCGGGAGTCAATGAGAAATTGGAGAGGCATGATGGCATCCTTAACCAATTACAAGGAGAGCCTAAAGAAAGGAGACGTCCACCAATTGACCAAGAGGACTATGAAGGAGAGGATGAATTGGATGATGATCAAGTCACCTTGGTGGGACAACAAATCAATCCTAGGAGACAAGCTAGGAGAGGACGTCCTAAAGATGATGTTGATCGCAACCTTGGAAGCATCAAAATGAAGATTCCTTCATTCCAAGGAAGAAATGATCCAGATGTGTACCTTGAATGGGAGAGGAAAGTGGAACTCATCTTCGAATGTCACAATTATTCAGAGGAGAAAAAGGTAAAACTTGCCGCTGTTGAGTTTAGTGATTATGCAATTGTTTGGTGGGATCAAATTTGCAAGGAAAGATGTAGATATGGAGAAAGACCCGTGGAGTCTTAGAGGGAAATGAAGCAAATCATGAGAAAGAGGTTTGTTCCAAGCCACTACTATAGAGAGCTTCATCAAAGGTTACAAACTCTAATTCAAGGATCCATGAGTGTGGAGGAGTATCACAAAGAAATGGAGAAGGCTATGATTAGAGCAAATTTGGTAGAAGATCGTGAAGCTACCATGGCAAGGTTCTTGAGAGGGCTAAACAAAAACATTGCTGATGTTGTTGATTTACAACATTATGTGGAGATTGAAGATATGGTGAATTTGGCCATGAAAGTGGAAAGGCAATTGAAAGGAAAGAGGTATGATTCTAAACCAAATGTGGGTTCTTCTTCTTCTTGGAAAACTTCTTGGGGGAAAAAGGATGATAAACCTTTTAATAAGTCAAAAGTGGAAGAAACTAAACCTAAAATTGACTTGGGTAATAAGGGAAAGGGTGAGAATCAACCAGCCCAAACTAGGGGAATCAAATGTTTTAAGTGTTTGGGTCATGGGCACATTGCTAGGGAATGTCCAAATAAGAAAGCTATGATTCTAAGGGATGGTGATATTGAATCAGAGAGTGAGGGGGATAGTAATGATGATATGCCTTCTTTAGAAGATTGTAGTGATGTTGAATGTGCTAAGGGAGATAATCTTGTTGTTCAAAGAACATTGAGTTTGCAAAATAAACATGATGTCCATAGGGAGCAAAGGGAAAATTTATTTCATACTCATTGTTTGATTTCTAACAAGTTGTGCAACATGATTGTGGATAGTGGAAGTTGTACTAATGTAGCAAGCACTTTGCTAGTGGAGAAATTGAAGTTGCCTACTACCAAGCACCCAAGACCATACAAGTTGCAATGGCTTAATGAAAGTGGAGTTGTAAAGGTAAATAAGCAAGTTCTAATTTCTTTTCAAATTGGTAGATATAAGGATGAGGTGTTGTGTGATGTGTTACCAAAGTTGGCCGGACATATGTTGTTGGGGAGACCTTGGCAATATGATAGAAGGGCTAATCATGATGGATTCAAAAATATGTATACTTTGACTATGGATGGAAAAAGGTTTAACCTTGGACCATTAACTCCAAAACAGATTTTTGAAGACCAAATGCGCATCAAGCAACAATATGAAGAAATGGGTTCTTCATTGGGAAATTCTTTGGGAAGGGAAACCTTTGAGAGTAAAGAAAAAGGTGAGATGAGTGAACCTAAAAAATTCCAATTCTCTTGACCAAAATGGGAAACACATGGTGAGAGAAAACAAGGAAGGTTCAAATGAAAGAAAAATGAGTGTTTATGCAAAAATGAGTGATGTGAAGGAAGCTATGCTTTTGAGGCAACACATGCTTGTACTTATGTACAAGGAGATTTTGCATATTTCTAATGAAATAACCAATGGTTTGCCTAGTGTTGTTGTTGATCTTTTGCAGGTTTATGAAGATTTATTTCCAGAAGAAATTCCAAATGGTTTGCCACCTAAAAGAGGCATTGAGCACCAAATTGATTTCATACCTGGAGCAAGCATTCCAAATAGACCAGCATATAGATGTAATCCGGAGGAGACCAAGGAAATCCAAAAGCAAGTGAGTGAGCTTATGGAGAAGGGTTATGTTAGTGAAAGCATGAGTCCATGTGCCGTACCCGTCTTGTTAGTGCCTAAGAAAGATGGAACTTGGAGGATGTGTGTTGATTGTCGTGCCATCAACAAAATCACGGTGAAGTATAGACATCCCATTCCTAGGCTAGATGACATGTTGGATGAATTGCATGGTTCATATTTGTTTTCAAAAATTGATTTGAAATCTGGTTATCATCAAATTAGAATGAGAGAAGGTGATGAATGGAAAACAACTTTTAAAACTAAACATGGTTTATATGAGTGGTTAGTAATGCCTTTTGGTTTAACTAATGCACCAAGCACTTTCATGAGATTGATGAATCATGTTTTAAGAGCATTCATAGGCAAATTTGTTGTTGTCTATTTTGATGATATCTTGGTTTATAGCAAAAATTTAGATGAGCATGTACAACATTTGACTTGTGTTTTTGATGTGCTTAGAGAAGAGAAGTTGTATGCTAATCTAAAGAAATGCTGTTTTTGCACTAATGAAATTACTTTTCTTGGATATATTGTCAATGAAAAGGGCATTCATGTTGATCAAGAAAAGGTAAAAGTAATTAGAGAATGGCCAACACCCACAAGTGTAAGTGATGCAAGAAGCTTTCATGGTTTAGCTAGCTTTTATAGAAGGTTCATTAAAAAATTTTCTACCATAGCTGCACCTTTAACTGAATGCATCAAAAAGAATGTTGGTTTTAAGTGGGGAATTGAACAAGATGAGGCTTTTAACTTGCTAAAAAACAAATTAAGTTCTGCACCCTTGTTATCTTTGCCAAATTTTACTAAACCTTTTGAGATTGAGTGCGACGCAAGTGGCATAGGTATTGGAGGAGTTTTGATGCAAGAAGGCAAGCCCAAAGCATTCTTTAGCGAAAAGCTAAGTGGAGCAAGTCTAAACTACCCTACATATGACAAGGAGTTCTATGCATTGGTGAGAGTTCTAAGGACATGGCAGCATTACCTTGGTTACAAAGAATTCATAATTCACACTGACCATGAGTCCTTGAAGTATCTCAAAGGACAAGGAAAGCTCAACGAGAGACATGCAAAATGGGTGGAATTCATTGAATCCTTTCCATACATCATTAAGACAAGCAAGGGAAAGAAAATGTGGTGGCCGATGCATTGTCAAGAAGGTATGCCTTGATCTCTAAACTTGATGCAAAATTATTAGGATTTGAATACATCAAAGATCTTTATTCTAATGATCCTGACTTTTCTAATGTTTATGGGGCATGTGAGAAAGGGGGTTTTGATAAGTTCTATAAGTTTGATGGTTTTCTTTTTCGGGAAAACAAATTGTGTGTGCCACAAAGTTCTTTAAGAGAGTTACTTGTGAGAGAGGCACATAGCGGAGGTTTAATGGGGCATTTTGGGATTAAGAAAACTTTGGATGTGTTGGGTGACCATTTCTTTTGGCCACACATGAAAAGGGATGTTAAGAGAATTTGTGAGAAATGCATTACTTGCAAACAAGCCAAATCCAAAGCAATGCCTCATGGTTTGTATACACCTCTTACCATACCAAATGAACCTTGGATAAACATTTCTATGGATTTTGTTTTAGGATTACCTAGGTCCAAGGGAGGGAGAGATTCCATTTTTGTTGTTGTGGACAGGTTTAGCAAAATGGCACATTTCATTCCATGTCACAAGACGGATGATGCAACCCATATTGCCAATCTATTCTTCAAGGAGATTGTTAGGCTACATGGAGTGCCAAGGACCATTGTGAGTGATAGGGATGTCAAATTCCTAAGTCACTTTTGGAAGACTCTTTGGGGAAAGATGGGGACAAAGCTTTTGTATTCTACTACTTGTCATCCACAAACGGATGGACAAACGGAGGTGGTCAATAGGACACTTTCAACACTTTTGAGGGTTGTCATCCAAAGAAATCTGAAGAATTGGGAAGAATGTTTGCCACATATGGAATTTGCTTACAATAGGAGTGTGCATGGTTCAACAAATTGCTCACCATTTGAAGTTGTGTATGGATTCAACCCAATGACTCCATTAGATTTGCTACCATTGCCATTGGACAAAGCTAATCTAGAGGGGAAATAAAAAGCTGAGTTCATCAAGACTTTGCATGAGAGGGTGCGTGCAAACATTGAGAAGAAGACACTCCAATATGAAAAGCAACACAACAAGGGGAGGAAGCAAGTCATTTTTGAGCCCGGAGATTGGGTGTGGGTGCACTTGAGGAAGGAAAGATTTCCTAACCAAAGGAAATCAAAGCTTATGCCAAGAGGAGATGGTCCTTTTAAAGTGCTTCAACGCATCAACAACAATGCCTACAAGCTAGAACTTCCAAGTGAGTATGGCAATGTTAGTGCTACATTTAATGTTAGTGACTTGTCTTTGTTTGATTTAGGTGATAAAGATGATGGAGCTGATTTGAGGACAAATCCTTTTGAAGAAAGGGGGAATGATGTGAATCCAAGTTCAAAGCCTAAAGAGATCCAAGATCCATTAATAGTACAAGAAGGCCCAATCACAAGGTCCAAATCCAAGAAGCTTCAAGAAGCCATATTGGGTTTAATTAAGGACATTTGGAAAGCCCAAGAATTTCAGCCCAATAAGGCATCCATGGAGGCCCAAGGAATAATATTTATTTAACTTGTTTTTGTGTTAATAACAATTAGGGTTACATGTAGCCACCATATACAAGTTAATAGGGTAATTAATACTAAGTAATGGCTATTATTATGGGTAGTGGTTACTAAAGTTAATGGGGTAATCAATACTAAGTAATGGCTATTAATGTGGGTAATGGTTATTAAGGCCATTTAAGAGTAAAAGTAATCCTATGTGTGTGAGTCTATTTTAGTAGTGTGAGCATGGACTTGTACTCTATATAAACAAGTCCTTTTCTTTCTTTTGTAGCATGAATGAATTTGATATATGAATTATAACTTTTTTTGAGTTTTATTGTGAGGAATTTTGTCTTTAATTTCTTGCATAAACTTTGTGACTTATCAAGCTTTATTCTAGCTTGTGGTGTCAAAATCTAAATCTTTGTTTTCTTTTTATTTATCAAACTTTCTTGTTTGTGGCATAAGAGGAAATTCAAAGTCTATCTTAGTATCTTTATCCTTGTTGGTAAAGGGGTTAAGTAGCATCTATCTTCTTACTTCAATCTTTGAACGATCCAAATTTGTGGATTAAATTGGTAATTTCTGGTTTTCTTCTAATTCAACTTATCATAGTATTCTTGCTATTGGGGAGTTAATTGATGAAACCTACAATTCCCATCAGTTCACGTTTTGCGTTCAAACATGCACAAATGTACACAGAGTGTGCATTCAACTAAATCAATTTGATTTAAGAGTTTAGAATGCTAGAATCTGTAGTTAGGATTAAAAACATGCAATTGGAACATTGGATAGGATGTTTAAAACAATTTGAGCACAAATTTGCACGAGTGTGCATCTTATTTTCAAAATGCGCAGATGTGCGCAAATTGTGCATTCAATATTGTCAATCATATGTACTGATTTTGGAATGCTAGAACATGTACTGAGTATTGAAAATATGCAACCGGAACATTGGATAAGATGTTTAAAACAATTCGTACACAAATTTGCGCGAGTTCATGTTTTGCGTTCAAACGTGCACAAATTATGGATACCATAATGCCAATCATATTTTTGAGCTTAGAATGCTAGAATTTGTACTAAGTATTGTAAATATGCAATTGGAACATTGGATAACATTTTTAAACACGGAACACGAACTCGTCCAAATTTTCATTCAAAATGTTTTAAATATGTTGTCCAAAGTTCCGATTGCATATTTCCGGTCATATTCCATCATTCTCGACTCATAAGTCAAATTAATTTTCACTAAATGCACGACTTGTGCATATTTGAACACGTAAGGCGCGGACTCTTGCAAATTCTGTGCACAATTGGTTTAAAACGTTTTATCCAACGGCCCAATTCCATATTTACAATTCAAAATACAAATTATGCCGTTACAAACTCATAAATCGAATTGACATCATCGAATGCGCAATTTGCGCATATTTGAACGCAAAACGTGAGGCCGTGCAAATTAGTGCGCAAACGGTTTTGAACGTGTTATCCAATGTTCCAATTGCACATTTACAATAATAGTTACATATTACAGCATTCTAAACACATAAATGTAATTGACATTGCTGAATGCACAATTTTTGCACGTTCGTGCATGTTTGAACAAAAAAAATGCGAACAAGTGCAATTTGCGCACAAATTGTTCTAAACGTGTTACCCAATGTTCCGATTGCATATTTTTGAACCAAAACACACATTCCAGCATTCCATGCTCATAAATCTAATTGACGTTACTGAATGCGCAGTTTGCGCACGTTCGTGCAAGTTTGAATGCGAAACGTGAACTCTTGCAAAATTTGTGCAAAAATGGTTTAAAATATGTCTTCCAATGGTCCAAATGCACATTTACAATCCAAATTACAAAATTGTATCATTCCTAACTTGTAAATCAAATTGACACAATCGATTGCACAATTTGTGCACATTAGCGCATGTTTGAATGCAAAACGTGAACTCGTGCAAATTTGTAGACAAATGGCTTTAAAAATGTTATCCAATGTTCCAATTGCATATTTACAATACTTAGTACAAATTCTAGCATTCTAAGCTCAAAAATATGATTGGCATTATGGTATCCATAATTTGTGCACGTTTGAACGCAAAACATGAACTCGCGCAAATTTGTGTACGAATTGTTTTAAACATCTTATCCAATGTTCCGGTTGCATATTTTCAATACCCAGTACATGTTCTAGCATTCCAAAATCAGTACATATGATTGACAATATTGAATGCACAATTTGCGCACATCTGCGCATTTTGAATATAAGATGCACACTCGTGCAAATTTGTGCTCAAATTGTTTTAAACATCCTATCCAATGTTCCAATCGCATATTTTTAATCCTAGCTACGGATTCTAGCATTCTAAACTCTTAAATCAAATTGATTTAGTTGAATGCACACTCTGTGTACATTTGTGCATGTTTGAACGCAAAACGTGAACTCCGGCAAATTCGTGCATAAATGGTTTAACATTTGTTGTTACCCTGTGGTCAAACTGCCAACTCGAAGTCCCAAATACAATTTATATCATTACAAAGCTCGTAAATCAAATCGACACAATCGAATGCACAATTTGTGCAATTTTGAACACGGAACACGAACTCGTCCGAATTTTCATTCAAAATGTTTTAAATATGTTGTCCAAAGTTCCGATTGCATATTTCCGGTCATATTCCATCATTCTCGACTCATAAGTCAAATTAATTTTCACTAAATGCACGACTTGTGCATATTTGAACACGTAAGGCGCGGACTCTTGCAAATTCTGTGCACAATTGGTTTAAAACGTTTTATCCAACGGCCCAATTCCATATTTACAATTCAAAATACAAATTATGCCCTTACAAACTCATAAATCGAATTGACATCATCGAATGCGCAATTTGCGCATATTTGAACGCAAAACGTGAGGCCGTGCAAATTAGTGCGCAAACGGTTTTGAACGTGTTATCCAATGTTCCAATTGCACATTTACAATAATAGTTACATATTACAGCATTCTAAACACATAAATGTAATTGACATTGCTGAATGCACAATTTTTGCACGTTCGTGCATGTTTGAACAAAAAAAATGCGAACAAGTGCAATTTGCGCACAAATTGTTCTAAACGTGTTACCCAATGTTCCGATTGCATATTTTTGAACCAAAACACACATTCCAGCATTCCATGCTCATAAATCTAATTGACGTTACTGAATGCGCAGTTTGCGCACGTTCGTGCGAGTTTGAATGCGAAACGTGAACTCTTGCAAAATTTGTGCAAAAATGGTTTAAAATATGTCTTCCAATGGTCCAAATGCACATTTACAATCCAAATTACAAAATTGTATCATTCCTAACTTGTAAATCAAATTGACACAATCGATTGCACAATTTGTGCACATTAGCGCATGTTTGAATGCAAAACGTGAACTCGTGCAAATTTGTAGACAAATGGCTTTAAAAATGTTATCCAATGTTCCAATTGCATATTTACAATACTTAGTACAAATTCTAGCATTCTAAGCTCAAAAATATGATTGGCATTATGGTATCCATAATTTGTGCACGTTTGAACGCAAAACATGAACTCGCGCAAATTTGTGTACGAATTGTTTTAAACATCTTATCCAATGTTCCGGTTGCATATTTTCAATACTCAGTACATGTTCTAGCATTCCAAAATCAGTACATATGATTGACAATATTGAATGCACAATTTGCGCACATCCGCGCATTTTGAATATAAGATGCACACTCGTGCAAATTTGTGCTCAAATTGTTTTAAACATCCTATCCAATGTTCCAATTGCATATTTTTAATCCTAACTACGGATTCTAGCATTCTAAACTCTTAAATCAAATTGATTTAGTTGAATGCACACTCTGTGTACATTTGTGCATGTTTGAACGCAAAACGTGAACTCCGGCAAATTCGTGCATAAATGGTTTAAGATTTGTTGTTACCCTGTGGTCAAACTGCCAACTCGAAGTCCCAAATACAATTTATATCATTACAAAGCTCGTAAATCAAATCGACACAATCGAATGCACAATTTGTGCAATTTTGAACACGGAACACGAACTCGTCCGAAGTTCCGATTGCATATTTCTGGTCATATTCCATCATTCTCGACTCATAAGTCAAATTAATTTTCACTAAATGCACGACTTGTGCATATTTGAACACGTAAGGCGTGGACTCTTGCAAATTCTGTGCACAATTGGTTTAAAACGTTTTATCCAACGACCCAATTCCATATTTACAATTCAAAATACAAATTATGCCCTTACAAACTCATAAATCGAATTGACATCATCGAATGCGCAATTTGCGCATATTTGAACGCAAAACGTGAGGCCGTGCAAATTAGTGCGCAAACGATTTTGAACGTGTTATCCAATGTTCCAATTGCACATTTACAATAATAGTTACATATTACAGCATTCTAAACACATAAATGTAATTGACATTGCTGAATGCACAATTTTTGCACGTTCGTGCATGTTTGAACAAAAAAAATGCGAACAAGTGCAATTTGCGCACAAATTGTTCTAAACGTGTTACCCAATGTTCCGATTGCATATTTTTGAACCAAAACACACATTCCAGCATTCCATGCTCATAAATCTAATTGACGTTACTGAATGCGCAGTTTGCGCACGTTCGTGCGAGTTTGAATGCGAAACGTGAACTCTTGTAAAATTTGTGCAAAAATGGTTTAAAATATGTCTTCCAATGGTCCAAATGCACATTTACAATCCAAATTACAAAATTGTATCATTCCTAACTTGTAAATCAAATTGACACAATCGATTGCACAATTTGTGCACATTAGCGCATGTTTGAATGCAAAACGTGAACTCGTGCAAATTTGTAGACAAATGGCTTTAAAAATGTTATCCAATGTTCCAATTGCATATTTACAATACTTAGTACAAATTCTAGCATTCTAAGCTCAAAAATATGATTGGCATTATGGTATCCATAATTTGTGCACGTTTGAACGCAAAACATGAACTCGCGCAAATTTGTGTACGAATTGTTTTAAACATCTTATCCAATGTTCCGGTTGCATATTTTCAATACTCAGTACATGTTCTAGCATTCCAAAATCAGTACATATGATTGACAATATTGAATGCACAATTTGCGCACATCTGCGCATTTTGAAAATAAGATGCACACTCGTGCAAATTTGTGCTCAAATTGTTTTAAACATCCTATCCAATGTTCCAATTGCATATTTTTAATCCTAACTACAGATTCTAGCATTCTAAACTCTTAAATCAAATTGATTTAGTTGAATGCACACTCTGTGTACATTTGTGCATGTTTGAACGCAAAACGTGAACTCCGGCAAATTCGTGCATAAATGGTTTAAGATTTGTTGTTACCCTGTGGTCAAACTGCCAACTCGAAGTCCCAAATACAATTTATATCATTACAAAGCTCGTAAATCAAATCGACACAATCGAATTCACAATTTGTGCAATTTTGAACACGGAACACGAACTCGTCCGAATTTTCATTCAAAATGTTTTAAATATGTTGTCCAAAGTTCCGATTGCATATTTCCGGTCATATTCCATCATTCTCGACTCATAAGTCAAATTAATTTTCACTAAATGCACGACTTGTGCATATTTGAACACGTAAGGCGCAGACTCTTGCAAATTCTGTGCACAGTTGGTTTAAAATGTTTTATCCAATGGCCTAATTCCATATTTACAATTCAAAATACAAATTATGCCCTTACAAACTCATAAATCGAATTGACATCATCGAATGCGCAATTTGCGCATATTTGAACGCAAAACGTGAGGCCGTGCAAATTAGTGCGCAAACGGTTTTGAACGTGTTATCCAATGTTCCAATTGCACATTTACAATAATAGTTACATATTACAGCATTCTAAACACATAAATGTAATTGACATTGCTGAATGCACAATTTTTGCACGTTCGTGCATGTTTGAACAAAAAAAATGCGAACAAGTGCAATTTGCGCACAAATTGTTCTAAACGTTTTACCCAATGTTCCGATTGCATATTTTTGAACCAAAACACACATTCCAGCATTCCATGCTCATAAATCTAATTGACGTTACTGAATGCGCAGTTTGCGCACGTTCGTGCGAGTTTGAATGCGAAACGTGAACTCTTGCAAAATTTGTGCAAAAATGGTTTAAAATATGTCTTCCAATGGTCCAAATGCACATTTACAATCCAAATTACAAAATTGTATCATTCCTAACTTGTAAATCAAATTGACACAATCGATTGCACAATTTGTGCACATTAGCGCATGTTTGAATGCAAAACGTGAACTCGTGCAAATTTGTAGACAAATGGCTTTAAAAATGTTATCCAATGTTCCAATTGCATATTTACAATACTTAGTACAAATTCTAGCATTCTAAGCTCAAAAATATGATTGGCATTATGGTATCCATAATTTGTGCACGTTTGAACGCAAAACATGAACTCGCGCAAATTTGTGTACGAATTGTTTTAAACATCTTATCCAATGTTCCGGTTGCATATTTTCAATACTCAGTACATGTTCTAGCATTCCAAAATCAGTACATATGATTGACAATATTGAATGCACAATTTGCGCACATCTGCGCATTTTGAAAATAAGATGCACACTCGTGCAAATTTGTGCTCAAATTGTTTTAAACATCCTATCCAATGTTCCAATTGCATATTTTTAATCCTAACTACAGATTCTAGCATTCTAAACTCTTAAATCAAATTGATTTAGTTGAATGCACACTCTGTGTACATTTGTGCATGTTTGAACGCAAAACGTGAACTCCGACAAATTCGTGCATAAATGGTTTAAGATTTGTTGTTACCCTGTGGTCAAACTGCCAACTCGAATGATGGGAATTGTAGGTTTCATCGATTAACTCCCCAATAGCAAGAATACTATGATAAGTTGAATTAGAAGAAAACCAGAAATTACCAATTTAATCCACAAATTTGGATCGTTCAAAGATTGAAGTAAGAAGATAGATGCTACTTAACCCCTTTACCAACAAGGATAAAGATACTAAGATAGACTTTGAATTTCCTCTTATGCCACAAACAAGAAAGTTTGATAAATAAAAAGAAAACAAAGATTTAGATTTTGACACCACAAGCTAGAATAAAGCTTGATAAGTCACAAAGTTTATGCAAGAAATTAAAGACAAAATTCCTCACAATAAAACTCAAACAAAGTTATAATTCATATATCAAATTCATTCATGCTACAAAAGAAAGCAAAGGACTTGTTTATATAGAGTACAAGTCCATGCTCACACTACTAAAATAGACTCACACACATAGGATTACTTTTACTCTTAAATGGCCTTAATAACCATTAACCACATTAATAGCCATTACTTATTATTGATTACCCCATTAACTTTAGTAACCACTACCCATAATAATAGCCATTACTTAGTATTAATTACCCTATTAACTTGTATATGGTGGCTACATGTAACCCTAATTGTTATTAACACAAAAACAAGTTAAATATTATTCCTTGGGACTCCATGGATGCCTTATTGGGCTGAAATTCTTGGGCTTTCCAAATGTCCTTAATTAAACCCAATATGGCTTCTTGAAGCTTCTTGGACTTGGACCTTGTGATTGGGCCTTCTTGTACCATTAATGGATCTTGGATCTCTTTAGGCTTTGAACTTGGATTCACATCATTCCCCCTTTCTTCAAAAGGATTTGTCCTCAAATCAGCTCCATCATCTTTATCACCTAAATCAAACAAAGACAAGTCACTAACATTAAATGTAGCACTAACATTGCCATACTCACTTGGAAGTTCTAGCTTGTAGGCATTGTTGTTGATGCGTTGAAGAACTTTAAAAGGACCATCTCCTCTTGGCATAAGCTTTGATTTCCTTTGGTTAGGAAATCTTTCCTTCCTCAAGTGCACCCACACCCAATCTCCGGGCTCAAAAATGACTTGCTTCCTCCCCTTGTTGTGTTGCTTTTCATATTGGAGTGTCTTCTTCTCAATGTTTGCACGCACCCTCTCATGCAAAGTCTTGATGAACTCAGCTTTTTGTTTCCCCTCTAGATTAGCTTTGTCCAATGGCAATGGTAGCAAATCTAATGGAGTCATTGGGTTGAATCCATACACAACTTCAAATGGTGAGCAATTTGTTGAACCATGCACACTCCTATTGTAAGCAAATTCCACATGTGGCAAACATTCTTCCCAATTCTTCAGATTTCTTTGGATGACAGCCCTCAAAAGTGTTGAAAGTGTCCTATTGACCACCTCCGTTTGTCCATCCGTTTGTGGATGACAAGTTGTAGAATACAAAAGCTTTGTCCCCATCTTTCCCCAAAGAGTCTTCCAAAAGTGACTTAGGAATTTGACATCCCTATCACTCACAATGGTCCTTGGCACTCCATGTAGCCTAACAATCTCCTTGAAGAATAGATTGGCAATATGGGTTGCATCATCCGTCTTGTGACATGGAATGAAATGTGCCATTTTGCTAAACCTGTCCACAACAACAAAAATGGAATCTCTCCCTCCCTTGGACCTAGGTAATCCTAAAACAAAATCCATAGAAATGTCTACCCAAGGTTCATTTGGTATGGTAAGAGGTGTATACAAACCATGAGGCATTGCTTTGGATTTGGCTTGTTTGCAAGTAATGCATTTCTCACAAATTCTCTTAACATCCCTTTTCATGTGTGGCCAAAAGAAATGGTCACCCAACACATCCAAAGTTTTCTTAATCCCAAAATGCCCCATTAAACCTCCGCTATGTGCCTCTCTCACAAGTAACTCTCTTAAAGAACTTTGTGGCACACACAATTTGTTTTCCCGAAAAAGAAAACCATCAAACTTATAGAACTTATCAAAACCCCCTTTCTCACATGCCCCATAAACATTAGCAAAATCAGGATCATTAGAATAAAGATCTTTGATGTATTCAAATCCTAATAATTTTGCATCAAGTTTAGAGATCAAGGCATACCTTCTTGACAATGCATCGGCCACCACATTTTCATTCCCTTGCTTGTACTTAATGATGTATGGAAAGGATTCAATGAATTCCACCCATTTTGCATGTCTCTTGTTGAGCTTTCCTTGTCCTTTGAGATACTTCAAGGACTCATGGTCAGTGTGAATTATGAATTCTTTGTAACCAAGGTAATGCTGCCATGTTCTTAGAACCCTCACCAATGCATAGAACTCCTTGTCATATGTAGGGTAGTTTAGACTTGCACCACTTAGCTTTTCACTAAAGAATGCTATGGGCTTGCCTTCTTGCATCAAAACTCCTCCAATACCTATGCCACTTGCATCGCACTCAATCTCAAAAGGTTTAGTAAAATTTGGCAAAGATAACAACGGTGCAGAACTTAATTTGTCTTTTAGCAAGTTAAAAGCCTCATCTTGTTCAATTCCCCACTTAAAACCAACATTCTTTTTGATGCATTCAGTTAAAGGTGCAGCTATGGTAGAAAAATTTTTAATGAACCTTCTATAAAAGCTAGCTAAACCATGAAAGCTTCTTGCATCACTTACACTTGTGGGTGTTGGCCATTCTCTAATTACTTTTACCTTTTCTTGATCAACATGAATGCCCTTGTCATTGACAATATATCCAAGAAAAGTAATTTCATTAGTGCAAAAACAACATTTCTTTAGATTAGCATACAACTTCTCTTCTCTAAGCACATAAAAAACACAAGTTAAATGTTGTACATGCTCATCTAAATTTTTGCTATAAACCAAGATATCATCAAAATAGACAACAACAAATTTGCCTATGAATGCTCTTAAAACATGATTCATCAATCTCATGAAAGTGCTTGGTGCATTAGTTAAACCAAAAGGCATTACTAACCACTCATATAAACCATGTTTAGTTTTAAAAGCTGTTTTCCATTCATCACCTTCTCTCATTCTAATTTGATGATAACCAGATTTCAAATCAATTTTTGAAAACAAATATGAACCATGCAATTCATCCAACATGTCATCTAGCCTAGGAATGGGATGTCTATACTTCACCGTGATTTTGTTGATGGCACGACAATCAACACACATCCTCCAAGTTCCATCTTTCTTAGGCACTAACAAGACGGGTACAACACATGGACTCATGCTTTCACGAACATAACCCTTCTCCATAAGCTCACTCACTTGCTTTTGGATTTCCTTGGTCTCCTCCGGATTACATCTATATGCTGGTCTATTTGGAATGCTTGCTCTAGGTATGAAATCAATTTGGTGCTCAATGCCTCTTTTAGGTGGCAAACCATTTGGAATTTCTTCTGGAAATAAATCTTCATGAACCTGCAAAAGATCAACAACAACACTAGGCAAACCATTGGTTATTTCGTTAGAAATATGCAAAATCTCCTTGTACATAAGTACAAGCATGTGTTGCCTCAAAAGCATAGCTTCCTTCACATCACTCATTTTTGCATAAACACTCATTTTTCTTTCATTTGAACCTTCCTTTTTTTCTCTCACCATGTGTTTCCCATTTTGGTCAAGAGAATTGGAATTTTTAGGTTCACTCATCTCACCTTTTTCTTTACACTCAAAGGTTTCCCTTCCCAAAGAATTTCCCAATGAAGAACCCATTTCTTCATATTGTTGCTTGATGCGCATTTGGTCTTCAAAAATCTGTTTTGGGGTTATTGGTCCAAGGTTAAACCTTTTTCCATCCATAGTCAAAGTATACATATTTTTGAATCCATCATGATTAGCCCTTCTATCATATTGCCAAGGTCTCCCCAACAACATATGTCCGGCCAACATTGGTAACACATCACACAACACCTCATCCTTATATCTACCAATTTGAAAAGAAACTAGAACTTGCTTATTTACCTTTACAACTCCACTTTCATTAAGCCATTGCAACTTGTATGGTCTTGGGTGCTTGGTAGTAGGCAACTTCAATTTCTCCACTAGCAAAGTGCTTGCTACATTAGTACAACTTCCACTATCCACAATCATGTTGCACAACTTGTTAGAAATCAAACAATGAGTATGAAACAAATTTTCCCTTTGCTCCCTATGGACATCATGTTTATTTTGCAAACTCAATGTTCTTTGAACAACAAGATTATCTCCCCTAGCACATTCAACATCACTACAATCTTCTAAAGAAGGCATATCATCATCACTATCCCCCTCACTCTCCGATTCAATATCACCATCCCTTAGAATCATAGCTCTCTTATTTGGACATTCCCTAGCAATGTGCCCATGACCCAAACACTTAAAACATTTGATTCCCCTAGTTTGGGCTGGTTGATTCTCACCCTTTCCCTTATTACCCAAGTCAATTTTTGGTTTATTTTCTTCCACTTTTGACTTGTTAAAAGGTTTATTATCCTTTTTCCCCCAAGAAGTTTTCCAAGAAGAAGAAGAACCCACATTTGGTTTAGAATCATACCTCTTTCCTTTCAATTGCCTTTCCACTTTCATGGCCAAATTCACCATATCTTCAATCTCCACATAATGTTGCAAATCAACAACATCAGCAATGTTTTTGTTTAGCCCTCTCAAGAACCTTGCCATGGTAGCTTCACGATCTTCTACCACATTTGCTCTAATCATAGCCTTCTCCATTTCTTTGTGATACTCCTCCACACTCATGGATCCTTGAATTAGAGTTTGTAACCTTTGATGAAGCTCTCTATAGTAGTGGCTTGGAACAAACCTCTTTCTCATGATTTGCTTCATTTCCCTCTAAGACTCCACGGGTCTTTCTTCATATCTACGTCTTTCCTTGCAAAATTGATCCCACCAAACAATTGCATAATCACTAAACTCAACAGCGGCAAGTTTTACCTTTTTCTCCTCCGAATAATTGTGACATTCGAAGATGAGTTCCACTTTCCTCTCCCATTCAAGGTACACATCTGGATCATTTCTTCCTTGGAATGAAGGAATCTTCATTTTGATGCTTCCAAGGTTGCGATCAACATCATCTTTAGGACGTCCTCTCCTAGCTTGTCTCCTAGGATTGATTTGTTGTCCCACCAAGGTGACTTGATCATCATCCAATTCATCCTCTCCTTCATAGTCCTCTTGGTCAATTGGTGGATGTCTCCTTTGTTTAGGCTCTCCTTGTAATTGGTTAAGGATGCCATCATGCCTCTCCAATTTCTCATTGACTCCCGCCATCATGTTAAACATTCTTTCGAATTGTTGTTGCATAGCTTGAATCACATGATCATTTGTAGAAGAAGAACTTGTGTCTTTTGACATGATTGTAAAACCTAAAATTTTAACAAAAGAAAATAGAAAGAAACAATCTCACAACACTCCCTCGCGTGTTTCACTCAAAATTGATGTATACCACTCGTGTTTACACTCAATTTTGGCTTTTTCTCTAATGATCTCACACTCTTGCCTTTTACCACTCAAATTTGCCTTTTGATTTCTTAGATTAACTAAGTTTCTCAATCAAACAAAATTCAAGAATGTAGTAATCAATGATAAAAAATAAGGTAGGCTAACAAGAAAATAATAAGGTAGGCTTAAAGAAAAGAACAATTTGTAACAAATAGGCTAATAGAAATGAAAAAACAAAGATAGATTATCAAAGAACAAAAAGAGACAGAATTATAAAGATAGATCGCAATGGAATATGAAGAGTGAATTTTTTTTTTTAATGTAAATTGTGATCTAACATAGGAATATCAAAGATAACATATACTTTTTTTTTTATGGACGATTTTTTTTTTTTTTTTATGGACGAATTTTTTTTTTTTATATCTGTAAACAAAATCTTGAGATAAGAAGAATAAAGATAAAAGAAAATAACAAGAATAATAGATAGTAAGAAAGGTGCAAAATATAAGATGAACACAAGATATTGAGAACTAAAAGATAGTTTTGGATACGCAAACCTCAATCTTGAGCCAATGCTCTGATACCACTTATGATGGGAATTGTAGGTTTCATCGATTAACTCCCCAATAGCAAGAATACTATGATAAGTTGAATTAGAAGAAAACCAGAAATTACCAATTTAATCCATAAATTTGGATCGTTCAAAGATTGAAGTAAGAAGATAGATGCTACTTAACCCCTTTACCAACAAGGATAAAGATACTAAGATAGACTTTGAATTTCCTCTTATGCCACAAACAAGAAAGTTTGATAAATAAAAAGAAAACAAAGATTTAGATTTTGACACCACAAGCTAGAATAAAGCTTGATAAGTCACAAAGTTTATGCAAGAAATTAAAGACAAAATTCCTCACAATAAAACTCAAACAAAGTTATAATTCATATATCAAATTCATTCATGCTACAAAAGAAAGCAAAGGACTTGTTTATATAGAGTACAAGTCCATGCTCACACTACTAAAATAGACTCACACACATAGGATTACTTTTACTCTTAAATGGCCTTAATAACCATTAACCACATTAATAGCCATTACTTATTATTGATTACCCCATTAACTTTAGTAACCACTACCCATAATAATAGCCATTACTTAGTATTAATTACCCTATTAACTTGTATATGGTGGCTACATGTAACCCTAATTGTTATTAACACAAAAACAAGTTAAATATTATTCCCTGGGCCTCCATGGATGCCTTATTGGGCTGAAATTCTTGGGCTTTCCAAATGTCCTTAATTAAACCCAATATGGCTTCTTAAAGCTTCTTGGACTTGGACCTTGTGATTGGGCCTTCTTGTACCATTAATGGATCTTGGATCTCTTTAGGCTTTGAACTTGGATTCACATCATCGAAGTCCCAAATACAATTTATATCATTACAAAGCTCGTAAATCAAATCGACACAATCGAATGCACAATTTGTGCAATTTTGAACACGGAACACGAACTCGTCCGAATTTTCATTCAAAATGTTTTAAATATGTTGTCCAAAGTTCCGATTGCATATTTCCGGTCATATTCCATCATTCTCGACTCATAAGTCAAATTAATTTTCACTAAATGCACGACTTGTGCATATTTGAACACGTAAGGCGCGGACTCTTGCAAATTCTGTGCACAATTGGTTTAAAACGTTTTATCCAACGGCCCAATTCCATATTTACAATTCAAAATACAAATTATGCCCTTACAAACTCATAAATCGAATTGACATCATCGAATGCGCAATTTGCGCATATTTGAACGCAAAACGTGAGGCCGTGCAAATTAGTGCGCAAACGGTTTTGAACGTGTTATCCAATGTTCCAATTGCACATTTACAATAATAGTTACATATTACAGCATTCTAAACACATAAATGTAATTGACATTGCTGAATGCACAATTTTTGCACGTTCGTGCATGTTTGAACAAAAAAAATGCGAACAAGTGCAATTTGCGCACAAATTGTTCTAAACGTGTTACCCAATGTTCCGATTGCATATTTTTGAACCAAAACACACATTCCAGCATTCCATGCTCATAAATCTAATTGACGTTACTGAATGCGCAGTTTGCGCACGTTCGTGCGAGTTTGAATGCGAAACGTGAACTCTTGCAAAATTTGTGCAAAAATGGTTTAAAATATGTCTTCCAATGGTCCAAATGCATATTTACAATCCAAATTACAAAATTGTATCATTCCTAACTTGTAAATCAAATTGACACAATCGATTGCACAATTTGTGCACATTAGCGCATGTTTGAATGCAAAACGTGAACTCGTGCAAATTTGTAGACAAATGGCTTTAAAAATGTTATCCAATGTTCCAATTGCATATTTACAATACTTAGTACAAATTCTAGCATTCTAAGCTCAAAAATATGATTGGCATTATGGTATCCATAATTTGTGCACGTTTGAACGCAAAACATGAACTCGCGCAAATTTGTGTACGAATTGTTTTAAACATCTTATCCAATGTTCCGGTTGCATATTTTCAATACTCGGTACATGTTCTAGCATTCCAAAATCAGTACATATGATTGACAATATTGAATGCACAATTTGCGCACATCTGCGCATTTTGAAAATAAGATGCACACTCGTGCAAATTTGTGCTCAAATTGTTTTAAACATCCTATCCAATGTTCCAATTGCATATTTTTAATCCTAACTACAGATTCTAGCATTCTAAACTCTTAAATCAAATTGATTTAGTTGAATGCACACTCTGTGTACATTTGTGCATGTTTGAACGCAAAACGTGAACTCCGGCAAATTCGTGCATAAATGGTTTAAGATTTGTTGTTACCCTGTGGTCAAACTGCCAACTCGAAGTCCCAAATACAATTTATATCATTACAAAGCTCGTAAATCAAATCGACACAATCGAATGCACAATTTGTGCAATTTTGAACACGGAACACGAACTCGTCCGAATTTTCATTCAAAATGTTTTAAATATGTTGTCCAAAGTTCCGATTGCATATTTCCGGTCATATTCCATCATTCTCGACTCATAAGTCAAATTAATTTTCACTAAATGCACGACTTGTGCATATTTGAACACGTAAGGCGCGGACTCTTGCAAATTCTGTGCACAATTGGTTTAAAACGTTTTATCCAACGGCCCAATTCCATATTTACAATTCAAAATACAAATTATGCCCTTACAAACTCATAAATCGAATTGACATCATCGAATGCGCAATTTGCGCATATTTGAACGCAAAACGTGAGGCCGTGCAAATTAGTGCGCAAACGGTTTTGAACGTGTTATCCAATGTTCCAATTGCACATTTACAATAATAGTTACATATTACAGCATTCTAAACACATAAATGTAATTGACATTGCTGAATGCACAATTTTTGCACGTTCGTGCATGTTTGAACAAAAAAAATGCGAACAAGTGCAATTTGCGCACAAATTGTTCTAAACGTGTTACCCAATGTTCCGATTGCATATTTTTGAACCAAAACACACATTCCAGCATTCCATGCTCATAAATCTAATTGACGTTACTGAATGCGCAGTTTGCGCACGTTCGTGCGAGTTTGAATGCGAAACGTGAACTCTTGCAAAATTTGTGCAAAAATGGTTTAAAATATGTCTTCCAATGGTCCAAATGCATATTTACAATCCAAATTACAAAATTGTATCATTCCTAACTTGTAAATCAAATTGACACAATCGATTGCACAATTTGTGCACATTAGCGCATGTTTGAATGCAAAACGTGAACTCGTGCAAATTTGTAGACAAATGGCTTTAAAAATGTTATCCAATGTTCCAATTGCATATTTACAATACTTAGTACAAATTCTAGCATTCTAAGCTCAAAAATATGATTGGCATTATGGTATCCATAATTTGTGCACGTTTGAACGCAAAACATGAACTCGCGCAAATTTGTGTACGAATTGTTTTAAACATCTTATCCAATGTTCCGGTTGCATATTTTCAATACTCAGTACATGTTCTAGCATTCCAAAATGAGTACATATGATTGACAATATTGAATGCACAATTTGCGCACATCTGCGCATTTTGAAAATAAGATGCACACTCGTGCAAATTTGTGCTCAAATTGTTTTAAACATCCTATCCAATGTTCCAATTGCATATTTTTAATCCTAACTACGGATTCTAGCATTCTAAACTCTTAAATCAAATTGATTTAGTTGAATGCACACTCTGTGTACATTTGTGCATGTTTGAACGCAAAACGTGAACTCCGGCAAATTCGTGCATAAATGGTTTAAGATTTGTTGTTACCCTGTGGTCAAACTGCCAACTCGAAGTCCCAAATACAATTTATATCATTACAAAGCTCGTAAATCAAATCGACACAATCGAATGCACAATTTGTGCAATTTTGAACACGGAACACGAACTCGTCCGAATTTTCATTCAAAATGTTTTAAATATGTTGTCCAAAGTTCCGATTGCATATTTCCGGTCATATTCCATCATTCTCGACTCATAAGTCAAATTAATTTTCACTAAATGCACGACTTGTGCATATTTGAACACGTAAGGCGCGGACTCTTGCAAATTCTGTGCACAATTGGTTTAAAACGTTTTATCCAACGGCCCAATTCCATAGTTACAATTCAAAATACAAATTATGCCCTTACAAACTCATAAATCGAATTGACATCATCGAATGCGCAATTTGCGCATATTTGAACGCAAAACGTGAGGCCGTGCAAATTAGTGCGCAAACGGTTTTGAACGTGTTATCCAATGTTCCAATTGCACATTTACAATAATAGTTACATATTACAGCATTCTAAACACATAAATGTAATTGACATTGCTGAATGCACAATTTTTGCACGTTCGTGCATGTTTGAACAAAAAAAATGCGAACAAGTGCAATTTGCGCACAAATTGTTCTAAACGTGTTACCCAATGTTCCGATTGCATATTTTTGAACCAAAACACACATTCCAGCATTCCATGCTCATAAATCTAATTGACGTTACTGAATGCGCAGTTTGCGCACGTTCGTGCGAGTTTGAATGCGAAACGTGAACTCTTGCAAAATTTGTGCAAAAATGGTTTAAAATATGTCTTCCAATGGTCCAAATGCATATTTACAATCCAAATTACAAAATTGTATCATTCCTAACTTGTAAATCAAATTGACACAATCGATTGCACAATTTGTGCACATTAGCGCATGTTTGAATGCAAAACGTGAACTCGTGCAAATTTGTAGACAAATGGCTTTAAAAATGTTATCCAATGTTCCAATTGCATATTTACAATACTTAGTACAAATTCTAGCATTCTAAGCTCAAAAATATGATTGGCATTATGGTATCCATAATTTGTGCACGTTTGAACGCAAAACATGAACTCGCGCAAATTTGTGTACGAATTGTTTTAAACATCTTATCCAATGTTCCGGTTGCATATTTTCAATACTCAGTACATGTTCTAGCATTCCAAAATTAGTACATATGAGTGACAATATTGAATGCACAATTTGCGCACATCTGCGCATTTTGAAAATAAGATGCACACTCGTGCAAATTTGTGCTCAAATTGTTTTAAACATCCTATCCAATGTTCCAATTGCATATTTTTAATCCTAACTACAGATTCTAGCATTCTAAACTCTTAAATCAAATTGATTTAGTTGAATGCACACTCTGTGTACATTTGTGCATGTTTGAACGCAAAACGTGAACTGATGGGAATTGTAGGTTTCATCAATTCACTCCCCAATAGCAAGAATACTATGATAAGTTGAATTAGAAGAAAACCAGAAATTACCAATTTAATCCACAAATTTGGATCGTTCAAAGATTGAAGTAAGAAGATAGATGCTACTTAACCCCTTTACCAACAAGGATAAAGATACTAAGATAGACTTTGAATTTCCTCTTATGCCACAAACAAGAAAGTTTGATAAATAAAAAGAAAACAAAGATTTAGATTTTGACACCACAAGCTAGAATAAAGCTTGATAAGTCACAAAGTTTATGCAAGAAATTAAAGACAAAATTCCTCACAATAAAACTCAAACAAAGTTATAATTCATATATCAAATTCAGTCATGCTACAAAAGAAAGAAAAGGACTTGTTTATATAGAGTACAAGTCCATGCTCATACTACTAAAATAGACTCACACACATAGGATTACTTTTACTCTTAAATGGCCTTAATAACCATTACCCACATTAATAGCCATTACTTGGTATTGATTACCCCATTAACTTTTAGTAACCACTACCCATAATAATAGCCATTACTTGGTATTAATTACCCTATTAACTTGTATATGGTGGCTACATGTAACCCTAATTGTTGTTAACACAAAAACAAGTTAAATATTATTCCTTGGGCCTCCATGGATGCCTTATTAGGCTGAAATTCGTGGGCTTTCCAAATGTCCTTAATTAAACCCAATATGGCTTCTTGAAGCTTCTTGGACTTGGACCTTGTGATTGGGCCTTCTTGTACCATTAATGGATCTTGGATCTCTTTAGGCTTTGAACTTGGATTCACATCATTCCCCCTTTCTTCAAAAGGATTTGTCCTCAAATCAGCTCCATCATCTTTATCACCTAAATCAAACAAAGACAAGTCACTAATATTAAATGTAGCACTAACATTGCCATACTCACTTGGAAGTTCTAGCTTGTAGGCATTATTGTTGATGCGTTGAAGCACTTTAAAAGGACCATCTCCTCTTGGCATAAGCTTTGATTTCCTTTGGTTAGGAAATCTTTCCTTCCTCAAGTGCACCCACACCCAATCTCCGGGCTCAAAAATGACTTGCTTCCTCCCCTTGTTGTGTTGCTTTTCATATTGGAGTGTCTTCTTCTCAATGTTTGCACGTACCCTCTCATGCAAAGTCTTGATGAACTCAGCTTTTTGTTTCCCCTCTAGATTAACTTTGTCCAATGGCAATGGTAGCAAATCTAATGGAGTCATTGGGTTGAATCCATACACAACTTCAAATGGTGAGCAATTTGTTGAACCATGCACACTCCTATTGTAAGCAAATTCCACATGTGGCAAACATTCTTCCCAATTCTTCAGATTTCTTTGGATGACAGCCCTCAAAAGTGTTGAAAGTGTCCTATTGACCACCTCCATTTGTCCATCTGTTTGTGGATGACAAGTTGTAGAATACAAAAGCTTTGTCCCCATCTTTCCCCAAAGAGTCTTCCAAAAGTGACTTAGGAATTTGACATCCCTATCACTCACAATGGTCCTTGGCACTCCGTGTAGCCTAACAATCTCCTTGAAGAATAGATTGGCAATATGAGTTGCATCATCCGTTTTGTGACATGGAATGAAATGTGCCATTTTGCTAAACCTGTCCACAACAACAAAAATGGAATCTCTCCCTCCCTTGGACCTAGGTAATCCTAAAACAAAATCCATAGAAATGTCTACCCAAGGTTCATTTGGTATGGTAAGAGGTGTATACAAACCATGAGGCATTGCTTTGGATTTGGCTTGTTTGCAAGTAATGCATTTCTCACAAATTCTCTTAACATCCCTTTTCATGTGTGGCCAAAAGAAATGGTCACCCAACACATCCAAAGTTTTCTTAATCCCAAAATGCCCCATTAAACCTCCGCTATGTGCCTCTCTCACAAGTAACTCTCTTAAAGAACTTTGTGGCACACATAATTTGTTTTCCCGAAAAAGAAAACCATCAAACTTATAGAACTTATCAAAACCCCCTTTCTCACATGCCCCATAAACATTAGCAAAATCAGGATCATTAGAATAAAGATCTTTGATGTATTCAAATCCTAATAATTTTGCATCAAGTTTAGAGATCAAGGCATACCTTCTTGATAATGCATCGGCCACCACATTTTCATTCCCTTGCTTGTACTTAATGATGTATGGAAAGGATTCAATGAATTCCACCCATTTTGCATGTCTCTTGTTGAGCTTTCCTTGTCCTTTGAGATACTTCAAGGACTCATGGTCAGTGTGAATTATGAATTCTTTGTAACCAAGGTAATGCTGCCATGTTCTTAGAACCCTCACCAATGCATAGAACTCCTTGTCATATGTAGGGTAGTTTAGACTTGCACCACTTAGCTTTTCACTAAAGAATGCTATGGGCTTGCCTTCTTGCATCAAAACTCCTCCAATACCTATGCCACTTGCATCGCACTCAATCTCAAAAGGTTTAGTAAAATTTGGCAAAGATAACAACGGTGCAGAACTTAATTTGTCTTTTAGCAAGTTAAAAGCCTCATCTTGTTCAATTCCCCACTTAAAACCAACATTCTTTTTGATGCATTCAGTTAAAGGTGCAGCTATGGTAGAAAAATTTTTAATGAACCTTCTATAAAAGCTAGCTAAACCATGAAAGCTTCTTGCATCACTTACACTTGTGGGTGTTGGCCATTCTCTAATTACTTTTACCTTTTCTTGATCAACATGAATGCCCTTGTCATTGACAATATATCCAAGAAAAGTAATTTCATTAGTGCAAAAACAACATTTCTTTAGATTAGCATACAACTTCTCTTCTCTAAGCACATCAAAAACACAAGTCAAATGTTGTACATGCTCATCTAAATTTTTGCTATAAACCAAGATATCATCAAAATAGACAACAACAAATTTGCCTATGAATGCTCTTAAAACATGATTCATCAATCTCATGAAAGTGCTTGGTGCATTAGTTAAACCAAAAGGCATTACTAACCACTAATATAAACCATGTTTAGTTTTAAAAGCTGTTTTCCATTCATCACCTTCTCTCATTCTAATTTGATGATAACCAGATTTCAAATCAATTTTTGAAAACAAATATGAACCATGCAATTCATCCAACATGTCATCTAGCCTAGGAATGGGATGTCTATACTTCACCGTGATTTTGTTAATGGCACGACAATCAACACACATCCTCCAAGTTCCATCTTTCTTAGGCACTAACAAGACGGGTACGGCACATGGACTCATGCTTTCACGAACATAACCCTTCTCCATAAGCTCACTCACTTGCTTTTGGATTTCCTTGGTCTCCTCCGGATTACATCTATATGCTGGTCTATTTGGAATGCTTGCTCCAGGTATGAAATCAATTTGGTGCTCAATGCCTCTTTTAGGTGGCAAACCATTTGGAATTTCTTCTGGAAATAAATCTTCATAAACCTGCAAAAGATCAACAACAACACTAGGCAAACCATTGGTTATTTCGTTAGAAATATGCAAAATCTCCTTGTACATAAGTATAAGCATGTGTTGCCTCAAAAGCATAGCTTCCTTCACATCACTCATTTTTGCATAAACACTCATTTTTCTTTCATTTGAACCTTCCTTGTTTTCTCTCACCATGTGTTTCCCATTTTGGTAAAGAGAATTGGAATTTTTAGGTTCACTCATCTCACCTTTTTCTTTACTCTCAAAGGTTTCCCTTCCCAAAGAATTTCCCAATGAAGAACCCATTTCTTCATATTGTTGCTTGATGCGCATTTGGTCTTCAAAAATCTGTTTTGGAGTTAATGGTCCAAGGTTAAACCTTTTTCCATCCATAGTCAAAGTATACATATTTTTGAATCCATCATGATTAGCCCTTCTATCATATTGCCAAGGTCTCCCCAACAACATATGTCCGGCCAACATTGGTAACACATCACACAACACCTCATCCTTATATCTACCAATTTGAAAAGAAACTAGAACTTGCTTATTTACCTTTACAACTCCACTTTCATTAAGCCATTGCAACTTGTATGGTCTTGGGTGCTTGGTAGTAGGCAACTTCAATTTCTCCACTAGCAAAGTGCTTGCTACATTAGTACAACTTCCACTATCCACAATCATGTTGCACAACTTGTTAGAAATCAAACAATGAGTATGAAACAAATTTTCCCTTTGCTCCCTATGGACATCATGTTTATTTTGCAAACTCAATGTTCTTTGAACAACAAGATTATCTCCCCTAGCACATTCAACATCACTACAATCTTCTAAAGAAGGCATATCATCATCACTATCCCCCTCACTCTCCGATTCAATATCACCATCCCTTAGAATCATAGCTTTCTTATTTGGACATTCCCTAGCAATGTGCCCATGACCCAAACACTTAAAACATTTGATTCCCCTAGTTTGGGCTAGTTGATTCTCACCCTTTCCCTTATTACCCAAGTCAATTTTAGGTTTATTTTCTTCCACTTTTGACTTGTTAAAAGGTTTATCATCCTTTTTCCCCCAAGAAGTTTTTCAAGAAGAAGAAGAACCCACATTTGGTTTAGAATCATACCTCTTTCCTTTCAATTGCCTTTCCACTTTCATGGCCAAATTCACCATATCTTCAATCTCCACATAATGTTGCAAATCAACAACATCAGCAATGTTTTTGTTTAGCCCTCTCAAAAACCTTGCCATGGTAGCTTCACGATCTTCTACCACATTTGCTCTAATCATAGCCTTCTCCATTTCTTTGTGATACTCCTCAACACTCATGGATCCTTGAATTAGAGTTTGTAACCTTTGATGAAGCTCTCTATAGTAATGGCTTGGAACAAACCTCTTTCTCATGATTTGCTTCATTTCCCTCCAAGACTCCACGGGTCTTTCTCCATATCTACGTCTTTCCTTGCAAAATTGATCCCACCAAACAATTGCATAATCACTAAACTCTACAGCGGCAAGTTTTACCTTTTTCTCCTCCGAATAATTGTGACATTCGAAGATGAGTTCCACTTTCCTCTCCCATTCAAGGTACACATCTGGATCATTTCTTCCTTGGAATGAAGGAATCTTCATTTTGATGCTTCCAAGGTTGCGATCAACATCATCTTTAGGACGTCCTCTCCTAGCTTGTCTCCTAGGATTGATTTGTTGTCCCACCAAGGTGACTTGATCATCATCCAATTCATCCTCTCCTTCATAGTCCTCTTGGTCAATTGGTGGACGTCTCCTTTGTTTAGGCTCTCCTTGTAATTGGTTAAGGATGCCATCATGCCTCTCCAATTTCTCATTGACTCCCGCCATCATGTTAAACATTCTTTCGAATTGTTGTTGCATAGCTTGAATCACATGATCATTTGTAGAAGAAGAACTTGTGTCTTTTGACATGATTGTAAAACCTAAAATTTTAACAAAAGAAAATAGAAAGAAACAATCTCACAACACTCCCTCACGTGTTTCACTCAAAATTGATGTATACCACTCGTGTTTACACTCAATTTTGGCTTTTTCTCTAATGATGTCACACTCTTGCCTTTTACCTCTCAAATTTGCCTTTTGATTTCTTAGATGAACTAAGTTTCTCAATCAAACAAAATTCAAGAATGTAGTAATCAATGATAAAAAAAAATAAGGTAGGCTAACAAGAAAATAATAAGGTAGGCTTAAAGAAAAGAACAATTTGTAACAAATAGGCTAATAGAAATGAAAAACAAAGATAGATTATCAAAGAACACAAAGAGACAGAATTATAAAGATCATCAAAGAACACAAAGAGACGGAATTATAAAGATCATCAAAGAACACAAAGAGACAGAATTATAAAGATAGATCTCAATGGAATATGAAGAGTCAATTTTTTTTTTTTTAATGTAAACTGAGATCTAACATAGGAATATCAAAGATAACATATACTTTTTTTATGGACGAATTTTTCTTTTTTTTTTTTTTTTTTTTTTGATATATGCACGAATTGAAAGGTATCACAAAAATCTCAAAGATAACAACTTTTTTTTTTTTTGATATCTGCAAACAAAATCTTGAGATAAGAAGAATTAAGATAAAAAAAAAACAAGAATAATAGATAGCAAGAAAGGTGCAAAATATAAGATGAACACAAGATATTGAGAACTAAAAGATAGTTTTGGATACGCAAACCTCAATCTTGAGCCAATGCTCTGATACCACTTATGATGGGAATTGTAGGTTTCATCAATTAACTCCCCAATAGCAAGAATACTATGATAAGTTGAATTAGAAGAAAACCAGAAATTACCAATTTAATCCACAAATTTGGATCGTTCAAAGATTGAAGTAAGAAGATAGATGCTACTTAACCCCTTTACCAACAAGGATAAAGATACTAAGATAGACTTTGAATTTCCTCTTATGCCACAAACAAGAAAGTTTGATAAATAAAAAGAAAACAAAGATTTAGATTTTGACACCACAAGCTAGAATAAAGCTTGATAAGTCACAAAGTTTATGTAAGAAATTAAAGACAAAATTCCTCACAATAAAACTCAAACAAAGTTATAATTCATATATCAAATTCAGTCATGCTACAAAAGAAAGAAAAGGACTTGTTTATATAGAGTACAAGTCCATGCTCATACTACTAAAATAGACTCACACACATAGGATTACTTTTACTCTTAAATGGCCTTAATAACCATTACCCACATTAATAGCCATTACTTGGTATTGATTACCCCATTAACTTTTAGTAACCACTACCCATAATAATAGCCATTACTTGGTATTAATTACCCTATTAACTTGTATATGGTGGCTACATGTAACCCTAATTGTTGTTAACACAAAAACAAGTTAAATATTATTCCTTGGGCCTCCATGGATGCCTTATTAGGCTGAAATTCGTGGGCTTTCCAAATGTCCTTAATTAAACCCAATATGGCTTCTTGAAGCTTCTTGGACTTGGACCTTGTGATTGGGCCTTCTTGTACCATTAATGGATCTTGGATCTCTTTAGGCTTTGAACTTGGATTCACATCATTCTCCGGCAAATTCGTGCATAAATGGTTTAAGATTTGTTGTTACCCTGTGGTCAAACTGCCAACTCGAAGTCCCAAATACAATTTATATCATTACAAAGCTCGTAAATCAAATCGACACAATCGAATGCACAATTTGTGCAATTTTGAACACGGAACACGAACTCGTCCGAATTTTCATTCAAAATGTTTTAAATATGTTGTCCAAAGTTCCGATTGCATATTTCCGGTCATATTCCATCATTCTCGACTCATAAGTCAAATTAATTTTCACTAAATGCACGACTTGTGCATATTTGAACACGTAAGGCGCGGACTCTTGCAAATTCTGTGCACAATTGGTTTAAAACGTTTTATCCAACGGCCCAATTCCATATTTACAATTCAAAATACAAATTATGCCCTTACAAACTCATAAATCGAATTGACATCATCGAATGCGCAATTTGCGCATATTTGAACGCAAAACGTGAGGCCGTGCAAATTAGTGCGCAAACGGTTTTGAACGTGTTATCCAATGTTCCAATTGCACATTTACAATAATAGTTACATATTACAGCATTCTAAACACATAAATGTAATTGACATTGCTGAATGCACAATTTTTGCACGTTCGTGCATGTTTGAACAAAAAAAATGCGAACAAGTGCAATTTGCGCACAAATTGTTCTAAACGTGTTACCCAATGTTCCGATTGCATATTTTTGAACCAAAACACACATTCCAGCATTCCATGCTCATAAATCTAATTGACGTTACTGAATGCGCAGTTTGCGCACGTTCGTGCGAGTTTGAATGCGAAACGTGAACTCTTGCAAAATTTGTGCAAAAATGGTTTAAAATATGTCTTCCAATGGTCCAAATGCATATTTACAATCCAAATTACAAAATTGTATCATTCCTAACTTGTAAATCAAATTGACACAATCGATTGCACAATTTGTGCACATTAGCGCATGTTTGAATGCAAAACGTGAACTCGTGCAAATTTGTAGACAAATGGCTTTAAAAATGTTATCCAATGTTCCAATTGCATATTTACAATACTTAGTACAAATTCTAGCATTCTAAGCTCAAAAATATGATTGGCATTATGGTATCCATAATTTGTGCACGTTTGAACGCAAAACATGAACTCGCGCAAATTTGTGTACGAATTGTTTTAAACATCTTATCCAATGTTCCGGTTGCATATTTTCAATACTCGGTACATGTTCTAGCATTCCAAAATCAGTACATATGATTGACAATATTGAATGCACAATTTGCGCACATCTGCGCATTTTGAAAATAAGATGCACACTCGTGCAAATTTGTGCTCAAATTGTTTTAAACATCCTATCCAATGTTCCAATTGCATATTTTTAATCCTAACTACAGATTCTAGCATTCTAAACTCTTAAATCAAATTGATTTAGTTGAATGCACACTCTGTGTACATTTGTGCATGTTTGAACGCAAAACGTGAACTCCGACAAATTCGTGCATAAATGGTTTAAGATTTATTGTTACCCTGTGGTCAAACTGCCAACTCGAAGTCCCAAATACAATTTATATCATTACAAAGCTCGTAAATCAAATCGACACAATCGAATGCACAATTTGTGCAATTTTGAACACGGAACACGAACTCGTCCGAATTTTCATTCAAAATGTTTTAAATATGTTGTCCAAAGTTCCGATTGCATATTTCCGGTCATATTCCATCATTCTCGACTCATAAGTCAAATTAATTTTCACTAAATGCACGACTTGTGCATATTTGAACACGTAAGGCGCGGACTCTTGCAAATTCTGTGCACAATTGGTTTAAAACGTTTTATCCAACGGCCCAATTCCATATTTACAATTCAAAATACAAATTATGCCCTTACAAACTCATAAATCGAATTGACATCATCGAATGCGCAATTTGCGCATATTTGAACGCAAAACGTGAGGCCGTGCAAATTAGTGCGCAAACGGTTTTGAACGTGTTATCCAATGTTCCAATTGCACATTTACAATAATAGTTACATATTACAGCATTCTAAACACATAAATGTAATTGACATTGCTGAATGCACAATTTTTGCACGTTCGTGCATGTTTGAACAAAAAAAATGCGAACAAGTGCAATTTGCGCACAAATTGTTCTAAACGTGTTACCCAATGTTCCGATTGCATATTTTTGAACCAAAACACACATTCCAGCATTCCATGCTCATAAATCTAATTGACGTTACTGAATGCGCAGTTTGCGCACGTTCGTGCGAGTTTGAATGCGAAACGTGAACTCTTGCAAAATTTGTGCAAAAATGGTTTAAAATATGTCTTCCAATGGTCCAAATGCATATTTACAATCCAAATTACAAAATTGTATCATTCCTAACTTGTAAATCAAATTGACACAATCGATTGCATAATTTGTGCACATTAGCGCATGTTTGAATGCAAAACGTGAACTCGTGCAAATTTGTAGACAAATGGCTTTAAAAATGTTATCCAATGTTCCAATTGCATATTTACAATACTTAGTACAAATTCTAGCATTCTAAGCTCAAAAATATGATTGGCATTATGGTATCCATAATTTGTGCACGTTTGAACGCAAAACATGAACTCGCGCAAATTTGTGTACGAATTGTTTTAAACATCTTATCCAATGTTCCGGTTGCATATTTTCAATACTCGGTACATGTTCTAGCATTCCAAAATCAGTACATATGATTGACAATATTGAATGCACAATTTGCGCACATCTGCGCATTTTGAAAATAAGATGCACACTCGTGCAAATTTGTGCTCAAATTGTTTTAAACATCCTATCCAATGTTCCAATTGCATATTTTTAATCCTAACTACAGATTCTAGCATTCTAAACTCTTAAATCAAATTGATTTAGTTGAATGCACACTCTGTGTACATTTGTGCATGTTTGAATGCAAAACGTGAACTCCGACAAATTCGTGCATAAATGGTTTAAGATTTGTTGTTACCCTGTGGTCAAACTGCCAACTCGAAGTCCCAAATACAATTTATATCATTACAAAGCTCGTAAATCAAATCGACACAATCGAATGCACAATTTGTGCAATTTTGAACACGGAACACGAACTCGTCCGAATTTTCATTCAAAATGTTTTAAATATGTTGTCCAAAGTTCCGATTGCATATTTCCGGTCATATTCCATCATTCTCGACTCATAAGTCAAATTAATTTTCACTAAATGCACGACTTGTGCATATTTGAACACGTAAGGCGCGGACTCTTGCAAATTCTGTGCACAATTGGTTTAAAACATTTTATCCAACGGCCCAATTCCATATTTACAATTCAAAATACAAATTATGCCCTTACAAACTCATAAATCGAATTGACATCATCGAATGCGCAATTTGCGCATATTTGAACGCAAAACGTGAGGCCGTGCAAATTAGTGCGCAAACGGTTTTGAACGTGTTATCCAATGTTCCAATTGCACATTTACAATAATAGTTACATATTACAGCATTCTAAACACATAAATGTAATTGACATTGCTGAATGCACAATTTTTGCACGTTCGTGCATGTTTGAACAAAAAAAATGCGAACAAGTGCAATTTGCGCACAAATTGTTCTAAACGTGTTACCCAATGTTCCGATTGCATATTTTTGAACCAAAACACACATTCCAGCATTCCATGCTCATAAATCTAATTGACGTTACTGAATGCGCAGTTTGCGCACGTTCGTGCGAGTTTGAATGCGAAACGTGAACTCTTGCAAAATTTGTGCAAAAATGGTTTAAAATATGTCTTCCAATGGTCCAAATGCATATTTACAATCCAAATTACAAAATTGTATCATTCCTAACTTGTAAATCAAATTGACACAATCGATTGCACAATTTGTGCACATTAGCGCATGTTTGAATGCAAAACGTGAACTCGTGCAAATTTGTAGACAAATGGCTTTAAAAATGTTATCCAATGTTCCAATTGCATATTTACAATACTTAGTACAAATTCTAGCATTCTAAGCTCAAAAATATGATTGGCATTATGGTATCCATAATTTGTGCACGTTTGAACGCAAAACATGAACTCGCGCAAATTTGTGTACGAATTGTTTTAAACATCTTATCCAATGTTCCGGTTGCATATTTTCAATACTCGGTACATGTTCTAGCATTCCAAAATCAGTACATATGATTGACAATATTGAATGCACAATTTGCGCACATCTGCGCATTTTGAAAATAAGATGCACACTCGTGCAAATTTGTGCTCAAATTGTTTTAAACATCCTATCCAATGTTCCAATTGCATATTTTTAATCCTAACTACAGATTCTAGCATTCTAAACTCTTAAATCAAATTGATTTAGTTGAATGCACACTCTGTGTACATTTGTGCATGTTTGAACGCAAAACGTGAACTCCGACAAATTCGTGCATAAATGGTTTAAGATTTATTGTTACCCTGTGGTCAAACTGCCAACTCGAAGTCCCAAATACAATTTATATCATTACAAAGCTCGTAAATCAAATCGACACAATCGAATGCACAATTTGTGCAATTTTGAACACGGAACACGAACTCGTCCGAATTTTCATTCAAAATGTTTTAAATATGTTGTCCAAAGTTCCGATTGCATATTTCCGGTCATATTCCATCATTCTCGACTCATAAGTCAAATTAATTTTCACTAAATGCACGACTTGTGCATATTTGAACACGTAAGGCGCGGACTCTTGCAAATTCTGTGCACAATTGGTTTAAAACGTTTTATCCAACGGCCCAATTCCATATTTACAATTCAAAATACAAATTATGCCCTTACAAACTCATAAATCGAATTGACATCATCGAATGCGCAATTTGCGCATATTTGAACGCAAAACGTGAGGCCGTGCAAATTAGTGCGCAAACGGTTTTGAACGTGTTATCCAATGTTCCAATTGCACATTTACAATAATAGTTACATATTACAGCATTCTAAACACATAAATGTAATTGACATTGCTGAATGCACAATTTTTGCACGTTCGTGCATGTTTGAACAAAAAAAATGCGAACAAGTGCAATTTGCGCACAAATTGTTCTAAACGTGTTACCCAATGTTCCGATTGCATATTTTTGAACCAAAACACACATTCCAGCATTCCATGCTCATAAATCTAATTGACGTTACTGAATGCGCAGTTTGCGCACGTTCGTGCGAGTTTGAATGCGAAACGTGAACTCTTGCAAAATTTGTGCAAAAATGGTTTAAAATATGTCTTCCAATGGTCCAAATGCATATTTACAATCCAAATTACAAAATTGTATCATTCCTAACTTGTAAATCAAATTGACACAATCGATTGCATAATTTGTGCACATTAGCGCATGTTTGAATGCAAAACGTGAACTCGTGCAAATTTGTAGACAAATGGCTTTAAAAATGTTATCCAATGTTCCAATTGCATATTTACAATACTTAGTACAAATTCTAGCATTCTAAGCTCAAAAATATGATTGGCATTATGGTATCCATAATTTGTGCACGTTTGAACGCAAAACATGAACTCGCGCAAATTTGTGTACGAATTGTTTTAAACATCTTATCCAATGTTCCGGTTGCATATTTTCAATACTCGGTACATGTTCTAGCATTCCAAAATCAGTACATATGATTGACAATATTGAATGCACAATTTGCGCACATCTGCGCATTTTGAAAATAAGATGCACACTCGTGCAAATTTGTGCTCAAATTGTTTTAAACATCCTATCCAATGTTCCAATTGCATATTTTTAATCCTAACTACAGATTCTAGCATTCTAAACTCTTAAATCAAATTGATTTAGTTGAATGCACACTCTGTGTACATTTGTGCATGTTTGAATGCAAAACGTGAACTCCGACAAATTCGTGCATAAATGGTTTAAGATTTGTTGTTACCCTGTGGTCAAACTGCCAACTCGAAGTCCCAAATACAATTTATATCATTACAAAGCTCGTAAATCAAATCGACACAATCGAATGCACAATTTGTGCAATTTTGAACACGGAACACGAACTCGTCCGAATTTTCATTCAAAATGTTTTAAATATGTTGTCCAAAGTTCCGATTGCATATTTCCGGTCATATTCCATCATTCTCGACTCATAAGTCAAATTAATTTTCACTAAATGCACGACTTGTGCATATTTGAACACGTAAGGCGCGGACTCTTGCAAATTCTGTGCACAATTGGTTTAAAACATTTTATCCAACGGCCCAATTCCATATTTACAATTCAAAATACAAATTATGCCCTTACAAACTCATAAATCGAATTGACATCATCGAATGCGCAATTTGCGCATATTTGAACGCAAAACGTGAGGCCGTGCAAATTAGTGCGCAAACGGTTTTGAACGTGTTATCCAATGTTCCAATTGCACATTTACAATAATAGTTACATATTACAGCATTCTAAACACATAAATGTAATTGACATTGCTGAATGCACAATTTTTGCACGTTCGTGCATGTTTGAACAAAAAAAATGCGAACAAGTGCAATTTGCGCACAAATTGTTCTAAACGTGTTACCCAATGTTCCGATTGCATATTTTTGAACCAAAACACACATTCCAGCATTCCATGCTCATAAATCTAATTGACGTTACTGAATGCGCAGTTTGCGCACGTTCGTGCGAGTTTGAATGCGAAACGTGAACTCTTGCAAAATTTGTGCAAAAATGGTTTAAAATATGTCTTCCAATGGTCCAAATGCATATTTACAATCCAAATTACAAAATTGTATCATTCCTAACTTGTAAATCAAATTGACACAATCGATTGCACAATTTGTGCACATTAGCGCATGTTTGAATGCAAAACGTGAACTCGTGCAAATTTGTAGACAAATGGCTTTAAAAATGTTATCCAATGTTCCAATTGCATATTTACAATACTTAGTACAAATTCTAGCATTCTAAGCTCAAAAATATGATTGGCATTATGGTATCCATAATTTGTGCACGTTTGAACGCAAAACATGAACTCGCGCAAATTTGTGTACGAATTGTTTTAAACATCTTATCCAATGTTCCGGTTGCATATTTTCAATACTCGGTACATGTTCTAGCATTCCAAAATCAGTACATATGATTGACAATATTGAATGCACAATTTGCGCACATCTGCGCATTTTGAAAATAAGATGCACACTCGTGCAAATTTGTGCTCAAATTGTTTTAAACATCCTATCCAATGTTCCAATTGCATATTTTTAATCCTAACTATAGATTCTAGCATTCTAAACTCTTAAATCAAATTGATTTAGTTGAATGCACACTCTGTGTACATTTGTGCATGTTTGAACGCAAAACGTGAACTCCGGCAAATTCGTGCATAAATGGTTTAAGATTTGTTGTTACCCTGTTGATGGGAATTGTAGGTTTCATCAATTAACTCCCCAATAGCAAGAATACTTTGATAAGTTAAATTGAAAGAAAACTAGAAATTATGATGGGAATTGTAGGTTTCATCAATTAACTCCCCAATAGCAAGAATACTATGATAAGTTAAATTGAAAGAAAACTAGAAATTACCAATTTAATCCACAAATTTGGATCGTTCAAAGATTGAAGTAAGAAGATAGATGCTACTTAACCCCTTTACCAACAAGGATAAAGATACTAAGATAGACTTTGAATTTCCTCTTATGCCACAAACAAGAAAGTTTGATAAATAAAAAGAAAACAAAGATTTAGATTTTGACACCACAAGCTAGAATAAGGCTTGATAAGTCACAAAGTTTATGCAAGAAATTAAAGACAAAATTCCTCACAATAAAACTCAAACAAAGTTATAATTCATATATGAAATTCATTCATCCTACCAAAAGAAAGAAAAGGACTTGTTTATATAGAGTACAAGTCCATGCTCACACTACTAAAATAGACTCACACACATAGGATTACTTTGACTCTTAAATGGCCTTAATAGCCATTACCCACATTAATAGCCATTACTTGGTATTGATTACCCCATTAACTTTAGTAACCACTACCCATAATAATAACCATTACTTGGTATTAATTACCCTATTAACTTGTATATGGTGGCTACATGTAACCCTAATTATTATTAACACAAAAACAAGTTAAATATTATTCCTTGGGCCTCCATGGATGCCTTATTGGGCTGAAATTCGTGGGCTTTCCAAATGTCCTTAATTAAACCCAATATGGCTTCTTGAAGCTTCTTGGATTTGGACCTTGTGATTGGGCCTTCTTGTACTATTAATGGATCTTGGATCTCTTTAGGCTTTGAACTTGGATTCACATCAAATTACCAATTTTAATCCACAAATTCGGATCGTTCAAAGATTGAAGTAAGAAGATAGATGCTACTTAACCCCTTTACCAACAAGGAGAAAGATACTAAGATAGACTTTGAATTTCCTCTTATGCCACAAACAAGAAAGTTTGATAAATAAAAAGAAAACAAAGATTTAGATTTTGACACCACAAGCTAGAATAAAGCTTGATAAGTCACAAAGTTTATGCAAGAAATTAAAGACAAAATTCCTCACAATAAAACTCAAACAAAGTTATAATTCATATATCAAATTCATTCATGCTACAAAAGAAAGAAAAGGACTTGTTTATATAGAGTACAAGTCCATGCTCACACTACTAAAATAGACTCACACACATAGGATTACTTTGACTCTTAAATGGCCTTAATAGCCATTACCCACATTAATAGCCATTACATGGTATTGATTACCCCATTAACTTTAGTAACCACTACCCATAATAATAACCATTACTTGGTATTAATTACCCTATTAACTTGTATATGGTGGCTACATGTAACCCTAATTGTTATTAACACAAAAACAAGTTAAATATTATTCCTTGGGCCTCCATGGATGCCTTATTGGGCTGAAATTCGTGGGCTTTCCAAATGTCCTTAATTAAACCCAATATGGCTTCTTGAAGCTTCTTGGATTTGGACCTTGTGATTGGGCCTTCTTTTACTATTAATGGATCTTGGATCTCTTTAGGCTTTGAACTTGGATTCACATCATTCCCCTTTCTTCAAAAGGATTTGTCCTCAAATCAGCTCCATCATCTTTATCACCTAAATCAAACAAAGACAAGTCACTAACATTAAATGTAGCACTAACATTGCCATACTCACTTGGAAGTTCTAGCTTGTAGGCATTGTTGTTGATGCGTCGAAGCACTTTAAAAGGACCATCTCCTCTTGGCATAAGCTTTGATTTCCTTTGGTTAGGAAATCTTTCCTTCCTCAAGTGCACCCACACCCATTCTCCGGGCTCAAAAATGACTTGCTTCCTCCCCTTGTTGTGTTGCTTTTCATATTGGAGTGTCTTCTTCTCAATGTTTGCACGCACCCTCTCATGCAAAGTCTTGATGAACTCAGCTTTTTGTTTCCCCTCTAGATTAGCTTTGTCCAATGGCAATGGTAGCAAATCTAATGGAGTCATTGGGTTGAATCCATACACAACTTCAAATGGTGAGCAATTTGTTGAACCATGCACACTCCTATTGTAAGCAAATTCCACATGTGGCAAACATTCTTCCCAATTCTTCAGATTTCTTTGGATGACAGCCCTCAAAAGTGTTGAAAGTGTCCTATTGACCACCTCCGTTTGTCCATCCGTTTGTGGATGACAAGTTGTAGAATACAAAAGCTTTGTCCCCATCTTTCCCCAAAGAGTCTTCCAAAAGTGACTTAGGAATTTGACATCCCTATCACTCACAATGGTCCTTGGCACTCCATGTAGCCTAACAATCTCCTTGAAGAATAGATTGGCAATATGGGTTGCATCATCCGTCTTGTGACATGGAATGAAATGTGCCATTTTGCTAAACCTGTCCACAACAACAAAAATGGAATCTCTCCCTCCCTTGGACCTAGGTAATCCTAAAACAAAATCCATAGAAATGTCTACCCAAGGTTCATTTGGTATGGTAAGAGGTGTATACAAACCATGAGGCATTGCTTTGGATTTGGCTTGTTTGCAAGTAATGCATTTCTCACAAATTCTCTTAACATCCCTTTTCATATGTGGCCAAAAGAAATGGTCACCCAACACATCCAAAGTTTTCTTAATCCCAAAATGCCCCATTAAACCTCCGCTATGTGCCTCTCTCACAAGTAACTCTCTTAAAGAACTTTACGGCACACACAATTTGTTTTCTCGAAAAAGAAAACCATCAAACTTATAGAACTTATCAAAACCCCCTTTCTCACATGCCCCATAAACATTGGCAAAATCAGGATCATTAGAATAAAGATCTTTGATGTATTCAAATCCTAATAATTTTGCATCAAGTTTAGAGATCAAGGCATACCTTCTTGACAATGCATCGGCCACCACATTTTCTTTCCCTTGCTTGTACTTAATGATGTACGGAAAGGATTCAATGAATTCCACCCATTTTGCATGTCTCTTATTGAGCTTTCCTTGTCCTTTGAGATACTTCAAGGACTCATGGTCAGTGTGAATTATGAATTCTTTGTAACCAAGGTAGTGCTGCCATGTCCTTAGAACCCTCACCAATGCATAGAACTCCTTGTCATATGTAGGGTAGTTTAGACTTGCTCCACTTAGCTTTTCGCTAAAGAATGCTATGGCCTTGCCTTCTTGCATCAAAACTCCTCCAATACCTATGCCACTTGCATCGCGCTCAATCTCAAAAGGTTTAGTAAAATTTGGCAAAGATAACAACGGTGCAGAACTTAATTTGTCTTTTAGCAAGTTAAAAGCCTCATCTTGTTTAATTCCCCACTTAAAACGAACATTCTTTTTGATGCATTCAGTTAAAGGTGCAGCTATGGTAGAAAAATTTTTAATGAACCTTCTATAAAAGCTAGCTAAACCATGAAAGCTTCTTGCATCACTTACACTTGTGGGTGTTGGCCATTCTCTAATTACTTTTACCTTTTCTTGATCAACATGAATGCCCTTGTCATTGATAATATATCCAAGAAAAGTAATTTCATTAGTGCAAAAATAGCATTTCTTTAGATTAGCATACAACTTCTCTTCTCTAAGCACATCAAAAACACAAGTCAAATGTTGTACATGCTCATCTAAATTTTTGCTATAAACCAAGATATCATCAAAATAGACAACAACAAATTTGCCTATGAATGCTCTTAAAACATGATTCATCAATCTCATGAAAGTGCTTGGTGCATTAGTTAAACCAAAAGGCATTACTAACCACTCATATAAACCATGTTTAGTTTTAAAAGCTGTTTTCCATTCATCACCTTCTCTCATTCTAATTTGATGATAACCAGATTTCAAATCAATTTTTGAAAACAAATATGAACCATGCAATTCATCCAACATGTCATCTAGCCTAGGAATGGGATGTCTATACTTCACCGTGATTTTGTTGATGGCACGACAATCAACACACATCCTCCAAGTTCCATCTTTCTTAGGCACTAACAAGACGGGTACGGCACATGGACTCATGCTTTCACGAACATAACCCTTCTCCATAAGCTCACTCACTTGCTTTTGGATTTCCTTGGTCTCCTCCGGATTACATCTATATGCTGGTCTATTTGGAATGCTTGCTCCGGGTATGAAATCAATTTGGTGCTCAATGCCTCTTTTAGGTGGCAAGCCATTTGGACTTTCTTCTGGGAATAAATCTTCATAAACCTGCAAAAGATCAACAATAACACTAGGCAAACCATTGGTTATTTCGTTAGAAATATGCAAAATCTCCTTGTACATAAGTACAAGCATGTGTTGCCTCAAAAGCATAGCTTCCTTCACATCACTCATTTTTGCATAAACACTCATTTTTCTTTCATTTGAACCTTGCTTGTTTTCTCTCACCATGTGTTTCCCATTTTGGTCAAGAGAATTGGAATTTTTAGGTTCACTCATCTCACCTTTTTCTTTACTCTCAAAGGTTTCCCTTCCCAAAGAATTTCCCAATGAAGAACCCATTTCTTCATATTGTTGCTTGATGCGCATTTGGTCTTCAAAAATCTGTTTTGGGGTTAATGGTCCAAGGTTAAACCTTTTTCCATCCATAGTCAAAGTATACATATTTTTGAATCCATCATGATTAGCCCTTCTATCATATTGCCAAGGTCTCCCCAACAACATATGTCCGGCCAACATTGGTAACACATCACACAACACCTCATCCTTATATCTACCAATTTGAAAAGAAATTAGAACTTGCTTATTTACCTTTACAACTCCACTTTCATTAAGCCATTGCAACTTGTATGGTCTTGGGTGCTTGGTAGTAGGCAACTTCAATTTCTCCACTAGCAAAGTGCTTGCTACATTAGTACAACTTCCACTATCCACAATCATGTTGCACAACTTGTTAGAAATCAAACAATGAGTATGAAACAAATTTTTCCTTTGCTCCCTATGGACATCATGTTTATTTTGCAAACTCAATGTTCTTTGAACAACAAGATTATCTCCCTTAGCACATTCAACATCACTACAATCTTCTAAAGAAGGTATATCATCATCACTATCCCCCTCACTCTCTGATTCAATATCACCATCCCTTAGAATCATAGCTCTCTTATTTGGACATTCCCTAGCAATGTGCCCATGACCCAAACACTTAAAACATTTTATTCCCCTAGTTTGGGCTGGTTGATTCTCACCCTTTCCCTTATTACCCAAGTCAATTTTAGGTTTATTTTCTTCCACTTTTGACTTGTTAAAAGGTTTATCATCCTTTTTCCCCCAAGAAGTTTTCCAAGAAGAAGAAGAACCCACATTTGGTTTAGAATCATACCTCTTTCCTTTCAATTGCCTTTCCACTTTCATGGCCAAATTCACCATATCTTCAATCTCCACATAATGTTGCAAATCAACAACATCAGTAATGTTTTTGTTTAGCCCTCTCAAGAACCTTGCCATGGTAGCTTCACGATCTTCTACCACATTTGCTCTAATCATAGCCTTCTCCATTTCTTTGTGATACTCCTCCACACTCATGGATCCTTGAATTAGAGTTTGTAACCTTTGATGAAGCTCTCTATAGTAGTGGCTTGGAACAAACCTCTTTCTCATGATTTGCTTCATTTCCCTCCAAGACTCCACGGGTCTTTCTTCATATCTACGTCTTTCCTTGCAAAATTGATCCCACCAAACAATTGCATAATCACTAAACTCAACAGCGGCAAGTTTTACCTTTTTCTCCTCTGAATAATTATGACATTCGAAGATGAGTTCCACTTTCCTCTCCCATTCAAGGTACACATCTGGATCATTTCTTCCTTGGAATGAAGGAATCTTCATTTTGATGCTTCCAAGGTTGCGATCAACATCATCTTTAGGACGTCCTCTCCTAGCTTGTCTCCTAGGATTGATTTGTTGTCCCACCAAGGTGACTTGATCATCATCCAATTCATCCTCTCCTTCATAGTCCTCTTGGTCAATTGGTGGACGTCTCCTTTCTTTAGGCTCTCCTTGTAATTGGTTAAGGATGCCATCATGCCTCTCCAATTTCTCATTGACTCCCGCCATCATGTTAAACATTCTTTCGAATTGTTGTTGCATAGCTTGAATCACATGATCATTTGTAGAAGAAGAACTTGTGTCTTTTGACATGATTGTAAAACCTAAAATTTTAACAAAAGAAAATAGAAAAAAAAACAATCTCACAACACTCCCTCACGTGTTTCACTCAAAATTGATGTATACCACTCATGTTTACACTCAATTTTGGGTTTTTCTCTAATGATCTCACACTCTTGCCTTTTACCTCTCAAATTTGCCTTTTGATTTCTTAGATGAACTAAGTTTCTCAATCAAACAAAATTCAAGAATGTAGTAATCAATGATAAAAAAAAAATAAGGTAGGCTAACAAGAAAATAATAAGGTAGGCTTAAAGAAAAGAACAATTTGTAACAAATAGGCTAATAGAAATGAAAAACAAAGATAGATCATCAAAGAACACAAAGAGACAGAATTATAAAGATAGATCTCAATAGAATATGAACAGTCAATTTTTTTTTAATGTAAACTGAGATCTAACATAGGAATATCAAAGACAACATATACTTTTTTTTTTATGGACGAATATTTTTTTTTTTTTTATGGACGAATTTTTTTTTTTTTTTTTTGATATCTGCAAACAAAATCTTGAGATAAGAAGAATAAAGATAAAAAAAATAACAAGAATAATAGATAGCAAGAAAGGTGCAAAATATAAGATGAACACAAGATATTGAGAATTAAAAGATAGTTTTGGATAAGCAAACCTCAATCTTGAGCCAATGCTCTGATACCACTTATGATGGGAATTGTAGGTTTCATCAATTAACTCCCCAATAGCAAGAATACTATGATAAGTTGAATTGAAAGAAAACTAGAAATTACCAATTTTAATCCACAAATTCGGATCGTTCAAAGATTGAAGTAAGAAGATAGATGCTACTTAACCCCTTTACCAACAAGGATAAAGATACTAAGATAGACTTTGAATTTCCTCTTATGCCACAAACAAGAAAGTTTGATAAATAAAAAGAAAACAAAGATTTAGATTTTGACACCACAAGCTAGAATAAAGCTTGATAAGTCACAAAGTTTATGCAAGAAATTAAAGACAAAATTCCTCACAATAAAACTCAAACAAAGTTATAATTCATATATCAAATTCATTCATGCTACAAAAGAAAGAAAAGGACTTGTTTATATAGAGTACAAGTCCATGCTCACACTACTAAAATAGACTCACACACATAGGATTACTTTGACTCTTAAATGGCCTTAATAGCCATTACCCACATTAATAGCCATTACATGGTATTGATTACCCCATTAACTTTAGTAACCACTACCCATAATAATAACCATTACTTGGTATTAATTACCCTATTAACTTGTATATGGTGGCTACATGTAACCCTAATTGTTATTAACACAAAAACAAGTTAAATATTATTCATTGGGCCTCCATGGATGCCTTATTGGGCTGAAATTCGTGGGCTTTCCAAATGTCCTTAATTAAACCCAATATGGCTTCTTGAAGCTTCTTGGATTTGGACCTTGTGATTGGGCCTTCTTTTACTATTAATGGATCTTGGATCTCTTTAGGCTTTGAACTTGGATTCACATCACCTATGGTCAAACTGCCAACTCGAAGTCCCAAATACAATTTATATCATTACAAAGCTCGTAAATAAAATCGACACAATTGAATGCACAATTTGTGCAATTTTGAACACGGAACACGAACTCGTCCGAATTTTCATTCAAAATGTTTTAAATATGTTGTCCAAAGTTCCGATTGCATATTTCCGATCATATTCCATCATTCTCGACTCATAAGTCAAATTAATTTTCACTAAATGCACGACTTGTGCATATTTGAACACGTAAGGCGCGGACTCTTGCAAATTCTGTGCACAATTGGTTTAAAACGTTTTATCCAACGGCCCAATTCCATATTTACAATTCAAAATACAAATTATGCCCTTACAAACTCATAAATCGAATTGACATCATCGAATGCGCAATTTGCGCATATTTGAACGCAAAACGTGAGGCCGTGCAAATTAGTGCGCAAACGGTTTTGAACGTGTTATCCAATGTTCCAATTGCACATTTACAATAATAGTTACATATTACAGCATTCTAAACACATAAATGTAATTGACATTGCTGAATGCACAATTTTTGCACGTTCGTGCATGTTTGAACAAAAAAAATGCGAACAAGTGCAATTTGCGCACAAATTGTTCTAAACGTGTTACCCAATGTTCCGATTGCATATTTTTGAACCAAAACACACATTCCAGCATTCCATGCTCATAAATCTAATTGACGTTACTGAATGCGCAGTTTGCGCACGTTCGTGCGAGTTTGAATGCGAAACGTGAACTCTTGCAAAATTTGTGCAAAAATGGTTTAAAATATGTCCTCCAATGGTCCAAATGCATATTTACAATCCAAATTACAAAATTGTATCATTCCTAACTTGTAAATCAAATTGGCACAATCGATTGCACAATTTGTGCACATTAGCGCATGTTTGAATGCAAAACGTGAACTCGTGCAAATTTGTAGACAAATGGCTTTAAAAATGTTATCCAATGTTCCAATTGCATATTTACAATACTTAGTACAAATTCTAGCATTCTAAGCTCAAAAATATGATTGGCATTATGGTATCCATAATTTGTGCGCGTTTGAACGCAAAACATGAACTCGCGCAAATTTGTGTACGAATTGTTTTAAACATCTTATCCAATGTTTCGGTTGCATATTTTCAATACTCAGTACATGTTCTAGCATTCCAAAATCAGTACATATGATTGACAATATTGAATGCACAATTTGCGCACATCTGCGCATTTTGAAAATAAGATGCACACTCGTGCAAATTTGTGCTCAAATTGTTTTAAACATCCTATCCAATGTTCCAATTGCATATTTTTAATCCTAACTACAGATTCTAGCATTCTAAACTCTTAAATCAAATTGATTTAGTTGAATGCACACTCTGTGTACATTTGTGCATGTTTGAACGCAAAACGTGAACTCCGGCAAATTCGTGCATAAATGGTTTAAGATTTGTTGTTACCCTGTGGTCAAACTGCCAACTCGAAGTCCCAAATACAATTTATATCATTACAAAGCTCGTAAATCAAATCGACACAATCGAATGCACAATTTGTGCAATTTTGAACACGGAACACGAACTCGTCCGAATTTTCATTCAAAATGTTTTAAATATGTTGTCCAAAGTTCCGATTGCATATTTCCGGTCATATTCCATCATTCTCGACTCATAAGTCAAATTAATTTTCACTAAATGCATGACTTGTGCATATTTGAACACGTAAGGCGCGGACTCTTGCAAATTCTGTGCACAATTGGTTTAAAACGTTTTATCCAACGGCCCAATTCCATATTTACAATTCAAAATACAAATTATGCCCTTACAAACTCATAAATCGAATTGACATCATCGAATGCGCAATTTGCGCATATTTGAACGCAAAACGTGAGGCCGTGCAAATTAGTGCGCAAACGGTTTTGAACGTGTTATCCAATGTTCCAATTGCACATTTACAATAATAGTTACATATTACAGCATTCTAAACACATAAATGTAATTGACATTGCTGAATGCACAAATTTTGCACGTTCGTGCATGTTTGAACAAAAAAAATGCGAACAAGTGCAATTTGCGCACAAATTGTTCTAAACGTGTTACCCAATGTTCCGATTGCATATTTTTGAACCAAAACACACATTCCAGCATTCCATGCTCATAAATCTAATTGACGTTACTGAATGCGCAGTTTGCGCACGTTCGTGCGAGTTTGAATGCGAAACGTGAACTCTTGCAAAATTTGTGCAAAAATGGTTTAAAATATGTCTTCCAATGGTCCAAATGCATATTTACAATCCAAATTACAAAATTGTATCATTCCTAACTTGTAAATCAAATTGACACAATCGATTGCACAATTTGTGCACATTAGCGCATGTTTGAATGCAAAATGTGAACTCGTGCAAATTTGTAGACAAATGGCTTTAAAAATGTTATCCAATGTTCCAATTGCATATTTACAATACTTAGTACAAATTCTAGCATTCTAAGCTCAAAAATATGATTGGCATTATGGTATCCATAATTTGTGCACGTTTGAACGCAAAACATGAACTCGCGCAAATTTGTGTACGAATTGTTTTAAACATCTTATCCAATGTTCCGGTTGCATATTTTCAATACTCAGTACATGTTCTAGCATTCCAAAATCAGTACATATGATTGACAATATTGAATGCACAATTTACGCACATCTGCGCATTTTGAAAATAAGATGCACACTCGTGCAAATTTGTGCTCAAATTGTTTTAAACATCCTATCCAATGTTCCAATTGCATATTTTTAATCCTAACTACAGATTCTAGCATTCTAAACTCTTAAATCAAATTGATTTAGTTGAATGCACACTCTGTGTACATTTGTGCATGTTTGAATGCAAAACGTGAACTCCGGCAAATTCGTGCATAAATGGTTTAAGATTTGTTGTTACCCTGTGGTCAAACTGCCAACTCGAAGTCCCAAATACAATTTATATCATTACAAAGCTCGTAAATCAAATCGACACAATCGAATGCACAATTTGTGCAATTTTGAACACGGAACACGAACTCGTCCGAATTTTCATTCAAAATGTTTTAAATATGTTGTCCAAAGTTCCGATTGCATATTTCCGGTCATATTCCATCATTCTCGACTCATAAGTCAAATTAATATTCACTAAATGCACGACTTGTGCATATTTGAACACGTAAGGCGCGGACTCTTGCAAATTCTGTGCACAATTGGTTTAAAACGTTTTATCCAACGGCCCAATTCCATATTTACAATTCAAAATACAAATTATGCCCTTACAAACTCATAAATCGAATTGACATCATCGAATGCGCAATTTGCGCATATTTGAACGCAAAACGTGAGGCCGTGCAAATTAGTGCGCAAACGGTTTTGAACGTGTTATCCAATGTTCCAATTGCACATTTACAATAATAGTTACATATTACAGCATTCTAAACACATAAATGTAATTGACATTGCTGAATGCACAATTTTTGCACGTTCGTGCATGTTTGAACAAAAAAAATGCGAACAAGTGCAATTTGCGCACAAATTGTTCTAAACGTGTTACCCAATGTTCCGATTGCATATTTTTGAACCAAAACACACATTCCAGCATTCCATGCTCATAAATCTAATTGACGTTACTGAATGCGCAGTTTGCGCACGTTCGTGCGAGTTTGAATGCGAAACGTGAACTCTTGCAAAATTTGTGCAAAAATGGTTTAAAATATGTCTTCCAATGGTCCAAATGCATATTTACAATCCAAATTACAAAATTGTATCATTCCTAACTTGTAAATCAAATTGACACAATCGATTGCACAATTTGTGCACATTAGCGCATGTTTGAATGCAAAATGTGAACTCGTGCAAATTTGTAGACAAATGGCTTTAAAAATGTTATCCAATGTTCCAATTGCATATTTACAATACTTAGTACAAATTTTAGCATTCTAAGCTCAAAAATATGATTGGCATTATGGTATCCATAATTCGTGCACGTTTGAACGCAAAACATGAACTCGCGCAAATTTGTGTACGAATTGTTTTAAACATCTTATCCAATGTTCCGGTTGCATATTTTCAATACTCAGTACATGTTCTAGCATTCCAAAATCAGTACATATGATTGACAATATTGAATGCACAATTTGCGCACATCTGCGCATTTTGAAAATAAGATGCACACTCGTGCAAATTTGTGCTCAAATTGTTTTAAACATCCTATCCAATGTTCCAATTGCATATTTTTAATCCTAACTACAGATTCTAGCATTCTAAACTCTTAAATCAAATTGATTTAGTTGAATGCACACTCTGTGTACATTTGTGCATGTTTGAACGCAAAACGTGAACTCCGGCAAATTCGTGCATAAATGGTTTAAGATTTGTTGTTACCCTGTGGTCAAACTGCCAACTCGAAGTCCTAAATACAATTTATATCATTACAAAGCTCGTAAATCAAATCGACACAATCGAATGCACAATTTGTGCAATTTTGAACACGGAACACGAACTCGTCCGAATTTTCATTCAAAATGTTTTAAATATGTTGTCCAAAGTTCCGATTGCATATTTCCGGTCATATTCCATCATTCTCGACTCATAAGTCAAATTAATTTTCACTAAATGCACGACTTGTGCATATTTGAACACGTAAGGCGCGGACTCTTGCAAATTCTGTGCACAATTGGTTTAAAACGTTTTATCCAACGGCCCAATTCCATATTTACAATTCAAAATACAAATTATGCCCTTACAAACTCATAAATCGAATTGACATCATCGAATGCGCAATTTGCGCATATTTGAACGCAAAACGTGAGGCCGTGCAAATTAGTGCGCAAACGGTTTTGAACGTGTTATCCAATGTTCCAATTGCACATTTACAATAATAGTTACATATTACAGCATTCTAAACACATAAATGTAATTGACATTGCTGAATGCACAATTTTTGCACGTTCGTGCATGTTTGAACAAAAAAAATGCGAACAAGTGCAATTTGCGCACAAATTGTTCTAAACGTGTTACCCAATGTTCCGATTGCATATTTTTGAACCAAAACACACATTCCAGCATTCCATGCTCATAAATCTAATTGACGTTACTGAATGCGCAGTTTGCGCACGTTCGTGCGAGTTTGAATGCGAAACGTGAACTCTTGCAAAATTTGTGCAAAAATGGTTTAAAATATGTCCTCCAATGGTCAAAATGCATATTTACAATCCAAATTACAAAATTGTATCATTCCTAACTTGTAAATCAAATTGACATAATCGATTGCACAATTTGTGCACATTAGCGCATGTTTGAATGCAAAACGTGAACTCGTGCAAATTTGTAGACAAATGGCTTTAAAAATGTTATCCAATGTTCCAATTGCATATTTACAATACTTAGTACAAATTCTAGCATTCTAAGCTCAAAAATATGATTGGCATTATTGATGTGAATCCAAGTTCAAAGCCTAAAGAGATCCAAGATCCATTAATAGTAAAAGAAGGCCCAATCACAAGGTCCAAATCCAAGAAGCTTCAAGAAGCCATATTGGGTTTAATTAAGGACATTTGGAAAGCCCACGAATTTCAGCCCAATAAGGCATCCATGGAGGCCCAAGGAATAATATTTAACTTGTTTTTATGTTAATAACAATTAGGGTTACATGTAGCCACCATATACAAGTTAATAGGGTAATTAATACCAAGTAATGGCTATTATTATGGGTAGTGGTTACTAAAGTTAATGGGGTAATCAATACTAAGTAATGGCTATTAATGTGGGTAATGGTTGTTAAGGCCATTTAAGAGTAAAAGTAATCCTATGTGTGTGAGTCTATTTTAGTAGTGTGAGCATGGACTTGTACTCTATATAAACAAGTCCTTTTCTTTCTTTTGGAGCATGAATGAATTTGATATATGAATTATAACTTTGTTTGAGTTTTATTGTGAGGAATTTTGTCTTTAATTTCTTGCATAAACTTTGTGACTTATCAAGCTTTATTCTAGCTTGTGGTGTCAAAATCTAAATCTTTGTTTTCTTTTTATTTATCAAACTTTCTTGTTTGTGGCATAAGAGGAAATTCAAAGTCTATCTTAATATCTTTATCCTTGTTGGTAAAGGGGTTAAGTAGCATCTATCTTCTTACTTCAATCTTTGAACGATCCAAATTTGTGGATTAAATTGGTAATTTCTGGTTTTCTTCTAATTCAACTTATCATAGTATTCTTGCTATTGGGGAGTTAATTGATGAAACCTACAATTCCCATCAATTATGGTATCCATAATTTGTGCGCGTTTGAACGCAAAACATGAACTCGCGTAAATTTATGTACAAATTGTTTTAAACATCTTATCCAATGTTCCGGTTGCATATTTTCAATACTCAGTACATGTTCTAGCATTCCAAAATCAGTACATATGATTGACAATATTGAATGCACAATTTGCGCACATCTGCGCATTTTGAAAATAAGATGCACACTCGTGCAAATTTGTGCTCAAATTGTTTTAAACATGCTATCCAATGTTCCAATTGCATATTTTTAATCCTAACTACAGATTCTAGCATTCTAAACTCTTAAATCAAATTGATTTAGTTGAATGCACACTCTGTGTACATTTGTGCATGTTTGAACGCAAAACGTGAACTCCGGTAAATTCGTGCATAAATGGTTTAAGATTTGTTGTTACCATGTGGTCAAACTGCCAACTCGAAGTCCCAAATACAATTTATATCATTACAAAGCTCGTAAATCAAATCGACACAATCGAATGCACAATTTGTGCAATTTTGAATACGGAACACGAACTCGTCCGAATTTTCATTCAAAATGTTTTAAATATGTTGTCCAAAGTTCCGATTGCATATTTCCGGTCATATTCCATCATTCTCGACTCATAAGTCAAATTAATTTTCACTAAATGCACGACTTGTGCATATTTGAACACGTAAGGCGCGGACTCTTGCAAATTCTGTGCACAATTGGTTTAAAACATTTTATCCAACGGCCCAATTCCATATTTACAATTCAAAATACAAATTATGCCCTTACAAACTCATAAATCGAATTGACATCATCGAATGCGCAATTTGCGCATATTTGAACGCAAAATGTGAGGCCGTGCAAATTAGTGCGCAAACGGTTTTGAACGTGTTATCCAATGTTCCAATTGCACATTTACAATAATAGTTACATATTACAGCATTCTAAACACATAAATGTAATTGACATTGCTGAATGCATAATTTTTGCACGTTCGTGCATGTTTGAACAAAAAAAATGCGAACAAGTGCAATTTGCGCACAAATTGTTCTAAACGTGTTACCCAATGTTCCGATTGCATATTTTTGAACCAAAACACACATTCCAGCATTCCATGCTCATAAATCTAATTGACGTTACTGAATGGGCAGTTTGCGCACGTTCGTGCGAGTTTGAATGCGAAACGTGAACTCTTGCAAAATTTGTGCAAAAATGGTTTAAAATATGTCCTCCAATGGTCCAAATGCATATTTACAATCAAAATTACAAAATTGTATCATTCCTAACTTGTAAATCAAATTGGCACAATCGATTGCACAATTTGTGCACATTAGCGCATGTTTGAATGCAAAACATGAACTCGTGCAAATTTGTAGACAAATGGCTTTAAAAATGTTATCCAATGTTCCAATTGCATATTTACAATACTTAGTACAAATTCTAGCATTCTAAGCTCAAAAATATGATTGGCATTATGGTATCCATAATTTGTGCGCGTTTGAACGCAAAACATGAACTTGCGCAAATTTGTGTACGAATTGTTTTAAACATCTTATCCAATGTTCCGGTTGCATATTTTCAATACTCAGTACATGTTCTAGCATTCCAAAATCAGTACATATGATTGACAATATTGAATGCACAATTTGCGCACATCTGCGCATTTTGAAAATAAGATGCACACTCGTGCAAATTTGTGCTCAAATTGTTTTAAACATCCTATCCAATGTTCCAATTGCATATTTTTAATCCTAACTACAGATTCTAGCATTCTAAACTCTTAAATCAAATTGATTTAGTTGAATGCACACTCTGTGTACATTTGTGCATGTTTGAACGCAAAACGTGAACTCCGGCAAATTCGTGCATAAATGGTTTAAGATTTGTTGTTACCCTGTGGTCAAACTGCCAACTCGAAGTCCCAAATACAATTTATATCATTACAAAGCTCGTAAATCAAATCGACACAATCGAATGCACAATTTGTGCAATTTTGAACACGGAACACGAACTCGTCCGAATTTTCATTCAAAATGTTTTAAATATGTTGTCCAAAGTTCCGATTGCATATTTCCGGTCATATTCCATCATTCTCGACTCATAAGTCAAATTAATTTTCACTAAATGCACGACTTGTGCATATTTGAACACGTAAGGCGCGGACTCTTGCAAATTCTGTGCACAATTGGTTTAAAACGTTTTATCCAATGGCCCAATTCCATATTTACAATTCAAAATACAAATTATGCCCTTACAAACTCATAAATCGAATTGACATCATCGAATGCGCAATTTGCGCATATTTGAACGCAAAACGTGAGGCCGTGCAAATTAGTGCGCAAACGGTTTTGAACGTGTTATCCAATGTTCCAATTGCACATTTACAATAATAGTTACATATTACAGCATTCTAAACACATAAATGTAATTGACATTGCTGAATGCACAATTTTTGCACGTTCGTGCATGTTTGAACAAAAAAAATGCGAACAAGTGCAATTTGCGCACAAATTGTTCTAAACGTGTTACCCAATGTTCCGATTGCATATTTTTGAACCAAAACACACATTCCAGCATTCCATGCTCATAAATCTAATTGACGTTACTGAATGCGCAGTTTGCGCACGTTCATGCGAGTTTGAATGCGAAACGTGAACTCTTGCAAAATTTGTGCAAAAATGGTTTAAAATATGTCCTCCAATGGTCCAAATGCATATTTACAATCCAAATTACAAAATTGTATCATTCCTAACTTGTAAATCAAATTGGCACAATCGATTGCACATTAGCGCATGTTTGAATGCAAAACGTGAACTCGTGCAAATTTGTAGACAAATGGCTTTAAAAATGTTATCCAATGTTCCAATTGCATATTTACAATACTTAGTACAAATTCTAGCATTCTAAGCTCAAAAATATGATTGGCATTATGGTATCCATAATTTGTGCGCGTTTGAACGCAAAACATGAACTCGCGCAAATTTGTGTACGAATTGTTTTAAACATCTTATCCAATGTTCCGGTTGCATATTTTCAATACTCAGTACATGTTCTAGCATTCCAAAATCAGTACATATGATTGACAATATTGAATGCACAATTTGCGCACATCTGCGCATTTTGAAAATAAGATGCACACTCGTGCAAATTTGTGCTCAAATTGTTTTAAACATCCTATCCAATGTTCCAATTGCATATTTTTAATCCTAACTACAGATTCTAGCATTCTAAACTCTTAAATCAAATTGATTTAGTTGAATGCACACTCTGTGTACATTTGTGCATGTTTGAACGCAAAACGTGAACTCCGGCAAATTCGTGCATAAATGGTTTAAGATTTGTTGTTACCCTGTGGTCAAACTGCCAACTCGAAGTCCCAAATACAATTTATATCATTACAAAGCTCGTAAATCAAATCGACACAATCGAATGCACAATTTGTGCAATTTTGAACACGGAACACGAACTCGTCCGAATTTTCATTCAAAATGTTTTAAATATGTTGTCCAAAGTTCCGATTGCATATTTCCGGTCATATTCCATCATTCTCGACTCATAAGTCAAATTAATTTTCACTAAATGCACGACTTGTGCATATTTGAACACGTAAGGCGCGGACTCTTGCAAATTCTGTGCACAATTGGTTTAAAACGTTTTATCCAACGGCCCAATTCCATATTTACAATTCAAAATACAAATTATGCCCTTACAAACTCATAAATCGAATTGACATCATCGAATGCGCAATTTGCGCATATTTGAACGCAAAACGTGAGGCCGTGCAAATTAGTGCGCAAACGGTTTTGAACGTGTTATCCAATGTTCCAATTGCACATTTACAATAATAGTTACATATTACAGCATTCTAAACACATAAATGTAATTGACATTGCTGAATGCACAATTTTTGCACGTTCGTGCATGTTTGAACAAAAAAAATGCGAACAAGTGCAATTTGCGCACAAATTGTTCTAAACGTGTTACCCAATGTTCCGATTGCATATTTTTGAACCAAAACACACATTCCAGCATTCCATGCTCATAAATCTAATTGACGTTACTGAATGCGCAGTTTGCGCACGTTCGTGCGAGTTTGAATGCGAAACGTGAACTCTTGCAAAATTTGTGCAAAAATGGTTTAAAATATGTCCTCCAATGGTCCAAATGCATATTTACAATCCAAATTACAAAATTGTATCATTCCTAACTTGTAAATCAAATTGGCACAATCGATTGCACAATTTGTGCACATTAGCGCATGTTTGAATGCAAAACGTGAACTCGTGCAAATTTGTAGACAAATGGCTTTAAAAATGTTATCCAATGTTCCAATTGCATATTTACAATACTTAGTACAAATTCTAGCATTCTAAGCTCAAAAATATGATTGGCATTATGGTATCCATAATTTGTGCGCGTTTGAACGCAAAACATGAACTCGCGCAAATTTGTGTACGAATTGTTTTAAACATCTTATCCAATGTTCCGGTTGCATATTTTCAATACTCAGTACATGTTCTAGCATTCCAAAATCAGTACATATGATTGACAATATTGAATGCACAATTTGCGCACATCTGCGCATTTTGAAAATAAGATGCACACTCGTGCAAATTTGTGCTCAAATTGTTTTAAACATCCTATCCAATGTTCCAATTGCATATTTTTAATCCTAACTACAGATTCTAGCATTCTAAACTCTTAAATCAAATTGATTTAGTTGAATGCACACTCTGTGTACATTTGTGCATGTTTGAACGCAAAACGTGAACTCCGGCAAATTCGTGCATAAATGGTTTAAGATTTGTTGTTACCCTGTGGTCAAACTGCCAACTCGAAGTCCCAAATACAATTTATATCATTACAAAGCTCGTAAATCAAATCGACACAATCGAATGCACAATTTGTGCAATTTTGAACACGGAACACGAACTCGTCCGAATTTTCATTCAAAATGTTTTAAATATGTTGTCCAAAGTTCCGATTGCATATTTCCGGTCATATTCCATCATTCTCGACTCATAAGTCAAATTAATTTTCACTAAATGCACGACTTGTGCATATTTGAACACGTAAGGCGCGGACTCTTGCAAATTCTGTGCACAATTGGTTTAAAACGTTTTATCCAACGGCCCAATTCCATATTTACAATTCAAAATACAAATTATGCCCTTACAAACTCATAAATCGAATTGACATCATCGAATGCGCAATTTGCGCATATTTGAACGCAAAACGTGAGGCCGTGCAAATTAGTGCGCAAACGGTTTTGAACGTGTTATCCAATGTTCCAATTGCACATTTACAATAATAGTTACATATTACAGCATTCTAAACACATAAATGTAATTGACATTGCTGAATGCACAATTTTTGCACGTTCGTGCATGTTTGAACAAAAAAAATGCAAACAAGTGCAATTTGCGCACAAATTGTTCTAAACGTGTTACCCAATGTTCCGATTGCATATTTTTGAACCAAAACACACATTCCAGCATTCCATGCTCATAAATCTAATTGACGTTACTGAATGCGCAGTTTGCGCACGTTCGTGCGAGTTTGAATGCGAAACGTGAACTCTTGCAAAATTTGTGCAAAAATGGTTTAAAATATGTCCTCCAATGGTCCAAATGCATATTTACAATCCAAATTACAAAATTGTATCATTCCTAACTTGTAAATCAAATTGGCACAATCGATTGCACAATTTGTGCACATTAGCGCATGTTTGAATGCAAAACGTGAACTCGTGCAAATTTGTAGACAAATGGCTTTAAAAATGTTATCCAATGTTCCAATTGCATATTTACAATACTTAGTACAAATTCTAGCATTCTAAGCTCAAAAATATGATTGGCATTATGGTATCCATAATTTGTGCGCGTTTGAACGCAAAACATGAACTCGCGCAAATTTGTGTACGAATTGTTTTAAACATCTTATCCAATGTTCCGGTTGCATATTTTCAATACTCAGTACATGTTCTAGCATTCCAAAATCAGTACATATGATTGACAATATTGAATGCACAATTTGCGCACATCTGCGCATTTTGAAAATAAGATGCACACTCGTGCAAATTTGTGCTCAAATTGTTTTAAACATCCTATCCAATGTTCCAATTGCATATTTTTAATCCTAACTACAGATTCTAGCATTCTAAACTCTTAAATCAAATTGATTTAGTTGAATGCACACTCTGTGTACATTTGTGCATGTTTGAACGCAAAACGTGAACTCCGGCAAATTCGTGCATAAATGGTTTAAGATTTGTTGTTACCCTGTGGTCAAACTGCCAACTCGAAGTCCCAAATACAATTTATATCATTACAAAGCTCGTAAATCAAATCGACACAATCGAATGCACAATTTGTGCAATTTTGAACACGGAACACGAACTCGTCCGAATTTTCATTCAAAATGTTTTAAATATGTTGTCCAAAGTTCCGATTGCATATTTCCGGTCATATTCCATCATTCTCGACTCATAAGTCAAATTAATTTTCACTAAATGCACGACTTGTGCATATTTGAACACGTAAGGCGCGGACTCTTGCAAATTCTGTGCACAATTGGTTTAAAACGTTTTATCCAACGGCCCAATTCCATATTTACAATTCAAAATACAAATTATGCCCTTACAAACTCATAAATCGAATTGACATCATCGAATGCGCAATTTGCGCATATTTGAACGCAAAACGTGAGGCCGTGCAAATTAGTGCGCAAACGGTTTTGAACGTGTTATCCAATGTTCCAATTGCACATTTACAATAATAGTTACATATTACAGCATTCTAAACACATAAATGTAATTGACATTGCTGAATGCACAATTTTTGCACGTTCGTGCATGTTTGAACAAAAAAAATGCAAACAAGTGCAATTTGCGCACAAATTGTTCTAAACGTGTTACCCAATGTTCCGATTGCATATTTTTGAACCAAAACACACATTCCAGCATTCCATGCTCATAAATCTAATTGACGTTACTGAATGCGCAGTTTGCGCACGTTCGTGCGAGTTTGAATGCGAAACGTGAACTCTTGCAAAATTTGTGCAAAAATGGTTTAAAATATGTCCTCCAATGGTCCAAATGCATATTTACAATCCAAATTACAAAATTGTATCATTCCTAACTTGTAAATCAAATTGGCACAATCGATTGCACAATTTGTGCACATTAGCGCATGTTTGAATGCAAAACGTGAACTCGTGCAAATTTGTAGACAAATGGCTTTAAAAATGTTATCCAATGTTCCAATTGCATATTTACAATACTTAGTACAAATTCTAGCATTCTAAGCTCAAAAATATGATTGGCATTATGGTATCCATAATTTGTGCGCGTTTGAACGCAAAACATGAACTCGCGCAAATTTGTGTACGAATTGTTTTAAACATCTTATCCAATGTTCCGGTTGCATATTTTCAATACTCAGTACATGTTCTAGCATTCCAAAATCAGTACATATGATTGACAATATTGAATGCACAATTTGCGCACATCTGCGCATTTTGAAAATAAGATGCACACTCGTGCAAATTTGTGCTCAAATTGTTTTAAACATCCTATCCAATGTTCCAATTGCATATTTTTAATCCTAACTACAGATTCTAGCATTCTAAACTCTTAAATCAAATTGATTTAGTTGAATGCACACTCTGTGTACATTTGTGCATGTTTGAACGCAAAACGTGAACTCCGGCAAATTCGTGCATAAATGGTTTAAGATTTGTTGTTACCCTGTGGTCAAACTGCCAACTCGAAGTCCCAAATACAATTTATATCATTACAAAGCTCGTAAATCAAATCGACACAATCGAATGCACAATTTGTGCAATTTTGAACACGGAACACGAACTCATCCGAATTTTCATTCAAAATGTTTTAAATATGTTGTCCAAAGTTCCGATTGCATATTTCCGGTCATATTCCATCATTCTCGACTCATAAGTCAAATTAATTTTCACTAAATGCACGACTTGTGCGTATTTGAACACGTAAGGCGCGGACTCTTGCAAATTCTGTGCACAATTGGTTTAAAACGTTTTATCCAACGGCCCAATTCCATATTTACAATTCAAAATACAAATTATGCCCTTACAAACTCATAAATCGAATTGACATCATCGAATGCGCAATTTGCGCATATTTGAACGCAAAACGTGAGGCCGTGCAAATTAGTGCGCAAACGGTTTTGAACGTGTTATCCAATGTTCCAATTGCACATTTACAATAATAGTTACATATTACAGCATTCTAAACACATAAATGTAATTGACATTGCTGAATGCACAATTTTTGCACGTTCGTGCATGTTTGAACAAAAAAAATGCGAACAAGTGCAATTTGCGCACAAATTGTTCTAAACGTGTTACCCAATGTTCCGATTGCATATTTTTGAACCAAAACACACATTCCAACATTCCATGCTCATAAATCTAATTGACGTTACTGAATGCGCAGTTTGCGCACGTTCGTGCGAGTTTGAATGCGAAACGTGAACTCTTGCAAAATTTGTGCAAAAATGGTTTAAAATATGTCCTCCAATGGTCCAAATGCATATTTACAATCCAAATTACAAAATTGTATCATTCCTAACTTGTAAATCAAATTGACACAATCGATTGCACAATTTGTGCACATTAGCGCATGTTTGAATGCAAAACGTGAACTCGTGCAAATTTGTAGACAAATGGCTTTAAAAATGTTATCCAATGTTCCAATTGCATATTTACAATACTTAGTACAAATTCTAGCATTCTAAGCTCAAAAATATGATTGGCATTATGGTATCCATAATTTGTGCGCGTTTGAACGCAAAACATGAACTCGCGCAAATTTGTGTACGAATTGTTTTAAACATCTTATCCAATGTTCCGGTTGCATATTTTCAATACTCAGTACATGTTCTAGCATTCCAAAATCAGTACATATGATTGACAATATTGAATGCACAATTTGCGCACATCTGCGCATTTTGAAAATAAGATGCACACTCGTGCAAATTTGTGCTCAAATTGTTTTAAACATCCTATCCAATGTTCCAATTGCATATTTTTAATCCTAACTACGGATTCTAGCATTCTAAACTCTTAAATCAAATTGATTTAGTTGAATGCACACTCTGTGTACATTTGTGCATGTTTGAACGCAAAACGTGAACTCCGGCAAATTCGTGCATAAATGGTTTAAGATTTGTTGTTACCCTGTGGTCAAACTGCCAACTCGAAGTCCCAAATACAATTTATATCATTACAAAGCTCATAAATCAAATCGACACAATCGAATGCACAATTTGTGCAATTTTGAACACGGAACACGAACTCGTCCGAATTTTCATTCAAAATGTTTTAAATATGTTGTCCAAAGTTCCGATTGCATATTTCCGGTCATATTCCATCATTCTCGACTCATAAGTCAAATTAATTTTCACTAAATGCACGACTTGTGCATATTTGAACACGTAAGGCGCGGACTCTTGCAAATTCTGTGCACAATTGGTTTAAAACGTTTTATCCAACGGCCCAATTCCATATTTACAATTCAAAATACAAATTATGCCCTTACAAACTCATAAATCGAATTGACATCATCGAATGCGCAATTTGCGCATATTTGAACGCAAAACGTGAGGCCGTGCAAATTAGTGCGCAAACGGTTTTGAACGTGTTATCCAATGTTCCAATTGCACATTTACAATAATAGTTACATATTACAGCATTCTAAACACATAAATGTAATTGACATTATTGAATGCACAATTTTTGCACGTTCGTGCATGTTTGAACAAAAAAAATGCGAACAAGTGCAATTTGCGCACAAATTGTTCTAAACGTGTTACCCAATGTTCCGATTGCATATTTTTGAACCAAAACACACATTCCAGCATTCCATGCTCATAAATCTAATTGACGTTACTGAATGCGCAGTTTGCGCACGTTCGTGCGAGTTTGAATGCGAAACGTGAACTCTTGCAAAATTTGTGCAAAAATGGTTTAAAATATGTCCTCCAATGGTCCAAATGCATATTTACAATCCAAATTACAAAATTGTATCATTCCTAACTTGTAAATCAAATTGGCACAATCGATTGCACATTAGCGCATGTTTGAATGCAAAACGTGAACTCGTGCAAATTTGTAGACAAATGGCTTTAAAAATGTTATCCAATGTTCCAATTGCATATTTACAATACTTAGTACAAATTCTAGCATTCTAAGCTCAAAAATATGATTGGCATTATGGTATCCATAATTTGTGCGCGTTTGAACGCAAAACATGAACTCGCGCAAATTTGTGTACGAATTGTTTTAAACATCTTATCCAATGTTCCGGTTGCATATTTTCAATACTCAGTACATGTTCTAGCATTCCAAAATCAGTACATATGATTGACAATATTGAATGCACAATTTGCGCACATCTGCGCATTTTGAAAATAAGATGCACACTCGTGCAAATTTGTGCTCAAATTGTTTTAAACATCCTATCCAATGTTCCAATTGCATATTTTTAATCCTAACTACAGATTCTAGCATTCTAAACTCTTAAATCAAATTGATTTAGTTGAATGCACACTCTGTGTACATTTGTGCATGTTTGAACGCAAAACGTGAACTCCGGCAAATTCGTGCATAAATGGTTTAAGATTTGTTGTTACCCCTGTGGTCAAACTGCCAACTCGAAGTCCCAAATACAATTTATATCATTACAAAGCTCGTAAATCAAATCGACACAATCGAATGCACAATTTGTGCAATTTTGAACACGGAACACGAACTCGTCCGAATTTTCATTCAAAATGTTTTAAATATGTTGTCCAAAGTTCCGATTGCATATTTCCGGTCATATTCCATCATTCTCGACTCATAAGTCAAATTAATTTTCACTAAATGCACGACTTGTGCATATTTGAACACGTAAGGCGCGGACTCTTGCAAATTCTGTGCACAATTGGTTTAAAACGTTTTATCCAACGACCCAATTCCATATTTACAATTCAAAATACAAATTATGCCCTTACAAACTCATAAATCGAATTGACATCATCGAATGCGCAATTTGCGCATATTTGAACGCAAAACGTGAGGCCGTGCAAATTAGTGCGCAAACGGTTTTGAACGTGTTATCCAATGTTCCAATTGCACATTTACAATAATAGTTACATATTACAGCATTCTAAACACATAAATGTAATTGACATTGCTGAATGCACAATTTTTGCACGTTCGTGCATGTTTGAACAAAAAAAATGCGAACAAGTGCAATTTGCGCACAAATTGTTCTAAACGTGTTACCCAATGTTCCGATTGCATATTTTTGAACCAAAACACACATTCCAGCATTCCATGCTCATAAATCTAATTGACGTTACTGAATGCGCAGTTTGCGCACGTTCGTGCGAGTTTGAATGCGAAACGTGAACTCTTGCAAAATTTGTGCAAAAATGGTTTAAAATATGTCCTCCAATGGTCCAAATGCATATTTACAATCCAAATTACAAAATTGTATCATTCCTAACTTGTAAATCAAATTGGCACAATCGATTGCACAATTTGTGCACATTAGCGCATGTTTGAATGCAAAACGTGAACTCGTGCAAATTTGTAGACAAATGGCTTTAAAAATGTTATCCAATGTTCCAATTGCATATTTACAATACTTAGTACAAATTCTAGCATTCTAAGCTCAAAAATATGATTGGCATTATGGTATCCATAATTTGTGCGCGTTTGAACGCAAAACATGAACTCGCGCAAATTTGTGTACGAATTGTTTTAAACATCTTATCCAATGTTCCGGTTGCATATTTTCAATACTCAGTACATGTTCTAGCATTCCAAAATCAGTACATATGATTGACAATATTGAATGCACAATTTGCGCACATCTGCGCATTTTGAAAATAAGATGCACACTCGTGCAAATTTGTGCTCAAATTGTTTTAAACATCCTATCCAATGTTCCAATTGCATATTTTTAATCCTAACTACAGATTCTAGCATTCTAAACTCTTAAATCAAATTGATTTAGTTGAATGCACACTCTGTGTACATTTGTGCATGTTTGAACGCAAAACGTGAACTCCGGCAAATTCGTGCATAAATGGTTTAAGATTTGTTGTTACCCTGTGGTCAAACTGCCAACTCGAAGTCCCAAATACAATTTATATCATTACAAAGCTCGTAAATCAAATCGACACAATCGAATGCACAATTTGTGCAATTTTGAACACGGAACACGAACTCGTCCGAATTTTCATTCAAAATGTTTTAAATATGTTGTCCAAAGTTCCGATTGCATATTTCCGGTCATATTCCATCATTCTCGACTCATAAGTCAAATTAATTTTCACTAAATGCACGACTTGTGCATATTTGAACACGTAAGGCGCGGACTCTTGCAAATTCTGTGCACAATTGGTTTAAAACGTTTTATCCAACGACCCAATTCCATATTTACAATTCAAAATACAAATTATGCCCTTACAAACTCATAAATCGAATTGACATCATCGAATGCGCAATTTGCGCATATTTGAACGCAAAACGTGAGGCCGTGCAAATTAGTGCGCAAACGGTTTTGAACGTGTTATCCAATGTTCCAATTGCACATTTACAATAATAGTTACATATTACAGCATTCTAAACACATAAATGTAATTGACATTGCTGAATGCACAATTTTTGCACGTTCGTGCATGTTTGAACAAAAAAAATGCGAACAAGTGCAATTTGCGCACAAATTGTTCTAAACGTGTTACCCAATGTTCCGATTGCATATTTTTGAACCAAAACACACATTCCAGCATTCCATGCTCATAAATCTAATTGACGTTACTGAATGCGCAGTTTGCGCACGTTCGTGCGAGTTTGAATGCGAAACGTGAACTCTTGCAAAATTTGTGCAAAAATGGTTTAAAATATGTCCTCCAATGGTCCAAATGCATATTTACAATCCAAATTACAAAATTGTATCATTCCTAACTTGTAAATCAAATTGGCACAATCGATTGCACAATTTGTGCACATTAGCGCATGTTTGAATGCAAAACGTGAACTCGTGCAAATTTGTAGACAAATGGCTTTAAAAATGTTATCCAATGTTCCAATTGCATATTTACAATACTTAGTACAAATTCTAGCATTCTAAGCTCAAAAATATGATTGGCATTATGGTATCCATAATTTGTGCGCGTTTGAACGCAAAACATGAACTCGCGCAAATTTGTGTACGAATTGTTTTAAACATCTTATCCAATGTTCCGGTTGCATATTTTCAATACTCAGTACATGTTCTAGCATTCCAAAATCAGTACATATGATTGACAATATTGAATGCACAATTTGCGCACATCTGCGCATTTTGAAAATAAGATGCACACTCGTGCAAATTTGTGCTCAAATTGTTTTAAACATCCTATCCAATGTTCCAATTGCATATTTTTAATCCTAACTACAGATTCTAGCATTCTAAACTCTTAAATCAAATTGATTTAGTTGAATGCACACTCTGTGTACATTTGTGCATGTTTGAACGCAAAACGTGAACTCCGGCAAATTCGTGCATAAATGGTTTAAGATTTGTTGTTACCCTGTGGTCAAACTGCCAACTCGAAGTCCCAAATACAATTTATATCATTACAAAGCTCGTAAATCAAATCGACACAATCGAATGCACAATTTGTGCAATTTTGAACACGGAACACGAACTCGTCCGAATTTTCATTCAAAATGTTTTAAATATGTTGTCCAAAGTTCCGATTGCATATTTCCGGTCATATTCCATCATTCTCGACTCATAAGTCAAATTAATTTTCACTAAATGCACGACTTGTGCATATTTGAACACGTAAGGCGCGGACTCTTGCAAATTCTGTGCACAATTGGTTTAAAACGTTTTATCCAACGACCCAATTCCATATTTACAATTCAAAATACAAATTATGCCCTTACAAACTCATAAATCGAATTGACATCATCGAATGCGCAATTTGCGCATATTTGAACGCAAAACGTGAGGCCGTGCAAATTAGTGCGCAAACGGTTTTGAACGTGTTATCCAATGTTCCAATTGCACATTTACAATAATAGTTACATATTACAGCATTCTAAACACATAAATGTAATTGACATTGCTGAATGCACAATTTTTGCACGTTCGTGCATGTTTGAACAAAAAAAATGCGAACAAGTGCAATTTGCGCACAAATTGTTCTAAACGTGTTACCCAATGTTCCGATTGCATATTTTTGAACCAAAACACACATTCCAGCATTCCATGCTCATAAATCTAATTGACGTTACTGAATGCGCAGTTTGCGCACGTTCGTGCGAGTTTGAATGCGAAACGTGAACTCTTGCAAAATTTGTGCAAAAATGGTTTAAAATATGTCCTCCAATGGTCCAAATGCATATTTACAATCCAAATTACAAAATTGTATCATTCCTAACTTGTAAATCAAATTGGCACAATCGATTGCACAATTTGTGCACATTAGCGCATGTTTGAATGCAAAACGTGAACTCGTGCAAATTTGTAGACAAATGGCTTTAAAAATGTTATCCAATGTTCCAATTGCATATTTACAATACTTAGTACAAATTCTAGCATTCTAAGCTCAAAAATATGATTGGCATTATGGTATCCATAATTTGTGCGCGTTTGAACGCAAAACATGAACTCGCGCAAATTTGTGTACGAATTGTTTTAAACATCTTATCCAATGTTCCGGTTGCATATTTTCAATACTCAGTACATGTTCTAGCATTCCAAAATCAGTACATATGATTGACAATATTGAATGCACAATTTGCGCACATCTGCGCATTTTGAAAATAAGATGCACACTCGTGCAAATTTGTGCTCAAATTGTTTTAAACATCCTATCCAATGTTCCAATTGCATATTTTTAATCCTAATTACAGATTCTAGCATTCTAAACTCTTAAATCAAATTGATTTAGTTGAATGCACACTCTGTGTACATTTGTGCATGTTTGAACGCAAAACGTGAACTCCGGCAAATTCGTGCATAAATGGTTTAAGATTTGTTGTTACCCTGTGGTCAAACTGCCAACTCGAAGTCCCAAATACAATTTATATCATTACAAAGCTCGTAAATCAAATCGACACAATCGAATGCACAATTTGTGCAATTTTGAACACGGAACACGAACTCGTCCGAATTTTCATTCAAAATGTTTTAAATATGTTGTCCAAAGTTCCGATTGCATATTTCCGGTCATATTCCATCATTCTCGACTCATAAGTCAAATTAATTTTCACTAAATACACGACTTGTGCATATTTGAACACGTAAGGCGCGGACTCTTGCAAATTCTGTGCACAATTGGTTTAAAACGTTTTATCCAACGGCCCAATTCCATATTTACAATTCAAAATACAAATTATGCCCTTACAAACTCATAAATCGAATTGACATCATCGAATGCGCAATTTGCGCATATTTGAACGCAAAACGTGAGGCCGTGCAAATTAGTGCGCAAACGGTTTTGAACGTGTTATCCAATGTTCCAATTGCACATTTACAATAATAGTTACATATTACAGCATTCTAAACACATAAATGTAATTGACATTGCTGAATGCACAATTTTTGCACGTTCGTGCATGTTTGAACAAAAAAAATGCGAACAAGTGCAATTTGCGCACAAATTGTTCTAAACGTGTTACCCAATGTTCCGATTGCATATTTTTGAACCAAAACACACATTCCAGCATTCCATGCTCATAAATCTAATTGACGTTACTGAATGCGCAGTTTGCGCACGTTCGTGCGAGTTTGAATGCGAAACGTGAACTCTTGCAAAATTTGTGCAAAAATGGTTTAAAATATGTCCTCCAATGGTCCAAATGCATATTTACAATCCAAATTACAAAATTGTATCATTCCTAACTTGTAAATCAAATTGGCACAATCGATTGCACATTAGCGCATGTTTGAATGCAAAACGTGAACTCGTGCAAATTTGTAGACAAATGGCTTTAAAAATGTTATCCAATGTTCCAATTGCATATTTACAATACTTAGTACAAATTCTAGCATTCTAAGCTCAAAAATATGATTGGCATTATGGTATCCATAATTTGTGCGCGTTTGAACGCAAAACATGAACTCGCGCAAATTTGTGTACGAATTGTTTTAAACATCTTATCCAATGTTCCGGTTGCATATTTTCAATACTCAGTACATGTTCTAGCATTCCAAAATCAGTACATATGATTGACAATATTGAATGCACAATTTGCGCACATCTGCGCATTTTGAAAATAAGATGCACACTCGTGCAAATTTGTGCTCAAATTGTTTTAAACATCCTATCCAATGTTCCAATTGCATATTTTTAATCCTAACTACAGATTCTAGCATTCTAAACTCTTAAATCAAATTGATTTAGTTGAATGCACACTCTGTGTACATTTGTGCATGTTTGAACGCAAAACGTGAACTCCGGCAAATTCGTGCATAAATGGTTTAAGATTTGTTGTTACCCTGTGGTCAAACTGCCAACTCGAAGTCCCAAATACAATTTATCTCATTACAAAGCTCGTAAATCAAATTGACACAATCGAATGCACAATTTGTGCAATTTTGAACACGGAACACGAACTCATCCGAATTTTCATTCAAAATGTTTTAAATATGTTGTTATGGAGCAGCCAACACACCAAGCTCAAAGAATTCAACATGATGAAGATGAGCATGGTCAAGAAGGCAAGGATCAAGTTCAAGAGGTTTTGAGTCCAATCAGCATGCCTCGAAGGCCTATAACAAGGTCTCAATCTAAGAAGCTTCAAGAAGCCTTAATCCATCATCTACAAGGCTTTGTGAACTTAGCTAGTGAAAGTTTACAAGGACACCAAAGCTTTGTGCCAAGTGCAGCTCAAGTTCAATACAACTTAATTCAAGTCCAAGTTATTAATGGGTTTAATTATGTTAAATATGGGCTGGACGAATTTGTTATTTTAAAAGCCCATTAGTTTTAGTTAGTTTAATTATTCTTAAAATAGGAAGTATGTCAAAATTCCTATTTAAGGTCTGATTAGATAAATTTCCTTTTTTTGTGATTAGGGTTATTAGTTTTCCTTACTCACTAAGGAAAACCTTGTAAAGGCTATATATATATGCCTTGGATGAATTTTATGATTCAGAATTGAAGTTTTAAAACCTAAAGGCTGTTTTGCTTTTATCTTTGTGTTCTTGTGTAGAATACATGCTTTAAGGAACATTCAAGTAGATTGATCATCTTCTTGTGGAGTGTTTCGAAATTGGAATTTAGAAACGAGTTTTCTTTATTCTAATTCTTTGATCATCTAAGTAATCTGATTTCTAACCATTCTTAGGGGTTGTTGCTGAATTGACTATTGGGGTTTTCAAGTTAATGCTTTGGGGGTTCGAATACATACAGGGGTTCTCAAGCTTATTCTTGGAGGTTCCGTATCATTTGGTATCAGAGCTTTGGCTCTAGATCAGGTTTTATCTTTTATAATTTTTATTCTTAATCCTGATTTCTTATGTTTTTCTTATTCTTTTAAAATCGTTCTTATTTATTTTTGTTCTTCATTCTTGTGTTTTGTTCTTTGTTCTTGTTTGTTAGTCTTGATTTTTGTTTTTCCCTTTAGGTCAGTCAATTGTTTTGCATTCTGAAATTTAGATTTGTGTTCATAGTTGAAATTAAAAAAAAAAAAAAATTCGTGCAAAAAAAAAAAAAAAAGAGAAGAAATTTGAAAAAAAAAAGCAAAAAAAATAAAAAAAAAATTCATGAAAAAAAGAGAGAAAGTTATTAGAAAAGGAAGAATTAAGATTCTTGAGTGATTTATATCCTAATTAGGTCTGATTTACATTTCCTTCCATTCCTTGCTCATTAAGGAATATTGTTTGAGTGATTAATATCCTCATCAGGTCTGATTTTGGTTTCCTAATCCTATTTGGTTTATAATTGACATATCTAACTAGATCTTGTCATATCTTGTATTACTTGTCTATTAAGGATTTTGCATATCTTTACAATACTTGATCATTAAGGAATATTACTTATTGAGGCAGATTTGACTTTTCTCCTTAAAATAACTTCTAAATTCGTTTTCTTTTCTATTCTAGAAGATCTTTGTATTTCTTTCACATGTCTTTTGCATCTTTTTGAGTTTTCCTATTTTATTGCTTCTGAATTGTTGTTTTTTTTTTTTAACCGAATTGCCTCAAACTTGTTTTGAAAATTTCACTTTTGAAAGTTCTACTTGAATATTGCTTCAATCTAATTGATTTGTTCTAAAAGTGTGATTCACCTAAGAACATAAAAGAATTAGCTTGAGTGGTGAGAGGAAGTCGAGTGAAACATCAAATTGAGTTAAACACGAGTGACCACCCGCATCATTTGAGTGCAAACACGTGAGGGAGTGCTTGTGAGGATTTTAAATTATTATTATTATTGTTTCTAACATTCTTTTACAGCAATGTCAAACCAAGGTGAAAATAAAGGTGAGGGTAAAGTTGATGAAACTTTGCTCCGTGAGGCTCAACAAAGGCAATTTGAACGTATGAATACAAATTTTGAGACTATAATGGAGAGATTAAACCGCATGGATACAAGGCTAGGAGCGGTTGAAAGGGCAACAACACCAAATCATAATGAGGAAATAGAAGGCAATGTTGACAATGAGGATAAAGATGAGGCCTATGCAGAAGTAGTACCAAGAGGTGGAGGTAGACAAGGCCGAGGTAGAGGAAGAGGAAGGTTAGAACCGGTTCCATACAATGGAAGAAACCGAGGCAATGAAGATAATGTAGATCAAAATTTGGGAAGCATCAAACATAAGATACCTAACTTTCAAGGTAAATCAGATTCGGAGTCCTATTTACAATGGGAGAAGCAATTGGAGCTTATATTTGATTGCCATCAATTTAGCGAGGAAAAGAAGGTAAAATTGGCAGTTACTCAATTTTCTGATTATGCTATTGCTTGGTGGGACCATTTGGTGATTAATAGGTGAAGGAATTTGGAGTACCCAATTGATAATTGGCCTGAGCTCAAGGTTGTAATGAGGAAGCGATTTGTGCCCAAACACTATCATAGGGAACTTGTACAAAAACTTCAAGTTCTTAAACAAGGTAGTAAGAGTGTGGATGATTACCATAAAGAGATGGAGATGCTCATGACTAGGGCTGATATAGATGAAGATGTGGAGATCACTATGGCACGCTTCTTGGCTGGTCTAAACAAAGACATATCTGACCGAGTAGATTTACACAAATATGAAGATTTAGAAGAGATGGTGCACATGGCCGTCAAGATAGAAAGGCAACTCCAAGGAAGAGGGGTGACAAGGTACAATTCCAAATCCTATTCTAGCTCTAATTTTAATTGGAAAAAGGATGGAAAGAGTGATTATAGGGGTGGGAATAAGGTTGCTCATGAGGTTGCTAAAGGGAAGACAGATTCGGTCTCTAAGGACAAAATCAAAACCAATGAGGCTAAAGGGAGAAATAGAGACATTAAGTGTTGGAAGTGTCAAGGAGTAGGTCATGTGAGCAAAGATTGCCCTAATAAGAGAACTATGACCATAAGGAATGGGGAAATTGTGACTGATGAAGAAGAGGGCAATAATGAAAGTGATAAGGATGAGATGCCTGAATTGGAAAGTTGTAGTGATGGGAGTATAGAGGAGCCAATCAAAGGTGACATGCTGGTTACAAGGCGTGCTCTTAGTACTCAAATAAAGGAAGATTGCATTGAAGAGCAACGAGACAACTTATTCCATACAAGGTGTCATGTGCAAGGCAAGGCATGTCTTATGATTGTTGATGGAGGGAGTTGCACCAATGCAGTGAGCTCATTCTTAATTAGTAGATTGGGGCTATCTACTATACCACACCCACGACCATACAAACTTCAATGGCTTAATGATTGTGGAGAGGTCAAGGTAAATAGACAATCTATTATTTCCTTTTCAATTGGTAAATATCATGATGAGCAATTGTGTGATGTAGTTCCTATGCATGCTGTGATGGGAATTATAGGTTTCATCAATTAACTCCCCAATAGCAAGAATACTATGATAAGTTGAATTAAAAGAAAACTAGAAATTACCAATTTAATCCACAAATTCGGATCGTTCAAAGATTGAAGTAAGAAGATAGATGCTACTTAACCCCTTTACCAATAAGGATAAAGATACTAAGATAGACTTTGAATTTCCTCTTATGCCACAAACAAGAATGTTTGATAAATAACAAGAAAACAAAGATTTAGATTTTGACACCACAAGCTAGAATAAAGCTTGATAAGTCACAAAGTTTATGCAAGAAATTAAAGACAAAATTCCTCACAATAAAACTCAAACAAAGTTATAATTCATATATCAAATTCATTCATGCTACAAAAGAAAGAAAAAGGACTTGTTTATATAGTGTACAAGTCCATGCTCACACTACTAAAATAGACTCACACACATAGGATTACTTTTACTCTTAAATGGCCTTAATAACCATTACCCACATTAATAGCCATTACTTAGTATTGATTACCCCATTAACTTTAGTAACCACTACCCATAATAATAGCCATTACTTGGTATTAATTACCCTATTAACTTGTATATGGTGGCTACATGTAACCCTAATTGTTATTAACACAAAAACAAGTTAAATATTATTCCTTGGGCCTCCATGGATGCCTTATTGGGCTGAAATTCGTGGGCTTTCCAAATGTCCTTAATTAAACCCAATATGGCTTCTTGAAGCTTCTTGGATTTGGACCTTGTGATTGGGCCTTCTTGTACCATTAATGGATCTTGGATCTCTTTAGGCTTTGAACTTGGATTCACATCATTCCCCCTTTCTTCAAAAGGATTTGTCCTCAAATCAGCTCCATCATCTTTATCACCTAAATCAAACAAAGACAAGTCACTAACATTAAATGTAGCACTAACATTGCCATACTCACTTGGAAGTTCTAGCTTGTAGGCATTGTTGTTGATGCGTTGAAGCACTTTAAAAGGACCATCTCCTCTTGGCATAAGCTTTGATTTCCTTTGGTTAGGAAATCTTTCCTTCCTCAAGTGCACCCACACCCAATCTCCGGGCTCAAAAATGACTTGCTTCCTCCCCTTGTTGTGTTGCTTTTCATATTGGAGTGTCTTCTTCTCAATGTTTACACGCACCCTCTCATGCAAAGTCTTGATGAACTCAGCTTTTTGTTTCCCCTCTAGATTAGCTTTGTCCAATGGCAATGGTAGCAAATCTAATGGAGTCATTGGGTTGAATCCATACACAACTTCAAATGGTGAGCAATTTGTTGAACCATGCACACTCCTATTGTAAGCAAATTCCACATGTGGCAAACATTCTTCCCAATTCTTCAGATTTCTTTGGATGATAGCCCTTAAAAGTGTTGAAAGTGTCCTATTGACCACCTCCGTTTGTCCATCCGTTTGTGGATGACAAGTTGTAGAATACAAAAGCTTTGTCCCCATCTTTCCCCAAAGAGTCTTCCAAAAGTGACTTAGGAATTTGACATCCCTATCACTCACAATGGTCCTTGGCACTCCGTGTAGCCTAACAATCTCCTTGAAGAATAGATTGGCAATATGGGTTGCATCATCCGTCTTGTGACATGGAATGAAATGTGCCATTTTGCTAAACCTGTCCACAACAACAAAAATGGAATCTCTCCCTCCCTTGGACCTAGGTAATCCTAAAACAAAATCCATAGAAATGTCTACCCAAGGTTCATTTGGTATGGTAAGAGGTGTATACAAACCATGAGGCATTGCTTTGGATTTGGCTTGTTTGCAAGTAATGCATTTCTCACAAATTCTCTTAACATCCCTTTTCATGTGTGGCCAAAAGAAATGGTCACCCAACACATCCAAAGTTTTCTTAATCCCAAAATGCCCCATTAAACCTCCGCTATGTGCCTCTCTCACAAGTAACTCTCTTAAAGAACTTTGTGGCACACACAATTTATTTTCCCAAAAAAGAAAACCATCAAACTTATAGAACTTATCAAAACCCCCTTTCTCACATGCCCCATAAACATTAGCAAAATCAGGATCATTAGAATAAAGATCTTTGATGTATTCAAATCCTAATAATTTTGCATCAAGTTTAGAGATCAAGGCATACCTTCTTGACAATGCATCGGCCACCACATTTTCTTTCCCTTGCTTGTACTTAATGATGTACGGAAAAGATTCAATGAATTCCACCCATTTTGCATGTCTCTTGTTGAGCTTTCCTTGTCCTTTGAGATACTTCAAGGACTCATGGTCAGTGTGAATTATGAATTCTTTGTAACCAAGGTAATGCTGCCATGTCCTTAGAACCCTCACCAATGCATAGAACTCCTTGTCATATGTAGGGTAGTTTAGACTTGCTCCACTTAGCTTTTCGCTAAAGAATGGTATGGGCTTGCCTTCTTGCATCAAAACTCCTCCAATACCTATGCCACTTGCATCGCACTCAATCTCAAAAGGTTTAGTAAAATTTGGCAAAGATAACAAGGGTGCAGAACTTAATTTGTCTTTTAGCAAGTTAAAAGCCTCATCTTGTTCAATTCCCCACTTAAAACCAACATTCTTTTTAATGCATTCAGTTAAAGGTGCAGCTATGGTAGAAAATTTTTTAATGAACCTTCTATAAAAACTAGCTAAACCATGAAAGCTTCTTGCATCACTTACACTTGTGGGTGTTGGCCATTCTCTAATTACTTTTACCTTTTCTTGATCAACATGAATGCCCTTGTCATTGACAATATATCCAAGAAAAGTAATTTCATTAGTGCAAAAACAGCATTTCTTTAGATTAGCATACAACTTCTCTTCTCTAAGCACATCAAAAACACAAGTTAAATGTTGTACATGCTCATCTAAATTTTTGCTATAAACTAAGATATCATCAAAATAGACAACAACAAATTTGCCTATGAATGCTCTTAAAACATGATTCATCAATCTCATGAAAGTGTTTGGTGCATTAGTTAAACCAAAAGGCATTACTAACCACTCATATAAACCATGTTTAGTTTTAAAAGCTGTTTTCCATTCATCACCTTCTCTCATTCTAATTTGATGATAACCAGATTTCAAATCAATTTTTGAAAACAAATATGAACCATGCAATTCATCCAACATGTCATCTAGCCTAGGAATGGGATGTCTATACTTCACCGTGATTTTGTTGATGGCACGACAATCAACACACATCCTCCAAGTTCCATCTTTCTTAGGCACTAACAAGACGGGTACGGCACATGGACTCATGCTTTCACGAACATAACCCTTCTCCATAAGCTCACTCACTTGCTTTTGGATTTCCTTGGTCTCCTCTGGATTACATCTATATGCTCGTCTATTTGGAATGCTTGCTCCAGGTATGAAATCAATTTGGTGCTCAATGCCTCTTTTAGGTGGCAAACCATTTGGAATTTCTTCTGGGAATAAATCTTCATAAACCTGCAAAAGATCAACAACAACACTAGGCAAACCATTGGTTATTTCGTTAGAAATATGCAAAATCTCCTTGTACATAAGTACAAGCATGTGTTGCCTCAAAAGCATAGCTTCCTTCACATCACTCATTTTTGCATAAACACTCATTTTTCTTTCATTTGAACCTTCCTTGTTTTCTCTCACCATGTGTTTCCCATTTTGGTCAAGAGAATTGGAATTTTTAGGTTCACTCATCTCACCTTTTTCTTTACTCTCAAAGGTTTCCCTTCCCAAAGAATTTCCCAATAAAGAACCCATTTCTTCATATTGTTGCTTGATGCGCATTTGGTCTTCAAAAATCTGTTTTGGGGTTAATGGTCCAAGGTTAAACCTTTTTCCATCCATAGTCAAACATATTTTTGAATCCATCATGATTAGCCCTTCTATCATATTGCCAAGGTCTCCCCAACAACATATGTCCGGCCAACATTGGTAACACATCACACAACACCTCATCCTTATATCTACCAATTTGAAAAGAAATTAGAACTTGCTTATTTACCTTTACAACTCCACTTTCATTAAGCCATTGCAACTTGTATGGTCTTGGGTGCTTGGTAGTAGGCAACTTCAATTTCTCCACTAGCAAAGTGCTTGCTACATTAGTACAACTTCCACTATCCACAATCATGTTGCACAACTTGTTAGAAATCAAACAATGAGTATGAAACAAATTTTCCCTTTGCTCCCTATGGACATCATGTTTATTTTGTAAACTCAATGTTCTTTGAACAACAAGATTATCTCCCTTAGCACATTCAACATCACTACAATCTTCTAAAGAAGGCATATCATCATCACTATCCCCCTCACTCTCCGATTCAATATCACCATCCCTTAGAATCATAGCTTTCTTATTTGGACATTCCCTAGCAATGTGTCCATGACCTAAACACTTAAAACATTTTATTCCCCTAGTTTGGGTTGGTTGATTCTCACCCTTTCCCTTATTACCCAAGTCAATTTTAGGTTTATTTTCTTCCACTTTTGACTTGTTAAAAGGTTTATTATCCTTTTTCCCCCAAGAAGTTTTCTAATAAGAAGAAGAACCCACATTTGGTTTAGAATCATACCTCTTTCCTTTCAATTGCCTTTCCACTTTCATGGCCAAATTCACCATATCTTCAATCTCCACATAATGTTGCAAATCAACAACAACAGCAATGTTTTTGTTTAGCCCTCTAAAGAATCTTGCCATGGTAGCTTCACGATCTTCTACCACGTTTGCTCTAATCATAGCCTTCTCCATTTCTTTGTGATACTCCTCCACACTCATGGATCCTTGAATTAGAGTTTGTAACCTTTGATGAAGCTCTCTATAGTAGTGGCTTGGAACAAACCTCTTTCTCATGATTTGCTTCATTTCCCTCCAAGACACCACGGGTCTTTCTTCATATCTACGTCTTTCCTTGCAAAATTGATCCCACCAAACAATTGCATAATCACTAAACTCAACAGCGGCAAGTTTTACCTTTTTCTCCTCCGAATAATTGTGACATTCGAAGATGAGTTCCACTTTCCTCTCCCATTCAAGGTACACATCTGGATCATTTCTTCCTTGGAATGAAGGAATCTTCATTTTGATGCTTCCAAGGTTGCGATCAACATCATCTATAGGACGTCCTCTCCTAGCTTGTCTCCTAGGATTGATTTGTTGTCCCACCAAGGTGACTTGATCATCATCCAATTCATCCTCTCCTTCATAGTCCTCTTGGTCAATTGGTGGACGTCTCCTTTCTTTAGGCTCTCCTTGTAATTGGTTAAGGATGCCATCATGCCTCTCCAATTTCTCATTGACTCCCGCCATCATGTTAAACATTCTTTCGAGTTGTTGTTGCATAGCTTGAATCACATGATCATTTGTAGAAGAAGAACTTGTGTCTTTTGACATGATTGTAAAACCTAAAATTTTAACAAAAGAAAATAGAAAAAAAAATAATCTCACAACACTCCCTCATGTGTTTCACTCAAAATTGATGTATACCACTCGTGTTTACACTCAATTTTGGCTTTTTCTCTAATGATCTCACACTCTTGCCTTTTACCTCTCAAATTTGCCTTTTGATTTCTTAGATTAACTAAGTTTCTCAATCAAACAAAATTCAAGAATGTAGTAATCAATGATAAAAAATAAATAAGGTAGGCTAACAAGAAAATAATAAGGTAGGCTTAAAGAAAAGAACAATTTGTAACAAATAGGCTAATAGAAATGAAAAACAAAGACAGATCATCAAAGAACACAAAGAGACAGAATTATAAAGATAAATCTCAATGGAATATGAAGAGTCAATTTTTTTTTAATGTAAACTGAGATCTAACATAGGAATATCAAAGATAACATGTACCTTTTTTTTATGGACGAATTTCTTTTTTTTTTTTTTTGATATATGCACGAATTGAAAGGTATCACAAAAATCTCAAAGATAACAACTTTTTTTTTTGATATCTGCAAACAAAAATCTTGAGACAAGAAGAATAAAGATAAAAAAAATAACAAGAATAATAGATAGCAAGAAAGGTGCAAAATATAAGATGAACACAAGATATTGAGAACTAAAAGATAGTTTTGGATATGCAAACCTCAATCTTTAGCCAATGCTCTGATACCACTTATGATGGGAATTGTAGGTTTCATCAATTAACTCCCCAATAGCAAGAATACTATGATAAGTTGAATTAAAAGAAAACTAGAAATTACCAATTTAATCCACAAATTCGGATCGTTCAAAGATTGAAGTAAGAAGATAGATGCTACTTAACCCCTTTACCAATAAGGATAAAGATACTAAGATAGACTTTGAATTTCCTCTTATGCCACAAACAAGAATGTTTGATAAATAACAAGAAAACAAAGATTTAGATTTTGACACCACAAGCTAGAATAAAGCTTGATAAGTCATAAAGTTTATGCAAGAAATTAAAGACAAAATTCCTCACAATAAAACTCAAACAAAGTTATAATTCATATATCAAATTCATTCATGCTACAAAAGAAAGAAAAAGGACTTGTTTATATAGTGTACAAGTCCATGCTCACACTACTAAAATAGACTCACACACATAGGATTACTTTTACTCTTAAATGGCCTTAATAACCATTGCCCACATTAATAGCCATTACTTAGTATTGATTACCCCATTAACTTTAGTAACCACTACCCATAATAATAGCCATTACTTGGTATTAATTACCCTATTAACTTGTATATGGTGGCTACATGTAACCCTAATTGTTATTAACACAAAAACAAGTTAAATATTATTCCTTGGGCCTCCATGGATGCCTTATTGGGCTGAAATTCGTGGGCTTTCCAAATGTCCTTAATTAAACCCAATATGGCTTCTTGAAGCTTCTTGGATTTGGACCTTGTGATTGGGCCTTCTTGTACTATTAATGGATCTTGGATCTCTTTAGGCTTTGAACTTGGATTCACATCATGCTGGAGATATTTTGCTTGGTAGACCATGGCAATTTGATAGAAAGACCAAGCATGATGGGTACCTCAATCGGTATCACTTTACAAAGGATGGGCGCAAGATCATATTAACACCGCTTTCTTCAAAGGAGGTGTATGAAGACCAATGTAAAATGGAAAGAATGAGAGTGGAGGCTGAAAAGAAAGAAAAAGAGAGTAAGAAAAATTCTTTAGAGAGTGAAAAGAAAGAGGGAAAAATAAAAGAAGAGATTCAGCCTAGAGAGAAAAAAGAAAAGAATTTGAGTTTAATAGCTAGGACAAGTGAGGTTAGACAGGCCTTGTATGCTTATCGGCCTATATTTGTACTTTTGTACAAAGGGGCTTATTTGGCAACTAATGAACTTAACCCATCTTTGCCTAGTGTGTTTGTTGATCTTTTGCAGGAATTTGAAGATGTGTTTCCCAAAGAGATGCCTAGTGGATTACCCCCAATTAGAGGCATAGAACATCAAATTGACTTCATTCCTGGGGCAGCCATACCCAATCGACCAGCATATAGAGCAAATCCAAGAGAAACAAAGGAGATCCAAACACAAGTGGAGGAGTTGCTAGCTAAAGGGTATGTGAGGGAAAGTCTTAGTCCTTGTTCGGTTCCTGTCATTCTTGTGCCAAAGAAGGATGGAACATGGAGGATGTGTGTGGATTGCAGAGCCATCAATAAAATCACTGTAAAGTATCATCATCCTATTCCTAGATTAGATGATATGCTTGATGAGTTATATGGTTCTTGTTTGTTCACTAAAATAGACTTGAAATCTGGTTATTATCAAATTCGAATGAATGTTGGTGATGAATGGAAAACAGCTTTTAAGACTAAGTATGGGTTGTATGAGTGGCTTGTTATGCCCTTTGGTCTTACTAATGCACCTAGCACATTCATGCGATTGATGAACCATGTGTTGCGAAATTACTTAGGTAAATTTGTTGTTGTTTACTTTGATGATATTCTAATTTACTCTAAGTGTTTAGATGATCATGTTATGCATGTGCGAATTGTACTAGAAACACTTAGACAAGAAAAGTTGTATGCAAACCTTAAAAAGTGTAGTTTTTGCATGAATAAGGTTAATTTTCTTGGTTTTGTTGTATCTAGTCAAGGCATAGAGGTTGATGAGGAGAAGGTTAGGGCTATTAAAGAGTGGCCAAAACCTAAAAATGCTAGTGAGGTGAGAAGTTTTCATGGGCTTGCTAGTTTCTATAGGAGATTCATTAAAGATTTCAGCATTATAGCTGCACCTTTGAATGAATTAGTTAAGAAAAATGTTGGATTTGTTTGGGGTGATGCACAAGAACATGCATTTAATGAACTTAAGGCAAAATTATGTAATGCACCTCTACTTGCTTTACCTAACTTTGATAAAACTTTTGAGATTGAATGTGATGCTAGTGGCATAGGGATTGGAGCTGTTTTGATGCAGGATCAAAGACCACTAATGTATTTTAGTGAAAAGTTAAGTGGGGCAACCTTGAAATATCCAACTTATGACAAGGAATTATATGCATTGGTTCGAGCTTTGCAAACTTGGCAACATTATTTGTGGCCTAGGGAGTTTGTGATACACACTGACCATGAAAGTTTAAAGCATTTGAAGGGTCAAGATAAGCTGAACCGTAGGCATGCCAAATGGGTGGAGTTCATAGAAACATTTCCATATGTGATTAAGTACAAGCAAGGTAAAGAGAATGTGGTTGCTGATGCATTATCTAGAAGGTACACCTTACTTAACTCTCTTACTGCTAAATTATTAGGTTTTGAGTTTATAAAGGAGTTGTATCCACATGATGATGATTTTGGTGATATATATGCATCTTGTGCCAATGGGGTTGTTTCAGATGATTTTTACTTGTTTGATGGTTTCTTGTTTAAAAGAAATAGATTGTGCATTCCTAAGTGTTCTATAAGGGAATTATTAATTAAGGAGGCACATGGAGGAGGCTTAATGGGGCATTTTGGGGTAAATAAGACCTATGATATGCTGTTAGAACATTTCTTTTGGCCCGGCATGAAACATGATGTGTATAAAGTTTGTGAGCATTGCATTACATGTAGAGAGGCTAAGTCTAGGTTGAAACCGCATGGGTTATACACACCATTACCCATTCCTAGTGAACCTTGGACTGATTTGTCTATGGATTTTGTGCTTGGATTGCCTAGAACTAGGAAAGGTCATGATAGTATCTTTGTTGTGGTTGATAGATTTAGTAAAATGGCTCATTTTATACCATGTCATAAAACTGATGATGCTAAGTTGATTGCTGATTTGTTTTTCAAAGAAGTTATGCGTTTACATGGCATACCTAGGAGCATTGTTAGTGATAGGGATGTTAAGTTTTTGAGTCATTTTTGGCATGTGTTATGGGGAAAGTTAGGAACTAAGCTATTATTTTCAACTACTTGTCACCCTCAAACCGATGGGCAAACTGAAGTAGTTAATAGGACTTTGATTACTTTGCTTAGGGCAATCATAGAAAAGAACATTAGGATGTGGGAGGATTGTTTACCATTTGTGGAGTTTGCTTACAATAGGGCTGTTCATAGCACTACTAATTGCTCTCCATTTGAGATTGTTTATGGATTTAATCCACTTACTCCTATTGATTTATTGCCACTGCCACCTAACAATTTTGTGAGTGTTGATGCTAATTCTAAGGCTGATTTGGTGAAGAAGTTACATAAGCAAGTTAAGGAGAGGATTGAGAAGCAAAATGCTAAAGTAGCTTCACGTGTGAACAAGGGAAGGAAGCCAATGATTTTTCAGCCTAGAGATTGGGTTTGGGTGCATTTTCGTAAAGAAAGGTTTCCACTTCAAAGGAAGTCTAAGCTAAACCCAAGAGGAGATGGTCCTTTTCAAATACTTGAAAGGATTAATGACAATGCATACAAAGTGGACCTACCTGGTGAGTATAATGTTAGTGCTTCATTCAATGTGGCTGATTTGAGTCCTTTTGATATAGGTGATGCTTTAGATTCGAGGACGAATCCTTTTGAGGAGAGGGGAAATGTTATGGAGCAGCCAACACACCAAGCTCAAAGAATTCAACATGATGAAGATGAGCATGGTCAAGAAGGCAAGGATCAAGTTCAAGAGGTTTTGAGTCCAATCAGCATGCCTCAAAGGCCTATAACAAGGTCTCAATCTAAGAAGCTTCAAGAAGCCTTAATCCATCATCTACAAGGCTTTGTGAACTTAGCTAGTGAAAGTTTACAAGGACACCAAAGCTTTGTGCCAAGTGCAGCTCAAGTTCAATACAACTTAATTCAAGTCTAAGTTATTAATGGGTTTAATTATGTTAAATAAGGGCTGGACGAATTTGTTATTTTAAAAGCCCATTAGTTTTAGTTAGTTTAATTATTCTTAAAATAGGAAGTATGTTGATGTGAATCCAAGTTCAAAGCCTAAAGAGATCCAAGATCCATTAATAGTAAAAGAAGGCCCAATCACAAGGTCCAAATCCAAGAAGCTTTAAGAAGCCATATTGGGTTTAATTAAGGACATTTGGAAAGCCCACGAATTTCAGCTCAATAAGGCATCCATGGAGGCCCAAGGAATAATATTTAACTTGTTTTTGTGTTAATAACAATTAGGGTTACATGTAGCCACCATATACAAGTTAATAGGGTAATTAATACCAAGTAATGGTTATTATTATGGGTAGTGGTTACTAAAGTTAATGGGGTAATCAATACCAAGTAATGACTATTAATGTGGGTAATGGCTATTAAGGCCATTTAAGAGTCAAAGTAATCCTATGTGTTTGAGTCTATTTTAGTAGTGTGAGCATGGACTTGTACTCTATATAAACAAGTCCTTTTTTTCTCTCTTTTGTAGCATGAATGAATTTGATATATGAATTATAACTTTGTTTGAGTTTTATTGTGAGGAATTTTGTCTTTAATTTCTTGCATAAACTTTGTGACTTATCAAGCTTTATTCTAGCTTGTGGTGTCAAAATCTAAATCTTTGTTTTCTTTTTATTTATCAAACTTTCTTGTTTGTGGCATAAGAGGAAATTCAAAGTCTATCTTAGTATCTTTATCCTTGTTGGTAAAAGGGTTAAGTAGCATCTATCTTCTTACTTCAATCTTTGAACGATCCAAATTTGTGGATTAAATTGGTAATTTCTAGTTTTCTTCTAATTCAACTTATCATAGTATTCTTGCTATTGGGGAGTTAATTGATGAAACCTACAATTCCCATCATAAGTGGTATCAGAGCATTGGCTCAAGATTGAGGTTTGCGTATCCAAAACTATCTTTTAGTTCTCAATATCTTGTGTTCATCTTATATTTTGCACCTTTCTTGCTATCTATTATTCTTGTTATTTTTTTTATCTTTATTCTTCTTATCTCAAGATTTTGTTTGCAGATATCAAAAAAAAAAAAAAAAAATTTCGTCCATAAAAAAAAAAAAAAAAAAAATTCGTCCATAAAAAAAAAAGTATATGTTATCTTTGATATTCCTATGTTATATCTCAGTTTACATTAAAAAAAAAAATTGACTCTTCATATTCCATTGAGATCTATCTTTATAATTCTGTCTCTTTGTGTTCTTTGATAATCTATCTTTGTTTTTCATTTCTATTAGCCTATTTGTTACAAATTGTTCTTTTCTTTAAGCCTACCTTATTATTTTCTTGTTAGCCTACCTTATTTTTTATCATTGATTACTACATTCTTGAATTTTGTTTGATTGAGAAACTTAGTTAATCTAAGAAATCAAAAGGCAAATTTGAGAGGTAAAAGGCAAGAGTGTGAGATCATTAGAGAAAAAGCCAAAATTGAGTGTAAACACGAGTGGTATACATCAATTTTGAGTGAAACACGCGAGGGAGTGTTGTGAGATTGTTTCTTTCTATTTTCTTTTGTTAAAATTTTAGGTTTTACAATCATGTCAAAAGACACAAGTTCTTCTTCTACAAATGATCATGTGATTCAAGCTATGCAACAACAATTCGAAAGAATGTTTAACATGATGGCGGGAGTCAATGAGAAATTGGAGAGGCATGATGGCATCCTTAACCAATTACAAGGAGAGCCTAAAGAAAGGAGACGTCCACCAATTGACCAAGAGGACTATGAAGGAGAGGATGAATTGGATGATGATCAAATCACCTTGGTGGGACAACAAATCAATCCTAGGAGACAAGCTAGGAGAGGACGTCCTAAAGATGATGTTGATCGCAACCTTGGAAGCATCAAAATGAAGATTCCTTCATTCCAAGGAAGAAATGATCCAGATGTGTACCTTGAATGGGAGAGGAAAGTGGAACTCATCTTCGAATGTCACAATTATTCGGAGGAGAAAAAGGTAAAACTTGCCGCTGTTGAGTTTAGTGATTATGCAATTGTTTGGTGGGATCAATTTTGCAAGGAAAGACGTAGATATGGAGAAAGACCCGTGGAGTCTTGGAGGGAAATGAAGCAAATCATGAGAAAGAGGTTTGTTCCAAGCCACTACTATAGAGAGCTTCATCAAAGATTACAAACTCTAATTCAAGGATCCATGAGTGTGGAGGAGTATCACAAAGAAATGGAGAAGGCTATGATTAGAGCAAATATGGTAGAAGATCGTGAAGCTACCATGGCAAGGTTTTTGAGAGGGCTAAACAAAAACATTGCTGATGTTGTTGATTTGCAACATTATGTGGAGATTGAAGATATGGTGAATTTGGCCATGAAAGTGGAAAGGCAATTGAAAGGAAAGAGGTATGATTCTAAACCAAATGTGGGTTCTTCTTCTTCTTGGAAAACTTCTTGGGGGAAAAAGGATGATAAACCTTTTAACAAGTCAAAAGTGGAAGAAAATAAACCTAAAATTGACTTGGGTAATAAGGGAAAGGGTGAGAATCAACCAGCCCAAACTAGGGGAATCAAATGTTTTAAGTGTTTGGGTCATGGGCACATTGCTAGGGAATGTCCAAATAAGAGAGCTATGATTCTAAGGGATGGTGATATTGAATCGGAGAGTGAGGGGGATAGTGATGATGATATGCCTTCTTTAGAAGATTGTAGTGATGTTGAATGTGCTAAGGGAGATAATCTTGTTGTTCAAAGAACATTGAGTTTGCAAAATAAACATGATGTCCATAGGGAGCAAAGGGAAAATTTATTTCATACTCATTGTTTGATTTCTAACAAGTTGTGCAACATGATTGTGGATAGTGGAAGTTGTACTAATGTAGCAAGCACTTTGCTAGTGGAGAAATTGAAGTTGCCTACTACCAAGCACCCAAGACCATACAAGTTGCAATGGCTTAATGAAAGTGGAGTTGTAAAGGTAAATAAGCAAGTTCTAATTTCTTTTCAAATTGGTAGATATAAGGATGAGGTGTTGTGTGATGTGTTACCAATGTTGGCCGGACATATGTTGTTGGGGAGACCTTGGCAACATGATAGAAGGGCTAATCATGATGGATTCAAAAATATGTATACTTTGACTATGGATGGACAAAGGTTTAACCTTGGACCATTAACCCCAAAACAGATTTTTGAAGACCAAATGCGCATCAAGCAACAATATGAAGAAATGGGTTCTTTATTGGGAAATTCTTTGGGAAGGGAAACCTTTGAGAGTAAAGAAAAAGGTGAGATGAGTGAACCTAAAAATTCCAATTCTCTTGACCAAAATGGGAAACACATGGTGAGAGAAAACAAGGAAGGTTCAAATGAAAGAAAAATGAGTGTTTATGCAAAAATGAGTGATGTGAAGGAAGCTATGCTTTTGAGGCAACACATGCTTGTACTTATGTACTAGGAGATTTTGCATATTTCTAATGAAATAACCAATGGTTTGCCTAGTGTTGTTGTTGATCTTATGCAGGTTTATGAAGATTTATTCCCAGAAGAAATTCCAAATGGTTTGCCGCCTAAAAGAGGCATTGAGCACCAAATTGATTTCATACCCGGAGCAAGCATTCCAAATAGACCAGCATATAGATGTAATCCGGAGGAGACCAAGGAAATCCAAAAGTAAGTGAGTGAGCTTATGGAGAAGGGTTATGTTCGTGAAAGCATGAGTCCATGTGCCGTACCCGTCTTGTTAGTGCCTAAGAAAGATGGAACTTGGAGGATGTGTGTTGATTGTCGTGCCATCAACAAAATCACGGTGAAGTATAGACATCCCATTCTTAGGCTAGATGACATGTTGGATGAATTGCATGGTTCATTTTTGTTTTCAAAAATTGATTTGAAATCTGGTTATCATCAAATTAGAATGAGAGAAGGTGATGAATGGAAAATAGCTTTTAAAACTAAACATGGTTTATATGAGTGGTTAGTAATGCCTTTTGGTTTAACTAATGCACCAAGCACTTTCATGAGATTGATGAATCATGTTTTAAGAGCATTCATAGGCAAATTTGTTGTTGTCTATTTTGATGATATCTTGGTTTATAGCAAAAATTTAGATGAGCATGTACAACATTTGACTTGTGTTTTTGATGTGCTTAGAGAAGAGAAGTTGTATGCTAATCTAAAGAAATGCTGTTTTTCCACTAATGAAATTACTTTTCTTGGATATATTGTCAATGACAAGGGCATTCATGTTGATCAAGAAAAGGTAAAAGTAATTAGAGAATGGCCAACACCCACAAGTGTAAGTGATGCAAGAAGCTTTCATGGTTTAGCTAGCTTTTATAGAAGGTTCATTAAAAAATTTTCTACCATAGCTGCACCTTTAACTGAATGCATCAAAAAGAATGTTGGTTTTAAGTGGGGAATTGAACAAGATGAGGCTTTTAACTTGCTAAAAGACAAATTAAGTTCTGCACCGTTGTTATCTTTGCCAAATTTTACTAAACCTTTTGAGATTGAGTGCGATGCAAGTGGCATAGGTATTGGAGGAGTTTTGATGCAAGAAGCAAGCCCATAGCATTCTTTAGTGAAAAGCTAAGTGGAGCAAGTCTAAACTACCCTACATATGACAAGGAGTTCTATGCATTGGTGAGGGTTCTAAGGACATGGCAGCACTACCTTGGTTACAAAGAATTCATAATTCACATTGACCATGAGTCCTTGAAGTATCTCAAAGGACAAGGAAAGCTCAACAAGAGACATGCAAAATGGGTGGAATTCATTGAATCCTTTCCGTACATCATTAAGTACAAGCAAGGGAAAGAAAATGTGGTGGCCGATGCATTGTCAAGAAGGTATGCCTTGATCTCTAAACTTGATGCAAAAATATTAGGATTTGAATACATCAAAGATCTTTATTCTAATGATCCTGATTTTGCTAATGTTTATGGGGCATGTGAGAAAGGGGGTTTTGATAAGTTCTATAAGTTTGATGGTTTTCTTTTTCGGGAAAACAAATTGTGTGTGCCACAAAGTTCTTTAAGAGAGTTACTTGTGAGAGAGGCACATAGCGGAGGTTTAATGGGGCATTTTGGGATTAAGAAAACTTTGGATGTGTTGGGTGACCATTTCTTTTGGCCACACATGAAAAGGGATGTTAAGAGAATTTGTGAGAAATGCATTACTTGCAAACAAGCCAAATCCAAAGCAATGCCTCATGGTTTGTATACACCTCTTACCATACCAAATGAACCTTGGGTAGACATTTCTATGGATTTTGTTTTAGGATTACCTAGGTCCAAGGGAGGGAGAGATTCCATTTTTGTTGTTGTGGACAGGTTTAGCAAAATGGCACATTTCATTCCATGTCACAAGACGGATGATGCAACCCATATTGCCAATCTATTCTTCAAGGAGATTGTTAGGCTACATGGAGTGCCAAGGACCATTGTGAGTGATAGGGATGTCAAATTCCTAAGTCACTTTTGGAAGACTCTTTGGGGAAAGATGGGGACAAAGCTTTTGTATTCTACAACTTGTCATCCACAAACGGATGGACAAACGGAGGTGGTCAATAGGACACTTTCAACACTTTTGAGGGCTGTCATCCAAAGAAATCTGAAGAATTGGGAAGAATGTTTGCCACATGTGGAATTTGCTTACAATAGGAGTGTGCATGGTTCAACAAATTGCTCACCATTTGAAGTTGTGTATGGATTCAACCCAATGACTCCATTAGATTTGCTACCATTGCCATTGGACAAAGCTAATCTAGAGGGGAAACAAAAAGCTGAGTTCATTAAGACTTTGCATGAGAGGGTGCGTGCAAACATTGAGAAGAAGACACTCCAATATGAAAAGCAACACAACAAGGGGAGGAAGCAAGTCATTTTTGAGCCCAGAGATTGGGTGTGGGTGCACTTGAGGAAGGAAAGATTTCCTAACCAAAGGAAATCAAAGCTTATGCCAAGAGGAGATGGTCCTTTTAAAGTGCTTCAACGCATCAACAACAATGCCTACAAGCTAGAACTTCCAAGTGAGTATGGCAATGTTAGTGCTACATTTAATGTTAGTGACTTGTCTTTGTTTGATTTAGGTGATAAAGATGATGGAGCTGATTTGAGGACAAATCCTTTTGAAGAAAGGGGGAATGATGTGAATCCAAGTTCAAAGCCTAAAGAGATCCAAGATCCATTAATAGTACAAGAAGGCCCAATCACAAGGTCCAAATCCAAGAAGCTTCAAGAAGCCATATTGGGTTTAATTAAGGACATTTGGAAAGCCCACGAATTTCAGCCCAATAAGGCATCCATGGAGGCCCAAGGAATAATATTTAACTTGTTTTTGTGTTAATAACAATTAGGGTTACATGTAGCCACCATATACAAGTTAATAGGGTAATTAATACCAAGTAATGGTTATTATTATGGGTAGTGGTTACTAAAGTTAATGGGGTAATCAATACCAAGTAATGGCTATTAATGTGGGTAATGGCTATTAAGGCCATTTAAGAGTCAAAGTAATCCTATGTGTTTGAGTCTATTTTAGTAGTGTGAGCATGGACTTGTACTCTATATAAACAAGTCCTTTTTTTCTCTCTTTTGTAGCATGAATGAATTTGATATATGAATTATAACTTTGTTTGAGTTTTATTGTGAGGAATTTTGTCTTTAATTTCTTGCATAAACTTTGTGACTTATCAAGCTTTATTCTAGCTTGTGGTGTCAAAATCTAAATCTTTGTTTTCTTTTTATTTATCAAACTTTCTTGTTTGTGGCATAAGAGGAAATTCAAAGTCTATCTTAGTATCTTTATCCTTGTTGGTAAAGGGGTTAAGTAGCATCTATCTTCTTACTTCAATCTTTGAACGATCCAAATTTGTGGATTAAATTGGTAATTTCTAGTTTTCTTCTAATTCAACTTATCATAGTATTCTTGCTATTGGGGAGTTAATTGATGAAACCTACAATTCCCATCATATGTCAAAATTCCTATTTAAGGTCTGATTAGATAAATTTCCTTTTTTTGTGATTAGGGTTATTAGTTTTCCTTACTCACTAAGGAAAACCTTGTAAAGGCTATATATATATGCCTTGGACGAATTTTATGATTCAGAATTGAAGTTTTAAAACCTAAAGGCTGTTTTGCTTTTATCTTTGTGTTCTTGTGTAGAATACATGCTTTAAGGAACATTCAAGTAGATTGATCATCTTCTTGTGGAGTGTTTCGAAATTGGAATTTAGAAACGAGTTTTCTTTATTCTAATTCTTTGATCATCTAAGTAATCTAATTTCTAACCATTCTTAGGGGTTGTTGCTGAATTGACTATTGGGGTTTTCAAGTTAATGCTTTGGGGGTTCGAATACATACAGGGGTTCTCAAGCTTATTCTTGGAGGTTCCGTATCATATGTTGTCCAAAGTTCCGATTGCATATTTCCGGTCATATTCCATCATTCTCGACTCATAAGTCAAATTAATTTTCACTAAATGCACGACTTGTGCATATTTGAACACGTAAGGCGCGGACTCTTGCAAATTCTGTGCACAATTGGTTTAAAACATTTTATCCAACGGCCCAATTCCATATTTACAATTCAAAATACAAATTATGCCCTTACAAACTCATAAATCGAATGGACATCATCGAATGCGCAATTTGCGCATATTTGAACGCAAAACGTGAGGCCGTGCAAATTAGTGCGCAAACGGTTTTGAACGTGTTATCCAATGTTCCAATTGCACATTTACAATAATAGTTACATATTACAGCATTCTAAACACATAAATGTAATTGACATTGCTGAATGCACAATTTTTGCACGTTCGTGCATGTTTGAACAAAAAAAATGCGAACAAGTGCAATTTGCGCACAAATTGTTCTAAACGTGTTACCCAATGTTCCGATTGCATATTTTTGAACCAAAACACACATTCCAGCATTCCATGCTCATAAATCTAATTGACGTTACTGAATGCACAGTTTGCGCACGTTCGTGCGAGTTTGAATGCGAAACGTGAACTCTTGCAAAATTTGTGCAAAAATGGTTTAAAATATGTCTTCCAATGGTCCAAATGCATATTTACAATCCAAATTACAAAATTGTATCATTCCTAACTTGTAAATCAAATTGACACAATCGATTGCACAATTTGTGCACATTAGCGCATGTTTGAATGCAAAACGTGAACTCGTGCAAATTTGTAGACAAATGGCTTTAAAAATGTTATGCAATGTTCCAATTGCATATTTACAATACTTAGTACAAATTCTAGCATTCTAAGCTCAAAAATATGATTGGCATTATGGTATCCATAATTTGTGCACGTTTGAACGCAAAACATGAACTCGCGCAAATTTGTGTACGAATTGTTTTAAACATCTTATCCAATGTTCCGATTGCATATTTTCAATACTCAGTACATGTTCTAGAATTCCAAAATGCAGTACATATGATTGACAATATTGAATGCACAATTTGCGCACATCTGCGCATTTTGAAAATAAGATGCACACTCGTGCAAATTTGTGCTCAAATTGTTTTAAACATCCTATCCAATGTTCCAATTGCATATTTTTAATCCTAAGTACAGATTCTAGCATTCTAAACTCTTAAATCAAATTGATTTAGTTGAATGCACACTCTGTGTACATTTGTGCATGTTTGAACGCAAAACGTGAACTCCGGCAAATTCGTGCATAAATGGTTTAAGATTTGTTGTTACCCTGTGGTCAAACTGCCAACTCGAAGTCCCAAATACAATTTATATCATTACAAAGCTCGTAAATCAAATCGACACAATCGAATGCACAATTTGTGCAATTTTGAACACGGAACACGAACCCATCCGAATTTTCATTCAAAATGTTTTAAATATGTTGTCCAAAGTTCCGATTGCATATTTCCGGTCATATTCCATCATTCTCGACTCATAAGTCAAATTAATTTTCACTAAATGCACGACTTGTGCATATTTGAACACGTAAGGCGCGGAGTCTTGCAAATTCTGTGCACAATTGGTTTAAAATGTTTTATCCAACGGCCCAATTCCATATTTACAATTCAAAATACAAATTATGCCCTTACAAACTCATAAATCGAATGGACATCATCGAATGCGCAATTTACGCATATTTGAACGCAAAACGTGAGGCCGTGCAAATTAGTGCGCAAACGGTTTTGAACGTGTTATCCAATGTTCCAATTGCACATTTACAATAATAGTTACATATTACAGCATTCTAAACACATAAATGTAATTGACATTGCTGAATGCACAATTTTTGCACGTTCGTGCATGTTTGAACAAAAAAAATGCGAACAAGTGCAATTTGCGCACAAATTGTTCTAAACGTGTTACCCAATGTTCCGATTGCATATTTTTGAACCAAAACACACATTCCAGCATTCCATGCTCATAAATCTAATTGACGTTACTGAATGCACAGTTTGCGCACGTTCGTGCGAGTTTGAATGCGAAACGTGAACTCTTGCAAAATTTGTGCAAAAATGGTTTAAAATATGTCCTCCAATGGTCCAAATGCATATTTACAATCCAAATTACAAAATTGTATCATTCCTAACTTGTAAATCAAATTGACACAATCGATTGCACAATTTGTGCACATTAGCGCATGTTTGAATGCAAAACGTGAACTCGTGCAAATTTGTAGACAAATGGCTTTAAAAATGTTATCCAATGTTCCAATTGCATATTTACAATACTTAGTACAAATTCTAGCATTCTAAGCTCAAAAATATGATTGGCATTATGGTATCCATAATTTGTGCGCGTTTGAACGCAAAACATGAACTCGCGCAAATTTGTGTACGAATTGTTTTAAACATCTTATCCAATGTTCCGGTTGCATATTTTCAATACTCAGTACATGTTCTAGCATTCCAAAATCAGTACATATGATTGACAATATTGAATGCACAATTTGCGCACATCTACGCATTTTGAAAATAAGATGCACACTCGTGCAAATTTGTGCTCAAATTGTTTTAAACATCCTATCCAATGTTCCAATTGCATATTTTTAATCCTAACTACAGATTCTAGCATTCTAAACTCTTAAATCAAATTGATTTAGTTGAATGCACACTCTGTGTACATTTGTGCATGTTTGAACGCAAAACGTGAACTCCGGCAAATTCGTGCATAAATGGTTTAAGATTTGTTGTTACCCTGTGGTCAAACTGCCAACTCGAAGTCCCAAATACAATTTATCTCATTACAAAGCTCGTAAATCAAATTGACACAATCGAATGCACAATTTGTGCAATTTTGAACACGGAACACGAACTCATCCGAATTTTCATTCAAAATGTTTTAAATATGTTGTTATGGAGCAGCCAACACACTAAGCTCAAAGAATTCAACATGATGAAGATGAGCATGGTCAAGAAGGCAAGGATCAAGTTCAAGAGGTTTTGAGTCCAATCAGCATGCCTCGAAGGCCTATAACAAGGTCTCAATCTAAGAAGCTTCAAGAAGCCTTAATCCATCATCTACAAGGCTTTGTGAACTTAGCTAGTGAAAGTTTACAAGGACACCAAAGCTTTGTGCCAAGTGCAGCTCAAGTTCAATACAACTTAATTCAAGTCCAAGTTATTAATGGGTTTAATTATGTTAAATATGGGCTGGACGAATTTGTTATTTTAAAAGCCCATTAGTTTTAGTTAGTTTAATTATTCTTAAAATAGGAAGTATGTCAAAATTCCTATTTAAGGTCTGATTAGATAAATTTCCTTTTTTTGTGATTAGGGTTATTAGTTTTCCTTACTCACTAAGGAAAACCTTGTAAAGGCTATATATATATGCCTTGGACGAATTTTATGATTCAGAATTGAAGTTTTAAAACCTAAAGGCTGTTTTGCTTTTATCTTTGTGTTCTTGTGTAGAATACATGCTTTAAGGAACATTCAAGTAGATTGATCATCTTCTTGTGGAGTGTTTCGAAATTGGAATTTAGAAACGAGTTTTCTTTATTCTAATTCTTTGATCATCTAAGTAATCTGATTTCTAACCATTCTTAGGGGTTGTTGCTGAATTGACTATTGGGGTTTTCAAGTTAATGCTTTGGGGGTTCGAATACATTCAGGGGTTCTCAAGCTTATTCTTGGAGGTTCCGTATCATTTGGTATCAGAGCTTTGGCTCTAGATCAGGTTTTATCTTTTATAATTTTTATTCTTAATCCTGATTTCTTATGTTTTTCTTATTCTTTTAAAATCGTTCTTATTTATTTTTGTTCTTCATTCTTGTGTTTTGTTCTTTGTTCTTGTTTGTTAGTCTTGATTTTTGTTTTTCCCTTTAGGTCAGTCAATTGTTTTGCATTCTGAAATTTAGATTTGTGTTCATAGTTGAAATTAAAAAAAAAAAATTCGTGCAAAAAAAAAAAAAAAAAGAGAAGAAATTTGAAAAAAAAAAGCAAAAAAAATAAAAAAAAAAATTCATGAAAAAAAAGAGAGAAAGTTATTAGAAAAGGAAGAATTAAGATTCTTGAGTGATTTATATCCTAATTAGGTCTGATTTACATTTCCTTCCATTCCTTGCTCATTAAGGAATATTGTTTGAGTGATTAATATCCTCATCAGGTCTGATTTTGGTTTCCTAATCCTATTTGGTTTATAATTGACATATCTAACTAGATCTTGTCATATCTTGTATTACTTGTCTATTAAGGATTTTGCATATCTTTACAATACTTGATCATTAAGGAATATTACTTATTGAGGCAGATTTGACTTTTCTCCTTAAAATAACTTCTAAATTCGTTTTCTTTTCTATTCTAGAAGATCTTTGTATTTCTTTCACATGTCTTTTGCATCTTTTTGAGTTTTCCTATTTTATTGCTTCTGAATTGTTGTTTTTTTTTTTTAACCGAATTGCCTCAAACTTGTTTTGAAAATTTCACTTTTGAAAGTTCTACTTGAATATTGCTTCAATCTAATTGATTTGTTCTAAAAGTGTGATTCACCTAAGAACATAAAAGAATTAGCTTGAGTGGTGAGAGGAAGTCGAGTGAAACATCAAATTGAGTTAAACACGAGTGACCACCCGCATCATTTGAGTGCAAACACGTGAGGGAGTGCTTGTGAGGATTTTAAATTATTATTATTATTGTTTCTAACATTCTTTTACAGCAATGTCAAACCAAGGTGAAAATAAAGGTGAGGGTAAAGTTGATGAAACTTTGCTCCGTGAGGCTCAACAAAGGCAATTTGAACGTATGAATACAAATTTTGAGACTATAATGGAGAGATTAAACTGCATGGATACAAGGCTAGGAGCGGTTGAAAGGGCAACAACACCAAATCATAATGAGGAAATAGAAGGCAATGTTGACAATGAGGATAAAGATGAGGCCTATGCAGAAGTAGTACCAAGAGGTGGAGGTAGACAAGGCCGAGGTAGAGGAAGAGGAAGGTTAGAACCGGTTCCATACAATGGAAGAAACCGAGGCAATGAAGATAATGTAGATCAAAATTTGGGAAGCATCAAACATAAGATACCTAACTTTCAAGGTAAATCAGATTCGGAGTCCTATTTACAATGGGAGAAGCAATTGGAGCTTATATTTGATTGCCATCAATTTAGCGAGGAAAAGAAGGTAAAATTGGCAGTTACTCAATTTTCTGATTATGCTATTGCTTGGTGGGACCATTTGGTGATTAATAGGCGAAGGAATTTGGAGTACCCAATTGATAATTGGCCTGAGCTCAAGGTTGTAATGAGGAAGCGATTTGTGCCCAAACACTATCATAGGGAACTTGTACAAAAACTTCAAGTTCTTAAACAAGGTAGTAAGAGTGTGGATGATTACCATAAAGAGATGGAGATGCTCATGACTAGGGCTGATATAGATGAAGATGTGGAGATCACTATGGCACGCTTCTTGGCTGGTCTAAACAAAGACATATCTGACCGAGTAGATTTACACAAATATGAAGATTTAGAAGAGATGGTGCACATGGCCGTCAAGATAGAAAGGCAACTCCAAGGAAGAGGGGTGACAAGGTACAATTCCAAATCCTATTCTAGCTCTAATTTTAATTGGAAAAAGGATGGAAAGAGTGATTATAGGGGTGGGAATAAGGTTGCTCATGAGGTTGCTAAAGGGAAGACAGATTCGGTCTCTAAGGACAAAATCAAAACCAATGAGGCTAAAGGGAGAAATAGAGACATTAAGTGTTGGAAGTGTCAAGGAGTAGGTCATGTGAGCAAAGATTGCCCTAATAAGAGAACTATGACCATAAGGAATGGGGAAATTGTGACTGATGAAGAAGAGGGCAATAATGAAAGTGATAAGGATGAGATGCCTGAATTGGAAAGTTGTAGTGATGGGAGTATAGAGGAGCCAATCAAAGGTGACATGCTGGTTACAAGGCGTGCTCTTAGTACTCAAATAAAGGAAGATTGCATTGAAGAGCAACGAGACAACTTATTCCATACAAGGTGTCATGTGCAAGGCAAGGCATGTCTTATGATTGTTGATGGAGGGAGTTGCACCAATGCAGTGAGCTCATTCTTAATTAGTAGATTGGGGCTATCTACTATACCACACCCACGACCATACAAACTTCAATGGCTTAATGATTGTGGAGAGGTCAAGGTAAATAGACAATCTATTATTTCCTTTTCAATTGGTAAATATCATGATGAGCAATTGTGTGATGTAGTTCCTATGCATGCTGTGATGGGAATTGTAGGTTTCATCAATTAACTCCCCAATAGCAAGAATACTATGATAAGTTGAATTAAAAGAAAACTAGAAATTACCAATTTAATCCACAAATTCGGATCGTTCAAAGATTGAAGTAAGAAGATAGATGCTACTTAACCCCTTTACCAATAAGGATAAAGATACTAAGATAGACTTTGAATTTCCTCTTATGCCACAAACAAGAATGTTTGATAAATAACAAGAAAACAAAGATTTAGATTTTGACACCACAAGCTAGAATAAAGCTTGATAAGTCACAAAGTTTATGCAAGAAATTAAAGACAAAATTCCTCACAATAAAACTCAAACAAAGTTATAATTCATATATCAAATTCATTCATGCTACAAAAGAAAGAAAAAGGACTTGTTTATATAGTGTACAAGTCCATGCTCACACTACTAAAATAGACTCACACACATAGGATTACTTTTACTCTTAAATGGCCTTAATAACCATTACCCACATTAATAGCCATTACTTAGTATTGATTACCCCATTAACTTTAGTAACCACTACCCATAATAATAGCCATTACTTGGTATTAATTACCCTATTAACTTGTATATGGTGGCTACATGTAACCCTAATTGTTATTAACACAAAAACAAGTTAAATATTATTCCTTGGGCCTCCATGGATGCCTTATTGGGCTGAAATTCGTGGGCTTTCCAAATGTCCTTAATTAAACCCAATATGGCTTCTTGAAGCTTCTTGGATTTGGACCTTGTGATTGGGCCTTCTTGTACCATTAATGGATCTTGGATCTCTTTAGGCTTTGAACTTGGATTCACATCATTCCCCCTTTCTTCAAAAGGATTTGTCCTCAAATCAGCTCCATCATCTTTATCACCTAAATCAAACAAAGACAAGTCACTAACATTAAATGTAGCACTAACATTGCCATACTCACTTGGAAGTTCTAGCTTGTAGGCATTGTTGTTGATGCGTTGAAGCACTTTAAAAGGACCATCTCCTCTTGGCATAAGCTTTGATTTCCTTTGATTAGGAAATCTTTCCTTCCTCAAGTGCACCCACACCCAATCTCCGGGCTCAAAAATGACTTGCTTCCTCCCCTTGTTGTGTTGCTTTTCATATTGGAGTGTCTTCTTCTCAATGTTTACACGCACCCTCTCATGCAAAGTCTTGATGAACTCAGCTTTTTGTTTCCCCTCTAGATTAGCTTTGTCCAATGGCAATGGTAGCAAATCTAATGGAGTCATTGGGTTGAATCCATACACAACTTCAAATGGTGAGCAATTTGTTGAACCATGCACACTCCTATTGTAAGCAAATTCCACATGTGGCAAACATTCTTCCCAATTCTTCAGATTTCTTTGGATGATAGCCCTCAAAAGTGTTGAAAGTGTCCTATTGACCACCTCCGTTTGTCCATCCGTTTGTGGATGACAAGTTATAGAATACAAAAGCTTTGTCCCCATCTTTCCCCAAAGAGTCTTCCAAAAGTGACTTAGGAATTTGACATCCCTATCACTCACAATGGTCCTTGGCACTCCGTGTAGCCTAACAATCTCCTTGAAGAATAGATTGGCAATATGGGTTGCATCATCCGTCTTGTGACATGGAATGAAATGTGCCATTTTGCTAAACCTGTCCACAACAACAAAAATGGAATCTCTCCCTCCCTTGGACCTAGGTAATCCTAAAACAAAATCCATAGAAATGTCTACCCAAGGTTCATTTGGTATGGTAAGAGGTGTATACAAACCATGAGGCATTGCTTTGGATTTGGCTTGTTTGCAAGTAATGCATTTCTCACAAATTCTCTTAACATCCCTTTTCATGTGTGGCCAAAAGAAATGGTCACCCAACACATCCAAAGTTTTCTTAATCCCAAAATGCCCCATTAAACCTCCGCTATGTGCCTCTCTCACAAGTAACTCTCTTAAAGAACTTTGTGGCACACACAATTTGTTTTCCCGAAAAAGAAAACCATCAAACTTATAGAACTTATCAAAACCCCCTTTCTCACATGCCCCATAAACATTAGCAAAATCAGGATCATTAGAATAAAGATCTTTGATGTATTCAAATCCTAATAATTTTGCATCAAGTTTAGAGATCAAGGCATACCTTCTTGACAATGCATCGGCCACCACATTTTCTTTCCCTTGCTTGTACTTAATGATGTACAGAAAAGATTCAATGAATTCCACCCATTTTGCATGTCTCTTGTTGAGCTTTCCTTGTCCTTTGAGATACTTCATGGACTCATGGTCAGTGTGAATTATGAATTCTTTGTAACCAAGGTAATGCTGCCATGTCCTTAGAACCCTCACCAATGCATAGAACTCCTTGTCATATGTAGGGTAGTTTAGACTTGCTCCACTTAGCTTTTCGCTAAAGAATGGTATGGGCTTGCCTTCTTGCATCAAAACTCCTCCAATACCTATGCCACTTGCATCGCACTCAATCTCAAAAGGTTTAGTAAAATTTGGCAAAGATAATAAGGGTGCAGAACTTAATTTGTCTTTTAGCAAGTTAAAAGCCTCATCTTGTTCAATTCCCCACTTAAAACCAACATTCTTTTTAATGCATTCAGTTAAAGGTGCAGCTATGGTAGAAAATTTTTTAATGAACCTTCTATAAAAACTAGCTAAACCATGAAAGCTTCTTGCATCACTTACACTTGTGGGTGTTGGCCATTCTCTAATTACTTTTACCTTTTCTTGATCAACATGAATGCCCTTGTCATTGACAATATATCCAAGAAAAGTAATTTCATTAGTGCAAAAACAGCATTTCTTTAGATTAGCATACAACTTCTCTTCTCTAAGCACATCAAAAACACAAGTTAAATGTTGTACATGCTCATCTAAATTTTTGCTATAAACTAAGATATCATCAAAATAGACAACAACAAATTTGCCTATGAATGCTCTTAAAACATGATTCATCAATCTCATGAAAGTGTTTGGTGCATTAGTTAAACCAAAAGGCATTACTAACCACTCATATAAACCATGTTTAGTTTTAAAAGCTGTTTTCCATTCATCACCTTCTCTCATTCTAATTTGATGATAACCAGATTTCAAATCAATTTTTGAAAACAAAAATGAACCATGCAATTCATCCAACATGTCATCTAGCCTAGGAATGGGATGTCTATACTTCACCGTGATTTTGTTGATGGCACGACAATCAACACACATCCTCCAAGTTCCATCTTTCTTAGGCACTAACAAGACGGGTACGGCACATGGACTCATGCTTTCACGAACATAACCCTTCTCCATAAGCTCACTCACTTGCTTTTGGATTTCCTTGGTCTCCTCTGGATTACATCTATATGCTCGTCTATTTGGAATGCTTGCTCCAGGTATGAAATCAATTTGGTGCTCAATGCCTCTTTTAGGTGGCAAACCATTTGGAATTTCTTCTGGGAATAAATCTTCATAAACCTGCAAAAGATCAACAACAACACTAGGCAAACCATTGGTTATTTCGTTAGAAATATGCAAAATCTCCTTGTACATAAGTACAAGCATGTGTTGCCTCAAAAGCATAGCTTCCTTCACATCACTCATTTTTGCATAAACACTCATTTTTCTTTCATTTGAACCTTCCTTGTTTTCTCTCACCATGTGTTTCCCATTTTGGTCAAGAGAATTGGAATTTTTAGGTTCACTCATCTCACCTTTTTCTTTACTCTCAAAGGTTTCCCTTCCCAAAGAATTTCCCAATAAAGAACCCATTTCTTCATATTGTTGCTTGATGCGCATTTGGTCTTCAAAAATCTGTTTTGGGGTTAATGGTCCAAGGTTAAACCTTTTTCCATCCATAGTCAAACATATTTTTGAATCCATCATGATTAGCCCTTCTATCATATTGCCAAGGTCTCCCCAACAACATATGTCCGGCCAACATTGGTAACACATCACACAACACCTCATCCTTATATCTACCAATTTGAAAAGAAATTAGAACTTGCTTATTTACCTTTACAACTCCACTTTCATTAAGCCATTGCAACTTGTATGGTCTTGGGTGCTTGGTAGTAGGCAACTTCAATTTCTCCACTAGCAAAGTGCTTGCTACATTAGTACAACTTCCACTATCCACAATCATGTTGCACAACTTGTTAGAAATCAAACAATGAGTATGAAACAAATTTTCCCTTTGCTCCCTATGGACATCATGTTTATTTTGCAAACTCAATGTTCTTTGAACAACAAGATTATCTCCCTTAGCACATTCAACATCACTACAATCTTCTAAAGAAGGCATATCATCATCACTATCCCCCTCACTCTCCGATTCAATATCACCATCCCTTAGAATCATAGCTTTCTTATTTGGACATTCCCTAGCAATGTGTCCATGACCCAAACACTTAAAACATTTTATTCCCCTAGTTTGGGTTGGTTGATTCTCACCCTTTCCCTTATTACCCAAGTCAATTTTAGGTTTATTTTCTTCCACTTTTGACTTGTTAAAAGGTTTATTATCCTTTTTCCCCCAAGAAGTTTTCCAATAAGAAGAAGAACCCACATTGGTTTAGAATCATACCTCTTTCCTTTCAATTGCCTTTCCACTTTCATGGCCAAATTCACCATATCTTCAATCTCCACATAATGTTGCAAATCAACAACATCAGCAATGTTTTTGTTTAGCCCTCTAAAGAATCTTGCCATGGTAGCTTCACGATCTTCTACCACGTTTGCTCTAATCATAGCCTTCTCCATTTCTTTGTGATACTCCTCCACACTCATGGATCCTTGAATTAGAGTTTGTAACCTTTGATGAAGCTCTCTATAGTAGTGGCTTGGAACAAACCTCTTTCTCATGATTTGCTTCATTTCCCTCCAAGACTCCACGGGTCTTTCTTCATATCTACGTCTTTCCTTGCAAAATTGATCCCACCAAACAATTGCATAATCACTAAACTCAACAGCGGCAAGTTTTACCTTTTTCTCCTCCGAATAATTGTGACATTCGAAGATGAGTTCCACTTTCCTCTCCCATTCAAGGTACACATCTGGATCATTTCTTCCTTGGAATGAAGGAATCTTCATTTTGATGCTTCCAAGGTTGCGATCAACATCATCTATAGGACGTCCTCTCCTAGCTTGTCTCCTAGGATTGATTTGTTGTCCCACCAAGGTGACTTGATCATCATCCAATTCATCCTCTCCTTCATAGTCCTCTTGGTCAATTGGTGGACGTCTCCTTTCTTTAGGCTCTCCTTGTAATTGGTTAAGGATGCCATCATGCCTCTCCAATTTCTCATTGACTCCCGCCATCATGTTAAACATTCTTTCGAGTTGTTGTTGCATAGCTTGAATCACATGATCATTTGTAGAAGAAGAACTTGTGTCTTTTGACATGATTGTAAAACCTAAAATTTTAACAAAAGAAAATAGAAAAAAAAATAATCTCACAACACTCCCTCACGTGTTTCACTCAAAATTGATGTATACCACTCGTGTTTACACTCAATTTTGGCTTTTTCTCTAATGATCTCACACTCTTGCCTTTTACCTCTCAAATTTGCCTTTTGATTTCTTAGATTAACTAAGTTTCTCAATCAAACAAAATTCAAGAATGTAGTAATCAATGATAAAAAATAAATAAGGTAGGCTAACAAGAAAATAATAAGGTAGGCTTAAAGAAAAGAACAATTTGTAACAAATAGGCTAATAGAAATGAAAAACAAAGACAGATCATCAAAGAACACAAAGAGACAGAATTATAAAGATAAATCTCAATGGAATATGAAGAGTCAATTTTTTTTTAATGTAAACTGAGATCTAACATAGGAATATCAAAGATAACATGTACCTTTTTTTTATGGACGAATTTCTTTTTTTTTTTTTTGATATATGCACGAATTGAAAGGTATCACAAAAATCTCAAAGATAACAACTTTTTTTTTTGATATCTGCAAACAAAAATCTTGAGACAAGAAGAATAAAGATAAAAAAAATAACAAGAATAATAGATAGCAAGAAAGGTGCAAAATATAAGATGAACACAAGATATTGAGAACTAAAAGATAGTTTTGGATATGCAAACCTCAATCTTTAGCCAATGCTCTGATACCACTTATGATGGGAATTGTAGGTTTCATCAATTAACTCCCCAATAGCAAGAATACTATGATAAGTTGAATTAAAAGAAAACTAGAAATTACCAATTTAATCCACAAATTCGGATCGTTCAAAGATTGAAGTAAGAAGATAGATGCTACTTAACCCCTTTACCAATAAGGATAAAGATACTAAGATAGACTTTGAATTTCCTCTTATGCCACAAACAAGAATGTTTGATAAATAACAAGAAAACAAAGATTTAGATTTTGACACCACAAGCTAGAATAAAGCTTGATAAGTCACAAAGTTTATGCAAGAAATTAAAGACAAAATTCCTCACAATAAAACTCAAACAAAGTTATAATTCATATATCAAATTCATTCATGCTACAAAAGAAAGAAAAAGGACTTGTTTATATAGTGTACAAGTCCATGCTCACACTACTAAAATAGACTCACACACATAGGATTACTTTTACTCTTAAATGGCCTTAATAACCATTGCCCACATTAATAGCCATTACTTAGTATTGATTACCCCATTAACTTTAGTAACCACTACCCATAATAATAGCCATTACTTGGTATTAATTACCCTATTAACTTGTATATGGTGGCTACATGTAACCCTAATTGTTATTAACACAAAAACAAGTTAAATATTATTCCTTGGGCCTCCATGGATGCCTTATTGGGCTGAAATTCATGGGCTTTCCAAATGTCCTTAATTAAACCCAATATGGCTTCTTGAAGCTTCTTGGATTTGGACCTTGTGATTGGGCCTTCTTGTACTATTAATGGATCTTGGATCTCTTTAGGCTTTGAACTTGGATTCACATCATGCTGGAGATATTTTGCTTGGTAGACCATGGCAATTTGATAGAAAGACCAAGCATGATGGGTACCTCAATCGGTATCACTTTACCAAGGATGGGCGCAAGATCATATTAACATCGCTTTCTTCAAAGGAGGTGTATGAAGACCAATGTAAAATGGAAAGAATGAGAGTGGAGGCTGAAAAGAAAGAAAAAGAGAGTAAGAAAAATTCTTTAGAGAGTGAAAAGAAAGAGGGAAAAATAAAAGAAGAGATTCAGCCTAGAGAGAAAAAAGAAAAGAATTTGAGTTTAATAGCTAGGACAAGTGAGGTTAGACAGGCCTTGTATGCTAATCGGCCTATATTTGTACTTTTGTACAAAGGGGCTTATTTGGCAACTAATGAACTTAACCCATCTTTGCCTAGTGTGTTTGTTGATCTTTTGCAGGAATTTGAAGATGTGTTTCCCAAAGAGATGCCTAGTGGATTACCCCCAATTAGAGGCATAGAACATCAAATTGACTTCATTCCTGGGGCAGCCATACCCAATCGACCAGCATATAGAGCAAATCCAAGAGAAACAAAGGAGATCCAAACACAAGTGGAGGAGTTGCTAGCTAAAGGGTATGTGAGGGAAAGTCTTAGTCCTTGTTCGGTTCCTGTCATTCTTGTGCCAAAGAAGGATGGAACATGGAGGATGTGTGTGGATTGCAGAGCCATCAATAAAATCACTGTAAAGTATCGTCATCCTATTCCTAGATTAGATGATATGCTTGATGAGTTATATGGTTCTTGTTTGTTCACTAAAATAGACTTGAAATCTGGTTATTATCAAATTCGAATGAATGTTGGTGATGAATGGAAAACAGCTTTTAAGACTAAGTATGGGTTGTATGAGTGGCTTGTTATGCCCTTTGGTCTTACTAATGCACCTAGCACATTCATGCGATTGATGAACCATGTGTTGCGAAATTACTTAGGTAAATTTGTTGTTGTTTACTTTGATGATATTCTAATTTACTCTAAGTGTTTAGATGATCATGTTATGCATGTGCGAATTGTACTAGAAACACTTAGACAAGAAAAGTTGTATGCAAACCTTAAAAAGTGTAGTTTTTGCATGAATAAGGTTAATTTTCTTGGTTTTGTTGTATCTAGTCAAGGCATAGAGGTTGATGAGGAGAAGGTTAGGGCTATTAAAGAGTGGCCAAAACCTAAAAATGCTAGTGAGGTGAGAAGTTTTCATGGGCTTGCTAGTTTCTATAGGAGATTCATTAAAGATTTCAGCATTATAGCTGCACCTTTGAATGAATTAGTTAAGAAAAATGTTGGATTTGTTTGGGGTGATGCACAAGAACATGCATTTAATGAACTTAAGGCAAAATTATGTAATGCACCTCTACTTGCTTTACCTAACTTTGATAAAACTTTTGAGATTGAATGTGATGCTAGTGGCATAGGGATTGGAGCTGTTTTGATGCAGGATCAAAGACCACTAATGTATTTTAGTGAAAAGTTAAGTGGGGCAACCTTGAAATATCCAACTTATGACAAGGAATTATATGCATTGGTTCGAGCTTTGCAAACTTGGCAACATTATTTGTGGCCTAGGGAGTTTGTGATACACACTGACCATGAAAGTTTAAAGCATTTGAAGGGTCAAGATAAGCTGAACCGTAGGCATGCCAAATGGGTGGAGTTCATAGAAACATTTCCATATGTGATTAAGTACAAGCAAGGTAAAGAGAATGTGGTTGCTGATGCATTATCTAGAAGGTACACCTTACTTAACTCTCTTACTGCTAAATTATTAGGTTTTGAGTTTATAAAGGAGTTGTATCCACATGATGATGATTTTGGTGATATATATGCATCTTGTGCCAATGGGGTTGTTTCAGATGATTTTTACTTGTTTGATGGTTTCTTGTTTAAAAGAAATAGATTGTGCATTCCTAAGTGTTCTATAAGGGAATTATTAATTAAGGAGGCACATGGAGGAGGCTTAATGGGGCATTTTGGGGTAAATAAGACCTATGATATGCTGTTAGAACATTTCTTTTGGCCCGGCATGAAACATGATGTGTATAAAGTTTGTGAGCATTGCATTACATGTAGAGAGGCTAAGTCTAGGTTGAAACCGCATGGGTTATACACACCATTACCCATTCCTAGTGAACCTTGGACTGATTTGTCTATGGATTTTGTGCTTGGATTGCCTAGAACTAGGAAAGGTCATGATAGTATCTTTGTTGTGGTTGATAGATTTAGTAAAATGGCTCATTTTATACCATGTCATAAAACTGATGATGCTAAGTTGATTGCTGATTTGTTTTTCAAAGAAGTTATGCGTTTACATGGCATACCTAGGAGCATTGTTAGTGATAGGGATGTTAAGTTTTTGAGTCATTTTTGGCATGTGTTATGGGGAAAGTTAGGAACTAAGCTATTATTTTCAACTACTTGTCACCCTCAAACCGATGGGCAAACTGAAGTAGTTAATAGGACTTTGATTACTTTGCTTAGGGCAATCATAGAAAAGAACATTAGGATGTGGGAGGATTGTTTACCATTTGTGGAGTTTGCTTACAATAGGGCTGTTCATAGCACTACTAATTGCTCTCCATTTGAGATTGTTTATGGATTTAATCCACTTACTCCTATTGATTTATTGCCACTGCCACCTAACAATTTTGTGAGTGTTGATGCTAATTCTAAGGCTGATTTGGTGAAGAAGTTACATAAGCAAGTTAAGGAGAGGATTGAGAAGCAAAATGCTAAAGTAGCTTCACGTGTGAACAAGGGAAGGAAGCCAATGATTTTTCAGCCTAGAGATTGGGTTTGGGTGCATTTTCGTAAAGAAAGGTTTCCACTTCAAAGGAAGTCTAAGCTAAACCCAAGAGGAGATGGTCCTTTTCAAATACTTGAAAGGATTAATGACAATGCATACAAAGTGGACCTACCTGGTGAGTATAATGTTAGTGCTTCATTCAATGTGGCTGATTTGAGTCCTTTTGATATAGGTGATGCTTTAGATTCGAGGACGAATCCTTTTGAGGAGAGGGGAAATGTTATGGAGCAGCCAACACACCAAGCTCAAAGAATTCAACATGATGAAGATGAGCATGGTCAAGAAGGCAAGGATCAAGTTCAAGAGGTTTTGAGTCCAATCAGCATGCCTCAAAGGCCTATAACAAGGTCTCAATCTAAGAAGCTTCAAGAAGCCTTAATCCATCATCTACAAGGCTTTGTGAACTTAGCTAGTGAAAGTTTACAAGGACACCAAAGCTTTGTGCCAAGTGCAGCTCAAGTTCAATACAACTTAATTCAAGTCTAAGTTATTAATGGGTTTAATTATGTTAAATAAGGGCTGGACGAATTTGTTATTTTAAAAGCCCATTAGTTTTAGTTAGTTTAATTATTCTTAAAATAGGAAGTATGTTGATGTGAATCCAAGTTCAAAGCCTAAAGAGATCCAAGATCCATTAATAGTAAAAGAAGGCCCAATCACAAGGTCCAAATCCAAGAAGCTTTAAGAAGCCATATTGGGTTTAATTAAGGACATTTGGAAAGCCCACGAATTTCAGCTCAATAAGGCATCCATGGAGGCCCAAGGAATAATATTTAACTTGTTTTTGTGTTAATAACAATTAGGGTTACATGTAGCCACCATATACAAGTTAATAGGGTAATTAATACCAAGTAATGGTTATTATTATGGGTAGTGGTTACTAAAGTTAATGGGGTAATCAATACCAAGTAATGACTATTAATGTGGGTAATGGCTATTAAGGCCATTTAAGAGTCAAAGTAATCCTATGTGTTTGAGTCTATTTTAGTAGTGTGAGCATGGACTTGTACTCTATATAAACAAGTCCTTTTTTTCTCTCTTTTGTAGCATGAATGAATTTGATATATGAATTATAACTTTGTTTGAGTTTTATTGTGAGGAATTTTGTCTTTAATTTCTTGCATAAACTTTGTGACTTATCAAGCTTTATTCTAGCTTGTGGTGTCAAAATCTAAATCTTTGTTTTCTTTTTATTTATCAAACTTTCTTGTTTGTGGCATAAGAGGAAATTCAAAGTCTATCTTAGTATCTTTATCCTTGTTGGTAAAAGGGTTAAGTAGCATCTATCTTCTTACTTCAATCTTTGAACGATCCAAATTTGTGGATTAAATTGGTAATTTCTAGTTTTCTTCTAATTCAACTTATCATAGTATTCTTGCTATTGGGGAGTTAATTGATGAAACCTACAATTCCCATCATAAGTGGTATCAGAGCATTGGCTCAAGATTGAGGTTTGCGTATCCAAAACTATCTTTTAGTTCTCAATATCTTGTGTTCATCTTATATTTTGCACCTTTCTTGCTATCTATTATTCTTGTTATTTTTTTTATCTTTATTCTTCTTATCTCAAGATTTTGTTTGCAGATATCAAAAAAAAAAAAAAAAAATTTCGTCCATAAAAAAAAAAAAAAAAAAAATTCGTCCATAAAAAAAAAAGTATATGTTATCTTTGATATTCCTATGTTATATCTCAGTTTACATTAAAAAAAAAAATTGACTCTTCATATTCCATTGAGATCTATCTTTATAATTCTGTCTCTTTGTGTTCTTTGATAATCTATCTTTGTTTTTCATTTCTATTAGCCTATTTGTTACAAATTGTTCTTTTCTTTAAGCCTACCTTATTATTTTCTTGTTAGCCTACCTTATTTTTTATCATTGATTACTACATTCTTGAATTTTGTTTGATTGAGAAACTTAGTTAATCTAAGAAATCAAAAGGCAAATTTGAGAGGTAAAAGGCAAGAGTGTGAGATCATTAGAGAAAAAGCCAAAATTGAGTGTAAACACGAGTGGTATACATCAATTTTGAGTGAAACACGCGAGGGAGTGTTGTGAGATTGTTTCTTTCTATTTTCTTTTGTTAAAATTTTAGGTTTTACAATCATGTCAAAAGACACAAGTTCTTCTTCTACAAATGATCATGTGATTCAAGCTATGCAACAACAATTCGAAAGAATGTTTAACATGATGGCGGGAGTCAATGAGAAATTGGAGAGGCATGATGGCATCCTTAACCAATTACAAGGAGAGCCTAAAGAAAGGAGACGTCCACCAATTGACCAAGAGGACTATGAAGGAGAGGATGAATTGGATGATGATCAAATCACCTTGGTGGGACAACAAATCAATCCTAGGAGACAAGCTAGGAGAGGACGTCCTAAAGATGATGTTGATCGCAACCTTGGAAGCATCAAAATGAAGATTCCTTCATTCCAAGGAAGAAATGATCCAGATGTGTACCTTGAATGGGAGAGGAAAGTGGAACTCATCTTCGAATGTCACAATTATTCGGAGGAGAAAAAGGTAAAACTTGCCGCTGTTGAGTTTAGTGATTATGCAATTGTTTGGTGGGATCAATTTTGCAAGGAAAGACGTAGATATGGAGAAAGACCCGTGGAGTCTTGGAGGGAAATGAAGCAAATCATGAGAAAGAGGTTTGTTCCAAGCCACTACTATAGAGAGCTTCATCAAAGATTACAAACTCTAATTCAAGGATCCATGAGTGTGGAGGAGTATCACAAAGAAATGGAGAAGGCTATGATTAGAGCAAATATGGTAGAAGATCGTGAAGCTACCATGGCAAGGTTTTTGAGAGGGCTAAACAAAAACATTGCTGATGTTGTTGATTTGCAACATTATGTGGAGATTGAAGATATGGTGAATTTGGCCATGAAAGTGGAAAGGCAATTGAAAGGAAAGAGGTATGATTCTAAACCAAATGTGGGTTCTTCTTCTTCTTGGAAAACTTCTTGGGGGAAAAAGGATGATAAACCTTTTAACAAGTCAAAAGTGGAAGAAAATAAACCTAAAATTGACTTGGGTAATAAGGGAAAGGGTGAGAATCAACCAGCCCAAACTAGGGGAATCAAATGTTTTAAGTGTTTGGGTCATGGGCACATTGCTAGGGAATGTCCAAATAAGAGAGCTATGATTCTAAGGGATGGTGATATTGAATCGGAGAGTGAGGGGGATAGTGATGATGATATGCCTTCTTTAGAAGATTGTAGTGATGTTGAATGTGCTAAGGGAGATAATCTTGTTGTTCAAAGAACATTGAGTTTGCAAAATAAACATGATGTCCATAGGGAGCAAAGGGAAAATTTATTTCATACTCATTGTTTGATTTCTAACAAGTTGTGCAACATGATTGTGGATAGTGGAAGTTGTACTAATGTAGCAAGCACTTTGCTAGTGGAGAAATTGAAGTTGCCTACTACCAAGCACCCAAGACCATACAAGTTGCAATGGCTTAATGAAAGTGGAGTTGTAAAGGTAAATAAGCAAGTTCTAATTTCTTTTCAAATTGGTAGATATAAGGATGAGGTGTTGTGTGATGTGTTACCAATGTTGGCCGGACATATGTTGTTGGGGAGACCTTGGCAACATGATAGAAGGGCTAATCATGATGGATTCAAAAATATGTATACTTTGACTATGGATGGAAAAAGGTTTAACCTTGGACCATTAACCCCAAAACAGATTTTTGAAGACCAAATGCGCATCAAGCAACAATATGAAGAAATGGGTTCTTTATTGGGAAATTCTTTGGGAAGGGAAACCTTTGAGAGTAAAGAAAAAGGTGAGATGAGTGAACCTAAAAATTCCAATTCTCTTGACCAAAATGGGAAACACATGGTGAGAGAAAACAAGGAAGGTTCAAATGAAAGAAAAATGAGTGTTTATGCAAAAATGAGTGATGTGAAGGAAGCTATGCTTTTGAGGCAACACATGCTTGTACTTATGTACTAGGAGATTTTGCATATTTCTAATGAAATAACCAATGGTTTGCCTAGTGTTGTTGTTGATCTTATGCAGGTTTATGAAGATTTATTCCCAGAAGAAATTCCAAATGGTTTGCCGCCTAAAAGAGGCATTGAGCACCAAATTGATTTCATACCCGGAGCAAGCATTCCAAATAGACCAGCATATAGATGTAATCCGGAGGAGACCAAGGAAATCCAAAAGTAAGTGAGTGAGCTTATGGAGAAGGGTTATGTTCGTGAAAGCATGAGTCCATGTGCCGTACCCGTCTTGTTAGTGCCTAAGAAAGATGGAACTTGGAGGATGTGTGTTGATTGTCGTGCCATCAACAAAATCACGGTGAAGTATAGACATCCCATTCTTAGGCTAGATGACATGTTGGATGAATTGCATGGTTCATTTTTGTTTTCAAAAATTGATTTGAAATCTGGTTATCATCAAATTAGAATGAGAGAAGGTGATGAATGGAAAATAGCTTTTAAAACTAAACATGGTTTATATGAGTGGTTAGTAATGCCTTTTGGTTTAACTAATGCACCAAGCACTTTCATGAGATTGATGAATCATGTTTTAAGAGCATTCATAGGCAAATTTGTTGTTGTCTATTTTGATGATATCTTGGTTTATAGCAAAAATTTAGATGAGCATGTACAACATTTGACTTGTGTTTTTGATGTGCTTAGAGAAGAGAAGTTGTATGCTAATCTAAAGAAATGCTGTTTTTCCACTAATGAAATTACTTTTCTTGGATATATTGTCAATGACAAGGGCATTCATGTTGATCAAGAAAAGGTAAAAGTAATTAGAGAATGGCCAACACCCACAAGTGTAAGTGATGCAAGAAGCTTTCATGGTTTAGCTAGCTTTTATAGAAGGTTCATTAAAAAATTTTCTACCATAGCTGCACCTTTAACTGAATGCATCAAAAAGAATGTTGGTTTTAAGTGGGGAATTGAACAAGATGAGGCTTTTAACTTGCTAAAAGACAAATTAAGTTCTGCACCGTTGTTATCTTTGCCAAATTTTACTAAACCTTTTGAGATTGAGTGCGATGCAAGTGGCATAGGTATTGGAGGAGTTTTGATGCAAGAAGCAAGCCCATAGCATTCTTTAGTGAAAAGCTAAGTGGAGCAAGTCTAAACTACCCTACATATGACAAGGAGTTCTATGCATTGGTGAGGGTTCTAAGGACATGGCAGCACTACCTTGGTTACAAAGAATTCATAATTCACATTGACCATGAGTCCTTGAAGTATCTCAAAGGACAAGGAAAGCTCAACAAGAGACATGCAAAATGGGTGGAATTCATTGAATCCTTTCCGTACATCATTAAGTACAAGCAAGGGAAAGAAAATGTGGTGGCCGATGCATTGTCAAGAAGGTATGCCTTGATCTCTAAACTTGATGCAAAAATATTAGGATTTGAATACATCAAAGATCTTTATTCTAATGATCCTGATTTTGCTAATGTTTATGGGGCATGTGAGAAAGGGGGTTTTGATAAGTTCTATAAGTTTGATGGTTTTCTTTTTCGGGAAAACAAATTGTGTGTGCCACAAAGTTCTTTAAGAGAGTTACTTGTGAGAGAGGCACATAGCGGAGGTTTAATGGGGCATTTTGGGATTAAGAAAACTTTGGATGTGTTGGGTGACCATTTCTTTTGGCCACACATGAAAAGGGATGTTAAGAGAATTTGTGAGAAATGCATTACTTGCAAACAAGCCAAATCCAAAGCAATGCCTCATGGTTTGTATACACCTCTTACCATACCAAATGAACCTTGGGTAGACATTTCTATGGATTTTGTTTTAGGATTACCTAGGTCCAAGGGAGGGAGAGATTCCATTTTTGTTGTTGTGGACAGGTTTAGCAAAATGGCACATTTCATTCCATGTCACAAGACGGATGATGCAACCCATATTGCCAATCTATTCTTCAAGGAGATTGTTAGGCTACATGGAGTGCCAAGGACCATTGTGAGTGATAGGGATGTCAAATTCCTAAGTCACTTTTGGAAGACTCTTTGGGGAAAGATGGGGACAAAGCTTTTGTATTCTACAACTTGTCATCCACAAACGGATGGACAAACGGAGGTGGTCAATAGGACACTTTCAACACTTTTGAGGGCTGTCATCCAAAGAAATCTGAAGAATTGGGAAGAATGTTTGCCACATGTGGAATTTGCTTACAATAGGAGTGTGCATGGTTCAACAAATTGCTCACCATTTGAAGTTGTGTATGGATTCAACCCAATGACTCCATTAGATTTGCTACCATTGCCATTGGACAAAGCTAATCTAGAGGGGAAACAAAAAGCTGAGTTCATTAAGACTTTGCATGAGAGGGTGCGTGCAAACATTGAGAAGAAGACACTCCAATATGAAAAGCAACACAACAAGGGGAGGAAGCAAGTCATTTTTGAGCCCAGAGATTGGGTGTGGGTGCACTTGAGGAAGGAAAGATTTCCTAACCAAAGGAAATCAAAGCTTATGCCAAGAGGAGATGGTCCTTTTAAAGTGCTTCAACGCATCAACAACAATGCCTACAAGCTAGAACTTCCAAGTGAGTATGGCAATGTTAGTGCTACATTTAATGTTAGTGACTTGTCTTTGTTTGATTTAGGTGATAAAGATGATGGAGCTGATTTGAGGACAAATCCTTTTGAAGAAAGGGGGAATGATGTGAATCCAAGTTCAAAGCCTAAAGAGATCCAAGATCCATTAATAGTACAAGAAGGCCCAATCACAAGGTCCAAATCCAAGAAGCTTCAAGAAGCCATATTGGGTTTAATTAAGGACATTTGGAAAGCCCACGAATTTCAGCCCAATAAGGCATCCATGGAGGCCCAAGGAATAATATTTAACTTGTTTTTGTGTTAATAACAATTAGGGTTACATGTAGCCACCATATACAAGTTAATAGGGTAATTAATACCAAGTAATGGTTATTATTATGGGTAGTGGTTACTAAAGTTAATGGGGTAATCAATACCAAGTAATGGCTATTAATGTGGGTAATGGCTATTAAGGCCATTTAAGAGTCAAAGTAATCCTATGTGTTTGAGTCTATTTTAGTAGTGTGAGCATGGACTTGTACTCTATATAAACAAGTCCTTTTTTTCTCTCTTTTGTAGCATGAATGAATTTGATATATGAATTATAACTTTGTTTGAGTTTTATTGTGAGGAATTTTGTCTTTAATTTCTTGCATAAACTTTGTGACTTATCAAGCTTTATTCTAGCTTGTGGTGTCAAAATCTAAATCTTTGTTTTCTTTTTATTTATCAAACTTTCTTGTTTGTGGCATAAGAGGAAATTCAAAGTCTATCTTAGTATCTTTATCCTTGTTGGTAAAGGGGTTAAGTAGCATCTATCTTCTTACTTCAATCTTTGAACGATCCAAATTTGTGGATTAAATTGGTAATTTCTAGTTTTCTTCTAATTCAACTTATCATAGTATTCTTGCTATTGGGGAGTTAATTGATGAAACCTACAATTCCCATCATATGTCAAAATTCCTATTTAAGGTCTGATTAGATAAATTTCCTTTTTTTGTGATTAGGGTTATTAGTTTTCCTTACTCACTAAGGAAAACCTTGTAAAGGCTATATATATATGCCTTGGACGAATTTTATGATTCAGAATTGAAGTTTTAAAACCTAAAGGCTGTTTTGCTTTTATCTTTGTGTTCTTGTGTAGAATACATGCTTTAAGGAACATTCAAGTAGATTGATCATCTTCTTGTGGAGTGTTTCGAAATTGGAATTTAGAAACGAGTTTTCTTTATTCTAATTCTTTGATCATCTAAGTAATCTAATTTCTAACCATTCTTAGGGGTTGTTGCTGAATTGACTATTGGGGTTTTCAAGTTAATGCTTTGGGGGTTCGAATACATACAGGGGTTCTCAAGCTTATTCTTGGAGGTTCCGTATCATATGTTGTCCAAAGTTCCGATTGCATATTTCCGGTCATATTCCATCATTCTCGACTCATAAGTCAAATTAATTTTCACTAAATGCACGACTTGTGCATATTTGAACACGTAAGGCGCGGACTCTTGCAAATTCTGTGCACAATTGGTTTAAAACATTTTATCCAACGGCCCAATTCCATATTTACAATTCAAAATACAAATTATGCCCTTACAAACTCATAAATCGAATGGACATCATCGAATGCGCAATTTGCGCATATTTGAACGCAAAACGTGAGGCCGTGCAAATTAGTGCGCAAACGGTTTTGAACGTGTTATCCAATGTTCCAATTGCACATTTACAATAATAGTTACATATTACAGCATTCTAAACACATAAATGTAATTGACATTGCTGAATGCACAATTTTTGCACGTTCGTGCATGTTTGAACAAAAAAAATGCGAACAAGTGCAATTTGCGCACAAATTGTTCTAAACGTGTTACCCAATGTTCCGATTGCATATTTTTGAACCAAAACACACATTCCAGCATTCCATGCTCATAAATCTAATTGACGTTACTGAATGCACAGTTTGCGCACGTTCGTGCGAGTTTGAATGCGAAACGTGAACTCTTGCAAAATTTGTGCAAAAATGGTTTAAAATATGTCTTCCAATGGTCCAAATGCATATTTACAATCCAAATTACAAAATTGTATCATTCCTAACTTGTAAATCAAATTGACACAATCGATTGCACAATTTGTGCACATTAGCGCATGTTTGAATGCAAAACGTGAACTCGTGCAAATTTGTAGACAAATGGCTTTAAAAATGTTATGCAATGTTCCAATTGCATATTTACAATACTTAGTACAAATTCTAGCATTCTAAGCTCAAAAATATGATTGGCATTATGGTATCCATAATTTGTGCACGTTTGAACGCAAAACATGAACTCGCGCAAATTTGTGTACGAATTGTTTTAAACATCTTATCCAATGTTCCGATTGCATATTTTCAATACTCAGTACATGTTCTAGCATTCCAAAATGCAGTACATATGATTGACAATATTGAATGCACAATTTGCGCACATCTGCGCATTTTGAAAATAAGATGCACACTCGTGCAAATTTGTGCTCAAATTGTTTTAAACATCCTATCCAATGTTCCAATTGCATATTTTTAATCCTAAGTACAGATTCTAGCATTCTAAACTCTTAAATCAAATTGATTTAGTTGAATGCACACTCTGTGTACATTTGTGCATGTTTGAACGCAAAACGTGAACTCCGGCAAATTCGTGCATAAATGGTTTAAGATTTGTTGTTACCCTGTGGTCAAACTGCCAACTCGAAGTCCCAAATACAATTTATATCATTACAAAGCTCGTAAATCAAATCGACACAATCGAATGCACAATTTGTGCAATTTTGAACACGGAACACGAACCCATCCGAATTTTCATTCAAAATGTTTTAAATATGTTGTCCAAAGTTCCGATTGCATATTTCCGGTCATATTCCATCATTCTCGACTCATAAGTCAAATTAATTTTCACTAAATGCACGACTTGTGCATATTTGAACACGTAAGGCGCGGAGTCTTGCAAATTCTGTGCACAATTGGTTTAAAATGTTTTATCCAACGGCCCAATTCCATATTTACAATTCAAAATACAAATTATGCCCTTACAAACTCATAAATCGAATGGACATCATCGAATGCGCAATTTACGCATATTTGAACGCAAAACGTGAGGCCGTGCAAATTAGTGCGCAAACGGTTTTGAACGTGTTATCCAATGTTCCAATTGCACATTTACAATAATAGTTACATATTACAGCATTCTAAACACATAAATGTAATTGACATTGCTGAATGCACAATTTTTGCACGTTCGTGCATGTTTGAACAAAAAAAATGCGAACAAGTGCAATTTGCGCACAAATTGTTCTAAACGTGTTACCCAATGTTCCGATTGCATATTTTTGAACCAAAACACACATTCCAGCATTCCATGCTCATAAATCTAATTGACGTTACTGAATGCACAGTTTGCGCACGTTCGTGCGAGTTTGAATGCGAAACGTGAACTCTTGCAAAATTTGTGCAAAAATGGTTTAAAATATGTCCTCCAATGGTCCAAATGCATATTTACAATCCAAATTACAAAATTGTATCATTCCTAACTTGTAAATCAAATTGACACAATCGATTGCACAATTTGTGCACATTAGCGCATGTTTGAATGCAAAACGTGAACTCGTGCAAATTTGTAGACAAATGGCTTTAAAAATGTTATCCAATGTTCCAATTGCATATTTACAATACTTAGTACAAATTCTAGCATTCTAAGCTCAAAAATATGATTGGCATTATGGTATCCATAATTTGTGCGCGTTTGAACGCAAAACATGAACTCGCGCAAATTTGTGTACGAATTGTTTTAAACATCTTATCCAATGTTCCGGTTGCATATTTTCAATACTCAGTACATGTTCTAGCATTCCAAAATCAGTACATATGATTGACAATATTGAATGCACAATTTGCGCACATCTACGCATTTTGAAAATAAGATGCACACTCGTGCAAATTTGTGCTCAAATTGTTTTAAACATCCTATCCAATGTTCCAATTGCATATTTTTAATCCTAACTACAGATTCTAGCATTCTAAACTCTTAAATCAAATTGATTTAGTTGAATGCACACTCTGTGTACATTTGTGCATGTTTGAACGCAAAACGTGAACTCCGGCAAATTCGTGCATAAATGGTTTAAGATTTGTTGTTACCCTGTGGTCAAACTGCCAACTCGAAGTCCCAAATACAATTTATCTCATTACAAAGCTCGTAAATCAAATTGACACAATCGAATGCACAATTTGTGCAATTTTGAACACGGAACACGAACTCATCCGAATTTTCATTCAAAATGTTTTAAATATGTTGTTATGGAGCAGCCAACACACTAAGCTCAAAGAATTCAACATGATGAAGATGAGCATGGTCAAGAAGGCAAGGATCAAGTTCAAGAGGTTTTGAGTCCAATCAGCATGCCTCGAAGGCCTATAACAAGGTCTCAATCTAAGAAGCTTCAAGAAGCCTTAATCCATCATCTACAAGGCTTTGTGAACTTAGCTAGTGAAAGTTTACAAGGACACCAAAGCTTTGTGCCAAGTGCAGCTCAAGTTCAATACAACTTAATTCAAGTCCAAGTTATTAATGGGTTTAATTATGTTAAATATGGGCTGGACGAATTTGTTATTTTAAAAGCCCATTAGTTTTAGTTAGTTTAATTATTCTTAAAATAGGAAGTATGTCAAAATTCCTATTTAAGGTCTGATTAGATAAATTTCCTTTTTTTGTGATTAGGGTTATTAGTTTTCCTTACTCACTAAGGAAAACCTTGTAAAGGCTATATATATATGCCTTGGACGAATTTTATGATTCAGAATTGAAGTTTTAAAACCTAAAGGCTGTTTTGCTTTTATCTTTGTGTTCTTGTGTAGAATACATGCTTTAAGGAACATTCAAGTAGATTGATCATCTTCTTGTGGAGTGTTTCGAAATTGGAATTTAGAAACGAGTTTTCTTTATTCTAATTCTTTGATCATCTAAGTAATCTGATTTCTAACCATTCTTAGGGGTTGTTGCTGAATTGACTATTGGGGTTTTCAAGTTAATGCTTTGGGGGTTCGAATACATTCAGGGGTTCTCAAGCTTATTCTTGGAGGTTCCGTATCATTTGGTATCAGAGCTTTGGCTCTAGATCAGGTTTTATCTTTTATAATTTTTATTCTTAATCCTGATTTCTTATGTTTTTCTTATTCTTTTAAAATCGTTCTTATTTATTTTTGTTCTTCATTCTTGTGTTTTGTTCTTTGTTCTTGTTTGTTAGTCTTGATTTTTGTTTTTCCCTTTAGGTCAGTCAATTGTTTTGCATTCTGAAATTTAGATTTGTGTTCATAGTTGAAATTAAAAAAAAAAAATTCGTGCAAAAAAAAAAAAAAAAAAGAGAAGAAATTTGAAAAAAAAAAGCAAAAAAAATAAAAAAAAAAATTCATGAAAAAAAAGAGAGAAAGTTATTAGAAAAGGAAGAATTAAGATTCTTGAGTGATTTATATCCTAATTAGGTCTGATTTACATTTCCTTCCATTCCTTGCTCATTAAGGAATATTGTTTGAGTGATTAATATCCTCATCAGGTCTGATTTTGGTTTCCTAATCCTATTTGGTTTATAATTGACATATCTAACTAGATCTTGTCATATCTTGTATTACTTGTCTATTAAGGATTTTGCATATCTTTACAATACTTGATCATTAAGGAATATTACTTATTGAGGCAGATTTGACTTTTCTCCTTAAAATAACTTCTAAATTCGTTTTCTTTTCTATTCTAGAAGATCTTTGTATTTCTTTCACATGTCTTTTGCATCTTTTTGAGTTTTCCTATTTTATTGCTTCTGAATTGTTGTTTTTTTTTTTTAACCGAATTGCCTCAAACTTGTTTTGAAAATTTCACTTTTGAAAGTTCTACTTGAATATTGCTTCAATCTAATTGATTTGTTCTAAAAGTGTGATTCACCTAAGAACATAAAAGAATTAGCTTGAGTGGTGAGAGGAAGTCGAGTGAAACATCAAATTGAGTTAAACACGAGTGACCACCCGCATCATTTGAGTGCAAACACGTGAGGGAGTGCTTGTGAGGATTTTAAATTATTATTATTATTGTTTCTAACATTCTTTTACAGCAATGTCAAACCAAGGTGAAAATAAAGGTGAGGGTAAAGTTGATGAAACTTTGCTCCGTGAGGCTCAACAAAGGCAATTTGAACGTATGAATACAAATTTTGAGACTATAATGGAGAGATTAAACCGCATGGATACAAGGCTAGGAGCGGTTGAAAGGGCAACAACACCAAATCATAATGAGGAAATAGAAGGCAATGTTGACAATGAGGATAAAGATGAGGCCTATGCAGAAGTAGTACCAAGAGGTGGAGGTAGACAAGGCCGAGGTAGAGGAAGAGGAAGGTTAGAACCGGTTCCATACAATGGAAGAAACCGAGGCAATGAAGATAATGTAGATCAAAATTTGGGAAGCATCAAACATAAGATACCTAACTTTCAAGGTAAATCAGATTCGGAGTCCTATTTACAATGGGAGAAGCAATTGGAGCTTATATTTGATTGCCATCAATTTAGCGAGGAAAAGAAGGTAAAATTGGCAGTTACTCAATTTTCTGATTATGCTATTGCTTGGTGGGACCATTTGGTGATTAATAGGCGAAGGAATTTGGAGTACCCAATTGATAATTGGCCTGAGCTCAAGGTTGTAATGAGGAAGCGATTTGTGCCCAAACACTATCATAGGGAACTTGTACAAAAACTTCAAGTTCTTAAACAAGGTAGTAAGAGTGTGGATGATTACCATAAAGAGATGGAGATGCTCATGACTAGGGCTGATATAGATGAAGATGTGGAGATCACTATGGCACGCTTCTTGGCTGGTCTAAACAAAGACATATCTGACCGAGTAGATTTACACAAATATGAAGATTTAGAAGAGATGGTGCACATGGCCGTCAAGATAGAAAGGCAACTCCAAGGAAGAGGGGTGACAAGGTACAATTCCAAATCCTATTCTAGCTCTAATTTTAATTGGAAAAAGGATGGAAAGAGTGATTATAGGGGTGGGAATAAGGTTGCTCATGAGGTTGCTAAAGGGAAGACAGATTCGGTCTCTAAGGACAAAATCAAAACCAATGAGGCTAAAGGGAGAAATAGAGACATTAAGTGTTGGAAGTGTCAAGGAGTAGGTCATGTGAGCAAAGATTGCCCTAATAAGAGAACTATGACCATAAGGAATGGGGAAATTGTGACTGATGAAGAAGAGGGCAATAATGAAAGTGATAAGGATGAGATGCCTGAATTGGAAAGTTGTAGTGATGGGAGTATAGAGGAGCCAATCAAAGGTGACATGCTGGTTACAAGGCGTGCTCTTAGTACTCAAATAAAGGAAGATTGCATTGAAGAGCAACGAGACAACTTATTCCATACAAGGTGTCATGTGCAAGGCAAGGCATGTCTTATGATTGTTGATGGAGGGAGTTGCACCAATGCAGTGAGCTCATTCTTAATTAGTAGATTGGGGCTATCTACTATACCACACCCACGACCATACAAACTTCAATGGCTTAATGATTGTGGAGAGGTCAAGGTAAATAGACAATCTATTATTTCCTTTTCAATTGGTAAATATCATGATGAGCAATTGTGTGATGTAGTTCCTATGCATGCTGTGATGGGAATTGTAGGTTTCATCAATTAACTCCCCAATAGCAAGAATACTATGATAAGTTGAATTAAAAGAAAACTAGAAATTACCAATTTAATCCACAAATTCGGATCGTTCAAAGATTGAAGTAAGAAGATAGATGCTACTTAACCCCTTTACCAATAAGGATAAAGATACTAAGATAGACTTTGAATTTCCTCTTATGCCACAAACAAGAATGTTTGATAAATAACAAGAAAACAAAGATTTAGATTTTGACACCACAAGCTAGAATAAAGCTTGATAAGTCACAAAGTTTATGCAAGAAATTAAAGACAAAATTCCTCACAATAAAACTCAAACAAAGTTATAATTCATATATCAAATTCATTCATGCTACAAAAGAAAGAAAAAGGACTTGTTTATATAGTGTACAAGTCCATGCTCACACTACTAAAATAGACTCACACACATAGGATTACTTTTACTCTTAAATGGCCTTAATAACCATTACCCACATTAATAGCCATTACTTAGTATTGATTACCCCATTAACTTTAGTAACCACTACCCATAATAATAGCCATTACTTGGTATTAATTACCCTATTAACTTGTATATGGTGGCTACATGTAACCCTAATTGTTATTAACACAAAAACAAGTTAAATATTATTCCTTGGGCCTCCATGGATGCCTTATTGGGCTGAAATTCGTGGGCTTTCCAAATGTCCTTAATTAAACCCAATATGGCTTCTTGAAGCTTCTTGGATTTGGACCTTGTGATTGGGCCTTCTTGTACCATTAATGGATCTTGGATCTCTTTAGGCTTTGAACTTGGATTCACATCATTCCCCCTTTCTTCAAAAGGATTTGTCCTCAAATCAGCTCCATCATCTTTATCACCTAAATCAAACAAAGACAAGTCACTAACATTAAATGTAGCACTAACATTGCCATACTCACTTGGAAGTTCTAGCTTGTAGGCATTGTTGTTGATGCGTTGAAGCACTTTAAAAGGACCATCTCCTCTTGGCATAAGCTTTGATTTCCTTTGATTAGGAAATCTTTCCTTCCTCAAGTGCACCCACACCCAATCTCCGGGCTCAAAAATGACTTGCTTCCTCCCCTTGTTGTGTTGCTTTTCATATTGGAGTGTCTTCTTCTCAATGTTTACACGCACCCTCTCATGCAAAGTCTTGATGAACTCAGCTTTTTGTTTCCCCTCTAGATTAGCTTTGTCCAATGGCAATGGTAGCAAATCTAATGGAGTCATTGGGTTGAATCCATACACAACTTCAAATGGTGAGCAATTTGTTGAACCATGCACACTCCTATTGTAAGCAAATTCCACATGTGGCAAACATTCTTCCCAATTCTTCAGATTTCTTTGGATGATAGCCCTCAAAAGTGTTGAAAGTGTCCTATTGACCACCTCCGTTTGTCCATCCGTTTGTGGATGACAAGTTATAGAATACAAAAGCTTTGTCCCCATCTTTCCCCAAAGAGTCTTCCAAAAGTGACTTAGGAATTTGACATCCCTATCACTCACAATGGTCCTTGGCACTCCGTGTAGCCTAACAATCTCCTTGAAGAATAGATTGGCAATATGGGTTGCATCATCCGTCTTGTGACATGGAATGAAATGTGCCATTTTGCTAAACCTGTCCACAACAACAAAAATGGAATCTCTCCCTCCCTTGGACCTAGGTAATCCTAAAACAAAATCCATAGAAATGTCTACCCAAGGTTCATTTGGTATGGTAAGAGGTGTATACAAACCATGAGGCATTGCTTTGGATTTGGCTTGTTTGCAAGTAATGCATTTCTCACAAATTCTCTTAACATCCCTTTTCATGTGTGGCCAAAAGAAATGGTCACCCAACACATCCAAAGTTTTCTTAATCCCAAAATGCCCCATTAAACCTCCGCTATGTGCCTCTCTCACAAGTAACTCTCTTAAAGAACTTTGTGGCACACACAATTTGTTTTCCCGAAAAAGAAAACCATCAAACTTATAGAACTTATCAAAACCCCCTTTCTCACATGCCCCATAAACATTAGCAAAATCAGGATCATTAGAATAAAGATCTTTGATGTATTCAAATCCTAATAATTTTGCATCAAGTTTAGAGATCAAGGCATACCTTCTTGACAATGCATCGGCCACCACATTTTCTTTCCCTTGCTTGTACTTAATGATGTACAGAAAAGATTCAATGAATTCCACCCATTTTGCATGTCTCTTGTTGAGCTTTCCTTGTCCTTTGAGATACTTCATGGACTCATGGTCAGTGTGAATTATGAATTCTTTGTAACCAAGGTAATGCTGCCATGTCCTTAGAACCCTCACCAATGCATAGAACTCCTTGTCATATGTAGGGTAGTTTAGACTTGCTCCACTTAGCTTTTCGCTAAAGAATGGTATGGGCTTGCCTTCTTGCATCAAAACTCCTCCAATACCTATGCCACTTGCATCGCACTCAATCTCAAAAGGTTTAGTAAAATTTGGCAAAGATAATAAGGGTGCAGAACTTAATTTGTCTTTTAGCAAGTTAAAAGCCTCATCTTGTTCAATTCCCCACTTAAAACCAACATTCTTTTTAATGCATTCAGTTAAAGGTGCAGCTATGGTAGAAAATTTTTTAATGAACCTTCTATAAAAACTAGCTAAACCATGAAAGCTTCTTGCATCACTTACACTTGTGGGTGTTGGCCATTCTCTAATTACTTTTACCTTTTCTTGATCAACATGAATGCCCTTGTCATTGACAATATATCCAAGAAAAGTAATTTCATTAGTGCAAAAACAGCATTTCTTTAGATTAGCATACAACTTCTCTTCTCTAAGCACATCAAAAACACAAGTTAAATGTTGTACATGCTCATCTAAATTTTTGCTATAAACTAAGATATCATCAAAATAGACAACAACAAATTTGCCTATGAATGCTCTTAAAACATGATTCATCAATCTCATGAAAGTGTTTGGTGCATTAGTTAAACCAAAAGGCATTACTAACCACTCATATAAACCATGTTTAGTTTTAAAAGCTGTTTTCCATTCATCACCTTCTCTCATTCTAATTTGATGATAACCAGATTTCAAATCAATTTTTGAAAACAAAAATGAACCATGCAATTCATCCAACATGTCATCTAGCCTAGGAATGGGATGTCTATACTTCACCGTGATTTTGTTGATGGCACGACAATCAACACACATCCTCCAAGTTCCATCTTTCTTAGGCACTAACAAGACGGGTACGGCACATGGACTCATGCTTTCACGAACATAACCCTTCTCCATAAGCTCACTCACTTGCTTTTGGATTTCCTTGGTCTCCTCTGGATTACATCTATATGCTCGTCTATTTGGAATGCTTGCTCCAGGTATGAAATCAATTTGGTGCTCAATGCCTCTTTTAGGTGGCAAACCATTTGGAATTTCTTCTGGGAATAAATCTTCATAAACCTGCAAAAGATCAACAACAACACTAGGCAAACCATTGGTTATTTCGTTAGAAATATGCAAAATCTCCTTGTACATAAGTACAAGCATGTGTTGCCTCAAAAGCATAGCTTCCTTCACATCACTCATTTTTGCATAAACACTCATTTTTCTTTCATTTGAACCTTCCTTGTTTTCTCTCACCATGTGTTTCCCATTTTGGTCAAGAGAATTGGAATTTTTAGGTTCACTCATCTCACCTTTTTCTTTACTCTCAAAGGTTTCCCTTCCCAAAGAATTTCCCAATAAAGAACCCATTTCTTCATATTGTTGCTTGATGCGCATTTGGTCTTCAAAAATCTGTTTTGGGGTTAATGGTCCAAGGTTAAACCTTTTTCCATCCATAGTCAAACATATTTTTGAATCCATCATGATTAGCCCTTCTATCATATTGCCAAGGTCTCCCCAACAACATATGTCCGGCCAACATTGGTAACACATCACACAACACCTCATCCTTATATCTACCAATTTGAAAAGAAATTAGAACTTGCTTATTTACCTTTACAACTCCACTTTCATTAAGCCATTGCAACTTGTATGGTCTTGGGTGCTTGGTAGTAGGCAACTTCAATTTCTCCACTAGCAAAGTGCTTGCTACATTAGTACAACTTCCACTATCCACAATCATGTTGCACAACTTGTTAGAAATCAAACAATGAGTATGAAACAAATTTTCCCTTTGCTCCCTATGGACATCATGTTTATTTTGCAAACTCAATGTTCTTTGAACAACAAGATTATCTCCCTTAGCACATTCAACATCACTACAATCTTCTAAAGAAGGCATATCATCATCACTATCCCCCTCACTCTCCGATTCAATATCACCATCCCTTAGAATCATAGCTTTCTTATTTGGACATTCCCTAGCAATGTGTCCATGACCCAAACACTTAAAACATTTTATTCCCCTAGTTTGGGTTGGTTGATTCTCACCCTTTCCCTTATTACCCAAGTCAATTTTAGGTTTATTTTCTTCCACTTTTGACTTGTTAAAAGGTTTATTATCCTTTTTCCCCCAAGAAGTTTTCCAATAAGAAGAAGAACCCACATTGGTTTAGAATCATACCTCTTTCCTTTCAATTGCCTTTCCACTTTCATGGCCAAATTCACCATATCTTCAATCTCCACATAATGTTGCAAATCAACAACATCAGCAATGTTTTTGTTTAGCCCTCTAAAGAATCTTGCCATGGTAGCTTCACGATCTTCTACCACGTTTGCTCTAATCATAGCCTTCTCCATTTCTTTGTGATACTCCTCCACACTCATGGATCCTTGAATTAGAGTTTGTAACCTTTGATGAAGCTCTCTATAGTAGTGGCTTGGAACAAACCTCTTTCTCATGATTTGCTTCATTTCCCTCCAAGACTCCACGGGTCTTTCTTCATATCTACGTCTTTCCTTGCAAAATTGATCCCACCAAACAATTGCATAATCACTAAACTCAACAGCGGCAAGTTTTACCTTTTTCTCCTCCGAATAATTGTGACATTCGAAGATGAGTTCCACTTTCCTCTCCCATTCAAGGTACACATCTGGATCATTTCTTCCTTGGAATGAAGGAATCTTCATTTTGATGCTTCCAAGGTTGCGATCAACATCATCTATAGGACGTCCTCTCCTAGCTTGTCTCCTAGGATTGATTTGTTGTCCCACCAAGGTGACTTGATCATCATCCAATTCATCCTCTCCTTCATAGTCCTCTTGGTCAATTGGTGGACGTCTCCTTTCTTTAGGCTCTCCTTGTAATTGGTTAAGGATGCCATCATGCCTCTCCAATTTCTCATTGACTCCCGCCATCATGTTAAACATTCTTTCGAGTTGTTGTTGCATAGCTTGAATCACATGATCATTTGTAGAAGAAGAACTTGTGTCTTTTGACATGATTGTAAAACCTAAAATTTTAACAAAAGAAAATAGAAAAAAAAATAATCTCACAACACTCCCTCACGTGTTTCACTCAAAATTGATGTATACCACTCGTGTTTACACTCAATTTTGGCTTTTTCTCTAATGATCTCACACTCTTGCCTTTTACCTCTCAAATTTGCCTTTTGATTTCTTAGATTAACTAAGTTTCTCAATCAAACAAAATTCAAGAATGTAGTAATCAATGATAAAAAATAAATAAGGTAGGCTAACAAGAAAATAATAAGGTAGGCTTAAAGAAAAGAACAATTTGTAACAAATAGGCTAATAGAAATGAAAAACAAAGACAGATCATCAAAGAACACAAAGAGACAGAATTATAAAGATAAATCTCAATGGAATATGAAGAGTCAATTTTTTTTTAATGTAAACTGAGATCTAACATAGGAATATCAAAGATAACATGTACCTTTTTTTTATGGACGAATTTCTTTTTTTTTTTTTTGATATATGCACGAATTGAAAGGTATCACAAAAATCTCAAAGATAACAACTTTTTTTTTTGATATCTGCAAACAAAAATCTTGAGACAAGAAGAATAAAGATAAAAAAAATAACAAGAATAATAGATAGCAAGAAAGGTGCAAAATATAAGATGAACACAAGATATTGAGAACTAAAAGATAGTTTTGGATATGCAAACCTCAATCTTTAGCCAATGCTCTGATACCACTTATGATGGGAATTGTAGGTTTCATCAATTAACTCCCCAATAGCAAGAATACTATGATAAGTTGAATTAAAAGAAAACTAGAAATTACCAATTTAATCCACAAATTCGGATCGTTCAAAGATTGAAGTAAGAAGATAGATGCTACTTAACCCCTTTACCAATAAGGATAAAGATACTAAGATAGACTTTGAATTTCCTCTTATGCCACAAACAAGAATGTTTGATAAATAACAAGAAAACAAAGATTTAGATTTTGACACCACAAGCTAGAATAAAGCTTGATAAGTCACAAAGTTTATGCAAGAAATTAAAGACAAAATTCCTCACAATAAAACTCAAACAAAGTTATAATTCATATATCAAATTCATTCATGCTACAAAAGAAAGAAAAAGGACTTGTTTATATAGTGTACAAGTCCATGCTCACACTACTAAAATAGACTCACACACATAGGATTACTTTTACTCTTAAATGGCCTTAATAACCATTGCCCACATTAATAGCCATTACTTAGTATTGATTACCCCATTAACTTTAGTAACCACTACCCATAATAATAGCCATTACTTGGTATTAATTACCCTATTAACTTGTATATGGTGGCTACATGTAACCCTAATTGTTATTAACACAAAAACAAGTTAAATATTATTCCTTGGGCCTCCATGGATGCCTTATTGGGCTGAAATTCATGGGCTTTCCAAATGTCCTTAATTAAACCCAATATGGCTTCTTGAAGCTTCTTGGATTTGGACCTTGTGATTGGGCCTTCTTGTACTATTAATGGATCTTGGATCTCTTTAGGCTTTGAACTTGGATTCACATCATGCTGGAGATATTTTGCTTGGTAGACCATGGCAATTTGATAGAAAGACCAAGCATGATGGGTACCTCAATCGGTATCACTTTACCAAGGATGGGCGCAAGATCATATTAACATCGCTTTCTTCAAAGGAGGTGTATGAAGACCAATGTAAAATGGAAAGAATGAGAGTGGAGGCTGAAAAGAAAGAAAAAGAGAGTAAGAAAAATTCTTTAGAGAGTGAAAAGAAAGAGGGAAAAATAAAAGAAGAGATTCAGCCTAGAGAGAAAAAAGAAAAGAATTTGAGTTTAATAGCTAGGACAAGTGAGGTTAGACAGGCCTTGTATTCTAATCGGCCTATATTTGTACTTTTGTACAAAGGGGCTTATTTGGCAACTAATGAACTTAACCCATCTTTGCCTAGTGTGTTTGTTGATCTTTTGCAGGAATTTGAAGATGTGTTTCCCAAAGAGATGCCTAGTGGATTACCCCCAATTAGAGGCATAGAACATCAAATTGACTTCATTCCTGGGGCAGCCATACCCAATCGACCAGCATATAGAGCAAATCCAAGAGAAACAAAGGAGATCCAAACACAAGTGGAGGAGTTGCTAGCTAAAGGGTATGTGAGGGAAAGTCTTAGTCCTTGTTCGGTTCCTGTCATTCTTGTGCCAAAGAAGGATGGAACATGGAGGATTTGTGTGGATTGCAGAGCCATCAATAAAATCACTGTAAAGTATCGTCATCCTATTCCTAGATTAGATGATATGCTTGATGAGTTATATGGTTCTTGTTTGTTCACTAAAATAGACTTGAAATCTGGTTATTATCAAATTCGAATGAATGTTGGTGATGAATGGAAAACAGCTTTTAAGACTAAGTATGGGTTGTATGAGTGGCTTGTTATGCCCTTTGGTCTTACTAATGCACCTAGCACATTCATGCGATTGATGAACCATGTGTTGCGAAATTACTTAGGTAAATTTGTTGTTGTTTACTTTGATGATATTCTAATTTACTCTAAGTGTTTAGATGATCATGTTATGCATGTGCGAATTGTACTAGAAACACTTAGACAAGAAAAGTTGTATGCAAACCTTAAAAAGTGTAGTTTTTGCATGAATAAGGTTAATTTTCTTGGTTTTGTTGTATCTAGTCAAGGCATAGAGGTTGATGAGGAGAAGGTTAGGGCTATTAAAGAGTGGCCAAAACCTAAAAATGCTAGTGAGGTGAGAAGTTTTCATGGGCTTGCTAGTTTCTATAGGAGATTCATTAAAGATTTCAGCACTATAGCTGCACCTTTGAATGAATTAGTTAAGAAAAATGTTGGATTTGTTTGGGGTGATGCACAAGAACATGCATTTAATGAACTTAAGGCAAAATTATGTAATGCACCTCTACTTGCTTTACCTAACTTTGATAAAACTTTTGAGATTGAATGTGATGCTAGTGGCATAGGGATTGGAGCTGTTTTGATGCAGGATCAAAGACCACTAATGTATTTTAGTGAAAAGTTAAGTGGGGCAACCTTGAAATATCCAACTTATGACAAGGAATTATATGCATTGGTTCGAGCTTTGCAAACTTGGCAACATTATTTGTGGCCTAGGGAGTTTGTGATACACACTGACCATGAAAGTTTAAAGCATTTGAAGGGTCAAGATAAGCTGAACCGTAGGCATGCCAAATGGGTGGAGTTCATAGAAACATTTCCATATGTGATTAAGTACAAGCAAGGTAAAGAGAATGTGGTTGCTGATGCATTATCTAGAAGGTACACCTTACTTAACTCTCTTACTGCTAAATTATTAGGTTTTGAGTTTATAAAGGAGTTGTATCCACATGATGATGGTTTTGGTGATATATATGCATCTTGTGCCAATGGGGTTGTTTCAGATGATTTTTACTTGTTTGATGGTTTCTTGTTTAAAAGAAATAGATTGTGCATTCCTAAGTGTTCTATAAGGGAATTATTAATTAAGGAGGCACATGGAGGAGGCTTAATGGGGCATTTTGGGGTAAATAAGACCTATGATATGCTGTTAGAACATTTCTTTTGGCCCGACATGAAACATGATGTGTATAAAGTTTGTGAGCATTGCATTACATGTAGAGAGGCTAAGTCTAGGTTGAAACCGCATGGGTTATACACACCATTATCCATTCCTAGTGAACCTTGGACTGATTTGTCTATGGATTTTGTGCTTGGATTGCCTAGAACTAGGAAAGGTCATGATAGTATCTTTGTTGTGGTTGATAGATTTAGTAAAATGGCTCATTTTATACCATGTCATAAAACTGATGATGCTAAGTTGATTGCTGATTTGTTTTTCAAAGAAGTTGTGCGTTTACATGGCATACCTAGGAGCATTGTTAGTGATAGGGATGTTAAGTTTTTGAGTCATTTTTGGCATGTGTTATGGGGAAAGTTAGGAACTAAGCTATTATTTTTAACTACTTGTCACCCTCAAACCGATGGGCAAACTGAAGTAGTTAATAGGACTTTGATTACTTTGCTTAGGGCAATCATAGAAAAGAACATTAGGATGTGGGAGGATTGTTTACCATTTGTGGAGTTTGCTTACAATAGGGCTGTTCATAGCACTACTAATTGCTCTCCATTTGAGATTGTTTATGGATTTAATCCACTTACTCCTATTGATTTATTGCCACTGCCACCTAACAATTTTGTGAGTGTTGATGCTAATTCTAAGGCTGATTTGGTGAAGAAGTTACATAAGCAAGTTAAGGAGAGGATTGAGAAGCAAAATGCTAAAGTAGCTTCATGTGTGAACAAGGGAAGGAAGCCAATGATTTTTCAGCCTGGAGATTGGGTTTGGGTGCATTTTTGTAAAGAAAGGTTTCCACTTCAAAGGAAGTCTAAGCTAAACCCAAGAGGAGATGGTCCTTTTCAAATACTTGAAAGGATTAATGACAATGCATACAAAGTGGACCTACCTGGTGAGTATAATGTTAGTGCTTCATTCAATGTGGCTGATTTGAGTCCTTTTGATATAGGTGATGCTTTAGATTCGAGGACGAATCCTTTTGAGGAGAGGGGAAATGTTATGGAGCAGCCAACACACCAAGCTCAAAGAATTCAACATGATGAAGATGAGCATGGTCAAGAAGGCAAGGATCAAGTTCAAGAGGTTTTGAGTCCAATCAGCATGCCTCAAAGGCCTATAACAAGGTCTCAATCTAAGAAGCTTCAAGAAGCCTTAATCCATCATCTACAAGGCTTTGTGAACTTAGCTAGTGAAAGTTTACAAGGACACCAAAGCTTTGTGCCAAGTGCAGCTCAAGTTCAATACAACTTAATTCAAGTCTAAGTTATTAATGGGTTTAATTATGTTAAATAAGGGCTGGACGAATTTGTTATTTTAAAAGCCCATTAGTTTTAGTTAGTTTAATTATTCTTAAAATAGGAAGTATGTTGATGTGAATCCAAGTTCAAAGCCTAAAGAGATCCAAGATCCATTAATAGTAAAAGAAGGCCCAATCACAAGGTCCAAATCCAAGAAGCTTTAAGAAGCCATATTGGGTTTAATTAAGGACATTTGGAAAGCCCACGAATTTCAGCCCAATAAGGCATCCATGGAGGCCCAAGGAATAATATTTAACTTGTTTTTGTGTTAATAACAATTAGGGTTACATGTAGCCACCATATACAAGTTAATAGGGTAATTAATACCAAGTAATGGTTATTATTATGGGTAGTGGTTACTAAAGTTAATGGGGTAATCAATACCAAGTAATGGCTATTAATGTGGGTAATGGCTATTAAGGCCATTTAAGAGTCAAAGTAATCCTATGTGTTTGAGTCTATTTTAGTAGTGTGAGCATGGACTTGTACTCTATATAAACAAGTCCTTTTTTTCTCTCTTTTGTAGCATGAATGAATTTGATATATGAATTATAACTTTGTTTGAGTTTTATTGTGAAGAATTTTGTCTTTAATTTCTTGCATAAACTTTGTGACTTATCAAGCTTTATTCTAGCTTGTGGTGTCAAAATCTAAATCTTTGTTTTCTTTTTATTTATCAAACTTTCTTGTTTGTGGCATAAGAGGAAATTCAAAGTCTATCTTAGTATCTTTATCCTTGTTGGTAAAAGGGTTAAGTAGCATCTATCTTCTTACTTCAATCTTTGAACGATCCAAATTTGTGGATTAAATTGGTAATTTCTAGTTTTCTTCTAATTCAACTTATCATAGTATTCTTGCTATTGGGGAGTTAATTGATGAAACCTACAATTCCCATCATAAGTGGTATCAGAGCATTGGCTCAAGATTGAGGTTTGCGTATCCAAAACTATCTTTTAGTTCTCAATATCTTGTGTTCATCTTATATTTTGCACCTTTCTTGCTATCTATTATTCTTGTTATTTTTTTTATCTTTATTCTTCTTATCTCAAGATTTTGTTTGCAGATATCAAAAAAAAAAAAAAAAAAATTTCGTCCATAAAAAAAAAAAAAAAAAATTCGTCCATAAAAAAAAAATTATATGTTATCTTTGATATTCCTATGTTATATCTCAGTTTACATTAAAAAAAAAAATTGACTCTTCATATTCCATTGAGATCTATCTTTATAATTCTGTCTCTTTGTGTTCTTTGATAATCTATCTTTGTTTTTCATTTCTATTAGCCTATTTGTTACAAATTGTTCTTTTCTTTAAGCCTACCTTATTATTTTCTTGTTAGCCTACCTTATTTTTTATCATTGATTACTACATTCTTGAATTTTGTTTGATTGAGAAACTTAGTTAATCTAAGAAATCAAAAGGCAAATTTGAGAGGTAAAAGGCAAGAGTGTGAGATCATTAGAGAAAAAGCCAAAATTGAGTGTAAACACGAGTGGTATACATCAATTTTGAGTGAAACACGCGAGGGAGTGTTGTGAGATTGTTTCTTTCTATTTTCTTTTGTTAAAATTTTAGGTTTTACAATCATGTCAAAAGACACAAGTTCTTCTTCTACAAATGATCATGTGATTCAAGCTATGCAACAACAATTCGAAAGAATGTTTAACATGATGGCGGGAGTCAATGAGAAATTGGAGAGGCATGATGGCATCCTTAACCAATTACAAGGAGAGCCTAAAGAAAGGAGACGTCCACCAATTGACCAAGAGGACTATGAAGGAGAGGATGAATTGGATGATGATCAAATCACCTTGGTGGGACAACAAATCAATCCTAGGAGACAAGCTAGGAGAGGACGTCCTAAAGATAATGTTGATCGCAACCTTGGAAGCATCAAAATGAAGATTCCTTCATTCCAAGGAAGAAATGATCCAGATGTGTACCTTGAATGGGAGAGGAAAGTGGAACTCATCTTCGAATGTCACAATTATTCGGAGGAGAAAAAGGTAAAACTTGCCGCTGTTGAGTTTAGTGATTATGCAATTGTTTGGTGGGATCAATTTTGCAAGGAAAGACGTAGATATGGAGAAAGACCCGTGGAGTCTTGGAGGGAAATGAAGCAAATCATGAGAAAGAGGTTTGTTCCAAGCCACTACTATAGAGAGCTTCATCAAAGATTACAAACTCTAATTCAAGGATCCATGAGTGTGGAGGAGTATCACAAAGAAATGGAGAAGGCTATGATTAGAGCAAATATGGTAGAAGATCGTGAAGCTACCATGGCAAGGTTTTTGAGAGGGCTAAACAAAAACATTGCTGATGTTGTTGATTTGCAACATTATGTGGAGATTGAAGATATGGTGAATTTGGCCATGAAAGTGGAAAGGCAATTGAAAGGAAAGAGGTATGATTCTAAACCAAATGTGGGTTCTTCTTCTTCTTGGAAAACTTCTTGGGGGAAAAAGGATGATAAACCTTTTAACAAGTCAAAAGTGGAAGAAAATAAACCTAAAATTGACTTGGGTAATAAGGGAAAGGGTGAGAATCAACCAGCCCAAACTAGGGGAATCAAATGTTTTAAGTGTTTGGGTCATGGGCACATTGCTAGGGAATGTCCAAATAAGAGAGCTATGATTCTAAGGGATGGTGATATTGAATCGGAGAGTGAGGGGGATAGTGATGATGATATGCCTTCTTTAGAAGATTGTAGTGATGTTGAATGTGCTAAGGGAGATAATCTTGTTGTTCAAAGAACATTGAGTTTGCAAAATAAACATGATGTCCATAGGGAGCAAAGGGAAAATTTGTTTCATACTCATTGTTTGATTTCTAACAAGTTGTGCAACATGATTGTGGATAGTGGAAGTTGTACTAATGTAGCAAGCACTTTGCTAGTGGAGAAATTGAAGTTGCCTACTACCAAGCACCCAAGACCATACAAGTTGCAATGGCTTAATGAAAGTGGAGTTGTAAAGGTAAATAAGCAAGTTCTAATTTCTTTTCAAATTGGTAGATATAAGGATGAGGTGTTGTGTGATGTGTTACCAATGTTGGCCGGACATATGTTGTTGGGGAGACCTTGGCAACATGATAGAAGGGCTAATCATGATGGATTCAAAAATATGTATACTTTGACTATGGATGGAAAAAGGTTTAACCTTGGACCATTAACCCCAAAACAGATTTTTGAAGACCAAATGCGCATCAAGCAACAATATGAAGAAATGGGTTCTTTATTGGGAAATTCTTTGGGAAGGGAAACCTTTGAGAGTAAAGAAAAAGGTGAGATGAGTGAACCTAAAAATTCCAATTCTCTTGACCAAAATGGGAAACACATGGTGAGAGAAAACAAGGAAGGTTCAAATGAAAGAAAAATGAGTGTTTATGCAAAAATGAGTGATGTGAAGGAAGCTATGCTTTTGAGGCAACACATGCTTGTACTTATGTACTAGGAGATTTTGCATATTTCTAATGAAATAACCAATGGTTTGCCTAGTGTTGTTGTTGATCTTATGCAGGTTTATGAAGATTTATTCCCAGAAGAAATTCCAAATGGTTTGCCGCCTAAAAGAGGCATTGAGCACCAAATTGATTTCATACCCGGAGCAAGCATTCCAAATAGACCAGCATATAGATGTAATCCGGAGGAGACCAAGGAAATCCAAAAGTAAGTGAGTGAGCTTATGGAGAAGGGTTATGTTCGTGAAAGCATGAGTCCATGTGTCGTACCCGTCTTGTTAGTGCCTAAGAAAGATGGAACTTGGAGGATGTGTGTTGATTGTCGTGCCATCAACAAAATCACGGTGAAGTATAGACATCCCATTCTTAGGCTAGATGACATGTTGGATGAATTGCATGGTTCATTTTTGTTTTCAAAAATTGATTTGAAATCTGGTTATCATCAAATTAGAATGAGAGAAGGTGATGAATGGAAAATAGCTTTTAAAACTAAACATGGTTTATATGAGTGGTTAGTAATGCCTTTTGGTTTAATTAATGCACCAAGCACTTTCATGAGATTGATGAATCATGTTTTAAGAGCATTCATAGGCAAATTTGTTGTTGTCTATTTTGATGATATCTTGGTTTATAGCAAAAATTTAGATGAGCATGTACAACATTTGACTTGTGTTTTTGATGTGCTTAGAGAAGAGAAGTTGTATGCTAATCTAAAGAAATGCTGTTTTTCCACTAATGAAATTACTTTTCTTGGATATATTGTCAATGACAAGGGCATTCATGTTGATCAAGAAAAGGTAAAAGTAATTAGAGAATGGCCAACACCCACAAGTGTAAGTGATGCAAGAAGCTTTCATGGTTTAGCTAGCTTTTATAGAAGGTTCATTAAAAATTTTTCTACCATAGCTGCACCTTTAACTGAATGCATCAAAAAGAATGTTGGTTTTAAGTGGGGAATTGAACAAGATGAGGCTTTTAACTTGCTAAAAGACAAATTAAGTTCTGCATCGTTGTTATCTTTGCCAAATTTTACTAAACCTTTTGAGATTGAGTGCGATGCAAGTGGCATAGGTATTGGAGGAGTTTTGATGCAAGAAGGCAAGACCATAGCATTCTTTAGTGAAAAGCTAAGTGGAGCAAGTCTAAACTACCCTACATATGACAAGGAGTTCTATGCATTGGTGAGGGTTCTAAGGACATGGCAGCACTACCTTGGTTACAAAGAATTCATAATTCACATTGACCATGAGTCCTTGAAGTATCTCAAAGGACAAGGAAAGCTCAACAAGAGACATGCAAAATGGGTGGAATTCATTGAATCCTTTCCATACATCATTAAGTACAAGCAAGGGAAAGAAAATGTGGTGGCCGATGCATTGTCAAGAAGGTATGCCTTGATCTCTAAACTTGATGCAAAAATATTAGGATTTGAATACATCAAAGATCTTTATTCTAATGATCCTGATTTTGCTAATGTTTATGGGGCATGTGAGAAAGGGGGTTTTGATAAGTTCTATAAGTTTGATGGTTTTCTTTTTCGGGAAAACAAATTGTGTGTGCCACAAAGTTCTTTAAGAGAGTTACTTGTGAGAGAGGCACATAGCGGAGGTTTAATGGGGCATTTTGGGATTAAGAAAACTTTGGATGTGTTGGGTGACCATTTCTTTTGGCCACACATGAAAAGGGATGTTAAGAGAATTTGTGAGAAATGCATTACTTGCAAACAAGCCAAATCCAAAGCAATGCCTCATGGTTTGTATACACCTCTTACCATACCAAATGAACCTTGGGTAGACATTTCTATGGATTTTGTTTTAGGATTACCTAGGTCCAAGGGAGGGAGAGATTCCATTTTTGTTGTTGTGGACAGGTTTAGCAAAATGGCACATTTCATTCCATGTCACAAGACGGATGATGCAACCCATATTGCCAATCTATTCTTCAAGGAGATTGTTAGGCTACATGGAGTGCCAAGGACCATTGTGAGTGATAGGGATGTCAAATTCCTAAGTCACTTTTGGAAGACTCTTTGGGGAAAGATGGGGACAAAGCTTTTGTATTCTACAACTTGTCATCCACAAACGGATGGACAAACGAAGGTGGTCAATAGGACACTTTCAACACTTTTGAGGGCTGTCATCCAAAGAAATCTGAAGAATTGGGAAGAATGTTTGCCACATGTGGAATTTGCTTACAATAGGAGTGTGCATGGTTCAACAAATTGCTCACCATTTGAAGTTGTGTATGGATTCAACCCAATGACTCCATTAGATTTGCTACCATTGCCATTGGACAAAGCTAATCTAGAGGGGAAACAAAAAGCTGAGTTCATCAAGACTTTGCATGAGAGGGTGCGTGCAAACATTGAGAAGAAGACACTCCAATATGAAAAGCAACACAACAAGGGGAGGAAGCAAGTCATTTTTGAGCCCGGAGATTGGGTGTGGGTGCACTTGAGGAAGGAAAGATTTCCTAACCAAAGGAAATCAAAGCTTATGCCAAGAGGAGATGGTCCTTTTAAAGTGCTTCAACGCATCAACAACAATGCCTATAAGCTAGAACTTCCAAGTGAGTATGGCAATGTTAGTGCTACATTTAATGTTAGTGACTTGTCTTTGTTTGATTTAGGTGATAAAGATGATGGAGCTGATTTGAGGACAAATCCTTTTGAAGAAAGGGGGAATGATGTGAATCCAAGTTCAAAGCCTAAAGAGATCCAAGATCCATTAATAGTACAAGAAGGCCCAATCACAAGGTCCAAATCCAAGAAGCTTCAAGAAGCCATATTGGGTTTAATTAAGGACATTTGGAAAGCCCACGAATTTCAGCCCAATAAGGCATCCATGGAGGCCCAAGGAATAATATTTAACTTGTTTTTGTGTTAATAACAATTAGGGTTACATGTAGCCACCATATACAAGTTAATAGGGTAATTAATACCAAGTAATGGTTATTATTATGGGTAGTGGTTACTAAAGTTAATGGGGTAATCAATACCAAGTAATGGCTATTAATGTGGGTAATGGCTATTAAGGCCATTTAAGAGTCAAAGTAATCCTATGTGTTTGAGTCTATTTTAGTAGTGTGAGCATGGACTTGTACTCTATATAAACAAGTCCTTTTTTTCTCTCTTTTGTAGCATGAATGAATTTGATATATGAATTATAACTTTGTTTGAGTTTTAATGTGAGGAATTTTGTCTTTAATTTCTTGCATAAACTTTGTGACTTATCAAGCTTTATTCTAGCTTGTGGTGTCAAAATCTAAATCTTTGTTTTCTTTTTATTTATCAAACTTTCTTGTTTGTGGCATAAGAGGAAATTCAAAGTCTATCTTAGTATCTTTATCCTTGTTGGTAAAGGGGTTAAGTAGCATCTATCTTCTTACTTCAATCTTTGAACGATCCAAATTTGTGGATTAAATTGGTAATTTCTAGTTTTCTTCTAATTCAACTTATCATAGTATTCTTGCTATTGGGGAGTTAATTGATGAAACCTACAATTCCCATCATATGTCAAAATTCCTATTTAAGGTCTGATTAGATAAATTTCCTTTTTTTGTGATTAGGGTTATTAGTTTTCCTTACTCACTAAGGAAAACCTTGTAAAGGCTATATATATATGCCTTGGACGAATTTTATGATTCAGAATTGAAGTTTTAAAACCTAAAGGCTGTTTTGCTTTTATCTTTGTGTTCTTGTGTAGAATACATGCTTTAAGGAACATTCAAGTAGATTGATCATCTTCTTGTGGAGTGTTTCGAAATTGGAATTTAGAAACGAGTTTTCTTTATTCTAATTCTTTGATCATCTAAGTAATCTGATTTCTAACCATTCTTAGGGGTTGTTGCTGAATTGACTATTGGGGTTTTCAAGTTAATGCTTTGGGGGTTCGAATACATACAGGGGTTCTCAAGCTTATTCTTGGAGGTTCCGTATCATATGTTGTCCAAAGTTCCGATTGCATATTTCCGGTCATATTCCATCATTCTCGACTCATAAGTCAAATTAATTTTCACTAAATGCACGACTTGTGCATATTTGAACACGTAAGGCGCGGACTCTTGCAAATTCTGTGCACAATTGGTTTAAAACATTTTATCCAACGGCCCAATTCCATATTTACAATTCAAAATACAAATTATGCCCTTACAAACTCATAAATCGAATGGACATCATCGAATGCGCAATTTGCGCATATTTGAACGCAAAACGTGAGGCCGTGCAAATTAGTGCGCAAACGGTTTTGAACGTGTTATCCAATGTTCCAATTGCACATTTACAATAATAGTTACATATTACAGCATTCTAAACACATAAATGTAATTGACATTGCTGAATGCACAATTTTTGCACGTTCGTGCATGTTTGAACAAAAAAAATGCGAACAAGTGCAATTTGTGCACAAATTGTTCTAAACGTGTTACCCAATGTTCCGATTGCATATTTTTGAACCAAAACACACATTCCAGCATTCCATGCTCATAAATCTAATTGACGTTACTGAATGCACAGTTTGCGCACGTTCGTGCGAGTTTGAATGCGAAACGTGAACTCTTGCAAAATTTGTGCAAAAATGGTTTAAAATATGTCTTCCAATGGTCCAAATGCATATTTACAATCCAAATTACAAAGTTGTATCATTCCTAACTTGTAAATCAAATTGACACAATCGATTGCATAATTTGTGCACATTAGCGCATGTTTGAATGCAAAACGTGAACTCGTGCAAATTTGTAGACAAATGGCTTTAAAAATGTTATGCAATGTTCCAATTGCATATTTACAATACTTAGTACAAATTCTAGCATTCTAAGCTCAAAAATATGATTGGCATTATGGTATCCATAATTTGTGCACGTTTGAACGCAAAACATGAACTCGCGCAAATTTGTGTACGAATTGTTTTAAACATCTTATCCAATGTTCCGATTGCATATTTTCAATACTCAGTACATGTTCTAGCATTCCAAAATGCAGTACATATGATTGACAATATTGAATGCACAATTTGCGCACATCTGCGCATTTTGAAAATAAGATGCACACTCGTGCAAATTTGTGCTCAAATTGTTTTAAACATCCTATCCAATGTTCCAATTGCATATTTTTAATCCTAAGTACAGATTCTAGCATTCTAAACTCTTAAATCAAATTGATTTAGTTGAATGCACACTCTGTGTACATTTGTGCATGTTTGAACGCAAAACGTGAACTCCGGCAAATTCGTGCATAAATGGTTTAAGATTTGTTGTTACCCTGTGGTCAAACTGCCAACTCGAAGTCCCAAATACAATTTATATCATTACAAAGCTCGTAAATCAAATCGACACAATCGAATGCACAATTTGTGCAATTTTGAACACGGAACACGAACCCATCCGAATTTTCATTCAAAATGTTTTAAATATGTTGTCCAAAGTTCCGATTGCATATTTCCGTTCATATTCCATCATTCTCGACTCATAAGTCAAATTAATTTTCACTAAATGCACGACTTGTGCATATTTGAACACGTAAGGCGCGGAGTCTTGCAAATTCTGTGCACAATTGGTTTAAAACGTTTTATCCAACAGCCCAATTCCATATTTACAATTCAAAATACAAATTATGCCCTTACAAACTCATAAATCGAATGGACATCATCGAATGCGCAATTTACGCATATTTGAACGCAAAACGTGAGGCCGTGCAAATTAGTGCGCAACCGGTTTTGAACGTGTTATCCAATGTTCCAATTGCACATTTACAATAATAGTTACATATTACAGCATTCTAAACACATAAATGTAATTGACATTGCTGAATGCACAATTTTTGCACGTTCGTGCATGTTTGAACAAAAAAAATGCGAACAAGTGCAATTTGCGCACAAATTGTTCTAAACGTGTTACCCAATGTTCCGATTGCATATTTTTGAACCAAAACACACATTCCAGCATTCCATGCTCATAAATCTAATTGACGTTACTGAATGCACAGTTTGCGCACGTTCGTGCGAGTTTGAATGCGAAACGTGAACTCTTGCAAAATTTGTGCAAAAATGGTTTAAAATATGTCCTCCAATGGTCCAAATGCATATTTACAATCCAAATTACAAAATTGTATCATTCCTAACTTGTAAATCAAATTGACACAATCGATTGCACAATTTGTGCACATTAGCGCATGTTTGAATGCAAAACGTGAACTCGTGCAAATTTGTAGACAAATGGCTTTAAAAATGTTATCCAATGTTCCAATTGCATATTTACAATACTTAGTACAAATTCTAGCATTCTAAGCTCAAAAATATGATTGGCATTATGGTATCCATAATTTGTGCGCGTTTGAACGCAAAACATGAACTCGCGCAAATTTGTGTACGAATTGTTTTAAATATCTTATCCAATGTTCCGGTTGCATATTTTCAATACTCAGTACATGTTCTAGCATTCCAAAATCAGTACATATGATTGACAATATTGAATGCACAATTTGCGCACATCTGCGCATTTTCAAAATAAGATGCACACTCGTGCAAATTTGTGCTCAAATTGTTTTAAACATCCTATCCAATGTTCCAATTGCATATTTTTAATCCTAACTACAGATTCTAGCATTCTAAACTCTTAAATCAAATTGATTTAGTTGAATGCACACTCTGTGTACATTTGTGCATGTTTGAACGCAAAACGTGAACTCCGGCAAATTCGTGCATAAATGGTTTAAGATTTGTTGTTACCCTGTGGTCAAACTGCCAACTCGAAGTCCCAAATACAATTTATCTCATTACAAAGCTCGTAAATCAAATTGACACAATCGAATGCACAATTTGTGCAATTTTGAACACGGAACACGAACTCATCCGAATTTTCATTCAAAATGTTTTAAATATGTTGTTATGGAGCAGCCAACACACCAAGCTCAAAGAATTCAACATGATGAAGATGAGCATGGTCAAGAAGGCAAGGATCAAGTTCAAGAGGTTTTGAGTCCAATCAGCATGCCTCGAAGGCCTATAACAAGGTCTCAATCTAAGAAGCTTCAAGAAGCCTTAATCCATCATCTGACAAGGCTTTGTGAACTTAGCTAGTGAAAGTTTACAAGGACACCAAAGCTTTGTGCCAAGTGCAGCTCAAGTTCAATACAACTTAATTCAAGTCCAAGTTATTAATGGGTTTAATTATGTTAAATATGGGCTGGACGAATTTGTTATTTTAAAAGCCCATTAGTTTTAGTTAGTTTAATTATTCTTAAAATAGGAAGTATGTCAAAATTCCTATTTAAGGTCTGATTAGATAAATTTCCTTTTTTTGTGATTAGGGTTATTAGTTTTCCTTACTCACTAAGGAAAACCTTGTAAAGGCTATATATATATGCCTTGGACGAATTTTATGATTCAGAATTGAAGTTTTAAAACCTAAAGGCTGTTTTGCTTTTATCTTTGTGTTCTTGTGTAGAATACATGCTTTAAGGAACATTCAAGTAGATTGATCATCTTCTTGTGGAGTGTTTCGAAATTGGAATTTAGAAACGAGTTTTCTTTATTCTAATTCTTTGATCATCTAAGTAATCTGATTTCTAACCATTCTTAGGGGTTGTTGCTGAATTGACTATTGGGGTTTTCAAGTTAATGCTTTGGGGGTTCGAATACATTCAGGGGTTCTCAAGCTTATTCTTGGAGGTTCCGTATCATTTGGTATCAGAGCTTTGGCTCTAGATCAGGTTTTATCTTTTATAATTTTTATTCTTAATCCTGATTTCTTATGTTTTTCTTATTCTTTTAAAATCGTTCTTATTTATTTTTGTTCTTCATTCTTGTGTTTTGTTCTTTGTTCTTGTTTGTTAGTCTTGATTTTTGTTTTTCCCTTTAGGTCAGTCAATTGTTTTGCATTCTGAAATTTAGATTTGTGTTCATAGTTGAAATTAAAAAAAAAAAAATTCGTGCAAAAAAAAAAAAAAAGAGAAGAAATTTGAAAAAAAAAAGCAAAAAAAATAAAAAAAAAATTCATGAAAAAAAAGAGAGAAAGTTATTAGAAAAGGAAGAATTAAGATTCTTGAGTGATTTATATCCTAATTAGGTCTGATTTACATTTCCTTCCATTCCTTGCTCATTAAGGAATATTGTTTGAGTGATTAATATCCTCATCAGGTCTGATTTTGGTTTCCTAATCCTATTTGGTTTATAATTGACATATCTAACTAGATCTTGTCATATCTTGTATTACTTGTCTATTAAGGATTTTGCATATCTTTACAATACTTGCTCATTAAGGAATATTACTTATTGAGGCAAATTTGACTTTTCTCCTTAAAATAACTTCTAAATTCGTTTTCTTTTCTATTCTAGAAGATCTTTGTATTTCTTTCACATGTCTTTTGCATCTTTTTGAGTTTTCCTATTTTATTGCTTCTGAATTGTTGTTTTTTTTTTTAACCGAATTGCCTCAAACTTGTTTTGAAAATTTCACTTTTGAAAGTTCTACTTGAATATTGCTTCAATCTAATTGATTTGTTCTAAAAGTGTGATTCACCTAAGAACATAAAAGAATTAGCTTGAGTGGTGAGAGGAAGTCGAGTGAAACATCAAATTGAGTTAAACATGAGTGACCACCCACATCATTTGAGTGCAAACACGTGAGGGAGTGCTTGTGAGGATTTTAAATTATTATTATTATTGTTTCTAACATTCTTTTACAGCAATGTCAAACCAAGGTGAAAATAAAGGTGAGGCTAAAGTTGATGAAACTTTGCTCCGTGAGGCTCAACAAAGGCAATTTGAACGTATGAATACAAATTTTGAGACTATAATGGAGAGATTAAACCGCATGGATACAAGGCTAGGAGCGGTTGAAAGGGCAACAACACCAAATCATAATGAGGAAATAGAAGGCAATGTTGACAATGAGGATAAAGATGAGGCCTATGCAGAAGTAGTACCAAGAGGTGGAGGTAGACAAGGCCGAGGTAGAGGAAGAGGAAGGTTAGAACCGGTTCCATACAATGGAAGAAACCGAGGCAATGAAGATAATGTAGATCAAAATTTGGGAAGCATCAAACATAAGATACCTAACTTTCAAGGTAAATCAGATCCGGAGTCCTATTTACAATGGGAGAAGCAATTGGAGCTTATATTTGATTGCCATCAATTTAGCGAGGAAAAGAAGGTAAAATTGGCAGTTACTCAATTTTCTGATTATGCTATTGCTTGGTGGGACCATTTGGTGATTAATAGGCGAAGGAATTTGGAGTACCCAATTGATAATTGGCCTGAGCTCAAGGTTGTAATGAGGAAGCGATTTGTGCCCAAACACTATCATAGGGAACTTGTACAAAAACTTCAAGTTCTTAAACAAGGTAGTAAGAGTGTGGATGATTACCATAAAGAGATGGAGATGCTCATGACTAGGGCTGATATAGATGAAGATGTGGAGATCACTATGGCACGCTTCTTGGCTGGTCTAAACAAAGACATATCTGACCGAGTAGATTTACACAAATATGAAGATTTAGAAGAGATGGTGCACATGGCCGTCAAGATAGAAAGGCAACTCCAAGGAAGAGGGGCGACAAGGTACAATTCCAAATCCTATTCTAGCTCTAATTTTAATTGGAAAAAGGATGGAAAGAGTGATTATAGGGGTGGGAATAAGGTTGCTCATGAGGTTGCTAAAGGGAAGACAGATTCGGTCTCTAAGGACAAAATCAAAACCAATGAGGCTAAAGGGAGAAATAGAGACATTAAGTGTTGGAAGTGTCAAGGAGTAGGTCATGTGAGCAAAGATTGCCCTAATAAGAGAACTATGACCATAAGGAATGGGGAAATTGTGACTGATGAAGAAGAGGGCAATAATGAAAGTGATAAGGATGAGATGCCTGAATTGGAAAGTTGTAGTGATGGGAGTATAGAGGAGCCAATCAAAGGTGACATGCTGGTTACAAGGCGTGCTCTTAGTACTCAAATAAAGGAAGATTGCATTGAAGAGCAACGAGACAACTTATTCCATACAAGGTGTCATGTGCAAGGCAAGGCATGTCTTATGATTGTTGATGGAGGGAGTTGCACCAATGCAGTGAGCTCATTCTTAATTAGTAGATTGGGGCTATCTACTATACCACACCCACGACCATACAAACTTCAATGGCTTAATGATTGTGGAGAGGTCAAGGTAAATAGACAATCTATTATTTCCTTTTCAATTGGTAAATATTATGATGAGCAATTGTGTGATGTAGTTCCTATGCATGCTGGAGATATTTTGCTTGGTAGACCATGGCAATTTGATAGAAAGACCAAGCATGATGGGTACCTCAATCGGTATCACTTTACCAAGGATGGGCGTAAGATCATATTAACATCGCTTTCTTCAAAGGAGGTGTATGAAGACCATTGTAAAATGGAAAGAATGAGAGTGGAGGCTGAAAAGAAAGAAAAAGAGAGTAAGAAAAATTCTTTAGAGAGTGAAAAGAAAGAGGGAAAAATAAAAGAAGAGATTCAGCCTAGAGAGAAAAAAGAAAAGAATTTGAGTTTAATAGCTAGGACAAGTGAGGGTAGACAGGCCTTGTATGCTAATCGGCCTATATTTGTACTTTTGTACAAAGGGGCTTATTTGGCAACTAATGAACTTAACCCATCTTTGCCTAGTGTGTTTGTTGATCTTTTGCAGGAATTTAAAGATGTGTTTCCCAAAGAGATGCCTAGTGGATTACCCCCAATTAGAGGCATAGAACATCAAATTGACTTCATTCCTGGGGCAGCCATACCCAATCGACCAGCATATAGAGCAAATCCAAGAGAAACAAAGGAGATCCAAACACAAGTGGAGGAGTTGCTAGCTAAAGGGTATGTGAGGGAAAGTCTTAGTCCTTGTTCGGTTCCTGTCATTCTTGTGCCAAAGAAGGATGGAACATGGAGGATGTGTGTGGATTGCAGAGCCATCAATAAAATCACTGTAAAGTATCGTCATCCTATTCCTAGATTAGATGATATGCTTGATGAGTTATATGGTTCTTGTTTGTTCACTAAAATAGACTTGAAATCTGGTTATTATCAAATTCGAATGAATGTTGGTGATGAATGGAAAACAGCTTTTAAGACTAAGTATGGGTTGTATGAGTGGCTTGTTATGCCCTTTGGTCTTACTAATGCACCTAGCACATTCATGCGATTGATGAACCATGTGTTGCGAAATTACTTAGGTAAATTTGTTGTTGTTTACTTTGATGATATTCTAATTTACTCTAAGTGTTTAGATGATCATGTTATGCATGTGCGAATTGTACTAGAAACACTTAGACAAGAAAAGTTGTATGCAAACCTTAAAAAGTGTAGTTTTTGCATGAATAAGGTTAATTTTCTTGGTTTTGTTGTATCTAGTCAAGGCATAGAGGTTGATGAGGAGAAGGTTAGGGCTATTAAAGAGTGGCCAAAACCTAAAAATGCTAGTGAGGTGAGAAGTTTTCATGGGCTTGCTAGTTTCTATAGGAGATTCATTAAAGATTTCAGCACTATAGCTGCACCTTTGAATGAATTAGTTAAGAAAAATGTTGGATTTGTTTGGGGTGATGCACAAGAACATGCATTTAATGAACTTAAGGCAAAATTATGTAATGCACCTCTACTTGCTTTACCTAACTTTGATAAAACTTTTGAGATTGAATGTGATGCTAGTGGCATAGGGATTGGAGCTGTTTTGATGCAGGATCAAAGACCACTAATGTATTTTAGTGAAAAGTTAAGTGGGGCAACCTTGAAATATCCAACTTATGATAAGGAATTATATGCATTGGTTCGAGCTTTGCAAACTTGGCAACATTATTTGTGGCCTAGGGAGTTTGTGATACACACTGACCATGAAAGTTTAAAGCATTTGAAGGGTCAAGATAAGCTGAACCGTAGGCATGCCAAATGGGTGGAGTTCATAGAAACATTTCCATATGTGATTAAGTACAAGCAAGGTAAAGAGAATGTGGTTGCTGATGCATTATCTAGAATGATGTGAATCCAAGTTCAAAGCCTAAAGAGATCCAAGATCCATTAATGGTACAAGAAGGCCCAATCACAAGGTCCAAGTCCAAGAAGCTTCAAGAAGCCATATTGGGTTTAATTAAGGACATTTGGAAAGCCCAAGAATTTCAGCCCAATAAGGCATCCATGGAGGCCCAAGGAATAATATTTAACTTGTTTTTGTGTTAATAACAATTAGGGTTACATGTAGCCACCATATACAAGTTAATAGGGTAATTAATACCAAGTAATGGCTATTATTATGGGTAGTGGTTACTAAAGTTAATGGGGTAATCAATACCAAGTAATGGCTATTAATGTGGGTAATGGCTATTAAGGCCATTTAAGAGTCAAAGTAATCCTATGTGTGTGAGTCTATTTTAGTAGTGTGAGCATGGACTTGTACTCTATATAAACAAGTCCTTTTCTTTCTTTTGTAGCATGAATGAATTTGATATATGAATTATAACTTTGTTTGAGTTTTATTGTGAGGAATTTTGTCTTTAATTTCTTGCATAAACTTTGTGACTTATCAAGCTTTATTCTAGCTTGTGGTGTCAAAATCTAAATCTTTGTTTTCTTGTTATTTATCAAACATTCTTGTTTGTGGCATAAGAGGAAATTCAAAGTCTATCTTAGTATCTTTATCCTTGTTGGTAAAGGGGTTAAGTAGCATCTATCTTCTTACTTCAATCTTTGAACGATCCGAATTTGTGGATTAAATTGGTAATTTCTAGTTTTCTTTCAATTCAACTTATCATAGTATTCTTGCTATTGGGGAGTTAATTGATGAAACCTACAATTCCCATCATAAGTGGTATCAAAGCATTGGCTCAAGATTGAGGTTTGCGTATCCAAAACTATCTTTTAGTTCTCAATATCTTGTGTTCATCTTATATTTTGCACCTTTCTTGCTATCTATTATTCTTGTTATTTTTTTTATCTTTATTCTTCTTATCTCAAGATTTTGTTTGCAGATATCAAAAAAAAAAGTTGTTATCTTTGAGATTTTTGTGATACCTTTCAATTCGTGCATATATCAAAAAAAAAAAAAGAAAAGAAAAATTCGTCTATAAAAAAGTATATGTTATCTTTGATATTCCTATGTTAGATCTCAATTTACATTAAAAAAAAATTGACTCTTCATATTCCATTGAGATCTATCTTTATAATTCTTTCTCTTTGTGTTCTTTGATGATCTTTATAATTACGTCTCTTTGTGTTCTTTGATGATCTTTATAATTCTGTTTCTTTGTGTTCTTTGATAATCTATCTTTGTTTTTCATTTCTATTAGCCTATTTGTTACAAATTGTTCTTTTCTTTAAGCCTACCTTATTATTTTCTTGTTAGCCTACCTTATTTTTTATCATTGATTACTACATTCTTGAATTTTGTTTGATTGAGAAACTTAGTTAATCTAAGAAATCAAAAGGCAAATTTGAGAGGTAAAAGGCAAGAGTGTGACATCATTAGAGAAAAAGCCAAAATTGAGTGTAAACACGAGTGGTATACATCAATTTTGAGTGAAACACGTGAGGGAGTGTTGTGAGATTGTTTCTTTCTATTTTCTTTTGTTAAAATTTTAGGTTTTACAATCATGTCAAAAGACACAAGTTCTTCTTCTACAAATGATCATGTGATTCAAGCTATGCAACAACAATTCGAAAGAATGTTTAACATGATGGCGGGAGTCAATGAGAAATTGGAGAGGCATGATGGCATCCTTAACCAATTACAAGGAGAGCCTAAAGAAAGGAGACGTCCACCAATTGACCAAGAGGACTATGAAGGAGAGGATGAATTGGATGATGATCAAGTCACCTTGGTGGGACAACAAATCAATCCTAGGAGACAAGCTAGGAGAGGACGTCCTAAAGATGATGTTGATCGCAACCTTGGAAGCATCAAAATGAAGATTCCTTCATTCCAAGGAAGAAATGATCCAGATGTGTACCTTGAATGGGAGAGGAAAGTGGAACTCATCTTCGAATGTCACAATTATTCGGAGGAGAAAAAGGTAAAACTTGCCGCTGTAGAGTTTAGTGATTATGCAATTGTTTGGTGGGATCAATTTTGCAAGGAAAGACGTAGATATGGAGAAAGACCCGTGGAGTCTTGGAGGGAAATGAAGCAAATCATGAGAAAGAGGTTTGTTCCAAGCCATTACTATAGAGAGCTTCATCAAAGGTTACAAACTCTAATTCAAGGATCCATGAGTGTTGAGGAATATCATAAAGAAATGGAGAAGGCTATGATTAGAGCAAATGTGGTAGAAGATTGTGAAGCTACCATGGCAAGGTTTTTGAGAGGGCTAAACAAAAACATTGCTGATGTTGTTGATTTGCAACATTATGTGGAGATTGAAGATATGGTGAATTTGGCCATGAAAGTGGAAAGGCAATTGAAAGGAAAGAGGTATGATTCTAAACCAAATGTGGGTTCTTCTTCTTCTTGGAAAACTTCTTGGGGGAAAAAGGATGATAAACCTTTTAACAAGTCAAAAGTGGAAGAAAATAAACCTAAAATTGACTTGGGTAATAAGGGAAAGGGTGAGAATCAACCAGCCCAAACTAGGGGAATAAAATGTTTTAAGTGTTTGGGTCATGGGCACATTGCTAGGGAATGTCCAAATAAGAAAGCTATGATTCTAAGGGATGGTGATATTGAATCAGAGAGTGAGGGGGATAGTAATGATGATATGCCTTCTTTAGAAGATTGTAGTGATGTTGAATGTGCTAAGGGAGATAATCTTGTTGTTCAAAGAACATTGAGTTTGCAAAATAAACATGATGTCCATAGGGAGCAAAGGGAAAATTTGTTTCATACTCATTGTTTGATTTCTAACAAGTTGTGCAACATGATTGTGGATAGTGGAAGTTGTACTAATGTAGCAAGCACTTTGCTAGTGGAGAAATTGAAGTTGCCTACTACCAAGCACCCAAGACCATACAAGTTGCAATGGCTTAATGAAAGTGGAGTTGTAAAGGTAAATAAGCAAGTTCTAATTTCTTTTCAAATTGGTAGATATAAGGATGAGGTGTTGTGTGATGTGTTACCAATGTTGGCCGGACATATGTTGTTGGGGAGACCTTGGCAACATGATAGAAGGGCTAATCATGATGGATTCAAAAATATGTATACTTTGATTATGGATGGAAAAAGGTTTAACCTTGGACCATTAACTCCAAATCAGATTTTTGAAGACCAAATGCGCATTAAGCAACAATATGAAGAAATGGGTTCTTCATTGGGAAATTCTTTGGGAAGGGAAACCTTTGAGAGTAAAGAAAAAGGTGAGATGAGTGAACCTAAAAATTCCAATTCTCTTTACCAAAATGGGAAACACATGGTGAGAGAAAACAAGGAAGGTTCAAATGAAAGAAAAATGAGTGTTTATGCAAAAATGAGTGATGTGAAGGAAGCTATGCTTTTGAGGCAACACATGCTTGTGCTTATGTACAAGGAGATTTTGCATATTTCTAACGAAATAACCAATGGTTTGCCTAGTGTTGTTGTTGATCTTTTGCAGGTTTATGAAGATTTATTTCCAGAAGAAATTCCAAATGGTTTGCCACCTAAAAGAGGCATTGAGCACCAAATTGATTTCATACCTGGAGCAAGCATTCCAAATAGACCAGCATATAGATGTAATCCAGAGGAGACCAAGGAAATCCAAAAGCAAGTCAGTGAGCTTATGGAGAAGGGTTATGTTCGTGAAAGCATGAGTCCATGTGTCGTACCCATCTTGTTAGTGCCTAAGAAAGATGGAACTTGGAGGATGTGTGTTGATTGTCGTGCCATCAACAAAATCACGGTGAAGTATAGACATCCCATTCCTAGGCTAGATGACATGTTGGATGAATTGCATGGTTCATATTTGTTTTCAAAAATTGATTTGAAATCTGGTTATCATCAAATTAGAATGAGAGAAGGTGATGAATGGAAAACAGCTTTTAAAACTAAACATGGTTTATATGAGTGGTTAGTAATGCCTTTTGGTTTAACTAATGCACCAAGCACTTTCATGAGATTGATGAATCATGTTTTAAGAGCATTCATAGGCAAATTTGTTGTTGTCTATTTTGATGATATCTTGGTTTATAGCAAAAATTTAGATGAGCATGTACAACATTTGACTTGTGTTTTTGATGTGCTTAGAGAAGAGAAGTTGTATGCTAATCTAAAGAAATGCTGTTTTTGCACTAATGAAATTACTTTTCTTGGATATATTGTCAATGACAAGGGCATTCATGTTGATCAAGAAAAGGTAAAAGTAATTAGAGAATGGCCAACACCCACAAGTGTAAGTGATGCAAGAAGCTTTCATGGTTTAGCTAGCTTTTATAGAAGGTTCATTAAAAAATTTTCTACCATAGCTGCACCTTTAACTGAATGCATCAAAAAGAATGTTGGTTTTAAGTGGGGAATTGAACAAGATGAGGCTTTTAACTTGCTAAAAGACAAATTAAGTTCTGCACCCTTGTTATCTTTGCCAAATTTTACTAAACCTTTTGAGATTGAGTGCGATGCAAGTGGCATAGGTATTGGAGGAGTTTTGATGCAAGAAGGCAAGCCCATAGCATTCTTTAGCGAAAAGCTAAGTGGAGCAAGTCTAAACTACCCTACATATGACAAGGAGTTCTATGCATTGGTGAGGGTTCTAAGGACATGGCAGCATTACCTTGGTTACAAAGAATTCATAATTCACACTGATCATGAGTCCTTGAAGTATCTCAAAGGACAAGGAAAGCTCAACAAGAGACATGCAAAATGGGTGGAATTCATTGAATCCTTTCCGTACATCATTAAGTACAAACAAGGGAAAGAAAATGTGGTGGCCGATGCATTATCAAGAAGGTATGCCTTGATCTCTAAACTTGATGCAAAATTATTAGGATTTGAATACATCAAAGATCTTTATTCTAATGATCCTGATTTTGCTAATGTTTATGGGGCATGTGAGAAAGGGGGTTTTGATAAGTTCTATAAGTTTGATGGTTTTCTTTTTCGGGAAAACAAATTGTGTGTGCCACAAAGTTCTTTAAGAGAATTACTTGTGAGAGAGGCAGATAGCGGAGGTTTAATGGGGCATTTTGGGATTAAGAAAACTTTGGATGTGTTGGGTGACCATTTCTTTTGGCCACACATGAAAAGGGATGTTAAGAGAATTTGTGAGAAATGCATTACTTGCAAACAAGCCAAATCCAAAGCAATGCCTCATGGTTTGTATACACCTCTTACCATACCAAATGAACCTTGGGTAGACATTTCTATGGATTTTGTTTTAGGATTACCTAGGTCCAAGGGAGGGAGAGATTCCATTTTTGTTGTTGTGGACAGGTTTAGCAAAATGGCACATTTCATTCCATGTCACAAGACGGATGATGCAACCCATATTGCCAATCTATTCTTCAAGGAGATTGTTAGGCTACATGGAGTGCCAAGGACCATTGTGAGTGATAGGGATGTCAAATTCCTAAGTCACTTTTGGAAGACTCTTTGGGGAAAGATGGGGACAAAGCTTTTGTATTCTACAACTTGTCATCCACAAACGGATGGACAAACGGAGGTGGTCAATAGGACACTTTCAACACTTTTGAGGGCTGTCATCCAAAGAAATCTGAAGAATTGGGAAGAATGTTTGCCACATGTGGAATTTGCTTACAATAGGAGTGTGCATGGTTCAACAAATTGCTCACCATTTGAAGTTGTGTATGGATTCAACCCAATGACTCCATTAGATTTACTACCATTGCCATTGGAAAAAGCTAATCTAGAGGGGAAACAAAAAGCTGAGTTCATCAAGACTTTGCATGAGAGGGTGCATGCAAACATTGAGAAGAAGACACTCCAATATGAAAAGCAACACAACAAGGGGAGGAAGCAAGTCATTTTTGAGCCCGGAGATTGGGTGTGGGTGCACTTGAGGAAGGAAAGATTTCCTAACCAAAGGAAATCAAAGCTTATGCCAAGAGGAGATGGTCCTTTTAAAGTGCTTCAACGCATCAACAACAATGCCTACAAGCTAGAACTTCCAAGTGAGTATGGCAATGTTAGTGCTACTTTTAATGTTAGTGACTTGTCTTTGTTTGATTTAGGTGATAAAGATGATGGAGCTGATTTGAGGACAAATCCTTTTGAAGAAAGGGGGAATGATGTGAATCCAAGTTCAAAGCCTAAAGAGATCCAAGATCCATTAATGGTACAAGAAGGCCCAATCACAAGGTCCAAGTCCAAGAAGCTTCAAGAAGCCATATTGGGTTTAATTAAGGACATTTGGAAAGCCCAAGAATTTCAGCCCAATAAGGCATCCATGGAGGCCCAGGGAATAATATTTAACTTGTTTTTGTGTTAATAATAATTAGGGTTACATGTAGCCACCATATACAAGTTAATAGGGTAATTAATACCAAGTAATGGCTATTATTATGGGTAGTGGTTACTAAAGTTAATGGGGTAATCAATACCAAGTAATGGCTATTAATGTGGGTAATGGCTATTAAGGCCATTTAAGAGTCAAAGTAATCCTATGTGTGTGAGTCTATTTTAGTAGTGTGAGCATGGACTTGTACTCTATATAAACAAGTCCTTTTCTTTCTTTTGTAGCATGAATGAATTTGATATATGAATTATAACTTTGTTTGAGTTTTATTGTGAGGAATTTTGTCTTTAATTTCTTGCATAAACTTTGTGACTTATCAAGCTTTATTCTAGCTTGTGGTGTCAAAATCTAAATCTTTGTTTTCTTGTTATTTATCAAACATTCTTGTTTGTGGCATAAGAGGAAATTCAAAGTCTATCTTAGTATCTTTATCCTTGTTGGTAAAGGGGTTAAGTAGCATCTATCTTCTTACTTCAATCTTTGAACGATCCGAATTTGTGGATTAAATTGGTAATTTCTAGTTTTCTTTCAATTCAACTTATCATAGTATTCTTGCTATTGGGGAGTTAATTGATGAAACCTACAATTCCCATCATAGAAGGTACACCTTACTTAACTCTCTTACTGCTAAATTATTAGGTTTTGAGTTTATAAAGGAGTTGTATCCACATGATGATGATTTTGGTGATATATATGCATCTTGTGCCAATGGGGTTGTTTCAGATGATTTTTACTTGTTTGATGGTTTCTTGTTTAAAAGAAATAGATTGTGCATTCCTAAGTGTTCTATAAGGGAATTATTAATTAAGGAGGCACATGGAGGAGGCTTAATGGGGCATTTTGGGGTAAATAAGACCTATGATATGCTGTTAGAACATTTCTTTTGGCCCGGCATGAAACATGATGTGTATAAAGTTTGTGAGCATTGCATTACATGTAGAGAGGCTAAGTCTAGGTTGAAACCGCATGGGTTATACACACCATTACCCATTCCTAGTGAACCTTGGACTGATTTGTCTATGGATTTTGTGCTTGGATTGCCTAGAACTAGGAAAGGTCATGATAGTATCTTTGTTGTGGTTGATAGATTTAGTAAAATGGCTCATTTTATACCATGTCATAAAACTGATGATGCTAAGTTGATTGCTGATTTGTTTTTCAAAGAAGTTGTGCGTTTACATGGCATACCTAGGAGCATTGTTAGTGATAGGGATGTTAAGTTTTTGAGTCATTTTTGGCATGTGTTATGGGGAAAGTTAGGAACTAAGCTATTATTTTCAACTACTTGTCACCCTCAAACCGATGGGCAAACTGAAGTAGTTAATAGGACTTTGATTACTTTGCTTAGGGCAATCATAGAAAAGAACATTAGGATGTGGGAGGATTGTTTACCATTTGTGGAGTTTGCTTACAATAGGGCTGTTCATAGCACTACTAATTGCTCTCCATTTGAGATTGTTTATGGATTTAATCCACTTACTCCTATTGATTTATTGCCACTGCCACCTAATAATTTTGTGAGTGTTGATGCTAATTCTAAGGCTGATTTGGTGAAGAAGTTACATAAGCAAGTTAAGGAGAGGATTGAGAAGCAAAATGCTAAAGTAGCTTCACGTGTGAACAAGGGAAGGAAGCCAATGATTTTTCAGCCTGGAGATTGGGTTTGGGTGCATTTTCGTAAAGAAAGGTTTCCACTTCAAAGGAAGTCTAAGCTAAACCCAAGAGGAGATGGTCCTTTTCAAATACTTGAAAGGATTAATGACAATGCATACAAAGTGGACCTACCTGGTGAGTATAATGTTAGTGCTTCATTCAATGTGGCTGATTTGAGTCCTTTTGATATAGGTGATGCTTTAGATTCGAGGATGAATCCTTTTGAGGAGAGGGGAAATGTTATGGAGCAGCCAACACACCAAGCTCAAAGAATTCAACATGATGAAGATGAGCATGGTCAAGAAGGCAAGGATCAAGTTCAAGAGGTTTTGAGTCCAATCAGCATGCCTCAAAGGCCTATAACAAGGTCTCAATCTAAGAAGCTTCAAGAAGCCTTAATCCATCATCTACAAGGCTTTGTGAACTTAGCTAGTGAAAGTTTACAAGGACACCAAAGCTTTGTGCCAAGTGCAGCTCAAGTTCAATACAACTTAATTCAAGTCCAAGTTATTAATGGGTTTAATTATGTTAAATAAGGGCTGGACGAATTTGTTATTTTAAAAGCCCATTAGTTTTAGTTAGTTTTATTATTCTTAAAATAGGAAGTATGTCAAAATTCCTATTTAAGGTCTGATTAGATAATTTCCTTTTTTTGTGATTAGGGTTATTAGTTTTCCTTACTCACTAAGGAAAACCTTGTAAAGGCTATATACATATGCCTTGGACGAATTTTATGATTCAGAATTGAAGTTTTAAAACCTAAAGGCTATTTTGCTTTTATCTTTGTGTTCTTGTGTAGAATACATGCTTTAAGGAACATTCAAGTAGATTGATCATCTTCTTGTGGAGTGTTTCGAAATTGGAATTTAGAAACGAGTTTTCTTTATTCTAATTCTTTGATCATCTAAGTATGCTGATTTCTAACCATTCTTAGGGGTTGTTGCTGAATTGACTATTGGGGTTTTCAAGTTAATGCTTTGGGGGTTCGAATATATACAGGGGTTCTCAAGCTTATTCTTGGAGGTTCCGTATCATATGTTGTCCAAAGTTTCGATTACATATTTCCGGTCATATTCCATCATTCTCGACTCATAAGTCAAATTAATTTTCACTAAATGCACGACTTGTGCATATTTGAACACGTAAGGTGCGAACTCTTGCAAATTCTGTGCACAATTGGTTTAAAACATTTTATCCAACGGCCCAATTCCATATTTACAATTCAAAATACAAATTATACCCTTACAAACTCATAAATCGAATGGACATCATCGAATGCGCAATTTGCGCATATTTGAACGCAAAACGTGAGGCCGTGCAAATTAGTGCGCAAACGGTTTTGAACGTGTTATCCAATGTTCCAATTGCACATTTACAATAATAGTTACATATTACAGCATTCTAAACACGTAAATGTAATTGACATTGCTGAATGCACAATTTTTGCACGTTCGTGCATGTTTGAACAAAAAAAATGCGAACAAGTGCAATTTGCGCACAAATTGTTCTAAACGTGTTACCCAATGTTCCGATTGCATATTTTTGAACCAAAACACACATTCCAGCATTCCATGCTCATAAATCTAATTGACGTTACTGAATGCACAGTTTGCGCACGTTCGTGCGAGTTTGAATGCGAAACGTGAACTCTTGCAAAATTTGTGCAAAAATGGTTTAAAATATGTCTTCCAATGGTCCAAATGCATATTTACAATCCAAATTACAAAATTGTATCATTCCTAACTTGTAAATCAAATTGACACAATCGATTGCACAATTTGTGCACATTAGCGCATGTTTGAATGCAAAACGTGAACTCGTGCAAATTTGTAGACAAATGGCTTTAAAAATGTTATCCAATGTTCCAATTGCATATTTACAATACTTAGTACAAATTCTAGCATTCTAAGGTCAAAAATATGATTGGCATTATGGTATCCATAATTTGTGCATGTTTGAACGCAAAACATGAACTCGCGCAAATTTGTGTACGAATTGTTTTAAACATCTTATCCAATGTTCCGGTTGCATATTTTCAATACTCAGTACATGTTCTAGCATTCCAAAATGCAGTACATATGATTGACAATATTGAATGCACAATTTGCGCACATCTGCGCATTTTCAAAATAAGATGCACACTCGTGCAAATTTGTGCTCAAATTGTTTTAAACATCCTATCCAATGTTCCAATTGCATATTTTTAATCCTAAGTATAGATTCTAGCATTCTAAACTCTTAAATCAAATTGATTTAGTTGAATGCACACTCTGTGTACATTTGTGCATGTTTGAACGCAAAACGTGAACTCCGGCAAATTCGTGCATAAATGGTTTAAGATTTGTTGTTACCCTGTGGTCAAACTGCCAACTCGAAGTCCCAAATATAATTTATATCATTACAAAGCTCGTAAATCAAATCGACACAATCGAATGCACAATTTGTGCAATTTTGAACACGGAACACGAACCCGTCCGAATTTTCATTGAAAATGTTTTAAATATGTTGTCCAAAGTTCCGATTGCATATTTCCGGTCATATTCCATCATTCTCGACTCATAAGTCAAATTAATTTTCACTAAATGCATGACTTGTGCATATTTGAACACGTAAGGCGCGGACTCTTGCAAATTCTGTGCATAATTGGTTTAAAACGTTCTATCCAACGGCCCAATTCCATATTTACAATTCAAAATACAAATTATGCCCTTACAAACTCATAAATCGAATGGACATCATCGAATGCGCAATTTGCGCATATTTGAACGCAAAACGTGAGGCCGTGCAAATTAGTGCGCAAACGGTTTTGAACGTGTTATCCAATGTTCCAATTGCACATTTACAATAATAGTTACATATTATAGCATTCTAAACACATAAATGTAATTGACATTGCTGAATGCACAATTTTTGCACGTTCGTGCATGTTTGAACAAAAAAAATGCGAACAAGTGCAATTAGTGCACAAATTGTTCTAAACGTGTTACCCAATGTTCCGATTGCATATTTTTGAACCAAAACACACATTCCAGCATTCCATGCTCATAAATCTAATTGACGTTACTGAATGCACAGTTTGCGCACGTTCGTGCGAGTTTGAATGCGAAACGTGAACTCTTGCAAAATTTGTGCAAAAATGGTTTAAAATATGTCTTCCAATGGTCCAAATGCATATTTACAATCCAAATTACAAAATTGTATCATTCCTAACTTGTAAATCAAATTGACACAATCGATTGCACAATTTGTGCACATTAGCGCATGTTTGAATGCAAAACGTGAACTCGTGCAAATTTGTAGAGAAATGGCTTTAAAAATGTTATCCAATGTTCCAATTGCATATTTACAATACTTAGTACAAATTCTTGCATTCTAAGCTCAAAAATATGATTGGCATTATGGTATCCATAATTTGTGCACGTTTGAACGCAAAACATGAACTCGCGCAAATTTGTGTACGAATTGTTTTAAACATCTTATCCAATGTTCCGGTTGCATATTTTCAATACTCAGTACATGTTCTAGCATTCCAAAATGCAGTACATATGATTGACAATATTGAATGCACAATTTGCGCACATCTGCGCATTTTGAAAATAAGATGCACACTCGTGCAAATTTGTGCTCAAATTGTTTTAAACATCCTATCCAATGTTCCAATTGCATATTTTTAATCCTAAGTACAGATTCTAGCATTCTAAACTCTTAAATCAAATTGATTTAGTTGAATGCACACTCTGTGTACATTTGTGCATGTTTGAACGCAAAACGTGAACTCCGGCAAATTCGTGCATAAATGGTTTAAGATTTGTTGTTACCCTGTGGTCAAACTGCCAACTCGAAGTCCCAAATACAATTTATATCATTACAAAGCTCGTAAATCAAATCGACACAATCGAATGCACAATTTGTGCAATTTTGAACACGGAACACGAACCCGTCCGAATTTTCATTCAAAATGTTTTAAATATGTTGTCCAAAGTTCCGATTGCATATTTCCGGTCATATTCCATCATTCTCGACTCATAAGTCAAATTAATTTTCACTAAATGCACGACTTGTGCATATTTGAACACGTAAGGCGCGGACTCTTGCAAATTCTGTGCACAATTGGTTTAAAACATTTTATCCAACGGCCCAATTCCATATTTACAATTCAAAATACAAATTATGCCCTTACAAACTCATAAATCGAATGGACATCATCGAATGCGCAATTTGCGCATATTTGAACGCAAAACGTGAGGCCGTGCAAATTAGTGCGCAAACGGTTTTGAACGTGTTATCCAATGTTCCAATTGCACATTTACAATAATAGTTACATATTACAGCATTCTAAACACATAAATGTAATTGACATTGCTGAATGCACAATTTTTGCACGTTTGTGCATGTTTGATCAAAAAAAATGCGAACAAGTGCAATTTGCGCACAAATTGTTCTAAACGTGTTACCCAATGTTCCGATTGCATATTTTTGAACCAAAACACACATTCCAGCATTCCATGCTCATAAATCTAATTGACGTTACTGAATGCACAGTTTGCGCACGTTCGTGCGAGTTTGAATGCGAAACGTGAACTCTTGCAAAATTTGTGCAAAAATGGTTTAAAATATGTCTTCCAATGGTCCAAATGCATATTTACAATCCAAATTACAAAATTGTATCATTCCTAACTTGTAAATCAAATTGACACAATCGATTGCACAATTTGTGCACATTAGCGCATGTTTGAATGCAAAACGTGAACTCGTGCAAATTTGTAGACAAATGGCTTTAAAAATGTTATCCAATGTTCCAATTGCATATTTACAATACTTAGTACAAATTCTAGCATTCTAAGCTCAAAAATATGATTGGCATTATGGTATCCATAATTTGTGCACGTTTCAACGCAAAACATGAACTCGCGCAAATTTGTGTACGAATTGTTTTAAACATCTTATCCAATGTTCCGGTTGCATATTTTCAATACTCAGTACATGTTCTAGCATTCCAAAATGCAGTACATATGATTGACAATATTGAATGCACAATTTGCGCACATCTGCGCATTTTGAAAATAAGATGCACACTCGTGCAAATTTGTGCTCAAATTGTTTTAAACATCCTATCCAATGTTCCAATTGCATATTTTTAATCCTAACTACAGATTCTAGCATTCTAAACTCTTAAATCAAATTGATTTAGTTGAATGCACACTCTGTGTACATTTGTGCATGTTTGAACGCAAAACGTGAACTCCGACAAATTCGTGCATAAATGGTTTAAGATTTGTTGTTACCCTGTGGTCAAACTGCCAACTCGAAGTCCCAAATACAATTTATATCATTACAAAGCTCGTAAATCAAATCGACACAATCGAATGCACAATTTGTGCAATTTTGAACACGGAACACGAACCCGTCCGAATTTTCATTCAAAATGTTTTAAATATGTTGTCCAAAGTTCCGATTGCATATTTCCGGTCATATTCCATCATTCTCGACTCATAAGTCAAATTAATTTTCACTAAATGCACGACTTGTGCATATTTGAACACGTAAGGCGCGGACTCTTGCAAATTCTGTGCACAATTGGTTTAAAACATTTTATCCAACGGCCCAATTCCATATTTACAATTCAAAATACAAATTATGCCCTTACAAACTCATAAATCGAATGGACATCATCGAATGCGCAATTTGCGCATATTTGAACGCAAAACGTGAGGCCGTGCAAATTAGTGCGCAAACGGTTTTGAACGTGTTATCCAATGTTCCAATTGCACATTTACAATAATAGTTACATATTACAGCATTCTAAACACATAAATGTAATTGACATTGCTGAATGCACAATTTTTGCACGTTTGTGCATGTTTGAACAAAAAAAATGCGAACAAGTGCAATTTGCGCACAAATTGTTCTAAACGTGTTACCCAATGTTCTGATTGCATATTTTTGAACCAAAACACACATTCCAGCATTCCATGCTCATAAATGTAATTGACGTTACTGAATGCACAGTTTGCGCACGTTCGTGCAAGTTTGAATGCGAAACGTGAACTCTTGCAAAATTTGTGCAAAAATGGTTTAAAATATGTCTTCCAATGGTCCAAATGCATATTTACAATCCAAATTACAAAATTGTATCATTCCTAACTTGTAAATCAAATTGACACAATCGATTGCACAATTTGTGCACATTAGCGCATGTTTGAATGCAAAACGTGAACTCGTGCAAATTTGTAGACAAATGGCTTTAAAAATGTTATCCAATGTTCCAATTGCTTATTTACAATACTTAGTACAAATTCTAGCATTCTAAGCTCAAAAATATGATTGGCATTATGGTATCCATAATTTGTGCACGTTTGAACGCAAAACATGAACTCGCGCAAATTTGTGTACGAATTGTTATAAACATCTTATCCAATGTTCCGGTTGCATATTTTCAATACTCAGTACATGTTCTAGCATTCCAAAATGCAGTACATATGATTGACAATATTGAATGCACAATTTGCGCACATCTGCGCATTTTGAAAATAAGATGCACACTCGTGCAAATTTGTGCTCAAATTGTTTTAAACATCCTATCCAATGTTCCAATTGCATATTTTTAATCCTAAGTACAGATTCTAGCATTCTAAACTCTTAAATCAAATTGATTTAGTTGAATGCACACTCTGTGTACATTTGTGCATGTTTGAACGCAAAACGTGAACTCCGGCAAATTCGTGCATAAATGGTTTAAGATTTGTTGTTACCCTGTGGTCAAACTGCCAACTCGAAGTCCCAAATACAATTTATATCATTACAAAGCTCGTAAATCAAATCGACACAATCGAATGCACAATTTGTGCAATTTTGAACACGGAACACGAACCCGTCCGAATTTTCATTCAAAATGTTTTAAATATGTTGTCCAAAGTTCCGATTGCATATTTCCGATCATATTCCATCATTCTCGACTCATAAGTCAAATTAATTTTCACTAAATGCACGACTTGTGCATATTTGAACACGTAAGGCGCGGACTCTTGCAAATTTTGTGCACAATTGGTTTAAAACGTTTTATCCAACGGCCCAATTCCATATTTACAATTCAAAATACAAATTATGCCCTTACAAACTCATAAATTGAATTGACATCATCGAATGTGCAATTTGCGCATATTTGAACGCAAAACGTGAGGCCGTGCAAATTAGTGCGCAAACAGTTTTGAACGTGTTATCCAATGTTCCAATTGCACATTTACAATAATAGTTACATATTACAGCATTCTAAACACATAAATGTAATTGACATTGCTGAATGCATAATTTTTTCACGTTCGTGCATGTTTGAACAAAAAAAATGCGAACAAGTGCAATTTGCGCACAAATTGTTCTAAACGTGTTACCCATTGTTCCGATTGCATATTTTTGAACCAAAACACACATTCCAGCATTCCATGCTCATAAATCTAATTGACGTTACTAAATGCACAGTTTGCGCACGTTCGTGCGAGTTTGAATGCGAAACGTGAACTCTTGCAAAATTTGTGCAAAAATGGTTTAAAATATGTCTTCCAATGGTCCAAATGCATATTTACAATCCAAATTACAAAATTGTATCATTCCTAACTTGTAAATCAAATTGACACAATCGATTGCACAATTTGTGCACATTAGCGCATGTTTGAATGCAAAACGTGAACTCGTGCAAATTTGTAGACAAATGGCTTTAAAAATGTTATCCAATGTTCCAATTGCATATTTACAATACTTAGTACAAATTCTAGCATTCTAAGCTCAAAAATATGATTGGCATTATGGTATCCATAATTTGTGCACGTTTGAACGCAAAACATGAACTCGCGCAAATTTGTGTACGAATTGTTTTAAACATCTTATCCAATGTTCCGGTTGCATATTTTCAATACTCAGTACATGTTCTAGCATTCCAAAATCAGTACATATGATTGACAATATTGAATGCACAATTTGCGCACATCTGCGCATTTTCAAAATAAGATGCACACTCGTGCAAATTTGTGCTCAAATTGTTTTAAACATCCTATCCAATGTTCCAATTGCATATTTTTAATCCTAACTACAGATTCTAGCATTCTAAACTCTTAAATCAAATTGATTTAGTTGAATGCACACTCTGTGTACATTTGTGCATGTTTGAACGCAAAACGTGAACTCCGGCAAATTCGTGCATAAATGGTTTAAGATTTGTTGTTACCCTATGGTCAAACTGCCAACTCGAAGTCCCAAATACAATTTATATCATTACAAAGCTCGTAAATCAAATCGACACAATCGAATGCACAATTTGTGCAATTTTGAACACGGAACACGAACCCGTCCGAATTTTCATTCAAAATGTTTTAAATATGTTGTCCAAAGTTCTGATTTCATATTTCCGGTCATATTCCATCATTCTCGACTCATAAGTCAAATTAATTTTCACTAAATGCACGACTTGTGCATATTTGAACACGTAAGGCGCGGACTCTTGCAAATTCTGTGCACAATTGGTTTAAAACATTTTATCCAACGGCCCAATTCCATATTTACAATTCAAAATACAAATTATGCCCTTACAAACTCATAAATCGAATGGACATCATCGAATGCGCATATTTGAACGCAAAACGTGAGGCCGTGCAAATTAGTGCGCAAACGGTTTTGAACGTGTTATCCAATGTTCCAATTGCACATTTACAATAATAGTTACATATTACAGCATTCTAAACACATAAATGTAATTGACATTGCTGAATGCACAATTTTTGCACGTTCGTGCATGTTTGAACAAAAAAAATGCGAACAAGTGCAATTTGCGCACAAATTGTTCTAAACGTGTTACCCAATGTTCTGATTGCATATTTTTGAACCAAAACACACATTCCAGCATTCCATGCTCATAAATCTAATTGACGTTACTGAATGCACAGTTTGCGCACGTTCGTGCGAGTTTGAATGCGAAACGTGAACTCTTGCAAAATTTATGCAAAAATGGTTTAAAATATGTCTTCCAATGGTCCAAATGCATATTTACAATCCAAATTACAAAATTGTATCATTCCTAACTTGTAAATCAAATTGACACGATCGATTGCACAATTTGTGCACATTAGCGCATGTTTGAATGCAAAACGTGAACTCGTGCAAATTTGTAGACAAATGGCTTTAAAAATGTTATCCAATGTTCCAATTGCATATTTACAATACTTAGTACAAATTCTATCATTCTAAGCTCAAAAATATGATTGGCATTATGGTATCCATAATTTGTGCACGTTTGAACGCAAAACATGAACTCGCGCAAATTTGTGTACGAATTGTTTTAAACATCTTATCCAATGTTCCGGTTGCATATTTTCAATACTCAGTACATGTTCTAGCATTCCAAAATCAGTACATATGATTGACAATATTGAATGCACAATTTGCGCACATCTGCGCATTTTCAAAATAAGATGCACACTCGTGCAAATTTGTGCTCAAATTGTTTTAAACATCCTATCCAATGTTCCAATTGCATATTTTTCATCCTAAGTACAGATTCTAGCATTCTAAACTCTTAAATCAAATTGATTTAGTTGAATGCACACTCTGTGTACATTTGTGCATATTTGAACGCAAAACGTGAACTCCGGCAAATTCGTGCATAAATGGTTTAAGATTTGTTGTTACCCTGTGGTCAAACTGCCAACTCGAAGTCCCAAATACAATTTATATCATTACAAAGCTCGTAAATCAAATCGACACAATCGAATGCACAATTTGTGCAATTTTGAACACGGAACACGAACCCGTCCGAATTTTCATTCAAAATGTTTTAAATATGTTGTCCAAAGTTCCGATTGCATATTTCCGGTCATATTCCATCATTCTCGACTCATAAGTCAAATTAATTTTCACTAAATGCATGACTTGTGCATATTTGAACACGTAAGGCGCGGACTCTTGCAAATTCTGTGCACAATTGGTTTAAAACATTTTATCCAACGGCCCAATTCCATATTTACAATTCAAAATACAAATTATGCCCTTACAAACTCATAAATCGAATGGACATCATCGAATGCGCAATTTGCGCATATTTGAACGCAAAACGTGAGGCCGTGCAAATTAGTGCACAAACGGTTTTGAACGTGTTATCCAATGTTCCAATTGCACATTTACAATAATAGTTACATATTACAGCATTCTAAACACATAAATGTAATTGACATTGCTGAATGCACAATTTTTTCACGTTCGTGCATGTTTGAACAAAAAAAATGCGAACAAGTGCAATTTGCGCACAAATTGTTCTAAACGTGTTACCCAATGTTCCGATTGCATATTTTTGAACCAAAACACACATTCCAGCATTCCATGCTCATAAATCTAATTGACGTTACTGAATGCACAGTTTGCGCACGTTCGTGCGAGTTTGAATGCGAAACGTGAACTCTTGCAAAATTTGTGCAAAAATGGTTTAAAATATGTCTTCCAATGGTCCAAATGCATATTTACAATCCAAATTACAAAATTGTATCATTCCTAACTTGTAAATCAAATTGACACAATCGATTGCACAATTTGTGCACATTAGCGCATGTTTGAATGCAAAACGTGAACTCGTGCAAATTTGTAGACAAATGGCTTTAAAAATGTTATCCAATGTTCCAATTGCATATTTACAATACTTAGTACAAATTCTTGCATTCTAAGCTCAAAAATATGATTGGCATTATGGTATCCATAATTTGTGCACGTTTGAACGCAAAACATGAACTCGCGCAAATTTGTGTACGAATTGTTTTAAACATCTTATCCAATGTTCCGGTTGCATATTTTCAATACTCAGTACATGTTCTAGCATTCCAAAATCAGTACATATGATTGACAATACTGAATGCACAATTTGCGCACATCTGCGCATTTTCAAAATAAGATGCACACTCGTGCAAATTTGTGCTCAAATTGTTTTAAACATCCTATCCAATGTTCCAATTGCATATTTTTAATCCTAACTACAGATTCTAGCATTCTAAACTCTTAAATCAAATTGATTTAGTTGAATGCACACTCTGTGTACATTTGTGCATATTTGAACGCAAAACGTGAACTCCGGCAAATTCGTGCATAAATGGTTTAAGATTTGTTGTTACCCTATGGTCAAACTGCCAACTAGAAGTCCCAAATACAATTTATATCATTACAAAGCTCGTAAATCAAATCGACACAATCGAATGCACAATTTGTGCAATTTTGAACACGGAACACTAACCCGTCCGAATTTTCATTCAAAATGTTTTAAATATGTTGTCCAAAGTTCTGATTGCATATTTCCAGTCATATTCCATCATTCTCGACTCATAAGTCAAATTAATTTTCACTAAATGCACGACTTGTGCATATTTGAACACGTAAGGCGCGGACTCCTGCAAATTCTGTGCATAATTGGTTTAAAACGTTCTATCCAACGGCCCAATTCCATATTTACAATGCAAAATACAAATTATGCCCTTACAAACTCATAAATCGAATTGACATCATCGAATGCGCAATTTGCGCATATTTGAACGCAAAACGTGAGGCCGTGCAAATTAGTGCGCAAACGGTTTTGAACGTGTTATCCAATGTTCCAATTGCACATTTACAATAATAGTTACATATTACAGCATTCTAAACACATAAATGTAATTGACATTGCTGAATGCACAATTTTTGCACGTTCGTGCATGTTTGAACAAAAAAAATGCGAACAAGTGCAATTTGCGCACAAATTGTTCTAAACGTGTTACCCAATGTTCTGATTGCATATTTTTGAACCAAAACACACATTCCATCATTCCATGCTCATAAATCTAATTGACGTTACTGAATGCACAGTTTGCGCACGTTCGTGCGAGTTTGAATGCGAAACGTGAACTCTTGCAAAATTTGTGCAAAAATGGTTTAAAATATGTCTTCCAATGGTCCAAATGCATATTTACAATCCAAATTACAAAATTGTATCATTCCTAACTTGTAAATCAAATTGACACAATCGATTGCACAATTTGTTCACATTAGCGCATGTTTGAATGCAAAACGTGAACTCGTGCAAATTTGTAGACAAATGGCTTTAAAAATGTTATCCAATGTTCCAATTGCATATTTACAATACTTAGTACAAATTCTAGCATTCTAAGCTCAAAAATATGATTGGCATTATGGTATCCATAATTTGTGCACGTTTGAACGCAAAACATGAACTCGCGCAAATTTGTGTACGAATTGTTATAAACATCTTATCCAATGTTCTGGTTGCATATTTTCAATACTCAGTACATGTTCTAGCATTCCAAAATGCAGTACATATGATTGACAATATTGAATGCACAATTTGCGCACATCTGCGCATTTTCAAAATAAGATGCACACTCGTGCAAATTTGTGCTCAAATTGTTTTAAACATCCTATCCAATGTTCCAATTGCATATTTTTAATCCTAAGTACAGATTCTAGCATTCTAAACTCTTAAATCAAATTGATTTAGTTGAATGCACACTCTGTGTACATTTGTGCATGTTTGAACGCAAAACGTGAACTCCGGCAAATTCGTGCATAAATGGTTTAAGATTTGTTGTTACCCTGTGCTCAAACTGCCAACTCGAAGTCCCAAATACAATTTATATCATTACAAAGCTCGTAAATCAAATCGACACAATCGAATGCACAATTTGTGCAATTTTGAACATGGAACACGAACCCGTCCGAATTTTCATTCAAAATGTTTTAAATATGTTGTCCAAAGTTCCGATTGCATATTTCCGGTCATATTCCATCATTCTCGACTCATAAGTCAAATTAATTTTCACTAAATGCACGACTTGTGCATATTTGAACACGTAAGGCGCGGACTCTTGCAAATTCTGTGCACAATTGGTTTAAAACATTTTATCCAACGGCCCAATTCCATATTTACAATTCAAAATACAAATTATGCCCTTACAAACTCATAAATCGAATGGAGATCATCGAATGCACAATTTGCGCATATTTGAATGCAAAACTTGAGGCCGTGCAAATTAGTGCGCAAACGGTTTTGAACGTGTTATCCAATGTTCCAATTGCACATTTACAATAATAGTTACATATTACAGCATTCTAAACACATAAATGTAATTGACATTGCTGAATGCACAATTTTTGCACGTTCGTGAATGTTTGAACAAAAAAAATGCGAACAAGTGCAATTTGCGCACAAATTGTTCTAAACGTGTTTGATGGGAATTGTAGGTTTCATCAATTAACTCCCCAATAGCAAGAATACTATGATAAGTTGAATTAGAAGAAAACCAGAAATTACCAATTTAATCCACAAATTTGGATCGTTCAAAGATTGAAGTAAGAAGATAGATGCTACTTAACCCCTTTACCAACAAGGATAAAGATACTAAGATAGACTTTGAATTTCCTCTTATGCCACAAACAGAAAAGTTTGATAAATAAAAAGAAAACAAAGATTTAGATTTTGACACCACAAGCTAGAATAAAGCTTGATAAGTCACAAAGTTTATGCAAGAAATTAAAGACAAAATTCCTCACAATAAAACTCAAACAAAGTTATAATTCATATATCAAATTCATTCATGCTACAAAAGAAAGAAAAGGACTTGTTTATATAGAGTACAAGTCCATGCTCACACTACTAAAATAGACTCACACACATAGGATTACTTTTACTCTTAAATGGCCTTAATAACCATTACCCACATTAATAGCCATTACTTGGTATTGATTACCCCATTAACTTTAGTAACCACTACCCATAATAATAGCCATTACTTGGTATTAATTGCCCTATTAACTTGTATATGGTGGCAACATGTAACCCTAATTGTTATTAACACAAAAACAAGTTAAATATTATTCCTTGGGCCTCCATGGATGCCTTATTGGGCTGAAATTCGTGGGCTTTCCAAATGTCCTTAATTAAACCCAATATGGCTTCTTGAAGCTTCTTGGATTTGGACCTTGTGATTGGGCCTTCTTGTACTATTAATGGATCTTGGATCTCTTTAGGCTTTGAACTTGGATTCACATCATTCCCCCTTTCTTCAAAAGGATTTGTCCTCAAATCAGCTCCATCATCTTTATCACCTAAATCAAACAAAGACAAGTCACTAACATTAAATGTAGCACTAACATTGCCATACTCACTTAGAAGTTCTAGCTTGTAGGCATTGTTGTTGATGCGTTGAAGCACTTTAAAAGGACCATCTCCTCTTGGCATAAGCTTTGATTTCCTTTGGTTAGGAAATCTTTCCTTCCTCAAGTGCACCCACACCCAATCTCCGGGCTCAAAAATGACTTGCTTCCTCCCCTTGTTGTGTTGCTTTTCATATTGGAGTGTCTTCTTCTCAATGTTTGCACGCACCCTCTCATGCAAAGTCTTGATGAACTCAGCTTTTTGTTTCCCCTCTAGATTAGCTTTGTCCAATGGCAATGGTAGCAAATCTAATGGAGTCATTGGGTTGAATCCATACACAACTTCAAATGGTGAGCAATTTGTTGAACCATGCACACTCCTATTGTAAGCAAATTCCACATGTGGCAAACATTCTTCCCAATTCTTCAGATTTCTTTGGATGATAGCCCTCAAAAGTGTTGAAAGTGTCCTATTGACCACCTCCGTTTGTCCATCCGTTTGTGGATGACAAGTTGTAGAATACAAAAGCTTTGTCCCCATCTTTCCCCAAAGAGTCTTCCAAAAGTGACTTAGGAATTTGACATCCCTATCACTCACAATGGTCCTTGGCACTCCGTGTAGCCTAACAATCTCCTTGAAGAATAGATTGGCAATATGGGTTGCATCATCCGTCTTGTGACATGGAATGAAATGTGCCATTTTGCTAAACCTGTCCACAACAACAAAAATGGAATCTCTCCCTCCTTTGGACCTAGGTAATCCTAAAACAAAATCCATAGAAATGTCTACCCAAGGTTCATTTGGTATGGTAAGAGGTGTATACAAACCATGAGGCATTGCTTTGGATTTGGCTTGTTTGCAAGTAATGCATTTCTCACAAATTCTCTTAACATCCCTTTTCATGTGTGGCCAAAAGAAATGGTCACCCAACACATCCAAAGTTTTCTTAATCCCAAAATGCCCCATTAAACCTCCGCTATGTGCCTCTCTCACAAGTAACTCTCTTAAAGAACTTTGTGGCACACACAATTTGTTTTCCCGAAAAAGAAAACCATCAAACTTATAGAACTTATCAAAACCCCCTTTCTCACATGCCCCATAAACATTAGAAAAATCAGGATCATTAGAATAAAGATCTTTGATGTATTCAAATCCTAATAATTTTGCATCAAGTTTAGAGATCAAGGCATACCTTCTTGACAATGCATCGGCCACCACATTTTCTTTCCCTTGCTTGTACTTAATGATGTACGGAAAAGATTCAATGAATTCCACCCATTTTGCATGTCTCTTGTTGAGCTTTCCTTGTCCTTTGAGATACTTCAAGGACTCATGGTCAGTGTGAATTATGAATTCTTTGTAACCAAGGTAATGCTGCCATGTCCTTAGAACCCTCACCAATGCATAGAACTCCTTGTCATATGTAGGGTAGTTTAGACTTGCTCCACTTAGCTTTTCGCTAAAGAATGCTATGGGCTTGCCTTCTTGCATCAAAACTCCTCCAATACCTATGCCACTTGCATCGCACTCAATCTCAAAAGGTTTAGTAAAATTTGGCAAAGATAATAAGGGTGCAGAACTTAATTTGTCTTTTAGCAAGTTAAAAGCCTCATCTTGTTCAATTCCCCACTTAAAACCAACATTCTTTTTGATGCATTCAGTTAAAGGTGCAGCTATGGTAGAAAAAATTTTAATGAACCTTCTATAAAAGCTAGCTAAACCATGAAAGCTTCTTGCATCACTTACACTTGTGGGTGTTGGCCATTCTCTAATTACTTTTACCTTTTCTTGATCAACATGAATGCCCTTGTCATTGACTATATATCCAAGAAAAGTAATTTCATTAGTGCAAAAACAACATTTCTTTAGATTAGCATACAACTTCTCTTCTCTAAGCACATCAAAAACACAAGTCAAATGTTGTACATGCTCATCTAAATTTTTGCTATAAACCAAGATATCATCAAAATAGACAACAACAAATTTGCCTATGAATGCTCTTAAAACATGATTCATCAATCTCATGAAAGTGCTTGGTGCATTAGTTAAACCAAAAGGCATTACTAACCACTCATATAAACCATGTTTAGTTTTAAAAGCTGTTTTCCATTCATCACCTTCTCTCATTCTAATTTGATGATAACCAGATTTCAAATCAATTTTTGAAAAAAAATATGAACCATGCAATTCATCCAACATGTCATCTAGCCTAGGAATGGGATGTCTATACTTCACCATGATTTTGTTGATGGCACGACAATCAACACACATCCTCCAAGTTCCATCTTTCTTAGGCACTAACAAGACGGGTACGGCACATGGACTCATGCTTTCACGAACATAACCCTTCTCCATAAGCTCACTCACTTGCTTTTGGATTTCCTTGGTCTCCTCCGGATTACATCTATATGCTGGTCTATTTGGAATGCTTGCTCCAGGTATGAAATCAATTTGGTGCTCAATGCCTCTTTTAGGTGGCAAACCATTTGGAATTTCTTCTGGAAATAAATCTTCATAAACCTGCAAAAGATCAACAACAACACTAGGCAAACCATTGGTTATTTTGTTAGAAATATGCAAAATCTCCTTGTACATAAGTACAAGCATGTGTTGCCTCAAAAGCATAGCTTCCTTCACATCACTCATTTTTGCATAAACACTCATTTTTCTTTCATTTGAACCTTCCTTGTTTTCTCTCACCATGTGTTTCCCATTTTGGTCAAGAGAATTGGAATTTTTAGGTTCACTCATCTCACCTTTTTCTTTACTCTCAAAGGTTTCCCTTCCCAAAGAATTTCCCAATGAAGAACCCATTTCTTCATATTGTTGCTTGATGCGCATTTGGTCTTCAAAAATCTGTTTTGGAGTTAATGGTCCAAGGTTAAACCTTTTTCCATCCATAGTCAAAGTATACATATTTTTGAATCCATCATGATTAGCCCTTCTATCATATTGCCAAGGTCTCCCTAACAACATATGTCCGGCCAACATTGGTAACACATCACACAACACCTCATCCTTATATCTACCAATTTGAAAAGAAATTAGAACTTGCTTATTTACCTTTACAACTCCACTTTCATTAAGCCATTGCAACTTGTATGGTCTTGGGTGCTTGGTAGTAGGCAACTTCAATTTCTCCACTAGCAAAGTGCTTGCTACATTAGTACAACTTCCACTATCCACAATCATGTTGCACAACTTGTTAGAAATCAAACAATGAGTATGAAACAAATTTTCCCTTTGCTCCCTATGGACATCATGTTTATTTTGCAAACTCAATGTTCTTTGAACAACAAGATTATCTCCCTTAGCACATTCAACATCACTACAATCTTCTAAAGAAGGCATATCATCATCACTATCCCCCTCACTCTCCGATTCAATATCACCATCCCTTAGAATCATAGCTTTCTTATTTGGACATTCCCTAGCAATGTGCCCATGACCCAAACACTTAAAACATTTTATTCCCCTAGTTTGGGCTGGTTGATTCTCACCCTTTCCCTTATTACCCAAGTCAATTTTAGGTTTATTTTCTTCCACTTTTGACTTGTTAAAAGGTTTATCATCCTTTTTCCCCCAAGAATTTTTCCAAGAAGAAGAAGAACCCACATTTGGTTTAGAATCATACCTCTTTCCTTTCAATTGCCTTTCCACTTTCATGGCCAAATTCACCATATCTTCAATCTCCACATAATGTTGCAAATCAACAACATCAGCAATGTTTTTGTTTAGCCCTCTCAAAAACCTTGCCATGGTAGCTTCACGATCTTCTACCACATTTGCTCTAATCATAGCCTTCTCCATTTCTTTGTGATACTCCTCCACACTCATGGATCCTTGAATTAGAGTTTGTAACCTTTGATGAAGCTCTCTATAGTAGTAGCTTGGAACAAACCTCTTTCTCATGATTTGCTTCATTTCCCTCCAAGACTCCACGGGTCTTTCTCCATATCTACGTCTTTCCTTGCAAAATTGATCCCACCAAACAATTGCATAATCACTAAACTCAACAGCGGCAAGTTTTACCTTTTTCTCCTCCGAATAATTGTGACATTCGAAGATGAGTTCCACTTTCCTCTCCCATTTAAGGTACACATCTGGATCATTTCTTCCTTGGAATGAAGGAATCTTCATTTTGATGCTTCCAAGGTTGCGATCAACATCATCTTTAGGACGTCCTCTCCTAGCTTGTCTCCTAGGATTGATTTGTTGTCCCACCAAGGTGACTTGATCATCATCCAATTCATCCTCTCCTTCATAGTCCTCTTGGTCAATTGGTGGATGTATCCTTTCTTTAGGCTCTCCTTGTAATTGGTTAAGGATGCTATCATGCCTCTCCAATTTCTCATTGACTCCCGCCATCATGTTAAACATTCTTTCGAATTGTTGTTGCATAGCTTGAATCACATGATCATTTGTAGAAGAAGAACTTGTGTCTTTTGACATGATTGTAAAACCTAAAATTTTAACAAAAGAAAATAGAAAAAAAAACAATCTCACAACATTCCCTCACGTGTTTCACTCAAAATTGATGTATACCACTCGTGTTTACACTCAATTTTGGCTTTTTCTCTAATGATCTCACACTCTTGCCTTTTACCTCTCAAATTTGCCTTTTGATTTCTTAGATTAACTAAGTTTCTCAATCAAACAAAATTCAAGAATGTAGTAATCAATGATAAAAAAAATAAGGTAGGCTAACAAGAAAATAATAAGGTAGGCTTAAAGAAAAGAACAATTTGTAACAAATAGGCTAATAGAAATGAAAAACAAAGATAGATTATCAAAGAACACAAAGAGACAGAATTATAAAGATAGATCTCAATGGAATATGAAGAGTCAATTTTTTTTTTAATGTAAACTGAGATCTAACATAGGAATATCAAAGATAACATGTACTTTTTTTCTTTTTTTTGGACGAATTTTTTTTTTTTGATATCTGCAAACAAAATCTTGAGATAAGAAGAATAAAGATAAAAAAAATAACAAGAATAATAGATAGCAAGAAAGGTGCAAAATATAAGATGAACACAATATATTGAGAACTAAAAAAGATAGTTTTGGATACGCAAATCTCAATCTTGAGCCAATGCTCTGATACCACTTATGATGGGAATTGTAGGTTTCATCAATTAACTCCCCAATAGCAAGAATACTATGATAAGTTGAATTAGAAGAAAACCAGAAATTACCAATTTAATCCACAAATTTGGATCGTTCAAAGATTGAAGTAAGAAGATAGATGCTACTTAACCCCTTTACCAACAAGGATAAAGATACTAAGATAGACTTTGAATTTCCTCTTATGCCACAAACAGAAAAGTTTGATAAATAAAAAGAAAACAAAGATTTAGATTTTGACACCACAAGCTAGAATAAAGCTTGATAAGTCACAAAGTTTATGCAAGAAATTAAAGACAAAATTCCTCACAATAAAACTCAAACAAAGTTATAATTCATATATCAAATTCATTCATGCTACAAAAGAAAGAAAAAGGACTTGTTTATATAGAGTACAAGTCCATGCTCACACTACTAAAATAGACTCACACACATAGGATTACTTTTACTCTTAAATGGCCTTAATAACCATTACCCACATTAATAGCCATTACTTGGTATTGATTACCCCATTAACTTTAGTAACCACTACCCATAATAATAGCCATTACTTGGTATTAATTGCCCTATTAACTTGTATATGGTGGCAACATGTAACCCTAATTGTTATTAACACAAAAACAAGTTAAATATTATTCCTTGGGCCTCCATGGATGCCTTATGGGGCTGAAATTCGTGGGCTTTCCAAATGTCCTTAATTAAACCCAATATGGCTTCTTGAAGCTTCTTGGATTTGGACCTTGTGATTGGGCCTTCTTGTACTATTAATGGATCTTGGATCTCTTTAGGCTTTGAACTTGGATTCACATCAGTGTTACCCAATGTTCCGATTGCATATTTTTGAACCAAAACACACATTCCAGCATTCCATGCTCATAAATCTAATTGACGTTACTGAATGCACAGTTTGCGCACGTTCGTGCGAGTTTGAATGCGAAACGTGAACTCTTGCAAAATTTTGAACACGGAACATGAACTCGTCCGAATTTTCATTCAAAATGTTTTAAATATGTTGTCCAAAGTTCCGATTGCATATTCTCGGTCAAATTCCATCATTCTCGACTCATAAGTCAAATTAATTTTCACTAAATGCACGACTTGTGCATATTTGAACACGTAAGGCGAGGACTCTTGCAAATTCTGTGCACAATTGGTTTAAAACATTTTATCCAACGGCCCAATTCCATATTTACAATTCAAAATACAAATTATGCCCTTAAAAACTCATAAATCGAATGGACATCATCGAATGCGCAATTTGCGCATATTTGAACGCAAAACGTGAGGCCGTGCAAATTAGTGCGCAAACGGTTTTGAACGTGTTATCCAATGTTCCAATTGCACATTTACAATAATAGTTACATATTACAGCATTCTAAACACATAAATGTAATTGACATTGCTGAATGCACAATTTTTGCACGTTCGTGCATGTTTGAACAAAAAAAATGCGAACAAGTGCAATTTGCGCACAAATTGTTCTAAACGTGTTACCCAATGTTCCGATTGCATATTTTTGAACCAAAACACACATTCCAGCATTCCATGCTCATAAATCTAATTGACGTTACTGAATGCACAGTTTGCGCACGTTCGTGCGAGTTTGAATGCGAAACGTGAACTCTTGCAAAATTTGTGCAAAAATGGTTTAAAATATGTCTTCCAATGGTCCAAATGCATATTTACAATCCAAATTACAAAATTGTATCATTCCTAACCTGTAAATCAAATTGACACGATCGATTGCACAATTTGTGCACATTAGCGCATGTTTGAATGCAAAACGTGAACTCGTGCAAATTTGTAGACAAATGGCTTTAAAAATGTTATCCAATGTTCCAATTGCATATTTACAATACTTAGTACAAATTCTAGCATTCTAAGCTCAAAAATATGATTGGCATTATGGTATCCATAATTTGTGCACGTTTGAACGCAAAACATGAACTCGCGCAAATTTGTGTATGAATTGTTTTAAACATCTTATCCAATGTTCCGGTTGCATATTTTCAATACTCAGTACATGTTCTAGCATTCCAAAATGCAGTACATATGATTGACAATATTGAATGCACAATTTGCGCACATCTGCGCATTTTCAAAATAAGATGCACACTCGTGCAAATTTGTGCTCAAATTGTTTTAAACATCCTATCCAATGTTCCAATTACATATTTTTAATCCTAAGTACAGATTCTAGCATTCTAAACTCTTAAATCAAATTGATTTAGTTGAATGCACACTCTGTGTACATTTGTGCATGTTTGAACGCAAAACGTGAACTCCGGCAAATTCGTGCATAAATGGTTTAAGATTTGTTGTTACGCTGTGGTCAAACTGCCAACTCGAAGTCCCAAATACAATTTATATCATTACAAAGCTCGTAAATCAAATCGACACAATCGAATGCACAATTTGTGCAATTTTGAACACGGAACACGAACTCGTCCGAATTTTTATTCAAAATGTTTTAAATATGTTGTCCAAAGTTCCGATTGCATATTTCCGGTCAAATTCCATCATTCTCGACTCATAAGTCAAATTAATTTTCACTAAATGCACGACTTGTGCATATTTGAACACGTAAGGCGCGGACTCTTGCAAATTCTATGCACAATTGGTTTAAAACATTTTATCCAACGGCCCAATTCCATATTTACAATTCAAAATACAAATTATGCCCTTAAAAACTCATAAATCGAATGGACATCATCGAATGCGCAATTTGCGCATATTTGAACGCAAAACGTGAGGCCGTGCAAATTAGTGCGCAAACGGTTTTGAACGTGTTATCCAATGTTCCAATTGCACATTTACAATAATAGTTACATATTACAGCATTCTAAACACATAAATGTAATTGACATTGCTGAATGCACAATTTTTGCACGTTCGTGCATGTTTGAATAAAAAAAATGCGAACAAGTGCAATTTGCGCACAAATTGTTCTAAACGTGTCACCCAATGATCCGATTGCATATTTTTGAACCAAAACACACATTCCAGCATTCCATGCTCATAAATCTAATTGACGTTACTGAATGCACAGTTTGCGCACGTTCGTGCGAGTTTGAATGCGAAACGTGAACTCTTGCAAAATTTATGCAAAAATGGTTTAAAATATGTCTTCCAATGGTCCAAATGCATATTTACAATCCAAATTACAAAATTGTATCATTCCTAACCTGTAAATCAAATTGACACGATCGATTGCACAATTTGTGCACATTAGCGCATGTTTGAATGCAAAACGTGAACTCGTGCAAATTTGTAGACAAATGGCTTTAAAAATGTTATCCAATGTTCCAATTGCATATTTACAATACTTAGTACAAATTCTAGCATTCTAAGCTCAAAAATATGATTGGCATTATGGTATCCATAATTTGTGCACGTTTGAACGCAAAACATGAACTCGCGCAAATTTGTGTACGAATTGTTTTAAACATCTTATCCAATGTTCCGGTTGCATATTTTCAATAGTCAGTACATGTTCTAGCATTCCAAAATGCAGTACATATGATTGACAATATTGAATGCACAATTTGCGCACATCTGCGCATTTTGAAAATAAGATGCACACTCGTGCAAATTTGTGCTCAAATTGTTTTAAACATCCTATCCAATGTTCCAATTGCATATTTTTAATCCTAAGTACAGATTCTAGCATTCTAAACTCTTAAATCAAATTGATTTAGTTGAATGCACACTCTGTGTACATTTGTGCATGTTTGAACGCAAAACGTGAACTCCGGCAAATTCGTGCATAAATGGTTTAAGATTTGTTGTTACCCTGTGGTCAAACTGCCAACTCGAAGTCCCAAATACAATTTATATCATTACAAAGCTCGTAAATCAAATCGACACAATCGAATGCACAATTTGTGCAATTTTGAACACGGAACACGAACTCGTCCGAATTTTTATTCAAAATGTTTTAAATATGTTGTCCAAAGTTCCGATTGCATATTTCCGGTCAAATTCCATCATTCTCGACTCATAAGTCAAATTAATTTTCACTAAATGCACGACTTGTGCATATTTGAACACGTAAGGCGCGGACTCTTGCAAATTCTATGCACAATTGGTTTAAAACATTTTATCCAATGGCCCAATTCCATATTTACAATTCAAAATACAAATTATGCCATTAAAAACTCATAAATCGAATGGACATCATCGAATGCGCAATTTGCGCATATTTGAACGCAAAACGTGAGGCCGTGCAAATTAGTGCGCAAACGGTTTTGAACGTGTTATCCAATGTTCCAATTGCACATTTACAATAATAGTTACATATTACAGCATTCTAAACACATAAATGTAATTGACATTGCTGAATGCACAATTTTTGCACGTTCGTGCATGTTTGAATAAAAAAAATGGGAACAAGTGCAATTTGCGCACAAATTGTTCTAAACGTGTTACCCAATGTTCCGATTGCATATGTTTGAACCAAAACACACATTCCAGCATTCCATGCTCATAAATCAAATTGACGTTACTGAATGCACAGTTTGCGCACGTTCGTGCGAGTTTGAATGCGAAACGTGAACTCTTGCAAAATTTGTGCAAAAATGGTTTAAAATATGTCTTCCAATGGTCCAAATGCATATTTACAATCCAAATTACAAAATTGTATCATTCCTAACCTGTAAATCAAATTGACACGATCGATTGCACAATTTGTGCACATTAGCGCATGTTTGAATGCAAAACGTGAACTCGTGCAAATTTGTAGACAAATGGCTTTAAAAATGTTATCCAATGTTCCAATTGCATATTTACAATACTTAGTACAAATTCTAGCATTCTAAGCTCAAAAATATGATTGGCATTATGGTATCCATAATTTGTGCACGTTTGAACGCAAAACATGAACTCGCGTAAATTTGTGTACGAATTGTTTTAAACTTCTTATCCAATGTTCCGGTTGCATATTTTCAATACTCAGTACATGTTCTAGCATTCCAAAATGCAGTACATATGATTGACAATATTGAATGCACAATTTGCGCACATCTGCGCATTTTCAAAATAAGATGCACACTCGTGCAAATTTGTGCTCAAATTGTTTTAAACATCCTATCCAATGTTCCAATTGCATATTTTTAATCCTAAGTACAGATTCTAGCATTCTAAACTCTTAAATCAAATTGATTTAGTTGAATGCACACTCTGTGTACATTTGTGCATGTTTGAACGCAAAACGTGAACTCCGGCAAATTCGTGCATAAATAGTTTAAGATTTGTTGTTACCCTGTGGTCAAACTGCCAACTCGAAGTCCCAAATACAATTTATATCATTACAAAGCTCGTAAATCAAATCGACACAATCGAATGCACAATTTGTGCAATTTTGAACACGGAACACGAACTCGTCCGAATTTTCATTCAAAATGTTTTAAATATGTTGTCCAAAGTTCCGATTGCATATTTCCGGTCAAATTCCATCATTCTCGACTCATAAGTCAAATTAATTTTCACTAAATGCACGACTTGTGCATATTTGAACACGTAAGGCGCGGACTCCTGCAAATTCTATGCACAATTGGTTTAAAACATTTTATCCAACGGCCCAATTCCATATTTACAATTCAAAATACAAATTATGCCCTTAAAAACTCATAAATCGAATGGACATCATCGAATGCGCAATTTGCGCATATTTGAACGCAAAACGTGAGGCCGTGCAAATTAGTGCGCAAACGATTTTGAACGTGTTATCCAATGTTCCAATTGCACATTTACAATAATAGTTACATATTACAGCATTCTAAACACATAAATGTAATTGACATTGCTGAATGCACAATTTTTGCACGTTCGTGCATGTTTGAACAAAAAAAATGCGAACAAGTGCAATTTGCGCACAAATTGTTCTAAACGTGTTACCCAATGTTCCGATTGCATATTTTTGAACCAAAACACACATTCCAGCATTCCATGCTCATAAATCTAATTGACGTTACTGAATGCACAGTTTGCGCACGTTCGTGCGAGTTTGAATGCGAAACGTGAACTCTTGCAAAATTTGTGCAAAAATGGTTTAAAATATGTCTTCCAATGGTCCAAATGCATATTTACAATCCAAATTACAAAATTGTATCATTCCTAACCTGTAAATCAAATTGACACGATCGATTGCACAATTTGTGCACATTAGCGCATGTTTGAATGCAAAACGTGAACTCGTGCAAATTTGTAGACAAATGGCTTTAAAAATGTTATCCAATGTTCCAATTGCATATTTACAATACTTAGTACAAATTCTAGCATTCTAAGCTCAAAAATATGATTGGCATTATGGTATCCATAATTTGTGCACGTTTGAACGCAAAACATGAACTCGCGCAAATTTGTGTACGAATTGTTTTAAACATCTTATCCAATGTTCCGGTTGCATATTTTCAATACTCAGTACATGTTCTAGCATTCCAAAATGCAGTACATATGATTGACAATATTGAATGCACAATTTGCGCACATCTGCGCATTTTGAAAATAAGATGCACACTCGTGCAAATTTGTGCTCAAATTGTTTTAAACATCCTATCCAATGTTCCAATTGCATATTTTTAATCCTAAGTACAGATTGTAGCATTCTAAACTCTTAAATCAAATTGATTTAGTTGAATGCACACTCTGTGTACATTTGTGTATGTTTGAACGCAAAACGTGAACTCCGGCAAATTCGTGCATAAATGGTTTAAGATTTGTTGTTACCCTGTGGTCAAACTGCCAACTCGAAGTCCCAAATACAATTTATATCATTACAAAGCTCGTAAATCAAATCGACACAATCGAATGCACAATTTGTGCAATTTTGAACACGGAACACGAACCCGTCCGAATTTTCATTCAAAATGTTTTAAATATGTTTTCCAAAGTTCCGATTGCATATTTCCGGTCATATTCCATCATTCTCGACTCATAAGTCAAATTAATTTTCACTAAATGCACGACTTGTGCATATTTGAACACGTAAGGCGCGGACTCTTGCAAATTCTGTGCACAATTGGTTTAAAACATTTTATCCAACGGCCCAATTCCATATTTACAATTCAAAATACAAATTATGCCCTTAAAAACTCATAAATCGAATGGACATCATCGAATGCGCAATTTGCGCATATTTGAACGCAAAACGTGAGGCCGTGCAAATTAGTGCGCAAACGGTTTTGAACGTGTTATCCAATGTTCCAATTGCACATTTACAATAATAGTTACATATTACAGCATTCTAAACACATAAATGTAATTGACATTGCTGAATGCACAATTTTTGCACGTTCGTGCATGTTTGAACAAAAAAAATGCGAACAAGTGCAATTTGCGCACAAATTGTTCTAAACGTGTTACCCAATGTTCCGATTGCATATTTTTGAACCAAAACACACATTCCAGCATTCCATGCTCATAAATCTAATTGACGTTACTGAATGCACAGTTTGCGCACGTTCGTGCGAGTTTGAATGCGAAACGTGAACTCTTGCAAAATTTGTGCAAAAATGGTTTAAAATATGTCTTCCAATGGTCCAAATGCATATTTACAATCCAAATTACAAAATTGTATCATTCCTAACCTGTAAATCAAATTGACACGATCGATTGCACAATTTGTGCACATTAGCGCATGTTTGAATGCAAAACGTGAACTCGTGCAAATTTGTAGACAAATGGCTTTAAAAATGTTATCCAATGTTCCAATTGCATATTTACAATACTTAGTACAAATTCTAGCATTCTAAGCTCAAAAATATGATTGGCATTATGGTATCCATAATTTGTGCATGTTTGAACGCAAAACATGAACTCGCGCAAATTTGTGTACGAATTGTTTTAAACATCTTATCCAATGTTCCGGTTGCATATTTTCAATACTCAGTACATGTTCTAGCATTCCAAAATGCAGTACATATGATTGACAATATTGAATGCACAATTTGCGCACATCTGCGCATTTTGAAAATAAGATGCACACTCGTGCAAATTTGTGCTCAAATTGTTTTAAACATCCTATCCAATGTTCCAATTGCATATTTTTAATCCTAAGTACAGATTGTAGCATTCTAAACTCTTAAATCAAATTGATTTAGTTGAATGCACACTTTGTGTACATTTGTGTATGTTTGAACGCAAAACGTGAACTCCGGCAAATTCGTGCATAAATGGTTTAAGATTTGTTGTTACCCTGTGGTCAAACTGCCAACTCGAAGTCCCAAATACAATTTATATCATTACAAAGCTCGTAAATCAAATCGACACAATCGAATGCACAATTTGTGCAATTTTGAACACGGAACACGAACCCGTCCGAATTTTCATTCAAAATGTTTTAAATATGTTTTCCAAAGTTCCGATTGCATATTTCCGGTCATATTCCATCATTCTCGACTCATAAGTCAAATTAATTTTCACTAAATGCACGACTTGTGCATCTTTGAACACGTAAGGCGCGGACTCTTGCAAATTCTGTGCATAATTGGTTTAAAACGTTTTATCCAATGGCCCAATTCCATATTTACAATTCAAAATACAAATTATGCCCTTACAAACTCATAAATCGAATTGACATCATCGCAAAACGTGAGGTCGTGCAAATTAGTGCGCAAACGGTTTTGAACGTGTTATCCAATGTTCCAATTGCACATTTACAATAATAGTTACATATTACAGCATTCTAAACACATAAATGTAATTGACATTGCTGAATGCACAATTTTTGCACGTTCGTGCATGTTTGAACAAAAAAAATGCGAACAAGTGCAATTTGCGCACAAATTGTTCTAAACGTGTTACCCAATGTTCCGATTGCATATTTTTGAACCAAAACACACATTCCAGCATTCCATGCTCATAAATCTAATTGACGTTACTGAATGCACAGTTTGCGCACGTTCGTGCGAGTTTGAATGCGAAACGTGAACTCTTGCAAAATTTGTGCAAAAATGGTTTAAAATATGTCTTCCAATGGTCCAAATGCATATTTACAATCCAAATTACAAAATTGTATCATTCCTAACTTGTAAATCAAATTGACACGATCGATTGCACAATTTGTGCACATTAGCGCATGTTTGAATGCAAAACGTGAACTCGTGCAAATTTGTAGACAAATGGCTTTAAAAATGTTATCCAATGTTCCAATTGCATATTTACAATACTTAGTACAAATTCTAGCATTCTAAGCTCAAAAATATGATTGGCATTACGGTATCCATAATTTGTGCACGTTTGAACGCAAAACATGAACTCGCGCAAATTTGTGTACGAATTGTTTTAAACATCTTATCCAATGTTCCGGTTGCATATTTTCAATACTCAGTACATGTTCTAGCATTCCAAAATGCAGTACATATGATTGACAATATTGAATGCACAATTTGCGCACATCTGCGCATTTTGAAAATAAGATGCACACTCGTGCAAATTTGTGCTCAAATTGTTTTAAACATCCTATCCAATGTTCCAATTGCATATTTTTAATCCTAAGTACAGATTCTAGCATTCTAAACTCTTAAATCAAATTGATTTAGTTGAATGCACACTCTGTGTACATTTGTGCATGTTTGAACGCAAAACGTGAACTCCGGCAAATTCGTGCATAAATGGTTTAAGATTTGTTGTTACCCTGTGGTCAAACTGCCAACTCGAAGTCCCAAATACAATTTATATCATTACAAAGCTCGTAAATCAAATCGACACAATCGAATGCACAATTTGTGCAATTTTGAACACGGAACACGAACCCGTCCGAATTTTCATTCAAAATGTTTTAAATATGTTGTCCAAAGTTCCGATTGCATATTTCCGGTCAAATTCCATCATTCTCGACTCATAAGTCAAATTAATTTTCACTAAATGCACGACTTGTGCATATTTGAACACGTAAGGCGCGGACTCTTGCAAATTCTGTGCACAATTGGTTTAAAACATTTTATCCAACGGCCCAATTCCATATTTACAATTCAAAATACAAATTATGCCCTTAAAAACTCATAAATCGAATGGACATCATCGAATGCGCAATTTGCGCATATTTGAACGCAAAACGTGAGGCCGTGCAAATTAGTGCGCAAACGGTTTTGAACGTGTTATCCAATGTTCCAATTGCACATTTACAATAATAGTTACATATTACAGCATTCTAAACACATAAATGTAATTGACATTGCTGAATGCACAATTTTTGCACGTTCGTGCATGTTTGAACAAAAAAAATGCGAACAAGTGCAATTTGCGCACAAATTGTTCTAAACGTGTTACCCAATGTTCCGATTGCATATTTTTGAACCAAAACACACATTCCAGCATTCCATGCTCATAAATCTAATTGACGTTACTGAATGCACAGTTTGCGCACGTTCGTGCGAGTTTGAATGCGAAACGTGAACTCTTGCAAAATTTGTGCAAAAATGGTTTAAAATATGTCTTCCAATGGTCCAAATGCATATTTACAATCCAAATTACAAAATTGTATCATTCCTAACCTGTAAATCAAATTGACACGATCGATTGCACAATTTGTGCACATTAGCGCATGTTTGAATGCAAAACGTGAACTCGTGCAAATTTGTAGACAAATGGCTTTAAAAATGTTATCCAATGTTCCAATTGCATATTTACAATACTCAGTACAAATTCTAGCATTCTAAGCTCAAAAATATGATTGGCATTATGGTATCCATAATTTGTGCACGTTTGAACGCAAAACATGAACTCGCGCAAATTTGTGTACGAATTGTTTTAAACATCTTATCCAATGTTCCGGTTGCATATTTTCAATACTCAGTACATGTTCTAGCATTCCAAAATGCAGTACATATGATTGACAATATTGAATGCACAATTTGCACACATCTGCGCACTTTGAAAATAAGATGCACACTCGTGCAAATTTGTGCTCAAATTGTTTTAAACATCCTATCCAATGTTCCAATTGCATATTTTTAATCCTAAGTACAGATTCTAGCATTCTAAACTCTTAAATCAAATTGATTTAGTTGAATGCACACTCTGTATACATTTGTGCATGTTTGAACGCAAAACGTGAACTCCGGCAAATTCGTGCATAAATGGTTTAAGATTTGTTGTTACCCTGTGGTCAAACTGCCAACTCGAAGTCCCAAATACAATTTATATCATTACAAAGCTCGTAAATCAAATCGACACAATCGAATGCACAATTTGTGCAATTTTGAACACGGAACACGAACCCGTCCGAATTTTCATTCAAAATGTTTTAAATATGTTTTCCAAAGTTCCGATTGCATATTTCCGGTCATATTCCATCATTCTCGACTCATAAGTCAAATTAATTTTCACTAAATGCACGACATGTGCATCTTTGAACACGTAAGGCGCGGACTCTTGCAAATTCTGTGCATAATTGGTTTAAAACGTTTTATCCAACGGCCCAATTCCATATTTACAATTCAAAATACAAATTATGCCCTTACAAACTCATAAATCGAATTGACATCATCGCAAAACGTGAGGCCGTGCAAATTAGTGCGCAAACGGTTTTGAACGTGTTATCCAATGTTCCAATTGCACATTTACAATAATAGTTACATATTACAGCATTCTAAACACATAAATGTAATTGACATTGCTGAATGCACAATTTTTGCACGTTCGCGCATGTTTGAACAAAAAAAATGCGAACAAGTGCAATTTGCGCACAAATTGTTCTAAACGTGTTACCCAATGTTCCGATTGCATATTTTTGAACCAAAACACACATTCCAGCATTCCATGCTCATAAATCTAATTGACGTTACTGAATGCACAGTTTGCGCACATTCGTGCGAGTTTGAATGCGAAACGTGAACTCTTGCAAAATTTGTGCAAAAATGGTTTAAAATATGTCTTCCAATGGTCCAAATGCATATTTACAATCCAAATTACAAAATTGTATCATTCCTAACTTGTAAATCAAATTGACACGATCGATTGCACAATTTGTGCACATTAGCGCATGTTTGAATGCAAAACGTGAACTCGTGCAAATTTGTAGACAAATGGCTTTAAAAATGTTATCCAATGTTCCAATTGCATATTTACAATACTTAGTACAAATTCTAGCATTCTAAGCTCAAAAATATGATTGGCATTACGGTATCCATAATTTGTGCACGTTTGAACGCAAAACATGAACTCGCGCAAATTTGTGTACGAATTGTTTTAAACATCTTATCCAATGTTCCGGTTGCATATTTTCAATACTCAGTACATGTTCTAGCATTCCAAAATGCAGTACATATGATTGACAATATTGAATGCACAATTTGCGCACATCTGCGCATTTTGAAAATAAGATGCACACTCGTGCAAATTTGTGCTCAAATTGTTTTAAACATCCTATCCAATGTTCCAATTGCATATTTTTAATCCTAAGTACAGATTCTAGCATTCTAAACTCTTAAATCAAATTGATTTAGTTGAATGCACACTCTGTGTACATTTGTGCATGTTTGAACGCAAAACGTGAACTCCGGCAAATTCGTGCATAAATGGTTTAAGATTTGTTGTTACCCTGTGGTCAAACTGCCAACTCGAAGTCCCAAATACAATTTATATCATTACAAAGCTCGTAAATCAAATCGACACAATCGAATGCACAATTTGTGCAATTTTGAACACGGAACACGAACTCGTCCGAATTTTCATTCAAAATGTTTTAAATATGTTGTCCAAAGTTCCGATTGCATATTTTCGGTCAAATTCCATCATTCTCGACTCATAAGTCAAATTAATTTTCACTAAATGCACGACTTGTGCATATTTGAACACGTAAGGCGCGGACTCTTGCAAATTCTGTGCACAGTTGGTTTAAAACATTTTATCCAACGGCCCAATTCCATATTTATAATTCAAAATACAAATTATGCGCTTAAAAACTCATAAATCGAATGGACATCATCGAATGCGCAATTTGCGCATATTTGAACGCAAAACGTGAGGCCGTGCAAATTAGTGCGCAAACGGTTTTGAACGTGTTATCCAATGTTCCAATTGCACATTTACAATAATAGTTACATATTACAGCATTCTAAACACATAAATGTAATTGACATTGCTGAATGCACAATTTTTGCACGTTCGTGCATGTTTGAACAAAAAAAATGTGAACAAGTGCAATTTGCGCACAAATTGTTCTAAACGTGTTACCCAATGTTCCGATTGCATATTTTTGAACCAAAACACACATTCCAGCATTCCATGCTCATAAATCTAATTGACGTTACTGAATGCACAGTTTGTGCACGTTCGTGCGAGTTTGAATGCGAAACGTGAACTCTTGCAAAATTTGTGCAAAAATGGTTTAAAATATGTCTTCCAATGGTCCAAATGCATATTTACAATCCAAATTACAAAATTGTATCATTCCTAACCTGTAAATCAAATTGACACGATCGATTGCACAATTTGTGCACATTAGCGCATGTTTGAATGCAAAACGTGAACTCGTGCAAATTTGTAGACAAATGGCTTTAAAAATGTTATCCAATGTTCCAATTGCATATTTACAATACTTAGTACAAATTCTAGCATTCTAAGCTCAAAAATATGATTGGCATTATGGTATCCATAATTTGTGCACGTTTGAACGCAAAACATGAACTCGCGCAAATTTGTGTACGAATTGTTTTAAACATCTTATCCAATGTTCCGGTTGCATATTTTCAATACTCAGTACATGTTCTAGCATTCCAAAATGCAGTACATATGATTGACAATATTGAATGCACAATTTGCGCACATCTGCGCACTTTGAAAATAAGATGCACACTCGTGCAAATTTGTGCTCAAATTGTTTTAAACATCCTATCCAATGTTCCAATTGCATATTTTTAATCCTAAGTACAGATTCTAGCATTCTAAAATCTTAAATCAAATTGATTTAGTTGAATGCACACTCTGTGTACATTTGTGCATGTTTGAACGCAAAACGTGAACTCCGACAAATTCGTGCATAAATGGTTTAAGATTTGTTGTTACCCTATGGTCAAACTGCCAACTCGAAGTCCCAAATACAATTTATATCATTACAAAGCTCGTAAATCAAATCGACACAATCGAATGCACAATTTGTGCAATTTTGAACACGGAACACGAACTCGTCCGAATTTTCATTCAAAATGTTTTAAATATGTTGTCCAAAGTTTCGATTGCATATTTTCGGTCAAATTCCATCATTCTCGACTCATAAGTCAAATTAATTTTCACTAAATGCACGACTTGTGCATATTTGAACACGTAAGGCGCGGACTCTTGCAAATTCTGTGCACCATTGGTTTAAAACATTTTATCCAACGGCCCAATTCCATATTTACAATTCAAAATACAAATTATGCCCTTAAAAACTCATAAATCGAATGGACATCATCGAATGCGCAATTTGCGCATATTTGAACGCAAAACGTGAGGCCGTGCAAATTAGTGCGCAAACGGTTTTGAACGTGTTATCCAATGTTCCAATTGCACATTTACAATAATAGTTACATATTGCAGCATTCTAAACACATAAATGTAATTGACATTGCTGAATGCACAATTTTTGCACGTTCGTGCATGTTTGAACAAAAAAAATGTGAACAAGTGCAATTTGCGCACAAATTGTTCTAAACGTGTTACCCAATGTTCCGATTGCATATTTTTGAACCAAAACACACATTCCAGCATTCCATGCTCATAAATCTAATTGACGTTACTGAATGCACAGTTTGCGCACGTTCGTGCGAGTTTGAATGCGAAACGTGAACTCTTGCAAAATTTGTGCAAAAATGGTTTAAAATATGTCTTCCAATGGTCCAAATGCATAATTATAATCCAAATTACAAAATTTTATCATTCCTAACCTGTAAATCAAATTGACACGATCGATTGCACAATTTGTGCACATTAGCGCATGTTTGAATGCAAAACGTGAACTCGTGCAAATTTGTAGACAAATGGCTTTAAAAATGTTATCCAATGTTCCAATTGCATATTTACAATACTTAGTACAAATTCTAGCATTCTAAGCTCAAAAATATGATTGGCATTACGGTATCCATAATTTGTGCACGTTTGAACGCAAAACATGAACTCGCGCAAATTTGTGTACGAATTGTTTTAAACATCTTATCCAATGTTCCGGTTGCATATTTTCAATACTCAGTACATGTTCTAGCATTCCAAAATGCAGTACATATGATTGACAATATTGAATGCACAATTTGCGCACATCTGCGCATTTTGAAAATAAGATGCACACTCGTGCAAATTTGTGCTCAAATTGTTTTAAACATCCTATCCAATGTTCCAATTGCATATTTTTAATCCTAAGTACAGATTCTAGCATTCTAAACTCTTAAATCAAATTGATTTAGTTGAATGCACACTCTGTGTACATTTGTGCATGTTTGAACGCAAAACGTGAACTCCGGCAAATTTGTGCATAAATGGTTTAAGATTTGTTGTTACCCTGTGGTCAAACTGCCAACTCGAAGTCCCAAATACAATTTATATCATTACAAAGCTCGTAAATCAAATCGACACAATCGAATGCACAATTTGTGCAATTTTGAACACGGAACACGAACCCGTCCGAATTTTCATTCAAAATGTTTTAAATATGTTGTCCAAAGTTCCGATTGCATATTTTCGGTCATATTCCATCATTCTCGACTCATAAGTCAAATTAATTTTCACTAAATGCACGACTTGTGCATATTTGAACACGTAAGGCGCGGACTCTTGCAAATTCTGTGCATAATTGGTTTAAAACGTTTTATCCAACGGCCCAATTCCATATTTACAATTCAAAATACAAATTATGCCCTTACAAACTCATAAATCGAATTGACATCATCGAATGCGCAATTTGCGCATATTTGAACGCAAAACGTGAGGCCGTGCAAATTAGTGCGCAAACGGTTTTGAACGTGTTATCCAATGTTGCAATTGCACATTTACAATAATAGTTACATATTACAGCATTCTAAACACATAAATGTAATTGACATTGCTGAATGCACAATTTTTGCACGTTCGTGCATGTTTGAACCAAAAAAAATGTGAACAAGTGCAATTTGCGCACAAATTGTTCTAAACGTGTTACCCAATGTTCCGATTGCATATTTTTGAACCAAAACACACATTCCAGCATTCCATGCTCATAAATCTAATTGACGTTACTGAATGCACAGTTTGCGCACGTTCGTGCGAGTTTGAATGCGAAACGTGAACTCTTGCAAAATTTGTGCAAAAATGGTTTAAAATATGTCTTCCAATGGTCCAAATGCATAATTATAATCCAAATTACAAAATTTTATCATTCCTAACCTGTAAATCAAATTGACACGATCGATTGCACAATTTGTGCACATTAGCGCATGTTTGAATGCAAAACGTGAACTCGTGCAAATTTGTAGACAAATGGCTTTAAAAATGTTATCCAATGTTCCAATTGCATATTTACAATACTTAGTACAAATTCTAGCATTCTAAGCTCAAAAATATGATTGGCATTACGGTATCCATAATTTGTGCACGTTTGAACGCAAAACATGAACTCGCGCAAATTTGTGTACGAATTGTTTTAAACATCTTATCCAATGTTCCGGTTGCATATTTTCAATACTCAGTACATGTTCTAGCATTCCAAAATGCAGTACATATGATTGACAATATTGAATGCACAATTTGCGCACATCTGCGCATTTTGAAAATAAGATGCACACTCGTGCAAATTTGTGCTCAAATTGTTTTAAACATCCTATCCAATGTTCCAATTGCATATTTTTAATCCTAAGTACAGATTCTAGCATTCTAAACTCTTAAATCAAATTGATTTAGTTGAATGCACACTCTGTGTACATTTGTGCATGTTTGAACGCAAAACGTGAACTCCGGCAAATTTGTGCATAAATGGTTTAAGATTTGTTGTTACCCTGTGGTCAAACTGCCAACTCGAAGTCCCAAATACAATTTATATCATTACAAAGCTCGTAAATCAAATCGACACAATCGAATGCACAATTTGTGCAATTTTGAACACGGAACACGAACCCGTCCGAATTTTCATTCAAAATGTTTTAAATATGTTGTCCAAAGTTCCGATTGCATATTTTCGGTCATATTCCATCATTCTCGACTCATAAGTCAAATTAATTTTCACTAAATGCACGACTTGTGCATATTTGAACACGTAAGGCGCGGACTCTTGCAAATTCTGTGCATAATTGGTTTAAAACGTTTTATCCAACGGCCCAATTCCATATTTACAATTCAAAATACAAATTATGCCCTTACAAACTCATAAATCGAATTGACATCATCGAATGCGCAATTTGCGCATATTTGAACGCAAAACGTGAGGCCGTGCAAATTAGTGCGCAAACGGTTTTGAACGTGTTATCCAATGTTGCAATTGCACATTTACAATAATAGTTACATATTACAGCATTCTAAACACATAAATGTAATTGACATTGCTGAATGCACAATTTTTGCACGTTCGTGCATGTTTGAACCAAAAAAATGCGAACAAGTGCAATTTGCGCACAAATTGTTCTAAACGTGTTACCCAATGTTCCGATTGCATATTTTTGAACCAAAACACACATTCCTGCATTCCATGCTCATAAATCTAATTGACGTTACTGAATGCACAGTTTGCGCACGTTCGTGCGAGTTTGAATGTGAAACGTGAACTCTTGCAAAATTTGTGCAAAAATGGTTTAAAATATGTCTTCCAATGGTCCAAATGCATATTTACAATCCAAATTACAAAATTGTATCATTCCTAACTTGTAAATCAAATTGACACGATCGATTGCACAATTTGTGCACATTAGCACATGTTTGAATGCAGAACGTGAACTCATGCAAATTTGTAGACAAATGGCTTTAAAAATGTTATCCAATGTTCCAATTGCATATTTACAATACTTAGTACAAATTCTAGCATTCTAAGCTCAAAAATATGATTGGCATTATGGTATCCATAATTTGTGCACGTTTGAACGCAAAACATAAACTCGTGCAAATTTGTGTACGAATTGTTTTAAACATCTTATCCAATGTTCCGGTTGCATATTTTCAATACTCAGTACATGTTCTAGCATTCCAAAATGCAATACATATGATTGACAATATTGAATGCACAATTTGCGCACATCTGCGCATTTTGAAAATAAGATGCACACTCGTGCAAATTTGTGCTCAAATTGTTTTAAACATCCTATCCAATGTTCCAATTGCATATTTTTAATCCTAAGTACAGATTCTAGCATTCTAAAATCTTAAATCAAATTGATTTAGTTGAATGCACACTCTGTGTACATTTGTGCATGTTTGAACGTAAAACGTGAACTCCGGTAAATTCGTGCATAAATGGTTTAAGATTTGTTGTTACCCTGTGGTCAAACTGCCAACTCGAAGTCCCAAATACAATTTATATCATTACAAAGCTCGTAAATCAAATCGACACAATCGAATGCACAATTTGTGCAATTTTGAACACGGAACACGAACCCGTCCGAATTTTCATTCAAAATGTTTTAAATATGTTGTCCAAAGTTCCGATTGCATATTTCCGGTCATATTCCATCATTCTCGACTCATAAGTCAAATTAATTTTCACTAAATGCACGACTTGTGCATATTTGAACACGTAAGGCGCGGACTCTTGCAAATTCTGTGCATAATTGGTTTAAAACGTTTTATCCAACGGCCCAATTCCATATTTACAATTCAAAATACAAATTATGCCCTTACAAACTCATAAATCGAATTGACATCATCGAATGCGCAATTTGCGCATATTTGAACGCAAAACGTGAGGCCGTGCAAATTAGTGCGCAAACGGTTTTGAACGTGTTATCCAATGTTGCAATTGCACATTTACAATAATAGTTACATATTACAGCATTCTAAACACATAAATGTAATTGACATTGCTGAATGCACAATTTTTGCACGTTCGTGCATGTTTGAACCAAAAAAATGCGAACAAGTGCAATTTGCGCACAAATTGTTCTAAACGTGTTACCCAATGTTCCGATTGCATATTTTTGAACCAAAACACACATTCCTGCATTCCATGCTCATAAATCTAATTGACGTTACTGAATGCACAGTTTGCGCACGTTCGTGCGAGTTTGAATGTGAAACGTGAACTCTTGCAAAATTTGTGCAAAAATGGTTTAAAATATGTCTTCCAATGGTCCAAATGCATATTTACAATCCAAATTACAAAATTGTATCATTCCTAACTTGTAAATCAAATTGACACGATCGATTGCACAATTTGTGCACATTAGCGCATGTTTGAATGCAAAACGTGAACTCGTGCAAATTTGTAGACAAATGGCTTTAAAAATGTTATCCAATGTTCCAATTGCATATTTACAATACTTAGTACAAATTCTAGCATTCTAAGCTCAAAAATATGATTGGCATTACGGTATCCACAATTTGTGCACGTTTGAACGCAAAACATGAACTCGCGTAAATTTGTGTACGAATTGTTTTAAACATCTTATCCAATGTTCCGGTTGCATATTTTCAATACTCAGTACATGTTCTAGCATTCCAAAATGCAGTACATATGATTGACAATATTGAATGCACAATTTGCGCACATCTGCGCATTTTGAAAATAAGATGCACACTCGTGCAAATTTGTGCTCAAATTGTTTTAAACATCCTATCCAATGTTCCAATTGCATATTTTTAATCCTAAGTACAGATTCTAGCATTCTAAACTCTTGAATCAAATTGATTTAGTTGAATGCACACTCTGTGTACATTTGTGCATGTTTAAACGTAAAACGTGAACTCCGGCAAATTCGTGCATAAATGGTTTAAGATTTGTTGTTACCCTGTGGTCAAACTGCCAACTCGAAGTCCCAAATACAATTTATATCATTACAAAGCTCGTAAATCAAATTGACACAATCGAATGCACAATTTGTGCAATTTTGAACACGGAACACGAACCCGTCCGAATTTTCATTCAAAATGTTTTAAATATGTTGTCCAAAGTTCCGATTGCATATTTCTGGTCATATTCCATCATTCTCGACTCATAAGTCAAATTAATTTTCACTAAATGCACGACTTGTGCATATTTGAACACGTAAGGCGCGGACTCTTGCAAATTCTGTGCATAATTGGTTTAAAACGTTTTATCCAATGGCCCATTTCCGTATTTACAATTCAAAATACAAATTATGCCCTTACAAACTCATAAATCGAATTGACATCATCGAATGCGCAATTTGCGCATATTTGAACGCAAAACGTGAGGCCGTGCAAATTAGTGCGCAAACGGTTTTGAACGTGTTATCCAATGTTGCAATTGCACATTTACAATAATAGTTACATATTACAACATTCTAAACACATAAATGTAATTGACATTGCTGAATGCACAATTTTTGCACGTTCGTGCATGTTTGAACCAAAAAAATGCGAACAAGTGCAATTTGCGCACAAATTGTTCTAAACGTGTTACCCAATGTTCCGATTGCATATTTTTGAACCAAAACACACATTCCAGCATTCCATGCTCATAAATCTAATTGACGTTACTGAATGCACAGTTTGCGCACGTTCGTGCGAGTTTGAATGCGAAACGTGAACTCTTGCAAAATTTGTGCAAAAATGGTTGAAAATATGTCTTCCAATGGTCCAAATGCATATTTACAATCCAAATTACAAAATTGTATCATTCCTAACTTGTAAATCAAATTGACACGATCGATTGCACAATTTGTGCACATTAGCGCATGTTTGAATGCAAAACGTGAACTCGTGCAAATTTGTAGACAAATGGCTTTAAAAATGTTATCCAATGTTCCAATTGCATATTTACAATACTTAGTACAAATTCTAGCATTCTAAGCTCAAAAATATGATTGGCATGACGGTATCCACAATTTGTGCACGTTTGAACGCAAAACATGAACTCGCGTAAATTTGTGTACGAATTGTTTTAAACATCTTATCCAATGTTCCGGTTGCATATTTTCAATACTCAGTACATGTTCTAGCATTCTAAAATGCAGTACATATGATTGACAATATTGAATGCACAATTTGCGCACATCTGCGCATTTTGAAAATAAGATGCACACTCGTGCAAATTTGTGCTCAAATTGTTTTAAACATCCTATCCAATGTTCCAATTGCATATTTTTAATCCTAAGTACAGATTCTAGCATTCTAAACTCTTAAATCAAATTGATTTAGTTGAATGCACACTCTGTGTACATTTGTGCATGTTTAAACGTAAAACGTGAACTCCGGCAAATTCGTGCATAAATGGTTTAAGATTTGTTGTTACCCTGTGGTCAAACTGCCAACTCGAAGTCCCAAATACAATTTATATCATTACAAAGCTCGTAAATCAAATTGACACAACCGAATGCACAATTTGTGCAATTTTGAACACGGAACACGAACCCGTCCGAATTTTCATTCAAAATGTTTTAAATATGTTGTCCAAAGTTCCGATTGCATATTTCTGGTCATATTCCATCATTCTCGACTCATAAGTCAAATTAATTTTCACTAAATGCACGACTTGTGCATATTTGAACACGTAAGGCGCGGACTCTTGCAAATTCTGTGCATAATTGGTTTAAAACGTTTTATCCAATGGCCCATTTCCGTATTTACAATTCAAAATACAAATTATGCCCTTACAAACTCATAAATCGAATTGACATCATCGAATGCGCAATTTGCGCATATTTGAACGCAAAACGTGAGGCCGTGCAAATTAGTGCGCAAACGGTTTTGAACGTGTTATCCAATGTTGCAATTGCACATTTACAATAATAGTTACATATTACAGCATTCTAAACACATAAATGTAATTGACATTGCTGAATGCACAATTTTTGCACGTTCGTGCATGTTTGAACCAAAAAAATGCGAACAAGTGCAATTTGCGCACAAATTGTTCTAAACGTGTTACCCAATGTTCCGATTGCATATTTTTGAACCAAAACACACATTCCAGCATTCCATGCTCATAAATCTAATTGACGTTACTGAATGCACAGTTTGCGCACGTTCGTGCGAGTTTGAATGCGAAACGTGAACTCTTGCAAAATTTGTGCAAAAATGGTTTAAAATATGTCTTCCAATGGTCCAAATGCATATTTACAATCCAAATTACAAAATTGTATCATTCCTAACTTGTAAATCAAATTGACACGATCGATTGCACAGTTTGTGCACATTAGCGCATGTTTGAATGCAAAACGTGAACTCGTGCAAATTTGTAGACAAATGGCTTTAAAAATGTTATCCAATGTTCCAATTGCATATTTACAATACTTAGTACAAATTCTAGCATTCTAAGCTCAAAAATATGATTGGCATTACGGTATCCATAATTTGTGCACGTTTGAACGCAAAACATGAACTCGCGCAAATTTGTGTACGAATTGTTTTAAACATCTTATCCAATGTTCCGGTTGCATATTTTCAATACTCAGTACATGTTCTAGCATTCCAAAATGCAGTACATATGATTGACAATATTGAATGCACAATTTGCGCACATCTGCGCATTTTGAAAATAAGATGCACACTCGTGCAAATTTGTGCTCAAATTGTTTTAAACATCCTATCCAATGTTCCAATTGCATATTTTTAATCCTAAGTACAGATTCTAGCATTCTAAAATCTTAAATCAAATTGATTTAGTTGAATGCACACTCTGTGTACATTTGTGCATGTTTGAACGTAAAACGTGAACTCCGGCAAATTCGTGCATAAATGGTTTAAGATTTGTTGTTACCCTGTGGTCAAACTGCCAACTCGAAGTCCCAAATACAATTTATATCATTACAAAGCTCGTAAATCAAATTGACACAATCGAATGCACAATTTGTGCAATTTTGAATACGGAACACGAACCCGTCCGAATTTTCATTCAAAATGTTTTAAATATGTTGTCCAAAGTTCCGATTGCATATTTCCGGTCATATTCCATCATTCTCGACTCATAAGTCAAATTAATTTTCACTAAATGCACGACTTGTGCATATTTGAACACGTAAGGCGCGGACTCTTGCAAATTCTGTGCATAATTGGTTTAAAATGTTTTATCCAATGGCCCAATTCCATATTTACAATTCAAAATACAAATTATGCCCTTACAAACTCATAAATCGAATTGACATCATCGAATGCGCAATTTGCGCATATTTGAACGCAAAACGTGAGGCCGTGCAAATTAGTGCGCAAACGGTTTTGAACGTGTTATCCAATGTTGCAATTGCACATTTACAATAATAGTTACATATTACAACATTCTAAACACATAAATGTAATTGACATTGCTGAATGCACAATTTTTGCACGTTCGTGCATGTTTGAACCAAAAAAATATGAACAAGTGCAATTTGCGCACAAATTGTTCTAAACATGTTACCCAATGTTCCGATTGCATATTTTTGAACCAAAACACACATTCCAGCATTCCATGCTCATAAATATAATTGACGTTACTGAATGCACAGTTTGCGCACGTTCGTGCGAGTTTGAATGCGAAACGTGATCTCTTGCAAAATTTGTGCAAAAATGGTTTAAAATATGTCTTCCAATGGTCCAAATGCATATTTACAATCCAAATTACAAAATTGTATCATTCCTAACTTGTAAATCAAATTGACACGATCGATTGCACAATTTGTGCACATTAGCGCATGTTTGAATGCAAAACGTGAACTCGTGCAAATTTGTAGACAAATGGCTTTAAAAATGTTATCCAATGTTCCAATTGCATATTTACAATACTTAGTACAAATTCTAGCATTCTAAGCTCAAAAATATGATTGGCATTACGGTATCCATAATTTGTGCACGTTTGAACGCAAATCATGAACTCGTGCAAATTTGTGTACGAATTGTTTTAAACATCTTATCCAATGTTCCGGTTGCATATTTTCAATACTCAGTACATGTTCTAGCATTCCAAAATGCAGTACATATGATTGACAATATTGAATGCACAATTTGCGCACATCTGCGCATTTTGAAAATAAGATGCACACTCGTGCAAATTTGTGCTCAAATTGTTTTAAACATCCTATCCAATGTTCCAATTGCATATTTTTAATCCTAAGTATAGATTCTAGCATTCTAAACTCTTAAATCAAATTGATTTAGTTGAATGCACACTCTGTGTACATTTGTGCATGTTTGAACGCAAAACGTGAACTCCGGCAAATTCATGCATAAATGGTTTAAGATTTGTTGTTACCCTGTGGTCAAACTGCCAACTCGAAGTCCCAAATACAATTTATATCATTACAAAGCTCGTAAATCAAATTGACACAATCGAATGCACAATTTGTGCAATTTTGAACACGGAACACGAACCCGTCCGAATTTTCATTCAAAATGTTTTAAATATGTTGTCCAAAGTTCCGATTGCATATTTCCGGTCATATTCCATCATTCTCGACTCATAAGTCAAATTAATTTTCACTAAATGCACGACTTGTGCATATTTGAACACGTAAGGCGCGGACTCTTGCAAATTCTGTGCATAATTGGTTTAAAACGTTTTATCCAACGGCCCAATTCCATATTTACAATTCAAAATACAAATTATGCCCTTACAAACTCATAAATCGAATTGACATCATCGAATGCGCAATTTGCGCATATTTGAACGCAAAACGTGAGGCTGTGCAAATTTGTGCGCAAACGGTTTTGAACGTGTTATCCAATGTTCCAATTGCACATTTAGAATAATAGTTACATATTACATCATTCTAAACACATAAATGTAATTGACATTGCTGAATGCACAATTTTTGCACGTTCGTGCATGTTTGAACCAAAAAAATGCAAACAAGTGCAATTTGCGCACAAATTGTTCTAAACGTGTTACCCAATGTTCCAATTGCATATTTTTGAACCAAAACACACATTCCAGCATTCCATGCTCATAAATCTAATTGACGTTACTGAATGCACAGTTTGCGCACGTTCGTGCGAGTTTGAATGCGAAACGTGAACTCTTGCAAAATTTGTGCAAAAATGGTTGAAAATATGTCTTCCAATGGTCCAAATGCATATTTACAATCCAAATTACAAAATTGTATCATTCCTAACTTGTAAATCAAATTGACACGATCGATTGCACAATTTGTGCACATTAGCGCATGTTTGAATGCAAAACGTGAACTCGTGCAAATTTGTAGACAAATGGCTTTAAAAATGTTATCCAATGTTCCAATTGCATATTTACAATACTTAGTACAAATTCTAGCATTCTAAGCTCAAAAATATGATTGGCATTACGGTATCCATAATTTGTGCACGTTTGAACGCAAAACATGAACTCGCGCAAATTTGTGTACGAATTGTTTTAAACATCTTATCCAATGTTCCGGTTGCATATTTTCAATACTCAGTACATGTTCTAGCATTCCAAAATGCAGTACATATGATTGACAATATTGAATGCACAATTTGCGCACATCTGCGCATTTTGAAAATAAGATGCACACTCGTGCAAATTTGTGCTCAAATTATTTTAAACATCCTATCCAATGTTCCAATTGCATATTTTTAATCCTAAGTACAGATTCTAGCATTCTAAACTCTTAAATCAAATTGATTTAGTTGAATGCACACTCTGTGTACATTTGTGCATGTTTGAACGCAAAACGTGAACTCCGGCAAATTCGTGCATAAATGGTTTAAGATTTGTTGTTACCCTGTGGTCAAACTGCCAACTCGAAGTCCCAAATACAATTTATATCATTACGAAGCTCGTAAATCAAATTGACACAATCGAATGCACAATTTGTGCAATTTTGAACACGGAACACGAACTCGTCCGAATTTTCATTCAAAATGTTTTAAATATGTTGTCCAAAGTTCCGATTGCATATTTCCGGTCATATTCCATCATTCTCGACTCATAAGTCAAATTAATTTTCACTAAATGCACGACTTGTGCATATTTGAACACGTAAGGCGCGGACTCTTGCAAATTCTGTGCATAATTGGTTTAAAACGTTTTATCCAACGGCCCAATTCCATATTTACAATTCAAAATACAAATTATGCCCTTACAAACTCATAAATCGAATTGACATCATCGAATGCGCAATTTGCGCATATTTGAACGCAAAACGTGAGGCTGTGCAAATTAGTGCGCAAACGGTTTTGAACGTGTTATCCAATGTTCCAATTGCACATTTACAATAATAGTTACATATTACAGCATTCTAAACACATAAATGTAATTGACATTGCTGAATGCACAATTTTTGCACGTTCGTGCATGTTTGAACCAAAAAAATGCGAACAAGTGCAATTTGCGCACAAATTGTTCTAAACGTGTTACCCAATGTTCCGATTGCATATTTTTGAACCAAAACACACATTCCAGCATTCCATGTGATGTGAATCCAAGTTCAAAGCCTAATGAGATCCAAGATCCATTAATAGTACAAGAAGGCCCAATCACAAGGTCCAAATCTAAGAAGCTTCAAGAAGCCATATTGGGTTTAATTAAGGACATTTGGAAAGCCCAAGAATTTCAGCCCAATAAGGCATCCATGGAGGCCCAAGGAATAATATTTAACTTGTTTTTATGTTAATAACAATTATGGTTGCATGTAGCCACCATATTAAGAGTTAATGGGGTAATTAATACCAAGTAATGGCTATTAATGTGGGTAGTGGTTATTAAGAGTTAATGGGGTAATTAATTCCAAGTAATGGCTATTAATGTGGATGGTGGTTATTAAGGCCATTTAAGAGTAAAAGTAATCCTATGTGTGTGAGTCTATTTTAGTAGTGATGGGAATTGTAGGTTTCATCAATTAACTCCCCAATAGCAAGAATACTATGATAAGTTGAATTAGAAGAAAACCAGAAATTACCAATTTAATCCATAAATTTGGATCGTTCAAAGATTGAAGTAAGAAGATAGATGCTACTTAACCCCTTTACCAACAAGGATAAAGATACTAAGATAGACTTTGAATTTCCTCTTATGCCACAAACAAGAAAGTTTGATAAATAAAAAGAAAACAAAGATTTAGATTTTGACACCACAAGCTAGAATAAAGCTTGATAAGTCACAAAGTTTATGCAAGAAATTAAAGACAAAATTCCTCACAATAAAACTCAAACAAAGTTATAATTCATATATCAAATTCATTCAAGCTACAAAAGAAAGAAAAGGACTTGTTTATATAGAGTACAAGTCCATGCTCACACTACTAAAATAGACTCACACACATAGGATTACTTTTACTCTTAAATGGCCTTAATAACCATTACCCACATTAATAGCCATTACTTGGTATTGATTACCCCATTAACTTTAGTAACCACTACCCATAATAATAGCCATTACTTGGTATTAATTACCCTATTAACTTGTATATGGTGGCAACATGTAACCCTAATTGTTATTAACACAAAAACAAATTAAATATTATTCCTTGGGCCTCCATGGATGCCTTATTGGGCTGAAATTCGTGGGCTTTCCAAATGTCCTTAATTAAACCCAATATGGCTTCTTGAAGCTTCTTGGATTTGGACCTTGTGATTGGGCCTTCTTGTACTATTAATGGATCTTGGATCTCTTTAGGCTTTGAACTTGGATTCACATCAAGTAGTGTGTGCATGGACTTGTACTCTATATAAACAAGTCCTTTTCTTTCTTTTGTAGCATGAATGAATTTGATATATGAATTATAACTTTGTTTGAGTTTTATTGTGAGGAATTTTGTCTTTAATTTCTTGCATAAACTTTGTGACTTATCAAGCTTTATTCTAGCTTGTGGTGTCAAAATCTAAATCTTTGTTTTCTTTTTATTTATCAAACTTTCTTGTTTGTGGCATAAGAAGAAATTCAAAGTCTATCTTAGTATCTTTATCCTTGTTGGTAAAGGGGTTAAGTAGCATCTATCTTCTTACTTCAATCTTTGAACGATCCAAATTTGTGGATTAAATTGGTAATTTCTGGTTTTCTTCTAATTCAACTTATCATAGTATTCTTGCTATTGGGGAGTTAATTGATGAAAGCTACAATTCCCATCATAAGTGGTATCAGAGCATTAGCTCAAGATTGAGGTTTGCGTATCCAAAACTATCTTTTAGTTCTCAATATCTTGTGTTCATCTTATATTTTGCACCTTTCTTGCTATCTATTATTCTTTTTATTTTTTTTTATCTTTATTCTTCTTATCTCAAGATTTTGTTTGCAAATATCAAAAAAAAAAAAAAAATTCGTCCATAAAAAATAGTATATGTTATCTTTGATATTCCTATGTTAGATCTCAGTTTACATTAAAAAAAAAAAATTGACTCTTCATATTCCATTGGGATCTATCTTTATAATTCTATCTCTTTGTGTTCTTTGATAATCTATCTTTGTTTTTTTTCATTTCTATTAGCCTATTTGTTACAAATTGTTCTTTTCTTTAAGCCTACCTTATTATTTTCTTGTTAGCCTACCTTATTTTTTATCATTGATTACTACATTCTTGAATTTTGTTTGATTGAGAAACTTAGTTAATCTAAGAAATCAAAAGGCAAATTTGAGAGGTAAAAGGCAAGAGTGTGAGATCATTAGAGAAAAAGCCAAAATTGAGTGTAAACACGAGTGGTATACATCAATTTTGAGTGAAACACGTGAGGGAGTGTTGTGAGATTATTTCTTTCTATTTTCTTTTGTTAAAATTTTAGGTTTTACAATCATGTCAAAAGACACAAGTTCTTCTTCTACAAATGATCATGTGATTCAAGCTATGCAACAACAATTCGAAAGAATGTTTAACATGATGGCAGGAGTCAATGAGAAATTGGAGAGGCATGATGGCATCCTTAACCAATTACAAGGAGAGCCTAAACAAAGGAGACGTCCACCAATTGACCAAGAGGACTATGAAGGAGAGGATGAATTGGATGATGATCAAGTCACCTTGGTGGGACAACAAATCAATCCTAGGAGACAAGCTAGGAGAGGACGTCCTAAAGATGATGTTGATCGCAACCTTGGAAGCATCAAAATGAAGATTCCTTCATTCCAAGGAAGAAATGATCCAGATGTGTACCTTGAATGGGAGAGGAAAGTGGAACTCATCTTCGAATGTCACAATTATTCGGAGGAGAAAAAGGTAAAACTTGCCGCTGTTGAGTTTAGTGATTATGCAATTGTTTGGTGGGATCAATTTTGCAAGGAAAGACGTAGATATGGAGAAAGACCCGTGGAGTCTTGGAGGAAAATGAAGCAAATCATGAGAAAGAGGTTTGTTCCAAGCCATTACTATAGAGAGCTTCATCAAAGGTTACAAACTCTAATTCAAGGATCCATGAGTGTTGAGGAGTATCACAAAGAAATGGAGAAGGCTATGATTAGAGCAAATGTGGTAGAAGATCGTGAAGCTACCATGGCAAGGTTCTTGAGAGGGCTAAACAAAAACATTGCTGATGTTGTTGATTTGCAACATTATGTGGAGATTGAAGATATGGTGAATTTGGCCATGAAAGTGGAAAGGCAATTGAAAGGAAAGAGGTATGATTCTAAACCAAATGTGGGTTCTTCTTCTTCTTGGAAAACTTCTTGGGGGAAAAAGGATGATAAACCTTTTAATAAGTCAAAAGTGGAAGAAACTAAACCTAAAATTGACTTGGGTAATAAGGGAAAGGGTGAGAATCAACCAGCCCAAACTAGGGGAATAAAATGTTTTAAGTGTTTGGGTCATGGGCACATTGCTAGGGAATGTCCAAATAAGAAAGCTATGATTCTAAGGGATGGTGATATTGAATCGGAGAGTGAGGGGGATAGTGATGATGATATGCCTTCTTTAGAAGATTGTAGTGATGTTGAATGTGCTAAGGGAGATAATCTTATTGTTCAAAGAACATTGAGTTTGCAAAATAAACATGATGTCCATAGGGAGCAAAGGGAAAATTTGTTTCATACTCATTGTTTGATTTCTAACAAGTTGTGCAACATGATTGTGGATAGTGGAAGTTGTACTAATGTAGCAAGCACTTTGCTAGTGGAGAAATTGAAGTTGCCTACTACCAAGCACCCAAGACCATACAAGTTGCAATGGCTTAATGAAAGTGGAGTTGTAAAGGTAAATAAGCAAGTTCTAATTTCTTTTCAAATTGGTAGATATAAGGATGAGGTGTTATGTGATGTGTTACCAATGTTGGCCGGACATATGTTGTTGGGGAGACCTTGGCAATATGATAGAAGGGCTAATCATGATGGATTCAAAAATATGTATACTTTGACTATGGATGGAAAAAGGTTTAACCTTGGACCATTAACTCCAAAACAGATTTTTGAAGACCAAATGCGCATAAAGCAACAATATGAAGAAATGGGTTCTTCATTGGGAAATTCTTTGGGAAGGGAAACCTTTGAGAGTAAAGAAAAAGGTGAGATGAGTGAACCTAAAAATTCCAATTCTCTTGACCAAAATGGGAAACACGTGGTGAGAGAAAACAAGGAAGGTTCAAATGAAAGAAAAATGAGTGTTTATGCAAAAATGAGTGATGTGAAGGAAGCTATGCTTTTGAGGCAACACATGCTTGTACTTATGTACAAGGAGATTTTGCATATTTCTAACGAAATAACCAATGGTTTGCCTAGTGTTGTTGTTGATCTTTTGCAGGTTTATGAAGATTTATTCCCAGAAGAAATTCCAAATGGTTTGCCACCTAAAAGAGGCATTGAGCACCAAATTGATTTCATACCTGGAGCAAGCATTCCAAATAGACCAGCATATAGATGTAATCCGGAGGAGACCAAGGAAATCCAAAAGCAAGTGAGTGAGCTTATGGAGAAGGGTTATGTTCGTGAAAGCATGAGTCCATGTGCCGTACCCGTCTTGTTAGTGCCTAAGAAAGATGGAACTTGGAGGATGTGTGTTGATTGTCGTGCCATCAACAAAATCACGATGAAGTATAGACATCCCATTCCTAGGCTAGATGACATGTTGGATGAATTGCATGGTTCATATTTGTTTTCAAAAATTGATTTGAAATCTAGTTATCATCAAATTAGAATGAGAGAAGGTGATGAATGGAAAACAGCTTTTAAAACTAAACATGGTTTATATGAGTGGTTAGTAATGCCTTTTGGTTTAACTAATGCACCAAGCACTTTCATGAGATTGATGAATCATGTTTTAAGAGCATTCATAGGCAAATTTGTTGTTGTCTATTTTGATGATATCTTGGTTTATAGCAAAAATTTAGATGAGCATGTACAACATTTGACTTGTGTTTTTGATATGCTTAGAGAAGAGAAGTTGTATGCTAATCTAAAGAAATGCTATTTTTGCACTAATGAAATTACTTTTCTTGGATATATTGTCAATGACAAGGGCATTCATATTGATCAAGAAAAGGTAAAAGTAATTAGAGAATGGCCAACACCCACAAGTGTAAGTGATGCAAGAAGCTTTCATGGTTTAGCTAGCTTTTATAGAAGGTTCATTAAAAAATTTTCTACCATAGTTGCACCTTTAACTGGATGCATCAAAAAGAATGTTGGTTTTAAGTGGGGAATTGAACAAGATGAGGCTTTTAACTTGCTAAAAGACAAATTAAGTTCTGCACCCTTGTTATCTTTGCCAAATTTTACTAAACCTTTTGAGATTGAGTGCGATGCAAGTGGCATAGGTATTGGAGGAGTTTTGATGCAAGAAGGCAAGCCCATAGCATTCTTTAGCGAAAAGCTAAGTGGAGCAAGTCTAAACTACCCTACATATGACAAGGAGTTCTATGCATTGGTGAGGGTTCTAAGGACATGGCAGCATTACCTTGGTTACAAAGAATTCATAATTCACACTGACCATGAGTCCTTGAAGTATCTCAAAGGACAAGGAAAGCTCAACAAGAGACATGCAAAATGGGTGGAATTCATTGAATCCTTTCCGTACATCATTAAGTACAAGCAAGGGAAAGAAAATATGGTGGCCGATGCATTATCAAGAAGGTATGCCTTGATCTCTAAACTTGATGCAAAATTATTAGGATTTGAATACATCAAAGATCTTTATTCTAATGATCCTGATTTTGCTAATGTTTATGGGGCATGTGAGAAAGGGGGTTTTGATAAGTTCTATAAGTTTGATGGTTTTCTTTTTCGGGAAAACAAATTGTGTGTGCCACAAAGTTCTTTAAGAGAGTTACTTGTGAGAGAGGCACATAGCGGAGGTTTAATGGGGCATTTTGGGATTAAGAAAACTTTGGATGTGTTGGGTGACCATTTCTTTTGGCCACACATGAAAAGGGATGTTAAGAGAATTTGTGAGAAATGCATTACTTGCAAACAAGCCAAATCTAAAACAATGCCTCATGGTTTGTATACACCTCTTACCATACCAAATGAACCTTGGGTAGACATTTCTATGGATTTTGTTTTAGGATTACCTAGGTCCAAGGGAGGGAGAGATTCCATTTTTGTTGTTGTGGACAGGTTTAGCAAAATGGCACATTTCATTCCATGTCACAAGACGGATGATGCAACCCATATTGCCAATCTATTCTTCAAGGAGATTGTTAGGCTACATGGAGTGCCAAGGACCATTGTGAGTGATAGGGATGTCAAATTCCTAAGTCACTTTTGGAAGACTCTTTGGGGAAAGATGGGGACAAAGCTTTTGTATTCTACAACTTGTCATCCACAAACGGATGGACAAACGGAGGTGGTCAATAGGACACTTTCAACACTTTTGAGGGCTGTCATCCAAAGAAATCTGAAGAATTGGGAAGAATGTTTGCCACATGTGGAATTTGCTTACAATAGGAGTGTGCATGGTTCAACAAATTACTCACCATTTGAAGTTGTGTATGGATTCAACCCAATGACTCCATTAGATTTGCTACCATTGCCATTGGACAAAGCTAATCTAGAGGGGAAACAAAAAGCTGAGTTCATCAAGACTTTGCATGAGAGGGTGCGTGCAAACATTGAGAAGAAGACACTCCAATATGAAAAGCAACACAACAAGGGGAGGAAGCAAGTCATTTTTGAGCCCGGAGATTGGGTGTGGGTGCACTTGAGGAAGGAAAGATTTCCTAACCAAAGGAAATCAAAGCTTATGCCAAGAGGAGATGGTCCTTTTAAAGTGCTTCAACGCATCAACAATAATGCCTACAAGCTAGAACTTCCAAGTGAGTATGGCAATGTTAGTGCTACTTTTAATGTTAGTGACTTGTCTTTGTTTGATTTAGGTGATGAAGATGATGGAGCTGATTTGAGGATAAATCCTTTTGAAGAAAGGGGGAATGATGTGAATCCAAGTTCAAAGCCTAAAGAGATCCAAGATCCATTAATAGTACAAGAAGGCCCAATCACAAGGTCCAAATCCAAGAAGCTTCAAGAAGCCATATTGGGTTTAATTAAGGACATTTGGAAAGCCCAAGAATTTCAGCCCAATAAGGCATCCATGGAGGCCTAAGGAATATGATGGGAATTGTAGGTTTCATCAATTAACTCCCCAATAGCAAGAATACTATGATAAGTTGAATTAGAAGAAAACCAGAAATTACCAATTTAATCCACAAATTTGGATCGTTCAAAGATTGAAGTAAGAAGATAGATGCTACTTAACCCCTTTACCAACAAGGATAAAGATACTAAGATAGACTTTGAATTTCCTCTTATGCCACAAACAAGAAAGTTTGATAAATAAAAAGAAAACAAAGATTTAGATTTTGACACCATAAGCTAGAATAAAGCTTGATAAGTCACAAAGTTTATGCAAGAAATTAAAGACAAAATTCCTCACAATAAAACTCAAACAAAGTTATAATTCATATATCAAATTCATTCATGCTACAAAAGAAAGCAAAGGACTTGTTTATATAGAGTACAAGTCCATGCTCACACTACTAAAATAGACTCACACACATAGGATTACTTTTACTCTTAAATGGCCTTAATAACCATTAACCACATTAATAGCCATTACTTATTATTGATTACCCCATTAACTTTAGTAACCACTACCCATAATAATAGCCATTACTTAGTATTAATTACCCTATTAACTTGTATATGGTGGCTACATGTAACCCTAATTGTTATTAACACAAAAACAAGTTAAATATTATTCCTTGGGCCTCCATGGATGCCTTATTGGGCTGAAATTCATGGGCTTTCCAAATGTCCTTAATTAAACCCAATATGGCTTCTTGAAGCTTCTTGGATTTGGACCTTGTGATTGGGCCTTCTTGTACTATTAATGGATCTTGGATCTCTTTAGGCTTTGAACTTGGATTCACATCAGAATAATATTTAACTTGTTTTTATGTTAATAACAATTAGGGTTACATGTAGCCACCATATTAAGAGTTAATGGGGTAATTAATACCAAGTAATGGCTATTAATGTGGGTAGTGGTTATTAAGAGTTAATGGGGTAATTAATTCCAAGTAATGGCTATTAATGTGGGTGGTGGTTATTAAGGTCATTTAAGAGTAAAAGTAATCCTATGTGTGTGAGTCTATTTTAGTAGTGTGTGCATGGACTTGTACTCTATATAAACAAGTCCTTTTCTTTCTTTTGTAGCATGAATGAATTTGATATATGAATTATAACTTTGTTTGAGTTTTATTATGAGGAATTTTGTCTTTAATTTCTTGCATAAACTTTGTGACTTATCAAGCTTTATTCTAGCTTGTGGTGTCAAAATCTAAATCTTTGTTTTCTTTTTATTTATCAAACTTTCTTGTTTGTGGCATAAGAAGAAATTCAAAGTCTATCTTAGTATCTTTATCCTTGTTGGTAAAGGGGTTAAGTAGCATCTATCTTCTTACTTCAATCTTTGAACGATCCAAATTTGTGGATTAAATTGGTAATTTCTGGTTTTCTTCTAATTCAACTTATCATAGTATTCTTGCTATTGGGGAGTTAATTGATGAAAGCTACAATTCCCATCACCATGCTCATAAATCTAATTGACGTTACTGAATGCACAGTTTGCGCACGTTCGTGCGAGTTTGAATGCGAAACGTGAACTCTTGCAAAATTTGTGCAAAAATGGTTTAAAATATGTCTTCCAATGGTCCAAATGCATATTTACAATCCAAATTACAAAATTGTATCATTCCTAACTTGTAAATCAAATTGACACGATCGATTGCACAATTTGTGCACATTAGCGCATGTTTGAATGCAAAACGTGAACTCGTGCAAATTTGTAGACAAATGGCTTTAAAAATGTTATCCAATGTTCCAATTGCATATTTACAATACTTAGTACAAATTCTAGCATTCTAAGCTCAAAAATATGATTGGCATTATGGTATCCATAATTTGTGCACGTTTGAACGCAAAACATGAACTCGCGCAAATTGGTGTACGAATTGTTTTAAACATCTTATCCAATGTTCCGATTGCATATTTTCAATACTCAGTACATGTTCTAGCATTCCAAAATGCAATACATATGATTGACAATATTGAATGCACAATTTGCGCACATCTGCGCATTTTGAAAATAAGATGCACACTCGTGCAAATTTGTGCTCAAATTGTTTTAAACACCCTATCCAATGTTCCAATTGCATATTTTTAATCCTAAGTGCAGATTCTAGCATTCTAAACTCTTAAATCAAATTGATTTAGTTGAATGCACACTCTGTGTACATTTGTGCATGTTTGAACGCGAAACGTGAACTCCGGCAAATTCGTGCATAAATGGTTTAAGATTTGTTGTTACCTTGTGGTCAAACTGCCAACTCGAAGTCCCAAATACAATTTATATCATTACAAAGCTCGTAAATCAAATTGACACAATCGAATGCACAATTTGTGCAATTTTGAACACGGAACACGAACCCGTCCGAATTTTCATTCAAAATGTTTTAAATATGTTGTCCAAAGTTCCGATTGCATATTTCCGGTCATATTCCATCATTCTCGACTCATAAGTCAAATTAATTTTCACTAAATGCACGACTTGTGCATATTTGAACACGTAAGGCGCGGACTCTTGCAAATTAGTGCGCAAACGGTTTTGGACGTGTTATCCAATGTTCCAATTGCACATTTACAATAATAGTTACATATTACAGCATTCTAAACACATAAATGTAATTGACATTGCTGAATGCACAATTTTTGCATGTTCGTGCATGTTTGAACAAAAAAAATGCGAACAAGTGCAATTTGCGCACAAATTGTTCTAAACGTGTTACCCAATGTTCCGATTGCATATTTTTGAACAAAAACACACATTTCAGCATTCCATGCTCATAAATCTAATTGACGTTACTGAATGCACAGTTTGCGCACGTTCGTGCGAGTTTGAATGCGAAACGTGAACTCTTGCAAAATTTGTGCAAAAATGGTTTAAAATATGTCTTTCAATGGTCCAAATGCATATTTACAATCCAAATTACAAAATTGTATCATTCCTAACTTGTAAATCAAATTGACACGATCGATTGCATAATTTGTGCACATTAGCGCATGTTTGAATGCAAAACGTGAACTCGTGCAAATTTGTAGACAAATGGCTTTAAAAATGTTATCCAATGTTCCAATTGTATATTTACAATACTTAGTACAAATTCTAGCATTCTAAGCTCAAAAATATGATTGGCATTATGGTATCCATAATTTGTGCACGTTTGAACGCAAAACATGAACTCGCGCAAATTTGTGTACGAATTGTTTTAAACATCTTATCCAATGTTCCGGTTGCATATTTTCAATACTCAGTACATGTTCTAGCATTCCAAAATGCAGTACATATGATTGACAATATTGAATGCACAATTTGCGCACATCTGCGCATTTTGAAAATAAGATGCACACTCGTGCAAATTTGTGCTCAAATTGTTTTAAACACCCTATCCAATGTTCCAATTGCATATTTTTAATCCTAAGTACAGATTCTAGCATTCTAAACTCTTAAATCAAATTGATTTAGTTGAACGCGCACTCTGTGTACATTTGTGCATGTTTGAACGCGAAACGTGAACTCCGGCAAATTCGTGCATAAATGGTTTAAGATTTGTTGTTACCCTGTGGTCAAACTGCCAACTCGAAGTCCCAAATACAATTTATATCATTACAAAGCTCGTAAATCAAATTGACACAATCGAATGCACAATTTGTGCAATTTTGAACACGGAACACGAACCCGTCCGAATTTTCATTCAAAATGTTTTAAATATGTTGTCCAAAGGTCCGATTGCATATTTCCGATCATATTCCATCATTCTCGACTCATAAGTCAAATTAATTTTCACTAAATGCACGACTTGTGCATATTTGAACATGTAAGGCGCGGACTCTTGCAAATTCTGTGCATAATTGGTTTAAAACGTTTTATCCAATGGCCCAATTCCATATTTACAATTCAAAATACAAATTATGCCCTTACAAACTCATAAATCGAATTGACATCATCGAATGCGCAATTTGCGCATATTTGAACGCAAAACGTGAGGCCGTGCAAATTAGTGCGCAAATGGTTTTGGACGTGTTATCCAATGTTCCAATTGCACATTTACAATAATAGTTACATATTACAGCATTCTAAACACATAAATGTAATTGACATTGCTGAATGCACAATTTTTGCACGTTCGTGCATGTTTGAACAAAAAAAATGTGAACAAGTGCAATTTGCGCACAAATTGTTCTAAACGTGTTACCCAATGTTCCGATTGCATATTTTTGAACCAAAACACACATTCCAGCATTCCATGCTCATAAATCTAATTGACGTTACTGAATGCACAGTTTGCGCACGTTCGTGCGAGTTTGAATGCGAAACGTGAACTCTTGCAAAATTTGTGCAAAAATGGTTTAAAATATGTCTTCCAATGGTCCAAATGCATATTTACAATCCAAATTACAAAATTGTATCATTCCTAACTTGTAAATCAAATTGACACGATCGATTGCACAATTTGTGCACATTAGCGCATGTTTGAATGCAAAACGTGAACTCGTGCAAATTTGTAGACAAATGGCTTTAAAAATGTTATCCAATGTTCCAATTGCATATTTACAATACTTAGTACAAATTCTAGCATTCTAAGCTCAAAAATATGATTGGCATTATGGTATCCATAATTTGTGCACGTTTGAACGCAAAACATGAACTCGCGCAAATTTGTGTACGAATTGTTTTAAACATCTTATCCAATGTTCCGGTTGCATATTTTCAATACTCAGTACATGTTCTAGCATTCCAAAATGCAGTACATATGATTGACAATATTGAATGCACAATTTGCGCACATCTGCGCATTTTGAAAATAAGATGCACACTCGTGCAAATTTGTGCTCAAATTGTTTTAAACACCCTATCCAATGTTCCAATTGCATATTTTTAATCCTAAGTGCAGATTCTAGCATTCTAAACTCTTAAATCAAATTGATTTAGTTGAATGCACACTTTGTGTACATTTGTGCATGTTTGAACGCGAAACGTGAACTCTGGCCAATTCGTGCATAAATGGTTTAAGATTTGTTGTTACCCTGTGGTCAAACTGCCAACTCGAAGTCCCAAATACAATTTATATCATTACAAAGCTCGTAAATCAAATTGACACAATCGAATGCACAATTTGTGCAATTTTGAACACGGAACACGAACCCGTCCGAATTTTCATTCAAAATGTTTTAAATATGTTGTCCAAAGGTCCGATTGCATATTTCCGGTCATATTCCATCATTCTCGACTCATAAGTCAAATTAATTTTCACTAAATGCACGACTTGTGCATATTTGAACACGTAAGGCGCGGACTCTTGCAAATTCTGTGCATAATTGGTTTAAAACGTTTTATCCAACGGCCCAATTCCATATTTACAATTCAAAATACAAATTATGCCCTTACAAACTCATAAATCGAATTGACATCATCGAATGCGCAATTTGCGCATATTTGAACGCAAAACGTGAGGCCGTGCAAATTAGTGCGCAAACGGTTTTGGACGTGTTATCCAATGTTCCAATTGCACATTTACAATAATAGTTACATATTACAGCATTCTAAACACATAAATGTAATTGACATTGCTGAATGCACAATTTTTGCACGTTCGTGCATGTTTGAACAAAAAAAATGCGAACAAGTGCAATTTGCGCACAAATTGTTCTAAACGTGTTACCCAATGTTCCGATTGCATATTTTTGAACCAAAACACACATTCCAGCATTCCATGCTCATAAATCTAATTGACGTTACTGAATGCACAGTTTGCGCACATTCGTGCGAGTTTGAATGCGAAACGTGAACTCTTGCAAAATTTGTGCAAAAATGGTTTAAAATATGTCTTTCAATGGTCCAAATGCATATTTACAATCCAAATTACAAAATTGTATCATTCCTAACTTGTAAATCAAATTGACACGATCGATTGCACAATTTGTGCACATTAGCGCATGTTTGAATGCAAAACGTGAACTCGTGCAAATTTGTAGACAAATGGCTTTAAAAATGTTATCCAATGTTCCAATTGCATATTTACAATACTTAGTACAAATTCTAGCATTCTAAGCTCAAAAATATGATTGGCATTATGGTATCCATAATTTGTGCACGTTTGAACGCAAAACATGAACTCGCGCAAATTTGTGTACGAATTGTTTTAAACATCTTATCCAATGTTCCGGTTGCATATTTTCAATACTCAGTACATGTTCTAGCATTCCAAAATGCAGTACATATGATTGACAATATTGAATGCACAATTTGCGCACATCTGCGCATTTTGAAAATAAGATGCACACTCGTGCAAATTTGTGCTCAAATTGTTTTAAACACCTATCCAATGTTCCAATTGCATATTTTTAATCCTAAGTACAGATTCTAGCATTTTAAACTCTTAAATCAAATTGATTTAGTTGAACGCACACTCTGTGTACATTTGTGCATGTTTGAACGCGAAACGTGAACTCCGGCAAATTCGTGCATAAATGGTTTAAGATTTGTTGTTACCCTGTGGTCAAACTGCCAACTCGAAGTCCCAAATACAATTTATATCATTACAAAGCTCGTAAATCAAATTGACACAATCGAATGCACAATTTGTGCAATTTTGAACACGGAACACGAACCCGTCCGAATTTTCATTCAAAATGTTTTAAATATGTTGTCCAAAGGTCCGATTGCATATTTTCGGTCATATTCCATCATTCTCGACTCATAAGTCAAATTAATTTTCACTAAATGCACGACTTGTGCATATTTGAACACGTAAGGCGCGGACTCTTGCAAATTCTGTGCATAATTGGTTTAAAACGTTTTATCCAACGGCCCAATTCCATATTTACAATTCAAAATACAAATTATGCCCTTACAAACTCATAAATCGAATTGACATCATCGAATGCGCAATTTGCGCATATTTGAACGCAAAACGTGAGGCCGTGCAAATTAGTGCGCAAACGGTTTTGGACGTGTTATCCAATGTTCCAATTGCACATTTACAATAATAGTTACATATTACAGCATTCTAAACACATAAATGTAATTGACATTGCTGAATGCACAATTTTTGCACGTTCGTGCATGTTTGAACAAAAAAAATGCGAACAAGTGCAATTTGCGCACAAATTGTTCTAAACGTGTTACCCAATGTTCCGATTGCATATTTTTGAACCAAAACACACATTCCAGCATTCCATGCTCATAAATCTAATTGACGTTACTGAATGCACAGTTTGCGCACGTTCGTGCGAGTTTGAATGCGAAACGTGAACTCTTGCAAAATTTGTGCAAAAATGGTTTAAAATATGTCTTCCAATGGTCCAAATGCATATTTACAATCCAAATTACAAAATTGTATCATTCCTAACTTGTAAATTAAATTGACACGATCGATTGCACAATTTGTGCACATTAGCGCATGTTTGAATGCAAAACGTGAACTCGTGCAAATTTGTAGACAAATGGCTTTAAAAATGTTATCCAATGTTCCAATTGCATATTTACAATACTTAGTACAAATTCTAGCATTCTAAGCTCAAAAATATGATTGGCATTATGGTATCCATAATTTGTGCACGTTTGAACGCAAAACATGAACTCGCGCAAATTTGTGTACGAATTGTTTTAAACATCTTATCCAATGTTCCGGTTGCATATTTTCAATACTCAGTACATGTTCTAGCATTCCAAAATGCAGTACATATGATTGACAATATTGAATGCACAATTTGCGCACATCTGCGCATTTTGAAAATAAGATGCACACTCGTGCAAATTTGTGCTCAAATTGTTTTAAACACCCTATCCAATGTTCCAATTGCATATTTTTAATCCTAAGTGCAGATTCTAGCATTCTAAACTCTTAAATCAAATTGATTTAGTTGAATGCACACTCTGTGTACATTTGTGCATGTTTGAACGCGAAACGTGAACTCCGGCAAATTCGTGCAAAAATGGTTTAAGATTTGTTGTTACCCTGTGGTCAAACTGCCAACTCGAAGTCCCAAATACAATTTATATCATTACAAAGCTCGTAAATCAAATTGACACAATCGAATGCACAATTTGTGCAATTTTGAACACGGAACACGAACCCGTCCGAATTTTCATTCAAAATGTTTTAAATATGTTGTCCAAAGGTCCGATTGCATATTTCCGGTCATATTCCATCATTCTCGACTCATAAGTCAAATTAATTTTCACTAAATGCACGACTTGTGCATATTTGAACACGTAAGGCGCGGACTCTTGCAAATTCTGTGCATAATTGGTTTAAAACGTTTTATCCAACGGCCCAATTCCATATTTACAATTCAAAATACAAATTATGCCCTTACAAACTCATAAATCGAATTGACATCATCGAATGCGCAATTTGCGCATATTTGAACGCAAAACGTGAGGCCGTGCAAATTAGTGCGCAAACGGTTTTGGACGTGTTATCCAATGTTCCAATTGCACATTTACAATAATAGTTACATATTACAGCATTCTAAACACATAAATGTAATTGACATTGCTGAATGCACAATTTTTGCACGTTCGTGCATGTTTGAACAAAAAAAATGCGAACAAGTGCAATTTGCGCACAAATTGTTCTAAACGTGTTACCCAATGTTCCGATTGCATATTTTTGAACCAAAACACACATTCCAGCATTCCATGCTCATAAATCTAATTGACGTTACTGAATGCACAGTTTGCGCACGTTCGTGCGAGTTTGAATGCGAAACGTGAACTCTTGCAAAATTTGTGCAAAAATGGTTTAAAATATGTCTTCCAATGGTCCAAATGCATATTTACAATCCAAATTACAAAATTGTATCATTCCTAACTTGTAAATCAAATTGACACGATCGATTGCACAATTTGTGCACATTAGCGCATGTTTGAATGCAAAACGTGAACTCGTGCAAATTTGTAGACAAATGGCTTTAAAAATGTTATCCAATGTTCCAATTGCATATTTACAATACTTAGTACAAATTCTAGCATTCTAAGCTCAAAAATATGATTGGCATTATGGTATCCATAATTTGTGCACGTTTGAACGCAAAACATGAACTCGCGCAAATTTGTGTACGAATTGTTTTAAACATCTTATCCAATGTTCCGGTTGCATATTTTCAATACTCAGAACATGTTCTAGCATTCCAAAATGCAGTACATATGATTGACAATATTGAATGCACAATTTGCGCACATCTGCGCATTTTGAAAATAAGATGCACACTCGTGCAAATTTGTGCTCAAATTGTTTTAAACACCCTATCCAATGTTCCAATTGCATATTTTTAATCCTAAGTACAGATTCTAGCATTCTAAACTCTTAAATCAAATTGATTTAGTTGAACGCACACTCTGTGTACATTTGTGCATGTTTGAACGCGAAACGTGAACTCCGGCAAATTCGTGCATAAATGGTTTAAGATTTGTTGTTACCCTGTGGTCAAACTGCCAACTCGAAGTCCCAAATACAATTTATATCATTACAAAGCTCGTAAATCAAATTGACACAATCGAATGCACAATTTGTGCAATTTTGAACACGGAACACGAACCCGTCCGAATTTTCATTCAAAATGTTTTAAATATGTTGTCCAAAGGTCCGATTGCATATTTCCGGTCATATTCCATCATTCTCGACTCATAAGTCAAATTAATTTTCACTAAATGCACGACTTGTGCATATTTGAACACGTAAGGCGCGGACTCTTGCAAATTCTGTGCATAATTGGTTTAAAACGTTTTATCCAACGACCCAATTCCATATTTACAATTCAAAATACAAATTATGCCCTTACAAACTCATAAATCGAATTGACATCATCGAATGCGCAATTTGCGCATATTTGAACGCAAAACGTGAGGCCGTGCAAATTAGTGCGCAAACGGTTTTGGACGTGTTATCCAATGTTCCAATTGGACATTTACAATAATAGTTACATATTACAGCATTCTAAACACATAAATGTAATTGACATTGCTGAATGCACAATTTTTGCACGTTCGTGCATGTTTGAACAAAAAAAATGCGAACAAGTGCAATTTGCGCACAAATTGTTCTAAATGTGTTACCCAATGTTCCGATTGCATATTTTTGAACCAAAACACACATTCCAGCATTCCATGCTCATAAATCTAATTGACGTTACTGAATGCACAGTTTGCGCACGTTCGTGCGAGTTTGAATGCGAAACGTGAACTCTTGCAAAATTTGTGCAAAAATGGTTTAAAATATGTCTTCCAATGGTCCGAATGCATATTTACAATCCAAATTACAAAATTGTATCATTCCTAACTTGTAAATCAAATTGACACGATCGATTGCACAATTTGTGCACATTAGCGCATATTTGAATGCAAAACGTGAACTCGTGCAAATTTGTAGACAAATGGCTTTAAAAATGTTATCCAATGTTCCAATTGCATATTTACAATACTTAGTACAAATTATAGCATTCTAAGCTCAAAAATATGATTGGCATTATGGTATCCATAATTTGTGCACGTTTGAACGCAAAACATGAACTCGCGCAAATTTGTGTACGAATTGTTTTAAACATCTTATCCAATGTTCCGGTTGCATATTTTCAATACTCAGTACATGTTCTAGCATTCCAAAATTAATATGAACCCTAAAAGGGCTCAACAACGCCTGAATATGAAGAATTCAAGCTAATTAGCTTAATTTCCTATTCTGAAATTAATTAGCTTGATTGGACGAATTTTGATTTATTTTCCTATTTTAGAGTCAATAAGGAAGATTCAAGAAGATTCTAGAAGATGTGAGAAGATTCAAGAATATTCCAAGTCAAAGTCAACAAGTCAAAGTCAAAGTCAAATAGTCAACAAGTCAAAGTCAATGGTCAATGGTCAACATATGACATGGCATGCTTGAATGCTTAGTTGTCATGAGTTGTCATTTTCCTTAGTTGTCATGAATTGTAATGAGTTGTCAATTTTGACTTTTCAAAGATGAGTTGTCATTAGTTGTCCTATTTTAAAGGAAATCTCCTTAATTAAGGATTTTCCTATATAGGTATCTTTGGAAATAAGGAATAGAACCTTTTCCTTTAAGGATTAGGTTGTTTACATGCCTATATAAGGGCTAACCCTATGACATACGAATTTAAGAAGATTGAAATATTAAAAGTGAGGTTTTTTCCTTAAACTTTGTTCTTTTGAAACTTTGCAAGTTTACTTGAATTGTTTCACTTCTACCTTTCATTACAATTGCTAGGTTAGATTAAACTTAGAATTGTGTGATTGTTCATCTTATAATAGCTAAGTATCTTGCTTCAATTTAATAAGCAAGGGGTTTAGCTCCATCAACACAACTATCCTTGATGATCCTTAGGCTAATATTCAGAGTTGGATGCGCGTTCTATCTCTATTATAGGTAGGGTTCGTATCAGTTTGGTATAATATGAACCCTAAAAGGGATCAATAACGCCTAAATATGAAGAATTCAAGCTAATTAGCTTAATTTCCTATTCTGAAATTAATTAGCTTGATTGGACGAATTTTGATTTATTTTCCTATTTTAGAGTCAATAAGGAAGATTCAAGAAGATTCTAGAAGATGTGAGAAGATTCAAGAATATTCCAAGTCAAAGTCAACAAGTCAAAGTCAATGGTCAATGGTCAACACATGACATGGCATGTGACATGGCATGCTTTAATGCTTAGTTGTCATGAGTTGTCATTTTCCTTAGTTGTCATGAATTGTAATGAGTTGTCAATTTTGACTTTTCAAAGATGAGTTGTCATTAGTTGTCATTAGTTGTCCTATTTTAAAGGAAATCTCCTTAATTAAGGATTTTCCTATATAGGTATCTTTAGGAATAAGGAATAGAACCTTTTCCTTTAAGGATTAGGTTGTTTACATGCCTATATAAGGGCTAACCCTATGACATACGAATTTAAGAAGATTGAAATATTAAAAGTGAGGTTTTTTCCTTAAACTTTGTTCTTTTGAAACTTTGCAAGTTTACTTGAATTGTTTCACTTCTACCTTTCATTACAATTACTAGGTTAGATTAAACTTAGAATTGTGTGATTGTTCATCTTATAATAGCTAAGTATCTTGCTTCAAATTAATAAGCAAGGGGTTTAGCTCCATCAACACAACCTATCCTTGATGATCCTTGGGCTAATATTCAAAGTTGGATGCGCGTTCTATCTCTATTATAGGTAGGGTTCGTATCAGTTTGGTATCAGAGCCAAACTTCAAGGTTTGGTTATTTATCATTTAATTTTCGTTCATAATTTCTTCTTCTTCTTCTCAATTCTGCTCAATTTAAAAAAAAAACAAAACAAAAAATTTTTTTTTTGAGTGAAACATGAGAGCATTCACATCCTTGAGTGTAAACACGTAAGGGAGTGCTTTGTGAGGATTTTTTTTTCTTTCTATATCTTTTCAAAATTTTTTTTTTAGCATGGACATGCCTTATTTTCTTGGTGGGGATGATCCTTTTGTTTACTTAAAATGGGTGCAACAAATGGAGGAGATATTTGATTCTCTTAAGATAAGTGATTTTAAAAAGTGCAATTAGAACCTTCTATCTCTTTGAAGGTTGTAATTGAACTTGCTTTGGAGTTTGAAAAGCAGGTGGGTTCTTATGAGGAGACAATAACAGTGTGTGATTCCAAGGAATATGAAGGTGTTAAAGTTAACGAATTGGTTGAGCAACAAGTTGAGGAGAAGAGCAGGGAGGAAGAGTGTCAAATTGAAACTACACCACCAAAGACAGTTATTGAAGACATGTGCACAAATCAACTGGTGAGAGAAAATGAGCAAGGCATAAGTGAAAAGGAGAACCTAGAGATTGGGAGCATCATGAAAGATCAAGAGTTGGTCATTCATCATGATTATACTAATAATTTTAATCTTTCTTTTTCTAGTGTTTTGAAAGTTATTTTGCAGACTTCTATGCCATATAAAGATCCATTTGATGATGTAGTTGTAGTATTTTATTCCTACAACAAAATCTATGGAGGCTGCACTAGTAGCAAAAAGAACTTGAGATATTCATGTTTCAAGTTTAGAAAGAAGCAACAAGAATTCAATCCTTACATGTTCATGAACAGAAGTTCTATATTTCAAATGTGCTATCAAGTTCAAGTTATATTGAAGCTACTTATATGGATCATTATTTCAAAGGAGAAGTTTTCAACAAAGGAGTTTGTGTTCGACCCTGGAGGATTTGCAAATTTATCAACTCTAGAAGATGGCTATGATTCGAGGGCGAATCATCTTCAAGAGAGAGGGAATAATATGAACCCTAAAAGGGATCAATAACGCCTAAATATGAAGAATTCAAGCTAATTAGCTTAATTTCCTATTCTGAAATTAATTAGCTTGATTGGACGAATTTTGATTTATTTTCCTATTTTAGAGTCAATAAGGAAGATTCAAGAAGATTCTAGAAGATGTGAGAAGATTCAAGAATATTCCAAGTCAAAGTCAACAAGTCAAAGTCAATGGTCAATGGTCAACATATAACATGGCATGTGACATGGCATGCTTTAATGCTTAGTTGTCATGAGTTGTCATTTTGCTTAGTTGTCATGAATTGTAATGAGTTGTCAATTTTGACTTTTCAAAGATGAGTTGTCATTAGTTGTCATTAGTTGTCCTATTTTAAAGGAAATCTCCTTAATTAAGGATTTTCCTATATAGGTATCTTTAGGAATAAGGAATAGAACCTTTTCCTTTAAGGATTAGGTTGTTTACATGCCTATATAAGGGCTAACCCTATGACATACGAATTTAAGAAGATTGAAATATTAAAAGTGAGGTTTTTTCCTTAAACTTTGTTCTTTTGAAACTTTGCAAGTTTACTTGAATTGTTTCACTTCTACCTTTCATTACAATTACTAGGTTAGATTAAACTTAGAATTGTGTGATTGTTCATCTTATAATAGCTAAGTATCTTGCTTCAAATTAATAAGCAAGGGGTTTAGCTCCATCAACACAACCTATCCTTGATGATCCTTGGGCTAATATTCAAAGTTGGATGCGCGTTCTATCTCTATTATAGGTAGGGTTCGTATCAGTTACAACCTATCCTTGATGATCCTTGGGCTAATATTCAAAGTTGAAGCAAGATACTTAGCTATTATAAGATGAACAATCACACAATTCTAAGTTTAATCTAACCTAGTAATTGTAATGAAAGGTAGAAGTGAAACAATTCAAGTAAACTTGCAAAGTTTCAAAAGAACAAAGTTTAAGGAAAAAACCTCACTTTTAATATTTCAATCTTCTTAAATTCGTATGTCATAGGGTTAGCCCTTATATAGGCATGTAAACAACCTAATCCTTAAAGGAAAAGGTTCTATTCCTTATTTCCAAAGATACCTATATAGGAAAATCCTTAATTAAGGAGATTTCCTTTAAAATAGGACAACTAATGACAACTCATCTTTGAAAAGTCAAAATTGACAACTCATTACAATTCATGACAACTAAGGAAAATGACAACTCATGACAACTAAGCATTAAAGCATGCCATGTCATATGTTGACCATTGACCATTGACTTTGACTTGTTGACTATTTGACTTTGACTTTGACTTGTTGACTTTGACTTGGAATATTCTTGAATCTTCTCACATCTTCTAGAATCTTCTTGAATCTTCCTTATTGACTCTAAAATAGGAAAATAAATCAAAATTCGTCCAATCAAGCTAATTAATTTCAGAATAGGAAATTAAGCTAATTAGCTTGAATTCTTCATATTCAGGCGTTGTTGAGCCCTTTTAGGGTTCATATTAGATTTTGGAATGCTAGAACATGTACTGAGTATTGAAAATATGAAACCGGAACATTGGATAAGATGTTTAAAACAATTCGTACACAAATTTGCGCGAGTTCATGTTTTGCGTTCAAACGTGCACAAATTATGGATACCATGATGCCAATCATATTTTTGAGCTTAGAATGCTAGAATTTGTACTAAGTATTGTAAAGATGCAATTGGAACATTGGATAACATTTTTAAAGCCATTTGTCTACAAATTTGCACGAGTTCACGTTTTGCATTCAAACATGCGCTAATGTGCACAAATTGTGCAATCGATTGTGTCAATTTGATTTACAAGTTAGGAATGATACAATTTTGTAATTTGGATTGTAAATATGCATTTGGACCATTGGAAGACATATTTCAAACCATTTTTGCACAAATTTTGCAAGAGTTCACGTTTCGCATTCAAACTCGCACGAACGTGCGCAAACTGTGCATTCAGTAACGTCAATTAGATTTATGAGCATGGAATGCTGGAATGTGTGTTTTGGTTCAAAAATATGCAATCGGAACATTGGGTAACACGTTTAGAACAATTTGTGCGCAAATTGCACTTGTTCGCATTTTTTTTGTTCAAACATGCACGAACGTGCAAAAATTGTGCATTCAGCAATGTCAATTACATTTATGTGTTTAGAATGCTGTAATATGTAACTATTATTGTAAATGTGCAATTGGAACATTGGATAACACGTTCAAAACCGTTTGCACACTAATTTGCACGGCCTCACGTTTTGCGTTCAAATATGCGCAAATTGCGCATTCGATGATGTCAATTCGATTTATGAGTTTGTAAGGGCATAATTTGTATTTTGAATTGTAAATATGGAATTGGGCCGTTGGATAAAACGTTTTAAACCAATTATGCACAGAATTTGCAAGAGTCCGCGCCTTACGTGTTCAAATATGCACAAGTCGTGCATTTAGTGAAAATTAATTTGACTTATGAGTCGAGAATGATGGAATATGATCGAAAATATGCAATCGGAACTTTGGACAACATATTTAAAACATTTTGAATGAAAATTCGGACGAGTTCGTGTTCCGTGTTCAAAATTGCACAAATTGTGCATTTGATTGTGTCGATTTGATTTACGAGCTTTGTAATGATATAAATTGTATTTGGGACTTCGAGTTGGCAGTTTGACCACAGGGTAACAACAAATCTTAAACCATTTATGCACGAATTTGCCGGAGTTCACGTTTTGCATTCAAACATGCACAAATGTACACAGAGTGCGCATTCAACTAAATCAATTTGATTTAAGAGTTTAGAATGCTAGAATCTGTAGTTAGGATTAAAAATATGCAATTGGAACATTGGATAGGATGTTTAAAACAATTTGAGCACAAATTTGCACGAGTGTGCATCTTATTTTAAAAATGCGCAGATGTGCGCAAATTGTGCATTCAATATTGTCAATCATATGTACTGATTTTGGAATGCTAGAACATGTACTGAGTATTGAAAATATGCAACCGGAACATTGGATAAGATGTTTAAAACAATTCGTACACAAATTTGCGCGAGTTCATGTTTTGCGTTCAAACGTGCACAAATTATGGATACCATGATGCCAATCATATTTTTGAGCTTAGAATGCTAGAATTTGTACTAAGTATTGTAAATATGCAATTGGAACATTGGATAACATTTTTAAAGCCATTTGTCTACAAATTTGCACGAGTTCACGTTTTGCATTCAAACATGCGCTAATGTGCACAAATTGTGCAATCGATTGTGTCAATTTGATTTACAAGTTAGGAATGATACAATTTTGTAATTTGGATTGTAAATATGCATTTGGACCATTGGAAGACATATTTCAAACCATTTTTGCACAAATTTTGCAAGAGTTCACGTTTCGCATTCAAACTCGCACGAACGTGCGCAAACTGTGCATTCAGTAACGTCAATTAGATTTATGAGCATGGAATGCTGGAATGTGTGTTTTGGTTCAAAAATATGCAATCGGAACATTGGGTAACACGTTTAGAACAATTTGTGCGCAAATTGCACTTGTTCGCATTTTTTTTGTTCAAACATGCACGAACGTGCAAAAATTGTGCATTCAGCAATGTCAATTACATTTATGTGTTTAGAATGCTGTAATATGTAACTATTATTGTAAATGTGCAATTGGAACATTGGATAACACGTTCAAAACCGTTTGCACACTAATTTGCACGGCCTCACGTTTTGCGTTCAAATATGCGCAAATTGCGCATTCGATGATGTCAATTCGATTTATGAGTTTGTAAGGGCATAATTTGTATTTTGAATTGTAAATATGGAATTGGGCCGTTGGATAAAACGTTTTAAACCAATTATGCACAGAATTTGCAAGAGTCCGCGCCTTACGTGTTCAAATATGCACAAGTCGTGCATTTAGTGAAAATTAATTTGACTTATGAGTCGAGAATGATGGAATATGATCGAAAATATGCAATCGGAACTTTGGACAACATATTTAAAACATTTTGAATGAAAATTCGGACGAGTTCGTGTTCCGTGTTCAAAATTGCACAAATTGTGCATTTGATTGTGTCGATTTGATTTACGAGCTTTGTAATGATATAAATTGTATTTGGGACTTCGAGTTGGCAGTTTGACCACAGGGTAACAACAAATCTTAAACCATTTATGCACGAATTTGCCGGAGTTCACGTTTTGCATTCAAACATGCACAAATGTACACAGAGTGCGCATTCAACTAAATCAATTTGATTTAAGAGTTTAGAATGCTAGAATCTGTAGTTAGGATTAAAAATATGCAATTGGAACATTGGATAGGATGTTTAAAACAATTTGAGCACAAATTTGCACGAGTGTGCATCTTATTTTAAAAATGCGCAGATGTGCGCAAATTGTGCATTCAATATTGTCAATCATATGTACTGATTTTGGAATGCTAGAACATGTACTGAGTATTGAAAATATGCAACCGGAACATTGGATAAGATGTTTAAAACAATTCGTACACAAATTTGCGCGAGTTCATGTTTTGCGTTCAAACGTGCACAAATTATGGATACCATGATGCCAATCATATTTTTGAGCTTAGAATGCTAGAATTTGTACTAAGTATTGTAAATATGCAATTGGAACATTGGATAACATTTTTAAAGCCATTTGTCTACAAATTTGCACGAGTTCACGTTTTGCATTCAAACATGCGCTAATGTGCACAAATTGTGCAATCGATTGTGTCAATTTGATTTACAAGTTAGGAATGATACAATTTTGTAATTTGGATTGTAAATATGCATTTGGACCATTGGAAGACATATTTCAAACCATTTTTGCACAAATTTTGCAAGAGTTCACGTTTCGCATTCAAACTCGCACGAACGTGCGCAAACTGTGCATTCAGTAACGTCAATTAGATTTATGAGCATGGAATGCTGGAATGTGTGTTTTGGTTCAAAAATATGCAATCGGAACATTGGGTAACACATTTAGATCAATTTGTGCGCAAATTGCACTTGTTCGCATTTTTTTTGTTCAAACATGCACGAACGTGCAAAAATTGTGCATTCAGCAATGTCAATTACATTTATGCGTTTAGAATGCTGTAATATGTAACTATTATTGTAAATGTGCAATTGGCACATTGGATAACACGTTCAAAACCGTTTGCGCACTAATTTGCACGGCCTCACGTTTTGCGTTCAAATATGCGCAAATTGCGCATTCGATGATGTCAATTCGATTTATGAGTTTGTAAGGGCATAATTTGTATTTTGAATTGTAAATATGGAATTGGGCCGTTGGATAAAACGTTTTAAACCAATTATGCACAGAATTTGCAAGAGTCCGCGCCTTACGTGTTCAAATATGCACAAGTCGTGCATTTAGTGAAAATTAATTTGACTTATGAGTCGAGAATGATGGAATATGACCGGAAATATGCAATCGGAACTTTGGACAACATATTTAAAACATTTTGAATGAAAATTCGGACGAGTTCGTGTTCCGTGTTCAAAATTGCACAAATTGTGCATTCGATTGTGTCGATTTGATTTACGAGCTTTGTAATGATATAAATTGTATTTGGGACTTCGAGTTGGCAGTTTGACCACAGGGTAACAACAAATCTTAAACCATTTATGCACGAATTTGCCGGAGTTCACGTTTTGCGTTCAAACATGCACAAATGTACACAGAGTGCACATTCAACTAAATCAATTTGATTTAAGAGTTTAGAATGCTAGAATCTGTAGTTAGGATTAAAAATATGCAATTGGAACATTGGATAGGATGTTTAAAACAATTTGAGCACAAATTTGCACGAGTGTGCATCTTATTTTAAAAATGCGCAGATGTGCGCAAATTGTGCATTCAATATTGTCAATCATATGTACTGATTTTGGAATGCTAGAACATGTACTGAGTATTGAAAATATGCAACCGGAACATTGGATAAGATGTTTAAAACAATTCGTACACAAATTTGCGCGAGTTCATGTTTTGCGTTCAAACGTGCACAAATTATGGATACCATGATGCCAATCATATTTTTGAGCTTAGAATGCTAGAATTTGTACTAAGTATTGTAAATATGCAATTGGAACATTGGATAACATTTTTAAAGCCATTTGTCTACAAATTTGCACGAGTTCACGTTTTGCATTCAAACATGCGCTAATGTGCACAAATTGTGCAATCGATTGTGTCAATTTGATTTACAAGTTAGGAATGATACAATTTTGTAATTTGGATTGTAAATATGCATTTGGACCATTGGAAGACATATTTTAAACCATTTTTGCACAAATTTTGCAAGAGTTCACGTTTCGCATTCAAACTCGCACGAACGTGCGCAAACTGTGCATTCAGTAACGTCAATTAGATTTATGAGCATGGAATGCTGGAATGTGTGTTTTGGTTCAAAAATATGCAATCGGAACATTGGGTAACACGTTTAGAACAATTTGTGCGCAAATTGCACTTGTTCGCATTTTTTTTGTTCAAACATGCACGAACGTGCAAAAATTGTGCATTCAGCAATGTCAATTACATTTATGCGTTTAGAATGCTGTAATATGTAACTATTATTGTAAATGTGCAATTGGCACATTGGATAACACGTTCAAAACCGTTTGCGCACTAATTTGCACGGCCTCACGTTTTGCGTTCAAATATGCGCAAATTGCGCATTCGATGATGTCAATTCGATTTATGAGTTTGTAAGGGCAAAATTTGTATTTTGAATTGTAAATATGGAATTGGGCCGTTGGATAAAACGTTTTAAACCAATTATGCACAGAATTTGCAAGAGTCCGCGCCTTACGTGTTCAAATATGCACAAGTCGTGCATTTAGTGAAAATTAATTTGACTTATGAGTCGAGAATGATGGAATATGACCGGAAATATGCAATCGGAACTTTGGACAACATATTTAAAACATTTTGAATGAAAATTCGGACGAGTTCGTGTTCCGTGTTCAAAATTGCACAAATTGTGCATTCGATTGTGTCGATTTGATTTACGAGCTTTGTAATGATATAAATTGTATTTGGGACTTCGAGTTGGCAGTTTGACCACAGGGTAACAACAAATCTTAAACCATTTATGCACGAATTTGCCGGAGTTCACGTTTTGCGTTCAAACATGCACAAATGTACACAGAGTGCGCATTCAACTAAATCAATTTGATTTAAGAGTTTAGAATGCTAGAATCTGTACTTAGGATTAAAAATATGCAATTGGAACATTGGATAGGATGTTTAAAACAATTTGAGCACAAATTTGCACGAGTGTGCATCTTATTTTAAAAATGCGCAGATGTGCGCAAATTGTGCATTCAATATTGTCAATCATATGTACTGATTTTGGAATGCTAGAACATGTACTGAGTATTGAAAATATGCAACCGGAACATTGGATAAGATGTTTAAAACAATTCGTACACAAATTTGCGCGAGTTCATGTTTTGCGTTCAAACGTGCACAAATTATGGATACCATGATGCCAATCATATTTTTGAGCTTAGAATGCTAGAATTTGTACTAAGTATTATAAATATGCAATTGGAGCATTGGATAACAATTTGAAAGCCATTTGTCTAAAAATTTCCACGAGTTCACGTTTTGCATTCAGACATGCGCTAATGTGCACAAATTGTGCAATCGATTGTGTCAATTTGATTTACAAGTTAGGAATGATACAATTTTGTAATTTGGATTGTAAATATGCATTTGGACCATTGGAAGACATATTTTAAACCATTTCTGCACAAATTTTGCAAGAGTTCACGTTTCGCATTCAAACTCGCACGAACGTGCGCAAACTGTGCATTCAGTAACGTCAATTAGATTTATGAGCATGGAATGCTGGAATGTGTGTTTTGGTTCAAAAATAAGCAATCGGAACATTGGGTAACACGTTTAGAACAATTTGTGCGCAAATTGCACTTGTTCGCATTTTTTTTGTTCAAACATGCACGAACGTGCAAAAATTGTGCATTCAGCAATGTCAATTACATTTATGCGTTTAGAATGCTGTAATATGTAACTATTATTGTAAATGTGCAATTGGCACATTGGATAACACGTTCAAAACCGTTTGCGCACTAATTTGCACGGCCTCACGTTTTGCGTTCAAATATGCGCAAATTGCGCATTCGATGATGTCAATTCGATTTATGAGTTTGTAAGGGCATAATTTGTATTTTGAATTGTAAATATGGAATTGGGCCGTTGGATAAAACGTTTTAAATCAATTATGCATAGAATTTGCAAGAGTCCGCGCCTTACGTGTTCAAATATGCACAAGTCGTGCATTTAGTGAAAATTAATTTGACTTATGAGTCGAGAATGATGGAATATGACCGGAAATATGCAATCAGAACTTTGGACAACATATTTAAAACATTTTGAATGAAAATTCGGACGAGTTCGTGTTCCGTGTTCAAAATTGCACAAATTGTGCATTCGATTGTGTCGATTTGATTTACGAGCTTTGTAATGATATAAATTGTATTTTGGACTTCGAGTTGGCAGTTTGACTACAGGGTAACAACAAATCTTAAACCATTTATGCACGAATTTGCCGGAGTTCACGTTTTGCGTTCAAACATGCACAAATGTACACAGAGTGCGCATTCAACTAAATCAATTTGATTTAAGAGTTTAGAAAGCTAGAATCTATAGTTAGGATTAAAAATATGCAATTGGAACATTGGATAGGATGTTTAAAACAATTTGAGCACAAATTTGCACGAGTGTGCATCTTATTTTCAAAATGCGCAGATGTGCGCAAATTGTGCATTCAATATTGTCAATCATATGTACTGATTTTGGAATGCTAGAACATGTACTGAGTATTGAAAATATGCAACCGGAACATTGGATAAGATGTTTAAAACAATTCGTACACAAATTTGCGCGAGTTCATGTTTTGCGTTCAAACGTGCACAAATTATGGATACCATGATGCCAATCATATTTTTGAGCTTAGAATGCTAGAATTTGTACTAAGTATTGTAAATATGCAATTGGAACATTGGATAACATTTTTAAAGCCATTTGTCTACAAATTTGCACGAGTTCACGTTTTGCATTCAACCATGCGCTAATGTGCACAAATTGTGCAATCGATTGTGTCAATTTGATTTACAAGTTAGGAATGATACAATTTTGTAATTTGGATTGTAAATATGCATTTGGACCATTGGAAGACATATTTTAAACCATTTTTGCACAAATTTTGCAAGAGTTCACGTTTCGCATTCAAACTCGCACGAACGTGCGCAAACTGTGCATTCAGTAACGTCAATTAGATTTATGAGCATGGAATGCTGGAATGTGTGTTTTGGTTCAAAAATATGCAATCGGAACATTGGGTAACACGTTTAGAACAATTTGTGCGCAAATTGCACTTGTTCGCATTTTTTTTGTTCAAACATGCACGAACGTGCAAAAATTGTGCATTCAGCAATGTCAATTACATTTATGCGTTTAGAATGCTGTAATATGTAACTATTATTGTAAATGTGCAATTGGCACATTGGATAACACGTTCAAAACCGTTTGCGCACTAATTTGCACGGCCTCACGTTTTGCGTTCAAATATGCGCAAATTGCGCATTCGATGATGTCAATTCGATTTATGAGTTTGTAAGGGCAAAATTTGTATTTTGAATTGTAAATATGGAATTGGGCCGTTGGATAAAACGTTTTAAACCAATTATGCACAGAATTTGCAAGAGTCCGCGCCTTACGTGTTCAAATATGCACAAGTCGTGCATTTAGTGAAAATTAATTTGACTTATGAGTCGAGAATGATGGAATATGACCGGAAATATGCAATCGGAACTTTGGACAACATATTTAAAACATTTTGAATGAAAATTCGGACGAGTTCGTGTTCCGTGTTCAAAATTGCACAAATTGTGCATTCGATTGTGTCGATTTGATTTACGAGCTTTGTAATGATATAAATTGTATTTGGGACTTCGAGTTGGCAGTTTGACCACAGGGTAACAACAAATCTTAAACCATTTATGCACGAATTTGCCGGAGTTCACGTTTTGCGTTCAAACATGCACAAATGTACACAGAGTGCGCATTCAACTAAATCAATTTGATTTAAGAGTTTAGAATGCTAGAATCTGTAGTTAGGATTAAAAATATGCAATTGGAACATTGGATAGGATGTTTAAAACAATTTGAGCACAAATTTGCATGAGTGTGCATCTTATTTTCAAAATGCGCAGATGTGCGCAAATTGTGCATTCAATATTGTCAATCATATGTACTGATTTTGGAATGCTAGAACATGTACTGAGTATTGAAAATATGCAACCGGAACATTGGATAAGATGTTTAAAACAATTCGTACACAAATTTGCGCGAGTTCATGTTTTGCGTTCAAACGTGCACAAATTATGGATACCATGATGCCAATCATATTTTTGAGCTTAGAATGCTAGAATTTGTACTAAGTATTGTAAATATGCAATTGGAACATTGGATAACATTTTTAAAGCCATTTGTCTACAAATTTGCACGAGTTCACGTTTTGCATTCAACCATGCGCTAATGTGCACAAATTGTGCAATCGATTGTGTCAATTTGATTTACAAGTTAGGAATGATACAATTTTGTAATTTGGATTGTAAATATGCATTTGGACCATTGGAAGACATATTTTAAACCATTTTTGCACAAATTTTGCAAGAGTTCACGTTTCGCATTCAAACTCGCACGAACGTGCGCAAACTGTGCATTCAGTAACGTCAATTAGATTTATGAGCATGGAATGCTGGAATGTGTGTTTTGGTTCAAAAATATGCAATCGGAACATTGGGTAACACGTTTAGAACAATTTGTGCGCAAATTGCACTTGTTCGCATTTTTTTTGTTCAAACATGCACGAACGTGCAAAAATTGTGCATTTAGCAATGTCAATTACATTTATGCGTTTAGAATGCTGTAATATGTAACTATTATTGTAAATGTGCAATTGGAACATTGGATAACACGTTCAAAACCGTTTGCGCACTAATTTGCACGGCCTCACGTTTTGCGTTCAAATATGCGCAAATTGCGCATTCGATGATGTCAATTCGATTTATGAGTTTGTAAGGGCATAATTTGTATTTTGAATTGTAAATATGGAATTGGGCCGTTGGATAAAACGTTTTAAACCAATTATGCATAGAATTTGCAAGAGTCCGCGCCTTACGTGTTCAAATATGCACAAGTCTTGCATTTAGTGAAAATTAATTTGACTTATGAGTCGAGAATGATGGAATATGACCGGAAATATGCAATCGGAACTTTGGACAACATATTTAAAACATTTTGAATGAAAATTCGGACGAGTTCGTGTTCCGTGTTCAAAATTGCACAAATTGTGCATTCGATTGTGTCGATTTGATTTACGAGCTTTGTAATGATATAAATTGTATTTGGGACTTCGAGTTGGCAGTTTGACCACAGGGTAACAACAAATCTTAAACCATTTATGCACGAATTTGCCGGAGTTCACGTTTTGCGTTCAAACATGCACAAATGTACACAGAGTGCGCATTCAACTAAATCAATTTGATTTAAGAGTTTAGAATGCTAGAATCTGTACTTAGGATTAAAAATATGCAATTGGAACATTGGATAGGATGTTTAAAACAATTTTAGCACAAATTTGCACGAGTGTGCATCTTATTTTAAAAATGCGCAGATGTGCGCAAATTGTGCATTCAATATTGTCAATCATATGTACTGATTTTGGAATGCTAGAACATGTACTGAGTATTGAAAATATGCAACCGGAACATTGGATAAGACGTTTAAAACAATTCGTACACAAATTTGCGCGAGTTCATGTTTTGCGTTCAAACGTGCACAAATTATGGATACCATGATGCCAATCATATTTTTGAGCTTAGAATGCTAGAATTTGTACTAAGTATTGTAAATATGCAATTGGAACATTGGATAACATTTTTAAAGCCATTTGTCTACAAATTTGCACGAGTTCACGTTTTGCATTCAAACATGTGCTAATGTGCACAAATTGTGCAATCGATTGTGTCAATTTGATTTACAAGTTAGGAATGATACAATTTTGTAATTTGGATTGTAAATATGCATTTGGACCATTGGAAGACATATTTCAAACCATTTTTGCACAAATTTTGCAAGAGTTCACGTTTCGCATTCAAACTCGCACGAACGTGCGCAAACTGTGCATTCAGTAACGTCAATTAGATTTATGAGCATGGAATGCTGGAATGTGTGTTTTGGTTCAAAAATATGCAATCGGAACATTGGGTAACACGTTTAGAATAATTTGTGCGCAAATTGCACTTGTTCGCATTTTTTTTGTTCAAACATGCACGAACGTGCAAAAATTGTGCATTCAGCAATGTCAATTACATTTATGCGTTTAGAATGCTGTAATATGTAACTATTATTGTAAATGTGCAATTGGCGCATTGGATAACACGTTCAAAACCGTTTGCGCACTAATTTGCACGGCCTCACGTTTTGCGTTCAAATATGCGCAAATTGCGCATTCGATGATGTCAATTTGATTTATGAGTTTGTAAGGGCATAATTTGTATTTTGAATTGTAAATATGGAATTGGGCCGTTGGATAAAATGTTTTAAACCAATTATGCACAGAATTTGCAAGAGTCCGCGCCTTACGTGTTCAAATATGCACAAGTCATGCATTTAGTGAAAATTAATTTGACTTATGAGTCGAGAATGATGGAATATGACCGGAAATATGCAATCGGAACTTTGGACAACATATTTAAAACATTTTGAATGAAAATTCGGACGAGTTCGTGTTCCGTGTTCAAAATTGCACAAATTGTGCATTCGATTGTGTCGATTTGATTTACGAGCTTTGTAATGATATAAATTGTATTTGGGACTTCGAGTTGGCAGTTTGACCACAGGGTAACAACAAATCTTAAACCATTTATGCACGAATTTGCCGGAGTTCACGTTTTGCGTTCAAACATGCACAAATGTACACAGAGTGCGCATTCAACTAAATCAATTTGATTTAAGAGTTTAGAATGCTAGAATCTGTACTTAGGATTAAAAATATGCAATTGGAACATTGGATAGGATGTTTAAAACAATTTGAGCACAAATTTGCACGAGTGTGCATCTTATTTTTAAAATGCGCAGATGTGCACAAATTGTGCATTCAATATTGTCAATCATATGTACTGATTTTGGAATGCTAGAACATGTACTGAGTATTGAAAATATGCAACCGGAACATTGGATAAGATGTTTAAAACAATTCGTACACAAATTTGCGCGAGTTCATGTTTTGCGTTCAAACGTGCACAAATTATGGATACCATGATGCCAATCATATTTTTGAGCTTAGAATGCTAGAATTTGTACTAAGTATTGTAAATATGCAATTGGAACATTGGATAACATTTTTAAAGCCATTTGTCTACAAATTTGCACGAGTTCACGTTTTGCATTCAAACATGCGCTAATGTGCACAAATTGTGCAATCGATTGTGTCAATTTGATTTACAAGTTAGGAATGATACAATTTTGTAATTTGGATTGTAAATATGCATTTGGACCATTGGAAGACATATTTTAAACCATTTTTGCACAAATTTTGCAAGAGTTCACGTTTCGCATTCAAACTCGCACGAACGTGCGCAAACTGTGCATTCAGTAACGTCAATTAGATTTATGAGCATGGAATGCTGGAATGTGTGTTTTGGTTCAAAAATATGCAATCGGAACATTGGGTAACATGTTTAGAACAATTTGTGCGCAAATTGCACTTGTTCGCATTTTTTTTGTTCAAACATGCACGAACGTGCAAAAATTGTGCATTCAGCAATGTCAATTACATTTATGCGTTTAGAATGCTGTAATATGTAACTATTATTGTAAATGTGCAATTGGCACATTGGATAACACGTTCAAAACCGTTTGCGCACTAATTTGCACGGCCTCACGTTTTGCGTTCAAATATGCGCAAATTGCGCATTCGATGATGTCAATTCGATTTATGAGTTTGTAAGGGCATAATTTGTATTTTGAATTGTAAATATGGAATTGGGCAGTTGGATAAAACGTTTTAAACCAATTATGCATAGAATTTGCAAGAGTCCGCGCCTTACATGTTCAAATATGCACAAGTCGTGCATTTAGTGAAAATTAATTTGACTTATGAGTCGAGAATGATGGAATATGACCGGAAATATGCAATCGGAACTTTGGACAACATATTTAAAACATTTTGAATGAAAATTCGGACGAGTTCGTGTTCCGTGTTCAAAATTGCACAAATTGTGCATTCGATTGTGTCGATTTGATTTACGAGCTTTGTAATGATATAAATTGTATTTGGGACTTCGAGTTGGCAGTTTGACCACAGGGTAACAACAAATCTTAAACCATTTATGCACGAATTTGCCGGAGTTCACGTTTTGCGTTCAAACATGCACAAATGTACACAGAGTGCGCATTCAACTAAATCAATTTGATTTAAGAGTTTAGAATGCTAGAATCTGTAGTTAGGATTAAAAATATGCAATTGGAACATTGGATAGGATGTTTAAAACAATTTTAGCACAAATTTGCACGAGTGTGCATCTTATTTTCAAAATGCGCAGATGTGCGCAAATTGTGCATTCAATATTGTCAATCATATGTACTGATTTTGGAATGCTAGAACATGTACTGAGTATTGAAAATATGCAACCGGAACATTGGATAAGACGTTTAAAACAATTCGTACACAAATTTGCGCGAGTTCATGTTTTGCGTTCAAACGTGCACAAATTATGGATACCATGATGCCAATCATATTTTTGAGCTTAGAATGCTAGAATTTGTACTAAGTATTGTAAATATGCAATTGGAACATTGGATAACATTTTTAAAGCCATTTGTCTACAAATTTGCACGAGTTCACGTTTTGCATTCAAACATGCGCTAATGTGCACAAATTGTGCAATCGATTGTGTCAATTTGATTTACAAGTTAGGAATGATACAATTTTGTAATTTGGATTGTAAATATGCATTTGGACCATTGGAAGACATATTTCAAACCATTTTTGCACAAATTTTGCAAGAGTTCACGTTTCGCATTCAAACTCGCACGAACGTGCGCAAACTGTGCATTCAGTAACGTCAATTAGATTTATGAGCATGGAATGCTGGAATGTGTGTTTTGGTTCAAAAATATACAATCGGAACATTGGGTAACACGTTTAGAACAATTTGTGCGCAAATTGCACTTGTTCGCATTTTTTTTGTTCAAACATGCACGAACGTGCAAAAATTGTGCATTCAGCAATGTCAATTACATTTATGCGTTTAGAATGCTGTAATATGTAACTATTATTGTAAATGTGCAATTGGTACATTGGATAACACGTTCAAAACCGTTTGTGCACTAATTTGCACGGCCTCACGTTTTGCGTTCAAATATGCGCAAATTGCGCATTCGATGATGTCAATTCGATTTATGAGTTTGTAAGGGCATAATTTGTATTTTGAATTGTAAATATGGAATTGGGCCGTTGGATAAAACGTTTTAAACCAATTATGCACAGAATTTGCAAGAGTCCGCGCCTTACGTGTTCTAATATGCAAAAGTCGTGCATTTAGTGAAAATTAATTTGACTTATGAGTCGAGAATGATGGAATATGATCGGAAATATGCAATCGGAACTTTGGATAACATATTTAAAACATTTTGAATGAAAATTCGGACGAGTTCGTGTTCCGTGTTCAAAATTGCACAAATTGTGCATTCGATTGTGTCGATTTGATTTACGAGCATTGTAATGATATAAATTGTATTTGGGACTTCGAGTTGGCAGTTTGACCACAGGGTAACAACAAATCTTAAACCATTTATGCACGAATTTGCCGGAGTTCACGTTTTGCGTTCAAACATGCACAAATGTACACAGAGTGCGCATTCAACTAAATCAATTTGATTTAAGAGTTTAGAATGCTAGAATCTGTACTTAGGATTAAAAATATGCAATTGGAACATTGGATAGGATGTTTAAAACAATTTGAGCACAAATTTGCACGAGTGTGCATCTTATTTTCAAAATGCGCAGATGTGCGCAAATTGTGCATTCAATATTGTCAATCATATGTACTGATTTTGGAATGCTAGAACATGTACTGAGTATTGAAAATATGCAACCGGAACATTGGATAAGATGTTTAAAACAATTCGTACATAAATTTGCGCGAGTTCATGTTTTGCGTTCAAACGTGCACAAATTATGGATACCATGTGATGGGAATTGTAGGTTTCATTAATTAACTCCCCAATAGCAAGAATACTATGATAAGTTGAATTAGAAGAAAACCAGAAATTACCAATTTAATCCACAAATTTGGATCGTTCAAAGATTGAAGTAAGAAGATAGATGCTACTTAACCCCTTTACCAACAAGGATAAAGATACTAAGATAGACTTTGAATTTCCTCTTATGCCACAAACAAGAAAGTTTGATAAATAAAAAGAAAACAAAGATTTAGATTTTGACACCACAAGCTAGAATAAAGCTTGATAAGTCACAAAGTTTATGCAAGAAATTAAAGACAAAATTCCTCACAATAAAACTCATACAAAGTTATAATTCATATATCAAATTCATTCATGCTACAAAAGAGAGAAAAAGTACTTGTTTATATAGAGTACAAGTCCATGCTCACACTACTAAAATAGACTCACACACATAGGATTACTTTGACTCTTAAATGGCCTTAATAGCCATTACCCACATTAATAGCCATTACTTGGTATTGATTACCCCATTAACTTTAGTAACCACTACCCATAATAATAACCATTACTTGGTATTAATTACCCTATTATCTTGTATATGGTGGCTACATGTAACCCTAATTGTTATTAACACAAAAACAAGTTAAATATTATTCCTTGGGCCTCCATGGATGCCTTATTGGGCTGAAATTCATGGGCTTTCCAAATGTCCTTAATTAAACCCAATATGGCTTCTTGAAGCTTCTTGGATTTGGACCTTGTGATTGGGCCTTCTTTTACTATTAATGGATCTTGGATCTCTTTAGGCTTTGAACTTGGATTCACATCATTCCCCCTTTCTTCAAAAGGATTTGTCCTCAAATCAGCTCCATCATCTTTATCACCTAAATCAAACAAAGACAAGTCACTAACATTAAATGTAGCACTAACATTGCCATACTCACTTGGAAGTTCTAGCTTGTAGGCATTGTTGTTGATGCGTTGAAGCACTTTAAAAGGACCATCTCCTCTTGGCATAAGCTTTGATTTCCTTTGGTTAGGAAATCTTTCCTTCCTCAAGTGCACACACACCCATTCTCCGAGCTCAAAAATGACTTGCTTCCTCCCCTTGTTGTGTTGCTTTTCATATTGGAGTGTCTTCTTCTCAATGTTTGCACGCACCCTCTCATGCAAAGTCTTGATGAACTCAGCTTTTTGTTTCCCCTCTAGATTAGCTTTGTCCAATGGCAATGGTAGCAAATCTAATGGAGTCATTGGGTTGAATCCATACACAACTTCAAATGGTGAGCAATTTGTTGAACCATGCACACTCCTATTGTAAGCAAATTCCACATGTGGCAAACATTCTTCCCAATTCTTCAGATTTCTTTGGATGACAGCCCTCAAAAGTGTTGAAAGTGTCCTATTGACCACCTCCGTTTGTCCATCCGTTTGTGGATGACAAGTTGTAGAATACAAAAGCTTTGTCCCCATTTTTCCCTAAAGAGTCTTCCAAAAGTGACTTAGGAATTTGACATCCCTATCACTCACAATGGTCCTTGGCACTCCATGTAGCCTAACAATCTCCTTGAAGAATAGATTGGCAATATGGGTTGCATCATCCGTCTTGTGACATGGAATGAAATGTGCCATTTTGCTAAACCTGTCCACAACAACAAAAATGGAATCTCTCCCTCCCTTGGACCTAGGTAATCCTAAAACAAAATCCATAGAAATGTCTACCCAAGGTTCATTTGGTATGGTAAGAGGTGTATACAAACCATGAGGCATTGCTTTGGATTTGGCTTGTTCGCAAGTAATGCATTTCTCACAAATTCTCTTAACATCCCTTTTCATGTGTGGCCAAAAGAAATGGTCACCCAACACATCCAAAGTTTTCTTAATCCCAAAATGCCCCATTAAACCTCCGCTATGTGCCTCTCTCACAAGTAACTCTCTTAAAGAACTTTGCGGCACACATAATTTGTTTTCCCGAAAAAGAAAACCATCAAACTTATAGAACTTATCAAAACCCCCTTTCTCACATGCCCCATAAACATTGGCAAAATCAGGATCATTAGAATAAAGATCTTTGATGTATTCAAATCCTAATAATTTTGCATCAAGTTTAGAGATCAAGGCATACCTTCTTGACAATGCATCGGCCACCACATTTTCTTTCCCTTGCTTGCACTTAATGATGTACGGAAAGGATTCAATGAATTCCACCCATTTTGCATGTCTCTTGTTGAGCTTTCCTTATCCTTTGAGATACTTCAAGGACTCATGGTCAGTGTGAATTTTGAATTCTTTGTAACCAAGGTAATGCTGCCATGTCCTTAGAACCCTCACCAATGCATAGAACTCCTTATCATATGTAGGGTAGTTTAGACTTGCTCCACTTAGCTTTTCGCTAAAGAATGCTATGGGCTTGCCTTCTTGCATCAAAACTCCTCCAATACCTATGCCACTTGCATCCCACTCAATCTCAAAAGGTTTAGTAAAATTTGGCAAAGATAACAAGGGTGCAGAACTTAATTTGTCTTTTAGCAAGTTAAAAGCCTCATATTGTTCAATTCCCCACTTAAAACCAACATTCTTTTTGATGCATTCAGTTAAAGGTGCAGCTATGGTAGAAAATTTTTTAGTGAACCTTCTATAAAAGCTAGCTAAACCATGAAAGCTTCTTGCATCACTTACACTTGTGGGTGTTGGCCATTCTCTAATTACTTTTACCTTTTCTTGATCAACATGAATGCCCTTGTCATTGACAATATATCCAAGAAAAGTAATTTCATTAGTGCAAAAACAACATTTCTTTAGATTAGCATACAACTTCTCTTCTCTAAGCACATCAAAAACACAAGTCAAATGTTGTACATGCTCATCTAAATTTTTGCTATAAACCAAGATATCATCAAAATAGACAACAACAAATTTGCCTATGAATGCTCTTAAAACATGATTCATCAATCTCATGAAAGTGCTTGGTGCATTAGTTAAACCAAAAGGCATTACTAACCACTCATATAAACCATGTTTAGTTTTAAAAGCTGTTTTCCATTCATCACCTTCTCTCATTCTAATTTGATGATAACCAGATTTCAAATCAATTTTTGAAAACAAATATGAACCATGCAATTCATCCAACATGTCATCTAGCCTAGGAATGGGATGTCTATACTTCACCGTGATTTTGTTGATGGCACGACAATCAACACACATCCTCCAAGTTCCATCTTTCTTAGGCACTAATAAGACGGGTACGGCACATGGACTCATGCTTTCACGAACATAACCCTTCTCCATAAGCTCACTCACTTGCTTTTGGATTTCCTTGGTCTCCTCCGGATTACATCTATATGCTGGTCTATTTGGAATGCTTGCTCCAGGTATGAAATCAATTTGGTGCTCAATGCCTCTTTTAGGTGGCAAACCATTTGGAATTTCTTCTGGAAATAAATCTTCATAAACCTGCAAAAGATCAACAACAACACTAGGCAAACCATTGGTTATTTCGTTAGAAATATGCAAAATCTCCTTGTACATAAGTACAAGCATGTGTTGCCTCAAAAGCATAGCTTCCTTCACATCACTCATTTTTGCATAAACACTCATTTTTCTTTCATTTGAACCTTCCTTGTTTTCTCTCACCATGTGTTTCCCATTTTGGTCAAGAGAATTGGAATTTTTAGGTTCACTCATCTCACCTTTTTCTTTACTCTCAAAGGTTTCCCTTCCCAAAGAATTTCCCAATGAAGAACCCATTTCTTCATATTGTTGCTTGATGCGCATTTGGTCTTCAAAAATCTGTTTTGGGGTTAATGGTCCAAGGTTAAACCTTTTTCCATCCATAGTCAAAGTATACATATTTTTGAATCCATCATGATTAGCCCTTCTATCATATTGCCAAGGTCTCCCCAACAACATATGTCCAGCCAACATTGGTAACACATCACACAACACCTCATCCTTATATCTACCAATTTGAAAAGAAATTAGAACTTGCTTATTTACCTTTACAACTCCACTTTCATTAAGCCATTGCAACTTGTATGGTCTTGGGTGCTTGGTAGTAGGCAACTTCAATTTCTCCACTAGCAAAGTGCTTGCTACATTAGTACAACTTCCACTATCCACAATCATGTTGCACAACTTGTTAGAAATCAAACAATGAGTATGAAACAAATTTTCCCTTTGCTCCCTATGGACATCATGTTTATTTTGCAAACTCAATGTTCTTTGAACAACAAGATTATCTCCCCTAGCACATTCAACATCACTACAATCTTCTAAAGAAGGCATATCATCATCACTATCCCCCTCACTCTCTGATTCAATATCACCATCCCTTAGAATCATAGCTTTCTTATTTGGACATTCCCTAGCAATGTGCCCATGACCCAAACACTTAAAACATTTTATTCCCCTAGTTTGGGCTAGTTGATTCTCACCCTTTCCCTTATTACCCAAGTCAATTTTAGGTTTATTTTCTTCCACTTTTGACTTGTTAAAAGGTTTATTATCCTTTTTCCCCCAAGAAGTTTTCCAAGAAGAAGAAGAACCCACATTTGGTTTAGAATCATACCTCTTTCCTTTCAATTGCCTTTCCACTTTCATGGCCAAATTCACCATATCTTCAATCTCCACATAATGTTGCAAATCAACAACATCAGCAATGTTTTTGTTTAGCCCTCTCAAAAACCTTGCCATGGTAGCTTCACGATCTTCTACCACATTTGCTCTAATCATAGCCTTCTCCATTTCTTTGTGATACTCCTCCACACTCATGGATCCTTGAATTAGAGTTTGTAACCTTTGATGAAGCTCTCTATAGTAGTGGCTTGGAACAAACCTCTTTCTCATGATTTGCTTCATTTCCCTCCAAGACTCCACGGGTCTTTCTCCATATCTACGTCTTTCCTTGCAAAATTGATCCCACCAAACAATTGCATAATCACTAAACTCAACAGCGGCAAGTTTTACCTTTTTCTCCTCCGAATAATTGTGACATTCGAAGATGAGTTCCACTTTCCTCTCCCATTCAAGGTACACATCTGGATCATTTCTTCCTTGGAATGAAGGAATCTTCATTTTGATGCTTCCAAGGTTGCGATCAACATCATCTTTAGGACGTCCTCTCCTAGCTTGTCTCCTAGGATTGATTTGTTGTCCCACCAAGGTGACTTGATCATCATCCAATTCATCCTCTCCTTTATAGTCCTCTTGGTCAATTGGTGGACGTCTCCTTTCTTTAGGCTCTCCTTGTAATTGGTTAAGGATGCCATCATGCCTCTCCAATTTCTCATTGACTCCCGCCATCATGTTAAACATTCTTTCGAATTGTTGTTGCATAGCTTGAATCACATGATCATTTGTAGAAGAAGAACTTGTGTCTTTTGACATGATTGTAAAACCTAAAATTTTAACAAAAGAAAATAGAAAGAAACAATCTCACAACACTCCCTCACGTGTTTCACTCAAAATTGATGTATACCACTTGTGTTTACACTCAATTTTGGCTTTTTCTCTAATGATGTCACACTCTTGCCTTTTACCTCTCAAATTTGCCTTTTGATTTCTTAGATGAACTAAGTTTCTCAATCAAACAAAATTCAAGAATGTAGTAATCAATGATAAAAAAAAAATAAGGTAGGCTAACAAGAAAATAATAAGGTAGGCTTAAAGAAAAGAACAATTTGTAACAAATAGGCTAATAGAAATGAAAAACAAAGATAGATTATCAAAGAACACAAAGAGACAGAATTATAAAGATAGATCTCAATGGAATATGAAGAGTCAATTTTTTTTTTTAATGTAAACTGAGATCTAACATAGGAATATCAAAGACAACATATACTTTTTTTATGGACGAATTTTTTCTTTTTTTTTTTTTTGATATATGCACGAATTGAAAGGTATCACAAAAATCTCAAAGATAACAACTTTTTTTTTTTGATATCTGCAAACAAAATCTTGAGATAAGAAGAATAAAGATAAAAAAAAATAACAAGAATAATAGATAGCAAAAAAGGTGCAAAATATAAGATGAACACAAGATATTGAGAACTAAAAGATAGTTTTGGATACGCAAACCTCAATCTTGAGCCAATGCTTTGATACCACTTATGATGGGAATTGTAGGTTTCATCAATTAACTCCCCAATAGCAAGAATACTATGATAAGTTGAATTGAAAGAAAACTAGAAATTACCAATTTTAATCCACAAATTCGGATCGTTCAAAGATTGAAGTAAGAAGATAGATGCTACTTAACCCCTTTACCAACAAGGATAAAGATACTAAGATAGACTTTGAATTTCCTCTTATGCCACAAACAAGAAAGTTTGATAAATAAAAAGAAAACAAAGATTTAGATTTTGACACCACAAGCTAGAATAAAGCTTGATAAGTCACAAAGTTTATGCAAGAAATTAAAGACAAAATTCCTCACAATAAAACTCAAACAAAGTTATAATTCATATATCAAATTCATTCATGCTACAAAAGAGAGAAAAAGGACTTGTTTATATAGAGTACAAGTCCATGCTCACACTACTAAAATAGACTCACACACATAGGATTACTTTGACTCTTAAATGGCCTTAATAGCCATTACCCACATTAATAGCCATTACTTGGTATTGATTACCCCATTAACTTTAGTAACCACTACCCATAATAATAACCATTACTTGGTATTAATTACCCTATTAACTTGTATATGGTGGCTACATGTAACCCTAATTGTTATTAACACAAAAACAAGTTAAATATTATTCCTTGGGCCTCCATGGATGCCTTATTGGGCTGAAATTCATGGGCTTTCCAAATGTCCTTAATTAAACCCAATATGGCTTCTTGAAGCTTCTTGGATTTGGACCTTGTGATTGGGCCTTCTTTTACTATTAATGGATCTTGGATCTCTTTAGGCTTTGAACTTGGATTCACATCATTCCCCCTTTCTTCAAAAGGATTTGTCCTCAAATCAGCTCCATCATCTTTATTACCTAAATCAAACAAAGACAAGTCACTAACATTAAAAGTAGCACTAACATTGCCATACTCACTTGGAAGTTCTAGCTTGTAGGCATTGTTGTTGATGCGTTGAAGCACTTTAAAAGGACCATCTCCTCTTGGCATAAGCTTTGATTTCCTTTGGTTAGGAAATCTTTCCTTCCTCAAGTGCACCCACACCCAATCTCCGGGCTCAAAAATGACTTGCTTCCTCCCTTTGTTGTGTTGCTTTTCATATTGGAGTGTCTTCTTCTCAATGTTTGCACGCACCCTCTCATGCAAAGTCTTGATGAACTCAGCTTTTTGTTTCCCCTCTAGATTAGCTTTGTCCAATGACAATGGTAGCAAATCTAATGGAGTCATTGGGTTGAATCCATACACAACTTCAAATGGTGAGCAATTTGTTGAACCATGCACACTCCTATTGTAAGCAAATTCCACATGTGGCAAACATTCTTCCCAATTCTTCAGATTTCTTTGGATGATAGCCCTCAAAAGTGTTGAAAGTGTCCTATTGACCACCTCCGTTTGTCCATCCGTTTGTGGATGACAAGTTGTAGAATACAAAAGCTTTGTCCCCATTTTTCCCCAAAGAGTCTTCCAAAAGTGACTTAGGAATTTGACATCCCTATCACTCACAATGGTCCTTGGCACTCCATGTAGCCTAACAATCTCCTTGAAGAATAGATTGGCAATATGGGTTGCATCATCCGTCTTGTGACATGGAATGAAATGTGCCATTTTGCTAAACCTGTCCACAACAACAAAAATGGAATCTCTCCCTCCCTTGGACCTAGGTAATCCTAAAACAAAATCCATAGAAATGTCTACCCAAGGTTCATTTGGTATGGTAAGAGGTGTATACAAACCATGAGGCATTGCTTTGGATTTGGCTTGTTTGCAAGTAATGCATTTCTCACAAATTCTCTTAACATCCTTTTTCATGTGTGGCCAAAAGAAATGGTCACCTAACACATCCAAAGTTTTCTTAATCCCAAAATGCCCCATTAAACCTCCGCTATGTGCCTCTCTCACAAGTAACTCTCTTAAAGAACTTTGTGGCACACACAATTTATTTTCCCAAAAAAGAAAACCATCAAACTTATAGAACTTATCAAAACCCCCTTTCTCACATGCCCCATAAACATTAGAAAAATCAGGATCATTAGAATAAAGATCTTTGATGTATTCAAATCCTAATAATTTTGCATCAAGTTTAGAGATCAAGGCATACCTTCTTGACAATGCATCGGCCACCACATTTTCTTTCCCTTGCTTGTACTTAATGATGTACGGAAAGGATTCAATGAATTCCACCCATTTTGCATGTCTCTTGTTGAGCTTTCCTTGTCCTTTGAGATACTTCAAGGACTCATGGTCAGTGTGAATTATGAATTCTTTGTAACCAAGGTAATGTTGCCATGTCCTTAGAACCCTCACCAATGCATAGAACTCCTTGTCATATGTAGGGTAGTTTAGACTTGGACCACTTAGCTTTTCACTAAAGAATGCTATGGGCTTGCCTTCTTGCATCAAAACTCCTCCAATACTTATGCCACTTGCATCGCACTCAATCTCAAAAGGTTTAGTAAAATTTGGCAAAGATAACAAGGGTGCAGAACTTAATTTGTCTTTTAGCAAGTTAAAAGCCTCATCTTGTTCAATTCCCCACTTAAAACCAACATTCTTTTTGATGCATTCAGTTAAAGGTGCAGCTATGGTAGAAAATTTTTTAATGAACCTTCTATAAAAGCTAGCTAAACCATGAAAGCTTCTTGCATCACTTACACTTGTGGGTGTTGGCCATTCTCTAATTACTTTTACCTTTTCTTGATCAACATGAATGCCCTTGTCATTGACAATATATCCAAGAAAAGTAATTTCATTAGTGCAAAAACAGCATTTCTTTAGATTAGCATACAACTTCTCTTCTCTAAGCACATCAAAAACACAAGTCAAATGTTGTACATGCTCATCTAAATTTTTGCTATAAACCAAGATATCATCAAAATAGACAACAACAGATTTGCCTATGAATGCTCTTAAAACATGATTCATCAATCTCATGAAAGTGCTTGGTGCATTAGTTAAACCAAAAGGCATTACTAACCACTCATATAAACCATGTTTAGTTTTAAAAGCTGTTTTCCATTCATCACCTTCTCTCATTCTAATTTGATGATAACCAGATTTCAAATCAATTTTTGAAAACAAATATGAACCATGCAATTCATCCAACATGTCATCTAGCCTAGGAATGGGATGTCTATACTTCACCGTGATTTTATTGATGGCACGACAATCAACACACATCCTCCAAGTTCCATCTTTCTTAGGCACTAACAAGACGGGTACGGCATATGGACTCATGCTTTCACGAACATAACCCTTCTCCATAAGCTCACTCACTTGCTTTTGGATTTCCTTGGTCTCCTTCGGATTACATCTATATGCTGGTCTATTTGGAATGCTTGCTCTGGGTATGAAATCAATTTGGTGCTCAATGCCTCTTTTAGGTGGCAAACCATTTGGAATTTCTTCTGGGAATAAATCTTCATAAACCTGCAAAAGATCAACAACAACACTAGGCAAACCATTGGTTATTTCGTTAGAAATATGCAAAATCTCCTTGTACATAAGTACAAGCATGTGTTGCCTCAAAAGCATAGCTTCCTTCACATCACTCATTTTTGCATAAACACTCATTTTTCTTTCATTTGAACCTTCCTTGTTTTCTCTCACCATGTGTTTCCCATTTTGGTCAAGAGAATTGGAATTTTTAGGTTCACTCATCTCACCTTTTTCTTTACTCTCAAAGGTTTCCCTTCCCAAAGAATTTCCCAATGAAGAACCCATTTCTTCATATTGTTGCTTGATGCACATTTGGTCTTCAAAAATTTGTTTTGGAGTTAATGGTCCAAGGTTAAACCTTTTTCCATCCATAGTCAAAGTATACATATTTTTGAATCCATCATGATTAGCCCTTCTATCATATTGCCAAGGTCTCCCCAACAACATATGTCCGGCCAACATTGGTAACACATCACACAACACCTCATCCTTATATCTACCAATTTGAAAAGAAATTAGAACTTGCTTATTTACCTTTACAACTCCACTTTCATTAAGCCATTACAACTTGTATGGTTTTGGGTGCTTGGTAGTAGGCAACTTCAATTTCTCCACTAGCAAAGTGCTTGCTACATTAGTACAACTTCCACTATCCACAATCATGTTGCACAACTTGTTAGAAATCAAACAATGAGTATGAAACAAATTTTCCCTTTGCTCCCTATGGACATCATGTTTATTTTGCAAACTCAATGTTCTTTGAACAACAAGATTATCTCCCCTAGCACATTCAACATCACTACAATCTTCTAAAGAAGGCATATCATCATCACTATCCCCCTCACTCTCTGATTCAATATCACCATCCCTTAGAATCATAGCTTTCTTATTTGGACATTCCCTAGCAATGTGCCCATGACCCAAACACTTAAAACATTTTATTCCCCTAGTTTGGGCTAGTTGATTCTCACCCTTTCCCTTATTACCCAAGTCAATTTTAGGTTTATTTTCTTCCACTTTTGACTTGTTAAAAGGTTTATTATCCTTTTTCCCCCAAGAAGTTTTCCAAGAAGAAGAAGAACCCACATTTGGTTTAGAATCATACCTCTTTCCTTTCAATTGCCTTTCCACTTTCATGGCCAAATTCACCATATCTTCAATCTCCACATAATGTTGCAAATCAACAACATCAGCAATGTTTTTGTTTAGCCCTCTCAAAAACCTTGCCATGGTAGCTTCACGATCTTCTACCACATTTGCTCTAATCATAGCCTTCTCCATTTCTTTGTGATACTCCTCCACACTCATGGATCCTTGAATTAGAGTTTGTAACCTTTGATGAAGCTCTCTATAGTAGTGGCTTGGAACAAACCTCTTTCTCATGATTTGCTTCATTTCCCTCCAAGACTCCACGGGTCTTTCTCCATATCTACGTCTTTCCTTGCAAAATTGATCCCACCAAACAATTGCATAATCACTAAACTCAACAGCGGCAAGTTTTACCTTTTTCTCCTCCGAATAATTGTGACATTCGAAGATGAGTTCCACTTTCCTCTCCCATTCAAGGTACACATCTGGATCATTTCTTCCTTGGAATGAAGGAATCTTCATTTTGATGCTTCCAAGGTTGCGATCAACATCATCTTTAGGACGTCCTCTCCTAGCTTGTCTCCTAGGATTGATTTGTTGTCCCACCAAGGTGACTTGATCATCATCCAATTCATCCTCTCCTTCATAGTCCTCTTGGTCAATTGGTGGACGTCTCCTTTCTTTAGGCTCTCCTTGTAATTGGTTAAGGATGCCATCATGCCTCTCCAATTTCTCATTGACTCCCGCCATCATGTTAAACATTCTTTCGAATTGTTGTTGCATAGCTTGAATCACATGATCATTTGTAGAAGAAGAACTTGTGTCTTTTGACATGATTGTAAAACCTAAAATTTTAACAAAAGAAAATAGAAAGAAACAATCTCACAACACTCCCTCACGTGTTTCACTCAAAATTGATGTATACCACTCGTGTTTACACTCAATTTTGGCTTTTTCTCTAATGATGTCACACTCTTGCCTTTTACCTCTCAAATTTGCCTTTTGATTTCTTAGATGAACTAAGTTTCTCAATCAAACAAAATTCAAGAATGTAGTAATCAATGATAAAAAAAAATAAGGTAGGCTAACAAGAAAATAATAAGGTAGGCTTAAAGAAAAGAACAATTTGTAACAAATAGGCTAATAGAAATGAAAAACAAAGATAGATTATCAAAGAACACAAAGAGACAGAATTATAAAGATAGATCTCAATGGAATATGAAGAGTCAATTTTTTTTTTTAATGTAAACTGAGATCTAACATAGGAATATCAAAGATAACATATACTTTTTTTTATGGACGAATTTTTTTTTTGATATATGCACGAATTTAAAGGTATTACAAAAATCTCAAAGATAACAACTTTTTTTTTTATATCTGCAAACAAAATCTTGAGATAAGAAGAATAAAGATAAAAAAAAAATAACAAGAATAATAGATAGCAAGAAAGGTGCAAAATATAAGATGAACACAAGATATTGAGAACTAAAAGATAGTTTTGGATACGCAAACCTCAATCTTGAGCCAATGCTCTGATACCACTTATGATGGGAATTGTAGGTTTCATTAATTAACTCCCCAATAGCAAGAATACTATGATAAGTTGAATTAGAAGAAAACCAGAAATTACCAATTTAATCCACAAATTTGGATCGTTCAAAGATTGAAGTAAGAAGATAGATGCTACTTAACCCCTTTACCAACAAGGATAAAGATACTAAGATAGACTTTGAATTTCCTCTTATGCCACAAACAAGAAAGTTTGATAAATAAAAAGAAAACAAAGATTTAGATTTTGACACCACAAGCTAGAATAAAGCTTAATAAGTCACAAAGTTTATGTAAGAAATTAAAGACAAAATTCCTCACAATAAAACTCAAACAAAGTTATAATTCATATATCAAATTCATTCATGCTACAAAAGAAAGAAAAAGACTTGTTTATATAGAGTACAAGTCCATGCTCACACTACTAAAATAGACTCACACACATAGGATTACTTTTACTCTTAAATGGCCTTAATAACCATTACCCACATTAATAGCCATTACTTGGTATTGATTACCCCATTAACTTTAATAACCACTACCTATAATAATAGCCATTACTTGGTATTAATTACCCTATTAACTTGTATATGGTGGCTACATGTAACCCTAATTGTTATTAACACAAAAATAAGTTAAATATTATTCCTTGGGCCTCCATGGATGCCTTATTGGGCTGAAATTCTTGGGCTTTCCAAATTTCCTTAATTAAACCCAATATGGCTTCTTGAAGCTTCTTGGATTTGGACCTTGTGATTGGGCCTTCTTGTACTATTAATGGATCTTGGATCTCTTTAGGCTTTGAACTTGGATTCACATCACCATGATGCCAATCATATTTTTGAACTTAGAATGCTAGAATTTGTACTAAGTATTGTAAATATGCAATTGGAACATTGGATAACATTTTTAAAGCCATTTGTCTACAAATTTGCACGAGTTCACGTTTTGCATTCAAACATGCGCTAATGTGCACAAATTGTGCAATCGATTGTGTCAATTTGATTTACAAGTTAGGAATGATACAATTTTGTAATTTGGATTGTAAATATGCATTTGGACCATTGGAAGACATATTTTAAACCATTTTTGCACAAATTTTGCAAGAGTTCACGTTTCGCATTCAAACTCGCACGAACGTGCGCAAACTGTGCATTCAGTAACGTCAATTAGATTTATGAGCATGGAATGCTGGAATGTGTGTTTCGGTTCAAAAATATGCAATCGGAACATTGGGTAACACGTTTAGAACAATTTGTGCGCAAATTGCACTTGTTCGCATTTTTTTTGTTCAAACATGCACGAACGTGCAAAAATTGTGCATTCAGCAATGTCAATTACATTTATGCGTTTAGAATGCTATAATATGTAACTATTATTGTAAATGTGCAATTGGCACATTGGATAACACGTTCAAAACCGTTTGCGCACTAATTTGCACGGCCTCACGTTTTGCGTTCAAATATGCGCAAATTGCGCATTCGATGATGTCAATTCGATTTATGAGTTTGTAAGGGCATAATTTGTATTTTGAATTGTAAATATGGAATTGGGCCGTTGGATAAAACGTTTTAAACCAATTATGCACAGAATTTGCAAGAGTCCGCGCCTTACGTGTTCAAATATGCACAAGTCGTGCATTTAGTGAAAATTAATTTGACTTATGAGTCGAGAATGATGGAATATGACCGGAAATATGCAATCGGAACTTTGGACAACATATTTAAAACATTTTGAATGAAAATTCGGACGAGTTCGTGTTCCGTGTTCAAAATTGCACAAATTGTGCATTCGATTGTGTCGATTTGATTTACGAGCTTTGTAATGATATAAATTGTATTTGGGACTTCGAGTTGGCAGTTTGTGATACGAACCCTACCTATAATAGAGATAGAACGCGCATCCAACTTTGAATATTAGCCCAAGGATCATCAAGGATAGTTGTGTTGATGGAGCTAAACCCCTTGCTTATTAAATTGAAGCAAGATACTTAGCTATTATAAGATGAACAATCACACAATTCTAAGTTTAATCTAACCTGGCAATTGTAATGAAAGGTAGAAGTGAAACAATTCAAGTAAACTTGCAAAGTTTCAAAAGAACAAAGTTTAAGGAAAAACCTTACTTTTAATATTTCAATCTTCTTTTTTTTCCAATTCGTTTTACATAGTTGTAGCCCTTATATAGGCATATAAACAACCTAATCCTTGAAGGAAAAGGTTCTATTCCTTATTCCCAAAGATACCTATATAGGAAAATCCTTAATTAAGGAGATTTCCTTTAAAATAGGACAACTAATGACAACTAATGACAACTCATCTTTGAAAAGTCAAAATTGACAACTCATTACAATTCATGACAACTAAGCAAAATGACAACTCATGACAACTAAGCATTAAAGCATGCCATGTCACATGCCATGTCATATGTTGACCATTGACCATTGACTTTGACTTATTGACTATTTGACTTTGACTTTGACTTGTTGACTTTGACTTGGAATATTCTTGAATCTTCTCACATCTTCTAGAATCTTCTTGAATCTTCCTTATTGACTCCAAAATAAGAAAATAAATCAAAATTCGTCCAATCAAGCTAATTAATTTCAGAATAGGAAATTAAGCTAATTAGCTTGAATTCTTCATATTCGGGCACTTTTGATCCCTTTTAGGGTTCATATTATTCCCTCTCTCTTGAAGATGATTCGCCCTCGAATCATAGCCATCTTCTAGAGTTGATAAATGTGCAAATCCTCCAGGGTCAAATACAAACATCTTTATTGAAAACTTCTTGTTCAATGTAATTCTCCATAAAAGTAGCTTCAAAAAAACTTGAACTTGATTGAACATTCGAAGCATAAAACTTTTGGTCATGAACTTGTAAGGATTGTGTTCTTGTTGCTTCCTTCTAAACTTGACACATGAATATCTCAAGTTCTTCTTAGCACAAGCGAAGACTCCATAAATTGCATTGTTAACATAAGGAACTTCAATAGCATCAGCAAAGGGATCTTTGTATGGCATAGAAATCTGTAAAACAAATTTCAAAACACTAGGAAAAGAAAGAATAGAGTTGTTAGCATAATCATGATGAATAATCAACTCTTTATTTTCCTCCTTCTTTTGTGTAAAAACTTCTCGATACTCCTCTTCATGATGCATGCACTCTTCATGATCACAAGATGCACTCTTAGCAACTTCTTGAGTAGTTAATCCTTGTACAACTTCACTATATTGCTCAAAACTTTGCAAACACTCCTTATTATCTTCAATGACTTCAACAAAATCACTATTCTTGGATTCACACTCTATTTTGATCTCCTCACACACAACCACTTCTTTTTCACGCTTCTCTTCATGAATAATGATCTCCTTCACTTTATTAGCTTGATCATATAATTGATCCTCATGCTCCTTCTCATGATCACTTAACACCACTTCAGAATTAGCACCACTTTGATTATCAACCTTATTACTCCAACTCTCTCTATCTAAAGCAAGTGAAATTACATCATTCAAAGACAAATTCAATTGTACCACAAACATAAGATCTTGTCTAATTTGACTCTTAAGCCCATTTATAAATCTTTCAATTTTCTGCCCTTCAGACTCACCTAAATCACTTGCAATTACAAAAAACTTAAACTTTTTAGCGTAATCATCAACAGTTAACACATCCCCTTGTTTAAGTCTTTCTAATTTAAGATAAAATTTATTCCTAACATCATGAGGAATGAAATATCTAGACATTAACCTTTTCATTAACTCCCAATTTCTAACCTCATTTAACATAAAATCTTCCCACCATATAGCAGCATGACCCACAAATTTATTAGAAGCAAGTTTGCACTTTCTAAAATCACTTATCTGAAGAGAATCAAAAATCTCCTCCATTTGTTGTACCCATTTCAAGTAAACAAAAGGATCATCCCCACCAAGAAAATAAGGCATGTCCATGCTAAAAAAAATAGTTTTGAATAGATATATAAAAAAAAAATCCTCGCAAAGCACTCCCTTACGTGTTTACACTCAAGGACGTGAATGCTCTCGTGTTTCACTCAAATTTTTTTTTTTTGTTTTTTTTTTCAATATATGAAGAATTGAGAAGAAGAAAAGAATAGTTAATACATGAAAATTAAAGGATACGTAACCAAACCTTGAAGTTTGGCTCTGATACCAAACTGATACGAACCCTACCTATAATAAAGATAGAACGCGCATCCAACTTTGAATATTAGCCCAAGGATCATCAAGGATAGTTGTGTTGATGGAGCTAAACCCTTTGCTTATTAAATTGAAGCAAGATACTTAGCTATTATAAGATGAACAATCACACAATTCTAAGTTTAATCTAACCTAGCAATTGTAATGAAAGGTAGAAGTGAAACAATTCAAGTAAACTTGCAAAGTTTCAAAAGAACAAAGTTTAAGGAAAAACCTTACTTTTAATATTTCAATCTTCTTTTTTTTTCCAATTCGTTTTACATAGTTGTAGCCCTTATATAGGCATATAAACAACCTAATCCTTGAAGGAAAAGGTTCTATTCCTTATTCCCAAAGATACCTATATAGGAAAATCCTTAATTAAGGAGATTTCCTTTAAAATAGGACAACTAATGACAACTAATGACAACTCATCTTTGAAAAGTCAAAATTGACAACTCATTACAATTCATGACAACTAAGCAAAATGACAACTCATGACAACTAAGCATTAAAGCATGCCATGTCACATGCCATGTCATATGTTGACCATTGACCATTGACTTTGACTTGTTGACTATTTGACTTTGACTTTGACTTGTTGACTTTGACTTGGAATATTCTTGAATCTTCTCACATCTTCTAGAATCTTCTTGAATCTTCCTTATTGACTCCAAAATAAGAAAATAAATCAAAATTCATCCAATCAAGCTAATTAATTTCAAAATAGGAAATTAAGCTAATTAGCTTGAATTCTTCATATTCGGGCACTTTTGATCCCTTTTAGGGTTCATATTAGTTTAACCACAGGGTAACAACAAATCTTAAACCATTTATGCACGAATTTGCCGGAGTTCACGTTTTGCGTTCAAACATGCACAAATGTACACAGAGTGCGCATTCAACTAAATCAATTTGATTTAAGAGTTTAGAATGCTAGAATCTATACTTAGGATTAAAAATATGCAATTGGAACATTGGATAGGATGTTTAAAACAATTTGAGCACAAATTTGCACGAGTGTGCATCTTATTTTCAAAATGCGCAGATGTGCGCAAATTGTGCATTCAATATTGTCAATCATATGTACTGATTTTGGAATGCTAGAACATGTACTGAGTATTGAAAATATGCAACCGGAACATTGGATAAGATGTTGAAAACAATTCGTACACAAATTTGCGCGAGTTCATGTTTTGCGTTCAAACGTGCACAAATTATGGATACCATGATGCCAATCATATTTTTGAGCTTAGAATGCTAGAATTTGTACTAAGTATTGTAAATATGCAATTGGAACATTGGATAACATTTTTAAAGCCATTTGTCTACAAATTTGCACGAGTTCACGTTTTGCATTCAAACATGCGCTAATGTGCACAAATTGTGCAATCGATTGTGTCAATTTGATTTACAAGTTAGGAATGATACAATTTTGTAATTTGGATTGTAAATATGCATTTGAACCATTGGAAGACATATTTTAAACCATTTTTGCACAAATTTTGCAAGAGTACACGTTTCGCATTCAAACTCGCACGAACGTGCGCAAACTGTGCATTCAGTAACGTCAATTAGATTTATGAGCATGGAATGCTGGAATGTGTGTTTTGGTTCAAAAATATGCAATCGGAACATTGGGTAACACGTTTAGAACAATTTGTGCGCAAATTGCACTTGTTCGCATTTTTTTTGTTCAAACATGCACGAACGTGCAAAAATTGTGCATTCAGCAATGTCAATTACATTTATGCATTTAGAATGCTGTAATATGTAACTATTATTGTAAATGTGCAATTGGCACATTGGATAACACGTTCAAAACCGTTTGCGCACTAATTTGCACGGCCTCACGTTTTGTGTTCAAATATGCGCAAATTGCGCATTCGATGATGTCAATTCGATTTATGAGTTTGTAAGGGCATAATTTGTATTTTGAATTGTAAATATGGAATTGGGCCGTTGGATAAAACGTTTTAAACTAATTATGCACAGAATTTGCAAGAGTCCGCGCCTTACGTGTTCAAATATGCACAAGTCGTGCATTTAGTGAAAATTAATTTGACTTATGAGTCGAGAATGATGGAATATGACCGGAAATATGCAATCGGAACTTTGGACAACATATTTAAAACATTTTGAATGAAAATTCGGACGAGTTCGTGTTCCGTGTTCAAAATTGCACAAATTGTGCATTCGATTGTGTCGATTTGATTTACGAGCTTTGTAATGATATAAATTGTATTTGGGACTTCGAGTTGGCAGTTTGACCACAGGGTAACAACAAATCTTAAACCATTTATGCACGAATTTGCCGGAGTTCACGTTTTGCGTTCAAACATGCACAAATGTACACAGAGTGCGCATTCAACTAAATCAATTTGATTTAAGAGTTTAGAATGCTAGAATCTGTACTTAGGATTAAAAATATGCAATTGGAACATTGGATAGGATGTTTAAAACAATTTGAGCACAAATTTGCACGAGTGTGCATCTTATTTTCAAAATGCGCAGATGTGCGCAAATTGTGCATTCAATATTGTCAATCATATGTACTGATTTTGGAATGCTAGAACATGTACTGAGTATTGAAAATATGCAACCGAAACATTGGATAAGATGTTTAAAACAATTCGTACACAAATTTGCACGAGTTCATGTTTTGCGTTCAAACGTGCAAAAATTATGGATACCATGATGCCAATCATATTTTTGAGCTTAGAATGCTAGAATTTGTACTAAGTATTGTAAATATGCAATTGGAACATTGGATAACATTTTTAAAGCCATTTGTCTACAAATTTGCACGAGTTCACGTTTTGCATTCAAACATGCGCTAATGTGCACAAATTGTGCAATCGATTGTGTCAATTTGATTTACAAGTTAGGAATGATACAATTTTGTAATTTGGATTGTAAATATGCATTTGGACCATTGGAAGACATATTTTAAACCATTTTTGCACAAATTTTGCAAGAGTTCACGTTTCGCATTCAAACTCGCACGAACGTGCGCAAACTGTGCATTCAGTAACGTCAATTAGATTTATGAGCATGGAATGCTGGAATGTGTGTTTTGGTTCAAAAATATGCAATCAGAACATTGGGTAACACGTTTAGAACAATTTGTGCGCAAATTGCACTTGTTCGCATTTTTTTTGTTCAAACATGCACGAACGTGCAAAAATTGTGCATTCAGCAATGTCAATTACATTTATGCATTTAGAATGCTGGAATACGTAACTATTATTGTAAATGTGCAATTGGCACATTGGATAACACGTTCAAAATCGTTTGCGCACTAATTTGCACGGCCTCACGTTTTGCGTTCAAATATGCGCAAATTGCGCATTCGATGATGTCAATTCGATTTATGAGTTTGTAAGGGCATAATTTGTATTTTGAATTGTAAATATGGAATTGGGCCGTTGGATAAAACATTTTAAATCAATTATGCACAGAATTTGCAAGAGTCCGCGCCTTACGTGTTCAAATATGCACAAGTCGTGCATTTAGTGAAAATTAATTTGATTTATGAGTCGAGAATGATGGAATATGACTGGAAATATGCAATCGGAACTTTGGACAACATATTTAAAACATTTTGAATGAAAATTCGGATGAGTTCGTGTTCCGTGTTCAAAATTGCACAAATTGTGCATTCGATTGTGTCGATTTGATTTACGAGCTTTGTAATGATATAAATTGTATTTGGGACTTCGAGTTGGCAGTTTGACCACAGGGTAACAACAAATCTTAAACCATTTATGCACGAATTTGCCGGAGTTCATGTTTTGCGTTCAAACATGCACAAATGTACACAGAGTGCGCATTCAACTAAATCAATTTGATTTAAGAGTTTAGAATGCTAGAATCTGTACTTAGGATTAAAAATATGCAATTGGAACATTGGATAGGATGTTTAAAACAATTTGAGCACAAATTTGCACGAGTGTGCATCTTATTTTCAAAATGCGCAGATGTGCGCAAATTGTGCATTCAATATTGTCAATCATATGTACTGATTTTGGAATGCTAGAACATGTACTGAGTATTGAAAATATGCAACCGGAACATTGGATAAGATGTTTAAAACAATTCGTACACAAATTTGCGCGAGTTCATGTTTTGCGTTCAAACGTGCACAAATTACGGATACCATGATGCCAATCATATTTTTGAGCTTAGAATGCTAGAATTTGTACTAAGTATTGTAAATATGCAATTGGAACATTGGATAACATTTTTAAAGCCATTTGTCTACAAATTTGCACGAGTTCACGTTTTGCATTCAAACATGCGCTAATGTGCACAAATTGTGCAATCGATTGTGTCAATTTGATTTACAAGTTAGGAATGATACAATTTTGTAATTTGGATTGTAAATATGCATTTGGACCATTGGAAGACATATTTTAAACCATTTTTGCACAAATTTTGCAAGAGTTCACGTTTCGCATTCAAACTCGCACGAACGTGCGCAAATTGTGCATTCAGTAACGTCAATTAGATTTATGAGCATGGAATGCTGGAATGTGTGTTTTGGTTCAAAAATATGCAATCGGAACATTGGGTAACACGTTTAGAACAATTTGTGCGCAAATTGCACTTGTTCGCATTTTTTTTGTTCAAACATGCACGAACGTGCAAAAATTGTGCATTCAGCAATGTCAATTACATTTATGTGTTTAGAATGCTGTAATATTGATGGGAATTGTAGGTTTCATCAATTAACTCCCCAATAGCAAGAATACTATGATTAGTTGAATTAGAAGAAAACCATAAATTACCAATTTAATCCACAAATTTGGATCGTTCAAAGATTGAAGTAAGAAGATAGATGCTACTTAACCCCTTTACCAACAAGGATAAAGATTCTAAGATAGACTTTGAATTTCCTCTTATGCCACAAACAAGAAAGTTTGATAAATAACAAGAAAACAAAGATTTAGATTTTGACATCACAAGCTAAAATAAAGCTTGATAAGTCATAAAGTTTTTACAAGAAATTAAAGACAAAATTCCTCACAATAAAACTCAAACAAAGTTATAATTCATATATCAAAATCATTCATGCTACAAAAGAAAGAAAAGGACTTGTTTATATAGAGTACAAGTCCATGCTCACACTACTAAAATAGACTCACACACATAGGATTACTTTTACTCTTCAATGGCCTTAATAACCATTACCCACATTAATAGCCATTACTTGGTATTGATTACCCCATTAACTTTAGTAACCACTACCCATAATAATAGCCATTACTTGGTATTAATTACCCTATTAACTTGTATATGGTGGCTACATGTAACCCTAATTGTTATTAACATAAAAACAAGTTAAATATTATTCCTTGGGCCTCCATGGATGCCTTATTGGGCTAAAATTCGTGGGCTTTCCAAATGTCCTTAATTAAACCCAATATGGCTTCTTGAAGCTTCTTGGATTTGGACCTTGTGATTGGGCCTTCTTGTACTATTAATGGATCTTGGATCTCTTTAGGCTTTGAACTTGGATTCACATCATTCCCCCTTTCTTCAAAAGGATTTGTCCTCAAATCAGCTCCATCATCTTTATCACCTAAATCAAACAAAGACAAGTCACTAACATTAAATGTAGCACTAACATTGCCATACTCTCTTGGAAGTTCTAGCTTGTAGGCATTGTTGTTGATGCGTTGAAGCACTTTAAAAGGACCATCTCCTCTTGGCATAAGCTTTGATTTCCTTTGGTTAGGAAATCTTTCCTTCCTCAAGTGCACCCACACCCAATCTCCGGGCTAAAAAACGACTTGCTTCCTCCCCTTGTTGTGTTGCTTTTCATATTGGAGTGTCTTCTTCTCAATGTTTGCACACACCCTCTCATGCAAAGTCTTGATGAACTCAGCTTTTTATTTCCCCTCTAGATTAGCTTTGTCCAATGGCAATGGTAGCAAATCTAATGGAGTCATTGGGTTGAATCCATACACAACTTCAAATGGTGAGCAATTTGTTGAACCATGCACACTCCTATTGTAAGCAAATTCCACATGTGGCAAACATTCTTCCCAATTCTTCAGATTTCTTTGGATGACAGCCCTCAAAAGTGTTGAAAGTGTCCTATTGACCACCTCCGTTTTTCCATCCGTTTGTGGATGACAAGTTGTAGAATACAAAAGCTTTGTCCCCATCTTTCCCCAAAGAGTCTTCCAAAAGTGACTTAGGAATTTGACATCCCTATCACTCACAATGGTCCTTGGCACTCTATGTAGCCTAACAATCTCCTTGAAGAATAGATTGGCAATATGGGTTGCATCATCCGTCTTGTGACATGGAATGAAATGTGCCAATTTGCTAAACCTGTCCACAACAACAAAAATGGAATCTCTCCCTCCCTTGGACCTAGGTAATCCTAAAACAAAATCCATAGAAATGTCTACCCAAGGTTCATTTGGTATGGTAAGAGGTGTATACAAACCATGAGGCATTGCTTTGGATTTGGCTTGTTTGCAAGTAATGCATTTCTCACAAATTCTCTTAACATCCCTTTTCATGTGTGGCCAAAAGAAATGGTCACCCAACACATCCAAAGTTTTCTTAATCCCAAAATGCCCCATTAAACCTCCGCTATGTGCCTCTCTCACAAGTAACTCTCTTAAAGAACTTTGTGGCACACACAATTTGTTTTCCTGAAAAAGAAAACCATCAAACTTATAGAACTTATCAAAACCCCCTTTCTCACATGCCCCATAAACATTAGAAAAATCAGGATCATTAGAATAAAGATCTTTGATGTATTCAAATCCTAATAATTTTGCATCAAGTTTAGAGATCAAGCCATACCTTCTTGACAATGCATCGGCCACCACATTTTCTTTCCCTTGCTTGTACTTAATGATGTACGGAAAGGATTCAATGAATTCCACCCATTTTACATGTCTCTTGTTGAGCTTTCCTTGTCCTTTGAGATACTTCAAGGACTCATGGTCAGTGTGAATTATGAATTCTTTGTAACCAAGGTAATGCTGCCATGTCCTTAGAACTCTCACCAATGCATAGAACTCCTTGTCATATGTAGGGTAGTTTAGACTTGCTCCACTTAGCTTTTCGCTAAAGAATGCTATGGGCTTGCCTTCTTGCATCAAAACTCCTCCAATACCTATGCCACTTGCATTGCACTCAATCTCAAAAGGTTTAGTAAAATTTGGCAAAGATAACAAGGGTGCAGAACTTAATTTGTCTTTTAGCAAGTTAAAAGCCTCATCTTGTTCAATTCCCCACTTAAAACCAACATTCTTTTTGATGCATTCAGTTAAAGGTGCAGCTATGGTAGAAAATTTTTTAATGAACCTTCTATAAAAGCTAGCTAAACCATGAAAGCTTCTTGCATCACTTACACTTATGGGTGTTGGCCATTCTCTAATTACTTTTACCTTTTCTTGATCAACATGAATGCCCTTGTCATTGACAATATATCCAAGAAAAGTAATTTCATTAGTGCAAAAACAACATTTCTTTAGATTAGCATACAACTTCTCTTCTCTAAGCACATCAAAAACACAAGTCAAATGTTGTACATGCTCATCTAAATTTTTGCTATAAACCAAGATATCATCAAAATAGACAACAACAAATTTGCCTATGAATGCTCTTAAAACATGATTCATCAATCTCATGAAAGTGCTTGGTGCATTAGTTAAACCAAAAGGCATTACTAACCACTCATATAAACCATGTTTAGTTTTAAAAGCTGTTTTCCATTCATCACCTTCTCTCATTCTAATTTGATGATAACCAGATTTCAAATCAATTTTTGAAAACAAATATGAACCATGCAATTCATCCAACATGTCATCTAGCCTAGGAATGGGATGTCTATACTTCACCGTGATTTTGTTGATGGCACGACAATCAACACACATCCTCCAAGTTCCATCTTTCTTAGGCACTAACAAGACGGGTACGGCACATGGACTTATGCTTTCACGAACATAACCCTTCTCCATAAGCTCACTCACTTGCTTTTGGATTTCCTTGGTCTCCTCCGGATTACATCTATATGCTGGTCTATTTGGAATGCTTGCTCCGGGTATGAAATCAATTTGGTGCTCAATGCCTCTTTTAGGTGGCAAACCATTTGGAATTTCTTCTGGGAATAAATCTTCATAAACCTGCAAAAGATCAACAACAACACTAGGCAAACCATTGGTTATTTCGTTAGAAATATGCAAAATCTCCTTGTACATAAGTACAAGCATGTGTTGCCTCAAAAGCATAGCTTCCTTCACATCACTCATTTTTGCATAAACACTCATTTTTCTTTCATTTGAACCTTCCTTGTTTTCTCTCACCATGTGTTTCCCATTTTGGTCAAGAGAATTGGAATTTTTAGGTTCACTCATCTCACCTTTTTCTTTACTCTCAAAGGTTTCCCTTCCCAAAGAATTTCCCAATGAAGAACCCATTTCTTCATATTGTTGCTTGATGCGCATTTGGTCTTCAAAAATTTGTTTTGGGGTTAATGGTCCAAGGTTAAACCTTTTTCCATCCATAGTCAAAGTATACATATTTTTGAATCCATCATGATTAGCCCTTCTATCATATTGCCAAGGTCTCCCCAACAACATATGTCCGGCCAACATTGGTAATACATCACACAATACCTCATCCTTATATCTACCAATTTAAAAAGAAATTAGAACTTGCTTATTTACCTTTACAACTCCACTTTCATTAAGCCATTGCAACTTGTATGGTCTTGGGTGCTTGGTAGTAGGCAACTTCAATTTCTCCACTAGCAAAGTGCTTGCTACATTAGTACAACTTCCACTATCCACAATCATGTTGCACAACTTGTTAGAAATCAAACAATGAGTATGAAAAAAAATTTCCCTTTGCTCCCTATGGACATCATGTTTATTTTGCAAACTCAATGTTCTTTGAACAACAAGATTATCTCCCTTAGCACATTCAACATCACTACAATCTTCTAAAGAAGGCATATCATCATCACTATCCCCCTCACTCTCCGATTCAATATCACCATCCCTTAGAATCATAGCTTTCTTATTTGGACATTCCCTAGAAATGTGCCCATGACCCAAACACTTAAAACATTTTATTCCCCTAGTTTGGGCTGGTTGATTCTCACCCTTTCCCTTATTACCCAAGTCAATTTTAGGTTTAGTTTCTTCCACTTTTGACTTATTAAAAGGTTTATCATCCTTTTTCCCCCAAGAAGTTTTCCAAGAAGAAGAAGAACCCACATTTGGTTTAGAATCATACCTGTTTCCTTTCAATTGCCTTTCCACTTTCATGGCCAAATTCACCATATCTTCAATCTCCACATAATGTTGCAAATCAACAACATCAACAATGTTTTTGTTTAGCCCTCTCAAAAACCTTGCCATGGTAGCTTCACGATCTTCTACCACATTTGCTCTAATCATAGCCTTCTCCATTTCTTTGTGATACTCGTCCACACTCATGGATCCTTGAATTAGAGTTTATAACCTTTGATGAAGCTCTCTATAATAGTGGCTTGGAACAAACCTCTTTCTCATGATTTGCTTCATTTCCCTCTAAGACTCCATGGGTCTTTCTTCATATCTACGTCTTTCCTTACAAAATTGATCCCACCAAACAATTGCATAATCACTAAACTCAACAGCGGTGAGTTTTACCTTTTTCTCCTCCGAATAATTGTGACATTCGAAGATGAGTTCCACTTTCCTCTCCCATTCAAGGTACACATCTGGATCATTTCTTCCTTGGAATGAAGGAATCTTCATTTTGATGCTTCCAAGGTTGCGATCAACATCATCTTTAGGACATCCTCTCCTAGCTTGTCTCCTAGGATTGATTTGTTGTCCCACCAAGGTGACTTGATCATCATCTAATTCATCCTCTCTTCATAGTCCTCTTGGTCAATTGGTGGACGTCTCTTTTCTTTAGGCTCTCCTTGTAATTGGTTAAGGATGCCATCATGCCTCTCCAATTTCTCATTGACTCCCGCCATCATGTTAAACATTCTTTCGAATTGTTGTTGCATAGCTTGAATCACATGATCATTTGTAGAAGAAGAACTTGTGTCTTTTGACATGGTTGTAAAACCTAAAATTTTAACAAAAGAAAATAGAAAAAAAAAAAATCTCACAACACTCCCTCACGTGTTTCACTCAAAATTGATGTATACCACTCGTGTTTACACTCAATTTTGGCTTTTTCTCTAATGATCTCACACTCTTGCCTTTTACCTCTCAAATTTGCCTTTTGATTTCTTAAATTAACTAAGTTTCTCAATCAAACAAAATTCAAGAATGTAGTAATCAATGATAAAAAATAAGGTAGGCTAACAAGAAAATAATAAGGTAGGCTTAAAGAAAAGAACAATTTGTAACAAATAGGCTAATAGAAATGAAAAAACAAAGATAGATTATCAAAGAACACAAAGAGACAGAATTATAAAGATAGATCTCAATGGAATATGAAGAGTCAATTTTTTTTTAATTGTAAACTGAGATCTAACATAGGAATATCAAAGATAACATATACTTTTTTTTTTGGACGATTTTTTTTTTTTGATATCTGCAAACAAAATCTTGAGATCAGAAGAATAAAGATAAGAAAAATAGCAAGAATAATAGATAACAAGAAAGGTGCAAAATATAAGATGAACACAATATATTGAGAACTAAAAGATAGTTTTGGATACGCAAACCTCAATCTTGAGCCAATGCTCTGATACCACTTATGATGGGAATTGTAGGTTTCATCAATTAACTCCCCAATAGTAAGAATACTATGATAAGTTGAATTAGAAGAAAAATAGAAATTACCAATTTAATCCACAAATTTGGATCATTCGAAGATTGAAGTAAGAAGATAGATGCTACTTAACCCCTTTACCAACAAGGATAAAGATACTAAGATAGACTTTGAATTTCCTCTTATGCCACAAACAAGAAAGTTTGATAAATAACAAGAAAACAAAGATTTATATTTTGACACCACAAGCTAAAATAAAGCTTGATAAGTCACAAAGTTTATGCAAGAAATTAAAGACAAAATTCCTCACAATAAAACTCAAACAAAGTTATAATTCATATATCAAAATCATTCATGCTACAAAAGAAAGAAAAGGACTTGTTTATATAGAGTACAAGTCCATGCTCACACAACTAAAATAGACTCACACACATAGGATTACTTTTACTCTTCAATGGCCTTAATAACCATTACCCACATTAATAGCCATTACTTGGTATTGATTACCCCATTAACTTTAGTAACCACTACCCATAATAATAGCCATTACTTGGTATTAATTACCCTATTAACTTGTATGTTGTGGCTACATGTAACCCTAATTGTTATTAACATAAAAACAAGTTAAATATTATTCCTTGGGCCTCCATGGATGCCTTATTGGGCTGAAATTCGTGGGCTTTCCAAATGTCCTTAATTAAACCCAATATGGCTTCTTGAAGCTTCTTGGATTTGGACCTTGTGATTGGGCCTTCTTGTACTATTAATGGATCTTGGATCTCTTTAGGGTTTGAACTTGGATTCACATCAAATATGTAACTATTATTGTAAATGTGCAATTGGAACATTGGATAACACGTTCAAAACCGTTTGCGCACTAATTTGCACGGCCTCACGTTTTGCATTCAAATATGCGCAAATTGCGCATTCGATGATGTCAATTCGATTTATGAGTTTGTAAGGGCATAATTTGTATTTTGAATTGTAAATATGGAATTGGGCCGTTGGATAAAATGTTTTAAACCAATTATGCACAGAATTTGCAAGAGTCCGCGCCTTACGTGTTCAAATATGCACAAGTCGTGCATTTAGTGAAAATTAATTTGACTTATGAGTCGAGAATGATGGAATATGACCGGAAATATGCAATCGGAACTTTGGACAACATATTTAAAACATTTTGAATGAAAATTCGGACGAGTTCGTGTTCCGTGTTCAAAATTGCACAAATTGTGCATTCGATTGTGTCAATTTGATTTACGAGCTTTGTAATGATATAAATTGTATTTGGGACTTCGAGTTGGCAGTTTGACCACAGGGTAACAACAAATCTTAAACCATTTATGCACGAATTTGCCGGAGTTCACATTTTGCGTTCAAACATGCACAAATGTACACAGAGTGTGCATTCAACTAAATCAATTTGATTTAAGAGTTTAGAATGCTAGAATCTATACTTAGGATTAAAAATATGCAATTGGAACATTGGATAGGATGTTTAAAACAATTTGAGCACAAATTTGCACGAGTGTGCATCTTATTTTCAAAATGCGCAGATGTGCGCAAATTGTGCATTCAATATTGTCAATCATATGCACTGCATTTTGGAATGCTAGAACATGTACTGAGTATTGAAAATATGCAACCGGAACATTGGATAAGATGTTGAAAACAATTCGTACACAAATTTGCGCGAGTTCATGTTTTGCGTTCAAACGTGCACAAATTATGGATACCATAATGCCAATCATATTTTTGAGCTTAGAATGCTAGAATTTGTACTAAGTATTGTAAATATGCAATTGGATAACATTTTTAAAGCCATTTGTCTACAAATTTGCACGAGTTCACGTTTTGCATTCAAACATGCGCTAATGTGCACAAATTGTGCAATCGATTGTGTCAATTTGATTTACAAGTTAGGAATGATACAATTTTGTAATTTGGATTGTAAATATGCATTTGGACCATTGGAAGACATATTTTAAACCATTTTTGCACAAATTTTGCAAGAGTTCACGTTTCGCATTCAAACTCGCACGAACGTGCGCAAACTGTGCATTCAGTAACGTCAATTAGATTTATGAGCATGGAATGCTGGAATGTGTGTTTTGGTTCAAAAATATGCAATCCGAACATTGGGTAACACGTTTAGAACAATTTGTGCGCAAATTGCACTTGTTCGCATTTTTTTTGTTCAAACATGCACGAACGTGCAAAAATTGTGCATTCAGCAATGTCAATTACATTTATGTGTTTAGAATGCTGTAATATGTAACTATTATTGTAAATGTGCAATTGGAACATTGGATAACACGTTCAAAACCGTTTGCGCACTAATTTGCACGGCCTCACGTTTTGCATTCAAATATGCGCAAATTGCGCATTCGATGATGTCAATTCGATTTATGAGTTTGTAAGGGCATAATTTGTATTTTGAATTGTAAATATGGAATTGGGCCGTTGGATAAAATGTTTTAAACCAATTATGCACAGAATTTGCAAGAGTCCGCGCCTTACGTGTTCAAATATGCACAAGTCGTGCATTTAGTGAAAATTAATTTGACTTATGAGTCGAGAATGATGGAATATGACCGGAAATATGCAATCGGAACTTTGGACAACATATTTAAAACATTTTGAATGAAAATTCGGACGAGTTCGTGTTCCGTGTTCAAAATTGCACAAATTGTGCATTCGATTGTGTCAATTTGATTTACGAGCTTTGTAATGATATAAATTGTATTTGCGACTTCTAGTTGGCTGTTTGACCACAGGGTAACAACAAATCTTAAACCATTTATGCACGAATTTGCCGGAGTTCACATTTTACGTTCAAACATGCACAAATGTACACAGAGTGTGCATTCAACTAAATCAATTTGATTTAAGAGTTTAGAATGCTAGAATCAGTACTTAGGATTAAAAATATGCGATTGGAACATTGGATAGGATGTTTAAAACAATTTGAGCACAAATTTGCACGAGTGTGCATCTTATTTTCAAAATGCGCAGATGTTCGCAAATTGTGCATTCAATATTGTCAATCATATGTACTGCATTTTGGAATGCTAGAACATGTACTGTGATGTGAATCCAAGTTCAAAGCCTAAAGAGATCCAAGATCCATTAATCATACAAGAAGGCCCAATCACAAGGTCCAAATCCAAGAAGCTTCAAGAAGCCATATTGGGTTTAATTAAGGACATTTGGAAAGCCCACGAATTTCAGCCCAATAAGGCATCCATGGAGGCCCAAGGAATAATATTTAACTTGTTTTTGAGTTAATAACAATTAGGGTTACATGTAGCCACCATATACAAGTTAATAGGGTAATTAATACCAAGTAATGGTTATTATTATGGGTAGTGGTTACTAAAGTTAATAGGGTAATCAATACCAAGTAATGGCTATTAATGTGGGTAATGGCTATTAAGGATATTTAAGAGTCAAAGTAATCCTATGTGTGTGAGTCTATTTTAGTAGTGTGAGCATGGACTTGTACTCTATATAAACAAGTCCTTTTCTTTCTTTTGTAGCAGGAATGAATTTGATATATGAATTATAACTTTGTTTGAGTTTTATTGTGAGGAATTTTGTCTTTAATTTCTTGCATAAACTTTGTGACTTATCAAGCTTTATTCTAGCTTGTGGTGTCAAAATCTAAATCTTTGTTTTCTTGTTATTTATCAAACATTCTTGTTTGTGGCATAAGAGGAAATTCAAAGTCTATCTTAGTATCTTTATCCTTGTTGGTAAAGGGGTTAAGTAGCATCTATCTTCTTACTTCAATCTTTGAACGATCCGAATTTGTGGATTAAATTGGTAATTTCTAGTTTTCTTTCAATTCAACTTATCATAGTATTCTTGCTATTGGGGAGTTAATTGATGAAACCTACAATTCCCATCATAAGTGGTATCAGAGCATTGGCTCAAGATTGAGGTTTGCGTATCCAAAACTATCTTTTAGTTCTCAATATATTGTGTTCATCTTATATTTTGCACCTTTCTTGCTATCTATTATTCTTGTTATTTTTTTTTATCTTTATTCTTCTTATCTCAAAATTTTGTTTGCAGATATCAAAAAAAAAAAAAAAAAAATTCGTCCAAAAAAAAAAAAAAGTATATGTTATCTTTGATATTCCTATGTTAGATCTCAGTTTACATTAAAAAAAAAAAATTGACTCTTCATAGTCCATTGAGATCTATCTTTATAATTCTGTCTCTTTGTGTTCTTTGATGATCTTTATAATTCCGTCTCTTTGTGTTCTTTGATGATCTTTATAATTCTGTCTCTTTGTGTTCTTTGATAATCTATCTTTGTTTTTCATTTCTATTAGCCTATTTGTTACAAATTGTTCTTTTCTTTAAGCCTACCTTATTATTTTCTTGTTAGCCTACCTTATTTTTTTTTATCATTGATTACTACATTCTTGAATTTTGTTTGATTGAGAAACTTAGTTCATCTAAGAAATCAAAAGGCAAATTTGAGAGGTAAAAGGCAAGAGTGTGACATCATTAGAGAAAAAAGCCAAAATTGAGTGTAAACACGAGTGGTATACATCAATTTTGAGTGAAACACGTGAGGGAGTGTTGTGAGATTATTTCTTTCTATTTTCTTTTGTTAAAATTTTAGGTTTTACAATCATGTCAAAAGACACAAGTTCTTCTTCTACAAATGATCATGTGATTCAAGCTATGCAACAACAATTCGAAAGAATGTTTAACATGATGGCGGGAGTCAATGAGAAATTGGAGAGGCATGATGGCATCCTTAACCAATTACAAGGAGAGCCTAAAGAAAGGAGACGTCCACCAATTGACCAAGAGGACTATGAAGGAGAGGATGAATTGGATGATGATCAAGTCACCTTGGTGGGACAACAAATCAATCCTAGGAGACAAGCTAGGAGAGGACGTCCTAAAGATGATGTTGATCGTAACCTTGGAAGCATCAAAATGAAGATTCCTTCATTCCAAGGAAGAAATGATCCAGATGTGTACCTTGAATGGGAGAGGAAAGTGGAACTCATCTTCGAATGTCACAATTATTCGGAGGAGAAAAAGGTAAAACTTGCCGCTGTTGAGTTTAGTGATTATGCAATTGTTTGGTGGGATCAATTTTGCAAGGAAAGACGTAGATATGGAGAAAGACCCGTGGAGTCTTGGAGGGAAATGAAGCAAATCATGAGAAAGAGGTTTGTTCCAAGCCACTACTATAGAGAGCTTCATCAAAGGTTACAAACTCTAATTCAAGGATCCATGAGTGTTGAGGAGTATCACAAAGAAATGGAGAAGGCTATGATTAGAGCAAATGTGGTAGAAGATCGTGAAGCTACCATGGCAAGGTTTTTGAGAGGGCTAAACAAAAACATTGCTGATGTTGTTGATTTGCAACATTATGTGGAGATTGAAGATATGGTGAATTTGGCCATGAAAGTGGAAAGGCAATTGAAAGGAAAGAGGTATGATTCTAAACCAAATGTGGGTTCTTCTTCTTCTTGGAAAACTTCTTGGGGGAAAAAGGATAATAAACCTTTTAACAAGTCAAAAGTGGAAGAAAATAAACCAAAAATTGACTTGGGTAATAAGGGAAAGGGTGAGAATCAACCAGCCCAAACTAGGGGAATCAAATGTTTTAAGTGTTTGGGTCATGGGCACATTGCTAGGGAATGTCCAAATAAGAAAGCTATGATTCTAAGGGATGGTGATATTGAATCGGAGAGTGAGGGGGATAGTGATGATGATATGCCTTCTTTAGAAGATTGTAGTGATGTTGAATGTGCTAAGGGAGATAATCTTGTTGTTCAAAGAACATTGAGTTTGCAAAATAAACATGATGTCCATAGGGAGCAAAGGGAAAATTTGTTTCATACTCATTGTTTGATTTCTAACAAGTTGTGCAACGTGATTGTGGATAGTGGAAGTTGTACTAATGTAGCAAGCACTTTGCTAGTGGAGAAATTGAAGTTGCCTACTACCAAGCACCCAAGACCATACAAGTTGCAATGGCTTAATGAAAGTGGAGTTGTAAAGGTAAATAAGCAAGTTCTAGTTTCTTTTCAAATTGGTAGATATAATGATGAGGTGTTGTGTGATGTGTTACCAATGTTGGCCGGACATATGTTGTTGGGGAGACCTTGGCAATATGATAGAAGGGCTAATCATGATGGATTCAAAAATATGTATACTTTGACTATGGATGGAAAAAGGTTTAACATTGGACCATTAACTCCAAAACAGATTTTTGAAGACCAAATGCGCATCAAGCAACAATATGAAGAAATGGGTTCTTCATTGGGAAATTCTTTGGGAAGGGAAACATTTGAGAGTAAAGAAAAAGGTGAGATGAGTGAACCTAAAAATTCCAATTCTCTTTACCAAAATGGGAAACACATGGTGAGAGAAAACAAGGAAGGTTCAAATGAAAGAAAAATGAGTGTTTATGCAAAAATGAGTGATGTGAAGGAAGCTATGCTTTTGAGGCAACACATGCTTGTACTTATGTACAAGGAGATTTTGCATATTTCTAACGAAATAACCAATGGTTTGCCTAGTGTTGTTGTTGATCTTTTGCAGGTTTATGAAGATTTATTTCCAGAAGAAATTCCAAATGGTTTGCCACCTAAAAGAGGCATTGAGCACCAAATTGATTTCATACCTGGAGCAAGCATTCCAAATAGACCAGCATATAGATGTAATCCGGAGGAGACCAAGGAAATCCAAAAGCAAGTGAGTGAGCTTATGAAGAAGGGTTATGTTCGTGAAAGCATGAGTCCATGTGCCGTACCCATCTTGTTAGTGCCTAAGAAAGATGGAACTTGGAGGATGTGTGTTGATTGTCGTGCCATCAACAAAATCACGGTGAAGTATAGACATCCCATTCCTAGGCTAGATGACATGTTGGATGAATTGCATGGTTCATATTTGTTTTCAAAAATTGATTTGAAATCTGGTTATCATCAAATTAGAATGAGAGAAGGTGATGAATGGAAAACAGCTTTTAAAACTAAACATGGTTTATATGAGTGGTTAGTAATGCCTTTTGGTTTAACTAATGCACCAAGCACTTTCATGAGATTGATGAATCATGTTTTAAGAGCATTCATAGGCAAATTTATTGTTGTCTATTTTGATGATATCTTGGTTTATAGCAAAAATTTAGATGAGCATGTACAACATTTGACTTGTGTTTTTAATGTGCTTAGAGAAGAGAAGTTGTATGCTAATCTAAAGAAATGCTGTTTTTGCACTAATGAAATTACTTTTCTTGGATATATTGTCAATGACAAGGGCATTCATGTTGATCAAGAAAAGGTAAAAGTAATTAGAGAATGGCCAACACCCACAAGTGTAAGTGATGCAAGAAGCTTTCATGGTTTAGCTAGCTTTTATAGAAGGTTCATTAAAAATTTTTCTACCATAGCTGCACCTTTAACTGAATGCATCAAAAAGAATGTTGGTTTTAAGTGGGGAATTGAACAAGATGAGGCTTTTAACTTGCTAAAAGACAAATTAAGTTCTGCACCGTTGTTATCTTTGCCAAATTTTGCTAAACCTTTTGAGATTGAGTGCGATGCAAGTGGCATAGGTATTGGAGGAGTTTTGATGCAAGAAGGCAAGCCCATAGCATTCTTTAGCGAAAAGCTAAGTGGAGCAAGTCTAAACTACCCTACATATGACAAGGAGTTCTATGCATTGGTGAGGGTTCTAAGGACATGGCAGCATTACCTTGGTTACAAAGAATTCATAATTCACACTGACCATGAGTCCTTGAAGTATCTCAAAGGACAAGGAAAGCTCAACAAGAGACATGCAAAATGGGTGGAATTCATTGAATCCTTTCCGTACATCATTAAGTACAAGCAAGGGAAAGAAAATGTGGTGGCCGATGCATTGTCAAGAAGGTATGCCTTGATCTCTAAACTTGATGCAAAATTATTAGGATTTGAATACATAAAAGATCTTTATTCTAATGATCCTGATTTTGCTAATGTTTATGGGGCATGTGAGAAAGGGGGTTTTGATAAGTTCTATAAGTTTGAAGGTTTTCTTTTTCGGGAAAACAAATTGTGTGTGCCACAAAGTTCTTTAAGAGAGTTACTTGTGAGAGAGGCACATAGCGGAGGTTTAATGGGGCATTTTGGGATTAAGAAAACTTTGGATGTGTTGGGTGACCATTTCTTTTGGCCACACATGAAAAGGGATGTTAAGAGAATTTGTGAGAAATGCATTACTTGCAAACAAGCCAAATCCAAAGCAATGCCTCATGGTTTGTATACACCTCTTACCATGCCAAATGAACCTTGGGTAGACATTTCTATGGATTTTGTTTTAGGATTACCTAGGTCCAAGGGAGGGAGAGATTCCATTTTTGTTGTTGTGGACAGGTTTAGCAAAATGGCACATTTCATTCCATGTCACAAGACGGATGATGCAACCCATATTGCCAATCTATTCTTCAAGGAGATTGTTAGGCTACATGGAGTGCCAAGGACCATTGTGAGTGACAGGGATGTCAAATTCCTAAGTCACTTTTGGAAGACTCTTTGGGGAAAGATAGGGACAAAGCTTTTGTATTCTACAACTTGTCATCCACAAACGGATGGACAAACGGAGGTGGTCAATAGGACACTTTCAACACTTTTGAGGGCTATCATCCAAAGAAATCTGAAGAATTGGGAAGAATGTTTGCCACATGTGGAATTTGCTTACAATAGGAGTGTGCATGGTTCAACAAATTGCTCACCATTTGAAGTTGTGTATGGATTCAACCCAATGACTCCATTAGATTTGCTACCATTGCCATTGGACAAAGCTAATCTAGAGGGGAAACAAAAAGCTGAGTTCATCAAGACTTTGCATGAGAGGGTGCGTGCAAACATTGAGAAGAAGACACTCCAATATGAAAAGCAACACAACAAGGGGAGGAAGCAAGTCATTTTTGAGCCCGGAGATTGGGTGTGGGTGCACTTGAGGAAGGAAAGATTTCCTAACCAAAGGAAATCAAAGCTTATGCCAAGAGGAGATGGTCCTTTTAAAGTGCTTCAACGCATCAACAACAATGCCTACAAGCTAGAACTTCCAAGTGAGTATGGCAATGTTAGTGCTACATTTAATGTTAGTGACTTGTCTTTGTTTGATTTAGGTGATAAAGATGATGGAGCTGATTTGAGGACAAATCCTTTTGAAGAAAGGGGGAATGATGTGAATCCAAGTTCAAAGCCTAAAGAGATCCAAGATCCATTAATCATACAAGAAGGCCCAATCACAAGGTCCAAATCCAAGAAGCTTCAAGAAGCCATATTGGGTTTAATTAAGGACATTTGGAAAGCCCACGAATTTCAGCCCAATAAGGCATCCATGGAGGCCCAAGGAATAATATTTAACTTGTTTTTGTGTTAATAACAATTAGGGTTACATGTAGCCACCATATACAAGTTAATAGGGTAATTAATACCAAGTAATGGTTATTATTATGGGTAGTGGTTACTAAAGTTAATAGGGTAATCAATACCAAGTAATGGCTATTAATGTGGGTAATGGCTATTAAGGATATTTAAGAGTCAAAGTAATCCTATGTGTGTGAGTCTATTTTAGTAGTGTGAGCATGGACTTGTACTCTATATAAACAAGTCCTTTTCTTTCTTTTGTAGCAGGAATGAATTTGATATATGAATTATAACTTTGTTTGAGTTTTATTGTGAGGAATTTTGTCTTTAATTTCTTGCATAAACTTTGTGACTTATCAAGCTTTATTCTAGCTTGTGGTGTCAAAATCTAAATCTTTGTTTTCTTGTTATTTATCAAACATTCTTGTTTGTGGCATAAGAGGAAATTCAAAGTCTATCTTAGTATCTTTATCCTTGTTGGTAAAGGGGTTAAGTAGCATCTATCTTCTTACTTCAATCTTTGAACGATCCGAATTTGTGGATTAAATTGGTAATTTCTAGTTTTCTTTCAATTCAACTTATCATAGTATTCTTGCTATTGGGGAGTTAATTGATGAAACCTACAATTCCCATCATACTGAGTATTGAAAATATGCAACCCGAACATTGGATAAGATGTTTAAAACAATTCGTACACAAATTTGCGCGAGTTCATGTTTTGCGTTCAAACGTGCACAAATTATGGATACCATAATGCCAATCATATTTTTGAGCTTAGAATGCTAGAATTTGTACTAAGTATTGTAAATATGCAATTGGATAACATTTTTAAAGCCATTTGTCTACAAATTTGCACGAGTTCACGTTTTGCATTCAAACATGCGCTAATGTGCACAAATTGTGCAATCGATTGTGTCAATTTGATTTACAAGTTAGGAATGATACAATTTTGTAATTTGGATTGTAAATATGCATTTGGACCATTGGAAGACATATTCTAAACCATTTTTGCACAAATTTTGCAAGAGTTCACGTTTCGCATTCAAACTTGCATGAACGTGCGCAAACTGTGCATTCAGTAACGTCAATTAGATTTATGCGCATGGAATGCTGGAATGTGTGTTTTGGTTCAAAAATATGCAATCGGAACATTAGGTAACACGTTTAGAATAATTTGTGCGCAAATTGCACTTGTTCGCATTTTTTTTGTTCAAACATGCACGAACGTGCAAAAATTGTGCATTCAGCAATGTCAATTACATTTATGTGTTTAGAATGCTGTAATAGGTAACTATTATTGTAAATGTGCAATTGGAACATTGGATAACACGTTCAAAACCGTTTGCGCACTAATTTGCACGGCCTCACGTTTTGCGTTCAAATATGCGCAAATTGCGCATTCGATGATGTCAATTCGATTTATGAGTTTGTAAGGGCATAATTTGTATTTTGAATTGTAAATATGGAATTGGGCCGTTGGATAAAATGTTTTAAACCAATTATGCACAGAATTTGCAAGAGTCCGCGCCTTACGTGTTCAAATATGCACAAGTCGTGCATTTAGTGAAAATTAATTTGACTTATGAGTCGAGAATGATGGAATATGACCGGAAATATGCAATCGAAACTTTGGACAACATATTTAAAACATTTTGAATGAAAATTCGGACGAGTTCGTGTTCCGTGTTCAAAATTGAACAAATTGTGCATTCGATTATGTCAATTTGATTTACGAGCTTTGTAATGATATAAATTGTATTTGGGACTTCGAGTTGGCAGTTTGACCACAGGGTAACAATAAATCTTAAACCATTTATGCACGAATTTGCCGAAGTTCACGTTTTGTGTTCAAACATGCACAAATGTACACAGAGTGTGCATTCAACTAAATCAATTTGATTTAAGAGTTTAGAATGCTAGAATCTGTACTTAGGATTAAAAATATGCAATTGGAACATTGGATAGGATGTTTAAAACAATTTGAGCACAAATTTGCACGAGTGTGCATCTTATTTTCAAAATGCGCAGATGTGCGCAAATTGTGCATTCAGTTTTGTCAATCATATGTACTGCATTTTGGAATGCTAGCACATGTACTGAGTATTGAAAATATGCAACCGGAACATTGGATAAGATGTTTAAAACAATTCGTACACAAATTTGCGCGAGTTCATGTTTTGCGTTCAAACGTGCACAAATTATGGATACCATAATGCCAATCATATTTTTGAGCTTAGAATGCTAGAATTTGTACTAAGTATTGTAAATATGCAATTGGAACATTGGATAACATTTTTAAAGCCATTTGTCTACAAATTTGCACGAGTTCACGTTTTGTATTCAAACATGCGCTAATGCGCACAAATTGTGCAATCGATTGTGTCAATTTGATTTACAAGTTAGGAATGATACAATTTTGTAATTTGGATTGTAAATATGCATTTGGACGATTGGAAGACATATTTTAAACCATTTTTGCACAAATTTTGCAAGAGTTCACGTTTCGCATTCAAACTCGCACGAACGTGCGCAAACTGTGCATTCAGTAACGTCAATTAGATTTATGAGCATGGAATGCTGGAATGTGTGTTTTGGTTCAAAAATATGCAATCCGAACATTGGGTAACACGTTTAGAACAATTTGTGCGCAAATTGCACTTGTTCGCATTTTTTTTGTTCAAACATGCACGAACGTGCAAAAATTGTGCATTCAGCAATGTCAATTACATTTATGTGTTTAGAATGCTGTAATATGTAACTATTATTGTAAATGTGCAATTGGAACATTGGATAACACGTTCAAAACCGTTTGCGCACTAATTTGCACGGCCTCACGTTTTGCGTTCAAATATGCGCAAATTGCGCATTCGATGATGTCGATTCGATTTATGAGTTTGTAAGGGCATAATTTGTATTTTGAATTGTAAATATGGAATTGGGCCGTTGGATAAAATGTTTTAAACCAATTATGCATAGAATTTGCAAGAGTTCGCGCCTTACGTTCAAATATGCACAAGTCGTGCATTTAGTGAAAATTAATTTGACTTATGAGTCGAGAATGATGGAATATGACCGGAAATATGCAATCGGAACTTTGGACAACATATTTGAAACATTTTGAATGAAAATTCGGACGAGTTCATGTTCCGTGTTCAAAATTGCGCAAATTGTGCATTCGATTGTGTCAATTTGATTTACGAGCTTTGTAATGATATAAATTGTATTTGGGACTTTGAGTTGGCAGTTTGACCACAGGGTAACAACAAATCTTAAACCATTTATGCACGAATTTGCCGGAGTTCACGTTTTGCGTTCAAACATGCACAAATGTACACAGAGTGTGCATTCAACTAAATCAATTTGATTTAAGAGTTTAGAATGCTAGAATCTGTACTTAGGATTAAAAATATGCAATTGGAGCATTGGATAGGATGTTTAAAACAATTTGAGGACAAATTTGCACGAGTGTGCATCTTATTTTCAAAATGCGCAGATGTGCGCAAATTGTGCATTCAATATTGTCAATCATATGTACTGCATTTTGGAATGCTAGAACATGTACTGAGTATTGAAAATATGCAACCGGAACATTGGATAAGATGTTTAAAACAATTCGTACATAAATTTGCGCGAGTTCATGTTTTGCGTTCAACCGTGCACAAATTATGGATACCATAATGCCAACCATATTTTTGTGCTTAGAATGCTAGAATTTGTACTAAGTATTGTAAATATGCAATTGGAACATTGGATAACATTTTTAAAGCCATTTGTCTACAAATTTGCACGAGTTCACGTTTTGCATTCAAACATGCGCTAATGCGCACAAATTATGCAATCGGTTGTGTCAATTTGATTTACAAGTTAGGAATGATACAATTTTGTAATTTGGATTGTAAATATGCATTTGGACCATTGGAAGACATATTTTAAACCATTTTTGCACAAATTTTGCAAGAGTTCACGTTTCGCATTCAAACTCGCACGAACGTGCGCAAACTGTGCATTCAGTAACGTCAATTAGATTTATGAGCATGGAATGCTGGAATGTGTGTTTTGGTTCAAAAATATGCAATCTGAACATTGGGTAACACGTTTAGAACAATTTGTGCGCAAATTGCACTTGTTCGCATTTCTTTTGTTCAAACATGCACGAACGTGCAAAAATTGTGCATTCAGCAATGTCAATTACATTTATGTGCTAAGAATGCTGTAATATGTAACTATTATTGTAAATGTGCAATTGGAACATTGGATAACACGTTCAAAACTGTTTGCGCACTAATTTGCACGGCCTCACGTTTTGCGTTCAAATATGCGCAAATTGCGCATTCGATGATGTCGATTCGATTTATGAGTTTGTAAGGGCATAATTTGTATTTTGAATTGTAAATATGGAATTGGGTCGTTGGATAAAATGTTTTAAACCAATTATGCACAGAATTTGCAAGAGTCCGCGCCTTACGTTCAAATATGCACAAGTCGTGCATTTAGTGAAAATTAATTTGACTTATGAGTCGAGAATGATGGAATATGACCGGAAATATGCAATCGGAACTTTGGACAACATATTTAAAACATTTTGAATGAAAATTCGGACGAGTTCGTGTTCCGTGTTCAAAATTGCGCAAATTGTGCATTCGATTGTGTCCATTTGATTTACGAGCTTTGTAATGATATAAATTGTATTTGGGACTTCGAGTTGGCAGTTTGACCACAGGGTAACAACAAATCTTAAACCATTTATGCACGAATTTGCCGGAGTTCACGTTTTGCGTTCAAACATGCACAAATGTACACAGAGTGTGCATTCAACTAAATCAATTTGATTTAAGAGTTTAGAATGCTAGAATCTGTACTTAGGATTAAAAATATGTAATTGGAGCATTGGATAGGATGTTTAAAACAATTTGAGCACAAATTTTCACGAGTGTGCATCTTATTTTCAAAATGCGCAGATGTGCGCAAATTGTGCATTCAATATTGTCAATCATATGTACTGCATTTTGGAATGCTAGAACATGTACTGAGTATTGAAAATATGCAACCGGAACATTGGATAAGATGTTTAAAACAATTCGTACACAAATTTGCGTGAGTTCATGTTTTGCGTTCAAACGTGCACAAATTATGGATACCATAATGCCAATCATATTTTTGAGCTTAGAATGCTAGAATTTGTACTAAGTATTGTAAATATGCAATTGGAACATTGGATAACATTTTTAAAGCCATTTGTCTACAAATTTGCACGAGTTCACGTTTTGCATTCAAACATGCGCTAATGCGCACAAATTATGCAATCGGTTGTGTCAATTTGAGTTACAAGTTAGGAATGATACAATTTTGTAATTTGGATTGGAAATATGCATTTGGACGATTGGAAGACATATTTTAAACCATTTTTGCACAAATTTTGCAAGAGTTCACGTTTCGCATTCAAACTCGCACGAACGTGCGCAAACTGTGCATTCAGTAACGTCAATTAGATTTATGAGCATGGAATGCTGGAATGTGTGTTTTGGTTCAAAAATATGCAATCAGAACATTTGATAACACGTTTAGAACAATTTGTGCGCAAATTGCACTTGTTCGCATTTTTTTTGTTCAAACATGCACGAACGTGCAAAAATTATGCATTCAGCAATGTCAATTACATTTATGTGCTAAGAATGCTGTAATATGTAACTATTATTGTAAATGTGCAATTGGAACATTGGATAACACGTTCAAAACCGTTTGCGCACTAATTTGCACGGCCTCACGTTTTGCGTTCAAATATGCGCAAATTGCGCATTCGATGATGTCGATTCGATTTATGAGTTTGTAAGGGCATAATTTGTATTTTGAATTGTAAATATGGAATTGGGCCGTTGGATAAAATGTTTTAAACCAATTATGCACAGAATTTGCAAGAGTCCGCGCCTTACGTTCAAATATGCACAAGTCGTGCATTTAGTGAAAATTAATTTGACTTATGAGTCGAGAATGATGGAATATGACCGGAAATATGCAATCGAAACTTTGGACAACATATTTAAAACATTTTGAATGAAAATTCGGACGAGTTCGTGTTCCGTGTTCAAAATTGCACAAATTGTGCATTCGATTGTGTCAATTTGATTTACGAGCTTTGTAATGATATAAATTGTATTTGGGACTTCGAGTTGGCAGTTTGACCATAGGGTAACAACAAATCTTAAACCATTTATGCACGAATTTGCCGGAGTTCACGTTTTGCGTTCAAACATGCACAAATGTACACAGAGTGTGCATTCAACTAAATCAATTTGATTTAAGAGTTTAGAATGCTAGAATCTGTACTTAGGATTAAAAATATGCAATTGGAGCATTGGATAGGATGTTTAAAACAATTTGAGCACAAATTTGCACGAGTGTGCATCTTATTTTCAAAATGCGCAGATGTGCGCAAATTGTGCATTCAATATTGTCAATCATATGTACTGCATTTTGGAATGCTAGCACATGTACTGAGTATTGAAAATATGCAACCGGAACATTGGATAAGATGTTTAAAACAATTCGTACACAAATTTGCGCGAGTTCATGTTTTGCGTTCAAACGTGCACAAATTATGGATACCATAATGCCAATCATATTTTTGAGCTTAGAATGCTAGAATTTGTACTAAGTATTGTAAATATGCAATTGGAACATTGGATAACATTTTTAAAGCCATTTGTCTACAAATTTGCACGAGTTCACGTTTTGCATTCAAACATGCGCTAATGCGCACAAATTATGCAATCGGTTGTGTCAATTTGATTTACAAGTTAGGAATGATACAATTTTGTAATTTGGATTGTAAATATGCATTTGGACCATTGGAAGACATATTTTAAACCATTTTTGCACAAATTTTGCAAGAGTTCACGTTTCGCATTCAAACTCGCACGAACGTGCGCAAACTGTGCATTCAGTAACGTCAATTAGATTTATGAGCATGGAATGCTGGAATGTGTGTTTTGGTTCAAAAATATGCAATCGGAACATTGGGTAACACGTTTAGAACAATTTGTGCGCAAATTGCACTTGTTCGTATTTTTTTGGTTCAAACATGCACGAACGTGCAAAAATTGTGCATTTAGCAATGTCAATTACATTTATGTGCTAAGAATGCTGTAATATGTAACTATTATTGTAAATGTGCAATTGGAACATTGGATAACACGTTCAAAACCGTTTGCGCACTAATTTGCACGGCCTCACGTTTTGCGTTCAAATATGCGCAAATTGCGCATTCGATGATGTCGATTCGATTTATGAGTTTGTAAGGGCATAATTTGTATTTTGAATTGTAAATATGGAATTGGGCCGTTGGATAAAATGTTTTAAACCAATTATGCATAGAATTTGCAGGAGTCCGCGCCTTACGTTCAATTATGCACAAGTCGTGCATTTAGTGAAAATTAATTTCACTTATGAGTCGAGAATGATGGAATATGACCGGAAATATGCAATCGGAACTTTGGACAACATATTTAAAACATTTTGAATGAAAATTCGGACGAGTTCGTGTTCCGTGTTAAAAAATGCACAAATTGTGCATTCGATTGTGTCGATTTGATTTACGAGCTTTGTAATGATATAAATTGTATTTGGGACTTCGAGTTGGCAGTTTGACCACAGGGTAACAACAAATCTTAAACCATTTATGCACGAATTTGCCGGAGTTCACGTTTTGCGTTCAAACATGCACAAATGTACACAGAGTGTGCATTCAACTAAATCAATTTGATTTAAGAGTTTAGAATGCTAGAATCTGTACTTAGGATTAAAAATATGCAATTGGAGCATTGGATAGGATGTTTAAAACAATTTGAGCACAAATTTGCACGAGTGTGCATCTTATTTTCAAAATGCGCAGATGTGCGCAAATTGTGCATTCAATATTGTCAATCATATGTACTGCATTTTGGAATGCTAGCACATGTACTGAGTATTGAAAATATGCAACCGGAACATTGGATAAGATGTTTAAAACAATTCGTACACAAATTTACGTGAGTTCATGTTTTGCGTTCAAACGTGCACAAATTATGGATACCATAATGCCAATCATATTTTTGAGCTTAGAATGCTAGAATTTGTACTAAGTATTGTAAATATGCAATTGGAACATTGGATAACATTTTTAAAGCCATTTGTCTACAAATTTGCACGAGTTCACGTTTTGCATTCAAACATGCGCTAATGTGCACAAATTGTGCAATCGATTGTGTCAATTTGATTTACAAGTTAGGAATGATAAAATTTTGTAATTTGGATTGTAAATATGCATTTGGACCATTGGAAGACATATTTTAAACCATTTTTGCACAAATTTTGCAAGAGTTCACGTTTCGCATTCAAACTCGCACGAACGTGCGCAAACTGTGCATTCAGTAACGTCAATTAGATTTATGCGCATGGAATGCTGGAATGTGTGTTTTGGTTCAAAAATATGCAATCGGAACATTGGGTAACACGTTTAGAATAATTTGTGCGCAAATTGCACTTGTTCGCATTTTTTTTGTTCAAACATGCACGAACGTGCAAAAATTTTGCATTCAGCAATGTCAATTACATTTATGTGCTAAGAATGCGATAATATGTAACTATTACTGTAAATGTGCAATTGGAACATTGGATAACACGTTCAAAACCGTTTGCGCACTAATTTGCACGGCCTCACGTTTTGCGTTCAAATATGCGCAAATTGCGCATTCGATGATGTCGATTCGATTTATGAGTTTGTAAGGGCATAATTTGTATTTTGAATTGTAAATATGGAATTGGGCCGTTGGATAAAATGTTTTAAACCAATTATGCATAGAATTTGCAAGAGTCCGCGCCTTACGTTCAAATTTGCACAAGTCGTGCATTTAGTGAAAATTAATTTGACTTATGAGTCGAGAATGATGGAATATGACCGGAAATATGCAATCGGAACTTTGGACAACATATTTAAAACATTTTGAATGAAAATTCGGACGAGTTCGTGTTCCGTGTTCAAAATTGCGTAAATTGTGCATTCGATTGTGTCAATTTGATTTACGAGCTTTGTAATGATATAAATTGTATTTGGGACTTCGAGTTGGCAGTTTGACCACAGGGTAACAACAAATCTTAAACCATTTATGCACGAATTTGCCGGAGTTCTCGTTTTGCGTTCAAACATGCACAAATGTACACAGAGTGTGCATTCAACTAAATCAATTTGATTTAAGAGTTTAGAATGCTAGAATCTGTACTTAGGATTAAAAATATGCAATTGGAGCATTGGATAGGATGTTTAAAACAATTTGAGCACAAATTTGCACGAGTGTGCATCTTATTTTCAAAATGCGCAGATGTGCGCAAATTGTGCATTCAATATTGTCAATCATATGTACTGCATTTTGGAATGCTAGAACATGTACTGAGTATTGAAAATATGCAACCGGAACATTGGATAAGATGTTTAAAACAATTCGTACACAAATTTGCGTGAGTTCATGTTTTGCGTTCAAACGTGCACAAATTATGGATACCATAATGCCAATCATATTTTTGAGCTTAGAATGCTAGAATTTGTACTAAGTATTGTAAATATGCAATTGGAACATTGGATAACATTTTTAAAGCCATTTGTCTACAAATTTGCACGAGTTCACGTTTTGCATTCAAACATGCGCTAATGTGCACAAATTGTGCAATCGATTGTGTCAATTTGATTTACAAGTTAGGAATGATAAAATTTTGTAATTTGGATTGTAAATATGCATTTGGACCATTGGAAGACATATTTTAAACCATTTTTGCACAAATTTTGCAAGAGTTCACGTTTCGCATTCAAACTCGCACGAACGTGCGCAAACTGTGCATTCAGTAACGTCAATTAGATTTATGCGCATGGAATGCTGGAATGTGTGTTTTGGTTCAAAAAAATGCAATCGGAACATTGGGTAACACGTTTAGAACAATTTGTGCGCAAATTGCACTTGTTCGCATTTTTTTTGTTCAAACCTGCACGAACGTGCAAAAATTGTGCATTCAGCAATGTCAATTACATTTATGTGTTTAGAATGCTGTAATATGTAACTATTATTTTAAATGTGCAATTGGAAAATTGGATAACACGTTCAAAACCGTTTGAGCACTAATTTGCACGGCCTCACGTTTTGCGTTCAAATATGCGCAAATTGCGCATTCGATGATGTCGATTCGATTTATGAGTTTGTAAGGGCATAATTTGTATTTTGAATTGTAAATATGGAATTGGGCCGTTGGATGAAATGTTTTAAACCAATTATGCACAGAATTTGCAAGAGTCTGCGCCTTACGTTCAAATATGCACAAGTCGTGCATTTAGTGAAAATTAATTTGACTTATGAGTCAAGAATGATGGAATATTACCGGAAATATGCAATCGGAACTTTGGACAACATATTTAAAACATTTTGAATGAAAATTCGGACGAGTTCGTGTTCCGTGTTCAAAATTGCACAAATTGTGCATTCGATTGTGTCAATTTGATTTACGAGCTTTGTAATGATATAAATTGTATTTGGGACTTCGAGTTGGCAGTTTGACCACAGGGTCACAACAAATCTTAAACCATTTATGCACGAATTTTTCGGAGTTCACGTTTTGCGTTCAAACATGCACAAATGTACACAGAGTGTGCATTCAACTAAATCAATTTGATTTAAGAGTTTAGAATGCTAGAATCTGTACTTAGGATTAAAAATATGCAATTGGAGCATTGGATAGGATGTTTAAAACAATTTGAGCACAAATTTGCACGAGTGTGCATCTTATTTTCAAAATGCGCAGATGTGCGCAAATTGTGCATTCAATATTGTCAATCATATGTACTGCATTTTGGAATGCTAGCACATGTACTGAGTATTGAAAATATGCAACCAGAACATTGGATAAGATGTTTAAAACAATTCGTACACAAATTTACGCGAGTTCATGTTTTGCGTTCAAACGTGCACAAATTATGGATACCATAATGCCAATCATATTTTTGAGCTTAGAATGCTAGAATTTGTACTAAGTATTGTAAATATGCAATTGGAACATTGGATAACATTTTTAAAGCCATTTGTCTACAAATTTGCACGAGTTCACGTTTTGCATTCAAACATGCGCTAATGTGCACAAATTGTGCAATCGATTGTGTCAATTTGATTTACAAGTTAGGAATGATACAATTTTGTAATTTGGATTGTAAATATGCATTTGGACCATTGGAAGACATATTTTAAACCATTTTTGCACAAATTTTGCAAGAGTTCACGTTTCGCATTCAAACTCGCACGAACGTGCGCAAACTGTGCATTCAGTAACGTCAATTAGATTTATGCGCATGGAATGCTGGAATGTGTGTTTTGGTTCAAAAATATGCAATCGGAACATTGGGTAACACGTTTAGAACAATTTGTGCGCAAATTGCACTTGTTCGCATTTTTTTTGTTCAAACATGCACGAACGTGCAAAAATTGTGCATTCAGCAATGTCAATTACATTTATGTGTTTAGAATGCTGTAATATGTAACTATTATTGTAAATGTGCAATTGGAAAATTGGATAACACGTTCAAAACCGTTTGAGCACTAATTTGCACGGCCTCACGTTTTGCGTTCAAATATGTGCAAATTGCGCATTCGATGATGTCGATTCGATTTATGAGTTTGTAAGGGCATAATTTGTATTTTGAATTGTAAATATGGAATTGGGCCGTTGGATGAAATGTTTTAAACCAATTATGCACAAAATTTGCAAGAGTCTGCGCCTTACGTTCAAATATGCACAAGTCGTGCATTTAGTGAAAATTAATTTGACTTATGAGTTGAGAATGATGGAATATGACCGGAAATATGCAATCGGAACTTTGGACAACATATTTAAAACATTTTGAATGAAAATTCGGACGAGTTCGTGTTCTGATATGGAACCTCCAAGAATAAGCTTGAGAACCCCTTTATGTATTCGAACCCCTAAAGCATTAACTTGAAAACCCCAATAGTCAATTCAGCAACAACCCCTAAGAATGGTTAGAAATCAGATTACTTAGATGATCAAAGAATTAGAATAAAGAAAACTCGTTTCTAAATTCCAATTTCGAAACACTCCACAAGAAGATGATCAATCTACTTGAATGTTCCTTAAAGCATGTATTCTGCACAAGAACACAAAGATAAAAGCAAAACAGCCTTTAGGTTTTAAAACTTCAATTCTGAATAATAAAATTCATCCAAGGCATATATATATAGCCTTTACAAGGTTTTCCTTAGTGAGTAAGGAAAACCAATAACCCTAATCACAAAAAAAAAAGGAAATTAATCTAATCAGACCTTAAATAGGAATTTTGACATACTTCCTATTTTAAGAATAATTAAACTAACTAAAACTAATGGGCTTTTAAAATAACAAATTCGTCCAGCCCTTATTTAACATAATTAAACCCATTAATAACTTGGACTTGAATTAAGTTGTATTGAACTTGAGCTGCACTTGGCACAAAGCTTTGGTGTCCTTGTAAACTTTCACTAGCTAAGTTCACAAAGCCTTGTAGATGATGGATTAAGGCTTCTTGAAGCTTCTTAGATTGAGACCTTGTTATAGGTCTTTGAGGCATGCTGATTGGACTCAAAACCTCTTGAACTTGATCCTTGCCTTCTTGACCATGCTCATCTTCATCATGTTGAATTCTTTGAGCTTGGTGTGTTGGCTGATCCATAACATTTCCCCTCTCCTCAAAAGGATTCGTCCTCGAATCTAAAGCATCACCTATATCAAAAGGACTCAAATCAGCCACATTGAATGAAGCACTAACATTATACTCACCAGGTAGGTCCACTTTGTATGCATTGTCATTAATCCTTTCAAGTATTTGAAAAGGACCATCTCCTCTTGGGTTTAGCTTAGACTTCCTTTGAAGTGGAAACCTTTCTTTACGAAAATGCACCCAAACCCAATCTCCAAGCTGAAAAATCATTGGCTTCCTTCCCTTGTTCACACGTGAAGCTACTTTAGCATTTTGCTTCTCAATCCTCTCCTTAACTTGCTTATGTAACTTCTTCACCAAACCAGCCTTAGAATTAGCATCAACACTCACAAAATTGTTAGGTGGCGAGTGGCAATAAATCAATAGGAGTAAGTGGATTAAATCCATAAACAATCTCAAATGGAGAGCAATTAGTAGTGCTATGAACAGCCCTATTGTAAGCAAACTCCACAAATGGTAAACAATCCTCCCACATCCTACTGTTCTTTTCTATGATTGCCCTAAGCAAAGTAATCAAAGTCCTATTAACTACTTCAGTTTGCCCATCGGTTTGAGGGTGACAAGTAGTTGAAAATAATAGCTTAGTTCCTAACTTTCCCCATAACACACGCCAAAAATGACTCAAAAACTTAACATCCCTATCACTAACAATGCTCCTAGGTATGCCATGTAAACGCACAACTTCTTTGAAAAACAAATCAGCAATCAACTTAGCATCATCAGTTTTATGACATGGTATAAAATGAGCCATTTTACTAAATCTATCAACCACAACAAAGATACTATCATGACCTTTCCTAGTTCTAGGCAATCCAAGCACAAAATCCATAGACAAATCAGTCCAATGTTCACTAGGAACGGGTAATGGTGTGTATAACCCATGCGGTTTCAACCTAGACTTGGCCTCTCTACATGTAATGCAATGCTCACAAACTTTATACACATCATGTTTCATGCCGGGCCAAAAGAAATGTTCTAATAGCATATCATAGGTCTTATTTACCCCAAAATGCCCCATTAAGCCTCCTCCATGTGCCTCCTTAATTAATAATTCCCTTATAGAACACTTATGAATGCACAATCTATTTCTTTTAAACAAGAAACCATCAAACAAGTAAAAATCATCTGAAACAACCCCATTGGCACAAGATGCATATATATCACCAAAATCATCATCATGTGGATACAACTCCTTTATAAACTCAAAACCTAATAATTTAGCAGTAAGAGAGTTAAGTAAGGTGTACCTTCTAGATAATGCATCAGCAACCACATTCTCTTTACCTTGCTTGTACTTAATCACATATGGAAATGTTTCTATGAACTCCACCCATTTGGCATGCCTACGGTTCAGCTTATCTTGACCCTTCAAATGCTTTAAACTTTCATGGTCAGTGTGTATCACAAACTCCCTAGGCCACAAATAATGTTGCCATGTTTGCAAAGCTCGAACCAATGCATATAATTCCTTGTCATAAGTTGGATATTTCAAGGTTGCCCCACTTAACTTTTCACTAAAATACATTAGTGGTCTTTGATCCTGCATCAAAACAGCTCCAATCCCTATGCCACTAGCATCACATTCAATCTCAAAAGTTTTATCAAAGTTAGGTAAAGCAAGTAAAGGTGCATTACATAATTTTGCCTTAAGTTCATTAAATGCATGTTCTTGTGCATCACCCCAAACAAATCCAACATTTTTCTTAACTAATTCATTCAAAGGTGCAGCTATAGTGCTGAAATCTTTAATGAATCTCCTATAGAAACTAGCAAGCCCATGAAAACTTCTCACCTCACTAGCATTTTTAGGTTTTAGCCACTCTTTAATAGCCCTAACCTTCTCCTCATCAACCTCTATGCCTTGACTAGATACAACAAAACCAAGAAAATTAACCTTATTCATGCAAAAACTACACTTTTTAAGGTTTGCATACAACTTTTCTTGTCTAAGTGTTTCTAGTACAATTCGCACATGCATAACATGATCATCTAAACACTTAGAGTAAATCAGAATATCATCAAAGTAAACAACAACAAATTTACCTAAGTAATTTCGCAACACATGGTTCATCAATTGCATGAATGTGCTAGGTGCATTAGTAAGACCAAAGGGCATAACAAGCCACTCATACAACCCATACTTAGTCTTAAAAGCTGTTTTCCATTCATCACCAACATTCATTCGAATTTGATAATAACCAGATTTCAAGTCTATTTTAGTGAACAAACAAGAACCATATAACTCATCAAGCATATCATCTAATCTAGGAATAGGATGACGATACTTTACAGTGATTTTATTGATGGCTCTGCAATCCACACACATCCTCCATGTTCCATCCTTCTTTGGCACAAGAATGACAGGAACCGAACAAGGACTAAGACTTTCCCTCACATACCCTTTAGCTAGCAACTCCTCCACTTGTGTTTGGATCTCCTTTGTTTCTCTTGGATTTGCTCTATATGCTGGTCGATTGGGTATGGCTGCCCCAGGAATGAAGTCAATTTGATGTTCTATGCCTCTAATTGGGGGTAATCCACTAGGCATCTCTTTGGGAAACACATCTTCAAATTCCTGCAAAAGATCAACAAACACACTAGGCAAAGATGGGTTAAGTTCATTAGTTGCCAAATAAGCCCCTTTGTACAAAAGTACAAATATAGGCCGATTAGCATACAAGGCCTGTCTAACCTCACTTGTCCTAGCTATTAAACTCAAATTCTTTTCTTTTTTCTCTCTAGGCTGAATCTCTTCTTTTATTTTTCCCTCTTTCTTTTCACTCTCTAAAGAATTTTTCTTACTCTCTTTTTCTTTCTTTTCAGCCTCCACTCTCATTCTTTCCATTTTACATTGGTCTTCATACACCTCCTTTGAAGAAAGCGGTGTTAATATGATCTTGCGCCCATCCTTGGTAAAGTGATACCGATTGAGGTACCCATCATGCTTGGTCTTTCTATCAAATTGCCATGGTCTACCAAGCAAAATATCTCCAGCATGCATAGGAACTACATCACACAATTGCTCATCATGATATTTACCAATTGAAAAGGAAATAATAGATTGTCTATTTACCTTGACCTCTCCACAATCATTAAGCCATTGAAGTTTGTATGGTCGTGGGTGTGGTATAGTAGACAGCCCCAATCTACTAATTAAGAATGAGCTCACTGCATTGGTGCAACTCCCTCCATCAACAATCATAAGACATGCCTTGCCTTGCACATGACACCTTGTATGGAATAAGTTGTCTCGTTGCTCTTCAATGCAATCTTCCTTTATTTGAGTACTAAGAGCACGCCTTGTAACCAGCATGTCACCTTGGATTGGCTCCTCTATACTCCGATCACTACAACTTTCCAATTCAGGCATCTCATCCTTATCACTTTCATTATTGCCCTCTTCTTCATCAGTCACAATTTCCCCATTCCTTATGGTCATAGTTCTCTTATTAGGGCAATCTTTGCTCACATGACCTACTCTTTGACACTTCCAACACTTAATGTCTCTATTCCTCCCTTTAGCCTCATTGGTTTTGATTTTGTCCTTAGAGACCGAATCTGTCTTCCCTTTAGCAACCTCATGAGCAACCTTATTCCCACCCCTATAATCACTCTTTCCATCCTTTTTCCAATTAAAATTAGAGCTAGAATAGGATTTGGAATTGTACCTTGTCGGCCCTCTTCCTTGGAGTTGCCTTTCTATCTTGACGGCCATGTGCACCATCTCTTCTAAATCTTCATATTTGTGTAAATCTACTCTGTCAGATATGTCTTTGTTTAGACCAGCCAAGAAGCGTGCCATAGTGATCTCCACATCTTCATCTATATCAGCCCTAGTCATGAGCATCTCCATCTCTTTATGGTAATCATCCACACTCTTACTACCTTGTTTAAGAACTTGAAGTTTTTGTACAAGTTCCCTATGATAGTGTTTGGGCACAAATCGCTTCCTCATTACAACCTTGAGCTCAGGCCAATTATCAATTGGGTACTCCAAATTCCTTCGCCTATTAATCACCAAATGGTCCCACCAAGTAATAGCATAATCAGAAAATTGAGTAACTGCCAATTTTACCTTCTTTTCCTCGCTAAATTGATGGCAATCAAATATAAGCTCCAATTGCTTCTCCCATTGTAAATAGGACTCCGGATCTGATTTACCTTGAAAGTTAGGTATCTTATGTTTGATGCTTCCCAAATTTCAATCTACATTATCTTCATTGCCTCGGTTTCTTCCATTGTATGGAACCGGTTCTAACCTTCCTCTTCCTCTACCTCGGCCTTGTCTACCTCCACCTCTTGGTACTACTTCTGCATAGGCCTCATCTTCATCCTCATTGTCAACATTTCCTTCTACTTCCTCATTATGATTTGGTGTTGTTGCCCTTTCAACCGCTCCTAGCCTTGTATCCATGCGGTTTAATCTCTCCATTATAGTCTCAAAATTTGTATTCATACGTTCAAATTGCCTTTGTTGAGCCTCACGGAGCAAAGTTTCATCAACTTTACCCTCACCTTTATTTTCACCTTGGTTTGACATTGCTGTAAAAGAATGTTAGAAACAATAATAATAATAATTTAAAATCCTCACAAGCACTCCCTCACGTGTTTGCACTCAAATGATGCGGGTGGTCACTCGTGTTTAACTCAATTTAATGTTTCACTCGACTTCCTCTCACCACTCAAGCTAATTCTTTTATGTTCTTAAGTGAATCACACTTTTAGAACAAATCAATTAGATTGAAGCAATATTCAAGTAGAACTTTCAAAAGTGAAATTTTCAAAACAAGTTTGAGGCAATTCGATTAAAAAAAAAAACAACAATTCAGAAGCAATAAAATAGGAAAACTCAAAAAGATGCAAAAGGCATGTGAAAGAAATACAAAGATCTTCTAGAATAGAAAAGAAAACGAATTTAGAAGTTATTTTAAGGAGAAAAGTCAAATCTGCCTCAATAAGTAATATTCCTTAATGAGCAAGTATTGTAAAGATATGCAAAAATCCTTAATAGAAAAGTAATACAAGATATGACAAGATCTAGTTAGATATGTCAATTATAAACCAAATAGGATTAGGAAACCAAAATCAAACCTGATGAGGATATTAATCACTCAAACAATATTCCTTAATGAGCAAGGAATGGAAGGAAATGCAAATCAGACCTGATTAGGATATAAATCACTCAAGAATCTTAATTCTTCCTTTTCTAATAACTTTCTCTCTTTTTTTTCACGAATTTTTTTTTTTGCTTTTTTTTTTCAAATTTCTTCTCTTTTTTTTTTTTTTTTTTACGAATTTTTTTTTTAATTTCAACTATGAACACAAATCTAAATTTCAGAATGCAAAACAATTGACTGACCTAAAAGGAAAAAAAATCAAGACTAACAAATAAGAACAAAGAACAAAACACAAGAATGAAGAACAAAAATAAATAAGAACGATTTTAAAAGAATAAGAAAAACATAAGAAATCAGGATTAAGAATAAAAATTATAAAAGATAAAACCTGATCTAGAGCCAAAGCTCTGATACCAAATGATACGGAACCTCCAAGAATAAGCTTGAGAACCCCTTTATGTATTCGAACCCCCAAAGCATTAACTTGAAAACCCCAATAGTCAATTCAGCAACAACCCCTAAGAATGGTTAGAAATCAGATTACTTAGATGATCAAAGAATTAGAATAAAGAAAACTCGTTTCTAAATTCCAATTTCGAAACACTCCATAAGAAGATGATCAATCTACTTGAATGTTCCTTAAAGCATGTATTCTACACAAGAACACAAAGATAAAAGCAAAACAGCCTTTAGGTTTTAAAACTTCAATTCTGAATAATAAAATTCGTCCAAGGCATATATATATAGCCTTTACAAGGTTTTCCTTAGTGAGTAAGGAAAACCAATAACCCTAATCACAAAAAAAAAGGAAATTAATCTAATCAGACCTTAAATAGGAATTTTGACATACTTCCTATTTTAAGAATAATTAAACTAACTAAAACTAATGGGCTTTTAAAATAACAAATTCGTCCAGCCCTTATTTAACATAATTAAACCCATTAATAACTTGGACTTGAATTAAGTTGTATTGAACTTGAGCTGCACTTGGCACAAAGCTTTGGTGTCCTTGTAAACTTTCACTAGCTAAGTTCACAAAGCCTTGTAGATGATGGATTAAGGCTTCTTGAAGCTTCTTAGATTGAGACCTTGTTATAGGTCTTTGAGGCATGCTGATTGGACTCAAAACCTCTTGAACTTGATCCTTGCCTTCTTGACCATGCTCATCTTCATCATGTTGAACTCTTTGAGCTTGGTGTGTTGGCTGCTCCATAACATGTTCCGTGTTCAAAATTGCACAAATTGTGCATTCGATTGTGTCAATTTGATTTACGAGCTTTGTAATGATATAAATTGTATTTGGGACTTCGAGTTGGCAGTTTGACCACAGGGTAACAACAAATCTTAAACCATTTATGCACGAATTTGCCGGAGTTCACGTTTTGCGTTCAAACATGCACAAATGTACACAGAGTGTGCATTCAACTAAATCAATTTGATTTAAGAGTTTAGAATGCTAGAATCTGTACTTAGGATTAAAAATATGCAATTGGAGCATTGGATAGGATGTTTAAAACAATTTGAGCACAAATTTGCACGAGTGTGCATCTTATTTTCAAAATGCGCAGATGTGCGCAAATTGTGCATTCAATATTGTCAATCATATGTACTGCATTTTGGAATGCTAGAACATGTACTGAGTATTGAAAATATGCAACCGGAACATTGGATAAGATGTTTAAAACAATTCGTACACAAATTTGCGCGAGTTCATGTTTTGCGTTCAAACGTGCACAAATTATGGATACCATAATGCCAATCATATTTTTGAGCTTAGAATGCTAGAATTTGTACTAAGTATTATAAATATGCAATTGGAACATTGGATAACATTTTTAAAGCCATTTGTCTACAAATTTGCACGAGTTCACGTTTTGCATTCAAACATGCGCTAATGTGCACAAATTGTGCAATCGATTGTGTCAATTTGATTTACAAGTTAGGAATGATAAAATTTTGTAATTTGGATTGTAAATATGCATTTGGACCATTGGAAGACATATTTTAAACCATTTTTGCACAAATTTTGCAAGAGTTCACGTTTCGCATTCAAACTCGCACGAACGTGCGCAAACTGTGCATTCAGTAACGTCAATTAGATTTATGAGCATGGAATGCTGGAATGTGTGTTTTGGTTCAAAATTGTGCAATCGGAACATTGGGTAACACGTTTAGAACAATTTGTGCGCAAATTGCACTTGTTCGCATTTTTTTTGTTCAAACATGCACGAACGTGCAAAAATTGTGCATTCAGCAATGTCAATTACATTTATGTGTTTAGAATGCTGTAATATGTAACTATTATTGTAAATGTGCAATTGGAACATTGGATAACACGTTCAAAACCGTTTGCGCACTAATTTGCACGGCCTCACGTTTTGCGTTCAAATATGCGCAAATTGCACATTCGATGATGTCGATTCAATTTATGAGTTTGTAAGGGCATAATTTGTATTTTGAATTGTAAATATGGAATTGGGCCGTTGGATAAAATGTTTTAAACCAATTATGCACAGAATTTGCAAGAGTCCGCGCCTTACGTTCAAATATGCACAAGTCGTGCATTTAGTGAAAATTAATTTGACTTATGAGTCGAGAATGATGGAATATGACCGGAAATATGCAATCAGAACTTTGGACAACATATTTAAAACATTTTGAATGAAAATTCGGACGAGTTCGTGTTCCGTGTTCAAAATTGCACAAATTGTGCATTCGATTGTGTCAATTTGATTTACGAGCTTTGTAATGATATAAATTGTATTTGGGACTTCGAGTTGGCAGTTTGACCACAGGGTAACAACAAATCTTAAACCATTTATGCACGAATTTGCCGGAGTTCACGTTTTGCGTTCAAACATGCACAAATGTACACAGAGTGTGCATTCAACTAAATCAATTTGATTTAAGAGTTTAGAATGCTAGAATCTGTACTTAGGATTAAAAATATGCAATTGGAGCATTGGATAGGATGTTTAAAACAATTTGAGCACAAATTTGCACGAGTGTGCATCTTATTTTCAAAATGCGCAGATGTGCGCAAATTGTGCATTCAATATTGTCAATCATATGTACTGCATTTTGGAATGCTAGAACATGTACTGAGTATTGAAAATATGCAACCGGCACATTGGATAAGATGTTTAAAACAATTCGTACACAAATTTGCGCGAGTTCATGTTTTGCGTTCAAACGTGCACAAATTATGGATACCATAATGCCAATCATATTTTTGAGCTTAGAATGCTAGAATTTGTACTAAGTATTGTAAATATGCAATTGGAACATTGGATAACATTTTTAAAGCCATTTGTCTACAAATTTGCACGAGTTCACGTTTTGCATTCAAACATGCGCTAATGTGCACAAATTGTGCAATCGATTGTGTCAATTTGATTTATAAGTTAGGAATGATACAATTTTGTAATTTGGATTGTAAATATGCATTTGGACCATTGGAAGACATATTTTAAACCATTTTTGCACAAATTTTGCAAGAGTTCACGTTTCGCATTCAAACTCGCACGAACGTGCGCAAACTGTGCATTCAGTAACGTCAATTAGATTTATGCGCATGGAATGCTGGAATGTGTGTTTTGGTTCAAAAATATGCAATCGGAACATTGGGTAACACGTTTAGAATAATTTGTGCGCAAATTGCACTTGTTCGCATTTTTTTTGTTCAAACATGCACGAACGTGCAAAAATTGTGCATTCAGCAATGTCAATTACATTTATGTGTTTAGAATGCTGTAATATGTAACTATTATTGTAAATGTGCAATTGGAACATTGGATAACACGTTCAAAACCGTTTGCGCACTAATTTGCACGGCCTCACGTTTTGCGTTCAAATATGCGCAAATTGCGCATTCGATGATGTCGATTCGATTTATGAGTTTGTAAGGGCATAATTTGTATTTTGAATTGTAAATATGGAATTGGGCCGTTGGATAAAAAGTTTTAAAGCAATTATGCACAGAATTTGCAAGAGTCCGCGCCTTACGTTCAAATATGCACAAGTCGTGCATTTAGTGAAAATTAATTTGACTTATGAGTCGAGAATGATGGAATATTACCGGAAATATGCAATCGGAACTTTGGACAACATATTTAAAACATTTTGAATGAAAATTCGGACGAGTTCGTGTTCCGTGTTCAAAATTGCACAAATTGTGCATTCGATTGTGTCAATTTGATTTACAAGCTTTGTAATGATATAAATTGTATTTAGGACTTCGAGTTGGCAGTTTGACCACAGGGTAACAACAAATCTTAAACCATTTATGCACGAATTTGTCAGAGTTCACGTTTTGCGTTCAAACATGCACAAATGTACACAGAGTGTGCATTCAACTAAATCAATTTGATTTAAGAGTTTAGAATGCTAGAATCTGTACTTAGGATTAAAAATATGCAATTGGAGCATTGGATAGGATGTTTAAAATAATTTGAGCACAAATTTGCACGAGTGTGCATCTTATTTTCAAAATGCGCAGATGTGCGCAAATTGTGCATTCAATATTGTCAATCATATGTACTGCATTTTGGAATGCTAGAACATGTACTGAGTATTGAAAATATGCAACCGGAACATTGGATAAGATGTTTAAAACAATTCGTACACAAATTTGCGCGAGTTCATGTTTTGCGTTCAAACGTGCACAAATTATGGATACCATAATGCCAATCATATTTTTGAGCTTAGAATGCTAGAATTTGTACTAAGTATTGTAAATATGCAATTGGAACATTGGATAACATTTTTAAAGCCATTTGTCTACAAATTTGCACGAGTTCACGTTTTGTATTCAAACATGCGCTAATGTGCACAAATTGTGCAATCGATTGTGTCAATTTGATTTACAAGTTAGGAATGATACAATTTTGTAATTTGGATTGTAAATATGCATTTGGACCATTGGAAGACATATTTTAAACCATTTTTGCACAAATTTTGCAAGAGTTCACGTTTCGCATTCAGACTCGCACGAACGTGCACAAATTGTGCATTCAGTAACGTCAATTAGATTTATGCGCATGGAATGCTGGAATGTGTGTTTTGGTTCAAAAATATGCAATCGGAACATTGGGTAACACGTTTAGAATAATTTGTGCCCAAATTGCACTTGTTCGCATTTTTTTTGTTCAAACATGCACGAACGTGCAAAAATTGTGCATTCAGCAATGTCAATTACATTTATGTGTTTAGAATGCTGTAATATGTAACTATTATTGTAAATGTGCAATTGGAACATTGGATAACACGTTCAAAACCGTTTGCGCACTAATTTGCACGGCCTCACGTTTTGCGTTCAAATATGCGCAAATTGCGCATTCGATGATGTCGATTCGATTTATGAGTTTATAAGGGCATAATTTGTATTTTGAATTGTAAATATGGAATTGGGCCGTTGGATAAAAAGTTTTAAACCAATTATGCACAGAATTTGCAAGAGTCCGTGCCTTACGTTCAAATATGCACAAGTCGTGCATTTAGTGAAAATTAATTTGACTTATGAGTCGAGAATGATGGAATATGACCGGAAATATGCAATCGGAACTTTGGACAACATATTTAAAACATTTTGAATGAAAATTCGGACGAGTTCGTGTTCTGATACGAAACCTCAAAGAATAAGCTTGAGAACCCCTTTATGTATTCGAACCCCCAAAGCATTAACTTGAAAACCCCAATAGTCAATTCAGCAACAACCCCTAAGAATGGTTAGAAATCAGATTACTTAGATGATCAAAGAATTAGAATAAAGAAAACTCGTTTCTAAATTCCAATTTCGAAACACTCCACAAGAAGATGATCAATCTACTTGAATGTTCCTTAAAGCATGTATTCTACACAAGAACACAAAGATAAAAGCAAAACAGCCTTTAGGTTTTAAAACTTCAATTCTGAATAATAAAATTCGTCCAAGGCATATATATATAGCCTTTACAAGGTTTTCCTTAGTGAGTAAGGAAAACCAATAACCCTAATCACAAAAAAAAAAAGGAAATTAATCTAATCAGACCTTAAATAGGAATTTTGACATACTTCCTATTTTAAGAATAATTAAACTAACTAAAACTAATGGGCTTTTAAAATAACAAATTCGTCCAGCCCTTATTTAACATAATTAAACCCATTAATAACTTGGACTTGAATTAAGTTGTATTGAACTTGAGCTGCACTTGGCACAAAGCTTTGGTGTCCTTGTAAACTTTCACTAGCTAAGTTCACAAAGCCTTGTAGATGATGGATTAAGGCTTCTTGAAGCTTCTTAGATTGAGACCTTGTTATAGGTCTTTGAGGCATGCTGATTGGACTCAAAACCTCTTGAACTTGATCCTTGCCTTCTTGACCATGCTCATCTTCATCATGTTGAACTCTTTGAGCTTGGTGTGTTGGCTGCTCCATAACATGTTCCGTGTTCAAAATTGCACAAATTGTGCATTTGATTGTGTCAATTTGATTTACGAGCTTTGTAATGATATAAATTGTATTTGGGACTTCGAGCTGGCAGTTTGACCACAGGGTAACAACAAATCTTAAACCATTTATGCACGAATTTGCCGGAGTTCACGTTTTGCGTTCAAACATGCACAAATGTACACAGAGTGTGCATTCAACTAAATCAATTTGATTTAAGAATTTAGAATGCTAGAATCTGTACTTAGGATTAAAAATATGCAATTGGAGCATTGGATAGGATGTTTAAAACAATTTGAGCACAAATTTGCACGAGTGTGCATCTTATTTTCAAAATACGCAGATGTGCGCAAATTGTGCATTCAATATTGTCAATCATATGTACTGCATTTTGGAATGCTAGAACATGTACTGAGTATTGAAAATATGCAACCGGAACATTGGATAAGATGTTTAAAACAATTCGTACACAAATTTGCGCGAGTTCATGTTTTGCGTTCAAACGTGCACAAATTATGGATACCATAATGCCAATCATATTTTTGAGCTTAGAATGCTAGAATTTGTACTAAGTATTGTAAATATGCAATTGGAACATTGGATAACATTTTTAAAGCCATTTGTCTACAAATTTGCACGAGTTCACGTTTTGCATTCAAACATGCGCTAATGTGCACAAATTGTGCAATCGATTGTGTCAATTTGATTTACAAGTTAGGAATGATACAATTTTGTAATTTGGATTGTAAATATGCATTTGGACCATTGGAAGACATATTTTAAACCATTTTTGCACAAATTTTGCAAGAGTTCACGTTTCGCATTCAAACTCGCACGAACGTGCGCAAACTGTGCATTCAGTAACGTCAATTAGATTTATGCGCATGGAATGCTGGAATGTGTGTTTTGGTTCAAAAATATGCAATCGGAACATTGGGTAACACGTTTAGAACAATTTGTGCGCAAATTGCACTTGTTCGCATTTTTTTTGTTCAAACATGCACGAACGTGCAAAAATTGTGCATTCAGCAATGTCAATTACATTTATGTGTTTAGAATGCTGTAATATGTAACTATTATTGTAAATGTGCAATTGGAACATTGGATAACACGTTCAAAACGCACTAAGTTGCACGGCCTCATGTTTTGCATTCAAATATGCGCAAATTGTGCATTCGATGATGTCGATTCGATTTATGAGTTTGCAAGGGCATAATTTGTATTTTGAATTGTAAATATGGAATTGGGCCGTTGGATAAAATGTTTTAAACCAATTATGCACAGAATTTGCAAGAGTCCGCGCCTTACGTTCAAATATGCACAAGTCGTGCATTTAGTGAAAATTAATTTGACTTATGAGTCGAGAATGATGGAATATTACCGGAAATATGCAATCGGAACTTTGGACAACATATTTAAAACATTTTGAATGAAAATTCGGACGAGTTCGTGTTCCGTTTTCAAAATTGCACAAATTGTGCATTCGATTGTGTCAATTTGATTTACGAGCTTTGTAATGATATAAATTGTATTTGGGACTTCGAGTTGGCAGTTTGACCACAGGGTAACAACAAATCTTAAACCATTTATGCACGAATTTGCCGGAGTTCACGTTTTGCGTTCAAACATGCACAAATGTACACAGAGTGTGCATTCAACTAAATCAATTTGATTTAAGAGTTTAGAATGCTAGAATCTGTACTTAGGATTAAAAATATGCAATTGGAGCATTGGATAGGATGTTTAAAACAATTTGAGCACAAATTTGCACGAGTGTGCATCTTATTTTCAAAATGCGCAGATGTGCGCAAATTGTGCATTCAATATTGTTAATCATATGTACTGCATTTTGGAATGCTAGAACATGTACTGAGTATTGGAAATATGCAACCGGAACATTAGATAAGATGTTTAAAACAATTCGTACACAAATTTGCGCGAGTTCATGTTTTGCGTTCAAACGTGCACAAATTATGGATACCATAATGCCAATCATATTTTTGAGCTTAGAATGCTAGAATTTGTACTAAGTATTGTAAATATGCAATTGGAACATTGGATAACATTTTTAAAGCCATTTGTCTACAAATTTGCACGAGTTCACATTTTGCATTCAAACATGCGCTAATGTGCACAAATTGTGCAATCGATTGTGTCAATTTGATTTACAAGTTAGGAATGATACAATTTTGTAATTTGGATTGTAAATATGTATTTGGACCATTGGAAGACATATTTTAAACCATTTTTGCACAAATTTTGCAAGAGTTCACGTTTCGCATTCAAACTCGCACGAACGTGCGCAAACTGTGCATTCAGTAACGTCAATTAGATTTATGCGCATGGAATGCTGGAATGTGTGTTTTGGTTCAAAAATATGCAATCGGAACATTGGGTAACACGTTTAGAACAATTTGTGCGCAAATTGCACTTGTTCGCATTTTTTTTGTTCAAACATGCACGAACGTGCAAAAATTGTGCATTCAGCAATGTCAATTACATTTATGTGTTTAGAATGCTGTAATATGTAACTATTATTGTAAATGTGCAATTGGAACATTGGATAACACGTTCAAAACGCACTAAGTTGCACGGCCTCATGTTTTGCATTCAAATATGCGCAAATTGTGCATTCGATGATGTCGATTCGATTTATGAGTTTGCAAGGGCATAATTTGTATTTTGAATTGTAAATATGGAATTGGGCCGTTGGATAAAATGTTTTAAACCAATTATGCACAGAATTTGCAAGAGTCCGCGCCTTACGTTCAAATATGCACAAGTCGTGCATTTAGTGAAAATTAATTTGACTTATGAGTCGAGAATGATGGAATATTACCGGAAATATGCAATCGGAACTTTGGACAACATATTTAAAACATTTTGAATGAAAATTCGGACGAGTTCGTGTTCCGTTTTCAAAATTGCACAAATTGTGCATTCGATTGTGTCAATTTGATTTACGAGCTTTGTAATGATATAAATTGTATTTGGGACTTCGAGTTGGCAGTTTGACCACAGGGTAACAACAAATCTTAAACCATTTATGCACGAATTTGCCGGAGTTCACGTTTTGCGTTCAAACATGCACAAATGTACACAGAGTGTGCATTCAACTAAATCAATTTGATTTAAGAGTTTAGAATGCTAGAATCTGTACTTAGGATTAAAAATATGCAATTGGAGCATTGGATAGGATGTTTAAAACAATTTGAGCACAAATTTGCACGAGTGTGCATCTTATTTTCAAAATGCGCAGATGTGCGCAAATTGTGCATTCAATATTGTCAATCATATATACTGCATTTTGGAATGCTAGAACATGTACTGAGTATTGGAAATATGCAACCGGAACATTGGATAAGATGTTTAAAACAATTCGTACACAAATTTGCGCGAGTTCATGTTTTGCGTTCAAACGTGCACAAATTATGGATACCATAATGCCAATCATATTTTTGAGCCTAGAATGCTAGAATTTGTACTAAGTATTGTAAATATGCAATTGGAACATTGGATAACATTTTTAAAGCCATTTGTCTACAAATTTGCACGAGTTCACGTTTTGCATTCAAACATGCGCTAATGTGCACAAATTGTGCAATCGATTGTGTCAATTTGATTTATAAGTTAGGAATGATACAATTTTGTAATTTGGATTGTAAATATGCATTTGGACCATTGGAAGACATATTTTAAACCATTTTTGCACAAATTTTGCAAGAGTTCACGTTTCGCATTCAAACTCGCACGAACATGCGCAAACTGTGCATTCAGTAACGTCAATTAGATTTATGCGCATGGAATGCTGGAATGTGTGTTTTGGTTCAAAAAAATGCAATCGGAACATTGGGTAATACGTTTAGAACAATTTGTGCGCAAATTGCACTTGTTCGCATTTTTTTTGTTCAAACATGCACGAACGTGCAAAAATTGTGCATTCAGCAATGTCAATTACATTTATGTGTTTAGAATGCTGTAATATGTAACTATTATTGTAAATGTGCAATTGGAACATTGGATAACACGTTCAAAACGCACTAATTTGCACGGCCTCACGTTTTGCGTTCAAATATGCGCAAATTGCGCATTCGATGATGTCGATTCGATTTATGAGTTTGTAAGGGCATAATTTGTATTTTGAATTGTAAATATGGAATTGGGCCGTTGGATAAAATGTTTTAAACCAATTATGCACAGAATTTGCAAGAGTCCGCGCCTTACGTTCAAATATGCACAAGTCGTGCATTTAGTGAAAATTAATTTGACTTATGAGTCGAGAATGATGGAATATGACCGGAAATATGCAATCGGAACTTTGGACAACATATTTAAAACATTTTGAATGAAAATTTGGACGAGTTCGTGTTCCGTGTTTAAAATTGCACAAATTGTGCATTCGATTGTGTCAATTTGATTTACGAGCTTTGTAATGATATAAATTGTATTTGGGACTTCGAGTTGGCAGTTTGACCACAGGGTAACAACAAATCTTAAACCATTTATGCACGAATTTGCCGGTGTTCATGTTTTGCGTTCAAACATGCACAAATGTACACAGAGTGTGCATTCAACTAAATCAATTTGATTTAAGAGTTTAGAATGCTAGAATCTGTACTTAGGATTAAAAATATGCAATTGGAGCATTGGATAGGATGTTTAAAACAATTTGAGCACAAATTTGCACGAGTGTGCATCTTATTTTCAAAATGCGCAGATGTGCGCAAATTGTGCATTCAATATTGTCAATCAAATGTACTGCATTTTGGAATGCTAGAACATGTACTGAGTATTGGAAATATGCAACCGGAACATTGGATAAGATGTTTAAAACAATTCGTACACAAATTTGCGCGAGTTCATGTTTTGCGTTCAAACGTGCACAAATTATGGATACCATAATGCCAATCATATTTTTGAGCTTAGAATGCTAGAATTTGTACTAAGTATTGTAAATATGCAATTGGAACATTGGATAACATTTTTAAAGCCATTTGTCTACAAATTTGCACGAGTTCACGTTTTGCATTCAAACATGCGCTAATGTGCACAAATTGTGCAATCGATTGTGTCAATTTGATTTACAAGTTAGGAATGATACAATTTTGTAATTTGGATTGTAAATATGCATTTGGACCTTTGGAAGACATATTTTAAACCATTTTGGCACAAATTTTGCAAGAGTTCACGTTTCGCATTCAAACTCGCACGAACGTGCGCAAACTGTGCATTCAGTAATGTCAATTAGATTTATGCGCATGGAATGCTGGAATGTGTGTTTTGGTTCAAAAATATGCAATCGGAACATTGGGTAACACGTTTAGAACAATTTGTGCGCAAATTGCACTTGTTCGCATTTTTTTTGTTCAAACATGCACGAACGTGCAAAAATTGTGCATTCAGCAATGTCAATTACATTTATGTGTTTAGAATGCTGTAATATGTAACTATTATTGTAAATGTGCAATTGGAACATTGGATAACACGTTCAAAACGCACTAATTTGCACGGCCTCACGTTTTGCGTTCAAATATGCGCAAATTGCGCATTCGATGATGTCGATTCGATTTATGAGTTTCTAAGGGCATAATTTGTATTTTGAATTGTAAATATGGAATTGGGCCGTTGGATAAAATGTTTTAAACCAATTATGCACAGAATTTGCAAGAGTCCGCGCCTTACGTTCAAATATGCACAAGTTGTGCATTTAGTGAAAATTAATTTGACTTATGAGTCGAGAATGATGGAATATGACCGGAAATATGCAATCGGAACTTTGGACAACATATTTAAAACATTTTGAATGAAAATTGGGACGAGTTCGTGTTCCGTGTTCAAAATTGCACAAATTGTGCATTCGATTATGTCAATTTGATTTACGAGCTTTGTAATGATATAAATTGTATTTGGGACTTCGAGTTGGCAGTTTGACCACAGGGTAACAACAAATCTTAAACCATTTATGCACGAATTTGCCGGAGTTCACGTTTTGCGTTCAAACATGCACAAATGTATACAGAGTGTGCATTCAACTAAATCAATTTGATTTAAGAGTTTAGAATGCTAGAATCTGTACTTAGGATTAAAAATATGCAATTGGAGCATTGGATAGGATGTTTAAAACAATTTGAGCACAAATTTGCACGAGTGTGCATCTTATTTTCAAAATGCGCAGATGTGCGCAAATTGTGCATTCAATATTGTCAATCATATGTACTGCATTTTGGAATGCTAGAACATGTACTGAGTATTGGAAATATGCAACCGGAACATTGGATAAGATGTTTAAAACAATTCGTACACAAATTTGCGCGAGTTCATGTTTTGCGTTCAAACGTGCACAAATTATGGATACCATAATGCCAATCATATTTTTGAGCTTAGAATGCTAGAATTTGTACTAAGTATTGTAAATATGCAATTGGAACATTGGATAACATTTTTAAAGCCATTTGTCTACAAATTTGCACGAGTTCACGTTTTGCATTCAAACATGCGCTAATGTGCACAAATTGTGCAATCGATTGTGTCAATTTGATTTACAAGTTAGGAATGATACAATTTTGTAATTTGGATTGTAAATATGCATTTGGACCTTTGGAAGACATATTTTAAACCATTTTGGCACAAATTTTGCAAGAGTTCACGTTTCGCATTCAAACTCGCACGAACGTGCGCAAACTGTGCATTCAGTAATGTCAATTAGATTTATGTGCATGGAATGCTGGAATGTGTGTTTTGGTTCAAAAATATGCAATCGGAACATTGGGTAACACGTTTAGAACAATTTGTGCGCAAATTGCACTTGTTCGCATTTTTTTTGTTCAAACATGCACGAACGTGCAAAAATTGTGCATTCAGCAATGTCAATTACATTTATGTGTTTAGAATGCTGTAATATGTAACTATTATTGTAAATGTGCAATTGGAACATTGGATAACACGTTCAAAACGCACTAATTTGCACGGCCTCACGTTTTGCGTTCAAATATGCGCAAATTGCGCATTCGATGATGTCGATTCGATTTATGAGTTTCTAAGGGCATAATTTGTATTTTGAATTGTAAATATGGAATTGGGCCGTTGGATAAAATGTTTTAAACCAATTATGCACAGAATTTGCAAGAGTCCGCGCCTTACGTTCAAATATGCACAAGTTGTGCATTTAGTGAAAATTAATTTGACTTATGAGTCGAGAATGATGGAATATGACCGGAAATATGCAATCGGAACTTTGGACAACATATTTAAAACATTTTGAATGAAAATTGGGACGAGTTCGTGTTCCGTGTTCAAAATTGCACAAATTGTGCATTCGATTATGTCAATTTGATTTACGAGCTTTGTAATGATATAAATTGTATTTGGGACTTCGAGTTGGCAGTTTGACCACAGGGTAACAACAAATCTTAAACCATTTATGCACGAATTTGCCGGAGTTCACGTTTTGCGTTCAAACATGCACAAATGTATACAGAGTGTGCATTCAACTAAATCAATTTGATTTAAGAGTTTAGAATGCTAGAATCTGTACTTAGGATTAAAAATATGCAATTGGAGCATTGGATAGGATGTTTAAAACAATTTGAGCACAAATTTGCACGAGTGTGCATCTTATTTTCAAAATGCGCAGATGTGCGCAAATTGTGCATTCAATATTGTCAATCATATGTACTGCATTTTGGAATGCTAGAACATGTACTGAGTATTGGAAATATGCAACCGGAACATTGGATAAGATGTTTAAAACAATTCGTACACAAATTTGCGCGAGTTCATGTTTTGCGTTCAAACGTGCACAAATTATGGATACCATAATGCCAATCATATTTTTGAGCTTAGAATGCTAGAATTTGTACTAAGTATTGTAAATATGCAATTGGAACATTGGATAACATTTTTAAAGCCATTTGTCTACAAATTTGCACGAGTTCACGTTTTGCATTCAAACATGCGCTAATGTGCACAAATTGTGCAATCGATTGTGTCAATTTGATTTACAAGTTAGGAATGATACAATTTTGTAATTTGGATTGTAAATATGCATTTGGACCATTGGAAGACATATTTTAAACCATTTTGGCACAAATTTTGCAAGAGTTCACGTTTCGCATTCAAACTCGCACGAACGTGCGCAAACTGTGCATTCAGTAATGTCAATTAGATTTATGCGCATGGAATGCTGGAATGTGTGTTTTGGTTCAAAAATATGCAATCGGAACATTGGGTAACACGTTTAGAACAATTTGTGCGCAAATTGCACTTGTTCGCATTTTTTTTGTTCAAACATGCACGAACGTGCAAAAATTGTGCATTCAGCAATGTCAATTACATTTATGTGTTTAGAATGCTGTAATATGTAACTATTATTGTAAATGTGCAATTGGAACATTGGATAACACGTTCAAAACGCACTAATTTGCACGGCCTCACGTTTTGCGTTCAAATATGCGCAAATTGCGCATTCGATGATGTCGATTCGATTTATGAGTTTCTAAGGGCATAATTTGTATTTTGAATTGTAAATATGGAATTGGGCCGTTGGATAAAATGTTTTAAACCAATTATGCACAGAATTTGCAAGAGTCCGCGCCTTACGTTCAAATATGCACAAGTTGTGCATTTAGTGAAAATTAATTTGACTTATGAGTCGAGAATGATGGAATATGACCGGAAATATGCAATCGGAACTTTGGACAACATATTTAAAACATTTTGAATGAAAATTGGGACGAGTTCGTGTTCCGTGTTCAAAATTGCACAAATTGTGCATTCGATTATGTCAATTTGATTTACGAGCTTTGTAATGATATAAATTGTATTTGGGACTTCGAGTTGGCAGTTTGACCACAGGGTAACAACAAATCTTAAACCATTTATGCACGAATTTGCCGGAGTTCACGTTTTGCATTCAAACATGCACAAATGTATACAGAGTGTGCATTCAACTAAATCAATTTGATTTAAGAGTTTAGAATGCTAGAATCTGTACTTAGGATTAAAAATATGCAATTGGAGCATTGGATAGGATGTTTAAAACAATTTGAGCACAAATTTGCACGAGTGTGCATCTTATTTTCAAAATGCGCAGATGTGCGCAAATTGTGCATTCAATATTGTCAATCATATGTACTGCATTTTGGAATGCTAGAACATGTACTGAGTATTGGAAATATGCAACCGGAACATTGGATAAGATGTTTAAAACAATTCGTACACAAATTTGCGCGAGTTCATGTTTTGCGTTCAAACGTGCACAAATTATGGATACCATAATGCCAATCATATTTTTGAGCTTAGAATGCTAGAATTTGTACTAAGTATTGTAAATATGCAATTGGAACATTGGATAACATTTTTAAAGCCATTTGTCTACAAATTTGCACGAGTTCACGTTTTGCATTCAAACATGCGCTAATGTGCACAAATTGTGCAATCGATTGTGTCAATTTGATTTACAAGTTAGGAATGATACAATTTTGTAATTTGGATTGTAAATATGCATTTGGACCATTGGAAGACATATTTTAAACCATTTTTGCACAAATTTTGCAAGAGTTCACGTTTCGCATTCAAACTCGCACGAACGTGCGCAAACTGTGCATTCAGTAACGTCAATTAGCTTTATGCGCATGGAATGCTGGAATGTGTGTTTTGGTTCAAAAATATGCAATCGGAACATTGGGTAACACGTTTAGAACAATTTGTGTGCAAATTGCACTTGTTCGCATTTTTTTTGTTCAAACATGCACGAACGTGCAAAAATTGTGCATTCAGCAATGTCAATTACATTTATGTGTTTAGAATGCTGTAATATGTAACTATTATTGTAAATGTGCAATTGGAACATTGGATAACACGTTCAAAACGCACTAATTTGCACGGCCTCACGTTTTGCGTTCAAATATGCGCAAATTGCGCATTCGATGATGTCGATTCGATTTATGAATTTGTAAGGGCATAATTTGTATTTTGAATTGTAAATATGGAATTGGGCCGTTGGATAAAATGTTTTAAACCAATTATGCACAGAATTTGTAAGAGTCCGCGCCTTACGTTCAAATATGCACAAGTCATGCATTTAGTGAAAATTAATTTGACTTATGAGTCGAGAATGATGGAATATGACCGGAAATATGCAATCAGAACTTTGGACAACATATTTAAAACATTTTGAATGAAAATTCGGACGAGTTCGTGTTCCGTGTTCAAAATTGCACAAATTGTGCATTCGATTGTGTCAATTTGATTTACGAGCTTTGTAATGATATAAATTGTATTTGGGACTTCGAGCTGGCAGTTTGACCACAGGGTAACAACAAATCTTAAACCATTTATGCACGAATTTGCCGGAGTTCACGTTTTGCGTTCAAACATGCACAAATGTACACAGAGTGTGCATTCAACTAAATCAATTTGATTTAAGAGTTTAGAATGCTAGAATCTGTACTTAGGATTAAAAATATGCAATTGGAGCATTGGATAGGATGTTTAAAACAATTTGAGCACAAATTTGCACGAGTGTGCATCTTATTTTCAAAATGCGCAGATGTGCGCAAATTGTGCATTCAATATTGTCAATCATATGTACTGCATTTTGGAATGCTAGAACATGTACTGAGTATTGGAAATATGCAACTGGAACATTGGATAAGATGTTTAAAACAATTCGTACACAAATTTGCGCGAGTTCATGTTTTGCGTTCAAACGTGCACAAATTATGGATACCATAATGCCAATCATATTTTTGAGCTTAGAATGCTAGAATTTGTACTAAGTATTGTAAATATGCAATTGGAACATTGGATAACATTTTTAAAGCCATTTGTCTACAAATTTGCACGAGTTCACGTTTTGCATTCAAACATGCGCTAATGTGCACAAATTGTGCAATCGATTGTGTCAATTTGATTTACAAGTTAGGAATGATACAATTTTGTAATTTGGATTGTAAATATGCATTTGGACCATTGGAAGACATATTTTAAACCATTTTTGCACAAATTTTGCAAGAGTTCACGTTTCGCATTCAAACTCGCACGAACGTGCGCAAACTGTGCATTCAGTAACGTCAATTAGATTTATGCGCATGGAATGCTGGAATGTGTGTTTTGGTTCAAAAATATGCAATCGGAACATTGGGTAACACGTTTAGAACAATTTGTGCGCAAATTGCACTTGTTCGCATTTTTTTTGTTCAAACATGCACGAACGTGCAAAAATTGTGCATTCAGCAATGTCAATTACATTTATGTGTTTAGAATGCTGTAATATGTAACTATTATTGTAAATGTGCAATTGGAACATTGGATAACACGTTCAAAACGCACTAATTTGCACGGCCCCACGTTTTGCGTTCAAATATGCGCAAATTGCGCATTCGATGATGTCGATTCGATTTATGAGTTTGTAAGGGCATAATTTGTATTTTGAATTGTAAATATGGAATTGGGCCGTTGGATAAAATGTTTTAAACCAATTATGCACAGAATTTGCAAGAGTCCGCGCCTTACGTTCAAATATGCACAAGTTGTGCATTTAGTGAAAATTAATTTGACTTATGAGTCGAGAATGATGGAATATGACCGGAAATATGCAATCGGAACTTTGGACAACATATTTAAAACATTTTGAATGAAAATTCGGACGAGTTCGTGTTCCGTGTTCAAAATTGCACAAATTGTGCATTCGATTGTGTCAATTTGATTTACGAGCTTTGTAATGATATAAATTGTATTTGGGACTTCGAGTTGGCAGTTTGACCACAGGGTAACAACAAATCTTAAACCATTTATGCACGAATTTGCCGGAGTTCACGTTTTGTGTTCAAACATGCACAAATGTACACAGAGTGTGCATTCAACTAAATCAATTTGATTTAAGAGTTTAGAATGCTAGAATCTATACTTAGGATTAAAAATATGCAATTGGAGCATTGGATAGGATGTTTAAAACAATTTGAGCACAAATTTGCACGAGTGTGCATCTTATTTTCAAAATGCGCAGATGTGCGCAAATTGTGCATTCAATATTGTCAATCATATGTACTGCATTTTGGAATGCTAGAACATGTACTGAGTATTGAAAATATGCAACCGGAACATTGGATAAGATGTTTAAAACAATTCGTACACAAATTTGCGCGAGTTCATGTTTTGCGTTCAAACGTGCACAAATTATGGATACCATAATGCCAATCATATTTTTGAGCTTAGAATGCTAGAATTTGTACTAAGTATTGTAAATATGCAATTGGAACATTGGATAACATTTTTAAAGCCATTTGTCTACAAATTTGCACGAGTTCACGTTTTGCATTCAAACATGCGCTAATGTGCACAAATTGTGCAATCGATTGTGTCAATTTGATTTACAAGTTAGGAATGATACAATTTTGTAATTTGGATTGTGAATATGCATTTGGACCATTGGAAGACATATTTTAAACCATTTTTGCACAAATTTTGCAAGAGTTCACGTTTCGCATTCAAACTCGCACGAACGTGCGCAAACTGTGCATTCAGTAACGTCAATTAGATTTATGCGCATGGAATGCTGGAATGTGATGCAACCAAGCTAAGCAAGCCCATCAAACCAAGTGATCCATTGCATTATGAGGGACCAATGACAAGATCAAAGACAAAGAAGTTCAAACAAGCATTGAATTTGCTTGTCTTTCACATTATAAGCAAGTTGGTGGATTTGACTACAAGTACAAGCTTAGAGCCGCATGATGAAGAATTCAAGCTAATTAGCTTAATTTCCTATTCTGAAATTAATTAGCTTGAATTGGACGAATTTGGAAGTTGTTTTTTTTTTATTCATATTTTGGAGTCAATAAGGAAGATTCAAGAAGATTCTAGAAGATGTGAGAAGATTCAAGAATATTCCAAGTCAAAGTCAACAAGTCAAAGTCATAGTCAAATAGTCAACAAGTCAAAGTCAATGGTCAATGGTCAACATATGACATGGCATGTGACATGGCATGCTTTAATGCTTAGTTGTCATGAGTTGTCATTTTGCTTAGTTGTCATGAATTGTAATGAGTTGTCAATTTTGACTTTTCAAAGATGAGTTGTCATTAGTTGTCATTAGTTGTCCTATTTTAAAGGAAATCTCCTTAATTAAGGATTTTCCTATATAGGTATCTTTAGGAATAAGGAATAGAACCTTTTCCTTTAAGGATTAGGTTGTTTACATGCCTATATAAGGGCTAACCCTATGACATACGAATTTAAGAAGATTGAAATATTAAAAGTAAGGTTTTTCCTTAAACTTTGTTCTTTTGAAACTTTGCAAGTTTACTTGAATTGTTTCACTTCTACCTTTCATTACAATTGCTAGGTTAGATTAAACTTAGAATTGTGTGATTGTTCATCTTATAATAGCTAAGTATCTTGCTTCAATTTAATAAGCAAGGGGTTTAGCTCCATCAACACAACTATCCTTGATGATCCTTGGGCTAATATTCAAAGTTGGATGCGCGTTCTATCTCTTTTATAGGTAGGGTTCGTATCAGTTTGGTATCAGAGCCAAACTTCAAGGTTTGGTTATTTATCATTTAATTTTCGTTCATAATTTCTTCTTCTTCTTCTCAATTCTGCTCAATTCAAAAAAAAAAAAAAAAAAAAAAAAAAAAAACACCAATCATTGTGTTTTATGCAAAAGGGTTCAAAATCTATCAAAAGACCCTTAATTGAGTTAGTTTATTCAATTTCCATATCTATTGAGAAAAAAAAATTGTTACTTTGTTTTAATTCAGAATTGTGTTTTGGTTGTGTTTGTGGGTTTATAACTCAAATTTGATTTCTTTTGTTAATTTTCATTGTGTATGATTTCTTGGCTTCTAAAAAAAATTGGGTTTTTCTTGATTTTGAGCTAAGTTTTGTTCACTTGCTTATTTTCTTATTTATTTGATTCGTGAATAGTCACTTTGAAATTTTAAGTTTAATTTGATTTTTGTGATTGTGGTGTTGAGTTGATTGAGCAATTTTTGTATAATTTGCATTAGTTTTATTAGAACTAAGATTTGGGGAATTTGAGTGGTAAAAGGCGAGTGGTGAGCTCATAAAAGGGTAAGAGCCTTATTGAGTGAAACACGAGTGTGAGTGCCATTTAAATTGAGTGAAACACGTAAGGGAGTGTTTGGTGAGATCTTTTTTTATTGCTACTAATAATTTCTTGTAGGAAAAATTAAAGTAATGACTCAAGAAGGTGAAGAAGGAATGCCCGATCAAAAGATGTACATGAAATCCATGACCCAATTGTTTGACAAGTTGAGACTAGATTTGGTAAACCAAATTGGAGACTTGGCAGACCGAATAGACAAGATAGAGTCAAGTCATCATGGAGATGCTAGTATAATCAATACTAGAACCCGTGGGAGACATGAACAAGAGGATGACGAACAAACATCCAATTCAGGAAGAAATGGGCGTGCAAGAGTTGATAACAACTTGGGAAGCATTAAGATGAAAATTCCAAGCTTTCAAGGAAAAAGTGATGCCGAAGCCTATTTGGAGTGGGAGAAAAAAGTGGAGTTCATCTTTGAGTGCCATCAATATTCTGAAGAAAAGAAGGTGAAGCTAGCTGCCGTAGAGTTTACCGATTATGCACTTGTTTGGTGGGATCAATTGGTGACTAGTAGAAGAAGGAACCATGATCGACCTATTGAGACATGGGAGGAGATGAAGGCAATCATGCGCAAGAGGTTTGTTCCTACACACTATTATAGAGAATTGTATAATAAACTTCAAAACCTTGTGCAAGGATCTAAAAGTGTAGAGGAGTACCATCAAGCAATGGAGATAGCTATGATTAGAGCAAATATTGATGAAGACCGTGAGGCAACAATGGCGAGGTTTTTGCATGGGCTGAATAGAAACATAGCCGACTTAGTGGAATTACATCACTATGTTGACATGGATGATATGTTGCACATGGCGATCAAGATTGAGAAGCAATTGAAGTTCAAGAATTCCAAAGGCAATTCAACTTCTTCTAGTGCTTCATGGAAGTCAAATTGGAAGAATAGAGATAAAAGCTTCACTAAGGCAAAATTTGACAACAACAAAGGAGGAAACGAAGGGGGCAATGCCAAGACCAAAGACAAAGGTGAAACTCAAACTAAACGATCTCGTGATGTTCAATGTTTTAAATGTTTGGGTTATGGGCATATCTCTTCTAACTGCCCAAATAAGCGCACCATGACGATGAGGGGTAGCGAAGTCTTTAGTGAAAGTGATGATGATGAGTGCAACTTGGAGATGCCTGAGCTTGAGGATGCAAGTGATGATGAGGCTGTACAAAGTCCATCACATGGTGAATTGCTTGTTACAAGGCGAATCATGAATGTGCAAACCAAGATGGAGGATGAGGCACAACGTGAGAACATCTTTCACACTAGATGCAAGGTGCAAGATAAGGTATGTTGTATGATCATTGATGGCGGTAGTTGCACAAATGTAGCTAGCACCATGTTAGTTGAGAAATTGCATTTATATACCATGAAGCACCCTAGGCCTTACACATTGCAATGGTTGAATGATTATGGGGAGATAAAAGTAACTAAACAAGTGAAGATAGCATTTTCCATAGGCAAATATGAAGATGAAGTATTGTGTGATGTAGTGCCTATGCAAGCTTGTCATATTCTTTTGGGGCGTCCTTGGCAATATGATAGGAGGGCTAATCATAATGGGTTCTCTAATAGATATTCTTTTATAATGAATGATGTACCCATTACCCTTAAACCTTTAACCCCTAAAGAAGTGTATGAGGACCAAAAAGTCCTAAAGCAAAGATTTGAAGAGTTTGAAAAAGAAAAAGCAATAAAAAGAGAGAGAGAGAGTTTGCATAAAAAAGAAAAGGCAAACAAGCAAAAGGAAAGCTGTGAGAAAAGCAATGAGAGAAGTGAGCAAAGAGTGGAAAAAGGAGAGCTTGAGGGGATGCACAATGAGAAAAAAAAGAGTGATGTGCATGCAAAAGGAGAGTTGAGTGTGAATAAGGTAACACAAGAGAGAAAATCAAGTTTTTATGCAAAAGAAAAAGATGTGAGGAAAGCTTTACTTTTAAGGCAGCCTATGCTTGTACTTATTTACAAGGAATCTTATTTGTGCTCTAACGATCTTGACCCTTCTTTGCCTAGTTCTTTTGTGAGATTATTGCAGGAATTTCAAGATGTGTTTCCCGATGATATTCCTAGTGGTTTGCCGCCAATAAGAGGAATAGAGCATCAAATTGACTTTGTACCTGGTTCTGCAATTCCAAATAGACCCGCGTATAGATGCAATCCTGAGGAAACCAAAGAGTTGCAAAGGCAAGTTGAGGATCTTATGAACAAAGGTTACATTCGAGAAAGCATGAGCCCATGTGCCGTTCCAGTTTTACTTGTGCCTAAGAAGGATGGCACTTGGAGAATGTGTGTTGATTGTCGTGCAATTAACAAAATAATGGTAAAGTATCGTCATCCTATTCCTAGGTTAGATGATATGCTTGATGAGTTGCATGGGGCTATTATATTTTCCAAGATTGATTTGAAAAGTGGTTATCATCAAATTCGCATGAAAGAGGGTGATGAGTGGAAAACTGCATTTAAAACAAAATATGGTTTATATGAGTGGTTAGTCATGCCTTTTGGTTTAACTAATGCACCTAGCACTTTTATGAGATTAATGAACCATGTTTTGCGTGCTTTCATTGGAAAATTTGTGGTTGTTTATTTTGATGATATACTTATATATAGTAAATCTTTGGAAGAGCATATTGAACATGTGCATTTGGTTTTGGAAGTGCTGCGTAAGGAATGTTTGTATGCTAACCTCAAAAAGTGTAGTTTTTGCACACATAAGCTTGTTTTCTTAGGCTTTGTTGTTAGTGCAAAAGGAATAGAGGTAGATGAAGAGAAGGTCAAGGCAATTAAAGACTGGCCTACGCCTAGAGGAGTTAGTGATGTGCGAAGTTTTCATGGTCTTGCAAGCTTTTATAGGCGATTTGTGAGGGATTTTAGTACCATTGCAGCGCCATTGACCGAAGTCATTAAGAAAAATGTTGGCTTCAAGTGGGGAGAAGCACAAGAACAAGCATTTAACATGCTTAAGGATAAGTTGACGTCTGCTCCTTTACTTACTCTACCTAATTTTTCTAAAACATTTGAAATTGAATGTGATGCTTCAGGTTTTGGAATTGGGGCTGTTCTAATGCAAGATGGACAACCAATTGCTTATTTTAGTGAAAAGTTAAATGGTGCAAGCTTGAAGTACCCCACTTATGACAAAGAGATGTATGCCTTAGTTCACGCTCTAGAGACATGGCAGCATTATTTATTGCCTAAGGAGTTCATGATACATACTGATCATGAATCCTTGAAGCACTTGAAGGGGCAAAATAAGCTTAACAAACGACATGCTAGGTGGAGTGAATTCATTGAGTCATTTCCTTATGTCATTAAATACAAGCAAGGTAAAGAGAATGTTGTGGCTGATGCACTTTCAAGAAGGTATACTTTACTTGCTTCTTTAGATGCCAAATTGCTAGGATTTGAATACATAAAAGAGCTATATGAGAATGACAGTGATTTTGGTAGTGTTTATCATGCATGTGAAAATATTGCTTTTGAAAAGTTCTATAGGCATGATGGTTACTTGTTTAAAGAGAAACGGTTGTGTGTTCCTAACTGTTCTATGCGTGAATTACTTGTTCGTGAAGCACATGAGGGTGGTTTAATGGGACATTTTGGTATAGCCAAGACTTTAGATGTTTTACATGATCACTTTTATTGGCCTAACATGAAAAAAGATGTTGTTAGAATTTGTGATAAGTGCATTGTGTGTAAACAAGCTAAGTCTAAGTTAAAACCACATGGTTTGTATATGCCTTTACCGGTGCCTAGTTCACCTTGGATTGATATTTCCATGGATTTTGTGCTTGGTTTACCTAGGACTAGGCAAGGACATGATTCAATATATGTTGTTGTAGATAGGTTTTCTAAAATGGCTCACTTTATAGCATGTAGAAAAACTAATGATGCACAACATGTTGCGGATTTGTTCTTTAAAGAGATTGTTCGATTGCATGGCATGCCTAGAACAATTGTGAGTGATAGAGATGCTAAATTTTTAAGCTACTTTTGGAAGACTTTGTGGGGTAAATTGGGCACTAAACTTTTATTTTCTACAACCTGTCATCCACAAACTGATGGGCAAACTGAGGTAGTTAATAGAACTTTATCTCAATTACTAAGAACCATGGTTAGGCATAATTTGAAATCATGGGAAGATTGCTTGCCACATATTGAATTTGCATATAATCGTAGTGTGCATTCTTCTACCAATTTTTGTCCTTTTGAGATTGTTTATGGTTTTATTCCATTGAGTCCTTTAGATTTGATTGCTTTACCTTTGAGTGAACAAGTAAATCTAGATGGAAAGAAGAAGGCAGAATTTGTGAAGTCCTTACATGAAAAGGTGCGAGCAAATCTTGAAAGAAAGAATGAGCAATATGCCAAACATGCAAACAAGGGGCGCATAAAAGTTGTATTTGAACCAGGTGATTGGGTTTGGGTCCATTTGCGTAAAGAAAGGTTTCCTACTCAAAGGAAATCTAAGTTGATGCCTCGTGGTGATGGACCCTTCCAAGTGTTAGAGCGCATCAATGACAATGCTTATAAAATTGACTTACCCGGTGAGTATGGTGTAAGTGCTACATTTAATGTTGCTGATTTATCTCTTTTTGATTTTAATGTAGGTGATGATTCGAGGACGAATCATCTTGAGGAAAGGGGGAATGATGCAACCAAGCTAAGCAAGCCCATCAAACCAAGTGATCCATTGCATTATGAGGGACCAATGACAAGATCAAAGACAAAGAAGTTCAAACAAGCATTGAATTTGCTTGTCTTTCACATTATAAGCAAGTTGGTGGATTTGACTACAAGTACAAGCTTAGAGCCGCATGATGAAGAATTCAAGCTAATTAGCTTAATTTCCTATTCTGAAATTAATTAGCTTGAATTGGACGAATTTGGAAGTTGTTTTTTTTTTATTCATATTTTGGAGTCAATAAGGAAGATTCAAGAAGATTCTAGAAGATGTGAGAAGATTCAAGAATATTCCAAGTCAAAGTCAACAAGTCAAAGTCATAGTCAAATAGTCAACAAGTCAAAGTCAATGGTCAATGGTCAACATATGACATGGCATGTGACATGGCATGCTTTAATGCTTAGTTGTCATGAGTTGTCATTTTGCTTAGTTGTCATGAATTGTAATGAGTTGTCAATTTTGACTTTTCAAAGATGAGTTGTCATTAGTTGTCATTAGTTGTCCTATTTTAAAGGAAATCTCCTTAATTAAGGATTTTCCTATATAGGTATCTTTAGGAATAAGGAATAGAACCTTTTCCTTTAAGGATTAGGTTGTTTACATGCCTATATAAGGGCTAACCCTATGACATACGAATTTAAGAAGATTGAAATATTAAAAGTAAGGTTTTTCCTTAAACTTTGTTCTTTTGAAACTTTGCAAGTTTACTTGAATTGTTTCACTTCTACCTTTCATTACAATTGCTAGGTTAGATTAAACTTAGAATTGTGTGATTGTTCATCTTATAATAGCTAAGTATCTTGCTTCAATTTAATAAGCAAGGGGTTTAGCTCCATCAACACAACTATCCTTGATGATCCTTGGGCTAATATTCAAAGTTGGATGCGCGTTCTATCTCTTTTATAGGTAGGGTTCGTATCAGAATGTGTGTTTTGGTTCAAAAATATGCAATCGGAACATTAGGTAACACGTTTAGAACAATTTGTGCGCAAATTGCACTTGTTCGCATTTTTTTTGTTCAAACATGCACGAACGTGCAAAAATTGTGCATTCAGCAATGTCAATTACATTTATGTGTTCAGAATGCTGTAATATGTAACTATTATTGTAAATGTGCAATTGGAACATTGGATAACACGTTCAAAACCGTTTGCGCACTAATTTGCACGGCCTCACGTTTTGCGTTCAAATATGCGCAAATTGCACATTCGATGATGTCAATTCAATTTATGAGTTTGTAAGGGCATAATTTGTATTTTGAATTGTAAATATGGAATTGGGCCGTTGGATAAAATGTTTTAAACCAATTATGCACAGAATTTGCAAGAGTCCGCGCCTTACGTTCAAATATGCACAAGTCGTGCATTTAGTGAAAATTAATTTGACTTATGAGTCGAGAATGATGGAATATGACCGGAAATATGCAATCGGAACTTTGGACAACATATTTAAAACATTTTGAATGAAAATTCGGACGAGTTCGTGTTCCGTGTTCAAAATTACACAAATTGTGCATTCGATTGTGTCAATTTGATTTACGAGCTTTGTAATGATATAAATTGTATTTGGGACTTCGAGTTGGCAGTTTGACCACAGGGTAACAACAAATCTTAAACCATTTATGCACGAATTTGCCGGAGTTCACGTTTTGCGTTCAAACATGCACAAATGTACACAGAGTGTGCATTCAACTAAATCAATTTGATTTAAGAGTTTAGAATGCTAGAATCTGTACTTAGGATTAAAAATATGCAATTGGAGCATTGGATAGGATGTTTAAAACAATTTGAGCATAAATTTGCACGAGTGTGCATCTTATTTTCAAAATGCGCAGATGTGCGCAAATTGTGCATTCAATATTGTCAATCATATGTACTGTATTTTGGAATGCTAGAACATGTACTGAATATTGGAAATATGCAACCGGAACATTAGATAAGATGTTTAAAACAATTCGTACACAAATTTGCGCGAGTTCATGTTTTGCATTCAAACGTGCACAAATTATGGATACCATAATGCCAATCATATTTTTGAGCTTAGAATGCTAGAATTTGTACTAAGTATTGTAAATATGCAATTGGAACATTGGATAACATTTTTAAAGCCATTTGTCTACAAATTTGCACGAGTTCACGTTTTGCATTCAAACATGCGCTAATGTGCACAAATTGTGCAATCGATTGTGTCAATTTGATTTACAAGTTAGGAATGATACAATTTTGTAATTTGGATTGTAAATATGCATTTGGACCATTGGAAGACATATTTTAAACCATTTTTGCACAAATTTTGCAAGAGTTCACGTTTCGCATTCAAACTCGCACGAACGTGCGCAAACTGTGTATTCAGTAACGTCAATTAGATTTATGCACATGGAATGCTGGAATGTGTGTTTTGGTTCAAAAATATGCAATCGGAACATTGGGTAACACGTTTAGAACAATTTGTGCGCAAATTGCACTTGTTCGCATTTTTTTTGTTCAAACATGCACGAACGTGCAAAAATTGTGCATTCAGCAATGTCAATTACATTTATGTGTTCAGAATGCTGTAATATGTAACTATTATTGTAAATGTGCAATTGGAACATTGGATAACACGTTCAAAACCGTTTGCCCACTAATTTGCACGGCCTCACGTTTTGCGTTAAAATATGCGCAAATTGCGCATTCGATGATGTCGATTCGATTTATGAGTTTGTAAGGGCATAATTTGTATTTTGAATTGTAAATATGAACTTGGGCCGTTGGATAAAATGTTTTAAACCAATTATGCACAGAATTTGCAAGAGTCCGCGCCTTACGTTCAAATATGCACAAGTCGTGCATTTAGTGAAAATTAATTTGACTTATGAGTTGAGAATGATGGAATATGACCGGAAATATGCAATCGGAACTTTGGACAACATATTTAAAACATTTTGAATGAAAATTCGGACGAGTTCGTGTTCCGTGTTCAAAATTGCACAAATTGTGCATTCGATTGTGTCAATTTGATTTACGAGCTTTGTAATGATATAAATTGTATTTGGGACTTCGAGTTGGCAGTTTGACCACAGGGTAACAACAAATCTTAAACCATTTATGCACGAATTTACTGGAGTTCACGTTTTGCGTTCAAACATGCACAAATGTACACAGAGTGTGCATTCAACTAAATCAATTTGATTTAAGAGTTTAGAATGCTAGAATCTGTACTTAGGATTAAAAATATGCAATTGGAGCATTGGATAGGATGTTTAAAACAATTTGAGCACAAATTTGCACGAGTGTGCATCTTATTTTCAAAATGCGCAGATGTGCGCAAATTGTGCATTCAATATTGTCAATCATATGTACTGCATTTTGGAATGCTAGAACATGTACTGAGTATTGAAAATATGCAACCAGAACATTGGATAAGATGTTTAAAACAATTCGTACACAAATTTGCGCGAGTTCATGTTTTGCGTTCAAACGTGCACAAATTATGGATACCATAATGCCAATCATATTTTTGAGCTTAGAATGCTAGAATTTGTACTAAGTATTGTAAATATGCAATTGGAACATTGGATAACATTTTTAAAGCCATTTGTCTACAAATTTGCACGAGTTCACGTTTTGCATTCAAACATGCGCTAATGGGCACAAATTGTGCAACCGATTGTGTCAATTTGATTTACAAGTTAGGAATGATACAATTTTGTAATTTGGATTGTGAATATGCATTTGGACCATTGGAAGACATATTTTAAACCATTTTTGCACAAATTTTGCAAGAGTTCACGTTTCGCATTCAAACTCGCACGAACGTGCGCAAACTGTGCATTCAGTAACGTCAATTAGATTTATGCGCATGGAATGCTGGAATGTGTGTTTTGGTACAAAAATATGCAATCGGAACATTGGGTAACACGTTTAGAACAATTTGTGCGCAAATTGCACTTGTTCGCATTTTTTTTGTTCAAACATGCACGAACGTGCAAAAATTGTGCATTCAGCAATGTCAATTACATTTATGTGTTCAGAATGCTGTAATATGTAACTATTATTGTAAATGTGCAATTGGAACATTGGATAACACGTTCAAAACCGTTTGCGCACTAATTTGCACGGCCTCACGTTTTGCGTTAAAATATGCGAAAATTGCGCATTCGATGATGTCGATTCGATTTATGAGTTTGTAAGGGCATAATTTGTATTTTGAATTGTAAATATGAAATTGGGCCGTTGGATAAAATTTTTTAAACCAATTATGCACAGAATTTGCAAGAGTCCGCGCCTTACGTTCAAATATGCACAAGTCGTGCATTTAGTGAAAATTAATTTGACTTATGAGTCGAGAATGATGGAATATGACCGGAAATATGCAATCCGAACTTTGGACAACATATTTAAAACATTTTGAATGAAAATTCGGACGAGTTCGTGTTCCGTGTTCAAAATTGCACAAATTGTGCATTCGATTGTGTCAATTTGATTTACGAGCTTTGTAATGATATAAATTGTATTTGGGACTTCGAGTTGGCAGTTTGACCACAGGGTAACAACAAATCTTAAACCATTTATGCACGAATTTGCCGGAGTTCACGTTTTGCGTTCAAACATGCACAAATGTACACAGAGTGTGCATTCAACTAAATCAATTTGATTTAAGAGTTTAGAATGCTAGAATCTGTACTTAGGATTAAAAATATGCAATTGGAGCATTGGATAGGATGTTTAAAACAATTTGAGCATAAATTTGCACGAGTGTGCATCTTATTTTCAAAATGCGCAGATGTGCGCAAATTGTGCATTCAATATTGTCAATCATATGTACTGTATTTTGGAATGCTAGAACATGTACTGAGTATTGGAAATATGCAACCGGAACATTGGATAAGATGTTTAAAACAATTCGTACACAAATTTGCGCGAGTTCATGTTTTGCGTTCAAACGTGCACAAATTATGTATACCATAATGCCAATCATATTTTTGACCTTAGAATGCTAGAATTTGTACTAAGTATTGTAAATATGCAATTGGAACATTGGATAACATTTTTAAAGCCATTTGTCTACAAATTTGCATGAGTTCACGTTTTGCATTCAAACATGCGCTAATGTGCACAAATTGTGCAATCGATTGTGTCAATTTGATTTACAAGTTAGGAATGATACAATTTTGTAATTTGGATTGTAAATATGCATTTGGACCATTGGAAGACATATTTTAAACCATTTTTGCACAAATTTTGCAAGAGTTCACGTTTCGCATTCAAACTCGCACGAACGTGCGCAAACTGTGTATTCAGTAACGTCAATTAGATTTATGCGCATGGAATGCTGGAATGTGTGTTTTGGTTCAAAAATATGCAATCGGAACATTGGGTAACACGTTTAGAACAATTTGTGCGCAAATTGCACTTGTTCGCATTTTTTTTGTTCAAACATGCACGAACGTGCAAAAATTGTGCATTCAGCAATGTCAATTACATTTATGTGTTCAGAATGCTGTAATATGTAACTATTATTGTAAATGTGCAATTGGAACATTGGATAACACGTTCAAAACCGTTTGCGCACTAATTTGCACGGCCTCACATTTTGCGTTAAAATATGCGAAAATTGCGCATTCGATGATGTCGATTCGATTTATGAGTTTGTAAGGGCATAATTTGTATTTTGAATTGTAAATATGAACTTGGGCCGTTGGATAAAATGTTTTAAACCAATTATGCACAGAATTTGCAAGAGTCCGCGCCTTACGTTCAAATATGCACAAGTCGTGCATTTAGTGAAAATTAATTTGACTTATGAGTTGAGAATGATGGAATATGACCGGAAATATGCAATCGGAACTTTGGACAACATATTTAAAACATTTTGAATGAAAATTCGGACGAGTTCGTGTTCCGTGTTCAAAATTGCACAAATTGTGCATTCGATTGTGTCAATTTGATTTACGAGCTTTGTAATGATATAAATTGTATTTGGGACTTCGAGTTGGCAGTTTGACCACAGGGTAACAACAAATCTTAAACCATTTATGCACGAATTTACCGGAGTTCACGTTTTGCGTTCAAACATGCACAAATGTACACAGAGTGTGCATTCAACTAAATCAATTTGATTTAAGAGTTTAGAATGCTAGAATCTGTACTTAGGATTAAAAATATGCAATTGGAGCATTGGATAGGATGTTTAAAACAATTTGAGCACAAATTTGCACGAGTGTGCATCTTATTTTCAAAATGCGCAGATGTGCGCAAATTGTGCATTTAATATTGTCAATCATATGTACTGCATTTTGGAATGCTAGAACATGTACTGAGTATTGGAAATATGCAACCGGAACATTGGATAAGATGTTTAAAACAATTCGTACACAAATTTGCGCGAGTTCATGTTTTGCGTTCAAACGTGCACAAATTATGGATACCATAATGCCAATCATATTTTTGAGCTTAGAATGCTAGAATTTGTACTAAGTATTGTAAATATGCAATTGGAACATTGGATAACATTTTTAAAGCCATTTGTCTACAAAGTTGCACGAGTTCACGTTTTGCATTCAAACATGCGCTAATGGGCACAAATTGTGCAATCGATTGTGTCAATTTGATTTACAAGTTAGGAATGATACAATTTTGTAATTTGGATTGTGAATATGCATTTGGACCATTGGAAGACATATTTTAAACCATTTTTGCACAAATTTTGCAAGAGTTCACGTTTCGCATTCAAACTCGCACGAACGTGCGCAAACTGTGCATTCAGTAACGTCAATTAGATTTATGCGCATGGAATGCTGGAATGTGTGTTTTGGTTCAAAAATATGCAATCGGAACATTGGGTAACACGTTTAGAACAATTTGTGCGCAAATTGCACTTGTTCGCATTTTTTTTGTTCAAACATGCATGAACGTGCAAAAATTGTGCATTCAGCAATGTCAATTACATTTATGTGTTCAGAATGCTGTAATATGTAACTATTATTGTAAATGTGCAATTGGAACATTGGATAACACGTTCAAAACCGTTTGCGCACTAATTTGCACGGCCTCACGTTTTGCGTTAAAATATGCGAAAATTGCGCATTCGATGATGTCGATTCGATTTATGAGTTTGTAAGGGCATAATTTGTATTTTGAATTGTAAATATGAAATTGGGCCGTTGGATAAAATTTTTTAAACCAATTATGCACAGAATTTGCAAGAGTCCGCGCCTTACGTTCAAATATGCACAAGTCGTGCATTTAGTGAAAATTAATTTGACTTATGAGTCGAGAATGATGGAATATGATCGAAAATATGCAATCGGAACTTTGGACAACATATTTAAAACATTTTGAATGAAAATTCGGACGAGTTCGTGTTCCGTGTTCAAAATTGCACAAATTGTGCATTCGATTGTGTCAATTTGATTTACGAGCTTTGTAATGATATAAATTGTATTTGGGACTTCGAGTTGGCAGTTTGACCACAGGGTAACAACAAATCTTAAACCATTTATGCACGAATTTGCCGGAGTTCACGTTTTGCGTTCAAACATGCACAAATGTACACAGAGTGTGCATTCAACTAAATCAATTTGATTTAAGAGTTTAGAATGCTAGAATCTGTACTTAGGATTAAAAATATGCAATTGGAGCATTGGATAGGATGTTTAAAACAATTTGAGCATAAATTTGCACGAGTGTGCATCTTATTTTCAAAATGCGCAGATGTGCGCAAATTGTGCATTCAATATTGTCAATCATATGTACTGCATTTTGGAATGCTAGAACATGTACTGAGTATTGAAAATATGCAACCGGAACATTGGATAAGATGTTTAAAACAATTCGTACACAAATTTGCGCGAGTTCATGTTTTGCGTTCAAACGTGCACAAATTATGGATACCATAATGCCAATCATATTTTTGAGCTTAGAATGCTAGAATTTGTACTAAGTATTGTAAATATGCAATTGGAACATTGGATAACATTTTTAAAGCCATTTGTCTACAAATTTGCACGAGTTCACGTTTTGCATTCAAACATGCGCTAATGGGCACAAATTGTGCAATCGATTGTGTCAATTTGATTTACAAGTTAGGAATGATACAATTTTGTAATTTGGATTGTGAATATGCATTTGGACCATTGGAAGACATATTTTAAACCATTTTTGCACAAATTTTGCAAGAGTTCACGTTTCGCATTCAAACTCGCACGAACGTGCGCAAACTGTGCATTCAGTAACGTCAATTAGATTTATCCGCATGGAATGCTGGAATGTGTGTTTTGGTTCAAAAATATGCAATCGGAACATTGGGTAACACGTTTAGAACAATTTGTGCGCAAATTGCACTTGTTCGCATTTTTTTTGTTCAAACATGCACGAACGTGCAAAAATTGTGCATTCAGCAATGTCAATTACATTTATGTGTTCAGAATGCTGTAATATGTAACTATTATTGTAAATGTGCAATTGGAACATTGGATAACACATTCAAAACCGTTTGCGCACTAATTTGCACGGCCTCACGTTTTGCGTTAAAATATGCGAAAATTGCGCATTCGATGATGTCGATTCGATTTATGAGTTTGTAAGGGCATAATTTGTATTTTGAATTGTAAATATGAAATTGGGCCGTTGGATAAAATTTTTTAAACCAATTATGCACAGAATTTGCAAGAGTCCGCGCCTTACGTTCAAATATGCACAAGTCGTGCATTTAGTGAAAATTAATTTGACTTATGAGTCGAGAATGATGGAATATGACCGGAAATATGCAATCCGAACTTTGGACAACATATTTAAAACATTTTGAATGAAAATTCGGACGAGTTCGTGTTCCGTGTTCAAAATTGCACAAATTGTGCATTCGATTGTGTCAATTTGATTTACGAGCTTTGTAATGATATAAATTGTATTTGGGACTTCGAGTTGGCAGTTTGACCACAGGGTAACAACAAATCTTAAACCATTTATGCACGAATTTGCCGGAGTTCACGTTTTGCGTTCAAACATGCACAAATGTACACAGAGTGTGCATTCAACTAAATCAATTTGATTTAAGAGTTTAGAATGCTAGAATCTGTACTTAGGATTAAAAATATGCAATTGGAGCATTGGATAGGATGTTTAAAACAATTTGAGCATAAATTTGCACGAGTGTGCATCTTATTTTCAAAATGCGCAGATGTGCGCAAATTGTGCATTCAATATTGTCAATCATATGTACTGTATTTTGGAATGCTAGAACATGTACTGAGTATTGGAAATATGCAACCGGAACATTGGATAAGATGTTTAAAACAATTCGTACACAAATTTGCGCGAGTTCATGTTTTGCGTTCAAACGTGCACAAATTATGGATACCATAATGCCAATCATATTTTTGAGCTTAGAATGCTAGAATTTGTACTAAGTATTGTAAATATGCAATTGGAACATTGGATAACATTTTTAAAGCCATTTGTCTACAAATTTGCACGAGTTCACGTTTTGCATTCAAACATGCGCTAATGTGCACAAATTGTGCAATCGATTGTGTCAATTTGATTTACAAGTTAGGAATGATACAATTTTGTAATTTGGATTGTAAATATGCATTTGGACCATTGGAAGACATATTTTAAACCATTTTTGCACAAATTTTGCAAGAGTTCACGTTTCGCATTCAAACTCGCACGAACGTGCGCAAACTGTGTATTCAGTAACGTCAATTAGATTTATGCGCATGGAATGCTGGAATGTGTGTTTTGGTTCAAAAATATGCAATCGGAACATTGGGTAACACGTTTAGAACAATTTGTGCGCAAATTGCACTTGTTCGCATTTTTTTTGTTCAAACATGCACGAACGTGCAAAAATTGTGCATTCAGCAATGTCAATTACATTAATGTGTTCAGAATGCTGTAATATGTAACTATTATTGTAAATGTTCAATTGGAACATTGGATAACACGTTCAAAACCGTTTGCGCACTAATTTGCACGGCCTCACATTTTGCGTTAAAATATGCGCAAATTGCGCATTCGATGATGTCGATTCGATTTATGAGTTTGTAAGGGCATAATTTGTATTTTGAATTGTAAATATGAACTTGGGCCGTTGGATAAAATGTTTTAAACCAATTATGCACAGAATTTGCAAGAGTCCGCGCCTTACGTTCAAATATGCACAAGTCGTGCATTTAGTGAAAATTAATTTGACTTATGAGTTGAGAATGATGGAATATGACCGGAAATATGCAATCGGAACTTTGGACAACATATTTAAAACATTTTGAATGAAAATTCGGACGAGTTCGTGTTCCGTGTTCAAAATTGCACAAATTGTGCATTCGATTGTGTCAATTTGATTTACGAGCTTTGTAATGATATAAATTGTATTTGGGACTTCGAGTTGGCAGTTTGACCACAGGGTAACAACAAATCTTAAACCATTTATGCACGAATTTACCGGAGTTCACGTTTTGCGTTCAAACATGCACAAATGTACACAGAGTGTGCATTCAACTAAATCAATTTGATTTAAGAGTTTAGAATGCTAGAATCTGTACTTAGGATTAAAAATATGCAATTGGAGCATTGGATAGGATGTTTAAAACAATTTGAGCACAAATTTGCACGAGTGTGCATCTTATTTTCAAAATGCGCAGATGTGCGCAAATTGTGCATTCAATATTGTCAATCATATGTACTGCATTTTGGAATGCTAGAACATGTACTGAGTATTGAAAATATGCAACCGGAACATTGGATAAGATGTTTAAAACAATTCGTACACAAATTTGCGCGAGTTCATGTTTTGCGTTCAAACGTGCACAAATTATGGATACCATAATGCCAATCATATTTTTGAGCTTAGAATGCTAGAATTTGTACTAAGTATTGTAAATATGCAATTGGAACATTGGATAACATTTTTAAAGCCATTTGTCTACAAAGTTGCACGAGTTCACGTTTTGCATTCAAACATGCGCTAATGGGCACAAATTGTGCAATCGATTGTGTCAATTTGATTTACAAGTTAGGAATGATACAATTTTGTAATTTGGATTGTGAATATGCATTTGGACCATTGGAAGACATATTTTAAACCATTTTTGCACAAATTTTGCAAGAGTTCACGTTTCGCATTCAAACTCGCACGAACGTGCGCAAACTGTGCATTCAGTAACGTCAATTAGATTTATGCGCATGGAATGCTGGAATGTGTGTTTTGGTTCAAAAATATGCAATCGGAACATTGGGTAACACGTTTAGAACAATTTGTGCGCAAATTGCACTTGTTCGCATTTTTTTTGTTCAAACATGCACGAACGTGCAAAAATTGTGCATTCAGCAATGTCAATTACATTTATGTGTTCAGAATGCTGTAATATGTAACTATTATTGTAAATGTGCAATTGGAACATTGGATAACACGTTCAAAACCGTTTGCGCACTAATTTGCACGGCCTCATGTTTTGCGTTAAAATATGCGAAAATTGCGCATTCGATGATGTCGATTCGATTTATGAGTTTGTAAGGGCATAATTTGTATTTTGAATTGTAAATATGAAATTGGGCCGTTGGATAAAATTTTTTAAACCAATTATGCACAGAATTTGCAAGAGTCCGCGCCTTACGTTCAAATATGCACAAGTCGTGCATTTAGTGAAAATTAATTTGACTTATGAGTCGAGAATGATGGAATATGATCGGAAATATGCAATCGGAACTTTGGACAACATATTTAAAACATTTTGAATGAAAATTCGGACGAGTTCGTGTTCCGTGTTCAAAATTGCACAAATTGTGCATTCGATTGTGTCAATTTGATTTACGAGCTTTGTAATGATATAAATTGTATTTGGGACTTCGAGTTGGCAGTTTGACCACAGGGTAACAACAAATCTTAAACCATTTATGCACGAATTTGCCGGAGTTCACGTTTTGCGTTCAAACATGCACAAATGTACACAGAGTGTGCATTCAACTAAATCAATTTGATTTAAGAGTTTAGAATGCTAGAATCTGTACTTAGGATTAAAAATATGCAATTGGAGCATTGGATAGGATGTTTAAAACAATTTGAGCACAAATTTGCACGAGTGTGCATCTTATTTTCAAAATGCGCAGATGTGCGCAAATTGTGCATTCAATATTGTCAATCATATGTACTGCATTTTGGAATGCTAGAACATGTACTGAGTATTGAAAATATGCAACCGGAACATTGGATAAGATGTTTAAAACAATTCGTACACAAATTTCCGCGAGTTCATGTTTTGCGTTCAAACGTGCACAAATTTTGGATACCATAATGCCAATCATATTTTTGAGCTTAGAATGCTAGAATTTGTACTAAGTATTGTAAATATGCAATTGGAACATTGGATAACATTTTTAAAGCCATTTGTCTACAAATTTGCACGAGTTCACGTTTTGCATTCAAACATGCGCTAATGCGCACAAATTGTGCAATCGATTGTGTCAATTTGATTTACAAGTTAGGAATGATACAATTTTGTAATTTGGATTGTAAATATGCATTTGGACCATTGGAAGACATATTTTAAACCATTTTTGCACAAATTTTGCAAGAGTTCACGTTTCGCATTCAAACTCGCACGAACGTGCGCAAACTGTGCATTCAGTAATGTCAATTAGATTTATGCGCATGGAATGCTGGAATGTGTGTTTTGGTTCAAAAATATGCAATCGGAACATTGGGTAACACGTTTAGAATAATTTGTGCGCAAATTGCACTTGTTCGCATTTTTTTTGTTCAAACATGCACGAACGTGCAAAAATTGTGCATTCAGCAATGTCAATTACATTTATGTGTTCAGAATGCTGTAATATGTAACTATTATTGTAAATGTGCAATTGGAACATTGGATAACACGTTCAAAACCGTTTGCGCACTAATTTGCACGGCCTCATGTTTTGCGTTAAAATATGCGAAAATTGCGCATTCGATGATGTCGATTCGATTTATGAGTTTGTAAGGGCATAATTTGTATTTTGAATTGTAAATATGAAATTGGGCCGTTGGATAAAATTTTTTAAACCAATTATGCACAGAATTTGCAAGAGTCCGCGCCTTACGTTCAAATATGCACAAGTCGTGCATTTAGTGAAAATTAATTTGACTTATGAGTCGAGAATGATGGAATATGACCGGAAATATGCAATCCGAACTTTGGACAACATATTTAAAACATTTTGAATGAAAATTCGGACGAGTTCGTGTTCCGTGTTCAAAATTGCACAAATTGTGCATTCGATTGTGTCAATTTGATTTACGAGCTTTGTAATGATATAAATTGTATTTGGGACTTCGAGTTGGCAGTTTGACCATAGGGTAACAACAAATCTTAAACCATTTATGCACGAATTTGCCGGAGTTCACGTTTTGCGTTCAAACATGCACAAATGTACACAGAGTGTGCATTCAACTAAATCAATTTGATTTAAGAGTTTAGAATGCTAGAATCTGTACTTAGGATTAAAAATATGCAATTGGAGCATTGGATAGGATGTTTAAAACAATTTGAGCACAAATTTGCACGAGTGTGCATCTTATTTTCAAAATGCGCAGATGTGCGCAAATTGTGCATTCAATATTGTCAATCATATGTACTGCATTTTGGAATGCTAGAACATGTACTGAGTATTGAAAATATGCAACCGGAACATTGGATAAGATGTTTAAAACAATTCGTACACAAATTTGCGCGAGTTCATGGTTTGCGTTCAAACGTGCACAAATTATGGATACCATAATGCCAATCATATTTTTGAGCTTAGAATGCTAGAATTTGTACTAAGTATTGTAAATATGCAATTGGAACATTGGATAACATTTTTAAAGCCATTTGTCTACAAATTTGCACGAGTTCACGTTTTGCATTCAAACATGCGCTAATGTGCACAAATTGTGCAATCGATTGTGTCAATTTGATTTACAAGTTAGGAATGATACAATTTTGTAATTTGGATTGTAAATATGCATTTGGACCATTGGAAGACATATTTTAAACCATTTTTGCACAAATTTTGCAAGAGTTCACATTTCGCATTCAAACTCGCACGAACGTGCGCAAACTGATGTGAATCCAAGTTCAAAGCCTAAAGAGATCCAAGATCCATTAATAGTACAAGAAGGCCCAATCACAAGGTCCAAATCCAAGAAGCTTCAAGAAGCCATATTGGGTTTAATTAAGGACATTTGGAAAGCCCACGAATTTCAGCCCAATAAGGCATCCATGGAGGCCTAAGGAATAATATTTAACTTTTTTTTGTGTTAATAACAATTAGGGTTACATGTTGCCACCATATACAAGTTAATAGGGTAATTAATACCAAGTAATGGCTATTATTATGGGTAGTGGTTACTAAAGTTAATGGGGTAATCAATACCAAGTAATGGCTATTAATGTGGGTAATGGTTATTAAGGCCATTTAAGAGTAAAAGTAATCCTATGTGTGTGAGTCTATTTTCGTAGTATGAGCATGGACTTGTACTCTATATAAACAAGTCCTTTTCTTTCTTTTGTAGCATGAATGAATTTGATATATGAATTATAACTTTTTTTGAGTTTTATTGTGAGGAATTTTGTCTTTAATTTGTTGCATAAACTTTGTGACTTATCAAGCTTTATTCTAGCTTGTGGTGTCAAAATCTAAATCTTTGTTTTCTTTTTATTTATCAAACTTTCTTGTTTGTGGCATAAGAGGAAATTCAAAGTCTATCTTAGTATCTTTATCCTTGTTGGTAAAGGGGTTAAGTAGCATCTATCTTCTTACTTCAATCTTTGAACGATCCAAATTTGTGGATTAAATTGGTAATTTCTGGTTTTCTTCTAATTCAACTTATCATAGTATTCTTGCTATTGGGGAGTTAATTGATGAAACCTACAATTCCCATCATAAGTGGTATCAGAGCATTGGCTCAAGATTGAGGTTTGCGTATCCAAAACTATCTTTTAGTTCTCAATATATTGTGTTCATCTTATATTTTGCACCTTTCTTGCTATCTATTATTCTTGTTATTTTTTTTATCTTTATTCTTCTTATCTCAAGATTTTGTTTGCAGATATCAAAAAAAAAAAAAATTCGTCCAAAAAAAAAAAAAAAGTATATGTTATCTTTGATATTTCTATGTTAGATCTCAGTTTACATGAAAAAAAAAATTGACTCTTCATATTCCATTGAGATCTATCTTTATAATTCTGTCTCTTTGTGTTCTTGATAATCTATCTTTGTTTTTTTTCATTTCTATTAGCCTATTTGTTACAAATTGTTCTTTTCTTTAAGCCTACCTTATTATTTTCTTGTTAGCCTACCTTATTTTTTATCATTGATTACTACATTCTTGAATTTTGTTTGATTGAGAAACTTAGTTAATCTAAGAAATCAAAAGGCAAATTTGAGAGGTAAAAAGCAAGAGTGTGAGATCATTAGAGAAAAAAGCCAAAATTGAGTGTAAACACGAGTGGTATACATCAATTTTGAGTGAAACACGTGAGGGAGTGTTGTGAGAATTGTTTTTTTTCTACTTTCTTTTGTTAAAATTTTAGGTTTTACAATCATGTCAAAAGACAAAAGTTCTTCTTCTACAAATGATCATGTGATTCAAGCTATGCAACAACAATTCAAAAGAATGTTTAACATGATGGCGGGAGTCAATGAGAAATTGGAGAGGCATGATGGCATCCTTAACCAATTACAAGGAGAGCCTAAACAAAGGAGACGTCCACCAATTGACCAAGAGGACTATGAAGGAGAGGATGAATTGGATGATGATCAAGTCACCTTGGTGGGACAACAAATCAATCCTAGGAGACAAGCTAGGAGAGGACGTCCTAAAGATGATGTTGATCGCAACCTTGGAAGCATCAAAATGAAGATTCCTTCATTCCAAGGAAGAAATGATCCAGATGTGTACCTTGAATGGGAGAGGATAGTGGAACTCATCTTCGAATGTCACAATTATTCAGAGGAGAAAAAGGTAAAACTCGCCGCTGTTGAGTTTAGTGATTATGCAATTGTTTGGTGGGATCAATTTTGCAAGGAAAGACGTAGATATGAAGAAAGACCCGTGGAGTCTTGGAAGGAAATGAAGCAAATCATGAGAAAGAGGTTTATTCCAAGCCACTACTATAGAGAGCTTCATCAAAGATTACAAACTCTAATTCAAGGATCCATGAGTGTGGAGGAGTATCACAAAGAAATGGAGAAGGCTATGATTAGAGCAAATGTGGTAGAAGATCGTGAAGCTACCATGGCAAGGTTTTTGAGAGGGCTAAACAAAAACATTGCTGATGTTGTTGATTTGCAACATTATGTGGAGATTGAAGATATGGTGAATTTGGCCATGAAAGTGGAAAGGCAATTGAAAGGAAAGAGGTATGATTCTAAACCAAATGTGGGTTCTTCTTCTTCTTGGAAAACTTCTTGGGGGAAAAAGGATGATAAACCTTTTAATAAGTCAAAAGTGGAAGAAAATAAACCTAAAATTGACTTGGCTAATAAGGGAAAGGGTGAGAATCAACCAACCCAAACTAGGGGAATAAAATGTTTTAAGTGTTTGGGTCATGGACACATTGCTAGGGAATGTCCAAATAAGAAAGCTATAATTCTAAGGGATGGTGATATTGAATCGGAGAGTGAGGGGGATAGTGATGATGATATGCCTTCTTTAGAAGATTGTAGTGATGTTGAATGTGCTAAGGGAGATAATCTTGTTGTTCAAAGAACATTGAGTTTGCAAAATAAATATGATGTCCATAGGGAGCAAAGGGAAAATTTGTTTCATACTCATTGTTTGATTTCTAACAAGTTGTGCAACATGATTGTGGATAGTGGAAGTTGTACTAATGTAGCAAGCACTTTGCTAGTGGAGAAATTGAAGTTTCCTACTACCAAGCACCCAAGACCATACAAGTTGCAATGGCTTAATGAAAGTGGAGTTGTAAAGGTAAATAAGCAAGTTCTAAGTTCTTTTCAAATTGGTAGATATAAGGATGAGGTGTTGTGTGATGTGTTACCAATGTTGGCCGGACATATGTTGTTGGGGAGACCTTGGCAATATGATAGAAGGGCTAATCATGATGGATTCAAAAATATGTATACTTTGACTATGGATGGAAAAAGGTTTAACCTTGGACCATTAACCCCAAAACAGATTTTTGAAGACCAAATGCGCATCAAGCAACAATATGAAGAAATGGGTTCTTCATTGGGAAATTCTTTGGGAAGGGAAACCTTTGAGAGTAAAGAAAAAGGTGAGATGAGTGAACCTAAAAATTCCAATTCTCTTGACCAAAATGGGAAACACATGGTGAGAGAAAACAAGGAAGGTTCAAATGAAAGAAAAATGAGTGTTTATGCAAAAATGAGTGATGTGAAGGAAGCTATGCTTTTGAGGCAACAAATGCTTGTACTTATGTACAAGTAGATTTTGCATATTTCTAATGAAATAACCAATGGTTTGCCTAGTGTTGTTGTTGATCTTTTGCAGGTTTATGAAGATTTATTTCCAGAAGAAATTCCAAATGGTTTGCCACCTAAAAGAGGCATTGAGCACCAAATTGATTTCATACCTGGAGCAAGCATTCCAAATAGACCAGCATATAGATGTAATCCGGAGGAGACCAAGGAAATCCAAAAGCAAGTGAGTGAGCTTATGGAGAAGGGTTATGTTCGTGAAAGCATGAGTCCATGTGCTGATGGGAATTGTAGGTTTCATCAATTAACTCCCCAATAGCAAGAATACTATGATAAGTTGAATTGAAAGAAAACTAGAAATTACCAATTTAATCCACAAATTCGGATCGTTCAAAGATTGAAGTAAGAAGATAGATGCTACTTAACCCCTTTACCAACAAGGATAAAGATACTAAGATAGACTTTGAATTTCCTCTTATGCCACAAACAAGAAAGTTTGATAAATAACAAGAAAACAAAGATTTAGATTTTGACACCACAAGCTAAAATAAAGCTTGATAAGTCACAAAGTTTATGCAAGAAATTAAAGACAAAATTCCTCACAGTAAAACTCAAACAAGGTTATAATTCATATATCAAAATCATTCATGCTACAAAAGAAAGAAAAGGACTTGTTTATATAGAGTACAAGTCCATGCTCACACTACTAAAATAGACTCACACACATAGGATTACTTTTACTCTTAAATGGCCTTAATAACCATTACCCACATTAATAGCCATTACTTGGTATTGATTACCCCATTAACTTTAGTAACCACTACCCATAATAATAGCCATTACTTGGTATTAATTACCCTATTAACTTGTATATGGTGGCAACATGTAACCCTAATTGTTATTAACACAAAAACAAGTTAAATATTATTCCTTGGGCCTCCATGGATGCCTTATTGGGCTGAAATTCGTGGGCTTTCCAAATGTCCTTAATTAAACCCAATATGGCTTCTTGAAGCTTCTTGGATTTGGACCTTGTGATTGGGCCTTCTTATACTATTAATGGATCTTGGATCTCTTTAGGCTTTGAACTTGGATTCACATCATTCCCCCTTTCTTCAAAAGGATTTATCCTCAAATCAGCTCCATCATCTTTATCACCTAAATCAAACAAAGACAAGTCACTAACATTAAATGTAGCACTAACATTGCCATACTCACTTGGAAGTTCTAGCTTGTAGGCATTGTTGTTGATGCGTTGAAGCACTTTAAAAGGACCATCTCCTCTTGGCATAAGCTTTGATTTCCTTTGGTTAGGAAATCTTTCCTTCCTCAAGTGCACCCACACCCAATCTCCGGGCTCAAAAATGACTTGCTTCCTCCCCTTGTTGTGTTGCTTTTCATATTGGAGTGTCTTCTTCTCAATGTTTGCACGCACCCTCTCATGCAAAGTCTTGATGAACTCAGCTTTTTGTTTCCCCTCTAGATTAGCTTTGTCCAATGGCAATGGTAGCAAATCTAATGGAGTCATTGGGTTGAATCCATACACAACTTCAAATGGTGAGCAATTTGTTGAACCATGCACACTCCTATTGTAAGCAAATTCCACATGTGGCAAACATTCTTCCCAATTCTTCAGATTTCTTTGGATGATAGCCCTCAAAAGTGTTGAAAGTGTCCTATTGACCACCTCCGTTTGTCCATCCGTTTGTGGATGACAAGTTGTAGAATACAAAAGCTTTGTCCCCATCTTTCCCCAAAGAGTCTTCCAAAAGTGACGTAGGAATTTGACATCCCTATCACTCACAATGGTCCTTGGCACTCCGTGTAGCCTAACAATCTCCTTGAAGAATAGATTGGCAATATGGGTTGCATCATCCGTCTTGTGACATGGAATGAAATGTGCCATTTTGCTAAACCTGTCCACAACAACAAAAATGGAATCTCTCCCTCCCTTGGACCTAGGTAATCCTAAAACAAAATCCATAGAAATGTCTACCCAAGGTTCATTTGGTATGGTAAGAGGTGTATACAAACCATGAGGCATTGCTTTGGATTTGGCTTGTTTGCAAGTAATGCATTTCTCACAAATTCTCTTAACATCCCTTTTCATGTGTGGCCAAAAGAAATGGTCACCCAACACATCCAAAGTTTTCTTAATCCCAAAATGCCCCATTAAACCTCCGCTATGTGCCTCTCTCACAAGTAACTCTCTTAAAGAACTTTGTGGCACACACAATTTGTTTTCCCGAAAAAGAAAACCATCAAACTTATAGAACTTATCAAAACCCCCTTTCTCACATGCCCCATAAACATTAGAAAAATCAGGATCATTAGAATAAAGATCTTTGATGTATTCAAATCCTAATAATTTTGCATCAAGTTTAGAGATCAAGGCATACCTTCTTGACAATGCATCGGCCACCACATTTTCTTTCCCTTGCTTGTACTTAATGATGTACGGAAAAGATTCAATGAATTCCACCCATTTTGCATGTCTCTTGTTGAGCTTTCCTTGTCCTTTGAGATACTTCAAGGACTCATGGTCAGTGTGAATTATGAATTCTTTGTAACCAAGGTAATGCTGCCATGTCCTTAGAACCCTCACCAATGCATAGAACTCCTTGTCATATGTAGGGTAGTTTAGACTTGCTCCACTTAGCTTTTCGCTAAAGAATTCTATGGGCTTGCCTTCTTGCATCAAAACTCCTCCAATACCTATGCCACTTGCATCGCACTCAATCTCAAAAGGTTTAGTAAAATTTGGCAAAGATAATAAGGGTGCAGAACTTAATTTGTCTTTTAGCAAGTTAAAAGCCTCATCTTGTTCAATTCCCCACTTAAAACCAACATTCTTTTTGATGCATTCAGTTAAAGGTGCAGCTATGGTAGAAAAATTTTTAATGAACCTTCTATAAAAGCTAGCTAAACCATGAAATCTTCTTGCATCACTTACACTTGTGGGTGTTGGCCATTCTCTAATTACTTTTACCTTTTCTTGATCAACATGAATGCCCTTGTCATTGACTATATATCCAAGAAAAGTAATTTCATTAGTGCAAAAACAACATTTCTTTAGATTAGCATACAACTTCTCTTCTCTAAGCACATCAAAAACACAAGTCAAATGTTGTACATGCTCATCTAAATTTTTGCTACAAACCAAGATATCATCAAAATAGACAACAATAAATTTGCCTATGAATGCTCTTAAAACATGATTCATCAATCTCATGAAAGTGCTTGGTGCATTAGTTAAACCAAAAGGCATTACTAACCACTCATATAAACCATGTTTAGTTTTAAAAGCTGTTTTCCATTCATCACCTTCTCTCATTCTAATTTGATGATAACCAGATTTCAAATCAATTTTTGAAAACAAATATGAACCATGCAATTCATCCAACATGTCATCTAGCCTAGGAATGGGATGTCTATACTTCACCGTGATTTTGTTGATGGCACGACAATCAACACACATCCTCCAAGTTCCATCTTTCTTAGGCACTAACAAGACGGGTACGGCACATGGACTCATGCTTTCACGAACATAACCCTTCTCCATAAGCTCACTCACTTGCTTTTGGATTTCCTTGGTCTCCTCCGGATTACATCTATATGCTGGTCTATTTGGAATGCTTGCTCCAGGTATGAAATCAATTTGGTGCTCAATGCCTCTTTTAGGTGGCAAACCATTTGGAATTTCTTCTGGAAATAAATCTTCATAAACCTGCAAAAGATCGACAACAACACTAGGCAAACCATTGGTTATTTCATTAGAAATATGCAAAATCTCCTTGTACATAAGTACAAGCATGTGTTGCCTCAAAAGCATAGCTTCCTTCACATCACTCATTTTTGCATAAACACTCATTTTTCTTTCATTTGAACCTTCCTTGTTTTCTCTCACCATGTGTTTCCCATTTTGGTCAAGAGAATTGGAATTTTTAGGTTCACTCATCTCACCTTTTTCTTTACTCTCAAAGGTTTCCCTTCCCAAAGAATTTCCCAATGAAGAACCCATTTCTTCATATTGTTGCTTGATGCGCATTTGGTCTTCAAAAATCTGTTTTGGAGTTAATGGTCCAAGGTTAAACCTTTTTCCATCCATAGTCAAAGTATACATATTTTTGAATCCATCATGATTAGCCCTTCTATCATATTGCCAAGGTCTTCCCAACAACATATGTCCGGCCAACATTGGTAACACATCACACAACACCTCATCCTTAATCTACCAATTTGAAAAGAAATTAGAACTTGCTATTTACCTTTACAACTCCACTTTCATTAAGCCATTGCAACTTGTATGTCTTGGGTGCTTGGTAGTAGGCAACTTCAATTTCTCCACTAGCAAAGTGCTTGCTACATTAGTACAACTTCCACTATCCACAATCATGTTGCACAACTTGTTAGAAATCAAACAATGAGTATGAAACAAATTTTCCCTTTGCTCCCTATGGACATCATATTTATTTTGCAAACTCAATGTTCTTTGAACAACAAGATTATCTCCCTTAGCACATTCAACATCACTACAATCTTCTAAAGAAGGCATATCATCATTACTATCCCCCTCACTCTCCGATTCAATATCACCATCCCTTAGAATCATAGCTTTCTTATTTGGACATTCCCTAGCAATGTGTCCATGACCCAAACACTTAAAACATTTTATTCCCCTAGTTTGGGTTGGTTGATTCTCACCCTTTCCCTTATTACCCAAGTCAATTTTTGGTTTATTTTCTTCCACTTTTGACTTGTTAAAAGGTTTATGATCCTTTTTCCCCCAAGAAGTTTTCCAAGAAGAAGAAGAACCCACATTTGGTTTAGAATCATACCTCTTTCCTTTCAATTGCCTTTCCACTTTCATGGCCAAATTCACCATATCTTCAATCTCCACATAATGTTGCAAATCAACAACATCAGCAATGTTTTTGTTTAGCCCTCTCAAAAACCTTGCCATGGTAGCTTCACGATCTTCTACCACATTTGCTCTAATCATAGCCTTCTCCATTTCTTTGTGATACTCCTCCACACTCATGGATCCTTGAATTAGAGTTTGTAACCTTTGATGAAGCTCTCTATAGTAGTGGCTTGGAACAAACCTCTTTCTCATGATTTGCTTCATTTCCCTCCAAGACTCCACGGGTCTTTCTCCATATCTACGTCTTTCCTTGCAAAATTGATCCCACCAAACAATTGCATAATCACTAAACTCAACAGCGGCAAGTTTTACCTTTTTCTCCTCCGAATAATTGTGACATTCGAAGATGAGTTCCACTTTCCTCTCCCATTCAAGGTACACATCTGGATCATTTCTTCCTTGGAATGAAGGAATCTTCATTTTGATGCTTCCAAGGTTGCGATCAATATCATCTTTAGGACGTCCTCTCCTAGCTTGTCTCCTAGGATTGATTTGTTGTCCCACCAAGGTGACTTGATCATCATCCAATTCATCCTCTCCATCATAGTGCTCTTGGTCAATTAGTGGACGTCTCCTTTCTTTAGGCTCTCCTGTAATTGGTTAAGGATGCCATCATGCCTCTCCAATTTCTCATTGACTCCCGCCATCATGTTAAACATTCTTTCGAATTGTTGTTGCATAGCTTGAATCACATGATCATTTGTAGAAGAAGAACTTGTGTCTTTTGACATGATTGTAAAACCTAAAATTTTAACAAAAGAAAATAGAAAGAAACAATCTCACAACACTCCCTCGCGTGTTTCACTCAAAATTGATGTATACCACTCGTGTTTACACTCAATTTTGGCTTTTTCTCTAATGATCTCACACTCTTGCCTTTTACCTCTCAAATTTGCCTTTTGATTTCTTAGATTAACTAAGTTTCTCAATCAAACAAAATTCAAGAATGTAGTAATCAATGATAAAAAATAAGGTAGGTTAACAAGAAAATAATAAGGTAGGCTTAAAGAAAAGAACAATTTGTAACAAATAGGCTAATAGAAATGAAAAACAAAGATAGATTATCAAAGAACACAAAGAGATAGAATTATAAAGATAGATCTCAATGGAATATGAAGAGTCAATTTTTTTTAATGTAAACTAAGATCTAACATAGGAATATCAAAGATAACATATACTTTTTTTTTTTTATGGACGAATTTTTTTTTTTTTTTTTTTGATATCTGCAAACAAAATCTTGAGATAAGAAGAATAAAGATAAAAAAAATAACAAGAATATAGATAGCAAGAAAGGTGCAAAATATAAGATGAACACAATATATTAAGAACTAAAAGATAGTTTTGGATACGCAAACCTCAATCTTGAGCCAATGCTCTGATACCACTTATGATGGGAATTGTAGGTTTCATCAATTAACTCCCCAATAGCAAGAATACTATGATAAGTTGAATTGAAAGAAAACTAGAAATTACCAATTTAATCCACAAATTCGGATCGTTCAAAGATTGAAGTAAGAAGATAGATGCTACTTAACCCCTTTACCAACAAGGATAAAGATACTAAGATAGACTTTGAATTTCCTCTTATGCCACAAACAAGAAAGTTTGATAAATAACAAGAAAACAAAGATTTAGATTTTGACACCACAAGCTAAAATAAAGCTTGATAAGTCACAAAGTTTATGCAAGAAATTAAAGACAAAATTCCTCACAGTAAAACTCAAACAAGGTTATAATTCATATATCAAAATCATTCATGCTACAAAAGAAAGAAAAGGACTTGTTTATATAGAGTACAAGTCCATGCTCACACTACTAAAATAGACTCACACACATAGGATTACTTTTACTCTTAAATGGCCTTAATAACCATTACCCACATTAATAGCCATTACTTGGTATTGATTACCCCATTAACTTTAGTAACCACTACCCATAATAATAGCCATTACTTGGTATTAATTACCCTATTAACTTGTATATGGTGGCAACATGTAACCCTAATTGTTATTAACACAAAAACAAGTTAAATATTATTCCTTGGGCCTCCATGGATGCCTTATTGGGCTGAAATTCGTGGGCTTTCCAAATGTCCTTAATTAAACCCAATATGGCTTCTTGAAGCTTCTTGGATTTGGACCTTGTGATTGGGCCTTCTTGTACTATTAATGGATCTTGGATCTCTTTAGGCTTTGAACTTGGATTCACATCATGTGCCGTACCCGTCTTGTTAGTGCCTAAGAAAGATGGAACTTGGAGGATGTGTGTTGATTGTCGTGCCATCAACAAAATCACGGTGAAGTATAGACATCCTATTCCTAGGCTAGATGACATATTGGATGAATTGCATGGTTCATATTTGTTTTCAAAAAATTGATTTGAAATCTGGTTATCATCAAATTAGAATGAGAGAAGGTGATGAATGGAAAACAGCTTTTAAAACTAAACATGGTTTATATGAGTGGTTAGTAATGCCTTTGGTTTAACTAATGCACCAAGCACTTTCATGAGATTGATGAATCATGTTTTAAGAGCATTCATAGGCAAATTTGTTGTTGTCTATTTTGATGATATCTTGGTTTATAGCAAAAATTTAGATGAGCATGTACAACATTTGACTTGTGTTTTTGATGTGCTTAGAGAAGAGAAGTTGTATGCTAATCTAAAGAAATGCTGTTTTTGCACTAATGAAATTACTTTTCTTGGATATATTGTCAATGACAAGGGCATTCATGTTGATCAAGAAAAGGTAAAAGTAATTAGAGAATGGCCAACACCCACAAGTGTAAGTGATGCAGAAGCTTTCATGGTTTAGCTAGCTTTTATAGAAGGTTCATTAAAAATTTTTCTACCATAGCTGCACCTTTAACTGAATGCATCAAAAAGAATGTTGGTTTTAAGTGGGGAATTGAACAAGATGAGGCTTTTAACTTGCTAAAAGACAAATTAAGTTCTACACCCTTGTTATCTTTGCCAAATTTTACTAAACCTTTTGAGATTGAGTGCGATGCAAGTGGCATAGGTATTGGAGGAGTTTTGATGCAAGAAGGCAAACCCATAGCATTCTTTAGCGAAAAGCTAAGTGGAGCAAGTCTAAACTACCCTACATATGACAAGGAGTTCTATGCATTGGTGAGGGTTCTAAGGACATGGCAGCATTACCTTGGTTACAAAGAATTCATAATTCACACTGACCATGAGTCCTTGAAGTATCTCAAAGGACAAGGAAAGCTCAACAAGAGACATGCAAAATGGGTGGGCAAAATGGGTGGAATTCATTGAATCTTTTCCGTACATCATTAAGTACAAGCAAGGGAAAGAAAATGTGGTGGCCGATGCATTGTCAAGAAGGTATGCCTTGATCTCTAAACTTGATGCAAAATTATTAGGATTTGAATACATCAAAGATCTTTATTCTAATGATCCTGATTTTTCTAATGTTTATGGGGCATGTGAGAAAGGGGGTTTTGATAAGTTCTATAAGTTTGATGGTTTTCTTTTTCGGGGAAAACAAATTGTGTGTGCCACAAAGTTCTTTAAGAGAGTTACTTGTGAGAGAGGCACTAGCGGAGGTTTAATGGGGCATTTTGGGATTAAGAAAACTTTGGATGTGTTGGGTGACCATTTCTTTTGGCCACACATGAAAAGGGATGTTAAGAGAATTTGTGAGAAATGCATTACTTGCAAACAAGCCAAATCCAAAGCAATGCCTCATGGTTTGTATACACCTCTTACCATACCAAATGAACCTTGGGTAGACATTTCTATGGATTTTGTTTTAGGATTACCTAGGTCCAAGGGAGGGAGAGATTCCATTTTTGTTGTTGTGGACAGGTTTAGCAAAATGGCACATTTCATTCCATGTCACAAGACGGATGATGCAACCCATATTGCCAATCTATTCTTCAAGGAGATTGTTAGGCTACATGGAGTGCCAAGGACCATTGTGAGTGATAGGGATGTCAAATTCCTAAGTCACTTTTGGAAGACTCTTTGGGGAAAGATGGGGACAAAGCTTTTGTATTCTACAACTTGTCATCCACAAACGGATGGACAAACGGAGGTGGTCAATAGGACACTTTCAACACTTTTGAGGGCTGTCATCCAAAGAAATCTGAAGAATTGGGAAGAATATTTGGCACATGTGGAATTTGCTTACAATAGGAGTGTGCATGGTTCAACAAATTGCTCACCATTTGAAGTTGTGTATGGATTCAACCCAATGACTCCATTAGATTTGCTACCATTGCCATTGGACAAAGCTAATCTAGAGGGGAAACAAAAAGCTGAGTTCATCAAGACTTTGCATGAGAGGGTGCGTGCAAACATTGAGAAGAAGACACTCCAATATGAAAAGCAACACAACAAGGGGAGGAAGCAAGTCATTTTTGAGCCCGGAGATTGGGTGTGGGTGCACTTGAGGAAGGAAAGATTTCCTAACAAAAGGAAATCAAAGCTTATGCCAAGAGGAGATGGTCCTTTTAAAGTGCTTCAACGCATCAACAACAATGCCTACAAGCTAGAACTTCCAAGTGAGTATGGTAATGTTAGTGCTACATTTAATGTTAGTGACTTGTCTTTGTTTGATTTAGGTGATAAAGATGATGGAGCTGATTTGAGGACAAATCCTTTTGAAGAAAGGGGGAATGATGTGAATCCAAGTTCAAAGCCTAAAGAGATCCAAGATCCATTAATAGTACAAGAAGGCCCAATCACAAGGTCCAAATCCAAGAAGCTTCAAGAAACCATATTGGGTTTAATTAAGGACATTTGGAAAGCCGACGAATTTCAGCCCAATAAGGCATCCATGGAGGCCCAAGGAATAATATTTAACTTTTTTTTGTGTTAATAACAATTAGGGTTACATGTAGCCACCATATACAAGTTAATAGGGTAATTAATACCAAGTAATGGCTATTATTATGGGTAGTGGTTACTAAAGTTAATGGGGTAATCAATACCAAGTAATGGCTATTAATGTGGGTAATGGTTATTAAGGCCATTTAAGAGTAAAAGTAATCCTATGTGTGTGAGTCTATTTTAGTAGTATGAGCATGGACTTGTACTCTATATAAACAAGTCCTTTTCTTTCTTTTGTAGCATGAATGAATTTGATATATGAATTATAACTTTTTTTGAGTTTTATTGTGAGGAATTTTGTCCTTAATTTCTTGCATAAACTTTGTGACTTATCAAGCTTTATTCTAGCTTGTGGTGTCAAAATCTAAATCTTTGTTTTCTTTTTATTTATCAAACTTTCTTGTTTGTGGCATAAGAGGAAATTCAAAGTCTATCTTAGTATCTTTATCCTTGTTGGTAAAGGGGTTAAGTAGCATCTATCTTCTTACTTCAATCTTTGAACGATCCAAATTTGTGGATTAAATTGGTAATTTCTGGTATTCTTCTAATTCAACTTATCATAGTATTCTTGCTATTAGGGAGTTAATTGATGAAACCTACAATTCCCATCACAAACTGTGCATTCAGTAACGTCAATTAGATTTATGCGCATGGAATGCTGGAATGTGTGTTTTGGTTCAAAAATATGCAATCGGAACATTGGGTAACACGTTTAGAACAATTTGTGCGCAAATTGCACTTGTTCGCATTTTTTTTTGTTCAAACATGCACGAACGTGCAAAAATTGTGCATTCAGCAATGTCAATTACATTTATGTGTTCAGAATGCTGTAATATGTAACTATTATTGTAAATGTGCAATTGGAACATTGGATAACACGTTCAAAACCGTTTGCGCACTAATTTGCACGGCCTCACGTTTTGCGTTCAAATATGCGCAAATTGCGCATTCGATGATGTCGATTCGATTTATGAGTTTGTAAGGGCATAATTTGTATTTTGAATTGTAAATATGGAATTGGGCCGTTGGATAAAATGTTTTAAACCAATTATGCACAGAATTTGCAAGAGTCCGCGCCTTACGTTCAAATATGCACAAGTCGTGCATTTAGTGAAAATTAATTTGACTTATGAGTCGAGAATGATGGAATATGACCGGAAATATGCAATCGGAACTTTGGACAACATATTTAAAAACATTTTGAATGAAAATTCGGACGAGTTCGTGTTCCGTGTTCAAAATTGCACAAATTGTGCATTCGATTGTGTCAATTTGATTTACGAGCTTTGTAATGATATAAATTGTATTTGGGACTTCGAGTTGGCAGTTTGACCACAGGGTAACAACAAATCTTAAACCATTTATGCACGAATTTGCCGGAGTTCACGTTTTGCGTTCAAACATGCACAAATGTACACAGAGTGTGCATTCAACTAAATCAATTTGATTTAAGAGTTTAGAATGCTAGAATCTGTACTTAGGATTAAAAATATGCAATTGGAGCATTGGATAGGATGTTTAAAACAATTTGAGCACAAATTTGCACGAGTGTGCATCTTATTTTCAAAATGCGCAGATGTGTGCAAATTGTGCATTCAATATTGTCAATCATATGTACTGCATTTTGGAATGCTAGAACATGTACCGAGTATTGAAAATATGCAACCGGAACATTGGATAAGATGTTTAAAACAATTCGTACACAAATTTGCGCGAGTTCATGTTTTGCGTTCAAACGTGCACAAATTATGGATACCATAATGCCAATCATATTTTTGAGCTTAGAATGCTAGAATTTGTACTAAGTATTGTAAATATGCAATTGGAACATTGGATAACATTTTTAAAGCCATTTGTCTACAAATTTGCAAGAGTTCACGTTTTGCATTCAAACATGCGCTAATGTGCACAAATTGTGCAATCGATTGTGTCAATTTGATTTACAAGTTAGGAATGATACAATTTTGTAATTTGGATTGTAAATATGCATTTGGACCATTGGAAGACATATTTTAAACCATTTTTGCACAAATTTTGCAAGAGTTCACGTTTCGCATTCAAACTCGCACGAACGTGCGCAAACTGTGCATTCAGTAACGTCAATTAGATTTATGCGCATGGAATGCTGGAATGTGTGTTTTGGTTCAAAAATATGCAATCGGAACATTGGGTAACACGTTTAGAACAATTTGTGCGCAAATTGCACTTGTTCGCATTTTTTTTTGTTCAAACATGCACGAACGTGCAAAAATTGTGCATTCAGCAATGTCAATTACATTTATGTGTTCAGAATGCTGTAATATGTAACTATTATTGTAAATGTGCAATTGGAACATTGGATAACACGTTCAAAACCGTTTGCGCACTAATTTGCACGGCCTCACGTTTTGCGTTCAAATATGCGCAAATTGCGCATTCGATGATGTCGATTCGATTTATGAGTTTGTAAGGGCATAATTTGTATTTTGAATTGTAAATATGGAATTGGGGCCGTTGGATAAAATGTTTTAAACCAATTATGCACAGAATTTGCAAGAGTCCGCGCCTTACGTTCAAATATGCACAAGTCGTGCATTTAGTGAAAATTAATTTGACTTATGAGTCGAGAATGATGGAATATGACCGGAAATATGCAATCGGAACTTTGGACAACATATTTAAAACATTTTGAATGAAAATTCGGACGAGTTCGTGTTCCGTGTTCAAAATTGCACAAATTGTGCATTCGATTGTGTCAATTTGATTTACGAGCTTTGTAATGATATAAATTGTATTTGGGACTTCGAGTTGGCAGTTTGACCACAGGGTAACAACAAATCTTAAACCATTTATGCACGAATTTGCCGGAGTTCACGTTTTGCGTTCAAACATGCACAAATGTACACAGAGTGTGCATTCAACTAAATCAATTTGATTTAAGAGTTTAGAATGCTAGAATCTGTACTTAGGATTAAAATATGCAATTGGAGCATTGGATAGGATGTTTTAAAACAATTTGAGCACAAATTTGCACGAGTGTGCATCTTATTTTCAAAATGCGCAGATGTGTGCAAATTGTGCATTCAATATTGTCAATCATATGTACTGCATTTTGGAATGCTAGAACATGTACCGAGTATTGAAAATATGCAACCGGAACATTGGATAAGATGTTTTAAAACAATTCGTACACAAATTTGCGCGAGTTCATGTTTTGCGTTCAAACGTGCACAAATTATGGATACCATAATGCCAATCATATTTTTGAGCTTAGAATGCTAGAATTTGTACTAAGTATTGTAAATATGCAATTGGAACATTGGATAACATTTTTAAAGCCATTTGTCTACAAATTTGCAAGAGTTCACGTTTTGCATTCAAACATGCGCTAATGTGCACAAATTGTGCAATCGATTGTGTCAATTTGATTTACAAGTTAGGAATGATACAATTTTGTAATTTGGATTGTAAATATGCATTTGGACCATTGGAAGACATATTTTAAACCATTTTTGCACAAATTTTGCAAGAGTTCACGTTTCGCATTCAAACTCGCACGAACGTGCGCAAACTGTGCATTCAGTAACGTCAATTAGATTTATGCGCATGGAATGCTGGAATGTGTGTTTTGGTTCAAAAATATGCAATCGGAACATTGGGTAACACGTTTAGAACAATTTGTGCGCAAATTGCACTTGTTCGCATTTTTTTTGTTCAAACATGCACGAACGTGCAAAAATTGTGCATTCAGCAATGTCAATTACATTTATGTGTTCAGAATGCTGTAATATGTAACTATTATTGTAAATGTGCAATTGGAACATTGGATAACACGTTCAAAACCGTTTGCGCACTAATTTGCACGGCCTCACGTTTTGCGTTCAAATATGCGCAAATTGCGCATTCGATGATGTCGATTCGATTTATGAGTTTGTAAGGGCATAATTTGTATTTTGAATTGTAAATATGGAATTGGGCCGTTGGATAAAATGTTTTAAACCAATTATGCACAGAATTTGCAAGAGTCCGCGCCTTACGTTCAAATATGCACAAGTCGTGCATTTAGTGAAAATTAATTTGACTTATGAGTCGAGAATGATGGAATATGACCGGAAATATGCAATCGGAACTTTGGACAACATATTTAAAACATTTTGAATGAAAATTCGGACGAGTTCGTGTTCCGTGTTCAAAATTGCACAAATTGTGCATTCGATTGTGTCAATTTGATTTACGAGCTTTGTAATGATATAAATTGTATTTGGGACTTCGAGTTGGCAGTTTGACCACAGGGTAACAACAAATCTTAAACCATTTATGCACGAATTTGCCGGAGTTCACGTTTTGCGTTCAAACATGCACAAATGTACACAGAGTGTGCATTCAACTAAATCAATTTGATTTAAGAGTTTAGAATGCTAGAATCTGTACTTAGGATTAAAAATATGCAATTGGAGCATTGGATAGGATGTTTAAAACAATTTGAGCACAAATTTGCACGAGTGTGCATCTTATTTTCAAAATGCGCAGATGTGCGCAAATTGTGCATTCAATATTGTCAATCATATGTACTGCATTTTGGAATGCTAGAACATGTACCGAGTATTGAAAATATGCAACCGGAACATTGGATAAGATGTTTAAAACAATTCGTACACAAATTTGCGCGAGTTCATGTTTTGCGTTCAAACGTGCACAAATTATGGATACCATAATGCCAATCATATTTTTGAGCTTAGAATGCTAGAATTTGTACTAAGTATTGTAAATATGCAATTGGAACATTGGATAACATTTTTAAAGCCATTTGTCTACAAATTTGCAAGAGTTCACGTTTTGCATTCAAACATGCGCTAATGTGCACAAATTGTGCAATCGATTGTGTCAATTTGATTTACAAGTTAGGAATGATACAATTTTGTAATTTGGATTGTAAATATGCATTTGGACCATTGGAAGACATATTTTAAACCATTTTTGCACAAATTTTGCAAGAGTTCACGTTTCGCATTCAAACTCGCACGAACGTGCGCAAACTGTGCATTCAGTAACGTCAATTAGATTTATGCGCATGGAATGCTGGAATGTGTGTTTTGGTTCAAAAATATGCAATCGGAACATTGGGTAGCACGTTTAGAACAATTTGTGCGCAAATTGCACTTGTTCGCATTTTTTTTTGTTCAAACATGCACGAACGTGCAAAAATTGTGCATTCAGCAATGTCAATTACATTTATGTGTTCAGAATGCTGTAATATGTAACTATTATTGTAAATGTGCAATTGGAACATTGGATAACACGCTCAAAACCGTTTGCGCACTAATTTGCACGGCCTCACGTTTTGCGTTCAAATATGCGCAAATTGCGCATTCGATGATGTCGATTCGATTTATGAGTTTGTAAGGGCATAATTTGTATTTTGAATTGTAAATATGGATTGGGCCGTTGGATAAAATGTTTTAAACCAATTATGCACAGAATTTGCAAGAGTCCTGCGCTTTACGTTCAAATATGCACAAGTCGTGCATTTAGTGAAAATTAATTTGACTTATGAGTCGAGAATGATGGAATATGATCGGAAATATGCAATCGGAACTTTGGACAACATATTTAAAACATTTTGAATGAAAATTCGGACGAGTTCGTGTTCCGTGTTCAAAATTGCACAAATTGTGCATTCGATTGTGTCAATTTGATTTACGAGCTTTGTAATGATATAAATTGATTTGGGACTTCGAGTTGGCAGTTTGACCACAGGGGTAACAACAAATCTTAAACCATTTATGCACGAATTTGCCGGAGTTCACGTTTTGCGTTCAAACATGCACAAATGTACACAGAGTGTGCATTCAACTAAATCAATTTGATTTAAGAGTTTAGAATGCTAGAATCTGTACTTAGGATTAAAAATATGCAATTGGAGCATTGGATAGGATGTTTAAAACAATTTGAGCACAAATTTGCACGAGTGTGCATCTTATTTTCAAAATGCGCAGATGTGCGCAAATTGTGCATTCAATATTGTCAATCATATGTACTGCATTTTGGAATGCTAGAACATGTACCGAGTATTGAAAATATGCAACCGGAACATTGGATAAGATGTTTAAAACAATTCGTACACAAATTTGCGCGAGTTCATGTTTTGCGTTCAAACGTGCACAAATTATGGATACCATAATGCCAATCATATTTTTGAGCTTAGAATGCTAGAATTTGTACTAAGTATTGTAAATATGCAATTGGAACATTGGATAACATTTTTAAAGCCATTTGTCTACAAATTTGCACGAGTTCACGTTTTGCATTCAAACATGCGCTAATGTGCACAAATTGTGCAATCGATTGTGTCAATTTGATTTACAAGTTAGGAATGATACAATTTTGTAATTTGGATTGTAAATATGCATTTGGACCATTGGAAGACATATTTTAAACCATTTTTGCACAAATTTTGCAAGAGTTCACGTTTCGCATTCAAACTCGCACGAACGTGCGCAAACTGTGCATTCAGTAACGTCAATTAGATTTATGCGCATGGAATGCTGGAATGTGTGTTTTGGTTCAAAAATATGCAATCGGAACATTGGGTAACACGTTTAGAACAATTTGTGCGCAAATTGCACTTGTTCGCATTTTTTTTGTTCAAACATGCACGAACGTGCAAAAATTGTGCATTCAGCAATGTCAATTACATTTATGTGTTCAGAATGCTGTAATATGTAACTATTATTGTAAATGTGCAATTGGAACATTGGATAACACGTTCAAAACCGTTTGCGCACTAATTTGCACGGCCTCACGTTTTGCGTTCAAATATGCGCAAATTGCGCATTCGATGATGTCGATTCGATTTATGAGTTTGTAAGGGCATAATTTGTATTTTGAATTGTAAATATGGAATTGGGCCGTTGGATAAAATGTTTTAAACCAATTATGCACAGAATTTGCAAGAGTTCGCGCCTTACGTTCAAATATGCACAAGTCGTGCATTTAGTGAAAATTAATTTGACTTATGAGTCGAGAATGATGGAATATGACCGGAAATATGCAATCGGAACTTTGGACAACATATTTAAAACATTTTGAATGAAAATTCGGACGAGTTCGTGTTCCGTGTTCAAAATTGCACAAATTGTGCATTCGATTGTGTCAATTTGATTTACGAGCTTTGTAATGATATAAATTGTATTTGGGACTTCGAGTTGGCAGTTTGACCACAGGGTAACAACAAATCTTAAACCATTTATGCACGAATTTGCCGGAGTTCACGTTTTGCGTTCAAACATGCACAAATGTACACAGAGTGTGCATTCAACTAAATCAATTTGATTTAAGAGTTTAGAATGCTAGAATCTGTACTTAGGATTAAAAATATGCAATTGGAGCATTGGATAGGATGTTTAAAACAATTTGAGCACAAATTTGCACGAGTGTGCATCTTATTTTCAAAATGCGCAGATGTGCGCAAATTGTGCATTCAATATTGTCAATCATATGTACTGCATTTTGGAATGCTAGAACATGTACCGAGTATTGAAAATATGCAACCGGAACATTGGATAAGATGTTTAAAACAATTCGTACACAAATTTGCGCGAGTTCATGTTTTGCGTTCAAACGTGCACAAATTATGGATACCATAATGCCAATCATATTTTTGAGCTTAGAATGCTAGAATTTGTACTAAGTATTGTAAATATGCAATTGGAACATTGGATAACATTTTTAAAGCCATTTGTCTACAAATTTGCAAGAGTTCACGTTTTGCATTCAAACATGCGCTAATGTGCACAAATTGTGCAATCGATTGTGTCAATTTGATTTACAAGTTAGGAATGATACAATTTTGTAATTTGGATTGTAAATATGCATTTGGACCATTGGAAGACATATTTTAAACCATTTTTGCACAAATTTTGCAAGAGTTCACGTTTCGCATTCAAACTCGCACGAACGTGCGCAAACTGTGCATTCAGTAACGTCAATTAGATTTATGCGCATGGAATGCTGGAATGTGTGTTTTGGTTCAAAAATATGCAATCGGAACATTGGGTAGCACGTTTAGAACAATTTGTGCGCAAATTGCACTTGTTCGCATTTTTTTTGTTCAAACATGCACGAACGTGCAAAAATTGTGCATTCAGCAATGTCAATTACATTTATGTGTTCAGAATGCTGTAATATGTAACTATTATTGTAAATGTGCAATTGGAACATTGGATAACACGCTCAAAACCGTTTGCGCACTAATTTGCACGGCCTCACGTTTTGCGTTCAAATATGCGCAAATTGCGCATTCGATGATGTCGATTCGATTTATGAGTTTGTAAGGGCATAATTTGTATTTTGAATTGTAAATATGGAATTGGGCCGTTGGATAAAATGTTTTAAACCAATTATGCACAGAATTTGCAAGAGTCCGCGCCTTACGTTCAAATATGCACAAGTCGTGCATTTAGTGAAAATTAATTTGACTTATGAGTCGAGAATGATGGAATATGATCGGAAATATGCAATCGGAACTTTGGACAACATATTTAAAACATTTTGAATGAAAATTCGGACGAGTTCGTGTTCCGTGTTCAAAATTGCACAAATTGTGCATTCGATTGTGTCAATTTGATTTACGAGCTTTGTAATGATATAAATTGTATTTGGGACTTCGAGTTGGCAGTTTGACCACAGGGTAACAACAAATCTTAAACCATTTATGCACGAATTTGCCGGAGTTCACGTTTTGCGTTCAAACATGCACAAATGTACACAGAGTGTGCATTCAACTAAATCAATTTGATTTAAGAGTTTAGAATGCTAGAATCTGTACTTAGGATTAAAAATATGCAATTGGAGCATTGGATAGGATGTTTAAAACAATTTGAGCACAAATTTGCACGAGTGTGCATCTTATTTTCAAAATGCGCAGATGTGCGCAAATTGTGCATTCAATATTGTCAATCATATGTACTGCATTTTGGAATGCTAGAACATGTACCGAGTATTGAAAATATGCAACCGGAACATTGGATAAGATGTTTAAAACAATTCGTACACAAATTTGCGCGAGTTCATGTTTTGCGTTCAAACGTGCACAAATTATGGATACCATAATGCCAATCATATTTTTGAGCTTAGAATGCTAGAATTTGTACTAAGTATTGTAAATATGCAATTGGAACATTGGATAACATTTTTAAAGCCATTTGTCTACAAATTTGCACGAGTTCACGTTTTGCATTCAAACATGCGCTAATGTGCACAAATTGTGCAATCGATTGTGTCAATTTGATTTACAAGTTAGGAATGATACAATTTTGTAATTTGGATTGTAAATATGCATTTGGACCATTGGAAGACATATTTTAAACCATTTTTGCACAAATTTTGCAAGAGTTCACGTTTCGCATTCAAACTCGCACGAACGTGCGCAAACTGTGCATTCAGTAACGTCAATTAGATTTATGCGCATGGAATGCTGGAATGTGTGTTTTGGTTCAAAAATATGCAATCGGAACATTGGGTAACACGTTTAGAACAATTTGTGCGCAAATTGCACTTGTTCGCATTTTTTTTGTTCAAACATGCACGAACGTGCAAAAATTGTGCATTCAGCAATGTCAATTACATTTATGTGTTCAGAATGCTGTAATATGTAACTATTATTGTAAATGTGCAATTGGAACATTGGATAACACGTTCAAAACCGTTTGCGCACTAATTTGCACGGCCTCACGTTTTGCGTTCAAATATGCGCAAATTGCGCATTCGATGATGTCGATTCGATTTATGAGTTTGTAAGGGCATAATTTGTATTTTGAATTGTAAATATGGAATTGGGCCATTGGATAAAATGTTTTAAACCAATTATGCACAGAATTTGCAAGAGTCCGCGCCTTACGTTCAAATATGCACAAGTCGTGCATTTAGTGAAAATTAATTTGACTTATGAGTCGAGAATGATGGAATATGACCGGAAATATGCAATCGGAACTTTGGACAACATATTTAAAACATTTTGAATGAAAATTCGGACGAGTTCGTGTTCCGTGTTCAAAATTGCACAAATTGTGCATTCGATTGTGTCAATTTGATTTACGAGCTTTGTAATGATATAAATTGTATTTGGGACTTTGAGTTGGCAGTTTGACCACAGGGTAACAACAAATCTTAAACCATTTATGCACGAATTTGCCGGAGTTCACGTTTTGCGTTCAAACATGCACAAATGTACACAGAGTGTGCATTCAACTAAATCAATTTGATTTAAGAGTTTAGAATGCTAGAATCTGTACTTAGGATTAAAAATATGCAATTGGAGCATTGGATAGGATGTTTAAAACAATTTGAGCACAAATTTGCACGAGTGTGCATCTTATTTTCAAAATGCGCAGATGTGCGCAAATTGTGCATTCAATATTGTCAATCATATGTACTGCATTTTGGAATGCTAGAACATGTACCGAGTATTGAAAATATGCAACCGGAACATTGGATAAGATGTTTAAAACAATTCGTACACAAATTTGCGCGAGTTCATGTTTTGCGTTCAAACGTGCACAAATTATGGATACCATAATGCCAATCATATTTTTGAGCTTAGAATGCTAGAATTTGTACTAAGTATTGTAAATATGCAATTGGAACATTGGATAACATTTTTAAAGCCATTTGTCTACAAATTTGCACGAGTTCACGTTTTGCATTCAAACATGCGCTAATGTGCACAAATTGTGCAATCGATTGTGTCAATTTGATTTACAAGTTAGGAATGATACAATTTTGTAATTTGGATTGTAAATATGCATTTGGACCATTGGAAGACATATTTTAAACCATTTTTGCACAAATTTTGCAAGAGTTCACGTTTCGCATTCAAACTCGCACGAACGTGCGCAAACTGTGCATTCAGTAACGTCAATTAGATTTATGCGCATGGAATGCTGGAATGTGTGTTTTGGTTCAAAAATATGCAATCGGAACATTGGGTAACACGTTTAAAACAATTTGTGCGCAAATTGCACTTGTTCGCATTTTTTTTGTTCAAACATGCACGAACGTGCAAAAATTGTGCATTCAGCAATGTCAATTACATTTATGTGTTCAGAATGCTGTAATATGTAACTATTATTGTAAATGTGCAATTGGAACATTGGATAACACGTTCAAAACCGTTTGCGCACTAATTTGCACGGCCTCACGTTTTGCGTTCAAATATGCGCAAATTGCGCATTCGATGATGTCGATTCGATTTATGAGTTTGTAAGGGCATAATTTGTATTTTGAATTGTAAATATGGAATTGGGCCATTGGATAAAATGTTTTAAACCAATTATGCACAGAATTTGCAAGAGTCCGCGCCTTACGTTCAAATATGCACAAGTCGTGCATTTAGTGAAAATTAATTTGACTTATGAGTCGAGAATGATGGAATATGACCGGAAATATGCAATCGGAACTTTGGACAACATATTTAAAACATTTTGAATGAAAATTCGGACGAGTTCGTGTTCCGTGTTCAAAATTGCACAAATTGTGCATTCGATTGTGTCAATTTGATTTACGAGCTTTGTAATGATATAAATTGTATTTGGGACTTCGAGTTGGCAGTTTGACCACAGGGGTAACAACAAATCTTAAACCATTTATGCACGAATTTGCCGGAGTTCACGTTTTGCGTTCAAACATGCACAAATGTACACAGAGTGTGCATTCAACTAAATCAATTTGATTTAAGAGTTTAGAATGCTAGAATCTGTACTTAGGATTAAAAATATGCAATTGGAGCATTGGATAGGATGTTTAAAACAATTTGAGCACAAATTTGCACGAGTGTGCATCTTATTTTCAAAATGCGCAGATGTGCGCAAATTGTGCATTCAATATTGTCAATCATATGTACTGCATTTTGGAATGCTAGAACATGTACCGAGTATTGAAAATATGCAACCGGAACATTGGATAAGATGTTTAAAACAATTCGTACACAAATTTGCGCGAGTTCATGTTTTGCGTTCAAACGTGCACAAATTATGGATACCATAATGCCAATCATATTTTTGAGCTTAGAATGCTAGAATTTGTACTAAGTATTGTAAATATGCAATTGGAACATTGGATAACATTTTTAAAGCCATTTGTCTACAAATTTGCACGAGTTCACGTTTTGCATTCAAACATGCGCTAATGTGCACAAATTGTGCAATCGATTGTGTCAATTTGATTTACAAGTTAGGAATGATACAATTTTGTAATTTGGATTGTAAATATGCATTTGGACCATTGGAAGACATATTTTAAACCATTTTTGCACAAATTTTGCAAGAGTTCACGTTTCGCATTCAAACTCGCACGAACGTGCGCAAACTGTGCATTCAGTAACGTCAATTAGATTTATGCGCATGGAATGCTGGAATGTGTGTTTTGGTTCAAAAATATGCAATCGGAACATTGGGTAACACGTTTAGAACAATTTGTGCGCAAATTGCACTTGTTCGCATTTTTTTTGTTCAAACATGCACGAACGTGCAAAAATTGTGCATTCAGCAATGTCAATTACATTTATGTGTTCAGAATGCTGTAATATGTAACTATTATTGTAAATGTGCAATTGGAACATTGGATAACACGTTCAAAACCGTTTGCGCACTAATTTGCACGGCCTCACGTTTTGCGTTCAAATATGCGCAAATTGCGCATTCGATGATGTCGATTCGATTTATGAGTTTGTAAGGGCATAATTTGTATTTTGAATTGTACCGTTGGATAAAATGTTTTAAACCAATTATGCACAGAATTTGCAAGAGTCCGCGCCTTACGTTCAAATATGCACAAGTCGTGCATTTAGTGAAAATTAATTTGACTTATGAGTCGAGAATGATGGAATATGACCGGAAATATGCAATCGGAACTTTGGACAACATATTTAAAACATTTTGAATGAAAATTCGGACGAGTTCGTGTTCCGTGTTCAAAATTGCACAAATTGTGCATTCGATTGTGTCAATTTGATTTACGAGCTTTGTAATGATATAAATTGTATTTGGGACTTCGAGTTGGCAGTTTGACCACAGGGTAACAACAAATCTTAAACCATTTATGCACGAATTTGCCGGAGTTCACGTTTTGCGTTCAAACATGCACAAATGTACACAGAGTGTGCATTCAACTAAATCAATTTGATTTAAGAGTTTAGAATGCTAGAATCTGTACTTAGGATTAAAAATATGCAATTGGAGCATTGGATAGGATGTTTAAAACAATTTGAGCACAAATTTGCACGAGTGTGCATCTTATTTTCAAAATGCGCAGATGTGCGCAAATTGTGCATTCAATATTGTCAATCATATGTACTGCATTTTGGAATGCTAGAACATGTACCGAGTATTGAAAATATGCAACCGGAACATTGGATAAGATGTTTAAAACAATTCGTACACAAATTTGCGCGAGTTCATGTTTTGCGTTCAAACGTGCACAAATTATGGATACCATAATGCCAATTATATTTTTGAGCTTAGAATGCTAGAATTTGTACTAAGTATTGTAAATATGCAATTGGAACATTGGATAACATTTTTAAAGCCATTTGTCTACAAATTTGCACGAGTTCACGTTTTGCATTCAAACATGCGCTAATGTGCACAAATTGTGCAATCGATTGTGTCAATTTGATTTACAAGTTAGGAATGATACAATTTTGTAATTTGGATTGTAAATATGCATTTGGACCATTGGAAGACATATTTTAAACCATTTTTGCACAAATTTTACAAGAGTTCACGTTTCGCATTCAAACTCGCACGAACGTGCGCAAACTGTGCATTCAGTAACGTCAATTAGATTTATGCGCATGGAATGCTGGAATGTGTGTTTTGGTTCAAAAATATGCAATCGGAACATTGGGTAACACGTTTAGAACAATTTGTGCGCAAATTGCACTTGTTCGCATTTTTTTTGTTCAAACATGCACGAACGTGCAAAAATTGTGCATTCAGCAATGTCAATTACATTTATGTGTTCAGAATGCTGTAATATGTAACTATTATTGTAAATGTGCAATTGGAACATTGGATAACACGTTCAAAACCGTTTGCGCACTAATTTGCACGGCCTCACGTTTTGCGTTCAAATATGCGCAAATTGCGCATTCGATGATGTCGATTCGATTTATGAGTTTGTAAGGGCATAATTTGTATTTTGAATTGTAAATATGGAATTGGGCCGTTGGATAAAATGTTTTAAACCAATTATGCACAGAATTTGCAAGAGTCCGCGCCTTACGTTCAAATATGCACAAGTCGTGCATTTAGTGAAAATTAATTTGACTTATGAGTCGAGAATGATGGAATATGACCGGAAATATGCAATCGGAACTTTGGACAACATATTTAAAACAGTTTGAATGAAAATTCGGACGAGTTCGTGTTCCGTGTTCAAAATTGCACAAATTGTGCATTCGATTGTGTCAATTTGATTTACGAGCTTTGTAATGATATAAATTGTATTTGGGACTTCGAGTTGGCAGTTTGACCATAGGGTAACAACAAATCTTAAACCATTTATACACGAATTTGCCGGAGTTCACGTTTTGCGTTCAAACATGCACAAATGTACACAGAGTGTGCATTCAACTAAATCAATTTTATTTAAGAGTTTAGAATGCTAGAATCTGTACTTAGGATTAAAAATATGCAATTGGAGCATTGGATAGGATGTTTAAAACAATTTGAGCACAAATTTGCACGAGTGTGCATCTTATTTTCAAAATGCGCAGATGTGCGCAAATTGTGCATTCAATATTGTCAATCATATGTACTGCATTTTGGAATGCTAGAACATGTACCGAGTATTGAAAATATGCAACCGGAACATTGGATAAGATGTTTAAAACAATTCGTACACAAATTTGCGCGAGTTCATGTTTTGCGTTCAAACGTGCACAAATTATGGATACCATAATGCCAATCATATTTTTGAGCTTAGAATGCTAGAATTTGTACTAAGTATTGTAAATATGCAATTGGAACATTGGATAACATTTTTAAAGCCATTTGTCTACAAATTTGCACGAGTTCACGTTTTGCATTCAAACATGCGCTAATGTGCACAAATTATGCAATCGATTGTGTCAATTTGATTTACAAGTTAGGAATGATACAATTTTGTAATTTGGATTGTAAATATGCATTTGGACCATTGGAAGACATATTTTAAACCATTTTTGCACAAATTTTGCAAGAGTTCACGTTTCGCATTCAAACTCGCACGAACGTGCGCAAACTGTGCATTCAGTAACGTCAATTAGATTTATGCGCATGGAATGCTGGAATGTGTGTTTTGGTTCAAAAATATGCAATCGGAACATTGGGTAACACGTTTAGAACAATTTGTGCGCAAATTGCACTTGTTCGCATTTTTTTTGTTCAAACATGCACGAACGTGCAAAAATTGTGCATTCAGCAATGTCAATTACATTTATGTGTTCAGAATGCTGTAATATGTAACTATTATTGTAAATGTGCAATTGGAACATTGGATAACACGTTCAAAACCGTTTGCGCACTAATTTGCACGGCCTCACGTTTTGCGTTCAAATATGCGCAAATTGCGCATTCGATGATGTCGATTCGATTTATGAGTTTGTAAGGGCATAATTTGTATTTTGAATTGTAAATATGGAATTGGGCCGTTGGATAAAATGTTTTAAACCAATTATGCACAGAATTTGCAAGAGTCCGCGCCTTACGTTCAAATATGCACAAGTCGTTCATTTAGTGAAAATTAATTTGACTTATAAGTCGAGAATGATGCAACATGACCGGAAATAAGCAATCGGAACTTCGGACAACATATTTAAAACATTTTGAATGAAAATTCGGACGAGTTCGTGTTCCGTGTTCAAAATTGCGCAAATTGTGCATTCGATTGTGTCAATTTGATTTACGAGCTTTGTAATGGTATAAATTGTATTTGGGACTTTGAGTTGGCAGTTTGACCACAGGGTAATAACAAATCTTAAACCATTTATGCACGAATTTGTCGGAGTTCACGTTTTGCGTTCAAACATGCACAAATGTACACAGAGTGTGCATTCAACGAAATCAATTTGATTTAAGAGTTTAGAATGCTAGAATCTGTACTTAGGATTAAAAATATGCAATTGGAACATTGGATAAGATGTTTAAAACAATTTGAGCACAAATTTGCACGAGTGTGCATTTTATTTTCAAAATGCGCAGATGTGCGCAAATTGTGCATTCAATATTGTCAATCATATGTACTGATTTTGGAATGCTAGAACATGTACTGAGTATTGAAAATATGCAACCGGAACATTGGATAAGATGTTTAAAACAATTCGTACACAAATTTGCGCGAGTTCATGTTTTGAGTTCAAACGTGCACAAATTATGGATACCATAATGCCAATCATATTTTTGAGGTAAGAATGCTAGAATTTGTACTAAGTATTGTAAATATGAAATTGGAACATTGGATAACATTTTTGAAGCCATTTGTCTACAAATTTGCACGAGTTCACGTTTTGCATTCAAACATGCGCTAATGTGCACAAATTGTGCAATCGATTATGTCAATTTGATTTACAAGTTAGGAATGATAAAATTTTGTAATTTGGATTGTAAATATGCATTTGGACCATTGGAAGACATATTTTAAACCATTTTTGCACAAATTTTGCAAGAGTTCACATTTCGCATTCAAACTCGCACGAACGTGTGCAAACTGTGCATTCAGTAACGTCAATTAGATTTATGAGCATGGAATGCTGGAATGTGTGTTTTGGTTCAAAAATATGCAATCGAAACTTTGGGTAACACGTTTAGAACAATTTGTGCACAAATTGCACTTGTTCGCATTTTTTTTTGTTCAAACATGCACGAACGTGCAAAAATTATGCATTCAGCAATGTCAATTACATTTATGTGTTTAGAATGCTGTAATATGTAACTATTATTGTAAATGTGCAATTGGAACATTGGATAACACGTTCAAAACCATTTGTGCACTAATTTGCACGGCCTCACGTTTTGCGTTCAAATATGCGCAAATTGCGCATTCAATGATGTCAATTCGATTTATTATAGTTTGTAAGGGCATAATTTGTATTTTGAATTGTAAATATGGAACTGGGCCGTTGGATAAAATAAATATGCACAAGTCATGCATTTAGTGAAAATTAATTTGACTTATGAGTCGAGAATGATGGAATATGACCGGAAATATGCAATCGGAACTTTGGACAACATATTTAAAACATTTTGAATGAAAATTCGGACGAGTTCGTGTTCCGTGTTCAAAATTGCACAAATTGTGCATTCGATTGTGTCAATTTGATTTACGAGCTTTGTAATGATATAAATTGTATTTGGGACTTCGAGTTGGCAGTTTGACCATAGGGTAACAACAAATCTTAAACCATTTATGCACGAATTTGTCGGAGTTCACGTTTTGCGTTCAAACATGCACAAATGTACACGGAGTGTGCATTCAACTAAATCAATTTGATTTAAGAGTTTAGAATGCTAGAATATGTACTTACGATTAAAAATATGCAATTGGAGCATTGGATAGGATGTTTAAAACAATTTGAGCACAAATTTGCACGAGTGTGCATTTTATTTTTAAAATGCGCAGATGTGCGCAAATTGTGCATTCAATATTGTCAATCATATGTACTAATTTTGGAATTCTAGAACATGTACTGAGTATTGAAAATATGCAACCGAAACATTGGATAAGATGTTTAAAACAATTCGTACACAAATTTGCGCGAGTTCATGTTTTGCGTTCAAACGTGCACAAATTATGGATACCATAATGCCAATCATATTTTTGAGCTTAGAATGCTAGAATTTGTACTAAGTATTGTAAATAGGAAATTGGAACATTGGATAACATTTTTGAAGCCATTTGTCTACAAATTTGCACGAGTTCACGTTTTGCATTCACACATGCGCTAATGTGCACAAATTGTGCAATCGATTATGTCAATTTGATTTACAAGTTAGGAATGATAAAATTTTGTAATTTGGATTGTAAATATGCATTTGGACCATTGGAAGACATATTTTAAACCATTTTTGCACAAATTTTGCAAGAGTTCACATTTCGCATTCAAACTCGCACGAACGTGTCCAAACTGTGCATTCAGTAACGTCAATTAGATTTATGAGCATGGAATGCTGGAATGTGTGTTTTGGTTCAAAAATATGCAATCGAAACATTGGGTAACACGTTTAGAACAATTTGTGCACAAATTGCACTTGTTCGCATTTTTTTTTGTTCAAACATGCACGAACGTGCAAAAATTGTGCATTCAGCAATGTCAATTACATTTATGTGTTTAGAATGCTGTAATATGTAACTATTATTGTAAATGTGCAATTGGAACACTGGATAACACGTTTGAAACCATTTGTGCACTAATTTGCACGGCCTCACGTTTTGCGTTCAAATATGCGCAAATTGCGCATTCAATGATGTCAATTCGATTTATTATACTTTGTAAGGGCATAATTTGTATTTTGAATTGTAAATATGGAATTGGGCCATTGGATAAAATAAATATGCACAAGTCATGCATTTAGTGAAAATTAATTTGACTTATGAGTCGAGAATGATGGAATATGACCGGAAATATATAATCGGAACTTTGGACAACATATTTAAAACATTTTGAATGAAAATTCGGACGAGTTCGTGTTCCGTGTTCAAAATTGCACAAATTGTGCATTCGATTGTGTCAATTTGATTTACGAGCTTTGTAATGATATAAATTGTATTTGGGACTTCGAGTTGGCAGTTTGACCACAGGGTAACAACAAATCTTAAACCATTTATGCACGAATTTGTCGGAGTTCACGTTTTGCGTTCAAACATGCACAAATGTACACAGAGTGTGCATTCAACTAAATCAATTTGATTTAAGAGTTTAGAATGCTAGAATCTGTACTTAGGATTAAAAATATGCAATTGGAGCATTGGATAGGATGTTTAAAACAATTTGAGCACAAATTTGCACGAGTGTGCATTTTATTTTTAAAATGCGCAGATGTGCGCAAATTGTGCATTCAATATTGTCAATCATATGTACTGATTTTGGAATGCTAGAACATGTACTGAGTATTGAAAATATGCAATCGAAACATTGGATAAGATGTTTAAAACAATTCGTACACAAATTTGCGCGAGTTCATGTTTTGCGTTCAAACGTGCACAAATTATGGATACCATAATGCCAATCATATTTTTGAGCTTAGAATGCTAGAATTTGTACTAAGTATTGTAAATATGCAATTGGAACATTGGATGACAGTTTTAAAGCCATTTGTCTACGAATTTGCACGAGTTCACGTTTTGCATTCAAACATGCGCTAATGTGTAATTCAACTTATCATAGTATTCTTGCTATTGGGGAGTTAATTGATGAAACCTACAATTCCCATCATAAGTGGTATTAGAGCATTGGCTCAAGATTGAGGTTTGCGTATCCAAAACTATCTTTTAGTTTTCAATATCTTGTGTTCATCTTATATTTTGCACCTTTCTTGCTATATATTATTCTTGTTATTTTTTTTATGTTTATTCTTCTTATCTCAAGATTTTGTTTGCAGATATCAAAAAAAAAAAAGTTGTTATCTTTGAGATTTTTGTGATACCTTTCAATTCGTGCATATATCAAAAAAAAAAAAAGAGAAATTCGTCCATAAAAAAGAAAGTATATGTTATCTTTGATATTCCTATGTTAGATCTCAGTTTACATTAAAAAAAAATTGACTCTTCATATTCCATTAGATCTATCTTTATAATTTTGTCTCTTTGTGTTCTTTGATAATCTATCTTTGTTTTTCATTTCTATTAGCCTATTTGTTACAAATTGTTCTTTTCTTTAAGCCTACCTTATTATTTTCTTGTTAGCCTACCTTTTTTTTTATCATTGATTACTACATTCTTGAATTTTGTTTGATTGAGAAAACTTAGTTCATCTAAGAAATCAAAAGGCAAATTTGAGAGGTAAAAGGCAAGAGTGTGAGATCATTAGAGAAAAAGCCAAAATTGAGTGTAAACACGAGTGGTATACATCAATTTTGAGTGAAACACGTGAGGGAGTATTGTGAGATTGTCTTTTTTTCTATTTTCTTTTGTTAAAATTTTAGGTTTTATAATCATGTCAAAAGACACAAGTTCTTCTTCTACAAATGATCATGTGATTCAAGCTATGCAACAACAATTCGAAAGAATGTTTAACATGATGGCGGGAGTCAATGAGAAATTGGAGAGGCATGATGGCATCCTTAACCAATTACAAGGAGAGCCAAAAGAAAGGAGACGTCCACCAATTGACCAAGAGGACTATGAAGGAGAGGATGAATTGGATGATGATCAAGTCACCTTGGTGGGACAACAAATCAATCCTAGGAGACAAGCTAGGAGAGGACATCCTAAAAATGATGTTGATCGCAACCTTGGAAGCATCAAAATGAAGATTCCTTCATTCCAAGGAAGAAATAATCCAGATGTGTACCTTGAATGGGAGAGGAAAGTGGAACTCATCTTCGAATGTCACAATTATTTGGAGGAGAAAAAGGTAAAACTTGCCGCTGTTGAGTTTAGTGATTATGCAATTGTTTGGTGGGATCAATTTTGCAAGGAAAGACGTAGATATGGAGAAAGACCCGTGGAGTCTTGGAGGGAAATGAAGCAAATCATGAGAAAGAGGTTTGTTCCAAGCCATTACTATAGAGAGCTTCATCAAAGGTTACAAACTCTAATTCAAGGATCCATGAGTGTTGAGGAGTATCACAAAGAAATGGAGAAGGCTATGATTAGAGCAAATGTGGTAGAAGATCGTGAAGCTACCATGGCAAGGTTTTTGAGAGGGCTAAACAAAAACATTGCTCATGTTGTTGATTTGCAACATTATGTGGAGATTGAAGATATGGTGAATTTGGCCATGAAAGTGGAAAGGCAATTGAAAGGAAAGAGGTATGATTCTAAACCAAATGTGGGTTCTTCTTCTTCTTGGAAAACTTCTTGGGGGAAAAAGGATGATAAACCTTTTAATAAGTCAAAAGTGGAAGAAACTAAACCTAAAATTGACTTGGGTAATAAGGGAAAGGGTGAGAATTAACCAGCCCAAACTAGGGGAATAAAATGTTTTAAGTGTTTGGGTAATGGGCACATTGCTAGGGAATGTCCAAATAAGAAAGCTATGATTCTAAGGGATGGTGATATTGAATCGGAGAGTGAGGGGGATAGTGATGATGATATGCCTTCTTTAGAAGATTGTAGTGATGTTGAATGTGTTAAGGGAGATAATCTTGTTGTTCAAAGAACATTGACTTTGCAAAATAAACATGATGTCCATAGGGAGCAAAGGGAAAATTTGTTTCATACTCAATGTTTGATTTCTAACAAGTTGTGCAACATGATTATGGATAGTGGAAGTTGTACTAATGTAGCAAGCACTTTGCTAGTGGAGAAATTGAAGTTGCCTACTACCAAGCACCCAAGACCATACAAGTTGCAATGGCTTAATGAAAGTGGAGTTGTAAAGGTAAATAAGCAAGTTCTAATTTCTTTTCAAATTGGTAGATATAAGGATGAGGTGTTGTGTGATGTGTTACCAATGTTGGCCGGACATATGTTGTTAGGGAGACCTTGGCAATATGATAGAAGGGCTAATCATGATGGATTCAAAAATATGTATACTTTGAATATGGATGGAAAAAGGTTTAACCTTGGACCATTAACCCCAAAACAGATTTTTGAAGACCAAATGCGCATCAAGCAACAATATGAAGAAATGGGTTCTTCATTGGGAAATTCTTTAGGAAGGGAAACCTTTGAGAGTAAAGAAAAAGGTGAGATGAGTGAACCTAAAAATTCCAATTCTCTTCACCAAAATGGGAAACACATGGTGAGAGAAAATATGGAAGGTTCAAATGAAATAAAAATGAGTGTTTATGCAAAAATGAGTGATGTGAAGGAAGCTATGCTTTTGAGGCAACAAATGCTTGTACTTATGTACAAGGAGATTTTACATATTTCTAATGAAATAACCAATGGTTTGCCTAGTGTTGTTGTTGATCTTTTGCAGGTTTATGAAGATTTATTCCCAGAAGAAATTCCAAATGGTTTGCCACCTAAAAGAGGCATTGAGCACCAAATTGATTTCATACCCAGAGCAAGCATTCCAAATAGACCAGCATATAGATGTAATCTGGAGGAGACCAAGGAAATCCAAAAGCAAGTGAGTGAGCTTATGGAGAAGGGTTATGTTCATGAAAGCATGAGTCCATGTGCCGTACCTGTCTTGTTAGTGCCTAAGAAAGATGGAACTTGGAGGATGTGTGTTGATTGTCGTGCCATCAACAAAATCACAGTGAAGTATAGACATCCCATTCCTAGGCTAGATGACATGTTGGATGAATTGCATGGTTCATATTTGTTTTCAAAAATTGATTTGAAATCTGGTTATCATCAAATTAGAATGAGAGAAGGTGATGAATGGAAAACAACTTTTAAAACTAAACATGGTTTATATGAGTGGTTAGTAATGCCTTTTGGTTTAACTAATGCACCAAGCACTTTCATGAGATTGATGAATCATGTTTTAAGAGCATTCATAGGCAAATTTGTTGTTGTCTATTTTGATGATATCTTGGTTTATAGCAAAAATTTAGATGAGCATGTACAACATTTGACTTGTGTTTTTGATGTGCTTAGAGAAGAGAAGTTGTATGCTAATCTAAAGAAATGTTGTTTTTGCACTAATGAAATTACTTTTCTTGGATATATTGTCAATGACAAGGGCATTCATGTTGATCAAGAAAAGGTAAAAGTAATTAGAGAATGGCCAACACCCACAAGTGTAAGTGATGCAAGAAGCTTTCATGGTTTAGCTAGCTTTTATAGAAGGTTCATTAAAAAATTTTCTACCATAGCTGCACCTTTAACTGAATGCATAAAAAAGAATGTTGGTTTTAAGTGGGGAATTGAACAAGATGAGGCTTTTAACTTGCTAAAAGACAAATTAAGTTCTGCACCCTTGTTATCTTTGCCAAATTTTACTAAACCTTTTGAGATTGAGTGCGATGCAAGTGGCATAGGTATTGGAGGAGTTTTGATGCAAGAAGGCAAGCCCATAGCATTCTTTAGTGAAAAGCTAAGTGGAGCAAGTCTAAACTACCCTACATATGACAAGGAGTTCTATGCATTGGTGAGGGTTCTAAGGACATGGCAGCATTACCTTGGTTACAAAGAATTCATAATTCACACTGACCATGAGTCCTTGAAGTATCTCAAAGGACAAGGAAAGCTCAACAAGAGACATGCAAAATGGGTAGAATTCATTGAATCCTTTCCGTACATCATTAAGTACAAGCAAGGGAAAGAAAATGTGGTGGCTGATGCATTGTCAAGAAGGTATGCCTTGATCTCTAAACTTGATGCAAAATTATTAGGATTTGAATACATCAAAGATCTTTATTCTAATGATCCTGATTTTTCTAATGTTTATGGGGCATGTGAGAAAGGGGGTTTTGATAAGTTCTATAAGTTTGATGGTTTTCTTTTTCGGGAAAACAAATTGTGTGTGCCACAAAGTTCTTTAAGAGAGTTACTTGTGAGAGAGGCACATAGCGGAGGTTCAATGGGGCATTTTGGGATTAAGAAAACTTTGGATGTGTTGGGTGACCATTTCTTTTGGCCACACATGAAAAGGGATGTTAAGAGAATTTGTGAGAAATGCATTACTTGCAAACAAGCCAAATCCAAAGCAATGCCTCATGGTTTGTATACACCTCTTACCATACCAAATGAACCTTGGGTAGACATTTCTATGGATTTTGTTTTAGGATTACCTAGGTCCAAGGGAGGGAGAGATTCCATTTTTGTTATTGTGGACAGGTTTAGCAAAATGGCACATTTCATTCCATGTCACAAGACGGATGATGCAACCTATATTGCCAATCTATTCTTCAAGGAGATTGTTAGGCTACATGGAGTGCCAAGGACCATTGTGAGTGATAGGGATGTCAAATTCCTAAGTCACTTTTGGAAGACTCTTTGGGGAAAGATGGGGACAAAGCTTTTGTATTCTACAACTTGTCATCCACAAACGGATGGACAAACGGAGGTGGTCAATAGGACACTTTCAACACTTTTGAGGGCTGTCATCCAGAGAAATCTGAAGAATTGGGAAGAATGTTTGCCATATGTGGAATTTGCTTATAATAGGAGTGTGCATGGTTTAACAAATTGCTCACCATTTGAAGTTGTGTATGGATTCAACCCATTGACTCCATTAGATTTGCTACCATTGCCATTGGACAAAGCTAATCTAGAGGGGAAACAAAAAGCTGAGTTCATCAAGACTTTGCATGAGAGGGTGCATGCAAACATTGAGAAGAAGACACTCCAATATGAAAACCAACACAACAAGGGGAGGAAGCAAGTCATTTTTGAGCCCGGAGATTGGGTGTGGGTGCACTTCAGGAAGGAAAGATTTCCTAACCAAAGGAAATCAAAGCTTATGCCAAGAGGAGATGGTCCTTTTAAAGTGCTTCAATGCATCAACAACAATGCCTATAAGCTAGAACTTCCAAGTGAGTATGGCAATGTTAGTGCTACTTTTAATGTTAGTGACTTGTCTTTGTTTGTTTTAGGTGATAAAGATGATGGAGCTGATTTGAGGACAAATCCTTTTGAAGAAAGGGGGAATGATGTGAATCCAAGTTCAAAGCCTAAAGAGATCCAAGATCCATTAATGGTATAAGAAGGCCCAATCACAAGGTCCAAGTCCAAGAAGCTTCAAGAAGCCATATTGGGTTTAATTAAGGACATTTGGAAAGCCCAAGAATTTCAGCCCAATAAGGCATCCATGGAGGCCCAAGGAATAATATTTAACTTGTTTTTGTGTTAATAAAAATTAGGGTTACATGTAGCCACCATATACAAGTTAATAGGGTAATTAATACCAAGTAATGGCTATTATTATGGGTAGTGGTTATTAAAGTTAATGGGGTAATCAATACGAAGTAATGGCTATTAATGTGGGTAATGGTTATTAAGGCCATTTAAGAGTAAAAGTAATCCTATGTGTGTGAGTCTATTTTAGTAGTGTGAGCATGGACTTGTACTCTATATAAACAAGTCCTTTTCTTTCTTTTGTAGCATGAATGAATTTGATATATGAATTATAACTTTTTTTTGAGTTTTATTATGAGGAATTTTGTCTTTAATTTCTTGCATAAACTTTGTGACTTATCAAGCTTTATTCTAGCTTGTGGTGTCAAAATCTAAATCTTTGTTTTCTTTTTATTTATCAAACTTTCTTGTTTGTGGCATAAGAGGAAATTCAAAGTCTATCTTAGTATCTTTCTCCGTGTTGGTAAAGGGGTTAAGTAGCATCTATCTTCTTACTTCAATCTTTGAACGATCCGAATTTGTGGATTAAATTGGTAATTTCTAGTTTTCTTCTAATTCAACTTATCATAGTATTCTTGCTATTGGGGAGTGAATTGATGAAACCTACAATTCCCATCAGATTGTGTCAATTTAAATTACAAGTTGGGAACGATACAATTTTGTAATTTGGATTGTAAATAAGCATTTGGACCATTGGAAGACATATTTTAAACCATTTTTGCACAAATTTTGCAAGAGTTCACATTTCGCATTCAAACTTGCACGAACGTGCGCAAACTGTGCATTCAGTAATGTCAATTAGATTTATGAGCATGGAATGCTGGAATGTGTGTTTTGGTTCAAAAATATGCAATCGGAACATTGGATAACACGTTTAGAACAATTTGTGTTCAAATTGCACTTGTTCGCATTTTTTTTGTTCAAACATGCACGAACGTGCAAAAGTTGTGCATTCAGTAATGTCAATTACATTTATGTGTTTAGAATGCTATAATATGTAACTATTATTGTAAATGTGCAATTGGAACATTGGATAACACGTTCAAAACCGTCTGCGCACTAATTTGCACGGCCCCACGTTTTGCGTTCAAATATGCGCAAATTGCGCATTCAATGATGTCAATTCGATTTATGAGTTTGTAAGGGCATAATTTGTATTTTGAATTGTAAATATCGAATTGGGCCATTGGATAAAATGTTTTAAACCAATTATGCACAGAATTTGCAAGAGTCCGCGCCTTACGTTCAAATATGCACAAGTCGTGCATTTAGTGAAAATTAATTTGACTTATGAGTCGAGAATGATGGAATATGACCGAAAATATGCAATCGAAACTTTGGACAACATATTTAAAACATTTTGAATGAAAATTCGGACGAGTTCGTGTTCCGTGTTCAAAATTGCACAAATTGTGCATTCGATTGTGTCAATTTGATTTACGAGCTTTGTAATGATATAAATTGTATTTGGGACTTCGAGATGGCGGTTTGACCACAGGGTAACAACAAATCTTAAACCATTTATGCACGAATTTGCCGGAGTTCACATTTTGCGTTCAAACATGCACAAATGTACACAAAGTGTGCATTCAACTAAATCAATCTGATTTAAGAGTTTAGAATGCTAGAATCTATACTTAGGATTAAAAATATGCAATTGGAACATTGGATAAGATGTTTAAAACAATTTGAGCACAAATTTGCACGAGTGTGCATTTTATTTTCAAAATGCGCAGATGTGCGCAAATTGTGCATTCAATATTGTCAATCATATGTACTAATTTTGGAATGCTAGAACATGTACTGAGTATTGAAAATATGCAACCGAAACATTGGATAAGATGTTTAAAATAATTCGTACACAAACTTGCGCGAGTTCATGTTTTGCGTTCAAACGTGCACAAATTATGGATACCATAATGCCAATCATATTTTCGAGCTGAGAATGCTAGAATTTGTACTAAGTATTGTAAATATGCAATTGGAACATTGGATGACATTTTTAAAGCCATTTGTCTACGAATTTGCACGAGTTCACGTTTTGCATTCAAACATGCGCTAATGTGCACAAATTGTGCAATCGATTGTGTCAATTTGATTTACAAGTTAGGAATGATACAATTTTGTAATTTGGATTGTAAATATGCATTTGGACCATTGGAAGACATATTTTAAACCATTTTTTCATAAATTTTGCAAGAGTTCACGTTTCGCATTCAAACTCGCACGAACGTGCGCAAACTGTGCATTCAGTAACGTCAATTAGATTTATGAGCATGGAATGCTGGAATGTGTGTTTTGGTTCAAAAATATGCAATCGGAACATTGGATAACACGTTTAGAACAATTTGTGCGCAAATTGCACTTGTTCGCATTTTTTTTGTTCAAACACGCATGAACGTGCAAAAATTGTGCATTCAGTAATGTCAATTACATTTATGTGTTTAGAATGCTGTAATATGTAACTATTATTGTAAATGTGCAATTGGAACATTGGATGACACGTTCAAAACCGTGTGCGCACTAATTTGCACGGCCTCACGTTTTGCGTTCAAATATGCGCAAATTGCGCATTCAATGATGTCAATTCGATTTATGAGTTTGTAAGGGCATAATTTGTATTTTGAATTGTAAATATGGAATTGGGCCATTGGATAAAATGTTTTAAACCAATTATGCACAGAATTTACAAGACTCCGCCCCTTACGTTCAAATATGCACAAGTCGTGCATTTAGTGAAAATTAATTTGACTTATGAGTCTAGAATGATGGAATATGACCAAAAATATGCAATCGGAACTTTGGACAACATATTTAAAAAATTTTGAATGAAAATTCGGACGAGTTCGTGTTTCATGTTCAAAATTGCACAAATTGTGCATTCGATTGTGTCAATTTGATTTACAAGCTTTGTAATGATATAAATTGTATTTGGGACTTCAAGTTGGCGGTTTGACCACAGGGTAATAACAAATCTTAAACCATTTATGCACGAATTTATCGGAGTTCACGTTTTGCGTTCAAACATGCACAAATGTACACAAAGTGTGCATTCAACTAAATCAATTTGATTTAAGAGTTTAGAATGCTAGAATCTATACTTAGGATTAAAAATATGCAATTGGAACATTGGATAAGATGTTTAAAACAATTTGAGCACAAATTTGCACGAGTGTGCATTTTATTTTCAAAATGCGTAGACGTGCGCAAATTGTGCATTCAATATTGTCAATCATATGTACTAATTTTGGAATGCTAGAACATGTACTGAGTATTGAAAATATGCAACCGGCACATTGGATAAGATGTTTAAAACAATTCGTACACAAATTTGCGCGAGTTCATGTTTTGCGTTCAAACGTGCACAAATTATGGATACCATAATGCCAATCATATTTTTGAGCTTAGAATGCTAGAATTTGTACTAAGTATTGTAAATATGCAATTGGAACATTGGATAACATTTTTAAAGCCATTTGTCTATAAATTTGCACGAGTTCACGTTTTCCATTCAAACATGCGCTAATGTGCATAAATTGTGCAATCGATTGTGTTAATTTTGATTTACAAGTTAGGAATGATACAATTTTGTAATTTGGATTGTAAATATGCATTTGGACCATTGGAAGACATTTTTTAAACCATTTTTGCACAAATTTTGCAAGAGTTCACATTTCGCATTCAAACTCGCACGAACGTGTGCAAACTGTGCATTCAGTAACATCAATTAGATTTATGAGCATGGAATGCTGGAATGTGTGTTTTGGTTCAAAAATATGCAATCAGAACGTTGGATAACATGTTTAGAACAATTTGTGCGCAAATTGCACTTGTTCGCATTTTTTTTGTTCAAACACGCACGAACGTGCAAAAATTGTGCATTCAGTAATGTCAATTACATTTATGTGTTTAGAATGCTGTAATATGTAACTATTATTGTAAATGTGCAATTGGAACATTGGATGACACGTTCAAAACCCTCTGCGCACTAATTTGTACGGCCTCACGTTTTGCATTCAAATATGCGCAAATTGCGCATTCAATGATGTCAATTCGATTTATGAGTTTGTAAGGGCATAATTTGTATTTTGAATTGTAAATATGGAACTAGGCCATTGGATAAAATGTTTTAAACCAATTATGCATAGAATTTGCAAGAGTCCGCGCCTTACGTTCAAATATGCACAAGTCGTGCATTTAGTGAAAATTAATTTGAGTTATGAGTCGAGAATGATGGAATAAGATCAGAAATATGCAATCGGAATTTTGGACAACATATTTAAAACATTTTGAATGAAAATTCGGATGAGTTCATGTTCCGTGTTCAAAATTGCACAAATTGTGCATTCGATTGTGTCAATTTGATTTACGAGCTTTGTAATGATATAAATTGTATTTGGGACTTCGAGTTGGCGGTTTGACCACAGGGTAACAACAAATCTTAAACCATTTATGCACGAATTTGCCGGAGTTCACGTTTTGCGTTCAAACATGCACAAATGTACACAAAGTGTGCATTCAACTAAATCAATTTGATTTAAGAGTTTAGAATGCTAGAATCTGTACTTAGGATTAAAAATATGCAATTCAAACATTGGATAAGATGTTTAAAACAATTTGAGCACAAATTTGCATGAGTGTACATTTTATTTTCAAAATGCACAGATGTGAACAAGTTGTGCATTCAATATTGTCAATCATAGGTACTGATTTTGGAATGCTAGAACATGTACTGAGTATTGAAAATATGCAACCGGAACATTGGATAAGATGTTTAAAACAATTCGTACACAAAGTTGCGCGAGTTCATGTTTTGCATTCAAACGTGCACAAATTATGGATACCATAATGCCAATCATATTTTTGAGCTTAGAATGCTTGAATTTGTACTAAGTATTGTAAATATGCAATTGGAACATTGGATGACATTTTTAAAGCCATTTGTCTACAAATTTGCACGAGTTCACGTTTTGCATTCAAACATGCGCTAATGTGCACAAATTGTGCAATCGATTGTGTCAATTTGATTTACAATTTAGGAATGATACAATTTTGTAATTTGGATTGTAAATATGCATTTGGTCCATTGGAAGACATATTTTAAACCATTTTTGCATAAATTTTGCAAGAGTTCACGTTTCGCATTCAAACTCGCACGAACGTGCGCAAACTGTGCATTGAGTAACGTCAATTAGATTTATGAGCATGGAATGCTGGAATGTGTGTTTTGGTTCAAAAATATGCAATCGGAACATTGGATAACACGTTTAGAACAATTTGTGTGCAAATTACACTTGTTCGCATTTTTTTTGTTCAAACACGCACGAACGTGCAAAAATTGTGCATTCAGTAATGTCAATTAGATTTATGTGTTTAGAATGCTGTAATATGTAACTATTATTGTAAATGTGCAATTGGAACATTGGATGACACGTTCAAAACCGTCTGTGCAATAATTTGCACGGCCTCACGTTTTGCGTTCAAATATGCGCAAATTGTGGATTCAATGATGTCAATTCGATTTATGAGTTTGTAAGGGCATAATTTGTATTTTGAATTGTAAATATGGAATTGGGCCATTGGATAAAATGTTTTAAACCAATTATGCACAGAATTTGCAAGACTCCGCCCCTTACGTTCAAATATGCACAAGTCGTGCATTTAGTGAAAATTAATTTGACTTATGAGTCGAGAATGATGGAATATGACCGAAAATATGCAATCGGAACTTTGGACAACATATTTAAAAAATTTTGAATGAAAATTCGGATGAGTTCGTGTTTCGTGTTCAAAATTGCACAAATTGTGCATTCGATTGTGTCAATTTGATTTACGAGCTTTGTAATGATATAAATTGTATTTGGGACTTCGAGTTGGCGGTTTGACCACAGGGTAATAACAAATCTTAAACCATTTATGCACGAATTTATCGGAGTTCACGTTTTGCGTTCAAACATGCACAAATGTACGCAAAGTGTGCATTCAACTAAATCAATTTGATTTAAGAGTTTAGAATGCTAGAATCTATACTTAGGATTTAAAATATGCAATTGGAACATTGGATAAGATGTTTAAAACAATTTGAGCACAAATTTGCACGAGTGTGCATTTTATTTTCAAAATGCGCAGATGTGCGCAAATTGTGCATTCAATATTGTCAATCATATGTACTAATTTTGGAATGCTAGAACATGTACTGAGTATTGAAAATATGCAACCGGAACATTGGATAAGATGTTTAAAACAATTCGTACACAAATTTGCACGAGTTCATGTTTTGCGTTCAAACATGCACAAATTATGGATACCATAATGCCAATCATATTTTTGAGCTTAGAATGCTAGAATTTGTACTAAGTATTGTAAATATGCAATTGGAACATTGGATGACATTTTTAAAGCCATTTGTCTACAAATTTGCACGAGTTCACGTTTTGCATTCAAACATGCGCTAATGTGCACAAATTATGCAATCGATTGTGTCAATTTGATTTACAAGTTAGGAATGATACAATTTTGTAATTTGGACTGTAAATATGCATTTGGACCATTGGAAGACATTTTTTAAACCATTTTTGCACAAATTTTGCAAGAGTTCACGTTTCGCATTCAAACTCGCACGAACGTGCGCAAACTGTGCATTGAGTAACGTCAATTAGATTTATGAGCATGGAATGCTGGAATGTGTGTTTTGGTTCAAAAATATGCAATCGGAACATTGGATAACACGTTTAGAACAATTTGTGCGCAAATTGCACTTGTTCGCATTTTTTTTGTTCAAACATGCACAAACGTGCAAAAGTTGTGCATTCAGTAATGTCAATTACATTTATGTGTTTAGAATGCTGTAATATGTAACTATTATTGTAAATGTGCAATTGGAACATTGGATAACACGTTTAAAACCGTCTGCGCACTAATTTGCACGGCCTCACGTTTTGCGTTCAAATATGCGCAAATTGCGCATTCAATGATGTCAATTCGATTTATGAGTTTGTAAGGGCATAATTTGTATTTTGAATTGTAAATATGGAATTGGGCCATTGGATAAGATGTTTTAAACCAATTATGCACAGAATTTGCAAGAGTTCGCGCCTTATGTTCAAATATGCGCAAGTCGTGCATTTAGTGAAAATTAATTTGACTTATGAGTCGAGAATGACGGAATATGATCGGAAATATGCAATCGGAACTTTGGACAACATATTTAAAACATTTTGAATGAAAATTCGGACGAGTTCGTGTTCCGTGGTCAAAATTTCACAAATTGTGCATTTGATTGTGTCAATTTGATTTACGAGCTTTGTAATGATATAAATTGTATTTGGGACTTCGAGTTGGCGGTTTGACCATAGGGTAACAACAAATCTTAAACCATTTGTGCACGAATTTGCCGGAGTTCACGTTTTGCATTCAAACATGCACAAATGTACACAAAGTGTGCATTCAACTAAATCAATTTGATTTAAGAGTTTAGAATGCTAGAATCTGTACATAGGATTAAAAATATGCAATTGGAACATTGGATAAGATGTTTAAAACAATTTGAGCACAAATTTGCACGAGTGTGCATTTTATTTTTAAAATGCGCAGATGTGCGCAAATTATGCATTCAATATTGTCAATCATATGTACTGATTTTGGAATGCTAGAAAATGTACTGAGTGTTGAAAATATGCAACCGGAACATTGGATGAGATGTTTAAAACAATTCGTACACAAATTTGCGCGAGTTCATGTTTTGCGTTCAAACGTGCGCAAATTATGGATACCATAATGCCAATCATATTTTTGAGCTTAGAATGCTAGAATTTGTACTAAGTATTGTAAATATGCAATTGGATCATTGGATAACATTTTTATAGCCATTTGTCCACAAATTTGCACGAGTTCATGTTTTGCATTCAAACATGCACTAATGTGCACAAATTGTGCAATCGATTGTGTCAATTTGATTTACAAGTTAGGAATGATACAATTTTGTAATTTGGATTGTAAATATGCATTTGGACCATTGGAAGACATATTTTAAACCATTTTTGCACAAATTTTGCAAGAGTTCACGTTTCGCATTCAAACTCGCACGAACGTGCGCAAACTGTGCATTTAGTAACATCAATTAGATTTATGAGCATGGAATGCTGGAATGTGTGTTTTGGTTCAAAAATATGCAATCGGAACATTGGATAACACGTTTAGAACAATTTGTGCACAAATTGCACTTGTTCGTATTTTTTTTATTCAAACATGCACGAACATGCAAATGTTGTGCATTCAGTAATGTCAATTACATTTATGTGTTTAGAATGCTGTAATATGTAACTATTATTGTAAATGTGCAATTGGAACATTGGATAACACGTTCAAAACCGTCTGCGTACTAATTTGCACGGCCTCACGTTTTGCATTCAAATATGCGCAAATTGCGCATTCAATGATGTCAATTCGATTTATGAGTTTGTAAGGGCAAAATTTGTATTTTGAATTGTAAATATGGAATTAGGCCATTGGATAAAATGTTTTAAACCAATTATTCACAGATTTTGCAAGAGTCCGCGCCTTACGTTCAAATATGCACAAGTCGTGCATTTAGTGAAAATTAATTTGACTTATGAGTTGAGAATGATGGAATATGACCGGAAATATGCAATCGGAACTTTGGACAACATATTTAAAACATTTTGAATGAAAATTCGGACGAGTTCGTGTTCCGTGTTCAAAATTGCACAAATTGTGCATTCGATTGTGTCAATTTGATTTACGAGCTTTGTAATGATGTAAATTGTATTTGGGACTTCGAGTTGGCGGTTTGACCACAGGGTAACAACAAATCTTAAACCATTTATGCACGAATTTGCCGGAGCTCACGTTTTGCGTTCAAACATGCACAGATGTACATAAAGTGTGCAGTCAACTAAATCAATTTGATTTAAGAGTTTAGATTGCTAGAATCTGTACTTAGGATTAAAAATATGCAATTAGAACATTGGATAAGATGTTTAAAACAATTTGAGCACAAATTTGCATGAGTGTGCATTTTATTTTTAAAATGCGCAGATGTGCGCAAATTGTGCATTCAATATTGTCAATCATATGTACTGATTTTGGAATGCTAGAACATGTACTGAGTATTGAAAATATGCAACCGGAACATTGGATAAGATGTTTAAAACAATTCGTACACAAATTTGCGCGAGTTCATGTTTTGCGTTCAAACGTGCACAAATTATGGATACCATAATGCCAATCATATTTTTGAGCTTAGAATGCTAGAATTTGTACTAAGTATTGTAAATATGCAATTGGAACATTGGATAACATTTTTAAAGCCATTTGTCCACAAATTTGCACGAGTTCACGTTTTGCATTCAAACATGCGCTAATGTGCACAAATTGTGCAATCGATTGTGTCAATTTGATTTACAAGTTAGGAATGATACAATTTTGTAATTTGGATTGTAAATATGCATTTGGACCATTGGAAGACATATTTTAAACCATTTTTGCACAAATTTTGCAAGAGTTCACGTTTCGCATTCAAACTCGCACGAATGTGCGCAAACTGTGCATTCAGTAACGTCAATTAGATTTATGAGCATGGAATGCTGGAATGTGTGTTTTGGTTCAAAAATATGCAATCGGAACATTGGATAACATGTTTAGAACAATTCGTGCGCAAATTGCACTTGTTCGCATTTTTTTTGTTCAAACATGCACGAACATGCAAAAGTTGTGCATTCAGTAATGTAAATTACATTTATGTGTTTAGAATGCTGTAATATGTAACTATTATCGTAAATGTGCAATTGGAACATTGGATAACACGTTCAAAACCGTCTGCGCACTAATTTGCACGGCCTCACGTTTTGCGTTCAAATATGCGCAAATTGCGCATTCAATGATGTCAATTCGATTTATGAGTTTGTAAGGGCATAATTTGTATTTTGAATTGTAAATATCGAATTGGGCCATTGGATAAAATGTTTTAAACCAATTATGCACAGAATTTGCAAGAGTCCACGCCTTACGTTCAAATATGCACAAGTCGTGCATTTAGTGAAAATTAATTTGACTTATGAGTCGAGAATGATGGAATATGATCGGAAATATGCAATTGGAACTTTGGACAACATATTTAAAACATTTTGAATGAAAATTCGGACGAGTTCGTGTTCCATGTTCAAAATTGCACAAATTGTGCATTCGATTGTGTCAATTTTATTTATGAGCTTTGTAATGATATAAATTGTATTTGGGACTTCGAGTTGGCGGTTTGACCACAGGGTAACAACAAATCTTAAACCATTTGGGCACGAATTTGCCGGAGTTCACGTTTTGTGTTCAAACATGCACAAATGTACACAAAGTGTGCATTCAACTAAATCAATTTGATTTAAGAGTTTAGAATGCTAGAATCTATACTTAGGATTAAAAATATGCAATTGGAACATTGGATAAGATGTTTAAAACAATTTGAGCACAAATTTGCCCGAGTGTGCATTTTCTTTTTAAAATGCGCAAATGTGCGCAAATTGTACATTCAATATTATCAATCATATGTACTAATTTTGGAATGCTAGAACATGTACTGAGTGTTGAAAATATGCAACCAGAACATTGGATGAGATGTTTAAAACAATTCGTACACAAATTTGCGCGAGTTCATGTTTTGCGTTCAAACATGCGCAAATTATGGATACCATAATGCCATTCATATTTTTTGAGCTTAGAATGCTAGAATTTATTCTAAGTATTGTAAATATGCAACAATTGGAACATTGGATAACATTTTTAAAGCCATTTGTCCACAAATTTGCACGAGTTCACATTTTGCATTCAAACATGCGCTAATGTGCACAAATTGTGCAATCGATTGTGTCAATTTGATTTACAAGTTAGGAATGATACAATTTTGTAATTTGGATTGTAAATATGCATTTGGACCATTGGAAGACATATTTTAAACCATTTTTGCACAAATTTTGCAAGAGTTCACGTTTCGCATTCAAACTCGCACGAACGTGCACAAACTGTGCATTCAGTAACGTCAATTAGATTTATGAGCATGGAATGCTGGAATGTGTGTTTTGGTTCAAAAATATGCAATCGGAACATTGGATAACACGTTTAGAACAATTTGTGTGCAAATTGCACTTGTTCGTATTTTTTTTGTTCAAACATGCACGAACGTGCAAAAGTTGAGCATTCAGTAATGTCAATTACATTTATGTGTTTAGAATGCTGTAATATGTAACTATTATTGTAAATGTGCAATTGGAACATTGGATAACACGTTCAAAACCGTTTGCGCACTAATTTGCACGGCCTCACGTTTTGCGTTCAAATATGCGCAAATTGCGCATTCAATGATGTCAATTCGATTTATGAGTTTGTAAGGGCATAATTTGTATTTTGAATTGTAAATATGGAATTGGGCCATTGGATAAGATGTTTTAAACCAATTATGCACAGAATTTGCAAGAGTTCGCGCCTTATGTTCAAATATGCGCAAGTCGTGCATTTAGTGAAAATTAATTTGACTTATGAGTCGAGAATGACGGAATATGATCGGAAATATGCAATCGGAACTTTGGACAACATATTTAAAACATTTTGAATGAAAATTCGGACGAGTTCGTGTTCCGTGTTCAAAATTTCACAAATTATGCATTTGATTGTGTCAATTTGATTTACGAGCTTTGTAATGATATAAATTGTATTTGGGACTTCGAGTTGGCGGTTTGACCATAGGGTAACAACAAATCTTAAACCATTTGTGCACGAATTTGCCGGAGTTCACGTTTTGCATTCAAACATGCACAAATGTACACAAAGTGTGCATTCAACTAAATCAATTTGATTTAAGAGTTTAGAATGCTAGAATCTGTACATAGGATTAAAAATATGCAATTGGAACATTGGATAAGATGTTTAAAACAATTTGAGCACAAATTTGCACGAGTGTGCATTTTATTTTTAAAATGCGCAGATGTGCGCAAATTATGCATTCAATATTGTCAATCATATGTACTAATTTTGGAATGCTAGAAAATGTACTGAGTGTCGAAAATATGCAACCGGAACATTGGATGAGATGTTTAAAACAATTCATACACAAATTTGCGCGAGTTCATGTTTTGCGTTCAAACGTGCGCAAATTATGGATACCATAATGCCAATCATATTTTTGAGCTTAGAATGCTAGAATTTGTACTAAGTATTGTAAATATGCAATTGGATCATTGGATAACATTTTTATAGCCATTTGTCCACAAATTTGCACGAGTTCATGTTTTGCATTCAAACATGCACTAATGTGCACAAATTGTGCAATCGATTGTGTCAATTTGATTTACAAGTTAGGAATGATACAATTTTGTAATTTGGATTGTAAATATGCATTTGGACCATTGGAAGACATATTTTAAACCATTTTTGCACAAATTTTGCAAGAGTTCACGTTTCGCATTCAAACTCGCACGAACGTGCGCAAACTGTGCATTCAGTAACATCAATTAGATTTATGAGCATGGAATGCTGGAATGTGTGTTTTGGTTCAAAAATATGCAATCGGAACATTGGATAACACGTTTAGAACAATTTGTGCACAAATTGCACTTGTTCGTATTTTTTTTATTCAAACATGCATGAACGTGCAAATGTTGTGCATTCAGTAATGTCAATTACATTTATGTGTTTAGAATGCTGTAATATGTAACTATTATTGTAAATGTGCAATTGGAACATTGGATAACACGTTCAAAACCGTCTGCGTACTAATTTGCACGGCCTCACGTTTTGCATTCAAATATGCGCAAATTGCGCATTCAATGATGTCAATTCGATTTATGAGTTTGTAAGGGCAAAATTTGTATTTTGAATTGTAAATATGGAATTAGGCCATTGGATAAAATGTTTTAAACCAATTATTCACAGATTTTGCAAGAGTCCGCGCCTTACGTTCAAATATGCACAAGTCGTGCATTTAGTGAAAATTAATTTGACTTATGAGTTGAGAATGATGGAATATGACCGGAAATATGCAATCGGAACTTTGGACAACATATTTAAAACATTTTGAATGAAAATTCGGATGAGTTCGTGTTCCGTGTTCAAAATTGCACAAATTGTGCATTCGATTGTGTCAATTTGATTTACGAGCTTTGTAATGATGTAAATTGTATTTGGGACTTCGAGTTGGCGGTTTGACCACAGGGTAACAACAAATCTTAAACCATTTATGCACGAATTAGCCGGAGCTCACGTTTTGCATTCAAACATGCACAGATGTACATAAAGTGTGCAGTCAACTAAATCAATTTGATTTAAGAGTTTAGATTGCTAGAATCTGTACTTAGGATTAAAAATATGCAATTAGAACATTGGATAAGATGTTTAAAACAATTTGAGCACAAATTTGCATGAGTGTGCATTTTATTTTTAAAATGCGCAGATGTGCGCAAATTGTGCATTCAATATTGTCAATCATATGTACTGATTTTGGAATGCTAGAACATGTACTGAGTATTGAAAATATGCAACCGGAACATTGGATAAGATGTTTAAAACAATTCGTACACAAATTTGCGCGAGTTCATGTTTTGCGTTCAAACGTGCACAAATTATGGATACCATAATGCCAATCATATTTTTGAGCTTAGAATGCTAGAATTTGTACTAAGTATTGTAAATATGCAATTGGAACATTGGATAACATTTTTAAAGCCATTTGTCCACAAATTTGCACGAGTTCACGTTTTGCATTCAAACATGCGCTAATGTGCACAAATTGTGCAATCGATTGTGTCAATTTGATTTACAAGTTAGGAATGATACAATTTTGTAATTTGGATTGTAAATATGCATTTGGACCATTGGAAGACATATTTTAAACCATTTTTGCACAAATTTTGCAAGAGTTCACGTTTCGCATTCAAACTCGCACGAATGTGCGCAAACTGTGCATTCAGTAACGTCAATTAGATTTATGAGCATGGAATGCTGGAATGTGTGTTTTGGTTCAAAAATATGCAATCGGAACATTGGATAACATGTTTAGAACAATTCATGCGCAAATTGCACTTGTTCGCATTTTTTTTGTTCAAACATGCACGAACATGCAAAAGTTGTGCATTCAGTAATGTAAATTACATTTATGTGTTTAGAATGCTGTAATATGTAACTATTATCGTAAATGTGCAATTGGAACATTGGATAACACGTTCAAAACCGTCTGCGCACTAATTTGCACGGCCTCACGTTTTGCGTTCAAATATGCGCAAATTGCGCATTCAATGATGTCAATTCGATTTATGAGTTTGTAAGGGCATAATTTGTATTTTGAATTGTAAATATCGAATTGGGCCATTGGATAAAATGTTTTAAACCAATTATGCACAGAATTTGCAAGAGTCCACGCCTTACGTTCAAATATGCACAAGTCGTGCATTTAGTGAAAATTAATTTGACTTATAAGTCGAGAATGATGGAATATGATCGGAAATATGCAATCGGAACTTTGGACAACATATTTAAAACATTTTGAATGAAAATTCGGACGAGTTCGTGTTCCATGTTCAAAATTGCACAAATTGTGCATTCGATTGTGTCAATTTTATTTATGAGCTTTGTAATGATATAAATTGTATTTGGGACTTCGAGTTGGCGGTTTGACCACAGGGTAACAACAAATCTTAAACCATTTGGGCACGAATTTGCCGGAGTTCACGTTTTGTGTTCAAACATGCACAAATGTACACAAAGTGTGCATTCAACTAAATCAATTTGATTTAAGAGTTTAGAATGCTAGAATCTGTACTTAGGATTAAAAATATGCAATTGGAACATTGGATAAGATGTTTAAAACAATTTGAGCACAAATTTGCCCGAGTGTGCATTTTCTTTTTAAAACGCGCAAATGTGCGCAAATTTTACATTCAATATTATCAATCATATGTACTAATTTTGGAATGCTAGAACATGTACTGAGTGTTGAAAATATGCAACCAGAACATTGGATGAGATGTTTAAAACAATTCGTACACAAATTTGCGCGAGTTCATGTTTTGCGTTCAAACGTGCGCAAATTATGGATACCATAATGCCAATCATATTTTTTGAGCTTAGAATGCTAGAATTTATTCTAAGTATTGTAAATATGCAGCAATTGGAACATTGGATAACATTTTTAAAGCCATTTGTCCACAAATTTGCACGAGTTCACATTTTGCATTCAAACATGCGCTAATGTGCACAAATTGTGCAATCGATTGTGTCAATTTGATTTACAAGTTAGGAATGATACAATTTTGTAATTTGGATTGTAAATATGCATTTGGACCATTGGAAGACATATTTTAAACCATTTTTGCACAAATTTTGCAAGAGTTCACGTTTCGCATTCAAACTCGCACGAACGTGCACAAACTGTGCATTCAGTAACGTCAATTAGATTTATGAGCATGGAATGCTGGAATGTGTGTTTTGGTTCAAAAATATGCAATCGGAACATTGGATAACACGTTTAGAACAATTTGTGTGCAAATTGCACTTGTTCGTATTTTTTTTGTTCAAACATGCACGAACGTGCAAAAGTTGAGCATTCAGTAATGTCAATTACATTTATGTGTTTAGAATGCTGTAATATGTAACTATTATTGTAAATGTGCAATTGGAACATTGGATAACACGTTCAAAACCGTCTGCGCACTAATTTGCACGGCCTCACGTTTTGCATTCATATATGCGCAAATTGCGCATTCAATGATGTCAAGTCGATATATGAGTTTGTAAGGGCATAATTTGTATTTTGAATTGTAAATATGGAATTGGGCCGTTGGATAAAATTTTTTAAACCAATTATGCACAGAATTTGCAAGAGTCCGCGCCTTACGTTCAAATATGCACATGTCGTGCATTTAGTGAAAATTAATTTGACTTATGAGTCGAGAATGATGGAATATGATCGGAAATATGCAATCGGAACATTGGACAACATATTTAAAACATTTTGAATGAAAATTTGGACGAGTTCGTGTTCCGTGTTCAAAATTGCACAAATTATGCATTCGATTGTGTCAATTTGATTTACGAGCTTTGTAATGATATAAATTGTATTTGGGACTTCGAGTTGGTGGTTTGACCACAGGGTAACAACAAATCTTAAACCATTTGTGCACGAATTTGCTGGAGTTCACGTTTTGCATTCAAACATGCACAAATGTACACACAGTGTGCATTCAACTAAATCAATTTGATTTAAGAGTTTAGAATGCTAGAATCTGTACTTAGGATTAAAAATATGCAATTGGAACATTGGATAAGATGTTTAAAACAATTTGAGCACAAATTTGCATGAGTGTTGATGGGAATTATAGGTTTCATCAATTAATTCCCCAATAGCAAGAATACTATGATAAGTTGAATTAGAAGAAAACTAGAAATTACCAATTTAATCCACAAATTCGGATCGTTCAAAGATTGAAGTAAGAAGATAGATGCTACTTAACCCCTTTACCAACAAGGATAAAGATACTAAGATAGACTTTGAATTTCCTCTTATGCCACAAACAAGAAAGTTTGATAAATAACAAGAAAACAAAGATTTAGATTTTGACACCACAAGCTAGAATAAAGCTTGATAAGTCACAAAGTTTATGCAAGAAATTAAAGACAAAATTCCTCACAATAAAACTCAAACAAAGTTATAATTCATATATCAAAATCATTCATGCTACAAAAGAAAGAAAAAGGACTTGTTTTTATAGAGTACAAGTCCATGCTCACACTACTAAAATAGACTCACACACATAGGATTACTTTTACTCTTAAATGGCCTTAATAACCATTACCCACATTAATAGCCATTACTTGGTATTGATTACCCCATTAACTTTTGTAACCACTACCCATAATAATAGCCATTACTTGGTATTAATTACCCTATTAACTTGTATATGGTGGCTACATGTAACCCTAATTGTTATTAACACAAAAACAAGTTAAATATTATTCCTTGGGCCTCCATGGATGCCTTATTGGGCTGAAATTCTTGGGCTTTCCAAATGTCCTTAATTAAACCCAATATGGCTTCTTGAAGCTTCTTGGACTTGGACCTTGTGATTGGGCCTTCTTGTACCATTAATGGATCTTGGATCTCTTTAGGCTTTGAACTTGGATTCACATCATTCCCCCTTTCTTCAAAAGGATTTGTCCTCAAATCAGCTCCATCATCTTTATCACCTAAATCAAACAAAGACAAGTCACTAACATTAAAAGTAGCACTAACATTGCCATACTCACTTGGAAGTTCTAGCTTGTAGGCATTGTTGTTGATGCGTTGAAGCACTTTAAAAGGACCATCTCCTCTTGGCATAAGCTTTGATTTCCTTTGGTTAGGAAATCTTTCCTTCCTCAAGTGCACCCACACCCAATCTCCGGGCTCAAAAATGACTTGCTTCCTCCCCTTGTTGTGTTGCTTTTCATATTGTAGTGTCTTCTTCTCAATGTTTGCACGCACCCTCTCATGCAAAGTCTTGATGAACTCAGCTTTTTGTTTCCCCTCTAGATTAGCTTTGTCCAATGGCAATGGTAGCAAATCTAATGGAGTCATTGGGTTGAATCCATACACAACTTCAAATGGTGAGCAATTTGTTGAACCATGCACACTCCTATTGTAAGCAAATTCCACATGTGGCAAACATTCTTCCCAATTCTTCAGATTTCTTTGGATGACAGCCCTCAAAAGTGTTGAAAGTGTCCTATTGACCACCTCCGTTTGTCCATCCATTTGTGGATGACAAGTTGTAGAATACAAAAGCTTTGTCCCCATCTTTCCCCAAAGAGTCTTCCAAAAGTGACTTAGGAATTTGACATCCCTATCACTCACAATGGTCCTTGGCACTCCATGTAGCCTAACAATCTCCTTGAAGAATAGATTGGCAATATGGGTTGCATCATCCGTCTTGTGACATGGAATGAAATGTGCCATTTTGTTAAACCTGTCCACAACAACAAAAATGGAATCTCTCCCTCCCTTGGACCTAGGTAATCCCAAAACAAAATCCATAGAAATGTCTACCCAAGGTTCATTTGGTATGGTAAGAGGTGTATACAAACCATGAGGCATTGCTTTGGATTTGGCTTGTTTGCAAGTAATGCATTTCTCATAAATTCTCTTAACATCCCTTTTCATGTGTGGCCAAAAGAAATGGTCACCTAACACATCCAAAGTTTTCTTAATCCCAAAATGCCACATTAAACCTCTGCTATGTGCCTCTCTCACAAGTAACTCTCTTAAAGAACTTTGTGGCTCACACAATTTGTTTTCCTGAAAAAGAAAACCATCAAACTTATAGAACTTATCAAAACCCCCTTTCTCACATGCCCCATAAACATTAGAAAAATCAGGATCATTAGAATAAAGATCTTTGATGTATTCAAATCCTAATAATTTTGCATCAAGTTTAGAGATCAAGGCATACCTTCTTGACAATGCATCGGCCACCACATTTTCTTTCCCTTGCTTGTACTTAATGATGTACGGAAAGGATTCAATGAATTCCACCCATTTTGCATGTCTCTTGTTGAGCTTTCCTTGTCCTTTGAGATACTTCAAGGACTCATGGTCAATGTGAATTATGAATTCTTTGTAACCAAGGTAATGCTGCCATGTCCTTAGAACCCTCACCAATGCATAGAACTCCTTGTCATATGTAGGGTAGTTTAGACTTGCTCCACTTAGCTTTTCACTAAAGAATGCTATGGGCTTGCCTTCTTGCATCAAAACTCCTCCAATACCTATGCCACTTGCATCGCACTCAATCTCAAAAGGTTTAGTAAAATTTGGCAAAGATAACAAGGGTGCAGAACTTAATTTGTCTTTTAGCAAGTTAAAAGCCTCATCTTGTTCAATTCCCTACTTAAAACCAACATTCTTTTTTATGCATTCAGTTAAAGGTGCAGCTATGGTAGAAAATTTTTTAATGAACCTTCTATAAAAGCTAGCTAAACCATGAAAGCTTCTTGCATCACTTACACTTGTGGGTGTTGGCCATTCTCTAATTACTTTTACCTTTTCTTGATCAACATGAATGCCCTTGTCATTGACAATATATCCAAGAAAAGTAATTTCATTAGTGCAAAAACAACATTTCTTTAGATTAGCATACAACTTCTCTTCTCTAAGCACATCAAAAACACAAGTCAAATGTTGTACATGCTCATCTAAATTTTTGCTATAAACCAAGATATCATCAAAATAGACAACAACAAATTTGCCTATGAATGCTCTTAAAACATGATTCATCAATCTCATGAAAGTGCTTGGTGCATTAGTTAAACCAAAAGGCATTACTAACCACTCATATAAACCATGTTTAGTTTTAAAAGCTGTTTTCCATTCATCACCTTCTCTCATTCTAATTTGATGATAACCAGATTTCAAATCAATTTTTGAAAAAAAATATGAACCATGCAATTCATCCAACATGTCATCTAGCCTAGGAATGGGATGTCTATACTTCACCGTGATTTTGTTGATGGCACGACAATCAACACACATCCTCCAAGTTCCATCTTTCTTAGGCACTAACAAGACGGGTACGACACATGGACTCATGCTTTCATGAACATAACCCTTCTCCATAAGCTCACTCACTTGCTTTTGGATTTCCTTGGTCTCCTCCAGATTACATCTATATGCTGGTCTATTTGGAATGCTTGCTCCGGGTATGAAATCAATTTGGTGCTCAATGCCTCTTTTAGGTGGCAAACCATCTGGAATTTCTTCTGGGAATAAATCTTCATAAACCTGCAAAAGATCAACAACAACACTAGGCAAACCATTGGTTATGTCATTAGAAATATGCAAAATCTCCTTGTACATAAGTAGAAGCATGTGTTGCCTCAAAAGCATAGCTTCCTTCACATCACTCATTTTTGCATAAACACTCATTTTTCTTTCATTTGAACCTTCCTTGTTTTCTCTCACCATGTGTTTCCCATTTTGGTTAAGAGAATTGGAATTTTTAGGTTCACTCATCTCACCTTTTTCTTTACTCTCAAAGGTTTCCCTTCCCAAAGAATTTCCCAATGAAGAACCCATTTCTTCATATTGTTGCTTGATGCGCATTTGGTCTTCAAAAATCTGTTTTGGGGTTAATGGTCCAAGGTTAAACCTTTTTCCATCCATAGTCAAAGTATACATATTTTTGAATCCATCATGATTAGCCCTTCTATCATATTGCCAAGGTCTCCCCAACAACATATGTCCGGCCAACATTGGTAACACATCACACAACACCTCATCCTTATATCTACCAATTTGAAAAGAAATTAGAACTTGCTTATTTACCTTTACAACTCCACTTTCATTAAGCCATTGCAACTTGTATGGTCTTGGGTGCTTGGTAGTAGGCAACTTCAATTTCTCCATTAGCAAAGTGCTTGCTACATTAGTACAACTTCCACTATCCACAATCATGTTGCATAACTTGTTAGAAATCAAACAATGAGTATGAAACAAATTTTCCCTTTGCTCCCTATGGACATCATGTTTATTTTGCAAACTCAATGTTCTTTGAACAACAAGATTATCTCCCTTAGCACATTCAACATCACTACAATCTTCTAAAGAAGGCATATCATCATCACTATCCCCCTCACTCTCCGATTCAATATCACCATCCCTTAGAATCATAGCTTTCTTATTTGGACATTCCCTAGCAATGTGCCCATGACCCAAACACTTAAAATATTTGATTCCCCTAGTTTGGGCTAGTTGATTCTCACCCTTTCCCTTATTACCCAAGTCAATTTTAGGTTTATTTTCTTCCACTTTTGACTTGTTAAAAGGTTTATCATCCTTTTTCCCCCAAGAAGTTTTCCAAGAAGAAGAAGAACCCACATTTGGTTTAGAATCATACCTCTTTCCTTTCAATTGCCTTTCCACTTTCATGGCCAAATTCACCATATCTTCAATCTCCACATAATGTTGCAAATCAATAACATCAGCAATGTTTTTATTTAGCCCTCTCAAAAACCTTGCCATGGTAGCTTCACGATCTTCTACCACATTTGCTCTAATCATAGCCTTCTCCATTTCTTTGTGATACTCCTCAACACTCATGGATCCCTGAATTAGAGTTTGTAACCTTTGATGAAGCTCTCTATAGTAATGGCTTGGAACAAACCTCTTTCTCATGATTTGCTTCATTTCCCTCCAAGACTCCACGGGTCTTTCTCCATATCTACGTCTTTCCTTGCAAAATTGATCCCACCAAACAATTGCATAATCACTAAACTCAACAACGGCAAGTTTTACCTTTTTCTCCTCCGAATAATTGTGACATTCGAACATGAGTTCCACTTTCCTCTCCCATTCAAGGTACACATCTGGATCATTTCTTCCTTGGAATGAAGGAATCTTCATTTTGATGCTTCCAAGGTTGCGATCAACATCATCTTTAGGACGTCCTCTCCTAGCTTGTCTCCTAGGATTGATTTGTTGTCCCACCAAGGTGACTTGATCATCATCCAATTCATCCTCTCCTTCATAGTCCTCTTGGTCAATTGGTGGACGTCTCCTTTCTTTAGGCTCTCCTTGTAATTGGTTAAGGATGCCATCATGCCTCTCCAATTTCTCATTGACTCCCGCCATCATGTTAAACATTCTTTCGAATTGTTGTTGCATAGCTTGAATCACATGATCATTTGTAGAAGAAGAACTTGTGTCTTTTGACATGATTGTAAAACCTAAAATTTTAACAAAAGAAAATAGAAAAAAAAAACAATCTCACAACACTCCCTCACGTGTTTCACTCAAAATTGAAGTATACCACTCGTGTTTACACTCAATTTTGGCTTTTTCTCTAATGATCTCACACTCTTGCCTTTTACCTCTTAAATTTTCCTTTTGATTTCTTAGATTAACTAAGTTTCTCAATCAAACAAAATTCAAGAATGTAGTAATCAATGATAAAAAATAAGGTAGGCTAACAAGAAAATAATAAGGTAGGCTTATAGAAAAGAACAATTTGTAACAAATAGGCTAATAGAAATGAAAAAACAAAGATAGATTATCAAAGAACGTAAAGAGACAGAATTATAAAGATAGATCTCAATGGAATATAACGAGTCAATTTTTTTTTTAATGTAAACTGAGATCTAACATAGGAATATCAAAGATAACATATACTTTTTTTTTTGGACGAATTTTTTTTTTTTTGATATCTGCAAACAAAATCTTGAGATAAGAAGAATAAAGATAAAAAAATAACAAGAATAATAGATAGCAAGAAAGGTGCAAAATATAAGATGAACACAATATATTGAGAACTAAAAGATAGTTTTGGATACGCAAACCTCAATCTTGAGCCAATGCTCTGATACCACTTATGATGGGAATTATAGGTTTTATCAATTAACTCCACAATAGCAAGAATACTATGATAAGTTGAATTAGAAGAAAACTAGAAATTACCAATTTAATCCACAAATTCGGATCGTTCAAAGATTGAAGTAAGAAGATAGATGCTACTTAACCCCTTTACCAACAAGGATAAAGATACTAAGATAGACTTTGAATTTCCTCTTATGCCATAAACAAGAAATTTTGATAAATAACAAGAAAACAAAGATTTAGATTTTGACACCACAAGCTAAAATAAAGCTTGATAAGTCACAAAGTTTATGCAAGAAATTAAAGACAAAATTCCTCACAATAAAACTCAAACAAAGTTATAATTCATATATCAAAATCATTCATGCTACAAAAGAAAGAAAAAGGACTTGTTTATATAGAGTACAAGTCCATGCTCACACTACTAAAATAGACTCACACACATAGGATTACATTTACTCTTAAATGGCCTTAATAACCATTACCCACATTAATAGCCATTACTTGGTATTGATTACCCCATTAACTTTAGTAACCACTACCCATAATAATAGCCATTACTTGGTATTAATTACCCTATTAACTTGTATATGGTGGCTACATGTAATCCTAATTGTTATTAACACAAAAACAAGTTAAATATTATTCCTTGGGCCTCCATGGATGCCTTATTGGGCTGAAATTCTTGGGCTTTCCAAATGTCCTTAATTAAACCCAATATGGCTTCTTGAAGCTTCTTGGACTTGGACCTTGTGATTGGGCCTTCTTATACCATTAATGGATCTTGGATCTCTTTAGGCTTTGAACTTGGATTCACATCAAGTGTGCATTTTATTTTTAAAATGCGCAGATGTGCGCAAATTGTGCATTCAATATTGTCAATCATATGTACTGATTTTGGAATGCTAGAACATGTACTGAGTGTTGAAAATATGCAACCGGAACATTGGATGAGATGTTTAAAACAATTCGTACACAAATTTGCGCGAGTTCATGTTTTGCGTTCAAACGTGCACAAATTATGGATACCATAATGCCAATCATATTTTTGAGCTTAGAATGCTAGAATTAGTACTAAGTATTGTAAATATACAATTGGAACATTGGATAACTTTTTTAAAGCCATTTCTCCACAAATTTGCACGAGTTCACGTTTTGCATTCAAACATGCGCTAATGCGCACAAATTGTGCAATCGATTGTGTCAATTTGATTTACAAGTTAGGAATGATACAATTTTGTAATTTGGATTGTAAATATGCATTTGGACCATTGGAAGACATATTTTAAACCATTTTTGCACAAATTTTGCAAGAGTTCACGTTTCGCATTCAAACTCGCACGAACGTGCGCAAACTGTGCATTCAGTAACGTCAATTAGATTTATGAGCATGCAATGTGTGTTTTGGTTCAAAAATATGCAATCGGAACATTGGATAACACGTTTAGAACAATTTGTGTGGAAATTGCACTTGTTCGCATTTTTTTTGTTCAAACATGCACGAACGTGCAAAAGATGTGCATTCAGTAATGTCAATTACATTTATGTGTTTAGAATGCTGTAATATGTAACTATTATTGTAAATGTGCAATTAGAACATTGGATAACACGTTCAAAACCGTCTGCGCACTAATTTGCACGGCCTTACGTTTTGCGTTCAAATATGCGCAAATTGCGCATTCAATGATGTCAATTCGATTTATGAGTTTGTAAGGGCATAATTTGTATTTTGAATTGTAAATATGGAATTGGGCCATTGGATAAAATGTTTTAAACCAATTATGCACAGATTTTGCAAGAGTCTGCGCCTTACGTTCAAATATGCACAAGTCGTGCATTTAGTGAAAATTAATTTGACTTATGAGTCGAGAATGATGGAATATGACCGAAAATATGCAATCGGAACTTTGGACAACATATTTAAAACATTTTGAATGAAAATTCGGACGAGTTCGTGTTCCGTGTTCAAAATTGCACAAATTGTGCATTCGATTGTGTCAATTTGATTTACGAGCTTTGTAATGATATAAATTGTGTTTGGGACTTCGAGTTGGCAGTTTGACCACAGGGTAACAACAAATCTTAAACCATTTGTGCACGAATTTGCCGGAGTTCACGTTTTGCGTTCAAACATGCACAAATGTACACAAAGTGTGCATTCAACTAAATCAATTTGATTTAAGAGTTTAGAATGCTAGAATCTGTACTTAGGATTAAAAATATGCAATTAGAACATTGGATAAGATGTTTAAAACAATTTGAGCACAAATTTGCATGAGTGTGCATTTTATTTTTAAAATGCGCAGATGTGCGCAAATTGTGCATTCAATATTGTCAATCATATGTACTGATTTTGGAATGCTAGAACATGTACTGAGTATTGAAAATATGCAACCGGAACATTGGATAAGATGTTTAAAACAATTCGTACACAAATTTGCGCGAGTTCATGTTTTGCGTTCAAACGTGCACAAATTATGGATACCATAATGCCAATCATATTTTTGAGCTTAGAATGCTAGAATTTGTACTAAGTATTGTAAATATGCAATTGGAACATTGGATAACATTTTTAAAGCCATTTGTCCACAAATTTGCACGAGTTCACGTTTTGCATTCAAACATGCGGTAATGTGCACAAATTGTGCAATCGATTGTGTCAATTTGATTTACAATTTAGGAATGATACAATTTTGTAATTTGGATTGTAAATATGCATTTGGACCATTGGAAGACATATTTTAAACCATTTTTGCACAAATTTTGCAAGAGTTCACGTTTCGCATTCAAACTCGCACGAACGTGCGCAAACTGTGCATTCAGTAACGTCAATTAGATTTATGAGCATGGAATGCTGGAATGTGTGTTTTGGTTCAAAAATATGCAATTGCAACATTGGATAACTGATGTGAATCCAAGTTCAAAGCCTAAAGAGATCCAAGATGCATTAATAGTACAAGAAGGCCCAATCACAAGGTCCAAATCCAAGAAGCTTCAAGAAGCCATATTGGGTTTAATTAAGGACATTTGGAAAGCCTAAGAATTTCAGCCCAATAAGGCATCCATGGAGGCCCAAGGAATAATATTTAACTTGTTTTTGTGTTAATAAAAATTAGGGTTACATGTAGCCACCATATACAAGTTAATAGGGTAATCAATACCAAGTAATGGCTATTATTATGGGTAGTGGTTATTAAAGTTAATGGGGTAATCAATACCAAGTAATGGCTATTAATGTGGGTAATGGTTATTAAGGCCATTTAAGAGTAAAAGTAATCCTATGTGTGTGAGTCTATTTTAGTAGTGTGAGCATGGACTTGTACTCTATATAAACAAGTCCTTTTCTTTCTTTTGTAGCATGAATGAATTTGATATATGAATTATAAATTTGTTTGAGTTTTATTGTGAGGAATTTTGTCTTTAATTTCTTGCATAAACTTTGTGACTTATCAAGCTTTATTCTAGCTTGTGGTGTCAAAATCTAAATCTTTGTTTTCTTGTTATTTATCAAACTTTCTTGTTTGTGGCATAAGAGGAAATTCAAAGTCTATCTTAGTATCTTTATCCTTGTTGGTAAAGGGGTTAAGTAGCATCTATCTTCTTACTTCTATCTTTGAACGATATGAATTTGTGGATTAAATTGGTAATTTCTAGTTTTCGTCTAATTCAACTTATCATAGTATTCTTGCTATTGGGTAGTTAATTGATGAAACCTACAATTCCCATCATAAGTGGTATCAGAGCATTGGCTCAAGATTGAGGTTTGCGTATCCAAAACTATCTTTTAGTTCTCAATATCTTGTGTTCATCTTATATTTTGCACCTTTCTTGCTATCTATTATTCTTGTTATTTTTTTATCTTTATTCTTCTTATCTCAAGATTTTGTTTGCAGATATCAAAAAAAAAAAAAAAATTCGTCCATAAAAAAAAAGTATATGTTATCTTTGATATTCCTATGTTAGATCTTAGTTTACATTAAAAAAATAATTGACTCTTCATATTCCATTGAGATCTATCTTTATAATTCTATCTCTTTGTGTTCTTTGATAATCTATCTTTGTTTTTTTCATTTCTATTAGCCTATTTGTTATAAATTGTTCTTTTCTTTAAGCCTACCTTATTATTTTCTTGTTAGCCTACCTTATTTTTTATCATTGATTACTACATTCTTGAATTTTGTTTGATTGAGAAACTTAGTTAATCTAAGAAATCAAAAGGCAAATTTGAGAGGTAAAAGGCAAGAGTGTGAGATCATTAGAGAAAAAGCCAAAATTGAGTGTAAACACGAGTGGTATACATCAATTTTGAGTGAAACACGTGAGGGAGTGTTGTGAGATTGTTTTTTTTTTCTATTTTCTTTTGTTAAAATTTTAGGTTTTATAATCATGTCAAAAGACACAAGTTCTTCTTCTACAAATGATCATGTGATTCAAGCTATGCAACAACAATTCGAAAGAATGTTTAACATGATGGCGGGGGTCAATGAGAAATTGGAGAGGCATGATGGCATCCTTAACCAATTACAAGGAGAGCCTAAAGAAAGGAGATGTCCACCAATTGACCAAGAGGACTATGAAGGAGAGGATGAATTGGATGATGATCAAGTCACCTTGGTGGGACAACAAATCAATCCTAGGAGACAAGCTAGGAGAGGATGTCCTAAAGATGATGTTGATCGCAACCTTGGAAGCATCAAAATGAAGATTCCTTCATTCCAAGGAAGAAATGATCCAGATGTGTACCTTGAATGGGAGAGGAAAGTGGAACTCATATCTGAATGTCATAATTATTCAGAGGAGAAAAAGGTAAAACTTACCGCTGTTGAGTTTAGTGATTATGCAATTGTTTGGTGGGATCAATTTTGCAAGGAAAGACGTAGATATGGAGAAAGACCCGTGGAGTCTTGGAGGGAAATGAAGCAAATAATGAGAAAGAGGTTTGTTCCAAGCCACTACTATAGAGAGCTTCATCAAAGGTTACAAACTCTAATTCAAGGATCCATGAGTGTGGAGGAGTATCACAAAGAAATGGAGAAGGCTATGATTAGAGCAAATGTGGTAGAAGATCATGAAGCTACCATGGCAAGGTTCTTGAGAGGGCTAAACAAAAACATTGCTGATGTTGTTGATTTACAACATTATGTGGAGATTGAAGATATGGTGAATTTGGCCATGAAAGTGGAAAGGCAATTGAAAGGAAAGAGGTATGATTCTAAACCAAATGTGGGTTCTTCTTCTTCTTGGAAAACTTCTTAGGGGAAAAAGGATGATAAACCTTTTAATAAGTCAAAAGTGGAAGAAACTAAACCTAAAATTGACTTGGGTAATAAGGGAAAGGGTGAGAATCAACCAGCCCAAACTAGGGGAATAAAATGTTTTAAGTGTTTGGGTAATAGGCACATTGCTAGGGAATGTCCAAATAAGAAAGCTATGATTCTAAGGGATGGTGATATTGAATCGGAGAGTGAGGGGGATAGTGATGATGATATGCCTTCTTTAGAAGATTGTAGTGATGTTGAATGTGCTAAGGGAGATAATCTTGTTGTTCAAAGAACATTGAGTTTGCAAAATAAACATGATGTCCATAGGGAGCAAAGGGAAAATTTATTTCATACTCATTGTTTGATTTCTAACAAGTTGTGCAACATGATTGTGGATAGTGGAAGTTGTACTAATGTAGCAAGCACTTAGCTAGTGGAGAAATTGAAGTTGCCTACTACCAAGCACCCAAGACCATACAAGTTGCAATGGCTTAATGAAAGTGGAGTTGTAAAGGTAAATAAGCAAGTTCTAATTTCTTTTGAAATTGGTAGATATAAGGATGAGGTGTTGTGTGATGTGTTACCAATGTTGGCCGGACATATGTTGTTAGGGAGACCTTGGCAATATGATAGAAGGGCTAATCATGATGGATTCAAAAATATGTATACTTTGACTATGGATGGAAAAAGGTTTAACCTTGGACCATTAACCCCAAAACAGATTTTTGAAGACCAAATGCGCATCAAGCAATAATATGAAGAAATGGGTTCTTCATTGGGAAATTCTTTGGGAAGGGAAACCTTTGAGAGTAAAGAAAAAGGTGAGATGAGTGAACCTAAAAATTCCAATTCTCTTGACCAAAATGGGAAACACATGGTGAGAGAAAATAAGGAAGGTTCAAATGAAAGAAAAATGAGTGTTTATGCAAAAATGAGTGATGTGAAGGAAGCTATGCTTTTGAGGCAACAAATTCTTGTACTTATGTACAAGGAGATTTTACATATTTCTAATGAAATAACCAATGGTTTGCCTAGTGTTGTTGTTGATCTTTTGCAGGTTTATGAAGATTTATTCCCAGAAGAAATTCCAAATGGTTTGCCACCTAAAAGAGGCATTGAGCACCAAATTGATTTCATACCTAGAGCAAGCATTCCAAATAGACCAGCATATAGATGTAATCCGGAGGAGACCAAGGAAATCCAAAAGCAAGTGAGTGAGCTTATGGAGAAGGGTTATGTTCATGAAAGCATGAGTCCATGTGCCGTACCTGTCTTATTAGTGCCTAAGAAAGATGGAACTTGGAGGATGTGTGTTGATTGTCGTGCCATCAACAAAATCACGATGAAGTATAGACATCCCATTCCTAGGATAGATGACATGTTGGATGAATTGCATGGTTCATATTTGTTTTCAAAAATTGATTTGAAATCTGGTTATCATCAAATTAGAATGAGAGAAGGTGATGAATGGAAAACAACTTTTAAAACTAAACATGGTTTATATGAGTGGTTAGTAATGCCTTTTGGTTTAACTAATGCACCAAGCACTTTCATGAGATTGATGAATCATGTTTTAAGAGCATTCATAGGCAAATTTGTTGTTGTCTATTTTGATGATATCTTGGTTTATACCAAAAATTTAGATGAGCATGTACAACATTTGACTTGTGTTTTTGATGTGCTTAGAGAAGAGAAGTTGTATGCTAATCTAAAGAAATGCTATTTTTGCACTAATGAAATTACTTTTCTTGGATATATTGTCAATGACAAGGGCATTCATGTTGATCAAGAAAAGGTAAAAGTAATTAGAGAATGGCCAACACCCACAAGTGTAAGTGATGCAAGAAGCTTTCATGGTTTAGCTAGCTTTTATAGAAGGTTCATTAAAAAATTTTCTACCATAGCTGCACCTTTAACTGAATGCATCAAAAAGAATGTTGGTTTTAAGTGGGGAATTGAACAAGATGAGGCTTTTAACTTGCTAAAAGACAAATTAAGTTCTGCACCCTTGTTATCTTTGCCAAATTTTACTAAACCTTTTGAGATTGAGTGCGATGCAAGTGGCATAGGTATTGGAGGAGTTTTGATGCAAGAAGGCAAGCCCATAGCATTCTTTAGTGAAAAGCTAAGTGGAGCAAGTCTAAACTACCCTACATATGACAAGGAGTTCTATGCATTGGTGAGGGTTCTAAGGACATGGCAGCATTACCTTGGTTACAAAGAATTCATAATTCACACTGACCATGAGTCCTTGAAGTATCTCAAAGGAAAAGGAAAGCTCAACAAGAGACATGCAAAATGGGTGGAATTCATTGAATCATTTCCGTACATCATTAAGTACAAGCAAGGGAAAGAAAATGTGGTGGCCGATGCATTATCAAGAAGGTATGCCTTGATCTCTAGACTTGATGCAAAATTATTAGGATTTGAATACATCAAAGATCTTTATTCTAATGATCCTGATTTTTCTAATGTTTATGGGGCATGTGAGAAAGGGGGTTTTGATAAGTTCTATAAGTTTGATGGTTTTCTTTTTCGGGAAAACAAATTGTGTGCGCCACAAAGTTCTTTAAGAGAGTTACTTGTGAGAGAGGCACATAGCGGAGGTTTAATGGGGCATTTTGGGATTAAGAAAACTTTGGATGTGTTGGGTGACCATTTCTTTTGGCCACACATGAAAAGGGATGTTAAGAGAATTTGTGAGAAATGCATTACTTGCAAACAAGCCAAATCCAAAGCAATGCCTCATGGTTTGTATACACCTCTTACCATACCAAATGAACCTTGGGTAGACATTTCTATGGATTTTGTTTTAGGATTACCTAGGTCCAAGGGAGGGAGAGATTCCATTTTTGTTGTTGTGGACAGGTTTAGCAAAATGGCATATTTCATTCCATGTCACAAGACGGATGATGCAACCCATATTGCCAATCTATTCTTCAAGGAGATTGTTAGGCTACATGGAGTGCCAAGGACCATTATGAGTGATAGGGATGTCAAATTCCTAAGTCACTTTTGGAAGACTCTTTGGGGAAAGATGGGGACAAAGCTTTTGTATTCTACAACTTGTCATCCACAAACGGATGGACAAACGGAGGTGGTCAATAGGACACTTTCAACACTTTTGAGGGCTGTCATCCAAAGAAATTTGAAGAATTGGGAAGAAAGTTTGCCACATGTGGAATTTGCTTATAATAGGAGTGTGCATGGTTCAACAAATTGCTCACCATTTGAAGTTGTGTATGGATTCAACCCATTGACTCCATTAGATTTGCTACCATTGCCATTGGACAAAGCTAATCTAGAGGGGAAACAAAAAGCTGAGTTCATCAAGACTTTGCATGAGAGGGTGCGTGCAAACATTGAGAAGAAGACACTCCAATATGAAAAGCAACACAACAAGGGGAGGAAGCAAGTCATTTTTGAGCCGGGAGATTGGGTGTGGGTGCAATTGAGGAAGGAAAGATTTCCTAACCAAAGGAAATCAAAGCTTATGCCAAGAGGAGATGGTCCTTTTAAAGTGCTTCATCGCATCAACAACAATGCCTACAAGCTAGAACTTCCAAGTGAGTATGACAATGTTAGTGCTACTTTTAATGTTAGTGACTTGTCTTTGTTTGATTTAGGTGATAAAGATGATGGAGCTGATTTGAGGATAAATCCTTTTGAAGAAAGGGGGAATGATGTGAATCCAAGTTCAAAGCCTAATGAGATCCAAGATCCATTAATAGTACAAGAAGGCCCAATCACAATGTCCAAATCCAAAAAGCTTCAAGAAGCCATATTGGGTTTAATTAAGGACATTTGGAAAGCCTAAGAATTTCAGCCCAATAAGGTATCCATGGAGGCCCAAGGAATAATATTTATCTTGTTTTTGTGTTAATAAAAATTAGGGTTACATGTAGCCACCATATACAAGTTAATAGGGTAATTAATACCAAGTAATGGCTATTATTATGGGTAGTGGTTATTAAAGTTAATGGGGTAATCAATACCAAGTAATGGCTATTAATGTGGGTAATGGTTATTAAGGCCATTTAAGAGTAAAAGTAATCCTATGTGTGTGAGTCTATTTTAGTAGTGTGAGCATGGACTTGTACTCTATATAAACAAGTCCTTTTCTTTCTTTTGTAGCATGAATGAATTTGATATATGAATTATAAATTTGTTTGAGTTTTATTGTGAGGAATTTTATCTTTAATTTCTTGCATAAACTTTATGACTTATCAAGCTTTATTCTAGCTTGTGGTGTCAAAATCTAAATCTTTGTTTTCTTTTCATTTATCAAACTCTCTTGTTTGTGGCATCAGAGGAAATTCAAAGTCTATCTTAGTATCTTTATCCTTGTTGGTAAAGGGGTTAAGTAGCATCTATCTTCTTACTTCAATCTTTGAACAATCCGAATTTGTGGATTAAATTGGTAATTTCTAGTTTTCTTCTAATTCAACTTACCATAGTATTCTTGCTATTAGGGAGTTAATTGATAACACGTTTAGAACAATTTGTGCGCAAATTGCACTTGTTCGCATTTTTTTTGTTCAAACATGCACGAACGTGCAAAAGTTGTGCATTCAGTAATGTCAATTACATTTATGTGTTTAGAGTGCTGTAATATGTAACTATTATTGTAAATGTGCATTTGGAACATTGGATAACACGTTCAAAACTGTCTGCGCACTAATTTGCAAGGCCTCACGTTTTGCGTTCAAATATGCGCAAATTGCGCATTCAATGATGTCAATTCGATTTATGAGTTTGTAAGGGCATAATTTGTATTTTGAATTGTAAATATGGAATTGGGCCATTGGATAAAATGTTTTAAACCAATTATGCACAGAATTTGCAAGAGTGCGCGCCTTACGTTCAAATATGCACAAGTCGTGCATTTAGTGAAAATTAATTTGACTTATGAGTCGAGAATGATGGAATATGATCGGAAATATGCAATCGGAACTTTGTACAACATATTTAAAACATTTTGAATGAAAATTCGGACGAGTTCGTGTTCCGTGTTCAAAATTGCACAAATTGTGCATTCGATTGTGTCAATTTTATTTACGAGCTTTGTAATGATATAAATTGTATTTGGGACTTCGATTTGGCGGTTTGACCACAGGGTAACAACAAATCTTAAACCATTTGTGCACGAATTTGTCGGAGTTCACGTTTTGCGTTCAAACATGCACAAATGTACACAAAGTGTGCATTCAACTAAATCAATTTGATTTAAGAGTTTAGAATGCTAGAATTTGTACTTAGGATTAAAAATATGCAATTGGAACATTGGATAAGATGTTTAAAACAATTTGAGCACAAATTTGCACGAGTGTGCATTTTATTTTTAAAATGCGCAGATGTGCGCAAATTGTGCATTCAATATTGTCAATCATATGTACTAATTTTGGAATGCTAGAACATGTACTGAGTGTTGAAAATATGCAACCGGCACATTGGATGAGATGTTTAAAACAATTCGTACACAAATTTGCACGAGTTCATGTTTTGCGTTCAAACGTGCACAAATTATGGATACCATAATGCCAATCATATTTTTGAGCTTAGAATGCTAGAATTTGTACTAAGTATTGTAAATATGCAATTGGAACATTGGATAACATTTTTAAAGCCATTTGTCCATAAATTTGCACGAGTTCACGTTTTGCATTCAAACATGCGCTAATGTGCACAAATTGTGCAATTGATTGTGTCAATTTGATTTACAAGTTAGGAATGATACAATTTTGTAATTTGGATTGTAAATATGCATTTGGACCATTGGAAGACATATTTTAAACCATTTTTGCATAAATTTTGCAAGAGTTCAAGTTTCCCATTCAAACTCGCACGAACGTGCGCAAATTGTGCATTCAGTAACGTCAATTAGATTTATGAGCATGGAATGCTGGAATGTGTGTTTTGGTTCAAAAATATGCAATTAGAACATTGGATAACATGTTTAGAACAATTTGTGCGGAAATTGCACTTGTTCGCATTTTTTTTGTTCAAACATGCACGAACGTGCAAAAGTTGTGCATTCAGTAATGCCAATTACATTTATGTGTTTAGAATGCTGTAATATGTAACTATTATTGTAAATGTGCAATTGGAACATTGGATAACACGTTCAAAATCGTCTGCGCACTAATTTGCACGGCCTCACGTTTTGCGTTCAAATATGCGCAAATTGCGCATTCAATGATGTCAATTCGATTTATGAGTTTGTAAGGGCATAATTTGTATTTTGAATTGTAAATATGGAATTGGGCCATTGGATAAAATGTTTTAAACCAATTATGCACAGAATTTGCAAGAGTCCGCGCCTTACGTTCAAATATGCGCAAGTCGTGCATTTAGTGAAAATTAATTTGACTTATGAGTCGAGAATGATGGAATATGACCGGAAATATGCAATCAGAACTTTTGACAACATATTTAAAACATTTTGAATGAAAATTCGGACGAGTTCGTGTTCCGTGTTCAAAATTGCACAAATTGTGCATTCGATTGTGTCAATTTGATTTACGAGCTTTGTAATGATATAAATTGTATTTGGGACTTCGAGTTGGCGGTTTGACCATAGGGTAACAACAAATCTTAAACCATTTGTGCACGAATTTGTCGGAGTTCACGTTTTGCGTCCAAACATGCACAAATGTACACAAAGTGTGCATTCAACTAAATCAATTTGATTTAAGAGCTTAGAATGCTAGAATCTATACTTAGGATTAAAAATATGTAATTGGAACATTGGATAACATGTTTAAAACAATTTGAGCACAAATTTGCACGAGTGTGCATTTTATTTTTAAAATGCGCAGATGTGCGCAAATTGTGCATTCAATATTGTCAATCATATGTACTGATTTTGGAATGCTAGAACATGTACTGAGTGTTGAAAATATGCAACCGGAACATTGGATGAGATGAATAAAACAATTCGTACACAAATTTGCGCGAGTTCATGTTTTGCGTTCAAATGTGCACAAATTATGGATACCATAATGCCAATCATATTTTTGAGCTTAGAATGCTAGAATTTGTGCTAAGTATTGTAAATATGCAGCAATTGGAACATTGGATAACATTTTTAAAGCCATTTGTCCATAAATTTGCACGAGTTCACGTTTTGCATTCAAACATGCGGTAATGTGCACAAATTTAGCAATCGATTGTGTCAATTTGATTTACAAGTTAGGAATGATACAATTTTGTAATTTGGATTCTAAATATGCATTTGGACCATTGGAAGACATATTTTAAACCTTTTTTGCACAAATTTTGCAAGAGTTCACGTTTCGCATTCAAACTCGCATGAACGTGTGCAAACTGTGCATTCAGTAACGTCAATTAGATTTATGAGCATGGAATGCTGGAATGTGTGTTTTGGTTCAAAAATATGCAATCGGAACATTGGATAACACGTTTAGAATAATTTGTGCGCAAATTGCACTTGTTCGCATTTTTTTTGTTCAAACTTGCACGAACGTGCAAAAGTTGTGCATTCAGTAATGTCAATTACATTTATGTGTTTAGAATGCTGTAATATGTAACTATTATTGTAAATGTGCAATTGGAACATTGGATAACACGTTCAAAACCGTCTGCGCACTAATTTGCACGGCCTCACGTTTTGCGTTCAAATATGCGCAAATTGCGCATTCAATGATGTCAATTCGATTTATGAGTTTGTAAGGGCATAATTTGTATTTTGAATTGTAAATATGGAATTGGGCCATTGGATAAAATGTTTTAAGCCAATTATGCACAGAATTTGCAAGAGTCTGCGCCTTACGTTCAAATATGCACAAGTCATGCATTTAGTGAAAATTAATTTGACTTATGAGTCGAGAATGATGGAATATGACTGGAGATATACAATCGGAACTTTGGACAACATATTTAAAACATTTTGAATGATAATTCGGACGAGTTCGTGTTCCGTGTTCAAAATTGCACAAATTGTGCATTCGATTGTGTCAATTTGATTTACGAGCTTTGTAATGATATAAATTGTATTTGGGACTTCGAGTTGGCGGTTTGACCACAGGGTAACAATAAATCTTAAACCATTTGTGCACGAATTTGCCGGAGTTCACGTGTTGCGTTCAAACTTGCACAAATGTACACAAAGTGTGCATTCAACTAAATCAATTTGATTTAAGAGTTTAGAATGCTAGAATCTGTACTTAGGATTAAAAATATGCAATTGGAACATTGGATAAGATGTTTAAAACAATTTGAGCACAAATTTGCACGAGTGTGCATTTTATTTTCAAAATGCGCAGATGTGCGCAAATTGTGCATTCAATATTGTCAATCGTATGTACTGCTTTTGGAATGCTAGAACATGTATTGAGTATTGAAAATATGCAACCGGAACATTGGATAAGATGTTTAAAACAATTCGTACAAAAATTTGCGCAAGTTCAAGTTTTCTATTCAAACGTGCACAAATTATGGATACCATAATGCCAATCATATTTTTGAGCTTAGAATGCTAGAATTTGTATTAAGTATTGTAAATATGCAATTGGAACATTGGATAACATTTTTAAAGCCATTTGTCTACAAATTTGCACGAGTTCACATTTTGCATTCAAACATGCACTAATGTGCACAAATTGTGCAATCGATTGTGTCAATTTGATTTATAGGTTAGGAATGATACAATTTTGTAATTTGGATTGTAAATATGCATTTGGACCATTGGAAGACATATTTTAAACCATTTTTGCACAAATTTTGCAAGAGTTCACGTTTCGCATTCAAACTCGCACGAACGTTCGCAAACTGTGCATTCAGTAACGTCAATTAGATTTATGAGCATGGAATGTGTGTTTTGGTTCAAAAATATGCAATCGGAACATTGGATAACACGTTTAGAACAATTTGTGTGGAAATTGCACTTGTTCACATTTTTTTTGTTTAAACATGCACGAACGTGCAAAAGATGTGCATTCAGTAATGTCAATTACATTTATGTGTTTATATTGCTGTAATATGTAACTATTATTGTAAATGTGCAATTGGAACATTGGATAACATGTTCAAAACTGTCTGCGCACTAATTTGCACGGCCTCACGTTTTGCGTTCAAATATCCGCAAATTGCGCATTCAATGATGTCAATTCGATTTATGAGTTTGTAAAGGCATAATTTGTATTTTGAATTGTAAATATGGAATTGGGCCATTGGATAAAATGTTTTAAACCAATTATGCACAGAATTTGCAAGAGTCTGCGCCTTAAGTTCAAATATGCACAAGTCATGCATTTAGTGAAAATTAATTTGACTTATGAGTCGAGAATGATGGAATATGACTGAAAATATGCAATTGGAACTTTGGACAACATATTTCAAACATTTTGAATGAAAATTCGGACAAGTTCGTGTTCCGTGTTCAAAATTACACAAATTGTGCATTCGATTGTGTCAATTTGATTTACGAGCTTTGTAATGATATAAATTGTATTTGGGACTTCGAGTTGGCGGTTTGACCACAGGGTAACAACAAATCTTAAACCATTTGTGCACGAATTTACTGGAGTTCACGTTTTGCGTTCAAACATGCACAAATGTACATAAAGTGTGCATTCAACTAAATCAATTTGATTTAAGAGTTTAGAATGCTAGAATCTGTACTTAGGATTAAAAATATGCAATTGGAACATTGGATAAGATGTTTAAAACAATTTGAGCACAAATTTGCATGAGTGTGCATTTTATTTTCAAAATGCGCAGATGTGCGCAAATTATGCATTCAATATTGTCAATCATATGTACTGATTTTAGAATGCTAGAACATGTACTGAGTATTGAAAATATGCAACCGGAACATTGGATAAGATGTTTAAAATAATTCGTACACAAATTTGCGCAAGTTCATGTTTTGCGTTCAAACGTGCACAAATTATGGATACCATAATGCCAATCATATTTTTGAGCTTAGAATGCTAGAATTTGTACTAAGAATTTTAAATATGCAATTGGAACATTGGATAACATTTTTAAAGTCATTTGTCTACAAATTTGCACAAGTTCACGTTTTGCATTCAAACATGCGGTAATGTGCACAAATTGTGCAATCGATTGTGTCAATTTGATTTACAAGGTAGGAATGATACAATTTTGTAATTTGGATTGTAAATATGCATTTGGACCATTGGAAGACATATTTTAAACCATTTTTGCACAAATTTTGCAAGAGCTCACGTTTCGCATTCAAACTCGCACGAACGTGCGCAAACTGTGCATTCAGTAACGTCAATTAGATTTATGAGCAGGCAATGTGTGTTTTGGTTCAAAAATATGCAATCGGAACATTGGATAACACGTTTAGAACAATTTGTACGCAAATTGCACTTGTTTGTATTTTTTTTGTTCAAACATGCACGAACGTGCAAAAGTTGTGCATTCAGTAATGTCAATCACATTTATGTGTTTAGAATGCTGTAATATGTAACTATTATTGTAAATGTGCAATTGGAACATTGGATAACATGTTCAAAACCGTCTGCGAACTAATTTGCACGGCCTCACGTTTTGCGTTCAAATATGCGCAAATTGCGCATTCAATGATGTCAATTCGATTTATGAGTTTGTAAGGGCATAATTTGTATTTTGAATTGTAAATATGGAATTGGGCCATTGGATAAAATGTTTTAAACCAATTATGCATATAATTTGCAAGAGTCCGCGCCTTACGTTCAAATATGCACAAGTCGTGCATTTAGTCAAAATTAATTTGACTTATGAGTCGAGAATGATGGAATATGACTGGAGATATACAATCGGAACTTTGGACAACATATTTAAAACATTTTGAATGAAAATTCGGACGAGTTCGTGTTCCGTGTTCAAAATTGCACAAATTGTGCATTCGATTGTGTCAATTTGATTTACGAGCTTTGTAATGATATAAATTGTATTTGTGACTTCGAGTTGGCGGTTTGACCACAGGGTAACAATAAATCTTAAACCATTTGTGCACGAATTTGCCGGAGTTCACGTGTTGCGTTCAAACTTGCACAAATGTACACAAAGTGTGCATTCAACTAAATCAATTTGATTTAAGAGTTTAGAATGCTAGAATCTGTATTTAGGATTAAAAATATGCAATTGGAACATTGGATAAGATGTTTAAAACAATTTGAGCACAAATTTGCACGAGTGTGCATTTTATTTTCAAAATGCGCAGATGTGCGCAAATTGTGCATTCAATATTGTCAATCGTATGTACTGCTTTTGGAATGCTAGAACATGTATTGAGTATTGAAAATATGCAACCGGAACATTGGATAAGATGTTTAAAACAATTCGTACAAAAATTTGCGCAAGTTCAAGTTTTCTATTCAAACGTGCACAAATTATGGATACCATAATGCCAATCATATTTTTGAGCTTAGAATGCTAGAATTTGTATTAAGTATTGTAAATATGCAATTGGAACATTGGATAACATTTTTAAAGCCATTTGTCTACAAATTTGCACGAGTTCACGTTTTGCATTCAAACATGCACTAATGTGCACAAATTGTGCAATCGATTGTGTCAATTTGATTTATAGGTTAGGAATGATACAATTTTGTAATTTGGATTGTAAATATGCATTTGGACCATTGGAAGACATATTTTAAACCATTTTTGCACAAATTTTGCAAGAGTTCACGTTTCGCATTCAAACTCGCACGAACGTTCGCAAACTGTGCATTCAGTAACGTCAATTAGATTTATGAGCATGGAATGTGTGTTTTGGTTCAAAAATATGCAATCGGAACATTGGATAACACGTTTAGAACAATTTGTGTGGAAATTGCACTTGTTCACATTTTTTTTGTTTAAACATGCACGAACGTGCAAAAGATGTGCATTCAGTAATGTCAATTACATTTATGTGTTTATATTGCTGTAATATGTAACTATTATTGTAAATGTGCAATTGGAACATTGGATAACATGTTCAAAACTGTCTGCGCACTAATTTGCACGGCCTCACGTTTTGCGTTCAAATATCCGCAAATTGCGCATTCAATGATGTCAATTCGATTTATGAGTTTGTAAAGGCATAATTTGTATTTTGAATTGTAAATATGGAATTGGGCCATTGGATAAAATGTTTTAAACCAATTATGCACAGAATTTGCAAGAGTCTGCGCCTTAAGTTCAAATATGCACAAGTCATGCATTTAGTGAAAATTAATTTGACTTATGAGTCGAGAATGATGGAATATGACTGAAAATATGCAATTGGAACTTTGGACAACATATTTCAAACATTTTGAATGAAAATTCGGACAAGTTCGTGTTCCGTGTTCAAAATTACACAAATTGTGCATTCGATTGTGTCAATTTGATTTACGAGCTTTGTAATGATATAAATTGTATTTGGGACTTCGAGTTGGCGGTTTGACCACAGGGTAACAACAAATCTTAAACCATTTGTGCACGAATTTACTGGAGTTCACGTTTTGCGTTCAAACATGCACAAATGTACATAAAGTGTGCATTCAACTAAATCAATTTGATTTAAGAGTTTAGAATGCTAGAATCTGTACTTAGGATTAAAAATATGCAATTGGAACATTGGATAAGATGTTTAAAACAATTTGAGCACAAATTTGCATGAGTGTGCATTTTATTTTCAAAATGCGCAGATGTGCGCAAATTATGCATTCAATATTGTCAATCATATGTACTGATTTTAGAATGCTAGAACATGTACTGAGTATTGAAAATATGCAACCGGAACATTGGATAAGATGTTTAAAATAATTCGTACACAAATTTGCGCAAGTTCATGTTTTGCGTTCAAACGTGCACAAATTATGGATACCATAATGCCAATCATATTTTTGAGCTTAGAATGCTAGAATTTGTACTAAGAATTGTAAATATGCAATTGGAACATTGGATAACATTTTTAAAGTCATTTGTCTACAAATTTGCACAAGTTCACGTTTTGCATTCAAACATGCGGTAATGTGCACAAATTGTGCAATCGATTGTGTCAATTTGATTTACAAGTTAGGAATGATACAATTTTGTAATATGGATTGTAAATATGCATTTGGACCATTGGAAGACATATTTTAAACCATTTTTGCACAAATTTTGCAAGAGCTCACGTTTCGCATTCAAACTCGCACGAACGTGCGCAAACTGTGCATTCAGTAACGTCAATTAGATTTATGAGCAGGCAATGTGTGTTTTGGTTCAAAAATATGCAATCGGAACATTGGATAACACGTTTAGAACAATTTGTACGCAAATTGCACTTGTTCGTATTTTTTTTGTTCAAACATGCACGAACGTGCAAAAGTTGTGCATTCAGTAATGTCAATCACATTTATGTGTTTAGAATGCTGTAATATGTAACTATTATTGTAAATGTGCAATTGGAACATTGGATAACATGTTCAAAACCGTCTGCGAACTAATTTGCACGGCCTCACGTTTTGCGTTCAAATATGCGCAAATTGCGCATTCAATGATGTCAATTCGATTTATGAGTTTGTAAGGGCATAATTTGTATTTTGAATTGTAAATATGGAATTGGGCCATTGGATAAAATGTTTTAAACCAATTATGCATATAATTTGCAAGAGTCCGCGCCTTACGTTCAAATATGCACAAGTCGTGCATTTAGTCAAAATTAATTTGACTTATGAGTCGAGAATGATGGAATATGACCGAAAATATGCAATCGGAACTTTGGACAACATATTTAAAACATTTTGAATGAAAATTCGGACGAGTTCGTGTTCCGTGTTCAAAATTGCACAAATTGTGCATTCGATTGTGTCAATTTGATTTACGAGCTTTGTAATGATATAAATTGTATTTGGGACTTCGAGTTGGCGGTTTGACCACAGGGTAACAACAAATCTTAAACCATTTGTGCACGAACTTGCCAGAGTTCACGTTTCGCATTCAAACATGGACAAATGTACACAAAGTGTGCATTCAACTAAATCAATTTGATTTAAGAGTTTAGAATGCTAGAATCTGTACTTAGGATTAAAAATATGCACTTGGAACATTGGATAAGATGTTTAAAACAATTTGAGCACAAATTTGCACGAGTGTGCATTTTATTTTCAAAATGCGCAGATGTGCGCAAATTGTGCATTCAATATTGTCAATCATATGTACTGATTTTGGAATGCTAGAACATGTACTGAGTATTGAAAATATGCAACCGGAACATTGGATAAGATGTTTAAAACAATTCGTACACAAATTTACGCGAGTTCATGTTTTGCGTTCAAACGTGCACTAATTATGGATACCATAATGCCAATCATATTTTTGAGCTTAGAATGCTAGAATTTGTACTAAGAATTGTAAATATGCAATTGGAACATTGGATAACATTTTTAAAGCCATTTGTCTACAAATTTGCACGAGTTCGCGTTTTGCATTCAAACATGCGCTAATGTGCACAAATTATGCAATCGATTGTGTCAATTTGATTTACAAGTTAGGAATGATACAATTTTTAAATTTGGATTGTAAATATGCATTTGGACCATTGGAAGACATATTTTAAACCATTTTTGCACAAATTTTGCTAGAGTTCACGTTTCGCATTCAATCTCGCACGAACGTGCGCAAACTGTGCATTCAGTAACGTCAATAAGATTTATGAGCATGGAATGTGTGTTTTGGTTCAAAAATATGCAATCGGAACATTGGATAACACGTTTAGAACAATTTGTGCGCAAATTGCACTTGTTCGCATTTTTTTTGTTCAAGCATGCACGAACGTGCAAAAGTTGTGTATTCAGTAATGTCAATTACATTTATGTGTTTAGAATGCTGTAATATGTAACTATTATTATAAATGTGCAATTGGAACATTGGATAACGCGTTCAAAACCGTCTGCGCACTAATTTGCACGGCCTCACGTTTTGCATTCAAATATGCGCGAATTGCGCATTCAATGATGTCAATTCGATTTATGAGCTTGTAAGGGCATAATTTGTATTTTGAATTGTAAATATGGAATTGGGCCATTGGATAAAATGTTTTAAACCTATTATGCACAGAATTTGCAAGAGTCTGCGCCTTATGTTCAAATATGCACAAGTCGTGCATTTAGTGAAAATTAATTTGACTTATGAGTCGAGAATGATGGAATATGACTGGAGATATGCAATCGGAACTTTGGACAACATATTTCAAACATTTTGAATGAAAATTCGGACGAGTTCGTGTTCCGTGTTCAAAATTACACAAATTGTGCATTCGATTGTGTCAATTTGATTTACGAGCTTTGTAATGATATAAATTGTATTTGGGACTTCGAGTTGGCGGTTTGACCACAAGGTAACAACAAATCTTAAACCATTTGTGCACGAACTTGCCAGAGTTCACGTTTTGCATTCAAACATGGACAAATGTACACAAAGTGTGCATTCAACTAAATCAATTTGATTTAAGAGTTTAGAATGCTAGAATCTGTACTTAGGATTAAAAATATGCAATTGGAACATTGGATAAGATTTTTAAAACAATTTGAGCACAAATTTGCACGAGTGTGCATTTTATTTTCAAAATGCGCAGATGTGCGCAAATTGTGCATTCAATATTGTCAATCATATGTACTGATTTTGGAATGCTAGAACATGTACTGAGTATTGAAAATATGCAACCGGAACATTGGATAGGATGTTTAAAACAATTCGTACACAAATTTGCGCCAGTTCATGTTTTGCGTTCAAACGTGCACAAATTATGGATACCATAATGCCAATCATATTTTTGAGCATAGAATGCTAGAATTTGTACTAAGTATTGTAAATATGCAATTGGAACATTGGATAACATTTTTAAAGCCATTTGTCTACAAATTTGCACGAGTTCACGTTTTGCATTCAAACATGCGGTAATGTGCACAAATTGTGCAATCGATTGTGTCAATTTGATTTACAAGTTAGGAATGATACAATTTTGTAATTTGGATTGTAAATATGCATTTGGACCATTGGAAGACATATTTTAAACCATTTTTGCACAAATTTTGCAAGAGTTCACATTTCGCATTCAAACTCACACGAACGTGCGCAAACTGTGCATTCAGTAACGTCAATTAGATTTATGAGCATGGAATGTGTGTTTTGGTTCAAAAATATGCAGTCGAAACATTGGATAACACGTTTAGAACAATTTGTGCGCAAATTGCACTTGTTCGCATTTTTTATGTTCAAGCATGCATTTATGTGCAAAAGTTGTGCATTCAGTAATGTCAATTACATTTATGTGTTTAGAATGCTGTAATATGTAACTATTATTGTAAATGTGCAATTGGAACATTGGATAACACATTCAAAACCGTCTGCGCACTAATTTGCACGGCCTCACGTTTTGCATTCAAATATGCGCAAATTGCGCATTCAATGATGTCAATTCGATTTATGAGCTTGTAAGGGCATAATTTGTATTTTGAATTGTAAATATGGAATTGGGCCATTGGATAAAATGTTTTAAACCTATTATGCACAGAATTTGCAAGAGTCCGTGCCTTACGTTCAAATATGCACAAGTCGTGCATTTAGTGAAAATTAATTTGACTTATGAGTCGAGAATGATGGAATATGACTGGAGATATGCAATTGGAACTTTGGACAACATATTTCAAACATTTTGAATGAAAATTCGGACGAGTTCGTGTTCCGTGTTCAAAATTACACAAATTGTGCATTCGATTGTGTCAATTTGATTTACGAGCTTTGTAATGATATAAATTGTATTTGGGACTTCGAGTTGGCGGTCTGACCACAAGGTAACAACAAATCTTAAACCATTTGTGCACGAATTTGCCGGAGTTCACGTTTTGCATTCAAACATGGACAAATGTACACAAAGTGTGCATTCAACTAAATCAATTTGATTTAAGAGTTTAGAATGCTAGAATCTGTACTTAGGATTAAAAATATGCAATTGGAACATTGGATAAGATGTTTAAAACAATTTGAGCACAAATTTGCACGAGTGTGCATTTTATTTTCAAAATGCGCAGATGTGCGCAGATTGTGCATTCAATATTGTCAATCATATGTACTAATTTTTGAATGCTAGAACATGTACTGAGTATTGAAAATATGCAACCAGAACATTGGATAAGATGTTTAAAACAATTCGTACACAAATTTGCGCGAGTTCATGTTTTGTGTTCAAACGTGCACAAATTATGGATACCATAATGCCAATCATATTTTTGAGCTTAGAATGCTAGAATTTGTACTAAGTATTGTAAATATGCAATTGGAACATTGGATAACATTTTTAAAGCCATTTGTCTATAAATTTGCACGAGTTCACATTTTGCATTCAAACATGCGCTAATGTGCACAAATTGTGCAATCGATTGTGTTAATTTGATTTATAGGTTAGGAATGATACAATTTTGTAATTTGGATTGTAAATATGCATTTGGACCATTGGAAGACATATTTTAAACCATTTTTGCACAAATTTTGCAAGAGTTCATGTTTCGCATTCAAACTCGCACGAACATGCGCAAACTGTGCATTCAGTAACGTCAATAAGATTTATGAGCATGGAATGTGTGTTTTGGTTCAAAATTATGCAATCGAAACATTGGATAACATGTTTAGAACAATTTGTGCGCAAATTGCACTTGTTCGCATTTTTTATGTTCAAGCATGCATTTACGTGCAAAAGTTGTGCATTCAGTAATGTCAATTACATTTATGTGTTTAGAATGCTGTAATATGTAACTATTATTGTAAATGTGCAATTGGAACATTGGATAACACATTCAAAACCGTCTGCGCACTAATTTGTACGGCCTCACGTTTTGCATTCAAATATGCGCAAATTGCGCATTCAATGATGTCAATTTGATTTATGAGTTTGTAAGGGCATAATTTGTATTTTGAATTGTAAGTATGGAATTGGGCCATTGGATAAAATGTTTTAAACCAATTATGCACAGAATTTGCAAGAGTTCGCGCCTTACGTTCAAATATGCACAAGTCGTGCATTTAGTGAAAATTAATTTGACTTATGAGTCGAAAATGATGGAATATGACCGGAAATATGCAATCAGAACTTAGGACAACATATTTCAAACATTTTGAATGAAAATTCGGACGAGTTCGTGTTCCGTGTTCAAAATTACACAAATTGTGCATTCGATTGTGTCAATTTGATTTACGAGCTTTGTAATGATATAAATTGTATTTGGGACTTCGAGTTGGCGGTTTGACCACAGGGTAACAACAAAACTTAAACCATTTGTGCATGAATTTGCCGGAGTTCACGTTTTGCGTTCAAACATGCACAAATGTACACAAAGTGTGCATTCAACTAAATCAATTTGATTTAAGAGTTTAGAATGCTAGAATCTGTACTTAGGATTAAAAATATGCAATTGGAACATTGGATAAGATGTTTAAAACAATTTGAGCACAAATTTGCACGAGTGTGCATTTTATTTTCAAAATGCGCAGATGTGCGCAAATTGTGAATTCAATATTGTCAATCATATGTACTGATTTTTGAATGCTAGAACATGTACTGAGTATTGAAAATATGCAACCGGAACATTGGATAAGATGTTTAAAACAATTCGTACACAAATTTGCGCGAGTTCATGTTTTGCGTTCAAACGTGCACAAATTATGGATACTATAATGCCAATCATATTTTTGAGCTTAGAATGCTAGAATTTGTACTAAGAATTGTAAATATGCAATTGGAACATTGGATAACATTTTTAAAGCCATTTGTCTACAAATTTGCACGAGTTCACGTTTTGCATTCAAACATGCGCTAATGTGCACAAATTGTGCAATCGATTGTGTCAATTTGATTTACAAGTTAGGAATGATACAATTTTGTAATTTGGATTGTGAATATATATTTGGACCATTGGAAGACATATTTTAAACCATGTTTGCACAAATTTTGCAAGAGTTCACGTTTCGCATTCAAACTCGAACGAACGTGCACAAACTGTGCATTTACTGAAAATTAATTTGACTTATGAGTCGAGAATGATGGAATATGATCGGAAATATGCAATCGGAACCTTGGACAACATATTTAAAACATTTTGAATGAAAATTCGGATGAGTTAGAGTTTCGTGTTCAAAATTGCACAAATTGTGCATTCGATTGTGTCAATTTGATTTACGAGCTTTGTAATAATATAAATTGTATTTGGAACTTCCAGTTGGCAGTTTGACCACAGGGGTAACAACAAATCTTAAACCATTTGTGCATGAATTTGCCGGAGTTCACGTTTTGCGTTCAAACATGCATAAATGTACACAAAGTGTGCATTCAACTAAATCAATTTGATTTAAGAGTTTAGAATGCTAGAATCTATACTTAGGATTAAAAATATGCAATTGGAACATTGGATAAGATGTTTAAAACAATTTGAGCACAAATTTGCACGAGTGTGCATTTTATTTTCAAAATGCGCAGATGTGCGCAAATTGTGCATTCAATATTGTCAATCACATGTACTGATTTTGGAATGCTAGAACATGTACTGAGTATTGAAAATATGCAACCGGAACATTGGATAAGATGTTTAAAAAAATTCGTACACAAATTTGCACGAGTTCATGTTTTGCGTTCAAACGTGCACAAATTATGGATACCATAATGCCAATCATATTTTTGATCTTAGAATGCTAGAATTTGTACTAAGTATTGTCAATATGCAATTAGAACATTGGATAACATTTTTTAAGCCATTTATCTACAAATTTGCACGAGTTCACGTTTTGCATTCAAACATGCGGTAATGTGCACAAATTGTGCAATCGATTGTGTCAATTTGATTTACAAGTTAGGAATGATACAATTTTGTAATTTGGATTGTAAATATGCATTTGGACCATTGGAAGACATATTTTAAACCATTTTTGCACAAATTTTGCAAGAGTTCACGTTTCGCATTCAAACTCGCACGAACGTGCGCAAACTGTGCATTCAGTAACGTCAATTAGATTTATGAGCATGCAATGTGTGTTTTGGTTCAAAAATATGCAATCGGAACATTGGATAACACGTTTAGAACAATTTGTGCGCAAATTGCACTTGTTCGCATTTTTTATGTTCAAGCATGCATTTACGTGCAAAAGTTGTGCATTCAGTAATGTCAATTACATTTATGTGTTTAGAATGCTGTAATATGTAACTATTATTGTAAATGTGCAATTGGAACATTGGATAACACATTCAAAACCGTCTGCGCACTAATTTGCACAGCCTCACGTTTTGCATTCAAATATGCGCAAATTGCGCATTCAATGATGTCAATTCGATTTATGAGTTTGTAAGGGCATAATTTGTATTTTGAATTGTAAATATGGAATTGGGCCATTGGATAAAATGTTTTAAACCAATTATGCACAGAATTTGTAAGAGTCCGCGCCTTACGTTCAAATATGCACAAGTCGTGCATTTAGTGAAAATTAATTTGACTTATGAGTCGAGAATGATGGAATATGACCGGAAATATGCAATCGGGACTTTGGACAACATATTTGAAACATTTTGAATGAAAATTCAAACGAGTTCGTGTTCCGTGTTCAAAATTGCACAAATTGTGCATTCGATTATGTCAATTTGATTTACGAGCTTTGTAATGACATAAATTGTATTTGGAACTTCGAGTTGGCGGTTTGACCACAGGGTAACAACAAATCTTAAACCATTTGTGCACGAATTTGCCGGAGTTCACGTTTTGCGTTCAAACATGCACAAATGTACACAAAGTGTGCATTCAACTAAATCAATTTGATTTAAGAGTTTAGAATGCTAGAATCTGTACTTAGGATTAAAAATATGCAATTGGAACATTAGATAAGATGTTTAAAACAATTTGAGCACAAATTTGCACGAGTGTGCATTTTATTTTCAAAATGCGCAGATGTGCGCAAATTGTGCATTCAATATTGTCAATCATATGTACTAATTTTGGAATGCTAGAACATGTACTGAGTATTGAAAATATGCAACCGAAACATTGGATAAGATGTTTAAAACAATTCGTACAAAAATTTACGCGAGTTCAAGTTTTGTGTTCAAACGTGCACAAATTATGGATACCATAATTCCAATCATATTTTTGAGCTTAGAATGCTAGAATTTGTATTAAGTATTGTAAATATGCAATTGGAACATTGGATAACATTTTTAAAGCCATTTGTCTACAAATTTGCACGAGTTCACGTTTTGCATTCAAACATGCGCTAACGTGCACAAATTGTGCAATCGATTGTGTCAATTTGATTTATAGGTTAGGAATGATACAATTTTGTAATTTGGATTGTAAATATGCATTTGGACCATTGGAAGACATATTTTAAACCATTTTTGCACAAATTTTGCAAGAGTTCACGTTTCGCATTCAAACTCGCACGAACGTGCACAAACTGTGCATTCAGTAACGTCAATTAGATTTATGAGCATGCAATGTGTGTTTTGGTTCAAAAATATGCAATCGGAACATTGGATAACACGTTTAGAACAATTTGTGCGCAAATTGCACTTGTTCGCATTTTTTTTGTTCAAACATACACGAACGTTCAAAATTTGTGCATTCAGTAATGTCACTTACATTTATGTGTTTAGAATGCTGTAATATGTAACTATTATTGTAAATGTGCAATTGGAAGATTGGATAACACGTTCAACACCGTCTGCGCACTAATTTGCACGGCCTCACGTTTTGCGTTCAAATATGCGCAAATTGCGCATTCAATGATGTCAATTCGATTTATGAGTTTGTAAGGGCATAATTTGTATTTTGAATTGTAAATATGGAATTGGGCCATTGGATAAAATGTTTTAAACCAATTATGCACAGAATTTGCAAGAGTCTGTGCCTTACGTTCAAATATGCACAAGTCGTGCATTTAGTGAAAATTAATTTGACTTATGAGTCGAAAATGATGGAATATGACCGGAAATATGCAATCGGAACTTTGGACAACATATTTGAAACATTTTGAATGAAAATTCAAACGAGTTCGTGTTCCGTGTTCAAAATTGCACAAATTGTGCATTCGATTATGTCAATTTGATTTACGAGCTTTGTAATGACATAAATTGTATTTGGAACTTCGAGTTGGCGGTTTGACCACAGGGTAACAACAAATCTTAAACCATTTGTGCACGAATTTGCCGGAGTTCACGTTTTGCGTTCAAACATGCACAAATGTACACAAAGTGTGCATTCAACTAAATCAATTTGATTTAAGAGTTTAGAATGCTAGAATCTGTACTTAGGATTAAAAATATGCAATTGGAACATTAGATAAGATGTTTAAAACAATTTGAGCACAAATTTGCACGAGTGTGCATTTTATTTTCAAAATGCGCAGATGTGCGCAAATTGTGCATTCAATATTGTCAATCATATGTACTGATTTTGGAATGCTAGAACATGTACTGAGTATTGAAAATATGCAACCGGAACATTGGATAAGATGTTTAAAAAAATTCGTACACAAATTTGCACGAGTTCATGTTTTGCGTTCAAACGTGCACAAATTATGGATACCATAATGCCAATCATATTTTTGATCTTAGAATGCTAGAATTTGTACTAAGTATTGTCAATATGCAATTAGAACATTGGATAACATTTTTTAAGCCATTTATCTACAAATTTGCACGAGTTCACGTTTTGCATTCAAACATGCGGTAATGTGCACAAATTGTGCAATCGATTGTGTCAATTTGATTTACAAGTTAGGAATGATACAATTTTGTAATTTGGATTGTAAATATGCATTTGGACCATTGGAAGACATATTTTAAACCATTTTTGCACAAATTTTGCAAGAGTTCACGTTTCGCATTCAAACTCGCACGAACGTGCGCAAACTGTGCATTCAGTAACGTCAATTAGATTTATGAGCATGGAATGTGTGTTTTGGTTCAAAAATATGCAATCAGAACATTGGATAACACGTTTAGAATAACACATTCAAAACCGTCTGCGCACTAATTTGCACAGCCTCACGTTTTGCATTCAAATATGCGCAAATTGCGCATTCAATGATGTCAATTCAATTTATGAGTTTGTAAGGGCATAATTTGTATTTTGAATTGTAAATATGGAATTGGGCCATTGGATAAAATGTTTTAAACCAATTATGCACAGAATTTGCAAGAGTCCGCGCCTTACGTTCAAATATGCACAAGTCGTGCATTTAGTGAAAATTAATTTGACTTATGAGTCGAGAATGATGGAATATGACCGGAAATATGCAATCGAAACTTTGGACAATATATTTAAAACATTTTGAATGAAAATTCGGATGAGTTCGTGTTCCATGTTCAAAATTGCACAAATTGTGCATTCGATTGTGTCAATTTGATTTACGAGCTTTGTAATGATATAAATTGTATTTGGGACTTCGAGTTGCCGGTTTGACCACAGAGTAACAACAAATCTTAAACCATTTGTGCACTAATTTGCCAGAGTTCATGTTTTGCGTTCAAACATGCACAAATGTACACAAAGTGTGCATTCAACTAAATCAATTTGATTTAAGAGTTTAGAATGCCAGAATCTGTACTTAGGATTAAAAATATGCAATTGGAACATTGGATAAGATGTTTAAAACAATTTGAGCACAAATTTGCACGAGTGTGCATTTTATTTTCAAAATGCGCAGATGTGCGCAAATTGTGCGTTCAATATTGTCAATCATATGTACTGATTTTGGAATGCTAGAACATGTACTGAGTATTGAAAATATGCAACCGGAACATTGGATAAGATGTTTAAAACAATTCGTACACAAATTTGCACGAGTTCATGTTTTGCGTTCAAACGTGCACAAATTATGGATACCATAATGCCAATCATATTTTTGAGCTTAGAATGCTAGAATTTGTACTAAGTATTATAAATATGCAATTAGAACAATGGATAACATTTTTAAAGCCATTTATCTACAAATTTGCACGAGTTCACGTTTTGCTTTCAAGCATGCGGTAATGTGCACAAATTGTGCAATCGATTGTGTCAATTTGATTTACAAGTTAGGAATGATACAATTTTGTAATTTGGATTGTAAATATGCATTTGGACCATTGGAAGACATATTTTAAACCATTTTTGCACAAATTTTGCAAGAGTTCACGTTTCGCATTCAAACTCGCACGAACGTGCACAAACTGTGCATTCAGTAACGTCAATTAGATTTATGAGCATGCAATGTGTGTTTTGGTTCAAAAATATGCAATCGGAACATTGGATAACACGTTTAGAACAATTTGTGCGCAAATTGCACTTGTTCGCATTTTTTTTGTTCAAACATACACGAACGTGCAAAATTTGTGCATTCAGTAATGTCAATTACATTTATGTGTTTAGAATGCTGTAATATGTAACTATTATTGTAAATGTGCAATTGGAAGATTGGATAACACGTTCAACACCGTCTGCGCACTAATTTGCACGGCCTCACGTTTTGCGTTCAAATATGCGCAAATTGCGCATTCAATGATGTCAATTCGATTTATGAGTTTGTAAGGGCATAATTTGTATTTTGAATTGTAAACATGGAATTGGGCCATTGGATAAAATGTTTTAAACCAATTATGCACAGAATTTGCAAGAGTCTGTGCCTTACGTTCAAATATGCACAAGTCGTGCATTTAGTGAAAATTAATTTGACTTATGAGTCGAAAATGATGGAATATGACCGGAAATATGCAATTGGAACTTTGGACAACATATTTGAAACATTTTGAATGAAAATTCAAACGAGTTCGTGTTCCGTGTTCAAAATTGCACAAATTGTGCATTCGATTATGTCAATTTGATTTACGAGCTTTGTAATGATATAAATTGTATTTGGAACTTCGAGTTGGCGGTTTGACCACAGGGTAACAACAAATCTTAAACCATTTGTGCATGAATTTGCCGGAGTTCACGTTTTGCGTTCAAACATGCACAAATGTACACAAAGTGTGCATTCAACTAAATCAATTTGATTTAAGAGTTTATAATGCTAGAATATGTACTTAGGATTAAAAATATGCAATTGGAACATTGGATAAGATGTTTAAAACAATTTGAGCACAAATTTGCACGAGTGTGCATTTTATTTTCAAAATGCGCAGATTGTGCATTCAATATTGTCAATCATATGTACTGATTTTGGAATGCTAGAACATGTACTGAGTATTAAAAATATGCAACCGGAACATTGGATAAGATGTTTAAAACAATTCGTACAAAAATTTGCGCGAGTTCAAGTTTTGTGTTCAAACGTGCACAAATTATGGATACCATAATGCCAATCATATTTTTGAGCTTAGAATGCTAGAATTTGTATTATGTATTGTAAATATGCAATTGGAACATTGGATAACATTTTTAAAGCCATTTGTCTACAAATTTGCACGAATTCACGTTTTGCATTCAAACATGCGCTAATGTGCACAAATTGTGCAATCGATTGTGTCAATTTGATTTATAGGTTAGGAATGATACAATTTTGTAATTTGGATTATAAATATGCATTTGGACCATTGGAAGACATATTTTTAACCATTTTTGCACAAATTTTGCAAGAGTTCACGTTTCGCATTCAAACTCGCACGAACGTGCGCAAACTGTGCATTCAGTAACGTCAATTAGATTTATGAGCATGGAATGTGTGTTTTGGTTCAAAAATATGCAATCAGAACATTGGATAACATGTTTAGAACAATTTGTGTGCAAATTGCACTTGTTCGCATTTTTTTTGTTCAAACATGCACGAACGTGCAAAAGATGTGCATTCAGTAATGTCAATTACATTTATGTGTTTAGATTGTTGTAATATGTAACTATTATTGTAAATGTGCAATTGGAACATTAGATAACTCGTTCAAAACCGTCTGCGCACTAATTTGCACGGCCTCACGTTTTGCGTTCAAATATCCGCAAATTGCGCATTCAATGATGTCAATTCGATTTATGAGTTTGTAAGGGCATAATTTGTATTTTGAATTGTAAATATGGAATTGGGCCATTGGATAAAATGTTTTAAACCAATTATGCACAGAATTTGCAAGAGTCCACGCCTTACGGTCAAATATGCACAAGTCGTGCATTTAGTGAAAATTAATTTGACTTATGAGTCGAGAATGATGGAATATGATCGGAAATATGCAATCGGAACTTTGGACAACATATTTAAAACATTTTGAATGAAAATTTAGATGAGTTCGAGTTTCGTGTTCAAAATTGCACAAATTGTGCATTCAATTGTGTCAATTCGATTTACGAGCTTTGTAATAATATAAATTGTATTTGGAACTTCGAGTTGGCAGTTTGACCACATGGTAACAACAAATCTTAAACCATTTGTGCACGAATTTGCCGGAGTTCACGTTTTACGTTCAAACATGCATAAATGTACACAAAGTGTGCATTCAACTAAATCAATTTGATTTAAGAGTTTAGAATGCTAGAATATGTACTTAGGATTAAAAATATGCAATTGGAACATTGGATAAGATGTTTAAAACAATTTGAGCATAAATTTGCACGAGTGTGCATTTTATTTTCAAAATGCGCAGATGTGCACAAATTGTGCATTCAATATTGTCAATCATATGTACTGATTTTGGAATGCTAGAACATGTACTGAGTATTGAAAATATGCAACCGGAACATTGGATAAGATGTTTAAAACAATTCGTACACAAATTTGCACGAGTTCATGTTTTGCGTTCAAACGTGCACAAATTATGGATACCATAATGCCAATCATATTTTTGAGCTTAGAATGCTAGAATTTGTACTAAGTATTGTAAATATGCAATTAGAACATTGGATAACATTTTTAAAGCCAATTATCTACAAATTTGCACGAGTTCACGTTTTGCTTTCAAGCATGCGGTAATGTGCACAAATTGTGCAATCGATTGTGTCAATTTGATTTACAAGTTAGGAATGATACAATTTTGTAATTTAGATTGTAAATATGCATTTGGACCATTGGAAGACATATTTTAAACCATTTTTGCACAAATTTTGCAAGAGTTCACGTTTCGCATTCAAACTAGCACGAACGTGCGCAAACTGCGCATTCAGTAACGTCAATTAGATTTATGAGCATGCAATGTGTGTTTTGGTTGAAAAATATGCAATCGGAACATTGGATAACACGTTTAGAACAATTTGTGCGCAAATTGCACTTGTTCGCATTTTTTTTGTTCAAACATACACGAACGTGCAAAATTTGTGCATTCAGTAATGTCAATTACATTTATGTGTTTAGAATGCTGTAATATGTAACTATTATTGTAAATGTTCAATTGGAAGATTGGATAACACGTTCAAAACCGTCTGCGCACTAATTTGCACGGCCTCACGTTTTGCGTTCAAATATGCGCAAATTGCGCATTCAATGATGTCAATTCGATTTATGAGTTTGTAAGGGCATAATTTGTATTTTGAATTGTAAATATGGAATTGGGCCATTGGATAAAATGTTTTAAACCAATTATGCACAGAATTTGCAAGAGTCTGTGCCTTACGTTCAAATATGCACAAGTCGTGCATTTAGTGAAAATTAATTTGACTTATGAGTCGAAAATGATGGAATATGATCGGAAATATGCAATCGGAACTTTGGACAACATATTTGAAACATTTTGAATTAAAATTCAAACGAGTTCGTGTTCCGTGTTCAAAATTGCACAAATTGTGCATTCGATTATGCCAATTTGATTTACAAGCTTTGTAATGATATAAATTGTATTTGGAACTTCGAGTTGGCGGTTTGACCACAGGGTAACAACAAATCTTAAACCATTTGTGCATGAATTTGCCGGAGTTCACGTTTTGCGTTCAAACATGCACAAATGTACACAAAGTGTGCATTCAACTAAATCAATTTGATTTAAGAGTTTAGAATGCTAGAATATGTACTTAGGATTAAAAATATGCAATTGGAACATTGGATAAGATGTTTAAAACAATTTGAGCACAAATTTGCACGAGTGTGCATTTTATTTTCAAAATGCGCAAATGTGCGCAAATTGTGCATTCAATATTGTCAATCATATGTACTGATTTTGGAATGCTAGAACATGTACTGAGTATTGAAAATATGCAACCAGAACATTGGATAAGATGTTTAAAACAATTCGTACAAAAATTTGCGCGAGTTCAAGTTTTGTGTTCAAACGTGCACAAATTATGGATACCATAATGCCAATCATATTTTTGAGCTTAGAATGCTAGAATTTGTATTATGTATTGTAAATATGCAATTGGAACATTGGATAACATTTTTAAAGCCATTTGTCTATAAATTTGCACGACTTCACGTTTTGCATTCAAACATGCGCTAATGTGCACAAATTGTGCAATCGATTGTGTCAATTTGATTTATAGGTTAGGAATGATACAATTTTGTAATTGGGATTGTAAATATGCATTTGGACCATTGGAAGACATATATTAAACCATTTTTGCACAAATTTTGCAAGAGTTCACGTTTCGCATTCAAACTCGCACGAACGTACGCAAACTGTGCATTCAGTAACGTCAATTAGATTTATGAGCATGGAATGTGTGTTTTGGTTCAAAAATATGCAATCGGAACATTGGATAACACGTTTAGAACAATTTGTGTGCAAATTGCACTTGTTCGCATTTTTTTTGTTCAAACATGCACGAACGTGCAAAAGATGTGCATTCAGTAATGTCAATTACATTTATGTGTTTAGATTGCTGTAATATGTAACTATTATTGTAAATGTTCAATTGGAACATTGGATAACCCGTTCAAAACCGTCTGCGCACTAATTTGCATGGCCTCACGTTTTGCGTTCAAATATCCGCAAATTGCGCATTCAATGATGTCAATTCGATTTATGAGTTTGTAAGGGCATAATTTGTATTTTGAATTGTAAATATGGAATTGGGCCATTGGATAAAATGTTTTAAACCAATTATGCACAGAATTTGCAAGAGTCTGCGCCTTACGTTCAAATATGCACAAGTCGTGCATTTAGTGAAAATTAATTTGACTTATGAGTCGAGAATGATGGAATATGACCGAAAATATGCAATCGGAACTTTGGACAACATATTTGAAACATTTTGAATGAAAATTCAGACGAGTTTGTGTTCCGTGTTCAAAATTACACAAATTGTGCATTCGATTGTGTCAATTTGATTTACGTGCTTTGTAATGATATAAATTGTATTTGGAACTTCGAGTTGGCGGTTTGACCACAGGGTAACAACAAATCTTAAACCATTTGTGCACGAATTTACCGGAGTTCACGTTTTACGTTCAAACACGCCCAAATGTACACAAAGTGTGCATTCAACTAAATCAATTTGATTTAAGAGTTTAGAATGCTAGAATCTGTACTTAGGATTAAAAATATGTAATTGGAACATTGGATAACATGTTTAAAACAATTTGAGCACAAATTTGTACGAGTGTGCATTTTATTTTCAAAATGCGCAGATGTGCGCAAATTATGCATTCAATATTGTCAATCATATGTACTGATTTTGGAATGCTAGAACATGTACTGAGTATTGAAAATATGCAACCGGAACATTGGATAAGATGTTTAAAACAATTTGTACACAAATTTGCGCGAGTTCATGTTTTGCTTTCAAATGTGCACAAATTATGGATACCATAATGCCAATCATATTTTTGAGCTTAGAATGCTAGAATTTGTACTAAGAATTGTAAATATGCAATTGGAACATTGGACAACATTTTTAAAGCCATTTGTCTACAAATTTGCACGAGTTCACGTTTTGCATTCAAACATGCGGTAATGTGCACAAATTGTGCAATCGATTGTGTCAATTTGATTTACAAGTTAGGAATGATACAATTTTGTAATTTGGATTGTAAATATGCATTTGGACTATTGGAAGACATATTTTAAACTATTTTTGCACAAATTTTGCAAGAGTTCACATTTCGCATTCAAACTGGCACGAACGTGCGCAAACTGTGCATTCAGTAACGTCAATTAGATTTATGAGCATGGAATGTGTGTTTTGGTTCAAAAATATGCAATCAGAACATTGGATAACACGTTTAGAACAATTTGTACGCAAATTTCACTTGTTCATATTTTTTTTGTTCAAACATGCACGAACGTGCAAAAGTTGTGCATTCAATAATGTCAATTACATTTCTACTGTAATATGTAACTATTATTGTAAATGTGCAATTGGAACATTGGATAACACATTCAAAACCGTCTGCGCACTAATTTGCACGGCCTCACGTTTTGCATTCAAATATGCGCAAATTGCGCATTCAATGATGTCAATTCGATTTATGAGTTTGTAAGGGCATAATTTGTATTTTGAATTGTAAATATGGAATTGGGCCATTGGATAAAATGTTTTAAACCAATTATGCACAGAATTTGCAAGAGTCCGCGCCTTACGTTCAAATATGCACAAGTCGTGCATTTAGTGAAAATTAATTTGACTTATGAGTCAAGAATGATGGAATATGACCGGAAATATGCAATCGGAACTTTGGACAATATATTTAAAACATTTTGAATGAAAATTCGGACGAGTTCGTGTTCCATGTTCAAAATTGCACAAATTGTGCATTCGATTGTGTCAATTTGATTTACGAGCTTTGTAATGATATAAATTGTATTTGGGACTTCGAGTTGCCGGTTTGACCACAGAGTAACAACAAATCTTAAACCATTTGTACACTAATTTGCCAGAGTTCATGTTTTGCGTTCAAACATGCACAAATGTACACAAAGTGTGCATTCAACTAAATCAATTTGATTTAAGAGTTTAGAATGCTAGAATCTGTACTTAGGATTAAAAATATGCAATTGGAACATTGGATAAGATGTTTAAAACAATTTGAGCACAAATTTGCACGAGTGTGCATTTTATTTTCAAAATACGCAGATGTGCGCAAATTGTGCATTCAATATTGTCAATCATATGTACTGATTTTTGAAAGCTAGAACATGTACTGAGTATTGAAAATATGCAACTGGAACATTGGATAAGATGTTTAAAACAATTCGTACACAAATTTGCGCGAGTTCATGTTTTGCGTTCAAACGTGCACAAATTATGGATACCATAATGCCAATCATATTTTTGAGCTTAGAATGCTAGAATTTGTACAAAGAATTTTAAATATGCAATTGGAACATTGGATAACATTTTTAAAGCCATTTGTCTACAAATTTGCACGAGTTCACGTTTTGCATTCAAACATGCGCTAATGTGCACAAATTGTGCAATCGATTGTGCCAATTTGATTACAAGTTAGGAATGATACAATTTTGTAATTTGGATTGTAAATATGTATTTGGACCATTGGAAGACATATTTTAAACCATTTTTGCACAAATTTTGCAAGAGTTCACGTTTCGCATTCAAACTCGCACGAACGTGCGCAAACTGTGCATTCAGTAACGTCAATTAGATTTATGAGCATGGAATGCTGGAATGTGTGTTTTGGTTCAAAAATATGCAATCGGAACATTGGATAACACGTTTAGAACAATTTGTGCGCAAATTACACTTGTTTGCATTTTTTTTGTTCAAGCATGCACGAACGTGCAAAAGTTGTGCATTCAGTAATGTCAATTACATTTATGTGTTTAGAATGCTGTAATATGTAACTATTATTGTAAATGAGCAATTGGAACATTGGATAACACGTTCAAAACCGTCTGCGCACTAATTTGCACGGCCTCACGTTTTGCATTCAAATATCCGCAAATTGCGCATTCAATGATGTCAATTCGATTTATGAGTTTGTAAGGGCATAATTTGTATTTTGAATTGTAAATATGGAATTGGGCCATTGGATAAAATGTTTTAAACCGATTATGCACACAATTTGCAAGAGTCCGCGCCTTACGTTCAAATATGCACAAGTCGTGCATTTAGTGAAAATTAATTTGACTTATGAGTCAAGAATGATGGAATATGACCGGAAATATGCAATCGGAACTTTGGACAACATATTTAAAACATTCTGAATGAAAATTTGGACGAGTTCGTGTTCCGTGTTCAAAATTACACAAATTGTGCATTCGATTGTGTCAATTTGATTTACGAGCTTTGTAATGATATAAATTGTATTTGGGACTTCGAGTTGGCGGTTTGACCACAGGGTAACAACAAATCTTAAACCATTTGTGCACAAATTTACCGGAGTTCACGTTTTGCGTTCAAACATGCACAAATGTACACAAAGTGTGCATTCAACTAAATCAATTTGATTTAAGAGTTTAGAATGCTAGAATCTGTACTTAGGATTAAAAATATGCAATTGGAACATTGGATAAGATGTTTAAAACAATTTGAGCACAAATTTGCACGAGTGTGCATTTTATTTTCAAAATGCGCAGATGTGCGCAAATTGTGAATTCAATATTGTCAATCATATGTACTGATTTTTGAATGCTAGAACATGTACTGAGTAATGAAAATACGCAACCGGAACATTGGATAAGATGTTTAAAACAATTCGTACACAAATTTGCGTGAGTTCATGTTTTGCGTTCAAACGGGCACAAATTATGGATACCATAATGCCAATCATATTTTTGTGCTTAGAATGCTAGAATTTGTACTAAGAATTGTAAATATGCAATTGGAACATTGGATAACATTTTTAAAGCCATTTGTCAACAAATTTGCACGAGTTCACATTTTGCATTCAAACATGCGGTAATGTGCACAAATTGTGCAATCGATTGTGTCAATTTGATTTACAAGTTAGGAATGATACAATTTTGTAATTTGGATTGTAAATATGCATTTGGACCATTGGAAGACATATTTTGAACCATTTTTGCACAAATTCTGCAAGAGTTCACGTTTCGCATTCAAACTCGCACGAATGTGCGTAAACTGTGCATTCAGTAACGTCAATTAGATTTGTGAGCATGCAATGTGTGTTTTGGTTCAAAAATATGCAATCGGAACATTGGATAACATGTTTAGAACAATTTGTGCGCAAATTGCACTTGTTCGCATTTTTTTTGTTCAAACATGCACGAACGTGCAAAAGTTGTGCATTCAGTAATGTCAATTACATTTATGTGTTTATAATGCTGTAATATGTAACTATTATTGTAAATGTGCAATTGGAACATTGGATAACACGTTCAAAACCATCTACGCACTAATTTACACAGCCTCACGTTTGCGTGCAAATATCCGCAAATTGCGCATTCAATGATGTCAATTCGATTTATGAGTTTGTAAAGGCATAATTTGTATTTTGAATTGTAAATATGGAATTGGGCCATTGGATAAAATGTTTTAAACCAATTATGCACAGAATTTGCAAGAGTCCGCGCCTTACGTTCAAATATGCACAAGTCGTGCATTTAGTGAAAATTAATTTGACTTATGAGTCGAGAATGATGGAATATGACCGAAAATATGCAATCGAAACTTTGGACAACATATTTCAAACATTTTGAATGAAAATTCGGACGAGTTCGTGTTCCGTGTTCAAAATTACACAAATTGTGCATTCGATTGTGTCAATTTGATTTACGAGCTTTGTAATGATATAAATTGTATTTGGGACTTCGAGTTGGCGGTTTGACCATAGGGTAACAACAAATCTTAAACCATTTGTGCACGAATTTGCCGGAGTTCATGTTTTGCGTTCAAACATGCATAAATGTACACAAAGTGTGCATTCAACTAAATCAATTTGATTTAAGAGTTTAGAATGCTAGAATCTGTACTTAGGATTAAAAATATGCAATTGGAACATTGGATAAGATGTTTAAAACAATTTGAGCACAAATTTGCACGAGTGTGCATTTTATTTTCAAAATGCGCAAATGTGCGCAAATTGTGCATTCAATATTGTCAATCATATGTACTGATTTTGGAATGCTAGAACATGTACTGAGTATTGAAAATATGCAACCGAAACATTGGATAAGATGTTTAAAACAATTCGTACACAAATTTGCGCGAGTTCATGTTTTGCGTTGAAACGTGCACAAATTATGGATACCATAATGCCAATCATATTTTTGAGCTTAGAATGCTAGAATTTGTACTAAGAATTGTAAATATGCAATTGGAACATTGGATAACATTTTTAAAGCCATTTGTCTACAAATTTGCACGAGTTCACGTTTTGCATTCAAACATGCGCTAATGTGCACAAATTGTGCAATCGATTAAGTCAATTTGATTTACAAGTTAGGAATGATACAATTTTGTAATTTGGATTGTAAATATGCATTTGGACCATTGGAAGACATATTTTAAACCATTTTTGCACAAATTTTGCAAGAGTTCACGTTTCGCATTCAAACTCGCACGAACGTGCGCAAACTGTGCATTCAGTAACGTCAATTAGATTTATGAGCATGGAATGTGTGTTTTGGTTCAAAAATATGCAATCGGAACATTGGATAACACGTTTAGAACAATTTATGCGCAAATTGCACTTGTTCGCATTTTTTATGTTCAAGCATGCATTTACGTGCAAAAGTTGTGCATTCAGTAATGTCAATTACATTTATGTGTTTAGAATACTGTAATATGTAACTATTATTGTAAATGTGCAATTGGAACATTGGATAACACATTCAAAACCGTCTGCGCACTAATTTGCACGGCCTCACGTTTTGCATTCAAATATGCGCAAATTGCGCATTCAATGATGTCAATTCGATTTATGAGTTTGTAAGGGCATAATTTGTATTTTGAATTGTAAATATGGAATTGGGCCATTGGATAAAATGATTTAAACCAATTATGCACAGAATTTGCAAGAGTCCGCGCCTTACGTTCAAATATGCACAAGTCTTGCATTTAGTGAAAATTAATTTGACTTATGAGTCGAAAATGATGGAATATGACCGGAAATATGCAATCAGAACATTGGACAACATATTTCAAACTTTTTGAATGAAAATTCAGACGAGTTCGTGTTCCGTGTTCAAAATTACACAAATTGTGCATTCGATTGTGTCAATTTGATTTACGAGCTTTGTAATGATATAAATTGTATTTGGGACTTCGAGTTGGCGGTTTGACCACAGGGTAACAACAAATCTTAAACCATTTGTGCATGAATTTGCCGGAGTTCACGTTTTGCATTCAAACATGCACAAATGTACACAAAGTGTGCATTCGACTAAATCAATTTGATTTAAGAGTTTAGAATGCTAGAATCTGTACTTAGGATTAAAAATATGCAATTGGAACATTGGATAAGATGTTTAAAACAATTTGAGCACAAATTTGCACGAGTGTGCATCTTATTTTCAAAATGCGCAGATGTGCGCAAATTGTGAATTCAATATTGTCAATCGTATGTACTAATTTTTGAATGCTAGAACATGTACTGAGTATTGAAAATATGCAACCGGAACATTGGATAAGATGTTTAAAACAATTCGTACACAAATTTGCGCGAGTTCATGTTTTGCGTTCAAACGTGCACAAATTATGGATACCATAATGCCAATCATATTTTTGAGCTTAGAATGCTAGAATTTGTACTAAGAATTGTAAATATGCAATTGGAACATTGGATAACATTTTTAAAGCCATTTGTCTACAAATTTGCACGAGTTCACGTTTTGCATTCAGACATGCGGTAATGTGCACAAATTGTGCAATCGATTGTGTCAATTTGATTTACAAGTTAGGAATGATACAATTTTGTAATTTGGATTGTAAATATGCATTTGGACCACTGGAAGACATATTTTAAACCATTTTTGCACAAATTTTGCAAGAGTTCACGTTTCGCATTCAAACTCGCACGAACGTGCGCAAACTGTGCATTCAGTAACGTCAATTAGATTTATGAGCATGCAATGTGTGTTTTGGTTCAAAAATATGCAATCGGAACATTGGATAACACGTTTAGAACAATTTGTATGCAACTTGCACTTGTTCTTATTTTTTTTGTTCAAACATGCACGAACGTGCAAAAGTTGTGCATTCAGTAATGTCAATTACATTTATGTGTTTAGAATGATGTAATATGTAACTATTATTTTAAATGTGCAATTGGAACATTGGATAACACGTTCAAAACCGTCTGCGCACTAATTTGCACGGCCTCACGTTTTGCGTTCAAGTATGCGCAAATTGCGCATTCAATGATGTCAAGTCGATTTATGAGTTCGTAAGGGCATAATTTGTATTTTGAATTGTAGATATGGAATTGGGCCATTGGATAAAATGTTTTAAACCAATTATGCACAGAATTTGCAAGAGTCCGCGCCTTACGTTCAAATATGCACAAGTCGTGCATTTAGTGAAAATTAATTTGACTTATGAGTCGAGAATGATGGAATATGACCAAAAATATGCAATCAGAACTTTGGACAACATATTTAAAACATTCTGAATGAAAATTCGGACGAGTTCGTGTTCCGTGTTCAAAATTACACAAATTGTGCATTCGATTGTGTCAATTTGATTTACGAGCTTCGTAATGATATAAATTGTATTTGGGACTTCGAGTTGCCGGTTTGACCATAGGGTAACAACAAATCTTAAACCATTTGTGCTCGAATTTGCCGGAGTTCACGTTTTGCATTCAAACATGCACAAATGTACACAAAGTGTGCATTCAACTAAATCAATTTGATTTAAGAGTTTAGAATGCTAGAATCTGTACTTAGGATTAAAAATATGCAATTGGAACATTGGATAAGATGTTTAAAACAATTTGAGCACAAATTTGCACGAGTGTGCATTTTATTTTCAAAATGCGCAGATGTGCGCAAATTGTGAATTCAATATTGTCAATCATATGTACTGATTTTTGAATGCTAGAACATGTACTGAGTATTGAAAATAGGCAACCGAAACATTGGATAAGATGTTTAAAACAATTCGTATACAAATTTGCGCGAGTTCATGTTTTGCGTTCAAACGTGCACAAATTATGGATACCATAATGCCAATAATATTTTTGAGCTTAGAATGCTAGAATTTGTACTAAGAATTGTAAATATGCAATTGGAACATTGGATAACATTTTTAAAGCCATTTTTCTATAAATTTGCACGAGTTCACGTTTTGCATTCAAACATGCGCTAATGTGCACAAATTGTGCAATCGATTGTGTCAATTTGATTTACAAGTTAGGAATGGTACAATTTTGTAATTTGGATTGTAAATATACATTTGGACCATTGGAAGACATATTTTAAACCATTTTTGCACAAATTTTGCAAGAGTTCACGTTTCGCATTCAAACTCGCACGAACGTGCGCAAACTGTGCATTCAGTAACGTCAATTAGATTTATGAGCATGCAATGTGTGTTTTGGTTCAAAAATATGCAATCGAAACATTGGATAACACGTTTAGAACAATTTGTGCGCAAATTGCACTTGTTCGCATTTTTTTTGTTCAAACATGCACGAACGTGCAAAAGTTGTGCATTCAGTAATGTCAATTACATTTATGTGTTCAGAATGCTGTAATATGTAACTATTATTGTAAATGTGCAATTGGAACATTGGATAACACGTTCAAAACCGTCTGCGCACTAATTTGCACAATTTGAGCACAAATTTGCACGAGTGTGCATGTTATTTTAAAAATGTGCAGATGTGCGCAAATTGTGCATTCAATATTGTCAATCACATGTACTGATTTTTGAATGCTAGAACATGTACAGAGTATTAAAAATATGCAACCGCAACATTGGAAAAGATGTTTAAAATAATTCGTACACAAATTTGCGCGAGTTCATGTTTTGCGTTCAAACGTGCACAAATTATGGATACCATAATGCCAATCATATTTTTGAGCTCAGAATGCTAGAATTTGTACTAAGAATTGTAAATATGCAATTGGAACATTGGATAACATTTTTAAAGCCATTTTTCTACATATTTGCACGAGTTCACGTTTTACATTCAAACATGCGCTAATGTGCACAAATTGTGCAATCGATTGTGTCAATTTGATTTACAAGTTAGGAATGATACAATTTTATAATTTGGATTGTAAATATGCATTTAGACCATTGGAAGACATATTTTAAACCATTTTTGCGCAAATTTTGCAAGAGTTCACGTTTCGCATTCAAACTCGCACGAACGTGCGCAAACTGTGCATTCAGTAATGTCAATTAGATTTATGAGCATGGAATGTGTATTTTGGTTCAAAAATATGCAATCGAAACATTGGATAACACGTTTGGAACAATTTGTGCGCAAATTGCACTTGTTCGCATTTTTTTTTCAAATATGCACGAACGTGCAAAAGTTGTGCATTCAGTAATGTCAATTACATTTATGTGTTTAGAATGCTGTAATATGTAACTATTATTGTAAATGTGCAATTGGAACATTGGATAACACGTTCAAAACCGTCTATGCACTAATTTGCATGGCCTCACATTTTGCGTTCAAATATGCGCAAATTGCGCATTCAATGATGTCAATTCGATTTATGAGTTTGTAAGGGCATAATTTGTATTTTGAATTGTAAATATGGAATTGGGCCATTGGATAAAATGTTTTAAACCAATTATGCATAGAATTTGCAAGAGTCCGCGCCTTACGTTCAAATGTGCACAAGTCATGCATTTAGTGAAAATTAATTTGACTTATGAGTCGAGAATGATGGAATATGATCGGAAATATGCAATCGGAACTTTGGACAACATATTTAAAACATTTTGAATGAAAATTCGGATGAGTTCGTGTTACGTTTTCAAAATTACACAAATTGTGCATTCGATTGTGTCAATTTGATTTACGAGCTTTGTAATGATATAAATTGTATTTGGGACTTCGAGTTGGCAGTTTGACCACAGGGTAACAACAAATCTTAAACCATTTATGCACGAATTTGCCGGAGTTCACGTTTTGCGTTCAAACATGCACAAATGTGCACAAAGTGGGCATTCAACTAAATCAATTTGATTTAAGAGTTTAGAATGCTAGAATCTATACTTAGGATTAGAAATATGCAGTTGGAAAATTGGATAAGATGTTTAAAACAATTTGAGCACAAATTTGCATGAGTGTGCATTTTATTTTCAAAATGCGCAGATGTGCGCAAATTGTGCATTCAATATTGTCAATCATATGTACTGATTTTGGAATGCTAGAACATGGACTGAGTATTCAAAATATGCAACCGAAACATTGGATAACATATTTAAAGCAATTCGTACACAAATTTGCGCGAGTTCATGTTTTGCGTTCAAAAGTGCACAAATTATGGATACCATAATGCCAATCATATTTTTGAGCTTAGAATGCTAGAATTTGTACTAAGTATTGTAAATATGTAATTGGAACATTGGATAACATTTTTAAAGCCATTTGTCTACAAATTTGCACGAGTTCATGTTTTGCATTCAAACATGCGCTAATGTGCACAAATTGTGCAATCGATTGTGTCAATTTGATTTGCAAGTTAGGAATGATACAATTTTGTAATTTGGATTGTAAATATGCATTTGGACCATTGGAAGACATATTTTAAACCATTTTGCACAAATTTCGCAAGAGTTCACGTTTCGCATTCAAACTCGCACGAACTTGCGCAAACTGTGCATTCAGTAACGTCAATTAGATTTATGAGCATGGAATGCTGGAATGTGTGTTTTGGTTAAAAAATATGCAATCGGAACATTGGATAACACGTTTAGAACAATTTGTGCGCAAATTGCACTTGTTCGCATTTCTTTTGTTCAAACATGCACGAACGTGCAAAAATTGTGCATTCAGTAATGTCAATTACATTTATGTGTTTAGAATGCTGTAATATGTAGCTATTATTGTAAATGTGCAATTGGAACATTGGATAACACGTTCAAAACCGTCTGTGCACTAATTTGCATGGCCTTATGTTTTGCGTTAAAATATGCACAAATTGCGCATTAAATGATGTCAATTCGATTTATGAGTTTGTAAGGGCATAATTTGTATTTTGAATTGTAAATATGGAATTGGGCCATTGGATAAAATGTTTTAAACCAATTATGCATAGAATTTGCAAGAGTCCGCGCCTTACGTTCAAATATGCACAAGTCGTGCATTTAGTGAAAATTAATTTGACTTATGAGTCGAGAATGATGGAATATGACCGGAAATATGCAATCGGAACTTTGGACAACATATTTAAAAAATTTTGTATGAAAATTCGGATGAGTTCGTGTTCCGTGTTCAAAATTGCACAAATTGTGCATTCGATTGTGTCAATTTGATTTACGAGCTTTGTAATGATATAAATTGTATTTGGGACTTCGAGTTGGCGGTTTGACCATAGGGTAACAACAAATCTTAAACCATTTATGCACGAATTTGCCGAAGTTCACGTTTTGCGTTCAAACATGCACAAATGTACACAAAGTGGGCATTCAACTAAATCAATTTGATTTAAGAGTTTAGAATGCTAGAATCTGTACTTAGGATTAAAAATATGCAATTGGAACATTGGATAAGATGTTTAAAACAATTTGAGCACAAATTTGCACGAGTGTGCATTTTATTTTTAAAATGCGCAGATGTGCGCAAATTGTGCATTCAATATTGTCAATCATATGTACTGATTTTGGAATTCTAGAACATGTACTGAGTATTGAAAATATGCAACCAGAACATTGGATAAGATGTTTAAAACAATTCGTACACAAATTTGCGCGAGTTCATGTTTTGCGTTCAAAAGTGCACAAATTATGGATACCATAATGCCAATCATATTTTTGAGCTTAGAATGCTAGAATTTGTAATAAGTACTGTAAATATGCAATTGGAACATTGGATAACATTTTTAAAGCCATTTGTCTACAAATTTGCACGAGTTCACGTTTTGCATTCAAACACGCGCTAATGTGCACAAATTGTGCAATCAATTATGCCAATTTGATTTACAAGTTAGGAATGATACATTTTTGTAATTTGGATTGTAAATATGCATTTGGACCATTGGAAGACATTTTTTAAACCATTTTTCCACAAATTTCGCAAGAGTTCACATTTCGCATTCAAACTCGCACGAACGTGCGCAAACTGTGCATTCAGTAACGTCAATTAGATTTATGAGCATGGAATGCTGGAATGTGTGTTTTGGTTCAAAAATATGCAATCGAAACGTTGGATAACACGTTTAGAACAATTTGTGCGCAAATTGCACTTGTTCGCATTTCTTTTGTTCAAACCTGCACGAACGTGCAAAAATTGTGCATTCAGTAATGCCAATTACATTTATGTGTTTAGAATGCTATAATATGTAACTATTATTGTAAATGTGAAATTGGAACATTGGATAACATGTTCAAAACCGTCTGCGCACTAATTTGTAAGGCCTCACGTTTTGCGTTCAAATATGCGCAAATTGCACATTCAATGATGTCAATTCGATTTATGAGTTTGTAAGGGCATAATTTGTATTTTGAATTGCAAATATGGAATTGGGCCATTGGATAAAATGTTTTAAACCAATTATGCACAGAATTTGCAAGAGTCCGCGCCTTACGTTCAAATATTCACAAGTCGTGCATTTAGTGAAAATTAATTTGACTTATGAGTCGAGAATGATGGAATATGACTGGAAATATGCAATCAGAACTTTGGACAACATATTTAAAACATTTTGAATGAAAATTCGGACGAGTTCGTGTTCCGTGTTCAAAATTGCACAAATTGTGCATTCGATTGTGTCAATTTGATTTACGAGCTTTGTAATGATATAAATTGTATTTGGGACTTCGAGTTGGTGGTTTGACCATAGGGTAACAACAAATCTTAAACCATTTATGCACGAATTTGCCGGAGTTCACGTTTTGCGTTCAAACATGCACAAATGTACACAAAATGTGCTTTCAACTAAATCAATTTGATTTAAGAGTTTAGAATGCTAGAATCTATACTTAGGATTAAAAATATGCAATTGGAACATTGGATAAGATATTTAAAACAATTTGAGCACAAATTTGCACGAGTGTGCATTTTATTTTCAAAATGCGCAGATGTGCGCAAATTGTGCATTCAATATTGTCAATCATATGTACTGATTTTGGAATGCTAGAACATGTACTGAGTATTGAAAATATGCAACCGAAACATTGGATAAGATGTTTAAAACAATTGGTACACAAATTTGCGCGAGTTCATGTTTTGCATTCAAACGTGCAAGAATTATGGATACCATAATGCCAATTATTTTTTTGAGCTTAGAATGCTAGAATTTGTACTAAGTATTGTAAATATGGAATTGGAACATTGGATAACATTTTTAAAGCCATTTGTCTATAAATTTACACAAGTTCACATTTTGTATTCAGACATGCGCTAATGTGCACAAATTGTGCAATCAATTATGTCAATTTGATTTACAAGTTAGGAATGATACAATTTTGTAATTTGGATTGTAAATATGCATTTGGACCATTGGAAGACATATTTTAAACCATTTTTGCACAAATTTCGTAAGAGTTCACGTTTCGCATTCAAACTCGCACGAACGTGTGCAAACTGTGCATTCAGTAACGTCAATTAGATTTATGAGCATGGAATGCTGGAATGTGTGTTTTTGTTCAAAAATATGTAATTGGAACATTGGATAACACGTTTAGAACAATTTGTGTGCAAATTGCACTTGTTCGCATTTCTTTTGTTCAAACATGCACGAACGTGCAAAAATTATGCATTCAGTAATGTCAATTACATTTATGTGTTTAGAATGCTGTAATATGTAACTATTATTGTAAATGTGCAATTGGAACATTGGATAACACGTTCAAAACCGTTTGCGCACTAATTTGCAGGGCCTCAGGTTTTGCATTCAAATATGCGCAAATTGCGCATTCAATGATGTCAATTCGATTTATGAGTTTGTAAGGGCATAATTTGTATTTTGAATTGTAAATATGGAATTGGGCCATTGGATAAAATGTTTTAAACCAATTATGCACAGAATTTGCAAGAGTCCGCGCCTTACGTTCAAATATGCATAAGTCGTGCATTTAGTGAAAATTAATTTGACTTATGAGTCGAGAATGATGGAATATGATCGGAAATATGCAATCGGAACTTTGGACAACATATTTAAAACATTTTTAATGAAAATTCGGACGAGTTCGTGTTCCGTGTTCAAAATTGCACAAATTGTGCATTCGATTGTGTCAATTTGATTTACGAGCTTTGTAATGATATAAATTGTATTTGGGACTTTGAGTTGGCGGTTTGACCACAGGGTAACAACAAATCTTAAACCATTTATGCACGAATTTACCGGAGTTCACGTTTTGCTTTCAAACATGCACAAATGTACACAAAGTGTGCATTCAACTAAATCAATTTGATTTAAGAGTTTAGAATGCTAGAATATGTACGTAGGATTAAAAATATGCAATTGGAACATTGGATAAGATCTGATGTGAATCCAAGTTCAAAGCCTAAAGTGATCCAAGATCCATTAATAGTACAAGAAGGCCCAATCACAAGGTCCAAATCCAAGAAGCTTCAAGAAGCCAGATTGGGTTTAATTAGGGACATTTGGAAAGCCCAAGAATTTCAACCCAATAAAGCATCCATGGAGGCCCAAGGAATAATATTTAACTTATTTTTGTGTTAATAGCAATTAGGGTTACATGTAGCCACCATATACAAGTTAATGGGGTAATTAATACCAAGTAATGGCTATTAATATGGGTAGTGGTTATTAAGAGTTAATGGGGTAATTAATTCCAAGTAATGGCTATTAATGTGGGTGGTGGTTATTAAGGCCATTTAAGAGTAAAAGTAATCCTATGTGTGTGAGTCTATTTTAGTAGTGTGTGCATGGAGTTGTACTTTATATAAACAAGTCCTTTTCTTTCTTTTGTAGCATGAATGAATTTGATATATGAATTATAACTTTGTTTGAGTTTTATTGTGAGGAATTTTGTCTTTAATTTCTTGCATAAACTTTGTGACTTATCAAGCTTTATTCTAGCTTGTGGTGTCAAAATCTAAATCTTTGTTTTCTTGTTATTTATCAAACTTTCTTATTTGTGGCATAAGAGGAAATTCAAAGTCTATCTTAGTATCTTTATCCTTGTTGGTAAAGGGGTTAAGTAGCATCTATCTTCTTACTTCAATCTTTGAACGATCCGAATTTGTGGATTAAATTGGTAATTTCTAGTTTTCTTCTAATTCAACTTATCATAGTATTTCTTGCTATTGGGGAGTTAATTGATGAAACCTACAATTCCCATCATAAGTGGTATCAGAGCATTGGCTCAAGATTAAGGTTTGTGTATCCAAAACTATCTTTTAGTTCTCAATATCTTGTGTTCATCTTATATTTTGCTATCTATTATTCTTATTATTTTTTTTATCTTTATTCTTCTTATCTCAAGATTTTGTTTGCAGATATAAAAAAAAAAAAGTTGTTATCTTTGAGATTTTTGTGATACCTTTCAATTCGTGCATATATCAAAAAAGAAAAAAAAGAAATTCGTCCATAAAAAAAAGTATATGTTATCTTTGATATTCCTATGTTAGATCTCAATTTACATTAAAAAAAAATTGACTCTTCATATTCCATTGAGATCTATCTTTATAATTCTGTCTCTTTGTGTTCTTTGATAATCTATCTTTGTTTTTCATTTCTATTAGCCTATTTGTTATAAATTGTTCTTTTCTTTAAGCCTACCTTATTATTTTCTTGTTAGCCTACCTTTTTTTTTTTATCATTGATTACTACATTCTTGAATTTTGTTTGATTGAGAAACTTAGTTCATCTAAGAAATCAAAAGGCAAATTTGAGAGGTAAAAGGCAAGAGTGTGAGATCATTAGAGAAAAAGCCAAAATTGAGTGTAAACACGAGTGGTATACATCAATTTTGAGTGAAACACGTGAGGGAGTGTTGTGAGATTGTCTTTTTTTCTATTTTCTTTTGTTAAAATTTTAGGTTTTACAATCATGTCAAAAGACATAAGTTCTTCTTCTACAAATGATCATGTGATTCAAGCTATGCAACAACAATTCGAAAGAATGTTTAACATGATGGCGGGAGTCAGTGAGAAATTAGAGAGGCATGATGGCATGCTTAACCAATTACAAGGAGAGCCTGAAGAAAGGAGATGTCCACCAATTGACCAAGAGGACTATGAAGGAGAGGATGAATTGGATGATGATCAAGTCACCTTGGTGGGACAACAAATCAATCCTAGGAGACAAGCTAGGAGAGGACGTCCTAATGATGATGTAGATCGCAACCTTGGAAGCATCAAAATGAAGATTCCTTCATTCCAAGGAAGAAATGATCCAGATGTGTACCTTGAATGGGAGAGGAAAGTGGAACTCATCTTCGAATGTCACAATTATTCGGAGGAGAAAAAGGTAAAACTTGCCGCTGTTGAGTTTAGTGATTATGCAATTGTTTGGTAGGATCAATTTTGCAAGGAAAGACGTAGATATGGAGAAAGACCCATGGAGTCTTGGAGGGAAATGAAGAAAATAATGAGAAAGAGGATTGTTCCAAGCCACTACTATAGAGAGCTTCATCAAAGGTTACAAACTCTAATTCAAGGATCCATGAGTGTGGAGGAGTATCACAAAGAAATGGAGAAGGCTATGATTAGAGCAAATGTGGTAGAAGATCGTGAAGCTACCATGGCAAGGTTCTTGAGAGGGCTAAACAAAAACATTGCTGATGTTGTTGATTTGCAACATTATATGGAGATTGAAGATATGGTGAATTTGGCCATGAAAGTGGAAAGGCAATTGAAAGGAAAGAGGTATGATTCTAAACCAAATGTGGGTTCTTATTCTTCTTGGAAAACTTCTTGGGGGAAAAAGGATGATAAACATTTTAATAAGTCAAAAGTGGAAGAAACTAAACCTAAAATTGACTTGGGTAATAAGGGAAAGGGTGAGAATCAACCAGCCCAAACTAGGGGAATCAAATGTTTTAAGTGTTTGGGTCATGGGCACATTGCTAGGGAATGTCCAAATAAGAAAGCTATGATTCTAAGGGATGGTGATATTGAATCAGAGAGTGAGGGGGATAGTGATGATGATATGCCTTCTTTAGAAGATTGTGGTGATGTTGAATGTGCTAAGGGAGATAATCTTATTGTTCAAAGAACATTGAGTTTGCAAAATAAACATGATGTCCATAGGGTGCAAAGGGAAAATTTGTTTCATACTCATTGTTTGATTTCTAACAAGTTGTGCAACATGATTGTGGATAGTGGAAGTTGTACTAATGTAGCAAGCACTTTGCTAGTGGAGAAATTGAAGTTGCCTACTACCAAGCACCCAAGACCATACAAGTTGCGATGGCTTAATGAAAGTGGAGTTATAAAGGTAAATAAGCAAGTTATAATTTCTTTTCAAATTGGTAGATATAAGGATGAGGTGTTGTGTGATGTGTTACCAATGTTGGCCGGACATATGTTGTTGGGGAGACCTTGGCAATATGATAGAAGGGCTAATCATGATGGATTCAAAAATATGTATACTTTCACTATGGATGGAAAAAGGTTTAACGTTGGACCATTAACCCTAAAATAGATTTTTGAAGACCAAATGCACATCAAGCAACAATATAAAGAAAAAGGTGAGATGAGTGAACCTAAAAATTCCAATTCTCTTGACCAAAATGGGAAATACATGGTGAGAGAAAACAAGGAAGGTTCAAATGAAAGAAAAATGAGTGTTTATGCAAAAATGCGTGATGTGAAGGAAGCTATGCTTTTGAGGCAACACATGCTTGTACTTATGTACAAGGAGATTTTGCATATTTCTAACGAAATAACCAATGGTTTGCCTAGTGTTGTTGTTGATCTTTTGCAGGTTTATGAAGATTTATTCCCAGAAGAAATTCCAAATGGTTTGCCACCTAAAAGAGGCGTTGAGCACCAAATTGATTTCATACCCGGAGCAAGCATTCCAAATAGACCAGCATATAGATGTAATCTAGAGGAGACCAAGGAAATCCAAAAGCAAGTGAGTGAGCTTATGGAGAAGGGTTATGTTCATGAAAGCATGAGTCCATGTGCCGTACCCGTCTTGTTAGTGCCTAAGAAAGATGGAACTTGGAGGATGTGTGTTGATTGTCGTGCCATCAACAAAATCACGGTAAAGTATAGACATCCCATTCCTAGGCTAGATGACATGTTGGATGAATTGCATGGTTCATATTTGTTTTCAAAAATTGATTTGAAATCTGGTTATCATCAAATTAGAATGAGAGAAGGTGATGAATGGAAAACAGCTTTTAAAACTAAACATGGTTTATATGAGTGGTTAGTAATGCCTTTTGGTTTAACTAATGCACCAAGAACTTTCATGAGATTGATGAATCATGTTTTAAGAGCATTCATAGGCAAATTTATTGTTGTCTATTTTGATGATATCTTGGTTTATAGCAAAAATTTAGATGAGCATGTACAACATTTGACTTGTGTTTTTAATGTGCTTAGAGAAGAGAAGTTGTATGCTAATCTAAAGAAATACTGTTTTTGCACTAATGAAATTACTTTTCTTGGATATATTGTCAATGACAAGGGCATTCATGTTGATCAAGAAAAGGTAAAAGTAATTAGAGAATGGCCAACACCCACAAGTGTAAGTGATGCAAGAAGCTTTCATGGTTTAGCTAGCTTTTATAGAAGGTTCATTAAAAAATTTTCTACCATAGCTGCACCTTTAACTGAATGCATCAAAAAGAATGTTGGTTTTAAGTGGGGAATTGAACAAGATGAGGCTTTTTGATGGGAATTGTAGGTTTCATCAATTAACTCCCCAATAGCAAGAATACTATGATAAGTTGAATTGAAAGAAAACTAGAAATTACCAATTTAATCCACAAATTCGGATCGTTCAAAGATTGAAGTAAGAAGATAGATGCTACTTAACCCCTTTACCAACAAGGATAAAGATACTAAGATAGACTTTGAATTTCCTCTTATGGCACAAACAAAAAAGTTTGATAAATAATAAGAAAACAAAGATTTAGATTTTGTGATACGGAACCTCGAAGAATAAGCTTGAGAACCCCTTTATGTATTTGAACCCCCAAAGCATTAACTTGAAAACCCCAATAGTCAATTTAGCAACAACCCCTAAGAATGGTTAGAAATCATATTACTTAGATGATCAAAGAATTAGAATAAAGAAAACTCATTTCTAAATTCCAATTTCGAAACACTCCACAAGAAGATGATCAATCGACTTGAATGTTCCTTAAAGCATGTATTCTACACAAGAACACAAAGATAAAAGCAAAATAGCCTTTAGGTTTTAAAACTTCAATTCTGAATAATAAAATTCGTCCAAGGCATATATATATAGCCTTTACAAGGTTTTCCTTAGTGTTAGTGATATGCACTAGGTCAATCATTTATGATTATGTATTGAATTTCTTATTTTATTAATAAAGAGGTATTATATTATCATTTGATTTTATGATAATTACATGAATGGTTAATTCTTACTAAGGCCATCAAGTATGTGACTTGATAGTAAAACCCTTAGATTAAAATAAGAGTTCTATTCTAATTATCCCTAGCCATTTATTCATTATATGAATTTTAAAGTATTAAGGCTAGTATGATGTTGACTGATGGTTATGTTTTACTATTCATAAATATGAGATATTAAGTCAACTCATAGGTACATGATGAGAGATCATGTACTGGATTGACCCACTATGAGAATACTACATAGATTATTGTCATAAGTATTTCTTATCACAGTAATTTTATTTTGGTCCTTTGACCTTGAAATCATCATGGATTTCTACATAGCTATTTTATGTTTTGACACATTCTAACATTGTCTTTAACCAGATGATTAAAAGAATGTTGTTGGATATAAAATTAGTTATGTGAGGAATGTGAGTGATTTAGAAGGAATTTATCCCTCATTAATATGAGAAAGATATCTAAAGGCCCCTTGATGAGATAGACTAAATGAAAATGCATGGCCATGCTGAAATGAATTGATAAAGAGTTATCATTTTCAGTCTACTTGGAATCAAGTCATAATATTGAACTATATAAGGATGACATTCTATGCCTTATGTTCAATTAAGATATCATGTGATAAAGGGACAATAAAATTCACTGTAATTAGGTTATGTCGGATTATTGACTTCACATGACTTGGGTAGTCATAATGTCTTACTAGAGGCCACTTATGACTTGTAGGCCTAAATAGAGATTTAGGTCCACTGCCAATGTTATGTGAACCTATAGGGTCACACACTTAGAACAAGCCCAAAATGGATATGGGTTTAATAAGCTCAAAATAAACTCTGTGGAAATAAATAATTAAAGTGTTTTATTTATTTATTTAAGATAAATGTTATTTTAAATAAATAAATAAGATATTAATTTTGATTTGTTTTTAAACAAAATCAGAATATAATAAATGGAAAATTACCAAAAGGTTATTGGTAAGTGAAACCCTAACTTGGAGTCTATAAATATATTATATTCTCTAGGGTTTCACACACTTGTTTTTGCCTCCAAATTCGTTTTCTTTCCTCTTAGAAAACAAAGACAGAGTTTTTCCTTTTGTTCTTGATTTGTGAGACAGTCAAGAGGTTGCTAGCACACACACTCGAATTCATTTTGTGAAGGGCTGTTCGTGTGGATACCTATAGAGGACGCATCCTTTTGGAGACGTCTTGATACGAACAACCAAGCTAAAAAGCTCGAGGTAAGGTGTCACTGGTGTGAACCTCCTCTCATCCTTCCATAGAATCTTACCTCTTCTGCGTTTTGGTAAGATTATTAAAAACCCTAGATTTAATCTATTAGTCGAATTACATGGATCCTGGCTTGGGAACGTGATAAAATTTTAATTTTTTCGCTGCATTTGCATCACGGAACCCAACACTTAGTGAGTAAGGAAAAATAATAACCCTAATCACAAAAAAAAGGAAATTAATCTAATCAGACCTTAAATAGGAATTTTGACATACTTCCTATTTTAAGATAATTAAACTAACTAAAACTAATGGGCTTTTAAAATAACAAATTCATCCAGCCCTTATTTAACATATTTAAACCTAAATAACAATGCTTAAATAACTCTCCCATGCATATTCGGCCAGCCCATAACAAATGAGGCCCATTATATACTTAATTAAACCCATTAATAACTTGGACTTGAATTAAGTTGTATTGAACTTGAGCTGCACTTGGCACAAAGCTTTGGTGTCCTTGTAAACTTTCACTAGCTAAGTTCACAAAGCCTTGTAGATGATGGATTAAGGCTTCTTGAAGCTTCTTAGATTGAGACCTTGTTATAGGTCTTTGAGGCATGCTGATTGGACTCAAAACGTCTTGAACTTAATCCTTGCCTTCTTGACCATGCTCATCTTCATCATGTTGAATTCTTTGAACTTGGTGTGTTGGCTACTCCATAACATTTCCCCTCTCCTCAAAAGGATTCGTCCTCGAATCTAAAGCATCACCTATATCAAAAGGACTCAAATCAGCCACATTGAATGAAGCACTAACATTATACTCACCAGGTAAGTCCACTTTGTATGCATTGTCATTAATCCTTTCAAGTATTTGAAAAGGACCATCTCCTCTTAGGTTTAGCTTAGACTTCCTTTGAAGTGGAAACCTTTCTTTACGAAAATGCACCCAAACCCAATCTCCAGGCTAAAAAATCATTGGCTTCCTAACCTTGTTCACACATGAAGCTACTTTAGCATTTTGCTTCTCAATCCTCTCCTTAACTTGCTTATGTAACTTCTTCACTAAATCAGCCTTAGAATTAGCATCAACACTCACAAAATTGTTAGGTGGCAGTGGCAATAAATCAATAGGAGTAAGTGGATTAAATCCATAAACAATCTCAAATGGAAAGCAATTAGTAGTGCTATGAACAGCTCTATTGTAAGCAAACTCCACAAATGGTAAACAATCCTCCCACATCCTAATGTTCTTTTCTATGATTGCCCTAAGCAAAGTAATCAAAGTCCTATTAACTACTTCAGTTTGCCCATCAGTTTGAGGGTGACAAGTAGTTGAAAACAATAGCTTAGTTCCTAACTTTACCCATAACACATGCCAAAAATGACTCAAAAACTTAACATCCCTATCACTAACAATGCTCATAGGTATGCCATGTAAACGCACAACTTCTTTGAAAAACAAATCAGCAATCAACTTAGCATCATCAGTTTTATGACATGGTATAAAATGAGCCATTTTACTAAATCTATCAACCACAACAAAGATACTATCATGACCTTTCCTAGTTCTAGGCAATCCAAGCACAAAATCCATAGACAAATCAGTCCAAGGTTCACTAGGAACGGGTAATGGTGTGTATAACCCATGCGGTTTCAACCTAGACTTAGCCTCTCTACATGTAATGCAATGCTCACAAACTTTATACACATCATGTTTCATGCCGGGCCAAAAGAAATGTTCTAATAGCATATCATAGGTCTTATTTACCCCAAAATGCCCCATTAAGCCTCCTCCATGTGCCTCCTTAATTAATAATTCCCTTATAGAACACTTAGGAATGCACAATCAATTTCTCTTAAACAAGAAACCATCAAACAAGTAAAAATCATCCAAAATAACCCTATTGGCACAAGATGCATATATATCACCAAAATCATCATCATGTGGATACAACTCCTTTATAAACTCAAAACCTAATAATTTAGCAGTAAGAGAGTTAAGTAAGGTGTACCTTCTAGATAATGCATCAGCAACCATATTCTTTTTACCTTGCTTGTGCTTAATCACATATGGAAATGTTTCTATGAACTCCACCCATTTGGCATGCCTACGGTTCAGCTTATCTTGACCCTTCAAATGCTTTAAACTTTCATGGTCAGTGTGTATCACAAACTCCCTAGGCCACAAATAATGTTGCCATGTTTGCAAAGCTCGAACTAATGCATATAATTCCTTGTCATAAGTTGGATATTTCAAGGTTGTCCCACTTAACTTTTCACTAAAATACATTAGTGGTCTTTGATCCTGCATCAAAATAGCTCCAATCCCTATGCCACTAGCATCACATTCAATCTCAAAAGTTTTATCGAAGTTAGGTAAAGCAAGTAAAGGTGCATTACACAATTTTGCCTTAAGTTCATTAAATGCATGTTCTTGTGCATCACCCCAAACAAATCCAACATTTTTCTTAACTAATTCATTCAAAGGTGCAGCTATAGTGCTGAAATCTTTAATGAATCTCCTATAGAAACTAGCAAGCCCATGAAAACTTCTCACCTCACTAGCATTTTTAGGTTTTGGCCACTCTTTAATAGCCCTAACCTTCTCCTCATTAACCTCTATGCCTTGACTAGATACAACAAAACCAAGAAAATTAACCTTATTCATGCAAAAACTACACTTTTTAAGGTTTGCATACAACTTTTCTTGTCTAAGTGTTTCTAGTACAATTCGCACATGCATAACATGATCATCTAAACACTTAGAGTAAATCAGAATATCATCAAAGTAAACAACAACAAATTTACCTAAGTAATTTCACAACACATGGTTCATCAATCGCATGAATGTGCTAGGTGCATTAGTAAGACCAAAGGGCATAACAAGCCACTCATACAACCCATACTTAGTCTTAAAAGCTATTTTCCATTCATCACCAACATTCTTTCGAATTTGATAATAACCAGATTTCAAGTCTATTTTAGTGAACAAACAAGAACCATATAACTCATCAAGCATATCATCTAATCTAGGAATAGGATGACGATACTTTATAGTGATTTTATTGATGGCTCTGCAATCCACACACATCCTCCATGTTCCATCCTTCTTTGGCACAAGAATGACAAGAATCGAACAAGGACTAAGACTTTCCCTCACATATCCTTTAGCTAGCAACTCCTCCACTTGAGTTTGGATCTCCTTTGTTTCTCTTGGATTTGCTCTATATGCTGGTCGATTGGGTATGGCTGCCCCAGGAATGAAGTCAATTTGATGTTCTATGCCTCTAATTGGGGGTAATCCACTAGGCATCTCTTTGGGAAACACATCTTCAAATTCCTGCAAAAGATCAACAAACACACTAGGCAAAGATGGGTTAAGTTCATTAGTTGCCAAATAAGCCCCTTTGTACAAAAGTACAAATATAGGCCGATTAGTATACAAGGCCTGTCTAACCTCACTTGTCCTAGCTATTAAACTCAAATTCTTTTCTTTTTTCTCTCTAGGCTGAATCTCTTCTTTTGTTTTTCCCTCTTTCTTTTCACTCTCTAAAGAATTTTTCTTACTCTCTTTTTCTTTCTTTTCAGCCTCCACTCTCATTCTTTCCATTTTACATTGGTCTTCATACACCTCCTTTGAAGAAAGTGGTGTTAATATGATCTTACGCTCATCCTTGGTAAAGTGATACTGATTGAGGTACCCATCATGCTTGGTCTTTCTATCAAATTGCCATGGTCTACATAGGAACTACATCACACAATTGCTCATCATGATATTTACCAATTGAAAAGGAAATAATAGATTGTCTATTTACCTTGACCTCTCCACAATCATTAAGCCATTGAAGTTTATATGGTCGTGGGTGAGGTATAGTAGATAGCCCCAATCTACTAATTAAGAATGAGCTCACTGCATTGGTGCAACTCCCTCCATCAACAATCATAAGACATGCCTTGCCTTGCACATGACACCTTGTATGGAATAAGTTGTCTCGTTGCTCTTCAATGCAATCTTCCTTTATTTGAGTACTAAGAGCATGCCTTGTAGCCAACATGTCACCTTTGATTGGCTCCTCTATACTCCCATCACTACAACTTTCCAATTCAGGCATCTCATCCTTATCACTTTCATTATTGCCCTCTTCTTCATCAGTCACAATTTCCCCATTCCTTATGGTCATAGTTCTTTTATTAGGGCAATCTTTGCTCACATGACCTACTCCTTGACACTTCCAACACTTAATGTCTCTATTTCTCCCTTTAGGCTCATCGGTTTTGATTTTGTCCTTAGAGACCGAATCTACCTTCCCTTTAGCAACCTTATGAGCAACCTTATTCCCACCCCTATAATCACTCTTTCCATCCTTTTTCCAATTAAAATTAGGACTAGAATAGGATTTGGAATTGTACCTTGTCGCCCCTCTTCCTTGGAGTTACCTTTCTATCTTGACGACCATGTGCACCATCTCTTCTAAATCTTCATATTTGTGTAAATCTACTCGATCAGATATGTTTTTGTTTAGACCAGCCAAGAAGCGTGCCATAGTGATCTCCACATCTTCATCTATATCAGCCCTAGTCATGAGCATCTCCATCTCTTTATGGTAATCATCCACACTCTTACTACCTTGTTTAAGAACTTGAATTTTTTGTACAAGTTCCTTATGATAGTGTTTTGACACAAATCGCTTCCTCATTACAACCTTGAGCTCAGGCCAATTATCAATTGGGTACTCCAAATTCCTTCGCCTATTAATCACCAAATGGTCCCACCAAGCAATAACATAATCAGAAAATTAAGTAACCGCCAATTTTACCTTCTTTTCCTCGCTAAATTGATGGCAATCAAATATAAGCTCCAATTGGTTCTCCCATTGTAAATAGGACTCCGGATCTGATTTACCTTGAAAGTTAGGTATCTTATGTTTGATGCCTCCCAAATTTCGATCTACATAATCTTCATTGCCTCGATTTCTTCCATTGTATGGAACCGATTGTAACCTTCCTCTTCCTCTACCTCGGCCTTGTCTACCTCCACCTCTTGGTACTCCTACTTATGCATAGGCCTCATCTTCATCCTCATTGTCAACATTGCCTTCTACTTCCTCATTATGATTTAGTGTTGTTGCCCTTTCAACCGCTCCTAGCCTTGTATCCATGCGGTTTAATCTCTCCATTATAGTCTCAAAATTTGTATTCATACGTTCAAATTGCCTTTGTTGACCTCACGGAGCAAAGTTTCATCAACTTTACCCTCACCTTTATTTTCACCTTGGTTTGACATTGCCGTAAAAGAATGTTAGAAATAATAAAAATAATAATAATAATAATAATTTAAAATCCTCACAAGCACTCCCTCACGTGTTTGCACTCAAATGATGCAGGTGGTCACTCGTGTTTAACTCAATTTGATGTTTCACTTGGCTTCCTCTCACCACTCAAGCTAATTCTTTTATGTTCTTAGGTGAATCACACTTTTAGAACAAATCAATTAGATTGAAGCAATATTCAAGTAGAACTTTCAAAAGTGAAATTTTCAAAACAAGTTTGAGGCAATTCGGTTAAAAAAAACAACAATTCAGAAGCAATAAAATAGGAAAACTCAAAAAGATGCAAAAGACATGTGAAAGAAATACAAAGATCTTTTAGAATAGAAAAGAAAATGAATTTAAAATTTATTTTAAGGAGAAAAGTCAAATCTACCTCAATAAGTAATATTCCTTAATGAGCAAGTATTGTAAAGATATGCAAAATCCTTAATAGACAAGTAATACAAGATATGACAAGATCTAGTTAGATATGTCAATTATAAACCAAATAGGATTAGGAAACCAAAATCAGACCTGATGAGGATATTAATCACTCAAACAATATTCCTTAATGAGCAATGAATGGAAGGAAATGCAAATCAGACCTGATTAGGATATAAATCACTCAAGAATCTTAATTCTTCCTTTTCTAATAACTTTCTCTTTTTTTTTCGAATTTTTTTTTTGCTTCTTTTTTTTTTTCAAATTTCTTCTCTTTTTTTTTGCATGAATTTTTTTTTTAAATTTCAACTATGAACACAAATCTAAATTTCAAAATGCAAAACAATTGACTGACCTAAAGGAAAAAAAAAAGATCAAGACTAACAAATAAGAACAAAGAACAAAACACAAGAATGAAGAACAAAAATAAATAAGAACGATTTTAAAAGAATAAGAAAAATATAAGAAATAAAGAATAAGAATAAAAATTATAAAAGATAAAACCTGATTTAGAGCCAAAGCTCTGATACCAAATGATACGGAACCTCCAAGAATAAGCTTGAGAACCCCTTTATGTATTTGAACCCCCAAAGCATTAACTTGAAAACCCCAATAGTCAATTCAGCAACAACCCCTAAGAATGGTTAGAAATCAGATTACTTAGATGATCAAAGAATTAGAATAAAGAAAACTCGTTTCTAAATTCCAATTTCAAAACACTCCACAAGAAGATGATCAATCGACTTGAATGTTCCTTAAAGCATGTATTCTACACAAGAACACAAAGATAAAAGCAAAATAGCCTTTAGGTTTTAAAACTTCAATTCTGAATAATAAAATTCGTCCAAGGCATATATATATAGCCTTTACAAGGTTTTCCTTAGTGAGTAAGGAAAACTAATAACCCTAATCACAAAAAAAAGGAAATTAATCTAATCAGACCTTAAATAGGAATTTTGACATACTTCCTATTCTAAGATAATTAAACTAACTAAAACTAATGGGCTTTTAAAATAACAAATTCGACCAGCCCTTATTTAACATATTTAAACCTAAATAACAATGCTTAAATAACTCTCCCATGCATATTCGGCCAGCCCATAACAAATGAGGCCCATTATATACTTAATTAAACCCATTAATAACTTGGACTTGAATTAAGTTGTATTGAACTTGAGCTGCACTTGGCACAAAGCTTTGGTGTCCTTGTAAACTTTCACTAGCTAAGTTCACAAAGCCTTGTAGATGATGGATTAAGGCTTCTTGAAGCTTCTTAGATTGAGACCTTGTTATAGGTCTTTGAGGCATGCTGATTGGACTCAAAACTTCTTGAACTTGATCCTTGCCTTCTTGACCATGCTCATCTTCATCATGTTGAATTCTTTGAACTTGGTGTGTTGGCTGCTCCATAACATTTTGACACCATAAGCTAGAATAAAGCTTGATAAGTCACAAAGTTTATGCAAGAAATTAAAGACAAAATTCCTTACAATAAAACTCAAACAAAGTTATAATTCATATATCAAATTCATTCATCCTACAAAAGAAAGAAAAGGACTTGTTTATATAGAGTACAAGTCCATGCTCACACTACTAAAATAGACTCACACACATAGGATTACTTTTACTCTTAAATGGCCTTAATAACCATTACCCACATTAATAGCCATTATTTGGTATTGATTACCCCATTAACTTTAATAACCACTACCCATAATAATAGACATTACTTGGTATTAATTACCCTATTAACTTGTATATGGTGGCTACATGTAACCCTAATTGTTATTAACACAAAAACAAGTTAAATATTATTCCTTGGGCCTCCATGGATGCCTTATTGGGCTGAAATTCTTGGGCTTTCCAAATGTCCTTAATTAAACCCAATATGGCTTCTTGAAGCTTCTTGGATTTGGACCTTGTGATTGGGCCTTCTTGTACTATTAATGGATCTTGGATCTCTTTAGGCTTTGAACTTGGATTCACATCATTCCCCCTTTCTTCAAAAGGATTTGTCCTCAAATCAACTCCATCATCTTTATCACCTAAATCAAACAAAGACATGTCACTAACATTAAAAGTAGCACTAACATTTCCATACTCACTTAGAAGTTCTAGCTTGTAGGCATTGTTGTTGATGCGTTGAAGCACTTTAAAATGACCATCTCCTCTTGGCATAAGCTTTGATTTCCTTTGGTTAGGAAATCTTTCCTTCCTCAAGTGCACCCACACCCAATCTCCGGGCTAAAAAATGACTTGCTTCCTCTGATACAATCCTCAAAAGGGTAAATTTGTGAAGTCTACACATCAATAAAGTCAAGTAAAAAGCTTGGACGAATTTTTGGGTTATTTTCCATTTCAGAGTCAATAAGGAAGATTCAAGAAGATTCTACAAGATGTGAGAAGATTCAAGGATATTCCAAGTCAAAGTCAAGAAGTCAAAGTCAAATTCAAAGTCAATAAGTCAAAGTCAATAGTCAACATCCAACTTGACATGTGACATGGCATGCTTCAAAGCTTAGTTGTCATTAGTTATTTGTTTAATTGTCATGAGTTGTCAATATGACTTTTCAATGCTTAGTTGTCATGAGTTGTCAATTTGAATTTTCAAAACTTAGTTGTCATTAGATGTCATATTTAAGAAGGGATCCTATTTATTTATGGAATTTCCTTTATAGGTGTCTTTAGGAATAAGTAAGAAAACCTATTTCCTTAAGGATTAGGATGTTTACATGCCTATATAAAGGCCATATCAATGTAGCACGAATTAAGAATGAGTTTTATCAATTAAGTTTCAATTCTTGTGAGGTTAAAGTCCTTCTCTTTTATTCTTAAAAGAAATTTTGTGAATTTATCAAGTGAAGGCTTGGTATATTCAAACCTAGTTTAATTTAGACTTAAAATTGACTTTGGTTTATATTAAACAACCTTTAATTCTTTATAATTAAGGTTCTTAAGTATAGGTTATTTAAGGGTCTTGATGGGGACTAGAGTTTTTTTTGCTTGATTTATGAACGATCCTTGGCAAGGTTATCAAGATTGAATACGGGTTTGGTATAAGTTAACCACGTTCGTATCATCCTCCCCTTGTTGTGTTGCTTTTCATATTGTAGTGTCTTCTTCTCAATGTTTGCATGCACCCTCTCATGCAAAGTCTTGATGAACTCAGCTTTTTGTTTCCCCTCTAGATTAGCTTTGTCCAATGGCAATGGTAGCAAATCTAATGGAGTCATTGGGTTGAATCCATACACAACTTCAAATGGTGAGCAATTTGTTGAACCATGCACACTCCTATTGTAAGCAAATTCCACATATGGCAAACATTCTTCCCAATTCTTCAGATTTCTTTGGATGACAGCCCTCAAAAGTGTTGAAAGTGTCCTATTGACCACCTCCGTTTGTCCATCCGTTTGTGGATGACAAGTTGTAGAATATAAAAGCTTTGTCCCCATCTTTCCCCAAAGAGTCTTCCAAAAGTGACTTAGGAATTTGACATCCCTATCACTCACAATGGTCCTTGGCACTCCATGTAGCCTAACAATCTCCTTGAAGAATAGATTGGCAATATGGGTTGCATCATCCGTCTTGTGACATGGAATGAAATGTGCCATTTTGCTAAACCTGTCCACAACAACAAAAATGGAATCTCTCCCTCCCTTGGACCTAGGTAATCCTAAAACAAAATCCATAGAAATGTCTACCCAAGGTTCATTTGGTATGGTAAGAGGTGTATACAAACCATGAGGCATTGCTTTGGATTTGGCTTGTTTGCAAGTAATGCATTTCTCATAAATTCTCTTAACATCCCTTTTCATGTGTGGCCAAAAGAAATGGTCACCTAACACATCCAAAGTTTTCTTAATCCCAAAATGCCCCATTAAACCTCCGCTATATGCCTCTCTCACAAGTAACTCTCTTAAAGAACTTTGTGGCACACACAATTTGTTTTCTCGAAAAAGAAAACCATCAAACTTATAGAACTTATCAAAACCCCCATTCTCACATGCCCTATAAACATTAGAAACATCAGGATCATTAGAATAAAGATCTTTGATGTATTCAAATCCTAATAATTTTGCATCAAGTTTAGAGATCAAGGCATACCTTCTTGACAATGCATCGACCACCACATTTTCTTTCCCTTGCTTGTACTTAATGATGTATGGAAAGGATTCAATGAATTCCACCCATTTTGCATGTCTCTTGTTGAGCTTTCCTTGTCCTTTGAGATACTTCAAGGACTCATGGTCAGTGTGAATTATGAATTCTTTGTAACCAAGGTAATGCTGCCATGTCCTTAGAACCCTCACCAATGCATAGAACTCCTTGTCATGTGTAGAGTAGTTTAGACTTGCACCACTTAGCTTTTCACTAAAGAATGCTATGGGCTTGCCTTCTTGCATCAAAACTCCTCCAATACCTATGCCACTTGCATCGCACTCAATCTCAAAAGGTTTAGTAAAATTTGTCAAAGATAACAAGGGTGCAGAACTTAATTTGTCTTTTAGTAAGTTAAACGCCTCATCTTGTTCAATTCCCCACTTAAAACCAACATTCTTTTTGATGCATTCAGTTAAAGGTGCAGCTATGGTAGAAAATTTTTTAATGAACCTTCTATAAAAGCTAGCTAAACCATGAAAGCTTCTTGCATCACTTACACTTGTGGGTGTTGGCCATTCTCTAATTACTTTTACCTTTTCTTGATCAACATGAATGCCCTTGTCATTGACAATATATCCAAGAAAAGTAATTTCATTAGTGCAAAAACAACATTTCTTTACATTAGCATACAACTTCTCTTCTCTAAGCACATCAAAAACACAAGTCAAATGTTGTACATGCTCATCTAAATTTTTGCTATAAACCAAGATATCATCAAAATAGACAACAACAAATTTGCCTATGAATGCTCTTAAAACATGATTCATCAATCTCATGAAAGTGCTTGGTGCATTAGTTAAACCAAAAGGCATTACTAACCACTCATATAAACCATGTTTAGTTTTAAAAGTTGTTTTCCATTCATCACCTTCTCTCATTCTAATTTGATGATAACCAGATTTCAAATCAATTTTTGAAAACAAATATGAACCATGCAATTCATCCAACATGTCATCTAGCCTAGGAATGGGATGTCTATACTTCACCGTGATTTTATTGATGGCATGACAATCAACACACATCCTCCAAGTTCTATCTTTCTTAGGCACTAACAAGACGGGTATGGCACATGGACTCATGCTTTCACGAACATAACCCGTCTCCATAAGCTCACTCATTTGCTTTTGGATTTCCTTGGTCTCCTTCGGATTACATCTATATGCTGGTCTATTTGGAATGCTTGCTTTGGGTATGAAATCAATTTGGTGCTCAATGCCTCTTTTAGGTGGCAAACCATTTGGAATTTCTTCTGGGAATAAATTTTCATAAACCTGCAAAAGATCAACAACAACACTAGGCAAACCATTAGTTATTTCTTTAGAAATATACAAAATCTCCTTGTACATAAGTACAAGCATGTGTTGCCTCAAAAGCATAGCTTCCTTCACATCACTCATTTTTGCATAAACACTCAATTTTCTTTCATTTGAACCTTTCTTGTTTTCTCTCACCATGTGTTTCCCATTTTGGTTAAGAGAATTGGAATTTTTAGGTTCACTCATCTCACCTTTTTCTTTACTCTCAAAGGTTTCCCTTCCCAAAGAATTTCCTAATGAAGAACCCATTTCTTCATATTGTTGCTTGATGTGCATTTGGTCTTCAAAAATCTGTTTTGGAGTTAATTGTCCAAGGTTAAACCTTTTTCCATCCATAGTCAAAGTATACATATTTTTGAATCCATCATGATTAGCCCTTCTATCATATTGCCAAGGTCTCCCCAACAACATATGTCCGGCCAACATTGGTAACACATCACACAACACCTCATCCTTATATCTACCAATTTGAAAAGAAATTAGAACTTGCTTATTTACCTTTACAACTCCACTTTCATTAAGCCATTGCAACTTGTATGGTCTTGGGTGCTTGGTAGTAGGCAACTTCAATTTCTCCACTAGCAAAGTGCTTGCTACATTAGTACAACTTCCACTATCCACAATCATGTTGCACAACTTGTTAGAAATCAAACAATGAGTATGAAACAAATTTTCCCTTTGCTCCCTATGGACATCATGTTTATTTTGCAAACTCAATGTTCTTTGAACAACAAGATTATATCCTTTAGCACATTCAACATCACTACAATCTTCTAAAGAAGGCATATCATCATCACTATCCCCCTCACTCTCCGATTCAATATCACCATCCCTTAGAATCATAGCTTTCTTATTTGGACATTCCCTAGCAATGTGCCCATGACCTAAACACTTAAAACGTTTGATTCCCCTAGTTTGGGCTGGTTGATTCTCACCCTTTCCCTTATTACCCAAGTCAATTTTAGGTTTAGTTTGTTCCACTTTTGACTTATTAAAAGGTTTATCATCCTTTTTCCCCCAAGAAGTTTTCCAAGAAGAAGAAGAACCCACATTTGGTTTAGAATCATACCTCTTTCCTTTTAATTGCCTTTCCACTTTCATGGCCAAATTCACCATATCTTCAATCTCCACATAATGTTGCAAATCAACAACATCAGCAATGTTTTTGTTTATCCCTCTCAAAAACCTTGCCATGGTAGCTTCACGATCTTCTACCACATTTGCTCTAATCATAGCCTTCTCCATTTCTTTGTGATACTCCTCAACACTCATGGATCCTTGAATTAGAGTTTGTAACCTTTGATGAAGCTCTCTATAGTAATGGCTTGGAACAAACCTCTTTCTCATGATTTGCTTCATTTCCCTCCAAGACTCCACGGGTCTTTCTCCATATCTACGTCTTTCCTTGCAAAATTGATCCCACCAAACAATTGCATAATCACTAAACTCAACAGCGGCAAGTTTTACCTTTTTCTCCTCCGAATAATTGTGACATTCGAAGATGAGTTCCACTTTCCTCTCCTATTCAAGGTACACATCTGGATCATTTCTTCCTTGGAATGAAGGAATCTTCATTTTGATGCTTCCAAGGTTGCGATCAACATCATCATTAGGACGTCCTCTCCTAGCTTGTCTCCTAGGATTGATTTGTTGTCCCACTAAGGTGACTTGATCATCATCCAATTCATCCTCTCCTTCATAGTCCTCTTGGTCAATTGGTGGACGTCTCCTTTGTTTAGGCTCTCCTTGTAATTGGTTAAGGATGCCATCATGCCTCTCCAATTTCTCATTGACTCCCGCCATCATGTTAAACATTCTTTCGAATTGTTGTTGCATAGCTTGAATCACATGATCATTTATAGAAGAAGAACTTGTGTCTTTTGACATGATTGTAAAACCTAAAATTTTAACAAAAGAAAATAGAAAAAAGACAATCTCACAACACTCCCTCACGTGTTTCACTCAAAATTGATGTATACCACTTGTGTTTACACTCAATTTTGGCTTTTTCTCTAATGATCTCACACTCTTGCCTTTTACCTCTCAAATTTGCCTTTTGATTTCTTAGATGAACTAAGTTTCTCAATCAAACAAAATTCAAGAATGTAGTAATCAATGATAAAAAAAATAAGGTAGGCTAATAAGAAAATAATAAGGTAGGCTTAAAGAAAAGAAAAATTTGTAACAAATAGGCTAATAAAAATGAAAAACAAAGATAGATAATCAAAGAACACAAAGAGACAGAATTATAAAGATAGATCTCAATGGAATATGAAGAGTCAATTTTTTTTTTAATGTAAACTGAGATCTAACATAGGAATATCAAAGATAACATATACTTTTTTTATGGACGAATTTCTTTTCTTTTTTTTAATTATGCACGAATTGAAAGGTATCACAAAAATCTCAAAGATAACAATTTTTTTTTGATATCTGCAAACAAAATCTTGAGATAAGAAGAATAAAAATAACAAGAATAATAGATAGCAAGAAAGGTGCAAAATATAAGATGAACACAAGATATTGAGAACTAAAAGATAGTTTTGGATACGCAAACCTCAATCTTGAGCCAATGCTCTGATACCACTTATGATGGAAATTGTAGGTTTCATCAATTAACTCCCCAATAGCAAGAATACTATGATAAGTTGAATTGAAAGAAAACTAGAAATTACCAATTTAATCCACAAATTCGGATCGTTCAAAGATTGAAGTAAGAAGATAGATGCTACTTAACCCCTTTACCAACAAGGATAAAGATACTAAGATAGACTTTGAATTTCCTCTTATGCCACAAATAAGAAAGTTTGATAAATAACAAGAAAACAAAGATTTAGATTTTGACACCACAAGCTAGAATAAAGCTTGATAAGTCACAAAGTTTATGCAAGAAATTAAAGACAAAATTCCTTACAATAAAACTCAAACAAAGTTATAATTCATATATCAAATTCATTCATCCTACAAAAGAAAGAAAAGGACTTGTTTATATAGAGTACAAGTCCATGCTCACACTACTAAAATAGACTCACACACATAGGATTACTTTTACTCTTAAATGGCCTTAATAACCATTACCCACATTAATAGCCATTACTTGGTATTGATTACCCTATTAACTTTAATAACCACTACCCATAATAATAGCCATTACTTGGTATTAATTACCCTATTAACTTGTATATGGTGGCTACATGTAACACTAACTGTTATTAACACAAAAACAAGTTAAATATTATTCCTTGGGCCTCCATGGATGCCTTATTGGGCTGAAATTCTTGGGCTTTCCAAATGTCCTTACTTAAACCCAATATGGCTTCTTGAAACTTCTTGGATTTGGACCTTGTGATTGGGCCTTCTTGTACTTTAATGGATCTTGGATCTCTTTAGGCTTTGAACTTGGATTCACATCACTTTTAACTTGCTAAAAGACAAATTAAGTTCTGCACCCTTGTTATCTTTGCCAAATTTTACTAAACCTTTTGAGATTGAGTGCGATGCAAGTGGCATAGGTATTGGAGGAGTTTTGATGCAAGAAGGCAAGCCCATAGCATTCTTTAGTGAAAAGCTAAGTGGAGCAAGTCTAAACTACCCTACATATGACAAGGAGTTCTATGCATTGGTGAGGGTTCTATGGACATGGCAGCATTACCTTGGTTACAAAGAATTCATAATTCACACCAACCATGAGTCCTTGAAGTATCTCAAAGGACAAGGAAAGCTTAACAAGAGACATGCAAAATGGGTGGAATTCATTGAATCCTTTCCGTACATCATTAAGTACAAGCAAGGGAAAGAAAATGTGGTGGCCGATGCATTGTCAAGAAGGTATGACTTGATCTCTAAACTTGATGCAAAATTATTAGGATTTGAATACATCAAAGATCTTTATTCTAATGATCTTGATTTTGCTAATGTTTATGGGGCATGTGAGAAAGGGGGTTTTGATAAGTTCTATAAGTTTGATGGTTTTCTTTTTCAGGAAAACAAATTGTGTGTGCCATAAAGTTCTTTAAGAGAGTTACTTGTGAGAGAGGCACATAGCGGAGGTTTAATGGGGCATTTTGGGATTAAGAAAACTTTGGATGTGTTGGGTGACCATTTCTTTTGGCCACACATGGAAAGGGATGTTAAGAGAATTTTTGAGAAATGCATTACTTGCAAACAAGCCAAATCCAAAGCAATGCCTCATGGTTTGTATACACCTCTTACCATACCAAATGAACCTTGGGTAGGCATTTCTATGGATTTTGTTTTAGGATTACCTAGGTCTAAGGGAGGGAGAGATTCCATTTTTATTGTTGTGGACAGGTTTAGCAAAATGGCACATTTCATTCCATGTCACAAGACGGATGATGCAACCCATATTGCCAATCTATTCTTCAAGGAGATTGTTAGGCTACATGGAGTGCCAAGGACCATTGTGAGTGATAGGGATGTCAAATTCCTAAGTCACTTTTGGAAGAATCTTTGGGGAAAGATGGGGACAAAGCTTTTGTATTCTACAACTTGTCATCCACAAACGGATGGACAAACGGAGGTGGTCAATAGGACACTTTTAACACTTTTGAGGGCTGTCATCCAAAGAAATCTGAAGAATTAGGAAGAATGTTTGCCACATGTGGAATTTGCTTACAATAGGAGTGTGCATGGTTCAACAAATTGCTCACCATTTGAAGTTGTGTATGGATTCAACCCATTGACTCCATTAGATTTGCTACCATTGCCATTGGACAAAGCTAATCTAGAGGGGAAACAAAAAGCTGAGTTCATCAAGACTTTGCATGAGAGGGTGCATGCAAACATTGAGAAGAAGACACTCCAATATGAAAAGCAACACAACAAAGGGAGGAAGCACGTCATTTTTGAGCCCGGAGATTAGGTGTGGGTGCACTTGAGGAAGGAAAGATTTCCTAACCAAAGGAAATCAAAGCTTGTGCCAAAAGGAGATGGTCCTTTTAAAGTGCTTCAACGCATCAACAACAATGCCTACAAGCTAGAACTTCCAAGTGAGTATGGCAATGTTAGTGCTACTTTCAATGTTAGTGACTTATCTTTATTTGATGTAGGTGATAAAGATGATGGAGCTAATTTGAGGACAAATCCTTTTGAAGAAAGGGGGAATGATGTGAATCCAAGTTCAAAGCCTAAAGAGATCCAAGATCCATTAATAGTACAAGAAGGCCCAATCACAAGGTCCAAATCCAAGAAGCTTCAAAAAGCCATATTGGGTTTAATTAGGGACATTTGGAAAGCCCAAGAATTTCAACCCAATAAAGCATCCATGGAGGCCCAAGGAATAATATTTAACTTATTTTGTGTTAATAATAATTAGGGTTACATGTAGCCACCATATACAAGTTAATGGGGTAATTAATACCAAGTAATGGCTATTAATGTGGGTAGTGGTTATTAAGAGTTAATGGGGTAATTAATTCCAAGTAATGGCTATTAATGTGGGTGGTGGTTATTAAGGCCATTTAAGAGTAAAAGTAATCCTATGTGTGTGAGTCTATTTTAGTAGTGTGTGCATGGACTTGTACTCTATATAAATAAGTCCTTTTCTTTCTTTTGTAGCATGAATGAATTTAATATATGAATTATAACTTTTTTTGAGTTTTATTGTGAGGAATTTTGTCTTTAATTTCTTGCATAAACTTTGTGACTTATCAAGCTTTATTCTAGCTTGTGGTGTCAAAATCTAAATCTTTGTTTTCTTGTTATTTATCAAACTTTCTTGTTTATGGCGTAAGAGGAAATTCAAAGTCTATCTTAGTATCTTTATCCTTGTTGGTAAAGGGGTTAAGTAGAATCTATCTTCTTACTTTAATCTTTGAACGATCCGAATTTGTGGCTTAAATTGGTAATTTCTAGTTTTCTTCTAATTCAACTTATCATAGTATTTCTTGCTATTGGGGAGTTAATTGATGAAACCTACAATTCCCATCAAGATGTTTAAAATAATTTGAGCACAAATTTGCACAAGTGTGCATTTTATTTTCAAAATGCGCAGATGTGCGCAAATTGTGCATTCAATATTGTCAATCATATGTACTGATTTTGGAATGCTAGAACATGTACTGATTATTGAAAATATGCAACCGGAACATTGGATAAGATGTTTAAAACAATTCGTACATAAATTTGCGCGAGTTCATGTTTTGTGTTCAAACGTGCACAAATTATGGATACCATAATGCCAATCATATTTTTGAGCTTAGAATGCTAGAATTTGTACTAAGTATTGTAAATATGCAATTGGAACATTGGATAACATTTTTAAAGCCATTTGTCTACAAATTTGCACGAGTTCACGTTTTGCATTCAAACATGCGCTAATGTGCACAAATTGTGCAATCAGTCGTGTCAATTTGATTTACAAGTTAGGAATGATACAATTTAGTAATTTGGATTGTAAATATGCATTTGGACCATTGGAAGACATATTTTAAACCAATTTTTCACAAATTTTGCAAGAGTTCACGTTTCGCATTCAAACTCGCACGAACGTGTGCAAACTGTGCATTCAGTAACATCAATTAGATTTATGAGCATGGAATGCTGGAATGTATGTTTTAGTTCAAAAATATGCAATCGGAACATTGGATAACACGTTTAGAACAATTTGTGCGCAAATTGCACTTGTTCGCATTTTTTTTGTTCAAACATGCACGAACATGCAAAAATTGTGCATTCAGTAATGTCAATTACATTTATGTGTTTAGAATGCTATAATATGTAACTATTATTGTACAATTGGAACATTGGATAACACGTTCAAAACCATTTGCGCACTAATATGCACGGCCTCACGTTTTGCGTTCAAATATGCGCAAATTGCGCATTCAATGATGTCAATTCGATTTATGAGTTTGTAAGGGAATAATTTGTATTTTGAATTGTAAATATGGAATTGGGCCATTGGATAAAATGTTTTAAACCAATTATGCACAGAATTTGCAAGAGTCCGCGCCTTACGTTCAAATATGCACAAGTCGTGCATTTAGTGAAAATTAATTTGACTTATGAGTCGAGAATGATGGAATATGACCGGAAATATGCAATCGGAACTTTGGACAACATATTTAAAACATTTTGAATGAAAATTCGGATGAGTTCATATTCCGTGTTCAAAATTTCAAAAATTATGCATTCGATTGTGTCAATTTGATTTACGAGCTTTGTAATGATATAAATTGTATTTGGGACTTCGAGTTGGTGGTTTGACCATGGGGTAACAACAAATCTTAAACCATTTATGCACGAATTTGCCGGAGTTCACGTTTTGCGTTCAAACGTGCACAAATGTACACAAAGTGTGCATTCAAGTAAATCAATTTGATTTAAGAGTTTAGAATGCTAGAATCTGTACTTAGGATTAAAAATATGAAATTGGAACATTGGATAAGATGTTTAAAACAATTTGAGCACAAATTTGCACGAGTGTGCATTTTATTTTCAAAATACGCAGATGTGCGCAAATTGTGCATTCAATATTGTCAATCGTATGTACTGATTTTGGAATGCTAGAACATGTACTGAGTATTGAAAATATGCAACCGGAACATTGGATAAGATGTTTAAAACAATTCATACATAAATTTGCGCGAGTTCATGTTTTGCGTTCAAACGTGCACAAATTATGGATACCATAATGCCAATCATATTTTTGAGCTTAGAATTCTAGAATTTGTACTAAGTATTGTAAATATGCAATTAGAACATTCGATGACATTTTTAAAGCCATTGGTCGACAAATTTGCACGAGTTCACGTTTTGCATTCAAACATGCGCTAAAGTGCACAAATTGTGCAATCAGTTGTGTCAATTTGATTTACAAGTTAGGAATGATACAATTTTGTAATTTGGATTGTAAATATGGATTTGGACCATTGGAAGACATATTTTAAACCATTTTTGCACAAATTTTGCAAGAGTTCACGTTTCGCATTCAAACTCGCACGAACGTGCGCAAACTGTGCATTCAGTAACGTCAATTAGATTTATGAGCATGGAATGCTGGAATGTGTGTTTTGGTTCAAAAATATGCAATCGGAACATTGGATAACACGTTTAGAACAATTTGTGCGCAAATTGCACTTGTTCGCATTTTTTTTGTTCAAACATGCACGAACATGCAAAAATTGTGCATTCAGTAATGGCAATTACATTTATGTGTTTAGAATGCTGTAATATGTAACTATTATTGTAAATGTGCAATTGGAACATTGGATAACACGTTCAAAACCATTTGCGCACTAATTTGCATGGCCTCACATTTTGCGTTCAAATATGCGCAAATTGCGCATTCAATGATGTCAAATCGATTTATGAGTTTGTAAGGGCATAATTTGTATTTTGAATTGTAAATATGGAAGTGACCCATTGGATAAAATGTTTTAAACCAATTATGCATAGAATTTGCAAGAGTCTGCGCCTTACATCAAATATGCACAAGTCGTGCATTTAGTGAAAATTAATTTGACTTATGAGTCGAGAATGATGGAAAATGATCGAAAATATGCAATCGGAACTTTGGACAACATATTTAAAACATTTTGAATGAAAATTCGGATGAGTTCATGTTCCGTGTTCAAAATTTCACAAATTGTGCATTCGATTGTGTCAATTTCATTTACGAGCTTTGTAACGATATAAATTGTATTTGGGACTTCGAGTTGGCGGTTTGACCACGGGGGTAACAAAAAAATCTTAAACCATTTATGCACAAATTTATCGGAGTTCACGTTTTGCGTTCAAACATGCACAAATGTACACAAAGTATGCTTTCAACTAAATCAATTTGATTTAAGAGTTTAGAATGCTAGAATCTGTACTTAGGATTAAAAATATGCAATTGGAACATTGGATAAGATGTTTAAAACAATTTGAGCACAAATTTGCACGAGTGTGCATTTTATTTTCAAAATGCGCAGATGTGCGCAAATTGTGCATTCAATATTGTCAATCATATGTACTGATTTTGGAATGCTAGAACATGTACTAAGTATTGAAAATATGCAACCGGAACATTGGATAAGATGTTTAAAACAATTCGTACACAAATTTGCGCGAGTTCATGTTTTGTGTTCAAACGTGCACAAATTATGGATACCATAATGCCAATCATATTGTTGAGCTTAGAATGCTAGAATTTGTACTAAGTATTGTAAATATGCAATTGGAACATTGGATGACATTTTTAAAGCCATTTGTCGACAAATTTGCACGAGTTCACGTTTTGCATTCAAACATGCGCTAATGTGCACAAATTATGCAATCAGTTGTGTCAATTTGATTTACAAGTTAGGAATGATACAATTTTGTAATTTGGATTGTAAATATGCATTTGGACCATTGGAAGACATATTTTAAACCATTTTTGTACAAATTTTGCAAGAGTTCACGTTTCGCATTCAAACTCGCACGAACGTGCACAAACTGTGCATTCAGTAACGTCAATTAGATTTATGAGCATGGAATGCTGGAATGTGTGTTTTGGTTCAAAAATATGCAATCAAAACGTTGGATAACACGTTTAGAACAATTTGTGCACAAATTGCACTTGTTCGCATTTTTTTTGTTCAAACATGCACGAACATACAAAAATTGTGCATTCAGTAATGTCAATTACATTTATGCGTTTAGAATGCTGTAATATGTAACTATTATTGTAAATGTGCAATTGGAACATTGGATAACACGTTCAAAACCATTTGCGCACTAATTTGCAAGGCCTCACGTTTTGCGTTCAAATATGCACAAATTGCGCATTCAATGATGTCAAATCGATTTATGAGTTTGTAAGGGCATAATTTGTATTTTGAATTGTAAATGTGGAATTGGGCCATTGGATAAAATGTTTTAAACCAATTATGCATAGAATTTGCAAGAGTCCGCGCCTTACATCAAATATGCACAAGTCGTGCATTTAGTGAAAATTAATTTGACTTATGAGTCGAGAATGATGGAAAATGATCAAAAATATGCAATCGGAACTTTGGACAACATATTTAAAACATTTTGAATGAAAATTCGGACGAGTTCGTGTTCCGTGTTCAAAATTTCACAAATTGTGCATTCGATTATGTCAATTTCATTTATGAGCTTTGTAATGATATAAATTGTATTTGGGACTTCGAGTTGGCGGTTTGACCACGGGGTAACAAAAAAATCTTAAACCATTTATGCACGAATTTGCCGGAGTTCACGTTTTGCGTTTAAACATGCACAAATGTACACAAAGTGTGCATTCAACTAAATCAATTTGATTTAAGAGTTTAGAATGCTAGAATCTGTACTTAGGATTAAAAATATGCAATTGGAACATTGGATAAGATGTTTAAAACAATTTGAGCACAAATTTGCACGAGTGTGCATTTTATTTTCAAAATGCGCAGATGTGCGCAAATTGTGAATTCAATATTGTCAATCATATGTACTGATTTTGGAATGCTAGAACATGTACTGAGTATTGAAAATATGCAACTGGAACATTGGATAAGATGTTTAAAACAATTCATACATAAATTTGCGCGAGTTCATGTTTTGCATTCAAACGTGCACAAATTATGGATACCATAATGCCAATCATATTTTTGAGCTTAGAATTCTAGAATTTGTACTAAGTATTGTCAATATGCAATTGGAACATTGGATAACATTTTTAAAGCCATTTGTCTACAAATTTGCACGAGTTCACATTTTGCATTCAAACATGCGCTAATGTGCACAAATTGTGCAATCAGTCGTGTCAATTTGATTTACAAGTTAGGAATGATACAATTTTGTAATTTGGATTGTAAATATGCATTTGGACCATCGGAAGACATATTTTAAACTATTTTTGCACAAATTTTGCAAGAGTTCACGTTTCGCATTCAAACTCGTACGAACATGCGCAAACTGTGCATTCAGTAACATCAATTAGATTTATGAGCATGGAATGCTGGAATGTGTGTTTTGGTTCAAAAATATGCAATCGGAACATTGGATAGCACGTTTAGAACAATTTGTGCGCAAATTGCACTTGTTCGCATTTTTTTTGTTCAAACATGCAAGAACGTGCAAAAATTGTGCATTCAGTAATGTCAATTACATTTATGTGTTTAGAATGCTGTAATATGTAACTATTATTGTAAATGTGCAATTGGAACATTGGATAACATGTTCAAAACCGTCTGCGCACTAATTTGCACGGCCTCACGTTTTGCGTTCAAATATGCACAAATTGCGCATTCAATGATGTCAATTCGATTTATGAGTTTGTAAGGGCATAATTTGTATTTTGAATTGTAAATATGGAATTGGGCCATTGGATAAAATGTTTTAAACCAATTATGCACAGAATTTGCAAGAGTCCGCGCCTTACGTTCAAATATGAACAAGTCGTGCATTTAGTGAAAATGAATTTGACTTATGAGTCGAGAATGATGGAATATGACCAGAAATATGCAATCGGAACTTTGGAGAACATATTTAAAACATTTTGAATGAAAATTCGGACGAGATCGTGTTTCGTGTTCAAAATTGCACAAATTGTGCAGTCGATTATGTCAATTTGATTTACGAGCTTTGTAATGATATAAGTTGTATTTGGGACTTCGAGTTGGCGGTTTGACCACAGGGTAACAACAAATCTTAAACCATTTATGCACGAATTTGTCGGAGTTCACGTTTTGCGTTCAAACATGCACAAATGTACACAAAGTGTGCATTCAACTAAATCAATTTGATTTAAGAGTTTAGAATGCTAGAATCTGTACTTAGGATTAAAAATATGCAATTGGAACATTGGATAAGATGTTTAAAATAATTTGAGCAAAAATTTGCACGAGTGTGCATTTTATTTTCAAAATGCGCAGATGTGCGCAAATTGTGCATTCAATATTGTCAATCATATGTACTGATTTTGGAATGCTAGAACATGTACTGAGTATTGAAAATATGCAACCAGAACATTGGATAAGATGTTTAAAACAATTCATACACAAATTTGCGCGAGTTCATGTTTTGCGTTCAAACGTGCACAAATTATGGATACCATAATGCCAATCATATTTTTGAGCTTAGAATGCTAGAATTTGTACTAAGTATTGTAAATATGCAATTGGAACATTGGATAACATTTTTAAAGCCATTTGTCTACAAATTTTCACGAGTTCACGTTTTGCATTCAAACATGCGCTAATGTGCACAAATTGTGCAATCGATTATGTCAATTTGTTTTACAAGTTAGGAATGATACAATTTTGTAATTTGGATTGTAAATATGCATTTGGACCATTGGAAGACTTATTTTAAACCATTTTTGCACAAATTTTGCAAGAGTTCACATTTCGCATTCAAACTCGCACGAATGTGCGCAAACTGTGCATTCAGAAACGTCAATTAGATTTATGAGCATGGAATGCTGGAATGTGTGTTTTGGTTCAAAAATATGCAATTGGAACATTGGATAACACGTTTAGAACAATTTGTGTGCAAATTGCACTTGTTCTCATTTTTTTTTGTTCAAACATGCACGAACGTGCAAAAATTGTGCATTCAGTAATGTCAATTACATTTATGTGTTTAGAATGCTGTAATATGTAACTATTATTATAAATGTGCAATTGGAACATTGGATAACACGTTCAAAACTGTTTGCGCACTAATTTGTACGGCCTCACGTTTTGCGTTCAAATATGCGCAAATTGCGCATTCAATGATGTCAATTCGATTTATGAGTTTGTAAGGACATAATTTGTATTTTGAATTGTAAATATGGAATTGGGCCATTGGATAAAATGTTTTAAACCAATTATGCACATAATTTGCAAGAGTTTGCGCCTTACGTTCAAATATGCACAAGTCGTGCATTTAGTGAAGATTAATTTGACTTATGAGTCGAGAATGATGGAATATGACCGGAAATATGCAATCGGAACTTTGGACAACATATGATATGGAACCTCCAAGAATAAGCTTGAGAACCCCTTTATGTATTCGAACCCCCAAAGCATTAACTTGAAAACCCCAATAGTCAATTCAGCAACAACCCCTAAGAATGGTTAGAAATCATATTACTTAGATGATCAAAGAATTAGAATAAAGAAAACTCATTTCTAAATTCCAATTTCGAAACACTCCACAAGAAGATTATCAATCTACTTGAATGTTCCTTAAAGCATGTATTCTACACAAGAACACAAAGATAAAAGCAAAACAGCCTTTAGGTTTTAAAACTTCAATTCTCCATAATAAAATTCGTCCAAGGCATATATATATATAGCCTTTACATGGTTTTCCTTAGTGAGTAAGGAAAACTAATAACCCTAATAAAAAAAAAGGAAATTAATCTAATCAGACCTTAAATAGGAATTTTGACATACTTCCTATTTTAAGAATAATTAAACTAACTAAAACTAATGGGCTTTTAAAATAACAAATTCGTCCAGCCCTTATTTAACATATTTAAACCTAAATAACAATGCTTAAATAACTCTCCCATGCATATTCGGCTAGCCCATAACAAATGAGGCCTATTATATACTTAATTAAACCCATTAATAACTTGGACTTGAATTAAGTTGTATTGAACTTGAGCTGCACTTGGCACAAAGCTTTGGTGTCCTTGTAAACTTTCACTAGCTAAGTTCACAAAGCCTTGTAGATGATGGATTAAGGCTTCTTGCAGCTTTTTAGATTGAGACCTTATTATAGGTCTTCGAGGCATGCTGATTGGACTCAAAACCTCTTGAACTTGATCCTTGCCTTCTTGACCATGCTCATCTTCATCATGTTGAATTCTTTGAACTTGGTGTGTTGGCTGCTCCATAACATTTCCCCTCTCCTCAAAAGGATTCGTCCTCGAATCTAAAGCATCACCTATATCAAAAGGACTCAAATCAGCCACATTGAATGAAGCACTAACATTATACTCACCAGGTAAGTCCACTTTGTATGCATTGTCATTAATCCTTTCAAGTATTTGAAAAGGACCATCTCCTCTTGGGTTTAGCTTAGACTTCCTTTGAAGTGGAAACCTTTCTTTATGAAAATGCACCTAAACCCAATCTCCAGGCTGAAAAATCATTGGCTTCCTTCCCTTATTCACACGTGAAGCTACTTTAGCATTTTGCTTCTTAATCCTCTCCTTAACTTGCTTATGTAACTTCTTCACCAAATCAGCCTTAGAATTAGCATCAACACTCACAAAACTATTAGGTGGCAGTGGCAATAAATCAATAGGAGTAAGTGGATTAAATCCATAAACAATCTCAAATGGAGAGCAATTAGTTGTGCTATGAATAGCCCTATTGTAAGCAAACTCCATAAATGGTAAACAATCCTCCCACATCCTAATGTTCTTTTCTATGATTGCCCTAAGCAAAGTGATCAAAGTCCTATTAACTACTTCAGTTTGCCCATCGGTTTGAGGGTGACAAGTAGTTGAAAATAATAGCTTAGTTCTTAACTTTCCCCATAACACACGCCAAAAATGACTCAAAAACTTAACATCCCTATCACTAACAATGCTCCTAGGTATGCCATGTAAACGCACAACTTCTTTGAAAAACAAATCAGCAATCAACTTAGCATCATCAGTTTTATGACATGGTCTAAAATGAGCTATTTTACTAAATCTATCAACCACAACAAAGATACTATCATGACCTTTCCTAGTTCTAGGCAATCCAAGCACAAAATCCATAGACAAATCAGTCCAAGGTTCACTAGGAACGGGTAATGGTGTGTATAACCCATGCGGTTTCAACCTAGACTTAGCCTCTCTACATGTAATGCAATGCTCACAAACTTTATACACATCATGTTTCATACCGGGCCAAAAGAAATGTTCTAATAGCATATCATAGGTCTTATTTACCCCAAAATGCCCCATTAAGCCTCCTCCATGTGCCTCCTTAATTAATAATTCCCTTATAGAACACTTAGGAATGCACAATCTATTTCTCTTAAACAAGAAACCATCAAACCAGTAAAAATCATTGAAAACAACCCCATTGGCACAAGATGCATATATATCACCAAAATCATCATCATGTGGATACAACTCCTTTATAAACTCAAAACCTAATAATTTAGCAGTAAGAGAGTTAAGTAAGGTGTACCTTCTAGATAATGCATCAACAACCACATTCTCTTTACCTTGCTTGTACTTAATCACATATGGAAATGTTTCTATGAACTCCACCTATTTGGCATGCCTACGGTTCAGCTTATCTTGACCCTTCAAATGCTTTAAACTTTCATGGTCAGTGTGTATCACAAACTCCCTAGGCCACAAATAATATTGCCATGTTTGCAAAGCTCGAACCAATGCATATAATTCCTTGTCATAAGTTGGATATTTCAAGGTTGTCCCACTTAACTTTTCACTAAAATACATTAGTGGTCTTTGATCCTGCATCAAAATAGCTCCAATCCTTATGCCACTAGCATCACATTCAATCTCAAAAGTTTTATCGAAGTTAGGTAAAGCAAGTAAAGGTGCATTACACAATTTTGCCTTAAGTTCATTAAATGCATGTTCTTGTGCATCACCCCAAACAAATCCAACATTTTTCTTAACTAATTCATTCAAAGGTGTGGCTATAGTGCTGAAATCTTTAATGAATCTCCTATAGAAACTAGCAAGCCCATGAAAACTTCTCACCTCACTAGCATTTTTAGGTTTTGGCCACTCTTTAATAGCCCTAACCTTCTCCTCATCAACCTCTATGCCTTGACTAGATACAACAAAACCAAGAAAATTAACCTTATTCATGCAAAAACTACACTTTTTAAGGTTTGCATACAACTTTTCTTGTCTAAGTGTTTCTAGTACAATTCACACATGCATAACATGATCATCTAAACACTTAGAGTAAATCAGAATATCATCAAAGTAAACAACAACAAATTTACTTAAGTAATTTCGCAACATATGGTTCATCAATCGCATGAATGTGCTAGGTGCATTAGTAAGACCAAAGGGCATAACAAGCCACTCATACAACCCATACTTAGTCTTAAAAGCTGTTTTCCATTCATCACCAACATTCATTCGAATTTGATAATAACCAGATTTCAAGTCTATTTTAGTGAATAAACAAGAACCATATAACTCATCAAGCATATCATCTAATCTAGGAATAGGATGATGATACTTTACAGTGATTTTATTGATGGCTCTGCAATCCACACACATCCTCCATGTTCCATCCTTCTTTGGCACAAGAATGACAAGAACCGAACAAGGACTAAGACTTTCCCTCACATATCCTTTAGCTAGCAACTCCTCCACTTAAGTTTGGATCTCCTTTGTTTCTCTTGGATTTGCTCTATATGCTGGTCGATTGGGTATGGCTGCCCCAGGAATGAAGTCAATTTGATGTTCTATACCTCTAATTGGGGGTAATCCACTAGGCATCTCTTTAGGAAACACATGTTCAAATTCCTGCAAAAGATCAACAAACACACTAGGCAAAGATGGGTTAAGTTCATTAGTTGCCAAATAAGCCCCTTTGTACAAAAGTACAAATATAGGCCGATTAGTATACAAGGCCTGTCTAACCTCACTTGTCCTAGCTATTAAACTCAAATTCTTTTCTTTTTTCTCTCTAGGCTGAATCTCTTCTTTTGTTTTTCCCTCTTTCTTTTCACTCTCTAAAGAATTTTTCTTACTCTCTTTTTCTTTCTTTTCAGCCTCCACTCTCATTCTTTCCATTTTACATTGGTCTTCATACACCTCCTTTGAAGAAAGTGGTGTTAATATGATCTTACGCTCATCCTTGGTAAAGTGATACTGATTGAGGTACCCATCATGCTTGGTCTTTCTATCAAATTGCCATGGTCTACCAAGCAAAATATCTCCAACATGCATAGGAACTACATCACACAATTGCTCATCATGATATTTACCAATTGAAAAGGAAATAATAGATTGTCTATTTACCTTGACCTCTCCACAATCATTAAGCCATTGAAGTTTGTATGGTCGTGGGTGAGGTATAGTAGACAGCCCCAATCTACTAATTAAGAATGAGCTCATTGCATTGGTGCAACCCCTCCATCAACAATCATAAGACATGCCTTGCCTTGCACATGACACCTTGTATGGAATAAGTTGTCTCGTTGCTCTTCAATGCAATCTTCCTTTATTTGAGTACTAAGAGCACACCTTGTAACCAGCATGTCACCTTTGATTGGCTCTTCTATACTCCCATCACTACAACTTTCCAATTCAGGCATCTCATCCTCATCACTTTCATTATTGCCCTCTTCTTCATCAGTCACAATTTCCCCATTCCTTATGGTCATAGTTCTCTTATTAGGGCAATCTTTGCCCACATGACCTACTCCTTGACACTTCCAACACTTAATGTCTCTATTTCTCCCTTTAGGCTCATTGGTTTTGATTTTGTCCTTAGAGACCAAATCTGCCTTTCCTTTAGCAACCTCATGAGCAACCTTATTCCCACCCCTATAATCACTCTTTCCATCCTTTTTCCAATTAAAATTAGGACTAGAATAGGATTTGGAATTGTACCTTGTCACCCCTCTTCCTTGGAGTTGCCTTTCTATCTTGACGGCCATGTGCACCATCTCTTCTAAATCTTCATATTTGTGTAAATCTACTCGATCAGATATGTCTTTGTTTAGACCAGCCAAGAAGCGTGGCATAGTGATCTCCACATCTTCATCTATATCAACCCTAGTCATGAGCATCTCCATCTCTTTATAGTAATCATCCACACTCTTACTACCTTGTTTAAGAACTTGAAGTTTTTGTACAAGTTCCCTATGATAGTGTTTTGGCACAAATCGCTTCCTCATTACAACCTTGAGCTCAGGCCAATTATCAATTGGGTACTCCAAATTCCTTTGCCTATTAATCACCAAATGGTCCCACAAAGCAATAGCATAATCAGAAAATTGAGTAACCGCCAATTTTACCTTCTTTTCCTCACTAAATTGATGGCAATCAAATATAAGCTCCAATTACTTCTCCCATTGTAAATAGGACTCCGGATCTGATTTACCTTGAAAGTTAGGTATCTTATGTTTGATGCCTCCCAAATTTCGATCTACATAATCTTCATTGCCTCGATTTCTTCTATTGTATGGAACCGGTTGTAACCTTCCTCTTCCTCTACCTCGGCCTTGTCTACCTCCACCTCTTGGTACTCCTACTTCTGCATAGGCCTCATCTTCATCCTCATTATCAACATTGCCTTCTACTTCCTCATTATGATTTAGTGTTGTTGCCCTTTCAACCGCTCCTAGCCTTGTATCCATGCGGTTTAATCTCTCCATTATAGTCTCAAAATTTGTATTCATACGTTCAAATTGCCTTTATTGAGCCTCACAGAGCAAAGTTTCATCAACTTTACCCTCACCTTTATTTTCACCTTGGTTTGACATTGCCGTAAAAGAATGTTAGAAATAATAAAAATAATAATAATAATAATAATTTAAAATCCTCACAAGCACTCCCTCATGTGTTTGCACTCAAATGATGCGGGTGGTCACTCGTGTTTAACTCAATTTGATGTTTCACTCGGCTTCCTCTCACCACTCAAGCTAATTCTTTTATGTTCTTAAGTGAATCACACTTTTAGAACAAATCAATTAGATTGAAGCAATATTCAAGTAGAACTTTCAAAAGTGAAATTTTCAAAACAAGTTTGAGTCAATTCGGTTAAAAAAAAAACAACAATTCAGAAGCAATAAAATAGGAAAACTCAAAAAGATGCAAAAGACATGTGAAAGAAATACAAAGATCTTCTAGAATAGAAAAGAAAACGAATTTAGAAGTTATTTTAAGGAGAAAAGTCAAATCTGTCTCAATAAGTAATATTCCTTAATGAGCAAGTATTGTAAAGATATGCAAAATCCTTAATAGACAAGTAATACAAGATATGACAAGATCTAGTTAGATATGTCAATTATAAACCAAATAGGATTAGGAAACCAAAATCAGACCTGATTAGGATATAAATCACTCAAGAATCTCAATTCTTCCTTTTCTAATAACTTTCTCTTTTTTTTCACGAATTTTTTTTGTGCTTTTTTTTTTCCAAATTTCTTCTCTTTTTTTTTTCACGAATTTTTTTTTTTAAATTTCAACTATGAACACAAATCTAAATTTTAGAATGCAAAACAATTGACTGACCTAAAGGAAAAAAAAAGATCAAGACTAACAAATAAGAACAAAGAACAAAACATAAGAATGAAGAACAAAAATAAATAAGAACGATTTTAAAAGAATAAGAAAAACATAAGAAATCAGGATTAAGAATAAAAATTATAAAAGATAAAACCTGATCTACAGCCAAAGCTCTGATACCAAATGATACGGAACCTCCAAGAATAAGCTTGAGAACCCCTTTATATATTCGAACCCCCAAAGCATTAACTTGAAAACCCCAATAGTCAATTCAGCAACAACCCCTAAGAATGGTTAGAAATTAGATTACTTAGATGATCAAAGAATTAGAATAAAGAAAACTCGTTTCTAAATTCCAATTTCGAAACACTCTACAAGAAGATGATCAATCTACTTAAATGTTCCTTAAAGCATGTATTCTATATAAGAACACAAAGATAAAAGCAAAACAACCTTTAGGTTTTAAAACTTCAATTCTCCATAATAAAATTCGTCCAAGGCATATATATATATATATATAGCCTTTACAAGGTTTTCCTTAGTGAGTAAGGAAAAATAATAACCCTAATCACAAAAAAAGGAAATTAATCTAATCAGACCTTAAATAGGAATTTTGACATACTTCCTAATTTAAGAATAATTAAACTAACTAAAACTAATGGGCTTTTAAAATAACAAATTTGTCCAGCCCTTATTTAACATATTTAAACCTAAATAACAATGCTTAAATAACTCTCCCATGCATATTCGGCCAGCCCATAACAAATGAGGCCCATTATATACTTAATTAAACCCATTAATAACTCAGACTTGAATTAAGTTGTATTGAACTTGAGCTGCACTTGGCACAAAGCTTTGGTGTCCTTGTAAACTTTCACTAGCGAAGTTCACAAAGCCTTGTAGATGATGGATTAAGGCTTCTTGAAGCTTTTTAGATTGAGACCTTGTTATAGGTCTTCGAGGCATGCTGATTGGACTCAAAACCTCTTGAACTTGATCCTTGCCTTCTTGACCATGCTCATCTTCATCATGTTGAATTCTTTGAACTTGGTGTGTTGGCTGCTCCATAACAACATATTTAAAACATTTTGAATGAAAATTCAGACGAGTTCGTGTTCCGTGTTCAAAATTGCACAAATTGTGCATTCGATTGTGTCAATTTGATTTATGAGCTTTGTAATGATATAAATTGTATTTGGGACTTCGAGTTGGCGGTTTGACCACAGGGTAACAACAAATCTTAACCCATTTATGCACGAATTTGCCGGAGTTCACGTTTTGCGTTCAAACATTCACAAATGTACACAAAGTGTGCATTCAACTAAATCAATTTGATTTAAGAGTTTATAATGCTAGAATCTGTACTTAGGATTAAAAATATGCAATTGGAACATTGGATAAGATGTTTAAAACAATTTGAGCACAAATTTGCACGAGTGTGCATTTTATTTTCAAAATGTGCAGATGTGCGCAAATTGTGCATTCAATATTGTCAATCATATGTACTGATTTTGGAATGCTAGAACATGTACTAAGTATTGAAAATATGCAACCGGAACATTGGATAAGATGTTTAAAACAATTCGTACACAAATTTGCACGAGTTCATGTTTTGCGTTCAAACGTGCACAAATTATGGATACCATAATGCCAATCATATTTTTGAGCTTAGAATGCTAGAATTTGTACTAAGTATTGTAAATATGCAATTGGAACATTGGATAACATTTTTAAAGCCATTTGTCTACAAATTTGCACGAGTTCACATTTTGCATTCAAATATGCGCTAATGTGCACAAATTGTGCAATCGATTGTGTCAATTTGATTTACAAGTTAGGAATGATACAATTTTGTAATTTGGATTGTAAATATGCATTTGGACCATTGGAAGACATATTTTAAACCATTTTTGCACAAATTTTGCAAGAGTTCACGTTTCGCATTCAAACTCGCACGAACGTGCACAAACTGTGCATTCAATAACGTCAATTAGATTTATGAGCATGGAATGCTGGAATGTGTGTTTTGGTTCAAAAATATGCAATCGGAACATTGGATAACACGTTTAGAACAAATTGTGCGCAAATTGCACTTGTTCGCATTTTTTTTGTTGAAACATGCACGAAAGTGCAAAAGTTGTGCATTCAGTAATGTCAATTATATTTATGTGTTTAGAATGCTATAATATGTAACTATTATTATAAATGTGCAATTAGAACATTGGATAACACGTTCAAAACTGTCTGCGCACTAATTTGCACGGCCTCACGTTTTGCATTCAAATATGCGCAAATTGCGCATTCAATGATGTCAATTCGATTTATGAGTTTGTAAGGGCATAATTTGTATTTTGAATTGTAAATATGGAATTGGGCCATTGGATAAAATATTTTAAACCAATTATGCACAGAATTTGCAAGAGTCCACACCTTACGTTCAAATATGCACAAGTCGTGCATTTAGTGAAAATTAATTTGACTTATGAGTCGAGAATGATGGAATATGACCGGAAATATGCAATCGAAACTTTGGACAACATATTGAAAACATTTCGAATGAAAATTCGGACGAGTTCATGTTCTGTGTTCAAAATTGCACAAATTGTGCATTCGATTGTGTCAATTTGATTTACGAGCTTTGTAATGATATAAATTATATTTGGGACTTCGAGTTGGCGGTTTGACCATAGGGTAACAACAAATCTTAAACCATTTATGCACGAATTTGCCGGAGTTCACGTTTTGCGTTCAACCATGCACAAATGTACACAAAGTGTGCATTCAACTAAATCAATTTGATTTAAGAGTTTAGAATGCTAGAACCTATACTTAGGATTAAAAGTATGCAATTGGAACATTTGATAAGATGTTTAAAACAATTTGAGCACAAATTTGCACGAGTGTGCATTTTATTTTCAAAATGTGCAGATGTGCGCAAATTATGCATTCAATATTGTCAATCATATGTACTGATTTTGGAATGCTAGAACATGTACTGAGTATTGAAAATATGCAACCGGAACATTGGATAAGATGTTTAAAATAATTCGTACACAAATTTGCGCGAGTTCATGTTTTGCGTTCAAACGTGCACAAATTATGGATACCATAATGCCAATCATATTTTTGAGCTTAGAATGCTAGAATTTGTACTAAGTATTGTAAATATGCAATTGGAACATTGGATAACATTTTTAAAGCCATTTGTCTACAAATTTACACGAGTTCACGTTTTGCATTCAAACATGCGCTAATGTGCACAAATTGTGCAATCGATTGTGTCAATTTGATTTACAAGTTAGGAATGATACAATTTTGTAATTTGGATTGTAAATATGCATTTGGACCATTGGAAGACATATTTGAAACCATTTTTGCACAAATTTTGCAAGAGTTCATGTTTCGCATTCAAACTCGCACGAACGTGCGCAAACTGTGCATTCAGTAACGTCAATTAGATTTATGAGCATGGAATGTGTGTTTTGGTTCAAAAATATGCAATTGGAACATTGGATAACACGTTTAGAACAATTTGTGCGCAAATTGCACTTGTTCGCATTTTTTATGTTCAAGCATGCATTTACGTGCAAAAGTTGTGCATTCAGTAATGTCAATTACATTTATGTGTTTAGAATGCTGTAATATGTAACTATTATTGTAAATGTGCAATTGGAACATTGGATAACACATTCAAAACCGTCTGCGCACTAATTTGCACAGCCTCACGTTTTGCATTCAAATATGCGCAAATTGCGCATTCAATGATGTTAATTCGATTTATGAGTTTGTAAGGGCATAATTTGTATTTTGAATTGTAAATATGGAATTGGGCCATTGGATAAAATGTTTTAAACCAATTATGCACATAATTTGCAAGAGTCCGCGCCTTACGTTCAAATATGCACAAGTCATGCATTTAGTGAAAATTAATTTGACTTATGAGTCAAGAATGATGGAATATGGCCGAAAATATGCAATCGAAACTTTGGACAACATATTGAAAACATTTTGAATGAAAATTCGGACGAGTTCGTGTTTCGTGTTCAAAATTGCACAAATTGTGCATTCGATTGTGTCAATTTGATTTACGAGCTTTGTAATGATATAAATTGTATTTGGGACTTCGAGTTGGCAGTTTGACCACGGGGTAACAACAAATCTTAAACAATTTATGCATGAATTTGCCGGAGTTCACGTTTTGCGTTCAAACATGCACAAATGTACAAAAAGTGTGCATTCAACTAAAACAATTTGATTTAAGAGTTTAGAATGCTAGAATCTGTACTTAGGATTAAAAATATGCAATTGGAACATTGGATAAGATGTTTAAAACAATTTGAGCACAAATTTGCACGAGTGTGCATTTTATTTTTAAAATGCGCAGATGTGCACAAATTGTGCATTCAATATTGTCAATCATATGTACTGATTTTGGAATGCTAGAACATATACTGAGTATTGAAAATATGCAACCGGAATATTGGATAAGATGTTTAATACAATTCGTACACAAATTTATGCGAGTTCATGTTTTGTGTTCAAACGTGCATAAATTATGGATACCATAATCCCAATCATACTTTTGAGCTTAGAATGCTAGAATTTGTACTAAGTATTGTAAATATGCAATTGGAACATTGGATAACATTTTTAAAGCCATTTGTCTACAAATTTGCACGAGTTCACGTTTTGCATTCAAACATGCGCTAATGTGCCCAAATTGTGCAATCGATTATGTCAATTTGATTTACAAGTTAGGAATGATACAATTTTGTAATTTGGATTGTAAATATGCATTTGGACCATTGGAAGATATATTTTAAACCATTTTTGCACAAATTTTGCAAGAGTTCATGTTTCGCATTCAAACTCGCACGAACGTGCGTAAACTATGCATTCAGTAAAGTCAATTAGATTTATGAGCATGGAATGTGTGTTTTGGTTCAAAAATATGCAATCGGAACATTGGATAACACGTTTAGAACAATTTGTACGCAAATTGCACTTGTTCGCATTTTTTTTGTTCAAACATGCACAAACGTGCAAAAATTGTGCATTCAGTAATGTCAATTACATTTATGTGTTTAGAATGCTGTAATATGTAACTATTATTGTGAATGTGCAATTGGAACACTGGATAACACGTTCAAAACCGTCTGCGCACTAATTTGCATGGCCTCACGTTTTGCGTTCAAATATGCACAAATTGCGCATTCAATGATGTCAATTCGATTTATGAGTTTGTAAGGGCATAATTTGTATTTTGAATTGTAAATATGGAATTGGGCCATTGGATAAAATGTTTTAAACCAATTATGCATAGAATTTGCAAGAGTCCGCGCCTTACGTTCAAATATGCACAAGTCGTGCATTTAGTGAAAATGAATTTGACTTATGAATCGAGAATGATGGAATATGACCAGAAATATGCAATCGGAACTTTGGACAACATATTTAAAACATTTTGAATGAAAATTGGGATGAGTTCGTGTTCCGTGTTCAAAATTGCACAAATTGTGCATTCGATTATGTCAATTTGATTTACGAGCTTTGTAATGATATAAATTGTATTTGGGACTTCGAGTTGGCGGTTTGACCATAGGGTAACAACAAATCTTAAACCATTTATGCACGAATTTGCCAGAGTTCACGTTTTGCGTTCAAATATGCACAAATGTACACAAAGTGTGCATTCAACTAAATCAATTTGATTTAAGAGTTTAGAATGCTAGAATTTGTACTTAGGATTAAAAATATGCAATTGGAACATTGGATAAGATGTTTAAAACAATTTGAGCACAAATTTGCATGAGTGTGCATTTTATTTTCAAAATGCGCAGATGTGCGCAAATTGTGCATTCAATATTGTCAATCATATGTACTGATTTTGGAATGCTAGAACATGTACTGAGTATTGAAAATATGCAACTGGAACATTGGATAAGATGTTTAAAACAATTCGTACACAAATTTGCGCAAGTTAATGTTTTGCGTTCAAACGTGCACAAATTATGGATACCATAATTGATGTGAATCCAAGTTCAAAGCCTAAAGAGATTCAAGATCCATTAATAGTACAAGAAGGCCCAATCACAAGGTCCAAATCCAAGAAGCTTCAAGAAGCCATATTGGGTTTAATTAGGGACATTTGGAAAGCTCAAGAAATTCAACCTAATAAAGCAGGCCCAAGGAATAATATTTAACTTGTTTTTGTGTTAATAACAATTAGGGTTACATATAGCCACCATATACAAGTTAATGGGGAAATTAATACCAAGTAATGGCTATTAATGTGGGTAGTGGTTATTAAGAGTTAATGGGGCAATTAATACAAAGTAATGGCTATTAATGTGGGTGGTGGTTATTAAGGCCATTTAAGAGTAAAAGTAATCCTATGTGTGTGAGTCTATTTTAGTAGTGTGTGCATGGACTTGTACTCTATATAAACAAGTCCTTTTCTTTCTTTTATAGCATGAATGAATTTGACATATGAATTATAACTTTGTTTGAGTTTTGTTGTGAGGAATTTTGTCTTTAATTTCTTGCATAAACTTTGTGACTTATCAAGCTTTATTCTAGCTTGTGGTGTCAAAATCTAAATCTTTGTTTTCTTGTTATTTATCAAACTTTCTTGTTTGTGGCATAAGAGGAAATTCAAAGTCTATCTTAGTATCTTTATCCTTGTTGGTAAAGGGGTTAATAATATGAACCCTAAAAGGGATCAACAACGCCTGAATATGAAGAATTCAAGCTAATTAGCTTAATTTCCTATTCTGAAATTAATTAGCTTAATTGGACGAATTTTGATTTATTTTCCTATTTTGGAGTCAATAAGGAAGATTCTAAAAGATGTGAGAAGATTCAAGAATATTCGAAGTCAAAGTCAAGGGTCAATGGTCAACATGTGACATGGCATGCTTCTATTCTTAGTTGTCATGAGTTGTCATTTTGCTTAGTTGTCATGACTTGTAATGAGTTGTCAATTTTGACTTTTCAAAGATGAGTTGTCATTAGTTGCCATTAGTTGTCCTATTTTAAAGGAAATCTCCTTAATTAAGGATTTTCCTATATAGGTATCTTTGGGAATAAGGAATAGACCCTTTTCCGTATCAGTTAAGTAGCATCTATCTTCTTACTTCAATCTTTGAACGATTCGAATTTGTGGATTAAATTGGTAATTTGATACGAACCCTACCTATAATAGAGATAGAACGCGCATCCAACTTTGAATATTAGCCCAAGGATCATCAAGGATAGTTGTGTTGATGGAGCTAAACCCCTTGCTTACTAATTTGAAGTAAGATACTTAGCTATTATAAGATGAACAATCACACAATTCTAAGTTTAATCTAACCTAGCAATTGTAATGAAAGGTAGAAGTGAAACAATTCAAGTAAACTTACAAAGTTTTAAAAGAACAAAGTTTAAGGAAAAACCTTACTTTTAATATTTCAATACTTCTTAAATTCGTATGTCATAGGGTTAGCCCTTATATAGGCATGTAAACAACCTAATCCTTAAAGGAAAAGGTTCTATTCCTTATTCCCAAAGATACCTATATAGGAAAATCCTTAATTAAGGAGATTTCCTTTAAAATAGGACAACTAATGACAACTCATCTTTGAAAAGTCAAAATTGACAACTTATTACAATTCATGACAACTAAGCAAAATGACAACTCATGACAACTAAGCATTAAAGCATGCCATGTCATATGTTGACCATTGACCATTGACTTTGACTTGTTGACTATTTGACTTTGACTTTGACTTTGACTTGTTGACTTTGACTTGGAATATTCTTGAATCTTCTCACATCTTCTAGAATCTTCCTTATTGACTCCAAAATATGAATAAAAAAACAACTTCCAAATTCATCCAATTCACGCTAATTAATTCCAGAATAGGAAATTAAGCTAATTAGCTTGAATTCTTCATCATGCGGCTCCAAGGTTGTACTTGTAGTCAAATCCACCAACTTGCTTGTAATGTGAAAGACAAGCAAATTCAATGCTTGTTTGAACTTCTTTGTCCTTGATCTTGTCATTAGTCCCTCATAATGCAATGGATCACTTGGTTTGATGGGCTTGCTTAGCGTGGTTGCATCATTCCCCCCTTCCTCAAGATGATTCATCCTCGAATCAGCACCTACATTAAAATCAAAAAGAGATAAATCAGCAACATTAAATGTAGCACTTACACCATACTCACCGGGTAAGTCAATCTTATAAGCATTGTCATTGATGCGCTCTAACACTTGGAAGGGTCCATCACCACGGGGCATCAACTTACATTTCCTTTGAGTAGGAAACCTTTCTTTACGTAAATGTACCCAAACCCAATCACCTGGTTCAAATACAACTTTTATGCGCCCCTTGTTTGCATGTTTGGCATATTGCTCATTCTTTCTTTCAAGATTTGCTCGCACCTTTTCATGTAGGACTTCACAAATTCTGCCTTCTTCTTTCCATCTAGATTTACTTGTTCACTTAAAGGTAAAGCAATCAAATCTAAAGGACTCAACGGAATAAAACCATAAACAATCTCAAAAGGATAAAAATTGGTAGAAGAATGCACACTACGATTATATGCAAATTCAATATGTGGCAAGCAATCTTCCCATGATTTCAAATTATGCCTAACCATGGTTCTTAGTAATTGAGATAAAGTTCTATTAACTACCTCAGTTTGCCCATCAGTTTGTGGATGACAGGTTATAGAAAATAAAAGCTTAGTGCCCAATTTACCCCACAAAGTCTTCTAAAAGTAGCTTAAAAATTTAGCATCTCTATCACTCACAATTTTCTAGGCATGCCATGCAAACGAACAATCTCTTTAAAGAACAAATCCGCAACATGTTGTGCATCATTAGTTTTTCTACATGCTATAAAGTGAGCCATTTTAGAAAACCTATCTACAACAACATATATTGAATCATGTCCTTGCTTAGTCCTAGGTAAACCAAGCACAAAATCCATGGAAATATCAATCCAAGGTGAACTAGGCACCGGTAAAGGCATATACAAACCATGTGGTTTTAACTTAGACTTAGCTTGTTTACACACAATGCACTTATCACAAATTCTAACAAAATCTTTTTTCATGTTAGGCCAATAAAAGTAATCATGTAAAACATCTAAAGTCTTGGCTATACCAAAATGTCCCATTAAACCACCCTCATGTGCTTCACGAACAAGTAATTCACGCATAGAACAGTTAGGAACACACAACTGTTTCTCTTTAAACAAGTAACCATCATGCCTATAGAACTTTTCAAAAGCAATATTTTCACATGCATGATAAACACTACCAAAATCACTGTCATTCTCATATAACTCTTTTATGTATTCAAATCCTAGCAATTTGGCATCTAACGAAGCAAGTAAAGTATACCTTCTTGAAAGTGCATCAGCCACAACATTCTCTTTACCTTGCTTGTATTTAATGACATAAGGAAATGACTCAATGAATTCACTCCACCTAGCATGTCGTTTGTTAAGCTTATTTTGCCCCTTCAAGTGCTTCAAGGATTCATGATCAGTATGTATCACGAACTCTTTAGGCAATAAATAATGCTGCCATGTCTCCAGAGCGCGAACTAAGGTATACATCTCTTTGTCATAAGTGGGGTACTTCAAGCTTGCACCATTTAACTTTTCACTAAAATAAGCAATTGGTTGTCCATCACATTCAATTTCAAATGTTTTAGAAAAATTAGGTAGAGTAAGTAAAGGAGCAAATGTCAACTTATCCTTAAGCATGTAAAATGCTTGTTCTTGTGCTTCTCCCCACTTGAAGCCAATATTTTTCTTAATGACTTTGGTCAATGGTGCTGTAATGGTACTAAAATCCCTCACAAATCACCTATAAAAGCTTGTAAGACCATGAAAACTTCACACATCACTAACTCCTCTAGGCGTAGGCCAGTCTTTAATTGCCTTGACCTTCTCTTCTTCTACCTCTATTCCTTTTGCACTAACAACAAAGCCTAAGAAAACAAGCTTATGTGTGCAAAAACTACACTTTTTGAGGTTAGCATACAAACATTCCTTACGCAGCACTTCCAAAACCAAATGCACATGTTCAATATGCTCTTCCAAAGATTTACTATATATAAGTATATCATCAAAATAAACAACCACAAATTTTCCAATGAAAGCATGCAAAACATGGTTCATTAATCTCATAAAAGTGCTAGGTGCATTAGTTAAACCAAAAGGCATGACTAACCACTCATATAAACCATATTTTGTTTTCAATGCAGTTTTCCACTCATCACCCTCTTTCATGCGAATTTGATGATAACCACTTTTCAAATCAATCTTGGAAAATATAATAGCCCCATGCAACTCATCAAGCATATCATCTAACCTAGGAATAGGATGATGATACTTTACCATTATTTTATTAATTGCACGATAATCAACACACATTCTCCAAGTGCCATCCTTCTTAGGCACAAGTAAAATCGGAACGGCACATGGGCTCATGCTTTCTCGAATGTAACCTTTGTTCATAAGATCCTCAACTTGCCTTTGCAACTCTTTGGTTTCCTCAGGATTGCATCTATACATGGGTCTATTTGGAATTGTAGAACTAAGTACAAAGTCAATTTGATGCTCTATTCCTCTTATTGGCGGCAAACCACTAGGAATATCATCGGGAAACACATCTTGAAATTCCTGCAATAATCTCACAAAAGAACTAGGCAAAGAAGGGTCAAGATCATTAGAGCTCAAATAAGATTCCTTGTAAACAAGTACAAGCATAGGCTGCCTTAAAAGTAAAGCTTTCCTCACATCTTTTTCTTTTGCATAAAAACTTGCTTTTCTCTCTTGTGTTACCTTATTCACACTCAACTCTCCTTTTGCATGCGCATCACTCTTTTTTTTCTCATTGTGCATCCCCTCAAGCTCTCCTTTTTACACTCTTTGCTCACTCCTCTCATTGCTTTTCTCACAGCTTTCCTTTTGCTTGTTTGCCTTTTCTTTTTTATGCAAACTCTCTCTCTCTCTTTTTATTGCTTTTTCTTTTTCAAACTCTTCAAATCTTTGCTTTAGGACTTTTTGGTCCTCATACACTTCTTTAGGGGTTAAAGGTTTAAGGGTAATGGGTACATCATTCATTATAAAAGAATATCTATTAGAGAACCCATTATGATTAGCCCTCCTATCATATTGCCAAGGACACCCCAAAAGAATATGACAAGCTTGCATAGGCACTACATCACACAATACTTCATCTTCATATTTGCCTATGGAAAATGCTATCTTCACTTGTTTAGTTACTTTTATCTCCCCATAATCATTCAACCATTGCAATGTGTAAGGCCTAGGGTGCTTCATGGTATATAAATGCAATTTCTCAACTAACATGGTGCTAGCTACATTTGTGCAACTACTGCCATCAATGATCATACAACATACCTTATCTTGCACCTTGCATCTAGTGTGAAAGATGTTCTCACGTTGTGCCTCATCCTCCATCTTGGTTTGCACATTCATGATTCGCCTTGTAACAAGCAATTCACCATGTGATGGACTTTGTACAGCCTCATCATCACTTGCATCCTCAAGCTCAGTCATCTCCAAATTGCACTCATCATCATCACTTTCACTAAAGACTTCGCTACCCCTCATCGTCATGGTGTGCTTATTTGGGCAGTTAGAAGAGATATGCCCATAACCCAAACATTTAAAACATTGAACATCACGAGATCGTTTAGTTTGAGTTTCACCTTTGTCTTTGGTCTTGGCATTGCCCCCTTCGTTTCCTCCTTTGTTGTTGTCAAATTTTGCCTTAGTGAAGCTTTTATCTCCATTCTTCCAATTTGACTTCCATGAAGCACTAGAAGAAGTTGAATTGCCTTTGGAATTCTTGAACTTCAATTGCTTCTCAATCTTGATCACCATGTGCAACATATCATCCATGTTAACATAGTGATGTAATTCCACTAAGTCGGCTATGTTTCTATTCAGCCCATGCAAAAACCTCGCCATTGTTGCCTCACGATCTTCATCAATATTTGCTCTAATCATAGCTATCTCCATTGCTTAATGGTACTCCTCTACACTTTTAGATCCTTGACAAAGTTTTGAAGTTTATTATACAATTCTCTATAATAGTGTGTAGGAACAAACCTCTTGCGCATGATTGCCTTCATCTCCTCCCATGTCTCAATAGGTCGATCATGGCTCCTTCTTCTACTAGTCACCAATTGATCCCACCAAACAAGTGCATAATCGGTAAACTCTATGGCAGCTAGCTTCACCTTCTTTTCTTCGAAATATTGATGGCACTCAAAGATGAACTCCACTTTTTGCTCCCACTCCAAATAGGCTTTGACATCACTTTTGCCTTGAAAGCTTGGAATTTTCATCTTAATGCTTCCCAAGTTGTTATCAACTCTTGCACGCCCGTTTCTGCCTGAATTGGATGTTTGTTCGTCATCCTCTTGTTCATGTCTCCCACGGGTTCTAGTATTGATTATACTAGCATCTCAATGATGAATTAACTCTATCTTGTCTATTCAGTCTGCCAAGTCTCCAATTTGGTTTACCAAATCTAGTCTCAACTTGTCAAACAATTGGCTCATGGATTTCATGTACATCTTTTGATCGGGCATTCCTTCTTCACCTTCTTGAGTCATTACTTTAATTTTTCCTACAAGAAATTATTAGTAGCAATAGAAAAGATCTCACCAAACACTCCCTTATGTGTTTCACTCAATTTAAATGGCACTCACACTCGTGTTTCACTCAATAAGGCTCTCACCCTTTTATGAGCTCACCACTCGCCTTTTATCACTCAAATTCCCCAAATCTTAGTTCTAATAAAACTAATGCAAATTATACAAAAATTGCTCAATCAACTCAACACCACAATCATAAAAATCAAATTAAACTCAAAATTCAAAATGACTATTCACGAATCAAATAAATAAGAAAATAAGCAAGTGAACAAAACTTAGCTCAAAATCAAGAAAAACCCAATTTTTAGAAGCCAAGAAATCATACACAATGAAAATTAACAAAAGAAGTCAAATTTGAGTTATAAACCCACAAACACAACCAAAACACAATTCTGAATTAAAACAAAGTAACAATTTTTTTTTCTCAATAGATATGGAAATTGAATAAACTAACTCAATTAAGGGTCTTTTGATAGATTTCGAACCCTTTTTCATAAAACACAATGTTTGGTGTTTTTTTTTTTTTGAGATTGAGAAGAATTGAGAAGAAGAAGAAGAAATTATGAACAAAAATTAAATGATAAATAACCAAACCTTGAAGTTTGGCTCTGATACCAAACTGATACGAACCCTACCTATAATAGAGATAGAACGCGCATCCAACTTTGAATATTAGCCCAAGGATCATCAAGGATAGTTATGTTGATGGAGCTAAACCCCTTGCTTATTAATTTGAAGCAAGATACTTAGCTATTATAAGATGAACAATCACACAATTCTAAGTTTAATCTAACCTAGCAATTGTAATGAAAGGTAGAAGTGAAACAATTCAAGTAAACTTGCAAAGTTTCAAAAGAACAAAGTTTAAGGAAAAATCGTACTTTTAATATTTCAATACTTCTTAAATTCGTATGTCATAGGGTTAGCGCTTATATAGGCATGTAAACAACCTAATCCTTAAAGGAAAAGGTTCTATTCCTTATTCCCAAAGATACCTATATAGGAAAATCCTTAATTAAGGAGATTTCCTTTAAAATAGGACAACTAATGACAACTCATCTTTGAAAAGTCAAAATTGACAACTCATTACAATTCATGACAACTCATGACAACTAAGCATTAAAGCATGCCATGTCATATGTTGACCATTGACCATTGACTTTGACTTATTGACTATTTGACTTTGACTTTGACTTGTTGACTTTGACTTGGAATATTCTTGAATCTTCTCACATCTTATAGAATCTTCTAGAATCTTCCTTATTGACTCCAAAATATGAATAAAAAAACAACTTCCAAATTTGTCCAATTCAAGCTAATTAATTTCAGAATAGGAAATTAAGCTAATTAGCTTAATTTGCTTGAATTCTTCATCATACGGCTCCAAGCTTGTACTTGTAGTCAAATCCACCAACTTGCTTGTAATATGAAAGACAAGCAAATTCAATGCTTGTTTGAACTTCTTCGTCCTTCATCTTGTCATTGGTCCCTCATAATGCAATGGATCACTTGGTTTGATGGGCTTGCTTAGCTTGGTTGCATCATAATTTCTAGTTTTCTTCTAATTCAACTTATCATAGTATTCTTGCTATTGGGGAGTTAATTGATGAAACCTACAATTCCCATCATAAGTGGTATCAGAGCATTGGCTCAAGATTGAGGTTTGCATATCTAAAACTATCTTTTAGTTCTCAATATCTTATGTTCATCTTATACTTTTCACCTTTCATGCTATCTATTGTTCTTGTTATTTTTTTTATTCTTCTTATCTCAAGATTTTGTTTACATATATCAAAAAAAAAAAGTTTTTATCTTTGAGATTTTTGTGATACCTTTCAATTCGTGCATATATCAAAAAAAAAAAAAAAGAAATTCGTCCGTAAAAAAAAATATATGTTATCTTTGATATTCTTGTGTTAGATCTCAGTTTACATTAAAAAAAAAATTGACTCATCATATTCCATTGAGATCTATCTTTATAATTTTGTCTCTTTGTGTTCTTTGATGATCTATCTTTGTTTTTCATTTCTATTAGCCTATTTGTTACAAATTGTTCATTTCTTTAAGCCTACCTTATTATTATTTTTTTTTTATCATTGATTACTACATTCTTGAATTTTGTTTGATTGAGAAACTTAGTTCATCTAAGAAATCAAAAGGCAAATCTGAGAGGTAAAAGGCAAGAGTGTGAGATTATTAGAGAAAAAGCCAAAATTGAGTGTAAACACGAGTGGTATACATCAATTTTGAGTGAAACACGTGAGGGAGTGTTGTGAGATTATTTCTTTCTATTTTCTTTTGTTAAAATTTTAGGTTTTACAATCATGTCAAAAGACACAAGTTCTTCTTCTATAAATGATCATGTGATTCAAGCTATGCAACAATAATTTGAAAGAATGTTTAACATGATGGCGGGAGTCAATGAGAAATTGGAGAGGCATGATGGCATCCTTAACCAATTACAAGGAGAGCCTAGACAAAGGAGACGTCCACCAATTGACCAAGAGGACTATGAAGGAGAGGATGAATTGGATGATGATCAAGTCACCTTGGTGGGACAACAAATCAATCCTAGGAGACAAGCTAGGAGAGGACGTCCTAAAGATGATGTTGATCGCAACCTTGGAAGCATCAAAATGAAGATTCCTTCATTCCAAGGAAGAAATGATCCAGATGTGTACCTTGAATGGGAGAGGAAAGTGGAACTCATCTTCGAATGTCATAATTATTCGAAGGAGAAAAAGGTAAAACTTGCCGCTGTTGAGTTTAGTGATTATGCAATTGTTTGGTGGGATCAATTTTGCAAGGACAGACGTAGATATGGAGAAAGACCCGTGGAGTCTTGGAGGGAAATGAAGCAAATCATGAGAAAGAGGTTTGTTCCAAGCCATTACTATAGAGAGCTTCATCAAAGGTTACAAACTCTAATTCAAGGATCCATGAGTGTTGAGGAGTATCATAAAGAAATGGAGAAGGCTATGATTAGAGCAAATGTGGTAGAAGATCGTGAAGCTACCATGTCAAGGTTCTTGAGAGGGCTAAACAAAAATATTGCTGATGTTGTTCATTTGCAACATTATGTGGAGATTGAAGATATGGTGAATTTGGCTATGAAAGTGGAAAGGCAATTGAAAGGAAAGAGGTATGATTCTAAACCAAATGTGGGTTCTTCTTCTTCTTGGAAAACTTCTTGGGGGAAAAAGGATGATAAACCTTTTAATAAGTCAAAAGTGGAAGAAACTAAACCTAAAATTGACTTGGGTAATAAGGGAAAGGGTGAGAATCAACCAGCCCAAACTAGGGGAATAAAATGTTTTAAGTGTTTGGGTCATGGGCACATTGCTAGGGAATGTCCAAATAAGAAAGCTATGATTCTAAGGGATGGTGATATTGAATCGGAGAGTGAGGGGGATAGTGATGATGATATGCCTTCTTTAGAAGATTGTAGTGATGTTGAATGTGCTAAGGGAGATAATCTTGTTGTTCAAAGAACATTGAGTTTGCAAAATAAACATGATGTCCATAGGGAGCAAAGGGAAAATTTATTTCATACTCATTGTTTGATTTCTAACAAGTTGTGCAACATGATTGTGGATAGTGGAAGTTGTACTAATGTAGCAAGCACTTTGCTAGTGGAGAAATTGAAGTTGCCTACTACCAAGCACCCAAGACCATACAAGTTGCAATGGCTTAATGAAAGTGGAGTTGTAAAGGTAAATAAGCAAGTTCTAATTTCTTTTCAAATTGGTAGATATAAGGATGAGGTGTTGTGTGATGTGTTACCAATGTTGGCCGGACATATGTTGTTGGGGAGACCTTGGCAATATGATAGAAGGGCTAATCATGATGGATTCAAAAATATGTATACTTTGACTATGGATGGAAAAAGGTTTAACCTTGGACCATTAACCCCAAAATAGATTTTTGAAGACGAAATGCGCATCAAGCAACAATATGAAGAAATGGGTTCTTCATTGGGAAATTCTTTGGGAAGGAAAACCTTTGAGAGTAAAGAAAAAGGTGAGATGAGTGAACCTAAAAATTCCAATTCTCTTGACCAAAGTGGGAAACACATGGTGAGAGAAAACAAGGAAGGTTCAAATGAAAGAAAAATGAGTGTTTATGCAAAAATGAGTGATGTGAAGGAAGCTATGCTTTTGAGGCAACACATGGTTGTACTTATGTACAAGGAGATTTTGCATATTTCTAATGAAATAACCAATGGTTTGCCTAGTGTTGTTGTTGATCTTTTGCAGGTTTATGAAGATTTATTCCCAAAAGAAATTCCAAATGGTTTGCCACCTAAAAGAGGCATTGAGCACCAAATTGATTTCATACCCGGAGCAAGCATTCCAAATAGACCAGCATATAGATGTAATCCGGAGGAGACCAAGTTAATCCAAAAGCAAGTGAGTGAGCTTATGGAGAAGGGTTATGTTCGTGAAAGCATGAGTCCATGTGTCGTACCTATCTTGTTAGTGCCTAAGAAAGATGGAACTTGGAGGATGTGTGTTGATTGTCGTGCCATCAATAAAATCACGGTGAAGTATAGACATCCCATTCCTAGGCTAGATGACATGTTGGATGAATTGCATGGTTCATATTTATTTTAAAAAATTGATTTGAAATCTGGTTATCATCAAATTAGAATGAGAGAAGGTGATGAATGGAAAACAGCTTTTAAAACTAAACATGGTTTATATGAGTGGTTAGTAATGCCTTTTGGTTTAACTAATGCACCAAGCACTTTCATGAGATTGATGAATCATGTTTTAAGAGCATTCATAGGCAAATTTGTTGTTGTCTATTTTGATGATATCTTGGTTTATAGCAAAAATTTAGATGAGCATGTACAACATTTGACTTGTGTTTTTAATGTGCTTAGAGAAGAGAAGTTGTATGCTAATCTAAAGAAATGCTATTTTTGCACTAATGAAATTACTTTTCTTGGATATATTGTCAATGACAAGGGCATTCATGTTGATCAAGAAAAGGTAAAAGTAATTAGAGAATGGCCAACACCCATAAGTGTAAGTGATGCAAGAAGCTTTCATGGTTTAGCTAGCTTTTGTAAAAGGTTCATTAAAAATTTTTCTACCATAGCTGCACCTTTAACTGAATGCATCAAAAAGAATGTTGGTTTTAAGTGGGGAATTGAACAAGATGAGGCTTTTAATTTGCTAAAAGACAAATTAAGTTCTGCACCCTTGTTATCTTTGCCAAATTTTGCTAAACGTTTTGAGATTCAGTGCGATGCAAGTGGCATAGGTATTGGAGGAGTTTTGATGCAAGAAGGCAAGCCCATAGCATTCTTTAGCGAAAAGCTAAGTGGAGCAAGTCTAAACTACCCTACATATGACAAGGAGTTCTATGCATTGGTGAGGGTTCTAAGGACATGGCAACATTATCTTGGTTACAAAGAATTCATAATTTACACTGACCATGAGTCCTTGAAGTATCTCAAAGGACAAGGAAAGCTCAACAAGAGACATGCAAAATGGGTGGAATTCATTAAATCCTTTCTATACATCATTAAGCACAAACAAGGGAAAGAAAATGTGGTGGCCGATGCATTATCAAGAAGGTATGCCTTGATCTCTAAACTTGATGCAAAATTATTAGGATTTGAATACATCAAAGATCTTTATTCTAATGATCCTGATTTTGCTAATGTTTATGGGGCATGTGAGAAAGGGGGTTTTGATAAGTTCTATAAGTTTGATGGTTTTCTTTTTCGGGAAAACAAATTGTGTGTGCCACAAAGTTCTTTAAGAGAGTTACTTGTGAGATAGGCACATAGCGGAGGTTTAATGGGGAATTTTAGGATTAAGAAAACTTTGGATGTGTTGGGTGACCATTTTTTTTGGCCACACATGAAAAGGGATGTTAAGAGAATTTGTGAGAATTGCATTACTTGCAAACAAGCCAAATCCAAAGCAATGCCTCATGGTTTGTATACACCTCTTACTATACCAAATGAACCTTGGGTAGACATTTCTATGGATTTTGTTTTAGGATTACCTAGGTCCAAGGGAGGGAGAGATTCCATTTTTGTTGTTGTGGACAGGTTTAGCAAAATGGCACATTTCATTCCATGTCACAAGATGAATGATGCAACCCATATTGCCAATCTATTCTTCAAGGAGATTATTAGGCTACATGGAGTGCCAAGGACCATTGTGAGTGATAGGGATGTCAAATTCCTAAGTCACTTTTGGAAGACTCTTTGGGGAAAGATGGGGACAAAGCTTTTTTATTCTACAACTTGTCATCCACAAACGGATGGACGAACGGAGGTGGTCAATAGGACACTTTCAACACTTTTGAGGGTTGTCATCCAAAGAAATCTGAAGAATTGGGAAGAATGTTTGCCACATGTGGAATTTGCTTACAATAGGAGTGTGCATGGTTCAACAAATTGCTCACCATTTGAAGTTGTGTATGGATTCAACCCATTGACTCCATTAGATTTACTACCATTGCCATTGGACAAAGCTAATCTAGAGGGGAAACAAAAAGCTGAGTTCATCAAGACTTTGCATGAGAGGGTGCGTGCAAACATTGAGAAGAAGACACTCGAATATGAAAAGCAACACAACAAAGGGAGGAAGCAAGTCATTTTTGAGCCCAGAGATTGGGTGTGGGTGCACTTAAGGAAGGAAATATTTCCTAACCAAAGGAAATCAAAGCTTATGCCAAGAGGAGATGGTCCTTTTAAAGTGCTTCAACGCATCAACAACAATGCCTACAAGCTAGAACTTCCAAGTGAGTATGGCAATGTTAGTGCTACTTTCAATGTTAGTGACTTGTCTTTCTTTGATGTAGGTGATAAAGATGATGGAGCTGATTTGGGGACAAATCCTTTTGAAGAAAGGGGAATAATGTGAATCCAAGTTCAAAGCCTAAAGAGATTCAAGATCCATTAATAGTACAAGAAGGCCCAATCACAAAGTCCAAATCCAAGAAGCTTCAAGAAGCCATATTGGGTTTAATTAGGGAAATTTGGAAAGCTCAAGAAATTCAACCCAATAAAGCAGGCCCAAGGAATAATATTTAACTTGTTTTTATGTTAATAACAATTAGGGTTACATGTAGCCACCATATACAAGTTAATGGGGAAATTAATACCAAGTAATGGCTATTAATTTGGGTAGTGGTTATTAAGAGTTAATGGGGCAATTAATACAAAGTAATGGCTATTAATGTGGGTGGTGGTTATTAAGGCCATTTAAGAGTAAAAGTAATCCTATGTGTGTGAGTCTATTTTAGTAGTGTGTGCATGGACTTGTACTCTATATAAACAAGTCCTTTTCTTTCTTTTGTAGCATGAATGAATTTGATATATGAATTATAACTTTGTTTGAGTTTTATTGTGAGGAATTTTGTCTTTAATTTCTTGTATAAACTTTGTGACTTATCAAGCTTTATTCTAGCTTGTGGTGTCAAAATCTAAATCTTTGTTTTCTTGTTATTTATCAAACTTTCTTGTTTGTGGCATAAGAGGAAATTCAAAGTCTGTCTTAGTATCTTTATCCTTGTTGGTAAAGGGGTTAAGTAGCATTTATCTTCTTACTTCAATCTTTGAACGATTCGAATTTGTGGATTAAATTGGTAATTTCTAGTTTTCTTCTAATTCAACTTATCATAGTATTCTTGCTATTGGGGAGTTAATTGATGAAACCAACAATTCCCATCAGCACTAATTTGCACGGCCTCACGTTTTGTGTTCAAATATGCACAAATTGTGCATTCAATGATGTCAATTAGATTTATGAGTTTGTAAGGGCATAATTTGTATTTTGAATTGTAAATATGGAATTAGGCCATTGGATAAAATGTTTTAAACCAATTATGCACAGAATTTGCAAGAGTCCACGTCTTACGTTCAAATATGCACAAGTCGTGCATTTAGTGAAAATTAATTTGACTTATGAGTCGAGAATGATGGAATATGACCGGAAATATGCAATCGGAACTTTGGACAACATATTTAAAACATTTTGAATGAAGATTGGGACGAGTTCGTGTTCCGTGTTCAAAATTGCACAAATTGTGCATTCGATTATGTCAATTTGATTTACGAGCTTTGTAATGATATAAATTGTATTTGGGACTTCGAGTTGGCAGTTTGACCATAGGGTAACAACAAATCTTAAACCATTTATGCACGAATTTGCTGGAGTTCACGTTTTGCGTTCAAACATGCACAAATGTACACAAAGTGTGCATTCAACTAAATCAATTTGATTTAAGAGTTTAGAATGCTAGAATCTGTACTTAGGATTAAAAATATGCAGTTGGAACTTTGGATAAGATGTTTAAAACAATTTGAGCACAAATTTGCACGAGTGTGCATTTTATTTTCAAAATGCGCAGATGTGCGCAAATTGTGCATTCAATATTGTCAATCATATGTACTGATTTTGGAATGCTAGAACATGTACTGAGTATTGAAAATATGCAATCGGAACATTGGATAAGATGTTTAAAACAATTCATACACAAATTTGCACGAGTTCATGTTTTGCGTTCAAACGTGCACAAATTATGGATACCATAATGCCAATCATATTTTTGAGCTTAGAATGCTAGAATTTGCACTAAGTATTGTAAATATGCAATTGGAACATTGGATAACATTTTTAAAGCCATTTGTCTACAAATTTGCACGAGTTCACGTTTTGCATTCAAACATGCGCTAATGTGCACAAATTGTGCAATCAATTGTGTCAATTTGATTTACAAGTTAGGAGTGATACAATTTTGTAATTTTGGATTGTAAATATGCATTTGGACCATTGGAGGACATATTTTAAACCATTTTTGCACAAATTTTGCAAGAGTTCACATTTCGCATTCAAACTCGCATGAACGTGCGCAAACTGTGCATTCAGTAACGTCAATTAGATTTATGAGCATGGAATGCTAGAATGTGTGCTTTGGTTCAAAAATATGCAATCAGAATGATGTGAATCCAAGTTCAAGGCCTAAAGAGATCCAAGATCCATTAATAGTACAAGAAGGCCCAATCACAAGGTCCAAATCCAAGAAGCTTCAAGAAGCCATATTGGGTTTAATTAGGGACATTTGGAAAGCCTAAGAATTTCAACCCAATAAAGCATCCATGGAGGCCCAAGGAATAATATTTAACTTGTTTTTGTATTAATAACAATTAGGGTTACATGTAGCCACCATATACAAGTTAATGGGGTAATTAATACCAAGTAATGGCTATTAATGTGGGTAGTGGTTATTAAGAGTTAATGGGGTAATTAATTCCAAGTAATGGCTATTAATGTGGGTGGTGGTTATTAAGGCCATTTAAGAGTAAAAGTAATCCTATGTGTGTGAGTCTATTTTAGTAGTGTGTGCATGGACTTGTACTCTATATAAACAAGTCCTTTTTTTCTTTCTTTTATAGCATGAATGAATGAATTTGATATATGAATTATAACTTTGTTTGAGTTTTATTGTGAGGAATTTTGTCTTTAATTTCTTGCATAAACTTTGTGACTTATCAAGCTTTATTCTAGGTTGTGGTGTGAAAACCTAAATCTTTATTTTCTTGTTATTTATCAAACTTTCTTGTTTGTGGCATAAGAGGAAATTCAAAGTCTATCTTAGTATCTTTATCCTTGTTAGTAAAGGGATTAAGTAGCATCTATCTTCTTACTTCAATCTTTGAACGATCCAAATTTATGGATTAAATTGGTAATTTCAAGTTTTCTTCTAATTCAACTTATCATAGTATTCTTGCTATTGGGGAGTTAATTGATGAAACCTACAATTTCCATCATAAGTGGTATCAGAGCATTGGCTCAAGATTGAGGTTTGTGTATCCAAAACTATCTTTTAGTTCTCAATATCTTATGTTCATCTTACATTTTGCACCTTTCTTGCTATCTATTATTCTTGTTATTTTTTTTTATCTTTATTCTTCTTATCTCAAGATTTTGTTTGCAGATATCAAAAAAAAAAAGTTGTTATCTTTGAGATTTTTGTGATACCTTTCAATTCGTGCATATATCAAAAAAAAAAAAAAGAAATTCGTCCATAAAAAAAGTATATGTTATCTTTAATATTCCTATGTTAGATCTCAGTTTACATCAAAAAAAAATTGACTCTTCATATTCCATTGAGATCTATCTTTATAATTCTGTCTCTTTGTGTTCTTTGATGATCTATCTTTGTTTTTCATTTCTATTAGCCTATTTGTTACAAATTGTTCTTTTCTTTAAGCCTACCTTATTATTTTCTTGTTAGCCTACCTTATTTTTTTTATCATTGATTACTACATTCTTGAATTTTGTTTGATTAAGAAACTTAGTTCATCTAATAAATCAAAAGGCAAATTTGAGAGGTAAAAGGCAAGAGTGTGAGATCATTAGAGAAAAAGCCAAAATTGAGTGTAAACACGAGTGGTATACATCAATTTTGAGTGAAACACGTGAGGGAGTGTTGTGAGATTATTTCTTTCTATTTTCTTTTGTTAAAATTTTAGGTTTTACAATCATGTCAAAAGACACAAGTTCTTCTTCCACAAATGATCATGTGATTCAAGCTATGCAACAACAATTTGAAAGAATGTTTAACATGATGGCGGGAGTCAATGAGAAATTGGAGAGGCATGATGGCATCCTTAACCAATTACAAGGAGAGCCTAAACAAAGGAGACGTCCACCAATTGACCAAGAGGACTATGAAGGAGAGGATGAATTGGATGATGATCAAGTCACCTTGGTGGGACAACAAATCAATCCTAGGAGACAAGCTAGGAGAGGACGTCCTATAGATGATGTTGATCGCAACCTTGGAAGCATCAAAATGAAGATTCCTTCATTCCAAGGAAGAAATGATCCAGATGTGTACCTTGAATGGGAGAGGAAAGTGGAACTCATCTTCGAATGTCATAATTACTCGGAGGTGAAAAAGGTAAAACTTATCGCTGTTTAGTTTAGTGATTATGCAATTGTTTGGTGGGATTAATTTTGCAAGGAAAGACGTAGATATGGAGAAAGACCTGTGGAGTCTTGGAGGGAAATGAAGCAAATCATGAGAAAGAGGTTTGTTCTAAGCCATTACTATAGAGAGCTTCATCAAAGGTTACAAACTCTAATTCAAGGATCCATGAGTGTTGAGGAGTATCACAAAGAAATGGAGAAGGCTATGATTAGAGGAAATGTGGTAGAAGATCGTGAAGCTACCATGGCAAGGTTTTTGAGAGGGCTAAACAAAAATATTGCTGATGTTGTTGATTTGCAACATTATGTGGAGATTGAAGATATGGTGAATTTGGCCATGAAAGTGGAAAGGCAATTGAAAGGAAAGAGGTATGATTCTAAACCAAATGTGGGTTCTTCTTCTTCTTGGAAAACTTCTTGGGGGAAAAAGGATGATAAACCTTTTAATAAGTCAAAAGTGGAAGAAACTAAACCTAAAATTGACTTGGGTAATAAGGGAAAGGGTGAGAATCAACCAGCCCAAACTAGGGGAATAAAATGTTTTACGTGTTTGGGTCATGGGCACATTGCTAGGGAATGTCCAAATAAGAAAGCTATGATTCTAAGGGATGGTGATATTGAATCGGAGAGTGAGGGGGATAGTGATGATGATATGCCTTCTTTATAAGATTGTAGTGATGTTGAATGTGCTAAGGGAGATAATCTTGGTGTTCAAAGAACATTGAGTTTGCAAAATAAACATGATGTCCATAGGGAGCAAAGGGAAAATTTGTTTCATACTCATTGTTTGATTTCTAACAAGTTGTGCAACATGATTGTGGATAGTGGAAGTTGTACTAATGTAGCAAGCACTTTGCTAGTGGAGAAATTGAAGTTGCCTACTGCCAAGCACCCAAGACCATACAAGTTGCAATGGCTTAATGAAAGTGGAGTTGTAAAGGTAAATAAGCAAGTTCTAATTTCTTTTCAAATTGGTAGATATAAGGATGAGGTGTTGTGTGATGTGTTACCAATGTTTGCCGGACATATGTTGTTGGGGAGACCTTGGGAATATGATAGAAGGGCTAATCATGATCGATTCAAAAATATGTATACTTTGACTATGGGTGGAAAAAGGTTTAACCTTGGACCCTTAACCCCAAAACAGATTTTTGAAGACCAAATGTGCATCAAGCAACAATATGAAGAAATGGGTTCTTCATTGGGAAATTCTTTGGGAAGGGAAACCTTTGAGAGTAAAGAAAAAGGTGAGATGAGTGAACCTAAAAATTCCAATTCTCTTGACCAAAATGGGAAACACATGGTGAGAGAAAACAAGGAAGGTTCAAATGAAAGAAAAATGAGTGTTTATGCAAAAATGAGTGATTTAAAGGAAGCTATGCTTTTGAGGCAACACATGCTTGTACTTATGTATAAGGAGATTTTGCATATTTCTAACGAAATAACCAATGGTTTGCCTAGTGTTGTTGTTGATCTTTTGCAGGTTTATGAAGATTTATTCCCAGATGAAATTCCAAATGGTTTGCCACCTAAAAGAGGCATTGAGCACCAAATTGATTTCATACCCGGAGCAAGCATTCCAAATAGACCATCATATAGATGTAATCCAGAGGAGACCAAGGAAATCCAAAAGCAAGTGAGTAAGCTTATGGAGAAGGGTTATGTTCATGAAAGCATGAGTCCATGAACCGTACCTGTCTTGTTAGTGCCTAAGAAAGATGGACCTTGGAGGATGTGTATTGATTGTCGTGCCATCAACAAAATCACGGTGAAGTATAGACATCCCATTCCTAGGCTAGATGACATGTTGGATGAATTGCATGGTTCATATTTGTTTTCAAAAATTGATTTAAAATCTGGTTATCATCAAATTAGAATAAGAGAAGGTGATGAACGAAAAACAACTTTTAAAACTAAACATGGTTTATATGAGTGGTTAGTAATGCCTTTTGGTTTAACTAATGCACCAAGCACTTTCATGAGATTGATGAATCATGTTTTAAGAGCATTCATAGGCAAATTTTTTATTGTCTATTTTGATGATATCTTAGTTTATAGCAAAAATTTAGATGAGCATGTACAACATTTGACTTGTGTTTTTGATGTGCTTAGAGAAGAGAAGTTGTATGCTAATCTAAAGAAATGCTATTTTTGCACTAATGAAATTACTTTTCTTGGATATATTGTTAATGACAAGGGCATTCATGTTGATCAAGAAAAGGTAAAAGTAATTAAAGAATGGCCAACACCCACAATTGTAAGTGATGCAAGAAGCTTTCATGGTTTAGCTAGCTTTTATAGAAGGTTCATTAAAAATTTTTCTACCATAGCTGCACCTTTAACTGAATGCATAAAAAATAATGTTGGTTTTAAGTGGGGAATTGAACAAGATGAGGCATTTAACTTGCTAAAAGACAAATTAAGTTCTGCACCCTTATTATCTTTGCCAAAATTTACTAAACCTTTTGAGATTGAGTGCAATGCAAGTGGTATAGGTATTGGAGGAGTTTTGATGCAAGAAGGCAAGCCCATAGCATTCTTTAGTGAAAAGCTAAGTGGAGCAAGTCTAAACTACCCTACATATGACAAGGAGTTCTATGCATTGGTAAGGGTTCTAAGGACATGGCAGTATTACCTTGGTTACAAAGAATTCATAATTCACACTGACCATGAGTCCTTGAAGTATCTCAAAGGACATGGAAAGCTCAACAAGAGACATGCAAAATGGGTGGAATTCATTGAATCCTTTCCGTACATCATTAAGTACAAGCAAGGGAAAGAAAATGTGGTGGCCGATGCATTGTCAAGAAGGTATGCCTTGATCTCTAAACTTGATGCAAAATTATTAGGATTTGAATACATCAAAGATCTTTATTCTAATGATCCTAATTTTGCTAATGTTTATGGGGCATGTGAGAAAGGGGGTTTTGATAAGTTCTATAAGTTTGATGGTTTTCTTTTTCGGGAAAACAAATTGTGTGTGCCACAAAGTTCTTTAAGAGAGTTACTTGTGAGAGAGGCACATAGCGGAGGTTTAATGGGGCATTTTGGGATTAAGAAAACTTTGGATGTGTTGGGTGACCATTTCTTTTGGCCACACATGAAAAGGGATGTTAAGAGAATTTATGAGAAATGCATTACTTGCAAACAAGCCAAATCCAAAGCAATGCCTCATGGTTTGTATACACCTCTTACCATACCAAATGAACCTGGGGTAGAAATTTCTATGGATTTTGTTTTTGGATTACCTAGCTCCAAAGGAGGGAGAGATTCCATTTTTGTTGTTGTGGACAGGTTTGGCAAAATGGCACATTTCATTCCATGTCACAAGATGGATGATGCAACCCATATTGCCAATCTATTCTTCAAAGAGATTGTTAGGCTACATGGAGTGCCAAGGACCATTGTGAGTGATAGGGATGTCAAATTCCTAAGTCACTTTTGGAAGACTCTTTGGGGAAAGATGGGGACAAAGCTTTTGTATTCTATAACTTTTCATCCACAAACGGATGGATAAACGGAGGTGGTCAATAGGACACTTTCAACACTTTTGAGGGCTATAATCCCAGGAAATCTGAAGAATTGGGAAGAATGTTTGCCACATGTGGAATTTGCTTACAATAAGAGTGTGCATGGTTCAACAAATTGCTCACCATTTGAAGTTGTGTATGGATTCAACCCAATGACTCCATTAGATTTGCTACCATTATCATTGGACATAGCTAATCTAGAGGGGAAACAAAAAGCTGAGTTCATCAAGACTTTGCATGAGAGGGTGCGTGCAAACATTGAGAAGAAGACACTCCAATATGAAAAGCAACACAACAAGGGGAGGAAGCAAGTCATTTTTGAGCGCAGAGATTGGTTGTTGGTGGACTTGAGGAAGGAAAGATTTCCTAACCAAAGGAAATTAAAGCTTATGCCAAGGGGAGATGGTCCTTTTAAAGTGCTTCAACGCATCAACAACAATGCCTACAAGCTAGAACTTCCAAGTGAGTATGGCAATGTTGATACGAACCCTACCTATAACAGAGATAGAACGTGCATCCAAATTTGAATATTAGCCCAAGGATCATCAAGGATAGTTGTGTTGATGGAGCTAAACCCCTTGCTTATTAATTTGAAGCAAGATACTTAGCTATTATAAGATGAACAATCACACAATTCATCAACCTAGCAATTGTAATGAAAGGTATAAGTGAAACAGTTCAAGTAAACTTGCAAAGTTTCAAAAGAACAAAGTTTAAGGAAAAACCTTACTTTTAATATTTCAATGTTTCTTAAATTCGTATGTCATAGGGTTAGCCCTTATATAGGCATGTAAACAACCTAATCCTTAAAGGAAAAGGTTCTATTCCTTATTCCCAAAGATACCTATATAGGAAAATCCTTAATTAAGGAGATTTCCTTTAAAATAGGACAACTAATGACAACTCATCTTTGAAAAGTCAAAATTGACAACTCATTACAATTCATGACAACTAAGCAAAATGACAACTCATGACAACTAAGCATTAAAGCATGCCATGTTACATGCCATGTCATATGTTGACCATTGACCATTGACTTTGACTTGTTGACTATTTAACTTTGACTTTGACTTATTGACTTTGACTTGGAATATTCTTGAATCTTCTCACATCTTCTAGAATCTTCCTTATTGACTCCAAAATATGAATAAAAAAAAACTTCCAAATTCGTCCAATTCAAGCTAATTAATTTCAGAATAGGAAATTAAGCTAATTAGCTTGAATTCTTCATCATGCGGCTCCAAGCTTGTACTTGTAGTCAAATCCACCAACTTGCTTGTAATGTGAAAGACAAGCAAATTCAATGCTTGTTTGAACTTCTTTGTCCTTAATCTTGTCATTGGTCCCTCATAATGCAATGGATCACTAGGTTTGATGGGCTTGCTTAGCTTGGTTGCATCATTCCCCCCTTCCTCAAGATGATTCATCCTCAAATCAGCACCTACATTAAAATCAATAAGAGATAAATCAGCAACATTAAATGTAGCACTTACACCATACTCACCGGGTAAGTCAATCTTATAAGCATTGTCATTGATGCGCTCTAACACTTGGAAGGGTCCATCACCACGGGGCATCAACTTAGATTTCCTTTGAGTAGGAAACCTTTCTTTACGTAAATGTACCCAAACCCAATCACCTGGTTCAAATACAACTTTTATGCGCCCCTTGTTTGCATGTTTGGCATATTGCTCATTCTTTCTTTCAAGATTTTCTCACACCTTTTCATGTAAGGACTTCACAAATTCTGCCTTCTTCTTTCCATCTAGATTTACTTATTCACTTAAAGGTAAAGCAATCAAATCTAAAGGACTCAACGGAATAAAACCATAAACAATCTCAAAAGGACAAAAATTGGTAGAAGAATGCACACTACGATTATATGCAAATTCAATATGTGGCAAGCAATCTTCCCATGATTTCAAATTATGCCTAACCATGGTTCTTAGTAATTGAGATAAAGTTCTATTAACTACCTCAGTTTGCCCATCAGTTTGTGGATGACAGGTTGTAGAAAATAAAAGTTTAGTGCCCAATTTACCCCACAAAGTCTTCCAAAAGTAGCTTAAAAATTTATCATCTCTATCACTCACAATTGTTCTAGGCATGCCATGCAAACGAACAATCTCTTTAAAGAACAAATCCGCAACATGTTGTGCATCATTAGTTTTTCTACATGCTATAAAGTGAGCCATTTTAGAAAACCTATCTACAAAAACATATATTGAATCATGTCCTTGCCTAGTCCTAGGTAAACCAAGCACAAAATCCATGGAAATATCAATCCAAGGTGAACTAGGCACCGGTAAAGGCATATACAAACCATGTGGTTTTAACTTAGACTTAGCTTGTTTACACACAATGCACTTATCACAAATTCTAACAACATCTTTTTTCATGTTAGGCCAATAAAAGTGATCATGTAAAACATCTAAAGTCTTGGCTATACCAAAATGTCCCATTAAACCACCCTCATGTGCTTCATGAACAAGTAATTCACGCATAGAACAGTTAGGAACACATAACCGTTTCTCTTTAAACAAGTAACCATCATGCCTATAGAACTTTTCAAAAGCAATATTTTCCCATGCATGATAAACACTACCAAAATCACTGTCATTCTCATATAACTCTTTTATGTATTCAAATCCTAGCAATTTGGCATCTAACGAAGCAAGTAAGGTATACCTACTTGAAAGTGCATCAGCCACAACATTCTCTTTACCTTGCTTGTATTTAATGACATAAGGAAATGACTTAATGAATTCACTCCACCTAGCATGTCATTTGTTAAGCTTATTTTACCCCTTCAAGTGCTTCAAGGATTCATGATCAGTATGTATCACGAACTCTTTAGGCAATAAATAATGCTGCCATGTCTCCAGAGCGCGAACTAAGGCATACATCTCTTTGTCATAAGTGGGGTACTTCAAGCTTGTACCATTTAACTTTTCACTAAAATAAGCAATTGGTTGTCCATCTTGCATTAGAACAGCCCCAATTCCAAAACCTAAAGCATCACATTCAATTTCAAATGTTTTAGAAAAATTAGGTAGAGTAAGTAAAGGAGCAGATGACAACTTATCCTTAAGCATATTAAATGCTTGTTCTTGTGCTTCTCCCCACTTGAAGCCAACATTTTTCTTAATGACTTTGGTCAATGGCACTGCAATGGTACTAAAATCCCACACAAATCACCTATAAAAGCTTGCAAGACCATGAAAACTTCGCACATCACTAACTCCTCTAGGCGTAGGACAGTCTTTAATTGCCTTGACCTTCTCTTCATCTACCTCTATTCCTTTTGCACTAACGACAAAGCCTAAGAAAATAAGCTTATGTGTGCAAAAACTACACTTTTTGAGGTTAGCATACAAACATTCCTTACGCAGCACTTCCAAAACCAAATGCACATGTTCAATATGCTCTTCCAAAGATTTACTATATATAAGTATATCATCAAAATAAACAACCACAAATTTTCCAATGAAAGCACGCAAAACATGGTTCATTAATCTCATAAAAGTGCTAGGTGCATTAGTTAAACCAAAAGGCATGACTAACCACTCATATAAACCATATTTTGTTTTAAATGCAGTTTTCCACTCATCACCCTCTTTCATGCGAATTTGATGATAACCATTTTTCAAATCAATCTTGGAAAATATAATAGCCCCATGCAACTCATCAAGCATATCATCTAACCTAGGAATAGGATGACGATACTTTATCGTTATTTTGTTAATTGCACGACAATCAACACACATTCTCCAAGTGCCATCCTTCTTAGGCACAAGTAAAATCGGAACAGCACATGGGCTCATGCTTTCTCGAATGTAACCTTTGTTCATAAGATCCTCAACTTGCCTTTGCAACTCTTTGGTTTCCTTAGGATTGCATCTATACGCGGGTCTATTTGGAATTGTAGAACCAGGTACAAAGTCAATTTGATGCTTTATTCCTCTTATTGGCGGCAAACCACTAGGAATATCATCGGGAAACACATCTTGAAATTCCTACAATAATCTCACAAAAGAACTAGGCAAAGAAGGGTCAAGATCGTTAGAGCTCAAATAAGATTCCTTGTAAACAAGTACAAGCATAGGCTGCCTTAAAAGTAAAGCTTTCCTTATATCTTTTTCTTTTGCATAAAAACTTGCTTTTCTCTCTTGTGTTACCTTATTCACACTCAACTCTCCTTTTGCATGCGCAACATTCTTTTTTTTTTCTCATTGTGCATCCCCTCAAGCTCTCCTTTTTCCACTCTTTGCTCACTCCTCTCATTGCTTTTCTCACAGCTTTCCTTTTGCTTGTTTGCCTTTTCTTTTTTATGCAAACTCTCTTTCTCTCTTTTTATTGCTTTTTCTTTTTCAAACTCTTCAAATCTTTGCTTTAGGACTTTTTGGTCCTCATACACTTCTTTAGGGGTTAAAGGTTTAAGGGTAATGGGTACATCATTCATTATAAAAGAATATCTATTAGAGAACCCATTATGATTAGCCCTCCTATCATATTGCCAAGGACGCCCCAAAAGAATATGACAAGCTTGCATAGGCACTACATCACACAATACTTCATCTTCATATTTGCCTATGGAAAATGCTATCTTCACTTGTTTAGTTACTTTTATCTCCCCATAATCATTTAGCCATTGCAATGTGTAAGGCCTAGGGTGCTTCATGGTATATAAATGCAATTTCTCAACTAACATGGTGCTAGCTACATTTGTGCAACTAGCTCCATCAATGATCATACAACATACCTTATCTTGCACCTTGCATCTAGTGTGAAAGATGTTCTCACGTTATGCCTCATCCTCCATCTTGGTTTGCACATTCATGATTCGCCTTGTAACAAGCAATTCACCATGTGATGGACTTTGTACAGCCTCATCATCACTTGCATCCTCAAGCTGAGGCCTCTCCAAATTGCACTCATCATCATCACTTTCACTAAAGACTTCGCTACCCCTCATTGTCATGGTGCGCTTATTTGGGCAGTTAGAAGAGATATGCCCATAACCCAAACATTTAAAACATTGAACATCATGAGATCATTTAGTTTAAGTTTCACCTTTGTCTTTGGTCTTGGCATTGCCCCCTTCGTTTCCTCCTTTGTTGTTGTCAAATTTTGCCTTAGTGAAGCTTTTATCTCCATTCTTCCAATTTGACTTCCATGAAGCACTAGAAGAACTTGAATTGCCTTTAGAATTCTTGAACTTCAATTGCTTCTTAATGGAATTCTTGAACTTCAATTACTTCTCAATCTTGATCGCCATGTGCAACATATCATCCATGTCAACATAGTGATGTAATTCCACTAAGTCGACTATGTTTCTATTCAGCCCATGCAAAAACCTCGCCATTGTTGCCTCACGGTCTTCATCAATATTTGCTCTAATCATAGCTATCTCCATTGCTTGATGGTACTCCTCTACACTTTTAGATCCTTGCACAAGGTTTTGAAGTTTATTATACAATTCTCTATAATAGTGTGTAGGAACAAACCTCTTGCACATGATTGCCTTCATCTCCTCCCATGTCTCAATAGGTCGATCATGGTTCCTTCTTCTACTAGTCACCAATTGATCCCACCAAACAAGTGCATAATCGATAAACTCTACGGCAGCTAGCTTCACCTTCTTTTCTTCAGAATATTGATGGCACTCAAAGATGAACTCCACTTTTTTCTCCCACTCCAAATAGGCTTCGGCATCACTTTTGCCTTGAAAGCTTGGAATTTTCATCTTAATGCTTCCCAAGTTGTTATCAACTCTTGCACGCCCGTTTCTGCCTGAATTGGATGTTTGTTCGTCATCCTCTTGTTCATGTCTCCCACGGGTTCTAGTATTGATTATACTAGCATCTCCATGATGACTTGACTCTATCTTGTCTATTCGGTCTGCCAAGTCTCGAATTTGGTTTACCAAATCTAGTCTCAACTTGTCAAACAATTGGGTCATGGATTTCATGTACATCTTTTGATCTGGCATTCCTTCTTCACCTTCTTGAGTCATTACTTTAATTTTTCCTACAAGAAATTATTAGTAGCAATAAAAAAGATCTCACCAAACACTCCCTTACGTGTTTCACTCAATTTAAATGGCACTCACACTCGTGTTTCACTCAATTTAAATGGCACTCACACTCGTGTTTCACTCAATAAGGCTCTCACCCTTTTATGAGCTCACCACTCGCCTTTTATCACTCAAATTCCCCAAATCATAGTTCTAATAAAACTAATGCAAATTATACAAAAATTGCTCAATCAACTCAACACCACAATCACAAAAATCAAATTAAACTCAAAATTCAAAGTGACTATTCACAAACCAAATAAATAAGAAAATAAGCAAGTGAACAAAACTTAGCTCAAAATCAAGAAAAACCCAATTTTTAGAAGCCAAGAAATCATACACAATGAAAATTAACAAAAGAAGTCAAATTTGAGTTATAAACCCACAAACACAACCAAAACACAATTCTGAATTAAAATAAAGTAACAATTTTTTTTCTCAATAGATATGGAAATTGAATAAAATAACTCAATTAAGGGTCTTTTGATAGATTTTGAACCCTTTTACATAAAACACAATGATTGGTGTTTTTGTTTTTTTGAGATTGAGAAGAATTGAGAAGAAGAAGAAGAAATTATGAATGAAAATTAAATGATAAATAACCAAACCTTGAAGTTTGGCTCTGATACCAAACTGATACGAACCCTACCTATAACAGAGATAGAACGCGCATCCAACTTTGAATATTAGCCTAAGGATCATCAAGGATAGTTGTGTTGATGGAGCTAAACCCCTTGCTTATTAATTTGAAGCAAGATACTTAGCTATTATAAGATGAACAATCACACAATTCTAAGTTTAATCTAACCTAGCAATTGTAATGAAATGTAGAAGTGAAACAATTCAAGTAAACTTGCAAAGTTTCAAAAGAACAAAGTTGAACGAAAAACCTTACTTTTAATATTTCAATGTTTCTTAAATTCGTATGTCATAGGGTTAGCCCTTATATAGGCATATAAACAACCTAATCCTTAAAGGAAAAGGTTCTATTCCTTATTCCTAAAGATACCTATATAGGAAAATCCTTAATTAAGGAGATTTCCTTTAAAATAGGACAACTAATGACAACTCATATTTGAAAAGTCAAAATTGACAACTCATTACAATTCATGACAACTAAGCAAAATGACAACTCATGACAACTAAGCATTAAAGCATGCCATGTCACATGCCATGTCATATGTTGACCATTGACCATTGACTTTGACTTGTTGACTATTTGACTTTGACTTTGACTTATTGACTTTGACTTGGAATATTCTTGAATCTTCTCACATCTTCTAGAATCTTCTAGAATCTTCCTTATTGACTCCAAAATATGAATAAAAAAAACAACTTCCAAATTCGTCCAATTCAAGCTAATTAATTTCAGAATAGGAAATTAAGCTAATTAGCTTGAATTCTTCATCATGCGACTCCAAGCTTGTACTTGTAGTCAAATCCACCAACTTGCTTGTAATGTGAAAGACAAGCAAATTCAATGCTTGTTTGAACTTCTTTGTCCTTGATCTTGTCATTGGTCCCTCATAATGCAATGGATCACTTGGTTTGATGGGCTTGCTTAGCTTGGTTGCATCAAATGTTAGTGCTACTTTCAATGTTAGTGACTTGTTTTTGTTTGATGTAGGTGATAAAGATGATGGAGCTAATTTAAGGACAAATCCTTTTGAAGAAAGGGGGAATGATGTGAATCCAAGTTCAAAGCCTAAAGAGATCCAAGATCCATTAATAGTACAAGAAGGCCCAATCACAAGCTCCAAATCCTATAAGCTTCAAGAAGCCATATTGGGTTTAATTAGGGACATTTGGAAAGCCCAATAATTTCAACCCAATAAAGCATCCATGGAGGCCTAAGGAATAATATTTAACTTGTTTTTGTGTTAATAATAATTAGGGTTACATTTAGCCACCATATACAAGTTAATGGGGTAATTAATACCAAGTAATGGCTATTAATGTGGGTAGTGGTTATTAAGAGTTAATGGGGTAATTAATTCCAAGTAATGGCTATTAATGTGGGTGGTGGTTATTAAGGCCATTTAAGAGTAAAAGTAACCCTATATGTGTGAGTCTATTTTAGTAGTGTGTGCATGGACTTGTACTCTATATAAACAAGTCCTTTTTTTCTTTCTTTTATAGCATGAATGAATGAATTTGATATATGAATTATAACTTTGTTTGAGTTTTATTGTGAGGAATTTTGTCTTTAATTTCTTGCATAAACTTTGTGACTTATCAAGCTTTATTCTAGCTTGTGGTGTCAAAATCTAAATCTTTGTTTTCTTGTTATTTATCAAACTTTCTTGTTTGTGGCATAAGAGGAAATTCAAAGTCTATCTTAGTATCTTTATCCTTGTTGGTAAAGGGGTTAAGTAGCATCTATCTTCTTACTTCAATCTTTGAACGATCCGAATTTATGGATTAAATTGGTAATTTCAAGTTTTCTTCTAATTCAACATATCATAGTATTCTTGCTATTGGGGAGTTAATTGATGAAACCTACAATTCCCATCACGAAACATTGGATAACACGTTTAGAACAATTTGTGCGCAAATTGCACTTGTTCGCATTTTTTTGTTCAAACATGCACGAACGTGCAAAAATTGTGCATTCAGTAATGTCAATTACATTTATGTGTTTAGAATGATGTAATATGTAACTATTATTGTAAATGTGCAATTGGAACATTGGATAACATGTTCAAAACCATTTGCGCACTAATTTGCACGGCCTCACGTTTTGTGTTCAAATATGCGCAAATTTTGCATTCAATGATGTCAATTTGATTTATGAGTTTGTAAGGGCATAATTTGTATTTTGAATTGTAAATATGGAATTGGGCTATTGGATAAAATGTTTTAAACCAATTATGCACAGAATTTGCAAGAGTCCACATCTTACGTTCAAATATGCACAAGTCATGCATTTAGTGAAAATTAATTTGACTTATGAGTCGAGAATGATGGAATATGATCGGAAATATGCAATCGGAACTTTGGACAACATATTTAAAACATTTTGAATGAAAAATTGGACGAGTTCATGCTCCGTGTTCAAAATTGCACAAATTGTGCATTCGATTGTGTCAGTTTGATTTACGAGCTTTGTAATGATATAAATTGTATTTGGGACTTCGAGTTGGTAGTTTGACCACATGGTAACAACAAATCTTAAACCATTTATGCACGAATTTGTCGGAGTTCACGTTTTGCGTTCAAATATGCACAAATGTACACAAAGTGTGCATTCAACTAAATCAATTTGATTTAAGAGTTTAGAATGCTAGAATCTGTACTTAGGATTAAAAATATGCAATTGGAACATTGGATAAGATGTTTAAAACAATTTGAGCACAAATTTGCACGAGTGTGCATTTTATTTTCAAAATGCGCAGATGTGCACAAATTGTGCATTCAATATTGTCAATCATATGTACTGATTTTGGAATGCTAGAACATGTACTGAGTATTGAAAATATGCAACCGGAACATTGGATAAGATGTTTAAAACAATTCGTACACAAATTTGCGCGAGTTCATGTTTTGCGTTCAAACATGCACAAATTATGGACACCATAATTCCAATCATATTTTTGAGCTTAGAATGCTAGAATTTGCACTAAGTATTGTAAATATGCAATTGGAACATTGGATAACATTTTTAAAGCCATTTGTCTACAAATTTGCACGAGTTCACGTTTTGCATTCAAACATGCGCTAATGTGCACAAATTATGCAATCAATTGTGTCAAATTGATTTACAAGTTAGGAATGATACAATTTTTGTAATTTGGATTGTAAATATGCATTTGGACCATTAGAAGACATACTTTAAACCATTTTTGCACAAATTTTGCAAGAGTTCACGTTTCGCATTCAAACTCGCACGAACGTGCGCAAACTGTGCATTCAGTAACGTCGATTAGATTTATGAGCATGGAATGCTGGAATGTGTGCTTTGGTTCAAAAATATGCAATCCGAACATTGGATAACACGTTTAGAACAATTTGTGCGCAAATTGCACTTGTTCGCATTTTTTTGTTCAAACATGCACGAACGTGCAAAAATTATGCATTCAGTAATGTCAATTACATTTATGTGTTTAGAATGCTGTAATATGTAACTATTATTGTAAATGTGCAATTGGAACATTGGATAACACATTCAAAACCATTTGCGCACTAATTTGCACGACCTCACATTTTGCTTTCAAATATGCGCAAATTGCGCATTCAATGATGTCAATTCGATTTATGAGTTTGTAAGGGCATAATTTGTATTTTGAATTGTAAATATGGAATTAGGCCATTGGATAAAATGTTTTAAACCAATTATGCATAGAATTTGCAAGAGTCCGCGTCTTACGTTCAAATATGCACAAGTCGTGCATTTAGTGAAAATTAATTTGACTTATGAGTCGAGAATGATGGAATATGACCGGCAATATGCAATCGGAACTTTGGATAACATATTTAAAACATTTTGAATGAAAATTTGGACGAGTTCGTGTTCCGTGTTCAAAATTGCACAAATTGTGCATTCGATTGTGTCAATTTGATTTACGAGCTTTGTAATGATATAAATTGTATTTGGGACTTCGAGTTGGCAGTTTGACCATAGGGTAACAACAAATCTTAAACCATTTATGCACGAATTTGCCGGAGTTCATGTTTTGCGTTCAAACATGCACAAATGTACACAACGTGTGCATTCAACTAAATCAATTTGATTTAAGAGTTTAGAATGCTAGAATCTGTACTTAGGATTAAAAATATGCAATTGGAACATTGGATAAGATGTTTAAAACAATTTGTGATGTGAATCCATGTTCAAAGCCTAAAGAGATCCAAGATCCATTAATAATACAAGAAGGCCCAATCCTAAGGTCCAAATCCAAGAAGCTTTAAGAAGCCATATTGGGTTTAATTAGGGACATTTGGAAAGCCCAAGAATTTCAACCCAATAAAGCATCCATGGAGGCCCAAGGAATAATATTTAACTTGTTTTTGTGTTAATAACAATTAGGGTTACGTGTAGCCACCATATACAAGTTAATGGGGTAATTAATACCAAGTAATGGCTATTAATGTGGGTAGTGGTTATTAAGAGTTAATGGGGTAATTAATTCCAAGTAATGGCTATTAATGTGGGTGGTGGTTATTAAGGCCATTTAAGAGTAAAAGTAATCCTATGTGTGTGAGTCTATTTTAGTAGTGTGTGCATGGACTTGTACTCTATATAAACAAGTCATTTTCTTTCTTTTGTAGCATGAATGAATTTGATATATGAATTATAACTTTGTTTGAGTTTTATTGTGAGGAATTTTGTCTTTAATTTCTTGCATAAACTTTGTGACTTATCTAGCTTTATTCTAGCTTGTGGTGTCAAAATCTAAATCTTTGTTTTCTTGTTATTTATCAAACTTTCTTGTTTGTGGCATAAGAGGAAATTCAAAGTCTATCTTAGTATCTTTATCCTTGTCGATCAAGGGGTTAAGTAGCATCTATCTTCTTACTTCAATCTTTGAACGATCCGAATTTATGGATTAAATTGGTAATTTCTAGTTTTCTTTCAATTCAACTTATCATAGTATTCTTGTTATTGGGGAGTTAATTGATAAAACCTACAATTCCCATAATAAGTGGTATTAGAGCATTGGCTCAAGATTAAGGTTTGCGTATCCAAAACTATCTTTTAGTTCTCAATATCTTGTGTTCATCTTATATTTTGCACCTTTCTTGCTATCTATTATTCTTGTTATTTTTTTTATCTTTATTCTTCATATCTCAAGATTTTGTTTGCATTATTATCTTTAAGATTTTTGTGATACCTTTCAATTTGTGCATATATCAAAAAAAAAAAAAGAAATTCGTCCATAAAAAAAGTATATGTTATCTTTGATATTCCTATGTTAGATCTCAGTTTACATTAAAAAAAATTGACTCTTCATATTCCATTGAGATCTATCTTTATAATTCTGTCTCTTTGTGTTCTTTGATGATCTATCTTTGTTTTTCATTTCTATTAGCCTATTTTTTACAAATTGTTCTTTTCTTTAAGCCTACCTTATTATTTTCTTGTTAGCCTACCTTATTTTTTTTATCAGTGATTACTACATTCTTGAATTTTGTTTGATTGAGAAACTTAGTTCATCTAAGAAATCAAAAGGCAAGAGTGTGAGATCATTAGAGAAAAAGCCAAAATTGAGTGTAAACACGAGTGGTATACATCAATTTTGAGTGAAACACGTGAGGGAGTGTTGTGAGATTATTTCTTTCCATTTTCTTTTGTTAAAATTTTAGGTTTTACAATCATGTCAAAAGACACAAGTTCTTCTTCTACAAATGATCATGTGATTCAAGCTATGCAACAACAATTCGAAAGAATGTTTAACATGATGGCGGGAGTCAATGAGAAATTAGAGAGGCATGATGGCATCCTTAACCAATTACAAGGAGAGCCTAGACAAAGGAGACGTCCACCAATTGACCAAGAGGACTATGATGGAGAGGATCAATTGGATGATGATCAAATCACCTTGGTGGGATAACAAATCAATCCTAGGAGACAAGCTAGGAGAGGACGTCCTAATGATGATGTTGATCGCAACCTTGGAAGCATCAAAATGAAGATTCCTTCATTCCAAGGAAGAAATGATCCAGATGTGTACCTTGAATGGGAGAGGAAAGTGGAACTCATCTTCGAATGTCATAATTATTCAGAGGAGAAAAAGGTAAAACTTGCTGCTGTTGAGTTTAGTGATTATGCAATTATTTGGTGGGATCAATTTTGCAAGGAAAGACGTAGATGTGGAGAAAGACCCGTTGAGTCTTGGAGGGAAATGAAGCAAATCATGAGAAAGAGGTTTATTCCAAGCCACTACTATAGAGAGCTTCATCAATGGTTACAAACTCTATTTCAAGGATCCATGAGTGTTGATGAGTATCACAAAGAAATGGAGAAGGCTATGATTAGAGCAAATGTGGTAGAAGATCGTGAAGCTACCATGGCAAGGTTCCTGAGAGGGCTAAACAAAAACATTGCTGATGTTGTTGATTTGCAACATTATGTGGAGATTGAAGATATGGTGAATTTGGCCATGAAAGTGGAAAGGCAATTGAAAGGAAAGAGGTATGATTCTAAACCAAATGTGGGTTCTTCTTCTTCTTGGAAAACTTCTTAGGGGAAAAAGGATGATAAACCTTTTAATAAGTCAAAAGTGGAAGAAACTAAACCTAAAATTGACTTGGGTAATAAAGGAAAGGGTGAGAATCAACCAGCCCAAACTAGGGGAATAAAATGTTTTAAGTGTTTGGGTCATGGGCACATTGCTAGGGAATGTCCAAATAAGAAAGCTATGATTCTAAGGGATGGTGATATTGAATCGGAAAGTAAGGGGGATAGTGATGATGATATGCCTTCTTTAGAAGATTGTAGTGATGTTGAATGTGCTAAGGGAGATAATCTTGTTGTTCAAAGAACATTGAGTTTGCAAAATAAACATGATGTCCATAGGGAGCAAAGGGAAAATTTGTTTCATACTCATTGTTTGATTTCTAACAAGTTGTGCAACATGATTGTGGATAGTGGAAGTTGTACTAATGTAGCAAGCACTTTGCTAGTGGAGAAATTGAAGTTGCCTACTACCAAGCACCCAAGACCATACAAGTTGCAATGGCTTAATGAAAGTGGAGTTGTAAAGGTAAATAAGCAAGTTCTAATTTCTTTTCAAATTGGTAGATATAAGGATGAGGTGTTGTGTGATGTGTTACCAATGTTGGCCGGACATATGTTGTTGGGGAGACCTTGGCAATATGATAGAAGGGCTAATCATGATGGATTAAAAAATATGTATACTTTGACTATGGATGGAAAAAGGTTTAACCTTGGACCATTAACTCCAAAACAAATTTTTGAAGACCAAATGCGCATCAAGCAACAATATGAAGAAATGGGTTCTTCATTAGGAAACCTTTGAGAGTAAAGAAAAAGGTGAGATGAGTGAACCTAAAAATTCCAATTCTCTTAACCAAAATGGGAAACACATGGTGAGAGAAAACAAGAAAGGTTCAAATTAAAGAAAAATGAGTGTTTATGCAAAAATGAGTGATGTGAAGGAAGCTATGCTTTTAAGGCAACACATGCTTGTACTTATGTACAAGGAGATTTTGTATATTTCTAACAAAATAACCAATGGTTTTCCTAGTGTTTTTGTTGATCTTTTGCAGGTTTATGAAGATTTATTCCCAGAAGAAATTCCAAATGGTTTGCCACCTAAAAGAGGCATTGAGCACCAAATTGATTTCATACCCGGAGCAAGCATTCCAAATAGACCAGCATATAGATGTAATCCGGAGGAGACCAAGGAAATCCAAAAGCAAGTGAGTGAGCTTATGGAGAAGGGTTATGTTCGTGAAAGCATGAGTCCATGTGCCGTACCCATCCTGTTAGTGCCTAAGAAAGATGGAACTTGGAGGATGTGTGTTGATTGTCGTGCCATCAACAAAATCACGGTGAAGTATAGACATCCCATTCCTAGGCTAGATGACATGTTGGATAAATTGCATGGTTCATATTTTTTTTCAAAAATTGATTTGAAATCTGGTTATCATCAAATTAGAATGAGAGAAGGTGATGAATGGAAAACAACTTTTAAAACTAAACATGGTTTATATGAGTGGTTAGTAATGCCTTTTGGTTTAACTAATGCACCAAGCACTTTCATGAGATTGATGAATCATGTTTTAAGAGCATTCATAGGTAAATTTGTTGTTGTCTATTTTGATGATATCTTGGTTTATAGCAAAAATTTAGATGAGCATGTACAACATTTGACTTGTGTTTTTGATGTGCTTAGAGAAGAGAAGTTGTATGCTAATCTAAAGAAATGTTGTTTTTGCACTAATGAAATTACTTTTCTTGGATATATTGTCAATGACAAGGGCATTCATGTTGATTAAGAAAAGGTAAAAGTAATTAGAGAATGGCCAACACCCACAAGTGTAAGTGATGCAAGAAGCTTTCATGGTTTAGCTAGCTTTTATAGAAGGTTCATTAAAAAATTTTCTACCATAGCTGCACCTTTAACTGAATGCATAAAAAAGAATGTTGGTTTTAAGTGGGGAATTGAACAAGATGAGGCTTTTAACTTGCTAAAAAACAAATTAACTTCTGCACCCTTGTTATCTTTGCCAAATTTTACTAAACCTTTTGAGATTGAGTGCGATGCAAGTGGCATAGGTATTGGAGGAGTTTTGATGCAAGAAGGCAAGCCCATAGCATTCTTTAGCAAAAAGCTAAGTGGAGCAAGTCTAAACTACCCTACATATGATAAGGAGTTCTATGCATTGGTGAGGGTTCTAAGGACATGGCAGCATTACCTTGGTTACAATGAATTCATAATTCACACTGACCATGAGTCCTTGAAGTATCTCAAAGGACAAGGAAAGCTCAACAAGAGACATGAAAAATGGGTGGAATTCATTGAGTCCTTTCCATACATCATTAAGTACAAGCAAGGGAAAGAAAATGTGGTGGCCGATGCATTGTCAAGAAGGTATGCCTTGATCTCTAAACTTGATGCAAAATTATTAGGATTTGAATACATCAAAGATCTTTATTCTAATGATCCTGATTTTGCTAATGTTTATGGGGCGTGTGAGAAAGGGGGTTTTGATAAGTTCTATAAGTTTGATGGTTTTCTTTTTCGAGAAAACAAATTGTGTGTGCCACAAAGTTCTTTAAGAGAGCTACTTATGAGAGAGGCACATAGCGGAGGTTTAATGGGGCATTTTGGGATTAAGAAAACTTTGGATGTGTTGGGTGACCATTTCTTTTGGCCATACATGAAAAGGGATGTTCAGAGAATTTGTGAGAAATGCATTACTTGCAAACAAGCCAAATCCAAAGCAATGCCTCATGGTTTGTATACACCTCTTACCGTACCAAATGAACCTTGGGTAGACATTTCTATGGATTTTGTTTTAGGATTACCTAGCTCCAAGGGAGGGAGAGATTCCATTTTTGTTGTTGTGGACAGGTTTAGCAAAATGGCACATTTCATTACATGTCACAAGATGGATGATGCAACCCATATTGCCAATCTATTCTTCAAGGAGATTGTTAGGCTACATGGAGTGCCAAGGACCATTGTGAGTGATAGGGATGTCAAATTCCTAAGTCACTTTTGGAAGACTCTTTGGGGAAAGATGGGGACAAAGCTTTTGTATTCTACAACTTGTCATCCGCAAACGGATGGACAAACAGAGGTGGTCAATAGGACACTTTCAACACTTTTGAGGGCTGTCATCCAAAGAAATCTGAAGAATTGGGAAGAATGTTTGCCACATGTGGAATTTGCTTACAATAGGAGTGTGCATGGTTCAACAAATTGCTCACCATTTGAAGTTGTGTATGGATTCAACCCAATGACTCCATTAGATTTGCTACCATTGCCATTGGACAAAGCTAATCTAGAGGGGAAACAAAAAGCTGAGTTCATCAAGACTTTGCATGAGAGGGTGCGTGCAAACATTGAGAAGAAGACACTCCAATATGAAAAGCAACACAACAAAGGGAGGAAGCAAGTCATTTTTGAGCCTGGAGATTGGGTGTGGGTGCACTTGAGGAAGGAAAGATTTCCTAACCAAAGGAAATCAAAGCTTATGCCAAGAGGAGATGGTCCTTTTAAAGTGCTTTAACGCATCAACAACAATGCCTACAAGCTAGAACTTCCAAGTGAGTATGGCAATGTTAGTGCTACTTTCAATGTTAGTGACTTGTCTTTGTCTGATGTAGGTGATAAAGATGATGGAGCTGATTTGAGGACAGATCCTTTTGAAGAAAGGGGGAATGATGTGAATCCAAGTTCAAAGCCTAAAGAGATCCAAGATCCATTTATAGTACAAGAAGGCCCAATCACAAGGTCCAAATCCTATAAGCTTCAAGAAGCCATATTGGGTTTAATTAGGGACATTTGGAAAGCCCAAGAATTTCAACCCAATAAAGCATCCATAGAGGCCCAAGGAATAATATTTAACTTGTTTTTATGTTAATAACAATTAGGGTTACATGTAGCCACCATATACAAGTTAATGGGGTAATTAATACCAAGTAATGGCTATTAATGTGGGTAGTGGTTATTAAGAGTTAATGGGGTAATTAATTCCAAGTAACGGCTATTAATGTGGGTGGTGGTTATTAAGGCCATTTAAGAGTAAAAGTAATCCTATGTGTGTGAGTCTATTTTAGTAGTGTGTGCATGGACTTGTACTCTATAGAAACAAGTCCTTTTCGTTCTTTTGTAGCATGAATGAATTTGATATATGAATTATAACTTTGTTTGAGTTTTATTGTGAGGAATTTTGTCTTTAATTTCTTGCATAAACTTTGTGACTTATCTAGCTTTATTCTAGCTTGTGGTGTCAAAATCTAAATCTTTGTTTTCTTGTTATTTATCAAACTTTCTTATTTGTGGCATAAGAGGAAATTCAAAGTCTATCTTAGTATCTTTATCCTTGTTGGTAAAGGGGTTAAGTAGCATCTATCTTCTTACTTCAATCTTTGAATGATCCGAATTTGTGGATTAAATTGGTAATTTCTAGTTTTCTTTCAATTCAACTTATCATAGTATTCTTGCTATTGGGGAGTTAATTGATGAAACCTACAATTCCCATCAATTTGAGCACAAATTTGCACGAGTGTGCATTTTATTTTCAAAATGCGCAGATGTGCACAAATTGTGCATTCAATATTGTTAATCATATGTACTAATTTTGGAATGCCAGAACATGTACTGAGTATTGAAAATATGCAACCGGAACATTGGATAAGATGTTTAAAATAATTCGTACACAAATTTGCGTGAGTTCATGTTTTGCGTTCAAATGTGCACAAATTATGGATACCATAATGCCAATCATATTTTTCAGCTTAGAATGCTAGAATTTGCACTAAGTATTGTAAATATGCAATTGGAACATTGGATAACATTTTTAAAGCCATTTGTCTACAAATTTGCACGAGTTCACGTTTTGCATTCAAACATGCGCTAATGTGCACAAATTATGCAATCAATTATGTCAAATTGATTTACAAGTTAGGAATGATACAATTTTGTAATTTGGATTGTAAATATGCATTTGGACCATTGGAAGACATACTTTAAACCATTTTTGCACAAATTTTGCAAGAGTTCACGTTTCGCTTTCAAACTCGCACGAACATGCACAAACTGTGCATTCAGTAACGTCAATTAGATTTATGAGCATGGAATGCTGGAATGTGTGCGTTGGTTCAAAAATATGCAATCAGAACATTGGATAACACGTTTAGAACAATTTGTGTGCAAATTGCACTTGTTCGCATTTTTTTGTTCAAACATGCACGAACGTGCAAAAATTGTGCATTCAGTAATGTCAATTACATTTATATGTTTAGAATGCTGTAATATGTAACTATTATTGTAAATGTGCAATTGGAACATTGGATAACACGTTCAAAACTGTTTGCACACTAATTTGCACGGCCTAACGTTTTGCGTTCAAATTGCGCATTCAATGATGTCAATTCGATTAATGAGTTTGTAAGGGCATAATTTGTATTTTGAATTGTAAATATGGAATTGGGCCATTGGATAAAATGTTTTAAACCAATTATGCACAGAATTTACAAGAGTCCGCGTCTTACGTTCAAATATGCACAAGTCGTGCATTTAGTGAAAATTAATTTGACTTATGAGTCAAGAATGATGGAATATGACTAGAAGTATGCAATCGGAACTTTGGACAACATATTTAAAACATTTTGAATGAAAATTTGGACGAGTTCGTGTTCCGTGTTCAAAATTGCACAAATTGTGCATTCGATTGCGTCAATTTGATTTACAAGCTTTATAATGATATAAATTGTATTTGGGACTTCGAGTTGGCAGTTTAACCACAGGGTAACAACAAATCTTAAACCATTTATGCACGAATTTTCCGGAGTTCACGTTTTGCGTTCAAACATGCACAAATGTGCACAAAGTGTGCATTCAACTAAATCAATTTGATTTAAGAGTTTAGAATGCTAGAATCTATACTTAGGACTACAAATATGCAATTAGAACTGATACGGAACCTCCACGAATATGCTTGAGAACCCCTTTATGTATTCGAACCCCCAAAGCATTAACTTGAAAACCCCAATAGTCAATTGAGCAACAACCCCTAAGAATAGTTATAAATCATATTACTTAGATGATCAATCAATTAGAATAAAGAAAACTCATTTCTAAATTCCAATTTTGAAACACTCCACAAGAAGATGATCAATCTACTTGAATGTTCCTTAAAGCATGTATTCTACACAAGAACACAAAGATAAAAGCAAAACAGCCTTTAGGTTTTAAAACTTCAATTCTGAATAATAAAATTCGTCCAAGGCATATCTATATAGCCTTTACAAGGTTTTCCTTAGTGAGTAAGGAAAACTAATAACCCTAATCACAAAAGAAGGAAATTAATCTAATCAGACCTTAAATAGGAATTTTGACATACTTCCTATTTTAAGAATAATTAAACTAACTAAAACTAATGGGCTTTTAAAATAACAAATTCGTCCAGCCCTTATTTAACATATTTAAACCTAAATAACAATGCTTAAATAACTCTCCCATGCATATTCGGCTAGCCCATAACAAATGAGGCCCATTATATACTTAATTAAACCCATTAATAACTTGGACTTGAATTAAGTTGTATTGAACTTGAGCTGCACTTGGCACAAAGCTTTAGTGTCCTTGTAAACTTTCATTAGCTAAGTTCACAAAGCCTTGTAGATGATGGATTAAGGCTTCTTGAAGCTTTTTAGATTGAGACCTTGTTATAGGTCTTTAAGGCATGCTGATTGGACTCAAAACCTCTTGAACTTGATCCTCGCCTTCTTGACCATGCTCATCTTCATCATGTTGAATTCTTTGAACTTGGTGTGTTGGCTGCTCCATAACATTTCCCCTCTCCTCAAAAGGATTCGTCCTCGAATCTAAAGCATCACCTATATCAAAAGGACTCAAATCAGCCACATTGAATGAAGCACTAACATTATACTCACCAAGTAAGTCCACTTTGTATGCATTGTCATTAATCCTTTCAAGTATTTGAAAAGGACCATCTCCTCTTGGGTTTAGCTTAGACTTCCTTTGAAATGGAAACCTTTCTTTATGAAAATGCAGCCAAACCCAATCTCCAAGCTGAAAAATCATTAGCTTCCTTCCCTTGTTCACACGTGAAGCTACTTTAGCATTTTGCTTCTCAATCCTCTCCTTAACTTGCTTATGTAACTTCTTCACCAAATCAGCCTTAGAATTAGCATCAACACTCATAAAATTGTTAGGTAGCAGTGGTAATAAATCAATAGGAGTAAGTGGATTAAATCCATAAATAATCTCAAATGGAGAGCAATTAGTTGAGCTATGAACAGCCCTATTGTAAGCAAACTCCACAAATGGTAAACAATCCTCCCACATCCTAATGTTCTTTTCTATGATTGCCCTAAGCAAAGTAATCAAAGTCCTATTAACTACTTCAGTTTGCCCATCGGTTTGAGGGTGACAAGTAGTTGAAAACAATAGCTTAGTTCATAACTTTCCCCATAACACATGCCAAAAATGACTCAAAAACTTAACATCCCTATCACTAATAATGCTCCTAGGTATGCCATGTAAACGCACAACTTCTTTGAAAAACAAATCAGCAATCAACTTAGCATCATCAGTTTTATGACATGGTATAAAATGAGCCATTTTAATAAATCTATCAACCACAACAAAGATACTATCATGACCTTTCCTAGTTCTAGGCAATCCAAGCACAAAATCCATAGACAAATCAGTCCAAGGTTCACTAGGAACGGGTAATGGTGTGTATAACCCATGCGGTTTCAACCTAGACTTAGCCTCTCTACATGTAATGCAATGCTCACAAACTTTATACACATCATGTTTCATATCGGGCCAAAAGAAATGTTCTAATAGCATATCATAGGTCTTATTTACCCCAAAATGCCCCATTAAGCCTCCTCCATGTGCCTCCTTAATTAATAATTCCCTTATAGAACACTTAGGAATGCACAATCTATTTCTCTTAAACAAGAAACCATCAAACAAGTAAAAATCATCCGAAACAACCCCATTGGCACAAGATGCATATATATCACCAAAATCATCATCATGTGGATACAACTCCTTTATAAACTCAAAACCGAATAATTTAGCAGTAAGAGAGTTAAGTAAGGTGTACCTTCTAGATAATGCATCAGCAACCACATTCTCTTTACCTTGCTTGTACTTAATCACATATGGAAATGTTTTTATGAACTCCACCCATTTGGCATGCCTACGGTTTAGCTTATCTTGACCCTACAAATGCTTTAAACTTTCATGGTCAGTGTGTATCATAAACTCCCTAGGCCACAAATAATGTTGCCATGTTTGCAAAGCTCGAACCAATGCATATAATTCCTTATCATAATTTGGATATTTCAAGGTTGCCCCACTTAACTTTTCACTAAAATACATTAGTGGTCTTTGATCCTGCATCAAAACAGATCCAATCCCTATGCCACTAGCATCACATTCAATCTCAAAAGTTTTATCAAAGTTAGGTAAAACAAGTAAAGGTGCATTACACAATTTTGCCTTAAGTTCATTAAATGCATGTTCTTCTGCATCACCCCAAACAAATCCAACATTTTTCTTAACTAATTCATTCAAAGGTGTGGCTATAGTGCTGAAATCTTTAATGAATCTCCTATAGAAACTAGCAAGCCCATGAAAACTTCTCACCTCACTAGCATTTTTAGGTTTTGGCCACTCTTTAATAGCCCTAACCTTCTCCTCATCAACCTCTATGCCTTGACTAGATACAACAAAACCAAGAAAATTAACCTTATTCATGCAAAAACTACACTTTTTAAGGTTTGCATACAACTTTTCTTATCTAAGTGTTTCCAGTACAATTCGCACATGCATAACATGATCATCTAAACACTTAGAGTAAATCAGAATATCATCAAAGTAAACAACAACAAATTTACCTAAGTAATTTCACAACACATGGTTCATCAATTGCATGAATGTACTAGGTGCATTAGTAAGACCAAAGGGCATAACAAGCCACTCATACAACCCATACTTAGTCTTAAAAGCTGTTTTCCATTCATCACCAACATTCATTCGAATTTGATAATAACCAGATTTCAAGTCTATTTTAGTGAACAAACAAGAACCATATAACTCATCAAGCATATCATCTAATCTAGGAATAGGATGATGATACTTTACAGTGATTTTATTGATGGCTCTACAATCCACACACATCCTCCATGTTCCATCCTTCTTTGGCACAAGAATGACAGGAACCGAACAAGGACTAAGACTTTCCCTCACATATCCTTTAGCTAGCAACTCCTCCACTTGAGTTTGGATCTCCTTTGTTTCTCTTGGATTTGCTCTATATGCTGGTTGATTGGGTATGGCTGCCCCAGGAATGAAGTCAATTTGATGTTCTATACCTCTAATTGGGGGTAATCCACTAAGCATCTCTTTGGGAAACACATCTTCAAATTCCTGCAAAAGATCAACAAACACACTAGGCAAAGATGGGTTAAGTTCATTAGTTGCCAAATAAGCCCCTTTGTACAAAAGTACAAATATAGGCCGATTAGCATACAAGGCCTGTCTAATCGCACTTGTCCTAGCTATTAAACTCAAATTCTTTTCTTTTTTCTCTCTAGGCTAAATCTCTTCTTTTGTTTTTCCCTCTTTCTTTTCACTCTCTAAAGAATTTTTCTTACTCTCTTTTTCTTTCTTTTTAGCCTCCACTCTCATTCTTTCCATTTTACATTGGTCTTCATACACCTCCTTTAAAGAAAGTGGTGTTAATATGATCTTGCGCCCATCCTTGGTAAAGTGATACCGATTGAGGTACCCATCATGCTTGGTCTTTCTATCAAATTGCCATGGTCTACCAAGCAAAATATCTCCAACATGCATAGGAACTACATCACATAATTGCTCATCATGATATTTACTAATTGAAAAGGAAATAATAGATTGTCTATTTACCTTGACCTCTCCACAATCATTAAGCCATTGAAGTTTGTATGGTCGTGGGTGAGGTATAGTAGACAGCCCCAATCTACTAATTAAGAAAGAGCTCACTGCATTGGTGCAACTCCCTCCATCAACAATCATAAGACATGCCTTGCCTTGCACATGACACCTTGTATGGAATAAGTTGTCTCATTGCTCTTCAATGCAATCTTCCTTTATTTGAGTACTAAGAGCACGCCTTGTAACCAGCATGTCACCTTTGATTGGCTCCTCTATACTCCCATCACTACAACTTTCCAATGCAGGCATCTGATCCTCATCACTTTCATTATTACCCTCTTCTTCATCAGTCATAATTTCCCCATTCCTTTTGGTCATAGTTCTCTTATTAGGGCAATCTTTGCTCACATGACCTACTCCTTGACACTTCCAACACTTAATGTCTCTATTTCTCCCTTTAGGCTCATCGGTTATGATTTTGTCCTTAGAGACCGAATCTGCCTTTCCTTTAGCAACCTCATGAGCAACCTTATTCCCACCCCTATAATCACTCTTTCCATCCTTTTTCCAATTAAAATTAGGACTAGAATAGGATTTGGAATTTTACCTTATCACCCCTCTTCCTTGGAGTTGCCTTTCTATCTTGATGGCCATGTGCACCATCTCTTCTAAATCTTCATATTTGTGTAAATCTACTCGATCAGATATGTCTTTGTTTAGACCAGCCAAGAAGTGTGCCATAGTGATCTCCACATCTTCATCTATATCAGCCCTAGTCATGAGCATCTCCATCTCTTTATGGTAATCATCCACACTCTTACTACCTTGTTTAAGAACTTGAAGTTTTTGTACAAGTTCCCTATGATAGTGTTTTGGCACAAATCGCTTCCTCATTACAACCTTGAGCTCAGGCCAATTATCAATTGTGTACTCCAAATTCCTTCGCCTATTAATCACCAAATGGTCCCACCAAGCAATAGCATAATCAAAAAATTGAGTAACCGCCAATTTTACCTTCTTTTCCTCGCTAAATTGATGGCAATCAAATATAAGCTCCAATTGCTTCTCCCATTGTAAATAGGACTCTGGATCTGATTTACCTTGAAAGTTAGGTATCTTATGTTTGATGCTTCCCAAATTTTGATCTACATAATCTTCATTGCCTCGGTTTCTTCCATTGTATGGAACCGGTTGTAACCTTCCTCTTCCTTTACCTCGGCCTTGTCTACCTCCACCTCTTGGTACTCCTACTTCTGCATAGGCCTCATCTTCATCCTCATTGTCAACATTGCCTTCTACTTCCTCATTATGATTTGGTGTTGTTGCCCTTTCAACCGCTCCTAGCCTTGTATCCATGCGGTTTAATCTCTCCATTATAGTCTCAAAATTTGTATTCATACGTTCAAATTGCCTTTGTTGAGCCTCACAGAGCAAAGTTTCATCAACTTTACCCTCACCTTTATTTTCACCTTGGTTTGACATTGCTGTAAAAGAATGTTAGAAATAATAATAATAATAATAATAATAATTTAAAATCCTCACAAGCACTCCCTCATGTGTTTGCACTCAAATGATGTGGGTGGTCACTAGTGTTTAACTCAATTTGATGTTTCACTCGGCTTCCTCTCACCACTCAAGCTAATTCTTTTATGTTCTTAGGTGAATCACACTTTTAGAACAAATCAATTAGATTGAAGCAATATTCAAGTAGAACTTTCAAAAGTGAAATTTTCAAAACAAGTTTGAGGCAATTTGGTTTGATGAAAAAAAAAATAGTAATTCAGAAGCAATAAAATAGGAAAACTCAAAAAGATGCAAAAGACATGTGAAAGAAATACAAAGATCTTCTAGAATAGAAAAGAAAACGAATTTAGAAGTTATTTTAAGGAGAAAAGTCAAATCTGCCTCAATAAGTAATATTCCTTAATGAGCAAGTATTGTAAAGATATGCAAAATCCTTAACAGACAAGTAATACAAGATATGACAAGATCTAGTTAGATATGTCAATTATAAACCAAATAGGATTAGGAAACCAAAATCAGACCTAATGAGGATATTAATCACTCAAACAATATTCCTTAATGAGCAAGGAATGGAAGGAAATGCAAATCAGACCTGATTAGGATATAAATCACTCAAGAATCTCAATTCTTCCTTTTATAATAACTTTCTCTTTTTTTTCACGAATTTTTTTTTGCTTTTTTTTTTTCAAATTTCTTCTCTTTTTTTTTTGCATGAATTTTTTTTTAAATTTCAACTATGAACACAAATCTAAATTTCAGAATGCAAAACAATTGACTGACCTAAAGGAAAAAAAATCAAGACTAACAAATAAGAACAAAGAACAAAACACAAGAATGAAGACCAAAAATAAATAAGAACGATTTTAAAAGAATAAGAAAAACATAAGAAATCAGGATTAAGAATAAAACTTATAAAAGATAAAACCTGATCTAGAGCCAAAGCTCTGATACCAAATGATACGAAACCTCCACGAATAAGCTTGAGAACCCCTTTATGTATTTGAACCCCCAAAGCATTAACTTGAAAACCCCAATAGTCAATTCAACAACAACCCCTAAGAATGGTTAGAAATCAGATTACCTAGATGATCAAAGAATTAGAATAAAGAAAACTCATTTCTAAGTTCCAATTTCAAAACACTCCACAAGAAGATGATCAATCTACTTGAATGTTCCTTAAAGCATGTATTCTACACAAGAACACAAAGATAAAAGCAAAACAGCCTTTAGGTTTTAAAACTTCAATTCTGAATAATAAAATTCGTCCAAGGCATATATATATAGCCTTTACAAGGTTTTCCTTAGTGAGTAAGGAAAACTAATAACCCTAATCATAAAAAAAGGAAATTAATCTAATCAGACCTTAAATAGGAATTTTGACATACTTCCTATTTTAAGAATAATTAAACTAACTAAAACTAATGGGCTTTTAAAATAACAAATTCGTCCAGCCCTTATTTAACATATTTAAACCTAAATAACAATGCTTAAATAACTCTCCCATGCATATTCGGCTAGCCCATAACAAATGAGGCCCATTATATACTTAATTAAACCCATTAATAACTTGGACTTGAATTAAGTTGTATTGAACTTGAGCTGCACTTGGCACAAAGCTTTAGTGTCCTTGTAAACTTTCACTAGCTAAGTTCACAAAGCCTTGTAGATGATGGATTAAGGCTTCTTGAAGCTTTTTAGATTGAGACCTTGTTATAGGTCTTTAAGGCACGCTGATTGGACTCAAAACCTCTTGAACTTGATCCTTGCCTTCTTGACCATGCTCATCTTCATCATGTTGAATTCTTTAAACTTGGTGTGTTGGCTGCTCCATAACAGGAACATTGGAAAAGATGTTTAAAACAATTTGAGCACAAATTTGCACGAGTGTGCATTTTATTTTCAAAATGCGCAGATGTGCGCAAATTGTGCATTCAATATTGTCAATCATATGTACTGATTTTGGAATGCTAGAACATGCACTGAGTATTGAAAATATGTAACCGAAACATTGGATAAGATGTTTAAAACAATTCGTACACAAATTTGCGCGAGTTCATGTTTTGCGTTCAAACGTGCACAAATTATGGATACCATAATGCCAATCATATTTTTCAGCTTAGAAAGCTAGAATTTGCACTAAGTATTGTAAATATGCAATTGGAACATTGGATAACATTTTTAAAGCCATTTATCTACAAATTTGCAAGAGTTCACGTTTTGCATTCAAACATGCGCTAATGTGCACAAATTATGCAATCAATTGTGTCAATTTGATTTACAAATTAGGAATGATACAATTTTGTAATTTGGATTGTAAATATGCATTTGGACCATTGGAAGACATACTTTAAACCATTTTTGCATAAATTTTGCAAGAGTTCACGTTTCGCATTCAAACTCGCACGAACGTGCGCAAACTGTGCATTCAATAACGTCAATTAGATTTATGAGCATGGAATGCTGGAATGTGTGCTTTGGTTCAAAAATATGCAATCGAAACATTGGATAACACGTTTAGAACAATTTGTGCACAAATTGCACTTGTTCGCATTTTTTTGTTCAAACATGCACGAACGTGCAAAAATTGTGCATTCAGTAATGTTAAATACATTTATGTGTTTAGAATGCTGTAATATGTAACTATTATTGTAAATGTGCAATTGGAACATTGGATAACACGTTCAAAACCATTTGCGCACTAATTTGCACGGCCTCACGTTTTGCATTCAAATATGCGCAAATTGCGCATTCAATGATGTCAATTCGATTTATGAGTTTGTAAGGGCATAATTTGTATTTTGAATTGTAAATATGGAATTGGGCCATTGGATAAAATGTTTTAAACCAATTATGCACAGAATTTGCAAGAGTCTGCGTCTTACGTTGAAATATGCACAAGTCATGCATTTAGTGAATATTAATTTGACTTATGAGTCGAGAATGATGGAGTATGATCGGAAATATACAATCGGAACTTTGGACAACATATTTAAAACATTTTGAATGAAAATTTGGATGAGTTCGTGTTTTGTGTTCAAAATTGCACAAATTGTGCATTCGATTGTGTCAATTTGATTTACGAGCTTTGTAATGATATAAATTATATTTGGGACTTCGAGTTGGCAGTTTGACCACAGGGTAACAACAAATCTTAAACCATTTATGCACAAATTTGCCATAGTTCACATTTTGCATTCAAACATGCACAAATGTACACAAAGTGTGCATTTAACTAAATCAATTTGATTTAAGAGTTTAGAATGCTAGAACCTGTACTTAGGATTAAAAATATGCAATTGGAACATTGGATAAGATGTTTAAAACAATTTGAGCACAAATTTGCACGAGTGTGCATTTTATTTTCAAAATGCGCAGATGTGCGCAAATTGGGCATTCAATATTGTCAATCATATGTGCTGATTTTGGAATGCTAGAACATGTACTGAGTGTTGAAAATATGCAACCGGAACATTGGATAAGATGCTTAAAACAATTCGTACACAAATTTGCGCGAGTTCGTGTTTTGCGTTCAAACGTGCACAAATTATGGATACCATAATGCCAATCGTATTTTTGAGCTTAGAATGCTAGAATTTGCACTAAGTATTGTAAATATACAATTGGAACATTGGATAACATTTTTAAAGCCATTTGTCTACAAATTTGCACGAGTTCACGTTTTGTATTAAAACATGCGCTAATGTGCTCAAATTGTGCAATCAATTGTGTCAATTTGATTTACAAGTTAGGAATGATACAATTTTGTAATTTTGGATTGTATATATGCATTTGGACCATTGGAAGACATACTTTAAACCATTTTTGCACAAATTTTGCAAGAGTTCACGTTTCGTATTCAAACTTGCACGAACGTGCGCAAACTGTGCATTCAGTAACGTCAATTAGATTTATGAGCATGGAATGCTGGAATGTGTGCTTTGGTTCAAAAATATGCAATCAGAACATTGGATAACACGTTTAGAACAATTTGTGCACAAATTGCACTTGTTCGCATTTTTTTGTTCAAACATGCACGAATGTGCAAAAATTGTGCATTCAGTAATGTCAATTACATTTATGTGTTTAGAATGCTGTAATATGTAACTATTATTGTAAATGTGAAATTGGAACATTGGATAACACGTTCAAAACCATTTGCGCACTAATTTGCATGGCCTGACGTTTTGCGTTCAAATTGCGCATTCAATGATGTCAATTCGATTTATGAGTTTGTAAGGGCATAATTTGTATTTTGAATTGTAAATATGGAATTGGGCCATCGGATAAAATGTTTTAAACCAATTATGCATAGAATTTGCAAGAGTCCGTGTCTTACATTCAAATATGCACAAGTCGTGCATTTAGTGAAAATTAATTTGACTTATGAGTCGAGAATGATGGAGTATGACCGAAAATATGCAATCGGAACTTTGGACAACATATTTAAAACATTTTGAATGAAAATTTGGACGAGTTCGTGTTCCGTGTTCAAAATTACAAAAATTGTGCATTCGATTGTGTCAATTTGATTTATGAGCTTTGTAATGATATAAATTGTATTTGGGACTTTGAGTTAGCAGTTTGACCACAAGGTAACATCAAATCTTAAACCATTTATGCACGAATTTGCCGGAGTTCACATTTTGCGTTCAAACATGCACAAATGTACACAAAGTGTGCATTCAACTAAATCAATTTGATTTAAGAGTTTAGAATGCTAGAACCTGTACTTAGGATTAAAAATATGCAATTGGAACATTGGATAAGATGTTTAAAACAATTTGAGCACAAATTTGCATGAGTGTGGATTTTATTTTCAAAATGCGTAGATGTGCGCAAATTGTGCATTCAATATTGTCAATCATATGTGCTGATTTTGGAATGCTAGAACATGTAATGAGTATTGAAATTTTGCAACCGGAACATTGGATAAGATGCTTAAAACAATTCGAACACAAATTTGCGCGAGTTCATGTTTTGCGTTCAAACGTGCATAAATTATGGATACCATAATGCCAATCATATTTTTGAGCCTAGAATGCTAGAATTTGCACTAAGTATTGTAAATATGCAATTGGAACATTGGATAACATTTTTAAAGCCATTTGTCTACAAATTTGCACGAGTTTATGTTTTGCATTCAAACATGCGCTAATGTGCACAAATTGTGCAATCAATTGTGTCAATTTGATTTACAAGTTAGGAATGATACAATTTTGTAATTTTGGATTGTAAATATGCATTTGGACCATTGGAAGACATATTTTAAACCATTTTTGCACAAATTTTGCAAGAGTTCACGTTTCGCATTCAAACTCGCACGAACGTGCGCAAACTATGCATTCAGTAACGTCAATTAGATTTATGAGCATGGAATGCTGGAATGTGTGCTTTGGTTCAAAAATATGCAATCGAAACATTGGATAACACGTTTAGAACAATTTGTGTGCAAATTGCACTTGTTCGCATTTTTTTGTTCAAACATGCACGAACGTGCAAAAATTGTGCATTCAGTAATGTCAATTACATTTATGTGTTTAGAATGCTGTAATATGTAACTATTATTGTAAATGTGCAATTGGAGCATTGGATAACACGTTCAAAACTGTTTGCGCACTAATTTGCATGGCCTCACGTTTTGCGTTCAAATTGCGCATTCAATGATGTCAATTCGATTTATGAGTTTGTAAGGGCATAATTTGTATTTTGAATTGTAAATTTGGAATTGGGCCATTGGATAAAATGTTTTAAACCAATTATGCACAGAATTTGCAAGAGTCCGCGTCTTACGTTCAAATATGCACAAGTCGTGCATTTAGTGAAAACTAATTTGACTTATGAGTCGAGAATGATGGAATATGACCGAAAATATGCAATTGGAACTTTGGACAACATATTTAAAACATTTTGAATGAAAATTCGGACGAGTTCGTGTTTCGTGTTCAAAATTGCACAAAATGTGCATTCGATTGTGTCAATTTGATTTACGAGCTTTGTAATGATATAAATTTTATTTGGGACTTCGAGTTGGCAGTTTGATCACATGGTAACAATAAATCTTAAACCATTTATGCACAAATTTGCCGGAGTCCATGTTTTGCGTTCAAACATGCACAAATGTACACAAAGTGTGCATTCAACTAAATCAATTTGATTTAAGAGTTTAGAATGCTAGAATCTGTACTTAGTGATACGAACATGGTTAACTTGTACCAAACCCGTATTCAATCTTGATAACCTTGCCAAGGATCATTCATAAATCAAGCAAAAAAAACTCTGATCCCTAACAAGACCCTTAAATAACATGTACTTAAGAACCTTAATTATAAAGAATTAAAGGTTGTTTAATATAAACTAAAGATTAACAAAGTCAATTTTAAGTCTAAATTAAACCAGGTTTGAATATACCAAGCCTTCACTTGATAAATTCACAAAAGTTCTTTTAAGAATAAAAGAGAAGGACTTTAACCTCACAAGAATTGAAACTTAATTGATAAAACTCATTCTTAATTCGTACTATATTGATATGGCCTTTATATAGGCATGTAAACATCCTAATCCTTGAAGGAATAGGTTTTCTTACTTATTCCTAAAGACTCCTATAAAGGAAATTCCATAAATAAATAGGATCCCTTCTAAAGTATGACAACTAATGACAACTAAGCTTTGAAAAGTCAAATTGACAACTCATGACAATTAAGCATTGAAAATTCATATTGACAACTCATAACAACTAAACAAATAACTAATGACAAATAAGCTTTGAAGCATGCCATGTCACATGTCAAGTTGGATGTTAACCATTGACTTTGACTTGTTGACTTTGAATTTGACTTTGACTTGTTGACTTTGACTTGGAATATTCTTGAATCTTCTCACATCTTGTAGAATCTTGTAGAATCTTCCTTCCTAACTCCAAAATAGAAAATAACCCAAAAAATTCGTCCAAGCTTTGTACTTGACTTTATTTATGTGTAGACTTCACAAATTTTCCCTTTTGGGGATCGTATCATTCCTTCCCTCTTAAAGATGATTCATCCTTGAAGCATACCCATCTTATAAAGTTGGTATATTTGGATTTCTTCTAGGATCGAATACAAATACTCTAAATGCAGCACTAGTATTCATAAACTTGTAAATGTTGAATCCTTGTTGTTTCCTTCTAAACTTAAAACATGAATATCTTAAGTTCTTCTTGTTATAGTTGAAAACTCCATGGATTCCCTTGAAAGAAATAAAATGTTGCAGCTCTTTCTCATACTTCATGCAAGGAATGAAATCTTCAAAGGAATTATTGACCTTGTAATGCATTGCAACAACATCATCAAATGGATCTTCATATGGCACAAAGCTCTGCAAAACAACTTTCAAAACACTAGAAAAATAAAGATTAGAATTGTTAGTATCATCATGATGAATAACCATCTTCTTATCCTTCATAATGCTTTCAATCTCTAGTTTCCTCTTTTGTGCACAAACTTCCAAATTTCCCTCTTCATGGTGCATATGCTCTTTATGATCACAATATGCATTCTTGACAACTCCTTGACTAGTTATTCCTTCTACAAGTTCACTAGATTGCTCAAAGCTTTGTGAACACTCCTTATTAGCTTCAATATCTCTTTCAAAAATCTGTAATTTCTCATTAATTTCTTTGATAGGCTGCACACACTTGCCATTATCTTCATCTTCTTGTAATATTTCGTTATAGCTTTTGGCACTATTTTTCTCTAACACATCCATAATTTCTTCATCAACTATTTTCTCTTCAAAATCATTGTTCACACTTTCTTCGTTAACCAAGACATGAATGTTGCCATCCTCCTTAATAACCTAATCATCTGCTTCAATGCACAATTGCTCTTCATATTTGTCACCATGCTCACTCAACCCAATTTTAACTCTTAACTCACTCAACTCAGTTTTAACACCCAACTCCCATTTTTCTTTTCTCTCATCATGTCTCTCAACAACTTCAACATTTGTTGAACTTTGTTTATGCCCTTCAAAGTGATTATGCCAATCCTTATAATAATGATTTGGCACAAACCTCTTTTGCATGATAGTCTTCATCTTTTGCCATATAGAGATAGGTTCTTCTCCACAACACCTCCTTGAGACTTCTGATTGATTCCACCAAGCTAGTGCATAGCCCATGAACGCACTAGTTGCAAGCTTGACTTTCTTTTCCTCATAGTAGTTATGGCAATTAAATATAAAATCTACCTTCTTTTCCCATGCTAGATATGCTTCAGGATCACTTCTACCATGGAAATTAGGTATCTTCATCTTTATGCATCCAAGGTTGTTATCTTGCCTATTGTACCCTTGAATGCTCTCATTAACAAACTCATCATCATCCTCATGCCATCTCCCTCTATAAACTTGTCTAGATGTGATTTGAGTTGTATTGTTGGTGTTATTGGTGGTGGTTGTAGCTTGGCTTTGCTCTAACCTCCCTATTTGCTCTTGAACCTTTTGATGGCTATTTAACAATTGACTCATTTGTTCTTGCATTGTCTTCATAAAGAGCTTCCATTCAGGATCTATCTTAGCCTCCTTTAGATCTGCCATGTTATAAACAAAGAAACAAAAGAAAACAAACTCATAAGTAACACTCCCTCACGTGTTTATACTCAAAGAATGTCACTCAATACTAGTGTTTCACTCAATTAGGCTTTAACCCTCTTATGAGCTCACCACTCACCTTTCACCTCTTGAATTCCTTTCTTATAGTTCTTATGGAACTTAAGTTACTAATTATCAAATTAAGCTCAATACAAAACAAACAAATAAAAAATTAAACTCAAATTTGACTATAAGAGCCAAAGAAAACGCAACAACAAAGAAAATATCCAAATAAATTGAAAATAAGAAATTTTGGAATAAGTGTTTAAATTACCCTAAATGTTTAAGAAGAAGAGTAGAATATTTAGAAATTGAAAAAAAAAGGCAAAGGTATTGAATTTATAATTAGAACAACAAATTAGAATGGTTTTAGACCAAAATTGAATTCAAATTTAATCAATCAAACTTTTTTTCACTTCCCTTTTTTTTATATATAATAGATGAAAAAAATGTCCAAATTAAGAACAAACTCAAATTAATATGTATTTGTGACAAACAAAGACTCTTAAGATGCAAAGCAACAAAAATTAAAAAAAAAAACAAATTTGATTTTTTCTAAAGACTAGAAATAGATTGTAATATGAAGAAAACAATGAAATTGACTCAAGATAACAAAGAAAAACGAATTTGAACTCTAAGATCACAAAGAAAACAAATTGATATCAAACAACACACAAAAATGAATAAAATAAGAAATAATGATTTTTTTTTATTTTTTTTTGAATTAAATGCAAACAACAACAAAGAAAAGTAAAGATACATACTTGATTAATGAGCCAAAGCTCTGATACCAAATGATACGAACGTGGTTAACTTGTACCAAACCCGTATTCAATCTTGATAACCTTGCCAAGGATCATTCATAAATCAAGCAAAAAAAACTCTAATCCCCAATAAGAGCCTTAAATAACCTGTACTTAAGAACCTTAATTATAAAGAATTAAAGGTTGTTTAATATAAACTAAAGATTAACAAAGTCAATTTTAAGTCTAAATTAAACCAGGTTTGAATATACCAAGCCTTCACTTGATAAATTCACAAAAGTTCTTTTAAGAATAAAAGAGAAGGACTTTAACCTCACAAGAATTGAAACTTAATTGATAAAACTCATTCTTAATTCGTACTACATTGATATGGCCTTTATATAGGCATGTAAACATCCTAATCCTTGAAGGAATAGGTTTTCTTACTTATTCCTAAAGACTCCTATAAAGGAAATTCCATAAATAAATAGGATCCCTTCTAAAGTATGACAACTAATGACAACTAAGCTTTGAAAAGTCAAATTGACAACTCATGACAATTAAGCATTGAAAAGTCATATTGACAACTCATAACAACTAAACAAATAACTAATGACAACTAAGCTTTGAAGCATGCCATGTCACATGTCAAGTTGGATGTTAACCATTGACTTTGACTTGTTGACTTTGAATTTGACTTTGACTTGTTGACTTTGACTTGGAATATTCTTGAATCTTCTCACATCTTGTAGAATCTTCCTTATTGACTCCAAAATAGAAAATAACCCAAAAAATTCGTCCAAGCTTTGTACTTGACTTTATTTATGTGTAGACTTCACAAATTTTTCCTTTTGAGGATCATATCACTTAGGATTAAAAATATGCAATTGGAACATTAGATAAGATGTTTAAAACAATTTGAGCACAAATTTGCACGAGTGTGCATTTTATTTTCAAAATGCGCAGATGTGCGCAAATTGTGCATTCAATATTGTCAATCATATGTACTGATTTTGGAATGCTAGAACATGTACTGAGTATTGAAAATATGCAATCGGAACATTGGATAAGATGTTTAAAACAATTCATACACGAATTTGCGCGAGTTCATGTTTTGCGTTCAAACGTGCACAAATTATGGATACCATAATGCCATCATAATTTTGAGCTTAGAATGCTAGAATTTGTACCAAGTATTGTAAATATGCAATTGGAACATTGGATAACATTTTTAAAGCCATTTGTCTACAAATTTGCACGAGTTCACGTTTTGCATTCAAACATGCGCTAATGTGCACAAATTGTGCAATCAATTATGTCAATTTTATTTACAAGTTAGGAATGATACAATTTTGTAATTTTGGATTGTAAATATGCATTTGGACCATTGGAAGACATATTTTAAACCATTTTTGCATAAATTTTGCAAGAGTTCACGTTTCGCATTCAAACTTGCACGAACGTGCGCAAACTGTGCATTCAGTAACGTCAATTAGATTTATGAGCATGGAATGCTGGAATGTGTGCTTTGGTTCAAAAATATGCAATCCGAACATTGGATAACACGTTTAGAACAATTTGTGCACAAATTGCACTTGTTCGCATTTTTTTGTTCAAACATGCACGAACGTGCAAAAATTGTGCATTCAGTAATGTCAAATACATTTATGTGTTTAGAATGCTGTAATATGTAACTATTATTGTAAATGTGCAATTGGAGCATTGGATAACACGTTCAAAACCATTTGCACACTAATTTGCACGGCCTCACGTTTTGCGTTCAAATATGCGCAAATTGCGCATTCAATGATGTCAATTCGATTTATGAGTTTGTAAAGGCATAATTTGTATTTTGAATTGTAAATATGGAATTGGGCCATTGGATAAAATGTTTTAAACCAATTATGCATAGAATTTGCAAGAGTCCGCGTCTTACGTTCAAATATGCACAAGTCGTGCATTTAGTGAAAACTAATTTGACTTATGAGTCGAGAATGATGGAATATGATCGAAAATATGCAATCAGAACTTTGGACAACATATTTAAAACATTTTTAATGAAAATTCAGAAGAGTTCGTGTTCCGTGTTCAAAACTGCACAAATTGTGCATTCAATTGTGTCAATTTGATTTACGAGCTTTGTAATGATATAAATTGTATTTAGGACTTCGAGTTGGCAATTTGACCACAGGGTAACAACAAATCTTAAACCATTTATGCACGAATTTGCCGGAGTTCACGTTTTGCGTTCAAACATGCACAAATGTACACAAAGTGTGCATTCAACTAAATCAATTTGATTTAAGAGTTTAGAATGCTAGAATCCGTACTTAGGATTAAAAATATGCAATTGGAACATTGGATAAGATGTTTAAAACAATTTGAGCACAAATTTGCACGAGTGTGCATTTTATTTTCAAAATGCGTAGATGTGCGCAAATTGTGCATTCAATATTGTAAATCATATGTGCTGATTTTGGAATGCTAGAACATGTACTGAGTATTGAAAATATGCAACTGAAACATTTGGATAAGATGTTTAAAATAATTTGTACATGAATTTGTGCGAGTTCATGTTTTGCGTTCAATCGTGCACAAATTATGGATACCATAATGCCAATCATATTTTTGAGCTTAGACTTCTAGAATTTGTACCAAGTATTGTAAATATGCAATTGGAACATTGGATAACATTTTTAAGCCATTTGTCTACAAATTTGCACGAGTTCACGTTTTGCATTCAAACATGCGCTAATGTGCACAAATTGTGCAATCAATTGTGTCAATTTGATTTACAAGTTAGGAATGATACAATTTTGTAATTTTGGAATGTAAATATGCATTTGGACCATTGGAAGACATATTTTAAACCATTTTTGCATAAATTTTGCAAGAGTTCACGTTTCGCATTCAAACTCGCACGAACGTGCGTAAACTGTGCATTCAGTACCATCAATTAGATTTATGAGCATGGAATGTGTGCTTTGGTTCAAAAATATGCAATCGGAACATTGGATAACACGTTTAGAACAATTTGTGCACAAATTGCACTTATTCGCATTTTTTTATTCAAACATGCATGAACGTGCAAAAATTGTGCATTCAGTAATGTCAATTACATTTATGTGTTTAGAATACTGTAATATGTAACTATTATTGTAAATGTGCAATTGGAACATTGGATAACACATTCAAAACCGTTTGCGCACTAATTTGTACGGCCTCACATTTTGCATTCACATATGCGCAAATTGCGCATTAAATGATGTCAATTCTATTTATGAGTTTTGTAAGGGCATAATTTCTATTTTGAATTGTAAATATGGAATTGGGCCATTGGATAAAATGTTTTAAACCAATTATGTACAGAATTTGCGAGAGTCCACGTCTTACGTTCAAATATGCACAAGTCGTGCATTTAGTGAAAACTAATTTAACTTATGAGTCGAGAATAATGGAATATGATCGGAAATATGCAATCAGAACTTTGGACAACATATCTAAAACATTTTGAATGAAAATTCGGAGGAGTTCGTGTTCCGTGTTCAAAATTGTATAAATTGTGCATTCGATTATGTCAATTTGATTTACGAGCTTTGTAATGATATAAATTGTATTTGGGACTTCGAGTTGGCAGTTTGACCACAGGGAAACAACAAATCTTAAACCATTTATGCACGAATTTGCCGGAGTTCACGTTTTGCGTTCAAACATGCACAAATGTACACAAAGTGTGCATTCAACTAAATCAATTTGATTTAAGAGTTTAGAATGCTAGAATTTGTACTTAGGATTAAAAATATGCAATTGGAACATTGGATAAGATGTTTAAAATAATTTGGGCACAAATTTGCACGAGTGTGCATTTTATTTTCAAAATGCGCAGATGTGCGCAAATTGTGCATTCAATATTGTCAATCATATCTGCTGATTTTGGAATGCTAGAACATGTACTGAGTATTGAAAATATGCAACCAGAATATTGGATAAGATGTTTAAAACAATTCATACACGAATTTGCGTGAGTTCATGTTTTGCGTTCAAACGTGCACAAATTATGGATACCATAATGCCAATCATATTTTTGAGCTTAGAATGCTAGAATTTGTACCAAGTATTGTAAATATGCAATTGGAACATTGGATAACATTTTTAAAGCCATTTGTCTACAAATTTGCACGAGTTCACGTTTTGCATTCAAACATGCGCTAATGTGCACAAATTGTGCAATCAATTGTGTCAATTTGATTTACAAGTCAGGAATGATACAATTTTGTAATTTTGGATTGTAAATATGCATTTGGACCATTGGAAGACATATTTTAAACCATTTTTGCACAAATTTTGCAAGAGTTCACGTTTCGCATTCAAACTCGCACGAACGTACGCAAACTGTGCATTCAGTAACGTCAATTAGATTTATGAGCATGGAATGCTGGAATGTGTGCTTTGGTTCAAAAATATGCAATCGGAACATTGGATAACACGTTTAGAACAATTTGAGCACAAATTGCACTTGTTCGTATTTTTTTGTTCAAACATGCACGAACGTGCAAAAATTGTTCATTCAGTAATGTCAAATACATTTATGTGTTTAGTATGCTATAATATGTAACTATTATTGTAAATGTGCAATTGGAACATTGGATAACACATTCAAAACTGTTTGCGCACTAATTTGCACGGCCTTACATTTTGCGTTCAAATTGCGCTTTCAATGATGTCAATTCGATTTATGAGTTTGTAAGGGCATAATTTGTATTTTGAATTGTAAATTTGGAATTGGGCCATTGGATAAAATGTTTTAAACCAATTATGCACAGAATTTGCAAGAGTCCGCGTCTTACGTTCAAATATGCACAAGTCGTGCATTTAGTGAAAATTAATTTGACTTATGAGTCGAGAATGATGGAATATGACCGAAAATACGCAATCCGAACTTTGGACAACGTATTTAAAACATTTTGAATGAAAATTCGGACGAGTTCGTGTTCCGTGTTCAAAATTGCACAAATTGTGCATTCGATTGTGTCAATTTGATTTACGAGCTTTGTAATGATATAAATTGTATTTGGGACTTCGAGTTGGCAGTTTGACCACAGGGTAACAATAAATCTTAAACCATTTATGCACGAATTTGCCGGAGTTCACGTTTTGCGTTCAAACATGCACAAATGTACATAAAGTGTGCATTCAACTAAATCAATTTGATTTAAGAGTTTAGAATGCTAGAATCTATACTTAGGATTAAAAATATGCAATTGGCAAATTGGATAAGATGTTTAAAAGAATTTGAGCACAAATTTGCACGAGTGTGCATTTTAATTTCAAAATGCGCAGATGTACGCAAATTGTGCATTCAATATTGTCAATCATATGTACTAATTTTGGAATGCTAGAACATGTACTGAGTATTGAAAATATGCAACCGGAACACTGGATAAGATGTTTAAAACAATTCATACACGAATTTGCGCGAGTTCATGTTTTGCGTTAAAACGTGCACAAATTATGGATACCATAATGCCAATCATATTTTTGAGCTTAGAATGCTAGAATTTGTACCAAGTATTGTAAATATGCAATTGGAACATTGGATAACATTTTTAAAGCCATTTGTTTAGAAATTTGCATGAGCTCACATTTTGCATTCAAACATGAGCTAATGTGCACAAATTGTGCAATCAATTGTGTCAATTTGATTTACAAGTTAGGAATGATACAATTTTGTAATTTGGATTGTAAATATGCATTTGGACCATTAGAAGACATATTTTAAACCATTTTTGCACAAATTTTGCAAGAGTTCATGTTTCGCATTCAAACTCGCACGAACGTGTGCAAACTGTGCATTCAGTAACGTCAATTAGATTTATGAGCATGGAATGCTGGAATGTGTGCTTTGGTTCAAAAATATGCAATCGGAACATTGGATAACACGTTTAGAACAATTTGTGCACAAATTGCACTTGTTCGCATTTTTTTGTTGAAACATGCACGAACATGCAAAAATTGTGCATTCAGTAATGTCAATTACATTTATGTGTTTAGAATGCTGTAATATGTAACTATTATTGTAAATGTGCAATTGGAACATTGGATAGCACGTTCAAAATTGTTTGCGCACTAATTTGCACGGCCTCACGTTTTGCGTTCAAATATGCGCAAATTGCGCATTCAATGATGTCAATTCGATTTATGAGTTTGTAAAGGCATAATTTGTATTTTGAATTGTAAATATGGAATTGGGCCATTGGATAACATGTTTTAAACCAATTATGCATAGAATTTGCAAGAGTCCGCGTCTTATGTTCAAATATGCACAAGTCGTGCATTTAGTGAAAACTAATTTGACTTATGAGTTGAGAATGATGGAATATGATCGAAAATATGCAATCAGAACTTTGGACAACATATTTAAAAAATTTTGAATGAAAATTCAGAAGAGTTCATGTTCCGTGTTCAAAACTGCACAAATTGTGCATTCGATTGTGTCAATTTGATTTACGAGCTTTGTAATGATATAAATTGTATTTGGGACTTCGAGTTGGCAATTTGACCACAGGGTAACAACAAATCTTAAACCATTTATGCACGAATTTTCCGGAGTTCACGTTTTGCGTTCAAACATGCATAAATGTACATAAAGTGTGCATTCAACTAAATCAATTCGATTTAAGAGTTTAGAATGCTAGAATCTGTACTTAGGATTAAAAATATGCAATTGGAACATTGGATAAGATGTTTAAAACAATTTGAGCACAAATTTGCACGAGTGTGCATTTTATTTTCAAAATGCGCAGATGTGCGCAAATTGTGCATTCAATATTGTAAATCATATGTGCTGATTTTGGAATGCTAGAACATGTACTGAGTATTGAAAATATGCAATCGAAACATTGGATAAGATGTTTAGAACAATTTGTGCGCAAATTGCACTTGTTCATATTTTTTTATTCAAACATGCATGAACGTGCAAAAATTGTGCATTCAGTAATGTCAATTACATTTATGTGTTTAGAATGCTGTAATATGTAGCTACTATTGTAAATGTGCAATTGGAACATTGGATAACACATTCAAAACTGTTTGCGCACTAATTTGTACGGCCTCACATTTTGCATTCAAATATGTGCAAATTGCGCATTCAATGATGTCAATTCGATTTATGAGTTTGTAAGGGCATAATTTGTATTTTGAATTGTAAATATGGAATTGGGCCATTGGATAAAATATTTTAAACAAATTATGTACAAAATTTTGCGAGAGTCCGCGTCTTACGTTCAAATATGCACAAGTCGTGCATTTAGTGAAAACTAATTTGACTTATGAGTCAAGAATGATGGAATATGACCGGAAATATGCAATCAGAACTTTGGACAACATATCTAAAACATTTTGAATGAAAATTCGAAGGAGTTCGTGTTCTGTGTTCAAAATTGTACAAATTGTGCATTCGATTGTGTCAATTTGATTTATGAGCTTTGTAATGATATAAATTGTATTTGGGACTTCGAGTTGGCAGTTTGACCACAGGGAAACAACAAATCTTAAACCATTTATGCACGAATTTGCCGGAGTTCACGTTTTGCGTTCAAACATGCACAAATGTACACAAAGTGTGCATTCAACTAAATCAATTTGATTTAAGAGTTTAGAATGCTAGAATCTGTACTTAGGATTAAAAATATGCAATTGGAACATTGGATAAGATGTTAAAAATAATTTGGGCACAGATTTGCACGAGTGTGCATTTTATTTTCAAAATGCGCAGATGTGCGCAAATTGTGCATTCAATATTGTCAATCATATGTGCTGATTTTGGAATGCTAGAACATTTACTGAGTATTGAAAATATGCAACCGAAACATTGGATAAGATGTTTAAAACAGTTCATACACGAATTTGTGCGAGTTCATGTTTTGCGTTCAAACGTGCACAAATTATGGATACCACAATGCCAATCATATTTTTGAGCTTAGAATGCTAGAATTTGTACCAAGTATTGTAAATATGCAATTGGAACATTGGATAACATTTTTAAAGCCATTTGTCTACAAATTTGCACGAGTTCACGTTTTGCATTCAAACATGCGCTAATGTGCACAAATTGTGCAATCAATTGTGTCAATTTGATTTACAAGTCAGGAATGATACAATTTTGTAATTTGGATAGTAAATATGCATTTGGACCATTGGAAGACATATTTTAAACCATTTTTACACAAATTTTGCAAGAGTTCACGTTTCGCGTTCAAACTCGTACGAACGTACGCAAACTGTGCATTCAGTAACGTCAATTAGATTTATGAGCATGGAATGCTGGAATGTGTGCTTTGGTTCAAAAATATGCAATCGGAACATTGGATAACACGTTTAGAACAATTTGTGCACAAATTGCACTTGTTCGCATTTTTTTGTTCAAACATGCACGAACGTGCAAAAATTGTTCATTAAGTAATGTCAAATACATTTATGTGTTTAGTATGCTATAATATGTAACTATTATTGTAAATGTGCAATTGGAACATTGGATAACACGTTCAAAACTGTTTGCGCACTAATTTGCATGGCCTTACGTTTTGCGTTCAAATTGCGCTTTCAATGATGTCAATTCGATTTATGAGTTTGTAAGGCCATAATTTGTATTTTGAATTATAAATATGGAATTGGGCCATTGGATAAAATGTTTTAAACCAATTATGCACTGAATTTGCAAGAGTCCGCGTCTTACGTTCAAATATGCACAAGTCGTGCATTTAGTGAAAATTAATTTGACTTATGAGTCGAGAATGATGGAATATGACCGGAAATATGCAATCCAAACTTTGGACAACATATTTAAAACATTTTGAATGAAAATTCGGACGAGTTCGTGTTCCGTGTTCAAAATTGCACAAATTGTGCATTCGATTGTGTCAATTTGATTTACGAGCTTTGTAATGATATAAATTGTATTTGGGAGTTCGAGTTGGTAGTTTGACCATAGGGTAACAATAAATCTTAAACCGTTTATGCATGAATTTGCCGGAGTTCACGTTTTGCGTTCACACATGCACAAATGTACACAAAGTGTGCATTCAACTAAATCAATTTGATTTAAGAGTTTAGAATGCTAGAATCTATACTTAGGATTAAAAATATGCAATTGGCAAATTGGGCAAGATGTTTAAAAGAATTTGAGCACAAATTTCCACGAGTGTTCATTTTATTTTCAAAATGCGTAGATGTACGCAAATTGTGCATTCAATATTGTCAATCATATGTACTAATTTTGGAATGCTAGAACATGTACTGAGTATTGAAAATATGCAATCGGAACACTGGATAAGATGTTTAAAACAATTCATACACGAATTTGCGCGAGTTCATGTTTTGCGTTCAAACGTGCACAAATTATGGATACCATAATGCCAATCATATTTTTGAGCTTAGAATGCTAGAATTTGTACCAAGTATTGTCAATATGCAATTGGAACATTGGATAACATTTTTAAAGCCATTTGTCTAGAAATTTGCACGAGCTCACATTTTGCATTGAAACATGCGCTAATGTGCACAAATTGTGCAATCAATTGTGTCAATTTGATTTACAAGTTAGGAATGATAAAAATTTTGTAATTTGGATTGTAAATATGCATTTGGACCATTAGAAGACATATTTTAAACCATTTTTGCACAAATTTTGCAAGAGTTCACGTTTCGCATTCAAACTCGCACGAACGTACGCAAACTGTGCATTCAGTAACGTCAATTAGATTTATGAGCATGGAATGCTGGAATGTGTGCTTTGGTTCAAAAATATGCAATCGGAACATTGGATAACACGTTTAGAACAATTTGTGCACAAATTGCACTTGTTCGCAGTTTTTTGTTGAAACATGCACGAACATGCAAAAATTGTGCATTCAGTAATGTCAATTACATTTATGTGTTTAGAATGCTGTAATATGTAACTATTATTGTAAATGTGCAATTGGAACATTGCATAGCACGTTCAAAATTGTTTGCGCACTAATTTGCACGGCCTCACGTTTTGCATTCAAATATGCGCAAATTGCGCATTCAATGATGTCAATTCGATTTATGAGTTTGTAAGGGCATAATTTGTATTTTGAATTGTAAATATGGAATTGGGTCATTGGATAAAATGTTTTAAACCAATTATGCACAGAATTTGCAAGAGTCCGCGTCTTACGTTCAAATATGCACAAGTCTTGCATTTAGTGAAAATTAATTTGACTTATGAGTTGAGAATGATGGAATATGACCGAAAATATGCAATCGGAACTTTGGACAACATATTTAAAACATTTTGAATGAAAATTTGGATGAGTTCGTGTTCCGTGTTCAAAATTGCACAAATTGTGCATTCGATTGTGTCAATTTGATTTACGAGCTTTGTAATGATATAAATTGTATTTGGGACTTCGAGTTGGCAGTTTGACCATAGGGTAACAACAAATCTTAAACCATTTATGCACGAATTTGCCGGAGTTCACGTTTTACTTTCATACATGCACAAATGTACACAAAGTGTGCATTCAACTAAATCAATTTGATTTAACAATTTAGAATGCTAGAATCTATACTTAGGATTAAAAATATGCAATTGGAACATTGGATAAGATGTTTAAAAGAATTTGAGCACAAATTTGCACGAGTGTGCATTTTATTTTCAAAATGCGCAGATGTGCGCAAATTGTGCATTCAATATTGTCAATCATATGTACTGATTTTGGAATGCTAGAACATGTACTGAGTATTGAAAATATGCAATCGGAACAATGGATAAGATGTTTAAAACAATTCGTACACGAATTTGCGCGATTTCTTGTTTTGTATTCAAACGTGCACAGATTATGGATACCATAATGCCAATCATATTTTTAAGCTTAGAATGCTAGAATTTGTACCAAGTATTGTAAATATGCAATTGGAACATTGGATAACATTTTTAAAGCCATTTGTCTACAAATTTGCACGAGTTCACGTTTTGTATTCAAACATGCGCTAATGTGCCCAAATTGTGCAATCAATTGTGTCAATTTGATTTACAAGTTAGGAATGATACAATTTTGTAATTTTGATTGTAAATATGCATTTGGACCATTGGAAGACATATTTTAAACCATTTTTGCACAAATTTTGCAATTGTTCACGTCTCGCATTCAAACTCGCACGAACGTGCGCAAACTGTGCATTCAGTGACGTCAATTGGATTTATGAGCATGGAATGCTGGAATGTGTGCTTTGGTTCAAAAATATGCAATCGAAACATTGGATAAAACATTTAGAACAATTTGTGTGCAAATTGCACTTGTTTGCATTTTTTTGTTCAAACACGCACGAACGTGCAAAAATTGTGCATTCAGTAATGTCAAATAAATTTATGTGTTTAGAATGCTGTAATATGTAACTATTATTATAAATGTGCAATTGGAACATTGGATGACACGTTCAAAGCCGTTTGCACACTAATTTGCATGGCCTCACGTTTTGCGTTCAAATTGTGCATTCAATGATGTCAATTCGATTTATGAGTTTGTAAAGGCATAATTTGTATTTTGAATTGTAAATATGGAATTGGGCCATTGGATAAAATGTTTTAAACCAATTATGCACAGAATTTGCATGAGTCAGCGTCTTACATTCAAATATGCACAAGTCATGCATTTAGTGAAAATTAATTTGACTTATGAGTCGAGAATGATGGAATATGATAAAAAATATGCAATCGGAACTTTGGACAACATATTTAAAACATTTTGAATGAAAATTCGGACGAGTTCGTGTTCCGTGTTCAAAATTGCACAAATTGTGCATTCGATTGTGTCAATTTGAGTTACGAGCTTTGTAATGATATAAATTGTATTTGGGACTTCGAGTTGGCAGTTTGACCACAGGGTAACAACAAATCTTAAACCATTTATGCACGAATTTGCCGGAGTTCACGTTTTCCGTTCAAACATGCACAAATGTACACAAAGTGTGCATTCAACTAAATCAATTTGATTTAAGAGTTTAGAATGCTAGAATCTATACTTAGGATTAAAAATATGCAATTGGAACATTGGATAAGATGTTTAAAAGAATTTGAGCACAAATTTGCACGAGTGTGCATTTTATTTTCAAAATGCGCAGATGTGCGCAAATTGTGCATTCAATATTGTCAATCATATGTGCTGATTTTGGAATGCTAGAACATGTACTGAGTATTGAAAATATGCAACCGGAACATTGGATAAGATGTTTAAAACAATTCGTACATGAATTTGCGCGAGTTCATGTTTTGCGTTCAAACGTGCACAAATTATGGATACCATAATGCCAATCATATTTTTGAGCTTAGAATGCTAGAATTTGTACCAAGTATTGTAAATATGCAATTGGAACATTGGATAACATTTTTAAAGCCATTTGTCTACAAATTCGCACGAGTTCACGTTTTGCATTCAAACATGCGCTAATGTGCACAAATTATGCAATCAATTGTGTCAATTTGATTTACAAGTTAGGAATGATACAATTTTGTAATTTTGGATTGTAAATATGCATTTGGACCATTGGAAGACATATTTTAAACCATTTTTGCACAAATTTTGCAAGAGTTCATGTTTCGCATTCAAACTCGCACGAACGTGCGCAAGCTGTGCATTCAGTAACGTCAATTAGATTTATGAGCATGGAATGCTGGAATGTGTGCTTTGGTTCAAAAATATGCAATCGAAACTGATGTGAATCCAAGTTCAAAGCCTAAAGAGATCCAAGATCCATTAATAGTACAAGAAGGCCCAATCACAAGGTCCAAATCCAAGAAGCTTGAAGAAGCCATATTGGGTTTAATTAGGGACATTTGGAAAGCCTAAGAATTTCAACCCACTAAAGCATCCATGGAGTCCCAAGGAATAATATTTAGCTTGTTTTTGTGTTAATAACAATTAGGGTTACATGTAGCCACCATATACAAGTTAATGGGGTAATTAAATGCTAAGTAATGGCTATTGATGTGGGTAGTGGTTATTAAGAGTTAATAGGGTAATTAAATCCAAGTAATGGCTATTAATGTGGGTGGTGGTTATTAAGGCCATTTAAGAGTAAAAATAATCCTATGTGTGTGAGTCTATTTTAGTAGTGTGTGCATGGACTTGTACTCTATATAAACAAGTCCTTTTCTTTCTTTTGTAGCATGAATGAATTTGATATATGAATTATAACTTTGTTTGAGTTTTATTGTGAGGAATTTTGTCTTTAATTTCTTGCATAAACTTTGTGACTTATCAAGCTTTATTCTAGCTTGTGGTGTCAAAATCTAAATCTTTGTTTTCTTGTTATTTATCAAACTTTCTTTTTTGTGGCATAAGAGGAAATTCAAAGTCTATCTTAGTATCATTGTCCTTGTTGGTAAAGGGGTTAAGTAGCATCTATCTTCTTACTTCAATCTTTGAACGATCCGAATTTATGGATTAAATTGGTAATTTCTAGTTTTCTTTCAATTCAACTTATCATAGTATTCTTGCTATTGGGGAGTTAACTGATGAAACCTACAATTCCCATCATAAGTGGTATCAGAGCATTGGCTCAAGATTGAGGTTTGCGTATCCAAAACTATCTTTTAGTTCTCAATATATTTTGCACCTTTCTTGCTATCTATTATTCTTGTTATTTTTTTTATCTTTATTCTTCTTATCTCAAGATTTTGTTTGCAGATATCAAAAAAAAAAAGTTGTTATCTTTGAGATTTTTGTGATACCTTTCAATTCGTGCATATATCAAAAAAAAAAAAAAATTCGTCCGTAAAAATAGTATATGTTATCTTTGATATTCCTATGTTAGATCTCAATTTACATTAACAAAAAAAAATTGACTCTTCTTATTCCATTGAGATCTATCTTTATAATTATGTCTCTTTATGTTCTTTGATGATCTATCTTTGTTTTTCATTTCTATTAGCCTATTTGTTACAAATTGTTCTTTTCTTTAAGCCTACCTTATTATTTTCTTGTTAGCCTACCTTATTTTTTTTTTATCATTGATTACTACATTCTTGAATTTTGTTTCATTGAGAAACTTAGTTCATCTAAGAAATCAAAAGGCAAATTTGAGAGGTAAAAGGCAAGAGTGTGAGATCATTAGAGAAAAAGCCAAAATTGAGTGTAAACACGAGTGGTATACATCAATTTTAAGTGAAACACGTGAGGGAGTGTTGTGAGATTGTCTTTTTTCTATTTTCTTTTGTTAAAATTTTAGGTTTTACAATCATGTCAAAAGACACAAGTTCTTCTTCTAAAAATGATCATGTGATTCAAGCTATGCAACAACAATTTGAAAGAATGTTTAACATGATGGTGGGAGTCAATGAGAAATTGGAGAGGCATGATGGCATCCTTAACCAATTACAAGGAGAGCCTAAACAAAGGAGACGTCCACCAATTGACCAAGAGGACTATGAAGGAGAGGATGAATTGGATGATGATCAAGTCACCTTGGTGGGACAACAAATCAATCCAAGGAGACAAGCTAGGAGAGGACGCCCTAAAGATGATGTTGATCGTAACCTTGGAAGCATCAAAATGAAGATTCCTTCATTCCAAGGAAGAAATGATCCAGATGTGTACCTTGAATGGGAGAGGAAAGTGGAACTCATCTTCGAATGTCATAATTATTCGAAGGAGAAAAAGGTAAAACTTACCGCTGTTGAGTTTAGTGATTATGCAATTGTTTGGTGGAATCAATTTTGCAAGGAAAGACCTAGATATGGAGAAAGACCCGTGAAGTCTTGGAGGGAAATGAAGCAAATCATGAGAAAGAGGTTTGTTCCAAGCCATTACTATAGAGAGCTTCATCAAAGGTTACAAACTCTAATTCAAGGATCCATGAGTGTTGAGGAGTATCACAAAGAAATGGAGAAGGTTATGATTAGAGCAAATGTGGTAGAAGATTGTGAAGCTACCATGGCAAGGTTTTTGAGAGGGCTAAACAAAAACATTGCTGATGTTGTTGATTTGCAACATTATATGGAGATTGAAGATATGGTGAATTTTGCCATGAAAGTGGAAAGGCAATTGAAAGGAAAGAGGTATGATTCTAAACCAAATGTGGGTTCTTCTTCTTCTTGGAAAACTTCTTGGGGGAAAAAGGATGATAAACCTTTTAATAAGTCAAAAGTGGAAGAAATTAAACCTAAAATTGACTTGGGTAATAAGGGAAAGGGTGAGAATCAACCAGCCCAAACTAGGGGAATAAAATGTTTTAAGTGTTTGGGTCATGGGCACATTGCTAGGAAATGTCCAAATAAGAAAGCTATGATTCTAAGGGATGGTGATATTGAATCGGAGAGTGAGGGGGATAGTGATGATGATATGCCTTCTTTAGAAGATTGTAGTGATGTTGAATGTGCTAAGGGAGATAATCTTGTTGTTCAAAGAACATTGAGTTTGCAAAATAAACATGATGTCCATAGGGTGCAAAGGGAAAATTTGTTTCATACTCATTGTTTGATTTCTAACAAGTTGTGCAACATGATTGTGGATAGTGGAAGTTGTACTAATGTAGCAAGCACTTTGCTAGTGGAGAAATTAAAGTTTCCTACTTCCAAGCACCCAAGACCATACAAGTTGCAATGGCTTAATGAAAGTGGAGTTGTAAAGGTAAATAAGCAAGTTCTAATTTCTTTTCAAATTGGTAGATATAAGGATGAGGTGTTGTGTGATGTGTTACCAATGTTGGCCGGACATATGTTGTTGGGGAGACCTTGGCAATATGATAGAAGGGCTAATCATGATGGATTCAAAAATATGTATACTTTGACTATGGATGGAAAAAGGTTTAACCTTGGACCATTAACCCCAAAACAGATTTTTGAAGACCAAATGTGCATCAAGCAACAATATGAAGAAATGGATTCTTCATTGGGAAATTCTTTGGGAAGGGAAACCTTTGAGAGTAAAGAAAAAGGTGAGATGAGTGAACCTAAAAATTCCAATTCTCTTGACCAAAATGGGAAACACATGGTGAGAGAAAACAAGGAAGGTTCAAATGAAAGAAAAATGAGTGTTTATGCAAAAATGAGTGATGTGAAGGAAGCTATGCTTTTGAGGCAACACATGCTTGTACTTATGTACAAGGAGATTTTGCATATTTCTAATGAAATAACCAATGGTTTGCCTAGTGTTGTTGTTGACCTTTTACAGGTTTATGAAGATTTATTCCTAGAAGAAATTCCAAATGGTTTGCCACCTAAAAGAGGCATTGAGCACCAAATTGATTTCATACCCGGAGCAAGCATTCCAAATAGACTAGCATATAGATGTAATCTGGAGGAGACCAAGGAAATCCAAAAGCAAGTGAGTGAGCTTATGGAGAAGGGTTATGTTTGTGACAGCATGAGTCCATGTGCCGTACCTGTCTTGTTAGTGCCTAAGAAAGATGGAACTTAGAGGATGTGTGTTGATTGTCGTGCCATCAACAAAATCACAGTGAAGTATAGACATCCCATTCCTAGGCTAGATGACATGTTGGATGAATTGCATGGTTCATATTTGTTTTCAAAAATTGATTTGAAATCTGGTTATCATCAAATTAGAATAAGAGAAGGTGATGAATGGAAAACAACTTTTAAAACTAAACATGGTTTATATGAGTGGTTAGTAATGCCTTTTGGTTTAACTAATGCACCAAGCACTTTCATAAGATTGATGAATCATGTTTTAAGAGCATTCATAGGCAAATTTGTTGTTGTCTATTTTGATGATATCTTGGTTTATAGCAAAAATTTAGATGAGCATGTACAACATTTGACTTGTGTTTTTGATGTGCTTAGAGAAGAGAAGTTGTATGCTAATCTAAAGAAATGATGTTTTTGCACTAATGAAATTACTTTTCTTGGATATATTGTCAATGACAAGGGCATTCATGTTGATCAAGAAAAGGTAAAAGTAATTAGAGAATGGCCAACACCCACAAGTGTAAGTGAAGCAAGAAGCTTTCATGGTTTAGCTAGCTTTTATAGAAGGTTCATTAAAAAATTTTCTACCATAGTTGCACCTTTAACTGAATGCATCAAAAAGAATGTTGGTTTTAAGTGGGGAATTGAACAAGATGAGGCTTTTAACTTGCTAAAAGACAAATTAAGTTCTGCACCCTTGTTATCTTTGCCAAATTTTACTAAACCTTTTGAGATTGAGTGTGATGCAAGTGGCATGGGTATTGGAGGAGTTTTGATGCAAGAAGGCAAGCCCATAGCATTCTTTAGTGAAAAGCTAAGTGGAGCAAGTCTAAACTACCCTACATATGACAAGGAGTTCTATGCATTGGTGAGGGTTCTAAGGACATGGCAGCATTACCTTGGTTACAAAGAATTCATAATTCACACTGACCATGAGTCCTTGAAGTATCTCAAAGGATAAGGAAAGCTCAACAAGAGACATGCAAAATGGATGGAATTCATTGAATCCTTTCCGTACATCATTAAGTACAAGCAAGGGAAAGAAAATGTGGTGGCCGATGCATTGTCAAGAAGGTATGCCTTGATCTCTAAACTTGATGCAAAATTATTACGATTTGAATACATCAAAGTTCTTTATTCTAATGATCCTGATTTTTCTAATGTTTATGAGGCATGTGAGAAAGGGGGTTTTGATAAGTTCTATAAGTTTGATGGTTTTCCTTTTCGGGAAAACAAATTGTGTGTGCCACAAAGTTCTTTAAGAGAGTTACTTGTGAGAGAGGCGCATAGCGGAGGTTTAATGGGGTATTTTGGGATTAAGAAAAGTTTGGATGTGTTAGGTGACCATTTCTTTTAGCCACACATGAAAAGGGATGTTAAGAGAATTTGTGAGAAATGCATTACTTGTAAATAAGCCAAATCCAAAGCAATGCCTCATGGTTTGTATACACCTCTTACCATACCAAATGAACCTTGGGTAGACATTTCTATGGATTTTGTTTTAGGATTACCTAGGTCCAAGGGAGGGAGAGATTCCATTTTTGTTGTTGTGGACAGGTTTAGCAAAATGGCACATTTCATTCCATGTCACAAGACTGATGATGCAACCCATATTGCCAATCTATTCTTCAAAGAGATTGTTAGGCTACATGGAGTGCCAAGGACCATTGTGAGTGATAGGGATGTCAAATTCCTAAGTCACTTTTGGAAGACTCTTTGGGGAAAGATGGGGACAAAGCTTTTGTATTCTACAACTTGTCATCCACAAACGGATGGACAAACGGAGGTGGTCAATAGGACACTTTCAACACTTTTGAGGGTTGTCATCCAAAGAAATCTAAAGAATTGGGAAGAATGTTTGCCACATGTGGAATTTTCTTACAATAGGAGTGTGCATGGTTCAACAAATTGCTCACCATTTGAAGTTGTGTATGGATTCAACCCATTGACTCCATTAGATTTGCTACCATTGCCATTGGACAAAGCTAATCTAGAGGGGAAATAAAAAGCTAAGTTCATCAAGACTTTGCATGAGAGGGTGCGTGCAAACATTAAGAAGAAGACACTCCAATATGAAAAGCAACACAACAAGGGGAGGAAGCAAGTCATTTTTTAGCCCGGAGATTGGGTGTGTGAGCACTTAAGGAAGGAAAGATTTCCTAACCAAAGGAAATCAAAGCTTATGCCAAGAGGAGATGGTCCTTTTAAAGTGCTTCAACTCATCAACAACAATGCCTACAAGCTAGAACTTCCAAGTGAGTATGGCAATGTTAGTGCTACTTTTAATGTTAGTGACTTGTCTTTGTTTGATGTAGGTAAGAAAGATGATGGAGCTGATTTGAGGACAAATCCTTTTGAAGAAAGGGGGAATGATGTGAATCCAAGTTCAAAGCCTAAAGAGATCCAAGATCCATTAATAGTACAAGAAGGCCCAATCACAAGGTCCAAATCCAAGAAGCTTCAAGAAGCCATATTGGGTTTAATTAGGGACATTTGGAAAGCCTAAGAATTTCAACCCAATAAAGCATCCATGGAGGCCCAAGGAATAATATTTAACTTGTTTTTGTGTTAATAACAATTAGGGTTACATGTAGCCACCATATACAAGTTAATGGGGTAATTAAATACCAAGTAATGGCTATTAATGTGGGTAGTGGTTATCAAGAGTTAATGGGGTAATTAAATCCAAGTAATGGCTATTAATGTGGGTGGTGGTTATTAAGGCCATTTAAGAGTAAAAATAATCCTATGTGTGTGAGTCTATTTTAGTAGTGTGTGCATGGACTTGTACTCTATATAAACAAGTCCTTTTCTTTCTTTTGTAGCATGAATGAATTTGATATATGAATTATAACTTTGTTTGAGTTTTATTGTGAGGAATTTTGTCTTTAATTTCTTGTATAAACTTTGTGACTTATCAAGCTTTATTCTAGCTTATGGTGTCAAAATCTAAATCTTTGTTTTCTTGTTATTTATCAAACTTTCTTGTTTGTGGCATAAGAGGAAATTCAAAGTCTATCTTAGTATCTTTATCCTTGTTGGTAAAGGGGTTAAGTAGCATCTATCTTCTTACTTCAATCTTTGAACGATCCGAATTTATGGATTAAATTGGTAATTTCTAGTTTTCTTTCAATTTAACTTATCATAGTATTGTTGCTATTGGGGAGTTAATTGATGAAACCTACAATTCCCATCAGGAACATTGGATAACACGTTTAGAACAATTTGTGCGCAAATTGCACTTGTTCGCATTTTTTTGTTCAAACATGCTTGAACGTGCAAAAATTGTGCATTCAGTAATGTCAATTACATTTATGTGTTTAGAATGCTGTAATATGTAACTATTATTGTAAATGTGCAATTGGAACATTGGATAACACGTTCAAAACCGTTTGCGAACTAATTTGCACGGCCTCACGTTTTGCATTCAAATATGCGCAAATTGTGCATTCAATGATGTCAATTCGATTTATGAGTTTGTAAGGGCATAATTTGTATTTTGAATTACAAATATGAAATTGGGCCATTGGATAAAATGTTTTAAACCAATTATGCACAGAATTTGCAAGAGTCCGCGTCTTACGTTCAAATATGCAGAAGTCATACATTTAGTGAAAATTAATTTGACTTATGAGTCGAGAATGATGGAATATGATCGGAAATATGCAATTGGAACTTTGGACAACATATTTAAAATATTTTGAATGAAAACTCGGACGAGTTCGTGTTCCGTGTTCAAAATTGCACAAATTGTGCATTTGATTGTGTCAATTTGATTTATGAGCTTTGTAATGATATAAAATGTATTTGTGACTTCGAGTTGGCAGTTTGACCGCAGGGTAACAACAAATCTTAAACCATTTATGCACGAATTTGCCGGAGTTCACGTTTTGCGTTCAAACATGCACAAATGTACACAAAGTGTGCATTCAACTAAATCAATTTGATCTAAGAGTTTAGAATGCTAGAATCTATACTTAGGATTAAAAATATCCAATTGGAACATTGGATAAGATGTTTAAAACAATTTGAGCACAAATTTGCACGAGTGTGCATTTTATTTTCAAAATGCGCAGATGTGCGCAAATTGTGCATTCAATATTGTCAATCATATGTGCTAATTTTGGAATGCTAGAACATGTACTGAGTATTGAAAATATGCAACCGGAACATTGGATAAGATGTTTAAAACAATTCGTACACAAATTTGCGCGAGTTCATGTTTTGCATTCAAACGTGCACAAATTATGGATACCATAATGCCAATCATATTTTTGAGCTTAGAATGCAATAATTTGTACCAAGTATTGTAAATATGCAATTGGAACATTGGATAACATTTTTAAAGTCATTTGTCTACAAATTTGCACGAGTTCACGTTTTGCATTCAAACATGCGCTAATGTGCACAAATTGTGCAATCAATTGTGTCAATTTGATTTACAAGTTAGGAATGATACAATTTTGTAATTTTGGATTGTAAATATGCATTTGGACCATTGGAAGACATATTTTAAACCATTTTTGCACAAATTTTGCAAGAGTTCATGTTTCACATTCAAACTCGCTCGAACGTGATCAAACTGTGCATTTAGTAACGTCAATTGGATTTATGAGCATGGAATGCTGGAATGTGTGCTTTGGTTTAAACATATGCAATCGGAATATTGGATAACACATTTAGAACAATTTGTGCGCAAATTGCACTTGTTCGCATTTTTTTGTTCAAACATGCGCGAACGTGCAAAAATTGTGCATTCAGTAATGTCAATTACATTTATGTGTTTAGAATGCTATAATATGTAACTATTATTGTAAATGTACAATTGGAACATTGGATAACACGTTCAAAACCGTTTACGCACAAATTTGCATGGCCTCACATTTTGCGTTCAAATATGCGCAAATTGCGCATTCAATGATGTCAATTCGATTTATGAGTTTTGTAAGGGCATAATTTCTATTTTGAATTGTAAATATGGAATTGGGCCATTGGATAAAATGTTTTAAACCAATTATGCACAGAATTTGCAAGAGTCCGCGTCTTACGTTCAAATATGCACAAGTCATGCATTTAGTGAAAATTAATTTCACTTATGAGTCGAGAATGATGGAATATGATCGGAAATATGCAATCGGAACTTTGGACAACATATTTAAAACATTTTCAATGAAAATTCGAACGAGTTCGTGTTCCATGTTCAAAATTGCACAAATTGTGCATTCGATTGTGTCAATTTGATTTATGAGCTTTGTAATGATATAAATTGTATTTGGGACTTCGAGTTGGCAGTTTGACCACAGGATAACAACAAATCTTAAACCATTTATGCACGAATTTGCCGGAGTTCACGTTTTGCGTTCAAACATGCACAAATGTACACAAAGTGTGCATTCAATTAAATCAATTTGATATATGAGTTTAGAATGCTAAAATCTGTACTTAGGATCAAAAATATGCAATTAGAACATTGGATAAGATGTTTAAAACAATTTGAGCACAAATTTGCACGAGTGCCCATTTTATTTTCAAAATGCACAGATGTGCTCAAATTGTGCATTGAATATTGTCAATCATATATGCTAATTTTGGAATGCTAGAACATGTATTGAGTATTGAAAATATGCAACCGGAACATTGGATAAGATGTTTAAAACAATTCATACACGAATTTGCACGAGTTCATGTTTTGCGTTCAAACGTGCACAAATTATGGATACCATAATGCCAATCATATTTTTGAGCTTAGAATGCTAGAATTTATACCAAGTATTGTAAATATGCAATTGGAACATTGGATAACATTTTTAAAGCCATTTGTCTATAAATTTGCACGAGTTCACATTTTGCATTCCAACATGCACTAATGTGCACAAATTGTGCAATCAATTGTGTCAATTTGATTTGCAAGTTAGGAATGATAAAATTTTGTAATTTCGGATTGTAAATATGCATTTGGACCATTGGAAGACATATTTTACACCATTTTTGCACAAATTTTGCAAGAGTTCACGTTTCGCATTCAAACTCGCACGAACGTGCGCAAACTGTGCATTCAGTAACGTCAATTGGATTTATGAGCATGGAATGCTGGAATGTGTGCTTTGGTTCAAAAATATGCAATCGAAACATTGGATAACACGTTTAGAACAATTTGTGCACAAATTGCACTTGTTCGCATTTTTTTGTTCAAACATGCACGAACGTGCAAAAATTGTGCATTCAGTAATGTCAATTACATTTATGTGTTTAGAATGCTGTAATATGTAACTATTATTGTAAATGTGCAATTGGAACATTGGATAACACGTTCAAAACCATTTGCGCACTAATTTGCACGGCCTCACGTCTTGCGTTCAAATATGCACAAATTGCGCATTCAATGATGTCAATTCGATTTATGAGTTTGTAAGGGCATGATTTGTATTTTGAATTGTAAATATGGAATTGGGCCATTGGATAAAATGTTTTAAACCAATTATGCACAGAATTTGCAAGAGTCCGCGTCTTACGTTCAAATATGCACAAGTCGTGCATTTAGTGAAAATTAATTTGACTTATGAGTCGAGAATGATGGAATATGACCGGAAATATGCAATCGGAACTTTGGACAACATATTTAAAACATTTTCAATGAAAATTCGAATGAGTTCGTGTTCCGTGTTCAAAATTGCACAAATTGTGCATTCGATTGTGTCAATTTGATTTACGAGCTTTGTAATGATATAAATTGTATTTGGGACTTCAAGTTGGCAGTTTGACCACAGGGTAACAACAAATGTTAAACCATTTATGCACGAATTTGCCGGAGTTCACATTTTGCATTCAAACATGCACAAATGTACATAAAGTGTGCATTCAACTAAATCAATTTGATCTAAGAGTTTAGAATGCTAGAATCTGTACTTAGGATTAAAAATATGCAATTGGAACATTGGATAAGATGTTTAAAACAATTTGAGCACAAATTTGCACGAGTGTGCATTTTATTTTCAAAATGCACAGATGTGCGCAAATTGTGCATTCAATATTGTCAATCATATGTACTGATTTTGGAATGCTAGAACATGTACTGAGTATTGAAAATATGCAACCGGAACATTGGATAAGATGTTTAAAACAAGTCGTACACGAATTTGCGCGAGTTCATGTTTTGCGTTCAAACGTGCACAAATTATGGATACCATAATGCCAATCATATTTTTGAGCTTAGAATGCTAGAATTTGTACCAAGTATTGTAAATATGCAATTGGAACATTGGATAACATTTTTAAAGCCATTTGTCTACAAATTTGCACGAGTTCACGTTTTGCATTCAAACATGCGCTAATGTGGACAAATTGTGCAATCAATTGTGTCAATTTGATTTACAAGTTAGGAATGATACAATTTTGTAATTTTGGATTTTAAATATGCATTTGGACCATTGGAAGACATATTTTAAACCATTTTTGCATAAATTTTGCAAGAGTTCACGTTTCGCATTCAAACTCGCACGAACATGCGCAAACTATGCATTCCGTAACGTCAATTGGATTTATGAGCATGGAATGCTGGAATGTGTGCTTTGGTTCAAAAATATGCAATTGGAACATTGGATAACACGTTTAGAACAATTTGTGCGCAAATTGCACTTGTTCGCATTTTTTTGTTCAAACATGCACGAACGTGCAAAAATTGTGCATTCAGTAATGTCAATTACATTTATGTGTTTAGAATGCTGTAATATGTAACTATTATTGTAAATGTGCAATTGGAACATTGGATAACATGTTCAAAACCATTTGCGCACTAATTTGCACGGCCTCACGTTTTGCATTCAAATATGCGCAAATTGCGCGTGCAATGATGTCAATTCGATTTATGAGTTTGTAAGGGCATAATTTGTATTTTGAATTGTAAATATGGAATTGGGCCATTGGATAAAATGTTTTAAACCAATTATGCATAGAATTTGCAAAATTTCGCGTCTTACATTCAAATATGCACAAGTCAAGCATTTAGTGAAAATTAATTTGACTTATGAGTCGAGAATGATGGAATATGATCGAAAATATGCAATCAGAACTTTGGACAACATATTTTAATATGAATCCAAGTTCAAAGCCTAAAGAGATTCAAGATCCATTAATAGTACAAGAAGGCCCAATCACAAGGTCCAAATCCAAGAAGCTTCAAAAAGCCATATTGGGTTTAATTAGGGACATTTGGAAAGCTCAAGAAATTCAACCCAATAAAGTAGGCCCAAGGAATAATATTTAACTTGTTTTTGTGTTAATAACAATTAAGGTTACATGTAGCCACCATATACAAGTTAATGGGGAAATTAATACCAAGTAATGGCTATTAATGTGGGTAGTGGTTATTAAGAATTAATGGGGCAATTAATACAAAGTAATGCTATTAATGTGGGTGGTGGTTATTAAGGCCATTTAAGAGTAAAAGTAATCCTATGTGTGTGAGTCTATTTTAGTAGTGTGTGCATGGACTTGTACTCTATATAAACAAGTCCTTTTCTTTCTTTTATAGCATGAATGAATTTGATATATGAATTATAACTTTGTTTGAGTTTTATTGTGAGGAATTTTATCTTTAATTTCTTGCATAAACTTTGTGACTTATCAAGCTTTATTCTAGCTTGTGTTGTCAAAATCTAAATCTTTATTTTCTTGTTATTTATCAAACTTTCTTGTTTGTGGCATAAGAGGAAATTCAAAGTCTATCTTAGTATATTTATCCTTGTTGGTAAAGGGGTTAAGTAGCATCTATCTTCTTACTTCAATCTTTGATCGATCCGAATTTGTGGATTAAATTGGTAATTTCTAGTTTTCTTCTAATTCAACTTATAGTATTCTTGCTATTGGGGAGTTAATTGATGAAACCTACAATTCCCATCATAAGTGGTATCAGAGCATTGGCTCAAGATTGAGGTTTGCGTATCCAAAACTATCTTTTAGTTCTCAATATCTTGTGTTCATCTTATATTTTTTCACCATTCTTGCTATCTATTGTTCTTGTTATTTTTTTTATTCTTCTTATCTCAAGATTTTGATTACATGTATAAAAAAAAAGTTGTTATCTTTGAAATTTTTGTGATACCTTTCAATTCATGCATATATAAAAAAAAACAAGAAATTCGTCCATAAAAAAAAATATATGTTATCTTTGATATTCTTGTGTTAGATCTCAGTTTACATTAAAAAAAAAATTGACTCTTCATATTCCATTGAGATCTATCTTTATACTTCTGTCTCTTTGTGTTCTTTGATGATCTATCTTTGTTTTTCATTTCTATTAGTCTATTTGTTACAAATTGTTCATTTCTTTAAGCCTACCTTATTATTTTCTTGTTAGCCTACCTTATTATTGTTATTTTTTATCATTGATTACTACATTCTTGAATTTTGTTTGATTGAGAAACTTAGTTCATCTAAGAAATCAAAAGGCAAATCTGAGAGGTAAAAGGCAAGAGTGTGAGATCATTAGAGAAAAAGCCAAAATTGAGTGTAAACACGAGTGGTATACATCAATTTTGAGTGAAACACGCGAGGGAGTGTTATGAGATTATTTATTTCTATTTTCTTTTGTTAAAATTTAAGGTTTTACAATCATGTCAAAAGACACAAGTTCTTCTTCTATAAATGATCATGTGATTCAAGCTATGCAACAACAATTTGAAAGAATGTTTAACATGATGGCGGGAGTCAATGAGAAATTGGAGAGGCATGATGGCATCCTTAACCAATTACAAGGAGAGCCTAGACAAAGGAGACGTCCACCAATTGACCAAGAGGACTATGAAGGAGAGGATGAATTGGATGATGATCAAGTCACCTTGGTGGGACAACAAATCAATCCTAGGAGACAAGCTAGGAGAGGACGTCCTAATGATGATGTTGATCGCAACCTTAGAAGCATCAAAATGAAGATTCCTTCATTCCAAGGAAGAAATGATCCAGATGTGTACCTTGAATGGGAGAGGAAAGTGGAACTCATCTTTGAATGTCACAATTATTCGGAGGAGAAAAAGGTAAAACTTGCCGCTGTTGAGTTTAGTGATTATGCAATTGTTTGGTGGGATCAATTTTGTAAGGAAAGACGTAGATATGGAGAAAGACCCGTTGAGTCTTGGAGGGAAATGAAGCAAATCATGAGAAAGAGGTTTGTTCCAAGCCACTACTATAGAGAGCTTTATCAAAGGTTATGAACTCTAATTCAAGGATCCATGAGTGTGAAGGAGTATCACAAAGAAATGGAGAAGGCTATGATTAAAGCAAATGTGGTAGAAGATCGTGAAGCTACCATGGCAAGGTTCTTGAGAGGGCTAAACAAAAACATTGCTGATGTTGTTGATTTGCAACATTATGTGGAGATTGAAGATATGGTGAATTTGGCCATGAAAGTGGAAAGGCAAATGAAAGGAAAGAGGTATGATTCTAAACCAAATGTGGGTTCTTCTTCTTCTTGGAAAACTTCTTGGGGAAAAAAGGATGATAAACCTTTTAATAAGTCAAAAGTGGAAGAAACTAAACCTAAAATTGACTTGGGTAATAAGGGAAAGGGTGAGAATCAACCAGCCCAAACTAGGGGAATCAAATGTTTTAAGTGTTTGGGTCATGGGCACATTGCTAGGGAATGTCCAAATAAGAAAGCTATGATTCTAAGGGATGGTGATATTGAATCGGAGAGTGAGGGGGATAATGATGATAATATGCCTTCTTTAGAAGATTGTAGTGATGTTGAATGTGCTAAGGGAGATAATCTTGTTGTTCAAAGAACATTGAGTTTGCAAAATAAACATGATGTCCATAGGGAGCAAAGGGAAAATTTGTTTCACACTCATTGTTTGATTTCTAACAAGTTGTGCAACATGATTGTGGATAGTGGAAGTTGTACTAATGTAGCAAGCACTTTGCTAGTGGAGAAATTGAAGTTGCCTACTACCAAGCACCCAAGACCATACAAGTTGCAATGGCTTAATGAAAGTGGAGTTGTAAAGGTAAATAAGCAAGTTCTAATTTCTTTTCAAATTGGTAGATATAAGGATGAGGTGTTGTGTGATGTGTTACCAATGTTGGCCGGACATATGTTGTTGGGGAGACCTTGGCAATATGATAGAAGGGCTAATCATGATGGATTCAAAAATATGTATACTTTGACTATGGATGGAAAAAGGTTTAACCTTGGACCATTAACTCCAAAACATATTTTTGAAGACCAAATGCGCATCAAGCAACAATATGAAGAAATGGGTTCTTCATTAGGAAATTCTTTGGGAAGGGAAACCTTTGAGAGTAAAGAAAAAGGTGAGATGAGTGAACCTAAAAATTCCAATTCTCTTGACCAAAATGGGAAACACATGGTGAGAGAAAACAAGGAAGGTTCAAATGAAAGAAAAATGAGTGTTTATGCAAAAATGAGTGATGTGAAGGAAGCTATGCTTTTGAGGCAACACATGCTTGTACTTATGTACAAGGAGATTTTGCATATTTCTAATGAAATAACCAATGGTTTGCCTAGTGTTGTTGTTGATCTTTTGCAGGTTTATGAAGATTTATTCCTAGAAGAAATTCCAAATGGTTTGCCACCTAAAAGAGGCATTGAGCACCAAATTGATTTCATACCCGGAGCAAGCATTCCATATAGACCAGCATATAGATGTAATCCAAAGGAGACCAAGGAAATCCAAAAGCAAGTGAGTGAGCTTATGGAGAAGGGTTATGTTCGTGAAAGCATGAGTCCATGTGCCGTACCCGTCTTGTTAGTGCCTAAGAAAGATGGAACTTGGAGGATTTGTGTTGATTGTCATGCCATCAACAAAATCATGGTGAAGTATAGACATCGCATTCCTAGGCTAGATGACATGTTGGATGAATTGCATGGTTCATATTTGTTTTCAAAAATTGATTTGAAATCTGGTTATCATCAAATTAGAATGAGAGAAGGTGATGAATGGAAAACAGCTTTTAAAACTAAACATGGTTTATATGAGTGGTTAGTAATGCCTTTTGGTTTAACTAATGCACCAAGCACTTTCATGAGATTGATGAATCATGTTTTAAGAGCATTCATAGGCAAATTTGTTGTTGTCTATTTTGATGATATCTTGGTTTATAGCAAAAATTTAGATGAGCATGTACAACATTTGACTTGTGTTTTTAATATGCTTAGAGAAGAGAAGTTGTATGCTAATCTAAAGAAATGCTATTTTTGCACTAATGAAATTACTTTTCTTGGATATATTGTTAATGACAAGGGCATTCATGTTAATTAAGAAAAGGTAAAAGTAATTAGAGAATGGCCAACACCCACAAGTGTAAGTGATGCAAGAAGCTTTCATGGTTTAGCTAGCTTTTATAGAAGGTTCATTAAAAAATTTTCTACCATAGCTGCACCTTTAACTGAATGCATCAAAAAGAATGTTGGTTTTAAGTGGGGAATTGAACAAGATGAGGCTTTTTACTTGCTAAAAGACAAATTAAGTTCTGCACCCTTGTTATCTTTGCCAAATTTTACTAAACCTTTTGAGATTGAGTGCGATGCAAGTGGCATAGGTATTGGAGGAGTTTTGATGCAAGAAGGCAAGCCCATAGCATTCTTTAGCGAAAAGCTAAGTGGAGCAAGTCTAAACTACCCTACATATGATAAGGAGTTCTATGCATTGGTGAGGGTTCTAAGGAAATGGCAGCACTATCTTGGTTACAAAGAATTCATAATTCACACTGACCATGAGTCCTTGAAGTATCTCAAAGGACAAGGAAAGCTCAACAAGAGACATGCAAAATGGGTGGAATTTATTAAATCCTTTCCGTACATCATTAAGTACAAACAAGGGAAAGAAAATATGGTGGCCGATGCATTATCAAGAAGGTATGCCTTGATCTCTAAACTTGATGCAAAATTATTAGGATTTGAATACATCAAAGATCTTTATTCTAATGATCCTGATTTTGCTAATGTTTATGGGGCATGTGAGAAAGGGGGTTTTGATAAGTTCTATAAGTTTGATGGTTTTCTTTTTCGGGAAAACAAATTGTGTGTGCCACAAAGTTCTTTAAGAGAGTTACTTGTGAGAGAGGCACATACGGGAGATTTAATGGGGCATTTTGGGATTAAGAAAACTTTGGATGTGTTGGGTGACCATTTCTTTTGGCCACACATGAAAAGGGATGTTAAGAGAATTTGTGAGAAATGCATTACTTACAAACAAGCCAAATCCAAAGCAATGCCTCATGGTTTGTATACACCTCTTACCATACCAAATGAACCTTGGGTAGACATTTCTATGGATTTTGTTTTAGGATTACCTAGGTCCAAGGGAGGGAGAGATTCCATTTTTGTTGTTGTGGACAGGTTTAGCAAAATGGCACATTTCATTCCATGTCACAAGACGGATGATGTAACCCATATTGCCAATCTATTCTTCAAGGAGATTATTAGGCTACATGGAATGCCAAGGACCATTGTGAGTGATAGGGATGTCAAATTCCTAAGTCACTTTTGGAAGACTCTTTGGGGAAAGATGGGGACAAAGCTTTTGTATTCTACAACTTGTCATCCACAAATGGATGGACAAATGGAGGTGGTCAATAGGACACTTTCAACACTTTTGAGGGCTGTCATCCAAAGAAATCTGAAGAATTGGGAAGAATGTTTGCCATATGTGGAATTTGCTTACAATAGGAGTGTGCATGGTTCAATAAATTGCTCACCATTTGAAGTTGTGTATGGATTCAACCCAATGACTCCATTAGATTTGCTACCATTGCCATTGGACAAAGCTAATCTAGAGGGGAAACAAAAAGCTGAGTTCATCAAGACTTTGCATGAGAGGGTGCATGCAAACATTGAGAAGAAGACACTCCAATATGAAAAGCAACACAACAAAGGGAGGAAGCAAGTCATTTTTGAGCCCGGAGATTGAGTGTGGGTGCACTTGAGGAAGGAAAGATTTCGTAACCAAAGGAAATCAAAGCTTATGCCAAGAGGAGATGGTCCTTTTAAAGTGCTTCAACGCATCAACAACAATGCCTACAAGCTAGAACTTCCAAGTGAGTATAGCAATGTTAGTGCTACTTTCAATGTTAGTGACTTGTGTTTGTTTGATGTAGGTGATAAAGATGATGGAGCTGATTTGGGGACAAATCCTTTTGAAGAAAGGGGGAATGATGTGAATCCAAGTTCAAAGCCTAAAGAGGTTCAAGATCCATTAATAGTACAAGAAGGCCCAATCACAAGGTCCAAATCTAAGAAGCTTCAAGAAGCCATATTGGGTTTAATTAGGGACATTTGGAAAGCCCAAGAAATTCAACCCAATAAAGCAGGCCAAAGGAATAATATTGAACTTGTTTTTGTGTTAATAACAATTAGGGTTACATGTAGCCACCATATACAAGTTAATGGGGAAATTAATACCAAGTAATGGCTATTAATATGGGTAGTGGTTATTAAGAGTTAATGGGGCAATTAATACAAAGTAATGGCTATTAATGTGGGTGGTGGTTATTAAGGCCATTTAAGAGTAAAAGTAATCCTATGTGTGTGAGTCTATTTTAGTAGTGTGTTCATGGACTTGTACTCTATATAAATAAGTCCTTTTCTTTCTTTTGTAGCATGAATGAATGAATTTTATATATGAATTATAACTTTGTTTGAGTTTTATTGTGAGGAATTTTGTCTTTCATTTCTTTCATAAACTTTATGACTTATCAAGCTTTATTCTAGCTTGTGGTGTCAAAATCTAAATCTTTACTTTCTTGTTATTTATCAAACTTTCTTGTTTGTGGCATTAGAGGAAATTCAAAGTCTATCTTAGTATCTTTATCCTTGTTGGTAAAGGGGTTAAGTAGCATCTATCTTCTTACTTCAATCTTTGAACGATCCGAATTTATGGATTAAATTGGTAATTTCTAGTTTTCTTCTAATTCAACTTATCATAGTATTCTTGCTATTAAGGAGTTAATTGATGAAACCTACAATTCCCATCATATTTAAAACATTTTGAATGAAAATTCGGACGAGTTCGTGTTCCGTTTTCAAAATAGCACAAATTGTGCATTCGATTATGTCAATTTGATTTACGAGCTTTGTAATGATATAAATTGTATTTGGGACTTCGAGTTGGCAGTTTGACCATAGGGTAACAACAAATCTTAAACCATTTATGCACGAATTTGCCGGAGTTCACGTTTTGCATTCAAACATGCACAAATGTACACAAAGTGTGCATTCAACTAAATCAATTTGATTTAAGTGTTTATAATGTACTTAGGATTAAAAATATGCAATTGGAACATTGGATAAGATGTTTAAAACAATTTGAGCACAAATTTGCACGAGTGTGCATTTTATTTTAAAAGTGCGCAGATGTGCACAAATTGTACATTCAATATTGTCAATCATATGTTCTGATTTTGGAATGCTAGAACATGTACTAAGTATTGAAAATATGCAACCGGAACATTGGATAAGATGTTTAAAACAATTCGTACATAAATTTGTGCGAGTTCATGTTTTGCATCCAAACGTGCACAAATTATGGATACCATAATGCCAATCATATTTTTGAGCTTAGAATGCTAGAATTTGTACTAAGTATTGTAAATATGCAATTGGAACATTGGATAACATTTTTAAAGCCATTTGTCTACAAATTTGCACGAGTTCACATTTTGCATTCAAACATGCACTAATGTGCACAAATTGTGCAATCAATTGTGTCAATTTGATTTACAAGTTAGGAATGATACAATTTTGTAATTTTGGATTGTAAATATGCATTTGGACCATTGGAAGACATATTTTAAACCATTTTTGCACAAATTTTGCAAGAGTTCACGTTTCGCATTCAAACTCGCACGAACGTGCACAAACTGTGCATTCAGTAACGTCAATTAGATTTATGAGCATGGAATGCTGGAATGTGTGCTTTGGTTAAAAAATATGCAATCGGAACATTGGATAACACGTTTAGAACAATTTGTGCGCAAATTGCACTTGTTCGCATTTTTTTGTTCAAACATGCACGAATGTGCAAAAATTGTGCTTTCAGTAATGTCAATTACATTTATGTGTTTAGAATGCTGTAATATGTAACTATTATTGTAAATGTGCAATTGGAACATTGGATAACACGTTCAAAACCATTTGCGCACTAATTTGCACGGCCTCACGTTTTGCGTTCAAATATGCGCAAATTGCGCATTCGATGATGTCAATTCGATTTATGAGTTTGTAAGGGCATAATTTGTATTTTGAATTGTAAATATAGAATTGGGCCATTGGATAAAATTTTTTAAACCAATTATGCACATAATTTGCAAGAGTCCGTGTCTTACAAGTTTTCAAATATGCAAAAAAATTTTAAACCAATTATGCACATAATTTGCAAGTTTTCAAATATGCACAAGTCATGCATTTAGTGAAAATTAATTTGACTTATGAGTCGAGAATGATGGAATATGACCGGAAATATGTAATCGGAACTTTGGACAACATATTTAAAACATTTTGAATGAAAATTCGGACGAGTTCGTGTTCCATGTTCAAAATTGCACAAATTGTGCATTCGATTGTGTCAATTTGATTTATGAGCTTTGTAATGATATAAATTGTATTTAGGACTTTGAGTTGGCAGTTTGACCATAGGGTAACAACAAATCTTAAACCATTTATGCACGAATTTGCCGGAGTTCACGTTTTGTGTTCAAACATGCACAAATGTACACAAAGTGTGGATTCAACTAAATCAATTTGATTTAAGAGTTTAGAATGCTAGAATATGTACTTAGGATTAAAAATATGAAATTGGAGCATTGGATAAGATGTTTAAAACAATTTGAGCACAAATTTGCACGAGTGTGCATTTTATTTTCAAAATGCGCAGATGTGCGCAAATTGTGCATTCAATATTGTCAATCATATGTGCTGATTTTGGAATGCTAGAACATGTACTGAGTATTGAAAATATGCAACCGGAACATTGGATAAGATGTTTAAAACAATTCGTACAAAAATTTGCGCGAGTTCATGTTTTGCATTCAAACGTGCACAAATTATAGATACCATAATGCCAATCATATTTTTGAGCTTAGAATGCTAGAATTTTTACTAAGTATTGTAAATATGCAATTGGAACATTGGATAACATTTTTAAAGCCATTTATGATGGGAATTGTAGGTTTCATCAATTAACTCCCCAATAGCAAGAATACTATGATAAGTTGAATTAGAAGAAAACTAGAAATTACGAATTTAATCCACAAATTCGGATCGTTCAAAGATTGAAGTAAGAAGATAGATGCTACTTAACCCCTTCACCAACAAGGATAAAGATATTAAGATAGACTTTGAATTTCCTCTTATGCCACAAAGAAGAAAGTTTGATAAATAATAAGAAAACAAAGATTTAGATTTTGACACCACAAGCTAGAATAAAGCTTGATAAGTCACAAAGTTTATGCAAGAAATTAAAGACAAAATTCCTCATAATAAAACTCAAACAAAGTTATAATTCATATACCAAATTCATTCATTCTTGCTACAAAAGAAAGAAAAAGGACTTGGTTATATAGAGTACAAGTTCATGCACACACTACTAAAATAGACTCACACACATAGGATTACTTTTACTCTTAAATGGCCTTAATAACCACCACCCACATTAATAGCCATTACTTGGAATTAATTACCCCATTATCTCTTAATAACCACTACCCACATTAATAGCCATTACTTGGTATTAATTACCCCCATTAACTTGTATATGGTGGCTACATGTAACCCTAATTTTTATTAACACAAAAATAAGTTAAATATTATTCCTTGGGCCTCCATGGATGCTTTATTGGGTTGAAATTCTTGGTCTTTCCAAATGTCCCTAATTAAACCCAATATGGCTTCTTGAAGCTTCTTGGATTTGGACCTTGTGATTGGGCCTTCTTGTACTATTAATGGATCTTGGATCTCTTTAGGCTTTGAACTTGGATTCACATCATTCCCCCTTTCTTCAAAAGGATTTGTCCTCAAATCAGCTCCATCATCTTTATCACCTACATCAAACAAAGACAAGTCACTAACATTGAAAGTAGCACTAACATTGACATACTCACTTGGAAGTTCTAGCTTGTAGGCATTGTTATTGATGCGTTGAAGCACTTTAAAAGGACCATCTCCTCTTGGCATAACCTTTGATTTCCTTTGGTTAGGAAATCTTTCCTTCCTCAAGTGCACCCACACCCAATCTCCGGGCTCAAAAATGACTTGCTTCCTCCCCTTATTGTGTTGCTTTTCATATTGGAGTGTCTTCTTCTCAATGTTTGCACGCACCCTCTCATGCAAAGTCTTGATGAACTTAGCTTTTTGTTTCCCCTCTAGATTAGCTTTGTCCAATGGCAATGGTAGCAAATCTAATGGAGTCATTGGGTTGAATCCATATACAACTTCAAATGGTGAGCAATTTGTTGAACCATGCACACTCTTATTGTAAGCAAATTCCATATGTGGCAAACATTCTTCCCAATTCTTCAGATTTCTTTGGATGACAGCCCTCAAAAGTGTTGAAAGTGTCCTATTGACCACCTCCATTTGTCCATCCGTTTGTGGATGACAAGTTGTAGAATACAAAAGCTTTGTCCCCATCTTTCCCCAAAGAGTCTTCCAAAAGTGACTTAGGAATTTGACATCCCTATCACTCACAATGGTCCTTGGCATTCCATGTAGCCTAATAATCTCCTTGAAGAATAGATTGGCAATATGGGTTGCATCATCCGTCTTGTGACATGGAATGAAATGTGCCATTTTGCTAAACCTGTCCACAACAACAAAAATGGAATCTCTCCCTCCCTTGGACCTAGGTAATCCTAAAACAAAATCCATAGAAATGTCTACCCAAGGTTCATTTGGTATGGTAAGAGGTATATACAAACCATGAGGCATTGCTTTAGATTTGGCTTGTTTGCAAGTAATGCATTTCTCACAAATTCTCTTAACATCCCTTTTCATGTGTGGCCAAAAGAAATGGTCACCCAACAGATCCAAAGTTTTCTTAATCCTAAAATGCCCCATTAAACCTCCGTTATGTGCCTCTCTCACAAGTAACTCTCTTAAAGAACTTTGTGGCACACACAATTTGTTTTCCCAAAAAAGAAAACCATCAAACTTATAGAACTTATCAAAACCCCATTTCTCACATGCCCCATAAACATTAGCAAAATCAGGATCATTAGAATAAAGATCTTTGATGTATTCAAATCCTAATAATTTTGCATCAAGTTTAGAGATCAAGGCATACCTTCTTGACAATGCATCGGCCACCACATTTTCTTTCCCTTGTTTGTACTTAATGATGTACGGAAAGGATTCAATGAATTCCACCCATTTTGCATGTCTCTTGTTGAGCTTTCCTTGTCCTTTGAGATACTTCAAGGACTCATGGTCAGTGTGAATTATGAATTCTTTGTAACCAAGGTAATGCTGCCATGTCCTTAGAACCCTCACCAATGCATAGAACTCCTTGTCATATGTAGGGTAGTTTAGACTTGCTCCACTTAGCTTTTCACTAAAGAATGCTATGGGCTTGCCTTCTTGCATCAAAACTCCTCCAATACCTATGCCACTTGCATCGCACTCAATCTCAAAAGGTTTAGTTAAATTTGGCAAAGATAACAAGGGTGCAGAACTCAATTTGTCTTTTAGCAAGTTAAAAGCCTCATCTTGTTCAATTCCCCACTTAAAACCAACATTCTTTTTGATGCATTCAGTTAAAGGTGCAGCTATGGTAGAAAATTTTTTAATGAACCTTCTATAAAAGCTAGCTAAACCATGAAAGCTTCTTGCATCACTTACACTTATGGGTGTTGGCCATTCTCTAATTACTTTTACCTTTTCTTGATCAACATGAATGCCTTTGTCATTGACAATATATCCAAGAAAAGTAATTTCATTAGTGCAAAAACAGCATTTCTTTAGATTAGCATACAACTTCTCTTCTCTAAGCACATCAAAAACACAAGTCAAATGTTGCACATGCTCATCTAAATTTTTACTATAAACCAAGATATCATCAAAATAGACAACAACAAATTTGCCTATGAATGCTCTTAAAACATGATTCATCAATCTCATGAAAGTGCTTGGTGCATTAGTTAAACCAAAAGGCATTACTAACCACTCATACAAACCATGTTTAGTTTTAAAAGTTGTTTTCCATTCATCACCTTCTCTCATTCTAATTTGATGATAACCAGATTTCAAATCAATTTTTGAAAACAAATATGAACCATGCAATTCATCCAACATGTCATCTAGCCTAGGAATGGGATGTCTATACTTCATCGTGATTTTGTTGATGGCACGACAATCAACACACATCCTTCAAGTTCCATCTTTCTTAGGCACTAACAAGAAGGGTACGGCACATGGACTCATGCTTTCATAAACATAACCCTTCTCCATAAGCTCACTCACTTGCTTTTGGATTTCCTTGGTCTCCTCCGAATTACATCTATATGCTGGTCTATTTGGAATGCTTGCTCCGGGTATGAAATCAATTTGGTGCTCAATGCCTCTTTTAGGTGGCAAACCATTTGGAATTTCTTCTGGGAATAAATCTTCATAAACCTACAAAAGATCAACAATAACAGTAGGCAAACCATTGGTTATTTCGTTAGAAATATGCAAAATCTCCTTGTACATAAGTACAAGCATGTGTTGCCTCAAAAGCATAGCTTCCTTCACATCACTCATTTTTGCATAAACACTCATTTTTCTTTCATTTGAACCTTCCTTGTTTTCTCTCACCATGTGTTTCCCATTTTGGTCAAGAGAATTGTAATTTTTAGGTTCACTCATCTCACCTTTTTCTTTACTCTCAAAGGTTTCCCTTCCCAAAGAATTTCCCAATGAAGAACCCATTTCTTCATATTGTTGCTTGATGCACATTTGGTCTTCAAAAATCTATTTTGGGGTTAATGGTCCAAGGTTAAACCTTTTTCCATCCATAGTCAAAGTATACATATTTTTGAATCCATCATGATTAGCCCTTCTATCATATTGCTAAGGTCTCCCCAACAACATATGTCCGACCAACATTGGTAACACATCACACAACACCTCATCCTTATATCTACCAATTTGAAAAGAAATTAGAACTTGCTTATTTACCTTTACAACTCCACTTTCATTAAGCCATTGCAACTTGTATGGTCTTGGGTGCTTGGTAGTAGGCAACTTCAATTTCTCCACTAGCAAAGTGCTTGCTACATTAGTACAACTTCCACTATCCACAATCATGTTGCACAACTTGTTAGAAATCAAACAATGAGTATGAAACAAATTTTCCCTTTGCTCCCTATGGACATCATGTTTATTTTGCAAACTCAATGTTCTTTGAACAATAAGATTATCTCCCTTAGCACATTCAACATCACTACAATCTTCTAAAGAAGGCATATCATCATCATTATCCCCCTCACTCTCCGATTCAATATCACCATCCCTTAGAATCATAGCTTTCTTATTTGGACATTCCCTAGCAATGTGCCCATGACCCAAACACTTAAAACATTTGATTCCCCTAGTTTGGGCTGGTTGATTCTCACCCTTTCCCTTATTACCTAAGTCAATTTTAGGTTTAGTTTCTTCCACTTTTGACTTATTAAAAGGTTTATCATCCTTTTTCCCCCAAGAAGTTTTCCAAGAAGAAGAAGAACCCACGTTTGGTTTAGAATCATACCTCTTTCCTTTCAATTGCCTTTCCACTTTCATGGCCAAATTCACCATATCTTCAATCTCCACATAATGTTGCAAATCAACAACATCAGCAATGTTTTTATATAGCCCTCTCAAAAACCTTGCCATGGTAGCTTCACGATCTTCTACCACATTTGCTCTAATCATAGCCTTCTCCATTTCTTTGTGATACTCCTCAACACTCATGGATCCTTGAATTAGAGTTTGTAACCTTTGATGAAGCTCTCTATAGTAATGGCTTGGAACAAACCTCTTTCTCATGATTTGCTTCATTTCCCTCCAAGACTCCATGGGTCTTTCTCCATATCTACGTCTTTCCTTGCAAAATTGATCCCACCAAACAATTGCATAATCACTAAACTCAACAGCGGCAAGTTTTACCTTTTTCTCCTCTGAATAATTGTGACATTCGAAGATGAGTTCCACTTTCCTCTCCCATTCAAGGTACACATCTGGATCATTTCTTCCTTGGAATGAAGGAATCTTCATTTTGATGCTTCCAAGGTTGCGATTAACATCATCTTTAGGACATCCTCTCCTAGCTTGTCTCCTAGGATTGATTTGTTGTCCCACCAAGGTGACTTGATCATCATCTAATTCATCCTCTCCTTCATAGTCCTCTTGGTCAATTGGTGGACGTCTCCTTTGTTTAGGCTCTCCTTGTAATTGGTTAAGGATGCCATCATGCCTCTCCAATTTCTCATTGACTCCCGCCATCATGTTAAACATTCTTTCAAATTGTTGTTGCATAGCTTGAATCACATGATCATTTGTAGAAGAAGAACTTGTGTCTTTTGACATGATTGTAAAACCTAAAATTTTAACAAAAGAAAATATAAAGAAATAATCTCACAACACTCCCTCACGTGTTTCACTCAAAATTGATGTATACCACTCGTGTTTACACTCAATTTTGGCTTTTTCTCTAATGATCTCACACTCTTGCCTTTTACCTCTCAAATTTGCCCTTTGATTTCTTAGATGAACTAAGTTTCTCAATCAAACAAAATTCAAGAATGTAGTAATCAATGATAAAAAAAATAAGGTAGGCTAACAAGAAAATAATAAGGTAGGCTTAAAGAAAAGAACAATTTGTAACAAATAGGCTAATTGAAATGAAAAACAAAGATAGATCATCAAAGAACACAAAGAGACAAAATTATAAAGATAGATCTCAATGGAATATGAAGAGTCAATTTTTTTTTGATGTAAACTGAGATCTAACATAGGAATATCAAAGATAACATATACTTTTTTTATGGACGAATTTCTTTTTTTTTTTTGATATATGCACGAATTGAAAGGTATCACAAAAATCTCAAAGATAACAACTTTTTTTTTTTGATATCTGCAAAAAAAATCTTGAGATAAGAAGAATAAAGATAAAAAAAATAACAAGAATAATAGATAGCAAGAAAGGTGCAAAATGTAAGATGAACACAAGATATTGAGAACTAAAAATAGTTTTGGATACGCAAACCTCAATCTTGAGCCAATGCTCTGATACCACTTATGATGGTAATTATAGGTTTCATCAATTAACTCCCCAATAGCAAGAATACTATGATAAGTTGAATTAGAAGAAAACTAGAAATTACCAATTTAACCCACAAATTCGGATCGTTCAAAGATTGAAGTAAGAAGATAGATGCTACTTAACCCCTTTACCAACAAGGATAAAGATATTAAGATAGACTTTGAATTTCCTCTTATGCCACAAATAAGAAAGTTTGATAAATAATAAGAAAACAAAGATTTAGATTTTGACACCACAAGCTAGAATAAAGCTTGATAAGTCACAAAGTTTATGCAAGAAATTAAAGACAAAATTCCTCACAATAAAACTCAAACAAAGTTATAATTCATATATCAAATTCATTCATTCATGCTACAAAAGAAAGAAAAAGGACTTGTTTATATAGAGTACAAGTCCATGCACACACTACTAAAATAGACTCACACACATAAGATTACTTTTACTCTTAAATGGCCTTAATAACCACCACCCACATTAATAGCCATTACTTGGAATTAATTACCCCATTATCTCTTAATAACCACTACCCACATTAATAGCCATTACTTGATATTAATTACCCCTATTACCTTGTATATGGTGGCTACATGTAACCCTAATTGTTATTAACACAAAAATAAGTTAAATATTATTCCTTGGGCCTCCATGGATGCTTTATTGGGTTGAAATTCTTGGGCTTTCCAAATGTCCCTAATTAAACCCAATATGGCTTCTTGAAGCTTCTTGGATTTGGACCTTGTGATTGGGCCTTCTTGTACTATTAATGGATCTTGGATCTCTTTAGGCTTTGAACTTGGATTCACATCAGAATGCTGGAATGTGTGCTTTGGTTCAAAAATATGCAATCGGAACATTGGATAACACGTTTAGAACAATTTGTGCGCAAATTACACTTGTTCACATTTTTTTTGTTCAAACATGCACGAGTGTGCAAAAATTGTGCATTCAGTAATGTCAATTACATTTATGTGTTTAGAATGCTGTAATATGTAACTATTATTGTAAATGTGCAATTGGAACATTGGATAACACGTTCAAAACCATTTGTGCACCAATTTGTACGGCCTCACGTTTTGCGTTCAAATATGCGCAAATTGCGCATTCAATGATGTCAATTCGATTTATGAGTTTGTAAGGGCATAATTTGTATTTTGAATTGTAAATATGGAATTGGGCCATTGGATAAAATGTTTTAAACCAATTATGCACATAATTTGCAAGAGTCCACATCTTACGTTCAAATATGCACAAGTCGTGCATTTAGTGAAAATTAATTTGACTTATGAGTCAATAATGACGGAATATGACCGAAAATATGCGATCGGAACTTTGGAAAACATATTTAAAACATTTTGAATGAAAATTCGGACGAGTTCGTGTTTCGTGTTCAAAATTGCACAAATTGTGCATTCGATTGTGTCAATTTGATTTACGAGCTTTGTAATGATATAAATTGTATTTGGGACTTCGAGTTGGTAGTTTGACCACAGGGTAACAACAAATCTTAAACCATTTATGCACAAATTTGTCGGAGTTCACGTTTTGCGCTCAAACATGCACAAATGTACACAAAGTGTGCATTCAACTAAATCATTTTTATTTAAGAGTTTAGAATGCTAGAATCTGTACTTATGATTAAAAATATGCAATTGGAACATTGGATAAGATGTTTAAAACAATTTGAGCACAAATTTGCACGAGTGTGCATTTTATTTTCAAAATGCGCAGATGTGCGCAAATTGTGCATTCAATATTGTTAATCATATGTACTGATTTTGGAATGCTAGAACATGTACTGAGTATTGAGAATATGCAACCGGAACATTGGATAAGATGTTTAAAACAATTCATACACAAATTTGCGCGAGTTCATGTTTTGCGTTCAAACGTGCACAAATTATGGATACCATAATGCCAATCATATTTTTGAGCTTAGAATGGTAGAATTTGTACTAAGTATTGTAAATATGCAATTGGAACATTGGATAACATTTTTAAAGCCATTTGTCTACAAATTTGCACGAGTTCACGTTTTGCATTCAAACATGCGCTAATGTGCACAAATTGTGCAATCAATTGTGTCAATTTGATTTACAAGTTAGGAATGATACAATTTTGTAATTGTGGATTGTAAATATGCATTTGGACCATTGGAAGACATATTTTAAACCATTTTTGCACAAATTCCGCAAGAGCTCACGTTTCGCATTCAAACTCGCACGAACGTGCGCAAATTGTGCATTCAGTAACGTCAATTGGATTTATGAGCATGGAATGCTGGAATGTGTGCTTTGGTTCAAAAATATGCAATCGGAACATTAGACAACACGTTTAGAACAATTTGTGCGCAAATTGCACTTGTTCGCATTTTTTTGTTCAAACATGCACGAGCGTCCAAAAATTATGCATTCAGTAATGTCAATTACATTTATGTGTTTAGACTACTGTAATATGTAACTATTATTGTAAATGTGCAATTGGAACATTGGATAACACGTTCAAAACCATTTGCGCACTAATTTGCACGGCCTCATGTTTTGCATTCAAATATGCACAAATTGCGCATTCAATGATGTCAATTCGATTTATGAGTTTGTAAGGGCATAATTTGTATTTTGAATTGTAAATATGGAATTGGGCCATTGGATAAAATGTTTTAAACCAATTATGCATAGAATTTGCAAGAGTCTGCGTCTTACGTTCAAATATGCACAAGTCAAGCATTTAGTGAAAATTAATTTGACTTACGAGTCGAGAATGATGGAATATGATCAAAAATATGCAATGGGAACTTTGGACAACATATTTAAAACATTTTGAATGAAAATTCGGATGAGTTCGTGTTCCGTGTTCAAAATTGCACAAATTATGCATTCAATTGTGTCAATTTGATTTACGAGCTTTGTAATGATATAAATTGTATTTGGGACTTCGAGTTGGCAGTTTGACCACAGGGTAACAACAAATCTTAAACCATGATACGGAACCTCCAAGAATAAGCTTGAGAACCCCTTTATGTATTTGAACCCCCAAAGCATTAACTTGAAAACCCCAATAGTCAATTCAACAACAACCCCTAAGAATGGTTAGAAATCAGATTACTTAGATGATCAAAGAATTATAATAAAGAAAACTCGTTTCTAAATTCCAATTTCGAAACACTCCACTAGAAGATGATCAATCTACTTGAATGTTCCTTAAAGCATGTATTCTACACAAGAACACAAAGATAAAAGCAAAACAGCCTTTAGGTTTTAAAACTTCAATTCTGAATAATAAAATTCATCCAAGGCATATATATATAGCCTTTACAAGGTTTTCCTTAGTGAGTAAGGAAAACTAATAACCCTAATCACAAAAAAATGAAATTAATCTAATCAGACCTTAAATAGGAATTTTGACATACTTCCTATTTTAAGAATAATTAAACTAACTAAAACTAATGGGCTTTTAAAATAACAAATTCGTCCAGCCCTTATTTAACATATTTAAACCTAAATAACAATGCTTAAATAACTCTCCCATGCATATTCAGCCAGCCCATAACAAATGAGGCCCATTATATACTTAATTAAACCCATTAATAACTTGGACTTGAATTAAGTTGTATTGAACTTGAGCTGCACTTGGCACAAAGCTTTGGTGTCCTTGTAAACTTTCACTAGCTAAGTTCACAAAGCCTTGTAGATGATGGATTAAGGCTTCTTGAAGCTTATTAGATTGAGACCTTGTTATAGGTCTTTGAGGCATGCTGATTGGACTCAAAACCTCTTGAACTTGATCCTTGCCTTCTTGACCATGCTCATCTTCATCACGTTGAATGCTTTGAACTTGGTGTGTTGGCTGCTCCATAACATTTCCCCTCTCCTCAAAAGGATTTGTCCTTGAATCTAAAGCATCACCTATATCAAAAGGACTCAAATCAGCCATATTGAATGAAGCACTAACATTATACTCACCAGGTAAGTCCACTTTGTATGCATTGTCATCAATCCTTTCAAGTATTTGAAAAGGACCATCTCCTCTTGGGTTTAGCTTAGACTTCCTTTGAAGTGGAAACCTTTCTTTACGAAAATGCACCCAAACCCAATCTCCAGGCTGAAAAATCATTGGCTTCCTTCCCTTGTTCACACGTGAAGCTACTTTAGCATTTTGGTTCTCAATCCTCTCCTTAACTTGATTATGTAACTTCTTCACCAAATCAGCCTTAGAATTAGCATCAACACTCACAAAATTGTTAGGTGGCAGTGGCAATAAATCAATAGGAGTAAGTCGATTAAATCCATAAACAATCTCAAATGGAGAGCAATTAGTAGTGCTATGAACAGCCCTATTGTAAGCAAACTCCACAAATGGTAAGCAATCCTCCCACATCCTAATGTTCTTTTCTATTATTGCCCTAAGCAAAGTAATCAAAGTCCTATTAACTACTTCAGTTTGCCTATCGGTTTGAGGGTGACAAGTAGTTGAAAACAATAGCTTAGTTCCTAACTTTCCCCATAACACATGCCAAAAATGACTCAAAAACTTAACATCCCTATCACTAACAATGCTCCTAGGTATGCCATGTAAACGCACAACTTCTTTGAAAAACAAATCAGCAATCAACTTAGCATCATCAGTTTTATGACATGGTATAAAATGAGCCATTTTACTAAATCTATCAACCACAACAAAGATACTATCATGACCCTTCCTAGTTCTAGGCAATCCAAGCACAAAATCCATAGACAAATCAGTCCAAGGTTCACTAGGAACGGGTAATGGTGTGTATAACCCATGCGGTTTCAACCTAGACTTAGCCTCTCTACATGTAATGCAATGCTCATAAACTTTATACACATCATGTTTCATGCCGGGCCAAAAGAAATGTTCTAACAGCATATCATAGGTCTTATTTACCCCAAAATGCCCCATTAAGCCTCCTCCATATGCCTCCTTAATTAATAATTCCCTTATAGAACACTTAGGAATGCACAATCTATTTCTTTTAAATAAGAAACCATCAAACAAGTAAAAATCATCTGAAACAACCCCATTGGCACAAGATGCATATATATCACCAAAATCATCATCATGTGGATACAACTCCTTTATAAACTCAAAACCTAATAATTTAGCAGTAAGAGAGTTAAGTAAGGTGTACCTTCTAGATAATGCATCAGCAACCACATTCTCTTTACCTTGCTTGTACTTAATCACATATGGAAATGTTTCTATGAACTCCACCCATTTGGCATGCCTACGGTTCAGCTTATCTTGACCCTTCAAATGCTTTAAACTTTCATGGTCAGTGTGTATCACAAACTCCCTAGGCCACAAATAATGTTGCCATGTTTGCAAAGCTCGAACCAATGCATATAATTCCTTGTCATAAGTTGGATATTTCAAGGTTGCCCCACTTAACTTTTCACTAAAATACATTAGTGATCTTTGATCCTGCATCAAAACAGCTCCAATCCCTATGCCACTAGCATCACATTCAATCTTAAAAGTTTTATCAAAGTTAGGTAAAGCAAGTAAAGGTGCATTACACAATTTTTCCTTAAGTTCATTAAATGCATGTTCTTGTGCATCACCCCAAACAAATCCAACATTTTTCTTAACTAATTCATTCAAAGGTGCGGCTATAGTGCTGAAATCTTTAATGAATCTCCTATAGAAACTAGCAAGCCCATGAAAACTTCTCACCTCACTAGCATTTTTAGGTTTTGGCCACTCTTTAATAGCCCTAACCTTCTCCTTATCAACCTCTATGCCTTGACTAGATATAACAAAACCAAGAAAATTAACCTTATTCATGCAAAAACTACACTTTTTAAGGTTTGTATACAACTTTTCTTGTCTAAGTGTTTCTAGTACAATTCGCACATGCATAACATGATCATCTAAACACTTAGAGTAAATCAGAATATCATCAAAGTAAATAACAACAAATTTACCTAAGTAATTTCGCAACACATGGTTCATCAATCGCATGAATGTGCTAGGTGCATTAGTAAGACCAAAGGGCATAACAAGCCACTCATACAACCCATACTTAGTCTTAAAAGCTGTTTTCCATTCATCACCAACATTCATTCGAATTTGATAATAACCAGATTTCAAGTCTATTTTAGTGAATAAACAAGAACCATATAACTCATCAAGCATATCATCTAATCTAGGAATAGGATGACGATACTTTACAGTGATTTTATTGATGGCTCTGCAATCCACAAACATCCTCCATGGTCCATCCTTCTTTGGCACAAGAATGACAGGAACTGAACAAGGACTAAGACTTTCCCTCACATACCCTTTAGCTAGCAACTCCTCCACTTGTGTTTAGGTCTCCTTTGTTTCTCTTGGATTTGCTCTATATGCTGGTCGATTGGGTATGGCTACCCCAGGAATGAAGTCAATTTGATGTTCTATGCCTCTAATTGGGGGTAATCCACTAGGCATCTCTTTGGGAAATACATCTTCAAATTCCTGCAAAAGATCAACAAACACACTAGGCAAAGATGGGTTAAGTTCATTAGTTGCCAAATAAGCCCCTTTGTACAAAAGTACAAATATAGGCCGATTAGCATACAAGGCCTGTCTAACCTCACTTGTCCTAGCTATTAAACTCAAATTCTTTTCTTTTTTCTCTCTAGGCTGAATCTCTTCTTTTGTTTTTCCCTCTTTCTTTTCACTCTCTAAAGAATTTTTCTTACTCTCTTTTTCTTTCTTTTCAGCCTCCACTCTCATTCTTTCCATTTTACATTGGTCTTCATACACCTCCTTTGAAGAAAGCGGTGTTAATATGATCTTGTGCCCATCCTTGGTAAAGTGATACCGATTGAGGTACCCATCATGCTTGGTCTTTCTATCAAATTGCCATGGTCTACCAAGCAAAATATCTCCAGCATGCATAGGAACTACATCACACAATTGCTCATCATGATATTTACCAATTGAAAAGGAAATAATAGATTGTCTATTTACCTTGACCTCTCCACAATCATTAAGCCATTGAAGTTTGTATGGTCGTGGGTGTGGTATAGTAGACAGCCTCAATCTACTAATTAAGAATGAGCTCACTGCATTGGTGCAACTCCCTCCATCAACAATCATAAGACATGCCTTGCCTTGCACATGACACCTTGTATGGAATAAGTTGTCTTGTTGCTCTTCAATGCAATCTTCCTTTATTTGAGTACTAAGAGCACGCCTTGTAACCAGCATGTCACCTTTGATTGGCTCCTCTATACTCCCATCACTACAACTTTCCAATTTAGGCATCTCATCCTTATCACTTTCATTATTGCCCTCTTCTTCATCAGTCACAATTTCCCTATTCCTTTTGGTCATAGTTCTCTTATTAGGGCAATCTTTGCTCACATGACCTACTCCTTGACACTTCCAACACTTAATGTCTCTATTTCTCCCTTTAGACTCATCGGTTTTGATTTTGTCCTTAGAGACCGAATCTGCCTTCCCTTTAGCAACCTCATGAGCAACCTTATTCCCACCCCTATAATCACTCTTTCCATCCTTTTTCCAATTAAAATTAGAGCTAGAATAGGATTTGGAATTGTACCTTGTCGCCTCTCTTCCTTGGAGTTGCCTTTCTATCTTGACGGCCATGTGCACCATCTCTTCTAAATCTTCATAATTGTGTAAATCTACTCGATCAGATATGTCTTTGTTTAGACCAGCCAAGAAGTGTGCCATAGTGATCTCCACATCTTCATCTATATCAGCCCTAGTCATGAGCATCTCCATCTCTTTATGGTAATCATCCACACTCTTACTACCTTGTTTAAGAACTTGAAGTTTTTGTACAAGTTCCCTATGATAGTGTTTTGGCACAAATCACTTCCTCATTACAACCTTGAGCTTAGGCCAATTATCAATTGGGTACTCCAAATTCCTTCGCCTATTAATCACCAAATGGTCCCACCAAGCAATAGCATAATCAGAAAATTGAGTAACCGCCAATTTTACCTTATTTTCCTTGCTAAATTGATGGCAATCAAATATAAGCTCCAATTGCTTCTCCCATTGTAAATAGGACTCTGGATCTGATTTACCTTGAAAGTTAGGTATCTTATGTTTGATGCTTCCTAAATTTCGATCTACATAATCTTCATTGCCTCGGTTTCTTCCATTGTATGGAACCAGTTATAACCTTCCTCTTCCTCTACCTTGGCCTTGTCTACCTCCACCTCTTGGTACCCCTACTTCTGCATAGGCCTCATCTTCATCCTCATTGTCAACATTGCCTTCTACTTCCTCATTATGATTTGGTGTTGTTGCCCTTTCAACCGCTCCTAGCCTTGTATCCATGCGGTTTAATCTCTCCATTATAGTCTCAAAATTTGTATTCATACGTTCAAATTGCCTTTGTTGAGCCTCACGGAGCAAAGTTTCATCAACTTTACCCTCACCTTTATTTTCACCTTGGTTTGACATTGCTGTAAAAGAGTGTTAGAAACAATAAAAATAATAATAATAATAATAATTTAAAATCCTCACAAGCACTCCCTCACGTGTTTGCACTCAAATGATGCGGGTGGTCACTCGTGTTTAACTCAATTTGATGTTTCACTCGGCTTCCTCTCACCACTCAAGCTAATTCTTTTATGTTCTTAGCTGAATCACACTTTTAGAACAAATCAATTAGATTGAAGCAATATTCAAGTAGAACTTTCAAAAGTGAAATTTTCAAAACAAGTTTGAGGCAATTCGGTTAAAAAAAAAAACAATTCAGAAGCAATAAAATAGGAAAACTCAAAAAGATGCAAAAGACATGTGAAAGAAATACAAAGATCTTCTAGAATAGAAAAGAAAACGAATTTAGAAGTTATTTTAAGGAGAAAAGTCAAATCTTCCTCAATAAGTAATATTCCTTAATGAGCAAGTATTGTAAAGATATGCAAAATCCTTAATAGACAAGTAATACAAGATATGACAAGATCTAGTTAGATATGTCAATTATAAACCAAATAGGATTAGGAAACCAAAATCAGACCTGATGAGGATATTAATCACTCAAACAATATTCCTTAATGAGCAAGGAATGGAAGGAAATGCAAATCAGACCTGATTAGGATATAAATCACTCAAGAATCTTAATTCTTCCTTTTCTAATAACTTTCTCTCTTTTTTTTCATGAATTTTTTTTTTAAATTTCTTCTCTTTTTTTTTTGCACGAATTTTTTTTTAATTTCAACTATGAACACAAATCTAAATTTCAGAATGCAAAACAATTGACTGACCTAAAGGAAAAAAAAATCAAGACTAACAAATAAGAACAAAGAACAAAACACAAGAATGAAGAACAAAAATAAATAAGAACGATTTTAAAAGAACAAGAAAAACATAAGAAATCAGGATTAAGAATAAAAATTATAAAAGATAAAACCTCATCTAGAGCCAAAGCTCTGATACCAAATGATACGGAACCTCCAAGAATAAGCTTGAGAACCCCTCTATGTATTCGAACCCCCAAAGCATTAACTTGAAAACCCCAATAGTCAATTCAGCAACAACCCCTAAGTATGGTTAGAAATCAGATTACTTAGATGATCAAAGAATTAGAATAAAGAAAACTCGTTTCTAAATTCCAATTTCGAAACACTCCACAAGAAGATGATCAATCTACTTGAATGTTCCTTAAAGCATGTATTCTACACAAGAACACAAAGATAAAAGCAAAACAGCCTTTAGGTTTTAAAACTTCAATTCTGAATAATAAAATTCATCCAAGGCATATATATATAGCCTTTACAAGGTTTTCCTTAGTGAGTAAGGAAAACTAATAACCCTAATCACAAAAAAAGGAAATTAATCTAATCAGACCTTAAATAGGAATTTTGACATACTTCCTATTTTAAGAATAATTAAACTAACTAAAACTAATGGCTTTTAAAATAACAAATTCGTCTAGCCCTTATTTAACATATTTAAACCTAAATAACAATGCTTAAATAACTCTCCCATGCATATTCAGCCAGCCCATAACAAATGAGGCCCATTATATACTTAATTAAACCCATTAATAACTTGGACTTGAATTAAGTTGTATTGAACTTGAGCTGCACTTAGCACAAAGCTTTGGTGTCCTTGTAAACTTTCACTAGCTAAGTTCACAAAGCCTTATAGATGATGGATTAAGGCTTCTTGAAGCTTCTTAGATTGAGACCTTGTTATAGGTCTTTGAGGCATGCTGATTGGACTCAAAACCTCTTGAACTTGATCCTTGCCTTCTTGACCATGCTCATCTTTATCATGTTGAATGCTTTAAACTTGGTGTGCTGGCTGCTCCATAACAAACCATTTATGCACGAATTTGCCGGAGTTCACGTTTTGCGTTCAAACATGAACAAATGTACACAAAGTGTGCATTCAACTAAATCAATTTGATTTAAGAGTTTAGAATGCTAGAATCTGTACTTAGGATTAAAAATATGCAATTGGAACATTGGATAAAATGTATAAAACAATTTGAGCACAAATTTGCACGAGTGTGCATTTTATTATCAAAATGCGCAAATGTGCGCAAATTGTGCATTCAATATTGTCAATCATATGTACTAATTTTGGAATGCTAGAACATGTACTGAGTATTGAGAATATTCAACCGGAACATTGGATAAGATGTTTAAAACAATTCGTACACAAATTGGCGCGAGTTCATGTTTTGCGTTCAAACGTGCACAAATTATGGATACCATAATGCCAATCATATTTTTGAGCTTAGAATGCTAAAATTGTACTAAGTATTGTAAATATGCAATTGGAACATTGGATAACATTTTTAAAGCCATTTGTCTACAAATTTGCACGAGTTCACGTTTTGCATTCAAACATGCGCTAATGTGCACAAATTGTGCAATCAATTATGTCAATTTGATTTACAAGTTAGGAATGATACAATTTTGTAATTGTGGATTGTAAATATGCATTTGGACCATTGGAAGACATATTTTAAACCATTTTTGCACAAATCTTGCAAGAGTTCATGTTTCGCATTCAAACTCGCACGAACGTGCGCAAACTATGCATTCAGTAACGTCAATTGGATTTATGAGCATGGAATGCTGGAATGTGTGCTTTGGTTCAAAAATATGCAATCGGAACATTGAAAAACACGTTTAGAACAATTTGTGCGTAAATTGCACTTGTTCGCATTTTTTTGTTCAAACATGCACGAGCGTCCAAAAATTGTGCATTCAGTAATGTCAATTACATTTATGTGTTTAGAATGCTGTAATATGTAACTATTATTGTAAATGTGCAATTGGAACATTGGATAACACGTTCAAAACCATTTGCACACTAATTTCCACGGCCTTATGTTTTGCGTTCAAATATGTGCAAATTGCGCATTCAATGATGTCAATTCGATTTATGAGTTTGTAAGGGCATAATTTGTATTTTGAATTGTAAATATGGAATTGGGCCATTGGATAAAATGTTTTAAACCAATTATGCACAGAATTTGCAAGAGTCCGCGTCTTACGTTCAAATATGCACAAGTCATGCATTTAGTGAAAATTAATTTGACTTACGAGTCGAGAATGATGGAATATGACCGAAAATATACAATCGGAACTTTGGACAAGATATTTAAAACATTTTGAATGAAAATTCGGACGAGTTCGTGTTCCGTGTTCAAAATTGCACAAATTGTGCATTTGATTATGTCAATTTGATTTACGAGCTTTATAATGATATCAATTGCATTTGGGACTTCGAGTTGGCAGTTTGACCACAGGGTAACAACAAATCTTAAACCATTTATGCACGAATTTGCCGGAGTTCACGTTTTGCGTTCAAACATGCAAAAATGTACACAAAGTGTGCATTCAACTAAATCAATTTGACTTAAGAGTTTAGAATGCTAGAATTTATACTTAGGATTAAAAATATGCAATTGGAACATTGGATAAGATGTTTAAAACAATTTGAGCACAAATTTGCACGAGTGTGCATTTTATTTTCAAAATGGGCAGATGTGCGCAAATTGTGCATTCAATATTGTCAATCATATGTACTGATTTTTGAATGCTAGAACATGTACTGAGTATTGAGAATATGCAACCGGAACATTGGATAAGATGTTTAAAACAATTCGTACACAAATTTGCGCGAGTTCATGTTTTGCGTTCAAACGTGCACAAAATATGGATACCATAATGCCAATCATATTTTTGAGCTTAGAATGCTAGAATTTGTACTAAGTATTATAAATATGCAATTGGAACATTGGATAACATTTTTAAAGCCATTTGTCTACAAATTTGCATGAGTTCACGTTTTGCATTCAAACATGCGCTAATGTGCACAAATTGTGCAATCAATTATGTCAATTTGATTTACAAGTTAGGAATGATAAAATTTTGTAATTTTGGATTGTAAATATGCATTTGGACCATTGGAAGACATATTTTAAACCATTTTTGCACAAATTTTGCAAGAGTTCATGTTTTGCATTCAAACTCGCACGAACGTGCGCAAACTATGCCTTAGTAATGTCAATTAGATTTATGAGCATGGAATGCTGGAATGTGTGCTTTGGTTCAAAAATATGCAATCGAAACATTGGATAACACGTTTAGAACAATTTGTGCACAAATTGCACTTGTTCGCATTTTTTTGTTCAAACATGCACGAACGTGCAAAAATTGTGCATTGAGTAATGTCAATTACATTTATGTGTTTAGAATGCTGTAATATGTAACTATTATTGTAAATGTGCAATTGGAACATTGGATAACACGTTCAAAACCATTTGCGCACTAATTTGCATGGCCTCCCATTTTGCATTCAAATATGCGTAAATTGCGCATTCAATGACGTCAATTCGATTTATGATTTTGTAAGGGCATAATTTGTATTTTTGAATTGTAAATATGGAATTGGGACATTGGATAAAATGTTTTAAACCAATTATGCACATAATTTGCAAGAGTCCGCGTCTTACGTTCAAATATGCACAAGTCGTGCATTTAGTGAAAATTAAATTGACTTACGAGTCGAGAATGATGGAATATGATTGGAAATATGCAATCGGAACTTTGGACAACATATTTAAAACATTTTGAATGAAAATTCGGACGAGTTCGTGTTCCGTGTTCAAAATTGGACAAATTGTGCATTCGATTGTGTCAATTTGATTTACGAGCTTTGTAATGATATAAATTGTATTTGGGACTCCGAGTTGGCAGTTTGACCACTGGGTAACAACAAATCTTAAACCATTTATGCACGAATTTGCCGGAGTTCACGTTTTGCGTTCAACACATGGACAAATGTACACAAAGTGTGCATTCAACTAAATCAACTTGACTTAAGAGTTTAGAATGCTAGAATCTGTACTTAGGATTAAAAATATGCAATTGGAACATTGGATAAGATGTTTAAAACAATTTGAGCACAAATTTGCACGAGTGTGCATTTTATTTTCAAAATGCGCAGATGTGCGCAAATTGTGCATTCAATATTGTCAATCATATGTACTGATTTTGGAATGCTAGAACATGTACTGAGTATTGAGAATATGCAACCGGAACATTGGATAAGATGTTTAAAACAATTCATACAAAAATTTGCGCGAGTTCATGTTTTGCGTTCAAACGTGCACAAATTATGGATACCATAATGCCAATCATATTTTTGAGCTTAGAATGCTAGAATTTGTACTAAGTATTGTAAATATGCAATTGGAACACTGGATAATATTTTTAAAGCCATTTGTCTATAAATTTGCACGAGTTCACGTTTTGCATTCAAACATGCGCTAATGTGCACAAATTGTGCAATCAATTGTGTCAATTTGATTTACAAGTTAGGAATGATACAATTTTGTAATTTTGGATTCTAAATATGCATTTGGACCATTGGAAGACATATTTCAAACCATTTTTGCACAAATCTTAAACCATTTATGCACGAATTTGCCGGAGTTCACGTTTTGCATTCAAACATGCACAAACGTACACAAAAGTGTGTATTCAACTAAATCAATTTGATTTAAGAGTTTAGAATGCTAGAATCTGTACTTAGGATTAAAAATATGCAATTGGAACATTGGATAAGATGTTTAAAACAATTTGAGCACATATTTGCAAGAGTGTGCATTTTATTTTCAAAATGCGCAGATGTGCGCAAATTGTGCATTCAATATTGTCAATCATATGTACTAATTTTGGAATGCTAGAACATGTACTGAGTATTGAGAATATGGAACCAGAACATTGGATAAGATGTTTAAAACAATTCATACACAAATTTGCACGAGTTCATGTTTTGCTTTCAAACGTGCACAAATTATGGATACCATAATGCCAATCATATTTTCGAGCTTAGAATGGTAGAATTTGTAGTAAGTATTTTAAATATGCAATTGGAACATTGGATAACATTTTTAAAGCCATTTGTCTACAAATTTGTACGAGTTCACGTTTTGCATTCAAACATGCGCTAATGTGCACAAATTGTGCAATCAATTGTGTCAGTTTTATTTACAAGTTAGGAATGATAAAATTTTGTAATTTTGGATTGTAAATATGCATTTGGACCATTGGAAGACATATTTTAAACCATTTTTGCACAAATTTTGCAAGAGTTCACGTTTCGCATTCAAACTCGCACGAACGTGTGCAGACTGTGCATTCAGTAACGTCAATTAGATTTATGAGCATGGAATGCTGGAATGTGTGCTTTGTTTAAAAAATATGCAATCGGAACATTGGATAACACATTTAGAACAATTTGTGTGCAAATTGCACTTGTTCGCATTTTTTTGTTCAAACATGCACGAACGTGCAAAAATTATGCATTCAGTAATGTCAATTACATTTATGTGTTTAGAATGCTGTAATGTGTAACTATTATTATAAATGTGCAATTGGAACATTGGATAACACGTTCAAAACCATTTGTGCACTAATTTGCACGGCCTCACGTTTTGCGTTCAAATATGCGCAAATTGCGCATTCAATGACGTCAATTCGATTTATGAGTTTGTAAAGGCATAATTTGTATTTTGAATTGTAAATATGGAATTGGGCCATTGGATAAAATGTTTTAAACCAATTATGCACAGAATTTGCAAGAGTTCGCGTCTTACGTTCAAATATGCACAAGTCGTGCATTTAGTGAAAATTAATTTGACTTACGAGTCGAGAATGATGGAATATGACCGGAAATATGCAATCGAAACTTTGGACAACATATTTAAAACATTTTGAATGAAAATTCGGACGAGTTCGTGTTCCGTGTTTAAAATTGGACAAATTGTGCATTCGATTGTGTCAATTTGATTTACGAGCTTTGTAATGATATAAATTGTATTTGGGACTCCGAGTTGGCAGTTTGACCACAGGGTAACAACAAAATCTTAAACCATTTATGCACGAATTTGCCGGAGTTCACGTTTTGTGTTCAAACATGCACAAATGTACACAAAGTGTGCATTCAACTAAATAAATTTGATTTAAGAGTTTAGAATGCTAGAATCTGTACTTAGGATTAAAAATATGCAATTGGAACATTAGATAAGATGTTTAAAACAATTTGAGCACAAATTTGCACAAGTGTTAATTTTATTTACAAAATGCGCAGATGTGCGCAAATTGTGCATTCAATATTGTCAATCATATGTACTGCATTTTGGAATGCTAGAACATGTACTGAGTATTGAGAATATGCAATCGGAACATTGGATAAGATGTTTAAAACAATTTGTACACAAATTTACGCGAGTTCATGTTTTGCGTTCAAACGTGCACAAATTATGGATACCATAATGCCAATCATATTTTTTAGCTTAGAATGCTAGAATTTGTACTAAGTATTGTAAATATCCAATTGGAATATTGGATAACATTTTTAAAGCCATTTGTCTACAAATTTGTACGAGTTCACGTTTTGCATTCAAACATGCGCTAATGTGCACAAATTGTGCAATCAATTGTGTCAATTTGATTTACAAGTTAGGAATGATACAATTTTGTAATTTTGGATTGTAAATATGCATTTGGACCATTGGAAGGCATATTTTAAACCATTTTTGCACAAATTTTAAAAGAGTTCACATTTCGCATTCAAACTCGCACGAACGTGCGCAGACTGTGCATTCAGTAACGTCAATTAGATTTATGAGCATGGAATGCTGGAATGTGTGCTTTGTTTAAAAAATATGCAATCGGAACATTGGATAACACATTTAGAACAATTTGTGTGCAAATTGCACTTGTTCGCATTTTTTTGTTCAAACATGCACGAACGTGCAAAAATTATGCATTCAGTAATGTCAATTACATTTATGTGTTTAGAATGCTGTAATGTGTAACTATTATTATAAATGTGCAATTGGAACATTGGATAACACGTTCAAAACCATTTGTGCACTAATTTGCACGGCCTCACGTTTTGCGTTCAAATATGCGCAAATTGCGCATTCAATGACGTCAATTCGATTTATGAGTTTGTAAAGGCATAATTTGTATTTTGAATTGTAAATATGGAATTGGGCCATTGGATAAAATGTTTTAAACCAATTATGCACAGAATTTGCAAGAGTTCGCGTCTTACGTTCAAATATGCACAAGTCGTGCATTTAGTGAAAATTAATTTGACTTACGAGTCGAGAATGATGGAATATGACCGGAAATATGCAATCGAAACTTTGGACAACATATTTAAAACATTTTGAATGAAAATTCGGACGAGTTCGTGTTCCGTGTTTAAAATTGGACAAATTGTGCATTCGATTGTGTCAATTTGATTTACGAGCTTTGTAATGATATAAATTGTATTTGGGACTCCGAGTTGGCAGTTTGACCACAGGGTAACAACAAAATCTTAAACCATTTATGCACGAATTTGCCGGAGTTCACGTTTTGTGTTCAAACATGCACAAATGTACACAAAGTGTGCATTCAACTAAATAAATTTGATTTAAGAGTTTAGAATGCTAGAATCTGTACTTAGGATTAAAAATATGCAATTGGAACATTAGATAAGATGTTTAAAACAATTTGAGCACAAATTTGCACAAGTGTTAATTTTATTTACAAAATGCGCAGATGTGCGCAAATTGTGCATTCAATATTGTCAATCATATGTACTGCATTTTGGAATGCTAGAACATGTACTGAGTATTGAGAATATGCAATCGGAACATTGGATAAGATGTTTAAAACAATTTGTACACAAATTTACGCGAGTTCATGTTTTGCGTTCAAACGTGCACAAATTATGGATACCATAATGCCAATCATATTTTTTAGCTTAGAATGCTAGAATTTGTACTAAGTATTGTAAATATCCAATTGGAATATTGGATAACATTTTTAAAGCCATTTGTCTACAAATTTGTACGAGTTCACGTTTTGCATTCAAACATGCGCTAATGTGCACAAATTGTGCAATCAATTGTGTCAATTTGATTTACAAGTTAGGAATGATACAATTTTGTAATTTTGGATTGTAAATATGCATTTGGACCATTGGAAGGCATATTTTAAACCATTTTTGCACAAATTTTAAAAGAGTTCACATTTCGCATTCAAACTCGCACGAACGTGCGCAGACTGTGCATTCAGTAACGTCAATTAGATTTATGAGCATGGAATGCTGGAATGTGTGCTTTGTTTAAAAAATATGCAATCGGAACATTGGATAACACATTTAGAACAATTTGTGTGCAAATTGCACTTGTTCGCATTTTTTTGTTCAAACATGCACGAACGTGCAAAAATTATGCATTCAGTAATGTCAATTACATTTATGTGTTTAGAATGCTGTAATGTGTAACTATTATTATAAATGTGCAATTGGAACATTGGATAACACGTTCAAAACCATTTGTGCACTAATTTGCACGGCCTCACGTTTTGCGTTCAAATATGCGCAAATTGCGCATTCAATGACGTCAATTCGATTTATGAGTTTGTAAAGGCATAATTTGTATTTTGAATTGTAAATATGGAATTGGGCCATTGGATAAAATGTTTTAAACCAATTATGCACAGAATTTGCAAGAGTTCGCGTCTTACGTTCAAATATGCACAAGTCGTGCATTTAGTGAAAATTAATTTGACTTACGAGTCGAGAATGATGGAATATGACCGGAAATATGCAATCGAAACTTTGGACAACATATTTAAAACATTTTGAATGAAAATTCGGACGAGTTCGTGTTCCGTGTTTAAAATTGGACAAATTGTGCATTCGATTGTGTCAATTTGATTTACGAGCTTTGTAATGATATAAATTGTATTTGGGACTCCGAGTTGGCAGTTTGACCACAGGGTAACAACAAAATCTTAAACCATTTATGCACGAATTTGCCGGAGTTCACGTTTTGTGTTCAAACATGCACAAATGTACACAAAGTGTGCATTCAACTAAATAAATTTGATTTAAGAGTTTAGAATGCTAGAATCTGTACTTAGGATTAAAAATATGCAATTGGAACATTAGATAAGATGTTTAAAACAATTTGAGCACAAATTTGCACAAGTGTTAATTTTATTTACAAAATGCGCAGATGTGCGCAAATTGTGCATTCAATATTGTCAATCATATGTACTGCATTTTGGAATGCTAGAACATGTACTGAGTATTGAGAATATGCAATCGGAACATTGGATAAGATGTTTAAAACAATTTGTACACAAATTTACGCGAGTTCATGTTTTGCGTTCAAACGTGCACAAATTATGGATACCATAATGCCAATCATATTTTTTAGCTTAGAATGCTAGAATTTGTACTAAGTATTGTAAATATCCAATTGGAATATTGGATAACATTTTTAAAGCCATTTGTCTACAAATTTTCACGAGTTCACGTTTTGCATTCAAACATGCGCTAATGTGCACAAATTGTGCAATCAATTGTGTCAATTTGATTTACAAGTTAGGAATGATACAATTTTGTAATTTTGGATTGTAAATATGCATTTGGACCATTGGAAGGCATATTTTAAACCATTTTTGCACAAATTTTAAAAGAGTTCACGTTTCGCATTCAAACTCGCACGAACGTGCGCAGACTGTGCATTCAGTAACGTCAATTAGATTTATGAGCATGGAATGCTGGAATGTGTGCTTTGTTTAAAAAATATGCAATCGGAACATTGGATAACACATTTAGAACAATTTGTGTGCAAATTGCACTTGTTCGCATTTTTTTGTTCAAACATGCACGAACGTGCAAAAATTATGCATTCAGTAATGTCAATTACATTTATGTGTTTAGAATGCTGTAATGTGTAACTATTATTATAAATGTGCAATTGGAACATTGGATAACACGTTCAAAACCATTTGTGCACTAATTTGCACGGCCTCACGTTTTGCGTTCAAATATGCGCAAATTGCGCATTCAATGACGTCAATTCGATTTATGAGTTTGTAAAGGCATAATTTGTATTTTGAATTGTAAATATGGAATTGGGCCATTGGATAAAATGTTTTAAACCAATTATGCACAGAATTTGCAAGAGTTCGCGTCTTACGTTCAAATATGCACAAGTCGTGCATTTAGTGAAAATTAATTTGACTTACGAGTCGAGAATGATGGAATATGACCGGAAATATGCAATCGAAACTTTGGACAACATATTTAAAACATTTTGAATGAAAATTCGGACGAGTTCGTGTTCCGTGTTTAAAATTGGACAAATTGTGCATTCGATTGTGTCAATTTGATTTACGAGCTTTGTAATGATATAAATTGTATTTGGGACTCCGAGTTGGCAGTTTGACCACAGGGTAACAACAAAATCTTAAACCATTTATGCACGAATTTGCCGGAGTTCACGTTTTGTGTTCAAACATGCACAAATGTACACAAAGTGTGCATTCAACTAAATAAATTTGATTTAAGAGTTTAGAATGCTAGAATCTGTACTTAGGATTAAAAATATGCAATTGGAACATTAGATAAGATGTTTAAAACAATTTGAGCACAAATTTGCACAAGTGTTAATTTTATTTACAAAATGCGCAGATGTGCGCAAATTGTGCATTCAATATTGTCAATCATATGTACTGCATTTTGGAATGCTAGAACATGTACTGAGTATTGAGAATATGCAATCGGAACATTGGATAAGATGTTTAAAACAATTTGTACACAAATTTACGCGAGTTCATGTTTTGCGTTCAAACGTGCACAAATTATGGATACCATAATGCCAATCATATTTTTTAGCTTAGAATGCTAGAATTTGTACTAAGTATTGTAAATATCCAATTGGAATATTGGATAACATTTTTAAAGCCATTTGTCTACAAATTTTCACGAGTTCACGTTTTGCATTCAAACATGCGCTAATGTGCACAAATTGTGCAATCAATTGTGTCAATTTGATTTACAAGTTAGGAATGATACAATTTTGTAATTTTGGATTGTAAATATGCATTTGGACCATTGGAAGGCATATTTTAAACCATTTTTGCACAAATTTTAAAAGAGTTCACGTTTCGCATTCAAACTCGCACGAACGTGCGCAGACTGTGCATTCAGTAACGTCAATTAGATTTATGAGCATGGAATGCTGGAATGTGTGCTTTGTTTAAAAAATATGCAATCGGAACATTGGATAACACATTTAGAACAATTTGTGTGCAAATTGCACTTGTTCGCATTTTTTTGTTCAAACATGCACGAACGTGCAAAAATTATGCATTCAGTAATGTCAATTACATTTATGTGTTTAGAATGCTGTAATGTGTAACTATTATTCTAAATGTGCAATTGGAACATTGGATAACACGTTCAAAACCATTTGTGCACTAATTTGCACGGCCTCACGTTTTGCGTTCAAATATGCGCAAATTGCGCATTCAATGACGTCAATTCGATTTATGAGTTTGTAAGGGCATAATTTGTATTTTGAATTGTAAATATGGAATTGGGCCATTGGATAAAATGTTTTAAACCAATTATGCATAGAATTTGCAAGAGTTCGCGTCTTACGTTCAAATATGCACAAGTCGTGCATTTAGTGAAAATTAATTTGACTTACGAGTCGAGAATGATGGAATATGACCGGAAATATGCAATCGAAACTTTGGACAACATATTTAAAACATTTTGAATGAAAATTCGGACGAGTTCGTGTTCCGTGTTTAAAATTGGACAAATTGTGCATTCGATTGTGTCAATTTGATTTACGAGCTTTGTAATGATATAAATTGTATTTGGGACTCCGAGTTGGCAGTTTGACCACAGGGTAACAACAAAATCTTAAACCATTTATGCACGAATTTGCCGGAGTTCACGTTTTGTGTTCAAACATGCACAAATGTACACAAAGTGTGCATTCAACTAAATCAATTTGATTTAAGAGTTTAGAATGCTAGAATCTGTACTTAGGATTAAAAATATGCAATTGGAACATTAGATAAGATGTTTAAAACAATTTGAGCACAAATTTGCACGAGTGTTAATTTTATTTTCAAAATGCGTAGATGTGCGCAAATTGTGCATTCAATATTGTCAATCATATGTACTGCATTTTGGAATGCTAGAACATGTACTGAGTATTGAGAATATGCAATCGGAACATTGGATAAGATGTTTAAAACAATTTGTACACAAATTTACGCGAGTTCATGTTTTGCGTTCAAACGTGCACAAATTATGGATACCATAATGCCAATCATATTTTTTAGCTTAGAATGCTAGAATTTGTACTAAGTATTGTAAATATGCAAATGGAATATTGGATAACATTTTTAAAGCCATTTGTCTACAAATTTTCACGAGTTCACGTTTTGCATTCAAACATGCGCTAATGTGCACAAATTGTGCAATCAATTGTGTCAATTTGATTTACAAGTTAGGAATGATACAATTTTATAATTTTGGATTGTAAATATGCATTTGGACCATTGGAAGACATATTTTAAACCATTTTTGCACAAATTTTAAAAGAGTTCACGTTTCGCATTCAAACTCGCACGAACGTGCGCAAACTGTGCATTCAGTAACGTCAATTAGATTTATGAGCATGGAATGCTGAAATGTGTGCTTTGGTTCAAAAATATGCAATTGAAACATTGGATAACATGTTTAGAACAATTTGTGTGCAAATTGCACTTGTTCGCATTTTTTTGTTCAAACATGCATGAACGTGCCAAAATTGTGCATTCAGTAATGTCAATTACATTTATGTGTTTAGAATGCTGTAATATGTAACTATTATTGTAAATGTGCAATTGGAACATTGGATAGCACGTTCAAAACCATTTGCGCACTAATTTGCACGGCCTCACGTTTTGCGTTCAAATATGCGCAAATTGCGCATTCAATGATGTCAATTCGATTTATGAGTTTGTAAGGGCATAATTTGTATTTTGAATTGTAAATATGGAATTGGGCCATTGGATAAAATGTTTTAAACCAATTATGCACAGAATTTGCAAGAGTCCGCGTCTTACATTCAAATATGCACAAGTCGTGCATTTAGTGAAAATTAATTTGACTTACGAGTCGAGAATGATGGAATATGACTGAAAATATGCAATCGGAACTTTGGACAACATATTTAAAACATTTTGAATGAAAATTCGGACGATTTCGTGTTCCGTGTTCAAAATTGGACAAATTGTGCATTCGATTGTGTCAATTTGATTTACGAGCTTTGTAATGATATAAATTATATTTGGGACTTCGAGTTGGCAGTTTGACCATAGGGTAACAACAAATCTTAAACCATTTATGCACGAATTTTTTGGAGTTCACGTTTTGCGTTCAAACATGCACAAATGTACCCAAAGTGTGCATTCAACTAAATCAATTTGATTTAAGAGTTTAGAACGTACTTAGGATTAAAAATATGCAATTGTCACATTGGATAAGATGTTTAACACAATTTGAGCACAAATTTGCACGAGTGTGCATTTTATTTTCAAAATGCACAGATGTGCGCAAATTGTGCATTCAATATTGGCAATCATATGCACTGATTTTAGAATGCTAGAACATGTACTGAGTATTGAAAATATGCAACCAGAACATTGGATAAGATGTTTAAAATAATTCGTACACAAATTTGCACGAGTTCATGTTTTGCGTTCAAACGTGCACAAATTATGGATACCATAATGCCAATCATATTTTTGAGCTTAGAATGCTAGAATTTGTACTAAGTATTGTAAATATGCAATTGGAACATTGGATAACATTTTTAAAGCCATTTCTCTACAAATTTGCACGAGTTCACGTTTTGCATTCAAACATGCGCTAATGTGCACAAATTGTGCAATCAATTGTGTCAATTTGATTTACAAGTTAGGAATAATACAATTTTGTAATTTGGATTGTAAATATGCATTTGGACCATAGGAAGAAATATTTTGAACCATTTTTGCACAAATTTTGCAAGAGTTCATGTTTCGCATTCAAACTCGCACGAACGTGCGCAGACTTTGCATTTAGTAATGTCAATTAGATTTATGAGCATGGAATGCTGGAATGTGTGTTTTGGTTATTGGATGACACGTTTAGAACAATTTGTGCGCAAATTGCACTTGTTCGCATTTTTTTGTTCAAACATGCATGAACGTGCAAAAATTATGCGTTCAGTAATGTCAATTACATTTATGTGTTTAGAATGCTGTAATATGTAACTATTATTGTAAATTTTCAATTGGAACATTGGATAACACGTTCAAAACCATTTGCGCACGAATTTGCACGGCCTCACGTTTTGCGTTCAAATATGCGCATTCAATGATGTCAAGTCAATTTATGAGTTTGTAAAGGCATAATTTGTATTTTGAATTGTAAATATGGAATTGGGCCATTGGATAAAATGTTTTAAACCAATTATGCACATAATTTGCAAGAGTCTGCGTCTTACGTTCAAATATGCACAAGTCATGCATTTAGTCAAAATTAATTTGACTTATGAGTCGAGAATGATGGAATATGACCGGAAATATGCAATCAGAACTTTGGACAACATATTTAAAACATTTTGAATGAAAATTTGGACAAGTTCGTGTTCCGTGTTCAAAATTGCACAAATTGTGCATTCGATTGTGACAATTTGATTTACGAGCTTTTTAATGATATAAATTGTACTTGGGACTTCGAGTTGGCAGTTTGACCACAGGGTAACAACAAATCTTAAACCATTTATGCACGAATTTACCGGAGTTCACGTTTTGCGTTCAAACATGCACAAATGTACACAAAAGTGTGCATTCAACTAAATCAATTTGATTTAAGAGTTTAGAATTCTAGAATCTGTACTTAGGATTAAAAATATGCAATTGGCACATTAGATAAGATGTTTAACACAATTTGAGCAGAAATTTGCACGAGTGTGCATTTTATTTTCAAATTGCACAAATGTGCGCAAATTGTGCATTCAATATTGGCAATCATATGTACTGATTTTATAATGCTAGAAGATGTACTGAGTATTGAAAATATGCAACCGGAACATTGGATAAGATGTTTAAAACAATTCGTACACAAATTTACGCGAGTTCATGTTTTGCGTTCAAACGTGCATAAATTTTGGATACCATAATGCCAATCATATTTTTGAGCTTAGAATGCTAGAATTTGTACTAAGTATTGTAAATATACAATTGGAACATTGGATAACATTTTTAAAGCCATTTGTCTACAAATTTGCACGAGTTCACGTTTTGCATTCAAACATGCGCTAAAGTGCACAAATTGTGCAATCAATTGTGTCAATTTGATTTACAAGTTAGGAATGATACAATTTTGTAATTTGGATTGTAAATATGCATTTGGACCATTGGAAGACATATTTTAAACAATTTTTGCACAAATTTGGAACAGTTCACGTTTCGCATTCAAACTCGCACGAACATGCGCAGACTGTGCATTCAGTAACGTCAATTAGATTTATGAGCATGTAATGCTGGAATGTGTGTTTTGGTTAAAAAATATGCAATCGGAACATTAGATCACACGTTTGGAACAATTTGTGCGCAAATTGCACTTGTTCGCATTTTTTTGTTCAAACATGCACGAACGTGCAAAAATTGTGTATTCAGTAATGTCAATTACATTCATATGTTTAGAATGCTGTAATATGTAACTCTTATTGTAAATGTGCAATTGGAACATTGGATAACACGTTCAAAACCATTTGCGCACGAATTTGCACGGCCTCACATTTTGCGTTCAAATATGTGCATTCAATGATGTCAATTCGATTTATGAGTTTGTAAAGGCATAATTTGTATTTTGAATTGTAAATATGGAATTGGGCCATTGGATAAAATGTTTTAATCCAATTATGCACAAAATTTGCAAGAGTCTGCGTCTTGCGTTCAAATATGCACAAGTCGTGCATTTAGTGAAAATTAATTTGACTTATGAGTCGAGAATGATGGAATATGATCGAAAATATGAAATCGGAACTTTGGACAATATATTTAAAACATTTTGAATGAAAATTTGGACGAGTTCGTGTTCCGTGTTCAAGATTGCACAAATTGTGCATTCGATTGTGTCAATTTGATTTACGAGCTTTGTAACGATATAAATTGTACTTGGGACTTCGAGTTGGCAGTTTGACCATAGGGTAACAAAAAATCTTAACCCATTTATGCACGAATTTGCCGGACTTCACGTTCTATGTTCAAACATGCACAAATGTACACAAAGTGTGCATTCAACCAAATCAATTTGATTTAAGAGTTTAGAATGCTAGAATCTGTACTTAGGATTAAAAATATGCAATTGGAACATTGGATAAGATGTTTAAAACAATTTGAGCACAAATTTGCTTGAGTGTGCATTTTATTTTCAAAATGCGCAGATGTGCGCAAATTATTCATTCAATACTGTCAATCATATGTACTAATTTTTGAATGCTAGAACATGTACTGAGTATTGAAAATATGCAACCGGAATATTGGATAAGATGTTTAAAACAATTCGTACACAAATTTACGCGAGTTCATGTTTTGCGTTCAAACGTGCACAAATTATGGACACCATAATGCCAATCATATTTTTGAGCTTATAATGCTAGAATTTGTACTAAGTATTATAAATATGCAATTGGAACATTGTATAATATTTTTAAAGCCATTTGTCTATAAATTTGCATGAGTTCACGTTTTGCATTCAAACATGCGCTAATGTGCACAAATTGTGCAATCAATTGTGTCAATTTTATTTACAAGTTAGGAATGATACAATTTTGTAATTTTGGATTATAAATTTGCATTTGGACCATTGGAAGACATATTTTAAACCATTTTTGCACAAATTTTGCAAGAGTTCACGTTTCGCATTCAAACTCGAACGAATGTGCGCAGACTGTGCATTCAGTAACGTCAATTGGATTTATGAGCATGGAATGCTGGAATGTGTGCTTTGGTTCAAAAATATGCAATCCGAACATTGGATAACAATTTTAGAACAATTTGTGTGCAAATTGCACTTGTTCGCATTTTTTTGTTCAAACATGCACGAACGTGCAAAAATTGTGCATTCAGTAATGTCAATTACATTTATGTGTTTAGAATGCTGTAATATGTAACTATTATTGTAAATGTGCAATTGGAACATTGGATAACAAGTTCAAAACCATTTGCGCACTAATTTGCACGGCCTCACGTTTTGCGTTCAAATATGCGCAAATTGCGCATTCAATGACGTCAATTCGATTTATGAGTTTGTAAGGGCATAATTTGTATTTTGAATTGTAAATATGGAATTGGGCCATTGGATAAAATGTTTTAAACCAATTATGCACAGAATTTGCAAGAGTCCGCGTCTTACGTTCAAATATGCACAAGTCGTGCATTTAGTGAAAATTAATTTGACTTACGAGTCGAGAATGATGGAATATGATCGGAAATATGCAATCGGAACTTTGAACAACATATTTAAAACATTTTGAATGAAAATTCGGACGAGTTCATGTTCCGTGTTCAAAATTGGACAAGTTGTGCATTCAATTGTGTCAATTTGATTTATGAGCTTTGTAATGATATAAATTGTATTTGGGACTCCGAGTTGGCAGTTTGACCACAGGGTAACAACAAATTTGAAACCATTTATGCACGAATTTGCCGGAGTTCACGTTTTGCATTCAAACATGCACAAATGTACACAAAGTGTGCATTCAACTAAATCAATTTGATTTAAGAGTTTAGAATGCTAGAATCTATACTTAGGATTGAAAATATGCAATTGGACCATTGGATAAGATGTTTAAAACAATTTGAGCACAAATTTGCACGAGTGTGCATTTTATTTTCAAAATGCGCAGATGTGCGCAAATTGTGCATTCAATATTGTCAATCATATGTACTGATTTTGGAATGCTAGAACATGTACTAAGTATTGAGAATATGTAATCGGAACATTGGATAAGATGTTTAAAACAATTTGTACACAAATTTACACGAGTTCATGTTTTACGTTCAAACGTGCACAAATTATGGATACCATAATGCCAATCATATTTTTGAGCTTAGAATGCTAGAATTTGTACTAAGTATTGTAAATATGCAATTGGAACATTGGATAACATTTTTAAAGCCATTTGTCTACAAATTTGCACGAGTTCACGTTTTGCATTCAAACATGCGCTAAAGTGCACAAATTGTGCAATCAATTGTGTCAATTTGATTTACAAGTTAGGAATGATACAATTTTGTAATTTGGAATGTAAATATGCATTTGGACCATTGGAAGACATATTTTAAACCATTTTTGTACAAATTTTGCAAGAGTTCACGTTTCGCATACAAACTCGCACGAACGTGCGCAGACTGTGCATTCAGTAACGTCAATTAGATTTATGAGCATGGAATGCTGGAATGTGTGTTTTGGTTCAAAAATATGCAATCGGAACACTGGATCACATGTTTAGAACAAATTGTGCGCAAATTGCACTTGTTCGCATTTTTTTGTTCAAACTTGCACAAGCGTGCAAAATTGTGAATTCAGTAATGTTAATTACATTTAAATGTTTAGAATGCTATAATATGTAACTCTTATTGTCAATGTGCAATTGGAACATTGGATAACACGTTCAAAACCATTCACGCACTAATTTGCACGGCCTCACGTTTTACGTTCAAATATGCGCAAATTGTGCATTCAATGATGTCAATTCGATTTATGAGTTTGTAAAGGCATAATTTGTATTTTGAATTGTAAATATGGAATTGGGCCATTGGATAAAATGTTTTAAACCAATTATGCACAGAATTTGCAAGAGTCCGCGTCTTACGTTCAAATATGCACAAGTCGTGCATTTAGTGAAAATTAATTTGACTTATGAGTCGAGAATGATGGAATATGACCGAAAATATGCAATCAGAACTTTGGACAATATATTTAAAACATTTTGAATGAAAATTTGGACGAGTTCGTGTTCCGTGTTCAAGATTGCACAAATTGTGCAATCGATTGTGTCAATTTGATTTACGAGCTTTGTAACGATATAAATTGTACTTGGGACTTCGAGTTGGCAGTTTGACCATAGGGTAATAACAAATCTTAACCCATTTATGCATGAATTTACCGGAGTTCACGTTTTGTGTTCAAACATGCACAAATGTACACAAAGTGTGCATTCAACCAAATCAATTTGATTTAAGAGTTTAGAATGCTAGAATATGTACTTAGGATTAAAAATATGCAATTGGAACATTGGATAAGATGTTTAAAACAATTTGAGCACAAATTTGCACGAGTGTGCATTTTATTTTCAAAATGCGCAGATATGCACAAATTATGCATTCAATATTGTCAATCATATGTACTAATTTTTGAATGCTAGAACATGTACTGAGTATTGAAAATATGCAACCGGAACATTGGATAAGATGTTTAAAACAACTCGTACACAAATTTGCGCGAGTTCATGTTTTGCGTTCAAACGTGCACAAATTATGGATACCATAATGCCAATCATATTTTTGAGCTTAGAATGCTAGAATTTGTACTAAGTATTGTAAATATGCAATTGGAACATTGGATAACATTTTTAAAGCCATTTGTCTATAAATTTGCACGAGTTCACGTTTTGCATTCAAACATGCGCTAATGTGCACAAATTGTGCAATCAATTATGTCAATTTTATTTACAAGTTAGGAATGATACAATTTTGTAATTTTGGATTATAAATATGCATTTGGACCATTGGAAGACATATTTTAAACCATTTTTGCACAAATTTTGCAAGAGTTCATGTTTCGCATACAAACTCGCACGAACGTGCGCAGACTGTGCATTCAGTAACGTCAATTAGATTTATGAGCATGGAATGCTGGAATGTGTGTTTTGGTTCAAAAATATGCAATCGGAACACTGGATCACAAGTTTAGAACAAATTGTGCGCAAATTGCACTTGTTCGCATTTTTTTGTTCAAACATGCACGAACGTGCAAAAATTGAGCATTCAGTAATGTCAATTACATTTATGTGTTTAGAATGCTGTAATATGTAACTATTATTGTAAATGTGCAATTGGAACATTGGATAACAAGTTCAAAACCATTTGCGCACTAATTTGCACGGCCTCACGTTTTGCGTTCAAATATGCGCAAATTGTGCATTCAATGACGTCAATTCGATTTATGAGTTTGTAAGGGCATAATTTGTATTTTGAATTGTAAATATGGAATTGGGCCATTGGATAAAATGTTTTAAACCAATTATGCACAGAATTTGCAAGAGTCCGAGTCTTACGTTCAAATATGCACAAGTCGTGCATTTAGTGAAAATTAATTTGACTTACGAGTCGAGAATGATGGAATATGATCGAAAATATGCAATCGGAACTTTGGAAAACATATTTAAAACATTTTGAATGAAAATTCGGATGAGTTCATGTTCCGTGTTCAAAATTGGACAAGTTGTGCATTCAATTGTGTCAATTTGATTTACGAGCTTTGTAATGATATAAATTGTATTTGGGACTCCGAGTTGGCAGTTTGACCATAGGGTAACAACAAATTTGAAACCATTTATGCACGAATTTGCCGGAGTTCATGTTTTGCGTTCAAACATGCACAAATGTACACAAAGTGTGCATTCAACTAAATCAATTTGATTTAAGAGTTTAGAATGCTAGAATCTATACTTAGGATTAAAAATATGCAATTGGAGCATTGGATAAGATGTTTAAAACAATTTGAGCACAAATTTGCACGAGTGTGCATTTTATTTTCAAAATGCGCAGATGTGCGCAAATTATGCATTCAATATTGTCAATCATATGTACTAATTTTTGAATGCTAGAACATGTACTGAGTATTGAAAATATGCAACCGAAACATTGGATAAGATGTTTAAAACAACTCGTACACAAATTTGCGCGAGTTCATGTTTTGCGTTCAAACGTGCACAAATTATGGATACCATAATGCCAATCATATTTTTGAGCTTAGAATGCTAGAATTTGTACTAAGTATTATAAATATGCAATTGGAACATTGGATAACATTTTTAAAGCCATTTGTCTATAAATTTGCACGAGTTCACGTTTTGCATTCAAACATGCGCTAATGTGCACAAATTGTGCAATCAATTATGTCAATTTTATTTACAAGTTAGGAATGATACAATTTTGTAATTTTGGATTATAAATATGCATTCGGACCATTGGAAGACATATTTTAAACCATTTTTGCACAAATTTTGCAAGAGTTCACGTTTCGCATTCAAACTAGCACGAACGTGCGCAGACTGTGCATTCTGTAACGTCAATTGGATTTATGAGCATGGAATGCTGGAATATGTGCTTTGGTTCAAAAATATGCAATCCGAACATTGGATAACAAGTTTAGAACAATTTGTGCGCAAATTACACTTGTTCGCGTTTTTTTGTTCAAACATGCACGAACGTGCAAAAATTATGCATTCAGTAATGTCAATTACATTTATGTGTTTAGAATGCTGTAATATGTAATTATTATTGTAAATGTACAATTGGAACATTGGATAACGCGTTCAAAACCATTTGCGCACTAATTTGCATGGCCTCACGTTTTGCGTTCAAATATGCGCAAATTGCGCATTCAATGACGTCAATTCGATTTATGAGTTTGTAAGGGCATAATTTGTATTTTGAATTGTAAATATGGAATTGGGCCATTGGATAAAATATTTTAAACCAATTATGCACATAATTTGCAAGAGTCCGAGTCTTACATTCAAATATGCACAAGTCGTGCATTTAGTGAAAATTAATTTGACTTACGAGTCGAGAATGATGGAATATGATCGGAAATATGCAATCGGAACTTTGGACAACATATTTAAAACATTTTGAATGAAAATTCGGACGAGATCATGTTCCATGTTCAAAATTGGACAAGTTGTGCATTCAATTGTGTCAATTTGATTTACGAGCTTTGTAATGATATAAATTGTATTTGGGACTTCGAGTTGGCAGTTTGACCATAGGGTAACAACAAATCTAAAACCATTTATGCACGATTTTGCCGGAGTTCACGTTTTGCGTTCAAACATGCACAAATGTACACAAAGTGTGCATTCAACTAAATCAATTTGATTTAAGAGTTTAGAATGCTAGAATCTATACTTAGGATTAAAAATATGCAATTGGAACATTGGATAAGATGTTTAAAACAATTTGAGCACAAATTTGCACGAGTGTGCATTTTATTTTCAAAATGCACAGATGTGCGCAAATTGTGCATTCAATATTGTCAATCATATGTACTGATTTTGGAATGCTAGAACATGTACTGAGTATTGAGAATATGTAACCGGAACATTGGATAAGATGTTTAAAACAATTCGTACACAAATTTGCACGAGTTCATGTTTTACGTTCAAACGTGCACAAATTATGGATACCATAATGCCAATCATATTTTTGAGCTTAGAATGCTAGAATTTGTACTAAGTATTGTAAATATGCAATTGGAACATTGGATAACATTTTTAAAGCCATTTGTCTACAAATTTGCACGAGTTCACGTTTTGCATTCAATCATGCGCTAAAGTGCACAAATTGTGCAATCAATTGTGTCAATTTGATTTACAAGTTAGGAATGATACAATTTTGTAATTTGGATTGTAAATATGCATTTGGACCATTGGAAGACATATTTTAAACCATTTCTGCACAAATTTTGCAAGAGTTCACGTTTCGCATACAAACTCACACGAACGTGCGCAGACCGTGCATTCAGTAACGTCAATTAGATTTATGAGCATGGAACGTTGGAATGTGTGTTTTGGTTCAAAAATATGCAATTGGAACATTGGATCACATGTTTAGAACAAATTGTGCACAAATTGCACTTGTTCGCATTTTTTTGTTCAAACTTGCACGAGCGTGCAAAATTGTGAATTCAGTAATGTCAATTACATTTAAATGTTTAGAATGCTATAATATGTAACTCTTATTGTCAATGTGCAATTGGAACATTGGATAACACGTTCAAAACCATTCGCGCACTAAATTGCACGGCCTCACGTTTTACGTTCAAATATGCGCAAATTGTGCATTCAATGATGTCAATTCGATTTATGAGTTTGTAAAGGCATAATTTGTATTTTGAATTATAAATATGGAATTGGGCCATTGGATATAATGTTTTAAACCAATTATGCATAGAATTTGCAAGAGTCCGCGTCTTACGTTCAAATATGCACAAGTCGTGCATTTAGTGAAAATTAATTTGACTTATGAGTCGAGAATGATGGAATATGACCGAAAATATGCAATCAGAACTTTGGACAATATATTTAAAACATTTTGAATGAAAATTTGGATGAGTTCGTGTTCTGTGTTCAAGATTGCACAAATTGTGCATTCGATTGTGTCAATTTGATTTACGAGCTTTGTAACGATATAAATTGTACTTGGGACTTCGAGTTGGCAGTTTGACCATAGGGTAACAACAAATCTTAACCCATTTATGCACGAATTTGCCGGAGTTCACGTTTTGTGTTCAAACATGCACAAATGTACACAAAGTGTGCATTCAACCAAATCAATTTGATTTAAGAGTTTAGAATGCTAGAATCTGTACTTAGGATTAAAAATATGCAATTGAAACATTGGATAAGATGTTTAAAACAATTTGAGCACAAATTTGCACGGGTGTGCATTTTATTTTCAAAATGCGCAGATGTACGCAAATTGTGCATTCAATATTGTCAATCATATGTACTGATTTTTGAATGCTAGAACATGTACTGAGTATTGAAAATATGCAACCGGAACATTGGATAAGATGTTTAAAACAATTCGTACACAAATTTGCGCGAGTTCATGTTTTGCGTTCAAACGTGCACAAATTATGGATACCATAATGCCAATCATATTTTTGAGCTTAGAATGCTAGCATTTGTGCTAAGTATTGTAAATATGCAATTGGAACATTGGATAACGTTTTTAAAGCCATCTGTCTATAAATTTGCACGAGTTCACGTTTTGCATTCAAACATGCGCTAATGTGCACAAATTGTGCAATCAATTGTGTCAATTTGATTTACAAGTTGGGAATGATACAATTTTGTAATTTGGATTGTAAATATGCATTTGGACCATTGGAAGAAATATTTTAAACCATTTTTGCACAAATTTTGCAAGAGTTCACGTTTCGCATTCAAACTCACACGAACGTGCGCAGACTGTGCATTCAGTAACATCAATTAGATTTATGAGCATGGAATGCTGGAATGTGTGTTTTGGTTCAAAAATATGCAATCGGAACATTGGATGACACGTTTAGAATAATTTGTGCGCAAATTGCACTTGTTCGCATTTTTTTGTTCAAACATGCACGAACGTGCAAAAATTGTGCATTCAGTAATGTCAATTACATTTATGTGTTTACAATGCTGTAATATGTAACTATTATTGTAAATGTGCAATTGGAACATTGGATAACAAGTTCAAAACCATTTGCGCACTAATTTGCATGGCCTCACGTTTTGCGTTCAAATATGCGCAAATTGCGCATTCAATGATGTCAATCCAATTAATGAGTTTGTAAAGGCATAATTTGTATTTTGAATTGTAAATATGGAAATGGGCCATTGGATAAAATGTTTTAAACCAATTATGCACATAATTTGCAAGAGTCCGCGTCTTACGTTCAAATATGCACAAGTCGTGCATTTATTGAAAATTAATTTGACTTATGAGTCGAGAATGATGGAATATGACCGAAAATATGCAATCGGAACTTTGGACAACATATTTAAAACATTTTGAATGAAAATTTGGACGAGTTCGTGTTCCGTGTTCAAAATTGCACAAATTGTTCATTTGATTGTGTCAATTTGATTTATGAGCTTTGTCATGATAAAAATTGTATTTGGGACTTCAAGTTGGCAGTTTGACCACAGGGTAACAACAAATCTTAAACCATTTATGCATGAATTTGTCGGAGTTCACATTTTGCGTTTAAACATGCACAAATGTACACAAAGTATGCATTCAACCAAATCAATTTGATTTAAGAGTTTAGAATGCTAGAATCTGTACTTAGGATTAAAAATATGCAATTGGAACATTGGATAAGATGTTTAAAACAATTTGAGCACAAATTTGCACGAGTGTACATTTTATTTTCAAAATGCGCAGATGTGCGCAAATTGTGCATTCAATATTGTCAATCATATGTGTTGAATTTGGAATGCTAGAACATGTACTGAGTATTGAAAATATGCAACCGGAACATTGGATAAGATGTTTAAAACAATTCGTACACAAATTTGCACGAGTTCATGTTTTGCATTCAAACATGCACAAATTATGGATACCATAATGCCAATCATATTTTTCGCTTAGAATGCTAGAATTTGTACTGAGTATTGTAAATATGCAATTGGAACATTGGATAACATTTTTAAAGCCATTTGTCTACAAATTTGCACGAGTTCACGTTTTGCATTCAAACATGCGCTAATGTGCACAAATTGTGCAATCAATTGTGTCAATTTGATTTACAAGTTAGGAATGATACAATTTTGTAATTTGGATTGCAAATATGCATTTGGACCATTGGAAGACATATTTTAAACCATTTTTGCATAAATTTTGCAAGAGTTCACCTTTCGCATTCAAACTCGCACGAACGTGCACAGGCTATGCATTCAGTAACGTCAATTAGATTTATGAGCATGGAATGTTGGAATGTGTGTTTTGGTTCAAAAATATGCAATTGTAACATTGGATAACACGTTTAGAACAATTTGTGCACAAATTTCACTTGTTCACATTTTTTTGTTCAAACATGCACGAACGTGCAAAAATTATGCATTCAGTAATGTCAATTACATTTATGTGTTTAGAATACTGTAATATGTAACTATTATTGTAAATGTGCAATTGGAACATTGGATAACACGTTTCAAACCATTTGCGCACTAATTTGTACGGCCTCACATTTTGTGTTCAAATATGCGCAAATTGCGCATTCAATGATGTCAATCCTATTTATGAGTTTGTAAAGGCATAATTTGTATTTTGAATTGTAAATATGGAATTGGGCCATTGGATAAAATGTTTTAAACCAATTATGCACATAATTTGCAAGAGTCCGCGTCTTACGTTCAAATATGCACAAGTCGTGCATTTAGTGAAAATTAATTTGACTTATGAGTCGAGAATGATGGAATATGATCGGAAATATGCAATCAGAACTTTGGACAACATATTTAAAACATTTTGAATGAAAATTTGGATGAGTTCGTGTTACGTGTTCAAAATTGCACAAATTGTCCATTCAATTGTGTCAATTTGATTTAGGAGCTTTGTAATGATATAAATTGTATTTGGGACTTCGAGTTGGCAGTTTGACCACAGGGTAACAACAAATCTTAAACCATTTATGCACGAATTTGCTGGAGTTCACGTTTTGCGTTCAAACATGCACAAATGTATACAAAGTGTGCATTCAACCAAATCAATTTGATTTAAGAGTTTAGAATGCTAGAATCTGTACTTAGGATTAAAAATATGCAATTGGAACATTGGATAAGATGTTTAAAACTAAGCAAAATGACAACTCATGACAACTAAGCATTAAAGCATGGCATGTCATATATTGACCATTGACCATTGACTTTTGACTTATTGACTATTTGACTTTGACTTTGACTTGGAATATTCTTGAATCTTCTCACATATTCTAGAATCTTCTTGAATCTTCCTTATTGACTCCAAAATAGGAAAATAAATCAAAATTCATCCAATCAAGCTAATTAATTTCAGAATAGGAAATTAAGCTAATTAGCTTGAATTCTTCATATTCAGGCATTGTTGATACCTTTTAGGGTTCATATTATTACCAAACTGATACGAACCCTACCTATAATAAAGATAAAACGCGCATCCAACGTTGAATTTTAGCCCAAGGATCATCAAGGATAGTTGTGTTGATGGAGCTAAACCCCTTGCTTATAGCATTCTAAGCTCAAAAATATGATTCGCATTATGGTATCCATAATTTGTGCACGTTTGAACGCAAATCATGAACTCGTGCAAATTTGTGTACGAATTGCTTTAAACATCTTATCCAATGTTCCGGTTGCATATTTTCAATACTCAGTACATGTTCTAGCATTCTAAAATCAGTAAATATGATTGACAATATTGAATGCACAATTTGCGCACATCTGCGCATTTTGAAAATAAAATGCACATTCATGCAAATTTGTGCTCAAATTGTTTTAAACATCTTATCCAATGTTCAAATTGCATATTTTTAATCCTAAGTACAGATTCTAGCATTCTAAACTCTCAAATCAAATTGATTTAACTGAATGTACACTTTGCGTACAGTTGTGCATGTTTGAGCACAAAACGTGAACTTCGACAAATTCGTGCATAAATGGTTTAAGATTTGTTGTTATCCTATGGTCAAACCACCTACTCGAAGTCCAAAATACAATTTATATCATTACAAAGCTCATAAATCAAATTGACACAATCGAATGCACAATTTGTGCAATTTTGAACACGGAACACGAACTCGTCCAAATTTTCATTCAAAATGTTTTAAATATGTTGTCCAAAGTTCTGATTGCATATTTTCAATCATATTCCATTGCTCTCGACTCATAAGTCAAATTAATTTTCACTAAATGCATGACTTGTGCATATTTTGAACGTAAGACGCGGACTCTTGCAAATTTTGTGCATAATTGGTTTAAAGCATTTTATCCAATGGCCCAATTCCATATTTACAATTCAAAATACAATTTATGCCTTTACGAACTCATAAATCAAAATACAATTTATGCCTTTACGAACTCATAAATCAAATTGACATCAATGAATGCGCAATTTGCGCATATTTGAACGCAAAACGTGAGGCCGTGCAAATTAGTGCGCAAATGGTTTTGAACATGTTATCCAATGTTCCAATTGCAAATTTACAATAATAGTTACATATTACAGCATTCTAAACAAATAAATGCAATTGACAATACTGAATGCACAATTTTTGCACGTTCGTGCATGTTTGAACAAAAAAATGCGAACAAGTGCAATTTGCGCACAAATTGTTCTAAATGTGTTATCCAATGTTCCGATTGCATATTTTTGAACCAAAACCCATATTCCAGCATTCCATGCTCATAAATCTAGTTGACGTTACTGAATGCAAAGTTTGTGCACGTTCATGCGAGTTTGAATGCGAAACATGAACTCTTGCAAAAATTGAGCAAAAATGGTTTAAAATATGTCTTCCAATGGTCCAAATGCATATTTACAATCCAAATTACAAAATTGTATCATTCCCAACTTGTAAATCAAATTGACACAATTGATTGCACAATTTGTGCACATTAGCGCATGTTTGAATGCAAAACGTGAACTCGTGCAAATTTGCAGACAAATGGCTTTAAAAATGTTATCTGATGTTCCAATTGCATATTTACAATACTTAGTACAAATTCTAGCATTCTAAGCTCAAAAATATGATTTGCATTATGGTATCCATAATTTGTGCACGTTTGAACGCAAAACATGAACTCGCGCAAATTGGTGTACGAATTGCTTTAAACATCTTATCCAATGATCCGGTTGCATATTTTCAATACTCAGTACATGTTCTAGCATTCTAAAATCAGTAAATATGATTGACAATATTGAATGCACAATTTGCGCACATCTGCGCATTTTGAAAATAAAATGCACACTCGTCCAAATTTGTGCTCAAATTATTTTAAACATCTTATCCAATGCTCAAATTGTATATTTTTAATCCTAAGTACAGATTCTAGCATTCTAAACTCTGAAATCAAATTGATTTAACTGACTGCACACTTTGCGTACAGTTATGCATGTCTGAACGCAAAACGTGAACTCCAGCAAATTCGTGCATAAATTGGTTTAAGATTTTTTGTTATCCTGTGGTCAAACTGCCAACTCGAAGTCCAAAAAACAATTTATATCATTACAAAGCTCATAAATCAAATTGACACAATCGAATGCACAATTTGTGCAATTTTGAACACGGAACAGGAACTCGTCCAAATTTTCATTCAAAATGTTTTAAATATGTTGTCCAAAGTTTTGATTGCATATTTTCGGTCATATTCCATCGTTGTCAACTCATAAGTCAAATAAATTTTCACTAAATGCACGACTTGTGCATATTTGAATGTAAGACGCGGACTCTTGCAAATTTTGTTCATAATTGGTTTAAAGCATTTTATCCAATGGCCCAATTCCATATTTACAATTCAAAATACAATTTATGCCTTTACGAACTCATAAATCAAATTGACATCATTGAATGCGCAATTTGCGCATATTTGAACGAAAAACGTGAGGCCGTGCAAATTAGTGCGCAAATGGTTTTGAACGTGTTATCCAATGTTCCAATTGCACATTTACAATAATAGTTACATATTACAGCATTCTAAACAAATAAATGCAATTGACATTACTGAATGCACAAGTTTTGCACGTTCGTGCATGCTTGAACAAAAAAATGCGAACAAGTGCAATTTGCGCGCAAATTGGTCTAAACGTGTTATCCAATGTTCCGATTGCATATTTTTGAACCAAAACACATATTCCAGCATTCCATGCTCATAAATCTAGTGGACGTTACTGAACGCACAGTTTGCTCACATTCGTGCGAGTGTGAACGTGAAACGTGAACTCTTGCAAAAATTGTGCAAAAATGGTTTAAAATATGTCTTCCAATGGTCCAAATGCATATTTACAATCCAAATTACAAAATCGTATCATTCCTAACTTGTAAATCAAATTGACACAATTGATTGCACAATTTGTGCCCATTAGCGCATGTTTGAATGCAAAACGTGAACTCATGCAAATTTGCAAACAAATGGCTTTAAAAATGTTATCGGATGTTCCAATTGCATATTTACAATACTTAGTACAAATTCTAGCATTCTAAGCTCAAAAATATGATTGGCATTATGGTATCCATAATTTGTGCACGTTTGAATGCAAAACATGAACTCGCGCAAATTTGTGTACGAATTGCCATAAACATCTTATCCAATGTTCCGGTTGCATATTTTCAATACTCAGTACATGTTCTAGCATTCTAAAATTAGTAAATATGATTGACAATATTGAATGCACAATTTGCGCACATCTGCGCATTTTGAAAATAAAATGCACACTCATCCAAATTTGTGCTCAAATTGTCTTAAACATCTTATCCAATGTTCAAATTGCATATTTTTAATACTAAGTACAGATTCTAGCATTCTAAACTCTTAAATCAAATTGATTTAACTGAATGCACACTTTGCGTACAGTTGTGCATGTCTGAACGCAAAACATGAACTCCGGTAAATTCGTGCATAAATGGTTTAAGATTTGTTGTTATCCTGTGGTCAAACCGCCAACTCAAAGTCCAAAATACAATTTATATCATTACAAAGCTCATAAATCAAATTGACACAATCGAATGCAAAATTTATGCAATTTTGAACACGGAACAGGAACTCATCCAAATTTTCATTCAAAATGTTTTAAATATGTTGTCCAAAGTTCCGATTGCATATTTTCGGTCATATTCCATCATTGTCGACTTATAAGTCAAATTAATTTTCACTAAATTCACGACTTGTGCATATTTGAACGTAAGACGCGGACTCTTGCAAATTTTGTGCATAATTGGTTTAAAGCATTTTATCCAATGGCCCAATTCCATATTTACAATTCAAAATACAATTTATGCCTTTACAAACTCATAAATCAAATTGACATCATTGAATGCGCAATTTGCGCATATTTGAACGCAAAACGTGAGGCCGTGCAAATTAGTGCGCAAATGGTTTTGAACGTGTTATCCAATGTTTCAATTGCACATTTACAATAATAGTTACATATTACAGCATTCTAAACAAATAAATGGAATTGACATTACCGAATGCACAATTTTTGCACATTCGTGCATGCTTGAACAAAAAAATGCGAACAAGTGCAATTTGCGCACAAATTGTTCTAAATGTGTTATCCAATGTTCTGATTGCTTATTTTTGAACCAAAACACATATTCCAGCATTCCATGCTCATAAATCTAGTTGACGTTACTGAGCGCACAGTTTGCGCACGTTCGTGCGAGTGTGAACGCGAAACGTGAACTCTTGTAAAAATTGTGCAAAAATGGTTTAAAATATGTCTTCCAACGGTCCAAATGCATATTTACAATCCAAATTACAAAGTCGTATCATTCCTAACTTGTAAATCAAATTGACACAATTGATTGCACAATTTGTGCCCATTAGCGCATGTTTGAATGCAAAACGTGAACTCATGCAAATTTGCAAACAAATGGCTTTAAAAATGTTATCGGATGTTCCAATTGCATATTTACAATACTTAGTACAAATTCTAGCATTCTAAGCTCAAAAATATGATTGGCATTATGGTATCCATAATTTGTGCACGTTTGAACGCAAAACATGAACTCGCGCAAATTTGTGTAGCAATTGCCATAAACATCTTATCCAATGTTCCGGTTGCATATTTTCAATACTCAGTACATGTTCTAGCATTCTAAAATTAGTAAATATGATTGACAATATTGAATGCACAATTTGCGCACATCTGCGCATTTTGAAAATAAAATGCACACTCGTCCAAATTTGTGCTCAAATTGTTTTAAACATCTTATCCAATGTTCAAATTGCATATTTTTAATCCTAAGTACAGATTCTAGCATTCTAAACTCTTAAATCAAATTGATTTAACTGAATGCACACTTTGCGTACAGTTGTGCAAGTTTGAACGCAAAACGTGAACTCCGGCAAATTCGTGCATAAATGGTTTAAGATTTGTTGTTATCCTGTGGTCAAACCGCCAACTCAAAGTCCAAAATACAATTTATATCATTACAAAGCTCATAAATCAAATTGACACAATCGAATGCAAAATTTGTGCAATTTTGAACATGGAACACGAACTCATCCAAATTTTCATTCAAAATGTTTTAAATATGTTGTCCAAAGTTCCGATTGCATATTTTCGGTCATATTCCATCATTGTCGACTTATAAGTCAAATTAATTTTCACTAAATGCACGACTTGTGCATATTTGAACGTAAGATGCAGACTCTTGCAAATTGTGTGCATAATTGGTTTAAAGCATTTTATCCAATGGCCCAATTCCTTATTTACAATTCAAAATACAATTTATGCCTTTACGAACTCATAAATCAAATTGACATCATTGAATGCGCAATTTGCGCATATTTGAACGCAAAACGTGAGGCCATGCAAATTAGTGTGCAAATGGTTTTGAACGTGTTATCCAATGTTCCAATTGCACATTTACAATAATAGTTACATATTACAACATTATAAATAAATAAATGCAATCAACATTACTGAATGCACAATTTTTGCACGTTCGTGCATGTTTGAACAAAAAAATGCAAACAAGTGCAATTTGCGCACAAATTGTTCTAAACGTGTTATCCAATGTTGCGATTGCATATTTTTGAACCAAAACATATATTCCAGCATTCCATGCTCATAAATCTAGTTGACGTTACTGAATGCACAGTTTGCGCACGTTCGTGTGAGTGTGAACGCGAAACGTGAACTCTTGCAAAAATTGTGCAAAAATGGTTTAAAATATGTCTTCCAACGGTCCAAATTCATATTTACAATCCAAATTACAAAATTGTATCATTCCAAACTTGTAAATCAAATTGACACAATTGATTGCGCAATTTGTGCACATTAGCGCATGTTTGAATGCAAAATGTGAACTCGTGCAAATTTGCAGACAAATGGCTTTAAAAATGTTATCGGATGTTCCAATTGCATATTTACAATACTTAATACAAATTCTAGCATTCTAAGCTCAAAAATATGATTGGCATTATGGTATCCATAATTTGTGCACGTTTGAATGCAAAACATGAACTCGCGCAAATTTGTGTACGAATTTCTTTAAACATCTTATCCAATGTTCCGGTTGCATATTTTCAATACTCAGTACATGTTCTAGCATTCTAAAATCAGTAAATATGATTAACAATATTGAATGCACAATTTGCGCACATCTACGCATTTTGAAAATAAAATGCACACTCGTCCAAATTTGTGCTCAAATTGTTTTAAACATCTTATCCAATGTTCCAATTGTATATTTTTAATCCTAAGTACAGATTCTAGCATTCGAAACTCTAAAATCAAATTGATTTAACTGAATGCACACTTTGCGTACAGTTGTGCATGTCTGAACGCAAAACATGAACTCCGACAAATTCGTGCATAAATGGTTTAAGATTTGTTGTTATCCTGTGGTCAAACCGCCAACTCGAAGTCCAAAATACAATTTATGTCATTACAAAGCTCATAAATCAAATTGACACAATCGAATGCACAATTTGTGCAATTTTGAACACGAAACAGGAACTCGTCCAAATTTTCATTCAAAATGTTTTAAATATGTTATCCAAAGTTCTGATTGCATATTTTCGGTCATATTCCATCGTTGTCGACTCATAAGTCAAATAAATTTTCACTAAATGCACGACTTGTGCATATTTGAACGTAAGATGCAGACTCTTGCAAATTTTATGGATAATTGGTTTAAAGCATTTTATCCAATGGCCCAATTCCATATTTATAATTCAAAATACAATTTATGCCTTTACGAACTCATAAATCAAATTGACATCATTGAATGCGCAATTTGCGCATATTTGAACGAAAAACGTGAGGCCGTGCAAATTAGTGCGCAAATAGTTTTGAACGTGTTATCCAATGTTCCAATTGCACATTTACAATAATAGTTACATATTATAGCATTCTAAACAAATAAATGCAATTGACATTACTGAATGCAAAATTTTTGCATGTTCGTGCATGCTTGAACAAAAAAATGCGAACAAGTGCCATTTGTGCACAAATTGTTCTAAACGTGTTATCCAATGTTCTGATTGCATATTTTTGAACCAAAACACATATTCCAACATTCCATGCTCATAAATCTAGTTGACGTTATTGAATGCACAGTTTGCGCATGTTCGTGCGAGTGTGAACGCGAAACGTGAACTCTTGCAAAAATTGTGCAAAATGGTTTAAAATATGTCTTCCAATGGTCCAAATGCATATTTACAATCGAAATTACAAAATCGTATCATTCCTAGCTTGTAAATCAAATTGACACAATTGATTGCACAATTTGTGCACATTAGCGCATGTTTGAATGCAAAACGTGAACTCATGCAAATTTGCAGACAAATGGCTTTAAAAATGTTATCAGATGTTCCAATTGCATATTTACAATACTTAGTACAAATTCTAGCATTCTAAGCTCAAAAATATGATTGGCATTACGGTATCCATAATTTGTGCACGTTTGAATGCAAAACATGAACTCGCGTAAATTTGTGTACGAATTGCTTTAAACATCTTATCCAATGTTCCGGTTGCATATTTTCAATACTCAGTACATGTTCTAGCATTCTAAAATCAGTACATATGATTGACAATATTGAATGCACAATTTGCGCACATCTGCGCATTTTGAAAATAAAATGCACACTCGTCCAAATTTGTGCTCAAATTGTTTTAAACATCTTATCCAATGTTCAAATTGCATATTTTTAATCCTAAGTACAGATTCTAGCATTCTAAACTCTTAAATCAAATTGATTTAACTAAATGCACACTTTGTGTACAGTTGTGCATGTTTGAATGCAAAATGTGAACTCCGGCAAATTCGTGCATAAATGGTTTAAGATTTGTTGTTATCCTGTGGTCAAACCGCCAACTCAAAGTCCAAAATACAATTTATATCATTACAAAGCTCATAAATCAAATTGACACAATCGAATGCAAAATTTGTGCAATTTTGAACATGGAACACGAACTCATCCAAATTTTCATTCAAAATGTTTTAAATATGTTGTCCAAAGTTCCGATTGCATATTTTCGATCATATTCCATCATTGTCGACTTATAAGTCAAATTAATTTTCACTAAATGCACGACTTGTGCATATTTGAACGTAAGACGCGGACTCTTGCAAATTGTGTGCCTGATTGGTTTAAAGCATTTTATCCAATGGCCCAATTCCATATTTACAATTCAAAATACAATTTATGCCTTTACGAACTCATAAATCAAATTGACATCATTGAATGCGCAATTTGCGTATATTTGAACGCAAAACGTGAGGCCATGCAAATTAGTGTGCAAATGGTTTTGAACATGTTATCCAATGTTCCAATTGCACATTTACAATAATAGTTACATATTACCGCATTCTAAACAAATAAATGCAATCGACATTACTGAATGCACAATTTTTGCACGTTCGTGCATGTTTGAACAAAAAAATGCGAACAAGTGCAATTTGCGCACAAATTGTTCTAAACGTGTTATCCAATGTTCTGATTGCATATTTTTGAACCAAAACACATATTCCAGCATTCCATGCTCATAAATCTAGTTGACGTTACTGAATGCACAGGTTGTGCACGTTCGTGCGAGTTTGAATGCGAAATGTGAACTCTTGCAAAAATTATGCAAAAATGGTTTAAAATATGTCTTCCAATGGTCCAAATGTATATTTACAATCCAAATTACAAAATTGTATCATTCCTAACTTGTAAATCAAATTGACATAATTGATTGCACAATTTATGCACATTAGCGCATGTTTGAATGCAAAATGTAAACTCGTGCAAATTTGCAGACAAATGGCTTTAAAAAAGTTATCTGATGTTCCAATTGCATATTTACAATACTTAGTACAAATTCTAGCATTCTTAGCTCAAAAATATGATTTGCATAATGGTATCCATAATTTGTGCACGTTTGAACGCAAAACATGAACTCGCGCAAATTTGTGTACGAATTGCTTTAAACATCTTATCCAATTTTCCGGTTGCATATTTTCAATACTCAGTACATGTTCTAGCATTCTAAAATCAGTAAATATGATTGACAATATTGAATGCACAATTTGTGCACATCTGCGCACTTTGAAAATAAAATGCACACTCGTCCAAATTTGTGCTCAAATTGTTTTAAACATCTTATCCAATGTTCCAATTGCATATTTTTAATCCTAAGTACAGATTCTAGCATTCTAAACTCTCAAATCAAATTGATTTAACTGAATGCACACTTTGCATACAGTTGTGCATGTTTGAATGCAAAACGTGAACTCCGGCAAATTCGTGCATAAATGGTTTAAGATTTGTTGTTATCCTATGGTCAAACCGCCAACTCGAAGTCCAAAATACAATTTATATCATTACAAAGCTCATAAATCAAATTGACACAATCGAATGCACAATTTGTGCAATTTTGAACACGGAACAGGAACTCGTCCAAATTTTCATTCAAAATGTTTTAAATATGTTGTCCAAAGTTCTGATTGCATATTTTCGGTCATATTCCATCGTTGTCGACTCATAAGTCAAATAAATTTTCACTAAATGCATGACTTGTGCATAGTTGAACGTAAGACGCAGACTCTTGCAAATTTTGTGCATAATTGGTTTAAAGCATTTTATCCAATGGCCCAATTCCATATTTACAATTCAAAATACAATTTATGCCTTTACAAACTCATAAATCAAATTGACATCATTGAATGCGCAATTTGCGCATATTTGAACGCAAAACGTGAGGCCGTGCAAATTAGTGCGCAAATGGTTTTGAACGTGTTATCCAATGTTTCAATTGCACATTTACAATAATAGTTACATATTACAGCATTCTAAACAAATAAATGGAATTGACATTACCGAATGCACAATTTTTGCACGTTCGTGCATGTTTGAACAAAAAAATGCGAACAAGTGCAATTTGCGCACAAATTGTTCTAAACGTGTTATCCAATGTTCCGATTGCATATTTTTGAACCAAAACACATATTCCAGCATTCCATGCTCATAAATCTAGTTGACGTTACTAAATGCACAGTTTGCGCACGTTTGTACGAGTTTGAATGCGAAATGTGAACTCTTGCAAAAATTGTGCAAAAATGGTTTAAAATATGATGGGAATTGTAGGTTTCATCAATTAACTCCCCAATAGCAAGAATACTATGATAAGTTGAATTAGAAGTAAACTAGAAATTACCAATTTAATCCACAAATTCGGATCGTTCAAAGATTGAAGTAACAAGATAGATGCTACTTAACCCCTTTACCAACAAGGATAAAGATACTAAGATAGACTTTGAATTTCCTCGTATGCCACAAACAAGAAAGTTTGATAAATAACAAGAAAACAAAGATTTAGATTTTGACACCAAAAGCTAGAATAAAGCTTGATAAGTCACAAAGTTTATGCAAGAAATTAAAGACAAAATTCCTCACAATAAAACTCAAACAAAGTTATAATTCATATATATCAAATTCATCCATGCTACAAAATAAAGAAAAGGACTTTTTTATATAGAGTACAAGTCCATGCACACAATACTAAAATAGACTCACACACATAGGATTACTTTTACTCTTAAATGGCCTTAATAACCACCACCCACATTAATAGCCATTACTTGGAATTAATTACCCCATTAACTCTTAATAACCACTACCCATATTAATAGCCATTACTTGGTATTAATTACCCCATTAACTTGTATATGGTGGCTACATGTAACCCTAATTGTTATTAACACAAAAACAAGTTAAATATTATTCCTTGAGCCTCCATGGATGCCTTATTGGGTTGAAATTCTTTGGCTTTCCAAATGGCCCTAATCAAACCCAATATGGCTTCTTGAAGCTTCTTGGATTTGGACCTTGTGATTGGGCCTTCTTGTACAATTAATGGATCTTGGATCTCTTTAGGCTTTGAACTTGGATTCACATCAAAATATGTCTTCCAATGGTCCAAATGCATATTTACAATCCAAATTACAAAATTGTATCATTCCTAACTTGTAAATCAAATTGACACAATTGATTGCACAATTTATGCACATTAACGCATGTTTGAATGCGAAACGTGAACTCGTGCAAATTTGCAGACAAATGGCTTTAAAAATGTTATCCGATGTTCCAATTGCATATTTAAAATACTTAGTACAAATTCTAGCATTCTAAACTCAAAAATATGATTCCCATTATGGTATCTATAATTTGTGCACGTTTGAACGCAAAACATGAACTCGCGAAAATTTGTTTACGAATTGCTTTAAACATCTTATCCAATGTTCCGATTGCATATTTTCAATACTCAGTACATGTTCTAGCATTCTAAAATCAGTAAATATGATTGACAATACAGAATGCACAAATTGCGCACATCTGCGCATTTTGAAAATAAAATGCACACTCGTCCAAATTTGTGCTCAAATTGTTTTAAACATCTTATCCAATGTTCCAATTGCGTATTTTTAATCCTAAGTATAGATTCTAGCATTCTAAACTCTCAAATCAAATTGATTTAACTGAATGCACACTTTGCGTATAGTTGTGCATGTTTAAATGCAAAACGTGAACTCTGACAAATTCGTGCATAAAAGGTTTAAGATTTGTTGTTATCCTGTGGTCAAACTGCCAACTCGAAGTCCAAAATACAATTTATATCATTACAAAGCTCATAAATCAAATTGACACAATCGAATGCACAATTTGTGCAATGTTGAACATGAAACACGAACTCGTCCAAATTTTCATTCAAAATGTTTTAAATATGTTGTCCAAAGTTTTGATTTCATTTTTTCGGTCATGTTCCATCATTCTCGACTCATAAGTCAAATTAATTTTCACTAAATGCACGACTTGTGCATATTTGAACGTAAGACGCGGACTCTTGCAAATGTTGTGCATAATTGGTTTAAAGTATTTTATCCAATGGCCCAATTCCATATTTACAATTCAAAATACAACTTATGCCTTTACAAACTCATAAATCAAATTGACATCATTGAATGCGCAATTTGCACATATTTGAACGCAAAACGTGAGGCCGTGCAAATTAGTGCGCAAATGGTTTTGAACGTGTTATCCAATGTTCCAATTGCACATTTACAATAATAGTTACATATTACATCATTCTAAATAAATAAATGCAATTGACATTACTGAATGCATAATTTTTGCACGTTCGTGCGTGTTTGAACAAAAAAATGCGAACAAGTGCAATTTGCGCACAAATTGTTCTAAACGTGTTATCCAATGTTCTGATTACATATTTTTGAACCAAAACACATATCCAGCATTCCATGCTCATAAATCTAGTTGACTTTATTCAATGCACAGTTTGCGCACGTTCGTGCGAGTTTGAATGCGAAACATCAACTCTTGCAAAAATTGTGCAAAAATGGTTTAAAATATGTATTCCAATGGTCCAAATGCATATTTACAATCCGAATTACAAAATTGTATCATTCCTAACTTGTAAATCAAATTGACACAATTGATTGCACAATTTGTGCACATTAACGCATGTTTGAATGCAAAACGTGAACTCTTGCAAATTTGCAGACAAATGGCTTTAAAAATGTTATCTGATGTTCCAATTGCATATTTACAATACTTAGTACAAATTCTAGCAATCTAAGCTCAAAAATATGATTCGCATTATGGTATCCATAATTTGTGCACATTTGAACGCAAAACATAAACTCGCGCAAATTTATGTATGAATTGCTTTAAATATCTTATCCAATGTTCCGGTTGAATATTTTCAATACTCAGTACATGTTCTAGCATTCTAAAATCAATAAATATGATTGACAATACTGAATGCACAATTTTTGCACATCTGCGCATTTTGAAAATAAAATGCACACTCGTCCAAATTTGCGCTCAAATTGTTTTAAACATCTTATCCAATGTTCCAAATGCATATTTTTAATCCTAAGTATAGATTCTAGCATTCTAAACTCTCAAATCAAATTGATTTAACTGAATGCACACTTTGCGTACAGTTGTGCATGTTTGAACGCAAAATGTGAACTCCGGCAAATTCGTGCATAAATGGTTTAAGATTTGTTGTTATCCTATGGTCAAACTGCCAACTCGAAGTCCAAAATACAATTTATATCATTAGAAAGCTCATAAATCAAATTGACACTATCGAATGCACAATTTGTGCAATTTTGAACACGGAACACGAACTCATCCAAATTTTCATTCAAAATGTTTTAAATATGTTGTCCAAAGTTGCGATTGCATATTTTCGGTCATATTCCATCATTCTCGACTCGTCAGTCAAATTAATTTTCACTAAATGCACAACTTGTGCACATTTGAACGTAAGACGCGGACTCTTGCAAATTTTGTGCATAATTGGTTTAAAGCATTTTATCCAATGGCCCAATTCCATATTTACAATTGAAAACACAAATTATGCCTTTACAAACTCATAAATCAAGTTGACATCATTGAATGGGCAATTTGCACATATTTGAACGCAAAACGTGAGGCCGTGCAAATTAGTGCGCAGATGGTTTTGAACGTGTTATCCAATGTTCCAATTGCACATTTATAATAATAGTTACATATTACAACAGTCTAAACACATAAATGCAATTGACATTACTGAATGCACAATTTTTGCACGTTCGTGCATGTTTGAACAAAAAAATGTGAACAAGTATAATTTGCGCACAAATTGTTCTAAATGCGTTATCCAATGTTCCGATTGCATATTTTTGAACCAAAACACATATTCCAGCATGCCATGCTCATAAATCTAATTGACATTACTGAATGCATAGTTTGCGCGCTTTCGTGCGAGTTTGAATGCGAAACGTGAACTCTTGCAAAATTTGTGCAAAAATGGTTTAAAATATGTCTTTCAATGGTCCAAATCCATATTTACAATCCAAATTACAAAATTTGATACGAACCCTACCTATAAAAGAGATAGAATGCACATCCAACTTTGAATATTAGCCCAAGGATCATCAAGGATAGTTGTGTTGATGGAGCTAAACCCCTTGCTTATTAAATTGAAGCGAGATACTTAGCTATTATAAGATGAACAATCACTCAATTCTAAGTTTAATCTAACCTAGTAATTGTAATGAAAGGTAGAAGTGAAACAATTCAAGTAAACTTGCAAAGTTTCAAAAGAACAAAGTTTAAGGGAAAACCTCACTTTTAATATTTCAATGCTTCTTAAATTCGTATGTCATAGGGTTAGCCCTTATATAGGCATGTAAACAACCTAATCCTTAAAGGAAAATGTTCTATTCCTTATTCCCAAAGATACCTATATAGGAAAATCCTTAATTAAGGAGATTTCCTTTAAAATAGGACAATTAATGACAACTCATCTTTGAAAAGTCAAAATTGACAACTCATTACAATTCATGACAACTAAGCAAAATGACAACTCATGACAACTAAGCATTAAAGCATGCCATGTCACATGCCATGTCATATGTTGACCATTGACCATTGACTTTGACTTATTGACTATTTGACTTTGACATTGACTTGGAATATTCTTGAATCTTCTCACATCTTCTAGAATCTTCTTGAATCTTCCTTATTGACTCCAAAATATGAATAAAAAAAACAACTTCCAAATTCCTCCAATTCAAGCTAATTAATTTCAGAATAGGAAATTAAGCTAATTAGCTTGAATTCTTCATCATGCGGCTCCAAACTTGTACTTGTAGTCAAATCCACCAACTTGCTTGTAATGTGAAAGACAAGCAAATTCAATGCTTGTTTGAACTTCTTTGTCCTTGATCTTGTCATTGGTCCCTCATAATGCAATGGATCACTTGGTTTGATGGGCTTCCTTAGCTTGGTTGCATCATTCCCCCCTTCCTCAAGATGATTCGTCCTCGAATCATCACCTACATTAAAATCAAAAAGAGATAAATCAGCAACATTAAATGTAGCACTTACACCATACTCATCGGGTAAGTCAATCTTATAAGCATTGTTGTTGATGCGCTCTAACACTTGGAAGGGTCCATCACCACGGGGCATCAACTTAGATTTTCTTTGAGTAGGAAACCTTTCTTTACGCAAATGTACCCAAACCTAATCACCTGGTTCAAATACAACTTTTATGCGCCCCTTGTTTGCTTGTTTGGCATATTGCTCATTCTTTCTTTCAAGATTTGCTCGTACCTTTTCATGTAAGGACTTCACAAATTCTGCCTTCTTCTTTCCATCTAGATTTACTTGTTCACTTAAAGGTAAATCAATCAAATCTAAAGGACTCAACGGAATAAAACCATAAACAATCTCGAAAGGACAAAAATTGGTAGAAGAATGCACACTACGATTATATGAAAATTTAATATGTGGCAAGCAATCTTCCCATGATTTCAAATTATGCCTAACCATGGTTCTTAGTAATTGAGATAAAGTTCTATTAACTACCTCAGTTTACCCATCAGTTTGTGGATGACAGGTTGTAGAAAATAAAAGTTTAGTGCCCAATTTACCCCACAAAGTCTTCCAAAAGTAGCTTAAAAATTTAGCATCTCTATCACTCATAATTGTTCTAGGCATGCCATGCAAATGAACAATCTCTTTAAAGAACAAATCCGCAACATGTTGTGCATCATTAGTTTTTTTACATGCTATAAAGTGAGCCATTTTAGAAAACCTATCTACAACAACATATATTGAATCATGTCCTTGCCTAGTCCTAGGTAAACCAAGCACAAAATCCATGGAAATATCAATCCAAGGTGAACTAGGCACTGGTAAAGGCATATACAAACCATGTGGTTTTAACTTAGACTTAGCTTGTTTACACACAATGCACTTATCACAATTTCTAACAACATCTTTTGTCATGTTAGGCCAATAAAAGTGATCATGTAAAACATCTAAAGTCTTGGCTATACCAAAATGTCCCATTAAACCACCCTCATATGCTTCACGAACAAGTAATTCACGCATAGAACAGTTAGGAACACACAACCGTTTCTCTTTAAACAAGTAACCATCATGCCTATAGAACTTTTCAAAAGCAATATTTTCACATGCATGATAAACACTACCAAAATCACTGTCATTCTCATATAACTCTTTTATGTATTCAAATCCTAGCAATTTGGCACCTAAAGAAGCAAGTAAAGTATACCTTCTTGAAAGTGCATCAGCCTCAACATTCTCTTTACCTTGCTTGTATTTACTGACATAAGGAAATGACTCAATGAATTCACTCCACCTAGCATCTCGTTTGTTAAGCTTATTTTGCCCCTTCAAGTGCTTCAAGGATTCATGATCAGTATGTATCACGAACTCTTTAGGCAATAAATAATGATGCCATGTCTCCAGAGCGCGAACTAAGGCATACATCTCTTTGTCATAAGTGGGGTACTTCAATCTTGCACCATTTAACTTTTCACTAAAATAAGCAATTGGTTGTCCATCTTGCATTAGAACAACCACAATTCCAAAACCTGAAGCATCACATTCAATTTCAAATGTTTTAGAAAAATTAGGTAGAGTAAGTAAAGGAGCAGATGTCAACTTATCCTTAAGCATGTTAAATGCTTGTTCTTGTGCTTCTCCCCACTTGAAGCCAACATTTTTCTTAATGACTTCGGTCAATGGCGCTGCAATGGTACTAAAATCCCTCACAAATCGCCTATAAAAGCTTACAAGACCATGAAAACTTTGCACATCACTAACTCCTCTAGGCGTAGGCCAGTCTTTAATTGCCTTGACCTTCTCTTCATCTACCTCTATTCCTTTTGCACTAACAACAAAGCCTAAGAAAAAAAGCTTATGTGTGCAAAAACTACACTTTTTGAGGTTAGCATACAAACATTCCTTACGCAGCACTTCCAAAACCAAAAGCACATGTTCAATATGCTCTTCCAAAGATTTACTATATATAAGTATATCATCAAAATAAACAACCACAAATTTTCTAATGAAAGCACGCAAAACATGGTTCATTAATCTCATAAAAGTGCTAGGTGCATTAGTTAAACCAAAAGGCATGACTAACCACTCATATAAACCATATTTTGTTTTAAATGCAGTTTTCCACTCATTACCCTCTTTCATGCGAATTTAATGATAACCACTTTTCAAATCAATCTTGGAAAATATAATAGCCCCATGCAACTCATCAAGCATATCATCTAACCTAGGAATAGGATGACGATACTTTATCGTTATTTTGTTAATTGCATGACAATCAACACACATTCTCTAAGTGCCATCCTTCTTAGGCATAAGTAAAATCGAAATGGCACATGGGCTCATGCTTTCTCGAATGTAACCTTCATTCATAAGATCCTCAACTTGCCTTTACAACTCTTTGGTTTCCTCAGGATTGCATCTATACGCGGGTCTATTTGGAATTGTAGAACCATGTACAAAGTCAATTTGATGCTCTATTCCTCTTATTGGCGGTAAACCACTAGGAATATCATCAGGAAACACATCTTGAAATTCCTGCAATAATCTCACAAAAGAACTAGGCAAAGAAGGGTCAAGATCGTTAGAGCTCAAATAAAATTCCTTGTAAACAAGTACAAGCATAGGCTGCCTTAAAAGTAAAGCTTTCCTCACATCTTTTTCTTTTGCATAAAAACTTACTTTTCTCTCTTATGTTACCTTATTCACACTCAACTCTCCTTTTGCATGCGCATCACTCTTTTTTTTCTCAGTATGCATCCCCTCAAGCTCTCCTTTTTCCACTCTTTGCTCACTCCTCTCATTGCTTTTCTCACAGCTTTCCTTTTGCTTGTTTGCCTTTTCTTTTTTATGCAAACTCTCTCTCTCTCTTTTTATTGCTTTTTCTTTTTCAAACTCTTTAAATCTTTGCTTTAGGACTTTTTGGTCCTCATACACTTCTTTAGGGGTTAAAGGTTTAAGGGTAATGGGCACATCATTCATTACAAAAGAATATCTATTAGAGAACCCATTATAATTAGCCCTCCTATCATATTGCCAAGGACGCCCCAAAAGAATATGACAAGCTTGCATAGGCACTACATCACACAATACTTCATCTTCATATTTGCCTATGGAAAATGCTATCTTCACTTGTTTAGTTACTTTTATCTCCCTATAATCATTCAGCCATTGCAATGTGTAAGGCCTAGGGTGCTTCATGGTATATAAATGCAATTTCTCAACTAACATGGTGCTAGCTACATTTATGCAACTACCGCCATCAATGATCATACAACATACCTTATCTTGCACCTTGCATCTAGTGTGAAAGATGTTCTCACGTTGTGCCTCATCCTCCATCTTGGTTTGCACATTCATGATTTGCCTTGTAACAAGCAATTCACCATGTGATGGACTTTGTACAGCCTCATCATCACTTGCATCCTCAAGCTCAGGCATCTCCAAATTGCACTCATCATCATCACTTTCACTAAAGACTTCGCTACCCCTCATCGTCATGGTGCGCTTATTTGGGTAGTTAGAAGAGATATGCCCATAACCCAAACATTTAAAACATTGAACATCACGAGATCGTTTAGTTTGAGTTTCACCTTTGTCATTGGTCTTGGCATTGCCCCCTTCGTTTCCTCCTTTGTTGTTGTCAAATTTTGCCTTAGTGAAGCTTTTATCTCCATTCTTCCAATTTGACTTCCATGAAGCACTAGAAGAAGTTGAATTGCCTTTGGAATTCTTGAACTTCAATTGCTTCTCAATCTTGATCGCCATGTGCAACATATCATCCATGTCAACATAGTGATGTAATTCCACTAAGTCAGCTATGTTTCTATTCAGCCCATGCAAAAACCTCACCATTGTTGCCTCACGGTCTTATATTTGCTCTAATCATAGCTATCTCCATTGCTTGATGGTACTCCTCTACACTTTTAGATCCTTGCATAAGTTTTTGAAGTTTATTATACAATTCTCTATAATAGTGTGTAGGAACAAACCTCTTGCGCATGATTGCCTTCATCTCCTCCCATGTCTCAATAGGTCGATCATGGTTCCTTCTTCTACTAGTCACCAATTGATCCTACCAAACAAGTGCATAATCGGTAAACTCTACGGCAGCTAGCTTCACCTTCTTTTCTTCAGAATATTGATGGCACTCAAAGATGAACTCCATTTTTTTCTCCCACTCCAAATAGGCTTCGGCATCACTTTTGCCTTGAAAGCTTGGAATTTTCATCTTAATGCTTCCCAAGTTGTTATCAACTCTTGCACGCCTGTTTCTACCTGAATTGGATGTTTGTTCGTCATCCTCTTGTTCATGTCTCCCACGGGTTCTAGTATTGATTATACTAGCATCTCCATGATGACTTGACTCTATCTTGTCTATTCGGTCTGCCAAGTCTCCAATTTGGTTTACCAAATCTAGTCTCAACTTGTCAAATAATTGGGTCATGGATTTCATGTACATCTTTTGATCGGGCATTCCTTCTTCACCTTCTTGAGTCATTACTTTAATTTTTCCTATAAGAAATTATTAGTAGCAATAAAAAAGATCTCACCAAACACTCCCTTACGTGTTTCACTCAATTTAAATGGCACTCACACTCATGTTTCACTCAATAAGGCTCTTACCCTTTTATGAGCTCACCACTCTCCTTTTATCACTTAAATTTCCCAAATCTTAGTTCTAATAAAACTAATGCAAATTATACAAAAATTGCTCAATCAACTCAACACCACAATCACTAAAATCAAATTAAACATAAAATTCAAAGTGACTATTCATGAATCAAATAAATAAGAAAATAAGCAAGTGAACAAAACTTAGCTCAAAATCAAGAAAAACCCAATTTTTAGAAGCCAAGAAATCATACACAATGAAAATTAACAAAAGAAGTCAAATTTGAGTTATAAACCCACAAACACAACCAAAACAATTCTGAATTAAAATAAAGTAACAATTTTTTTTCTCAATAGATATGGAAATTGAATAAACTAACTCAATTAAGGGTCTTTTGATAGATTTTGAACCCTTTTGCATAAAACATAATGATTGGTGTTTTTTTTTTTTTGAAATTGAGAAGAATTGAGAAGAAGAAGAAGAAATTATGAACGAAAATTAAATGATCAATAACCAAACCTTGAAGTTTGGCTCTGATACCAAACTGATATGAACCCTACCTATAAAAGAGATAGAACGCGCATCCAACTTTGAATATTAGCCCAAGGATCATCAAGGATAGTTGTGTTTATGGAGCTAAACCCCTTGCTTATTAAATTGAAGCCAGATACTTAGCTATTATAAGATGAACAATCACACAATTCTAAGTTTAATCTAACCTAGTAATTGTAATGAAAGGTAGAAGTGAAACAATTCAAGTAAACTTGCAAAGTTTCAAAAGAACAAAGTTTAAGGAAAAACCTCACTTTTAATATTTCAATGCTTCTTAAATTCGTATGTCATAGGGTTAGCCCTTATATAGGCATGTAAACAACCTAATCCTTAAAGGAAAATGTTCTATTCCTTATTCCCAAAGATACCTATATAGGAAAATCCTTAATTAAGGAGATTTCCTTTAAAATAGGACAATTAATGACAACTCATCTTTGAAAAGTCAAAATTGACAACTCATTACAATTCATGACAACTAAGCAAAATGACAACTCATGACAACTAAGCATTAAAGCATACCATGTCACATGCCATGTCATATGTTGACCATTGACCATTGACTTTGACTTGTTGACTATTGGACTTTGACTTTGACTTGGAATATTCTTGAATCTTCTCACATCTTCTAGAATCTTCTTGAATCTTCCTTATTGACTCCAAAATATGAATAAAAAAAACAACTTCCAAATTCGTCCAATTCAAGCTAATTAATTTCAGAATAGGAAATTAAGCTAATTAGCTTGAATTCTTCATCATGCGGCTCCAAGCTTGTACTTGTAGTCAAATCCACCAACTTGCTTGTAATGTGAAAGATAAGCAAATTCAATGCTTGTTTGAACTTCTTTGTCCTTGATCTTGTCATTGGTCCCTCATAATGCAATGGATCACTTGGTTTGATGGGCTTGCTTAGCTTGGTTGAATCATTCCCCCCTTCCTCAAGATGATTCGTCCTCAAATCATCACCTACATTAAAATCAAAAAGAGATAAATCAGCAACATTAAATGTAGCACTTACACCATACTCACCGGATAAGTCAATCTTATAAGCATTGTCATTGATGCGCTCTAACACTTGGAAGGGTCCATCACCATGGGGCATTAACTTAGATTTTCTTTGAGTAGGAAACCTTTTTTTACGCAAATGTACCCAAACCCAATCACCTGGTTCAAAAATGTTATCCAATGTTCTAATTGCATATTTACAATACTTAATACAAATTCTAGCATTCTAAGCTCAAAAATATGATTCGCATTATGGTATCCATAATTTGTGCACGTTTGAACGCAAAACATGAACTCGCGTAAATTTGTGTACGAATTTTTTTAAACATCCTATCTAATGTTCCAGTTGCATATTTTCAATACTCAGTACATGTTCTAGCATTCTAAAATCAGTAAATATGACTGGCAATATTTAATGCACAATTTGCGCACATCTGTGCATTTTGAAAATAAACTGCACACTCGTCCAAATTTGTGCTCAAACTGTTTTAGACATCTTATCTAATGTTCCAATTGCATATTTTTAATCCTAAGTACAGATTCTAGCATTCTAAACTCTCAAATCAAATTGATTTAACTGAATGCACACTTTATCTACAGTCGTGCATGTTTGAACGCAAAACGTGAACTCCGGCAAATTCGTGCACAAATGGTTTAAGATTTATTGTTATCCTATGGTCAAACTGCCAACTCGAAGTCCAAAATACAATTTATATCATTACAAAGCTCATAAATCAAAATGACACAATCGAATGCACAATTTGTGCAATTTTAAACACGGAACACGAACTCATCCAAATTTTCATTCAAAATGTTTTAAATATGTTATCCAAAGTTGCGATTCCATATTTTCGGTCATATTCCATCATTCTCGACTCACAAGTCAAATTAATTTTCACTAAATGCATGACTTGTGCACATTTGAACGTAAGACGCGGACTCTTGCAAATTTTGTGCATAATTGGTTTAAAGCATTTTATCCAATGGTCCAATTCCATATTTACAATTCAAAATACAAATTATTCCTTTACAAACTCATAAATCAAATTGACATCATTGAATGCGCAATTTGCGCATATTTGAACGCAAAACGTTAGGCCGTGCAAATTAGTGCGCAAATGGTTTTAAACGTGTTACCCAATGTTCCGGTTGCATATTTTCAATACTCGGTACATGTTCTAGCATTCTAAAATCAGTAAATATGATTGGCAATATTGAATGCACAATTTGCGTACATAGGGCATATTTTGAAAATAAAATGCACACTCGTCCAAATTTGTGCTCAAATTGTTTTAAACATGTTATCCAATGTTCCAATTGCATATTTTTAATCCTAAGTACAGATTCTAGCATTCTAATCTCTCAAATCAAATTGATTTAACTGAATGCACACTTTGTGTACAGTCGTGCATGTTTGAACGCAAAACGTGAACTCCGGCAAATTCGTGCATAAATGGTTTACGATTTGTTGTTATCTCATGGTCAAACTGCCAACTCGAAGTCCAAAATACAATTTATATCACTACAAAGCTCATAAATCAAATTGACACAATTGAAAGCACAATTTGTGCAATTTTGAACACGAAACACGAACTCGTCCAAATTTTCATTCAAAATGTTTTAAATATGCTGTCCAAAGTTCCGATTGCATATTTTCGGTCATATTCCATCATTCTCGACTCATAAGTCAAATTAATTTTCACTAAATGCACGACTTGTGCACATTTGAACATAAGACGCGGACTCTTGCAAATTTTGTGCATAATTGGTTTAAAGCATTTTATCCAATGGCCCAATTCCATATTTACAATTCAAAATACAAATTATGCCTTTACAAACTCATAAATCAAATTGACATCGTTGAGTGCGCAATTTGCGCATATTTGAACGCAAAACGTTAGGCCGTGCAAATTAGTGCGCAAATGGTTTTGAACGTGTTATCCAATGTTTCAATTGCACATTTACAATAATAGTTACATATTACAGCATTCTAAACACATAAATGGAATTGACATTACTGTATGCACAATTTTTGCACGTTCGTGCATGTTTGAACAAAAAAATACGAACAAGTGCAATTTGCGCACAAATTGTTCTAAACGTGTTATCCAATGTTTCGATTGCATATTTTTGAACCAAAACACATATTCCAGCATTCCATGCTCATAAATCTAATTGACGTTACTGAATGCACAGTTTGCGCACGTTCGTGCGAGTTTGAATGCGAAACGTGAACTCTTGCAAAATTTGCGCAAAAATGGCTTAAAATATGTCTTCCAATGGTCCAAATGCATATTTATAATCCAAATTGCAAAATTGTATCATTCCAAACTTGTAAATCAAATTGACACAATTGATTGCACAATTTGTTCACATTAGCGCCTGTTTGAATGCAAAATGTGAACTCGTGCAAATTTGTAGATGAATGGCTTTAAAAATGTTATCCAATGTTCCAATTGCATATTTACAATACTTAATACCAATTCTAGCATTTAAGCTCAAAAATATGATTCGCATTATGGTATCCATAATTTGTGCACGTTTGAACGCAAAACATGAACTCGCGCAAATTTGTGTACTAATTGTTTTAAACGTCTTATCCAATGTTCCGGTTGCATATTTTCAATACTTGGTACATGTTCTAGCATTCTAAAATCAGTAAATATGATTGGCAATATTGAATGCACAATTTGCGCAGATATGCATATTTTGAAAATAAAATGCACACTCATCCAAATTTGTGCTCAAATTGTTTTAAAAATGTTATCCAATATTCCAATTGCATATTTTTAATCCTAAGTACAGATTCTAGCATTCTAATCTCTCAAATCAAATTGATTTAACTGAATGCACACTTTGTGTACAGTCGTGCATGTTTGAACGCAAAACGTGAACTCTGGCAAATTCGTGCATAAATGGTTTATGATTTGTTGTTATCCAGTGGTCAAACTGCCAACTCGAAGTCCAAAATACAATTTATATCATTACAAAGCTCATAAATCAAATTGACACAATCGAATGCACAATTATTGCAATTTTGAACATGAAACACGAACTAGTCCAAATTTTCATTCAAAATGTTTTAAATATGCTGTCCAAAGTTCCGATTGCATATTTTCGGTCATATTCCATCATTCTCGACTCATAAGTCAAATTAATTTTCACTAAATGCACGACTTGTGCACATTTGAACATAAGACGCGGACTCTTGCAAATTTTGTGCATAATTGGTTTAAAGCATTTTATCCATTGGCCCAATTCCATATTTACAATTCAAAATACAAATTATGCCTTTACAAACTCATAAATCCAATTGACATCATTGAATGCGCAATTTGCGCATATTTGAACGCAAAATGTTAGGCCGTGCAAATTAGTGCGCAAATGGTTTTGAACGTGTTATCCAATGTTCCAATTGCACATTTACAATAATAGTTACATATTACAGCATTCTAAACACATAAATTCCATTGACATTACTGTATGCACAATTTTTGCACGTTCGTGCATGTTTGAACAAAAAAATGCGAACAAGTGCAATTTGCGCACAAATTGTTCTAAACGTGTTATCCAATGTTCCGATTGCATATTTCTGAACCAAAACCCATATTCCAGCATTCCATGCTCATAAATCTAATTGACGTTACTGAATGCACAGTTTACGCACGTTCGTGCGAGTTTGAATGCGAAACGTGAACTCTTGCAAAATTTGTGCAAAAATGGTTTAAAATATGTCTTTCAGTGGTCCAAATGCATATTTACAATCCAAATTACAAAAGTGTATCATTCCTAACTTGTAAATCAAATTGACACAATTGATTGCACAATTTGTGCACATTAGCGCATGTTTGAATGCAAAACGTGAACTCGTGCAAATTTGTAGACAAATGGCTTTAAAAATGTTATCCAATGTTCTAATTGCATATTTACAATACTTAATACAAATTCTATCATTCTAAGCTCAAAAATATGATTCGCATTATGGTATCCATAATTTGTGCACGTTTGAACGCAAAACATGAACTCGCGCAAATTTTTGTACGAATTGTTTTAAACGTCTTATCCAGTGTTCCGGTTGCATATTTTCAATACTCGGTACATGTTCTAGCATTCTAAAATTAGTGAATATGATTGGCAATATTGAATGCACAATTTGCGCACATCTGCGCATTTTGAAAATAAAATGCACACTCGTCCAAATTTGTGCTCAAATTGTTTTAAACATCTTATCCAATGTTCCAATTGCATATTTTTAATCCTAAGTACAGATTCTAGCATTCTAAACTCTCAAATCAAATTGATTTAACTGAATGCACACTTTGTGTACAGTCGTGCATGTTTGAACGCAAAACGTGAACTCCGGCAAATTCATGCATAAATGGTTTAAGATTTGTTGTTATCCTGTGGTCAAACTGCCAACTCGAAGTCCAAAATACAATTTATATCATTACAAAGCTCATAAATCAAATTGACACAATCGAATGCACAATTTGTATAATTTTCATTCAAAATGTTTTAAATATGTTATCCAAAGTTTCGATTGCATATTTTTGGTCATATTCTATCATTCTCGACTCATAAGTCAAATTAATTTTCACTAAATGCATGACTTGTGCACATTTGAACGTAAGACGCAGATGCTTGCAAATTTTGTGCATAATTGGTTTAAAGCATTTTATCCATTGGCCCAATTCCATATTTACAATTCAAAATACAAATTATGCCTTTACAAACTCATAAATCAAATTGATATCGTTGAATGCGCAATTTGCGCATATTTGAACGCAAAACGTGATGCCATGCAAATTAGTGCGCAAATGGTTTTGAACGTGTTATCCAATGTTCCAATTGCACATTTACAATAATAGTTACATATTACAGCATTCTAAACACATAAATGCAATTGACATTACTGAATCCACAATTTTTGCACGTTCGTGCATGTTTGAACAAAAACATGCGAACAAGTGCAATTTGTGCACAAATTATTCTAAACGTGTTATCCAATGTTCCGATTGCATATTTTTGAACCAAAACACATATTCCAACATTCCATGCTCATAAATCTAATTGACGTTACTGAATGCACAGTTTGCGCACGTTCGTGCGAGTTTGAATGCGAAACGTGAACTCTTGCAAAATTTGTGCAAAAATGGCTTAAAATATGTCTTCCAATGGTCCAAATGCATATTTACAATCCAAATTACAAAATTGTATCATTCCTAACTTGTAAACCAAATTGACACAATTGATTGCACAATTTGTGCACATTAGCGCATGTTTGAATGCAAAACGTGAACTCGTGCAAATTTGTAGACAAATGGCTTTAAAAATGTTATCCAATGTTCCAATTTCATATTTACAATACTTAATACAAATTCTAGCATTCTAAGCTCAAAAATATGATTCGCATTATCGTATCCATAATTTGTGCATGTTTCAACGCAAAACATGAACTCGCATAAATTTGTGTACGAATTGTTTTAAACGTCTTATCCAGTGTTTCGGTTGCATATTTTCAATACTTGGTACATGTTCTAGCATTCTAAAATCAGTAAATATGATTGGCAATATTGAATGCACAATTTGTGCACATCTGTGCATTTTGAAAATAAAATGCACACTCGTCCAAATTTGTGCTCAAATTGTTTTAAACATCTTATCCAATGTTCCAATTGCATATTTTTAATCCTAAGTACAGATTCTAGCATTCTAAACTCTCAAATCAAATTGATTTAACTGAATGCACACTTTGTGTACAGTCGTGCATGTTTGAACGCAAAACGTGAACTCCGGCAAATTCATGCATAAATGGTTTAAGATTTGTTGTTATCCTGTGGTCAAACTGCCAACTCGAAGTCCAAAATACAATTTATATCATTACAAAGCTCATAAATCAAATTGACACAATCGAATGCACAATTTGTACAATTTTGAACACGGAACATGAACTCATCCAAATTTTCATTCAAAATGTTTTAAATATGTTATCCAAAGTTTTGATTGCATATTTTTGGTCATATTCTATCATTCTCGACTCATAAGTCAAATTAATTTTCACTAAATGCACGACTTGTGCACATTTGAACGTAAGACGCAGACTCTTGCAAATTTTGTGCATAATTGGTTTAAAGCATTTTATCCAATGGCCCAATTCCATATTTATAATTCAAAATACAAATTATGCCTTTACAAACTCATAAATCAAATTGACATCGTTGAATGCGCAATTTGCGCATATTTGAACGCAAAACGTGATGCCATGCAAATTAGTGCGCAAATGGTTTTGAACGTGTTATCCAATGTTCCAATTGCACATTTACAATAATAGTTACATATTACAGCATTCTAAACACATAAATGCAATTGACATTATTGAATCCACAATTTTTGCACGTTCGTGCATGTTTGAACAAAAAAATGCGAACAAGTGCAATTTGTGCACAAATTATTCTAAACGTGTTATCCAATGTTCCGATTGCATATTTTTGAACGAAAACACATATTCGAACATTCCATGCTCATAAATCTAATTGACGTTACTGAATGCACAGTTTGCGCACGTTCGTGCGAGTTTGAATGCGAAACGTGAACTCTTGCAAACTTTGTGCAAAAATGGTTTAAAATATGTCTTCCAATGGTCCAAATGCATATTTACAATCCAAATTACAAAATTGTATCATTCCTAACTTGTAAATCAAATTGACATAATTGATTGCACAATTTGTGCACATTAGCGCATGTTTGAATGCAAAACGTGAACTCGTGCAAATTTGTAGACAAATGGCTTTAAAAATGTTATCCAATGTTCCAATTGCATATTTACAATACTTAATACAAATTCTAGCATTCTAAGCTCAAAAATATGATTCGCATTATGGTATCCATAATTTGTGCACGTTTGAACGCAAAACATGAACTCGCGCAAATTTGTGTACGAATTATTTTAAACGTCTTATCCAGTGTTTCGGTTGCATATTTTCAATGCTCGGTACATGTTCTAGCATTCTAAAATTAGTAAATATGATTGGCAATATTGAATGCACAATTTGTGCACATCTGCGCATTTTGAAAATAAAATGCACACTCATCCAAATTTGTGCTCAAATTGTTTTAAACATTTTATCCAATGTTCCAATTGCATATTTTTAATCCTAAGTACATATTCTAGCATTCTAAACTGTCAAATCAAATTGATTTAACTGAATGCACACTTTGTGTACAGTCGTGCATGTTTGAATGCAAAACGTGAACTTCGGCAAATTCGTGCATAAATGGTTTAAGATTTGTTGTTATCCTGTGGTCAAACTGCCAACTCGAAGTCCAAAATACAATTTATATCATTACAAAGCTCATAAATCAAATTGACACAATCAAATGCACAATTTATGGAATTTTGAACATGGAACACGAACTTGTCCAAATTTTCATTCAAAATGTTTTAAATATGTTGTCCAAAGTTCCGATTGCATATTTTTGGTCATATTCCATCATTCTCGACTCATAAGTCAAATTAATTTTCACTAAATGCACGACTTGTGCACATTTGAACGTAAGACGTGGACTCTTGCAAATTTTGTGCATAATTGGTTTAAAGCATTTTATCCAATGGCCCAATTCCATATTTACAATTCAAAATACAAATTATGCCTTTACAAACTCATAAATCAAATTGACATCATTGAATGCGCAATTTGCGTATATTTGAACGCAAAACGTGAGGTCGTGCAAATTAGTGCGCAAATGGTTTTGAATGTGTTATCCAATGTTCCAATTGCACATTTATGATAATAGTTACATATTACATCATTCTAAACACATAAATGCGATTGGCATTACTGAATGCACAATTTTTGCACGTTCGTGCATGTTTGAACAAAAAAATGCGAACAAGTGCAATTTGCGCACAAAATGTTCTAAACGTGTTATCCAATGTTCCGATTGTATATTTTTGAACTAAAACACATATTCCAGCATTCCATGCTCATAACTCTAATTGACGTTACTGAATGCACAGTTTGCGCACGTTCGTGCGAGTTTGAATGCGAAACGTGAACTCTTGCAAAATTTGTGCAAAAATGGTTTAAAATTTGTCTTCCAATTGTCCAAATGCATATTTATAATCCAAATTACAAAATTGTATCATTCCTAACTTGTAAATCAAATTGACACAATTATTGCACAATTTGTGCACATTAGCGCATGTTTGAATGCAAAATGTGAACTCGTGCAAATTTGTAGACAAATGGCTTTAAAAATGTTATCCAATGTTCCAATTGTATATTTATGTGATCCTAGCTCTAAAGAGGAAGATTTCAAGATTTGTTCATGCTAATAAGGCAACGTTCATTGAAGAAAAGAGCAATTCGCATAAAGTCGTATTTTGTGTAGCATGCTTTAGTATTTTGGCTCTAAATCACTCTAAAAAACTCTGATTGAGATGATTCAAGAGGTTTTTGAAAGCTAAGAATCAGATATACAATTTTTTTGAGATATCTAGAGTTAATTCGGCCTTTTACCTGATCTAAAATTATGAAAGATTACCAGATCGTGAATAAAATTGGGCAGACTAAATATACATCAGTACATGGGATATATCTCACTCAATATAGATCAAAATAATGTGATTCAAGATTCTGATGAAATTTAACAACAATGGCTACAACTTTTATGTTTTGGGTTTAAGTTAATTTGGCCATCATCATATTGAAAAGTGTGCTACAATGTGCTGCATAAGTAAATCCGAATTTAACTAGGATTATATTTTCTTATTTAAGTAGAATTATATTTTCTTATTTGAGAAGGATTTTGTTTTCTTGTTTAGTTAGGATATTAATTAGGTTTTATTTAGGGTTTCTTTAAGCCTATATAAAGGCCTTATTTTATGTAACCTAGAGGGTGTCCAATCATGGATGATTAATAAAATTTAGAGAGGATTCTCTTTGGTTACTTGGTGGTTAACCATGTGAAAACCTTTGTGACTTATCAATCTATCTTTCAGACAATAGATTGTGGCATCTTTTTAATAACATTTGTTGCTGGTTTGTTATTGTTCAAAAGGTTAAAGTTTTGATATAGCTTTGGTTGTTTGGACTAACTAAACATGAGGTGAAGGTTCTCTATGTCTGAATTGGAACTTGATTTGAACTTTCCTTGAGAGCGTGGGTTTGGGTTCATGTTGAACAGGTTCCTAGAGCAAGTCATCTAGTGGGTTCGTATCATTTGGCATTTTGTCCTATTTTAAAGGAAATCTCCTTAATTAAGGATTTTCCTAAAAAAAAAGCATTGAAATATAAAAAGTAAGGTTTTTCCTTGAACTTTGTTCTTTTGAAACTTTGCAAGTTTACTTGAATTGTTTCACTTATACCTTTCATTACAATTACTAGGTTAGATTAAACTTAGAATTGTGTGATTTTTCATCTTATAATAGCTAAGTTTCTTGCTTCAATTTAATAAGCAAGGGGTTTAGCTCCATCAACACAACTATCCTTGATGATCCTTGGGTAAGATTTCAAAGTTGGATGCGCGTTCTATCTTTGTTATAGGTAGGGTTCATATCAGTTTGATATCAGAGCCAAACTTCAAGGTTTGGTTACGTATCCTTTTATTTTCATGTATTATCTATTGTTTTCTTCTTCTCAATTCTTCATAAATTGAAAAAAAAAACAAACAAATTTTTTTTTTAGTGAAACATGAGAGTATTCACATCCTTGAGTGTAAACACGTAAGGGAGTGCTTTGTGATGATTTTTTTTCTATATCTTTTCAAAACTATTTTTTTAGCATGTACATGCCTTATTTTCTTGATGGGGATGATCCTTTTGTTTACTTGAAATGGGTGCAACAAATGGAGGAGATATTTGATTCTCTTCAGATAAGTGATTTTAAAAAGTGCAAACTTGCTTCTAATAAATTTGTGGGTCATGCTGCTATATGGTGGGAAGATTTGATGGTAAATGAGGTTAGAAATTGGGAGTTAATGAAAAGGCTAATGTCTAGATATTTCATTCCTCATGATGTTAGGAATAAATTTTATATTAAATTAGAAAGACTTTAACAAGGGGGTGTGTTAACTGTTGATGATTAAACTAAAAAGTTTAAGTTTTTTGTAATTGCAAGTGATTTAGGTGAATCTGAAGGACAGAAAATTACAAGATTCATAAATGGGCTTAAGAGTGAAATTAGACAAGATCTTATGTTTGTGGTACAATTTCAGCTTAATTTGTCTTTGAATGATGTAATTTCACTTGCTTTAGATAGAGAGAGTTGGAGTAATAAGGTTGATAATCAAAGTGGTGCTAATGCTGAAGTGGTGTTAAGTGATCATGAGAAGAAGCATGAGGATCAATTATGTGATCAAGCTAATAAAGTAGAGGAGAGCATTATTCATGAAGAGAAGTGTGAAAAAGAAGTGGTTGTGTGCGGGGAGATCAAAATAGAGTGCAAATCCAAGAATAGTAACTTTGTTGAAGTCATTAAAGATAATAAGGATTGTTTGCAAAGTTTTGAGCAATTTAGTGCAGATGTGCAAGGATTAACTCATGAAGAGGCAAACTAAGAAGTTTGTGCACAAAAGAAAGAGGAGGATAACAAGCTAGCTATTCATTATGATTATTCTAACTTTATTCTTTCTTGTTCTAGTGTTTTGAAATTTGTTTTACAGACTTCTATGCCATACAAAGATCCCTTTGCTGATGTTATTGAAGTTCCTTATGTCAATAATGCAATCTATGGAATCTTCGCTTGTACCAAGAAGAACTTGAGATATTCATGTTTCAAGTTTAGAAGGAAGTCACAAGAATATAATCCTTACAAGTTCATGGAAAAGAGTTCTATGTTCATTCAAGTTCAAGATATATTAAAGCTACTTCTATGGATTCTTACATCAAAGGAGAGGCTTTCAACAACAGTGTTTATATTTGACCCTGGAGGATTCATGAATTTATAAACTCTAGAAGATGGGTATAATTCGAGGGTGAATCATCTTCAAGAGGGAGGGAATAATATGAACCCTAAAAGGGATCAAAAGTGCCTGAATATGAAGAATTCAAGCTAATTAATTAATTTCCTATTTTGAAATTAATTAGCTTGAATTGGATAAATTTTGAGTTATTTTCCTATTTTGGAGTCAATAAGGAAGATTCAAGAAGATTCTAGAAGCCGTGAGAAGATTCAAGAATATTTCAAGTCAAAGTCAACAAGTCAAAGTCAAAGTTAAATAGTCAATAAGTCAAAGTCAACGGTCAATGGTCAACATGTGACATGGCATGCTTCAATGCTTAGTTGTCATGACTTGTCATTTTGCTTAGTTATCATGAATTGTAATGAGTTGTCAATTTTGACTTTTCAAAGATGAGTTGTCATTAGTTGTCCTATTTTAAAGGAAATCTCCTTAATTAAGGATTTTCCTAAAAAAAAAAAAAAAGAAGCATTGAAATATAAAAAGTAAGGTTTTTCCTTAAACTTTGTTCTTTTGAAACTTTACAAGTTTACTTGAATTGTTTCACTTCTACCTTTCATTACAATTACTAGGTTAGATTAAACTTAGAATTGTGTGATTGTTCATCTTATAATAGCTAAGTATCTTGCTTCAATTTAATAAGGAAGGGGTTTAGCTCCATCAACACAACTATCCTTGATGATCCTTGGGCAAGATTTCAAAGTTGGATGTGCATTCTATCTTTGTTATAGGTAGGGTTCATATCAGTTAAGTGATATGAACCCACTAGACGACCTACTCTAGGAACTTGTTCAACATGAACCCAAACCCACGCTCTCAAGGAAAGTTCAAATCAAGTTCCAATTCAGACATAGAGAACCTTTACCTCATGTTTAGTTAGTCCAAACAACCAAAGCTATATCAAAACTTTAACCTTTTGAAAAATAACAAACAAGCAAAAAAGGTTATTAAAAAGATGCCACAATCTATTGTCTAAAAGATAGATTGATAAGTCACAAAGGTTGTCACATGGTTAACCACCAAGTAACCAAAGAGAATCCTCTCTAAATTTTATTAATCATCCATGATTGCACCCCTCTAGGTTACATAAAATAAGGCCTTTATATAGACTTAAAGAAACCCTAAATAAAACCTAATTAATATCTTAACTAAACAAAAAAACAAAATCCTTCTTAAATAAGAAAATATAATTCTACTTAAATAAGAAAATATAATCCTAGTTAAATTCGGATTTACTTATGCAGCACATTGTAGCACACTTTTAAATATGATTATGGCCGAATTAACTTAAACCCAAAACATAAAAGTTGTATTCCTTGTTATTATCTTTCATCAGCATCTTGAATCACTTAATTTGGATATATATTGAGTGAGATATAGCCCATTTACTGATGTATATTCAGTCTGCTCAATTTTATTCACGATCTGATAATCTTTCATAATTTTAGATCAGGTAAAATGCCGAATTAACTCTAGATATCTTCACCAAAGTTGTATATCTCTTTCTAGCTTTCAACAGCCTCTTGAATCATCTCAATCCGAGTTTTTTAGTGTGATTTATAGCCAAAATACTAAAGTATCCTACACAAAATACGAATTTATGTGAATTGTTCTTTTCTTGAATGAACGTTGCCTTATTAGCATGAACAAATCTTGAAATCTTCCTCTTTGGAGCTAGGATGACATCATTCTCCCTTTCTTCAAAAATATTTGTCCTCAAATCTTTATCTTCTATGTAGTTGAATATTTTTTTTTATTTAAAAAGACTCAAGAACACCACATAAGAAAAAAATAAAGAAATTTTAAATAGACTAAAAAAAATTCAAGACATATATTTTTTAACGTATAAATAAAAAATAAATTTAAAATCCTAAAAATTGAAAAATAAAAAAAAATGAAAGGTAGAAGATTAGTAACCTTAAACCCTCTTTGTATCAACCAACTAAAACCTTAGGTATATAAAACCTAAGAACCTTCGTTACAAATTGATCAAATCAAACTTAAGGTATAAAATCTAATTGATATGACCAACTAAAACCTTAGGTATATCAAACCTAAGACCCATTGTTACAAATCATTCAATTAAATTAATATAATACCAACCAAATCAAAAATCATAAAAAAAATATAATTATTTTTTTGACACAAATAGAAAAATTTTAAAACCATGATAATTAAAAAGTAAATTAAGGATACGTAGAATTGAATTGAACAAAACCTGATTTGAGCCAAGCTCTGATACCAAACTAATACGAACCCTACCTATAACAAAGATAGAACACGCATCCAACTTTGAAATCTTGCCCAAGGATCATCAAGGATAGTTGTGTTGATGGAGCTAAACCCCTTGCTTATTAAATTGAAGCACGATACTTAGCTATTATAAGATGAACAATCACACAATTCTAAGTTTAATCTAACCTAGTAATTGTAATGAAAGGTAGAAGTGAAACAATTCAAGTAAACTTGCAAAGTTTCAAAAGAACAAAGTTTAAGGAAAAACCTTACTTTTAATATTTCAATGCTTTTTTTTAAAAAATTCGTATGTCATAGGGTTAGCCCTTATATAGGCATATAAACAACCTAATCCTTAAAGGAAAAGGTTCTATTCCTTTTTCCCAAAGATACCTATATAGGAAAATCCTTAATTAAGGAGATTTCCTTTAAAATAGGACAACTAATGACAACTCATCTTTGAAAAGTCAAAATTGACAACTCATTACAATTCATGACAACTAAGCAAAATGACAACTCATGACAACTAAGCATTAAAGCATGCCATGTCATATGTTGACCATTGACCATTGACTTTGACTTGTTGACTATTTAACTTTGACTTATTGACTTTGACTTGGAATATTCTTGAATCTTCTCACATCTTCTAGAATCTTCTCACATCTTCCTTATTGACTCCAAAATAGGAAAATAAATCAAAATTCATCCAATCAAGCTAATTAATTTCAGAATGGGAAATTAAGCTAATTAGCTTGAATTCTTCATATTCAGGCGTTGTTGATCCCTTTTAGGGTTCATATTATTCCCTCCCTCTTGAAGATGATTCGCCCTCGAATCATAGCCATCTTCTAGAGTTGATAAATTTAAAAATCCTCCAGGGTCAAATATAAACACGTTTGTTGAAAGCCTCTCCTTTGAAGTAAGAATCCACAGAAGTAGCTTCAATATAGCTTGAACTTGATCGAATTTAGAACTCTTTTCCACGAACTTGTAAGGATTGTATTTGTGTTGCTTCCTTTTAAACTTGAAACATGAATATCTCAAGTTCTTTTTAGTACAAGTAAAGACTCCATAGATTGTATTGTGGACATAAGGAACTACAATACCATCATCAAATGGATCTTTGTATGGAATAAAGCTCTGCAAAAAAAAATTCAAGTCACTAGGAAAAGAAACATTAAAATTATTAGTGCAATCATAATGGATAATCAATTCTTGATCTTTCATGATGCTCCCAATCTCTAGGTTCTCCTTTTCACTCATGCTTTGCTCATTTTCTCTCACTAATTGATTAGTGCACATGTCTTCAATAACTGTCTTTGGTGATGTAGTTTCAATTTCATGCTCTTCCTCCCTACTCTTCTCCTCAACTTATTGCTCAACCAATTCGATAACTTTAACACCTTCATGTTCCTTGGAATCACACACTGTCATCGTCTCCTCATAAGAACCCACTTGCTTTTCAAACTCCAAAGCAAGTTCAATTACAACCTTCAAAGAGATAGAAGGTTCTAATTGCACTTCTTTCTTCAATCTCTTAGCAATATCACACTTAAGCCCACTGATGAATTTTGCAACTTTCCTCCTTTCAAATTCACCTACATCACTTGCAATTACAAATAACTTAAACTTTTTAATATAATCATTAACGCATAATTCATCACCTTGTTTAAGCCTTTGTAATTTAAGACAAAATTTATCCCTAACTTCAGAAGGAATAAAATGTCTAATCATTAATCTCTTTATTATCTCTGAATTTTTAATCTCACTAGGCCCATTCATGCTCCACGATGCCATCAAATCCTTCCACCATATAGCAGCATCACCCAAAAATTTACAAGAAGCAGCTTTACACTTTTGGAAATCACTTAATTCAAGAGAGTCAAATATCTCCTCTATTTGTTGCACCCATTCCAAATAAATATAAGGGTCATCCCCACCAAGAAAATATGGCATGTCCATGCTAAAAAAATTAGGTTTGAAAAGATATAGAAAAAACATTCTCACAAAGCACTCCCTTACGTGTTTACACTTGAGGATGTGAATGCTCTCGTGTTTCACTTAATTTTTTTTTTGTTTTTTTTAATATATGAAGAATTAAGAAGAAGAAAAGAATAGATAATAAATGAAAATTAAAGGATACGTAACCAAACCTTGAAGTTTGGCTCTGATACCAAACTGATACGAACCCTACCTATAAAAGAGATAGAAAGCGCATCCAACTTTGAATATTAGCCCAAGGATCATCAAGGATAGTTGTGTTGATGGAGCTAAACCCCTTGCTTATTAAATTGAAGCAAGATACTTAGCTATTATAAGATGAACAATCACACAATTCTAAGTTTAATCTAACCTAGTAATTGTAATGAAAGGTAGAAGTGAAACAATTCAAGTAAACTTGCAAAGTTTCAAAAGAACAAAGTTCAAGGAAAAACCTTACTTTTTATATTTCAATGCTTCTTAAATTCGTATGTCATAGGGTTACCCCTTATATAAGCATGTAAACAACCTAATCCTTAAAGGAAAAGGTTCTATTCCTTATTCCCAAAGATACCTATATAGGAAAATCCTTAATTAAGGAGATTTCCTTTAAAATAGGACAACTAATGACAACTCATCTTTGAAAAGTCAAAATTGACAACTCATTACAATTCATGACAACTAAGCAAAATGACAACTCATGACAACTAAGCATTAAAGCATGCCATGTCACATGCCATGTCATATGTTGACCATTGACCATTGACTTTAACTTTTTGACTATTTGACTTTGACTTTGACTTGTTGACTTTCACTTGGAATATTCTTGAATCTTCTCCCATCTTTTAGAATCTTCCTTATTGACTCAAAAATAGGAAAGTAAATCAAAATTCGTCCAATCAAGCTAATTAATTTTAGAATAGGAAATTAAGCTAATTAGCTTGAATTCTTCATATTTAGGCGTTGTTGATCCCTTTTAGGGTTCATATTAATTTGTCTACAAATTTGCACGAGTTCACGTTTTGCATTCAAATATGCGCTAATGTGCACAAATTGTGCAATCAATTATCTCAATTTTATTTACAAGTTAGGAATGATACAATTTTGTAATTTGGATTGTAAATATGCATTTGGACCATTGGAAGACATATTTTGAACCATTTTTGCACAAATTTTGCAAGAGTTCACGTTTTCGCATTCAAACTCGCACGAACGTGTGCAAACTGTGCATTCAATAACGTCAATTAGATTTATGAGCATGGAATGTTGGAATATGTGTTTTGGTTCAAAAATATGTAATTGGAACATTGGATAACACGTTTAAAACAATTTGTGCACAAATTACACTTGTTCACATTTTTTGGTTCAAACATGAACGAACGTGCAAAAATTGTGCATTCAGTAATGTCAATTACATTTATGTCTTTAGAATGCTGTAATATGTAACTATTATTGTAAATGTGCAATTGGAACATTGGATAACATGTTCAAAACCATTTGCGCACTAATTTGCATGGCCTCACGTTTTGCGTGCAAATATGCGCAAATTGCGCATTCAATTATGTCAATTTGATTTATGAGTTTTTAAAGGCATAATTTGTATTTTGAATTGTAAATATGGAATTGGGCCATTGGATAAAATGTTTTAAACCAATTATGCATAAAATTTGCAAGAGTCCGCGTCTTACGTTCAAATATGCACAAGTCGTGCATTTAGTGAAAATTAATTTGACTTATGAGTCAAGAATGATGGAATATGACCAAAAATATGCAATCGGAACTTTGGACAACATATTTAAAACATTTTGAATGAAAATTTGGACGAGTTCGTGTTTCATGTTCAAAATTGCACAAATTGTGCATTCGATTGTGTCAATTTGATTTATGAGCTTTGTAATGATATAAATTGTATTTGGGACTTCGAGTTGGCAGTTTGACCACAGGATAACAACAAATCTTAAACCATTTATGCACGAATTTGTCGGAGTTCACGTTTTGCGTTCAAACATGCACAAATGTACATAATGTGTGCATTCAATTAAATCAATTTGATTTAAGAGTTTAGAATGCTAGAATTTGTACTTAGGATTAAAAATATGCAATTGGAACATTGGATAAGATGTTTAAAACAATTTGAGCACAAATTTGCACGAGTGTGCATTTTATTTTCAAAATGCGCAAATGTGCGCAAATTGTGCATTCAATATTGTCAATCGTATTTACTGATTTTAGAATGCTAGAACATGTACTGAGTATTAAAAATATGCAACCGAAACATTGGATAAGATGTTTAAAATAATTTGTACACAAATTTGCGCGAGTTCATGTCTTGCGTTCAAACGTGCACAAATTATGGATACCATAATGCGAATCATATTTTTGAGCTTAGAATGCTAGAATTTGTATTAAGTATTGTAAATATGAAATTGGAACATTGGATAACATTTTTAAAGCCATTTGTCTACAAATTTACATGAGTTCACATTTTACATTCAAACATGTGCTAATGTGCACAAATTGTGCAATCAATTGTGTCAATTTGATTTACAAGTTAGGAATTATACAATTTTGTAATTTGGATTGTAAATATGCATTTGGACCATTGGAAGACATATTTTAAACCATTTTTGCACAAATTTTGCAAGAGTTCACGTTTTGCATTCAAACTCGCACGAACGTGCGCAAACTGTGCATTCAGTAATGTCAATTAGATTTATGAGCATGGAATGCTGGAATATGTGTTTTGGTTGAAAAATATGCAATCAGAACATTGGATAACACGTTTAGAACAATTTGTGTGCAAATTGCACTTGTTCGCATTTTTTTGTTCAAACATGCACGAACGTCCAAAAATTGTGCATTCAGTAATGTCAATCGCATTTATGTGTTTAGAATGCTGTAATATGTAACTATTATTGTAAATCTGTAATTGGAACATTGGATAACATGTTCAAAACCATTTGCGCACTAATTTGCACGGCCTCACGTTTTGCGTTCAAATATGCGCAAATTGCGCATTCAATGATGTCAATTTGATTTATGAGTTTGTAAAGGCATAATTTGTATTTTGAATTGTAAATATGGAATTGGGCCATTGGATAAAATGCTTTAAACCAATTATGCACAATATTTGTAAGAGTCCGCGTCTTACGTTCAAATATGCACAAGTCGTGCATTTAGTGAAAATTAATTTGACTTATGAGTCGAGAATGATGAAATATGACCGAAAATATGCAATGGGAACTTTGGACAACATATTTAAGACATTTTCAATGAAAATTTGGACGAGTTCGTGTTTCATGTTCAAAATTGCACAAATTGTGCATTCGATTGTGTCAATTTGATTTATGAGCTTTGTAATGATATAAATTGTATTTGGGACTTCGAGTTGGCAGTTTGACCACAGTATAACAACAAATCTTAAACCATTTATGCACGAATTTGCCGGAGTTCACGTTTTGCGTTCAAACATGCACAAATGTACACAAAGTGTGCATTCAATTAAATCAATTTGATTTCAGAGTTTAGAATGCTAGAATCTATACTTAGGATTAAAAGTATGCAATTGGAACATCGGATAAGATGTTTAAAACAATTTAAGCACAAATTTGGATGAGTGTGCATTTTATTTTCAAAATGCACAGATGTGTGCAAATTGTGCATTCAATATTGTCAATCATATTTACTGATTTTAGAATCCTAGAACATGTACTAAGTATTGAAAATATGCAACCGAAACATTGGATATGATTTTTAAAACAATTTGTACACAAATTTGCGCAAGTTTATGTTTTGCGTTCAAACGTGCACAAATTATGGATACCATAATGCGAATCATATTTTTGAGCTTAGAATGCTAGAATTTGTATTAAGTATTGTAAATATGCAATTGGAACATTGGATAACATTTTTAAAGCCATTTGTCTACAAATTTGCATGAGTTCACTTTTGGCATTCAAACATGCGCTAATGTGCACAAATTGTGCAATCAATTGTGTCAATTTGATTTACAGGTTAGGAATGATACAATTTTGTAATTTGGATTGTAAATATTCATTTGGACCATTGGAAGACATATTTTAAACCATTTTTGCACAAATTTTGCAAGAGTTTACGTTTCGTATTCAAACTCGCACGAACGTGCGCAAACTATGCATTCAGTAACGTCAATTAGATTTATGAGCTTGGAATGCTGGAATATGTGTTTTGGTTCAAAAATATGTAATCGGAACATTGGATAACATGTTTAGAACAATTTGTGCACAAATTGCACTTGTTCGCATTTTTTTGTTCAAAGATGCACGAACGTGTAAAAATTGTGCATTCAGTAATGTCAATTACATTTATGTGTTTAGAATGTTGTAATATATAACTATTATTGTAAATGTGCAATTGGAACATTGGATAACACATTTAAAACCATTTGCGCACTAATTTGCATGGCCTCACATTTTGCGTTCAAATATGCGCAAATTGCGCATTCAATGATGTCAATTTGATTTATGAGTTTGTAAAGGCATAATTTGTATTTTGAATTGTAAATATGGAATTGGGCCATTGGATAAAATGCTTTAAACCAATTATGCACAAAATTTGCAAGAGTCCGCGTCTTACGTTCAAATTTGCACAAGTCGTGCATTTAGTGAAAATTAATTTGACTTATGAGTCGAGAATGATGGAATATGACCGAAAATATGCAATCAGAACTTTGGACAACATATTTAAAACATTTTGAATGAAAATTTGGACGAGTTCGTGTTTCGTGTTCAAAATTGCATAAATTGTGCATTCGATTGTGTCAATTTGATATATGAGCTTTGTAATGATATAAATTGTATTTGGGACTTCGAGTTGGCAGTTTGACCATAGGATAACAAAAAATCTTAAACCATTTATGCACGAATTTGCCGGAGTTCACGTTTTGCGTTCAAACATGCACAAATGTACACAAAGTGTGCATTCAATTAAATCAATTTGATTTAAGAGTTTAGAATGCTAGAATCTGTACTTAGGATTAAAAATATGCAATTGGAACATTGGTTAAGATGTTTAAAACAATTTGAGCACAAATTTAGACGAGTGTGCATTTTATTTTCAAAATACGCAGATGTGCGCAAATTGTGCTTTCAATATTGTCAATCATATTTACTGATTTTAGAATGCTAGAACATGTACTGAGTATTGAAAATATGCAACCGGAACATTGGATAAGATGTTTAAAACAATTCGTACACAAATTTGTGTGAGTTCATGTTTTGCGTTCAAACATGCACAAATTATGGATACTATAATGCGAATCATATTTTTGAGCTTAGAATGCTAGAATTTGTATTAAGTATTGTAAATATGCAATTGGAACATTGGATAACATTTTTAAAGCCATTTGTCTACAAATTTGCACGAGTGCACATTTTAATGGGAATTGTAGGTTTCATCAATTAACTCCCCAATAGCAAGAATACTATGATAAGTTGAATGAGAAGAAAACTAGAAATGACCAATTTAATCCATAAATTTGGATCGTTCAAAGATTGAAGTAAGAAGATAGATGCTACTTAACCCCTTTACCAACAAGGATAAAGATAATAAGATAGACTTTGAATTTCCTCTTATGCCACAAACAAGAAAGTTTGATAAATAACAAGAAAACAAAGATTTTGATTTTGACACCACAAGCTAGAATAAAGCTTGATAAGTCACAAAGTTTATGCAAGAAATTAAAGACAAAATTCCTCATAATAAAACTCAAAAAAAGTTATAATTGATATATCAAATTCATTCATTCTACAAAAGAAAGAAAAGGACTTGTTTATATAGAGTACAAGTCCATGCACACACTACTAAAATAGACTCACACACATAGGATTACTTTTACTCTTAAATGGCCTTAATAACCACCACCCACATTAATAGCCATTACTTGGTATTAATTGCCCCATTAACTCTTAATAACCACTACCCACATTAATAGCCATTACTTGGTATTAATTTCCCCATTAACTTGTATATGGTGGCTACATGTAACCCTAATTGTTATTAACACAAAAACAAGTTAAATATTATTCCTTAGGCCTCCATGGATGCCTTCTTGGGTTGAAATTCTTAGGCTTTCCAAATGTCCCTAATTAAACCCAATATGGCTTCTTGAAGCTTCTTGAATTTTGACCTTGTGATTGGGCCTTCTTGTACTATTAATGGATCTTGGATCTCTTTAGGCTTTGAACTTGGATTCACATCATTCCCCCTTTCTTCAAAAGGATTTGTCCTCAAATTAGCTCCATCATCTTTATCACCTACATCAAACAAAGACAAGTCACTAACATTGAAAGTAGCACTAACATTGCCATACTCACTTGGAAGTTCTAGCTTGTAGGCATTGTTGTTGATGCGTTGAAGCACTTTAAAAGGACCATCTCCTCTTGGCATAAGCTTTGATTTCCTTTGGTTAGGAAATCTTTCCTTCCTCAAGTGCACCCACACCCAATCTCCAGGCTCAAAAATGACTTGCTTCCTCCCTTTATTGTGTTGCTTTTCATATTGGAGTGTCTTCTTCTCAATGTTTGCATGCACCCTCTCATGCAAAGTCTTGATGAACTCAGCTTTTTGTTTTCCTTCCAGATTAGCTTTATCCAATGGCAATGGTAGCAAATCTAATGGAGTCAATGGGTTGAATCCATACACAACTTCAAATGGTGAGCAATTTGTTAAACCATGCACACTCCTATTGTAAGCAAATTCCACATGTGGCAAACATTCTTCCCAATTCTTCAGATTTCTTTGGATGACAGCCCTCAAAATTATTGAAAGTGTCCTATTGACCACCTCCATTTTTCCATCCATTTGTGGATGACAAGTTGTAGAATACAAAAGCTTTGTCCCCATCTTTCCCCAAAGAGTCTTCCAAAAGTGACTTAGGAATTTGACATCCCTATCACTCACAATGGTCCTTAGCACTCCATGTAGCCTAACAATCTCTTTAAAGAATAGATTGGCAATATAGGTTGCATCATCTGTCTTGTGACATGGAATGAAATGTGCCATTTTGCTAAACTTGTCCACAACAACAAAAATGGAATCTCTCCCTCCCTTGGACCTAGGTAATCCTAAAATAAAATCCATAGAAATGTCTACCCAAGGTTCATTTGGTATGGTAAGAGGTGTATACAAACCATGAGGCATTGCTTTGGATTTGGCTTGTTTGCAAGTAATGCATTTCTCACAAATTCTTTTAACATCCCTTTTCATGTGTAGCCAAAAGAAATGGTCACCCAACACATCCAAAGTTTTCTTAATCCAAAAATGCCCCATTAAACCTCCGCTATGTGCCTCTCTCACAAGTAACTCTCTTAAAGAACTTTGTGGCACACACAATTTGTTTTCCCAAAAAAGAAAACCATCAAACTTATAGAACTTATTAAAACCCCCTTTCTCACATGCCCCATAAACATTAGCAAAATCAGGATCATTAGAATAAAGATCTTTGATGTATTCAAATCCTAATAATTTTGCATCAAGTTTAGAGATCAAGGCATACCTTCTTGACAATGCATCGGCCACCATATTTTCTTTCCCTTGCTTGTACTTAATGATGTATGGAAAGGATTCAATGAATTCCACCCATTCTGCATGTCTCTTGTTGAGCTTTCCTTGTCCTTTGAGATACTTCAAGGACTCATGGTCAGTGTGAATTATGAATTCTTTGTAACCAAGGTAATGTTGCCATGTCCTTAGAACCCTCACCAATGCATAGAACTCCTTATCATATGTAGGGTAGTTTAGACTTGCTCCACTTAGCTTTTCGCTAAAGAATGCTATGGGCTTACCTTCTTGCATCAAAACTCCTCCAATACCTATGCCACTTGCATCGCACTCAATCTCAAAAGGTTTAGTAAAATTTGGCAAAGATAACAAGGGTACAGAACTTAATTTGTCTTTTAGCAAGTTAAAAGCCTCATCTTGTTCAATTCCCCACTTAAAACCAACATTCTTTTTGATGCATTCAGTTAAAGGTGCAGCTTTGGTAGAAAATTTTTTAATGAACCTTCTATAAAAGCTAGCTAAACCATGAAAGCTTCTTGCATCACTTACACTTATGGGTGTTGGCCATTCTCTAATTACTTTTACCTTTTCTTAATCAACATGAATGCCCTTGTAATATATCCAAGAAAAGTAATTTCATTAGTGCAAAAACAACATTTCTTTAGATTAGCATACAACTTCTCTTCTCTAAGCACATCAAAAACACAAGTCAAATGTTGTACATGCTCATCTAAATTTTTGCTATAAACCGAGATATCATCAAAATAGACAACAACAAATTTGTCTATAAATGCTCTTAAAACATGATTCATCAATCTCATGAAAGTGCTTGGTGCATTAGTTAAACCAAAAGGCATTACTAACCACTCATATAAACCATGTTTAGTTTTAAAAGTTGTTTTCCATTCATCACCTTCTCTGATTCTAATTTGATGATAACCAGATTTCAAATCAATTTTTGAAAACAAATATGAACCATGAAATTCATCCAACATGTCATCTAGCCTAGGAATGGGATGTCTATACTTCACCATGATTTTGTTGGTGGCACGATAATCAACACACATCCTCCAAGTTCCATCTTTCTTAGGCACTAACAAGATGGGTACGACACATGGACTCATGCTTTCACGAACATAACCCTTCTCCATAAGCTCACTCACTTGCTTTTGGATTTCCTTGGTCTCCTCTGGATTACATCTATATGCTGGTCTATTTGGAATGCTTGCTCCAGGTATGAAATCAATTTGGTGCTCAATGCCTCTTTTAGGTGGCAAACCATTTGGAATTTCTTCTGGAAATAAATCTTCATAAACCTGCAAAAGATCAACAACAACACTAGGCAAACCATTGGTTATTTCATTCAAAATATGAAAAATCTCCTTGTACATAAGTACAAGCATATGTTGCCTTAAAAGCATAGCTTCCATCACATCACTCATTTTTGCATAAACACTCAAATGTGCACAAATTATGGATACCATAATGCCGATCATATTTTTGAGCTTAGAATGCTAGAATTTGTATTAAGTATTGTAAATATGCAATTGGAACATTGGATAACATTTTTAAAGCCATTTGTCTACAAATGTGCATGAGTTCATGTTTTGCATTCAAACATGCGCTAATGTGCACAAATTGTGCAATCAATTGTGTCAATTTGATTTACAAGTTAGGAATGACACAATTTTGTAATTTGGATTGTAACTATGCATTTGGACCATTGGAAGACAAATGTCGGATTGTAACTATGCATTTGGACCACAAATTTTGCAAGAGTTCACATTTCGCATTCAAACTCGCACAAACGTGCACAAACAATGCATTCAGTAATGTCAATTAGATTTATGAGCATGGAATGCTAGAATATGTGTTTTGGCTCAAAAATATGCAATCAAAACATTGGATAACACATTTAGAACAATTTGTGTGCAAATTGCACTTGTTCACATTTTTTTGTTCAAACATGCACGAATGTGCAAAAATTATGCATTCAGTAATGTCAATAACATTTATGTGTTTAGAATGCTGTAATATGTAACTATTATTGAAAATGTGCAATTGGAACATTGGATAACACGTTCAAAACCATTTGCACACTAATTTGCACAGCCTCACATTTGCATTCAAATATGTGCAAATTGCGCATTCAATGATGTCAATTTGATTTATGAGTTTGTAAAGGCATAATTTGTATTTTGAATTGTAAATATGGAATTGGGCCATTGGATAAAATGCTTTAAACCAATTATGCACAAAATTTGCAAGAGTCCACGTCTTACGTTCAAATATGCACAAGTCATGCATTTAGTGAAAATTAATTTGACTTATGAGTCAAGAATGATGGAATATGACCAAAAATATGCAATCGGAACTTTGGACAACATATTTAAAACATTTTGAATGAAAATTTGGATGAGTTCGTGTTCCGTATTCAAAATTGGACAAATTGTGCATTCGATTGTGTCAATTTGATTTATGAGCTTTGTAATGATATAAATTGTATTTGGGACTTCGAGTTGGCAATTTGACCATAGGATAACAAAAAATCTTAAACCATTTATGCACGAATTTGTCAGAGTTCACGTTTTGTGTTCAAACATGCACAAATGTACACAAAGTGTGCATTCAATTAAATCAATTTGATTTGAGAGTTTAGAATGCTAGAATCTATACTTAGGATTAAAAATATGCAATTGGAACATTGGATAAGATGTTTAAAACAATTTAAGCACAAATTTGGACGAGTGTTCATTTTATTTTCAAAATGCGTAGATGTGCGCAAATTGTGCATTCAATATTGTCAATCATATTTACTAATTTTTAGAATGCCAGAACATGTACTGAGTATTGAAAATTTGCAACCGGAACATTGGATAAGATGTTTAAAACAATTCGTACACAAATTTACACGAGTTCATGTTTTGCGTTCAAACGTGCACAAATTATGGATACCATAATGTCGATCATATTTTTGAGCTTAGAATGCTAGAATTTGTACTAAGTATTGTAAATATAAAATTGGAAAATTGGATAACATTTTTAAAGCCATTTGTTTACAAATGTGCACGAGTTCACCTTTTGCATTCAAACATGTGCTAATGTGCACAAATTGTGCATTCAATTATGTCAATTTGATTTACAAGTTAGGAATGATACAATTTTGTAATTTGGATTGTAAATATGCATTTGGACCATTGGAAGACATATTTTAAACCATTTTTGCACAAATTTTACAAGAGTTCACGTTTCGCATTCAAACTCGCACGAACATGCGCAAACTGTGCATTCAGTAACGTTAATTAGATTTATGAGCATGGAATGCTGGAATATGTGTTTTGGCTCAAAAATATGCAATTGGAACATTGGATAACACGTTTAGAACAATTTGTGCGCAAATTGCACTTGTTCGCATTTTTTTGTTCAAACATGCACGAACGTGCAAAAATTATGCATTCAGTAATGTCAATTGCATTTATGTGTTTAAAATGTTGTAATATGTAACTATTATTGTAAATGTGCAATTGGAACATTGGATAACACGTTCAAAACCATTTGCACACTAATTTTCATGGCCTCACGTTTTGCGTTCAAATATGCGCAAATTGCGCAATCAGTGATGTCAATTTGATTTATGAGTTTGTAAAGGCATAATTTGTATTTTGAATTGTAAATATGGAATTGGGCCATTGGATAAAATGCTTTAAACCAATTATGCACAAAATTTGCAAGAGTCCGCGTCTTACATTCAAATATGAACAAGTCATGCATTTAGTGAAAATTAATTTGACTTATGAGTCGAGAATGATGGAATATGATCAAAAATATGCAATCAAAACTTTGGACAACATATTTAAAACATTTTGAATGAAAATTTGGACGAGTTCATGTTCCGTGTTCAAAATTACACAAATTGTGCATTCGATTGTGTCAATTTGATTTTTGAGCTTTGTAATGATATAAATTGTATTTTGGACTTCGAGTTGGCAGTTTGACCACAGGATAACAACAAATATTAAACCATTTATGCATGAATTTGTTGGAGTTCACATTTTTCGTTCAAACATGCACAAATGTACACAAAGTGTGCATTCAATTAAATCAATTTGATTTGAGACTTTAGAATGCTAGAATCTGTACTTAGGATTAAAAATATGCAATTGGAACATTGGATAAGATGTTTAAAACAATTTGAGCACAAATTTGCATGAGTGTGCATTTTATTTTTAAAATGCGCAGATGTGCGCAAATTGTGCATTCAACATTGTCAATCATATTTACTGATTTTAGAATCCTAGAACATGTACTGAGTATTGAAAATATGCAACCAGAATAATGGATAAGATGTTTAAAATAATTCGTACACAAATTTGCACGAGTTCATGTTTTGCGTTCAAACGTGCACAAATTATGGATACCATAATGCGAATCATATTTTTGAGCTTAGAATGCTAGAATTTGTACTAAGTATTGTAAATATGCAATTGGAACATTGGATAACATTTTTAAAGCCATTTGTCTACAAATTTGCACGAGTTCACATTTTGCATTCAAACATGCGCTAATATGCACAAATTGTGCAATCAATTGTGTCAATTTGATTTACAAGTTAGGAATGATACAATTTTGTAATTTGGATTGTAAATATGCATTTGGACCATTGGAAGACATATTTTAAACCATTTTTGCATAAATTTTGCAAGAGTTCACGTTTCGCATTCAAACTCACACGAACGTACGCAAACTGTGCAAGAGTTCACTTTTCGCATTCAAACTCACACGAACGTACGCAAACTGTGCATTCAGTAATGTCAATTAGATTTATGAGCATGGAATGCTGGAATATGTGTTTTGGCTCAAAAATATGCAATCGGAACATTGGATAACACGTTTAGAACAATTTGTGCGCAAATTGCACTTGTTCGCATTTTTTTGTTCAAACATGCACGAATGTGCAAAAATTGTGCATTCAGTAATGTCAATTGCATTTATGTGTTTAGAATGTTGTAATATGTAACTATTATTGTAAATGTGCAATTGGAACATTGGATAACACGTTCAAAACCATTTGTGCACTAATTTGCACGGCCTCACGTTTTGCATTCAAATATGCGCAAAATTGCACATTCAGTGATGGCAATTTGATTTATGAGTTTGTAAAGGCATAATTTTTATTTTGAATTGTAAATATGGAATTGGGCCATTGGATAAAATGCTTTAAACCAATTATGCACATAATTTGCAAGAGTCCGCGTCTTACGTTCAAATATGAACAAGTCGTGCATTTTGTGCAAAATTAATTTGACTTATGAGTCGAGAAGGATGGAATATGATCGAAAATATGCAATCAAAACTTTGGACAACATATTTAAAACATTTTGAATGAAAATTTGGACGAGTTCGTGTTCCGCGTTCAAAATTGCACAAATTGTGCGTTCGATTGTGTCAATTTGATTTATGAGCTTTGTAATGATATAAATTGTATTTTGAACTTCGAGTTGGCAGTTTGACCACAGGATAACAACAAATCTTAAACCATTTATGCACGAATTTGCCGGAGTTCACGTTTTACGTTCAAACATGCACAAATGTACACAAAGTGTGCATTCAATTAAATCAATTTGATTTGAGAGTTTAGAATGCTAGAATCTATACTTAGGATTAAAAATATGCAATTGGAGCATTGGATAAGATGTTTAAAATAATTTGAGCACAAATTTGGACGAGTGTGCATTTTATTTTCAAAATGCGCAGATGTGCGCAAATTGTGCATTCAATATTGTCAATCATATTTACTGATTTCAGAATGCTAGAACATGTACTGAGTATTGAAAATATGCAACCGGAACATTGGATAAGATATTTAAAATAATTAGTACACAAATTTGCGCGAGTTCATGTTTTGCGTTCAAACGTGCACAAATTATGGATACCATAATGCGAATCATATTTTTGAGCTTAGAATGCTAGAATTTGTATTAAGTATTGTAAATATTCAATTGGAACATTGGATAACATTTTTAAAGCCATTTGTCTACAAATTTGCATGAGTTCACGTTTTGCATTGAAACATGCGCTAATGTGCACAAATTATGCAATCAATTGTGTCAATTTGATTTACAAGTTAGGAATGATACAATTTTGTAATTTTGATTGTAAATATGCATTTTGACCATTGGAAGACATATTTTAAACCGTTTTTGCACAAATTTTGCAAGAGTTCATGTTTTGCATTCAAACTCGCACGAATGTGCGTAAACTGTGTGTTATGGAGCAGTCAACACACCAAGTTCAAAGAATTCAACATGATGAAGATGAGCATGGTCAAGAAGGCAAGGATCAAGTTCAAGAGGTTTTGAGTCCAATCAGCATGCCTCAAAGACCTATAACAAGGTCTCAATCTAAGAAGCTTCAAGAAGCCTTAATCCGTCATCTACAAGGCTTTGTGAACTTAGCTAGTGAAAGTTTACAAGGACACCAAAGCTTTGTGCCAAGTGAAGCTCAAGTTCAATACAACTTAATTCAAGTCCAAGTTATTAATGGGTTTAATTAAGTATATAATAGGCCTCATTTGTTATGGGCTGGCCGAATATGCATGGGAGAGTTATTTAAGCATTGTTATTTAGATTTAAATATGTTAAATAAGGGCTGGACGAATTTTTTATTTTAAAAGCCCATTAGTTTTAGTTATTTTAATTATTCTTAAGATAGGAAGTATGTCAAAATTCCTATTTAAGGTCTGATTAGATTAATTTCCTTTTTTTGTGATTAAGGTTATTAGTTTTCCTTACTCACTAACGAAAACCTTTTAAAGGCTATACATATATGCCTTGGATGAATTTTATTATTGAGAATTGAAGTTTTAAAACCTAAAGGTTGTTTTGCTTTTATCTTTGTGTTCTTGTGTAGAATACATGCTTTAAGGAACATTCAAGTAGATTGATCATCTTCTTGTGGAGTGTTTCGAAATTGGAATTTAGAAATGAGTTTTCTTAATTCTAATTCTTTGATCATCTAAGTAATCTGATTTCTAACCATTCTCAGGGGTTATTGCTGAATTGACTATTGGGGTTTTCAAGTTAATGCTTTGGGGGTTTGAATACATAAAGGGGTTCTCAAGCTTATTCTCGGAGGTTCTGAATCATTGTGCATTCAGTAACATCAATTAGATTTATGAGCATGGAATGGTAGAATATGTGTTTTGGTTCAAAAATATGCAATTGGAACAATGGATAACACGTTTAGAACAATTTGTGCACAAATTGCACTTGTTCGCATTTTTTTGTTCAAACATGCACGAACGTGCAAAAATTGTGCATTTAGTAATGTCAATTACTTTTATGTGTTTAGAATGCTGTAATATGTAACTATTATAAAACCAAAAAATGTGAACAAGTGCAATTTACATACAAATTGTTCTAAATGTGTTATCCAATGTTCTGATTGCATATTTTTGAACCAAAATACATATTCCAGAATTCCATGCTCATAAATCTAATTGACGTTACTGAATGCACAGTTTGCACATGTTCGTGTGAGTTTGAATACGAAAATGTGAACTCTTGCAAAATTTGTGCAAAAATGTTTTAAAATATGTATTCCAATGGTCCAAATGCATATTTACAATCCAAATTACAAAATTTTATCATTCCTAACTTGTAAATCAAATTGACACAATTGATTGCATAATTTGTGCACATTAGCGCATGTTTGAATGCAAAATGTGAACTCGTGCAAATTTGTAGACAAATGGATTTAAAAATGTTATCCAATGTTCCAATTGCATATTTACAATACTTAATACAAATTCTAGCATTCTAAGCTCAAAAATATGATTGGCATTATGGTATCCATAATTTGTGCACGTTTGAACACAAAACATGAACTCGCACAAATTTGTGTATGAATTATTTTAAACATCTTATTCAATGTTCCGGTTGCATATTTTCAATACTCAGTACATGTTCTACCATTCTAAAATCAGTAAATACGATTGACAATATTGAATGCACAATTTGCGCACATCTGCGCATTTTGAAAATAAAATGCACACTCGAGCAAATTTGTGCTCAAATTGTTTTAAACATCTTATCCAATGTTCCAATTGCATATTTTTAATCCTAAGTATAGATTCTAGCATTCTAAACTCTTAAATTAAATTGATTTAATTGAATGCACACTTTGTGTACATTTATGCATGTTTGAAAGCAAAACATGAACTCCGACAAATTCGTGCATAAATGGTTTAAGATTTGTTGTTATCCTGTGGTCAAACTGCCAACTCGAAGTCCCAAATACAATTTATATCATTACAAAGCTCATAAATCAAATTGACACAATCGAATGCACAATTTGTGCAATTTTGAACATGGAACACGAACTCATCCAAATTTTCATTCAAAATGTCTTCAATATGTTGTCCAAAGTTTTGATTGCATATTTTTGGTCATATTCCATCATTCTCGACTCATAAGTCAAATTAATTTTCACTAAATGCACGACTTGTGCATATTTGAACGTAAGATGCGGACTCTTGAAAATTTTGTGCATCATTGGCTTAAAACATTTTATCCAATGGCCCAATTCCATATTTACAATTCAAAATACAAATTATGCCTTTACACACTCATAAATCAAATTGACATCATTGAATGTGCAATTTGCGCATATTTGAACGCAAAACGTGAGGCCGTGCAAATTAGTGCACAAATGGTTTTGAACGTGTTATCCAATGTTCCAATTGCACATTTACAATAATAGTTACATATTACAGCATTCTAAACACATAAATGTAATTGACATTACTGAATGTACAATTTTTGCACGTTCGTGCATATTTGAACCAAAAAATGCGAACAAGTGCAATTTGCGCACAAATTGTTCTAAACGTGTTATCCAATGTTTCGATTGCATATTTTTGAACCAAAACACACATTCCATGCTCATAAATCTTATTGACGTTACTGAATGCACAGTTTGCGCACGTTCGTGCGAGTTTGAATGCGAAAATGTGAACTCTTGCAAAATTTATGCAAAAATGGTTTAAAATATGTCTTCCAATGGTCCAAATGCATATTTACAATCCAAATTAGAAAATTGTATCATTCCTAACTTGTAAATCAAATTGACACAATTGATTGCACAATTTGTGCACATTAGCGGATGTGTGAATGCAAAATGTGAACTCGTGCAAATTTTTAGACAAATGGCTTTAAAAATGTTATCCAATGTTCCAATTGTATATTTACAATAATTAATACAAATTCTAGCATTCTAAGCTCAAAAATATGATTGACATTATGGTATCCATAATTTGTGCACGTTTGAACGCAAAACATGAACTCGCGCAAATTTGTGTACGAATTGTTTTAAACATCTTATCCAATGTTCTAGTTGCATATTTTCAATACTCAGTACATGTTCTAGCATTCTAAAATTAGTAAATATGATTGATAATATTGAATGCACAATTTGCGCACATCTGCGCATTTTGAAAATAAAATGCACACTCGTGCAAATTTGTGCTCAAATTGTTTTAAACATCTTATCCAATGTTCCAATTGTATATTTTTAATCCTAAGTACAGATTCTAGCATTCTAAACTCTTAAATCAAATTGATTTAATTGAATGCACACTTTGTGTACATTTGTGCATGTTTGAACGGAAAACGTGAACTCCGGCAAATTCATGCATAAATGGTTTAAGATTTATTATTATCCTATGGTCAAACTGCCAACTCGAAGTCCTAAATACAATTTATATCATTACAAAGCTCATAAATCAAATTGACACAATCGAATGCACAATTTGTGTAATTTTGAACACGGAACATGAACTCGTCCAAATTTTCATTCAAAATGTGTTAAATATGTTGTCCAGAGTTCTGATTGCATATTTTCGGTCATATTCCATCATTCTCGACTTATAAGTCAAATTAATTTTCACTAAATGCACGACTTGTGCATATTTGAACGTAAGACGTGGACTCTTGCAAATTTTGTGCATAATTGGCTTAAAACATTTTATCCAATGGCCCAATTCCATATTTACAATTCAAAATACAAATTATGCCTTTACATACTCATAAATCAAATTGACATCATTGAATGCGCAATTTGCGCATATTTGAATGCAAAACGTGAGGCCGTGCAAATTAGTGCGCAAATGGTTTTGAACGTGTTATCCAATGTTCCAATTGCACATTTACAATAATAGTTACATATTACAACATTCTAAACACATAAATGTAACATTACTGAATGCATAATTTTTGCATGTTCGTGCATGTTTGAACCAAAAAATGCGAACAAGTGCAATTTGTGCACAAATTGTTCTAAACGTGTTATCCAATGTTCCGATTGCATATTTTTGAACCAAAACACATATTCCAGCATTCCATGCTCATAAATCTAATTGACGTTACTGAATGCACAGTTTGCACACGTTCGTGTGAGTTTGAATGCGAAAACATGAACTATTGCAAAATTTGTGCAAAAAATGGTTTAAAATATGTCTTCCAATGGTCTAAATGTATTTACAATCCAAATTACAAAATTGTATCATTACTAACTTGTAAATCAAATTGACATAATTGATTGCACAATTTATGCACATTAGCGCATGTTTGAATGCAAAACGTGAACTCATGCAAATTTGTAGACAAATTAATATGAACCCTAAAAGGGATCAACAACGCCTAAATATGAAGAATTCAAGCTAATTAGCTTAATTTCCTATTCTAAAATTAATTAGCTTGATTGGACGAGTTTTGATTTATTTTCCTATTTTAGAGTCAATAAGGAAGATTCTAGAAGATGTGAGAAGATTCAAGAATATTCCAAGTCAAAGTCAAAGTCAAATAGTAAACAAGTCAAAGTCAAATAGTAAACAAGTCAAAGTCAATGGTCAATGGTAAACATATGACATGGCATGTGACATGGCATGCTTTAATGCTTAGTTGTCATGAGTTGTCATTTTGCTTAGTTGTCATGAATTGTAATGAGTTGTCAATTTTGACTTTTCAAAGATGAGTTGTCATTAGTTGTCCTATTTTAAAGGAAATCTCCTTAATTAAGGATTTTCCTATATAGGTATCTTTGGGAATAAGGAATAGAACCTTTTCCTTTAAGGATTAGGTTGTTTACATGCCTATATAAGGGCTAACCCTATGACATACGAATTTAAGAAGCATTGAAATATAAAAAGTAAGGTTTTTCCTTGAACTTTGTTCTTTTGAAACTTTGCAAGTTTACTTGAATTGTTTCACTTCTACCTTTCATTAAAATTACTAGGTTAGATTAAACTTAGAATTGTGTGATTGTTCATCTTATAATAGCTAAGTATCTTGCTTCAATTTAATAAGCAAGGGGTTTAGCTCCATGAACACAACTATCCTTGATGATCCTTGGGCTAATATTCAAAGTTGGATGTGTGTTCTATCTCTTTTATAGGTAGGGTTCATATCAGTTTGGTATCAGAGCCAAACTTCAAGGTTTGGTTACATATCCTTTAATTTTCATTTATTATCTATTCTTTTCTTCTTCTTAATTCTTCATATATTAAAAAAAACAAAAAAAAAATTTTGAGTGAAACACGAGAGCATTCACATCTTTGAGTGTAATCATGTAAGGGAGTGCTTTGTGAGAATTTTTTTCTATATCTTTTCAAACCTAATTTTTTTAGCATGGACATGCCATATTTTCTTGGTGGGGATGACCCGTATATTTATTTGGAATGGGTGCAACAAATAGAGGAGATATTTGACTCTCTTGAATTAAGTGATTTCCAAAAGTGTAAAGCTGCTTCTTGTAAATTTTTAGGTGATGCTGCTATATGGTGGAAGGATTTGATGGCATCGTGGAGCATGAATGGGCCTAGTGAGATTAAAAATTGGGAGATAATGAAGAGATTAATGACTAGACATTTTATTCCTTCTGAAGTTAGGGATAAATTTCGTCTTAAATTACAAAGGCTTAAACAAAGTGATGAATTATGCGTTAATGATTATATTAAAAAGTTTAAGTTATTTGTAATTGCAAGTGATGTAGGTGAATTTGAAAGGAGTAGAGTTGCAAAATTCATCAGTGGGCTTAAGTGTGATATTACTAAGAGATTGAAGAAAGAAGTGCAATTAGAACCTTCTATCTCTTTGAAGGTTGTAATTGAACTTGCTTTGGAGTTTGAAAAGCAAGTGGGTTCTTATGAGGAGACGATGACAATGTGTGATTCCAAGGAACATGAAGGTGTTAAAGTTATCGAATTGGTTGAGCAACAAGTTGAGGAGAAGAGTAGGGAGGAAGAGCATGAAATTGAAACTACATCACCAAAGACAGTTATTGAAGACATGTGCACTAATCAATTAGTGAGAGAAATGAGCAAAGCATGAGTGAAAAGGAGAACCTAGAGATTAGGAGCATCATGAAAGATCAAGAATTGATTATCCATTATGATTGCACTAATAATTTTAATGTTTCTTTTCCTAGTGACTTGAAATTTTTTTTATAGAGCTTTATGCCATACAAAGATCCATTTGATGATGGTATTGTAGTTCCTTATGTCCACAATACAATCTATGGAGTCTTTACTTGTACTAAAAAGAACTTGAGATATTCATGTTTCAAGTTTAGAAGGAAGCAACACAAATACAATCCTTACAAGTTCGTGGAAAAGAGTTCTAAATTCGATCAAGTTCAAGCTATATTGAAGCTACTTCTGTGGATTCTTACTTCAAAGGAGAGGCTTTCAACAAAGGTGTTTATATTTGACCCTGGAGGATTTTCAAATTTATCAACTCTAGAAGATGGCTATGATTCGAGGGTGAATCATCTTCAAGAGGGAGGGAATAATATGAACCCTAAAAGGGATCAACAATGCCTGAATATGAAGAATTCAAGCTAATTAGCTTAATTTCCTATTCTGAAATTAATTAGCTTGATTGGACGAATTTTGATTTATTTTCCTATTTTGGAGTCAATAAGGAAGATTCAAGAAGATTCTAGAAGATTCAAGAATATTCCAAGTCAAAGTCAAAGTCAAATAGTCAATAAGTCAAAGTCAATGGTCAATGGTCAACATATGACATGGCATGTGACATGGCATGCTTTAATGCTTAGTTGTCATGAGTTGTCATTTTGCTTAGTTGTCATGAATTGAAATGAGTTGTAATTTTGACTTTTCAAAGATGAGTTGTCATTAGTTGTCCTATTTTAAAGGAAATCTCCTTAATTAAGGATTTTCCTATATAGGTATCTTTGGGAATAAGGAATAGAACCTTTTCCTTTAAGGATTAGGTTGTTTACATGCCTATATAAGGGCTAACCCTATGACATACGAATTTAAGAAGCATTGAAATATAAAAAGTAAGGTTTTTCCTTGAACTTTGTTCTTTTGAAACTTTGCAAGTTTACTTGAATTGTTTCACTTCTACCTTTCATTAAAATTACTAGGTTAGATTAAACTTAGAATTGTGTGATTGTTCATCTTATAATAGCTAAGTATCTTGCTTCAATTTAATAAGCAAGGGGTTTAGCTCCATGAACACAACTATCCTTGATGATCCTTGGGCAAGATTTCAAAGTTGGATGCGCATTCTATCTTTGTTATAGGTAGGGTTCGTATCAGTTTGGTATCAGAGCTTGGCTCAAATTAGGTTTTGTTCAATTCAATTCTACGTATCCTTAATTTACTTTTTAATTATCATGGTTTTAAAATTTTTCTATTTGTGTAAAACAAATAATTATGTTTTTTTTTATGATTTTTGATTTGGTTGGTATTAGATTAATTTAATTGAATGATTTGTAATAATGGGTCTTAGGTTTGATATACCTAAGGTTTTAGTTGGTCATATCAATTAGATTTTATACCTTAAGTTTGATTTGATCAATTTGTAACAAAGGGTCTTAGGTTTGATATACCTAACATTTTAGTTGGTTGATACAAAGAGGGTTTAAGGTTACTAATATTTTACCTTTCATTTTTTTTATTTTTCAATTTTTAGGATTTTAAATTTTGTTTTTTATTTATAAGTTAAAAACTATATGTCTTGAATTTTTTTTTGTCTATTTAAAATTTCTTTATTTTTTTCTTATGTGGTGTTCTTGAGTCTTTTTAAATAAAAAAAAAATATTCAACTGCATGGAAGATAAAGATTTGAGGACAAATCTGTTTGAAGAAAGGGAGAATGATGTGATCCTAGCTCCAAAGAGGAAGATTTCAAGATTTTTTCATGCTAATAAGGCAACATTCATTCAAGAAAAGAACAATTCACATAAATTCGTATTTTGTGTAGGATACTTTAGTATTTTGCCTATAAATCACTCTAAAAAACTCATATTGAGATGATTCAAGAGGCTGTTGAAAGCTAAGAAAGAGATATACAACTTTGATGAAGATATCTAGAGTTAATTGGGCCTTTTACCTGATCTAAAATTATGAAATATTATCATATCGTGAATAAAACTGGGCAGACTGAATATACATCAGTAAATGGGCTATATCTCACTCAATATAGATCCAAATGAAGTTATTTAAGATGTTGATGAAAGATAAAAACAAGGGCTAAAACTTTTATGTTTTGGGCTTAAGTTAATTCGGCCATCATCATATTGAAAAGTGTGCTACAATGTGCTGTATAAGTAAATCCGAATTTAACTAGGATTATATTTTCTTATTTAAGTAGAATTATATTTTCTTATTTAAGAAGGATTTTGTTTTCTTGTTTAGTTAAGATATTAATTAGGTTTTATTTAGGGTTTCTTTAAGCCTATATAAAGGCCTTATTTTATGTAACCAAGAGGGGTGCAATCATGGATGATTAATAAAACTTAGAGAGGATTCTCTTTGGTTACTTGGTTGTTAACCATGTGACAACCTTTGTGACTTATCAATCTATCTTTCAGATAGTAGATTGTGGCGTCTTTTTAATAACCTTTGTTGCTTGTTTTTTATTGTTTAAAAGGTTAAAGTTTTGATATAGCTTTGGTTGTTTGGACTAACTAAACATGAGGTGAAGGTTCTCTATGTCTGAATTGGAACTTGATTTGAACTTTCCTTGAGAGCGTGGGTTTGGGTTCATGTTGAATGGGTTCCTAGAGCAGGTCGTCTAGTGGGTTCATATCACTTAACTGATATGAACCCTACTTATAACAAAGATAGAACGCGCATTCAACTTTGAAATCTTGCCCAAAGATCATCAAGGATAGTTGTGTTGATGGAGCTAAACCCCTTGCTTATTAAATTGAAGCAAGATACTTAGCTATTATAAGATGAACAATCACACAATTCTAAGTTTAATCTAACCTAGTAATTGTAATGAAAGGTAGAAGTGAAAAAATTCAAGTAAACTTACAAAGTTTCAAAAGAACAAAGTTCAAGGAAAAACCTTACTTTTTATATTTCAATGCTTTTTTTTTCCCTTAATTAAGGAGATTTCCTTTAAAATAGGACAACTAATGACAACTAATGACAACTCATCTTTGAAAAGTCAAAATTGACAACTCATTACAATTCATAACAACTAAGCAAAATGACAACTCATGACAACTAAGCATTGAAGCATGCCATGTCACATGTTGACCATTGACCGTTGACTTTGACTTGTTGACTATTTAACTTTGACTTTGACTTGTTGACTTTGACTTGAAATATTCTTGAATCTTCTCACGGCTTCTAGAATCTTCTTGAACCTTCCTTATTGACTCCAAAATAGGAAAATAACTCAAAATTTATCCAATTCAAGCTAATTAATTTCATAATAGGAAATTAATTAATTAGCTTGAATTCTTCATATTCAGGCACTTTTGATCCCTTTTAGGGTTCATATTATTCCCTCCCTCTTGAAGATGATTCGCCCTTGAATCATACCCATCTTCTAGAGTTGATAAATTCATGAATCCTCCAGGGTCAAATATAAACACCGTTGTTGAAAGCCTCTCTTTTGATGTAAGAATCCATAGAAGTAGCTTCAATATATCTTGAACTTGAATGAACATAGAACTCTTTTCCATGAACTTGTAAGGATTGTATTCTTGTGGCTTCCTTCTAAACTTGAAACATGAATATCTCAAGTTCTTCTTGGTACAAGCGAAGATTCCATAGATTGCATTATTGACATAAGGAACTTCAATAACATCAGCAAAGGGATCTTTGTATGGCATAGAAGTCTGTAAAACAAATTTCAAAACACTAGAACAAGAAACAATAAAGTTAGCATAATCATGATGAATAGCTAGCTTGTTATCCTCCTCTTTCTTTTGTGCACAAACTTCTTGGTTTGCCTCTTCATGAGTTAATCCTTGCACATCTGCACTAAATTGCTCAAAACTTTGCAAACAATCCTTATTATCTTCAATGACTTCAACAAAGTCACTATTCTTGGATTTGCACTCTATTTTGATCTCCCCGCACACAACCACTTCTTTTTCACACTTCTCTTCATGAATAATGCTCTCCTCTACTTTATTAGTTTGATCACATAATTGATCCTCATGCTTCTTCTCATGATCACTTAACACCACTTCAGCATTAGCACCACTTTGATTATTAACCTTATTACTCCAACTCTCTCTATCTAAAGCAAGTGAAATTACATCATTCAAAGACAAATTAAGCTGCAATTGTACCACAAACATAAGATCTTGTCTAATTTCACTCTTAAGCCCATTTATGAATCTTGTAATTTTCTGTCCTTCAGATTCACCTAAATCACTTGCAATTACAAAAAACTTAAACTTTTTAGCGTAATCATCAACAGTTAACACACCCCCTTGTTAAAGTCTTTCTAATTTAATATAAAATTTATTCCTAACATCATGAGGAATGAAATATCTAGACATTAACCTTTTCATTAACTCCCAATTTCTAACCTCATTTACCATCAAATCTTCCCACCATATAGCAGCATGACCCACAAATTTATTAGAAGTAAGTTTGCACTTTTTAAAATCACTTATCTGAAGAGAATCAAATATCTCCTCCATTTGTTGCACCCATTTCAAGTAAACAAAAGGATCATCCCCACCAAGAAAATAAGGCATGTCCATGCTAAAAAAATAGTTTTGAAAAGATATAGAAAAAAAATCCTCACAAAGCACTCCCTTACGTGTTTACACTCAAGGATGTGAATGCTCTCATGTTTCACTAAAAAAAAAATTTGTTTGTTTTTTTTTTCAATTTATGAAGAATTGAGAAGAAGAAAACAATAGATAATACATGAAAATAAAAGGATACGTAACCAAACCTTGAAGTTTGGCTCTGATACTAAACTGATACGAACCCTACCTATAACAAAGATAGAACGCGCATCCAACTTTGAAATCTTGCCCAAGGATCATCAAGGATAGTTGTGTTGATGGAGCTAAACCCCTTGCTTATTAAATTGAAGCAAGATACTTAGCTATTATAAGATAAACAATCACATAATTCTAAGTTTAATCTAACCTAGTAATTGTAATGAAAGGTAGAAGTGAAACAATTCAAGTAAACTTGCAAAGTTTCAAAAGAACAAAGTTTAAGGAAAAACCTTACTTTTTATATTTCAATGCTTCTTTTTTTTTTAGGCAAATCCTTAATTAAGGAGATTTCCTTTAAAATAGGACAAAACGCCAAGTGATACGAACCCACTAGACAACCTGCTCTAGGAACCCATTCAACATGAACCCAAACCCACGCTCTCAAGGAAAGTTCAAATCAAGTTCCAATTCAGACATAGAGAACCTTCACCTCATGTTTAGTTAGTCCAAACAACCAAAGCTATATCAAAACTTTAACCTTTTGAACAATAACAAACAAGCAACAAAGGTTATTAAAAAGACACCACAATCTACTATCTGAAAGATAGATTGATAAGTCACAAAGGTTGTCACATGGTTAACCACCAAGTAACCAAAGAGAATCCTCTCTAAATTTTATTAATCATCCATGATTGCACACCCTCTAGGTTACATAAAATAAGGCCTTTATATAGGCTTAAAGAAACCCTAAATAAAACCTAATTAATATCCTAACTAAACAAGAAAACAAAATCCTTCTTAAATAAGAAAATATAATTCTACTTAAATAAGAAAATATAATCCTAGTTAAATTCGGATTTACTTATGCAGCACATTGTAGCACACTTTTTAATATGATGATGGCCGAATTAACTTAAGCCCAAAACATAAAAGTTGTATCCCTTATTGTTATCTTTCATTATAATCTTGAATCACTTCATTTTGATCTATATTGAGTGAGATATAGCCCATTTACTGATGTATATTCAGTCTGCCCAGTTTTATTCACGATCTGATAATCTTTCATAATTTCAGATCAGGTAAAAGGCCGAATTAACTCTATATATCTTCACAAAAATTGTATATCTGTTTCTTAGCTTTCAACATCCTCTTGAATCATCTCAATCCGAGTTTTCTAGAGTGATTTAGAGCCAAAATACTAAAGCATGCTACACAAAATACGAATTTATGTGAATTGCTCTTTTCTTGAATGAACGTTGCCTTATTAGCATGAACAAATCTTGAAATCTTCCTCTTTGGAGCTAGGATCACATCAATATGCAATTGTAACATTGGATAACATTTTTAAAGCCATTTGTCTACAAATTTGCACGAGTTCACATTTTGCATTCAAACATGCGCTAATGTGCACAAATTGTGCAATCAATTGTGTCAATTTGATTTACAAGTTAGGAATGATACAATTTTGTAATTTGGATTGTAAATATGCATTTGGACCATTGGAAGACATATTTTAAACCATTTTTGCATAAATTTTGCAAGAGTTCACGTTTCGCATTCAAACTCGCACGAACGTGCACAAACTGTGCATTCAGTAACGTCAATTAGATTTATGAGCATGGAATGCTGGAATATGTGTTTTGGTTCAAAAATATGCAATTGGTACAATGGATAACACATTTAGAAGAATTTTTTCACAAATTGCACTTGTTCGCATTTTTTTGTTCAAACATGCACGAACGTGCAAAAATTGTGCATTTAGTAATGTCAATTGCATTTATGTGTTTAGAATGCTGTAATATGTAACTATTATTGTAAATGTGCAATTGGAACATTGGATAACACGTTCAAAACCATTTGTGCACTAATTTGCACGGCCTCACATTTTGCGTTCAAATATGCGCATTCAATAATGTCAATTTGATTTATGAGTTTGTAAAGGAATAATTTATATTTTGAATTGTAAATAAGGAATTTGGGCATTGGATAAAATGCTTTAAACCAATTATGCACAAAATTTGTAGGAGTCCGCGTCTTACGTTCAAATATGCACAAGTCATGCATTTAGTGAAAATTAATTTGACTTATGAGTCGCGAATGATGGAATATGATCGAAAATATGCAATCGGAACTTCAGACAACATATTTAAAACATTTTGAATGAAAATTTGGATGAGTTCGTGTTCCGTGTTCAAAATTGCACAAATTGTGCATTCGATTGTGTCAATTTGATTTATGAGCTTTGTAATGATATAAATTGTATTTTGGACTTCAAGTTGGCAGTTTGACCACAGGATAACAACAAATCTTAAACCATTTATGCATGAATTTGCCGGAGTTCATGTTTTGCGTTCAAACATGCACAACTGTACAAAAAGTGTGCATTCAGTTAAATCAATTTGATTTAGGAGTTTAGAATGCTAGAATTTGTACTTAGGATTAAAAATATACAATTGGAACATTGGATAAGATGTTTAAAACAATTTGAGCACAAATTTGGACGAGTGTCCATTTTATTTTCAAAATCCGCAGATGTGCGCAAATTGTGCATTTAATATTGTCAATCATATTTACTGACTCATGACAACTAAGAATAGAAGCATGCCATGTCACATGTTGACCATTGATCCTTGACTTTGGCTTATTGACTATTTGACTTTGACTTTGACTTTGACTTTGACTTGTTGACTTATTGACTTTGACTTGGAATGTCCTTAAATCTTCTAGAATCTTCTAGAATCTTCTTAAATCTTCCTTATTGACTCCAAAATAGAAAAAAACAACTTCCAAATTCGTCCAATTCAAGCTAATTAATTTTAGAATAGGAAATTAAGCTAATTAGCTTGAATTTTTCATCATACGGCTCCAAGCTTGTACTTGTAGTCAAATCCACCAACTTGCTTGTAATGTGAAAGACAAGAAAATTCAATGCTTGTTTGAACTTCTTTGTCCTTGATCTTGTCATTGGTCCCTCATAATGCAATGGATCACTTGGTTTGATGGGCTTGCTTAGCTTGGTTGCATCATTCCCCCCTTCCTTAAGATGATTCATCCTCGAATCAACACCTACATCAAAATAAAAAAGAGATAAATCAGCAACGTTAAATGTAGCACTTACACCATACTCACCGGGTAGGTCAATCTTGTAAGCATTATCATTGATGCGCTCTAACACTTGGAAGGGTCCATCACACGGGGCATCAACTTAGATTTCCTTTGAGTGGGAAACCTTTCTTTCCACAAATGTACCTAAACCCAAGCACCTGGTTCAAATACAACTTTTATGTGCCCCTTGTTTGCATGTTTGGCATATTGCTCATTCTTTCTTTCAAAATTTGCTCACACTTTTTCATGTAAGGACTTCACAAATTCTGTCTTCTTCTTTCCATCTAGATTTACTTGTTCACTCAAAGGTAAAGCAATCAAATCTAAAGGACTCAATGGAATAAAACCATACACAATCTCAAAAGGACAAAAATTGGTAGAAGAATGCACACTATGATTATATGCAAATTCAATATGTGGCAAGCAATCTTCCTATGATTTCAAATTATGCCTAACCATGGTTCTTAGTAATTGAGATAAAGTTTTATTAACTACCTCAGTTTGCCCATCAATTTATGGATGACAGGTTGTAGAAAATAAAAGTTTAGTGCCTAATTTACGCCACAAAGTCTTCCAGAAGTAGCTTAAAAATTTATCATCTCTATCACTCACAATTGTTCTAGGCATGCCATGCAAACGAACAATCTCTTTAAAGAACAAATCCGCAACATGTTGTGCATCATTAGTTTTTCTACATGCTATAAAGTGAGCCATTTTAGAAAACCTATCTACAACAACATATATTGAATCATGTCCTTGCCTAGTCCTAGGTAAACCAAGCACAAAATCCATGGAAATATCAATCCAAGGTGAACTAGGCACGGGTAGAGGCATATACAAACCATGTGGTTTTAACTTAGACTTAGCTTGTTTACACACAATGCACTTATCACAAATTCTAACAATATCTTTTTTCATGTTAGGCCAATAAAAGTGATCATGTAAACATCTAAAGTCTTGGCTATACCAAAATGTCCCATTAAACCACCCTCATGTGCTTCATGAACAAGTAATTCACGCATAGAACAGTTAGGAACACACAATAGTTTCTCTTTAAACAAGTAACCATCATGCCTATAGAACTTTTCAAAAGCAATATTTTCACATGCATGATAAACACTACCAAAATCATTGTCATTCTCATACAACTCTTTTATGTATTCAAATCCTAGCAATTTGGCATCTAAAGAAGCAAGTAAAGTATACCTTCTTGAAAGTGCATCAGCCACAACATTCTCTTTACCTTACTTGTATTTAATGACATAAGGAAATGACTTAATGAATTCACTCCACCTAGCATGTCGTTTGTTAAGCTTATTTTGCCCCTTCAAGTGCTGCAAGGATTCATGATCAGTATGTATCACGAACTCTTTAGGCAATAAATAATGCTGCCATGTCTCTAGAGCGTGAACTAAGGCATACATCTCTTTGTCATAAGTGGGGTACTTCAAGCTTGCACCATTTAACTTTTCACTAAAATAAGCAATTGGTTGTCCACCTTGCATTAGAACAGCCCCAATTCCAAAACCTGAAGCATCACATTCAATTTCAAATGTTTTAGAAAAATTAGGTAGAGTAAGTAAAGGAGCAGATGTCAACTTATCCTTAAGCATGTTAAATGCTTGTTCTTGTGCTTCTCCCCACTTAAAGCCAACATTTTTCCTGATGACTTCGGTCAATGGCACTACAATGGTACTAAAATCCCTCACAAATCGCCTATAAAAGCTTGCAAGACCATGAAAACTTCACACATCACTAACTCCTCTAGGTGTAGGCCAGTCTTTAATTGCCTTGACCTTCTCTTCATCTACCTTTATTCCTTTTGCACTAATAATAAAGCCTAAGAAAACAAGCTTATATGTGCAAAAACTACACTTTTTGAAGTTAGCATACAAACATTCCTTACGCAGCACTTCCAAAACCAAATGCACATGTTCAATATGCTCTTCCAAAGATTTACTATATATAAGTATATCATCAAAATAAACAACCACAAATTTTCCAATGAAAGCATGCAAAACATGGTTCATTAATCTCATAAAAGTGCTAGGTGCATTAGTTAAACCAAAAGGCATGACTAACCACTCATATAAACCATATTTTGTTTTAAATGCAGTTTTCCACTCATCACCCTCTTTCATGCGAATTTGATGATAACCACTTTTCAAATCAATCTTGGAAAATATAATAGCCCCATGCAACTCATCAAGCATATCATCTAACCTAGGAATAGGATGACGATACTTTACCGTTATTTTGTTAATTGCATGACAATCAACACACATTCTCCAAGTGCCATCCTTCTTAGGCACAAGTAAAACTGGAACGGCACATGGGCTCATGCTTTCTCTAATGTAACCTTTGTTCATATGATCCTCAACTTGCCTTTGCAACTCTTTGGTTTCCTCAGGATTGCATCTATATGCGGGTCTATTTGGAATTATAGAACCAAGTACAAAGTCAATTTGATGCTCTATTCCTCTTATTGGTGGCAAACCACTAGGAATATCATCGGGAAACACATCTTGAAATTCCTGCAATAATCTCACAAAAGAACTAGGCAAAGAAGGGTCAAGATCATTAGAGCTCAAATAAGATTCCTTGTAAACAAGTACAAGCATAGGTTGCCTTAAAAGTAAAGCTTTCCTCACATCTTTTTCTTTTGCATAGAAACTTGCTTTTCTCTCTTGTTTTACCTTATTCACACTCAACTCTCCTTTTGCATGCGCATCACTCTTTTTTTTTCTCATTGTGCATCCCCTCAAGCTCTCCTTTTTCCACTATTTGCTCACTCCTCTCATTTCTTTTCTCACAGCTCTGCTTTTGCTTGTTTGCCTTTTCTTTTTTATGCAAACTCTCTCTCTCTCTCTTTTTATTGCTTTTTCTTTTTCAAACTCTTCAAATCTTTGCTTTAGGACTTTTTGGTCCTCATACACTTCTTTAGGGGTTAAAGGTTTAAGGGTAATGGGTACATCATTCAATACAAAAGAATATCTATTAGAAAACCCATTATGATTAGCCTTCCTATCATATTGCCAAGGATGCCCCAAAAGAATATGACAAGCTTGCATAGGCACTACATCACACAATACTTCATCTTCATATTTGCCTATGGAAAATGCTATCTTCACTTGTTTAGTTACTTTTATCTCCCTATAATCATAGCCATTGCAATGTGTAAGGCCTAGGGTGCTTCATGGTATATAAATGCAATTTCTCAACTAACATGGTGCTAGCTACATTTGTGCAACTACCACCATCAATGATCATACAACATACCTTATCTTGCACTTTGCATCTAGTGTGAAAGATGTATTTTTGACAATTTTAATCAATTAAGTGAGGTTTTTCCTTAAACTTTGTTCTTTTGAAACTTTGCAAGTTTACTTGAATTGTTTCACTTCTACCTTTCATTATAATTGCTATGTTAGATTAAACTTAGAATTGTGTGATTGTTCATCTTATAATAGCTAAGTATCTTGCTTCAAATTAATAAGCAAGGGGTTTAGCTCCATCAACACAACCTATCCTTGATGATCCTTGGGCAAGATTTCAAAGTTGGATGTGTGTTCTATCTCTATTATAGGTAGGGTTCGTATTAGTTTGGTATTAGAGCCAAACTTTAAGGTTTGGTTACGTATCCTTTAGTTTTCATGTATTATCTATTCTTTTCTTCTTCTTAATTCTTCATAAATTGAAAAAAAACAAAAAATTTTTTTTTAGTGAAACACGAGAGCATTCACATCCTTGAGTGTAAACACATAAGGGAGTGTTTTGTGAGGATTTCTTTTCAATTTTTTTTTCTAAACTATCTTTAAGTGTGGTCATTATGGATATGCCTTATTTTCTTGGTAAGAATGTTCCTTATGTTTACTTGGAATGGGTGTAACAAATAGAAGAGATATTTGATTCTCTTATGATAATTGATTTCCAAAAGTGCAAACTTGCTTCTCAAAAATTTCTAGGTCGTGCTGCTATATGGTGGAAAAATTTGATGGTTTTGTGGAGAGAGAATGGGAATTTTTAAGATTAGAAATTGGGAATTAATGAAAAGGTTAATGGCTAGACATTTTATTCCTCATGATGTTAGGGATAAATACTATCTTAAATTACAATGGCTTAAACAAGGGGATGAATTAAGTGTTGATGATTATGCTAAAGAGTTTAAGTTGTGTGTAATTGCAAGTGATTTAGGCAAATCTGAAGGGAAAAAAATTACAAGATTCATAAGAGGGCTTAAAAGTGAAATTAGACAAGATCTTATGTTTGTGGTACAATTACAACTTATTTTGTCTTTAAATGATGAAATTCACTTGCTTTGGATAGAGAGATTTTGAGTAATAAAGTTGGTAATCAAAGTGGTGCTAATGTTAAAGTGATGTTAAGTGATCATGAGAATAAGCACAAGGATCAATTATGTGATCAAGATAATAAAGTGGAGGAGAGCATTATTCATGAAGAGAAGCATGAAAAAGAAGTGGTTGTGTGTGAGGAGATCAAAATAAAGTGTGAATCCAAGAATAGTGATTTTATTGAAGTCATTGAAGATAATAAGGAGTGTTTGCAAAGTTTTGAGCAATATAGTGAAGTTGTACAAGGATTAACTACTCAAGAAGTTGCTAAGAGTGCATCTTGTGATCATGAAGAGTGCATGCATCATGAAAAGGAGTATCGAGAAGTTTGTACACAAAAGAAGGAGGAAAATAAAGAGTTGATTAGTCATCATGATTATGCTAACAACTCTATTCATTCTTTTTCTAGTGTTTTGAAATTTGTTTTACAGACTTCTATGCCATACAAAGATCCCTTTGCTGATGTTATTAAAGTTCCTTATGTCCACAATGCAATCAATGGAATCTTTGATTTACCAAGAAGAACTTGAGATATTCATGTTTCAAGTTTAGAAGGAAGCCACAAGAATACAATCCTTACAAGTTCATGGAAAAGAGTTCTATGTTCATTCAAGTTCAAGATAAATTGAAGCTACTTCTATGGACTCTTACTTCAAAGCAGAGGCTTTCAACAACAATGTTTATATTTGACCCTGGAGGATTCATGAATTTATTAACTTTAGAAGATGGCTATGATTCGAGGGCGAATCATCTTCAAGAGAGAGGGAATAATATGAACCCTAAAAGGGATCAAAAGTGCCTAAATATTAAGAATTCAAGCTAATTAGTTTAATTTCCTATTTTGAAATTAATTAGCTTGATATGGATGAATTTTGGAGTTATTCCTATTTTTGAGTCAATAAGGAAGATTCGAGAAGATTCTCGAAGATGTGAGAAGATTCAAGAATATTCCAAGTTAAAGTCAGCAAGTCAAAGTCAAATAGTCAACAAGTCAAAGTTAAGGGTCAACGGTCAACATGTGACATGGCATGCTTCTATTCTTAGTTGTCATGAGTTGTCATTATGCTTAGTTGTCATGACTTGTAATGAGTTATCAATTTTGACTTTTCAAAGATGAGTTGTCATTAGTTGTCCTATTTTGAAGGAAATCTCATTAATTAAGGATTTTCCTATATAGGTATCTTTGGGAATAAGGAATAGAACCTTTTCCTTCAAGGATTAGGTTGTTTACATGCCTATATAAGGGCTAACCCTATGACATACGAATTGAAGCATTGAAATATTAAAAGTGAGGTTTTTCCTTAAACTTTGTTCTTTTGAAACTTTGCAAGTTTACTTGAATTGTTTCACTTCTACCTTTCATTACAATTGCTAGGTTAGATTAAACTTAGAATTGTGTGATTTTTCATATTATAATAGCTAAGTATCTTGCTTCAAATTAATAAGCAAGGGGTTTAGCTCCATCAACACAACCTATCCTTGATGATCCTTGGGCAAGATTTCAAAGTTGGATGCACGTTCTATCTCTATTATAGGTAGGGTTCTAACAAGATCTTATGTTTGTGATACAATTGTAACTTATTTTGTCTTTGAATGATGTAATTTCACTTGCTTTGGATAGAGAGATCTCTAGTAATAAAGTTGGTAACCAAAGTGGTGATAATGTTAAAGTGGTGTTAAGTGATCATGAGAAGAGGCATGAGTGAAAAGGAGAACCTAAAGATTTAAGGGCATCATGGAGCATCAATGGGCTTAAGTGCGAGATTGGTAAGAGATTGAAGAAAGAAGTGCAATTAGAATCTTCTATTTTTTTGAAGGTTGTAATTAAACTAGCTTTGGAGTATGAAAAGAAAGTGAGTATTTGTGAGGAGACAATGATGGTGTGTGAATCCAAGGAAAGTGAAGGTGTTGAAGTCAATGAATTGGTTGAGCAACTAGTTGAGAAAAAGGGCAATGAGGAAGAGTGCCAAATTGAAACTTCACCACCAAAGGTAATTATTGAAGACATGTGCACTAATCAACAAAGTGAAGAGTTTCCATCTTCATTAAGGAATACTTTGGGGAGGGAAACCTATGAAGTTGAGAGAAAAGGAAAAGGTGAGCCAAGTGCTACAAATGAGTTGAGTGAGCAAAGTGAGGAAAATAGGAAACACTTTATGAGAGAAAACAGGCCAGTCATGAGTGAAAAGAAAATAAATGATTGTACAAAAATGAGTGATGTGAGCCAACCTATACTTGTACCTATGTACAAGGATGTTTTTTTTATCACTAACCAAATTCTTCATCAATTGCCTAGTTTTGTTGTTTCAAACAGGTTTATCATGTTGGCATACTTTATCCATAAAACAAGTGTTGCAATACATATTGTGAAGATAAAGTTTTTAACTAAGAAGTTTCTGTTTAACCCTAGAGGATTTGCAAATTTATCAACTCTAGAAGATGGCTATGATTCGAGGGCGAATCATCTTCAAGAGGGAGGGAATAATATAAACCCTAAAAGGGATCAAAAGTGCATGAATATGAAGAATTCAAGCTAATTAGCTTAATTTCCTATTCTGAAATTAATTAGCTTGAATTGGATAAATTTTGAGTTATTTTCCTATTTTGGAGTCAATAAGGAAGATTCAAGAAGCTTCTAGAAGATGTGAGAAGATTCAAGAATATTCCAAGTCAAAGTCAACAAGTTAAAGTCAAAGTTAAATAGTCAACAAGTCAAAGTCAATGGTCAATGGTCAATATATGACATGGCAAGTCAAGGGTCAATGGTCAACATATGACATGGCATGCTTCAATGCTTAGTTGTCATGAGTTGTCATTTTGCTTAGTTGTCATAAATTGTAATGAGTTGTCAATTTTGACTTTTCAAAGATGAGTTGTCATTAGTTATCCTATTTTGAAGGAAATCTCCTTAATTAAGGATTTTCCTATATAGTTATCTTTGGGAATAAGGAACATAACCTTTTCCTTTAAGGATTAGGTTGTTTACATGCCTATATAAGGGCTAACCCTATGACATACGAATTTAAAGTATTGAAATATTAAAAGTGAGGTTTTTCCTTAAACTTTGTTCTTTTGAAACTTTGCAAGTTTACTTGAATTGTTTCACTTCTACCTTTCATTACAATTGCTAGGTTAGATTAAACTTAGAATTGTGTGATTGTTCATCTTATAATAGCTAAGTATCTTACTTCAAATTAATAAGCAAGGTGTTTAGCTCCATCAACACAACCTATCCTTGATGATCCTTGGGCAAGATTTCAAAGTTGGATGCGTGTTCTATCTCTATTATAGGTAGGGTTCGTATCATGGTGGCTCTTAATAACCACATTAATAGCCATTACTTGGTATTAATTACCCCATTAACTTGTATATGGTGGCTCTTAATAACCACATTAATAGCCATTACTTGGTATTATTTACCCCATTAACTTGTATATGGTGGCTACATGTAACCCTAATTGTTATTAACACAAAAACAAGTTAAATATTATTCCTTGGGCCTCCATGGATGCCTCATTGGGCTGAAATTCTTAGGCTTTCCAATTGTCCCTAATTAAACCCAATATGGCTTCTTGAAGCTTCTTGGATTTGGACCTTGTGATTGGGCCTTCTTGTACTATTAATGGATCTTGGATCTCTTTAGGCTTTGAACTTGGATTCACATAAAAAATTGTGCATTCAGTAATGTCAATTACATTTATGTGTTTAGAATGCTATAATATGTAATTATTATTGTAAATATGCAGTTGGAACATTGGATAACACGTTTAAAACCATTTGCGCACTAATTTGCACGGCTTCACGTTTTGCGTTCAAATATGCGCAAATGAGCACAAATTGCGCATTCAATGATGTCAATTTGATTTATGTGTCTGTAAAGATATAATTTGTATTTTGAATTGTAAATATGGAATTGGGCCATTGGATAAAATGTTTTAAACCAATTATGCACAAAATTTGCAATAGTCCGCGCCTTACCTTCAAATATGCACAAGTTTTGCATTTAGTGAAAATTAATTTGATTTATGAGTCTAGAATGATGGAATATGTATTTATGACCGAAAATATGCAATTGGAACTTTTGACAACATATTTAAAACATTTTCAATGAAAATTTGGACAAGTTCGTGTTCCGTGTTCAAAATTGCACAAATTGTCCATTCAATTGTGTCAATTTGATTTATGAGTTTGTAATGATATAAATTGTATTTTGGACTTTGAGTTGGCAGTTTGACCATAGGATAACAACAAATCTTAAACCATTTATGCACAAATTTGCTGGACTTCACGTTTTGCGTTCAAACATGCACAAATGTACACAAATTGTGAATTCAATTAAATCAATTTGATTTAAGATTTTAGAATGCTAGAATTTGTACTTAGGATTAAAAATATACAATTGAAACATTGGATAAGATGTTTAAAACAATTTGACCACAAATTTGCACGAGTTCGCATTTTATTTTCAAAATGCGCAGATGTGCACAAATTGTGCATTCAATATTGTCAATCATATTTATTGATTTTAGAATGCTAGAATATGTACTGAGTATTGAAAATATGCAACCGGAACATTGGATAAGATGTTTAAAATAATTCGTACATAAATTTGTGCGAGTTCATATTTTGCGTTCAAATGTGCACAAATTATGGATACCATAATGCCAATCATATTTTGGAGTTTAGAATGCTAGAATTTGTATCAAGTATTGTAAATATCCAATTGGAACATTGGATAACATTTTTAAAGCCATTTGTCTATAAATTTGCACGAGTTCATGTTTTGCATTCAAACATGCGTTAATGTGCATAAATTGTGCAATCAATTGTGTCAATTTGATTTACAAGTTAGGAATGATATGATTTTGTAATTTGGATTGTACATATGCATTTAGGCCATCGGAAGACATATTTTAGTCCATTTTTGCACAAATTTTGCAAGAGTTCACGTTTCACATTCAAACTCGCATGAACATATGCAAACTGTGAATTCAGTAACGTCAATTAGATTTATGAGTATGGAATGCTGGAAGATGTGTTTTGGTTCAAAAATATGCAATCGGAACATTGGATAACACATTTGAAACAATTTGTGCGCAAATTGCACTTGTTCACATTTTTTGTTCAAACATGCACGAATGTGCAAAAATTGTGCATTTAGTAATGTCAATTACATTTATGTGTTTAGAATGCTGTAATATGTAATTATTTTTGTAAATATGAAGTTGGAATATTGGATAACACGTTCAAAACCATTTGCGCACTAATTTGCACGGCTTCACATTTTGCATTCAAATATGCGCAAATGAGCACAAATTGCGCATTCAATAATGTCAATTTGATTTATGAGTTTGTAAAGATATAATTGTATTTTGAATTGCAAATATGGAATTGGGCCATTGGATCAAATGTTTTAAACCAATTATGCACAAAATTTGCAAGAGTCCACGTCTTACGTTCAAATATGCACAAGTTGTGCATTCAGAGAAAATTAATTTGATTTATGAGTCTAGAATGATGACGGAATATGTATTTATGACCAAAAATATGCAATTGGAACTTTGGACAACATATTTAGAACATTTTGAATGAAATTTTGGATGAGTTCATGTTCCGTGTTCAAAATTGCACAAATTGTGCATTCGATTGTGTCAATTTGATTTATGAGTTTGTAATGATATAAATTGTATTTTGGACTTCGAGTTAGCAGTTCGATGGGAATTGTAGGTTTCATCAATTAACTCCCCAATAGCAAGAATACTATGATAAGTTGAATTATAAGAAAACTAGAAATTACCAATTTAATCCACAAATTCGGATCATTCAAAGATTGAAGTAAGAAGATAAATGCTACTTAACCCCTTTACCAACAAGGATAAAGATACTAAGATAGACTTTGAATTTCCTCTTATGCCATAAACAATTAAGTTTGATAAATAATAAGAAAACAAATATTTAGATTTTGACACCACAAGCTAGAATAAAGCTTGATAAGTCACAAAGTTTATGCAAGAAATTAAAGACAAAATTCCTCACAATAAAACTCAAACAAAGTTATAATTCATATATCAAATTCTTTCATTCATGCTACAAAAGAAAGAAAAGGACTTGTTTATATAGAGTACAAGTCCATGCACACACTACTAAAATAGACTCACACACATAGGATTACTTTTACTCTTAAATGGCCTTAATAACCACCACCCACATTAATAGCCATTACTTGGTATTAATTGCCCCATTAACTCTTAATAACCACTACCCACTTTAATAGCCATTACTTGGTATTAATTTCCCTATTAACTTGTATATGGTGGCTACATGTAACCCTAATATTTGTTAACACAAAAACAAGTTAAATATTATTCCTTGGGCCTCTATGGATGCTTTATTGGGTTGAATTTCTTGAGCTTTCCAAATGTCCCTAATTAAACCTAATATGGATTCTTGAAGGTTCTTGGATTTGGACCTTGTGATTGGGCCTTCTTGTACTATTAATGGATCTTGGATCTCTTTAGGCTTTGAACTTGGATTCACATCATTCCCCTTTTCTTCAAAAGGATTTGTCCTCAAATCAGCTCCATCATCTTTATCACCTACATCAAATAAAGATGAGTCACTAACATTGAAAGTAGCACTAATATTGCCATACTCACTTGGAAGTTCTAGCTTGTAGGCATTGTTGTTGATGCATTGAAGCACTTTAAAAGGACCATCTCCTCTTGGCATAAGTTTTGATTTCCTTTGGTTAGGAAATCTTTCCTTCCTCAAGTGCAACCACATCCAATCTCCGAGCTCAAAAATGACTTGCCTCCTCCCTTTATTTTGTTGCTTTTCATATTGGAGTGTCTTCTTCTTAATGTTTGTATGCACCCTCTCATGCAAAGTCTTGATGAACTCAGCTTTTTGTTTCCCCTCTAGATTAGCTTTGTCCAATGGCAATGGTAGAAAATCTAATGGAGTTAATGGGTTGAATCCATACACAACTTCAAATGGTGAGCAATTTGTTGAACCATGCACACTCCTATTTTAAGCAAATTCCATATGTGGCAAACATTCTTCCCAATTCTTCAGATTTCTTTGGATGAAAGCCCTCAAAAGTGTCCTATTGACCACCTCTGTTTGTCCATCCGTTTATGGATGACAAGTTGTAGAATACAAAAGCTTTGTCCCCATCCTTGCCCAAAGAGTCTTCCAAAAGTGACTTATGAATTTGACATCCCTATCACTCACAATGGTCCTTGGCACTCCATGTAACCTAACAATCTCCTTGAAGAATAGATTGGCAATATGGGTTGCATCATCCGTCTTGTGACATGGAATGAAATGTGCCATTTTGCTAAACCTATCCACAATAACAAAAATGGAATCTCTCCCTCCCTTGGACCTAGGTAATCCTAAAACAAAATCCATAGAAATGTCTACCCAAGGTTCATTTGGTATGGTAAGAGGTGTATACAAACCATGAGGCATTGCTTTAGATTTGGCTTGTTTGAAAGTAATGCATTTCTCACAAATTCTCTTAACATCCCTTTTCATGTGTGGCCAAAAGAAATGGTCACCCAATACATCCAAAGTTTTCTTAATCCCAAAATGCCCCATTAAACCTCCGCTATGTGCCTCTCTCACAAGTAACTCTCTTAAAGAACTTTGTGGCACACACAATTTGTTTTCCCGAAAAAGAAAACCATCAAACTTATAGAACTTATCAAAACCCCTTTTCTCATATGCCCCATAAACATTAGCAAAATCAGGATCATTAGAATAAAGATCTTTGATGTATTCAAATCCTAATAATTTTGCATCAAGTTTAGAGATCAAGGCATACCTTCTTGATAATGCATCGACTACCACATTTTCTTTCCCTTGTTTGTACTTAATGATGTACGGAAAGGATTCAATGAATTCCACCCATTTTGCATGTCTCTTGTTAAGCTTTCCTTGTCATTTGAGATACTTCAAGGACTCATGGTCAGTGTGAATTATGAATTCTTTATAACCAAGGGAATGCTGCCATGTCCTTAGAACCCTCACCAATGCATAGAACTCCTTGTCATATGTAGGGTAGTTTAGACTTGCTCCACTTAGCTTTTTGCTAAAGGATGCTATGGGCTTGCCTTCTTGTATCAAAACTCCTCCAATACCTATGCCACTTGCATCGCACTTAATCTCAAAAGGTTTAGTAAAATTTGGCAAAGATAACAAGGGTGCAGAACTTAATTTGTCTTTTAGCAAGTTAAAAGCCTTATCTTGTTCAATTCCCCACTTAAAACCAACATTCTTTTTGATGCATTCAGTTAAAGGTGCAGCTATGGTAGAAAATTTTTTAATGAACCTTCTATAAAAGCTAGCTAAACCATGAAAGCTTCTTGTATCACTTACACTTGTGGGTGTTGGCCATTCTCTAATTACTTTTACCTTTTCTTGATCAACATGAATGCCCTTGTCATTGACAATATATCCAAGAAAAGTAATTTCATTAGTGCAAAAACAACATTTCTTTAGATTAGCATACAACTTCCCTTCTCTAAGCACATCAAAAACACAAGTCAAATGTTGTACATGCTCATTTAAATTTTTGCTATAAACCAAGATATCATCAAAATAGACAACAACAGATTTGCCTATGAATGCTCTTAAAACATAATTCATCAAACTCATGAAAGTGCTTGGTGCATTAGTTAAACCAAAAGGCATTACTAACCACTCATATAAACCATGTTTAGTTTTAAAAGCTGTTTTCCATTCATCACCTTCTCTCATTCTAATTTGATGATAACCAGATTTCAAATCAATTTTTGAAAAAAAATATGAACCATGCAATTCATCCAACATGTCATCTAGCCTAGGAATGGGATGTCTATACTTCATCATGATTTTGTTGATGGCACAACAATCAACACACATTCTCCAAGTTCCATCTTTCTTAGGCACTAACAAGATGGGTACGGCACATGGACTCATGCTTTCACGAACATAACCCTTCTCCATAAGCTCACTCACTTACTTTTGGATTTCTTTAGTCTCCTCCGTATTACATCTATATGCTGGTCTATCTGGAATGCTTGCTCCGAGTATGAAATCAATTTGGTGCTCAATGCCTCTTTTAGGTGGCAAACCATTTGGAATTTCTTCTAGGAATAAATCTTCATAATCCTGTAAAAGATCAACAACAACACTAGGAAAACCATTGGTTATTTCATTAGAAATATGCAAAATCTCCTTATACATAAGTACAAGCATGTGTTGCCTCAAAAGAATAGCTTCCTTCACATCACTCATTTTTGCATAAACACTCATTTTTCTTTCATTTGAACCTTCCTTGTTTTCTCTCACCATGTGTTTCCCATTTTGGTCAAGAGAATTGGAATTTTTAGGTTCACTCATCTCACCTTTTTCTTTACTCTCAAAGGTTTCCCTTCCCAAAGAATTTCCTAATTAAGAACCCATTTCTTCATATTGTTGCTTGATGCACATTTAGTCTTCAAAAATCTATTTTGGAGTTAATGGTCCAAGGTTAAACCTTTTTCCATCCATAGTCAAAGTATACATATTTTTGAATCCATCATGATTATCCCTTCTATCATATTGCCAAGGTCTCCCTAATAACATATGTCCGGCCAACATTGGTAACACATCATACAACACCTCATCGTTATATCTACCAATTTAAAAAGAAATTAAAACTTGCTTATTTACCTTTACAACTTCACTTTCATTAAGCCATTGTAGCTTGTATGGTCTTGGGTGCTTGGTAGTAGGCAACTTCAATTTCTCCACTAGCAAAGTGCTTGCTACATTAGTACAACTTCCATTATCCATAATCATGTTGCATAACTTGTTAGAAATCAAATAATGAGTATGAAATAAATTTTCCCTTTGCTCCCTATGGACATCATGTTTATTTTGCAAACTCAATGTTCTTTGAACAACAAGATTATCTCCCTTAGCACATTCAACATCACTACAATCTTCTAAAGAAGGCATATCATCATCACTATCCCCCTCACTCTTCGATTCAATATCACCATCCCTTAGAATCATAGCTTTATTATTTGGACATTCCCTAGCAATGTGCCCATGACCCAAACACTTAAAACATTTGATTCCCCTAGTTTGGGTTGGTTGATTCTCACCCTTTCCCTTATTACCCAAGTCAATTTTAGGTTTAGTTTCTTCCACTTTTGACTTATTAAAAGGTTTATCATCCCTTTTCCCCCAAAAAGTTTTCCAAGAAGAAGAAGAACCCACATTTGGTTTAGAATTAGACCTCTTTCCTTTCAATTGCCTTTCCACTTTCATGGCCAAATTCACCATATCTTCAATCTCCACATAATGTTGCAAATCAACAACATCAGCAATGTTTTTGTTTAGCCCTCTCAAGAACCTTGCCATGGTAGCTTCACGATCTTCTACCACATTTGCTCTAATCATAGCCTTCTCCATTTCTTTGTGATACTCCTCCACACTCATGGATCCTTGAATTAGAGTTTGTGACCTTTGATGAAGCTCTCTGATACCAACATGGCCAAGCTTAAGAATGGTAATGGTGGCAGCATTTCTATAGATAAAACTAAGGATTGGCTTGATGGAGAGGACAATAAGAAAACCAAAGATAAAGCTAAGGATCCATTAAGCATGCCACAAGGCCCAATTACAAGGTCAAGGTCCAAGAAGCTACAAGAAGCCTTAATTGGCTATATACAAGATTGGGCTAGTCAAGGAAGTTCAATTGGTCATGCTAGGTTTGGCCCTAGTGAAGACACAATTGAATGGGCTTTGTTTAATGTTTGGCAAGTCCAAATACATGAAGACTAATGTGGGCTAGCATGTGGGCTCAAATCCCTTATTTAAGTTCAGAACTATATTATTTGCTATTATGCTTAATAGTTTTATTAGGGTTTCTCATGTTAGGATGTTATAAAAACCCTCCTTATGGTGTGTTTTAGACAGATTGGAAATTTGAATGAAAATTAGTCCTTTTGCATATTTGCTTGAATTCTTGAATTTTTGTTGAATGCATAAACCAGTTATCAAGGAATTGATCTATCCTTGTGGCGTGTTAAGGGTTACGGTTTAAAGAACTTAGTTTTCTTTAGGTTCTAATCTTGATCAACCAAACCTTACAATCTAATTTAAGCGATTCTTAGGTTTTGAAACTCAATTTGTTCTTGGGTTTTCTGTTAGTGATATGCACTAGGTCAATCATTTGTGATTATGTATTGACTTTCTTATTTTATTAATAAAGATGTATTATATTATCATTTGATTTTATGATAATTACATGAATGGTTAATTCTTACTAAGGCCATCAAGTATGTGACTTGATAGTAAAACCCTTAGATTAAAATAAGAGTTCTATTCTAATTATCCCTAGCCATTTATTCATTATATGAATATTAAAGTATTAAGGCTAGTATGATGTTGACTGATGGTTATGTTTTACTAATCATAAATATGAGATATTAAGTCAACTCATAGGTACATGATGAGAGATCATGTACTGGATTGACCCACTATGAGAATACTACATAGATTATTGTCATAAGTATTTCTTATCATAGTAATTTTATTTCGATCCTTTGACCTTGAAATCATTATGGATTTCTACATAGCTATTTTATGTTTTGACACATTCTAACATTGTCTTTAACCAGACGATTAAAAGGATGTTGTTGGATATAAAATTAGTTATGTGAGGAATGTGAGTGATTTAGAAGGAATTTATCCCTCATTAATATGAGAAAGATATCTAAAGGCCACTTGATAAGATAGACTGAAGGAAAATGCATGGCCATGCTGAAATGAATTAATAAAGAGTTATCATTTTCAGTCTACTTGGAATCGAGTCATAATATTGAACTATATAAGGATGACATTCTATGCCTTATGTTCAATTAAGATATCATGTGATAAAAGGACAATAAAATTCATTGTAATTAGGTTATGTCGGATTATTGACTTCACATGACTTGGGTAGTCATAATGTCTTGCTAGAGGCCACTTATGATTTGTAGGCCTAAATAGAGATTTAGGCCCACTACCAATGTTATGTGAACCTACAGGGTCACACACTTAGAGCAAGCCCAAAACGGATATGGGTTCAATAAGCCCAAAATAAACTATGTGCAAATAAATAATTAAAGTGTTTTATTTATTTATTTGTTTGTTTATTTATTTAAGATAAATGTTATTTTAAATAAATAAATAAGATATTATTTTTTTATTTGTTTTTAAACAAAATCAGAATATAATAAATGGAAAATTACCAAAAGGTCATTGGTAAGTGAAACCCTAACTTGGAGTCTATAAATATGTTATATTCTCTAGGGTTTCACACACTTGTTTTTGCCTCCAAATTCATTTTCTTTCCTCTTAGAAAACAAAGACAAAGTTTTTCCTTTTGTTCTTGATTTGTGAGACAGTCAAGAGGTTGCTAGCACACACACTCAAATTCATTTTATGAAGGGCTGTTCGTGTGGATACCTATAGAGGACGCATCCTTTTGGAGACGTCTTGATCCGAACAACCAAGCCAAAAAGCTCGAGGTAAGGTGTCACCGGTGTGAACCTCCTCTCATCCTTCCAGAGAATCTTACCTCTTCTGCGTTTTGGTAAGATTTTAAAAACCCTAGATTTAATAAATTAGTCGAATTACATGGATCTAGGCTTGGGAACGTGACAAAATTTTAATTTTTCCGCTGTGTTTGCATCACGGTACCCCAACAATGGTATCAGAGCCACTTGTAATTCGATTAATTGATTCTGTGTATATGTGATATATGTTAGGGTTTAAGATTCATTTTGAAAAGGGTTTCAAAATTACCAAAAGGGGTTTTGATTTGTTTTGTGACAATTCTTAGTAATCTATTTAAAAACGGAATTAAACATTAATTTGATTAATGTTTGTAATGGTTTAATGTGATTAAACTAAAAGCAGCCTTTGATTTTATGAATTAAGAATGCTGTTTCATGAAAACGAATTTTGTATGATGTTTTTATGAAAAACAAATTAAGAATAATGTTTTATTAATATGATTTAATGAAACATAAATTCTGTTTTCAAAAACCTAATCACTTAAGGATTTAAATCTGTTATGTATTCTGTTTTGATTAATTGAAACAGCATATTTGTTTCCTATTTTAATTAGGAAAAAAATTTTCTATTTTGATCAGGAAAATCGTTTTTAATTAAATTTGAAACAGAAATTTTGTGATTATACAGATTATGTGTTAAGGGCAATCTATTTAAATGTTAAACAGATTATGCAGAATGGATCTGTTTGATACAGATTCGTTCAAGCTGTAATTTTGATTACAGAAATTAGGGTTTTCTTAATGGATGCGTCTGTTTAAACTAATAAAAAAAATATATTTTTGATCTGTTTTGAACGGATTTCTCAAACTGTAAAATGTTTACAGAAAGTGATGTTTTTAGGCAACAACTGATTCAGTAATATGATTATGAAAATTGGTTAGTTGCTTCCTTGATGTAAATAAAGGTTTTAAGGTGGCTGTTTTAATTTAGTCAGCGAGACTGCCACCTGGGGCGCTGCCCCTTGGAACCCCACTAGGGGCACTGCCCCTAGGACCCCGCAAGGGGCACTGCCCCTTGACCCCAAAAGAATTATCACATTAGTTTATTTTAACATAATAATTGGATTTAATAACTAAATAGATTATTATGTTATACACGTTTGTTGCTTTATGCATGGTGCATAGCATGGCCCTTAGACCAATGTGATTGGATTTTATTTTTATGGGTTGTAATTTTAAATATGGCTTGCGAGTTGTTTTTTGTTTTGTTTTGTTGTATTTATTTTATTAGAATAGTGTAGAATAAATTACAATAATTTTTTTAAATCAAGACCCATGGTGCAATTCAAGTTGGAGGCCCAGGATGGAGATCCAAGGTGGGAACCAAAAAAGGAGATCCATGGTAGAAGATGGAGATCTAAGTTGGAGGCTCAATTTGTAATTGTAATATTACCTAGGTTTGACCATTGATCTTCATATTGGCTTATGAAGATCAACTTAGATTTGGGTCATGCTATTTCACATTTATTTATTTATTATTATGTATGCGATGCCATGTGATGCCATGTATGTGATGCCATATGATGCCATGCAATACAACATAACAATAACTGAATACGATTAAATAAAGATGAACCCTCATTTAATATTAAGTCATTATAATGCCTTCCATAAGTTCAACACTTGTCAAGCCTTAGATTATTATATATGAGCCTGCCAAAGCAGGGTGTATAAATTTATCTGGGGAAGGCAAGTTGGATAATGGTGCTATCCAAAAGTTTGATATGGTTTGACTTAACTAGGTTATCAAAATGGTTTTGGACCTAGGGCATTAGATGGGATTTTTAGCCATGACATGTGATGTCAAATCCTATACCATCCAAGAGTTACATGAGATGTAATTGATAAGAGTTGTCTACCTAAATAACCATATTTTAGGTCATGAGCCAAAGCTCACTTAGAGTATGGTGAAATATGGATCTTGGCCCACTAAAATTTCTAAAATTAACTTAGACGGTTATTGATTTAAATAAATTTAGTGGGAGTTTTTTTATTATGCCTTATACATATTTAATAAAATACTGAATGGACTTTGCATATATTTGTTGTAGATAATGACTTCAAACACTACACCTACCATGTCACTATGATTGATCCTTGAGAAGGATAAGATCAATGGGACTAATTTTCTTGACTGGTATAGAAACCTAAGAATTGTTCTTAGGCATGAGAGAAAGGAATACATCCTTGATCAACCCATCCCTGAGGAACCAGCTGCCAATGCTCCTAGAGCACAAAGGGATGCTTATACCAAGCATCTCAATGATTCTACTTATGTCACTTGTGTCATGCTTGGATGTATGGAATCTGAGCTACAAAAGCAACTGATGGAAATGGAGGCTTATAATATGATAGGCCATCTCAAGGAACTGTTCCAAGAGAAAGCCAGAATTGAAAGGTTCAATACCATCAGGGCATTGCTTTCCTGCAAGCTGACTACTGGCGGCTCTGTCAGTCCTCATGTTCTCAAGATGAAGGGTCATCTTGATCACTTGGACAAGCTTGGTCTCAAGATTGAACAAGAACTGGCTGTGGATATTATTCTCCAATCTTTGCCTGAAGCTTATGATAGCTTCATTATGCATTTCAATATGTATAGTATGGAGAAGACTATTTCAGAGTTGCATGGGATGCTGAAAACTGCTGAAAAGAACATCAAGAGTAACACTAAGGATGTTCTCATGGTCAATAAGGGAAAGGGGATGAAAAGGGTTGGAAAGGGCAAGGGCAAGGTCTTTAAAGGCTTTCAGAAGCCCAAGCCAAAGCCTAAGCCCAAATCCAAAGCTGAACCCAAAGCAAAGGAAGGAATCTGTTTTTTCTGTAATGAGCCAGGCCATTGGAAAAGAAATTGCAAGCTCTATTTGGATGATCTGAAGAAGAAAAAGGGTGGTGAGACTACCTCTTTAGGTATTCATGTTATAGAATTAAATTTATCTACTTCTACTTCTGATTCTTGGGTATTAGATACTGGATCAGGATCTCACATTTGTACAAATGTGCAGGGTCTAAAAAGGAGTAGATCATTAGCAAGAGGTGAAGTGTACCTATGAGTTGGCAATGGAGGAAGAGTTGCTACTTTAGCTGTAGGAACTTATGAGTTACCTTTGCCTAGTGGACTTATTTTATCTTTAGAAAGTTGTTATTATGTACCTACTTTGTGTAGGAATATTATTTCTGTTTCTTGTTTGGACAAGAAAGGATTTGAATTTATTATTAAGAATAATAAATGCAGTATTTATCAGGATAACATTTTCTATGGATATGCTCCATGCACTAGTGGACTTTATGTTTTAGATGCCGAAGACACTAATGAAATGCCAATCTATAACGTTGATACAAAGAAGTCTAAATCTAATGATTTAAACTTGACCTACCTCTGGCATTGTCGTTTAGGCCATATAAATGAGAAACGCATCACAAAGCTACACCAAAATAGGCTTTTAAATTCATTTGATTATGAATCATTTGATACATGTTAATCTTGTTTACTTGGAAAAATGACTAAAACACCTTTTACTGGACAAAGTGAGAGGGCTAATGACTTATTGGGCCTAATACATTCTGATGTATGTGGACCATTAAGCTCAACTGCTAGAGGAGGTTTTCAATACTTCATAACTTTCACAGATGATTTTAGTAGATATGGTTATCTTTATCTAATGAAACATAAATCTGAATCTTTTGAAAATTTCAAAATTTTCAAGAATGAAGTACAAAATCAACTTGGTAAAAATATTAAAGCACTAAGATCTGATCGAGGTGGTGAATATTTAAACCAAGAATTTATAGATCATCTTAAAGATTATGGGATTGTTTCACAATTGACTCCTCCAGGTACACCACAATGGAATGGTGTGTCTGAACGTAAAAATCGAACTCTATTGGATATGGTTCAATCTATGATGAGTCAATATGATCTTCCAATCTCTTTTTGGGGATATGCTTTAGAAACTACTGCATTCATTTTGAATAGAGTTCCACCAAAGGCAATTGAAAAGACACCATATGAGAAATGGACTGGAAAAACTCCCAGTTTGTCTTTTCTTAAGATTTGGGGCTGTGATGCTTTTGTGAAATGTCAAATCTCAGATAAACTAGCACCCAAATCTAACAAATGCTTTTTTGTGGGATATCCTAAAGAAACTAAAGGATATTACTTCTACAATGCATCTGAGAACAAAGTGTTTGTGTCTCGAAATGGTGTATTTTTGGAAAAAGAGTTTATTTCCAAAGGAACCAGTGGGAGCACAATGCAACATGAAGAAATTCAAGACCCACAAAATAGCATTGTACCTAATATGGAACTGTAGCTGAATCAACAAGAAGTTGTTAAGCATGCACAAGTACCAGAAGGCCTAAGGAGGTCTGATAGGACACGTCAAATCCCCATGAGATATGGATTTCTCATAACTAGTGATTATGATGTGTTAATAGTGGATCAAAATGAGCCCACATCCTATCAGGAGGCCATAAATAGTCCTGACTCTGAGAAATGGCTTGAAGACATGAGATCAGATATGCAATCCATGTATGATAATCAAGTATGGACCTTGATTGACCCAAATGATGGTTTAAAAACTATTGGGTGCAAATGGGTTTTCAAAAAGAAAATCAACATGGATGGCAATGTGCATACCTTTAAGGCAAGACTGGTTGCAAAAGGTTTCAAACAAACACATGGTATAGACTATGATGAAACCTTTTCACCAGTGGCTATGCTAAAATCTATTCGAATTCTCCTTGCCATAGCTGCATACTATGATTATGAAATATGGCAAATGGACGTCAAAACAACATTTCTTAATGGAAATTTACTTTAGGATGTGTACATGACACAACCAGAGGGTTTTGTTAGTCCTGAGAATTCTGGAAAGGTATGCAAGCTTCAAAGATCCATTTATGGATTGAAGCAAGCATCTCAGAGTTGGAATCTTCATTTTGATGAAGCAGTCAAAGAATTTGGCTTCATTAAAAATGATGATGAACCTTATGTATACAAGAAAGTTAGTGGGAGTGCTATTGTGTTTTTAGTGTTGTATGTGGATGACATACTACTCATTGGAAATGATATCCCTATTTTACAAAATGTTAAATCATGGTTAGGGAATTGTTTCTCAATGAAAGACTTAGGTGAAGCTGCTTATATATTAGGCATCAAGATCTATAGAGGTAGATCTAAAAGGCTTATTGCCCTAAGTCAAAGCACTTATATTGATAAGGTATTGAATAGGTTTAATATGCAAGATTCCAAGAGAGGATTCTTGCCAATGTCACATGGCATTAGTCTCAACAAGACTCAGTGTCCTATGACACAAGATGAGCGAGACCGCATGAGTAAGATTCCATATGCTTTTGCTATTGGATCTATCATGTATACAATGTTATGTACTCGACCTGATGTTTCATATGCCTTAAGCACAACGAGCAGATACCAATCAGACCCAGGTGAAAGTCACTGGACAGCAGTTAAAAATATCCTTAAGTACTTAAGAAGAACTAAGGATGCATTTTTACTGTATGGTGGTCAGGAAGATGAGCTAGTTGTAAATGGTTACACAGATGCCAGCTTCCAAACTAACAAGGATGATTTTCGATCACAGTCAGGATATGTGTTTTGTTTGAATGGAGGTGCAGCGAGCTAGAGGAGTTCCAAGCAAGACACTGTTGCTGATTCTACAACAGAAGCTGAGTACATAGCTGCCTCAGAAGCAGCTAAGGAAGCTGTTTGGATTAAGAAGTTCATAACTGGACTAGGTGTTGTTCCTAGTATATCAGATCCAGTGAACTTATATTGTGACAATAATGGAGCTATAGCCCAAGCTAAGGAGCCCATATCACATCAGAGATCCAAACACATACTCAGGCGTTATCATCTTATTCGAGAAATTATTGAGAGAGGAGACATCAAGATATGCAGAGTACCTACAAATGATAATGTTGCTGATCCACTGACTAAGCCTCTTCCATAGCCTAAACATGAGAGTCATACTAGGTCCATGGGTATACGATACGATGTCGATTGGGCCTAGTGCAAGTGGGAGATTGTTAGTGATATGCACTAGGTCAATCATTTGTGATTATGTATTGACTTTCTTATTTTATTAATAAAGAGGTATTATATTATCATTTGATTTTATGATAATTACATGAATGGTTAATTCTTACTAAGGCCATCAAGTATGTGACTTGATAGTAAAACCCTTAGATTAAAATAAGAGTTCTATTCTAATTATCCCTAGCCATTTATTCATTATATGAATATTAAAGTATTAAGGCTAGTATGATGTTGACTGATGGTTATGTTTTACTAATCATAAATATGAGATATTAAGTCAACTCATAGGTACATGATGAGAGATCATGTACTGGATTGACCCACTATGAGAATACTACATAGATTATTGTCATAAGTATTTCTTATCATAGTAATTTTATTTCGATCCTTTGACCTTGAAATCATTATGGATTTCTACATAGCTATTTTATGTTTTGACACATTCTAACATTGTCTTTAACCAGACGATTAAAAGGATGTTGTTGGATATAAAATTAGTTATGTGAGGAATGTGAGTGATTTAGAAGGAATTTATCCCTCATTAATATGAGAAAGATATCTAAAGGCCCCTTGATAAGATAGACTGAAGGAAAATGCATGGCCATGCTGAAATGAATTAATAAAGAGTTATCATTTTCAGTCTACTTGGAATCAAGTCATAATATTGAACTATATAAGGATGACATTCTATGCCTTATGTTCAATTAAGATATCATGTGATAAAGGGACAATAAAATTCATTGTGATTAGGTTATGTCGGATTATTGACTTCACATGACTTGGGTAGTCATAATGTCTTGCTAGAGGCCACTTATGACTTGTAGGCCTAAATAGAGATTTAGGCCCACTACCAATGTTATGTGAACCTACAGGGTCACACACTTAGAACAAGCCCAAAATGGATATGGGTTCAATAAGCCCAAAATAAACTCTGTGGAAATAAATAATTAAAGTGTTTTATTTATTTATTTGTTTATTTATTTAAGATAAATGTTATTTTAAATAAATAAATGAGATATTATTTTTTATTTGTTTTAAACAAAATCAGAATATAATAAATGAAAAATTACCAAAAGGTCATTGGTAAGTGAAACCCTAACTTGGAGTCTATAAATATGTTATATTCTCTAGGGTTTCACACACTTGTTTTTGCCTCCAAATTCATTTTCTTTCCTCTTAGAAAATAAAGACAGAATTTTTCCTTTTGTTCTTGATTTGTGAGACAGTCAAGAGGTTGCTAGCACACACACTCAAATTCATTTTATGAAGGGTTGTTCGTGTGGATACCTATAGAGGACGCATCCTTTTGGAGACGTCTTGATCCGAACAACCAAGCCAAAAAGCTCGAGGTAAGGTGTCACCGGTGTGAACCTCCTCTCATCCTTCCAGAGAATCTTGCCTCTTCTGCATTTTGATAAGATTTTAAAAACCCTATATTTAATCAATTAGTCGAATTACATGGATCCAGGCTTGGGAACGTGACAAAATTTTAATTTTTTCGCTGCATTTGCATCACGGTACCCAACATTTTCAAGATAGTAATTCACGGGTTCATAATCATTAGGGTCCATGGTTCTAGTCCTTGGAGGTTCTTAACATTTGGTATCAGAGCTTTGGCTCTTAAATCAGGTTATCTATCCTTTTCTTTATGTTATTTGCTTGTTTCTTTACATTCTACATTGTTTAGGTTTTGATTCTTGTAGTTTTTTTATTCTGATTAAAAAAAAAGAAAAAATAAAGAAAGCAAAAAAAAAAAAGAAAAAAAAAGAGAAGAAGAAGAAAAAAATGAAATCAAATATGAAATATCCAAAAAAAAAAAAGATTAAGGAATAGGTCTGATTGGTTTGATTGTGCCTTAATTGGCTTGAAAACGTGTTTGATGTGTTAATCCTTATTTTTGGCATGTTTATATAGATATTAGGGTTGTTAAAAGGTTCCTATTATAGCTAGCCTTGAAAGTTTCCTAAACTCAAGAGGAAATTAAGAAGATTTTTTCAATCATACACAAATAAGGATTAGGTGGCTATTTAGGAAGATTGAAAGGGACATTGAATTCCATTAACCTGAACCCTATATATATACCATCTTATTTGAATTATTTCAGTCTTAAATTCGTCTTTCTTCTTCAAATATTCTCTTTTTTGCATATTTTTTTAATTTTGGGCAGAATTGACACATTTAAGGCATACAGAGGTAACCTTCCTTCTTGATCAACTTTCTTTGCGATTTTTGCTTCCTAATCTAATCCTTACATGTCTTCTACATCAATTTAAAGTTTTTAATTCATTCTTGAGCTCTAAAATCAAGTTTCTATTGCTGTTTAGTTAGAACTTTCTATTCAGGCTTAAACTTGATTTCTTGGTTCTTGAATTTAATTCCTTGTTTCTTGCACCTTAGTTTCGTTCCTTTTACATGAAAATTGCTTCATTTGAGTTTTTCATTGTTCTTGATTCATTAAGCACTTGTTTTTATTGTTGTTTCCCCCTTTTTCTTATTTCAAGCTGAATTGCATCTTTCTTGTTTCTTCATCTAATTTTTATGTTTCTTGCATCTAGATTGTTTCTTTATATGTCATTTGCATCCTTTTGAAGTTTTCTTCTATTTTTTCTTCCTAATTTTATTGAAAGTGTGGCTATTTATTGATTTTTTTTCTTGATTCTTGTGTTTTGCCTCAACTAAGCTTTTTAGATCATAATTCTTAGTGCTTTGCAATCATAGTGAAATAACTTGATGTGTGGTTATTGATTCATATAAGAATCCTTGAAAACAAGTTGAGTGGTATGAGTTTTTCAGCCTTGTGTGATCATTCTTGATTGTGTGAAACACGAGTGACCATCCCAATTAATTGAGAGTAAACACATAAGGGAGTGATAGTGAGGTCCTTAATTCTTTTTATTTTTTTTATTGCATACTAACTCTTATTGCAACATGTCAAGTGGTTCTAATGGAGGTGATAATATGCCAACTACTAGCATACTTGCAGCACAAATGCATGAAAATGAGAGGGTGCAACGAAGCATAAGGAATATGAATGAGCAAATGGAGAGGTTGCAACTTAAAATGGCAGCCAATCAATAAGCCATTCTAGACCAAATTAATGCACTTGCCTGAGGTATGGGAAATAGGCTGAATGAAGGGGTGAATGCGCAAGGCAATTATGGACAGCAAATTGGGATGAATGAGGATGATTTTGGTGAAGGCTTTGAGAAGTATGATAATGTAGCCTACGGTGGGGTTGGTAGAGGCATGGGTAGAGGAGCTAGGAGGTACCAAAATTGTGGTAAAGGTAAAGGATACTTTGGTGGTGAGTTTGGTGGTTATGGGAACTATGATGACGTTGATAGGAACTTGGGTAGCATCAAACTTAGGATTCCAATTTTTTTGGGCAAAACTGATCCGGAGGCATATTTGGAGTGGGAAAAGCGAGTTGACCTTATCTTTGATTGCCATAACTTTTCAGAAGAGCAAAAGGTGAAATTGGTGGTTACCCAATTTAGTGAGTATGCTATAGTTTGGTGGGATCAGTTGGTGGTCAGTAGGAGGAGGAACATCGAAGAACCTATTAATAGTTGGATTGCACTTAAAACTATCATGAGGAGACATTTTGTACCTAGACATTACCATAGGGAGTTACATCAAAGACTCCAATCTTTGAGGCAAGGTATAAAGAGTGTTGAGGATTATTACAAGGAGATGGAGATCATGACTAGGGCTGATTTGGATGAGGATAGGGAAGCTACCATGGCATGATTCATTGGTGGGCTTAATAAGGAGATTGCTGATAAGGTAGAGTTGCAACATTATGTGGAGCTTGAGGAGTTAGTTCACCTTGCAATTAAGGTGGAAAAGCAACTAAAACCTAGAGGAGCAACCAGGTTTGAATACAAGGGTACTTCGAGTGGTAGGCCATATTGGTCTAATTCATGGAACGGAGGCAAGAAAGGTGATGAGAAGTCTATTTTCAATGAGAACAAAGGGAAAAGCATTTCTGGCAGCAAAGGCACATCTAAACCTGAAATCAACAAAGAAAAGAATAGAGATATTAAGTGTTTCAAATGCTTAAGGCATGGCCATATTGCTTCACAATGTCCAAATAAGCAGACAATGGTGGCTAGAGAGCATGGGGAGATTGAAACAGCAAGTGAGGAGAGTGACAATGATGATGAGATACCATAATTAGAAGATAACAACAATGATTGCATTGAAGGTCCTATAGGAGGTGAGCTTTTGGTGGCAAGGCGCACACTAAGTATTCAATTAAAGGAAGAAGATGCCTTGGAGCAGCAAAGAGACAACATTTTCCACACAAGATGCCATGTACAAGGTAACACTTGTCTTGTTATTAGTGATGGTGGTAGTTGTACAAATGTTGTTAGCACTTTAATGGTTGAAAAATTGGGTTTAAATTTGATTCCACATCCTAGGCCTTATAGATTGTTATGGTTAAATAATTGTGGTGATATCAAAGTCAATAGGCAGGTTGTTGTACCTTTCACAATTGGTAGGTATTCAGATGAGGTGCTATGTGATGTCGTGCCAATGCATGCTGGCCATATCTTATTAGGCAGGCCATGGCAATTTGATATAAAGGCTATCCATGATGGATTTTTAAATAGGTACTCATTTATGAAGGATGGGAGAAAAGTTACATTAACACCTCTTTCTCTAAAGGAAGTGTATGATAACCAATGTAAGCTGGAAAAAGAGAGGAGTCAGGTTGAAAATAACAAAAAGGAGAGTGAAAACCTAAAGGGTGAGATTCGGCCTAAAGAGAAAACAAAGGCAAAGGGTAGTTTTTTGGCTAGGGAAAGTGAAGTTAGGCACGCATTGCATTTAAGTCAGATGTTATTTATTGTTACTTATAAAGATGCATACTTGAACACTACTGAACTTGATCTTTCCTTGTCGAGTATGTTTGCTAATCTTTTGCAGGAGTTTGCTGATGTCTTTCCTGAGGAAATGCCAAGTGGATTACCTCCTCAAAGAGGGATAGAACATCAAATAGATTTCATATCGGGAGCTGCCATACCAAATAGACCAGCCTATAGAAGTAATCCCGAGGAGACAAAAGAGCTTCAAAGGCAAGTGGAAGAACTGATGTCAAAAGGGTATGTGCGTGAGAGCTTAAGTCCTTGTGCAGTTCTAGTGATTTTGGTTCCAAAGAAGGATGGCACATGGAGAATGTGTGTGGACTGCTGTGCAATCAATAAAATAACGGTAAAGTATCATCATCCTATCCCTAGGTTAGATGATATGCTTGATGAGTTACATGGTGCATGTTTGTTTACTAAGATTGATTTGCGTTCTGGTTATTATCAAATCTGCATGAAAACTGGGGATGAGTGGAAAATGGCTTTTAAGACTAAGTATGGTCTGTATGAGTGGTTAGTCATGCCGTTTGGGCTTACAAATGCACCTAGTACTTTTATGAGGTTGATGAACCATGTCTTGCGAGAGTGTCTTGGTAAATTTGTGGTTGTGTATTTTGATGATATCTTAATTTATTCCAAGTCCATTGATGATCATGTCATGCATGTGCGAAGGGTTTTAGAAATTCTTAGGATAGAAAAATTGTATGCCAATTTGAAAAAGTGTAGTTTTTGCATGGAAAGAGCTAATTTCCTTGGTTTTATTGTTAGTTCATAGGGTCTAGAGGTTGATGTGGAGAAAGTAGAAGCAATTAGGGAGTGGCCAACACCTAAAACCATTAGCCAAGTTCGGAGCTTTCATGGGTTAGCTAGTTTCTATAGGAGGTTCATTAAAGACTTTAGTAGTATAGCTGCACCCTTGAATGAAATTGTTAAGAAAAATTTTGGGTTTACTTGGGGTGATGCACAAGAACATGCTTTTAATATGCTTAAAGATAAGTTATGTAATGCTCCTCTGTTGGTTTTACCTAACTTTGAAAAAACCTTTGAGATTTAGTGTGATGCTAGTGGCTTTGGAATTGGGGCTATTTTGATGCAAGAGGGTAGACCTATATGCTATTTTAGTGAAAAGCTAAATGGAGCAGCCCTTCGGTACCCGACCTATGATAAAGAACTCTATGCTTTGGTTCGGGCCTTGCAAACATGGCAACACTATTTATGGCCCAAGGAATTTGTCATGCACACAGATCATGAGAGTTTGAAGCATCTCAAGGGGCAAGACAAGCTGAACTGAAGACATGCCAAGTGGATGGAGTTCATTAAGACATTCCCATATGTAATCAAGTACAAGAAAGGTAAGGAAAATGTGGTTGCTGATGCACTCTCTTGTAGGTATGCTTTACTTATTACTCTTGATTCTAAATTTTTAGGCTTTGAGTTCATAAAAGAGTTGTATGTAAGTGATAATGATTTTAGCAATGTGTTTACCACTTGTGCAAATGGGACTATTTTTAATGATTTTTATGTGTTTGAGGGTTTTCTTTTCAAGAAAAATCGCCTTTGTATTCCTAACTGTTCTTTGCGGGTTGTACTAGTTAAAGAAGCATATGGGGGTGGTTTAATGGGTCAGTTTGGGATACAAAAGACTTATGATACGCTAATTGAGCATTTTTTTTGGCCATGCATGAAACGTGATGTGCATAAGATTTGTGGTCAATGCATTGTATGTTTGAAAGCTAAGTCCAAATTGCAACCCCATGGGTTATATACACCTTCACCTATTCCTGATGTTCCTTGGATAGATTTGTTTATGGACTTTGTGCTTGGTTTGCCTAGATCTAAGAAAGGTAAAGATAATATCTTTGTTGTTGTGGATAGGTTTAGTAAGATGGCTCACTTTATACCATGCCATAAAAGTGATGATGCTATTCATATTGCTGATTTTTTTCTTAGGGAAGTTGTGCGTTTGCATGGAGTACTTAGGACCATTGTTAGTGATAGAGATGTTAAAATTTCTAAGTCACTTTTAGCGTGTGCTATAGGGTAAGTTAGGCACAAAATTGCTCTTTTCTACTACTTGCCATCCACAAACAGATGGACAAATCGAAGTTGTGAATAGGACTTTGGTTCAATTGCTTCGTGCTTTGATTTCTAGGAATTTAAAATCTTGGGAGGATTTATTGCCATTTGTTGAATTTGCATACAATAGGGCTGTTCATAGCACTACACAGACTTCACCATTTGAAATTGTATATGGCTTTAATCCTTTAACTCCTATTGATTTGATTCCTTTACCCCTTAACAAGCTTGTTAGTGTTGAAGGTTCTTCTAAGGCAGATTTGGTTAAAAAGCTACACAGGCAAGTTAAAGAGAGAATTGAGAATCAAAATGCAAAAGTGGCTGAAAGGGTTAACAAAGGACGAATTCCAATGGTGTTCCAACCTGGAGATTGGGTTTGGGTTCATTTTGGAAAGGAAAGGTTCCCAAATCATCGAAGGTCTAAGCTAAGTCTGAGGGGTGATGGTCCATTTCAAGTCCTTGAGAGGATCAATGACAATGCCTACAAGATTGATTTAAAAGGTGAGTATAATGTGAGTTGTACATTTAATGCTGTTGATCTAAGTCCTTTTAATGTAGGTGATGAGCTTGATTCGAGGATGAATCATCCTAAAGATGGAGGGAATGATACGGACATGGCCAATCTTAAGAATGGTAATGGTGGCAGCATTTCTATAGATAAAGCTAAGGTTGGGCTTGATGGACAGGACATCAAGAAAACCAAAGATAAAGCTAAGGATCCATTAAGCATGCCACAAGGCCCAATTACAAGGTCAAGGTCCAAGAAGCTACAAGAAGTGATGTGAATCCAAGTTCAAAGCCTAAAGAGATCCAAGATCCATTAATAGTACAAGAAGGCCCAATCACAAGGTCTAAATCCAAGAAGCTTCAAGAAGCCATATTGGGTTTAATTAGGGACATTTGGAAAGCTTAAGAAATTCAACCCAATAAAGCATCCATGCAGGCCTAAGGAATAATATTTAACTTGTTTTTGTGTTATTAACAATTAGGGTTACATGTAGCCACCATATACAAGTTAATGGGGAAATTAATACCAAGTAATGGCTATTAATGTGGGTAGTGGTTATTAAGAGTTAATGGGGCTATTAATACCAAGTAATGGCTATTAATGTGGGTGGTGGTTATTAAGGCCATTTAAGAGTAAAAGTAATCCTATGTGTGTGAGTCTATTTTAGTTGTGTGTGCATGGACTTGTACTCTATATAAACAAGTCCTTTTCTTTCTTTTGTAGCATGAATGAATTTGATATATGAATTATAACTTTGTTTGAGTTTTATTGTGAGGAATTTTGTCTTTAATTTCTTGCATAAACTTTGAGACTTATCAAGCTTTATTTTAGCTTGTGGTGTCAAAATCTAAATCTTTGTTTTCTTGTTATTTATCAAACTTTCTTGTTTATGGCATAAGAGGAAATTCAAAGTCTATCTTAGTATCTTTATCCTTGTTGGTAATGGGGTTAAATAGCATCTATCTTCTTACTTCAATCTTTGAACGATCCGAATTTGTGGATTAAATTGGTAATTTCTAGTTTTCTTCTAATTCAACTTATCATAGTATTCTTGCTATTGGGGAGTTAATTGATGAAACCTACAATTCCCATCAGTACCACAAGACATCAATCAAAATAAAAAAACACAAAAAAATTAATTAGTAATGAATCAAATAAAAATAAAACATAGAGATTAAATCAAAATAAAAGAGGAAAGAAGAATAAAAGATGTTGTGAAAATGCTATTTAAATGCACCTTAAATTAAGATTGTCACCGTTTTGAGATTAACTCTGTAGTTTTTTCTTGATTCTTTGGACTTTAAAAGCAAAGAACGTATTTTTTTTGCAACAGCTTAATAAGGGTTTTTATTCTCTCTGTTTTTTTTTTCACAATTCTTCTTCTTAAGGTTTTCTCATAGCTATTTTTTTTCACAAACTCTCTCCACCTCTCCCATTTTTCTCTCTTACATCCTTTTGGCTTTTAAAGCTAGACCCAACCACCTAAGCTCTTTTGATCATGCAAGGAAGTTGTGTGATAGTTGGGAATGAGATCAGGAGTCTCTTAGTTTGCATTTTATTTTTTAAATTTTCAAAATCATGATAATGAGATGATAAGTGATAGGATTTTGAAAAATTTAAGACTCATAGCAAACATGTGGTGTCTTGAACCAATGAAAAAAATGAAAAATGACAAAATCAGTGTAAAAATCACTTTTTAGTGAAAATCGGCATTCCAGAATGCCTATTTTCACCCTATAATGCCAACTAGCATTGCCTAATGTCGATTGGCATTACATAATGTCGGTCGACATCATACAATGCCGGTCGGCATTTAATGTCGACCGACTTTTATTTTTTTATAAAAATTAAATTCTAAAAAAGGTCCTTGGAAGTTTCTAATTTTTGTAATCAAATCCCTAAAAAAAAAATTTTGCAATTAAATCCACAAAATGTTGAAATTTAGTCCTTTAAATTGCAAAACTCGACACTAGAGATCAATTCTCAATTAGATTTTCATCATAGGGGCTTTCATCGCACACATGCACAATTGCATCTCAAAATTGGGTGCTTATAGTTGCCCCCCTTTGTCGTTGTTTGCTTGAAAATTTATAGCAAAGCAATAGTAGCACACAATTTTGAAAGAAAGAATTAGGGTACTTCATTGTATCCTAATTGACCTGCTAATGCTTAAATTGCTAAGCAATTTTAAGCAAGATGCTATATTTGGCATACTCCACTATATTTCTTATAGAACATTTAGTGAGACACATGCAAATGAGTTTTATTATATTCCTTATGGGACATTTAGCATTTCATGATTTGAGAACATACTATAGCTCTTGTGGAATGTCTAGCAATAATGCCATAACTACTTTGTAGTGTTTGGTGAACTGCACTATATTCCTTTTAGGATATTAAGTGGTAGTAGATTTCATTATATTCCCCATTGAACGCTTTAACAAAATGCATGGAATGATTCTCATTATATTCCCTATGGGATGTCTAGAGAGCCTTGATTTGAAAGAAGTGCTATAGTTCCCATGGAACGTTTAGCAATTAAGTGATTTAAAATTTTGCTATATTCCCTGTGGGATGTTTAGCAATTCATGATTTGAGAACATGTTGTAGCTCCTGTGGAACATCTAACAATAATACCATAACTATTGTGTAGTGTCTAGTAGATCAAAGGATTTGAAAATTCATGTTAGAGTGATTTTAATGAAAGAAGTACATTGTATTCGATCGTACAATATCGACTATACCTGGTTGTATAGTCTAAATTGAAATACACTACACTCGATCGTGTGGTGTTGATTTCTTTTATGCAATTATGCTACAATCCATAATTGCTTGCGATTAGCTGCAACCCTTTCGTTGCTCACTGATATGTTGTAATCCATAATTGCTCGCGATTAGCTGCAACCCTTTCGTTACTCACTAATAATATTGCAATCCATAATTTCTCACAATTAGCTATAATCCATAATTGCTCGTGATCAGCTGCAACCCTTTTGTTGCTCATTAATGTTCTTGCAATCCATAACTGCTCGCAATTAGCTGCACCCCTTTCATTGCTCACCGATGATGTTGTAGTCCATAACTGCTCATGATTAGCTGCATCCCTTTTGTTGCTCATCGATGATGATGTAGTCCATAATTGCTCACGATTAGCTACAACCCTTTAATTACTTTCCTTTGATGATTGTTCGCCTTTGATAATTTTGCAGTCCATAATTGCATGCTGATGATGCTGTAACCCATAATTGCTTGCAAATTAACTGTAATCCTTTCATTGCTCACCTTTGATGATGATATAGTCCATAACTACTTGCTAATGATGCTGTAACCCATAATTGCTTGCAAATTGACCATAATCTTTTCATTGCTTGCCTTTGATGATGCTACTGTCTATAACTGCTTGTGATTTTTATCTTTGGTTATTTGAGTAGAATGCTTTGAATTCTTTGTGCTGACTGATTAGCATTTTTGTTGACTAACTTTGAATTTTGCTATGTTGACTGATTAGAATTTCTCTGCTAACTAATTTTAATTCCACTGTGTTAACCAACTCTACAAGTTGGGTGCACTTCCTTCTAGATTTGCAATTCCTGCAGAGTTGTTGAAGTTAGTTTCAATCATGATGAATGTATAAAAGTATATTATAATGTTGAAAATTTATAAGAAAATTCATCACTTTATCATGAGATAGCATGCACTCAACGAATCTTACTATTTTTTATTTTCATAACTATCATTTATTCGCCATTTGCAAAGGTCAGAGACATTGTTAACCATCATATACTGAGAGCATATCTTTTACCACGTGAAGAGCTTACTTCCATACCTAATTTTTGGGAAAATTTGCTAAAAAAAACTTATGGAAATTGAGTATAAAAAGATTGAATTCTGAGTATCAAAATAGTCTTTGAATTATTTTTGTGCTTTTCTTCTTTATCCAAGTATTCCCCCACCTTTCTCATATTACTTAGTGTGGATATCGTTAGAAAGGTCCTTTGGATACTCATACTCTTACAAAGCATTGGAATAAATAGAGCGGGTTTTTTTTACATGAGTCATCTTTTAGAATTCCCCTACCTTTCTTGTATTACTCAACATGGATATCGCCAGAGGTTCATGTTGATACTCTTGCTCATTTTTTAGCATTGGAGTAAATTATGCTTGCTATTATTTTGATTCTCCTCTTAGTTTTCCCCCGCCTTTCTCATATTACTCAGCGTGGATACCATTGAGGGATTTGTACATATATTCATTTCTGAGCATTGGAGTAGATTATATGCACATTTATTATTCAAAATACTAAAATGATACTTTGAAATTCAAGCAATTTATATTACAAGTCCATAGATTTTGTCTTTGCGTATTATTCCCCTCATTTGGGTGCGAAGCAAGAATTAGATTAATTATAGTTTATAAACTCTCAACACAAAGCCATTAATTAATTATCTGAATTCTGTGAGGCTAATGAAAAAAAGAGCCATTATAATCAAAGGTCCTAAGATAAGCTTTTCGAACATGATCTCATGAAGTGGATGAATTTACTATCAATTTGTGAATTTTATGATTGAGATGGTACTTTATTATAGGATAGAGTTCTTTTACTTCCCTTTATTATCTTGGTGAGGATTTAGAATTTTCTATCTTGCCCATTCTTATTGATGTATCGGTTCCTTTGCCCTTCTTCATTCTTTTATTTTTTTCTGCACAAAATACCATAAGTTAGTATGGTCTATTTGTAAGTGAAAAGATTTTGTCAAAATGCAATGTTATTCTTTTGCATTCTTCCCTTTTGATTATAATGATGATATCTCTGATCACAAGGTTATGATACTCCATCATCGAAGTCATGGGTTGAATTTTCCTTTCTGCCATTCCATTAATACTATGGTAGAGGGCTTAATTCCTCTTTTTGACATCTCCTATAAAAAAGGTTCAAGAGTTAGAGATTTTATTTCATGATAAAATAATTTTCCAGAGTGCATTCATTTTAAGTTTTAAGTGCATTCTTCCCTTTTATAAAGCCAGTGAATGTATTGCTGACATGTTGGACCTTCTCATTACCATCTTCTATACATATACTGGTCTAACTATTATGGAGAGATATTCCAAATGATGTTCCTGATGAGACTATGGAGATGGATACCGAGTTTGAGGAGCTTGAATGTCCTATCCATCCTTTTGAGGTCACCAGGATGACACTTTTATAAATATCACTATCGATGATATTCCTTTACTGGATGGGCCCATAATTAATTGGGCTCCTGCAATCTAGAGTCCCATTGAGCATTAGTTTCACCTGAATAGTGCTACCTTTTTTCCTTCAGATGGTTCACATGTGAACATTCTGACTACCTTTATGCGCTTTTACAACACTAATCTTGAATGTTAGTAGCAAAGTGTTTGCATAATCTTGCCTAGGCTCAAAGACTTTATCAAGTATTTCACGACAAATGTACGCAAGTGTATGCATGTTATGTACGACATGCATGATCCTAATAGGTCTTCTATTTGGAATAAAGCTATGTTCGCAGCTTGGAATGTGGGAATGAGGTGCCTCATCAACAACTTGTAGGTTTAAGCACTGGATGCTTTGTTGTGGGTACTTCTGATGTCAGAACTTTTGATACAGCTCATTAGACTGATGACCAGGCTAACGAGTTGGGTCCATGGCTTTACACTAGAGCTCGTGATTGACCAATGCACTATTGAACTTTTCTTTTTGTTACTGCTTTTGTTGTATGACAACTGATGTATTTGCATGCATGTAGTTTACTCCTTTTTTCCTTGAGATATTTTTCACTAATTTTCAAGTTCTAGTGTTGTATTTACTGTTTTTCCTCCAAGCTACCCTAGAGTTACATTTTTCCCCTAGCTTCATTTTGAATTCATTCTAGCAGTCTTTTTCTTCATATGTTCAGGAGACTCAGTTTGATCACTATTGTTGTTGACCCTTTGTCTTACTGACCCTATTAGTTGAAGTCTCATGTATTAAAGATGTAGAGGAGTAGGTGAACTGATTGAAGTGAGTCCTTGATGACGAAATCAATTGTACTTTTAATTCGAAGAATTCTTGAGCAGAATATAAGGCTTGATGCTTATGTAATAATTGATTATAGTTATACGGTATGGGTTGCAATGCAAGTTATTGAGCCACCTGAAATCTCAAAGTATAAGGGGAAGTTAGGCTTACAAGGAAAATTACAGAAAGGGTGGCAAAAAAAAAAGAAAATATAACTAAAATAATGATCTCATAGCTATGATTTAGCTTTTATTATGTATTGTCTTTCCATTCATATACTTTTATAGTATGATAAAGATGAATATGTGATACTTGAACAAAAATTTAAAATTCAATTTTAGTCATTCATTAGGGAAAAAATGAGAACATTCATTACATCACATTATACAACTCCTATTATCAACCAATCATGAATTTTGTCTCTCTAATTTTTACCTTACTGTTCTTTTTTCATTTTTTTCTCTCTGTGTTTTGTCTTTTTTTTTCGTTCTTTTTATTTTTTCCTCAAATTTCCTATCTTCAAAAGTTACATCATGTAATATATGTATGTTCTTTGAATTTGCATTTGTACGTATGCTGAATGAATCTAATTGAATTGAATATATGTCAAACATGCAGATACAATCAGTATTATAATGTATAGTACTATTAGGATGTACATTACATAAGTAAGCATGATCAAAATTTATATCATCGATAAACAAAATAGAAACTAAAATTTTATTCAAAGAAGACAATAAGAAATTTTACTTCCTATTCTAGATGATAGGGATGTTGTGTCTCATAGTGGTTGTCCTTGAGGCGACTGACATAGTAACTATTCTTGCATTTTTTTTACCAACTGTCTCCATGACTTCATCTTCTTGTACCTCAAATGTGCATTTTTCTTTCTTATCTAGTAGCTTCTCATCATTAAACTCATCACCCTATCTTATAGGCACAGTCGACTTAAAGGGTATGTTACAAGAAGGTGGTTTAGTATAAAACACCATATGCTCAAACTTGCCTGAAGGCTAACCCAATGAGTCTTCTGCTCTTTCCACATCTTTAGGGGCATTATGAGATTTCTCATTGGTTTTAAGGTCTAGGTCCTTAAAGGAGCTTAGTACTTCTTCCTCACTAACTCTTGAGTTAATCATCATGGTAGCTGGGGGTGGTACATTTCAGTAGTTTAGGAAAGTATTATTTTTAGTGCTTGGGTTTTTAGGGTTTGTGATTTTTCTAGAGTCTATAATTTTTTGGATTTCATGTTTAAGGTGGATGCAGTTATCCGTGGAGTGTTGGAGGTTTTGATGGAATTGGCAGTGCTTGTTTGGGTTATAGCCTGGGGTGTTTAGGTTTGGATTAGGTAAAGGTTGAAGTAAGCCCTTTTGCATTAGGCGCTCTAAGAATTTTGAAAGTGGTTAGTTAAAATTGGAGAATCTCCTTGGATGTTGAACAACATGCACTTCCACATCTCAGCTAGTACTTCCTTGTTGTGTGCCCCCGATTAGGTATTTTTGGGTTCTAGTGCCTCTAGAGCTTCTTTCCTTATCATTCTCAATCTCTTATGCTTGCAGACCATCATCATACAAGTCTATGATTTTGGGGTTCATCATCTGCAACCTCTCGACCAGATTAGGTAACACATTCTAAATTTTCATCCTAACCTGATCCTTTTCAGCTAGCTTATTATTCATCAGCCTTACTTTATTCATGAATCTAGTAAGAAATTAAAGATTCATTGGTTTTCTGCTTTGTTAGTTCTAGATCATTGATGGACACTTCCAACTGGGTGTTATAATCATATTGTCTTAAAAAGGTAGTACATAGTTCTTTCCAGTCAACTCTTATAGATTTTTCCAGCCTATAATACTAGTTTGTAGCCATTCCCTCTAAAGATAGTACAAATAACCTAGTAATCACTTCTAATGGGGCTTTAGTAGTGCTAATAGTTGTTGTGTACTGACTAAGATGAATCCTAAGATCTCTAATTCCATCAAACTTCTGCAGTTGAGGCATTTTGAACTTCTCAGGTAGCTTATTACCTTTCATTAGCAGTATATCATCAAAGTCAAATGAATATCCCATGCCTTGTCCTTTAAGCAACTCTTCCATCTTGGACATTTTCTAGGTCAGTGCTTGCATCTGCTTGGACTCGTGGTCGTGTACTAGTTTAAGGGATTCTTTCTTCGCCTTCTCTACTATGTAATTCTTGACATCCTCTAGCTTTACATCGATAACAGTTGGGTTTCTAGTAGTAGGTTGCCCTCTAGCATTTTGGCAATAGGTGTAGCATCCACAATAAGTGGGTCAGCAACAACATTAGGTGGTTGTTCAATTATAGGTGGTAGTATGACAACAGTAGGTTGCATCAGTCCAGATAGTGCTTGTCTCAGTTCGTGTCATCTATCAGAGCCCTCATGTCATCCATCAGAGCTCCTTTGATGTCTTCTAAGGTCTAGTTCCCTTGTTGTTGTTCCATTTGTTCAGATTTAGGTGAACCTGGTTCAGCTTCCAAATAAAGTGGGTTGATAGGGCTTCTTTCTAGTTTGTTCAAGATTTCCTTTGCTAAGGCTTTAGGACTCTTGACTCATTTTTCTTAGTCTGCCACCTTATCATCCCCAAATATGAGAAGACCCTGATGTATCTATAATGGTTGCAAAACAAGGTGTTAGTATAATGAATGAGATGCATGTATGCATGTATCCATGATGCATGTGCTATGAAACAAGTAGTAAGTATCAATCAAGTGTACAACATACATCCTTCCAACCTTATTCCTTCCACACATGTGTTTAATGGCAAGTCTCTTGTCCTAGGATTTTTTTGTCTTGGTCGTGCATGCCATATCTCTCTTAAAGTAGTAAAGCATAAAAATAGCATTTCTAGGTATGAAGGTTTAGCCCAATCTTCATTACCCCAAGGGTATTTAAAAGTATGGGCCTGAGCTTTTATAGATAGAAATACCTCATGGTAATAAACATAGAAACAACATTTCTAAGTATAAAGGTCTAGCCCAATCTTTATTAGCCCAAGTGGGCTTCAAAAGTATAGGCTTGGGCTTTTATAGATAGAAATACCTCATGGAAAAAATCATACAAGCAATTTTTGGTAGATCCTAGGGGAAGTAACTAATCCATTATACATGGTTAGGGTCTGGTAAAAAGTCAAGGTTCCCTTAGCAAGATCCCCTCCTTTAGGACTTGTGTTATAGGCCAAGGTTAGAGGGGCCTAGCATCCTTTGTAAACTTGAGAGAAGGCTACCCCCCTTTAGGACTTGTGTTACAGACTCTAGTTAGATGAGCCCGGTAATCTCTCTTGAACTAAGTTAAGGCTAAGAGTGATGATTAGCTAATTTATAACTCCATAAAGCTAGTGGAATCATAACCAATGCCATCATTTTAATAGGGACTTGCATAATGAATGCAAGAATAAAATAACTCTAAAGAACACAAGTAGAATCAGTATCTCTTATCCATAGTGGAGTTGCCACTGTAGAAGGCAGGGTTTAGCGCGTGTCCAAGATTTTAGCAACCATGACACTGTTTGGGCTTAGAGCCCTAGAGAACACACTAACCATTGTCATAAAGACATGGCGTGAAGATGAGGAGTTGCCACCCAGGGTAATAACTAGGACAAATCAAAAGGTGGTACTCGATTCTCTAAAAGAAAGCTAGCACAACAACTAGGAGATTCTAGGAATGGAATACTAACTTCTTTCATTCTTGTGTTCGTTTAGATTTATTTTATGAATTACTATTTTATTCTCTAATTACATGCAATTTTATTTAAACCCAAATTAAACATCCATCTAACAGAAAAAGGCAACAGGTCATAAAATTACATCTAAAAATGCATACAAAAGGCAGCGTCCCTATGTCTAAGCTAGATTAATCTAATGTGCCTAAAAATGGGCCCAAGTCTAAACTAATCTAATGGGCCTAAATTGATTTTAATTAATTAACCTAAACCATTTTTAAGCCTATTTTTTTATTTAGTGGGTTTTGATCCTAACGTGGGCTTGGGCCCAAAGAGCTAAAAGATCCAAAAACAAAACGTAAACAAAAATCATAACAAAGTCATATCAAACACAGGATTTATGTGATTATATAAAAAAACCCTAAATCAATTTACATGCAACCCTAAATTAATCTACTGCCATCATTAATTTTAATTGAATTTTACCTAATTGAACTTAAATTACTAATCAATTTTAGTGCAGAAAATATAAAATTCCACTATTTCCCACTATTGGGGCTATTACAAACTACTGTACAGAAATTGAAAATCAAATTAATTACTACCCAAAACAAAAGAAAATTAAAAGAATGCAGAAATCATAAATCCTAAATCCTATAGGGGTTTTACAGATCTTAATCCATGGCATTCCATGGATTTTTCTAATGGTCACTACCAAAATTTCATATCACCACCTTCACCTCCAGGGTACCACAGGACATCAATTAAAACAAATAAAACACAAAAAATTTAATTAGTAATGAATCAAATAAAAATAAAACAAAGAGATCAAATCAAAATGAAAGAGGAAAAGAAGAATAAAAATGTTATACAAATGTTGTTTGAATGCCCCTCATATTGGGATTGTCACCATTTTGAGATTGACTCTTTAGTTTTTTCTTGATTCTCTAGACTTTAAAAGTAAAGAATGTATTTTTTTTTGCAATAACTTAATTAGGGTTTTTATTCTCTCTGATTTTTTTTTCGTAGCTCTTCTTCTCGCAGCTATTTTTTTCATAAACTCTCTCTGCCTCTCCCTTTTTTCTCTCTCCCATCCTTCTGGCTTTTAAAGCCAAACCCAACCACCTCAACTCCTGTGATCACGCAAGGAAGTTACGTGATAGTTGCGAGCAAGATTTAGAGTCTCTTAGTCTGCATTTTATTTTTTGAATTTTCAAAATCAGGATAATTAGATGATAAGTGATAGGATTTTGAAAAATTAAAGACTCATAGCATGCACGTGGTGTCCTGGACCAATAAAAAAAATAAAAAATGACGTAATGCCAATCAGCATTAATTGTCAAACGACTTTTTCAAAAAAAATTAAATTACAAAAAAGGTCCTTAAAAGTTTCTAATTTCTACAATCAAATCCCTAAAAAAACTAATTTTTCAATTAAAATCCACAAAATGTTGCAATTTAGTCCTTTAAATTGAGAAACTTAACACCAAAGATCAATTCTAAATTAGATTTTCATCATAGGGGCTTTCATCATACACGTGCATAATTGCATCCTGAAATTGGGTGCTTACAGGGGGAATGATGCAACAAAGCTAAACAAGCTCATCAAACCAAGTGATCCATTACATTATAAAGGACCGATGACAAAATCAAGAACAAAGAAGTTCAAAAAAGCATTGAAATTGCTTATCTTTCACATTATAAGCTAGTTGGTGGATTCAACTATAAGTACAAGCTTTGAGCCATATGATGAAGAATTCAAGCTAATTAACTTAATTTCTTATTCTAAAATTAATTAGCTTGAATTAGACGAATTTTGAAGTTATTTTTTTCTATTTTGGAGAAAATAAGGAAGATTTAAGAAGATGTGAGAAGATTTAAGAATATTCTAAGTCAAAGTCAACAAGTCAAAGTCAAGGGTCAATGGTCAACATCCTACATATCATGTGACATGGCATGCTTCAATGCTTAGTTGTCATGAGTTGTCATTATGCTTAGTTGTAATGAGTTATCATTATGCTTAGTTGTAATGAGTTGTCATTAGTTGTCCATTTTGACTTTTCATATTATTCCCTCCCTCTTGAAGATGATTCGCCCTCGAATCATAGCCATCTTCTACAGTTAATAAATTTATGAATCCTCCAGGGTCAAATACAAACATCTTTTTTGAAAACTTCTCCTTTGAAATAATGCACTATAAAAGTAGCTTAAAAAAAACTTGAACTTGATTGAACATTCGAAGCATAGAACTTTTGATCATGAACTTGTAAGGATTGCATTCTTGTTGCTTCCTTCTAAACTTGAAACATGAATATCTCAAGTTCTTCTTGGCATAAGTGAAGACTCCATAAATTGCATTGTTGACATAAGGAACTTCAATAACATCAGCAAAGGGATCTTTGTATGGCATAGAAGTCTGTAAAATAACTTTCAAAACACTAGAAAAGAAAGATTAAAATTGTTAGTATAATCATAATGAATAACCAACTCTTGATCTTTCATGATGCTCCCAATCTCTAGGTTCTCCTTTTCACTCATGCCTTGCTCATTTTCTCTCACTAGTTGATTAGTGCACATGTCTTCAATAACTGTCTTTGGTGATGTAGTTTCAATTTGATGCTCTTCCTCCCTACTCTTCTCCTCAACTTGTTGCTCAATCAATTCGGTAACTTTAACACCTTCATGTTCCTTGGAATCACACACTATCATCGTCTCCTCATAAGAACCCACTTGCTTTTCAAACTCCAAAGCAAGTTCAATTACAACCTTTAAAGAGATAGAAGGTTCTAATTGCACTTCTTTCTTTAATCTCTTAGCAATATCACACTTATGCTCACTGATGAATTTTGCAACTTTCCTCCTTTCAAATTCACCTACATCACTTGCAATTACAAACAACTTAAACTTTTTAATATAATCATTAACACATAATTCATCACCTTGTTTAAGCCTTTGTAATTTAAGATGAAATTTATCTCTAACTTCAGAAGGAATAAAATGTCTAGTCATTAACCTCTTCATTACCTCCCAATTTTTAATCTCACTATGCCTATTCTCTCTCCATGATGCCATCAAATCTTCCCACCATACAGCAGCATGACCCAAAAATTTACAAGAAGCAAGTTTACACTTTTGGAAGTCACTTAATTCAAGAGAATCAAATATCTCCTCCATTTGTTGCATCCATTCCAAATAAACATAAGGATCATCCCCACCAAGAAAATAAGGCATATCGATGCTAAAAAAAATTAGGTTTGAAAGGATATAGAAAAAAAATCCTCACAAAGCACTCCCTTACGTGTTTACACTCAAGAATGTGAATGCTCTCGTGTTTCACTAAAAAAAATTTTTTTTTTTTCAATTTATGAAGAATTGAGAAGAAGAAAAGAATATATAATACATGAAAATAAAAGGATACGTAACCAAACCTTGAAGTTTATCTCTGATACCAAACTAATACGAACCCTACCTATAATAGAGATAGAACACGCATCCAACTTTGAAATCTTGCCCAAGGATCATCAAGGATAGTTATGTTGATGGAGCTAAATCCCTTGCTTATTAAATTGAAGCAAGATACTTAGCTATTATATGATGAACAATCACACAATTCTAAGTTTAATCTAACCTAGTAATTATAATGAAAGGTACAAGTGAAACAATTCAAGTAAACTTGCAAAGTTTCAAAAGAATAAAGTTCAAGGAAAAACCTTACTTTTTATATTTCAATGCTTCTTAAATTCGTATGTCATAGGGTTAGCCCTTATATAGGCATGTAAACAACCTAATCCTTAAAGGAAAAGGTTCTATTCCTTATTCCCAAAGATACTTATATAGGAAAATCCTTAATTAAGGAGATTTCCTTTAAAATAGGACAACTAATGACAACTCATCTTTGAAAAGTCAAAATTGACAACTCATTACAATTCATGACAACTAAGCAAAATGACAACTCATGACAACTAAGCATTAAAGCATGCCATGTCACATGCCATGTCATATGTTGATCATTAACCATTGACTTTGACTTATTGACTATGTAACTTTGACTTTGACTTGTTGACTTTGACTTGGAGTATTCTTGAATCTTCTCACATATTCTAGAATCTTCTTGAATCTTCCTTATTGACTCCAAAATAGGAAAATAAATCAAAATTCATCCAATCAAGCTAATTATTTTCAAAACAAGAACATAAGCTAATTAGCTTGAATTCTTCATGTTCAGGCATTGTTGATTCCTTTTAGGGTTCATATTAAAAATAATTTGTGCAAAAATTTGCACGAGTTCACATTTTGTGTTTAGATATGTGCAGCTGTGCACAAATTGTGCATTCAATTTTGTCAATCATATTTATGAGTTTAGAATGCTAGAATATATATTAAGTATTGTAAATATGCAATTGGAACATTGGATAACATGTTTAAAATAATTTGTACACAAATTTGCACGAGTTCATGTTTTGCATTCAAATATGTGCAGACGTGCACAAACTATGCATTCAATAATGTCAATCATATCTACTAGTTTAGAATGCTAGAATATGTATTAAGTATTGTAAATATGTGATTGGAACAATGGATAACATGTTGAAAACCATTTGTGAGCAAATTTGCACAACTTCAGGTTTTGCTATGAAATATGCACTAATGTGCACAAATTGTGCATTGAATTATGTCAATTTGATTTACAAGTTGGGAATTACATAATTTTTAATTTGAATTGTAAATATGTAATTAGACCATTGGAAAACATGTTTTAAACCATTTTTTCACAAATTTGTAGGAGTTCAAATTCTGTGTTCAAACATGCACACATTTGCGTAAATTGTGCATTCAATTATGTCAAATTTATTTATGAGTTTCAAATGCTGGAATATGTATTAAGGTTTGAAAATATACATTTGTAAGATTGGATAACATGTTTCAAACAATTTGTGCGCAAATTTGCACTTGTTCATGTTTTGTGTTCAAATATGCACAAACATGCAAAAATTGTGCATTCAGTAATGTCAATTATATCTATGTGTTGAGAATGCTAGGATATGTACTTAGTATTGTAAATATGCAATTGGAATAATTGATAACACATTTAAAACCATTTGTACACTAATTTGCACGACTTCACGTTCTACATTCAAATATGTTCAAATGTGCACAAATTGCACATTCAATTATGTCAATTTGATTTATGTATTTGTAAAGATATAATTTGTACTTCATATTGTAAATATGCAATTGGACCATTAGATAACATGTTTTAAACCAATTATGCACAAATTTGCATTAAAACATGCACAAATGTGCTCAAATAGTGCAATAAAATCAATTTGATGGATGAGTTTAGAATGTTGGAATATATATTTAGGAATGAAAATATGCAATTGGAACATTGGATAAGATATTTAAAACAATTTGTGCACAAATTTGTACAAGTTCACGTTTTGTGTTCAAACTTGCACAAATTATGCATTCAATTATGTCAATGTGATTTATGAATTTGTAGTGATATAAATTGCATTTTGGATATTAAATAGGCAGTTTGACCATAGGATAACACGTTTTAAACCGTTTATGCAAAAATTTGCATGAGTTCATGTTTTGCATTTAAACATGCAAAAAGTATACATTCAATTAAATCAATTTGATTTATGAGCTTATAATGTTAGAATATGTATTTAGGATTGAAAATATACAATTGGAACTCTGGATAACATTTTTAAAATAATTTGTGCATAAATTTGCACGAGTTCACATTTTATGTTTAAACATTCATAGACGTGCACAAATTGTGGATTCAATATTTTCAATCATATTTATGAGTTTATAATGCTAGAATATATATTAAGGATTGTAAATATACAACTGGAACATTGGATAATATGTTTAAAATAATTTGCACAAGTTCACGTTCTGCGATTAAACATGACCAGACATGCACAAATTGTGCATTCAATAATTTCAATCATATTTATGAGTTTAGCTAATTATTAAGTATTGTTAATTTGCAATTAGAAAATTGGATAACACGTTTTAAACTATTTTTGTGCAAATTTGCATGACTTCACATTTTGCTTTCAAACATTCATAAATGTGCACAAATAGTGCATTCAATTAAATCAACTTGATTTATGAGTTGAGAATATTATGATTTGTAATTTGGATTGTAAATATGCAATTTGACCATTGGAAAACATGTTTTAAACCAAATTTGCACAAATTTGCAAGAGTTCACGTTTTACGTTCAAACATGCAAAAATGTGCGTAAACTGCGCATTCAATTATGTCAATTTGATTTATGATTTTGGAATGCTGGAATATATATTAAGGTTTGAAAATATTCATTTGGAATATTGCATAACATGTTAAAACAATTTGTGCCCAAATTTACACTTGTTCACATTTTGTGTTCAAATATGCGCAAACGTGCAAAATTGTGCATTCAGTAATGTCAGTTATATCTATGGGTTGAGAATGCTAGGATATGTACTTAGTATTATAAATATGCAATTGGAACAATGGATAACATGTTTAAAACCATTTGTGCACTAATTTGCAGAACTTCACATTTTTCTTTCAAATATGCGCAAATGTGCACAAATTGTGCATTCAATTATGTCAATTTGATTTATTAGTTTGTAAAGATATAATTTATATTTCAGATTATAAATAAGCAATTGGACCATTAGATAAAATATTTTTAACCAATAATCCACAAATTTACAGGATTTCACGTTATGTGTTCAAACTTGCACATATGTGCTCAAATTTTGCATTCAATTCAATCAATTTGATGAATGAGCTTAGAATGATGGAACATGTATATAGGAGTAAAAATACACAATTGGAACATTGGATAACACATTTAAAATAATTTGTGCATAAATTTGCACGAGTTCACGTTTTGCGTTCAAACTTTCACAAATTGCGCATTGAATTATGTCAATTTGATTTATGAGTTTTTAGTGACATAAATTGTATTTTGGATATTAAATAGGCAATTTAATAGTAGGATAACACATTTTAAGCCACTTATGCATAAATTTGTAGGAGTTCACATTTTGCGTTCAAACATGTATAAATTATGGATTCAATTAAATCAATTTGATTTATAAGTTTAGAATGCTAGAATATGTATTTAGGATTGAAAATATGCAATTGGACTTTGGATAACATGTTTAAAATAATTTGTGTACAAATTTGCATGAGTTCATGTTTTGTGTTCAAACATGCGCAGCCGTGCACAAATTGTGCATTCAATATTGTAAATCATATTTATGAGTTTAGAATGCTAGAATATGTATTAAGCATTGTAAATATTCAATTGGAACATTGGATAACATGTTTAAAACATTTTAAACATAAATTTGCATGAGTTCACGTTTTGCATTCAAACATGCTCAAATGTGCATAAATTGTGCATTTAGGAATGTCAATCATATTTACGAGTTTTGAATGCTAGAAAATGTAATAAGTGTTGTAAATATGCAATTGGAACATTGGATAACATGTTTAAAACCATTTGTGAGCAAATTTGCATGACTTCAGGTTTTGCTATGAAACATACACTAATGTGCACAAATTGTGCATTGAATTCTATCAATTTGATTTACAAGTTGAGAATGATATAATTTGTAATTTTAATTGTAAATATGCAATTAGACCATTGTAAAAAAAGGAAATCATTTTTGCACAAATTTGCAGGAGTTCAAGTTTTGCATTCAAACATGCAGACATTTGCACAAATTGTGCATTCAATTATGTCAATTTTATTTATGATTTTTGAATGCTGGATATATATTGAGGTTTGAAAATATACAATTGGAACATTGAATAACATGTTTCAAACAATTTGTGTGCAAGTTTACACTTATTCACGTTTTATGTTCAAATACGCACAAATGTGCAAAAATTGTGCATTCAGTAATGTCAATTATATCTATGTGTTGAGAATGCTAGGATATGTACTTAGTATTGTAAATATACAATTGGAGCAAAGGATAACACATTTAAAACCATTTGTGCATTATTTTTCACGACTTCACATTCTATGTTAAAATACGTGCAAATGTACACAAATTGTGCATTTGATTATGTCAATTTGATTTATGTGTTTGTAAATATTTAATTTGTACTTTAGATTGTAAATATGAAATTGGACCATTGGATAGTATGCTTTAAACTAATTACGCAAAAATTTGTAGGAGTTCACATTTTGCATTCAAACATGCACAAATGTGATCAAATTGTGCAATTAAATCAACTTGATGTATGAGTTTAAAATGCTGGAATAAGTATTTAGGAATGAAAATATGCAATTGGAACATTGGATAACATATTCAAAACAATTTGTGTGCAAATTTGCACGAGTTCACGTTTTGCATTCAAACTTGCACAAATTGTGCATTCAATTATGTCAATTTCATTTATGAGTTTGTAGTGATATAAATTGTATTTTGGATATTAAAAATGTTATTTGATTGTAGGATTACATGTTTTAAACCATTTATTAATAAGTTTTCAAGAGTTCACGTTTTGCATTCAAACATGCACAAATTGTGCATTTAATTAAATCAATTTGATCAATAAGTTTATAATGATAGAATATGTATTTAGGATTGAAAATATGCAATTGGAACTTTGGATAACATGTTTAAAATAATTTGTGCACAAATTTGCATGAGTTCACATTTTGTGTTCAAACGTGCATAAATTGTGCATTCAATATTGTCAATCATATTAATGAGTTTAGAATGCTAGAATATGTATTAAGCATTGTAAATATGCATCTGGAACATTTGATAACATGTTTAAACAATTTTCACGAGTTCACGTTTTGCAATCAAACATGCGCAGACATGCACAAATTTTGTATTCAATAATTTCAATCATATTTATGAGCTTAGAATGCTAGAATAAGTATTAAGTATTGTTAATTTGCAATTAGAGCATTGGATAATACATCTTAAACCATTTGTGCATAAATTTGCACGAATTCACATTTTGCTTTCAAACATTCACAAATGTGCACAAGTAGTGCATTCAATTAAATGAACTTGATTTACAAGTAAGGAATAATATAATTTGTAATTTGGATTGGAAATATGCAATTGGACTATAGGAAAGCATGTTTTAAACCATTTTTACTTAAATTTGCATGAGTTCACGTTTTGCGTTCAAACATGTACAAATGTGCGTAAATTGTGCATTCAAGTATGTCAATTTGATTTATGAGTTTGGAATACTGGAATATTTATTGAGGTTTGCAAATATGTAGTTGGAACATTAGAAATCATGTTAAAAAAATTTGTACGCAAATTTGCACTTGTTCACGTTTTGTGTTCAAATATGTGGAAACATCCAAAAATAGTGCATTCAGTAATGTCAATTATATCTATGTGTTGAGAATGGTAGGATATGTACTTAGTATTGTAAATATGCAATTGGAACAATGGATAACACATTCAAAACCATTTTTCCACTGATTTGCATAACTTCACGTTCTGCTTTCAAATATGCGCAAATGTGCACAAATTGCGCATTCAATTATGTCAATTTGATTTATAAGTTTGTAAAGATATAATTTATATTTCAAATTGTAAATATGCAATTGGACCATGGGATAAAATGTTTTAAACCAATTATGCACAAATTTGCAGGATTTCACGATCTGCATTTAAATATGAACAAATGTTCTCAAATTGTGCATTCAATTAAATCAATTTGATGTATGAGTTTAGATTAGGACTGAAAATATGCAATTAGAACATTGGATAACACATTTAAAACAATTTGTGCGCAAATTTGCACGAGTTCACATTTTGCATTCAAACTCGCATAAATTGTGCATTTAATTATGTCAATTTCATTTATGAGTTTGTAGTGATATAAATTGTATTTTGGATATTAAATAGGCGGTTTCACAGTAGGATAAAATGTTTTAAACCATTTATGCACAAATTTGTAGGAGTTCACGTTTTGCATTCAAACATGCACAAATTGTGCATTCAATTAAATCAATTTGATTTATAAGTTTAGAATACTAGAATATGTATTTAGGATTGAAAATATGCAATTGGAGAATTGAATAAAATGTTTAAAATAATTTGTGCACAAATTTGCATGAGTTCATGTTTTGCGTTCAAACATGCACAGCCGTGCACAAATTATGCATTCAATATTATCAGTTATATTTATGAGTTGAGAATGATAGAATATGTAATAAGCATTGTAAATATGAAATTGGAACATTGGATAATATGTTTAAAAGAATATGCACACAAATTTGCATGAGTTCACGTTTTGCGTTCAAACATGCTCAAATGTGCACAAATTGTGCATTCAATAATGTTAATCTTATTTACGAGTTTTGAATGCTAGAAAATGTATTAAGTATTGTAAATATGCAATTGGAACATTGGATAACATGTTTAAAACCATTTGTGACCAAATTTGCATTACTTCAGGTTTTGCTATAAAATATACACTAATGTGCACAAATTGTGCATTGAATTCTGTCAATTTGATTTACAAGTTGGGAATTATATAATTCAAAATTTGAATTGTAAATATGCAATTAGACCATTGGAAAACATGGTTTAAATCATTTTTGCACAAATTTGCAAGAGTTCAAGTTTTACGTTCAAACATGCACAAATTGTGCATTCAATTATGTTAATTTGATTTATGAGTTTGGAATGTTGGAATATGTGTTGAGGTATGAAAATATGCAATTGGAACAATGGATAACATGTTTCAAACATTTTATGTTCAAATATGCGCAAACGTGCAAAAATTGTGCATTCAGTAATGTCAATTATATCTATGTGTTGAGAATGCTAGGATATATACTTAGTATTGTAAATATGCAATTTGAACAATGGATAACACGTTTAAAACTATTTGTGCACAAATTTGCAAGACTTCATGTTCTGCATTCAAATATGCGCAAATGTGCGTAAATTGCGCATTCAATTATGTCAATTTTATTTATGTGTTTGTAAAGATATAATTTGTACTTCAGATTGTAAATTTGCAGTTGGGTCATTGGATAACATGTTTTAAACCAATTATGCACAAATTTGCAAGACTTCACGTTTTACATTCAAACATGCACAAATGTGCTCAAACTGTGTAATTAAATCAATTTAATGTATGAGTTTAGAATGTTGGAATATGTATTTAGGGCTGAAAATATGCAATTGGAACATCGGTTAACATATTTAAAACAATTTGTGTGCAAATTTGCACGAGTTCACATTTTGTATTCAAACTTGCACAAATTGTGCATTCAATTATGTCAATTTAATTTATGATTTTATAGTGATATAAATTGTATTTTGCATATTAAATAGGTAGTTTGATCATAGTATAACAAGTTTTAAACCATTTATGCACAAATTTGCAAGAGTTCACATTTTTTGTTCAAACATGTATAAATTGTGCATTTAGTTAAATCAATTTAATTTATGAGTATATAATGATAGAATATGTATTTAGGATTGAAAATATGAAATTGGAACTTCTGATAACATGTTTAAAGTAATTTGTGCACAAATGTTTACGAGTTCACATTTTGTTTTCAAACATGCTCAAACGTGCACAAATTGTGCATTCAATATTGTCAACCATAATTATTTGTTTAGAATGCTAGAATATGTATTAAGCATTGTAACTATGGAACTACAATATTGAATAAAATGTTTAAAACAATTTAAACAAGTTCACGTTTTGCGCTTAAACATGCATAGACGTGCACAAATTGTGCATTCAATAATGTCAATCATATTTATGAGTTTATAAAGCTAGAATATGTATTAAGTATTGTAAATTTGCAATTGGAACATTGGATAAGACGTTTTAAACTATTTTTTCACAAATTTGCAAGACTTCACATTTTGCTTGCAAACATTCACAAATGTGCACAAGTAGTGCATTCAATTAAATCAATTTGATTTACGAGTTGGGAATAATATAATTTGTAATTTGAATTGTAAATATGCAATTGGATAAAATGATTTAAACCAATTATGCACAAATTTGCAGGAGTTCACATTTTGTATTCAAACATGCACAAATGTGCTCAAATTGTGCATTCAATTAAATCCATTTGATGTATGATTTTAGAATGTTGGAATATGTATTTAGGACTAAAAATATACAATTGGAACATTGGATAACACATTTAAAATAACTTGTGCACAAATTGTGCACTCAATTATGTCAATTTGATTTATGAGTTTGTAGTGATATAAGTTGTATTTTGGATATTAAATAGGCAGTTTGACAGTAGGATATCACATTTTAAACCATTTATACACAAATTGACAGGAGTTCACGTTTTGGTTTCAAACATGCACAAATTGTGCATTCAAATAAATCAATTTGATTTATAAGTTTAGAATGATAGAATATGTATTTAGGATTGAAAATATGCAATTGGAACTTTGGATAACATGTTTAAAATAATTTGTGCACAAATTTGCACGAGTTCACGTTTTATGTTTAAACATGTGTAGCCGTGCACAAATTGTGCATTCAATATTTTCAATCATACTTATGAGTTTAGAATGGTAAAATGTATTAAGCATTGTAAATATGCTATTGGAATATTGGATAACATGTGTAAAACAATTTACACACAAATTTGCAAGAGTTCACGTTTTGCGTTCAAATATGCATAGACGTATAGAAATTGTGCATTCAATAATGTCAATCATATTTATGACTTTAAAATGCTAGAATATGTATTAAGTATTATAAATATGCAATTGGAACATTGGATAACAGATTTAAAACCATTTGGGCATAAATTTGCATGACTTTAGGTTTTGATATGAAACATACACTAATGTGCACAAATTGTGATACGAACGTGGTTAACTTATACCAAACTGATATTCAATCTTGATAACCTTGCCAAGGATCATTCATAAATCAAGCAAAGGAAAAGTCTAATTTCCAATAAGACCCTTAAATAACCTGTACTTAAGAACCTTAATTATAAAGAATTAAAGGTTGCTTCGTATAAACCTAAAATTAACAAAGTCAATTTCAAGTCTAAATTAAACTAAGTTTGAATGTACCAAGCCTTCACTTGATAAATTCACTAAAGTTATTTTAAGAACAAAATAAAAGACTTTAACCTCTCAAGAATTTAGAATTAATTGATAAACTTTATTAAATTCGTACTATATTGATATGGCCTTTATATAGGCATGTACACATCCTGATCCTCGAAGGAATAGGTTTTCTTACTTATTTCTAAAGACTCCTACAAAGGAAAATCCTTAACTAAATAGGATCCCTTAAAAAAATATGACAACTAAGCTTTGAAAAGTCAAATTGACAACTCATACCAACTAAGAATTAAGATGTTAAATTGACAACTCATGACAACTAAGCAAAATTTAACAAATTCTTTAAATGAGTAGCAGCCACACTCCATCGCATCTAGGGTTTTATTTGTAGGGAATATTCTTGAAAGATTCTTAATTATTGGAGATTCCCTTAGCATCTTCTAGAACCTTCTAAAATCTTCAAAATTCCATTTATGTATTTTGAATGCAAATCACTCCACTTGAAGATTTTGACATGAATTCTTTATTTTGAGGGTCAAAATATGATAATAAGGTGCAAAAAGAATGATTTTGCCCTTGTGTCAAACTTTCTCCAAATTCACTCAATTGAGCTCCATTTGCACTTGTGCTTTGATTCTCTATCCTAAACTTGATTTTTTGCTTCAAGAACAATCCTAAACCACCCTTAAACATCTTCATGCATGTTCTAATCATTGGACCATTATACTTGAGTGGATCAGCATGTTGGTAACATGTTTGGTGCTTGCTTGGTTCATATCATTCCCCCTTCCTTGTGAAGATTCGTCCTCAAATATAACCCATGTTGTAAAGTTGGTATATTTTGATGTCCTCCGGGATCAAATAAAAATACCTTGATAGAGTAATTCTCCTTTGTAGCAATAATGAACATAAGCAGCTTTAGAATTCCTTGAACTTGAGGACTTACTCAAAATGCAGCACTAGTATTCATAAACTTGTAAATGTTGAATTCTTGTTTTTTCCTTCTAAATTTGAAACATTAATATCTTAAGCTCTTCTTGCTACAATTGAAAACTCCATGGATTCCCTTGAAAGAAGTAAAAAAATTGTAGATCTTTCTTATACTTCATGCAAGGAATGAAATCTTCAAAGGGATTCCTGACCTTGTATTGCATTTCAACAACATTATTAAATGGATCTTTATATGGCTTCAAGGTCTGGAAAACAACTTTGAAAACACTAGAAAAAGAAAGATTAAAGTTGTTAGTATATTAATGCTGAATAACCATCTCCTTATCCTTCATAATGCTCTTAATCTATAGTTTTCTCTTTTGTGAAAAAACTTCCAAATTTCCCTCTCCATGGTTCATGCACTCTTTATGGTCACAATATGCATTCTTGACAACTCCTCGACTAGTTAATCCTTCTACAAGTTCACTAGCTTGCTCAAAACTTTGTGAACAATCCTTTTTAGCCTCAATATCTCTTTCAAAAATTTGCAATTTCTCATCATTTTCTTTACTAGGCTGCACACACTTTCCATTGTCATCAACTTCTTACAATATTTCATCAAGGCATTTGGCATTGTTTTGCTCCAACACCCTGACAATTTCTTCATCAACTATTTTCTCTTTAAAATCATTGTTCACACTTTCTTCATTAACCAAGACATGAATGTTGTCATCCTCCTTAATAACCCAATCATCTACTTCAATGCATAATTGCTCTTCATATTTCTCACCATGCTCACTCAACCCTTTTTCAACACTTAACTCACTCAACTCAGTTTTAACACCCAACTCCCTCTTTTCTTTTCTCTTATCATGTCTCTCAACCACTTCAATGACTTCAAAATTCCTTGAACTTTGTTTATGCCCTTGAAATTGATTGTGCAAATAATAATTTGGCATAAATCTCTTTTGCATGATAGTCTTCATCTATTGCCATGTAGACATAGGTTCTTCACCATAATGCCTCCTTGAGACCATTAGTTTATTCCACCAAGCAAGTGCATAGCCCATGAATATGCTAGTTGCATACTTTCTTTTCCTCATAGTAGTTGTGGCAATTAAATAGAAAATGTACCTTCTTTTCCCATGCTAGATATGCTTTAGGATCACTTCTGCTATGGAAATTAGGTATTTTTATCTTTACACTCCTAAGGTTGTTATCTTGCCTATTATGCCCTTGAATGCTCTCATTAACAAACTCATCATCATCCTCATGCCATCTCCCTTTATGAACTTGTCTAGGTGTGATTTTAGTCATATTATTAGTGTTATTGGTGGTGGTTGTAGCTTGGCTTTGCTCTAAGCTCCCTATTTGCTCTCGAACCTTTTGATGGCTATTTAATTGACTCATTTGTTCTTGCATTCCCTTCATAAAGAGTTTCCATTTGGAATCTTTCTCAACCTTTTTTCAACTTGACATGTTATAAATAAAGAAATAAAAGGAAAAAAAACCTCACAAGTAACACTCCCTTACGTGTTTACACTCAAAGAATGTCACTCAACACTCATGTTTCACTCAATTAGGCTTTTACCCTCTTATTAGCTCACCACTTACCTTTTACCTCTCAAATTCCTTTCTTATAGTTCTTATAGAACTTAAGTTACTAATTATCAAACTAAGCTCAATACAAAATAAACAAAGAAAAATTAAACTCAAATTTGACTATAAGAGCCAAACAAAATGCAACAAACAAAGACAATATCCAAACAAAATGAAAACAAGAAATTTTTGAATAAGTGTTTAAACTACCCCAAACATAACTTAAGAAGAAGAGTAGAATATTCAAAAATTGAAATAAGGAAAAGGTATTGAATTTAGAATTAAAACATCAAATTGAAATGGTTTTAGGCGAAATTGAATTCAAATTTGATTAATTCAACTTTTTTTTCACAATTCAAAACTTTTTTCTTCCCTTTTTTTTTATTTTTTTAATATAACAGATGCAAAATGACCAAATTAAAAATAAACTCAAATTTATATCTATTTGTGATGAACAAGACTCTTAAGATGCAAAGCAACAAAAGAATAAATAATTTTTTTTATTTTTTTTAAAGACTAAAAACAAGTTGGAATATGAAGAAAAGAATGAAAATAATGCAAGATAACAAAGAAAAATGAATTTCAGTTCTACGATCACAAAGAAAAAGAATTGATATCAAACAAGACATAAGAACAAATGAAATAAGAAATAATGATTGGATTAAATGCAAACAACAAAGAAAAGTAAAGATACATATTGATTAATGAGCCAAAGCTCTAATACCCAATGATACAAACATGGTTAACTTGTACCAAACTTGTATCAATCTTGATAACTTACCAAGGATCGTTCATAAATCAAGCAAAGGAAAACTCTAATTCCCAACAAGACCTTTAAATAACCTATACTTAAGAACCTTAATTATAAAGAATTAAAGGTTGTTCAATATAAACCTAAAATTAACGAAGTCAATTTCAAGTCTAAATTAAACTAAGTTTGAATGTACCAAGCCTTCACTTGATAAATTCACTAAAGTTCTTTCAAGAATAAAAGAAAAGGACTTTAACCTCTCAAGAATTTATAATTAATTGATAAAATTCATTAAATTCGTACTACATTGATATGGCCTTTATATAGGCATGTAAACATCCTAATCCTTAAAGGTATATATTTTCTTACTTATTCCTAAAGAATCCTACAAAGGAAAATCCTTAACTAAATAGGATCCCTTCAAAAAAAATATGACAACTAAACTTTGAAAAGTCAAATTGACAACTCATGACAACTAAGCATTAAAAAGTCAAATTGACAACTCATGAAAACTAAGTAAAATTTAACCAAGTATTTAAATGAGTAGCAGCCACTCTCCATCACATCTAGGGTTTTATTTGTAAGGCATATTCTTAAATGATTCTTAATTCTTGGAGATTCCCTTAGCATATTCTGGAAACTTCCAAAATCTTTAAAATTGCACTTTATGTGTTTTGAATGAAAATCACTTCACTTGAAGATTTTGACATGAATTCTTTATTTTGATGGTCAAAAGATGATAACAAGGTTCAAAAAGGACAATTGTCAAACTTTCTCCAAATTCACTCAATTGAGCTCCATTTGCACTTGTGCTTTGATTCTCTATCCTAAACTTGATCTTTTTCTTTAAGAACAATCCTAAACCACCCTTAAACATCTTCATGCATGTTATAATCATTAGACCATTATACTTGAGTGGATCATCATTTGGTAACATGTTTAGTGCTTGATTAGTTCATATCAAATTGTGCATTGAATTATGTCAATTTGATTTACAAGTTGGGAATGATACAATTTGTAACTTGAACTGTAAATATGCAATTAGACTATTGGAAAACATGTTTTAAACCATTTTTGCACAAACTTACAGGAGTTTAAGTTTTGCGTTCAAACATGTAGAAAATTATGAAAATTATGTAGTAAATTATGTCAATTTGATTTATGAGTTTGGAATGCTCGAATATATATTGAGGTTTGAAAATATGCAATTGGAACATTGGATAACATGTTTCAAATAATTTGTGCACAAATTTGCAATTGTTCATGTTTTGTGTTCAAATATGCACAAACATGCAAAAATTGTGCATTCAGTAATGTCAATTATATCTATGTATTGAGAATGCTAGGATATGAATTTAGTATTGTAAATATGCAATTGGAACAATGGATAACATGTTTAAAACCATTTGTGCACTAATTTGCATGACTTGATGTTTTGTGTTCAAATATGTGTAAATGTGCACAAATTGCACATTCAATTATTTCAATTCAATTTATGTGTTTGTAAAGATATAATTTGTACATCATATTGTAAATATGCAATCAGACAATTGGATAACATGTTTTAAACCAATTATGCACAAATTTGGAGTTCACATTTTGAGTTCAAACATGCAAAAATGTGCTCAAATTTTGCAATTAAATCAATTTGATGTATGAGTTTAGAATGTTGGAATATGTATTTAGGGCTGAAAATATGCAATTAGAACATTAGAGAACATATTTAAAATAATTTGTGCATAAATTTGCATGAGTTCACATTTTACTTTCAAACATGCACAAATTGTGCATTCAATTAACTCAATTTGATTTAATTATTTATAATGCTAGAATATTTATTTAGGATTGAAAAAATGCAATTGAAATTTTGGATAACATGTTTAAAGTAATTTGTTCACAAATTTGCACGAGTTAAAGTTTTATGTTCAAATATGCGTAGACGTGCACAAATTGTGCATTCAATATTGTCAATCATATTTATGAGTTTAGAATGCTAGAATATATATTAAGCATTGTAAATATGCAATTGTAAATTGGATAACATGTTTAAAATAATTTGCACAAGTTCACATTTTGTGTTCAAACATGCGCAAATGTGCAGAAATTGTGCATTCAATAATGTCAATCATATTTATGAGTTTAGAATTCTAGAATATGTATTAAGTATTGTAAATTTGCAATTTGAACATTGGATAAGACGTTTTAAACCATTTGTGCACAAATTTGCAAGACTTCACATTTTGCTTTCAAACATTCAAAAAAGTGCACAAGTAGTGCATTCAATTAAATCAACTTGATATGTAGGGAATAATATAATTTGTAATTTGGATTGGAAATATGCAATTGGACCATTGGAAAATATGTTTTAAACCATTTTTCCATAAATTTGCAAGAGTTCACATTTTGCGTTTAAACATGTACAAATGTGCGCAAATTGTGCATTCAATTATGTCAATTTGATTTATGAGTTTGGAATGCTTGAATATGTATTGAGGTTTGAAAATATGCAATTAGAACATTGGATAACATGTTAAAATAATTTGTGCACAAATTTGCACTTGTTCACATTTTGTGTTCAAATATACTCAAATGTGCAAAAATTGTGCATTCAGTAATGTCAATTATATCTATGTGTTGAGAATTATAGGATATGTACTTAGTATTGTAAATATGCATTTCAAACAATGGATAACACGTTTAAAACCATTTGTGCACTAATTTGTACAACTTCACGTTCTGCGTTCAAATATGCGTAAATGTGCACAAATTGTGCATTCAATTATGTCAATTTAATTTATGAGTTTTAGAGATATAATTTGTATTTTGGATTGTAAATATGTAATTGGATGATTGGATAAAATGTTTTAAACCAATTATGCACAAATTTGTAGGAGTTCACGTTTTGCGTTCAAACATGCACAAATGTGCTCAAAATGTGCATTCAATTAAATCAATTTAATGTATGATTTTAGAATGATAGAATATGTATTTAGGACTGAACATATGCAATTGGAACATTGGATAACATATTTAAAATAATTTGTGTGCAAATTTACACAAGTTCACATTTTGTGTCCAAACTTGCACAAATTTTGCATTCAATTATGTCAATCTGATTTATGTGTTTGTAGTGATATAAATTGTATTTTGGATATTAAATAGGCAGTTTGACAATGGGATATCAAGTTTTAAACCATTTATGGAGAAATTTGCAGGAGTTCACACTTTGCATTCAAACATGCACAAATTATGCATTAAATTAAATTAATTTGATGTATAAGTTTAGAATGCTAGAATATGTATGTAGGAATGAAAGTATGAAATTGGAGCATTGGATAACATGTTTAAAATAATTTGTGCACAAATTTGCACAAGTTCATGTTTTGCATTCAAACATGCACAACTGTGCATAAATTGTGCATTCAACATTGTCAATCATATTTTTGAATTTAGAATGCTAGAATATGTATTAAGCCTTGTAAATATGCAGTTGGAAATTGGATAATATGTTTAAAACAATTTGTACGAGTTCATGTTTTGCATTCAAACATGCACAGACATACACAAATTGTGCATTCAATAATGTCAATCATATTTATGAGTTTATAATGCTAGAATATGTATTAAGTATTGTAAATTTGCAATTTGAACATTGGATAAGACGTTTTAAACCATTTGTGCACAAATTTACAAGACTTCACATTTTGCTTTCAAACATTCACAAATGTGCACAAGTAGTGCATTCAATTGAATTAACTGGATTTATGTGTAGGAATAATATAATTTGTAATTTGGATTGTGAATATGCAATTGGACCATTGGAAAATATGTTTTAAACCATTTTTGCAAAAATTTGTAGGAGTTCACGTTTTATGTTCAAACATTTACAAATGTGAGAAAATTGTGCATTCCATTATGTTAATTTTGATTTATGATTTTGCAATGCTGGAATATGTATTGAGGTTTGAAAATATGCAATTGGAACATTGGATAACATGTTAAAACAATTTGTGTGCAAATTTGCACTTGTTCACATTTTATGTTCAAATATGCGCAAATGTGCAAAAATTGTGCATTCAGTAATGTCAATTATATCTATGCATTGAGAATTATAAGATATGTACTTAGTATTGTAATGATGTAATTGGAACAATGGATAAAATGTTTGAAACCATTTGTGCACTAATTTGCATGACTTCACGTTCTGCATTCAAATATGCGCAAATACGCACAAATTGCGCATTCAATTATGTAAATATGATTTATGAGTTTGTAAATATATAATTTGTATTTCAGATTGTAAATATTCAATTGGACGATTGGATAAAATGTTTTAAACCAATTATGAACAAATTTGCAGGAGTTCACATTTTATGTTCAAACATGCACAAATGTGCTCATATTTTGCATTCAATTAAATCAATTTGATGTATGAATTTAGAATGCTGGAATATGTATTTCAAACTAAAAATATGCAATTGGAACATTGGCTAACACATTTAAAATAATTTGTATGCAAATTTGCACGAGTTCACGTTTTGCGTTCAAACTTCCATAAATTGTGCATTCAATTATGTCAATTTGATTTATGAGTTTGTAGTGATATAAATTGTATTTTGGATATTAAATAGGCAATTTGATGGTAGGATATCACATCTTTAACCATTTATGCACAAATTTACAGGAGTTCACATTTTGCGTTCAAACATGCACAAATTGTGCATTCAATTAAATTACTTTGATTTATAATTAGAATGATAGAATATGTATTTAGGATTGAAAATATACAACTGGATCTTTGGATAACATGTTTAAATCATTTGTGCACAAATTTGCACGAGTTCACATTTCGTGTTCAAACATATCCAAATGTGCACAAATTGTGCATTTAATATTATCAATTATATTTATGAGTTTAGAAAGCTAAAATATGTATTAAGCATTGTAAATATGCAACTGGAACATTGGATTACATGTTTAAAATAAATTGCACACAAATTTGCATGAGTTCATGTTTTGCGTTCAAACATGCACAAATTGTGCATTCAATAATGTCAATCATATTTATGAGTTTAGAATGCTAGAATATGTATTAAGTATTGTAAATTTGCAACTAGAACATTAGATAACATGTTTAAAACTATTTGTTCTCAAATTTGCATGACTTCAGGTTTTGTTATAAAATATGCACTAATGTGCACAAATTGTGCATTGAATTATGTCAATTTGATTTACAAGTTGGGAATGATATAATTTGTAATTTGAATAGTAAATATGCAATTAGACCATTGGAAAACATGTTTTAAACCATTTTTGCACAAATTTGCAAGAGTTCAACTTTTGCGTTAAAACAAGTACAAAATTGCGTAAATTGTGCATTCAATTATGTCAATTTGATTTATGAGTTTGGAATGATGGAATAAGTGTTAAGGTTTGAAAATATGCAAATTGGAACAATGGATAACATGTTTCAAACAATTTGTGTGCAAATTTGCACTTGTTCACGTTTTATGTTCAAATATGTGTAAATGTGCAAAAATTGTGCATTCAGTAATGTCAATTATATCTATATGTTGATAATTCTAGGATATGTACTTAGTATTGTAAATATGAAATTGGAACAATGGATGGCATGTTTAAAACCATTTGGTTCCTAATTTGCACGGCTTCACGTTTTGCATTCAAATATGCAAAAATGTGCACAAATTGTGAATTCAATTATGTCAATTTAATTTATGTGTTTGTAAAGATATAATTTGTACTTCAGATTATAAATATGCAATTGGACCATTGGATAACTTGTTTTAAACCAATTTTGAACAATTTTGTAGGAGTTCACATTTTGCATTTAAACATGTATAAATGTGCTCAAATTGTGCAATTAAATCAATTTGATGTATGAGTTTATAATGTTGGAATATGTATTTAGGACTGAAAATATGCATTTGGAACATTGGATAACATATTTAAAACAATTTATGCGCAAATTTACATGGGTTCACGTTTTGCGTTCAAACTTGCATAAATTGTGCATTCAATTATGTCATGAGTTATGAGTTTGTAGGGATAAAAGTTGTATTCTAGATAATAAATAGGTAGTTTGACCATAGGATAACACATTTTAAACTATTTATGCATAAATTTGTAGGAGTTCACATTTTGCGTTGAAACATGCACAAATTGTGCATTCAATTAAATCAATTTGATTTATGAGTTTATAACACTAGAATATGTATTTAGGATTGAAAATATGCAAATAGAACTTTGGATAACATGTTTAAAATAATTTCTGCATAAATTTGCACAAGTTCACGTTTTATGTTCAAATATGCGCAGATGTGTACAAATCATGCATTCAATACTGTCAATCATATTTATGAGTTTAGAATACTAGAATATGTATTAAGAATTGTAAATATGCAATTGGAACATTGGATAACATGTTTAAAAAAATTTGCACACAAAATTGCACGAGTTCACGTTATGCATTCAAACATGCGCAGATGTGCACAAATTGTGCATTCAATAATGTCAATCTTATTTATGAGTTTAGAATGCTAGAATATGTATTAAATATTATATATTTGCAGCTGGAATATTGGATAACATGTTTTAATCCATATGCATAAATTTTCATGACTTTTCACAATTTGCTGTCAAACATTCACAAATGTGCACAAGTATTGCATTCAATTAAATCAACTTGATTTACAAGTTGACAATAATATAATTTGTAATTTTGATTGTAAATATGAAATTGGATCATTGGAAAACATGTTTTAACCCACTTTTAGAAAAATTACGCATTTAATAATGTTAATTATATCTATGTGTTGAGAATGGTAGGATATTTACTTAGTATTGTAAATATGTATTTGGAACAATGGATAACATGTTTAAAACCATTTGTACACTAACTTTCACAACTTCACTTTCTACATTCAAATATATGCAAATGTGCACAAATTGTGCATTCAATTTTGTCGATTTGATTTATATGTTTGTAAAGATATAATTTGTACTTCGGATTGTAAATATGCAATTGGACCATTGGATAACATGTTTTAAACCAATTATACACAAATTTGCAAGAGTTCACATTCTGCATTCAAACATGCACAAATGTGCTCAAATTATGCAATTAAATCAATTTGATGTATAACTTTAGAATGCTAGAATTTGCATTTAGGACTAAAAATATGCAATTGGAACATCGAATAACATATTTAAAACAATTTGTGCGCAAATTTGCATGAATTCACGTTTTGTGTTCAAACTTTCACAAATTGTGCATTCAATTATGTCAATTTGATTTATGAGTTTGTAGTGATATAAATTATATTTTGGATATTAAACAGGTAGTTTGACCGTAGGATAACATGTTTTAAACCCTTTAAGTACAAATTTATAAGAGTTCACATTTTGCGTTCAAACATACGCAAATTGGGCTTTCAATTAAATCAATTTGATTTATGAGTTTAGAATGTTACAAAATGTATTTAGGATTGAAAATATGCAATTGGAACTTTGGATAACATGTTTAAAATAATTTGTGCACAAATTTGCATGAGTTCACGTTTTATGTTCAAACATGTGCAGCCATGCATAAATTGTGCATTCAATATTATCAATTATATTTATGAGTTTAGAATACTAGAATATGTATTAAACATTGTAAATATGCAACTGGAACATTGGATAACATATTTAAAATGATTTGCACGAGTTCACTTTTTGCATTCAAACATGCGTAGAGCACAAATTGCACATTCAATAATGTCATTCATATTTACAAGTTTAGAATGCTAGAATATGTATTAAGCATTGTAAATATGCAACTGGAACATTGGATAAAATTTTTAAAACCATTCCTATGCAAATTTGCACGACTTTATGTTTTGCTATGAAAAATGCACTAATGTGCACAAATTATGCATTGAATTATGTCAATTTAATTTATAAGTTAGGAATGATATGATTTGTAGTTTGGATTGTAAATATGCAATTGGACCATTGGAAAACATGTTTTAAACCATTTTTTCACAATTTTACAGGAGTTCAAATTTTGCATTCAAATATGCACAAATTTGCGCAAATTGCGCATTCAGTTATGTCAATTTGATTTATGTTTTTGTAATATGAACCCTAAAAGGGATTAAAAGTGCCTGAATATGAAGAATTCAAGCTAATTAGCTTAATTTCCTATTCTAAAATTAATTAGCTTGATGTGGACAAATTTTGAGTTATTTTCCTATTTTGGAGTCAATAAGGAAGACTCAAGAAGATGTGAGAAGATTCAAAAATATTCCAAGTCAAAGTCAAAGTCAAATAGTCAACAAGTCAAATTCAAGGGTCAATAGTCAATATGTGACATGGCATGCTTTAATACTTAGTTGTCATGAGTTGTCATTTTGCTTAGTTGTCATGAGTTATAATGAGTTGTCAATTTTGACTATTCAAAGATGAGTTGTTATGAGTTGTCATTAGTTGTCCTATTTTGAAGGAAATCTCCTTAATTAAGGATTTTCCTATATAGGCATCTTTGGGAATAAGGAAGAAAACCTTTTCCTTTAAGGATTAGGTTGTTTACATACCTATATAAGGGCTACATATATTATAAACGAATGGAAGCATGTATTTTTAACAATTTTAATCAATTAAGTGAGGTTTTTCCTTAACTTTGTTCTTTTGAAACTTTGCAAGTTTACTTGAATTGTTTCACATCTACCTTTCATTACAATTGCTAGGTTAGACTTAGAATTGTGTGATTGTTCATCTTTTAATAGCTAAGTATCTTACTTTAAATTAATAAGCAAGGGGTTGAGCTCCATCTTCATAACCTCATCTTGACGATCTTGGGCAACGATTTTAAAGTTGGGTGCGCGTTCTATCTTTGTTATAAGTAAGGTTCGTATCAGTTTGGTATCAGAGCTAAACTTCAAGGTTTGGTTACGTATCCTTTAATTTTCATGTATTATCTATTCTTTTCTTCTTCTTAATTCTTCATATATTAAAAAAACAAAAAAAAAATGAAGTGAAACACGAGAAATTACCCCTTGCTTCAAACTGATACGAACCCTACCTATAACAGAGATAGAACGCGCACCCAACTTTGAAATCATTGCCCAAGATCGTCAAGATGAGGTTGTGAAGATGGAGCTAAACCCCTTACTTATTAATTTGAAGCAAGATACTTAGCTATTAAAAGATGAACAATCACACAATTCTAAGTCTAACCTAGCAATTATAATGAAAGGTAGATGTGAAACAATTCAAGTAAACTTGCAAAGTTTCAAAAGAATAAAGTTAAGGAAACACCTCACTTAATTGATTAAAATTGTCAAAAATACATGCTTCCATTCATTCATAATATATGTAGCCCTTATGTAGGCATGTAAACAACCTAACCCTTAAAGGAAAAGGTTTTCTTCCTTATTCCCAAAGATGCCTATATAGGAAAATCCTTAATTAAGGAGATTTCCTTTAAAATAGGACAACTAATGACAACTTATAACAACTCATCTTTGAAAATTCAAAATTGACAACTCATTACAGCTCATGACAACTAAGCAAAATGACAACTCATGACAACTAAGCATTGAAGCATGCCATGTCACATGTTAACCATTGACCTTTGACTTTGACTTGTTGACTGTTTGACTTTGACTTGTTGACTTTGACTTGGAATATTCTTGAATCTTCTTGAATCTTCTTGAGTCTTCCTTATTGACTCCAAAATAGGAAAATAACTCAAAATTTATCCATATCAAGCTAATTAATTTTAGAATAGGAAATTAAGCTAATTAGCTTGAATTCTTCATATTCAGGCACTTTTGATCCCTTTTAGGGTTCATATTATTCCCTCCCTCTTGAAGATGATTCGCCCTCAAATCATAGCCATCTTCTAGAGTTGATAAATTTGTAAATCCTCCAGGGTCAAACACAAACTTCTTTATTGAAAGCTTCTCTTTCAAAGTAATGCTCCATAAAAGCAGCTTCAATATAGCATGAATGTGATTGGACAAGTGGAACATAAAACTCTCATCCATGAACTTGTAAGGATTGTATTCTTGTTGCTTCCTTCTAAACTTGAAATATGAATATCTCAAGTTCTTCTTGGTACAAGCGAAGACTCCATATATTGCATTGTGGACATAAGGAACTTTAATAACATCAATAAAGGGATCTTTTTATGGCATAGAAGTCTGTAAAATAAATTGCAAAACACTATAAAAAGAAAGAATTGAGTTATTAGCATAATCATGATGAATAACCAGCTTGTTATCCTCCTCTTTCTTTTGTACACAAACTTCTTGATACTCCTCTTCATGATGCATGCACTCTTCATGATCATTAGATGTACTCGTAGCAACTTCTTGAGTAGTTAATCCTTGTACAACTTCACTACATTGCTCAAAACTTTGCAAACACTCCTTATTATCTTCAATGACTTCAACAAAATCACTATTCTTGGATTCACACTCTATTTTGATCTCCTCACACACAACCACTTCTTTTTCACGCTTCTCTTCATGAATAATGATCTCCACCACTTTATTAGCTTGATCACATAATTGATCCTCATGCTTCTTCTCATGATCATTTAACACCACTTCAACATTAGCACCATTTTGATTATCAACCTTATTACTCCAACTCTCTCTATCTAAAGCAAGTGAAATTACATCATTCAAAAACAAATTAAGTTGCAATTGTACCACAAACATAAGATCTTGTCTAATTTCACTCTTAAGCCCATATTATAAATCTTGTAATTTTTTTTCCTTCAGATTCACCTAAATCACTTGCAATTACAAAAAACTTAAACTTTTTAGCATAATCATCAACAGTTAACACATTCCCTTGTTTAAGTCTTTCTAATTTAAAATAAAATTTATTCCTAACATCATGAGGAATGAAATATCTAGACATTAACCTTTTCATTAACTCTCAATTTCTAACCTCATTTACCATTAAATCTTCCTACCATATAGCAGCATGACCCACAAATTTATTAAAAGCAAGGTTGCACTTTTTAAAATCACTTATCTTAATAGAATCAAATATCTCCTTCATTTGTTGCACCCATTTCATGTAAACAAAAGGATCATCCCCACTAAGAAAATAAGGCATGTCCATGCTAAAAAAATTGTTTTGAAAAGATATAGAAAAAAAAATCCTCACAAAGCACTCCTTTATGTGTTTATACTCAAGGATGTGAATGCTCTCGTGTTTCACTCAATTTTTTTTTGTTTTTTTTAATATATGAAGAATTAAGAAGAAGAAAAGAATAGATAATACATGAAAATTAAAGGATATGTAACCAAACCTTAAAGTTTAGCTATGATACCAAACTGATACAAACCCTATATATAACAGAGATAGAATGTGCACCCAACTTTGAAATCGTTGCCCAAGATCGTCAAGATGAGGTTGTGAAGATGGAGCTAAACCCCTTGCTTATTAATTTGAAGCAAGATACTTAGCTATTAAAAGATGAACAATCACACAATTCTAAGTCTAACCTAGCAATTGTAATGAAAGCTAGATATGAAACAATTTAAGTAAACTTGCAAAGTTTCAAAAGAACAAAGTTAAGGAAAAACCTCACTTAATTGATTAAAATTGTCAAAAATACATGCTTCCATTCGTTCATAATATATGTAGCCCTTATATAGGCATGTAAACAACCTAACCCTTAAAGGAAAATGTTTTCTTCCTTATTCCCAAAGATGCCTATATAGGAAAATCCTTAATTAAGGAGATTTCCTTCAAAATAGGACAACTAATGACAACTCATAAAAACTCATCTTTGAAAAGTCAAAATTGACAACTCATTACATGGCATGCTTCAATGCTTAGTCTTAAATACATATTCTAGCATTCTAAACTCATACATCAAATTGATGTAATTGCACAATTTGAGCACATGTTCCTAGAGTAGGTCGTCTAGTGGGTTCATTTCACTTGCTTGTCACATTAGATAGAATATGTATTTAGGTTTGAAAATATACAATTGGAACATTGATAACATATTTAAAATAATTTATGCATAAATTTGCACAAGTTCATGTTTTGCATTCAAACATGTGCTAACGTGCAAAAATTATGCATTCAATATTGTCAATTTTATTTATAAGTTTAGAATGCTAGAATATGTACTTAGGATTTTAAATATGTAGTTGGAATATTGGATAATATGTTCAAAACCATTTGTGCACAAATTTGCATGACTTTACATTTTGGATTCAAACATACGCAAATGAGCACATATTGTGCATTCAATTATGTCAATTTGATTTATGAGTTTGTAATAACATAATTTGTATTTCATATTGTAAATAAGCAATTGGACCATTGGATAACATGTTTTAAACTATTTATGCACAAATTTGCAAGAACTCATGTTTTACGTTACAACATGCACAAATGTGCCCAAATTGGGCATTCAACTATGTCAATTTGATTTATGAAATTGGAATGCTGAAATATGTATTTAGGTTTGAAAATATGAAATTGTGACATTGGAAAAAATGTTTAAAATAATTTGAGCACAAATTTGCACGAGTTCAGGTTTTGCATTCAAACAAGCGCAAACATGCAAAAATTGTGCATTCAATAATTTCAACTATATTTCAAAGTTTAGAATGCTAGAATATGTACTTATTAATGTAAATATGTACTTGGAACATTGGATAACATGTTTAAAACCATTTGTACACAAATTTGTATGACTTCACGTTATGCATTCAAACATGCGCAAATGTGCACAAATTGTGCATTTAATTATATCAACTTGATTGATGAGTTTGTAATGATATAATTTTTATTTTATATTGTAAATAAGCAATTGGACCATTGGATAATATGTTTTAAAAAATTTATGCATAAATTTGTAGGAGCTCACACTTTGCATTCAAACATGCACAAATATGCCCAAATTAGGCATTCAATAAGTCAATTTGATTTACAAATTTGGAATGCTGAAATATGTATTTAAAGTTAAAAATATGAAATTGGAACATTGGATAACATGTTTAAAATAATTTGTGCACAAATTTGCACGAGTTCACGTTTTGCGCTTAAACATGCACAAATGTGCAAAAATTGTGCATTCAATAATGTCAATTATATTTCTAAGTTTAATGCTAGAATATGTACTTAATATTGTAAATATTAGTTGGAACATTGCATAACACGTTTAAAGCCATTTTTGTACTAATTTGTAGGACTTCACATTTTGCATTCAAACATGCACAAATTAGGCATTCAATTTTGTCAATTTGATTTATGAGTTTGTAATGATATAATTTATATTTCGAATTGTAAATATGCAATTGGAAAATTGGATAACATGTTTTAAACCAATTATGCACAAATTTACAAGAGGTCACATTTTATATTTAAACATGCACAAATGTGCACAAATTGTGCATTTAATTAAATCAATTTGATTTATGTATTTGGAATGTTGGAATATGTATTTAGGAATGAAAAGTAATTGGAACATTGAATAACACATTTAAAAAAATTTGTGAACAAATTTGCATGAGATCACATTTTGCATTCAAACTTGCACTAATTATGCATTAATTATGTCAATTTGATTTATGAGTTTGTAGTGATATAAATTGTATTTTGGATTTTAAATAGGCAATCGTACCATAGGATAATACATTTTAAGCGACACGTTTTGCATTCAAACGTGCACAAATTGCGCATTCAATTTTGTTAATTTGATTTATGAGTTTGTAATTATATAATTTGTATTTTGAATTGTAAATATGTAATTTGACAATTGGATAACATGTTTAACATGTTTTAAACCAATTATGCAAAAATTTGCAAGAGGTCACATTTTGCATTTAAACATGCACAAATGTGCACAAATTGTGCATTTAATTAAATCAATTTGATTTATGCATTTGGAATGCTAGAATATGTATTTAGGACTGAAAATATGCAATTTGAACATTGGATAACATATTTAAAACAATTTGAGCGCAAATTTACGTGAGATCACGTTTTGCGTTCAAACTTGCCCTAATTATGCATTCAATTATGTCAATTTGATTTATGAGTTTGTAGTGATATAAATTGTATTTTGAATTTTAAATAAGCAGTTGTACCATAGGATAACATGTTTTAAGCCACACGTTTTGCATTCAAACATTCAGAAATTGTGCATTCAATTAAATCAACTTGATTTATGAGTTTAGAATGCTAGAATAAGATTTGTGATTGAAAATATATAATTGGAACATTAGATAATATGTTTAAAACAATTTGTACTCAAATCTGCATGAGTTCATGTTTTGCGTTTAAACATTCGTAGACATGCATAAATTGTGCATTCAATCATGTCAATCATGTTTATGAGTTTAGAATGATATAATATGTATTAAGTATTATGAATAGGCAATTGGAACATTGGATAACTTGTTTAAAACCATTTGTGCATAATTTGGTACGAGTTCACGTTTTGCGTTCAAACTTGAACAAATTATGCATTCAATAATGTCAATTTGATTTAGGAGTCTATAGAGATATAAATTGTATTTTGGATTTTAAAAATGCAATTGGACCACTGGATAACATGTTTTAAACCATTTATGCACAAATTTGTAGAAGTTCACATTTTACTTTTAAATATACACAAATGTGCACAAATTGTGCATTCAATTATGTCAATTTGATTTATGAGTTTGGAATGCTGGAATATGTATTTTGGTTTCAAAATATGTAATTGGAACATTGGCTAACTTGTTTAAAACAATTTGTGTGCAAATTTGCATGTGTTCACATTTTGCATTCAAACATGCATAAACGTGCAAAAACTGCGCATTCAATAAGGTCAATTATATTTATTGGTTTAGAATGATAAAATATGTACTTAGTATTGTAAATATGCAATTGGAACATTGGACAACACGTTTAAAACCATTTGTGCACTGATTTGCATGACTTTACGTTTTGTGTTCAAATATGGGCAAATGTGCACAAATTACACATTCAATTATTTCAATTTGATTTATGTGTTTGTAATGATGTAATTTGTATTTTGGATTGCAAATATGAAATTGGACCATTAGATAACATGTTTTATCTAATTGTGCACAAATTTACAAGAGTTCACATTTTATGTTCACACATGCACAAATGTGGCCAAATTATGTATTCAATGATGTCAATTTGATTTATAAGTTTGGAATCATTGATTATGTATTTAGGTTTAAAAATATGCAATTGGAACAATGGATAACATGTTTAAAATAATTTGTGTGCAAATTTGCATGAGTTTACGTTTTGAATTCAAACATGCACAAATGTGCACAAATTCTGTAGTCAATAATGTGAATATATTTATGATTTTAGAATGCTAGAATATGTATGTAGTATTATAAATATACAATTTCAATAGTGGATAACATGTTTAAAACCATTAGTGAAAAAATTTGCACTCTTTCACGTTTTACATTCAAATATGTGCAAATATATACAAATTACCAATTCAATTATGTCAATTTGATTTATGAGTTTTTTAATGATATAATTTGTATTTTGGATTCTAAATATGCAATTGGACCATTGGATAACATGTTTTAAACCATTTATGGACAAATTTGTTAGAGTTTACGTTTTGTGTTCAAACATGCACAAATGTGCACAAGTTGTGCATGAAATTAAATCAATTTAATTATGAGTTTGGAATGTTAGACTATGTATTTAGGATTGAAATTATGCTATTGCAACATTGGATAACATATTTGAAACAATTTATGCGCAAATTTGCACGTGTTCACGTCTTGCGTTCAAACTTGCACAAATTGTGAATTCAATTATGTCAATTTGATTTATGTGTTTGTAGTGATATAAACTATATTTTGGATTTTAAATTTGCAATTGAACCACTGGATAACACGTTTCAAACCATTTGAGCACAAATTTGCATGACTTTATGTTTTGCATTCAAACAAGCGCAAATGTGGACAAATTGTGCATTCAATTATGTCAATTTGATTTATGAGTTTTTAATGATATAATTTGTATTTTGGATTCTAAATATGCATTTGGACCATTGGATAATATGTTTTAAACTAATTATGCAAAAATTCTCACGAGTTCATGTTTTGCGTTTAAACATGCGTAGACGTGCACAAATTGTGCATTCAATAATGTCAATCATATTTATGAGTTTATAATGCTTGAATAAGTATTAAGCATTATGAATATGCAATTGGAACATTGGATAACTTGTTTAAAACCATTTGTGTGTAATTTTGCACGAGTTCACATTTTGCATTCAAACTTGCACAAATTGTGCATTCAATAATGTCAATTTGATTTAGGACGCTATAGATATATAAATTGTATTTTGGATATTAAAAATGCAATTGGACCACTAGATAACACGTTTTAAACCATTTTTGCACAAATTTGCAAGAGTTCACATTTTTCTTTCAAACATGTACAAATGTGCACAAATTATGCATTCAATTATGTCAATTTGATTTACATGTTTGGAATGCTAGAATATGTATTTAGGTTTGAAAATATGAAATTGGAACATTGGCTAACATGTTTAAAACAATTTGTGCGCATATTTGCACGTGTTCACATTTTGTGTTCAAACATGCGCAAACCTGCGCATTGAAAATGGTCAATTATATTTATCAGTTTAGAATGATAAAATATGTATTTAGTATTGTAAATATTCAATTAGAACATTGAATAACATGTTTAAAACCGTTTTTGTACTAATGTGCATGACTTCACATTTTGCATTCAAATATGCGCATATGCGCACAAATTACGCATTCAATTATGTCAATTTGATTTATTAGTTTGTAATGATATAATTTGTATTTTGGATTTCAAATAGGCAATTGGACTATTGGATAACATGTTTTAAACTAATTGTATGCAAATTTGCAAGAGTTCACGTTTTGCATTCAAACATGCACAAATGCGCGCAAATTGTGCATTCAATTATGTCAATTTGATTTATAAATTTATAATCATGGATTATGTATTTAGTTTTAAAAATATGCAATTGGAACATTGGATAACATTTTTAAAATAATTTGTGTGCAAATTTTCATGAGTTCACGTTTTGCATTCAAACATGTGCAAATGTGAACAAATTCTGCATTTAATAATGTGAATTATATTTATGAGTTTATAATGATAACATATATACTTAGTATTGTAAATATACAATTGAAACATTGGACAACATGTTTAAAACCATTAGTGCACAAATTTGCACGATTTCACATTTTGCGTTCAAATACGTGCAAATATGCACAAATTGCGCATTTAATTATGTCAATTTCATTTATGAGTTTTTAATGATATAATTTGTATTTTGGATTCTAAATATGCAATTGGACTATTGGATAATATGTTTTAAACCATTTATGGAAAAATTTACTAGAGTTTACATTTTGTGTTTGAACATGCACAAACATGCACAAGTTGTGCATTCAATTAAATCAATTTCATTTATGAGTTTGGAATGCTAGAATATGTATTTAGGATTGAAATTATGCTATTGCAATCTTGGATAACATATTTAAAACAATTTGTGCTTAAATTTGCACGTGTTCACATCTTGCATTCAAACTTGCACAAATTATGAATTCAATTATGTCAATTTGATTTATGTGTTTGTAGTGACAAACTATATTTTGGAATTTAAATTTGCAATTGGACTACTGGATAACATGTTTCAAACCATTTACACACAAATTTGCACGACTTCGCATTTTGCTTTTAAACATGTGCAAATGTGCACAAATTGCGCATTCAATTATGTCAATTTGAGTTATGAGTTTGTAAATATATAATTTGTATTTTCAATTCTAAATCTGCAGTTGGACCATTGGATAACATGTTTTGAAATATTTATGCATAAATTTGCATGAGTTTACATTTTGTGTTCAAACATACGGAGACGTACACAAATTGTGCATTCAGTAATGTCAATCATATTTATGAGTTTAGAATGCTAGGATATGTATTAAGTATTGTAAATATGCAATTTGACCATCAGATAACATGTTTGAACCATTGGTGCACAAATTTGCACGAGTTCAGATTTTACGTTCAAACATACATACACAAATGTACACAAATTGTGAATTCAATTACGTTAACTTGATTTATAAGTTTGGAATGCTAGAAAACACATTGAGGTTTCAAAATATGCAATTGGAACATTGGTTAACATGTTTAAAACTATTTGTGCACAAATTTGCACGTTTTCATATACTGCATTCAAACATGTGCAAACGTGTAAATATTATGCATTCAATAAGGTCAAATATATTTATCAGTTTAGAATTCTAGAATATGTACTTAGGATTGTAAATATGCAAATGGAACATTAGATAATGATATGATCCTCAAAAGGGTTGATTTGTGAAGTCTACACATCAATATAGTTAAGTATAAAGCTTGGATGAATTTTTAGGTTATTTTCTATTTTGGAGTCAATAAGGAAGATTCTAGAAGATATGAGAAGATTCAAGGATATTCCAAGTCAAACTCAAGAAGTCAAAGTCAAATTCATAGTCAACAAGTCAAAGTCAATGGTCAACATCCTACTTGACATGTGACATGGCATGCTTCAAAGCTTAGTTGTCATTAGTTGTTTATTTAGTTGTCATGAGTTGTCAATTTGACTTTTCAATGCTCAGTTGCCATGAGTTGTCAATTTGACTTTTCAAAGCTTAGTTGTCATTAGTTGTCATATTTTTTAAGGGATCCTATTTAGTAAAGGATTTTCCTTTATAGGTATATTTAGGAATAAGTAAGAAAACTTATTCCTATTCCTTTAAGGATTAGGATGTTTACAAGCCTATATAAAAGCCATAGCATTGTAGAATGAATTAGAATGGGTTTTATTAATTAATTCTGAATTCTTGAGAGGTTAAAGTCCTTTTCTTTTGTTCTTAAAAGACCTTTAGTAAATTTATCAAGTGAAGGCTTGGTACATTCAAACCTAGTTTAATTTAGACTTAAAATTGACTTTCTTAATCTTAGGTTTATATTAAACAACCTTTAATTCTTTATAATTAAGGTTCTTAAGTATAGGTTACTTAAAGGCCTTATTGGGAATTAGAGCTTTTCTTTGCTTGATTTATGAATGATCCTTGGCAAGGTTATTAAGATTGAATATGAGTTTGGTACAAGTTAACCATGTTTGTATCATTTGGTATCAGAGCTTTGGCTCATTAATCAAGTATGTATCTTTATTTTTCTTTGTTGTTTGCATTTAATCAAAAAAAAACATTATTTTTTTCATTTGTTCTTATTTCTTATTTGATATCAATTTGTTTTCTTTGTGATCATTTTAATCAAATTCAATTTTTTCAGTATCTTGTGTCAATTTCATTATTTTCTTCATATTCCAACTTATTTTTAGTCTTTAAAAAATAAAAAATAAAAAATTCATTTATGCTCTTGTTGTTTTGCATCCTAAGAGTCTTGTTTGTCACAAATACATGTCAAATTGAAGTTTGTTCTTAATTTGGCCATTTTAGCATTTGTTACAAAAAAAAAAAGAGGTGTATTGATCAAAGTTAAATTCATGTGGCTTATAACCATTCCAATTTATTATTTTCATTCTAAATTACATACCTTGCTTTGTTTCAATTCTGAATATTCTACTCTTCTTCTTAAGTTGCGTTTGGGGTAGTTTAAACACTTATTCCAAAATTTCTTGTTTTCATTTTGTGTGGATATTGTCTTGGTTTGTTGCATTTTCTTTGGCTCTTATAGTCAAATTTGAGTTTTATTTTGCTTTATTTATTTTGTATTGAGCTTAATTTGATAATTTATAACTTAAGTTCCATAAGAACTATAAAAAAGGAATTTGAGAGGTAAAAGGCAACTGGTGAGCTCATAAGAGGGTAAAAGCCTAATTGAGTGACATTCTTTAAGTGTAAACACTTAAGGGAGTGTTTCTTGTGAGTTTTTTTCTTTTGTCTCTTTGTTTATAATATGACAGATCCAAAGGAGGTTAAAAAAGATCCTAAATGGAAGCTCTTTAAGAAGACAATTCAAGAACAAATGAGTCAATTAATAATAAACCTCATAAAGAGGTTTAAGAGTGAATAGGGAAGATGGAGCAAAGTTACAACACAACAACCACTACAAATCACACCACACCAATACAAGTTTGTAGAGGGAGTTGGCATGATGATGATGATGAATCCATTGATGAAAGAAATCAAGGGAATAGGAGGCAAGATAACAACCTTGGGAGCATAAAGATGAAGATACATAATTTCCATGGCAGAAGTGATCCCGAAGCATATCTAGCATAGGAAAAGAAGGTAGATTTTATGTTTAATTACCACAACTACTTTGAGGAAAAGAAAGTCAAGCTTACAATAACTACATTCATGGGATATGCATTAGCTTGGTGGAATCAACTAATGTCTCAAGGAGGCATTGTGGTGAATAACCTATCTCTACATGGCAAGAGATAAAGACTATCATGCAAAAGAGATTTATGCCAAATTATTATTTGCACAATCATTGTCAAAGGCATAAACAAGGTTCAAGGAATTTTGAAGTCATGGAAGTGGTTTAGACACAAGTTAAGGGAAAGACTAGAGGGGGAGAGTACAAATTTGAAATTTTATCTCCAAAGAAAAAATTTAAAAACTTGTGCATCAATCAACAAAATGAAGAGATTCAATCTTCATGTGGGAAAACTTTGGAAAGGGAAACCTATGAAGATGAGAGAAAGGAAAATAGGGAGTTAGGTGTTGAAATTGGGTTGAGTGTGCAAGGTGAGAAATATGAAGAGCAATTATGCATTGAAGTAGATGATCAGGTTACTGAAAAGGATGACAACATTCATGTTTTAGTGAATGAAGAAAGTGTGAACAATGGTTTTCAAGAGGATATAGTTGATGAGGAAATTATGGAGGTGTTGCAGCAAATAAATTCCAAAAGCCTTAATGAAATATTGCAAAAAGATGAAGATAATGGCAAGTTTGTATAACCTAGCAAAGAAATTGATAAGAAATTGCAAATCTTTGAAAGAGATTTTAAGGAAAATTCTCATGTCATGAAGGATAAAAAGATGATTATTCATCACGATTGCACTAATAATTTTAATGTTTCTTTTCCTAGTGACTTAAAATTTGTTTTATAGACCTTGAAGCCATATAAAGATCCATTTGAAGATGTTGTTTAAATGCAATGCAAGGTCAATAATTCCTTTGAAGATTTCATTCCTTGTATGAAGTATGAGAAAGGGCTGTAACATTTTATTTCTTTCAAGGGAATCTATGGAGTCTTTATTCATAGCAAGAAGAACTTAAGATATTCATGTTTCAAATTTAGAAGGAAGTAATAAGTATTCAATTCTTACATGTTCATGAATACAAGTTCTTTGTTCCAAGTGTACAATCAAGTTCAAATTTTTGTGTGGATTATTACTTCAAAGGATAGGATTTCAATCAAGGAGTTTATGTTTGACCCTAGAGGATATATAAATTTATCAACTTTAGAAGATGGGCATAATTCGAGGATGAATCATCTTTAAGAGGGAGGGAATGATATGATCCTCAAAAGGGTTCATTTGTGAAGTCTATAATCAATATAGTCAAGTACAAAGCTTTGACGAATTTTTGGGTTATTTTCTATTTTTGAGTTAATAACGAAGATGTAAGAAAATTTTAGGATATTTCAAGTCAAAGTCAAGAAGTTAAAGTCAAATTCATAATCAACAAGTCAAAGTCAATGGTCAACATCCTACTTGACATGTGGCATGGCATGCTTCAAAGCTTAGTTGTCATTAATTGTTTATTTAGTTGTTATGAGTTGTCAATTTGACTTTTCAATGCTTAGTTGTTATGAGTTGTCAATTTGACTTTTCAAAGCTTAGTTGTCATTAGTTGTCATATTTTTGAAGGGATCCTATTTAGTAAAGGATTTTTCTTTATAGGTATCTTTAGGAATAAGTAAAAAAACCTATTCCTTCAAGGATTAGGATGTTTACAAGCCGATATAAAGGCCATAGGATTGTAGAACGAATTGGAATGGGTTTTATCAATTAATTATGAATCCTTGAGAGGTTAAAGTCCTTTTCTTTTGTTCTTAAAAGAACTTTAGTGAATTTATCAAGTGAAGGCTTGGTAAATCCAAACCTAGTTTGATTTAGACTTAAAATTGACTTTGTTAATCTTAGGTTTATATTAAACAACCTTTAATTCTTTATAATTAAAGTTCTTAAGTACAAGTTATTTAAGGGTCTTGTTAAGAATTAGAGTTTTCCTTTACTTGATTTATGAATGATCCTTGGCAAGGTTATTAAGATTAAATACAATTTTGGTACAAGTTAACCACGTTCGCATCAGATAACATGATTAAAACCATTTGTGCACTAATTCGCTTGACTTCATGTTTTGAGTTCAAATATATACAAACGTGCTCAAATTGCGCATTTAACTATGTCAATTTTATTTATGAGTTTGTAAAGATATAATTTCTATTTTGGATTGCAAATATACAATTGGACCATTGGATAACATGTTTTAAACTAATTATGCACAAATTTTGCATAAGTTCACCTTTTGCGTTCAAACATGCATAGATGTGTACAAATTGTGCATTCAATAATGTCAATCATATTTATAAGTTTAGAATGCTAGAATATGCATTAAGTATTGTAAATATCTAATTGGAACATCGAATAACATGTTAAAACCATTTGTGCACAAATGTACACGAGTTCATGTTTTGCATTCAAACATGCTCAAATGTTCACAAATTATGCATTCAATTATGCCAATTTGACGTATGAGTTCAGAATGATATAATTTGTAAATCAGAATTGTAAATATGCAATTGAAACATTAGAAAACATGTTTTAAACCATTTATGCACAAATTTGCAGGAGTTCACGCTTTGTGTTTAATCTTGCAAAACTATGTGCAAATTGTGCATTCAATTATGTCTATTTAATTTATGATTTTGGAATTCTAGAAAATGTATCTATGTTTGAAAATATGGAATTGGAACATTGGATAACATGTTTAAATCAATTTGTGTGCAAAATTGCACGAGTTCACATTTTACATTAAAATATATGCAAACATGCAAAAATTGTGCATTCAATAATGTCAATTATATTTGTGAGTTACTATAATATATACTTACTATTATAAATTTGTAATTGGAAAATTGGATAATAGATTTAAAACCATTTGTGCACAAATTTGCATAACTTCATGTTTTGCATTCAAACATGCACAAATTGCGCATAAATTATGTCAATTTCATTTATGGGTTTGTAATTATATTATTTGCATTTTGGATTATAAATATACAATTAGAAAATTGGATAACATGTTTTAAACCATTTATAGACAACTCTACAGGAGTTCACGTTTTGCGTTCAAACATGCACAAATGTGCACAAGTTATGCATTCAATTAATTCTATTTGATTTATAAGTTTGGAATGCTACAATATTCATTTACGATTGAAAATATAAAATTGCAACATTATACAACATTTTTTAATCAATTTTTATGCAAATTGATAGGAGTTCACGTTTTGCGTTCAAACATGTACAAATTGTGCATTCAATTATGCTAATTTGATTTACAAGTTGGGAATGATATAATTTGTAATTTGGATTATAAATATGCAACCGAACCATTGAAAAACATGTTTTAAACCATTTATGCTCAAATTTGTTGGAGTTCACGTTTTACGTTCAAATGTGCACATATATGCACAAATTGTGCATTCAATTATGTCAATTTGATTTATGAGTTTAGAATGTAGGAATATATATTTATGTTTGAAAATATGTAATTTAAATATTGGATAACATGTTTAAAACAATTTGTGCTCAAATTTGTACATCTTCACATTTTGTATTCAAACATGTGCAAACATGCAAAAATTATGCATTCAATTATGTCAATTATATTAATGAGTTTATAATGCTAGAATATGTACTTAGTATTATAAATATGCAATTGGAAGATTGGATAACATGTTTAAAACCATTTGTGCACTAATTTACATGACATCATGTTTTGCATTCAAATATTCACAAATGTGAACAAATTGCAGATTTAATTATGTCAATTTTATTTATTATTTTGTAATGATATAATTTGTATTTTAGATTGTAAATATGTAATTGTACCATTGGATAACATCTTTTAAACAAATTATGCACTAATTTGCACGGGTTCACGTTTTGCGTTCAAACATGCATAGACATGCACAAATTGTGCATTCAATAATATCAATTATATTTGTGAAATTAGAATTCTAGAATATGTAATTACTATTGTAAATATGTAATTGGAAAATTGGATAACACATTTAAAGCCATTTGTGCACAAATATGCACGACTTCACATTTTGCATTCAAACATGTGCAAATGTGCACAAATTGCACAGTAAATTATGTGAATTTGATTTATGAGTTTTTAATTATATTATTTGCATTTTGGATTATAAATATGCAAATGGACCATTGGATAACATGTTTTAAAACCATTTATGGACAAATCTACTAGAGTTCATATTTTGCATTCAAACATGCACAAATGTGCGCAAGTTCTGCATTCAATTAAATCTATTTGATTTATGAGTTTGGAATGTCGGAATATACATTTAGGATTGAAAATATGCAATTGTAACATTGGATAACATATTTAAAATAATTTGTGCATAAATTGCAGGAGTTCACATTTTGCATTCAAACTTGCACAAATTGTGCATTCAATTATGTCAATTGGATTTACACATTGGGAATGGTATAATTTGTAATTTGGATTATAAATATGCAATTGGACCATTGGAAAAAATGTTTTAAACCATTTATGCTAAAATTTATAGGAGTTCACGTTTTGTGTTCAAATGTGCATATATGTGCATTTAATTATGTCAATTTGATTTATGATTTTGGAATGTGTGAATATATATTTAGGTTTGAAAATATGTAACTTGAACATTGGATATCATGTAACAATTTGTGCGCAAATTTGTACATGTTCACATTTTGCATTCAATCATGTGCAAATGTGCAAAAATTATGCATTCAATAATGTCAATTATATTTATGAGTTTAGAATGCTAGAGTATGTACTTAGTCTTGTAAATATGCAATTGGAAGATTGGATAACACGTTTAATTTACATGACATTACATTTTGCATTCAAATATTCACAAATGTGCACAAATTGTGGATTTAATTATGTCAATCTGATTTATGATTCTATAAATATATAATTTGTATTTTAGATTATGAATATGTAATTGGACCATTGGATAACATCTTTTAAACAAATTATGCACTAATTTGCATGGGTTCACATTTTGTGTTCAAACATGCATAGACATGCAAAAATTGTGAATTCAATAATGTCAATTATATTTGTGAATTTAGAATTCTAGAATATGTACTTACTATGGTAAATATGTAATTGGAAAATTTGATAACACATTTAAAGCCATTTGTGCACAAATTTGCACGACTTCACGTTTTGCATTCAAACATGTGCAAATGTACACAAATTGCGTAGTAAATTATGTCAATTTGATTTATGAGTTTGTAATTATATTATTTGGATTTTGGATTATAAATATGCAACTAGACCATTGGATAACATGTTTTAAACCTTTTATGGACAAATCTACAAGAGTTCATGTTTTGCGTTCAAACATGCACAAATGTGCACAAGTTCTGCATTCAATTAAATCTATTTGATTTATGAGTTTGGAATGTCATAATATACATTAAGGATTGAAAATATGCAATTGCAATAATGGATAACATATTTAAAACAATTTGTGCACAAATTAGCAGGAATTTACATTTTGCGTTCAAACTTTCACAAATTGTGCATTCAATTATGTCAATTTGATTTACACATTGGGAATGATATAATTTGTAATTTGGATTATAAATATGCAACTGGATCATTAGAAAACATATTTTAAACCATTTATGCTAAAATTTGTAGGAGTTCACATTTTGTATTCAAACGTGCATATATGTGCATTCAATTATGTCAATTTGATTTATGAGTTTGGAATATGGGAATATATATTTAGGTTTGAAAATATGTAACTTGAACATTGGATAACATGTTTAAAAAAATTTATGCACAAATTTGTACGTGTTCACATTTTGCATTTAATCATGTGCAAACATGCAAAAATTGTGCATTCAATAATGTCAATTATATTTATGAGTTTATAATGCTAGAATATGTACTTAGTCTTGTAAATATGCAATTGGAAGATTGGATAACACATTTGAAACCATTTGTGCACTAATTTACACAACATTACGTTTTCTGTTCAAATATTCGCAAATGTGCAGAAATTGCGGATTCAATTATGTCAATTTGATTTATGAGTTTTTAATGATATAATTTTTATTTCATATTATAAATATGTAATTAGACCATTGGATAACATCTTTTAATCAAATTATGCACTAATTTGCACGAGTTCAAGTTTTGCATTCAAATATACATAAATGTGCATAAATTGTGCATTAAATAATGTCAATTATATTTGTGAATTTGGAATGATAGAATATGTACTTACTATTGTAAATATGTAATTGGAAAATTGGATAACACATTTAAATGTGCACAAATTTGCATGACTTCACATTTTCCATTTAAACATGCGAAAATATGCTCAAATTGCGCATTAAATTATGCCAATTTGATTTATGAGTTTATAATTATATTATTTGCATTTTGGATTATAAATATGCAATTAGACCTTTGGACAACATGGTTTAAACCAATTATGGACAAATCTACAAGAGTTCATGTTTTGTGTTCAAACATGTACAAATGTGCACAAGTTGTGCATTCAATTAAATCTATTTGATTTATGAGTTTGGAATGCTGGAATATGTATTTAGGATTGAAAATATTCAATTTCAATATTGGATAACATATTTAAAACAAATTGTGCGCAATTTGGCAGGAGTTCACATTTTGCAATCAAACTTGCACAAATTGTGCATTCAATTATGTCAATTTCATTTACAAGTTGGGAATGATATAATTTGTAATTTGAATTGTAAATATGTAACTGGACCATTGAAAAATATGTTTTAAACCATTTTTGCTCAAATTTGCAGGAGTTCACTTTTTGCATTCAAACATGCACATATATGCACTAATTGTGCATACAATTATGTCAATTTGATTTATGAGTTTGGAATATTGGAATATATATTTAGTTTGAAAATATGTAATTTGAACCATGGATAACATGTTTAAAACAATTTGTGCACAAATTTGTAGATGTTCACATTTTGCATTCAAACATGTGCATACATGCAGAAATTGCGTATTCAATAATGTCAATTAAATTTATGAGTTTAGAATTATAGAATATGTATTTATTATTGGAAATATGCAATTGGAAATTGGATAACACATTTAAAACCATTTTTGCACTAATTTACATGACATTACATTTTGTGTTCAAATATTTGCAAATGTGCACAAATTGTGGATTCAATTACATCAACTTCATTTATGAGTTTTTAATTATACAATTTGTAATTTAGATTGTAAATATGTAATTGGACCATTGGATAACATGTTTTAAACCAATTATGCACTAATTTGCATGAGTTCACATTTTGCGATCAAATATGCATAGACGTGCACAAATTGTGCATTCAATAATGTCAATTATAATTGTGAATTTAGAATGATAGAATATGTACTTACTATTATAAATATGTAATTGAAAAATTGGATAACACGTTTAAAGCCATTTGTGCACAACTTTGCATGACTTTATGTTTTGCATTCAAACATGTGCAAATATGCACAAATTGAGCATTAATTTATGTCAATTTGATTTATGAGTTTGTAATTATATTATTTTCATTTTGAATTATAAGTATGCAATTGGACTTTGGATAACATGTTTTAAACCATTTATGGACAAATCTACAGGAGTTCATGTTTTGCATTCAAACATGTACAAAATGTGCACAAGTTGTGCATTCAATTAAATCTATTTGGTTTATGAGTTTGGAATGCTGGAATATGTATTTAGTATTGAAAATATGCAATTTCAACATTGGATAATATATTTAAAATAATTTGTGCACAAATTGGTAGGAGTTCAAGTTTTACGCTCAAACTTGCACAAATTGTGCATTCAATTATGTCAATTTGATTTATGAGTTGGGAATGATATAATTTGTAATTTGGATTGTAACTATGTAACCGGACCATTGAAAAACATGTTTTAAACCATTTATGCTCAAATTTGTAGAAGTTCACTTTTTGCGTTCAAACATGCACATATGTGCACTAATTGTGCATTCAATTATGTCAATTTGATTTATGAGTTTGGAATGTTGTAATATGTATTTAGTTTTGAAAATACGTAATTTGAACCTTTGATAACATGTTCAAAACAATTTGTGCGCAAATTTGTACAAGTTCATGTTTTGCATTCAAACAGGCACAAATGTGCAAAAATTGTGCATTCAATATTGTCAATTACATTTATGAGTTTAGAATGATAGAATATGTATTTAGTATTTTAAATATGCAATTGGAATATTGGATAACATGTTTAAAACTATTTTTGCACTAATTTACATGGCATCACATTTTACGTTCAAATATTTATAAATGTGCACAAATTGTGGATTCAATTATGTCAATTTCATTTATGAGTTTTTAATGATATAATTTTTATTTTAGATTGTAAATATGTAATTATACCATTGGATAACATGTTTTAAATCAATTATGCACTAATTTGCATGGGTTCACATTTTGCATTCAAACATGCATACACGTGCACAAATTGTGCATTCAATAATATCAATTGTAATTATGAATTTAGAATGATAGAATATGTACTTACTATTGTAAATATGTAATTGGAAAATTGGATAACACGTTAAAAGCCATTTGTGCACAACTTTGCATGACTTCACGTTTTGTATTCAAACATGCGCAAATATGCACAAATTGCTCATTAAATTATGTTAGTTTGATTTATGAGTTTGTAATTATATTATTTGCATTTTGGATTCTAAATATGCAATTGGACTTTGGATAACATGTTTTAAACCATTTATGGACAAATCTGCAGGAGTTCATATTTTTCGTTCAAACATGTACAAAATGTGCACAAGTTGTGCGTTCAATTAAATCTATTTGATTTATGAGTTTGGAATGCTGGAATATGTATTTTGGATTGAAAATATGCAATTGCAACATTGGATAATATATTTAAAATAATTTGTGTGCAAATTGGTAGGAGTTCACATTTTACGCTCAAACTTGAACAAATTGTGCATTCAATTATGTCAATTCGATTTACGACTTAGGAATGATATAATTTGTAATTTGGATTGTAAATATGTAACTGGACCATTGAAAAACATGTTTTAAACCATGTATGCTCAAATTTGTAGAAGTTCACTTTTTGCGTTCAAACGTGCACATATGTGCATTCAATTATGTCAATTTGATTTATGAGTTTGGAATACTGTAATATGTATTAGTTTTAAAAATATCTAGTTTGAACCTTGGATAACATGTTTAAAACAATTTGTGTGCAAATTTGCACATGTTCTTATTTTGCATTCAAACGTGCAAAAATTGCGCATTCAATAATGTCAATTACATTTATGAGTTTAGAATGATAGAATATGTATTTAGTATTGTAAATATGCAATTGGAAGATTAGATAACTTGTTGAAAACCATTTGTGCACTAATTTACATGACATCACGTTTTGCGTTCAAATATTTGTAAATGTGCACAAATTGCGGATTCAGTTATGTCAATTTCATTTATGAGTTTGTAATGATATAATTTGTATTTTAGATTTTAAATATGTAATTGGACCATTGGATAACATGTTTTAAAACAATTATGCACTAATTTGCATGAGTTCACATTTTGCGTTCAAACATGCATAGACGTGCACAAATTGTGCATTCAATAATGTCAATTATAATTATGAATCTAGAATGATAGAATATGTACTTACTATTATAAATATGTAATTTGAAAATTGGATAACACGTTTAAAGCCATTTGCGCACAACTTTGCATGACTTCACGTTTTGCATTCAAACATGCATAAATATGCACAAATTGTGCATTAAATTATGTCAATTTGATTTATGAGTTTGTAATTATATTATTTTTATTTTGGATTATAAATATGCAATTGGACCTTTGGATAACATTTTTAAAACCATTTATGGACAAATCTACAGGAGTTCATGTTTTGCATTCAAACATGTACAAAATGTGCACAAGTTGTGCATTCAATTAAATCTATTTGATTTATGAGTTTGGAATTCTGGAATATGTATTTAGGATTGAAAATATGCAATTACAACATTGGATAATATATTTAGAACCATTTATGCACTATTTACATGACATCACGTTTTACGTTCAAATATTTGCAAGTGCACAAATTGCGGATTCAATTATGTCAATTTGATTTATAAGTTTGTAATGATATAATTTGTATTTGATATTGTAAATATGTAATTGGACCATTGGATAACATGTTTTAAACCAATTATGCACTAATTTGCACGAGTTCTCATTTTGCGTTCAAACATGCATAGACGTGCACAAATTGTACATTCAATAATGTCCATTATAATTGTGAATTTATAATGCTAGAATATGTACTTACTATTGTAAATATGTAATTGAGAAATTGGATAACATGTTTAAAGCCACTTGGGCACAAATTTACACGACTTGACGTTTTACATTCAAACATGCGCAAATGTTCACAAATTGCACATTTATGTCAATTTGATTTATGTGTTCGTAAGTATATTATTTGCATTTTGGATTGTAAATATGCAATTGGACCATTAGATAACATGTTTTAAACCATTTATCAACAAATCTACAAGAGTTCATGTTTTGCATTCAAAACATGCACAAGTTATGCTTTCAATTAAATCTATTTGATTTATGAGTTTGGAATGCTGGAATATGTATTTAGGATTGAACATTTGCAATTGCAACATTGGAGAACACATTTAAATCAATTTGTGCAAAAATTGGTAGGAGTTCACATTTTGCCTTCAAATTTGCTCAAATTCTGCATTCAATTATGTCAATTTGATTTACAATTTAGGAATGATATAAGTTATAATTTGGATTGTAAATATGTAACTGGACCATTGAAAAACATGTTTTAAGCCATTTATGGTTAAATTTGTAGGAGTTCACTTTTTGCGCTCAAATGTGCACATATGTGCACAAACAGTGCATTTAATTATGTCAATTTGCTTTATGAGTTTGGAATGTTGGACTATATATTTAGGTTTAAAAATATGTAATTCAAACATTGGATATCATGTTTAAAACAATTTGTGCACAAATTTATATGTGTTCACGTTTTGCATTCAAACATGCGCAAAAGTGCAAAAATTGTGCATTCAACAATGTCAATTATATTTATGAGTTTAGAAAGCTAGAATATGTACTGAGTATTGTAAATATGCAATTGGAAGATTGGATAACATGTTTAAAACCATTTGTGATCATGTTTTGCGTTCAAATATTCACAAATGTGCACAAATTGCGGATTCAATTATGTCAATTTAATTTATTATTTTGTAATGATATATTTTGTATTTTAGATTGTAAATATGTAATTGGACCATTGGATAATATGTTTTAAATCAATTATGCAATAATTTGCACGAGTTCACATTTTGCATTCTAACATGCATAAATTGTGCATTTAACAATGTCAATTATATTTGTGAATTTAGAATGCTAGAATATGTACTTGCTATTGTAAATATGTAATTGGAAAATTGGATAACACATTTTAAGCCATTTGTGTACAAATTTGCATGACTTCACGTTTTTCATTCAAATATGCACAAATTGCGCATTAAATTATATCAATTTGATTTATGAGTTTGTAATTATATTATTTTCATTTTGGATTGTAAATATGCAATTGGACCATTGGATAATATGTTTTAAACCATTTATGGACAAATTTGCAGGAGTTCATGTTTTGCGTTTAAACATGCACAAGTTGTGCATTCAATTAAATCTATTTGATTTATGAGTTTGAAGTGCTAGAATATGTATTTAGGATTGAAAATATGCAATTGCAACATTGGATAACATATTTAAAATAATTTGTGTGTAATTTGGTAAGAGTTCACATTTTACGTTCAAACTTGCACGCATTTTGCATTCAATCATGTCAATTTGATTTATGAGTTTTTAGAGATATAGATTATATTTTTGATTTTAAATATGCAATTTCACCACTAGATAACATGTTTTAAACCATTTATACACAAATTTGTAGGAGTTCACATTTTGCATTCAAACATGCATAAATTCATAAAAATGTGGATTCAATTATGTCAATTTGATTTATGATTTTGGAAATCTAGAATATGTATTTAAGTTTGAAAATATGCAATTGGAACATTGGATAACATGTTTAAGATAATTTTTGTGCAAATTTGCACGAGTTCACGTTTTGCGTCTAAACTTGTGCAAACATGCAAAATTTGTGCATTAGTAATGTCAATTTTTTTATGAGTTTGTAATAATATAATTTACATTTTGGATAGTAAATATGAAATTGGACCATTGGATAACATGTTTTAAACCATTTATGGACAAATTTACAGGAGTTTACGTTTTGCGTTCAAACATGCACAAATGTGTACAAGTTGTGCACTCAATTAAATCCATTTGATTTATGAGTTTAGAATGATGGAATATGTATTTAGGATTGAAAATATGCAATTGGAACATTGGGTAACATATTAAAAACATCTTGTGCGCAAATTTGCATGAGTTCACGTTTTGCATTCAAACTTGCACAAATTGTGCATTCAATTATATTAATTTGATTTACAAGTTGGGAATGATGTAATTTGTAATTTGAATTGTAAATATACAATTGGACCATTGGAAAACATGTTTTAAACCATTTGTGCTCAAATTTGTAGGAGTTCACGTTTTGGGTTCAAACATGCACATATGTTCATAAATTGTGCATTCAATTATGTCAATTTGATTTATGAGTTTGGAATGCTAGAATATATATTTTCATGACTTCACATATGCACGACTTCAAACATGCACAAATTTGCACGACTATACATTTTGGATTTAAATATCCACAAATGTGCACTAATTGTCGATTCAATTATGTCAATTTGATTTATGAGTGTGTAAGCACCCAATTTCATGATGCAATTGTGCATAGTGTGATGAAAGCCTTTATGATGAAAAAAATTAATCAAGAAATTGATCTCTAGCATTCAAATTTGAGATTTCAAGGACTAAATTGTAGTGTTTTTTGGACCTAATTACAAAATCATTATTTTAGAAGTGTTTTTTTTATTTTAAATTTTTTGGGACTGCATAAGCAAACTGCCAGTCAGCATTTACCTAATGCTGATTGGCATTTGCCTAATGTCGATCGGCATTACGGAATATTTTTAATTTTTCAATATATTCAGTCATTTTTTAGTATTTTTCTATTCATTGATTGGTTGAAAATTAATTCTAAATATTTTCTTAAAAGATAATTGCAGTTTTACTTTTTTAAAATGCATAAATATTTTGAAAAATTGAGAGATAGCGTTTGTTCCTATAATGGAGGAAGTCAGCTCGTAGGTCTCTGCTTTAAAAAGCTAGAGAGTATGTGAGTAAGGGATCGGCTCCTGACTACGCAAAAACCCTAAAAAATCACAGAAAAAAAAGTGTTTTCTTCACTGTACAAAAAAGCACGCTCTTTTGTTTTCAATAGTCCAGAAATCAATAAACGCAGAATCAACAATCTCAATCTGAGGGGTATTCAAACAGCATTTTCACAGTGTCTTCTACTATTCTCTTTTCTTTTATTTTAATTTAATTTCCTTTATTTTTTTATTAATTCATTACTAATTTATTTTTTTTTTATTTTTTTTGTTTTGATTGATATTCTATGATGTTTTGGGGGTGAGGTTTATGAAATGAGATTTTGACAGTGATTACATTGAAGAATCCATGGAATTCCATGGATTATGATCTATAAAACTCCCATAGGATTTAGGATTTATGATTTTTTGCATTCTTATAATTTGTTTTAGTTTTGGGTTGTAATTAATTTTCTTTTTATTTTATGCACCATAAGAATTGTAATAATCCTAATAGTGGGAATAGTAATTATTTACTTTCATGTTCTTAAAATTGATTAGTAATTAGGGTTTCACTTGGTAAAACCTCATAAAATCAATGATGGCAGTAGATTAAAGTTAGGGTTTCATGAAATTGATTTAGGATTTTTTTTTAGAAAATCACTAAAATGTATGGTTGATCTATTTTTTTTGTTTTATTTGTTTTGGGCTTGTTTTTTTTTTAATGTTTTTATCCTTTTTGGGCCCTAAGCCCACGATTAGGTCCAATTCACTTAAAAAATGTTTGTAAAAGGTTTAGGTTAATTAATTAATTAAAACTAATGTAGGCCTATTTTAGGTTAATTAGACTTTAAGTCCATTTTTAGTTAATTAAAATTTATTTAGATTTAACTCAGCCCATTTAAATTCGTTACTTTTAAAACAAATAGACTTAAGCCCACATTTTACATGAAATAAATCAAGTTAGACTTAGGCCCACTAATTCAACTTTTCCTTTAAAATTTTATAGACTTAAGCCCATTCCCTGTAGATAATTGAAACAAATAGACTTAAGCTCACTAATCAAAATATAGGCCCACCATTAGTCCATTTCATTTGTAAATAAAAAATGTAAATCTAGCTAACTTTCATTAAAATTATACTTAGTTTAGACTTAGGAATGACACGCTTGAATGCATTTTTATATGTGATTTTATTGACTATATGCCTTAGGGTTAGATGGATGTTCAAATAAGGCTTAATAAAATTGCATGTAATTAGAGAATGAAGTAATAATTTATAAAGTAATTCTAAATGAACACGAGACTAAGAGAAGTTAGTATTTTGTTCCTAGAATCTCCTGGTTGTGGTGCTAACTTTCTTTTAGAGAATTGAGTACCACCAATCAAATTGTCCTAGTTATTACCATGGGTGGTGACTCCTCTTCTCCATACTATGACTTTGTGGTATAGTAGTGTGTTCCCTAAGGCCCTAAGCCTAAACATTGTCGTGATTGCTAAAATCTTAGACTAGCACTAAACCCCACCGTTTATAGTGGTGACTCCACTGGGGATAAAAGATACTGACTCTAGTTGTGTTCTTTAGAATTATTTTATTGATTATTATTTTATTCTTTCATTCATTCTACATGTCCCTATTGAACTGATGGTATTGGTTTCCATGATTCCACTAACTTCATGGAGTTGTAAATTGGCTAACCATCACTCTTAGACTTAACTCGATTCATGAGAGATTACTGAGCTCATCTGACCAGAGTCTATAACCCAAGTCCTAAAGGGGAGTAGTCTTCTCTTGAGTTTGTAAAGGATGTTGGACCCCTCTAACCTTGTCCTATAACTCAATTCCATAATGGAGAGCATCTTGCTAAGGGAACCTTAACTTTTCATCGGACCCTAACCACATATAATGGCCTAGTTACTTCCTATAGGACTTTTTTACCCAAATTACTTGCTTGTTTGCTGCCATGAGGTACTTATATTTATAAAAGCCCAGGCCTATACCTTTGAGGCCCATTCAGGCTAATAAGGATTGGGGTGGCCCTTTATATTTAGAAATGTTGTTTTTGTGCTTTTGTTTTTAAGAGAGATTTGGCATGCGCATTAGCTTTTAATATCCCCTATTGATATAAAGGCTAAGACCAAAATCCTAGGAAAAGAGACTCACCATTGAACACGTGTGTGGGAGTAATAAGGTTGGAAGGATGTATATTATGTACCTTTCTTTGATACTTGCCACTTGCTACTTATTGCATAAACACATGCATCATGCATTCCACTCATCATACTGACACCTTATTTTATAGCCATCATAGATTCATCTGGGTCTTCTCGTATCTAGGGATGGAAAGTAGCAGATTAATCAGAGCAAATCTAAGCCTTAAGTCAATAGCTCAAGAGATCCTTCAAGAACTAGAGAAGAGTCCTATCAACCCACTTCACCTAGAAGCTAAACTGACTTAGACTGAATAGACAAAAATGGAACAACAACTAGAGATATGGACCCTAGAGGATATTAAGGGAGCTTTGATGGATGACATGAGCGCTATGATGCAAGACAAACTAAGGCAAGCTCTGGTCGAACTAGTGCAACCTGATGTCATATCACCACCTGCTATTGAACAACCACCTATTATTATTATTGAACAAACACCTGTTGTAGGAGCTCCACCTATTGTTATAGCTCCTCAATCTATTATTGGCACTCCACCTATTGCTAATAATGTTGAGGGGCAACCTATTGCTAGAAACATACTTGTTACTGATATGAGACTTGAGGACGTTGAGAACTACATGGTAGATAAGGCAAAAAGAGAACCACTTGAGCTGTTCCAAGATCATGAGTCCAAGCAGATGCAAGCACTGACTCAGAAAATGTCTAAGATGGAAGAGTTAATTAGAGGACAAGCAATGGGGTACTCATTTGACTTTGATGACATGCTGCAAATGGAGGGAGATAAGCTTCTTGAAAAATTTAAGTTGCCTTAGCTGTAGAAATTTGATAGGAGAGGAGATCCAAGGATTCATTTAAAGCCAATATACAATAATCATGAGCACTACTAAGTTACCATTAGCAGTAGTTGCTAGGCTATTTTTGCTATCTTTAGAGGGAATGGCTATAAACTGGTATCATGGACTAGAAAAATCAGTCTGGACTGATTGGAAGGAATTATGTACTACCTTTTTAAAATAATATGATTATAACACCAGACTGGAAGTGTCTATCAAAGACTTAGAATTGACAAAGCAGAAACCTAATGAATCCTTCTCTGATTTCCTTACTAGGTTCATGAACAAGGCAGGACTGATGAAGAACAAGCTGGCTGAGAAGGATCAAGTTAGGATGATGGTTCATAATGTATCACCTAATATGGTAGAGAGACTATAGATGATGAACCCCAAAACATTCATAGACTTGTATGATGATGGTTTGCAAGCCGAAGAGATTGAGAGTGAGAAAAAAAGAAATGTTAGAAGCACCAAAACCTGAAATTACCAAATTAGGGGCACACAACAAAGAAGTACTAGCCGAGCTATGGAGGTGTGCGTAGTTTAGAAACCTCAAAGATTCTCTAACTTCAATCCAAAAAGGCCTACTTCGACCCTCAACCTTTTCTAAGCCACCAAACCCAAATGTCCCAGGTTTTGACCCTAATAGTTACTACAAATTCCACTAAGCTGCTGGCCATTTAGCACACAACTATATCCACCTAAAACATAAGATCTAAAACTTGATAGATTCGGGAAAGATCACAAACCCTGAAAAGTCAAACTCTAACCCAAACACCATAAATAACCCTTTCCCAGATTATCGAAATGTTCCACCAGCAGCCACCATGATGATCAATTCAAGGGTTAGCAAAGAAGAAGTGCTAAATTCCTTTTAAAACCTAAACCCTATAGCCAATGGAGAATCCCTTAGATAGCCACAAAGAGGAGTGGAGGATTTACTAGACCAGCCCTCAAGCAAGTTTGATTATAAGGTGTTCTACTCAAAACCACCCTCTACTGATAACCCCATTGATTCAGTCGAGCCCTCAGGTTGGGGTGATGAGTTTGATGATAAGCCAATGAAAGAAGAGAAAGAACCTAACAATCTCAAGTAGCCACCCAAAGGAGTTGAAGATCTATTAGGACAACCTTTGGGCAAGTTCAATTATAGAGTATTTTATTCTAAGCCCGCTTCAGCTGATATACCCATCGAAGAAATTATGCCTATAGGATAGGGTGATGAGTATGAAGATGAACCTTTAGCTCCTAAACAATCTCAAGAAGGAGTTGAAGATCTACTGAACCAACACTTAGACAAGCTCAATATGGAAGAGTTGAAAGGGAAAGAAACATGCACAATGGAAGTATGGAAAGATGGGAAAAGAGATCGAATAATTAGAGTTGTTGACATTTGGAATGACTCTAATAAAGAAATTCTGAGTGGTCTCAATATGTGGAGTGATGATCCTAAGGTGAATCATGTCATAAGAAGTGGAAAGAATTACAAAGCAGTTGAAAAGAAATTGAGAGAGTCGTAGAAAGAGAAGAAATAAAAGATACAAAAATAGAGGAAGATCAAAAAGAGGATATGATTCTGGAACAGTTAAAGAAGGCTAAGGCAAATGTCAGCATTTGGGAACTACTGATGCTTTTAAGCAACCATAGAAGAGCTCTTGTTAAAGCTTTGTCAAACATGAACATTGAAATAGCAGCCACACCTGAGGTGATGGTAGCGAAGGTTATGTAAAAGAACATGGGCTGATAACATTCTTAGATGATGACTTGCCTTTGGAAGGAAGAAACCATAATAAGGTGTTGTTTATCCCAGCTGAGGTGAGGGGAAAGCGAACCAATTTTGCTATGGTTGATGATGGTTCTGCTATTAATGTGTGTCCTTTGAAAATCCTGCCTAACTTAGGTTTCAAAGCTGAAGACTTAACAGATTCAAACCTCATAATCATAGCTTATAATGACAACACTAGGAATGTAGAGGGGACATTCCAAGCTCTAGTTAAAATAGGAGCTTTGCAAGCAACTATTAAGTTTACTATGCTGGATATTCCAGTCACTTATGCCTTATTGTTGGGAAGGCCATGGTTCCATGCTTTAGGAGGGGTACCCTTAACTGTGCATTAAAAGATAAAATTCCCTCATAAAGGAGAGGTTGTGACTATAGAAGTTGGGACCAATGCTATTGTGGCAGCCATATTGGATAAATAGAAGCAAATGTGTGCACTCCCTGGTTTCCAGATTGTTGGGATATTTGATGGAACTGAAATGGATCCGAGAGTAGCAAAAATGATGGAGAGTATGAATTACCGACTTGGGCAAGGGCTGGGGAAGAATGAGCAAGTAAGCCCTAGTCTCCCAGAGTTCAAAAGTCAAGGCAACATAACCAGTTTGGGTTATGTTGAAGAAACAAAGCTGATAAGCAGAAGAGCAAGGAAGAGGTTTAATGCCAAGCAAAGGAAGCTCTCAAAGAAAATTGGGCCGATAAGTGAGAATTTCATCAGGCTAGGGGAAGGAAAATATTATTTAGGAGCTAAGGAATCAATCAATGTTACTGGAGGATATGTTCCTAGATTTGAGATCATTAAGGAGCAGATTGTGGAGAACTTGGTAAAAGACAACAACGAGGAAGTGATGAAGCTAGCAGCTAAGTGGATGGGCAATGCTGCTGTCGAAGAGCTGCTATGTCCACCACCTGAAAAGGAGCCATCCTAGGATTTAGCTACTATCATTAGTGATAGCTTTACTAATTTTTTTTATGAGGAAACTGATGTAATAATGTCTGATATGTTTGAGGATGAAAACTCTATTTTTTCCATGGTCAATGATATGAATGTTGGTTTTGCTTACTTGTGTGATGTGCATCCTGATAGTTTTGTGCATTATAAATTTGATTATTCATGCATGTTTGACATTAATTCAATTCAATTTGATTCATTTAACATGGGCACAAATGATCATCTAAAGAACATTTCTATGTCACATGATGTAACTCCTAAAGAGAGGGAAAATTTTGAGAGAATATTAGCAAAAAGAAAGGTAGTATTTGCTTGGACTTATGAAGATATGCTAGCTTTAGATAGGGAAATTGTAGAACATCACATTACCACTTATCCAGAAATTAAACCTGTTAAGCAGAAACTACATAGGCTAATACCATAGTGGACTGAAAAGATAAAAGAGGAAATTGCTAAAAAAATCCAGGCTAACTTGCTAGAAGTAGTATATTATCCTCAAATGTTAGCAAATATAGTGCCGGTCCCCAAGAAAAATGGTAAGGTACGTATGTGTGTAGATTTCAGGGATCTAAACAAAGCATGTCCAAAGGATGACTTCCCTTTACCTCACATCGATGTAATAGTGGACATTATGGCATCAAGTGTGATGTACTCCTTCATGGATGGGTTCTCTGGGTACAATTAGATAATGATGGTAGTTATGGATAAGATCAAGATAGCTTTCATCACAAAATGGGGGACATATTGCTACAAGGTTATGCCTTTTGGATTAAAGAATGTAGGTGCAATATATCAAAGGGCAACCACCGCTCTTTTCCATGACATGATGCATAAGGAAGTGGAGGTATATGTAGATGATATGATGGTCAAGTTAGAAACAAGAGAGGGACACTTGAAAGCTCTGGATAAGTTCTTAGCTTGAATTGAGAGGTACAATCTGAGGCTCAACTTGAAGAAGTGAATTTTTTAGGTTACTTTAGGAAAATTATTACAGCATTTAGTTAGCAGCCGAGGAATTGAAGTGGATCTAGATAAAGTGAAATCTATTTAGGAAATGTCAAAACTGAAGATAGAAAAAGAAGTAAGAGGATTTACTAGTAGGTTACAGTATATTAGTAGGTTTATCACAAAGCTTACTAATATTTATGACCCTATCTTCAAACTCTTGAGAAAAAAACTAGCCAGTAAAGTGGAATGATGATTATCAGAAGGCATTTAAAATGATTAAAGAATATCTTGCCAATCCGCCTGTACTAAAGCCACCGAGGCAAGGGAAGCCATTGATATTGTACCTGGTCTTAGAGGAAAATGCAATGGGGGCAATGTTAGCACAAGAAGGACCATAAGGGATAGAGCATGCAGTGTATTATCTCAATAAGAAATTCCTACCATATGAGGAAAAGTATGACTTGGTAGAGAAGACATGTTTGATCATAATTTGGGCAACAAGGAAATTGAGGCATTATTTTCAATCCTATAAGGTTCAAGCTATTTCAAAGATAGATCCCTTAAGGTACTTATTTCAAGCACCTGCTTTAACTGGAAGGATGTGTTTATGGCTAGTACTTCTAACTGAGTTTGATATAGAGTACGTCACTATGAAAGTCATCAAGGGAAGGGCATTAGTAGAATTCCTAGCTTTGAATGATGTCGAAGGTGATGAACAACGAAACTTAGAGTTTCTGGATGAGAACCTAACAGTCATAAAGCATCGGGAGTGGAAGCTCTACTTTGATGTGGCTGTAAACAATAAAGGAGATGGATTAGGAATAATTCTTATTATGCCAAAAAGAGAAACCATACCGATGGCCAAGAAATTAGATTTCAAGGTGATGAATAATATGGCTGAGTTGAAGCATGCATCTATGGGATTGAAGCAGCTCTAGTAGCCGGGGCAAAGGAATTGCTAGTTTATGAGGATTCAATATTGGTTGTTAGCCAAGCTAATGAGGAATGGGAAGTGAAAAGGAAAAGCTGAAACCCTATATCTTCTATTTGAAAGCTTTAGCAAAGAACTTCAATAAATGTCTCTTTATCCATTTATCGAGAGACGACAATCAGATGGCAGATGCATTTGCAACACTCTCTTCGATGTGGGATAGTGTGACAGGATCAACTATAAAGCCTTTGGTAATTATGAAATCAAGAGGTCCATGTTATGGAGGAGAGCAGATTATGAGTGTTCAAATAAGGCCTGAAAAGAAGCCATGGTTTTATGATATTCAGAGGTTTTTTAAAGAAAGAAAGTATCCTGATGAAGCAACCTTAAAAAAGAGATATGCTCTTCATGTTCTTGCACGTAATTATGCAAGTCATGATGGAGTATTATATAAAAGAATGTCGAATGGAATGCAGCTTAGATGTCTCAAGAATGATGAAGCTGAAGAGGTAATGAAATAAATTCATGCAAGAGCTTGTGATTCTCACATGAACGGGATGATCTTAGTAAAGAAGGTACTCAGGTAAGGGTATTATTGGATGAGTATGGAAAAGGATTGTATCAAAATAGTGAGGTAGTGTCACTAGTGCCAGATCTATGGAAATCTTAACCATCTTCCTCTTATAGTACTGCATAGTTTACCGTCAGCTTGGCCCTTTGTAGCTTAGGGAATTGATATCATAGGAGAAATAAGGCCGACAGCATCAAATGGGCATAAGTACATAGTTATGGCAATAGATTACTTCTCTAGATGGGTAGAGGCTGAGTCCTTCAATGCCATGAAAGTAAAATAGATGGCACGATTCATTGAGAAAGCCTTATCTATAGGTATGGGGTTCAACATCACATTATAACATATAATGGTGTCTAATTTCAAGCAAAAATAGTGGAACTATTACAGAAGTATAGAATTGAACATCATAAGTCTTCACTGTATTGTTCTCAGGCCAATGGAGCAGTAGAGCAGCTAACAAAAATGTCAATAAAATCCTCTCTAAAATGGTCAAGACTTATAAAGATTAGTCTGAGTTTCTTCCTTTCACTTTATGGGGATATAGGACTATAGCTAGAACAACCACAGGCCAAACTCCATTCTCCTTAGTATATGGTTATAAAGCAATCTTGCCAATAGAAACAGAGATCAATTCCTTGAGAGTAGTTATGGAAGCTAGAACACCCGAGAGTGAATGGGCACAAAAGAGATATGATCACCTTGCATCTCTGGATGAGAAAAGGATGAATGCTTTGTTTCACACTCAGATATATCAAAGGAGGATAGCAAGATCATTCAACAATAAAGTTAAGCCTGGAAAGATAAAAGTTGGGGACATGGTATTAAAATAGTAAAGGGTAATGGTGTTTGATCCGAGAGGAAAGTTCAAACCAAACTGGGAAGGACTGTATTTAGTCAAATCGGTTCTACCTAAAGGAGCTGCAAAGATATCAGACCTGGAAGGAAATAAATTCATGGAGCCTATTAACTTGGATCGCCTCAAGAAATACTACCTATAAAAAATAAAATAAAAGTAGTATAAAGAAAATAAAGTCCGCTTATTAGAAAACCTGAAAGGGCTAGTCAGGCAAAAGTTAGGACATTCCCATTGTTTAGAAAACCCATAAAGGGCTAGCAAGCAAAAATTAGGGAATAAAAATAAAAGAGATGATCCTACTAGCTAGAAAACTAGTAAAGGGCTAGTTAGGCAAAAATTAGGGTAAATAAATAAGAGAGAAAAATATTCAACTAGAAAATCTGAAAGGACTAGTTAATAACGAGAGTTATATCAGGTAATGTAATAAATGTACTCATTTTGGCCCTAATTAATGAATCCTCTTGAAATTGAATTTTTGTTTTAGCATTGCGTGTTCTATCTTATTTATAATGCATAGGTACTAAAAGGAGTATAGAACATGAAAGCTTAAAAATCAGCTCTATGAGATCATTTCCAAGTGATGTTGGTGTTTCTTCTCTTGTGACTCATCATACAAAGCTTGAAATCATGGTGGCTCTATAGCTTGATTCTCAAAAACAGCAAGCAACGTCAGCTTCTCTTGTAACCATATCTAGAAAATACAAAAATAAATAAAACAAAATAAAAGCCCACTAAGTCAAAAACCTGAGAGGGCAGCTTAGGCAAAAGTTTGGGCAAGCCTACTAAGTCGAAAACCCAAGAGGGCGACTTAGGAAAAAGTTAGGGCAAGCTTGCTAAGTTAAAAACTTGAGAAGGCGGCTTAGGCAACAGTTAAGGTAAAAAAAAACCTTTACTCTACTTAAGTCTAGATATCCAAGTCTGAGATCAGTTCAACATAGTGCATACAAATAGTACCGGATTCAGAACACGATAGTATGATAGAAACAGTCTGATACAAATAGAAGTTGAAAACAAAGATTGCCTAGATCAGTCACCCTGAGCTCCAGAATCCAGTCATGGGCTCCATCCTCTGGTAGGATCATCCTGTTGAAAGGTGTCTGGAGGTCTGATAGATGAAGTCCCAGTGCTATGAGGATCAATGCCTGAATCTTCAAGCTATCGGCGAAGCATCTCGATCTCGCATTCCATATCACTAGAGTAGCTCTATACATATAGGAAATAACATGTCATATGCATTTCATATATAACATGCATACATTTGCACTTCCAATGTATATACTTACCCTCCAACTATTTATAACCTATATAGTGAATAATCTATGAGACGAGGCAAGTCCATACAGGTACTTTACTTATGTCCAAGGAATATGTTTTGTAAAAGTTTTACTAATGTCAGTATCAAGTATATAGATTGATGCAGGAAATAAATCAAATGGACTTATATGAGAAGTATCCATAGGGGAAAAACTAGGAAGCTGAGCCTCATCAAAATGCATATATTGCTCAACTAGAGTATGAACAGTAGGAGCCTAGTAGAACATTGACTTATCTCAGAGAGAAACCTCACCAAGGATAGCACCAGCAAAGGCCCCATCGTGATTAGTTCCAATATGCTGAGTAGAAGTGCATGGCTAGGTCTGGACCTAGGACCCTCAGAATCAATAGCAAAATCAGCAATAGGAATAGTCTCAGACTCAAGAATGGTCTCAATCCCCAGAGCAGTCTCCGTCTCCTCCTCCATCACCTCATTAACAAGAGAGCCAATCTCCTCGAGTTGAGAATAAAGAATGAATGAAGCATGAATTCAAAAAAAGAATAGAAGAAATGATCAGACATTACCTCAGCTCGGTCAATAGGAATCTTCTCTAAGAGATGCTCATGAATGAACTGCTAGTAATGTCATGATCGCTTGAGGAAGGTTAAAGCATCATATCCTTGAAGTGCCTCTGTTAGATCTAAACCTATAAGATGAGAACTGCACAACATAGAAGAAGGGACATCATATGGAATATAACATTGGGAAGGTTTGGAAGAATAGCGATGCACTCGCTCTCCTAAATACCACATCCGACAACCATATCTAGGGAGTAGAACCCTCGTAGACTCAAACTATACTGTAGTAACCATAAAGTCATATCTCTAGACATTATCAGCTCCCACCAACCAATCAAAATTAATATGCAAAATCATGTAAATTATTTTTTATTTTCATTAAATGATGAAGTACTAATGAATTTGTTTTTTACTAGGTACCACTCGATAGTGTTCAGCTGATCACGATAGGTCTGAAGAGTATTCCTAACACTAGCTAAATGGGAAGAGCCCCATCTCTGCATCAGAGGAAGACTCTTGTCAGAACTATTAGCATAAAAGCCCTTGATTAACCCGATCTCTATACTCTAGATTTGAAAGAGAAAAATAAATATGTCAGCAAGTCATACAAAAAGTAAGGATGGTGACAAGTAGAGAAAAGATGACGTACATGCAAGACATGCTAAAAGCCACACATCGTAATAGCCCCTCTACAAACAATGTCCAGTCTATAGTGTAGATAAGCAGGTGCAGTAGATCCCTAATCAAGTGTGGCAACCCGATCTAAGTCACGGAGTGGGCCAAGTAGAGCAATACTAACCTCATGATCAGTCTCGTAAAAGAGGGTCATACCCAACAGTATTAGAAGGAGACACCTCCCCTCATGAGCAATCTGATGAGGAGTGGTGGTAGGAAGGCATTTGAATCCCTCAACCAATAATGAAAGAAGAACATTCTTTTGATTCTTCCACGTTAGAGTGATCCCGATCAAATCTCATGCATACTGACTCCTTGCATGCTCAAGGAGACTGCAGTAACTGATATCGAAGGAAATGGGAGTCCCTCTGAAAGCAATCCTAATGATTGTAGAAAAACTCATAGGCGAAATAGTCAGCTCACCTACACGAGTGTGGAAAGTATGGGTAGTGTCCATCCACCACTCCATTAAAGCAAATAAAGAATAACGATTGAACTTGCCTCGAGCTGAAGGAAGCATAACAATGAAATGTCTAAACCTGGAAGCCCATATCAACTATGCTACATTATCTGGCAGCTCGTGAAGCAATTCTTGGCTATGTGAAAATAGCCTGTGAATTTCATCGCTCATTGGATGAAATTCAAGGATTCAGGAAACAAATAAATAAAAAAATTACATTAATTAATTAATTGACATAATAATTAATTAATTAAAAAATCAAAAAATTAGAAAAGCTAATCGACATTACTAAATGCCGATCGACTTTTGCCTAATGCCAATTGGCATTAGGTAAATATTGAGCAAATGTCGATCGGCATTTAAACAAATGTCAATCAAACTTTGAATACAGACCAAATTTTGACCTTTTGACATTGTTTTACGTGTATTTGATCAATTATATAGTATAGCCAAAGCCAAAATACTATGTGACAAGAGTTTTATGTCGATCGAAATTTAAACAAATGTCGATTTAACTTTGCAAACAGACTAAATTTTGACCTTTTAACACTATTTTTCGTGTATTTGATCAGTTATACAATATACCTAGAGCCAAAATACTATGTGACAAGAGTTTTCATGCATTTTTTTTTATCAATTTCTAATCTAGTTTGAATAATGTGCATACTAGTTAGCATTCTAAAAATTATTCTGACTACAAGCTTTATAGATAGTTTTTTTACAGGAATAAGCAAAAATGAGGATATGTTACCTCATTACCAACATCTATACACCTATGGAGGTGTAAGTAAGTCAAAGGAAGAATAGAAGAGCCTTTTTGAAGTTTGAGGTTGTTTTGAGGAAAATGGAGAGGTTGAATGGTTGGGTCTACTGGAATGTCTACTCTCTTATGTACTTTATGTTGTGGGTCAGCCATAGGATCTGACAGATTGCAGATCAAATGTTAGATGATCAAGAAATCATGAAATGAAAATCAATGTAAGGCAAGAAAAGAAAAAGAAAAGAAAATGAGGAATGAATGAGATACGTAAAAAGGGAAGTAATAAATAAAATGGAAAATGTCCATTTTAGTCCCTTAGATATGCTTGCATTTAAATTTAAGTTATTTCTTTGCAATCTAGTCCATAATTGCATTTTAATTAGGTTCTAGTTCCTAATTAATTCATCAAAATCCACATCATTAATCATTAATAGCATACATTCATTTGTATTTATTCTGGATTCTCAGTCAAGTATAGAATACATAATGTAAATACATAATTCAATTTTTTCACATGCATTATTTCAATCAAAGGATTTTAAATTCATATGATGCACATGATTATGTTATGTACTACATAGTAGTCATAACCTTCACTATGTTATGTGCTGTATAGCAGTTATGACATAAGTTGCTAAATTTATAATTTGCTAGACATTCTGCGAGATTTATAGCAAATTTGAAAGTTGCACTTTTCTACACTGTAGTTAGAGCTTCTTTTTTTTTTTGAAAAATCATCGTTAAATGTCGCACAGGGAATATAACAAAACTTATTCTTGCTAAACATCCCATAGGGAATATAACAAGCTTCATTGCATACATTTCGTTAGATGTCCCACAAGGAATATAACAAAACTCATTATCACTAGATGTCCTACAGGGAATATAGTGTAAATCGTTAGACGTCCCATAGGAAACATAACAAAACTCATTATCACTAGACATCCTATAGGGAATATAGTTTACATCATTAGACGTCCCACAAGGAATATAATGAAACTCATTATCACTAGACATCCTACAAGGAATATAGTGTGCATTGTTAAACGTCCCACAGGGAATATAATGAAATTCATCATTGCTAGACATTCCACAGGAACTATAGCAAATTTTTAGCAAATTTTCAATTCATCATTGTTAGACGTTCCATAGGAACTATAGTAGACTTTCAATTCATTATCACTAAACGTCCCACAGGAAATATAGGGAAACTCATTTGCATAAAGTTCACTAGATGTTTCATAGGAAATATAGTGAGACTTGATAAATATTACATTCGCTTAAAATTGCACAGCAATTTAAGCATTAATCTGTTAATTAGGGTACAACTAGGTATCCTAGTTTTTTCTTTCAAAATTGTGTGCTTCTACTACTTTGTCGCAATTTGTCAAACAAACAGTGACAAAGGGGGGGGGGGGGGGCAACTGTAAGCACCCAATTTCATGATTCAATTGTGCATAGTCCGATGAAGGCCCTTATGATGAAAAAAATTAATCGTGAAATTGATCTCTATCATTGAAATTTGAGACTTCAAGGACTAAATTGTAGTTTTTTTTAGACCTAATTGCAAAATCGTGATTTTAGAAGTGTTTTTTTTTATTTTTAATTTTTTTTTATCCCAGTCGACATTTAGCTAATACCAACTGACATTTGCCTAATACTGATCAGCATTAGCCTAATGTTGATTGGCATTATGGAATATTTTCAATTTTTCAGTATATTCGGTCATTTTTTTAGTATTTTTCTGTTCATTTATTGGTTGAAAATTAATTCTAAATATTTTCTTAAAAGATAACTGTGGTTTTACGTGTTCAAAATGAGTAGGTATTTTGAAAAATTGAGAGATAGCGTCTGTTCCTAGAATGGAGAAATTTAGCTCGCAAGTCTTTACTTTAAAAAGCTAGAGATTGCATGAGTAAAGGATTGACTCCTGACTGCGTAAAAACCCTAAAAAAATCACAGAGAAAAAAAAAGAGTTTTATTCATAGCATAATAAAGCACACTCTTTTATTTTCAATAGTCTAGAAATCAATAAATGCATAATCAATTCTCAAAATGTTGACAATCTCAATCTGAGGGGCATTCAAACAACAGTTGCACAACATCTTCTACTCTTCTCTTTTCTTTTATTTTAATTTTATTTTCTTTATTTTTTATTGATTCATTACTGATTAATTTTTTTTATTTTGATTGATATTCTATGATGTTCTGGAGGTGAGGCTGGTGAAATAAGATTTTGGCAGTGATTACATTGAAGAATCCATGGAATGCCATGGATTATGACTTGTAAAACTCCTATAGGATTTAGGATTTATGATTTTTTGTGTTCTTATAATTTGTTTTAGTTTTGGGTTATAATTAATTTTCTTTTAATTTTCTGCACCGTAAGAATTGTAATAACCCCAATAGTGGGAATAGTAATTATTTACTTTTGTGTTCTTAAAATTGATTAGTAATTAGGTTTCACTTGGTAAAACCTCATAAAATCAATGACGACAGTAGATTAAAGTTAAGGTTTCATGAAATTGATTTAGGATTTTTTTAGAAAATCACTAAAATGTATGGCTGATTTATTTTTTATGTTTTATTTATTTTGGGCTTCTTTTTTTTTTTATGTTTTTATCCTTTTTGGGCCGTAAGCCCACGATTAGGTCCAATTCACTTAAAATAGGTTTGTAAATGGTTTAGGTTAATTAATTAATTAATTAAACCAATGTAGGCCCATTTTAGGTTAATTAGACTTTAAGCCCATTTTTAGTTAATTAAAATTTATTTAGATTTAGCTCAGCCCATTTAAATTCCTTACTCTTAAAACAAATAGACTGAAGCCCACATTTCACTTAAAATAAAATCAAGTTAGACTTAGGCCCACTAATTAAACTTTTCCTTTGAAATTTTATCAACTTAAGCTCATTCCCTGTAGATAATTGAAACAAATAGACTTAAGCTCACTAATTAAAATATAGCCTTAAGCTCACTAATTAAAATATAGGCCCACCTCTAGTCCATTTCATTTGTAAATAAAAAATGTAAATCTAGCTAACTTTCATTAAAATTATACTTAGTTTAGACTTAAGGACGACGCGCTTGAATGCATTTTTATGTGTGATTTTATTGACTAGATGCCTTAGGGTTAGATCGATGTTCAAATAGGGTTTAATAAAATTGCATGTAATTACATATTGAAGTAATAATTTATAAAGTAATTCTAAATGAACACGAGACTAAGAGAAGTTAGTATTTCGTTCCTAGAATCTCCTGGTTGTGGTGCTAACTTTCTTTTAGAGAATTGAGTACCACCAATTGAATTGTCCCAGTTATTACCCTAGGTGGCGACTCCTCTTCTCCACGCTATGACTTTATGGTATAGTAGTGTGTTCCCTAAGGCCCTGAGCCTAAATAGTGTTGCATTTACTAAAATCTTGGACGCGTGCTAAATCCCACCATCTACAGAGAGTGTAAGGGTATAATTTATATTTCAGATTGTAAATATGCAATTGGTCCATTCGATATCATGTTTTAAAGTAATTATGTACAAATTTACAAGAGTTCCATTTTGCGTTTAAACATGCACAAATTGTGCATTCAATTAAATCAATTTGATTTAAGATTTTGGAATGATGGAGTATGTATTTAAGAATGAAAATATGCAATTGGAACATTGGATAACATATTTTAAATAATTTGTGCACAAATTTGCACGAGTTCACGTTTTGCATTCAAACTTGTAGAAATTGTGTATTCAGTTATGTCATTTTGATTTATGATTTTGTAGTGATATAAAATGTATGTTGGATTTTAAATATGCAATTGTAACACGTTTTAAACCATTATGCACAAATTTACACAAGTTCACTTTTTGCGTTCAAACATGCATAAATTGTGCATTCAATTAAATCAATTTGATTTAAGAGTTTAGAAAGGTGGTATATGTATTTAGGATTGAAAATATACAATTGAAACTTTGGATACCATGTTTAAAATAATTTGTGCACAAATTTGCACGAGTTCTACTTTTGCGTTCTAACATGTGCAGATGAGTACAAATTGTGCATTCAATTATGTCATTTTGATTTATGAGTTAGGAATGATATAGTTTGTATTTTGGATTATAAATATACTTGTTTTAAACCATTTTTGTAAAAATTTGCAGGAGTTCACATTTTGCGTTCAAATATGAACAAATGTGCACAAATTGTGCATTCATTTATGTCAATATGATATATGAGGTTGGAATGTTGGAATATGCATTTAGGTTTGAAAATTTTCAATTGGAACATTGGATAACATGTTTTAAACCATTTATGCTCAAATTTGCAGGAGTTCATGTTTTGCGTTTAAACATGCACAAATGTGCACAAATTAGGCATTCAACTATGTCAATTTGATTTATGAGTTTGGAATGCTAGAATGTGTATTTAGATTTTAAAATATTCAATTAGAACCTTGGATAACATGTTTAAAAAAATTTGTGTGCAAATTTACATGAGTTCACGTTTGGCGTTCAGACATATGCAAACGTGCCAAAATTGAACATTCAATAATGTCAATTATATTTCTAAGTTTACAATGCTATAATATGTAGTTAGTATTGTAAATATCTAGTTGTAATGTTGGATAACACGTTTAAAACTATTTGTGCACAAATTTGCATGACTTCATGTTTTGCATTCAAACATGTGCAAACATGCACAAATTATGTCTTCAATTATGTCAATTTGATTTATGAGTTTGTAATGATATAATTTGTATTTGGGATTGTAAATAAGCAATTGGACCATTGGATAACATGTTTTAAACCATTTATGAACAAATTTGTTGGAGTTCGCATTTTGTGTTCAAACTTGTACAAATGTGCGCAAATTATGCATTCAATTATGTCAATTTGATTTATGAGTTTGAAATACTGTAATATGTATTTATGTTTGAAAATATGCAATTATAACATTGGATAACATGTTTAAAATAATTTGTGCACAAATTTGCACAAGTTCATAATTTGCATTCAAACATGCGCAAATGGGCAAAAATTCTACATTTAATAATGTCAATTACATTTGTTAGTTTAAAATGCTTGAATGTGTACTTAGTATTTTAAATATATAGTTAGAACACTGGATAAGACGTTTGAAACCATTTCTGCACAAATTTGCACAACTTTATGTTTTACATTCAAACATGCGCAAATGTACATAAATTGCGCATTCAATTATGTCAATATCATTTATGAGTTTGTAAGGATATCATTTGTATTTTGGATTGTAAATAAGCAATTGGACCATTGGATAACATGTTTTAAACCATTTATGCACAAATTTATAGGAGTTCACATTTTGCATTCAAACATGCACAAATAGGGCATTCAATTATGTCAATTTTATTTACAAGTTTGGAATGCTAGAATATTTGTTTACATTTGAAAATATGCAATTGGAACATTGGATAACATGTTTAAAAAAATTTGTATGCTAATTTGCAAAGTTAAAGGTTTGCATTCAAACATGCCTAAAACATACAAAATTTATGGATTCAATGACGTCAATTATATTTATAAGTTTAGAATGCTAGAATATGTACTTACTATTGTAAATATGAAATTGGAACATTGGATAACACGTTTAAAATAAATAGTGCACAAATTTGTATGACTTCACGTTTTGTATTGAAATATGTGCAAATGTGCACAAATTGTCCATTCAATTATGTCAATTTGATTTATGAGTTTGTAATGGTATAATTTATATTTTGGATTGTAAATATGCAATTGGTCCATTAGATAATATGTTTTAAAGCCATTGTGCACAAATTTGCAAGAGATCACATTTTGCGTTCAAATATGCACAAAGTATGCATTCAATTAAATCAATTTGATTTAAGAGTTGGAATACTAGAATATGTTTTTAGGAATTAAAATATGCAATTGGTACATTGGATAACATATTTAAAAAAATTTGTGCTCAAATTTGCACGAGTTCACGTTTTGCGTGCAAACTTTCACAAAATTATGCATTCAATTATGTCAATTTGATTTATGAGTTTGTAGTGACATAAATTGTATTTTGGATTTTAAATATGTAATTGGACCATAGGATAACACATTTTAAACCATTTATGCAAAAATTTATAAGAGTTCATGTTTTACATTCAAACATGCACAAATGTGCAGAAATTGTGCATTCAATTAAATTTATTTGATTTATGAGTTTAGAAAGGTGGTATATGTATTTAGGATTGAAAATATGCAATTGAAATAATGGATAACATATTTAAAACAATTTGTGCACAAATTTGCATGAGTTCACGTTTTGCATTCAAACTTGCGAAGACGTATACAAATTGTACATTCAATTATGTCAATTTTATTGATTAATTAGGAATGATATAGTTCTTAATTTGGATTTTAAATATGAAATTTGACCATTTTAAAACAACTTTTAAACCATTTTTGCACAAATTTGCAAGAGTTCACATTTTGCATTCAAATATGCACAAATTGTGCATTCAATTATGTCAATCTGATATATGAGTTTTGAATGCTTGAATGTGTATTTATGTTTGAAATTTTTCAATTGGAACATTGGATAACATGTTTTAAACCATTTATGCTCAAATTTGCAGGAGTTCACGTTTTGCAATCAAACACATATGTGCAAAAATTGGGCATTCAACTATGTCAATTTGATTTACGAGTTTGGAATGTTGGAATATGTATTTAGACTTGAAAATATTCAATTGGAACTTTGAATAACATGTTTTAAACCATTTATGCTCAAATTTGCAAGAGTTCACATTTTGCATTCAAACATGCACAAATTACGTGTTCAATTATGTCAGTTTGATTTATAAGTTTGTAATGACATAATTTGTATTTTGGATTATAAATAAGAACTTGGACCATTGGATAACATGTTTTAAACCATTTATGCACAAATTAGTAGGAGTTTGCATTTTGCATTCAAACTTGCACAAATATGCGCAAATTATGCATTCAATTTGTCAATTTGATTGATAAGTTTGGAATGCTGGAATATGTATTTATGTTTGAAAATATTCAATTGGAACATTGGATAACATTTTTAAAATAATTTGTGCACAAATTTGCATGAGTTCATGTTTTGCGTTGAAACATGCACAAACGTGCAAAAATTATACTCAATAATGTCAATTACATTTACTAGTTTAAAATGCTTGAATATGTACTTATTATTATAAATATGTAGTTGGAACATTTGATAACATGTTTGAAACCATTTATGCACAATTTTGCATGACTTCAAGTTTTACATTCAAACATGCGCAAATGTGCACAAATTGCACATTCAATTATGTCAATTTGATTTATGAGTTTGTAATGATATCATTTGTATTTTGGATTTTAAATAAGTAACTGGACCATTGGATAACATGTTTTAAACCATTTATGCACAAATTTGTCAGAGTTCATGTTTCACATTCAAACATGCACAAATTGGGAAATCATTTATGTCAATTTGATTTACGAGTTTGGAACGTTGTAATATGTATTTATTTTTTGAAAATATGCAACTAGAACATTGTATAACATGTTTAAACCAAATTTTATGCAAATTTGTACGAGTTTAATTTTTGAGTTCAAACTTGCACAAATGTGCAAAAATTGTGCATTCAATAATGTCAATTATATTTATGAGTTTAGAATTCTAGAATATGTACTTAGTATTGTAAATATGCAATTGGGACATTAGATAATACATTTACAAAAATTAGTGCACAAATTTGCACGATTTCACATTTTGCATTCAAGTATGCGCAAATTGCACATTAAGTTATGCCAATTTAATTTATGAGTTTTTAATGATATAATTTGTATTCCGGATTGTAAATATGCAATTGGACCTTTGGATAACATGTTTTAAGCCAATTATGCTTAAATTTGCAAGAGTTCATGTTTTGCATTCAAACATGCACAAATTGTGCATTCAATTAAATCAATTTGATTTAAGAGCTTTAATTGGTGGTATATGTATTTTGGATCAAAAATATGCAATTGGAACATTGGATAACATATTTAGAACAATTTGTGTACAAATTTTCACGAGTTCACGTTTTTCATTTAAAGTTGTACAAATTGTGCATTCAATTATGTCAATTTAATTTATGAGTTTGTAATGATATAAATTGTATTTTGGCTTTTAAATATGTAATTAGACAATAGGATAACATGTTTTTATGTGATCCTAGTTCCAAAGAGGAAGATTTCAAGATTTGTTCATGCTAATATGCCAACTTTCATTCATCATAAGAGCAATTCGCATAAATTCGTGTTTTGTGTAGCATGCTTCAGTATTTTTGCCGTAACTCACCCAAAAAAACCCAAATTAAGGTGATTTAAAGAGCTATATAAAGATCAAGAAGGGAGCTACATATTTTATAAGGAAATATGGGGTTGATACAATCATCTTTTTAGGCTAAAATTATGAAGAATTATCATGTCATGAACAAAACTGTGCAGACATAACATACAACAGTAAATGGGCCATATCTCACCTATATACCCAAATGAATTGATTCAAGATGCTTCTAAAAGATAACAACAAAGGCTACAACTTTCATGTTTTAGGCTTGAGTCAATTCGTCCATCATCTTGTTTAAAATTGTGCTACAACGTGTTGCATAAGTAAATCCGAATTTGACTAGGTTTATATTTTCATATTTATGTAGAATTATATTTTCTTATTTAAGAAGAATTTTGTTTTCTTGTTTAGTTAGAATATTAATTATGTTTTATTTATGGTTTCTTTTAGCCAATATAAAGGCCTTATTTTATGTAACCTAGAGGGTATGCAATCATGGATGAATAATAAAATTTAGAGAGAATTCTTTTTTGTCACTTAATGGTTAACCATGTGACGACCTTAATGACTTATCAATTTATCTTTTAGATATTAGATTGTGGCATCTTCTTAATAGCCTTTGTTGCTTGTTTGTTATTGTTTAAAAGGTCAAATTTTTTATATAGCTTTGGTTGTTTCGACTAACTGAACATGAGGTAAAGGTTTCTTATGTCTGAATTGGAACTTGATTTGAAATTTCCTTGAGAATGTGGGTTTGGGTTCATGTTGAACGTTTCTTAGAGTCGATCATCTAGTGGGATCATATCACGTTTTAAACATTTATGCACAAATTTTCAAGAGTTCAAGTTTTGCGTTCACACATACACAAATTATGCAATTAATTAAATCAAATTGATTTACAAGTTTAGAATGTTGGAATATGTATATAGGATTGAAAGTATGCAATTGAAACATTGGATAACATGTTTAAAACAATTTGTGTACAAATTTGCACAAGTTCACATTTTGTGTTCAAATATGCGCAGGCATGCACAAATTGTGAATTCAATAATGTCAATTTATATTTATGAGTTTAGAATGCTAGAATATATATTAATTATTGTAAATATGCAATTGGAATGTTGGATAACATGTTTAAAGCCATTTGTACACAAATTTGCATGACTTCAATTTTTCATTCAAACATGCGCAAATGTGCATTCAATTATGTCAATTTGATTTATGAGTTGGGAATGATATAATTTTTAATTTGGATTGTAGATATGCAATTGGACCATTTCAAAACATGTTTTAAACCATTTATGCCCAAATTTGTAGGAGTTCATGTTTTGCGTTCAAACATGAACAAATTGTTCATTTGATTAAATCAATTTTATTTTTTAGTTTATAATGCTCAATATGTATTTATGATTGAAAATATGCAATTGAAACATTAAATAACATGTTTAAAATAATTTGTGCACAAATTCGCATGAGTTCATGTTTTGCATTCAAACATATGCAGATATGCACAAATTGTGCATTCAATAATGTTAATTATATTTATGAGTTTAGAATGCTACAATATGGATTAATTATTGTCAATATGAAATTAGAACATTGGATAACATGTTTAAAACCACTTGTCCACAAATTTGCACAAGTTCACTTTTTGCGTTCAAACATGCACAAATTGTACATTCAATTATGTCAATTTGATTTATGAGTTGGGAATGAGATAATTTTTAATTTGGATTATAAATATGCAATTGCACCATTTGAAAACATGTTTTAAACCATTTATGCACAAATTTCCAAGAGTTCACATTTTGCGTTAAAACATTCACAAATGTGTACAAATTGGGTATTCAATTATGTCAATTTGATTTATGAGTTTCAAATGCTGGAATATGTATTTAGGTTTAAAAATATGCAATTGGAACATTGGATAACATGTTTAAAACAATTTGTGTGCAAATTTGCACAAGTTCAAGTTTTGCGTTCAAACATCACAAACGTACAAAAATTGTGCATTCAATGATGTCACTTATATTTATGAGTTAAAAATGCTAGAATATGTACTTATTATTGTAAATATACAACTAAAACATTGGATAACATGTTTAAAATCATTAGTGCACAAATTTGCACTATTTCATATTTTGCGTTCAAATATGCGCAAATATGCACAAATTACGCATTCAAATGTCCACAGTTGGTTTGCATACATGGAATCCATTTTGGTTCTCATCGCCTCAAGCTATCTCAAAGAATCTTTATCATATAAAGCTTCTTCATATGTAATAGGATCATCATCATGAATGTTCTCTTCATGAACATGCAACTCTTACACATCATAAAGAAATCTGTATCTCTCTGGAGGATGAGAAACCCTACTAAACCTTCTAGGGGTCTGTGTGATGACATTATCAATTGGAATAGGCTCTTTGGGTTGATTAATGTCCATTTGATAAATTTGTTGGGCTTCCTTAGATGACTTCTCATCTAACATTATCTTCCTTCCTCTGCCACCTTTCTTAAGAAACTCTTTCTCAAGGAATATAGCATCTCTGCTTACAACAACAACTTGTTTAGTAGGAAGATAAAAGTAATACCCCAAACTATCTTTAGGATATCCAATAAACCTTCATTTAATCATTTTTGCATCCAACTTATTTGATTTCTGCTTTTTAGTAATAGTTGGGCACCCCAAAATATTAACATGCTTTAAGACTTGGTGCCCTACCATTCCATATCTCATATGGTGTGGTAGAAACAAAATTTGATGGAACTCAATTAAGGATGTAGCAAGCTTTTTGGAGTGCAAAACCCCAAAGTGATATAGGAATATTGGTGTAGCTTATCATGGAATGTACCATATTCAATAAAGTACAATTTCACCAATTCGACATACCATTCAATTGAGGTGTTCCAAGTAGTGTGAGTTGTGATGCAATGCCATGTTCCTTAAGGAACTCAATGAACTCAGTACTTAAGTATTCACCTCCTCGATTTGATCTTAGAGTCTTAATACTTTTCCTAGGTTGGTTTTTTACTTGGGCTTTAAGCTCCTTAAACTTTTTAAAGGATTCACTTTTGTTCTTTATAAGAAAAAAATGCCCATACATTGATAGATCATATATAAAGGTTATAAAGTAGTAGAAACCACCTCTAGCCATTTCATTAAATGGTCCATATACATCACTATGTATGATCTCCAATACATCATTGGCTCTTACCATTTGTCCAACAAATGGTGATATAGTCATCTTTCCTTGAAGACAAGCCTTACAAGTTGGATCAGATGCATATTCTAGATTGCTTAAGATTCCCATCTTTTTCAACTTTATGATCCTATCCTCCATAATATAACATAATCTTAAGTTCCATAAATGTTTAAAGTTAGAGGCATTTTCAATTAGCATCGCATTTGCATCACTCACATTAATTTAAGGCTCATTATTATTGGACATATTATCAATGTAATATAAACCATGTATTAAATAACCCATGCCAACCAATTCATTTCCAAAATGAATCTTACATACATCTCTACTAGAAAGGAATTCATAACCCTTTATAGTTAAACTATAAATAGAGATAATGTTTTTATAAGCATTAGGTATTAGCATAGATGTGCCTTAGTGCGATTCTAGTAATGAATAATGACATTGTCAATTATTCAAAATGGCAATATAATATTCATTTAAATAAAGCGTTTGTTTATTTGAGTATTTACCCTTTAGCATTATGTTAAATAAATTTATTATCAAGAGTTGATAATATGAGTTATAAACTTATTTAGTACACATGCTATAAAATGTTCATAGTCCTATAATTAATATTTGGGTAATATTAATTAGACTATTACCACTATCTATTTTCCTTGATTAGTATGTGATACTAATAGTGGGAAGTAGTGAATCTCATGCTACTTGTTATGAAATATCATAATAGACAGTTGGATACTCATGTGATGGGTGGATCAAACAGTGATGCTAGATATGTGATTGCATGGATATTCACTTATTGTCAATGATCATAATCTAGGTCATAATGGTGCATATAGTCCTTTGACCTAAGGTGACATAGTCATCCACATTTGAGTGGTTAGAGTTTTTTACTACTTACATACTTGTGTTATTCACATATAGTTAGATGGTGTGTTGTGGGTCTAGTCAGTTAAATGTAGGGATGAGTGTTCGATTAAGATGGGATTCATTACTTGGAGTGAATTGAGATAAGATCTTAGGCTATTTAAGTCTTTTCTTGATGAAAGAGTTCCTAGCCAAGACAAACATAATAGTCTGAAAGAGTTTTAGTGCTAGAAAGAGTTTCTAGTATTTGTTATGTTTTATCAAAAGATAGAACTTAAGATGATATAATATGATATAGCTATTAGAGCTTGACTTATCCTTGACTCTAGGCTATATTAGGAACCTTTAATGAAGGGACTTTAGTTCATGGTAATTATGACTAAAAGGTTCATGTGAATTAATGAATACACTCATATCTAATTCGATAGTTGTGATATTGATGCTAGGGGTCACTCACAACTTATGAGAACTAAATGTGAATCATTGGGATTTTCAAATTTAAACTTGAATAGAGTTTCAAATAATATCAAGTGTTGATATTGTCTTCTCATTGCCAATTAGACATGGACCTAGTAAGTCACACCTCAAAGGTTTTTACCAAATCTCTATTTATATTAATCTAATTATTGATTATAGAGTTTAATAAATTAATTAAGATTAATGAAATTGGATTTTTGCTTAAAGTAATGATTCTAGCATACAAGGAAATATAATTTCAATAAAAGGTTTTATTATCAATTTATGCTTAATTAATATGAGATATTAATTAAGATACTAAATTAATAATGGGTATATGTTGTTTCTTATTTACTTGGATTAATGGCCCAAGTGTTATGGACCTAGGCCCAAAAGAGTTTTAGACTAAAGATTAAACCAATTAATAGATAAAGCCCATTTACCTTATTTAAGTCCACTTGTTTGATGGAATGGTTTTTGGGTCAAGAGTTGGTCTAATGGTTAAGCCCAAATCCATTAAGAGATATGTTTGATTTTATTAAATCAAATATGTATATATATATATATATATATATATAAACATTAATTGACATGTGTAAGTCAATAGTGATGTAGAGAATTTACAAGAGTTGTAATCTCTACATCCTCCACATTTGGACTTTAGTGACTTATTTAGCTATTAATTAATCATGACAAGTAGCATATGGGTGATGTCATCAATCTCTACTTTAATCTTTAACCAATTATATCTAAAAGAAAAAAGTAGATATTAATGGAAGGTTGGTAGAGAGAAAACGTGGGGAGACTCATAAGAAAAGAAAAAGAAACAAAATATATATACAAAACCTAGAGCTCTTGTAAGGATTAATTAAGTGTAAGCTTGAGAGGTCAATTAAGAGAGGACTCTTACTACTTATTGATAAAAAAAAGAAGGAGATTTGTAAAAGCTTGGTGTTTCAAGCTAATGGTCTCACACTTGGGAGACTTAAAGTTGAATCAAGGGAGGTTAAACCATTTTAGTAGAATACTTGTGGTTTACTTCAAACTTAGGAGATTGTATGTTTTCTTAAAACTTAGAATTTCTAGGTTGTTGATTACTTGTATTTTTGTTGCCTTGAATGTTAGTTATGTGTTAAATGCAAATTAGATCCTAGGGTTTAGAATTCTTGATGAGATAAAGGGTTATATTATGTAAATTTTTGAAATTTATTTTGCTTAGCATTTGATGTCTAAATAGCATATTTGATTCCTTTGATTAGGTAGATACAATACATCATCCAATAGCAAAACATGATTATAAGAATCAATTGAAGTAGATCCTATAGTCTTTGCTGTAACACTTGCTCCATTCACAAGTCTTAATACGAACCCTACCTATAATAAAGATAGAACACGCATCCAACTTTGAAATCTACCCTAAGGATTATCAAGGATAGGTTGTGTTGATAGAGCTAAACCCCTTGCTTATTAAATTGAAGCAAAGATACTTAGCTATTAAAAGATGACCAATCACACAATTCTAAGTCTAATCTAACCTAGAAATTGTAATGAAAGGTAGATGTGAAACAATTCAAGTAAACTTGCAAATTTTCAAAAGAATAAAGTTAAGGAAAAACCTCACTTTTTAATATTTCAATCCTTGAATTCGTTTTTTATAGGGTTAGCCCCTATATAGGCATGTAAATAACCTAATCCTTGAAGGAAAAGGATTTCTTCCTTATTCCTAAAGATGCCTATATGGGAAAATCCTTAATTAAAGAGATTTCCTTCAAAATAAGACAACTCATGACAACTCATCTTTGAAAAGTCAAAATGGACAACTAATGATAACTCATTACAACTAAGCAAAATGACAACTAAGCATTGAAGCATGCCATGTAGGATGTTGACCATTGACCCTTGATTTTGATTTGTTGACTATTTGACTTTGACTTTGACTTCTTGACTTCTTGACTTTGACTTGGAATTCCTTGAATCTTGTAGAATCTTCCTTATTGACTCTAAAATAAGAAAATAACTCAAAACTCTTCCATATCAAGCTAATTAATTTTAGAATAGGAAATTAAGCTAATTAGCTTGAATTCTTCATATTCAGCTCCATGCTTACCCTTTTAATCCCTTTTGGGGTTCATATTATTCCCTCCCTCTTGAAGATGATTTGCCCTCAAATCATAGCCATCTGCTAAAGTTGATAAATTCTTGAATCCTCCATGGTCAAACATAAATTTTTTGATTGAAAACTTTATCTTCACAACATGTATTGCAACACTTGTTTTCTAGATGAAGTATGTCATAAACCTATTTAAAACAATAAAACTAAGCAATTGATGAAGAATTTGGTTAGTGATAAACAAAAAATCCTTGTACATAGGTACAAATATAGGTTGGCTCACATCACTCATTTTTGCATAATCATTTATTTTCTTTTCACTCATGCTTTGCTTATTTTCTCTCACAAAGTGTTTCCCATTTTCCTCACTTGTCTCACTCAACTCATTTTGAGCACTTAGTTTACTTTTCACTTTTCCCTCAATTTTATAGGTTTCCTTTCCTAAAGTTTTCCCAATTAAAGATGGAAAATCTTCACTTTGTTGATTAATGCACATGTCTTCAATAATTGACTTTGGTGGTGTAGTTTTAATTTGACACTCTTCCTCTTTACTCTTCTCCTCAACTTGTTGCTCAACCAATTCGATAACTTTAACACCTTCATGTTCCTTAGAATCACACACTATCATTTTCTCCTCATAAGAACCCACTTTTTTTCATATTCCAAAGATATAGAGCATGACTTGTCCTTGACTCTAGGCTATATTGGGATCTTTTAATGAAGGGATTTTAGTGCACGGTAATTATAACCAAAGGGTTCATGTGAATTAATGAATACACTCATATTTAATTGGGTAGTTGTGATATCGATGCTAAGGGTCACTCATAACTTATGAGAACTAAATGTGAGTAACTAGGATTTTCACATTTAAACTTGAAAAGAGTTTCAAATAATATCAAGTGTTGATATTGTCTTCTCATTGCCAATTAGACATGGACCTAGTAAGTCACACCTTAATGGTTTTTACCAAATCTCTATTTATATTAATCTAATTATTGATTAAAGAGTTTAATCAATTAACTAAAATTGGATTTTTGCTTAAAGTAATGGTTCTAGCATATCAGGAAATCTAATTTCAATGAAAGGTTTTATTATCAATTTATGCTTTATTAATAGGAGATATTAAATTAATAATGGGTATATGTTGTTTCTTATTTACTTGGATTAATGCCCCAAGTGTTATGGATTTAGGCCTAAAAGAGTTTTGGACTAAAGATTAAACCAAGTAATAGATAAAGCCCATTTACCTTATTTAAGTCCACTTGTTTGATGGAATGGTTTTTGGGTCAAGAGTTGGCCTAATGGTTAAACCCAATTCCATTAAGAGATATATTTGATTTTATTAAATCAATATATATATATATATATATATATATATATATATATATATATATATATATATATATATATATATTAATTGACATGCGTAAGTCAATAGTGATGTAGAGAATTTACAAGAGTTGTAATCTCTACATCCTCCATATTTGGACTTTAGTGACTTATTTAGTTGTTAATTAATCATGAAAAGTAGCATATGGGTGATGTCATCAATCTCTACTTTAATCTTTAACCAAGTATATCTAAAAGAAAAAAGTAGATATTAATGGAAGGTTGGTAGAGAGAAAATGTGGGGAGACTCACAAGAAAAGAAAAGAAACAATATATATATATATATATATATATATATATATATAACCTGGAGCTCTTATAAGGATCAAGTAAGTATAAGCTTAAGAGGTCAATTAAGAGAGGACTCTTGCTACTTATTGATCAAGACAAGAAGGAGATTTGTAAAAGCTTGGTGTTTCAAGCTAAAAGTCTCACACTTAGGAGACTTAAAGTTGAATCAAGGGAAGTTAAACCATTTTAGTATAATACTTGTGGTCTACTTCAAACTTGGGAGATTGTAAGTTTTCTTGAAACTTAGAATTCCTAGGTTGTTGATTACTTGTATTTGTGTTTTCTTGAATATTAGTTGTGTGTTAAATGCATAAATCCTAGGGTTTAGAATTATTGATGAGATAAAGGGTTATGTTGTGTAAATTTTTGAAATTTACTTTACTTAGCATTTGATGTCTAAATAGCATAATTGATTCCTTTCATTAGGTAAAGACTACAAATCATCCAATAGCAAAACATGATTATAAGAATCAATTGAAGTAGATCCTACAGCCTTGGCTGTAACACCTGCTCCATTCCCAAGTCTTCATACAAACCCTACCTATAATAAAGATAGAATACACATCCAACTTTGAAATATAGCCTAAGGATCATTAAGGATAGGTTGTGTTGATGGAGCTAAACCCCTTGCTTATTAAAATGAAGCAAGATACTTAGTTATTAAAAGATGAGCAATCACACAATTCTAAGTCTAATCTAACCAAGCAATTGTAATGAAAGGTAGATATGAAACAATTCAAGTAAACCAAAGTTTCAAAAGAACAAAGTTTAAGGAAAAATCTCACTTTTTAATATTTCAATCCTTGAATTCATTTTTCATAGGGTTAGCCCTTATATAGGCATGTCAACAACATAATCCTTGACGAAAAAGTTTTTCTTCCTTATTCCCAAAGATGCCTATATAGGAAAATCCTTAATTAAGGAGATTTCCTTCAAAATAAGAAAACTAATGACAAGTCATGATAACTCATCTTTAAAAAGTCAAAATGGACAACTAATGACAACTCATTACAACTAAGCAAAATGACAACTCATGACAACTAAACATTGAAGCATACCATGTCACATGCCATGTAGGATGTTGACATTGACCATTGACATTGACTTATTAACTATTTTACTTTGACTTTGACTTGTTGACTTATTGACTTTGACTTGGAATATCCTTGAATCTTGTCACATCTTCTTCAATCTTCTTGAATCTTCCTTATTGACTCTAAAATAGGAAAATAACTTAAAATTCATCCATATCAAGCTAATTAATTTCATAATAGGAAATTAAGCTAATTAGCTTGAATTCTTTATATTCATCTCCATGCTTGCACTTTTAATCACTTTTAGGGTTCATATTAAGTCTTAAGGTCACTTCATTGGGCCTCAACCTCCTCTCACTTGCTAGATCTTGTAAGGATAAACAAATGTGAGAACCTGCACTGGTATCCAATACCTATGCATTAGATGAGCTGTTAGAACATTTAGAAGAAAATAAGTTAGAGAAAGTCTCACCTTCTCTTTGTTTGCCCTTTTCCTTTGTCTTGAGAGACTTAAGGAAATTAGGAAACTTTCTCTTACAATGTCCTTTAACTTGGCAATGGAAACACTTTCCTTTGCCTTGCTCTTCCCTCACAATGGTTTTGCCCTTATTCTTGGCTATGCCACTTATGGGCTTGACAACACTTGTCTTACCTTTCTTCTTCTTATTGCCTTTATTCTTGGTCCTACTATAAGTGGAAATAAGTGCAAGCTCTTTCCCTTTTCTCCTTTGGAAAGCCTTTTAGGCCATCACGAGTATGTTTAAAAGTTCTGCAAGAGTGCACTCTATCTTATTCATATAAAAGTTGGCAATGGTTTGCCTAAAAGATTTTGGAAGGGATTGAAGGATCAAATCCACTTGGAGGTGGAAGTCCATTGTGAAGTCTAAACTCTTTAGCTCCTCCATTGATCTAATCATGGAGTTCACATGGGCTCCCACTTCCTCTCCCTCCCTCATCTTAGTATGGAAAAGCTGCTTAGATATCTCATATCTAACAGTCCTACTTTACTCACCAAATAACTCTTATAGGTGAAGTAGGATTTCCTTTGCACTAATGTACTTCTCATATTGCCAATGGATTTCAGTGCTCATGGAAGCTGACATGATGCAATGTGCTTGCATATCATCATCCTTCCATTTATCAAGAGTGATTTGCTCCTCTTAGGAAGCATTTTCGGGAAGTGGTGCAGGTGGGCTTTGTTCCAATACATAAAGTATTTTTTCGGAAGCTAAAACAACTTTAAGATCCCTTAGCCAATCTATGAAATTAGGACCAGTGAGCCTATGTTGGTCAAGTATAATCATAAGTGGGTTTGATGATCAAATATTATTAAGTTTTTGCAAAAGATAACAAGATTAATTAGTTATATAACATTGTTATTTTACCATTTGATTTGGTCTTTAATCATAATGGCCTCCCACTAACTTGGCGAATCTTACACTTCCAAAGTAAGAAATGGAAATCCTTTGTTGGATGGATTTCTAATGGGTGACAAAATTCTTAATGGGCCACTAATATTCCTTAGGTACACATTGCCATTCTTAGAATAATAGTTCTCATTAAGTGGACAACTCTTGTCCATCATATCTCATGTGAGTATCTATCAATGCAACTCCTAATGTTACAAGCCTTAGGTACACATTTCCATGCTTGGCCTTTGGCATTAGTTAGGTCCACACCATTGGATCAGTGAAATGTATGGATTTGAACACTATAAACCTCAAGTACTCCTATTTGCCATTCTTGGCCCATAGTGTAACCATACACCTACAACATCTCATGCATAATAATAATACTACATGAATCTCTTGGGCCCAATGTACACCTCTATGCATCCATAGCCGATACACACAAGCCCAAACCTATGTAAGTTATTGCTCCAATGGAGAGCCTAGACCTAAATATAATTTGGAAGATTTTTGGGTCTTTAATTTTTAAGGTCTTACTTTGTACCTTACCCAATTTCAATTGTACATATCTTATACATACATAGCATGGCATCTATTTATATACACATATCACATATGCATATAGCAAGTTACAACATATGTATTACATATATACATAGAACAAGTAAAATGGATGCACAAATAAGGAGTGGTTTATTAGAATAGGTGGTATGCCCTAAAGGCCAATCACACATTTTGACATTATAAAAATCCCAAATGGAAATAAATAATATTCTTTTATCCAAAGTGTTTATTTAATTGAATATTCACCCATTAGCATAATGTTAAATAAATCTATTATCAAGAGTTGATAATATGAGTGATAGATTTATTTATTACATATGCTATAAAATGTTTATAGTCAATAAATTAATATTTGGGTAATATTAATTTGACTATCATGTCCATTTTCCTTAATTAGTATATGATACTAATAATGGGAGGTAGTGAGTCTCATGCTACTTGATATGAGTTATCAAAATGAACATGTGGATACTCATGTGATGGGTGGATCGAACATGACGTTAGATTTGTGATTGTGTGGATATTCACTTATAGTCAACAATCAATCACAATCTATGTCATAATGGTACATATAGTCCTTTGACCTAAGGCAACATGGTCATCCTATGGGTTATGCAAGTGAAATTTTTGAAATTTCACCCTATCTATGGCATGCGCTCACCACACTTGATTGTTGCTGCATAACCGTTTCCTTTTAGTAGTATCAAAGCAACTTTTTTCACTTTACAGATGCTAAAATTGATTGATAATTTCAAGTGTTATGAGCATGATTATTATTCGTTATAAGTTTTTTTGCTAAACATGTGTAAAAAAAGTGGTTGAAATTGATCCTGACATGCAATAGTTGTATCCTACTTGCTTTATGCTTGACATACACACATGGAATGATCATGGACTTAGATTACATCCTTGGTTTTGTAACAATAATTAATTTTTATTATTTAGTATGTAATTAAAATGTTAATTACATAGAAATAAGATGTAATATTTACTTTAGAATGCCAAGGATTAATTGTAAATCACAAGAGTTGTGATATGAAGCTTGAAGTGTTCAAATGGGAAACCTATGGAGATGATGACAAGGAGTTTCATGCCTGGAAGTTTCTTATGCTAAGCCACATTTTTAATTATTTTAAGAGTTAGAATAAGTGTGGGAAAGGTCCATGATCACTCCTTATTTATGCATCCAATTTTGCATGTTCTATATATATATGTGATATGAATATTGAAACATGCTATATGTACATATATGATTAGATGCCATGAATTATATATATATATATATATATATATATATATGAATTAGCTAATGTGCAAAGTGAGACCTCAATAATAAAAGACCTAAAAATCTTTTATTATTAGCTACAAGTGTTGTGGCTAAACATGTGTAAAAAAGTGGTTGAAATTGATCATGACATGCAATAGTTGTATCCTACTTGCTTTATGTTTGACATACACACATGGAATGATCATGGACTTAGATTACATCCTTGGTTTTGTAATAATAATTAATTTTTATTTTTTGGTATGTAATTAAATGTTAATTACATAGAAATAAGATGTAATATTTACTTTGGAATGCCAAGGATTGATTGTAAATCACAAGAGTTATGATATGAAGCTTGAAGTGTTCAAATGGGAGACCCATGGAGATGATGACAAGGAGTTTCATGCCTGGAAGATTTTTCTTATGCATAAGTGTGGGAAAGGTCCATGATCACTCCTTATTTATGCATCTAATTTTGCATGTTCTATGTATATATATGATATGCATATTGAAACATGCTATATGTACATATATGATTGGATGCCATGAATTATATATATATATATATATATGAATCAGCTAATGTGCAAAGTGAGACCTCAATAATAAAAGACCCAAAAATCTTCCAAACTAAATTTAGGTATTGGCTCTCCATTAGAGCAATAACTTGCATGGTTTTAGGATTGTGTGCATCAGTTATGGATACAGAGGGGTGTGCATAAGGCCTAAGAGATTCATGTGGTGTTATTATTAAGCATGAGATGTTATGGGTGTATGGATACACTATAGGCCAAGAATGGCAAATAGGAGTACCTAAGGTTTATAGTGTTCAAATCCATACATTTCACCAATCCAATTGTGTGGACCTAACTAATGCCAAAGGCCAAGAACAACAATGTGTACTTGAGGACCATAACATTAGGAGCAGATTGATGGAACCTCACATGAGATGTGATGGCAAGAGTTGCCACTTGATGAGAACTAAAATTCTAAGAATGACAATATGTACATGAGGGATATTAGTAACCATTAAGAACTCCATCACCCACTAAAAGTCCATTGAGCAAGGGATTTTTGTTTCCTACTTTAGAAGTGTAAGATTTGCCAAGTTAATGGGAGGCCATTATGATTAAATACCAAATCTAATGGAAATAACAAACAATGTCATATCACTGATTAATCTTGTTACCTTTGGAAAAACTTGATAATATGAGACCATCAAACCCACTTTCAATCATACTTAACCAATATAAGCTCATGGGCTCTAATATAAAAGATTGGTTAAGGAACTTAAAAGTTTTTTTAGCTTTTGGTAAATGCTATATGTATTAAAATTTTGCCCACTCGGGTTCCTTCCCAAAAATGTATAAAAAATGACCTTTTTTAACTTCTTGTGATGGCCTAAAAGGCTATCCAAAGGAGCAAAGGGAAGGAGGTTGTACTTATTGCTTCTTTTAGTGGCAGTAAAAAGAAACACAATTAGAGGAAGAAAGGCAAGACAAGTGATGTCAAGCCAACGGATAGCATAGCCAATAATAAGGGCAAGGCAATTGTAAAGGAAAAATAAGGCAAAGGAAAGTGTTTCCATTGCCAAGACAAAAAAACATTAGAAGAGGAATTGTCCTAAGTTCCTTGAGTCTTTCAGGATAAAAGGAAGTGGCAAGAAAGGAGAAGGTGAGACTTTCTCTAATTTAACTTGCTTCTAAATGTTCTAAGAGCTCATCAAATGCATAGGTATTGGATACCGGTGCTAGTTCTCACATTTGAGCATCCTTGGAGGATCTACCAAATGAGAGAAATTTTGAGGCTTAATGAAGTGATCTTAAAGTTTGAATATGGAGTAAGTGTTGCTACCATGACTATAGTATCTACTTCTAATTATTTATATAATCATATTTTGTTATTGGATGATGTATTATATGTACCTAAGGCTTATAAAACATTGTCTATATTTCTAGTTTAACTAGAGAGGGTTATGAATTCCATGTTAAAGGAGATAAATGCAATGTTTACTTTCGAAATGGAATGATAGGCATGGGTTATTGAATACATGGCTTATATTATTATGTTAATAATATATCTAATAACAATGATCCTCAAAATATGAGTAATGCAAATGCAATGCTAATTGATAATGCCTTTGAACTCCAAACATCTATAGCACTTAAGATTATGTCACATTACAAAAGATAAGATTAAAAAATTGGAAAGGATGGGAATCTTAAGCAATCTTGAATCCGCATCCAGTTCAACTTGTGAGGCTTGTCTTCAAGGCAAGATTACTAGATCACCATTTATTGGACAAATGGCAAACCCAAAGATGTGTTAGAGATCATACATAGTGATGTGTGTGGATCATTTAGTGAAATGGCTAAAGGGGTTTCTATTATTTAGCAACCTTGATAGATGATTTATCTAGGTATGGGCATTTATTTCTTATGTAGAACAAAAGTAAGTCTTTTCAAAAGTTCAAGAAATTCAAAACCCAAGTAGAAAACCAAACTGGGAAAAGTATTAAAATTTTGAGATCAGATCGAGGAGGTGAATACTTGAACACCCAATTCATTGAGTTCCTAAAAGAACATGGCATTGCATCACAACTCACATCACCTGAAACACTATAATTAAATGGTGTATCTAAAAGATGAAACTGTACTTTATTGAATGTGGTACATTCTATAATAAGCTACACTGATCTTCCCATTTCACTTTGGGGTTATACACTCCAAACCGCCTCTTACATCCTTAATTGTGTTCCATCTAAATCTATTTCCATTATACCATATGAGATATGGCATGGTAGAAAACCAAGTCTTAAGCACGTTAAGATTTAGGGATGTTCAGCTTTTATCAAAAAGGCTAAAATTGGACAAATTGGATGTAAAATCGATTAAAGGAATGTTTATTGGATATCCTAAAGATAGTTTAGGATATTACTTTTATCTTCCTACTGAACAAGTTATTGTTATAAGCAAAGATACTATTTTTCTTGAGAAAGAGTTTTTTAATGAAGGTGGCAAAGGTAGGAAGATAATGTTAGATAAAGAGTCATCTAAAAAAGCCTAACTGATATGGACATGGCTAAGCTTAAGAATGGTGATGGTGGTGGCATTTCTAGAGATAAAGCTAAGGATGGGCTTGATGGAGAGGATAACAAGAAAACCAAAGATAAAGCTAAGGATACATTAAGCATGCCACAATGCCCAATTACAAGGTCAAGGTCCAAGAAGCTACAAGAAGCCTTAATTGGCTATATGCAAGATTGGGCTAGTCAAGGAAGTTCAATTGATCATGCTAGGTTTGGCCCAAGTGAAGACACAATTGAATGGGCATTGTTTAATGTTTTGCAAGTCCAAATACATGAAGACTAATATGAGCTAGTATATGGGCTCAAATCTCTTATTTATGTTCATAACTATATTATTGTTATTATGCTTAATAGTTTTTTTAGGGTTTCTTATGTTAGGATGTTATAAAAACCCTCCTTATAGTGTGTTTTAGAGACATTGGAAATTGAATGAAAATTAGTCCTTTCGCATATTTGCTTAAATTCTTGAATTCTTATTAAATGCATAAACCAATTATTAAGGGATTAATCTATCCTTATAGCATGTTAAGGGTTAGGATTTAAAGAACTTAGTTTTCTTTAGGTTCTGATCTTGATCAACCAAACCTTACAATCTAATTTAAGCAATTCTTGAGTTTTGAAACTCAATTTATTCTTAGGTTTACAAGATAGTAATTCATCGGTCCAATGATACGAACGTGGCTAACTTGTACCAAACCCGTATTCAATCTTAATAACCTTGCCAAGGATCATTCATAAATCAAGCAAAAAGAAACTCTAATCCCTAACAAGACCCTTAAATAACTTGTACTTAAGAACTTTAATTATAAAGAATTAAAGGTTGTTCAATATAAACCTAGTATTAATAAAGTCAATTTTAAGTATAAATTAAACTAGGTTTGAATGTACTAAGCCTTCACTTGATAAATTCACTAAATTTCTTTTAAGAACAAAAGAAAAGGACTTTAACCTCTTAAGAATTCAAAATTGATTAATAAACTTCATTGAAATTTGTACTATATTGTTATGGCCTTTATATAGGCATGTAAACATCCTAATCCTTAAAGGAATAGGTTTTCTTACTTATTCCTAAAGAATCATATAAAGGAAAATCCTTAACTAAATAGGATCCCTTAAAAAATATAAAAACTAATGATAACTAAGCTTTGAAAAGTCAAATTCACAACTCATGACAACTAAGCATTGGAAAAGTCAATTTGACAACTCATGACAACTAAGCAAAATTTAACCAAGTCTTTTAATGAGTAGCAGCCACTCCCATCACATCTAAGGTTTTATTTGTAGAGAATATTCTTAAAAGATTCTTGATTCTTGTAGATTCCTTTAGCATCTTCTAGAACCTTCCTAAATCTTCAAAATTGCACTTTATGTTTTTTGAATGCAAATCACTCCACTTGAAGAGTTTGACATGAATTATTCATTTTGAGGATCAAAATATGATAATAAGGTGCAAAAAGGATAATTTTGCCCTTGTGTAAAACTTTCTCCAAATTCACTCAATTGAGCTCCATTTGCACTTGTGCTTTGATTAATCAACTCAAGCTTCATCTCTTGCTTCATGAACACTCCTAAAGCATCCTTGAATTTCATCATATGAGCTTTAGTTATTGGACCATCATCCTTAAGTAGATCATCGTGCTTATCAACATGGTTGGTGCTTATTTGGTTTGCATCATTCCCTCCTTCCTTGTGAAGATTCATCCTTAAATCGTCAACCTCATCAAAATCAAAAAGAGATAAATTAGAAAGATTAAAAGTTGCACTAACACCATAATCACTAGGTAAGTCTATTTTATAAGCATTATCATTTACCCTTTTTAGAACTTGAAAAGGACCATCACCCCTAGGATGTAACTTTGACTTATGCAAACTATGAAACCTTTCTTTCCTTAAATGTACCCAAACCCAATCACTAGGTCCAAATAGCACTCTTACACGCCCTTTATTAACTTATTGGGCAACTTTTTCATTCTTTTATTCAATATTGAAGTGAACCTTTTCATGTAATGCCCTAACAAAATCAGCCTTCCTTTTACCATCTAAATCAATTCGCATATGCAAAGGCAAAGGTGAGAAATCTAATGGACTCAAAGGAATGAAACCATAAAAAACTTCAAAAGGACAATAGTGAGTAGATGAATGCACACTATGATTATAAGCAAATTCAATATGTGGCAAACATTCCTCCCGTGATTTCAAATTCTTTTTATTCAATGTGTGCAATAATTGACCTAATGTCCGATTTACTACCTCACTTTAACCATCAGTTTGGGGGTGACATGTAGTAGAGAATAACAACTTAGTCCCCAATTTAGCCCATAAAATCTTATAAAAATAGTTGAGGAACTTAGCATCCTTATCACTAATAATAGTTCTAGGCACACCATGTAAACACATAATTTCTCTAAAGAAAACATTAGCAATATTAGAAGCATCATAAGTTTTATGACATGCAATAAAATGTGCCATCTTTGAAAAATAATCCATAACCACAACTATTAAATCATTACCATGTTTTGACCTAGGTAAACCTAAAACAAAATCCTTAGAAATATCAACCCAAGGCATACTAGGGACAAGTAGTGGCATATATAACCCATGAGGCTTGGACTTAGACTTAGCTTGCTTACATGCAATGCACTTATCATAAATTCTTTATACATCCATTCTCATGTTAGGCCAATAAAAATGATCATGTAAAACATCTAAAGTCTTATCAACACCAAAATGCCCCATTAATCCACTTTCATGTGCTTCCCTTATAATATGAACCCTAACAGGGATCAAAAAGTGCCTAAATATGAAGAATTCAAGCTACTTAGCTTAATTTCCTATTTTAAAATTAATTAGCTTGATATGGATGAATTTTGGAGTTATTTCTATTTTAGAGTCAATAACGAAGATTTAAGAAGATTCTAGAAGATGTGAGAAGATTCTAGAATATTCCAAGTCAAAGTCAACAAGTTAACAAGTCAAAGTGAAAGTCAAATAGTCAATAAGTCAAAGTCAATGATCAATGGTCAACATGTGACATGGCATGCTTCAATGCTTAGTTGTCATGAATTGTCATTTTGCTTAGTTGTCATTAATTGTAATGAGTTGTCAATTTTGACTTTTCAAAGATGAGTTGTCATCAGTTGTTATTAGTTGTCCTATTTTGAAGGAAATCTCCTTAATTAAGGATTTTCCTATATAGGTATCTTTGGAAATAAGGAATAAAACCTTTTCCTTCAAGGGTTAGGTTGTTTACATGCTTGTATAAGGGCTAACCCTATGAGAAATGAATTAAAGCATTGAAATATTAAAAGTGAGGTTTTTCCTTAAACTTTATTCTTTTGAAACTTTTTAAGTTTACTTGAATTGTTTCACTTCTACCTTTCATTACAATTGCTAGGTTAGATTAGACTTAGAATTATGTGATTGTTCATCTTTTAATAGCTAAGTATCTTGCTTCACTTTAATAAGCAAGGGGTTTAGCTTCATCAACACAACCTATCCTTGATGATCCTTGGGCTAATATTCAAAGTTGGATGCACGTTCTATCTCTATTATAGGTAGGGTTTGTATCAGTTTGGTATTAGAGCCAAACTTCAAGGTTTGGTTATGTATCCTTCAATTCTTCATTTATTAAAAAAAAATAAAAAAAATTTAAATGAAACACGAGAGCATTCACATCCTTGAGTGTAAACACGTAAGGGAGTGCTATGAGAGAATTTTTTTTTTCTTTTATCTTTTCAAACATGATTTTGTTTAGTATAGACATACCTTATTTTCTTGGTAGGGATGATCCTTATGCTTACTTGAAATGGTTGCAACAAATAGAAGAAATATTTGATTCTCTTAAAATAATTGATTTCCAAAAGTGCAAACTTGCTTCTCAAAATTTTTTTGGTCGTGCTGTTATATGGTGGAAAGATTTGATGGTTTTATGGAGAGAGAATGGGAATAGTGAGAGATTAGAAATTGGGAATTAATGAAAAAGTTAATGACTACAGATTTTATTCCTCATAATGTTAAGGATAAATACTTCCTTAAATTGCAAAGACTTAAACAAGGGGATGAATTAAGTGTCAATGATTATGCTAAAAAGTTTAAGTTTTTTGTAATTGCAAGTGATTTAGGTGAATCTAAAGGGCAAAAAATTGCAAGATTCATAAGCGAGCTTAATAGTGAAATTAGACAAGACCTTATGTTTATGGTACAATTGCAACTTATTTTGTCTTTGAATGATGTAATTTCACTTGCTTTGGATAGAGAGATTTCGAGTAATAAAGTTGGTAATCAAAGTGGTGCTAATGTTAAAGTGGTGTTAAGTGATCATGAGAAGAAACATGAGCATCAATTATGTGACCAAACTAATAAAGTGGAGGAGAGCATTATTCATGAAGAGAAGTGTGAAAAAGAAGTGGTTATGTGTGGGGAGATCAAAATAGAGTGTGAATCCAAGAATACTAATTTTGTTCAAGTCATTGAAGATAATAAGGATTGTTTGCAAAGTTTGGAGCAATCTAGTGAAGATATGCAAGGATTAACTCATGTAAAGGCAAACCAAGAAGTTTGTGCATAAAACAAAGAGGAGGATAACAAGCTGGTTATTCATCATGATTATGCTAACAACTTTAATCTTTCTTTTTCTAGTGTTTTAAAGGTTGTTTTACAGACTTCTACACCATACAAAGATCCATTTACTGATATTATTGAAGTTTCGTATGTCCATAATACAATCAATGGAATCTTCGTTTATACTAAGAAGAACTTGAGATATTCATGTTTCAAGTTTAGAAGGAAGCATTGAAATATTAAAAGTGAGGTTTTTCCCAAAGTTTAACGAAAAACCTCACTTTTAATATTTCAATGCTTCAATTCATTTCTCATAGGGTTAGCCCTTATATAGGCATGTAAACAACCTTATCCTTAAAGGAAAAGGTTTTATTCCTTATTTCCAAATATACCTATATAGGAAAATCCTTAATTAAGGAGATTTCCTTTAAAATAGGACAACTAATGACAACTCATCTTTGAAAAGTCAAAATTGACAACTCATTACAATTCATGACAACTAAGCAAAACGACAACTCATGACAACTAAGCATTGAAGCATGCCATGTCACATGTTGACCATTGACCCTTGACTTTGAATTGTTGACTATTTGGATTTCACTTTGACTTATTGACTTTGACTTGGAATATTCTTGAATCTTCTCGCATCTTCAAGAATCTTCTTGAATCTTCCTTATTGACTCCAAAATAGAAATAACTCCAAAATTCATCCATATCAAGCTAATTAATTTCAAAATAGGAAATTAAACTAATTAGCTTGAATTCTTCATATTTAGGCACTTTTTTATCCCTTTTAAGGTTCATATTACCTTACCTTCATACATACTACTTATAAGCACACATAAATGATTATCTCTAAATAAAACCCATTATGCCTATAATACTTATCAAATGCAACCTTTTCACATGCATGATAAAATTTGCTAAAGTCATGGTTATTTGTATATAATTCCTTGATGTACTCAAAACCCAAAAACTTAGCATCAAGAATAAAAAGAAGCATATACCTTTGAGATGATGCATCAACAACTATATTGTCCTTACCTTGTTTATACTTTATGACATATGGAAAAGATTCAATAAACTCACTCCATTTAGCATGGCATTTGTTTAGCTTCTGTTGTCCCTTCAAATACTTCAAGTACTCATTATCAGTGTGAATCACAAACTCTTTGGGCCATAGGTAATGTTGCCATATTTGTAAGGCTCGAACTAATGTATACATCTCCTTGTCATATGTAGGATACTTCAAGGCAGCTCATTTAACTTTTCACTAAAGTAAGCAATTGGCTTTCCTTCTTGCATGAGAACAGCCCCAATACCCAAACCTAAGGCATCACATTCAATTTCAAAAGCATTAGAAAAGTTGGGTAAAGAAAGTAAAGGTGATGAAATCAACTTATCCTTAAGCATGTTAAAGTCTTTCTCTTGCACATCTCCCTATTTAAATACCACGTTCTTCTTGATTACTTTGGTTAATGGTGCAGCAATTGTGCTAAATTCTCAAACAAGTCTTCTATAAAAACTTGCCAAACCATGGAACGAATGAACTTCTCCAACAGACTTAGGTGTAGGCCATTCCTTGATTGCCTTAACCTTCTTTTCATCCATTTCAATGCCTTATGCACTCACCACAAACCCTAGGAAAATGAGTTTACTTATGTAAAAAGAACCTTTCTTTGCACAAAACATCAAAAACTAAATGTACATTATCAAGATGTTCATCAATAACTTACTATAAACAAGTATATCATCAAAATAAATAACTACAAACTTCCCTAAAATGCATGCAAAACATGGTTCATTAATCTCATGAAAGTACTAGGTGCATTAGTTAACCCAAAAGGCATAACTAACCACTCATATAATCCATATTTTGTTTTAAAAGCAGTTTTCTATTCATCCCCTTCTCTCATCCTAATTTGATAGTAACCCTTTTTAAGATCAATTTTAGAGAAAATGCATGCATAATGCAATTCATCAAGCATGTCATTTAAACGAGGAATGCGATGGGGATACTTAATTGTTACTTTATTGACAGCCCTACAATCAACATACATACGCCATGAACCATCTTTCTTTGGTACTAACAAAATGGGTACAACACATGGGCTCATGCATTCTCTAATCAGCCGATTATCCATTAGCTCCTCCACTTGTCTTTGTAACTCCTTTGTCTCCTCAAGATTACATTGATATGGTGGCTTGTTTGGAATTTGAAAACCATGGATGAAATCTATTTGATGCTCGATTCCCCTTAAGGGTGGTAAACCCTTTGGCACTTCTTTAGGAAATAAATCTGCAAATTCCTTCAAAAGAGACATAAAAACATGAGGCAAAGAAATGTCAAGTTCATTACTAGTAAAATACGCCTCTTTGTACATAGGCACAATCATTAGAATTTGAGAAAAATATGCCCTCTTCACATCCCTTCTTTTGCATAAAAACTCACTTGCCACTCTTTCTTTTTTCCCTCAATCTCTCCTTTTACATGCACCTCTCGTTTCTTTTTCACATCCACCCTTAGCTCTCCTTTTTCCACAGTTTGCTCACACCCTCATTTGTTTTCTCATAACTCTCCTTTTGATGTGCATTCTTTTCTTTTTCTCTCTTATGCTCACGTTCTCTCTTTCATTCTCTTTTGATCCTCATAAACTTCTTTGTGTGAAAAAGGTGAAAGTATAATATTTTTACCATCCATGACAAAAGAATATTTGTTTGTAAAACCATCATGAGTAACCCTTCTATCAAATTACCATGGACGCCCCAAAAGAATATGACTAGTTTGCATGGGCATAACATCACAAAGGACCTCATCAACATACTTCCCCATAGAAAATAGAATAAGTACTTGTTTAGTAACCTTAACCTCTCCACAATCATTTAGCCATTGCAAGTTATAGGGCCTAGGAAATTTCAAAGTGGGCAAATTAAGTTTTTCAACTAACAAAGTACTAGCTGCATTTGTATAAATACCTCCATTAATGATTAAACAACATACCTTTCCTTTAACTCTACATCTTGCATGAAAGATGTTGTCACATTGTTCATCCTCTTCTACTTTGGTTTGTGTACTTAATGTTCACCTTGCAACTAGAAAATCTTTGTAGTCAACCTTATTAAGGTCTTCTTCAGCATCGCTTGCATCTTCAAGTGGGGGCATCTCATCATCCTGCTCTTCCTCCTCACCATCAAACTCTCCATTGACAAGGTTCATGACCTTCTTATTTGGAAAATCACATTGCAAGTGTCCTCTTCCCTTGCATTTAAAACATTCAATGGAGCTTTTTTTGAGCTCCCTCCTTCCTTGCCTCCTTTGTCAAATTTAGGTTTGGAAGTGCTTTTGTCACCCTCTTTCCACTTTGACTTCCAATTGGATGTTATTATAGTCATATGAGACTTAGGAGTTCTCCTATTCAACTATTGATTCACTTTGAGTGCCATATGGTACATATCTTCTAGCTCTATGTATGGATGTAATTCCACTACATGAGCAATCTCCTTGTTTAGCCCATTTAAGAAATGTGCCATAGTCTGTTCACGGTCTTTATTAATTTTAGTACGAATCAAAGTCATCTCCATCTCTTGATAGTACTATTCAACACTCTTTGAACCTTGTCTAAGACCTTGAAGTCAATTATGAAAATCTCTATAGTAATGATTTGGCACAAATCTCTTTCGCATAATGGTCTTCATCTCTTGCCATGTACAAACAGGTTCTTCACAATGCCTTCTTGAAACCACTAGTTAGTCTAACCAAACTAAGGCATAATCCATAAGCTCAATAGCTGCAAGCTTAACTTTCTTTTCCTTAGAGTAGTTGTGACAATCAAACATGAAATCCACCTTTTTATCCCATGCTAGATATGCTTCAGGATCGCTTCTACCATGAAAAGTAGGTATCTTCATCTTTATGCTCCCAAGGTTGTTATCTTACCTCCTACGCCCTTAATTTCTTTCATCAATTGATTCATCATCATCTTCATGCCACCTCCCTCTATGAGCTTTTATATTGGTGTGGTTTGATTTATAGTGGCTGTTGTCTTTTGACTTTGCTATATTCTCCCTATTCACTTTTGAACCTCTTTATGGTTGTTCATTAATTGACTCATTTGTTCTTGCATCGCCTTCATAAAGAGTTTCCATTTGGTATCTTTCTCAACCTCTTTTGAACTTGACATGTTATAAACAAAGAAACAAAAGAAAAGAAAAAAAACCTCACAAGTAACACTCCCTCATGTATTTACACTCAAAGAATGTCACTCAACACTCATGTTTCACTCAATTAGGTTTTACCCTCTTATGAGCCCACCACTCACCTTTTACCTCTTAAATTCTTTTCTTATAGTTCTTCTAGAACTTAAGTTACTAATTATCAAATTAAGCTCAATAAAAAACAAGCAAAGAAAAATTAAACTTAAATTTGACTATAAGAGCCAAAGAAAATGCAACAAACAAAAACAATATGCAAACAAAACAAAAATAAGAAATATTGGAATAAGTGTTTAAACTACCCCAAACGCAACTTAAGAAGAAGAGTAGAATATTCATAATTGAAATAAGGTAAGGTACGAAATTCATAAGGAAAATAACAAATTGGAATGGTTATAGGCTGACTGAATTTAACTTTGATCAATACACCTCTTTTTTTTTGTAATAAATGCTAAAATGACCAAATTAAGAATGCTAAAATGACCAAATTAAGAACAAACTTCAATTTGATATGTATTTGTGACAAACAAGACTCTTAGGATGCAAAACAACAAGAGTATAAACTAATTTTTTTATTTTTTTAAAGAAAAAAAAAGTTGGAATATGAAGAAAATAATGAAATTGACGCAAGATACTAAAAAATGAATTTGATCACAATGATCATAAAGAAAATGAATTGATATCAAACAAGACATAAGAACAAATGAAATAAGAAATAATGATTTTTTTTGGATTAAATACAAACAACAAAGAAAAGTAAAGATACGTACTTGATTAATGAGCCAAAGCTCTGACACTAAATGGTATGAACGTGGTTAACTTGTATCAAACCCGTATTCAATCTTAATATCCTTTCCAAGGATTATTCATAAATCAAGCAAAAAGAAACTCTAATCCCCAACAAGACCCTTAAATAACCTGTACTTAAGAACCTTAATTATAAAGAATTCAAGGTTGTTCAATATAAACCTAATATTAACAAAGTCAATTTTAAGTCTAAATTAAACTATGTTTGAATTTACCAAGCCTTCACTTGATAAATTCACTAAAGTTCTTTTAAGAACAAAAGAAAAGGACTTTAACCTCTTAAGAATTTAGAATTAATTGATAAACTTCATTGAAATTCATACTATATTGCTATGGCCTTTGTATAGGTATGTAAACATCCTAAGGAATAGGTTTTCTTACTTATTCCTAAAGACTCCTATAAAGGAAAATCCTTAACTAAATAGGATCCCTTCAAAAATATAACAACTAAGCTTTGAAAAGTCAAATTGACAACTCATGAAAATTAAGCATTGAAAAGTCGATTTGACAACTCATGACAACTAAGTAAAATTTAACTAAGTCTGTTAATGAGTAGCAGCCACTCTTCATCACATCTACGATTTTATTTTTAGAGAATATTCTTAAAAGATTCTTGATTCTTGTAGATTCCATTAGCATCTTTTAGAACCTTCAAAAATCTTTAAAATTGCATTTTATGTGTTTTGAATGCAAATCACTCCACTTGAAGATTTTGACATGAATTCTTCATTTTAAGGGTCAAAATATGATAATTAGGTACAAAAGGGATGATTTTGCCCTTGTGTCAAACTTTCTCCAAATTCACTCAATTGAGCTCTATTTGCACTTGTGCTTTGATTAATCAACTCAACATTCATCTCTTACTTCACGAACACTCCTAAAGCATCCTTGAATTTCTTCAAGTGAGCTCTAGTCATTGGACCATCATACTTGAGTAGATCATCATGCTTGTCAACATGGTTGGTGCTTATTTAGTTTGCATCATTCATAATCATTAGGGTTCATTGTTCTAATCGTTGGAGGTTCTTAACATAACTACAAAGTATCATCTTCCTATCCCTAGGTTAGATGATATTCTTGATGAGTTGCATTGTGCATGTTTGTTTACTAATATTGATTTGCATTCTGGTTATTATCAAATTCACATGAACATGGGGGATGAGTGGAAAATGGCTTTTAAGACAAAGTATGGTCTTTATGAGTTGTTAGTTATGTCGTTTGGGCTTACAAATGCACCTAGTACTTTTATGAGGTTGATGAACCATGTCTTAAAATTGGGGCTATTTTGTTGCAAGAGGGCATACCTATATGCTATTTTAGTGAAAAGGTAAATGTAGCAGCCCTTCGATACCCAACCTATGACAAAGAACTCTATGCTTTGATTTGGGCCTTACAAACATGGCAACACTATTTATGGCCCAAGGATTTTGTCATACACACAGATCATGAGAGTTTAAACCATCTCAAGGGGCAAGAAAAGCTAAATCGAAGACATGCCAAGAGGATGGAGTTCATTGAGACATTTACGTATGTAGTCAAGTATAAGAAAGGTAAAGAAAATGTGGTTGTTGATGCACTCTCTTGCAGGTATGCTTTACTTTATACTTTTAATTCTAAATTATTGGGCTTTGACTTCATAAAAGAGTTGTATATGAGTGATAATGATTTTATCAATGTGTTTACAACTTGTGCAAATGAGGCTATTTTTAATGATTTTTATGTGCTTGAGGGTTTTCTTTTATGAAAAATTGCCTTTATATTCCTAATTATTCTTTACGGGTTGTACTAGTTAGGGAAGCATATAGGGGCGGTTTAATGGGTCATTTTGGGTGCAAAAGACTTATGATACTCTAATTGAGCATTTTATTGGCCATGCATGAAACATGATGTGCATAAGATTTATGGTCAATGCATTGTTTGTTTGAAAGCTAAGTCCAAATTGCAACCCCACGAGTTATATACGCCTTTACCTATTCCTCATGTTCCTTGGATAGATTTGTCTATGGACTTTGTGCTTGGTTTGCCTAGATCTAAGAAAGGTAAAGATATTATATTTGTTGTTGTGGATAGGTTTAGTAAGATGGCTCACCTTATACCATTCCATAAAAGTGATGATGCTATTCATATTATTGATTTGTTTCTTAGGGAAGTTATGCATTTACATAGAGTACCTAGGACCATTATTAGTGATAGAGATGTTAAATTTCTAAGTCACTTTTGGCATGTGCTATGGGCTAAGTTAGGCACTAAATTTCTTTTTTCTACTACTTGCCATCCATAAATAGATGGACAAAATGAAGTTGTGAATAGGATTTGAGTTCAATTACTTCATGCTTTGATTTCTAAGAATTTAAAATCTTGAGATGATTTGTTACCATTTGTTGAATTTGCATACAATAGGGCTGTTCATAGCACTACACACACTTCACCATTTGAAATTGTATATGTCTTTAATCCTTTAACTCCTATGGATTTAATTCCTTTACCTTTTAACAAGCTTGTTAATGTTGAAGGTTCTTTTAAGGCATATTTGGTTAAAAAGCTACACAAGTAAGTTAAAGAGAGAATTACGAAGCAAAATGAAAAAATGGCTAAGAGTGTTAATAAAGGATGAATTCCAATGGTATTCCAACCTAGAGATTAGGTTTGGGTTCATTTTTGAAAGGAAAGATTCCTAAATCAACTAAAGTCTAAACTAAGTCCAAGGATCAATGATAATGCCTTTAAGATTGATTTAAAAGGTGAGTATAATATGAGTAGTACATTTGATGTTGCTGATCTGAGTCCTTTTAATGTAGGCGATGAGCTTGATTTGAGGACGAATCATCCTAAAGAAGGAGGGAATGATATGGACATGGCCAAGCTTGAGAATGGTGATGGTGGTGTCATTTCTAGAGATAAAGCTAAGGATCGGCTTGATAGAGAGGACAATAAGAAAATCAAAGATAAAGCTAAGGATCCATTAAGCATGCCACAATGCCCAATTACAAGGTCAAGGTCCAAGAAGCTATAAAAAGCCTTAATTGGATATATGCAAGATTGAGCTAGTTAAAGAAATTCAATTGATCATGCTAGGTTTGGCCCAAGTGAAGACACAATTGAATGGGCTTTGCTTAATTTTTTGCAAGTCAAAATACATGAAGACTAATATGGTCTAGTATGTGGGCTTAAATCTCTTATTTAAGTTAATAACTATATTATTTGGTATTATGCTTAATAGTTTTATTAGGGTTTCTTATGTTAGGATGTTATAAAAACCCTCCTTATGGTGTGTTTTAGAGAGATTGGAAATTGAATGAAAATTAGTCCTTTTGCATATTTGCTTGAATTCTTGAATTCTTATTGAATGCATAAACCACTTATCATGGAATTGATTTATCCTTGTGGTGTGTTAAAGGTTAGGGTTTATAGAACTTAGTTTTCTTTAGGTTCTGATCTTGATCAACCAAACCTTGCAATTTGATTTAAGCAATTCTTAGGTTTTGAAACTCAATTTGTTCTTGGGTTTCCAAGATAGTAATTCACGGGTTCATAATCATTAGGGTTCGTGGTTTTTAACATTTGGTATTATAGCTTTGGCTCTTAAATCAGGTTATTTATCCTTTTTCTTTAAGTTATTTTCTTGCTTTCTTTATGTTTTGCATTGCTTATTTTTTATTCTTATAGTTTTATATTCTAATTTGAAAAAAAAAAGAAAAAAAAAGAAAGCAAAAAAAAATGAAATTAGATATGAAGTATCTAAAAAAATCAAGGAACATGTCTGATTGGTTTGATTGTGTCTTGATTGGCTTGGAAATGTGTTTGGTGTGTTAGTCTTTGATCTTGGTGTGTTTATATAGATATTAGGGTTCTTAAAAGTTTTTTATTACAACTAGCCTTGAAAGTTTCCTAAACTCAAGAGGAAATTAAGAAGATTTTTACAATCCTACACAAATAAGGATTAGGTGGTTGTTTAGAAAGATTCAAAGGGACATTGAATTCCATTGACTTGAACCCTACATATACCATCTTATTTGAATTATTTCAGTCTTAAATTCATCTTTCTCCTTCAAATATTCTCTTTTTTGCATGTCTTTTAACTTTGGGCAGAATTGACACATTTAAGGCATACAAAGGTAACCTTCCTTCTTAATCAGCTTTATTTGTGATTTTTGCTTCCAAATATGATCCTTGCATGCCTTTTACATCAAGTTGAAGTTTTTAATTCATTCTTGAGCTCTAAGATCTTGTTTCTATTATTGTTTGGTTAGAACTTTCTATTCAGGCTTAAACTTGATTTCTTAGTTCTTGAACTTAATTCCTTATTCCTTGCACCTTATTTTCATTCTTTTTACATGACCATTGCTTCATTTTTAGTTTTTCATTATTCTTGATTCATTAAGCACTTGTTTTTATTATTGTTCCCTCTTTTCTTATTTCGAGTTGAATTGCATCTTTCTTGTTTCTTCATCTAATTTTTGTGTTTATTATATGTAAATTGTTTCTTTATATGTCATTTACATCCTTTTGAAGTTTTCTTGTGTTTTTCTTCCTAATTTTATTGAAAGCGTGGCTATTTGTTGATTTTCTTAATTCTTCTATTTTGCCTGAACTAAGCTTTTTAAATCATAATTCTTGGTGTTTTGCAAGTATAGTGAAATAACTTGATATGTGGTTATTGATTCATATAAGAATCCTTGAAAACAAGTTGAGTGGTGTGAGTTTTCAGCCTTGTGTGATCATTCTTTATTCTATGAAGCACAAGTGACCATTTTAATTAATTAAGAGTAAACACATGAGGGAGTGACATTAAGGTCCTTAATTATTTTTTTATTGTGTACTAAGTCTTATTTCAACATGTCAAGTGGTTCTAATGAAGGTGATAATGTGCCAACTATCGGCATACTCGTAGCACAAATGCATGAAAATGAAAGGGTGCAATGAAGCATAAGGAATATGAATGAGCAAATGGAGAGATTGCAACTTGAAATGGAAACCAATCAACAAGCCATTCTAGACCAAATTAATGCATTTGACTGAGGTATGGGAAATAGGCCAAATGAAGGGGTGAATGTGCAAGGCAATTATGGGTAGTAAATTGGGATGAATAAGGATGACTTTGATGAGGGCTTTGAGGAGTATGATAAAGTAGCCTATGGTGGGGTTAGTAAAGGCATGGGTAGAGGAGATAGGAGGTACCAAAATTATGGTAGAGGTAGAGGATACTTTGGTGGTGAGTTTGGTGGCTATAGGAACTATGATGATGTTGATAGGAAATTAGGTAGCATCAAACTTAGGATTCCTATCTTTTTGAGGAAAAACTGATTAAGAGGCATATTTGAAGTGGGAAAAGCAAGTTGACCTTATCTTTAATTGCCATAACTTTTAAGAAGAGAAAAAGGTGAAATTGTTGGTTACCTAATTTAGTGAGTATGCTATAGTTTGGTGGGATTAGTTGTTGGTTAGTAGGAGGAGGGACATGGAAGAACCTATTGATAGTTGGATTGTACTTAAAATTATCATGAGGAGGTGTTTTGTACCTAGACATTAGCATAAGGAGTTACATCAAAGACTCTAATCTTTGAGGCAAGGTACAAAAAGTGTTGAGGATTATTACAAGGAGCTTGAGATGCTCATGACTAGGGCTGATTTGGATGAGGATAGGAAAGCTACCATGGCATGATTCATTGGTGGGCTTAATAAGGAGATTACTGATAAGGTAGAGTTGCAACATTATGCAAAGCTTGAGGAGTTAGTTTACCTTGAAATTAAGGTGGAAAAGCAACTAAAACCTAGAGGAGCAACCAGGTTTGAATATAAGGGTGCTTCAAGTGGTAGGCCACATTGGTCTAATTCATGGAATGAAAGCAAGAAAGGTGATGACAAGGCTATTTTCAATGAGAACAAAGGGAAAAGCATTTCGGGTAGCAAAGGCACATCTAAACCCTAAATCAACAAAGAAAAGAATAATGATATTAAGTGTTTCAAATGCTTGGAGCATGGCCATATTGCTTCACAATGTCCAAACAAGCGGATAATAGTGGCTAAAGAGTATGGGGAGATTGAAATAGTAAGTGAGGAGAGTGACAATGATGATGATATAACACAATTGGAAGATGGTAGTGATGATTGCAATAAAGGTCCTATGGGAGGTGAGCTTTTAGTGGCTAGGCGCACACTAAGTGTTCAATTAAAGGAAGAAGAAGCATTGGAGCAGCAAAAAGACAACATTTTCCACATAAGATGCCATGTACAAGGTAAGAATTTTCTTATTATTATTGATGGTGGTTGTTGTACAAATGTTGCTAACACTTTAATGGTTTCAAAATTGGGTTTAAGCTGATTCCACATCCTAGGCCTTATAGATTGTTATGGTTAAATAATTGTGGTGATATCAAAGTCAATAGGTAGGTTGTTGTACCTTTTACAATTGGTAGGTATTCAGATGAGGTGTTATGTGATGTCGTGCCAATGCATATTGGCCATATCTTGTTAGGTAGGCCATGGTAATTTGATATAAAAGCTATCCATGATGGCTTTCTAAATAGGTACTCATTTATGAAGGATGGGAGAAAAGTGACATTAACACCTCGTTCTCCTGAGGAAGTGTATGATGACCAATGTAAGCTGGAAAAAGAGATGAGTGAGGTCGAAATAACAAAAAGGAGAGTGAAAACCCAAAGGGTGAGATTCGGCCTAAAGATAAAACAAAAGCAAAGGGTAGTTTTTTGGCTAGGGAAAATGAAGTTAGGCCATTCAAGTCAGATATTATCTATTGTTACTTATAAAGATGCATACTTAAGCACCACTAAACTTGATCTTTCCTTGCCAAGTGTGTTTACTAATCTTTTGTAGGAGTTTGCTGATGTCTTTCCTAAGGAAATGCCAAGTGGATTACCTCCTCAAAAAGGGATGGAACATCAAATATATTTCATACCCAGAGCTGCCATACTAAATAGACTAGCCTATAGAAGGAGCTTCAAAGCCAAGTGGAAGAACTAATGTCAAAAGGGTATGTGTGTGAGAGCTTAAGTCCTTATGTAGTTCTAGTGATTTTGGTTCCAAAGAAGGATGGCACATGGAGAATGTATGTGGACTGTCATACAATCAATAAAATAATGATAAAGTATCATCATTTTATCCTTAGGTTAGATGATATGCTTGATGAGTTGCATGGTGCATGTTTGTTTACTAAGATTGATTTGCATTATGGTTATTATCAAATTCGCATGAAAATGGGGGATTAGTGGAAAATGACTTTTAAGACTAAGTAGGTTCTTTATGAGTGGTTAGTTATGCCATTTGGGCTTACAAATGCACCTAGTACTTTTATGAGGTTGATGAACCACGTCTTGCGTGAGTGTCTCGGCAAATTTGTGGTTGTATATTTTGATGATATATTAATTTATTCCAAGTCCATTAATTATCATGTCATGCATGTGCGAAGGGTTTTAGAAATTCTTAGGATAGAAAAGTTTTATACCAATTTGAAAAAGTGTAGTTTTTTCATAGACAGAGTTAATTTCCTTAGTTTTATTATTAGTTCAAAGGGTCTAAAGGTTGATCTAGAGAAAGAGGAAGCAATTAGGGAGTGGCCGACACCTAAAACCATTAGCCAAGTTAGGAGCTTTTATGGTTTAGCTAGTTTCTACAGGAGGTTCTCTAGAGACTTTAGTAGTATAGCGGCACCCTTGAATGAAAATGTCAAGAAAAATGCTGGGTTTACTTGGGGTGATCCACAAGAACATGCTTTTAATATGCTTAAAGATAAGTTATGTAATGCTCCTTTATTGGTTTTACCTAACTTTGACAAAACCTTTGAGATTGAGTGTGATGCTAGTGGCTTTTCAGTTGGGGCTGTTTTGATTTAAGAGGGCATACCTATATGCTATTTTAGTGAAAAGCTAAATGGAGCAGCCGTTCATTACCCACCTATGACAAAGAACTCTATACTTTTAGTTCAGGCCTTGCAAACATGGCAACACTATTTATGGCCTAAGGAATTTGTCATACACACAGATCATAAGAGTTTAAAGCATCTCAAGGGGCAAGACAAGCTAAATCGAAGACATGCCAAGTGGATGGAGTTCATTGAGACATTCCCATATGCAATCAAGTACAAGAAAGGTAAGGAAAATGCGGTTGTTGATGCACTCTCTCACAAGTATGCTTTACTTACTACTCTTGATTCTAAATTGTTGGGCTTTGACTTCATAAAAGAGTTGTATGTAAGTGATAATGATTTTATCAATGTGTTTACAACTTGTGCAAATGGGGCTATTTTTAATGATTTTTATGTGTTTGAGGGTTTTCTTTTCAAGAAAAATTGCCTTTGTATTCCTAATTGTTCTTCATGAGTTGTACTTGTTAGGGAAGAACATGGGGGCAGTTTAATTGGTTATTTTGGGGTGCAAAAGACTTATGATACTCTGATTGATCATTTTTATTAGCCATGCATGAAACGTGATGTACATAAGATTTGTGGTCAATGCATTGTTTGTTTGAAAGCTAAGTCCAAATTGCAACCCCATAGGTTATATATGCCTTTACCTATTCCTGATGTTCCTTGGATAGATTTGTCTATGGACATTACGCTTGGTTTGCCTAGATCTAGGAAAGGTAAGGATAGTATATTTGTTTTTGTAGATAGGTTTAGTCAGATGGCTCACTTTATACCATGCCATAAAAGTGATGATGCTATTCATATTACTGATTTGTTTCTTAAGGAAGTTGTGTATTTGTATGGAGTACCTAGGACCATTGTTAGTGATAGAGATGTTAAATTTCTAAGTCACTTTTGGCATGTGCTATGGGCTAAGTTAGGCACTAAATTTCTCTTTTCTACTACTTGCCATCCATAAATAGATGGACAAACTAAAGTTGTGAATAGGGCTTTGGTTCAATTGCTTCGTGCTTTGATTTCTAGGAATTTAAAATCTTAGGAGGATTTGTTACCATTTGTTGAATTTGCATACAATAGGGCTGTTTATAGCACTACACACACTTCGCCATTTAAAATTGTATATGGCTTTAATCCTTTAACTCCTATTGATTTGATTCCTTTACCTCTTAACAAGCTTGTTAGTGTTGAAGGTTCTTCTAAGGAAGATTTGGTTAAAAAGCTACACAAGCAAGTTAAAAAGAGAATTGAGAAGAAAAATGCAAAAATGACTGAGAGAGTTAATAAAGGATGAATTCTAATGGTGTTCCAATATGGAGATATGGTTTGGGTTCATTTTTGAAAAAAAAAGATTCCCAAATCAATAAAAGTCTAAACTAAGTTCGAGGGATGATGGTCCATTTCAAGTCCTTGAGAGGATCAATGACAAAGCCTACAAGATTGAATTAAAAGGTGAGTATAATGTGAGTGGTACATTTAATGTTGCTAATCTGAGTCCGTTTGATGTAGGTGATGAGCTTGATTCGAGGACGAATCATCCTAAAGAAGGAGGGAATGATATAGACCTGGCCAAGCTTGAGAATGGTGATGGTGGTGGCATTTCTAGAGATAAAGCTAAGGATGGGCTTGATGGAGAGGACAACAAGAAAACCAAAGATAAAGCTAGGGATCCATTAAGCATGCCATAAGGCCCAATTATAAAGTCAAGGTCCAAGAAGCTATGAGAAACCTTAATTGGCTATATGCAAGATTGGGCTAATCAAGGAAATTTAATTGATCATGCTTGGTTTGGCCCAAGTGAAAACATAATTGAATGGGCTTTGCTTAATGTTTTGCAAGTCCAAATACATGAAGACTAATGTGGGCTAGTATGTGGGCTCAAATCTCTTATTTAAGTTAATAACTATATTATTTGGTATTATGGTTAATAGTTTTATTAGGGTTTCTTATGTTAGGATGTTATAAAAACCCTCCTTATGGTGTGTTTTAGAGAGATTGAAAATTGAATGAAAAGTAGTCCTTTTGAATATTTGCTTGAATTCTTGAATTTTTGTTGAATGCATAAACAACTTATCAAGGAATTGATCTATCCTTGTGGCGTGTTAAGGGTTAGGATTTAGAACTTAGTTTTCTTTAGGTTATGATCTTGATATACCAAACCTTGCAATCTGATTTAAGTAATTCTTGGGTTTTGAAACTCAATTTGTTCTTGGGTTTCCAAGATAGTAATTCATGGGTTCATAATCATTAGGGTTCGTGGTTCTAATCCTTGGAGGTTCTGAACAGTAACAAATTGATCAAATGGACATTGATCAACCCGAGGAGCCTATTCCAATTGAGAATGTTATCACACCAACTCCTAGAACGTCTAATAGGGAATCTCATCCTCTTGAGAGATACAATTTTCTTCATGATATATAAGAGTTGTATATTGACAAAGATAGCATTTATGTTGATGATCCTACTACATATGAAGAAGCTTTATGTGATAAAGATTATCTAAGATGACTTGAAGCTATGAGAACCAAAATGGATTCCATGTATACCAAGTCTGGACACTTGTTGATCCTCCTGAGGGTATTATAAACATTAGGTGCAAATGGATCTTTAAAAGAAAGATTGGTGAAGATGGAAAGGTAGAGACCTATAAAGCTAGGCTAGTAGTGAAAGGGTTTCACTAATGGCAAGGGGTCGACTATGAGGAGACTTTCTCACTGGTAGCCATGCTTAAATCCATTTGGATTCTTTTAGCTATAGCCGCACACTATGATTATGAGGTTTGGCAAATGGATGTCAAGATCACTTTCCTTAATAGTTATATTGAAGAAGACATTTTCATGGAGCAACCTAAGGGTTTTGAATCTGAGGATAGCTCAAAAGTGTGCAAGCTTAATAAATCCATCTATGATCTAAAACAAGCTTCAAGGATTTGGAATCAACGTTTCAATGAGACTCTTTGTTCTTATGGTTTCATTAAGAATGAAGATGAGCCATGTGCTTATAAGAAGGTTAGTAGGAGCCAACTCACTTTCCTAGTCTTGTATGTTAATGACATTCTATTAATTGGAAATGGTGTCAGTATAATGATTTGTGTGAAAGTATGGCTATCTAAAACCTTCTCGATGGAAGAATTAGGGAAGGTAACCTATATTCTCGAAATTAGAGTTTATAAAGATAGATTGAAGAGAACAATAGGTTTATCCCAAAGTCTTTACTTGGAAAAGGTGTTAAAGAGGTTCAACATGCTTGATTCCAAGAGAGGATTGTTACCATTTAAGCATGGTGTCCATTTATCCAAGGGTATTTCACCTAATACACCCAAGGAAATGGAGCAAATGGCTAAAGTTCCTTATGCTTTGGCTATAGGAAGTTTAATGTATGCTATATTGTGTACTAGGCCTGATATTGCCTATGTTATTAGTATGACTAATAGGATTCAATCCAATCTAAGTTTGGAACACTAGATAGTTGTTAAGGCAATCTTTAAGTACTTGAGAAGGACTGAAGATTTGGTCTTAACTTATGGAGGAGGTGATCTACAGATGATGGGTTCACAGATTTTGATTTTCAATCAGATGTGGATACTAGAAAGTTTATCTCTAGGTTTGTTTTCATTTGTAATAGATGAGTAGTGAGCTGGAAGAGTTCTAACCAAAGTATCATTACTAATTCCTCTACAAAGTCCGAGTACATAGCCACATCAGATGCTGCTAAAGAATTTGTTTGGATAAAGAAGTTCATTATTAAACTAAGAATTGTTCCTTCCATTGAGTCTAGATTCATCTCTCTTATGACTACAATGGAGCCATTACTTTGGCAAGGGAACCAAGGTTTGCCAAAAAATCCAAACATATAGAAAGGCATTTTCATATTATTAAAGAACTTATTAGAAAGGCCAAAGGTAGCTTCAGATAACTATATGGTTGATCCACACACTAAAGCACTAATGCAACTATAGTTAAATCAACATCTTGAGAAGATGGGTATAAAATACTGTAGTGATTGGCTCTAGTGCAAGTGGGAGATTGTTAGCATACATGGTATACCTTAGAGGCAAATCACACATTTTGACATTGTAAAAATCCCAAATGACAATAATGAATAGTTTTTTATCCAAAGTGTTTATTTAATTGAATATTTACCCATTTGCATAATGTTAAATAAATATATTATCAAGAGTTGATAATATGAGTGACAAATTTATTTAGTACATATGCTATAAAATGTTCATAGTCAATAAATTAATATTTGGGTAATATTAATTTGATTATCACCTCTATCCATTTTCCTTGATTAGTATGTGATACTAATAGTGGGAGGTAGTGAGTCTCATGCTACTTGATATGAGATATCAGAATAAACATGTGGATACTCATGTGATTGGTACATTAAATTTGTGATTGCATGGATATTCACTTATAGTCAACAATCATAATCTAGGTCATAATGGTGCATATAGTCCTTTGACCTAAGGAAACATGATCATCCACATTTAAGTGGCTAGGTTTGTTACCACTTACAGACTTGTGTTAATCACACATGGGTATATGGCATGTGGTGGCTCTAGTCAGTTAAATGTAGGGATGAGTGTTCAGCCAATATGGGATTCATTGCCTAGCGTGAACCAGGATAAGGTTTTATCCTATCTAAGTTTGTTCTTAATGAATAAGTTCCTAGCCAAGGTAAACATAACATAGTTTGAAAGAGTTTCAATGCCAGAAAGGTTTTTCTAGTATGAAGAATTATAACTTAAGATGAGGTCATATGATTTAGCTATTAGAGTTTGACTAAACCATGACTCTAGGCTATAACGGGATCTTATAATGAAGGGATTTTAGTGCACGTTAATTACGACCAAAAGGTTCATGTGAATCAATACATGCATTCATTTCTAATTGGGTAGTTGTGATATCGATGCTAGAGATCATTCACAAATTATGAGAACTAAATGTGTATAATTGGGATTTTCATATTTAAACTTGAAAGGAGTTTCAAATAATATTAAGTGTTGATATTATCTTCTCATTACCAATTAGAAATGAACCTAGTAAGTCACACTTAAAAGAGTTTCACCAAATCATCATCAATATTAATCTAATTATTGATTAAAGTATTTAGTCAAATAATTAAGATTAATCAAATTGGATTTATACTTTAAGCAATGATTCTAGCATATCATGAAATCTAATTCAATTAAAGGGATTAATTATTAATTTATACTTAATTAATATGAGATATTAATTAAAGTATTATATTAATAATATATATGTTGTTTTTATTTAGGCTTGGATTAATGGCCCAAGAGTTTAGGCCTAGGCACAAAGAGTTTTGGACCTAAGATCAATCCAAAATAATGAGAAAGCTCATGAACCTAATGTAGGCCCATTTGTATAATGGATTGGGGTTGGGCCAAATGTTGGCCCAATTACCAAACCCAAGTCCATATAAAATTATATAGTCGAAATTGGCATATTAGGCACATTATCTTTAATGTGTAAAATGTTGACTTTGTTACGTTACATGTAATTATCACATTGATAAATGTGAGAGGATGAATGTAGACATTATACATAAGATGTAATTTCTATATTCTTTTTTATACACTAGTGAGTTACTTATACAAATTGTATACTTACTATGTCAAGTTGCATGCATGTGATGTCATTGATGATGTCAAGAGGTGTGTGCCTATATTGTCATGGATGATGTCAAGAGGTGTGCTTATGATGTCATAGATAATGTCAAGAGGTGTGCTTATGATGTCATGGATGATGTCATGAGGTGGTTGCTTTCTCTATATATATGACCTAAGAAATTGACAAAGAATGGTGAGAGACGCCAAAAATAGAAACAACATTTGGTAAACATAAACCCTAGTGTTCTTGTAAAGAGATTAAATTAGTGCAAGATTTGTGAGGGTCATTTGAGAGGGCACTTGCTAATAACCAAATCAAGGCAAGAAGGCGATTGGTGAAGCTTTTGTGTTTCAAGCTAAAGGGCTCACACTTGGGAGGCTAGAGCATATGATTCAAGGGTTAAACCTAACTACATCAAAGCTTGTAGATAACTATTGGGGTCTACGTTAAACTTAGAAGTTTGTAAGTATTCTTAAACTTAGACTTCCTAGGTTATTATTTTACATATTGATGTGTAGTTTAGCTATGTGTAAAATGCAAAATAGATCTATGAGAATGGAAATCTTCTTATGATGAAGGGTTGTGCAAGTGAAATTTTTGAAATTTTACCCTATCTAAGGCATGTGCTCACCACACTTAATTGTTGCATAACTATTTCCTTTCATGATCATGGGTCTTTCTTAAGCCTATGCTAACGTTTAGAATATTTACAAATGGGCCTAGCCTAAAAAAAAGCCTTCAAGTCATGAGCCTCCTTTGTCCCCATCTCCATGGGCTTTGATCCATACCACCAAAGGTTGAATGGGCCACCATCTTGAACACTTTAAGTCCAAATTATAACTCTGGTAATTTACATTCAATCCTTGGCACACCAAGGCAAAATATTTACATCCTAAATCTATGTAATTAACATTTAATTACATACCAAAAATAATAATAATAAGAATGAAATTAATTATTATTATAAACCATGAGATGTAAATTAAGTCCATGATCATTCCTTGCATGTGTGACAAGCAAATATTTAATAAAATACAACTATTACATATTATCATGTATTTGCAAAGTCAAACAAACAAGAAAAACAAATTTTCTTGCCCTTACAAAACTGTGAACAATACCAAAAACATTATGTTTTAAATAGTACCATGAATAGTATTTCAAACAGTGCCGTGAACATCACTTTTGAACTTTGCCATGAACAGTATTTTTAACTAGTTTCATGAATAGTAATTTTACATTTTAAGCATCTTTAGTCATAACTCTTGTAACTAATAACAAGCATAATCATAACTCTTGTAATTATTATAACCTTTAGCGTGTAAAATTATGTGATTTTGGCTCTTAATACCACTTGAAGGAATTGATTACACACACCAGAATAAGAGTAGAAGCGTGGTGTGAGCACGAAACCGGTTAGGATAAATTTCAAAAAATTTTCCTAGTGTGTAACCTTTGCATGAATGCAAGAATTCCAAAACTTCCAAGATCACAACACATTGGATTTACACAACTAATTATTTGCATGCTTAATAGACAACATAAATCAAAGATTCACAAAACAACCAAACATAAAACATGGCATGAGACCTACATCTAGAGTTTAGTAACACTTACAAACACCAAATGTTGGTAGGACGCTCAATAAGCTTTAGGAAATTGTTGATGCAAATCTATAAGCTCCTAGCTCACCAAGTGTAAAGCCTCTAACTTGAAACACACAAGTGGCACCATAATGACTCCAAGCTTTGATGGACCTCTACCCGCAAGCTCCTCCTTAATAGTGACCTGAAAGCTTGCTAGAGTTCCTTTCCTTGCTTGGATGATGTAGGACTTCTTACCTCCTTTGGATGTAGCCTTCACTTACACAACTCTTGTAAAAATGATGATGATAATGGACTTATGAAGAAACACAACTCTTGTTTCTCTTACTCACACACTCACAATCACTTAAAAGAAAGATGAAGAATAAGACTCAACTATTGTTTTCTTTCTTCATATTTTTCTCTCTAATGTAAGTGGTAAGCCTTTTGTTAAGTGTAGATAATATCCACTAACTTGGTGTATGTATGTAAGAGACTAATTTGCATGTGTAGAGATTCTCCACTAACTCAAGCTTGAGTGTAGGATAAGCAATCTTATACATGTGCTTACTTTTTCATTTTGAGTATAAAATAAGCTAACTCATGCATGTAGAGATTCACCACTTACTCAAAGTGCATGCTTATGACACATCTCCATATTGTCAACCATGCAATCACATTCCATGTAAAGCTATGCTTAGGTTGCCACTATGTAAGCATGATCATCACATGGTCATGCTTATGTGGAACCTCCTTTAGTAAGTGGGCTTTAGGCTTATTTATTTAACTCTTAAATGAGCCCATCTCTACAACATCCACTAATTAGTCTTATGGGCTTTATTTAACACTTAAAGAAGGCCCATATTAATAATACACCTAATTGTCCAAGCCCATGCATCATCCATTAAGCTATCTATACATGGCCCATCTTATGATCCATATCCAAAGTAGTATTTTTGGCAAATATCAATTTGGTCCTTAAGCTTAATATCATATATTAAATTAATTCCAAATTAATATTTAATAGTCCTAACCTTTGAATTAGATTTAGGGATATGCTAAATCCCTACACAAGCAAAAATCCAATTCAATTAATTTAATTGATTAATTAAACACTTTAATTAATAATCAAATTAATTATTATTATTGTCGGTGCTACTCTTATGTGTGTGTGACTTACTAGGTTCAAGTCCAAATGACAATGGAAATAAATAATATTAACTCTTAATATTATTGGAAACTCTTTCCTAGCTAAATGTGAAAATCCTAATTGATGACATTTAATTTCCATAATTCCTGAGTGACCCCAGCATAGATGCCACGACAACCCAATTGGAAATGAATGTTATCCGTAGATTCACAAGAACCATAAAACATAATTACCATGCACTCAATGTCCCTTCATTTGAAGATCTTGACATCGGCTAGAGTCATGGTCAGTCAAACTCTAATTGCCTCAATCATATGACCTCATATTGAGTTCAATTCTCGATAAAATATGACTTCTACTAGAAACACTTTCTACCACTGAAAACTCTTTTTGGTTAAGTCAAGTTTGACCTAGCTAGGTGCTTATCCATCGAGAACAACTTAGATAGTATAGGATCTCATCCTAGTTCACTCTAGATAATGAATTCCATCTTGGCTTATCACTCACCCCTATATATAATCAACTAGAGCCATCAGATACCATATACCCATACATGGCTAGCACAAGTATGTAAGTGGTAACAAACTCTAACCACCCATATGTGGATAACCATGTCCCCTTAGGTTAAAGGACCATATGCCCCACTATGTTTAAGAAAGTGATTGTTGACAAAAGTGAATTTCTATATAATCACTTATCTTACATCACTATTCGATCCACCCATCACATGAGTATCCATATGTTTATTTTGATATCTCATATCAATTAGCATGAGACTCACTACCTCCCATTATTGATATCACATACTAATCAAGGAAAATAGACAGAGGTGATAGTCTATGGATTAATACTACCAATTTATTAATCCTATGACTATGAACATTTTATAGCTTATGTACTAAAAGAATTTGTCACTCATATTATCAACTATTGATAATAAACTCTTTTAACATAATGCTAAAGGGTAAATACTCAAATAAACAAACACTTTATTTAAATGAATATTTTATTGCCATAGGGATAAAAGTGCAATGTCATATATATTATAAGAACTGGCACTAGGGCACATCTGTACTAGTAATTATTTCTCTAAATATGTAGCTATAAGTTTGACTCAATATCTCATATACATGATCAGTAAAACGTAATCAACAATCAATCTCATACTAGTCTTTATTAATTATTGTTCCCACAATAATGATTGACTAGGGATAATTTAGAATAGAATTCAAATATCACCTAAAAGTTTTACTATCAAGTCACATACTTAATGATCTTAGGTAGTATTAACTATTTAAGGAACTGATTGGAATTAGCTAGTAATAATAAAAATGCCTTTTATTAATAAAATGGAAATATGACAAAGTTATAGTATGGCCATTACATAATTGGTCTAAGGCATATCACTAACAGCTTATACCTCCCAAAGCTTTAGGAATTCTTTTCTTGCTTTTGTTGCCTTTACTCTTCTTAGTCCCACTAAAAGAGGCAACTAAAGCAACTTCCTTCCCCTTTTCATTATGAATAGCCTTTTGGGTTGTCAGTAGCATATTTAAGAGTTCCTTACGTGTGCACTCAATTTATTCATATGAAAAATGGCAATAGCCCAAATGACTCTATAAGGGATTGTAAGATTAAATCTGTTTGGAGTTGAGCATCCATCATAAAATATAAACTCTCAGGTTCTTTAATGGAACAAATCATAGAGTTTACATAAGCTCCAACATCCTCTCCTTCCTTTATTTTAGCACAAAAAAGCCGCTTAGATATCTCATAACTAGCGGTCCTACTTTGCTCACCAAATAACTCTTATAGGTGAATAGGATTTCTTTTGCACTAGTGTACTTCTAATGTTGCCTATGCATTTTGGTGTTCATGGAATCCCATATAATACAATATGCTTGCATGTCATCATCTTTCCATTTTTTAAAAGTGTCACGTTCCTTTTGAGTAGCATTAGCTGGAAGGGATTCAGGAGGACTTTATTCCGAAACACATAGAATGTGTTCAAAAGCCAAAACAACTTTTAGATTATATAGCCAATCAATAAAATTAGGTACAGTGAGTCTCTGATTATCAAGAATGATACTTAGTGCACTACACCATGTAAACAACCTAATCCATGAAAGAGAATGTTTTCTTCCTTATTCCCAAAGATACCTATATAAGAAAATCCTTAAATAAGGAGGTTTCCTTCAAAATAGGACAACTAATGACAAATCATCTTTGAAAAGTCAAAATTGACAACTAATGACAACTCATTACAACTAAGCAAAATGACAACTCATGATAACTAAGCATTGAAGCATGCCATGTACGATGCTGACCTTTGACCCTTGACTTTTGACTTATTGATTATTTGACTTTGACTTTGACTTATTGACTTGGAATATCCTTGAATCTTTTCACTTCTTCTAGAATATTCTTGAATCTTCCTTATTGACTCCAAAATATAAAATTAACTTGAAAATTCATCCAATTCAAGCTAATTAATTTTAAAATATGAAATTAAACTAAGTAGCTTAAATTCTTCATCATTTGGCTCCATGCTTGTACTTAATCCCTTTTAGGGTTCATATTATTCCCTCCCTCTTGAAGATGATTCGCCCTCAAATCATGGCCATCTTCTAAAGTTGATAAATTCATAAATCCTCCAGGGTCAAATACAAACACCTTCATTGAAAGCCTCTCTTTTAAAGTAAGGACCCCTAGAAGAAGCTTCAATATAACTTGAACTTGATCAAACATAGAACTCTATTCCACGAACTTATAAGGATTGTATTTACGTTGCTTCCTTCTAAACTTGAAACATGAATATCTCAAGTTCTTCTTGCTATAAGCAAAGACTCCATAGATTATATTGCGGACATAAAGAACTTCAATAATATCATCAAATGGATCTTCATATAGCTTAAAAGTCTGCAAAATAAATTTTAAAACACTAGAAAAATAAAGGTTAAATTTTTTAGTATAATCATGATGAATAACTAACTCTTGGTCTTTCATGATGCACTCAATCTCTAGCTTCTCCTTTTCACTCATGCCTTGCTCATTTTCTCTCACCAAGTGTTTTCCATTGTCCTCACTTTCCTCACTCAACTCATTTTTAACACTCAACTCACTTTTTCCTTTTGTCTCAACTTCATGGGTTTCCATCCCCAAAGCATTCCTTTATGAAGATGGAAACTCTTCACTTTATCGATTAGTGCAAATGTCTTCAATAATTATCATTGGTGGTAAAGTCTCAATTTGACACTCTTCCTCCTACTCTTCTTAACTTATTGCTCAACCAATTCACTAACTTCAACACCATTATTATCCTTGGATTCACATACCATTATTGTCTCCTCACAAATACCAACCTTCTTTTCATACTCTAAAGCAAGTTCAATTATAACCTTTAAAGGCATAAAAGGTTCTAATTTCACTTCTTTCCTCAATTTCTTAGTAACCTCACTCTTAAGCCCATTGATGAATTTTGCATCTTTCCTCCTTTCAAATTCACCTACATCACTTGCAATTACAAACAACTTAAAATTTTTAACATAATCATCAACTTATTTAAGCCTTTGTAATTTAAAATAAAATTTATCCCTAACTTCATAAGGAATAAAATGTCTAGTCATTAACCTCTTCATTATCTCCTAATTTTTAATCTCACTAGGCCCATTCATTCTCCATAATGCCATCAAATCTTCCTACCATATAGCAACATAACCCAAAAATTTACAAGAAGTAAGTTTACACTTTTGGAAATCACTTAATTCAAGAGAATCAAATCTCCGCCATTTATTGTACCCATTCCAATAAACATAAAGATAATCCCTACTAAGAAAATAATGCATGTCTATACTAAAAAAATCACGTTTGAAAAGATATAGGAAAAAAAATCCTCACAAAGCACTTCCTTACGTGTTTACACTCAAGGATGTGAATGCTCTCTCATGTTTCACTTAAAAAAAAATTATTTTTTTTATCTATGAAGAATTGAGAAGAAGAAGAATAATAATACAAGAAAATTAAAAAGGATAGTTAACCAAACCTTGAAGTTTGGCTCTAATACCAAACTGATACGAACCTAACCTATAATTGAGATAGAACGCACATCCAACTTTGAAATCTAGCCCAAGGATCATCAAGGATAGGTTATGTTGATGGAGCTAAACCCTTTGCTTATTAAATTGAAGCAAGATACTTAGCTATTAAAAGATAAAAAATCACACAATTCTAAGTCTAATCTAACCTAGTAATTGTAATGAAAGGTAAAAGTGAAACAATTCAAGTAAACTTGCAAAGTTTCAAAAGAACAAAGTTTAAGGAAAAACCTCACTTTTAATATTTGAATCCTCTCCAAATTAATTTTACATAGGGTTAGCCCTTATATATGCATGTAAACAACCTAATCCATGAAGGAAAATGTTTTCTTCCTTATTCCCAAAGATACCTATATAGGAAAATCCTTATATAAGGAGGTTTCCTTCAAAATAGGACAACTAATGACAGCTTATCTTTGAAAAGTCAAAATTGACAACTCATTACAACTAAGCAAAATGACAACTCATGATAACTAAGCATTGAAACATGTCATTTCACATCCCATGTAGGATGCTGACCTTTGACCCTTGACTTTTAACTTATTGATTATTTGACTTTGACTTTGACTTATTGACTTGGACTTGGAATATCCTTGAATCTTCTCACATCTTCTATAATCTTCTTGAATCTTCCTTATTGACTCCAAAATATAAAATTAAATTGAAAATTCATCCAATTTAAGCTAATTAATTTCAAAATATAAAATTAAACTAATTAGCTTGAATTCTTCATCATTCAGCTCCATGCTTGTACTTAACCCGTTTTAGGGTTCATATTACATACTAATCAAGAAAATTTGACAAAGGTGATAGTCTAATTAATATTACCCAAATATTAATTTATTAACGATGAACTTTTTATAGCATATGTACTAAATAAATTTGTAACTTATATTATCAACTTTTAATAATAAATTTATTTAACAAAATGCAAATGCATAAATATTCAATTAAACAAACACTTTAGATAATAGAATATTATTTTATTTTCATTTGGGACAATTTACAATGTCAAAATATATGATTGTCCTCTAAAGCAAAGCAAGAATCCTCTTTAGTTAAAGGAAAATTCTTAACTTAAGAGGATTCGTTAAAAAATATGACAACTAATGACAGTTAATGTCAAATAACTAAACAAATGACAACTAATGAAACCAAGCATAATAATAACTTATAATAACTAAGCAAACATTTTACCAAATCTTCAAATATGTGCAGCCACCATTCTCCATCACTTCTAGCATTTAATTTGCATGGAATATTCTTGGAAAATTAGAAGCATCTTCATTTACAACTTAGAGATAATCACTTTATCGGAGTTTTTCCTAGTTTGCTTCAAGAAGGATAACTATTGTACGAGTTTTGGGAAATGCTTGTGATTTGCAAGTAATAATTATGCTTGAAGTTATTGGAGAACTTGGGTGTCCAGCTAACTTTCTATTGACAGGACAGCTTGTACTAGTTGGGATTTTGTTACATGTGACTTCAAAAAAGAGTTACATATGACCCGACTACTTTTTTCATCCTAAAAAAATAATTTTTTTTAACAACCATCTCAATATTATGTTAACTCAATAAATTTTTGGATCATTTAAAAATAAATTTATTAAATAGACTAACCCAATCAAATTCAATTTTGTTATATTCTACAATTTGGTTCCAACTTGATACAAACCCTACATATAATGGAGATAGAACGCACATCAACTTTGAAATCTAGCTCAAGGATCATCAAGGATAGGTTGTGTTAATGGAGCTAAACCCCTTGCTCATTAAATTGAAGCAAGAAAATATGAACAATCACACAATTCTAAGTCTAATCTAACCTAGCAATTGTAATGAAAGGTAGATGTGAAACAATTCAAGTAAACTTGCAAAGTTTTAAAAGAACAAAGTTTAAGGAAAAACCTCACTTTTTAATATTTGAATCCTAAAATTCATTTTACATAGGGTTTGCCCTTATATAGGTATGTAAACATCCTAATCCTTGAAGAAAAAGGTTTCTTACTTATTCCCAAAGACTCCTATAAAGGAAAATCCTTAATTAGAGAGAATTCCTTCAAAAATAAAACAACTAATGAAAACTCATCTTTGAAAAGTCAAAATGGACAACTAATGAAAACTCATTACAACTAAGCAAAATGACAACTCATGACAACTAAGCATTAAAGCATGTCATGTCACATGCCATGTAGGTTGTTGACCATTGAACCTTGACTTTGACTTGTTGACTCTTTGACTTTGACTTGGACTTATTGACATTGACTTAGAATATTCTTGAATCTTCCTTATTGACTCCAAAATAGAAAAAATAACTTCAAAATTCATCCAATTCAAGCTAACTAATTTCAGAATAGGAAATTAAGCTAATTAGCTTGAATTCTTTATCATGTGGCTCCAAGCTTGTACTTGTAGTCGAATCCACCAACTTGCTTATAATGTGAAAGACAAATAAATTCAATGCTTGTTTGAACTTCTTTGTCCTTGATCTTATCATTGGTCCCTCATAATGCAATGGATCACTTAATTTGATGGGCTTGCTTAGCTTGGTTGCATCATTCCCCCCTTCCTCAAGATGATTCGTCCTTGAATTAGCACCTACATCAAAATCAAAAGGAGATAAATTAGCAACCTTAAAAGTATCACTTACATCATACTCACTATGCAAGTCAATCTTGTAAGCATTGTCATTGATGCGCTCTAACACTTGGAAGGGTCCATCACCACATGGCATCAACTTAGATTTCCTTTGAGTGGGAAATCTTTCTTTGCTCAAATGTACCTAAACCCAATCACTTGGTTCAAATACAACTTTCACACACCCCTTGTTTGCATGTTTGGCATATTGCTCATTCTTAGATTTGCTCGCACCTTTGCATGTAAGGACTTCATAAATTCTACCTTTTTCTTTCCATCTAGATTAACTTGTTCACTTAAAGGTAAAGCAATCAAATCTAAAGGACTCAATGGAATAAAACCATAAACAATCTCAAAAGGATAGAAATTGGTAAAAGAATGCACACTACAATTATAAGCAAATTCAATATGTGGCAAGCAATCTTCCCATGATTTCAAGTTATGCCTAACCATGATTCTTAGTAATTGAGATAAATTTCTATTAACTACCTCAATTTGCCTATCAATTTGTGGATGACATGTTGTAGAAAACAAAAGTTTAATGCCCAATATACCCCATAAAGTCTTCCAAAAGTAGCTTAAAAACTTAGCATCTTTATCACTCACAGTTGTTCTAGGCATGCCATGCAAACGAATAATCTTTTTAAAGAACAAATCTGCAACATGTTAAAATTCCTACAATAATCTCATAAAAGAACTAGGCAAAGAAGGGTCAAGATCATTAGAGCTCATATAAGATTCCTTGTAAATAAGTACAAGCATAGGCTACCTTAAAAGTAAAGCTTTTCCTTTGCATAAAAACTTGCTTTTCTCTCTTGTTTTACCTCATTCACACTCAACTCTCCTTTTACATACACATCACTCTTCTTTTTCTCATTGTGCATCCCCTCAAGCTCTCCTTTTCCACTTTTTTCTCACTCTTCTCATTACTTTTCTCATAACTCTTCTTTTGCTTATTTTCCTTTTCTTTTTTTTATGCAAACTCTTTCTCTCTCTCTCTCTCTTTTTATTGCTTTTTCTTTTTCGAACTCTTCAAATCTTTACTTTAGGACTTTTTGGTCCTCATACACTTCTTTAGGCATTAAAGGTTTAAGGGTAATGAGTACATCATTCATTACAAAAGAATATTTGTTAGAAAACTCATTATGATTAGCCCTCTTATCATATTGGCTAAGGACACCCTAAAAGAATATGACAAGCTTACATATGCACTAGATCACACAATACTTCATCTTCATATTTTCCCATGGAAAATGTTATATTTACTTGTTTAGTCACTTTTATCTCCCCATAATCATTCAACCATTGTAATATGTAAGGCCTAGGGTACTTCATGGTATATTAATGCAATTTCTCAACTAACATGGTACTAGCTACATTTATGCAACTACCCCCATCAATGATCATACAACATACCTTATCTTACACCTTGCATCTAGTGTGAAAGATGCTCTCATGTTGTACCTCATCCTCCATCTTAGTTTGCACATTCATGATTTTTCTTGTAACAAGTAATTCTCCATGTGATGGACTTTTACAACCTCTTCATCACTTGCATCATCAAGCTCAGGCATCTCCAAATCGCACTCATGATCATCACTTTCACTAAAGACTTTGCTACCCCTCATAGTCATGGTGCGCTTATTTGGATAGTTAGAAGAGATATGCCCATAACCCAAACATTTAAAACATTGAACATCAAGAGATCATTTAGTTTGAGTCTCACCTTTATCTTTGGCCTTAGTGCTCCCCCATTTGTTTCCTCCTTTATTGTTATTAAATTTAGCCTTAATGAAGCTCTTATCTCCATTCTTCCAATTTGACTTCCATGAAGAAATAGAAGAAGTTGAATTGCCTTTGGAACTCTTGAACTTTAATTGCTTCTCAATATTGATTTCCATGTGCAACATATCATCCATGTCAATATAGTGATGTAATTCCACCAAGTCGGCTATGTTTCTATTTAGCCCATGCAAAAACCTCACCATTGTTTACTCATGGTCTTCATTAATATTTGCTCTAATCATAGATATCTCCATTTCTTATGGTACTCCTATACACTTTTAGATCCTTGTACAAGGTTTTGAAGCTTATTATACAATTCTCTATAATAGTGTGTAGGAACAAACCTCTTGCACATGATTGCCTTCATCTCCTCCCATGTCTCAATAGGTCGATCATGGTTCCTTCTTCTACTAGTCACCAATTGATCCCACCAAACAAGTGCAAATTGGTAAACTCTACGACAACTAGCTTCACCTTCTTTTCTTCAGAGTATTAATGGCAGTCAAATATGAACTCCACCTTTTTCTCCCACTCCAAATAGGCTTCGGCATCACTCTTGCCTTGGAAGCTTGAAATTTTCATCTTGATGCTTCCCAAGTTATTATCAACTCTTGCATGCCCATTTATACCTAAATTGGATGTTTATTCATCATCCTCTTGTACTAGCATCGCCATGATGACCAAATTAAACTTAAAATTCAAAGTGACTATTCCAGAATGAAATAAACAAGAAAAATAAGCAAGTGAGCAAAAATTTGCTAAAAATCAAGAACAATAGAAGCTAAGAAATCGCACACAATGAAAGTGATATGAACCAAGTAAGCACCAAACATGTTAACCAACATGATGATCAACTCAAGTATAATGGTCCAATGATTAGAACATGCATGAAGAAGTTTAAGGGTGCTTTAGGATTATTCTTGAATCAAAAGATCAAGTTTAGGGTAGAGAATCAAAGCACAAGTGCAAATGGAGCTCATTGAGTGAATTTGGAGAAAGTTAACACAAGGGAAAAATTGTCCTTTTTGCACCTTATAATTATATTTTGACCCTCAAAATGAAGAATTCATGTCAAACTCTTCAAGTGGAGTGATTTGCATTCAAAATACATAAAAGTGCAATTTTGAAGATTTTGGAAGATTCTAAAAGGTGCTAAGGGAATCTACAAGAATCAATAATATTTCAAGAATATTCTCTATAAATAAAACCCTAGATGTGATGGAGAGTGGCTGCTACTCATTTAAAGACTTGGTTAAATTTTGCTCAGTTGTCAATTAGACTTTTCAATGCTTAATTGTCATGAGTTGTCAATTTGACTTTTCAAAGCTTAGTTGTCATATTTTTTAAAGGATCCTATTTAGTAAAGGATTTTCCTTTATTCCTGTCTTTAGGAATAAGTAAGAAAACCTACTCCTTTAAGGATTAGGATGTTTATATGCCAATATAAAAGCCATATTAATGTAGTATGAATTTCAATGAGTTTTATCAATTAATTCTGAATTCTTAAGAGGTTAAAGTCCTTTTCTTTTGTTTTTAAAAGAACTTTAGTGAATTTATCAAGTGAAGGCTTGGTACTTTCAAACCTAGTTTAATTTAGACTTAAAATTAACTTTGTTAATCTTAGGTTTATATTAAACAACCTTTAATTCTTTATAATTAAGGTTCTTAAGTGCAAGTTATTTAAGGGTCTTATTGGGAATTAATATTTCTGTTGCTTGATTTATGAATGATCCTTGGCAAGTTTATCAAGATTGAATACAAGTTTGGTACAAGTTAACCACGTTCGTATCATAAAATTAACAAAGAAGTCAAATCTAAGTTATAAACCCACAAACATAACCAATACACAATTCTGAATTAAAAACAAAGTAATAATGTTTTTTTTTTGTTTTTTTTCAATAGATTCGGAAATTGAACAAACTAAATCAATTAAGGGTCTTTTGATAGATTTTGAACCCTTTTACTTAAAACACAATGATTGGATTTTTCTTTTTTAAATTGAGAAGAAGAAGACATTCTAAATGAAAAATAAATGATAAATAACCAAACCTTGAAGTTTGGCTTTGATACCATACTAATACGAACCCTACCTATAATGGAGATAGAACGCACATCCAACTTTGAAATCTAGCCCAAAGATCATCAAGGATAGGTTGTGTTGATGGAGTTAAACCCCTCACTTATTAAATTGAAGCAAGATACTTAGCTATTAAAAAATGAACAAGCACACAATTCTAAGTCTAATCTAACATAGCAATTGTAATGAAAGGTAGATATGAAACAATTTAAGTAAACTTGCAAAGTTTCAAAAGAACAAAGTTTAAAGAAAGACCTCACTTTTTAATATTTGAATTCTAAAATTCGTTTTACATAGGGTTTGCCCTTATATAGGTATGTAAATATTCTAATCCGTGAAGAAAAATGTTTTGCTTTTTCTTAAAGACTCTTATAAAGGAAAATCCTTAATTAGGGAGAATTCCTTCAAAAAAAATAATAATAAAAACTCATTACGACTAAGCAAAATCACAACTCATAACAACTAAAAATTGAATCATGCCATGTAGAATGTTGACCATTGAATCTTGAATTTGCTCTTTGACTTTGACTTAAAATCTTCTCACATTTTCTTGAATCTTATTGACTCCAAAATTTAAAAAATAATAATAATAACTTCAAAATTCGTCCAATTCAAACTAATTAATTTCAAAATAGAAAATTAAACTAATTAGTTTGAATTATTTATCATGCGGCTCCAAACTTGTACATGTAGTCAAATCCACCAACTTGCTTATAGTGTGAAAGACAAATAAATTCAAAGTTTGTTTGAACTTCTTTGTCTTTCATATTGTCATTGGTTCCTCGTAATGTAATGGATCACTTGATTTTATGAGCTTGTTTAGCTAAGTTGCATCTCAGCTTTTATATTTAAAAAAATTTCAACCGTTCAGTTTTAATGGTTCACTTCAAAAACAAACTGAACCAATCAGCGTTCACCCCCAAGTGTAATTTCATACGGAAAATAATCCTTAGTCATCATCTTGCAAGGGTTTCTACAACCACCAAATTACAAAATTTCTCTCCATTATACTCCGTACTAGACTGTCGACTACTAACAACTCAGGTCATTGCAAGCCGACCTCAACATCTATATATAATTTTCAAAAACATACTACCAAATAGATCTAATGATTACAAGGAGAAGCTTTATTACAACAGTTTCAACTATTCAACTCTTTTCACCCTGAAAAAATTAATGCAATATTAAGAGGCAAAAATCAGAACTTGGGTATTCACATGCTACAACCTTTGAAGGGAGAGATGCATAACTCTTGCTCCCCATTCACACGTCTTTACATGACCTTGCTTTACATGAGGCACTTGGAAGTGCTAAGCAGAATCCCGCTGGGCTCTTCCCCAAAAGCCACAGACCTCAACAACAATCCAGTTCTGGTTGTCATGCTTTTTCTGATCAGCTCCTATACCTGCATTAAACAGCCAATATAACAATTCTCCATCAAATAATCATCACAATAATCCAACTTAGATTATGTTCTAAGAAAAGTTCCAATAAGCAGAAACAAAACCACAAACAAGAATTTCAATACTGAAATAATAAGATTAAAGTACAGTGAAATGAAGTAAAAAATACCAAGTTACACATTCATGTCAAAAGATTCTCACAAAATAAATAAAACCACAAGCAATTGGGCCATATCTGGACCTAATTAGTCAATACTGTGAAATAAATTTTTTGTTACATTTATCATTGCAAATGCCAAACAGGACCATTCATTGCCCAGATTTGGGAACAATTAATTTAACTGCCTCACTTGATGAAAACATGATAGAGTTTGTTCCAAGTATCATGAGTTCTATATATATATATGTAACAAATTTCATGTTGCCAACATTTTAAATTATATTCCACCAATTGCATGATAGTTGTAAAATCCCCAGGCAATTTTGCATGGATCACAGGAACACAAGGAATTTGGTCAACATACTCAAATCGTGCTAGTTAGAAACAATGGCAAGTAGTAAACTAGTCCTGATTCTAAACCGCAGTATAAACAAATCAGAGCACTTCGCAAGTCAAAGAACTTTTAGCTCACAATACAAACAATCCAAAAATGTGGAAGTAATTTTTACTAAATTTATTGGAAGCTAAAAATCATCTTAAAATAAAATTGAAGGAGAATTTTAATGGTCCCAAAAGAAGATTACTTTCCATGACGAATGACCTACATAACGAAACGTACTGATACCTTCAGCTAGGAACCCACAAAGGTTCCAAGGAGAAATGCTTCTCATCTTGGGTATGGGAAGCTGAAGCACCAGGTGGAGGTGCATGCACAGTGATTGGCATAACCCACTCACTCCTGTCTCTGCTTTCTACCAGAAGAGGATGCTCATATCTGAAATTGAAAGACCAAAAGAGCTTTTATATAAAAGAGATTATGGAAACATTCAGCTCCTGCTGAGCTAATCATATACAACTGAGGCACCTATTTGCAATTTTAAAATACTAATAGTTGAGCATACATCCACATCCCTGAATTCATTTCGTTCAGCAAGTCTCAGTGTCATATTGCCATAGCGTTCAGCAGTTCCATTAACTAATACACCCCTGAAGTTTGTCATTATTGTAACATATGCTTTAGTCGCAGCATTTTCTGAAACATCAGCTTTATTTCCCAAACAATAAATCCATTAATTGAGCTGTTAAAATTTATAAATAACTAAAAATTGACACTCAAGTTACCCTAAAGAATACCTCCCCATAAAACTCACCATCTCTAAACCCTCTTTCAGGTGGCTTGAGCAACATTTTATTCTCTTTTAATTGAAAGTTACCTTTGGGGAAAAGCAAGTAAAAACTATGTTTGTTTCAAAAAACAGGTTGAAAAGGCAGAAATAGTACATAAATTCTTTCACTTTCCCTAAAAGCATTTTTCAAAAAATAAATAATGAAAAACATTCCTCTACCTGTATTCTGAATTATTGCAAAGGTTATGTTTAATTGATGTGTGATAGTTGCTAATTTTTTATTTGCTTGGATTTTTTATTAATGTGTGATAGTTGCTTGGATTTCTTAAAAACGAGTTTTAAAGACCTGCACCTTTGTTTCCACTATGAGGAAATAATTCAGTTTTGAAATAAGAGGAATGCAAGTGTGAATTTTGTCAAAGTCAAGGGTGGTTTTCATTATTTGCTTTAGATTGAGGGGGACAAAATATTCTGCAAAATTAGGGGAAAAAGATAATAGAAAGTTTAACTAAATAGGGGAAAAAAAATAGAAGAAATAGAAATAAATAAGAAAGAATTCTATTGTCTGGCTAAATTAAGGAAAAGGAACCAATCGAAAATAAAAAGGAAGGTGCCATCTGTCTATCTTTGGAAGTCATTGCAAAATGGAATAGAGAGAGCAATTACTAATGGAAAAGCATTCCATAATTTTATCAACTAAATATAAGACAAGGGATGCCCTGGTATTTAATAATGGAACCCTAAGAGTTAAATAATATGAGATCCTAACTGTTAATCTTTAAGAAACATCAAATGCTAATTCTGAAAATGCCAAATAAAAACTGAGGAACTAACTAGTGTACATTGATAAACATCAGGAGAGAGATAGAAATTTACTGCAAAAATAGAACCTAATAATAAAAACTCCCACAAAATGATTGCTGGTTACCAGATTTTGGCAGGTTCTCTACACATTTCCCCACTAGCCTAACAAAAATAATAGTTGTTAAGTCAAGATTTCAGCAACTGTTCCTGCATTATGCTTAAACAAATATCTGAATGGTTCTCCTGCAAATTTGATCCTCCAATATGGCATAAATATGACTTGTTATCTCATGTCAGCCACTGTCTTGTTATCATAAGATAGTCTTAGTTTTCTCCGTAATTATTATTTATTAATGAGGTATAACCCTAAGGTCTCTGCAAGCATAGAAGAAAATCTTTGCACCAAGTGCACAATCTAGAAAGATCAAAAGATTCTCTGAAACAAATTTTCATGGAATGTTATATGGAAATACCTAGTCCAATCCACATTCTTTGGAGTGGTAAAAAATTCGAATCGCAGAGCCCATTGCACAGACACATGCGGGGTGGAAAAGGACATGGGTCCATCCGTAGGAACTGAGAAAAGAAAGCTAGTCTGCACCAAATCTGCAACGACCTCATGATGATCACTCTGAACCTACAAAGATTATATAAACCATAAAATAAAATTTCAGAGTAGCTCCAGGGAAATAGCAATTCTAGCCTCTCAAGTCTTAACTGCCTGAAGTTCACAACACTCTAGATTAGACAGCAGAAAAAAGAGGGACAGCACTCAAGTTCACACATCAGATCAGTTTTGCAATTTGAATAATAATTGTGGCAAAGAATGTGTGACATACTGCTTTTTCTCCAGCAATAGGAAAACAAAAAAAAGTTCGGTGCAGATTGATTTATAACATCATGCATGACACAAATTAGCATGGATATATTTTAAGAGGGAAGAGTTTCTGTCTTCGTTGTATAAAAACACATTTTACAAACATTTATCTAATTTCTTCTAGATGCATGACACTCCAAAAGAGTGGAACACAATAAAATACAGACTATTGCTTCCTTTCTAGCCACAGTATATACTACCAAATAAGATATTTAGCCTGCTGCAACATTGGTTACATGATAATTATCTTTCCGTCGCAGTATATACTACCAAAAGGCAATTTTCCACACACTGCCAGGTCCTTTGGTGGTTCTCAAGACAGACATAATAATTTCACCTCTAATACTTTCCTTCCCTATGATTGATTTAACACTTCCATAGCATTTATAGTCCATTTGAAATTCCCCCATAAGAAATAAGCATGAGAACAAATGAAATTGAAAGATTCATGTTTGGTTCAGGAAGGTATCATGGAAGTTTTGCAATGAATGGAAAGACAATCTACTTTCACTAACAAATTTATTAGAGAATTGACACTGAAGAATTTTGGATACTATTCAAAATTCAGAAGAACTACTTGAGGAGGCCATTGAGCAGCTGGAAAAAGCCTTATCCCACTTATGGAAAGTGGTAATAGAAGCAGATATGCAAGGCTTATGGAAAATGGAAACAGAAGCAGCTAAAGCATGCAAACACCCTACTAAGTGGACACTATATCGATATTGTATGTGAATATATCAACTAGAAATGCAAAGAGATAGATGATGACAAAAAAGGGAATGATCATACCACAACATAATTAGCTAAAGGGTTAATTAATATTCCCTTCCCCCTCCCCCCCCAAAACAAAATCAAATTGTGTTGAAATTACCGTTAACTAACATGAAATCACCAAAATGACCTCCTCTATTTGACTAAATTATATTATTTACCTCCTAGTGTTTAAATTTTTTTTTTTTCATTATTATACTAATTTTTAAAATTTATGCTAAAATTGTCATTAATTATGTATAAAATTACAATTACACTCTTTCAGAAAACAAAAAATACTTAATTTTGATTAATTTAATTAAGTAATTTTTTAGTTTCAAAAGTTATATTTTTTATTTGAATTGTTAATTTAAATTGTTTGGCTATATGAATTACTAAAAAGTTTTTTTTTTTTTTCTAATGATTGGACCACCTTTTAAATTAAAGGTTTTTTTGCTATTTATACTTATTTAACAGTAATTTTAATAAAAATTTTAAACAAAAAGAGTAAAAATATGATGGTTTGAAAAAAAGAATAAAAAACATACTATTCAAATTTTTTTAAAGGGTAAATAGTATAATATGGTAAAGTAGAGGAGGCAAATAGTAATTATCTCTAAATAATTTATATTTCATTGATGGGTATAATTGTCATTTTATAGTTGATTAACATTAATTTTAACAAAAAGATCAATAGAAAGGGTAACTAGCTTATTATCGCAAAAAAGGGATGAAAAATATAATTTTTAAATGTCAATGGATAATTAGTGTAATATGGTAAAATAGTGGGGGACAAATAGCAGTTAACCCTTAAGTATACATCTGCAAATCAGTCTGACAAAAATGGCATGTACTCAGGCACCATACCTTTGTAATTGTTGGAGCATTCCTACGAGAAGGATGAAGAAAACGCCGATTTACAGTTTCTGAAGTTTCCAATGTTATTGAGACCTACAAAACGTCGTTCTTATCAACATCAATAATTTAGTACACAAAAGTTTGACAATGATAATTTAAAATTTTATCTCCCTAGAGAGCACTGAACACAGTTAATACCACTGAAATTGATGGTATATCAGTATAGAGAACAAACCTCACTCACTCTATATCGATATTTCTTGCTCAACCATTTATCATTTATAAGCATCTTAATATATTTGCATGACCATTTGTTTATGTTTCATTTGTGGTTACCTCAAGGCATCTCCTAGATCCCTCTTCATGGAAAAAAGTAAGAGTTCCGCCAATCTGTCATAAATATTGATAACTAATCAAACAAGAGAACCAAGAAAGAAAACAGAAACCTTAAATAGATTGCAAAGCAAACTTAAGAAATAACATGAAGATAGGAGTACCATGTCACTGAAGTAATAACTTGAGTCAGAATTCTTTGGGGAAAATCTCAGCAGAACTTGATCATCCATTCTGATGTTGTAAGACCTTCCTCGAATAAAGCCTTCTGCTGCAGAAAATGTTTGCAGCAAATAAGTTACCAACATCATACATAAAAAAACATTAGTAAATCTCAAATATATGAGAAATGTTGACAACAATAGAAGAAAAAGATTCGGTTCAATTATTTACATGCTGGAGGTTCCCTGGTTCCTATGCCATGTGTAGAGGACTCCCCTATAAAAGCATCTTCAGATTGGGGCTTCACAATCTTCTGCTGCCGGCTTGGAGAGACAACGGATGATGCCTTGTCAACTAATGAAATATCTGTTTTAAAAGATAAATCTATTTTTGAGAAAACGTTTCTTCAACCTAAACGGATAGCATAACAAGTTGACCTTTCAAAGGAAGGCATCACAAGCAGTTGGTGGGGCCCAAGATCTATGTCCGAAGGTTCATTAGTTGAATAATTGTAAATTGATGACTTCTCTATAAAAGATTAACCATGTAAAGTTCAGAGGTGAAACTATGCATTCATCCTTATCAGTTGGGTCAATTTAGTAATATCTCAGAGAATTTCATATTGTTTGCTTCATTTAGCTTTTTCTTTCAAGTTGAGCAAGTCCAATGCAGACACAGGTGGCTTCACCCCTAATTGCAAGAACCCAACCAAAAGGTGGAAACCTAATTAGTAGTTTTGAAAAAAAAAAGGATAACACAATGTATATCTGATCATCTATACATCTCTCTTCAGTAAACCTCAGCAGTCAGTAACAATAACAATACCACTGGAAACATTGGTCTGATAGTAGTGACAGTTGTTTTCAAACAACTGAATTGTTTTCAAACAATTGAAAATTTGATTTCAGTTCTCTTAGAAAGAGGAAAATTGTTAAGACTTTAATAGAGAAGTTTGTGTGTGGAAACCTTTTCCTAAAACCAAAAGCCATTACAAAATCTAAACTTCCATGTAAGGTTGGGACTTCAATTCAGTTAGAAATCAGAGGAACAACATCAACAATCTTTTGCAGTAGCATAAAACAAATTATCATCACCCAACCTGTATAGTGTGTGCTTGCACAATAGGGAGAGTAGCAGTCATTCTTTTCTCTTTGGTGGAAACTTTTTCATACAAATGTAATGAACAATGGATTAATTCTATAAGCATAGAGTTCATCATTTAATCAATGACTCAACTATAGGCCTTTTAGAAGTACATAATATTTTCAGTGGATGCTCAGCTAGACTGAAATGATGAAATTTTCAAAGATTGTTATTTCCCTTTGCAGCTTATACGAAGTACAACTGTCTTGCCTAAAGTTGTTATGGTGTTCTATTTTGAGTATACCTAACAGGATTCTATCAGTCAAAAGTCCACATGAAAGGGCAGCTCTTCTATGTTGCTAATTTTTGTTTCTTCTCCATTTTTTATTTGAAGTTAATTATCACTTCTATATTGACACATTTGCTTCTTTAACTTAAAAAATAATGAAAATATAAACATCACCAGATATTATAATTCAATTATTCTCCACTTACCTGCACTTGGATCATATAAAACTTCAGCAACAGATAATCGAGGAAGTGCTGCATTTGATGATAAACTTGTACGTGCTGCAAATGATTGCAAGGACAAAGAACTTCCAAAGGTCTTGTGCATGTGTTCTTTGGTGAGGTTGTAGGAAGAAACAGATGAGATTTCATCTCTGGAACTGTCATAACCTTCCTCAACTCCATCATCTAAATCACTTGCTCTAGCCTATGTCAATAGACCAAATATTATCAAATAACCACAAGGAGCATTATTGAAAATAAGCGTAAAGGTCACTAAGAAAAACGTACTCCCATATATGTAGACACGTGCTTCATATATCATAAGTATACATCATTCAGAATAAACTACATGATAGACTGCCTACCCATTCAGAATCCTCATCCATTGCTTTCCAGTATACATCCAGTTGGAGAGTTGCAGCAGGAACAATTCCTAATAACATTGAATAAAACAAACAAATCATATTTAGCATCTCCTATCAATAATGGGTTTTTACCTACTGTATTTCCAATGTACTATAAAGAAACATAATTAAAATACTTCATGAAGATTTGAGTCAACATCATGTGTAGAAAGCACTATTGTATGTGAACTTAGATATTTGTATGATAAATTGTGAATTGAGTTATTAAAAATTAAATCAGGATTTAAAGGTTTGAGCACTTCTTTTTTACACTTCATGCTTTTGTTTCTCATGTTTGTTTAACTTTCATGGTTCTAGATCAACATGGCCTGCTCAGAAATCCATCAACTCAAGCAATTATTTCTTTCAAACAATACCAAACCCCACCTGCCCCACAAAAAAAGACCTCTAGATACACCTCCCCAAGTCCTTGCAATTTGACACACTGCCTTATATACAGCTCAAATTTTCACCAATACCAAGATTCTAACGGATCCCTGAAATACCTAAAATAACCAATGGAACAGATACACATGTTCATCACTTAAAGCAAAAATGACAATCAAAAACTACATACCATCATTTTGATCCTCTTCTATTAGCAGGCCATTACTCTTTTGAGTCACCCATACATTCAATGGAACACGAGCTTCCTACCAGAAATTCAAAAACTCCATATAAAAACATTTAATCAAATCATAACAAGGAAGTACAGGACCTGAGCATGTGAGTGATTTCATCAAATTCTAAATAAGTGCATGACCATTAATGGGTGCACAACTAATTGCTGATTCCCAACAACATTTAAGGGAAAAAAAACATAAATTGCATGTGTATCAAGATGAAGCACAAATTGTGTCTAATGTTAAGTCAGAATAAACTCAGCACTATATAAACAATGAGACTTGATAACAGAGAGACAAGACATAAACTAATTTAAAGCTCACTAAATAATGAGAAAAATGTAATGCATAATCCAAAACGTGAAACATCATACGAACTAATGTTTAGCAACATCAACACAGGATGAAATACAAGCAATTTTGATGGCTTAATAGCAGAAGAGAGGTGCAATGAAGGATCCTCATGAAAGAGGAAGAGAGAGAGACAGATAAGGAAATGAAAACAAAATCATCAATAAACCTCTAAAGCATGTAGTATAATTGAGCAAACTGACCAGTTCAATGCGCTCATTTGACGACTCTATGTGAGAGTGACCATTTTCCAAAATCAGCCATCGCCCGAACAACATACCCTTAACATAGTAAATGTAGCGAATGGTAGAACCCCGATAAGATGGTGGTAAGATACTAGGAAGCTCAGCTCGCACCATGTCTATGGGTTGCATTAAGAGATTTAATCAATCAAATTGACCACAAGTAACGTAGTGCCATTAAATAACCCAAAATACATAACAAAATATGACTAACACTCATATTGATTACCAAACCATAACATCAGAAACCAACCACAAAGCACTAGACAGCGATTAATTATTTATTGTGCACTGATTATTGTGAAATGAATTAAAGCATGAAGCAGCCTGTTGGTTGCTCCTTATTCACCACCAGTTATAGCTAAGTTGCACGGACATAGATATGCGAAAACGGACACGGAGAAACATTATTTTAAAAAAAAAATGAAACAAAAATGTGGGGAAATGCATAAACATTAAAAATGTATGGGTAAACATTTAAATATTAAAAATATAAATTTTTATAATTTTTAATTTTATATGAAATGCTAAAAAAACTATCTATTTAAGTAATACCGTTAATGAACATTTAACTATTTGGATTATTTCTCTAAAAAAATTCCTTAAATAATAATAATAATTACTATTTTGATTTAGATACTTTTGTCTTTTCCTTTTTTGATTGAATTTGTTTGAATAATAATATTAGGAATGAGTGAAACGATATCTAGCAAGGGGTGCCCTTATGGCTCCATTTTTGGGCAATTGATATAAGACCCAAATCCAATGTGTATTACACTACTACTTAATAGGAACAAAACATAACTGGAAATTACATTTGTATTATATGCACAATATAATATACTAGAATGAAATAAGAAGAGCCACAAAGATTTTGTAATGTCCTATAGATATGATAAATCATTTTCAATTGAAAATGGTATGTTGGCTATTTCAGTGCTATATTGTAATTGGCAGCAGATGATGGCAAGGAAATTATCTAATCTTTATGTGATTGAGATCATTGATTTAGTATGGATGACTGTATTCCAATCAGAATCATTTTCACATTCCAAATCATTGATTATGCATAATGAGGAACTAGGCGCTTTGAAATTGGGGCATGCTAAACTAATTTGATTACATGATTTCGACATTGAAGAATTGTAAATATCATTAAGAAGACAATGAACGAGAATCCATTTGATCAGATCAAAGGATTTTGAGAAAAGAGAAACTAAAAGTGAAAGAGTAAACTATCATCAAACCAGCAAGCCTGTTTACATACACATAAAATGTATGGAAAATAAAGCTGAGAAGTTACATGTTTTTGTGGCACGAGAAGACAAAATCTGATTTGAAACTAATGATGATACTGAAGAGACCATGAAAACGTGTTCACCTGAAAAAGGAAAAACCATTAAATTACCAATGGCCATGAGAATTAAAAATAATAATAATAATAACCATTGAACTAGCCATAAGAATTATAAAAAAAAAAAAAAAAACCTCTTGGGTGTCTTGATCCAGGCAATGACTTCTGAGTGGAAAACCACTGCGGATCTAACTTTTGGATACCTTTAATTTCAAAGCCAAGCTTTTCAATCAACAGCGAAGGAGAAGAAGATAAAAGGGCTTCACCAGCACAATTAGTTGAGTTAGAAAAGGAAATCTCAATAGTAACAAAAATGTAATCGCCAGGTCTATATACTTGTTTATCTAAATTCACTTTAATTGTTGGCGCTGGATTCTCATTTTTCAGGGCATCTTGCGAATCATCACTATTATTGTTAACCCCACTCCCGAAAAATGAAAATCTAGATGTCAACATAACTCACAACCGCTCTTCCCTCAATCTTCTCTTTCTACACAAAAATTTTAGTTACTAATCGCAAAATGTAATTAGAAATCACACATATAACAGATGTCGATGGTTACTTTGAATTATAAAGCTAAAGCGCAGAAAACTAACACAAGAATACGGCTTTATTAAATAAAATAAGCTCAACAAACTCCCAGTCCACAAGCACCTGCTGCACCCGGATCCGGATCCGGATCCATTTCATCGACCCAATTCACTGCCTTTCCGTTTTGGATAAATTTGATATTAAAAGTTTTTTCAATTTTCAAAAAAAAATATTATTTTCATATTAAAATTATAATTTTATTTATTATAAAATTATAAATTAATTAGGCCTAATTCTATAAGTAAATTATTCTCATTATATTAATATTTAACTTTTTTAATATTTTTAATAGACAGATATATTTTAATTTGAAATATATAAATAATTTTCTAAAAAATTAATTTTTTAATAATTAAATTAATAAAAATAGAATTAGGTTGATGCCCTTGGTCTCTATTTGTATATAATTTAAATAACATATAATTTAAATAAATTTTTAAATACTATGGCAATAAATTTTGGAAATATATTATTATTTTTTGTTGAATGAAATAAGATAATATTTTCATATTTTTATAAAAATTTAGTTGAAACTATTACGTGTTTATTAGGATTTTATAATAAAAATATCTTATAAAAATTTCCCAATCTAACTTTGAAATACTTTATATTGGATAAATATTATAAAAATAATGAGAATGAATCTCTTGAGAATTACCATTTTAAATTTGTCAAAAGAATAATAGACACATATAATATAGCAATAATATGCAATTCTGTTTAACTATTTGTGCAGATAGTTATTTTAAAATTATGAGTATTGAAATTGATAGGGTTATTTATAAAAAAAATGCAAATACCTTAGCACTTTTTATAAATTTTTTTATTTTGTAATTCCATTCCCTGATAAAAAAAAATGATGATGTGGCCACCGGAAAAATCTAGGTTGATCCATGTAGGTGTCACGTCAAATTACATCATTTTAACTATTTGTAAAATAATGCATAAATTTTGATTTTTTTGCAATTTAATCATGATCTATTAACTTTTTTTTTTGGCAAATTGATGCATGTTTATATATATTTTGTTAATTATAATTTAAATTCAATTTTTACATACAAATTGATACTTATATTATTATTTTGAATTAAATTATTTTAGAAAATAATTTAAGTAGTTATTTTAATTTTTATTTAATTAAAGTAACATTAAATAGTACTTTTTATATTACTTATTATATTAAAAATTTTATAAAATTATAAAATTTTTAAAAATTAATTAAATTATATTATATTTTTTAAAAGTTATTAAATCATATTTTTTAAAAGTTTATGAACTCAAATATAAATAAAAAAAACAATTCTCTACTGAAGATTTTTATATTAAATGCCATTCTCTACTAAAGATTTTTTTTAGCTTATACTGCATTTACAAAATTTATTAAAAATATTTAAATATTTATTAAAATTTTCTTTTAAAAAATATCATTTGATATCTTATAACTTCATTAATTTTTTAAAATATTATGATTATATAATTATATAAAAATTTAATTTTATAAGTAATATAAAAATTACTACTTATATAATGTCACTTTAATTAAAAAAAAATTAAAATTTAAACTACTTAAATTATTTTCTAAATAATAATTAAACTCAATATATATATATATATACACACATAAAATTTGTGTATTAATTTGCAAATAATCAAACCAATGCAATTTGACGTGGTGCATACACGAATCAACTCAGATTTTTCCAATGTCCACATTAATAACATTTCACCATATTTTTAATCAGTGAATGGAATTGCAAAAATAAAAATAAAAAATTATATATAAAAGTGTTAAAATTAAAAGTATATGCTTAAATTGCAAAAAGTGCTAAAGTATATACATTTTTTTATAAATAACCCAAATATATTAAATTCAATGTGTTATTATTTAATAAATCATATTATTTATATATTTCACTAACAACACATAAATAATTTATATTATCATTTTTCATCATACAAATTCAATAATCATATTTCTTATACATGAATATTCTTTATATATAAGAAAATTTTATTTAGATTTTTATCGTTAATTATATTAAACTTTTTTAATTCATTAATTTATTGAATAATTAATTATGGATATAATGGTTTAACTCTTGATATAAAAAATATATAGACAAATTTTTGTCGCATTTTTCGAGAAGTGGCCAATATTTATTAGAGTCAGGATATAGGCCTTTTATGGATAGAAAGTTTGAGGAAACACAGGGATTTGGCAATACGTGGTCAAGGGTATAGAAGATGAGTCTACCATCAAAAGTTAAATTTTTGTTATTGAGATTGTTGGATGACTGCCTCCACACTCATTCTAATTATCTTTTAAGGGAATTTAGATTCTTTTATCTTGTGTCTTATGCCAAAATGATGTTGAGCATTTTTTGCTTATTTTTTTAAATTGTTCTTGATACTGTCAGTCCGTTTTTCTGGTGGCTAAAGACCTGCAAAAGGGAGCTGTTGAGAGAGCTAGCCGAGTGGGATCCTGATGAGCCTACTCTAATGGCCAAGTCAGAAGAAGAGAATAATATATGAATTAGGGTTTTTATGTTGAGGGTTGTTTACCTCTTTCTCATATAAAGATGTATATATATACTTATTGTGTGCTAAGTGGCATTTGATGAATGGTAAAGTGTAATATTCATATGGAATTTTCTCCTTTTGGTCATGCATGCCTCCGCAGGAAGGTTTTTGGTATACTAGTGTGGTCTGTAAGATCTTTGTATGGGCGATTCTCTTTTTGCCTTGCTGTCCATACTGACGTGTCTATTTCTTTGCATTTCTTTCCTGTCGTTGTCACAATCGACTAGTCACGCTAGGTGAGACTGGAGATCATGTTTCATTTTTGTAGGCGATTCTTCCCTGCATATGATTCATCGCGCTGAGGGGAAATAGAGATTATGGTTCATCCTTATGGATAATTTGTCACGCTGAGGGGAAATAGGGATTATGGTTCATCCCTATGGGTGATTCATCGCTCTAAAGGGAAATAAAGATTATGGTTCATCCCTACAGGCGATTTGTCGTGCTGAGAGGAAATAAAGACTATGGTTCGTCCTTGTAGGCAATTCATCGTACTTAGGGGAAATATAGATTATGATTCATCGCTATGGGTGATTCATCATGCTGAGGGGAAATAGAGATTATGATTCGACCCTGTAAGTGATTCGTTATGCTAAAGGGAAATAGAGATTATGGTTCATCCCTGCAGGTGATTCGTCACCCTGAAGGGAAATAGAGATTATGATTCATCCTTGTAGGCAATTCATTACGCTGAGGGGCAATAATGGTTAAGGTTCTTCCTTACGATTGATTTGTCACACTGAGGGGAAATAGAGATTATGATTCGTCCATACAAGCGATTCGTTGTACATAGGGGAAATAAAGATTATAATTCATCCCTACGGGCGATTCGTCGTGCTAAGGGCAAATAAAGATTATAATTCATCCCTACGAGCGATTTATCATGCTAAGGGGAAAATAGAAATTATAATTCATCCCTGCAGGTGATTAATTGCACTGAGGGGAAATAGAGATTATGATTCATCCCTGTAGGTGATTCGTCACACTAAGGGGAAATCTAGATTATAATTCATCCCTATGGGTGATTTGTCACACTGATAGGAAATAGAGATTATAATTCATCCCTGCGGGTGATTCATCACGCTGAGGGGACTATCATATTTAAGGATTCCTCTCAGGCAATCCATTATGTTTAAAGACTCTTCTCAGACAATTTATTGCTTTAAGGGATCCATCATATTTAAGGACTCATCTTGGGTGATTCGTCGCTTTGAGAGGTTCGTCATGTTTAAGGACTCCTCTCGGGCAATTTGTTACTCTGAGGGGTCTATTATATTTAAGGACTCCTCTCGAGTGATTTGTCACTTTGAGGGGTCCACCACGTTTAAAGACTCCTCTCAAGTGATTTTTTGCTTCAAGGGGTCTGTCATATTTAAGGACTCCTCTTGGGCAATCTGTCTCTCTAAGGGGTCCGTCACGTTTAAGGACTCCTCTCAGGCGATTAATTGCTCTGAGGGGTCCGTCATATTTGAGAATCATATAATAAATGGCATTACGCCTTCTTTTCATTGCCTCTCATCAATGTTGCTCATTATAAACATAATAATTCAAGCAAAGGAAAATATAAAAACACTAGCATAATAAACATTAACATATTATTGTTACGTTTATTTGTGGTACTTCTTTCATTTCAAAGCGTTCCAAGCATTAAGCATAAGTTTGCCATTAGTGTCTACTAGACAATAAGTTGTTGGATCTAGAGCTATTTCCTCTCGATGTGTCATACCATGCCAAATTTCATAACCATTATCAGCTCCTCCTAAGGAGGTTCATACCACATCCAACAGGAAAACTGTAATAACTAAGAGAGTGTATCCAAAAATGGTTCGCATCATACTAAATGAGGAAATCACAATAAAGATTAACTCATCTTAAGACGGTTTGTCCTATGCCAAATAATAAAATCAAAACCAATATTACATATCTAGGCAATTTGCCCTACGCTCAACTGGAAAATCATAACAACTAAGAGAATTCATCCTAAGGTAGTTTGTGCCACACCAAACGGGAAAATCAAAACCAATATCACATCCTCAGGTGATTCGCACTATGCCGAATAGGGAAATCACAATAACTAAAAGTCTATCCTAAGGTGGTTCTTTTAATGCCAAATAGGAAATTGCTAACCAAGAGTCCCTCTCGAGGCAGTTAGGTTTCGTGATACATAACACAGTGGAAAATAAAACTTTTAACCATAAAACCAATAACCCAGATCCGTGTAATTTGACTTAGATTAATTGAGAGAGTTTCTAAACACTCACTAAGATGATCTAATGGCAAGATAATTAGAAGGAAGAGAAGGGGTTCACTTTGGTGACACCTAACCTCGATCTTTTCATGTCTTTTTATCAGATTAAAATGTCATGAAAAGATCATGTCCTTTATGGTGTCCACATGAACAAGATGATCCAAAGCAAAGTAGGAATTCTAGAACATTTGTTGTCTCACAACACATTTTCTCTCTGTCTTTTATTTTCACAAAAGAAATGTAGAAAGAAGGAGAAAATATGGCTTAACCTTAAAACTAAACCCTAAAGAATGAGATGTATTTATAGCCATCCTTTATAGGGTTTTATACATCTCTACTTACTAAAATAATTTTGGTAAGTTTAAACTTTTTTTCTATTTTAATTCTAATTCTAAATTAGAATCATTTCCTATTTATTTTATATAACTCTTACCTTAAATAAATTAGGAAATAAATAAATACTAATATATATATACACACACACACAATATCTTACATAGAGATAATTATTGGACTTATCAACCTAAGTTTGCTTTAGGCTTGTTCTAAGTGTGCGATCCTATAGGTTCACACAACGTTTAGCAGTGGGCCTAAGACTCCCATTTTAGCCCGCAAGTCATAATTGGTCTCTAGCAAGACATTATGACTACCCAAGTTGTGTAAAGGCTGATAATCCAACATAACATAATACATAGTGTGTACTATAGTCCTTTTGTCACATGATATCCTGATTGAACATAAAGCATGGATTATGTCATTCTTAGATTATTTATTCATATTGTTTCTCGATCCTAAGTAAACTAACACTGATAACTCTTTATCATTTTAGCATGGCCAAGCATTTCTCTTCAGTCTAACTCATTGAGGGGCTCAACAGATATCTTCTCAAAATAACTAAGGGACAAATTCCATCTTAACCACTCACATTCCTCACACAACTCATTCTATATCCAATCACAACCTATTTTACCATTCAGTTAAAGTGTGGTGTAGGGATGTGTCAAAATATAAAACTCATAATGCAGGAAACCATGGTGATCTCAGGTCAAAGGACTCAAATAATACTACTATGATGAGAATTACATATGATAAAATCCATGTGGAATTCTCATTGTGGGTCGATCTAATACATTATTTCCCTGATATATGTACCTATGGGTTTAACTTAATATCTCATATACATAATCAGTAAAACTTAATCATCAGTCAACCTCACACTAGTCTTTATTCATTATTATTCTTATAACAATAATTGACTAGAGATATTTATATTATAATTCAAGTATCACCTAAGAGTTTTAATATCAAGTTATGTACTTGATGACCTTAGTAGAATTAACTAATCAAGGATAATACTAGAATTAGCCAGTAATAATAAAAATGCCTCTTTATTATTAAAATAGAAATATGACAATGTCAAAGTATGGTCATTACATAATTAGCCTAGGGCATATCACTAACATGTACGCCATACGAGGAATGCCAAACCAAGAGAAATCATAATAACTAAGCACATCCCGAGGAGGTTCGCACCATGCCATATGGGGAATCCGTAACTAAGAGAAATTATGATAACTAAGCACATCCCAAGACGGTTCGCACCATGTCATATGAGGAATCGCTGACTAAGAGAAATCATAATAATTAATAATCCATCCTGAGGAAGTTTGTATTACACCATATGGTGAATATTAAACCAAGAGAAATTATGATAACAAAGCATATATTGAGGTGGTTCACACCATGCCATATGGGGAATCCCTAGCCAAGAGATCATAATAACTAAGAGGGTTCATCCCGAGGCGGTTCGCACCACGCCACATAGAGAATCCCTAACTAAGAGATCATAACAAGTAAAAGGGTTCATCTTGAGGCTGTTCTCACAACGACATATAAGGAATCCCTAACCAAGAGATCATAATAACTAAGAGGGTTCATCTCGAGGCAGTTCGCACCATGCCATGCGAGGAATCCCTTTTAATTATTAGGATGATGACAGAGGTTACTAATAAATCCCTTTAGTGTAAGAGCTTTGGCTCTAAACAAGTTACTTATCCTCTTTTAATTATTTTTTTAATTGTTCTTCATGTGTTATTTGTTCTTTTGTTTACTTTTAGTTTCACATATATATTTTCTTCCTTTTGCCTATTTCTTGCGCGCACGCACACACACACACACACACACACATATATATATATATATATCAACTAACTAGATTTCAATAAAAATTGAAAGGAAAAGCTTCAATGATGGTAAGAATTTTGTTTAAGGAGAGCTTTCCTTAAAAAAAATGAAAACATTGAAATTCACTTAGTATGACACAAATAAGAACACGTATAATATGATTTCTTTACTTCTTTTTTTTTTATTTGTCTTTTCTTTTTTTATTTGACTTTTCTTTTTATTCTTTAAGATGATTGTTTTTAAATAATTATGCAAAATAGATAAAAATAAGAGAAAACTTACATAACCAGCCTACCCAATAAAAAGAACAATAAAGTTTGGTGGTGGATTAAGATTTCTCTATTATGATGTGATTTAAAGGAATAACAGAGAATATGAGAATATATATATATATATATATATATATATATATATATATATATATATATATATATATATATATATATATATATATATATATTCTCATATTCTCTGTTATTCCTTTAAATCACATTATAATAGATTTAAGAACCAACCAACTAGATTTCAACAAAAATTGAAAGGAAAAGCTTTAATGATGGTGAGAATTTTGTTTAAGGAATGCTTTCCTTAAAAAAAATAACAACATTGAAATTCACTTAGTATTACACAAATAAGAACATGTATAATATGATTTCTCTTTTTTTATTTTTTATTTATCTTTTCTTTTTTTTTTTACTTTTTTCTTTTTTTTTTTGACTTTTTTTTTATTTTTTAATCTGATTTTTTTAAATAATTATGCAAAATAGATAAAAATAAGAGCAAACTTACATAACCAGCCTACCCAACAAAGAGAACAATAAAGTTTGGTAGTGGATTAAGAATTCTCTATTATGATGAATATAAAATAATGAATGAATGATTTATAAAAATTAATAATAGATTTAATGAATAAAAAATTAATAATAGATTTTGAGAGGATGAACTTAATGTTCAAGTAATTTAGAGAAAAGTTAGAGAAGCAAGAAAATGCTATAGCTTTTTTACAAAAGGAGAAGTAAAGAAATTCCCCAAACTTGCATGAAGGTGGACATTATAGGGCTAATTGGGAAGATAACTATAAGGATGATGACAACATGACCATTTTAGGTGTAGAGAAAAATAATGGATTAGGCCGAGGTAATCGTGGTGGTAAAGGAGGTAAAGGAAGCCAAGGTTATAGTTTTTATGAGGATAGGTTATACAAAAATTGGAATGATTGAGGTAAATGGGAAGATAGACTAGATAGTAACTTGAGTGGCATTAAAATGAAAATTTGCCCTTTCCAAGGTAAAAGTGATCCTGACTCATACTTAGAATAGGAACGGAGAGTTAAGCTAGTGTTTGAATGTCATAACTTTGCTGAAAAGAAAAAGGTGAAAATAGCTGCAGTAGAGTTCATAGATTATACTATGATTTGGTGGGATCAACAAATAGTTAATAGAAGAAGAAACTATGAGAGTCCTATTAACACTTTGGATGAGATGAAGGCTATAATAAGGAAGCAGTTTGTCCCTAGTTCTTACTATAGGGAGTTGTACCAAAGACTACAAGGTCTTACTCAAGGTTCCAAAAGTGTAGAAGACTACCAAAAAGAAATGGAGATTGATATGGCTAGAGCTAATATAAAGGAGGATAGGGAATTAACCATAGCTAGGTTTCTTCATGGACTTAACAGATATATTGCTAATATAGTGGAGTTGTAACATTATATGGAACTTGAGGACATGGCGCATATGACCATGAAGGTAGAGAGGCAACTTAAGAGAAAGGGTACATCTAGGCTTAGCAATAATTCAAGTTCTTCATCATAAAAGCCAAATAAGGGAAAGAAAGAAGAGAAGACACCTTTTAAGCTTAAAACTGAGATATCAAAGCCTAAAACTAGTGGTGGAAATGTTGAAAAAGGAAAAATTAAAGATAAATTTGAAGGTAACCATGGGAGAAATAGAGATATTAAGTGTTTTGGATGTTTAGGAAAAGGACATATTTCATCTCAGTATCCTAATAAAAGGACAATATTCCTTAGGGAGGATGGAGAGTATGCTATAGGTGGTGAAACTAATGATGAGGATTACATGCCACATTTAGAGGATGTTAGTGATAGTGAGAATGTAGAGTATCATGTGGATAGGAAACTCTTGGTCACCAGGTGAGCCCTTAACATGCAGGTTAAGGAAGAAAATAAAGAGGTTCAGAGGGACAACATCTTTCACACTAAATGCTTGATCCAATATAGAGTATATATTGTGATTATAGATAAAGGAAGTTGTACCAATGTGGCTAGCACTAAGGTAGTAGAGAAATTGAATCTATTAATAACCAAACATCCTAAACCATACAAGTTACAATGGTTGAATGATTGTGGGGAAGTTAAAATTACAAAGCAGGCAATAGTTCCTTTCCCTATTGGTAGGTATAAAGAAGAGGTGACTTGTGATGTAGTTCCAATGCATGTAGGCCATTTACTTTTAGGTCATCCATGGCAATTTGATAGGAGGGTTATACATGATGGATACAAGAATAGGTATTCATTCATTATGGATGGACATACTATTACTCTTGTGCCATTAACTCCAAGACAAGTATATGAAGACTAATTAAGTATTCATGATAGTAAGAAAAAGAAATTAAAGGATGAGAAAAAAAATTGAGTGTGAGTTTGAAAAGAAAATTGATGAAAGTGAGAAAAAAAGAGAAAACATTAGAGGAAGCTCAAAATAAAAGAGGGCAAGTACAAAAGAGTGAAAATAGAAAGAAAGGAGTGAGTTTTTAAGTAAAAGAGGTAAATTTCAGGGCTGCCTTCCTAGCTAGGCATCTAATGTTTATGTTCTTGTATAAATACACTTAATTTTCTAACACTGACCTTAATTCTTCTCTACTTAGTGTTATTTCATCTCTTTTGTATGATTTTAGAGATGTGTTTCTTGAGCATATTTTGAATGGCTTACCACTAGAGAGTGGGATAAAGCATCATATTGACTTTATACCTAGAGCTATGATTCCTAATAGATCAGCATATAGAAGTAATCCTGAGGAAACAAAGGAGCTTCAAAGGCAGGTTGAGGAGTTGATGAAGAAAGGATATGTTAAGGAAAGTATGAGCCCATGTGCAGTACCAGTGTTGTTAGTTCCAAATAAAGATAGGACTTGGAGGATGTGCGTAGATTGTAAATCTATTAATAAGATAATAGTAAAGTATCGAAATCCTTTTCTTAGACTCGATGATATGCTTGATGAGTTACATGGTTCTTACTATTTCTTTAAAATTGATCTTAAAAGTGGTTACTATCAAATTAGGATGAGGGAAGGTGATGAGTGGAAAGCTGCATTTAAAATTAAAACTAAACATGGTTTGTGCAAATGGTTAGTTATGCCATTTGGATTAACTAATGCACCTAGTACTTTCATGAGATTTATGAATCATGTATTGAGACCTGTCCTAGGAAAATTTACTATGGCTTGCTTTGATGATATACTTATGTATAATAGGATCTTAAATAACATGTTAAGCATTTGCATTATGTACTTGATGTGTTAAGAAAAGAAAGGTTGTATGCTAATTTTAAAAAGTGTTCTTTTGCACTGAACATATTATGCTTTTAGGATATGTTGTGTCTTCTCATGGGATTAAGGTTGATAGTGAAAAGGGTAAAGCTATCCAAGAATGGTAACACCTAAAAGTGTGAGTGATGTGAGGAGTTTTCATAGGCTAGCAAGCTTCTATAAGAGGTTTGTAAAGGACTTTAGTTCCTTGGCTGCCCTATTGACAGAGGTCATTACACTACAAGAAAAATGCAGTTAACAGAAAAATCCATTTCTAATATTACAAAATCCATTTTGAATTATTTTAGAAATGGATTTATATTGTTGTTATTTTCCTCGTTGTAAATCTATTTAGAAACGCTTTTAATGTTCCATTTTTAATTAGAAACGGATTTAAAACGGAATATTTCCATTTCTAAATTAAAAATGGAATTTTTTCATTTTTAATATAGTAACAGATTTATTTCCATTTCTAATATAGAAATAGAATGTGACATTCCATTTCTAATTTCAAGAGACTAAATCACCATATGCCGTTTCTATTTTAGAAACAGTTAAAAATCCGTTTCTAATTTAGAAACAGATTGGCATCTTCTGTTTCTAATTGAGAAATGGATTGGCATCTTCCATTTCTATTTTAGAAACGAATTTGCATGTTTTGTTTCTAATTATTTCTAATTCTTAAATGGATGTTTTAGCAACAACAAAGGATCCGTTTCTACTTTTGAAAAAAATTTTCTCACTTCATTTATATTTCAAAACCATATATTTATAATCCTGTTTCTAATTCTAAAATTAACTTTAGATAATATTAATTCCAATTTCCTGCTATGGAAACTATTTTATTCATTTTAAGCAAAATATTATTCAAGGCTAGTAACAATCCACCAATTATTTTTTATAAAAATAATAATTGTATTTAAAGTGCAATAATTCTACAAAGTTAGAGAACATTTAAATAGTAGAAGTTTCATGGAGTACAACATAAATAGGTTAAAAAACTAAGTCCAGCATCTAGAATTAACACATGAAGTATTAGACAAATAGGATAAAAAAAGACACTAAGTCTATCATCTAGAATGAACACCTGCAGTTAGAGAGATTAATCTCGAGGTTGGGAGGAAGTGTGGAACTCTGCTTGCAATTTCCTCATCTCTTCTTGCATTAACCGTATTTGCCCATGCATTTGTTCCTGCATTTATATTTGTTGTTGTTGCATTTGTTCCTACATTTGTGTTTGTTGTTGTTGCAATTGTGCTTGTTGTGAAGTAACTGTCTCCCGTAATTGATGAACCTCCTGCTCCAAAGCTTCCTGTTGTGCTCGAGAAGATGAGACTAAGCTAAAGTTATAATGGGAGTGTAAAGTAGATGCCTCTAAGCCAAGTCCATAAATACATTGCTTTTTCAACCCCCAATAGCCTCTAAGTATATTCCAGATTCATCTACTTATTGAGGCTCATTAGACCGTTCATTGGGCTGAGACATGTTCTCTTTCAGGGCTAAGCACCTTCCTATAATAAATTACAAACAATCACATTCAAAATATTGCAACTCATATAATTTAAAAAAATTAAAAGAGTAAAAGAGAAGTCCATTTACATGAATTTGCTTTGACTTAGCATCTATTAGTTATGATGTACACTTTTTTGTATGAGTCTTCAAGAACAACTCATATGGATGAGGATCTCGTCCTAGCACCCTTGCCTAAAGAAAAAAATAAATATAAATACAAAACTATGTCACTTTCATGTTAAAGTGACTGAAAAAAACAAGTATTTGTACACTCACTTAAGATTTGAAGAAGTTGTAAAGAAAAAAGACAAAAAACAATGAGAGAAAAGTAAGGAGGAATTGAAACAATCCTAAACAAAGAGTAGGCTATTAACATTTAGGTTTCCATTTAAAGAAAGATATGTGCCATATTATCATTTCTGTATCACACGACATAATAAAACTATTGCATTATGTTTTGATGTATTGATCAATGAAATTTCTAGGCTAGCTAGCTTTAGCTAGATGCATGTATTTTTAAGTTTGACAAGTTATTTCAATGCATCATCTTTTAGTTTACATATGTTTTAGGCTGATGCCCATATTCTCCTTGTATATATGTAAATTAGGGGTTCCTCCTTACTTTCGTACCAACAAAAAAGAGACATAAAAGATCTTTGTCCATTCACACAAATTGATCAAAATATTTGTGCAAATATATAAACTGAAATTTTAAACCAAAATGTGGCACAACTGGTAAAAAGTAAAAGGGTTTAACATCATATCAATAGATAAAACTATCATTTTTCAATGATGTCAAAGAGTATAGGATGCAACTAATAGTAAAAGAGAAAAAAGAAGTAATAGTAATAATGTTTTACTTTAAATAGAATATATAAAGATATTACAAAAAAACTCACCAATCTTTGTTTAGGTTGAGAATGGGATATAGAACCACCAGTATGACGTGTGACACCTGAACCAGGGCCACCTGTCTCGCCGTGTCGATTGTTACTAAATTGTTCACACATTTTTTTATATGTTGGATCACTCCAAACTGTTTTCCATTTATGTCAAGTGTCTTCGGTAAGGTGTATACACTTTTCTTGGTCATTCCTAATTTTATGCATCAAGCTTCGGTATTGCACATTAGCCTTCACTTCCCATGCTGCATACAAATCATTTGTGATCTCCTCATCCCATGTAAATATTTTATGCACATTACCACAAAAAGAATTTTGATTTCTTCAAAAAATAAACACCTTTAAAGAACATAATAATAATTAGTGAACATAACTCTTACTTAAAATTCTTCCTAATATAAGTCTAACATTTCATTTAAGAGATTCTTCTAGGAATGGCCATCTTCATGCATTTTCTTCTTAAATATTGAAATAATCTGATGTGGACCTTAATCATATTAATCAAACCTTCAAAATAAAATATAAATAAGCTATTTGTATTCAATAATCCAAACATCATTTATAGAATAATTCAAAGAAAGAAATGTTCCATGCCTAGAATGCATAAATATTAATACATACTCTTTATTAGTCATTGTAATACATTTTTTGGCATGATTCCCTAACACTGTAGAAATAGTAGTTGAATTTGTAGGCATTGAGGATGGAGATAGGGCATTGTCAATATTTGGAGTAGATGCAAATGATATTTGTTTTGATGGAGGGGTTGCATCAGTAGTTTGAGTAATACGAGGGGCTGCATCATGTTGAGTGATTGGAGAGGTTGAATTGTGTTGAGTGGAAATAAGTTCTGATGGCGTATCTTGTGCTGTCTCATTCCCACGTTGTTGTGCTAGGGATTTTTGAACATTATTTCCATGACCTTTGGCCGATGTAGACCCACGAAAATGACTACCTCCTCTCATTATTGCACCATAATGCTTACTACAATAGTTATTATTGATTGGTTTAAGAAATAAATACCCAACAATGAGGAATCAAACACAAAATACAAATTACTTGTAAAAAGGATTTGAATTTAAGATAAAGGTAATAGTCCAACTTGTTTATAATAGTCCATAAGATAAAATGTATCAATGCAACTAAATTACAATCAAAATTTAAAAACATAAATATTTTGATATATATCTAATACAATGACTAAATTTGTTAAAAGAGTGAAGTTGTGATGCATCAATGGTGGAATTCTATACTAGCACGCTTTTTCTTTAGAAATTCAGGCATTTGAAAAGTACTTTGCTCAGACTGGTAATCGGCCAAGGCAGGCAGCACCTTTGAGAATGCATATAAACACAAAAAAATAGTTATATATATATATATATATATATATATATATATATATATATATATCACAACCTATAAATTTGTACAAAACTAATACATTGTCATAGAAAGAAAGCCACCCCACAAGAAGAGTCTAGTCCTAACATCTAGCAACTTATCCATTTAGCAAGGAATAAGATAGCTAACATTTGCTATGAACATCCCATACCATGCTCAAATTTATGTATAAAAACTTATACTTGTTTCCTAACAATTCACTTGTAAGCTATCACACAGAGGCAACATTAGTTATATATAGCTCAAAAAGCAATAACAACACTTATGATTGATAAAGTAACAAAGCTTGGTGTATATCATGATAGTAATTATGAAATTAATTGAAATTGAACCCATACAAAAGGAAATTTATAATCCAACAAAAACAAAAAAAAAAGAAAGATAATGTCAGTGTTTTAGCAACACACCTTTTCTAGTGCTAGAGTTAGCTTTGAAAGAATTGGATATATACTTCTTGCAAACAGTCAGATCTATAAAATACAAAACCATACACAATTAGTAATAATCTATCTTAAACCACACATATAAAAGGATAGATAGAAATCAAAGTAGAAGCATAGTTGTTCAACCATGTCAAGTATACACCCCTGCATCTTGAGTAATATATGCCATGAGTTTTGCTTCTTTATCAGAATAGTTCAAAACATAAAAGAAAACAAATGTATTAATACTTTGAAATTAAGAATTTAGATGGATAGTGTGCCTAGAGCTTTAACTTTAGAAAATGGATTTAGAGTATATAACATGGTAGTCTATGTACTCTGCTGCTCCATTGAAAAGAATACAAAGCACATAAACTTTCATAACCATCCATTTTTACACTAAAAGAAGGAACAACAAATACATAACCAGCTTGTCCATAACTCTTATATAATGCCAAAAACATGTATATGTGTGTAAGAATGTGATGTTCATGTGTGCAATAGAGAGATACAACACATAAAAAGTAAAGTAATTACTTGGCAGAGTCTCTGCAGGGTAAATGGAGGACCACCATCAAAATAATGAAGAGATGTAGAGAACAAAAAATAAATCTTACAATACAATTTCATCCAATAGAAACTTACTTATGTATTATAATACATACAAAGCTTATCCTAGTTTTGTATCAAAGAAGAGATGGCTAAAGAAATTAACTTTCTTCTTTTACATATGATGCATTTAAGACAATAAAGCCCTATATCTGCCTTGTTAATTACCGATAATAAAATGAGACTTTAACAAGTTTAGGGGAATGTTCTAATTTTTTTAATCCTTTTAAATATAAGCCAGTGCAATTGTAATAAAAAAATGCAAGTCAGAAGGGTAGGTAGTAAGACTCATTTCTATCCTAAAATCCTATGATACTGTAGTTGTAGTCATGGGCTTAAGAAAGGCCTATGATCACTCCTTATTTGTGCATCCATTTTGCATGTTCTATGTATATATATGGTATATATGTTATAACATGCTATATGCATATGTGATATGTATATATGAATAGATGTTATGCCATGTATGTATGAAATATATACAATTGAAATTGGCTAATGTGTAAAGTGAGACTTTAATAATTAAAGACCCAAAAATCTTCTAAATTATATTTAGTTCTAGGCTCTCCATTGGAGCAATAACTTGCATGGTTTTAGGCTTATGTATATCGACTATGGACATATAGGGGTGTATATTAGGCCTAAGAGATTCATGTAGTGTTATTGTTAAGCATGAGATGTTATGGGTGTATGGACACACTATAGGCCAAGAATGGAAAATAGGAGTACCTAAGGTTTATAGTGTTCAAATTGATACATTTCACTAATCCAATGGTGTGGACCTAACTACTGCCAAAGGCCAAGAATGGCAATGTGTACCTGAGGCTCGTAACATTAGGAGCTGGATTGATGGAACCTCATATGAGATGTGATGGAAAAGAGTTGTCCACTTAATGAAAACTATCATTCCAAGAATGGCAATATTAGTGGCCCATTAATAACTCCATCACCCACTAGAAATCCATCAAATAATGGATTTTCGTTTCCTACTTTAGAAGTGTAGGATTCGCTAAGTTAATAGGAGGCTAGTATGATTAAAGACCAAATCAAATGGTAAAATAACAATGTCATATAACTAATTAATCTTGTTACCTTTCATAGAAACTTGATAATATAAGATCATCAAACCCACTCACGATTATACTCGACCAATATAAGCTGACAGGCTCTAATTTCATAGATTGGCTAAGAAATCTTAAAGTTGTTTTAGCTTCTGAAAAAATACTTTATGTATTGGAACAAAGCCCACCTAGACCACTTCTAAAAAATGCTTCTTAAGAGGAGCAAATCACTCTTAATAAATGGAAGGATGATGATATGCAAGCACATTGCATCATGTGGGCTTTTATAAGCACTAAAATCCATCGGCAATATGAGAAGTACAATAGTACAAAAGAAATCCTACTTCACCTACAAAAGTTATTTATGAGCAAAGTAGGACCACTAGATATAAGATATTTAAGCGACTTTTCTGTGTTAAGATGAGGGAGGGAGAGGAAGTGGGAGCCCATGTGAACTCCATGATTAGATCAATGCAGGAGCTAGAGAGTCTAGACTTCATAATGGACTTCCACCTTTAAGTGGATTTGATCCTTCAATCCTTTCCTAAATCTTTTGGGCAAACCATTGCCAACTTCCATATGAATAATATAGAGTGCACTCTTGTGAAACTTTTAAACATGCTCATGACAGCCTAAAAGGCTTTCCAAGGGAGCAAAGGGAAAGAGGTTGCACTTATTGTCACTTATACTGGGACTAAGATTAAAGGCAATAAGAAGAAAAAAGGCAAGACAAGTATTGTCAAGCCTATAGGTAGCATAGCCAAGTATAAGGGCAAGGCCATTATGAGGGAAGAGCAAGGGAAAGGAAAGTGTTTCCACTGCCAAGGTGAAGGACATTAGAAGAGAAATTGTCCTAAGTTCCTTGAGTCTATCAAGACAAAGGAAAAGGGAAAATAAGGAGAAAGTGAGACTTTCTATAACTTATTTTCTTCTAAATGTTCTAATAGCTCATCTAATGCATGGGTATTGGTTATTGTGCAAGTTCTCACATTTGTTTATCCTTATAGGATCTAGCAAATGAGAGGAGGTTGAGGCCCAATGAAGTGACCTTAAGACTTGGGAATGGAGCAAGTGTTGTAGCTAAGGCTATAAGATCCAGTTTAATTAATTTATATAATAATGTTTTGTCATTGGATGACATATTGCATATACCTAATGCCTATAAAACATTGCCTCTATTTCTTGTTTAACTAGAAAGGGTTATGAATTCCTTTTTAGTATAGATGTATGTAAGATTCATTTTGGAAATGAATTAGTTGGCATGGGTTATTTAATATATGGTTTATATTATATTGACAATATGTCCAATAACAATGAGCCTCAAATTAATGTGGGTGATGCAAATGTGATGCTAATTGAAAATGCCTCTAACTCTAAACATCTATGGCACTTGAGATTATGTCATATTGCGAAGGATAGGATCACAAAGTTGGAAAAGATGGGAATCTTGAGCAATCTTGAATTCGAATCTAATCTTACTTGTGAGGCTTGTCTTTAAGGCAAGATGACTAGATCACCATTTGTTAGAAAAATGGCAAGAGACAATGATGTATTGGAGATCATACATAGTGATATATATGGACCAATTAGTGAAATGGCTAGAGGTGGTTTCTACTACTTTATAACCTTTATATATGATTTATCAAGGTATGGGCATTTGTTTTTTTATGACAAACAAAAGTGAATCCTTTGAAAAGTTCAAGGAATTCAAAGCCCAAGTAGAAAACCAAACTAGGAAAAGTATTAAGACTTTAAGATCAAATCGAGGAGGTGAATACTTAAGTATTGAGTTCATTGATATGTGACTATAATCTCTTTAGGTGTCACACAAATGAAAATGCTACTAAGCAATAATGAAGATGCCATTATAACCCATTTAGGTGTCATGCAAATGAAGGTGCTACTAAGAAAAATGAAGATGCGACTATAACATTCTTAAGTATCATGTAAATGAAGGTGCTACTAAGCCAAATGAGAATGTGACTATAACCTTCTTAGGTGTCACGCAACTGGGGATGCTACTAAGTAAAATGGAGATGTGACTATAACATTCTTAGGTGTCACATAAATGGAGACGCTATGAAGATGCAACTTAGGCCTCATGCCATGCTTTATGTTTATTATTTTATGAATCTTTGATTTGTGTTATCTATTAAGCATGCAAGTAATTAGTCATATAAATCCAATATGTTATTATCTTAATAGTTTTAGAATTCTTGCATTCATGCAAGGGTTACACATTAGAATTTTTTTTTGAAATTTATCCTAATCGATTTTATGCTTATACCATGCTTTCGCTCTTTTTCCAGTGTGTGTAATCAATTCCTTCACATTTTGCTTAGTAGCAACTCCATTTACATGACACCTAAGAAGGTTATAGTCACATCTCTATTTTCCTTAATAGCAAATGACACCTAAGAAGGTTATAGTTGCATCTTCATAGCGTCTCCATTTATGTGACACCTAAGAATGTTATAGTCACATCTCCATTTTACTTAGTAGCATCCCCAGTTGTGTGACACCTAAGAAGGTTATAGTCACATTCTCATTTGGCTTAGTATCACCTTCATTTACATGACACTTAAGAATGTTATAGTCGCATCTTCATTTTTCTTAGTAGCACCTTCATTTGCATGACACCTAAATGGGTTATAATGGCATCTTCATTATTGCTTAGTAGCATTTTCATTTGTGTGACACCTAAAGAGATTATAGTCACATATTCATTTTTCTTAGTAGCATCTTCATTTACCTAATGCCTAAAGAGGTTATAATTGCATCACTTACTTATAGTAGCATCATTTTCCTAACATTGAGGAATGTTAGAAATTTTAACATAACAAGGGAAATTTTAAGTACGACAACCAAAAGGGGTAGTCACTATACTTTATACGCACACCCATATATCATGCACACCATTCATATGGAAATCACATCTTTGCATGAATCCCGAGTCACATCTTAACACCTTTACATGAATCCAAATTGCATCCTTGCATGAAGTTGCATCTTGTATAATGACTGAATCATCGAGCGATAATGATTCTGATCACAACACAGTGATAACAGTCGAGTCTCAATAACACATCTAAAGAGGATCCATAGGTAAGTACCTCTCTCCCTACTAAATGATTTTTGTATATGTACATTTGCTTCACATGTATTAACACTAGTGCTAGGTGGTTATGCAATACATGTAAAGTAAGGGGCAACTATCATACCTCAAATTTGACTGTCCCCAAAAAGGTCAAATGATGAAATGAATATTCAAACATGACTAGAGTCTACTCATTCGTAATAGCTCTAAAGTGTGCAACCCTAAAATTGGTACACTCACTCTTATGTTTGCACTCAAATTTCTAGCTTTTATCCTCCCTAATGGTCTCACACACTCTTGCCTTTTACCTCTCAAATTGGCTTTTTGGGTTCTTTGATGAACTAAGGCCTTTAATAAAAGTAAAGTTCAAGATTTTAGTAATCAAATTTTGAAAATGTGGTAGGCTACCAAGAAAAAAAAGGTAGGCTAATAAAATGGATGTTAGGAATGTAAATAACACAATTTAACATAAGAACTTTTTTTTACAATGACAACATTTATAATGGTAACACAAAACACAACATAAATATCATAAACATTTGATTTTAATTTTTGTATATATTTATATAAGCACGAATTTATTTTTGGATAATGATAATAATAAGCTTAAAATAAGAAATTATTGATTAAGAATGAGAATGAACACTAGAACCAGAACACAAAAGATAAAATCAAGAATAAGATGAATAGATAGTTTAAGATGAAGAGAAAACTAAAATAATAAGAATTAAAAAAAATAGGGATACATAAACCTCAATCTTGAGCCAAAGCGATGATGCCAATAATGATGGAAATCATTAGTCATAACACAAACTCCCTAATAGTTTAACTACTATTATAAGTTATGATGAAGAATCTAACACCCTCCAATAATTATTATATATAGGACCATTCAAGAATTGACATAAGAATAGAGATAAACTAACTCACCCCTTTACCAATAAGGATAAAAGATTAAATTAGAATTTATAATTTTCCCACGCCATAAACAAAAGAGTCTGATAAGTAAAGAAAAAGGCAAAAATTTATATTTTGATGCCACAAGCTAAACAATGCTTGATACATCATAAAGTTCATGCAATAACTTAAAAGTAAATTTCTCACTAAAGAAACTCAATTTCATTTAAATTTATTTTGATCTCAATACAAGTAAGTGGCCTTATTTATATAGAAGACAAGGCTAAGCACACAACTAATTTAGACTCCAAAATATAGGATTATAACTAGTCTTTATAGCCATTATTCTTAAGTTATACCATTAATGGTATTAATCACTCTCTAACAGCAATATTAGGCATAAATGAGTAACCCTAGAGTTATTACATTAAAAGTTGCTTTTTACTAAGTGATTAGGTTGTTGAAATAAGTAATTAGGCTGTTAAAATATTTACAAAAGTGTTTTAGGTTGTACAAGGGTGTTATTGCTTGCATTAACACTCTTTGTTGCTATCCAAAATGTCAAAAAAATGCATCAAGTGCTGAATGAGGTGTTGTGCATTTTCCACTTGATTTGATTGTGTAAGCACAATTCTTTGGGCCTCCATTTGCCCTTCATTGATTGGAATTATATTTTGGTGTTAGGCCTTCCAAATGTCTTGAATGAGTCCAATTAAAGCCTCTTGTAACTTCTTTTATTTTGGTCTTGTCATTGGGCTTTTTTAGACTCTAAATGCATCATTGCTCACTTAGAACTTTTTAGGCCATGAAGTTGAGCTTGGATTCATATTAGTAATAAAAACTAAAGCTTCCTTAATAGATTTACACACAGTTATGGATAACTCAATCACTTATATTATTTGAACAAACTTAAGCTCTTTTTTTTTATCTTGGACTTTATCTCTTTTTGTTTATTGATAACTTGACTTTATAAATCCCTATGAAGCTTCCTTGAGTCATTTAACTCTTCATCTTATGACTGGACCTTAAGGATTGCAAGGCATCCATAGATGACTTTTTTAATCTTTTACCATGTTGGCCTTCTTACACATTAAGTGATACGATCCTAATGCGATCCAAGATTTAATTTTTATCAATTCATCTTTTGATAGCCTACTTTAGTGTTTTGGTCATATATTTCTCTATAGATGTTGGATTGAGGTCGTGTACAATACTGGGCAGACTGAATATGCATCAGTAAATGGGCCATATCTCACTCAATATAAATCCAAATGAAGTGATTCAAGATGCTGCTTAAAGCTTACATCAAGGGCTATAACTTTTATGTTTTTAGTTTCCATCAATTCAGGTTTAATTATGGTTAAACGTGCACAAAAATGTGCTGCATATGTCAATCCGAATGTAATCAGGATTATATTTTATTATTTAGGTAGAATTATATTTTCTTGTTTAAGAAGGATTTTATTTCTTGTTTAGTTAGGATATTAATTAGGTTTTATTTAGGTTTTCTTTAAGTCTATATAAAGGTCTTATTTTATGTAACTTAAAAAGATTATTATTGAGAATTGAAGTTTTAAAACCTAAAGGTTGTTTTGCTTTTTATCTTTGTGTTCTTGTGTAGAATACATGCTTTAAGGAACATTCAAGTAGATTGATCATCTTCTTGTGGAGTGTTTCGAAATTGGAATTTAGAAACCAATTTTCTTTATTCTAATTCTTTAATCATCTAAGTAATTTGATTTCTAACCATTCTTAGGGGTTGTTGCTGAATTGACTATTGGGGTTTTCAAGTTAATGCTTCAGGGGTTCGAATACATTAAGGGGTTCTCAAGCTTATTCTTGGAGGTTCCGTATCATTTGGTATAAGAGCTTTGGCTCTAGATCAGGTTTTATCTTTTATAATTTTTATTCTTAATCTTGATTTCTTATACTTTTCTTATTCTTTTAAAATCATTCTTATTTTTTTTTGTTCTTTATTCTTGTGTTTTGTTCTTTGTTCTTATTTGTTAGTCTTGATCTTGTTTTTTTTCCTTTAAGTCAGTCAATTGTTTTGCATTCTGAAATTTAGATTTGTGTTCATAGTTGAAAGTTTTTTTTTTAAAAAAAAATTCTTGCAAAAAAAAAAAAAAAAAAGAGGAAAGAAATTTAAAAAAAAAATTCATGAAAAAAGGAGAAAGTTATTAGAAAAGGAAGAATTGAGATTCTTAAGTGATTTATATCCTAATCAAGTTTGATTTGCATTTCCTTCCATTCCTTACTCATTAAGGAATATTGTTTGAGTGAATAATATCCTCATCAAGTCTGATTTAGATTTCCTAATCCTATTTGGTTTATAATTGACATATCTAACTAGATCTTGTCATATCTTGTATTACTTATCTATTAAGGATTTTGCATATCTTTACAATACTTGCTCATTAAGGAATATTACTTATTGAGGCAGATTTGACTTTTCTTCTTAAAATAATTTCTAAATTTGTTTTCTTTTCTATTCTAGAAGATCTTTGTATTTCTTTCACATGTCTTTTGCATCTATTTGAGTTTTCCTAATTTATTGCTTCTGAATTATCAATTTTTTTTTCTTGTGACCAAATTGCTTCAAACTTGTTTTGCAAATTCCATTTTTGGAATTCTACTTGAATTGCTTCAAACTATTTGAATTGTTCTAAAAGTGCAATTCACTTAAGAATATAAAAGAAATTAGCTTGAGTGTTGTGAGGAAACCTGTGAGTGAAATTTTTTTTAAGTGGAATTTTTTTTAGTTAAACACGAGTGACCATCCCTATCATTTGAGTGCAAACACGTGAGGGAGTACTTGTGAGGTCCTTGAATTATTTTTCTTTATTTTTTTAACATTTTTTTTGCAGCAATGTCAAACCAAATGGAAATTATAGACATACCTTATTTTCATGGTAGAAAAGATCCTTATGTTTACTTGACATGGGTGCAACAAATGGAAGAGATATTTGATTCTCTTAAAATATATTATGATTTCCAAAAGTACAGAATTGCTTCTTGTAAATTTTTTGGTCATGCTGCTATGTGGTGGGAAGATTTGATGTCGTTAAGGAGAATGAATGGGTATAGTGAGGTTAGAAATTGGGAAGTAATGAAAAAGTATATGACTAGGCATTTTATTCCTCAAGATGTTAGGCATAAATTCTATGTTAAATTGCAAAGGCTTAAACAATGTGATAAAATGTGTGTTGATGAATATATTAAAAAGTTTAAGTTGTTTGTAATAGCAAGTGATGTAGATGGTTCCGAAAGGTGGCAGGTTACAAAATTTATCAATGGGCTTAAGCATGAGATTGCTAAGAGATTGGAGATAGATGTACAATTTGAACCTTTTATATCTTTAAAGGTAATAATTAAATATGCTTTGGAGTATGAAAAGATAGTGAGTGTTTTTAAGAAAATAATAGTGTGTAATTCCAAGAAGAATGAAAGTGTTGAAGTCATTGAAGTGGTTGAGCAACAAGTTGAAGTGAAGAGTAAGGAGGAGGAGTGCCAAGTTGAAACCTCACCATCGAAGACAACTTTTGAAAACCTATGAATTAATCAACACAATGAAGATTTTCCATCTTCATTTAGGAATACTTTGGGGGAGGGAAACCAATGAAGTTAAGATAAAAGAAGAAAGTGAGCTTTGTGTTGAAAATGAGTTGAGTGAGAAAAATGAGGAAAATGGGAAACACTTGGTGAGAGAAAACAAGCCAGACATAAGTGAAAAGAATATTAATATGTGTGAAAAAATTAGTGATATGAGTCAACCTATACTTGTACCTATGTATAAGGATGCTTTGTTTATCACTAACCAAATTCATAATCAATTGTCTAGTTTTGTTATTTTGAACAGGTTTACCATGATGACATACTTCATTCAGAAAATAAGTGATATGATGCATGTTGTGAAGGAAAACTTTTCAACCAAAATGTTAGCGTTTGATCCTGGAGGATGTTGGATTATACTAACTTCAAAACATGGGGTTGATTCGAGGACGAATCATCTTCAAGAGGAATGATATGATCCTAATGCGATCTAATGGAATGATACGATCCTAATGCGATCCAAGATTTAATTTTTATCAATTCGTCTTTTGGTAGCCTACTTTAGTGTTTTGGTCATATATTTCTCTACAGATGTTGGATTGAGGTCGTGTACAATACTGGGCAGACTGAATATACATCAATAAATGGGATGTATCTCACTCAATATAAATCCAAATGAAGTGATTTAAGATGCTGCTTAAAGCTTACATCAAGGGCTATAACTTTTATGTTTTTAGTTTCCATCAATTCAGGTTTAATTATGGTGAAATGTGCACAACAACGTGCTGCATATGTCAATCCAAATGTAATCAGGATTATATTTTATTAGTTAGGTAGAATTATATTTTCTTGTTTAAGAAGGATTTTATTTTCTTGTTTAGTTAGGATATTAATTAGGTTTTATTTAGGGTTTCTTTAAGTCTATATAAAGGTCTTATTTTATGTAACTTAAAAAGATTATTATTGAGAATTGAAGTTTTAAAACCTAAAGGTTGTTTTGCTTTTATCTTTGTGTTCTTGTGTAGAATACATGCTTTAAGGAACATTCAAGTAGATTGATCATATTCTTATGGAGTGTTTCAAAATTGGAATTTAGAAATGAGTTTTCTTTATTCTAATTATTTGATCATCTAAGTAATCTGATTTCTAACCATTCTTAGGGGCTATTGCTGAATTGACAATTGGGGTTTTCAAGTTAATGCTTCGGGGGTTCGAATACATAAAGGGGTTCTCAAGCTTATTCTTGGAGGTTCCATATCATTAAGTCCTTATCCTTATTGGATCTCATCATTCCCCCTCTCCTTAAAAGGATTTGCAGATCTTCATCACTTACATCAAAGGAAGAAAGATCAACAAAATTAAATATAGGTTAGCATTATACTTATTAGGAAGATCCAATCGATAAGCATTATACTTTATCTTCTCAAGAAATTGAAACGGTCCATTGCCTTTTGGATTTAAATTATATTTTCGTTGGTGTGGAAACCTTTCCTTCCTTAAGTGTACCTAAACCCAATCACCTAGTTGGAACACTAATTTCTTCCTTCCTCTATTGATTTGAGTTGTAACTTTTAAATTTTGCTTCTCAATTCATTCTTGCACTTACTTATACAATATTTGAATAAAGTCATTATTGATACCCAAATTTTGATGGTCCCCTAAAAATCTAATGATGAAGGATTCCTGTCAATTGAAGCTCTTTTAAGTGACTTCTCGGGCATGCTCATATTGAGAAGAAACCCAAAGAAACAAAAAATATGCATCTACACATCAACAACCCAAATTAGGCCCAAAAAGAGCCAAAAACATGTGGAAAAGCCCGAAGGACAAGCTAACCCACGGGTACCTTGTGTGGGTCTAAGACCCAAGAGCATGGGTCATTTGACCCACGAGCACTTTGCATGGGTTTAAGACCTAATAGTGTGGGTCATGGTCCTAAGAGCATGGGTCCCAACCCTGCTAACTTAAAACCTCAAAAATTTCCCTTTTATGGGAATTTTAGCATATTTCTCAAAAATCTTTCTTAGAGAGAGAAAATTAGGCTTCTAGTGGATAATTTTTCACATATTTCCTCCCTCCTAAACCACATGGAAACCTTTTTACACCCAAACACTCAAGCCAAAAATTATTCTCTTAGGATTTATACCCATAAACCAAACCTAGCCCCTTCTGTGTCAAAACACGCATATAGAGTAATCATCCAGTCCCTCTAAGGATCTCTCTATTTATTTTTATTAAAAATTAGCATTTATTGCATTTTCTCTTCTTCTTCTATTTTTTTTGCATTTTATATCATTCTGTTTATTTTGGTGTAAAATTCACATTTTTATTGTTATTTTTGTATTTTATTAATTCAGTCATTCTCTTTATTTTCTTCCTTGATAAAAATATTATTTTTATCATAAAATCCACATTTTTATGGTGGAAATAATATTTTTTTCATTTTTATTATATCATTTGCATTCTTATTGTTTTTATTGCTTTTATCCTCTATTTTGGTAAACTCGTCATATTTATTATAAAGTTGATATTTTTATGGTAAAAATGACACTTTTATCATTTTTATTATTTTATTATGTATTTTTATTTATTTCTATTACTTTTTTCCAATTTTATTATTTTTATCATTTTTGTTATTTTTATACCTTCTCTTGATAAATTTACTATTTTTATCACACAGTTAATGTTTTTATGTTAAAAATTGCATTTTTATTACTTCCATTATTTATTTCTGCATGTTTATTATTTTTATTATATTTGTTGCATTTTTATTATTTTTCTTGTTTTTATTTACATTTTTTATAAATTTGCTATTTTTATCGTAAAGTTAATATTTTTTATAGTAAAAATTGCATTTTTATCACTTCCATTATTTTATTTCTGCATATTTATTATTTTTATTATATTTGTTGCATATTTGTTATTTTTCTTGCATTTATTTGCATTTTTGATAAATTTGCCATTTTTATCATAAAGTTAATTTTTTTATGGTAAAAATTGCATTTTTGTCACTTCCATGATTGGATTTCTGCATATTTATTATTTTTATCATATTTGTTGCATTTTTCTTATTTTTCTTGTTTTTATTTGCATTTTTGATAAATTTGCTATTTTATCATAAAGTTTGCATTTTTATCACTTCCATTATTTTATTTCTGCACTTTTATTATTTTTATTATATTTGTTACATTTTTATTATTTTTCTTGCTTTTGTTTTAATCTTTAAGAAATTTTCTATTTTTATGGTAAAAATTGCACTTTTATCATTTTTATTATTTTAATTCTGCACTTTATTATTTTTATTATATTTCTTGCATTTTCTATTATTTTTGTTATTTTTATTTTCCTTTTTGATAAATTTTCTCTTTCAATCATAAAATTCACATTTTTATGGTGGAAATAGTACTTTTATCATCTTTATTATTATTTTTTAATTAAAAAACCTCTTAGCAAGTCATCAAGACATGCACCAGGACATCCCAGCTAGACTGGCACCTCCCTAGCATCATCATCACACGCCAAAACTAAGATTATTATTAAAGAAAATAAAAATACAAATGAAGTTTATACAACCACAAGGGTAATACCAAAAAAGAAAACAGGAGGAAACTAAGAAAATCTATAAACATGTTTATTATTCTTGTAATTAATATTTTCCCTCTTGATAAGTTTATTATTTTTATCATACAGTTTACATTTTTATGGTAAAAATATTTTTTTTTCACATATGTTATTCTATTACATTTTTGTTATTTGTGATTATTTTCATTTTATTCTCTTGATAAATTTACTATTTTTATCATAAAGTTAATATTTTTATGGTGAAAATAGTATCTTTTATCATTTATTTATTTATCTCATTAACGCTTTTTTTATTATTGCTTTTTATTACCTTAATTATCTTCTTTGGTAAATTGATTATTTTTATATTTCTTTTCATGAAAATCCCATTTTTATAATAAAAATGACAACTTTACACCAAAATACTTAAATTTTTAAATCTTTCATCATGCATTTTCATTAACATCCTTGTTTGCTTATTTGTTTAATTACTTTTTACCATGTCAATTATGGATAAATGAAATATATAAAATTTCCTCAAGAGTAATATGTGCTTGCATGTGTATAAAAGCTAACATTTGTTTTGCAAGTTTAGTAGAATATGAAATTTCTTTTAGTTTCTATTTTGGTGTAATTAATAAAATAGGGAATTTAAGTGGCAATGTAATCCTTAATCCCAATTCCCCTTTTATTTTCTATTTTGGATGTATTTATTAGAATAGGCATTCCTTCAAAGGTTGTAATCCTTAATCCTTTTCCCCATTTTTTTTGTTCATTTGTGTGTTTATTTTGTTTTGTTATTTCATGCATGCTTTGTGTGCTACTTGTTATGTGCTTTCTTATTTTCATTATTAGTCACATAATCGATGTGATTGGACAACTTTTATTTATCTTGTGATCTATGTGCACCAACTTTAATTTTTCGGCATTCTAATTTCTATCTAAATTGACTAATAATCAAATGTCATAAATGCATCATAAAATCGAAATTAGGGTGAAGTAATGGGTAATTAAGAAATGTATAATATGAAAAAGGATACTTAACTCCTACTTACCGAACCTAGAATCTCTGGTTAGGAAAGTGAGTTCTTAATTCGCTTTCTTTTGATTAAATTAGGTGGTGACTCCAATATGCAAAGCCTATTCAAGCAAACCCTCCCACAAATCAATAACAACAGGTAAATGGTCGCCATTAGCTTGTGTGCCATGATATCACATTGATCCCATTCCTCTTCCCTCTAATAGGAGTGTGTACATGTTTTTTGCCACTCCATTGGGGATCGTTTATGGTTTAAAGGGTATGAATGAAAGACTATATCTTATTATAAATAACTTAATTATTCACCTTTACAATAGTATAACTGTATTTCACAATACTCACCACGTGCACCCTTGGTCCCTAGTCCCTCGATAATATTGAATGACATTGCCACCATGAACCCATTCAAGTCAAAGGGTGACAAGATCAATATTATCACCTTTAGCCTTTACTTGATTAAAGAAAGTTGTATGGATTAAAGTGACATGACTCGACTACCAAGTCCAAAATGGGGTACAATTTTTCTTGAGTAGGTAAAAATATGCTAGACTCAATGATTGGAGTCCGTAACCCTAGTCATATAGGAGCATTCTTGTTAAAGGTATTAAGTTTCATGATTCATACACATATTGAAAAATAAAATTTTAATCATGAAGCCCTTACAGGATTTATGTAATTCAAATAAATTAATTAAGAGGGAATATAAACACTTACCAAGATGATCTTATGGCAAGATGGTTGGAACAATAAAAGGTGGTTCACTCTGATGACACCCTACCTCGAGCTTTTCGTATAGGTCTTATTAGATTAAAACATCGTCAATAAAGCCATGCCCTCTACTGGTATCCACATGAATAAGGTGACCAAAGCAAAGATAATGTGCTAGCTCCTTTTTGAAAATAACTCTTTTCTTTTCTCAAAATAAGTGGAAGAAGGAGGAGAGTGAGAGTGTCTTACAAAATCCTAGAGAAAGAGATTGTAGATAGCGGGGTTTAGCGTGCACTAAAGATCTTAGTAACCATGACACTGTTTGAACTCAAAGCTCTAAAGAGCACACTAACCACTATCATAAAGACATGTCATGAAGATGAGGAGTTGCCATCCAAGGTAATAACTGGGACAAATAAAAAAAATGGTGGTACTCAATTCTCTAAAAGAAAGCCAGCACCACAACCAATAGATTCTGGATGTGGAATACCAACTTCTTTCAGTCTTATGTTCATTTAGAATTACTTTATGAATTGCTATCTTACCCTCTATTTACATGCAATTTCATATAAACCCTTATTAAAACAATCAACTCTAAGAAAACTAGTTATGAAAAATACACATAAATAATGCAGTCATATAAATCACAATCCCTAAGTTAGTCTAATCTACATTGATTTTAGTTAAATGGGCTAAATCTACATGTTTTAATTTACAAATAAGCCTAAAGACTAATGGGCCTAATTCTTATTCATTTTAATTAAATGAACCTAAGTCTATTTATTTTAATTCTAAAATGAGCCTAGTTCTACATATTTTATTTCTAAAGTGATATTAAATCTACAAATTATGAAAAAGGCTAAAATTAAATGGGCTAAATCTAAATTAGTTAAATTAAACTAGGTGGGCCTATGTCTATATTAATTAAATGGGCCTAAGTTATCTTTACCCTAAATCTAATTAATTATGGGCCGAATATGCATTTTAATTAATTAAACCTAAAAAAAACCTAAATTTATTTAAATGGGTTAAAGTGTAATGTGGGCTTAGGGTCTAAAACACATAAACATAAACAATTAAGCCCAAAAATAATAAAAAATTAAAAAATAAAATAAAAGATCAAAAAATCAATTACACTTATTCTAAAAACACTAATTTAATTAAAGTGACTGTAAATAAAAAATAAAAATAAAATAATCAACAAGCAACCCTAATTCTATCCACTTAAATCTCATTCAATTTTAATTAAATAACCTAATGATTTTTATAGCCATTAATTTTAATTAATTGCCTAATTAAAACCCCAATTTTACTAACTAATTAATTAAAATAAAACACACAATCACATACACATGATTTCATTATTCCCACTATGTGGGCTATTACAATGAGCTATTGAAAATAATAAGAAAAGAAAAATTAATGTGATCCCAAAAATAATAAAATAAAACAAAATAAAATAAAAATAAACAAAATAAAAAAATCTAAAAACTATATTTAGCTACAAAGTTCAATCCACAGCATTCCATGGACTTTCATGGATTTTGTTCTCCAAGTAAGATTATCATATAATCCCCTCAATAATCACCAACACAAAAGAATAAACAATGATTAGTGAATTAAATAACAATAAAAATTTATTAAAATTAAAATTTAATAAAATCAAAATAATAAAATAAAAAAATAAAAGAAGGAAGAAAAGAAGATGATGATTATGGATGCAGTATGAGTTACCCCTCAGACTAAGATAAATCATTGTTGTTTGTTAAGTAGGTCTTCAAAAACTTATTATTCTTTTCTCAAAGGTCTATTGCTTCTTGCTTAAAAAACATGAATAAATCACAGAGAATATATTCTTTTTTTTTGTGTAGTACCAAAAGCCAAAAAGTGTAGGAAAGGAGAAATGTCCTTTAAAGAAATTCTCAATGTTGTTCTCCCCCCCCCCCCCCCTCTATGAGAGCTCAAGTTGATCTTTTATAGGAAAAAAACCTAGCTAAAAATGTATCCTACTATGACTTGTTTTTCATAAAGTTTTGATTTTAAAAGGACTTTAATTCCTAAAAATTCAAATAAATACTATTTGACCATTCAAAATGCAGGAAACCAATTTTTATTTACTAAAGTAAAATAAAATAAAATCAGACAAAACATGCATAACTCCAACCAGAATTATGTAATTCTGATTGGAATTGCATAATTCTAATTGAAATTGCGTAATTCTGATCTTTTGTGATACGAACCCATTAGATGACCTACTCTAGGAACCTGTTCAACATGAACCCAAACCCACACTCTCAAGGAAAGTTCAAATCAAGTTCCAATTCAGACATAGAGAACCTTTACCTCATGTTTAGTTAGTCTAAATAACCAAAGCTATATCAAAACTTTAACCTTTTGAATAATAACAAATAAGCAACAAAGGTTATTAAAAAGACACCACAATCTATTGTCTAAAAGATAGATTGATAAGTCACAAAGGTTGTCACATGGTTAACCACAAGTAACCAAAGAGAATCCTCTCTAAATTTTATTAATCATCCATGATTGCATACCCTCTAGGTTACATAAAATAAGGCCTTTATATAGGCTTAAAGAAAACCTAAATAAAACCTAATTAATATCCTAACTAAATAAGAAAAAAAAATCCTTCTTAAATAATAAAATATAATTCTACTTAAATAAGAAAATATAATCCTAGTTAAATTCGGATTTACTTATATAGCACATTGTAGCACACTTTTCAATATTATTATGGCCGAATTAACTTAATCCCAAAACATAAAAGTTGTAGCCCTTGTTGTTATCTTTTAGTAACATCTTGCATCACTTCATTTGGATCTATATTGAGTGAGATACAATCCATTTATTGATGTACATTCAGTCTGCCCAATTTTATTCACGATCTGATAATCTTTCATAATTTTAGCTTAGGTATAAGGCTAAATTAACTCTAGATATCTTCACAAAAGTTGTATATCTCTTTCTTATATTTCAACAGCCTCTTAAATCATCTCAATCCGAGTTTTTTAGAGTGATTTATGGCTAAAATACTAAAGTATGCTACACAAAATACGAATTTATACAAATTGCTCTTTTCTTGAATGAACGTTGCCTTATTAGCATGAACAAATCTTGAAATCTTCCTCTTTGGAGCTAGGATCACATCATTTTGTTAATTATAAAAAGACCCCTAAAGGAATTTAGACTTTTCAATTAGACCTTGAAAAACATTACAATTAAGTCCTTAAAAAACCAATTAAAATCCCTTTTGGAAATGCATTAAGACTTTTGAGGTTTCAAACTTCAAGTATTAAAGACCTATTTATAATATTTTTATCATCGGAGTCCTCTATTACATCAATACTTTATCATCCTGAAATTGGATGTTTATAGTTTCCCCCCTTTGTTGCAGTTTGCTTGACAAATTACAGTAAAGCAAATAAACACACAATTTTTTAGGAATAAAAGTTTAGATACGTACCTGTGCTCCTTGAGGCTTTTGCTTGCAAGCAATCATTAGTTCATGATGAATACTTGTGTTATTATACAACACTAGGCATAATCCTATACCATTTGAGGAAATACTATTCTCAGACATATAGTGTTGATTTGAAAGGATACATCACACTCAATCATATGATGTTGACTATACTCGATCATATAGTATTGACTGAAAGGATACATCATACTCAGTCATATAATACTGACTATACTTGGTTGTATAGTATAGATTAAGAAAGTACATTATACTCGATCATACAATATTAACTATACTCAGACGTATAGTATGGACTGAAAGGATACATTGTACTCAGTCGTACAATGTTGACTATACTCAATTGTAAAGTCTGGATTGAAAGGACACATTGTACTCAGTCATACAATGTTGACAATACTTGGTCGTATAGTCTAGATTGAAAGGATACATTGTACTCAATCGTACAATGTCGACTATACTCATACATATATTGCTAATTGATTAGGATACATCATAATCAGTCATATGATGTTGACTATACTCAGTCATATAGTACAGATTAAAAAGGATACATCACACTTGGTCATATGATATTGACTATACTTAGTCGTATAGTATGGATTGAAAGGACACATTGTACTCGGTTGTACAATATTGACTATACTCTATCATGTAGTCTAAATTAAAAGCGGTACATTGTACTCGATCGTACAATGTCAACTATACTTAGATGTATAGTGGTAATTGATAGGGATACATCATACTCGGTTGTATGATGTTAACTATACTTGGTCGTATAGTACAAATTGAAAAGGATACATCATACTCGGTCATATGATGTTGACTATACTTAGTCATATAGTCTGGATTAAAAGGATACATTATACTTGGTCATACAATGTCAACTATACTCAGTCGTTAGTCTAAATTGAAAGAGGTACATTGCACTCAGTCGTACAATGTCGAATATAGTTGGTCATATAGTTTGGATTGAATACACTACACTCTTTCATATAGCATTGATTTCTTTTATATTGACAATTTAATAATTCAATGAATTATCAAATCATGTAGCTTTACAATTTTAGGACTAAATTGCATGAAAAGTATTGGACTTGAATGCAAACAAAGTTAAGAGACTAAAGTGGACGTTTCCCATTTTAATATAAACTTTGCATTTTGCCGATTCATTTCTTCATTCCCATCCCTTTAATTCCCTTTCTTTCTCTTAATTTCCAAATCTTATTTCTTCAATTATTCTTTTATTTGATCTCTAATTAGAGATCCATTTGATCCTATGGCTCACCCACAATGCAGACTACATGGAAGCAGCTCTAGATAATCAGATTCGATCATATCTCAACTACATTTTCCTCAAAACAATCTAGGGCTTAATGAAGGGGAAGAGGTGATCCTTTTGACTTGCTTGCACCTCCACAAATGCTTACAGGCTGGGGATAAGGTAAATCTTCTTCTTCTATCTTTGATTATGCAAAAAGATATATTCCTATCAATATATAAATTAATATATGCATGCAATTATAGAATCTCTGCTATACAAAATAAAATTGCATGAAATTGTAAATATGAAAATAAAATTTTATAAAACTGGTATTTACATGTTATAGAAGACTAATAAAATTGCAGTCAGGTTTCTAGATTTTTAGTTGAAAATCTAAATTCCATATCAGAATTTTAGATTTTTGATTTGAAATATGGAAATTCGATTGGAAATTTGGATTTTCGATCGAAAATCTAGAAATTCGATTGGAATTCTGGATTTTCGATTGAAAATCCAGTCTTTCGATCCCTTTTTTCTCAAAGATAAGAATAAAAATAGATAAAAATCAAGAGTTTATGAAGAAAGTAATCTTGTTATTTTTTGAATTTTGTTTACAAACCATTCGGGTTGCTTTCACTTAGCTTGGGAACTCTTTCATGATTTATCTGGAGAGGTAGTATAATATATCTGGGCATTTGGCTTCCGATGCTTCATTGCTACTTTACTGATTACTCAAGGTCGGTCGGACCATTACTCACTTTTCGCTCTTATTGAGAGATGGATGGATATTACTCACACCTTCCACATATAAGTGGGTGAGCTAACTATTTCCCCCATGAGCTTCTCTACTATTACTGGGATCACTTTCAAGGGTATTCCGGTTCCTTTTGATAGCCACTATTGCACTCTTCTAGAGGATGTTAAGAGTCACTATGTTCATGACTTGCTTGGGTTCATCCTGACATGGAAGAATCAGAAGAACGTGCTTCTTTTTTCTCTTGTTCAAGGTTTTAGGAGATTACCCACAACTACACCTCATCAGATCCTTCAAAAGGCGAGATGCTTCTTATTGATATTGCTAGGCATTGCCCTCTTCTATAAGACTGGTTATAAGGTTAGTATTGCTCTTCTTGGTCTCCTTCAGCATCTTATTAGAGTCGTTACTTTCAATTGGGAATTCCCAGCTCTTACTTATCTCTACTACAAACTGGATATTGTTTGTAGAGGTGCCATGATGATGTGTGACTTTTGGTGTGTCCTGCATGTATGTCTTATATATGTCTTGTACCTCTTTTAATTTTTCTCTTTTACAACCTCTTTTTTTTCATTTCAACTATCTCTCCTTTTTCAAAAATGGAGCATTGAGATCGGGGTGATATGAGGCTTTAACGCTATTAACTTTGATAGGGATCTTCCTCTGATGTAGAGATGGGGTTCTTCTCACTTAGCTAGATGACTTGTAGACTTATTGAGATCAACTGAACTCCTTAGAGTGGGACTTGGAAAGATAAATTTAATATTTAGTATTTAATCAATCGTGACAGTTAAAATAAAATTTATTTGAATGAATTTGCAAGTCAAGTCAGATTAGTTGGTTAGTGCTAAGGACATCCAGTGATATGATTTTATGACTGCAGTTGTGAGACTTGAGACTATAAGGATTTTGCTTCTTGGTTATGGTTGCCATATATGGTATCTTGGTGAGCGTGTTTATAATTGGCATATGGGACCTTCTAGGAGGCATGTTCCTTTTTTTTATTCCCTTTTTGATGTTAAGGAGCTACAACATGATTGGTCCTGAGCTTAGAGCAGCTCTTGAGGGATATGACACTTTGACTCTGCTCGAGCATTCTCGTCACTATTAGGAGTATATTTGGGAGAATCTCCTAGAGCAGGTTCCTATAGACCCAGCTAAGGTATGCTTTCTATCATCGTTCCTCACTATCACCATTTTACTTTATCTCTTTCATCACTGCAGATGACATTTTCCCTTTTGTATAGGTTGAAGAGGCTACTAATGTTGCTATGGAGGAGGAGACTGAGGGTGATGCTAAGAGGACTGAGCAAAAGGTTGAGTGTACTGAGCATAGTAGAGCTGCTCAAGGTAGTACTTCCTCAAGTACCATTTTGGGCGATGTTCCCCCACTTGATAGGTCTATGTGCTACTAGGCTCTTGCAGTGTAGACCCCTGTTGAGTAGCACATGAATTTTGATGGAGCTCATATTCCTATCTTTTCTCCTCTTGATGCTTCACATGTAAGTGCATTTTTCATTTCCAATCCTACACAAACTGACACTTGTTTCTGAATTAGTATATGTTATTTTAAAAATCCTTTAGACACATGCAAAGTATTTGTATGGACTCGCCTCATCCCAGAGATTTTTTCCTGTACATATCATAGATAGTTGGAGGGTTAGTATTTACAACAAGTATGCCAATGTATGCATGATTTTGACTATTCTTGATGCAACAAAGTTATGTTGGGGATCTAGAGCATGAAAATAAGAGGCTTCATCGATAGCTTGATGCTCTCGGCTTTGATGATCGTGATGTTGGGACTTCTATGCCCTCATATCAGAGCGACGATCTAGCTAGAGGGTGGAGTCCTTGGCTAGACGCTGGAGCTTAGGATGACTGATCTTTATATCTTGTGCTTGCATGACTGTACTTCAAATGTTTCAAAACTGTTTCACCTCTTATGAATGGATTATAGGCATTTTGTTTTTTTGGATCAAACTTTGAAGTCTCTTTTTTTTGTCAGAAATCTAGGAAATCCTATTGGATTTTTGGAATTCCAATTGAAATTCTTAATTTTCGATTGGATTTCTAGAATTTTGATCAAAATTCTAAACTTCTGATAAGAAATTCAGCTCCAGTTCTTCGCTCTTTTCCATCTTGATTCATGACTTGACTTCGATCCAAAAATGTAAAATCCTAATCCCATCCATATTATCCTTTGCATCTATGTAAGGGGCTTGCCCAAAAGGATTATCTCTTATTCCTCTTTTTATTAGTTTTCATCATGACATAAGCCACCCTTAATTTGGTAAAGAAGTTCCTCAAAGGCCTTGGTAGAGACGATTGGAATAGACTACTACCCTTTCATGTCAGATCCTTAAAGTCCCTTCAACATCTAAAAATAGACCCCAATTTTCTCCATGCTGCTGCTGCCTTTTAGGATGTCAAGGACCAATTATTTAGATTTAATGGATAAGAATTGTGTCCATTAATCAAAGAGTTTTCTACTATTCTTGTTTAATCTTTGGACTCAACTATTGTGATTGCTTTTCCCGATCTTGAGATGCAATTCCTCGATAGACTAATGGCATTCTTTGATATGCCCCCAGGTGACATCTATATGTACACATATAACTCTAGGACTATCAGTCTTTCTTCTCTAATTACTTCTTGTAGGACTCTGAACAATAATAATGCCAACTTGATTAGGATTGTCTCTTTCTACTTGTATGCCTAATTCCTATTAGTGGCTTCTCATTGAGATGCTGACATAAAGATTGTTAGTATCCTAGAATAAGTGGAAGCTAGAGCTAACCCTGTGCCTATCATACTTGCTAAAACTATCATTGGATTAAATAATTTCAAGATTTAGAATCAATTCTTAGGTAGTTTACTTCTCCTTTAGGTATGTAACCTTTTTTTTTTGCCTAAGCTTCCCTTTCAAGTTTTCAACTTAGTTTTTTTTAAGATTTGGCTCCAGGAGAAATTGAGTCTACTTAATGCCCTCGATAATGCTTTGATTTATTAACCTCATCATTTACAGTCTTGCCTATTGAAGATGAAGGATAAGCACACTATAGATCAATCGATTGATTGAATGAAAGACATTATTGATATTGAGATTACATGGGTCTATCCTTGGTGGAAATTGATGTTTGTAATCATCAACCTGTATGATCACTATGTTCCTATTCGTGGATTGCACATTTCGACCTTCATATCCCTTTCACACCTTTGTCGTCAGTATGGTTGATCACAATTCATTATGGCCATTATACCTAACTTTAAGGGCTTCCCTCTGAAACAAGATTTTTTGGACAAAGTGAAGAACCTGTGGCCTGACAGAGCACTAGAGTAGAACATGCGCTTGGATACTGATATGACTACTGATGATAACTACAAGGCATGGATTACCATGCAAGCTATAGAACCACTAAGATTTGCTAAGTATAAGAGGACCCAAGTATTACTAGATGAGTCACAAAAGAAGAAACAAAAACAAAAATAATGATCTCATAATTCTAGTTCTTTAGACATTCATGTTTTGTTTTTTTCTTGAAGTCTTTATACTTTATAATAAAGATAGAATATGCAATATCCAAAAAAATTCCATTTAAATTTGATTCATTAATTAAGGCCAAAATGAGTACATTTCTTACATCACATGACATAACTCATGTTATCAGCTAGTCCTTTCAAATTTTCTAACTGAATATTTTTCTGTCACTTTCATTTTTCTAATTTCTGCTTACTAGTCCTTTGCAGGTTTTTTGATAAGCAGGATCATCTCTTTTATTTTATCCCGTACTTTTTGCCTGCTAGCCCTTTATGGGTTTTCTAAATAACAAGGATGTTTTAATTTTTGTCTGACTAGCCTTTTCAGGTTTTCTAGTCAGTGAACCCTTTTTTTAAAAGGTAGTATTTCTTAAGGCAATCCAAGTTTATTGGCCCCATGAACTCATTCCCTTTGAAATCTGATATCTTTGTAGCTCCCTTGGGTAGAATCGTCTTGACTAAATGCGGTCCATCCCAATTTGGTCTAAATTTTTCTCTTGGATCAAACACCATTACCTTTGACTACTTTAGCACCATATCCCCAACCTTTTCCCTAGCATTTATCTTTTTGAGTTTGATTTTCTTATTAAAGGCTCTTGCTATTCTTCTTTAATAAATTTGAGTATGAAATAAAGCATCCATCCTTTTCTTATCTAAAGACACAAGGTGGTCGTATCTCTTTTGTATCCATTCACTCTTAAGGATTTTTGCTTCCATAACAACCCTTAAAGATTTGATTTCTATCTCTATAGGAAAAATAGCTTCATAAGCATATATTAATGAGAATAGTGTATGTTCTGTAGCAGTGTGCGTTGTAGTTCTATATCCCCATAAAGGAAAAGGAAGATACTGAGACTAATCTTTATATGTTTTCACCATCTTAGAGAGGATTCTCTTTATATTTTTATTAGCCACTTCAATCGATCCATTAGCCTGAGGTCGATAAGGTGAGGATTTATGATGCTTAATCCTGTATCTCTATAATAACTCAGTTGTCTCTGCTTGAAACTGAACACCATTGTCTATGACAATATGATATGGGATCCTATACCTGCAAATGAGATTCTTCTTGATAAATCTTGCTATATGTCTAGCCTTCAAGGTACCAAAGGACTCTGCTTCTATCCATTTAAAGAAATAGTATATCGCTACCACTTTATATTTATGCCCATTTAAGGCAGTTGGTCTTATCTCCCCTATTATATCTATCCCCTATGTTATAAAGGGCCATAGAGATGTTAAACTGTTTAACACCGTAGGGAGAAGATGATTGAGATTTCCATGTATTTGGCATTGATGACATTATCTTACTATCTGGATATAGTCTCTTTCCATGCTCATTCAATAGTACCCTTGTTGAATTATCTTTCTTTACTAGAATCATCCTATTCATGTAAGATCCACAAACCCTTGCATGAATCTCCCTCATCACTTGTTCTGCTTCATCCTTCTTGAGACATCTCAGTTGTATTTTATTTAGCATTCTTCTGTATGATACCCCATCATGACTTGCATAATGGCATGCAATAACATGAAGAGCGTATTTTTCTTTTGAAGTCATTTCATTTGGGTATTTCCTTTCCTCAATGAATCTCTAGATGTCGTAAAACCATGGCTTTTCTTTTGGCCCTATATGAATGCTCATAATTGGTTTTTCACTATAACATGGAGCTTTCATTGTCATTATTATCAAAGGCTTCATTTTTGACCCTGTTGGTTTATCCCATATTGAAGAAAGTATTGCCAAGGCATCTGCCATTTGATTATTCTCTCTTGGTAAATGCATGAAGAGACATTTAGTAAAATTCCCCATTAACTTCTTCAAATAGTGAATGTAAGGTTTCAACCTCTCTTCTTTCACTTCCAACTCCTCGTTAGCCTGACTAATGACTAATAGGGAATCTCCATAAACTAGTAGGTCTTTAGCTCCAGTTGCTAGTGCTGCTTCTGGCCCATAGATGCATGCCTCATACTCGGTCATGTTGTTCATAACTTTGAAGTCCAATTTCTTAGCCATTGGGATGGTTTCTCCTCCTGGTGTGATAAGAATCACTCTTAGCCCAGCCTTATCAAAATCAAGCTTCTATTCACATCTTTCTATTACTGCCAAGTTCTCATTTGGAAACTATAAATTCCACTGCTCATTTCCTTCAACTGTATTATGTGCCAGGAATTCTGCTACTACTCTTCCTTTGATGACCTTGGTAGTGACGTACTTAATATTAAACTCAGTCAAAAGTACCAACCATCGAGACATCTTTCCAATTAAAGTTGGTGCTTGAAATAGGTACTTCAAATGATCTATCTTTGAAACAGCTTGTACCTTGTAAGACTATAAATAATGCCTCAAATTGTTTATAGCCCATCTCATAATCAAAATATGTCTTCTCCACAAGATCATATATCTCTTCATATGGCAGGAACTTTTTACTAAAATTATACACTACATATTCTACCCCTTCTAGTCCTTCTTGTGCTAATATTACCCTCATTGCCTTTTCCTCTAAAGTTAAATATAAGATTAAGGGTTTACCTTGTCTTGGTGGTCTTAACACAGGTGGATTAGTAAGGTATTCTTTAATCTTATCGAAGGCTTTCTGACATTCTTTATTCCATTCCATCGGCTAGTTCTTCCTTAAGAGCTTTAGAATTGGATCACAAACCATGGTGAGTTTCGCAATAAACCTGCTAATGTACTGCAGCTTTCCAATAAATCCTTATACTTCCTTCTCTATTCTTGGTGCTAGCATCTCTTGAATGGCTTTAATCTTGTTTGGATCAACTTATATTCCCCTATTACTGACTATGTGCCCCAACAACTTTCTAGAAGTGACCCTAAAGGTAAATTTCTTCATATTAAGCCTTAGATTGTATCTTTCTATTCTTACTAGAAACATATCTAAAGCCTCAAAATGTCCTTCCCTTGTTTCTAATTTAACCATCATAACATCGACATACACTTCCACTTCTTTGTGCATCATATCATGGAATAGAGCAGTTGCTGCTCTTTGATAGGTTGCTTCTACATTCTTCAATCCAAATGGCATCACTTTATAGCAATATGTCCCCCATTTCATGATAAAAGCGATCTTGATCTTGTCCATGACTGCCATCATTATCTGATTATAGCCTGAGAACCCATCCATGAAAGAGCACATTGCACTATATGCTGCACTATTAACAATCACATCAATATGGAGTAAAGGAAAGTCATCATTTGGGCATGCTTTATTCATATCTCTAAAATTTACACACATTCAAACTTTTCCATCTTTCTTGGGAACTAGTATTATGTTTTCCAACCATTGAGGATATTCTACCACTTTTAGAAAATTGGCTTGGATTTGCTTAGCAATTTCTTTCTTTATCTTTTATGCCCACTCTGGCCTTAACCTATAAAGTTTTTGCTTAACAAGATTAGCCTCTGGATATATCAAAATGTGATGCTCTGAAATTTCTCTATCTAGACCTGGCATGTCCTCATAGGACCAAGCAAATGCTACTTTTCTTTTTATTAATATTCTCTCTAATTTTTCCCTCTCTTTAGAAGTTAAATCATGTGATATAAAAATGTGCTTTGGTTGTTCATTTATGCCTATGTTTAATGAATCTAATTAAATAGAATTAATGTCAAACATGTATGAATGATCATTATTAAGCTACGCAATACCATCAGAATCAACATCATACAAGTAAGCAAAACTAGAGTTCATATCATTGATCACAGAAAAAATAGAGTTTTCATCCTCAAATAGACCAGTAATTATTACATCAGTTTCTTCATAAAAAAACATCACAAAAACTATTATTAATAATGTTAGCTAAATTCTATAGCAGTTCTTTATTAGGTAGCAGACAAAGTAGCACTTTAATGGCCTTAGTCTCCATCTTTTTAGCAACTTTCTTCATCACCTTGTCTTTGTTTTCTTGCACCAGACTCTCAACTATCTACTTCTTAAAGATCTCAAACCCAGGAATATTCACACCAACTACTTGGAGAGGCTCTTTTTCACCCAGGTAGTGCTTCTTTTTCCTTTCTTTGATAAAGCTATCCTTCAGTAGTCCCACATTCTTTAAGAAGTTGTTCTCATAAAAAACCTTCTTCTAGCTCCTTTACTATCAAGCCTAACTCTTGTATAGCCCAATCCTCTGGTATCATTTTGGCCTTTGAAATCTGGGATCTCTGGGCTTCCTTGCTTATTCTTTCCCAATCCTTATCTAGGTCAATAATTCATCTTCTTAATCATGCTTATAACCCTTAGATCCATCTTAATTCCATTAAACATCATGGCTATTTGGAAACCATAAGGGGTAACTACCTACTTCTGACTATCCATAACTGTGAACACAGGTTTGCCTATACTAGCATCTAAAGTCATAACTTCTCCATTAAGTAGGAATTTCACCTTTTGATACATAGTTGAAGGCACTCCTCCTAAAATATGATACCAAGGCCTACCCAAAAGTAAGGCATAGGTGATAGGATATCTAGCATAGTGAATTCCACCATTGCTTCTATAGGTCCAATTTTTACAAGAGCTATAAATGTTCCCTCTACATTCCTTGTGCTATCATCATAAGCTTTGATTATGAGGTCATATTTTATTAGATCCTCCACCTTCACTCCTAGATTGGGCAAGATCTATAGTGAGCAAACATTAATTGTAGACCCATCATCCACCATCACATAATTGGTCCTTTTCCCTCTTACTTTGGCTGGAATCAATAAAGCTTTATTATGATTCCTCCCTTCCATAGGTAAATCCTCATCAGAAAAGGTAATAACACCATTCTTTTTCTTAATATCCTTGGCCATCATTGCCTTAGGGGTTGCAGTAGTCTCAATGTTCAACTTTGCTAAAGCCTTAACCAGAGCCTTCCTATGTCTACTTAAGTGCATCAAGAGCTCCCAAATTCTCACATTTGCTTTTGCCTTTTTAAGTTGTTCAAGGATCAAGTCATCATCGTGTTCATTTGAGTCTTCTCTTTTAATAATTTCTTCTATCTCTATAGTATTCTCCATTGGTTTATAACCCTTTCCACTTCTAGTAACATGACTGACTTCTAGATTATCAACCTATACATTATAGCCTTCATTACCTTCTTCATCAGAATTGTACTAGATGTCAATAACCCTAATAGTCTGATCCTTCTTTCCATCTTTCCAACCTCAACCATTTATTTTTCTTTCTTATATGGCATCTTCTCATTATCAAATTCATCACCTCATCTTGTAGGCACAATCAACTTGAAAGGTATGTCAAAAGAATGTGGTTTAGAATAAAACACCTTATAGTCGAACTTGTCTGAAGGTTGTCCTAACAAGTCTTATACTCTTTCCACATCTTTAGGGGCATTAGGAGTTTTCTCATTAGTTTGAAGGTCCAGGTCCTCAAAGGAGTTTAGCACTTCTTCCTCACTTACTCTTAAGTTGATCACCATGGTAGTTGGGGGTGGCATGTTTCGGTAATTTGGGAAAGGGTCATTTTTAGTGTTTGGGTTTGAATTTGATTTCTCAAGGTCTGTAATTTTTCTACAGTCTATGAGGTTTTGAATTTCATGTTTAAGACGCATGCAAGAGTCAGTGGTATAGCCAACAACTTGGTGAAATTTGCAGTAACTGTTTAGGCCAAAGACAAGGAGATTTGGGTTTGGTGGTCTAAAGGGGGTAAAGGGTCTAAGGAGGCCTTTTTGGATCAAACAGTCTAGGAATTTAGATAAAGGCTAGTTAAAATTCAAGAATCTCCTAGGTTTTTTAATAGCATGGACTCCCATAACTCGACTAGCATTTCCTTGTTGTGTGCCCCTAATTGGGTAGTTTCTTGCTCCGGTGCTTCTAGCTATCTCTTTTTTCTAGCTTTCGATCTCCTTAGCTTGCGACCCATCATCATAAAGGTCAACAAACGTCTTGGGGTTCATCATCTGTAACCTCTCAACCAGATTTTATGACACATTTCAGACTATCATCCTAACCTGATCCTTTTCAACCAACTTGTTCTTCATCAATCTTGCCTTATTCATGAATCTAGTCAGAAAATCTGAAAATGACTCATTAGGCTTTTGCTTGGTCAATTCTAAATCTAGGATGGACACTTCAAGCCTGGTATTATAGTCATATTGCTTCAGAAAAGTAGTACACAATTCCCTCTAGTTCGCTCAGATAGACTTCTCCAACCTGTGATACCAATTAACAGCCATACCCTACAAGGATAGTAAAAACAACTTGGTAACTAGAGACAAAGGACCCTTAGTGGTGCTCATAGCAATTGTGTATTGACTAAAGTGGATCCTTGGGTCTCTAGTACCATCAAACTTCTACAGTTATGGCATCTTAAACTTATCAAGCAGCTTGTCCTCCTCACATTGCATCACATCATCAAAGTCAAACAAGTATTTGATGCCTTGTCCTCTCATTAATTCCTCCATTTTGGGCATCTTCTGAGTAAGTGCTTTCATCTGCTTAGATTTCAGCTCTTGAACTTGCTCAAGTGATTCCCTTTTTCCCTTTTCAACCATGTCACTCTCAACATCCTCCAATTTCATTTCCACATCAAGTATATTCCTAGTAGCATTGTCATTGTCAGTGGGTGGTATGCCCATAATAGGTGGATTGGCCGTAATGGGAGCTGCAGCAGTAGGTGGTGGCAGTAATCCAACCAGAGCTTATCTTAGTTCATCTTGCATCATTGCTCTCATGTCATCCATCAATGCTCCTTTGACATCCTCTAGACTACAATTTCCTCCCATTTGTTGTTCCATTTCTTTTACTTATTTAGCTTATGTAGCTTTTAGGTAGAGTGGATTGATGGGACTCCTTTCTAGTCTGCTAAGGATCCTTTTTGCAATTGATTGCGAGCTTGAATCAATTCTCACTAGTCTGCCACCTTTTTGACTCCAAACACAGGAAGACCCTAATGAATTTATGATGGCTGAAAAACAAAGTTTTAGTATGATGCATGTATGCATGATGCATGATGCAAGTGCCATGCAATAAGTAGCAATTAAACAAGTAACAATTCAAGTGTATATACATCCTTCCAACCTTATTCCTCCCACACACATATTCAACGGCGAGTCTCTTTTCCTAGGATTTTTTGTATTAGCCTTAATATCAACGGGGGATATTAAGAACCAATGCGCATGCCAAATCTCTCAAAGCAATAAAGTGTAGAAATAGTATTTTTAGGTATAAAAGCATAACCCAATCTTTATTAGCCCAAATGGGCTTCTAAAGTATGGGCTTGGGCTTTTATATATAGAAATACCTCATGGCAACATTCACAAGCAATTTAGGAAATCCTAAGGGAAGTTACTAGGGCATTACATGAGCTGAGTCCAGTGAAAAAGGTCAAGGTTCCCTTAGCAAGATGCCCTTTTTACGATTTGAGTTATAGGCCAAGGTTAAAGGGGCTCAACATCCTTTGCAAACTCGAGAGAAGACTACCCCTCTTTCAGACTTGGGTTATAAACTCTGATCAGATGAGCCTATAATCTCTCTTAAATCGAGTTAAGGCTGAGAGTGATGGTTAGCCAATCTATAATCCCATAAAGCTAATGGAATCATGGAACCATAACCAACGTCATCAGTTAATAGGGACATATAGAATGAATGAAAGAATAAAATAATTCTAAAAAAATAAGTAGAATCAATATCTCTTATCACCAATGGAGTCACCACTGTAGACAGTAGGGTTTAGTGCACACCTAAGATCTTAGCAATTGTGACATTATTTGAGCTTAGGGCTCTATAGAACACACTAACCACTGTCATAAAGACACGACATGGAGATGAAGAGTCGCCACCCAGGGTAATATTGGGACAAATTGAAAAATGGTGGTACTCGATTCTCTAAAAGAAAGCCAACACCATAATCAATAGATTTTGGATATAGAATACTAACTTCTTTCTGTCTTGTGTTCATTTAGAATTACTTTATGAATTACTATCTTACCCTCTATTTACATGCAATTTCATATAAACCCTTATTAAAACAATCAACTCCAGGCAAACTAGTCATGAAAAATACACATAAACAATGCATTCATATAAATTACAATCCCCACGTTAGTATAATCTACATTGGTTTTAGTTAAATGGGCTAAATCTACATGTTTTAATTTACAAGTGAGCCTAAAGACTAATGGATCTAATTCCTATTCAATTTTAATTAAATTAACCTAAATCTATTTATTTTAATTATAAAATGAGCCTAGTTCTATATATTTTATTTTTAAAGTGATATTAAATCTACAAATTATGGAAAAGGCTTAAATAAATGGACTAAGTCTAAATTAATTAAATTAAACTAGGTGGGCCTATGTAGATTAGCTAAATGGGTCTAAGTTATCTCTACCCTAAATCTAATTAATTATGGGCCTAATATGCATTTTAATTAATTAATCCTAGAAAAATCTAAACTTATTTAAATGGGTTAAAGCCTAATGTGGGCTTAGGGCCCAAAACACATAAACATAAACAATAAAGCCTAAAAATAATAAAAAATAAAAAAAAATCAAATAAAAGTTCAAATCATCAATTATACTTATTCTAAAAACCCTAATTTAATTAAGTGACTTTAAATAAAAAATAAAAATAAAATAAACAATAAGCAACCTTAATTCTATCCACTTAAATCTAATTCAATTTTAATTAAACAACCTAATGATTTTTATAGCCATTAATTTTAATTAATTGCCTAATTCAAACTCTAATTTTACTAACCAATTAATTAAAATAAAACACATAATCACACACACATGATTTCATTATTCCCACTATTGGGGCTATTACAATGAGCTATTAAAAATAATAAGAAAAGAAAAATTAATATAATCCTAAAAAGAATAAAACAAAAAAATCAAAACAAAATTAAACAAAATAAAAAAATCTAAAAACTATATTTAGTTATAAAATTCAATCCATGGCATTCCATGGACCTTTATGGATTTTGTTCTCTAAGTAAAATCATCATGTGATCCCCTCCTTAATCACTAACACAAAAGAATAAACAATTATTAGTGAATAAAATAATAATAAAAATTTAATAAAATTAAAATTTAATAAAATCAAAATAATAAAATAAAATAAAAATAAAAGAAGGAAGAAAAGAAGATGATGATTATGGATGTAGTATCAGTTGCCCCTCAGACTAAGATAAATCATCATTGTTTATTAAGTAGGTCTTCAAAAACTTGTTATTATCTTCTCAAATGTCTATTGCTCCTTGCTTCAAAAACACAAATAAATCACAAAGAATATATTCTTTTTTTTGTGTACTGCCAAAAGCCAAAAAGTGTAGGAAAGGAGAAAGGTCCTTCAAAGAAAGTCTCTGTGTTGTTCTCCCCCCTTAATGAGAGCTCAAGCTGGTCTTTTATAGGAAAAAAACCTAGCTAAAAACATATCCTACTGTGACTTATTTTTCATAGAGTTTTGATTTTAAAAGGACTTAATTTCCTGAAAGTTCAGATAAGTACTATTTGACTAATTAAAATTTAGGAAACCATATTTTAGTTACTGAAATAAAAAAAAAGCATACAGAACATGCATAATTCCTATTGGAATTACATAATTCTGATCAGAATTATGTAATTCCGATCAGAATTAAACAATTATGATATTTTTTTAATTATAAAAAACCGCTGAAAGAATTTAGACTTTTCAATTAGGCCTTGAAAAACATTATAATTAAGTCCTTAAAAAACCAATTAAAACCCCTTTTGGAAATGCATTCAGACTTTTAAGGTTTTAAATTTCAAGTATTAAAGACTTATTTATAACATTTTCATCATCGAAGTCCTCTATCGCATCCACACTTCATCATCCTAAAATTGGGTGTTTACACAGATGTATATATAGACATCCCATCTAGGGTTTCTTAAACCACTTACTTGCCAAAATAATTTTGGCAAGATTAGACTTCCTTATTTATTTAAATAACTCTTACCTTCATAAGTTAGGAATATATATATATATATACACACATATATATTATTTCATAAAGACTATTACTGGGTTAAATAACCTAAGTATGCGACCTGTAGGTTCACATTATGTTAGTAGTGAGCCTAAAATTCCCATTTTAGTCCACAAGCCATAATTGGCCTCTAGTAAGACATTATTACTACCCAAGTTGTGTGAAGGCCGATAATTCGACACAAACTAATTCACAACGTGTATTATAGTCCTTTTGTCATGCGATATCTTGGTTGAACATAAGGCATGGTTTATGTCAACCTTATATAATTCAATTATATTATTTCTTGATCCCAAGTATACTGACACCGATAACTCTTTATATGATATTGATGACTCTTTATCAATACATTCTAGTATGGCCATGCATTTCTCTGTAGTCTAACTCATCGAGAGGCCCATAGATATCCTCTCAAAATAACTAAGGGATAAATTTCATTTTAATCACTCACATGACTCATTCTATATCCAATCATAACCTATTTTACCATTCAGTTAAAGATGATGTAGGGATCTATAAAAATACAAAACTTATTATGCAAGAAACTATGGTGATCTTAGGTTAGAGGACTGAGATAATACTATTATGATGAGAATTACTTATGATAATTATCCATGCAGTATTCTTATAGTGTGTCAATCTAGTACATCATTTCTCTAAATATGTACCTATGAGTTTGACTCAATATCTCATATACATTATCAATAGATATAATCATCAATCAACCTCATACTAGTCTTTGTTCATTATTGTTCTCACAACAATGATTGATTAAGGATAATCTATAGTAAAATTCAAGTATAACCTAAGAGTTTTACTATAAAGTCACATACTTAATGATCTTAGGTATAATTAACTATTCAAGGATAAGATAAGTATTAGTCAATAATAAAAAAGTGCCTCTTTATTAATAAAATAGGAATATGACAAAGTTAAAGTATGAAAATTATATAATTGGCCTAGCGCATATCAGTAATAATCTCCCATTTGCATTAGGCCCAATCAACATTTTATTATACCCATTGACTTAGTATGACTCTCATGCTTAGCCTATGGAAGAGGTTTTGTTAGTGGATCACCGACATTGTCATCGGTTGGCACTCTGTATATCTTGATGTCTCATCTCTCAATGATTTCTTTAATGAGATGATAATGCCTGAATATGTATTTGGATAGCTGATGTGATATGCATTCCTTAGCTTGTGCTATGGCTCTATTGTTATCATAATGTAAGTCCACTAGATTTGATAGACTAGGAATAACACCTAACCCAGTTATGAACTTCGTGATCTAAATAGCTTCCTAGGCAAATTCTGAGGCAGCTATGTACTTAGCTTTTTTTGTAGAATTAGCAATAATTTCTTGCTTTGAAATTCTCTAACTTAATGCACCTCTATTCAAACAAAACACATAACCTAACTGTGATCAAAAGTCATCCTTATTAGATTGGAAGCTTGCATCGGTGTAACCATTTATAACTAGCCCATCTTCCTTCCCATTATATAGTAAAAATGCATCCTTAGTCCTTCTCATGTACTTAAGGATGTTCTTAACTGCTATCTATTAAATTTCACTTGGGTTTGACTGGTATCTGCTCATTATGCTCAAGGCATATGAGACATCTAGTTAAGTGCATAAAATGGCATACATGATGGATCCAATAGAAGAAGCATATGGAATTTTACTCATGTGGTCTCGCTCATCTTATGTCATTAGACACTGAGTCTTGTTAAGACTAATGCCATGGGACATTGGCAAGAATCCTCTCTTAGAATTCTGCATACTGAACCTATTCAGTACCTTATCAATGTAAGTGCTTTGACTTAGGCCAATAAACCTCTTAGATCTATATCTATAGATCTTGATGCCTAAACTATAAACAACTTCACCTAAGTCTTTCATTGAGAAACAATTCCTTAACCATGATTTAACATTTTGTAGAGTAAGAATATCATTTCCAATGAGTAATATGTCATCAATATATAGCACTAGAAAAACTATTGCACTCCTACTAACTTTTTGGTAAACACAAGGTTTATCTTCATTTTTTATGAATCCAACTCTTTGACTACTTTATTAAAATGAAGACTCCAACTCCAAGAAGCTTTCTTCAATCCATAAATGGATCTTTGAAGCTTGCAAACCTTTCTAAAATTCTCAAGACTGACAAAACCCTATGGTTGTGTCCTATACACATCCTTAATTAGGTTTCTATTAAGGAAAGCTGTTTTGACATCCATTTGCCATATCTCTTAATCCTAATATACAATTATGGCAAGAAGAATTCGAATGGATTTAAGCATAGCAACTGGTGAAAACCCTTTGCTACTAGCCTTGCTTTAAAAGTATGCACTTTGCCATCCATGTCTGTTTTCATTTTGAAAACCTATTTGTACCTAACAGTTTTTAAACCTTTAAGTGGATCAATCAACCTCCATACTTAACTATCATACATGGATTGCATTTTTGATTTTATGGCTACTAACCATTTTGTAGAGTCTAGACTATCCATAGCCTTTTAGTAGGTTGTAGGCTCACTTTGATCTATAATTATCACATCATTATTATTTGTTATGAGAAATCCATATCTCTCGAGATTATGACATGTCCTACTAGACCTTCTAGGACCTTGTGGTACTTGTGTAGATTCAACATTTACTTGTTAATCAAATTGAGGTTTTATATGTGGTATAATGCTATTTTGTGGTTCTTGAATTTCTTCAAGTTGTACTTTACTCCTATTAGTTCCTTGGAAATATATTCTCTTTCCAAAATGACACCATCCCGAGTAACAAACACTTTGTTATCAAAAGCATTGTAAAAGTAATATGCTTTGGTTTTTTTAGGATATCCAATAAAAAGGCATTTGTTTGATTTGGGTGCTAATTTATCTGAAATTTGATACTTCACATAAACCTCAGATCCCCAAATCTTAAGAAAAGATAAATTGGGAGATTTCCCATTTTACATCTCATATAGTCACTTTTCAAAAGGAATGTAGGAGTTTCTAAAGCATATCCCCAAAAAGAGATTGGAAGATTTAATAGACTTATTATAGATCGAACCATATCCAATAATGTTCGATTTCTCCATTTAAATACACTATTCCATTGTGGTGTTCACGGTGGAGTTAACTATGAAATTATTGCACAATCTCTAATATGATCAATAAATTATTGGCTTAAATATTCACCATCTCGATAAGATCTTAGTGCTTTACTATTCTTAACATGTTGATTTTGTACTTTGTTGTTGAAAATTTTGAACACTTTAAAAGATTTAGATTTATATTTCATTAGATAAACATAGCCATATCTACTGAAATCATCTGTGAAAGTAATAAAGTACTAATAACCTCCTATAGTATTAGAACTTAATGGTCCATAAACATCAGAATGTATAAGGCCCAATAGGTCATTAGCCCTCTCACTATGTCTAGTAAAAGTTGTCTTAGTCATTTTTCCCAATAAACAAGATTTATATGTTTCAAATAATTCAAAATAAAAAAATTCAAAAGTCCATATTTATGGAGTTTTAAAATGTGTTTCTCATTTATATAGCCTAAACAACAATGCTAAAGATAGTTTATGTTTACATCATTAGATTTAAACTTCTTTTGTATCAATGTTTAAATCATTAGATTTAAACTTCTTTGTATCAATGTTATAGATGGACTCTTCATTACTGTCTTCTATGGCTAAAATGTAAAGATTATGATTTCGTGGAGCATATCATAATAAATGGAGCATTGATTATTCCTAATAATAAACCTAAAACCATTTTTGTCCAAATAAGAAATAGAAATGATATTCCTACTCATAATGGGTATATAATAATAGTTTTCCAAACTTAAAACAAGTCCACTAGGCAAAGTTATATTATAAGTTCCTATAGCTAAAGCAGTAAGTCTTACTACATTTCCAACTCGTAGGACCACTTCACCTTTAACCAAGATTCTACTCCTTTTTAGACCTTGCACATTTGTACGAATGTAAGATCCAGAATTAGTATCTAATATCGAAGAATCAGAAGTAGATAAATTGACTTCTATAACATGAGTACCTAAAGTGGCAGCCATACTACCCTTCTTCTTTAGATCATCCATATAAAGCTTGCAATTTTTTTTCCAATGGCCTAACTAATTGTTAAAAAAGCATATTCCCTCATTTGGTAGTTTTGCTTGGGGTGTAGGTTTAGGCTTGGGCTTGGGCTTCTAAAACCCTCTAGAAGCCTTAATCTTGCCTTTACCTTATCCTATCCTTTTCATACCTTTCATTTGGTTGACCATTAGAGCATCCTTGGTAGTCTTGATGTTCTTTTCAATAGTCTTAAGCATCCTATGCAATTCAAAAACTATTTTGTTCATGCCATACATATTATAGTTTATAACAAACCAATTATTGGTTTTTGGCAAAGACTAGAGAATAATATAAATGCCTAATTCTTTCTCGATCTTAAGACTAAGCCTTTCAAGGTCTTCAAGGTGACCTTTCATCTTAAGAACATAAGGAGCCACTAAGCTACTAGGAGTCAACTTATAAGAAAGTAAAGCCTTTATGGTGCTAAACCTTTGAATTCTAGCTTTCTCTTAGAACATTTCCTTGAGATAGCCAATTATGGTATAGGCATACATCTCCATCAATTGATTTTAAAGATTTGATTCCATGCATCCAAGCATAAGGCAAGTGATATCAACAAAGTCATTAAGATGCATCCTATGATCATCCTTTTGAACTCTAGGAGCATTAGTAGCTAGTTCATCTAGGATAGGTTGATCAATGATATATTCCTTTCTCTCTTACTTAAGAACAATTCTTAAGTCCTTGTACCAGTTAAGGAAGTTAGTTTTATTAAGCTTATCCTTCTCAATGATTGATCGCAGTGACATATTGGATGTAGTGTTTGATGTCATTATCTATAATAAATATATATACAGTGTATTTAGTATTTTATTAAATTATTTTAATGAGGCATAATTGTAAATCCATAAAATTTAATCAAATTAATAACCCTTAAACTTACCTTATAAATTTTAGTGGGCTAAGATCTATATTTTACCATCCTCTAAGTTAGCTTTGGCTCATTGCCTAAAGTATAGTTATTTAGGTAAGTAACGCTTACCAATTACATCTCATGTAAGTCTTGGAAAGGTATGGGATTTGACATCACATGTCCTGGCTAAAAATCTCATCTATTGCCCTAGGTTCAAAACCTTTTTGATAACCTAGTTAAGTTAAACCATAACAAACGTTTGGATATCACTCTTATCCAACTTGCCTTCCTCGGATGACTTAATACACCTTGCTTTGGCAAACCCATATATAGTAATCTAAGGCTTAACAAGTGTTTGAGTATATAAGAGGCATTATAGTGACTTAATTTTGAATGAGGGTTCTTATTTAGCTTATTTGGTTATTATTATGATATACACATATATAGTATCTCATCCATGGCATCACATACATAACATAATAATAATAACAAGGGGAAAGTATAGAAAACCACTTTGTGGTTTTGCATTTATAAGTGTGTTTCATTTTTTGACAATTTGGGTCTTGTGTTTGTCATCGTTTGACAATTTCCAGTATATGAGGCTAACACCATTAAATGATGTATGAACTAACTAAAAATAATTATGGGGAAAGTACGTAAAACCACCTTGTGGTTTCAAGGTTGTGTAATTTTAAGTATGTGTTTAACTTTTTAATAAATTTAGGTCATGTGTTTATCAACTTTTAACAATTTTTGTTATATGAGACTAACACTATCGAACTCATTGAATAGCGTTAGCCTCATTTACTGAAAATTGTCAAACAACAATAAACACAGGACCCAATTTTTCAAAAAATAAAACACATACTTAAAGTACAAAACCGTGAAACTACAATGTGGTTTTCCATACTTTTCCCTAATAACAATAAAGTAAATGTGACATAGCATGGCCCTAAATCTAAATTGATCTTTATAAAAGAATATGAAGATAAAAGGTCAATCCTAAGTAATAAGACTTCCTTTCATTTTCAGTCTTTCACCTTAGATCTCCACCTTGTGTTTCCTCTTTGGATCTCCATCCTTGGCCTCCTCTTGGATCTCTATGTTGGGTCTTGATTTACATTACATTATATGTTGTAATCTATAGTATTCTATTCTACTTAATAAAATAAAATAACAACAAATGAAAAAAATGACTCGCATGCCATATTGAAAAAATTACGACCTTTAAAATAATAATATAAATCCAATCACATTGGTCTTAAGGGTCATGCCATGCACCATACATTTCACACCAAATACATAAAGCATAATAGTTTGATTTTCATTAAAATTAATTAATATTATGATAAGAATGAATTATGTGACAAATCTATTTGGGGTCAAGGGGGCTTGTAATCATATTACTTTTAATTAATATGTTCAAAACATATTTATTTTATTCAACCCTTGAACATGAATGCAATCTGCCTTAACAAACATGGTTGTGTCAATCTATAATCTATAAAATTTTCTCTCAGACATAACTTTGTAAAAAACAAACATAATTGTGTCTATTTGTATTCTTGCAGACGAACAACCAGACATGGTTGTGTTCCCCTGTAACCTGAATTTTTCTTTCGAAAATAGCATGTATTTTTATCAAAATCCATATTACAAATAGTAATTAAATGTTCATAATTAAATCATCACAAAAAAAATTTCAATTGAATTTTGAAAACATTTTTCAAAATTAAATGCATATATATATATATATATATATATATATATATAAACTAATTCCACATATCTCATGTATATATCACATATATGATAAAATCAATTTAATCAAATTACAAGTGGCTCTCATACCACTGTTGGATTTCCACGATTCACACACACATCGAAAAATAAAAATTTTAATTATAAAACCCTCACAGGATCCATGTAATTTGAATAAATTAATTAAGAGGGAATCCATACGATCTTATGGTATGATGGTTGGAAGGATGAGAGGGCATTCACTCCAATGACACCCTACCTCAAGCTTTTTGTATAGGTCTTGTTAGATCAAGACACCACCAACCCTCTACCGGTATCCACACGAACAAGGTGACCAAAGCAAAGATGGTGTGCTAGCACCATTTTAAAAATAACTCTTTTCTTTTCTCTCTATGTGTATATTTTCTTTTCTCAAAAGAAGTGGAAGAAGGAGAGTGAGAGTGTCTTACAAAATCCTCGAGAAAGAGATATATATATATATATATATAGACATCCCATCTAGGGTTTCTTAAACCACTTACTTAACAAAAAAATTTTGGTAAGATTAGACTTCCTTTTCTATTTAATTCTAATTCCAAATTAGAATTATTCCTTATTTATTTAGATAACTCTTTCCTTAATAAATTAGGAATTAAATAAATATAAAATATAAATATGTACACACACACACACACACAAACACACACACACACATATATATATATATTCATTTATTTATTTATTTATTCTTTTAGAGAGACTATTACTGGGTTAACCCAATATGCTTTAGGTATGTTCTAAGTGTGTGACCTTATAGGATCACACAATGTTGGCAATGGGCTTAAAATTCCCATTTTAGCCCATAAGTCATAAGCGCCCTCTAACAAGACATTATGACTACCCAAGATGTGTGGAGGCTAATAATGTGAAAAATCTAATTCATGGCGTGTGTTATAGTCCTTTTGTCACCCGATGTCTTAGTTAAACATAAGGCATGGTTTATGTCATCCTTATATAGTTCAATCATATTGTTTCTTGATCCTAAGTAGATTGATATTGATAACTCTTTATCAATACATTCTAGCATGGCCATGGCCATGCTTATAGATATCTTCTCAAATAACTAAGGGACAAATTCCATTTTAATCACTCACATTCCTTACATAACTTATTCTATATCCAATCATAACCTGTTTTACCATCCATTTAAAGATGATGTAAGGATGTGTCAAAATACAAACTTATTATATAGGAAACCATGATGATCTCAGGTCAGAGGACTGAGATAATATTACTGTGATGAGAATTATTTATGAAAATTATCCATATAGTATTCTTATAATGGGTCATTCTAGTACATCATTTCTTTAAATATGTACCTATGAGTTTGACTCAATGTCTCATATACATGATTAGTAAAACATAATCATCAGTCAACCTCATACTAGTTTTTATTCATTGTTGTTCCCACAACAATGATAAACTAGGGATAATCTCAAATAGAATTCAATTATCACCTCAGAGTTTTACTATCAAGTCATATACTTGATGATCTCAGGTAGAATTAACTATTCAAGGATAAGATAAGTATTAGCTAGTAATATAAAAAAATGCCTCTCTATTAATAAAATAGGAATATGACAAAGTCAAAGTATGGCCATTACATAATTAGCCTAGGGTATATCACTAATAGATAATTATTTATACTGCTTTGTAATTTAACTATGCATAACATGCAAAATAGATCCTTAGGAATGGAAGTCTTGATGTCATTAAGGGTTATGTAAGTAAAATTTTTAAAATTGTACCTTACTTAGGCTTGCGTTGACTATATATTTCTAATTTCTAAGTTGCATAAATGATTCCATCAAGTGGTATTAGAACCCCTTTTTACACTTTACACATGCCAAATTTATTTTTGATTGCAAATCTTGATGTTATAGATGTTAAATAAATGCAAGATTTATGTTTATGTTAATGTGTGCATGCCATTTGCATTAGTGTTGAATATGGATCTTAAGAAATGCTATAGTTGCAATTCTTGGTTTGTAATTGATTAATTTTATATTTTGGTTTGTAATTAAAATTTAATTACATAAAAGTATAATATATTCATTTTATATCCCTTGGAATTCTAAGGTTTTATTTGTAAATGCAATGGAGATCAAAGTTGTATGCCTAAAGAGCTTAAAAAATGTAAGGTTTTAGAGGCTCTAAAAGGCATGGATTGATTATAACATTTACACACATATTTTGAATAAATAAAATAGGCTTCAAACTATCCATCATCAACCTAATTTGTGCATCATATATTTGTGTATATATATATATATATATATATATACACACACACACACAATAGTGGATGGAGGATACTTTACCAAAATTTTCTTTTTGAAAAGTATACTAGTGCCAAATGTCTTGGTGTCTAAAGATATACAAAAATATATCTAAAGAAGTTTAAAGTGAGATGATTACTCTACAGTCTTCTAAGTATTTAATACGTTGTCTAGTTCCTTCAATGTTCCATTTAATTATTGTAATATTGTGATTTAAGCCAATATTCTTAATTCCATCAAAGTATAGAGTATTTCATCTTGTGATAAGTCTTCTAAATTCTTGTTCAAATTCCTGAAGTCTAAAATTTTATTTTAATATTTGTAAGTTTATATTATCTAAAGCTTGTCTACTCATTAAAGTGTACTGATAACCTGACAGTCTTGTAGATATTTTATTTTATGTATTGTATGTTCTATGTCTTTTTTAAAAGTATTGATGTATTGCTGAAGTCTTGGTGTATTAGAATAAGTCCTTCTTTTATTATATATTGTTCTTCTAGATTATGAAGTCTAATCTCATTTTGGCTTATCTACCAGTGTATTCTGTATATTGCTTGTTTTATGCTCATGAGGAGTCAAAGTCTAATTTAGGTGTAGTAGGTAGCTCAGAACTAGATGTATGTTCTTAAAACTGTAAGTATTGGATATTAGGGAATTGTCTAATTAATACGTCTAATGAGTCTGCTAAAGCCTGAAATAAAAATAGTCTCCTATTTACTTTGTTACAATTGTAGTCTTAGTCGTGGTTTTCAATATGGTTGTTGTCTTCTATGTCTATATAATGCAAGGTTTGTTGTCTGAATTCAATTAAACTTTTAGTGTCTTATAAGTTTAACAAACAAAAATTTTCTAAAACTTTCTTAATGGTGGTCATAAATAGTGTGCAAACAAGTACTATGTAAATATAAAAATAAGATTCAACCATTCAAAATACTCAAATAAATATCAAGAAATTTTCTTCATTCCAATAGTATTTATAATATGATTTCTAGATGCATCAACCTTAGATAAATAGATAACCAGAATAAATTAAAATTCCAAAATAAGAAACTTATATAATAATCCTAAATATATCATCACAAGTTCTTTCCTTATGAAAATTCCCAGAATTTTCTACCCTTTCCTCTTACGCCCTTTCCTCATGGCCTTCTTTTGCTCTAGTATAATACTCAGGGTTACTACAAGGAACTAAGGAACTTTTGATATATGTTAAAGAACTATTATTTAAGTTATACTTATTTTAGAATTTTAAAATAATTCAATTCATCATACAAGGATTCAAATATAAAGAAATTATAAAATAAATACTTGGAATGAAGAGAATTTCCTTTTATTTATCTTTTCTTCTTAAGCTGAATCCTTAAGATGACTAGCCACACATTACAAGATTTATGCCAAATGTATAAGAGAAGTGATTTCTTCCTAGATTACCTATGGTGTAAGGAATGATTTTATCTTATATTACTCTATATTCGTGAGGAACTTTCACTATGATAGACTTCTATATTCTATTTTTCAATATCTAAAACTAAAGAGAAACTCTCCTTATATAGAGAGAGGGTCAAGAGAAGATTACAATCTTTACCCTTTAGTGGAAGGGTAATAAAGTAAAAAAGAAAAAATAGTTTGGATTATTCTTTATATGTAAGTATTAGTACATGTCTTTATGTGGGTTGGCCCACCTTTTTCTTCTGTCTTCTGTAAAGTCTTTATTCTTCAGGATTGGTGGAGGGGTCCACCATTTTTCTTCTACTATATGTTATGGAGTGGCTATTAGAGTCATTGTCTTTTAGCTTTTGTTCTTTTTTGTAGAGTGCTTCATATACTTTGTCTAGTATTCTAGATCGAGTCTTTAGAATTTCTGCTAGAATTATTTTGATTTTCTGTTATCATCGTTTGTTTAGTTGGATCGAGACCAAGGCCTAGTGGACCATGCCCATCAGATCCATCTCGAGGAGCGCAATAACAGTGAGTTGTTATTTTATATATACATGTCCTAGGATGCATGTTTTTAGATATGTATGGTTTATTTTAGTAAAGTATGCATAAATGATTTAAGTATTACTTAGGTTTATTTTTGGTATATTTTAAACTATATGCATGTTTTATTAATGATTTATACTTAAAATCTTTTTAGGTATATTCATAGTTTATTTCTTATTTATTTTATGATTAAATTGAATTTATTTAACGTATATATACTCGAAATATACCTGGTTTATTTTTAGTATATTTCTAGTATATATATGGTTTATGTTGCTATATTATTCAATTACATGCATCATTTATTTATGAATGAATGTTTTATATTATAAAGGAAGGATATCAATAGAACGTGCTACCTAGTGGGCAACACTAGGACCGAGTACGTACCGGTACGCTGATAGCATTTAGGCTTCATTACTAACCTATTTATGGATATTGATCGGATTGATTTGATTTGATGTGTGATATGATTTGGGAGTGTGATTGCTAGAGCTTGATTGACCAAGTATCTCGGGGCCAATCACACTGATAGTTAGACTGCTGGAGCTCGGTTGACTTAGTGTCTCGGGGCCAGTCTACTGTCTAAATGGAACAAGTAAATTTATTTGGAATAAGTGAGCCTGTATAGCTAGAGTGTTGTCTAACACTATTTTGAGGTTGCAATTTTCTAGGGTTCTATTTGATCCTTTATAAACAGTGATTGTCAATAAATATATAAAATGATTTTGTTGCATCTGTGTGTATTTTCTTGTATATATATTTATTATATATACTATTGACTGTGTGCATTGTCATTTAGTTATGCATGTATATATATTATAACAATTCACTCAGTGAGGTCTGACTCCCCTCCATTGACTATTTTTCAGGAGAGTCATCGTCTTCAGACGTCAGTAGCAGACCCATACGCCGGATTTCTTCTGCCCCGGCTTTACTATGTAATCTGCTTACTTGATGTTATTTTATAATCTAAACATTGCAGTAGTTGTAAACAGTTGTGGGGTTTATGTATATTATTTGTGTGAGTTATGTATTTTAAAGATTTGAACTGGATTTGTATTAAAGGATTATTCATATATAAGATGAGGATGTATAATTAATTTCGTTGGCGGATTATTATTTTATTTTTATTTATGATTTTATTTCCGCTGCAAAATATATTATTTATGTTATTATGATTATTTCATGTCTTTATTTTATTTTAAGGCTTGCTACAGGTTCCGGATTCGACAGAATTCTCATTCCCTACCTCCGGTCATGGCCCTTGTTTTGGGTCGTGACACTTGTTTCTTATGAAACACAAAAGTGACTCCTTTGAAAAGTTCAAGGAATTCAAAGCGCAAGTAGAGAACCAAGCTAGGAAAAGTATTAAAACTCTAATATCAAATTAAGGAGGTGAATACTTAAGTACCGAGTTCATTGAATTCCTTAAAGAACATGTGATATGGGACCTCCAAGAATAAGCTTGAGAACCCCTTTATGTATTCAAACCCCCAAACCATTAACTTGAAAACCCCAATAGTCAATTCAACAACAACCCCTAAGAATGGTTTTAAATCATATTACTTAGATGATCAAAGAATTAGAATAAAGAAAACTTGTTTCTAAATTTCAATTTCAAAAAACTCCACAAGAAGATGATCAATCTACTTGAATGTTCCTTAAAGCATGTATTCTACACAAGAACACAAAGATAAAAGAAAAATAGCCTTTTGGTTTCAAAAATTTTGATTCTGAATAATAATCTTCCCAAGTTACATAAAATAAGACCTTTATATAGGGCTAAAGAAATCCTAAATAAAACCTAATTAATATCCTAACTAAACAAGAAAATAAAATCTTTCTTAAACAAGAAAATATAATTCTACCTAAATAATAAAATATAATCTTAATTACATTTGGATTGACATATACATCACATTTTTATGAACTTTTCACCATAATTAAGGCCGAATTAATGGAAACCAAAAACATAAAAGTTATAGCCCTTGATTTAGTCTTTAAATATCATCTTGAATCACTTCATTTGGATCTATATTGAGTGAGATATGGTCCATTTACTGATGTATATTCAGTCTACCTAGTATTGTACATAACCTGATAATCTTTTATAATTTTAGGCCATGAAGACGATTGAATTGACTCCAAATTTATTCATCAAAGTTGTAACAATATATGTCAGCTTTCCATATAATTTTTAATTACCTCAATCCATCATTTGTAGAGAAATATATGACCAAAATGCTAAAGCAGGTTACTAAAAGATGAATTGATAAAAATTAAATCTTGGATCGCATCAGGATCATATCATTCCCTTCCTCTTGAAGATGATTCATCCTTGAATTAGCCCCATGTTGTAAAGTTGGTATATTCCAACATCCTCTAGGATCAAACATAAACATTTTGGTTGAAAAGTTTTCCTTCGCAACATGCATCATATCACTTATTTTCTGAATGAAGTATGTCATCATGGTAATCCTGTTCAAAATAACAAAACTAGACAATTGATTGTGAATTTGGTTCATGATAAACAAAATATCCTTGTACATAGGTACAAGTATAGGTTGACTTATATCACTCATTTTTGCACACACATTAATATTATTTTCATTCATGTCTAGCTTGTTTTCTCTCACAAAGTGTTTCCTATTTTTCTCACTCAATTCATTTTCAACACTCAGCTTACTTTCTTCTTTTATCTTAAATTCATTGGTTTCCCTCCCTAAAGTATTCCTAAATGAAGATGGAAAATTTTCACTATGTTGATTAATGCATTGGTCTTTAAAAGTTATCTTCGATGGTGAGGTTTCAACTTGGCACTCCTCCTCCTTACTCTTCACTTCAACTTGTTGGCCAACCACTTCAATGACTTCAACACTTTCATTTTTCTTGGAATTACACACTATTATTTTCTTAAAACACTTACTATCTTTTCATACTCCAAAGTATATTTAATTATTACCTTCAAAGATATAGAAGGTTCAAATTGTACATCCATCTCTAATCTCTTAGCAATCTCATGCTTAAGCCCATTGATAAATTTTGTAACCTGCCACCTTTCATAACCATCTACATCACTTGCTATTACAAATAACTTAAAATTTTTAATATGTTCATTAACACACATTTTATCACATTGTTTAACCCTCTGCCATTTAACATAGAATTTATCCCTAACATTTTGAGGAATAAATTCCTAGTCATATACTTTTTCATTACTTCCTAATTTCTAACCTCACTATACCCATTCATTCTCCTTAATGACATCAAATCTTCCCACCATATAGCAGCATGATCAAAAAATTTACGAGAAGCAATTCTGCACTTTTGAAAATCATAATATATTTTAAGAGAATCAAATATCTCTTCCATTTGGTGCACCCATTTCAAGTAAACATAAGGATTTTTCTACCATGAAAATAAGGTATGTCCATAATTTCCATTTGGTTTGACATTGCTGCAAAAAAAACAAAGAAAAATAATTTAAGGACCTCACAAGCACTCCCTCACGTGTTTGCACTTAAATGATGGGGATGGTCACTCGTGTTTAACTAAAAAAAAAATTTCACTCACGGGTTTCCCCAGACCACTCGAGCTAATTTTTTTATGTTCTTAGGTGAATCACACTTTTAGAACAATTTAAATAGTTTAAAGCAATTCAAGTAGAATTCTAAAACTGAATTTTGTAAAACAAGTTTAAAGCAATTCAGCCACAAGAAAAAAATGACAATTTTTTTTCTTTAAATTAGGAAAACTCAAATAGATGCAAAAGATATGTGAAAGAAATATAAAGATCTTCTAGAATAGAAAAGAAAATGAATTTAGAAGTTATTTTAAGAACAAAAGTCAAATCTGCCTTAATAAGTAATATTCCTTAATGAGCAAGTATTGTAAAGATATGCAAAATCCTTAATAAACAAGGAATACCATATATGACAAGATCTATTTAGATATGTCAATTATAAACCAAATAGGATTAGGAAATCTAAATCAGACTTGATGAGGATATTAATCACTCAAACAATATTCCTTAATGAGTAAGGAATGGAAGGATATGCAAATCAGACCTGATTAGGATATAAATCACTTAAGAATCTTAACACTTCCTTTTTAATAACTTTCTTTTTTTATTCACAATTTTTTTTGCTTCTTTTTTTTAAACCGTCAACTATGAACACAAATCTAAATTTCAGAATGAAAAATAATTGACTAAATTAAAGGAAAGAAAAACAAGATCAAGACTAACAAATAAGAATAAAGAACAAAAACACAAGAATAAAGAATAAAGAACAAGAATAGAATTTAAAAGAACAAGAAAAACACAAGAAATCAGAATTAAGAACAAAAATTCTAAAAGATAAAACTTAATTTAGAGCCAAAGCTCTGATACTAAATAATATGAAACCTCTAAGCATACCCTTTATGTATTCAAACCCCCAAAGCATTAACTTGAAAACCCCAATAGTCAATTCAACAACAACCCCTAAGAATGGTTTGAAATCATATTACTTAGATGATCAAAGAATTAGAATAAAGAAAACTCATTTCTAAATTTCAGTTTCGAAACACTCCACAAGAAGATTATCAATATACTTGAATGTTCTTTAAAGCATGTATTCTACACAAGAACATAAAGATAAAAGCAAAACAGCCTTTAGGTTTTAAAAATTTTGATTCTGAATAATAATCTTCTCAAGTTACATAAAATAAGACCTTTATATAGGCTTAAAGAAACCCTAAATAAAACTTAATTAATATCCTAACTAAACATGAAAATAAAATCCTTCTTAAACAAGAAAATATAATTCTACCTAAATAATAAAATATAATTCTGATTACATTTTGATTGACATATGCAGCATGTTGTTGTGCATTTTTCACCATAATTAAGATAGAATTAATGCAAACCAAAAAAATAAAATTTATAGTCCTTGATTTAGTCTTTAAGTATCATCTTAAATCACTTTATTTGGATCTATATTGAGTGAGATATGGCCCATTTACTGATGCATATTCAGTCTGCCCAATATTGTACACGACTTGATAATTTTTCATAATTTTAACCCATGAAGACGATCGAATTAACTCTAACTTTCTTCATCAAAGTTGTAGCACTATATGTCATATTTCTATATAATTTTTAATTACCTCAATCAAACTTCTATAGAGAAATATATGACCAAAACGCTGAAGTAGGCTACCAAAAGATGAATTGATAATAATTAAATCTTGGATCGCATTAGGATCATATCAACATGGCATTGTGTCACAACTCAAACCACTTGGAACACCTTAATTAATTAATGTGTCAAAGAGGCAAAATTGTACTTTATTAGATATTATACATTCAATTATGAGCTATACTAATCTTCCTATTTCACTTTGGGGTTATGCACTCCAAACTGGCTCCTACATCCTTAATTGTGTTCCATCTAAATCTATTTCTACAACACTATATGAGATATGGCATGGTAGAGCACTAATTCTTAAACATGTTAAAATTTAGGGATGTCTAACTTTTATCAAAAGGCTAAAATCAGATAAGTTGGATGTAAAATCAATTAAAGGAACCTGTTGGGTATCCTAAAAATAGTTTAAGGTACTACTTTTATCTTCCTATTGAACAAGTTATAGTTATAAATAAAAATGCTATTTTCCTTGACAAAGAGTTTCTTAAGGAAGGTGGCAAATGTAGGAATATAATGTTAAATGAAGAGTCATCTAAAGAAGCCCAATAAATTGATCATATGGATATTAATTAACCCAAAGACCTTATTCCAATCAAGAATGTCATCACACTAACTCCTAGAAGGTCTAGTAGGATATCTCATCCATTGGAGAGATACAGTTTTCTACATGATATGCAAAAGTTGCATATTCATGAAGAAAGTAATCATGATGATGATCCTAAAATATATGAAGAAGCATTATCAGATAAAATGTAGCATCCTTGACCATAATCATAAGCATTTCATTTAAATTTATATGCATTATATATAATTCACTTGAACATATACATCTCAAATCATTCTATTTCACTATGTGAATTTTACACTCTTTCATTTATTTTCTATTTGTCAAAGTACATTACAATGGTATTCTTGAGTATATGTAGAATAGGATATATTTAGGGTATTCTAAAATTGAAAATTTAGTTAATAAATAAATATGTAAATAATTGAATCTAATTGGCTTGTTTACATGAGTAACTTTTGGAACTAAATTGAGCTTTTGTATAGAAGAAGGATTGATTTAAAATTTTGGTTGATAATTGATTAAAAATACAAAAAACAATAAAAATAAAAATAAAATATCATAGTGGATAGTTATGGGACTTATCTTGTAGTAAGACTAGAAAGCCCTACTCCTTCTCAACCATAAGCCATAGTTATCGTGCCATCAAAAACCTAATTTCCTTCTCTTTCTCTCAAACTCTTAAACTTGAAATTTTTGTGATTTTAGTTGCTATTTTGGTAAGTTAATTATTTTCCTTTTAAATTATGTTTGAAATTATGTAGTGATGATGTAAAAATGATTTTATAGCTTGTGAATTCTGTTCTAGAGCTAAATATTGTATCCTTGTTTCAATGGCCATAAAAGAATAATTATGAGAAATACAAAACATGAAAATTGTAGATTTATGTCTTATTTACATGCCTGTAAAATTTTTTCATGAGATTTGATGTGTGTGATGATAAATTCTTCATTAAATGAGACTGGTTCAAATTGTGTCTTCTACGGGTAGCTTGCTTTTGCCTAATAAATATAAGACCCTTAGGGGCTGAATTAGCCAAATTTTTAAACATGAGTTTTGTTCCTTTTTATGTTATCTAAAACTATATGATGCAATTTGGTGAAATAATGTGTGTGTAATGAGAAATCATCCTTAGAGAGGGGCTTGTTCTGCTTGCTATATTTACAGGTAGTCTAATATTTCCCAGATAATATGAGGGCCTTAGAAGTTGAATTAGATGAAGTATAAAATATGAAACTTGTTCCTATATGTGTTAAAAAATTCTTGATTTTTTTTGCAATTGAACTTGCTTGAGAAACTATAAATTGAATAAGCCCTGCGCAAACTATTTTTGTGCAGAACATAGGTCTAAATTACTTTACATTTATTTTGTAGAGCATATATTAAGTTGAGTTTTGGATATGTTATAGCCCTATATATCTAGTTTATTAAAAAAAAGAATTAAGTAATTTGGAGTTATGTGGTGAAAGTTAATCACTATTAGTTCTAGTAAGCTCAAGCTATCCAAAAAGGAAGAATATGCATAAATGTTAGGCTTACATGTATAGAACATATCCAAATTGCATTCTAAGCATGAATACTCATTATAGGCATATTATTAATAAAAAATATATCATATTTTAGGATCTCAAAGCATTATAGTGAAGCTCAAGAAGGTGATACGAGTCATCCATAGAGTATTTGACATCTAAAAGTTGAGTATAAGCATCAATTAAATTCTTTGATGAAATTGTGTGTTTGAGTTACGTGTGAGCACATAATGAATGAGTTATAGTTGGATTGAAAATGTGTATTCTATGAGATTTGAAGTGAATTACCTATTGATTATTTGAATGTGTATAGTTTGTTTATTGATTAGTTATGTTTATACACAAGTGAATTACAAATGTTATAATCTTAATGACTAATGTTATGCAAACTTATACTTGAGCACTTGCATACGGATATAAAAGGACATTGTGACTGGCTTGGAAAATATTTTCAAATCATATGGCAAATGCAAATTATCAAAGAAAATCATATGATTCACATGTTATAAGTTGGCTAGCAAAATTAAATGGTAATTGTTTCACATGAATCTTAGGAGAAATATTTGTCTTGCCATGCTATAACATAATTAATGAATAATTCATTAGCACTTGCATTTGAATAAATCATACTTATATTGTGTTTTGATATTATCTATTTGTTTTTGATGCCTATAGAATTTAATTGATATTCATATTCACTAAGTCGTGACTCACTAAATAGCAAATAATTTTTCCCAGATAGTGAAGCTGTGTGACCATTTTGGAAGCATTATGCATTGTAAATAAAGAATGGAGAAAAGGTCAACAACTGAACACTCACACTCTCTCTCCTTGTATCATAAGCATACACTTTGATAAGGAGATATGTTTTGTTCTCGTATATAAATATATCTTATATATGTTATATGAATGAAATTGTTATGATCTTTAGTGAGTTATAATATGTTAACTTTGTACAATCATGATATGGTTGTATTAATATGTCAAATAAAGGCTTAATGTATTTAAATAGTAAAGATATAGGGTGTTACATAAAGATTCTTCAAAATGGCTTGAAGCAATGAAAATCGAAATGGATTCTATGTATGCAAACCAAGTATGGACACTTATTGATCCACCTAAAGGTATTATACCTATAAGTTGTAAATGGGTCTTTAAGAAAAAGATTGGTGTAAATGGAAAGGTTAATACCTATAAAACAAGGCTTGTAGCAAAAGGGTTTCGCCAAAAGCAAGGGGTTGACTATGACAAAACCTTCTCACCGGTAGCCATGCTTAAAAGGAAACATAATTATTAGAGAGTATGAGTTTCTAAGAGAAAGAGACCATATAAGAGATGATAAAATGAGAATAGAACACAAATAGTGAAAAGGTTCATAATAGAGCAAGGGAAAAGGCACAACTAGTTTGGAGAAGATAAAAGAATGGCAACAAGATGAAGGGTTACTAGGTTAGAGTCTAGGGTTAGAAAAGAGAAGAAAAGATTGGAAAGTTTGAGAGCGACAAAGGGAGGCGAGAAATGAGAGGTATATATAGGCACAAAATTTTCTAGGGTTAAGGTATATATAAAAAAACATTGTTTTATGCCTTATTAAGTGAAGTTCGATTTTTCTATCGATTCAATTACTTCAACACATCAACCAAACCGAAAACCAAGAACCATAATTCCACTATCATGCCAACTGAACCGTCAATCAACAAATCTTAGTTACCGAGTTGACCATGAATTTTGACTCGGTCCAATTCGATGTAAGTGGTTTGATCAGATATATATATATATATATATATATATATATATATACACTCCACTATAAAATCAATTTAATGGCTAATGTTATTTTGAAATAAAAGCACATTGTAATTACTATGGCAATGAAAATATTTAATCTCCAAATGCAAAACTGCATTATTTTTAATTAAATGAATATATATTGCTTTATAGCTTAAAAATTATTTAATTTTTCTAATTAAACCTATATTATTGTTTATATAGAAAAGTATTATTAAAGTGTATGTCTATATATACAATTTTACATTTGATATTATAAAATTATTAGGTAAATACCTGTACAATGACGAGTGAACTTAGATTGTTTCAATAAAATTGAAGTCTTTCATTTTTATTTATCATTATTGACACAAAAGATACATATCAAAAGCAATTCTGAAAAAAGAAAAAAACGTACAATCATTGACTTAAGTAATTGCTTGATTGTATTACATTTAAAAAAATTTAGAAATTATTAAATTTTAAAAAGTTTAAATACTAAAAATGTTTATTTTAACATTTGGCCATATGGACTTTTGTTTTTATTTAATATGAGTGCATCATTTTTTTTTATTAATTCCATACAATGTAAATCAATTAGTTGCCACTCATTTAACGATAAAATATAATTATAATACACCTAATACATGCAAATCACTCCTCGTAATGTATTATTATATAAACTTTTGTTAAATATTTTTCTCAAAACAAAATAAAAAGAATGTGTTCATTATAATACTAAGGGATAACTAAGCTTTATTTTTCTAACATTTTAATACTTTTCGACTAATATTATCAATAGTTTACCATAAAATATCAATATTAAATTAATTTTTAGTAATAAAATTATTTTATATATGATTTGTTGTCAATCTATCTATTTGAAAATTTTTAAAATTATTACAAAGTATTTTTAAAATTATTTAGTTTATTATTAATAAAATGAAAAGTATATCTTAATTTTATTATTATCTGATTAATGTTATAATTAGTTAAATATTATGTCATTAATAAATAATTTTATTATATATATATAGACACACGTACACAAAATACAAAATAAAATGAAATTATAAGCCCTCAATGTTAGAAAAAAAATCCACAACTTTAATGATATGAACCCTACCTATAAAGAAGATAGAACGCACATCCAACTTTGATTATTAACCCAAGGATCATCAAGGATAGGTTGTATTGATGGAGTTAAACCCCTTGCTTATTAAATTGAAGTAAGATTCTTAGCTATTAAAAGATTAACAATCACACAATTCTAAGTCTAACCTAGCAATTGTAATTAAAAGTAGATGTGAAACAATTTAAGTAAACTTACAAAGTTTCAAAAGAATAAAGTTAAAGGAAAATCTCATTTAATTGATTAAAATTGACAAAAAAAATACATCTTAAATTCATCCAAAATATGTTTAGCCCTTATATAGGCATGTAAACAACCTAACCCTTGAAGGAAAAAGTTTTCTTCCTTATTCCCAAATATGCCTATATAGGAAAATCCTTAATTAAGGAGCTTTCCTTCATAATAGGACAACTAATGAAAACTCATTACAACTAAGCAAAATAACAATTCATGACAACTAAGCATTGAAGCATGCCATGTCACATGTTGACCATTGACCCTTGACTTTGACTTGTTGATTATTTGACTTTGACTTGTTGACTTATTAACTTTGACTTAGAATATCCTTAAATCTTCTCAGATCTTCTAGAATCTTTTTGAATTTTCCTTATTGACTCTAAAATAGGAAAATAATTCAAAATTCATCCATATCAAGCTAATTAATTTCAGAATAGGAAATTAAGCTAATTAGCTTGAATTCTTCATATTCAGCTCCATGTTTGCACTTTTAATCCCTTTAGGGTTCATATTATTCCCTCCCTCTTAAAGATGATTCACCCTCAAATTATAACCATCTTATAAAGTTGATAAATTCATAAATCCTCCAGGGTCAAATACAAACACCTTTGTTAAAAGCATCTCCTTTGAAGTAAAAATCTACAGAAGTAGCTTCAATATAACTTGAACTTGATCGAACATATAACTCTTTTCCATGAACTTGTAAGGATTGTATTTATGTTGATTCCTTCTAAACTTAAAACATGAATATCTTAAGTTCTTCTTACTATGAGCAAAGACTCCATAGATTCTATTGTAGGCATAAAATACTTCGATTACATTATCAAATGGATCTTCATATGGCATAGAAGTCTATAAAAAAAACTTTCAAAACACTAGAAAAAGAAAGATTAAAGTTTTTAGCATAATCATGATGAATAACCAACTTGTTATCCTCCTCTTTCTTTTGTGCACAAACTTCTTGGTTTGCCTCTTCATTAGTTAATCCTTGCACATTTTCATTAGATTGCTCAAAACTTTGTAAACAATCCTTACTATCTTCAATGACTTCAATAAAATCACTATTCTTATATTCACACTTTATTTTGATCTCCTCACACACAACCGCTTCTTTTTTACACTTCTCTTCATGAATAATGCTCTCCTCCACTTTATTAGTTTGATCACATAATTGATCCTTATGCTTCTTCTCATGATCATTTAACTTCACTTCAACATTAGCACCACTTGGATTATCAACCTTACTACTCCAACTCTCTCTATCTAAAGCAAGTGAAATTATATCATTTAAAGACAAAATAAGTTGCAATTGTACCATAAACATAAGATCTTGTCTAATTTCACTCTTAAGCCCGTTTATGAATCTTGAAATTTTATGCCCTTCAGATTCACCTAAATCACTTACAATTACAAATAATTTAAACTCTTTAGCATAATCTTCAACATATAATTCATCACCTTGTTTAAGCCTTTATAATTTAAAATAGTATTTATTCCTAACATCATAAGGAATAAAATGTCTAGTCATTAACCTTTTCATTAATTCTTAATTTCTAATCTCACTATTCCCATTCTGTTTTTATAAAACCATCAAATCTTTCCACCATATAGCAGCATGACCAAAAAAAATTTGAGAAGCAAGTTTGTACTTTTGGAAATCAATTATTTTAAGAGAATCAAATATTTCTTTTATTTGTTGCAACCATTTCAAGTAAACATAAGGATCATCCCCACTAATAAAATAAGGTATGTCCATACTAAAAAAAATCACGTTATGAAAAGATATAGAAAAAAAATTCCTCACAAAGCACTCCCTGACGTGTTTACACTCAAGGATGTGAATGCTCTCATGTTTCACTCAAAAATTTTTTTTTTGTTTTTTTAATTTATAAAGAATTGAGAAGAAGAAGAAGAAGAAATAACACAAAAAAATTAAAAGGATAGTTAACCAAACCTTAAAGTTTGGCTCTAATACCAAACTGATACGAACCCTACCTATAACAGAGATAGAACGCGCATCCAACTTTAAATATTAGCCCAAGGATCATCAAGGATAAGTTGTGTTGATGGAGCTAAACCCCTTGCTTATTAAATTAAAGCAAGATACTTAGCTATTATAAGATGAACAATCACACAATTATAAGTCTAATCTAACCTAACAATTGTAATGAAAGGTAGATGTGCAACAATTCAAGTAAACTTGCAAAGTTTCAAAAGAACAAAGTTAAAGGAAAACCTCACTTAATTAATTAAAATTGACAAAAAAAAAACATCTCAAATTCGTCCAAAATATGTTTAGCCCTTATATAGGCATGTAAACAACTTAACCCTTGAAGGAAAAGGTTTTCTTCCTTATTCCCAAAGATGCCTATATAGAAAAATCCTTAATTAAAGAGGTTTCCTTCAAAATAGGACAACTCATTACAACTAAGAAAAATGACAACTCATGACAACTAAGCATTGAAGCATGCCATGTCACATGTTGACCATTGACCCTTGACTATGACTTTGACTTTGACTTTGACTTATTGTCTATTTGACTTTGACTTGGAATATACTTGAATATTCTCACATCTTTTAGAATTTTCTTGAATCTTCCTTATTGACTCTAAAATAGAAAAATAATTCAAATTGTAGTATTGATTTGTAATTTTAAATTTTTAAATTTTGTAAAATTATTTATAACTATATCAAATTTTAATAAGATTGTTGAAATTTTCAAATGTATTCTACAACTTTTAAATATATTTTTTTAAATAACTAAAATACATGCTCGTTATTTTTATTTTTAAAAATATTTTTCTATTTAAAAGGATATTTTGTCTAAAATAAAAAAATACAATAAATGTAATACCCTATATTTTAATTTAAATAAAGTAATTTTTGAATTTGTATTATTAATAAATAATTTAAAATTATATTATGTAATTGTTAATTATCTAGCTATTTTATTGAGATAGATTTACGTTATTATTATTTTAGGGAAATATATTTTCTATAATAATAATATTAAATATTAAATAGCTATTTTATAAGTATGAGTATTCTATATTACCCTGGCTCATTTCAAGCTTATAACATGTAATATATACACTATATATTATATAGGGTTTTATTATTTTATGTAGGTGTTATTATATATATAGAATGTAGAAAACTCACCCAAGAACCCGACACACACCCAAGCTGATGCCCTTCTCCGTCTGTCACCATCACTATCATTCCTCTCTTTCCGGCATGTCTCAGCCTCCCAGAGAAGCCATCACCGCCGCCAACTTCTTCTTCCTCCCTCCTTTCTTCCTTTTCCCGGTGCTCTACTTCCTCTCCCTCTCGATTTGATTTCACCTCACCTCTGTTGGAGCTAGATCGGTGCCGTCATTGCTCCCTTAGCCTTCCTCACCTCCTCAGGCGTCGGTCGATGTCACATATTTATATGGATAAATATGTAATTTTATGTTAATTATAGTTGAAAATATATTTTAATTGGTTTTATTAATATTTAAGAGGTATAGAGGATTTTTATAAATTAATTGGTGTTTTTAATTACGTAATGTTAATTTTGAATATTGTTTCCAAAAACTATATATATATATATATATATATATATATATATATATATATATATATATATATATATATATATATATATATATATGTTTGTGAAATTTTATTTTTAAACTTTAATGAGAAATGATTTTCTAAGTTATGGATATTTATATGTAATATGTATTTTTGGGAAATAATTGATTTAATTTTGTGATGGTTGAGTTGTGATCTTGGTCGGGGCTAAGTATAGTTTTGGGAGCACGACTTGAGTGTGAATGTCTGTGAATTCTAGAAGTGCATTTTTCTATGCAGGAATGACTCTACCTATGGTAGAGAGATGTCCATTTTACATAGGAGACTCAACCAAAATTTTGATAAATTTTCTTGTAAATCGTGACATCTTTCGTAAATTCCTAGTGTTAATTAGGATTTTTCCCTTTCTATCAAGTTTTATCCGGTCTTCCTCGAGTCAGTCTAGAATTTTACTATTTCTAATGATTTTCGACTTTAATTCCATAGATGTGTTTTTAAAATAGGTATGTTATACTTTTTTTTCTATAGAATATCAGAGCGGAAGTTGTTGAATCGAGGTAGACGTATGGTCATCAGCTTTCTCACTTATCCTATAAGTTGATAAATTAATCTATGCGTGTGTTTTATTTAAAGATGTGTGTCCTCCTATTTTTAGTATTTATTATATGATTTATTTAATTTAAATGCTGCTATTTAAGATTTAAGTGTATTTTATTTATTTAAAATTAGTTTTAAGAATTTTTGGTAGAACGGGCTATCTGGTGGGTTTCACCAGGATCGTGTTCAAATGGTAAAGATTGAGAGATGGATCCGATGTATATATGACTTGTGGATATAAACTGGGACGGGTGCCTCGGTGGAAGCCTTTACTCTCGGGGACCGCCGGTGATTGGAAAGTTAATAATGGACTGGGTTGGGTGCCTCGGTGGGTGCCTTAGCTCTCAGGGACTGCTAGTGCCATGTAATTGGATTAAGTGGATGACTACGGCTTAGTGCCTCAGTTGATGCCTTTGCTCTCGGGGACTGACAGTCTATGTGGATTAAGTGGGCCCAGTTGACCATTTAGAAATTTGGGTTTAGGATCTATCAAGATTTTTCAAAAGCTATATATATATGTTATAAATTATTTTCACTATAACTATATGGTTTTCAAAAAGGTTTTCAAACCATATAACTCTTTTTATTAACTTACTCAGTGAGTTTCGATTCCCCTCAATTTTTTTTTTCAGGAGCTTGGAAGTTTGACCTCAAACCGCCTCTACGCCGGATTTCTTTATCACTGGCTATATTATGTAGGTTATTATGAACTGTATTGTAGTAGTAACTTTAGAATACTGCAGTAGTGTTTGTACTATGAGTTTGTATAACTTAAGTATATTTATGTATTGCATTTTAATGAACCACGCTAATGTATAATGTTTTAAGATTGATTTATGATATTTGATGATGTAGAATATTTTATATTGCACATGATTATGTTTTTTTTTTTTTTTTAAATCAGTTTGATAATGTGTTCTTATATGAAATAAAATTTTAAATTTGAAGATTTTATTTTTCTTTTCTTTAAAGTTTACTATGGGTTTTTGGGATCTTATGCCAACTCATTCTCTAATGCCAGTCACGTGCCCTCGAGTTCAAATCGTGACAGTAAAATACTAAATTTATACCATATACAATATGATAAACTATAAATTTTATTTGAAATAAATTTTACAAACTGTTTATTTGAATTAAAAATATTTTATTAATAAAAATTCATTTGAAAATGAATTTTATTTGAAATTTATTTAAAAATAAAATAAATTTTTTAATAAAATTAAATCAATTTAAATATCAATTGAAAATAACATCAATTAAAAATAATATGTAAATTGTATATTAATATTACAGCACCGGAAATTGTGCATTGAGGAAATATATGTTCGATTCAAATTAAACCTCCAAGTCTGATAAAGTCATTTGTCCTTAAAAAAAAAAAAAAAAGGTTTTGATAAAAGTCAGTCGAAGCAGCTTGACTTATTTAGCTCTACGTCATTTTTAACCCTATAGCACCCGAATTCGACAACGTTCCAGTCTGCTCGATTGTCTGCATTTAAGCTGATGGAGTGAGCTTCAAATTCATGGGTTATGTTGGTCAGGTCAAAGCAACTAAAAAATTAACCTTCAACCTTCTTGTGGTCTTTTGTGACTGCTGATTATTTTATGGCATGCAACACGAGAAAACTGCATATTCTAATTTGTGAATTATAATAATGGCCGAAAATTGAATCCTGTAAAACTAATAAAAAAAAAATCTATCGGAAGCAAAGAATACTTAAGGTAAAAGAAAAGAGAATTTAAAAAAAAAAAAAAAACATTGATTGTAGTTATAGAAATATTAAGGGAAGATTCAAGTTTTATACTTAGGAGATCCCTAAGTTAAACTTACTAGGTATTTAAGGTTTTTCTTTAAAATTTGCAAAATAAGTTTTACCATACCCATCGTTGAGATCCCTAATTTAACTTACCGAGTATTTAATATTTTTCTTTAAAATTTTCAAAATAAGATTTACTATATCCATCATTGAGATCCCTAAGTTAACTTACCAAGTATTTAAGGTTTTTCTTGAAAAAAAAAAAAAGTATTTAAGGTTTTTCTTTAAAATTTGCAAAATAAGTTTTGTCAAACCCATCATTTCGTAAAAATGCTGAAGTATTATTTTAACTTACAACCTGAAATTCAAATTTCTTCATAACATAATTTGGAATTTAAATTTTTTCATATCAAAATTTGACTTTAACTTTTTAGTTTGTCAAAATCCTCTTAACGTGGTATTATTGTACTAATCTGTTTGTATTTATTTTCTCTTCTAATGTTATATTTTTCTTTTTTTCTTTTTTTTTATGGTTTATCATTTAAAAGCAAGATTTATTTATATATTAAATGTTCCTCCATGAAAACTTATCATATTTCAATATTTTGTAAAAACGTTGATGTGTAATTTTTTTTTAAAAATTTCATAATATTGTTTAATAAAACATTACAATAGTTTTACTCTCGTTTGAAATTATATTATATTCATACTAAACCATTGTTATATATATCCTCAGTAATAATTTAAAAATATTTAAATTCTTTCTATATCATATTACTTTATATATATATATATATATATATATATATATATATATATATATATATATTCGCAAGGAACTTCTTTTTTTTTTTCTTTTCTTCTTTGCAATTCTCTCTTTCTCTCTCATTTTTTAATGTTTAACAATCTAATTACACTTATAAAAAATTAGAGACCTTCCTATAAATAGATTTGCATCTGGTTTACACAAATTGCATCATTGTTCTACATGAGTTAAATCATTTTGAGTCTGAAATTCAAGATTTAAATCACAACGGATCAATCTTCTTATAATAACATGTTCATTACTCTCATTCAATTATGAAATCAAGTCAATATAATACAATTTAATTTTTTTATTATATTATTTTTTTATCATTATTAATTTTTGGCATTTTACATACATGGCCTCCTATACTTGTCACTTTTTGTCAGTTTGACACCTCAACTTATAACTTTGCCATTTTGACATCTAAACTTGGCTAAAATATAATTTTGAAACCCCTTTTATTATACATGGCACAGAATGCTAATCAACATTTATCATATCATAAAGGTTTAACTAACCAAAAAGTACAAGTAGAGGTGTCAAACTGACAAAACATGACAAGTACATGGGTGGTAGATGCATTATATCATCATATTAGTGCAAACTAGTGCATTTTGGCCAAGTTCAAGTATCAAAATGGCTAAACTATAAGTTAAGGTGTCAAACTGACAAAAAGTGACAAGTAAAGGGGGTCGCATATGTGTTATGTCTTAATTTTTTTTATCAACTACATGTCTAATGATTATGTGTAACTACTTATGTTGAATTATATTAAGTAATTATACAATATACATACATATATATTAGTACATATGGTATGCCCTAGAGGCTAATCAAATATTTTGATACTATAAATTATTCCAAATGGCAATATAAGAATATTATATTATTTAAAGTATTTATTTAATTGAACATTTATCCATTAGCATCATGTTAAATATATTTATTATCAAGAGTTGACAATTTGAGCTATGAATTTATTTAGTACATATGCTATAAAATGTATATAGTTATATAATTAATATTTGGGTAATACTAATTAAACTATTACCTCTATCTATTTTTCTTCATTAGTATGTGATACTAATAGTGGGAGGTAGTGAGTCTTATGCTACTTATGAGATATCAAAACAAATATGTGGATACTCATGTGATAGGTGGATCAAACAATGACGTTAGATATGTGATCGTAAGGATATTCACTTATAATCAATGATTAAAGTCTAGGTCATAATGGTGCATATAGTCCTTTGACCTAAGGTCATACAATCATCAACATTTGAGTGGTTAGAGTTTGTTATCATTTACATACTTGTGTTAATCACACATAGGTATATGGCTTTTAGTGGCTTTAGTCATAAAAATATAGGGATGAGTATTCAACCAAGATGGGATTCATTACCTAGAGTGAACCAGGATAAGATCATATGTTATCTAAGTCTTTTCTTGATGAATAACTTCTTGGCTAAGACAAACATAACAGTCTGAAAAAGTTTTAGTACTAGAAAAGTGTTTATAGTATTTGTTATGCTTTATCAAGAAATAGATCTTGAGATGAGGTTATATCATATGGCTATTAGAGTTAGATTAAACCTTGACTCTAGGTTATGTAGGGATATTCTAATGGAGGGATTTTAGTGCACGGTAATTATGACCAAAAGGGTTCGTGTGAATCAATATATGCATTCATTTCTAATTGGGTAGTTGTGATATCGATGCTAGGGGTCACTCATAACTTATGAGAACAAAATATGAATAATTGGGATTTTCATATTCAGACTTGAAAGGAGTTTCAAATAATATCAAGTGTTGATATTATCTTCTCATTGCCAATTGGACATGAACCTAGTAAGTGACACCTCAAAGGTTTTTACCAAATCTCCATTATTATTAATCTAATTATTGATTAAAGTGTTTAATAAATTAATTATGATTAATGAAATTGGATTTATGCTTAAAGCAATAATTCTAGCATATCTTAAAATAAAATTTCAATGAAAGGTTTAATTATTAGTTTGTACTTAATTAATATAAGATATTGACTAAGATATTAAATTAATAATATAGATATATATTATTTCTATTTGATTTAGATTAATGGCCCAAGTGTGATGGACCTAGGCCTAAAAGAGTTTTGGATAAAAGATTAAACCAAAAAATTGACAAAGCCCATTAACCTTATATGGGTTCACTTATTTGATGGAATGAGATTGGGTTAAGTGTTAGCCTAATGACTTAGCCCAATTCCATTAAGTGATAATATATTTGATTTTTAGTAAATCAAATTAAGATAAGGATGTTAAATGACACGTATAAGTCCATAGTGATGTAGAGAAAGTGCATGAGTTGTAATCTCTACATCCTTCTATTTTGGAAACTAATGACTTACACAATAGTTAACATATCATGCCAAGTGGCATATGTGTGATGTCATCAATCTTTACACTTATCACTTACCATGGTTATCTATATTGGTAAGTAAAAGTGAATTACAGAAAAGAATTAATGTAGAGAAAGTGTAGAGAAAAAGAAAAGAAACACATATACACAAAACCTAAGAGTTCTTACAAGGATCATATTAATGTAAAATTATAAGGGTAATTGAGAGATGATACTTTCTTCTAATCGATCAAGGTAAGAAGGAGATTTGGTGAAGCTTGGTGTTTCAAGCTAGAGGTTTCACACTTGGGAGACTAAAGAGTTGATTCAATAGTTGAATCAAGAGGACACAAAGATAGTAGAATCCTTGTGGTCTACATCAAACTTAGTAGATTGTAAGTTTTTTTTAAGACTTATAATTCCTAGGTTGTTGATTTACTTGTTATTTGTATTGCCTTATGAATTAGTAATGTGTGAATTGAAAAATGAATCCTTGGGATTGTAATTCTTCATGAGATGATGAAGGGTTATGTTTACTAAATTTTTAAAATTTGCTCTACTTAGGATTTGATTCCTAAATAGCATAACTGATTCCTAAAAATGGTATCAAAGCTCCTTTTTGCACTTAATGTATGCTATATTGGTTGATAATTGCAAGTATTGTGATTTAGATGGACGTTAGTTACAAGTGTTATAGCTAAACAAATATAAAAATGGCCTTAAGTGTGTGCACAATTGTGGCTGTGCCAACTTGTCAAGGGCATGTTGACTCATGATAATGGCTGGCTGTGCCGACTCATGGTAGCGTCTGGCTGTACTGACTCATGGTAGTGGCTGGTTGTGCCAACTCATCATGGATGTGCTGACTCATGATAGAGGCAACATGTGCCAGGTCAATTTTGAGTCAACACAGTGGTGCTAAGTTGACTCATGACAGAGGCAACATATGCCAAGTCAATTTTGAGTCAGCACAGTGGTACTGAGTTATATCTACTTCCCTTCTTTGTACCCTTTCATGATAACCCTATTTGAAAGGAGCACAAGTTGGAATACTTAAGGGCCTTTAAATGCATGTTTTTGCTTGACATGCATGCAAGAATGATCATGGACTTAGAATACATCCTATGGTTTGTAATAATAATTAACTTTATTATTTTTTATGTAATTAAGTGTTGATTACATAGAATTAGGATGTAATTTTCACCTTGGTATCTCGAGGATTAATTGTAAATCACAAGTTTTATTATATAGAGCTTAAAGAGTTCAAGTGGGATATCCATGGAGATGATTACAAGGTGGCCCTTTTATGTAGCTTATTCTAAAAGTTAGAATAGGTTTTATCAAAGTCCATGATCACTTTTTAATTATGCATCCATAATGCATGTTCTATGTATATATATGATATATATGTTCAAACATGTTATGTGCATATATGATATATATAATTGGATGCCAAAAGTAATATTCATATGTGATATGTGTATGAATGCCATGTTATGTATATATATGATGTATGCAATATGAAAATGGCTAATGTGCAAAGCGAGACCTCAAATAAAGACTCGAAAATCTTCCAAAATAAATTTAGGCCTTGGCTCTCCATTAAAGCAATGACATGCAAAGTTTTAGACATATATACTTTAGCTATGGATACATAGGGGTGTATATTTATGCTAAGAGATATTTGTAGGGTTCATTATTAAGCATGGGATGCTGTGAGTTTATAAACACACTATATACCAAGAATGGCAAATAGGCGTACCTGAGGTTTGTAGTGTTCAAGTTTATAAATTACATTGATTCAATGGTGTGGACCTAACTAATGTAAGGAGACCAAGAATGGTAATTATATGTACCTGAGGTTTATGAACATTAGGAGCCGATTTAATTGAACCTCACATAAGATGTGATGAATAAGAGTTATTCACTTGATGAATATTAACATTTTAAGAATGGCAATTATGTGTACCTAAGGCTCAATCATCCACTAGAAACCTATCCAAGAAGGTTTTCATTTCCTATTTTTGGAAGTGTAGGATTAAATAAAATAGTGGGAGACTATTATGATTAAAGACTAAATCTAATGGTATTAACAATGTCAGATTAACTAATTATCTTGTTATACTTTTGTAGTAATTTGATACTATAAGATCTAAAACCCACTTAGCATCATTCTTGATAACAATAGACTCACTAGGCCTAATCTTGTTGATTGGCTTCATAATCTAAAAGTTGTTATAGCCTCTAAATGCATCTTATATGTCTTGGAACAAAGTCCTCTTGGACCTCTTCCACTTACTACTTCCTAAAAGGAACGTGACACTCTTGAAAAATGGAAAGATGATTATATGCAAGCATATTGCATTATGTGGGCTTCTATGACCAATAAAATTAATAGGCAACATGAGAAGTACATTAATGTAAGGGAAATCCTACTTCACCTACAAGAGTTATTTGGTGAACAAAGTAGGGCCGCTAGATATGAGATATCTAAATGGCTTTTTCATGCCAAAATGAAGGAAGGAGATGATGTTGGAGCATACGTGAATTCTATAATTTGTTCCATTGAGGAACTTGAGAGTCTAAATTTCATGATGGATGCTCAACTTCAAACAGATTTGATCTTACAATCCCTTCCAGACTCATTTAGGCAATATATTACAAATTTCCATATGAATAAAATTGAGTGCACTCTTACAAAATTATTAAACATGCTTGTTATGGTCCAAAGGGCTATTCATAATGAAAAGAGGAAGGAAGTTGCTTTGGTTGCCTTTTTTAGTGGGACTAAGAAGAGTAAGGGCAACAAAAGCAAGAAAGCTAAGGAAAAAGTTCCTAAAGCTTTATGAGGTGTAAGAAAGAACAAAGGCAAAAAGAAAGTTAAGAACACAAGCAAAGGAAATATTTCTATTATGATGGAGAGGGACATTAGAAAAGAAATTGTCTTAAGTTCCTTGAGTCTCTCAAGACCAAAGGAAAGGACAAGATTGGAGAAGGTGAGACTTTCTCTAATTTATTCGTTTCTGAATGTTTTAAGAGCTCATCAAAGGCATGAGTATTGGATACTAATGCTACTTCTCACATATGTTATTCCTTACAGGATCTAGCAAGTGAAAGAAGTTTGGAGTAAAATGAGGTGACTTTGAAGCTTGGAGATGGAGCAAGTGTTGCTACCAAAGCTATGGAAACCACCTCTATTGACGTAAATGATCATGTTTTGTTATTGAACAATGTTTTATATATACCTAATGCTTATAAGAACATCATCTCTATTTCTAATGTGACTAGAATAGGTTATAAGTTTTTATTTAAAAGATAGGTATGTACTATCTATTTTGATAATGAGATAGTTGGCATCAGTTATGTATTATATGGTCTTTATTATATTAATAATAAATCTAATAACAAATAATATCAAACCAATTAAAATGTTGTGAATATAATGATAATTGATAATGCCTCTAATCCTAAATATCTATGGCACTTGTGATTAGGTCATATTGCGGATGATAGAATCACAAAGTTGGATAAAATAGGAATCTTGAGTAATCTTAAATCCTTAAGTAATCCAACTTGTGAAGCTTGTATCTAAGACAAGATGACCCGATCACCATTTGTTGGACAAATGGAAAGAGCTAAAGAAATTTTGGAAATCATACATAGTGATGTATGTAGTCCATTTAATCAAATGGTAAAAGGAGGGTATTACTACTTCATTACCTTTTATAGATGATCTATAAAGGTATGGACATTTATATTTTATTAAATATAAAAATGAATCCTTTGAAAAGTTCAAGGAATTCAAGGTCTAAGTAGAGAACCAAATGGGAAAAAGTATTAAAATCATATGATTAAATCGAGGAGGTGAATACTTAAGTACCTAATTTATAGAGCTCCTTAAAGAACATGGCATTATATTACAACTAACTCCATCAGGCACACCTCAATTAAATGGTGTATCCGAAAGGAGGAATTGAACTTTATTAGATATTGTTTGATTAATGATGAGCTATATAGATTTGCCTACTTTCTTTTGGGGTTTTGCATTCTAAACTGCTGTTTACATTTTAAATTGTGTTCCATCTAAGTCTGTTTTGACCATACCATATAAGATATGGCATGGTAAGGCACCAAGTCTTAAACTAGTTAAGATTTAGGGATGCCTAGCTTACATCAAAAGATTTAAAACAGATAAATTAGATTCATGGTCAATTCAATGTAGATTTATTGGTTATCCTAAAGATAGTTTAGGGTATTATTTTTGTCTTCCTACTGAACAAGTTGTTATTGTAAGCAGAGATGCCATATTTCTTATTAAATAATTTCATCAAGAAGGTGGTAAAGGAAGGAATATAGCATTATAAGAAGAGTCTTCTAATGAGGCCAATCAAGTTAATCAAATGAATATTGATCAATCCCAAGAGTCTAATCCCACTGAAAATATCATCACACCAACTCCTAGAAAATTAAGTAGGGTATCTTATCCATCGGAGAGATATGGTTTTCTACATGATATGCAAGAGTTAAAAATTTATAAAGAACACAATCATTATGATGATCCTATAATATTTGAAGAGGCTTTATTAGATAAAGATTCTTCAAAATAGCTTAAAGCAATGAAATCCAAAATGGATTCCATGTATGCAAACCAAGTTTGGATAGTTGTTTATCCACTTGAAGGTATTGTACTTATAGGTTGTAAATGGATCTTCAAGAGAAAGATTGGTGTAGATGGAAAGGTTTATACCTACAAAGTAAGGCTTGTAATGAAAGGGTTTCGTTAAAGGCAAGGGGTTAACTTTGAAGAAAACTTCTCATCGATAGCCATACTTAAATCCATTCGATTACTTCTTATCATTGCTACACACTATGATTATGAAATTTGGCAAATGGATGTCAAAATTGCTTTTCTCAATGGTTATAATAAGGAAGAGATTTATATGGAATAACTTAAAGGTTATGAATCTAAAGAAAGTTTCAAAGTGTTCAAGCTTGACAAATCCATTTATGGTCTAAAGAAAGCTTTAAGGAGTTAGAATCATTTTTTTCGACGAAGCCATACAATCATTTAGTTTCATAAAAAATGAAAATGAGACTTGTGTGTATAAGAAGGTTAGTGGGAGCCAAGTTACTTTTCTAGCATTATATGTGGATGATATTTAATTAAATGGGAATGCTTACAAATGTGAAACTATGGTTATGTAAACTTTCTCCATGAAAGACTTAGGGGAAGTTACCTATATTCTTAAAATTTAAGTCTATAGGATAGATAGAAAAGAATGATAGGTTTATCCCATAGTCTTTACTTAGAAAAGGTGTCGAAGAGGTTCAACATGCTTGATTCCAAGAGTGGATTATTACCATTTAGGCATGGTATCCATTTATCCAAGGGTATGTCATCTAAAACACCTAATGAGATGGAGCAGATGGCCAAAGTTCCTTATGTTTAGGCCATAAGAAGCTTACTGTATGCTATGTTATGTACTAAGCCTGATATTGCCTATGCTATTTGTGTGACTAGCAAGTTTCAATCCAATCCAGGTTTGGAACATTAGATAGCAGTTAAGTCAATCTTTAAGTACTTGAGAAGGACTAAAGATTTGGTCTTAACTTATGGAGGAGGTGATCTACAAGTAGATGGTTTCATAAATTCTAATTTTCAATCAGATATTAATGATAGAAAGTTAATCTCTATGTTTATTTTCATTTGTAATGGAGGTGTAGTAAGCTGGAAGAGTTCCAAGCAAAGTGTCACTATTGAATCCACTACAGAAGCTAAGTATATAGCTACATCAAATGCTATAAAAGAAGATATTTGGATTAAGAAGTTCATTACTGAACTAGAAGTTGTTCCTTCCATTGAGTCCCTGATTCCTCTCTATTGCGACAATAATGGAGCCATTGTAATGGCAAAGGAACCGAGGTCTCACAAAAAATCCAAACACATAGAAAGGCATTTCCACATTATCAAAGAACTTATTAGAAAAGGCGATATCATCATGCAAAAGATAGCTTCAGTTAAAAATGTTGCTAATCCACTTATTAAAGCATTGATATAACTACAATTGGATTGACATCTTAAGAAGATGGGTCTTAGATACTGTAGTGATTGGCTCTATTGTAAGTGGGAGATTATTAGTATAGGTTGTATGCCCTAGAGGCTAATTACATAATTTGATATTGTAAATTATCCCAAATGGCAATAAAAGAATATTCTATTATTTAAAGTGTTTATTTAATTGAATATTTATCCATTAGGATAATGTTAAATATATTTATTATCAAGAGTTGATGAAATAAGCTACAAATTTATTTAGTACATATGTCATATGATTAATATTTGGGTAATATTAATTAGACTATCACCTCTACCTATTTTCCTTGATTAGTATGTGATACTAATAGTGGGAGGTAGTAAGTCTTATGCTACTTAAAATGAGATATCAAAATAGACATATGGATACTTATATGATAGCTAGATCGAACTGTGATGTTAGATATGTGATCGTAAGGATATTCATTTATAATCAATGATCAAAGTCTAGGTTATAATGGTGCAATAAGTCCTTTGACCTGAGGTGACATGGTTATCCATATTTGAGTGGTCAGAGTTTGTTACTGCTTATATACTTATGTTAATCACATATGGGTATATGGTGTGCGGTGGTTCTAGTTAGTTAAATGTAGGGATGATTGTTCAATCAAGATGGGATTCATTGCCTGGAGTGAACCGAGATAAAATCCTATGCTATCTAAGTCTTTTCTTGATGAATAAGTTCTTGACTGGGAAAAACATAATAGTCTAAATGAGCTTCAATGCTAGAAAAGTGTTTCTAGTATTTGTTATGTTTTATCATGAAATATATCTTGAGATAAGGTCATATCATATGGCTATTAGATTTTGATTAAACCTTGACTCTAGGTTATGTAGAGATCTTCTAATGAAGGGATTTTAGTGCACGATAATTATGACTAAAAGGGTTTGTGTGAATAAATATATGCATTCATTTCTAATTGGGTAGTTATGATATCGATATTAGGGGTCACTCACAACTTATGAGAACTAAATGTGAATAATTGGGATTTTTATATTCAGACTTGAAAGGAGTTTTAAATAATATCAAGTGTTGATATTATCTTCTCATTGCCAATTGGACATGAACCTAGTAAGTCACACCTAAATGGTTTTTAACAAATCTCTATTATTATTAATCTAATTATTGATTAAAGTGTTTAATCAATTAATTATGATTAATGAAGTTGGATTTATGCTTAAAGCAATGATTCTAACATATTATGAAATATAATTTAAATGAAAGGTTTAATTATTAATTTTTACTTAATTAATATAAGATATTGATTAAGATATTGAATTAATAATATAGATATATATTGTTTCTATTTGATTTGGATTAATGGCCCAAGTGTTACGACTTAGGCCCAAAAGAGTTGTGGACGAAAGATTAAACCAAGAAATTGACAAAGCCTATCAACCTTATCTAGGTTCACTTATTTGATGGAATGGGCTTAGGTCAAGTGTTGGCCTAATGACTTAGCCCAATTCCATTAAGTGATATTATATTTTATTTTTATTAAATCAAATTAAAATAAGGATGTTAAATGCCATATGTAAGTCCATGGTAATGTAGAGAAAGTGCATGAGATTTAATCTCTACATCCTTCTATTTTGGACACTAGTGACTTGCATAATAGTCAACATATTGTTAGTATAGACATGCCCTAGTGCCATTTCTTGTAATATAAAAGACATTGTACTTTTATCCCTATGGCAATATACTATTCATTTAGATAAAGTGTTTGTTTATTTGAGTGTTTACCCTTTAGCATAATGTTAAATGAGTTTTTTTTATCAAGTGTTGATAATATGAGTGACAAATTCATTTAGTACATATGCTATAAAATGTTCATAGTCATTGGATTAATAAATGGGTTGTATTAATCCATAGACTATGACCTTTGTTTATTTTCCTTGATCGTTATGTGATATCGCTAGTGGGAGGTAGTGACTCTCATGCTACTTGGTATGAAATATCAGAATATATATGTGGATACTCATGTGATAGGTGGATCGAACAGTGAAGTAAGATAAGTGATTGCGTGGAAAGTCACTTTAGTCAATAATCATTGATGGTGTATATGGTCCTTTGACTTAAGGCGACACGATCATCCACATATAGTTGATTAGAGTTTTTTACCGCTTACATACCAATGCTAGCCACATATGGGTATATGGCATGTGGTGGCTCTAGTCAGTTCTATGTAAGGATGAGTGATCGACCAAATTGGAATTCAATACTTATTCTCAATTAATAAGTACCTAGCTAGGTCAAACTTAACTTACCCAAAAAGTGTTTCAGTGCTAGAAAGTGTTTTTAGTGTAAGTAATGTTTTATTGGGATTTGAACTCAATATAAGTTCATATGATTAAGGCAATTAGAGTTTGATTAACCATAACTCTAGCCAATGTTAAGATCTTCAAATGAAGGGACATTTAGTGCACGATAATTATGTTTTATGGTTCTTATGAATCTACAAATAGCATTGATTTCCAATTGGGTAGTGGTGACATCTATGCTGGGGGTCACTCATGACTTATGGAAACTAAATGTGATTAATTAGGATTTTCATATTTAGCTTAGAAATTAAGAGTTAATATTATTTATTTCCATTGCCATTTGGACTTGAACCTAGTAAGTCACACACATAAGAGTAGCACCAATAATGATATTTATTAATTCAATTCTTACTTAAAGTGTTTAATTAATTAATTAATTAATTAATTGAATTGGATTTTTGCTTGTGCGGGGATCTAGCATATCCCAAAATCTAATTCAAAGGTTAGGACTATTAAATATTAATTTGGACTTAATTTAATATGCGATATTAAGTTTAAGGACCAAATTGATATTTGCTAATAATACTACTTTGGATATGGACCATGAGATGGGCTTTGTAAATGTAGCTTAATGGATGATGCATGGGCTTGGACAATTAGGTGTATTATTAATATGGGCCTTCTTTAAGTGTTAAATAAAACCCATAAAACTAATTAATGGATGTTGTAGAGATGGGCTCATTTAAGAGTTAAATAAGCTTAAAACCCACTTACTAAAGGAGGTGCCACATAAACATGACCATGTGATGATCATGCTTGCATGGTGGCCACCTAAGCATAGCTTTACATGTAATGTGATTGCATGGTTGACAACATGGAGATGTGTCGTAAGCATGCACCTTAAGTTAGTGGTTAATCTTTACATGCATGAGATAGCTTATTTTACACTTAAAGTGAAAAAGTAAGCACATGCATGAGATTGCTTATCCTACACTCAAGCTTAAGTTAGTGGAGATTCTCTACATATGCAAATTAGTCTCTTACATACATACACTAAGTTAGTGGAGTTTCTCTACACACTTGATACTTTACTTACCATTTACATTAGAGAGAAAATAAAAGTTGAGTCTTCTTCTTCATCTTTCATCTAAGTGTTGTCTGAGTAAGAAATACAAGAGTTGTGTTTCTTCATATGTGTGTGTGTGTATATGTATATATATACACACACATATGTATGGATGTATCTATATGTATATATATGCACATTTATGTATGTATGTGTGTGTGTGTGTGTATATATATATATATATATATGCACATGTATGTATGTATGGATGTATCTATATGTACATATATGTACATGTATATATGTATGGATGTATCTATATGTATATATATGTACAAGTATGTATGCATGTATGATATATATATATATATATATGCACATGTATGTATGTATGGATGTATCTATATGTATATATATGTACATGTATGTATATGATATGGACATGGCCACGCTTAAGAATGGTAATGGTGGTGACATTTCTAGAGATAAAGCTAAGGATGGGCTTGATGGAGAGGATAGAAAGAAAACAAAAGATAAAGCTAAGGATCCATTAAGCATGCCACAAGGCCCAATTACAAGGTAAAGGTCTAAGAAGCTACAAGAAGCCTTAATTGGCTATATGCAAGATTGAGTTAGTCAAGGAAGTTCAATTGATCATGCTAGGTTTGGCCAAAGTGAAGACACACTTGAATGGGCTTTATTTAATGTTTTGTAAATCCAAATACATGAAGACTAATGTGGGCTAGTATGTGGGCTCAAATCTCTTATTTAAATTCATAACTATATTATTTGCTATTATGCTTAATAGTTTTATTAGGATTTCTTATATAAGGATGCTATAAAAACCCTCCTTATGGTGTGTTTTGGACAAATTGGAAATTGAATGAAAATTACTCCTTTTGTATATTTGCTTGAATTCTTGAATTCTTATTGAATGCATAAATCACATATCAAGGAATGGGTCTATCCTTGTGGCATGTTAAGGGTTAGGGTTTAAAGAACTTAGATTTCTTTAGGTTGTAATCTTGATCAACCAAACCTTGCAATCTGATTTAAGTGATTCTTGGGTTTTGAAACTCAATTTGTTCTTGGGTTCCCAAGATAATAATTCATGGGTTCATAATCATTAAGGTTCATGGTTCTAATCCTTAGAGGTTCTTAACATTTGGTATCAGAGCTTTAGCTCTTAAATAAGGTTATCTATCCTTTTCTTTAAGTTATTTACTTATTTTCTTTATGTTTTGCATTATTTAGTTTTTGATTCTTGTAGTTTTTTATTCTAATTCGAAAAGAAAGCAAAAAAAAAAAAGAAAAAAAGAAGAAAAAAATGAAATCGGATCTGAAGTATAAAAAAAAGATCAAGGAATAGGTCTAATTGGTTTAATTGTGTCTTGATTTTCTTGAAAATGTGTTTGCTGTGTTAATCCTTGTTCTTGGCATGTTTATATAGATATTAGGGTTGTTAAAAGATTCCTATTACAGCTAGCCTTGAAAGTTTCCTAAACTTAAGAGGAAATTAAGAAGATTTTTATAATCCTACACAAATAAGGATTAAGTGGTTGTTTAGGAAGATTCAAAGGGACATTGAGTTTCATTGACTTGAACCCTACATATAACATCTTATTTGAATTATTTCAATCTTAAATTCATCTTTCTCCTTTAAATATTCTTTTTTTTTGCATGTCTTTTAAGTTTGGGCAAAACTAACACGTTTAAGGCATACATAAGTAACCTTCCTTTTTGATCAACTTTCTTTCTAATTTTTGCTTCCTAATTTGATCCTTACATGTCTTCTACATCAATTTGAAGTTTTTAATTCATTCTTAAGCTCTAAAATCTTGTTTCTATTATTGTTTGGTTAGAACTTTCAATTAAGGTTTAACCTTGATTTCTTGGTTCTTGAACTTAATTCCTTGTTTCTTGCACCTTATTTTCATTCCTTTTACATGACCATTGCTTTATTTTGAGTTTTTCATTATTCTTGATTCATTAAGCACTTGTTTTTGTTACTATTCCCTCTTTTTCTAATTTCAAGCTAAATTGCATGTTTCTTGTTTCTTATATAATTTTCATGTTTCTTGCATCTAGATTGTTTCTTTGTATGTCATTTACATCCTTTTGAAGTTTTCACATGTTTTTCTTTCTAATTTTATTGAAACCATGGCTATTTGTTGATTTTCTTAATTCTTGCATTTTGCCTCAACTAAGTTTTTTAGATTATAATTCATGGTGCTTTGCAAGTATAGTGAAATAACTTAATGTGTGGTTATTAATTCACATAAGAATCCTTGAAAACAAGCTGAGTGGTGTGAGTTTACAGCCTTGTGTGATCATTCTTGATTATGTGAAACACGAGTGACCATCCCAATTAATTAAGATTAAACACGTGAGGGAGTGATAGTGAGGTCCTTAATTCTTTTTATTTTTTATTGCATACTAACTCTTATTACAGCATGTCAAGTGGTTCCAATGGAGGTGATAATATGCCATCTATTGGCATACCTGCGACATAAATTCATGAAAATAAGAGGGTGCAATGAAGTATAATGAATATGAATAAGTAAATTGAGAAGTTGTAACTTGAAATGGCAACCAATCAACAAGCCATTCTAGACCAAATTAATGCACTTGCCTAAGGTTAGGAAATAGGCCGAATGAAGGGGTGAATGTGCAAGGCAATTATGGGAAGCAAATTGGGGTGAATGAGGATGATTTTGATGAGGGCTTTGAGGACTATAATAATGTAGCCTATGGTGGGGTTGGTAGAGGCATGGGTAGAGGAGCTAGGAGGTACCAAAATTGTGGTAGAGGTAGAGGATACTTTGGTGGTGATTTTGGTTGCCATAGGAACTATGATGATGTTGATAAGAACTTAGGTAGCATCAAACTTAGGATTCCTATCTTTTTGGGCAAAACTGATCCAGAGGCATATTTGGAGTGGGAAAAGCGAGTTAACCTTATCTTTGATTGCCATAACTTTTCAGAAGAGAAAAAGATGAAATTGGTGGTTACCCAATTTAGTGACTATGTTATAGTTTGATGGGATCAGTTGGTGGTTAAGGAGGAGGAACATGGAAGAACCTATTGATAGTTGGATTGCACTTAAAATTATCATGAGGAGGCATTTTGTACCTAGACATTACCATAGGGAGTTACATCAAAGACTCCAATCATTAAGGCAAGGTACAAAGAGTGTTGACAATTATTACAAAGAGATGGAGATGCTCATGACCAAGGCTGATTTGGATGAGGATAGGGAAGCTACCATGGCATAATTTATTAGTGGGCTTAATAAAGAGATTACTGATAGGGTAGAGTTGTAACATTATATGGAGCTTGAGGAGTTAGTTCACCTTGCAATTAAGGTGGAAAAGCAACTAAAACCTAGAGGAGCAACCAGGTTCAAATATAAGGGTGCTTTGAGTGGTAGGCCACGTTAGTCTAATTCATGGAATAGAGGTAAGAAAGGTGATGATAAGGTTATTTTCAATAAGAACGAAGGGAAAGGCATTTCGAGCAGCAAAGGCACATTTAAACCTGAAATCAACAAAGAAAAGAATAGAGATATTAAGTGTTTCAAATGCTTGGGGCATGGCATATTGCCTCACAATGTCCAAACAAGCTGACAATGGTGGCTATAGAGCATGGGGCGATTGAAACATTAAGTGAGGAGAGTGACAATGATGATGAGATACCTCAATTGGAAGATGGCAATGGTGATTGCATTAAAGGTCCTATAGGAGGTGAGCTTTTGATGGCTAGGCGAACATTAAGTGTTCAATTAAAGGAAGAAGATGCCTTGGAGCAACAAAGAGACAACATTTTCCACACAAGATGCAGACTTGTCTTGTTATTATTGATGGTGGTAGTTGTACAAATGTTGCTAGCACTTTAATGGTTGAAAAATTGGGATTAAATCTAATTCCACATCCTAGGCCTTATAGATTGTTATGGTTAAATAATTATGGTGATATCAAAGTCAATAGGCAGGTTGTTGTACCTTTCATAATTGGTAGGTATTCAGACAAGGTGCTATGTGATGTTGTGCCAATGCATGCTAGCCATATCTTGTCAGGTAGGCCATGGAAATTTGATATAAAGGCTATCCATGATGGCTTTCTAAATAGGTACTCATTTGTGAAGGATGGAAGAAAAGTTACATTAACACCTCTTTCTCCTAAGGAAGTGTATGATGACAAATGTAAGTTGGATACGGTAGTTTTTTTACTAGGGAAAGTGAAGTTAGGCATGCATTGCATTCAAGTCAGATGTTATTTTTTGTTACTTATAAAGATGCATACTTGAACACTACTGAACTTGATCTTTCCTTGCCGAGTGTGTTTGCTAATCTTTTGAGGGAGTTTGTTGATGTCTTTCCTAAGGAAATGCTAAGTGGATTACCTCCTCAAAGAGGGATAGAACATCAAACAAATTTCATACCCGGATCTGCCATACCAAATAGACCAGCTTATAGAAGTAATCCCGAGGAGACAAAAGAGCTTCAAAGGCAAGTGGAAGAACTAATGTCAAAAGGGTATGTGCATGAGAGCTTAAGTCCTTGTGTAGTTCCAGTGATTTTGGTTCCAAAAAAGGATGGCACATGGAGAATATGTGTGGACTACCATGCAACTAACAAAATAACAGTAAAGTAACATCATCCTATCCTTAGGTTAGATGATATGCTTGATGAGTTGCATGGTGCATGTTTGTTTATTAAGATTGATTTACATTCTGGTTATTATCAAATTCGCATGAAAATTGGGGATGAGTGGAAAATAACTTTTAAGACTAAGTATGGCCTTTATAAGTGGTTAGTTATGTTGTTTTGGCTTACAAATGCACCTAGTACTTTTATGAGGTTGATGAACCATGTCTTGCATAAGTATCTTAGTAAATTTATGGTCGTGTATTTTGATGATATCTTAATTTATTCCAAGTCCATTAATGATTATATCTTGCATGTACGAAGGGTTTTAGAAAATTTTAGGATAGAAAAGTTGTATGCTAATTTTAAAAAGTATAGTTTTTGCATGGAAAGAGTTAATTTCCTTAGTTTTGTTGTTAGTTTAAAGGGTCTAGAGGTTGATGTGGAGAAGGTGGAAGCAATTAGGGAGTGGCCGACACCTAAAACCATTAGCCAAGTTAGGAGCTTTCATGGTTTAGCTAATTTCTATAAGAGGTTCATTAGAGACTTTAGTAGTATGGTTGTTGTAAGCACCCAATTTTGGAATGCAATTGTGCATGTGTGAGATGAAAGCCCTTATGATGAAATTAATCAATAATTGATCTTTAGTGTTGAGTTTCACGATTTAAAGGACTAAATTGCAGCCTTTTTAGGATTTAATTGTAAGAGTTAAAATGTTTTAAGGTCTAAATTGCAGAAAAGTTAATTTTATGGGGTTTTAATGAAATTTTGACAAATACAGGCATAATGCCAATTGGCATTACATGTCGATCAGCATTATGCAATGCCAATTGGCATTGCACAATGCCGATCGACATTATGCAATGCCAACTCGTATTTTCCTTCGTTGTTTCAATATTTTTTTCGAAAAAATCTAATTTTGGGCATGTTGCCAAATTTCTATTGGTTCTGCATAAACATGTGCATGAATCTCTAATTTTGTTTTAACCCTTATCACTTTCTTTATCTCGGGATTTTGATTTTTGAAAATGGAGAGCAGCTGTTCTCTAGCTCCCAGGATCATGCAACCTCTCTACGTGATCATAGGGGTTGAAAGTTGTTTTTTTTTTCTTTAAAAAGCTAGGAGAAGAAAAAATTTGAAAGGTCCAGACTACAAAAAAAAAAACCCTATAAAAATCAAAGACTAAAAAAAAACCATAAAACACAAAACCTGGCTTTTCTTCCTTACATTTTCAAAAAAAACGAAGAGTTTGTATTACATTTTTACATGATTTAGTTCTAAGATCCAAAACGCACACTCAATTAATTCCATATACGGTGAAAATCCATTCTGAAGGGCCATATAATATGATTTGTACAACATTCTTTTTTTATTCTTCTCTTTCTTTTATGATTTTTTATTATTGTTTTATTATTATTTTGGCTATTTAATTTCACTAACATAATTTTTTTTATTTTTGTGTTTTCTTTCTGAGATTTTATGGAGGAGGATACTGCCTGATATCCAAAAATTGAATGGAAGATCCATGGAATGCCATGGGTTTTAAAATGTGATTAGATTTTATGATCATTATTTTTTGTGTTTAGTTATGTTAATTCATTTGGGTTTGTACTTAACTTTAAATTCCATTACGTAGAACATTGTAATAACCCCAGTAGTGAAAATAGTAAAATTTTACTTTTATGCTTTTAAAATGGATTAGTAATCAAGATCACTAGGTAAAACTTTACAATCAATGATGGTAATAGTAAATTAGGGTTTGCACAGAATTGAATTAGGGTTTTAGGAAATCACGTGTGGATGTATGTTTGATCTGCTTTGCATGTTATTATTTGATTAATTGCATTTTTGGGTTTTTATCCTTTTAGGCCCCCAAGCCCATGATAGGTCCAAACCCATCAAATAAAAATACGCTTAAAATGGTTTATGTTAATTAATTAAAAAAAATTAAGCCCATTAGGTTAATTAGACTTAGGCCCATTTTTTAACTAAAAAGTAACCTAGACTTAGCTCATCCCATTTAACTTCATTTTAAAATAAATAAACTTAGGCCCACTTCCCATTTTAAATAAAACAAATACTTAGGCCCATTTATAAAATCCAATTTCTTTAAAATTTGTAGACTTAAGCCCATTCTTAGATAATTACAATCAATAGACTTAAGCTTACTAAATAAAATGTAGTCCTACCTTTAGTCCATTTCATTTATAAATAAAAGCATAAATCTAGCTAACTTTCATTAAAATTAACCTAGTTTAGACTTAGGGATAATGCACTTAAATGCATTTTTTATTTATGATTTTATTGACTAGATGCCTTAGGGTTAGATGGATGTTCAAAGAATTTAATAAAATTGCATGTAATTAGAGAATGAAGTAATGATTTATAAAGTAATTCTAAATGAACATGAGACTAAAAAAAGTTAGTATTCCATTCCCAAAATCTCCTAGTTGTGGTGTTAACTTTCTTTTAGAGAATCGAGTACCACCAATCAAATTGTCCTAGTTATTACCCTGGGTGGTGACCCATTATCTCCACACTATGACTTTGTGGCATAGTAGTGTGTTCTCTAAGGCCCTGAGCTTAAGCCTAAACAGTGTCACAGTTGCTAAAATCTTGGACACGCACTAAACCTCGCTGTCTATAGTGGCGACTCCACTAAGGATAAGAGATACTGATTCTACTTATGTTCTTTAGAGTTATTTTTTTAATTATTATTTTATTCTTTCATTCATTCTGCATGTCCCTATTAAATCAATGGCATTGGTTTATGATTCCATGATTGCACTAGCTTTATGGAGTTGTAAATTGGCTAACCATCACTCTTAGCCTTAACTTGGTTCAAGAGAGATCATCGGGTTCATCTGACAAGAGTTTTTAACCTAAGTCCTAAAGGGGGGTAATCTTCTCTCGAGTTTACAAAGGATGTCGGGCCCTCTAACCTTGGCTTGTAACTCAAGTCTTAAAGGAGGGTCTCTTTACCTTTTTACTGGACCCTAACCACATTAGGCTTAGTTATTTCCCCTAGGATCTACCAAAAATTGTTTGTATGATTTTTACCATGAGGTATTTCTATCTATAAAAGCCTAGGCCCATACTTTTGAAGCCCCTTGGGGTAATAAAGATTGGGCTGGACCTTTATACTTAGAAATGATATTTCTATGCTTATTGACATAAGGTATTTCAATCTATAAAAGTCCAGGCCCATACTTTTAAAGTCCCTTAGGGTAATAAAGATTAGGGTAAGACCTTTATACCTAGAAATATTATTTCTATGCTTTACTGCTTTAAGAGAAATATAGTATGTGCATCGATCCCTGATATCCTCCATTGATATTAAGACCAAGACAAAAAATCTTAGGAAAAGAGACTTGCCATTGAACACATATGCGGGAGGAATAAGGTTGAAAGGATGTATGTTGTACACTTGATTGATACTTGCTACTTATTGCTTGTTGCATAGCACGCGCATCATGTATACATGCATACATACACTTCATCCATCATACTAACACCTTGTTTTGCAGCCATCACAGATTCATCAGGGTCTTCTCATATTTGGGGATAGAAAGGTGGCAGACTAAGAAGAACGAGTCAGAGTTCTAAAACCTTAGCAAAGGAAATCCTGAAAAGACTGGATAAACTAGAAAGAAGCCCTATTAACCCACTTTATTTGGAAATTGAACCAACTTCATCTGAATATGAACAAATGGAACAACAGCAAGGGAACTGAACCTTAAAAGACATCAAAGGAGCTATAATGGATGACATGAGGGCTATGATGCAGGATGTGCTAAGACAAGCACTATATGGACTGATGCAACCTACTACTGTTATACCACCACCTACAATTGAACAACCACCTGCTACTACTGCTGTCCCACCTATTGTGGATGCTCCACTTGTTGCCAATAATGCTAAGGGGCAACCTATTACTAGAAACCTACATGTTATCGAGGTGCAGCCTAAGGATGTTGAGAACTACATGATAGAAAAGGCAAAGAAAGAATCACTTGAATTGGTACAAGACTATGAGTCCAAGCAAATGTGAGCACTGACCTAGAAGATGTCCAAGATTGAAGAGTCAATTAAGGGACGAGGCATGGGGTATTCATGTGACTTTGATGACATGTTCTAGATGGGAGATGATAGGCTGCCTGACAAGTTCAAGATGCCACTACTACAAAATTTTGACGAGAGAGGAGATCTGAGGATTCATCTTAGCCAGTACACAATAACTATGAGCACTACTAAAGCACCATTAGAAGTGATCACTAGGTTATTTGTACTAGCTTCAGAGGGAGTGGCTGTAAACTGGTATCATGGGCTAGAAAAATCTGTGAGAACTGACTAGAAAGAATTATGTACTGCCTTTTTGAAATAGTGTGACTATAACACTAGATTGGAAGTGTCCATCAGAGATCTAGAACTGATAAAGTAGAAACCCAATGAATCTTTCTCTGATTTCCTTACCAGATTCATGAATAAAGCAGGGTTGAGGAAGGATTAGGTTAGGATGATAGTTCGGATTGTGTCACCTAATTTGGTCGAGAGGTTGCAGATGATGAACCCTAAAACTTTTATAGACTTCTATGATGATGGTCTACAAGTAGAAGAGATTGAGAATGACAAGAAAAGAAGCTCTAGAGGTACTAGAACCCAAAACTACCAAACCAAGGGTACGCAACAGGGGAGCACTAGCTGAGCTCTGGACATGCGGGCAGTTCAGCAACCTCGGAGATTCTCTAACTTCAACCAACCACTCTCCAAAGTCTTAGAATGATTGATCCATAAAGGCTTACTCTGCCCCTTAACCTTCTCCAAACTGCCTAACCCGAATGTCCCATATTACGACCCCAATAGCTACTGTAAGTTTCATTAAGTAGCTGGCCACTCCACAAACACCTATATTCACCTCAAATACGAGATCTAAAACCTAATAGACTCTAGAAAAATCACATACCCTAAAAAATCCAACTCCAACCTAAACATTAGAAATAATCCTTTCCCAGACCACCGAAATATCCCACCACCGACCACCATAATGATCAACTCGGGAGTTAGCAAAGAAGAAGTGCTAAACTCCTTTGAAAGCCTAAACCCTACATCTAATGGAGAATCTCTTGATACCTCTAGAGGAGTAGAGGATTTACTAGGACAACCCTCAGGTAAATTTGATTACAAAGTGTTATATTCCAAACCACCCTTTGCTGATATTCCCATTGAATCAATTGATCCCTCAGGTTGGGGTGATGAATTTAATGATGAGCCAATGAAGGAAAAGAAAAAACTTGAAACTCCTGAACAGCCACAAAGAGGAGATTTACTAGGACAACCTTTGGGTAAGTTTGATTATAGAGTATTTTACTGTAAGTCTGGTTCAGCTGATATACCAATCAAAGGGATTATGTCTACAGGATGGGGTGATAAGTTTGGAGATGATAAAAGACCTTTAGCTCTCGAACAGTCTCGAGAGGGAGTTGAAGATCTATTGAATTAGAACTTAGACAAGCTCAATAGGGAAAAATTAAAGGGGAAAGAAACATGCATAGTAGAAGTATGGCAAGATGAGAAAATAGATCGAATCATTGGAGTTGTTGACATATGGTATGACTCTGATGAAGAAAACCTAAGTGGTTTTCATGTGTGGAGTGATGATCCTAAGGTGAATCATGTCACTAGGAGTGGAAAGAATTAAAAAGCAACTGAAAAGAAAACCAAAAGAGTTACAGAAAGAGAAGAAATGGAAGATACAAAAGTAGAGGAAGAACAAAAAGAATACATGATTCTAGAACAACTAAAGAAGGCTAAGGCAAATGTTAGCATTTAGGAATTACTGATTCATTCAGGTAGCCATATAAGAGATCTTGTTAAAGCTCTATCAAACATGAACATTGAAATAACATCCACACTTGAGGCTATGGTGGCAAAGGTGACAGAAAAGAAACATGGGCTGATAACGTTCTCAGATGATGACCTACCTTTGGAAGGAAGAAACCATAATAAGGCACTATTTATTCCAACTGAGGTAAGGGGATAGAGAACCAATTTTGCTATGGTTGATGATGGATTTGCTATTAACATGTGTCCCTTAAAAATCCTACCTAATTTAGGTTTGAAGGCTGATGACCTAATAGATTCAAACCTCATAATCAGAGCCTATAATGATAGCACCAGGAATATGGAGGGGACATTCCAAGCTCTTGTCAAAATAGGACCCATAGAGTCTACAATTGAATTCACTGTGCTGGATATACCCATCACTTATGCCTTGCTATTAGGAAGGCCATGGTTCCATGCTTTGGGAGGGGTTCCCTCAACTATGCATCAAAAGATAAAATTCCCTTATGAAGGAGAGGTTGTGACTATAGAAGCTGGGACTAATGCTTTTGTGGCAACCATATTGGACAAACAGAAGAAAATGTGTGCACCCCTTAGTTTCCAAATTACTGGGATATTTGACAGAATTGAGATGGATCCGAGAATAACAAAAATGATGAAGAGTAGGAATTACCAACCTAGACAAGGGCTGGGGAAGAATGAGCAAGGAAGCCCTACTCTCCCAAAGTTCAAAAGCCAAAGCAACACGACTGGTTTAGGTTATGTTGAAGAACTAAAGTTAATAAATATAAGAGCAAAGAAGAGGTTTAATGCCAAAAAAAAGGAAGCTCTCAAAGAAAATTGGGCCATTAAGTGAGAATTTTGTCAGGCAGGGGAAGGAAAATACTATTTGGGAGCTAAGGAATCAATTAATGTTACTAGAAGAGATGTTCTTAGGTTTGAGATCTTCAAGAAGCAGATTATGGAGAACCTGGTGAAAGATAACAAAGAGGAAGTGATGAAGCTGGCAGTTGAGAGGATGGGAAATGTTACTGTCGAGAAGTTATTATGTCTGCCACCTGAAGAGGAGCCACCCCAGGATTCAGCTTCTATCATTAATGATAGCTTTATTTATGTTTTTTATAAGGAAACTGATGTAATAACGTCTGGTCTATTTGAGGATGAAAACTCTATTTTTTTCCATTGTCAATGATATTAATACTAGTTTTGCTTACTTGTGTGATGTGCATCCTGATAGTTCTGTGCATTATAATTTTGATCATTCATGCATTTTTGACATTAATTCAATTCAATTCGATTCATTTAACATGGGCATAAATGATAATCCTAAGAACATTTATATATCACATGAGGTAACTCTTGAAGAGAGGAAAAATTTTGAGGGAATATTAATAAAAAGAAAGGTAGTATTTGCTTGGACCTACGAAGACATGCGAGGTTTAAATAGGGACATTGCAGAGCATCACATTCCAACTCATCTGAAAATAAAACCAATTAAATAGAAATTGCATAGGATGAGACCAAAATGGAGTGAAAAGTTAAGAGAAGAAATTTCTAAACAAATCTAGGCTAACATTCTAGAAGTAGTAGATTATCCTTAATGGTTAGCAAATATAGTACTGGTACCTAAAAAAGATGGTAAGGTGCGTATGTGTGTATATTTTAGGGAAGCATGCCCAAAAGGTGATTTTTATTTACCTCACATTAATGTAATAGTAGACAGCATAACATCTAGTGCAATGCATTCCTTCATGGATGGGTTCTCAGGGTATAATCAGATAATGATGGTAGTTATGGATAAGATCAAGACAACTTTCACCACAAAATGGGGGACATATTGCTATAAGGTTATGCCTTTCAGGTTAAAGAATACATGTGCAACATATCAAAGGGCAGCCACTGCTCTTTTCCATGACATGATGCACAAGGAGGTTGAGGTATATATGGATGATATGATGGTCAAGTTATAAACTAGAGAGGGACACTTTAGAGCTCTGGATAAGTTATTGGCTCGAATTGAGAAGTACAAACTAAGGCTCAACCCGAAGAAATGCATTTTTGGGGTTACTTCAGGAAAACTACTAGGGTATATAGTTAGCAATAAAGGAATCCAAGTGGATCCAAATAAAGTGAAAGCTATTTAGGAAATGCCAGCACTGAAGACAGAGAAAGAAGTGAGAGGATTCATTGATAGGTTATAATATATTAGTAGATTTATTACAAAGCTTACTAATATTTATGACCCTATCTTTAAACTCTTGAGGAAATACCAGCCTATGAAGTGGAATAATGATTGTCAGAAGGTCTTTGACATGATCAAAGAATATCTGGCCAATCCACCTGTATTAAAGCCACCGAGACAAGGTAAGCCATTGATCCTATACTTGGCATTAGAGAACAATGTAATGGGGGCAATGCTAGCACAAAAAGGACCAAAAGGGATAGAGCATGCAGTGTATAATCTCAATAAGAAGTTTCTACCATAAGAGGAAAAGTATGACTTGGTAAAGAAGATGTGTTTAATCATGATTTGGGAAACAAGAAAATTAAGGCACTATTTTTAGTCCTATAGGGTTCAAGCTATTTCAAAGATAGATCCCTTAAGGTACTTATTTTAGGCACCTACTTTGACTAGAAGAATGTCTCGATGGTTAGTACTTCTGACTAAGTTTGATATAGAATACATCACCACAAAAATCAACAAGGGAAGGGTAGTAGTAAAATTCCTAGCTCAAAATGTAGTAGAGGGTGATAAAAATTTATAATTTCCAGATGAGAACTTAGCAGTCATAGAGCATCGGGATTGGAAGCTTTACTTTGATGGGGTTGTAAACAACAGAGGAGCTAGATTAGGAGTAATTCTTGTTACGCCAGAAGGAGAGACTGTACCAATGCTAAGAAATTAGACATCAAGGTAACGAACAAGTTGAGTATGAGCCATGCATTTACAGAATTGAAGCAGCTCTAGCAGCTGGGGTAAAGGAATTACTAGTTTATTAAGATTCAATGTTAGTAGTTAGCCAAGCTAATGAGGAATAGGAAGTGAAAGAGGAAAAGTTGAAACCATATATCTGCTATTTGAAAGCTTTAATAAAGAACTTCAATAAATGTCTCTTTATCCATTTGTCAAGAGATGACAATCAGATGGCAGATGCATTGGCAACACTCTCTTTAATGAGGGATAGTGTGACAGGATCAACTATGAAGATTTTGGTAATTATAAAATCAAGAGCTCCGTGTTATCGAGGATTGCAGATTATGAGTGTTCAAATAAGGCCTAAAGAAAAGCCATGGTTTTATGATATTCAAAGGTTTATCGAAGAAAGAAAGTATCCTGATAAAGCGACCTTAAAAGAGAGATATGCTCTTTGTGTTTTTGCACGTAACTATACAAGTCATGATGGAGTATTATATAAAAGAATGCCAAATAGAATGCATCTCAAATGTCTCAAGAAAGATGAAGCTGAAGAAGTGATGAAAGAGATTCATGCAAGAGCTTGTGGTTCTTACATGAATGGGATGATCTTAGCAAAAAAGTTACTCATGCAAGGGTATTATTGGATGAGTATAGAAAAGGATTATATCAGAATAATGAGGTAGTGTCATCAATGCCAAATCTATGGAAATCTTAACCATCTTCCTCCTATAATGCTAAATAGTTTATCATCACCTTGGCCTTTTGCAGCTTAGGGAATTAACATTATAGGAGAAATAAGGTCGACAAGATCGAATGGGCATAAGTACATAGTCGTGGCAATAGATTACTTCTCTAGATGGGTAGAGGCTAAATCCTTCAATGCTATAAAAGCAAAATAGACAGCACAGTTCATCGAGAAAAGTCTTATTTGCTGGTATGGGGTTCCACATCACATTGTGACGGATAATGGTGTCCATTTTTAGGCTGAAATAGCGAAATTATTGCAGAAGTATGGGATTGAGCATCATAAATCTTCACTGTATCATCCCTAGGCTAATGGAGCAATAGAAGCAGCTAACAAAAATGTCAAGAAAATCCTCTCTAAAATGGTCAAGACTTACAAAGATTGGTCTAAGTTTCTTCATTTCGCTTTATAGGGATATAGGACTACAGCTAGAATAGCCATAGCCCAAACTTTATTCTCCTTAGTGTATGGTTGTGAAGCAGTCTTATTAATAGAAATAGAGATCAAATTCTTGAGAGTAGTTATGGAAGTTAGAACTCCTGAGAGTGAATGGGCATAAAAGAGATATGATCACCTTGCATCTCTGGATGAGAAGAGGATGAATGCTTTATTTCACACTTAGATATATCAGAGGAGGATAATAAGATCATTCAATAAGAAAGTTAAGCCTAGAAAGATAAAATTTGGGGACATGGGGAGAGGAAAGTTCATACCAAACTGGGAAGGACTGTATTTAGTCAAATCGATTATGCCTAAAGGAGCTCCGAAGATATCAGACTTGGAAAGGAATGAATTCATGGAGCCTTTTAACTTGGATCACCTCAAGAGATACTACCTATAAGAATAAGATAAAAGTAGTAAAAAGAAAATAAAGTATGCTGATTAGAAAACCTAAAAAGGCTAGTGAAGCAAAAGTCAAAACATTCCCACTGTTTAGAAAACCCGTAAAGGGCTGGCAAGCAAAAATTAGGGAATAAAAAATAAAAGAAATGGTCCCACTGGCTAGAATTCAGCCATGGGCTCCATCCTCTGGTAGGATCATCCCGATGAAAAGTGTCTGGAGGTCTGACAGATAAGGTCCGAGTACTATAAGGATCAATGCCTAAACCTGCAAGTTGTCAATCAAGCATCTTGATCTCACATTCCAGATCACTAGAGTAGCTCTGTACATATAGGAAATAACATGTCATATGAATTTCATGCATACATTTGCACTTCCAGTGTATATACTTACCCTCCAACTATCTGTGACCTACATAGTGATTAACCTCTGAGATGAGGCTAGTCCATGCAAGTACTCTGCCTATGTTTGAGGAACCTGTTTTGTAAATTTATTAAAAATAGTGTCAAGTGTATAGATCATATAGGGAATAAGTAAAAAATATTCACATGAGAAGCATCTACTGGAGAAAGGATAGGAAGTTAAACATCACTAAAGTGCATATGCTGCTCAATTGGAATCTGAATAGTAGGAGCCCAGTACAATATGGACCTATCTAGGAGAGAGATATTACCAAGGGTAACACTCGTAAAAGTACCATCACGACTAGTCCCGACATGCTGAGTATGATGTATAGGGCTAGGTCTAGGCTCAAACCTCTTAATATCAGGAACAACATCAATCTCTATAGCAATATTGGTCTCCTCTTCTATCACCTAGACAACAGGAGAGTGAACCTCCGCAAACTGAAAAAAGAGAGAGTGATTCATAGGTTCTAAAGGAAGTAGCTGAGACAATAAGAAATTACCTCAGCATCCTTTATATGAATCTGCTCTAAGAGGCTCTCACAAATGAACTTTTGATAATGTTGAGAACACTTAAGAAAATCTGAGGCAGCATATCCATGTAGTGCATCTCTCAGCTCTAAACCTATTAGATGCGAGCTGTGGAGCATAGAGGAAGGGACATTATATGGAATGCGGTGTTGAGAAGGCCCAAAAGACTAGCGATACTCTTGTTCCCCTAAATACCACATCAAATAGCCATATCTAGGGAGTAGAACCCTCATGGGCTCAAGGCGTATTGCAGCAACCATGAAATCGCATCGTTAGATGTCATCAACACCCTCTAGCTAATCAGAGTTTATCTGTAATTTAGGTTAATTAAGTTTAACTCATATTAAATTACAATATACTAATAATTTTATTTTTCTTACCAAGTGCCATTCAATTGTGTTTAGCTGATCACGATACATCTACAAAGTGTTCATGTTGCTAGTAAGGTGAGAAGAACCCCATCTCATCATCAGAGGAAAGCTCCTATCAGAGCTAATAGCACTAAAGCCTCAAATTAACTTGATCTCTATACTCCAAATTTGAAAGGAAGAGAGCATATCAATAAAAGGAAAAGGAAAGCAAGAAAACAAAGATTAAAGAAAAGGATAACATACATGCAAGATGTGCCAAAAGCTACACATCGTGACAGCACCTCTACAGACAGTGTCTAGCCTGTAGTAAAGGAAAGCGAGTGCAGAAGATCCCCAATCAAGTGTGGCAACCCAATCCAAGTCACGAAGTGGACCAAGCAGATCAATACTGACCTTATAATCGGTCTCGCAAAAGAGGGTCGTACCCAATAATATTAGAAGAAGACACCTTGCCTTCTGGGTAATTTGACGAGAAATAGTAGTGGGCAGACATCTAAACCCCTGAACTAAGGATGAAAGTTGAACATTCTTTCGATTCTTCCACATCGGAATGAACCCTATTAGGTCACACACATACTAACTCTATGCGTCTTCAGAAAGATTACAGTAGCTCACATCAAAAGGAACTAGGGACCCTCTGAAGGCAATCCCAGTAATAGTAGAGAAGCTCATAGGAGAAAAGGTTAACTCATCCATGCGAGTATGAAAAGTTTTGGTAGTATCCATCCACCACTCAATCAAAGCGAACAAAGAATAATGGTCAGACCGGCCTTGAGCAGTCGGAAGCACAACAATGAATCACATGAACCCAAAGGCCCAAATCAGACATGTCACATGCTCTGACAGTCCATGAATTAATTACCAGGCTAGATTAAAACATGCCATGAATTTTATAGGACACTGATTAAGTTTAAAGGACTTAATTAGTAAAAATGATAGTTAATTAATTAAGTAATTAATTAATTATGTTAACAAGAAATGATGATTAATTGATTAGTTAATCTTGTTAATAAAATGATGAAAAATGGTGATTAGAAATATATATATATATATATATACACACACACACACGTACATATATATATATTATAGGCCAAACCCAGACTTAGCCCCCTGAACTTTTAGCCAAAATCTCATTGGCCAAACTTCTAAAATGACCTTATAAACACCTCAATTTTTAAAATGTGATATTATATATATATACACGTACATGCATGCATATATATTATAGGCCAAACCCATACTTAGCCCTTAAACTTTTAGCCAAAATCCCATTGGCCACCTAAACTTCTAAAATGACCTTATAGACACCTCAATTTGTAAAATGTGACCTTATAAAAATCTCAAGTTGTAAATTTGACATTATTTAAACACTCCATGTTTTGCTCCATTGTCCATACCTGAAAGAATTTTCTTTTGATCCTAATAATTTTTATAAACTATCATTTTGATCCTCTCCTTTTTTAACATTTTTTTAAAAATCCCTAAGCTGCATTATTTAAGTATCACTTCTTCACATCCAAAAAATCCCTAAACCACAAATTGCTTATTTCTTTGAAATGCTTAATTCCTAAATTACATCATTATTCTTGATAAAAAAATTACACCTTTATTCCCAAATTCAACTTTGAAACATCCAAAACAAATATGAAATTCTCCCAGATAGAGAAATAGTAATAAATTTGCTTCTTTCTCTTTTTTACTGCACCAAATCAAGGCTCAAGCAAATCAAAATCATGCTATTGAAAATCCTCATAAATAGCAAATATTATTAAGTTAATTCTAAAAAAATTAGAAACTAAACAATATGAGCCCAAATCAATCAAATCTATTGAATCCAACATACATATTTTCTTATCTAGATGCTAATTTGTCTTCTACAGTGTTCTAATATTCAAATGCTAGACACCCAGATGCAAAAATTTGAAAATCATGATTTTCAACTAATAAATACTAATAAACAATAGCTCTTACAAAGAAATGAGGAGAAGGCACTATATAATCAACAATGAAAACATTCTCTAAGTAGTCCCTGAACTTCTCTTTATGCAAATTCACCAGCTCTTCCTTGGTGTCCACTATCTCCATCACATTTAATCTTGGAAAAACCATAACTGATGTGACCATAATGACCAAGCCTCATTGCAAATCTTTGCCATTAGTGATCCAATCAATGGCCATGATGTCGTCATAGATCGGAACAACATTCTCTTTAACAATGATGATGCGGCTGGGATGAGAAGCATATGCGTTCAGGTTTTCATTACAAGAGTAACAACTGTGGAGCATATGAGTGAAGGGAATTGAAGAGGACTTGACACGGTGAAGAGGACTGACAACGAGGTGAATGATGGGGTCGAGCAAAATGAGGCTATTTAATTTATGGAGTCGATGTCGTCTTTAATTTTAAAGAGCATTATGTGTTCAATTGTTGTTGAGGACATCCTAACTAAGGTTTGAGAGTGATGTTTGGTAAAGGAGAAGGAGGCAGATTTGTTTCTTAAGAAGTGTTTGAGAGGTGAGAAAATAAGAGAAAATGAGAAAGAAATGGTGTGTTTTGAGTTATATGATCTATAACTTTATGAACATTAAAATATTTTAAAATTTTTTGGAGTTATTAATTGTTACTTGGAATAAAATATTCTTAGAAAACAATATTTATGAATAAAAATTATAGATTAATAATTATCATTTTTTACCCTTCATACATGCATGTATATATATGTATATGCATGTATATATATGTATATGCATGTATATATATATGCATGCATATATATATATATATTAATAATTATCATTTTTTTACCCCTCATACATTCAAAGAATAAAATATTCTTAGAATATATATATGCATGCATGTATGTATATATATACATATATACAAATTTATAATAACATATATACACAGATACATATATACATGTATGTAAATATATATATATATATAGGTATAATACATTCGTTGACACCTAAACTTGCACAAATTTGTCACTTTGACACTTGAACTTTTATTTTTGCTTGTTTAACACCTAAGCTTGCTTATAACCTCATATATAAACACCTCTTAAGAGACAAAGACTATCACTGTAGCATGTGTTTCATAAATACACTAACTAGGATGACACGTCAGCTTGACTAGGATTTATAGAATGACTCAAAATTGCCACATCATTAAAGTGTTTAGGGTGTTTAAGGTAAAAGTAAACTAAAGTAAAGTTAACATTAATTTCTTCTTTTCCCATTGCCATTAGCCAAAATACACAAAATCAGAGTTCATGTAATTAAAGAGTTCGATACAGAGTAAAGTGGCATTGCTTATTTAATAAAAAACCTTATCAAATTCTAAAATTAAAATAAAAAAAACTTTGCTTCAATGGAATTGAACTTGAAGAAAGAATTTACAAGAAAAGAACTGAATAAGTGTTTCTATCAAAGAAGGAGAATTAAAATATTCTAGAATTAGACATAAGCAAGGTAATTTTACCCTTCAGTTCCATTACAAATTGCATTGAAAGTGATTTTGGTAATGTTGATATTAAGTGGAAAAGTTAGGGCTTTTTTATTGCATGTGAAGTAACACTTTTTTTATCATATGTAAAGTTAGAGCTTTTTATATTGTTGTCATCTATAAGTTTGAGCTTTTTTTATTGTATATGAAGATTTTTTTATTCTCAAATTAGAGTTCACCACTATTAACAAAGTGGTAAAGCAAATAAACAAATGGTTAATTTTGATAAATTTTTTTATAGAATGGAGACTTTTTGTATTTATTACATCCATGGTGTATGGTTGGTCAATATAGGAGATGATGTTGTGTATTTTGGTGGTGAAATTCTACTAAATCATGGACTTAATGTAGATAGAATAGGATACCTAGACATATTAGATGAAGTAGAAAAAATGGGATATAAAAAGGTGAAGCTGTATTTTAAAGTTGGAGTTATATCATAGTCACTAGGATTGAAAGAGATCCACGATGATAGGGGATTAATAAAGCTGCTAAAAGTGGTAAAAGAGGAGAATGGTGTGGTCCATGTAAATGTAGAGGCTATTAAAAGTGGAGGTTGTGAGAAAGTGGTCCCACTAATAAATAATGAGCCAAAATAATAATGGAAAAACACAAGGGATACTGGTGGTGAAAAAGGAAAGGTTATAAAAGGGAAAAAAAGTCATGAAGCTGAACAATAGGAGTCTAGACAAGAGGTTGAAAATGCAATAGATCCAAGAGGGAAGAAGGCAAATTTGGCAAATGATGAGGGTAAAGATGAGGAAGGTGAGATGGGAGTTATGAGGAAGATAGTAATACATATGGGGAAGTAGCAAAAGAAGTACTAGCTGAAGATGACTTTATGAATGCTAAAGATGAAGCTAGTAATGTTAATAAAGAAGTAATAGCTATGAGACAAGAATTAAGAAAATATAAAAGGAGGAGACCTTCTAAGGACGCTACAAAAGATGATGACCACAATGAACTAAGTGCAGTTGGAGTTGATGTTGGTTTTGATGATAATGGTTCTTTTAGGAGTAAATATGTAGGTAAATAGGAGGTAATGAAAAATATTTTGATAGTGACGATCTAAGAAGTGAATTCAATAATGTTGAAGATGAGCTGCTTGAAAGATCACATAATCATAGAGTACAATATGATCCTACTTGTGAAATTCCAATTTAGGAAATTGGTATGGTGTTTAATAATGCAATTCAATTTCTTGAAGCAATTACTAAGTATGCTATTATGAGAGGAGTTCAATTGAAGTTGAGAGTTAATAAAGCCAAGCAATATGTATGGAAGTTAATTATGATTAGCATATACTTGGAAGTATAGATGGTAATACTACAGATTTCACTGTGAAGACTTATAATACAATGCATAAATGTTTTAGAAAAAATAAGAATAAGTTGTGTGCCTCTAAGTTCATTGCTAAGTATTTCAAAGAGATAATTATTTCATAGCTATCTATCAAATTGTAGGAATTGCAAGATTTGTGTAAAAAGCAACTAAGAGTAAAGGTTGGGACTACTGTATGTAAAAGAGCAAAACTGAAAGTTATGTCATAATTCATGGGTGACTATAAAGAGGAATAAAAGAAGATCCAATGGTATGCTGATCAAATTAATGAATCAAACCTAGGAACTATATACTTTGTGAAGACAAACACTATTAGCAAACTAGGAAAAATATTGTTTGAAAAATTTTATGTTTTCTTTAATACACTAAAACAAGGGTTTATTGAAGAGTGCAGAAAAGTTATTGGCATTGATAGTTGCTTTTTGAAGGGAGTTTGTAAAGAGTAAATTTTGTTAACTATTGCAAAGGATGGGAATGGGCAAATGTACCTAGTTTCATGGGTAGTAGTGCAAATGGAATGCAAGGAAACTTAGAGCTAGTTTTTAACAATGTTAAGAGATGATTTGCATATAGGATCTAGCGATGGATTTATGCTAATTACAAGCATGCAAAAGGTAAGTCAACTTGTAGATTTTAGCTCCATTTTAATTTTATTATATCTATTTTTTAAGGGTTTGGTCATAGCCATTGAAACATAGTTGCTTGATTATGAACATAGAATGTGCATTAAACATATATGGTCTAACTAGGTAAAAAAGTGGTGAGGTAAGCAAAGGAAAAAAAGATTTTGGATGTGTGCTAAAAGTACTTTTGAAGTTGAATTAAAAGACAACTTTATTGAATTAAGCAAATTAAGTAAGGGCATTATAGAAGACTTATTATGTTATAATAAGGAGAGATGGATAAGATGTTATCAAGGGTTTGAAACAAAAGGTGATATTATAGAGAATAATATATGTGAAAATTTTAATGCATGGATCATTTTAGCTAGATATAAGTCCATTGTAACAATGCTTGAGGAAATTAGAACCAAGACAATGCAAAGGATTCAAGCCATGAATCATTTTGCTACAATATGGATCAGTGACATAGCTCCAATAGCCATGAAAAGGTTTGAAAAGAACAAAGAGGTCTCAGTGAAGCATGAAATTTTATAGAATAGAGATGCAAGTTTTGAAGTTCAAGATGGGCCTTATGGTCATATAGTTGATTTAAGGAAGGAAACTTATTCATGTATGTCTTGGTAATTAAAGGGAATCTCGTGTGCACATGCTATATGTGATATGCACTATAGACACATGGAGACTCCAAATTTCATTTCCAAGTGGTATCATAAGGAAGTTTACCTAAAGACATTTTCATATTACATTCAATGTGTCTACGGCATTAAACTATGGAAAGAGAAAGATTATCCACCTATAGAACCACCACAGATTAAAGCTTTACCTGGAAGACCAAAGAAGAATAGAAGGAAGGCAAATGATGAACCAAAGAAGTAGAGTACACTTCTAAGAAGAGGTGCAAAAATAAGATGTAGTTTATACAAATAATAGGATCACAATGCTAGAAGATGTCTTAATAAACAAACACTTATCAATTAGGCATGATGGATAATAACTTCAATTAGTATGAAATTTTATACATTTAATTGAATCCATTTAATTTTAATATTTATATATTTTTCAGGGATATAGTAATAATGGAACTGAATGTGATGTTTTCAATAATGAAGCATTGGAAAATCAAGTATTAAATATACAATGTCTGATTGATTGCTTCATTATTGTGCATTGTAACTCATTTACCATGTTATGATCACCAAACTACTACAAATAGAAGAGGCAGAAAAAGTGTAGGGCAAGGCACTTCAAGCCATGCTACTGGTGCTTTAAATTATTAGCAAGGTACTTCAAATGCTACTGGTGCTTCAACCATGGTTGGCACATCAGGAATTAATAGAAAAAGAAGCTTGTCTCAACCTATAGAGAATTCACATAAAGAAAAGAGATTTATTGCGTATGGTCTCTACAATAATTTGAGAACTGGACTTACTACTAAAAATGTAAGTAGTAATATTCAATTTAATGTGCACTAAATTTAAGGAATGTAGTTGTTGTCTTCTTTCAATAGAGGTTTGCATTTGTTTATGGATGAACTAGGTTGGTAAACCAAATACCAAAACAATTCACTATGGTAACCTTAAAAAGGCAAAAGAGTCCACAAGTGATGTAGGCTTTCGACCATATGGACTCAAATTTAAAGGGAAATCTACCATTACCTCAAGATAATTACAACAAGAAAGAGCTAGCATTCAGATGACAAATAGAATTACAGCTCAATCAAAGTCTACAGATGTCAATTTCAATCAAAGCTAATATAGTGTTGTTGCATTAACAACTTCTACAACACTAAGAGGATGCAATCTTAGTCAACCTACAAATTCAACAACACTGAATTTAGGCAACAATGACAAAGGCAAAATAGTTTGCTAGTTCTTTTAAAAATGGAAACTTTTTACAACTTTAATTTGGGATAATTGTTGTCATGACTTGGTTATTTGTCATTTTAGGAACATTGTTCTGAAGACTTGGTTATTGAGCTTTTATTTTGCTATTTTATTTAAGTTATGAATGTAGTAAAGAGTCAATGAGCTTATATTTTATTGTGTTATTGACTTATGTTATATAGATTATGAGGACTCATTGCATAAGCCTTTTTGAGACTTAATTATTGTATTTATAGAGTGATTAACAAAATTAAGCCTTTAGTTCTATTATGGAATTTCTATTTTGAGTTTAAATGAAATAAGATCCATTAAAGAGCATTTTTTTTATGGACTTATTTATATACTCTTTTCATTGATGCTTTTATTTAATGTCTAGAATTTGTTATGAGTATTAGTTCTAAATTTATTCACTGTTTTGTTTGAAAAAAAAAATCAGTGTCTAGCTTTGCCACTGAGCACTGTACTTTTTATTGATGTTTGTTAATTCTTTAGAGGTTTTATGCCTATATAGTGTGGTTGAGTTTTTTGGTGTTAGTTTGCTCTATGTTAATATTTAGTCACTGTTAGTTTTCTTTATGCTATTATTTGAATGTCAAAATCATATTAGTGATGCATATGAATTTATGCTTCGACAAAATTTGGCTCACATCAAACCACAGTTCTGTTGGGTTTTAGATTTTACAATTCAGAATGCTAATATTTATTGAAGGGTGAAAAATTGTTCATTGTCAAATAACATAATGTATTTCATTGTGATTGTCATAAAAAAAATTCTCAAAAGAACATGAACAAATTCTCATAAAAAATGCTCTTTATTTCATTAATTTTTTTTTAGATAAGAACATGAGCCTTGTAAACTGATAACTAACTATAAACCCCATCCATCATACTACCTACAATTAACTATAAGAAGCTACCATCATACTAACTACAAACTATAAAACCCCATTACAAAGAGAAAAAAACACCTAGCTAAATCCTTCTTGTGATCAGACCAACAATCATCAAACTTAAAACAATAACCAATAACAATGGTTTATTAGCTTGTGCTTTGGCATTATATCTTTTGATTTTTGCTTCTCTAGCTTTGGTAATCCCTCATATAAAGGTGCACTTCACATGCTCAGGAATTGGAGGATCGTACCATTGAAAATACCTACAAGCTTGCTCACCTCTAACCTATCAAACAACAAATTTTTAGACAATCTCTTCAACACCCAAATCCCTAATTTGTAAAATTAAGTGCAATAAAGAGAAACTTACACTAAAACAAGGATAGCCAAAGCAATATAGGTTGGCTGCTTTGAAAGCCTTAATCAAACCTTATACACATACACATATGATATCAATTATCCATAAGCAATGAATTAAGAAATTAAATAAATTACACATAATAATTTAGAATTGGAAAATTAATATAGGAACTCACTTTTTTCTAGTCTGACATAAAGACCCATAATGTTCTGAAGGCGTTTCAAAACCATCGAAGAAACCATACCCAAGATCCCTTGTCTTCAACATTAATATATCTTAAAAATAGTGGAAACATGTTCTTATTCTCATCCCTCCCTATGGTGCACAACAACTAGCGTCCCATTTTTGTTTTCAAATGACACCTATCTAGACCCATGATTGGCCTTAGCCTACTAAAATATTATTGCTTCATTAGTGAAAATCTAATATATATGAAGTGAAATATAATAATTTCTTTAGGAAGGCTAGTAACAATCCCATCTTTATTTGGTTTAGGCTTGGATTGTGTTAACTCTTTTTTCAACTTAACACCACTCCCTGGCATCAATTTTTGAATGGTTGTGCTCTTTCATATCTCCTTCTATTAACTTTTTTGATAATCTCTAAGCTCTATAACATTGAGGTGTAGAGATAACATGTCCTATCTCCCTTTCAAACTTATTTTTTATTGCATTAACATCCCATATTGGATTCTCCTAGAAATCCTTAAGATATTTATGTGCTAAGTAAGTACTAATGACTAAGCTGTATTTAAATTCCATTGGACATTGATGTTTAGGTAGAAAGGACTTAATTTGGAAAGTTGTTATCTTCCTAAACTTAGAGGCATGTATTCAAAATCCACATCGGTGCTTGCAAATTGTTGTAATCTTTTTTGCACAGTTATTAACAAACACATAGTGATAACCTCTCAAAAGTGCCCACTTTTTTCATGTCTTTCTAAATACCTTATAGTTATTGAATTTTAAACCCTTAACTAGTTATGGATTAATAAATCCCTCAACTTCATCAAATTTAGGAAACAATTCTTCTTGATTATCAAAACCATTCAATGAATTTAGATCTTCATTATCTATAACAGCTTCAAATCCTTCCTTCAGATCATCTTCATTAAAATCCTCATTATATGTAGGATCTCTTTCTTTGTTTGCAGATTGTTTAGCTATTTTATCTCCTTGACTTATGGCTTCCTTTTCATCATTCATATTACACTCTAACCCATCATCACTACCTTTATAGTCTATACACAATTCACTTGGTTCATCATCTTCAATATATGATGTCTCAGTCCCTTCACTTAATGAAATACAATAATCTCCATCCTCTAATCACTTTTTAAGATCCCTTAATGCTTAGACCCTCTACATTATAACTCCTTATATATCTAGTACACCTAGACATCACACTACTAAAATCACCCACTTTTTCCCTTGCGGCGTTAAGAACTGCCTCACTTTTTATTGCAACACCAACACCTGCCTCACTAAAACCTACATTAGCACCTATAGGTTCACCACCACATGTAGCTCTACTAACTGCATCCCCACAACCTTCAACACCACCAACTGCCTCACCACCACCTACCTCACCATCACTTGCATCAACAACACATGCCTCACTAAAATTGTAATACGTTTAAGTGATGTCAACCACATCTTCACTATTTTTCTTACCCTCAAATGAATCAAAATTACCATTATCTCCTAACTTTTCCCTCATTAAGCTCCTTAACACCATCACTATATTCAACTACTATAGGTGCATCAATTCCAATATAGTACAATCTATATAAATATATAAAGCTAAGCTCCACAAGTAATCTTCCAAAATGTTAACATATGGCTCTTTAGAAATGTAACACGTGTGAAGCTTTGAATTAGGTTTATTATCTACCCATGAAAGAGAGCAATCAATGGTCCCTTAATGAATTTCATCTTCCTTTAATTATTTTTTCTTCTTTTCATCTTCTTTTTTGTTGTCCTTATTCCTCAAAATCTTCAGAAGAACCCTAATGAATTACATCTTCTTTTCTATTTATTTGTTCCTCCTTATTTTAAATTGCAATTCTCGCTATATTTGTACATGTTTTTTTAGTTTTTTTATGGGTTTTTTTTTAAATTGGTTTGATTGAATTTGGTTACTTTTATAGCTTTCCTGGATACATTAAAAAAAAAAAGGTTTCTCCTATATTTCATTTAACTTTCAATATATATATATATATATATATATATATATATATATATATATGTTCATGGAAATATACGCTTTGTTTTATGCGTTTGGTTTGGTTTTAGTTTTTAGGGTTGTTTTTGACACAAAAAATGGAGATTTTAAGTATAATTCATCTGATAAGATCTTTTTTTGCGATTATTTATGTTATTTTTGTATTTAGATGCTAATTGTGTGTTAGCATTTTTTTATTTCTTTGCAAATATAGTTAAAAACTGTGAAAATTGAATTCTAACAATTGTGAGTATTTAAAAAAAATGAGAAGTGAATTGTTGTCTTTTTTAAAAGATTGAATATTTGAATGCTTTGATGAATGTGACTCTCTATGATAAATTGGTTATTGACATCAGTTTTTAATTTAGATTACTTTGGTCCAGAGTTGTACCTTACCAAAGTTTACAGTTTTATGTATGCAGGGATATTTTAACATTGATAATCTGCTATGTTTGGGGACTAAGTTTTTGTAATTCATTCAACATTTTTTACTTTTTTATTGATTATTGAGGATCTTTAGTGGTTTTTTCAATTTAATATTTGATGATATTAATGATAATGTATACTGATAATTTTATTTTTTTTTCAATTTTTACGTGCTAATGCTATGGATTTGCTACGTTAACAATGATAATGATGCTTTCATTACAGTGTAAGTTGCATTCCTAGAGAAGCTGTTGGAGTGTGAATTGAAAGTAAGGGTAGTTTTATGAGAAAGTACTCATATTAGTTATGAAGAATTTAATTCTTTAGTGTGGTAATTCGTGGTAAAGAACTTGTGCCTGAAAATTTTGTCTTAAACTCTGCATATTAAGCAAATCAAAGCAAAAGCTTAGTTGTAAGTGTTTGCTTCTGTCTTTGAAGTTTTCTTCTTGGTTATATTCATATATTGTTGACTTTTTTGTTTTAAGTGTGAGATTGTGATGCATGAAATTTGTGGCTTAAATTCTTGGTGCGCATTTTTTCCTTGACATTTTTAAAAGAGACAAGGAGGCAATTCTTTTGTGCTGAATTTTGTGATCATAGTCTACAGATTTGTTATATATATATATATATATATATATATTGTTTGTTGGCCATAGGTAATTTGTAGAAGATGTCAGAGAAAATGTATCAATTTAAGAAGTAGTTCGTAAACATGGAGGTCCACCAACTTCTACTAATGGTGGCATCATTTCGTAGCTTGACTTATTTGATGGTATCTTTTAAAGGCAGTTTGACTGTACATTTTATGTATTTTACTTCTAATTCAACACTATTTCCGAATTTATAGGTTTTCTTAATTATTAAAGCAGTAGTAATGTTTTAATTAAATGCAAATCTGTACATACTTCTTTACTGCTAATCTACAAATACATCAGTGTTGCTTTAATAATTAGGAAAAGTTAAGGTCCATAATTCATGTTTGGGCAGCTAGGCTCATCATGGGTTTAGAGATTTAAGTAGATGGGCTTTTCCTAAAAATAAAAGAGCATTATGAAATTTATTGCTATGGCTGCTCGATGTACTTTTGTTATTATGTTTCTACCGTTTATGATGTTACAAAGTAGATGAAATAGCCATCCATTGAGCTCGAGAGTCCCAAAAAATTGCCTTAAAGAAAGAACCCTTAGGACTTTAGTTATATTTGCATTACAGATAGAATAAGATCACTAATTTTATCTAAAGACTAATTGTAATGGTGAGTATGGGAAGAGAAAAATTAAATTTTACTGATGTATCCATTACCAAATAGCTTACACATTTGTATTTCTTTGCCTTGGTCATTTTTATGGTTTTTTTTTCTTTTTTGATTGATTTGATTCAATTTGGTTGCTTTAATAGCTCTCCTAAAGAAATTGTTGGAGTAAGAATTAGTGGTAAGGTTATTGCTACTCTAGCTTAAGTTATTGCCCTTGCTAAGGTGTGTGTGTTCCCATGTTTATTTTAATGTTATTTATTTATTTAGTTTTTGCATTCTAATGTTTTAAGTTGCCTTTTTATCATCTTTTTATTAGTGCTATTCTTCTAATATATTTTGTAAGATGCCATTATGCAATTTACTACTTTTTGATCCTCTATGTTACATATTGCTCTTGATGGCGAAACTAATACTTGGCAATTAGATCAAATGCCTGAAGGTATTAAAAAGCAACTTTATGAAGATGACTATTGTTGTTATAAAACTTAGAATTAGCTTACTTGGCACCTATGTTGGCATTTAATGTACGATTAGTTGCCAAATCATGCAATGTAAGTGACATTTCTTCATATTTTTAACATTTTCTCTTTATTTCTTCTTTGTTCATCTTTGGTTATTGCATGACTTAGCACCTATGTTGATTTTGAGAATTAGCTTAAATTTGTAAAATTAGTAACTGATATTATATGATTTATTAAATTATTCTTTATTTTCTGGAAATTTTTTAGTTTAATTGTAGTTCATACTTTTATTAGATTTTTTAGGAGGATATTGAAAAATTTATTGTATGCTATTTTTTTTAAATATAAACCAATCACTATAAATTTATAATTATTATTTCATAAAAATTTATTGAAAAAAATAAATTATCTATTGTTAATTTCAGTGACTCAATGTGATATTTAGATTATAGGATGATGCTTCAAAAGTTTGGAATAAATTTTAAGATAAGAAATGAATATGAAATTTGAATGGTTTGATTATCTACTTCTAATACACATTCTTCCTTGTGATTAGGAGCATCATGATGATCCCATTGCAGTTGTCAATGCACATTTTAGCGAATGAGATAGAAGCAGGTTGGTTATTTTACTTTCATCCATTTTTATTTTTATTTTTTCCTATTCTTTAGTATTTGATGAGCATAACTTATGCATCTTTTCTTTTTCCTTTATGCTCACTGTGGGTACCATTTTAGTTGTTGAATTAGTTTGATCTATTACTTAATAAAAAAATAAAGCGAATTTACTGCAAAATTTGTAGCAACTATGAACAGTTTCTTAATTAATTACTTTGATAATTGTATAATTCTCTGAGTATAAAGTTATAAAAGGAGTTTCAATGTATTTTCTACCAAGACCACTACTCAATGAAAAAAAAGGAGAAGATTGAGAGTGAGAGTGCAAAAAAATGGAATTCATGTTTTTTATTTCCTCTTGATGAATGATAGAGTTTCTTTGCTAAACATTATGCATTATGATATGCAATAAAGGAATGAGAAGAGTATTCTTTCTATTTTGAAGTAAAATATTTTGTTCATTTCACATATGCATTTTAAATTCAATAATAAAAAAATAACAACTTCATTTAATTACCACAACGTAAACTCACCCGTGTAATGCTTAGGCATATGCCTAGTATTTTATATTCTTTACCCTTATTGTACTTCAACATATTTTCAACATTTTTATCATCTACTATTTGTTCATAACCCACAGTTCCATTAATCCTAGAAATTTTAAACCACATATTAGACCCACCAATGTAACCTACATGCTCTTTTCCATAACCCAGAAGCTTATGATATAAAAGGTAGTCAATATTCATATTTCGAAAATACCTAACTCAACTACCTTCATATATCCAATTTTGATCATCATTCTTGTTCCAATGGCCACTATAGTGAATCTTAAAGCTAACCACCTCTACAATGAGCTGGATTTGAAAGAACTAGCCATTTTAGTGCAAATAACACAACAAAGAATAAAAAATAATCAATTGATAAACTTTCCTTCATACTACAAATCTAACATATTGAAAACTCATATTCCCAATTCCACACAGTATAACCAAATGCGATAGAGAAGACCGAAACACTCCCTACCCAAATTCCATTTGACGTATAACCTATATGTAATCTACTAACCCAAATTGTAAAAAAGCCCTAACCCTACCCCAAACCATAACCCATAACCCACTAATAAACAAAAGCCCTAACCAAACCCTAACCTTTGCAAAAACACATAAAATAATACCTGACTTTAAAGTAAAGCAATAAATAAAATTACCTCTCATAAAGAACACAATAAATAATCTTCAAATTATGAATTCCTTAAGCATTATTTGCTAATTGATTTCAATGTTAGTTTTTTTCACTTTTAGGGATTTCAATCTTCAATCTTTAGTTGGTTTATGTTTAGTGTGTTAAGGAGAATTAATTTGAAGTGGAAAATTGATTTCATTTGGACATTGTGAAAGTGCCCTAAAGGTAGAGTGAATAGGGTTATTGAATAATAATAGGAAATTAGAAAATTTCTAATAAGAATCAAAAGGAATGTTGAGAAGGAAGAATGATGAACATAATAACTTAAGGAGTTCAAATTCTCAACAATCCTACATCTCCATTTAACTTATTCCCAAGTTAGGATTTTCAATTCCCCACAATCTTATTTATAAGATTGAGATTACATAAGAGTTTTATGAATCACTCTTTAACCTTACAACTTGAGTTTTCAAGGATTACTCAAAAACTTATACACAAGTTTCTTCAAAGGCTCAAACTAAAACTGAATTCCCAAGTGTTTTAATTGCTAAAAACTTAAACTAATTCCTTTAGAATAGAATCTCACTTCCCATTTTCTTAACCTAAAAAAATAAAAGAATAAGAATTTCTATTCTAACACTCACCAACTCTCACAAGAGCTATACAAAAATAAAATGAATTTTGTAAGAGTTTAGGGAGCTTAATTAAATGCTTAAAAGTATATAATAAATAACCAAGTTTCTTAACCTCAAAATAATCTTCAAGGGTTATATTTATACTTGAGCAATTTAATTATAGTTGTTGGAAGTAATAATTTCATTCCCAAAAAAATCAAAGTCTATTTAAATGTAATTTGGACTTTTGGGCTACAATTTGTCAGGTCCTGGTCAGGATTACATCAATCCTAGTTAGGACGCTTTAAAAGAGATGTTTCAGGTTTGAATTTCTCTAGTCCTGGTCGGGATATAGATCGGGATTAGTTCTGCCTAAAAATTAAAATTTTATAGAATTAGGTCCCAGTTGTGATGTTTAGTCCTAGTTGAGACTGCTTAGTCCTAGGCAATGTCCCAGTCGAGACATTGATTAGGATCGTCACTAAACTAAAATTTCAATTGAGAGAATTCAGCCCTTCAATCCTGGGCTTGGTCCTGGTCGGGACTAAGCTTGAGAGAGATTCTAAAAATGTACAATTTGGTCCCTATCTTAAGTCCAATCGAGATAGTGCTTCTGAGATGATTTTTCTTTGATAATTCTTCATTATTTTAATTTCCAAATGTTTCTTAACTTATATACACTTGAAGCAAACACATTAGTTGCTCAAATTTAAGTTTGTTAAGATCAAAATCAATATTGATAACTTGTTAAGGTCAACAATCTCCCCTTTTTGATTTTGACAAACTTATTTTGAGTTTGATAAAAATAATATAGAGTGAAGTGTGTGATAATAATGATGATACCAAATAATAAATGAAATAAGATATATTTCTTTATTTCTCCCCTTATGAACATGGACATCATAAGAAATATAAATTTATAATTTATTCCCCATGAAAAAAATAGAAATAATATAAAATATATCATGAAAGAATTATGGCCTACCATAACAAATGTGTTGAAAACATAAAAACATGATCATTCAAATAAATGTTAGGTAATATGAAGGAAATAATTTCAAATATATATGCATATAATGCTACTAAAATGCATCACAAAAATAGTACATATAGCACTTATGTTTTAGCTTAACAAACTTAACTATCATATGATTATATAGAGCTTAGTTAACCAATTATACATGATCATGTGGCACTTAGCATATCACAAACACAATTATTCATAATAATCTCCTTCTTTGTTAAAGACAAAAGTAAAAGAGTGACATAAAGGGAAATGAACCTAAATTAATAAAAAAAAATCCTAGAGGAAATAAAAGATCAAGAACAAACAATGAAAAAATAAAGATACACTAAATCTTTATAAAATTCTTGGCATAAATAAACAAAGTAAGCAAAGCAAAGCCTCTTTATCACATATGATATATGACAAAGCTAGTTACACTTACAATGTTATAGCCACACTTATAATGTTACTATGCATGCATAAACAAAATTATGTAAAAATACATTCAAACTATTTTCTCCCCCTTTTTTAATTAAAAAATTACTAACATAAACACATCTTTTGAAAGAATTTTAAAAGAAATTTATTAATTTAAAATTTTTAAATTAACTAAATACACATACAAACTCAAATATTTATCCTCCTTTGTCAAAAATAAAAAAGAATGAATAATAGAGAAATTGACATTTTAAAGAGAAAATAAAATTTTATTAATAAGAAAAAGTGATATAGTACAAACATAAAATGCTGAAAATAAACATGAAATAAACTAAATATAAACAAATAGAAAATGAGCCTAAAAATAAACTAATAGCTAGAGGCTCATATACGAAAAATAAAATAAATACTGAAAATAAAACAAATGAAGAGTATAAATAATATATATTCTAGAGGAGGAGATGAAGGAGGAGGAGGCATAAAGGATGGATAGTTGCAAGTATAGCCTTATTACTCATAAATATAATGGACATTATGTTGAAGATGAGCAATGTTGGCATCAATTTGATTGAAATGCTCATTGAAATTAGATTTAACTTCATCAAAGCAAGAATTGAAATTGGATTCCATCAAAGTCATACGTTCAGAAATTTGTCCTGCCTAAAGAGGTTCATCACCTTGAGCTTGAGCACCTTGAGTTGATTTACCTTCACTTCTTATCCTTTTCCTTAGAGAAGCATCATGAGTTTGAAGTTCTTGTTCTTTTTCCCTCATGTCTTGACCTTCTTACTCTTCTAATTCTTGAAACATAGCTTCAATATTTTCACTTGCTCCAAATTCATGTTTCTAATCCAAACGCCATTAATAGAAGTAAATTGTTTGAAATTTTTTTATAAAAGATTCATTAAGAAGTATAGGCTCGGTAAAGGGTAGAGTATCAAGATTAACATTGCAGAATTTATCTAAGTTTGTGACAATGCCACCAATACAAATTGCACCGGTATTACTATCACTAATTAGCCAAATTCTCCATTGTAAAAATCTCTCCAAAGCAATCTTTTCATCATGACAAAGGCAATAGAGGATGAAAAGGTCATCAAGAGAAAGCGTTTCATTGGAGAGAGCTCTACCATTAATAGAATAGGTAATAAAGCGATGAACATACCAAAGTGCTTTGGATTTTATGTATGAGGCTTTAATATGTCCGATGGAGAATTAAGGAGCATTAAGAGCCTTGATTTCGAAGGGTAAGCAACAGGCAGGTTCGGGTTTTGCATTTTTTCATAACTCAATACCGAACTGACCCTCAATTACTGTTTTCAAGTGCGGATAGGTTCAAGTGCTAACCAAATTTATAATAAAAGAAAAGAAAAGATAAAAAATAATGAAATGCTTGGTATCCAAATGGAATTAACATGCGATTTCCTTACTTGGGACCTCGGTTTGAGTCCCAGCATTGTCATTTTTACGGTATTTTTACACTAAAAAACAATACTGATTATAGAATTCAAACCCACAACCAATTATTGGTTTCACAGAAGTCTCCACCATTATGCCATAAACACAAGTTGTTACCTGTTTATAGATTTTATATATATATATATATATATATATATATATTACTACTAAAGTTTAGGTTTTTAGGTAGGTTAGTTACTCAGGAATACCTGATAATTTCTAAAAATAGAAACTGAATTGATGCAAGTCGGGTTGGTTTTATGAATAGTTTTTTAGGTGGGTGGGTCTTGCACACCCCTATTTATTTCATCTTAAAAAGAAGAAGCAAACCAATGAGGTTTAACTTGAATGTGGCCCTCTTGGGAAAAACTAAAAAGAGTATTAAACTCTTGATATGTCATGAAGTGATCTCTTCCTCCTAATTTGAATCTCATGGAGAAGTAGGGATTAGCATCATCATACTTAACAGAATGAGAGTGTATGATGAAAGAAATTCAATAATGAGAGAAGGATAAAATGGAAAAGATGTGAAAGTAAAATCATATATCTCACCTTTTAGAAGAAGATCCGTGACTTCATTATAGCAACCAATTGCTTTGAGAGTAGGTTCATCCATGAATCTTAAAGGAATAAAGGCTCTCTTTTAGAATTGTGACACTCTCTTCTTGAAATCATGAGAAGAATATAAGAATGGAGAGTGTGTTCTTTTGAGTTTATCCTTCTTTAAAGGAGGATCTTCAGAAAAGGAGGGAACCTTGCTTGGTTTCTTGAGAGCCATGGTGAGAGAGGAGAAGATATAAAAAGAAATTTATAGAGAAAAGGAATATTGATTGAGTAGAAAATTAAGTAAAAATAGAGTGGTATTGATAGGCAAGAGATTAGGGTTGGAAATAGTTCAAAATTTGAATTTGAATTGAATAGGAATCTAAAAAATTATTCCCCATTATGATTAGGGAGTTAAAGAGTTGAAAAGATTTGGAATCCTAATCCTGTCATAATCGATTTCTCGATTGGGACATGCTCTCATCTAGGTTGGGACATAATGTCCTGAGTGATATCCTATTCAGGATATTATTTAAGATCAATTATATGTAAAAACATAGAATTGACAGAATAATGTCCTGATTGGGACAAGGGTGATCCCGGGCGACGTTGAGTCCCTGACTTCAAAAGATTACAAATTTTTTGCAATTAAGTCCAAAATACTCTACAATTAAGTCCTTGTGAATTAATTGCATTTTATTTTGAATTAATTAAGAGATTTTTAAGAAGGGTTAAATGAGTACATGAAATGAACTCATTTAAAGAATGATATATTTTGCTAAAAATTAAAATAATTAATTGAATAAATAAAATTTTCATTAATTAATTATTAATTTTTCAAAATAGGAAGAATTAAAAAAAATAGGAAGGATTGAAAAAAATGATTTTACAAAAAATTTTGAAAATAAAAAAGATCAAATTCAAAATAATCAATGTAATTCAAATATACACCACATGATTTCACATAAGAAAAATGAAGGTGATTAATAAAAAAATACCTAAAAATATACTTGTGAATAAGTGTTATATTCTAGAAATAAAATAAAGAAAAGTTAAATGAAACCAATCATTAATATAGCAATTTAAACACAAAATCAAAACAGACTATAACCATCAATCATACCAAGTTCATGTTTAAAGAGATTCAATCTCTCTTCATTGAGAGATTTGGTGAAGACATCAGCAAGTTGATTATTGGTATCAATAAAATCAAGTGAGATATCACCAATTTGAACATGATCACGTAAAAAATGATGTTAAATGTCTATATGTTTAGTTCTGGAATGTTGAATGGGATTCTTGTTAAGAATTATAGCATTTGTATTATCACATTAGATAGGAATGTGATTAAGCTTTATATTATAGTCCAACAATTCTTGTTTTTACCATAAGACTTGCGAACAACAAAGACGTGTTGTAATGTATTAAGCTTCAGTAGTGGACAAGGCAACTGAAAATTATTTCTTGCTAAACCAAGAAGCTAAACATTATCCTAAAAATTGACAAGTTATGGAAGTTCTCTTTCTATCTAGTAAGCTACCAGTAATGTCTACATCCGAATAGCTAATTAAGTTAAAGGAGGAACTCTTAGGATACCAAAGTCCTAAATGCATTGTACCAAAAGGATATTTGAAAATTCTTTTGATAGCATTCAAATGAGATTCTCTAGGACTAGATTAAAACCTAGCATATAAGCAAGTAACAAACATAATGTCTGGTCTACTAATAGTTAAATAAAGAAGGGATCTGATCATACCTCTAAATCGCTTTTCATCAATCAGTTTGCCATTCTCATCCTTGTAGTTTGGTTGTGGTGCTCATTGGAGTTTTGCTAATCTTAGCTCCATCCATGTCAAACTTCTTGCCAATGTCTCTTGCATATTTAGTTTGATTGATGAAAATCCCATCTTTACATTGCTTGATTTGAAGTCCAAGAAAGAACTTAAGTTCTCCCATTATACTCATCTCAAATTCTCCTTGCATTAACTTAGAAAATTCCTCACATAAGCAATGGTTAGTAGCACCAAAGATAATGTCATCAATATATATTTGCACAATTAATAAATCATTTTTGGATTTCTTTATAAAATGAGTTATGTCAACATTTCATATAAAGAAACCTTTTTCTAAAAGAAAGCTACTCAATCTTTCATACCAAGCTCTTGGATCTTGTTTCAATCCATACAATGCTTTAGAAAGTTTAAACACATGATTAGGAGAATCAAATCTTTCAAAACTAGGAGGTTGTTCAACATACACCGCCTCTTCAATAAAACCATTTAAAAATGCACTTTTAACATCCATTTGATAAAGTTTAAAATTCATGAATGATGCAAATGCAAGTAGAATTCTAATAGCTTCTAACCTTGAAATAGGGGCAAAGGTTTCATCATAATCAATGCCTTCCTCTTGATTATAACCTTTAGCTACTAATATAGCTTTATTCCTAGTTATGACACCCTATTTATTCATTTTATTTCTAAACACCTATTTGGTGCCTATAATAGGATGATGTTTAAGTCTGGAACCAAGGACTAAATATTGTTTATCTCAAGTTGATCTAACTCTTCTTGTATAGCAAGGACCCAAAATTCATCACACAAAACATCATCAATATTTTTGGTTCAGTTTGAGAAAAAAAGGCTAAATTAATAACAGACTTTAATTAAGATCTAGTAGTTACCACCCCTTTTGTAGTGTTACCTATAATGAGATCTTCAGGATGAGCTTTCTTGAATTGCCAATCCTTTGGAAGTTCATCCTTCAAGGTAGGTTGAGATGTCTCCTCATTCTCCTCCTTACTTAGATCTTCAAGTTCCAAAGGCTTACTAGCAATTTCTTCTTGAATATCCATAATCTCATTGTCACCTATAAGATCATCAATACTATAAACATCCTTTATAGGATAAAGTGAGTTTGATTCATAAAAACCAACATGCATTGAATCTTTAACTACTAGAGTTCTCTTATTTAAAACTATACATGTTTTACTTGAAATAGAATAGCCTATGAAAATTCTTTCATCAGCTTTGTAATAAAATTTCCCAAGATTATCCTTGGTGTTTAATATAAAGCACTTGTATCTAAATACTCTTAGATATGAGATTTTGGGTTTTCTATTGTTCCGCAACTCATAAGAAGTTTTATTTAAAATTGTTCTTTTAAAAACTCTAATTAAAATATAACAAGATGTGTTAATGGCTTCTGCCCAAAAGTATAGAGGCAAATTATACTCATGAAGCATTGTTCTAGCTATTTCCACAAGAGTCCTACTTTTCCTTTCAACTACCCCATTTTGTTGAAGAGTTCTAAGAGAAGAAAACATATGTGAAATACCATTTTTATTGTAATAGGTTCTAAAAAAATCATTTTCAAATTCGATTTCATGATCACTTCTAGAAGAAATACAAAAACCTTTTTCTTTTTTAACTCTTTTTGCAAAATTTTCAAAAGCTTTAAATGCATCATTTTTATGAGCAAGAAAACATACCCAAGTAAATCTAGAGTAATCATCAACTAATACATATGCATAGTGCATTCTATCGAGACTAGCAACTTTAGTTGGTCCAAATAAATCCATTTGTATAAGTTAAAGTGGTCTAGAGGTCAATACTACATTTTTTAGCTTAAATGAGGACTTGGATCATTTTCCCTTTTGGCAAACATCGTGGGGTTTATCCTTTATGAATACAAGCTTAGGTAGACTAATCACAAGTTCGTGTTTATAAAGATCATTCAAAAGCTTATGGAAATCACTAGTTACAAACACACTCAATTTCAAAAGGTTTAGTAAAATCATGCAAAGATAATCAAGGTGCATAACTTAGTTTGTCTATTAGCAAGTTAAGAGCCTCATTTTGCTCTTTTCCCCATTTAATACCAACATTCTTTTTTATTCATTCAGTTAATGGTGCAACTATAGTAAAAAAATCTTTAATGAATCTCCTGTAGAAACTAGCTAGACTATGAAAAATTTTTACATCACTAACACTTGTGGCTATTAGCCAATCTTTAATGACTTTTATTTTTCTTGATCAACATGAATGCCTTTTTCATTAACAACATAGCTAAGAATAGTAACTTCATTAGTGCAAAATGTGCATTTCTTTAGTTTAGCATATAAATTTTCTTTTATAAGCACATTAAACACAAAATGCAAATGTTGTACATGCTCATATAATTTTTTTTCTATAAATCAAGATATAATCAAAATAGACAACAACAAATTTCCTTATGAAAGCTCTCAAAACATTATTCATTAACCTCATGAAGGTGCTAGGTGCATTAGTTAAACCAAAAGGCATTACTAACCATTCATATATGCTATGTTTAGTTTTAAAAGTTGTTTTTCATTTATCTCTTTCTTTCATTCTTATTTGATGATAACCAAATTTTAAATAAATTTTTGAAAATAAACATGAACCATGCAATTCATCCAACATGTCATCTAGCCTAAGGATGGGATGTTTATACTTCACTGTGATTTTGTTGATGGCACAACAATCAACACACATCCTCTAAGTTCCATCCTTTTTAGGCACAAGTAAGACAGGCACCCTACGTGGACTTATGCTTTCATGAACATAACCCTTCTTAATAAGCTTACTCAATTGCTTTTGGATCTCCTAGGTTTCCACCGGATTAGTTCTATAAGCTGGTCTATTTGGAATGCTAGCTCTAGGTACGAACTCTATTTAGTGTTCAACACCTCTTTTAGATGGCAAACTCTTTGGAATTTCATCTAAAAATAAATCTTCAGAATCCTGCAAAAGATTAATAATAACATTAGGCAAATTTTGGGTTATTTCATTAAAAATAATCAAAATCTCCTTATACAAAAGTACAAGTATAGATTGTTTTAAGGTCAAGGCTTCCATAACATCGCTTATTGTAGCATAAGCACTCATTTTCGTTTCTTTAAAACCTTCTTTGTTTTCTCTCCCCTTAGATTTCCCATTTTGGTCAAGTTCAAAAGGTTGTTGTTTAGGCTCACTCATCTCACCTTTTTCTCTTTCTCTCAAGGGTTTCCCTTCCCATGAAAAGTTCTTTATATTGTTGATTTATACGCTTTTGGTCTTTAAAAATTTCTTTTAGAGATAATGATCTAAGGTTATATCTATTTCCATTCATTGTTAAAGAATATCTATTTTTTAAACCATCATGATTTACCTTCCTATCATATTGCCAAGGTCTTCCCAACAACATATGGACCGCATACATTGGTACAACATCACATAGTACCTTATCCTTATATTTACAAATTGAAAAAGAAATTGAGACTTGTCTATTTACCTTCACCAAACCGTTATCATTAAGCCATTGCAATTTGTATTTTTTTGGATGCTTGATAAGAGGTAATTTCAATTTCTCCACTAGCAAGGTACTTACCACATTAGCATAACTTCTACTATCAACAATCATATTGCACAATTTATTAGAAATCAAATAATGAGTATGGAATAAAATTTCCCTTTTCTCCTTATGGTCATCATGTTTATTTTGCAAACTCATTGTTCTTTGTACAACTAAATTGTCACCCTTGGCACATTCAACATCTCTACAATATTCTAGAGATGGCATTTCATCATCACTCTCCCTCTCACTTTTTGATTCAGCATTACCATCCATCATGGTCATAGTTTTTCTATTTAGACATTCCTTAGCAACATGCCCATGTCCCAAACATTTAAAACATCTAATTCCTCTAGTTTGGGTTAGTTGATTCTCACCCTTTCCTTTATTATCTAAGTCAATTTTATTTTTATTTTCCTTCACTTTTGACTTAGCAATAGGTTTATTATCCTTTTTCCCTGAGAATTTTTTCAAAAAGAAGAAGAACTTGGTTTGGAATCATACCTCTTTCCTTTGAGTTACTTCTCTACCTTCATGGCCAAATTTACCATTTCTTCAATCTCCATATAATGGTGCAACTCCATAACATCAGCTATGTTTTTATTTAGATCTCTCAAAAATCTTACCATGGTGGCTTCTTTATCCTCCTCCACATTGGCTTTGATCATGAGCATATCCATCTCCTTATAATACTCTTCCACGCTCATAGTTCCTTGAGTCAATGTTTGTAGCCTTTAATGAAGCTCTCTATAGTAGTGGCTAGGAATGAATCTCCTCCTCATGATTTTCTTCATCTTCCTCCAAACGTCCATAGATCTTTCTCCATATCTTCATTTTTCCTTACAAAATTAATCCCACCACATAATTGCATAATCACAAAATTCAACACTAGAAAGCTTTACCTTTTTATCCTCTAAATAGTTATGGCATTTAAAGATAAGGTCTACTTTTCTCTACTATTCAAGGTACATATCAGGATCATGTCTCCCTTCAAATGAAGGTATCTTCATTTTGATGCTTCCAAGGTTGTGATCTACCTCATCCACATGGCCTCTCCTAGCTTGCCTTCTAGGACGTCCAACCAAAGTGATTTGGTCATCCTTTAGATTACCTTCTCCATTATACTCCTCTTAATCAATTGGTGGCTACCTTATTTGTCAAGGCACTCCACGCATTTAATTAAAAAGATCATCATGCCTTTTTAATTTTTCATTGACTCCCTCCATCATCCTTAACATTCTTTCAAATTGTTATTGCATGGCTTGTAATATTTAGTCATTTGATGATGATGTGCATGTTTCTTTAAACATGATTATAAACTTGTAAATTTAAAGAAAAATAAATAGAAATATGGACCTCACAATAATCCCTTATGTGTTTCACTCAAAAATTGGTACACTCACTCTTGTGTTTGCACTTAAATTTTTGGCTTTTATCCTCTCTAATGGTCTCACACACTCTTGCCTTTTACCTCTCAAATTTGCTTTTTAGGTTCTTAAATGAACTAAGATCCTCAATCAAAACAAAGTTTAAGATTTCAACAATCAATGGAGTGAAAATGGGGTAGGCTAACAAGAAAAAAAAAGGCTTATAAAATGGATCTTAGGAATGTAAATAGCACAATTTAGCAAAAGAATTTTTTTTCAATGAAAACAATTAGAATGGTGACACAAAATTTAACACAAATATCATAAATATTTTTATTTTTTATTTTTCTAATATGCATGAATTTTTTTATTTTTTTCTAATATGTACAATTTTTTTTGTTTTGTTATTATTTTTTTTATAATGACAACAATCAAATTAAAATAAGAAATTGATGATAAAGAATAAGATTGAACACTTGAATAAGTACACAAAAGATATACTCAAGAATAAGATGAATAGATTGTTTAAAATGAAGAGAAAAGTTAAACAATAAGAATTAAAAACAAATAGGGATACGCAAACCTCAATCTTAAGCGAAGGCTCTTATACCGAAATTTATAGAAATCATTAATTACAACTCATAAACTTCCCAATAGTATAAGAACTATGATAAGTTATAATGAAGAATCTAACACCCTCTAATAATTTCTATATTTAGGACTGTTCAAGAATTAAGATAAGAATAGAGATAAACTAATTCACCTCTTTACTAGCATGGATAAAAAATCAAATTAGATTTTGTAATCTTCACATGCCACAAACAAAAAATTTTGATAAGTAAAGAAGAAGGCAAAGATTTAGATTTTGATGCCATAAGCTAAAAAATGCTTGATAAGTCACAAAGTTCATACAAGAACCTAAAAGCAAATTTCTTACCAAAGAAACTCAATTTCATTCAAATGTATTATGCCTTACAATGAAGAAATGGCTTTATTTATATAGAAGAAAAATTCATGTACACACACCTATTCTAAATACTAAAACATAGGATTATAACTATTCTTTATCGCCATTATATTGCAAAAATACCATTAATGGTATTAATCATTTTCTAACAACTATGTTATGCATAAATGAGTAACCCCATTAGTTATTATATTAAAAGATGCCTTTTTAATAACTCATTAGGCTATTAAAATATTGAATAAAACATTTTAGGTTGTGCTAAGGGTGTTATTGCTTGCATTAACACTCTTTGTAACTTTCCAAAATGTTAAAAAAATGCATTAGGTACTAAATAAGGTGTTGGTGCATTTTCCACTTGATTTTGATTATGTAAATATAATTCTTTGGGCCTCCACTTGTCCTTCATTGATTAGAATTGTATTTTGGTGTTGGGCTTTCCATATGTCTTGAATGAGTCCAATTAAAGCCTCTTGTAACTTTTTTTATTTTGATCTTGTCATTGGGCCTTCTTGAACTTTAAATGCCTCATTGCTCACTTGGAACTTATTAGACCTGAACTTGAGTTTGGATTCACATCAAAGGCTTAAAATTAGCATGTCCTAACCTTCTATGTCATGTCCATATGTGATGGGAAATAAACATTAAGCATTTGATGTCTTTATTATCAATTTTATTCAAGTCAATAACATAGATATTGTCTACTCTTTCACCACTAAAAATCACTTTATCTTCATCAAGATTACTAACAAAATAATTTTTAGGATAGAAAGTCACCTTATTTCTCATGTCACATAATTGACTTATATTAAGCAAATTATGTTTGAGACCATCAACAAATAATACATGATGTATAGATAATGTTGACCATTTGTATAATCAAACTCCTAATTTTGGACTTTGACAAATAATTTTTATACTAATAATTTCAATTAAGTGTGTAGGGAATTATATACCTAACATATACCAAGCATATGCACCTTTAGATGTATAGTGACTTTTCGAGCTAATTGAACCTATGAGATTGAAGAAGGCTTTTGATATATTTAGAGCTCTTAAATGAGAAAATGAGCTTCTTAAAATTTGAATTAGATATCTTGAGCTTTCTGAATTGGGATTTTTTGTGAAAATCCAAGTTCATTTGGTTATGAAAATTTTGAGTTGAAATTCACATATACGTCTGTCATCTCAGACTGCACATCTCTTAGTATTTTGGGCATATCTTGAGTTACAAATGTCCAATTAAGGTGATTCAAAATGATATAAAAATATAAGTCAAATATCTACAACTGCAATGAAGAAAATATGGGCAAATTCGAATTTCTTCAGGAGCAGATCACGGCTTCAACTTGTGTATAGCTGTTTGATAGTATTCTGCATTTCATATTACACAATCCTTAGTAATTTGGACATATCCCAAGCTATAGAAGTCAAATTTAGGTGATTCAAAATTTTATGGAAATATAATTCAAATATCTACAGCTTTCATAAAAAAATTATGAGCAAATTCAAATTTCTTTAGGAGAAAATCACGGCTTCAATTTGGGTATAGCTGTCGGACCGTAGTCTGCATTACAGATTGCACAACCCTTAGTATTTTAGACATATCTTAAGATAAAGAAGTCAAATTTAGGTGATTTAAGTTGATATGGAAAGATAATTCAAACACCTACAGCTTTTATGAAGAAAGTATGGGCAAATTCAAACGTCCTGAGGAGCCAATTATGGTTTCAATTCATGAATAGTTATCTGATAGCATCACTCTCAATAATTCAAAATATAGACATTGGACACATCATTTGCACCTCCAACAGCTATAATTTTTAGTATAAATACCTTTAGATCTGAATGGAATTAAAGTAACTTGTTTTATCATTTTTATTATCTCTTAAGCTTTCATTGAGCTCTTAAATTCTCTTAAATAATTCTTTGTTTGTATAACTCTTATGAGAGTTCGGTGTGTGTTAGAAATAGAATTTCTCTTCATCTTAAATCTTGGGTTAGATTAGAAGGGAAGTGAGATTTATTTCTAAAGGAATTGGTTTAAGTGTTGTCCATTGAAACACTTGGGTTTTGGTTTTATGAGTGAGCCTTGAAAACTCATGATGTAAGGTTATAAGAGTGAGCCATAAAACTCTTGTATAATCTTAATCCTGTGAATAAGATTGTGGGTGATTGAAAATCCTAACTTGGGGATAAGTTAGGTGGAGATGTAGGATTGTTATTGAATCCAAACTCCTTAAATCTTTGTGTTCTTTATTCTTCCTTCTCAACTTCTATTTAATTCTTGCAAAGAATTCATTTAATTTCTCATTTTTATTTGATAGTCCTATTCACCCCCCCCCCCCCCTCTAGGACTCTTTTTAGTTAAGGATTGAGGGTTACTGATTTCTCCAATGACTACTATTTTTCCTTTGGTATTGTCCCTAAATGTGACATGACCTCCATCTTTTGCATTGAGTTTGTTGAATTGCTTTTTGTCTCCTGCCATATGCCTTTAATATCCACTATTAAGATACCACTTGCTTTTTGTTCTTGTGGATTTCAAACACACCTATATAAAAATAATTTAAGTGTTCTTTTGAACCTAAATCTTTCTTGGTCTAGGTTGGTTAGTCTTAAGATAATCCAAATGAAGCAAATTCATGTGTAGTCTTTTATAAAAGCATACATTATTAGTATGTCCTTTGTTCATGCAATATGAATATACAGCATTTTCAAATTTGTTTCTCCTAGGATGATATACTTTCTTAGTGTGTGAAACATGCCTTTTATGTTATGGTGGTGTGTGTCTCCTATTATTTTGAGTCATTGTATGAGACATGCATTAACAATGGTAATGTGTATTTTGATAGGTTTGTACAACATGTTTTGGGGTATTGTGCCTAGTGTACATGTACGCATGTTTGGGTTGTTCTTTTCTAGAATGAGACTTACCCCTTTGTGTTATATGGGATTAAGTCTTATAAGACTTCCCTTTAACATTTGCCACATGAGATTTATCAGCTTTGAAAGCTTGAGTCTAATCAATTTAGAGGTAAAATGAATGGAAGTGCATAATTCTTTTGAAGGAATAGATTATGCTACTTAGACATCAAATGCTGAGTAGGGCAATTTTTAAAAAATTTGCTCAATATAATCTTGATCTCATTAATAATTCCAATTCTGAGGATCCAATTTGCAATTTAACACATAGCTAATATACATCAACATGTATAAATACAAACTTAGGAAATCTGAATTGCATAATACTTACAATTTCCTAAGTGTTTGATGTAGACCACAATTAATCTACTAAATAGTTGGCTCCTTTGATTCAACTCTTGAATCAACTCTTCAAGTCTCCCAAATATGAGACCTCCAGCTTCAAACACCATAGATTCACCAATCACCTTCTTGCTTTGATTTGGTTAGATGCAAGTTGCCTCTCTCAATGACCTTTTGTAGACTTGCATTAACTTAATCTCCTTGCAAGAATACTAGAGTTTTTGAATATATGTTGTTTGCTTTAGTTTTGTGTCTCTATACCAAATTCTTAATTTTTCTTTCTTTAAGAACATTTCTTAAGTTATCTATTTATATGTAGACAAAAGAAATGCTGATGATGTCATTGCTTACATCACATGTACAATTTGCCATGCAAGTACAAAACTTTATGACATCATCCATGACATCATATTACTTGCCAAGCAAGTATAGATTTGACATCATCCATGGCATCATATTACTTTCTCCACATCTTAGATCAATCTTTGGTCCAAAATCTTTTGGGTCCTAGGCCTAAACAATTTAGGCCATTAATCTAAGTAACAACATATATATAATTAATTTAATACTTTAATTAATATCTCATATTAATTAAGTATAAATTAATTATTAAACCCTTACTTGAATTAGATTTCATGCTATGCTATAATCATTGCTTGAAGCATAAATCCAATGCTATTAATTTTAGTTAATAGATTAAACTCTTTAATCAATAATTAGATTAATATAACTGGTGATTTAGAAAAGCTTTATTAAGTGTGACTTACTAGGTTCATGTCTAATTGGCAATGAGAAGATAATATCAACACAATATATTATTTGAAACTCCTTTCAAGTCTAAATATGAAAATCTCCATTATATATATTTAGTTCTCATAAGTTGTGAGTGACCTCTAGCATTAATATCATAACTACCCAATTAGAAATGAATGCATGTATTGATTCACATGAACCCTTATGGTCATAATTACCATGCACTAAAATCTTTTCATTGGAAGATCCCAATATAGCCTAGAGTCAAGGTTTAATCAAACTTTAATAGTTATATCATATGACTTTATCCCAAGTTCTATTCTTGATAAAATATAACCAACACTAAAACTCTTTCAGTTCGTGTCATATTTATCCTAGCTAGGAACTTATTAATAAAGAAAGAACTTAGATAGTATAGGATCTTATCTTGTTTGACTCCAGGCAATGAATCCTTTCTTAGTTGAACACTCATCCTTACACTCAACTGACTCGAGCCATGACACACTATATACCCATGTGTGATTAACACAAGTATGTAAGCGGTAACAAACCCTAACCACTCAAATGTGGATGACCGTGTCACCTCAGGTCAAAGGACTATATGTAACATTATAACCTAGATCGTGATTGTTGACTATAAGTGAATATTCATGCAATCACAAATCTAACATCACGTTTGATCCACCCATCACATGAGTATCCACATGTCTATCTTGACATCTCATATCAAGTAGCATGAGACTCACTACCTCCCACTAGTAGTATCATTTACTAATCAAAGAAAATAGACAGAGGTGATAGTCTAATCAATACTACCCAAATATTAATTATACGACTATGAACAATTTATAGCATATGTACTAAATAAATTTATAACTCATATTATCAACTCTTGATAATAAATTTATTTAACATAATGCTAAGGGTAAATACTCAAATAAATAAACAGTTTACTTAAATGAATATTTTATCGCCATAGGGATAATTTACGATGTCATTATACATTTCAAGAATGGCACTAGGGCACATCTATATTAATAATCTCCCACTAGCACTAGCACCATTCACTATAACATTTAAGACCCATCTTCTCAAGATGACGGTCTAACTGTAACTGAATGAGCACCTTGGTTAGTGGATCAGCCGAAGCTACCTTTTACACAATGATGTCACCTTTTCCGATGAGTTCTCTAACAATATGGAAGAGCCTTTCTATATGTTTGGATTTTTTATGAGACCTCGGTTCCTTTGCCAAAGCAATGGCTCCATTATTGTCATAATAGAGAGGAATTAGGGACTCAATGGAAGGAACAACTTCTAGTTCAGTAATGAACTTCTTAATCCAAACAACTTCTTTTGCGGCATCTGATGTAGCTATATACTCAGCTTCTGTAGTGGAATCAGCAGTGACACCTTGCTTGGAACTCTTCCAGCTCACTGCACCACCATTACAGATAAAAATAAACCTAAAGATAGGCTTTCTATCATTGATATCTGATTAAAAATCAAAATCTATGAAACCATCTATCTATAGATCACCTCCTCCATAAGTTAAGACCAAATCTTTAGTCCTTCTCAAGTACTTAAAGATTGCCTTAATAGCTATCTAGTGTTCTAAACTTGGATTGGATTGAAACTTGCTAGTCACACTAACAGCATAGGCAATATTAGGCCTTGTACACAACATAGCATACATTAAACTTCCTATAGCCGAAGCTTATGGAACTTTAGCCATTTGCTCCATTTCCTTATTTGTATTAGGTGACATACCCTTGGATAAATGGACACCATGCCTAAATGGTAATAATCCTCTCTTAGAATCAAGCATGTTGAACCTCTTCAACACCTTTTCCAAGTAAAGACTTTGGGATAAACCTATCATTCTTTTCGATCTATCTCTATAGACTCGAATACCAAGAATATAGGTAGCTTCCCCTAAGTATTTCATGGAGAAAGATTTACATAGCCATAATTTCATGTTTGTGAAAGACTTACATAGCCATAATTTCATGTTTGTAAGCATGCCAACATCATTCCTAATTAATAAAATATCATCCACATATAATGCTAGGAAAGCAAGTTGGCTCCCACTAACCTTTTTGTACACAAAAGGCTCATCTTCATTTTTGATAAAATCGAATGATCGTATGGCTTCATCAAAATGATGATTCTAACTCCTTGAAGGTTGCTTTAGACCATAAATATATCTATTAAGCTTGCACACTTTAGAACTTTCCTTAGATTCATAACCTTTAGGCTGTTCCATATAAATCTCTTCCTCATAACCATTGAGAAAAGCAATTTTGACATCCATTTGCCAAACCTCATAGTCATAGTGTGCAGTAATGGAAAGAAGTATCCAAATGGATTTAAGCATGGCTACCGGTGAGAAAGTCTCCTCATAGTTAACCCCTTGCCTTTGTTAAAACCCTTTTGCTACAAGCCTTGCTTTGTAGGTATCTACCTTTCCATTTGCAACAATCTTTCTCTTGAAGATCCATTTACAACCTATAGGTACAATACCTTCAAGTGGATCAACAAGTGTCCAAACTTGGTTTACATACATGGAATCCATTTCAGATTTCATTCCTTCAAGCCATTTAGAAGAATCTTTATTTGACAAAGCCTCTTCAAATGTTCTAGGATCATTTTGATTGTCTTCTTTATGCATATGCAACTCTTACATATCATGTAGAAAAATGTATCTTTCTAGTGGATGAGATACCCTACCTGACTTTTTAGGAGTTGGTGTGATGATATTTTCAGTGGGATTAGACTCTTGGGATTGATCTATATCCATTTGATTAATTTGATTGGCATATTTAGAAGACACTTCTTCTAATGCTATCTTCCTTCCTTTACCACCTTCTTGAAGAAACCCTTTCTCAAGAAATATGGCATCTCTGCTTATAACAATAACTTACTTAGCATGAAGATAGAAATAATATCCCAAACTATCTTTAGGATATCTAATAAATCCGCCTTGAATTGACCTTACATCTAATTTATCTATTTTTATCCTTTTGATGTAGGCTAGGCATCCCTAAATCTTAAAATGCTTGAGTCTTGGTGCCTTACCATGCCATATCTCATATGGTGTGGTAGAAACAGACTTAGAGGGAACATGATTTAATATTTAAATGGTAGTTTACAATGCAAAATCCCAAAAGAAAGTAGGAAAATTTGTATAACTCATCCTTAATCAAACCATATCTAATAGAGTTCGATTCCTCCTTTCAGACACACCATTGAGTTGAGGTGTTCCGGGTGGAGTTAGTTGTGATATAATGCCATGTTCCTTAAGGAACTCCATGAATTGGGTACTTAAGTATTCACCTCCTTAATCTAATCGAAGGATTTTAATACTTTTCCCCATTTGGTTCTCTAGTTGGACTTTAAATTTCTTAAACTTTTCAAATTTTTCATCAAATACAAGTGTCCAAACCTTGATAGATCATCTATAAAGGTAATGAAGTAATAGAACCTGCCTCTTGCCATTTGGTTGAATGGCCCATATACATCACTATGTATAATTTCCAAAATTTCTTTATCTCTTTCCATTTGTCCAACAAATGGTGATTGAGTTATCTTGCCTTATATACAAGCCTCATAAGTTGGATTAGATGCAAATTCAAGATTACTCAACATTCCCATCCTTTCCAACTTTATGATTCTGTCATTCGCAATATGACCCAAATGTAAGTGCTATAGATATTTTGAATTAGAGGCATTATCAATTAGCATTGTATTCACAACATTCATATTGGTTGGATAATGATTGTTATTGGATTTATTATCAACATAATAAAGACCATGCAATACATAACACATGCCAACTATCTAATTATTAAAATAGATAATACATACATCTCTTTCAAATAAAAACTTATTTCCTTTTCTAGTTATACTAGAAATAGAGATAATGTTCTTACAAGCATTAGGTACATATAAAACATTGTCCAAAAACAAAACATGTTTATACAAGTCAATAGAGGTGGTTCCCATAGCTTTAGCATCAACACTTGCTCCATCTCTAATCTTAAGAGTCACTTCATTTGACCTTAACCTTCTCTCACTTACTAGATCTTGCAAGGAAGAACATATATGAGAACTAGCACTAGTATCCAATACACATGCATAAGATGAGCTCTTAGGACATTTATAAACAAATAAATTAGAGAAAGTCACACCTTCTCTAATATTGTCCTTTCCTTTAGTCTGAAGAGACTTAAGGAACATTGGATAATTTCTTTTCCAATGTCCCTCTCCATAATAAAAGAAACACTTTCCCTTGTTAGTATTCTTAACCTTCTCTTTGCCTTTATTCTTTTTCACACATCCCCAAGCTTTAGGAACTTTTCCTTTAGCTTGCTTACTTTTATTGCCCTTACTCTTCTTAGTCCTACTAGAAGAGGCAACCAAAGCCACATCCTTCCCTTTCTCATTATGAATAGCCTTTTGGGCCATCACAATCATGTTTAATAGTTTCGCAAGAGTACACTTAATCTTATTCATATGGAAATTTGCAATAGATTGCCCAAATGAGTCTGAAAGGGATTGTAAGATCAAATCTATTTGAAGTTGAGCATCCATCATGAAATCTAGACTCTCAAGTTCCTCATTGGAAGGAATCATAGAATTCACATGTGCTCCAACATCATCACCTTCCTTCATTTTAGCATGAAAAAGCCACTTAGATATCTTATATCTAGTGGTCCTACTTTGTTCACCAAACAACTCTTGTAGGTGAAGTAGGATTTCCCTTGCATTAGTGTACTTCTCATATTGCCTATGAATTTCATTGCTCATAGAAGCCCATATAATGCAACGTGCTTGCATATCATCATCTTTCCATTTTACAAGAGTGTCTTATTCCTCTTGGGAAACATTAGGTGGAAGGGGTCCGAGAGGACTTTATTCCAAAATATATAATATGCTTTCAAAGGCTAAAACAACTTTTAGATTACATAATCAATCAATAAAATTAGGTCTAATAAGTCTATTATTATCGAGAATGATGTTTAACGGGGTTTGAGGATCTCATATTATCAAATTTCTACAAAAGCATAACAATATTAATTAGTTATATGACATTGTAATAATACCATTAAATTTGGTCTTTAATCGCAATGGCCTCCCACTAACTTGGCGAATTATAAACTTCCAAAGTAGAAAATGAAAATCCCTTGTTGGATGGATTTCTTGTGGGTAATGAAGTTCTTAATGAGTCACTAATATTCCTTAAGTACACATTGCCATTCTTGGAATATTAGTTCTTATTAAGTGAACAACTTTTTTTCATCACATCTCATATGAGATATCATCAATCTAGCTCCTAATGTTACAGGCCTCAAGCTTACATTGTCATTCTTGACCTTTGCCATTAGTTAGGTCCACACCATTGGATATATGAAATGTATAAACTTGAACATTACATACCTCAGGTACACTTATTTGCCATTTTTGGCATATAGTATGTTTATACAGCCATAACATCTCATGATTAATAATAACACTACATGAATCTCTTAGGCTTTATACATACCCCTATGTATCCATAGTTGATGCACATAATCCTAAAACCATGCAAGTTATTGCTCCAATGGAGAGCCTAGACTTAAATTTTCTTGGAAGATTTTTGGGTATTTAATTTTAGGTCTCACTTTGCACATTAGCCATTTTTCATTGCATACATCACATATATACATTACATGGCATTTTTACATATATACATATCATATATGTATGTAGCATGCTTTAACATATATATCACATATATAAATAGAACATGCAAATTGGATGCACAAATGAGGAGTGATCATAGGCCTTTTTTAAGCCTATTCTAACTTTTAGAATAAAATAGGCCTTGTCTTCTTGGGCTTTGACACCATGGGCTTAAGAATAGCCTTGAACATCATCATCATTATAGACCTTTATCTTAAACACTTCAATCTTCTTACCACAACTCTTGTGATATACCTTCAATCCTTGGCATACCAAGGTGAATATTACATCCTAGTTCTATGTAATTAACATTTAATTACACATAAAATAATAAAATTAACTATTATTACAATTATAAGGATGTAATCTAAGTCCATGATCACTTTTTGTATATAATGATTAATTTGCAAAATTAAACAAAATATAGGTCAATTAATTATAATCACAACACTTGTAATTATCAATTAATTATAAATTAATAATAACATATATTATTATTAATAATTTAATATCTTATATTAAATTTAATAAATTAATATTAATAAAATATATTATTATTAGTTTAGCATGTGTAAAATGCAAAAAGATGCTCAGATACCACTATTAAGGAAATAATTATGCTACTTAAACATCAAATGCTGAGTAGGGTAATTTTTAAATAATTTGCTCAACATAATCCTTGATCTAATCAAGAATTCCAATCCCAAGGATCCAATTTGAAATTTAACATATAGCTAATACACATCAACATGTATAAATACAAAATTTAGGAAATCTAAATTGCAAAATACTTACAATTTCCCAAGTCTTTGATGTAGACCATAATTATTTTACTAAATGGTTGGCTCCTTTGATTCAACTCTTGAATAAACTCTTCAAGTCTCCCAAACATGAGAACTCTAGCTTAAAACACTAGAGATTCATTAATCACCTTCTTGCTTTGATTTAGTTAGATGTAAGTAGCCTCTCTCAATGCCCTTTGTAGACTTGCACTAACTTAATCTCCTCACAAGAATACTAAAGTTTTTGAATATATATTTTTTGCTTTGGTTTTGTGTCTTTACACCAAATTCTCAATTTTTCTTTTTTTAAGAACATTTCGTAAATTATCTATTTATATGTAGACAAAAGAAATCCTGATGATGTCATTGCTTACATAACATGTACAATTTACCATGCAAGTAATGAACTTTATGGCATCATCTGTGACATCACATTACTTGCCAAACAAGTATAGAATTGACATCATGCATGACATCACATTACTTGTCATGCAAGTATAAAATTGACATCATCGATGACATCACATTACTTTCTCCACATCTTAGATCAATCTTTGGTCTAAAACCCTTTTGGTCCTAGGCCCAAACAACTTAGGCCATTAATTTAAGTAACAATATATATATAATTAATTTAATACTTTAATTAATATCTCATATTAATTAAGTATAAATTAATTATTAAACCCTTACTTGAATTAGATTTCATGATATGCTAGAATCATTGCTTGAAGCATAAATCCAATTCTAGTAATTTTAATTAATTGATTAAACTCTTTAATCAATAATTAGATTAATATAAATGGTGATTTAGCAAAGCTCTATTAGGTTTGACTCACTAGGTTCATGTTTAATTGGCAATAAGAAGATAATATCAACACATGATATTTTTTAAAACTCCTTTCAAGTCTAAATGTGAACATCTTAATTATACACAATTAATTCTCATAAGTTATAAGTGACTCCTAACATTGATATCACAACTGCCTAATTAGAAATGAATGCATGTATTAATTCACACGAACCCTTATGGTCATAATTACCATGCACTAAAATCCTTTCATTGGAAGATCTCAATATAGCCTAGAGTCAAGGTTTAATCAAACTCTAATAGTTATATCATATGACCTCATCTCAAGTTCTATTCTTGATAAAATATAACCAACATTTAAACTCTTTCAATTCGTGTCATATTTATCCTAGCTAGGAACTTATTGATCAAGAAAGAACTTAGATAGCATAGGATCTTATCCTGGTTCACTCAAGGCAATGAATCCCTTCTTAGTTGAACACTCATCCCTACACTCAACTGACTAAAGCCACCATATGCCATATACCCATGTGTGATTAACACAAGTTTATAAGCAGTAACAAACCCTAACCACTCAAATATGGATGACCATGTCACCTTAGGTCAAAGGACTATATGCAATATTGTGACATAGATTATGATTATTGAATATAAGTGAATATCCATGCAATCACAAATCTAACATCATGTTTGATCCACCCATCATATGAGTATCCACATGTCTATTCTAACATCTCATATCAAGTAGCATGAGACTCTCTACCTCCCACTATTAGTATCACATACTAATCAAGGAAAATAGATAGAGGTGATAGTCTAATCAATATTACTCAAATATTAATTATACAACTATGAACAATTTATAGTATATGTACTAAATAAATTTGTAACTCATGTTATCAACTCTTCATAATAAATTTATTTAGCATAATGCTAAGGGGTAAATACTTAAATAAATAAACACTTTATTTAAATGAATATTTTATTACCATAAGGATAATTTACAATGTCATTATACAATTTAAGAATGGCATTAGGGCACATCTATACTAACAGGTTTAATAAATTTAATATATGATGATGAAGAGAAAGAAGCCATTCCATTCTCATATCCTAATCCACAAGTGTTTCTATGGAGTTTTTGAGAGTTAAAATGATTATCTAAACTCTCATTTCCTTTTTAGAATTTAGAAATGGAAGTCTTCAATTATAATATCTCATTAGAAAGCTTATGATTTTCATCACTTACTTTCTTGAGTTACTCTTCTAAGAAATTTAAAAATTTTAAATCGTAAGTAAGTTTTTCATTTAATTTAGCAAGCTTAGCCAAATCATTCTTCAAACTTTCAAATTCTTTAGTCAAGCTAGCTAACTCATGTTTATAATGCTTCTTCTTAGATAATAAGTTTTTGCATTTAAGCAAAATTTTGCTCACAATAGAGTTGTCAACTCATCATCATCATATTCATCATAATCATAATAATCATCACAATAGGAGTTAGAAGTATATGGTACCTCATTTTCATCTGTAAGGGCCATGAAGCAAAGATTGGCCACTTCTTATTATTCATCTTCCTCTTCAAATTTAGAGGAGTCATCCCAAGTAGTTTTGAAGGCCTTCTTCATATCCTTTGCTCTCTTATTCTTAAATTTGAGTTTGGGGCACTCACTTTGAATGTGTCCCGGTTTCTTGCATTCATAACAATTAACTTCTTTAATTCTCTTCGTGCCATCTCCTTCGAACTTCTTATTGAAGTCCTTTATTCTTGAGGAGTTCTTCCTTCTCAAGAATTTTTTGAAGTTTCTAATGAGTATAGTAATATCACCATCTTTGTCACTAGAATCTTTAATGCTTTCCTCTTCACTATCTTCTTGAAGAGCTTTTGGTGCTATGCTCTTTTTTCCTCTCTTCCTTCTCTTCTTCCTCTTCACCTCTTTGTTTGATTGTAAGCTCATGTGTTAAGAGCTTTCCAATAAGCATATCGATTAAGAGAGTAGAAAGGTCTTAAGCTTTCTCAATTGAAGTGACCCGGATTCCCAATCCTTATTTGGTAGGATTTTTAGAATCTTCTTGTTCACCTCTTCCTTGGAGAAATGTTTTCCAAGTTTCTTAAGGGTGGTGAGAAGAGCATGTAATGGTTTATTGAGGCTTCATTTTGAAGAGTTCATATTCATAAATATGAAGTTGAACCTTCTTGCTTCTTACTTGCACATTGCCTTCATAATGATTCTCTAAGGTCTCCCATATTTCCTTGGCTAAAATGCAATGTTGAAGCTTGCCTCATGCTTCTATTATCATAGAAGAGAGAAAAGTGATCATAGCTTTTATATTTTTGTAGTTTTCTTCCTTTTGATCATTGCTCTAATCACTTTTTGAGATAGTAGTTTGTACACCATCAACGGTAGTTTTTAGTGGTTGCCAACCTTTGAGAATAACTTCCTAAAGTCTGATGGAATCACAATCTATATATAGTTCCATTTTGAACTTTCAATGAGGATAATTACTACCATCAAAGAATGGTCTAAATGAAGACATATTTTGAGATTCACTCCCTATGATGTTGTATTCTAGTAATTAAATTCCTAGAATCCAACCTTTAATACTCATTGAAAGTGCCCTAAAGGGGGGTGAATAGGGCTATCGAACAATAATAGGAAATTAGAAAATTCTAATAAGAATTAAATGGAATGTTGAGAATGAAGAATGATGAATAAAAGAATTTAAGGAGTTCTTCCACCAAACTTATTCCCAAGTTAGGATTTTTAATTCCCCACAATCTTATTTACAAGATTGAGATTACACAAGAGTTTTGTGGCTCACTCTTTAACGTTACAACTTGAGTTTTCAAGGATCACTCAAAAACTGATACACAAGTGTTTTCAAAGGCTCACATTAAAACCAAATTCTCAAGTTTTTTAATGGCTAAACACTTAAACCAATTCCTTTAGAATAAAATCTCACTTCCTATTTTCTTAACCCTAGAAAATAAAAGAATAAGAATTGCTATTCTAGTACTCACCAACTCTCATACGACTTAGATAAAAATAAAATGAATTTTGAAAGAGTTTAAAGTGCTTAATTGAATGCTTGAAAGTATATAATAAATAAACAAGTTTCTTAACCTCAAAATAATCTTTAAAGGTTATATTTATACTTGAGCAATAAATTATAGTTATTGAAAGCAATAATTTCATTCCCAATAAAATCAAAGTCCATTTGAATGTAATTTGAACTTTTTTGAGTTGTAATTTGCCAAGTTCCAATTAGGATTACATCAGTTCTAGTCGAGACGCTACAAAAGAGCCATTTATAGCCATTTCAGGTTTGAATTTCTCTAGTACCGGTCCCGTTCGGGATATAAATCGAGATTAGTTCTACTTAGAAATCAAAATTTTACAGAATTAGGTCTTAGTAGTGACCTTTGGTCTTGGTTGGGAATGCCTAGTCCCGGGCAATGTCCTGATCGGGACATTGATTAGGATTATGACTGACCTAAAATCCCATTTGAGCAGAATTCAGCCTTTCAGTCCTGACCTTGGTCCTGGTCGAGACTGAGCTTAAGATAGGTTCCAAAAATGCCAAAAATGTGCAATTTAGTCTCTATCTTGAGTTTGATCGAGATAGTACTTTCGAGATGATTTTTCTTTGATAATTCTTCATTATTTTGATTTTCAAATGATTCCTAACTTATACACACTTGAAGCAAACACATTAATTGCTCAAAATTAAGTTTATTAAGATCAAAATCAAGATTAATAACTTGATAAGGTCAACACATTGTAAAGAGTTGTCTTTAATGAGTTAAATGGAGTGCACTAATAAAGTTTTATTTTATGTTTTATGTTTTTATTTTGTAATTTTTTAATTAATTGTCTTAGTGTGGCCTAATGAATGGATGAAATGGCTTCAACTATTGGACCATGATGTCCATGTCGACACTAAGTAAGACTAATTTAACAATGGAAGGTGGTTATAGTGGAAATCATCAAATGACGTCAAATTGTGGTAATAAATTGTCAAAAAAATGAAACGCATACTTAAAATTGCAAAACCTTAAAACCACACGATGATTTTTTGTATTTTCTCCAAATATTAATGTGAAATCTGCTAAAAGATGGTTATGTGTACATATAAACTTCGTAAAGAACTTTATCAAGTTTGTAAAATTAGCTTATTATAATATAACAAATTTTAGATTGTAAAATTAGCTTATCAAATATTAAAGAGTGTTGTATGTAAATATTGAAAATTTACTAAAGTTGTAATAAATTACTTAAACAGACATATGAATAAAATAATACTATTATTATTTTTAAATACTTATTAAATTAAAGTTTATTAAGTGCATATTCATAATTATTTAAAATTTTTATAGTCTTATTATAATTATATTTTAAAAAATAGAGCATATAATTTATTTGAAAATATATTTTCTATAAGAAAATTAGTATAATTATCATTTTTAAATATTTTTATAAAATTTAACAAAAAAGAGTTAAAATTAAATTAATTAATTTTTATCATTTAATTATTAGTTGAACTTAAAAAAATTGTGTTAAATTAATTTTTGAGTAAATAAAAATATTAATATTAAATATATTGAAGAAATAAACTGTCATATTTCAAATAAAAAAATTATAAAAATTGTAATGAATCATAAGTTTAATGGGGTTATAATATTTAGATTGTTATATAAAGAAAATATAACTTTTATCATTTTTAATTTTTTTATAAAAATAATTAATAATTTTTTATTATCTTAATATTTAATAATGACTATAATATTTTTATATAAAAGTTCTAGAGTTGAGAAAAATTAATTATAAAAATATTGAAAAAATATCATATAATTATTTAAATAAAAGATTTATCAAAATTCCAATAAATTAGAAGTATATTAAGTTAATATCAAATTGTTATATAAATAAATAAGACTGTTAATATTTTTAAAATTTTATATAATAATAATAATAATAATAATAATAATAATAATAATATACACTGTTAATATATATATATATATATATATATATATATATATATATATATATATATATATATATATATATATAAGTTATCAAATCGACATGACATGATTTGTGAATTGGTTAGATAAAGAATTCCGAATTTAATATTCAATAGTGAACTAAGGATTTGTTTGATTCATATAAATTTTATAAAATTTTGTAGAATTCATTTGCAAATTCAAATAAATATGTTTGATTTAAATTAAAACTTTATAAAATTCATTTTAAATTCTAACTTTTTAATTTTGTGTAATTATTTGAAACTAAATTGATTCTTACTAATGAAGTATGTTTGATTTAAATGAATTTAGAATTCATTTAAAAATGAACCTTATTTGGAAATAAAATGAATTTTTTTTGGTGGAATTAAACTAAATAAGAGATAAATAACAATTAAATTTTCTCAAGCAATTACTATTAAATTATAATTTAAATATAACATTATGTATTTGATAATAAAAATAAAAATTGTTATCAATTATGTTTGAAATATCAACTTTTAATATAATATTTAGATAAATAAAATTATTAAGAAAAAAATTATTATTAATTCAGAATTTTTTTTAGTAATTAGACCTAATATTTAATACAATGTTAAAAAGTATTTATTATAAACAAAAATTAATACATTAAAATAAAATTTCATATAAATTATTGACGTTATTTTTGTTAAATAAATTTGTAAAAATAAAAATAAAAAAATATAGAACATTTGAAATCATAATGGAAATTGAGTGGATCATTAGGTGCCCTTTAATTGGTAAAATTTTTTTAAAAGATTTGCTAAAAAGAAATTGTCTTAAGTCATCCGGCCACAAAAGGACGGGCCTTTGAAATTTTTGGTCGAGATTTGTCAAGAATGGGCTAAAATAAAGGAATAACGCATATTTAAACTCATAAATTTTTACACTTTATTTTATTGAGTTACTAAATTTTTATTTTATTTTAAAAGACCTTTAGTCATTTATTTTGAATACATTAAGAATAAATTTGACGAAACAAATGAAAGTGTCAACCAAAAATTGAATGGTTTGATTTTTTTATAATTTTTAAAATTTCGATTTGAACCGAATTGAACTCAATTATGTTCGGTTTGAATTTACTTTTAAAATGTATGAATAAACCAAACCGAATTGAACTGAACTGAACTGAACTATTATATTATGTCATCTTATATATGTATAATATCTAATACTATTAACCTAATTCTTTTAAATTTCATTGATACTTCTTTTTTCTCCTATATACTTTTTTTTCGCATCCTCTTCACCTAATTTTTATATATTTCACTTGTTTTCCTCAGATCCCTACGTCATTTAGTTCTCAAATTTTTACCTTCTTCAATATTAAACAATTTTTTGAAGGTATGTAAATTAATTTTTTGTTTTATTTTAGAAATTTTTACTATTTTTTAAATATGATTTACTTGATAGGCAATTAAATTGATTTTTTTAATATATTGTTGATTAATTGCACTTTTGTGTTCTTTAAATTTGACGAGCAATTAAATTTTAAAGATTAGAAAAGCTAAAACTTATATGATATTGACATTTTTTTCATTTGCTACTTATATTTTTGAAAAAAAAATTTCATGTTTCCATGTTTGTACTTTGCCATTATTAAAATTTTTCATGGATATTTAATATTTTACTACTTTTTTTTGTTAATTGTTATGAACTTTTTTTTTATCATTTTGAATTTTTATTTATCTCGAAAAATTTGTATTTTTAACAAGTTTTTTTTTAACTTAATTTAGATCTAATTTCATTATATTAAAATTAAGCACATAAAAAATTTCATCTACAACGCAAACCGAAATTTTAAAATGAACCAAACTGGTTTGGTTCTATTCGGTTTTCAAAAAAGTATATATAAACCGAACCGAATAATTTTAACTTTGGTTTGTATATTTTTCAAATAATCAAACTGAACCATGCTCGCCCCTATCAGTACAGTCACTTTGCACTAACAACAAAAATATGATTGCTTGTAATCTTAGTTAAACTTGTAGATTCTTCATCAATAGGTTGGAAATCACATATTTCAATTGCAACATCACCCAGCATTGACATGTAAGACAGAGAATTGCTTGAGTTATCATGCAAAGCAATAGGAGATGCAATCGCCATTTCACTTACTTTAGTAAATTTTAGAGATCGTCTTTAGCCATCAATCTGCTCAATAAAAGCTTTTATATCCTCTACAATTTCACTTAAATATGAAATTAAAGAAACTATTAAGGTTGTTGATTGTGGTCGTATAATGGGCGACAAACTTTGAGATGGACTCCTCGGTATGGAAGCAAGGGTCATTTCTACGGTTGTTGATAGAGAAGGGAAGGAAAAAGAAATTAGCTTTTACAAGGTCATGTGTAACTAGAGAACTTTGAAGAAGGGCCACCTTGAATATGGTAACAATTGCTGATGGCGGTGGAGGCAAAAGGGTTACTGCGGGTGGTGGCAATAGCACCTCATGTGAATGATTATTAAGATCATCATACAATAAGTAGTTGTAAACTATTTCCTTAAAATGAGGATGGCTTCTCAAGTTGTAACATGTATAACCTTTATCTGGGTAAAACTGATGCAAACATATAATTCCCAAAAACATGTTTAAGATGAGAGAAGTTTAAACTGTTCCAAAGATCTCCAACATACTAGGAATCTAGAAAGAGTTTTAAACCACAGACAATGAGTAAGTGTGACCTAGAATTATCTTTAGCCAGACGAATTTTCCTCGCCATTTCATCTTTTAATCTTGGGTTACTAAATATTTATTGCAGCTACACTAATATGCATAAATAAAGTTTACCTCCTAAGAACGCTTTATTATGACAATGATTGATTAAAGCAGTTAAACCTATCCACTAACTTTATTATCCCTTTTCTTTAGCATCTTCATTGCACATATACTAGTTGTTTGCAAAATAACATGTCTGAAGTTAAGATCCTATCCTAATTTTAGACCTTTAAAGGGCGATGATTGAGAATGAATTTTGATATAAAGGCATCAATAATAACACATTTAGGCACTTGTTCCCGCTTGTTCCAAAGGCGATTACCGAATACGATTGATCTTCATGACTTACAAACAATGTTCAATTTCGCTGCATTTTTAGACCATAACAATTTCAGTATTTGCATAATTATATTTATCGGAATTTGATCGAAATCGCCTAGCGATGTTGACTCTATGTATCTCGGAATTCAGCTTGGTGAGTCGATGCTTTTGCTCGAACATAAGCTCACTCGGTTTGACACCGACTCCTACACCTTCCTGTACAACATTGATTAATTAAAGCCTCCATCCATTTTGAAAAGGATTTTCCTGGGAAAATTTAGAGGTCGATTACTGTTTTCTCGGGGAACAAACAGAAACCAAGGAAGGTGGGAAAATCGAGCATGTGTTTATATAGGCATGGACTTGGAGCAAGAAATGAAGGGAAGGAGGGAAGGAGGGAGGGAGGGAGGGTATTTCCACGTCAACATTAGAAAATCCAACGTGTATATTCAACTAACAGTGTTATAAACTCTTTATTATAAAATAATAGATTTATTAAATTTTTCCTTAATGAATATGAAAATAAAGGGTTAAAGACTTTTTAAAATAAAATAAAAGTTCAAGAACTCAATAAAATAAAGTGTCAATTAAAATAAAATTTTTTTTGACCAAAGGTAGACGGAAGAGGAATTTAAATCTCTCATCTTAACAAAAAATTAATCTCACAGCTGGAACTAAATTAGCCCAAGATAAATAGTTTAACTTATTTTTTATTATTCCTAAGATTTTAACCGTCATGAGTACCATCCTACTACTTGAACCATGACTTGAAGGCCGAAGCCGATAGAAAATGACATATAAGGGCATGTGGAAACTTCGATGAAAATAAAAGCACCACCAAATCCAATCAACCATAAACCAAAAACTCATTATTATTTACTACTGAATCATATAAATGGAACCAAAAAAAGGCTATTGACAGGAACAGCCAGCAATTCCTCGTCTTAATATCATAACATTATTTAACCATGGTTAAGAGGGTGGTAGGTGAGTTTGACCAGTCTGGTTTGGTAGGCGCCTTCTTTAAACATGCTGTTGTTACCTTGTCTAACTTCCTCTCATTCCTTTGCCACGACTCTCTCTGTCTAAGGGCGCTAGCATTTCTTCCTCCACCTATATTCCCAACCACCACAGCCTCACACCCCCACCGCCACCAACAACAGCAATAGCCTCTGATCAATCATTGGCTTTTCTGGGGTTGTTGGTATTAATTTGTTGTGCACAATTGTTAAGCTTCAGTTGCCTTATATTTTGGTCTTCTTGTTGGTGTTCATAATTAGTTATCAACCATGCAGTCATCAACAAGTTCTTCCATGAAAATTTCGCCTTTTGATCTCATGTCTGCAATCATAAAGGGCAATATTGACTCTTCCAATGTATCCTCAGAATCAGGAGTTGTTGAGGTGGCTACTATGTTTCTTGAGAACCGTGAGTTGGTTATGATTTTAACTACTTCTATAGCCGTTTTGATCGGGTGTGTTGTCGTGTTGGTGTGGAGAAGATCCAGTAGTCAGAAATCTAAGTCCATTGCTGTTGAACCTCTTAAACGGTTGATTGTTAAGGAACCCGAGCCTGAACCTGATGATGGCCAAAAACGTGTCACCATCTTTTTTGGTACTCAGACGGGTACCGCTGAAGGATTCGCTAAGGTTTTAACTATATTAGATTGTTTAGTCTAATGGGTTGTTACTAGTTTAGCTGGTTTTAATGGTTTTAATTGTTTTATTTGTTTTTTCAATTTTTGAAACTGTAACAGGCTTTGGCTGAAGAGGCAAAAGCTCGATATGAAAAGGCAATATTTAAAGTTGTTGATTTGGTAAGTTTTGACTTATTCTTTTTGCTGGAAATTTAAGCGAAGTGGTTTGTTGTGCATTGGTTTTGCATGTTTTGTATTGTTGATTAAGTGTTCTTGGATTGTTGACAGGATGATTACGCAGCTGATGACGATGAATACGAGATGAAATTGAAGAAAGAGTCTTTGGCTTTGTTTTTTGTTGCTACGTGAGTTTATTATTATTATTATTATTATTATTATTATTATTATTATTATTAATTTTGCTTGTTTCTTAGCGCTTGATGTTTTTTGTTGACATGTTTCTTAGATATGGAGATGGTGAGCCAACAGATAATGCTGCCAGGTTCTATAAATGGTTTACAGAGGTAAATTTTGTTTGTATTGGTCGTTCTTGTAGGTTTGTCCTGGATCATTTTATGATTGTTGCTTGTATTTGATTATGCATACAGGGAAAAGAGAGAGGAGAGTGGCTTCAGGGCCTTAAGTTTGGAGTTTTTGGGCTGGGCAACAAGCAATACGAGCATTTTAACGAGGTGCGAATTTTGAGGACTTTCTTTAGCTGGACTTTTTTTTTTGTTTTTGTAGTTTATTAATGTTTTATTCTTGTAATTTTTTGTTGTTGGACAGATTGCTAAGGTGTTAGATGAGCTCCTTGAAGAGCAGGGTATGTTTTTCTACTTTCCTTGCCATGTTTACAAGGTTTTGACATGCTGCTTTCACCTTCACATGGACCATGTTCAATGTTACCTATTACAGTTTCTAATTGAAGAAAGCATTAAAGACATGTAGCATATTTGAAATTGCTAATGATAGAGATTATGCTTGTTCTCATCTCTACATGAGTTATGCATCTCCCATATATAGGCATATTATATCTAATGTTCATTAAGCTGCTTACATTGTTGCAGACTTGATAGTTATAATGCAACATAACTTTCCTTCAAAAGACTAAAGTAGTTTTTTTTCAGTTCAATCATAGAGATGCAACTTAATTTATGTTCCCTATTTGTTGAAGAATACAATATATTTATTCTAAAACTACTGAGCTTTAGATAGAGCAGTTGTATCGCTTGTCTATTGAAGGAAATACAAGCACACACTAGTATGTAATGAAGATGACTTCCTTGCATTTTTCTGATAGGGAAATGGTATCTTAAATGCTGCCCAGAGTAGATGTTCAGATATAGTCATTACTTTTGTACTTTTTTATAGCTTTGGCTGATCAGTTGCTGCAATATGCTACCTAGTTCTGATTAGTTTCATTTGCCATGTCAATTTTCTTTTAATTAACATGATTTGATCTTTGCATTTTCAGGTGGAAAACGTCTTGTCCCAGTTGGTCTTGGAGATGATGATCAATGTATTGAAGATGATTTCACTGCTTGGTAATAAGATCTTGAATTCTATACTCGAGTGGCATGATTTTCATTATAAGAAAGGTTAATGTTTCTCCCATCCCATTAATTAAGTACTTGGTATTTCAGGAAAGAATCCTTATGGCCTGCATTAGATCAGCTCCTTCGAGATGAGGATGATGCAACAACTGTTTGTACACCTTATAAAGCTGCTGTGTTGGAGTATCGCATTGTATTTCATGATCCTGAAAATGCAGCTATAGAGGATAAAAGCTGGAGTAAGGCAAATGGTCATGCTGTTTATGATGCTCAACATCCATGCAGGTATGGTTGATTTTATGTACCTTATGTATATTTGATGGCATTTCAGTTCAGTAATTGGTGCCCTTTTCATCTAATTCTACTATGTTCATTAGGGCCAATGTGGCTGTGAGAAAGGAGCTCCATGCACCTCTATCTGACCGTTCTTGCACCCATTTGGAGTTTGATATAGCTGTTACTGGACTCTCGTAAGTCAATAGGTTAATAGTTATTCATAGAAAATGGTAGCCATTGGTGCTTCTGTTATGACCTACTTGAAGAAAACAATTTGTACTGGCTGTCTGTTAACACTAACTGTTTCTTTCTTCAGATATGAAACTGGGGATCATGTAGGTGTATACTGTGAGAATCTTGATGAAACTGTAGAGGAGGCATTACAGTTGTTAGGTTTGTCACCAGATACTTACTTCTCGATCCATGCTGACAAAGAGGATGGCACACCACTTAGTGGAGGTTCCCTGCCCCCTCCTTTCCCACCATGCACCATAAAAACAGCTCTTACTAAATATGCTGATCTTTTGAGTTCACCAAAGAAGGTTCACTGTTTTCATAAGTCTCTTAATTGTATATTTTTCCTTCTTTTTAATTCTTTTTATATGAATTTTTATTGTTTTATATATTGAGTTATTGATTGTCCCAATGTTTTTTATTTTCCAGTCTGCTTTACTTGCATTAGCAGCTCATGCTACTGATCCAACTGAAGCTGATAGACTAAGGCATCTTGCTTCACCTGCTGGAAAGGTTGTGAGTTTTGTTCTCAATTTGGATGTCATTTTTATTTTATTTTATCTTGTGGATATAATTTATGTTTTATGTTTATTACAGGATGAATATGCACAATGGGTAGTTTCTGCTCAAAGAAGTCTACTTGAGGTCATGGCTGAATTTTCATCTGCCAAGCCTCCACTTGGTGTCTTCTTTGCTTCAGTTGCACCTCGTTTGCAGCCTAGATACTATTCTATTTCATCCTCTCCAAGGTGAATATTTTCTGACTCCATATGATGGATATATGTCTATATTGGTGATTGGGGGGATTTTCTTTATAACTATTAATAATCACTAATAGAAAAGCAAGGGTTTTTTGAGAGAATGGGGTTCATGTTTTTTTCATCATTTTTCTTCTGTAGAATTTTAACATATTTACCATCTGAATCTTTAGGATGGCACCATCTAGAATTCATGTTACTTGTGCGCTTGTTCTTGACAAAACACCAACAGGACGGGTGCACAAAGGAGTGTGCTCAACATGGATGAAGGTAGTCCTTAATTTGTCCGTATTTCTATATAATTTGATATAGCGCAATTTGCTTATAAAACTGATATTAATTTAATCTTATTCTGTAACATCTATGTTATTATTACATGCTGGGTTAATGTTTCAAAAAAAATATATATATATTCGGATATCAGAATTTTTTTCAATAAATTATAGTTAATATTATTTTATCCTAGGATTACCACTCATTCTTCATCTTGTTATTCTAGAATTCTGTGCCTATGGAGAAAAGCCATGAATGCAGTTGGGCACCCATTTTTGTTAGGCAGTCAAACTTTAAGCTTCCTGCAGACGCCAAAGTCCCTATCATTATGATTGGCCCAGGAACTGGTTTGGCTCCTTTCAGAGGCTTCTTGCAGGTTCAACTTTCAGATTCCAGTCATATGTTCCTTCATGGTTTTGAAGCTGGAGCAGAGTTGGGACACTTAAGCTTGAGCTAAATATGGTTTATTGTGTATTGCCTTTTGCAGGAAAGACTAGCCCTGAAAGAAGCTGGCGCAGAATTGGGATGCTCCATATTGTTTTTTGGTTGCAGGAACAGTAAGATGGTAGGTCATTTTGTTCCCAATTGCAGAGTAGTTGTGTGGGTGTTAGACAAGTGTTTGTAGGGGTTCATCATATGTAACTTACAAGTATTTAAAACACATGGTCTTTACAGGATTACATCTATGAGGATGAACTCCATAACTTTGTTGAATGTGGTGCCCTTTCTGAATTAATTGTTGCCTTTTCACGTGAAGGCCCTACAAAGCAATATGTCCAGCACAAAATGTTGGAGAAGGTATTGGATCTACAGCCCTATTGGGAAATTTAATTATTCGGTGCATTTTGTTCTTAATTTATATATAGTCAATTGAAGCTTTAGGTTAAAGTTTTCTGATTGTCCAACATTTCTTGTGCATCCAGGCTTCAGATATTTGGAACATGATTTCTGAGGGAGCATATATATATGTTTGTGGTGATGCCAAAGGCATGGCTAGAGATGTCCACAGAACACTCCACACTATTGTACAGGAGCAGGTATGTTTTTAATGAATTTTGGACTCGTTGGTGCATTTTGCCTTTTGTCACACTTGCAGGATGGCATATGCTAAATGCCAGCCGTGTTGGACATTCTTTTTTGAGAAACAACCAAAAATGGTGAAAAAAAAAGACAAGCTAGCCTATGACCGACCAATGAACCAAATTATCTGCACACAACGTTTTTGTAACTGAGAACTTTTTTTTTCTTCAGAATGCGCATTATTTTCTCCTTCTATGCTTTGTAAGAATATCCCACGTGCACATCGCAATCTTTAGTCTCTTCTATCACTCTTTTTTTTGCCAAAATTAAAACTGCTTGCATATCCTTCTCGTTTTTTTTTAATACATCTGTGCTATGATAAAGATTGCCTTTTATAGATGTCTAGTTTAGTATTTTAAAAGCATTTGATAGCTTTCTATTGACTTGGATCTTTGCCTCGTTGTCATTGACAAAGTGCACTTCCTTCTTGTTGGTGCAGGGATCTCTTGACAGTTCCAAGGCCGAGAGCATGGTGAAGAGTCTCCAGACCACTGGCAGGTATCTGCGCGACGTATGGTAATGAACGTTGTCCACAGAAGCTTGGGAGTTAATGGGGAACAATGCTAATGCCGATAAAATATTAAAACGGACTCCATAAAATGCGAATATAAAAGCCTTTTGTTGTTGGGATGAAGAAAATATATGGAATGATTACTTCCAAGACCTGGCTTCTCATCCCAAGAGTACCATTGAACGTTTTATAATAGCACTTGTAATTCTTTAATTTATGTATACATACTATAATTTAACTATATATGAGTAGGCTTAGTTTATGAACTCAAATTTTCTGTGTGAACCAAAAATTGGTTCAACCACAGACAAAAATGATATCGTTCTATTATATGTAATAGTTTGCATAAGTAAATGTGAATTTTTTTCTTCGGGTTGGTACTTGTGGTCATTTTTAAGATGTGGTTTGGACTTTTTGATTTGACATTTTAGTTTTGAGTATTTCATTTTGGGCATTATATATAAACTCTTTTATAAATTAAAATGATGTTAATTCTTACCATTAGTGGAGTCAACTTTTACTGACAGAAAAATATTATATAAAGATATATTTTTACTAAGAGGTAAATTTACCTCTAACGAAAATTTTAAAAAATATTATATAATATTTAAAAATATTATATTAATTCATTGCATGCTATTTCAAAAAAATAAAAAATATTTAAATAAATAAAATTCATCTTATCCTATATAAAATTTGTTTTATTATTCACTCCTAAAATAATAAATATTTATTTATTTATCCTAATTTGTTATATATATATATATATATTAAATTTTATTTCAGAGTAAATAAAAAAAGACAAATTTATATAGAGTGAAATGAATTTTTTCGGTCTTAAATTTTCTTTAAAAGAATAAATTTGTTGTTTGTTACAAACATTACAGGTGAAAATATACCTTTTATCTAACAATTTTTATAGTGCATATCAATAATAGTGAACCCAATAATTGTGACAATTGACACCATTTGTAAAAAAAAATTAAAATAGCTCCATTTTTTCTGGCCAAAATTCAATGTGATTGCATCAGTGACACTATGATAAGGTGTCATAAGTATACACCTTTAATAAGTGGACAATCTCTACATGCATAAAGTTACTTACAATATGCTCAAAGTAAAAAGTAAGTGGATACTCTCTATATTTTGCATTAGCTTATTCTACACTCAAGCTAGCTGAGTAGAGAATCTCTATACATTCAAAGTTAGTCTCTCACATATACACTACATTAGCAGATGTTCTCTACACTAGACTACTACTTACCACTTCACACTTGATTAGAGATACTTAACACAAGAGAGAAAATGAGAGAGAGTTATCAAGAGTTGAGACTTTTTTTTGTCTTTTTCTTTCTTTTTTTCATTCTTTCTAAGTTTAGTGAGTTTGTGAGTGAAATACAAGAGTTTCATTTCATACATAAGCCCATAGTCATAATCCATAGAGTTGGTATTGTGCAAGAGTTGTGCAACTTGAAAGCTACATTCATTCGTCCATTGGGCAACAAATCCTAGATTGTTCAAGTCAAAGGAGCTATAGCAAGTTTTGGGTCACTAAAGGAGTAGCATGTAGGTAGAACTCCATCAAAGGCTTTAATTAATTTTAGTGCTTCTCGTGTATTTTAAACTAGAGGCTTCACACTTGGGGAGCTTGGAGCTTTTCAATTAACACTTACCTTAGCCTAAAACTTATCTTGTGTGCTATAAACATTTGAAGTTTGTAAGAGTTATTAAACTCTTAAATGTAGGTTTCTTAACATGCTACATGTTTGGTTGTTTGTGAATCTTTGTTGTATATTGTCCATTAAGCATACATGCATTTAGTTATGTAAATAATATATGATATAATCTTAGGTTATTTAGATTATTTCCTTTCTAGAAAGGTTGCATACTAGGAAAATATTTTGAAATTGACCCTAACTGAATTCATGTTCACACCACACTTTCACTCAAATTTTGGTGCATGTAATCGATCCCTTCAGATGGAATTTGAAATATCCCTCTATATAACAAATGAATGTCTTGAAGAGGAAATAAAGATATTATCCATCATGTTGATTGAATATTTATAATGAATTATTTCAGCTTATAAGGAAGAGTTATCATCTTGAAGCCTTTATAACCACTTGAAAAAAAAAAGATTGATTATGTATACAAGTATCTAAAATTCCTAGACCTCATATATATTTGGGTTTAGTTGGCAAATTCCATATTATTCTTGATGTCTTATATTGAAATGAGCCTCCTGACCAAAACAAAGCCCTTAAGTTTTGATTTTAGACATTCAACACCACTACAAGAATTTTAAAGATAGTCAAATAAAATAATGACATAGCCTTAATTAAAGAAAGGTGACCTGCTTATGACAAAATTTAGCCCTTCTATAAAAGCTAATCACTTTTAGAATTTTTGAATTAATGGCTACTATGTTGAAACTTTTCAAAGCTAAACCCCTAGAGGTAAGCCCAAAACCATAATTTGTAATTATATATGCATACAAAATAATGGTCAAGAGCCACCTAACCAATTGGCTTTTATGATAGTTCACTATTAAGCTAGAAACTAAAGCAAAACACCTTAACATACAATATAAGTTCACCATATAATTTGGATCCTTAGCAAGAAAGAAAATTGTATCCTCTGCAAAATTCAAATGGGAGATAATTAGGCCATTTTGTGGAATTTGAAAAACCCTTAATAAGAGAGAGTTGCTCCTTTTTCTTTAACAAAGAAGATAATGGTTCCATAGCCAATGTGAAAATAAAAAGAGATATTGGACAACCTTGCTTAACTTTATTAGTGCATAAAAACTCTATATTAGGTGGCCTATTGATCAAAAGAGAAGCCTTCAAACCTAATAAACACTCTTGAATCCATCTAATATATTTAGATCCAAAAACCATTTTATAAAGCACCTAAAAAAGATACTGACATTTAATAGAGCCATATACTTTCTCAAAATCCACAATCTTATGTGTGCAAAAATCACACTTTTTGAGGTTAGCATACAAACATTCTTTACGCAACACTTCTAAACCTAAATGAACATATTCAATATGCTCTTCCAAAGATTTACTATAGGTAAGTATATCATCAAAATAAATAAACATAATTTTTCCAATGAAAGCATGCAAAACATGGTTCATTAATCTCATAAAAGTGTTAGATGCATTAGTTAAACCAAAAGGCATGACTAACCATTCATATAAACCATATTTTATTTTAAATGTAGTTTTCCACTCATCTCCCTCTTTCATGTAAACTTGATGATAACCACTTTTCAAATCAATTTTGGAAAATATAATAGCCTTATACAATTCATCAAGCATATCATCCAACCTAGGAATAGGATGTCGATACTTTACCGTTATTTTATTGATTGCATGACAATCAACATAAATTCTCTAAGTTCCATCCTTCGTAGGCATAAGTATAATAGGAACAGCACACGGGATCATGCTTTCTCTAATGTAGCCTTTATTCATAATGTCCTCAACTTGCCTTTGCAACTCCTTGGTTTCCTTAGGATTGCATCTATACACGAGTCTATTTGGAATTGTAGAACTGAGTACAAAGTTAATTTGATGCTTCCTCTAACTGGTGGCAAACCATTAAGAACATCATCAGGAAACACATCTTGAAATTCCTGTAATAAACTCATAAAAGAACTAGGCTCAAGATCATTAGAGCTTTCCTTATAAACAAGTACAAGGATAGGCTACCTCAAGACTAAAGCTTTCCTGACATTTTTTTCTTTTGCATAAAAACTTTATTTTCTCTTTTATTTTACTTTTATCTTACTCATCTCTCCTTTTGTATGTGCATCACTTTTCTTTTTTGCATTGCACATCCCCTCAAGCTCTCCTTTTTCCACTATTTTCTCACTCCTCTTATTACTTTTCTCACAGCTCTCCTTTTGCTTGTTTGCCCTTTCTTTTTTACACAAACTCTCTCTCTCTCTCTCTCTCTCTCTCTCTCTCTCTTTTCATTACTTTTTCCTTTTCAAATTCTTTGAATCTTTATTTTAGGACTTTTTAGTCCTTATACACTTCTTTAAGGGTTAAGGGTTAAAGGTTTAAGGGTGATGGGTACATCATTCATTATAAAAGAATATTTGTTAGAAATCCTATTATGATTAAACCTTCTATTATATTGCCATGGATGCCCTAAAAGAATATGACAATCTTGCATAGACACCATATCACACAAGATTTCATCTTTATACTGGCCTATAAAAAATGTTATCTTCACTTGTTTATTCACTTTTATTTCCCCATAATCATTCAACCATTGCAATGTGTAAGGCCTATGATGCTTCATGGTATATAAATGCAATTTCTCAACTAACATAGTACTAGCTACATTTGTGAAACTACCCCCATCAATAATCATACAACATACCTTATGTTGCACCTTGTATCTAGTATGAAAGATGTTGTCACATTGTACCTCATCTTCCATCTTGGCTTGTACATTCATGATTCACCTTATAACAAGCAATTCACCATGTGATGGGCTTTGCATAGCTTCATCATCACTTGCATCCTTAAGCTCAGGCATCTCTAAATCATACTCATCATCATCACTTTCATTAAAGATTTTGTTACCCCTTATAGTCATAGTACGTTTATTTGGACAATTAGAAGAAATATGTTTATGACCCAAACATTTAAAACATTGAATATCATGAGAACATTTAGTTTGAGTCTCACTTTTGTCTTTGGCCATGGCATTTCCTTTTCCTTTTTTCCTTTGTTATTGTCAAATTTTTCCTTGTTGTAGCTCTTCTCTCCACTCTTCTAATTTGACTTCCATGAAGAACTAGAAGAAGTCAAATTGCCTTTGGAACTCTTGAATTTTAATTGCTTTTTAATCTTGATTTCCATGTGCAATATATCATCCATTTTAACATAGTGATGTAATTTTACCAAGTTGGCTATGTTTCTATTCAACCCATACAAGAACCATCCCATTGTTGCCTCATGGTCCTTTTTAACATTTGTTTTAATCATAGTTATCTCCATTGGTTGATGATACTCCTCTACACTTTTAGATCCTTATATAAGGTTTTAAAGTTTATTGTACAATTCTCTATAATAGTATGCAGGAATAAACCTTTTGTGCATGATTGCCTTCATCTCCTCCTATGTTTCAATAGGCCAATCATAGTTCCTTCTTCTACTAGTCACTAATTGATCCCACCAAACAAGTGCATGGTCTGTAAACTCCATGACGACTAGTTTCACTTTCTTTTCTTTGGACTATAATGTCAATCAAATATGAACTCCACTTTTTTCTCCTACTCCAAATATGCTTCAACATCACTCTTGCCTTGGAAACTTGGAATTTTCATCTTGATGCTTCCTAAGTTATTATCAACTTTTGCATGTCTATTCTCGCCTAAATTGGATGCTTGATCCTCATCCTCTTAGTCATGTCTCTCTTAATTTCTAGCATTAGTTATACTAGTATCTCCATGGTAACTTGACTCCATCTTGTCAATTCAGTCCGCCAAGTCTTCAATATGAGTTGACAGGTCTAACCTCATTCTTTCAAACATTTGGTTCATGGATTTCACGTACAACTTTTGATTAGACATTCCTTTACCTTCTTGAGCCATTGCTTAATTTTTTTTCTATAAGAAATTATTAGTAACAATAAAAAAAACAAACCTCACAAAAACACTCTTTTATGTGTTTTACTCAATTTAATGGCACTCACACTCATGTTTCACTTAAAAAGGCTTTTACCCTCTTATGAGATCACAACTCGCCTCTTACTACTCAAATTCCTCAAATTATATTCTAGGGAAACTAATGGAAATTGTTTAAGAATTGCTTAATTAACTCAACACCATAATCACAAAATTAAATTAAACTTAAAATTCAAAGCGACTATTCACATTTCAAATAATCAAGAAAATTAAGCAAGTAAACAAAACTTAGCATAACATCAAAAAATAAACTCAATTTAAAGAAGCAAAGAAAAATGCACACAATGAAAAATTAACAAAGACACTAAAGCTTATTTCTAAACCCATAAACACCTTTAACAACACAATTTTTGAATTAACCTAAATGATAATAATTTATTATTTTTTTATAGATATGAAATTGATACCAAATTTGAACAATTTAAATCAATTAAAGGTTTGGTAGATTTTGAACCCTTTCAAATAAATCATAATAATTTGATTCTTTTTTAATTTTTTAAATCTAGAAAGAATTGAAAAGAAGAAGAAGAAATTATAAATGAAAAATAAAGGATACGTAACCAAACCTTAAAGTTTGGCTTTAATACCAAACTGATACAAACTTTAATTAGAACTGAGGTAGAATGTGCATCCAACTTTGAATATTAGCTCAAGGATCATGAAGGATAGGTTGTGTTAATGAAGCTAAACCCCATTCTTATTATATTGAAGTAAGATACATAACTATTAATAGATAAACAATCACACAATCCTAAGTTTAATCTAACCTAGCAATTATAGTGAAAGGTAGAAGTGAAACAATCTAAGTAAACTTGTAAAGTTTCGAAAGAACAAAGTTGAGAAAAATCTCACTCAATTGATTAAAATTCAACAACTAGTTGGTTTACAACCCTAAGATGGCTATTTATAAAGAAAACCTTAGTAGGAATAAAGTTGGAAATAAATAAACTTCCAAAACATCAGAAAGGAAAACATATAAAAATAAGGAATTAAGTATGACGTTGCACACGATTATATCAAGTAGTGACATGGTTGTGTTATGCAAAATTCTCTAAAAAATTATTCTCAAACATGGCTATGTCAAAAAGTGATAAGACTATGTTTAGTTCGCGTGGACAGAGTTGGACAGAACATGAATCAAGCATGGCTATATTAGAATTTTAACATTGCTATTTTAGAATAAAGAAGATTAAATTAGCCATAATAGTCCTAAAGTTGTAGCTCTTTTTCTTAGATTTCCATAGCATTTTAAACCACCTTAATTTGACTTTTATAGTAAAAGTTATGGGCAAAATACTAAAACATGCTACTAAGACTCAAAATATGAAATTAAGTTAACTAGCTTGAATTCTTCCTCATTAAGCTCCATGATTGTACTTAAGGTTGAATCCACCATATTGCTCATAATGTAAAGAACAAATGAATTCAATGCTTGTTTGAACTTCTTTGTCCTTGCTCTTATCAATGGTCTCTCATAATGCAAAGGATCTTTTAGTTGAATTGACTTGATTGGTACCTTGGTTGCATAAAAAACTCTCCACATATTGCCTACAACATTATCAAATGTCATATGATCCTACTAATAATCAAGGATACCAAATAGCTTAGGACCTAAATTAATATGCATACTAGATAACTAAATGGGATTACAATAGCCATCCATATGAAACAAATGCTTGGTCAATATAGCTTTGATAATGAAAGTTCCTCCTGTTAGTATAAGTGGTATACCCTAGAGGTCAATCACATATTTTGACATTGTAAAGAATCCTAAATGGAAATAAATAATATTTTTTAAAATAAAGTTTTTATTTATTTGAGTACTTATCCATTAGCATAATGTTAAATAAGTTTATTATTAAAAGTTGATAATATGAGCTACAAATTTATTTAGTACATATGCTATAAAATGTTCATAGTCAATAAATTAATATTTGGATAATATTAATTTCACTATCACCTTTATCTATTTTTCTTGATTAGTATGTGATACTAATAGTGGGAGGTAGTGAGTCTTATGTTGCTTGATATGAGATATTAGAATAGACATGTGGATACTCATGTGATGGGTGGATTAAATAATGATATTAGATTTATGATCACAAGGATATTCATTTATAATCGACGATCACAATCTAGGTCATAATGGTGCATATAGTCTTTTAACCTGAGGTGACATGGTCATCCACATTTGAGTGGTTAGAGTTTGTTATCAGTTGCATACTTGTGTTATTCACACATGGGTACATGTTGTGTGATGGCTCTAATTGGTTAAATGTAGGGATGAGTGTTCAACCAAAATGAGATTCATTGCCTCGAGTGAACCGAGATAAGATCCTATGCTATCTAAGTTTGATCTTGATGAATAAGTTCCCAGCTAGGACAAACATAACATAGTCTGAAATAGTTTCAGTGCTAGAAAGTGTTTCTAGTATTTGTTATGTTTTATAAAGAATTAGAACTTGAGATGAGGTAATATAATACGCCTATTAGAGTTTGACTAAACCTTGACCCTAGGCTATATTGAGATCTTCAAATGAAAGGATTTTAGTGCATGGTAATTATTACCAAAGGGTTCATGTGAATCAATACATGCGTTCATTTCTAATTGGTAGTTATGATATCTAGGGGTCACTCATAACTTATGAGAACTAAATGTGTATAATTGGGAATTTCACATTTAGATTTGAAAGAAATTTCAAATAATATAAAGTGTTAATATTATCTTCTCATTGCCAATTAGACATGAACCTAGTAAGTCACACCTAAAAGAGTTTCACCAAATTATCATCAATGTTAATCTAATTACGAATTAAAGTGTTTAATCAATTAATTAAGATTAACGGAATTGGATTTATGCTTTAAGTAATAATTCTAGCATATCATGAAATCTAATTCAAGTAAGGGTTTAATTATTAATTTATACTTAATTAATATGAGATATTAATTAAGGTATTAAATAAATAATATATGTTATTTCTATTTAGACTTGGATTAATGGCCTAAGTTATTTGGGCTTAGATTAGTTAAAGATGTTGAGAAGGCCCATGAACCTTATCTAGGCCCATTTGTCTAATGGATTGGGATTAGGCCAAGTGTTGGCCTAATTACCAAGCCCAAGTCCATACAAATTGATGTGGTCAAATTTATCAAGTTAGGCACATTATCTTTTATGTGTAAAATGTTAACCATTGTAAATTTATCATATTAGGCACACATTATCTTTTGTGTATAAAATTTTGACTATGGTATGATAAGGTGTATATCACATTAGTATGTGTAGAGAATGTATGTAGATATAATATACATGGGATGTATTTATTATCTACACACTTTACAACTTGCATACTTATCACGACAAGTTGTATACTTATCATGTGATAGGGTTTATATATATATATATATATATATATATATATATATATATATATATATATATATATATATATATATATATGGCCTAAAAAGTGCTCTAAGGTTAGAAAAAGTTACAAAGTGTAAAGACACACAAAAGAAATAAATAATATCTACACATAAACCCTAAATGTTCTTGTAAGGAGATTAAATTAGTGCAAGTTTTGTGAGTACTTGCAACTAATCTAATTTAAGCAATAAGGTTTGGTGGAGCTTTGGTATTTCAAGCTAGATGCCTAATATTTAGGAGGCTAGAGCATTTGATTCTAGAGTTGAACTTAATGCATCTAAAGCTTGTAAATTAACTATTGTGGTCTATATTAAACTTTGGAGTTGGTAAGTTTTCTTAAACTTGGAATTCCTAGGATTTTTTTTTACATGTTGATATGTAGTTTAGCTATATGTAAAATGAAAATTGGATATATAAGAATGGAATTCTTCATGTGATAAAGGGTTATGCAAGTAAAATTTTTGAAATTTTACCCTATCTAAGGCATGTGCTTAGCACACTTGGTTGTTGCATAATCGATTCCTTCACCTCTAATTGAATATATTTTCTTAAACTTCAATTTTAAGAAGATTTGTCTCTATAATAAACAAATTAAAATTTTCATGCCACTACTAAGTATAGTCATAGGGCATCCATCTTGAGGTTATTGCACTTGGTTGAAATCCCCAATCAAAATAAAATTAGTATCCCCATATTGAGTCATGAAAAAAGATAACTCCCTCCACATTTACTGCTGAAGAGAATTGTTGGAATGATTATAAAACCCAATTACCATAAATTGAATATTATCCACTACAAAGGTTTATTTTATAGCCTATTTGCTGACTTTGGAATAATATATAAAGAGTTTGATTTTTGAACAATTGTTATTTTACCAAAACCTACTCTCATATGTTATCTCCACTTTTGAAAATTTTGAATAAGAATTTGAGCTTGTTCAATTTTGCCATTTCTTAGCAATGATTTCTACTAACAACTCACCAGAGTTATGATATAACCCTTAAAAAGGAAGATATAAAACTAACATAAATCGATGTATAGGGATGACCCAATATGCGTTCTAAGATGTATAAAAGAGCTTTTTTATTTTTATTTTTATCTTATTTAGGCTTGTTGGCTTAGTCCTAGCTTTATTTAAGCTAGGTTTTATTTACTTTTACTATTTTATGCTTAGTTGTCATTAATTGTCATCTTTTTTAAGGAATCCTTTGTAGTTAGAGATTTTCCTTTATACATCTTTAGGAATAAGAAATAAAAACTTTTTCCTTTAAGGATTAGGATGTTTATACACCTATATAAAGACTACCAATATATAAAAGTTATGGAGTCATTATCATCAATAATTTTGAGGTATTTTCAGCAAGGTTTGCTTTTCCTTTTTGTGTTCTCGATAGAATAAATTATTTTGCCTTATCAAAGGAGTGATAAACCTTTATGGAATTTTTGAAATTGGAGTGTTAAGGACTTAGTTTCCTTGGAGTTTTAATTTGATAATCTACAACTCATTTTCTAGCTTTCTAAGGTGCACATAACAAATTCATCCAAGAGTTCCTATAACAAGTCATTTAGTAGGTTCTTATCATTTGTTATTAGAGCTTTAGCTTTGAAAATATGTTACTTATCCTTTAATTTCTATTTTCTTTGTGTTTTCTTCAACCTTCATTTTTGTTTTCTTTTTGTCTTATGCTTTTTATGCTTTGTTCCAATTAACTTAATTTTTGTGCTCCTCATTTCACTTATTTGATTTAGGTTCAATTGTGCATATATAAGGTTGTTTTAACTTGTTTTGCTTTTCTCTTCAAATCTTTGCATTCTAGTTTTTTTAAATGTCTTTTGCTTTATTTTAAAGTTTTCTTACTTTTTTTTAGCTCTTTTAATTAATTGTTTCTTTTTTCCTTTTGCCTTAATTAAGCTTTTAAGTTTTAATTTTTAGATTTATTGCACTGAATTGATTGCTTCTTAAGATTTATTTATTTTGATTCTTCTAAGAATATAAAATGGGTTGGCTTGAGTGGGAAAAGGCAATAACGATGAGATCATCATTGGAAAAATGCTAAATTAGAGTGAAACATAAGTGACCACAATCTAAATTTGAGTATGAGCACATAAGGGAGCATATGAGGAATAAATTTCTTATATTACTTATAATTTTTATAGGTTTATAAACTTGAGTGGTGAAGAAGGATAATAAAATATTGATATAAAATGTTTTTGAAGGCTATTAAAGAACAATTTAGAAAATTGAATGCTTGGTTAGAGGACTCATAATTACATTAATTAATTCTATATCCACTAGGAAATATGTGCTTGAGGAGGAAAAAGAAGATGATTCAGATTATGAAGGATCAAGTTCTAAAAAAGGCAAAAAGGTTATTTCAAATATAGATTACATGGGCAGATTTAGTGCAAAATGTGCTATTCAAAGTGAAGTTATAAGATGGTGTCATAGCGAAGATGATAAATATAGAATTAATTACAACTTGGAGGATATCACAATTAATATCTCTTTATTCAATGGCAAGAATGACATTGATGATTACTTAAGATAGGTATAAAAAGTGGAGTAAGTGTGTGAATGTTAAGAATATAGTGACGTATGAAAGTGTAAAATTATTTCTTATGAATTCATAAGCCAAGTTTATTTTATAATGGAAAGATTTGATGGCATTTAGGAAAATGCATGGGAAAGTTAAGGCTAGAAATTGGGAAGTGATTAAGGGGATAGTGATTGTACATTTTATTCCTCATGATGTTAGCGATAAATTATATCTTAAATTTTAAAGGCTTAAATAAGGTGTTGAATTATGTGTTGATGATTATGCTAAAATTTAAAGTTATTTGTAATAACAAGTGATGTAGGTGAATCCAAAAGGTATAAAATTACAAGATTCATAAGCAGGCTTAAAAGTGAAATTGCCCAAGGATTAAAGATGGAAGTACAATTACAACCTTCGATATCTTTAAAGGATGTCATTAAACTTGCTTTAAAAGAAGGAAGAAATCTTAAAAGAAATGACTTAAGGTGTTATTCTAGTTTTTATTCACTTGTTAATTGTAATATATGAGAGATTAGAAGTAAAGTGAAATAGCAAGCAAGGATAAAAGTGAAAATCCATCTTATCAAGTTGGTGATATTAGGTGTTTTGAATGTCTTAGATATAGTAATGTTACATGTAAATGTATAAATAAAAAATTATGACCTTTGATAGTAAAAGTTGTGCTAATATTGAAATAGTATTGAGTGATCATGAAAAGAAACACGAGGGTTAATTGCATATACATGATCAAACTAATAAAGTGGATGGGAGCATTACTATTAAAGAGAACTGTAAAATTGAAGTGGTTGTATGTAAAGAGACCATAATAGAGTGTGAATCTAAAAAAAATGTAAGTGGTGAAGTCATTAAAGCCAATAAGGAGTTTTTACAAAGGTTTAATCAATCTAGTTTTAATAAAAATGCAAGTGGTGTAGTCATGCCAAGGATACATTTAACCCCAAAACTAAAAGGTTTACAAATAGCACTAGAAAAATGTTACAATTTAGTCATGAGATTCATAAATAAAAATCTATTGACCTATTTTATAATGAATTTAATCATTAGATCTTATATCGCATTGAGACTCACATCATCTAAAAATTAAGTGCTTACAGTTACCACCCTTTTTCATAATTTTCTTGACAAATAAAGGTAAAACTAATAAGCCCTAAATTTCATACTAAAGTATAAGGAAACTTAGCTTTATGAGGTCATTGTGTTGATGCATTCTATAATTGCCCGCAAGCTCTAACTGCTATAACCCTTTCGTTGCTCACCTTTTGACGTTGCAATTCATGGCTGCTCATGACTTTTGATCAGTTGCATTCGTTGTTTGTTAACCTTGATTGGCTATTTGATTTTGACAATGACAGCTCATGACTTCTGATTAGATCTCTTTGTTATTCACTAAGCTTGATAGATTTGAGTATTTTGACATTGCAGTCCATGACTACTCTTTACTTTTATCATATCCCTTCGATGTTCACTAACCTTGATTGATTTGAGTGATGATGTTGTAGTCCATGACTGCTTATGAATTTTAACCAAATCCTTTTATTGTTTATTGACCTTGATTAATTTGAGTTATGACATTACAATCCATGACTACCATGACTTTTAATTAAATCCCTTCATTGTTTACTTTTCAACAAACTACTAATAGAGTTATAATAGTAGCTTGGAGTGTCAGAATAAGGTGCTTCATTAGTAGCTTGCAGATTTGAGCATTAGATGATTCAGTGTTAATACTTTAGGTGGTGAAGCTTCTAATATAGTTCCTCATACAAATGATCAGGCTAGTGGGTAGAATCCATGGCCTGACACTAGAGCTTATAACTGATTGATGCACTGTTGAAATTTCTTTTCATTTGTTATCGCTATGTGATGAAAAACTTATTTGTATGCTGGTAGTTTGTTCCTATCTACCCCAGAAATCTTATACTAACTTTATTCTTCAATGTTTCATTTTTAGTCTTTGGATGTAGAATTTTTGCTTTGCCCTAAGATAAATTACCAATTAACCCCTTTTGAATCAAATTTAAGTTAGAAAATAAATAAAATAAAGTGATAAAATAAAAAGGTGTAAATTAAACTAAATTCTAATTGAAAAATGCATAATTCCAATTGCAAATATGTATTTCTGATCGAAAATTGATTTTTGAATTTTTTTTGTTTTATTTTTTTGTTTAGTTTTTTTTCTACCTTCCTTTTTATTTTTTATTTTTATTTATTTATCAACTTTAACTTGATTCAAATTCCTCTAAGAAATAGAGTCCTTTTCCTATAAAGATTGAACTTTTCTCTATATATAAGGACTCAAAAAGGTGTATTTTCCTTTAAACTCTTTTTTTTTCTCCTTCATTATGACTCAAACTTGTCTTCAATTGATTAAGAAATTACTAAGGGGCCTTAATAGAGATGATTGGAATTAGCTCATCCCTTTTCATATTAAGTCTTTGAAGTCTCTCCAATATCTTTGGGTAGATAATAATTTCTTGCATGTTGCTACAACTTTCTAGGATTCCAAGGACTATGTATTCAGATTCAATGGTCAAGAACTGTGCCTTTTGATTGAGGAGTTTACTATTATCCTAGGTTATTCGCTTGATCAACTATTTTGATTGTAATCCCTAAACTTGATTTGTAGTTTCCTAAAAAATTGGTTGCATTCTTCGACATGCTTCCAAATGATGCCTACCTTTATGCACATAACCCTAATATCATTAGTTTGTATTTATTGATTATTGCTTGTAAGGGTAAGGACAAGAGCAATGTTATCTAGATTAGGATAATCTCTCTCTATTTGTATTCCTAGTTCCCGATGATTTCTCTTCATGGAGATGCTAATATAAAGATCATTAGCATTTTAAAGCAGGTATAGGTTAGAGCTAACCTCGTGCCTATCATTCTTATTGAAACTATCATTGGATTGGATAACTTTAAGATTTAGAATCATCTTTCAAACAGTCTTCTTTTCCTTTAGGTATGCAACCAAGCTCTTTTCTTTTCTTTTATTTATTTATGCTTTCACTTTTGCCTAAGCCACCCTTATGAGTTTTTAACTGAACAAGCTTATCCTAATTTTTGCCTAAACTAACCTTGTAGGTTTTTAATATAGTAGGCTAATTTTCTTTTATTCTTATTTTCTTTTCCTTTTCTTTTTCTTTTCTTTCTTTTAGATTTGGTTATAGGAGAAACTAAGTTTGCTCATTTCTTTTGCTGATATTTTGACTTACTAGAAAGATAAGCTTATTACAAACAACTAAGTGGATTGGTTGAAGGGCATTACAAATACTGAGATCACCTAAACTTGCTCTTGGTGGAGGCTAAAGTTTATGACCATTAGTCTATATGATTATTGTGTTCCACTACCTAGTTTGAGTACTTTAACTTTTTTTCTCTTTCATGTCTTTGCCATTAGTATAGACGTCCCTAGCTCATTATCACTGTTACTGCTGACTTTGAAGGGTTTCCTTTGAGACAAGACTTCTTAGATAAGGTGAAAGGGTTTATGGCCTTGGAGAACTTTTTAAGCAAATGTGAACTTAGATGCTAATGTTACCATTGATGATAGTTACGTGTCTTGGGCAGTAAAGCAAATTATAGAGGCACTTGGATTCTCTAGGTACAAGAGGACTCAAGCATTACAAAATAAATCTTAAAAAAATGTGAAGAAAAAGAGAGTATAACTAGAACAATGATCTCATGGCTCTAATTTTTAGGCTTTTATATTTTGTTTTTCCTTTCGAGCATTTTATGCAATATAGTAAGGATAAATATGCAAAGTTTCAATAAAAATTCAAATCCAACTTTATTCATTCATTAGGACCAAAATGAGTACATTATTACATCACATGATATAACTCATGTTATTTGCTAATCCTTTCAAATTTTCTAACTAAATAATTTTCCCTCTTTTATTTCCTTAATTTTTGCCTAGCTAACCCTTTATAGGTTTTCTAATCAATAAGATTTTTTTATTTTCTATAATTTTTACCTGTAAACCCTTGGTAGGTTTTTTAAATAGTAGGAATATTCTAAGTTTTGCCTTTCTAGTAAGTGAACTTTTGTTTCGTTAAAGGTAGTATTTCTTGAGATGGTCTAAGTTGGCTAGTTCAATGAATCCATTTCCTTTAAGGTTTGATATCTTTATAGTGCCTTTAGGTAGAACCATCTTGACTAAGTATGGACCCTCTTAGTTTGGTATGAATTTCCCTCTCAAATAGAATATTATTACTTTTGACTACTTTAATACCATGTATCTAGCTTTTATCTTTTGAAGCTTAACTTTCTTATTAAATGTCTTAGCTATCCTCTGCTAATATATTTAAGTATGAAATAAAGCATCCATCATTTTCTCATCTAGAGATAGAAGATGAGCATATCTCTTTTGTGCCCGTTCATTTTTTAGGATCTTTACTTTTATGACTACACTTAGAGATTTGATTTCTATCTCTATGGGTAAGACTGCTTTGCATCTATACATCAATAAAAATTGGTGTTTGACCTATTATGGTTTGATATCACCATAGAGCAAAAAGAGATATTCGACTTAATCATTATAGGTCTTAACCATCCTCTAGAGAATTTTCTTGACATTTTTGTTAATCGTTTCCATTGCTCCATGTGCCTAAGGTCGATATGGTGAGGACTTATGATGCTCAATCTAGTATCTACAATAAATCTATAGCTTTTGCCTAGAATTGAACCCCATCATCTGTCATTATATAGTGTGAAATCCCATATATAGAAATAAGACACTACTTTATGAACCTGATCATTTATTTCGCTTTTAATGTACTAAAGGATTCCACCTCCAATAATCTAAAGAAGTAGTCAGTTACCACCATAAAGTACTTATGCCCATTCAATGTAGTCGATTTTATCTCCTTTATTATACATATAACCCATGTTGTAAAAGGCCACAAAGATGATAAGTTGTTTAACATTATAGGTTGGAGATGATTGAGATTTCTATGTATTTGAAATTGGTGACATTTTCTCACTATTCCGATGTAGTCCCTTTCCATGCTCATCTAGTAATACCTTGTCAAATGACCTTCTTTATTAAGATTATCACATTCATATGCAACCTATAAACTCGGGTATGGATCTATTTCATTACCTCTTCATCTTCTTCTTTCTTGAGACATCTTAGTTGAGTCCCATTCAATGTTCTCTTGTATAATACCCATCATGACTTGTATAATTGCATGCAAGAACACGAAGAACATATTTTTCTTTTGAAGATGCTTCCTTAGAAGTCTAATAGGTTTCTCCTACATTACGGGAAGTGTTGCTAATACATCAGCCATCTGATTCTCATCTTTTGATAAGTGAATGAAGAGACATTTAATGAAGTTTTGTATTGGAGTTTTCAGATAGCTAATGTAGGGTTTTAACTTTTCCTCTTTCACTTCCCTCTCTATGTTAGCTTGATTGATAACCAATAATGAATCCCTATATACCAACATATCTCTTACTTCGACTACTATAGCTGCTTCTATCTTAAAAAGTCATGCTTCATACTTAGCCATGTTGTTTGTAACCTTGAAGTCTAGTTTCTTGGCCATTGATATCATTTTTCCTTATAGTGCGATGAGGATAATTCCTAACCTTTGAAAAGGCTTGCACTTTATATGATTGGAAATAATGTCTTAGCTTCCTCATGGCCTAGATCATGATTAGACATGTCTTTTCTACCATATTGTATTTCTCCTCATAAGATAGAAACTTCTTTTTGAGGTAGCATATTGCATGTTCTATCCATCTAGTCCTTCTTACGCCAATATTATCCCATTGCATTGTCTTGATTAAGATTATAATGCACAACACCATCAGAATACACATCACACAAGTAAGTCAAATTAGAATTTATATCATTAATTACAAGAAAAACAAAGTTCTTGTACCCATACATTTGGGACATTATTATATCAGTTTCTTTACAAAAAAAAAAAAAAAACATCACTAAAATTACTCTTAATAACATATATATATATATATATATTAAAAATCATTTATGTCCATGTAAAATGAATCTAATTGATGCCAAACATGGACATACGATCAATGTTATAATGTATAACACCACTAGGACGCACATCAAACAAATACGTCAAATCAGAATTTATATCATGATCATAGGAAATACAAAGTTCTCGTCCCCATACAGATTTTTCCTTTCAATTATAAACATAAAAATATTCTGTACAACTAAACTATTCTTTAATTTTTCTTTATTTTAAGATTTTTCATTACAAGCTAATTGATTTTATTTTTTCTAACTATTTTAATCTATTAATTTCTCAAGGATATTGACGTTTTTTTTGGTGTAGCTTCATCAATTATGATTATGTTTAAAAACTTCGTAATTATAACAATTTTATGGTGAATTCTATCATAACGTTTTATTTTAATTTCATTTCATTCATATAAATATTAGATAAATTTATTTTTATTCAAATTTTTTTGCCAAAAATAAAAATCACCGTGTATATATATATATATTATGCTAAAAATATTTGAATATACTGATATTAATTTATGTTTTCAAGAAAAATTAAATTAATATTAATCAAAACTAATAATTAAAAATTATATTATTTAAAATAAAATTGCACAAGGTATGTAGCTAGTTTAAAAAGAAAAAAAAAATAGTTTAGAAATATTTTCATTGTAATAAATTATTATAAATTTCATAAAAATATGTAAAATTTTATCATTACCAAACTCTGTTGATTTAGAAAACTGTTCTCCTCGACTTTTCAAGTTAACTACTAACTAGCCATTTGAAGCTTTCAAAACAAAGAATAAAAGAAAACAAAATTTTGAACCCATCAGGTATCTGGTCCACTTTGCTAGAGATCTTATGAGAAGTGCATGAAAGTCGATATGTGATCAATAAGGGCCAATATGTTAAGCCAAATGTTGGACAACTATGGAGTTCAGAAAGTTCTGGCATAAGTTGAGGAAATAAATGTCAAATATGAGGGGCCAATATATTAAGCCAATCGGACAGAATACATGCTCCACAGCAAGCCACGACGTGTGCGAACAAGTCACTTTCGGACAGGGAGATAGTGTTCCAAGTAGCTTGGTGTGCAGTGTAGCCAACTTAACACCACCTACAATGTCAAACGCATTGCAGGCATGATCTGGAGAAATTAATTAGTCCTCAAAAACCTGTGGGCGCCCATCTGGAAGGATTTGAGGTAGTTGAGAGTTGAACGAAATTGAAATATTGACACCACACACTAAGTTTTTGGTAGGACATCAAACAAGTCATCTGCACATTTATCACACAATTTCTAACCAGCTGACGTTATATATATATATATATATTTAGAATATTTTTTGTCCTTGTATTTTATTTTATTTTGTTAAACGTTTGAACGGAGAAAAATTTTTAAAATAATATCTTTAATATATTATATAAGTTAAAGTATTTTTATGTCTCATTTTAAATTAGAAATTGATTTAAATACTCTTATTTCACATTGTACTTTATATCTTTTAATCATTATATGAAATTTGAAAATTTATTAAATAATTAAATATTACTAAGTTAAAATAAAATAACACAATAAAAATTAACTATAAAATAAGAATAAAAATTCAACTATGATAACTAAAAAGTAAAATAAAAATAATAATTAATGTTTTTAGTTAAATGAGTGAAAGACAATTTTAACTTAACTAAAATGACGTAAAAATTTAACCAACATAATTAAATGTGTAAAAAGTAAAACAAATTTTAAATTTTTGCAAAATTCGTTCAGCAAGTGAAAATAAATATTTAATTTAACTAAAATGAAACTGAAAATACAAATTCAACAGTTACAATTAAAAAATAAAATAAATAATTTTTAAGACTTTAGTTCCACTAACAAATTAATTCTTTCTAAGAATTTTCAAAAAAAAAAAAATTGTAGTGAAAAAGAAAAATAAAATATAATGTACAAGGAGGAAATTTAAGTCAATTTAGTATTTACACTTCATCATATAAATACATTAAATTATAAAATTTGCTAAAAATATTATTTCAGAAATATTTTGGGGCCAGACACTTAATTTAACTAAAAAAAATTCAAATAATATTTATATACTATCTCAATGTCGTTTGTACCCTTGAGTGAGGAAATAAATAGAAAGTATGACATTATAGGTATCGAAAATTCTTACTCATGTAATGACCCTAGTAATTCTGCCAAGAATTCATCTAAAAATTCTTGTATATATTGTCATATAGTCCTTTCATTATCAGGAAGTATTAAACCAGAGATTGTTGAAGCCAAATCCTTTTTTATGGGTGCTACTTTTAAATGGGTTTAGGCTTATTTAGAGTAAATTTTACTTTATGTGTCAGTCAACGTGAATCATTTTATTCATAGCTCCTGCTTTTTTTTTTTTCCTTTCACTGTTGTCTTTTCCACTTTTAATAATATCATGTAGTTGATCTATTTTTGAAACTCTAACATATATTTTGGCATTTTTGCATGTTTTCTTTTTTTTTTTTCTCAATTTTTTCTATAATTTTTTATCTATTTATTATTTTTAAATACATATTTAATTTAAGTTAATTATAGATATTTATTTGATTTGTATATTTTAAATAATTTAATTTTATATTGTAAATAATAATTTTTTAATTTTGAAACTTACTATTATTTAGAATATAAAAATTAAACTAATTAAACAAAAAATTACCCATAGTCTTCAATAATTATTTGGAATTTAGAAAATAAACTAATTAAAGTAAAAATTACTTATAATATTCAATAATTATTTTTTCAGTAAAATAATAAGTAATTATGAAATATATCAAATAAATTATGATTATTGATACTAATAAAAGTAAACATTATATTTATGATCTTAATTTTATTATTAATGATAAAAAACCAAAAAAAAAAACAACAAAAATCAACAATTGCAATTTTTTTTGTTGCTTTTATTGATTTGTGTTTTTTTTTTAGTTGTAGGTTTGAATTATTTTTATTGTTTCTCTTTCTTTATATTTGTTGATTTTTGTTAAAATAAAAAACAGCAATAAAAACTAATAAAAATTATGAGATATATAAAAAAATATTATTTTTATCATTAATGCTAATAAAGTAAAATTTTTTTTATGGCCTTAATTTTGTCATTAATAATGAAAAAATAATTTAAGAAAAGTAAAAAAAAACACAAATCGACAAAAATAAACAATAATCAACAACATAAACTTTTATTGATTTTTGTTGTTTTGTTGTTTCAGTTGTTGTTTTTAGTTTTTTTTTTCAACTTTTATTTTATTGATGTTATAAATATATAAGGATTGTAAACTTATTATATATTGATGATCAATAAGTATCAAATAAGTTTTTAAAAAAAAAATTTAGAACATTTTAATAAACAAATTAAAGTAAAAAAAATAAAATCCTCAAAGATATTTATTATTTGGTTTTAGAACAATTAAAGATATTTAGTTCATAATTATTCATTTGAAAAAAAAATTTTTAAGAGAAAAAAATATTGAAAAAAAAAAGAAAATGTTGAGAATAAAATGAAGACAATACCTTAAAAATAAAATAAAAAAATGTTGAGCAAAAAAAATTAACAAAAAATATGAAGACAGTACAAAAAAATGTTGAGAAAAAAAAAGATAAATATGGCACTATAAAAATAGAAAAAAAAATGTTTAGCAAAAAAATGTTGAGAAAAAAATAAAGACAGTAAAAAAAATGTTGACTAAAAAAATATTGAGAAAAAGTAGATGAAGACAGTAAAAAAAATATTGAAAAAAAGTAAATAAAAATAATATAAAACAAAAAAAAAATTTAAAAAAAGAAGAAAACAAATGAAATGTTGACAAAAAAGTATAAAGTAAAAAAAAGTTGAAAAAATGAGTAAAAAGGAAAAAAATGTTGGACAAAAGAAAAAAAGACAACCTAAAAATAAGGGCGACAAGAGAAATGAGCTATATTTGAAAGAAAAAGTTAAAAAAATAGTTTTGAAAGTTTTTTAGGTCAATTGTTGTTTTAAAATTTTTTTCATTTTTTTATATATTTATGTAAAAAACCCTTTTATTTATAAGATAACTATTTGTTTGATTTAATGTTGTGAGTAATGTCATGCTCGTTAGTATTGTGTATCTCCTATTGAAAATCATTGCTAACGTAGTAAAGCCAAAAAAAAAAAAAAAGAATTTTGAGATCCTATTCCAATATGGTGATAAAAAAAAAAACATTTAAAGGAACAAATCAATATTGCATTCACACCTCATCTATTTCTTCTTTTCTTTGTTATATTTATTTTACTTTTATTTTATTTTTATGATTTTTCGTTTTGAATTGATTCTAACTGTTTATTGTTTTCTGTGTTTTATTTGTTCTTTTAACACTAACAAGAACAATGAAGTGGAATGATGGAGTGATTGAATTGATAAAAATCCATGAAGATTCATGGAATATCATGGATTCATGGATTAGAACCCTATACTAATTTTATGAAGATTTAGGTTTTTTTTTTAATTTAATTTTTTTATAGTGTTTTGTTTATTTATTTGATTTCATTTGGGCATGCAATTAATTAGTTTTAATTTTTTTACATAGAAATTGTAATAGCTCTGATAGTGGGAATATAGTGATACTTTTATTTCTGTCTTTTAAAAAATCAATTAGTAAATTAGGTTCAATTTGACAAAACCTTAATAAAATCAATAGTGGCTTTAAATTAATTTAGGTGGCATGTAAAAATTAGGGATAGAAATGTATGTTTGATTGTTATTTGCTTTGTTTTGTTATTTGGGCCCATTTTTATGTTTTTTATTCGTTTTGAGCCCCAAGCCCACATGTAGGTTAAATTCACTATTAATTAATAGGCCTTTTTAAAACTTGTTTTTTTAGATTTAATTAACTTAAAATCAATTTAGGCTCATTTAGATTAATTTAGACTTAGGACCATCTTTAGTTTAATTAAAATTAACTTAGACTTAGTTTAGCCCATTTAAAATAAATAGACTGAAAATCACTTCATGTAATTTAAAATAATATAGATATAACCCCACTAATCCATCCAATTCAATCCAAATCTTTTCCATTAAAATTAAGGGGTTTTTTCATAAATACCACCAAATAGAAGTAAAACAAAAAAAAAAAATCTCAAATTTTCTTAATATATGCGAATACACCTTTGGTCAATTTTAATTATACAAATGCCCCTTTTTATTAACGTTAAAAAGAGGCTTCTTCTTCAGTTTTTTTTTCTTCTTTAGCTCCTTGCTTCTTCTCCCTCTTTATTTTTTTTTGTCAAGCCAAAAAAAGAGCTTTCCATTAAAAAAAAATGTTGTGGCCGGAGAAGAAGTTCAAGAAGGTTATCTTTTTTTTACATTTTTTTCTTCATTTCATTTAGGTTTTTTTTCTTCATTTGGATCCAGTTAATTTTTGTTATTTTAATTGTATATTGGGGTTTATTTTTGGGTTTTGGATCCGAAATGGATCGTGGCTCAATTAGATATATTTGTTTAGGTTTATGGGTTGATAGCTATATGGTGTTATTTGCTGTGATTTGAATAAAGCTTAATGATTTAGATTTAGGTATTTTTTGGTTTGAGGGAGATGTGGAAGTTATATTTATGGAATTAGAGGTGAATTGTGTATTCATTTTTTTTTCTCTAAGGTACATGCAATGGGTGAGTAATACAAATGGGTCATTTTAAGTTGTTAATTCTTTAACTTGTTGTCTATGTTATGTATCTTAATGATTGTATCATCCTTTGGTTGATTGGCGAAGTGGATTATTGGTGTATGTATTGGGTGACGTGTTTTAATTTGTCGAGTTAATATGATAGAGTTGTTTTTTCACATTTGTTATTTTTTATCCTTTACAGAAAACACATTTACATGCTCATGTGTTTGCACAATGTCAAATATTTTCTGTTATATATGTTAGTGGATTGTTAATCTTAAGATTTATTGTCATGTCTTTCATAAATCTCCCATGGGAGTTAGATCCAGCCATGCTTGAGCGTTTAGAGAAGTGAGTATCCTTTGATTATTTTTTTGAAACGTTACAAAGCAAAATAGTAAAATATAATTAGATTCTTATTTTTTTTTAATTTTTTATGGATGGCAAACTGCTTAATTTAGAATCAAATGCTAATTGATGCCATAGTTTTTAGTAATATGGGCATCTTTGCACCTTGAATTTAGAGTTGGCACATCCATACCCTGAGGCATCCATATACACTACTTTATATGGAGCATTAAGTGCTTGAAATATTTGTATCACTAATAAAATATAGAGAAGGAGAAAAAGAAAAACAAGCTCCTTTGGAGTTTATTATATAAGCACCTCAATTATGATATAAGTGGACTTCAAGCTAGACCTATAGTGTATAAGCTTTTGCCCCTTATTTATTTTCATTCATTTTCCTAATGGCAGTACATGAATGAGCAAATTGTGTGAGGAATGCTCTAATAATTTCATGGTGAGATAAATAGTTCTTCTTTAACTATGAAATTTAAAATCCTTGTTTTGGGTCTTTCAGTTTTTATGAAAAATCAAAGTGGATTATATTACTTAACAAAGTGGATTAATATTTATAACTTTTGCATGCATTTGGGGATTTTCCATCACTTATTATTTTGTAATTGATTGGAATTTTTTTTTCATGTTCATTTAGTCTTGATTATGCTTTAATCTAGTTATTCTCTAGGTTTATCTTTATATATATATATATTCACTATAAGCATTGTCTATGAAATCCTTACTCTTTATATATAAAAGAGGTTTAGCACTTTTTATTTGTTATCAATAGAGCTTGATGATTAATAAGCTTATGCAGTTTAAGCATTTTAGAATCCTTTCAGTTTATGTTTGGTTTTTGAAATAATTCAATCACATATGTTTAATGTTCTTTAGAAAATTGAGAAATAATGTATATGTCTACTTCATTTTAGAATCCTTTCAATTTTACATTTGATTTCTAAAATAATTCAATGACATTTGTTTAAAGTTCTTTGAAAAATAAAGAAATAATGTATGTGCCTGCTTCATTTTAGAATTCTTTCAATTTACGTTTGGTTTCTAAAATAATTCAATGACATATGTTTAAAGTTCTTTGAAAAATCATGAAATAATGTATATGCATGCTTCATTTTGAAATCCTTTCAGTTTATGTTTGGTTTCTAAAACTTTGTAATGAAATTTGTTTCATGTTCATTTTAGAATATGTTTGGTTTAGTTTTAGTTGCTGATACATATTTCACTTGTAGGAAATATAACAAATGCTTGTTTTCATTTGCTACAATGGTGAATGGACTGACAACTTCACCTTTTAAAACTTCTAAGTCATTAAAATTCAAATATCAATATAATTCTTTAGTTGCTTTGCTTTGAATTCATCTGCCTCTGTGATTGTAATTGATTGATTCATTGAGGCTTACAATTTCAAGTACTTATATTGAAAAGATGTGTCTTTAGATAATTGTAATTGACTGATACATTGGGCTAAATGTTCGCCCATAACTAATTTATGACTGTTATCTATTTAATTTAACTTAATCAATTCATGTATGGATTTAACCAAATCATCTCTTATATATTATATACTAAATACATAATATTACATGACAGAACCAAAAATTTCATATACATTCTTCAAAACCAAAAAAAAAAAATCAGAAACCAAAAGTTAACAAAAAGGATACGAAAAAAAAAATTAGCAACCAAAAATAAACCAAAATGATACAAAAAATCAATTGAAAGCCAAAAATAAAAAATAAAATTAACATAAATTAATATAATAAAAAAAGAACACAACAAATTAGAATCTTTCAACACTTCATCACCATCAACACCATTTTTTTACATAACAATCTTTAATAGTGGGATTAAAACCAACATCCTTAGATAATTTCTTATCACCTTTAAAACAAAAATACAAAAAAAGTATCAGAAACTAAATTGAAACCAAAACAATACAAAAACAATAAAATAAAACATACCCCAACAACATCCTTTAACTCATCACCACCACTAACAGTTTCAACAAACTCTAAATCATAAGCACTATTTTCACAACCAGCAACATATGCTAAATTAGAACTAAAAGCACTAAAAGCACTAAAAGCACATCCATCTTTCCCTTCACTTTTAAAGAAGATTAGGAACTAAAAGTAAACCAAAAAGCAACAAATTAAATAGATTCTACCAAATAAAAAGACTGGAGATATAGGGTATTGATTCATACACCTCTCGTATGCTAAGCAAGTACTCTACCATCTAAACTGCACCCATCTTCATCTTTTATTTACTAACACATTATTAAATTATATTCTGATTTGTTTCAAGATTGGTTATTCAATTTAAATTTATAAGGCATTATTTCGTATTTTACAAACACATTAGACTACATGAAATCTTAAAAATGTTAAAATTATAATTTTCGTGCTTCAAATATATTGATAAAATTAATTCTATTTTAGAATCATTAGAAATTTAAATTACGACTTTATTTTTCTTATCTAAATTTCTAAATTTAAAAATGTTACGTGATTATTCCTTAATGTTACATCTTTTACACATTAAGAACTTGAATAAACAATTATGTACAGAAAATTTGATGCATGTGAGTTGTTTGTATTTTTGCCATCACATTCTATGTAATCTTATAACCCACTTGAGGAATTTATTAAATAAAATTCCCAAAAAATATATTAGCTAATGCTTCACTAACCAAAAAAAAGGGAAAATAATTTTTTAAAAAAGAAGAAAAAAAGAGAGAAATAAAAAATAAATTGAAAAAAGGGTAGTACATAAATAAAAAATAAAAAAGAGAAAATAAAAAATAAAATAAAAATTTATAAAAAAAAGAAAAGGAAAAAATAAAAAAGAATAAAAGAAAAAAGAAGGGTTGGAGAAAAAATAAAAAAGAAAAACATATAAGAAAAAAGGATAAAATAAAAATTTGCAAAAAAAAATAAAAAAAGAGAAAAAAAAACTATTAAGAAATTAATAAAAAAAGAAAAAGGTAAAAAATCAAAAAGAAAAATATGGGTGCATTTTTGAAAATGTAAAAGGCACTCTTGCAATTATAATAAAGTAGATTTGTAAAAAAAAAAAATGAAAACATGGAGTATTTTTGTTAATAACATTTAAAAATGAGGTATTTTTGAAAATATTCCTAAAATTAATAGACTTAAGCCCATTTTATTAGAATTAAAATAAATATATTTAAACTCATTAATTAATTAAAATGTAGACCAACCTTTAGTTTCCAACGCATTTGTAAATAAAATATGAAGATTTAGCTAGCTTAAATAAAACCAATGTATATTAGACTAATTTAGGGATGTTGCAATCTATAAGAATGCATTGTTTGTGTGCTCTTTCATAAATAGTTGCCTTAGAGTTAGATGTATACTAAATTAGGGGTTTATATGAAATTGCATGAAAATATGGAATAATTTAATAATTAATAAACTAATTCTAAATGAATATAGGATTGAAAGAAGTTGGTATTTTGAATCTAGAATCTCCTGGTTGTGGTGCTAACTTTCTTTTAGAGAATCAAGTTACCACCACCTTCGATTTGTCCTAATTATTACCTTAGGTGGCGACTCCTTATCTCCACGCTATGTCTTTATGATATAGTAGTGTGTTGTCTAGAGATTTGAACTCAAACAGTGTTGCAGTTGCTAAAATCGTGGATGCATGCTAAACCCCACCGTCTATAATGGTGACTACACTAGGGATAAGAGATACTGATTCTACTTATGTTCTTTAGAATTATTTTATTCTTGCATTCATTTTGCATGTCCCCATTAGCCAATGACATTGGTTTATGGTTCCATGATTCCACTATCTTTATGGGATTGTAGATTGGCTAACCACCACTCTTAGCCTTAATTTAGTTCAAGAGAAATTACCGAGCTCATCTTACTAGAGTCTATAACCTAAGTCTTAAAAAGAGGGTAGTCTTCTCTCGAATTTGTAAAGGATGTTAGGCCCCTCTAACCAAGGGTTTTAAAACGGGGGGGGGGGGGGGTAGTCTTCTCTCTAATTTGTAAAGGAGTTTAGGCCCCTCTGACCTTGGCCTATAACTCAAGTCTTAAAGGAGGGCATCTTTCTAAGGGAACCTTAACTTTTCCACTGGATTAAGCTCATCTAGTGGCCTAGTAACTTCCCCTAGGATTATCCAAATTTCTTGCATTTGTTGCCATAAGGTATTTCTATCTATAAAGGCTCAAGCCCATACTTTAGGAGCCCATTTATGCTAATAGAGATTTGGTTAATCTTTTATACCTAGAAATGTTGTTTCTATACTTTTACTACTTTGAGAGATTTGGCATGCATGTTCGTTCTTGATATCCCCCTTTTGATATTAATACTAAGACTAAAAATCCTAGGAAAAGAGACTCGCCATTGAATTCGTGAGTGGGAGAAATAAGGTTAGAAGGATGTATGTTATACACTTGACTTGTTATGTGTATACTTGACTTACCTTGCTACTTGCTGCATAACACATGCATCATGCATACATGCATACATTCATTTCATGTATCATACTCAGTTATCATAGATTCATCTAGGTCTTCCAATGTTTGGAAATGGAGTAGTAGCAGATTAATGAGAACTGATTTGAGTTTGAAATCAATAGCTAAAGACATCCTTAGAAGATTAGAAAAGAGTCATGTTAACACGCTTTACTTGGAAGCTATACTAACTCTAACAAGTGAAACAAAAGAGATGGAACAATAACAAGGAGGAAACTAGACCTTAGAGGACATTAAGGGAGCTTTGATGGATGACATGAGAGACATGATGCAAGATGAATTAAGACAAGGCTTAGTTGGTTTAGCACTACACCCTGCAGCTGCTCTTATTGCTGCTATGCCACATGTTATCGCTATTCCACCTATTATGAATGATCAACCTGTGAATAATGATAATGCTAGGTAACAACCATAAAGTGCTACTAGGAATGTGCCTACTATGGAGATGAAATTTGAGGATATTGAAAACTACATGGTAGAGAAAGTAAAGAAAGAATCACTTGAGCTACTTTAGGAACTGTTAGTATAGATGTGCCTTAGTGCCATTTCTTGTAATATAAATGACACTATCCTTTTATCCCTATGGCAATATAATGTTCATTTAGATAAAGTGTTTGCTTATTTGAGTGTTTGCACTTTAGCATAATGTTAAATGAGCTCATTATCAAGTATTGATAATATGAGTGCCAAATTCATTTAGTACATATGCTATAAATGTTTATAATCATTGGATTAATATATGGGTTGTATTAATCTGTAGATTATCACCTTTATCTATTTTCCTTGATTGGTATATGATATAAATAGTGGGAGGTAGTGAGTCTCATGCTACTTGATATAAGATATCAATATATACATGTGGCTACTCATGTGATGGGTGCATGGAAATTCACTTTAGTTAACAATCACTATCTTAAACATAATGGTGCATATGGTCCTTTGACATGAGGTGACACAGTCATCCATAAATGGTTGATTAGAGTTTGTTACTACTTATATACTTGGGCTAGCCATGTATAGGTATATGGCATGTGGTGGCTCTAGTAAGTTCTATGTATGGATGAGTGATTGGCCAAGATGGAATTCATTATTTGGAGTGAACCAGGATAAGATCCTATGCTATCTAAGTTGTTCTTGATGAAAAAGTAGCTGGCCAGGTCAAACTTGACTTACCTGAAAAGTGTTTCAGTGCTAGAAAGTGTTTTTAGTAGAAGTTAAGTTTTATTGAGAATTGAACTGAAGATGAGGTTATATGATTGAGGCAATTAGAGTTTGATTGACCATGACTCTAGCTGATGTTGGGATCTTCAAATGAAGGGACATTGAGTGCACAGTAATTATGTTCTATGGTTCTTATGAATCTATGGATAGCATTCATTTCCAATTGGGTAGTCATGACATCTATGCTGGGGGTCACTCATGACTTATGGAAACTAAATGTGATTAATTAGGATTTTCATATTTAGCTTGAAAAGAGTTTCCAATAATATTAGGAGTTAATATTATTTATTTCCATTGTCATTTGGACTTGAACCTAGTAAGTCACACACATAAGAGTAGTACCGATAATGATATTTATTAATTTGATTATTAATTAAAGTGTTTAATTAATTAATTAAATTAATTGAATTGGAGTTTCGCTTGTGTGGGGATATATCATATCTCGAAATCTAATTCAAAGGTTAGGACTATTACATATTAATTTGAACTTAAAAACATTATCTCTATTTCTAGTTTAACTAGAAAGGGTTATGAATTCAACTTTTTCAGAGAAGTATGTAAGATTCATTTTAGAAATGAATTGGTTGGCATGGGCTATTTAATACATGGTTTATATTATGTTGATAATATGTCCGGTAATAATGAGCCTCATACTAATATGAGTGATGTGAATACAATGCTAATTAAAATTACTTTTAACTCCAAATATCTATGGCATTTAAGATTATATCATATTGCAGAGGATAGGATCATGAAGTTAGAAAGGATAGGAATCTTGAATCCACATTCGATCCAACTTGTGAGGCTTGTATTCAAGGCAAGATGACTAGATCACCATTTGTTAGACAAATGGTAAAAGCTAAATATGTGTTCGAGATAATACATAGTGATGTATATGGACCATCTAATGTAATGGCTAGAGGTGGTTTCTACTAATTTATAACCTTTATAGATGATATGTCAAGGTATGGGCATTTATTTCTTATGAAGAAAAAAAGTGAATACTTTGAAAAGTTTAAGGAATTCAAAGCCTAAGTAGAAAACCAAACCAGGAAAAGTATTAAGACTCTAAGATCGGATCGAGGAGGTGAATACTTGAGTACCAAGTTCAATGACTTCCTTAAGGAACATGACATTGCATCACAACTCACACCTTTTGGAACACCTTAATTAAATGGTGTGTTTGAGAGGTGGAATCATACTTTATTGGATATGGTATATTGTATGATGAGGTATACCGATCTCCTTATATCACTTTGCGGTTTTACACTCCAAATGGCCTCTTACATCCTTAATTGAGTTCCATCCAAGTCTGTTTCTACCACACCATATAAGATATAAAATGGTAGGGCACTAAGTCCTAAACATGTTAAGATTTGGGGGTGCCTAACTTTTATTAAAAAGCTAAAATTGGCAAGTTGGATACAAAATTGATTAAAGGAAGGATTTTTGGATATACTAAAAATAGTTTAGGGTATTGCTTTTATCTTCTAACTGAACAAGTTGTTGTTGTAAGCAGAGATGCTATATTCCTTGAGAAAAAGTTTCTTAAGGAAGGTGGCAAAGGAAGGAAGATAATGTTAGATGATAAGTCATCTAAGAAACCCCAATAAATTAATCAAATGGACATTGATCAACCCAAAGAGCCTATTCCAATTGAGATTTTCATCACATTGACTCCTAGAAGGTCTAGTAGGGTATCTCATCCTCCAGAGAGATACAATTTTCTTCATGATGTGCAAGAGTTGCATGTTCATGAAGAGAGCATTCATGATGATGATCCTACTATATATGAAGAAGCTTTATATGATAAAGATTCTTCAAGATGGCTTGAGGCAATAACAACTGAGATGGATTCCATGTATGCAAACTAAGTCTAGACACTTATTGATCCTCTTAAGGGTCTTGTACCTATTAGGTGTGAATGGATCTTCAAGAGAAAGATTGGTGTGGACATGAAGGTAAAGACCTATAAAGCTTAGCTTGTAGTGAAAGGGTCACCAAAGGCAAGGGCTTGACTATGAGGAGACTTTATCACTAGTAGCCATGCTTAAATCAATTTGGATTCTTTTTGCGATAGTCGCACACTATGATTATGAGGTTTGGCAAATGGATGTCAAGACCACCTTCTTTAATGGCCAGGTTGAGGAAGACATTTTCATGGAGCAACCCAAGGGTTTTGAATTCGAGGAAAGATTAAAAGTGTGCAAGCTTAATAGATCAATATATGGTCTAAAGCAAGATTTAAGGAGTTAGAATCATCATTTTGATGAAGCTATCTTTTCTTATGGTTTAATTAAGAACAAGGATGAGCCATATGTTTATAAGAAGGTTGGTGGGAGTATGATCACTTTCTTAGTCTTTTATATTAATGATATTCTTCTCATTGGTAATGATGTTGGTATAATGACCTCTGTGAAAGTATGGATGTTTAAAACCTTTTCAATGAAAGACTTATGGGAGGCTACCTATATTCTTAGGATTTAAGTCTATAGAGATAGATTGAAGAGAATGATAGGTTTATCCTAAAGTCTTTAGTTGGAAAAGATGTTAACGAGGTTCAACATGCTTAATTCCAAGAGGGGATTATTACCTTTTACGCATGGTATCCACCTATCCAAAGAGATGTCACCTAAGATACTCGAGGACATGGCAGAAATGGCCAAGGTTCCTTATGCTTCGGCTATAGGAAGCCTAATGTATGCTATGTTATGTACTAGGTTGGACATTGCCTATGCTATTAGAATGACTAGCAGGTTTCAATCAAACCGAGGCTTGGAGCATTGGGTGGCAATTAAGGCTATCCTTAAGTACTTGAGAAGGACTAAGGATTTAGTCTTGACTTATAAAAGAGGTGACTTATAGCTTACAAGTTTCATAGACTCTGATTTTTAGTTAGATGTTGATCATAGAAAGTCTAGCTCTAGGTTTATCTTCACCTATAACGAAGGTGCAGTGAATTGGAAGAGTTCCAAGCAAAGTATCACTACTGATTCCACTATAGAGGCCAAGTACATAGCTGCATTGGATGTTTCTAAAGAAGCTGTTTGGATTCAAAAGTTCATCACCGAACTAGGAGTTATTCCTTCCATTGAGTTAGTAGTTATCTCTTTTATGCAAACAAGGAGCCATCGCTTTGGAAAAGTAGTTGAGGTCTCACCAGAAATCCAAAAACATGGAAAGGTGCTATTATATTATCAGAGAACTTGTTGGAAAGGGCAATGTGTTCGTGCAATAGGTAGCTTCAACTGATAATGTGGTTGATGCACTGATTAAGGCACTCACTCAACTACAGTTAATCATCTTAAGAATATGGGTCTTAGATATTATGGTGAATGGTGCTAGTGAAAGTGGGAGATTGTTAGAATAGATGTGCCCTAGTGCCATTTTTTGTAATATAAATGACATTATACTTTTGTCCATTGGCAATATAATATTCATTTAGATAAAGTGTTTGTTTATTTGAGTGTTTACCCTTTAGTATAATTTTAAATGAGTTTATTATCAATTTTTAATAATATGAGTGGAAAATTAATTTAGTACATATGCTATAAAATGTTCACAGTCATTGGATTAATAAATGGGTCATATTAATCTGTAGATTATCACCTTTATTTATTTCCTTGATCGGTATGTGATATTGATAGTGGGTGGTAATGAGTCTTATGCTACTTGATATGAGATATCATAATATACATGTGGATACTCATGTGATGCGTGGATCAAATAGTGACGTAAGATAAGGGATTGTGTGGAAATTCACTTTAATCAATAATTACTATCTTGGACATAATAGTGCATATGGTTCTTTAACTTGAGGCAACTTGGTCATCCACATGTGGTTGATTAGAGTTTGTTACCACTTACATACCTGTGCTAGCCACTTATGGATATATGGTGTGTGGTGGCTCTAGTTAGTTCTATGCAGGGATGAGTGATTGACCTGATGGAATTAGTTATGCAGCAACTATGTGTGGTGTGCACATGCCTTGAATAGGGTGAAATTTAAAAAATTTCACTTTCATAACCCTTTATCACATTAATATTTCCTTTTCTATAGAACCATTTTTCATTTTACATATAGCTAAACTACACATCAATATGTAAAACAATAACCTAGGAAGTCTAAGTTTAAGAATACTTACAATCTCCTAAGTTTGTTGTAGACCACAAGTATTCTACACGGTTTGAATTCTTTAGTTCAACTCTTGAATCAAATTCTTAGCCTCCCAAGTGTTAGGCCTCTAGCTTGAAACACCAAAGCTTCACCAATCACCTTTTTTCTTAGATGGAGCTTAGTAGCAAGTGTCCTCTTTATTGACCTTTAGAAACTTACACTAGCTTAATCCTTTAGCAAGAATACTTTAAGTTTATTTTTGGTATATGTTGTTTCTCTCCATTTTGGTATGTGTCTCTACTTTTAATTCTCTAACCTTAGAAATATATCTAAGGTTATGTGTTTATATGTATAGAAAGCAAAGCCTTATCACATAATGAGTGTATAACTCATCATAATAAGTATACAACTTGTATACTTATTTAGTTCACCAAGAATTATGTAGAGAATTAATACATCTCATGTATATGTCTACATACATTCTCTAAACTTAATCATGTAACCTAATATTTATCTTTGCCTTAGTCAAATTTATACATATAAGAGATAATGTGTGTCTAATATGAAAAATTTGCCATGGTCAACATTTTACACTTAAGTGATAATGTGTGACTAACATGAAAAGCCTAATAAGCCAAGCTTAACACTCATCATGCCCATAGTCAATATTATACACATAAAGGATATGGCATGCCTAGCATGACAAATTTTTACCAAGTATTGTTTACATGGATTTGTGCTTGGTAATTGGGCCAACACTTGGCCCAAGCCCAATCTATATAACAAATGGGCTTGGATTAGGTCCATGGACTTTCTCAACATCTTAGATTAATCTTTAGTCCAAAACCCTTTTGGGCCTAGGCCCAAACAACTTGGGCCATTATTCCAATTCTAATTAGAAAAGACATATATTATTAATTTAATACCTTAATTAATATCTCATATTAATTAAGTATAAATTAATAATTAAACCCTTTACTTGAATTGGATTTCATGATATGCTAGAATCATTGCTTAAAGTATAAATCTAATTCCATTAATCTTAATTATTTGATTAAGTACTTTAATCAATAATTAGATTAATATTGATGATGATTTGGTGAAACTCTTTTAGGTGTGACTTACGAGGTTCATGTTTAATTGGTAATGAGAAGATAATATCAGCACTTGATATTATTTGAAACTCCTTTCAAGTCTAAATATGAAAATCCCAATTATACATATTTAGTTCTCACAGGTTGTGAATGACCCCTAGCATTGGTATCACAACTACCTAATTATAAATGAATGCATGTATTGATTCACATGAACCCTTTGGTCATAATTACCATGCACTAAAATCCCTTCACTAGAAGATCCTGATGTTGCATAGAGTCAAGGTTTAGTCAAACTCTAATAGCTACATCATATGACCTCATCTCAAGTATTAATTCTTGACAAAATATGATGAATACTAGAAATAACTTTCTAGCACTGAAACTCTTTCAAACTATGTCATGTTTTTCCAAGCCAGGAACTTATGCATCAAAAGTGAACTTAGATAACATAGGATCTTAACCTGGTTCACTCTAGGCAGTGAATCTTATCTTCGTTAAACACTCATCCTTACATTTAACTAACTAGAGCCACCACATGCTAGATTCCCATGTGTGATTGACATAGGTATATAAGCGGTAACAACCCTAAACAGTTAAATGTGGATGACTGTGTCACCTCAGGTCAAAGGACTCTATGCACCATTATAACCTAGATTACGATCATTGACTATAAGTGAATATCCTCGTGATCATAAATCTAACATCATGTTTGATCCACCCATCACATGAGTATTCACATGTCTATTCTAATATCTCATATCAAGTAACATGAGACTTACTACCTCCCACTATTAGTATCACATACTAATAAAGGAAAATAGATAGAGGTGATAGTCAAATTAATATTACCTAAATATTAATTTATTAATTATGAACATTTTATAGCATATGTACTAAATAAAATTTTCACTCATATTATTAACTCTTTATAATAGATTATTTAACAATGTGCTAATGGGTGAATATTTGATTAAATAAACACTTTAGATAAAAGAATATTTTTTATTTCCATTTGGGGTTTTTTGCAATGTTAAAATATGCGTTTGGCCTCTAGGGCATACCACCTATGCTAAAAATCTCCCACTTGCACTAAAGCCAATTGTTATAGTATTTTAGACCCATCTTCTTAAAATGTTAATCTAACTGTAGTTTTGTTTGTACTTTAGTGTGTGGATCAACCACATAGTTGGCTGAAGCTATCTTTTCCCTTTTTAATAAGTTCTTTGATAAAATGAAAATGCCTTTCTATGTGTTTGGATTTCTGGTGAGACCTTGGGTCCTTTGCCAAAGTAATGGCTCCATTGTAGTCATAATAGAAAGGAATCATGGATTCAATGGAAGGAACAATTCCTAGTTTAGTAATGAACTTTTAATCTAAACAACTTATTTAACAACATCTAATGCAGCTATATAATTAGTCTTTATAGTGAATCCACAGTGACACTTTACTTGGAACTCTTCCATCTCACTGTTCCTCCATTATAAATAAAAATAAACCTAGAGATAGACTTTCTATGATCCATATCTGATTGGAAATCAGAATCTGTGAAATCATCTATTTGTATATCACCTTCTCCATAAGTTAAGACCAATTCTTTAATCCTTCTTAAGTACTTAAAGATTGCCTTAACTACTATCCAGTGTTCCAAACTTGGATTGGATTAAAGCCTGATAGTCATACTAACAACATAGGCAATATCAGGCCTAATACATAACATAATGTACATCAAGCTTCCTATACCCAAGGCATAAGGAACTTTGGCCATTTTCTCTATTTCCTCAGGTGTTTTATGTGACATCCCTTGGATAAATGGACACCATGCCTAAATGGTAATAATTTTCTCTTGGAATCAAGCATGTTAAACCTCTTTAACACCTTACCCAAGTAAAGACTTTAGGATAAACCTATCATTCTTTTGATCTATCTCTGAAGACTCAAATTCTAAGAATATATGTAGCTTCCCCTAAGTCTTTCATAGAGAAGGTTTTACACAACCATAGTTTCACATTTATAAGCATACTAACATCATTCCCGATTAATAAAATGTCATCAACATTGAAGCGGGTCAAATTGTATTATCCTAGACTCTAAGACTTAGTACAGAGCAAGTAGGGTGTCAAACACTTGGGAATTTGGAGCAATTATGTATTAACCAAGTAGATACTTAAATGAATAGGAAGAATATAATAATATAAGATATTGAATGGTTCTAACTAAATCTAAAACTACTAAAGAATTATTAAATTATTCTATTTAAATATAAACTATCTAATAAGAAATTCAATTAATGTTTATTAGAACTACAATTCAAGAGTAATCAAAGACCTATAATAATTAATAAATACATGCAATGACTGGAGAATGTGACCTAAAATCCTTAAGAGCAACTTTCATTGTCAACAAAGGGTATTTCCATTTAGAGTCTATAAGCACTCTCGTGTCATTGTAGAGATAAACAAAAACCATGAAGTTCGATGCCAATTCATTGACCCCTCAAAGTGGATTTCTTGTCTCTAGATACTTTCCTAACCTTCAAGTGAATTCAATTGCATTTCAACCAAAATGCCCCAACTCTCATTGTGAACATTTGATTAATACATCAGATATGGTGATTAAGCATATATAACATAATTAAGCACTCAATTGAAATCAAATCATTCATGCATTATAAAAGATAAAAATGAAGTTCATAGATTAATTCATCCTTGCAATTATAATAAACAAGGAATTAGTCAAGATATTTATTGATAATTGGTAAACAACCATAAGAAACTAATCTAAACATCAAGTAAACTAAATAGAAGAAAAGAGAAAAAGAGATAGAAATTATGTTGATGAAATCTCCCTTGCTCTCCATGATGTTACTTGATATTGAATAGCCTCCTTGATTGTCTTCCTTGATTCCTTGAAAAAGTATGAATTCCTTCATACTATATAATCTAACAAATAAAACTAAATATTACTCATTGCTTTCTAATCCATCAATTCTGTGTTTTTCATCCTTTAAAATAGAGCCAGCTTGATGCCTTTATAGGCTTTTTGGCATCCTAATTCGTGTCCCTTTGAATGGATGTGAAAATGAAGAGATGTGATGAAAAGGTGTATTAGTGCTGAGTTGGCACCACTGTTTGAGTCGGCACGATGTCTTTTATGCAATTCTAGTTAGTGACGACTCAACACTACTATGCGAGTCAACACTTATGCTTTCTGTCATAACTGTCACCATTATGCGAGTTGGCACACCTCACTTTAACCCTTGTCTTGACCTTTCTCGAGCCTTTCTTCATTCCATAGTATTCAAATGCAACTTTAAGCACGAGATTAGCCTTCAATAACCTATAAATCATAAAAACAATATAAAAGCACATAAATAACAACTATAACACAATAATTAAGTAGAATGCAAATGCAAAGTAAAGAAAATGTTAAGAAAATGAACCTAAATAACTATGCTATTTTGCATATTATCAAATTCCCCCATATTTAGACCTTGCTTGCCTTCAAACAAGAAATAAGTATCCAAATGGGAAACACGTAAAATTTTATCTTCTTGAAAATATATGTAGTTAACTCAATAAGTCATCTTAACCATGAAAGAAATTAGGAAAAAGATAGTTAATAACTAACCTTTCAATGCTCAACAATGATAGAGAAAACAAGTTCCACAACATAAGTAATAAATTTAACAATTTATCTCAGCTTATTAAGAACAAAATCAAGAATATAAAGTTAAGGTGCTAATCAAGCTTTCTAACCATAATGCTCATTCATCAAACTTAGGACTTTTAAGAACTAAAATAGCCATAGGACAAGGATTAAGTACACACATTAAGTACACACAATAACTAATAATTCTCATGGAATTTTTAGACACAACTTTTATACTCATATATGTTTATGGACTAATTTGCATTTCTTTCTGAATAAATGTAATTAAGGGGCATACTCACTTAGACACAACTTACTCAAAATGCAATTACTTGTAATGAAATACATTCTTTCTGAATGAGTGTAATTATGGAGCATAATCACTTACACACAACTTACTCAAATGTATCACATTAACAAGCTTTTTTTTATAGTGTCCTCATCCATTATTGAAAATCTAGTTACTCGTATTATGACTATAGTTTCCCTAAAGGCACTTCAATCCTTAAAAACCTAAGCTTAAATCCTAACCATCCTAGTTCTAAGCATAATTAGAAAGTTGACTAAATATTCTATAGATTTTAAAAATAATAATCAAAGATAAAAAGAAAAACTTAAAATTTATGCTAAATGAAACTTTAAAATTCTACCAATTAAGCATAAGAAGATAATTACTAACATAATAAAAGAAAAGAAAAGAAAAGAAAATTCAATCAAAATGTACTTGAAAAGTTAACTATTTAATAGTATGGAGAAGATAAAATTAAGTAAAATTAAGCATAGATGACACAAATAATAAAACACAACCAATAATCATAAAGATAGACTTACACCTAATAAAATGACAACTACTACTATTCCCTCCCTTAGACATAAAAATGCACATTGTCCCTAATGTGATTCCAAAATGAAGAAGAAAGGTAAAAAAATACTTCCCTAATTGATTGAAAGAGTTGCTAGAGGAGACTCAATTGTCGTTGCATCTCCTTTTAATTCTCCAACATTAGCTCCTAAATATAAGACTCTCCATTAGAAGAGCCACTTGCTCCACCTTGTATAGCCAAAGTTAGACGAGGTACAATACCATAGGGCACCACTTTTGGAGAATGCTCAATCCTAACATCTTCCTCCTCTTATTGTGTGTCCTCTACTTGAAGAGGACATTCTAAACCTCTCCAACATGATTAAGACCTTATTGGAATCAAACGAAAGGAAGCATTTACAACTTCACCTCTCACAAACGCTAGCTTAGTGAAACAAGAATACTTAACAACATGGTCAAAATCATCAAGTTTAACATTCAAAGACTTAGTAATGATAGTAACAACATGACCATGAGTAAGTGGGGCATCCTTATGTACAACACATGTTAAAAGTTGATTAAAAATCCATTATGTCCAACACTCCTGCTTCTTATTATGAATGCACCACATCAAAAACAATTCTTATGTAGAGACTCTATTAAATTCAGACTTATGGAAAATAACACAGGCAAGGACTTTATGTAATAACTAGAATTTTAAATCTTTAGTGAACATTGCCTTACATTTCTTTGGTTAAAAAGTGGATGACAAATTAATAAAAAATGTCCAAAATTCATCATCATGAAAAGACTTAGGAGCTTCACACATACCATCCTTCTTAAAACTAAACATATGTTGCATAAAAGAATAAGTAAGTTGGTGTTATTTCCTTAGCATCCTAAATTCAAAAATATGAGAATCATGCGGGTTGACATCTAAAGATGTATAAAAGTCAACGATTAACTCAACATATGTGTGTTCTTACATAGACACAAATTTCTTAAGCCCACTAGTAGTCAATAATTGATTAAAAGAATCATGCATGCCTACATCATTAAGAAGAGAAGTAGGAATGCACGTACAACCAATGATTTCCCTAAACTTAAAAGTGGTGAATCTAGTACCCTCCTCATGTGAAAGAATGGGGAACTTGGCTTTGTAAGTGGTTGCAAGGTCCTCTTCTCTTTAATGTTCTTCCTCTACTTTAGGTCTTTTAGATGTAGAACCCCTTGTCTTACCCATTTGATTTCATTTAGAGAAGGAAATAAGAAGATGGTAAAGATAATGGGTTATGGTGTAGAGAAGAAAAGGGAAAATGTGTATGAAAAAGAAAAAGAAAAGAAGTAGAAAGGAAATAGGAGTGTAGCGATCAGTTAGAGGAAGTGGTATATGCATAGATGATGGTATGCATAATAGAAATAAAAAAAGAAAACAAAAGAATAAGTAATGAGAATTGTAAAAATGTAATAAGATGAAAAAATGGAGTATAGGAATTGTAAAAGATGTGAGTATTTGGGAATATAAAAATAAAAAGAAAAAGGATTGTATATAGGTATGTAAACTAGGTTGTAAGAAAGATTTTAAAGGTCATGACCTTTATAGGGAAGGACATGACTTATCATTAGGTATATAGGCAATGTAGTTATTTATTTTGTTTTTTTAAAGATATATATATATATATATATATATATATATATATATATATATATATATATATATATATATATATATATATATATATATATATATATATATATATATATATATATAGCAAGAAGACAAAACAATGAAAAATATATATCTCTAATAATAGAAAAAAAATAAAATAAAAAACAAGAGGAGAGAAGAGAATGCAAAAAAAATGTATATGGTGGTAATGTGGGCATGCATGGCACGAGTCGGCATAGGTAGTGCGACTCACACCATTTGGCCTCGATAATGAGTTGGCACACTAATGCAACTCATCACCAATGGCCTCTATAGTGAGTTGGCATGTTGGTGCGACTCGTTACAAATGGCCTCGGTAGACCTTTTTTTTTTTAAATTAAATTAAAAAAGTAAATATAGTACAAAAATAAAGACTGTGTGTGCATAAATTAAACTAAGAAAATTAAAATATACTAATAAAACATCTTGACTAGAATGAAAAAATTAAAATTAAACTAAAGAAAGAAAAGTAGGAATAGAAAGAATTGCTATATAAGAAATACTGCTAATATTACAATGTGGTTCTAATCAAACATAATAAGAATAAAAATATATAAAATATAACATATAATATATAATATATAAAATAAACCAAAATTAAATAGAAAAATAATAAAAAATAAAAAATAAAAAATAAAAATAAAAATGTGGAATAATACCATGCTACGTTTAATGATCTATCACTTGACCTTTCCTTATTCAATTAGAGGTATAAAATAAAGAGATAGACTTGTTTTGATCGATAGCTTCACCAATCAAATAAGGCTTGCCATTGACCTTAAAGACTTTTCCTTTTTCATTAGCAATTTCAATTGCTCCATACGGATAAACCTTAATAACCTTAAGTGGACCTGACCATCTTGACTTCAATTTTCTAGGAAACAATTTCAGTCTTAAATTGTAAAGTAGAACGAGCTCTCTATATAAGCCTCTAAATTGATTATTTTGCACCATTTGAATAATTCTTGGCTTAATTTTGAAGTTATTATTGGCAATGGTAGGAGCCATAATCCCTCTAAAACTACCCGTTATGTTGGTTATGGCAAAATTGCCCAATGTTCTTCTTTTCGGTTTAGCCATATTATTCAACTTCTGTTGATTCACTCTTCTCTTACTTTGTTCCTTATGTAAAACACATAAAGTTAATTCAATTTTAGGATCAAAGTATAAAGTATTATCACTAACACTTCTAGTAAGCATAATAAAAAGTAAAATCACAATTAAACAACCATAAATTAATAATTATTAAACTAAAAAAACAAATATAAATTTAAGGCCTAAAAAAATTTTTCTCTACCCTAAATTAATAAAAATTCTAAACAAATTCCTTAGCAATGGTGCCAAATTTTGAAGGGGGTCAAATTGTATTACCTTAGTCTTTAAGACTTAGTATAGAGTAAGTAGGGTGTTGAACACTTGGGAATTTGGAGCAATTTTATATTAATCGAGTAGATACTTAGATGGATAGGCAGAATACAATAATAGAAGATATTGAATGGTTCTAACTAAATCTAAAACTTCTAAAGAATTATTAAATTACTTTATCTAAATATAAACTATCTAATAAGAAATTCAATTAATGTTTATTAGAATTACAATTCAGGATTAATTAAAGAACTTTAATGATTAAGAAATACATGCAATGATTGGAGAATGTGACATAAAATCATTAAGAGCAACTTTTGTTGTCAACTAGAGTTTATAAGCACTCTCATGTCATTGTAGAGATAAACAAAAGCCATGAAGTTTGATGCCAATTCTTTGACCCCTTAAAGTGGATTTCTTATCTCCAGATACTTTCCTAACCTTTAAGTGAATTCAATTTCATTTCCACCAAAATGCCCTAACTCTCATTGTGAACATTTGATTAATACATCATATATTAGTAATCAAGCACATATAACATAATTAAGCACTCAATTGAAATCAAATCATTCATGCATTATAAAAGATAAAAATGTAGTTCATAGATTAATTCATCCTTGAAATTCTAATAAACAAGGAATTAGTTAAGACACATTGGCAAACAACCACAATAACCTAATATAAACATCTAGTAAACTAAATAGAAGAAAAGAGAAAAAAGTTAGAAATTATATTGATGAAATCTCCTTTGCTCTCCGTGATGTTACTTGATATTGAATAGCCTCCTTGATTAACTTCCTTGATTCCTTGAAAAAGTATGAATTCCTTCACACTATCTAATCTAACAAATAAAACTAAATATTACTCATAACTTTTCTAATTCATTAATTATGTGGTTTTCTTCCTTTAAAACAGAGCCAAGTTGATGTATTTATAGGCTTCTTAGCATCCCAATTCTTGTCCTTTTGAATGGATGTGAAAATGAAGAGATGTGATGAAAAAGTGTATTAGTGCCAAGTTGGCACCACTATGTGAGTCAGCACGATGTCTTTTCTATAATTCTAGCCAGTGATGACTCAACACTACTATGTGAGTTGGCACTTTTACTTTCTATCATGACTGACACCATTGTGCGAGTTGGCACGCCTCACTATAACCCTTGTCTTGACCTTTCTCAAGCCTTTCTTCATTCTATAGTATTCAAATGCAACTTTAAGCACAAGATTAGCCTTTAATAACCTATAAATCATAAAAACAACATAAAAGCACATAAATAACAACTATAACATAATAATTAACACAATGCAAATGCAAACTAAATAAAAATTCATGAAAATGAACCTAAATAGGTATGCTATTTTGCATATTATCAAATATATAGAACTAGGAAAGTGAGTTGGCTCCCACTAACCTTTTTTCACACACAAGGCTCATCTTCATTTTTTTATAAAACTAAAAGATTGAATGGCTTCATCAAAATGATGATTCCAACTCCTTGAGACTTGCTTTAGACCATAAATAGAATTATTAAACTTACACACTTTAGAAACTTTATTGGATTCAAAACATTTAGGTTGTTCCATATTAATTTATTCCTTAACATAATCATTGAGAAAAGTAGTTTTGACATATGTTTACCAAATTTCATAATTAAAGTGTGTGGCTCTAGTTAGAAGAATCCAAATGGATTTAAGCATGGCTACTAGCAAGAAAGTCTCCTTATAGTTAACCCTTTGCCTTTGGCAAAACCCTTTCACTACAAGCCTTGCTTTATAGGTCTCTACCTTTCCATCTCCATTAATCTTTCTCTTAAAGATCCATTTGCACCTAAGGGGCATAATAACTTTAGGTGGATTAATAAGTGTCCAGACTTGCTTTGTATACATGGAATCAATTTTGGTTTTCATTTCTTCAAGCCATTTTGAAGAATATTTATCACATAAAGATTCTTCATATGTAGTATGATCATTATTATGATTGCTTTCTTTATGAACGTGTAACTCTTGCATATCATGAAGAAAACTATATCTATCTAATGGATGAGATACCCTACTAGATCTTCAAGGAGTCGGTATGATGAAATTCTTAATTGGAATAGGCTCTTCAGGTTGATTAATATCCATTTGATCAATTTATTGGACTTCTTTAGATGACTCCTCATTTAACATTATCTTCCTACCTTTGCCACCTTCTTTAAGAAACTCCTTCTTAAAAAACTAGTATCTCTACTAATAATAACAACTTGTTCAGTAGGAAGATAAAAGTAGTATCCTAAAATATCTTTAGGATACCCAACAAACCTTCATTTAATTTATTTTACATCCAAATTATCCAATTTTAGCTTTTTGATAAAAGTCGGACATCCCCAAATCTTAACATGTTTAAGACTTAGTGTTTTACCATGCCATGTACCATATGGTGTAGTAGAAATATATTTGGATGGAACACAATTAAGGACATGGGAGGGCATTTGGAGTATATAACCACAATAAGAAGATTAGTGTAGCTCATCATAGAATGTACTAATTCTAATAAAGTATGATCATGTTTCTTGGACACACTATTTAAGTAAGGTGTTCCAAGTAATGTGACTTATGATGCAATGCCATATTCTTTAAAGAAATTATAAAACTTAGTACTTAAGTATTCAATTCCTTGATCTCATCTTAGAGTTTTAATACTTTCCCTAGTTTAGTTCTTCATTTAGACTTTGAATTTCTTGAAATTTTCAAATAATTCACTTTTGTTCTTCACAAGAGCCAAGTGCTCATACCTTAATAGATCATCTATAAAGGTTATAAAATAATAGAAGGCACCTCTAGCCATTTCTCTAAATGGTCCATATACAGCACTATGTATGATCCCCAACACATCCTTGGCTCTTGCCATTTGTCCAATAAATGTTGATTTAGTCATCTTGCCTTAAAGATAAGCCTCACAAGTCGGATTGGATGTGGATTCAAGATTTCTCAAGATTCCCATCCTTTCCAATTTATTGATCCTATCTTTTGCAATGTGACATAATCTCAAGTGCCATAGATGTTTAGAGTTCAGAGGCATTGTCAATTAGCTTTGTATTTACATTAGTCACATTGATTTGAGGCTCATTATTATTGGAGATATTATTAAGATAATATAAACTGTGTATTAAATAACCCATGCCTATCATTCCATTTCTAAAGTAAACATTGCATTTGTCTCCTTTAACATGGAATTCATAACCCTCTCTAGTAAAACTAGAAATGTAGACAATGTTTTATAGGCATTAGGTACGTATAATACATCATCCAATAACAAAATATGATTATATAAACCAAAAGAAGTGGATCCTATAGTCATGGTAACAACACTTGCTCCATATTCAAATTTTAAGATCACTTCATTAAGCATCAAAATTTCTCTCATTTGGTAGATCCTCTAAGGATTCTCAAATGTGAGAACTAGCACTGGTATCCAATACCCAGGCATTTGATGAGCTCTTAGAATATTTAGAAGTAAGTTAAATTAGAGAAAGTCTTACCTTCTCCTTGCTTGCCACTTCCTTTTATCCTAAAAAACTCAAGAACTTAAGACAATTCCTCTTCTAATGTTCTTTGTCTTAGTAATGGAAACACTTTCCTTTGCTTTAGTTTTCCATCATAATTTCCTTACCTTATTGTTGGCTATGCCACCTATGGGCTAGATAACACTTATCTTACCTTTCTTTTTCTTATTTCCTTTCTTCTTAGTCCTACTAGAAGAAGAAATAAGTACAACCTCCTTCCATTTGCTCCTTTGGATAGCCTTTTAGGCCATCACAAGCAAATTCGAAAGCTCCTTTTGGGATGCATTTTTAGGAAGGAACTTGGGTGGGCATATTAATACATTTTGTATTTTTCAGAATCTAAAACAACTTTAAATTCCTTAACCAATCAATTAGTTTAGGGCTTATGAGCCTATGTTTGTTGAGTATGATTGAAAGTGGGCTTAATAATATTAAAGTTTTGCAAAGGTAATAAGATTAATTAGTGATATTACATTGTTTGTTATTTTCATTAGATTTGGTCTTTAATTATAATGCCTCCTACTAGCTTGGCAAATCCTACACTTCTAAAATAGGAAATGGAAATCCCTTATTGGATGGACTTTTAGTGTGTGATAGAGTTCTTAATGAGTCACTAATATCCCTTAGGTACACATTGCTATTCTTAGAAAATTAGTTCTCATTAAGTGGCAACTCTTGCCATCACATCTCATATGAGGTTCCATCAATCTGACTCCTAATGCTTAGAGATCTTAAGTACACATTGCCATTCATAACCTCTTTACATTAGTTAGGTCTATACCATTGAATCAATATAGTGTATGGATTTGAACACTACAAACATCAGTTACTCCTATTTGCCATTCTTAGCCTATAGTGTATCCATACACCCACAATATCTCATGCTTAATAATAGTACTACATGAATCTCTTAGGCCTTATATACACCCCTATGTATCCATAGCTAATGCACACAATCCTAAAACCATGCAAGTTATTGCTTTAATGGAGAGGCAAGATCTAGATTTAGTTTGGAAGATTTTTAGGTCTTTAACTAAGGTCTCTATAGATACCCGATTTTGGGATGATGAATTATGGATGTGACAAAGGACTCCAATGATGAAAATGTCATGAATAGGTCTTCAATACTTGAACTTTGAAACTTCAGAAGTCTGATTGCATTTTTCAAAGAAAGAATTTAATGTTTTCATGGACTAAATTACAATGCTTTTTAAGGACCTAATTGCAAAAATTAAATTCTTTCAAGGACCTTTTTATAATTAAAAGTTTTAAAAAAAAGAGGTCAGAATTCTATAATTATGATTGGAATTACATAATTCCAATCAAAATTATGTAATTTCGATCGGAATCACACTAATTTCGATCAAAATTATGTAATTTCGATTGGAATTAGACCTTTTCCATTTATTTTTTTATTTTCAAAAAATAAAAATGTCTTTTTCTTGGGTCCTAATTGGTCTAAAATTCTTTTAAAATTCTTTTTGATATTTATCTAATATTTTTAAGGAAATAGAAGTCTTTTAGGAATCAATTTATACGTAGGTTTTCATTATAAAAGAGGGGCTTTGTGATGTGATCCTAGCTCTAAAGAGGAAGATTTTAAGATTTGTTCATGCTAATAAGGCAACGTTCATTTAAGAAAAGAGCAATTCACATAAATTGGTATTTTGTGTAGCATACTTTAGTATTTTGGCCATAAATCACTCTACAAAACTCGGATAGAGATGATTCAAAAGGTGTTGAAAGCTAAGAAAGAGATTACAACTTTGGTGAATATATCTAGAGTTAATTTGGCTTTATACCTGAGCTAAAATTATGAACGATTATTAGATCATGAATAAAACTGGGTAGACTGAATATACATCAGTAAATGGGATGTATCTCACTCAATATACATCCAAATGAAGTTATTCAAAATGATGATGAAAGATAACAACAAGGCCTACAACTTTTATGTTTTGGGTTTAAGTTAATTCGGCCATCATCATATTGAAAAGTGTGCTACAATGTGCTACATAAGTAAATCCAAATTTAACTAGGATTATATTTTCTTATTTAAGTAGAATTATATTTTCTTATTTAAGAAGGATTTTGTTTTTCTTGTTTAGTTAGGATATTAATTAGGTTTTATTTAGGGTTTCTTTAAGCCTATATAAAGGCCTTATTTTATGTAACCTAGAGGGTGTGCAATCATGGATGATTAATAAAATTTAAAGAGGATTCTCTTTGGTTACTTGGTGGTTAACCATGTGACAACCTTTGTGACTTATCAATCTATTTTTCAAATAGTAGATTATGGCATATTTTTAATAACCTTAATTGCTTTTTTGTTATTATTCAAAAGGTTACAGTTAGCTTTGGTTGTTTGGACTAACTAAACATGAGGTGAAGGTTCTCTATGTCTGAATTGGAACTTAATTTGAACTTTCCTTGAGAGCGTGGGTTTGGGTTCATGTTGAATGGGTTCCTAGAGCAAGTCGTCTAGTGGGTTCATATCATTTTAGCTCTTAGGGAAAAAGAAGAAAAACGAAAAAAAAAAGAAAAAAAAACAAAAAAAGGGAAAAAAAAGGAGGAGCAGTTCTATTATTCTTAGTTTTTTGATATTTTCTCTATGCCAAATTGTCTTTTGGCTTTTTATTGATTTTTCTTAAAAAAGGCATTCTCTACAAAAATTCCTTTTGCTTAATTGATCAATTGAAGATCTTTGGAGGATTTTTGAAGAATAAGACTTGAAGACTTATAAAAAATGGTGATTTTACAAAATATGAGGAGTACTCCATTAAAATTATCCATAAGCATCATCTTCTCCTTATTCTATTTGATTTGATTTATTTATTTATTTTTAATTTTATTTTATTATTGTTATAATTTATTCACTAATCATAATTTCATTTCTTTTTTTATAGTGATTATGGAGGAAAATACATGATGATCATGTTTGGAGGACTAAACTCATAAGAAGTCCATGGATTACCATGGATAAGACTTTGTAGCTAGATTTAGTTTCTAGGTTTTTATTATTTATTATTTTATTATTTTATTTATATTTTTTGGGGTTGTATTAATTATCTTTATTATCATTTTCAATTATTGTAATAGCCCCAATAATGGGAATAGTGGAATTATGTGTGTTGTTGTTTATTTATGTTGATTAATTGGTAAGTAAAATTAGGGTTTCAATTGGGTAATTAATTAAAATCAATAGTGGAAGTAGATTAATTTAGGATTGCAAGTTAATTAAAATTAGGGTTTTAGAAAGAATAATTAATTGGTTGTTTGATCTTTAATTTAATTATTTTAATATGTTTTATTTGTTTTTGGGCTTGTTTATTTATTTTTATGTGTTTTGGGTCCTAGGCCCACATTAGGCTTTAACCTATTTAAATTTAGGTCATTTTAGGTTTAATAATTAAAATGCATTTTAGGCCCATAATTAATTAGAATTTTAGGTTAAAGATAACTTAGGCCCATTTAGTAAATTAGACATAGACCTACTTAATTTAATTTAATTAATTTAGACTTAGTCCATTAAATAAAAGCCCTTTTCATAACTTGTAGATTTAATATCACCTTAGAATTAAAACATGTAGAATTAGGCCCATTAATTTAAATACTCCATAATTTGTAGATTTAGCTCACTTAATTAAAATCAATGTAGATTAGACGAACTTAGGGATTGTATTGAATGCATTATTTACTTGTATATTTCATGACTAGTTTGCATTGGAGTTAATTGCTAACATAAGGGTTTATATGAAATTGCATGTAAATTGAGGATAATATAGTAATTCATAAAATAATTCTAAAAGAACACGAGACTGAAAAAAGTTGGTATTCCGTATCCAGAATCTCCTGGTTGTGGTGCTAGCTTTCTTTTAGGGAATCGAGTACCACCTTTTTTATTTGTCCCAGTTATTACCCTGGGTGGCAACTCCTCATCTCTACACCATGTCTTTGTGACAGTGGTTAGTGTGTTCTCTAGAGCCTTGAGCTTAAATAGTGTAGCGGTTGCTAAAATCTTGGATGCGCGCTAAACCTTATCGTCTATAGTCTCACTTTACACTTTAGCTAATTATATATATATATCACATACATTTATAGCATGACATTATTACATATGCACATTGCATGTTATAACATATTATATATATATATATATAAAACATGCAAAATATATGTATAAATATGGAGTGATCATGGGCATTTCCTAATGTTATTCTAACTTTTAGAATATATTATGGCCATAACGATCATACGCCTCATCATCTTGGGCTTTGTCTCCATCTCTAAGGATCTCCAACTTAAACTCTTCAAGCTCCAAATCATAACCCTTATGTATTAAACTTAATCCTTGGCATACCAAGGTGAATATTACATCCTAATTCTATGTAATTAAAATTTAATGACATACTAAATAATAAAATTAATTATTATTACAAAACCAAGGATGTAAGCTAAGTCCATCATCATTGCATGCATGTTTAACAAGTGTACGACATGTAAAATGCAACAATTGCATGTTAGGGTTAATATGCTAAGCATACAGGCATGAAAAATTCTTATTTTGGTCTAAAAGGGAGCATGCCAACTCATTGCAGAGGTGTGCTGACTCATAATAGAGAGGAAGTGTTTCGACTCATTATGCTTGTGCCGACTCGTGACAGTAAGCAAACGTGCTGACTCACTATTGCTATGTCGAGTATATATCTTAAACCATAAAAATTTCAATTAACATTAAGTATAATTATAAAACTTACAATTATCAATCAATTTAGCATGTTTAAAGTGCAAAAAGAAGCTCTTAAACCACTTGATGGAATCGATTATGCAGTAACTATGTGTGGTGTGCAAATGCCTTGAATAGGGTGAAATTTCAAAAATTTCACTCGCACAACCCTTCATCACATGAAGATTTCCTTTCCCATAGATCCATGTTGCATTTTACACATAACTAAAATACACATCAATATGTAAAATAACAACCTAGGAAGTCTAAGTTTAAGAATACTTACAATATCCTAAGTTTGTTGTAGACTATAAGTATTCTACAAGCTTTGAACTATTTGGTTCAATTTTTGAATCAAATGCTTAGCCTCCCAAGTGTTAAGCCTCTAGCTTGAAATACCAAAGCTTCACAAATCACATTATTGCTTAGATAGAGCTTATCACATGATGAGTGTATAATTCATCATAAAAAGTATACAACTTGTATACCTATCTATTGCACTAAGAATTATGTAGAGAATTAATACATCTCATATATATGTCTACATACATTCTCTACACTTAATATGTAACCTAATCCTTATCTTTGCCTTAGTCAAATTTATACATATAAGAGATAATGTGTGCCTAACATGAAAAATTTCCCATGGTCAACATTTTACACTTAAGTGATAATGTGTAACTAGCATGACAAGCCTAATAAGCCAAGCTTAATACTCATCATGCATATAGTCAACATCATACACATAAAGGATATGACATACCTAACATGACAAATTTTGACCAAGTCATGTTCACATGGGCCATTAATCCAAGTCTAATTAGAAATAATATATATTATTAATTTAATACCTTAATTAATATCTCATATTAATTAAGTATAAATTAATAATTAAACCCTTTACTTGAATTGGATTTCATGATATGCTAGAATCATTGCTTAAAGCATAAATCCAATTCCATTAATCTTAATTATTTGATTAAGTGCTTTAATCAATAATTAGATTAATATTGATGATGATTTGGTGAAACTCTTTTAGGTGTGACTTACTAGGTTCATGTTTAATTTGTAATGAGAAGATAATATTAACACTTGATATTATTTGAAACTCCTTTCAAGTCAAAATATGAAAATCCCAATTATATACATTTAGTTCTCATAAGTTGTGAGTGACCCCTAGCATTGATATTATAACTACCCAATTAGAAATAAATGCATGTATTGATTCACATGAACCCTTTGGTCATAATTACTGTGAGCTAAAATCCCTTCATTAGAATATCCTTATTGTAATATCCCGTGTTTTTAAAAATATTTTTTACACAGTACCGGGATATGCAGAGTTAATGATTTCTGTATTTTATATGATATTTTTACGAGTTGATATGTATTTTAAACCTATTTTAATTACTGTGTTTTATATACAGTGTTTTACGTAAAATTTTCCCGGGACTTTCATTTTCGGGGAAATTTTCACGTAAACAATGTATTATTAATTATTTTAAAGGTATTTACGGACTTGCATGAACTCATACATATTTTTAAATTATTAAATAAAGCCTGTGTGTGTATATTTATTTAATTAGGGTTATTAATTCCCTAATATTTTATTAAGTATTTAATTGTTTTAATTGTTATTTAATTAATTTTATTTGGTATAAATTATTAAAATATTAATATTTTAATGTGTGTGGTGTATATTTGATGTGTGTAATTTAATATTATTTTAATATATAGTATAATATATATATATATACATATATACATCAAAAATCAAAAAGTTTGCAAAATTACCATTTTGCCCCCGACAGTTTTTCTTTTTCTTCTTCTTCTCCGATCGTTCCCCATCGCCATTCCGCCGCCTGCCGTGCCGTTCCTTCACCGTGGGTGTGCCGTCCGGTGTGCCACCATCTTCCCCGACCAGTTTCGCCGCCTGTGGAGGCCGTTTCCGGCGTCGGGAGAGTGATTTTGGCCGGAGAAGCCGAAAATCAACTCACCGTCGATCACGTCGATTCCGGCCACCATTTTCGACACCGCCGGTCTCTTTCTTCTCCTTGAGCTCCGGTGAATGTTATTCTAGCTTTGGTTTGAGCTAAAATGGTCTAGAATTGCTTAGTTTTCAATTTGTCAAATTCGGCCTATTAGGGTTTTCGATTTTTTTCGAATTGTTCTTGATTGATTCATGCTTAATTCCTTCACAAATGTTGTTCCTAGTAGCTTAATATACATGTATGAATTTTTGTAGAATTTTTGGAGATTGTTTGGATTTTTGGGTATTTTTGAATATTTTAATATTATTTTCTAATTTTCGGAAATTAATTATTTAAATTATGAAATTGGAGTTTATGGTTAAATTAGGTGTTGAAATGAATTATAAGAATTTATTTGGAATTTTTATGAATTTATAAGTATTTATTTTTAATTATTGAAGTTTAGGTGATTTTGGAAAATTAGGTTAATTGTGTTTTAAATTGAATTTAATTGGTTAATTGAGTTTAATTATTAATATTATTGATAAATATGTTGAGAAAATTAATTTTGGGTAATTGTATGATTTTTGGTGAATTTTTGAAGTAATTTAAGTATATTTATATATATAGGGGTATTTTGGTAATTTTACCCTAAATTGTCTAAAAATGTAATTTAATTGGTTTTAATATTTATTTAAGGTATAAAAATGATTTCTACAAATGATTTAGTATTTTTAACTAATTAAAACTATTTTTCGGGAATTATTTTCAATTATATATATAATATACGGTTTTTCTAATAAAATGAGTTTTAATCGATTTTTATAGTGTTTCAAGGTCAATTATGTAATTTTTATTTATAAAATGTATTTCTGTGATTTAAGGATATTTTTGGTATATCTGGAATATTATTCTGTGTTTGTGGACCCCGGTCGGTGGACTGTAGTTTGGAGTCCGACCGTGGGATTTTGATTGTGTTGAGCTCGTTTTTCGAAGTGTGTTTCTTTGCAGGGTCGGCTCTACTCTTTTGAGTAGAGAGATGTCCATTTTACAGGGGAGGTTCTGCCGGATTTTCGATAGAATTCTCGTAAAACGTGATATCCAGTCGAACCCTAATTTTCGATTCTGTGTTTAATACTCTAGATTGAATTCTAGGATTTCTATTAGGTTTATTCTGATGTCGATTATTTATTTCTTGTTTAGTTGCGCCGAGACCGAGGGCTAGTGGACCAGGCCCGTCGGACCTGTCTCGTGGAGCGCATTAGGTGAGTTACTATATTATATATATATGCTTAGGATGCATGATTTAGAAAATGCATGTTTTATTTTGACTGAATATGCATAAATAATGTGATTTATATTCAAGTATATTTTTGGTATATTTTTGGTATATAATAAATTATATACATGTTTTGTAAATAAAATATATTTAAAATGTTTTTAAATATATTTTTAGTTTAATTCATGATTTAATTGGATTTATTTGATATATATATACTCAAAATATACCTGGTTTATGTTTGGTATATTTCCAGTATATATATGGTTTATATTGTGGATTTATTTAAATTCATGCATCATGTATTTGTGAATGAATGTTTTATTATTTATTAATGAAGGATATCAATAGAACGTGCTACCTAGTGGGCAGCACTAGGACCGAGTACGTACCGGTACGCCTATAGTTTTAGGCTATATACTAACTATTTGTGGATATTGATTTGATTATGATTATTGATATGTGTGAGATGTGGTTTGGGTGTGATTGCTGGAGCTCGGTTGACCAAGTGTCTCGGGGCCAATCACACTGGCAGTCAGACTGCTGGAGCTCGGTTGACTTAGTGTCTCGGGGCCAGTCTACTATCCAAATGGATTAAGTGGATATATTTTGGATTAAGTGAGCCTGTGTGGCCAGAGTGTTGTTTAACACTATCTTCTGAAGTTGCGATATTCTAGGGTTCTATGTGATCCTTCATAAATTGGGATTTTTCAGTAAAATATATAAAAAAATGATTTTTCTGCATTTGTGTGTATTTGCCTGTATATATATTAGATATATATATACTGTTGATTGTATGCATTATCATTTAGTGTGTATATATATATATTATAGTAATTCACTCAGTGAGGTCTGACTCCCCTCCGTTGACTAATTTTTCAGGAGAGTCAACTTCCTCAGACCTCAGTAGCAGGTCAATACGCCGGATTTCTTTCGCCCCGGCTTCTTTATGTAAATTGTCTACTTGAGTCTTATTTATTTTATCTAGACACTGCAGTAGTTGTAAATTAAAGTATTGGATTTCATGTATTTTGTTTTAAAGGAGATATATTATGTTGAAACTGGATTGTATTAAAGAGATTTTATGTATGGGATGAGATTTTTATTTAAATCCAGTTGATATGGATAATATAATGATATTATGATTTTTATTCCGCTGCATATTATATTTTTATTGTTATTGTGGCATGCTTTATTTTATTTTTAGGCTTGCTACGGGTTCCGGATTCGAAAGAATTCCCGTTCCCTAGCGCCGGTCATGGCCCCTGTTTTGGGTCGTGACACTTATGTTGCTTAGAGTAAAGGTTTAGTCAAAATCTAATAGCTACATCATATGACCTCATCTCAAGTATTAATTATTGATAAAACATGATGAATAATATAAAAAACTTTTTAGAGCTGAAACTTGTTTGGATTGTATCATGTTTGTCCTAGCCAAGAACTTATTCATCAAGAATGAACATAGAATAACAAAGGATCTTAGCCCGGTTCACTCCAGGCAATGAATCCTATCTTGGTTGAACACTCATCCCTACATTTAACTTACTAGAGCTACCACACACCATATACCCATATGTGATTAACACATGTATGTAATCTGTAAGAAACCCTAAACACTTTAGATAAAAGACTATTCTTTATTGCCATTTGGGATTTTTTATAATGTCAAAATATATGATTCGCCTTTAGGACGTACTGCTTATGCTAACACAGCCAAGATGGAATTCATTACCTAGAGTGAACCGAGATAAGATCCTATGCTATCTAAGTTGTTCTTGATGAATAAGTACTTGGCCTAGTCAAACTTGACTTACACGAAAAGTGTTTTGATGCTAGAAAGTGTTTATAGTATAAGTCATGTTTTATTGAGAATTGAATTAAAGATGAGGTCATATGATTAAGGCAATTAGAGTTTGACTAACCATGACTCTAGCCAATGTCGGGATCTTCAAATGAAGGGACATTGAGTGCACAGTAAATATGTTCTATAGTTCTTGCGAATCCACGAATAGCATTTATTTCCAATTGGGTAGTTATGACATCTATGCTAAGGGTCACTCACGACTTATGCAAACTAAATGTGATTAATTAGGATTTTCATATTTAGCTTGGAAAGAGTTTCTAATACTAATGAGAGTTAATATTGTTTATTTCCATTGCCATTTGGACTTGAACCTATTAAGTCACACACATAAGAGTAGCACCGATAATGATATTTATTAATTTGATTATTAATTAAAGTGTTTAATTAATTAACTAATTAAATGAATTGAATTAGATTTTCACTTGTGTGGGAATCTAGCATATCCCGAAATATAATTCAAAGTTTAGGACTATTAAATATTAATTTGGACTTAATTTAATATGTGATATTAAGTTTAAGGACCAAATTGATATTTGCCAATAATACTACTTTGAATATGGGACATGAGATAGGCCTTGAATATATAGCTTAATGGATGATGTATGGACTTGGACAATTAGTTGTATTATTAATATGGGCCTTCTTTAAGTGTTAAATAAAGCCCATAAAACTAATTAATGGATGTTGTAGAGATGGGCTCATTTTAGAGTTAAATAAGCCTAAAGCCCATTTGTTAAAAGAGGTGCCATATAAGCATGACCATGTGATGATCATGCTTACATGGTGGCCACTAATTGATGATATGCAATGTGATTGCATGGTTGACAACATGGAGATGTGTCATAAGCATGCACCTTAAGTTAGTGGTCAATCTCTACATGTGTGAGACAACTTATTTTACACTTTAAGTGAAAAAGTAGGCACATGCATGAGATTGCTTATCCTACACTCAAGCTTGAGTTAGTGGAGAATCTCTACACATGAAAATTAGTCTCTTAGATACATACACTAAGTTAGTGGAGTTGCTTTACACACTTGATACTTCACTTACCACTTACATTAGAGAGAAAGCACTAAGAGAGAAAATGAAAGTTGAGTCTTCTTCTGAATCTTTCTTCTAAGTGTTATGAGTGTGTGAGTGAGAAATTAAAGAGTTGTGTTTCTTTTAAGTCCATTGTTATCATCCTTTGTACAAGAGTTGTGCAAGTGAAGGCTACATCCAAAGGAGGCAAGAAATCCTACATCATCTAAGTAAGGAGAGGAGCTATAGCAAGCTTTCGGGTCACCAATAAGGAGGAGCTTGTGGGTAGAGATTCTTTAATAGCTTGGAGTCATTCTGATGCTATTTACATGTTTCAAGCTAAAGGCTTCACACTTGGGGAGCTAAAAGCTTGCATATTTATAAAAACCATTTCCTAAGGCCTATCGAGCATCCTACCGACATTTGGAGTTTGTAAGTGTTACTAAACTCTAGATGTAGGTCTCTTGCTATGCTCTATGTTTTGGTTATTTTTTTGAATCTTTGATTTATGTTATTTATTAAGCATGCAAGTAATTAGTTATGTAAATTCAATGTGTTGTGATCTTGGTGGTTTTGGAATGCTTGCCTTCATGCAAGGGTTACACACTAGGAAACTTTTTTGAAATTTATCCTAACCGATTTTGTGCTCACACCACATTTCCGCTCATATTTTGGTGTTTGTAATTGATTTTTTTAGGAACTTGAGTCCAAGCAGATGCAATCACTGACTTAGGAAATGTCCAAGATGGAAGAGCTAATAAAAAGGAATGACATATGTTACTCATTCGACTTTGATGATATATTATGCATGGAAAGTGATAAGCTGCCTGGCAATTTCAAAATGCCTCAACTACAAAAGTTTAATGGTTCTAGGGATCTAAGGATTCATTTAGCCAATACACATCAACTATGAGTGCCACCAAAGCTCCATTATTTATAGTCATAAAGTTTTTTGTACTTTCCTTGGAAGGTATTGTTATGAACTAGTATCATGGATTAGAAAAGTCTGTTAGGGCTAATTTGAGGGAACTATACAGTACTTTCCTAAAATAGTATGATCATAACAATAAGTTGGAAGTTTCCATTCAGGATCTAGAATTGACTAAATACAAGCTAAATGAATCATTCACTAATTTTCTTACTAGATTCACAAATAAGGCAAGATTAATGAAAAATAAGTTGGTTGAAAAGGATCAAGTTAGGATGATTGTCCATAATATGTCTCCTAATTTGGTTGAAAGGCTACAAATGATGAAGCCTAAATCTTTTATAGACCTCTATGATGATGGATTGTAAGCTAAAAAGATGGAGAATCAAAATAAGAAAAGCTATAGAACCATTGGAGTAAGACACTACCCAACTGGAGGCATACAGTAAGGAAACACTAGTCAAGCTATGGAAGTGCATCTTGTCCAATAACCAAGGAGATTCTCAAACTTTAACTAAACTTTGTCGAAAGTCATAGAGCGTCTAATGCAAATGGGCCTACTTTAATCTTTACCTAATCCAAATCCACCAACAAACACCCCAAGCTATAACCCAAAAAATCACAATAAATTCCACCAAAACCTCTAACACTCCACAAATAACTGCATTCACCTCAAACATGAAATCCAAAACCTTATAAACTCTAGAAAAATCATAGACCTTGAAAAGCCATGCACTAGAAATAATCCTTTCTCAAACTATTGACATGTACTTCCCTCGACAACCATGATGATCAACTTAGTAGTAAGCAAGGAAGAAGTTCTAAGCTCCTTTGAGGACTTATACCTTAAAACTAATAAGAAATCTCTTAATGCCCCTAAAGATATGGAAAGAGTAGAAGATTTTTTAAGATAGCCCTTAGGTAAGTTTGACTATAAGGTTTTTTACACTAAACCACCTTCTTTTGACATACCCTTCGAGTCTATTGTTCCTACAGGATGGGGTGATAAGTTTGTTGATAAGAAGCTACTAGAAAATAAAGAAACATCCATAGTTGAGGTATAGAAAGATGAAGACATGGAAACAATTAGCGAGAAGATGCAAGAATAACCACCTGTTAGACAACCACCATGAGACTTAGCATCCCTAGTATTTAGAATTCAAAATAATTTTCTTATTATTTTCTTTGAATAACATTTTAGTTTCTTTAGAACTTTTGTTTTATTGATCAATTATATGAATTTTGATTTGGCTTACTTGTGTAATGTGCATCCTAATGGTATTGTGCATTATAATACTGATTTCATATGCATGTTTGATATAAATTCAATTTAATTAGATTCATTTATTATAGGCATGAATGAAAATTCAAAGAAAATTTATGTATCACATGATGTAACTCCTAAAGAGAGGAAAAATTAAGAGAAAAAAATAAAAAATAAGGGTAGTATTTGTTTGATCTTATGAAGACATGCAAGCGCAAAAAATAAAAGAATTATGCAACACTTTATTCCCATTTGTTCCAAAAGTAAGACAAGTTGAGCAAAAGCTTCCATGACTTAAACCGAAATGAGTAAGAAAGAATGATAAAGCCAATTGCATTACATGGACACTTGGGGTAAATATAGTTGCCCAAGGTTATAAAGAAAACTCTTATCTATAGTTCTAGGTAAAGACAACAGGTTCATTATAGAAATATAGGATCAACATTACAAGTTTCCATTATACTAACCTCAGGTAAGCAAGCAAAGCAATTGAAGTAACTAATGCAAATGTAATGAAAATCCTTATGAAGATCAGACAGACCATCTTCCATTTGCTTTATGGAGATATTGGACCATAATGTGCGCTTCAATAAATGAAATTCCATTTTCACTTGTGTATGAAAGCTAAGCAATAGTGCTACTAAAAGAAAATTAAGTCTTTAAAAAAGAAGAGATATTTCATTCCACACTCAAGAGAATCGATGAAGGATAATTAGGACATTCAATAGGAAACTCAAGCTTGAAAAAATGAAGATTGGAGATCTAGTGTTAAAATAAGCAAAAGGCTGTAGTGTTAGATCTAAGAGTAAAGTTTAGGCTAAACCCGAAAAAAACCCCTATTTGATTAGACAAATTCTACTAAGGGTGCTACAAAGGGGATGAATTCATAGAGCCCATCAATTTGAATCATGTCAAGAAATATTACCTTTGAAAAAATAATGATAAAAATTAAGAAAAATAAAAATAAAGAAATAAAAGTCCATTGGTTAGAAAACCTAAAAAAGGCTAGTCAGGCAAAAATTAGGACATTCCTGTTGTCCAAAAAACTCACAAAGGATTGGCAGGAAAAAATTAGGGAAAACAAATAAAAAAGGATCCTAATTATTAGAAAACTCATAAAGTGCTAGTCAGGAAAAAATTAGGGAAATAAAATTAAGAGAAAAATATTCAGTTAGAAAATCTAAAAGGACTAGCTAATAACAAGAGTTATGTCATGTGATGTAATGAATGTGCTCATTTTTTTGCCTAATTAATGAATAAAGTTGAATTTGAAATTTGTGTTCAAATATTACATTTTTATCCTTATTACACTACATAAGTATTCGATTGGAAAGACAAAACATAATGAAAGACAAAAATAAGACTTGTGAGTTCATTATTCTATTTGCATTTTCTCTTCACGTCATCCCTTTATGGTTTTGCTTGATTATAACTAATTGGGTTGGTAAGTTAAAGGATCAACAAAAGCAGTGAGCTAATTGAGCTTCCTATATAGCCAAAATCTAAAAAAAAAAGAAAAAAAAGAAGGAAAAATTGAAGCCTGCTAAATAAAAAACCTATAAGGTCAGCTTAGGTAAAACTTAGGGCAAGCTTGCAAAGTTGAAAACCCACAAGGGTGACTTAAGAAAAAGTTAAGGGAAGCGTGCTAAGTTGAAAACCCAAAAGGCATCTTAAACAAAAATAAAAGGAAAAATTGAAAAAGGAAAGGAAAAGAGAAAAAAAAGAAAAGAAAAAGAAATAGAAGAAAAGATTTGGGTTGCAGACATAAAGAAAAGAAGAATTTTAGAGTATCATTTTTCTAAATAAGAAGAAGAATGATAGAAAAGCATTGATAAATTCAGTTAGAATAAGAGGCACAAATTTGGCTCTATTCTTCAAGAAAATTGATGATCTTAGTGTTATAATCTCTATCAGAAACTAGGGGGAAAAATGTAGCTCTGGGGAAATTTAGGGCAACATAGTAAATTGGCATTCAAAGACTAATGTAACACTAAAGTATGAGAATCAACAGAAGAATTTTAGGGGTAAAAAGAAGTAAATAGCAGGAGTAATAGCAAAAAAAAGTTCAATAATCAATCATGAGCTCTAGTGTCAAGCCATGGACCCCACTTGCTATCCTGGTAATTTCTTTGATGAATTATATAATAAGTTTTAACATCAAAAGTACCAACACTGAAGCATCCAATGTTTTAGTTTGCAAGATGCTATTAAAGCACCTCGTTTTCACACTCCAAGATCAACAACATATCTCTGCTCCAAACAAAGGTCTTATTAGGATCATGCATATCATATATAGCATGCATACACTTGCATACATTTGTTATGAAGGAATGCAAGCACAACACAAACATAAAATAAATTCATAAGGAACATATAGCATGCAAGTTGGGTTGGATATCACCACACTATATCACAATAATTTCTCAATTTATTAGCCATTAATATTTAAAGGAGAAGAGTTAGAAAGAAAAAAAATGAAATAAATTAATTTAAATTTACAAAATGTAATTTTTGGTCCTCAAAATATATAGGCTAGACTTGATTTTAGAAAGGAATAAACAAGTGGTCATCGCCTTTTTTGCAAATGATATGAAAAAAGCAGAGGTTTATACCTTTTAAAGCATGCTTTGATTAAGATAAGGTTCAATTTATTTGAAAGTATGTCTAAAATTCATTAAAGAAATGGAAGGATAAGTTAAAAGTTTAAATACGGTGGTCTTAGTCTTTAATTTGGCAGAGTAATGACATATATGAGTCCATGTTCCCCCTAAAAAAGGAAAAATGAGATTATTTATAAGTAAAAAGGGTTTATGGAACCTAAATTTCCATGTTCTACAGAAAAATGTACACATAGTGCTCACATGTTCATATCATTTATAGATGCACATATTGGATGAATTTATGTGTCCCAAAGTAGATACTTTTTAAGATATTAGATTAAAACTTTTGGATTTTGAATTAACATGCTTCAAAAGATAATAACATGCATCTTCTTTCTTTTTACATAAATTTGTTTTCACCACAAACCATAATTATGGACTATTAAAGTTTAAGTTATGACATAAACGTAAAGAAAAATGATAAAACTAGAGATCCTCTACTTTATATCATGCATTGTATAGCCTTTTTAAAGCCCACTAGGTTGACTTAGAAGCAAATAATCAAGTAATTTTCCATGTGTCTAAAAGCAGCTATTACTATATTGTACCACACTTTAGATGCATATACCTACCAAGATTAGACGAAGTTATGTAATGCCTTCACTGAGTAGTTTGGATTGAAATCCCAAATTGATGAGAATCCTTGTATGACAAGGAATCCTAATCCAATAAGAATTTAATATGCGATAAGGAATCCTAATCCAACAAAGATTTAATATGTAATAGGGAATCCTAATACAAAATGGATTGAAGTCCCTTTGACTTATGATGGAGGTCTAATCATAAGGCATGTGCTAAGAAAATGGAGGAAGCATGACATATACTAATTTAAGGAATTTTGGCTCAAAGTGCAAATTTGAATCAATATGATGAATTGGAGCACTTCAAGTTAATTCTGGTCCAAAACTCATTCATGTGATGTAAATTGAAGATTTAGATCCAAATAATGTTATTGGGTCCAATTTGGATGCATTAAGCCTAAAGAAGTAGCTACACTTGTTCCAAGCCCAAGATGAAGCCTAAATATGTGTTATTTAGTCCACTTAATGTTTAAAAAAATTTGGATTTGTTACTTATCCAAAACATTTTAGAATTGGATGTTTTTAGTTAGAAATTATTTTCTTTAGCTTAGTTGGCAAGCAAAATAATTCCTTTTCTTTAAGGACTTATTTTCTTATCTTTTAAGGGTTTTTATCTTTATCTTTTAAGGATTTATTTTAGTTTATCTTTAGGGTTAAGAATTCTTATAAATATTTTATTTTGTAGCCTATTTTGATGATATTTTTCATTAATTAAAATAAAGTGATGAATTTTGCTTCAAATTACTTAGATTTTTATTCTTTGAACTTTCTAAACAACAAGTTTTATTCTTTGAGCTTTCTAAAAAAAATAGGTTATTTAATTGTTCACTTATGTTATCAATTAGAACATCCATATCTAACTATGACAACTTCCTAATAGCTAGGGTTCATAGTTGTTAGATAATTAAGGGTTCTAGTTTCCACACGTCTTGTTTCTTAAACAATCTACGATATGGGTATTAATAGATTGTTGCAGGTTTTATTTATTAGATAAACCTAGTTCACATCAATTTAGTATCAAAGCTTTGGCTCTAAGAATCAAGTTATGTACCCCTATTCATTTCATTCATGTTTATTCTTTATGTTCTCTTTTTTTACTCCTTTGTATTTGTCAATATTCTTGTTTTTTGATCATTATATTTTTTTTCAAATTCATTTTTGCATCATCTTAGTCATATTTTTAATTAGTTTTTTTTAATTCTTGAATTAGCATTCAATCATATATAAATTTGATCATTTCTTTAAAATCTTTAAAGTTCTTGCAAGTCTTCTTAAATTCTTTAATATTCTTGAATTATACTCTTCATTTTCTTGAATTCTCTAACTTTTTTTTATCTTTTTTATTTTATTGATCAAATTCATGGGTGTTTTTGAACTATCTTTGATTTCTTTGTTCAAATATTGATTCAAGATTGAAAATCTTTAAATTTAAAGGCTAAAAATTCAAATTATTACATAGCTTAGATAAGAGTAGAGAAAAGGTTAATATAATCAATAAGACAATATTAGGTAGCAATTTAATCAAATCACAACAACCAAGACTCTACTTAAACTAGGAACATTAAATAAACATAAATTGCACTTAACACACAAATGAACATGAGCATATGAATATGCAAAATACACACTAAACAAGGATTCAAACATGTATTCGCATCAAAATAAACCATAAATAACAAAGAAAATAAAAAAATTCAATTGGTAGTCATAAAAATACCAACAAACACAATCACAATTATCAAACAAAAGAAAGAACAAGGATTACACTTAAAAGTACTCAAAGAGGGATTTTAAGAAATAGAAGGATAATCATTGTAAAATCATTTAAAATTAGACACATATGTTAAAGTACTTCAATTACATTATCTTAGGATCTTGGGAAGGGTTAAAATCATGCTTAAGCAAGTAGGAGCCCTTGTAGACCCTAAAAACCATCATCATAGTCATTTGGGATGAACAACCAAAATAAGAGATTAAGCAACCAGATTTGAGGCCTTAATAGCTAGTTTGAGAGGCCTTAATAGCCAAATTTAGGGCATGAACAACATGTTTGGCTATTTATGAGCCAATTTAGTTGTTCTTCCCAGAATAGTGCGAACTTGAACTCCTTTGCTTTCAAAACTCAATTTCAAAGCCCTAAACCCCAAAAATGAGATGAAAATCAATAAATATGATGTCTTAGAAAGTTTTTAGCCTCCAAATTTAGGCAAGAACTCACTAAGAAACAATAATTGATTGAGGAGAATTTAGATTGAACTCAAAGGGTAAAGTGTGGTTCTTTATGAGTTTAGGTAAGAATTTGGTTTTGATTTGAGGTAAGTGAGTTTACAGGAGCTAGGTTATGCTTGTAAATGTTTGATTTTGGTGTTTTTGAAAGGAATTGAGAAGAAAATAGAGAGAAACTATGTCTAGAGGAATTTTGGCATAGTTTGCCCTTATTTACCCAAATTTTCCCTAATTTCTAAAGGCTTTTTTGGAGAGTTTTTTGGTAATATTTTTGTGTTTTTATGCTACAATTTCTTTCAATTAGGAAGTGGTAAAAATGCCCTAAAAATATTCCTCAAAGCTTTTATTTATAAGCATTTTAAGTTAGTGGCTATATAATGTAATTAAGTTGGAATATTAAAGGTTATTATGTAATAATATGTCCCTTTCCTCTACAAACTTGACACTTGTCTTAGTATATTCCAAATTTGGAATATTCTAAAATTAGAAAGAACCCTTTTTAACAAGTGTCCCTTTTTGGATAAGGATAGGAGAGGTAGACAGTTGTAGGATTTAGGTTGACCACCAGAGGCCAAAATTTGACTTTTTGCCAAATGGGACTACTATACACTAGAATTTTAGAAGATTGTTTCTGATTGAAATGCAACTCCAGGAGCTTGATTTGACAACTAAAAATTCCCATTGACCAAAGTTTGACTTTTGTTCTAAAGGCTTCCAAAGGTTAAACTTAAGCTTGAGGAATTAAAACCAAACTAAAAATTATAGAATACTGACTGGAAATAACCCTTATTTAGGACCGTACTTATTAGCTTAGAATAGATGACTTGGGAAACTTCTTTCTCATTATTCTTCTCAAATCTCTTTCTTAATACTAAAATGGTTAGGCTAAGGTTTAATTGAAGTTCGATTGGGTCTTAAAATGGTGTATTTGGTGATTGGTAAGGTTTTAGTGGTTTGGTTGGTTTTGAAATGGTTTGAATGTTAATTCTCTTTATTAAATTGATTGTATGATGAGACATTTTAGCTTTTTCATCATTGACTATCAGGGTGTTGAAAAATGACCCTAACAACATCTTTTTCAAGTAATTGACAAAGAAGTTTAGAGATTTTAGAAAAATCCTATATGACCTATCTATAGAATCCTACATGTCCCATGAAACTTCTAACTCTGACATTAGTTGGACAATGTAGTTTCTCAATGATGTCCATTTTCACTTTGTCTACCTCTATGCCCTCACCTGAAATCTTGAGCCCTAGCATAATACCCTCTTCAACCATGAAGTGACAATTTTCCTAATTCAAAACTAAATTTGTCTCTTCACATCTTGTAAGAACTTTATCCAAATTTGTTAAACATTCCTTAAAATAATTTCCATACACCAAAAAGTCATCCATAAACACTTCTATGATTTCTTTAACTAAGTTTGCAAAAAATGCCATAATGCACCTCTGAAATGTTGCAGGTGTATTACACAAGCTGAATGGCATTCTTTTGTAAGCAAATGTGTGCCATAAGGACAAGTGAATGTGGTCCTTTCTTGAGCTTCTAAGGTAATGGCTATTTAATTGTACTTTGAATAACCATATGAAAAATAGTAAAATGCATACCTAAGAATTTTCTCTAGCATCTAATCAATAAATGAAAGCGAATAATGATCTTTCCTAGTGGCTGCATTCAATTTTCTATAGTCTATACAAACTCTCCAACCACTCATAACTCTAGTAGGAATCAAATCTCCCCTGTCATTTTCTACTATTTTCATGCCACTTTTCTTTAGTACACATTAAATAGGGCGAACCCATGAACTATCTAAAATGGGTATATAATCCTCGCATTTAATAACTTAAGCACTTCATTCTTAACTACTTACAAGTTTGGATTTAGTCTCATTTGCCTCTCAATGGTGGTATGCATACAATATAAAGGACTTATACCCTCAATATTTGAAATTTGCCACCCTAAAGCTTACACTCTTTTTTTCAACAATTGAACTAATGCACTCTCTTGTTCCTCACTAAGTTTGGATGAAATGATGATGGGTAGTGTTTGGTTCTCACCCATATAAGTGTATCACAAGTGAGGTGGTAAAGGTTTCAATTCTAATTGAGGTGGTCTATCAATAGTAGGAGGAATTGGTTTTATGTTTAGAGGTAGCTCTATTTGAGTGTTTAAAGGGTTCTATAAACACCCAATTTCTAGATTATTTGACTTTGGATGCAACAGAAGACCCAATGATGAAAATTAAATGTAAAATTAGATTTATTGGATATGATTTATTAGTTTTGGACTAAATTGTAAAATCTTTTTAGGACTTATTTTTAAATTTTATTTAATTTATTTTAAAAAATAAAAAATAAATTATTTAAAAAATAAAAATAAATTTGCAAAAAAATAAAAATAAATTTGCAAAAAAATTTTTTTTTTTCAAAAGAAAATAAAAATAATAAAAGAAAAAAAGAAGATTTTTTTTTTTTAAAAGGAGAAAGGGTAAGGCTCCTAGGTTTTTATTCTTTTTCTCCACCTTTCTGATTTTAGTCGTGAGAAAAAACACATTCCTTTTTTTTTACTTTCACGTTGCTTTCTTTTTTTCTTTACCGTGAATCAGATCAAAATAAAAACTAAAACTCATAGACAACACAAAGTTGTAGACTTTTCTATTAACGGTGATCTCATCTTTCAAGGGGAATCAATATTGCATCCATTAAATAATCTCTTATTATACTCTTTTCTATTTTTTATTTTGTTTAATTATTTTAATTATATTTGATTTTAGTTTATTTAATTTTTTTTTATTTCGTTTAGTTACTAATCGTTATTTATTTTGTTTTTGTATTTATAATTATGGATGGAGTCACATGATTGAACTAAGGAAAACCCATGGAGAATTTATGATGAAAAGCCAATAATCAAGATTAGCCTTTTTTAGTTCATGCAGTTTTTCTTATTATTTTGTATTTTTGGTATTATTTTAATTCTCTATATTTTGTTATTATTTTTGGGTTGTATTTGATTTTTATTTTTAATTTTCAATAGATCATTGTAATAGCCCCAATAGTGGGATAGTAAAATCTTGTGTGTTTTATTTTAATTAATTGGTTACTAAAATTAGGGTTTTAATTGGGTTAATTAATTAAAATCTATGACATAGAAATAAAAATTAGGGTTTTTAAAATGAAATAGATTTAGGAGAATAGATTAAGGTTTTTATTTATTTATTTTTGGCCTTTTTATTATTATTTGCGTTTAAGCCCATTTTGTTTTTATTTTTTAGTTTTAATAATTAATTAGAATCCCAATTAATTAAATAGGTCCATAATTTAATAGGTTTAGGACTAATTAATCAAAATAAACTTTAGGCCCATAATTAATTAGATTTAGGTTAGAAATAATTTAGGTTTACTTAGCTAATTTACAATTGTTATATCATGGACCCTGTCCATAATACAAAATGGACCATATACATGTGAAAATGTCACATCCTTTATTTTCATGTCAAAACGTCTTTCTTTCTTTCTTTTTTTTTTTCACAACAAACGTAAGTCCAATAGCTTTGCATATGGGCTTGAATTAAAAAAAAATAGTTGATCATGTTTTTCCCTATTCATAAGTTGTGTTCATTGACCTTCATATGTAGATTTATTGACATTTACCTACAGGATCATTAGCTTTTACCTGCAGATTCGTTGGCCTTTTTGAACTTATAGGTTTAATGATCTTCACCTGCATATTCATTGATCTTCACCTACATGTTCACTGACCTTTACTTGCATATTTATTAATATTTTCCTTTTATTTTTAATGGAAATTAAAAAATATTTATTAAATAAATTTTTTATTAATTAAAAAATTATTTAATTTTTTATTTTTTAATTATAATAAATAGAGTTTTACTTTTATTTGTATTTTAGTTAAATATTGTAAGTTCATCATGTAAATAATGTAGGTTCATAAGATAAAATATGTAGTGTGTTTGCATATCTCATCTTATGGGTTTGAACTAAAAAAAAAGGTTGATGTTGTTTTCGCCTATCCATAAGTTGGATTCATTGACCTTTATATGCAGGTTTACTAACCTTCACCTGTAGGTTCACTAACATTCACCTGTAGCTTCATTGGCCTTTTTGAACCTACAAGTTCAATGATTTTTACCTGCATATTCATTAATCTTCACCTGCATGTTCATTGACCTTTACCTTCATATTCATTAATATTTTCCTTTTATTTTTATTTATTAAAAACTTATTTTTTTCTTTTTATTTTATTAATTACAATGGTTTAATTTAATTTTTATTTATGATTTTAGTCAAAATAAAATTTTAATTTATTAAAAAACTTATTCAATTTTTTAATTATAATAAATAGAGTTTTACTTGTGTATTTTTTAGTTAAATATTATAGTTTCGTTACTTAAATAATGTAGATTTATAAGATAAAATATGTAGATTCATTAGATAGAAAAAATAAATAAATGAATTTAACAAACAGTATATTAAAATTATGATGAACCTCTAATTAATAACAAATGAACTTTTACATTACAACTAGTGAACATTTTTGCATAAACTAACGAATCTCTAATAAGCTATAATGTCAAGTTACAAAAGCGTTAAAAAAAATTCACATATGTAATGGACCCCTGGTCCATATTGCAATATTGATAGGCGTTCATGATATAATTTGTGGCTAATTTAGACATAGGCCCATTTAGTTTAATTAAAATTAATTAGACATAGCCCATTAACTAAAGCCTTTTTTTCATAATTTGTAGACTTAGGCTCACTTTAGAATTAAAATATGTAGATTTAGGCTCTCTAACATAAATATTTCATAATTAGTAGAATTAAAGCCATTCTTAGAATTAAAATAAGTAAACTTAGGCTCATTTAATTTAAAATTGGATAGAAATTAGGTCCATTAGTCTTTAGGTTCATTTATAAATTAAAACATGTAGATTTAGCCCATCTAATTAAAATGATGAAGATTATACTAACTTAGACATTATTTGCTTTGAATGAATACATTGATTATATGCTTTTATAAGATTGGTTGCCTTGGAGTTAATTTTGAATTGGGTTGAATATGAATTGCATGTAAATAAAGAATAAAACATTAATTAATAAGGTAATTTTAAATGAACATGAGATTAAAAGAAGTTAGCATTTCGTACCATAATCATTTAGGTGCAATGCTAACTATCTTTTAGAGAATCGCATTACCACCACTCATACATGGTCCTAATTATTACCCTGGGTGGTGACTCCTCATCTCTACGCCATATATATGTGATAGTGGTTAGTGTGTTCCTTAGAGTCCTAAACTTAAATAGTGTCATGGTTGCCAAAAACTTGGGTGCGCGCTAAACCTTGTCATTTATAATCACGACTCCACTGGGATAAAAGATACAAATTTTGCTTGTGTTCTTTAAAATTATTTTATTAATTATTATTTTATTATTGTATTCATTTTTGTATGTCCCTATTAATTGATGGTGTTGGTTTGTGGTCCCTTGATTCCACTAGCTTCCTAGGATTGTAAATTGGCTAATCATCACTCTTAGCCTTTAAATGATATAATAATATGTATTGGGCCAATGTGATTATAGTTTGTAACCTAAATCCTTAAGGGGGCAGTTATTCTCAAGTGAGCAAAAGATGCTGGGCCTATATGACCTTGCCTGTAACCTAAGTCCTTAAGGGGAGCATCTCGCTAAGGGAACCTTAATTTTTCACATTTCCCCTAAAATTACTCAAATTACTTGTGTATGTTGCAATGAGGTATTTCTATCTATAAAAGCCCAACCCCATAATTTAGAAGCCCAAATGGACTAATAAAGATTGGACTTTGTTTTTATACCTAACAATGTTATTTTTATACTTTTACTACTTTGAGAGATTTAGCATGCACGTCAATTCTTGATATCCCCTGTTAATATTGAGACCAAAACAAAAAATCCTAAGAAAAGAGACTTGTCATTGAATCATGTGTGAGAGAAATAAGGTTGGAAGGAATTAAGTTGTATATGTTTTACTTTGTTATATGACCTTGCATAGCACATGCATTATGCATACAAGCATCTCGTGCATCATGCATACAAGCATCTCATACATCATACTAACACATTATTTTATAGGCATACTAGATTCATCTATGTCTTCCTGTGTTTGGAGATGGAGAGGTGGTAGATTGGAAAGAATCACTTTAAGTCTAGATTCTATAGCAAAAGAGATCCTTTAAAGTTTAGAAAAGAGTCCTATTAATCCGCTCTACCTAAAGGCACCACTAACCCTAACTAGTCATAGAGTTGAAGAGATGGAACAACAGGGAGGAAATTGGACCTTGGAAGATGTTAACAATGCACTAATGGATGATATAAGGGCTATAATGCCAGATGAACTAAGACATGCTCTAGTTGGGCTGGTACTACCCCTTATGATGGAAACGTCACCTACTGCTACTACATCTATCCCACCTACTGTTGCCATTCCATCTATTGTTGTTATTGTTCCACCTATTGTCATTTATGCTAATAACGTTCATGTTGAAGATGAATCCTTAAATGCTACTAGAATTGTCCCCACTATAAAGATAAAGCTTGAGGATGTTAAAGATTACATATTGCAGAAAGCAAAGAAAGAGTCACTAGAACTAGTTCAAGAGCTTAAGTCCAAGCAGTTGTGGCGTTGACTCAAAAGGTGTCAAAGATGGAAGAGCTAATGAGAAGGAAAGGTATAGGTTACACATTTGGCTTTGATAACATGATGTTCATTGAAGGGGACAAACTACTAGATAAGTTCAAGATGCCACAACTATAAAATTTTAATGGTATTGACAATCCAAATATACATTTTAGCTAGTAATTAATTTCCTTAAGTATTACTAAAGCTCCTTTGTCAATGATTACTAGACTATTTATGCTACCTTTGGAAGGCATAGCCGTGAACTATTACCATAGGCTAGAGAAGTCCATTCGGGCTAATTGGAAAGAATTATACACATCTTTCATGAAGAATATGAGTATAATTATCACACCCATACCCTCACTCAAAGTACATTTGCATTTACTATGCATTATAATTACAAAGAATATATATTGATTTAATTTAATTATATGTTAGTATTCATAGATATAGACGTAGTAGTCTTAGAATGAATAATTAGAAGCTTTGGGTTATAGGAAAGCCTAGCCTTTTCATTAAGGGAAAAAGGGGTATTTTACATTATAATGATCCTTATAAGCCTTAAAATCTTCCTAAAGTTATGAGTGTTAGTATACATCCACTTATGTGATATATAAAAAAAGTAGTTGCTCTTAGAAATTAATAAAATAGAGGGGAAGAGAGAAAATCCTAAATCCTACTTATTGGTAATGATTTTCAAGTGGAGTTTGAAGATCTAAAAAACTTTTGAGGCTAAAATATTCATTCTAAGAACCTTTGTGATTTATGTAGTAAGTAATTTTAATGCTTTGGTTAACTTAAGCTAGGGTTTATAAGTTATAGAATTCAGGTTTAAATTTGTTGGTCTATTAGTCTTAGTGTTTTAATAATAACTTCAATTAGAAAACTCCAAATTAATATTAGATTAATTCTAAGAAACCTTGAAGAGTCTCCTATAACTTCTTAGTTTTGAGTAAGGGCTAATTTAGAAGGTATGATGGTCTATCAAAGTCTTACTCTTTAATACTCAAACTGTTAGAGTAATTGACCTGATTGTATTTAGCCATTCATAACTTTTTCTATGGTTGTACAAATGAAGTGAAATTTTTATAACATTTAGTAGAAATATAAACCTAAGTTTATTTAAATTTTAAGCTCAAAATTTTATTTCTATAAGTTGTAGTAGCTTTTCAAAGATTGCCTTTAAAATAGTGCTTTTAGGATGAATGAACCTAATTTGTAAAGTTAAGTTGATTTGCAAGTTTTGCATATCATTTGGGGCTTGCATGAATAAAATAGTATATAGGATTTTCATATATTGATAATTTATATATATTATTACATGTGTTAGGTGTTGGAAAAGGAAAAGAAGGTGTTGGTGTAAACTAGGAAGTTTATTAAGAAGGTTGTGTGTGATTATAGTTATTTTGTTTAGTAGATTTTCAAGCCTTTTTAATATTTTATATTAGGAGAAAAATGAGCATTTAAAATGATATTTTGTGTATTTGAATTAATGTATAAGAATTATTTCAATTTAGCTATATTATTACTTAGAATACTTGACTTATTCAAGCTTTGAAACAATAAAGTGATTTTAAGTTCACGAGCTAAAAGTGTTACTATATTATGTTTTTGTTTTACAATCTGATTGAGATTTATTTTATTTACTTAATGATTTAAATGAAATTGTAATCTATTTGATTTTATTCCTTTGAATTATGATGACAAAAGGTCCTATTTTAAATACTCTATCAAACTATAAATGTGATGGAATTGTCTTAATGAAATTGGTATTTGGTTTTATATATTACCACCCTATATAATATGTGTGGATGTGTTATGGTGTTATATGCACATATGAGATTATGATGCAAGGTGCTAAGGTGTTATATGCACATTTGAGATTATAATGGTTGCTACTACACAATAGACGACAGGGCACTTGATTGCAGGATGGTGAAGGGAGAAGGGGCATTCCGTGCTAATATAATTAAAGAGTTAGCCTTCAAGTGTGCCTAGAGAGTTTTTATGATGGCCTATGCGTTATGGCAGGGATATGATGTTTGTTGTAGGGTTAGTTAATGTACCTAAAAGGTTGTATTGATGTTTGTAAGAGCATGTGTGTTTAACTTGGCTAAGTTTGCCCAAGTTTGAAAGCTAGTATGGATTTAATGTTTTAAGTGAATAAATTTTAAATGCTCTAATATTTGATTTGAGAAGTTATTGTAATTTAACTAAACTATTTTATGCTTATAATGGCTATTCATTGAGTATTTTTGTATTCATTTTATTTTTTTTCTAAACCTTTTATATAATAAGGCTTGTTAGAGGGTGGTCTATGCTATGTGAATGTAGATAGTAGTTGAAAGTAAGGTTGGCCAACATCCTTATTAGAGAAGCCTTGCATTTCATTTCTTAATCTTATTTTTTAAACTTATTGTAAAATATAATATTCTAAAGTTTAATAGTGGTGGTTAGACTTTATGTAAAGTAACTATTTCAAAGCGTGTTTCATATCGTTTAAATGATGTTTATTACTGTATCTTAAGTATAAAATTATGATTATAGTTAGAGCCTAAAATTTTTTTTATGATAGACTTCAATTTCCTTATACTATAGTTAATATATATATATATATATATATATATATATATATATATATATATATTAGATAATAAAAAACTCATTTAATTGCTAGTGATTATTTTGGTTGTTTTTGGATCGTTGTTAAGTTGTTGTTGTGTTGTTGTCATTGTTAGATTATTCTAGTTTGGCTATTGTTGTTGTGTAGTTGTTGGCTCGTTGATGTTGATGGGTTTTTGTTGCCATGTTGTCATTATTGGACAGCTGATATTGTTTTGTTATTATTGTTGTTGGGGGGTTGTTGTTGTTGTTGTCATCTTGTTGTTGTTGTTGGACTATTGATGTTGCTTTATTGTCGTTGCTATATTGTTGTTGTTGTTTTATTGTTGTTACTCAGTTTTCATGGGGTTATTGTTGAGTGATTAAGTCATATAATTGCTAGCAGTTATTGGGAATTTTTAATTAATAAATAAATAACAAATATCTTACATCTTCTTATTTTTTAAATATATTATTTGAATTCCATTAAACTTTTCCAAGATTCTGTTTCTATTTTATTAACTAACATAATTATAATTGAAATATAATTGGATTTAATTGAGTGGTTTATTGTATGGTTGGTTTTAGCGTCCATTTCGGGCTATATGAGACGGGATGAGATACTAATTGTCCACCTTATGCTTCGTGAGACGGGGTGTGACAATAATACTAAGTTAGAGGTATTTATTAAGAACATGGAGCCAACTAAGCAAAATCTGAACGAATCATTTTTAGTCTTCTTGATAAGGTTAATGAACAAGGTAGGGCTAATGAAGAATAAGCTAGTAGAGAAAAATTAGGTGAGGATGATTGTTAGGAATGTATCACCTAATATGGTTAAAAGATTGCAGATGATGAATCCTAAGACTTTTATGGATTTGTTTGATGATGGTTTCCAAGTAGAAGAGACTGAGAATAAGATGAAGAAAAATAAAAGAAGTGCAGGAGGGAAGAATTACTAAATGGGGGCACACAATAAGGAAACATTAGTCAAGTTGCAAAGGTTCATGCAGTACATTAGATGTGGAGATTCTCAAACTTTAACCAACCTTTATCAAAAGTCTTAGGGCACTTAGTGCAAAAGGTTACTTTAACCTTTAATCAAATTAAAACCATTAAGCTCAAATAGTCCAGGATATGACCCAAATAGGTACTCCAACTTCCACCAAGCCATTGGACATTCCACAGACACATGTGTTTGCCTAAAAAATGAAATTTAGGACCTTATAGAAGCTAGAAGAATCATAGACCCAGAAAAAAAAACCTAAATCCAAGCACCAAAAATAATCCACTCCCAAACTACAATATACTTCCTCCAGACACATTGATGATTAGTTCAGGAATTAGTGAAGAGGAAGTGCTAAATTCCTTCAAAGATCTAATTTTGAAACCGTTGAAAAATCTTCTAATGCTCATAGGGATACAAAGAAGAGAAAGATGCCCGTAGCTCCTAGCTATCTACAAACAACAGGTGATCGAGGATGTCACTAAGGAAATGCAAGAGTATATACTATGTCTACCACTTGAAGGAGAGCCACCATAAGACTTAGCATCCTTAGCATCTGGAATTAAAAATAATATTATTACTATTTCTTTGAATAACATTTCAATTTCTTGAGAAATTTTTATTTTAATGATCAATTATATGAATTTTGATTTTGATTTTGCTTATTTACATAATGTGCATCTTAATGGTACTGTGCATTATGATATTGCTCACATCTAAATATTTGACATAAATTCAATTTAATTAGATTCATTCAGCATGGGCATAAATGAAAAATTAAAAGAACATTCCTACATCACATGATATAACTTCTGAAGAGAGAGAAAAATTTGAGAGAACATAAAAAATAAAAAATAAAAGATAAAAGATAAAATAAAAACTAAAAATAGAAATCACAAATATTAAAAACCTTAAAAGGGCTAGTTAGATAAAAAAAATAAGGGAAATAAAGTGAGAAAAGTGTTCAGTTAGAAAATTCAAAAGGACTAACTAATAACAAAAGTTGTATCATATGATGTAATGAATATACTCATTTTTTCCCTAATGAATGAATAAGTTAAATTTGAGAGTTTTGTTCAAACATTGCATAGTCATCTTTATCATATTGCATAAGTATTTAAATGGATAGATAAAACATAATGGAAGCTAAAGAAATCAAAGCTATGAGATCATTATTCTTTATATTTTTTTTCCTATCACCCCTTTATGATTCTATTTGTAACTCTAGTGTCCTCTTATATCTTAAGAAGCCAAGTGGCTCAGTAACTTGCATTGCAACGCATGCCTTGTAACTATTATCAATCATGGCAGTAGTATCAAATGTCATGTTCTTCTCAAGAGCCCTCCAAAGCTATAGATCTTTTACCTTGTCTAGAAAATCTTGCCTTAAGGGAAAGCCCTTAAAATTAGTAGTGTCAGTAATGATGAACTGGTGATGACCATACTGATGATAAAGATATCAAGGAGAAAAGAAGGTCAAAGCACATAACCCAAGCAAGAGAACATAATGATCATACATGTTAATGGTCATGTATTTCAACTTCCACTAGGAGTAAGTTTAGTTGGTTTTGGTATCAAGAATTCCCTTCAGTTAGTTTACATACTCCTCTGAATCTTTAATGTATGAGATTGTAACTGATGGGGTTGGTAAGTTAAAGGATCAATAGAAACAATGAGCAAACTAAACTTCTTCTATAATAAAATCTAAAAGAAAAGATTCAGCTTGCTAACTTGAAAATCCATAAAGGAAGAATAGGTAAAAGTTAGGGCAAGCTTGCTAAGTTGAAAACTTGAAAGGGCAGCTTAGGCCAAAATAAAGGCATGAAAAAAAGAGGAGGGAAAAATAAATAAAAGATTTTTAATTGCTCACTTGAAGAATAGCGTTAATAAATTTAATTAGAATAACATGGACCTTATTCTCCATGATCCTAGTATCACTATCTCCATGAAGGGGAACTATCAATCGGGGATAAAATGTAACGCAAAGGGTAAAAATGCAAATAGGTTGGGGGAAAATAGTAAATTTGCATTCAAAGACTAAAGATACAATACTGAAGTGTCAAATTAAGTATAAGAGTTCTAGAGGCTGGAAAAAAGTGGGCTCAAAGAATATGGGTAAATATGTTATCATACAATAAAAGAATAAGCAAAAGAAAAGCTCAATAGTGCATTAGTCAATTGCTACAGTGTCAGGCTATAGACTCCACCTACCAGCTTGATCATCTACTTAAGGGGTTATATTAGAAGATTGAAATGTCCAATGCTCAAATTTGCAAGCTGCTAATGAACCACCTCATTCTTATGCTCCAAGCTATGAATATAACTCTTCTCGAAACAAAAGACCTATTAGGATCATGCATACATATCATACATACACTTGCATTCATCTATTGTAAAATACTTACTTCCCATGGTAAAAGATGTTTAAGACAAGGTAAGGTTGTATAAATACTTACCTACTAACATTTAAAATTAGTATTATAAAAGTGTAGGAAAGTAGTTAAAGTATTCATATGTAAAGCATATGAAGGAGTAAAAATAGGAGGGGCACTGCTATTAAGTAGCACTCAAAGAAGCCTCATCCTTGGTAACCTTAGGCTATATATGAGGCTCAAGCTCTTCAGACTCAGCATTCCTCTCTGTAGCCTCACCTAGAGCATCATTTAGAACATCACTTGGAGCCTTAGCAAGAGGAGAATTTACTCCTATAAACTGTAAAAGTAAAAGACAGTTAATAATGTGAGGAATAACAAAAGATGGATGAAAATGAATCTACTCTAAGAAATGCTCCTGAATGTACCTTTAATAGTTACAAGAAAGCTCAATAAAAGATGAAGCATCAAATCCTTAGAGAGCCTCTCTCAACTGCAGACTAGTCAGAGTAGAACTCCACAATGTCAAAACTAGTATAACGTGTGGGATGAAACAATGATAAGGTCTAGTATACCAACGATACATGTGAAAGGGAAGAATACACTCAAAACTTGAGACAAATGCACTTTGAAAACCTTTATGATCATGAACTAAGACTTATAACTCATAAACCTTTTTTGCAAAGGATATTAGGAAGAGGAATGAAGCCCTTTATCATAGCATCAATGGGAATCATAAAAAGAAAAACTCAGTCCTAGGCCACAACCTTAATAATAGAGTATCACAAACCTTATAATCAAAGACATCAAAGGGAAGAGTGCAATAGAACCATTGCATTCTAATAAAATTTCTTTGCCTGCAAACATATCAGACTAACTTATTGTATTTTATGAAGGGAAAATAAAGAGAAGGATAAAAGTACCAACATAATAATAAAAACATGCAAGATAGCAAATGCCAATCACTTATCAGAATATCACCCAGTGTGATAAATACCTTAACAAATATTCAAAGGAAGTAATGCAACTCTATCTCCTTTGATCCTACATTAAAGCACACCTTAATAAGAAAATTCACAAATTGAAAGTAAATTCATCCACTTCATGAGATCATGCTAGAAAGCTTATCTCATGAACTTTGATTTTAATGACTCTCTTTTTTAGCCTCGTCAAATTCAGATATTGAGTTGATGACTCTATCCTGAAAGTTCTTAAACTCTCTTTAATATAATTCTCAACTTGCACTTAAACAATAGGAAAAATATGCAAAAAATAAAATCTATGGACCTAAAGCATAAATTGCTTGGATTTTGGAGTATTAATTTAGCCTTTTGAATAATAAATGTGCACTTAATAAACTCCAATGCTTTAAATGCGTATGAGTAGAAAATCCCTTGATGATATCTATGCTAAGTAACATAAGAAGGGTAAGGAAATATAAAGGATAATCAAAATAATAGAAGGTACCAAAGGCACTTCTAATATACTACAATGATAAAAAATGAGTAAAAGTAGCAATGTGAACCCTCTAGTAGTATCCACTTTGAGTAATATGAGAAAGGCGTGCAAATACTAAAAGATGACCACATCAAAAGCTGTTTTGTTTACTTCAATGCTTTAAAAAGCATGAGTATCCAAAGGACCTTTCCAATGGTATCCACATTGAGTAATATGAGAAAGGCAAGGAATACTTAGATAAGGAAAAAAAGCACCTAAATAAATTAAAGACTATATTGATACTCAGAATTCGATCCATTTAGGCTTAATTCCCACAAGTTTTATCTAGTAAATTCTCCCTGAATTTAGGTGTGGGAGTTAGCTCTTCACTTGGTAAAATAATATGCTCTTAGCATAAGATGGTTAACGATACCTCTGAATTTTTGAATTGTAAATAAATGATAGTCATGAAAATAAAAATTATTGAGATTCATTGAATGCATGATACCTCATGATAAAGTGATAAATTTTCTCATGAATTTTCAAAATTATAATGTATTTTTTGTAAGATCATCACATTGAAACTAACTTTAATAAGTCTTCAATGATTGTAAATCTGGAAGAAGATACACCCAACATGTAGAGTCAGCACCAGCACTACCAAGGTCCAATATAAGAGAGTGTTGATGTATTCATGGTATGCTCTAATCCCACATTAGCCATCATAAATCAAGAAGTGCCCCCATATACTATTAGATATTAAAAATTCAGAATTAGCCTATAAAACTTCAAAAATTAATCAATACAGTTAACATAAAAAGTTCTAAAATCAATCAGCACAAAAATTTCTAAAATTCATTTGCCCAAAATTCAAAAATGCATTTACACATTTTCGCTTAGATGCTACATGGTAGCTAGACAACACATTTTGCTTCAACACTACATCACATCTAGATAGTACACTTTATTTTAACACTGTATGGTAGCTAGATAGCACACTTCACTTTAATGGTGTATGGCAACTAGATACCATACTACGCTTTGATGCTACATGGTAGCTAGACAACATATTTTGCTTTGACACTGCGTGGCAGCTAGAAAGTGCACTTTGCTTCAATGCTACATGGCAGCGAGATAACGTATCTAGCTTAGATATTGCATGGAAACTAAACAATATATTCCGATTAGAAGATGGGCAGCAGTTACAACACATTTCACTAGATGCTGCATAACAACTATTGCACATTCACTCACAATTTGCTAGACGCTACACAATAGCTATAGAACATTTTGCTAGATGCTACACAATAGATATAACACAATTTGCTAGTTATTGCATAACATCTATATCACATTCAATCACAATTCACTAGACACTACATTGCAGATATAACATAATTTGCTAAATGCTACACAACAGCTATAACATCGCATATCACTGATTTAGAGTCTACAATCTACATCGAGGTAAGTATCCTTATACTTTAGTCTAAAATTGAGTGCTTATTAGTTTTACCATAATTTGTCAAGCAAATCGCGAAATGGGGGCAACTATAAACACCCAAATTTCTAAATGATTTGAGTTTGGATACAATAAATGAGCCAATGATGAAAATTGACTATAAAATTAGATTTATTGGATCTGATTTATTATTTTTGGATTAAATTGGAAATTATTTTTAGGACTTATTTTAAAGTTTTATATAATTTATTTTTAAAAAATAAATATAAAAAATAAATTTTCAAAAAAAAATTTTAAAAATAAAATAATAAATAATAAAAAAAAGTTTCTTTTTTTTTAAAAAAGAGAAAGGGTGTGGGAAAATGGCCATGAATGGGCCAAAGGCCTAAAGTGGTCAATGGCCACGCATTTGGTGCCCAAAGATGGCTGAAAGGCCCAACGACCATCAAACGAATTGGCCGAGGCATATTTGCGAAATTAATTTTCATTTTATTTATTTATTTATTGGTTGTTATTTATTTATTTGATAAATATGTATTAATAAAATAAATAATAAAATAAATTATTTTTATCCTGTACCCAACTTAGGGTTACAGGAAATTTTTTTATATACATATAAAAAATTCTCTACATAGAGGGGAAGCTCCTAGATTTTTATTCTTTTTCTTTGCCTTTCTAATTTTAGTAGTGAGCAAAAAAAAAAAAAACAATCCCTTTTCTTTTTACTTTCATGTTGTTTTCTTTTCTTCTTTGTCGTAAGTTATATCAAATAAAAACTAAAAGTCATAGACAACACAAAGTCACAATGTTTTTTTATCAACGGTGATCTCATCTTCTAAGGGGAATCAATACCGCATCCATTAAATCATCTCTTTTTCAACTCTTTGTTTGATTATTTTTATTATATTTGATTTCAGTTTAGTTAAATTTATTTTTTACTTCATTTAGTTACTAATCCTTAATTATTTTGTTTTTATATTTTTTTTTATTATGGATGGAGTCACGTGAATGAATTAAGGAAAACTCATGGAGAATCCATAATGAAAAGTCAAAAATTAAGATTAGCCTTTTGGTATTTTATATTTTTAGTATTATTTTAATTCTCTATATTTTTTATTATTTTTGGGTTATATTTAATTTTAATTTTTAATTTTTAGTAAATCATTGTAATAGCTTATAAACACCAAATTTTAGGATAATAAAATATGGATGCGACAAAGGACTCTAATGATGAAAATGTTATAAGTAGGTCTTCAACACTTGAAGTTTGAAAGCTCAAAAGTTTGAATATCTTTTCAAAAAGAGTTCATTGGTTTTTTAAGGACTTAATTGTAATACCTTTTAAAACCTAACTGAAAATTTTAATTTCTTTCAAGGGTCTTTTTGTAATTAAAAGTTAAAAAATCAAAATTACGTAATTCTGGTCAGAATTATGCGTTTTCTATCTGTTTTTGTGTTTTTTACAAAAAATAAAAATATTTTCCTGAGTTTTAATTGGTTAAAAAATTTTCTTAAATTATTTTGGGATTTATCTATCTCTTCAGGAAATAAATTCCTTTTAAAATTGTAACTCTTCAGGAAATAAAGTTCTTTCAAAATTGGAACTCTTAGTACATAGAACTTAGGGTTTTTGTTTTTCTACCTATAAAAGGAGGGCGTAGGCTCCTGGAAAAGGGACTCAGTTCTCAAGACTTCTCTTTTTTTTTTTTTTATTTAGAACTCTCTTTTCTGTATGTACAAAAATATTCTTGGTTATTTCATCTTGGAAGCTAAGAGCAAGGGGTTTTTTTGCGAAAAGAATAACAAGTTTTTGAAGATCTATTTAACAAATAAACAATGATTTTACTAGTCTGAGGAGCCAACCACAGTGCATCCATAATCATTTTCTCCTTCTCTATTTTCTATTTTTTATTATTATTTTTGTTCCTATTGAATTCTAGTTTTACTTAAATTTTTATTTTATTTTGTTTATTCACTAATCATTGTTTATCTTTGTGTTGATGATTATGGAGGGGATCACTTAATGAGTTACTCAAAGAATAAAATCCATGAAGGTCCATGGAATGCCATGGATGGAACCATGTAGCTGAACAATATTTTAAGGGTTTTTTTATTTAGTTTGTTTATCATTATTTTATTTTTATTTATTTTTGGGTTGTATTGATTCTTTATTATTTTTAATAGTTCTTTATAATAATCCCAGTAGTGGCAATAATGAAATTTAGTGTGTGTGCTTGTGTGTTTAATTAATCAATTAGTAAAATTAGGGTTTTAATTAGAAATACTTAGGTTGTTTAATTAAAATTGAATTAAATTTAAGTCGGTAAAATTAGTTTTGCTTGATTCATTATTTTATTTTATCATTTATGGTTACTGTAATTAAATTAGGGTTTTGAAATAGATTTAATTAATTGTTTGATCTTTTATTTTTTTAGTTTGATATTTTTTTATTATTTTTTAGGCTTGTTTACTTATGTTTATGTGTTTTAGGCCCTAGGCCCACCTCAGACTTTAACCCATTAAAATTTAGGTTTTTTAGGTTTAATTAATTAAAATGCATTTTAGGCCCATAATTAATTAGATTTAAGGTAGAGATAACTTAGGCCCATTTAGCTAATTAAACATAGGCCCACTTAATTTAATTTAATTAATTTATACTTAACCCATTTACATAGATACCTTGAGAAGTGGAACAGAGATACAAATCCTAAAAGCAACAATAGAATATGAGCAGGAAAAGAATAAGGAAAAGGAGAAAGAGCAAGAGGATGAATGGGTTAAAGTGCAAACAGAGGAGAAGCTGTAAGGGGATAATAATAATAAGGAACGAGTAGTGGAAAAACCTACACCACCACTAGTGAAACCTTACAAACCTCCAGCTCCATATCCTCAAAGACTGAAGAAACAAGAGCATGATAAAAAATTTGCTAAATTTTTAGAGAGGTTTAAAGCACTTCACATCAACATGCCTTTGGTGGAATGTCTTTCGTAAATGCCTAAATACGCTAAATTTCTCAAGGAACTAATTTCCAATAAAAAGAAGTTGCAAGAATGTGTGACCAACACACTCATAAAAGAGTGTAATGCTATCATCTCGAAGAAACTTCCCTTTGGTTACGTATCCTTTAATTTTTATGTATTATCTATTCTTTTCTTCTTCACAAATCTTCATATATTAAAAAAAAAACAAAAAAATAATTTTTTTGAGTGAAACACGAGAGCATTCACATCCTTGAGTGTAAACACGTAAAGGAGTGCTTTGTGAGGATTTTTTTTCTTTCTATATCTTTTCAAAACTATTTTTTTTAGCATGGACATGCCTTATTTTCTTGGTGGGGATGATCCTTTTGTTTACTTGAAATGGGTGCAACAAATGGAGGAGATATTTGATTCTCTTCAAATAAGTGATTTTAAAAAGTGCAGACTTGCTTCTAATAAATTTATGGGTCATGCAACTATATGGTGGGAAGATTTGATGGTAAATGAGGTTAGAAATTAGGAGTTAATGAAAAGGTTAATGTCTAGATATTTCATTCCTCATGATGTTAGGAATAAATTTTATCTTAAATTAGAAAGACTTAAACAAGGTGATGTTTTAACTGTTGATGATTATGCTAAAAAGTTTAAGTTTTTTGTAATTGCAAGTGATTTAGGTGAATCTAAAGGGCAGAAAATTGCAAAATTCATAAGCGGGCTTAAGACTGAAATTAGACAAGATCTTATGTTTATGGTACAATTGCAGCTTAATTTGTCTTTGAATGATGTAATTTCACTTGCTTTAGATAGAGAGAGTTGGAGTAATAAGGTTGATAATCAAAGTGGTGCTAATGCTGAAGTAGTGTTAAGTGATCATGAGAAGAGGCATGAGGATCAATTATATGATCAAACTATGGAGGAAAGCATTATTCATGAAGAGAAGTGTAAAATAGAAGTGGTTATGTATGAGGATATCAAAATAGAGTGTGAATCCAAGAATAGCGAATTTGTTGAAGTCATTGAAGCTAATAAGGAGTGTTTGCAAAGTTTTGAGCAATATAGTGAAGTTGTACAAGGATTAACTACTCAAGAAGTTGCTAAGAGTGCATCTTGTGATCATGAAGAGTGCATGCATCATGAAGAGGAGTATCGAGAAGTTTGTACACAAAAGAAGGAGGAAAATAAAGAGTTGATTATTCATCATGATTATGCTAAAAACTCTATTCATTCTTTTTCTAGTGTTTTGAAATTTATTTTATAGACTTCCATGCCATACAAAGATCCCTTTGCTGATGTTATTAAAGTTCCTTATGTCCACAATGCAATCATTGGAATCTTCGCTTGTACCAAGAAGAACTTGAGATATTCATGTTTCAAGTTTAGAAGGAAGCCACAAGAATACAATCCTTACAAGTTCATGGAAAAGAGTTCTATGTTCATTCAAGTTCAAGATATACTGAAGCTACGTCTATGGATTCTTACTTCAAAGGAGAGGCTTTCAACAATGGCGTTTATATTTGACCCTGGAGGATTCATGAATTTCTCAACTTTAGAAGATGGCTATGATTCGAGGGCAAATCATCTTCAAGAGAGAGGGAATAATATGAACCCTAAAAGGGATCAAAAGTGCCTAAATATTAAGAATTCAAGCTAATTAGTTTAATTTCCTATTTTGAAATTAATTAGCTTGATATGGATGAATTTTGGAGTTATTCCTATTTTGGAGTCAATAAGGAAGATTCAAGAAGATTCTAGAAGATGTGAGAAGATTCAAGAATATTCCAAGTCAAAGTCAAAGTCAAATAGTCAACAAGTCAAAGTCAAGGGTCATCGATCAACATGTGACATGGCATGCTTCTATTCTTAGTTGTCATGAGTTGTCATTTTGCTTAGTTGTCATGACTTGTAATAAGTTGTCAAATTTGACTTTTCAAAGATGAGTTGTCATGAGTTGTCATTAGTTGTCCTATTTGAAGGAAATCTCCTTAATTAAGGATTTTCCTATATAGGTATCTTTGGGAATAAGGAATAGAACCTTTTCCTTTAAGGATTAGGTTGTTTACATGCCTATATAAGGGCTAACCCTATGACATACGAATTTTAAGAACTATTGAAATATTAAAAGTGAGGTTTTTCCTTAAACTTTGTTCTTTTGAAACTTTGCAAGTTTACTTGAATTGTTTCACTTCTACCTTTCATTACAATTACTAGGTTAGATTAAACTTAGAATTATATGATTGTTCATCTTATAATAGCTAAGTATCTTGCTTCACTTTAATAAGCAAGGGGTTTAGCTCCATCAACACAACTATCCTTGATGATCCTTGGGCTAATATTCAAAGTTGGATGCGCGTTCTATCTCTATTATAGGTAGGGTTCGTATCAGCTTGGTATCAGAGCCAAACTTCAAGGTTTGGTTACGTATCCTTTAATTTTTATGTATTATCTATTCTTTTCTTCTTCTCAATTCTTCATAAATTGAAAAAAAAACAAAAAAAATTTTTTTTTTAGTGAAACACGAGAGCATTCATATCCTTGAGTGTAAACACGTAAGGGAGTGTTTTGTGAATTATCTTGGTGTATGGTTATTATGGATGTGCCTTATTTTCTTAGTGGGGATGATGTTTATGTTTATTTGGAATGGATGCAACAAACGGAGGAGATATTTGATTCTTTTGAATTAAGTGATTTCCAAAAGTGTAAACTTGCTTCTTGTAAATTTTTGGGTCATGCTACTATATGGTGGGAGGATTTGATGACATCATGGAGAGAGAATAGGCATAGTGAGATTAAAAATTGGGAGATAATGAAAAAATTAATGACTAGACATTTTATTCCTTCTGAAGTTAGGGATAAATTTTGTCTTAAATTACAAAGCCTTAAACAAGGTGATGAATTATGTGTTGATGATTATGTTAAAAAGTTTAAGTTGTTTGTAATTGCAAGTGATGTAGGTGAATTCGAAAGGAAAAAAGTTACAAAATTCATCAGTGGCTTAAAGTGCGAGATTGGTAAGAGATTGAAGAAAGAAGTGCAATTAGAATCTTCTATTTCTTTGAAGGTTGTAATTGAACTTGCTTTGGAGTATGAAAAGCAAGTGGGTTCTTATGAGGAGACAATGACAGTGTGTGATTCCAAGGAACATGAAAGTGTTAAAGTTACCGAATCGGTTGAGCAACAAGTTGAGGAGAAGAGTAGGGAGGAAGAGCATCAAATTGAAACTACATCACCAAAGACAATTATTGAAGACAGGTGCACTAATCAATTAGTGAGAGAAAATGAGCAAGGCATGAGTGAAAAGGAGAACCTAGAGATTGGGAGCATCATGGAAGATCAAGAGTTGATTATCCATTATGATTGCACTAATAATTTTAATGTTTCTTTTCCTAGTGACTTGAAAATTGTTTTGCAGAGCCTTATGCCATACAAAGATCCATTTGTTGATGCTATTGAAGTTCCTTATGTTAACAATACAATTTATGGAGTCTTCGTTTGCGCTAAGAAGAACTTGAGATATTCATGTTTCAAGTTTAGAAGGAAGCAACAAGAACACAATCCTTACAAGTTCATGACCAAAAGTTTTATGCTTCGAATGTTCAATCAAGTTCAAGTTTTTTTGAAGCTACCTTTATGGTGCATTACTTCAAAGGAGAAATTTTCAACCAAGATGTTTATATTTGACCCTGGAGGATTTGCACATTTATCAACTCCAGAAGATGGCTATGATTCGAGGGCGAATCATCTTCAAGAGGGAGGGAATAATATGAACCCTAAAAGGGATCAACAACGCATGAATATGAAGAATTCAAGCTAATTAGCTTAATTTCCTATTCTGAAGTTAATTAGCTTGATTGGATGAATTTTGATTTATTTTCCTATTTTGGAGTCAATAAGGAAGATTCAAGAAGATTCTAGAAGATGTGAGAAGATTCAAGAATATTCCAAGTCAAAGTCAACAAGTCAAAGTCAAAGTCAAATAGTCAACAAGTCAAAGTCAATAGTCAATGGTCAACATATGACATGGCATGCCTTAATGCTTAATTGTCATGAGTTGTCATTTTACTTAGTTGTCATGAATTGTAATGAGTTGCCAATTTTGACTTTTCAAAGATGAGTTGTCATTAATTGTCATTAGTTGTCCTATTTTAAAGGAAATCTCCTTAATTAAGGATTTTCCTATATAGGTATCTTTGGGAATAAGGAATAGAACCTTTTCCTTTAAGGATTAGGTTGTTTACATGCCTATATAAGGGCTAACCCTATGAAATACGAATTTTAAGAACTATTGAAATATTAAAAGTGAGGTTTTTCCTTAAACTTTGTTCTTTTGAAACTTTGCAAGTTTACTTGAATTATTTCACTTCTACCTTTCATTAAAATTACTAGGTTAGATTAAACTTAGAATTGTGTGATTGTTCATCTTATAATAGCTAAGTATCTTGCTTCACTTTAATAAGCAAGGGGTTTAGCTCCATCAACACAACTATCCTTGATGATCCTTGGGCTAATATTCAAAGTTGGATGCGCGTTCTATCTCTATTATAGGTAGGGTTCGTATCAGTTTGGTATCAGAGCCAAACTTCAAGGTTTGGTTACATATCCTTTAATTTTTATGTATTATCTATTCTTTTCTTCTTCTCAATTCTTCATAAATTGAAAAAAAAAAAACAAAAAATTTTTTTTTTTTAGTGAAACACGAGAGCATTCATATCCTTGAGTGTAAACACGTAAGGGAGTGTTTTGTGAGGGTTTCATTTCTATTTTTTTCTAAATTATCTTGGTGTATGGTTATTATGGATGTGCCTTATTTTCTTGGTGGGGATGATGTTTATGTTTATTTGGAATGGATGCAACAAACGGAGGAGATATTTGATTCTTTTGAATTAAGTGATTTCCAAAAGTGTAAACTTGCTTCTTGTAAATTTTTGGGTCATGCTACTATATGGTGGGAGGATTTGATGACATCATGGAGAGAGAATAGGCATAGTGAGATTAAAAATTGGGAGATAATGAAAAAATTAATGACTAGACATTTTATTCCTTCTGAAGTTAGGGATAAATTTTGTCTTAAATTACAAAGCCTTAAACAAGGTGATGAATTATGTGTTGATGATTATGTTAAAAAGTTTAAGTTGTTTGTAATTGCAAGTGATGTAGGTGAATTCGAAAGGAAAAAAGTTACAAAATTCATCAGTGGCTTAAAGTGCGAGATTGGTAAGAGATTGAAGAAAGAAGTGCAATTAGAATCTTCTATTTCTTTGAAGGTTGTAATTGAACTTGCTTTGGAGTATGAAAAGCAAGTGGGTTCTTATGAGGAGACAATGACAGTGTGTGATTCCAAGGAACATGAAAGTGTTAAAGTTACCGAATCGGTTGAGCAACAAGTTGAGGAGAAGAGTAGGGAGGAAGAGCATCAAATTGAAACTACATCACCAAAGACAATTATTGAAGACAGGTGCACTAATCAATTAGTGAGAGAAAATGAGCAAGGCATGAGTGAAAAGGAGAACCTAGAGATTGGGAGCATCATGGAAGATCAAGAGTTGATTATCCATTATGATTGCACTAATAATTTTAATGTTTCTTTTCCTAGTGACTTGAAAATTGTTTTGCAGAGCCTTATGCCATACAAAGATCCATTTGTTGATGCTATTGAAGTTCCTTATGTTAACAATGCAATTTATGGAGTCTTCGTTTGCGCTAAGAAGAACTTGAGATATTCATGTTTCAAGTTTAGAAGGAAGCAACAAGAACACAATCCTTACAAGTTCATGACCAAAAGTTTTATGCTTCGAATGTTCAATCAAGTTCAAGTTTTTTTGAAGCTACCTTTATGGTGCATTACTTCAAAGGAGAAATTTTCAACCAAGATGTTTATATTTGACCCTGGAGGATTTGCACATTTATCAACTCCAGAAGATGGCTATGATTCGAGGGCGAATCATCTTCAAGAGGGAGGGAATAATATGAACCCTAAAAGGGATCAACAACGCATGAATATGAAGAATTCAAGCTAATTAGCTTAATTTCCTATTCTGAAGTTAATTAGCTTGATTGGATGAATTTTGATTTATTTTCCTATTTTGGAGTCAATAAGGAAGATTCAAGAAGATTCTAGAAGATGTGAGAAGATTCAAGAATATTCCAAGTCAAAGTCAACAAGTCAAAGTCAAAGTCAAATAGTCAACAAGTCAAAGTCAATAGTCAATGGTCAACATATGACATGGCATGCCTTAATGCTTAATTGTCATGAGTTGTCATTTTACTTAGTTGTCATGAATTGTAATGAGTTGCCAATTTTGACTTTTCAAAGATGAGTTGTCATTAATTGTCATTAGTTGTCCTATTTTAAAGGAAATCTCCTTAATTAAGGATTTTCCTATATAGGTATCTTTGGGAATAAGGAATAGAACCTTTTCCTTTAAGGATTAGGTTGTTTACATGCCTATATAAGGGCTAACCCTATGAAATACGAATTTTAAGAACTATTGAAATATTAAAAGTGAGGTTTTTCCTTAAACTTTGTTCTTTTGAAACTTTGCAAGTTTACTTGAATTATTTCACTTCTACCTTTCATTAAAATTACTAGGTTAGATTAAACTTAGAATTGTGTGATTGTTCATCTTATAATAGCTAAGTATCTTGCTTCACTTTAATAAGCAAGGGGTTTAGCTCCATCAACACAACTATCCTTGATGATCCTTGGGCTAATATTCAAAGTTGGATGCGCGTTCTATCTCTATTATAGGTAGGGTTCGTATCAGTTTGGTATCAGAGCCAAACTTCAAGGTTTGGTTACATATCCTTTAATTTTTATGTATTATCTATTCTTTTCTTCTTCTCAATTCTTCATAAATTGAAAAAAAAAAAACAAAAAATTTTTTTTTTTTAGTGAAACACGAGAGCATTCATATCCTTGAGTGTAAACACGTAAGGGAGTGTTTTGTGAGGGTTTCATTTCTATTTTTTTCTAAATTATCTTGGTGTATGGTTATTATGGATGTGCCTTATTTTCTTGGTGGGGATGATGTTTATGTTTATTTGGAATGGATGCAACAAACGGAGGAGATATTTGATTCTTTTGAATTAAGTGATTTCCAAAAGTGTAAACTTGCTTCTTGTAAATTTTTGGGTCTTGCTACTATATGGTGGGAGGATTTGATGACATCATGGAGAGAGAATAGGCATAGTGAGATTAAAAATTGGGAGATAATGAAAAAATTAATGACTAGACATTTTATTCCTTCTGAAGTTAGAGATAAATTTCATCTTAAATTACAAAGGCTTAAACAAGGTGATGAATTATGTGTTGATGATTATGTTAAAAAGTTTAAGTTGTTTGTAATTGCAAGTGATGTAGGTGAATTCGAAAGGAAAAAAGTTACAAAATTCATCAGTGGCTTAAAGTGCGAGATTGGTAAGAGATTGAAGAAAGAAGTGCAATTAGAATCTTCTATTTCTTTGAAGGTTGTAATTGAACTTGCTTTGGAGTATGAAAAGCAAGTGGGTTCTTATGAGGAGACAATGACAGTGTGTGATTCCAAGGAACATGAAAGTGTTAAAGTTACCGAATCGGTTGAGCAACAAGTTGAGGAGAAGAGTAGGGAGGAAGAGCATCAAATTGAAACTACATCACCAAAGACAATTATTGAAGACAGGTGCACTAATCAATTAGTGAGAGAAAATGAGCAAGGCATGAGTGAAAAGGAGAAACTAGAGATTGGGAGCATCATGGAAGATCAATAGTTGATTATCCATTATGATTGCACTAATAATTTTAATGTTTCTTTTCCTAGTGACTTGAAAATTGTTTTGCAGAGCCTTATGCCATACAAAGATCCATTTGTTGATGCTATTGAAGTTCCTTATGTTAACAATGCAATTTATGGAGTCTTCGCTTGCGCTAAGAAGAACCTGAGATATTCATGTTTCAAGTTTAGAAGGAAGCAACAAGAACACAATCCTTACAAGTTCATGACCAAAAGTTTTATGCTTCGAATGTTCAATCAAGTTCAAGTTTTTTTTAAGCTACTTTTATGGTGCATTACTTCAAAGGAGAAATTTTCAACCAAGATGCTTATATTTGACCCTGGAGGATTTGCACATTTATCAACTTTAGAAGATGGCTATGATTCGAGGGCGAATCATCTTCAAGAGGGAGGGAATAATATGAACCCTAAAAGGGATCAACAACGCATGAATATGAAGAATTCAAGCTAATTAGCTTAATTTCCTATTCTGAAGTTAATTAGCTTGATTGGATGAATTTTGATTTATTTTCCTATTTTGGAGTCAATAAGGAAGATTCAAGAAGATTCTAGAAGATGTGAGAAGATTCAAGAATATTCCAAGTCTAAGTCAACAAGTCAAAGTCAAAGTCAAATAGTCAACAAGTCAAAGTCAATGGTCAATGGTCAACATATGACATGGCATGCTTTAATGCATAGTTGTCATGAGTTGTCATTTTACTTAGTTGTCCTGAATTGTAATGAGTTGTCAATTTTGACTTTTCAAAGATGAGTTGTCATTAATTGTCATTAGTTGTCCTATTTTAAAGGAAATCTCCTTAATTAAGGATTTTCCTATAGAGGTATCTTTGGGAATAAGGAATAGAACCTTTTCCTTTAAGGATTAGGTTGTTTACATGCCTATATAAGGGCTAACCCTATGACATACGAATTTTGAGAACTATTGAAATATTAAAAGTGAGGTTTTTCCTTAAACTTTGTTCTTTTGAAACTTTGCAAGTTTACTTGAATTGTTTCACTTCTACCTTTCATTAAAATTACTAGGTTCGATTAAACTTAGAATTGTGTGATTGTTCATCTTATAATAGCTAAGTATCTTGCTTCACTTTAATAAGCAAGGGGTTTAGCTCCATCAACACAACTATCCTTGATGATCCTTGGGCTAATATTGAAAGTTGGATGCGCGTTCTATCTCTATTATAGGTAGGGTTCGTATCAGTTTGGTGTCAGAGCCAAACTTTAAGGTTTGGTTACGTATCCTTTAATTTTTATGTATTATCTATTCTTTTCTTCTTCTCAATTCTTCATAAACTGAAAAAAAAAAAACAAATTTTTTTTTTTTTTAGTGAAACACGAGAGCATTCATATCCTTGAGTGTAAACACGTAAGGGAGTGTTTTGTGAGGGTTTCATTTCTATTTTTTTCTAAATTATCTTGGTGTATGGTTATTATGGATGTGCCTTATTTTCTTGGTGGGGATGATGTTTATGTTTATTTGGAATGGATGCAACAAACGGAGGAGATATTTGATTCTTTTGAATTAAGTGATTTCCAAAAGTGTAAACTTGCTTCTTGTAAATTTTTGGGTCATGCTACTATATGGTGGGAGGATTTGATGACATCATGGAGAGAGAATAGGCATAGTGAGATTAAAAATTGGGAGATAATGAAAAAATTAATGACTAGACATTTTATTCCTTCTGAAGTTAGAGATAAATTTCATCTTAAATTACAAAGGCTTAAACAAGGTGATGAATTATGTGTTGATGATTATGTTAAAAAGTTTAAGTTGTTTGTAATTGCAAGTGATGTAGGTGAATTCGAAAGGAAAAAAGTTACAAAATTCATCAGTGGCTTAAAGTGCGAGATTGGTAAGAGATTGAAGAAAGAAGTGCAATTAGAATCTTCTATTTCTTTGAAGGTTGTAATTGAACTTGCTTTGGAGTATGAAAAGCAAGTGGGTTCTTATGAGGAGACAATGACAGTGTGTGATTCCAAGGAACATGAAAGTGTTAAAGTTACCGAATCGGTTGAGCAACAAGTTGAGGAGAAGAGTAGGGAGGAAGAGCATCAAATTGAAACTACATCACCAAAGACAATTATTGAAGACAGGTGCACTAATCAATTAGTGAGAGAAAATGAGCAAGGCATGAGTGAAAAGGAGAACCTAGAGATTGGGAGCATCATGGAAGATTAATAGTTGATTATCCATTATGATTGCACTAATAATTTTAATGTTTCTTTTCCTAGTGACTTGAAAATTGTTTTGCAGAGCCTTATGCCATACAAAGATCCATTTGTTGATGCTATTGAAGTTCCTTATGTTAACAATGCAATTTATGGAGTCTTCGCTTGCGCTAAGAAGAACTTGAGATATTCATGTTTCAAGTTTAGAAGGAAGCAACAAGAACACAATCCTTATAAGTTCATGACCAAAAGTTTTATGCTTCGAATGTTCAATCAAGTTCAAGTATTTTTGAAGCTACTTTTATGGTGCATTACTTCAAAGGAGAAATTTTCAACCAAGATGCTTATATTTGACCCTGGAGGATTTGCACATTTATCAACTTTAGAAGATGGCTATGATTCGAGGGCGAATCATCTTCAAGAGGGAGGGAATAATATGAACCCTAAAAGGGATCAATAACGCATGAATATGAAGAATTCAAGCTAATTAGCTTAATTTCCTATTCTGAAGTTAATTAGCTTGATTGGATGAATTTTGATTTATTTTCCTATTTTGGAGTCAATAAGGAAGATTCAAGAAGATTCTAGAAGATGTGAGAAGATTCAAGAATATTCCAAGTCAAAGTCAACAAGTCAAAGTCAAAGTCAAATAGTCAACAAGTCAAAGTCAATGGTCAATGGTCAACATATGACATGGCATGCTTTAATGCATAGTTGTCATGAGTTGTCATTTTACTTAGTTGTCCTGAATTGTAATGAGTTGTCAATTTTGACTTTTCAAAGATGAGTTGTCATTAATTGTCATTAGTTGTCCTATTTTAAAGGAAATCTCCTTAATTAAGGATTTTCCTATATAGGTATCTTTGGGAATAAGGAATAGAACCTTTTCCTTTAAGGATTAGGTTGTTTACATGCCTATATATGGGCTAACCCTATGACATACGAATTTTAAGAACTATTGAAATATTAAAAGTGAGGTTTTTCCTTAAACTTTGTTCTTTTGAAACTTTGCAAGTTTACTTGAATTGTTTCACTTCTACCTTTCATTAAAATTACTAGGTTCGATTAAACTTAGAATTGTGTGATTGTTCATCTTATAATAGCTAAGTATCTTGCTTCACTTTAATAAGCAAGGGGTTTAGCTCCATCAACACAACTATCCTTGATGATCCTTGGGCTAATATTCGAAGTTGGATGCGCGTTCTATCTTTATTATAGGTAGGGTTCGTATCAGTTTGGTATCAGAGCCAAACTTCAAGGTTTGGTTATGTATCCTTTAATTTTTATGTATTATCTATTCTTTTCTTCTTCTCAATTCTTCATAAATTGAAAAAAACAATAACAAAAATTTTTTTTTTTAGTGAAACACGAGAGCATTCATATCCTTGAGTGTAAACACGTAAGGGAGTGTTTTGTGAGGGTTTCATTTCTATTTTTTTCTAAATTATCTTGGTGTATGGTTATTATGGATGTGCCTTATTTTCTTGGTGGGGATGATGTTTATGTTTATTTGGAATGGATGCAACAAACGGAGGAGATATTTGATTCTTTTGAATTAAGTGATTTCCAAAAGTGTAAACTTACTTCTTGTAAATTTTTGGGTCATGCTACTATATGGTTGGAGGATTTGATGACATCATGGAGAGAGAATAGGCATAGTGAGATTAAAAATTGGGAGATAATGAAAAAATTAATGACTAGACATTTTATTCCTTCTGAAGTTAGAGATAAATTTCATCTTAAATTACAAAGGCTTAAACAAGGTGATGAATTATGTGTTGATGATTATGTTAAAAAGTTTAAGTTGTTTGTAATTGCAAGTGATGTAGGTGAATTCGAAAGGAAAAAAGTTACAAAATTCATCAGTGGCTTAAAGTGCGAGATTGGTAAGAGATTGAAGAAAGAAGTGCAATTAGAATCTTCTATTTCTTTGAAGGTTGTAATTGAACTTGCTTTGGAGTATGAAAAGCAAGTGGGTTCTTATGAGGAGACAATGACAGTGTGTGATTCCAAGGAACATGAAAGTGTTAAAGTTATCGAATCGGTTGAGCAACAAGTTGAGGAGAAGAGTAGGGAGGAAGAGCATCAAATTGAAACTACATCACCAAAGACAATTATTGAAGACAGGTGCACTAATCAATTAGTGAGAGAAAATGAGCAAGGCATGAGTGAAAAGGAGAACCTAGAGATTGGGAGCATCATGGAAGATCAATAGTTGATTATCCATTATGATTGCACTAATAATTTTAATGTTTCTTTTCCTAGTGACTTGAAAATTGTTTTGTAGAGCCTTATGCCATACAAAGATCCATTTGTTGATGCTATTGAAGTTCCTTATGTTAACAATGCAATTTATGGAGTCTTCGCTTGCGCTAAGAAGAACTTGAGATATTCATGTTTCAAGTTTAGAAGGAAGCAACAAGAACACAATCCTTACAAGTTCATGACCAAAAGTTTTATGCTTCGAATGTTCAATCAAGTTCAAGTTTTTTTGAAGCTACTTTTATGGTGCATTACTTCAAAGGAGAAATTTTCAACCAAGATGCTTATATTTGACCCTGGAGGATTTGCACATTTATCAACTTTAGAAGATGGCTATGATTCGAGGGCGAATCATCTTCAAGAGGGAGGGAATAATATGAACCCTAAAAGGGATCAACAACGCATGAATATGAAGAATTCAAGCTAATTAGCTTAATTTCCTATTCTGAAGTTAATTAGCTTGATTGGATGAATTTTGATTTATTTTCCTATTTTGGAGTCAATAAGGAAGATTCAAGAAGATTCTAGAAGATGTGAGAAGATTCAAGAATATTCCAAGTCAAAGTCAACAAGTCAAAGTCAAAGTCAAATAGTCAACAAGTCAAAGTCAATGGTCAATGGTCAACATATGACATGGCATGCTTTAATGCTTAGTTGTCATGAGTTGTCATTTTACTTAGTTGTCCTGAATTGTAATGAGTTGTCAATTTTGACTTTTCAAAGATGAGTTGTCAATAATTGTCATTAGTTGTCCTATTTTAAAGGAAATCTCCTTAATTAAGGATTTTCCTATATAGGTATCTTTGGGAATAAGGAATAGAACCTTTTCCTTTAAGGATTAGGTTGTTTACATGCCTATATAAGGGCTAACCCTATGACATACGAATTTTAAGAACTATTGAAATATTAAAAGTGAGGTTTTTCCTTAAACTTTGTTCTTTTGAAACTTTGCAAGTTTACTTGAATTATTTCACTTCTACCTTTTATTACAATTGCTAGGTTAGATTAAACTTAGAATTGTGTGATTGTTCATCTTATAATAGCTAAGTATCTTGCTTCACTTTAATAAGCAAGGGGTTTAGCTCCATCAACACAACTATCCTTGATGATCCTTGGGCTAATATTGAAAGTTGGATGCGCGTTCTATCTCTATTATAGGTAGGGTTCGTATCAGTTTGGTGTCAGAGCCAAACTTTAAGGTTTGGTTACGTATCCTTTAATTTTTATGTATTATCTATTCTTTTCTTCTTCTCAATTCTTCATAAATTGAAAAAAAAAAACAAAAAAATTTTTTTTTTAGTGAAACACGAGAGCATTCATATCCTTGAGTGTAAACACGTAAGGGAGTGTTTTGTGAGGGTTTCTTTTCTATTTTTTTCTAAATTATCTTGGTGTATGGTTATTATGGATGTGCCTTATTTTCTTGGTGGGGATGATGTTTATGTTTATTTGGAATGGATGCAACAAACGGAGGAGATATTTGATTCTTTTGAATTAAGTGATTTCCAAAAGTGTAAACTTGCTTCTTGTAAATTTTTGGGTCATGCTACTATATGGTGGGAGGATTTGATGACATCATGGAGAGAGAATAGGCATAGTGAGATGAAAAATTGGGAGATAATGAAAAAATTAATGACTAGACATTTTATTCCTTCTGAAGTTAGGGAAAAATTTCATCTTAAATTACAAAGGCTTAAACAAGGTGATGAATTATGTGTTGATGATTATGTTAAAAAGTTTAAGTTGTTTGTAATTGCAAGTGATGCAGCTGAATTCAAAAGGAAAAAAGTTACAAAATTCATCAGTGGCTTAAAGTACGAGATTGGTAAGAGATTGAAGAAATAAGTGCAATTAGAATCTTCTATTTCTTTGAAGGTTGTAATTGAACGTGCTTTGGAGTATGAAAAGCAAGTGGGTTCTTATGAGGAGACAATGACAGTGTGTGATTCCAAGGAACATGAAAGTGTTAAAGTTACCGAATCGGTTGAGCAACAAGTTGAGGAGAAGAGTAGGGAGGAAGAGCATCAAATTGAAACTACATCACCAAAGACAATTATTGAAGACAGGTGCACTAATCAATTAGTGAGAGAAAATGAGCAAGGCATGAGTGAAAAGGAGAACCTAGAGATTGGGAGCATCATGGAAGATCAAGAGTTGATTATCCATTATGATTGCACTAATAATTTTAATGTTTCTTTTCCTAGTGACTTGAAAATTGTTTTGCAGATCCTTATGCCATACAAAGATCCATTTGTTGATGCTATTGAAGTTCCTTATGTTAACAATGCAATTTATGGAGTCTTCGCTTGTGCTAAGAAGAACTTGAGATATTCATGTTTCAAGTTTAGAAGGAAGCAACAAGAACACAATCCTTACAAGTTCATGACCAAAAGTTTTATGCTTCGAATGTTCAATCAAGTTCAAGTTTTTTTGAAGCTACTTTTATGGTGCATTACTTCAAAGGAGAAATTTTCAACTAAGATGTTTATATTTGACCCTGGAGGATTTGCACATTTATCAACTCTAGAAGATGGCTATGATTCGAGGGCGAATCATCTTCAAGAGGGAGGGAATAATATGAACCCTAAAAGGGATCAACAACGCATGAATATGAAGAATTCAAGCTAATTAGCTTAATTTCCTATTCTGAAGTTAATTAGCTTGATTGGATGAATTTTGATTTATTTTCCTATTTTGGAGTCAATAAGGAAGATTCAAGAAGATTCTAGAAGATGTGAGAAGATTCAAGAATATTCCAAGTCAAAGTCAAAGTCAAATAGTCAACAAGTCAAAGTCAATGATCAATGGTCAACATATGACATGGCATGCTTTAATGCTTAGTTGTCATGAGTTGTCATTTTACTTAGTTGTCAAGAATTGTAATGAGTTGTTAATTTTGACTTTTGAAAGATGAGTTGTCATTAATTGTCATTAGTTGTCCTATTTTAAAGGAAATCTCCTTAATTAAGGATTTTCCTATATAGGTATCTTTGGGAATAAGGAATAGAACCTTTTCCTTTAAGGATTAGGTTGTTTACATGCCTATATAAGGGCTAACCCTATGACATACGAATTTTAAGAACTATTGAAATATTAAAAGTGAGGTTTTTCCTTAAACTTTGTTCTTTTGAAACTTTGCAAGTTTACTTGAATTATTTCACTTCTACCTTTTATTACAATTGCTAGGTTAGATTAAACTTAGAATTGTGTGATTGTTCATCTTATAATAGCTAAGTATCTTGCTTCACTTTAATAAGCAAGGGGTTTAGCTCCATCAACACAACTATCCTTGATGATCCTTGGGCTAATATTGAAAGTTGGATGCGCGTTCTATCTCTATTATAGGTAGGGTTCGTATCAGTTTGGTGTCAGAGCCAAACTTTAAGGTTTGGTTACGTATCCTTTAATTTTTATGTATTATCTATTCTTTTCTTCTTCTCAATTCTTCATAAAAACAAAAAAATTTTTTTTTAGTGAAACACGAGAGCATTGATATCCTTGAGTGTAAACACGTAAGGGAGTGTTTTGTGAGGGTTTCTTTTCTATTTTTTTCTAAATTATCTTGGTGTATGGTTATGATGGATGTGCCTTATTTTCTTGGTGGGGATGATGTTTATGTTTATTTGGAATGGATGCAACAAACGGAGGAGATACTTGATTCTTTTGAATTAAGTGATTTCCAAAAGTGTAAACTTGCTTCTTGTAAATTTTTGGGTCATGCTACTATATGGTGGGAAGATTTGATGACATCATGGAGAGAGAATAGGCATAGTGAGATTAAAAATTGGGAGATAATGAAAAATTTAATGACTAGACATTTTATTCCTTCTGAAGTTGGGGATAAATTTCATCTTAAATTACAAAGGCTTAAACAAGGTGATGAATTATGTGTTGATAATTATGTTAAAAAGTTTAAGTTGTTTGTAATTGCAAGTGATGTAGGTGAATTCGAAAGGAAAAAAGTTACAAAATTCATCAGTGGCTTAAAGTGCGAGATTGGTAAGAGATTGAAGAAAGAAGTGCAATTAGAATCTTCTATTTCTTTGAAGGTTGTAATTGAACTTGCTTTGGAGTATGGAAAGCAAGTGGGTTCTTATGAGGAGACAATGACAATGTGTGATTCCAAGGAACATGAAAGTGTTAAAGTTACCGAATCGGTTGAGCAATAAGTTGAGGAGAAGAGTAGGGAGGAAGAGCATCAAATTGAAACTACATCACCAAAGACAATTATTGAAGACAGGTGCACTAATCAATTAGTGAGAGAAAATGAGCAAGGCATGAGTGAAAAGGAGAACCTAGAGATTGGGAGCATCATGGAAGATCAAGAGTTGATTATCCATTATGATTGCACTAATAATTTTAATGTTTCTTTTCCTAGTGACTTGAAAATTGTTTTGCAGAGCCTTATGCCATACAAAGATCCATTTGTTGATGCTATTGAAGTTCCTTATGTTAACAATGCAATTTATGGAGTCTTCGCTTGCGCTAAGAAGAACTTGAGATATTCATGTTTCAAGTTTAGAAGGAAGCAACAAGAACACAATCCTTACAAGTTCATGACCAAAAGTTTTATGCTTCGAATGTTCAATCAAGTTCAAGTTTTTTTGAAGCTACTTTTATGGTGCATTACTTCAAAGGAGAAATTTTCAACCAAGATGTTTATATTTGACCCTAGAGGATTTGCACATTTATCAACTCTAGAAGATGGCTATGATTCGAGGGCGAATCATCTTCAAGAGGGAGGGAATAATATGAACCCTAAAAGGGATCAACAACGCATGAATATGAAGAATTCAAGCTAATTAGCTTAATTTCCTATTCTGAAGTTAATTAGCTTGATTGGATGAATTTTGATTTATTTTCCTATTTTGGAGTCAATAAGGAAGATTCAAGAAGATTCTAGAAGATGTGGGAAGATTTAAGAATATTCCAAGTCAAAGTCAACAAGTCAAAGTCAAAGTCAAATAGTCAAGAAGTCAAAGTCAATGGTCAATGGTCAACATATGACATGGCATGCTTTAATGCTTAGTTGTCATGAGTTGTCATTTTACTTAGTTGTCATGAATTGTAATGAGTTGTCAATTTTGACTTTTCAAAGATGAGTTGTCATTAATTGTCATTAGTTGTCCTATTTTAAAGGAAATCTCCTTAATTAAGGATTTTCCTATATAGGTATCTTTGGGAATAAGGAATAGAACCTTTTCCTTTAAGGATTAGGTTGTTTACATGCCTATATAAGGGCTAACCCTATGACATACGAATTTTAAGAACTATTGAAATATTAAAAGTGAGGTTTTTCCTTAAACTTTGTTCTTTTGAAACTTTGCAAGTTTACTTGAATTGTTTCACTTCTACCTTTTATTACAATTGCTAGGTTAGATTAAACTTAGAATTGTGTGATTGTTCATCTTATAATAGCTAAGTATCTTGCTTCACTTTAATAAGCAAGGGGTTTAGCTCCATCAACACAACTATCCTTGATGATCCTTGGGCTAATATTCAAAGTTGGATGCGCGTTCTATCTCTATTAGAGGTAGGGTTCGTATCACATCCAGGGAGTCTCACTATTCCTTGTACTGTGGGAAATTTAAATTTTAAAAAAGCTTTATGTGATTTTGGGGCTTCAATTAATCTTATGCCTTTGTTTGTTTATAGGAAATTGGGATTAGGAGAAGCAAAACCTACAAGCATTCGATTGTAACTTGTAGATAGGACAGTGCAGGAACCAGAAAGGATAGCGGAGGATGTATTAGTAAGGGCTGGAAAATTTATTTTTCTGGTGGATTTTGTAGTCCTTGACTTTGAAAAAGATGAGGAGGTTCCACTAATCCTTGGTATGACATTCCTTTACACTGCTAGAGCAATAATTGACATCTATGATGGAATTCTTATATTAAGAGTGGGGGATGAGAGCTGTAAGTTTAATATCTATGAGACTATGAAATATCCCTATGACGAAGATTTTTGCATGAGAGTTAAATTCGTTGATGAATGTGTGAATGAAGTCCAATGACGGTGGTTGGCACAGTCTTTAGAAGTTGAGAATATTGAGAAGTGCTTATAGGTACAATCTTCTAAAAAAGAAGTGACTCTCAAATACCCAAACCAACCACATATACAACTACCAAACACTAAACCCACACCACCCTCAATCATAAAACCAATAAAACTAGACTTGAAGCCATTACCTCAATATTTAAAATACACTTTTCTTGGTGATGACAAAACTTTACCTATGATTATATCTTCTAAACTTAGCAAGGAGCAAGAGGATTTAATGGTGAACATGCTGAAGAGAAAAATAAAGGCAATAGGTTGGCAAATTTTAGATATAAGAGGAATAAGTCCCTCTTATTGCATGCATAAGATTTTGATAGAGGATGGATACAAGCCAACCATTGAAAGATAGAGGAGGCTCAACCCAAACATTTAAGAGGTGGTAAAGAAAGAAGTGGTCAAACTACTTGATGCAGGAATTATTTATCCAATCTCTAATAGTTCTTAGGTTAGCCCAATTCAGTGTGTGCCAAAGAAGGGGGGAATAACGATTGTGCAAAATACGGAAGGAGAGTTCGTTCTTACAAGAGTTGTGAATGGATGGAGAGTGTGCATTAATTACAGGAAACTGAACTCATCCACAAGGAAAGACCATTTCCTATTACCCTTTATTGATCAAATGTTGGAGCAGATAGCAGGACATGCTTTTTACTGCTTCCTGGATGATTCAAGCTACAATCAAATTGCAATAGCTCTAGAAGATCAAGAGAAGACCACCTTTACATTCCTTATGGCAGATATGCATATAGAAGGATGCCATTGGGGTTATGTAATGCTCCTGTAACTTTTCAAAGATGTATGATGGCTATATTTGTAAATTTAGTGGAGATCATGGATGTTTTCATGGATTATTTTTTTGTCTATGGAAACTCACTTGAAGGATGTCTAAGCAATTTGAAGCAAGTTCTAGCACGTTGTGAGGAAACAAATTTGGTGCTGAATTGGGAAAAGTGCCATTTCATGGTAGATGAAGGTATTGTACTTGGACACAAGATTTCAGCTCAAGGCATTCAAGTTGATAAAGCAAAGGTGGAGGCAACTGAGAAGCTACAATACCCCATAAATGTTAAAGGAGTTAGGAGTTTTCTTGGTCGTGCAGGCTTCTATAGGCGATTTATCAAGGATTTCTCAAAAATCTCAAAACCCCTTTGTAAGTTACTTGAAAAAGATTCACCTTTTGATTTTATTGATGATTGTAAATTGGATTTTGACAGGTTAAAACAAGCACTTGTTTATGCTTCTATAGTGATGGCACCAGATTGGAGTCTACCATTCGAGTTAATGTGTGACGCCAGTGATCATGCAATAGGAGTCGTTCTTAGCCAAAGAAAGGAGAATAGGTTGCATGTGATCTATTATACGAGCCGAACATTGACAGATACTCAATTGAATTATGCTACTACAGAAAATGAGATGCTAGCTGTTATATTTGCTTTTGATAAGTTCAGATCGTACCTCCTTGGATCTAAGGCAATTGTATACACAGATCATGCAACATTGAAGTATTTAATGAACAAAAAGGATTCAAAACCAAGGCTTATGAGATTGGTACTTCTATTGCAAGAGTTTGATATTGAGATCAAAGATAAGAAAGGAGCTGAAAATGTAGTAGCTGATCATCTTTCAAGGTTGGAGTTGAAACACGAGGAAAGTGATAAGCAAGAGCTTATCAAGGAGATGTTCCCTAACAAAATGCTTTTTGTTATAGAATTTATGGGTGCTCCTTGGTTTGCAGATATAGCAAATTTTTTGTCAGTGGGTGAAATTCCAAAAGAGTTCACTCCTCAGCAAAAGAAAAAGTTGATTCGTGATGCTAAGTTCTACATTTGGGATGAACCATTCTTGTGGAAACTATGCAACGATGGCATAGTCAGGAGATGCGTAAAAAATGAGGAAGCAAAAGACACCTTACAACACTATCATGGGAGGGTCAATGGTGGACATTATGGACCACAATGAACAGCTCCTAAGGTTCTTGAAACAGGGTCGATTGGCCGATAATTTTTCAAAATGCTAGAGATTTTGTAATGCATTGTGACACATGCCAAAGGAGTGGAAACATTTCAAAGAAGGATGAAATGCTCCAATCTGGAATTCTAGAGGTGGAAATTTTTTATGTTTGGGGCATTGATTTCATGGGACTATTTTCAGTGTCAGATGGTAATAAGTATATTCTTATTTGTGTGGATTATGTTTCCAAGTGGGTGGAAGCTCAAGCATGCATAGTCAATGATGCAAAGGTTGTTTGCAAGTTCCTAAAGAAGCTATTCTCTCAATTTGGAATGCCTCGAGTCATCATAAGTGATGGGGGAACACAATTATGCAACAAGAATATGGAAGCTTTATTAGCTTGCTATGGTGTGACGTAGAGGGTAGCTACACCTTATCACCCACAAACCAGTGGCCAAGTTGAGGTGAGTAATAGGGAGTTGAAGAAGATTTTGGAGAGAACAGTAAGTAAGTCAAGGAAAGAATGGCAAGGAAACTTGATGATGCTTTATAGGCATATAGAACAGCTTATAAAACACCTCTTGGGGTGTCTCCCTTTAGGGTGGTTTATGGCAAAGCATGTCATCTTCCCATTGAGATTGAACACAAGGCCTATTGGGCAGTGAAAGCCTTGAATTTTGACTTCAGGAAGGCAGCTGAGAGAAGAATGTTACAGTTGAATGAACTTGAAGAGATAAGGGAATCTACTTATGAAAATTCAAGGATTTATAAAGAACGTACTAAGAGATGGCATGATGTAAGAGTAAGAATCAAGGAGTTTAAGGAAGGTGATCAAGTTTTACTATTCAACTCACGGCTCAAATTTTTTCCTGGAAAGTTAAAAAGTAGATGGATAGGACCGTATACAGTGACTCATTCATATCCTCATGGAGCTATGGAATTGAGCAACATAAAAGGAGACACATTCAAAGTGAATGGGCAAAGGTTAAAGCTATACCATGGAAGCACATTTGAGGAGTTCCATCAAGTTTCATACTTGAGGGAATTAACTCGATGATCAATTTGATGGTCTAGCTCATGGACCATTAGAAGAGCGCTTCTTAGGGGTTCAACCAAGACTATTTTTTATTTGCATTTAGTATTTGTATTTTTTGTTTTTATTATTGGTTATTTGTTTTATGTTTTTACAAGTTTATTCTATTTTTTATGATTGTTTCTGGTGCATTTGAAGGAATGAAAGAAAGGTTGGAGCTCTAGAAGAGGTCTTGTGAGTTAAATGTTTAGTGGAATTTTTGTTTTGAGTGACTTATAATTTAAATTTATGATGCATTGCTTGTCTATGTGTGTTGAATTTTTAATTCAGCGAATTTGCAAAGTATACATATACAGGTCACATGGCCCTGTGCATTTTGCACATGGCCATGCGTCTTGTGTCACCACTTTTGAACCATTAGGTCACACGGCCGTGCACCTTACGACGCTACAACTCGACACACAGCTGTGTGAATTTCGCACATGGCCATGTGATAAGATAGACCTGACTTTTAGAAAAGATGCAAAATTTTATTTTAAGTGGATTTTTCCACTTCCCAACACTCCACACTTCCCCAAAACCCTAGGGACTCCACTTTTGACCACTTTTCCACTTCCCAAGCCCTAGAAAACCTAACCCTTTACCACCTTTTCAATTTCCCATTATATTTGACCCAATTCCCCATCATCCCACTCTCTATATAAACACTCACTTTCTCTCTACAAAATCATTCTCTACACCATTTCCTACACCATTCTCCACTTTACATATTCTCTCAATTCTTTTTAAGGAAGTCTCATGGAGAAAGATCAAAGAAGGAAGGGCATAGTAAGGAAGCAAACTAATCCTTCCAAAAGAGCAAGACATGGTGGAACTTCTAATAATATAGGTGGTGCTGAAGAGGAACAAATGGTAAAACCTTTTCTCTCTCAAATTCAATTTAGGTATGGTGAGTATAGGAATAAATTTCAAGCAATGATGAATAGGAAGATTGTGCCAAATAGATATTTGATTGCCACATCCTTGATTAAAATTGGGTTATTAGATGAGATTAATTTGTATGTTCATAGGATGGGGTGGAATGATTTTATTTTGATGCAGAATCCTTCTTATGCCATCCCCACTTGTGAATTTCTCTCTTTTTTTGAGTTTAATGATCATACCCTTATGCTAACTTTTTGTTTGGGGAATGAGGGGCATACTCTAGGTTTGTTTTAACTCAATGATGTATTTCATTTTCCCAAAAATCAGGATGCTAATGTTGCATATGATAGAAATGAGTTTTGGAGAGAATTAACCAGGGAGAGGGGAGTTTTCTATGAGGCTCAGTTAGCAAAAGAATCAAGGATTCAATTGCCCGCACTAAAGTACCTTCATAGGCTCATGGCACATTCTTTTTTTCCAAGGAAAGAGGGTGAATCTGTGATTACCACCACTAATCTAAACATTTTATATTGTATGGTGAATGATAAAAAACTTGAAGTCTGTTATGCTTTAGCTGGGAAATTGAGAGATGTTGATACAAAAGCTAATAGGGCTATTAAAGTGGGAGGCCTAGTAACAACTATAGCCAAGTACTTAAACTTTGACATCGAGAACATGCCTTTTGAAATGGTCTCGGGTCGTCACTTCATTGACACTGGCATGATGGAATCCATGGGAATGGTTAGAGTTGATCATACTAGGAGAGCTTTTCTTATCCCGCCTGCACCTGTAGAGCAAGATGAAGAGGAAAAGGAATATGTCTCTTTGAATAATGTGTTAAAAAGGCTGGAAAGCTTGGAGTTGCAAATTAGAGTCATCGATTCCAATGTAGGAGAGCTTAATTTTGAAGTGGTAGGAATGGGTCGTACTTCTAGGTAAATGAATCGCACATTGCAGATGATTAACCATAACCTTAATGCCTATTTTAACTCTCAAAATTTTATCCCGCCGCCATTCCAGCATAATGAAGATATGCCAGCACAAGAGTACTCCTTTGAGGATGAAGGGGAGGAATGAAGACCTTGTTTTGAAGTGTTTAGTTCTAGCTTGAACAATGTTTACTTTACGTGTTTTCATTTTTTTTATTGTGATGTTTTGTGGAATGTTATGTGTTATGTTTCATGTTTTGAATTGAAGTATGTTTTTGTTTAAGTTGTTTTTTTTGTTAAGGATTTTTATTTTAGGAATGTTACTTTTTCTTATTTTTCCATTTATTTTTTTTTCTTCCAAGTGTGCAATAAATATAGGAGGTTTGTCCTACCAATATAAAAAAAAAAAATTATATGCTAGCAGGTAGCACGGTAGTGTGCATTTTGCACACGGCTGTGCATGATACGATGTCAATTAGGAAGTATGGCTATGCACATTTTGCACACGGTCGTGTAACCTGATGCACAGGCACAGTCGAATTCCTCAAAATTTTTCTTGTTTTAAACATTGTAACGACAACATTGCACATTTTAAGTGTGGGGGAGGAAATAAATAAATAAATAAATTTATTTTAAAAGCTTGTTAGTGGTGATTTTTTTTTATTTGTTTCCTTATTCCATTGAGGGTTTAGTTGATTTTAGTTTCCTAAGTAAGCTAAATTTCCTGAATTAATGGGTAAGCAATTTTTACTAAAATTCGAATGTTTTGTTTTTCTTATTTAAACTCTACTGACTTTTGTTTTTGTTCTTATTAATTTCATTCTTTTTTTTATTATTTTATTTTATTACTAACATTGTTATGATGGCTAGAACAAAGACACAATTTCAAGGAAAGAAGCTTAGTGATGGTGAGGGCAAATCTAAAGACATGAGGGACGATTATAAAGCTTTCTTTGCCATTTATTCTGAAGAAGAAGGGAAGAGATTATGCTCATTAGTCAAGAGAAAATTCAGCAAGCCAAAATACTTTAATGATGAGGTATTGTTGAATATGGGTATTAAAGGAACCATAGATATGTTTTGCAATAAATTGGGATGGTTTAAATTGGCTACAGCCCAATATGATGTATTCTTTGAACTCACAATAGAATTTTACACTACATTTAAGATTTTAGATGCACCTCTAGGTATCTTTTCATGTAGATTCTTTGGGAAAGAATACTTATTTGACTATGAAATCATGTCTCAAATCTTTGGTTTTCCTTAAGGAGGTGTTTGTCAACCTCCTATGGATTATAATATGAGTAGTTTTTGGCATGAAACCACTGGAGGTGATAAAGTTTGTGAGGGTCAAATAATGACTAGTGGTTTGATCAAAGATCACTCATATTTAATCATGCATAAATTCATGGCACATACAATCTGTGGAAGAAAAGATAGTACTAGGGTTTCCCCTGATGAACTATTCACATTGTGGTACTTGAAGACTAACACAAAAATATATAGTACATACTTTGTTTTGTGTTCTATGTGGCGGGTTGTTTAGGCTAGAAGGGCATTGATCTCAATGGGGCATATTGTCACTGGATTGGAATTGTATTTTGCTCCCTTCGAATTTGCCAAACAAAAATTGAAGCCTTTAGAAGCCGAGTCCCTTGATGAAGACTACCTAGTGCGAGTTGAAATGGGTTCCATGATGTAATGGGTAGAAGATGCTACATGATCCGTCAATTGGTAATGCAACATGGTGAAATACCTTTACCCCCTAATGCAGTTGAAAAAGGAGATAATATGAGTGAAGCTCAATCAAGGAAGCGACGGAACACCGAAAAATGGAGTGAGGACATCATGGAAAATATCAAAGAGCGGATGGATATCTCTGACAATAGGATTGGGAACATGGTTATGGATTTGTCAAACTAGTTAGAGAAGTTTGAGAGGCGATGTGAATCCAGAGCTGAAAGGTTGCAACTTCAAATTGATGAAATCTTTCACATCCTTCCTCAAAGCAAAAGATCTAAAGCTATAAATGAAGCTGCAAAGTGCATCATGGTCACACCATATATTCTCCCTCCAGTTTCACTGGAATAAAGGGAGTATACTGTTCTTTGATTTTCATTCATTTATTTACTTTTCATGATTATATGCTTGTGTGTTTGTTTTACTTTAAGAATTTACATGCTTTACTTTTATTTTATTTTACATTTTTGTGTGTTTATGCCTTGCCCTTACACTTGAATTGTTGCAACATATATACCTTTAGAGCCTTATTCATTAATCTTAGTTTTCTTGAAGAAATGCCTTAATCTTCCCTTAATGGATCATTTTAAATTTTTAAATTAGAAGATGTTGGGTGTCCATCAATTGTCCCGTGGCGGAGGCAAGTGGGCCGAGTCACAATCGAATGCCGTGGGCGCTTGTGTGTGTTGAATGCACTATAAGGCTAGGGTATGCGCCTTTCCTAACACTAATTGGTTTTGGGAGAGTTGGTAGCGCCTGAGGTCCTACAAGTGGTATCAGAGCCAAGGTCACGGGTTCGATTCCCAGCGGGAGCAATTGCTGAGGGGGAGATTGTTGGGTGTCCATCAATTGTCCCGTGGCGGAGGCAAGTGGGCCGAGTCACAATTGAATGCCGTGGGCGCTTGTGTGTGTTGAATGCACTATAAGGCTAGGGTATGCGCCTTTCCTAACACCAATTGGTTTTGGGAGAGTTGGTAGCGCCTGAGGTCCTACAGAAGAGCAACTTGTAGTTAAGAATTTTTACATTTTAATGAACATTAATGCTTACTTTTCTAATAAACAAGTGAATCTAGATGATTAATATTTGAGAAAAGTATTTTTGAGTAGGAATTTGAGGCTGCTTTAGAATGGTTATAGAAAAAAAAATAAACCAAGAAGCGAGATGGAGTGTAAAATGCACTCGTTTGGAGCTTACAATTGAAAGGAAAAATCTTTTAAATGCTCCTTCTACTCTAATGCTCTTTAAGAGTAAGAGTATCCAAAGGACCCTTTTTGGAGGTTTCCACACTGAGTAACACAAGAAAGGTGGGGGATGCTGAGATTGGGAAGATATTGATTGATGAACTTCTTAGCCTCTTTATTATTGGCACGATTCCTACTTGTTTTTATTTTTCTTGAGTATCAATCATTTGTTTTCATATTTTCAGTAGAAAAGTATGCTCTTCACACGATAACAATATATTCTTGACCTCAATTGCTATTTTACTTTTCGAGTTTATAAACTTTTTGTTAAAAGAAGATTATGGTAGTTAATCAAGTTAAAGCTAGTTAATGAGTATGATTCTTTAGGTAGATATGTGTTTTTAGGTTTTGCTTGAGGACAAGCAAATATTCAAGTGTGGGGGAATTTGATGAGTGTGAATGAAGCAGGTCAAATTGTATATCCTAGTCTCTAGGACTTACTATAGAGTAGTAGGGTGTCGAACATTGGGAAAATGGTAAAACTTTATATTAAATGGTTATATACTCAAATGTGTAGGCAAAATAAAATGGAATAAGAATATTGATTATATAATTAAGAAACTCTAACACTACTTATTTCTAAGAACATAAAACAGAAATTATAACTTTTATATGGAAGAATCATAATCTAGAATATAAATAAGAACTTATAAAATTATATCATATAACACATTGATTGGATATTAGTATATAATCTTTAAAAGCAATTCTCATTGTCAATTAAAGTCAATTCCTCTTTAAAAGTAACTCTCATTATCTATTAAAGATATTTTCTCTTGGAATTTACATTCATTCTCATGGCAATGCAAAGACAAAAGAAAATTATACAACACATTATACTAATTTATATTCCCTTAAGATGAATTCTTTTGTCTCCAAATTAAATTCAATTCTTAAGTAATTTCAATTATTTTCCACCAAATTACTCCAATTCTCATTGTAAGTAATTCAATTAATAAGTTACATATAGTGATCAAGCATAAACAACATGATTTAGCACTAATTGAAATTAAATCATAAATGAAATGAGATAGAAATGTAGTTCTTACTTAATTCATAATTGCAATTCTCATACAAGATTTAGCCTAAATACATACTTAAAGAACACAAAGATAAAATCAAATACAACTTAGAAAAATAATAGAAAAGAAAGTGAATAGATAAAACCCTTTTAAATCTTCTAACACTTGTAGAGTATCTTCTTGCTTCTTCACTTTTTCTTCTAGTTTTTCTTTTTCTTTTGTTCTAATATTGTTCTCTTCTTGTTTTTCTTCTGTTCTATTCCTTTTTTTTCTTTTGTTCTATTCCCCTTTTTTTGAATTGATGCATTTTTCTCTTCTTTAAAAGCTACAGGAAGTGTCTAGAATATGATTGAACTTGGAAAGGCACCACTTGACACCAAAGGTCACATCCTATGCAGATACTGTAACTTTAAGGGCATTTTTGTCCATCCAAATGACTTTATTTCTGGAAAGTTCCTTCATGATAGAACTCTATGTTATCTTTCCATAGTAAGAATCACTGAATTTGGACATTGGTAGACAGAGTTATGGTCGAAATACGATATGATGGGAATTGTAGGTTTCATCAATTAACTCCCCAATAGCAAGAATACTATGATAAGTTGAATTAGAAGAAAACTAGAAATTACCAATTTAATCCACAAATTTGGATAGTTCAAAGATTGAAGTAAGAAGATAGATGCTACTTAACCCCTTTACTAATAAGGATAAAGATACTAAGATAGACTTTGAATTTCCTCTTATGCCACAAATAAGAAAGTTTGATAAATAACAAGAAAACAAAGATTTAGATTTTGACACCACAAGCTAGAATAAAGCTTGATAAGTCACAAAGTTCATGCAAGAAATTAAAGACAAAATTCCTTACAATAAAACTCAAACAAAGTTATAATTCATATATCAAATTCATTCATGCTCCAAAAGAAAGAAAAGGACTTGTTTATATAGAGTACAAGTCTATGCACACACTATTAAAATAGACTCATAGACATAGGATTACTTTTACTCTTAAATGGCCTTAATAACCACCACCCACATTAATAGCCATTACTTGGTATTAATTACCCCATTAACTTGTATATGGTGGCTCTTAATAACCACATTAATAGCCATTACTTGGTATTAATTACCCCATTAACTTGTATATGGTGGCTCTTAATAAGCACATTAATAGTCATTACTTGGTATTAATTACCCCATTAACTTGTATATGGTGGCTACATGTAACCCTAATTGTTATTAACACAAAAACAAGTTAAATATTATTCCTTGGGCCTCTATGGATGCCTTATTGGGTTGAAAATCTTGGGTTTCCAAATGTCCCTAATTAAACCCAATATGGCTTCTTGAAGCTTCTTGGATTTGGACCTTGTGATTGGGCCTTCTTGTACTATTAATGGATCTTGGATCTCTTTAGGCTTGGAACTTGGATTCATATCATTCCCCCTTTCTTCAAAAGGATTTGTCCTTAAATCAGATCCATCATCTTTATCACCTACATCAAACGAAGACAAGTCACTAACATTGAAAGTAGCACTAACATTGCCATACTCACATGGAAGTTCTAGCTTATAGGCATTGTTGTTGATGCGTTGAAGCACTTTAAAAGGACCATCTCCTCTTGGCATAAGCTTTGATTTCCTTTGGTTAGGAAATCTTTCCTTCCTCAAGTACACCCACACCCAATCTCTGGGCTCAAAAATGACTTGCTTCCTCCCTTTGTTGTGTTGCTTTTCATATTGGAGTGTCTTCTTCTCCATGTTTGCACGCACCCTCTCGTGCAAAGTTTAGATGAACTCAGCTTTTTGTTTCCCCTCTAGATTAGCTTTGTCCAATGGCAATGGTAGCAAATCTAATGGAGTCAATGGGTTAAATCCATACACAACTTCAAATGGTGAGCAATTTGTTGAACCATGCACACTCCTATTGTAAGCAAATTCCACATGTGGCAAACATTCTTCCCAATTCTTCAGATTTCTTTGGATGACAGCCCTTAAAAGTGTGGAAAGTGTCCTATTGACCACCTCAGTTTATCCATCCATTTGTGGATGACAAGTTGTAGAATAGAAAAGCTTTGTCCCCATCTTTCCCCAAAGAGTCTTCCAAAAGTGACTTAGGAATTTGACATCCCTATCACTCACAATGGTCCTTGGCACTCCATGTAGCCTAACAATCTCCTTGAAGAATAAATTGGCAATATGGGTTGCATCATCCATCTTGTGACATGGAATGAAATGTTCCATTTTGCTAAACCTGTCCACAACAATAAAAATGGAATCTCTCCCTCCTTTGGACCTAGGTAATCCTAAAACAAAATCCATAGAAATGTCTACCCAAGGTTCATTTGGTATGGTAAGAGGTGTATACAAACCATGAGGCATTGCTTTGGATTTGGCTTATTTGTAAGTAATGCATTTCTCATAAATTCTCTTAACATCCCTTTTCATGTGTGGCCAAAAGAAATGGTCACCCAACACATCCAAAGTTTTCTTAATCCCAAAATGCCCCATTAAACCTCTGCTATGTGCCTATCTCACAAGTAACTCTCTTAAAGAACTTTGTGGCACACACAATTTGTTTTCCCAAAAAAGAAAACCATCAAACTTATAGAACTTATCAAAACCCCCTTTCTCACATGCCCCATAAACATTAGCAAAATCAGGATTATTAGAATAAAGATCTTTGATGTATTCAAATCCTAATAATTTTGCATCAAGTTTAGAGATCAAGGCATACCTTCTTGACAATGCATCGGCCACCACATTTTCTTTCCCTTGCTTATACTTAATGATGTACAGAAAGGATTCAATGAATTCCACCCATCTTGCATGTCTCTTGTTAAGCTTTCCTTATCCTTTGAGATACTTTAAGGACTCATGGTTAGTGTGAATTACGAATTCTTTATAACCAAGGTAATGCTACCATGTCCTTAGAACCCTCACCAATGCATAGAACTCCTTATCATATGTAGGGTAGTTTAGAATTGCTACACTTAGCTTTTCGCTAAAGAATGTTATGGGCTTGCCTTTTTGCATCAAAACTCCTCCAATACCTATGCCACTTGCATCGCACTAAATCTCAAAAGGTTTAGTAAAATTTGGCAAAGATAACAAAGGTGCAGAACTTAATTTGTCTTTTAGCAAGTTAAAAACCTCATCTTGTTCAATTCCCCACTTAAAACCAACATTCTTTTTGATGCATTCAGTTAAAGGTACAGCTATGGTAGAAAATTTTTTAATGAACCTTCTATAAAAGCTAGCTAAACCATGAAAGCTTCTTGCATCACTTACACTTGTGGGTGTTGGCCATTCTCTAATTACTTTTACCTTTTCTTGATAAACATGAATGCCCTTGTCATTGACAATATATCCAAGAAAAGTAATTTCATTAGTGGAAAAATAGCATTTCTTTAGATTAGCATACAACTTCTCTTCCCTAAGCACATCAAAAACACAAGTCAAATGTTGTACATGCTCATCTAAATTTTTGCTATAAACCAAGATATCATCAAAATAGACAACAACAAATTTTCCTATGAATGCTCTTAAAACATGATTCATCAATCTCATGAAAGTGCTTGGTGCATTAGTTAAACCAAAAGGCATTACTAACCACTCATATAAACTATGTTTAGTTTTAAAAGTTGTTTTCCATTCATCACCTTCTCTCATTCTAATTAGATGATAACTGGATTTCAAATCAATTTTTGAAAACAAATATGAACCATGCAATTCATCCAACATGTCATCTAGCCTAGGAAAGGGATGTCTATACTTCATCGTGATTTTGTTAATGGCATGACAATCAATACACATCCTCCAAGTTCCATCTTTCTTAGGCACTAATAAAATGGGTACATCACATGGACTCACTTTCACGAACATAACCCTTCTCCATAAGCTCACTCACCTGCTTTTGGATTTCCTTGGTCTCCTCCTGATTACATCTATATGCTGGTCTATTTGGAATGCTTGCTCTGGGTATGAAATCAATTTGGTGCTCAATGCCTCTTTTAGGTGGTAAACCATTTGGAATTTCTTCTAGGAATAAATCTTCATAAACCTGCAAAAGATCAACAACAACACTAGGCAAACCATTGGTTATTTCATTAGAAATATGCAAAATCTCCTTGTACATAAGTACAAGCATGTGTTGCCTCAAAAGCATAGCTTCCTTCACATCACTCATTTTTTCATAAACACTCATTTTTCTTTCATTTGGTCCTTCCTTGTTTTCTCTCACCATGTGTTTCCCATTTTGGTCAAGAGAATTGGAATTTTTAGGTTCACTCATCTCACCTTTTTCTTTACTCTCAAAGGTTTCCCTTCCCAAGGAATTTTCGAATGAAGAACCCATTTCTTCATATTGTTGCTTGATGCGCATTTGGTCTTCAAAAATCTATTTTGGAGTTAATTTTCCAAGGTTAAACCTTTTTCCATCCATAGTCAAAGTATACATATTTTTGAATCCATCATGATTAGCCCTTCTATCATATTGCCAAGGTCTCCCCAATAATATATGTCTGGCCAACATTGGTAACACATCACACAACACCTCATCCTTATATCTACCAATTTGAAAAGAAACTAGAACTTGCTTATTTACCTTTACAACTCCACTTTCATTAAGCCATTGCAACTTGTATGGTTTTGGGTGCTTGGTAGTAGGCAACTTCAATTTCTCCACTAGCAAAGTGCTTACTACATTAGTACAACTTCCACTATCCACAATCAGGTTGCACAACTTGTTAGAAATCAAACAATGAGTATGAAACAAATTTTCCCTTTGCTCCCTATGGACATCATGTTTATTTTGCAAACTCAATGTTCTTTGAACAATAAGATTATCTCCCTTAGCATATTCAACATCACTACAATCTTCTAAAGAAGGCATATCATCATCACTATGCCCCTCACTCTTTGACTCAATATCACCATCCCTTAGAATCATAGCTTTCTTATTTGGACATTCCCTAGCAATGTGCCCATGACCCAAACACTTAAAACATTTTATTCCCCTAGTTTGGGTTGGTTGATTCTCACCCTTTCCCTTATTACCCAAGTCAATTTTAGGTTTAGTTTCTACCACTTTTGACTTATTAAAAGGTTTATCATCCTTTTTCCCCCAAGAAGTTTTCCAAGAAGAAGAAGAACCCACATTTGGTTTAGAATCATACCTCTTTCCTTTCAATTGCCTTTCCACTTTCATGGCCAAATTCACCATATCTTCAATCTCCACATAATGTTGTAAATCAACAACATCAGTAATGTTTTTATTTAACCCTCTTAAGAACCTTGCCATGGTAGCTTCACAATCTTCTACCACATTTGCTCTAATCATAGCCTTCTCCATTTCTTTATGATACTCCTCCACACTCATGGATCCTTGAATTAGAGTTTGTAACCTTTGATGAAGCTCTCTATAGTAGTGGCTTGGAACAAACCTCTTTCTCATAATTTGCTTCATTTCCCTCCAAGACTCCACGGGTCTTTCTCCATATCTACGTCTTTCCTTGCAAAATTGATCCCACCAAACAATTGCATAATCACTAAACTCAACAGCGGCAAGTTTTACCTTTTTCACCTCTGAATAATTATGACATTTAAAGATGAGTGCCACTTTCCTCTCCCATTCAAGGTACACATCTGGATCATTTCTTCCTTGGAATGAAGGAATCTTCATTTTGATGCTTCCAAGGTTGCGATCAACATCATCATTAGGATGTCCTCTCCTAGCTGGTCTCCTAGGATTGATTTGTTGTCCCACCAAGGTGACTTGATCATCATCCAATTCATCCTCTCCTTCATAGTCCTCTTGGTCAATTGGTGGATGTCTTCTTTGTCTAGGCTCTCCTTGTAATTGGTTAAGGATGCCATCATGCCTCTCCAATTTCTCATTGACTCCCGCCATTATGTTAAACATTCTTTCAAATTTTTGTTGCATAGCTTGAATCACATGATCATTTGTAGAAGAAGAACTTGTGTCTTTTGACATGATTGTAAAACCTAAAATTTTAACAAAAGAAAATAGAAAGAAACAATCTCACAACACTCCCTCGCGTGTTTCACTCAAACTTGATGTATACCACTCGTGTTTACACTCAATTTTGGCTTTTTCTCTAATGATCTCACACTCTTGTCTTTTACTTCTCAAATTTTCCTTTTGATTTCTTAAATGAGCTAAGTTTCTCAATCAAACAAAATTCAAGAATATAGTAATCAATGATAAAAAAATAAATAAATAAGGTAGGCTAACAAGAAAATAATAAGGTAGGCTTAAAGAAATGAACAATTTGTAACAAATAGGCTAATAGAAATGAAAAACAAAGATAGATGATCAAAGAACACAAAGAGACAAAATTATAAAGATAGATCTTAATGGAATATGAAGAGTCAATTTTTTTTAATGTAAACTGAGATCTAACGCAAGAATATCAAAGATAACATATATCTTTTTTTTATGGATGAATTTTTTTTTGATATATGCACGAATTGAAAGGTATCACAAAAAATCTTAAAGATAACAACTTTTTTTTCTGATATATGCAAACAAAATCTTGTGATAAGAAGAATAAAGGTAAAAAAAAATAACAAGAACAATAGATAGTAAGAAAGGTGAAAAATATAAGATGAACACAAGATATTGAGAACTAAAAGATAGTTTTGGATACGCAAACCTCAATCTTGAGCCAATGCTCTGATACCACTTATGATGGGAATTTTAGGTTTCATCAATTAACTCCCCAATAGCAAGAATACTATGATAAGTTGAATTAGAAGAAACTAGAAATTACCAATTTAATCCATAAATTCGGATCGTTCAAAGATTGAAGTAAGAAGATAGATGCTACTTAACCCATTTACCAACAAGGATAAAGATACTAAGATAGACTTTGAATTTCCTCTTATGCCACAAACAAGAAAGTTTGATAAATAACAAGAAAACAAAGATTTAGATTTTGACACCACAAGCTATAATAAAGCTTGATAAGTCACAAAGTTCATGCAAGATATTAAAGACAAAATTCCTCATAATAAAACTCAAACAAAGTTATAATTCATATATCAAATTCATTCATGCTCCAAAAGAAAGAAAAGGACTTGTTTATATAGAGTACAAGTCCATGCACACACTACTAAAATAGACTCACACACATAGGATTACTTTTACTCTTAAATGGCCTTAATAACCACCACCCACATTAATAGCCATTACTTGGTATTAATTACCCCATTAACTTATATATGGTGGCTCTTAATAACCACATTAATAGCCATTACTTGGTATTAATTACCTCATTAAATTGTATATGGTGGCTTTTAATAACCACATTAATAGTCATTACTTGGTATTAATTACCCCATTAACTTGTATATGGTGGCTACATGTAACCCTAATTGTTATTAACACAAAAAAAAGTTAAATATTATTCCTTGGGCCTCCATGGATGCCTTATTGGGTTGAAATTCTTGGGCTTTCCAAATGTCCCTAATTAAACCCAATATGGCTTCTTGAAGCTTCTTGGATTTGGACCTTGTGATTGGGCCTTCTTGTACTATTAATGGATCTTGGATCTCTTTAGGCTTGGAACTTGGATTCACATCACGATAACTACTCCAAACTGAAAAGTTACAACCCTTTGTAGAGTGACGACTCGTCACATAAACAATTGGTCATGACTAGTGAAGGCTTGATGACTCGTGAAGGAAGTGACAACTCATGAAAGCTTCCATCTTGCATCCTTTAACTTTAAAGGCTTCATTCTTCATTTTAACAAGTCTAGAACTCCTTTCATGCACCAATCAAGGCTAAAAACATGTATGAAACACATAAGCAACTAATAAAGACACTTAGAAGTGCAAATAACAATTGCATAATCAAATAAACACACAAACATAATAAAAATCATATGAAATAACAACTAAACTACCCTAGATAAGTATGCATATTTGCATTATATCAAACTCCCCCACACTTAGACCTTGCTTGCCCTCAAGCAAGAAATGATCAAAGCATAGAAAAGTTAAGCAAAATTTTCATCTACTCTTAAAAGAATGTAGCATCCTCATAAAGTCATTTTAATCATGAATGAAGTTAAAGAAAAAGATAGTTCAATAATCATACTTTCAAATGCTAAACAATGGTAAAATAAACAAGTCTCATAGTATAAGCAACGAGTTCACCAATTTATCTCAATCTACTAAGAATAAAATCAAAAATGTAAAGTCAAAGTTCTAATCAAGCTATTTAGCCAAAATAGTCATGCTTCAAACTTAGGGATTGTAGAGGCAAAAAGCAACCATGAGACAATATGAAGCACACTCATCAACTTACTCTTCTCATGAAATTTTTAGACATATATTCATAAGCCTTTTTGCTAAATGTACTCTTTTTGAATGAATGCAAATGAGGACCAAACATAAATGCACACAACTTACTCGAGTTACATCTACTTGTGACATTATACACTCCTTTCGAATGAATGCAACTAAGGAGCATACTCAATTGCACACAACTTACTCAAGATGCATCACATCACAAGCATTATTCACTTATTTTCTTTTATTATTATTATTATTTTTTTATATTTATTTTATTTTAGTTTTTTAGAAATTTCCTCATCCATTATTGAAAAGCAAGTGTATTAGTATTATGGCTATAGTTTCTCTAAAGCCACTTAAGACTCTAAAAAAAACCTAAGCTTAAATCATTACTACCTAGCCTAAGCATAATTAGCAAATTGACTAGTATATTAATAAAATTTTAGAAATAGTAAAAAGAGATAAAAACATAAACTTACTACTCATACTACATGAAATGTTAAAAATTTTTACTAATTGAGCAATGAAAGTTAAAAAAGAAAATTACTAAAAATTCAACTTCAATCAAAATCAAAAAGACTATTAAGGATAGCTACTTATTAAATATGGGAGCAAAATGAATGCAAATGCATAAACATGTGAAACTTAAACAAAAAAATGTAGAATAAAACAAACATATACCAATAATATACTAATACTAATATCATTATCCCTTCCCCCACACTTAAAAACATGCATTGTCCTCAATGTATATGAAAAGGAATGTAAGGGTAAGGATAAGAAAAACTCCCCTAATCATCGGTAGGAGTGGTTGGTGGAGACTCAATCATGAATCCGGTGTGAATGAAGTACTAGTTCAATTTGTACTCCATTTTACGTTGGCAATGATTGAGTTCCTATTGATGATGAGTCAAGGTATTCAACTGTCCTTGCATTGTACTTTGGATATACAAAATCTGATCCAATATAGGTGGGTGGTCACTTGAAGAATTGGGGGCACTTTGTAGTGGATATGTAAGCAAAGGAACATCACCCAATGGTGTGGGGTGAGGTAATTCCTCACTTTCTTCCCCAAGGTCGCTCTCCTTATCAAAACCATGTGCTTCTTCTTAAGAATTCTCATCCTGTGGAGGTCTCATAATGCCTCTCCAACAGGATCCTGAATGTGTAGGAATGACACAAAAATTTGAATCCACTACTTCTCCACGTACAAATGCTTGCTTAGTAAAATAAGAATGCTCAACAAAATGAGTGTAGTTAGCAATGTTAATATTCAAAGCTTTTACAATAATAGTAACCACATGCCCATGGGTTAAAGCTGCATCTTTATGTGAGGAACAAGCAAGCATTTGGTTAAAAATCTAGTAAGTCCAGCATACTTGTTTTTTATTATGTATGCACCACATTAAAAATAACTCTTGAGCAGAGATTCTATTGAATTCAGTTTTGTGGAAAATGACACAAGCAAGCACCTTATGTAACAACCAATACTTCAAGTCTTTAATAAACATAACTTTATCCTTTCTAGAGTCAAATGGTGTATGCAAACCAGTTAAAAATTTCCAAAATTCATTAAAGTTATAGGAAGAGGGGGAGTCATATAATCCTTCTCTTTTGGAACCAAAAAATTGATTCATAAAAGAATAAGTGAGTTGATGTGGCTTCCCTTCCAAACTAAACTCCAAAATTTGTGAGTTCTTAGCATTAACCTCCAAAGTTGTATAAAACTCAGTAATCAAATCATAATGGTGTCTTCATGCATAGATACAAATTTCATAAATCCACATTGAGTTAACATTTGAGTGAAAGATTCAAGCATACCAGCATCATTCAAAAGAGAGTTGGGAATATACTTACAACCTAATATTTCCCGAAAGCGAATGGTTGTTAGTCTAGCACCTTCCTCATGTGTAAGGACTAGGAACTTAGCCTTGTAAGTTTTAGAGAGGTTTTCCTCATCAATGTGTGGTCTTTTTGAAGAAGAACCCTTTGTCTTACTCATGGAAAGAAACTTACTCAAAGGAGATGGAAAACAAAGTAAATAGGGAGAGATGATGAGGGTAATTTGGTTAGGGTGGGAGTGAAATAGAGAAGAGAAGATGGAAAGGATGTAGAGAAATGAAGAGTTGGAATGGGTATTTAATGGAGAATAGAGAAAATGAAAAGATAAGAGTATAGAGTAGAAATAGAGAATAGAATAGAAAAGAAATTTGTGTTGGAATTTAATGAAAGGAAAAATGGGTGTGTGGGTAGTCAAAGGGTTTCTTTATAGGGAGAATAGGTGTGTAAGGGATAGGGGTGTAAGTTAGGATGAAAAGGTGTGTCTTAGATGGGAAAGGACATGTCTATTCTTGGAAAAGAAATAACTTTTCAATTTGAAAAGTTGAATTTGGGTAGAAAATAATAGAATAGGACAAGTATACATAAAAAGAATGCATATATAAATGAGTTAAAGGAAATATGATGCATGGCTAAAAAATTGTTCAAGAGTCGTATAGAGGAACAAGTCATCCACATGTGATGACTCGTCACCCTTATCTTTTGTCATGAGTCATCAATGCTTGACAACTCGTCAACTTCACCTTTTATGACGACTCGTCAACTTCACCCTCTATGACAACTCGTTAATACTTGACGAGTCGCGACCTTACCTTTCTGTTTAATTGCCAATTGGACAAGTCATCCATAAGTGATGACTCATCAACTCATGTTGCTGTGATGAGTCATCAAGTCTTGACGACTCATCGACAAAGGTCTCTGTTACAAATCGTCAATGCTTGATGAGTCATGACTAATTATTGCATTATGTAATATGTGTGGTATATGTACTAGCATAATGGAAATGTGTGAAAAAAAAATACTAATAAATAACCAGTTGTATACTAAAAATAAACCTAGTAATAAAAGAAACGTGGGTGAATTGGTGTGCTAAACGTAGTGCTAAAATAAATAAATAATGTGAACTAGAAAGGAATGTATAAATCAAGACATGAAAACATGAAGAAATTGTGTTATTCTAGAATGAAATGAAATAATGATAAAAGGAAACAAAAATGAGATATAAAAATTGTACCTTAAAATAAAAATGTGTAAATTGTACCTTATCTTAACTTCATTAAGGTGCAAGTAGAGAGATAGAGTGATTTGGATCTATTGCATCACCAATCAAGTAGGGTTTGAGAGGATGTCCATTTACCTTGAAGATTTCCCCTTTGGAATTAGCAAGATCCACCGCACCATGAGGATACACTTTAACAACCTTAAACGGACCCAACCATCTTGACCTCAACTTTCTTGGAAATAATCTGAGTCTTGAATTATAAAGAAGAACAAGCTCACCTTCATGAATTTCCTTCTTAGATAAATGCTTATCATGCCATATCTTAGTGCGATCCTTGTATAACTTTGCATTCTCATAAGCATTCATTCTTAACTCTTCCAACTCATTAAGTTGAAGCAACCTCTTCTTACCGACCTTCTTCAAATCAAAATTCAGAGCCCTAGTTGCCCAATATGCCTTGTGCTTCAATTCAACGAGTAGATGGCAAGACTTCCCATAAACCAATTGATAAGGTGTAAGGCCAATTGGGGTTTTAAAAGCTGTCCGATACGCCCATAGAGCATCATTAAGTTTTAATGCCCAATCCTTCCTTGACGAAGATACTATTTTCTCTAAGATCCACTTAATCTCTCTATTGCTAATCTTGGCTTGCCCACTCGTCTATGGATGATATGGAGTAGCAACTTTGTGTGTCACTACATAATTTTTCAAGAGAGCCTCTATCACATAATTACAGAAATGAGAGCCACCATCACTAATCAATGCCCTAGGAGTACCAAACCTAGGAAAAATAATTTTCTTAAGCATCTTCTTAACAACCTTAGCATCATTAGTAATTGTTGGTATTGCCTCAACCCACTTTGAAATGTAGCCCACCATCACCAGAATATACTTGTAGCCTAAAGAGCTCGGAAATGGACCCATAAAGTCTATACCCCAAACATCAAAAAGTTCAACTTCAAGGATTCCCTTTAAGGGCATCTCATGTTTCTTAGTGATGTTACCCATTCTTTGGCATCTATCGCATGTAAGCATAAAATCTCTAACATCTTTAAACAAAGTAGGCCACCAAAAACCTGATTGTAGTACCTTAGAAGCTATTTTTGATGCACCGAAGTGTCCACCAACATCCAAAGCATGACAATGTCTCAAAACATCTTGAACTTCATTTTGCGGAATGCATCTTCAAATTAACCCATCAGCACATCTCTTATAAAGTAAGGGCTCCTCCTAATAATAGAATTTAACATCATGCAAGAATTTCTTTCTTTGATTATAATCTAACTCATAAGGAAGAACACCATTGACAAGATAATTAGCAATATCTACATACCATGGAAGGTCCTTTGATGCTATACTTAATAGATGTTCATCATGAAAAGTATCATTAATTGGCACACCATCATCATTTTTCTTCAATCCATCTTGATCAAGTCTTGATAAATGATCCGCGATAAGATTCTCACTTCCCTTTTTATCTCTTACTTCCTAATCAAACTCTTAGAGCATCAAAATCCAACGTAGGAGTCTAGGTTTTGCCTCCTTCTTACTTAGAAGATACCTAAGAGCAGCATGGTCTGAATAAACAATCACCTTTTGCCCTACAAGATATGATCTAAACTTGTCGAATGCATAAACAATTGCAAGCAACTCCTTTTCTGTTGTAGTGTAATTAATTTGAGCTTCATCAAGTAGTTTGCTAGCATAGTAAATCACATAAGGCTTGCCTTCTTTTCTTTAACCCAAAATAGCCCCCACTGCAAAGTTGCTGGCATCACACATTATTTCAAATGGTTGCTCCCAATTAGGTGGTTGCAAGATGGGTGCAAAAACAAGAGCTCTTTTCAAAGTGTTAAATGCGTCAAGGCATGCTTCATCAAACTAAAAAACAGAGTCTTTAGCAAGTAACTTACATAACGGCTTTGCTATCTTTGAGAAGTCTTTGATAAATCTTCAATAAAATCCTACATGTCCAAGGAAGCTCCTTATATCTTTAACACATTTCAGAGGTGGAAAATTTTCAATCACTTATATCTTTGCCTTATCAACTTCAATGCCTTTTTTTAAAACCAAGTGACCAAGAACAATTCCCTCTTGTACCATAAAATGACATTTTTCCCAATTCAAAACTAATCAATGTTCAATACACATGTCAAAAACCTTAGAGAGATTGTCTAGACAATGAGTAAAGTTAGTACCATACACACTAAAGTCATCCATAAAAACCTCTACACAATCATCAAGTAGGTCACTAAATATAGAATACATGCATCTTTGAAAAGTTGCAGGTGCATTACATAAACCAAAAGGCATATGCCTAAAGGAAAAAGTGCCCTATGGACATGTAAAAGTGGTCTTAGATTGATCCTCAGGATGAATAGGGATTTGATAAAATCCACTAAGGCCATCTAAATAACAAAAGAAAGAAAAATTGGCAAGTTTCTCAAGAACTTGGTCAATAAAAGGCAATGGAAAATGGTCCTTCCTAGTTGCTTTATTTAACTTTCTATAATCAATGCACATTCACCATCCCGTAATAGTTCTTAGAGGAATCAAATCATTAGATTCATTTCTAATAACGGTTAAGCCTCATTTCTTTAGTACTACTTGAACGGGGCTCACCCATTTACTATCACTAATGTAATATATTATTCCATTATCAAGCAACTTAATTACCTCTTTTCTAACTACTTCCTTAAGAGTGGGGATTAACCACCTTTGACCTTCAATAGAAGGCTTAGCATGGTCCTCTAAAAGAATTCTATGCATGCACACATTAGGACCGATCCCCTTTAAATCATTTATAGAATAACCAATGGCATTTTCATAATTAAGCAACTCATTACATAAGGCATTAACATTTTCACTAGGCAAGGATGAATTCACAATAAAAGGAAATTTAAAGTTAGAGTCAAGGAAAGCATATCTTAGGTTTGATGGTAGAGGCTTGAGCTCTAACTTAACTTCTTCACTTGATGTAGTAGCCTTTGAATCATCCTCTTGCCTTAAAGGTTCAAATCTTGATGTCATATGAGAAGATTGATATGGAGTCACCTCCAAGATTTGCTCATTATCTTCTTGCATCATGTATGGCTCCATGAGGTTTTGTCTCAAACATTCATAAATTACTTCATCAATACATTCATCAATAACATCTATAGAGTCAATTCGACTTGCCACTTCCACTGGTGTTGACTTTATGATTTTCATCACATCAAATTCCAAAGATTCTTTATCCACTTCCAATGTGATCTTCCTTTTTTTCATATCAATGATTGCCCCTGCTATCCTAAAAAATGGTCTCCTAAATAAAATTGGAATCTCAAGGTCTTCCTCTATTTCCAAGACAACAAAGTCAGCTGGTATTACAAACTTCCCAACTTTAGTTGGTACATTTTCTAAAATCCCAAATGGATATGTGACAGATTTGTCCGCTAAGGAAAGACACATATTGGTAGGCTTAAGTTCATCCAAATCAAGCTTTTTATAAATAGAATAAGGCATAAGGCTAACACTAGCACCAATATCACATAAAGCTTTATCGAAATGCGTACCTCCAATTGCATAAGGAACCATAAATGAACCAGGATCCTTAAGCTTTGGTGGGGACTTGGAGTACATAGCTTTAGATTCTTCAACAAGAGACACTAAACCATAATCTTCAAACTTGCTCTTATGGCTAATAATGTCCTTCAAAAATTTACCCCAAGCTGGCATGTCTCTAATAGCATCCACAAATGGTATGGTGATAGTAATTTCCTTGAGATAATTAAGGAACTTTCCAAACTGCTTATCTAGGTTACGCCTTATGAACCTTTGAGGAAAAGGAAGAGTCTTAATATCCACCTTTGGTTCATCCTCATTGATGGGTGTTATATCAACTCCCTTACTACCTTTCTTGGCACCCACTTCATCATGTTGTTTACTTCTAACATCCACTTCCTCAATCTTTACCCCCATTATCATCATCAACCACTCTCTTTTTCTTATTTTGATCTTTTTTAAGCTCCTTACCACTTATCAAGGTAATTGCTTGACAAGACTCCTTTTGTACATACTCCGGTTGGCTAGGAAGCTTTCCCAAAGGTTTAGTATTAAAGGAGGAGGCTTGTTGGGTAGTTTGTGTTTCAAGGATGTGGTTATGAGTAGCAAGCTGCTCAAGCTTTGAATTTAATTGCTTAAATTGCTCCTCATTTTGCTTGTTAATAGACATTTGTTGGTTGACAAACTGCTCTATAAGGGTTTCAAGGTTGGGTTTAGATTAGGTAGGATTAAAAGCTTGTTGCCTCATAGGAAATCTAGGTGGATTTTGAGGTTTGGTTTTTGGGTTATATGGAGGATTTAATTAGGAGGATGGGTTTGACCATGAGAAAACAGGATGGTTCCTCCATTGAGGGTTATAAGTGTTGGAATTCAGCCCCATTCTTTGGTTAAAACCCCCTTGCACAAAGTTCAAATCCTCATTTGTACTTAAATTGCATTGAGAATATGAATGAGGTCCTCCATATGACTCACAAAAAACATTAGTACTTTCAATAGAATTAATATAAGTTTTACTAACCATATTGGTAAGAGCATCTACCTTAGCATTCAGCAATTTAATTATGTCAAGCTCCAAAACTCCTCTTGCTTTCACCATAGTTGTTTCATCACCCATGTATCCTTGAGATGCAAGCTCTTCTAACAATGTAAAAGCCTCTCTAGCCATTTTATCCATCCATTTCCCACCAGATGCTGCATTGACAATGTTTCTATTCTCATCCGTCAACCCATTGTAGAAGATTTGAGGAATCATCCAATCCGGCAAGCCATGATGTGAACATTTCCTCTAAAGCTCCTTAAATCTCTCCCAAGCTGAATAGATTGTCTCACTCCCATTTTGCTTGAAAGTGGTGATCTCATTGTGAAACTTGGTTGTCTTATGTGGTCGAAAATATTTATGCAGAAATGCTTGCTTCAATTGATCCCATATTGTGATTGATTCATTTGGCAAACTAGCAAGCCAAAGTTATGCAATATCTCTAACTGAAAATGGAAATAATCTTAGTCTAACAACATCATCCATCACACCATTTATTTTTTTATTTTTTATTTTTTTAAATAGAATTGTATACCCTAGTCTCTAGGACTTAGAATAGAGTAGTAGGGCATCGAACATTGGGAATTTGGTAAAATTTTATATTAATCGGAAAGATAATTAGATGGATAGGCAAAATAAATTAGAATAGGAATATTAATTACAATAATTAAGAAAATCTAAACACTAATTATTTCTAAGAACATAAAACAAAAGTTATAACAAGTATATGGAAGAATCATAATTTAGAATATAAATAAGAACTTATAAAATTACATCATATAACACATCGATTGCATATTAGTATATAAACTTTAAAAGAAATTCTCATTGTCAATGAAAGATATTTCCTCTTGGAGTTTGCATTCATTCTCATGGCAATGCAAAGACAAGAGAAAATCATAGAACAATTATACTAATTTTCATTCCTTTAAGATGAATCCTTTGTCTCCAAATTAAATTCAATTCTTAAGTAATCTCAGTTATCTTCCACCAAATTACTCCAATTATCATTTTAAGTAATTCAATTAACAAGTTATATATGGTGATCAAGCATGCATAACATAATTAAGCACTAATTGAAATTAAATCATAAATAAAATAAGATAGAAATGTGGTTCTTACTTAATTCATAATTGCAATTCTCATACAAGATTTAGCCAAGATATTTAAAGAACAAAGAGAGGAAATCAAATAGAACTTAGAAAAGGGATAGAAAAGAAAGTGAATAGATAAAACTCTTTACAATCTTCTAACACTTGCTTGGTGTAGAATATCTTCCTTTCCTTTGTTGTTCTTCTTCTCTCTCTCTTCTTTGCCTTTTTTTTTATTTTTGTATATATCTCCATTTTTTCTTTCAGAATTTAGGCATATATATCATTTTTAAAAGTTGCAAGAAGTGTTTAGAATATGATTGAACTTGGAAAGGCACCACTTGACACCAAAAGTCACCATCCTATGCAGATGCTATAACTTCAAGGGCATTTTCGTCTATCCAAATGACTTTATTTATGAAAAGTTCCTTCATAAAAGTTATATAACTCTGTATTATCTTTCCATATCAACTTGAATCATTGAATTTGGACATCAGTAGACAAAGTTATGGATGAAATACGAAAACTACTCAAAGCTGAAAAGTTGCAACCCTTTGTAGAAGTAATGCATGGTGACGACTTGTGAATGCTTGACGACTCATCACAGAAGGATTTGGTGACGTCCCGTGAAGGCTTCCAACTTGCTTCCTCTGGCTTCAAAAGCTTCATTCTTCATTCTAACAAGTCTAAAACTCTTTTCATGCACCAATCAAGGCTAAAAACATGTATGAAACATAAAAGCAACTAATAAAGACACTTAGAAGTAAAAATAACAATTGCATAATCAAATAAACACATAAAAATAACAAAAATCATATGAAATAACAACTAAACTACCCTATATAAGTATGCATATTTGAATTATATCAAACTCCCCCACACTTAGACCTTGCTTGCCCTCAAGCAAGAAAAGATCAAAGCATAGAAAAGTTAAGGAAAATTTTCATTTCCTCCTAAAAGAATGTAGCATCCTCATAAATTCATTTCAATCATGAATGAAGTTAAAGAAAAAAAATAGTTCAATAATCATACTTTCAAATACTCAACAATGGTAAAATAAACAAGTCTCATAGTATAAGCAACGAGTTCACCAATTTATCTCAATCTACTAAGAATAAATTTTCAAGCTATTTAGCCAAAATAGTCATGCTTCAAACTTAGGGATTATAGAGGCAAAAAGCAACCTTGAGACAATATGAAGCACACTCATTAACTTACTCTTCTCATGGCATTTTTAGACATATATTCATAAGCCTTTTTTCTAAATGTACTCTTTCTGAATGAATGCAAATGAGGAGCAAACACAAACGAACATAACTTACTTGAGTTACATTTACTTGTGACATTATACACTCTTTCCGAATGAATGCAACTAAGGAGCATACTCAATTGCACATAACTTACTCAAGATGCATCACATCACAAGCATTATTCACTTATTTTCTTTTTTATTATTATTATTTTTTTATATTTATTTTATTTTATTTTTTTAGAAATTTCCTCATCCATTATTGAAAAGCAAGTGTATTAGTATTATGGCTATAGTTTCTCTAAAGCCACTTAAGACTCTAAAAAAAACTAAGCTTAAATCATTGCTACCTAGCCTAAGCATAATTACCAAATTGACTAATACATTAATAAAACTTTAGAAATAGTAAAAAGAGATAAAAACATAAACTTACTACTCATACTACATGAAACATTAAAAATTTTTACCAATTGAGCAATGAAAGTTAAAAAAGAAAATTACTAAAAATTCAACTTCAATCAAAATCAAAAAGACTATTAAGGATAGCTACTTATTAAATATGGGAGAAAAATGAAGGCAAATGCATAGACATGTGAAACTTAAACAAAAAGATGTAGAATAAAACAAACATATACCATTAATATACTAAACAAACATATACCAATAATATATTAATACTAATATCATTATCCCTTCCCCCACACTTAAAAACACGTATTGTCCTCAATGTAAGGAAAAGTAATGTAAGGGTAAGGATAAGAAATACTCCCCTAGTCATCGATAGGAGTGGTTGGTGGAGACTTAATCGAGAGTCCAGTTTGAATGGAAAGTTGCACACACATTAAGAAAAGTCAATATGTGAGTATAAGGATCTTCTCCTTGTAAGCTGCCAAACTGATTATTTTTCACCATTTGAATGATACTCGATTTGATTTCAAAGTTATTGTTAGTAATAGTTAGGGCCATAATCCCTCCAAAACTACCCGAGATATCAGGCATGGCAATATCACCTAGCGTTCTTCTTTCCGGTTGAGCCATATTGTTCAAATCAAATTGGTTCTCTCTTCTTTGCTTTGTTCCCTGTGCAAAGTATGTAGGGTTAATTCTATTTCAGGATCAAAATACAAATTACTATCACCAGCGATTCTAGTAAGCATCTAAAAAAAGTAGACTCACAATCAAAACAAACTAAAATTTACAAATAACAAATAAAGAATATAAAAACAAAATAAAAATAAAAACAAGGCCTAAAACAACCTTTCTCTACCCTAATTTAATGAAAATTTTAAACCAAGTTCCCCGGCAATAGCGCCAAATTCTGAAGCAGGTTAGAATTGTATACCCTAGTCTCTAGGACTCAGTATAGAGTAATAGGGTGTCGAACACTGGGAATTTGGTAAAATTTTGTATTAATCAGATAGATAATTAGATGAATAGGCAAAATAAATTAGAATAGGAATATCGATTATAATAATTAAGAAAATCTAAACACTAATTATTTCTAAAAACACAAAACAAAAGTTATAACAAGTATATGGAAGAATCATAATTTAAAATATAAATAAGAACTTTACATCATATAACACATTGATTGGATATTACTATATAATCTTTAAAAGTAATTCTCATTGTCAATGAAAGATATTTCCTCTTGGAGTTCACATTCATTCTCATGGCAATGCAAAGACAAGAGAAAATCATAGAACAATTATACTAATTTTCATTCCTTTAAGATGAATCCTTTGTCCCCAAATTAAATTCAATTCTTAAGTAATCTTAGTTATCTTCCACTAGATTACTCCAATTCTCATTGTAAGTAATTCAATTAACAAGTTATATATGGTGATCAAGCATACATAACATAATTAAGCACTAATTGAAATTAAATCATAAATAAAATAAGATAGAAATGTGGTTCTTACTTAATTCATAATTGCAATTCTCATACAAGATTTAGCCAAGATACATACTTAAAGAAAAAAGAGAGGAAATCAAATACAACTTAGAAAAAGGATAGAAAAGAAAGTGAATAGATAAAACCCTTTACAATCTTATAACACTTGCTTGTTGTAGAATATCTTCCCTTCCTTTGTTGTTCTTCTTCTCTCTCTCTTCTTTGCCTTTTTTTTTTATTTTTGTATATATCTCCCTTTTTTATTTCAGAATTGATGCATATATATCATTTTTAAAAGCTACAGGAAGTGTCTAGAATATGATTGAACTTGGAAAGGCACCACTTGACATCAAAAGTCACCATCCTATGCAGATGTTGTAACTTCAAGGGAATTTTCGTCTATCCAAATGACTTTATTTCTGGAATTTTCTTTCATAAAATTTATATAACTCTGTATTATATTTCTATATCAACTTGAATCACTGAATTTGGACATCGGTAGACAAAGTTATGGCTGAAATACAAAAACCGCTCAAAGCTGAAAAGTTGCAACCCTTTGTAGAAGTAATGCATGGTGACGACTCGTGAATGCTTGATGAATCATCACAGAAGAATTTGGTGATGACTCATGGAGGTGATGACGACTCGTGAAGGCTTCCAACTTGCTTCCTTTGGCTTTAAAAGCTTCATTCTTCATTCTAACAAGTCTAAAACTCTTTTCATGCACCAATCAAGGCTAAAAACATGTATGAAACACAAAAGCAACTAATAAAGACATTTAGAAGTAAAAATAACAATTGTATAATCAAATAAACACATAAAAATAACAAAAATCATATGAAATAACAACTAAACTACCCTAGATAAGTATGCATATTTGCATTATATCAATGAAACATGCATTTTATTAAGTAGTATTTGTCTTAGGAAAAATTCAATTTCAGTTAAGTTTATGTTTCTTTTATTCAATTTTTATTTAGTTGGGTACTTACTGCATGTCTTATGTGTTTATTTATTTTTTACGTATTAGTTGGTTTATTTTTGGTTGATTTTTGTGTCTTTAAGGAAGTCAAAGAACAGTAGAGGAAGGTTATATGTGAGCCATGAGCACTTGAAGTGAGCCTAAAAAGCAATGGAGATCAATATACTGAAATGCTGAAAAAAAATGATGTGCATAGCCATGCGCATTTTGCACACGTCCGTGTGACCTGGTAATTAGGAAAGTCTGAGGCAAATTTAATTGCTGACTCATGAAGGATAAGAGGGAGATTTGACACGGATATAACCCTAGGGCTAGTAATTAGGGTTTTATAAGAGGGCAGCCACTAGAAACAAGGAGGATTCTCTTTTTCTTATCATCACTTTTTGGGAGATACAATTTTTCTCAGAGCAGTTTTGAGAAAACAAAGATTTTTCTTGCTTATGTTAGTTTGGAGATTGGAGAATAAAAATTGAAGAACATTAAGCTTCCTATTTAACAGGGGGTTTATTCTATTCAATTATTGTTATTCGTTCTTAATTATAATTCAATGATGATCTCTATTTTCTATTATTATTCCTCTTTATTTCTTAAAATTAACATGAGTAGCTAAATTCTTAGTTAGGGTTCTTATTCCTATTCAACCATGGGCTAATCACAATTAAACCTAAGCCATTAATCTAGATCCTTTGGTTATTGTTGAACTTGATGTCTTCTTAGGATTGATCAACCTTTAATTGAATATACACAATAAAAATTGATTAAGAGATGGGTTGTATTAGATTTAAACAATAACCTATTGGATGCTTTCTTAGTTGAGAAACACTTAAGCAACTAATATTGATTAAGGGTTGGTGCTTAAACTGGGTTAACCGAACACTTTGTAGGCAAGAGCTTTAAATCTAAGATCGTCAACTTACTTGGTTAATCATAGGGTTGTCTTAGGAGGAAAGCCTAAGATTCTAGGGAAACCCCTCAAATTGGATTAAGGTTAGGTATAGTTTAGCAGTAAATTGATTTTAAATAAAGGTTGAATTAGTAATAAGAACCCTAGCTCTCTAAAGTGATTGTTATTTCATTGTAATTTTTTGTGTTTTGTCTTAGTTTAATTTTTAGTTTAATTAAAAATACCCTTTTTCATTGTTTAAACAAACAAACACAACTAGTATCACTGTAATCAATTTGCAATCTCTGTGGGATCAATATTTAATTACTACTTGTACGAATCCATAGACTTACGAAAACCCATCATATGTCATTATGTTGCATGGTAGTTTCAATAAGGTTAGTATATACTATCAGGGTCTCTCGATGTGTGTGAAGCAGATTGTTGCCAGGAAGGGCTTTGATAAGGTGATTGCTACATTATCTTATGAGTCATATACGTTGAGTCAGATTGCCATGCATCCATTGATAGAGAGGTGGATATACACGGCATATACTTTCCATTTGCCTATCAAGGAGATGACTATTACTCCCTTGGACTTTGTTGCCATCACGAGCTTAAGCTTTTCTGGAGAGCCCATTCCTTTTAATGAGGAGGAGTGTTCTACTACTGTGGTGAGGATGCATCTCACAAGGGATTTGCTTGGGGTAGTCACTCCTATGAAGCCTGGTTGCCCATATCTTGCTCGATACATAGAGTTTGTTTCTTCCATGTGGGCTTTGTATAATGATGGTCTTATTTTAGCTAAGCAACTAGCTTATTGTTTTTTATTTTATTTATTAAGTGTTGTTATCTTCTCAAACCCTTCAGGTATGGGCGATCTACGATTATTGCTTGCCTTGAGAGAACTGGATGGCTTGCTAGGCTATTGCTGGGGTAATGTTGCCTCTACTCATATGTACTCGGGACTTGATGTAGCATGCTGAGGTGGCTCAAGGATCTGCAGGTGCTTATTCTTGCTGGACGTAAGTAGGAGTTCTATTATTTGTTCTTTTACTTTTAGTTTATTATTTTTGACCCTTTGATTTTGATAGATCTGGGCATATAAGTTTGGGATTCTCCTTCGTCCATCCATCGAACATATCCAATGGGATGGCTTCCCTCATTATTCTTGTTGGATCCGAAAGACTACTAGTTTGATTGATAATTACATGGCAGCTCGGGACTATATGTGGAAGTTATCCCCTGATCAAATACATCTAATTCCTGTTGTGTTGGTTGTTTCTTTATTTAGGTTTGTTTGTTTATTGTTGTCCCTTTGAGAAAATCTTTCTTAGCTGGTGGGTGGCGAGATCTCACTGGACGATAGAGATGGTGGTTGCATGGCAGCTGATAGAGAGATAAGTGTTGCTCTCTAGCCTCGTCAACAATGTGTGGTATTTGGGCAAGTGAGTCCATCATTGGTGGGATGGCCCATACATGTGGAGAGTTCTTGTTCCTCCCCCTAGTAACAGGTTCTGGGGCCTTGAGCTTTATGGTGATGATCTCGCTACTATCATGATATGATTCACCTCTGAGAGCCTCTTAGAGAGTGCGAGTTTGCATTATGATGATGTATTGATCCCTTAGCTGATTGATATCATAGCTAGTGGGACCTTTCCTTCACCTCCACCTTCTCAGGCAGATGCATCTCATCCTTCAAGTTCGAGGATTAGGCCATCATGCGGGTCCTCAAGAGTCACTTCTTCTAATCTGGTAAACTTTTATTCATATTTTGGTGCAAGCATGTAGTAAACTTTTATGAGTAATAAACTATAATTGACATGAGTTATGAGAACTTATCTATAGTGATGCTAGAGGAGATTTAGATCCCACTTTGAGGAGGATGAGGGCATGCTGTGCACTAAGGTGACTACTCATGCTAGTGGTGTGGCTTCTAGTAGCACTATCCTTGGGGATTTGACAATTTAGCCATCTTTGTCTTTATTTGGGATGGATATCCTTGGTAGAGCAATGAGCTTCAATTTGCCTAGACTTGACTTTCCTCAGTCAAGTGTTGCTCCTATTGATGCTACCCATGTTCATGTTCTCTACTTATGCTTACCTATGTTTTATTTATTTAGTGAGTGGTGGTTGAATTATTTACTGACTACTATGTATCATTAATGATAATGTTGACCATTACTATCGTCTGCCTTTTTTCCCTTTTTTGCCTTAAACATCTCATTTTGGAGCTTTTTGCATTTAGCTAGGTTGTCTTTTTCTTCCCTTTTTTGCCTAGGATGTCTCCTTTCAGAGTTTTTCACACCTATCTGGTCTTTTTTTTTTCTATACGATAGTGGCTGATCTCAAGGAGTGAGCTTAAAGAGGATGGTAAGAATTATGGTCATCTAATGAAAGAAAATGTAAAGCATGCTTCATGTAATTCATGATGATAAAATGTGTTGTACTTTTCAAAGAAATTTGCATAAATTGGAAATCATTCTCATTTCACTGTAATCATTTAAGAAAAGCACAGGTGCAATTGTACAAATTTTGAATTTGAGGTTACCCCTGTTCTTAACTAGCCTTCTCAGTTTTCTAGCTATGCATTTTCTCTCTTTCCTTAATTTTTGCTTGAGCCGCCATTTTAGGTTTTCAATTGAGCGGGAACTTTGTAGCTTTTTCCTAAGCTACATTTTTTAGGTTTTCAACTCAGCAGGATGATTTTTTTGTGCTTTAGATGTAATACTTCTTCAAGCTGTCTATGTTGACAGGTTTGGAGAATTCAATGCCTTTAAAATTCATAAGCTTGATTGCTCCTTTTAATAGGACATGCTTGACCAGGTATGGGCCTTCCCAGTTCGGTCTAAATTTCCCTTTAGGGTGTGGAACATTCTATATTACTTGCTTTAGCACCTAGTCTCTTGCTTTCACACTCTTGTGTTTTACTCTTCTATTAAAGGTCTTGGCTAGTCGAGCCTAATACAACTATGTGTGGTATAAAGCCTTGAGCCTTTGGCTATCTAAGAGAGTGAGATTATCGTGCCTCTATTAAGCCCACTGTACTTCTAGCAATTCAGATTTAATTGCTACCTGAAGAGACTTGATCTTTGTTTTGATTGAAAGAACTGCTTCTGATCCATACACTAATGAGAAAGGAGTTGCTCCTATTGAACTTCTGACTGTTGTTCAGTACCACCATAAGGCATGTGGCAATCTGTCTACCCGATCTCTATAAGTCTAAGTCATCTTTGACAAGATCTTTTTAATGTTCTTGTTTATAGCTTCAATAGCCCCATTTGCTTGTGGTTGGTAAGGAGAAGATTTGTGATGTTTCACCTTATAACTCCTTAGTAGCTCTCTAACTTCCCCTTGGAATTGGACACTGTTGTCAGAGATGATGTGATGGGGGATCCTATATCGACATAATATGTTTCCTTTGATGAACTTAGCCACTTGCTTGGCTCCTATCCTTGCAAATGATTCTGCTTCAACCCATTTTGTAAATTAGTACACTGCCACTAGGATGAACCTGTGTCCATTTATGCTTATTGGGTGGATTTCCCCAATTATGTCTAGCCCCTACACTAAGAAGGGCCATGGAGAGGAGATATAGTATAGTTCTATTGGGGGAAGGTGACTGACATTCCCATGGATCTGACTCTTATGGCATTTTTTACAAATTTGATGCAATCTTCCATCACTGTCATCTAGAAGAACCCTTGTCTGATTAGCTTGTTAGCTAGGATTTCTCCATTCATGTGTGGACCATAAACACCCTCGTATACTTCTTCTACTACTCTTGCAGCTTCAGTTTCATCTAAACATCAAAGTTGTAAATCATTTAACGTCCTTCTATATAAGACACCCTAGTGCGATGTGAATTTTTATGCTAGTCGTCAAATGACTACTTTGTCTATTTCATCTACTCGATCAAGATAGGCTCATTCCTTCGAATATCTCTAAATGTCATAGAACTAGGGCTTTTCAGTTGCTTCTATCTTTACTATTCTATAGTCTTTATGACAAGGCTATCCTGATCTGAGTAGAATCAGAGGCTTCATGGGTATTTTAGATGGTCCTTCCCATACTGATGCTAGGGAAACAAGTTCATCTACCATCTAATTGTGATTCCTAGGGAGATGAATGAATCTACAATTTTAGATGGACATGGTAAGTATCCTTAAGTGATGCAGATAAGGCTTTAATTGATGCTCTTTCAATTCCCACTCTTCCTTGGCATGATTGATTACTAGCATGGAATCTCCGAAGATTTTAACTTTTGTGACATCTAGGGCTATAAATGCTTCTATTATGAGTGTCCATGCCTCATATTCTGCTTTATTGTTTGTGACTCTAAACTCAAGCTTTTTAGCAATTGGTACTACTTCACTTTTTAGAGATTGTAGTATTACACTGACTCTTGCATTGAACTGATTGACTACTCCATCAAAGTACATTTCTTCCAAGTCTGGAGTGGGGTTGAGAGCTAGAAATTCAGCCACTGCTATCACTTTAAATAGCAAAATGCTTCCCATGCATTGATCCTAAAAATGCATGTGAAAAGCAAAGGGCAACTATTAATTAACACTCAATTTTAGTATTCTTTTAAAATGGTCTGATGATGAAAGTCTTTTATTGACCAGAAAAAGGATGAGCTCTCAAAAGGTTATCCATAGCATGCTTCTAAAGTAGCAAACCACAAAAACCTTCAGTTGAGCATCTAAATCAATGAATTGGACACCCAAACACTTGAATCAGGAGCTTGAGTCATTAAACTAGAGGCTTAAAAGATCAAACCTCCTTTCCAAATATCTAAGTAAAGGTTCTACTTTAGAAATTGAGCCTTAAGTGCAAAATCAAAACTCAAAAACCTTGAACTAAGGACTTAAAAAGTTGAACTAAAGTTTTTAAAGGTCCAATTCACCAATTTTGAGCACAAATTGCATCCAAACACTTGGAAAGCTTACCAAAATAGACCTGGTGGGCCTAAAGAACCCCAAGACCTTAATGATTTGAAAAATGACCCAAAAAGTGACCCAAAAACTATTGGGTTTCATGATACAAATGCAGCGGAAAAATTAAAAATTTATCACGTTCCCAAACTTGGATCCATGTAATTCGACTACTTGATTAAATCTAGGATTTCAAAAATCTCACCAAAATGCAGAAGAGGCAAGATTTTCTAGAAGGATGAGAGGAGGTTCACACCGGTGACACCTTACCTCGAGCCTTTTGCTTTGGTTGTTCGAATCAAGACGTCTCCAAAAGGATGCGTCCTCTATAGGTATCCACACAAATAGCCCTTCACAAAATGAATTGGAGTGTGTGTGCTAGCAACCTCCTTGATTGTCTCATAAATCAAGAACAAAAGAAAACTTTGTCTTTGTTTTCTAAGAAGAAAGAAAATGAATTTGGAGGCAGGAAAAATAAGTGTGTGAAACCCTAGAGAATATAACATATTTATAGACTCCAAACTAGGGTTTCACCTACCAATGACCTTTTGGTAATTTCCATTTATTATATTCTAATTTTGTTTAAAAAATCAGAAATAATATCTTATTTATTTATTTAAAATAAAATTTATCTTAAATAAATAAACAAATAAATAAATAAATAAAACACTTTAATTATTTATTTCCACAGAGTTTATTTTGGGCTTATTAAACCCATATTCATTTTGGGCTTGTTCTAAGTGTGACCCTGTAGCTTCACATAACATTGGTAGTGGGCCTAAATCTTTATTTAGGCCTACAAGTCATAAGTGACCTCTGGCAAGACATTATGACTACCCAAGTCATGTGAAGTCAATAATCCGACATAACCTAATTACAATGAATTTTATCGTCCCTTTATCACATGATATCTTAATTGAACATAAGGCATAGAATTTCATCCTTCTATAGTTTAATATTATGACTTGATTCCAAGTAGACTAAAAATGATAACTCTTTATCAATTCATTTCAGCATGGCCATGCATTTTCCTTCAGTCTATCTCATTAAGGGGCCCATAGATATCTTTCTCATATTAATGAGGAATAAATCCCTTCTAAATGACTCACATTCCTCATATAACTAATTTCATATCCAACAACATCCTATTTAATCATCCAGTTAAAGACAATGTTAGAATGTGTCAAAACATAAAATAGTTATGTAGAAATCCATGATGATTTCAAGGTCAAAGGACCAAAATAAAATTATTATGATGAGAAACACTTATGACAATAATCTATGTAGTATTTTCATAGTGGGTCAATCTAGTACATGGTCTCATCATGTACCTATGAGTTGACTTAATATCTCATATTCATAATTAGTAAAACATAACCATCAGTCAACTGCATACTAGCCTTAATACTTTAATATTTATATATGATAAATAAATGGCTAAGGATAATTAGAATAGAACTCTTATTTTAATTTAAGGGTTTTACTATCAAGTCACATACTTAATGACCTTAGCAAGAATTAATCATTCATATAACTATCATAAAATTAAATGATAATGAAATACCTCTTTATTAATAAAATAAGAAAGTCAATGCATAATCACAAATGATTGACCTAGTGCATATCATTAACAATCTCCCACTTGCACTAGGCCCAATCAACATCATATCGAATACCCATGGACCTAGTATGACTCTCATGTTTAGGTTATGGAAGAGCCTTAGTCAATGGATCAGCAACATTATCATTTGTAGGTACTCTGCATATCTTGACGTCTCCTCTCTCAATGATTTCTCGAATGAGATGATAGTACCTGAGTATGTGTTTGGATCTCTGATGTGATCTGGGCTCCTTAGCTTGGGCTATAGCTCCATTATTGTCACAATACAAGTTCACTAGATCTGATATACTAGGAACAACACCAAGTCCAGTTATTAACTTCTTAATCCAAACAGCCTCTTTAGCTGCTTCTGAGGCAGCTATGTACTCAGCTTTTGTTGTAGAATCAGCAATGATGTCTTGCTTGGAACTCCTTCAGCTCACTACACCTCCATTCAAACAAAACACATATCCTGACTATGATCAAAAATCATCCTTGTCAGTTTGGAAGCTAGCATTTGTGTAACCATTTATAACTAGCTCATCTTCCTGACCACCATATAGTAAAAATGCATCCTTAGTTCTTCTCAAGTACTTAAGGATATTTTAACTGTTGTCCAGTGACTTTCACCTAGGTCTGACTGGTATCTACTCGTTGTGCTTAAGGCATATGAAACATCAAGTCGAGTACACAACATTGCATACATGATAGATCCAACAGCAGAAGCATATGGAATCTTACTCATACGGTCTCGCTCATCTTATGTCATAGGACACTGAGTCTTGCTGAGACTAATGCCATGTGACATTGGCAAGAATCCTCTCTTGGAATCTTGCATATTAAACTTGTTCAATACCTTATCAATATAAGTGCTTTAACTTAGGCCAATGAGCTTTTTAGATCTATCTCTATAGATCTTGATGCCTAATATATAAGCAGCTTCACCTAAGTCTTTCATTGAGAAATAATTCCCTAACCATGATTTAACATTTTGTAAAATAGGGATATCATTTCCAATGAGTAGTATGTCATCCACATACAACACTAAAAACACAATAGCACTCCCACTAACTTTCTTGTATACACAAGGTTCATCTTCATTTTTAATGAAGCCAAAATCTTTGATTGCTTCATCAAAATGAAGATTCTAACTTCGAGATGCTTGCTTTAATCCATAAATGGACCTTTGAAGCTTGCATACCTTTCTAGAATTCTCAGGACTAACAAAACCCTCTGGCTGTGTCATGTACACATCCTTAAGTAAGTTTCCATTAAGAAATGCTATTTTCACATCCATTTGCCATATTTCATAATCATAGTATGTAGCTATGGTAAGAAGAATTCAAATAGATTTTAGCATAGCCACTAGTGAAAAGTTTTCATCATAGTCTATACCATGTGTTTGTTTGAAACCTTTTATAACCAGTCTTACCTTAAAGGTATGCACATTGCCATCCATGTCAGTTTTCTTTTTGAAAACCCATTTGAACCCAATAGTTTTTAAACCATCATTTGGGTCAATTAAGGTCCATACTTGATTATCATACATGGATTGCATTTCTGATCTCATGGCTTCAAGCCATTTCTCAGAGTCAGGACTATTTATGGACTCTTGATAGGATGTGGGCTCATTTTAATCCACAATTAACACATCATTATCACCGGTTATGAGAAATCCATATCTCATGGGGATTTGACGTGTCCTACCAGACCTCCTTGGGCCTTTTGGTACTTGTGCAGGCTCAATAACTTCTTATTGATTCAACTGCGGTTCCATATTAGGTATAATGATATTTTGTGGGCCTTGAATTTCTTCAAGTTGCACTGTGCTCCCACTGGTTCCTTTGGAAATAAACTCTCTTTCCAAAAATACACCATTCCAAGACACAAACACTTCGTTCTCAGACGCATTGTAGAAGTAATATCCTTTAGTTTCTTTAGGATATCCCAAAAAAGGCATTCATCAGATTTGGGTGCTAGTTTATCTGAGATTTGATGCTTGACAAAAGCATCACATCCCCAAATCTTTAGAAAAGACAAACTAGGAGTTTTTCCAGTCCATATCTCATATGGTGTCTTTTCAACTGCCTTTGATGGAACTCTATTCAAAATGAATGTAGCAGTTTCTAAAGCATATCCCCAAAAAGAGATTGGAAGATTAGATTGACTCATCATAGACTGAACCATATCCAATAGAGTCTGATTTCTGCATTCGGACACACCATTCCATTGTGGTGTACCTGGAGGAGTCAATTGTGAAACAATCCCACAATCTCTAAGATGATCTATAAATTCTTGGTTTAAATATTCACCACCTCGATCAGATCTTAGTGTTTTAATATTTTTACCAAGTTGATTTTGTACTTCATTCTTGAAAATTTTGAAATTTTCAAAAGATTGAGATTTATGTTTCATTAGATAGAGATAACCATATCTACTAATATCATCTATGAAAGTTATGAAGTATTGAAAACCTCCTCCAGCAGTTGAGCTTAATGGTCCATATACATCAGAATGTATTAGGCCCAATAAGTCATTAGCCCTCTCATTTTGCCCAGTAAAAGGTGTTTTAGTCATTTTTTCAAGTAAACAAGATTCATATGTATAAAATGATTCATAATCAAATGAATTTAAAAGCCCATTTTGGTGTAGCTTTGAAATGCATTTCTCATTTATATGGCCTAAACGACAATGCCAGAGATAGGTTGAGTTTAAATCATTAGATTTAGACTTCTTTGTATCAACTTTATAGATTGGCATTTCATTAGTGTCTTCAGCATCTAAAACATAAAGTCCACTAGTGCATGGAGCATATCCATAGAAAATGTTATCTTGATAAATGCTGCATTTATTATTCTTAATAATAAATTCAAATGCTTTCTTGTCCAAACAAGAAATAGAAATAATATTCCTACGCATAGTAGGTATATAATAACGATTTTCTAAAGATAAAACAAGTCCACTAGGCAAAGGTAACTCATAAGTTCCTATAGCTAAAGCAGCAACTCTTGCTCCATTGCCAACTCGTAGGTACACTTCGCCTCTTGCCAATGATCTACTCCTTTTTAGACCCTACACATTTGTACAAATGTGCCCAAGAATCAGAATTAGAAGCAGATAAATTTAATTCTATAACATGAATACTTGAAGAGGTAGTCTCACCACCCTTTTTCTTATTCAGATCATCCAAATAGAGCTTCCAATTTCTTTTCCAATGGCCTGGCTCATTACAAAAAAAGCAAATTCCTTCGTTTGCTTTGGGTTCAGCTTTGGATTTGGGCTTGGGCTTTGGCTTGGGCTTCTGATAGCCTTTAAAGACCTTGCCCTTGCCCTTTCTAACCTTTTTCATCCCCTTTCCCTTATTGACCATGAGAACATCCTTGGTGTTACTCTTGATGTTCTTTTCAGCAGTTTTCAGCATCCTATGCAACTCTAAAATAGTCTTCTCCTTACTCTGCATATTGAAATTCATAATGAAGCTATCATAAGCTTCAGGCAAAGATTGGAGAATAATATCCATAACCAGTTCTTATTCAATCTTGAGACCAAGCTTGCCCAAGTGATCAAGATGACCCTTCATCTTAAGAACATGAGGACTGACAGAGCCGCCAGTAGTCAGCTTGCAGGAAAGTAATGCCCTGATGGTATTGAACCTTTCAATTATGGCTTTCTCTTGGAACATTTCCTTGAGATGGCCTATCATAGTATAAGCCTCAATTTCCATCAGTTGCTTTTGTGCTCATATTCCATACATCCAAGCATGACACAAGTGACATCAGTAGAATCATTGAGATGCTTGGTATAAGCATCCCTTTGTGCTCTAGGAGCATTGGCAGCTGGTTCCTCAGGGATGGGTTGATCAAGGATGTATTCCTTTCTCTCATGCCTAAGAACAATTCTTAGGTTTCTATACTAGTCAAGAAAGTTAGTCCCATTGAGCTTATCCTTCTCAAGGATCAATCATAGTGACATGGTAGGTGTAGTGTTTGAAGTCATTATCTACAACAAATATATGCAAAGTCCATTCAGTATTTTATTAAATATGTATGAGGCATAATAAAAACACCCACTAAATTTACTCAAATCAATAACCCTCTAAGTTAATTTTACAAATTTTAGTGGGCCAAGATCCATATTTCACCATACTCTAAGTGAGCTTTGGTTCATCACCTAAAATATGGTTATTTAGGTAGACAACTCTTTTCAATTACATCTCATGTAACTCTTAGATGGTATGGGATTTGACATTACATGTCATGGCTAAAAATCCCATCTAATGCCCTCGGTCCAAAACCATTTTGATAACCTAGTTAAGTAAAACCATATCAAAGGTTTGGATAGCACCATTATCCAACTTGCCTTCCCCAGATAAAGTTATACACCCTGCTTTGTCAGGCTCATATATAATAATCTAAGGCTTGACAAGTGTTGAACTTATGGAAGGCATTATAATGACTTAATATTAAATGAGGGTTTGTCTTTATTTAATCTTATTTAGTTATTGTTATGTGGTATTGCATGGCATCACATACATAACAACAAAAATAAATGTGACATAGCATGGCCCAAATCTAAGTTGATCTTCATAAGCCAATATAAAGATCAAAGGTCAAACCTAGGTAATATTACAATTACAAATTGAGCCTCCAACTTGGATCTCCATCTTCTACCATGGATCTCCTTCTTTGGTTCCCACCTTGGATCTCCATCTTGGGCCTCCAACTTGAACTGCACCATGGGTCTTGATTTACAAAAATTATTGTAATTTATTCTACACTATTCTAATAAAATAAATACAACAAAACAAAAATGACTCGCAGTCCGTATTTAAAATTAAAAACCATAAAAATAAAAACCAATCACATTGGTCTAAGGGCCATGCTATGCACCATGCATAAAACAACAAACATGTATAACATAATAATCTATTTAGTTATTAAATCTAATTATTATGTTAAAAATAAAATAATGTGACAATTCTTTTGGGGTTAAGGGGCAGCGCCCTTAGTGGGGTTCCAAGGGACAGCGCCCCTGGCGGGGTCCAGGGGCTGCACCCCAGGTGGTAATCCCGCTGATGGTAAACACTTTACCTTAGCTCTTCAGTGAATTGCCTTTCAAATTTCTGAAAATTAATCAATTTTCATAATCAAATTACTATAAAATCAATTTGTTCAAAATAGATAGAAACGCTTAATTAAAACAGCCACCTTAAAACCCTAATTTTTGTCAAGGAAGCAACTAACCAATTTTCATAATCATATTATTGAATCAGCTGTTGCCTAAAAACATCACTTTCTGTAAACATCTTATAGTCTGAAAAATCCGTTTAAAACATATCAAAATAATTTTTTTTAAACAGATGCATCAATTAAGAAAACCCTAATTTCTATAATCAAAATTATAGCTTGAACAAATTTGTATAAAATAGATCCATTTTGCATAATCTGTTTAACATTTAAACAGATTGCCCTTAACACATAATCTGCATAATCATAAAAATTCTATTTCATATTTAATCAAAAATGATTTTCCTGATTAAAATAGAAAACGATTTTCCTCATTAAAATAGGAAACAAATATGATGTTTCAATTAATCATATTAATAAAAAAAACAGAATACATAATAGATTTAAATCCTTAAGTGATTAGGTTTTCGAAAACAGAATTTCTATTTCATTAAATCACATTAATAAAACATTATACTTAACTCGTTTTTCATAAAAACATCATACAGAATTCATTTTCATGAAACAACATTCTTAATTCATAAAATCAAAAATTGCTTTTAGTTTAATCACATTAAACCATTACAAACATTAATCAAATTAATGTTTAATTCCGTTTTCAAATAGATTACTAAGAATTGTCACAAAACAAATCAAAACCCCTTTTGATAATTTTGAAAACCCTTTTCAAAATGAATCATAAACCCTAACATATATCACATATACACAGAATCAATTAACCGAATTACAAGTGCTCTAATACCACTGTTGGGTTTCGTGATACAAATGCAGTGGAAAAATTAAAATTTTATCACGTTCCCAAGCCTGGATCCATGTAATTCGACTACTTGATTAAATCTAGGGTTTCAAGAATCTCACCAAAATGTAGAAGAGGCAAGATTTTCTGGAAGGATGAGAGGAGGTTCACACCGGTGACACCTTACCTTGAGCTTTTTGGCTTGGTTGTTCGGATCAAGACGTCTCCAAAAGGATACATCCTCTATAGATATCCATATAAATAGCCCTTCACAAAATGAATTGGAGTGTGTGCGCTAGCAACCTCCTTGATTGTCTCAAAAATCAAGCCAAAAAGTATTTGATTTTAGAGTTGAACCTAAAGCATTGAAAGCTTATAAATTAACTATTATGGTCTACTTCAACCTTAGGAGTTTGTATGTTTTCTTAAACTTAGAATTCTTAGGTTGTTGCTTATACATGTTGTTGTGTTATTTAGTTCTATGTAAAAATGTAAAATGGATCTATAGGAATGGAATTCTTTATATGATGAAGGGTTATACAAGTAAAATTTTTAAAATTTTGCCCTATTTGAGGCTTATGCTCACCACACTTACAAGTTGCATAACTGATTCCAACAACAATTCAAGTATTTACTACACTTTAAAGCCAAAAGTTACATGAATCTTATTCATTTCAAACAAGGCATAATTTAAAGAAAAATGAAGCAATTTGCTAAGCACAATATAATGTAGTAATTTACTAAGCACAACAATTTCCGAACATGGCATAATTTAAAGAGGAAATTAAAGAAATGAAGAAATTTATATATCATAAAGAGACATATTATGTGCTTGATTACATGTGGTGCTTCTGGGTACAGGAATCTGTATAGCTAAGGTTATAGAGTGAACACAATAGCACTAAGCACAACACTTTTCAATAATGCCCTGAGTTGTTGAGCTTGCTTTAAGCTCAAATGTGCAAAAAATCCTAAATGGTGCCATCTTAGAAGCCCAACTATCTTTGTAACAACAACCAAATTCTGTCCTCCAAAATTTACACAACCTAGTGATCATAGTGGCTAGTGTAATCCACCTCGCCCCATTTTGATCTCGCTATGCCCATAGTCAAAGGATAAAATGATTGAATTCACTCTAGTAAACCTTTAGCTTCTTTAAGTGTTAATTTATCAATGTTTAACTTTGATACCCCCTTTTCTTGCATGTGTAGGTAGCAGTAACAATAGAATTTTTATATTCTTCTTCCTCATCATCCACTTCATCACCCCAAGATCATTTAATTTAAATGACTTAAAGCTTATCCTCCACCATCAACTTGGCGGTGGTTGAAGCAATAACATCATTAGACATTGTGAGTGGAGTTTCTAGAGAAAGGGATTTGAAGACAAGAGTAAGGATGATATGAACCCTACCTATAAAAGAGATAGAACGCGCATCCAACTTTGAATATTAGCCCAAGGATCATCAAGGATAGTTGTGTTGATGGAGCTAAACCCCTTGCTTATTAAATTGAAGCAAGATACTTAGCTATTATAAGATGAACAATCACACAATTCTAAGTTTAATCTAACCTAGTAATTGTAATGAAAGGTAGAAGTGAAACAATTCAAGTAAACTTGCAAAGTTTCAAAAGAACAAAGTTTAAGGAAAAACCTCACTTTTAATATTTCAATCTTCTTAAATTCGTATGTCATAGGGTTAGCCCTTATATAGGCATGTAAACAACCTAATCCTTAAAGAAAAAGGTTCTATTCCTTATTCCCAAAGATACCTATATAGGAAAATCCTTAATTAAGGAGATTTCCTTTAAAATAGGACAATTAATGACAACTAATGACAACTCATCTTTGAAAAGTCAAAATTGACAACTCATTACAATTCATGACAACTCATGACAACTAAGCATTAAAGCATGCCATGTCATATGTTGACCATTGACCATTGACTTTGACTTGTTGACTTTGACTTGGAATATTCTTGAATCTTCTCACATCTTCTAGAATCTTCTTGAATCTTCCTTATTGACTCCAAAATAGGAATAACTCCAAAATTCATCCATATCAAGCTAATTAATTTCAAAATAGGAAATTAAACTAATTAGCTTGAATTCTTAATATTTAGGCACTTTTGATCCCTTTTACGCTTCATATTATTCCCTCTCTCTTGAAGATGATTCGCCCTCGAATCATAGCCATCTTCTAGAGTTGATAAATTTGCAAATCCTCCAGGGTCGAACATAAACTCCTTTGTTGAAAACTTCTCCGTTGAAATAATGATCCACATAAGTAGCTTCAACATAACTTGAACTTGATAGCACATTTGAAATATAGAACTTCTATTCATGAACATGTAAGGATTGAATTCTTGTTGCTTCTTTCTAAACTTGAAACATGAATATCTCAAGTTCTTTTTGCTACTAGTGCAGACTCCATAGATTTTGTTGTAGGCATAAAATACTTCAACTACATCATCAAATGGATCTTTATATGGCATAGAAGTCTGCAAAATAACTTTCAAAACACTAGAAAAAGAAAGATTAAAATTATTAGTATAATCATGATGAATAACCAACTCTTGATCTTTCATGATGCTCCCAATCTCTAGGTTCTCCTTTTCACTCATGCCTTGCTCATTTTCTCTCACCAGTTGATTTGTGCACATGTCTTCAATAACTGTCTTTGGTGGTGTAGTTTCAATTTGACACTCTTCCTCCCTACTCTTCTCCTCAACTTGTTGCTCAACCAATTCGATAACTTTAATACCTTCATATTCCTTCGAATCACACACTATTATTGTCTCCTCATAAGAACCCACCTGCTTTTCAAACTCCAAAGAAAGTTCAATTACAACCTTCAAAGAGATAGAAGGTTCTAATTGCACTTCTTTCTTCAATCTCTTAGCAATATCACACTTAAGCCCATTGATGAATTTTGCAACTTTCCTCCTTTCAAATTCACCTACATCACTTGCAATTACAAATAAATTAAACTTTTTAATATAATCATTAATGAATAATTCATCATCTTGTTTAAGCCTTTGTAATTTAAGACGAAATTTATCCCTAACTTCAGAAGGAATAAAATGTCTAGTCATTAACCTCTTCATTACCTCCCAATTTTTAATCTCACTATGCTTATTCTCTCTCCATGATGCCATCAAATCTTCCCACCATACAGCAGCATGACCCAAAAATTTACAAGAAGCAAGTTTACACTTTTGGAAATCACTTAATTCAAGAGAATCAAATATCTCCTCCATTTGTTGCATCCATTCCAAATAAACATAAAGATCGTCCCCAATAAGAAAATAAGGCATATCCATGCTAAAAAAAATTAGGTTTGAAAAGATATAGAAAAAAATCCTCACAAAGCACTCCCTTACGTGTTTACACTCAAGGATATGAATGCTCTCGTGTTTCACTAAAAAAAAAATTTTTGTTTTTTTTTCAATTGATGAAGAATTGAGAAGAAGAAAAGAATAGATAATACATGAAAATAAAAGGATACGTAACCAAACCTTGAAGTTTGGCTCTGATACCAAACTGATACAAACCCTACCTATAAAAGAGATAGAATGCACATCCAACTTTGAATATTAGCCCAAGGATCATCAAGGATAGTTGTGTTGATGGAGCTAAACCCCTTGCTTATTAAATTGAAGCAAGATACTTAGTTATTATAAGATGAACAATCACACAATTCTAAGTTTAATCTAACCTAGTAATTGTAATGAAAGGTAGAAGTGAAACAATTCAAGTAAACTTGCAAAGTTTCAAAAGAACAAAGTTTAAGGAAAAACCTCACTTTTAATATTTCAATCTTCTTAAATTCGTATGTCATAGGGTTAGCCCTTATATAGGCATGTAAACAACCTAATCCTTAAAGAAAAAGGTTCTATTCCTTATTCCCAAAGATACCTATATAGGAAAATCCTTAATTAAGGAGATTTCCTTTAAAATAGGATAACTAATGACAACTCATCTTTGAAAAGTCAAAATTGACAACTCATTACAATTCATGACAACTCATGACAACAAAGCATTAAAGCATGCCATGTCATATGTTGACCATTGACCATTGACTTTGACTTATTGACTATTTGACTTTGACTTGTTGACTTTGACTTGGAATATTCTTGAATCTTCTCACATCTTCTAGAATCTTCTTGAATCTTCCTTATTGACTCCAAAATAGGAATAACTCCAAAATTCATCCATATCAAGCTAATTAATTTCAAAATAGGAAATTAAACTAATTAGCTTGAATTCTTAATATTTAGGCACTTTTGATCCCTTTTAGGGTTCATATTAAAGGAATAGATGAATGAAGAAATAGGAGTTTATACATGGATCTAAGAAACATTTTTTTCATGATTAGATTAACGTTGAAGCAAAGAAATTGAAAATTTTTACGAAGAAGAAGAGGATTTTGATTTTCGGGAGAAAGTAGATTTTTGACTAGAGTAAATCTATTTTATAATTTTTAATTAAATATAATTTATTTTAAGTTTTATGGGACCAATTTTTGCCATATCATCATCGTACTTTGCTAAGTTTGATGGAACAGGAGATCCAAGTCCATTTAAGGCAATATGCTACCTTCATGGTTGCCATAAAGCTTACAGAATCACAGGTTGTTTAATTCTTCTTCAGATCACTAGAGGAAGGACCGAGGGCATGGTTCATTGACATTGAAGATGAAATAAAAAATGATTAGCTATTGTTAACTCAGAAGTTTATCAAGTAGTATGAATACAACACTCAGTTAGACATCACTCGAATGGACCTTGAGACCACAAGGTAGAAACCCGCTGAAGCTTTCTCTAATTATATCACCAGATGGTGAGAAAGGCAGTTAATATGAGAAACTATCCTCTTAAGGATGAACAAATAGAGCTAATAATCAAAAGGGCACTACCATATTGTAGAAAATAGATGATCTTTGCTCATTATCTTGACTTTATAGCTCTCCATCAGGTTGCAATCATAATTAAGGATGAGGAACCTCAACAAGCCAAAAACACTTTTTGCTGTAATACCCAACCAAACACGTAAAACACCTTTACCCGAACTGTAGAAATAAACATGATCCAACCTAACACCCACAACTCACCATCTATCAATGCCATCAGAACACCAAGAAAATTCTTAAACTTTAACCTCCCACTATCCAAAGTATTCCAAAGGTTCCAACAAAAGAACCTCCTACAGCCACAAGAGCCTAGACCTCTTCTAAACCCATTACCACCTTAAATTAACAAAAACTTGTTCTACCATTTTCACCAAATGCTTGGCCACACCACTGATACATTTAGAACTCTCAAATATACAATCCAAGACCTCATTAACTCTGGAGAAATCGATGGCCCAAAGAAATAACCTAGTATCAAGGCCAATCCTCTCCTAAACTATCGAAACATGCCTTCACCAACTATCAGCATAATCTCCTCTAATATACCAAAAGACCTTGTTGAAAAATCAATCTAAGCCATACAAGAAACCTAAGATAAACCCTCAAAGGACAAACCCCTAAATCCCATTCTTGAGCCTTAGGATTCTAGTGAAGATGAGCAATGCCCTTCTACCTTTGAATACATTCCAATGCCTCAAAAGTTGCTTCCCCACTTGATGATGAAAAAAAGAGCTAGGGATACAAATCTCCTTATGAATGGTGAAGTAATTGATTGCCCTTACTCACAAGAAGCAGACAAAAAAAAATTCAATAGTAACCATGAAGTATAGGATTTACTGGGCTAGCCATCTGGGAAGTTTGACTACAAAGTCAAGTACACAAGACCTCCTGCTGCCCACACACTTTTAGAAGACATAGTACCTCAGGATAGGGAGAAGAATTTGACAATGAAGATGGGATGGTCAGTACTATTTAGCTTCAGAACCTATAGATCATAGGGATAAACATATGGTAATCCAAAAATCATTGTTTGGGACTAGAACATCAATACAAAAGCTTATAAGCAAGCAGCTAAGAAGCCCTCACTCATAGTTAATCATGTAACTCACAGCACATGGGTATAACAACCTCCTGTGAAAGAGAAGGAACCTCTAAAGAGAAAGAAGTAGCAAGAAATCAAGCTTTTGATCAAAGAGGAAGACATTATCCTCAAACAGCTCAAGAAAACTTATGCTTTACAAGATGATAGCCTCTCTAATGAAAGCTCCTTCTAATGCAATCACCTATTCATATAAAGATTTACCCCTCAAGGGAAGGGTCCACAATCGCCCTCTCCTCATATAGGCAATTGTTAAAAATAAGAAGCCCCATATGTTATGGTTTATGATGGGTTTTCCATCAATGGTTTCCCCTTGAGGTTGCTACATAAGTTCAGGATGAATGTTGAAAACCTGAAAGAGTCCAATGTGGTTATATAAGCCTACGATGATTTAAAGAAGCCAGTCATTGGCACTTTCAAAGCAGTAGTTATAGTGGGAGATATTGAATCAGAAATAGAATTCACTATCCTGGACATCCCTTTGACTTTTTCCCTATTATTAGGAAGACCTTAGTTCCACCAACTAGGGGGCATACCTTCCATTGTGCATCAGAAGATCAAGTTCCCTCTAAATGGAAAGGTCATTATCATCCCTGCTAAAATAAACAACATTATTGCTTATCTGAACATGGTCCCATCAAGATTCCAGGTTTCTATGATTAGTGATGGTCATATCGATCCCAAAGTTGCTACTGTAATGATGAAGATGCAATGTCTACTTAGAAGAGGATTAGGAGGAAGAAACATTAGAGTCACATAATTCTCTAACTTTTGAGGAAATACTAATAGAAATGGTCTAAGGTACGATCCTGAAAAGGATACTAGGGCTAAGGAATCAACCTTTTTTATGGCTGAAAGCTCAACCCAAGTGTAGATGGCAGGGTCTAGCGTGTGTCCAAGATTTTAGCAACCGTGACACTATTTAAGCTCAGGGCTTTAGAGAACACAATAACCCCTATCATAAAGACATGGCATGGAGATGAGGAGTCTCTACCTAAGGTAATAACTGGGACAGCACGAAAAGGTGGTACTCAATTCCCTAAAAGAAAGCTAGCACCACAACTAGGAGATTCTAGGTACAGAATACTGACTTCTTTCAGTTTCATGTTCTTTTAGAGTTACTTTATAAATTACTATATTATCCTCTATTTACATGCAATTTCATATAAACCCTTATTCTAGCAATTAACTCCAAGGCAAACCAATCATGAAAATACAAGTAAATAATGCATTCATTCAAACATATAATCCTTAAGCTCGTCTAATGTACATTAATTTTAATTAAATGAGCTAAATGTACGTGTTTTAATTTACAAGTGAGCTAAAGACTAATGGGCTTAATTCATTTTAATTAAATGAACCTAAGTCTATTTTTTTTAATTCTAAAAAGATGGGCCTAAATCTACAAATTATGGAGATATTTAAATTAGTAGGCCTAATTCTACATGTTTTAATTCTAAGGTGATCTTAAGTCTACAAATTATGAGAAAGGCTTAAATTAAGTGGGCTAAGTCTAAATTAATTAAATTAAATTAAGTGGGCCTATTTCTAATTTACTAAATGGGCCTAAGTTATCTCTACCCTAAGTCTAATTAATTATGGGCCTAAAATGCATTTTAATTAATTAAACCTAAAAAAACCTAAATTTATTTAAGTGGATTAAAAACTAATATGGGCATAAGGCCTAAAACACAAAAAAATAAACAAACAAGCCAAAATAAAACATATTAAAACAATTAAATAAAAAGATCAAATAACTAATTAAATTAATTCCTTCCAAAACCCTAATTTTCATTAACGTGGAACCTAAATTAATCTACTCCCACCATTGATTTTAACTAATTACCCAATTGAAACCCTAATTTTAGTAACCAATTATTTAAAATAAACAAGCAACCACACACATAATTCCACTATTTCCACTATTGGGGCTATTACAATAATATATAGAAAATAATAATAAAAATAATTAATACACCCGAAAAACATAAATAAAATAAAGCAATTAAATAAAACAATAAAAAAACCTAGAAACTATATCTCTACAAGGTTTTATCCATGGCATTCCATGGACCTCTTATGGATTTGATTCTCTAAGTATGATCATCATGTGTTTTCCTCCATAATCACCAACATAAACACAAAAATAAACAATGATTAGAGTTTAAATAAAATTAAAATAAAGATTAAATAAAATTAAAATCAAACTAAATAATCATATAAAAATAAAAGAAAAAGAGTAGAAGAAGGGATGAATGAATAGATGTAGTATTGATTAGCTCCTTAGAGTGTTATCAATCACCATTGCTTTTAATAGATCTTCAAAACTTGATGTCCTCCTCTTCAAAAGTTTATTGCTCTTGCTTTAAAATAAAGAAAATCTCAAGAAAAATAATATTGTAAAGTAAAAAAATATGGAGAAGAAATATAAAGAGAATTTTTTAAGTAAAGAAAAGAGAGATTGTCTAAAGAGAGAGCCCCCACCTCCGAGAGCCTAAACCATCCTTATATAGGAAAAGAGAAAAAAAAAACCCTAATCCTACATACATAAGAGTTCCTATTTTAAAAAGACTTTATTTTCTGAAAATCTTGAAAAAAAAATTTAGAAAATTTTTAACCAATCAAAATTTAGGAAAAATATTTTCAAAAATTTTAAAAATTTGAAAAAATAGTGTGGGACCCGATCGGAATAGTACAATTTTGATCAGAATTATAGATTTATGATCCGTAAAATTTAAAATTTTCAATTAAGTCCTTAAAAAGTATTACAATTCATTCTTTTAAAAACATTAAACCCTTTCTTTAAAAAATGCATCCAGACTTTTGAGGCTTCAAACTTCAAGTATTAAGGACCTATTTATGATATTTTCATCATTGGAGTCCTCTGTCTCATCCATAACTCATCATCCTGAAATTGGGTGTCTACACCAAGTTTATTAAGGACAAGATAAGGAATAGGTGAGCAACGGAATGAAGAAACCAGGGTTCAAGATCTTTAATGACACCTTCAAGGAGAAGCACTTACCAGACATGATCATCGAGACTGACATCTATGAGTTGATGAAAAACCTAGAGATAGAATATAAGAGTGAAGTTATCAATCATGCCCAAGCTTCTGCCATCCTCAAATTGAGCATCAATGACATCTTGTTTGAAGACATTGCTGATGATGATCTCTGCACTTTTTCTTTATTTGAAAATGATTATGTAATGAACTCTAAAGTTAATGCAATGAAATTAGATTTTGCTTACTTATTTGATGTCTTTCCTGATGGTAGTGTGCATTGCATTGATCAAAACATTAGCATATTTAACATTCATTCCATATTCACTAAACCATTTAACATTCACATGGAATTTGAACCATGTATTTTGCATATTTAGAAAGATGTTACCCTTAAAAACATGAGAGAAATTGAAAAAATATTAATAAAATATTCAAAAGTATTTCCTGGACGTACGATGATATGCCTGGTATTGATAGAGACATTACTCAACACTTCATTCCAACCAAAGAAGGGTGGAAATTGATAAAGTGGAAGCTGACAAGACTTAGACTAGAATAGGCCCAACTAGTGAAAGAAGACATCGAGAAACAGATCAAAGCAAAATTCCTAGAGGTAGTAGACTATCCAAAATGGTTAGCAAATGTGGTGCCAGTACTAAAGAAAGATAGAAGGGTTAGAATCTGCGTCGACTACAGAGATCTGAACAAAGCCTGCCTAAAGGATGATTTTCCATTACCTCATAAAGATATACTTGTTAATAGTGTTGCCATATGTGCAATGTATTCCTTCATAGATGGATTCTCTAAGTACAATTAGATCCTAATGGCCATTATCAACAAAGCAAAGACAGCTTTCATAATAGAATAGGGTACTTACTACTATAGAGTAATGCCTTTTAGACTAAAGAATGCAAGTGCAACATACTAGAGAATGGCATCAGTAGATGGTGGGGTTTAGCACGCGTCTAAGATTTTAGCAACAACGACACTGTTTGAGCTCAGGGCTCTAGAGAACACACTAACCACTATCACAAAAACATGGCATGAAGATGAGGAGTCACCACCCAGGGTAATAACTAGGGCAAATCGAAAAGGTGTTACTTGATTCCTTAAAAGAAAGCTAGCACCATAACTAGGAGATTCTGGATACGGAATACCAACTTCTTTTAGTCTTGTGTTCTTTTAGAATTACTTTATGAAATACTATATTATCCTATATTTACATGCAATTTCATATAAACCCTTATTCTAGCAATTAACTCCAAGATAAACTAGTCATGAAAAATACAAGTAAATAATGCATTCAATAGAACATAATCTCTAAGTTAGTCTAATGTACATTAATTTTAATTAAATGAGCTAAATCTACATGTGTTTAATAAGTGAACCTAAAGGGCCTAATTCCTTTTAATTTTAATTAAGTGAACCTAAGTCTATTTATCTTAATTCTAAAAAATGGGCCTATACCTACAAATTATGAAGTATTTAAATTAGTGGGCCTAATTCTATATGTTTTAATTCTAAGGTGATCTTAAATCTACAAATTATAAAAAAAGGCTTTCACTTAATAGGCTAAGTCTAATTAATTTAATTAAATTAAGTGCGTCTATGTCCAATTTACTAAATAGACCTAAGTTATCTCTAACCTAAAAATCTAATTAATTATGGTCCTAAAATGCATTTTAATTAATTAAACCTAATCTTAATTAAATTAGTAAATTTATGAATAAAATGGATCTAATTATCAAACCTAAAAAAAGCCCCAAATTTATTTAAGTGGATTAGAATCTAAAATGGACTTAAGGCCCAAAACACATAAAAATGCAGAAACAAGCCCAAAAACAAATAAATCATATCAAAATAATTAAATAAAAGATCAATCAACCAATTAATTATTCTTTATAAAACCCTAATTATAATTAACATGCAACCTAAAATAATTTACTTCCTCCATTGATTTTAATTAATTACCCAATTGAAATCCTAATTTTACTAACCAATTAATTAACATAAACATGCAATCACACACATAATTCCACTATTCCTACTATTGGGGCTATTACAATAATTCATAGAAAATAATAATAAAAATAATTAATACAACCCCAAAAAAACATAAATAAAATAAATCAATAAATACAAAATAAAAACCCTAGAAACTATGTCTCTACAAGATCTTATCCATGGCATTCCATGGACTTCTCATGGATTCCATCCTCCAAACATGATCATCATGTATTTTCCTCCTCAAATAAAAAAATCAATAAAATTAAAAAGAAAAATAAAAGAAAAGAAGAATATGGAGAAGATGATGCTTATGGATGATTTTAATGGAGTGCTTCTAAAATTTTGTAAAACCACCATTTTTTTATAGGTCTTCGAATCTTCTTCTTCAAAAATCCTCCAAAGGTCTTCAATTAATCAATTAAGCAGAAGGTAATTTTTGTAGAGAGTGTTTTTTAAAAATAATTAACAATGGAAAAGAGTCAAGTAAGCTTTTTTTAAAAAAATCAACTAAAAGTCGAAAGAAAATTTGGCGTAGAGAAAATATCAAAGTAAAATTCTGCATAAAAGACTACTCCTCCCCAATCTCCCTCTTCCCAAGAACCAAAACACCTCCTTTTATAGTAAAACATCCCTTCAAACCCTACGTATAAATTTATTCCTAAAAGACTTCTACTTCCTTAAAAATATTAAATAAATATCAAAAATAATTTTAAGGACATTTCAAACCAATCAGGATTTAAGAAAAAGATATTTTTATTTTCTAAAAAATCTAAAAAATAGACGGAATAGGTCTAATTCCGACCAGAATAGTTCAAGTATTGAAGACCTATTCATGACATTTTCATCATTGGAGTCCTTTATCGTATCTATAACTCATCATCCTAAAGTTAGGTGTCTATAGTTGCCCCCTTTGTCACTGTTTACTTGACAAATTATGACAAAGCAAACTAGCACTCAATTTCTAAATTAAAAGTTAAGATACTTACTTGTTCTCCTTGAAGCTTTTACTTATGAACTTGCTATACTTAGATGTACAACATTGATTTAAAATGACACATCATACTTGGTCATATGATGTTGATTATACTCGGTTGTATAATCTTAAGTGAAAGGGACTTATTGCACTCGGTCGTACAATGTCGACTGTACTCTAACGTATAGTTTGAATTGAAAAGGAGCATCACACTCAGTCGTCTGATGCCAATTATACTCAATCATATAATCTTGATTGAAAATACATTGTACTCAATCGTACAATGTCAACTACACTTGGACATATAGTCTGTATTGAAAAGGAACATCATACTCGGTTGTATTATACCGATTATACTAAGTTATATAATCTTGATTGAAAATACATTGTACTCTATTGTACAATGCCAACTACACTATGATGTATAATCTGTATTGAAAAGAAACATCATACTCGGTTGTATGATGCTGATTATACTCGATCGTATAATCTTGATTGAAAATACATTGTACTCAATTGTACAATACCAACTACACTTGGACATATAGTTTGAATTAAACATACATTATACTCGATCGTACAATGCCAACTACACTCGGACGCATAGTCTAAATTGAAAATACATTGTACTTGTTCCTACAATGCCGACTACACTCGGACGTATAGTCTAAATTGAAAATACATTATACTTGGTTGTATAATACCGACTACATCATTGGAGTCCTTTATCGCATTCATAACTCATCATCCTAAAATTGGGTATCTACAGCGACTATAATGTTCCATGACATGATACATAAAGAAGTGGAGGTATACATTGGTGACATGATGGTCAAATCAAGAACCATGGAAGAACACCCCTCTGATCTTGAAAAGTTCCCTAGGGTCAACAAGTACAGTCTCAGGCTAAATCTAAATAAATAGATATTTAGGGTTACTTTAGGAAAGATGTTGGGATATGTTCTCAATTAGAATAGGATTAAAATGGATCCAAACAAATTGAAAGTTGTCAAAGAGATGCCAGTGCCAAAAACAGAAAAAAAAATCAGAGGGTTTCTAGGGAAACTATAATTCATCAGCAAATTCATCACTAAGTCAATAGTAGTGTGTGAATTGAACTTCAAGCAACTAAAAAAAGATTAACTGGTTGAATGGAATGAATAGTGTCAACTAGCATTTGATAAGATCAGAAGCCACCTAACTAACCCACTGGTTGTAAGACCATCAAAACAAAGGATACCTCTAACCCTGTATCTGGCCATCAAAGGGAATGCAATTGGTGCAATGTTAGCCCAAGAGGGAGAAACGAAAGTAGAACATATAGTTTACTACTTAAGCAAGAAGATGCTACCATATGAGGAGAAGTACAGCCAAGTTGAACAAATATGTCTTGCAATGGTATGGGCAATAAAGAAAATCAGACACTACTTTTAATCCTACAGAATTCAGGCCGTGTCTAAAATGGACCCAATGAAGTACCTCTATGAAGCTCCCTCTCTAGTGGGGAAACTTGCGAAGTGGCTCATGCTACTAATAGAATTTGGCATAAAATACCTGACTAAGAAGGCAGTAAGAGGGAGAGCAGTGGCTAAATTTCTAGCTCTCAACCCTACTCAAGACTTAGAAGAAATCCAACTGAACTTCCCAGACAACCTCAACCCAGCCATTGAAATTCAGGGATGGTGCATGTACTTTGACGAAGCAGTCAATCAATTTGGTGCAGGAGTCGATATAATACTACAATCTCCATAAAAGTGAAGTGGTACCAATTGCTAAAAGCTCGAGTTCAGAGTCATAAATAATGAAGCAAAATACGAGGCATGCACACTCAAAATAGAAGCTCTGCTAGCCCTGGATGTTACAGAAGTCAAAATCTTCAGAGATTCCATGCTAGTAATCAATCATGCCATGGAAGAGTGGGAACTAAAAGAGTAGCACTTAAAGCCTTATCTAGAAAATATAAGGCTACTCACCATGTCCTTTTAAAAATGCAGATTCATGCATCTCCTTAGGAATCACAATTAGATGGGAGATGCACTTGCTTTCCTAGCATCATTATGGTAAGGACCATCCAAAATGCCTTTGAAGCATCTGATTCTACTCATATCAATACAACCTTGTCATAAAGATTGTAGAATAGCAAAGATAGAAGCAGTTGAAAAGCCTTGGTTCTATGACATCTAGAGATATCTAAAGGAATAAGCCTATCCTGATCGAGCAGATGAAAGAGACAAAGTAGTCATTCGACCACTAGCATCAAAATTCACATCGCATCAAGATGTGTTATACAGAAGGACCTCAGATGGTTTACAACTATGATGTCTAGATGAAACTGAAGTTACAAGAGTAGTAGAAGTACACAAGGGTGTTTGTGTTCCATATATGAATGGAGCAATCCTGGCTAAAAAGCTAGTCAAACAAAGGTTCTTCTTGATGATGATGATGGAAGATTGCATCAAATTTGTAAGGAAATGCAATAAGTGTCAAATCCATAGGAATGTCAGTCACCTTCCCCCAATAGAACTGCATTACATCTCCTCTCCATGGCCCTTCTCAGCATAGGGGCTAGGCATAATTAGGGAAATCCACCTGACAACATCAAACAGACATAAGTTCATCTTAGTGGCAGTGGATTACTTTACAAAATGGGTAAAAGCATAATCATTCGCAAGGATAGGAGCCAAGAAAGTGGCTAAGTTCATTAAAAGAAACCTATTCTATCAATATGGGATCCGCCATCACATCATCTCTACCAACGGTGTCCAATTCCAAGGGGAAGTTAGAGAGCTACTAAGGAGTTGTAAGGTGGAACATCATAAATCTTATCCTTACCGACTATAAGCAAATGGGACCATCAAAGCTACAAACAAGAACATTAAAAAGATCTTGTCAAAGATGACTCAGACTTACTAAGACTAGGCAGACAGATTGCCATATGCCTTATAAGGATATCAAATAATAGTTAGAACTTCAACAAGAGCAACTCCTTTCTTATTAGCGTATGGATCATAAGCAGTTCTTCCAATTGAAACAGAGATCAAGTCTCTTCGGGTAGCAATCACATATGAATTGCCAGAAGTATATTGGGCTCAACAGAGGCATGATAATCTCACTCTCTTAGATAGGCAAAGGCTCAAGGCTTTATACCACACATGGTTGTATTAGGCTTAACTAGCCAAGACCTTCAGCAAAAGAGTAAAACACAAGAGTGTGAAAGCAGGAGACTAGGTGCTAAAGCAGGCAAGATAGAACATTTCAAACCCTAAAGGGAAATTCAGACTTAACTAGGAAGGCCCATACATGGTCAAACATGTCCTATCAAAAAGAATAGTCATACCAATGGATTCTCTAAACCTATCAACACAGACCGTATAAAGAAGTACTACATCTAAGGTATAAAAAAAATCATCCCGCTGAGTTAAAAACCTAAAAACAGTAGCTCAAGTAAAAGTTAGGGACTTCCCACTGAGTTGAAAACCTAAAAATGGTAGCTTAGGAAAAAAATTAAAGAAAAAGAGAAAATACTTAGCTAGAAAACTTAAGAAGGCTAGTTAAGGATAGGGGTAACCTAAAATTCAAAATTTGTATGAATGTGCTTGCGCTTTTCTTAAATGATTATAGTGAAATGACAATGATTACCAATTTATGCAAAATGTCTTTGAAAAGTGCAACATATTTTATCATCATGAATTGCATCAAGCATGCTCTGCATTTTCTTTCATTACATGACCATGGTTCGTACCATCCTCTCTATGCTCACTCCTTAAGATTAGCCACTATCGTATAATAAAAAAAGCCCAACCAGGCATGAAAAGCTTTAAAAGACACACCCTAGGCAAGGAAAGGAAAAAAATAGAAAACCCATCTAAGTGCAATAAAGCTCCAAAAGGAGACACCTTAGGCAAAAAAGGGAAAAAGGCAGACAATAGTAATGGAAAATATCATCAACAATGATATATAGCAGGAAGCATATATAGTCATCATCGTACAAGCATAATACAACATGCAAGACAAATGCTCAGATACAACACTAGAGTCCATAACCTCAAGAAAATAATATGACAAAGCAAACCACAGACCAAAAGTCCTACACCTAGCTCATAAAACAACTACATTGGCTGTGGCTGCCATCAAAAGCGAGCAATGATCCTACTCAAGCATCCTCCTTATTTAATCCTGACTCATCAACATTCATCGCAAAGGATGATAGTCGTGACTCTAGATCATTGATACGGTCACGATAAGTTGCACACCCGCACTCCCATTCATGACTAGCAAGATGGTGTTAAACCTACATTACACATTGCATATCATACACTCATACACAAAACATGTTCATAAAATAAATAAGTACAATAAAAGAAGGCATACCCTCTAAGTGGTAGCGAACTTCAAAAAGCACTATTGTGCATTGCTAGCAATAACATACTAGTACTTACCAGAGGTGACATGAATCAACAAAAGCAATTAAATAAGTCAACCACCACTTAATAAATAAATAAAACACATGTAAGAATATGTGGAGAACATGAACATGGGTAGCATCAGCAAGAGCAACAACTGACTGAGGAAAGCTAGTTCTAGGGAAATCGAAGCTCACTTCTCTTCAAAGGATATCCATCCTAAGAAAAGACAAAGATGATTGAATCATTAAATCCCTAAGGATAGTGCTACTAGAAGCCACACCACTGGCATGAGTAGTCACCTCAGTGCGAAGGGTGCCTTTATCCTCCTCAAAGTGGGATCTAGAAGTCCTTTAACGTCACTGTAGATAAGTTCTCATAACTCATGTCAATTATAGTTTATTACTAATAAAGTTTGCTACATGCTTGTACCAAATCAGGAATAAAAGCTTACTGGATCATAATAAAGGACTCTCAATGACCCACATAATGGTTGAAACCTCAAACCCGAGGGATGAGATGCATTTGCCTAAGAAGGTGGAGGTGAAGGAAAGGTCTTACTAGCTACAACATCAATTAACTGAGGGATCAATACATCAACAAAAGGCAAACCCGCACTCTCCAAGAGGCTCTTAAAGGGGAATCTTATCATAACAGTAGTGAGATTATCACTACAGAGCTCATGGCCCTAGAACATATCACTAGGAGGAGGGATAGGAACTCTCCTCATGTATGGGCCATCCCACCAATGATGGACTCGCTCGCCCAAATACCATACCCTGCCAATAAGGCCATAGAGCAACCCTCGTCTCTCTATCAATTGCCATGCAGCCACCATCTCTACTGTCTAATGAGACCTTGCCACCCACCATTGAAGAATGATATGCTCAAATGGCAATAATGACCACAAAACCCCTAAGAAAAGGAATAACCAATACAATAAAAATCAGACATACCTGATCGAGGGATAGCTCCCTCATATGATCTCGAGCTACCGTGCAATCCTCAATCAAATTAGTAGTCTTCCTAATCTAGTAAGATTAATGAGGAAAGCCATCCTCCTAGAAATGCTCGATGGATGGACAAGGGAGAATCACAAACTCATATGCCCAGATCTGTCAAAATTAGAAGGTCAGAAATAACAAACCAAAAGCAAAAGAACAAATAACAAAACTCCTACTTACATCCAGCACGAACAAGCACCTGTAGATCCTTGAGTTACCTCAACATGTTACGTCAATTATTGAGCACATATGAGCAAGGTAGTAGTACCCCATCAATAGCCTGACAAGATATCTAGATCTCCTAAGACAGGTAGCAATTGTAGATCACCCGTACCTGAAGGGTTCAGGAAGATAACAACACTCATCAAATAAAATAAAAGCAATAAGCCAGCTGCTCTGCTGAAATAAGACCATTATCATATCAAGACTACATGGAAGAAATAAACTTCATGCATTAAGCAAGATATTGGCAACCAAACTTCATAGGAGTCACTACCCCGAGCAAATCCCTTGTGAGACACCTCCTTGCCACAGCAGTAGAACACTCCTCCTCATTGAAAGGAATGAACACTCTAAAAAAGCTCAAGACTGTGATGGTGGCAAAGTCTAAGGGGGTAATAGTCATCTCCCTGATAGGCAGATGGAAAGTATGCGTACAAGTGCCCCCCACGCGTAATCACACACACTTCCTCCTTCCACGTGCTCTTTTATGGTTTTATGCACACTTTGATATTTTGTACACTCACTTCTACAATCCTAAACTTCTGTTTGAGCATAAGATATGCACCAAACTCACATAAAAATACACTAATATGGACTCCATCTGTCTAAAGACACTATGTGTGCACCACTTTCTATAGAAAACTCAACATCTTATAAAAGAATAAGAGGAAGGAAAATTCACTGTAAGGATATCTTACTCCAAATCATCAAAATAACATCCTCAACATGACAAATCATTGCATCATCACTATATCATTACTACATCATCACTACGTCATTATTGCATCATCATCATTACCTCATTCATTGCTTAGAAGCACCCACATTAATTAAAAGCCTCTCAAATCACTTAAGAGCACCCTCACATTGCTTAGAAGCACTCACTTTCATTTTCTTAGAAGCACTCTCATTGCTTAGAAGAAGTCACACTCATCGCTCAGAAGCATTCACATTGCTTAAAAGAACTTTTCACTACTTAAAAGCATCCTTCCACTACTTAGAAGCATCCTCACATTGCTTAGGAGCATCCATAATGCTTACAAGCATTCTCATTTGCTTAGTAGAATCCTAATTTGCTTAATTGCATGATCATTTCATATGACACCTGAGAAGGTTATAGTCATATGTTCATCTGTGTGACACCTAAGAAGGTTATAGTCATATGTTCATTTGCATGACACCTAAGAAGGTTATAGTCATATGTTCATTCGCGTGACATCTAGAGAGGTTATAATAGCATGTTCATTCATGTGACACCTATGAAGGTTATAATCGCATGTTCATTCTTATGACACTTAAGAAGGTTATAGTCGCATGATAATTCATATGACACCTAAGAAGGTTATAGCCATATATTCATTTGTGTGACAACTTAGAAGGTTATAGTCGCATATGCATTTTGCTTAGTAGCATCTTCATTTATGTGACACCTAAAAAGGTTATAATTACATCTACAGTCTACACTTTGCATCAATCACAGGCTTGCATATATCCCAAAATAGCACCTTACATGATGACCAAGTCATATAACAACAACAATAAAAAAAACACAACAGTAGCAGTCAAATCTTAAGAAGACATCTAGACACAACCCACAAGTAAGTATATCTCTCCCTACTAAAATTTTTTTCACATCTTTGCATTTTGCTTCATGTGTATTGACACTAGCGCTAGGTGGCTATGCAACACATGTGAAGCAGGGGGCAACTGCCATACCTCAAATTTGACTATCCCCAAAAAGATCCAATGATGAAACAAATCCCCGAGATGACTAGAGTATGCTCGTTCATAACACCTCTATAATGTGCAACCTTAAAAAACTTAACCGACCCCACTAGTGTGCAAAATTGATCATTGAGCAATTAAGTTGTCCTTTGACCTTGCAAAATGCAAATTATCATAATAATGAGAGGTATATTTCAAGAAAACTCCTCTCAGAATACTCAGCTCGTTGAGTCGGTGCACATTTTGTTAAACTGAGACCTGACTATGTAAAAAAAATATAAATCAATTTCAATAAAATGGACTTTCAAAACATGTTTGGAGGGCTCTAAAACCTCTGAAAGTGGTCCTAGAATGGTCCAACACAACTTGAGTATCAGTGTATATCGCTTAGAAGTGAGCATAAACACCCCTAAGTGTCATGTACTAAAATCAAGGCTGACTTTGGCAAAACGAACTTTGAAACTAGGTTTGGAAGGCTAAAAAACCTTAGAAACCAACCCCGGAACAATGAGCATAGAACTTAGGAAGAGCACATAAAGCATCGAAGTACACGTGAAAATGCACGCGTGCATGAGTGGCCACATGCCAAGAGTATGACCATGTGCACACTATGTGTGGCCACGCATAAAAATCTACTTTTACACGCATGACCACACCTACACCACCCTATTCTACACATTTATTCCTATAAATAGACCCCTATACACCCCATTTTGGAGGGGGGAGCAAGTGAAGACACACACACACTCCAAAGTCAGTCCAATCGAAGGCACGAGAAATCCCACTCCGTATAGTTTTTGCTATCCCACAGCCTTTCCATTAGGTTGTTAGATCCCTTTTTCCACTAAACCCAGCCTCATCTTTATCGAATCACACTTCAAAGGTATACAATCTCATATCATTGTACTGTCATTTTGAACCTCTCAAAAATAAAAGCTTGATAATCTCTTAAAGCTAAAGCTTTAAAGCTCACACAAGCTTAGATGAGTCTGAGAACCATACAATTATTTTAGCATGTTCATTTTACCGCATTGCATTTTATTTTACTATTGCCAACATTTAGGAATAATGTTGTGCTTGTGTAATAAGATTGGAAATCCTACATGCTATGTGAATAATATATGCTTTATTATGCTCATTTCACATTATCATTCTACATCCTCTATTTTTGAAATCATGAAATCACACTGTAAAAATCAATAACGTGGAAAAGTTCATGTCCCGAATTATAGTCATTATGCTCTCGGTCTAGTGATGGCCTCATGCATCATTTATATTATCATCATTCATCATCATAGCATAAATAATTACTGCAAGCATGATCATCCTATCATTCATTGAGTAAGCTATGTAAATGATCATGTTATCCTTGTAGATCAACCATATTATATTTACTTTTCTGCAATCTTTTTCTTTTCATATGTATTTTATTAAGAAAGTGATGTAATAAAATTTTTAGCTTTATCATCCTATACTTTTTGATGTACTATGTGAATGCCATACAAATTGTCATTACAAAAACTAAGGTTTTTCAGTAGTTATACATCAAATATCCTATAATGAGAAATAGTCAAAAAGTAGATGCGATCTCACAAACCCAAAAATATCTATTGGGGACAATACTCGCTGAGTGACCCAATATTTTTCCTTTCTTTTCCCAATTTTCTAAAAATCGAGTGGCAACTCCATAAAATAAAAAATGTCTCATCCCCCTGAGACCAATCACTTTTCCTTATTCAATAAAGTTGCCATGTCCCTAAAAAATGGAAAGACCCGTTACATTGTCTAATAAAGTAATAAAAAACCACAATAAAAGTGACGGTCACTTACAATTGGATATAGAATAAGTTATGCAAGGAATATAGATGATTGATATGGAATCTGTCTCTGAATAATTATGAGAAGATACCTATGGGCCCCTCAATGAGTTAGATTGACGATAAATGTATGGACATACTAAAATGTATTAATGAACAATTATCAATATCAGATAAGGAGTTATCAGTATCAGTCTACTTAGGATCGAGAAACAATATGATTGAACAATATAATGATGAAATATTCTATGACTTATGTTCCACCAAGATATCATATGACAAAAGGACTATAATAAATGCTATGAATTAGGTTATGTCGGATTATTGACCTTCACATAACTTGGGTAGTAATAATGTCTTACCAGAGACCAATTATGACTTATGGGCTAAAATGGAAATTTTAGGCCCACTACCAACGTTGTATGAACCTACAGGGTCACACACTTAGAACAAGCCCAAAGCAAAATTGGGTCAATTAGCCCAATAATAATCTCTTTAAAAAGAAAAAATAAGTGAATATATATATATATATATATATATATATATATATATATACATTTATTTATTTATCTATTTATTTATTTCCTTAATTATTTAAGGTAAGAGTTATCTTAATTATATAGGAAATAATTCTAATTGTAGAATTAAAATTTTTTTAAAAAGCAGTTTAATCTTACCAAAACTTTTTTTGTAAGTGGAGGCTTATAAAACCCTAGGAATTTCATTCTCTAAGGTTTAGGTTAAGCTATTATTCTCCTCCTTCCTCCACTTCTTTGTGAAAGAAACAAACATATAGATAGATAAAAACTAAAAAGAGTCTTAGAGAGAAAAAGGTACTAGCACACTTATACTATTTTTGATTCCTTGTTTGTGGGATACCGATAAAGGGCTTGGCTTTATTGGCAGTGTCTTGATTTGACAAGACCTATACAAAAAGCTTGAGGTAGGGTATCCCTCTCTCTTCCTTCCAACCATCTTGCCATAAGATTGTCTTAGTAAGTGTTTGGAAATCCTTTTTAATAAATTTATTCAAATTACATAGATTTTGTGAGGGCTTCATGATTAAATTTTTTATTTTTCACTATGTGTATAAATCGTGGAAACCTAACAGTGGTATCAGAGCCACTTGTAATTTGATTAAATTGATTTTATTATATATGTGATATATACATGAGATATATGGAATTAGTTTATAAATAAATAAATACATATATATATATATATATATATATATATATATATATATATATATATATATATATATATATATATATATATATATACAAAAAGCTTGAGGTAGGGTGTCACTGGAGTGAACCCCCTCTCTTCCTTCCAACCATCTTGCCATAAGATTGTCTTAGTAAGTGTTTGGAAATCCTTCTTAATAAATTTATTCGAATTACATGGATCTTGTGAGGGTTTCATGATTACATTTCTTATTTTTCACTGTGTGTATAAATCGTGGAAACCCAATAATGGTATAAGAGCCACTTGTAATTCGATTAAATTGATTTTATTATATATGTGATTTATACATTATATATATATATGCTTTTGATTTTAAAAAGTGTTTTCAAAAATCAATTGAACATTTTTGTGATGATTTAATTATGTACATTAATTAGATTAATGTCTATGATTGTTTAATATGATGAAACATTGTTTGTAGTATGAATTTTATCAAAATTACATGTTTTTTGAAAATAGAAATTTGGTTAGAGGGGGACACAACCATGTCACTTAGATGACATACTCATGTCTAGTTATTCATCTGTGAGAATACAGACAAACACGGTTGTGTCTGATTGACATAACCATGTCAATTAAGGTAGATTACATTCTTGTTCAAGTGTTGAACAAAATAAATATGTATTGAACATATTAATTTGAAAGGTAATATGATTACAAGCCCTTTGATCCTGAATAGATTTATCACATATTTCATTCTTGTCATAATATTAATTAATTTTAATGAAAAATTAAACTATTATGATGTATATGTTTGGTGTGAAATGCATGGTGCATGGCATGACCCTTAAGACTAATGTGATGGGATTTATATTATTCTTTTTATGGGTTGTAATTTATTAAATACGGCCTATGAGTCATTTTTCATTTGTTGTAATTTTATCAAGTAGTAATAGAATAGTATATACTACAACCTATAATGTAATGTAAATTAAGACCTAACATGGAGATCCAAAATGTATGCCAAGGATGGAGATCCAAGGTGAAAGGTTCAAGATGAAGATTGTTTTTTACCTAGGATTGACCATTGATCTTCATATTGGCTTTTGAAGATCAAACTAGATTGGGGCTATGCTATGTCATGTTTACTTTATTATTATTATTATTATTATGTTATGTATGTGACATTATACATGAGATGCTATGTATGTATAGAACATAATAATAACCAAATAAGCTAAATAAGAACCACCCTCATTTAATATTAAGTCACTATAATGCCTCCTATATACTCAAACACTTTTCAAGCCTTAGATTACCATATATGGGTCTACCAAAGCATAGTGTATTAAGTCATCCCTAAGTTGGATAAGAGTGATATCTAAATATTTGTTATAGTTTGACTTAACTAAGTCATTAAAAGGGTTTTGGACCTGTGGCATGAAATGGGATTTTTAGCCAGGACATGTGATGTTAAATCCCATTCCTTTCCAAGAGTTATATGAGATGTAATTGGTAAAAGTTACCTACCTAAATAACTATACTTTAGGCACTGAGCCAAACTCACTTAGATTATAGTGAAATATGGATCTTGGCCCACTAAAATTTATAAATTAATTGTAAAGTTATTGATTTTAATGAATTTTTATAGGATTTTCAATTATGCCTTATTAAAATAATTTAATAAAATATTGAATTCACTATATATATATTTGTTATTGATAATGGCATCAAACACTACATCTAATTTGTCACTAGGACCAATTCTTAAGAAGGATAAGCTCAATGGAATGACTTCCTTGGCTTATACAGAAACTTAAGAATTATTTTTAAGCAAGAGAGAAAGGAATATATCCTTGATCAACCTATCCCAAATGAATCAGCTACTAATGCACCTAAAGCTCAAAAGGATGCTCATAGTAGGCATCTTAATGACTTTATTAATGTCACTTACCTCATGCTTGGTTTCATAGAATTAAATATTTAAAAGCAATTGATGGAGATGGATGCTTATATTATAATTGGCCATCTCAAAGAAATGTTCTAAGAGAAAGCTAGAATTGAAAGGTTTAGGACTATAAAGGCATTACTTTCCTATAAGTTGACTATTGGTGGCTCAATGGCTCCTTATATTCTTAAAATGAAAAGTCATCTTGAAGACCTGGAAAGGCATGGTCCTAAGATTGAGGAAAAATTAGCCATTGATATTATTCTTCAATCTTTGCTATAAACTTATGATGGGTTTGTTATAAACTATAACATGCATGGCATAAACAAAACTATTTTTGAGTTATATGGGATGCTTAAGACTATTGGGAAGAACATCAAGACTACCAAGGATGTTATGATAGTCAATAAAGGGAAAGGTATAAAAAGGATAGGAAAGGGTAAAGGCAAGATTAAGGCTTCTAAAGGCTTTCAAAAGCCTAAGCCCAAGCCTAAACCTGCACCTTAAGCAAAACCACCAAAGGAGGAAATTTGTTTTTTTTGCAATGATCAAAGCCATTAGAAAATAAATTGCAAGCTTTATTTGGATGATCTGAAGAAGAATAAGGGTAGTACAACTACCTTTTTAGGTATTCATGTTATAAAAGGCAATTTATCTACTTTTGATTCTTGGGTATTAGATACTGATTCTGGGTATCACATTTGTATTAATGTGCAAGGTCTAAAAAGGAGTATAATCTTAGCTAAAGGCGAAGTAGACCTATGAATTGGAAATGAAGCAAGAGTTACTATATTAGCTATAGGAACTTATAATATAACTTTGCTTAATGGACTTATTTTAAGTTTGGAAAACTATTATTATGTACCTACTATGAGTAGGAATATCATTTTTGTTATTATGCACCCCTATTAGAATGTTACCCTTAAACATCTAATAAGGAAGCATACATGATAAGGGAACACTCTCATATTTAGTACCCAAATATTGAAAACTTTTCCAAAAAGAGTAATGGTTGTATAGTGGAAGAATTAACGATAGTGAAGGTTAAATTTTTTTCTAAACATTACGTAATTCAACCTATGCATTTAGTTGGATGCCATTATTATTATATCTAGACTTAGTATAAATATCAACAACTCTTAATAAGTAGTATATGTAATACACAATATTAAGGAGAACAATAGGAATCTGCCATTTATTACTTAAACTATTTACATCTAGCAAAGATAGAGTACTGATTACAACCAAAACACATACACATCTAAATACACAAAAATTTATAAGATTGTAATCTTCTTTAATATAGTAACCCTAGCTTCATAATACATATACATCATAGGGTAATACAAGTACAAAAATAAAATAAAAAGTTTGTTCTTAGATCTCCATCAGCATTAGTTAAGGACAAGAGAAATGCAAACATCAAAGGCAGTCTTGTAGATTATGAGGACCATTATGATGACCTGCTCTCCACGGCTTTCCTTTACTATCAAAGTGCAGAAAGGTGTAATCATAGGTTCCATCAGCACCTTTCAGTCTAGCATTGTACTAACAGAGTGCCTTATAGAGTGCTTAATAGTCATCTCATCCACCTACACTTCTTGGCTCATAATCATAAGACATCTATAGTGCTTATACATATATATTTATATATGTAGCTAGAGGTAACACAGTCAACCTGAAAAAGAAAAGCAATGAGGTATGAGTATTTTTAAAGAAAATACCCAGTGAATGAACAGAATAATAAGAGGTAGGATACTTAACACTATGAAACAAAATTATTCCATCAAAGAAGTAATTTAACAACATAAGATGATTAAGGGAAATTTTAAATTAATAAATAACCACATAAATAATGAATACTTTTTGTTATCCTTTATTTTTATCCTTTATGTAATTTTTATTATTTGTCTAAAGTATTTGATTTCTAATTAATAATAATTCATTTATATTGCTAATTCAATCCATGAATCACTTTTGACATAATTTATTAACCACCCAACTATATTTATGTTTTGAACATGATTACTTGGTCAATGTATAATCAAATAATGACTATTAGCATAATATTATTAACATAAAGAATAAATTCAGTGATTATTAAATTGATGAGCACCAATACATGTACGTAGGTGGATATCAAGTACAACTAGTACTTCGAACGTCTAACAAGTTATATGCATACAGTTAACCAATCGAATTCGTCACAAAGGCATAATGGGTCTTAAGCATGGCCCTAAAGACAGTTATAAATAACATGGCAATTTCAAATAATTTATTTTTGTTAATTCATTTTGATAGCTACACCCTAAGTATAGTTTTACATCAATTCATAATGTAAAATGTAGTATCTTGGACACTATCTTACAATTCACATGACTTAGCCATGTCCTAGACATGGTCTTACTATCCTTATTCATGCACAAGTATGTGCTTAATTAAAACCTTTCCAATTTACTTCTTTAGGTGTTGTTTGATAAATTACTCATATATATATATATATAATTTGGAATTTGGAATTATACTCTTTAGGAATTAAGTTCTCACAACTATTCCTTTACAATTATAAATTTAGTTATAAAACTTATTCATTATTTTAAAGTAAAAGGTGTGCCATAACTTAATTAAATAGAATATGCTAGATCATCCACATTTATTATGACTATTACACAATATGCTTTAAACTCTCAAATGTTGACTCAAGTCATAGATGTTATATCTTGATTAAAATCACCTATTCTTAATGACCTTCATTAGTCCTTAAAAATCCACTACACACACATAGAATTTTGTCTACTATTCAACATAATTTTTAATAATTAAGAGTCACTTTGGTCATCAACAAGACATTACCACATCTCTCCTATTTGTTCGGTTACTCTAAGTATAATTCATAGAAATATTTTTAAGACAATTACAAAAAAAAAAAAAAGAGCAATCAATCTTTAGTATAAATGAAGTGGAACTTAAAGGAAAGTATCACTAAAATCAACTAGACACATAGGTCATCAAAAGCTCAACTCAACAGGAAAAGATGGCCACTTACAAAGGATTTACAGTACTAAACAAAGCCTATGTGGTTTCTTTACATATATTTTTTTTTGTAAGTTACATCTTTAATTTGGTAAATGAATTCTTTGGCTACAAGTGCACATTCTTATCTTTTTAATTTTGGTTCTATTTTAAAGCATCATTATATAATTATTTAAACTCAATTCCCATATTTTGTATTTATTAAATTCTATAACAAAACCCAATGTTTCACATTAGCAAATTCAATAGCAATAGAAATATGAGGTTTATGATGATTTAAGAGGAACAATTTAACATGATTCGAGAGGAAGCTATGTAACTCAATTCCAAAGGAAAAAACACATAAAATAATGAATATTTAGGGTTGTTTAGGAATCAGAATTCAATGAAGATAGGCAATACCAAAAGCACTAAATTCCAACAACATAAATTCAAATTTCAAATTTCATGAAGAAGGCAACACTAAGAATACAAAGTTTTAGCAAGCAACAGAGAGTTTAAAAATAAGCTACAAGATTATTACAAGGTAAGAAGGTAGGGGTTCACTCACTATCAAGTCTAGCCTTTATGTTTCCCCTTACTACTTTAACAGACTCTTCTCTATGTCTTCTGTCAGCTCTAATGTGAACCAAGCAAGCACTAAACATGTTAACCAACATGATGATCCATTCAACTATAATGGTTTAATGATTAGAACATGTATGAAGAAATTTAAAGATGGTTTATAATTATTCTTGAAGCAAAATATCAAGTTTGGGATAGAGAATCAAAGCATAAGTGCAAATGGAGCTTAGTTGAGTGAATTTAGAGAAAGTTAGGCATAAAGGAAAAACCATCCTTTCTACACCTTATTAATATATTTTGACCTTCAAAATGAAGAATTAATGTCAAACTCTTCAAGTGGAGTGATTTGCACTCAAAATACATAAAGTGAAATTTTGAAGATTTTAGAAGGTTCTAGAAGATGCTAAGGGAATCTACAAGAATTAAGAATCTTTCAAGAATATTCTCTATAAATAAAACCCTAGATGTGATGAAGAGTGACTATTACTCATATTTAAAGAGTTGGTCAAATTTTGCTTAGTTGTCATTAGTTGTTAGTTTGACTTTTCAAAGCTTAGTTGTCATATTTTTTAAGGGATCCTATTTAGTTAAGGATTTTCCTTTATACGAGTCTTTAGGAATAAGTAAAAAAATATATTCCTTCAAGGATTAGGATGCTACATTCCTATATAAAGGCCATAGCAATGCAACACAAATTTAGAAGAAGTTTTATCAATTAAATTTCAATTCTTATGAGGTTAAAGTCCTTCTCTTTTGTTCTTAAAAGAAATTTAGTGAATTTATCAAGTAAAGGTTTGGTACATTCAAATGTAGTTTAATTTAAAACTGACTTTGTTAATCTTAGGTTTATATTGAATAACCTTTAATTCTTTATAATTAATGTTATTAAGTATAGGTTACTTAAGGGTCCTGTTAGGAATTAGAGTTTTCCTTTGCTTAATTTATGAACGATCCTTAGCAATATTATTAAGATTGAATATGGGTTTGGTACAAGTTAACCACATTCGTATCATTTGGTATTAGAGCATTGGCTCATTAATCAAGTATGTATAATTTCTTTTCTTTGTTGTTTGCATTTAATCTAGAAAAAATCATTATTTCTTTTTTTATTCATTTTTGTGTCTTGTTTGATATCAATTCATTTTATTTGTGATCATAGAGTCCAAATTCATTTTTCTTTGTTATCTTGAGTTAATTTCATTATTTTCTTAATATTCCAATCTATTTCTAGTCTTTAAACAAAAAAAATCAAATTCATTATTTTATTCTTGTTGTTTTACATCTTAAAATTCTTGTTTGTCACAAATATATATTAATTTGAGTTTATTCTTACTTTAGAAATTTTGCATTTGTTATTTAAAAATAAAAAAATAAAAAAAGGAAGAAATTTTTTTTTGAATTATGAAAAAAAGTTAAATTGATCAAGTTTGAATTCAATTTGGCCTAAAACAATTCCAATTTGTTGTTTTGATTCTAAACTTAATGCCTTTGCCTTATTTCAATTCTGAATATTCTACTCTTCTTCTTAAGTTACATTTGGGGTAGTTTAAACATTTATTCCAAATTTTCTTGTTTTCATTTTGTTTGGATATTGACTTTGTTTATTGTGGTTTCTTTGGCTCTTATAATTAAATTTGAGTTTTAATTTTTGCTTTATTTATTTTTTTATTGAGCTTCATTTGATAATTAATAACTTAAGTTCCATAAGAACTATAAGAAAGGAATTTGAGAGGTAAAAGGCGAGTGGTGAGCTCATAAGAGGGTAAAAGACTAATTGAGTGACATTTTTTGAGTGTAAACATTGAGGGAGTGTTACTTGTGCATTTTTTTTCCTTTTATTTCTTTGTTTACAACATGGTAGATCCAAAGGAGTTTAAGATAAATCCCAAATGGAAGCTCTTTATGAAGGTGATGCAAGAATAAATGAGTTAATTGTTAAACAACCATTAAAAGGTTTAAGAGCAAAAAGGGAGGTTAGAGCAAAGCTAAGCTATAACCACCATCAATAACACCAACAATACAACTTAAACCATACCTAGACAAGTTTGTAGAGGGAGATGGCGTGAATGATGATTATGAGTTTGTTAATGAGAGCATTTAAAGGCATAATAAGGAAAATAACAACTTAGGAGTGTAAAGATAAAATACCTAATTTCCATGAGAGAAGTGATCTCGAATCATATATATCATGGGAAAAGAAGGTAGATCTTGTGTTTAATTACCACAACTACTATAAGGAAAAGAAATTCAAGCTTGTAATCACTATATTCATGGGATATGCATTAGCATGGTGGAATTAACTAGTGATCTCAAGGTGGCATTGTAGTAAAGAACCTATCTCTACATGGCAAGAGATGAAGACTATCATGCGTAAGAGATTTGTGCTAAATTATTATTTTCACAATCACTTTCAAGGGCATAAATACGGTTCAAGGAATGTTAAAGTCATTGAAGTGGCTAAGAGACATGTCAAGGAAAAGAATAGAGGGGGAGAGCATAAATTTGAAATTTTATCTCCAAAGACAAATTTTGAAGACTTGTGTATCAATCAACAAAATAAAGAGATTCAATTTTCATATGGGAAAATTTTGGAAAGGGAAACCTATGAAGATGAGAGAAAATAATATAGTGAATTGGGTGTTAAAAATGGGTTGAGTGAGCAAGGTGAGAAATATGAAGAATAATTATGCATTGAAGTAGATGATCAGGTTATTAAAGAGGATGACAACATTCATATTTTAGTGAATGAAGAAAGTGTGACAAATGATTTTAAAGAGAAAATGGTTAATGAAGAAATTGTGGAGGTGTTAGAGCAAAATAATGCCAAGATGAAATATTGCAAGCAGTTGAAGATAATGGCAAGTGTGTGCAGCTTAGCAAAGAAATTGATGAGAAAATGTAGATTTTTGAAAAAGATATTGAAGCTAACAAGGAGTGTTAATAAATTTTTGAGCAACCTAGTGAACTTATAGACGATTAATTAGTCAAGGAGTTGTCAAGAGTGCATATTGTGATCATAAAGAGTATATGCACCATGAAGAGGGAAATTTGGAAGTTTGTGTATAAAAGATGAAACTAGAGATTGAGAGCATTATGAAGGATAAGAAGATGGTTATTCATCATGATGATACTAATAATTTTCTAGTGTTTTGAAAGTTGTTTTATAGAGTTTTGTGACATACAAATATCCATTTGATGATGCTCTTGAAATGCATTACAAGGTCAATAATACATTTGAAGATTTCATTCCTAGCATGAAGTATGAGAAAGAGTTGCAATATTTTACTTCTTTCAAGGGAATCCATGGAGTTTTCAATTGTTTCAAGAAGAGCTTAAGATATTCATGTTTCAAATTTAATAGGAAACAATAAGAATTCAACATTTACATGTTTGTGAATAGTAGTGTTGCATTTCAAGTAAGTCCTCAAGTTCAAGTTATTCTAAAGTTATTTATGTACATTATTGCTTTAAAAGATAAGTACTTTACCAAGGTGTTTGTATTTGAACCTAGAGGACATCCAAATATACTAACTTCACAAGATGGGTCAGATTCAAGGACGAATCTTTGTGAGGAAGGAGGGAATGATGTGAAACAAGCAAGCACCAAACATGTTAACCAACATGATGATCCACTCAAGCATAATGATCCAATGATCAGAACATGCATGAATAAGTTTAAGGATGGTTTAAGATTGTTCTTGAAGCAAATGATCAAGTTTGGGATAGAGAATCAAAGCAGCATAAGTGCAAATAGAGCTCAATTGAGTGAATTTAGAGAAGTTTGGCATAAGGGAAAAATCATCCTTTCTATACTTTATCAACATGTTTTGACCTTCAAATGAAGAATTCATGTCAAACTCTTCACGTGGAGTGATTTGCATTCAAAATACATAAAGTGCAATTTTAAAGATTTTGGAAGGTTCTAAAAGATACTAACGGAATCTACAAAAATCAAGAATCTTTCAAGAATAGTCTCTACAAATAAAACCCTAGATGTGATGGAGAGTGGCTACTACTTATATTTAAAGAGTTGGTTAAATTTTTCTTAGTTGTCATGAGTTATCAATTTCACTTTTCAAAGCTTAGTTATCATGAGGTATTAATTTGACTTTTCAAAGCTTAGATGTTTACATGCCTATATAAAGGCCATAACAATGTAGCACGAATTTAGAAGAATTTTTATGAATGAAATTTTAATTCTTATGAGGTTAAAGTCCTTCTCTTTTGTTATTAAAAGAACTTTAGTGAATTTATCAAGTGAAGGCTTAGTACATTCAAACCTAGTTTAATTTAAACTTAAAATTAACTTTAATCTTAGATTTGTATTAAATAACCTTTAATTCTTTATAATTAAGGTTCTTAAGTAAATGTTATTTAAGGGTCTCATTGAGAATTAGAGTTTTCCTTTGCTTGATTTATGAATGATCCTTAGCAAGGTTATCAAGATTGAATACTGGTTTGGTACAAGTTAACCACGTTCGTATCAAGCTCCTAACAATCAATCATAAACATATTTCAATTTATACTAAAAGTGTTGAGCTTTCTACATGCAACTCAAGTTTAAATTTAGTTTAGGTACTAATATATGTTAAGCATATTTCCTATGCATATACATGCCTATACCTTACTTAATCTATACATGTAAGTAGATTTGAAATCAATTCAATCTTTGAATAAATTTCCATAGTTTGTCAGCCTTTCACTTCCCTTACTCACTAATTAATCACTGAACTCCATCTCTTTCTTTTTTCTTTTTCTATCTTTGTTTGCCTTTGTCCTTCTTCTTATTCTTCAATTCTAATGGAAGAAAATCACATATGCTTGCTTCTAAGAGATAATCAAGTGATGAAAACTCTCCTTCTCCAACATGCAAGTCAAATCTTCTTCAAAGGTAGATGTTCATTCTTGCTTTGTTTCCTCTCTTTACTTCTTTTTTTTTTGTTAAAAAAGAAATGGAAAGATAGCCTGAGAAGAACTTCTCCTTACTAACCTTAATGAGTCACACCTAAACCCCCTCCAAACTTTACCACCTTACACTCTCCTTTATTCCTTTTAATTATGTCTTAAAACTTATTCTCTTATAAATTCATTTTAATTTCCAAGCTTAAATTTATGACAAAATAATCTGAAACTATTTCTAATTCCTAACACATATGCATATATTTATCTAAATTATTTCTTATGGGCACCCTAATAATATAAAGAAGAGGTTATCTAACCTTGTAATTATTATTATTTCTATTTTATTTTATTCTCATTTCTCTTTTTTTTCTCACAATGACAAACATGGGTATGACATTTGGTATAGAGATGAGGAGTCACCACCTAAGGTAATAACTAAAATAACTTTTAATTGGTGGTAAGTTGATTCCATAAAAGAGAGTTAACACCATGTTGAGAGAATTCTGGGTATAGAATACTGACTTCTTTTAGTCTTATGCTGTTTAGATTTACCTTATTAATTAATGATGTATTCCTCTATTTACATGCAATTTTATTTTAAACCCACTCAAAACAACATCAAAGCACCGATCATAATGAAAATCATGTAAAAAATGCATTCATAGAAAGCAAATAGATCCTAAAATTATTTCAAAAAAAAAAGATCCTTAAAATTAAATTAATCTACATTAATTTTAATTAAATGGCTAAGTTTACATATTTTAATTTAATAAAAAAAATTAAAAGCTAATGGGTCTATTTTCTACCAATTATGAAATTTTTTTTATTAAGTCAGTCTAAATCTGCAAATTTTAATTCTATAATATGAGTCTAAGTCTACAAACTATGAAAAAGACTTAATTTGATGGACCAAAGTCTAACAATTTATGTATAATATTTTAAGTGGGTGTATGTCTATGATATCTAAATGGGCCTAAATGTATTTTAACCTAAACTTACCAACTATGGGCCTAAATTTATTTTTATTGATTATTTTCTAAGAAACCTAATTACTAAATTACTATGGGTATTTATGTTAGGCCTAATCTAATTAATCAATTACCTAATTAACATATATTAGTAACCACTTTTTGAAAAAAAAAACCCTAAAATCTATTCTCCTAAATCTAATTCAATTTCAAGGAAACCCTAATTTTATATCTACTGCCATTGATTTTAAATAAATTACCAGGTGAAGTTAATTATATTGCTAACCAATTAACCACACAAAAATAAAAATAAAAACATAAAATAAAAAGATTTCACTATTCCCACTATTGAGGCTATTACAATGATCTAAAATAAACTAAATACAAAAAAATATACAAAGCCATAAAAATAATTACAAAGAAAATCTATATAAACTATAAATCTATATATAGACAGAGTTACATGAGCATTGGAGGAAAACTAGTCATGGAGAGAATCCATAACCAAAGTCTTATGGATTTCAAGACTTTGGTTATGGATTCTCTCTATGACTAGTTTTCCTCCAGTGCTCATGTAACTCTGTCTATATATATATATATATATATATATATAATATATAAAGCCATAAAAATAATAAAATAAAAATAAATACAAAGAAAATCTATAAAAACTACAAATCAATAATTGGGATTTGATTTCAAGACTTTGGTTATGGATTCTCTCCATGACTAGTTTTCCTCTAGTGCTCATGTAACTCTATATATATATATATATACACACACACACATTAAAAGCTAAGGTTGTCCAGAAATGGTAGGCCAACCAACTCCAATCCCAAATTTTATAGGGTACCAATTCCAATCCCAAAATTTCCAAACAACTTAGAAGAAAAAATGGAAAATTATACTTGCAAAATTAAGGGTCAATGCAAACAAAACAAATTAAATAGTTTCTTAATAGGAAAAGAAATGGACCCTGAATAAAATATCCCAGAACAGGAAGAACTTAGGGATATAGACTTAATAGACTTATCTAAAGCTAGAAAAGCCTGAGAGCAACACACTGAATTATATGACATAATTAGCAGACTAGAAAAACTTGGAACTATAGGAGAAAATCCTACCAGACACTGGGATAAAAAAAATAACATGTAAGTTAGACATAATCAATCCTGATTTAACTATTAAAGCAAGAAAGATTAAGTTTAATACTTGGGAGATAGAAGAATGAAAATGCACATTAAACAACTTCTAGACTTACAAGTTACTAGACAAAGTACATCTAAACATAGATCACCAGCTTTCATTGTCCAAAAAGAATTAGAACTTAGAAAAGGACAATCTAGGATGATATTTAATTATAAAAGACTAAATGACAATACACATAAAGATCGATATAAAATTCTAGACAAAGATTTGTTAATTAACAAAATACAGAATGCAAAAATCTTCAGTCAATTTGATTTAAAATTAGGTTTCTGGCAGATTAAAATGCATGAAGACAGTATTCCCTAGACAACTTTTAGTTGCCTAGAAGGACATTTTGAATGGCTTGTAATGCCATTTAGATAATGTAGTACATTTACTTATGTGTATATTAATGACATTTTAGTTTTTTCAAAAACTGAAAAAGAACATATTGCACACTTACACACTGTATTTAACATATTTGAAAACCATGGGATGATTATATCCAAAAAGAAAATGGTTCTCAAAAAGAGACACAAATAATTCTTAGGCTCAGAAATCGGACAAGGAAAGATAAAGCTTCAACCTCATATTACTAGGAAAATCATAGAATTTCCTTATAAGATAGAGGAACTTAAAAAACTCTAGGCTTTCTTAAGACTCCTAAATTATGCTAGGCCTTTTATCAAAGACTTATCTAAACTTATTGGCCCATTGTATAATAAAACATCAATAAAAGGACAAAGACATTTCAATGAGGAAGATGTAAAGATTATACAAAAAATTAAAAAACAGGTATAAAATCTTCCATTACTTAGACTTAGACTTCCATTAGTTACAAACTATATAATTATAGAAACTGATGGATGTGAATTAGGATGGGGAGCTATATTATATGCAAAACATCATAAATATTCACCTAGGACAGATGAACAAATTTTTAGATACTCTTTTGGTATTTATAAAGAAAAAGACTAACTTTTTTAGACTTTGAAATACTTGTAGTCATAAATAGAATTGAAAATTTTTATTTATATATCTGTGATAAGCCATTTACAATTAGAACAGATTGTGAAGCTATTGTCAAAATTTACAATAAATAGATAGAAAAGAAAACAAATGCTAATAAATGGTTAAATTTTGTAAATTTAATCACTAATAAAGGAATCAAGCCATATTTTGAACATATAGATGGCAAGAAAAATACTCTTGCAGATAATTTGTCAAGACTAATATTTTAATGTATCTTATGTAGGAACATATAGAGGATAAATCCTCGACACAAATATCAAATAAGATTTTGTAGCAAAGTCTCAAAACAAAGACAAAAAGACACATTTTTCAGACATGGGTTCAAAAAAAACCAATAATATATATCAAGACAAATGCAACTATTGCCACTATAAAATTTGGCTAGCAAGAGTTGCCTATTTTTAAAGACACTCATATTTTCAATTTTGCAGGAAGAAAAGATTATACTCGTCCACAACAATGCCTTATAGACATCATTTGGAATCTCCACACTAAATAAAGAGGGATATCCAAAAAGATGGGAGTAATAAATGCTCTTATTAATTACTTTCAAACATCTCAGACACCTGCGACAAAAAAAAATTTATGTTATGTTTTATATAATGGCCTATATGTTGGACTTTATGACAATTGGGTTGAGATCAATGAAAGGATCGAGGTCCATAAAAAAATGTCAAATTTTGATAAGACTTTGAAGACACCTAAATTTAAAGGGTTTTATAACTATAATGAAGCCCAAAAAGACCTCCAAGACTATCTTCCTCCTAACACCAAATACTTAACCTCTCCTAAACTGCTCAAAAGACTATCCACAAATCAGATAACCATAGCAAGTTCATCACTCACCAAACTTGGAACTTCTTATTCCACTACACTCACTAAACACACAGTTCTAGTAGTTAAATCTAGTAATGAGATAGTAATGATAGAACATAATGTTCCTTACTCATTGAATACATGGATTGAAGAAATCATGGATACTTCTTAGACAAAGTTCATAATCCTCTAAGAATTTTTAGAATTATGCCATAATGATCAATTTTACAATTGTAATGCTATTGATGATGGTATATTTTATGGATATATCTACCACAATGACAACAGGTTTCCTTATAGGAATGAACACCACTTGTGTGGAAAGACAAATTCTTGCCATTGCCAATTAGTCTACTCGTTCAAAATTTGAAGAATTTAGGCTGATAGATTCCCATTTGGCAAGAAATTCAAAAACATTGAAATAAGTCCATTATAGTCCTTTCAACATGGGCTTTTAACAAACTTATGCATCCATGATCCAACAAACATTACAGACATTCCAAAAATCCTTGAACTACCATTAATTGAAGCTGCAGCCCATAATGCTATCCATGTCAAAATAACAATTGTACCTTCTAAAAACATGGCAGGACAAATAGAACCATGCTACTCCATGGCATTTATCCACACACTTGGACATCCAAGATATAAAAATACTCCTTCCCAACATCTTCATCCTGAAACTTCTTGGACATTACTAAAAGAACTCTGGCCCAAGGCATTAACTCATTGGAAGGCTGGGACAACTGCATATAACTTTTTCTTCAATACTAATGGTCCTAAAACTAACATATATGACTTATATGATAGGATACATTATGAAAAAGTACACATCACTAAGGGATTATTAGAATCCAACTCAATTAGCTTTTGCATAAAAGGATCCGGTGAATTTCATACACTTGTTAAAGTATATGAAACATTATACAAAAAAGAGTAGAAGACTAAATATAATCATTCTGATACCCAATCGACATCTGAAAGTGGAAGACAAATGGTGGACCCATCCATTATCCTTAAAGACTTTCAGCTTAAAGCAGAAGACAAATAGTGGACCTCCCCTACTATCAGAGACAAAACAAGAAGGTGGGCCAACCCATGTGAAGACAATTAAAAAAGACTTGTACTGATGCTTATCTTTAAAAGCATCTTTGACATTGCTTATTTTACTTTTCTTCTTTTACCCCTCCACTAGAGGGTAATATTTTTAATTTTTATTCTATCCTTCGCATATATAAGGAGGATCCTTCTCTTTGTTTTAGATATAGAAAGCCTCTAATAACCCTCTTCTTATAAGAGTATAGCAGCTTATAGGGAAAATACATCTCTCGCCCATCTTTGGGATCTTGAGAAAAATCACTTTCCTATGAGTCTGATTTAAATATTGTAAATAGCAAGCTAATACTAATGTATTATTTCTAAGTTCTCTTTGGGGTTCATCCTTATAGAAAAGATAAATAAAAGAAAGTATTCTTCCATCTAGGTACTCTGTTATGATCTTCTACTTGTATAATTCTACCTATGATATGATTGATTTGTATGAGAAGATTTAAATAGTTTATAATCATTATTTTAATTCTTTTAGACTATATGTTTAAAGAAATAAAAAAACTATAGTAGTCATTAGTATTATCCTTAGGAGGAAAAATGGTAATGAGAATGGCTGATAAAATGTACTCTAGTAGTTAAGGATTATGAACGGGTAGAACTTTTAGGAAGTTCACTAGTTTTATCTTAAATATATAGGTTAATTTTTATAATAATGGTTTAATTATTTAAATATTTAATATTTCATTATATCTGAAATTCAGGATGATGCATCTAGATAGATCTTTACAGAATAACTAGATATGAAAAATGCTTTAAGTTATTTATCTGAGTATCTTTTAGATGAATCTCATATTTTATTCAAAGATATTTTTAATTTCAATAGTAACTATTCAAGACTACAATTGAAAAAGTTTTAGAAAACTTTTGTTTGTTAGACTTACAAAGTAAAGACAGTTTAATATAATTTAGACAACAAACTCTGTATTACATACATGTAGAAAATAATAATCACATTAAAAATCACAACCAAGACTGTGATTGTGACGAAGTCACTAGATGTTTATTTTTATTTCAAGCACTAGCAGACTCCATAGATGTTTTTGTTGAATTTTATGATACAAACGCAGTGGAAAAATTAAAATTTTATCACATTCCCAAGCTTGGATCCATGTAATTTGACTACTTAATTAAATCTAGGGTTTCAAGAATCTTACCAAAATGCAGAAGAGGCAAGATTTTCTGGAATGATGAGAGGAGGTTCACACTGGTGACACCTTACCTCGAGTTTTTGGCTTGGTTGTTCGGATCAAGACGTCTCCAAAAGGATGCGTCCTCTATAGGTATCCACACGAACCGCCCTTCACAAAATGAATTGGAGTGTGTGTGCTAGCAACCTCCTTGATTGTCTCACAAATCAAGAATAAAAGAAAAACTCTGTCTTTGTTTTCTAGGAAGAAAGAAAACAAATTTGGAGGCAAGAAAAACAAGTATGTGAAACCCTAGAGAATATAACATATTTATAGACTCCAAATTAGGGTTTCACCTACCAATGACCTTTTGGTAATTTTTCATTTGTTATATTCTGATTTTGTTTAAAAATAAATAAAAAATAATATCTTATTTATTTATTTAAAATAACATTTACCTTAAATAAATAAACAAATAAATAAATAAATAAAACACTTTAATTATTTATTTCCACAGAGTTTATTTTGGGCTTATTAAACCCATATTCGTTTTGGGCTTGTTTTAAGTGTGTGACCCTATAGGTTCACATAACATTAGTAGTGGGCCTAAATATCTATTTAGGCCTACAAGTCATAAGTGGCCTCTAGTAAGACATTATGAATACCTAAGTTATGTGAAGTCAATAATCCGACATAACCTAATTACAATGAATTTTATCGTCCCTTTATCACATGATATCATAATTGAACATAAGGCATAGAATGTCATCCTTATATGGTTCAATATTATGACTTGATTCCAAGTAGACTGAAAATGATAACTCTTTATCAATTCATTTCAGCATGGCCATGCAATTTTCTTCAATCCATCTCATCAAAGGGCCCATAGATATTTTTTTCATATTAATGAGGGATAAATTCCTTCTGAATCACTCACATTCCTCACATAACTAATTTTATATCCCACAACATTCCAATTTAATCGTCCGGTTAAAGACAATGTTAGAATGTGTCAAAACATAAAATAGCTATGTAGAAATCTAAGATGATTTTAAGGTCAAAGGACCGAAATAAAATTACTGTGATGAGAAATACTTATGACAATAATCTATGTAGTATCCTCATAGTGGGTCAATCCAGTACATGATCTCTCATCATGTACCTATGAGTTGACTTAATATCTTATATTCATGATTAGTAAAACATAACCATCAGTCAACATCATACTAGCCTTAATACTTTAATATTTATATAATGAATAAATGGCTAGGGATAATTAGAATAGAACTCTTATTTTAATCTAAGGGTTTTACTATCAAGTCACATACTTGATGGCCTTAGTAAGAATCAACCATTCATATAATTATCATAAAATCAAATGATAATGAAATACCTCTTTATTAATAAAATAAGAAAGTCAATGCATAATCAAATGATTGACCTAGTGCATATCACTAACAGTTTTAATTAGACAATTTTCTAATATTCTATACCTACAATTCCAAGAACATACATCTAGTACATAACAACCTACTACTCAATTAGACTCAGACTCTTCATGAGTATTATAGAATAGACTATTAAATTACCCAATTAGAAATAAGGCTTCATTATCTATAAGAACAATATTTAAGACTTATCAGAAGAAGTACTTATTCTGATAGACTCAGAAAACAACAACATTTAAACACACTAAAAAAAGACATTGAAAACATTATATATAATTGCCAAATTATTTGTACACTCTAATTAGCAGACAAGCCTTAGACAATATAAACTTACAATTATTAGAAGAAAATTTCAAACTCCAAGAATTAGAACAATAATACAAAAGACTCATAACAAGATGAAATATTTTATATTTTGTAGGGATTACAAACAATGGTTTAAATCACATTATTACAATTAGTAAGTGGAATATTGAAAGAACTAGACATTGAATTAAATACTTAGAAGACCATAGAGTAATAATTTCACTTTAACCAGACATTTGGCCACACATTAGACTTCCATAGATATATTTTATATCTTTAGACATTAAGACACTTGGCATTAGTTTACTTTTCAAAATGAATTTTTGGTAAAGTAACCTCTAACCCTCACTTGTATCAAAGCAATAAAATTGGACCTCTAGGAGTATAAGACTCTTGACTATTTAGACTTAGCAATAAATAGTACACATAAGACAATAGTATCTACAGACAAAGCTAGACATACTTGTTTTTATAGACATTCTAGAGATTTCACACATTGTTTACACTCTGCAAACTCACACTTAAATACTATTATAGACTTATTAATTTCCTTAGGAAATTCCTTAAGCCAACATTAAGAAAGACTTAAAAAAACTCTTGAGACACTTATAAATATACAAAGTCAGAAAAAAGATAATATTTTTTAACTTAAAAACCAAATTAATTAACTAAAAATTACACAATACATTTTTAATAAAAAAACTTGACATAATAAAAATAGACAAACTGCCAAGTAAAAAAGACATTAACACATTATCTCAATTAATTTTGGATAATAAGCTAAAAGAAACTAAGAATCAGACTAGATAGTTTATTAGTAAAATTGATCAACAACTTGATCAAAATCAAACATTAATTGAAAAAGAAATCACACTAATTAAAGACATGGTAAAAGACTTAAAAAAGACTATGTTAGGATATTAATGGACCATTACAAAAATATATATTTTAAAGAATCAATAGGATACACTCACATATACAACAACTCTTCTACCTAATTTGACATAAGCTATACCCAAAACTCTAAGGTCCAAGCCTTGCCAAACAAAATTATAATAGCCCCAAATAATACTATAATTACTTTGTTAGCCCATATCCACCAAACACTTGATAAAATTGAATTAAGACAAATCCAATTAGACTCCAAACTTTCTAAAACTCCTTTGGATATTAAAATAGAATTAGACATCATTTCTTCTAGACTTAGTAATCTTAAGATTGAAACATCTAACAAAGGAAAGAAAATTGTTTTAGAAAAAAAACCTACAAATAAATTTTTATTTATAGGAAAACCTAAGACAAAATGAGTAACCAAACCTAAACTCAAACTGAGACTAAGCCCTTCACATGAAGGTCTAGAACTATTAGAGAATCTAATCCAGATAATAGGACTTATTGGATATTTAGAAGACAAAATTCTACACAAACTCTTGAACAAACCATAGACTTGGAAAATGATATAAGTATATTTTATGATAGACAATTAAGAACCTTAAATCCTAGGACTATCTATTAACAAGGATCTATAGACTCTCTTATGCGACGAACAACACTTATCACTTTAAGACAAAATGTTAAGACTGCATGTCCTGATGGATAAGAGGTAATAATTCCTTTAGTCTCACAAGAAGGAAGCAGCCAACTTAGAACTCATAGATACCTTAACTATATCCACCTAGGGCTAGTTATTATTGGTATAAGAACACTAGCTAGGGTAGGAATAGGGACAAAAGTACTAGTAGTACTTTATGACACTAGACACTCAAACTTTGACAAAGTCATTATAAGAATAATGGAAGCAGACATGAATAATAATGGCAGTATAAATTATATTGCCCCAGACTTTAACATGACAAAAAATGATTTTAAGAAATATATTAAAATCAAAATATCAACAAAAGGATATCAAGATTTCATGAGAAAGAATATCCTTTTAGAAATACAATTCATAGGAAAAGCCATGCACAATATAGCTACTTCCTATAAATTAGACTTAAGAGGACTAGTTAACATTATATCTACATCAGGAACCAAAATGATTCCACCTAGACAAATAAACTCATAAACTCTAGTAGGTCTAGAATGGAACCTTGGACATACAAGACATGTGAAACATTAACACCCACTAATGTTGAGTATTATCAGCATATAGACAACTCATATAGTGTTAGGTTCAAGACTATGAAAAAGGCAAATCCATTTTAGAAGATGATACAGATGATGAATCTACTTCAAACCTAATGGTTAGGACAACATATCTTAATGAAAATTCACCAATACTTGTCAAAGGACATATATAGGGAGAATCTGCATTAAGAAAAAAGACTTACATTAAAATGTACTTATCAAGAATAATAGACTTTGACCTGAAAATGATGACTTTTGGTTAGACAAAGAATAAAACATTAGAAAAGTTGAATACTTAGACAATGAATTAAATAATAATGACAATTCAGACTATATTGATGAATTCCAAGAATCTTTTAATACGATTGAAGGATTAATTCAATATAAATAGACTGAAAAAATAGACATTGATTCATTAAGTATTAAGACATATGACACTAATAAAATATTAATGAATCCTGCTGAAGTTAGTACAAAATCCAATACTCCACAACCTACACAAACCACTAGGAGCCCTATCTCTAGGACTACACCCACACAATATAGTATTGGAGATCCCTACACAATAACTTATGATGCAGGCATTCCTCCTAGAAGAATAGCAAAACTTCAACTTGACACCATACCTATTAGGAGACATAATATAGGAAAAAGATTAGTCCCTGATAAAGACTACTATTTTGGAAATCAAATGTTACTTAATATTACTAAAATATATCCACGAGAATGGGATACATACATAGAACAATGGTCCTTACTAGTTCTAAGACATTACATACAATATGATTATAATATCACTACTAAAGAAGACATGATTAATAAAGAAGAGACATTTCTAGGAGAAAGTGTAAGGGAAGCTTGGGAAACATATAAAAGAGAAAATCCTAAAGAACTCCAACATATAATTTCCCTAGGTCCGAACATTATAAATTTCATAAGACTTATCCATAGAAAGATAACAGGACAAAAGACTATCATAAGGTCTGAAATTAGACAAGAACAAGCACTCAGAGATCTAGAATAATTATAATTTAATTTATGGGAATATATAAAAGAATTTAATTTATGTGATTAATTACATCTTACATCAATTTCAGGAAATTACTTTTCACAAGAATTAGGTAATAGACTCTTCTCTAAGCTTCCAGGAGAATTAAGACTTGAAATACATAATAAATGAAAGGAAAAACTTAGGAAAATTCCCCCAGACATAGTTACAAGTTGGGATAATATAGGACATAGAATACAACATATTATGCAAGTATTAAAAGACAAATGTATAGCAATTATTGTACAAAAATAACTCAAAACACAAAATACTGGGTATTATAGAAAAATACATACACCTTAAGCTTATGAATCTAAATACCAAAAATACCCAAACTATAGAAAACAAGATAAACAAAAGACTCGTAGATCTCTTAAAAAGATTAAAAGAAAATCTTATAAAATTAGAAAATCTGACAAAAAGAAACCTCACCGTAAAAAAGACAAACATGTCATAAGACAAAAAATATATAAGACTTATCAAAAAAAACTTATCTATTTTGCTTGTAATAAAGAAGGACATTTTGCAAAAGAATGTCCTTACAAACATAATATTTACACATTAAGTGCAGATATTATAAAACAAACAAACATGAACCTTATACATGTTGATGAAGACATGTCAGACACATCTTCTATTTACTCTATAATATCTAAGGATATATATGAGGAAATAGAAAAACTCCCTAAAGACTATACTTTTATAAATCAGTTTATAAAAGAGATAGATAAAATACAAGACTTGGATATAGAATCATCAATTTATAAAGACAAAGATGAAAATATAAACTTTATGTTTTCAAATCTTAAAAATTCTAAAACAACAAACTGCATACATGACTGGCACTATAATATAGGATCAAACATAAATCCATGTTTTAAATGTAGACATTTCCCACACATCACTATTACTGCTAGATGCATGAAATGTATGTTAGAAATATGCAAATTATATTTAGAACAACATTATCATATTACTTTTCCTAGACAGGACACTATTTATGCACATCCTACAGGAATAAGTAACCAAAGACTATCTACCCTAGAAAATAGAGTACTAATACTTAAAGACTCTTATGACATACTCTCTTAAGAAATAAGAAAACTTTAAAAAGGAAAACAATAAGAAAAACCAAACAATCCACCTAGTGTAGGAATAAGTATTTATGAACCAGGTGAGTCTTCAGACTTTCAATTTCATACTTTGATGGCTTTAGAGACACCAAATTCTCAGATTAAAAATTGCTATACTATAAGATACCAACTATATGTAATAAGATACCCATTACTAAACTTAAAATTTTTGTAATTCTAAACATAAAAGGCAAAGAAATAGTTCTTCCAGCCCTTATAAACACTAGAGCCTCAGAAAACACCATAGACTTGAAAATTATGGAATTTTTAGACAAAAAATCCATAAGACATCATCCACGAGGAAGAAAAAGTACATAGTATGATAGAATAGTCTTCCGCATACATAAATACATTACTAATGCACATCTCAAAATTGCAGATAACTATAACTAATATGGTCAAGCATGTAAAGTCAGCCATTTTAAGGTAGACACTGTTAACCACCAGTACATTAAGATGATTATAGGATTTTCATTCTTATTTGGAGACATGGGTGTGGCATTTGCAACTAATGACTATAATTTCTTTGTTAGAAAACTCATACTTAGCCCTGTAATATTAGAGTATGCACTGACGCAGAGTGGTGAAAATTATAGGGTACCAATTCCAAGTGTCTTGGTGTCTAAAGATATAAAATATATCTAAAGAAGTCTAATGTGGGGCCAAATGTCTGGTTAAAGTGAAATTATTACTCTACAGTCTTCTAAGTATTTAATTCGATGTCTAGTTCTTTCATTATTCCACTTACTAATTGTAATATTATGATTTAAACCAGTGTTTATAATCCCTGTAAAATATAAAGTATTTCATCTTGTTATAAGTCTTTTGTATTTTTATTCTAATTCTTGGAGTCTGAAATTTTCTTATAATAATTGTAAGTTTATATTGTCTAAGGATTGTTTGCTGATTAAAGTGTACAAATAATTTGGCAATCTTGAAAATTTTTTATTGTATATATAATGTTTTCAATGACTTTTTTTAGTGCGTTTAAATGTTGTTGTTTTCTGAGTCTATCAAAATAAGTACTTCTTCTGATAAGTATTAAATATTGTTCTTGTAGATAATAAAGTCTTATTTCTGATTGGGTAATTTGATAGTCTATTCTATAAATTGTTTGTTTAATACTCATGAAGAGTCTAAGTCTAATTGAGTAGTAGGTTGTTCTGTACTATATGTATGTTCTTAGAATTATAGGTATGGAATATTAGGAAATTATCTAATTAAAACATCTATGGAGTCTGTTAGTGCTTGAAATAAAAATAAACTTCTAGTGACTTCGTCACAGTCGCAATCTTGGTCATGATTTTCAGTGTGATTATTGTCTTCTATGTCTATGTAATGCAGTGTTTGTTGTCTAAATTCTATTAAACTGTCTTTACTTTGTAAGTCTAACAAACAAAAGTTTTCCAAAACTTTTTCAATTATAGTCCTGAACAATTACCATTGAAATTAAAAATATCTCTGAATAAAATATGAGATTCATCCAAAAGATACTCAGATAAATAACTTAAAGCATTCTTCATATCCAATTATTCTGTAAAGATTTATCCAGATGCATCATCCTGAATTTTAGATATAATGAAAGATTAAAAATTTAAATAATTAAACCATTATTATAAAAATGAACCTATATATTTAAGAAAAAATTAGTGAACTTCCCAGAAGTTCTACCCATTCATAATCCTTAACTAATGGAGTACTTTTTATCAGCCTTTCTCACAACCATTTTTCCTTCTAAGGATAATACTAAGGACTGCTACTAGTTTTTTATTTCTTTAAATATATAGTCTGAAAGAATTATAATAATGATTATAAACTATTTAAATCTTCTCATGCAAATCAATCATATCATAGGTAGAATCATACACGTAGAAGATCATGACATAGTACCTAGATGGAAGAATACTTTCTTTTATTTATTTCTTCTCTAAGGATGAACCCCAAAGAGAACTTAGAAACAAGACATTAGTAGTAGCTTGTTGTTTATAATATTTAAACCAAGCTCATAGGAAAGTGATTTTTCTCAAGATCCCAAAGATGGGCGAGAGATATATTTTCCCTATAAACTGCTTGCTCTTGTAAAAAGAGGGTTATCAAAGCCTACTTTAACAATTGTATGAAATTCACCAGATCCTTTTGGATTTTAATCCAGCTTTTATTATATATATACATATATATATATATATATATATATATATATATATATATAGAGTTACATGAGCACTGTAGGAAAACTAGTCATGGAGAGAATCCATAACCCAAGTCTTGAAATCAACTCCCAATAAAATCAAAACAAGAAAGAGTAGATAAAGATGATTGAATATAGTATTAATTTCCTTCAAAGTAAATATTCATAGTTTGAAAAAGGTCTGTGGATTTTAGTGTCATTAGATATGATTCACGGTAAGACCAAAATCTAAAAAGAATGTCAAAAAAATGAAGAGGTATAAATGCAAGTTGTGTTAGGGGGGTGAATAGAGCTTCTGAGAAATTAAAAGATGATTAACAAAATTTAAGAGAAGAAGAAATAATGACATAAATTTTTAAGGAGTTCGGTTTATCAATTGAACCTACATCTCCACTTAACTCTCCCAAATTTGGATTTTTAAGCCACTTTAATCTCTTTACTTAGATTGATCTTTATAATTTGAATTTTGAGATTCAACTTAAACCTTACAAATAAGAGTTTTCTAGGATCACTTCTAAACCAAATTCAAGTGTTTTCAATAGGCTAACACTTAAACCACACAAATAAGAATATGTCGTCAATTCTTTTTTTCTATCCTAATAAAATAAATGAAGAAAAAGCCTAATTCTATCACACAACCCACTCTCAAGAAGTGTTTAAGAATACAAGAGAATTGATAAAGAGATTTAATGCACAATTTTTTTTAAGAATAAATTTTTCTACTAATAAGGAGTTTAACTATTGAATGAAGTTCTAACACTTGCATTTATAATTGGAGATTATAAAATAGCTGTTAAAGTGCATTAATTTTGTCTTCAACCTTCACTATGCTTTATTTAATACAATTCAACTTTTTGCAAGAAGAAACCTGCTCACAATTATGAAGGCATGCTCACAATCGTGAGTAATTAATAATATAGCTATTAGAGTTAGAAGTAGCTATTGTGACTATGGGTGAATAGGTGTCATGATCATATCATGATTGTGACTGATGCTCATGAGTAGTTAAATGCTTTAAAGCTTTAATGAGCTTGTAAGGCTCATGATCTATATCATCAGTCACAACTTAAATGCCTTGGTCACTATCACATCCTGATCGAGATAGGCACCAGTGAGGGGTCAAAAGTCTCAAGCTTTTAAAAGGAGATTTGGCTTCATAATTTGGACTATAAGTCATGATTCGCTCCCAATCATGAGAGCATATTATGAGCAATGCAAGCTTCTTCATAATGCATGGCTTTCTTTAGTCTTCAGCTATTAACCTTGGCTCTCAATCGTGATTGTTGTCCGTGAGACATACTAAGTAACTTGGCTTGACTTGAAATTAATGTAGAATGGCTCCTATTTTGTCCTTGTTGTTTGTTCATATTCCAAAGGACTTTAAGATGCATCAAGTGACCTTTCAACTACTTTGAACATTCTTAGACAAGGATTAAATCTACAATCACTTAGCAACCTTGATTAGTTCAATTAAATTCCTTATTAAAGTCAAAACATAGGGATTGATTATGCAATAGGTCAACAATAAAGTTTTTTTATTTTTCTGTTTTTGAAAATCAAGAAAAAAATCTAGGACCAAGTCCCCTTTCTCTATATGAAAGCTTCTCTATTTATAGAGAAGTTTCGTAACTGTTGATAATTTCAAGATAAAAATAATTATATTTTTTTATATAATAAAACTGTGTGATAAACAAGTTTTATCAAAATATTATTGGATAAATTACCAATAATAAAATTAAAAAATCAACGAAAAATTAAAATATTCTCAAAAAATTCAAATTTCGATGAAATTTGATAATTTCTATTGGAATTACTCAAATTGTGATCGAAATTTGTGTAATTATGATAGCAACTTTAAATTATGATCGGAATTTACCAAGTTCTGATTAGAACTTCAAATTCCTATCATAATTTAATAAGTTCCAATCAAAATTTGGCAAATTTGATCTTAAACCTCACAATTTTTGAAATTTTTAATTTAGTTGTTTTAAAAACCTTGCAATTTAGTCCAAAAGCTGTAAATCATATCCAATTTACTAATTTTCATAACTAAGTTTTCATCAGCGGGTCCTTTATCACATTCTTGTATTTATCATCCTGAAATTGGATTCCTCTATCACATCTATGTTTCTATCATTCAAAAATTTGGTACATATTGTAAACAAAAAATGAAAATTAAGTATATATTCCCAAAAAAAAAAAAACTTAAAGTTAAGGATGGAAAAATTATGAACTTTTTCTTCTAATTTCCACATCAGTAATATAAATTTACACATGTATACCATATTAGAATGCCATATCATCATGGGTACAAGATATTTTGACTATTGATAGATTTGTAATAAATTAAAAAGTCTATATATCCATTCGCTATAATTTTTTTTAAATACAATAAATTGGTAAAAATAACTAAAGCTCGTGGTAGAGTTACGCAATATTCAAAGAAAAATAACTAATAAATATATATAAATTTAATTCGACTTGATAATCTATCGAATTAATATTATAAAACTCAATCTTGAATCGTTAGTTAGCTCAAATTTAGGCTCCACTTAGTAGTATTGAGTTGACTTCAAGTTTTTTTCTTTTTTCCTGTCGTATCGATTTACAAACCATTCAAAGTTGTAACAATTTAAAGAGCTTGCAAGTTGGTTTTACTCCTATTACACCTCTCGATTCCACAGTTAAAAAGGATAGAGTCGTCTTTTAGCAATACACACAGACAGCCCTTCTCGACTGCCCCATAATAGTCAAAGAAGCGAAGCGTTCGCCTACCGTAGCGCGGTGGTCTCAATGGCCCATTCCATTTCAATTTACAAGATTTAAAAAAACAAAGATAAAGATATACTTTTTTCTATTTCTTTTTCTTCACGCAATAAATCGCCATCCCCACGCAGGAAATCAATTTTTTTTTTTTAGGGGATTGCAAATTGTAATAGTAACAACATGCCCTTATCATATAAAAATGCAAAATGATAAAGAAATGAAAATATTTTATTTAGTTTTTGAACACTCTCTTTTGCATTCACAAGCAAGCAAACATGCTCTCTTTCGTATTCACATATGCAGTAGAGCACCTAGTAGCATCTACTTCACACATAACTATGGTTTATAAAAACTTAAGAAGAACAAAGCAGATCAAACCTGTCTGGTTGAATTTTTTAGTATATATATATATACACATTTTATGACAATCCTGGAACGTAATATCATGCAACTGTGACACAGGTTCATCAGTGAGATGATATCGAATGCGAATTCATAAACCTTATTTGCTTACAAGTCTGCACTACAGTTGCCTTTCACGATAACAGTGCTTGAAATCGGCTATCTGATGCCTGCCACCATCATTACATACATTTGTTATTCAATAGATAAGTTTTGTGACGAGTCAAACTTTCAGATATTCACTTAATTTAACTTACCTATTAGAGATAAACCAACCACGTTTTGATTCAAAAATTTTAAAAATAAATCATTTGATGAAAACAATTTTAGTGAGTAGACCATGATTTGTGGTTATATTTGTTACCGGTGACTTTTACATATTCTATATCTCAAAGCATTGTTATAGAATAATTTTATCGAATCAGTTGATGAACTACCGATAGTTATAACCATAAAAAAAAATGAATTTATCAATATAGAGTTTATTGTTGTGGAATTCGGGTTAATTTCCACCAATAATAACAACAATCACCTTGAGAACTATTGCACAGGTGACTAGAGTGTAAACGATTGTACTAAAAATCACCTCAAGGTATGTTCCCATGAAAGAGTGGAGAGATCACAATGATCTCACTTAAAAACCACTTTCTTTAGACAGAATTTTTACCAAGACAAGTAATTTTAATAGTACAATATAATTAACAACAACTATACCCAACAATAGTTGTTAAAGAGACATAAAAGATAATACCAAAATTTAACGAGATTCGGCCAATTATGCTTACATCATTGGACACTACCAAAATAATATTTCACTAAATGAAGAAATATTACAAAAGAGAAAGAAAGAATACAAATAGCCTAAATATTTGAGAAGGCTAATATTTTGTGGGATAAATTTAACTAAAAGGGAAGGTTTCTTTTATAACAAAAAAAAATTCCCTATTGCTTAAAAGCAATCGATGTGGGATTCCACATTTTGTCAAAACCAACAAATCTCAACCTTGGCAAAATTTCATACAATTCTCTCACAAATCCAACCTTCAGTAGTGTCTGCAAATTTCATCTTTTAGTTTGTAACAATATTGATCAAGTTTAAACAATGTTTAAACTTAATCGCAGTTACCACTTTTATCATTATATCAATAAGGTTCTCAGTAGTTCAAATCTTTTGGATTATGACTCCACCTTTTTACAGAATCTCTCGTACAAAGTGATATCGAACATTGATATGTTTCATTCTTGCATGATAAACCTGGTTCTTTGCTAAATGAATAGCACTCTGACTGTCACAACGCACTTTAATGTGTTTATGCTCCATTCCTAGTTCACCAAGCAACCCTTAAAGCCAAATTGCCTGCTTTACAACCTTTGTAACTTCCATATACTCTGCCTCTATAGTAGACAAATCAACTATTAAGTGTAAGGTGGACTTCCAACTAACCGGTGCCTTTAAGTAAACACATAACCAGTAGTTGAATGACGCTTATCCAAATCACCAACATAGTCAGAATCACAATACCCAACTACACACTAACCATCTTGTCTATCCTACTAAAATACCAAACCAATGTCTACGGTGTTTAGAATATATCATAGAATCCATTTCATAGCTTACCAATGCTCCTTTCCAAGATCATGCATGTACCTACTCATAACCCCAACTGCCTATGAAATATCGGGCCTCGTACACACCATTGCATACATCAAGCTACCAACAACACTTGCATATGGTACTTTTGACATGTGTTCTCGTTCTGCATCATTTTTCGATGACATGGATGCACTAAGCTTGAAGTGAGGAGCAAATGGTGTACTAACTGGTTTTGACTTTTCATTCATGCCAAAATGTTTTAGTACCTTTTTCATATATTCTTTCTGAGGCAAACAAAGCCTCCCTAATTTCCTATCTCTGGATATTTCCATGCTAAGAATCTTTTTTACTTCACCAAGATCCTTAATCTCAAACTCCTTATTCAATTGAGTCTTTAATTTCTCAATCTCTATCTGACTCTTGGAAGCTATCAGCATATCATCAACATAAAGAAGAAGATATATATAGGATCCATCTTGTAGCTTGTGCAAATACATGCAATGATCATATTTGCTTCTCGTGTACTTTTGCCTTATTATAAACTTGTCAAATCGCTTATACCACTGCCTCAGAGATTGCTTCAATCCATACAATGATTTTTTTTAATTTGTAAACCATCTTTTCTCTATTAGTAACTTTAAATCCATCTGGCTGAGTCATGTAGATCTCCTCATTCAAATTTTCATGTAAAAATGCAATTTTTACATCCATCTGAACTAGTTCAAAATCCAACTGTGCTACTAAAGCCAATAAAATTCTGATGGAGGAATGTTTTACAACTAAAGAAAAAAGTTCATTATAATCAATTCCCTATATCTGCGCGTAGCCTTTAGCCACCAATCTTGCTTTGTAGCGAACACTATCCTTGTTAGAAAATCCATCTTTCTTTGCATATACCCATTCGCATCCAATTGTCTTCTTTCCCTTTATAAGACTAGCTAGTTTCCATGTCTGATTCTTTTGAAGGGACTGTATTTCTTCATTTATGGCGATCCTCCACTTTTCATGTTCTGAACTTTGGACTGCTTCATTATAAGTGGCAGGAACGTCATCCATTGTAATTGGTGATGCAGAAGAGACCATATCAGCATAGCAAGCAGGTTATCTAATAGTCCTCTTCCCCTTCCTTAATGCAATTGATTCATGTTGCTGTGGAGGCTCTTGGGTCTGAACTTCTTCTTCATTTGACTCTTCTTCTACCATAGGAGATTCATCATCACTTTTTATATTGGCTAGGACAATTCTGTTGCTATTAAACTCCACCTGTTTGGGAGTACCATCAGTCTGCTCCCTTTTTTCTTAAGTCACCTTTCTCAATATGGTAGATTCATCAAAGGTAACATCCCTGTTGAAAATTACTTTCTTTGTTTCTAGACACCAAAGACGATAACCTTTCACGCCAGAAGTGATCCCCATAAAGATTGCCTTATTTGCTCTTTGATCTAGCTTTGTCTCCTTAACATGGTAATATGCAGTAGAACCAAACACATTTAAAGAATTATAATCTGTAGCAGGCTTTCCAGACCATTTCTCCAATGGTGTTTTACTACCAATAGCAGTCGATGGTAGACAATTGATAAGGTGACATGCATAGACTATAGCCTCAGCCCAAAATTCTTTGCCCAATATAACATTAGACAACATACACCAAACTTTCTCTAGTAATGTTTGATTTATTCGCTCTACCACCCCATTTTATTGTGGTGTATATCTAACGATGAAGTATCTAACAACACCTTCATCTTCATAGACTTTCAAAAAAGGATCATTTTTTAACTCTCCACCATTATTTGTGCATAGACGTTTGACTTTTCTGCCTATTTGAGTCTCCACCATCTTTTTCCATTTAAGGAAAATTCCTAGCACCTCATTCTTCGTCTTCATTGTATACACCTATGCTCTTTAGGAAAAATCATCAACAAAGGAAATATAATAGTGTTTTCCTCCCAATAAAGCATTCTTAGAAGGCTCTTATACATCCGAATGAATATAATCTAGAATTCCCTTGGCATCATGGATAGCTGTTCCAAATTTCACCCTTTTCTTCTTCCCTTTGATGCAATGCTCATAAAAATTCAATTTGCAAGCCCGAGTTCTTTTTAATAATCCTTGATCTATTAGCAATTTTAAGGATTTTTCTCCAGCATGTCCCAAGCGCATATGCCATAACCTGGTTGCTTATGACTCCTGATCATTAGTAGAAGTTGTCGCTATTGTTGTCCCAATAATTGTACTACCCATAAAGGATTACACATTATTTCTTTTTTAAATCCCCTTCATTATCATAAGTGCACCAAAGATGATTCTCATTATCCCATATTTTGCCTTACTTCAAAACCTTTTGACTCTAAGGTTCCCATAGAGTTTTCTCATCAAATCTGGTACATAATGAACACCTATTAAGGTTCTGATTGATCCATCCTTATTGCTCAAGCAAATTGAACCAATCCCATGTGTGTTAAGAGGGGTATTATTCACTGTGTAGACAACTTCACCTTTTAGTTCTTTAAAGTCAAAGAACCATTCTCGATTAGGAGTCATATGGTGACTACAAACTGAATCTAGCAACCATGAACTTGAACAACTAGTTGATGGTGTAGCAACAATTGAAAGATCTAAATCTGCATCATCACACTCAACTATATTTGAGTTTGAGACAGCATTTCCCTTTCCAAGTTTGCCTTTGTCCTTTAGCTTGGGACAATCTTTCTTTTAGTGCCCTTTTTCTCAATAAAGGCACATTGATCTTTGCTCAGTTTGGACTTTGACTTTGATCTCCCTCTCCTTCCTTTATTCTAGTTCTGCGAACGGCCTCTGACAATAAGAGCTTCTGCTTCAACACTTGTATTTTCTTGCTTTTCTTTCTTTCGTAATTCATAACTATACAAGACTACAGTTACTTCACTTAGAGACATAGCAACCTTCCCATGAAGTAGAGTAGTTTCAAGATACTCAAACTCATCAGGAAGTGATCCCACCAACATCAAAGCTAGATCTTCATCATTAAAAGTCAGATCCATATTCATCAAATCAGTTACTAGTTGATTAAAGCTAGTAATGTGATCATTCATTATGATACCTAGAACATAATTGAAGCGGAACAATCTCTTTTTCATGCAGAGTTTGTTCTGACTGCTTTTTTTTTAAGAATTTCTCCTCTAGTGCCTTCCATAATTTACTTGCAGAAGTTTCTTTAGAAAATGCATACTTCTGCTCTCTAGAAGACACAATCGAATTGTACCACATGTCAATCTATTGATCACCTTCCATTCTTTCTCTTCAACATCATCTGGTTTCTCTCATTCAATAGCAATGTCTAAACCCTACTGAAAGAGGGCATCTAGAACCTCACTTTGCCACATGCCGAAATGACCAATGCCATAAAAATCTCCACCACAAATCTAGCATTTGTCACAACATTTCTTGCCAAAATTGAAGTTGAAGAAGTTGTTGATGTAGATGTGGATACTTTTGTGTCGTCTACCATTTCTGCTACAAATTCTATTTAATAGCTATCGATGCGGAATGCCAATTAGCCCAAGAAAATTTTTTCTAATGTGGAAAATAAGCTTAAGCCACAACCACGGAGCATACTAAAATAAAACCAAGAGCTCTGATACTAATCGTTGTGAAATTCAGGTTAATTTCCACCAATAATAACAACAATCACCTTGAGAAATATTGCATAGGTGACTAGAGTGTAAACGATTGTACTAAAAATCACCCCAATGTATACTCCTGGAAAAAAGTGGAGAGGTCACAATGGTCCCACTTAAAACCTACTCTCCTTAGACATAATTTTTACCAAGACAAGTAATTTTAATAGCACAATAAGTAACAATAACTATACCCAATAATAGCTATTAAATAGACATAAAAGATAATATCAAAATTTAATGAGACTTGACCAATTATGCCTACGTTCTTGGACACTACCAAAATAATATTTCACTAAATGAAGAAATATTGCAAAAGAGAAAGAAAGAATACAAATAGCCTAAATATTTAAGAAGGTTAATATTTTGTGGGATAAATTTAACTAAAAGGGAAGGTTTCTTTTATAAAAAAAAAATTCCCTATTGCTTAAAAGCAATCGATGCGGGATTCCACATTTTACCAAAACTAGCATTTATGAGGTAAAATGGTATGTTCGGTGCAAATGAAATCTAAGGTAAGGGGTTTTTTTGTTCGTGCTCTGAAACTGAAATCAAAATCATAATTAGAATGGAAAAGTAATGGATATTTGAAAAAAGTGTTTGATTTCATTAAAAAATAGTAATGAATCAAATATCATTTACCAATTTAAATTTCTCTTAAGAAAAAAAAAATTTTGTAATTATTTTTTATATAAAAAAATTAACATTATAATTATATTATATATTAAAAATTAATATTATAAATATGTATTGTAAAATATTTTTAAAATATTTGTTTATAAAATATTATTACAATTTTAAAAAAATTAAAAAAAAATATTTACTTTTAATAAATATTTTTTATTCAAACATTTAATGCATATTTTATTAATTCATATGTGTTATTTATAAAATTTAAAAAATAAATGTCAGTGACCAATTTATAATCGATTTGACTTGATTATTAAGAAAATAAAAAATTATTCTTTAAGAACAAAAGGGAAATAGTAATTCTCATTTATAGGAAAGGATAATGCAATGAAGTAATAATTAAACTCAATTATATAATAATACTCAAAAACATGTGGCTAAAAGTAATAATTAACCTACATTTTATATTATGTAACTCGAAAAAGTATGGTTAAAAAGTAGCTGAATGAAGATTGGTAATTGCAAGTTAAAGAGTTGTTTATGCAAGGAATGTTATTGTTTAGTTAGTTTGGCTTTCGCCACTTTTTTTTTTTTTTGAATGAGAAAATATATTAATTAATGAAAAGCAACAGAAGAAGCAAAATTACAGTCCATTTGAAAAAGCTCAATAAGCTTAGGATGAATATTAAAACAACCAGATGACATTAGCAAACTGGATTCATAATTAATATATTAAAAGATAATAAAATGGATATAGGATTTGATTTTTACTATTATCGAATTAAAATAAAAGAATTGTCTCATATTATATAATATATCGATATTAAAATCATATAATCTTCTAATTTAAGAAAGAAAAAAAGACAATAAACTTTAACCATTTTTTTTTTAAAAAAAAAACAACAAAGTCATTATAATCATTAAATGTTTATTATAAGAATTTTTAAAAAATCTACTCATTTAAATATTTCTAACATTACATCACCTCAAAACACTCAATAAATATATATATTCTCAAATTGAAAAAAATAATAATAATAGAATTGTGGCAATTCTACATTCACATGGATAAGTGCAGAAAGAGATACCGTTAGTTTGGTTACAAATGGAAAAGGAAAGAACGCCAAGCTACCTGACCCGATCCCCACCTATTCTTGTGCTCTCCCTTTCCTTGATACTTTTTTTTTTTTTTTTCACCCAAACCACATCAAAACACGCACTCACACTGACACTCTAACACCCACCTTTTATTTTCACCATACCCTGCTTTAATTTCCTCTGTTAACGCAACCAAATACCAAACTCTCTTCAGTATCATCACTAAAACGGTACTAATTCTTGTCTCTATATCACAAAACCAGAACTTTCTTGGTTTCTTTCTTTCACTTTATGCATATAACTCAAGAACAAGAGCTTGAAACATGAACAGTTTTGATCCTGAGCAACAAAAACAAGACCAGCCCTTGAAAAGAATATGGCAAGAAAGAAGATCCCTCCCTAACATTAACCCTAATAGGCCGCCTTTCATGGCTACCTCTAAATCCTTTCCGGTTCTTGATGATGAGGATCTCCTTTCTACCCTTGTTCCCCCAGTCACGGTTGTTTTAGAAGGCCGCGCAATTTGCCAACGAATCAGCCTCCATAAGCATGCAAACTACCACAGTCTTGCTAAGGCTCTCAGGCAAATGTTTGGCGATGGCTCCGGAGACGCAGGGGTTGTCATTTCAGATTCTGATCTTGATCTAACAAATGCTGTTCCTGGTCATCTAATTGCTTACGAAGACATGGAGAATGATCTACTTCTTGCCGGTGACCTTAACTGGAAGTACGTAATTTATCACTTTGACTAGTAATACATTATACATATTTCTCTTACGTTTATATGTTGAATTTTCTACTCGTGCCTTTAAAAAAAAATAAAAAGTTTAGCATTTTATTACTTTTTTGCTTTAAAATACTAATTTTGACTATTTTCTCCTATAATAATTTTAAGAATTAATTTTTCCTATCGATATGATGCATTTAGAGCCATTTATTTGGATGTTAGCTTCAAAAATCGACTTTAAATTATTAAAAAATGAACCATTTTTTAACCGTTTAAACTGATTTTTTTTTTTTTTAATTTCAGGAAACCGTTTGAACTGATTTTTAAAGTTTATTTGTAATTTTTGTCGTTTAACATTATTTATGACTTCACTTCTTTTCTGTTTCTGTTATTTTCTGGCTAGATGTGTGGGTCTTTCAATATGGAATGGGAATAATTTGGTCAATTTGGAAATTCTATCTTTGAAGTGATTTTCTTTTGTGTAGAATAATTTTTCTTTGAAATGGTTGCAATATCTTTTTGATAAGGAATTCTTGATGATGTTATATTTGAATTGTGCGTATATATATATATATACACTCACATTCCTTTATTCAGGTTTGACCCTTTTGTTTAATTTGCTACCCTTTTGTTTGTGAATAGGGATTTTGTCCGTGTTGCTAAAAGGATTAGGATATTGCCAGTTAAAGGGAACACAAGCAAAAGAACAGCAGGGGAATAATATCGCTATATAAGTGCTTTTGAGTGTTAATTTGCATGGAAGATCTGTGTTAAAAGGGTCAATTAGAAAAAAAATGAAATATATACATGGTTAATTGTTTTAAACATGTTTTCTTGTGGAGTGAAAAATATTCTACGTAACAAAGTTTTTTTTTGAAAGTGTATATGGTTTTCTGTTGAGTGACTACCGCAAATGCACGGGTCGAACAAGTAATAAAGTGATAAGTAGAGTATCGTCTACATAGGGATTGTGAACTAAACACCTATTAATCTCTATTGTATTTGTTTAGAGCAATTAATGGTGGTTTGATTAAAGCAATTAAAGAACTAAAATAACAACTAAACAAAGGAATATAAATCAAGCAGTTATAAATCAAAATAACAAGAAAGCAATCAATGGTAAAGACATGTTGTTGGGGAATTGGTACGCTACATTATCATTAAGCTAAATAATAGATTAGTTCAAATTATATTGCACACCTCAAGCTTTCATAAACCAAATAACAATCTCTCCCAAGCAATGCTAATTTCACAAACAAGCTTCAATCAAATCTCACAATATGACTTAAGTCTTATTGGATTAAGATGTCACCAAAAGATCATGCCCTCTACGTTATCTACACAAACAAGATGATCCAAAGTAAAGTAGGTCTACTAGAACCTTTGTTGTATCACAACACATTTTCTCTTTATGTCTTTTCTTTTCACAAAAGAAGTATAGGAAGAAGGAGGAGAAAAGGTGGATTAACCTTAAACATAAACCCTAGAGTGAGATGTATTTATAGCCATCCTTTCTAGGGTTTCATACATCTCCACTTACCAAAATAGTTTTGATAAGTTTAAACTTCTTTTTCTATTTGATTCTAATTCTAAATTAGAATCATTTTCTATTTATTTTAGATAACTCTTACCTAAAATAAATTAGGAAATAAATAAATATTATACACACACACACTCTTATTTATTTAATCTTATATAGAGATCATTATTGGGCTTATTAACCTAAGACTGCTTTAGGCTTGTTCTAAGTGTGTGACCGTATAGGTTTATACAACGTTGGCAGTAGGCCTAAAATTCTCATTTTAGCCCATAAGTTATAATTGGTTTGTAGCAAGACATTATGACTACACAAGTTGTGTGACGATTGATAATCTGACATAACCTAATACACAACTTGTACTACAGTCCTTTTGTCACATGATATCTTGATTGAACATAAGGCATGGATTATGTCATCCTTATATTTTTCAATCATATTGTTTCTTGATCCCAAGTAGATTGACGTTGATAACTCTTTATCAATCTACCACAGCCATACATTTCTCTTCAATTTAACTCATCGAGGGGCCCAAAAGATATCTTCTTAAAATAACTGATGGACAAATTTCATCTTAACCACTCATATTCCTCACACAACTCATTTTATATCCAATCACAACCTATTTTACCATTCAGTTAAAGTATGGTGTAAGGATGTGTTAAAATACAAAACTTATCATACAAGAAACCATGGTGATCTTAGGTTAAAGGACTCAAATAATACTACTATGATGAGAATTACCTATGATAATAATCCATGTACTATTCTTATAATGGGTTGATCTAGTACATCATTTCCCTAAATATGTACTTGTGAGTTTAACTTAATATCTCTTATATAGAATCAGTAGAAATTAATCATTAGTCAACCTCAAATTGGTCTTTATTCATTATTATTCCCACAACAATAATTGACTAGAGATATTTATATTAGAATTCAAGTATCACCTAAGAAGTTTACTACCAATTTACGTACTTGATGATCTTAGTAGAATTAACTAATCCAGGATTATACTAGAATTAGCCAGTAATAACAAACATGCATCTTTATTATTAAAATAGAAATATAACAATGTCAAAGTATGGTCATTACATAATTAGCCTAGGGCATATCACTAACAGTGAGGTGCAAACATATAAGGGATTAAAACATATTCATAAGTATAAAGTTCTTACTCACTCTCACTAAAGTTAAATATTAGACTCAAACCTCATCTTTTTATAACTCAAGGAATTCTTTTTCCTCTCTTATTTCTTTATCTTCTTCACTTTCTTAGATGTCTTAGATGTCTTATTCTAAAATGGTTTTAGGAGTCCTGAGGAGATAGAATAAGTAGCAAGTAGGGATGCATTGTGGTAGTTAGGTAATTAGTTAATCTTGACATTAAGGCACTTCTCAAGATCTTTAATATTTTTGGAGTTTATAAGGTCTTTAATTTTGTTTCTGAGGGTAAGGTAGTTATCAGTTTATATTTCCCAGTAATTATTGGTAATAGTAAAAAAGGTTAGTGTTTATGTTTACTAGTAAAAGATTTAGTAGTGGTTTTATTTCAAGGTTCTTTTATTAGAGTTCTTTGGAGAACTTTGGATATTTATAGGCTTAAGTTTAAGTATTTTCTTATAGGATGATTTATGGTATTTATGACTAGGTTAGTTTTAGTTTTGTGAGTGTAAATGTTTGGGTTTTGGTTTGGTTGAGTGGGTTTACAGTAAGTGTTTTTTAGTTGTAAAGCTTCTTCATCTTTTTTATTTTGATTACAGCTTAGTAAAGAGCTTCAAAATTAGGGTAATGGACAAATAGCATATGCTTACAAAATTGAGGTAGGGCTTCTTTTATCATTATCTCAATTTATTCCTCCATACGAGGCCAATTCCTTATTAAAATTATTTTAGTTCTCTATCATGAAATATAGTCGAAAAAGCTCTCATCATTCTTTTACTTTGTGATCTTAAGATTATGCCTTGTAACATCTAACTGTGCGTTATACTTATATTGTTTAATAAGCTTCTAAATTAAGAGCATCCAATCATTCTTTTATATTATCTTCCAAATTATAGAACCATGCTCTCAACCCTTCTTCAAGTGACGTAAAGAAAAACTTAATAATTTGAGATTGAGTTAGCTTATTATAAGCCACGAAGGTGATGTGTAGCCTTTAAATGCACTCTTGGATCACCAGTACCACCAAACTTTGTGAAGTTGGGGAGCTAAAAGTCTTCCTTTAATGGCTCATCTTTGAATAACACAAGATCAATGTAATCTTAAATTCTCATGACATTCTTGTCCTTCAGAGAAAATTAAAGTTATCCCATCATGTTAGCTAGTATCTTGACCTCCTTTGTTGGTTCAAACTTAGCCAAATTAACTAGTTTAGCATAAGGCGTGTAGACGATGAGGTCTAGTGTGCAATAAGATTTTAACAACCATGACACTGTTTGAGCTCAGGGCTCTAGAGAAACACACTACTATATCATAAAGACATAACATGAAGATTATAGAGTTGCCACCTAGGGTAATAACTAAGACAACTGATAAGTGATGGTAACTCAATTCTTTAAAAGAAAGTTGGCCCTACAACCAAGAGATTCTGGATACAAAATGCCAACTTCTCTTAGTCTTATGTTCATTTAGAATTACCTCATTAATTACTAAATTATTCCCTATGTACATGCAATTTCATTTAAACCCTAATTTAGCATACATCTGACTCCAAATGCAACTAGGCATGAAAAGCATACAAACAATTCATTCATAAAACACAACGGTTGTAAATTAGTATAGTCTAAATTAACTTTAATTAAATATGCTAAATCTACATGTTTTATTTACAAGTGAAATAAAGCTAAATGTGGGCCTGCATTTTAAGTTAATTAATAAGCTTGAGTTTACTTGTTTTAATTCTAAAAAGTGGGCATAAGTTTATAAATTTTATGGACAATTAATTTGGATTAAATTAGATGGATTAGTGGGCCCAATTCTAATTAATTTTAAATTAAATGAAATGATCTTAAATCTATGATCCTGGTCACAATTGTGAAGGTTGTGATCACGATCATGATCTAGGTTGATAAGTACGAAGAATAATGGATTTTGAGCACTAATTAGTTAGGTTTTAAGTGTTAAAATGTGTAGTTTAGATTTGACTATTAGCATTATGTACTTAAATTTCTTAGAACTTATGTTTTTAAAAGTTTTGATAATTTTAAGTAAATTTTGTTTCATTTTATTTATTTTTTATGCTTTCATGTTGAATGGCTAGATGTGCTTAAGTTAGGATCAATGCAAATGGAGTATAAATAGGAAAGCTTAAAATTTCTATAAAAGTAAGATGAAGAAGCATGCACGACTATGCCAGAGACCAAAAATACATCCTTGTAGAGATACACAGGTGTATGGCCATGCACCTGATCTAGAGAAGGAGCCAAGCTTGGTGCATGGCTATGCATATAAGTGTGCACAACTGTACCTAGTTTTGTGATTTTTAGTGATCCTAAGATGCATAGCCCTTCATATTAAAGTGCACATCCATGCACTTTAAAAAAATCTATTCATGGATGTTCATTTTAGGGTTTTTTAAGGAACATTTGTAAATACTTTATTTTGCCTCTTTTCAGATGTTAAGTGGTTTGGAAAACAACATAGTTAGCTTTCATTTTCTATAAGAATAAATTTATTTTTATCTTTTATTTGATTTTTGTTATCTACTCAAGGATTATTAAGAGTGCAAGATTGAAGAACAACTGTGAAAAATATTTAAGACAAGAAGAATAAAAAGTGGTTTTTTCCTTCTAATTATTCTTTTGTACTTTATTTAATATTATATAATTTTTGTGTTTGCAATTCTCAATTCTTTTGCCTCTTTATCTTTAATGGCCATGAGTAGCTAAATTGTTAGTTACGACTTTTAGATCTGGCAAAAATTGGACTTAATTAATTAAATTTCATATCACTAAATCTATATTCTATGGTTATTATTGAACATAATACTTTCCTAGGATTGATCACCCTTGGAATTGATTTAGACCATAGGGTAAGATTAGGAGATGAACTCTATTGAGATCATAATAATAATCTATTAATTTAATTAAATTAGTCAGTAGACCATTTGGTTGTTAATATTCCTTAAAAAGCTTGGCTTTAATATTGAGAATAATTAATTACTTGAGTAGCGGGTGCTAATTACTTGAGTAGTTATTATAATCAATAACTTATACTAGTGCTCATGAGAGACTTTCATGTTCTAAAGATGCTAAAGAAATGGAATGAATCTATAAGTGATAAGGAGATTAACATGAACTTTTGATAAAATTGAGTTGGGAATAAAAACCCTAACATCCATTTAATTTATAAATTTTATAGTAGTTCAATTTACTCTTCTAAATTAGTTTAATTTTTAGTAATAACCTTATTTGACCATCTAAATAAGTAAACATAAAGAGTAATTCAATAATCAACATCCACTTCTTATGCAATCAATATTTTTACTACTTAGATGACTCTGTGTACTTGCAAATTCACATAGCCAAGTTTTTAGCAGCATTACTAAGGAGTGATAAGTTGATATTATGATTAAATTTGTGTTGTTTGATTTAGACTTTTTTTTAGTTTATGAAGTTTGTATTATTTTTAGTTTTTTCTAGTTTTCCATTGTCTGTTATAGGGAGCTTTGCTAGTGCATGTGCTCAATGCGCAATAGAACTAGACAAGGTGAATTATTAATATCCCTAGACACTAAAAGTGATGGAACATTTTACAGAAGATTAATGAGAAACAAGAACATGATGAACGGAGCTACAAATGGAGTTGTAAATAGGGCCATTAATCAACGAGACCCACCACTTATATGACAATTAAAGAATTAGAATAGATCGAATGTGCAAAGAACCATGTGGGACTTTGTTAGTCCTTATATGCAAAGGGATCAAAATTCAATTAAGAGATCAGTAGTCATTGCCAATAATTTTGAGATTAAGCTAGCATTAATTCAAATGATTTAGAATTTTTAGTTCAGTGGTTTGCCTTATGAAGATCCTATAGGCCACATGATAAGATGTTTTTAGTACTATTATACTTTCAAAATGAATGAGGTGTAGCCAGATGCTATCAGACTAATACTATTTCCTTTCTTACTCATTAATAGAGCAAAGAGATGGTTCAGTAGCTTGCCACCCAACTCCATTAATATATGGCAAGAGATGTTTATAACATTTTTCAATAAGTACTTTCCATCTGTAAACGTGCTAAAGATAAAAAATGGGATTAATTCTTTTTATCAGAGGAAGGATGAAATCATTTATGAATATTGGGATAAATTTAGGGACTTACAGAGATATTTCCTACACATTTGATACCTACTTGGGATTTAGCTTAATCTTTCTATAAAAGTGTGAATTCAGCAATTAGAGTCAACATTGATCTTGTAAAAGGAGGGACTCTTATGTCCAAGACATTAGTTGATGCTCTGGACCTTTTTAAAGAAATGGCAAATACACAAAGCTTATGGTCTAATGAAAAAGCTATGCCAAGGAAAGGTAGAACATTAAATGTGGATGGATTGACTATGGTGAATGCTAAACCAGATGCCTTGACAAAGAGAATAGACAAGATGGGTCTTAATGAAATTTCATTAATAATTTATTCATCTTGTGAGTTTTTTCCTAGTGGACATCCAACAATTGAGTGTTAATAGATGTAAAATTTATCTATAGAGGGCATGAACTATATGGATAACTTCAACAAAGGTCAATAATAAAATCCTGTAATGGGAAATACTTGTAATCCAAGTTAGAGGAACCACTTAAACTTCTCCTAGAGTAATCAGGGCAACAATCAATGGAGACCTCAAGGACCATTAGGTTTTACAGGAAATAGTAGTCATCAACATTAAAGGTAGACTCAATTTCAATAAGAGAAAGCTATATAAATATCTTCCCTAGAGAGCAAAATGGACAAGTTCATGGACATGATAACTAAAATGAATCAGTAGGACAAGGCCATTAAAAGACTAAAGGGGAGGTTTGAATAAATGCATTAGAATACTCAATTGATGTTTAGAAATCATTATTCTTAAATTCATAATTTGGAGGTACAAGTGGGTCACTTTTTAATAGTACTGAAAAGTTCCCTAAGGAGTAGTTGAAGGCAATCACTTTAAGGAGTTATACAAAATTACAACTACCCAGGAAGAGTACACCTGCACTTATTAAGGAAGAAGAAAATAATGCATAGCAAGATAAAGAAAAAGTTAAAGTGAAGATTGAGGTAAAGGTAGAGGAGTAGAATATCAATAAAAAGAAAGAGTCAAAACCTCCATTTAAGCCTTATAAATCCCTAGTGCCATTTTTATAGAGGCTAAGGAAGCAGGAGCATGATCAATAGTTTGCAAAGGCTTTAGAGATTTTCAAAAGTTGTATATCAATATAAAGAAAAGATAAAGAGATGGCATAATGCAAATATAAGGAAGAAAGACTTCAACTATGGTGACCAAGTTTCACTCTTTAACTCAAGACTCAAACTGTTTTCAGGGGAGTTAAAGTTAAGGTGGTCATGGTCTTTTATAGTGACAAAAGTATATCCTTACAAAGCAATTAAATTGATTAATGCTCAAGAGAATATATTTTAGGTGAATAGCTAGAGTTTGAAGAGATATTTTGGAGGAAAGGATGATGTGCTTCATCATGTTTCCTACTTAAAAGATTTTGTTAAATGAAGCACGAGAAGGTCAAGTGTATAACCTCCTAAATAAGTGCTTCTTAAGAGCTCAACCAAGTATAGAGTACAATTTTTCTTTTTATTTTAATCTAGATTAATTTTCTTGGTTTTTAATTTTTATTTTATTTTCCAATTTCACATTCCCCCATACTAGAACTTTTCAAGTAAGTAGTGCATAAGAGAATATATAGATAAAGGAATAGAAGCAACAACCTCAAAAGCCAATGAGCATAAAGGATCATAAGCTTTTAAGTCAATTCTAGCTATATTTATTTACATTTCTTATGATTAAAATGATTATTGCTTTTTATATGTATGTTTTTTACCTTGAATTTGAGAAGTAGAGTAGGGATTAAGTGTTATTTGAAGTAATGCTAGTTGTGTAATGCTTGTGTGTTTAAATGTTATTTACTTTGGGATCATATTCATATTAAACTAAATATGCATAGCCATGCATGAATAAGTACAAAGCCATTCATTAAGACAACTCTAGGAGTGCTAAAAAATTCAAACTAGACATAACTATACACATGTAAGTGCACAACTGTGCACTTCATCAAGTTAAGAAAATTGCTCTCTGTAGAGTAGGGATTAAGTATTATTTGAAGTGATGCTAGTTGTGTAATGCTTGTGTGTTTAAATGTTATTTACTTTGGGATCATATTCATATTGAACTAAATATGCATAGCCATGCATGAATAAGTACACAGCCATTCATCAAGACAACTCTAGGAGTGTTAAAAAATTCAAACTAGACATAACTATGCACATGTAAATGCACAACTGTGCACTTCATCAAGTTAAGAAAATTGCTCTCTGATATGGCTGTGCATACTTGAGTGCACAACCTTGCACCTAGAGGTCTTCATAAATAGCTCTTAGGCACAACCATACACCCTATAGTGCATAGTCGTGCCTTACTTAAAGAAATTTTATGAAATCAAAATGCATAGTTATGCATGAATGAGCACACAGTCGGGTGTCAACATTATGCACTTTAAAACTTGTGTCTTTTAAGTTGAAGAGGCATAACTCCATAACATAACTTCTCTAATGCTAGTATAAGTGGTATGCCCTAGAGGCCAATCATATATTTGACATTGTAAAATATCCCAAATGGTAATAAAATAATATTCTATTATCTAAAGTTTTTATTTAATTGAATATTTATCCATTAGCATCATGTTAAATAAATTTATTATCAAGACTTGATAATATGAGCTACAAATTTATTTAGTGCATATGCTATAAAATGTTTATAGTCAGTATATTAATATTTGGGTAATTTTAATTAGACTATCACCTTTGTGTATTTTCTTTTATTAGTATAAAATACTAATAGTATGAGGTAGTGAGTCTCATACTATTTGATATAAGATATCATAATAGACATGTGGATACTCATTTGATGGATGGATTGAAGTAACATTAGATTTATGATTGTATGGATATTCACTTATAGTAAACAATTACAATCTCGATCATAATAGTGCATATGGTCCTTTGACTTAAGGTGATATGGTCATCCACATTTAATTGGTTAGGGTTTATTACCGTTTACATACTTGTGTTAATCACATATGGGTATATGGCATATGATGGTTGTTGTCGGTTAAATGTAAGAATGATTGTTTGACCAAAATGGGATTCATTGCTTAGAGTGAATTAGGATAAGATCCTATGCTATCTAAGTTCATTCTTGGCCAGGACAAATATAACATAGTTTGAAAGAGTTTCAATATTAGAAAGGTGTTTCTAGTATTTGTTATGTTTTATAAAGAATTAGAACTTAAGATAAGGTCATATGATACAACTATTATAGTTTGACAAAACCATAACTCTAGGCAATATCATAATCTTCTAATGAAGGGATTTTAGTGCATGGTAATTGTGACTAAAGGGTTCATGTGTATCAATACATGCATTCATTTCTAATTGGGTAGTTGTGATATTGATGATAGGGGTCACTCACAACTTATGAGAACTAAATGTGTATAATTAGGATTTTAAGATTTAGATTTGAAAGGAGTTTCAAATAATGTCAAGTGTTGATATTATCTTTTGATTGTCAATTAGACATTAACCTAGTAAGTTACACTTAAAAAAATTTCGCTAAATCATCACCAATATTAATCTAATTATTGATTAAAATGCTTTATCAATTAATTAAGATTAATAGAAATGGATTTATGCTTTGAGCAATGATTCTAGAATATCATGAAATCTAATTCAAGTAAGGGTTTAATTATTAATCAATACTTAATTAATATAAGATATTAATTTAAGTATTAAATTAATAATACATGTGTTACTTCTATTTAGACTTGGATTAATGGCCCAAGCAGTTTGGACCTAGGCCTAAAAGAGTTTTGGACCAAAGATTAATCTAAGATGTTGAGAAAGCCCATGAACCTAATATAGGCCCATTTTCTAATGGATTGGACATGGCCAAATATTAACCCAATTACCAAGTCCAAGTCCATATAGAAAGATATGGTCAAATTTGTCATGTTAGGCACACATTATCTCTAATGTGTAAATTATTGACCACGAAAAATTTAGCATATTAGGCACACATTATCTCTAATGTGTAGATTGTTTACTATGGCAAGGATTAGCATTAGATTATATAAATATAAGTGATAATGAATGTAGACATAATATACGAGATGTATTCTCTATAAACTTATCACTTATACAAGTTGTATACCTATCACTATAAGTTGTATACATGTGATGTAAGAGATAATATGATAAGGTGCTTACTTTTCTTTACATATACATAACCTAAGATATGTTTCTAAGGTTAGATGGTTAGAGAATTAAGAGACACACCACAAAATAGAGAATAACATTTACACAAAATAAGCTAAGTGCTTTTACAAGAAGATTAAGTTAATGCAAGACTTGTAAAGGTCATTTGAGAGGCTACTTGCAACTAATTAAATCTAAGTAAGAAGGTGATATGTTGAGCTTTCGTGTTTCAAGCTAGAGGTCTAAAATTTAGGAGGCTAGGGTAATTGATTCAAGAGTTGAACCTAAAACATCCAAAGCTTGTAGATAACAATTATGGTCTACATCAAACTAGGAGTTTATAAGTTTTCTTAAACTTAGAGTTTCCTAGATTTATGTGTTTGTATGTTGCTTGATATTTAGCTATGTGTAGAATGCAAAATGGATCTTTGGGAATGGAATTCTTTATGTCATGAAGGGTTATACAAGTAAATATTTTCAAATTTTACTCTATTTAAGGCTTGTGCTTACCACACTTGTAGGTTGCATAACTAATTCTAACATCTAAAACCCATAATCTTCCATTATTCTCCTTTAATTCATTAATTTCTCCTCTCCTACAACACATTCAAGAAACTAAAACCCTATTTCTCCAAATTCTTTCTTCAATAAAACTTTTTCCTTAATAAGTTTCTTTTATTAGTGAACTTTAATACTAGAAGTTTATTATATAATTCATAGGAAAATCCAATCTAATAGATACCTAAATAAAAAGGCTCCAAAAGATATAGGTTTGTTAAAAGAGGTTGCTCTAGTTTTAAAAAGGGTTAGGTGGGAGAACTACATGCTTAGAGCATATCCTACATACCTTAGGCCAACTTATGAGTTTTTGTCTTCTTTACACTTTGATGATGGGGTAAATTCATCTCTTTTAGGCTTAGGAATTAAGACTTCAAAGAAGGTTTGTTTCAATTGAATGATGTTTTTGAATTCCCTAAAATAAGAAGCAAGCATTGTTTTTTATAAGGATGAGTTTTGGAAGGAAATAACAAGGCATACTAGGTATGAGACTAGGTCAAGTTGGGAGTCTAAAGTGCATTCACATGCTGAGGTATTTGCACCGTCTCTTAGTGCATATGATCTTTAGAAGAAAAGGAGGTGACTCAGTCTTTATGAACACTGAACTTGCTATCCTCTATTGCATGGTTAATGATTGTAAAATAGACATTTATCATGTCATTGCTTTAAAAATTAAAGATGTCACTCAAAAATTCAATAATGTTATTAAGATAAGTGGTCTTATTACAACATTTACAAGATATGTAAGATTTGATATAGAAAACATAACATTTGCTAAAGTGGAGAGAAGGGAAAGTATTGATATAGTGATGATGCAAGAAATTAGACTAGTTGAAGGTCACTATCTTAGGTATTGACTCACTAGGATTCCCAAATGAGCAAGGCCCTCAGCTGTAAAAGCCACAAGAAGAGCAAGTGGAAGAAGAAGAGGAAGTGGATGATATGGTGGCAAGAATGGAAAATCTTGAATTGCAAATAAGATTCTTAAATACTAATATCGAAGAGCTTACATGAAGTATGCAATGGATACATCAAGACCTCCAAGCTTATTTCATGCATCAAGGCTTCATGCCTCCTTTATTTCCACTATTGCAAAATGAGCCTTGTGATGCAGTCTCACCATAAGAATGATTTGTTTTTAAGCTTATTATTTTTTTTATGTCATCTTTAAGTTTTTATAATTTAATACATTTGAATTGTGTTGTTTAATTTGTAAGTTTTAATAATATTTGCATATACCTTATGTTTGAATGTTTAACTTTTAAGTTATAATGTTAATTATGTTTTTTAGGAACAATTATGATGCAAATTTATGTTGAGAAAGTGTATATTGATGTTAAAATGCTTTTATATCAATTTGTAGTGGTTTAAATGCTTATTTGTATATAAGGCCATTCTACAAAATTGAAATTACAGACATGCACGACTGTGCATGTAAAAGTGCATAAACGTGCACTTATATATCTGTGAGGTAGGCTATACATAACTAAGTGCACAACCTTGCACTTTGCACCCAAGCAAAATTGGAAGCAGGTACAGCTATGCACATGACAACAAAACACCCTAATGCGTAGCCATGCACACTAATGTTCACCGCCATGCATGCAAAAAACTTAGCACATTCAAACATCTTCAATTTCAAGCTTACCAACATTAAGGACAATGTTGAATTTGAGTGTAAGGTGATGAATTGTAGTTTTTTTTAAAAAATTAATTTCTTTTTTTATTTTCCTTCTTAGTTTTAGTTTTAATTTTGTTTAAATTTCCTTTTCTTTTTACGATTTGAGTTAAATTTCCTTTTTAAATTTTCAAAGTTATTTAGAATTTCTTTTTATGTTAAAGTTTAATAGCTTTTGATTTTGGAATCTAGTAAGTCAATATTCAATTAGGAGTAGGATTTCTATTTATTTTTCTTTCCTTTTTACAATTTTGAATTTTTTTTCTCCTTCCAAATTAAGGAGAAAATTTTTAGCCTTTATTTTTCCTTTGTGTATAGGGATTACTCTCTATATATATGGACAAGCTTGTTGTTCAAAAATTAGTCATTCTTAAATTTTAAGAAACCTTAGTTAATTGATTTTCTTTTTCAACTCACTTTATCCTAATAATTTTCAATTTTTAGTTTTGCTTCAAAATGTCACAAGAAGAGCAAAATTAAACAAGGCAAAGCAAGGGTATGTTAATAATTCAAAATGACAACGAGGCGAGTGATCTCATTAAAGAATATGGTGCTCCCTTTCTTATTCATTTGCATAAGAAGGGTAAGAAATTTCATTCCCTTTTATAGTGAAATTTTATTTTGCCTAATTTCTTTGAGGATGATGTTTTATATGACATAGGGATTGATGAAGATATTGTTATATTGTGGGATCAATTGGGATGGACTAAGTTTATTAAAATGAAACATGACACTTTTATGAACTCACACTTAAATTCTACACAACTTTTAAATTTATGGATGAAAATAAGAAAATATTCCCATATAGATTTTTAGTAAACTTTTATGTCAATTTTAAACTTATGTCTTATGTTTTTAGGTTTCCTTATGGAGGATTGTTGACCTTTTGCAATGATAAAATATAATCACCCTTGTTTAGATATTAAAAACCCATATTTTGATTGTTTAATAAGTTTACTTTAACTATTATAAGTTATGAACTCTTTAGGAAGAAAAATCATAAAGAAAAACATAGTAGTTATAACCATCATGAGCTCCATCCTGACCAAGACTTAGCTTAGGACTTCATCGCTTAAGAATAAGGATTGGGATAATGCCTATCCCAGATGAGGTCCCAACTAGGACACTACTTAGGATAAGTATCTCAAAGGATTATCCCAATTAGGACTACAGGGGGCACTTATGAGCTTAAAAAAGATAATGTAGCCATTGGACAGTGCTCCTCTCGAGCACTCATCTTGACTAGGACCCCACCTGGGACACAACCATCCCAAGCAAGGTCACATACATATACTTGAGACTTAAATGAGCAAAAATTGGAGTTTTTGTCTAGTGCCAATCCTAATCAAGAGTCCCAACTAAGATTGAACCTGAACAACCTACACGAGCAGTGTCTCGATCAAGATGGATCTTCACCAGTCATTCCTCTTTCAAGGAACAGTCATGTAAGAGTGCAGTGGCTAACTTTATTGAATGTCCTAACTGAGACTAACCAAATCTCTACAAAGAAGCTAAAATTCATTTAATGAAGCTTAATGACCTTTAGGATGAATTTAATGGCTTCAACAACCATATTTAAGTTTCTTAAGTATTTAAACAACCTTTAAATCATCATTCAAAAGTTAGACACTTGGTTATTGTAATATTCTCTCTTAGCATTCAATCAAGCATTCAAATCCTCATTTACTTTCTTTAGTATTCATTAACTCTTTATGAGTGGGATTGTGAGTAGATGCTCTTCTTTTTTAATTTTCTAGGGTTAAGAAAAGGGAAGTGAGATCTTATTTTAAGTGTGAAAGGTTAAAGTGTGTACATATTGAAAACACTTGGGTTGTAATTTAGAGTTAGCCTAAAAACTCTTAATTGTAAGGTTAGAGTTGAGCCTAAGAATCAATCTAAGTGGATAGAGTATGGTTATTCAAAAATCCTAACTTAGGAGAGTTAGGTGGACATGTAGGTTTGTTGAGAAACTAAACTCCTTAATTGATTGTGTTCTTTCTTTCTTATTCTTTAATCCTGTTGTAATTCTCATCAATTTGGTTTAATCTTTTAAAAGCCCTATTCACCCCCTACAATTGGTATCAAAGCTTGGGTTTCGCTCTTAGACCCTTATTTAATGGTAGTGACTATCCATATTGGAAGTTTAAAATGGAAATATATTTAGATAGTAATCTCATCATACTTTAGGATGTTTTTCTAAAAGGTTAGGAAACTCCTAAAGCTATAATTAATGGTGTAGAGATGACTCTTGCAAGAATTCAATAAAGTAATGAGAAAAAAAAAGAGAACTACAAGAATAAGAAAGCCATGTCAATCTTACTATCCTCTATGTCAAGAAAAGAAGGTGTCAAAGCTCAATATTACCAATCCATAAAAGAAGTTTAGGAGACACTTTGGTACGAACGTGGTTAACTTGTACCAAACCCATATTCAATCTTGATAACCTTGCCAAGGATCGTTCATAAATCAAGTAAAAAGAAACTCTAATCCCCAACAAGACCCTTAAAAAACCTGTACTTAAGAACCTTAATTATAAAGAATTAAAGGTTGTTTAATGTAAACCTAAGATTAACAAAGTCAATTTTAAGTCTAAATTAAACTAGGTTTGAATATACCAAGCCTTCACTTGATAAATTCACAAAAGTTCTTTTAAGAATAAAAGAAAAGGACTTTAACCTCACAAGAATTGAAATTTAATTGATAAAACTCATTCTATTTTGTTCTACAATGCTATGGCCTTTATATAGGCATGTAAACATCCTAATCCTTGAAGGAATAGGTTTTCTTACTTATTCCTAAAGACACTTATAAAGGAAAATCCTTTATTAAATAAGATTTCTTTAAAAATATAACAACTAATGACAACTAAGCTTTGAAAAGTCAAATTGACAACTCATGACAACTAAGCATTGAAAAGTCATATTGATAACTCATGACAACTAAACAAATAACTAATGACAACTGAGCTTTGAAGCACACCATGTCACATGTCAAGTTGGATGTTGACCATTGACTTTGACTTATTGACTTTGAATTTGACTTTGACTTATTGACTTTGACTTGGACTATCCTTGAATTTTCTCACATCTTCTAGAATCTTCTTGAATCTTCCTTATTAACACCAAAATAGAAAATAACCCAAAAATTCATCCAAGCTTTGTACTTGACTTTATTGATGTGTAGACTTCACAAATTTACCCTTTTAAGGATCATATCACACTTGAGAACCACTATGAAGGAATGCACATGAGAAGCAAAAAGGTTCAATTCCACATATATGAGTATGAACTCTTTAAGATAAAGCCTAAAAAATCAATAACCGAAATTATCAATCACCTTAGTGCTCTTCTTACCACTCATAGGAAACTTGGAAAACATTTTTCCAAGGAAGAAGTAAATAATAAAATTCTAAGAATCCTATCTTAGAATGATTAGGAATCTAGATTCACTTTAATTTAGGAAGCTTAAGACCTTTTAACTCTCTCAACCAATGTTCTCATTGGGAAACTCCTTACTCATGAGCTCACTATAAACCAAAGAGGATATAAGAGGGATAAGAAATGAGAAAAGAAGAAGGGGATAGCAAGGCCATATAAGAATCTAGTAAAGATGAAAGTTTAGTGGAATTTAGTGAAGATGATGATGAAATAAAAATGATCACTAGATGGTTTAAGAAGTTATTGAAAAGAAAAAGCTTCACAAGGTTAAGAGACAACAAGAAGTATGATTGCAAGAAGAATAAAGAGGTTACTTGCTATGAATGTAAAAAATTGAGACACATCATAAGTGAGTGCCCCAAGATTTCAAGAATAAAGGAGCAAAGGATAAGAAGAAGGCCTTCAAAGCATCATGGGATGACTCATTCAAACTGAAAAAGGAAGAGAAACAACAAAAAGTGGCCAACCTTTGCTTCATAGCTCTTGAAGATAAAAATGAGGTATCATCTACTTCTCATTCTTCTTATGATGATTATTATGAGATGATGATGATAATGATGATGAGAACTTTATTATGAGAAAAATTATGCTTAAATGTAAAATCTTGCTCTCTAAAATGGAGATTTAAAAGCATAACTTGTCTAGTTTGTCCAAGGAACTTGATTTCTGTAAACTTGTTAAATTAAATAAAAAAATTACAAATGATTTGAAATCTTCTTATTCCTTGGAGGACCAACTTAACAAAGCTAACTTTCTAAAGAGGTGTTAGAGTTTAAGAATTCCATTTCTAAATTTAAAAAGGGAAAAGAGACTTTAAATAGTCCACTTGACTCTCAAAAACTCTATAGGAATACCCATGGAATTAGATATACAAATAGAATGTCATCTTCGTCATCATCATCTCATATTAAATTTGTTAAAGCTTCATGTGACTTTATTTCTTTTACTTCTAAACCTCTTAAGAGTCAAGCTTTCAAAGCTAAAAAGTCTCATGTGTCAAATGACAAGGAAAAGTCTCAAAAGACTCAACCTTCATTTACAGAAAGGGTTAAGGTACAAACCAAAAAGCCCCAACCTAGACATGCTTACTTGTACACTAAATACAATACTCCTAAGCATGCTACACAATTACCTCATAATAGACAATGACATTTGTCAATGTATGTTTCATTCTCCTCCTATGGCATAATGAACCTTTAGGAACTTCACATAACCACAACACAAAAGACATGTCTCATACACTAGGCAATCACGTGCTCCTAAAGGAAATAGATTTGCCAATGTTAAATGTTTCTGTTACATGACCAATGGTCATACTAATAATGTGTGCTTCTATAAAAAATTACACTTGCAATTACTTCCTTTGGATTACTTTGAGTGATATGATCCTCAAAAGGGTAAATTTGCGAAGTCTACACATCAATAAAGTCAAGTACAAAGCTTGGACAAATTTTTGGGTTATTTTCTATTTTGGAGTCAATAAGGAAGATTCTAGAAGTTATGAGAAGATTCAAGAAGATTCCAAGTCAAAGTCAAAGTCAAATTGAAAGTCAAGAAGTCAAAGTCAATGGTCAACATCCAACTTGACATGTGACATGGCATGCTTCAAAGCTTAGTTGTCATTAGTTATTTGTTTAGTTGTCATGAGTTGTCAATATGACTTTTCAATGCTTAGTTGTCATGAGTTGTCAATTTGACTTTTCAAAGCTTAGTTGTCATTAGTTGTCATATTTTAGAAGGGATCCTATTTATTTATGGAATTTCCTTTATAGGAGTCTTTAGGAATAAGTAAGAAAACCTATTCCTTCAAGGATTAGGATGTTTACATGCCTATATAAAGGCCATATCAATGTAGTACGAATTAAGAATGAGTTTTATCAATTAAGTTTCAATTCTTGTGAGGTTAAAGTCCTTCTCTTTTGTTTTTAAAAGAACTTTTGTGAATTTATCAAGTGAAGGCTTGGTGTATTCAAACCTAGTTTAATTTAGACTTAAAAATTGACTTTGTTAATCTTTGGTTTATATTAAACAACCTTTAATTATTTATAATTAAGGTTCTTAAGTACAGGTTATTTAAGGGTCTTGTTAGGGATTAGAGTTTTTTTTGCTTGATTTATTAACGATCCTTGGCAAGGTTATCAAGATTGAATATGGGTTTGGTACAAGTTAACCACGTTTGTATCATTGAGACTAACCAACATAGACCAACTAAGGTTTAGGTTCAAAAGAATGTTTAAATTATATTATATAGGTGTGGTTAAAGTCCAAAAAAGCTAAAAGCAAGTGGTACCTTGATAGTGGATGTTTAAGATATGTGACATGAGATAAGGAAAAATTTAACAAGCTTGATGCTAAGGATAGAGGTCATGTCATATTTAAGGACAATGCCAAAGGGAAGATAGTAGGCATTTCAAAAATTAGTAACCCTCAATCCTGAATTGCTTGTTGATAGTCTTAAGCATAATTTACTTAGTATAAGTTTATTATGTGATATGGGAAATAAAGTCACTTTCTATCATAGAAATTGCTTTGTTAGTAACTTAGATGAAGACAAAGTAATTTTTAATGGTGAAAGAGTTGACAAGGTTTATCTCATTAACTTGAATAAAGTTGATAACAAAGATATTAAATGTTTAATATCTATTTCCCATGACATATAGATTTGGCATAAAAGATTAGAACATGCAAACTTTGAGCTTTTGGATGCTCTTAGTAAGCATGATGTTATTGTTAGGTTACCTAAACTCAAGTTCACTAAGGACAAGCCCAATGATTATTGTCATAAAGGAAAATAATCCAAATCTTCCTTTAAGCTTAAGAATGTAGTGTCCACTTATATTCCACTTGAACTCATTCATATGGACTTATTTGGACCAACTAAAGTTGCTAGTTTAAGTGGAAGTACTATTCATATGTTTTGGTTGATTACTCTAGATACACTTGGGTACGTTCCTTCCTTATAAGAATGATACTTTTAAAGCTTTTGAATTTTTTTCAAAAAGAGTTAAGAAAGATAAAGCTTTTTGCATTTCAACAATTAGAAGTGAGCATGGAACCAAATTTGAAAATCAATTGTTTAAAACTTTTTGCAATGAGAATGGTATTTCATGTGGTTTTTCTTCTCCTAGAATAACTTAAAAAAATGGGGTTGTTGAAAGGAAAAATAGAACTCTAGTGGAAATGGCTAAGACCATGCTTCATGAGTATAATTTCTCTTTATACTTTTGGACCAAAGCCATTAACACTTCTTGCTATATAGCAAATAGAGTTTTCAAAAGACCCTTTTTGAATAAAACTTCTTATAAGCTTTAGAACAATAGAAAACCTAAAATTTTATATATTAGGATATTTGGATGCAAGTGGTTTATATTGAACACCAAGGATAATCTTAGGAAATTTAATTCTAAAGCCGATAAAGGAATTTTCCTAGGCTATGCCACTACTAGCAAAGCATATAGAATCTTTAACAAGAGAACTCTTGTAGTTGAAGAATCTATGCATGTTGTATTTGATGAATCTAACCCACTTAATCATGGAAAGGATTTTTATAGTTTTGATTATTTATAGATAAGCTTGTGGATATGAATATTCAAGAAGAAAATGCTAATAAATCTTTAGAGCTTAAAGGTCCTAGCAAGGAAGATATTAAGGAGATGCCTCAACCTACCTTAAAGGATGAACTTCCAAAGGAATGGTAATTTAAGAAAGCACATCCTCAAGACCTCTTCATTGACAACACTACAAAGGGGGTAACTACTATATCTTAACTCAAATCTATTGTAAATTTTTCCTTCATCTCTCAAATTGAACCCAACAATGTTGATGATGCTTTGAGTGGTGAATTTTAGGTACTTGTTATGCAAGAAGACTTTAATAAATTTAAGAGAAACAAGGTATAGACCTTGGTTCCTAGACCTAAACATTATCCCATTATAGGCACCAAATGAGTCTTTAAAAATAAAATGAATGAATAAGGTGTCATAACTAGGAGCAAAGCTAGACTAATAGCTAAACGTTATAATCAAGTGGAAGGCATTGATTATAATGAAACCTTTGCCCCTGTTGCAAGGTTGGAAGCTATTAGAATGCTACTTGCATTTGCATTTTACATGAATTTTAAACTCTCTTAAATGGATGTTAAAAGTGCATTTTTAAATAGGTTCATTAAAGAGGAGGTTTATGTTAAATAACCTCTAGATTTTGAAAGTTTTGATTTCCCTAATCATGTGTTTAAGCTTTCAAAAGTATTATATGGATTGAAGCAAGCTCCTAGATCTTGGTATGAAAGGTTAAGTGACTTTTTATTAGAGCAAGGGTTCTCTAAAGGAAAGGCTAACATAACTCTATGCATAAACAATTACAAGCGTGATTTACTTATTTTTCAAATATATATTGATATTATTTTCAATGCTAATAATCATTACTTATGTGAGGAATTTTCCAAGTTGATGCAAAGGGAATTTAAGATGAGTATAATGGAGAGCTCAAGTTCTTCCTTGGATTACAAATCAAGAAATGTAAAGATAGGATCGTCATCAACCAAACCAATTATATAAGAGACATTTTTAAGAAGTTTGGCATTTATGGAGCTAAGTCAAGCAAGACTTTTATGAGCACCACCACCAAACTCAATAAGGATGAGAATGGCAAGTTTATTGATGGAAAGTGATATGGAGGTATGATTAGATCCCTTTTTTATTTAACTAGTAGTAGGCTGGATGTAATATTTTATACTTGCTTGTGTGCACATTTTCAATCTAGTCCTAGGGAGTCTCACTTGAATGCAATTCAAAGAATTTTCAAATACCTTAGTGGAACTGATATGAACCCTACCTATAACAAAGATAGAACGCGCATCCAACTTTGAAATCTTGCCCAAATATCATCAAGGATAGGTTGTGTTGGTGGAGCTAAACCCCTTGCTTATTAATTTGAAGCAAGATACTTAGGTATTATAAGATGAACAATCACACAATTCTAAGTTTAATCTAGAAATTGTAATGAAACGTAGATGCGAAACAATTCAAGTAAACTTGCAAAGTTTCAAAAGAATAAAGTTAAGGAAAAACCTCACTTTTAATTGATTAAAATTGTCAAAAATACATTCTTAAATTCGTCCATAATATATGTAGCCCTTATATAGGCATGTAAACAACCTAACCCTTAAATGAAAAGGTTTTCTTCCTTATTCCCAAAGATACCTATATAGGAAAATCCTTAATTAAGGAGATTTCCTTCAAAATAGGATAACTAATGACATCTCATCTTTGAAAAGTCAAAATTGACAACTCATTACAATTCATGACAACTAAGCAAAATGACAAATCATGACAACTAAGCATTAAAGCATGCCATGTCACATGTCATGACATATGTTGACCATTGACCCTTGACTTTGACTTATTGACTTATTGACCATTGACCCTTGACTTTGACTTATTGACTATTTGACCATTGACCCTTGACTTTGACTTGTTGACTTGTTGACTTTAACTTGGAATATTCTTGAATCTTCTCACATCTTCTAGAATCTTCTTGAATCTTCCTTATTGACTCCAAAATAGGAAAATAACTCAAAATTTATCCAATTCAAGCTAATTAATTTCATAATAGGAAATTAAGCTAATTAGCTTGAATTCTTCATAATCAGGCACTTTTGATCCCTTTTAGGGTTCATATTAGGAACTATGCATTTAGGACTTTGTTATCCTAGGAGTTCAACCTTTGAATGGATTAGCTATTCAGATATAGATTTTGCAATAATTTGCTAAATAGGAAGCGCACTTCTGAAACTTGTCAATTTTTAGGAAATTGCTTAATCTCTTAGTTTAGTAAAAAGTAAGTCTCGGTTGCCTTGTCCATTGTTAAAGCTAAATATGCGGTGGCAAAAATAACTAATGCACTATGGCATTGATATTGATCATATTCAAATTAAGTATGACAATACAAGTGCTATAAACCTTAGCAAAAATCCCATTCAACACTTTAGAACTAAGCACATAGACATTAGACATCATTTTCTTAGAGATCATGTACAATGTGGTGATATCTTGCTTGAGTTTTTTGATACTAACAATCAACTTATGAATATTTTTACTAAACATCTCAATGAGGAGAGAACAAATTTCATTAAGAATAAGCTTAGTATGATTGGTGGTTCTAGATTGCATCGATCCATCTATGTAGTTAGCTAAATGTCTTGCATTTATATGATATATTTAGCTAGATGAAAGATTATGTATTGAAATAAAATTGTATAATTTTTGGGTTAAAAGCTTGATTATAGTGGAAAATGTGTTCTAATTAAGCTATGTGTTTACTTGATTTCATATAAATTTAAAAATAGTTATTTTATAAAAATAATTGGTTACCTTGATTTGATGATGTGCTTCAACTTTGGAATTTTTTTTCTGAATTATTTTTGCTCACCAATAATTAATTATTGAAGTAAATTCAATTAATTAATTATTTTAAAGTAGTAAAATAATTTTTTCTTAAAAATACCTTTTTATATGCATGAACAATGCCTTACTTATGATTCAATTTAAGTTGTATTTAATTCCATTCAATTTAGTGTGAATTTAGTCAGCATAGACTAAATTGCAATAATTTTTAGACTTAATTGCCCTTTTTTTAAAAGTTCAATGGTCATCTGAAACCCTTGTCTCGACCGCTATAGTTCTCTATCCAGATCGGGACACCTATTTGCCTTCCAAATAGTACTAATCATGATTAAGGTCTCATGATGCAGCTTAGGATATTCAATATCTCGACCAAAATAGTGATCCTAAAATCTCATGGAATACTAAATTTTTGCATTGATTAGGCACATCAATCCTAGTCAAAAATGGTTTTTGATGCAGTTCTTTACCAAAATTCAAATTTCTTCATCTTCCTCTCCTTTCTAAACCTCTACAAATACTCTCCTAATTCACCTTTAACTTTTTCTGTTCTCCTTCATAATTTATTTTCATTATTCTCTCCTTCCTTCCCTCTTCTACTCAGCAATTTTTTTCTTTTCAACCATGGCTCCCAAGAAACCTCTAAGTTCCCTTCTTCCTCTCAAGAGCCTCCTTCCAAAAAGGAGAAACTAAAGAAATATCATCCTCCCTTCTCTTACTCCTCTCAAGACATCAAAAGGATACTTGCTCTCTTTTAAAAAAGGCCTCTTATCCCTTCAAGATTCATGTGTGAATCTACTCTCAAGGCTATTGGATGTTATGAATAAGTGAAAGAAAAGGGCGGGTTTGTATGATTTTGCTTTTACTCCTCTACCCTCCTACCCTTTTTTGATTATTGAATTTTTCTATACATTCACCCTCCATTGTATTCATTATGATGATGAAAACCCTTACTTCTCCATATGTTTCAAATTGTATGGAAAAGAAAGGATTATGACCAACCTTGAATTTGACACTCTCTTTAGCTTCTCAAGAAAATGTCACATCCATGTTCACCCAAATTAGCTTCCCCATACTTTTTGGACTAAAGTTTAAAGTCCTCAAGCCACCTCAAACTTCTCTTCCAATCATACTAAAGCCTTACATCTTTAATATAAGGCTTTATATTATTTTCATTGCTTTCTCACCTACTCTATTAATGCTAAAGCACTTAGCAATGAAACCCTCTCCTTTGATGACCTTTTTATTTTACATAGTCTTGTTGATAATGAACCTATTACCTTAGAATAATTTTTCTAGTAGAGGAGTTGGCTAATTAGTGATAGTTCAACTGATGCTATTTGCAATGGTGGAATTGTCACTAAACTATCCTAATTCTATAGTATTGATCTCACCACCTTGCCCTCTACCAAACCCATTCTCTATGATGAAAACTTTATAAAAAATTCTAAGCAATTCTCCTTAGTTAACAATAAATGGGTGTTGAAGCATTATTTGACACAAGCTCAAGCTCAAAGTGAAGATCTTGAACACATCATTAAGGGTATAGAGCAATTTAAAGGATAATAAGGAGGTGAAGAGGAGCTTGAGTCTCAACCCCAAGGTGCACCTCTAAGGAAGAGAACTAGGTAAAAAGGCACTTCCTCTCAAGTCACTCAAGCCTTCATTAATGAGCCCAATGGGTGGGTCAACTATTTGATCACATGAGCTTGACAAAAACTAACTTTAATGCAAGATTTGATCAAGTTTATGGGCACATAGCCCACCTCTAACATGATGTGCACTACTCGTATGAACAATAAGGCTATGCTCGCACCTATGCTCCTTTCACTCATCCTCATGTTCTCTTATGTGTTCAGTCTCCTTTAACTCTATGTTTTTTCCTACTAGTTCATTGTACTTGCTTTTTTTCTTTAATGCAATATTTCTTTTTCTTATCTATTTGCATTTTTCTAAAAAGGGGAGAAGTGTTTGGGTTTGCCTAAATTTACTTTGAATAATTACTACACTTATTACAAATTTATTATTAAATAATGGTTCATACATTAAAGGGAAGTAAAATTAAAAAGGAACTCATACATTGAGGGGGAGGTCAAAGGTTCACACACTTACACTTTTAATTATTCTTCAGACTCAAAATAGGTTTGTCAAAATCAAAAAGTAGGAGATTGCTGACCTTTTGCAATGATCAAACATAATTAGCCTAATTTTGATCTTAACAAATCATCTTTTGTTATCTAATAAGTTTACTTCAAGTGTGTATAAGTTAAGAACTCTTTGGGAAGCAAAATCATAAAGGAAAACATAGTAGTTAAAGCCCTAACTAGGACTTAGCTTAGGACTTCATCACTCAAGAATAAGGATTAGGATAGTGCCCATCCCAAATGAGGTCTTGACTGGGACACTACTTAGGACTAGTATCTTAGACGAGTATCCCAATCATGACCATAGGGAGGCACTTGTTAGCTTAGCAAAGATAATTTAGCCATTAGACAATTCTCCTTCTGAGCACTCATCTTGATCAGGACACCACCCAAGACATAGCCATCCTGAGCAAGATCACATGCATATACTCAAGACTTGAATGAATAAAAATTATAGTTTTTATTCTGGTGCCAATCCTATTCAAGAGTCCCAACTAGGACTGAACCTGGGATAAACTATATGAGTTGTGTCCTTATTCGAATGGATCATTATGAGTCACTCCTTTTTTAAGGAATGGTCATGTCAAAGTGCAACAACTAGTTTTAATGAATGTCCTGACCGGGACTAACCAAATCTCTATAAAAAAGCTAAAATGCATTTAATGAAGCTTAAAGACCTTCGGGATGAATTTAATGGCTTCAATAGCCATATTTGAGTTGCTCAAGTATTTTATTAACCTTTAAACCATCATTCATATGTTTGATACTTGGTTGTTATAATTTTCTCTCTTAGCATTCAATTGAGCATTCAGAATCCTCATCTACTTTATTTGCTATTCATTAACTCTTTGAAAGTGGGATTATGATTTAGAATAAAGACTCTTCTTCTTCAATTTTCTAAGGGTAAGAAAAGGGAAGTGAGGTCATGTTCCAAGTGTAAAAGGTAAAGTGTATACTTATTAAAAATACTTAGGTTGTGGTTTAAAGTTAGCCTTAAAACACTTGATTATAAGGTTAAAGTTAAGCCTAAAACTCAAGCTTATAAAAATCAATCTAAGTGAACATATTGTGGTGATTCAAAAATTCTAACTTGGGAGAGTTAGGTGGAAATGTAGGTTTGTTGAGAAATTAAACTCCTTAATTGGTTGTGTTCTTTCTTTCTTATTCTCTAATCCTTCCTTAATTCTTATTAATTTTGTTTAATTTCTTAAAAGCCCTATTCAGCCCCTTCCCTCTATTACATGGACTTAAACAATCTCTAAAAGAATTTGACATGCTTGCTTTTTAGAGAAGAATCACTAAGGATAGTAGTTTTAGTGAGAGAGAGGTGATGGTTAGTGGTTTAGTTTAGGATCATACTTACTTGTTAATGCATAAATTTATAGTGCATAATGTCTATAGGAAATAAAATAGTGCCAAGGTTTCAAAGGATGAACTTTTTATGTTATGGTGCATGCATACTAACACTAGAGCTTCTAATGCTCATTTTATTGTCCAAACAATGTGGCGTGTTGTGCAAGCAAGAAGAGTAGCTCTCTCTATGGGCCATATCATCACAGCCTTGGGGCAATACTTTTCTATATTCAATATGTCCTACTCTACATTAGGAATGGGAGTCCTCAATCAAAGATTTTAAGTCCAAGGATGCTATTCGCGTTGAAGTCATCACAGAATAGAGGACACTAAAAGAGGTTAAGAATAAAAAATGTAATTTATTACACCAATATATTGAGGCAATTGAACAAGTCTTCTTCAAAATAAAATGAAGAAAGTGAAGGAAGTTGTAATGAATCATGGATAAAGAGAAAGGCTTCAAGTAATGAAGTACTACAGAGCCTATGGTGTTACTTTGAATGGATATGTTGGAATTGAAGCTCTATGCTAGGATGGATGAACTCCAAATTATGATAAAAGAGCTACAAAGAGCATAATCAAATTACAATAAGAGACTAAAGAATTTCGTAGAGATTGACAATTCCACCACTTCCTTACCTCTGAAACCCCTCTAGAAAGGGGAGTACTTTCTTGAACTTTTACTTTTTTATTTTTTTATGTCTTTAATTTAGTCTTTTTAATATAAAAGGGCACAAACATGAATTTCACTTTGTTATAACTTCTTTTGCATTTAGTTATTAGGAAACATTTCATGTATAAAACTTAAGTCTTTTAGACTTATTCATAAGTATAGCTTAATTCATTTAATGAAGTTTTCTTGAAGAAATGTGGTAATCTTCATTTAATTTAAGTTTGGACTTTAAAATTAGAACAATAATTTATGGTTAAGGATTTTTAACTTTTGACGAACTTAAAGCTTACTTTTTAATTGAGTGATTAAACTTGGAGACTTGATTTTTAAGAAAGGTGTCTGTAAGTAGAAATTTAAAATACACTCTTGAGGTTAGTCAAGTCTTATGTAGTTTGGTCTTTATAAAAAGAAATGAAAATAAAAGAGAAATGGAGCACAAAATGCACTCGTTTAAAAGGAGCTAAAATTTTAAAATCTTATATCTTTAAACGCTCATTTTACTTCAATGCTCTTAAAGACTATTTGTGAGGTATCCACACTAAGTAGTATAGGAAAGGTGAGGGATAATGCAATTAGGAAGACTTTTAGTGAATAAAATTATGAGATTGCTTAAAAAGTGCCTTATGCATAAGAACTAAAGATTATCCAAGTTTTGAATTGATTTTTATTCACTTTTGTCTTTCTCTAATATCAATTTTTCATTTTTAAAAATTCAATTGAGATGTTTGCTCTTCATATAGTAATCTAGCATGTCCTTGACCTCGAGTTATTATCTTAATTTTTTGGGTTTTTATGCATTATATTAAGTGAATATTCCAATAGCTAATTAAGTTAAAGCTATACAATGAGTTGAGTTCTTCTTATTAATAGGTTTTTTTCATTTTTTGTTTGATGACATGCAAAAGTTCAAGTGTGGGGGTGTTGATAGGTGTGAAAGAAAGTAGATTTTAAGCACAAATTGTTTAGTCTAGTTTTTAATATTGGAATTATTTACTTAAATTCCTTAGAACTTAGGTTTTTATAATTTTTTTTATTTTGTTTCTGTTTATGACATAATTGAATTTTTTTTGTTACAATATATTAAGGCCAATGATCCATTTGATTTAATTAAATTTTGAAGCCCCAAAAATAAGACCCAGTCTGCTTCAATTTAATGAGTAAGACACAGGAAGATTCTAGAGACCAATTTTGCAGAGCAACTTGGTGTCAAAGCAAGAAGATTTTAGAGAAGCAACTATTCATTGCTTGCTTGGGGAAAAAGAGCATATGGAGTTATAAGAATTTAGTGTGTGAATTTAATCTTCAAAATTGAAGACTTCTGAGCTGTGACAATTATTTAGAGAAATAAATTATAGAAGTACAAATGGACAGAGAGAGATCTACTTACACAATAATAACATCTACACACAACCAATCATCTATAAGAACACAATTGTGTCATTTTCATTTAGCAACCATTAGCTTACAAACTATAAATTTCCTTATTTTTTTCTATTTACTACTTTATTTAGTTTGTAATAGCTCTTTCATTAATACAAAGCTTCTTTTAATTTACTTTCACAAGTACATACTAATCAAGTTTATAAAATCATGTTGAAATCCAAGTAAATTGTGGTAAAAGAGCTTGCGAATTCACAATTAGTCTGAAAAGAAGTCAAGTTTTATTTTGAGGAATTTTTCATTTGGCACACTCAAAAATAATCTTTTGGCATGCACTTAAAAACCCAAAAATTGGAGAAATGATTTTTGGCACGCTTAGTGGGACACGTTTCAATAAAATGAACATATTTAAAGAAGAAATTTTTAAATTTGGTTACTGGACCAACAATTCACCTATAAACCTAGGTGGTTTCTAGAAATAAATGAATGAAGTCTTGGTGCCTCAGGGTCACTCTTGGAATGAGGCACCTTTAGGTTATTTAGGCTAAAATTTAAACATCATTAATACTACTATTGATGAAGATAGTAGTGCTCAAAATATTCTAATAGAAGGAATGAAAAAGATGGATTACTTAATACTACATATAAAGAGTTCTTTCCAAAACTCTATGCAAAAATTCAAAAATTATATGCAGAATGGAAGGATAAATATTTCACTTGCCAAAATGAATGAAAAACATTATAAATCGAAAGGTCAAAATTCTGCACCAAAAGTGGAGATTCAACACCAAGGGGACAATATTTCTCATGAGAAAGAATTAATTCCCTAGGAAAAAAAGCAAAGCACATTGAGTACACATGAGGAACAATCAATTCCTCAAGCTCATACACTACTTCCCTAAGACCACGAACTAAATCCCCATGTATTAGGACAAAACACAAAAGTTGACATTTCACCTGATGGATAACCAATTCCACAAGGCTAAACACTCCTTAAGGTCAAATGCTAAAACATCAAGTCCATTTGCCTTCTCTTTAACCCTTAAGGGTTTGAATGAACCTAAATGCAACAAAAAAAAAGGAGACAAAACTAATAGAGGAAAATTCATTTTCCTTAATGGCATCAACCAAATCTATTAATATCATTTCAAGAACACTAGTGGATCTAAAAGAACAAATCAAAGAACAGGAGGTGGTTCAGCCTTCCAAGATAAATCCAAATAGGTTTAAAATTTATTAAAGGCCAATTCCTAATAATATATTTTTAGCACTAGACAAAAGGCCACCTACTCCAAACTCATTCAAAAAAAACCATAAAATTCATGCAAAAGAAGGCTGAAAGGCTAACACTAAAATTCAACAATGTATTTATAGTGCCACAATCTATTCCACCAGATAAGTAGTGGCATAAAATGGAGCATAGGAAGTTTTCTCGGCCATTGCCTCATGCACATAAAATAAGACTACAGAGATAGAGGGCATTTGAGAGAAAGCAAAAAAAAGAAGGAGGTCTAAGGCCAAACTCATGCCTAAAGCTACAGAAGATCCACTTTCTAACAAAAGGGAATTCATGATGCATGAGGCTAAGAACACTCGGGGGGCAATTCCTCTAAGAGAAATAGCATGGGTCATCCTAAAAAAGTCTTAAAATAAAGAGGTAATTAATGCAATAATAATGGTTTTCCCAATTATTGTTGACAATAAAAAATCCCTTAATGTCTTCTTTATGAAAAATTCAATTGAAATACAAAACTTTAAAATGGATTATTTTGCATGGGACTATATTGAAATGCTAAATCAAGTGGTTGAATATTACCTCCTTATTAAGTATAAGAAGGGTGTGAAAGAAGGTAGAGTTAAGAACATATTCCACTATATAAAAAAATAAAAGTAACTGGCTCCTGGTCAAGAATTTGCCACTTAATGGTAATATTTTACTTGTTGGTTTTTAATTTGGCTTGATAAGCAATTATCTTAAATAAAAGAAGTTTAAATTCTATAAATTTTTATGTGTTTTTATTTATTTAGAAAGTTTGAATTTTCCTATGTTTATATCTACTGTTATTTTTCTCTAATGTGTTTTTTTAGTGTGTGAAATAAGTGTTGTGATATGATTGATGAAATTTTAGTAGTATAATAGCCAAAAATTTTACATTTTGGTAATGCATGGCTATGGTGTACATGTGTGATATGATCAGTGGTGCTAAAAATTGAGGAATCTGGTTGATAAAAAATAAACAAGCAAATACAAAGCAAATAACTAAAGGATAATAAATTCATCTTCCCTTTGAAGAGAGAACTAAAGAAATATCAAGAAAAGATGCACAAGTTTGCTAAAGGTTAAGATAATGTGAAATCATAAAGGTGCATAACAAATAAAGAGCAAAAATGCAGCTACACAATTTTTAGGCAAGAAAATCACAAGATAAAGGCTAAATAAACAAGTAATTTGACCATAAAATAAAATTTTCCTAAGAATATAGTAGTGTTATAAGAATAGAAAATATTTTGGCAATTTACTGTTAAAATAAATAAATTTTCCTTATGGTGATATAGAGGCAAACATGGATAGAAATAGTGGTTTGAGGCATAACATGCTATTTTAAAATGTTTTACTTAACAACTTATGCTAGAATGTTGTACCAAGTTTTACTTAGTCACAGATGTTGGAACATGTAGAATATGCATGGAAAATAAATAAAATAACTTTTTCCTGAAGGGAATTAATTTGTAGAGATGGATAAGTGTAACCATCCAAAGAAACATCATATTCGGTTTAATAAAAGCTTAATTAAATAAATAAATTCCACAAGAAGTAAATTTTGACAAAATTTTGCTAAAATAAGTATGGAAATGTATTTTAAAGAGGAGCAATAATGTGTTTGGTCCATTTCCCCAAGGCAAGGAGGACCAATTTTCTAAAGAAGATATAGGTCACGAATAAGTCTAACAAGGTTAATTTTGCTTAATTGGCTAAAAATAATTTTGCATGAAAATTAAATTGCAAGAGAAATTCATGATAAAGTTATGTAATTTACCTAAGAGTTTTAATTAAATTTTAGGCCAAGAAAAACTCATTTTATCTTGGCCAGATATTATTAAAGATACAAATTTGAAAACTAAAAGGTAAATTTTAACATAATTTTGTGCAAAGCATTAAACCTGGTGAAAGTGATTTTCTAAAGTGCCTAAATGAATTTCAAAGCCCTTAAGGCCTTGAAAAATAAACAAATATGCCAAGTTTCTAGGACAAGAGTTGTAACAATCTTAAATGGGCCATTATTTACAACTAAAGAAGATTTCCATGATGAAATAATGCTAAGGTGGATTAAAAAAAGACATAACTATTAGAGCCAAGACATAAGAAATGGCTAAGAAATTAATTGAGTTCATTAAAATTTTGCTAAAATTTTTGAATTTTGGCAATAATTTAAAGTTACATTAATAGCCATAGAAATGATGTTTAAAATGGCTAGACATGACATAAAGACGTATATCACAACAAGATTCCACCAAAATCAAAAGGAGATAATTTTTTGCTACAATTGCCAAGATAAAGGACAAGAATTAATTAAATCATGATTTGTATTTTATTTTGTCTATTAGAGCCAAAATCACTATTAGATTAAATTTTATATTTGAAAAATCACATTGTGTCATTTATTAACTTTATTTTGGCATCTTATGCTAAAATAAAAATTCATGTTGAAGCTGGAAAAGTCTTTTAAAATCTTATCAAATGCTAGGCTAATTGAACCATTAGCTAAAAGCAACATATGGCTATTTGCCTTAAAAGCATCCATGGAAGTTTAAAGATGATAAATTTTGGCAAAATAAGAATGATCCTTGTGTTGAAAATAAATTTCCAAAATTTAAATGCTTCGTAAAATAAGCAAAATAAGTAATTTCAGTTAAAAAGACAGCAAGGTGTAAGAGCCAATTTAAAAGTAAGCTAACTTGAAGATAAAATGGTTAAATTTATTTTTGGCTTAAAAAGTTAGAACCTTTAAAGTTAACATGCATATGGCCATGATAAGAAAATAAAATTAGGCCATATTGAGGTGAGAGTGAAAGCCAAAAATTGGTGCATGAAATTTTAACTAAAGGGGTGTAATATTTTAAAGCCAAATTGTAAAATTTAATGGCCACAATTTCGATATTTTGGCTAGAAAAATTTGTATGTATGACTAGCTAAGTTAGCACGGCTCTCAAAACTTGGAAATGCATAATGATTAGCCAAGAACAAACAAATTGAAAAGGATAAAGAGAGCCAAAAAATGTATAAATTTTGGCTAAAGATAGAGTGCATTTGTGATTATTTTGGCATAGATTGCTGAAATATTCTTAGAGATTATCGAATCTAAAGAATGGCTAATAGTGAACCAAGAATTTTAATTTTTGGTTTAAGCTAAAATTAAGCCAATTATTCAAGATACCAAGGCATCACATTTTGATTACCAAGTGACAAAGCCAATTAAAATTTAAATTAATTTCGCTAAAAGTTCAAAATTATTCCTTGATGCAAATCAAAGAGGTAAAGAGTACTTTGTCATGGAACTTGCTAAGATAAAACATAAAAAAAAATTGATGATGATAATTTTTTTTGGCTATAATATATTTACACAAAAATGCCATCATATCACAGTATAAATGAAGCCTTGGAAAGTAACCGAATTGATCAAAATTAGCAAACATTTGGCTAAACAAATAATCAAGGCTTGCTCTCAAAGCTCATAAAATGATTAAAACTCATAAATAGCATTAAAATAGTCAGATTGTGTTATATAACATATTTGGCTAGAAGACAATAGAATTCATATTCGAAAAAAAATTTTGGTTAGTTATCCACTCCACAAAATAAAGCCAAAACACACATGAATTAATTTTGGCTAAGAGCCATGATAATGCAATATTTGAGAGCTATGTCAAAATAAATACTATTTTGGCTAAATAATTTCTTAAAAGGGAAACCATTCTAAACACCAAATCACCAACAAGTGATTAATCAAAATCAAATTCCCAAACAAAGTCTTAAATTTACAAGGATTATGAAAGGAAAATTACCTTTTTCTTCCTCCAAAAATAAACTTTATAGAAGAATTTATCTTGGGAAAGTGATTTAAACTTGCTTTAATGATTTGAGAAGTGTATAAAACCAAGTAATGAAGAAGAATTTGAAAAATTGGCGCCAAAATTTAGCTTAGGATAGCATCTTCTTAATTTTTTTGCTCTAATAGGGAGAAGACAATAGCTTCCAATGATGATCTGGTGACTGGTGCTTAGGCAAACTGCTGGGTAATAATGGTGGCTCATTCTAGAGGGGTCTCAACCACATGGAATGCTATAAGGTGAGCAACAGCATCGCATCACAAACTACAAAGTAGAACAATAGTGTTCTATTATTATGATGATTCGACTGGGGAAGGAGCAGCCTTAGGCTACTTGTTACTAGTGGTGGATTGCATAGGCTATTATGCCTTGGTTAGCTATTGTCCAACAGTGGTGAGTGGTCGTCCAGTGGAGGACAGGTGACCAGAAAGCAAGAGAAGAAGAAAATGAAGAAATAAGAGCAAAAAAATTAAAAATTAAAAATTGAGGCTATGTTTATTTGAGGAATTTGATAAAAGAATAAATTCAGAGGAGAGTTTATCTCTAAATTTTAGAAAATTAAATTCCTATGCAAATAGAATTTTATGTGGAAATTAGAAATGACAGAGAGGTGAGTTGGTTGAAGGTGAAAGTAAACTCAAAGAAGAAGAAGCGGTGGTAAAAAAAAAAAGACTTGACCAGTTCAAGAAAAAAGCCTTCAATGGGCCATGTTTTTAACTAATTGGCTTGTAACATTTTAATGCCTTTGTAATTTATTTTTTAAATAAAAAAAGTAGGAAAAAGACTTTAAGCTAGATGAATATTTATGGCTTTTAAATGTGAATTAGCATTGGGATTTCCTAAGCTAATTATATGGAGGGGGCATTATTTGTGCTATAATTGAAATATTTTGTTCAAATATGAAGGTCATTATATTAATGGCCAAATTTGATTTAATTAATATTTTAAAGCCCAAATAAGCCAAACCTATAATTAGTGAAGCCTAAAAATTAAAGGCATGAGAGGATTCTAGAAAATGGAACAAATTACAACTTGGGGACAAATCAAGAAAATTCTAGAAGAATGACTATTCGCAAAAAGCTTAGGAAAAAAATTAGCTTAGGGATGAAGCAAGTTATGTGAATTAATTCACCTCAAAATAGAGGACCCTTGATCTACTGAACAAATAAATTAAAGAATTAGTTTGCAAGTCAAAATGCCTATAAATGCAAAGTGGAAGAACATAGACAGAAAATACAACCAATCATCAACATAGCTCAATCAACAATCATCATTAGCTTAGCAAATTTTATTTAGACATTCTTTAGCAGCTTTTAAATTAGTTTATAGCAAATACTTTCTTGTTAATTTCAAAGAAAATTGTCTTTTAGCTTTTACTAATTTTCAGTCGATATAATTTCCTTTTACTACTTAAAAACTCAAATCATCATCAAATATTTATTTCATCTGCTTGAAATTTAAACAAATTATGGTTAAGGAGTTTAGAAATCCATAATTAGTTTGAAGAAGTTAGGTTTTATTTTAAGGAATTTGTCCTCTGGCATGCTCGCAACTAATCTTTTAGCATGCACACAAAAACCAAAAAATAAAAGAAATAGTTTCATTTTGTTTAATCTTTATGCTTTTTATGCTGAATGGCTAAGTGTACTTAAGTTGGGATTAATGCAAGTGGAGCCTAAATAAGAATTTTAAAAGGAAAGCTCAAAATCTTTGTGAAAGCAAGATGAAGAAGCATGCATGGTTGTACATATGGGTGTGCACAGTTGTGCCTGAGCCAAAAAAAACATCCCTATAAAGATACACAGGTGCAAAACCATGCACATAGGTATGCATGGTGTACCTAATCCAAAGAAAGAGATAAGCTTGCTGGTGCATGGTTATACCTAATTTGTGATGTTTGGAGATCCCAAGATGCATAGCTATGCATTTCGAAGAAATCTAATTATGGAAGTTTGTTTTAGGGTTTTTGAAGGAACAATTTTATTTTTATTTTTCATTTGATTTTTATTATCTACTCAAGGATTATTAAGAGTAGAAGATTAAAGAATAATTGTGAACAATATTCAAGAGAAGAAGACTAAAAATGGGTTTTCTCCTTCCAATTATTCTTTTGTACTTTATTTCATATTATATAATGTTTGTGTTTACAATTCTCTTCTTTTTCTTTCTCTTTAATTGCCCTGAGTAGCTAAATTATTTCACTTTGAATGGACCTGGCTCAAGAATGGACTTAATTGTTTAAAGTTCATTTCACTAAATTTATATTCCATGGTTATTATTAAACTTAATGTTTTCCTAGGATTGATCACCCTTGGAATTGATTTAGATGATAGGGTGAGATCAGGAGATGAACTCTATTGAGATCATAATAATAATCTATTAATTTAATTGAATTGATCAAAAGACAGTTTGGTTATTAATATTCCCTAAAAAGCTTTTCTTCAGTATTGAGAACAATTAATTACTTGAGTAGTAAGAGCTAATCACTAAAGTAGTTGTTATAATTAATAAATTATGCGAGTGCTCGATAGAGACTTTCATAGTTCTAAAGATGCTTAGGAAATGGAATGAATCTATAAGTGATAAGGAGATTAACATGAACTTTTAATAAAATTGAGCCATGAATAAAAACCTTGACATCCATTTAATTCATAGATTTTGTAGTAGTTCAATTTAGTCTTTTATATTAGTTTAATTTTTAGTAATAACTTTATTTGACAATCTAAATAAGTAAACATAGAGAGTAATTCAATATTAACATCCACTCCTTGTGGGATTAATATTTGTACCACTTGATGACTTTGTGCACTTATAGATTCACAGAGCCATAGGTCATATGATCATGATAAAGATAAAGTTTGAACTAAAGCTTGAAGACAATGATCCTTATGATTAGGGTCATAATTATAAGGGTAGTCACAATCAACATGTCAACTTTTTAACGGTCAACATCAAGCTTGGCTAATATTATTAAGAGTTATGATTTTAATGGGAGTAGTCACAATCATGAGCAGTAAATTCTCTATAAAAAGAAGAAGAAACATATAATAAAGATAAATAAGAATATGGATTTAAGTATGGCTTCCTAACAACTAGTTTTTCATCTCTAACTATAAATACATATTATGGAACCTTATTTAAGAGGTTAAAAAGTTATAGTGAATATTAATATCTTTAAAATCCATTGTGCTCATTCTCATTTATTGTAAATTCATTATGTGATGTTATTTGGGGTATGTAGTGATTAGATGATCTTCATTTACTTCTTTCTAGGTTTTATTAAAGGCTAGTGAGGTATTAATCCACTAAATGTTTAAATGTTAGCTTTGGAAAACACTTAGTTATATATTGGTTATATATTAGTGGAGACATAGGTTTTTTCATAAACTAAACTCCTTAAATTCCTTAAATGAATCCTTTTTTTCTTATTCTTTATTTTTTCAATCTTTTAATTTCCTTTATAATATCCACTAAAATCTTAATTAGTCTTATTCTCCCCTTAAGGTTTTCCAATGGATATCAGATCTTAACTTCTTGTTACTTTATTTCAAGAAGTTAAGATTATAGGGGAATAAATCCTTAAGTATTTTTTCTCTATGACTTTTCTTTGATGGTAATTACTATGAACATTAGAAGTTCAAGATGGAACTAATCTTAATAATGATCTGATAGGGTTATAGGATGTAGTGCTAGATGGTTGGGAACATCCTAAAGCCAAGGTTGACAATGTTGAGTTAACAATTGATAAAGGTCAATGGAATCATGAGCAAAAGGATGAGAAACATAAAAATACAAAACTGTAACCATCCTACTTGAATTTATATCAAGAGAAGAATGATGCAAGGCATAACTTTATCAATCCAAAAAAGAGATTTTGGAAACTCCTGAGAGTCACTATGAAGGCAACATTCAAGTGACAAGTAAAAAAGTTCAACTTCGTGCATATGAATATGAATTTTTCAAGATGAAGCCTTAAGAGACCATTACTGAAATGAGAAACTAACTCAATGCACTCCTAATAACTCTCGAGAAGCTTTAGAAGTATTACATGAAAGAGGAAGTGAATACAAAGATTCTAAAAATTATACCTAAGAAGGATTAGAAATCTAAAGCCACTTTTATAAAAGAAGCTCATAATTTATTAAAGCTCTCCATTAACATTCTTATTGGAAAGTTTTTATCATATGAGCTTACCTTAAAGTGAAAAGATGATGAGCAAGAAAAAAAGGATAAGATGAATAAAATAATTTCCTTGAAGGCTATCTAAAAAGTTAGTGAAGATAAGAGTCTAGTTTACTCTAGTAAAGATAATAATGAAATTTTTTGCATCACTAAAAGGTTCAAGAAGCTGTTGAGAAAGAAGAATCTCTCAAGGCAAAGAGGCAATAAAAAGAATAATGGGAAGAGGCCTAAAATGTAACTTGCTATGAATGCAAGAAATCAAGTCATATTATAAGTGAGTACCCCAACTTCAAGCTTAAGAGCAAGGGAACAAAGGACAAAAGGAAAGCTTTCAAGGCTACATGGGATAACTCCTCCAATTCAGTAAAGGAAGAGGAGCAATAAGAAGTGGCCAACCCTTGCTTCATGGCACTTGAGGACAACAAAGAGGTACCCCCTAATTCTAATTCTTCTTATGATGATGATAATTATAAGAGCCCTATTATGAACAAAATTATTCTTCAATGCAAAAATTTTCTTTTAAAGAAAAAACTTTATGAACGAGAGCTTCCAAGAATGTTAAAAGAACTTGAGAATTTGAAAAATAAATTTTCAAAGTTATTCTACCCAATGAACAAATTGTAAATGACTTAAAAACATAAACTCTTTTAAATTATGAACTTGAGAAAGCTAAGAATGAAAATAAAAAGCTTTTAAAATAATTTTTAGAATTAAGAAATTCCATTTCCAAATTTCAAAAGGGGAGTGAGAATCTCAATAGTCTCTTAAAGTCTTAAGGATTTTATGGTACTACCTATGGTCTATGGTATTCAAATGGAGCCTCCTTATTATTAACTTATATAAGATTTGTTAAAGTTAGACTTGATTCCTCTTTAGCTTCTAGTAAAGGTGATAAAACTCAAGCTCTTAAAGCTAAGAAGTCTTAATCACCAAGAGACAATGACAAGCCTCTAAAAGCTCATCCCCTTATGGCTCAAAGGTCCAAAGCTCAAGCCAAGAGACCTCAAACTAAGTATTATTTAATGCACATAAAGAAAAACACACCAAAGTATGCCACTTAACATAATCATTTACACACATGTGACTGTATGTCTCATGCACCCTCTAAATCACTCAAGTTCTTTAAAAGACATTCACAATATTCACATGCATAATCTAGAACTAATATGCCCAATAGAAAATATATGTAATATGCAAATGTGAAGTATTCACATGCCTTTAGATCCAATAGGTTAGAAAATGTGAAATTTTTCTATTGCATGATCCTTGGACACACAAGCAATGTATGCTATTACAAGAGACATCGCTTGAACATTTTTCCAATTGATTGTTCTTGATATATAAGAGAAAATTAATTAATTTCTTTGTAACGTAGTTCCTAAGCCTATAAATCATTTTATTAAATGAACTAAATGGGTGTTTAAAAATAAGATAAATGGATAAGGCATCATAACTATGAATAAACCTAGGTTAACAACCAATAGTAAAAAATCAAGAGGAAGGTATTGATTATGATGAAACCTTTCCTCCTGTTGTAAGGTTAAAGACTATTAGGATGTTGCTTGCATTTGCATCTGATATAAAGTTTATTAAATGGATGTAAAAAGTGTTTTCTTAAATGGGTACATTTAAAAGGAGGTCTATGTTGAATAACCTATAGGTTTTTAAATTAACTAAATCACTTTATGGCTTGAAATAAGTTTTCAGAGCTTGGTGTGAGAGGTTAATCAACTTCATTTTGGAAAAGGGATTTTCTAAAGGTAAGGTTGATATAATACTTTTCATCAAAAGATGCCATGATGACTTATTATAGTTCAAATATATGTTAATGATATAATATATAATGCTACTAATCATTATTTATGTGAGGAATTTTTTGAGCTTGTTCAAGGAGAATTTGAAATAAGCTTTATAAGAGAGCTCAATTTCTTCCTTGACCTCTAAATTAAACAAAGTGAGCAAGAGATCTTTATCAATTAAGTTAAGTACACGAGGGAGATCATCAACAAGTTTAGGATGCATAGAGCTAAAGTAAGTAAGTCTCCAATAAGCACCACTACTAAACTATCTTTGGAAGAAAATGAAAGCCAGTTGATGAAAACTAATATAGAGATATGATCGATTCTCTCCTTTACTTAATGGCTAGTAGTCTAGATATTATGTTTGCTACTTGTTTGTGTGCTAATTTTAATCTTGTCCCAAGTAATCACACTTGAATTCCATTAAGAGAATTTTTAAGTATCTTATAGGAACAATTAACTTAGGACTTTGGTGTACTAATAACACATCTTTTAAATTAATTATCTACTCAAATGCAATTTTTGTTATTAGTCTTTTACATAGAAAAAGAACTTTTAGGACTTGCTAATTCCTAAGACAATATTTAATTTTTTAATTTAGTAAAAAGGAAGTTTCAGTTGCCTTGTTCATAAATGAAGCCGAATATATGGCACCTAGTTGTTTTTTTTCAGAAGTTTTATGGCAAAAATAGTAACTTAAGGACTATGGCATCGACATTTATCATATTTCCATCAAAGGTGACAATACAAGTGCTATAAACCTAAGTAAAAATCCCATCCAACACTCTATGACTAAACACATAGTCATTAAACATCATTTTCTTGGAAATCATGTTCAATTAGGGGATATAGTGCTTGAATTATACAAACAAATAATGAATTAGTAGATATTTTCATAAAACCTTTAAATGAAGAGAGATTGAACATTATTAAAAGATAATTAGGAATGCTAGATAGGTATAGCTTGAATTAATTAAATACATACGAGTATGTGCTCAAATGGTTGGTTAAATGTGTATTTGGTTGATTATTTAATATATGCTTCTTATCCCGAAGGTATATCATTGATAAATTAATTTCTTTAATTTATCAATGAATTTGCATTAATTAAATCCACTAAGAGACTTAGTTGAATTTGCATAATAAAAATTATTAGAAAATTTAAGGTAGAACTCCTATTAATCAAATTAATTAATTAAACCTCGATTTAGTGAATTGATCTTTTAGAATAATGAACTATAAGCTCTAAGTAATCATTGCTCAAATATTAAGATAATGTGTAATTCATTAAATTAGTACTTGTTTCGTTGAACCAAATCTTAATTGATAAAAACTAAAAGTATTAGAATTTCATGATATAAAAATGTAATGGAAATTTAAAAAATCAGTCAGGAAACTCTCATTAGATCCATGTAATTTAGTTAAATCAACTAAGAGGGATTCTAAAAACTCAGTAAGACAAACACAAGGCAAGATGAATGGAAGGATGAGAAGGGGTTCATGCTAGTGATAGCCTACCTTAAGCTTTTCATGTCTTCTTCTCGAATTAAGATGCTGCTAATATAGCCACATCATCTATTGGTCTCCACATAAATAGGATGTTGAAAAGTAGTGTAAGTGTGTAATATAAACCCTAAAAAGGATTAAAAGTGCAAGCATGGAGCTGGATATGAAGAATTTAAGCTAATTAGTTTAATTTCCTATTCTAAAATTAACTAGCTTGATATGGACAAATTTTGATTTATTTTCCATTTTAGAGTCAATAAGCAAGATTCAAGATTCTAGAAGATGTGAGAAGATTCAAGAATATTCCAAGTCAAAAGTCAACAAGTCAAAGTCAAAGGGCAACAGTCAACATCCTACATGGCATGTGACATGGCATGCTTCAATGTTTAGTTGTTATGAGTAGTCATTAGGTGTCAATTTTGACTTTTTAAAGATGAGCTATCGCAAGTTGTCAATTTTGACTTTTCAAAGATGAGTTGTCATTAGTTGTCATATTTTTTAAGGAAAGTTCCTTAATTAAGGATTTTCCTATATAGGTATTGATGGGAATTGTAGGTTTCATCAATTAACTCCCCAATAGCAAGAATACTATGATAAGTTGAATTAGAAGAAAACTAGTAATTACCAATTTAATCCACAAATTTGGATCGTTCAAAGATTGAAGTAAGAAGATAGATGCTACTTAACCCCTTTACCAATAAGGATAAAGATACTAAGATAGACTTTGAATTTCCTCTTATGCCACAAACAAGAAAGTTTGATAAATAATAAGAAAACAAAGATTTAGATTTTGACACCACAAGCTAGAATAAAGCTTGATAAGTCACAAAGTTTATGCAAGAAATTAAAGACAAAATTCCTCACAATAAAACTCAAACAAAGTTATAATTCATATATCAAATTCATTAATGCTACAAAAGAAAGAAAAGGACTTTTTTATATAGAGTACAAGTCCATGCACACACTACTAAAATAGACTCACACACATAGGATTACTTTTACTCTTAAATGGCCTTAATAACCACCACCCACATTAATAGCCATTACTTGGAATTAATTACCCCATTAACTCTTAATAACCACTACCCACATTAATAGCCATTACTTGGTATTAATTACCCTATTAACTTGTATATGGTGGCTACATGTAACCCTAATTGTTATTAACACAAAAACAAGTTAAATATTATTCCTTGGGCCTCCATGGATGCTTTATTGGGTGGCTTGCCTTCTTGCATCAAAACTCCTCCACTACCTATGCCACTTGCATTGCACTCAATCTCAAAAGGTTTAGTAAAATTTGGCAAAGATAACAAGGGTGCAGAACTTAATTTGTCTTTTAGCAAGTTAAAAGCCTCATCTTGTTCAATTCCCCACTTAAAACCAACATTCTTTTTGATGCATTCAGTTAAAGGTGCAGCTATGGTAGAAAAATTTTTAATGAACCTTCTATAAAAGCTAGCTAAACCATGAAAGCTTCTTGCATCACTTACACTTGTGGGTGTTGGCCATTCTCTAATTACTTTTACCTTTTCTTGATCAACATGAATGCCCTTATCATTGACAATATATCCAAGAAAAGTAATTTCATTAGTGCAAAAACAGCATTTCTTTAGATTAGCATACAACTTCTCTTCTCTAAGCATATCAAAAACACAAGTCAAATGTTGTACATGCTCATCTAAATTTTTGCTATAAACCAAGATATCATCAAAATAGACAATAACAAATTTGCCTATGAATGCTCTTAAAACATGATTCATCAATCTCATGAAAGTGCTTGGTGCATTAGTTAAACCAAAAGGCATTATTAACCACTCACATAAACCATGTTTAGTTTTAAAAGCTATTTTCCATTCATCACCTTCTCTCATTCTAATTTGATGATAACCAGATTTCAAATCAATTTTTGAAAACAAATATGAACCATGCAATTCATCCAACATGTCATCTAGCCTAGGAATGGGATGTCTATACTTCACCGTGATTTTGTTGATGGCACGACAATCAACACACATCCTCCAAGTTCTATCTTTCTTAGGCACTAACAAGATGGGTACGGCACATGGACTCATGCTTTCATGAACATAACCCTTCTCCATAAGCTCACTCACTTGCTTTTGGATTTCCTTGGTCTCCTCCGGATTACATCTATATGCTGGTCTATTTGGAATGCTTACTCTAGGTATGAAATCAATTTGGTGCTCAATGCCTCTTTTAGGTGGCAAACCATTTGGAATTTCTTCTAGGAATAAATCTTCATAAACCTGCAAAAGATCAACAACAACACTAGGCAAACCATTGGTTATTTCGTTAGAAATATGCAAAATCTCTTTGTACATAAGTACAAGCATGTGTTGCCTTAAAAGCATAGCTTCCTTCACATCACTCATTTTTGCATAAACACTCATTTTTCTTTCATTTGAACCTTCCTTGTTTTCTCTCACCATGTGTTTCCCATTTTGGTCAAGAGAGTTGGAATTTTTAGGTTCACTCATCTCACCGTTTTCTTTACTCTCAAAGGTTTCCCTTCCCAAAGAATTTCCCAATGAAGAACCCATTTCTTCATATTGTTGCTTGATGCGCATTTGGTCTTCAAAAATCTATTTTGGGGTTAATGGTCCAAGGTTAAACCTTTTTCCATCCATAGTCAAAGTATACATATTTTTGAATCCATCATGATTAGCCCTTCTATCATATTGCCAAGGTCTCCCCAACAACATATGTCCGACCAACATTGGTAACACATCACACAACACCTCATCCTTATATCTACCAATTTGAAAAGAAATTAGAACTTGCTTATTTACCTTTACAACTCCACTTTCATTAAATCATTGTAACTTGTATGGCCTTGGGTGCTTGGTAGTAGGCAACATCAATTTCTCCACTAGCAAAGTGCTTGCTACATTAGTACAACTTCCACTATCCACAATCATGTTGCACAACTTGTTAGAAATCAAATAATGAGTATGAAACAAATTTTCCTTTTGCTCCCTATGGACATCATGTTTATGTTGCAAACTCAATGTTCTTTGAACAACAAGATTATCTCCCTTAGCACATTCAACATCACTACAATCTTCTAAAGAAGGCATATCATCATCACTATCCCCCTCACTCTCCGATTCAATATCACCATCCCTTAGAATCATAGCTTTCTTATTTGGACATTCCCTAGCAATGTGCCCATGACCCAAACACTTAAAACATTTTATTCCCCTAGTTTGGGCTGGTTGATTCTCACCCTTTCCCTTATTACCCAAGTCAATTTTAGGTTTAGTTTCTTCCACTTTTGATTTATTAAAAGGTTTATCATCCTTTTTCCCCCAAGAAGTTTTCCAAGAAGAAGAAGAACCCACATTTGGTTTAGAATCATACCTCTTTCCTTTCAATTGCCTTTCCACTTTCATGGCCAAATTCACCATATCTTCAATCTCCATATAATGTTGCAAATCAACAACATCAGCAATGTTTTTATTTAGCCCTCTCAAAAACCTTGCCATGGTAGCTTCACGATCTTCTACCACATTTGCTCTAATTATAGCCTTCTCCATTTGTTTGTGATACTCCTCAACACTCATGGATCCTTGAATTAGAGTTTGTAACCTTTGATGAAGCTCTCTATAGTAATGGCTTGGAACAAACCTCTTTCTCATGATTTACTTCATTTCCCTCCAAGACTCCATGGGTCTTTCTCCATATCTACGTCTTTCCTTGCAAAATTGAGCCCACTAAACAATTGCATAATCACTAAACTCAACAGCGGCAAGTTTTACCTTTTTCTCCTCTAAATAATTGTGACATTCGAAGATGAGTTCCACTTTCCTCTCCCATTCAAGGTACACATCTGGATCATTTCTTCCTTGGAATGAAGGAATCTTCATTTTGATGCTTCCAAGGTTGCGATCAACATCATCTTTAGGACATCCTCTCCTAGCTTGTCTCCTAGGATTGATTTGTTGTCCCACCAAGGTGACTTGATCATCATCCAATTCATTCTCTCCTTCATAGTCCTCTTGGTCAATTGGTGGATGTCTCCTTTCTTTAGGCTCTCCTTGTAATTGGTTAAGGATGCCATCATGCCTCTCCAATTTCTCATTGACTCCCGCCATCATGTTAAACATTCTTTCGAATTGTTGTTGCATAGCTTGAATCACATGATCATTTGTAGAAGAAGAACTTGTGTCTTTTGACATGATTGTAAAACCTAAAATTTTAACAAAAGAAAATAGAAAAAAAAGAAAGTCTCACAACACTCCCTCACGTGTTTCACTCAAAATTGATGTATACCACTCGTGTTTACACTCAATTTTGGCTTTTTCTCTAATGATCTCACACTCTTGCCTTTTACCTCTCAAATTTGCCTTTTGATTTCTTAGATGAACTAAGTTTCTCAATCAAACAAAATTCAAGAATGTAGTAATCAATGATAAAAAAAAAATAAGGTAGGCTAACAAGAAAATAATAAGGTAGGCTTAAAGAAAAGAACAATTTGTAACAAATAGGCTAATAGAAATGAAAAACAAAGATAGATTATCAAAGAACACAAAGAGACAGAATTATAAAGATAGATCTCAATGGAATATGAAGAGTCAATTTTTTTTAATGTAAACTAAGATCTAACATAGGAATATCAAAGATAACATATACTTTTTTTTATGGACGAATTTCTTTTTTTTTTTTTGATATATGCACGAATTGAAAGGTATCACAAAAATCTCAAAGATAACAACTTTTTTATTTGATATCTGCAAACAAAATCTTAATATAAGAAGAATAAAGATAAAAAAAATAACAAGAATAATAGATAGTAAGAAAGGTGCAAAATATAAGATGAACACAAGATATTAAGAACTAAAAGATAGTTTTGGATACGCAAACCTCAATCTTGAGCCAATGCTCTAATACCACTTATGATGGGAATTGTAGGTTTCATCAATTAACTCCCCAATAGCAAGAATACTATGATAAGTTGAATTAGAAGAAAACTAGAAATTACCAATTTAATCCACAAATTCGGATCGTTCAAAGATTGAAGTAAGAAGATAGATGCTACTTAACCCCTTTACCAACAAGGATAAAGATACTAAGATAGACTTTGAATTTCCTCTTATGCCACAAACAAGAAAGTTTGATAAATAACAAGAAAACAAAGATTTAGATTTTGACACCACAAGCTAGAATAAAGCTTGATAAGTCACAAAGTTTATGCAAGAAATTAAAGACAAAATTCCTCATAATAAAACTCAAAAAAAGTTATAATTCATATATCAAATTCATTCATGCTACAAAAGAAAGAAAAGGACTTTTTTATATAGAGTACAAGTCCATGCACACACTACTAAAATAGACTCACACACATAGGATTACTTTTACTCTTAAATGGCCTTAATAACCACCACCCACATTAATAGCCATTACTTGGAATTAATTACCCCATTAACTCTTAATAACCACTACCCACATTAATAGCCATTACTTGATATTAATTACCCCATTAACTTGTATATGGTGGCTACATGTAACCCTAATTGTTATTAACACAAAAACAAGTTAAATATTATTCCTTGGGCCTCCATGGATGCTTTATTGGGTTGAAATTCTTGGGCTTTCCAAATGTCCCTAATTAAACCCAATATGGCTTCTTGAAGCTTCTTGGATTTGGACCTTGTGATTGGGCCTTCTTGTACTATTAATGGATCTTGGATCTCTTTAGGCTTTGAACTTGGATTCACATCAGGTATCTTTAGGAATAAGGAAGAAAACCTTTTCCTTCAAGGGTTAGGTTGTTTATATGCCTATATAAGGGCTAAATATATGTAGAACAAATTTGGATGTATTTTTTACAATTTTAATTAATTAAGTGAGGTTTTCCCTTAACTTTGTTCTTTTGAAACTTTGCAAGTTTACTTGAATTGTTTCACATCTACCTTTCATTATAATTACTAGGTTAGATTATACTTAGAATTGTGTGATTGTTAATCTTTTAATAGTTAAGTATCTTGCTTCAATTTAATATACAAGGGGTTTAGCTCCATTAACACAATGAATCCTTGATGATCCATGGACTAGATTTCAAAGTTGGATGTACATTCTATCTCTATTATAGGAAGGGTTCGTATCAGTTTGAAATCAAAGACAAACTTTAAGGTTTGGTTAACTATCCTTTTAAACTTTCTTGTATTATTTCTTCTTCTTCTTCTCAATTCTTCATAGATTTAAAAAAAACAATTTTTTTCTTTGAGTGAAACACAAAAGGATTCACATCCTTGAGTGTAAACACGTAAGGGAGTGTCTTATGAGGATTTTTTTTTTCTATATCCTTTCAAAAGTGATTTTTTTTATACGGACATGCCTTATTTTCTTGGTGGGGATGATCCTTATGTTTATTTGGAATGGGTGCAACAAATGGAGGAGATATTTGATTCTCTTGAATTCAGTGATTTCTAAAAGTGTAAACTTACTTTTTGTAAATTGTTAGGTCATACTGCTATATAATAGGAAGATTTGATGGCATCATGGAGAATGAATGGGCTTAGTGAGATTAAAAATTGGGAGATAATGAAGAGGGTAATGACTAGACATTTTATTCCTTATAAAGTTAGGGATAAATTTCATCTTAAATTACAAAGTCTTAAACAAGGTGATGAATTATATGTTAATGATTATGTTAAAAAGTTTAAGTTATTTGTAATTGTAAGTAATGTAGGTGAATTCAAAAGGCAAAAAGTTACATAATTCATCAGTGGGCTTAAGAATGAGATTGCTAAGAGATTGAAGAAAGAAGTGCAATTAGAATCTTCTATTTATTTAAAGGTTATAATTAAACTTGCTTTGGATTATAAAAAGAAAGGAGGTCCTTGTAGGGAGACAATAATAGTGTGTGAATCCAAGAATGATGAAAGTGTTAAAGTCATTGAAGCAAATATGGAGTGTTTGCAAAGTTTTAAGCAATCTAGTGAAGTTGTACAAGGATTAACTACTCAAGAAGTTGCTAAGATTGCATCTTATGATCATGAAGAGTGCATGCATCATGAAGAGGAATATTGAGAAGTTTTTCCATAAAAGAAGGAGGAGGATAAAGAGCTGGTTATTCATCATGATTGTACTAACAATTTTAATCTTCCTTTTTCTAGTGTTTTAAAAGTTATTTTACATACTTCTATGCCATATGAAGATCCATTTGATGATGTAATCAAATTATCTTATGCCTATAAGAGAATCTATGGAGTCTTTACTCATAGCAAGAAGAATTTAAGATACTCATGTTTTAAGTTTAGAAAGAAGCAATAAGAATTCAATCCTTACATGTTCATGAACATAAGTTCTATGTTTCAAATGTGCTATCAAGTTAAAGTTATATTGAAGCTACTTATGTGTATTATCATTTCAAAGGAGAAGTTTTCAACAAAGCAATTTATGAATTTATCATCTTTATAAGATAGCTATGATTCGAGGGCGAATCATCTTTAAGAGGGAGGGAATAACATGAACCCTAAAAGGGATTAAAAGTGCAAGCATGGAGCTCAATATGAAGAATTCAAGCTAATTAGTTTAATTCCCTATTCTAAAATTAATTAACTTGATATGGATGAATTTTGATTTATTTTTCTATTTTAGAGTCAATAAGGAATATTGTAGAAGATGTGAGAAGATTCAAGAATATTCCAAGTTAAAGTCAATAAGTCAACAAGTCAAAGTTAAGAGTCAACAAGTTAAAGTCAACGGTCAACATCCTAAATAGCATGTGACATGGCACGCTTCAATGTTTAGTTGTCATGAGTTGTCATTTTGCTTAGTTGTAATGAGTTGTCATTAGTTGTCAATTTTAACTTTTTAAAGATGAGTTGTCACAAGTTGTCAATTTTGACCTTTCAAAGATGAGTTGTCATTAGTTGTCTTATTTTTTAAGGAAACTTCCTTAATTAAGGATTTTCCTATATAGGTATCTTTAGAAATAAGGAAGAAAAAATTTTCCCTCAAGGTTAGGTTGTTTACATACTTATATAAGGGCTAAACATATGTAGAACAAACTTGGATGCATTTTTTACAATTTTAATCAATTAAGTGAGGTTTTCCCTTAACTTTTTTTTTTTAAAACTTTGCAAGTTTACTTGAATTGTCTCACATCTACCTTTCATTACAATTGCTAGGTTAGATTAGACTTAGAATTGTGTGATTGTTCATCTTTTAATAACTAAGTATCTTGCTTCAATTTAATAAGCAAGGGGTTTAGCTCCATCAACACAACCTATCCTTGATGATCCTTGGGCTACATTTCAAAGTTGAATGTGCGTTATATCTCTATTATAGGTAGGGTTTGTATCAGTGTGCTAGCACCTTTGAAGACTTCACTTTTCTCTCTATATCTCTCTCAATTATCTTTTCTCAAAAGAATAAAAGGAGGTGGAATGGATACTTATATAAAATCCCTAGTGAATAAGATATATATATAGACATCCTTTATAGGGTTTCACTTATCAAAACAATTTTAGTATGTTTAACCTTCTACTTCTATTTTTATTTTAATTCCAAGAATAAAATTATTTCCAATTTATTTAAGATAACATTTATCTTAAATGCATAAGGAAATAAATACTAACCAAAACAGAATTCCTTCCTTATTTATTTAAGATAACATTTACCTTAAATAAATAAGGAAATAAATAAATAAGAACAATATTTATTTTTTTATTCAAAGAGAGTTTCATTAGGTAGATTAACCTAAGTGTTCAATCATGTAGGTTCGTACAACATTGGCAGTAAAGCTAAAATCTCAATTCTAGCCCATAAATCATGACCTACCTCTATCAAGATACTATGACTACCCAAGTTGTGTAAAGGCCGGTAATCTGACATAATCTAATCCATAGCATGTATCATAGTCTTTTTGTCAAGTGATATTATAAGCACCCAATTTCGAGATGAGTCAAGTTGGATGCAACAAAGGATCTGATGATCATAATTTGTTATAAATAGGTCTTTAGATATTGACTTTTCAATCTCAAGGCTTAATTGCAAGGATCTAATTGTAAAGTTTTGATTCTTTTAACGGTAATTTTGTAATTAAAAGTGAAAAAAGAGAGGTAAATTACTAATTAGAAAGTTAGAAATATGTAATTTTGACCGGAATTACACATTTCTAATCAAAATTAAGTATTTTTAATTGGAAATATATAATTCCAATCGAAATTGCACACCACCGATCAGTGTCTATCTTCAATTTTTAATTTTTCAAAAATATTTTTTGTGATTTTTTATTGATTTGAAATTAAATAAAAATAAATATATAAATGATTTAACAAATTAATAAATAAATTTTTATCCTGATAAATACCTAAGATAAGGTATTTATCATATGAATAAAGGATTTTTTTAAATTTAATCCCTTATGATTTTGATAAATCACAAGAGGTTCTATTACATAATTTTTTTATGAACTTACAGGGTTTTTCATTTAAAAGAAAAAAAGAAGAGAAAAGAAAGAAATAAAAATGCAAAGGAAAAACTTTCAAAAGAATTATTCTTGAACTTTTTAATGATCTTTTTAAAACAACGCAATAAAGCCTAAGAAAGAAAAGGGAAATATATAGATCCTATTCCCATACGGTGAATCAAATAATCTCTGAGGAGCAAATCAATGTAGCATCCATACAAATCATCTAATTCTTCTTTTCTTCTTTTGTTTTGTTATTTTATTTTCAATTTTTATTTTCTTTTGTGTCTATTCTAATCATTTTGTTTTCTATGATTTTTGGTTTTGATGACAAGAGTAATCTGAGTTCGTGAAGAGATAGAACTAATATTAAATCCATGAAGGTCCATGGAATGTCGTGGAATTAACCTTGTTTGAATATCACGTAGTTTAGTTTTTTTTTTTTTTTTTTGTATTTTTATTTTTGTTGTGTTTCTATTTTTTTTATTTATTTGGTTTATTAGGCTATATTAATTATTTTTAATTTTCCCGCAGGACTTGTAATAACCCATAGTGGGAAAATAGTGAAATCTATTTATTTTTTCTACACTTTAAAATTAATTAGTAATTAGGTTCACTGGTAAAATCTAATTAAAATCAAAGGGACAATAAATTTAATTAGGTTCATGTAAAGCATTAGCCTTAGAATGCAATATGTATGTTTTTTATTTAATGTGATTACTTGGGCTTTTTTTTTCCATATCATTTTAGGCTCATTGGCGTCCTTTTAGTTTAACTCATAAAAAAGGCCAATAAAATTGGTTTAGGCTTAATTAACTATAAAATATATTTAGGCACATTTACATTAATTTAGATATAAGCCCAATATAGAATTAAAATTATTTTAGATATAGTTCAACCCATTAAATAAGCTCATGTTTTAAATCAATAGATTTAGGATCACTTTAAGATTTAGAATAAATTTAGAACTAGGCCCATTACTCTAAATAAATCCAATTCAATTCCTTTAAAATTAATAGACTTAAGATTATTTTCTTGTAAATTAAAACAAGTAAACTTAGGATCATTAATTAAATTAAAATGTAGGCCCTCCTTTAGTTTCCAATTCACTTATAAATAAAATATGTAGAATTAGCTAACCCTAATAAAATCAATGTAGATTAGACTAATTTATGGAATCTTCACTTTGAATGGATGCAATGCTTATATGCCTCTAATGAAACTAGTTGCATGGAGTTAATTGTTATATGAGGGTTTAAAATGTAATTGCATGTAAACAAGGAATAAGATAGTAATTCATACGGTAATTCTAAATGAACACAACAATAAAAAAAAGTTAGTATTTCGTACCTAAAATCCTCTCAATGTGGTGCTAACTCTCTTTTAGGGAATCGAGTTAACACCTTATATGAACCAAGCAAGCACTAAACATGTTAACTAACATGATGATCCACTCAAGTATAATGGTCTAATGATTAGAACATGCATAAAGAAGTTTAAGGATGGTTTCGGATTTTTCTTAAAGAAAAAGATCAAGTTTGAGATAAAGAATAAATGCGCAAATGCAAATGGAGCTCAATTGAGTGAATTTGGAGAAAGTTTGACACAAGGGCAAAATTATCCTTTTTTCACCTTATTATTATATTTTGACCCTAAAAATGAAGAATTCATATCAAATTTTTTCAAGTGGAGTGAATTGCATTAAAAATACATAAAGTGCAATTTTGAAGATTTTGGAAGGTTCTAAAAGCTGCTAAAGGAATCTACAAGAGTTAAGAATCTTTTAAGAATATTCTCTACAAAGAAAACCCTAGATGTGATGGAGAGTGGCTACTACTCATATTTAAAGAGTTGGTTAAATTTTTCTTAGTTGTCATTAGTTGTCAATTTGACTTTTCAAAGCTTAGTTGTTATTAGTTGTCATATTTTTTAAGGAATCCTCTCTAGTTAAGAATTTTCCTTGATATAAGTCTTTAGGAATAAGTAAGAAAATCTATTCCTTTAAGGAGTAGGATTTTTACCTGCCTATATAAAGGCTATAGCATTATAGCATGAATTTGAATGAAGTTTTTATTAATTAAATCTGAATTCTTATGAGGTTAAAGTCCTTTTCTTTTGTTCTTAAAAGAACTTGGTGAATTTATCAAGTGAAGGCTTAGTGCATTCAAACCTAGTTTAATTTAGGCCTAAAATTAACTTTTTTAATCTTAAGTTTACATTAAACAACCGTTAATTCTTTATAATTAAGGTTCTTAAGTATAGGTTACTTAAGGGTCTTATTAGTAATTAGAGTTTTCCTTTGCTTGATTTATGAATGATCCTTAGGTTATCAAGATTTAATATGGGTTGGTAAAAGTTAACCATGTTCATATGGATAATCCTTAATTAAAGAGGATTTCTTTAAAAATATGACAACTAATGACAATTAATGATAGCTAATGACAACTAAGCTTTGAAAAGTCAAATTGACAACTAATGACAACTAAGCTTTGAAAAGTTAAATTAATAACTCATGACAACTAAGAAAAATTTCATGACCTCTTTAAATATGAGTAGTAGCCACTCTCCATCACATCTAGGGTTTTATTTGTAGAGAAAATTCTTGAAAGATTCTTGATTCTTATAAATTCCCTTAGCATCTTTTAGAACCTTATGTATTTTGAATGCAAATCACTCCACTTGAAAATTTTGACATGAATTCTTCATTTTGAGGGTCAAAATTTGATAATAAGGTGCAAAAAGGACAATTTTGGCCTTGTGTCAAACTTTCTCCAAATTCACTCAATTGAGCTCCATTTGCACTTGTGCTTTAATTCTTTGTCTCAAACTTGATATTTTGCTTCAAGAATAATCCTAAACCATCCTTAAACTTCTTCATGCATGTTCTAATAATCATTGGACTATTATACTTGAGTGGATCATCATGTTGGTTAACATGTTTGGTGCTTAATTAGTTCACATCACCACCACCTTCGATTTTTCCCAGTTATTACCCTAAGTGATGACTCCTCATCTCCATGCCATGTCTTTCTGATATGGTTAGTGTGTTCCTAGAACCTTAAGCTCAAATAGTGTCATAGTTGCTAAAATCTTGGATGCATTCTATACCCCACTGTCTACAACAATAACTCCACTGGGGATAAGAGATACTGATTCTACTTGTATTCTTTATAATTATTTTATTGATTATTATTTTATCCTTGCATTCATTTTTGCATGTCCTTATTAGCCAATGGAGTGGGTTTATGGTTCCATGATTACACTAACTTCACGGGATTATAAATTGGCTAACCATGACTCTTAGCCTTAACTTAATTCAAGAAAGATTACTAGACTCATCTGACAAAAGTCTATGACCCAAGTCTTAAAAGGGGGTAGTCTTCTCTCGAGTTTGTAAAGGATACCAAGCCCCTCTGACCTTGGCCTATAACTCAAGTTTTAAAAGAGAGCATCTTACTAAGAGGACCTTAACTTTTTACCAAACCTAGCTCATGTAGTGGCCTAGTAACTTCCTTTAAGATTACCCAAACTGTTTATGTATGATGCTATAAGATATTTCTATGTATAAAAGCCCAAGCCCAAACTTTAGAGGCTCATTTGGACTAATAAAGATTGGAATTTACTTTTATACCTAGAAATGATGCTTCTATGCTTTTACTATTTTGAAAGATTTAGCATGCGCCCTCATTAATATTGAGGCCAAGACCAAAAATCCTAGGAAAAGAAACTTACCATTAAATCGTGTGTGGGAGGAATAAGGTTGGAAGGATGTATATTATGCATTTGACTTTGTTACTTGACATGTGCATTATGCATACATGCATTTCATGAATCATATTAATACTTTATTTTATAGTCATCATAGATTCATCTGAGTCATCCTATGTTTGGAAACAAAGAGGTGGTAGGCTAGAAAGAACCACTTCAATTCTAAGTTCAATAGCCAAAGAGATCCATAAAATTTTGGAGAACAATCCTATCAACCCACTCTACTTAAAAGAAACACTAACTCCAACTAGGCAAATAGAAGAAATGGAATAACAATGAGGAGGAAACTGGACCTTGGAAGACATCAAAGGAGCTTTGATGAATGACATGAGGGCTTTGATGCAAGATGAACTGAGACAAGCCTTAGCTGAGCTAGCACCACTACTTGCAGCTAAACAAGCACCTGCTACCATACCACCTGCTATTGCTAATCCACCTATTATGGATGATCCACCTACTAATAATAATAATACTAGGGGGGTCAACCATTGAATGCTACTAGAAATGTACTTACTATAGATATGAAATTTAAGGATGTTAAAAACTACATGGTAAATAAAGGAAAAAGGGAATCACTTAAGTTAGTTCAAGAACTTAAGTCCAAGAAAATGCAAGCATTAACTTAGAAGATGTCTAAGATGGAAGAGCTTACGAAAACATAGGGCATAGGATTTTCATTTGATTTTGAGGATATGTTATGCACTAAAGGGGATAAGTTACTTAAGAAATTCAAGATCCCTCAATTGCAAAATTTTAATGAATCTAAAGATCCAACGATACACCTTAGCTAATATACAACTACTATGAGCATCACTAAAGCTCCTTTATCAGTGATCACAAGGCTATTTATTTTATCTTTAAAAGGTATGGCTACAAACTGGTATCATGGGTTAGAATCTAAGCTTATTGGACAGAGCTTTACACTACTTTTTTAAAGTAGTATAATCATAACACCAAGCTTGAGGTGTCCATTAGGGATTTGGAATTCACTAAGTAGAAATCGAATGAATCATTTTTTTAACTTTTTTACACCAGATTCATGAATAAGGTAGGATTGTTAAAGAATAAGCTAGCTGAGAAGGATCAAGTTAGGATGATTGTTAGAAATATGTCACCTATTCTTATCAAAAAGTTGCAAATGATGAATCCTATATCTTTTGTAGACCTTTATAATGATGGTTTGCAAGCTGAGGAAGCATTAGTCAGGCTGTAGAAGTGCATGCTATCCAACAACTAAGAAGATTCTCAAGTTTTAACCAACACCTATCAAAAGTCCTAGAACACCTAATGCAAAAGGGTCTGCTTCGACCCTTAACCTTTTCTAAACCATAAAACCCAAATGTCCTAAGCTATAATCCGAACAGTAACTATAAATTCCACCAAGTTATTAGTCATTCCATAGACATCTGCATCTACCTTAAACACAAAATCTAAAACCTTATAAACTCTAGAAAATCATAGACCCTAAAAACCTAAACACTAAAAATAACCCTTTCCTAAATTATCGAAATGTTCCACCATGAGGATCAACTTGGGAGTTAGTGAAGAAGAAGTGCTAAAATCCTTTGAAAACCTAAACCCTAATACTAATAAGAAATATCCTGATGCCCCTAAAGATGTTAATGAAACTAAGGAATCTTTGACTCCTATGCAGTCACAAAGAGGAGTTAAAGATTTATTCGGACAACCTTCAAGCAAATTTAACTATAAGGTGTTTTACACTAAACCACCTTCTTTTGACATTCCTATTAAATCAATTATGCTTGGAGGGTAGGGTGATGAGTTTAATGATGAAAAACTACTAGATAAGAAAGAAACATGGAGGATTAAGGTATGGAAGGATGGAAAGAAGTGATTAAGGAAGTCACTAAGGAAATGTAAGAATAACTGCTATGTCTGCCACCTAAAGGAGAGCCACTATGAGACTTAGCATCCTTAGCATCCTTAACATCTAGAATAGAAAATAATTTTCTTCTTGTTTTCTTTAAATAATATTTAAATTTCATGAGAACTTTTTATTTTATTAATCGATGATATGAATTTTGATTTTTCTTATTTATGTAATGTGCATCCAGATGGTACTGCACATTATGATATTGATAGCATATGCATGTTTGACATAAATTAAATTTAATTAAATTCAGTCAACATGGGCACAAATGAAAATTCCAAGAACATTCCTATATCATATGATATAGCTTCTGAAGAGAGGACAATTTGAGGGGAAAAGAAAAAGTGAATAAAAAATGAAAGAACGAAAAAGGATCCTACTAATTAGAAAACCATAAACAGATAGTCAAGTAAAAAATAGGGAAATAAAAGTGAGGAAAAATATTCAATCTGGAAAAAATCTTAAAGGACTAAATGATAGCAGGAGTTGTATTATGTGATGTAATTAATGTACTCATTTTTGCCCTAATGAATGAATAAAGTTGAATTTGACTTTTTGTTTAAACATTGCATATTTGTCTTTATCATATTGCAAAAGTATTTGAATGGAAAGACAAAACATAATAAAAGCTAAAAATCAAAGCTATAAGATCACTATTTTCATTATGTTTTCTCTTTTTGTCACCACTTTGTCATTTTATATATAAATCTAGTATCCTCTTATAACTTAAAAGCCCAAGTGGCTTAATAGCTCGTATTGCTACCTATGCCTTGTAGCTACCATCAATCATTATATCAGCATCAAGCCTTATATTTTTCTCAAGAGTTCTTTAAAGTTATAGATTCCTCATAATGTCCAACCTCTACTAATAGCATGTCTAGTTGATTTCAGTGTCAAGAGATCCCTTTAGTCAGTTCACTCACTCCTCTACATCTTTAATACACGAGATTACAATTGATGGGGTTAGTAAGACAAAGGATCAACAAGATTAATGAGCAGATTGAGTTTCTTAAACAACTAAAGCTACGAAATGAAAATAAAACAAAAAAATAAAAAAGAGGAAAAAATTTAGTTCGTTAAGTTGAAAACTTATGAAACTGGCTTAAGCAAGGGCAAGCCTACTAAGTTAAAAACCCAAGAGGGCAACTTAGGAAAAAATAAAGACAAAAAAGAAAAAGAGAAATGATAAATAAAAGATTTTGGTTGCACACATAAAGAAAAATAATACTACTATAAAGGCTTTGATAAAATCCATTCAGAATAAAGGGCATGAGATTTGTTCTATTCTCTAAGAATATGGATGATCCTAATGTCCTATTACCATCTCTATGGAGGAAATTAATAGGAGCTGGGAGCAAAATGTAACTTTGGGGGCAATTTGGGGGTAAAATAGTAAATCTGCATTCAAAGATTAAAGATGGAACGCTGAAGCGTAAGAGTCAACAAAAGAGTTTTTGGGTAGAAAAAATGAACTACAAGCAACATACAATAGTTCATCAATATAGCATAACTACATCTAAAAATCATTATCTCAATTAACACACCATAGACTCCACGATACAACTTGGTCATCTGTCTAATAAACTATATCAGAAGCTCTAACATCAAAAGTACCAACATCGAAGCGTTCAATGCTTAAATATGCAAGCTACTTATAAAGTACCTTATCTCACACTCTGAGCAGTGATCAGAATGCTACTCCATAAAAGACCTATTACGATCATGCATATCATGCATACACTTGCATATGTCTATTTTGAAATGCTTATTTTGCATAATAAAAGTTTTTAAGCCAGATATGATTGTACAAATACTCTACTACTAACATTAGAAATTAGTGTTATAAAAGTGCAGGAAATTAGTTAGATTATTCACATGTGAAGCATCTAAAGGACTAAAAATAGGAAAGGAAACACTATCAAGAAACCTTATCCGATGCAACCTTAGGAGGATGGATAATAAGCTCAAGCTCTTTAGACTCAACATCCATCTCCATTGTCTTATCTAGAGTATCATTTGGAACATCACCTAGAATCTTAGTAAGAGGAAAACCTACTCCCACAAACTATAAAAATAAAAGATACTCAATAACATGAGGATTAATAAAAGAAAGTGTAATAAGAATCTGTTCTAAGAGATGCTCCTAAATGTGCCTCTAATAGCCATAAGAATGCTCAAGAAAAGATGTAGCATTGAATCTCTAAACAGCCACTATCAATTCTTGACTAGTCAGAGAAGAACTCCACAATATCAAAATTGGTATAAGGTGTGGAAAGTGGCAATTAGAAGGTCCAGAATGCTAGTATTACATGTGCTTGGCCCAAAAAAGGGAAGAATGCACTTGAAACTTAAAACAAATGCACTCTAAAACTCTTATAAAATAAGATGTCTAACTCCTAAACATTTTTTATAGGGGATATCAAGAAGAGGAATGAGGCCCTTTGCCATAGTATCAATGGAAATGGTAGAAAGACAAACTCAGCCCTTGGTCATAGTCCTAATGGTGGAGTATTATAATTCCTTTAATCAGAGACATCATCACCATTATAATCAAATGGGAAGAGTGCAAAAAAGTAGCTTTGCATTCTGACAAAATTTCTTTACCTATAAATAGACTTGAGAAGCTTATGATATTTTGTGCAGGAAAAGACAAAAGAGAATGAAGAATAAGAAAAGAACCAACACAACAATAAGAACAAGCAAGAAAGCAAATACTAATAACTCATTAGAATATTATCTTTTGTGATAAACATCTCGATAAATACTCAAGGGAAGTAACATAACTCTATCTCCTTAGATTTTGCAATAAAGAAAATCCATAAATTAAAATAAAATTCATCCACTTCACGAGATTATGTGCAAAAGCTTATCTTATGAACTTTGATCTTAATGGCTTTCTTTTATTAGCCTCGTAGAATTGAGATGTTCAGGTAACGACTTTGTGTTGAGAGTATTGTTGATGCCAAATTGCATATAGAATTAGGTTCATTTTATCATTCATTCATTGGTTTTAATGAGCATTTAGTATAGGATTGGATAATTTTATGATTTTTTTTTATTTTTTTATTAAGTAAAAGAGTGTGGAGATGCTTGGTGATGATTAGAGGCAAGAAGAGGAAGAATTGAAGTAAAGGAACAAAGTCTACACATATTACAATCACATATGGTAACACGATCATAGATTGATTGAAGCTTCAAGCATTCCTAGGTCATGGCCTTTTTGCAATTTCCATTCAACATGTGATCATAGGTTCTTGAATGACTAAACTCTCTATAGCAAGCTCAGTATTTCCACAATCACCATTGCTTCTATAGATGCTCCTATTCTGTGATTGGAACTATATCTACAATTGCGATAAGCTCATTTCCAACACAAAACATGCTAAGGTGGACATTTCAAAAGAAGAAAATCTAAGGGAGGTGCAAGGACATGTTAGAGAGGCTATAAAAGGATAAGGACCATGATTTGGAGGGTAATCAATCATCAATTGGAAAGGAAATCAATCTTGAAGAAAAGAAACATAATAACTAAGAGAGAGAAAAGGGAGAAAGAGGAGAAAGGGAGTCAGGAAGAAAAAGAGAACCTCCATTGATGATTCAAGCTTCTTAATAATAATTTCTCTTTCCTCTTTTACTTCATTTTCATTTCTTAAATCTCTTGGGTTGTATTGAATATTGAATGATGATTATAGTAGCCATATATGGCTAAGTTTTTATTTATGTTATTGGTATTTTAGAAACCCATTTGAATCAAGTTCATTTTTTATAGATCCCTTCTTGTTTAATTCATATTGTGTTTGTTGAGCTTTTGATGAGTGTTGTATTCTAGCCAAATGCATCCTTAGTCTATATCTATATTGAGATTCATAATGCAAAATCCAGTGAAAAAAAAATTAATTCACAAAAACCCAAAGCTTTGATCTATATAATTCAAATAAATTGATTAAAGAGGGATTCTAAAAACCTCACCAAGACAATCTTAAAGCAAGAATGTTGGAAGGAAGAGAGGGGGTTCACTCCACTGATACCCTACCTGAAGCTTTTCGTGTAGGTCTATTTGGATTAACACGCCACCAAAAAGTCATGCCCTCTATGGTATCCATAAGAATAGGTTATCTAAAACAAATTTGGTGTGCCAGCACCATTTCAAAAGACAGCTCTTTCCACTCTCTTTATGTCTTTTCTTTTCACAAAAGAAGTGGAGGAAATAGGTGGAGAAAAATTACTTAACCTAAACCCTAGAGATTGAGATGTATTTGTACACATCCTTCCTAGGGTTTCATAAGGCTTCACTTACCAAAATAAGTTTAGTAAGATTAAACTTCATCTTTTATTATTTTTTTCTAATTCTACAGTTAGAATTATTTCCTATTTAATTAAGATAACTCATACCTTAAATAAATTAGAAAATAGATAAATAATATATATATATATATATATATATATATATATATATATATTCATTTACTCCTTTAGAAAGATTACTATTGGGTTAATTAGGTTAATTAACCCAAATCTACTTTAGGCCTATTCCAAGTGTGTAACCCTATAGGTTCACGTAACATTGGCAGTGGGCCTAAAATTCCCATTTTAGCCCATAAGTCATAATTGATCTCTAACAAGCCATTTTGACTACCCAAGTTATGTGAAGGTTGATAATTTGACATAACTTAGTACACAACGTGTACTACAGTCCTTTTATCACGTGATATCTTAATTGATCATAAGGCATGGAATAAGTCATCCTTATATTGTTCAATCATATTGTTTCTGAATCCCAAGTAGAATGATATTGATAACTCTTTATCTAATATTGATAATTCTTTATTAATACATTCTAGTATGGCCATGCATTTTCTCAGTCTCATTAATCGAGTGGCCCACAAATATCTTCTCATAATAAATAAGGGACAAATTTCATCTTAATCACTCATATTCCTCATATAATTTATTCTATATCCAATCACAACCTATTTTACCATCTGGTTAAAGATAATGTATGGATGTGTCAAAATACAAAACTCATCATGTAGGAAACCATGGAAATTTCAAGTCAGGGGACTCAAATAATACTATTATGATGAGAATTACATATGACAATAATCCATTTGGTGTTCTCATATTGGGTGAATCCAGTACATCATTTCTCTAAATATGTACCTATGAGTTTAACTCAATATCTCATATACATTATTAATAAAACAAAATCATCAATCAACCTCATACTAGTCTTTATTCATTATTGTTCCTATAATAATCATTAACTAGAGATATTTATATTAGAATTCAAGTATCACTTAAGAGTTTTACTATCAAGTCACGTACTTGATGATCTTAGGTAGAATTGATTAATCAATGATAATATTAGAATTAGCTAGTAATAATAAAAATGCCTCTTTATTAATAAAATAGAAATATGACAATGTCAAAGTATGGCAATTGCATAATTGGCATAGGGTATATCACTAATAATCTCCCACTTGCACTAGGCCTAATCATCATTATATCTCATACCCATTAACCTAGTATGACTTTCATGCTCGGCCTGTGGAAGAGGCTTAGTTAGTGGATCAACAACATTATCATATGTTAGTCCTCTATATATTTTCATATCTCCTCTCTCAATGATTTCTCTAATGAGATGATAATGCATGAGTATATGTTTGGATCACTGATGTGATCTAGGTTCCTTATCTTATGATATGGCTCTATTGTTATCACAATACAAGTCCTCTAGATCTAATATACTAGGAATAACTCCTAATAAGGTTATGAACTTTTTAATCCAAATAGCTTCCTTACTACCTCTGAGGTAGCTATATACTTAGATTCTATTATAGAATTGGCAACAGTGTCTTGCCTTGAACTCCTCCAACCCACTATACCTCTATTTAAACAAAACACATAATTGAACTATGATAAAAAATCATCCTTGTTAGATTAGAAGTTGGCATCTATGTAACCATTTACAACTAGCTCATCTTCTTGCCCACTATATAGTAAAAATGTATCTTTAGTCCTTCTCAAGTACTTAAGGATATTCTTAGATGTTATCTAGTGAATTTCACCTAGGTGTAATTGGATTTTGCTCATTATGCGCATGGCCTATAAGACATCTGGTTGAGTGCATAAAGTGGCATACATTATGGATCCAATAGCATAAGCATATGGAATTTTACTCATATGGTCTCGCTCATATTGTGTCATTGGACATTGAGTCTTGCTAAGACTAATGTAATGGGAAATTGGCAAGAATCCTCTTTAAGAGATTTGCATACTGAACCTATTTAGTATCTTGTTAATGTAAGTGCTCTAACTTAGACTAATAAGCATTTTAGATCTATCTCTATATCTTGATGCCTAAAATATAGGCAGCTTTAGCTAAGTCTTTCATTGAGAAACAATTCACTAACCTTGATTTAACATTTTGTAGAGTATGAATATCATTACCAACGAGTAATATGTCATTAACATATAGCACTAGAAAAAACTATTGCACTCCCACTAACTTTCTTGTAAATATAAGGTTCATCTTCATTTTTTATGAATCCAAACTCTTTGATTACTTTATTTAAATGAAGATTACAACTTCAAGAAGCTTTCTTTAATCCATAAATGGTTCTTTGAAGCTTGTAAACCTTTCTAGAATTCTTAGGATTGAAAAAAAGCCTATGGTTGTTATATAAAAATCCTCAATTAGGTTTCCATTAAGGAAAGTTATTTTGACATCCATTTGCCATATTTTATAATCATAGTATGTAGTTATGATAAGGAGAATTTAAATGGACTTAATCATAGCAACTAGTGAAAAGGTTTCATCATAGTCTATACCATGTATTTGCTTGAAACCCTTTACAACTAGCCTTGCTTTAAAGGTATGCACATTGCCATCCATGTCAATTTTAATTTTGAAAACCCATTTCCACCTAATAGTTTTTAAACCTTTAGGTGGATTAATCAAAGTCCACACTTGATTATCATACATGGATTGCACTTTTGATTTCATGGCTTCTAGCCATTTCTCAGAGTATGGACTGTCTATGGCCTTTTGGTAGGTTGTGGTCTCACTTTGATCCACAATCATCACACCATTATTATTTGTTATAAGAAATCCATACTTCTCAGGATTATGATGTGTCCTACCAGACCTTCTAGGACCTTATGGTACTTATGTAGATTCAACATTTACTTATTGATCTAGTTAAGGTTCCATTTATGGTACAATGTTATTTTGTGGTTCTTGAATTTCTCTAAGTTGTACCTTACTCCCACTGGTTCCTTTGGAAATGTATTATCTTTCCAAAAAGACACCATTCTTTATAATAAACACTTTATTCTTAAAAGCATAGTAAAAGTAATATCCTTGTATTTCTTTAAGATATCCTATAAAAAGTCATTTATCTAATTTGGGTGATAATTGTTCTGAAATTTGATGCCTCACATAAGCCTCATATCCCCAAATTATAAGAAAAGACAAATTGGCAGATTTCCTAGTCCATATCTCATATGGTGTCTTTTCAACCGCCTTTGATGGAACTCTATTCAAAAAGAATGAAGTAGTTTTTAAAGCATACCCCTAAAAAGGGATTGGAAGATCTAACTAACTCATTATAAGTCAATATTGTGAGCAACCTGGTTTGAGTCTTTTAGTTTTCCCTTTTCATTTAGGAAAATTTATGGGACATTTGGCAACTTTATTGAATAGGACATTCATTCCATTTACAAGATAAGGACAATATTTAGTTTAGGGGGGATGCAAGACTTTTTGTGTTTGTAGAGTCACCACCTAATTTTTAAAAAATAAAGAAAAGATGAAAGGGACAGCATCGGGTCACTCAACAAGTATCGTCCCCAGCAAAGATTCTAGGTTCAAGAGATTACATCTACTTTTTGGCTATTTTTCATTATACAATACTCTATATATGGCTACCATAACACCTTAGTTTTGGTGATTACAATTTGATATATACATATTCACATGACATAGTAAATAATGATGAAAAGTAAAGAATATTAATTACAATTATTTTATAAAGCTTTCCTAGTAAATACATTTGAAAAGGAAAAAGAGTATGAAAATGTAAATATAACCCTAAATACAAAAAACACCTGCAAGATAGGGGTTAGCACAACTATGTGCAATTCCATCCACTTGGATAGTAAGTAGGCAGAGAATATTCAATCAATATATCATGACCAAGCAGATAAATGGACATGGTTTATGCTCATGTAGAGATTGTTGTATAATGCTTCTAAATGATAGCAAAAGAGTAAAAGAAGATGTTTAGTTACATCATTTGACCATAGGCCAAAAGTTCTAGCTCGGGAATGTGAACTTTCATGTTATAAATGCATTTTGATGCAAAAAAAAAGGGAAATTAGTTATATTCATGTTTGGGAGATGGAAAAGTGCAATTCTAATGCAAATATGCAGTTTTGATGCAAAGGTTTGATTTTTATATTGGAAATGTGGAATTTATGCTAAAAATATGATTTCCATATTATAAGTGTGAGAAATATGAAAAAATGATGACATTGACATTTACTGGATGCAAAATACATAATTTATGTGAAAATTTATGATTTTTCACATAAAGTTATAGAAAATGATATGAAAATGCTTATTGTAGTGTAAAAATATGATTTTTATCAAAACAAAATGTGTTAAATATGCAGAAGATGCAAAAATTATATGAAAAAGATTAATTTTATATTTTTGAAAACAAAATGAAGGCTTGATGTGAGAGTGATAGTACATTTTCTTTTATGAGTTTTTATATTTCACAGCTAGAGAATGCAAAATGACAGTTTATTATGTGCAAAATAAAGTAAAGATTATTTAATTAGCATGCAAATTGCCAATCTTACCACACAATCATAACAATTTTTTAACTACTAGTGACAATAAAATAAAATGCAAGGTAGTAAAATAAATGTACAAAAATGCTTATTTGGTCCTCAGATTTGATTGAGCTTTTTTTTAGGTTTTTTGAAGCTTTAGCTTCGTGTGATTTTCAAGCTATCCTTGCCAAGAGGTTGAAAATAACATGTAGAATACAAGTTTGTATACCTTTGAAGCGTGCTTTGAAAGAGATATGGTTCGACTTAGTTTAAGTTGGTTTAAAAATCCTATAAAAATGTAGTGAATGGGCTAAAAGTGTGTAAAATAGGAGTCCTGAATCTTCAGTTTGATAGAGTTTCAGTATGTTTCAAAGTCCCCCCTCCCCTAAAAAAAATGGGTGGTGAAGATAAGTATTTATAGGGAAAAGTAGCTTTTTATGCCTGTCTATGCATCTAGAGTGCTTGTCTACACATAAATATGCATGTGTATACATCTACAGGTTAGAGGGCGTGAATATGTGAGAAAGCACTACAATGCATGCAAGACCACATGATCATGTGCCTAATAGTTTTATCATATGCTTTTGTGCTCGTTATACAGGCCTTTTTGGGTTTAATTAGTGTTTTTAAGGTTTTTAGGCCTTTTGAATGCATTTTTTACGTCCGTTTTGTCAAAATTGGCTTCCATTTTTCATGAAGTTGGATTCCATTCTTACGAGATGAACATTGGTCTTACGAGTTGCATGTTTTGAGCGATGTTTACTTTAAGTGAGTGACTTGTCATTTTGATAATTCATAATTCATAAAATTGAATTACAACTTAGTGACTTGGTGACCGATTTTTCACTTAAGAGGCTTAGGTTTGTGGTTTCTTAAACTTTAGCACTCTTTAGAGGCAGTACAAATGAATAGACACTAATCATATCTAAGAAATTATTTTCATCATTGGACCTTTTAGGGGACAGTCAAAATTCAATGTATGATAGTTGCCCTTTTCTTCACATGTGTTTCATAGCATTCTAATGTTGATAGTGATACATGTGAAGCAATGCAGAGATGCAAAAAAGGGTTTTTTGAAGAAGATGTACTTACCTTAATGGTGTGCCATGTGGTCCTTAGATGTTAGCCTTGTTGGTTTGATCTTTTTAAGGACAATACTAGCGATATAGGGATGTAATGAAAATGTAACTATATGACTCTAACTTCTCATGTGTTGCACAAATGAAAATGCTACTAAGCAAATAAAAAAATGTGACTATAACCATCTTAGGTGTCACGTAAATGAAAGTGCTTCTAAGTATATGTGACTTTAACCTTCTTAAGTGTCACACAAAAATGAAAATGCTTCTAAGCATATGAAAAAATGCTACTAAACAAATAAAAATACAACTATAACATGCTTAGGTGTCACACAAAAGAAAGTGCTTCTAAGAAAATATGACTATAACCTTCTTAGGTGTCAAGCAAAATAAAAATTTTTCTAGGTAGATGCAACTATAACCTTCATAAGTGTCACACAAAATGAAAATGCTTCTAAGAAAATCAAAGAGTGCTACTAAGCAAATAAAAATACAACTATAACCTACTTAGGTATTATGCAAATTAAAGTGCTTCTAAGTAGATGCAACTATAACCTTCTTAGGTGTCATGAAAAAATGAAAATGCTCATGTTTGTGTGTTTTGTATGCATTCTGAATGTGTTTTTATGTTAAAATACAAGTGCAAGATCTTAGGAGTGCATGTGCAGGGGCCTTAAAATGCATGTGTGAGTGCCTTAAAGTGTGCAAGAGGTGGGACAAAACATGACCTTATGCTAGGGAGCACGTGATCACATAGTTGACCGCATGACCACGCAGTTGCTTGCTAAAAGGAATCCAATATGCTACTTAGACACCAAATGCTAAGTAGGCCAAATGTTAAAATTTTTCTCAACATAATCCTTGATCTCATCAAGAATTCCAATCCCTAGGATCCAATTTTCAATTTAACACATATCTAATATACATCAACATGCATAAATATGAAACTTAGGAAATTTAAGTTATGGAATACTTACAATCTCCCAAGTATTTGATGTAGACCATAAATTATCTATTAAATGGTTCGCTCCTTTGATTCAACTCTTGAGTCAACTCTTTAAGTCTCCCAATTGTGAGACCTCTAGCTTGAAACACCAAGATTTAACAAATCTCCTTCTTATCTTTATTAAGTAGTAGCAAGAACCCTCTCTCAATAAGCCTTGTGATACTTGCACTAAATGATCCCTACAAGAACTCTTGAGTTTTGTGTATATGTGTTTCTCTTTCTTTTTGTCTCTTATGTCTCTACACTTTCTCTACCTTGATACTAATTTATTATGTTCTTACCAATTGATATCTACTAACCCTTAGAGATATTCATGATAAGTTATAAGTGTAGAGAAAAGGAGGCTCCTAGTCACATGACTTATTAGATCAAATTCATCCACTTAGCATATATATATCCACTAATGTAGGAAGATAATAATTGGCATTAAGACCTATGTAGAAAATATATCCCATACAATTCTTTACATCCATTCTCACAATGCCCATGTAATATCATCTCTAATGTAGTTAAAGTTAACAATTTCAAATAAGACAAATTTGACTACATTCATTTAATAGACATGGACTTGGTTAATGGATCAAATCTTGATCCTAGCCTAATCTATTACTCAAATGGGTCTAAATATCAATTATATGACTAAGAACATTTTGTAGCATATGTACTAAATAAATTCATAGCTCATATTATCAAATCTTGATAATGAATATATTTAACATGATACTAATGGATAAATACTTTAAATAATAGAATATTCTTTTATTGTTATAATGTCATTATACATTACAAGAATGGCACTAGGGCACATCTATGCCTACAATCTTCCACTGAATATACCTTCTGCACGATAATGTCACTTTTTCTAATAAGTTCTTTGATAATATGGAAATGTCTTTCTATGTGTTTAGATTTTTTGTGAGACCTCGATTCATTTGCCAAAGTGATGGCTCCATTATTGTCGTAATAGAGAGGAATTGGGGACTTAATGGAAAGAACAACTCCTAGTTTAGTAATGAACTTCTTAATCTAAACAACTTCTTTAGTGGCATCTAATGCAAGCTATATACTCAGCTTATGTAGTGGAATCAGCAGTGACACCTTGCTTGGAACTCTTCCAGCTCATTATACCACCATTATAGATAAAAACAAACCCAGAGATAGACTTTCTATCATTGATATCTGATTGAAATTCAGAATTTGTGAAACCATCTATTTGTAGATCACCTCCTCCATAAGTTAAGACCAAATCTTTAGTCCTTCTCAAGTACTTAAAGATTGTCTTAATAATTATCTAGTGTTCCAAACCTGGATTGGACTGAAACCCATTACTCACACTAACAGCATTGGAAATATCAAGCCTTGTACACAGCATAGCATACATTAAACTTCCTATAGCCGAAGCATAAGGAACTTTAGCCATTTGCTCTATTTCCTTAGGTGTCTTAAGTGACATACCCTTGGATAAATGGACACCATGCCTAAATGATAACAATCCTCTCTTGGAATCAAGCATGTTGAACCTCTTCAAAACCTTTTCCAAGTAAAGACTTTGGGATAAACCTATCATTCTTTTCGATCTATCTCTATAGACTCAAATGCCAAGAATATAGGTAACTTCCCCTAAGTCTTTCATAGAGAAAGATTTATATAGCCATAGTTTCATGTTTGTAAGCATGCCAACATCATTCCTAATTAATAAAATATCATCCACATATAATGCTAGGAAAGCAAGTTAGCTCCAACTAACCTTCTTATACACACAAGGCCCATCTTCATTTTTTGTAAAACTAAATGATTGTATGGCTTCATCAAAATGATGATTCTAACTCCTTAAAGCTTGCTTTAGACCATAAATAGATCTATTAAGCTTGCACACTTTGTGACTTTCCTTAGATTCATAACCTTTAGGTTGTTCCATATAAATCTCTTCCTTAACATAACCATTGAGAAAAGCAGTTTTAACATCCATTTGCCAAATCTCATAGTCATAGTGTGCAGTAATAGCAAGAAGTATCTAAATGGATTTAAGTATGGCTATTGGTGAGAAGGTCTCCCTATAGTCAACCCCTTGCCTTTAGCAAAACTCTTTCGCTACAAGCCTTACTTTGTAGGTATTAACCTTTACATCTACACTAATCTTTTCTCTTGAAGATCCATTTACAACCTATAGGTACAATACCTTTAGGTGGATCAACAAGTGTCCAAATTTGGTTTGCATACATGGAATCCATTTTAGATTTCATTGTTTTAAGCAATTTAGAAGAATCTTTATCTGATAAAGCCTTTTCAAATGTTGTAGGATCGTCATCATAATTGTCTTATTTATGCATATGCAACTCTTGCATATCATGCAGAAAATCATATCTCTCAAGCGGATGAGATACCCTACCTAACTTTCTAGGAGTTTATGTGATGATATTTTCAGTGGGATTAGACTCTTGTGATTGATCTATATGCATTTGATCAACTTGATTAGCATCATTAGAAGGATCTTCTTATAATGCTATCTTCCTTGCTTTACCACCTTCTTAAAGAAACTTTTTCTCAATAAATATGGCATCTCTGCTTATAATAACAACTTATTCAGCAGGAAGATAGAAATAATACCCCAAACTGTCTTTAGGATATCTAATAAATCTACCTTGAATTGACCTTAGGTTTTAACCTTTTGATGTAGGTTAGGCATCCCCAAATCTTAACATGCTTAAGACTTGGTGCCTTACCATGCCATATCTCATATGGTATGGTAGAAATAGACTTTGATGGAATGCAATTTAATATATTAAATGCCAGTTTGCAATGCAAAACCCCAAAAGAAAGTAAGCAAATCTATATAACTCATCATTGATCGAACCATACCTAATAGAGTTCGATTCCTCCTTTCGGACACACCATTGAGTTAAGGTGTTTTGGGTGGAGTTAGTTATGATATAATGCCATGTTCCTTAAAGAATTCCATGAACTGGGCACTTAAGTATTCACCTCCTCAATTCGATCAAAGGATTTTAATTCTTTTCCCTATTTGGTTCTCTACTTGGACCTTGAATTTCTTGAACTTTTCAAAGGATTCACTTTTATGTTTCATCAGATACAAGTGTCTAAACCTTGATAGATCATCTATAAAGGTAATGAAGTAGTAGAACCCGCCTCTTACCATTTGGTTGAATGGTCCACATACATCACTATGTACGATTTTCGAAGTTTCTTTAGCTCCTTCCATTTATCAAACAAATGGTAACCAAGTCATCTTGCCTTGGATACAAGCCTCATAATTCAGATTGGATGTGTTTTCAATATTACTTAAGATTCCCATCCTTTCCAACTTTTTGATTATGTTATCCACAATGTGACCTAATTGCAAGTGCCTAGATATTTTGGATTAGAGGCATTATCAATTAGCATTGTATTCACAACATTTATATTGGTTGGATAATGATTATTATTGGATTTATTATCAACATAATAAAGACCATATAATACATAACCCATGCCAACTATCTTATTATGAAAATAGATAATACATACATCTTTTTTCAAATAAAAACTTGTAACCTTTTCTAGTCATACTAGAAATAAAGATAATGTTTTTATAAGCATTATGTTATGACCCGCGAAGTCTAGCTCGTCCCAAGGCATGTGGTGCATGCACATGAGTGAGAAAATTTAGCCAAGGCAAGCCAAAGAGGGCTGCTTGCCACTAAGGCCATGCCAAGCACCTAGGAAAATGCGAGAAGCCTCTAGAACATACTAGAGGGCTACTAGAGTTGCTAAACTCAAGGGAAAAATACCCAGGCCAAGGAAGGAGCCCAAGAGCATATGGGAAGGCTCTAGAGAGCTATATAAAAAATAGCAAGGCTGCATGCTGCTAGCCATGCCAAGGAGGCCATCCGAAAACTTCCATCAAGGAGCAAGGGTGCCAACCTTCTAGAAAGTTCCCATGCCTCTAATACTTGCTGCCCATGCTAGGCCATTCGGCCAGCATCTAGAAACTTCCCTTCCCTTTGTACATAGCAAGAAGCTTCTAGGGAAAGCTTTGTATATATGTTGTTTGTAGAAATGTCTAGAAGAAATAATTGTAGCCACACATTGAGGAGGTGGAAAACCTATATAAAGGCCATTCCTTCCATTTGTAAATGATGATGAGAATTTGTGAAGAAATCTAATAAAGCCTCACATTTACTCTCATTCAAGTGCTACCCAATTTACATCCCAAACCTCTTTTTTCCCACTTGCTCACTTAAATTTTGCTACTTTCCACTCTTAGGCTTACTTAGTTCTACATCACCCACATTGTAGACTAAGTGTCGTGCGTCTTAGCTGACCTCCAAGGCTGAGTATGTGACAGGTGGTATCAGAGCAATGGTTTCATCCTAGATAATGCTGGTTAGAGACTTAAGCAAATGGCAAGCGAGGAAGCTAATGTTGTTGCCAACATAGAGGAGCAACAAACTTATGGGTGTGAGGAGGTATGCTCACAGCCCAAGCGAAGCAAATCTAAGGCTCTAACAAGAGAGCCAATTGAAACTTGCGTGGCTAGCTTAGAGAATAGCCTAGCCAATGTTGCTACGACCATTGGTGAATTGAGTGGTCCAGGTGGACAATCTAATCCATGAGAACTCAAAGATCACCAAGGCTGCCAAGACCATGATTGAAGAACTTGGCTAAGCCTTTAAAGGAGAACTATGATCCCTGACCTAAGAATTTGTTGACCTATACAAGACTCTTCTAAGTGATGTGTAAGAGCTTCGTAGGGAAATTGAAGCCATCTGTCGAGGTAGTCCACCCTTGACAAATGCTGCCTCAACAAGCACTTCAACCCCACATGGCTTAAAGGTGCCGAAACCAGCCATGTATAATGGTGCACACAATGCCACTATGGTGGAAAATTTCTTGTTCGGCCTAGAACAATATTTTGAGGCGATGAACATCAAGGACGACTTCTCAAGGATCAGCAATGCTACCATCTTCCTTAGGGATGCTGCCCAACTATGGTGGAGGCAAAAACACACTAAAAGGGAGAAGGAGCTTTGTGTGATTAATACTTGGGAGTAGTTCAAGGCTAAACTTCATGGGCAATTTGTACCCCATAACGCTAATGACGAAGTGCTAAGCAAACTTTGACGTTTGAGGCAAATTGTTAGCATTTCGGACTATGTCAAGGAGTTCACTACCTTAATGTTTGAAGCCACTAAACTATCCGACCAATAACTCCTCTTTAACTTCAAGGATGGGCTAAAGGATTAGGCAAAAATGGAGCTTGATTGAAGGAACGTGAAGACCCTCGATGAAGCAATTGCTGTCATGGAGTCCACTTGTGACTATGCTGCCCAAGCCAAGGGAAGACATCCCAACTCTAGCAAAAGTAGGGGAGATAAAGAGGCCTCTTTGGACAACGATGAAGGGCATCCTTAGGAACAGAAGGACTTGAGGCACAAGGAGACTTAACACCAAAAATTCCATGGTGGAAGCTCTAAACAAGACAATGGTCCATTGACCAAGAGTGTTGCTGTCAAGCCTTCAAAGCCATGTTTTCTCTGCAATGGGCCACATTGGACGCGATATTGTCTAAACAAATAGGTCATCAATGCCATTGTGGCAGAATTCAAAAAGGCTCAGTCCCAAGAGGAACCACAAGCCTCCATAAGTTCCTTGCAACTTGTGGACACTTCAATGCAAGATGGCAAAAAACTTGATTCGATGAACTTCCTCCCTAACACGCAGCCTATGGGAGTGAAAAATCAAGGAAGGCGAATGTCCGTCAAGGCTACAATTAAAGGAGCCACAGTGACAGCCATGCTGGACACGGGTGTTGATGGTGTCTATATGGCGAAGGAATTGGCCAACGAGATCAGTCTGCTATACACCAAGACCCATGCCTATGCCGAATGTGTGGGATCCAAGTTTGCCATCGTGGGCAAAGCATACAAGGTGAGGATCCGTATTAGCGAATGGGAAGGCAAGACTGACATCCTCATTGCTTCCATTGATAAAAAGCAAATGTACTTGGGAATTGGCTTTTTACATGCTGCGAAGGCCATTATGATTCCATATGGTAATGCCCTGTACTTCACACAAAATGATGGGGTGATACAGGTGCCCGTCGAGGTGGAGCTAAGCAAGAAATATGGGCTCTTCAACATTTGACTCTTGAAGGCACAAAGTGCAAAGGCGCCAAAGGTTACGCTAAAGACAACCAGCAACAGTGTGCAAGGAACCTCCCAAGCACACCAACGCCCTAAAGCACCAAGCTCAAAGTGCAACGAGGACATTGCGAGCTCAAGTGGGGGAGGGTGTTATGACCCACAAAGTCTAGCCCGCCCTAAGGCCTGTGGTGCATGCACAGGGGTGAGAAAATTTGGCCAAGGCAAGCCAAAGAGGGCTGCTTGCCACCAAGGCCATGCCAAGCACCTAGGAAAATGCGAGAAGCCTCTAGAACATGCTAGAGGGCTACTAGAGTTACTAAACTTAAGGAAAAAATACCTAGGCCAAGGAAGGAGCCCAAGAGCACATGGGAAGGCTCTAGAAGGCTCTAAAGAGCTATGAAAAAAATAGCAAGGCTGTATGCTGCCAACCATGCCAAGGAGGCCATCCAGAAACTTCCATCAAAGAGCAAGGGTGCCAACCTTCCAGAAAGTTCCCATGCCTCTAATACTTGCTGCCCATGCTAGGCCATTCGGCCAGCATCTAGAAACTTCCCTTCCCTTTGTACATAGCAAGAAGCTTCTAGTGAAAGCTTTGTACATATGCTATTTGTAGAAATGTCTAGAAGAAATAATTGTAGCCACACATTGAGGAGGTGGAAAACCTATATAAAGGCCACTACTCCCATTTGTAAATGATGATGAGAATTTGTGAAACAATCTAATAAAGCCTCACATTTACTCTCATTCAAGTGCTACCCAATTTAAGTCCCAAACCTCATTTTGCCCACTTGCTCACTTAAATTCCACTGTGTTCCAACTCTTAGGCTTACTTAGTTCTACTTCACCTACATTGTAGACTAAGTGTCGCGTGTCTTAATTGACATCCAAGGCTGAGTACGTGACAATTAGGTACATATAAAACATTGTTCAATAATAAAACATGGTTATACAAGTCAATAGAGGTGGTTCCCATTGCTTTAGCAATAACAACTGCTCCATCTTTAAGCTTTAAAGTCACCTCATTTGACTCCAACTATCTTTCACTTACTAGATCCTGCAAGGAAGAACATATGTGAGAACTAGCACCGATATCCAATACCCATGCCTTAGATGAGCTCTTAAAACATTTAGAAATAAATAAATTAGAGAAAGTCTCACCTTCTCCAAACTTGTCTTGTCCTTTAGTCTGAAGAGACTTAAGGAACTTTGGATAATTTCTTTTCCAATGTCCCTCTCCATCACAAAAGAAACATTTTCCCTTATTGGTGTTCTTAACCTTCTCTTTGCCTTTATTCTTTTTCACACCTCCCGAAGCTTTAGGAACGTTTCCCTTAACTTTATTGCTTTTATTACCTTTACTCTTCTTAGTCCTACTAGAAGAGGCAACCAAAGCTATACCCTTCCCTTTCTCATTATGAATGGCCTTTTAGGCCAACACAAGCATGTTTAACAATTTCGCAAGGGTACACTCAATCTTATTCGTGTGGAAATTTGTAATAGATTGCCCAAATGAGTCCAGAAATGACTATAAGATCAAATCTATTTGAAATTGAGCATCCATCGTGAAATCTAAACTCTTAAGTTGCTCAATAGAACGAATCATAGAATTCACTTGTGTTCCAACGTCATCACCTTCCTTCATTTTAGCACAGAAAAGCCGCTTAGATATCACATATCTAGCGATGCTACTTTATTCACTAAACAACTCTTGTAGGTGAAGTAGGATTTCCCTTGCATTAGTGTACTTCTCATATTGCCTTTGAATTTTATTGCTCATAGAAGCCCACATAATGCAATATGCTTACATATCATCATCTTTCCATTTTACAAGAGTGTCATGTTCCTCTTAGGAAACATTAAGTGGAAGGGGTCTAGGAGGACTTTAGTACAATCATTCCTTGGCATTCCAAAGTGAATATTAACTAATAATAAAAAGAATAAATATTACAAACTTAGGATGTAATATAAAGACCATGATCATTCCATGCATGTATGTTAAGCAAAAAAACATACATTTAAAGGCCTTAAAGTATCCCAATGAGGGATTTGGACACGAATTGACACCACTGTGTTAACTCAAGATTGACTCAGCACACGTTGCCTCTGTCATGAGTCGGCACACCCGTGATGAGTCGACATAACCACCCTCTATCATAAGTGAACATGACTGTGACAAGTCATCATGGCCACCCTCTATCATATGTTGACATGCCCAAGATGATTTAGCATGGCCACCCTCTATTATGAGCCGACACACTAGTGATGAGTCAGCATGGCCACCCTCTATCATGAGTCAGCACACCCGTGACAAGTCAACACAAGCACAAACTGGCACACATTTAAGGCCATTTTTACATATATTTAGCCATAAAACTTGAAACCAACATCAATTTTAATCACAACATTTGTAGTTAATAATCAATATAGCATGTGTTAAGTGCAAAAAGGTGCTCTAATACCAAAAAAAGGGAATCAATTATGCTACTTAAACATCAAATGCTAAGTAAGGCAAATTTTAAAATTTTTCTCAACATAATCCTTGATCTCATCAAGAATTCCAATCCTTAGTATCCAATTTGCAATTTAACATATTGCTAATATACAAGAATATGTATAAATACAAAACTTAGGAAATCTAAGTTGTGGAATACTTATAATCTCCCAAGTGTTTGATGTAGACCACAATTTATCTACTAAATGGTTAGTTCCTTTGATTCAACTCTTAAGTCAACTATTCAATTCTCGTAATTGTAAAACCTCTAGGTTGAAACATCAAGCTTTGAAAAATCTCCTTCTTGTCTTGATTAAGTAGTAGTAAGAACCCTCTCTTAATAACCCTTGTGATACTTGCACTAAATGATCCTTGCAAGAACTCTTGAGTTTTGTATATGTGTGTTTCTCTTTCTTTTTGTCTCTTATGTCTCTACACTTTCCCTACCTTGGTACTCATCTATTATGTTCTTACCAATTGATATCTACTAACCCTTAGAGATTTCATAATAAGTTATAAGTGTAGAGAAAATGAGGCTCCTAGTCACATGACCTATTAGATCAAATTCATCCACTTGGCATACATATATGCACTAATGTAGGATGATGACAATTTTCATTAAGAACTTTGGATTAATCATTAGTCCAAAACTCTTTCTGGCTTAGGTTTATACACTTGGGCCATTGATCCAAATCAAATAGAAACAACATATATTTATTATAAATTTAATATCTTAATTAATATCTCATATTAATTAAGCATTGAAATTAGATTTCATGATATGCTAGAATCATTATTTTAAGCAAAAATCCAATTTCATTAATCTTAATTAATTGATTATAATCCTTAATTAATAATTAGATTAATATAAATAGAGATTTGGTAAAATCTTTTAGGTGTGACTTACTAGGTTCATGTCAAATTGGCAATGAGAAGATAATATCAACACTTGATATTATTTGAAACTCCTTTCAAGTTTAAATGTGAAAATCCCAATTATTCACATTTAGTTCTCATAAGTTATGAGTGACCCCTAGCATCAATATCACAACTACCCAATTAGATATGAATGTACTTATTAATTCACATGAACCCTTTAGTCATAATTATCGTGCACTAAAATCCCTTCATTAAAATATCCTAATATAGCCTAGAGTCAAGGATAAGTCAAACTCTAATAGCTATATTATATTATCTCATCTTAAGTTCTATCTCTTGATAAAACACAATAAATACTAGAAACTCTTTCTAGCACTGAAACTCTTTTAGACTGTTATGTTTTTCCTGGCCAAGAACTCTTTCATCAAGAAAAGACTTACATAGCATAGGTTCTTATCCTGGTTCACTTCGAGTAATGAATCCCATCTTATTTGAACACTCATCCTTACATTTAACTAACTAGAGCCACCACACACCATATACCCATGTGTGAGTAACATAAGTATGTAAGTGATAACAAACTCTAACCACTTAAATGTGGATGACAGCGTCACCTTAGGTCAAAGGACTATATGCACCATTATGACCTAAATTATGATCATTAACCATAAGTGAATATCTAAGCAATCACGTATCTAATGTCACTATTCGATCCACATGTCTATTCTGATATCTCATATCAAGTAGCATGAGACTCACTACCTACCTCCCACTATTAGTATCACATACTAATCAAGGAAAATAAATAGAGGTGATAGTCTATTTAATATTACCCAAATATCAATTATATGATTATGAACATTTTATAGCATATGTACTAAACAAATTCATAGCTCATATTATCAACTCTTAATAATGAATATATTTAACATGATGTTAATGGTAAACAAATACTTTAAATAATAGAATATTCTTTTATTGCTATTAGGATAATTTATAATGTCATTATACATTACAAGAATGGCACTAGGGCACATATATGCTAACACTCATGTGCTTTGAGGAGAGGTTCTTGTTAGTGATATGCACTAGGTCAATCATTTGATTATGCATTGACTTTCTTATTTTATTAATAAAGAGGTATTTCATTATCATTTGATTTTATGATAATTATATGAATGCTTAATTCTTACTAAAGTCATCAAGTATGTGACTTGATAGTAAAACCCTTAGATTAAAATAAGATTTCTATTCTAATTATCCCTAGCCATTTATTCATTATATAAATATTAAAGTATTAAGGCTAGTATGATGTTGACTGATGGTTATGTTTTACTAATCATGAATATGAGATATTAAGTCAACTCATAGGTATATGATGAGAGATCATGTACTAGATTGACCCACTATGAGAATATTGCATAGATTATTGTCATAAGTATTTCTCATTATAGTACCTTGAAATCATCATGGATTTCTACATAGCTATTTTATGTTTTGACACATTCTAACATTGTCTTTAACCAAACGATTAGATAGGATGTTGTTGGATATGAAATTAGTTATGTAAGGAATATGAGTGATTTAGAAGGAATTTATCCCTCATTAATATGAGAAAGATATCTATGGGCCCCTTGATGAGATAAACTGAAGGAAAATGCATGGCCATGCTAAAATGAATTGATAAAGAGTTATCATTTTCAGTCTACTTAGAATCAAGTCAGAATATTGAACTATATAAGGATGACATTCTATGCCTTATGTTCAATTAAGATATCATGTGATAAAAGGACGATAAAATTCACTGTAGTTAGGTTATGTTATATTATTGACTTCACATGACTTGGGTAGTCATAATGTCTTGCTAGAGGCCACTTATGACTTATAGGCCTAAATAGAGATTTAGGCCCACTGCCAATGTTATGTGAACCTACAGGGTCACACACTTAGAATAAGCCCAAAATGATTATGGGTTTAATAAGCCCAAAATAAACTCTATGGAAATAAATAATTAAAGTGTTTTATTTATTTATTTATTTATTTAAGATAAATGTTATTTTAAATAAATAAATAAGATATTAATTCTGATTTGTTTTTAAAACAAAATCAGAATGTAATAAATGGAAATTACCAAAAAGGTTTTTGGTAGGTGAAACCCTAATTTAGAGTCTATAAATATGTTATATTCTCTAGGGTTTAATAGTTTTGTTTTTCCCTGCCTCCAAAACAGTTTTCTCTCTTCCTAGAAAACAAACATAGAGTTTTTCTTTTGTTCTTGATTTATGAGACAATCAAGAAAGTTACTAGCACACACTCCAATTTGTTTTGTGAAGGGTTGTTCGTGTGGATACCTATAAAGGACCAATCCTTTTGGAGACGTCTTGATCCGAACAACCAAAGCAAAAAGCTTGAGGTAAGGTATCACCAGTGTGAACCTCCTCCCATCCTTCCAGAAAATCTTGCCTCTTCTACATTTTGGTGAGATTCTTGAAACTTTAGATTTAATCAAGTAGTCGAATTACATGGATCCAGGTTTGGGAACATGATAAAATTTTAATTTTCTGCTGCGTTTGTATCACGAAACCCCAACAGTTCTTACCCCTTTCTTTGATCTCCTATGGATCATTCTAAAGTGTTTTTCTCATTCTATTACTATTTTATTGCATGTTCTACTTTCTGGAAGCTATGGATCCTCCTTTAGGCCTTATGTTTGGTGTAATTATTGATAATATTGAGGATGTGTCCTTTAATTTAATGATATAGGGTTTGATGGAGGTGATGTAAAGACTACAGATGCTACTTTAAGGGCCATAGAGATGATATTGATATGAACCCCTACCTATAACAGAGATAGAATGTGCATCCAACTTTGAAATCATTTCACAAGATCATCAAGATGAGGTTGTGTTGATGGAACTAAACCCCTTGCTGATTAAATTGAAGTAAGATACTTAGTTATTAAAGATGAACAATCACAGAATTCTAAGTCTAACATAGCAATTGTAATGAAAGGTAGAAGTGAAACAATTCAAGTAAACTTACAAAGTTTCAAAAGAACAAAGTTAAAGGAAAACCTCACTTAATTAATTAAAATCGTTAAACATTCTCTAAATTCATTTTACATAGTTTAAGCCTTTATATAGGCATGTAAATAATCCAATCCTTAAAGGAAAAGGTTTTCTTCCTCATTCCCAAAGATACCTATATAGGAAAATCCTTAACAAAGGAGTTTTCTTTCAAAAATACGACCACTAATAACAACTCATGAAAACTCATCTTTGAAAAGTCAAAATTGATAACTCATGAAACTCATTACAACTAAAAAAATGGCAACTCATGACAACTAAGCATTGAAGCATGACATGTCACATGTCATTTAGGATCTTGACCATTGACCCTTGACTTTGACTTGTTGACTCTTTGCCTTTGACTTATTGACTTTAACTTAGAATATCCATGAATCTTCTCACATCTTCTAGATTCTTCTTAAATCTTCTTTATTGACTCTAAAATAGAAAATTAACTCAAAATTTATCGATATCAATCTACTTATTTTTGAAATATGAAATTAAACTAATTAGCTTTAATTCTTCATCATTCGGCTCCATGCTTACACTTTGAATCCCTTTTAGGGTTCATATTATTCCCTCCCTCTTAAAGATGATTCATCCTCAAATCGTAGCCATCTTCTAAGGTTGATAAATTCATAAATCCTCCAAGGTCAAACATAAACACCTTTGTTGAAAACTTCACCTTCGAAGTAATGCTCCACAAAAGTAACTTCAACATAACTTGAACTTGATTGAATATTTGAAGCATAGAACTTTTGGTCATGAACTTGTAAGTATTGTATTCTTATTGCTTCCTTCTAAACTTGAAACATGAATACCTTAAGCTCTTCTTGCTACAATTGAAGACTCTATAGATTCCTTTGAAAGAAATAAAATATTATAGCTCTTTCTCATACTTCATGTTGTGAATAAAATCTTCAAAGATATTTTTTACCTTATAACGCATTTTAACATCATCATTAAATGGATCTTTATATAGCTCAAAATTCTACAAAACAAATTTCAAAACACTAGAAAAAGAAAGATTAAAGTTGTTAGCATAATCGTGATGAATAAACAACTCTTGATCTTTCATGATGCTCTCAATCTCTAGCTTCTCCTTTTCGCTCATGCCTTGCTCCTTTTCTCTCTCTAAGTGTTTCCCATTGTCCTCGCTTTCCTTACTCAACTCATTTTTAGCACTCAATTCACCTTTTTCTTTTCTCTCAACTTCATAGGTTTCCCTCCCCAAAGCATTCCTTAATGAAGATGGAAACTCTTCACTTTGTTGACATGTCTTCAAAAGTTATCTTTGAAGGTGTAGTTTCAATTTGACACTCTTCCTCCCTACTCTTCTCGTCAACTTATTGCTCAACTAATTTGGTAACTTCAACACCTTCATGTTCCTTGGAATCACACACTATCATTGTCTCCTTATAGGAACCCACTTCCTTGTCATACGCCAAAGCAAGTTCAATTATAACCTTTAAAGATATAGAAGGTTCTAATCGTACTTCTTTCTTCAATCTCATAGCAATCTAACACTTAAGCCCATTGATGAAATTTGCAACTTTTTGCCTTTCAAATTCAACTATATCACTTGCAAATACAAACATTAATTCATCACCTTATTTAAGCCTTTGTAATTTAAGATGAAATTTATCCCTAACTTTATGAGGAATAAAATGTCTAGTCATTAACCTCTTCATTATCTCTCAATTTTTTCATCTTACTAAGCCCATTCATTCTCCATGATGCCATCAAATCTTCCCACCATATAGTAGCACGACCTAAAAATTTACGAGAAGCAAGTCTATACTTTTGGAAATCACTTAACTCAAGAGAATCAAATATCTCCTCCATTTGTTGCTCCTATTCCAAATAAACATAAGGATCATCCCAAAGACACTTATATAGGAAAATCCTTAATTGAGTTTTCCTTTAAAAATAGGACCACTAATGACAACTCATCTTTGAAAAGTCAAAATTTACAACTCATTATAACTAAATAAAATGACAACTCATGACAACTAAGTATTGAAGCATGTCATGTCACATGTCATGTAGGATGTTGACCATTGACCCTTAACTTTAACTTGTTGACTCTCTAAACTATGAAATTAAACTAATTAGCTTGAATTGGCTCCTTGCTTGCACTATGAATCCCTTCTAGGGTTCATATTATTTTTTAACTCATAAATAGAAAATAAAATTCAAAATCCAAAAAAAAATTGAGAAAAAACACAAAAGGTAGAAGATCAATAACCTTAAACCCTCTTTGTATCAACCAACTAAAACCTTAGGTATATCAAACCTAAGACCCTTCATTACAAATTGATCAAATCAAACTTAAGGTATAAAATCTAATTGATATAACCAACTAAAACCTTAGGTATATTAAACCTAAGACCCTTTATTACATATCATTCAATTAAATCAATCTAATACCAACTAAATTATGTAAAACACATAAAAATGTAAAACTAATTTTTTTAACACAATAGAAAACTTTCAAAACCATAATAATTAAAAATTAAATAAAGGTTATGTAGAATTGAATTAAACAAAATCTGACTAAAGCCAAGCTCTTATACTAAGTGATACAAGCCCACTAGACGACCTGCTTTAGGAACCCATTCAACATGAACCCGAAACCATGCTCTCAAGGAAAGTTCAAATCAAGTTCTAATTCAGACATAAGAAACCTTCATCTCATGTTTAGTTAGTCCAACTAACCAAAGCTATATCAAAAATTTGACCTTTTGAACAAAAATAAACAAGTAACAACGGCTATTAGGAAGATACCACAATCTACTATTTAAAAGATAAATTGATAAGTCATAATGGTTGTCACATGATTAACCACTAAGTAACCAAAGAGAATCCTCTTTAAATTTTATTAATCATCCATGATAGCATACCCTCTCAATTACATAAAATAAGGCCTCTATATAGCCTTAAAGAAACCCTAAATAAAACCTAATTAATATCCTAACTAAATAAGAAAACAAAATCTTTTGATCCTAGTGCAAGCTAGGGAGTATATGAGTACCTTAACTTCTAACCAGGTGTGATGGATTCCTTTTGATCCTTATTATCTTTGCTTTTTTAGAAGTCTTTACTTATTCCTTTCATATAGATTCATATTTATTGGTGGCTAGCAAGGAGGGGTTAGTCGTTGGAGATGTCAATGGCCTGGCATTTGACTCAATATAAAGTGCTATTAGCTAGCCTTATTGACAGAGTATGGTACTTGGGCAAGTGAGTTCATCATTGGTGGGATGGACCTCATATGAGGAGAGTTCCTATCACATCCCCTAGTAAAATATTGTAGGGTCTAGAGCTTGTTATGGCTAAGAGAGGGTATCCCTCTAAGTGCTGGAGAGACCTTTTCTTATGTGAATGTCTTGATCTCACAGCTAATTAATGTTATGGTTGATGGATTCATTCCACTACCTCCACCTCCTTAGGCAGATGTTTAGCCTTTAAGCTCGAGAGTTAGGACTTCTTAGGTTCATTCTACTGCTAAAGTATCTTCTTCTAATTTGGTATGCTTTTTTGTCTTATTTTTATTATCTATGTACAAACATGTAAAAAACTTTTATTAGTGAAAAGAATTGAACATAAGTTTTAAGGTTTTATTTATAGCGGAGGGGATCTGGCTGAAAGAGATCAGGTTTTTACATTAACGGGGAAGATGCTTTGAGGACTGAGACAACGAGTCATACTAGCAGTATAGTTACTAGCAGCTAGTTTCATTGAGAGTTGGTGAACATGATAGCTCTAGGACTGTTTGGGCTGAGGATTTCTAGAGTCAAGGCATATTTTCATTTGCCTATGCCTAGGTATCCTTTGTCAAATGTTATGCCTCAAGACACCACTCATGTTGATTTTTTATTTTAGTGTTGCATTTCTTGTTTCTCCATTTTATTTGTCATTTTTAACTCTTTATACTATTCACTTTTGCTTTGTAGGTACCCATTTCCATAGCTCAATTTTGGTACACTATTACAGGGAATCAACAGCAGTAGTTTATAGAGTTTAACATTAAGTAGAAAGTATGTACTTCTTTCTTTATTGATTGTCAATTGTACCTATTTTATGAAGATGTTTTCATGTATGAATGAATGCATAATGTGTAGTACAGGTCAAGCACCTTCTAGCTAGTCGAGAGTGGGAGAGGGAGCGAGCATCTTAGAGTGATCATGTTAGGCAGCTAGAGCTGGTTACTTTTTACATGGATCAAGATGATAAAGCACCTGGTTCGAGTGGTGGGAATGCTTAAGTGAGTTTAGCTCTTGCTTCTTATAATGATGACCATAGCTGATGTATTTATTTATAGGGCTAGGTGTAGGCTTTTGATTATGGTTGTTCATTATTATACCATTTTCCCAAGATGATGGACTTTGGATATGTATGCTTTGGGGAATATGTCCCACATATTGTACTTTATAACATTTATTGATCTTATTGTATTCTTATATGCTTCTGACTAGCTAATGTATGTGTTCTATTTATTGCTATTGTATAATGCTTTTATTGTGGCTAGATTATCACTCTGTTTAATGATGATTATTTCATTGTGTCTACCTCTTATTTTTATTTGTCCCTATTTTGCCTAAGGTATCTCCTTTTGGAGCTATTTGCTTTCCTTTTTTGCCTATGGCAACTCTTTTCAGAGCTTTTTGCACTTAGCTAGAATTTTATTTTTTTAAGGTTAGACAATGATAATCTGCAACTTAAATAGGAGATCATGAAACAATTGAGAACTAGAAGTATGCAATGAAAGGATGTAAATTCTACTTAGAATGTTCGATAGGTTCGGATGATAGTGGTGAACCATATTTTCACAAATGCACTTGCATGACATAACAAGTATTTGCATATCCACTTAAAACATTTAAGAAAAGCATAGATGCATTTATGCAAATTTTAATTTGACAGTACTCTTATCCTTAGATAGCCTTTTAAGATTTTCTAACTAAGTATTTTTTTCGCTCATATTCCCTAATTTTTGCCTAAGCCGCCCTTTTGGGTTTTCAACCTAGCAAGAAGTTCCCTAATTTTTGCTTGAGCCATCTTTTTTCAACTTTTGGCTCAATAGTATTTAATGATGATTTTTTATTGTATTTTCTCTAAACGTAGTATTTCTTCAAATAATTCTGTGTTGATTGGCTTAAAGAACTCATTTCCTTCTAAATCCATTAATTTGACTGGTCCTTTTCATAAGACGTTTTCACCAAATATGGGCCTTCCTAATTTGGCCTAAATTTCCCTCTCAAGCCTTGAACATTCTTCCTAGCTTGCTTGAGCACCCAGTCACCCACTTTCACAGTTTTGTTCCTTAATTTCTTGTTAAAGGCTCTTACCAATCGAGCTTGATACAATTTTGTATGATACAGTGTTTTAAGTCTTTAGGCATCTAAAAGAGTTAATTTTTCATGCCTTTGCTAAGCCCATTGTATTTTAGATAGTTCATACTCAATTACTGTCTGTAGTGACTTGATTACCATTTCCATTGGGAGTACTGCTTCGAATCTGTAAACTAATGAGAAAGGAGTGGCTCCTATTGAAGTTTTGACTATCATTTGGTATCCCTATAAGGCATATGGTAGCCAATCTACCAAGTCTTGATGATTCTAAGTCATCTTTAACAAGATTTTCTTGATGCTTTTATTAACAACTTCTATTGCCCTATTTGCTTATGGTCTATACTTGTGGTGTTCCACCTTATAATTTATTAATAAATCTTTTACTTCTCCCTAGAATTGAACACCATTGTCTAAAATTTTATGATGAGGACTTCCATATTGGCAAAATAGGTTTTTCTTGATGAACTTCGCTTCTTACTTTACCCCTAGTCTTGAAAATGATTCTGCTTCAACCCATTTTGTGAAATAGTTGACTGCGACTAGCATCAATCTATGTCTGTTTGAGGCTATTTAGTGAATCTCCATAATTATATCTAATCCCCAAGTTAAAAAAGGCCATGGGGAAGAGATGAAGTGTAGTTCCATCAGGGCAAAATGGCTGACATCCCTATGAATCTGGCATTTATGGCATTTTCTCACAAACTTAATATAGTCTTCCATCATCGACATCAAAACAAACCCTTACCTTATCAACTTTTTAGCCAAGATTATCCCATTCATATGCAGACCACAGACTCCCTCTTATACTTCTTCCATCACTTTTATTGCTTTGATTTCCTTTAGACATCATAGTTGCTTTCCATTTATAGTTCTCTTGTATAGCACACCCTAGTGTGATATGAACTTTGATGCTTAACATTAGATAACTGCTTTATCTTTTTCATTCGCCTCCTTAAGATAAACCCACTCCATGATGTATTTCTAAATATCATAAATAGCATTTAATCATATTAAACAATTATAGACATTAATCCAATCAATGTAAATAATTAAATCATCATAAAAACATTCAATTGAGTTTTGAAAAAAAATTTCAAAATCAAATGCATATATATCACATATATATACAAAACCAATTCCACATATCTTATGTATATATGATAAAATCAATTTAATCAAATTACAAGTGGCTCTAATGCCACTATTAGAATTCAAGATGCAAAATGCAGTAGAAGATAAAAATTAATTCACAAAAACCCAAAGTTCGGATCTATGTAATTTGAATAAAATGATTAAAAAGGGATTCCAAAAACCTCACCAAGATAATCTTAAGGCAAGAATGTTAAAAGGAAGAGTAGGGGTTCACTCTGATGACACCCTACTATGAGCTTTTCGTGTAGGTCTTTTTGGATTGAGGCACCACCAAAAAGTCACACCCTCTACGGTATCCATATGAACTGGTTATCTAAAGCAAATTCAATGTGCTAGCACCTTTCAAAAGATGACTCTTTTCATTCTCTCTATGTCTTTTCTTTTCATAAAAGAAGTGGAGAAAAGAGGAGGAGAAAATTTGCTTAACCTAAACCATAGAGAATGAGATGTATTTATAGACATTCTTCCTAGGGTTCCATAGGGCTCCACTTACCAAAACAGTTTTGGTAAGATTAAACTTTATCTTTTATTTTTTTTATTCTAATTCTACAATTAGAATTATTTCCTATTTAATTTAGATAACTCATACCTTAAATAAATTAGGAAATAAATAAATACATAAATATATATATATATATATATATATATATATATATATATATATATATATATATATATATTCATTCATTTATTTACTTTAGAGAGATAATTATTAGGTTAATTAACCTAAGTTTGCTTTAGGCCTATTCTAAGTGTGCAATCTTGTAAGTTCACACAACATTAGCAGTGAGCCTAAAATTTCCATGTTAGCCCAAAAGTCATAATTGGTCTCTAGCAAGACATTTTGACTACCTAAGTTATGTGACATAACCTAATACACAATGTGTACTACAGTCCTTTTATCACGTAATACCTTAATTAAACATAAGGCATGGAATACGTCACCCTTATATTGCTCAATGATATTGTTTCTTGATCCCAAGTAGACTGATACTGATAACTTTTTATCTAATATTGATAATTCTTCATCAATACATTCTAGCATGGCCATGCATTTTCTCAATCTCACTCATTGAGCAGCCTACAGATATCTTCGATTAATTAATGAGGGACAAATTCCATATTAATCACTCATATAACTTATTGTATATCCAATCATAACTTATTTTACTAACCAATTAAAGATGATGTAAGGATGTGTTAAAATTCAAAACTCATCATGCAGGAAACCAAGGTGATTTTAAGTCAGAGGACTCAAATAATACCACTATGATAATAATTACCTATGACAATAATCCATGTGGTATTCTCATAGTGGGTTAATCCAATGCATCATTTTTCTAAATATGTACATATGAGTTTGACTTAATATCTTATATACATAATCAATAAAACATAATCATCAGTCAACCTCATACTAATCTTTATTCATTATTGTGGGAACAACAATGATCAACTAGGGATATTTAGATTAGAATTCAAGTATCACCTAAGAGTTTTACTATCAAGTCATGTACTTGATAATCTTAAGTAGAATTAACTAATCAAGTATAATATTAGAATTAGCCAATAATAATAAAAATACCTCTTTATTAATAAAATAAAAATATGACAAAGTCAAAGTATGGCTATTACATAATTGGCCTAAGGCATATTATTAACCATCTATGCATTGAGAGATGGTAGATCTAATAGACCTATAAATACTTGTTGAATGATCAATGACTTAAGAGAGCTTGAACCCATCCAACCCTTCATAAGCTCATTTAATGCCTAATATGTTTGATGTTAACTTACTTTTATAGTGAGGAAGAGAATTAATCTATGATTTTGAATTCTAATGGTTGCATATTCTTAGAGTTTAACATTACTTGAGAGACAGTGTTAAATGATTCTTGGAGGCTTGAGGTATGCATATGATTTAACTAGACTATAACTTACTTAAGGATGATATGGTATGCCATTCCCCAACAATATAACTCCAACATCAATTAATTTTCCCATTTATTGCTTAGTCTTAATCCCTTCAACATTTCTTTACTTTTTAAGTATTTAGTTTGTTCATTGTTGCATTCAAGTCCAATTTGCAATCTCTAAACATATTAAACTAAAGCTAATAGGAGCATTAGTCCTTAATCCTTATAGGAACAATAATTTACTCTCTCTATATTACTTGTCAACCCATGCACTTATGGTAAGCAATTCAGTTAACAAGTTTCTAAACTCTAATCAATCTAATGCTCGCTTTATACCCAAACGAGAGGAAGAATGCACAAAAATAAAATTTGTGGACTTGCAGTATAAATTGCTTAGATTTCAAAGTATCATTTTAGCCTTTTAAATAATAAAGGTCCATCTAATCTACTCCAATGCTCAAAATGTGTATAAGTACAAAATCCTTTGATGGTATCCATATTGAGTTATACAAGAAAGGTGGGGGAATACTAAAAGGAGAATTGAAACAAGAGCAAGTGCTAAAAGGTACTTCTAATCTATTCCAATGCTCAAAAATGAGTAAGAGTACCAATGTGGACTCTCTGGTGGTATCCACACTAAATAATATAAGAAAGGTAGGGGAATACTAAAAGAGGACCATGTCAAAAGCTGCTCTATTTACTTTAATGCTATAAAAGAGTATGAGTATCCAAAGGACCTTTCTAATGGTATCCACAATGAGTAATATGAGAAAGGCAAAGGGAATACTTAGATAAGGAAGAAAGCACATCAATAACTCAAAGACTGTTTTCATACCCATGCTCAATTTCCATGAGTGTTGTTTAGCAATTTCTCTTTGAATTTAGGTGTGGAAGGTAGCTCTTCATTTCATAAAAAATATGCTCTCAGCAAAAGATGGTTAACGATACCTCTGACTTTGTAAATTGCAAATAAATGATAGTTATGAAAATCAAAATTAATGAGATTCTTGAAATGCACACTACCTTATGATAAAGTGATGAATTTTCTTATCAAAATCATATTGCATTTTCTATACAATCATCTTGTTAAAACTAACTTCAACAAGTATTTAGGAATTATAAATCCAGCAAAAGATACACTAAACATGTGTAATCAGCACCAGCACCACTAAGGTCCCACAAAAGAATGTTAATATATTCATGGTACGCTCCAATCCCACAATGACCATCACAATCAAGCAATGCCCCCATCTATTGTCAATTAACACAATCAACATAAAAGTTTCAAAATTAGTCAGCACAAAGTTTAAAAATGCATTTACACATTTTGCTTAAACATTGCATGGCAGCTAGATAGCATAATTTGCTAGATAGTATATAGTAGTTATAGCACTTTTCAAGCACAATTTGTTAGACATTCTAATGAACTATAACACATTTCCAAACATTATTCACTAGAAGTTTCATTGAAACTGCAGTGCACTTTGTTATATGCTATATAGTAGCTATCACAATTTCAAATTCACTTTGTTAAACACTATACAGTAGTTATAACAAAAATTTAAAAAATCTTTTGCTATATGCTCCATATGACCTATAGCATTTCAATTCACTTTTTTGCTAAACGCTCCATATAAGCTATAGCATTTCAAATTTACTTTATCAGACGCTATATAGTAGCTATAATAGAATTTAAAATTTTTTGCCAGAAGCTCCATGGGACCTATAGCATGATCACAATTAGCTAGACACTACACTATAGTTATAACATCTCATCACTAAATGTTCCATAGGAAATATAGCAAAATTTATCATATCACAATCACTAGACATTCTACATAAATTAATTAATAATTAGGCTCACTTGGTAAAACCTAACTAAAATCAATGGGGCAGTAGATTTAATTAGGTTGCATATAAAATATTAGCCTTAGAACACATTATATATGTTTGTTATTTGATGTGATTTTTTTTTCTATACTATTTTGGGCTCATTCATTAGCCTCCTTTTAGGCTAACTCATAAAATAGGCCTATTAAATTGGTTTAGTTTTAATTAACTTTAAAATGAATTAAGCCCATATTGATTATTTTAGATATAAGCCCACCATATAATTAAAATTAATTTAGACATAGCTCAGCCCACTAAATAAGCTCATTTTTAAAAACAATAGATTTAGGATCACTTTAAGATTTAAAATAAATTTAGAACTAGGCCTACTAATCCAAATCAATCCAATTTAGTTCCCTTAAAATTAATAGACTTAGGATCATTTTCTTGTAAATTAAAATAAGTAGATTTAGGTTTATTAATTAAATTAAAATGTAGGCCCACCTTTAGTTTCCAATTCACTTGTAAATAAAATATGTAGAATTAGCTAACGTTAATAAAATCAATGTAGATTAGACTAATTAGGGAGGCTTCGCTTTAAATGGATGCAATGTTTATATGCCTTTCATGAGACTAGTTGCCTAGAGATAATTATTTAAATGAGGGTTTAAAATGAAATTGCATGTAAATAAGGAATAAGATAGTAATTCATAAGGTAATTCTAAATGAACACGAGACTAAAAAAAGTTAGTATTCCGTACCTAGAATCCTCTCGTGTGGTGATAACTCTCTTTTAGGGAATTAAGTTACCACCACCTTCCATTTGTCCCAATTATTACCCTGGGTGGTGACTTCTTATCTCCATGCCATGTCTTTGTGATATGGTTAGTATGTTCCCTAGAGCCCTAAGCTCAAACAGTGTTACAATTGCTAAAATCTTGGACACATGCTAAACCCCATTATTTACAAATATCTTGATTGAACATAAGGCATGGTTTATGCCATCCTTATATTGTTTAATCATATTATTTCTCAATCTCAAATAGATTGATATTGATGACTCTTTATCAACTTATTCTAGCATGGCCATGCATTTTTCCTTAGTCTAACTCATTGAAGGGCCCAGAGGTATCTTCTCATAATAATTGAGAGACAAATTTCATCTCAATCACTCAAATTTCTTATATAACTCATTCTACATCCAACCATAACTTATTTTATCATCCAGTTAAAGATGATATTGGAATGAGTCAAAATACAGAACTTATTATGTAGGAAACCATGGTGATTTCAAATTATAAGACTAAAATAATACTACTGTGATGAGAATCATTTATAGCAATTATCTATATAGTATTCTCATAGAGGGTTAATTTAGTATATTATTTATCAAATATGTACATATGAGTTGACTTTATATTTAATATACATGATCAGTAAAACATAATCATCAGTCAAATTCATACTAGTTTTTTTTTCATTATTGTTCCAATAATAATGACTAACTAAGGATAATTTAGAATAGAATTCATGTTTCAACTAAAAGTTTTACTACCAAATTATATACTTGATGACCTTAAGTAGAATTAACTATTTGAGGAACTTATTAGAATTAGAAAATAATAATGAAAATGCCTCTTTATTAATAAAATGAAAATATAATAAAGTCAAAGTATGAACATTACATAATTGGTCTAGGACATATCACTAATAGAAAATCAATCCGTTGAACGAAGAGTATGAAAAACATCTTTTTAAAACCTTAAGCTATTGAAAATAATGCACCTAAGAAGTCATATAAGTTAGTGCATAACTATATGTGAGAGCATGTGTCACGCGCATGCAAAACCATGCGCTAGGGGTGCGTAGTTGGCATGTCACACATGGCCATGATCCAAAAGGCATATGTACACACACAGCATGAGTGGGCATGCACCCTTAGTGCATAACTATATGTGAGAGCATGTGTGTCACGCGCATGCAAAACCATGCGTCAGGGGTGCGTGGTTAGCGTGTCACACATGGCCATGATCCAAAAGGCATGTGTACACACACAGCATGAATGGGCATGCACCCTTTGTGCACCCACACATGTTTTTCTCTTTCCCACACACCAAAAAATGAGTCTGTCTATAAATATTAAACTTTTTTTTCCATTTAAGGAGGTCCTTTTAGACTCAGGAAGCCACACTTTAGACATCTTTCTTTAGGATTTTAGAATCAATTTGCACACCAAACTTAACTATCATATTTTTTAAAACATGCTTCAAAGGTATAATCTGAATTTACATATTCAAATGAGGATAGTTTGAAAGAATCAGTATCCAAACAACAATCATTTTCATTTTCTAAATCAAGCTTAGTTTATAATCTAAGGACTAGCAAAGACATCATTTTGTATGTTTGCTTTTATTTATAAATACATTTTCTCTTTTGCTTTTATTCTTTTTTTATTTTTATTTCTATTGGCCAGCAATTTGGGAATATTTCTTCTGATTGTGTGGTGAAGTATGACCCTTAATGCTTACTAATTATTATTTGTTATTTTAGTCGTAACTTTGTACTTGTGTCATTATGCATCTTCTAGTTCTAAAATTTGCATTCTTATAATTTTATCACAAAAATGGCATTCTCGAGATCATAATTGCATTTTTAATACTAAAATTGTATTTCTTTATTATCTTCATACACAATTGGCATTTTCACATATTTTAGTATAAAAGTTAATCTTTTATGCAAAATTGCATCGTCCTCCATGGAATGTGTACCATTGTTAACCCCACATTAAAGTTATAATAATTGCATAGAATTCACAATTGTTATCATTTTTTACAAGCATTTTAACTTTCACTGTAGGGTCGATAAGGATCGAATCTAAGATATTCATCATAAAATTCATGTCATTTCTTCTTTTTAATCTGAAATACTCAACCTGCATTTAAAATTCATAATTTCATGGAAATCACATTTTTGGGTTAGAAATATTATTCATGGGTCATGATAGAAAACATTCTAATCTCAAGTCATACTGTGTTCATTCTGCATCTTTTTTATTTTCTTTTGACTGTCATATTAATTTTAAGATGTTTTAGAAAAATCCCTTTTCATTTTATTCATTCCACATGATTCTACAATGTCTTTCTTAAACATGCATATCTAGACGTTTTATGTGTTTTTCCTGGCATGATATTATGTTAACACTTCATGTTTATTTATGATTTGTATGAATGAGTGGGCGTAAAGATGTATATCTATAATAACCTTTGTTTTGCAGGTGTTTATTAGATTTAGGACTAGATTTACTTTTCTGCACCTTTTTTAATTTTCTATGTATTTACTAAGAAAGCCATGTAAATAATTTTCTTTATCTTTGCTTTACTCATTCTATAAATGTATTTATATAAATTGTCACATACCAAAACTAAGACAATGTGAGCTCATAACAGGTCTTACATAATGAGAAGTAGCTAAGTACAAACTACTTCCCGAACTCGGAATCTCGAATAAGGGAATAATTTTTGCTCAAGTCTTAATATTGTTCCCTATATTTTCAAGTGATCGAGTGGTAACTCCAAAATACAAAAGTTCTTGCTTCCTTCTAAGGCAAATCAAAAGGAGAGCCTATGGCCCTAATTGATCAAAACAAAGCAATAAAACAAAGGAAAATTTTCATAAAATGGCCCATTTGACATGTTTGTTTTCAATGTTGAACCGTGCTTTTTTTTTTTGTTCAATTTTGATTTTTTGCTTTTCATGATTGGGTCTCCGTGTTTTGTACTTTCATTTTTTGCCTTTTGGACTATTAGCTATACAACTTCCAAACTTGTACTTTCATTTTTTGCCTTTTGGACTATTAGCTATACAACTTCCAAACTTATTTGCACTGTTAGTTATACAACCTATTAATTAAAGTTGATTGTATATATTTATTTAATTTTTATATTCTAAATAATTTTAATTAAACTATGTTTTTTTAAAATATAATTCTATTAAATTTTTTATATTACTTTAAATTTGATCATTCTATTTAATTTATTTTTTTATCCTATAACTAATATTAATTTTGGAATTATATTATATAATAACTAAAAATGCAAAGATGTTAATTAATTTATGAATACTAACTTAATTTATGGGATATTATTGTTTGTTGTTTTCACATGTTATTTTTTGTTATTTTTCAATTATTGTTTTTATTATTGTTTGTTGTTTTTTTTATTGTTTTTCAATTCTTTTTTTTTTTCAATTGTTGTTTTTCTGTTGTTTGTTGTTGTTTTTTTCAATTGTTGTGTTTTGTTATTATTTTTTATTATTTTTTGATGATTTTGATTGTTTTGTGTTATAATTTGTTATTTTTTATTTGTTATAGTCAGAGTGTTGCGTATAACTTTTGAAAACCATATTGATTTTGTTTAGTTGATGAAGAAACAAGATAAATAACAATAATTTATTTATATGAAAATAAAATTTCACTCAAAAATGTAAATTTTTTTTTTATTATCCGTATATTTCACTCAATAGCTTGAAGAAGTCGTAAATTGACTATTTAATTTTTAAGTAAATCCAATAGTAAAAATAATAGCAAGATTTTTACAATAAAGAAATCAAATTATTAAAAAACCATCAAAATTCCATAAAGAATTTTTTGTTTGGTATGACAAGTATTTGAAAAAAAAATAAAAAGAATTGATAAAAAAAATAAAAAGAAAGCATTCCAAACAAAAAAAGTGCAACATAAATCTATTAACTAATACATTGTTTGACATCATAATTATACACACAATACCATAATAGTTCATAAATAGTACAAAATAAAACAAACATTGAAAAGATAACATATATAAAATAATATCAATACCAAAAGGAGTGCACATATAGGCACTTTCATCTTTATGAGAAGGGCACATATAGGTTGTAAGAGGTGCAAACAAACTATCCATAAAATTAGAATGGTTAGTATCATCTTCACGAGCATTTAGAGATTGAGGCTAAGTAAATGACTGACTTAAACTTAATCGATAATAGTTTGCACCCATAGATGAATATGGATTGTAATAACTTGATTAAGAACTACCAACATCATAACCATATTGATAGTTGGCAGCGGAATCAGAGCTATCACCATAACCATACTCACTATAACTTTCTCCAATACTTGGATAAAAATCACCACAAGATTGATAATAAGTTTGGTTTATTAGAGGAGGAGGAGAAGGATTATAAAAAGAGTTATCAACATCACCTTAAATAAAATAAACATCACGATCACATGGATAAATTAATGGAAAAAAAGTTTCCCCATTTGCATTTGGTGGCCCATTATCATCATTACCATTACTACTATGAGTAGTGTCATCATCAACATCATTATCATCATAATCCCCACCATTACCACCACCACTAGCACTTGATATCCCACCATAAGTTCTAGCAACACTTGTTTCTGGTCCTCAACTCCTAAACTGAAAAACTTGACCTTGATAAGTATTATCCTTACCATCATCCAGCCATATATTATTTTGTTCATCTAGTAATGGTTGCTCTCTTTCTTCTAACCAAAGAGACAAAAGGTCATCTTCTTTAAAAATATAATCCAAATTAATTGGATTATAACTTTTGTCAAACTCTTCTTTTCCTAGTTGCATTTCTAATTTTAAGCCTCATTTTATAATGCACAAAGATAAGTGAACGAAATTTTAATAACTGAGTCTATTCATTATTTTTGCATGTATTAGTGAAAATGTGCTCCAATTTATTTCATAATTAGATGCTAAAGTTGTTTGACTCAAAACTTTTATTGCAACTTGTTTGACTCAAAACTTTTATTACAACTGCTTGAAGTTCTGAAGCACTTTCACCGTATTAAATCCACCACTTAACTACATTTAATAAAGTAATTAGTTAGTTAAATTACTCTAATAGACCTAAAGACATAATTGAAAGGAATAATTTGATATAAAAAAATAACTATTATTATTACGATCAGTGAATTTAACAACACTTTATGCTAATGTAGTACCAAAACTTTCCATTTTATCTTGAAAAATAAACACCTATCAAGAAAATTTATAATTAGTATATATAAATGATTTTTATAATATTTCAATTATTACGTAATAAAAAATTTAATTTATAATAGAAACCATATATTTTTAATTATTTACTTGGTTTAACACCAATTGGAGGTGTATAAAGAGAGAAACTTTAACATTTATACAATAGAGTGTGATTTTCAGCATAAACTGCACAATAAAATGTAAAGCCACAAAAAGCTATCAAAACAACAAAATCAGGTTTTCTCCATTTTTATCATTTTGTAATAAGCATTTCAAAGTTTCTTGAAGCATAAACAGCAACTCTATCTAAGTTCACTCTAAATATAGCTCAAAAGACTTTATTGTTCATTCTTGGATGGATTTTCAAAATCTTAAAATTTTTCACTTGTCTTCAACTATCTTGGCTCCACTTATCTCCTATTGGTTTAACTCTGATCTTCCTCTCCAATAGATCTCTCTCTCCCTTGTTGTTCTTTATTTATTAATCTTTTTTCCTTATTTTGTTTTCTTTTTACAAACTAAGCTCTCTTCTTTTTTTCATTATTGGTTTAACAATTACTCACCACTTCCCAAACAATTTGACTACCACATTTTTTTCATTTGGCTGTCAATAGTATTATATAAGATTTTTTTTATTATTGAGAAAGAACAAGCATATAGAAATACAACTATACAATAGTCAAAAGCATAATGTTTCTTTATTCAATTTAAAGTCACTGTCATATTCTCTTCTCTTGCACAAACTTACTTAAGATTTTTTTTTTTTTTTTTGGCCATAAAACCTCTTCTTTTAGTACAAATAATTGTTGTTGCTGCCTTATATTTGGGGGGAGGGGGGGGGGGGGTTAATGGTTCGATTTGTTTGGTTTAAAGCATAAATTTCTAACCGAACCAATAAAGTCAGTTTTAAAATATGAGAACTCTTAACCAAACCAAATACCATTAAAAATTATCTAAACTAATGATATTTGGATTCGATTTGGATAATCAAGTTGGTCGGTTTAATAAAAAAATAATAATAAATGAACAAAGTAAAGATTAAAATTACTAATAATACATTTTGTGAAATCTATTAAAAATAGGATTAATAAACAAATGGGCCCTTCAACTTGTGACGTGGGGCTAAATAAGCCAAATTTTAACTTTTTTAATAAATAACCCCAAAACTTCTATTTGAAAGCCAAATTTCAATCCAATTTAGCCTAAAAATTAACCAAATTATATGCATGTGATGCACCTCCTCAATAAAGAAAGTGAGAAATATTTTAGCAATAAAATAATCCTTATGTGCCACATATATAAATCATAATTTTAAATACAAAACTAAATTAAAAACTGATTTAAAAGAAACTAAATTAAAAACTAGATGTCTATGCCCTTCCTTTAATTTTGCCATCAACGCCACCATTATAGTAATGAAAACATCAACAAGCAACAACAATAGGAACAAGAAACACATCACAATATCTTTGAGATTAACAATAACAATTACAATAAATCAATAAATTATATGATGATTTAAATCAATAACAATATATCTACATTTGCTCTTCTTTTACGTCTCATCTTATAGTAATCTGATGAGAAAATATTAAGCAATATAACTTTGGACATCCTTTAATTTCTTGCTAATATTAGAAAGAAAATTGCACAGGGTTAAATACAATGACTGGACTATTCTTATTTGAGAAATTGAATTGAAAGGAAGTGGCTTAGCAAATTAACTCTCACTAGACAACGATAATGAGGTCGACGACAGAGATAGGGAAAAAAATCGATGCTTTCTTCTTCCTTGAAGGATCTAGACTTCATTGGAGTAATTTTTTCATGGAAAAGATGAAATTCACAGTAGGGTTTGTTGGAGGGATTGAAGATTTGAACTGTTAACACACTTATACAACTCTAATGCTTCATCTACTCTAATTTCTTCCTTTTGCGACCTATAAATCTCGTCTTCAACAACTTTGCTACACAACCCATAAATCCATCAACCTCTATACGTCTCCAAACACAATCAATGTATGCCTCAGTGAAATCCTCCATCAAACTGTAACACTCACATCTTGCAGATTCAATCTCCACCATTGTAGGAGAAGGTGTGTCATTGCACTTTTGTTGGAGGCCATTTTATTGGAGCTAGATATGGCCATTTTATACACATATCATAATAATAATAACAACAACAACAATAATAATAACAATAACAATAATAATAATAATAATAATACTATATGTTCGGTTCAGTTCATTGGATTTTTACTTTTCTAAACCATAACCAAACCAAAAATTCAATTTAATAAAATTTTCAAACCATAACCAATTATTAACCACTCTAAAACACCATTTTCAATTTGAATTAGTTTGGTCGGTTTGGTTAATTTTTGTACTCCCCTACCTTATATAACTGTCACTTCATGGTCTGTTGGTGGGTAATGGTCGTGACTAATAAATAACGATCGTTACATATACATTTATTTTCAACCATTAAATAACAATAAATAACATCATAGCAACATAAAAAAAAAAAAAACCTAGAAATAGTTACGTAATGGTTGTTATTTGAAATCAGGTTACAATTTGTTATAGCTTTGTAACAGATTTACAACAAAACTTTGTTACAAATTTGTAATGGCTTCAATATGTTAAAAATTTGTAATGCCAAATTCTGTTACTAATTTTGCAACAGACATTATTAGTTATAAATCTCTTATAAATTTATAACGAATTTCTCCACTTAATCTTTATATAGCTACTAACCAATTTGTAACAGATTGTAATTTCATTACAAATTAGTAACGGAATATATGTTACAAAACAACTAGAAAATTTGTAACATAATTTTTATTTTCATTATAAAAAATTTGTAACTATCAAAATTTTAACATAAATTTTTCATACAAGTTCGTTACAAATGCTTTTTTGTAACAAATTTTACAATTACAAAATAAAGTTTTTCTCGTAGTGCTAGGGGACAGTATTTTCCACCAGGTCAGATTCTAGGACCAAGGGAATGCAAGTTGTACTTTTTTATTAAGGGTCTTAGTCAAACATCTATTAAGAAAACTAAGACAAAGCTTAAACGCGTTTTGGAAGACATTACAAATCTGGAAGAGAGAGTGTCTAAAGTTTATCAAATAATGATAAGTTTTAACATTGAAAAAAATATTTGTTTGGAAAGTTAGTCTTGAAAAAATAAAAAGTCAATAGTTGAAAAAATAAAAAATCAATACTTTTTTTATATATTTTTTAATTTTTGGATTATTTGTGAAAACTTTCCAAAACAGAAAGATAGATGAATTAAACAGCTCTTTTTTCTTACACAGTATGATAGATGAATTTCTTATGATTGACACTATTTATATCGAATATAGTTCAAAATTATTCCTGTTTCAATTGAGTGTTGTCTTTCTTTTTAATTATGGTATTATTTTCTTTTAGATTTGGGTATTATTTTCCTTTTTTTATTTGAATTTTATATCTTTTTCCTTTTTAATTTATTTTTTCCCAAGTATGTCCAGCGAGAATTTCGTGTTTTCTATTTTTCCAAAATGACCCAACATATTAGGACCATTTTCAACCGTTTCCAACATGGAAACATGAACTTTTGAAGATTTTCATGCAATCTAACTTGTAATTACATTATAAATTTCTTATTTAAATGCAACACATTAAATTTGAATTCACAAATAAATCCATAAAATTTTAAATTCATTTATACCAATTTAAAAGAATTCATACGTCTGCATTTTGTTAGAACTAAGGTAGAGGAATACATAATCTATGGTTCAAATCATAATCTGTATTTCCTGACATGTAGGCATCCACCATTGCAAGATTAGTAATCTGATCAAAGTTTCCAAGAAATAAAATCAGGCTATCCGCTAGTCAATAGCTAACAGTGTGAAATTGTCAAATACAAGTCCCACAATCAGACCAGTAAGGACATATCCCAAATTCAAACCAACCTGATCTTGAGCTCTAAAAGAATGTATTCCATTTTCAATCTCATCGCAATATGCAAGTCGCAATACTGCAGTACCAATACAATTTGCCCATTTAGCTGTCTGAGTTTTCGTAAGAAGGCAGACCCCAGTAACTAGGGTTGAAATCCAATAGCGAGCACAAAACTTGATCTGCAGTACCATGATATGAGCTATCCAGCCTTGGATCTGGAACCATTACTACATGCCTGCATGGCGTGAGCATGGAGAAATCAATGCTTAGGCAACTGTTTCAATGTCAAAAAAAGTGCCTGATTATAGCATGCTTGCTACATAAAAAATGTTTGAACTCATCAATGCAAAGATAGCCATTGTCTAACTCACTGTATGTTGCAGTTGCAAGATACTAAAAGAAAAAGGGGAAACGAAATAAACAAACTAGATGATCAATACATGGAAGCATGGATTCATATCAAGGTCAAGCCATGGCAGTTTGTGATGAACAAAGGGGGATCTCGTCCCCTCACCCTCACAAATTTTTCTTTTTTGAGAACTAGCAAATACGTTAAATTAAATAGATACTCAAGAAGTTTACAAAATTTTAGACAACGCAAAAGATAATGAGGATAAAAAATTAGTATTCTACTAAACTAATATAGGATAGTGGTAGATACAAAATGACTTCAACACAAAATGTAAACAATGAACCTTAGAATATTCGCTCACCTCTTTGCAAGGAAGCGATAAAACATCTTCATAAGTAAAAATCAAGTAAAACTAGGGTGTAATAAAAAATTTCAAGTAATAGGAGACTTGGTTGCAATAAGAAAAAAGTTGAGTGATTTATTTGATACAAATCAAAGTTCAACGACCATATCAAAATATGTGATAATGATATTTAACTTAAAAAAAAATAACCATGTTCATCATATGTTAATATGAATGAGAGAAGAGAGTGAAAAATGACAACCGCCAAGGGAATAAAATTATCCCTCCTCCCCTCTCTCAACTTCAAAGTGTGAATTTCATCCTCAATTAGATCAAGGGAGAATTGTTATTTGCCCCTTGTATTTTAACTTATTACACTACTTCATCCCTAACATTTGAAAAAATATTTATTCATCCTTAACATTTGCAACAGTTAACACTCATTAATCCTTCTAGTCCTTCTTTAGGGATGAAATAATACACGATTTTGCAAATGTCAGGGATGAATAAATATTTTTTCAAATGACAGGAATCAAGTAGTGTAATAGGTCAAAACATAGGGGGTAAATAGCAATTATCCCTTAGATCAATGATAGAGATACAAAATGGCAGAAGTACTAACAAATTCTATGAGTGCATAAGTTAGCAGGATATGCTTGACCAAGAACATTAAGTTGTTAAATGAACAGCATGCAAATATCAGATCATACTGCTGCAACTACTCTCATCTGGTTTCGCCCTTTCAAAATGCAGTTCTATTTGGAAAGAAATGAATTCCAATTCTTATAGTTTAGTTTTGTTGCTGAGCCAATCAATAAATTGTCCAGGAACCCATTAAAAAACCAGACATATGTTAGACAATAAGTGCAATACACATGATTAAAACAAATCATAAATGCAACGCATGTTGGAAGATGAGTGCACTTACATTCCAGCATTCTTGGCTGCAAGAACACCTGATGGTGCATCTTCAAAAACAAGAACTTTCTGTGGATCTACTGGGCCACCCTAATATTCAGAAATTCATACTGTTACATTGCTTATTCTGACACCAAAGATAAAGAGAGTCGACTTGGGAAAAATAGCAATAAATTGAAAAAACAAAAAAAACAAAAAACACATCCCAGTTTATTTTATTGCCATCATGGGTAAAAAAAAAGATAGAAAAACCTCAAGAATTAGCTACCTCAAATCTCCTGGCAGCAGCAAGAAATACATCTGGTGATGGTTTTCCTTGTTTAACTTCTGGATCATCTCCAAGAACAAAATGATGCATCAAGGAGAAAAGCTCACCATGCTTCTGTGTTTTCAATTCAAAATGCCTCCTGTGAGAACTGAAAAACACATCCTATTCAACACAAGTAAGAAATTTGGAAGGTAAAGAGCAAACTGCAGATATATCAGATATAAAAGTCTATTTATTTAACAATTATAAGAGATGAAATAAATGAACCATACCCAGTTGCCAAGGCAATTGGTATTCCTTTTGCACGGAGATGCCTGATCAAATGGCTAGCTCCTGTGATAAATACAATGTATTGAAGATTGAGTCCCATTGATCTTAAATTAGAAAACAGAAAGACATGTACTAAATTTTTTAGATTCACTTTTGCGCCCCCATGCACTTATGTCAAATCAAAGGCTTTTGCAAATAGGATTGTGATAATAACAAAAACGAAAAACTTTTCTGAGTTTTTTTAGTTCATGATGTTTAACATTGAGCGGCCACGGCAAAACCAAAGGCTGGTTTTGCAATCAAGTTTTTCTTATACTTTCAGGCTACCCAAATATGACAGATGAGTAGACAAAAAAAATGCGAAAAGGATTTCAGTAAAAAAAAAAAAAAAAACAATCCCACTAGCAAAATATGGCAGGGCTCTTTGGCTGAGTGATCACTTGCAACAGAGATGATCACTATCCTTCTCCTTGCAGAAATCAACTTTGCTAATGACATCTTGAGGGGAGGTGCATTTTCATTGTGTATTTGAATCCAAACATATGGCAAATGGATTGCAATTGCACATGTACTCAATTGTAGTAACAATAGGGTCTCTTAAAATTCTAATGGGATTTCAAAACTCACAAAGCAAACCCAAAATGTACTTCAAACATTAGTAGTAAATAATTGATCTTAAAGAAAGTTTTCTAACTAAATTTTTCCATGGACATTTTATTAAAAAAATGTCAAGAACATGTATGTACTAAATATGACCCCCATTTCTGTACGCAATTTCCCCTATATGTATGTTTCTCATCACTAAAAATACATTGCAACAACTATTGAGGGCAGCATCTGTGCCCACAGAAATATTTCCTAATTCATGTGCTCCATTTCAATTGGTTCTCCGATGTCTGAGTTCATTCAATCAAAAAGGATTATACTAGATATCACAAGAAATTTTCTACTAGGTTTCAAATTGCTTGGATAACTTATTTGTAATTGACTTTGTCAAACTTATATTGAATCTATAATTAGCGCTGTAAATAATACCTGGCATCAGCTCACTGGTAGGAAACAAGCTCTGCAGCATTTCCTCTCTTTCAACAAGAAAGTCCTCAGCAGAAAGGGACTCACTAATCCCAGTCTCCTCAACAAACACACGAGCTGCTTCAATTGCTTTCTTCCCCATCATTTTAGCTTTCAGAGACCAATCAAAAGTTTTGTTATATCTAACCAGTATTTGTTCCTGGACTTCAGTATAGAATTTCTCTGTGTCTGACAAATGTAGTAGTACTATTTTTATCAGATAATAAAGCTTGAGAATCATGGGATTCAAAAAACTAAGTCTAGATCTAATGGCCTAACAAAAAAATATTTCATAAAAAGCAGGTGCCACACATTGACATAAATTAATTTACGCTTTACAAACATGAGAAACAACCCATTTACAATTCAGCATTAAAATTTCAATCAGACTCCAAAAATCTAACTTGTTACAAAGAACTAGAAAAAAAAAAAGGAGAGAGGAAACAAACACAGAAGAAGATAAACCTAAACAAAGAGCAAAATAGTGGAGCATGAACAGAGAGTGTTTGATGATATTACCGAGTAACAGGCCATCCATGTCGAAGATGACGTGAGTGATGGGTTGTTTTACTGAAAGTGTAGTAGAACAATTAGCCATTGCAAAGCAGATGTTGAAAGATCTAAGCTGGAGTGGAGATTGTCTTGCAATTCCGAACATTCAAGGACTGCTCAAGTAGTTGAGTAACCACAACAGAAGTTGTACCCTTGGGCCAAATCCCGATTGGGATAAGGTATATTTTGGCCCTTAACGTTTACCTCGAAGCGCACTTAAGCCGCTCAACTAAATTTTGGATTGAAAAATCAAGTTTTTTTTTTTTAAATCCTGGCCCTCCTCTTACTGTCAATCCACTCCATCTACAAGCTCACTATTATATGCCCTTAAACTTGGGCCATGTAGGCAACAAAAACTCGTTTCCTTCAACACAGACAGACGCAACCCCACTTTCCATCTCTTTCTCCTTCCTTTGACAGTTGTATCATTATGAACCTTAAGAAATTAAGCGACAAAAATTCAAATCCAAGAGTGTAATTAGCGGGAAACTTATATGGTTTCTTCATCATCATCCACAACAAGCTCAACCAGGCATTCAAATATGGAGAATAATCATGAAGGAGAGCACCAAGGTTCCTAAAATGTAAATACAGGGGTATGAAAGTGAATGCTCTTAAATGGATATCGTGGACGAATGAAAATCGCGAGAGGAGGTTTTATGCATGCCTTAACTATAATAACTATAAGGTAAGTAGGCTAAGTTTCTGTTTAAAATTTCATTATCAGAGTAATGTTGGGAAAAAATAATTTTTAAGTTTGGTATCACTAAAATTTCATGGAAGAAGTTATGGGTAATTTTAAATGGCATGACGAGCCTTTAAATGAAAAGGTGAAGGATTTGATAAATGAATTGAAGTATTTGATAAATGAATTGAAGTGGGAAAACAAAAAATTAGTTGTTGAGAATAGGTAGTTTAATTCGATCAGAACTGGAGAAAATTATGCTCATTAAGAGGTTGTTGTTGAAATTAATGATCTTTGGATGGAGTTGAGCAAATTGAAAAAGGCTAAATTGGACTTGGATAATAATAAGATGATAAGGAAAAGGCTTAAAACAGCATATGTTGTTCTTGGTATATGTTGGTTGGTGTTTGTACTTTGCTTCATTATGGTGTAGTTTGTTAACTTTGTTAGTGTTGGTTTTGCAATTGTAATGGATGCAGTTGATTATCAAATGTATATGAACTTTGTCTCAAAATTATATATGTCAAGGTTTGTAATTGTAATGAAAGTAGAATTGGCAATTGTTTGAAATTTGTTGTTTGAATGTTAAATGGTAAAAGATCAAAAATTTGTTAATGTAGGAATCTAAAAAAAAACATAATAGCCATATGGAAAGAAACGCTGAAGATGTTGTTATTGCAACATCATTACAATATGCAAGAGACATCAATTGAAATTCATCATAACATGGACCTGTCATTCAAGTAATGCAAATAAAGTAGATGCTCCAAGCAATTTAGACATCCATAAGTGAACTACATCACATGTTCTAGTGCAATAAACTACATCATATGTTCTAGTGCACTAATAAAATATTAGCTAAGTTGTATCAAGTTCCTTATCAACTTGATTCATGGTTCATGAGTTCAAGTTCATGCAAAACTTGATTGAAACTAGCAAAAAGTGAATGTCTGGTATAAAGTTTGGCAAACAAAATATTTAACAAACAAATGAGTTTCAAAAAACATTCCCTTGATGTCTAGGTTTCAGTCATCTTTTGCTTTTGTCTCAGTTGCATTTGTTGCCTTTAAGTCTGAAGATTAGTTGAGCTAATGGCAGGAGCTCCTCTCCATTGCAATCTTAGAGGCTCAAATGGCAAATCTATTGCCATGGTAACTTGTGAGCCATCTCTATGAAAACCAATTTTCCCTGAAGGTCCATGTATAGCATGTCTTGATTTGCTCTTTCGTATATCTCTTTCATTTGGTATGGGATATCTCATTTTCGGATTAAAGTTAATCCTAGAAGCAGGTCCACTAGATATAACCCTCTCAATTGAAGTCCCTAACTATTAATAAAGAAATTTCTCCATTACCACAATTCCAATAACATAATTATAAATAAAAATTCACATAGCAACCTATATTTAAAAATTTTGCATGCATGCACTCATATTTAACACAAAACTCCTTTTATTCAAATTCATATAGCAAACATAGCTATTGTTCTTGGCATCAACAAAGATTGCCCTAATATGTGGGATGCATACTGCTTCTTGAGGTTCACTATATAGGTTAGGTGCTACTTCAAGGACTGTTGTTGCCTGTGCACCTATTATAGAAGCACCTCATTTAGTTTGTCATGCAGTTACAAGTGATGTAGATGTGTTCCCCACTGAGGACTGCTGCATTAAGTCATATGCTGCTAAAGGGCTCTCCACCAAGGACTGCTGAGAACTTTAAGGTGTTAATAAAGCCCCCTGCCAAAGCTATCTCAATATTAGTGATGCATAATTGCATTATCTTAAATTTTAATAATCAATATATTGTAACTTGATTACCTTTATTAGGGCATAATCTTTTATTGTACCCTGAATCTCCATATATTCCTTAATGTTGTTTAGAGCCTTTTTTGGATAACTTACTCATGGATCTTGTCTCATTAAAAGCTTGATTCTCCTTACTTTTAGTTTACTAGCCATCTTAACTAGAGGAGGAGGTTCAATTGGTTAGTACTTATTAATTTTCATGAACTTTTGTCTTAGGACAAGTTATATATAGTACTTGTAGGCTGATTCATAATATAACTTATGGTACTAGTTTAGGATTACTAAAATTATATCCACTTTTGAGTGATATAAAAGCATAAATTACATATACACATGGCATCCTAGAAAGTTCTCATTGCCTGCAAGTGCATAACTATTTGTTCAAGTAAACTGTGTGCTTGTCATCCCCTTCCCCTATTTCATTACTTGTATCACCATTAGAAAAAACCTAACAACTACTTGAAATATCCTTATTATCTTGTAATATAGACATGCATGATGGACTCCAATCATTAAACCACCTCTCATATTTAACTTTATTATCTTTAATCAAGTTCATAGGTTAGAGTTAAATGACATATAGTATGCTAATTATAAGTTTCATTCTAGCACCATTCACCCAAGAATTAAAACATTCTAATTTGTTATTATCAGCCATTAAGGACTTACATTTAGAGTTAAAATAAGCTTTGTACCATGTATGAGGGGGGAACCTATACTACATCCACCTCACCATTAACATACCGAAGCTTATTATCTATATATTACTGGGAAACTCCACAATTGAACTGCACATCAATTGTTTTCTGCCATTCTGAATATATAGACAAAGAAAATAGTACATTAAATTATAAACTCAATGGTAATCACAGACCTTATATCAATGCATGTTCAATACAACCAAGTTTAAGTGCATATATAAACCCTCTATGCATACTATAAAACCATGTAATTAATGCATGTCAAAATGCCCTAAATATTAGTTATAACATAAATTCTAGCTAAATCACTGAGTAAATTTATATTTATTTACGGTTAATGCATCAATGCAACAACACCCAACATCCAATTTATTTTTTAAAAATTAAAAAATATATAAGACATTGTAGTACATTTCCAAAAGTGATGGCTGCCTCCGAATTTACACATAAATTTCCAAAACTATTGGATTTTCACTCACGTCACATGGGTTCTTTCGTAAATTTAATCTCTACTAGGGTTACAAAGCTAAAGCACCCAAAAAGATGACGAAAACGTCTTCTGGAAATTTTTTATCTCTCTTTAATCAAGATGGTGGGTTATGGCACATTATTTGGCCCAACTTTAAGGGCACTAACGGACATGAGGAAGTTAGAGTAAAAAGTTGTTAAGAGAAGGGTCCGGATTTCCAAAAAAAAACTTGATTTTTCAATTTAATTGAACCAAAATTTAATTAAAGGGCTTAAATGCACCTTGGGGTAAACATTAGGGGCTAAAATGTACTTTATCTTAATCAATAATACTAGCATATTTACTTAAAAGTGATATTAAGGTTTCAATTTATTTGCTTTTGAGGAATTTTTGTTTATTTGAATTTATTTTTCAATGTTGTTTGGCTACAATACTAGAAAAACAATTGAAAAATATCATTTTTGTTGACATGAACACTTTTATTTACCTACTCTATATTTTTTACAAATTATCTTTTTATAATGGACATAATGTATTAATACAGAATCCATATGATAATTAATTTATACAAAAAAATAAAAAGAAAAAAGAAAGGGATGAGAGGGAAAAATAAATATAAAAGGAAAAGGAGAAAATAAGGAGAGAAAGAAGAAAATAAGGAGAAAATAAAAATAAAGAAGGGGAAAGGAAAAAAAAAAGACAGAGAAGGTAAAAAAAATGAGGATAAAATTAAAAAAAAAAAGGATAGAAGAAACAAAATGAGAGAAGACAAAAAAATTAAGGAGAAAATAAAAATAAAAAAGAGGGAAAGGAGAAAAGAAGGAGGGAAGCTAAAAAAATAAGGATAAAATAAAAATAAAAAGAAAAAGAAAAAAAGAAAAAAAATTAGTAGAAAATCAATAATAAAAAAGAAAAAATAAGGGTAAAACTGAATTAAGAAATACAAAATGGGCACTTTAGATAAATTTCTCTTAATTTTAAGCATTAAAAAATAACTTCTCATTCTAAGAACATCTTCAATTATACTCTTTAAAATAAAGAATATTCTAGTTAATAAATAACATCTTAAGGAATCTTTCAATATAAAAAGTAAACAATGTTATTTAATTTCAATGCACTTTTTAAAGCATCTTCAATCAACTCTTTATTTAACCTAAACTCTTTTATTATAAAGAGTGATTGTAAAAAATAGGATTTCAACCAACTCTCTAAATCTAAATTATAGATTAGAGAGAGAAAGTCAAAATTCACTCGTTAATTAATACACCCCTATTTTTCATGCATATTTTTATTTTCTATTGGCTTCTTTTATTACCTAATTTTTTTTTCTCTTTCTTCTCACAATATTCAAAAATTAAAATTAAATACATCTAGAATAAAACAAATGAAGAATATAATATAAAAGTGCAATGAATTTAAATAAAATTGTTTGCCTTTTCCTTAAAATACTTTTTATTACCTAGAATATACTCATTATTTTAAAGAGTACCATTGGAAATGCTTTTACATTTCATTCTTCATTTTGTTTTATCCTATAATAATTTAATTTTAATTTTTGAATATTATGGTAAGAAAGAGAAAAAAAATTAGGTAATAAAAGAGGCCAAATATATGTAGAAAATAGAGATGTATTAATTAATCTTTTGTATACAGAGTAAATTTTAGCTCTCTCTATATAGAGAGTCAAACTCACTCTCTAATTTATAATTTAGATTTAAAGAATGGGTTGAAGTCCAATTTTTTACAATTAGTCTTTATAATAAAGAGTTTAAGTTAAATAAAAAGTGGATTGGAAATACTCTTAGTACTCTTTAAAATAAAGAGTACATTCTGGGTAATAAAGAGTATCTTAAAGAATTTTTCAATATAAAAAGCAAATAATTTTATTTAAGTCCAATGTACTCTTTATATTTCACTCTTCATTTTGTTTTATTTTAAAAGCATTTAATTTTAGGTAATAAAAGAAGCATTTTTTTTAATATTGTGGGAAGAAAGAGGAACAAATTTTAGATAATAAAAGAACCCAATAGAAAACAATGCTATATATTAAAAATATAGATATATTAAGCTTTTATATAGAGAGTAAAACTCACTCTTTAATCTATAATTTAGATTTAGGGAGTGAGTTGGAGTTCTATTTTTCACATTCACTTTTTATAATAAAGAGTTTAGGTTAAATAAAGAATAGGTTATAGATTCTCTAAGTATGGGAATTCATTTTGTTGTGTTTTTAAGTTATTTTCCTTTGACTTATTTTTATTGAAAATTCAAACACTAAAAAATAAGAGAAAATAATCTTCGAAAGAATATTTTCCTCAGACAAACAGAGCCTGAATAAACAAATAATTATAAAAATATAGAGTGTGCTATTTATATTTTGGTGAGACAGGTACATCCATTCCCTATGAGTAGTTCAAGTGACAAAAAGTGTAAACATTTATTTCAGAAAGCAAGGAATTAATTATCTCTATTAGTTGTTCAAATAAGGTTCCCCTTCTATCCCCTCTTATGGTGTGGGAATTAACTATTTTTACCTTTGATGCACAAAAATTTGTCTCAGTACATGTTTCCGCATTTTCAAAACATTTTTGTATCAAAAACTTTACAAAACTCCTCAAAACATTTTATGGCCATTTGTGCAAATATGAAAAATTAGGAAATATGTTTTCTACTTGAAAATGTATTTCCAACTTGAAAAATATATCTATTTAGCATTTTCCTAAATAAGAAAGAAGACAAATTAAAAATAATTTTATATTTTTCAATACATACATACATATATATATATATATATATATATATATATATATATATATATATATATATATATATATATATATATATATATATATATATATATATATATATGCCACTATAATTTTAATATTTACATGTTTCTTTTCCTATATTTTTAAGAAATGTTGTTTTGTCATATCCGTTTTCATGTTTTTCCATTTTTTGTTTCCATTTCATTGTTACATAAATCTCTAGTAGTTGTTCAAAAAAAAGACGGGTGCATCTATTATCTATATTTTATAAGGTTTTATCCTTTTTACTATTTTAACTAAATGCTTTATTATAATTAGTTTAATTTTTTAATTATGTATGCTGAATTGATGTTTCAGGATTATTTTATAATTTTTTCATATAATAAGAGTGTGATTAAGTTAAATCTCTTAAACTTTTCAATATTAATTTGAAAAAAAGTTAAAATCAACTCAATTATAATCAAATTGGGTTTGAATTTGAGCTATTCAAATTGTTTAATAGGAAAAGGTGTATTTTTGCCCTTAATATTTATACCTAAGAGCACATTTTCCATTAAAAAAATTTTTTAACCATGTAAACATAAAATTTTGAAAAACAAAGAATTTAAGCCTCTCATTTAACAAATTTAAAACAGCAGTTATCTTGTTGTATTAAACTATAAATTTTCAATATAACAATAGTAATTAAAAGTCTTAAAAATTTATTTTTCTTTCACTCATACCCTCTCCTTTCCTCACCCACACCCTCTCTCCTTCACCTTTCACATCATGATTCTCCTTTATTGTCACCATGAATCACCACTTCACTTGTAGATCAGTTTTCAATGTATATACATATACATAGATTACAAAAACATTAATATGCAAGTCATATATATATATATATATATATATATATATATATATATATATATATATATATATATATGTATGTATGTATGTCTAAAGCAACAATAACAACAAATAAGTGATATAGTTATAATACCATCAGAAGAACCCAACAACTGCATAACATCTATTAATGTAGATGTTATGGTTAATGCAAGTTTGTTGCTTCGCATCTACATTAACAGATGTTATGTGGTTGTTGGGTTCTTTTAATGATATTATAACTATTTTACTTGTTGTCGCTTAATAATTATCATCTCTAGATCTTTTTTATGTATGTGTATGTTACAACCTATATATAGCCTAAATAGGATAGTTTCTTTGATTTAGGAATTTGATTCTTTGATTTAGGGATTTAGTCAAATTCTTCCTATATTGACAGCCCTAATATATGTATATTGTAGTTTTTTTATTGTATTTAGTCAAATTCTTCCTTGTACATTGTAGTTTTTTATTATCAAAAATATATAGTCTTCTTCTATAATTTCATAGTATCAAAGCCTTCCTTCTTTCCTCTCTGGCTTTGTTTTCAATTTTAGTTTCTAACTAAAACCCTTGCCATTTTTCTAGGTCAATTCCTTCTGGCCACTCTTTTGTCTCACCACTAATACTAAAAAAATCCTCACTTATTGGTCTATCATTTTGCTATAGTCTAGTCGTCATCCTCAGTCATCTAGTATTGTCGATGTCCCTCAATTCTTTCTTAATCAGGTTCTCTCCTCTCAATTTGCCTTTTTTTTGTTACTTTAGATATTATGGTCTTTTTAGCTTTTGGCCTCTCTTCGGTTTAATTTCTTACAATGGTCGAGCAAAATAAACCACTTGTGGTTGAACTTGTCCCTATTCTGTCTAATATCACTGAGCACAAATTGGATGGATTGAACTATTTAGCTTAGTTAAGAACCATTAGGATTACCTTAGAAGTATTTCTATGGATTCCCATCTCATTGATAATCCTCACACAGATGATAGTTTTAAGTCTTGGTTAAAAGATGATACTAAATTATTTTTCCAAATCGAAAACTTTATTAATCCTGAAATTGTTAGGCTTATTAATCATTATGAGTATGTTAAAGAGCTAATGGCATACTTAGAATTTGTTTACTATAGGAAAGGCAATGTGACTCATATTTGTGAGGTTTGTAAAGGATTCTATCATGCTGACCAACAGGACTTACCCCTATAGGCATATTTCATAAAGTTCAAATGAATCTATAGAGAACTCAATGTTATTCTCCCTTTCAGCATTGATATTAAAACTCAACAAAACCAATGGGAAAAGATAGCGGTGATGAGTTTTCTTATAAGTTTTGGCCCTCAATTTAAAATGATCAAATCTCAAATAATGTCTAGTTTAAAACTTTCCACTCTTTAGGAGACCTTTGCTAGAATACTTCATATAAAGACTGATCCCCCTCTTCCACCTAGGCCACCATCTAGTGCTCTTATTAGTCATAATGTTAAAAAAGGTGGAGGGCTTAATAAAAAAGATAATCCAAGATCTAATTCAGGGGGAGTAGTTTGTCACTATTTTCATTCACTAGGCCATACTAAATATGCTTATAAGAAGCTACAGAGAAATCAGGGGCATTCCTTAACTCATATAGCCATTACTCCAAATTCATCAACTACTCAACAAATAACTATTTCTGCAAAAGAGTTTGCCAAATTCACTAAGTATGAAGAAGCACTGAAAAACTCATCTTCCTCTATCACTGTAATTGCAGAATCATATAAGTCCCCTGCATGTCTCCTTTCCTCTTCATCAAAATGGATCATTAATTTCGGGGCCATAGATCATATAACAGGTAATCCCAGCCTCCTTTCTAATTTTAGTCATATACTCCTAATCATTATGTTACCTCAATTGATGGGTCTACTTCATAAGTTCTTAGTTCTAGAACTGCTCATCTTACAACTACTCTCGCATTATCCTTAATCTTAAGTCTACCACACTTTTCCTTTAATTTACTTTCTGTCAGTAAAATCACTAATGGATTATAATGTTCTGCTATATTTTACCCTGATCAGTGTATGTTTCAGGATTTTATAACGAAGCAAATCATTGATAGAGGACGTGAATCCAAAGGTCTTTACATTCTGGATACCCTAATTCCATTACTTGTTGCCTACTTTACTGTCCTTCAACCTTCTCTACTTCATCATTGGTTAAGTCATCCTTCTTTGTCTTTGATAAAAAAATTATGTCTTACATTTCAACATATGTTAATTTTAGAATGTAAGTCTTGTCAGTTTGCCAAACATCACCATGTGCCCTCTAGTCCTTGAGTTAATAAATGAGCCAATTTTCCTTTTAAATTAGTTCACTATAATGTTTAGGGTCCTTCTCCAATCGTGTCCAAAAGTGATTTTAAATATTTTATCATATTTGTTGATGATTATTCTTATGTAACTTGACTTTTTCTAAAGAAAAATCATTTAGAATTATTTTCCCATTTTTTTACTTTTTGTGCTGAAATTAAAACACAATTCCACACCACAGTTCATACTTTACAAAGTGATAATACCAAGGAATATCCTTCACATGAATTTCATACTTATATGACTCAGCATATAATACTTCATCAATCTTCTTGTGTTAACACACCTTCCTAAAATGGAGTGGACAAATGAAAAAATAGACATATTCTTAAAATTGCTAGAGCCCCCCATTCCAAATGCAAGTTCCTAAACATTTCTAAGCAAATGTCATTGTCATAGCCTATTTCATGATCAATTGCCTTCTATCTTTTGATCTTTAAGGAAAAATTCCCTATGCAATTCTATTTCCATTAAAACCATTATTTCCTATGAACCATGTATTTTCAAATGTACATGTTTTATTCGAGATATTTATCATAGATTAACCAAACTAGATCCAAAATCCTTTAAATGTGTCTTTGTTGGATATTCTCATTTCCAAAAAGGTTATTGTTGCTTTTGTCCTTAACTTAATAGATATTTTATGTCTATAAATGTTAAACTTTTTAAAGGTACTCCTTTTCCCTTTCCCAATCCACTCCTTTAACCATAAGGAGTGGATTATGATTTTTTAGTCTATACTATCTATTCTCATATTTTTTCTAATTCTACTCATCTTAGACCTCCTATCTTACAAGTTTGTTCTAAACCAAATGAACCCCTTGCTTCATGTCCGCCACCAATAACTTCTTTGTCAATAGATCCAACAACTAGTGATTTTGGTCTTCCCATTGCTCTTCATAATGGTAAACGTCAATGCACATATCCCATTTCCTCTTTTATTTATTATGCTCACTTATCTCATACTTCTAGTGCATTTATTTTTACACTGGATTTTTTAACTTTACCTAAATCTATCCATGCTATCCTCTCCTATCATGGTTGGCGCAGTGCTATAATACATGAAATGAGTGCTTTATATGCTAATGGTATTGGGCAATTAATTGACTTACCTATGGGAAAAAAGCTATTGATTGTAAATGGTTTTTGCATTAAAGTCAATCATGATGGCTCTATTGCTTGTCTCAAACCACATTAATGGCTAAGGGGTTTGTTTAAGTTTATGTGATGGATTACTCAAATACTTTTCTCCTATAACTAAATTGACCTATGCTCGCCTGTTCATTTCTTCAGTAACTACCTATGATTGGCCTTTACATCAGCTTGACATTAAAAATGCATTTCTGTATGGTGATCTTCTGAAGGAGGTCTACATAAAGCAACCACCTAGGTTTGTTCCATATGGGGAGTCTAGTAAGGTTTGTCTCCATCACAAATCTCTTTATAGGCTAAAACAATGTCCCCGATCTTAGTTTGGTAATTTAACAAAGTGGTGGAATAGTTTGGTTTAAAAAAAGTCAATCTGATCACTTGGTCTTTTATAGGAATTTCATATCCAGTCTTATCCTTCTTGTTGTATATATTTATGATATAGTTATCATTGGGAGTGACAATTTTGGTATCTCATCCCTAAAGTCTCATCTTTAGAATTAGTTCCACACTAAAGATTTACGCAGTTTAAAATATTTCTTAGGAATCAAAGTTTTACGAAGTAAAAAAGGCATCTTTATATCTCAAAAAAAAATATGTTCTTGATTTGTTATCTAAGATAGAAAAGTTGGGTGCTAAACCATGCAACACACCTATACCGCCTAACTTACAGCTTAGTAAAGAAGGTGAATTATTTAAAGATCATGAGAGATACAGAAGACTAGTTAGGAAATTAAACTACCTTACAATAACTCATCCTGATATTGCATATGCAATCAGTATAGTAAGTCAATTTATGGACTCTCTTATAGTTCATCATTGGGCAGCTCTAGGATAAATTTTGTGTTATATGAAGGTGGTTCTTGGAAGAGGTAGAGTATATTGCAATCATGGTCATTCCTCTATTGAGTGTTTTTCACATGCAAACTGGGCAGGATTAAAGGAAGATCGGCAATCTACTACAGGTTACTATGTATTCTTTGGAGGCAATTTGGTTCTTAGTAAATTAAGAAACAAAATGTGGTATCTTGATCTAATGCAAAATTAGAATATCATGTTCTGGCTCAATCAATATGTGTGACTATGTGGATCATCAGTTGCTAATAAAAATTGGTATTCAAGTAACAGTTACAGTAAAACTATAGCGTGATAATCAAATTGCTCTATATATTACATCCAATCCTACCTTTCATGAGTAGAGAAAACACATTGAGATTGATTGCCACTTTATTCGAGAAACGATTAAGCAAAACTTCATCTCAATGAGATATATCAAGACTAGAGAACAACTTAGAGATATATTCACAAAGGCATTAAAATGGTGTTAGAATATATTACAGTTGTAATAAGCTGGGCATGATTAATATCTATGCTCTAGCTTTAGGGGGAGTATTACAGCCTATATATAGCCTAAATAGGATAGTTTCTTTGATTTAGGAATTTCATTCTTTGATTTAAGGATTTAGTCAAATCTTTCCTACATAGATAGCCCTAATATATGTATATATATCCTTATGTATTGCAGTTTTATTATTATAAAAAATATATATTCTTCTTCTACAATTTCAGTGTATAGTTATCAAGGAAGGAAATATAGTTATAAGAGCCATAATGGCATATTAATCTTTCATATATTGTATCATATTAACTACCATTTAAGTTTCTTGATAGGTCATTAATGATTCCTATCAAACCTTTTAATTGCTTATCAGGTTAATCATCAATAGCCTCATCATCATCAAATTAGTTCTTCCTTTTCTTTAATTCTTTTTTACTCCTTTTGAGTACATAGATTACATATTTGGATTCCCCATCATATAAACAAGGTTGGTATTATTAGGGGTGTGCATTCAGTCAGTTCGATTGGTTTTAGGCTACTTTTTGACTGAACCAAATTGACAGAAATAATTGCAAATTTTAAAAATATTACTTTTTTAATTTTTTATTACATTATTATAATATTTAAAAATTAAAAAATTGAAATTTTTAAGTAGAAAATTGAACCAAATCAAAATTTTTATTTGGTTTGGTTCAATTAAAAAAAAAATCAAAGATTTTAATCAAGCCAATCAAAACAAATCAAATTGGGTCGATTGAATTTTCATTTCAATTAATTTGAAAGGTTTGCACACCTTTAGTTGTTACTGAGTTTAGGAGCAGGAGAGCTAGTTGTGCCATAGAAGAGAAGACAAAGTTGAATGATGAGTTGTTGTTAGGGCTTTAAAGACTTGGGAAGTCATGCAAGTGAAGTGGTAGTTTATGGTGATAATGGAAGAGAAGCATGGTGTGAAAGGTGAAGGAGAGAGGGTGTAGGTGAGGAAAGAAGAGGGCATCAATAAAATAAAAATAAAGTTTTAAGCGTTTTAAGTGATATTTTTTATAATGTAAGAACAAGTTGTGCCCATTGTTTAACGTATTGAAGTTAAACTTTATATAGTTGACTTCTGTAAAAGGTCTAATATGAGATTATAATGGTAATTGGCAAGTTGACTTTTTTTATGAATATTGGTTATTTTTTGTCCTTGGCACAATATTATGGGGTTATTTATCATGATATGAACTTAATTTAGGGCATAGGATTTTTGAAAGGTAATGATCATGAAAGTGGATAGTCTTGCAATAGTCTATATTATTCAAAAACCAAATGAAGTCATAAAATGGATATTGGGTGGCTCTTGGATACCATCATTTTTTATCCTCGACAAATATTATTAAATTGGCTTACTCATGAATTAGTGGAAGTCACTTTTGTTGTACTTTTAGTTGAGCTTTAGGCTTCGACCTCTTTTCGTAACAAAAAAAAATCACATAAGTATTTTATTAAAATAACTCACATTCTAATATTCTAAAATCTATATATTTTAAATTTTATAATTTTATATAATTAATTGAGTAAGTTCCAGTCAAATTCAAGTATAAATTATTCAATTAAATCAAACTTATATTTCAAGATAATAATCAAGTTTAAAATGATTTTTAAACTTTAAATTTAAATGTTAAATCTAACTAAAGTTTTATAATATTTTAACTCAACTTGATTATATCCTTCCAAGAGAGGAGAATTACATAAAATTAAAAGGAAATGTTAATTTGCTGAAAATGTTAATTGAAAATGACATATCTTCTAGGATTTTCTTTTTTGTTTCTAATATGATTATGTTATATCTATCAATAAAATAAGGATAAAAGTAAATCTCTCTTTTTTTTTATTTCTTCCTTATCTCTTGTAGGGTTTTCTCTCCAATTTCATGTAATATTCTTGATGCCCTTCTTTTTTCTTTTTTCTTTTTTTTATTATTATTAATGATTTTTTTATGAATCTTTTATAATTTTGTGTTCTCAACTAGGTCCTTTATGAATTTTAGTTATTTTTTTTTACTTTCCTCCACCATATGTAGTGGTTTGGAAATTTCTAAGACTAGCTTTTATTTTAAGGAATAGTGGATGGCTTCTATAGGTGTTGTGCTCTCGAGTTTCTTCCTTCTCACCTAATGGAGTTTTAGATTTAATTTGATAATGACTTGAGAGAGTTTAGCTAACTTTGCCTTGGTAGAACTTCTTTACACTTCCATTTTCTTTTTAACTATCTTATTTTGATTATGGATGATTGTCTATTCAAATTTGAATTGATTCATAATTAAAAATGAAGAATGATTCAACAAAGCCTTTAGATAATTTGCTAGGAAGAACTTTAATCTTACCAGTTGCTTATGAATTTTTAATATTTGAATGTGAATACTAGTGTTTAGAGTTCTAGGAGTACCATGTATGGCTTGAGGGGAATATAAAGGGAAGCGAAGGGAATAGGGAAGGAATTAGATTTTGTTTTCTTTAATTATTAAAAGTTAATAAAGGCAAAAAAGAACTAAACAAGAATTATTCCCCCACATTCTCTTTATAGTGTAAGTACAAATATGCCATAATGTCATTCTTGTAATATACAATAACATTCTACTTTTATCCCTATGGCTGTAAAATATTCATTTAAATATAGTGTTTGTTTATTTCAATATTTACCCTTTAGCATAATGTTAAATGAATTTATTATCAAGAGTTGAAAATATGAGTAATAAATTCATTTAGTATATATACTATAAAAATTGTTCGTAGTCATAGGATTAATATATGGGTAGTATTATTTTATAAATTATCACCTCTATCTATTTTCCTTTATCGGTATGTGATATCAATAGTAAGAGGAAATGAGTCTCATGCTACTTGATATGAGATATCAAAATAGACATGTTGATACTCACATGATGAGTGGATCCAACTGTGACATAAGATACGTGATTGCATAAAAATTTACTTTTGTTAACATTCATTATCTTTGATATAATGGTGCATATAGTCTTTTGACTTGAAGGGACACGATCATCCACATATAATTGGTTAGAGTTTGGTACCACTTACATACCTATGCTAGTTACGTAAGTTTAAATGGCATGTGGTAACTCTAATTGGTTATATATAAGGATGAGTGACTAGCCAATATGGAATTCATTACTTGTAGTGAATCAAGATAATATCCCATGCTATCTAAGTTGTTCTTAATGAATAAGTACCTGGTCAGCATAAACTTGACTTACCCAAAAAGTGTTTCAGTGCTAGAAAGAGTTTCCAACATAAGTCATGTTTTAACTGAACTAAAGATGAGGTCATATGATTGAGGCAGTTAAAGTTTGACTTCACCATGACTTTAGCCAATATTGGGATCTTATAATGAAAGGACATTGAGTATATAGTAATCACATCCTACGATTCTTATGAATCTATAGATAGCATTCATTTCCAATTTGGTAGTCATGACATTTATGTTAAGGGTCACTCATGACTTATGGGAACTAAATATGATTAATTAGGATTTTCATATTTAACTTGTAAAAAGTTTCCCATAATATTAATAGTTAATATTATTTTTCATTACCATTTGGACTTGAACTTAGAACTTTGTAAGTCACACACATAAAAGCTACACTAACAATGATAATTATTAATTAAACTATTAATTAAAGTGTTTAATTAATTAATTAAATTGGAATTGCATATGTATGGGGATTTAGAATATCCAGAAATCTAATTCAAAGATTAGGACTATAAATCATATGATTAAATATTAATTTAGACTTAATTTAATATATGATATTAAGTTTAAAGACTAATTTTATATTTACCACCAATACTAGTTTGGATATGGATCAGGAGATGGGCCATATATATGTAGCTTAATGGATGATGCATAGGCTTGGATAATTATATGTATTAGTAAGATGAGCCTTATTTAAGTGTTAGATAAAGCCCAAAAGTCTAATTAGTGGATGTTGTATAGATGGACCCATTTAAGAGTTAAATAAGCTCAACTAGTTAAAGACTACTTTCTAAAGGAGGTGCCACACAAGTAAGAGCATGTTATGCTCATACCTACTTAACACATACTTCCATGCAATGTGATTACATGGAGGACACCAAGGTGTCATAAGCATGCACCTTTAGTTCGTGGATAATCTCTGTATGCATAAGGTTGCTTATTTTATACTCAAAGTGAAAAGTAAGTGGATAATCTCTACATGTATAAGATGGCTTATTCTATACTTAAGCTTAAGTTAATGGAGAATCTCTATACATGCAAATTAATCTTTCACATATACACTTAGTTGGTGGATGTTATCTTTATGCTTGAATATACCACTTCACATTAGAGACATTCAAAAATAAAGAGAGAGATTAAGTGTGAGTGCTTAATAGTTAAGTCTACTTCTTCATACTACTTTTTAAGTGTAGTTAGCGTGTGAGTAAAATACAAGGGTTATGTTTCATACATTAGCCCATTGCAATAATCCATTGTGCAAAAGTTATGTAAGTTGAAGGTTACATTCATCCATCCATTAGAGGTAACAAGTTCTACATCATTTAAGCCAAGGAGGAGCTTTAGCAAGTTTTAGAGGTCACTAAAGGAGGAGCTTGTAGATAGAGATCCATCAAAGACTTGAAGTCATTTTAGTTCTTCTTCTGTATTTTTGAGCTATGGTGTAACACCCTATATCTTTACTATTTAAATACCCTAAGTCTTTATTTAGCATATTAGTACAACCATATCATGATTAAACAAAGTCAACATATTATTTAAGCACATAAAAAATCATAACATTTTCATTGATATAATAAATATGAGCTATATTTACATATAAGTACAAAACATATCTCCATATCAAAATGTATGCTTATGATACAAAGAGAGATAAAAAGTGAGAGTTTGATTAGTGACCTTTTCTCCATACTCTATTTACAATGCTATATGCTTTAAAATGGTCACACCTCAAGCTTCACTATCTAGGAAAAATAATTGCAATTTGATGAGTCATGACTTAGTGAATATAAAATATCAATTAAATTCTAAAGGCACTAAAAGCAAATAGATGATATCAAAACATAGTACAAGCATGATTCATTTAAATGCAAGCACATTTATTATTCATGGATTTTATTATGACCTGGTAAGACAAAAATTGCTCCTAGGATTCATGTGAAATAATTGCCATTTGATTTTTCTGGCCAACATATAACATGTGAATCATATGATTTTCTTTGATCATTTGCATTTGCCGTGTGATTTGCAAGTATTTTCCAAGATAGTCACAATGTCCTTTTATATTCATATTCAAGTGTTCAAGTGTAAATTTTCATAACAAATAGTCTTTAGGATCATAACATTTGCATTTAACTTGTAAACACTTGTATATAAACATAACCAATCAATAAACAAACTATATACATTTGAATAATCAAAAGTAATTCTCTTCAAAGTCTCATAAAATACATATTCTTAATCAAGCTATAACTTATTCATCACATGTTCACACCTATCTCAAACACATAATTTCACCAAAGAATTTAACTTATGCTTATACTTATTGTTTAGATGTTAAACACTCTATGGATGACTCGTATCACCTTCCCAAGCTTCACCAATGCTTTGAGATCCTAAAATATAACACACATTTTATCAAGAATATGTCTATAATGAGCGTTCATGCTTAGTATGAAATTAGGATATGTTCTATACATGTAAGCCTAACATTTATGCATATTCTTCCTTATTGGATAGCTTGACCTTGCTAGACCTAAAAGCAAATAACTTTTTCCACACAACTTCAAATTATTTGATTCTTTTTTCTTAAAAAACTAGACATATAGGGATACAACATATCCAAAAATTATCATAATATAAGTTTTTCAAAATTAATGGTGAAATTTTGAATTCAAACTTGTATCCTATATAAAAATAGTTTGAGCATGTCTCATTCAATTTAGAATTTCTCAAGTTATACAAGTCTAATTGTAAAACCATTTTTTAACAACTTCTTTAACATATAAAGGAACAAATTTTATATTTTATACTTCATTTAATTCAACCTCTAAGGTACTTATACTAATTAGGAAATACTGGACTATCTATAGATATAGCAAGCAGAACCAGCCCCACTCCAAGGATGATTCTCATTACACACACATTATTTTAGCAAAATATTTTATAGGGTTTTAAATAACATATAAATAAAACAAAACTCATGTTTAATAATTTGTCTAATTCAGCCCGTAAGGGTCTCATATTTTCTAAGCAAAAGCAAGTTACCTATAGTATATACAGTCTAAACCAATCCCATTTGATGAAGAATTTCTCATCACATACACCAAATCTCATAAAATAATTTTTAAGCATTTAGATAAGACATAAATTTATAAGTTTCATGTTTTTCACTTCCCTTAATTCTTCTTCCATGGCTATGAAAATAAAGGTGTAAAATTCAGCCCTATAACATAATTTACAAGCTATGAAATCATTTTCACATCATCGCCACATAATTTCAATATAATTTAAAGAGAGAATAATTGATTTACCAAATTAGTAGCTAAAAATATCATAATTTCAAGCTTAAGACCTTAAAAGAAAGAGAAGGAAATTAGGTTTAAATGACAAATGAACTATAGCTTAAGGTTAAGAAGAAAGTAGAGTTTTCTAGTTCCTATATAAGACAAATCCCATAAATATCCACAATGATTTTTTTATTCTTATTATTATATTTTTAATCAATATCAAGCAAAAGTTCATATTAATCCTCCTTCTATACAAAAGCTCAATTTAATCTCAAAGGTTACTCATATAAACAATTTAATTAGATTTAATTCTTTACATATTTATTTATTGACTAAATGTTCAATTTTATAATACCTCCAATTACATCCTATATTACACATACTTAAATATATCATTGCTATGCACTTTGACAAATACAAAACAAATGAAAAGAATGTGAAATACACAAGTCAAATTGAATGGTTTGGGATGCATATGTTCAAGTGAATTATATGCAATGCATACAAATTTAAATAAAATGCTTATGGTTAGAGTCAAGGATGTTACATGGAGACTTCACACTTAGGGAGCTAAGAGCTTATAAATTTGCATAACCATATCCTAAAACTTGTCAAGTGTACTACCAACATTTGGAGTTTGAAAGAGTTATAAAATTCTTAGATGTAGGTCTCTTGACATGCTATATGACGTGATCCTAGTTTCCAAAGAGGAAGATTTCAAGATTTGTTCATGCTAATAAGACAACTTTCATTCAAGAAAAGAGCAATTCGCATAAATTCATAATTTGTGTAGCATACTTTAGTATTTTAACTCACTCTACAAAACTCAGATTGAGATGATCCAAGAGGTTATTGAAAGCTAAAAAAGATATCTACAACTTTGATGAAGACATCTAGAGTTAATTCAGTTTTATACCTGAGCTAAAATTATGAAAGATTATCGGATTATGAACAAAACTAGGCAAACTGAATATACATCAGTAAATGGGCCATATCTCACTCAATATAGATCCAAATGAAGTAATTCAAGATGCTGCTAAAAGATAACAACAAGAGCTACAACTTTTATGTTTTAGGCTTGAGTTAATTCGGCCTTAATCATGTTAAAAAGTGTGCTTCAATATGTTGCATAAGTAAATCCAAATTTAACTATTATTATATTTTCTTATTTAAGTAGAATTATATTTTCTTATTTAATAAGGATTTTTTTTCTTATTATAGAAGGATTTTTTTTCTTATTTTGTTAGGATATTAATATATTTTATTTAGGGTTTCTTTACACCTATATAAAGACTTTATTTTATGTAACCTAGAGGGCGTGCAATCATGGATGATTAATAAAATTTAAAAAGGATTCTCTATCACGACCCAAAACCAGGGGTCATAACCGTACGCTAGGGAATGAGAATTCTTTCGAATTCGAAACCCATAACAAGCCTTAAATAATAAAAACATACAATAAATAAATTAAAACAATTAAAAATACATTAACATTTAAAACTTAATAATTATGATAAAATAATCTCTGCATATCATAAAATAAAATATTTTAATACAACATTCAGAGATATGCCTCTCTGAATTTAAAATCAACATATATAATACAAAATATCATTTCCAACTAATAAAGATACAACTACTGCAGTTTTCTAGAATACAATAATAAATAATTAAGTAGGTAATTTACATAATAAAGTCGGGGCGGAAGAAATCCCGTGGATAGGCCTACTGCTGAGGTCTGAAGAAGAGGACACTTCTGTTAAAACATCAACTGAGGGAGTCAGACCTCAATGAGTGAATTATTATAATATATATACACACATTTCTAAATAACAAATGCAAACACTCATGAGTATTTAATAAATATATATACAGGCATATAAACACAGATGCTGAAAATCACTTTATAATTAATACTGAAAAACATCAATTTATGAAGGATCAAATAGAACCCTATTTAAACGTAACCTCGATCAATAATAACATCACTCTAGCCATACAAGCTCACTTAATTCCAAGTAAATGCACTTAGTCCAACTGGACAGTAGACTGGCCCCGAGACACTAAGTCGACCAAGCTCCAGCAGTTTGACTATCAATGTGATTGGCCCCGAGACACTTGGTCAACCGAGCTCCAGCAATCACACCATCAATCACATCTCACATCAATCAAATCAATCAAGTCATAATTTCCACAAATAAATTAGTAATTCAACCTATAACCTATCGCACAGGTACGTACTCGGTCCTAGTGCTGCCCACTAGGAAGCACACTCTATCGATATCCTTCATTAAAAAAATAAAATATACATTCGAGAATAAATAATATATACATTCGAGAATAAATAATATATACAATGGCATTCAAAATGATCAAGTAAACCATATATATACCAAAAATATACCTAAAATAAACTAAGTATATTTCATGTATATATACGTAAAATAAATTCAATTAAATCATGAAATATACTCAAAATCAACCAATAATATACTTAAATATAATTTGAATATAAATCAAAAAGAAAACATGCATTTATTTTAAAATATACCTAAAATATACTTAAGCATTTAATAAAGCAATTATGCAAAATTTTACATTTAAAACATATAATTCTAAAACATGCAACATAAAGCAATATATATAAAAAATAATAACTCACAAGGATGCACTCCTCGAGACTGGTCCTTCGGGCCTGATCCACTAGGCCTTGATCTCGGTGCAACTGAATAATAAAAGCGATCACGACATTAGAATAAATCTAACTTAGACTTCTAGAGACTCGATCTAGAATTACTAAACATGAACAGACACAGAATCAGAATTAGACCCGATGTCACATTTTACGAGAATTCTATCGAAAATTTGGTAGAATCTCCTCTGTAAAACGGACATCTCTCTACTAAAAAGTAGAGTTAGTCCTGCAAGAAAATACACTTCGAGTATACAAATTCTCATAACCCTCGGTTGGGATCCCGTACTACTAAAATTCCTCAACCGAGGTCCACAATTCATCAAAAATTCAAATACTATAATAAAATATATTAAAATTCAATAAATACTATAAATGCCCTCCAAATATCAAAATATAGTATATTTTACATTAAAACACCAAAAATAATTATTTTCTTTATAATTATTTAAAAACCCTAATTAATAATATAATATTATTAAAAATTCATTTTTCTTGATAATTCAATATAATTTAATAAAAAGTCATTTTACTAATCCAAATGACTTAATTAGTCCAAACATATATTAAAATTTACTAAAATTCATTTATTTACAAAAATAGTATATTATATATTACTTGAAAATAATTTTCAAAAATTAGTATTAATTAGTTAAAATTAGTAAATAATTTATAAAAATCATTTTTATACCTCAAATATTTATAAAACCATTTAAACATAATATTTAACTAAAATTATCAAATTAAACTTAATATTTAAAAATATACATAAAATACTAATAATACTAAAAAATTCAATAAAAATTATATAAATATACAAAAATTATTTTCTCAACATATATCTCAATAATATCAACAAAAAAAATAATTGAACAATTATTTCTAACAAAATATATGTATAACCTATATTTTTAAAATTGACATAAACTAAAAATAATTATAAAAATTACACAAAATTCACAAAAATTATAAACTCAACTCTAAAATTAAAAATAACCACTAATAACACCAAAAATCACAATTTCATAATTTATATAATTAATTTACAAAAATTAATAAAATAATAATAAAATATTCAAAAATTCACAAAAATCAAAATAATTCCCAAAAATACACAAAAATTCAGGGATGTAGCTTGAGCTAGGGGAATAACTTTTGTGAAGGAATTTTCCATGAATCAACCAAAAATTCTTGAAAAAAATCAAAACCCTAAAACGGATGAATTTAAAAACAAGAAAAACACCTTACTAAATCACGTTTTCAAGCTAAAAGGAGCTTGGATTCACACTCATCGATAAGAAAGGAAGAAAATAAGACCAGAATCAAGGGAAATGGTAGCCAGAATCGCCTGAAATGGAGGAGAAGCCACTTTCAGTTTCTCACGACTGCTGGAGCTGCTGCTGGCGCCAGGGAAGAAAAGAAAGGGCAGCAGAGCTGCTGGACAGCGATGAGGCTCTGACGGTGAGGGGACGGCATGGCAGCGACGGTGAGAGGGCGGTGATGGTGGTTACGGGAGGGAGAAGGGGAAAATGGGTTGTGTTTTTATTTTTTATGTATAATGTATATTATGTATATATTATATGTATATAATAATATATTATATAGTCAGTAAACTTTATTTAATAATAAAATAATACATATATAAATCACACACATATAATAATTACATACATTAAAATAATACTATATATATATATATATATATATATATATATATATATATATATATATATATAGAAAAATACAATATTTGTATCCATGCAAATAATGCACTTAATAAAATAATAACAATATAAAATAAAATACACTAGGTTAAATATTATTAAAATAATATTATTCAAGTAATAAATATGAATAACATAAATAAATTATTCGAAACACTAAGTCTCAAAATAAATATTCACAAGAAACCCCAATTTGACACTAAATAATGATAGTAATAATCATCAAATAATAAATAATTAAATTTATTTTTAAACTTTATTAATACTGCATATCCTGATAAATATTAAAATAAATTAAAAACTAGGGTTATTACATTCTCTTTGGTTACTTGGTGGTTAACCATGTGACAACTTTTGTGATTTATCAATCTATCTTTCAGACAACAAATTGTGGCGTCTTTTTAATAACCTTTGTTGCTTATTTGTTATTGTTCAAAAGGTTAAAGTTTTGACATAACTTTGGTTGTTTGGACTAACTAAACATAAGGTGAAGGTTCTTTATATCTAAATTGGAACTTGATTTGAACTTTTCTTAAGAGCGTGGGCTTGAGTTCATGTTGAACGGGTTCCTAGAGTAGGTCGTCTAATGGGTTCGTATCACTATGTGTTTTTAGTTGTTTGTAAATCTTTAATAAATGTTGTCCATTCAAGCATGCGGACATTTAGTTGGGTAAATTGAACGTGTTCTAATTTTAGTTCTGGAATTCTTACCTTCATGCAAGGGTTGCATGCTAGAGAAAATTTTTAAAATTCACCATAATTTAATTTGTCTTCACACCACGCTTTTTCTCGTAATTTGGTACATGTAATTGATTCCTTCATATAAAAGATGAAATTAATATTTTAACTTCAAAACACATTATAATTTAAAACTTTTCCTTCATTTTTAAATATATCCTCTTCTTTTTTCATTTATTAATTAATTTTAAGTTATCAAATTTAACAAAATTTATAGTTTTTATTTTACTCCTTTTCCTTCGCTTTATAGTTGCCATGCATGGTTTATGACTAAGTGTAATTGTTGATTTTTTTTAATTTTAAAACTTCTTTATTTTTGCTTAGGCATTTTGGGCTTTTTTTTTTTTTGACCTTTATTTGAATGCAATCTAGTTGGCCAAAAAAATAAGGAGAAAAGTAAAAAAAAAAAAAAATTCTTGTGATTTTATTTTTATCAAATCTAATTTTTATGATTTATTTTATAACAAATTGGTATTTTATATTTCACATCGCTAATAAATAAAATAAGTTGTCTAATATTGTTACAAACAGTAACATGACATAATCTATTTTAGTTAGACTTTTTTTTGAGAAAAAAGTATAAAAGATATTTATGTCATTTCATTTTTATGACTTTTGATATATTTTATAATATCATAAAAATTAAAAAAAATTAATTTATTTGATTATAAATGATAATGTAAACAAAATTATTTCACTAATAATTTCTTAAAGATATTTTTACATTATTTTTAAAATATATTTTTATTTTCTTTATATATATATATATATATATATATATATATAGATAGATAGATAAATTGATAGATAGATAGATATATAGATATATACACTCAATAATCAATTTTAAGAATTGAAAAAATATCTCAATTCTACAAATTTAAATAGAATTATTATAAAATTATGAAAAATCTTAATTTTTGGTCCCTTAACTTTTTGAATTTTTTCATTAAATCCCTTATTTGATCCTTATATTTTTATTTTTTTCTTCATTGAGTCCTTATACTTTTTTTTATACATTGAATCCTTCCATCAAAATTTTAGTTCCTGTATTTTAACATTATATCTAATTAAGCCCTTATTAAATATATAATTGACTCCATGTATTATAAAATTGTACTAAATAAATTTTCAAAAGTTTCATTTTTTACTAGTTAAATCCTTATTTTTGAATTTTCTATCTTAATTATTAAAATCTTAAAATACATATTTTTATAATTTAATTTTTTTCTCATTTAGTAAAAATATAGGCAATCTAATTATAATAAATATTTTTTTTATCTATTTTGAAATAAAATATTTTAATTAGTCATCAACATTTATATACCAAATTAATAAATTTGTAATTTCATTAATTTTTTCGCTATAGTAACCTAATAAAATTATTAAGTATCTAAATCATTAATTTTTAATTATTTTCTTATCTAATTCACCTTTAAGTCATTTAATTATAATTTGAAACTTTTAATTTGGTGAATTAAAACTTCTATATAAATCATTTACTTATAAAAATATTAAATAATGTTATAAATATTTTCATATTTTTGCTAATTGATAAATAAATTTAATAAATAAAACCATTTGTATCTTAATTATATACATGAATTATTGTAACTTTAAGGTCACATATTAATTATAAAATATTTGGTTAACAAAAAAATTTGATTAATATAATTTTTTATCTATTAAATCCTTATATTTTAATTAATGATGATCTAAAATTTAAATTTACCATGTGTTCAAAAGTTGTATTAGTTACATATTTAATTAAAATATAAAATTTTTTGTCTTTTGCATATTTAAATTAAATTTGTATTATACATATTTTTAAAAATCAAAATTGTAAAATTTGTATTATACATATATTTAAGATTTGATTGACTAAAAATAAAAATCGTAAGGATTTAAGTAGTATAATTTAAAAATATAGGGATCCAATTATATATTTTATAAGGACTAAATTGGATATAGTATTACATACAGGAACTAAAATTTTGAAGGAGGGATTCAATGTATAAAAAAGAAGTATAAGGAATCAATGAAGAAAAAAAATAAAAGTATAAGAACTCAAGGAAAAAAAATAAAAGAATCAAGATCAAGTAAAGCAAAATTGAAAAATAGGAACACAATAAAAAAAACTCAAAAAGTTAAAGGGACATTGAAAGTTTGGGTTTTCCTAAAATTATTGATAATGCATTAATAACATAAATTTTTAAATTATTCTAATTAGAATACATATAAAATAATAGATTATATATACATATAAGAGAACAAAGAATATTTTTGTAAAATAATATAAAAATTTTAAATTGATTAAACTATTAAGAAATTATTGATAAAATATTTTCATATTGCAGTGGCATGTTTAGCGCGTACATAAATATTTGGTAACCTTGATACTATGTGGGCTTTATAACCTACTTGGAAGATACAAAACTAACCACAATGGCTAAATTGAAAAAGAAATTTACGTAATAAACTAAAAATTGAAATTTGCAGGAATTGAATCTTATGGAGGTCCAATAATTACTTTCAGAGATTGAGTTTGGATACTAAACTTCCATTCGCGTTATGCTTATTATAAATATCTATTTTTAACCATTTCATTGTTATATACAATTAACCATTTTAATGCAACTTTATTTATACATACAATGCCCATCATACAATCAATCATAGAATATATATTATCATACAACCATGTATTATACTAGATCATGTATCAAACCAACCATTATCAGAATAAATTAAACATATCCAAGGAATAGGGAAGGGGAAAATACATTACAATCCATGATCAAAATAAATAATAAAACCTAACTAGCCTCTATTAAAAGAAAAAGGAAAAAAGAAATGAGTTTAATTTCAAAAAGTAAAGGAATTATGTTTAATTTTTTATTTTGTGAGTTGATTTTATAAAATATCCTAAGTTTAAATCCTTAAAAAGCTAAATGAGAAAAAAAAAAAAGAAGAAAACCTAAAAAAACGTACAACACTATAGATGAAAGAGACTTTTATTTTTTTTGTCTTTCTGTGCTTCCCCCCACAAGTAAGAGAAAAAGAAGTTTTCATAGAGAATGTAGGAAACCTATCCCTAATGGCATAAAACTCCTAATAAAACAAAAAAATAAAAATAAAACAAAAGAGTAAAAGATAAAGTGATAATAAGAATAAATAAACAAAACAAATGAAGTCACGTGCTTGTGCGTGAAAGTCTAGAAGATTGTATAACAAATTACACATTTGCTCCCTTTATTTTTAAAAATAAAAAATAAATCCCTAAAATTAAAAATGACAAAAACTATATTTAACACAATTTCTTTTTCAAATTTTTTAATAGTTTTTCATAGTCTCTTGTCACTTCTTTTCTACAACAACAATCTTCATGAGATTACTGAAATAGTAACATCACAAAATTTTTCAATACATCTTTCGGAATCATCAAAATTGAGGTGCTAATAGTTGTGCCTCTATTACGTCATAAATATAACAAGGTGGAATTTGTAAGGAACTAACATGTCAAGGGATGTTGAAGGGTCAAAGAAAAGCTTTCTTTCCTCTAGCAATTAAATTCCAAAATGAAAGGTTTTAATGCAAGAAAAAATTTAATTTTGAAAATTAGTTACTTGTTGAGAAAAATAATCTTGAAAATCTAACACTAAGTGTTAAAATTCTAAGTTAGAAAACAATGTTAAAAACCTAACACTTGATGTTAAAAGTCCAAGCTCGGAAGACAACTTTGAAAATTTGACACTTGCGTTAAATTTCAAGCAAAGAACTCAATTTTTAAAATTTAGACATTTGATGTTGAAATTTCAAGTAAGGATAACCATTTCGAAAACCTAGACACTTGACATTAAAGTTTCAAGTAAGGAAATCAATATTAAAATCCTAGACACGTTAAAGTTTCAAGCAAGGAAAATAATTTTAAAAACCTAGACACTTGACATTGTAATTTCAAGCAAGGAAAACCATTTTGAAAACCTAGATACTTGATATTAAAGTTTTAAGCAAGGAAATCAATTTTAAAAACCAAACACTTAGTGTTAAAATTCTAAGCAAGGAAAACAATTTTAAAAATCTAGACACTTGAGATTAAAGTTTCAAACAAGGAAATCAATTTAAAAACTAGACAATTAACATTAAAAACCAAACACTTAAAGTTGGAATTTTAAGTAAGAAAAATAATTTTGAAAACCTCGATACTTGACATTAGTAATGTTTTCAACAAGGAAATATAATTGAAAAATCTAGACACTTGATATTAAATTTCAAGTGAGGAAAATGATGTTGAAAACATTTTGAAAACTTGTATGAAAGAAATTGACCATTGACACAATATTTTTAATTTTTTAATAAATTTTTTAACAAAAAAGTTCAGATTTCAAAACTAATATTTTATCATTCAAAACCATGTCAGAAACACTCACTAAACAAGGAGTGTAGATCTACGTCGTAGTTACCACAAGAGCAAGAAGAATATGCAAGCAAACTAATGCAAGTTAGCAAACATTACATCACAATATGAAGGTAAGTTCATTCAACTACATATATGTATGTATGTCATGGAACTTACTCTATATTTTTGTCTAGATAAGATTATCCATTGTCTTAGGAAGCTCAGATAATAGCTTCATAAAAAAGATACATTAATATCAAGATAAAACTTTGAAGAAATGCATTGTTGAGGAACTAGATGAGGAAGCCCTTAGTAATTTTGAAGATCATGAGTCTTTAGCTTTGAAGACTCTCAACTATCATAAATTGTTTTTCCAAATTTTTTCATGATATGCCCCTTAAAATTATGACTAATCAATTTTTAACTGTTTGTAACATGCCCTCAAAATAAGATGCCCCCTAGAATTAGTTATGCCATTTTTCAAGTACTACTCATTATTCTCCTAAGAACCATTTATCAAAATTATCACGTCAGAAGTTCAATGGTACAATACATCATAAATCATGTTTTATCTATTGTTTTGAAAGATTAGGGAATTTCTCTAATTAACAAAATGTCACACCTCTAATTTTGATAGACCTAAAAATGGTTCAGTGATGATAAATAATTTATGAAATTAGTGTAAGAACACATGACGATATTGCTTAGGGGCATAGAAACCCTAATTTGAAGAAGTGAACCACATAAACCCTAAATTGGACTCTCTAGATAATGAGTTTATATTGATTAAGATCTAACTTATAGAATTGAAACCTTGAAATAGTAGGTCACATGCTTTGGGTGATCGTTATAAGAGCACAATAACTCGAACATGTAACTCAATAGACTAAGACTCGTTTCATTATACCATATCGAGATATATTAAAAATGATGATTAATTCATCAAATGAGAAGTATGAAAACACCTTTCTAAACCTCAAAAACCTATTTTAAGTTGAAAAGGATATACAAAAGCCCAAGAGAGTGCTTGATACAAACCCTACCTATAACGGAGATAGAACGCACATCCAACTTTGAATATTAGCCCAAGGATCATTAAGGATAAGTTATATTGATGGAGCTAAACCCCTTGCTTATTAAATTGAAGAAAGATACTTAACTATTAAAAGATAAACAATCATATAATTCTAAGTCTAACCTAGTAATTGTAATGAAAGGTAGATGTGAAACAATTCAAGTAAACTTGCAAAGTTTTAAAACAACAAAGTTTAAGGAAAAACCTCACTTTTTAATATTTGAATGCTTTCTTAATTCAATTTTCATTGTATAAGTCCTTATATAGGCACATAAATAACCTAATCCTTGAAGGAAAAGGTTTTCTTCCTTATTTCCAAAGATACCTATATAGGAAACTCCTTAAATAAAGATGTTTCCTTCAAAATATGATAACTAATAACAACTCATCTTTGAAAAGTCAAAATTAACAACTAATGACAACTCATTACAACTAAGCAAAATAACAACTAAGCATTGAAGCATGCCATGTAGGATGTTGACCATTGACCCTTGACTTTGACTTATTGATTTGAACTTGGAATATCCTTGAATCTTCTCATATCTTCTAGAATCTTCCTTATTGACTGTAAAATAGAAAATTCACTTGAAAATTCATCCAATTCAAGCTAATTAATTTCAGAATAGAAAATTAAGCTAATTAGCTTAAATTCTTAATTATTCAGCTCCATGCTTGCACTTTTAATCCCTATTAGGGTTCATATTATTCCCTCCCTCTTGAAGATGATTCACCCTTGAATCATAACCATCTTCTAAAGTTGATAAATTTATAAATCCTCTAGAGTCAAACACAAACACCTTTGTTGAAAGCCTCTCCTTTGAAGTAAGGATCTATAAAAGTAGCTTCAATATAACTTGAACTTGATTAAACATAGAACTCTTATCCATAATCTTGTAAGGATTATATTTTTGTTGCTTCCTTCTAAACTTGAGATAAACTTGAAATATGAATATCTCAAGTTCTTCTTGCTATAAGGAAAGACTCCATATATTGTATTGTGGACATAAGGAACTTCAACAGCATCATTAATGGATCTTTGTATGGCATAGAAGTCTGCAAAATAAATTTTAAGTCATTAGGAAAAGAAACATTAAAATTTTTAGTAATCATAATGAATAACTAGCTCTTTATCCTCTCCCTTCTTTTATGTGCAAACTTTTTAATATTCCTCTTCATGATGCATGCACTCTTTATGATCACAAGATGCACTTTTAGTAACTTCTTAAGTAGTTAATCCTTACACAACTTCACTAGATTACTCAAAACTTTGCAAATACTCTTTATTAGCTTCAATGACTTCAAAAATTTCATTATTCTTGGATTCACAATCTATTTTGATCTCCTTATACACATCTTCTTTTTCACACTTCTGTTTATGACTAATGCTCTCCTCTGCTTTATTAGTTTGATCATAAAATTGATCCTCATGCTTCTTCTCATTATCACTTAACACCACTTTAACATTAGCACCACTTTGATTATCAACCTTATTACTCCAACTCTCTCTATCTAAAGCAAGTGAAATTACATCCTTCAAAGACAAAGAAAGTTACAATTGTACTATAAAATCACGATCTTATTTAATTTCACTCTTAAGCCCACTTATGAATCTTGTAATTTTCTACCCTTTAGATCACCTAAATCACTTGCAATTACAAAAAACTTAAATTTTTTAGCATAATCATCAACACTTAATTCATCCCCTTGTTTAAGTCTTTTCAATTTAAGATAGAATTTATACCTAACATCATAAGAAATGAAATATCTAGTCATTAACCTTTTCATTAACTCTTAATTTCTAACCTCATTTACCATTAAATATTCTCACCATATAGCAGCGTGACCCAAAAATTTATTAGAAGCAAGTTTGCACTTTTAAAAATCACTTATCTTAAGAGAATAAAATATCTTCTCCATTTGTTTCACCCATTCCAAATAAACATAAGAATCATCCCCACCAAAAGAATAAGGCATATCCATAATGACCACACTCAAAGATAATTTAGAAAAGAAATCCTCATAAAGCACTCTGTTATGTGTTTACACTAAAGGATGTAAATGCTCTCATGTTTTACTAAAAAAAATGATATGAATGTGGTTAACTTGTACCAAACCCCTATTCAATTTTGATAACCTTATCAAGGATCGTTCATAAATCAAGCAAAAAGAAACTCTAAATCCCCAACAAGACCCTTAAATAACCTGTACTTAAGAACCTTAATTATAAAGAATTAAAAGTTATTTAATGTAAACCTAAGATTAACAAAGTCAATTTTAAGTCTAAATTAAAGTAGGTTTGAATATACTAAGCCTTCACTTGATAAATTCACAAAAGTTCTTTTAAGAACAATAGAGAAGGACTTTAACCTCAGAAGAATTGAAATTTAATTGATAAAACTTATTCAATTTTGTCCTACATTGCTATGGCCTTTATATAGGCATGTAAACATCCTAACCCTTGAAGGAATAGGTTTTCTTACTTATTCCTAAAGACACCTATAAAGAAAAATCCTTTACTAAATACGATTCTATAGACGGCGGGGTTTAGCGCGCGTCCAAGATTTTAGCAACCACGACATTATTTAGGCTCAGGGCCTTAGAGAACACACTAACCACTATCACAAAAATATGGCATGGAGATTAGGAGTCACCACCCAGGGTAATAACTAGGACAAATCAAAAAGGTGGTACTCGATTCTCTAAAAGAAAGCTAGCACCACAACCAAGAGATTCTGGATATGGAATACTAAATTCTCTTAGTCTCGTGTTCTTTTAGAATAATTTTATAAATGATTATTTCATCCTCTAATTACATGCAATTTTATTAAACCCTACTTAACATCCATCAAACCCAAAAGGCAACAAGTCAATAAAATTACAAGTAAAAATGCATAAAAAGGCAATGTCCCTATGTCTAAACTATATTAATTTTATTTTATAAGTTAGATAAGTCTAAATATTACTTACAAATGAGAAATGGACTATAGGTGGGCCTATATTTTTATTAATTAGTGAGCTTAGATTTGTTTATTTTAATTTTTCTAAGGAATGAGCTTAAGTCTATTCAATTTTAAAGGAAATCAAATTAGTGGGCCTAAGTCTAACTTGGTTTTATTTTAAGTGAAATATAGGCCTAGGTCTATTTATTTTAAAAGAAATGAAATTAAGTGGGCTGAGCTAAGTCTAAACAATTTTAATTAACTAAGCGAATCTAAAATCTAATTAACCTAATGGGCCTAAGTTGATTTTAATCATTTAAAGTCCTAAACCATTTTTTTTAAGTCTATTTATTAAGTGGGTTAGACCTAAACGTGGGCTTGGGACCCATAAGGATAAAAACATAAAAAAAACAAGCCCAAAACAAATAAAACACAAAAAATGGATCAAATAAACATTACAGTGATTTTTCTAAAAAAAACCCTAATTTAATTACATGCAAACCCTAATTTAAGCTATTGCCACCATTGATTTTAATTAATTTTTTATCCAATTGAACCTAATTACTAATTAATTTTAAAGTATAAAAAATTAAATTTTTCATTATTCCACTACTAGGGCTATTACAAACTACGTACAAGAATTGAATTTAAATGATTATACACGTAGAAATTAAAATAACTACACAAAACACCAAAAATGGAAAAAATAAAGACAAAACCCTAAATTCTACTGGAAAATAGTACATATCATTTCATGGCATTCCATAGATTTTCCGTTCATTTGAACACAAGCAGTAAACCCCTCAATCCACAATCGAACATCAAAACAAAAAAACAAAAAAAATTAGATTAGTGAAATTTAATACTCAAATCAATAACAATAATAAAATAAAAATCATTAAGGAAATAACATAATAAAATAAAAAAGAACATTGTGATGATGCTGTGCAAATGCCTTTTTTGGCCCCTCAGACTATGATTTTCACCGTTGAAATTGAATTGTTGTTGATTTTGGACTTGGATTTGATTGCTTTTGAAGACACTGACATTGTCCAAAATTGGGGTTTTTTGAAAGACCAGGGTGTGTGCGAAGTATTCTTCACGTCTAAATTTTTAGGGTTTTTGCGTTTTTTTTTCCTCTGTGTAAAAACTCTCATTTATGTGTAAGTCTCTCAAAGAAAGAAAAATCCTCTCCCAAAAATCCTCCCCCTTCACGCACGTATGCAGACTCTGCTTTTAAATGCAGAGTCTGCACATACTAACTTCCTCCAAAGGAGGAACAGACTCATCTGATTATCAGATAGCGTTTATTTTTTATTTAAAAAAACCTTTTGCGTTTAAAAAAAACCTTATCAGATAATTATAAAGATAAAATTTGAATTTTCAACCAATCAAAACACTAAAAAAATCAATAAAAAATAAGAAAAAAATACGTAAAAAATAAAAAAAAAGACTTATTGTGCGTCAGCACTGTGCAATGCCGAACGGCATTACACCAATGTCGATCAGCATTTTTTTTAACTTTTAATTACCAAAAGACCCCTGAAAAATTGACTTATTTATAATCAAATCCTAAAAAATGTTGTAATTTAATCCCTGAAGTCCAGAAAATTGACAACCAAGTTCAATTTTTGAATGAATTTCATCATAGGGGCTTACATCACAATTGTGCACAATTGCATCCTAAAATTGGGTGCTTACAGATCCCTTTAAAAATATGACAACTAATGACAACTAAGCTTTGAAAGTTAAATTGACAACTCATGACAACTAAGCTTTGAAAAGTCAAATTGACAACTCATGACAACTAAGCATTGAAAAGTCAAATTGACAACACATGACAACTAAACAAATAACTAATAACAATTAACCTTTGAAGCATGCCATGTCACATGTCAAGTGGATGTTGACCATTGACTTTGACTTGTTGACTTTGAATTTGACTTTGACTTCTTGACTTTGACTTGGAATATCCTTGAATCTTTTCACATCTTATAGAATCTTCCTTATTGGCTACAAAATAGAAAATAACCTAAAAATTCGTCCAAGCTTTGAACTTGACTTTATTGATGTGTAGACTTCATAAATTTACCCTTTTGAGGATCGTATCATTCCCTCCCTCTTAAAGATGATTCATCCTTGAATCATACCCATCTTTTAAAGTTAATAAATTCATATATCCTCTGGGGTCAAATACAAACTCCTTGATTGAAACCCTCTCCTTTGAAGTAATAATCCGCACAATAACTTGAACTTGATTGCACACCTGGGACAGAGAACTTGTATTCATGAACATGTAAGAATTGAATACTTGTTGCTTCTTTCTAAATTTGAAACATGAATATCTTAAGCTCTTTTTGCTACAAACAAAAACTCCATGGATTTCCTTAAAAGAAGTAAAATATTATAGCTCTTTCTCAAACATCATGCTAGGAATGAAATCTTCAATGGTATTATTAACCTTGTAATGCATTGCAACAACATCATTAAATGGATCTTCATATGGCTTCAAGGTCTGAAAAATAAATTTTAAGTCACTAGGAAAAGAAACATTAAAATTATTAGTGCAATTGTAATGAATAATCATCTCTTTATCCTTCATGACATGAAAATTTTCCTTCAAATATCTTTCAAAGATCTGCACTTTCTCATCAATTTCTTTGCTAGGTTGTACACACTTGCCATTATCTTTATCTTCTTGCAATATTTCATCAAGGCTTTTGGCATTATTTTTCTCCAACACCTCCATAATTTCTTCATAAACTATTTTCCCTTCAAAATCATTGTTCACAGTTTCTTCATTCACCAAAACATGAATGTTGTTGTCCTCTTTAATAACCTGATCATCTACTTTAATGCATAATTGCTCTTCAAATTTCTCACCTTACTCACTTAAGCCATTTTTAACACTTAACTCACTTAACTCAATTTTAACACCCAACTCCCTCTTTTCTTTTCTCTCATCATGTCTCTCAATAACTTCAACATTCCTTGAACTTTATTTATGCCCTTCAAAGTGATTATGTCAATCCTTATAATAATGATTTGGCACAAACCTCTTTTACATGATAGTCTTCATCTCTTGCCATGTAGAGATAGGTTCTTATCCATAATACCTCTTTGAGACCATTAATTGATTCCACCAAGCTAATGCATAGCCCACGAACATGCTAGTTGCAAGCTTGATTTTCTTTTCCTCAGAGCAGGTGTGGTAGTTAAACATAAAATCTACCTTCTTTTCCCATGCTAGATATACTTCAGGATCACTTCTACGATGGAAATTAGGTATCTTTATCTTTATGCTCCCAAGATTGTTATCTTGCCTATTGCACCCTTGAATGCTCTCATTAACAAACTCATCATTATCCTCATGCCATTACCCTCTACAAACTTTTCTAGGTGTGATTTGAGTCGTATTGTTGGTGTTATTGGTGGTGGTTGTAGCTTGGCTTTGCTTTAACCTCCCTATTTGCTCTCGAACCTTTTGATGACTGTTTAATAATGGACTCATTTGTTCTTGCATCGCCTTTATAAAGAGTTTCCATTCGGGATCTTTCTCAACCTCTTTTGAACCTGACATGTTATAAATAAAGAAAAAAAAGAAAAAAAAACCTCACAAGTAACACTTCCTTACGTGTTTACACTCAAAGAATCACTCAACGCTCGTGTTTCACTCAATTAGGCTTTTACCCTCTTATGAGCTCACCACTTACCTTTTACCTCTCAAGTTCCTTTCTTATTGTTCTTATGGAACTTAAGTTACTAATTATCAAATTAAGCTCAACACAAAACAAACAAAGCAAAAATAAACTCAAATTTGACTATAAGAGCCAAAGAAAACGCAACAAATAAGGACAATATCCAAACAAAACAAAATAAGAAATTTTGGAATAAGTATTTAAACTACCCCAAGCGCAACTTAAGAAGAAGACTAGAATATTCAAAATTGAAATAAGGAAAGGTATGGAATTTAGAATGAAAATAGCCAATTGGAATGGTTATAGGCCGAATGAATTTAACTTTGATCAATACACCTCTTTTTCTTTTTTTTTTTGGTAACAAATGCTAAAACGACCAAATTAAGAACAAACTTCAACTTGATATGTATTTATGACAAACAAGACACTTAGGATGCAAAACAATAAGAGTATAAATGAATTTTTTTATTATTTTTTTAAAGACTAAGAACAAGTTGGAATATGAAGAAAAGAATGAAATTGAAGCAAGATAAAAAAAAGAATTTGATCATAAAGAAAAAATAATTAATATCAAACAAGACACAAGAATGAATGAAATAACAAATAATGATTTTTTTTTGGATTAAATTGTCATGACCCAAACTAGGAGTCATGACCGGCACTAGGGAACGGGAATTCTTTCGAATCCGGAACCCGTAGCAAGCCTAAGAAAATAAAATCATACAATAAATAAATAAAAAGTATGATATAATTAAAATTTTTTGAATCAATATATAAAGTAAATTCTCCAAATCCTTTTATAAATGTATATATATTCGTACAATGTTCAAATACAATTTCTCAGAGTATTTAATATCCAAACAAAATAATACACTTCCAATATAATAACACTACTACTGCAGTTTCTAGAATACAATTCAAAGTTCAAAATATACATTTGCATAAAATAGCCGGGACTGAAGAACACCGGTGAGGAACTCTAAAACTAAGGTCTGACAATATGGGATCTCCTGAAAAAAATAATTGAGGGGGGTCAGACCTCACTGAGTAAATTATTATACTATATATACATGTAATCTAAACCATAACAATCACGCATTATTATATATATGTATATACACACATTTCACACGAATGCCAAACTCTGCTTTTATAAATATACAGAATGTAGGAAAATGTTTAATTAAATTCATGAAGGATCCATAGAATCCTAATAATAACAACCTCAACAACCCCATCATCACTCTAGCCATGCAAGCTCACTTGATTCCAAATAGAACACTTATTCCAATCTGGACAGCAGACTTACCCCGAGACACTAAGTTGACCGAGCTCCAGCAGTCTGACTGTCAGTGTGATTGGCCCCGAGACACTTAGTCAACCGAGCTCCAGCAATCACACTATCTATCACCTCACATCTCAATCAACCCAATAGATTCATTCCACTATGGACAGTAGACTGGCCCCGAGACACTAAGTCGACCGAGCTCCAGCAGTCTGACTATTAGTGTGATTAGCCCTGCAATCACACTATCTAACATACCATTAATCTTAGTCAAATCAATTAAATCAATTATAATCACCCAAAATTAACTCTCACTCAATCCTTATCTATCGTACCGGTACGTACACGGTCCTAGTGCTGCCTACTAAAAAGCACGTTCTATTGATATCCTTCATTTAGAATAAATCATTCATTCAGAAAATAATTAATGTAGAACAATATTCATAATAGTAAAACCAACCATATATATATATACCAAAAATATACCTAAAATATACCCAGTATATTTCAGGTATATATATATATGTGTGTGTGTGTCAAATAAAATATGAAATAAACTAAAGATAAATCATTAATATTGTTAAAAACAACTTAAATGTATAACAATAATATAACATGCATTTTCTTAAAAATATACTTAAATATACAAAAGATATGCCCTAAGTACACAAATCATTTAATAAAACATTTATGTATAAATGTTCATTTAAATATGTGTTTAGGTTTAACATATATTCACAAATATACTAAAAATAACCTAATTATCTAGCATGCATATATCAAAAATAAACCCTAAATATACCACTAATGTGTTAGGTTTAATTTAATAATAAAACATGTATTTATTTGGAAATAAATAAAAAAAATAAACCAAAAATAAACTTAAAAATAATTTTAAGTGTAGGTTTATAATTTAACATGCAATTATTTAAGAATAAACCTAAAATCTATTGAAACTATACCTAAAGTATACTAATCATTTAATAAAATAATTATGTCTAAGTGTACATTTTAAAACATGTGTATATTACTCAAATGTATTAAACCTAAACCTAATTGTTTATTATGCATATATCAAACTAACATGCATAATTATTTAATATGCATATATATAAAATTGCAACCCTAGATATACCAAAAATATTATAATTTAAATCCCTTTTTAAAACATACAATGAAAATGAAAAATTCTAAATAATGCACCTTATATGCATTGCATATATATACAGTATAATAACTCACATGTTAGCGCTCCACGAGACAAACTCGACGGGCCTGATCCGTTAGGCCTCGGTCTCGGTGCAACTAGACAAATAAATGACAACATGAAATCAGAATAAATTTAACAAAAATTCTAAAGACTCGATCTAGAATTTTAGATACAAAATTAGAATATAAAATTGACTGGACATCACGTTTTACGAGAATTCTACCGAAAATCCGATAGAACCTCCCCTGTAAAACGGACATCTCTACTCAAAGAGTAGAGTCGGTCCTGCAAGGAAAACACACTTCGGAATAATACCAAATTCCCAACCACAATCCTTCGGTCGGACTCCAAACTACAATTTACCGACCGAGATTTACAATTCACAGAATATACACAAAACACATTTAAATGTCATAAATACCAAAAATACCCTTGAATAATCAAAATATAGTAAATCAGATATTTAAAATACTGAAAATAATTATTTCACTGATAATTATAATAAAAATCCAAATTTTAATAAAATATTATTAAAATTCAACACATTCTCAATAAATTCATAAAAATCAACTAAAATACATTTTATAAATTCAAATTACATAATTAACCCTAAAACATACTAAAAATCAATAAAAATCCATTTATTTAGAAAAATAGTATATTATATATAATTTGAAAATAATTTACGAAAAATAGTTTTAATTAGTTAAAAAATACTAAAAATTTGCAGAAATCATTTTTATAGCTCAAATAATTATTAAAACTAATTTAACTATATTTTTAGCCAATTTAGTGTAAAATTACTAAAATACCCCTATGTATATATATATATATTACTAATATTAATAAAAAAATTCACCAAAAATAATATAATTACTCAAAATTAATTTTCTCAACATATATCTCAATAATATCAATAAATATACTCAATTAACCAATTAATTTTAATTTAACACACAATTAACCCTATTTTTCAAAATCACATAAACTTAATAAATTCCAAATAAATATAAAAAAATTCACAAAAATTACAAATAAATTTCTATAATTCATTTCAACTCCTATAATCACCATAAAACATAATTTCATAATTTAATTAATTAATTTTCAAAAATTAGAAAATATTAATAAAATAATCAAAAATTCACAAAAATTAAAATAAATTCCAAAAATTCTAAAAAAATTACAGCATGTAGATTAAGCTTCCAGGAACAAAGTTTGTGAAGGAAGTTTTCATGAATCAATCAAATTGAAGCTAAAAGAAATTTAAAACCCAAAATGGCTGATTTGAAGAAATTGAAACCTAAACAATTCTAGACCAAATCAAGTGAAACAAAGCTTGAAATCACACTCACCAGAGCTCAAGGATAGAGACCTAAAATATCAAATTTGGTCGCCGAAAAGTGCTTGATCGGAGTTAAATCGATTTTTGGCTTCTTGATGAAAATCCGGCCAAATAATGCCAGAAAAGAGTGTTTCAGGTGGTGGAAATGACTGGAGGTGGAGGAGGAAGGCTGAGGGGCATAGTGACAGCAAGAAAACCAGCTTGAAAGTGGCTGGAAATGGTGGAAATGGCATTGGGAAGAAGAAGATGTAGGGAGGGGCAAAACTGTAATTTCCATAAACTTTTGTTTTTTGATTAAAATTTGTGTATATATGTATATATATATATGTCCACCTTATATTATAGTAATATATATATTCTCACACACAAATAATACTCACCACACAAATATTTTAATATATTTAATAATTTATACACTTAAAATTAATTAAATAATAAAATTAAAGAAATTAATTAAGCTCTAATTAATTTAAATAAATACACATATATACAATTTATTTTAGCACTTTAATATTATATATGAGTTCATGCAAATTCATAAAACTAGTCAAAATAAATAGTATTAAATTATTTACGTATCAATTTTCCCGAAAATATAATTTCCGGGAAAATTTTACGTAAAGTACTTAAAATAATTAAAATTAGCTTTAAACAAACAACAACTCTTAAAAATGTCATAAATATACACAAAAATTATTAACATTGCATATCCCGATGCAGTATAAAAATATTTAAAAATTCGGGATATTACATAAATGCAAACAATAAAGAAAAGTAAAGATACGTACTTGATTAATGAGCCAAAGCTTTGATACCAAATTATACGAACATGGTTAACTTATACCAAACCCATATTCAATCTTGATAACCTTGCCAAAGATCATTCATAAATCAAGCAAAAAGAAACTCTAATCCCCAATAAGACCCTTAAGTAACCTGTAATTAAGAACCTTAATTATAAAGAATTAAAGGTTATTTAATGTAAACCTAAGATTAACAAAGTCAATTTTAAGTCTAAATTAAAGTAGGTTTGAGTATACCAAGCCTTCACTTGATAAATTCACAAAAGTTCTTTTAAAAACAAAAAAGAAGGACTTTAACCTCACAAGAATTAAAATTTAATTGATAAAACTTATTCAATTTCGTCCTACATTGCTATGGCCTTTATATAGTCATGTAAACATCCTAACCCTCGAAGGAATAGGTTTTCTTACTTATTCCTAAAGACACCTGTAAAGGAAAATCCTTTACTAAATAGGATCCCTTTAAAAATACGACAACTAATGACAACTAAGCTTTGAAAAGTCAAATTGACAACTCATGACAACTAAGCATTGAAAAGTCAAATTGACAACACATGACAACTAAGCTTTGAAGCATGCCATGTCACATGTCAAGTGGATGTTGACCATTGACTTTGACTTGTTGACTTTGAATTTGACTTTGACTTCTTAACTTTGACTTGGAATATGCTTGAATCTTCTCACATTTTGTAGAATCTTATTGAATCTTCCTTATTGGCTCCAAAATAGAAAATAACCCAAAAATTCGTCCAACCTTTGAACTTGACTTTATTAATGTGTAGACTTCACAAATTTACCCTTTTGAGGATCGTATCAATGATCTATGAAGAATTGAGAGGAAGAAAAAGAATAGATAATACATGAAAATTAAAGGATACGTAACCAAACCTTAAAGTTTAGCTCTAATACCAAACTAATACGAACCCTACTTATAACGGAGATAGAACGTTCATCCAATTTTGAATATTAGCCCAAGGATCATCAAGGATATATTATGTTATGTTAATGGAGCTAAACCCCTTACTTATTAAATTGAAGTAAGATACTTAGCTATTAAAAGATGAACAATCACACGATTCTAAGTCTAACCTAGCAATTGCAATGAAAGGTAGGTGTGAAACAATTTAAGTAAACTTGCAAAGTTTCAAAACAACAAAGCTTAAGGAAAAACTTCACTTTTTAATATTTGAAACGCTTCTTAATTCATTTTTCATTATATAAGCCTTTTATATTGACATGTAAATAACCTAATCCTTGAAAGAAAATTTTTTCTTTCTTAGTCCCAAAGAATATACAGGAAAATCCTTAAATAAGGAGGTTTCCTTCAAAATAGGACAATTAATGACAACTCATATTTGAAAAGTCAAAATTGACAACTAATGAGAACTTATTATAATTAAGCAAAATGACAACTCATGACAACTAAGTATTAAAGCATGTCATGTCACATGCCATGTAGGATGTTGACCATTGACCCTTGACTTTGACTTGTTGACTCTTTGACTTTGACTTTGACTTATTGACTTATTGACTAGACTTGGAATATCATTGAATCTTCTTACATCTTCTAGAATTTTCTTCAATCTTCTTTATTGACTTAAAAATAGAAAATTAACTTGAAAATTCATCCAATTCAAGCTAATTAATTTCATAATAGGAAATTAAGTTAATTAGCTTGAATTCTTTATCATTCGGCTTCATGTTTACACTTTTAATCCCTATTAGGATTCATATTAGCGCTTGCATATGAACCACATGCAAAGGTGCATGAATTTCATACTAAAAACATTCACGCATACACCTCACACGTACACCACACACTTGAGTGCACAATGAATCACACGTATAATGCGCGTGAGACACGTGTGCACTTTTTCACACCTTTGTCTATAAATAACACTATTCACATCATTCAAAGGACCATTTTTAAGGAAACCTTAACAAAACTCTATCAAATTAAAGATTCAAGACATTGCTTTAAGCAAATCTAGAATACTTTTCTTTTTATTTTGGTGATCTTTAGGTCCATTTTTGCTACCAAACCTAACCTTATCATTGTCAAAGCATGCTCCAAAAGTAAAGACACTTGCATTATACGTAATTTTCACTCAATTTCAACAAGGATAACTCACAAATCAAATACAAAAAGCTAGTGCTTGTGGTTCCTAAAAAATTAGATTAATCAACGGTTTGAGGACCAAAACAAATATTGTTACACGTTTAATTTCTATTAGATTTGCATTTCTTATCTTCTACTCCAATTCTCTTTTTTATTTTCATGCTGCTAGCAAATTGTAAAAATTCTATGCTTATTTGGTGAGACTAGTCATATTGCAGACTATATATATATATATATATATATATATATATATATATATATATATATATATATATATATATATATATATATGTATTTATTTCCTTTTTGTCACATTTTTGGTTCTCTCTATGCTAAAATTTTTAGTTTAAAGAAAATTATTTTCCTAACAAAATCTGCATTTTTTAGTATTTTGTGTGCATTTTGCGTAATTTTTTTTAATAAATGTGATTTTTTTAATAAAATATGCATCTTAATCGTATTAATATCATATGTTGCATGATTAAAAATGCAAATTCGACATATTTCTTATCCAATTCATATTTCTGCATATTTCTATCAAAAACAACATTTTCTACATATTCTAATTTAAATAAAAGCTAAAAAAAAAGTGATTCTACTATTAATTTTGTGAATTTCGATGTATTTTCTTAATTTCAAAAACATGCATTTTTACTAAATATTTTGTGTAAAAAATTATCATTTTCGTTGTCAAAACATCAGTTTGCATATTTTTCACATTTTATAATCAATTTTGGTTTTAAAATTGCTTCTTTTACTAACTCTGTACTCGAGATACAGTGAATATGAGAATTTGTCATGTTCAGAATTTTTGTGACCGCTATAACTTTGACTATAAAATCAGTAAAAGATCGTAATTAAATAATCATTAAATCTGCATTCAAAACATACATTTTCATCATAATGCCTTTTCAATTATTTTGCTTATCTTTCTCATAATTCAATTTAATATTTTAGGCTGTTGGAATATGTATTTCACCTTTACCACATTTTATAGTTTTAGTTATATATATATATATATATATATATATATATATATATATATATATATAAACTTTTTAAAAACATTTGTTAAGACTTAATTGTTAAAATTGAAAAGCATTTAAGTCTGTTATAGTTGTTATTTAAAAATTAATTCGAGCTTTACTAATAATTTTTCATCAAATTAATTATGACGTTAACAATGTTTACAAATCCAAATTTAATAATAATAATATATTATTATTATTATTATTATTTAAGTTTTTCATGATGTATAATTAATGATTAAAATTTTTATTAACTAGTCGTGAATCTACAATTTATGTGAAATGTAAATGATATATATATTTTAAAATAATTAATTAAATAATTTTAATAAATTGAATATAATTTAAAAAGTTATCAAAATAATTATATTTTATTATTGTTTATTAAGTGGATAATAATAATAATAATAATAATAATAATAATTGAATAAATAAAAGAAAAGAAAATAGAAAATAGTTGAAAAAAGATATTTTAATATAAATAAAACATATGATTTTTGATGGAAAGAACAAGTAATGTTTTTAAGTGTAATAGAATTAAAGTGTTTTACATATACGTGTATTCTAAAATAAAATGTTTTATATTTTTATAAAAAAATATTATGAATTTTAATACCTAACACATAAGTCTTTTACACTATAAAAAAGGGAATTGAGTGAAATATAAAGGAAAGGAAAGGATAGCCGTAAAAATGTTGAATATATATATATATATATATATTTTTTTTTTTTTGAAATTTGATATATTATAAATTTATCTTTTTAATTTGTAAATTAATATTTAATATTCTAATTTATTGATAATATATTAAATAATCTTTTAACCCATTCTGCACGGGTAGGGGTGTAATCGAGTTGAATGGTTCATGATTTGTTTAGAGTTTGTCTCGAAAAAAACTCGTTCTAATTCATTTGTTAAACTAAATGAGTCGAGCTCAAACTTCATTTTGAGACTTGTAAGCTAAACGAGTCAAGTCCAAGTTTCCTTAAGTTTCACTCGTTAAAACTTACAAATAGAGTCGTTCGAGCTCATTTACAGGCTCGTTTATAGGTTCATTTTATAGGCTCATGAACAAATTCATTATATGAGATGGTGATATTAAATAGGTATAATTTAATTTAATTGTTAATATTCAATAAATATCATTTAATTTAGTAAGTCAATAACATATAATACTAGTTTTTTATTAGGTAAAAACAATACTAATTAAATTAGTAATAAGTCATATAAAATATTACATATGATAATATTATATACTCATTATAATAATTTTTTACGTATAAATTAACATTAATATTGTAATAAGTAAATATTATACAATACTAATTAAATATTTAACAAATAATAAATTTCTTCAATAAATAAAAAATTAAGTAATAATTGTATTTTAAAGTAATATATTAGTATTAATATTAAATAATGCAAATTTAAAGTAATAAACAAATATAATATTAAGTAATACTCGTATTTTAAATTCAAAACTACCAAATTTTAATGTTATAAGTAATTTTAATGATACAAAAATATCTAGTTTGAGGTTACAAAATAATATAATGTCTAATTACAAAAATACGTTGTTGAGCTCGTCTGACTCGTGAGCTCGTCAAATACGAACTTGACCTGAGTTTGAATCATACTTTTGAAAGCTTGAATTCGACTCAAGTTAGTTAATTTTTAAAAGAATCGAGCCTAAACTTTTAAAAGTTTGGCTCCGCTAGGCTCGGTTACACCCTTAACTTGTCTACAACTAAGGGTGTAAATGAATTGAGTTACTTGATGTTCGACTCGATAAAAGATCATTTGACTTTGTATATTGAAATTTTTTTAATAAACGAGTCGAATTCACACTATATAAAACTCGGTTGGTGAAGTTCACGAACAAGTTCGAATAGAAACTTGTGAGCCAGCTAATAATTTTAATATTTATTTAATAAATAATTTATTTTTAATTTTTAATATATATTTTATATTTTTTAAAATTTATTTAAATTTTTGAACAGCTCAGGGAATTACAAATAAAATAGTAAACTTACCTCAAATTTAATTTAATTACAAACGAATTAAATTTGAATTAGTAAAAACTCGGCTTCACTCTGCCTGATTACACCCCAATCACTATAACCATGACGTTGAGCAGCATTGCATGTTCAAATTATTCGGGCATTCTAGATGAAACGGAGCCCATTTGATTTGGGCAACTCACTTAGCCCGTATTCTCGTCTCCTTCTTCTCTCCCTCTCCACTCCCCAGTCTCCTTCGGGCATCAACGCAAACACAGAGGAATGAAATTGAATCGTTTGACTTCCTACAACACCAACTTCTTCTTATGCTCAAACCATTTTCATTTGTAGATCTATTCATTTATTTTTTATTTTCTGTTCATATTCTCTATTATCACTATGTCCTGCCTAGCCCTCTCTCTCCAACCCGCCAACGGATCCGACATCCTCCTCCAAACGCGAGAATGGTTCCCTCCGGCCCGTGCCCTGGTCGCTACCTCCGCCTTCCGGAAAACCCGCTTGTCGTTCGCCACAACCAAACAAAACCCTAACAACCACCACCACCACCAGCAGACAGATGATTTCTCCTCCGCCGAATCAATCGGCGACGATCCACTCGCAGCTTCAAGCGGACAGCTAATTGTGGGCGTTGAAAGCCGTTACCGTGTGGTCTACAGGTTAGTTAACGGAATCTATGTTCTTGGCATCACGACAGCTGATCAAGACAATTCAATTAATGTTTTTGAGTGTATTAACATTGTTAATCAAGCTGTTAGTGTGATTGTAACCGCTTGTCGCGGTGTAGATGTGACACCTGAAAAGCTGAATCGAAAATATGCGGAGATCTATATTGCATTGGATATTGTACTGCGCGGTGTTAGTAATATTAGGCTTGCTGCTATGCTTGGTTCAATGCACGGAGATGGTATTGCTAAAATGGTACATTCTGCTTTAGACACTGAGAATAAGATTAGAGGTGCTGATAATTGGATGTCTCATGAAGTTCATGCCATTGAACATCAGGCTAGTATTGAGGCCTTCTCAAATGTGAGATTTGAGTTGCCTCCTGAGACTATTGCTGCTGGAGATGAGGTTGCATCTAGTATTGCGCCTGTTATAACTGAGCAACTTGATCAGAAGCAAGAGAAACAGGAGGAGAATGAGGTGGCTAAAGATCCTTTTGCGGCTAGTGATGCAATGAATAAGGAGGAGGATTTGGCTGGTGAGTTTAAGAAAGATAAGAGTCAGTCTACAGATTTACAGTTGGCCTTGGCGGGGTTAGAAGTTACTACATTGCCTCCTGCAGAGGCCACACAGGCTACTCATATTAGTGTGGAGGGATTTGAAGGGGATTATGGTGGTATTGAGTTCAGTGGTGAACAGGCTTCTTTAGGGGAGACATTTGAAGGATTTAGTGAGGCTTGGGGTGGTGGATTGGATGCGTCAGAGTTTGTGGGACCTAAGAAGATTCCAAAGCAGCAGGGTCTTGGTGGACTTGAATTGTTGCAAACTGGAAATAGCGGCGATGCAGCTAAGGCTGCAGCTGCGAGTGGAGCAGCAGGCAGTACACCTCTTGAGAATCTTTTGGTTCAAAAAACTGAAATGAAAGGTCCAGAGATGTATATTGTCGAAGAAATTAGTGCAGAGTTCAGAGAATCATTGCTTGCTAGAGTTGGATTGATGGGTGTGGTTTATTTGAGAACATTGCCACCAAAAGCTGCTGGTGATAAAGAAACTGAGTTTTCATTTCGGGTTGATAACACAAGTGCAGTTAAGAGACTTGTTATGCAGAATTCAAAAGTTAGCAGTCTTGGCAATGGGATGTTTCATGTTAGAACTGCACCTTCTGATGAGCCTTTACCAATATTGAAGTACAGTCTGCTTCCTAGGTTAACCCCATTGCCATTGAGAGTTCGTCTTATACAACGTCATAGTGGGACTTTGCTTTCTGTAATGATCCAATATGTTTCAAACCCAGATTTGCTAGTTCCATTGAGTGATGTAACATTTATTTTAAAATTACCAGTTGACCCAACATTGTTGAAAGTTTCCCCGAAAGCTGTTTTGAATAGGACTGAGAGAGAATTGAAGTGGCATGTTCCAGAGATTCCGCTTAAGGGTTCTCCTGGTCGGTTGAGAGCTAGGATGCCCGTGGACTCTAGTGAGGGAGAGAGCGATGAAGGGATTGAGGTTGTTGGTTATGTTAAGTTTTCCATGCAAGGAACTACTTCGTTGTCTGGAATTTGTCTACGGCCTGCTTCTGAGGGTAAGACAGACTTTTATGAGGTTAGTCACAGGTATCAAAGTGGGGTTTATATGTGCAATTGACAAACAAGATACTGCTTTCTTACAGATTGTTGTGATTTTATTTTGATTCTTTATTTGAATGAGGTCTGGTGTTTCCATGTGCTTGTAGCATTCCTTCATATTTGGGCTTGTAACTTAGATCTAGATTTGTGTTAAAAATTTGTGGCTATATGTTATTAGCTAGTGAATTTTGTTAATGAAAAAAATGAATAATAGATTCTGTTCCATTCATGCTCTTCTTTCTTTCTTTCTTCTTTTTTTTCCTTGAGATCTTTTAGTTATTATGCTATATCTTATTAACATGCATATTATTGTATGAATTGCAATTTAGATATATCCAGGCTAACTAGCAACTGTATTATTTGTGCCTTCACCATTTATCCTCTGAGAGATAAATGTGAATTGATCTTGTTACTCAAATAATAGCCTTGGTTATTTCAGGATTTAGCAGGGTACTTGCTGAATAGTTAAATGAGTCTAGTAACACCATGGTTTATTAGGTGTAGTTTTGCTTTCTTTAAGCTGAGACAGTGATAACATTCTTGTGTTCAAATGTATTGAAGAGATAAGAGTTTTACGGTGGCTTATGAAATTAGTTGCATAAAATGGAGATAGATTGCAAATGAATAAAATAGTCCTGCAATCCTAGTTTGTCAAGTTTTACACAGCTCTTCACCTCTCTGTTTCCATACTGATGTCTTGCAGTAAATTTATGTAGAAATAGTTGCAGTAAATTTATGAACAAATTCTGGAATGTGGCAATTCATATATGTTGGATAGTTGTGGTAATTTGGATTGTGTCCATCCAAATCTCTAATACAGTCTGTGGTCATCACATAATCAAATATTCAATTTATACTACTGGAAACATATATTATGGCACATTGGTCTCATCAATTAATCCTTGAGAATTGTTCTCATTATGGACACTCTAAAGAATTTTCTAGGAGATCTCTAGCTCTTGGATTGTGGTTGACTTGTATAAATCATGGGAGTGCTACTTTTGTCATTAGTGAAGAATAAAATGTGGACTTTTGATGTGGTTCAGCTGATGCTGAACATTTGTCTGATCAACTCCCTGATCATATATGATTATCTATGGGTCTTTTGTATTTTTCTTAACTTTTTTGTCTTGAGGGTTCTCCTGGTCAGTTGAGTTCTGCAGACTCTCATAAGGGAGAGAGTGATGAAAGGATTGAGGATTTTGGCCATGTTAAATTTTAGCATGTCTTCAGCCTGCTTCTGAGTGGAAGACAGGATTGTAAGGAGGTTAGTTGCAATTTTCAGGGTGCAGTTTATCTGTGCAAAGAACAAACAAGATCACATGGCTGCTTGAATGTTGTGCTTCTGTTTTGATTTTTTATGTTCAATGAATTTGTTGTAACTGTGTGCACTTACCATTCGTTGGCGTTTGAGCTTGTAATTTAGATTGAGATTTATGTCACGTCTGTGTGACTGAATTTAGATTGAGATTCAAATCATTGTTAGTTACTGAATTCTGTTCATGAATATTAGATCTTACTCTGTTCATGACTTTTTTTTTTCCCTGAATTCTAAAGGTTGTGGTGCTAATTCAGATTAATTGTCATGTTGCCCAATGATTTGAAGTTTAGATCTATCTGGGTTAACTAGTTTCCATATTAATTGCGGCCTTCCCCTTTGTCTGAGAGAATTGTGTATGCTGTGGTCTTCTTACTTTGATAACATTCTTGGTTAATGGCAGGATTTGACATGGTACTTGCTTAGTAGTTAAATGAGTCTAGTAATACAGTTATTCACTAATTGTAAGTTTAGCTTAAACTGAGACAATGATAAGAGAGTAGTTGCTGTCCCTTGTGTTTTAATTTATTGACTGGATACTTGTTCTATGTTCAAATTCGTGGAATGGTAGTTCTATCATCCCTGAAATTGATTGCAAAGAGTGGAGATGGGTTGCAAATGAATGATGTGGTTCTGCACTTCTTGTTTGTCAAGGTTTTCCACAGCCTTGTCCCTTTCATCCATTTAGGATGGCTTTAAAGTATATTAATATATAATAGAGTGACAAGGATGAATCATTCTAAACAGGTTCATATTAACATAAATTGAGGGATTTGTGGAAAGTTTAGGTCATTCATCCGGATGACTGACTATGTTGTTGTCTTACTTTCAACAACTTTTGGAATTTGGAAGTTAAAACATTTTGGATGGTTGTGATAATTTAAATATTGTACATCTAATTCTGCGCTACAATTTGTTGACATCATCTAATCAGATATTCAATTTAGACCACTTGAAATTTATGTCATTGCACACTGGGCCTAATGCTCAATCCTTGAGAGTTGTTCTGGTTATATCAGAAGAATTTACAGGAGTTCTCTGGATTTTGGATTGACATTGCGTGCCATAAATCATGGGGAGTCACTTCCACTGCTGAAGACATCAAACCTGGACTGTTGATATGGTTTAGCAGGTCGTGAACTTTAGTGGACGAAATGCCTCTTATTGTGATATGATTCGTCAACCAAAAGAGGGTTATTTTTCTGGAATTTACTTTAAGTGAGCTTTTTTTTTTTTTTTTTTTTTTTTCAAAAAAAAAAAAAAATAATAATAATAATAAAATTAGGGGCTTGTGAATTGGATAGACATTTCTACATCTTGATTCCATACAAGTGCCTGCTTGTCTGAATTTGTATTCCGTGACTAGGACTTCATCAATCTATCAGTGAAGATGAGATAGATTCCACAAAAATGAAAATGGTTTTGATTCTGCGTATCAGATGTTAGTAGCAAAACAGGAAGTGAGGCATTAGAACTGTGAAAAGTTGGTAATAGTTCAGGATGAGGGAAGGGTTTATATGAGGCACAGGACCATCTTATCAAGGAACCAGACATTTAACAAAATGTTTATTTGGAAAGATATAGAAGACTTTCTAATACATTACAATTTTGTAATAGATGTTTACTTAAATAAGTTGTTGCTGGTGTTACCCCATAGCGCTGGAATTTACAGACAATTGAAGGCATTTGAGTTCAATTTATTGTGCAGTTTAAGTGGATTTGATTTTGATTATTTTCACATTTTTCTTTTGTAGAATTTCTCCAATCACATTGAATTCTACGGAATTGATTGCATGGAATTTTCTTTCAAGAATTTGATTCGATTAGTAAACTTTTGCAACTGGATTTTATAATGTTACAAGGATTTCATTTTTTCCAAATTCAGGGTTCAGTTTGGCAGTTTTGATGTTTATTGGAACTTGAAATTACTGATGCACCGGTTCGTATCACGAGCCTTTTCTAGATGGATGCCTGCCATCCTTTATTTTATTGCAAGGATTTCTGCTTATTGTACGTGTTAAATTTCATAGAAATATTCAACCTTACAAGCGTGTATGGGGTAAAGCTTGGATGCAACGCTCAGGAATTTGAAATCTGAAGATTAAGTTTGCCAAGACAAGTGAGGTATGAAGGCGCACCATCTAAGCTAATGAATGGTATCAATTTCTTGGAAACGGTTTGTCCAGTTACTTACTGTTCGCGAGCTTTGGGGGCAAATTATTTCTTTAGGTTTGTTTTATTTTCTTGGTTTTGAAAATTTTCGAGGAAAAAGTAGTATTCTGTACGTGGTGCTTACATTGGTTTGCAGGGATGATGATGATGTTGGACCTGACAGCAGTTGGAGGATTCTACATCCATGTTCTACTTCTTAAACCCACATTCAAGGTGATAATTGGCTGATGTGACTCAGAGGATTGTTATACTCATATTACAATATTGACCAGGGATCATCACACATGCGAGATTAAAAAAATGCTTTTTTTTTCGTGTCAAATATTTTTTTTTCCATATCAAATGTCTTGCATATCTTATCATATGGATTTAAATTAAAAAAATTAGCTTATATTACTTTTGTCTATCCATAAGTTGGATTTATTGATTTTCACATGTAAATTAATTAATTTTCACTTGGAGGTTTATTAATTTTTATCTGTAGATTAGTTGATTTTTTTAATTTGCAGTTTTATTGATTTTCACTTGTATAATTATTCATCTTTACATGCATGTTCATTAACCTTCATTTACATGTTTATTAATATTTTTCTTTTATTTTTAATAGAAATGAAAAAATATTTTTTTATTTATCAAAAAATTATTTTTTTCTTTTTATTTTATTAATTACATTGGTTGAATTTAATTTTTTTTATTCATGATTTCAGGTAAAATAAAATTTTTAATCATTAAAAAATTATTTAATTATAATAAATAGAGTTTTACTTGTATTTTTATTTTAGTTAAATATTGTAAAATTATTATTTAAATTATGTAGGTTCATAAGATAAAACATGTAGGTTCATTAAATAGAAAAACTAAACAAATGAATTTGACAACAATATATTAAAATTAAATTAGGCATAATACATACAAAGCCCCTGTATTTGTTACTTTTTGTCAATTTGCCATTTTGACACTTGAACTTAATAAAAATAAAATAGTTTGCACTAATATAATGACATAATGCATCTACTAACCCATGTACCTGTCACTTTTGTCAGTTTAACACTTTATTTGTAGTTTTTAGTTAGACAAATCCTTATGATGTGACACATACTAATTTGTTATTTAATGCTATACATGCTGACAGAGGTTTCAAAATTGCATTTTAACCAAGTTTAGATGTTAAAATAACAAAACTATAAGTTAAGGTGTCAAACTGAAAAAAAAGTGACAAGTACAGGAGGGTCATGTATGTATTACGCCTTAAAATTATGATAAACTCCAATCAATAATAAATGAACATATATGTTACAACTAATGAGTCTATATGTACAAACTAATATATCTGAAGTTATAACTTCAAAAAATAAACTAAACAAACATTAAAAAAAAAATTCACACCCCAAACTAACAATGCAGTTGCTTCCTTGTTTAATCTTTTTCATTTAAAGTTGTTTGCTCGAAATCAAAGACAAAAGGAGATGGACAAGTGGGCCCTTCATTTATGTTATGAAGACTTGACGAAAATGGATGATTCAATGCCTCCTCAACTTTATAAACATCAAGAAAAAGGTGATGCTTCTTTTAAGTAAAATGAATGAGACTAATAAATAACTAATAGTGGACTATGAGCAAAGGCCAAAGGGCTTACTAGTTATGTGTTTGCTTGAATGAAACACTAGCATTCTCTTTGCAAGATCAAGAGTAACTGGGCTATACATTTAGGAACTTTTGTGAAAAAATGATATGAATCACATAGAGGCAATTTAACCAATAACTCAAATGGATTAAAAGGAGCATATTGAAGATAATGGATCACATGAAGTTAAGATAAAGTTGCATGGACCTTATTAAATCATGAAGACAATGCTTTGAATGAAAAGATATAGTTTTCATACAATAACTATATTGCATAAAAAGATGTTTAAAGAGATATCGCGTGCAAAGAAGTTTCAAGACATTTCACAAGGTTTTCATGAAGACTATTTGGGCTAATCAGTTAATTAGCATAAGTTTTCTTTACATTAGGATAAGTTTGCTTTAGTTTTGAATACTTTTTTTATACTTTAAGAAGGAAACCTTAATGATTTATGAGTCTTTAGTTAAATCACTTTCTTATGTCTATAAAAGGAATATTTATGCACATTATTTGATATGTTTTAGTAAGTTTATTATAGAATATTTGAGTCAAAATTCAACCTTAAGCAAAAAATTGCTTGTTTTCTCATGTTCTTGAAAGAATACAAACCTAAACTTATCAAAGGAATTGATCAAACCTTTATGGCATTCTAGAATTGGGAGTTTAAGTCATTTATATAGGCTAAACTTTAATCAATTCGATCATTCAACTTGTTTCTTAGAATCTTGGGCAAAGTTATTAAGTTTTGAGTGTATTTCATCAAAGTAAATCATGACGATCATTCTGTGTGTTTATTGAAGCTTATTCATAATAAAAAGTTTGCTTGGGCACATACAGAAGCTGCTTGACCCATTTTACTAAACCTACACCTTGCCACAATAAATAAGCGTGCTAAGTGGTGTCACACGTGTGATGGACCTCTGGTCCATAATGCAATATGGATAGAGTCCAAAATGTAATTTAGCTGAATTAAAGGCAAGGATTGTGGTAACTTGGCAAACTTCTATATAACTAGGCTTGTTTCTTTTTATTTTATTTTATTTTTTTTTTGAGGAAAAGTGTCACGACCCAAACCGGGATCATAACCGATGCTAGGAAACGAGAATTCTTTTAAATTCGGAACCCGTAGCAATCCTTAAAAGAAAAATATGCAATAATTAAAATAAATAAATATACATCATAATTAAAATCATAAACCAATGTAATAAAAATATAACTCTTTCATATCATAATAACAAAATATTAATACACTATTCAGAGAAAGGTCTTTGAATTAAAATCACATACAGTAAATATAAATACAACTCACTACTGATACAAAATATGACTACTGCATTTTTCTAGAGTACAATATAAAATTAAGTAGATAATTTACATAAACGAGCCGAGGCAAAGAAATTCGACGAATAGGTCTACTGTTGAGTTCTAAAGAAGAAGACTCTCTTGTAAAAATGTCAACTGAGGAGAGTCAGACCTCACTGAGTGAATTATTATAATATATATACATGCACCTCCTATATGTCAAATGCAATCAAACATTCTTATATAATAAATATATATACAGATAATTCACACAGATGCTGAAAAACAATTATATAATAATACGAAAAATCATAGTTTTATGAAGGATCAAATAGAACTCTATTTAATCGCAACCTCAATCAACAATAACATCACTCTAGCCATACAGACTCACTTAATTCCAAATAAATTCACTTAATCCATATGGACAGTATTTTGGCCCCGAGACACTAAGTCAACTAAGATCCAACAGTCTGATTGTCAGTGTAATTGGCTCTAAGACACTTGGTCAACCGAGCTCCAACAATCACACCATCAATCACATCACATCTCAATCAAATCATAATTACCACAAGTAGTTCTCACTTAACCCTAAATCTATCACATCGGTATGTACACGGTCCTAGTGTTGCCCACTAGGTAGCACATTCTATCGATATCCTTCATTTAAAATAAATCATTCATGCAAGAAAATAAATAATGCATAATATCATTCAAAATGACAAAATAAACCATATATATACCGGAAATATAAATAAAATAAACTAAGTATATTTCAAGTATATTTATGTCAAATAAATTCAAATCAATCATAAAATATTCTAAAAATAAACCATTAATATACTTAAAAACAATTTAAGTATAAATCAATAATATAACATGCATTTACTTAGAAATATACCTAAAATATACTAAAAATATACCTAAAGTATACTAATCATTTAATAAAACAATTATGAATAAATATACATTTAAAACATGTATTTTCTAAAACATGCAACCTAAGTGCAATGTATATATAAAATAATAACTCACAGGTTTGTGCTCCTCGAGACTGGTTTGATGGGTCCGGTTCACTAGGCCTTAATCTCGGTGCAAGTAAACAATAAAATAATAATGAAAATCATCATAAATTTAACTTAAGCTTTATAGAGACTCGATCTAAAATTACGAAACACATACAGCCACAAAATTGACTCGATGTCACATTTTATGAGAATTCTACTGAAAATTCGACAGAATCTCCTCTATAAAACGGACATCTCTCTACTAAAAAATAAAGCCAATCCTGCAAGAAAAACACACTTCGAATATTAGAATTCACACAACCCTCGGTTGGGATCCCAAACTACACAATTTCCCCAACCGAGGTCCACAATTCATCAAAAATATAATTAATATAATAAATATATTAAAATCAATAAATACCATAAATATCCTCAAAATATCACAATATAGCATATTTAACATTAAAACACCAAAAATAGTTATTTTCTCAATAATTATGTAAAAACCCTGAAATAATAATATATTATTATTAAAAATCCAATTTTTTGATAATTCAATATAAATTAATAAAAATTCACTTTATATATTCAAATAACTAAAATAGCCTAAATACATATTAAAAATTACTAAAAACCCATTTAATTACCAAAATCATATATAATATATTATTTGAAAACAATTTTTGAAAATTAGTATTAATTAGTTAAAAATAGTAAATAATTTGTAAAAATCATTTTATTACCTTAAATAATTATAAAATCAACTAAAACATAATATTTAACTATAATCTTAACGAAATTATGTATTTAACTGTATAATACAAAAATACACATAATATACTAATATTACTCAAAAATTCTATAAAAATTATATAAATACATAAAAATTATTTTCTCAATATATATATTACCAATATCAACTAAAACACATTATTAAACTATAATTTCAACAAAAACTCAAATATAACCTAATTTTCTAATATTGACATAATATAAAAATATTTATAAAAATTACATAAAAATCACAAAAATTATAATCTCAACACTAAAATTAATAAAAACCATAAAAACACTAAATCAACAAATTTCATAATTAAATAAATAAATTTACTAAAATTAATTACATAATAATAAAATATTCAAAAATTCACAAAATTAAAATAAATTCCAATTTTTTTTTAAAAAAATATAGACATGTAGATTAAGCTACCAGGAACAACTTTTGTGAAGGGAGATTGCAAAATTCATCAAGATCAAACTTAAAAAAATTCAAAAACCCTAAAGCTCCATAAACTCAAAATCATCAAAACTCAAGAAAATGAAAATTAAAGATTAAACTAAGCTTAGATTCATGCTCACCGGTGCTAGGGGAGTTGATAGACACCAGAATCATGAAGAATGATGGCCGAAAAATGGAGGTTGGTCGGAAATGGAAGGTTTCGACCACTTTTAGTTTTAAGGAGCTACCGATGCTAGAGAAAGAGGTGGAAGGGTGGCGGAAGGCAGTTGGAAGGAGGGTGGTCTGACGAAGTTGAGGGAGGCACAATGACGGCTTGAAATCCTGACAGTGGGGGAGAGGAAGATGATGCATAGTGATACGGAACCTCCAAGAATAAGCTTGAGAACCCCTTTATGTATTCGAACCCCCAAAGCATTAACTTGAAAACCCCAATAGTCAATTCAGCAACAACCCCTAAGAATGGTTAGAAATAAGATTACTTAGATGATTAAAGAATTAAAATAAAGAAAACTCGTTTCTAAATTCCAATTTCGAAACACTCCACAAGAAGATGATCAATCTACTTGAATGTTCCTTAAAGCATGTATTCTACACAAGAACACAAAGATAAAAGCAAAATAACCTTTAGGTTTTAAAACTTCAATTCTGAATAATAAAATTCGTCCAAGGCATATATATATAGCCTTTACAAGGTTTTCCTTAGTGAGTAAGGAAAACTAATAACCCTAATAACAAAAATAGGAAATTAATCTAATCAGACCTCAAATAGGAATTTTGACATACTTCCTATTTTAAGAATAATTAAACTAACTAAAACTAATGGACTTTTAAAATAACAAATTCATCCAGCCCTTATTTAACATAATTAAACCTAAATAATAATGCTTAAATAATTCTCCCATGCATATTCGGCCAGCCCATAACAAATGAGGCCAATTATATACTTAATTAAACCCATTAATAACTTGGACTTGAATTAAGTTGTATTGAACTTGAGCTGCACTTGGCACAAAGCTTTAGTGTCCTTGTAAACTTTCACTAGCTAAGTTCACTAAGCCTTGTAGATGATGGATTAAGGCTTCTTGAAGCTTCTTAGATTGAGACCTTGTTATAGGTCTTTGAGGCATGCTGATTGGACTCAAAACCTCTTGAACTTGATCCTTGCCTTCTTGACCATGCTCATCTTCATCATGTTGAATTCTTTGAACTTGGTGTGTTGGCTGCTCTATAACACATAGTGTATATGTGTGTGTTATTTGTGTGAATGTATGTTGTTGTGTTTGTTTGTTAAGTGTTTGAATGTTTATTTATATATTATATATTATATATTAACTTTATAATATAATAATAAAACTTTATGTTAAAGAAAATATCCACCACACAATAAATACATACATATATATATATATATACACACACAAATAATCACACACACATACATTATAATATACACACACACATAAAATAAACCCTAATTATAATATGTAAATATAATACACAAAATAACAATACAATTAATAAAATAATTTAATAACAAAATAAATAATGAAATTTGATAAGACATTAATAGAAATAATAATATTATAATAACCACACAAATTAAATGACCAAAGTAATAAAATAATATATTTACGTAGAAAAATCCAATTAAACATAAAATACTAGCAATTAATCACAAAATAACAAAAATAATCAATAAAATTTTCAAATCTTATTAACATTGCATATCTCATTATAAAATAAAATAATTTAAAAAATATGGGTCATAACAAAAAGGCATGGACAAGCATTTAATTGCCATTGTTGTCAATCAATCCCAATTTTTTATGAAGTCAATAAAAGTTTGAAATGAGTAGCACCTTGGCCGAGTTGGCCAAGCTCTACTCTAGGCCCTTGTGGGGTCTCGAGTTTGAGACCCCGTGTCCCCAACTTGTGTTCTCCCTCTCCCCTAATTACTGTAAGACAAAAAAAAGCACATTTTTTTAGGGATAAGTACAATTTTGATCCCTGTGATTTTGTCTTTTAGCAAAACTAATTTTGTGGTTTTTTCTCACATTTTAAGTATCGTATGTTTCATATTTTTTTATACTTTAACAAATATTGTTTAAAATGTATGCTTTAATGTAAAAATAATATGCATTTTCAATGCTAAAATCATATAATGAGTAATATATCATTCAACTAATTACAATAAACTCTCAAAAAATTAAATTTAGATGTATTTTTAATTTCATTCTGAATACAAAGAAATAATTTTTAAAATAAATTTACAATATTTTTAAACATAGCCAATCAGTTAAATTGATTATAAATCATATATAGAGAACAAATTTATCATTGAAATTTAAAATTATATTAATGTTTTCTCATAAAATATAATGATTTTAGTTAGAAAAGTACTAAAATATGAAAAATGTGTAATATAGGGTACTTAAATGCCAAAAAAAAAAAAAAAAATTATACTTATCCATTTTTTTAACAACATAATTATATATCATTAATAATTGATCAAAGGTTACATGTAAAAGATCGATTTGCAGAAAGAGATGTAGTTCAAAGTAAATCACTATAACTTACAATATATAGAAATGAAAAGAAACTAAATCAAATCATTGTTGATGATGGACTTTGAGATTACTCTTTTACTAAGTCAAATCTATTAACACCAACTAGTACAAATGCAATGATGTAAGAACATTATAAACTCGCTATAACACATAAAACAAAATAAAGAAAGTTTAGATCTATGAAACTCCATGAAAAATAGATTAAGAACCAAACTTATTTGATGAATCAAACGAACAAAAAAAAAAAAAAAAAACATACACACACACATAACTAGATAAAGAAATCTAGAAATATATCTACCATAACCTCACTATATGGAGGCAATTCAAGCAAAATAACATAGAACCTATATAGATTTATGAAATATAACTAACTTAAAAATAAAAAATAAAAGAAAAAGAGTAAAACCATCTTAAAAACTACAATAACAGAGGTTTTTAGAGACAATGTAGAGAAAATGAGAAAAAAAAAAAAAGAGATTAATAAAGTGCACTTTAAAATTTGGTGCATTACAAAATGATAGTATAATTTTGATTTTTGAACTACTTGGGGAGGAGAGAGTGACAATTCGAGCCGCTCCCCTTTGGTACCTGCATCAGAGAGACGCAAAAGTTGGATGGAGCAATTATGAATTACTTAGAAAAATTGACATTTGAATACGAGCATTTAATTTGATACACAATAAGACAAGCGGTTGGTTCCACGGCTGATCTCATTAGCACAGGATGCAAAACCTATGAAATGAATAATATGTTTCTTGTTTTATTTTATTACATTTGCTGCCGTTTGTTTGTATTGTTCATATTTGGATGGTACTTGCCTGTCCTGTACTTGTACAACAGGGGGAATGGTAGTGCTGACTTGTTGCTTTAGTTAAGATATGTATCAACTTTTTTGGCATGTTCGCTTAGTGTACCCATCTATCATTGTTGGCTGAACTTTGCCTCCACTTAGCTTCAACTTTCAATTTATGTGCATCTCGTCTCCATAGGATTGATCATTGAAGGATAATGTCTACGATTTTTTTTTTAATTTTTATTGTAAGGGACTTTTAACTACTTACATTATATTATCATTACTTGAACTTTTCACTTTATATTTAAAAAAAGTTTTTATTATTTAACTATTTAACTTTCAACATGACATTATTAAAAAAAAAAAAACTTTTGACAGAGTAATATTTAAATTTATATTTTATAGATCTTATCTCAATATCTAAAATGTTTTTTTATTTTTATTTGTTTAATCATAAGGATGCTTCTCCTTGTATTTATATTGTTATGAATTGAACTAGTGACTTTTTATTTTAGAGGAAATTTTTACCAGAATAATATCTAAGTTTATATATTGGAGTAGGAGAGAAGCAAATATTGAAGATCGTTGGTTGTTATGTACCTAGTATTTGGTCTCCACATGCTGACCTGTATGCTTCAATGCTAATCAAAAGGCTGCAATCGGATATTACAGTTGATATATTATTGTTTGTGATCACTTTTCAATGCCATTAAAGGATTTTTCTACAATACCTTGAAGGTATTCATCATGAAAGATAATTTTAAAATATATTGATAGTTCAAAATATAGTAAATCAAGTTGAATTATATTCTATTACTAATTATTGAAAATTCAAACTTACTCCGATTTAAATTTTAATACTTTACTACTTTTTAAATTACTTTTACTTAAAATACTTATGATGTTAATCTTGTAAAAAATAATTAAATCATAATATTTTTTTATTAAATCATTAAAATTAATTTTACAAAAATAAATATTAAATTTTTGAAAATGGAATTTCATAGTCAATCAATTTTTTTTTAATTGATAGTATGTAGACAACCTATATCATTTTAAAGTCGACATATATTATTTTATGGTAACCATATATTATTTTATTATGAATTTTTCATAATACGTGAATTTAGTAAAATATATATATATTTTGATTTTTTTACTTGATATTTTGTGATATTGTGTGATTAATCACTATAAAAATTAGTGAAATTTTTATTCTCTAATATCTTTTTTATATGGTCTTTTATGGTTAACTATATCCTTTTTATAAAAATTAGTGAAATTTTTATTTTATGATCCACCATATATTATATTTTAATCTATTGTTTTTCAAAATGACCATGTTATAAATATAAATAATTACTTGGATAGAGAAAAAAAAATTTCTGTTCAAAATTTTTTTTGTTAATTGTGAAGATAACCTTATGTATAGGTTGTAAGTTTTCTTTTTCATTTCAATCTAATGACCTATAATTTATGTTTTAATCCAATAGCTACAAATTAAAGATATCTATACGTTTAGGCATTGTAGAAGCCCCTTGACATTATAATATATTTTTATTATTAATATAAAATAATTTAAATATTGCTAGATTGTATGATAAGAGTAATTTTTTTAAATTAAATAAAATTAATTTTTTAATCAATGATACATTTTAAAATATTTTTAAAAAGAAATTATGTTAAATCACTTTCTGAATTACTTTCCTTCTCTTTAATAGTATGATTTTTATTCCTAGGTTACCCAATAGGAGTAGTGACGTATAGGTAAATCCATAAAAATTGGAAGTTGTTGACATTCAACTTAAGATTTCGTTTTGGCACAAAATAGCAATTAGTCAGAAAAGAATAGCAATTAGCCGCCATTGCCATTATCACTTGTCAGTTTTCTGAAGTGCGGTAGGTCGATGACATAATAGTTTAAATCTACAATTCGCACACTACCTAAGGAAAAAATTAGGGGAAAGTTAGGGGAAAGTATCAAAAATTATCATATGGTTTCGTAATTTTAGATTTTTAAGTATATTTTTTTTTATAAAATTTTTAAGCACATATTTTACGTCGTTATATATTTTTCAGTTTATATGTCTAACACTGTTAATTTCGTCCTAGCTAACGCTTATATGGATATAGTTGTCCAATAGCTAAACACATGTCATCCATGCATTGACCCACACTAAAACAACTCATTAATAAAAAAAATTCAAAAATCACTAAACCAAAACATAAAACATAAAAATTCTAAAAAAAAAAAAAAAATTCAATCCATATATACAACACTAGAAAAATTCCTTCTCCTCTTCTTTCCCCAATTTTTTTTAAAGATTCTTCAGATTTTCTATATCTTTAACAACTTATCAATTGCAAAAATAAGGTATTTTTATTGGTTGATTTTGAAGAGGCTTATTTGCTTCTTTATTGAGTTGAACTTGATGTCTTGAAGTAGAAATGCAAAGAGCTACGATTTGTTTGCTTCTCCATCTAGCTATTAATCAAGATAGCTCGATGAAGAGTAGACAAATCTTTTTCATCTTTAATAAAATTATCGCAATGAATGGTAGAAACAAAGTTGAGTTGTGTGTGGATAGTAGAAACAAAGTTGAGTTGTGTGTGGGTGTTATGTTTCTCTATCATAGTGTTCCGTTGCCACAACCACCACCACTACTGCCATTATTGGGTTCATCAATGGAATGATAAATGGCATCAAGCAAAGAAGAAGAGAAAGAAGGGGTTCTTTTTTTGTTGTTGTTGTTTTATTGATTTTGAAAGAATTGGATTTTGTTGATTTTGAAATTTGATTCTAATTTTTTAATTGAGGGAAGAGAACAAAGGCAAACCAACATTGTTGTTGTTGTTGATTTTAATTTTTGATTTTTTTTATCTTTGCCCGAGTTGCTATTTGACATTTGGGTTTGATGTAAGTGACATACCTGTTTAAAGACCATTTTGTGCTCTTTAATAACCCAATTATGGTGATAATTCAGAGAGCAAAAAGTTTCTAGGTACTGAGCTCTTGTTAGATAGTGAAGAACTACATGAACATTGAAATGATATAATAGCCAACAGGGCTCTATTCCCTCAAAACTAGGCTAAGATTGACATTGATGATGCCTTCTAGGCATAAAAAGTGTCTTGTTAATGTCTTATGCAACGTAAAGCATGGATCTTGATATTTGCTTTTCTAATTGGAGGCATACACTGGTTAAAGCAGAGTTATTAGGAATGTCCGAAGCCCTTCAGCAAGCTTAAAAATGGGGCTCCTCAAACAAGTTTACTTCATATAAGCTTCATGCATGGATTTTTTTATTTGATCACCTAAAGATGATCTTAACTAAAAAAAAAACATTATTAAGTATACCACTAAATAAGCAAAAAGAGCCTTAGGAATAAAATATGAAACTATCTCCAACAGTTAGTGAAATGAGTTAATTGAAGTACATGCCCAACATTGGATTTCAGTTAAAAAGGCATGTACAATATCCATATTACAATGCTCTTTCTTAGTTTACACCCAATAACTAAAATAGCTACTTATCCCATTTGATGGTGAAATAGAACATGGAATTGAATATTATAATATCATAACTTACCAATCAAAACTAACATAATATCAATAAAATTGCAAAATATTGGTCACCAAGCTAACATGAAATTGAAAAAAAAAGCGTCACTTAAAGGTTAAACATAAGTTTGTAATCTAGTTTGCCTCTATATTTCTCTATTTATCCTCTTCCCACCCCCTTCATCCATCATATTGCATCATAAATAATAAGGTGAAAAGAGTAAATGAATTTATATGCCACGGTTAAATCCCTGCAACCCTTTGAATAAGCTTTAAGTAGCTCTAAGTAGTTGCAAATTATATGTTAAGCTTCTTGTTACTCCTTTCTATTTGATAGTTAAGATTGCATTAAAAGGCATTTATAGAAATAAAAGCTTTTATAAGTCAACCTAAAACAACATTATTAGTATGAAAATCAAACTCAGGTTGAAGCATTTCATTGAGCACTTTAAATGCATCGTTAATATTGAAAGAGTCCTAAAGGGGGATGAATAGAACTGTTAAACAAGAATAAGAAATTAAAAGATTTAAACAAGAATTAAAAGAAATGTTGAGAAGGAAGAATGATGAACACAAAAATTTAAAGTGTTCGGATTCTTAATAATTCTACGTCTCCATCTAACTTATCCCCAAGTTAGGATTTTGAATCACCATAATCTACTTCCCTAGATTGATTTTCATAACTTGAGTTTTAGGCTCAACTCAAACCTTACAACTTGAGTTTTCAAGACTCATTCAAAAACCAATTCACAAGTGCTTTCAAGGCTCACACTAAAATTGAATTTTTAAGTGTTTTAATGGCTAAACATTAAACCAATTCCTTTGGAATAGAATCTCATTTCCCATTTTCTTAACCCTAGAAAATAAAAGAATAAGAATTTCTATTTTAACACTCACCAACTCCCACAAGAGTATACAACAATAAAATGAATTTTGAAAGAGTTTAAAGAGCTTAATTGAATGCTTGAAAGTATATAATGAATAAACAAGTTTCTTAACCTCAAGATAATCTTCAAAGGTTATATTTATACTTGAGTAATTCAATTATAGCTATTGGAAGCAATAATTTTATTCCCAATAAAAATGAAGTCCATTTGTATGAAAGTTGAACTTTTGATCTACAATTTGTCACGTCCCGGTCGGGATATTATCAGTCTTAGTTGGGATGAGCATTGAATAGTCGTTACAAGTCATTGTATTTAAATTTTTGCGTTGATCCCGGTCAGGATATTAATGTTCCAGTCATGACTACCATGTCCTAAGTAGTGTTTCGATCGGTACATTGGATTGGGATCGGGATCAGTTCTGCCAAAAATTGAGTTTTATGCAAAAATTGGTCTTCCTTGTTCCCGGTCGGGACTTCCTTGGTCCTGATTAGGACTATGACAAGATTTTCACCTGTTATGTAATTGAGTCCTTGTGATGAGTCTGATTGAGATAATGCTTCTGATGTCTTTCCAGAATGATTTCTCTTTGATAGTTCATTATTATTTTGACTCTTAACTTATACACACTTGGAGCAAACACATTAGTTGCTTAAAAATAATTTTGTTAAGATAAAAAATCAAGATTGATAACTTGGTAAGGTTAACAATCTCCCCCTTTTTGATTTTGACAAACTTATTTTGAATTTGATAAAAATAATACAAGGTAAAATGTGTGATAGATAACAATTGTGATAATAATTATGATATCAAATAAAATCAAATATATTTCTTTATTTCTCCCCATATGAATATGAACATAATAAAAAATATAAATTTATAATTTATTCTCTATGACAAAAATAATATAAAAAATATCAGAAGAAAATTATGGCCTAACATAACAAATGTGTTAAAAGCATAAAAAGAATGCTTGACAATATGAAGGAAATAATTTTAAACATATATGCATATAATGCATTACAAACATAGCACATATAGGATGACCTCATATAATCATATAGAGCTTACCTAGTTAATTGATTATATGACATTTAACATATTACAAATATAAACACTAAGCATAAATATCACATAGGTTCTTCTCCCCCTATGTTAAAGACCAAAAATAATAGAGGAAATAAAAGATTACGAACCAAAACAATGAAAAACAAGGATACATCAAATCCTTAAGAAATTATATGGCATATATAAAAATAATATTCAAATTCAAATAATTTTCTCTCAAAAAGAAATTTGATATTAAGGACATACTATCACATAGGTTAAAAAAAAAATATTCCTTTTAATTTGAAAAGGAAACACTATCTTAAATATTTCTCCCCTTTTGTTAAAAATAAAAAAGAATGAATACTAGAGAAATTTATATTTTAAAGAAAGGAAATTTTCATTAATATGAAAAAAATATGAAAAATGCATTCAGTACAAAGATAAAATACTCAAAATAAATTCAAAATAAACTAAACATAAACAAGCATAAAATGAGCCTAAAAATAAACTACTAGCTAGAGGCTCATATATGAAAAATAAACCACACATATATTGAAAATAAGACAAATGAAAAGTACATATAAGATCTATTCTAGAGGAGGGGATGAGGGAGGTGGAGGATAGGTGCAAGTATAGCCTTATTGCTCATAAATATAATGGATATCATGTTGAAGATGAGTAATGTTGTCATCGATTTAATTAAAATGCACATTGAAATTGGATTCAAATTCATCAAAGTGAGAATTAAAGTTGGATACCATTAAGAACATATGTTTAAAGATTTATCCTACCCAATGAGACTCATCATCTTGAGTTTGAGCACTTTAAGTATATGTACCTTCACTTATTTTCCTTTTCGTGGAGGAGCAATTGAGGTTGAGGTTCTTGTTTTTCTTCCCTAAGATCTTGACCTTCTTGCTCTTCCAATTCTTGAAATATAGCTTTAATACTTTCACTTGCTCTAAGGTCATGTTTCCAAATCCAAACTCCATTAATAAAGGTGAATTGTTTGGAATTTCTAATAAAGGATTCATCAAGAAGTATGGGTTTGGTAAAGGGTAGAGAGTCAAGATTAATATTATAGAATTTAGCTAGGTTTGTGACAATTCTACTAATACTAATTGCACCAGTGTTACTATCACTAATTAGCCAAATTCTACATTGTAAAAATCTTTTGAAAGTAATCTTTTCATTATGATGAAGATAATAAAGAATGAAAAGATCATCAAAAGAGAGAGAGCTTCATTTGAAAAATCTCTACGATTAATAGAGTAAGTAATGAATTAATGAACACACCAAAGTGCTTTGGATTTGATGTGTGAGGCATTAGTATGTTCGATGGAGAATTGAGAAACATTAGAAGCTTTGATTTCATCCCAAAATGAAGAAGCAAGCCAATGAGGGTTAACTTGAATATGTACTCTTAGGAAAAACCAAAAAGAGTGCCAAACTCTTGATAAGTCATGAAGCAATCTCTTCCCCATAATTTGAATATTATTAAGAAGTAAGGATTAACATCATCAAATATGACAGAACGAAGAGTGTATGATGAAACAAATTCAATAATGAGAGAACGATAAGATGGAAAAGGTGAGAAAGCAAAATATATATCCCACCTTTGAGAAGAAGATCCTTGACTTCATCATAGCAATCAATTGCTTTAAGAGTAGGTTCATCCATGAATCTTGAGGGAATGAAATCTTTTTTTTTTTGGAATTGTGACATTCTTTTCTTGATTTCTTAAGTATAATAAAAGAATAGAGAGTGTGTTCTCTTAGGTTTATCCTTCTTAGAGGAAGGATCTTGAGAAGATGAAGGAATTTTGCTTGGTTGTTTAGGAGCCATGAGTAAAGAAAATAAGAATATATGAAGAATTTACAAAGAAAGGAAAAGTTTGATTGAGACGTACAATCTAGTAGGAATAGAATGATAATTATAAGTAAGAGATTAGGGTTGGAAATAGTTTAAAATTTGAATTTGAATTAAATAGAAACCTCAAAGATTATTCTTAATTTTGATTAGAAAGTTAAAAGGTATTTGAAATCTTAATGATGTCAGGATTAGTGTCCCAACCGGAACATGCTCCTATCCGATCAGGACATGTGTCCTAAGTGATATCCCAATTGAGATATCCATTCGGGATAAGTTTTGCATAAAAACACAGAATTGATAGATGATGTCAAGATTGCAACATGATCTAATCCTATGCGGGACTAAGTTCCTAGTAATAAAAGTTTGCAAATTGTTTGCAATTAAGTCCAAAATACCTTATAATTAAGTCCTTATGAATTTAATTGCTTTTATTTTGAATTAATTGAGGATTTTTAGAATAATTAAATAAGTGTTTGAAATGAACTCATTTAAAGAAGGATATATTTTGCTAAAAAACTAAAATAATTAATTTAATAAAGGTTTCATTAATTAATTATTAATTTTGCAAAATAGGAAGAATTAAAAAAAATTTTACATATAAAAAAATTAAGAAAAATCAAATTTAAGAATATCAAAGTAATTTAGATAATCACCAAATGTTTAAAAAAAAATTAAGATTTAAAAAAAAAACATCAAAATATATCTAGTGAGCAAGTATTATATACAAAAAATAAACATAAAGAAAAGTTAAAGAAATCTAAATATTAATATCGTACAAATTAACACTAAATCAAGACAGACTAGAACCATTAATCATGGTAAGTTCATGTTTAATGAAATTAAATCTATTTTTATTGAGAGGTTTGGTAAAGATATCAGTAAGTTGATTATTTGTATTAACAAATTCAAGTGAGATATCACTAATTTGAACATGATAATGTAAGAAATGATGTCTAATATCTATATGCTTAGTTCTAAAATGTTGAATGAGATTCTTGCTAAGGTTACTAGCACTTGTATTATCACATTTGATAGGTATGTGATCAATTTTTATACTATATTCTAACAATTGTTGTTTTTGCCATAAGACCTGTGAACAACAAAGACTTGTTGTAATATATTTAGTTTCAGCAGTAGACAAGGCAATTGAAACTTGTTTCTTGCTAAACTAAGAAACTAAACACTGTCTTAAAAATTAACAAGTTCCAAAAGTGTTATTTCTATCTAGTAAACTATCGACAAAGTCTACATTAGAATAGTTAATCAAGTTAAAGGAAGAACTCTTAGGATACTAAGATCCTAAATGCATTGTACCACAAAGATATTTGAAAATTCTTTTAATAGCATTCAAATGAGACTCTCTAGGACTTGATTGAAATTTGGTACATAAGCAAGTAGCAAATATAATATTAGGTCTACTAGTAGTTAAATAAAGAAGGGATCCGATCATATCTCTAAATTGCTTTTCATCAACCGGTTTGCTATTCTCATCCTTGTTAAGTTTAGTTGTGGTGCTCATTAGAGTTTTGCTTGTCTTTACTCCTTCTATGCCAAACTCCCTGAGAACTTCTCTTGCATATTTGGTTTGATTAATGAAAGTGCCATCTTTGCATTGCTTGATTTATAATCCAAGAAAGAATTTTAGTTCTCCCATCATACTTATCTCAAATTCTCCGTGCATTATCTTAGAAAATTCCTCACACAAGCAATAGTTAGTAGCACTAAAAATAATATCATCAACATATATTTGAATAATTAATAAATCATGCTTGGATTCTATATGAAAAGAGTTGTATCAACTTTTCCTTTAGAAAACCCTTTCTCTAGTAAAAAGTTGCTCAATCCTTCATACCAAGCTCTTTGAGCTTATTTCAATCCATACAATGCTTTTGATAATTTAAAAAATGATTTAAAGAATCAAAATTTTCAAAACCTAGAGGTTGCTCAACATATACCTCCTCTTCAATGAAACCATTTAAAAATGCACTTTTAACATCCATGAATAATACAAATGCAAGCAGGCTTCTAACCTTGCAACGGGGCAAAGGTTTCATCATAATCAATGCTTCTTCTTGATTATAGCCTTTAACTATTAGTCTAGCTTTATTCCTCATTATGACACCTTGTTCATTCATCTTATTTCTAAACACCCATTTGGTGCCTATAATAGGATGATGTTTTGGTCTGGGAACCAAGGTCCAAAATTTTTTTCTCTCAAATTGATTTAACTCTTCTTACATAACAAGCACCTAAAATCCATCACTTAATGCATTATCAAAATTTTTGGGCTCAATTTGAGAAATGAAGGCTAAATTAACAATAGACTTAAATTGAGATATAATAGTTATCCCTTTTGTAGTGTCACCTATAATGAGATCTTGAGATTGGCTTTCTTGAATTGCTAATCCTTTGGAAGTTCATCCTTCAAGGTAGGTTGAGATGTTTCCTTACTTGGACCTTTAAGTTCCAAAGGCATACTAGCATTTTTTTTCTTGAGTATCCACAATCTCGTTGTCACCTATAAGATCATCAACACTATAACCATCCTTTCTAATATCAAGTGAGTTTGATTTATCAAATGTAACATGCATTGACTCTTCAATTACTAGAGTTCTCTTATAAAAATTCTATATGCTTTATTAAAAATAGAATAGCCTATGAAAATTCTTTTATCATCTTTAGAATCAAATTTCCTAAGATTATCCTTTGGTGTTTAATATAAAGCACTTATATCCAAATACTCTTAGATATGAAATTTTGGGTTTTCTATTATTCTATATCTCATATGATGTTTTGTTGGTCTTTTGAAAACCCTGTTTGAAATGTAACAAGATGTGTTAATAGCTTCTGTCCAAAAATATCAAGGTAAATTATACTCATGAAGCATTGTCCTAGCCATTTCTATAAGAGTTCTATTTTTCCTTTCAACAACTCCATTTTGTTGAGGAGTTATATAAGAAGAAAATGTATGTAAAATACCATTTTCATTGCAATAGGTTTTTAAAAATTTATTTTCAAATTCGGTTCCATGATTACTTCCAATTGAAGAGATACAAAAAACTTTTTTCTTTTAAAACTCTTTTAGTAAAATTTTCAAAAGCTTTAAAAGCATCATTTTTATGAATAAGAAAACATACCCAAGTAAATCTAGAGTATTCATTAACCAATACGTAAGCATAGTGCATTCTATTGAAACTAGTAACTCTAGTTAGTCTAAATAAATTCATATGTATAAGTTTAAGTGATCTAGAAGTAAACACTACATTTTTAAGCATAAATGAGGACTTGGATTATTTTCCTTTTTTACAAGCATCACAAGGTTTGTCTTTAGTGAATTCAAGCTTAGGTAAACCAATTACAAGTTCATGTTTACAAAGATCATTCAAAAGCTCAAAATTTGCATGTCCTAACCTTCTATGCCATGTCTATATGTCATGGGAAATAGACATTAAGAATTTAATGTCTTTTTTATCAATTTTATTTAAATCAATAACATAAACATTGTCTATTCTTTTACCATTAAAAATTACTTTATCTTTATTAAGACTACTAACAAACCAATTTATAGGATAAAAAGACACTTTATTTCCTATATCATATAATTGACTTATACTAAGGAAATTATTTTTAAGACCATCAACAAACAACACATTGTGTATATATAAAGATTGAGGATTACCTATTTCTCCATTGCCCATTTGTATTGTCTTCGAATGTAACATGTCGTCCATCCTTAGCATTAAGCTTGTTGAATTGCTTCTTATCTGCTGTCATGTGCCTTGAACATCCACTATCAAGATATTACTTTGTTTTCATTCTTAATGATTTCAAGCACACCTTCATAAAATAATTTAAGTGTTCTTTTGAACCCAAACCTTTCTCGGTCTAGGTTGGTTAGTCTCAAGATAATCCAAAGGAAGTAAATTTATGTATAGTCTTTTATAAAAGCATACATTATTGGTATGACCTTTGATCATGCAATATGACATAAAAAATTTTTAAATTTTTTCCTCCTAGGATGATATGCTTTCTTAGTGTGTGAAACATGCCTTTTTGTGTTGTGATGATGTGCGTCTCCTATTATTTTGAGTGTGAGACATACATTGGTAATGAAAATATGTATTTTGATAGGTTTTGCAATATATTTAGGTGCATTGTGTTGGGCAACATGTTTGTGAGTGTTGTGTCTAGTATACATGTAAGCATGCTTAGGTTAAGATACTCCATTTTAAGCCTTACCTCTTTATGTCATATAGATTGAGTCTTATGAGACTTCCTTTTAATATTGACACAAGAGACTTATTAGCTTTGAAAGCTTGAGTCTCAAATGGTTTTGAAGTAAAGGGAATGGATTTGCATAATGTTATAATAAATTTAATATGTGATGATGATAAAGATGAAGCCATTCCATTTGTATATCCAATTCTATAAGTATTTTCATGAAATTTTTGAGAGTAAATTAAATTATCTAAACTCTCTGTCTCTTTGAAATTTCAATATAGAATTTTTTAGCTCAACTACTTCATTAGAAAGTTTATGATTTTTATCACTAGCTTTCTTGAGTTGCTCTTCTAAGGAATTAAAAAATTTTAAATCATTAGCAAGTTTATTATTTGATTTAATAAGACTAGAAAATTCAATTTTTAACTTCTTAAATTCCTTGATTAAGTTATTTAACTTATGCTTATAATGCTTCTTTTTAGAAAGTAAGCTTTTTCATTTAAGCAAGAGTTTGTTCACAATAGAACCATCATCATCATCATCATCATCATCATTATCTTCATCATAAACATAATATTCATCACAAGAAGAGTTAAAAGTAGATGGTACCTCTTTTTCATCTTCAAGAGCCACGACGTAAAGATTAACCAATTATTGTTGTTCCTCCTCCTTTATGGATTCGGAGGAGTCATCCCAAGTAGCTTTGAAGGCCTTCTTCATATCCTTTACTCCTTTGTCCTTGAATTTAAGTTTGGGGCACTCATTTAAGATGTTTCCTAGTTTCTTGCATTCATAGCAAGTAACTTCTTTGGCTCTTTTCTTACTATCTCCTTTAAACTTCTTGTTGGATTCCCTTACTTTTGAGAAATTTTTCTTTCTTAAGATATTCTTAAAGTTCCTAGTAAGCATGACGATATCACCATCTTTGTCACTATAATCTTTGATGCTTTCTTCTTCACTATCTTTTTGAAAAGCTTTTAGAGCTATGCTCTTTTTCTTTTCTTTTTTCTCTTCTTGCTCTTCACCTTTTTGCTTGATTATGAGCTCATGTGTCAAGAGCTTATCAATAAGTACATCGGTTGAGAGGGTAGAGAAGTTTTGGGCTTCCTCAATTGAAATGACTCGAGATTCTCAATCCTTCTTAAGTAGGATTATTATAATCTTATTATTCACTTCTTCCTTAGAGAAATGCTTTTAAGTTTTCTTGAGGGTTATGACGAGAGCATTTAGACAATTTTTCATTTCCATGATTGATTCTTGAGGCTTCATTTTGAAGAGTTCATATTTATACATATAAAGTTGAGCCTTTTTGCTTCTTACTTGTATAATTCCTTAATAATGGTTTTCCAAAGTCTCCCATATTTCCTTGGTCAAATGCAATGTTGAAGCTTGCCTCTTTCTTCTCTTATCATAAAACAGACTAGAGTGATCATAACCTTTTTATTTTTATGATTTTCCTCCTTTTGTTCATTATTCCATTAGCTTCTTACAAGAGTAGTTACCACACCATCAATCATAGTTTTAGGTGGTTTCCAACCTTTTAGGACAATATCCTAAAGTTTGATGGAATCACAATCAAGATATAGCTCCATTTTGAACTTCCAATGAGGATAGTCACTACCATAAAAAAATAGTTAAAGTGAAAAAATCTTTTGTGATTCACTCCCTATGATCTTGTATTCTAGCAATGAAGTTCCTAGAATTCAAGCTCTGATACCAATTGAAAGAGTTATAGATGGGGGTGAATAGGACTATCGACCAATCATAAGAAATTAAAAGATTTAAAAAAGAATTAAAAGAAATATTGAGTAGGAAGAATGATGAATATAAGAATTTAAGGAGTTTGGATTCTCAACAATCCTACGTCTCCACCTAACTTATCCCCAAGTTAGGATTTTGAATCACCACAATCTATTTCCTTAGATTGATTTTTACAACTTGAGTTTTAGGCTCAACTTAAACCTTACAACTTGAGTTTTCAAGGCACACTCAAAAACCAATTCACAAGTGTTTTCAAGGCTCATACTAAAATTGAATTCCCAAGTATTTTAATGGCCAAAAACTTAAACTAATTCCTTTAGAATAGAATCTCATTTCCCATTTTCTTAACCCCAGAAATAAAAGAATAAGAATTTCTATTATAACACTCACCAACTCTCACAAGAGTATACAATAATAAAATGAATTTTAAAAGAGTTTAGAGAGTTTAATTAAATGCTTAAAAGTAAATAATAGATAAATAAGTTTTTTAACCTTAAAATAATCTTCAGAGGTTATATTTATACTTGAGAAATTCAATTATAGCTGTTGGAAGCAATAGTTTTTTGTTCCCAATAAAAATAAAGTCCATTTAAATGAAATTTGGACTTTTGAGCTATAATTTGTCAAGTCCTAGTCAAGATCTCATCAGTCTTGGTCGGGATGAGCATTGAATACCTGTTACGAGCCATGATATTTGAATTTTAGCATCGATCCCAATCAAGATCAATTCTACCAAAAATTAAGTTTTATGTAAAAATTGGTCTTCCTTGCTCCTAGACAGGACTATGGTAAGATTTCTACTTTTTTGTGCAATTTAGTCCTTGTGTGATTCCAATTGAGATAGTACTTGTGATGTCTTTCCGAAATGATTTTTCTTTAATAGTTCATCATTATTTTTACTTACAAATTGCTTTTAACTTATACACACTTGAAGCAAACACAATAGTTGCCCAAAAATAATCTCATTAAGATAAAAAAAATCAAGATTGATAACTTGCTAAGGTCAATAGACATAAAAATTGAATTAATGAATTAAGTATAATGTCAACAAAATCACCTCATAACAATAATGAAAAAAAAATCAGCAAAGCTGTGTTGCTTAGCATATGTTATCTTCCCTAATCCGCCTATGTTCTTCCCTCTTCTTTCATGCCTGCTATGCCATTAATATCTCTCTCTCTCTCTCAATTCTCTTCATGGTCTGTTGCCACTATTACCCTATGGTTTCTCTTGCTTTGCTTTACTTTACTTTACTTTACTTTTATCTTACCATGCCTACAACTATCTTGTGAGCTACCAATTAGTAGCTCATCAGCATCTCTTATACAGTGAATAATGCCCAACAACTCCAGCCCCTTCCCTCGTAGCTCACTGTCAAGGCTTTAAAGTGCAACAAAGGAGTTAATGCTCCTTTCCTTGATGTCGACGAGCAGTACCAAGAAGCTATTCATCTTTCTTTAAGTCTAACTCTGAGTTGAGAAGAAGAAGAAGGAATTCAAAAAAAGAAAGCTACTTTAGGATTGGGTCCTGTAATGATTTTTGTATTTTTTATACTTTGGTTTTTGATTTTTGAATTTTTTTTATTAATGAGTTGTCTTAATGTGGGCCAATGGATGGATGAGGTGTCTTAGCTATTAGTTAACTATGTCTACATCAGTGCCATATAGGACGAGGTTAATGATGTTAGGTGCATAAACTGGAAATAATGTAACGGCGTAAAACATTTACTTAAAAGTATCATAATAAAAATAAATATTTAAAAGTTTAAAACCATAAAATTACGTGGTGGCTTTTTATATTTTTTCCAAAAAATTATATATGTTAAAAAAAAGAGGAATATATATATATATAGTCTTTCGGTTGACATGCCTCATGCAACTAATGGCGGATCTCTTGGAGACATGGGGCCTATGGCCCCAAAATGTCCAAGGATTATTATATATTAAATGTAATATAGGTCAATTTTATAATAAAATTTGTTGCTTGATCCATGCACATATTTATTAAAAATATTACTTTAAAATTATAGGTCAATATAGGTCAATCTTGTAATATATATATTACTTTAAAATTATGCTAATTTCATCAAATTCAAAATTCATGGAAAATTTTCAAATGCATTTAATATTACTTCTACCATAAGATATTTCTTGACTTAAATTTGGCCCTTCAAAGATAATTCAGGCTTCGGTATTGCTAATGCTCATGAATATGTACGGGTAAGTATGAGTGGAAAATTTGAGAATTTAAAATTTTTGAAATTATATTATATTTTAGAAATTTTAAAAATAAAATTTCTAGTAACATTATATATTGGTACCATCTCATTTTTCAGAATGATTTAGTAATTCAGTTATATTAAACTGGTATGATATAGTTTAAAATAGAAATTTAGAAATTTATGTAATAGATAAATTTATATTATTAATTAAAATTATATTTATTATCAACAAATAAATATTCTTTATACATTTTTGTGTAAACATATATTTTATACTTATTAATGTGGGTTGGGGTTGCATCTTGCACTCCATGAGTACAGTTGATTTAAAAAAAAAAAAAATCCACAACTCCCATTTTTAATATAATACAAAAAAAAAAAAAAAAAATACATGAACAAATAGGGGTATAGTGAAATCCACACTTAAGAACAATTCCCAAATTAACCAAACAAACAATGTGCTTTTCAAATTAGTAATTTAAATTATTTTTACTTAGTATTAATACTAAGTAATATTAAAATTATGTAGTGTTATTAAAATTACATAGTTTTATCATTACTATAATAAATTTACTATATATTATTTATTATGAGTATGTAGTAAATTATGTAGTGTTGTTAAAATTACATGGTTTTATCATTACTATAACAAATACTATATATTCTTCATTATAAATATGTTTATTTTTTTCCTATGTTTGATAATTTAAATTTTATTCACTTAATAACCCTCCATTCTGTTACATCCCTAGTTAAAACGATATAAATTTGGATAAAAATATGTCATTTTGGTTATTATATGTCTATATATATTAATATACAGTAATAATAATGATAAAAATAAGAATAAGAATAATAAGAACAACAACAATAACAACAACAACAATAATAATAGGCCTAATAATATTATTTACTTTATTACTTTTAAATAATATCAATAAGATAAAATAACTTAATAACAATAATAATTAATAAGTTATTAAATATAATAATAACAATATATTATAATTGATAAAAATAACTCTTCTCTTATTTTTATTTGTAAGATCATTACTTATTTTAATCAAAACAACATAGTTTTAGGTAAAATTATATTGTTTTGGTTATCTATAATATATGTCTATATATATATATATATATATATATATATATTGTTATGTAGTGAAATAATAATTATAATATTATTATTTAGCTCATTATATTGCTTAATAATAATAATAATAATAATAATAATAATAATAATAATAATAATAATAAATACATTATTAAATATAGTAATACTATTTAGCTCATTAATTTTAAATAATATCAATAAGATTATATTACCAGATAGGCTAAGACTTTTAGGTTAATGAAATGTATTCCACCAGTTGATTGAAGACTTGATTATACGAGAGGAACGAAGAAAAACTCATGAATAGTGTGGGGGAAAGGTCTGTTTATGATATAGTTCAAGAAAGAGTCATCTCATTTCCTTACTTCTTTGAATTACTTACTAAAAATAATAGTTAATAAAATATTAAATATGATAATAACAACATATTTTAATTGAAAATTAAAAAATTTGAAATAATATGATGTTAATTTTCTTATTTTTATGTTTTTAGTTTAAATTGAAATATAATGGGCATTCCACATTTTTATTTATCGTTGATAATAATAATAATTTTTTTATTTATCATATTTTAAGTTTAAAGTGTGTTGTAATTGACATTTCATATTTTTATTTATTAATTGAATTATTTAAAACTATGCAATGTGATTTTTTTTAAAAATTTTAAGTTCAAATTGTAATATAATAGACAGTTCACATTTTTACTTGTTAATTGAATAATAATAGTAGTAGATTGGTAGTAGTGGTAGTAGCAATGATAATAATATTAATAATAATAAAATTAATAAAAATATTTGTTACCAATTTATTTATTATATTTTAAACACAAAATACATTAATTTTTATCATATATTATTATACATGTGTATATTACTTGATATTATAATTAATAGTATATAATTAATTTCAATGATATTTATTAATATCTATGTATTATTTGTTAAATCAATATTCGGTACTATATTCAGTTTTTGGTTCATAACGGTTTCGGCATGGTTCAGTATGGTTTTTAGTTTAGTTTTTTTGTAAATATTTAGTACCATATCAAATTCATCATAAAATATGGTTTAATTCAGTTCGGGATTAAAATTATTCGGTTCAGTATGGTTTTAATGTCTTTCAATTTGGTATTTTTCATCCCATGCTTAGCCCTAGATGCAGTAAAGAATGATATTTTAAAAAAAAATTGATATTAATGAGTTAGGGAATGATTTTTTTTTTAATGTTAATGGAAGTGGTTTAAACGGTATTTTAAAAAATTGGAATAATAATTGATATTAATGAATTGGGATATGATTTTTTTTTTTTTTTGAGTTTATCGAATTGGTTTAATTTCCCACTATAAGATGAGAGTAAGGAGAGATAGAAATTTAAACCCTACTATACATATATGGATATCCACATTTTTTATCATACGGATTACTCATCAGAATTATTACTAGTTTTAAAACTATTAATTTAAATTTTTAATCAAATTTGATGAGCCTTCACTCAATCAAATGAAAAGTTACATATGTCAACACAGATAAATTCATTAAAAAAAAAACATTAAAACTAACAGAGAGTAAATCTCTACAGTATATAAAATAAAAATAAGGAAATAAATTGAAATATCTTTTTGGGAAAATTCTTTTTAGTCTAAAAATGACCGATTGGAGCAATGTACGTACGTTGACCTAATGTTATTTTTGTTCCTCATATTGGTTGGCAAATTAATAATAATCACTATGATATTTGACTTTGAACAATTTAATGCACCACCATGCCTGCGGTCCAAGAAGGGTGGTGGGAAATTTTGGGAGTAAATTTGAATACCTAACCACCAATTTAGGTCAAATTTAGCACCAATGAATCATTAATGAAAAATAAATAATATATTTTTTTCTTATGGAATTTACTCCTGAGATGGAAGTGCAATTTGATCAAATATTCTTCGAGAACATATTTTTTTATTTGGTCTTATTATATTAAATATAATACAATTTTTATTTATCTATCTCCCAAACTAAGAAACGTGACAAGAATAACATTATGATACCTTTGATGATGTCCATTTATTGTTGTTCATAATTACTTTTTTATCAAGTTAATATAAACTAAGATGCCCTTAATATTTGAGGGCTCTATAATATTAATGTCTTGCTCTACAAGTCTAGAGAACATGATTTAAAAAAATAATTAAAGATAATACTATCAATTATATCATTAGTTGCGTATTTTGGCAGTCCATATAAAATTGATGTAGTCATTAATTGCCTTCGGAAATAATCTAACCTTAAAGCACTCTTCCTTTTCATCCTTTCAAGTTCCAAGTCTTCCATCCCATTATTATCCTTCAATTGAGTATGTTCATTTATTAATAAGAATATTTAAGACCGATTGTACAGTTAACAATTATGGGTAAAATACAGTTTAATTTTATTTCAATTTTGTTATCAAATTTTAATTTATATTTTTTTTATATATCAAATTTCTATATAGTTTTATAGTAGTTACTTAAAAAAACTTCGGTATCTAAATAATCTACAATTACTATTTCAATTCATAATTAATTTTTTTTACAAATAAGTTCATATTTTTTAAATATTTATAGAAAAAAAGAAAAAAAAATTAAAAATTATTTTGATTCTGCCTAACAAGAGGTATCAAAGCCTATGAATAGAAAACCTTCAAATTTTATATATTTTGTGGACTAAATTAAAAAAATAAAGAGATTAAGGAATCAAAATTATTTTTAAGTGAAATTTAGAGAATTAAAAATTTTAGAAGTACCCTTTTTAAACAAAATTAAAATCAGATGATAAAAAAAGAAATAAATTAAATTTTAATATCTAAATTGTAATAAATGTAAAGTTGGGTGATCACCGATATATTTAACTCTAAAAATGATCCATAACATATACATACTTCCTATTGTTATTGTTTGATGACTTAATAAATACCTCTTAATTTTTTTTTTTAAAAAAGCTAGATAAATTAAAAGATAATTCAATTGAATAAGCACATAGTCCTATCATAAAAAGTTATAATCTTAAGTGAATTAACACGTTTCTATTTCTTAAAATAGCACTGCTTAAATGAAATAATATTTCTAGCTTTTCCTTAAATTCAAATATGAAAATAGAACTGAATACGGAATTAGAAAAAATGTCAAACTATACTGAAATATTAATTGCTTTTAGTTCTTCATGTAGAATTCATTATACAAACAAACGGTGTGTTTTATTCTTTGAAGAGCCTTATTTACACTGGAAGAAGTACGAAGTGTGGCAGAAGCTAAGCCACAGGCAGCGTCAACAAAGAAAATGGATAACATGATAGGCATTCAGCCACCAAAATGCAAATGAATTGAACAATTGCAGGAGGCTGTCCATGGGTCGAAACATTTAAAAAATGTAAATTCTCTAGATGAATTTAAAAATTGGAGAATTTAAAAAATAATTTTTAAATTTGACTCCAAAAATTTAAATTTTTATTTTAAATTGTTCTGAATTTTCAGAAAAATTTGAAGTGAAAATTTGGAAAAAATGGAGAATCTGAATCGGTTCGGCAAAATAAAAATTTATAAATTTATATAAATTTTTAGTTTTTATATTAAAAATTTAATATTTAATAAATTCATAATAATAATAAAATTATATTTTCATATTATATTAAGTATATTATATTTAATAATAGCACTTTTTTTTATAACTTTTCTTTTAATTTTAATTTTAATAATTTTATATTTGAACATATAAAATAAAATGACTATAAATGTTACTATACAAATTTTATTTTATGATTTAAACATATATTAAAAATTAACTATAACAAAATTCAATTGATGAATGTATTTTTTTTTATTTCAATTGAGTAATTAGTATTTAGAATTGTCAAATATTACAAGTTAAGTTAACATTTAATATATTTAGATATGATTTATTATTAAAATTGTAAAATTTTATTTGTAACACATAATTTTATATTTCTAATCTTATCAAGTATTACTTATTAACTTTATAATATATCATCAAAAAATTACATATATATATATATATATATATATATATATAGTGTGTATGTTTCTCTATATATATAGAGAGAGAAAAACAGAGAGTGAGAAATATACACTATTAGTTCCAATTTTAGTTCTTCAATTCTGTAAAATTCAAGATTATTCTGTTTGAACCGATGGTGTGTATGTTTTTCTCGAAATACACATTATCGATTCCAATTTTAGTTCTTCAGTTTAATAGAATTCAAAATTATTATATTTGATGAATTCATAATTTCTAAATTTTCACCAATAAATTTTTTCAGGATGGAAGAAAATTAAACCATCAACAAAAAATTTTCGATTCTAAGGATTTTCAAGATGGTTCAAAACTTTTCAGAACTTATTTCTCTAGAATATAGGCAGAAAAAATAATAATAAAAAAAAAGAAACAACTAGCCAAGTGGTAAAATAGTTTTGAATTTTATGATTTGTCCTATATTCTTTTGACCATGTTGCAAAGTGGTATCATATTACCATTTTGAGTTTCCTATAAATTGAAAATATTTTTTTAGTTAATAGGAAAATCATATAATATAAGTATCAATATACCGTATAATAAGAATAATTTTTTAAAAATTTATAATAATAAAAATTGAATTTTATATTTTAAAATATTCTTAAAAATAAAAATGATGAAACTTTCAATTTTTACAATTCTTTTATAATTTTTTCAGGAAACAAACAAACATAGATAGAATTCCTATATTTTTTTGTTTGCTTTGCATAAGAAAAATGGTAAATAGCATTGAATGTATCATTTAAAAAAGTTAAGACTTTAATTCGATTAATCCGTGGAAAGAGGCACAAGAATTCAAGTGCCATTTAATTTATTTTTGACTTTCTCTAATTGAACCCAAATTAAAGCATACTCTTCAATTATTTGACTTAAAAGGCCCAATAAGAGATGGACACCAATTATCAAATTTATTTTATTTTATTTTTTTGAGAATGACACCAATTGTCAATGTTGAAAGAACTATTTGTCAACCTTTGCATGTAGACTCACCTTTATTCATTGGAAAAAGTAGCTGAATTGAATTAATATTTAAATAACCAAAAATAATAATAAAAATAAAAATAAATTGATAAATAGCTTAAAATGTATATGAATTATAATATTATCACATTTTTATATTATATATCTTTAACCTAAATTTTAATTCAAATCCATAAAACACTACTTAAGAAAATTTCATCAATTTTCTCATATTTTATTTTATTTCTTTAGATGTTTTCATTAGCAAAGCCATAATTGTGGCCTTATGATTGTTGACAACATTATATTAGACTAATCATTTGGAAACTGGCCACAATTCTCATCCTTTGCTTAATAAACCAAAATGTATTTGTTTCGCATGGCTATTAAGAATGAGTGGACTCAAATAACGAGGTCCCAAAACCATCATATCATGGCTTATATCAACAGAATTGATAAAAGGGTCATTTCGGCCCTCTGAAATTGTGTGTGAGAATCAAATAAACTAAATTTTGAACTATTTCAACAAATAAGTCTAAAACTAAAACTTTTATTTAAAAACCAAATTAATAAATTAATAAAAAGAGTACATTTCACTTCTAAAAAATTAATAAAAAAATTCATTACTGTTATTGTTCTTATTTTTCTTTTACTTTTCAAAATTTTTTTTTGAAACTTTGTGAATTTTGAGAGTTTTAATCCACACTCGCATAATACAAAAATGTGATTAAATTCATAAAATAAATCATTTGGTTTGTGTTAATAATTAATTCAAATCGCTTATCTACCACTTAACTCCCTCGTACACCAATGGAATTCAAATTTAATTAGAGGAAAACGAAGCTCACACTTAGTTCATTGTAGCTATTGCTAATATATACAAAACATAAGACTAATTAACCACCAAAGAATCTAAAACTAACCCATAGCATGCAACCACCTAAGCCAAAAAAAGTTACAAGGGAAAAAATAAGACTAAAGCTAAGTCATTTGATCGCCAAACTAACTTTGACCAATCAAGCATAATGCAATAGCTTGATTACCACTAACAGAAGCTTAATAGCTTGAGCTTGATCATTAGCATCAATAGTTCAACAATAACTTCTTATATTATGTTAACACCCAACCCCCCCACCCCCAAACCAAGTTGGTGTATATAGGTTCTAGATATCCAATTTGAGAATAGAGCTCTGGAAATGTAGTGATGATAATGGTTAGGTGACAATCACTTAGTTGATGATGAATGGTAACTAGAAGTAAATGAATAAGACCTTGCTGCACTTTCTATTGAATAATATGTCAATCAATTTCAATGTATTTGGTCATTTCATGGAACACAATATTTTTTTTATAATTTTAATAGCTAAAAAATTATCACAATATAAAGTAGTTAAACCAAGATCAATGTGAAATTTTTTAAGTAAAAACTAAAGCCTTTGAAGTTCACAAGTAACAAAAGCAAGTGCTCGGTATTCTACTTCTATGAAAGAGCATGAACTTGTTTATTGCTTTTCAGATTTCTAGAAAATTAAAGCTAAGCTTAGAAAGACACAATAGGCTATAACAAAGTGATAAGTATCAACGTTGCATGATCAATTTCAATTAAATCTCTTTTTTAACTTTAATGACCAATTGTGAGCTTTAAAGCTTTCAAAGGAGTTCAAGTCCAAAATTCCTCACAATCCTTTCTTATGATTATGAGGAGGATCACGAGTCATGTGACATTCAAGCAACAAAAAAATGTTCAAAAGCAACAGTCATATTTTTATATCCTTACGATTGTGATCATACTGTTCATAATTATAATACTTTTTTTTTAAAATAAAAAGTAAATTGATTGAGAATTTGATGAAGATTGAGAGATGGGCATGAATTTACAAACCTCCAATAGTCATTTTTTGAGCTTCCACTATAAATACTACCTTTAGAACTTCATTTTAAGAAGTTAGATAATTGGCTGAGCTAATTCTTTATTGAAATTAGTTATGCATTGAAAACTTTTTTTCCATTTTTTTCTTTATAATTCAATACTTGTGCTCAAACTCTTAAGAGATTTTGGGGAGCGTTAGTTATAGGACTATCATTCTACTATTTCTTTGAGAATTAAGAAGTGGGCAATAAAGTCCTACAACTTAAGTTTGTGTTGAGCCTAGTGAAAAACACAAGTTGTTGATAGGTTTGTGTTGAGCCAAGAAAAACACATAGTTTGTAGAGTTGGTGTTAATATCAAAATACCTACTATAGAATCTTTTTAATAAGATTAAAGTGGTAGACTAAAAATCCTAACTTGGCAAATTTTGGGAGCAAAGTAGGTTTATTAGAATTTGAACCACTATAAGTCTAAGTGTCCTATTTCATTTCTTTTATCTTATTGTAACTTCCTTTGAATTTGTCAGTTTAATTTTAGTTCCTTAAATTTTCCTTAATTACATTGAAAACTCTTATTCACCCCTCCCCTCTTGAGTGTTTTTTAATAAGCAACCTACTTTGAATGTTAGTTTTCATACTATCAACATCAAATTATCAATTGATTTAGTATGAAACCAACAAAAATATAAAATCAAGAGAAAATATCATTGTGAATTTATAAATCAAGTAAACGAATAAAAGGATAAGATACTAATCCAAATAGGAGAGAAGGCTCAAGAGAATAGGAGATTAGAAAAGGTTAGGGTTAGGGTTTATCAAGACTAGAAAAAAAAGAAAATTCGATAAAGTAAGAGACTAAAGAGGAAAAAGAAATATATATATATATATATATATATATATATATATATATAGGACATGAGTGAGACGCAATAAAAAATGAGAGGGATGGGTTGGGTTTTCATACTATTAACATTAAATCATTGTTTGATTTAGTATAAAAACCAATAAAAAAAACATAGACTCAAGAGAAAATATCACTATGAATCTATAATTCAAGTAAAAGAATACAAGAATAAGAGACTAATCCAATTTTTAATGGAAAAATAAAGACTAATCCAAATAGGAGAGAAGGTTCAAAAGAGTAAAAACCTAGAAAAAGTTAGGGTTAGGGTTATTAAAGGTTGGAAAGAAAGAAAAATTTGAAAGAGTAGAAGACTAAAAAGGAAGAAGAAACATTGAGAGAGAGAGAGAGAGAGAGAGAGAGAGAGAGAGAGGCAGGAGGAGAGGGCGTGAGTGAGGCAATAGAATATGAGAGGGAAGGGTAGGATTTTTTCTCTTTATATATATACTATAAACCCTATATAAAACAATGTTATTTTATGTTTATATATAATATCAAAAACTTGATCAGTTCGGATGGAGAAATGTCTCCCCCAAACCACTGACCAAAAATTAAGAACTCCATTATATCTCAATCGAACTGCCAATTCTCAAACTTAATTATTAAATTAAACGAATAATTCAAATTTTTTTTGTCAAAAACTCGTACATGGACAGTTCATGTTCAGTCCTATCAATCAAAGTGGTGTTCTCTCTCTTCACCTAACCCTCAATTCTCTCTACTCGTTCTCTTTCTTTTTCTTGGTGTTTTCTTTTAGGTTGGGTGGTTTTTTTTACCATTTTTTTTTGCCAAAAATACCCAATTTCATTAATTTTTTTTTTGCCTTTTCATAATGTATAATAGTTAAGTTTAGGATTAATCTTAATTAAGTAAGGGTTTTATCCATTTTAAATAATTTTTTATTGGATGTTTTTAGTTTTTTTAGTCATATGTCCTTTGATCTATCTAATGAAGCTATGAGTTAGTAGTTATGATAGTGTTTTGTTATAAATGGTGGATGTGTTGACACCTGATTTTTAATAGTTCTCTAAAGTGGTCCAATGATGAAAATTTCCTACCAACAAAATAGAGGATAACCTTGAAAAGGGTTATCCACATCTTCTTCTAGAGCCATTACCTGTAAACCTTTAAACCGGAAACCCAAACCTTTAAACTAGATGTCCAAATCTTTGAACTAGAAGCTTAAAAGACTAAACCATTTCTTAAAACACCTAAGTAAGAATCAACTTTTTAAACCAAATATTAGGTGTGAAATTGAGATTTTAAAACATTGAACCATGACTTTAAAAGGTTGAATCAAAACTTCCAAGGTTTAGTTTGATGGTTTGGAAACCAAATCAAACCTAAATGCCTTGAAAGCTTTGAGAACCCTAAAAAGCTCACTAAGCCAGACTTATAGGACTTAAAAGGCCTTTAGAACTCAAAGGATTTGAAAAATAATCCAAAAATAAGTTGAAAATACTAACAAAGGACTATGGAAGAGATGGACATGCGTGGGTCCTAAAAACCCACACATGTGGGGAGGGTCCACATATCAATCACCCCGTGTGCCAATTATTAATCATTATCATTTTAAATTGACTAACATTGAAGTGTGGTAATGCATTATTAAAACCAAAACGAACTAGGGTAGTGGAAAAGTAATTTAGGATATGTATATCAAGAAATAGTCAAGTAGATGCTACTTCCCAAACCCATAATTTCTAATAAGGGAAATGAGTTTTCATTTTTCTACATTGGATTTCCTGACTATGGTCTGGTGGCGACTCCAAAACTCACAGAGTTGGCTCTTTAATGGTTGTCGCTCCAACATCATTAACATTCAGATTTAAAATACCTTGTCGCTTATCTCTTGTGTGTTGTGACCACCACCTATACCATGCACCACACAATGCTTGAAGAAGATAGTTTGATTTTGCTTCGATTGGTGCCTTTTATCGCATCTTGTTTGATGTATCCAAACTAAGAAGGTTTCTTCTGATGTCTTCTAGGAGAATATTTTATTTTTCCTATTTTTACTGTACATTTATTTCAAAGAAATGTCAATTTTTATTGTTTTAGAGTTATTTTCAATAAAATTTCTTGTATTGAAATCTGTAACTCTATATTTGGTTGAATGAAATCACCAAATTTGACTTAAAAAAAACTGAGGAAAGACTTGCTTACTCCAAGCATATACATTGTAGTAAATGGAAAATGAATAATATTTAATTGGATACAATATTATATTTTACTACCAATAACATGGACAATATATCGTCGATAGAAACATTTTACTGAAATTTCCATCCTTTAATTTCAAATTTTCAAAAATAATAAATAAATAAACTAGTTACAAGTATAGTTCTTTAAATCATGGCATGACCGGTGAGATTCACCCATATCCTTTTATGTTTTTAAATTCCATCAATTTAATTAGTTGTCCAATTAAAATTAGTGCTTTTATATTTCTATATTATAGGGTAAACACGTGTCTTTGTCTATTGAGGTCCTATTTATTTTGAGTGTTTTATACTTAAATTTTTAATAATTGGTATATAAGTGACAATGCTTATCTAATAATAGTTTGGCATACATAATTAAGGACATAAATTTTTCACTAATTACGAATTAAGAAAATAAAATGCTCCAAAATAGATGAGACAAAACTTTTGTTTTAAAAAACAGAGAAAACTTAATTAAATAAAATTCATAAAAGAATTAGGTGAAAGCAAATAAAGTAAAGCTAACGTGTGCGTATATATATATATATATACACACACACTAAAGCAATAATGTGGACTGTAAAATATATATATATATATATATATATGTATGCCAAACTATAATATTTATTATAGGGCAAACGCGTGTCTTTGTCTATTTATTTTGAGTGTTTTATACTTAAATTTTTAATAATTGGTATATAAGTGACAATGCTTATCTAATAATAGTTTGGCATACATAATTAAGGACATAAATTTTTCACTAATACCGAATTAAGAAAATAAAATGCTCCAAAATAGATGAGACAAAGCTTTTGTTTTAAAAAACAGAGAAAACTTAATTAAATAAAATGCATAAAAGAATTAGGTGAAAGCAAATAAAGTAAAGCTAACGTGTGCGTATATATATATATATATATATATACACTAAAGCAATAATGTGGACTGTAAAATAAAATAGACAAATGGATATAGCTAATTAATTAATGAAATTGTAGGGATAAGTGAGGATTTGAGATGGTAGACTCATGGAAATGGCAAAGTATAGACAATAGTTTACAGCTTAGTTAAATTAGAAACCACCACGTAAACAAACATGGGAATTGAATTGCATTTGATGTAAAAGATCTTTTTGTAATTAATAATATGCAATGATAGACGTCCTTAATTAATCATCTTCCTCGTCTTAGGATATTGCTCCAATTTCTTGAAAAAATTGGAACAAACTTTGAAAGTTACAACAATCCAACATGTCATTGTCGCTGCCATGAATTTTAACCATGCTAAATAATATTTTCATTGCTTGGTTAATTTGTAGCTTCAAAAGGGTAAGCATATTAACTTCGTATAGAATTAATACATTAGTTTTGGATATATATTTTTAATGTAAAAATAATAGAAAAGTTTTTTCCGTACAATTCTTCAGTAGGGCTAGCGGTGGAAAATACATTTAATATATATATATATAGTAGTAATAATAAGATCATTTTTGTAATAAATAAAAATAGATAACATATAGACTCTACATTCAAATATACCAAGAAATATTGTGAACTAGTCTTCAATTCCACCCAAAATTTTGTAGAAACCAATCATAATTAAAACAGTATATATATATATATAAAGTAAACATATATACAAAGAAATATCGTAAGTAGCAATAGAAAAATGAACTCAAATAACATTTAAATATGAAGAAAATCATTCAAACTTTCATCTCTCTTAATCTTTCTTCTTATAAAAAATTAAATAAAATTCCATTCAAATGGACAAATTTGCAAGGTTGAGAAAACAAAGATTGTTGTAAAATTTTCAGCTAATGTAAATTTACAAATTCGAAAATTCAAATGGAAAAGAAAAAAAAAGAGACAAGATTAGAAAATCAAAACAACAAAATAATATATTATTTTAGCTATTGTTACAAATTAATTAATAAAAAATTGATAAAATAAACTTCGAAATTTATGTCAATGTCGGGACTCTCGTGATCATCATTCATTACAATACCATGCCCACATAACCGCACAAAATCATAAAAATTGTAATTATAATCAACATCAATCACTAAAGAGAAACATTATCCTCCATGATCCGTCACTATAATCTATTATGAATCATCATCCCTTCTACGTAAAGTCAAGAATTATGTTTCACCATTCAATCCGAAATCACCTATATGCCCTCCATTGACGTCGCTGTCAAGTTTCATAACATCAAATTTATTAGGGACAGCATTGTCCAAGTAGGTGGAATTTCAGCAATCTATCTACATATGCATGTTCATAGCACGTGACAACTCTCTAATTACCAACTCATGCCGGTGGCACACAAAGCGGCCTCGTAACAGCAACGCTCGTATGATCTCTGCAACTCAATACTTTAAGGAGCCTGCAAGAGGGACCCTTCCCCAGTGGAGGTTTCCTGCCCGTATCTCCCTTAGGCGGCGGGAACATCATGCTCGAAGGATTCCGGCGAACTTGCCGGCTTTTTATATCTCTAAGCTCCATCCCTGCAGGTGGCTTCACTACTCCAAACATCAGCACGTACCATCTTGGCTTAGCTAACGTTCGTTTGGCCGTGCTCCCGTGTTCACTTCTTCCGATGCTTCTCACTGATGAGTTTCTCTGCATGGAATTATCAGAAGCTGGCGATGTTTTAGAAGTGGAATACCTCTCAAGTTTACGGTAATCCAGGGACCGGCTGTTCCGCATCATGAGCTTAGTACTGTTAATACTACCCGAACGAGGAACTGAGGAGTGCAACCCAGATAAAGATTCCGATCGTCGGCGAAAAGATATGCGTCTTTTGTCTTGGTGATGAGATTGAAGTGAAGGTGAGAGGTCTTTGAAGGGTATGAGCTTGCCACAGAAAATGATGTCTTCAGCTGAGCACATGTCGGAACTGAAGTTGCTGAAGAACTCGAAGAATTCATCAGGTGGCTCAGATGACGATCTTCGACTGTGGGGGCTGGCTTCATTGTCATCTTCGAGTGGAAGATCGCAGAGAGAAAGAGCTTCTTCTTCGTCTTCTTCTTCATCTTCTTCATGATGATCATCATCTTCTAAGTGGTGGAGTGGATCAGTGTATTCTCCCATTGATTTGGAGAGGAATAGAGAGATGAAATGCGTGGAAAGAAATAAGAGGCTAAGTTTGAAATGTGTTTTCTATGCTGAGAACAGGTGAAGGGAATTTTTATATATAATATATACTCTTATATATTAGATTGGATAGATATATACATACAAAAAGAAAGAGAGACAAAAAGAAAAATAAAAGGGAAAAAGAAAAGAATGATGTTCTAGAAATGGACAATGAGTGTGCTGTAGTTATATATGTATTTTGTGTAGGAGATGATTTTAAAGAGATTCATATTTTTGCTTTTACTTGTAATTGGCTTCTAGAAATTAGCTTTGTAGAGAAAATGGGAGGAAGGTGATAGAGAAAAGGATCTAGAAACACAACGACAAACAGAAGATGAATACTATGACAAAATACTGAATTGATGCGTATATTATTATTGCTATTATTATAATTATTAAGTTTAAATAATTTAAATATTAACATATAGTGTAAAAGTTTTATTTTGAATCAGATTTATAATATATAAATGGACAATATTTTATGCCGTAACCAATAATGTAAGTATTACTGATTGTGATAATTTTTTATTTTGTTCATTTTTAATTATATAATTATAATAATAATAAATAAATAAATAAATTAGTTGCAATTTATATTTATAGATGTATGACTTTGGTATCAACCAATATTAACCTTGCAAACTTTTATATCATATTCGATATATAACATTATTTATAAAGAATTTAATTTACGTATTGGATTAAACCCATGAGCTCAGAAGCATTTTAAGACGGTACTATTAACATAAGGTCCAGTTTATTTGATAACGATTTAGGCCTTCACCTCTTTTATTTCAACACAAGAAAATAATTTAAAATTTAAATTAAAACTAATCATGTTATTACTTTTATTTTTTAAACAATTTTAACCCAGTTACAATTTTACTATCTCTTGCATATAATTTAAAATTATTAAGAAAAAATATAAATATTATTAGAATAGTTAAACAATAATTTTTTGAGATGAAAAATGCATTAAATACTTAATATTTTTTTAAGAATATTAATATCTAACTATTTTTATTTCGTATAATTTCTTTCATATTGACTCTAAAAGTTGAATTCAAACTAATAAAAAAAATCTCTTAATTATATAAAAATAATTGTTAACATATTATAATTATATTATGAATTTTATTGTGCGTGGATATATACATTTTTGTTAAACTTGCTCAAACTTTTTTAGAAAACTTTTTAAATAATGTTTGGTGATGAGTAGTTTAGTAGTTTATCGGTATTATTTCTTTTAATTTATTATATAATTTTTTTTTGAAAAAAGAAAATTATTAGATAGGTTAAAGATTCGATTTTTATCTTTTTTTCATTCAAAAAAACTTTTAAATATTAATATAAATTAAAAAGAATGTGAGCGAAATCAATGCAGTGATATATGTATAGACATTGAGTGGTAAAATAGTAAACTGAAAGGTTTCCATTCATTTTCAAGAACGTTCAACCAAGCTGATTTGGCTGGGGGTAGTTGAGTTCATCCATTCACGTACACGGTTTTGGTCAGACCACGTAATTGCCACGCCTCTAAAATTCCCAATACATATCATACGTAGAAAATACCAAAGGGCTCGTATGAAAGGGAGGCTCAGACAGATTATGCACGTAATCCAAGGAAAAACCAAAAAAAAAAAAAAACCATATCTTCAAATAATAATGTTTCACTTTTTTTAAAAAAATCTCAAAATAAAAAATTTACATTTTTAGTTTTGAGTTGCTAAGTGTGTTTTTTCTTTGACAATTTGCTCAAAATAAGAAATTTCTGTATGTAGCTCCTAATCAAACTTTTCCCATGTAAACCAACTTATAAAAGTTTTATCAAGAATGACGTTGATTTAATTCTTTGACTAATTTAATATTTCAATATTGGTCTTTTACACTATGTGAATACGGGTGAAAATAAGAGGAAGAGAAGAGAATTGGAGGAAGATGAAATTATATTTTATTTGACAATTACAAATATTTTTAAGAGAAAAAGAATTAAAAGAGAATTATTTTCTCTCATTTTCTTTGCAGAGGGAAAAATCATTACATCCCAAATTGAGGTGTAAATTTTTTTTCATCCTAGTAGGAAAAATCAATTTATATAAATAGGCATTTTTTTTCTATTATTTTATTGATAATTCTAAAATAACCCTTTTAATCATTTAGATTTTTATTTTTTTTCTAATTTATTGTTCTTGCTTCTCCCATTTGTTGTGGTTAAGTTGGTTTTCCCTATATTTTTATGAATAATTTCTTTATATTATTAGTTTATTAATAAATTGATATTTGAAAATTTTTTATATTGATAAATTAGTAAACCTTTGTAAACCATGACATATTTTATAGGAGAATAAAAATAAATCAACAAAATATGTGTATAATTTAAAATATAAAAAATTTAATATAAATCTGTAGGAAGATGTATTATATAAATGTAATATATTGGTTTAGTCATTTTTTTACAATTATTTTTCCATTCTCCTTATAGTTATCCAAACACAATTCTAATATTTTTTCTTACTTTACCTTTCCATTTATTTTTCATTATCCAAATACAAATGGATCTAAAACTTCCCCTCCCTTCCCTTCCCTTCCCCTTCCCCTTCCCCTTCCCCTTTCCCCTTGTGTTCATGCATAGTGTTAAAGTTTTTTCTTTCAAAAATGGATCACTTTCCTTTCCTTTAAATGATCTTCTTCTTTCTCAACCTTTTTTTACTTGTTTTTTTTTTCTCAACCCTTTTTTAATTGTCTTTTTTTTTTCTCAACCTTCTTTTACCCTTTTTTTTCTCAACAATTTTTACCATCTTTTTTCTCAATTTTTTACTGTTTATTTTTTTAACATTTGTCTTCATCTTTTTTTTTTCAACGTTTTCTTTTTTTTCAAACATTTTTTTATCGCCTTCATTTTTTTTAACAGTTTATTTTTCTTCAAATGTCTTTTTTCTCTCTCACTCTTTCTCAATTTAATTCAATTGCAGTATTGATGTGAATCCAAGTTCAAAGCCTAAAGAGATCCAAGATCCATTAATAGTACAAGAAGGCCTAATCACAAGGTCCAAATCCAAGAAGCTTCAAGAAACCATATTGGGTTTAATTAGGGACATTTGGAAAGCCCAAGAATTTCAACCCAATAAAGCATCCATGGAGGCCCAAGGAATAATATTTAACTTGTTTTTGTATTAATAACAAATAGGGTTACATGTAGCCACCATATACAAGTTAATAGGGTAATTAATACCAAGTAATGACTATTAATGTGGGTAGTGGTTATTAAGAGTTAAAGGGGTAATTAATACCAAGTAATGGCTATTAATGTGGGTGGTGGTTATTAAGGCCATTTAAGAGTAAAAGTAATCCTATGTGTGTGAGTCTATTTTAGTAGTTTGTGCATGGACTTGTACTCTATATAAACAAGTCCTTTTTCTTTCTTTTGTAGCATGAATGAATTTGATATATGAATTATAACTTTGTTTGAGTTTTATTGTGAGGAATTTTGTCTTTAATTTCTTGCATAAACTTTGTGACTTATCAAGCTTTATTCTAGCTTGTGGTGTCAAAATCTAAATCTTTGTTTTCTTGTTATTTATCAAACTTTCTTGTTTGTGGCATAAGAGGAAATTCAAAGTCTATCTTAGTATCTTTATCCTTGTTGGTAAAGGGGTTAAGTAGCATCTCTCTTCTTACTTCAATCTTTGAATGATCTGAATTTGTGGATTAAATTGATAATTTCTAGTTTTCTTCTAATTCAACTTATCATAGTATTCTTGCTATTGGGGAGTTAATTGATGAAACCTACAATTCCCATCATAAGTGGTATCAGAGCATTGGCTCAAGATTGAGGTTTGTGTATCCGAAACTATCTTTTAGTTTTCAACATCTTGTGTTCATCTTATATTTTTCACCTTTCTTGCTATCTACTGTTCTTGTTATTTTTTTTATTCTTCTTATCTCAAGATTTTGTTTACATATATCAAAAAAAAAAGTTGTTATCTTTGAGATTTTTGTGATACCTTTCAATTTATGCATATATCAAAAAAAAAAAAAAAGAAATTCATCCATAAAAAAAAATATATGTTATCTTTGATATTCTTGTGTTAGATCTCAGTTTACATTAAAAAAAAATTGACTCTTCATATTCCATTGAGATCTATCTTTATAATTCTGTCTCTTTGTGTTCTTTGATGATCTATCTTTGTTTTTCATTTCTATTAGCCTATTTGTTACAAATTGTTCATTTCTTTAAGCCTACCTTATTGTTTTCTTGTTAGCCTACCTTATTATTATTATTTTTTTATCATTGATTACTACATTCTTGAATTTTGTTTGATTGAGAAACTTAGTTCATCTAAGAAATCAAAAGGCAAATCTGAGAGGTAAAAGGCAAGAGTGTGAGATCATTAGAGAAAAAGCCAAAATTGAGTGTAAACACGAGTGGTATACATCAATTTTGAGTGAAACACGTGAGGGAGTGTTGTGATATTGTTTCTTTCTATTTTCTTTTGTTAAAATTTTAGGTTTTATAATCATGTCAAAAGACATAAGTTCTTCTTCTATAAATGATCATGTGATTCAAGCTATGCAACAATAATTTGAAAGAATGTTTAACATGATGGCGGAAGTCAATGAGAAATTGGAGAGGCATGATGGCATCCTTAACCAATTATAAGGAGAGCCTAGACAAAGGAGACATCCACCAATTGACCAAGAGGACTATGAAGGAGAGGATGAATTGGATGATGATCAAGTCACCTTGGTGGGACAACAAATCAATCCCAGGAGACAAGTTAGGAGAGGACGTCCTAATGATGATGTTGATCGCAACCTTGGAAGCATCAAAATGAAGATTCCTTCATTCCAAGGAAGAAATGATCTAGATGTGTACCTTGAATGGGAGAGGAAAGTGGAACTCATCTTCGAATGTCATAATTATTCGGAGGAGAAAAAGGTAAAACTTGTCGCTGTTGAGTTTAGTGATTATGCAATTGTTTAGTGGGATCAATTTTGCAAGGAAAGACGTAGATATGGAGAAAGACCCGTAGAGTCTTGGAGGGAAATGAAGCAAATAATGAGAAAGAGGTTTATTCCAAGACACTACTATAGAGAGCTTCATCAAAGGTTACAAACTCTAATTCAAGGATCCATGAGTGTGGAGGAGTATCACAAAGAAATGGAGAAGGCTTTGATTAAAGCAAATGTGGTAGAAGATCGTGAAGCTACCATGGCAAGGTTCTTGAGAGGGCTAAACAAAAACATTGCTGATGTTGTTGATTTGCAACATTATGTGGAGATTGAAGATATGGTGAATTTGACCATGAAAGTGGAAAGGCAATTGAAAGGAAAGAGGTATGATTCTAAACCAAATGTGGGTTCTTCTTCTTCTTGGAAAACTTCTTGGGGGAAAAAGGATGATAAACCTTTTAATAAGTCAAAAGTGGAAGAAACTAAACCTAAAATTGACTTGGGTAATAAGGGAAAGGGTGAGAATCAACCAGCCCAAACTAGGGGAATCAAATGTTTTAAGTGTTTGGGTCATGGGCACATTGCTAGGGAATGTCCAAATAAGAAAGCTATGATTCTAAGGGATGGTGATATTGAATCAGAGAGTGAGGGGGATAGTGATGATGATATACCTTCTTTAGAAGATTGTAATGATGTTGAATGTGCTAAGGGAGATAATCTTGTTGTTCAAAGAACAATGAGTTTGCAAAATAAACATGATGTCCATAGGGAGCAAAGGGAAAATTTGTTTCATACTCATTATTTGATTTCTAAAAAGTTATGCAATATGATTGTGGATAGCGGAAGTTGTACTAATGTAGCAAGCACTTTGCTAGTGGAGAAATTGAAGTTGCCTACTACCAAACACCCAAGACCATACAAGTTGCAATGGCTTAATGAAAGTGGAGTTGTAAAGGTAAATAAGCAAGTTCTAATTTCTTTTCAAATTGGTAGATATAAGGATGAGGTGTTGTGTAATGTGTTACCAATGTTGGCCGGACATATGTTGTTGGGGAGACCTTGGCAATATGGTAGAAGGGCTAATCATGATGGATTCAAAAATATGTATACTTTGACTATGGATGGAAAAAGGTTTAACCTTGGACCATTAACTCCAAAATAGATTTTTGAAGACCAAATGCGCATCAAGCAACAATATGAAGAAATAGGTTCTTCATTGGGAAATTCTTTGGGAAGGGAAACCTTTGAGAGTAAAGAAAAAGGTGAGATGAGTGAACCTAAAAATTCTAATTCTCTTGACCAAAATGGAAAACACATGGTGAGAGAAAACAAGGAAGGTTCAAATGAAAGAAAAATGAGTGTTTATGCAAAAATGAGTGATGTGAAGGAAGCTATGCTTTTGAGGCAACACATGCTTGTACTTATGTACAAGGAGATTTTGCATATTTCTAACGAAATATCCAATGGTTTGCCTAGTGTTGTTGTTGATCTTTTGCAGGTTTATGAAGATTTATTCCCAGAAGAAATTCCAAATGGTTTGCCACCTAAAAGAGGCATTGAGCACCAAATTGATTTCATACCCGGAGCAAGCATTCCAAATAGACCAGCATATAGATGTAATTGGGAGGAGACCAAGGAAATCCAAAAGCAAGTGAGTGAGCTTATGAAGAAGGGTTATGTTCATGAAAGCATGAGTCCATGTGCCTTACCCGTCTTGTTAGTGCCTAAGAAAGATGGAACTTGGAGGATGTGTGTTAATTGTCGTGCCATCAATAAAATCACGGTAAAGTATAGACAAGTTCTTTAGCGAAAAGCTAAGTGGAGCAAGTCTAAACTACCCTACATATGATAAGAAGTTCTATGCATTGGTGAGGGTTCTAAGGACATGGTAGCATTATCTTAGTTACAAAGAATTCATAATTCACACTGACCATGAGTCCTTGAAGTATCTCAAAGGACAAGGAAAGCTCAATAAGAGACATGCAAAATGGGTGGAATTCATTGAATCCTTTCCGTACATCATTAAGTACAAGCAAGGGAAAGAAAATGTGGTGGCCGATGCATTGTCAAGAAGGTATGCCTTGATCTCTAAACTTAATGCAAAATTATTAGGATTTGAATACATCAAAGATCTTTATTCTAATGATCCTGATTTTTCTAATGTTTATGGGGCATGTGAGAAAGGGGGTTTTGATAAGTTCTATAAGTTTGATGGTTTTCTTTTTCGGGAAAACAAATTGTGTGTGCCACAAAGTTCTTTAAGAGAGTTACTTATGAGAGAGGCACATAGCGGAGGTTTAATGGGGCATTTTAGGATTAAGAAAACTTTGGATGTGTTGGGTGACCATTTCTTTTGGCCACACATGAAAAGGGATGTTAAGAGAATTTGTAAGAAATGCATTACTTGTAAACAAGCCAAATCCAAAGCAATGCCTCATGGTTTGTATGCACCTCTTACCATACCAAATGAACCTTGGGTAGACATTTCTATGGATTTTATTTTAGGATTACCTAGGTCCAGGGGAGGGAGAGATTCCATTTTTATTATTATGGACAGGTTTAGCAAAATGGAACATTTCATTCCATATCACAAGACGGATGATGCAACCCATATTGCCAATCTATTCTTCAAGGAGATTATTAGGCTACATGGAGTTCCAAGGACCATTGTGAGTGATAGGGATGTCAAATTCCTAAGTCACTTTTGGAAGACTCTTTGGGGAAAGATGGGGACAAAGCTTTTGTATTCTATAACTTGTCATCCACAAATAGATGGACAAACGGAGGTGGTCAATAGGACACTTTCAACACTTTTGAGGGTTGTCATCCAAAGAAATCTGAAGAATTGGGAAGAATGTTTGCCACATGTGGAATTTGCTTACAATAGGAGTGTGTATGGTTCAACAAATTGCTCACCATTTGAAGTTGTGTATGGATTCAACCCATTGACTCCATTAGATTTACTACCATTGCCATTGGACAAAGCTAATCTAGAGGGGAAACAAAAAGCTGAGTTCATCAAGACTTTGCATGAGAGGGTGCGTGCAAATATTGAGAAGAAGACACTCCAATATGAAAAGCAACACAACAAAGGGAGGAAGCAAGTCATTTTTGAGCCCGGAGATTGGGTGTGGGTGCACTTGAGGAAGGAAAGATTTCCTAATCAAAGGAAATCAAAGCTTATGCCAAGAGGAGATGGTCCTTTTAAAGGGCTTCAACGCATCAACAACAATGCCTACAAGCTAGAACTTCCAAGTGAGTATGGCAATGTTAGTGCTACTTTCAATGTTAGTGACTTGTCTTTGTTTGATGTAGGTGATAAAGATGATGGAGCTGATTTGAGGATAAATCCTTTTGAAGAAAGGGGAAATGATGTGAATCCAAGTTCAAAGCCTAAAGAGATCTAAGATCCATTAATAATACAAGAAGGCCCAATCACAAGGTCCAAATCTAAGAAGCTTCAAGAAGCCATTTTGGGTTTAATTAGGGACATTTGGAAAGCCCAAGAATTTCAACCCAATAAAGCATCCATGGAGGCCCAAGGAATAATATTTAACTTGTTTTTGTATTAATCACAATTAGGGTTACATGTAGCCACCATATACAAGTTAATAGGGTAATTAATACCAAGTAATGGTTATTAATGTGGGTAGTGGTTATTAAGAGTTAAAGGGGTAATTAATACCAAGTAATGGCTATTAATGTGGGTGGTGGTTATTAAGGCCATTTAAGAGTAAAAGTAATCCTATGTGTGTGAGTCTATTTTAGTAGTGTGTGCATGGACTTGTACTCTATATAAACAAGTCCTTTTTCTTTCTTTTGTAGTATGAATGAATTTGATATATGAATTATAACTTTGTTTGAGTTTTATTGTGAGGAATTTTATCTTTAATTTCTTGCATAAACTTTGTGACTTATCAAGCTTTATTCTAACTTGTGGTGTCAAAATCTAAATCTTTGTTTTCTTGTTATTTATCAAACTTTCTTGTTTGTGGCATAAGAGGAAATTCAAAGTCTATCTTAGTATCTTTATCCTTGTTGGTAAAGGGGTTAAGTAGCATCTATCTTCTTACTTCAATCTTTGAACGATCCGAATTTGTGGATTAAATTGGTAATTTCTAGTTTTCTTCTAATTCAACTTATCATAGTATTCTTGCTATTGGGGAGTTAATTGATGAAACCTACAATTCCCATCAAGTATTTTATTTTATTTTTTAATTTTTGGAACCAACATCTTCAATTAAAATGTGCATCTTTTTTTATTCTTTCTTTCTTCGACTGAATGATTATAAACTAAACATTTTTAACTGTTGTAACAACAAGTAATAAATGAAAAATTCCCCTTTTATGTTCTTAAAGAATAAGGATTTTAGTTTTTTATTAGTTTGACTTGTTTATATGTCTAACAAGTTTTTTTGTTCTTATTTGTTGTTTTTTTGTTGGATGATGTTTTTTCTATTTGTTATTTATTGCTCTTTTATTAAGGTCATAAATATTTTTTTTGACTTTTATTAGTAATAATAATAATAATAATAATAATAATAATAATAATTATAATAATAATAATAATAATAATATTTTTTTTTGTTTTTTGAAAGATAAATAACAAAAATCAACAAAAGGAAAAACAAAAACAACAAATCAACAAAAATTAACAAAATTTTGCAGCTGTTAATTGTTGTTAACTTTTGTTGATTTTTATTTTTTTGTTATTAATAATAAAATTAAGGTCATAAATAAATTTTTTACTTTTATTAGTATTAATGATAAAAATAATAATTTTTTTGATATATTTCATAATTTTTTATTTTTTGGTTATTATTTTTATTTTTGTTAAAAATAAAAATAATAAGCAGTTGATATTTGTTGATGTTTGTTTTCTCTCAATTTTTTCATTATTAACAATAAAATTAAACCATAAATAAAATTTTTACTTTTATCAATATCAATAATAAAAATAATAATTTATTTGATATATTTCATAAGTTTTTTGTTGTTTTTATTAAAAAATAATTATTGAATACTAATTTTTAGTTTAATTAGTTTAATTTATAAATTTTAAATAATTATGAAAAAAATAATTATTAGGGTTCATCATTTGCAACCTTTCAACCAGATTAGATGACACATTTTAGACTATCATTATAACATGATCCTTCTCAGTAATGTATTTTTCATTAGTTTTGCCTTGTTCATGAATCTAGTTAAGAAGTCAGAGAATGATTCATTCAATTTCTATTTAGTTAATTCCAAATCATGAATAGACAGTTTTAGCTTAGTGTTATGGTCATATTGCTTCAGGAAAGCAGTACATAATTTTCTTCAGTTAGCTCTAACAAACTTTTTTAATCCATGATGCTAGTTTATAGCAATACCCTCTAAGGAAAGCACAAACAACTTTGTGATGATAGATAATGGAGCTTTAGTGGTGCTCATAGTTATTGTGTATTAACTAAGGTGAATTCTTAGATCTTTAGAACCATTGAACTTTTATAGTTGAGCCATTTTGAACTTGTCAGGTAGGTTATCACCTTTTATGCATAATATGTTATCAAAGTCAAATGAATAGCCTATGCCTTGACCTCTCATAAGCTTTTCCATCTTAGACATTTTTTGAGTCAATGCTTACATCTGTTTAGACTCAAGTTCCTAAACCAATTCAAGTGATTCTTTCTTTACTTTCTCTACCATGTAGTTAGTAACATCATTAAATTTCATTTCCACATAAAGTACATTCTTAGCAGCATTCAACGATTGTCCCCTAACATTGTCATTATTAATAGGTGGATTATCCACGACAAGTGGGACAGCAGGAGCAAGTGGTATGACAGCAGGAGCATGTGTAGCTACTGAAGGTGGTGCTAACCCAGCTAAGGCTTGTCTCAGTTTATCTTGTATTATTGATCTTATGTCAACCATCAAAGCTCCCTTAATGTCCTTTAAGGTCTAGTTTCCTCTTTTTTTTTGTTTCATCTCTTATGTCTGACTAGTTGGAGTTTGTGTTGGCAGTGCTTTTAAGCAAAGTGGGTTGATAGGACTCTTTTGTAATTGGCTAAGTATCTCTTTGGTAATTGACTGTGGACTTGAAGTAGTTCTCTCTAGTCTGCCACCTTTTTATTTCCAAACACAGGATGACCTAAATGAATATATGATGACTGCAAAATAAAGTGTTAGTATGATGCATGATGTATGTGTTATGCAACAAGTAATAAGTCAAGTCAAGTAGATAAATAAAAATTCAGGTGTATAACATACATCCTTTCAACCTTATTCCTCCTATACATGAGTTCAATTATGAGTTTCTTTTCCTAGGATTTTTGGTCTTGGCCTTTATATCAACAGGGGATATCAAGAACCAACACACATGCCAAATCTCTTAAAGCAATAAAGTATAGAAATAACATTTATAAGTATAAAAGTCTAGCTCAATCTCTATTAGCCTAAATGTTCTTTTAAAGTATGAGCTTAGGCTTTTATAGATAGAAATACCTTATGGCAACAAACATAAGCAAATTGGGTAAATCTTAGGGCAATTTACTAGGCTACTACATGAGCTTGGTCTAATGAAAAAGTTAAGGTTCCCTTAGGAAAATGCCCTCCTTTAAGACTTGAATTATAAGCCAAAGTCAAAGGGGCCTGACATCCTTTGTAAACTTGAGAGAAGACTACTCCCCTTTAAGACTTGGGTCACAGACTCTAGTCAAAGGAGCCTGGTAATCTCTCTTAAACTGAGTTAAAGTTAAAAGTGATGGTTAGCCAATTTACAATCCCAGAAAGCTAGTGGAATCAAGGGACTATAAACTAACATCATCGACTAATAGGGACATGCAAAAATGAATGTAAGAATAAAATAATTCTAAAGAACATAAGTGAAATTAGTATCTTTTATCCTTAGTTGAGTTACTACTATAGATGGTGGGGTTTAGCATGCACCCAAGTATATTGCAATCGCAACATTGTTTGAGCTCACGACTCTAAAGAATATACTACTACATTACAAAGACATAACATGAAGATAAGGAGTTGCCACCTAGGGTAATAATTAGGAAAACTGATAAGTGGTGCTAACTCGATTCTTTATAAGAAAGTTAGCACCATAACCAGGAGATTTTGGTTATGAAATACCAACTTCTTTTTGTCTCGTGTTTGTTTAGAATTACTTTATTAATTACTAAATTGTTCTCTATTTACATGCAATTCATATATATATTTATATATTTAGGTTTTTATTTTTTTCTAATTTGTTGTTCTTGCTTCTCCCATTTTTTATGGTTAGGTTGGTTTTTTTCCCTATATTTTAATGAATAATTTCTTTATATTACTAGTTTATTAATAAATTGATACATGAAAAATTTTTATATTGATAAATTAGTATACCTATGTAAACCATAACATATTTTAAAGGAGAATAAAGGTAAATTAACAAAATATGTGTATCATTTAAAATATAAAAAATATAATATAAACATGTGGGAAGATGTATTATATAAATGTAATATATTGGTTTAGTCATCTTTTTACAATTATTATTCCATTCTCCTTATACTTATCCAAACACAATTCTAATATTTCTCCTTACTTTACCTTTCCATTCATTTTTCATCATCCAAATACAATTGGATATAAAATTTCCCCTCCTTTCCCTTCCCCTTCCCCTTGTGTTGCCTTGCATAGTGTTAAAGTTTTTTCCTTAAAAAATGGATCACTTTTGTCACGGCCCAAACCCGGGAGCCATGACCCGTGCTAGGGAACGAGAATTCACACGAATTCGGAACCTATAGCAAGCCTTAAAATGAAAACACATACAAAACATGCCATAAAAATACATCAGAATTAAAAAAATTTAAATAATATAAAATAAATCCTCATACCATAATAAAATATATTGATATAACTATTCAAATACAGAATCACTGTCTAATACAATATCAAGTACTACAATAAGAAGTACTACTACTGCAACATTTACTAAAATACAAAAAGAGTAATAATTTAATATTTACATAAGTCGGCTAGGGAGGAAAGAGTCTGACAAAAAGATCTATTATAGAGGTCTGAAGTAGAAGATATTGAAAAAATATTTGAGGGGAGTCAGACCTCACTAAGTGAATTATTATTATATATATACACGTAACCTAAAAACATAGACACTCAAGTATTAATATAATAATAAATTTATATTTATTTAATATATACATGCATTTCATATAGATGCTCGAAATACATTTTTATTATAACAATAAATGTAGAAGAATTTTGGGTCGAAGATTGGAGCAAAATCCTTAATTTTTTTTTGCAATCTCGATCATAGCAATTCACTAGCCGATAGACTTTTCATAACTCCAAAAATATCCTTTATCTAACTTTATAGCAGTGGACTAGCCCCGAGTACATAAAGGGTCAACCAATGATCCACAATCCCACTATCGGTGTTAACTGGCCTTAAGTACCCTACAAGTTAACTGAGGATCCGTAGCCACATCCCTTCATCCATTATTCACCATAATTATTATTTTCATATATGAAATCAATCAAAGTTCAAAGTCTAATTTTTAGCATACTATTGCGCAATATTCCTAATATGACCCATTAGGTGGCACGTTCTACAACTATCCTCCAAAATGTTGTTTCATAGTTTAAAATAATGAAATTCACAATCAAATATGAACAACATCCATTTTCACAATTTAATAATCACACATAAATAAATAAATAAATAAATAAATATATATATATATATATATTCACAATAATCAAAATAATAACAATTAATGAATTAAATCATAATAAAATTCATATTTATTCAAAATATGGATGCTCACAATATATTTTTTACATGCGATGTATACATATAATAATAACTCACAGTTCAAGTGTGCTCCTCTATCCTGACTTGACTGGCCTGGTCCAATAGGCTTACCTCGTGGAACAACTAAGGAAATAATAATAATAATATTATTATTAAAAATAATTCCCTAATTTTATACTTCTAGAATTTCTAGAGAATGACTGAATCTAGAATATGACTTGACAAAAAGTTCAAAACTTAGGAATGACCTGATGTCACATTTTATGAGAATTCTATCAAAAATTTGGTAGAGTCTCATCTGTAAAACGGACATCTCTCTACTAAAAATAGAACTGATCATGTACACAAACACACTTCAAATAATCAGGCTCAATTTCTCGAGTTGGGCCACCCCTGAACTACATTCCAATGCCCAACCGAGAATCAACATAATCAAAATCAATAAAATAGTAATAAATACTAATAATTTACCAAAACTCATAAAAATTATAAAATACTACAATTCAATTTATTTACATAATAAAAGCATCAAATATATTTATTTCCAAAATAAATAATACAATCCCAAATATAATTAATTAATATTAATAAAATTCATTTTTCAAGTATTTGAAATCAAATAGCATAAATTACAAATAATTATTTAAATTTCCCAAGTATATAATAAAATTAACAAAAAAAGTCATTTAATCTTAAAAATAATAGATAAAACTATTGTTTGAATATATTTCCGGAAATTATTATTAATTAACTAAAAATAGTAAATAATTCATAAAAATTATTTTAATACTATTTATTACTCAAAAATTATTCAACATGTAATAATTAACAATAATTTCAATTAAAATATAAAAATTACTAATTTATACTAATTTTTCCAAAAAATCTAATTTTTACAAAACATTCAAAAATTCATAATAAAAATTCGGTACGCAATTTCAATAAACTTTCTTCACGAAATATACTTAAAATAATTAATAGAATTTATTAAAAATTTAATAATTTTCTCAAGCTTGGAACAATATAGATGAACAGTAACCCAAGCCTCGAAAATTTAAAATTTTTTAGAAAAATAAATAAAAATAATATTTAGCTACTTCATAGCCTATACAACACTTAATCTTAAAAGCATCAATGTCTAATAAAATTGAATTAACATTTAATTAAACAAAAGAAAAATTTGAATTATATACTCAAATCATCAAAATTGAGCTAAATCGGGTGTTGTTTAAAAAAATCACCTTAGGCGAAACAATGCTCATGAAGAGAAGAGAAAATTGAGCTATCAAGCTCTGCTTGAAAATGTCAGAATCATCGCCAGCGTGAGGAAGGAGAACCGGTGTCACAACTCGAACCCGAGGGTACGTGACCGGCACTAGGGAATGGGAATGTATAAGGCCCTCGAAACCCATAGTAAGCCTTAAAGAAAAGATAAACAACTCCTTACAATTTAAAACTTTATTTTAAAATAGAACACATTATCAAACTGATTTTTCTTAAAAATAAACAGATTCAAGTGCTTAATAGAAATGTGTTTCAACGTCACGTATTATAAATTTAAACTTAAATCTTATACATAAGCGTGGTTCGTACAAATAAACTACACAATATACTTAAAATATACAACTCTTAGTACATATACTACTGCAGCATCCTAGAATAATACAACAGTACAACTTACAATGACCTACATAAAATAGCCGATGAAGAAGAAACCTGGCGTGGAGGTAGTCTAAGGTCGAACTCCCAAGCTCCTGAAAAAAAATAAATTGAGGGGAATCAGACCTCACTGAGTAAGTCAATAAAAAAAGTTGTACAGTTTGAAAACCTTTATGAAAACTATATGTTTATAGTGAAAATAATTTATAGTATATAATTATAGCTTTTGAAAAATCTCGGTAGAACCCTAAACCCAAAAATCTAAATGGCCAACTGGGCCCACTTATTCCAACTAGATTACCGGTCCCCGAGAGCAAAGGCATCGACCGAGGCACCACATCGTAGTCATTCACTTATTCTAAATATATGGCACTGGTGGTCCCCGAGAGCAAAGGCATCGACCGAGGCACCCATCCCAGTCCATTATTAACCTTACAATCACTAGCGGTCCCTGAGAGCAAAGGCTTCCACCGAGGCACCCGTCCCAGTTTAGCATTCACCAATCATATATATATATTGGATCCATCTCTCAATCTCTACCATGTGCACATAGTCCTGGTGAAGCCCACCAGGTAGCCCGTTCTACCAAAATTTCTCAAAATCGATTTTTAAATAAATAAAATGCATTTAAATCTTACATAACATCATTAAATTAAATAAATCATATAATCAATATAATAAAAATACGAGTGCATGCATTCTTTAAATAAACACACGCACAGATCGTTCTATCGACTTACAAGATGAATGCAAAGGCTGACGACCACGCGTTTGCCTTGGTCTCACGATTTTTGCTCCGATATGCTCTAGAAAGAAATAATAAATCAATTTTTAAAACATGACTATGGAATTGAAATCAACAATCAACAAAATAATGAAATTCCAGGCTGACTCGAGGAAAACCAGACAAGACTCGATAGACAGGATATAACCTAACAAACGATAGAAATTCACAATAAATATTACGTTTTACGAGGAAATCTACCAAAATTTTAACAGAGTTTCCTCTGTAAAACGGACATCTCTCTACCAAAGGTAAAGCCAAACCTGCATAGGAAACACACTTCTAATAATTACAGATATACACACTCGAGTTGAGCTCCCAAAACTACATTTAGCCCCGACCGAGATCACAACTCAGCAAAACATCAAGGATTAATATCATTTATTTTCCAAAATACATATTACACACACATATACTAAAAATATATAAAATTTCAATTATTCAAAAATTAAACAACTAAATTTGCATTTCATTATCAAGATATAATTAAAGCCTAAATTAAAACCATTATAATGTAATATATATATATATATATATATATATATATATATATATATATATATATATATAATATAATATAATATAATATTTGGAATTAATATTCAAAATTAACACTACTTAATTAAAAGTATCAATTAATTTATAAAAATTGTCTAAACCCCTTAAATATTAATAAAACTAACTAAAATATGTATTTAACTATAATTAGCGTAAAATTACATTTTTACCCCTAAATACATAAATTACATAATGTATTATTAGTACTAAAAAAATTCCTTAAAATTATTTAATCATCCATAAAATTATTTTCTCAAAATTAATCTTCCTAATATAATTAAAACATACAATCAACCAATAATTTCTTCTAAAAATATTATTTAACCTAAAAATCACATTTGGCATAAACTCAAAAATATTTATAAAAATAGTATAAAAATCTCAAAAATTATAATTTGAGTTCTAAAATTAATAACATTCACAAATAACTTCAATTATTAAAATTTCATAAATTTTCACAATAATTTTTGCAATTAATAAAAATATTAATTAAATACCTAAAATATTAAATTCACAATTAACACAAAATATTTTTCCAAAATCTTAAATAAAATTAATATACCAAGAAAAATTAACTATAATTACTCTAATTTCACTAATTAAACCAAATAAAAATCCAATAAATTCAAATAAAAATTAAATAAAATCATACAAAATTCTGTAAATGAAGGAAAATTAAGAAAAATGCTTAAAAATTCGAATTGGAGTAATTAAGTGGCAAAATTCAATATATACATAAGAACAACCTAAAATCAACATCCAATTTCGATCAACAACTAGAAAACAACCTAAAAACAACACAGAGCAACTCACCTTCAACCTCCAATTCCGACGCCGGAGGTGAGTTGCAGTGGCAGCTTTTGGCTTGGACAGACACCTAAGAGGATGAAGGAAGTTGGGGGAGCTTGGGTGGCGCTGGATCAAACTCCAACAGTGAGGAGAAAGCTTCGACCGAGAGGAGAAGAAAACCAAGCGCCTGAAATGGAAGAAAGGGAGGCGGAAGAAGAAGCTGGCGACGGCAATGGTAGCTCTAGGAGGTCGAAACGCGTCGGAGGGAGGGGAAAAGTGACAGTGACGGTGATGAACAGGGAGGAGGGGCTGAGGTTTGGGTGGTTTTCGGGTTCTCTGTTGATTTCTTTCTCTTTTTTGTTTCTTGCTTCTTTTTTTTTTCTTTTTGTTGTTTTTGGTTTTGGTCCTTACTTTATACTTATATATATATATATATATATATATATATATATATATATATATATATATATATATATATTATAAAGTATTAATATATATAATTATACATATAGGTGTATATGTAGATATTGGTGTATGTACACATATACTACATACACATATACATATACACATGCTATTTTAATACACACACACCTAAAATAATATTTAACCCTAAATATATATAAGTATGAATATATATATATATATATATATATATATATATATATATGCATGTACATAGTAACACATAAATAGCCATAAAATTTGATATAGTTTAAAATAATAATAATAATAATAATAATAATAATAAACAATGAAATTTTAGACAATAAACAAATAATACTCACATATATAATCACTTCATAAATTAATAACCCTAAAAAAAATATTATTAACAATTGTATAATATAATGCAAAAGTAATTATTAATAACACTATTTGAATATTCCTTTATTTAAATAAAAATATAGGGTATTACAACCGGCTGATGCGAAACTGAGGAAGAAGAGGGAGAGAGGAAACTCGTCGGAGCTAGGGGAGGAGGAGGTAGCGTTGCTGACAACTGGTGGAGGTGCACGGTGGCTGGGCGATCGGATATTGGGGGGTGGCATACTGCTAGCTCAACAGACTGAAGAAGAAGAAGTAAAAAAAAAAAAAAAAAGAAGACCCAAAATTTTAATGCTTTTGTCCTCTTATTATTATTATTATTATTATTATTATTATTATTATTATTAAAAATTACAAAAGGACAAAATGAAAAAATATTAAATATTGAAATATCTTTCTCAATAATTTCACACGACAAAATATATACATATATATTTAACAATTAATTTAATTTAATAAAATTACTCAACTAAATAATTATTAAGAATAAAATTAAATTTTAATTTCAAATTAATAATAATGATATGAAATAATAAAACAAATACTAACACTAAAATTTAATTTCACCCAATAATCATAATATCACAAATAAATAAAATGATTATTAATACTTAAAATCCTAGAAATTAATTTCATAATTTATCAAAAATTCGTGTTATAACAACTTTCCTTTCCTTCAAATGATCATCTTCTTTGTCAACTTTTTTTTACTTGTCTTTTTTTTTCTCAACCTTTTTTTACTTGTCTTTTTTTTCTTAACCTTTTTTTTACTGTCTATTTTTTTTTCAATAATTTTTTACTGTCTTTTTTCTCAATTTTTTGCTTATTTTTTTAATGTTTGTCTTCATCTTTTTTTCCTCAATGTTTTCTTTTTCTTCAAACATTTTTTATCATCTTCATTTTTTTTTCAACTGTTTATTTTTCTTCAAATTCTTTTTTCTCTCTCACTCTTTCTCAATTTAATTCAATTGTAATATTTTATTTTATTTTATTTTTAATTTTTGAAACCAGCAACTTCAATTAAAATGTATATCATTTTTTTATTCTTCCTTTCTTGAACTGATTGATTATAAACTAAACATCTTCAACTATTGTAACAACAAGTAATAATAAAATTTTCCCTTTTATGTTATTAAAGAATAAGCATTTTAGTTTTTTATTAGTTTGAATTGTTTATATGTCTAACAAGTTTTTTGTTCTTATTTGTTATTTTTTTGTTGGATGATTTTTTTTTTGTTTGTTATTTATTGCTCTTTTATTAAGGCCATAAATAAAATTTTTACTTTTATTAGTATTAATAATAAAAATAATAATTCTTTTGTTATTTCGTAATTTTTTGTTATTTTTTAAAGATAAATAACAAAATCAACAAATGGAAAAACAAAACAAAAACAAAAAATAAAAAGAATCAACAATATTTTGCAGTTGTTGATTGTTGTTGACTTTTGTTGATTTTTATTGTTTTTCTAATTGTTTTTTCGTTATTAGTAATAAAATTAAGGCCATAAATAAAATTTTTACTTTTATTAGTATTAATGATAAAAATAATATTTTTTCGATATATTTCATAATTTTTTATTTTTTTGTTGTTATTTTTATTTTTAACAAAAATCAACACAAAACTTGCAGCTGCTATTTGTTGATGTTTGTTTTCTCTCAGTTTTTTCATTATTAATAATAAAATTAAGGTCATAAACAGAATTTTTACTTTTACTAGTATCAATAATAAAAATAATAATTTATTTGATATATTTTATAATTTTTTTTATTAAAAAATAATTATTAAATACTATGGGTAATTTTTATTTTAATTATTTTTATTTCTAAATTTTAAATAATTATGAAAAAATTAATTATTAGGGTTCATAATTTGCAAACTTTCGACCAAATTAGAAAACACATTTCGGACTATCATCCTAACCTGATTCTTCTTAATAATTTATTTTTCATTAGTCCTGCCTTGTTCATGAATCTAGCTAACAAGTCAGAGAATGATTCATTCAATTTCTGCTTGGTTAATTCTAAATCCCAAATAGACACTTTTAGCTTAGTGTTATGGTCATATTGCTTCAAGAAAGCAATACATAATTTTCTTCAGTTAGCTCTAACAAACTATTTTAATCCTTAATACTAGTTTATAGTAATACCCTTTAAAGAAAGCACAAACAACTTTGTGATGACAAATATTGGAGCTTTAGTGGTGCTCATAGTTATTGTGTATTAGCTAAGGTGAATTCTCAAATCTCTAGAACCATTGAATTTTTTTAATTGAGCCATTTTGAACTTGTCAGGTATCTTATCACCTTTTATGCATAATATGTCATCAAAGTCAAATGAATAGCCTATACCTTGACCTCTCATAAGCTCTTCCATCTTGGAAATTATTTGAGCTAGTGCTTACATTTGCTTAGACTCAAGTTCCTAAACCAATTCATGTGATTCTTTCTTTACTTTCTCTACTATGTAGTTCTTGACTTCTTAAATTTTATTTCCATAGTAAGTACATTCTTAGTAGCATTCAACGATTGTCCCCTAACATTGTCATTATTAATAGGTGGATCATCCACAATAGGTAGGACAACAGTAGCAGTAGCATGTGTAGCTATTGGAGGTGGTTCTAACCCAACTAAGGCTTATCTCAGTTCATCTTGCATCATTGATCTTATGTCAACCATCAAAGCTCCCTTAATGTCCTTTAAGGTCTAGTTTCCTCTTTGTATGTTGTCTCATCTCTTATATTTGACTAATTGGAGTTGATGTTGGTAGTGCCTTTAAGCAAAGTGGGTTGATAGGACTCTTCTTTAATCAGCTAAGGATCTCCTTTATAATTGACTGCGGACTTGAAGTAGTTCTCTCTAGTTTGCTACCTTTTTATTTTGCAAACATAAGATGACCCAGATGAATATACGATGGTTGCAAAACAAAGTGCTAGTATGATGCATGAACTACATATGATGCATTTATGCATGATGCATATGCTATGCAGCAAGTAACAAGTCAAGTCAAGTAGATAAATAATAAGTCAAGTTTATAACATACATCCTTTCAACTTTATTCCTCCCACACATGAGTTCAATTGGGAGTTTCTTTTCCTAGAATTTTTGGTTTTGGCCTTAATATCAGTAAAGGATATCAAAAACCAATGCGCATACTAAATCTCTCAAAGCAGTAAAGTATAGAAATAACATTTTTAGGTATAAAGTTCTAGCCCAATCTCTATTAGCCCAATTGGGCTTTTAAAGTATGGGCTTAGGCTTTTATGAATAGAAATACCTCATGGCAATAAACACAAGTAAATTGGGTAAATTCTAGGGCAATTTACTAGGCTACTATATGAGCTTGGTCCAATGAAAATGTTAATGTTCCCTTAGGAAGATGCCCTTCTTTAAGACTTGAATTACATGATATGGTTAGATGGGCCTGACATTCTTTGCAAATTCAAGAGAAGACTACCTCTTTAAGACTTGGGTCACAAACTCTAGTTAGATGAACCTGATAATCTCTCTTGAATCGAGTTAAGGTTAAGAGTGATGGTTAGCCAATTTACAATCCCAAGCTAGTGGAACCAAAGGACTATAAACCAATGTCATTGACTAATAGGGACATGAAAAAATGAATTTAAGAATAAAATAATAATTAATAAAATAATTCTAAAGAACACAAGTGAAATCAGTATCTCTTATCCTTAGTGGAGTTGCCATTATAAATGGTGGGGTTTAGCATGTACCCAAGTATATTGCAACCGCGACACTATTTGAGCTCAAGGCTCTAGAGAATACGCTACTACATCACAAAGACATAGCATGGAGATAAGGAGTTACCACCTATAGTAATAACTAGGACAACTGATGAGTGGTGGTAACTCGATTCTCTATAAGAAAGTTAGCACAACCAAAAGATTCTGGATATAGAGTACCAACTTCTTTTAGTCTCGTGTTCATTTAGAATTACTTTATTAATTACTAAATTATTCTCTATTTACATGCAATTCATATCAAACCCTTATTTTTACAAACAAATCCAAGGCAAACTATTCTAATGAAAAACACATAAACAATGCATTCATTCAAGCTTATAACCCCTAAGTTAGTCTAATATACATTAATTTTCATTAAATGGGCTAAATCTATATGTTTTAATTTGCAAGTGAACCTAAGGACTAAAAGGCATAATTCCTACCCAATTTTTAATTAAGTGAGTCTAAGTCTATTTATTTTAAATTTGAAAATGGGCCTAAATCTACAAATTATAAAAACTTAAACTAGTGGGCTTAATTCAACATATTTTATTCTAAGGTGATCCTAGGTTTACAAATTATGAAAAAAGGCTTAAATTAATGGGCTAAATCTAAATTAATTTTAATTAGCCTATATGTGGGCCTATGTCTAAATTAGCTAAGTGGGCCTAAATGCATTCTAACCTAAAATCTAATTAATTATGGGTTTAAAATACATTTTAATTAATTAAGTCTAAATCATAAATTATGTTATTTAATTAATAAAAGTGAACCTAATTATTTATCCTATGGGCTAAAAATTATGAGCTTAAACCAAAACAAAACCAAATAAAACACACAAGTCATAAAAATAATAAATTAAAATAAATAAACAATTAAAACATGCATTCAATGATATCTAACCCTAATTAAATTTACATGTAACCTAAATTAGCTATATTTGCCATTAATTTTAATTAAGATTTTACCAAATTAAACCTAATTTACTAATCAATTAAAAATATAATAAAAGGCAGAGGTTTCACTATGATCCTACTAATAGGACTATTACAATCTACACAATGAAGATTAATACTCAAAATAAGCAAATAATCAAAACCCATAAATAATTAAATAAAACAAAAAAAAATCATATCCATGGCATTCCATGGATCTTCATGGATTGATTTTATTTTGATCCCCGTGACTACTCCATGATTTTTGGGTTCTTCCCAACAAAGCCAAAGGAAAAATACAAACAAAATAAAGAAGGAATTAGAAAGAATATAAAGAACAAATAAAAATAAATTAAATAAAATTAAGAAGAAAATAAAACAACAAGAAAGAGATGAAGATGATGTAATGTTATTTGATTTCTCCTCAGAGTTTTATTGATTCACTGTTTGGTAGTCAAAGTCGAGTTTGCGGATTGATCTTCCTTCTCAAGTATTGATTGCTTGTTTTGTTTAAAAACCAAAAAACATGAAAAGAATTCTCTCTAATTAAAAGCTTATGTTTTTCTAAGAGAAAAAGCACATCCAAAGCAAAAGAAAGGTTATTTTTATTCTTTGCTTTTCTTTTCTCTCTACGTAACATTTTTTTCTTTTAGAGCCTTTCCTCTATGTAAAATACACAAATTTATATAGAGAGCTCAAAACCTAAAGAATTTAAATTACATAGGTTACCTCTTGTGATTTGATAATCACAGGGATAAATACACTATTAAATAAAATAGTGATAATTATGTGATTATCATTAAATAGAGGACCAATCAAAATTAAGAAAATTAATTTCAAAACATTGAAAATATTAAAAATGTCATAAAAAACCGATTGGATTTGAGCAATGTTGATTGGAATTGTACTTTTTTGATAAAAAATGTGTAATTTGGATCGAAATTATATATTTCTAATCGGAATTATACAATTTTGATATGGAATTTATATATAGGTCCCCTTTTTTAATTTTTTTATTTTAAAAATTGACCCATAAAAGAAAAGAAAAATTTTCAATTAGGTCTTTAAAACTTAGCAATTAAGTACTTGAGATTTAAGAATCAAAATCTAAGAACTAATTTCAATTGAATTTTCATCATCAGATCCTCGTCGCATTCATACTTAATTCATCCCAAAATTGGGTGCTTACACCTAACTAACTACTTAGCCTCATATGCTAATAGAAAGAGATGAAGAACATAAAAGAAAAATAAGAAGCTTAATCATCATCATTTAAGCAATGTAATCAACAATGGTAATAATAAGAGATAAATTGCTTCTCTATTCTACAAATAAATAGCTTCAAGCTCTCAATCTTTGTCAAATCTCACTATCAATATAAAAAATGAAAAGAAACTAGATTGAATTCTAGCTTGATTCTAGAAAAGAAAGGAAATTCAAAATTATTCTTATTCTTTCTCTAGTGGCTCTCTTTATGTAAAACCTTAGCCTCCAGCCTCTCTTAAGACGTTATTCTTCAAATCTTGTAATCCCCCATAAAATTAGCAATAAGAATTTCAAATTTTAAAAGTTTGTTGCATGTGCTCGACTATGCACACCCAAGTGCACAGTCGTGCACCCTGTTTTCACTTTATTCCACCCGAGTTAGGCATGAACGTGCACACCCTATATGTCTTTACTCCAATCAGGCATAGATATATGCAAATGTATACACAATCATGCACCTTCCAGTAGCTCTAAAATAGCTTGATTTCACCTTGAATGCACTTCTAGACACCTCTGCAATCTTCGATAGTCCTCTACAACATTCCTCTATTATTCTCTTTATCACTACATTATAAAAAACAACTAAAAGTAAACTAAAATACTTAAATGAATAAAACTATAAAATTCAACAAAAACACTAAAACTGAAGAAAGACTAATTAAAAGACTAACAATGCATATAAAAATAACTCCTAATTCTAACACATTGAGTGCTCACAATAGTATACTTCCCACACTGATTAAATTCCCCCAAACTTGAATTTTTATTTGTCCTTAAGTGAAGCTTGAATACAACATATGTACATGAAGAATGAAACTCATTAACTAGTTTTAACTTGACTAACCATTTTAATCTTCCCTTAATATAAAGTTTAAAAATTCAAAATTAGAATAATAACTCGAGGTCAAGAATGCATTATTACTAAGTGAAGAGTAAACTTCTCTATTGAATTTATGAAAATGAGTAATTGACACTAAATAAAAATGAAAGCAAGTAGGAATTATTCTAACACTTAGCAAGCCTAAATTTCTACATATATAAGGTATCACACAATTTTATTTAGGGTCAATTACATTTTCCCTTTGTGTTTTGTTGCATTACACTACTTCATCCCTAACATTTGAAAAAAATACTTATTCATCCTTAATATTTGCTTTTTTATGTACTATTTCATCCCTACATTAGGACTAATAAGCGCTAAAAAAGCAAATGTTAAGGATGAATAAATATTTTTTCAAATGTTAGGGATGAAGTAGTGTAATGTGACAAAACATAAAGGAAAAATATGATTGACCCTTTTATTTATTTAATGTTTTCCCAATCTCATTATACCCTACCTTTCCTATACTATTTAGTGTGGATACCTCCAAAATAGGTCCTTTGGATACTCTTACTTTATATTAAAGCATTGAGGTAGAAAGAGCATATAAAGATTTAAATTTATAATTTTAGCTCCTATCGAGTTCATTTTACGCTCCATCTCATTTTTTTAAAAAAAGCCATAGGCACCAAGATATATATATATATATATATATATATATATATATATATATATATATATATATATATATATGAACTTGACTATACTAAGAGCTGAATTCAAATTCCTACTTGCAAGCATTTTTCTCAAACATCAAGCACTTAAGTTCAATCATTCAATAGAAAAGTAAGCATTAAGTTCATTAAAATGTAAAAATTCTTAAATTTAAAATTTAAAACCAAACATTAGAGGAAGATTACTATATTTTTTCAAGAAAACCACATATAATGAAATAAAATTCTCCATATGAATAAGTCATAAAAAATCAAGTGTGAGAATAATGCATGAACCATATTAAAAAAAACTTAAACTAAAAAAAATGCATGACATCTAAAAACAATTAAACAAACATCTATGAAAATAAAATAATAAAAACTAGACTAAGAGAATAGTGTACTTCTCTCATTTTAATGCACTTGGAGGCAAAGTAAATTGAATAATGATTTTTGTTGTTGTTTTATTTATCACCTTTGATCTTCTACTTTGAGAAAGTTGTTGCTTAAGTTCTTTTAATTGGGCTTGTAACTTTTCTACCCTTGCTTCATAGTGCCTCTCAAAACCTTCCATTTTAGTTGATAAGTCAACGATCATATTCCCTATTCTATTATCTAAAATATCCATTAGCTCTTTAATTCTCCTTATGATTTCCTCATTCCATCCTTTAACATTTCTTCTCTTCCTCAATTGGGCTTCACTAACATTATCATCTTCCTCTTCTGTGATTCTTGGTAAAGGAACATCACCATGTCATAACGTTATTTGGTGCAATAAATAGCATATCCTTGAGGTGACATCCTTTAACTCTTTCCATTTTGTAATGATCTCAGCTTGAATAAGGTAATCTTCATTAAGGAATTCAGGTTCTAATGGCCCTAATTAATGCTTAGTAAACTTGAATAGTGTGAAATACAATGCTCAAACTATAAAAATATGCCCTATTGACATCGCTACTTCCCTTGCCTGCACTACATACCATATAGAATGAAAAACAAAATATGTGCTATACACTTTTGTGTTAGTTTTCATGCACTACAACATAAATAGTTCATCGATAGAAATCTTAGTGCTATCCTTTCTCCTAAAAAATATATGTGACATGAACTTATGCATTAACAAATACGAGTGATCTTGAATTAAACCACTGGTCATCACTTGACCTTCACAAACTCTATCCCAAATCCAATGGAGGTTGACAAATGCCTCCTTCAAGAAAACCAAAGATTGCATACATGATTTCATAAGAAAAATAGTATTCTTTCCTAAAAAACCTATAAGAAAAGACTCATTAATTTTCATTTAAAATCTTTAATGTAGAGTAAAATTCTATAGTGAGCTCAAAGAATACATCATATTAAGCTACAACCAATTTAGACCAGCTCAATTTCTTATAAAAAACATTTATAGTCCTTTTTAAACCCATGTCCATTAACATGTCTTCCTTAAAATATTTAGGCATGCTTAATTTTTCTTTTGACTAAAGAACAAAACGTCTTACCTTCCTCTTTATAGTAGATAGAAAAGAAAGCTTCATAATCAGCCCTTATGTCTTTAAACTTAACTTTACTATCACTAGGCTTCTTTCCTTTTCATTGGTTCTTCATTCTATTCATTATAATCAAGTGTTAAAAATTCCACAATAAAATAGAAAAGTAGAGAAGTAATAAAAATTATAGAATTAACTAAAATTGAAAAGAATAAGAGAGTATAGAGAATTAAATAAGGAAAAGGTTTAAAGAAGAAAACTAAAAGGCTCATGGAAAAGCATTTTATTCCTTAAAAGAAAAGAAAAATTAAAATTTAATTCCTAACAGAAAAAAATATTAACAAAAGAAATTTATGTAACTAAATTAAAAAGTAAATAGGAATTTAAGTTAATATAAAACACCTACTTAGCTAAGGAAATAAAATAAAAGAATAAAAGAAAATAAAAAATTAAATTTAAATTTAAATTATTAACAAAAATTTGAATTTCAAAAATTTAACTCTTCCTCCACACTTAAAACATGCAATGTCCTTTTATAGGAATACATAGCAAATTGAAACACAATTTTAAGGCACCCTTATCTTACAGTGCACATGGCTATGCATCTTGACACACATGATCGTGCGTAGGTGATGAGTTTCAAAACTCTGCAGGCACATGGCTATGTAAACATGGATGCACAGTTGTGCTTATGCCATGATTTTTGAATGGCAAATGACACTTTTCTTTGAGCAATTATACTTAAAGTTGTACAACTTCAACCTATATTCACAAGGTATCATTATATACACATTGCACCATAATTAAAAGAGGAATCAAATAGAAAATCCAAATGAAATGAATTAGATTAAAAAGTAAACATCCTTAAACATTCAAAATATAAACAAACTAAGATAATATCGACAAAACACACCAACAAACATTATTCAAAACAAACACAACTAAATTAAAACCAACATTATTTAAAGCTTAAACAAAAGAAACATCTTCTAAGTAACTTTCTTACGCATCTCTTTCTTCCTCAGAAGAGGATTCCTCTTCTTTGTCTATAGGCTCATAATGGATTAGTGGATATGATGGTGCAACAAAGTTTTAAGATTTGAAGAAAGTTAGAAGATTATGGATCATTTTTCATACCTTATGATGCACACCATGTTGGGTTTTCGTAATGCAAAATGTAGCAAAAATTAAAAAATTTAATCACGAAACCCCTTTATAGTATCCATGTAATTTGATTAACTGACTTAATTAGGTTTCCAAAGCCTTACCATGGATAAAAAGAGGTAAGATTATTAGAAGAAAAAAAAGGGGTTCACATAGGTGACACCCTACCTCGAGCTTTTCATATAAGTCTTGTCAGATCAAGGAAACACTAATAAAACCACACACTCTACCAGTATCCACATGAATAAGGTGACCAAAGCAATAGTGGTGTGCTAGCACCTTTATAAAAATACAAATCTTTTACTTTTTCTATATGTATTCTTTTCAAAAAAGAAGTAGAGGAAGAAGAAGGAGAATACTTACTTACAAAACCCCTAAAGAATGAGATGTATTTATAAACATCCATTCGAGGGTTTCACTTACCATTTACTTACCAAAACAATTTAGGTAAGACTAAACTTCCTCTTTTATTTTGATTCTAATTCCAAAGTAGAATAATTCCTTATTTATTTAGATAACTCTTACCTTGATAAATTAGGATATATATATATATATATATATATATATATATATATATATATATATATATATATATATATATATATATATATATATATATATATATATATATATATATATATATATATATTCTTTTAGAGAGATTATTACTGGGTTATTAACCTAATTATATTTTGGGCATATTCTAAATCTGTGACCCTGTAGGCTCGCACAATATTGGCAGTGGGCCTAAAATTCCATTTTAGCCCACAAGTCATAATTGGCCTCTAGCAAGACGTTATGACTACATAAGTTGTGTGAAGGTCGATAATCCGATATAACCTAATCCATATAATGTATTATAGTCTTTTTTTCATGAGATATCTAGATTTAACATAAGGCTTGGATCCTTATATTGTTCTTAAGTAGACTGATACTAATAACTCTTTATTTGATATTGATAACTCTTTATCAACTCATTCTAGCATGGTTATGCATTTCTCTACTGTCTAACTTCTTGAGGGGCCTACAGATATCTTCTCAAAATAACAAAGGGACCAATTCCATGTTAATCATTCACATAACTCATTCTTTCAATCACAACCTATTTTACCATCCGGTTAAAGATATTGCAAGGATGTGTCAAAACACAGAACTCATCATGTAGAAAACCATGGTGATTTCAGGTTAGAGGGCTCAAATAATACTATTATGATGAGAATTATTTATGATAATTATCCATGTAGTATTTTTGTAATGGGTCAATCCAGTACATCATTTCTCTAAATATGTACCTATGAGTTTGACTTAATATCTTATATACATTATTAGGAAAACATAATCATCAGTCAACCTCATACTAGCCTTTATTCATTATTGTTCCCACAATAATGATTAACCGTGGATAATTTAGAGTATAATTCAAGCATTACCTAAGAATTTTACTATCAAGTCACATACTTAATGATCTTAGGTAGAATTAACTATTTAAGGATAAAATTAGAATTAGCCAATAATAATGAAAGTGTCTTTTTATTAATAAAATGTAAATATGAAAAAGTCAAAATATGGCCATTATATAATTAGCCTAGGTAATATGAACCCTAAAAGGGATCAACAATGCCTGAATATGAAGAATTCAAGCTAATTAGCTTAATTTCCTATTCTAAAATTAATTAGCTTGATATGGACAAATTTTGAGTTATTTTCCTATTTTGGAGTCAATAAGGAAGATTCAAGAAGATGTGAGAAGATTCAAGAATATTTCACATCAAAGTCAATAAGTCAAAGTCAAATAGTCAACAAGTCAAAGTCAAGGTTCAATGGTCAACATGTGACATGGCATGCTTCAATGCTTAGTTGTCATTTTGCTTAGTTGTCATGAGTTGTAATGAGTTGTCAATTTTGACTTTTCAAAGATGAGTTGTCATGAGTTATTAGTTGTCCTATTTTGAAGGAAATCTCCTTAATTAAGGATTTTCCTATATAGGTATCTTTAGGAATAAGGAAGAAAACCTTTTCCTTTAAGGGTTAAGTTGTTTACATGCCTATATAAGGGCTAGACATATGTAGGACGAATTAAGAATGTATTTTTGACAATTTTAATCAATTAAGTGAGGTTTTTCCTTAACTTTGTTCTTTTGAAACTTTACAAGTTTACTTGAATTGTTTCACATCTACCTTTCATTACAATTGCTAGGTTAGACTTAGAATTGTGTGATTGTTCATCTTATAATAGCTAAGTATCTTGCTTCACTTTAATAAGTAAGGAGTTTAGCTCCATCTTCACAACCTCATCTTGACGATCTTAGGCAATGATTTCAAAGTTGGATGCGCATTCTATCTCTGTTATAGGTAGGGTTCGTATCACTGGGGCATATCACTAACACACCAATCATGGTAGCATCCATTCTTAGAACATGTAAATTCAATTCATCAACATTGAAGTTGATCACCCCCACTTCAAGCTCTAAGTCATCCAACCTCTATATAACATCAATTAAATAAGTCTTTTAGGCTTCTTCTACCTCTTTTTTTGGTTCAGCTTTTGGCAGATCATTAAGGCGAATGAGAATGGTTCTCCCTTTAAGGTCCTTTCTAACCAAACCCATAGCCTTTATCAAGTATGCATCAATCAAAGAATGGCCTTTGAACTTATCAAAAGGCATTTTTTCAATCTAAAAGCCTAAGTAGGTAACTATGGTGGTGATTAAACCCTTAACTTTAATAGCTCTGGTGACCTTTGTAGCCACATCTCTTAATTTTCTAGCAATAGCATGAAAAATGTCAAGCTTCATAACATTGACCATGCAATATAAAATGTTGAGTTCGGTGGTGGAAACCATAAAATCCCTTCTTTCCTTAGAAATAAGGAATGAGACATGAGCCTATGTAAGTACTTCAAATTTGAAAATCAAATACAAGATTCTTTTACTAACCTAGCCTAACACCCCTCTTTGCCCTATAATTTCTCTCTAAATGCATATCTATTATACTTAACATTAGCATTTTGGTATTTTGGAAAATGGAACACATCATTAAGTTCAAACAATCCTAGTTGTTATTTCTCATTTCCTAGGTGAAATGTAAGCATAAGAGTTTGTTTATCAAAGCTAAATGAGGAGAGAAATTGACAAGGTGGTTTCATATAGGTAGAACTTTGCATGTTCACAAAATCATCCTAATCCATCCTATTTACATACATGGTAACCTCATCTAGCAATTCAATTTCCATAAATGATAAAGCCTCATCTATCTATTAGCGATAATTTTCCTATTCATCATTTGCTCAAACTTCTTCCTATGCCTGTCAGGCCAAAAATTAATGAATTTAAGGAAAGATTTTACCATTATCTCTTTATTAGCACCACCTAAATTTTTAAAGATACCACTAAACCTTGTTCTTTTGGATGAAGGACCTAATTTCTTACTTGTCCAAGTCTTCTTTCTTGATTCTTTTTCTATAGTGAAAGTAATGTAATGAAAGATGAAGAAATAAGAGTTTGATAGAAAATAGAGAGATTAGTAAAATAGGAGAAAAAGGAAAAGTGATTATTTGAATAAAAAGAGAATTAAGAGAAATGGTAGAGACAATGTTAAGATTAAATGAGGAAATGAGAGTTTACATAGGGAAGTGGCAGTGGAAAAGTGCTTAGTTTTTAGAACCTTAAAAATAAGGAAGTGAGAAGTTGGGGAAAATGATGAGACTCCACTTAAAAATTAAAAATTCATACTTTTAAAATTCAATCTACAGATGACGCATGACTATATTCATCAACATGCATAGTCATGTGTGCTGCACTTTTTAATTTCCTGAGGTAGTAGGCACGATTGTGTGCCTTGATGCGCACAGTTGTGTCTGGATGCAATTTTTTGCTTTAATTTCCCATACTTTTAGCATAGCTGTGTGTCTTAATCTACAAAACCTCATGGCCATGCTTGAATGTTGATTTTTTGCCCTCTAAAACAATAATCAAGTCATATGGCTACACAACAGGGTTCGCAACCTATCTAGTTCACAATAAAAAGTAACATTCAAAATTCATACACATTGCATCATACATAAAACACCACATCAAATCACACATTTTTTCATACAATTTCAAGCTTACAAAATTCTTCTAAAGCTCCTCCTCTCCTTCATTTACTAAAAAACACAATATAAATAAATATTAAAAATCAAACTAATAAATTTGCAAAAATATAAACTACCAAATAATGAAAATAAAATTAAACAAAAAAGCTTGGTTGAGCCCCCAAGAAGCACTTTTTTAAAGGTCAATGACCCCCAAGGTTCAACACTTTGTTTCATTCATCAAGTAGGCTGCTTCGCAAAAATTCTCTAATATGCCTCCACGATATAACTTTAACCTTTGTCTATTCACTTTCAACTTTTCTCCTTGTGTGTTGCTTAATTCCATAGCTCTATAAAGGTATGTTTGAGTAACCATAAATGGCCCTAACCATCTACTTTTTAGTTTTCCTAGAAATAATATGAGCCTTGAATTAAAAAGTAACACTTAATCACCTTTCTTAAACTTTTTACTCCTAACTTTTACATCATGACACCTCATTGTGTGCTCATTATAAATCCTTGAATTTTCATATGTAGCTTCTTTAATCTCCTTTAGCTCACTTAATTGTAAGATCCTTTTTTCATATGCCCTCTTGAAATTATAATTCAAAGCTTTAATTGCCTAATAAGCCTTATGTTGAAGCTCAACAGGAAGATGACATGTTTTGCCATAGACCAACCAAAATGGAGACATTTTGATAGATGTTTTGTATGCAATTCTATATGCCAATAAAGCATCATCAAGCTTCCTTGCCTATTACTTTCTTGACTTGCTCATTGTTCTTTCCAAAATCTTGTTTAATTCTCGATTGCTACCTCTACTTGCCCACTTGTTTGAGGGTGATAAGGTTTTGCTACTTTGTGCTTCACCCCATATCTACTAATAACTTTTCCATATATTTATTGCAAAAATGTGTTCTCCTATCACTTATGATAGCTCTAGGCATCCCAAATCGAGAGAATAATTTCTTTAAGAACATGCAAATAACTCTTGCATCATTTACTGAGCATGCTTAAGCTTCTACCTATTTTGATACATAATCAACATAAAATAAGTATGTACTTATTGGTCCCTAATAAAGGAAATGGTCCTATGAAATTGATGCCCCAAACATCAAATATCTTAACTTCTAGGACCCTTAATTAAAGCATTTCATCTTTCTTTGAAATGTTACCACTCCTTTAGCATGTAACACAGATAAGCATAGACTCTTTAGTATCATGAAAGAGTGTAGGCCAATAGAACCTTACTTCAAGAACTTTAGTAGTTATTCTTTATGGAACAAAATATCCACCATGAACCATCCTATGACAATTTTGCAAAACTGACCTAATTTTTTCATTTGCTATGCACCTTTTGATCATGCCATCATTACATAACTTTTAAAAGAAAGGATCATCCCACAAGTAAAATTTAGAGTCATGAATCAACTTCTTTCTTTGTTGACTAGTGAAATCTTTTGGCAATTCCCCACATGAGATGAAATTGTCTATATTGGCAAACCATGGAGCATCCATAAGCTCCATAGCCAAAAGCATCTCATTAGAAAATATTTCGTTGATAGGCTCCTTGAAAGTTCCTTAGAGGGGGGGGGGTGAATAAGGCTAATGAGGATTTTAGAAAATTAAAAGGAAATGAAACAAGAATGAGTGAAAATTAAGAGTAGAGAAAATAAAAGCACAAGCAATAAGGAGTTCAAATTCTCAACAATCCTACATCTTTACCTAACTCTCCCAAATTAGGATTTTTTAACACCTCAATCTATTTTCTTAGATTGATTCTTACAACTTGAGTTTATAGCTCAACTCAAACCTTATAAACAAGAGTTTTAAGGGTCACTCTTAAACTATACAAACAAGAGTTTTAAAGCTCGCTCTTAAACCATACAAACAAGAATTTTTAAGGCTCACTCTAAAATTGAATTCCTAAGTTTTTTTATGGACAAACACTTAAATCAATTCCTTTAGAAATAAATCTCAATTCCCTTCTAATCCATCCTAAGACTTAGTTGAAGTAGAAATTTTATTGCTAACACATAACCAACTCTCACAAGAGTTAATGAAACAAAGAAAAAATGTTTGAAAGTTTTACAACTTTGATGAATGTTAAATTGGAGAATTATAATAAGTGTCTTAACTTCAATTGAGCTATAGGAGTAGTTTTTATAGATCAAAAACTAAAAAATATTGTTGTTAGAGGCATTGATTGTGTCTTTAAAGTCTTCCAAACATCCTTGAATGTTTTTCAAACTTTTACCACCGAAACACCACTCATACTTATAATAGTAGTGTCTTAGCTCGTGAGGAGCAATTTGAGGATAGTTACCTTTGAAATTTGTTCAAATTTGCCCATTGTGAGCTATGTGGACTACCCTCATGACCATGAGCAGCATTATCCAAAATAGGTAAATGGCTAAAAAAGCTTGCCAATAGGGGACAACTCGTGCTGGCTTATGGGATGCTTTTGAGGATACACCTATAAGTCCAAAATTTGATTTTTCTTTGCTCCTTTTACATCAATTAATTGAGGCACTTGTATTTTTTCATGTATATCATAAAATACATGTTAAATACTCCTTTAAAGAGTATTTCATATTTCCAAGCTTTGAACAACTTAAATTAAGTTCTTACACACTTAAATAAAATCATTAGCAACTTAAATTGTTTATCAAAGTTCAAAATTAAGAGTTTGATCATTTAAATGGTTAATAATCTTCCCCTTTTTGGCTTTAACAAACAATTTGTTAAAATAATAAATAAAATGTGTGTGTATGTAATAAATAACATGAATAAACATATGCTATATAAAATAATTATGCTTTAAATAGATGCATTTTAGTGAAAAGGATTTTGCTCCCCCTTAATATATGCATAAATTCAATAAATCAAAGTATGAGAAAAATGAATCAATATTGCATATATAAGATATAGCATTTTTACATCTTTAAAGGTTAAATAATTATAAAGGAGATAATTTTTGAGAAATGATTCTAATTGAGAATAATCATAAAAATTTGCTCTTAAAAGAAATATATTTCTTTATTTTTCCCCTTTTTATGGTCATGATAAGAAATATTAATTTAAAAAATTATTCCCCATGTTAAAATAAACAACATAAATTTAACATGAGGGAAAGAAAAAAAATAGCCTAACATGAAAAATGTGTTAAAAACATGATAACATGATCGTTTAAATTAAACTAGTAGCACTTATAATGCATGTAGTACAACTTTAATACACAACAAACATAGTTTGTATAGCACTTGTTTTTTAAAACTTAAACTTAACTAAAACATGATCATGTAGCACTTAGCATATCAGAAACATAACAATTTCTCCCCTTTTGTCAAAGACAAAAAGAAAGGAGAAATAAACTATAAAGAAACCAAAAGCAAATAAAAGACCAAGAATTAAATCAATAAAAACAAGATAGACCAAAATGAAGAATATCATGTCCATCTTGTCATGTATCATAAATATAAACAAAGTAACCAAAACAAAGCCTTTTATCACAAATATAAAAACATGATAACTTGATTATTACAAAACTAGTCACACTTACAATGCATGCATTAACAAAATTATGTTAAGCATAAATAAGCAAACTCAACTATTTCTCACCCTTTGTTAAAATGGAAAAAGAAAAAAATTGCATTAATAAAAGGGATAGAGTTACAATGATATTAAAAGGGATAATTGCTATTTCCCCTATGTTTTGGTCTATCACACTGCGTCATCCCTGACATTTGAAAAAATATTTATTCATACCTAACATTTGCAATTCATGTACTATTTCATCCCTGAAAGAGGGACGATGAGTGTTAACTGCTACAAATGTCAAGGATGAACAAATATTTTTTCAAATGTTAGAGATAAAGTAGTGTAATAGGCCAAAACACATAAGAAATAGTAATTATGCCATATTAAAATACCAATTGTAAATTTAAGAGAAACATAACATAAATAAAACACAAACTAACAACTTATAGTTTATGAACCAAAAATAAATATAAAATACACCAAACAGAAACTGACTCATAATAAACATAGATGTAAGCTATCAGCTTATATCTTAGAAACAAAAAATAAAATGAAAATAAACCAAACAAAAACTAATGAAAACACACAATACTCATAAAAATAAAGTTAGTCTTGTTGAGGAGGTGAGGCAAGTGCATTATATATTGTGATGAGCATACAATTGGTGAAAGGCCTCTAAAGTTTCAAAAAACCTTTCAATCAAGTCCTTAAATCATGACAAATAGGTCTTTTTACATCAAATTAACTCCAAAAGAAATCAAATAACAACCAAATTAAATGGTATTATAAATATTATCATAAATCAACGTAATCAAGCATTTAAATGGGAAAAATAAAATTTTAATTTGAAGTAATTATTTTTAATAAAAATTATATTAAAAATAAATCATGCAAGTGGGAAATACAATAAATCAAATCATGTATATGAAATAGATTTGCTTATTTAAATAATCAATAAATTCAATAATTAATTATTAAATAGCAATTATTTAAAGTAAAATTATACATAATAAAGATAATAAATGCCAAAAATATTTTTTCTTAAAATGTAATTATGAAAAAATATCAAAAATGAAAAATAAACCATAAGTATAAATAAATAAATAAATAAATGTTTATGCATGAATTTTATAAAATGGTATCAAATACAAAAAACAAATAGTTTGTAAAAAATCAGTTAAAAGCATGATTACACATGAAATTTATAAAAATCATGAATTTTAATGAAGAAGTCCAACCATCAATTAAACAATTTAACAAGTTATCAAGACAAGCTTGAACCATCTATCATACCAAGCTCATGCTTAAAAAAATTTATTATTTCTTCACATGGAGGCTTGGTAAAGATGTATGCTAATTGATGATTTATATCCATAAATTCAAGAAAATTTGATGCAAGCCAAATAAGCACCAACCATGTTGATAAGCATGATGATCTACACAAGTATGATCATCCAATGACTAGAGCTTGCATGAAAAAAATTCAAGGATGCTTTAGGAGTGCTTGTGAAGCAAGAGATGAAGCTTAAGTAGATTAATCAAAGCACAGGTGCAAATGGAGCTCAATTGAGTGAATTTGGAGGAAGTTTGACATAAGGGAAAAATCATTCTTTTTGCACCTTATTACCATATTTTGACCCTCAAAATGAGGAATTCATGTCAAACTCTTCAAGTGGAGTGATTTGCATTCAAAACACGTAAAAATGCAATTTTGAAGATTTTGGAAGGTTCTAGAAGATGCTAAGGGAATCTACAAGAATTAAGAATCTTTTAAGAATATTCTCTACAAATAAAACCCTAGATGTGATGGAGAGTGGCAACTACTCATTAAAAGACTTGGTTAAATTTTGCTTAGTTGTCATGAGTTATCAAATTGACTTTTCAATTTTAAGTTTTCATGAGTTGTTAATTTGGCTTTTCAAAGCTTAGTTGTCATATTTTTGAAGGGATCTTATTTAGTTAAGGATTTTCCTTTATAGGAGTCTTTAGGAATAAGTAAGAAAACCTATTTCTTCAAGGATTAGGATGTTTACATGTCTATATAAAGGCCATAGCAATGTAGTAAAAATTTAGGTGAAGTTTTATTGATTAATTATAAATTTTTAAGAGGTTAAAGTCCTTTTCTTTTATTCTTAAAAGAACTTTAGTGAATTTATCAAATGAAGGCTTAGTACATTCAAACCTAGTTTAATTTAGACTTAAAATTGACTTTGTTAGTCTTAGGTTTATATTGAACAACCTTTAATTCTTTATAATTAAGGTTCTTAAGTACAAGTTATTTAAGGGTCTTATTTGGGATTAAAGTGTGTTTTTGCTTGATTTATGAACTATCCTTGGCAAGGTTATCAAAATTGAATATGGGTTTGGTACAAGTTAACCATGTTCGTATCATTTGGTATCAAACCTTTGGCTCATTAATCAAGTATGTATCTTTACTTTTCTTTGTTGCTTGAATTTAATCCAAAAAAAATCATTATTTTTTATTTCATTCATTCTTGTGTCTTTTTTTTATATCAATTCATTTTCTTTGTGATCTTTGTGATCAAATTCATTTTTTGAGTATCGTGCATCAATTTCGTTCTTTTCTTCATATTCCAACTTGTTTTTAGTCTTTAAAAAAAATTCATTTATACTCTTGTTGTTTTGCATCCTAAGCGTCTTGTTTGTCACAAATACATATCAAATTGAAGTTTGTTCTTAATTTGACCATTTTAGCATTTGTTAAAAAAAAGAGGTCAATTGATCAAAGTTAAATTCATTCAACCTATAACCATTCCAATTTGCTATTTTGATTATAAATTCCATACCTTACCTTATTTCAATTCTGAATATTCTACTATTCTTATTAAGTTGCGTTCGGGGTAGTTTAAACACTTATTCCCAAATTTCTTGTTTTCATTTTGTTTGGATATTGTCTTTGTTTATTGCATTTTCTTTGGCTCTTATAGTCAAATTTGAGTTTAATTTTTATTTATTTGTTTTGAATTGAGCTTAATTTGATAATTAGTAACTTAAGTTCCATAAAAATGATAAAAAAGAAAATTTGAGAGGTAAAAGGTGAGTGGTGAGCTCATAAGAGGGTAAAAGCCTAATTAAGTGAAACATGAGTGTTGAGTGACATTCTTTGAGTGTAAACATGAGAGGGAGTGTTACTTGTGAAGTTTTTTTCTTTTCTTTTGTTTCTTTATTTATAACATGTCAGGTTCAAAAGAGGTTGAGAAAGATCCCAAATGGAACTCTTTATGAAGGCGATGTAAGAACAAATGAGTTAATTAATGAACAGCCATAAAGAGGTTTAAGAACGAATAGGGAGAATGGAGCAAAGTCAAAACAAAATAGCCACTACAAATCAAACTGCACCAATACAAGCTTATAGAGGGAGGTGGCATGAAGATGATGATGAATCCATTGATGAAAGCAATCAAGGGTGTAGGAGGCAAGATAATAACCTTGGGAGCATAAAGATGAAGATACATACTTTTCATAGTATGATCCTGAAGCATATCTAGCATGGGAGAAAAATGTGGTTTTCATGTTTGATTGTCATAACTACTCTGAGGAAAATAAAGTTAAGCTCACAGTTATTAAGTTCATGGATTATGCCTTAGTTTAGTGGGAACAACTATTGGTTTCAAGAAGGTATTGTGAAGAAGAACCTGTCTCTACATGGGAAAAGATGAAGACCATTATGTAGAAGATTTTTGTGTCAAATTATTATTATAGAGACCTACACAATCTACTTCAAAGTTTTAGACATGGTTCAATGAGTGTTGAAGAGTACTACAAAGAGATGGAGATGACTTTGATTTGTGCTAAAATTAATGAAGACCGTGAATAAACTATGGCACATTTCTTAAATGGGCTAAACAAGAAGATTGTTCATGTACTGGAATTACATCCATATGTAAAGCTAAAAGACATGTACCATATGGCACTCAAAATGGAGCAACAGTTCAAGGGGAGACCTCTTAAATCTCATTTAACTACAACAACATCCAATTGGAAGACAAAGTGGAAAGAAAGTGACAAAAGAACTTCCAAACCTAAATTTAATAAAGGAGGCAAGGAAGGAGGGAGCTCAAAGCAAGCTGAAGCATCTAATCTCAAAACAAGCTCCATTGAATGTTTTAAATATGAAGGAAGAGGACACATGCAATGTGATCGCCAAATAGGAAGGCCATGATCCTTGTTAATAGAGAGTATGACAGTGAGGAGGATGATGAGATGCCCCCACTTGAAGATGCAAGCGATGTTGAAGAAGACCTTAAGAAGGTTGACTACAAAGATTTTCTAGTTGCAAGGTGAACATTAAGTACACAAACCAAAGTAAAAGAGGATGAATAATGTGACAACATCTTTCTTGCAAGATGCAGAGTTAAAGGAAAGGTATGTGTTAGTGATATGCACTAGGTCAATCATTTGATTATGCATTGACTTTTTTATTTTATTAATAAAGAGGTATTTCATTATCATTTGATTTTATGATAATTATATGAATGGTTAATTCTTACTAAGGCCATCAAGTATATGACTTGATAGTAAAACCCTTAAATTAAAATAAGAGTTCTATTATAATTATCCCTAGCCATTTATTCATTATATAAATATTAAAGTATTAAGGCTAGTATGATGTTGACTGATGGTTATGTTTTACTAATCATGAATATGAGATATTAAATCAACTTATAGGTATATGATGAGAGATCATGTACTGGATTGACCCACTATGAGAATACTACATAGATTATTGTCATAAGTATTTCTCATCATAATAATTTTATTTCGGTCCTTTGACCTTGAAATCATCATAGATTTATATATAGCTATTTTATGTTTTGACACATTCTAACATTGTCTTTAACCGGATGATTAAATTGGAATGTTGTTGGATATGAAATTAGTTATGTGAGGAATGTTAGTGATTCAGAAGGAATTTATGCCTCATTAATATGAGAAAGATATCTATGGGCTCCTTGATGAGATAGATTGAAGAAAATTGCATGGCCATGCTGAAATGAATTGATAAAGAGTTATCATTTTCAGTCTACTTGGAATCAAGTCATAATATTGAACTATATAAGGATGACATTCTATGCCTTATGTTCAATTAAGATATCATGTGATAAAGGGATGATAAAATTCATTGTAATTAGGTTATGTCGGATTATTGACTTCACATGACTTGCGTAGTCATAATGTCTTGCTAAAGGCCACTTATAACTTGTAGGCCTAAATAGAGATTTAGGCCCACTACCAATGTTATGTGAACCTATAGGGTCACACACTTAGAACAAGCCCAAAATGAATATGGGTTTAATAAGCCCAAAATAAACTCTGTGGAAATAAATAATTAAAGTTATTTATTTATTTTTTTGTTTATTTAAGATAAATTTTATTTTAAATAAATAAATAAGATATTATTTCTGATTTGTTTTTAAACAAAATCAGAATATAATAAATGGAAATTACCAAAAGGTCATTAGTAGGTGAAACCCTAATTTAGAGTCTATAAATATGTTATATTCTCTAAGGTTTAACAAACTTTTTTTTCCTGCCTCCAAATTCATTTTCTTTCTTCTTAGAAAACAAAGACATAGTTTTTTTATTTTGTTCTTGATTTGTGAGACAATCAAGGAGGTTGCTAGCACACACTCCAATTCATTTTGTGAAGGGCTGTTTGTGTGGATACCTATAGAGGACGCATCCTTTTGGAGATGTCTACATCCGAACAACTAAAACAAAAGGCTCGAGGTAAAGTGTCACCGGTGTGAACCTCCTCTCATCCTTCTAGAAAATCTTGCCTCTTCTGCATCTTGGTGAGATTCTTGAAACCCTAAATTTAATCAAGTAGTCAAATTACATGGATCCAGGTTTGGGAATGTGATAAAATTTTAATTTTTCTGCTGCGTTTGTATCACGAAACCCAATAGTATGTTGTTTGATAATTGATGGAGGTAGTTGTATAAATGTGGCTATTACTTTGTTAGTTGAAAAACTTAATTTGCTCACTTTAAAACATCCTAGACCCTATAATTTGTAAAGGTTAAATGATTGTGGAGAGGTTAGGGTTACTAAACAAGTACTTGTTCCATTTTCTACAGGGAAGTATGTCGATGAGGTCCTTTGTAATGTTGTGCCCATACAAGCTAGTCATATTCTTTTGAGACATCCATGGAAATTTGATAGAAGGGTTACTTATGATGGTTTTATACACAAATATATTTTTTTCATGGATGGTAAAAATATTATACTTTCACCTTTGTCAATGAAAGAAGTTTATGAGGATCAAAAGATAATGAGAGAGAACATGTGCATGAGAGATAAAAAGAAAAGAATGCATAGTAAAAGGAGAGTTATGAGAAAACAAATGAGGGGTGTCAGCAAAGAGTAGAAAAAAGAGAGCTAAGAGTGGATGCACAAAAGAAATGAGAGGCGCATGCAAAAGGAGAGATTGAGGGAAAAAAGAAAGAGAGGCAAGTGAGTTTTTATGCAAAAGAAAGTGATGTGAAGAGGACATATTTTTCTCAAATGCCAATGATTATGCTTATATACAAAGAGCCGTATTTTACTACTAATGAACTTGATGTTTCTTTGCCTAGTGTTTTTATGTCTCTTTTGAAGGAATTTGCATATTTATTTCCAGAAGAAGTGCTAAAGCATTTACCACCCTTAAGGGGAATCAAGCATCAAATGGATTTCATCCTTAGTTCTCAAATTACAAACAAGCCACCATATTGATGTAATCCTAAGTAGATAAAGGAGTTATAAAGACAAGTGGAGGAGCTAATGGATAAAGGGCTTATTAGAGAAAGCATGAGCCCATGTGCTGTACCCATTTTGTTAGTTTCAAAAAAAGATGGTTCATAGCATATGTGTGTTGATTATAGGGCTATCAATAAAATAACAGTTAAATATCGCCATCCCATTCCTTGCTTAGATGACATGCTTGATGAATTGCATGGTACTTGCATTTTCTCTATAATTGATCTTAAAAGTGGTTACCATCAAATTAGGATAAGAGAAGGGGATGAGTGGAAAACTGCTTTTAAAATAAAATATGGGTTATATAAGTGGTTAGTTATGCCTTTTGGGTTAACTAAAGCACCTAGTACTTTCATGAGATTAATGAACCATGTTTTGCATGCATTCTTAGGGAAGTTTGTAGTTGTTTATTTTGATGATATACTTGTTTATAGTAAGTCATTAGATGAACATCTTGATCATGTACATTTAGTTTTTGATGTTTTGCACAAAGAATGGTTATATCCTAACCTTAAGAAATATTCATAGTGTGATTTCATGTTTCAAAACTAGAGGATGCAAAACGATGATATGAAATGAGCAAAATAAAGCATAACTTGTTCATATAACATGCAAATTGCCAATCTCATCAAACAAGCACAATAATATTCACAAATGCTAGTGACAATAAAATAAAATGTAGTGTGATAAAATAAATGTGTTAAAATGATTGTGTGGTCCTCAAATTTGACTGAGGTTATGTGAGTTTTAAAGTTTTAGCTTTAAGAGATTATTAAGATTTCCTCATCTAGAGGTTCAAAATAACATGTAGAATGATGCTAGTTTGTATACCTTTGAAGCTTGCTTTGATAAAGATGAGGCTAGGTTTGGTGGAATGGAGACTTAATAATCCAAGAAAAACATAGTGGGAGCTAAAATTATCTAAAAGCGATTTTCTAGCACCTTCGAGTGGATAGATTTTTAAGTGTGTGTGTTTCCTCTTACTCCCCCCCATAAAATAAGGTGTGGAGGTGCCTATTTATAGTGAAAAATGTAAGGAAGAGAGGGGAATAGGTGTGTCCACATGCACGTCCCTAAGATAGAGAGCGTGACCATGCTAAGTGTGCATGACTATGTGCTTGGTTCGTGGTCATGCATTAGCACGTGGCCTCGCGGGCTCGCATGTAGTTACATGCACTTTTGTGCATTACACACTCCATTTAGGGCTTTTTCAAGCTATTTTATGGTTGGTTCCTAAGATTTTTAGGCCTTTGGGATGCATTTCCACTGTCCATTTTGTCTAATTTGGTGTCGATTTTAGTGCATGACACCTAGGGGTAATTATGCGCACTTTTGAGAGATACGCACTAATCCTTTGGTTGTTTTAGACTATTCCAAGACCACTTCTAAAGGTTTTGGAGCTTTTTGGATATATTTCCAAAGTCTATTTTGCCTGGTTTAGGTTTGATTTTTAGCATGTGACACCTAGAGGTGTTCGTGGCGTCACACGCACTTCTAAGCGACACACACTAATCCTTAGGTTTGATGACCATTTTCAAAGGTTTTGGAGCCCTCCGGATGTGTTTTTGGAGTCCATTTCATCAAAATCGATTTCCATTTTTCATAAAGTTGGATCTCGATCTGATGAAATGAACATCTCCTTAACAAGCTATATATTTCGATAGAAGATTATTAAAATAAGCCTCTTACTATTATTATAATTCATATTTTATAAGATCGAAGTATAACTTAATGGCTCGATGATCGATTTCTCACACTAGTGTGGTTGGTTAGGATTTTAGGGTTACACACTTTAAAGGTGTTACAAATGAGCAGACTCTAGTCTTTTTGAAGATTCATTTCATCATTGGACCTTTTTTGCAATAATCAAATTTGAGGTATGACAGTTGCCCCTGCTTTGCGTGTATTGTATAACCACCTAATGCTAGTGTCAATACACATGAAGAAAATGCAAAGATGCAAAAAATCATTTCTGAGGAGAGAGGTACTTACTTGAGTGTTGTGCTGTCATGATTCAATTGTTGGGATACTGCCACTATAACCTCTTTGGGTGTCAGGTGAATAGATACTATAGGCGAATAGATACTACCATATTAACCTCTTTGGGTGTTAGGCAAACAGATAAATACTACCTCTATAACCTCTTTAAGTATCAGGTAAACATATACTACCACTATAACCTCCTTTGGTGTTAGGTGAATAGATAAATATTGCCACTATAACCTCTTCGGTTGTCAAGCGAGTAGATATTGCCACTATAACCTCTTTGGGTGTCAGGCAAACATGTAGATATTGCCAGTATAACCTCTTCGGGTGTCAAGTAAACATGTAGATACTACCACTATAACCTCTTTGGTGTCAGACGAACAGATAGATACTACCACTATATAACCTCTTCGGGTGTTAGGCGATACTGCCACTATAACCTCTTCAAGTGTCAGGCGAACAGATAAATATTGCCACTATAACCTCTTCAGGTGTTAGTAAATAGAAAGATATTACCACTATAACCTTTTCGGTCGTCAAGTGGATAGACTATTGTGATCATTATAATTGATGTCATGTGTCCCCTTTTGGTCTTGATCGATGATGATGCAGTGATGATGCAATAATAATGCAATGGTGATGATGTCATCATTTGTTAAGTTGTAAATGTTATTTTAATGATCTTGAGCAAGATATCCTTTCAGTGATTCTTCCCTATTTTTCTTGTTTTGGGAGGTGCTAAGTTTTTTAAAATGGTGAGGTTGCATATGGTATCTTTGGACAAATGTAGTCAATATTCATGTACTTTTTTTATGAGTTCAATGTATGTCTTATGCTCAAATGGAGGTTTAGGACCAGAGAAATGAGTGTGTAAAGTCTCAATGTGCGCGTACAATTGTATGGGAGCTCATAGAAGGAGGAAGTGCAGTGACTGCGTGTGTGGAGCATGTGGTCATGTACTGAGCACATGATCACACACCCCCCCTCTTTAGTCTACTTAAGATGTGCATGTTTTAGGTTTGAGGAAGCTTCTTCCAGCCTTCTCTGAGTGTGTTTTGTCTTTTTTTGACCCTTTTTAAGTTTCGAGGTGTTTTCTGCTCTATTTTTTACTTTTAAATTTTTAATTTTCTTTGCATAATATGGAGTTCCCTAACATTCCTAAGGGTCTAGAGGATATCATTTTAGACATCTAAGGTAACTTCACAGCGGCCACTAAAGTTAGGACTTCCACTATGGGGGACTAGTACTGATGGTTTGTCTAGCACTCAGGGTCCTCGGCCATTTAGGTTTTCTCAAGGAGACATGATTCTTATGGTTCATAGTCTGGAGACTTATATTTAGGGTCATCATCATTGCTAGATATGTCATCTTTTGTCCTCTATCTTTTATTTAGCTGTCTGGGTTGCCTTGCTATTTATTAAATTTTGTTGTATTTATTATTCTTTCAACTGAGGTTTCCATAGTTGTAGTTCTATAGCTTTTACTGTGACTATTAATCTATAATTTTTATAAGTGCTAATAGCTTGATAGCCCTTGCTTTATTTTCACTTTTAATTGTTTGCTAGTGCTTACTGTGATGCTTCTCTTTTCAGCTCTTGTTATTATCTCGGTCCTGTTAAATAATAGAGAAAAAAGATGTGTTAGCATTTATTATCTATGTAGATTATAATATGAACCCTAAAAGGGATCAATAACGCCTAAATATGAAGAATTCAAGCTAATTAGCTTAATTTCCTATTCTGAAATTAATTAGCTTGATTGGACGAATTTTGATTTATTTTCCTATTTTAGAGTCAATAAGGAAGATTCAAGAAGATTCTAGAAGATGTGAGAAGATTCAAGAATATTCCAAGTCAATAGTCAACAAGTCAAAGTCAATGGTCAATGGTCAACATATGACATGGCATGTGACATGGCATGCTTTAATGCTTAGTTGTCATGAGTTGTCATTTTGCTTAGTTATCATGAATTGTAATGAGTTGTCAATTTTGACTTTTCAAAGATGAGTTGTCATACAATCATACAATTCTAAGTTTAATCTAACCTAGTAATTGTAATGAAAGGTAGAAGTGAAACAATTCAAGTAAACTTGCAAAGTTTCAAAAGAACAAAGTTTAAGGAAAAACCTTACTTTTAATATTTCAATCTTCTTTTTTTCAAAAATTCGTTTTACATGTTTGTAGCCCTTATATAGGCATGTAAACAACCTATTCCTTGAAGGAAAAGGTTTTATTCCTTATTCCCAAAGATACCTATATAGGAAAATCCTTAATTAAGGAGATTTCCTTTAAAATAGGACAACTAATGACAACTCATCTTTGAAAAGTCAAAATTGACAACTCATTACAATTCATGACAACTAAGCAAAATGACAACTCATGACAACTAAGCATTAAAGCATGCCATGTCACATGCCATGTCATATGTTGACCATTGACCATTGACTTTGACTTGTTGACTATTGACTTGGAATATTCTTGAATCTTCTCACATCTTCTAGAATCTTCTTGAATCTTCCTTATTGACTCTAAAATAGGAAAATAAATCAAAATTCGTCCAATCAAGCTAATTAATTTCAGAATAGGAAATTAAGCTAATTAGCTTGAATTCTTCATATTTAGGCATTATTGATCCTTTTTAGGGTTCATATTATTAATAATATGAACCCTAAAAGGGATCAAAAGTGCCCGAATATGAAGAATTCAAGCTAATTAGCTTAATTTCCTATTCTGAAATTAATTAGCTTGATTGGACGAATTTTGATTTATTTTCTTATTTTGGAGTCAATAAGGAAGATTCAAGAAGATTCTAGAAGATGTGAGAAGATTCAAGAATATTCCAAGTCAAAGTCAAAGTCAATAGTCAATAAGTCAAAGTCAATGGTCAATGGTCAACATATGACATGGCATGTGACATGGCATGCTTTAATGCTTAGTTGTCATGAGTTGTCATTTTGCTTAGTTGTCATGAATTGTAATGAGTTGTCAATTTTGACTTTTCAAAGATGAGTTGTCATTAGTTGTCCTATTTTAAAGGAAATCTCCTTAATTAAGGATTTTCCTATATAGGTATCTTTGGGAATAAGGAATAAAACCTTTTCCTTCAAGGAATAGGTTGTTTACATGCCTATATAAGGGCTACAAACATATTGAACGAATTTTTGAAAAAAAGAAGATTGAAATATTAAAAGTAAGGTTTTTCCTTAAACTTTGTTCTTTTGAAACTTTGCAAGTTTACTTGAATTGTTTCACTTCTACCTTTCATTACAATTGCTAGGTTAGATTAAACTTAGAATTGTGTGATTGTTCATCTTATAATAGCTAAGTATCTTGCTTCAATTTAATAAGCAAGGGGTTTAGCTCCATCAACACAACTATCCTTGATGATCCTTGGGCTAATATTCAAAGTTGGATGCGCATTCTATCTCTATTATAGGTAGGGTTCATATCAGTTTGGTATCAGAGCCAAACTTCAAGGTTTCGTTACGTATCCTTTATTTTTTATGTATTATCTATTCTTTTCTTCTTCTCAATTCTTCATAAATTGAAAAAAAAAATTGAGTGAAACACGAGAGCATTCACATCCTTGAGTGTAAACACGTAAGGGAGTGCTTTGCGAGGATTTTTTTTTTCTCTATATCTATTCAAAACTATTTTTTTTAGCATGGACATGCCTTATTTTCTTGGTGGGGATGATCCTTTTGTTTACTTGAAATGGGTACAACAAATGGAGGAGATTTTTGATTCTCTTCAGATAAGTGATTTTAGAAAGTGCAAACTTGCTTCTAATAAATTTGTGGGTCATGCTGCTATATGGTGGGAAGATTTTATGTTAAATGAGGTTAGAAATTGGGAGTTAATGAAAAGGTTAATGTCTAGATATTTCATTCCTCATGATGTTAGGAATAAATTTTATCTTAAATTAGAAAGACTTAAACAAGGGGATGTGTTAACTGTTGATGATTACGCTAAAAAGTTTAAGTTTTTTGTAATTGCAAGTGATTTAGGTGAGTCTGAAGGGCAGAAAATTGAAAGATTCATAAATGGGCTTAAGAGTGTAATTAGACAAGATCTTATGTTTGTGGTACAATTGCAACTTAATTTATCCTTGAATGATGTAATTTCACTTGCTTTAGATAGAGAGAGTTTGAGTAATAAGGTTGATAATCAAAGTGGTGCTAATGCTGAAGTGGTGTTAAGTGATCATGAGAAGAAGCATGAGGATCAATTATGTGATCAAACTAATAAAGTAGAGGAGAGCATTATTCATGAAGAGAAGTGAAAAAAAGAAGATTGAAATATTAAAAGTAAGGTTTTTCCTTAAACTTTGTTCCTTTGAAACTTTGCAAGTTTACTTGAATTGTTTCACTTCTACCTTTCATTAAAATTGCTAGGTTAGATTAAACTTAGAATTGTGTGATTGTTCATCTTATAATAGCTAAGTATCTTGCTTCAAATTAATAAGCAAGGGGTTTAGCTCCATTAACACAACTATCCTTGATGATCCTTGGGCTAATATTCAAAGTTGGATGCGCGTTCTATCTCTATTATAGGTAGGGTTCATATCAGTTTGGTATTGAAGTTCTAAATTCGATCAAGTTCAAGCTATATTGAAGCTACTTCTGTGGATTCTTACTTTAAAGGAGAGGCTTTCAACAAAGGTGTTTGTATTTGACCCTGGAGGATTTATAAATTTATCAACTCTAGAAGATGGCTATGATTCGAGGGCGAATCATCTTCAAGAGGGAGGGAATAATATGAACCCTAAAAGGGATCAACAACGCCTGAATATGAAGGGATCAACAACGCCTGAATATGAAGAATTCAAGCTAATTAGCTTAATTTCCTATTCTGAAATTAATTAGCTTGATTGGACGAATTTTGATTTATTTTCCTATTTTGGAGTCAATAAGGAAGATTCAAGAAGATTCTAGAAGATGTGAGAAGATTCAAGAATATTCCAAGTCAAAGTCAACAAGTCAAAGTCAAAGTCAAATAGTCAACAAGTCAAAGTCAATGGTCAATGGTCAACATATGACATGGCATGTGACATGGCATGCTTTAATGCTTAGTTGTCATGAGTTGTCATTTTGCTTAGTTGTCATGAATTGTAATGAGTTGTCAATTTTGACTTTTCAAAGATGAGTTGTCATTAGTTGTCATTAGTTGTCCTATTTTAAAGGAAATCTCCTTAATTAAGGATTTTCCTATATAGGTATCTTTAGGAATAAGGAATAGAACCTTTTCCTTTAAGGATTAGGTTGTTTACATGCCTATATAAGGGCTAACCCTATGACATACGAATTTAAAAAAAGAAAAAGAAGATTGAAATATTAAAAGTAAGGTTTTTCCTTAAACTTTGTTCTTTTGAAACTTTGCAAGTTTACTTGAATTGTTTCACTTCTACCTTTCATTACAATTGCTAGGTTAGATTAAACTTAGAATTGTTTGATTTTTCATCTTATAATAGCTAAGTATCTTGCTTCAATTTAATAAGCAAGGGGTTTAGCTCCATCAACACAACTATCCTTGATGATCCTTGGGCTAATATTCAAAGTTGGATGCGCGTTCTATCTCTTTTATAGGTAGGGTTCGTATCAGTTTGCCTCACGGTCTTCATCAATATTTGCTCTAATCATAGCTATCTCCATTGCTTGATGGTACTCCTCTACACTTTTAGATCCTTGCACAAGGTTTTGGAATTGGGGCTGTTCTAATGCAAGATGGACAACCAATTGCTTATTTTAGTGAAAAGTTAAATGGTGCAAGCTTGAAGTACCCCACTTATGACAAAGAGATGTATGCCTTAGTTCGCGCTCTAGAGACATGGCAGCATTATTTATTGCCTAAGGAGTTCGTGATACATACTGATCATGAATCCTTGAAGCACTTGAAGGGGCAAAATAAGCTTAACAAATGACATGCTAGGTGGAGTGAATTCATTGAGTCATTTCCTTATGTCATTAAATACAAGCAAGGTAAAGAGAATGTTGTGGCTGATGCACTTTCAAGAAGGTATACTTTACTTGCTTCTTTAGATGCCAAATTGCTAGGATTTGAATACATAAAAGAGCTATATGAGAATGACAGTGATTTTGGTAGTGTTTATCATGCATGTGAAAATATTGCTTTTGAAAAGTTCTATAGGCATGATGGTTACTTGTTTAAAGAGAAACGGTTGTGTGTTCCTAACTGTTCTATGCGTGAATTACTTGTTCGTGAAGCACATGAGGGTGGTTTAATGGGACATTTTGGTATAGCCAAGACTTTAGATGTTTTACATGATCACTTTTATTGGCCTAACATGAAAAAAGATGTTGTTAGAATTTGTGATAAGTGCATTGTGTGTAAACAAGCTAAGTCTAAGTTAAAACCACATGGTTTGTATATGCCTTTACCGGTGCCTAGTTCACCTTGGATTGATATTTCCATGGATTTTATGCTTGGTTTACCTAGGACTAGGCAAGGACATGATTCAATATATGTTGTTGTAGATAGGTTTTCTAAAATGGCTCACTTTATAGCATGTAGAAAAACTAATGATGCACAACATGTTGCGGATTTGTTCTTTAAAGAGATTGTTCAATTGCATGGCATGCCTAGAACAATTGTGAGTGATAGAGATGCTAAATTTTTAAGCTACTTTTGGAAGACTTTGTGGGGTAAATTGGGCACTAAACTTTTATTTTCTACAACCTGTCATCCACAAACCGATGGGCAAACTGAGGTAGTTAATAGAACTTTATCTCAATTACTAAGAACCATGGTTAGGCATAATTTTAAATCATGGGAAGATTGCTTGCCACATATTGAATTTGCATATAATCGTAGTGTGCATTCTTCTACCAATTTTTGTCCTTTTGAGATTGTTTATGGTTTTATTCCGTTGAGTCCTTTAGATTTGATTGCTTTACCTTTGAGTGAACAAGTAAATCTAGATGGAAAGAAGAAGGCAGAATTTGTGAAGTCCTTACATGAAAAGGTGCGAGCAAATCTTGAAAGAAAGAATGAGCAATATGCCAAACATGCAAACAAGGGGCGCATAAAAGTTGTATTTGAACCAGGTGATTGGGTTTGGGTACATTTACGTAAAGAAAGGTTTCCTACTCAAAGGAAATCTAAGTTGATGCCTCGTGGTGATGGACCCTTCCAAGTGTTAGAGCGCATCAATGACAATGCTTATAAGATTGACTTACCCGGTGAGTATGGTGTAAGTGCTACATTTAATGTTGCTGATTTATCTCTATTATAGGTAGGGTTCGTATCAGTTTGGTATCAGAGCCAAACTTCAAGGTTTGGTTACGTATCCTTTAATTTTCATGTATTATCTATTCTTTTCTTCTTCTCAATTCTTCATAATTTGAAAAAAAAAAACAAAAAATTTTTTTTTTTTGAGTGAAACACGAGAGCATTCACATCCTTGAGTGTAAACACGTAAGGGAGTGTTTTGTGAGGGTTTCTTTTGTATTTTTTTTTCTAAATTATCTGTGTATGGTTATTATGGACGTGCCTTATTTTCTTGGTGGGGACGATCCTTATATTTATTTGGAATGGGTGCAACAAATAGAGGAGATATTTGACTCTCTTGAATTAAGTGATTTCCAAAAGTGTAAAGCTGCTTCGTGTAAATTTTTGGGTGATGCTGCTATATGGTGGAAGGATTTGATGGCATCGTGGAGCTTGAATGGGCCTAGTGAGATTAAAAATTGGGAAATAATGAAAAGATTAATGACTAGACATTTTATTCCTTCTGAAGTTAGGGATAAATTTCGTCTTAAATTACAAAGGCTTAAACAAGGTGATGAGTTATGTGTTGATGATTATGTTAAAAAGTTTAAGTTGCTTGTAATTGCAAGTGATATAGGTGAATTTGAAAGGTGAAAAGTTACAAAATTCATCAATGGGCTTAAGTGCGAGATTGGTAAGAGATTGAAGAAAGAAGTGCAATTAGAATCTTCTATTTCTTTGAAGGTTGTAATTAAACTAGCTTTGGAGTATTAAAAGAAAGTGCGTATTTGTGAGGAGACAATAATGATGTATGAATCCAAGGAAAGTGAAGGTGTTGAAGTCAGTGAATTGGTTGAGCAACTAGTTGAGAAAAAGGGCAATGAGGAAGAGTGTCAAATTGAAACTTCACCACCAAAGGCAATTATTGAAGACATGTGCACTAATCAACAAAGTGAAGATTTTCCATCTTCATTAACGAATGTTGTGGGGAGGGAAACCTATGAAGTTGAGAGAAAAGGAAAAAGTGAGCCAAGTGCTACAAATGACTTGAGTGAGAAAAGTGAGGAAAATGGGAAACACTTTGTGAGAGAAAACAAGCCAGTCATGAGGGAAAAGAAAAAGAAGATTGAAATATTAAAAGTAAGGTTTTTCCTTAAACTTTGTTTTTGAAACTTTGCAAGTTTACTTGAATTGTTTCACTTTTACCTTTCATTACAATTGCTAGGTTAGATTAAACTTAGAATTGTGTGATTGTTCATCTTATAATAGCTAAGTATCTTGCTTCAATTTAATAAGCAAGGGGTTTAGCTCCATCTTCACAACCTCATCTTGACGATCTTGGGCAATGATTTCAAAGTTGGATGCGCGTTCTATCTCTTTTATAGGTAGGGTTCGTATCAGTTTGGTATCAAAGCCAAACTTCAAGGTTTGGTTACATATCCTTTTATTTTCATGTATTATCTATTCTTTTCTTCTTCATAATTCTTTATATATTAAAAAAACAAAAAAAAAAAATTGAGTGAAACACGAGAGCATTCACATCCTTGAGTGTAAACACGTAAGGGAGTGTTTTGTGAGGGTTTCTTTTCTATTTTTTTTCTAAATTATCTTTATGTATGGTTATTATGGACGTGCCTTATTTTCTTGGTGGGGACGATCCTTATATTTATTTGGAATGGGTGCAACAAATAGAGGAGATATTTGACTCTCTTGAATTAAGTGATTTCCAAAAGTGTAAAGCTGCCTCTGGTAAATTTTTGGGTGATGCTGCTATATGGTGGAAGGATTTGATAGCATCGTGGAGCATGAATGGGCCTAGTGAGATTAAAAATTGGGAGATAATGAAGAGATTAATGACTAGACATTTTATTCCTTCTGAAGTTAGGGATAAATTTCGTCTTAAATTACAAAGGCTTAAACAAGGTGATGAGTTATGTGTTAATGATTATATTAAAAAGTTTAAGTTGTTTGTAATTGCAAGTGATGTAGGTGAATTTGAAAGGAGGAAAGTTGCAAAATTCATCAGTGGGCTTAAGTGTGATATTGCTAAGAGATTGAAGAAAAAAGTGCAATTAGAACCTTCTATCTCTTTGAAGGTTGTAATTGAACTTGCTTTGGAGTTTGAAAAGCAGGTGGGTTCTTATGAGGAGACAATAACAGTGTGTGATTCCAAGGAATATGAACGTGTTAAAGTTAACGAATTGGTTGAGCAACAAGTTGAGGAGAAGAGCAGGGAGGAAGAGTGTCAAATTGAAACTACACCACCAAAGACAATTATTGAAGACTTGTGCACAAATCAACTGGTGAGAGAAAATGAGCAAGGCATAAGTGAAAAGGAGAACCTAGAGATTGGGAGCATCATGAAAGATCAAGAGTTGGTCATTCATCATGATTATACTAATAATTTTAATCTTTCTTTTTCTAGTGTTTTGAAAGTTATTTTGCAGACTTCTATGCCATATAAAGATCCATTTGATGATGTAGTTGTAGTATTTTATGCCTACAACAAAATCTATGGAGGCTGCACTAGTAGCAAAAAGAACTTGAGATATTCATGTTTCAAGTTTAGAAAGAAGCAACAAGAATTCAATCCTTACATGTTCATGAACAGAAGTTCTATATTTCAAATGTGCTATCAAGTTCAAGTTATATTGAAGCTACTTATATGGATCATTATTTCAAAGGAGAAGTTTTCAACAAAGGAGTTTGTGTTCGACCCTGGAGGATTTGCAAATTTATCAACTCTAGAAGATGGCTATGATTCGAGGGCGAATCATCTTCAAGAGAGAGGGAATAATATGAACCCTAAAAGGGATCAATAACGCCTAAATATGAAGAATTCAAGCTAATTAGCTTAATTTCCTATTCTGAAATTAATTAGCTTGATTGGACGAATTTTGATTTATTTTCCTATTTTATAGTCAATAAGGAAGATTCAAGAAGATTCTAGAAGATGTGAGAAGATTCAAGAATATTCCAAGTCAATAGTCAACAAGTCAAAGTCAATGGTCAATGGTCAACATATGACATGGCATGTGACATGGCATGCTTTAATGCTTAGTTGTCATGAGTTGTCATTTTGCTTAGTTGTCATGAATTGTAATGAGTTGTCAATTTTGACTTTTCAAAGATGAGTTGTCATTAGTTGTCCTATTTTAAAGGAAATCTCCTTAATTAAGGATTTTCCTATATAGGTATCTTTGGGAATAAGGAATAAAACCTTTTCCTTCAAGGAATAGGTTGTTTACATGCCTATATAAGGGTTACAAACATGTAAAACGAATTTTTGAAAAAAAGAAGATTGAAATATTAAAAGTAAGGTTTTTCCTTAAACTTTGTTCTTTTGAAACTTTGCAAGTTTACTTGAATTGTTTCACTTCTACCTTTCATTACAATTGCTAGGTTAGATTAAACTTAGAATTGTGTGATTGTTCATCTTATAATAGCTAAGTATCTTGCTTCAATTTAATAAGCAAGGGGTTTAGCTCCATCAACACAACTATCCTTGATGATCCTTGGGCTAATATTCAAAGTTGGATGCACGTTCTATCTCTATTATAGGTAGGGTTCGTATCAGATTATTGATAGTGTACCTATTAATTGTAGCCTCATAGGTCTGTTACTATGTTGCCTGGTAGCTTCAACACATACTATTAGGGTCTTCCACTATGTGTGAAGCAGCTGGTTACAGGGAAGGGTTTTGATGGGATTATCACTGTGCTTTCTTATGACTTGTATACATCAAGTCAAATTGCTATGTATGCATTAATTAAGCAATGGATGGACACGACGCATACATTTCACTTACTCGTTGGAGAGATGACCATCACTCCTCTAGACTTTGCCGCTATCAAGTGCTTGAGCTTTTTTAGGGAGCCCATTCCCTTATATAAGGAGGAGTGTTCTTCTATGATTGTAAGGAGACACCTTACCATGGAGTTGCTTGGGGTGCCTACCCTTATGAAGTCTGGTTGTCCATACCTCACTCATTACACTAAGTTCGTCTCCACCATGTGGATGATGTATGATACTGATCTAGTTTCAGTAAAGTAGCTGGCCCATTACTTCTTATTCTATTTATTGAGTGCTGTCATCTTCCCAAATCCTTCAAGTATAGGTAGTCTACAGTTATTGCCTATCCCAAGAGACTTAGACAACTTATCAAGGTACTACTGCTTTCACCTATATATACTTGGGTCTAGATGCAGCATATCAATTGGCTCTAGGATTTATGGATGCTTATTCATGCTAAATGAGTAAGAGTTCTTATATATGTCCATTTTCTCTTTGTCCTTTACTTATATTTTTCCTAATTTTCTGAGTTTTGAGTTGACAGATCTGGGCTTATAAAGTTAAGGGTTCTTCCTTATCCAACTATTGACCATCTCTTAGAGGATGGTTTTCCTCGTTAACCTAGCTGGATTAGGAAGACCACTAATTTAATTTAGGATTATGTAAAGGCCCAAGACTACATGAGTAGGCTATCACCTAGACAAGTATGCTTGATTCCTATCGTGTTGGTTATTTTATTTTCTAGGGATTCTTTATTCACTTTTGCCTTTTAAGAAAATTCTCCTCCGCTGGTGGATGATAAGGTTAGATTGTAGGCAGAGATGGTAATGGTATAGCAGTTGATAGAGAGATGAGTACTGTTCCCTAGCCTTAATGCAAGGTATGGTATCTAGGTCGAGTCCATCATTGGTGGGATGGTCCATTTATGAGGAGAGTTCTCATTCCTCCTCTTGGTGACATGTTCTAGAGTCATGAGCTTAGTGCATACGAGTTTGCTACTACCATGATAAGATATCCTTCTGAGAGTCTCCTAGAGGGTGTAGGATCTCTTTACATTGATGTGTTGATCCTGCAGCTGATTGATACTATGGCTAGTGGCTTTGTTCCTCAACCTTCACCTTCTTATACTGACAGGGCTCATCCTTTGGATTTAAGGACTGGGCCATCACTAGAATCATTGATAATTGCTTCTTCTAATCTAGTAGGCTTTTATTTCTATTTTGTACAAGCATGTAACAAATCTTTTTATTAATAAGTTATAATTGACATGGTTATGGGACTTACTTGTAGCGATGGGGATCTCGTCGGAAGAGATTAAGGGCCCGTTTAGAAGAGGCTAAGACATATTTCGTACTGAGGCGACTGCCCATACTAGTGGTGTGGCTTTCAACGATGCCGGTCTTAGGGACTTAGCAATTAGGTCATCCTTGGTTTTATTTAGGATGGACATTTTTGGTAGAGGAGTGTATCTTGACTTGCATCGTCCTGGCTTTCCTCAATCAGATGTTATCCCTCTTGATGCTTCCCATGTTCGTGCTTTATTTCGCTTATTTTGCCTTTGTTTCATCTATTTGATGATTAATGTTTAACTTATTTACTTGTTTTTTTTATAGATCCTTGTCTCTTTTGGCCAGTACTAGTATCCTATTGTAGAGAGCATGCATCAACACTTTATAGAGTTTATAAGCAACCAATGGGTCTACTTTCTTTATTGTACCTATTTATTTATTCATATATTTATGTATGTGTGTATGATATGAAATTTTCATTTAACTTAGGTTAAACATCTCCATGCAAGCCATGAGTGCAAGCAAGAGCACATACCTTATTGTGATCATATTGGTAAGCTAAAGTCATGGTTGGCATCCTTCACAATGAATGATGGGGAGCCTCGATCAGATGATAAGGATGCTTGAGCAGGATTGATGCTTACTTCTTATGGCAACCATGAGTGATGTAGTTATTTTATGAGCTAGGTGTAGGGCTTTTGGCTTTATAGTTGCTTTGTTGTATCATTTTCCCGAGGTTATGGACTATGGGTGTTGTATCTGTACTATATGTGTTGTATAATATATATGTAATGATAACTTTAGTATATATGCTTTTTGCCATTGCTATGCCTGGTGATGTTTGCCATTGCTATTGTCTACTTTTTTTATTTTTCCCTCTTTTGCCTAAGGTGTCTCCATTTAGAGCTTTTCACACTTAGCTAGGTTTTTTTTCCTTCCCTCTTTTACCTAAGGTGACTCCGTTTGGAACTCTTCACACTTAGCTGGGCTTTTTTTTTCCTTCCCTCTTTTGCCTATGATGTCCCCTTTTAGAGCTCTTTACACCTTGCTAGGTTTTTTTTAGGCTTGGACGATAGTGGTTGAACTCAAGGATAAAGTTCAAAGAAGATAGCAAGAACTGTGGTCATGTAATGAAAGAAAATGCAAAGCATGTTTGATGAAATTCATGATGATAAAATGTGTTGCACTTTTTTAGATAGATTTCACATAAATTGGAAATCATTCTCATTTCACTAAAATCATTTAAGAAAAGCACAGGTGCATTCATACAAATTTTGAACTTGAGGTTACCTATGTTTCTAACTAGCCTTCTTAGGTTTTCTAGTTAAGTATTTTCTCTTTGTCCTTAACTTTTGCCTAGGTTGCCCATGTAGGGTTTTAACCTAGTGGGAAGTCCTTAATTTTTACCTGAGTAGCCCTTTTTAGGTTTTGAACTTAGCAAGAGTTTTTTTTGCCCTGGACATAGTACTTCTTCAAGCGATCTATATTGATAGGTTCAAAGAATACATTGCCTTCAGAATCCATCAGTTTGATTGCTCTCTTTGATAGGACATGTTTGACTAAGTATAGGCCTTCCCAATTTGGTCTAAATTTCCATCTAGGGTTTGGAACATTCTGCCTTGCTTGCTTTAGCACCCAGTCTCCTGCTTTCACACTCTTGTGTTTCACCTTTTTGTTAAAGGTTTTAGGTAGCCAAGCCTAATACAACTATGTATGGTATTGAGACTTGAGCCTTCAACTGTCTAAGAGAGTGAGATTATCATGCCTTTTCTAGGCCCATTGTACTTCTAGCAATTCAAATTCAATTGCTACCTAAAGAGACTTTATTTTTATTTCAACTGGAAGCACTACTTCTAACCCGTATACTAGTAAGAAAGGAGTTGCTTTGGTTGAAGTTTTAACTATTGTTTGGTTATGGTAATCTATCTACCCAATCTCGGTAAGTCTAAGTCATCTTTGAAAAAATCTTTTTGATGTTCTTATTTGCAGCTTTGATGGCCCTATTTGCTTGTGGTTGGTAAGGAGAATATTTGTAATGTTCCTCCTTATTGCTCCTTAGTAGTTCTCTAACTTCCATTTGGAATTGAACACCGTTGTTAGAGATGATGTGATAGGGGATACTATATCAATAGAATAGGTTTCTTTTTATGAAATTAGCCACTTGTTTGGCTCCTATCTTTATGAATGATTTTGCTTTAACCCACTTTGTTAAGTAATCCACTGCTACTAAGATGAACCTATGTCTATTTGAGGCTGTCGAGTGGATTTCCCCAATTATGTCTAATCCCCATGCAAAGAAGGGCCATGGAGAGGAGATGTGGGGTAATTTTGTTAGGGGAAGGTGGCTGATATTCAATTGGATTTGACACTTATGGCATTCCCTTATGAATTTGATATAGTCTTCCATCATCATCTAGAAGAACCTTTGTTTAATTAGCTTTTTAGCTAGGATTGCCCCATTCATGTGTGGACCACAAACACCTTTATGTACTTCTTCTATTGCTTTTACAGCCTCAATTTCATCCAGGCATCGTAGTTGTAACCCATTTGAAGTTATTTTGTATAACACACCTTGGTGTGCTATGAATTTTGATAATAACCATCGAATGACTGCCTTATCTTTTTCACTTGCTTAATTGAGATAGGCTCATTCCTTCAAATATCTTTAGATGTCGTAGAACTAGAGTTATTTAATTATTTTTTTCTTTGCTATTATATGGTTCTTATGATATGGTTGTCTCTATCTGAGCATAATTAAAGGCTTCGTGGGTGTTTTGGATGGTCCTTCCCACACTGATGCTAAGGAAGCAAGTGCATCTGCCATTCGATTGTTATTCCTAGGGAGATGAATGAATCTACATTTTTGGAAGGACATGGTAAGCAACTTCAAATGATCTAGTTAAGGCCTTAGGTGTTGCTCTTTCAATTTCCACTCTTCTGTGGCATGGTTGATTATTAGCATGGAATCTTTAAAGATTTCAACTTCTGTAACATCCAGGGCTATCAGTGCTTCTATTCCAAGTATGCATGCCTCATATTTTGCTTTGTTGTTTGTGACTGTAAACTCAAGCTTTTTAGCAATTGGTACTACTATAAACACCTAATTTCGGGATAATAAAATATGAATGTGACAAAGGACTCCAATAATGAAAATGTTATAAGTAGGTCTTCAACACTTGAAAGTTTGAAACCTCAAAAGTTTGAATACATTTTTAGAAAGAGTTTCATTGGTTTTTAAGGACTTAATTGCAATACTTTTTAAGACCTAATTGAAAATTTTAATTTCTTTCAGGGGTCTTTTTGTAGTTAAAATTTTAAAAAATCAAAATTACTTAATTCTGATCAGAATTACATAATTCCAATCGAAATTACACAATTTTGGTTAGAATTACATGTTTTTCATCTATTTTTTGTATTTTTTTATGAAAAATAAAAATATTTTTTCTTGAGTTTTGATTAGTTAAAAAATTTCTTAAATTTATTTTTAGGATATATTTAATTCTTCAGGAAATAGAGTTTTTTTAAAATTGGAACTCTTAGCACATAGAACTTAGGTTTTTTTTTTTTCCCTATAAAAAGAGAGCTTATGCTCTTAGAGCAAAGGGACTTAATTTTTGTATTCTTTTTTGTAATTTTAACTATCTTCTTCTTAAGCATCTTTAGACTTTTCTTTAGGCAGTACACACAAAAAAAAACTCTTGGTGATTTATTCGTTTGGAGATTTTTGAGAAGAAAAATAACAAGTTTTGAAGGCCTACTAAAAAATAACGATGATATTGCTAGTCTGAGGAGAATTCACTCACAAGCATCCATAAGCATTATCTTCTCCCTACTTTTTTTTATTTTTTCATTTTGATTTTACTGAATTTCAATTTCAATTTTAATTTCCTAATCATTGTTTTATCCTTTTATTATGGTGATTATGGAGGAGATTACATGATGATCATACTTGGAGAACCAAATCCATAGAGATCTATAGAATGTCATGGATGGAACCTTACAGCTAGATGTAGTTTCTAAGTTTTTTTTAATCATCTTATTTTTATTTATTTTTTAGATTATATTAATTCTTCTTTTTTATTATTCTCCATAGTTCATTGTAATAGCCCCAATAGTGGAAATAATGAAATTTGGTGTGTGTGCTTATGTGTTTTATTTTATTTTATTTTAATCGATTAATAAAATTAGGGTTTTCATTTAGTAATTAATTAAAATTAATGGCTATAGAAATCATTAGGTTGTTTAATTAAAATTGGATTAGATTTAAGTGGTTAGAATTAGGGTTGCTTGTTGATTATTTTGTTTTATTTGTTTGGAGTCACTTTAATTAAATTAGGGTTTTGGAATATATTTAATTAATTATTTGATCTTTTTTTTGTTTATTTTATATTTTTATTATTTTCGGGCTTGCTTGCTTATGTTTATGTGTTTTGGACCCTAGGCCCACATTAGACTTTAGCCCATTTAAATTTAGGGTTTTTTACGTTTAATTAATAAAAATGAATTTTACGCCCATAATTAATTAGAAATTAGGGTAGAGATAACTTAGGCCCATTTAGTTAATTAGAGATAGGCCCACCTAATTTAATTTAATTAATTTATACTTAGCCCATTTAATTTAAGCCTTTTTCATAATTTATAGATTTAAGATCAATCTAGAATTAAAACATGTAGAGTTAGTCCCACTAATTTAAATACTTTATAATTTGTAGATCTAGACCCATGTTTAGAATTAAAATAGACTTAGGTTCATTTAATTAAAATTGAATAAGGAATTAGATCCATTAGTCTTTAGACTCACTTGCAAATTAAAATATGTAGATTTAGCTCATTTAATTAAAATCAATGTAGATTAGACTAAGCTAAGGATTATGATGAATGCATTGTTTACTTGTATATTTCATGACTAGTTTGCCTGGAGTCGATTATTGTTTAGGGTTTATATGAAATTGCATGTAAATAGAGGATAAAATAGTAATTCATAAAGTAATTCTAAAAGAACAAGAGACTGAAAAAAGTTAGTATTCCATACCTAGAATCTTTTGGTTGTGGTGCTGGCTTTCTTTTAGGGAATCAAATACCACAATTTTTTTTATTTGTCCTAGTTATTACCCTGGGTGGTGACTCGTCATCTCCATGTCATGTCTTTGTGATAGTGGTCAGTGTATTCTCTAGAGCCTTGAGCTCAAATAGTGTCACGGTTGCTAAAATCTTGGGCACGCACTAAACCTCACTGTCTACAATAACAACTCCACTAGGGATAAGAGATATTGATTCAATATATGTTTTTTATAGTTATTTTATTAATTATTATTTTATTCTTGCATTCATTATGCTTGTCCCTATTAACCGATGGCATTAGTTTATGGTTCCATGATTCCACTAGCTTCATGGGATTGTAAATTGGCTAACCATCAATCTTAGCTTTAACTCAGTTCAAGAGAGATTACCAGGCTCATCTGACCAGAGCCTATAACCCAAGTCCTAAAGGGGGGCAGTCTTCTATCGAGTTTACAAAGGATATTAAGCCCCTCTAACCTTGGCTTGTAACTCAAGTCTTAAAGGAAGACATCTTGCTAAGGGAACCTTAACCTTTTTATACCTAGAAATATTGCTTTTATGCTTTACTACTTTGAGAGATATGACATGCATGTTGGTTGATATCCCCCATTGATATTAAGGCCAAGACCAAAAATCCTAGGAAAAGAGACTCGCCATTGAATATGTATGTGAGAGGAATAAGGTTGGAAGGATGTATATACTTGACTTGATTGTTAGTTGTTACTTGTTGCATAGCACATGGATCATGCATACATGCATTACATGCATCATACTAACAATTGGTCTTTCATCCATCATAGATTCATCTGAGTCTTCCTATGTTTAGAGTCGGAAAGGTGGTAGACTAGTGAGAACTGATTCGAGTTCGTAATCAGTTATGAAAGAGATCATTAACATATTGGAAAGGAGTCCCATCAATCCACTCTACCTAGAAGTTGCCTAGCCTTAATAAGCTGGAGAAATGGAACAACAAGAGGGAGGAAACTAGACCCTAGAGGATGTCAAAGGAGCATTGATGGATGACATGAGAGAGATGATGCAAGATGAGTCAAAACAAGCTCTGGCTGGATTGATGCCACCACCTGTTGCTGCTGCACCTCCTGTTGCAGCCAATCCACCTGTTATGGGTACACCACCTACTAACAATGACAATGTTGTTAGGAACATACCTATTATGGAAATGAAGTTGGAGGATGTCGAGAGTTATATGGTTAAAAAAGTGAAAAGAGAATCACTTGAGCAAGTTCAAGAGATAGAATCCAAGCAAATGAAAGCACTAACTCAGAAGATGTCCAAGATGAAGGAGTTGATGAGAGGACAAGGCATTGTGATACGAACCCTACCTATAATAGAGATAGAACACGCATCCAACTTTGAAAGATTGCCCAAGGATCATCAAGGATAGGTTGTGTTGATGGAGCTAACCACTTACTTATTAATTTGAAGCAAGATACTTAGCAATTAGAAGATGAACAATTACACAATTCTAAGTCTAATCTAGAAATTGTAATGAAAGGTAGATGTGCAATAATTCAAGTAAATTTGTAAAGTTTCAAAAGAATAAAGTTAAGGGAGAACCTCACTTAATTGATTAAAATTGTAAAAAAATACATCCTAAAATTCATCCATAATATGTTTAGCCCTTATATAGACATGTAAATAACCTAACTCTTGAAGGAAAAGGTTTTCTTCCTTATCCCTAAAGATGCTTATATAGGAAAATCCTTAATTAAGGAGATTTCCTTCAAAATATGACAACTCATGACAACTTATCTTTAAAAAGTCAAAATTGACAACTCATTACAACTTATGACAACTAAGCAAAATGATAATTTATGACAACTATGCAAAATGACAATGTATGACAACTAAGCATTGAAGCATGACATATCACATGTTGACCATTGACCATTGACCCTTAACTTTCACTTGTTGACTATTTGACTTTGACTTTGACTTGGAATATCCTTGAATCTTCTCACATCTTCTTGAATCTTCTTGAATCTTCCTTATTGACTCCAAAATAAGAAAATAACTCAAAATTTGTCTATATCAAGCTAATTAATTTTAAAATAGGAAATTAAGCTAATTAGCTTGAATTCTTCATCATTAAACTCCATGCTTGCATTTAACCCCTTTTAGGGTTTATATTATTCCCTCCCTCTTGAAAATGATTTGCCCTCAAATCATAGCCATCTTTTAAAGTTGATAAATTCATAAATGCTCCAGGGTTAAATACAAACACCTTTGTTGAAATGTCTCCTTTGAAGCAATGCTCCACAAAAGTAGCTTCAAGATAACTTGAACTAGATTGAACATTTGAAGCATAGAACTTTTGGTCATGAACTTACAAGGATTGCATTCTTGTTGCTTCCTTCTAAACTTGAAACATCAATAGCTCAAGCTCTTCGTACTATAAGTAAAGACTATATAGATTCTATTGTGGACATAGGAACTTTAATAGCATCATCAAATGGATCTTTGTACGGCATAAAGCTCTGTAAAACAACTTTTAAAACACTAAAAAAAGAAAGATTAAAGTTGTTAACATAATCATGATGAATAACCAACTCTTTATTTTCCTCCTTCTTTTATGCACAAACTTCTTGGTTTGCCTCTTCATGAGTTAATCCTTGCGCATCTTTACTAGATTGCTCAAAACTTTACAAACAATCCTTACTATCATCAATGACTTCAACAAAATCACTATTCTTGGATTCACACTCTATTTTAATCTCCTCTCACACAACCACTTTTTTTTCACACTTATCTTCATGAATAATGCTCTCCTCCACTTTATCAGATTGATTATATAATTGATCCTTATGCTACTTCTCATTATCACTTAACACCACTTCAGCATTAGCACCACTTTGATTATCAACCTTATTACTCCAACTCTCTCTATCTAAAGCAAGTGAAATTACATCATTCAAAGACAAAATAAGTTGCAATTGTACCACAAATATAAGATCTTGTCTAATTTCACTATTAAGCCCATTTATGAATCTTGAAATTTTCTACCCTTCAGATTCTCCTAAATTACTTGCAATTACAAAAAACTCAAACTTTTTAGCATAATCATCAATACATAATTCATCACCTTGTTTAAGCCTTTGCAATTTAAAATAGTATTTATCCTTAACATCATAAGGAATAAAATGTCTAGTCGTTAACCTTTTCATTAATTCCCAATTTCTAATCTCACCATTCCTATTCTCTTTCCATAAAACCATCAAATCTTTACATTATACAGCAGCACGACCAAACAAATTTTGAGAAACAAGTTTGCACTTTTTAAAATCACTTATCTTAAGAGAATCAAATATCTCTTCCATTTTTTGCACCCACTTCAGGTAAACATAAGGATCATCCCCACCAAGAAAATAAGGCATGTCCATGGTAAAAAAAAAATTTAATTTTGAAAAGATATAGAAAAAAATCCTCACAAAGCACTCCCTTACATGTTTACACTCAAAGATGTGAATGCTCTCGTGTTTTACTCAAAAAAAAAATTTGGTTTTTTTTCAATTTATGAAGAATTGAGAAGAAGAGAAGAAAAGATAATATAAGAAAATTAAAGGATATGTAACCAAACCTTGAAGTTTGGCTCTGATACCAAACTGAAATGAACCTTACCTATAATAGAGATAGAACGTGCATCCAACTTTGAAATCTTGCCCAAGGATCATCAAGGATAGGTTGTGTTGATGGAGCTAAACCCCTTGCTTATTAATTTGAAGCAAGATACTTAGCTATTAAAAGATGAACAATCACACAATTCTAAGTATAACCTAGAAATTGTAATGAATGGTAGATATGCAACAATTTAAGTAAACTTGCAAAGTTTCAAAAGAACAAAGTTAAGGGAAAACCTCACTTAATTGATTAAAATTGTAAAAAATACATCCTAAAATTCATCCATAATATATGTAGCCCTTATATAGGCATGTAAACAACCTAACCCTTGAAGGAAAAGGTTTTATTCCTTATTCCAAAAGATGTCTATAGGAAAATTCTTAATTAAGGAGATTCCTTCAAAATATGACAACTTATGAAAATTCATCTTTGAAAAAGTCAAAATTGACAACTCATGACAACTTATGAAAACTAAGCATTGAAGTATGCCATGTCACATGTTAACCATTAACCCTTAACTTTCACTTGTTGACTATTTAACTTTGACTTTGACTTGGAATATCCTTGAATCTTCTTACATCTTCTAGAATTTTCTTGAATCTTCCTTATTGACTCCAAAATAAGAAAATAAATCAAAATTCATCCATATCAAGCTAATTAATTTCAAAATAGGAAATTAAGCTAATTAGCTAGAAATCTTCATCATTAAACTCCATGCTTACATTTAACCCCTTTTAGGGTTCATATTACATTGGATACTCATTTGACTTTAATGATGTGATGCAATTTAAGGGGGATAAGTTGCTTGATAAATTCAAGATGCCACAACTATAAAAGTTTGACGGTATTGAAGGCTCGAGGATCCACCTTAGTCAATACATAACTATTATGAGCACCATTGAGGCTCCTTTGTCTATGGTTATCGAGTTATTTGTACAATCCTTAAAGGGTATGGCTGTCAATTGGTACTATAGGTTAAAGAAGTCTATCCAAGCATACTAGAGGGAACTATGTACTACTTTTCTAAAGCAATATGACTATAACACCAGGCTCGAAGTGTCCATCAGGGATCTAGAATTGACCAAGAAAAAGCCTAATGAATCATTCTTGAATTTTCTGACCAGGTTTATGAATAAGGTGGGATTAATGAAGAATAAGTTAGCTGAAAAAGATCAGGTTAGGATGATAGTTTGAAATGTGTCACCCAATCTGGTTGGGAGGTTATAGATGATGAACCCCAAGACATTTGTAGACTTTTATGATAATGGGTTGCAAGCTAAAGAGATCAAAAGTGAGAAGAAGAATATCAATAGAAGCACCGGAGTGAGAAATTACCCAATTAGGGGCCGGTTGTAGGAGTCCATGCTATTCAATAACCTAGGAAGTTCATAAATTTTAACTAGCCCATATTTAAATTCTTAAACCAATTGATCCAAAAAGGCCTCCTTAAACCTTTAACCCCCTCTAGACAACCAAACCTAAATCTCCCAAGCTTTAACCCAAATAGTTATTGTAAATTTCACCAAGTTGCTGGTCATTTCATTGACTCTTGCATGTGCCTTAAACATGAAATTCAAAACCTCATAGGCTTTGGAAAAATCATGGACCCTAAGAAATCCAATTCAAACCTAAACACCAAAATAAACCCTTTCCAAAAGTGCCAAAACATGCCACCGCCAACTACCATGATGATTAACTCAGGAGTTAATAAGGAAGAAGTTCTTAACTCCTTTGAGGATTTAAACCTTAAAACTAATGAGAAACCCCCTAATGCCCCCAAAGATGTAGAGAGAATAGAAGACTTATTGGGACAACCTTCAGGCAAATTTGACTACAAGGTGTGTTATTCCAAACCAACTTCTTTTCATATACCTATTGAGTCAATCATGCCTATAGGATGGGGTAATGAATTTAATGATAAGAAGATGCCAGATAAGAGAGAGAAATGCATGGTTGAGGTGTGGAAAGATGGAAAGAAGGAGCAGACCATTGGGGTTATAGACATCTAGTACAACTTTAATGAAGAAGGCACTAAAGGCTATAATGTATGGTTGATAATCTAGGAGTCAGTTATGTCACTAGAAGTGGTAAAGGTTATAAACCAACATAGAAGACTATAGAGAGGGAGGAGGTTACTGACAAAGAAGACTCAAATGAATATGATGATGACTTGATCCTTGAATAGCTTAAAAAGGCAAAAGCAAATGTGAGCATTTAGGAGCTCTTGATGTACTTAAGTAGCCATAGGAAGGCTCTGGTTAAGGCTCTAACCAAGATTAACATTGACACCACTACAACCCCTGAAGTAATGGTGGCCAAGGTTACTGAGAAGAAGCATGTGGTTATCACCTTTTTGGATGAGGATTTACTTATAGAAGAGAAGAATCATAATAAAGTTATGTTCATCCAAGTTGAAGTTAGAGGGAAGAAGACTAATTATGTGATAGTGGATGAAGGGTTTGCAAGTAATGTTTTCCCACTAAAGATTCTGCCTAATTTAAGGGTAAAAGTGGAAGATTTAATAAAATTCAACCTTATAATCAGAGCTTACAATGATAGTATGAGGAATGTAAAAGGAATTTTTATGGCTTCTGTAAAGACTATACCTATAGAGGCAATGGTGGAGTTCACCGTGTTAGATATCCATGTCACTTATGCTTTGCTTTTGGGTAGGCCTTGGTATCATACTTTGGGAGGAATGCCTTTAATTGTACATCAAAAGGTGAAATTCCTATTGGATGGAGAAGGTGTGACTTTAGATGCTTGTGTGGGCAAGATTATGTCTGCAATTATGGATGGTCAGAAGTAGGTAGTCACCCCTTTTGGTTTCTAAATAGCCATGATTTTTTATGGAATTGAGATGGATCTAAGGGTTCTGAGCGTGATCAAGAAGATGAATTATCAACTCAGACAAGGAGTGGGATTGAATGAGCAAGGAAGTCCAGAGTTCTCAAATTTCAAAGGACAAAATGATACCAGAGGATTGGGTTATACAATAGTTGGGCTTGGTAGTAAAGGAGCAAGAAGAAGGATTTTTGATGAGAATAACTTCTCAAAGAATATGGGACCACTATAGGATAACTTTGTTAAAGAAAGGAAGGAGAAGTTCTACCTAAGTGAAAAGGAGCCTGTCCAAATAGCTGGATTGAATATTCTTGGGTTTAAAATCTTTAAGAAGTAGATAGTTAAAGGTCTGGTGCAAGGAGATAAAGACAAAGTGATGAAGAAATTTGCTGAGAAGATTGGGACTAAGACCATTGAAGAGCTACTCTATTTAGCACCTAATGAAGAACCACCACAGAATTTGGCTAGCATTATTAATAATAGTTTTAATGATGTTTTTTTATGAAGAAACTAATGTAATAACATTTTTTCTGTTTGAGGATGAAAATGCTATTTTTCTATGATAAATGATATAAACTCTGGTTTTACTTGTGTGATGTTAATTCTGATGGTCTTATGCACTTTAATAATAATTATTCATGCATATTTGATATTAATTCTATTCAATTAGATTTATTAAACATAGGCATAAATGAACAACCAAAGCACATTTCTATATCACATGATTTAATTCTTGGAGTGAAAAATTAGAGAGAATATTAATAAAAAGAAAGGTAATATTTGCTTGGTACTATGAAGACATGCCATGTCTAGATAGAGAAATTATAGAGCATCGCATTTTGATATATCTAGAGGCTAAACTTATTAAGTAAAAAATTCATAGGTTAAGGACAGAGTGGGTAGAAAAGATAAGGGAATAAATAATAAGCAAATCCAGGCAAATTTCCTAGAAGTGGTAGAATATCCTCAATGGTTGGAAAATATAGTACCTGTTCCTAAAAAAGATGGAATAGTGTTAACGTGTGCATATTTCAGGGATTTGAATAAAGCATGGCCAAAGGATGATTTTCCTTTACCCTATATTGATGTTGTTATCGACAATGTGACATTTAGTGTAATGTACACTTTTATGGATGGGTTCTAAAGTTATAATCAAATAATGATGGCAGTCATGGATAAGATCAAGACTACTTTTATCATAGAATGAGGGACATACTGCTACAAAGTGATGCCATTTGGATTAAAGAATGTAGGAGTAACCTATCAAAGGGCAGTAATAACTCTAGTCCATGATATGATGCACAAAGAAGTGGAAGTGTACGTTGATGATATGATGGTTAAGTAAAGAACTAAGGAAGGACATTTTGAGGCGTTAGACAAGTTTCTGGCAAAAATAAAAAGATACCATTTGAGGCTTAATATGAAGAAATATGTCTTTAGGGTAACTTCAGGAAAGTTATTGGGGCACACAGTCAGTAATTGAGGAATAGAAGTTGATCTAGAGAAGATTAAAGCCATTCAAGAGATGCCAGCACCAAGAACATAAAAGGAAGTATGAGGATTTATTGAAAAGTTGGAGTACATTAGCAGGTTTATTGTGAAACTCACCATGGTTTGCGATCCTATTCTCAAGCTGTTGAGGAAGAATTAGCCTGTGGAATGGAATGAAGAATGTCATAAATCCTTTAATAAGATTAAAGATACCTTAATAATTTGCCTATGTTAAGGCCACTAAGACAAGGTAAACCCTTAATCTTATATTTGGCTTTAGAGGAAAAAGTAATAGGAGCAATGCTAACACAAGAAGGACCAGAAGGGGTGGAGTATGTATTATCTTAGGAAGAAGTTCCTGCCATATGAAGAGAAGTATGAACTTATGGAGAAAACATGTTTGATTATGATATGGGCCACAAGGAAGATAAGGCATTATTTCTAGCCTTATAAAGTACAAGTCATTTCAAAGATAGATCCTTTAAGGTACTTGTTTCAAGCACCATCCTTAACTAGAAAGATGTCGCGATGATTGGTACTTCTTACTGAGTTTGATATTGAGTATGTCAATACTAAGGCAATCAAAGGAAAAGCAATGACAGGTACAAAATGCAATTGAAGGAAATGAGCAATGGAATTTAAAGTTTCTAGATGAGAACTTAGCAGTAATAGAGTGACACGAATGAAAGCTTTATTTTGATGGGGTTATGAATAATAGAGCAGTAGGGCTAGGAGTGATTCTTGTCACACCATGAGGAGAAACCATCCCAATGGCTAAGAAATTGGACTTCAAGGTCAGGAACAACATGGCTAAGTATGAGGCATGCATCTATGGGCTAGAAGTAGCACTAGCAGTAGGAGCCAAAGACCTACTAGTTTAAGGAGATTCCCTGTTAATCATTAGCTAGGCTAATGAGGAATGGGAAGTAAAAGAAGAGAGGTTAAAACCTTACATCTATTATTTAAAGGAGCTAATGAGGAATTTCACTAAATGTCTCTTCATGCATTTACTAAGAGATAAAAATCAAATGACAAATGCTTTGGCAATGCTCTTTTCAATGTGGGATAAACCAATGGGGTTAATGATAAAGCCTTTGGTGATAATGAAAATGAAAGCTCCATATTATGGTGAAGAATCAATTTTGAGTATTTAGATAGGCCCAGAAGAAAATTCATGGTTTTATGACATCCAAAGATTCATTGATGAAAGGAAATACCCAAATGAGGCAACTTCCAAAGAAAGATATGCCCTTCATGTTCTTGCACATCATTATGCAAGTCATGATAAGGTATTATACAAAAGAATTCTGGATGGAATACAACGGAGATGTCTCAAGAAGGATGAAGCAGAACAAGTGATAAAATAAATTCATATAGGGGTTTGCGGATCTCATATGAATAGGATGATTCTGATAAACAAAATAATTTGACAAGGGTACTATTGAATGAGCATATAAAGAGACTGTATCTAGATAGTGAGATAATGTCATCAATTCTAGATACATGGAAACCTCAACATCTTCCCCGTACAGTGCTAAACATTCTAATATCTTCATGGCCCTTTGTAGCATGGGGGATAGATATAATAGGGGAGATAAGACCAACTGCCTTGAATGGGCATAAATATATAGTGGTGGTGATTGACTATTTCTCTAAATGGATAACAGTAGAATCTTTCAGTACTTTAAAAGCTAGAAAAATGGCAAGATTTATTGAGAAGAATCTCATTTGCAGGTACAGGATCCCACTTCACATTATAACAGACAATGGTGTTCAGTTTCAGGCAGAGATAGCTTAATTGTTATAGAAATATAAGATCGAGCACCATAAATCCTCACCTTATTAACCTCAGGCTAATGGTGAAATTGAAGTAGCTAATAAGAATATAAAGAAAATCCTCTCCAAGATGGTTAAAACATATAAAGATTGGTCCAAGTATCTCCCTTTTGCCTTATGGGGATATAGAACTACAATGCATACTGCTACAAGATAGACACTATTCTCATTAGTATACAGTTATGAAGTAGTTTTACTCATAGAGATGGAAATTAAATCTTTGAGTGTTGTTATGGAAGTGAAAGTCCCTGAGAGTGAATGGATGCAAAAGAGATACGAGCACCTCGTGTCTTTAGATGAAAAAAGGACGGAGGTTCTATTTCATACTCATATTTATTAGAGAAGGATAGTGAGAGCCTTTAATAAGAAGGTCAAACCCGAAAAGATAAAGGCTAGAGATATGGTGCTAAAGAAATCAAGGGCAATGGTGTTTGATCTTAGAGGAAAATTCATACCAAGTTGGGAAGGTTTGTATTTAGTCAAGACAATCCTACTTAAAGGAGCTATAAAGATATCATATTTAGAAGGGAATGAGTTCACTGAGCCAATCAACTTGGATCAACTTAAGAAATACTTCCTTTAAAAAAAGTATGCTAGCTGAAAAATTTGAAAAGGCTAGTCAGGAAAAAATTAGGACATTCCCGATGTTTAGAAAACCCGTAAAGGATTAATAGGCAAAAATTAAGGAATAAGGTAAAAGAAATGATCCCGCTCATTAGAAAACTCACAAAGAGCTAGTCAGGTAGAAATTAGGGTAATAAAAGTGAGAGAAAAATGTTCAATTAGAAAATTCAAAAGGACTAGCTAATAACAGGAGTTATGTCATATGATGTAATAAATGCACTCATTTTGGCCCTAGTTAATGAATAAAATTGAAATGAAATTTTTTTTAAATATTGCATATTCTATCTTTATTACAAAGCATAAAGACTTAAAGGAAAAATAAAACATGAGAGCCTAAAAGACCAGACTTATGAGATCACTATACTGTTTTTGTTTTTATTTCTTCTTCTGCAACTCATTTAGCAATACTTGAGTCCTTTTGCACTTAGCAAATCCTGGTGGTTTTGTAGCTTGCATGATAACCCAAGCCTTATAATTGTCATCAATAGTCATATCAACATACAAATGCATATTCTGCTCTAATACTCTACAAGGCCACATGTTCTTCATTTTGTCTAAGAAATCTTGCCTTAGAGGGAAGCCTTCAAAGCTAGGTATAACAGTTACAATAAATTATGGATGAACGTACTAGCGGCAAAGGCATGATGAGGAAAAGAAGGTCAAGAAGTGTAACCTAGGAACAAGAACATAGTGGTTATATAGGTTGATGGTCACAAACTTCAACTTCCACCAAGGATAGATCTATGCAATCTCAGTGTCAATAATTCCTTTCATCTAATCAATCCATTGACCTATAGTACGCTTGTCCTTCACCTTCAACAAATGAGACTGTAGATGATAAGGTTGATAAATCAAGGCATTGGTAGGGGGATTAAGTAGACTCAATTTCTCTTATAGCCAAATCTAAAAAAAAAAAAAGAAGCTAAGTTGAAAACCTGAAAGGGCAACTTAGGTAAAAAAAAAAGGACTACATACCTGAAGGAGAATCAAACTGCTTGAAAATCAATTTTGAACCCTAAACTTATCTAACCTAATGATAGTTTCAACAAACATGACAAGTGCAAGGTTAGCCCCAACTTTTACTTGTTCTAAGATATTGATAATTCTTGTGTCATCATCTCTATAAGAAGCCACTAGCAGAAACTAAGCATACAAGCAAAAAGAAATAGTCATAATCCAAGCCATATTATTTTTATCCCTAGTCCTACAAGAAGTGATCAGAGAAGAAAGACTGACAGTCCCAGGGTTATATGCATACATGTAGATGTCACTAAGAGCATATCAAAGAGTGTCATTAATCTATAGAGAGACTGCATCTTAAGATTAGGAAGAGCAAACACAGTAGTTGAGTCCAAAGAACAACTAAGGATAGCAACAAACTCCTCAACTAATGGGCACAGCTTTTATCCATTGAATCTAAATACACAGTGTTTAATGTCCTAGAAGGTGGCAGTAACATAAAGAAAATTATGGTCTATTTTTAGATGCTGAAGGGATTTTAAAGATTTAGCATGATAGGGCAATAGTTTATTCCAGTCATCCCCATTAAGGCTTTTAAGAAATTTCTTCATCAAATTTAGGGTGACTTGTGTCATGATTAAGTAAACAAAAGACAGGAATGGGTGACTACCCTTTGACAAGCTATTTGTATAGGCATACAGGTTTAATCTAGATGGGATTAGGATTTCATGTGTGTGGATCAAACTCAAGTTAGAAATCAGAATGGAAAAGGAGCACAGAATTGGAGCCAAATTTTCAATCAAAAATTTAGAATTCCAATCAAAATTCTTAAAATCCGATTGGAAATTTAGAATTCCGATCAAAATTTTAGAAATCTGATAAAAAATTTATAATCCCAATTAGATTTCTAAGATTTTTTACCAAAAAAAAAGTTCATTAAATTCTAGGGTTCGATCTAAAATAACCGTAATCTATTTAGAAAAAGGAGAATAGTTCATAGGAAAAAGGAAAATACAATCATGAAAGCATAAGTCCTAAAGATGAAAGATCAATCATCCTAAGCTCGAGTGACTAGCAAAGGACTCCATCCTGTAGCAGGATCATTGCTCTAATCTGAGGGCATAGAAGTTTCAACATCATGATCATCAAAGCTAATACCAGCAAGCTGTCTACAAAGCCTCTCATTCTTACACTCCAGATCTCCAGCATAACTTTGTCACATTAAGAATAGTTAAAATCATGCATAACATGTATACATTTGCATACTTATTGTAAATACGAACCCTCTAACTATTAGTGATCTACATAGTAAATAATCTTTGGGATGAGGCGAGTCCATACAAATACTCTGCCTGTGTCTAAAGGATCTATAAAATGATATATACTAATTCAACAATAAGTGTTAGTTTATACAGGATTGGAAATGCAAAAATACACTTACATGTGAAGCATTAAGAGGAGAAAAGCTAGAAATCTAAACTGTATCAAGGCATATGTGCTGCTCAATGGGAGTGTGCACCATAGGAGCCTCAAGTACATAGACCTATCAAGTAGGGGAATATCACCCAAAATGGTACTCGAGGAAGTATCACCTCGAACAACTCCACTATGCTAAGTACGCTCAACCTGCTCAGTCCTCTCATTGTTACCCTTAGTCTCCTCTTTTATAGCAACATTAGTAGCATCTTTAACTTGCATAGAAAATAAATGTCATCCACAGTGACGAAAGAGAATAAAGTAAAATAGTGATAAGGAGGAATGGTAATCGAAAGCATACCTCAACTGGATCTGCAAGAACCTGCTCTCGGAGATTCTCTCAAATATACTCCTGATAGTAGCAAGAACGCTCGAGCAGTGTCAAAGTGTCATATCCCTCAAGAGCTGCTCTAAGCTCAAGACTAGTTAAGCTGTGACTCCTCAACATGGAAGAGGGAATAAAATAAGGAACACACCTCCTAGAAGGTCCCATATGCCAATGATAAACATGCTCACCTAGATACCACATCTGGCAACCATAACTAGGAAGCAAGATCCTCATATTCTTAAGCCTCACATTGGCAGTCATAAAACTGTAATACTGGATGTCTTCAATGTCAACTAGCCAATCTGATCTGACCTACAAATTCATTTAAATAAATTTTATTTAACTTTTACAACTAATAAGATGCTAATAGTTAAATTTATCTTACCAGATCCCATTTTAAAGAGTTCAACTGGTCCCGATAAGTCTGTAGGTCATACTTGGCACTAGCAAGATGAGAAGAACCCCATCCTTACATTAATGGAAGACTCCTATCAAAGCTATTAACACTAAAGCCTCATATCACTCTGATCTCAAAGCCCCAAATCTGAAAGGAAAAGATAGTTGAAATGAAAAGGAGTTGTAAAAGAGCAAAAATTAAAAAAGGAGTAGAAGACACAAAGGAGGCATACATGTAAAATGTGCCAAAAGTCACACATCATCACAGCACCTCTACAGATAGCATCCAATTTATAGTAGAGATAGGCAAGAGCTACAGATCCCCAATCGAAGGTAGCTACTCTAGCAAGATCTTGAAGGGGACTAAGAAGCACAATACTAACCTCATAACTAGTCTCATAGAAAAGGGTAGTGCCCAGTAGTATCAATAAGAAGAATTTCACCTTTTGAAGGATCTAGTAAGGTCCGGTAGTGGGTAATCTCTAGAAATCCTGAACAAGAGAAGAAAGAAGCATGTTCTTTGGATTCTTCCATGTCGAAACAAACCTGAGCAAGTCGCGAACATAACAACTCATAGCATCCTTAAGAAGAGTGCAGTAATGGATATAAAAAAGAACCAAGGTACCCCCCGAAGGTGATCCCAGTGATAGTAGAGAAGCTCATAGGATAAATATTCATCTGACCCACTCGTGTGTGGAAGGTGTGAGTAGTATCCATCCACCTCTCGATAAGAGCAAAAAGTGAATAGTGATATGACCTACCTCGATAAGTCAGCAAAGTAGCAATGAAATGCCAGAAGCCAGATGCCCATATCTGCTATACTACCTTTCCCAATAAATCATGAAAGAGTTTTCGAGCCAAGCAAGAGCAACCCCGAGAATTTCAATGGTTTCTTAATAAAATTTAAAAAATGACAAGATTACCTTCCTTACTAACTTTTGATTTTTGTTTATTTTCATTTCTATATTAAAAAAAAGGAGATCAAAAGACTAGATTTCTAATTGGAAATCTAGAATCCTGATCGAATTTCTAGATTTTTGATCAATATTTCTAGATTTTTGACTAAAAATCCAAAAATTCCAATCCAAAATCTAGATTTCTGAGAAAAAATTCAAAAATATGTCTAAATTATGTTAGTCTTTTGACATGTTAAAAAATTTTGCAAAATTTTGCTTCAAAATTGACAATTTCATGTAATTTTTTCTAATTTATATAATAGTTATTCTATAATTGCACGCATAAATATGTTAATGTATTAACAAAAGTATATTTTTTTACAGAGTCAAAGACAGAAGAGAAATTTACCTCATCGCCAACCTATGAGCATCTGTGAAGCTGCAAACAAGTCAAAGAGAGCACATTTTCCCTTTCATTGAGCACCAAACTATTTTGTCAAAAATACAATTAAGATATGACTGGATCTGATTACCTAGAGTTGTTTCCATGTAGGTTGCATCCTATATGAGCCATAGGATCATAAGGATTCCAAGTTGGAGATCAAATGAAAGGATAATTAAAGAAGTAAGATTTCAAAATCAAGAAAAAAAAGAACAAAAGAGATGGGAAATGAAGAAATGAATCAGCAAAATGTAAAGGTCCATTTTAGTCCATTAACTTCATTTGCATTCAACTCCAAAGCTTTTCTTGTAATTTAGTCCTAAATTACAAAGATACAAGATTTGATAATTCCTTGAATTATTAAATTATAAACATAAAAGAAATCAATGATACACGGCCGAGTGTAGTGTATTCCTAATCAGACTATATGATTGAGTGTAGTCGACATTGTATGATCGAGTGCAATGTATTCAATTTAGACTTTATGACTGAGTGTAGTCAACATTGTATGATCGAGTACAATGTATCTTTCCATTCAGACTATACATCCAAGTGTACACAACATTGTACGACAAAGTACAATGTATTAATTGAATTCAGACTATAAGACTAAGTGTAGTCAACATTATACGACTGAGTGCAATATGTCTTTTTAATTTGGACTATAAAAATGAGTGTATTCAACATTGTACAACTGAGTACAATGTATTCTTCCATTTAGACTATACGACTGAGTGTAGTCAACATTATACGACCGAGTGCAATGCATCATTTCAATTCAGACTATATGAACGAGTGTAGTCGACATTGTATGACTGAGTATAATGTGTCTTCTCAATTCAAACTATATGACCAAGTGTAGTTAGCATTGTACGACTGAGTGTAATGTGTCTTTTCAATTCATACTATATGACCGAGTGTAGTCGACATTGTACGACCGAGTTTAATGTATTAATTCAATTCAAACTATACGACCAAGTATAGTTGACATTGTAGGACCAAGTACAATGTACCTATTTCAATTTAGACTATACGTCCGAGTGTAGTCAACATTGTACAATTGATTACAATGTATCATTCCTTTCAGACCATATAACCAAGTGTAGTTGACATTGTATGACCGAGTATAATGTATCCTTCCATTTGGACTATATAACCAAGTGTAGTCAACATTATACGATCAAGTACCATGCATCCTTCCAATCCGGACTATATGATTGAGTATAGTCAACATTATATGACTAAGTATAGTTATCATTATATGACCGAGTGTGATGTATCCATCCAAATCAATTTATATGTCCAAGTATAGTGTAACCTTAGATGTTTTAGGTTTATGCCTAGTGTTGTACAACAACACAAGCATTTATTATGAACTGACGATCAAAGCTGTAAGGAGCACAAGTAAGTACACAAACTTTGTTCTTAAGAAATTGTGTGTTTATTTGCTTTGCCACAATTTGTTAAGCAAACAACAACAAAAGGGGGTAATTGTAAACACCAAGTTTCGGAATAATAATATATGAATGCAACAAAGGACTCCAATGATGAAAATGTTATAAGTAGGTCTTTAACACTTAAAAGTTTGAATACATTTTCATAAAGAGTTTCATTGGTTTTTAAGGACTTAATTGTAATACTTTTTAATACCTAATTGAAAGATTTAATTTCTTTTAGGGGTCCTTTTGTAGTTAAAAGTTAAAAAAATCAGAATTATAGAATTCTGATTGGAATTCTATAATTCTGATTGAAATTACATAATTTCGATCGTAGTTATGTAGTTTCGATCAGAATTAAGCAATTTCAATCAAAATTACATGTTTTTCGTCTGTTTTTTATATTTTTTATGAAAAATAAAAATATTTTTTCTGAGTTTTGATTGGTTAAAAAATTTTCTTAAATTTATTTTTGGGATTTATCTAATTCTTTAGGAAATAGAGTCCTTACAAAAAAAATTTTAGTTTTTTCTTATAAAAGGAGAGCTTATGCTCCTGAAGCAAGGCAAATCAATTTTTGCATTCTTTTCTACAATTTTAGCTCTCTTCTTCCTAAGAATCTCTAGACTTTTCTTTAGGCAGTACACAAAAAAAACTCTTGGTGATTTACTCATTTGGAGATTTTTGAGAAGAAGAATAATAAGTTTTGAAGGCCTGCTAAAAAACAATGGTGATATAACTAGTCTGAGGAGAAATTCACTTACAAGCATCCATAAGCAGTATCTTCTCCCTAGTTTCTTTTATTTTTTCTTTTTGATTTTATTGAATTTTTATTACAATTTTAATTTCCTAATCATTTTTTTATCCTTTTGTTATGGTGACTATAGAGGAGATTACATGATGATCATACTTGGAGAACCAAATCCATAGAAATCCATGGAATGCCATGGATGGAACCTTATAGCTAGATGTAGTTTCTAGGTTTTTTTAATCATCTTATTTTTATTTATTTTTAGGATTGTATTGATTCTTCTTTTTTATTATTATCAATAGTTCATTGTAATAGTCCTAATAGTAGGAATAATGAAATTTGGTATGTGTGCTTATGTGTTTTGTTTTATTTTAATTGGTTAATAAAATTAGGGTTTTCATTTTATAATTAATTAAAATTAATGGCTACAGAAATCATTAGGTTGTTTAATTAAAATTAGATTAGATTTAGGTGGTTAGAATTAGGGTTGCTTGTTAATTATTTTGTTTTATTTGTTTGGAGTCACTTTAATTAAATTAGGGTTTTAGAATATATTTAATTAATTATTTAATATTTTATTTATTTGTTTATTTCTTTTTATATTTTTATTATTTTCGAGCTTGCTTGCTTATGTTTATGTGTTTTGAGCCCTAAGCCCACATTAGGCTTTAACTCATTTAAATTTAGGGGTTTTTTTAGGTTTAATTAATAAAAATGAATTTTAGGCTTATAATTAATTAGAAATTATGGTAGACATAACTTCGGCCGATTTAGTTAATTAGACATAGGCCCATCTAATTTAATTTAATTAATTTAGACTTAGCCCATTTAATTTAAGCTTTTTTCATAATTTGTAGATTTAAGATCATTCTAGAATTAAAACATGTAGAGTTAGGCCCACTAATTTAAATACTTAATACTTTGTAGATCTAGACCTATGTTTAGAATTAAAATAAATAGACTTAGGTTCATTTAATTAAAATTGAATAAGGAATTAGACCCATTAGTCTTTAGACTCACATGCAAATTAAAATATGTAGATTAGCTCATTTAATTAAAATCAAAATAGATTAGACTAACCTAAGGATTGTGATGATGCATTGTTTACTTATATATTTCATGACTAGTTTTCTTGGAGTTGATTTTTTTAGGTTTATATGAAATTGAATGTAAATAGAGGATAAAATAGCAATTCATAAAGTAATTCTAAAAGAATATGAGACTGAAAGATGTTACTATTTCATACCCAGATGCTCTTGGTTATGGTGCTTGCTTTTTTTATGGAATTAAGTACCATAATTTTTTTTATTTTTCCCAGTTATTACCTTGGGTGGCGACTCCTCATCTCTACGCCATGTCTTTGTGATAGTGGTTAGTGTGTTCTTTAGAGCCCTGAAGTCAAATGTATCGTGGTTGCTAAAATCTCAGGTGCGCGCTAAACCCTGCCATCTACAACTACCTTGCCTTCTAAGGATTCTAATATGACACCGACTCTTATGTTGAACTGATTAACTACTCCATCAAAATGCATCCACCATCTTTGAATCTCGATGGCTGAACTAAAGTCATCCGGGGAGTCTAGTTGGATTTCTTCCAAGTTTAGAATGGGGTTAAGAGCTAGAAACTCAGCCACTACTCTTCCTTTTACTATCTTCTTGGTTAGGTATTGTACATTAAATTCTATCAATAGCACGAACCACTTGGCAAGTTTTCCCACTAAGGAGGGAGCTTTATAGAAGTATTTCATTGGATCCATTTCAGACACAACCTGAATTCTATAGGACTGAAAGTAATGCCTGAGTTTCTTCATTGTCCATGACTAGGCATATCTGCTTAACTTGGCTATACTTTTCCTTATATGACAACATCTTCTTACTTATGTGGTAGACTGTGTGTCTTGCTTTCATTTCTCCCTCTTGGGCTAACATTACACCAATTGCATTTCCTTTAATAGCTAGATACAAGGTTAAAGGTATCCTTGGTTTAGGTAGTTTCAGAACTGATGAGTTAGCTAGGTTGTTTATGATGTTATCAAATGCTAACTGACACTACTTATTCCACTCAACTGGCTGACCTTTCATGAGTAGCTTGAAGATCAGTTCACACGTTGTTGTCAACTTGGCAATGAATCTACTAATGAATTATAGTTTCCTTAGAAACCCTTTGGTTTCTTTTTCTATTTTTGGCACTAGCATCTCCCTGACTGCTTTTACTTTGTCTAGATCTATTTTAATCTCATTTTGACTGACAACATACCCCAGTATCTTTCTTGAAGTGACATTGAATACGCATTTCTTTGGATTAAGCTTAAGATTGTACTTCTCGACCTTTTTGAGGAACTTTTCAAGATCAAACGAGTATTCTCCTTTAGTTTTGGACTTGGTTATCATATCATTGATGTACACTTCCACTTCTTTGTGTATCATGTCATGGAACATTATAGTTGTCATTCTCTAGTAAGTTGCTCTTGCATTCTTTAAACCAAAGGCCATTACTTTGTAGCAATAAGTGCCCCATTCTATTATGAAAGTTATCATTGCTTTACCAATGATGGCCAATAGGATCTAATTGTACCCAGAGAGTCCATCCATGAAGGAGTACATTACACATGTGGCAACACTGTCAACTAGTTTATCTATATGAGGTAGTAGGAAATGATCTTTCCAGTAGGCCTTATTCAGATCTCTATAGTCAATGCAAATTTTAACCCTTCCATCTTTCTTTAGTATTAGCACCACATTTGCTAACCATTTTGGATAATCTACTACCTTTAGGAATTTTTCCTTCATATGCTTCTCAATGTCTTCTTTCACTAGTTAAGCCTATTCTGGTGTGAGCCTTCTTATTTTCTACTTTACTAGTTTGCACCCATCTTTGGTAGGGATGAAGTGCTGAGCAATGTCTTCGTTAATCCTAGGCATACGTCGTACACCCAAGCAAGTACTTTTAAATATTTTATTAATATTTTTTCAATTTCTCTCCTCTCTTTAGGGGTAACACCTTTTGAAATGTGTAGAATGCATGGTTCAAATTCCATGCCAATGTTAAATGATTCAGTGCATATGGAATGAATGTCAAATATGCTAATGTCTTGATCAATGCAATGCACACTACCATCAGGAAAGACATTAAACAAGTAAGCAAATTTTGATTTCATTACATTAATTTTAGAGTTCATTACATCATGAGTTTTAAACAAAGAAAAAGTACAAAGATCATCATTAGCAATGTCTTCAAATAGGATATCATCAATGTTTGACTCGAGGATGGCAATAGCTTGAGCATAATTAATGGTCTCACTTTCAAATTCTAGCTATATATTTTTCATTAGCTTATTGATTTCAGTCTCAGTGACCATATCTAATAGGTGCTTTTCCCTAAGGGTGTCATTTAAGATCTCAAACCCTGGCTTCTTGATCTCGTTGTTTACCCATTTTTTAGCTTTTCCTTGGTTGACTTGGATCAAGCTTTCAACCACAAAATAAATCAACTTCTTAGCCCCAGTGTCCTTTTTAGGATCATACCCTATACCGTATCTGTTGGTTTATCCTTAGAACTCAAGGAATTCTATGATCCTTAATGTTTCTTCCTCCTAATCTTGTTCCAAGTAAATATTGCATCTTCATTATCATGGCAACAACTTTAGGATCAACATGACCAAAATTGATTACAAAAACTTGAAATGCTGGTGGGACCACGTTCAGACAGGCCATAATGTTGTTTATTTTAGTAAGGATGGTAATAACCTTTCCATTTAAAGGGAACTTAATCTTCTTATGCACAGTGGAGGGTGGGTGGAACCAAGGTCTTCCTAGTAGCAAGGCAAAAGTTGGAAGGATGTCCAAGACGATAAATTCTATTACTGATTCAATATCACCCACTATAACTACTACTTTGAAAGTCCTAATGACTGGCTATTTTGAATCATCATAGGCTCATATAACCATGTTGGATTCTTCTAGGTTTTTAATATTCATCCTAAAATTATGTAGCAGCCTCAGGGAGCAAACATTAATAGCGGATTCATCATCCACCATGACATATAGAGTCTTCTTAGACTTGACAATTGCTTGTATAAAGAGAGGACATTTGTCCATCCTTCCCTCAAAGGGTAAAGGTTTATTTGAAAAGGTGATTTCATTAGAGGGAGCTTTCATTAGGGAGGCTATCATCTTGTAGGTTGAGGCATTAGTTGCAATCTTTGCCATATCTAGTGCTCTAACTAGGGTATCCCTATGCTTTTTAGAGGCCATGAGTAGGTCCTATATACTAGCTTATGCTTGAGCCTTCTTAAGTTGTTTGAGGACAGTGTCTTCCTCTTTGACTGGAGCTTGATCACTCATCATCTTTTTTCCTTTAAGGGGGTCTTTCTCTTTCTCAAGGGGTTAATATACTCGCCCGCTGCAAGTCATATGGTTAACTGCTAGTAAGGGGTTCTCAACTAGTTGCTTATCCACCTTTGTGCTACTTTTCTGGTCCTAGATGATGACTTCAGGATCATTAGAGTCATACCATACATCGATCCTTATGACCTGCAGATTCTGAAGCTGAATAGTATTGTCCACCCCATCTTCATTATCAAATTCTTCTCCTATCCTGAAGGTATTATGTCTTTTAAGTTAGTGTGAGTAGCAAGGGGTGCTGTGTACTTGACTTTGTAGTCAAACTTCCCAAATGGTTGGCCTAGTAAATCCTATACTCCATGGTCACTACCTATATCTGCTTCCTATGAGTAGGGGCAATCAATCACTTCACCATTCATAGGGAGAGCTATATCTTTTACACTTTTTAATATCATCAAATGGGGGAGGAATTTTTGAGGCATCATAATGTATTAAAAAATAGAAGGACATTGTTCATCTTTACTATAGTCATAAGGTTCAATAATGAGGCTTGAGAGTTTGTCTTGGGTTTTTTAGATGGCTTGGATTGATTGTTCGACAAGGTCTTCTAGTAGATTGGAGGAAATCATGATGATGATTGGTGGAGGCATGCTTCGATAGTTTAGGAAAGGATTGATCATGATGTTGGGTCATTTTCTAGGTCATCAATCTTTTTAAAATCAATAAAGTCTTAGATTACTTTCTAGAGGGTTCTAAATGCATTCATGGTGTGACTAGGCATTTGGTGAAAGTGTCAGAACAAGTTTTGGTCAATATAAGGGGGTAATGGATTTAGAAGAGGCTTAGTCTCCTGAGACTATAAGAGGTTCTTTTGTTAAAGTTTATGGAATACTTTGGAATGTGTGAGTTTAAAGCTTGAGAATTTTATCAATGGAACATATGGTAAACTATGAGTGTTGGGTTAGATTAGGTTTATTTCTATGGCTCAAGTAAAGGTGTTTTGGAGGTTTGATTATGTATTATGGTGGAAGGTGTTTCTAGCTTACTGAGGTTCCTCATCTTTAATTATGATTCCAACCTGATGGAGAGCTATGAAGTTAGGATAATGGGCAAAGAACATCTATTTTCTGAACTATGGTAATGCCACTTTGATTATCATCTCTATCTATTCATCTTCAGGAGGATAGTTTCCTATTTTGACTACCTTTCCTTACCATCTTGTGACATAATTAGATAAAGCTTCACCAGATTTTTGTCTCATGGTCTCGAGATCTCTATGAGTAATGTCAAGCTAAGTTTTGTATTCATACTGCTTGATGAACTTTTGAGTTAATAGTAGCCAGTCACTTATAATTGCATCCTCAATGTCAAAGAACCATGCTCTCAGTCCTTCTTCTAGTAATGTAAAGAAGAATCAAATGATTTGAGATTCTATAAGCTTTGTAGCAGCCATGAAGGTAGCATATTGCCTTAGATGGACCCTTGGATCTCTAGTTCTATTAAACTTAGCAAAGTTTGGTAGTTTAAAATCATTTGGAAGTGGTTCATCTTTGAACAATGCCAGATTAGTGAAGCTTTTAGAGCCACGACTTCCTTTGTCTTTAAAGGCGAATTCCAACTTAGCCATTCTGTTAGCGAATAGTTTAACCTCTCCTACCAATTCAAGCTTGGTTATTGTAGATGGCGGGGTTTAGCGCGCATCCAAGATTTTAGTAACCGCGACACTGTTTAGGCTTATGGCCTTAGAGAACACACTAACCACTATTACAAAGACATGGCGTGGAGATGAGGAGTCACCACCCAGGGTAATAACTAGGACAATTTGATTGGTGGTACTCGATTCTCTAAAAGAAAATTAGCACCACAACCAGGAGATTTTGTATACAAAATACTAACTTCTCTTAGTCTCGTGTTCATTTAGAATAATTTTGTAAATGATTATTTCATCCTCTAATTACATGCAATGTTATTAAACCCTAAGTAACATCCATCTACCCAAAAAGGCAACAAGTCAATAAAATTACAAGTAAAAAATGCACTCAAGATCGCGTTGTCCCTAAGTCTAAACTATGTTAATTTTATTAAAAGTTAGCTAAATCTACATTTTATTTACAAGTGAAAAATGGACTAAAGGTGGGCCTACATTTTTATTAATTAGTGAGCCTAAATCTATTTATTTTAGTGTTTCTAAGATATGGGCTTAAGTATATTCAATTTTAAAGGAAAATCAAATTAGTGGGCCTAAATCTAACTTGGTTTTATTTTAAGTGAAATGTGGGCCTAGGTCTAATTTGGTTTTATTTTAAGTGGAATGTGGGCCTAGGTCTATTTATTTTGAAAGAAATGAAATTAAGTGGGTTGAGCTAAGTCTAAACAATTTTAATTAACCAAGTAGGCCAAAAATCTAATTAACCTAATGGGCCTAAGTTGATTTTAATTATTTAAAAAACCTAAATCATTTTTTAACCCTATTTATTAAGTGGGTTAGACCTAAACATGGGCTTGGGGGCCAAAAACATAAAATTATAAAAAGTCCAAAAAACATAACAAAACATAACAAAATCAAATCAAACACACATTCACATATGATTTCTAAAAAAAACCTAATTTAATTACATACAAACCCTAATTAACTAAAGCCACCATTAATTTTAATTAATTTTTACCCAATTGAACCTAATTACTAATTAATTTTAAAGTGAAGAAATTTAAATCTTTCACTATTCCCACTACTAGGGCTATTACAAACTATGTACAAAATTAAAATTAAATAATTATACACCCATGAATTAAAGAATAAACTACATAGGATACCAAAATGCAAAACAAAAATTAAAATCCTAAGAACTATTATTAAAACAGTACAAGTTCATCCATGGCATTCCATGGATCTTCTGTTCAATTAAACACAGGCGGTATCCTCCTCCTCAATCCACATATGGACATCAAAACAAAAAAAGCAATCAAATTAGTAGTGAAATTAAATAATAAAATAATTAACGAAATGAATAAAAAATCACAGAAGAGAAGAAAGAAAAAATGAATGTTGTGCATATGCCCTTTTTGGGCCCCTCAAATTAGGGTTTTCACCATTGAAATTCACTCAATGTTGATTTGATTATGGACTGAGACTAAAAAAAAATTATTGTAACATCTTCCTCAAATGAATTGTAAAAATTAGGGTTTTTTAAAGAACAGAGGAAATCAAAGTTTTTTCTATCTTCCCTCTTGTAAAAAATCCTCTACAAAAAAGTCCTTTCGCCCAGCCTCTCCAGGCAAGCTCTCCTTCTCGCATGCATGCGAAATCTGCTTTTAAATACAGATTCTGCGCGTATTGAACTTCCTCCAAAGGAGGAACAGACCTATCTGATCAGATCAGATAGCATTTGTTTTTATTTCAAAAAAAATATCTTATGTGTTTCTTTTTTTAAAAAAAACTTATCAAATAAAATTTGAATTTATAACCAATCAAAACACTGAAAAAATAGATAAAAATAAGGAAAAATAAGTGAAAAAAATTAAAAATAATGGAATTATTGCGCATCGGCATTGTGCAAGGCATTACACAATGCTGATCCTAAAACTCTTTTTTTTTACTTTTAATTACCAAAAGACCCCTGAAAATTTGACTTATTGGCAATCAAACCCCAAAAAAATATTGCAATTTAGTCCTTAAAGTCCAGAAAATCAACAACCAAGTTCAATTTTTGAATAAATTTCATCATAGGGGCTTACATAGCAATTATACACAATTGCATCATGAAATTGGGTGCTTATAGTTATGTCAGTAATTTACAGGTTTTGGTGCATTTCTGAGATCCTGTTAGTATTCATTATCATCATTAGCTTGAACTGGAGTGTGGTGAATTCACTTTGCTTTATCTATCCTGGGTGAATGGATGCAGAAACTTCATTGGATGGTGTATTATTCCCATCTCGGTCATTTTTGGTCTTGATTTAGGCTTGGAGGATTTCGACTATAGTTCCATCAATGAGCAATTTTTGGATCCCCTCTTTTATTCTATCTTTCAAATACTAATAGGAGGTATCTTCTTGGTCACTCATGTTTAAATGTTATATTCCTATACATTTATCAAGGTTAGATAGATGAATGATGCATAATGTGTGCCTGTAAAAGAAAACGGTGAGCATGTATGCATGGAGTGGATGCAAAACCCTATAATGAGAGATGATCATTACTGCAAGATACAATGGTTAGTTCTTGTTATTTATATGTATGTTATATACGCATGATTAATTTTAGAAAGCTAGTTAGTATTTCCTACACAGTGAACAAACCAATCATAAGCAAGCTCTCGCTTCTGACCTTATTTCTCCATGAGGTCATTTAGTTTCTTTCCTAGGTGGGTTTTGAACCTATAGCCATCAAGGGACCATGGTTCCACTCTTACAACTAGGCTATTTTGATTTATGTGGATCAAAACCAAAGGGTAGACTAAGGAACAATACCAAAATGTACTTAAGGTAATCACATGATGTCAATATGGGGATCAATTATTGGGCTTTAAATGATGTTTAGAGCCCGTACGCATAAGGCTAAGGTCAATCAAAAGGAGCCCGAGTTCTTGTCCTCATATCGATATTCAATATGTTTATTGGGAGCCATGAAAGTATCATTTGATAATTTACAATTTGATTTTGTCAACATAAAGGTCCATAATCTAGTTAGATTCCTAACCCATTCATTTAATCTGATGAGAATAAATGGATGTGAATAAATGGATGATGTCTAATAGGTTCTATCATCGAGGGATGTCGTTATTTGTTAGTTCGCATAGAATATTCAAGTTGAGGTACATGATTATTATCATTCCTCATACTTTGGGCTCGTATGAAGTATATAGGAATCACGTGGGTCTGAGCATAAACATTCTATGAAAACTAACATTACAATGTCATTCGGTGATAGACACTAGGAGATTCATGTCATTTATGAATATCAAGTCAAACAAACAGTGTTAGGAAAAGGATAGCATGTACAGCTTAATGGAATCTTAATGGATGTTACTATTGGCTTATCTATATGAGTAGAGTCAAGGTGAAAGGCTAAGGCTTCCTTTAGCGAGAATGCCCTTATATGACTAGGGTTATAGACTCCGATAAGTGAGTCTAGAATTCTTTTGATAACTCAGTCACCCCCTTTAGGACTTAGGTTACAAACTCTGGTCAAATAAGTCTAACAAATGTAGAAGCAAAGACTAAAGGTAATAATACCTATCTTTATAGCCCCATGACTTGAGTGGAATCATGGTGGCAATGTCATTCAGTATTATCAAGGTTTTAGGGACTAGTGGTGCACGTGTTATGTATAGTGCAAATGCAGTGGTGAGGGGCTCTATAAAATTGAGTATTGCATAATGAGAAATAGTCATTTTCGAGTTAATCTCTCTTACTTAGAAATCCATAATGGAGTCGCCACTATGAGCAACCATAGTTTTTTTAGTTTTGGAATGTTGTTTCGTGTTCTTGCATTTTCAAGGGACATGGCAACTTAACTGACTAGGGAGAATGATTGGTCTCTGGAGGAATGAGATGCTTTTTGATTTTATGGAGTTGCACTTGATTTTTAGAAAATTAGGAAAAGAAAGGGACAACATCAGGTCGCTCAATGAGTATTGTCCCCAGCAGAGATTTTAGGTTCGGGGGATTACATCTACTTTTTAGTTATTTCTCATTATTCGATATTCAATGTATAGTTACCATAACACCCTAATTTTGACAATAATAGTTTGTATAGCATTCACACAATACATTAGATAATGGAAGATGATAAAGCTAAAATATTTTTATTATATTGCTTTCCTAATAAAATACATATAAAAGAAAAAGATTGTGGGAAAGTAAGTCTATCTTGGATATAATGGACCTATAAGATCAACATGACTATGCACATAGCTTGCTTGATCATAAGAATAATGGGATAAGCAATGGATACTCAATCACTTGAAAGAGTAAGCCAAGGGTACAAAATCATGCATATTTATAGTGACTATTTATACTATGATAATATGTGGTGACAATATAGAGGATTCATGGTGACATCATTGGACCAAGAACATGATAACTCTATTATGGAATATGAACTTTTTACATTATTGATATTTACGATGTGATTTCACATTTTGAAACTAGAGGATGCAAAAGGATAATATGAAATGAGCAAAATAAAGCATAAATTATTCATATAACATGCAAATTGCCATTCTCATCACACAAACACAATAATATTCACAAATGGTGGCAACAGTAAAATAAAATGCAATGCGATAAAATAAACGTGCTAAAATGATTGTGTGGTCCTCATATTCAATTGAGCTTGTATGAGTTTTGAAGCTTTAATTTCGAGTGATTATCAAGCTTTCCTTGTCGAGAGGTTCAAAATGATGTGTAGAATAATGCTAGTTTGTATACCTTTAAAGTGTGCTTTGATAAAAATGAGACTAGGTTTGATGGAAGGGAGACCTATTAATCTAAGAAAAATGTAGTAGGAGAGCTAAAATTATCTAGAAGCGAGTTTTCAATGCCTTAAAGCTGATAGATTTTTTAGTGTGTATGTGTGTGTGTTTAGTCTTACACCCCCCTTAAAATGGGGTGTGGAGGTGCCTATTTATATTGAAAAATGTGAGGAAGATAGGAGAATAGGCATGGTCATGCACACATCCCTAAGACAAAGTGCGTGACCATGCAAAGTGCGCGTGACTACACGCTTGGCAAGAGATCATGCAATGATGCATGGCTACACATGGTTACACACACTTTCACGCATTATGCACTCCATTTGGGGCTTTTTTAGGCTATTATAAGGTTTGTTTCTAAGGTTTTTGGGCCTTCTAGATGCATTTCTAATGTCCATTCTATCTAATTTGGCCTTAATTTTAGCGTTTGTCACCTAAGGGTGTTTATGTGCACTTCTAAGCAATACGTGCTAATCCTCATGTTGTTTTAGACTATTCTAGGACCACTTTTGGAGGTTTAAGAGCCTTTTGAATGTGTTTTTGAAGTCTGTTTTATCTATTTTGGCTTCAATTTTAGCACATTACACCTAGAGGTGTTTGTGGCTTCACATGCACTTTTCAGTAACATGCACTAATCTTCAGGTTATTTTGGACTATTTTAGGACCACTTCTAGAGGTTTTAGAGCCTTCTAGATGTGTTTTTGAAGTTTGTTTTGTTAAAATTGATTTTTTTCACAAAGTTGGGTTCCAGTCTGACAAAATGAACACCGGCTCAACAAGATGTGCATTTCAAGAGAAGATTCTTGAGATAAGCCTCTTACTGTTATGATAATTCATATTTCATAAGATCAGAGTGCAACTTAAAGGCTCGATGATCAATTTCACACACTAGTAAGGTTGATTAGGGTTTTTGGGTTGCACACTTTAAAGGTGTTATAAACGATCAGACTCTAACCTTTTTGAAGATTCATTTCATCATTGGACCTTTTTTGGGGACAATCAAATTTAAGGTATAATAGCTATGCTCTTTTTCTTCTCTTCCTTCTCTTCTTACTCTTCTCCTTTTTTCTTAGTAGTAAGCTCATAAATAAGGATCTTTCCAATAAGCACATTGGTTAAGAGAGTTAAGAGGTCTTGAGCTTCCTCAATTGAAGTGACCAGAGATTCCTAATCCTTATTAGGTTGGATCTTAGAATCTTATTGTTCACCTCTTCCTTAGAGAAATTTTTCCCAAGTTTCTTAAGAGTAATGAGAAGAGCATTAAGACGGTTTGTTATCTCTGTAATTGATTCAAAATGTACTAGTAATAAATGTTTCCCAACTTTATATTTTAAAGAGTTCATATTTATGCATATGAAGTCGAATCTTCTTGCTTTTTACTTGTACATTGCCTTCATAATGGTTCTCCAAGGTCTCCCACATTTCCTTGGTCAAAATACAAAGATAAAGTTTTCCTTCTTCTTCTCTTGATATGGAAGAGACTAAAGTGATCATAGCTTTCTTATTTTTGTAGTTTTCTTCCTTTTGATTATTACTCCAATCACTTCTTAAAAAAGTAGTTTGTACACCACTAATGGTATTTTTTGGTGGTTGCCAACCTTTGAGAACAACTTCCCAAAGTCTAATGGAATTATAATATAGATGTAGCTCCATTTTGAACTTCCAATAACGATAGTCACTACCATTAAGGAATGGCCTAAGTGAAGAAATATTTTGAGATTCACTCCCTATGATCTTGTATTCTAGCAATTAAGTTCCTAGAATATAAGCTCTGATACCAATTAAAAGTGCCTTAAAGGGGATGAATAAGGCTAATGAGGATTTTAGAAAATTAAAAGGAAATTAAATAAGAATAAGAGTAGAGAAAATAAAAACACAAGAAATTAAGGAGTTTGGATTCTCAATAATCCTACATCTCCATGTAACTCTCCCACATTAGGATTTTTAAACACCTCAATCTATTTTCTTAGATTGATTCTTAAAACTTAATTTTTTAGCTCAACTCAAACCTTACAAACAAGAGTTTCAAGGCTCACTCTTAAACCACACAAACAAAAGTTTTTAAGCCTCACTCTAAAACCAAATTACCAAGTGTTTTGATGGACAAACACTTAAACTAATTGCTTTAGAAATAAATCTCACCTTACTTTTAATCTATCCTAAGACTTAGATGAAGTAGAAATTCTATTTCTAACACATAACCAACTTTTATAAGAGTTAATGAAACAAAGAATAAATGTTTGAGAGTTTAAGAGCTTAAATGAATGTCAAAATGGAGAATTGTAATAAGCAAGTATCTTAACTTCAATTCGGCTTTAGGAGCATTTTATATAGATAAACAACTCAAAAATATGGTTGTTAGAGGCATTAATTATGTCTCCAAAGTCTTTTAAACATCCTTGAGTGTTTTTTAAACTTTTGCAATTGAAATGTCACTCACGACTGTGAAGGCAGTATCTTGGCTTATGAGGAGTGATTTGAGGATTGTTGCTTTTGAAATTTGTTCATATTTACTTGTTGAGAGCTATTTAAACAAACCTCATGAGCTGCTCATAACCGTGAGTGGCGCTCATGAGTGGCATTGTCTAAAATAGTTAAAATGGCTTAAAAAGGGCACCAACAAGGGACAACTCATGACCAGCTCATAAGACACTTGTAAGAAGACACATTTAAGTCTAAAATTTTATTTTTAATTGCTCTTTTTGGTTCAATTAATTTAGGCACTTGTATTGGTTCATATGGTTCATAGAATACATATTGTATACTCCTTTAAAGAGTATTTCATATTTTTGAGCTTTGAATAACTTAACTTAAGTTCCTATAAACTTAAATAAAATCATTAGCAACTTAAATTTTTTATCAAAGTCTAAAATTAAGAGTTTGATCATACAATGAGTTAACACTCCTCACCGATACCTTCTTCTTGATCTAACTCCAACCTTCATAGATGATCATCTACAACATTTTTTAATCCTTTCTTATGTCTAATTTTAATGTCAAATTTTTTTAGTAGAAGCATCCATCAATTAAGCCTTGGTTTTGAATCCTTCTTATTCATCAAGTACTTCAATGTTGTATGATCTATGTACACCACTACTTTATAGCCAAGAAGATAAGATTTAAACTTATCAAATACAAAAATTACCACCAACATCTCCTTCTCAATAGTAGCATAATTCAGTTGTTTGTTTAATAAGGTCTAGCTTGCATGGTAGATCATATATAGCTTATTTTCCTTCCTCTGAATAAGCACAGCTCCTATTGCATAATCACTTGCATCACACATCAATTTGAATGGTAGGTTCCAATTTAGAGATACCACTATAGAAGTTGAAATGAGTGCCTCCTTTAACTTTTTAAAAGCCAATTTACACTCATTAGTAAAAACAAAAGGTGAATATTTTTCAAGTAATTTACAAAAGGGTTTAGAGATTTTAGAAAAATCCTTAATAAACCACCTATGGAAACCTTTATGCCTAAGAAAACTTCTAAAAGCCTTTACATTTATGGGATATTGCAACGTCTCAATGGTCTCCACCTTTGCCTTATCAACTTTAATGCCTAGAGCTAAAATCTTATATCCTAGAATAATTCCTCATCTAACATGAAGTGACATTTATCCCTATTTAGCACTAAGTTTGTTTCTTCACAGCATGTAAGAACTAGCTCCAAATTTTCCAAACATCCCTTAAAACAGTTTCCATAGGCTGAAAAATTATCCATGAAAACATCCATAATCTTCTCTATTAAGTCTGTAAAAATGACCATCATCCATCTTTGGATGTTGCAAGAGCATTACATAATCCAAATGGCATCCTTCTATAAGTAAATATGTTATAGGGACATCTAAAAGTGGTCTTCTCTTAATCCTTTAAAGCTATGGCTATTTGGTTATACCCTAAGTACTATCCAAGAAACAATAAAAAGCATGTCCTGCTATGCTTGCCAATATTTGGTTAATAAATGGCAATGGAAAATGGTCATTTCTACTAGCTGCATTTAGCTTCCTATAGTCAATACAAATCCTCCATCCATTTACCACTTTAGTGGGAATCAACTCTCCTTCCTTATTTTCTACAATGGTTATTCCTCTTTTCTTTGGTACATACTAGATCAGACTTACCCATTAACTATTTAAGATTGGGTAAATAATCCATGTATCTAATAGCTTCACCACTTCCTTTTTCACCACCTCTTACAAGTTGCAATTGAATCTTCTTTGTCTTTCAATAGTTGGCTTGTGCCCTTCCTCCATTAAGATCTTATACATGCAATAGGAAGGACTTATGCCCCTAATGTTAGAAATCTGGTAACCTTATTGCTTTTATCCTTCTCTTCAAAATTTTCACTAGCAAAAATCCTCTTAGTGTTGTCTGAGTTATAATCACAAGTAAAGTTTAGTCCTCTCCTAGAAAAATGTATCTCAAATATTAGAGTAAAGGCTTCAATTCTAACTTTGGTGGTTTTACGGTTGAAGGGGCTATAGATTCAGTGTTTGGTAATTGTATATAATGTAAACAAGTTTGATGTTTGAGATATGCTTCATCTTAAGAGGATTGTACTTGAAACACTTCTCAATATTTTTAATTTCCAAAGACTTTACTAACCTCCATCGTTGGACCTCACTCATACAATCATCAACAATATAAACTCGCATACAAAAATCATTATCATAAGGGTATTTCATACTTTGATAGACATTAAATTTATAAGTTTCATTCCCCACTCTCAATGTGAGTGTCCCATCATAAACATCAATTATTTCTTTAGTAGTATATAGAAAAGGCATACCAAGAATCAAGGGAACATCTTCATCCTCTTCAAAATTAAGAACTATGAAGTCAACTAGAAAGATAAACTTCCCAACCCACACTACCATATCTTAAACTATGCCCTCTGGTTGTTTTACTATTCTATCTACAAGCTGTAATTGGATTTTTGTGGTTCTTATATCTCCTAATCTCAGTTTCCTATAAATTGATAGAGGCATCAAATTAATGGAAGCTCCTGAATCACATAATGCTTTTTGAAATTTTAAATTACTAATTGAACATATAGTAGTAAGACTTCCTAGTTGCTTTCTTTTAAAAGGAAGTTTATTAGAAATTATTACACTACACTCCTTTGTGAGTGTGACTATCTCAAACTCCTACAACTTCTTTTTATTGAAAATTAACTCCTTCAAGAACTTTGCATACTTTTGATAAGGTTTCGTGATTTAAAAACACAATGGAAAATTAAATTTTCATTTATAAACCAAAAACAGGATCTATGTAATTTGATTAACTTATTTAATTAAGGTTTCCAAAACCTTACCACAAACCAAAACATGGTAAGATTGTTGGAAGGACATGAGAGGGTTTACTCCGATGACACCCTACCTCGAGCTTTTAGTGTTCTTGACTGGATTGAGATGTCTCTAATATAAGTACATCCTCCATAAGTATCCACACAAACAACCTCTAACCAAAATGAGTTGGTGTGCTAGCACTTTCTTTTTAAAAGTCTCACTTTCTTTTTGAAAGTCTCACTTTCTTAAGAACTCTGTGTTTAGTTTTCAAAAAGGTGAGAAAATGAATGTTTGTGGTAGAATGACTTAAGGCCAAAGGGTCAAATTGGACCTTCAATTTTTACCCAAAGTCTGGATTGGACCTCTATTTTTTTGTTCCCAACAAGAACTTTTTCTTTTAAAACTGAACTATATTGGACCTTCCCTTAAAGCACATTTACAAATAAGTCCTGTAAATTAAACAAAAAATTAATTTTTAACAATTGACTAATAAAAACTATTTAGATTAATAAATAAAGTTCATAAATTATTTATAAAAAATATATATCACCTAATTGTGAAATTTTTAAAATTTTTTAAGATTTTTAAGCCTACGCAATAATTTTTTATATTTTTTTGAATATTTTTAAATTTTGTAAAATTTTTATATATTTTTTAAAATTTTATAAACTTAAAAATTTTAAGAACTTTACAATTAAGAGATAAATATATAAGAAATTCATTTATTTTATTCAAAAATTTCATTTTAATGATTGAATAATAAAATTTTATTCATCAATTTAATGTTGATAGTTGACTAATATAAAGTTATTTAGATTAATGAATAAAATTGATGAATTTTTTTTTCAAATTTAAATCATTCTATTGTAAATTTTTTAACATTTTAAATCTATATAAAATTTTTAAAAAATATTTAAAAATATTATATTTGCTTAAAACAATTTAAAATTTTCACAATTATGTGACATATATTTTTATAAACAATTTATCAATTTGATTGATTAACTTAAATAATTTTTGTCAGTCAACTATTAAAAATTAATTTTTTTAATTTATAGGACTTATTAGTAAAAAAATTTTAAAGGAGGGCCCAATATAGTTCAGTTTAAAAAAAATTCCTATTAGGAACAAGAAAAAAATATAGAGGTCCAATGCAGACTTTAAGCAAAATTTGAGGGTCCAATTTGACCCTTTAGCTAAATGTAAGTGTATGAAACCCTAGAGAAAAGGGTGTATTTATACGCTTCTTCATTTGGGTTTTTGTTACCAAAACGATTTTGGTAACTACTCACTTACCAAAATGTTTTTGGTATATATATCACCTTTCAATTTCTGTTTTGATTCAAATTCCAAAGCATATATATATATTGCAAAGTTTTTACTTGGCTGGTAAATCTATGTTCGTTTTGGGTCTATTCTAAGTGTGTGACCTATAAGTTCACATAACATTGCTAGTAAGCCTGAAATCTAAATTAAAGTGTACTAGTCATAAGTGGCCTATAGTAAGACATTATGACTACCCAAATTATGTGAAGGCCAATAATCTGACATAACCTAATTTATAGAGAACATTGTAATCCTTTATTGAACATAAGGCATAATTTATCTCATCCTTATACAATTCAACCATATTATCTTTTAATTCTAAGTAAACTAAGAATAATAACTCTTTATCAATTCATTCCAGCATGGCCATGCATTTTCTTCAATCTATCTTATTAAGGGGCCTATAGATATCTTACTTCAATTAAATACTTAATCACTCACATTCCTTGTTTTAACTCATTTTATATCCAACAACAATCTATTTCATCACCTTGTTAAAGACAATATTAAAATGTGTCAAAATACAAAACAATTATATAGGAAATCATGGTGATTTTAAAGTCAAAGGACTAAAACAATATTACTGTGATAAGATTATTTATGACAATTATTTATGTAGTATTCTCATAGTGGGTCAATCTAGTACATTATTTCTCAAACAAGTACTTATAAGTTGACTTAATATCTTATATACATGACTAGTAAATCATAATCATTAGTCAACATCATACTAGCCTTAATTCATTATTATTTCAATAATAATGAATGACTAGGGATAAATTACAATAGGATTCATATTTAACCTAAGGGTTTTACTATCAAGTCACATACTTGATAACCTTAAAAAGAATTGACTATTTACATAATTATTATAACAAAATAATAATAATGAAAATGCTTCTTTATTAATAAAATGATAAAGTCAAAACATGGTTATACATGATTGACCCAGTGCATATCACTAACAACTTTGGCATCTAAGCTAGAAAATTCACAAGAGAAATGTTAATGTGGAGTGTTTTAAACCTTTCCAAAAACCTTATAAATAGTTGGTCATGCTCCTATTTCTTTAGCCTTTGAAGATATGGGACTAGTGGTTTTTAAGGCTTTATTGATGGTTGCTTTTCCTTCTCTTTACCTTTGTCTTGAACCTCTGGCTCTTTCTTCACTTGAACTTCAACCAACTCATCTTCTTATTCTTTCTCTTCTTCCTTCTTCTTTTTCTTCTTATATTCCATAAATACTTTTAAGGGCTTGGATCTCTATTCCACTTCTCAAGGTAATGGCTTTTAATTGCTCTTTAGGATTTTTCTCAATGTTGCTTGGTAGTGACCCTTGATTTCTCATCAATAAAGAATTTGCCAATTTCCCCACTTGCACCTCCAAATTATGAGTAAAGGAAGAATGGTTCCTGAACATAAGTTGAGTGTATTGGAGCATTTGCTCAAATCAGCCCTCCAATCTCATAGTAGCCTTATCTTGTTGATTCATCTTTATAAAAACCATGTCCATGAACTTCTCCATCTTCTTTTTCAAATAGGCCACTGAAGATGAACTATTATCTTGCTAAAAATGAGATTGACGTTGTTGTGCATTCTGACCTCCAAAACCTAGTGGAACTTGTGGCCTCCACTGGTTTTTTCCTTGATTACTTCAAGAAAAGTTAGGATGATTCCTCCAACTAGGGTTATAGGTGTTGCCATGCACTTGGTTCTACTACCCCTTGTTGAAGTTGTTCACATAATTGACGTTTTCCATGGACAATCCTTGCATCAATTGACACTCTATAATGGGATGGCCTCTTTGACATAGTTTGCAAGAGGAAGACAAAGCAGATGTGGAAACTGCATTGACACTCATTTTTTCCATCATTTTTTACAAAACATCCATCTCTGCATTCAACATAGTCAATCTGTCTACTTCAATTGACCCACCCTTCTTTGGAATGGCTCTCTTTTTAAACCAAAGGCTTTGATTATTAGCCAATTCCTCAAAAAGGTCTAAGGCATCTTTAAGTGTTTTGGACATGATGGTTCCCCTAGCTACTACATCTATGTTTAGCCCAACAAATGGATTAACACCTTTGTAAAATAACTAAACCAAATCCCATTAAGGTATCAATTATGGTTGGCACTATCTTTGAAGACCCTTGAACCTGTCCCAACACTCCTAGAAGCTTTCATCAACTCTTTAGTAAAAAGAGTTTATTTCATTCATGATCTTTAATACTTTAGTTGCTGGAAAGTATTTATTGAAGAAGGTTGTATAAAGTTATTGCCAAGTGTTAATGGAGTTGGGTGGCAAGCTTGTAAACCACCTCTTTGCCCTATCCATCAGAGAAAAAGGGAAGAGAAATAGTTGAATTACTTCAGGTTGCACTCCATTCATCTTAAAGGTTGAGCAGTATTCCAAGAATCTAGTCATGTGACCAACTGGATCCTCATGTAGTAATATGCTAAACTGTGAATTATGGATCATTTGGATCATGGAAGGTTTGATTTTAAAGTTTTTTGTTGCAACCGTCGGCCCCATAATCGGCATTTGGTCACCTTAGATATTAGGACTCACAAAATCTCTGATAGTTCTTTATGCATTTTGCTCATTTTGTTTATTCTCAATTGTTTGCTATCTCGATGGTGAATTTCTTTCTTCTTCTCCTTTATTCATCCTACTAGTCTATTATTTCCTCCTTCGACATAGTGTCTTTTCAAGCTCCAAATCAAGTGGTAGTAACAAAAGTCCTTATTTTCTTTCACTATGTGTTGTGTGCATACACTAACACAAATCCTTACAATACCATAAACATAAACAAATAAAAAAATTAAAAAGAATGTCTAAATCAAACAACACAATTTTCTTAACATATCAATTTTGGCAATCCCCGGCAATGGCACCAAAAACTTAAAATGCGAAATTTGCAAGTGTATGGAATTGTGCAAGTAGTAATAAAAGATCATCCTACAGAAATGGAAAATTGACTATTGTAATACTAGAAGTGTTTGTTTGTTTAAACACCAAATTTGATTTAAAATTCAAATCAAACTAAATAAAGAAAATCTAACTTAATTGACAATCAAATTTAAAATTAGGTTCTTATTTTCAATTCAACATTCCTTTAGATTAATTAAGGTTCTAATCCAATCTTAAACTAAATTCATTTTGAAAGCATCTTAAGAATTAAAGGTTTTCCTCTTAAATAAACCCATAATTAATTAAGTATAATTAAGACCAAATTTTATAGTTCTCACTAACTAAGTGCTTCTTATACTTAATTCTAAGTGTAGCTATAAACGATATTAGTTGCTTAAATGTCTCTCAACTAAGAAAACAACTAATAGATTATTGTTTGAATCCAATGTAACCGATCTCTCAATCAAGTTCCATTGTGTAAATTCTATCCAAGGGAGATCAATCCTAAGGTGACTTATGCTCAATAATAACTAATGAATTATGCTTAATAACTTAGATTTAATTTTGTTTATTACATGGTTAAACTGGAATAAGAACCCTAACTAACTACTTAGCTAAGAGAAGAAGAAGGTGAAAGAAAAACAAGAAACTTAATCATCATTATTTAAGCAAAATGTAATCAATAACGACAACAATAAGAGATAAACCCCCTCTTTTGTTCAGAAAATAAACAGCATTAAGTTCTCAATATTTGTCAAATCTCAACATTAACATAAAAATAAAAAGAAAGTAGAACAAATTCTAGCTTGATTCTAAAAAAGAAAAGAAAATCAAAATTGTTCTTGTTCTTTCTCTAGTGGCTCTCTCTCTCTCTATAAAACCCTAGCCTCCAACCTCTCTTAAGTTGTTATTTTTAAAATCTTATAAAATCAACAATAAGAATTTCAAATTTCAAAAGTTTATTACATGCGCACGATCGTGCACCTTGTCTTCACTTTATTCCACTCAAGTTAAGCATGGCCATATGCCAAGGAGTGCATGGTTGTGTGTCTTTGCTAGCATATGGTGTGCATAGTTGTGTGTCTTTACTCCAATTAGGCACGACTGTGTGCAAATGTATGCACAGCCACACGCCTTCCACTAGCTCTAAAATATATTGATTTCACCTTAAATGCACTCCTACACACCTCCGCAATCTCTGGTAGTCCTCTACAACATTCCTCCACTATTCTCTTCAGCACCTACAATATCAAAAATAACTAAAAGTAAAACTAAATACTTGAAATGAACAAAAACTACAAAATTCAACAAAAACACTAAAACTAAAGAAAGACTAATTAAAAGACTAACAATGCATCTAAAAATAATTCCTAATTACAACACATTGAGTACTCAAAATAGTATATTTCTCACACTCATTAATGTCACAAAAGATTATATTTCCAATTGTTTTCTAATGTTGTGGCCAAACATCAAAAAATATTTTCTCCAAAGAAAATATTTTGCCAAAATAAAGCCTAAGTTAGTGGATGTTCTCTACACCATTTTATCACTTACCACTTTACATTAAAGACATCTAAAACATAAGAGAGAAAACAATAGAGATTTTTTAAAAGCAGAGTCTTCTTTTTTTTTATTTCTAGGGGAAAGTATGAAAAATCACCCTATGGTTTCACAGTTTTGCACTTTTAAGTATGTGTTTAATTTTTTAACAATTTGGGTCCTGTGTTTGTCCCCATTTGACAATTTTCAATATATAAGTCTAACGTCATTAAATAATGTATAACCTAACTAAAAACAATTAAGGAGAAAGTATGGAAAATCAGCTTATGGTTTCAAGATTTTGAAATTTTAAGTATGTGTTTCACTTTTTTTACAATTTTAGGTCCTATGTTTGTCACCATTTAACGATTTTCAATAAATGAGACTAACATCGTTGGACTCATTTAACGGCGTTAGCCACATATACTGAAAATTGTCAAACAACAACAAACATAGGGCCCAAATTGTTAAAAAATGAAACACATACTTAAATGTGAAAAACTGTGAAACCACAGAGTGATTTTCTATACTTTTCCTTCTTTCTAAGTGTAGTGAATGTGTAAGTGAAACACAAAATTTATGTTCCATACATTAACCCTTAATTATTATCCATAGAGTTTAGGTTGTGCAAGAGTTATTCAACTAGAAGGCTACATTCATTCATCCATTAAAGGCAATAAGTCCTACATAATTCAGGCCAAAGAAGGAGCTCTAGTAAGTTTTAGAGTCACCAAAGGAGGAGCTTGTAGGTATAACTCCATCAAAGGATTAAAGTCATTATGGTGCTTCTCATGTGTTTTGAGCTAAAGGCTTTACACTTAGAGAGTTAAGAGCTTGTAGATTCATATAAACCAAATCATAAAGTTTGTTAAGCATGCTATTAACATTTAGAGTTTGTAAGAGTTACTAAACTCTTATATGTAGGTATAACTTGCTACATATTTTGGTTATTTGTCAGCATGCATGCATTGAATTGTGTAAATTACATGTGATATACAAGGGTTGCTTACTAAGAAAAAATTTTAAAATTGACCCTAATCAAATTCTTGTTCAAACCATGCCTTCACTCATAATAATTGTAAGTGTTGTGATTATTGTTGATGTTGGTTGTAAGTGTTTTGGCCTAGCATGCAAATAGTGTGTGTTTTTATGTTTAGGGCAGCAACGAACATGCCTATGACATGGTCATGTCTCAGGGCATGTCTACTTTTATCCTAGGGCATAAACTTACACTACTTATGACATGGGCATTTCACAGGGTGTGTCCCTATATGGATAGCATTTTTCAACACTTCGTATGACTTTGCAAATTGATGATAACATGCAAGAGTTGTATTTTATTAAATGTTTACTTGTCATATATATAAGGAATGATCATGGACTTAGATTAAATCCTATAGTTTAGAATAATAATTAATTTTATTATTTTGGTATGTAATTATATGTTAATCACATAGAGTTAGGATGTAATGTTTGCTTTTGTATACCAAGGATTGAAGATGGTGGCTCATTCAACCCTTTGGTGTCATGGATCAAGGCCCATGAGGATAGTGACTACGAGTTTCATAGCTTAAAGGCTTTTTTTAGGCTAGGCCCATTTAAAACTTTTTTCTAAGAGTTTAGAATAGGCTTAAAAAAGACTCATGATCTCTCTTTATTTGTGCATCCATTTTAAATATTATATATATATATATATAGAAAACTGTTATATGCATATGAGATATGTATATAAATAAATGCCATGCGATGTATACATGAGATCTATATAGTATATTGAAACATGCTATATGTTTATGAGATATGTATATGAATAAATATGATGCGATGTATATTTGAGAACTATATAATGTAAACCGACTAATATGCAAAGTGAGACCTTAATAATTAAAGGCTTTAATATCTTCCAAACTAAATTTAGGTCCAAACTCTTAATTGAAGCAATAACTTGCATGGCTTTGAACTTGTGTACATTTGTTATAGATATATAAGGGGTGTACACTAGGCCTAAGAGATCCATGAAATGTTATTGTTAAGCATGAGATGTTGTGGATGTATGGATACACTATGGGCCAACGAATGGCAAATAGGAGTACCTGATGATTATAGTATTCAAATTCATACATTTCATTGATGCAATAGTATGGACCTAACTAATGCTAAAAGCTAAAAATAGCAATATATATCTAAGGCCTATAATGAAAGATATTAGTGGCAATTAAGAAATCCATCACCCACTAAAAATCCATCCAATAAGTGATTTTCATTTCTTACTTTAGAACTAAAGGATTTGCCAAATTAGTGGCAGGTTATTATGATTAAAGATCAAATCCAATGGTAAAATCACAATGTCATAACAACTAATTAATTTTGTTACCTTTTATAGAAATTTGATAATATGGTACCATCAAACCCACTCGTAACCATACTCAACCAACATAGGTCATGGACCCTAATTTTATAGATTGGCTATGGAACTTAAAAGTTGGTTTAGCTTTTGAAAAGATACTTTATATATTAGAAAAAAGCCCACTTGGACCCCTTCCTAAAAATGCTTTCCAAGAGGAGTATGACACTCTAAAAAAATGAAAAGGTCATGATATGCAAGCACATTACATCATATGAGCTTCTATGAGCACCAAACTTCGTCAACAATATGAGAACTACACTAGTACAAAGAAAATCTTGCTTCACCTTTAAGAGTTATTTAGTGTATATAGTAGGACTGTAAAATATGAGATATCTAAGTGGCTTTTACATGTTAAGATAAATAAGGGAGAGGATGTGGGAGTCTATGTGAACTCCATGATTAGGGAGGACTCAGGAAATGCCCCTTTAAAGGCATTTTTAATTTTTATCATCACCAAATAAACCCAATAACTTTATCTAACTACATAAATTTATTTCAGGTTTCAAAAAAAAGCAATATACTCAAGTAACTAAAAGCTTGATTAAATGCAAAGTTTAATGATGATGATGTTGAAAGTTCTCATGAGGACATTGGCTTTGAAGTTATTGATGAAGACATTGTGGCTAATTTTAATGAAACTTAGCTAAAAGAGGAAATAAAAAGAAATCTTGAAGAATTAACTATGCTTTTCAACAATCCAACCATCTTTTTCCTTGATTCAGGCTCATAAAAAAAGACTAGATAACTACTCTTTTTCCTTGACAATAATGTATGATTACCCTTTGTCACTATTAGTCATAAAGCCCCAATTAATGAATTATATAGCAAACTTGCCTCTCTTACCAAAGAGTTCTAAGATGTTTATCACTTATTAGGCAACCTAAAAGATAAATATGAAGGAAAGAAAAAGCTATATGAATCAGCCAATAAAATTATGGCCGACATAAAAGGGAAGAAAAAAGAAAGTGATGAAGCTCCATATATTAAAGCACTAAAAGCTGAAGTTTCTATGATTGAGGCGAAACAAAAATTAATTCAACATACTTAAAAGGTCAAAATTACTTGGGCTAACTCAATGTCCGCTTAATAATATTCTAGAGAAGAGATCAGACTTGAGGAATTAGGTGAAAAGGATGGGGAACAAAGTTAAAAAAAATGTCTTATTAGATAAGAAGAACACCACAAAGGCCTTGGAAGATGTCTCAAACATTTTAAATGGTGATGCACTTTTAACATTTTTAATGTTATAATTCACCTTAATTCCAATTGCTAAATAATTTTTTTCTTTCTTTTAGGATGTTTGATTTTGAACAATTACATTGCACTCAACTTTGAGGTGGCTATATTTTTTAGAACAAATGTGTAAATATTTTGATGTTTTGGCCTAGAAATGGCTTGATTTGAATGTATGCAATTTTGCTTTTGATATTTTGTGATTAATTTCATATTTTACTATTCTAAAATCAGTAATTGGCCTGAAAAATTACAAGAAATTATTTAAAATTTAGAATTACAACTTAGTGTGACTTATTATAAATTATCAATCAGCCAAAAGAAATTAATCATTAAATTAGTTAAAATGGTTAATATTGGTCTTAAGTCAAACTAAATAAGCTTTACTTGAGTCTCAAATTGTAACCAATCTACATCATCCCAAAAAGAAGTATGATACTTATTTAAATATTTCCCATTAATTGGTTTTTCATGAAGTTCACCTTTAAGATTGTCTAATTGGTATAAGCCTCTTCTCAAAACCTGCATAACAATTACTTGCCCCTTCCCAATTCAGATTCCACTTTTGTTAGGAAGGATCTTTATGTCTAACTGGTAAAATTACTTTCCACATAAGATCACACTCCTTGAAAACTTTATGCTTCACCTTTTTATTATAGTTCTCTTTATGCTTCTTTTAAATGATCATTTGGTCATAGGCTTTTAAACATTTTTCACCCAAGCCATCAAACTCTTGAAACATACACTTTGTATACTCAAAAATTGATATGCCATGATGCAATTGCCTTTTTAAAAATGCCATTATTAACTATAGGCAACATTGTTTCATACCCATAGACTAATTTGAAAAGAGTAGTACCATTGGCAAAAATCTGGCTTCCCCCAATTGCCTATAGCACTTCTAATAAAATCTCATGCCAAGTCCTTAGATTCTCCTCAATAGACTTTTGTATGATTAGAATTATGACTTTCATTTAAAGCCTTAGTCTATCCATTTGCTTGGGAAGCTTCTTAACCTTATAATCACTAGCAAACTAAAGTACTTTATCCCATATAAAAATATATTCTTTTTTGTTAGTTATTATTTCTAGTATACTAAAATACGAATTATATGCCCATTTATGAAGCTTAGGATTAATTATTAATTGACTACCCTCAAAGGTAGTACTTCCACCCACTTTGTGAAATAATCAGTAAGAACTATTATAAAGTCATAACCTTTACAGGATAATGGAAATATCTTCCCAATTAATCAATCGCCCATCCCCTAAAGGTCCAAGCCTCTATAACTAAATGAAGATTATCAATCGGCACATGCTAAATTGGTTTATTCTTCCATTAAGCTCCACATCTTATAGTCTTGTCATGGCAATCTTTTTCCATAGTCAGCTGGTAATATCCTTAGCTCCAAATAAGTCATTTCATCTTTTGGTTAACTTTTTCTTTATTTTGAGCCCTCCTATAAAGTTCACTATCAAAGAGAAACATTTTTTTATGTCATCATGTTATTTCTTTAAGACCAATTTTGATAGGTTTTCCATGTACTCAATCACTTTTCTTTGACATATCTCTAAATATACCTTTGTTGTCTAAAAGGGAATTGCTTTAGACTTGGTTAGAAGAGATGACTACAGTCTAATAATAAAAGTGATGTCTCAAAGTTTTTCCATATAGCTTAAGGCCAAGTGCATTAAATCATTTGCCTCAAAATTGAAGCTCTTTCTACATACTCAAGTTAGACAAATTGACCCATTAAATGTTGTACCTTACTACAATATGCCCAAGTGTGGTCGATTCGCACTTATATTCCCATGAAACCTATTTTACAACTAGTATAAAATCATTAAAGATATTAACATGCTAAATGTTCAACACTAGTATTTTTGAGTCAAAATGGCATTATAATCCATTCATAATTTCTAAGTGCCCCTAGAAATTGAAAGGCTATTTTGTTGACATCATTTTCTTTGATGAATATTTAATTTTAGCCCGAATTTTCGTCCTTTAAAATTAAGTATAAGATTGCCTATCGCTACATCAATAGGTCGAAATCAGATGTCAACAATATTTAATATTTGAAAAATATTATATTATATTTGGTTTTGATTAATCAAAACCAGTTTTTTTTTTTTTTTGGTTATAAATCAAAAATTGAAAAATTAGAAAATAAAAACCTAAACCTAAACCAATGGTACAGTTAATCTTAACTTTCACTTTGGTTTTCTCGGTTTCAATTCAGTTTTTAGTTTGATCGGTTTTTTTACCCCTTAACATATATTAAGCCATAATCTAAATTAAAATGGCATCAACTAATTAAAATAATAACCATGAAACCATATCACCTCTTTTTCTTTTCGAGTCTTGTTTTCTAATATTCTTGTGGGCATCACAATATTTAACAGGAAGACCATTTTTTATCTTTTTGTTTTGGGACAAAATTAACCTTTCTTTTTGTTTTTTCTCTTATTTCTTTATTTTCTTTCATAATAATCATTAACTTATTTGAATTTGAGGAAAAAAAAAAAAAAGGCTTCATTATGTTCATTGTTAGTTTTACTCTCATTTAAGTGGGAGTTTTTATGGTTGATAGCAAGATATACTTTCAAATTTATAGATCCTTGTTTTAGTGTATATGTTAATCGGGAAGATTTAAAAATGATAAGCATTTTTCTTCAATCAAAGGTAAGCACTATCAAAACCACCATATTATTTATGAACAATGGAAATTTTATTTCGACTGATTATTTTTCTGCAGTGCATTCTTTTATTTCAAGTTTTGATGGATGCTAATGCAAGGAGTATAATACATCTATCCATGTTTAGTTTGTTTATCAACGAAAGCTTATTTCTGTTCAGAAAAAACATAATCTAAATTAAAATCTTCACTTTCTAATGCACGAATGAAAAAATTTAAATTCTTGTTATTTTTGCCTTGGGCGAATAAATTGCCCATGGCCATGGAAACATGTTATTGGAAGAACAATGCTGCTGAATACAATTTGCAAAGTAATTAAACTTGTATCTCTCCGCTGTAATCAGAAGTTACACAAAGCTCTTGAAACATTCAGAACTGCCAAATGAATGCAATCGTATTGCATAAGAACATAATGCCTTTGCATAATTCTAAAGCAATGACATATACTGTTATTAAAAAGCTTACACATTGTTGCTTCAACTTTAACCGAACATATTGGGAAGAGGTCTCACAGCCATAAAGGCATCCACCATCTGAAAGAAGAAAACAAAAGCTCATTATTATTAATGACTAAGCTTGATCTTGAATATTTTTGAGTAATGAAGTACTGAAGATTTTATCCATTGCTATAAAGAGTAAATCAGATGATAAAAAATTACCACGGTAATCTGTACAAAAACTGAATCTGTGATGATATGCAAAAACTTACTTCGTCGGTGACAGCAGAACGTGCTAGCTGATGTCTCTCTACGATTTCGGTCAAAACCTCAGCAAGGCGCTTTTTCACCTCTCCTGTTAGCATGCGTCCAGCACCATACTCCTAAACAAGGACAGCATGATTGTTAGTAAAAAGGAAATTTTTGTTGCTTCTTTTTCTCATTTGGTTTTCGGAAGGCCTGCTGTGGAACCCATGAATCCAAAATTTTCTTTTGTTGTACCCACAAGGCTGCACGTGTCATGTCTTTTTTTGCTGCTTAGTACTTTTGGAATGTCCATAATTTGGAAAGAGCAATAATTAATCTCAAATAAAGTTCTAAATGAGCCAAGCTGCTCACAAATAATTTGATGTTCAACTCGATAAAAGCTCATTCGAGCTCAATACTGAAGCTCGTTTAATAAAGAAGCTGAACTCAAGCAATACAAAGCTCAACTCATGAAGCTCGCGAAAAAACTCAAATAGAAGTTTGTGAGCTGACTAGTAATTTTAATATTTAATCATTTAATTTTAAAAATATAATATATAAATTCATATTGTAAAAAAAATTTTGAAAACTATATTATTAGAATAAAATCATAATTTTTATTAAATATATTATAATTTATTTAGTAAATAATTTATTTTCAATTTTTTAACATATAATTTAATTTATAGTTTGCATTTTTTAAAATTTCTTTAGGTTCGTTTAAATTCGCGAACAAATTGTAAACACTAAGTGGCATAACGAGCTTGGCTCGATTATAAATGAACCAAGCCCGAGCTGGCTAAAGCTCGGCTCAGCTTGACTTGATTAGACCCCATATCTCAAAGGAAAAATAAAATGAAGAAAAGAAAAGATACAGTACCTTTTTATGTATTATTGACATAGCAATAATAAATCTTGAGGGAAAATAAATTGAACAAAAGAAAAGATATAGTACCTTTTTTATGTGTTCAAGTTCATCATCATTGTCCAAGAAAAAATTTAAATATTTGATTGGTATATCTACCTGCAGTATGGCCGAAAACAAAATACTTACTATATGATTAGATCCAATAGAGTGAAACTTCTACAAAGGACTTAGACAAGGCAAGGAAGTAGAACGCGTATTGCCTTGACACAACGAATCTCAAACTTGTATATCCCCATGGCTTACTACCACTTGCATGCAACCAATGCAAACAACACTGGAACAATTTCCAGGCATATACTGATACATAGACAAACCACTAAAGTATACCTTTCTTGTAACTAGATTTTTTTTTTCTTTTGGCACAAAAAATACGTATTTATCTAAGCCTGTATAACTATTAAAATGTAAATTTAACATTCTTCATTGCAATTCAGTAAATGGGTTTAGTACCTCAAGATTTGCTCCATATTTTCTGTGTTTCTCTAGGGAATCTTGTCCACCAGAGAAAGCATACTTATTTATCTGTTGCCATCAAAAAAATTACTGTAAGAAAAAGAATGCTCATGGAAAAAAAAAAAAAAAAAACACCTAGGCATGTGAGACTTGTCAAATTGACCTAACTACCTCACATTTCTAAGCATCAAGTTGACCTGACTATATCAATAAAAATTACCAATAGTAAGGAACTAGGATGCTCATGAAGAACACCTAGGGTATCAAAAGCGTATGCCATACATCACTTTTTTTAACTGTTACACATCTCTAAGCATTACAACCAATGTAGGGTCCAAACTTGCTTTTAGGCCCAGTGCTACTCAAACTTGATTTCATTGTCTCTAAAGTCTAACCAAATCATAAGAGACCCATTGCATGACAATATAACATAATACTACACCTGTAATCGAGCCGGCAACATTAGCAACCTAACCAATAAAACAATGGATAATACTCATAAAAAGTTTAAATTGAAATTGGCAATTCTATAGCAACAAAACAGCAAGAAAATGCAGTTAGTGCAGATCAGTCCGGCAAAATATATGGAGCACTTTCTTGTTGCTCCACAGAAACAAGGTGCTAACTTAAAGCCATTGCAAAAAAAGATATTATGCTGAATTGAATAGAGGCATCTTTTGCCACTTCTTTTGCTTTCTGAACAAATCAAAGAAAGTTATGTTTCAGTTTCACCCAACAAAAAGAAAGCCCCTTGCACCCACACATCCAGTTTTATATACCATCCTTAATTCCAGTGAAAAGCCATATCCGCATGAGGCAGCTTAACTATGACGGCATGGCACAACAAGGCATGACTTCAGACTTGGACATGCTTAAGGAGAAATCAATATTCTTGCAACCATAATTGGCTCTGAAAATTTTCACTTATTTCACAGTAATATATAAAAATCCTATGCACTTCCATGGACTAGATTTACACTAGTGGAGAAAATTGAGGACAGATATTTTAGGTTGTTGTAATAATCAGAAACAGTAACCTTTTTAGCAACCTCATTTGTCCATATTAAAAAGAGTCTCATTGCGAAGACCTTATTCCAAGATTACTAAAAAAATCACTGATTGCATGTTCAAGCACCTTTCTTATGCAGGTAGACTCCAGGTAGTGCAATCTGTTCTTAAGAGCATGCAGATTAACTAGAGCAGTCTGTTTTTCTTGCCTAAATTTTGTGGTGACTGAAGTCGAGAAAATTTGTTGAGCTTTTCTATAGAGAGGACAGGAAGTAACAGGGGGTACTGTATGGTGGTCTGGAGACATGTCTGGAAGCCCAAGTCCGAAGGTGGTTTAGGTCTTAACAACTAGAGCTGTGTACGGGACTTGAAGAATTTGAACTGTCCAGAAAAACCGAAACAAAATTCTCCATTGACCGTTTCACTTTTTCTGAAACGAATCATCCCAAAAATTTTTACTGTACTGGGTCCAAAGAACATGAGTTCTTCAAACCAATAACCGAATCAAAGTGTCCGAATTGCACTGAATCAAGGAACCACAACCCATAATGCACACACACACACACACATAATATCACTAACAATATTATCTTTATTTTTTGATGATGTGTTATAAAGTTGATAATCAATGCTTGATAAGATCCAAAATTATGTTTTACAAATAAAATTTAATACCATCTTAATAATTAATTATATCCAAATAATTGATTTTAGACAATCTACTATTAAATGTTAATTTAATGTATAATATTTGACATTTTAAATATTAATTAATTGTTTGAAATAAATTAAATATACTCATCAATTAAATCTTTTTATAGTTAATTTTCAATAAATGTTTAAAGTCACAAAATAAAATCTAAATTAAAAATAGAACTTTGTAGTAAAATTTATAGTCATCTCACTTTGTGTTCAAATTGTAAAATTATTAAACTATAAATATTAAAATAAAACTTAACAATATAATATATTTAATATAATATAAAAATATACATTTCTTTATTATGAATTTGTTAAATATTAATTTTAAATATATAAACTAAAAAACTTATATAAATCTATGGATTTGGGTTTGTTCTAAATCATTTTGAAATCTCCATTTGCTTTGAATCTCTGCTCTGAATGGCTTCAAAATTTTGGAGCAATTCAGGACGAATATTTAAATTTTCAGGGTTGGGTTCAGAGTTTTTTTTTTTAATAATTCTCTGATTTTCCAGTCAGATCCAGAGAATTTGCATTCTCCATATTGCTCCAACCCGCGCACAACCTTAATAACAACATTCTAGAATGGAATAAGGCTGCAATAATTAGATACATGTAGGATTTGTTAGCTGTTAAAGCTACTCTTTGGGCCTAGTGGATCACAGAAAAATAAACTAAAAAATCATAGTTTTTGGGGCATTTTAGAACCTCATGAAGCTAGCTGGAACTTGGCAGAATTTTATAAACCTCAACCTTCAGCTAAACCTAAGTTCTGTTATAAATTTGGGCATTGGCAAGGATCTTTTGTTCTGGCATGATCCATGGGCAAATGGTGAAGCTCAGTTCTTACAGACAGATTTCTAAAGGTTATCCTGGAAAAATTCTGGTATTTCTAAAAGTACAAAGGTTGCAGATTTATGGGGTTCTAGGAAATGGAAAATTCCCATAACGCTCTTTATGCTTACATTGATCAGGTGAATAGGCCAGAACTCTATCATTCTGAGGAATCTGTTGCTGATAGCATTTGTTGGAAACTTAAGGTTACCGACAAGTATTTTATAGACTGAGCTTGGCAGGTCATAAGAAGCAAGGATCCTATGGTCAATTGGACCAAAGTTCTATGGGGTCCTCTGCACATCCGCAAACACTGTTTTATTACCTAACCATAAGAAATTATCTACCAATAGAAGGGTAAGACATTGGAGAATTTTGGATTATGATAAATTTCCATCACATGGTTCTGAGGTTGAAGATATTCACTGTTGAACCACTAGATGTATTTGGTTTAAAGTCCTTAGACATTCTGTTTTTTGTGCCCCAATGCAGTGGCCTAGAGAAATTTCATGGCACTCCAAGAAAAAAAATGGAAAAAGCCTGCCAAGCAAAATAAGAAGACTGGCTTTCTGTGCAACTATCTATCATATTTGAAGGGCTAGAAATGTATGTACTTTTCAGCCACAACTTCTTGTTATGATGAGGTGTTTGCTACCATAAGAAATTGTATAATGCTTAGAATGTGTATCCAGAATGGCAGGAATGGAGATGCCAATTTCTAGGAGATGCTGATTAGATTCTTTTTCTCTGTCTTGTAGCTGATAGGCTGCTGTTAGTAGTATGCTACCCTGCAGTAGCAGTATGAATGTGTTTCTTGGTGATTACTCAATTTGGTTGAATTTCACCATAAAATAATCAGCAACAAAAAGTTGAACCACTTAAAAATTAAATTTTGGAGAGAAGAGATTGACACAGAAGGCAAATTATTACCTTCCTATGGTCCAGTTAGTTAATAATAGACTATTTACCACACAAAAAAGTGGGAGATAGCAGTCCATTAGGAGGACCTTCAGTGCTTTCTTATGTGTGTGTATTTGCATGTGCATGTCTCCTTAGAAGGACATATACCTTGTTCTTTATTTCCTTAGCTGAATCAGTGACATATATAGCCGAATTTGGATCACTGGCTGACATTTTTCCAGTCTCCCCCTGCAAACAACCATATTTGGAAAAAGGTATTGTAATTTTAATGCAAGTACTAATGAGTAAGCTACATGAGCAAATACAAAAACAAATAACTCTGGTTATGGTGCTTCACTGATGCTAGAAAATAAATATGAAATTCCAATAATCATTCCATTACTTAAAAAGTTATCATTACAGGATTTTTTGAGCAAAGCATATTAATAAAATATTTAATTTTCATAATATATATTTAAACTCCCATTTTTCTCAAGTAAAGAAACAGTTTTGTGTGCCCCTTAATTTGCATTCCGAAAAGCTTATCTTGAATATCAAGGATATGTAACAACTTTATCATCAAATATATTACAATTTTAACATAAAATTTTATGAGGATAATGAAGACAGAGCAACACTCCATATCACAATTACTTTTATGCCTATATAAAAGAACCTGTAGTGCAGGGAAGAATGAAGATTCAATCAGTGCAGGCTTGTGAAATCCTATTCGAGGAGCAACATCACGGGTCATTCTGAAATATGGATCCTGAAAATTAGAAAAAAAACACACACGCACACACAATAGAATCATAAGAACAACAGCAAGATCTAAAAATTCAAATATCACCATAAATCATTTGAGTAAAGAAAAGAAGGAATAGATTTTGCCACAACTCTTTTGAGATCACTCCAAATCAAGCAGATAGAGAATCATACATCAGTCAAGTATAAAAAGAAATTGAATAATAATTCCTTTCAGCTTAGAAAAGAAAGAAAGAAAGAAAAGAGAAAATAGAATAACACATAGTGGCACAGAATATAACTTGATTTAAGCATATTACATGGTTTAAAAATATCACATGTTTTAAGTAAAACCCAACATTAGTCGTATACTTCCAGCAAGAAATTCAACTTGATGCCTTGAAATGCCAATATCAATTGCATTTGCAAGCAAAGCAGGAAAAAGAAGAAACATAATAAGGTCCTGAAAATTCCCATAATACGTTTTGATCGTTTTCTCAATGCCATCTGATCCCCAGACTAAATGTTCCAAAGCACGAATTATAAACTTGTCCGCAAACAGTGGGAGCACAAGTCTTCCGAGCATAGGCATCCCTTTTACATTTAACACCAATTCCATCTCAATATCTACCATGCCAACACAATTAAAATCCAAGATAGAGCTACAACTCACACAACAACAAAGTAGACCTGCACCTTCCTAGCTATAGTTTATGTGAACAGTCTGCTTAGCACACTGAAAGGTTCTATGATAAGATTGTACTCCATATTTCTGATTCCTTTACAATCTCCAACTAATTATATCCCAAAATGAATGATGTCTTCATAGAATTCCAAATCATAAAACAGAAAAGAAATTACCAAATATCAATCACATCAGTATAAATTTCAAATTTCCATGAATAGACAAGCGCAGTCACCTTATGTTTTTAGTAACTCGCAAGCTTATGTTTTACTGATAACCACTTGACAAATTTCAGTTTTGAAGCTTGGACAATACAGTGCTTTGATGTTTTTCCCAGATTTTTAAGCTATAAAGATATTTGAATGCTTAAACTTAAATGTAGTTTGGACTATCTTGCTCAACAAGTAAACGCTTAAATGAAAAGTCACCATCTAATGAGTAGAGTAAGAACACTTCCTAAGTTATGAATTGCTTTTCATTTCAATGTAAAAGGCAACTTTAGCAAGGAATGCCACTAAACCAATCACAGTCTATTTTCTTATAGTTATGAATAAAACGGTACAACTTCATCTACAAATTAGACAAATCAGCGTGAACGTCTACTTAAGCTATTCTACAGAAGTCAAAATCAGTGCTATAATCACAAATAAAACATCCGAACCAGATTGTTCATTGGTAAGACTGCAACTGCCTAAACTTTTGTAGTGGATAACCTCAGAACTGAATATTTAAGAGCCAATATGCAGTTTAATATTAGCAACTAAATTAATAAGTGATAAAGTTTTACTTTATAATTCAAAATTAAGATGCGAACTCAATTATTTTGACACAGAATAAACAACTTTGAAAAAGATTAACAATGACATGATTAATAAAATCAAAGTCATAGCAATGTAGCATAGATAACGTTATTTGTACTGGAAAAGTTTGTACATCAATGGTGGTGATGCTAGAAAAAGATGATACTGGCAACAACACTTGTATTGAACACTCAGGGTATAATAATTGAAGTACAAAATCCAACAACAAGAGTCAACAATGTTAAGCATAATCACAACATTTAAAGTCTTGTCAATTTTGCTTAATTCAAAAGCATAATTATTATAAATTAAAAAAAAAAAAAAACACCAACAACAACAACACTTCAGATGGAGAGGTATTTTACCTGGTCAATTGCACAAGGTATTAAGCAACGAAGATAATCTTTGCCAGAGAACAAGTGCGGGAATGAGCTGGGAAAGCATGGAACCGCCTGAAACAACCAAAAAAAAAAAAAAGCCATATGGATCCCTTGCTAGCCAAATGAAATACTAATCGTCATGGTGACTCCAATACATATCAAACAATAAAATAAGGTCAGCACTAGCTCTGACATGTTTTCACCTATCAAAACAATGTCCGTGCTGTTATTTTATAAGGTGACAGCAGTTTATTGAAAAAGGCATATGGCAGACTACATATAGCTAGATGTTTTTTTTTTCTTTTATGATGAATGAAACTGCTTCAATTATGAGGCATATAGCTAACAGAGTAGTTTTGCATTTGTATGAGGCATGATTTATAAACTAAAAAAGGAATTAAATTATATCAAGTAACAGGAGATAAGAAGAAGAAAATAAACAAAGAAACTCCTTCACAGACTCACCACTAGAACAGGTAATTCTGAGCATGAAGAAGAAACATAAAAGAATTTACATCAAAAGAATTGGCAACAATAATGATCAAAATTATAAGGAATATGTTAGTCCAATAAAAGGAAATTCACACCTCTACAACCATTTGCAGATTTTATTTGGGATCAGGAACAGCAGCATAAAACTAACCTGCACAGCTGGAAAGCTAACTTTCCCTATATGATCTTCACCAGTGAAACCAAAAATACCCACAACCTGTGCATTATTACAGAAAAATTGAAGAAAAACGGTGAAACAATGACAACTAGTCTGAATGGATATAAATTTGACAGTATGCATAAAAAAAATCCCTCATCATGCTAGCTATGTATAGAATTAACAAAAGAAATAACAACCTTATTATACGTAACACACTTCTGAACCTTCACCATGTTTTCATAAAAGGGACTGCACAAATGATTTTACACAAACCAATTAATAATCACTAATACTTCATCGACGAATATATGTACAATGCAGTGATGTAATTACATTATTCGAAGAGTTAGCTACAACTTACCCACCAACATAATTAAAATCTTGGAAAATAAAAGTTCTAGAGATATCAAAACCACAAGCAATAATATCTCTAGCATTTTCACGAGCCAATCGTTTAGTCTCTTCCACAGAAAGATTTTTCCACATGCATTTCTCATCATCAGTGAGCTGTATGACAAGTGGAACCCTAAATGCATCTTGCATATACCTGAAAAACGCCAATCAATTAAAGGAAAAAAAAAACACCAAAATAATAAGAAGAGAATTATAAAACTTTTCTGATCAATCTAAGCGTTTCCTCTCTTACTTAGTAAACATGAAGGGAACGAGATGGCCTAAGTGCAGAGATTCAGAAGAAGGACCTCTACCAGTATACAGATAGAAACTTTTCCCACTCTCAAAAGCGTCTAATATTTCATTGAAATCGCGATGGGCAAAAAAGACGCCGCGGCGGAGGAAAACGTGAGGAGGACGGCCGGTGAGGCGGTGGACACGATCTATTAGAGATTGTTCTAATCTTTGGCATCCGAATTTGTCAATTAGCTTGTCGTAATCGATTTTGCCCCCGTCTTTTGCGGATACCTCCCATGGATTCACTACCTGCTCTTCTTCTCCTTCTTTGTTCTCCACCATGGCTATAGCTTTGAGCTACTGCTGCTGCTGCTTCTAGTATTGCTGCTGTCGAAGAAGGGTTTATGAAAGATGGCGTTTACCTTTAAGTAGACTGTAACCGAGGCCAGCGGCCGGTGGTTGGTTTTTTTTTTTAAACTAAACCAGCTGAATTTGAATTTTATTTCATGGCTCCTAACCTAGATAAGCCGATATCAAACTTCTTTAAATTCCATTTTTGCTTAGTTTAAACTCGCAAACATACTCAAACAAGCCAACTCGTTGGTTAACTCGCGACCCGCCTAATTTAAAATGAATTAGTATTAATTAGTAATATTAAATAAAAATTATTACTCATAATAGAAATTATATATAATTTAAGTTATTGAATATAATAGAAATTATATATTCATAATAATTATTTTATAGCTATGATGTAAAGTAATATTAATATAAAGTATAGTTTTAAATAAGTGTAATATAATATAATTGAAGTTTTTAATTTTAGTAAAAAATTTATATTGTAATAAAATTATTAAATTTTATAATAAAGATTAAATGTTAATAATTTAATTACACAATTTTGTATAAATTAATATTAATACTAAAATTTGTATTAAATAAATATAATATAAATTATTAAGCATTAATATTAATTACATAAAAATTATTAAATATAATTTTGATTTGATGATAAATTTGTAGTTTTGAAGTAAATTAGTATTTGCATTAAGAAAATAAAATTTTAATTATGAAGTAAATACAATTTTTCTTAACTATTATATAATATTAATTTAGTATTAAGTAAATAAAGCCTAAATTACTAAGTATAATAAGAAACCATATATGCATAATGTATAATTTTTGTGTAAATTAGTAGAAACTAAAACTCAATTATAATTAGTTATTTAATTTTTTGTAAAAATAAATATGTTGAAGAAAAATGCACGGAAAATATGTGGCTATAGTATATAATGTTGAGATTTATAATCCACATTGAATAGGAAATAAAAAAAATTACAACGAGAATATAAATTTTGATGGTGTATAGTTTTACAATACAAAATCACACATTGAAAATGAGACAAATGAAAAGTAGATAAATAGTTTGTAAAATGTTATTGCCTGGCACATGTCCAAACCTTATAATTGAAAGATGAGTCGAGCCAAGTAATGGTGAGCCAAGCCATATAGATGTTAAGCTTTCCTACATCATGAACTCGAGCCAAGTTTGAGCTAGAGTTTTAAAAATTTTAATAAGCTCAATGTTGGCTTGAGTTGAGTTTGTTAATTTTTAAAAGAGTCGAACCTAAACTTTTAAAAGTTCAATTCGGTTCAGCTCGGTTAAATCCTTAACTTTAGGGAGACAAATATTGCTAAAAGGTCACTAGTGGGCACTAGCCTAAGACTAGAAACAACGATGAGGTTAACTTTAAGTATGGTGTGTTTGGATTGGTTTTAAAGCATTTTCAACCATAAATATCAAAATACAATTTTTACAGTAATTTTTCTCCAATCTATTACATTATTTTTAACACCAAAAAGAATATTCTATGTATATTTCTTTTATATCTCATTTTATAAACATTTATCAAATTACACCAATATTTATATTTTTTAACAAATTCATCCACTAATAATATATTTTAGTATTTATGAACTAATGTTAAATAGAAAATATTTATTGGTTTTATAAAATATATTTGATTTAGGTATATTTTACATCTAAGAAAAATATTTTGAATAAAATTAAATTTTGAACTAAATTGTTTAAAAAATATATGTATATACAATAAGGGTTTGGACTAAATTTAATATATTAAAAGTTATGGATATATTGAAAAAAGAAAAAAAAAACAAACCCATTTTAGGTTTGTGAATAATGGAAACGCAATTATGCATTCCCACTATTCATAAAGCTCAAATTGCTTTTGATTTTGGTGTTATGTTGGAGGCCATTTTCCATTTTTTGTTGCAAAATGAGTATGGGTTGGAGATGCTCTAAAGTAGGGTTTGCTTATATTGGGATTAGAGCAACCACAATCATTTGTAGGTGTAATACTCATACTATATCATCACTTTATTATATTTTATTTCATTATATTAGAAGTGTCAAAATGGGTTACGACACACGAACACAACTTATCTAACACGCAAAATTAGTGGGTTAGGGTTGGGGTTAAACAGGTTAATGTCAGACACGAGTCAACCCATTTATAACCCGTTTAATTATACGTATCGTGTTGGGTCGTTTCAACCCGACATGACCCATTTACAACCCATGTAATATACTATAATTTTGCTTTGTCTTTGTATCATAATCAATGATGGCCCCTCTTTTTTAAAAAAGTCTAAGTTATGCTCTATCTTTTTTTTTGTCGAAAAGTTATTCGTTGTCTATGGTAAGGAAAAAAAGTTATTATCTTTGTCTTTGTGTCCATTCAAATAAAAAAAAATTCTTATGCCCATTCAAACCAACAAAAAAAAAAAGCTCTCAACTCCCTACCTTCTGTCTTCCTCTACAATGAAACTGGTAAACTACTTTTTTTTCTTATATTGTTTCTTGGTATAGAGAAGTTATAAGGAACTTATTATTAATTTTATTGGTTGAATTTAATTTAGATTAGGTTTAGGTTTGTTGAGTAATGATTTGGATTTTATGTAGGCATCCATTTGATTCATCCTTATATTTCGAGTATGTGAATATTAGAGATATGCAAATTATGAGTGTTGACAAGGATTTTAGTGGTGGAACCTATGGATCTAAATTCATGCAAGGAATTGAGAATGATGCTACAAAGTCTCTTTTGGCTAAAGATAAATTAAAGATACTTATCATATATATATTTGAGCTATTTAAATATGCAAATAGCATCATATTTTTTATTTGTTTCAAATATTCAAATATTGTAAAATTGTTTATTATTATATTTTCTTATTCTTATAGGAGTTTGATTCTTTTGATTGTGATGATATTACTCCTTCAAAAACTTAGCTTGAACTTTATCTTAATGAGCTAAGAATGGATTGAAATGTAAATTTCGATGTGTTATCTTATTAGAAAGGAAATTAATATAGGTATCCTCAAATTGCAGCCATGGCTCATGATTTGCTATCAATTCCTGTGACCACAGGAGCTTCTGAAAGTGCTTTTAACAATAGTGGAAGAATTCTTGATCAATAAAAAAGTGCACTAAAGCCTGATATGGTGAAAGCATTAGTTTGTAGTAGAAATTAGTTGTTTGGAGATCTAGATATAAACAAATTTTTTACCTTAAAATCATTTTATATAATTATTTACTTAGAGTTATTTGCATTTGTCTTAACGAATAAATTGGTTAACTCATTTTTTTTATTTGCTTTTTTATAGATGCAAAGATATTAGAGTTGGAAGAACTTACAAAAGATGTTACTGAACTAAAATTAGAGCCTTTGGAAATGAACAAAGAAATTCCTTCTCATTCCTTAAATGGTTCTGGAATTTAGACTCTCATTTAGAAGTTTTGTATGTGTTTATCTGAAACACTTTAAATTGCACTTATTTTAAATATTGTTCATGTATTATTAACTTGATTTGTGTTTGTTTTTTATGTTTATTAGAAGAACATATGAATTTTACTAGATTTTATGAAAATTGTGTGTATTATGCAAGTTGCTAAACTATGGTTGTTATTGTAGTTTTTTTTTTTTTATGAAAAATGATATTTTTATAAGTAATAAATGTTAAACAAGTTAGATGGGTCATGTCAATTTTTTTTACCTGCACAACCTATTTAAATAAATGGGTTACACATGTCATATTTGTGTAACCCACTTAATTTCTGTGTCATGTTAGGGTTGAATTATTTAACATGATTAATAAATGGATTGTGTTCGTGTTAACTCTAATCATGTCACCAAAGTGAGTTAACTCGACATGAAAACAAACCATTAACACGTTTTGACACCCCTACGTTATATTGTCATTTACTATAGATTATACTTCAAAAAGTATAATAGTATAGACCCACTATCAAATTATATATATATTTAAATAATTATTATTATGTCATTGTCCCTTAAGCGTTTCCAACTATACTCGACCAAGTATGATGAAAGTTAATAATGTACTTTACGATCACATAGTTTCGTGGTCCTTTGAAGGTAATTTTGAAAATCCTTAACAGAACCTCTACTCATAGGGATCGTAGGCTCTTCATCATAATAATTCTAGTTTGTTATTTGCATCTCCTTCATCCTCGACAATCGTATTCTGTAATATAATGCACCCATACATTATATTTTTCAGTTTGTTTTTATGCCAAAACCGAGTAGGGTCATGTATAATTACCCAACCAGATTGGAGCATTCCATATGCTCATTTGATGTCTTTCCTTAACCTCTTACATTTGTTTTAACTTGATTCTCTTTGAATTTTTTTTGGATATGTGAAACTTTTAAAAAATGTTGCCCACTACGAGTATATACCATCTGCTAGATAATACCTTTTTTAGTATTGTGTGCCATTAATTTTAAATTGAACTTAAGGAGCAAATTCTTACATAATGTCATTAAATAATGGAGATTGGTTGAGCACATTAATGTCATTGTAAGACCTTACAATGCTAAAAAAAATGCATGTCATATCCATAGGTTTATTGATGCAACTACTTCTAGCATTATTATGGAAACTCCTTTATCACCTTGAGTAAATTGACTTTTCCATGTAACTAGGAAATTTTGCCAATTCTAGTACTACCAAGCATGCCAGAAAAGCCATGAAACTCTTTATGCAGTTGAAGTAAATGTTTTTATGTCATTAGTGTTTGGCCTTCTTAAGTAGTGTACCCCATAAATCTCGATCACACATTGAGAAAACTATAATAAACAATTGATTACAATGGTTTCATCGATCCTTATATACTCATTATAATGATCAGCCAATGCTCCATATGCTAATAATTGAATAGTTATGGTGCATTTTTTAAGTGGAGAAAGTTCCTTTTTTCCAGCTTCATCAACCATCATGAGAAAAAACTCTAAATGATTTTAATAAATTCTATAATTTGAAGGAATAAGACTTTTCTTATTTAAAACATTCGACGAAATATTTTTGTAGGATAAACTATATCATTAAAGAAATATTCGTTAACAAGTTGAACATTTCCAACTTCACATTATTGATCAAAATACCTACGCTTATGCGGATAGATATTAGAACTTTCAGATTTTGTTTGCTTTTTCCATTGTTCCAATGCCATCATAATTTGCTCATCAGTGTCATCCATCAATTCATCAACTAAAAATTTTTTAATTTTTTCTATAAGGGATGGATTGGGATATTGAGACATTTTCAAAGTTTGTTAATATGTTGTTTCAATATATGGAGGCTCACTACATATATATAGCTAATTTTACATCCGCCTAATTTTTCCAACGGTCCGCCTAATTTTTCCAATGGTTAGTTTTAATAATAATTAATCTTCCAACTACTAGTTTTCCAATAACTAATTTCCCAATGACTAGTTTTAGAATAACTAATTTTTCAACAGCTATTTTTACAACAACTAATTTCTAATGACTAATTTAAAATAAAAATACATAAAATTACAAATAAAACTACTTAAAATTAAAATTAAACTGCGGAATATTATATTTAGCACTTAAGATAGAACATATATGCTCATGAATATAAAGTTGTTGTTCAGTCATCCATATAGTATCCTTGAGCAAGATTTCATAATAACTTCGAAAAAGTATAAATTTTTAACTTATTTGCTAAATTTTTCATAACTTGCATTTTTTCTTATTTATGTTCTTTCAACATGTTTCAAATTTGCTCAAGTGATATGAACCCTACCTATAATGCAAATAGAACACGCATCCAACTTTAAATATTAGCCCAAGGATCATAAAGGATAGTCTTGTTGATGGAGCTCAACCCCTTACTTATTAAACTAAAGCAAGATACTTAGCTATTAAAAGATGAACAATCACACAATTCTAAGTCTAACCTAGCAATTGTAATGAAAGATAGATGTGAAACAATTCAAGTAAACTTGTAAAGTTTCAAAAGAACAAAGTTAAGGAAAAACCTCACTTAATTGATTAAAATTGTCAAAAATACATTATATCATCCTACATAAGTCTAGCCCTTATATAGGCATGTAAACAACCTAATCCTTGAAGGAAAAGGTTTTATTCCTTATTCCTAAAGATACCTATAAAAGAAAATCCTTAATTAAGGAGATTTCCTTCAAAATAGGATAACTAATGACAACTCAGAACAACTCATCTTTGAAAAGTTAAAATTGACAACTCATTACAACTTATGACAACTAAGTATTGAAGCATGCCATGTCACATGTTGACCGTTGCCCCTTCACTTTGACTTATTGACTATTTGACTTTGACTTGAAATATTCTTGAATCTTCTCATATCTTCTAGAATCTTCTTAAATCTTCTTTATTGACTCCAAAATAGAAAAAATAACTTCTAAATTCGTCCAATTCAATCTAATTAATTTCAGAATAGGAAAGTAAGCTAATTAGCTTGAATTCTTCATATTCAGGCACTTTGATCCTTTTTAAGGTTCATATTATTCCCTCCCTCTTAAAGATGATTCACCCTGGAATCATAGCCATCTTATAAAGTTGATAAATTCATGAATCCTCCATGGTCAAACACAAACTCCTTTATTGAAAATGTCTCCTTTGAAGTAATGCTCCACAAAAATAGCTTCAAAATAACTTGAACTTGATTGAACATTTGAAGCATAGAACTTTTGGTCATGAACTTATAAGGATTGCATTCTTGTTGCTTCCTTCTAAACTTGAAACATGAGTATCTTAAGTCCTTATTGGTATAAGCGAAGACTCCATAGATTGCATTATTGACATAAGAAACTTCAATAACATCAACACATGGATTTTTGTATGGCATAGAAGTCTGTAAAATAACTTTCAAAACACTAGAAAAAGAAAGATTAAAGTTATTAGCATAATCATGATGAATAACCAGCTTGTTATCCTCCTCTTTCTTTTGTGCACAAACTTTATGGTTGCCTCTTCATGAGTTAATCCTTGCACCTCTTCACTAGATTGCTCAAAACTTTGCAAAAAATCCTTATTATCTTTAATGACTTCAATAAAATCACTATTCTTGGATTCACACTCTATTTTGATCTCCTCACACACAACTTATTTTTCACACTTCTCTTCATGAATAATGCTCTCCTCCACTTTATTAATTTGATCATATAATTAATCCTCATGCTTTTTCTCATGATCACTTAACACCATTTCAACATTAGCACCACTTTGGTTACCAACTTTATTACTTGAGATCTTTTTATCGAAAGCAAGTGAAATTACATCATTCAAAGACAAAATAAGTTGCAATTGTATCACAAACATAAGATCTTCCCTAATTTCACTCTTAAGCCCGCTTATGAATCTTGCAATTTTCTAACCTTCAGATTCACCTAAATCACTTGCAATTACAAAAAACTTAAACTTTTTAGCATAATCATCAACACTTAATTCATCACCTTGTTTAAGTCTTTGCAATTTAAGATAGCATTTATCCCTAACATCATGAGGAATAAAATGTCTAGACATTAACCTTTTCATTAAATCTCAATTTCTAACCTTATTTACCATCAAATCTTCTCACCATATAGCAACATGACCCACAAATTTATTAGAAGCAAGTTTGCACTTTTTAAAATCACTTATTTGAAGAGAATCAAATATCTCCTCCATTTTTTGTACCCATTTCAAGTAAATAAAAGGATTATCCCCACCAAGAAAATAAGGCATGTCCATGCTAAAAAAAATAGTTTTGAAAAGATATAGAAAAAAAATCCTCACAAATCACTCCCTTACGTGTTTACACTCAAGGATGTGAATGCTCTCGTGTTTCACTCAAAAAAAATTTTCTTTGTTTTTTTAATATATGAAGAATTATGAAGAAGAAAAGAATAGATAATACATAAAAATTAAAGGATACATAACCAAACCTTGAAGTTTGGCTCTGATACCAAACTGATACAAACCCTACCTATAATAGAGATAGAACGTGCATCCAACTTTAAAATCATTGTCCAAGATCATCAAGATGAGGTTGTGAAGATGGAGCTAAACCCCTTACTTATTAATTTGAAGCAAGATACTTAACTATTAAAAAATGAACAATCACACAATTCTAAGTCTAACCTAACAATTGTATTAAAAGGTAGATATGAAACAATTCAAGTAATAATGCAACCAAGCTAAGCAAGCCCATCAAACCAAGTGATCCATTGCATTATGAGGGAGCAATGACAATATCAAGGACAAAGAAGTTCAAACAAGCATTGAATTCGCTTGTCTTTCACATTACAAGCAAGTTAGTGGATTTGACTACAAGTACAAGCTTGGAGCCGCATGATGAAGAATTCAAGCTAATTAGCTTAATTTCCTATTTTAAAATTAATTAGCTTCAATTGAATGAATTTGGAAGTTGTTTTTTCTATTTTGGAGTCATAAGGAAGATTCAAGAAGATTCTAGAAGATATGAGAAGATTCAAGAATATTCCAAGTCAAAGTCAATAAGTCAAAGTCAAAGTCAAACACTCAACAAGTCAAAGTCAAAGGTCAACATATGACTTGGCATGCTTCAATGTTTAGTTGTCATGAGTTGTCATTTTGCTTAGTTGTCATGAATTGTAATGAGTTGTTAATTTTGACTTTTAAAAGATGAGTTATCATTAGTTGTCCTATTTTGAAGGAAATCTCTTTAATTAAGAATTTTCCCATATAGGCATCTTTGGAAATTAAAAAGAAAACCTTTTCCTTTAATGGTTAGGTTGTTTACATGCCTATAGAAGGGCTACATATATTATGGACGAATTAAGAATGTATTTTTGACAATTTTAATCAATTAAGTAAGGTTTTTCCTTAACTTTATTCTTTTAAAACTTTGCAAGTTTACTTGAATTATTTCACATCTACCTTTCATTACAATTGCTAGGTTAGAGTTAGAATTGTGTGATTGTTCATCTTTTAATAACTAAGTATCTTGCTTCAAATTAATAAGTAAGGGCTTTAGCTCCATCTTCATAACATCATCTTGACGATCTTGGGCAACGATTTCAAAGTTGGATGTGCGTTCTATCTCTGTTATAGGTAGGGTTCGTATCAGTTTTCTTTTTTCCTCCTTTGTAGCTTTTTTACCAATGGAATAAATTTCTACTTCATTGTTATTGATGTCAAGGGTTATATATAAATTGGATGAAGAAGTGTATATCCTGCTTTCATCAATCCTTGTCTTTTTCGAAACACATTGCATTAGATTATTTGTTTTCCACTTTAAATCATCTTTCAACATCATCCACACATGTTCATATACAAAATACTTCTTATTATTTTACTTAAAAAACTCATGAGCATGTTGTTTCAATTGATCATCATTGTACCCATTATGATGTTCTCCAATCAATCTATTATAGTGTTTTGGTTAAATTCATTAACTATCTGACTTTAACCAAAGCCAATATGATTTTATAGCTTTATCCTTTCTTACTGGTTTAGATCTTTTATTCCCATTAAAGTAGTTGCTAACCCGTTTCCAGAATGTCTTTTCACTTTGGGTGTTACCCATAATGCTACAGTTGAAAATTATGAGCCAAGTGCTTGCAATAAGTTTATCATCATTAATACTCTATATAACACATTTGCCATCAATTTCTTCCATCGGTTCATTGGTGAGGGTAATATTTTTTATATCATATTGTGTTGAATATGACGGTATTCAAGAATTTGAAACACAATTTATTGGTGTTGTATTTTCCTAATTAGTGCTAGAATCGAAATTTTTCCTTTTGACTAAGTTAGAGTTTGTGGACTTTACAAATTTAGGATACACAAAATTAACTCGATGCCAGATGCATAGGAAATGGACATGAAACATTTTGTGGATAATTGGAATTAGGTGGGGATACAAATAATTTTGTATATTTGGATGAATCCTAGAATATGAAAAATTTGCATAAAATTAAAAATTGTAATGGTTTTATTTTTATGAAAAGGAAGAATATTCTATATTTAGAGCATTAAATATATTTTTAAATTTGTTAAATTCATCATTCATGATGAGGAAATGTTAATAGTTTTACTAAACATTTAATGTTGATCAACTAACAATTACCCATTAACTGCAATTAGTAACAACTATCACTTACCACCTATCACCTATCAGCAATAGCTTAGCCAAATAGACCCAAAGATATTATAAAAGAATTTATCTTTCTCATTATGTTTCTGATAACTAAATTAGTAAAAAAAAAAAAAACAAAGATATTTTTTATTTAAGAAAGGTTTATATTTTAATTATGTGAACACTATGTCATTTATGTGATATATTTGAAATAAATAAAATTACAAATAAAATATTTTTCAAAGAATTGTACTTATTAATAATTAATAAACAAAAATATTTATCACGTACATGTGATGTAATATAATATTATTTTATTTCATTATCTAATGAAAATAATATTAAAAATTCAATATTAGTTATTTTTTTGGAAAAAATTATTTCAAAAAAAAAACTATTTACAAGGTCAAGTTTCTTATTTATTTTCAAACATGGAAATGCAAAAACAATTCATTACTTAAAAAATAAAAATAAATTTTAAACAATAAAATATTTAATTATGAATGATATATTAAAATTTATGAAGGTCCAATCTGTATGAATATTATTCATAAATATTAATTGAAATATGTCACATTCATAGAAAAGTAATAATGAAATATTATTTTTTTTTATAAAAATGTAATAATAATGAATTAATATATTTATTGTACAACTCATTGTGTCAAATCTTTAATAAATTAAAAATTAATTAAATAAAGGACCTTATTTAAAGGATAGAATCTATCCCTAAAAATTTGGATAGAAAAGTAAAATGACCATATAAACCAAACATAATTTTGACTGTAAAAAATATTTTATGAAGAACTATCATTAATTAACTTAAAAATGATGCATCGGAATATTAAGCCATTTATAATATTGTCCAATTTTCAAAGTAATCAATATTGGTGAGATGCATACACTCTATCCCATAAATATTCAAAATGTTTGACCGTATAACTTCATCATACTGGAATTTAAAATTTTTTTCACAGTAATTTTAATATACAACGTGGTGATTATTTTTATCTAATGTGGTGAATCATTTTTATATTTAGAGCTAATAATAGCAAAGTCACCTTGTAGTGTAAATCGTTGTCCATTTTCTATTATCATAATAGATTCTTTATAATTCAGTAATCAAATCTCAGAAATGGGAGATGATAATAAGTCAAATATAAAAGAAGTATTTCGATTGATATTTGGTGACATTGAATTTGAAGACTCAATGAATACAAATGCAAGTGCAGGGAAAAGGGAGTATGAAGGTATCAAAGATGAGGATGGTGTTGAAAGGGATGTGGAAGGTTCTAAAAGGGATAAGGATGGTTTTGAAAGGGATGTGGAAAGTTCTAAAAGGGATGAGGATGGTGTTGCATAGGATGTGGAAGGTTTTGAAAATGATGAGTATGGTTCTGAAAGCAATATGGAAGGTTCTAAAAGGGATGTGGAAAGAGTTGAAAGTGATGTTGATATATTTGAACAAATCGGTGGTGCGAAAAGTGCTAATGATCCTTCGGGTAATACTGAAATAGGTCCTCAACCTTGAATGGTTTTTGTGAGTTTGGATAAATTGTTTGAATTATATTAAAAACATGTTAGGTTGAAAGGGTTCTTTGTGGCAAAGAGGTGTGATCATAAGGGTAACGATGGCGTTAGAAAATATCAGACAATAAGTTGTAATAAAGGTAAAAAATCTTATGATAAACTTAAAACTAATAGGTCATACTGCCCTGCATATTTAAATGCTATGAGAAGAGATGAGATTTAGGTTCTAAGCTCAATCAAGAATGAACATAACCATGATCTAAATCCTAATATGAGCAGATTAATGCATGCTCATAGCAAATTGAATCCAAGTGAAAAACAAAGCTTGATAGCACTTGATATCACTAGCATTAAGACATGCAAAAGTGTGTGATTTATAAAAGTACAATCAGGTGGTCCAGCAAATTTAGGATGCCTATCCAAGGATATGAGGAATCACATAGACAATCAGAGGAGGTTAAGGTTAGGTGATGGAAATGATGAGGCAATTCGGAAGATGTTTGTGAGGATGTAATAAATGGATGGTGAATTCTTCTATTCCATAGATATTGATGACCAAATGAGACTACAAAATGTGTTGTGGATTCATCCTCGTGGTAAAGCTACATATAAGGAATTCTATGATATTGTCACTTTTGACACAATATATCTTGTAAACCGATACAATATGCCTTTGGGTACTATTGTTGTAGTAAACCACCATGGGCAATCAATTTTATTAAGGTGTGCTTTGATTTCACATGAAGATGTTGCATCGTTTAAATGGCTATTTTCTACTTGGCTAATTGCAATGGGGGACATACATTCGACTACAATTCTAACCGACCAATGTGAAAGCATAAAGAGTGTCGCTAGAGAAATAATGCCTAATACCATTCATAGGTATTGCTTGTGGCACAAAATGTGTAAGGTATTTGAGAAATTCAAGCATGTGCACGATTGTAATAAAGTTGTATCTAAAGTTAGAGGTTTAATAAATGATAGCCTTACAATTGAGATGTTTGAGCAAAATTGGAGCAATTTTTTAATTAATTTTGGACTGGAGGCTAACAATAGGCTGGTGAAGTTATATTCAAAGAGGTGTGCATGGGCCCCTGCATACTTGAATCATATTTTTTGGGTAGGAATGGTTTCAACTCAAAAGAGTGAAAGTATACATGCGTTCTTTAATGGATACATTAACGCAAGGAGTACTCTTAAATAGTTTGTTGAGCAGTATGACATTGCATTAAGTGACAATATTCAAAAGGAGTTTGAAGCTGATCATGACTCCAAACATAAAAAAAATTCTATGCCTTTCAAGTTTTACGTAGGAGAAGGCATTCCAAAGGGTTTTTATAAATGCCATATTCAATGTGGTTTAAAAATAAATTAAGAGGATGTTGTACTTTCACAATGAGCTAAACCAATCTGACACTGAGACTGATATTGAAAGGTAGGAAGTACTTGAAAGATCAATTATAAACGATTGGTATTTAAAGGAGTTTGTTTGCACAGTTGAGTTCATTGATGATGAAAAATATTTGAGTTGTAATTATAAGGAATTCAAAATAACTCATATTCTATGCTACCATATATTCAAAGTAACAGCAAAAAAAATATGGAAGAGATAAACATAAGATATTTTCCCAATAAGTGGTGAAAGGATGCATACTGTCGGCATTCAAAGATCTTCTTTGTGTGAGGTTATCCAAACATAACGAATGAATATAAGAAATTCATGGAACTTTAGAATTCATTCAACCAATGTGCAAATTTGGCTCTAAATACTCCAGTAAAAAGACAGTTTCTAAAGCAATGCTTAGAAGCCATAAAGAATGAATTACTGAATATGAATGGAATTATAAATAAAGAAACAAATGTTAATGGAAGTGCTGGAAATGATTAGAAATTATGCTGGTGAGCCACTTCAAAATCCTATAGTCACAACCACTCATGGGAGGCCACCCCTCAATTTATTAAGAGAAAGAAAGGAAGGAAATCACGACAGATGGAATAATGGTCGAAGTGATCAAGGTAGAGGAGGAGGTAGGAGAGGTGTTAGATCATCTGTTCAGGAGAAGGCACCGGCACCAGTAATATTTAGTCAAGGTAGCTAAGTTTCTGTACACCCTAGTGAATAATTAAGTTTTAATAATTTTACTGTATCCCAATTTTGACACTATTTATAAATTTATTTTTTAGTGTGGATGAATTTTATTATGGTGTTGATAAATAAATATCATTACATAAAATTACATTAAAGAAACTCAACAATGAATACTACATTTCTATTTTTTAAAAAATAATGATTACTATTGTTCCGAATGAAGAGGAGCAGGTTGCAGAAGTGTTAGATATAGTCTACTCAGTAGAATGCATCACCACCTATATTATTTAGCCAAGGTAGCCATGTTTCTGTACACCCCGGTGAAGAACAAAGTTTTAATTATTTTGATGTGCTTAAATTTTGACACTATTTATAAAATGATTTTTAATTGGTCTAGCTGAATTATATTATGGTGTCGATAAATAAATATCATTAAATAAAATTATATTAGAGAAACTCAACAATGAAAATTATTGTTCTTAATAAAAAAAATAACTATATTATGAATACTATTCTTAAGGTAAAAATAGAAGGACTGTATGATTATCATTAGAGAAACTTAACAATGATCATCATTTCTCAATATGAAATATATATGTGTATAGATCCCAAATTATGGAAAATGTTTTTAAATTTATATCTTTATATATGATGTTTTAAAATATTTTTTTCATCCATAATATAATATTATAATTGCACACATCATTTATGCATGTAAGTACTTATCCCATATAATGCATAATGTGCACTTCACCACGTAATTTTCATGAACTGCAAAGAGTTTGACATACTTCACAATGGCACACCTTCTAGTTATGTATTTTTATTTGCATAAATATTCTACATTAGGATATGTATCCTCAAACTCTTTTGAGTTAATGACCTAATGTTTATATTTCCAAGAAAAAAAGTTACACTATCTAATAAAGAGCGTGATGATTACATAATCTTAATGGATCTCCATTCGAATATACATTGATGAAAAATGTACTTCACCATAAGTTACCCTGGACTTGACTAAAAAGAAACAGTATTGAAAACTTCACCATAAGTCTCATATACTTCACTCATCAAAACTAGTATTGGAAACTTCACCACAAGTCTCAAATAATTCACTTATTAGGTTTTTACGCTGAAAAGACCATTTAAATGACAATTTCAATTCCATTTCACCATATATAAAACTAATCTCCAAAACAATTAATCAGGTGTAACATGCTTTCAAGGACTACTATTTCCATATTAAATATCTTAATGTAAAATTTATTGATAATGAAATTATAATAAAATTTTTTTTTAAGAAAAGTGACAATGAAAGCTAATAAAACAAAATATAAACATTATAAACAAGCACATATAATTATGCTTACAAAATATAAACATTATAAACAGAGGATCTAAACATTATAAACAAGCATATATAATTATAAAACAAAATATAAACATTATAAGATGCAATATAAACATTACAAATAAGCATATATGATTATAAAATAAAATGTAAACATTATAAACAACATACATATATAAAATTTATATTTTAAAAGAAAATTAATTTGTCCAAATATTTAAATAAACTTAAAACTTAAAATTACTTTCAGGTTCAATTTGAAGGAAATGGTGCATCGTCTTCATCACCTTCATAGTCTGCATCATATTCATTACCTAATAGCACCATCTCCTCAAGTTCCTGCTCTGTACCTTGGACTTCATTCTCTTCTTTCTCGCCAATGAGTTCATCCTCATCATTTGACAATGGTAGGTCCTCATCATCACCTAAAAGCATCCAAGTAGGGATAGAGATTGGAGGTTCAGTCTCCCTATGCAGTGGAGGATCATACAAAATCTTGTTCATATTCAGTGTGTGCACAAAAAGATTAATAATTTCTGGTGTCCTTATCCAAAAAATGAGAGTCCACCATTCACGAATATGGTAGTGGTTGACAATATCATGAAAAACCCTCATCTAATGAAAATTTTTCCTTTTCTCACTCCAAGTTCTCTACCACCTTAACAAGCTATAGGTGGTACGACACATCTCTAATAATTTATATGGTAACCTGACTCACAATTCCTTATTCCAATCCCCTTAAAGCTCTTTCTGGTATAGTTTTTAAATTTGAAAAAAAAATATTATTGCAATATATATATATATATATATATATATATATATATATATATATATATATAAATGAAGATTGAACATGAAATAATATATAACTCACTATTGTTTGTAGCGGTTGCCATCGGACTGTGTACATGAAGGATGATCCTTCTAGGTATCCTTCAAGAATATTTTTTAGGTATAAAGTAGTAACAGCAGCCATAATGTTCAAGAACAAAGAATAGAGAGTATAAAGCTTTTTTTTCCATCAAAGAATAATATAACACTTTTTATGCTTGCAATAACGTTCAAATAGAGAAGAGAGAGAAGGTATATGGATGATATGAAAAGTCTCCACTTTTTAAAAAGGATAATTATCAACCAAAATCCATCGTTTGTCTTGGAAAATCATGAAAATATAAATATAATATAAGTCCCAATAAAAATTATGGCAAAAGTTTGTATCTTTTCTTAACTGATATTAAACAATGTTCAATAACAGAGATTATTATAAAAAACAATATAGTATTTTACTTTTTTTTTTTGCAATTTGTAGTTAAATGATGTATTATTTGAAACACACACACACACACACATATATAATAATCTATTTGCAATTATTTAGTCTTTTGACAATTTTTATTCAATAGTAATAGACCAAAAGAATATTATATGGTCAATATTGTTGATTGCAACTATTATTGACCATAGTTTATAGTTCAATATCTATCCAAGTTAATCAATATTAAATTAAAAAAAACTATAGTAGCTTGGCTGATGGACATTGTAAAGTGACATCATGGGTTTGATCCCCTCTATTTGACATCGCAGTTGGTATAATATATAGTTGTTATGTTCTGATTTCATATATAATTGCATACCTTTATCTTCAAATCTGATGTCTACCCCATCCCCCCTACACTAAAGGGATAGAATCAACAGCCACACCTGCTTCATCTGATGAAGATAATCATGCTCAGGTATAAATTATGTATCACACTTTTTTTAGAAAACCTAAATTATATATTAACATTATGCGCACTCATATCCCTACTGTTATAGAATGTAGTTCAAATAAACACAAATATGTTGCTTACACCTGCTGAAATAGTTCACACACGATGCAGTCGTTTGAAGCATGTAATTTTTATAAAGTAGGTAGTTTTTAGTAATATTAATTTCTATCTACTCAATTTTTTTTTAAAAAAAGCATTGACTATTTAGGAAATCATTGATATAATGCTCGTTCAAATAAATGCAATACCTTTACCATTGTTCCTTAAGAACACAAACATTAATAAATATATATATTTTTTATGTATATGGTAGTCTTCTTCCTGAATGAAATGAATTACTATTATGTCGAAGACTGGATACCCCTTCTGGTTGATAGAAATGCATTTTTATCTACAACCCCAATAGGAGAACCAGACGTTGAACCCAACTCGTTACCTTTTCCTTTGTCCTATAAAGATGAGTTGTTGCTGGGAAGAAAGTTATAATCACCACTAAACACCCTAATTATGAAGTCATGGCACAAGCCTCATGATGAACAAATTAAATGGATCAATAGGCTAACTCCACATTTTTAAGAAGATTGGAAAATTATGGGGTTACTATAGCTTATCAAAATGAACAAAATTGGTCAACCATTTTAGAGCCATATATTGTGTGCTGTTATGAGATTTTAGGTTCTTAGTGTGAACTCTTTTGTATGTCCATTTGGTCTGGCCTCGATTACATTAAGAGATGTATTTTTGCTCACTGGTTTGCCAGTGATATGGCCTGACGCTCCATGTCTAATAGACCTAAAGGATCCTAATTTGATAAAATATTCAATTGCCTTCATAGACTTTTCCTCTTATCATTCCTTGATTCAACACAGAGTGAAACAAGACTGGTGAACCATTAGATAAGGAACATGTTAAGTTTCTTTGGGTGCTGATTTGCAAATTTTTCATATGCCCCAGTTCAAGCAAGTCAGTAATACAATATCTACATTTAGCTAGAGCTACTGCATCAAGAAAGTTTTTAGCTCTTGGCACAATACTCCTAGGCCTGACCTATAGATCTCTAAATTACTACCATAGTTATAGCCCATTCTCAAAATTTAGAGGTTCACTATGGTTAATGCAGCTATGGTTATTTGTATATTTTCTTAAAATTCACTGTTCTTCTCTCTAAGATTCTAATCTTTCTATAGGCATTCAACTTTTTTCATGCACGTCTTCTCAAAGGTTAGATGATGCGCTCGCTTTCTTCTAAAATCTAAATGTCAGGTCCAAGCATAAATTTTAATTTTTCCAAGTGAAGAGTTCAGGAACACTTGGTTAGAAGTCTTCATTGACAATGGTGTTGACACAATTTTATAATTGGTCCATAGAATATTCTTTTATAGTGTCATAAGAATGCATCCAATTTTATGTGGCGGGTTATCAACATTTGATCATAACAAGCCATTTTTGGCCAGTACATTTTACTTTCCTTTCTTTTGGCGAAGATAGTTTGGACTAGATCAATCACCATATCCTTCGACAACAACATTGAATATCTCAACACAAACCTCCATAATTGAAGAGGTTAAACAATTGACTGAGACATTGAAAGTTATGAAGTATTTAGTTATACAAACTTCTCAAATCCACAAGGATGCTTTCACCAGATTTTGGTCCAACAAATACCTCAATATCATTCCAAATACTTTAGACAAAAATTTTGATAGTAAATTATTAAAAACAATTTTATTGTTCTTGGTGCATTATTATTTTTTTAATTTTATTTCTAGTATAACACTTACAATAACAACTACAATATGTCAACAAAAAAAATGTATTGATAGGTATGCAGCTAGCCATTTATAAATCTCTTTTGAATAAAGGAAAAAATAAAACTCTAGAGAAAGAATATTATAGTAACGAAAAAAAGGTTAGAAGCGAGGCTAGAAAAAATCAAATGATAGCAATAAATTAGAAAAATAAAAGATTATAGCTGACATTAGAAGAAGATCAAGTAGGATTTAAAGAATAGTGAAGTATTCTAACGCTACTGAAAAAGCCATTACTATTTTTAATAAGGAGGTTGATGATGTGAATTCAATTAATGAAGGGAATAGCAATGGTATAGGAAATATTGATTTGCAAATTTTCTTGATTAGGTAATAGATTGTTTCAACTTAGATACAACTTCATAGATTGAAAGACAACAACACACATCAGGATTTGTTGTTGCTTATTTAGACAAAACTAAAAACAAATCTTCATCGATTCATAAGGTACTATCACTTTGTATTTTAATTTACTGTTGACTATAATAATTTTCAATTATTCTCATTAAACATAATATATTATGATTCCAACCTAAAATGGGTGTTTGTTTAGCTCAGTATGCCCTAAATATTTCTTAAAGCACTTGAAAAGGATTCTACATAAGATCTCATGGCTAGATTTGATTTCAGCTTTCTTGATGAGACCAAAATTAATTATCCACCTATTGCATCTTATTTAACGAGAGATGATATTGACTCAACAAAAAATACTATGAATAATATTTTGTGCTAAGAGCTTTTATCTCTTATATCTCATCAAATGGACTCCATAGAAAATGCCATGTCTGTTCTCTTGAATGCAGCTAAGACTCCGGAGGAGTTTGTAATTGTCATTACACTAATATATAAAGTAAAATTGATATTGAAAGCTTCGACTAGTTCAAACAAAACAATTGAAAACCTGTCATCTAAGATTAAGGATTTCAAAGTTGAATTCAACCATCACAATGATATTAAAGAATTTATTACTTCCCATACAAATGAGTTGGAAGAGATTAAAAAGGAGCATTATTCCAATCAACATCAAATTTCCATGTTGAAAAAGGAAATTACAGACATCAAGGCACAAGATTTGGCTCTTTTAGTAAGAGATAAGGATATACAAGCAAAGAAACAAAATGTGAGGAACGAGTACGAGGATATTAGTAATAGGCTACCACAACATCATAATGAAGCACCACAATGGACGCAAGAATGCAAAAAAGTAATTGAGATTAAAGATCGTTGTTGCTCAGATTATTATGGCCTTAAGTCTTTGGACTTATCTTCAATATGAGATTGTTTTATGAATTGGATGTATTCAAACATTATTCTACATGGTTTTTTTGTATATATATATGTATGTATGTATGTATGTAAAAGGATATATATATATATATATATATATATATATATATATATATATATATATTATTCTACATGTATTATCAATTATCTTATTTAAATTATGATTTAAGCCACTAATGACAATCCTAGTGCAACAAGGACTCCTAATCCAACAAAGATTAAAGATCCTTTAACTTATAATAGAGGTACAATCACAAGGGCACATGCTAAGAAGATAAAGGAAGCATTACATATGCTAATTCAAAGAATTTAGGCTCAAAGTACGAATTCAATTCAATTTAATTTGATCCATTTGGAGCACATGGAGTTCATTCTAGTCCAAAGCTTTTTCATTTGGTGGAAATTGAAGATTTTGGCTTAAGTAGTGTTATTGGGTCCAATTTGGATATATTAAGCTCAAAGGAGTAGCTATACATATTCCAAGCCTAAGATGAAGCCCAATTAAATGTTGTTTTAGTCCAAGTAATATTAAAAATGAATTTGGATTTATTACTAATCCAAAACGTTTTCAGAGTGTTTGTTTTTAGTTAAGAATACCTTTCTTTAGCTTAGTTGGCAAGCAAAATAATTCCTTATCCTTAAGGACTTGGTTTTCTTATCTTTTAGAGATTTATTATCCTTATCTTTTAAGGATTTGTTTTAGATTAGGTTCAAGTTTAAGAATTCTTATAAATAGCTTATTTTGGGGATTTTTTTTTATCAATCAAATCAAAGTGACGAATTTTGCTTTAAATTACTTGGATTTTATTCTTTCAACTTTCTAAATAAAATAGGTTGTTTAATAGTTCACTTGTCTTATCAATTAGAACATCCATATTTAATTGTGGTGACTTCCTGATAGTTAAAGTTCTTAGTTATTAGATAAATAAGGGTTCTAGTTTCCACCCAACTTGTTTCTTGGACAATTTATTTTGAAGCTTTTCCTTATCTTAAAAGGGTTAGATAACCTTTCTTCCTTATCACTTTAAGGCTAATCGTTATCTTAAAAGCTTTCTTTGTTCTAGAAGGATTAAAATAACCCTCTTTTTATCTTTTTAGGATTAAATTCATTTTTTCTATTCTTCTTTTTTTTTTTATGTAAATTAAACCTAATTTCCTTATTTTAAGTTGCCAAAACTTACCAAATTCATTCAATTGGTAGCCCATTGTGAATTCTAAAAATCTATATTGTTTAGTTAAAAAGTAAAAGGTAAAACTCCTAATTAGGCTAGATTTAAAATAGAGTGTGCATATGAGTTCAATAGAGTGTCCAAACACCAAATTAAGTAAAACACGTGAGGGAGTGTTAGAATTTTATTTTACTAACTTTTCTTGCATGTTTGAACATAGTAAAGCATGGATGATCCCAAATTAAAGTTATCTATTGAGGCTATGCAACAAACAATGTAGGATGTAAAGAAGAAACTTGAGAGGCTAGAAACAAGTTCCCTTTCATAAAGCAAAGAAAGGAGTACCAAAAGAAGCTTATAAGAGGAGTTTGATGAGGGAAGCAAAGAAAACACCTCAACAAGACTAAATAAAGGCAACAATAAAGATAATAACATAGGAGCCATCAAAATAAAAATCCTAGCTTTCAAGGCAAGAGCGATCCTAAAGTATACTTAGAGTGGGAAAAGAAGGTTGATCGCGTCTTTGAGTGCCATAACTCTAGTGAGAAGAAAAAAGTGAAGCTAGCCATAGTTAAGTTCACTAATTATGCAAGTGTTTAGTGGGATTAACTAGATACAAATCAAAGAAGGAATGAAGAACATGTTGTTTCTACATGGAATGAGATTAAGATAATCATGTGCAAGTGATTTATCCCACAATATTACTATGGCAAACTATATAATGGCTTGCAATGACTTGTGCAAGGTTATAAAAGTATGGAATAGTATTAACAAGAGATGGAGATGACTATGATTAAGGCTAATGTGATTGAAGATAAAAGACTAATATGGCTAGGTTTCTCTATGGTTTGAGTTGTGACATTGCCAACTTTGTAGAATTACACCATTATGTTGAATTAGATAACATGCTAGATATGGCTATCAAGGTAGAGAAATAATTAAGGGCTAGAAGTAAGACTAATTTGAATTCCTCTACCCCCATGGAAGTCGAATTGGAAGGGTAATGAAAAGAGCAGCACTTCATTAAACTTTAAACTAAAGGGCAATCAAGGGAACAAGAAGGTGGACATGGGAAATAATAAATTTTTCCCTAAAAGTGGCAATCCTAGCTCTAAAACACATGATCACAAGTGTTTTAGGTGTTTAGGCTTTAGTCACAAGGCTACTCAATGTCTAAATGCAAAGGTAATGGTTGTTTTAGCCAATGAAGAAATTGAAAGTGAGGATGAAGATGAAGATGTAAGTGACATGCCACCACTTGAGGATGCATCTAATGATGAGGGAGAGGAGATGAAACCCTTAGATGGATTATTATTTACTATTTTCATAAGGCATGAGCTTAACATGTAAGGTAAGGAAGTAGAGGTACAATGCGAAAACATCTTTCATACTAGGTGTTTAATTGATAATAAATTATGTAGTATGATTGTTGATGTTGTTAGTTGTACTAATGTTGTTAATGTTGGTTTAGTTAATAAGTTAGGCTTAAAAACAACTAAACATCCTAGGCATTATAGATTACAATGGCTGAATGATTATAGGGATATTAAGGTTACTAGGCAAGCAATGATAGCATTTTCTATTGGGCGATATCATGATGAAGTATTATGTGATGTAGTTCCTATACAAGCTAGTCACATACTATTAGGATGCCCATGGTAATATGATAGGCGAGCTAAAATGATGGTTTTACTAATAAATACTTTTTTATTATGAACAATAAGCCTATTACTCTTATTCCTTTAACTTTAAAGCAAGTTTTTGAAGATAAAAATTTTTTGAGTGTGAGAGTGCACATGAAAAAGAAAAGGCACACAAGCAAAAGTAGAGTTATGAGAAAAGCTTATAGAGGTGTAAGAAATGAGTGGAAAAAGGTGAGAAAAAGGGGATGTGTAGAAAGAATGAGTGTGATGTGCAGGCAGAAGGAGAGCTAAGTTTGCAAAGAGTGGAAAGAAAAGAGGTAAAAGGCAATTTTTATGCTAGAGAGGGTGCGGTGCGAAAGGCTTTATTAACTAGGCAGCCTCTACTTGTACTTTTGTATAAAGGTGCCTATTTGCCCACTAACCCTAATCTTTCTTCTTTGCCTAATTCTTTTTAAAATATTTTATAAGAATATGAAGATTTATTCCTTGAAGAGATGCTAAAGGGTTTGCCTCTATTAAGAGGGACTAAGCATCAAATTAATTTCATTCCTGGTGCATAAATACCTAATAGACCAGCTTATAAAAGTAATCCAAAAGAAACAAGGAGATGTAATGCCAGGTTAAAAAGTTGTTATCTAAGGGATTGATTAGAGAAAGTATAAGTCCATTCACTGTTCTTATTTTATTGGGGCCTAAAAAGGATGGTTCTTGACAAATGTGCATTGATTGTCATATTACAAACAAAATTACAATTAAGTATCACCATCTTATTCCTCATTTAGATGATATGTTAAATGAATTGCATGGTTCTTCTATATTCTCTAAAATTAATTTGAATTCTGGTTATCATCAAATTAGAATTAAAGTAGGGGATGAATGGAAAACTACCTTTAAAACTAAATATGGCTTATATGAATGGTTAGTTATGCCTTTTGGTTTAACTAATACACCTAGTACTTTCATGAGTTTAATGAACCATATTTTGCATGATTTTATAGGTAAGTTTGTGGTGGTTATGTATTTTGATGATATTCTTGTATATAGCAAGTTGTTAGATGAGCATATTACGCATGTGCAATTAGTTTTTGAAACTTTACGCAAAAAATAATTGTATGCTAACCTTGCTAAGTGTAGTTTTTGTACACCTAAAGTTATATTTTTAGGTTATGTTGTTAGTTCTAATAGAATTGAGGTAGATAGTGAGAAGGTTAAGGCTATTAAATCATGGCTTACACTTAAGAATGTTGGGGATGTTATATCTTTTCATGGCTTAGTTAGTTTTTATAAGAGGTTTGTTAAGGATTTTTCTAGTATAGTCATACCACTCACAAAAGTAATTAATAAGAATGTAGGTTTTAAGTGGGGTAATGATTAATAAAAGGCATTTAATGTGCTTAAATCTAAGTTAACTAACGCACCTTTTCTTATTTTACCTAACTTTGATAAGACTTTCGAGATTGAATGTGATGCTTCTGGAGTTGGCATTAGAGCTATTTTGATGCAAGAAGGAAGGCCTATCACTTATTTTAGTGAAAAGCTTAATGGAGCGACTCTAAACTACCCAACATATGATAAAGAGATGTATGCATTAGTTAGGGCATTGGAAACGTGGCAACACTATCTTTACCTAAAGAGTTTATGATTCACATTAATCATAAGAGTTTAAAGCATTTGAAGGGAAAAAATAAGCTTAATAAGAGGCATGCTAGATGGAGCAAATTCATAGAGTCCTTTCCATATGCCATCAAGTACAAATAAGGAAAAGATAACATAGTGGTTTATGCATTATCTCGAAGGTATGCACTTCTTTCTACTTTAGATGGTAAATTACTTGGTTTTAAGTATGTTAAAGAATTATATGTGAATGATCAAGATTTTAGCAATGTCTTTATTGCATATAAAAAGGGTGAATTTGGTAAGTTTTATAGGCACCATGGGTTTTTATTTAAGGAAAATATATTGTGTGTGTCTCAAATTTCCATTTACAAATTACTTGTTAAAGAAGCACATAAAGGGGGTTTAATAGGACACTTTGGAATAACTAAGACTTTAGATGTTTTGCATGAGCATTTCTTTTGGCCTAAAATAAAGCATGATGTTGAAAAATATTGTATAAAGAGCATTACATGTTTGTAAGCTAAACCTCATGGTTTGTATATGCCTTTGCCTGTTCCTACTTCACCTTAGGTTGATATATCTATGGATTTTATCTTTTATTTACCTAATGTTGGCTTTTGTGATTCCATATGCAGCAAAAAAATTAAATTTTAATTACAAACCTAAACCCGAATCCAAGTAATTTGATTAATTAATTAAATCTACAGTCTTCATTTTCTTACCACAAACGTAGAAGGGGCAAGATTTCCAGAAGGAAGAGAGGAGGTTCACTCCGTTGGCACCTAACCTCGAGCTTTAATTTGGTAGTTTGGATTAAGACAACTTCAAAAGAATCTGTCCTCCACAAGTATCCACACAAACAACCCTTGATTTGAAAATGAATACTTGTGTGCTAATACCTTATCTTGATTTCTCATAAATCAAGAATAAAAAAAACTCTGTGTTTTTATTTTCTAAAAGGAGAGAAAACGAATTTGGTGGCAGAATAATGAGAGTGTTTAAAATCCTAGAGAATACAACATATTTATAAACATTTAAATTAGAGTTTCACTTATCAAATGACCTTTTGGTAATTTCTCACTTATTTTTATTATGATTTTATTTAAAATTAAATCATAAATATATTCTATTTATTTAAGATAACCTTTACTTTAAATAAATAAATATTTTATTTATTTATTTATTTCCATAAAGCTTATTTGGGCTTGTTAAACCCATATTCATTTTGGGTTTATTCAAAGTGTATGACCCTGTAAGTTCACATGACATTTGTAATGGGCCTTAAATCTCTATTTAGGCCTACAAGTCATAAATGGCCTCTAGTAAGACATTATGACTACCCAAGTCATATGAAGTCAATAATCCGACATAACCTAATATACAGTGAATATTCTAGTCCCTTTATTACATGATGTATTGATTGAATATAAGGCATGAATTATGTCATCCTTATAGAATTCAATCATATAATTTCTTGATTTTAAGTAAACTGAGAATGATAACTCTTTATCAATTTACTTTAGTATGACCATGCATTTTCCTCAGTCTATCTTATTAAGGAGTCCATAAATATCTTACTCATATTAAATGAGGGACAAATTCCTTCTCAATGACACACATTCCTCATATAACTCATTTTATACCCAACAAAAACCTATTTTATCATCCAATTAAAGATAATGTAAGATTGTGTCAAAATACAAAATAGTTATATAGAAATCTATGGTGATTTCAAGGTCAGAGGAGTAAGCCAATATTACTATGATGAGAATTACTTATGACAATTATCTATGTAGTATTCTCATGATGGGTCAATCCAGCACTTTATTTCTCAAATAAGTACCCATGAGTTAACTTAATATCTCATATTCATGATTAGTAAAACATAATCATTAATCAATATTATACTAGCCACAATACATTGTTATGACTAGGGATAATTTGAATAGAACTTATATTTAATCTAAGGGTTTTACTATCAAGTCACATACTTGATGACCTTAGAAAGAATTGACTATTCAAGTAATTATCATAACACAAAACGATAATGAAAAATGTCTCTTTATTAAATAAAATGATAAAGTCAAAAGATGGTCATACATGATTGACCTAGTGTATATCACTAACACCTAGATCTAGGCGTGGTCATGATAGTATTTATGTATTTTTGATAGGTTTAGTAAGATGGTGCATTTTATTGCATGTCATAAAACTAATAATGCAACATATATTGCTAATTTATTCTTTAAAGAAATAGTACGTTTGCATGGGATGCCTAGAACTATTATTAGTGATAGGGATTCTAAGTTCTTATCTCACTTTTGGGATACTTTGTAGGTGAAATTAAGAACTAAGTTATTGTTTTCTACAACTTATCACTTACAAACCAATAGTCAAACAGAGGTTATGAATAGAACATTAAGACAGTTATTGTGTGCTATTATAAAAAAGAATATCAAATCATAGGAAGAATGTTTACCTCATGTAGAGTATGCATAAAATAGGAGTGTGCATTCATTTACACATTATTCACCTTTTGAGATTATTTATGGGTTTAATCCATTAACACCATTAGATTTATCTCCTTTACCTATGCATGAATATTCTAATCTTGATGGTGCAAAGAAGGCAGAATTTGTTAAGCAATTTCATGAGAAGGTTAGGCACAATATTTAGAAAAGGAATGGACAAATAGTAAATCAACATAACAAAGGGCAAAAATAAGTTATGTTTGAGCTTGGCGATTGGGTTTGGTTACATATGCTCAAGGGGAGGTTTCCCTTCCACAGGCGTACAAAGCTTCATTCGCTTGGAGATAGACCATTTCAAGTAGTTTCACGGATTACTGAAAATGCATATAAGCTTAATCTACCTGGTGAGTATAATGTTAGTGCTATTTTTAATGTTATTAATTTAAGTCCTTTTGATTTTGAAGGTGTTGATTCGAGGATGAATCCACTTAAGGAAAAGGGGAATGATGACAATCCTAATGCAACAAGGACTCCTAATCCAACAAAGATTCAAGATCCTTTGACTTATAATGGAGGTCCAATCATAAGGGCACAAGCTAAGAAGATTAAAGAAGCATTACATATGCTAATTCAAAGAATTTATGCTCAAAGTACAAATTTAATTTAATCTAATCCATTTGGAACACATGGAGTTCATTCTGGTCCAAAGCTTATTCATTTAGTGCAAATTGAAGATTTATGCCCAAGTAGTGTTATTAGGTCTAGTTTGGATGTATTAAGCTCAAAGGAGTAGCTATACATATTCCAAGTCGAAGATGAAGCCTAACTAAATGTTGTTTTAGTCCAAGTAATATTAAAAACATATTTGGATTTGTTACTTATCCAAAAAAATTTTAGAGTGTTTGTTTTTAGTTAGGAATACTTTTCTTTAGCTTAGTTGGCAAGCAAAATAATTCCTTATATTTAAGGACTTGATTTTCTTATCTTTTAAAGATTTATTATCATTATCTTTTAAGGATTTATTTTAGATTAGGTTTAAGATTAAGAATTCTTATAAATACTTATTTTGTAGCCTATTGTGGGGATCTTTTTATCAATCAAATCAAAATGATGAATTTTGCTTTGAATTACTTAGAGTTTTATTCTTTGAACTTTCTAAACAAAATAGGTTGTTTGATAGTTCACTTGTCCTATTAATTAGAACATCCATATCTAATTGTTGCGACTTCCTGATAGCTAGAGTTCTTAGTTGTTAGATAATTAAGGGTTCTAGTTTCCACCTAACTTATTTCTTAGATGATTTAAGGTATAGGTATCAATAGATTGTTGTGAGTTTTGTTTGTTAGATAAATTTAGTTTGCATTAGCCACTGTATATATAATATATAAAAGCCTAGGTCCCATATTATAAACCAAGCCACCATAATTTATATTAAAGATTTCATTGTGTTAAATGAATAAACAACATGTTTTAAGTCCATATGGCACATCAATTATATTATAAGTTTAGTACTAATATATGTAAATTTAAATGTTTTAGTATTCTAATACATGTAAATTTAAATGTTTAATAAAAAAATTCAATTAAACTTACATATTATTCAAACCTCAAATAAAATTACATTAAAATTAAGAATTAAGCATTACATTCCATAGTAACAACAAAATATATACTTATAAAATTAAGCATTAGCTAACATAGTAACAATAATATGCATAAAAAAAGTTTACCTTTTAATTTTTCATAAAAAAATTTAACTTTTCAATTTCTATAGCATTATCTTGAAATAACAAGTTTTAAATTAAAGATACCTTCTAGAATATAAAAGGTCATTTTTTAAGTTCCAATATTGTTTATGGCGATTTAAAAAAAATTATGGCGAGTATATATGCCTATAAATACAATGATATTACCTTACAATTATTCACTCCATATAGAAAATGATACAAATACTTTGTAAAAAATTAATAGCCCTAAGCAGCCACTTGAGTGCAATGTTCCTCTATCAGTGCAATCACTTGAAGCCTTGTACATTGCTATTAGAAAACAACTGAAAGATCTTAAAGATGAAGTGAAAGAGTACGTGAGAAGATACAAAAGCTTTTGGGGTGATGGGCTTCTCCAATCTGACCTTCTCCAACCGTATCCTCTTCTATAAACTTGCGATCTTTACCTTGAAGTGGACAAGCAATCGACTACAAAAGAGCGCCAGGAAGCTTTCAAGGCTTAAATGCAACAAGCAATAGGGACTGTAATTTGCACAGGCAATCCTCACATCAAAAACAGATTATGCATAGAGAAAAAAAAACTGAAGTTTATCTATCCCTATATTATCTATTTTCTTTTTTTTTTCATTTCCATAAATGATGCAATAAGGGTAAATTACATTTTGCCCCCTGTATTTTGTTGCATTACATTACTTTATCCCTTACATTTGAAAAAATATTTATTCATCCCTGACATTTACCTTTTTTAGCACTAATTAGTCCCTCTGTAAGGATGAAATAGTACACAAAAAAGCAAATGTCATGGATAAATAAGTATTTTTTTCAAATTTTAGGGATGAAATAATGTAATGCAACAAAATATAGGGGGCAAAATGTAATTTACCCATGCAATGAGGATTTGTTATCTTATATTTTAATTAAAGTATTTAGTGTTATTTATTTAAAGTATTCTACCTTTAACATTTCCACTTCATTTCAACTTTTATATTATTTACTTTAAACTTGTCCCGTACTTTTGTGTTGTAATTTCAATCAATATGTTTAATGCCTTAATAATTATACGATTACAAATTCTTATAATTCAAATGAACTAGCTTGACATCATAAAGTTTCTAAAATCAACGTCATATTACTATAAGTTTTTATTTTTCATGGTGAAGTTATTCACTGTAGACAAATTAACATGTTATTAAACTTCAAATTTCTTTGTTTAAATAGCTAAATTTCTTATCTTTTCTTTAAAATTAAAATTCATATCTTAAAATCAATTAACATGTTAATAATGAATCAAATTAAATGTCAAATTTCTTTGTTTAAACACCTAAATTTTTTTATTATTTCTTATATTTTATATAAACTTGTTTGCCATATATAAAAATCAATTCAATTGCTTAAATGTTATTGAATAACTGACACAAATAATTACAATTATAATATCTTTTGCAAGGTGAAGTATTAATTTATAATGACTAAGGAATGATATTGACTAACATATATTTACTTAGTAAAGCATATGTTTGCAGTCTATGACACTTAAAAATACTTAGGATTAGAATAAGTTTTAATTTGAATTCCATGATATCGCTTTGGAAAAATAATATCACATTTATGTATAGTATATTACAACTGTATAATTTAAGCATCTCTTAGGAAAAATAATAACACTTCAATTTATGTGATTACAATAGTATAATTAAATGCATGTTATGGTAAATATAAATGACAATTAAGATTAATTACTAAGGAAATGTATAGTAATTAATGAATATAACATACTAATCAAGTTTCAATTTGAATTCAATGAAACATTTGTTAAAAATAAGAATTTGAGAGTAGAATTAAAGGAATATTTTTCTTCACATTACTTTCTTCACAATACAAACATATATATATAGTATTTACATACATTTATTTTTTATAGTATAATCACTAATTTATATCAATCATTCCTAATTTACATAAATAAAATAGGAATATTTTCTCCCTCAATCTTCTCACTTCTTATTTTTGTAATTATTCTATTCACACTATTAAACACTCCCCTCAAGTTGGTGCATAGATATCATCAATGCCCAACTTGCTCAGTGAATTATAGAACATTCAACTTGAGACAACTTTTGTCAATACAACTGCTAACTGGTCTTCAGATTTTACAAAAGGAAATTTGACTATTTTAGCTTCAAGTTTCTCTTTGATAAAGTGCCTATCCACTTCCATATGTTTAGTCTGGTCATGTTGAACTGAATTATGAACAATCTGAATAGCTGCTCAATTATCATAGTATAAGTTCATCTTTGCTTATGGAGGATAGCCAATCTCATTTAATAAGGTTTTTAATCAAAGGAGCTCATATAATCCTTTTGATATACCTCTAAACTTGGCTTCCGTACTTGATAAGGAAACCACTTTTTATTTTTTACTTCTCCACGCAATAAGATTACCACTAACAAAGGTGAAGTATCTTGACATTGACTTTCTATATAAGATTCCTGCCCCATCTGTATCTATATATCCATCAATATTTAAGTGATTATGCTTTATGAACATAAGTCCTCTTCCTAGTAATAATTTAAGGTACCTTAAAATCTGGAATACTACTCTCAAGTGATCTTTACTTGGATTATGCATAACTTAACTTCCCAGACTTACTCCATATGCAATGTCCGATTTAGTATGAGATAGATAGATCAGTTTTCCTACCAGCTGTTGGTACTGGTCTTTATCTGTTGGCGTTTGATTCATCAACTTGACATTCTGAGCAATAAGAGTGCCTACTGGTTTACAATATAGCATTCCAGTCTCTACTAGTAAGTCGAGAGTATATTTCCTTTGGGAAAGGAATATGCCTTGTTTCGACCGAACTACTTCAATGCCAAAGAAGTATTTTAAACCATAAAGATTCTTCATTTTAAACTCATATGCCAAGTGTCTTTAAAGATTTAAGATTTCTTCCTTTTCATTCCCTATGATGATCATATCATCTACATATATAATCAAAGTTGTTATTCTCCTATCCTAATAGTTTAAAAATAGTGTATGATATGAGTTACTCTACTTGAACTTATGTTTCTTTATTATAGAGCTGAACCGACCAAACCATGCTCATGGGGACTGCTTTAGACCATACAGTGCCTTTTACACTTTACACACATATCCAGCTTGTGAAGTGGTGAAGTTTGGCAAATATCCATGTATACCTCTTTCTCCAAATCTCCATGTAAGAATGCATTTTTTACATCAAATTGATGAGGGGCTAATATAAATTTACAGTAAGAGACATTAATACCCTTCATGTGTTCGACTTTACAACTGGGGCGAATGTCTCTTGGTAGTCAATTATATGAGTTTGAGTATACCTCTTTGAGGGGCACAAGTCTTGCTTTGTATCTTTCTATCAATTTGTCTGCTTTGTGTTAAATAGAGAACACACATTTGCATCCTACAGTTCTTTTTCCCTTTGGCAGCAGAATGAGAGTCCAAGTGCTATTCTTTTAGAGAGCAGTCATCTCATCCTTTATGGCTTGAGTCCACCGAGGTTCCGTTAATTCCTTTTACACATTATGAGGAACACACATAGCTGAGAGCTTATGTGCAAAGGCCTTTAAAGTATATGAAAGTCTCTAAGTGGATACATGTTGAGCAATAGAGTATCTTCCTTCCTTATTTTCTAGGTCGGGTGAGTATCGATTTGGTGGCTTTCCCTAGTTATATCTAAAAGGTAACTTACGAATAAATGAATTTAAATTTGAATGAGAGTTTAGAGATTTTACCTCAAGAATATTCTCAGGAGATTGATCACTTTGGATAGCCAAGGGAGGGGTTTCTAAGTTTCTAAGCTTGGTTTGGTCTTTGCCAACATATTCAAATGTTGAGTCTCTATTTTCTTTACCATGTTCCAAGTTTCCACCCATCCCCTTATCATGCTTAGATTTTGAGTTTCCACCAGTCTCCTCATCATGCTTGGATTCTAAGTTTCCACTTGTCTCCTTATCATGCTTGGATTTTGAGTTTCCACTCATCCCCTTATCATGCTCAAATTTTGAGTTTCCACCTGTCTTCTCATCATGCTCAGATCCTGCTAATTCCCAGTTTAGCTAGTTTTCTGATCTTCAGTTCTTTTTCTTCACTTGTATTCTTCCCTTGAAGAAAAGAATGAAAATCCCAATGTATAAAGAACATGTCATATTCCTGAAACATGATATCCAGAGTAGTGTATAAGCACTAAGTAATAGGATCATAACATCGATATCCCTTTTTATGACCTTCATAGCCTAAAAAAACACACTGGACCATATAAGGATCAAGTTTGGTCCACTGGGTTTTAAGGAGGTGAACATATGCTAATGAGCCAAATACTCGGGGTGAAAGCATTAAAATTGAAGGTAGGTGTACATGCTAAGTAAGAGTCTGAAGAGGAGTCTGAAAGTCCAAAAGCCAGGGTGGTAGTCTATTTAAAAGATAGATCATAATAGAAATTACATATGTCTGCTACCTCTTTAGAACCTGAGCAGCAAGTAAGAGAGCTCTAGTTATCTCGAGTATATGTCTGTTCTTCCATTCTGCAATACCATATTATTGTGGTGTGTGAGTACATGAGGTTTTATGGTATATGCCATGAGTCCAAAAATACAGTTGAAAGTTGTGGTTAAGATACTCCCCTCCATTGTTCGAGCAAAGGATTTGTAGTTTGGTTGAGTATTGGGTCTTAATCATGTTATGGAAGGATATGAATATGTTAAATACCTCACTTTTCTATTTTATCAAATATAACCAAGTCATACGTGTATAATCATCAATAAAAGTGATAAACCATTTAGAACCTAAAGCATCCGGGCAAGAAGATGGTCTCCAAACATCAGAGTGAATTAATAAGAAAGGTACAGTACTTTTATTTGAGGTAACTAGGTATGGAACATGATGAATTTTGGCTAAAGTATAGGTGTGACACTCAAACTTAGACTTAACAGACCTAAAGAACAAACTCAAAAATAAACGCTTCATATAACTTAAGGATAGATGTCCCAACCGGTAATGCCATGACATGATCTGCATGTCATTTTTGTTCAGTTGGTACACACTATTAGCTTTACCAGAGCTAAACTCATCTATATAGTATAACCCCCCCTTAGTACCACGACTAATAATCTCCTTCATGAGAATATCCTGAAACAAACAAAAAGTAGGATACATTAGTACACAACAATTTAATTCTTGATTAGCTTGTCCTATAGAAAGAAGTTTGTTTGATAATGTAGCTTGTCCTACAGAGAGAATTTTGTTTGATAATGAAGGAACTAAAAATGTGTTGGGCAAGGAAAATAAGGGGGATAGTGCAACTTTACTGTTCTAGTAACTGGATATGTCACTCCATTGGCATTTACAATACATGTTCATTTTAGCTGGGCAAATACCACTAAGTCTTTTTTATCAAAAGTCATATGGTCAATTACCGTCGAATAAAAAATCCAGTTAATTAAAGACCCCTGTTCAGAATAATATAAGCCACAACTAGTGTTACCTAAACCATTAGGAAGCTTAGTTATAGTAGCGGGAGACTCCTTGCTCAGCACTAGAGACTCGGTAAGTGACACTCGGCTAGTGGTGTGTACTGCTTGGTCAATACTCTTACTCGCATTTGCTTTACATTTCTTTTTTAGATCTTGCCACCATTGAAGATACACATGTAGTTTAAAGCAGGTTTCTCGAGTATGTTTGGGGTTCCTACAATGGGTGCACCCTCCTTTAGCTCTTTTTATCTTCTTCTTTCCATTGCTTATGAGTGATGATCCAACCTTAGACATTTAGAGACTCGATGGATGAGTCTTATATCCTTTAGAGATTATGGCAACACTTGGTAGTATAGTCTCCGCACCACTTAACATGACAACTTGCCAAATATCCTCCCTCTAGACTTGAGCATAAGCTTATTCAACCTCAAGGAGTGGTTGAATTCGCAGTATGTCACTCCAAACCTTATCTAAGCAGTCATCTAGCTTGTCTAGAAAGGTATAGACTTTATCTTCTTGCATATTAGCATTGTAGATATGGATATGCTCAACACACTTTATTAGGTTTAGTGTCTGAAAGTCTATCTCCCTCTATAATCTTTGGAGATTGTTATAGTCTGATTCAATAGGTCCTCCTGCTTGCCTTATCCGAGCTACTTTCCTTTTTAGCTCATACACCTAGCTATTTGGCAATTGGATATCAAATGAAGTTACCAATCAGAGATGGTTCCATGGAGTTTATCAACCATCCTTTTACAATGGCATTCTCCATCCTCCACTTTCAAAAAGTTGGATATGTTAACTCGGGCTAAGGAGTGTCATCGAGGATATATCAAAGTTTGTCTTTTCCCACTGTGTACATCTCCATTACTTGAGACCAAAGGGCATAGTTTTTTCCATAAAGTTTGATACCCATCTAGGTACTGAAGTTATCATGATTTGAAGCCGGTGGGGTCAGGGTCTGGGTTAATGCTGATTGCATCTTTATCATCAGTTCGTCTAGAATAGCAGCAAAAGGTTTCTCTTCTGTTACCATTGGGTCCGTTAATGCTGCCATTGTTCTTGGTTTTAGAGCCTTAGGATCGTCTGCTCTGATACCTTGTTAACAATAAGAATTTGAGAGTATAATTGAGGGAATATTTTTCTTCACAATACAAATATATATATATATATATATTTTTTTTTTTTGGTAGTATAATCACTAATTTGTATAAATCATTCCTAATTTATATAAATCAATTAGGAATATTTCCTCCCTCAATCTTCTTACTTCTTATTTTTGTAATCATTCTATTTAGACTATTCAACAAAATTCTTTATAAATTGGAAGTAATTGTTAGCATCCATAATATAATATCAACGATGGAAGGGAAAGATTCATAAGAATTTAGCTATCAACCTACCCCTGACTCTTTACTGACTCTGTACTGAACTGTCAAACATGATCTCAATTTACTCAAGGAGGATTTAGTAGAACTATTCCGTCGTAAATTTGAAGGTAACAAAGATACAAAAGCCTAAAATGCAATCCTTGAACCACTACCTTTAGTTACAATTTATGACCTTTTCCTTGAAGCCAAAAGCCAAAAGGAAGAGGAAAAAAGAAAGGTTATTGATGCAGAAATAGAAAGAGAGTTAAAAGAAATTGAAGAAGTTGAAGCAACTATTGAAGAAATTGTGAAAGCAATAATAAAAGGTGTGAAAGTAGTAACTCAGGACAATTCTTTTGAAATTTCTAACTCCGACGCTTCAATAGATATTTGACGTTATAAGATGAATTACCTGGCTTCTATATCTATTTTGAATGTTATCCTTTCTTTTTAATCTTTTTCCTTTTGTAACTAGTATTATGGTTTGTGATTTAAACCACTTAATGGTTTAATCACTTTATTTCTATATTATCTATTTTAGTTTTCTTTATTTTAATTTGGTTCATCTATCATTTTAATTTCCATCATAAGGTAATTTTAAACATGGATAAAAAATGCAAAATCTTTTTTTTTAAAAGCACATTAAACAACACTAATTGAACCTATTATGAGAAACATAGTTTAACATATGTCAAATAAATTATTGTTAACAACTTTAAATAAAAGATAAGGTTTGTAAATCCATGGTGAAGCTATTGTAAATTTAATGTAAACCTAGTGAAGCCCTTTGCAACAAAAAACAATGTTCATAAGCAATTTTTTGTAAAATCCATCCTTGGTAAATACCTACAAATATAAAATTTGATTACATACCTTGTATTACAATTTTATTTATGTTTAAATTTCAAAACCTTGTAATACATATAACCATATATCAATTTATGTTTCTCATTTTAAAATTAAATAAAATTATGTTTTAGATGCCATTGACTACAAAAGTCCTTTAACAAGTTTCATTTTCTTTAGTTTAACCTTTCATATTGTTTCCCTTCATCGTTAGGCCTCTTTTTTTCCATTAATAACCCTTGTTACTAGTTTAAAAATGATTCAAGGTTCCCTTGTAGTGTTTAAAAATGACTAAATGTTTTGCCTTGTAATGAATGATAACCTTCAACTTTTTTATGCATATTGCATGACCACTTTCTTTTTTCATGTTGTGCATGACCACTTACTAATTCCTAAACTTCTATTGCTTGCACTTATGTTGTGGGTCAATAGTTAAATGCAATTTGTGTACTTGCAATTCAAAACATCAATGTTCATTGCATCAGTTGGACTATCAACTACATCATTTCCAAAATCTCAACATTTAATAATGGCATTGCAATACTTAACAAATATATATTTCTTAACATTTTGTATATCAACAAAACTATTAACTATTAAGAAAATAATCTACTTATTAGAGGTTAATTTCTAATGTAATTGCTTCCTAATGAACATGCCTATGACGAATGCAATTACAATATAACAATATAACAATAATTAAATATATCAAATGTTCCAGCTACACTGTTCTTCATCCACTGACTGTTTCTAATGTTCATTTCCTTCTCAACCATTCCTAACTTCTACTCTTCTATATTTGAAGAATCTTCATTACTTGACCTTGTCTCCTTAACTCTGTTTGTTTCACAAAAAAACCTCCATGCTTCAGTTGCTTCTTCCATCATAGAGAATGACCGAAACAAACTTTTATTAAACTTAATCACTAAATCTACTCATTCTTCCTATGAAGGGTATATACCAGGTCACCTCCCTCCAAAAACAACATAATACTTGATAGATTTTTTTTTTTAAATCCATAGATTTATCCTTCACTTTTAGGTATATATTTTAAAGAAAAGTGTAACATATATATTTTAGAAGAAAATGGTGCATGAAGAGTAACATGATTTTTCCTTCACTTTTGGGTATATACTTAAAAGAAAAGTGTAACATATATATGTTTTAGAAGAAAATGGTGCATGAAGAGTAACATATCCTTTATATTATGGCTCTTTGTATTATGAAGCTCTTCATATTACTATAAAGAAATTATTTTTTAACGTGAAAATATTAAGCTTTTAATTGAAAATTCTTGAACAGGATTCAAGAATGATATTAATATGCACAAATTCCTGAAATAGATGATAGGTATATGCTCAGTACAGTAACTTCAGAGGCTACAATTACACTTAAAATTAACTAGGGATATATTTGGCTTTTCATTACTATTATTCACCATTTTTTCCCTTGAAAATCCATACCCTTTCTAGCCAAATTGTTGGGGATAGATTCTATCCCTTTAGATTTTCCGTTAAAAAAAATGGGATTCTAAATTTCTAATGAATAAAAAAATAAAAATAATTAAGCGGTAAAAAAAAATGAATAATTACAAATTTGTTGTACGAACTTTTCAATTTTTTCTATTTGAATGTCTAATCTTTTTTTTTTTTTTTGCAATCAAATGTCTGAATTTTAAAAAAAATACCGATGTAGTGTTTTCGGACAATTTAATATTAATTGGGTTTTGAATCATATTAAAATGGATTCACTTTTATTTCAATTATTAACTATATCATGTGTTACATACATTGCATTATATAAATGATAAAAATACTTTTATTACCTTATTAAATATTAAATATTGATAAAAATAACTTTAATATTAACTTTTACCATAAACAAAAAAGGTGAATGAAGAAGGGTAAATTTATCTTTTAAATAACGTAACACATGTGGCACATGATATGGTTAATGACTGAGATAAAAGTGGATTTCGTTTGATGTAACTAAACACTCAATCAACATCAAATCTGTCTGAGACACTATATTAGTATATTTTTTTAAAATTTAAACATTAAGTTAAAAAATTAGACATTTAAATAGAAAAAATTGAAAAAATTAATTACAAAATTTTTCCATGCAGACAACTTTTGGCGCCATATCGGCATTTCCCATAGATCTCCACATATTTATTTCTTATTCAAAAATCAACTCCTTTTGTGAATTGTGGAACACATAGCCATTATAGCTACCAGTTCCCTTCAATGATACCTAAAAATCTCCTCCGGCAACCCATCCCCACCCAAAAATGCAGTCTTGGTTGCCCCATCCTAGACCGCTGTCTCAACGGCGGCATCCCTTGCAATTCAATAACCGAAATCGTAGCCGAAAGCGGCACTGGAAAGACCCAATTATGCCTGCAACTTTCACTCTCCGCCCAGCTCCCTCTCTCTCTGGGCGGACTCTCTGCTTCATCTCTTTATCTACACACCGAATTCCCTTTTCCATTTCGCCGCTTACACCAACTCTCTCATTTCTTTCAATCTCAATACCCGCAAATATTTATCCATAATAATAACAATGGTAATAGCAATTGTAACCCTTGCGACAATATATTCATACAAAGTGTATACTCTGCTGACCAACTGCTCGATATAATGCCAAAAATAGAATCGTTTTTAGTAAATTCGAAAACCCAGTTGCCTGTTAGGTTAATTGTGATTGATTCAGTTGCAGCTCTTTTTCGGTCCGAGTTTGACAACACACCAATTGATTTAAAGAAGAGATCTTCGCTGTTTTTCAAGATTTCTGGGAAATTAAAAGCTTTGGCAAGCAGGTTTAATTTGGCTGTTGTGGTGAGTAATCAGGTGGTGGATTTTGTTGGGTCTGGTGATGGATTGAATGGGGTGAGGATTGGTAATTTGAGCAGCCTGTATTCATCTGGGAGGAGGGTTTGCCCAGCGTTGGGTTTAGCCTGGGCTAATTGTGTGAACTCAAGGCTTTTCCTATCGAGGGACGAGAGTGCTTTGGTGGATGGAGATGAAAGTGGTTCATTTTGTTGTCAAACAAGGAGGCGCCTTCACACTGTTTTTGCGCCTCATTTGCCTTATTCATCATGTGAATTTGTTATCAGGAGAGAAGGGGTTTTTGGAATTGATAGATAACGGTTGTTGTACAATATGGTATCATTTGAAGGTAGCAATTTTGGAATCATTTTTCTTTCTGATTTTATATCTACTTATTTATTTGGAGATCCTTGCTGCTCAGTCTTTTTTTGTTTTTTTTTTTTTTGTTATCCAGGTACAGATTCTTTTCTTTTCTTATGTGTGTATGAGTTTCTCTAGAATTGTATTCAAGTGGTTAACATAATTTAATTTTTCTCCTCTTATGGGTGTAGCTTTGTAAGTCGGAAACCTATTTATAATTAACCATCATTTTCAACATGAAGGCTGCATTACTTCTCCAAAAAAAAAGCTTTCTACTGTTGGAGCTTGTACGAGGAGTTGGCAATGATGGTGTAAACTCATTTGCAAAATTTTGTTTTCAGGGATATCTATTAGCTTGGATAGGTTATTCACTTGCATCTTGGATTTGCTGAAGGGTTGAAGAAAGCTAGCAATGGACTTATTAAACATGAACTCATATGCAGGCATGCAGACTTTGAATTCTAGAAGTTAATTCACAGTGAACATTTTGTCTAATTTAATTCATATAATTTGAGCATTCTAATACACCAAGTTTTAAATTATGATAGAAAATTGTTTGAAGTAGTATGCATATTTTATTAACTGGCTGCAGATTTGTGCATACTTGTATTCATATGGCATGAGTAATGTGTGTCAATGCATATGGCAGGAATAAATTGTATGAATGGTTATTATAATTTTGTTCCAAAACTTTAACTTGTTCTTTTTAGTTATCCAACTTTAATATGTATGTAACAAGAAGTACCCTAAAATTTTCCATCTAAATTTGATGATGTGGCAACTAGAATGTAAACATCATGTGCCATATTTTTATATACATAGTTTTTCATCAATTAATATTGGGGGTAGAGTAAATTTTTGGATAGTTAGAATGAATGATAGGCTCAACAAGATGAAAACAAGGCATAGGATGTGGCCATTCGAGTTGCCACGTCATGGAAAATACTAAGGTGTTTCCTGTTGAAACATAAATTAAAGTATTAAAAAGAAACAAATTGAAGTTTTTGGAACTAATTTGTAATTAAGCACAAAGGTTTGTGACCATTCATATAATTTATTCGAAGTTTGAGCATTTCAGGCACTCTTTTCTTTTTCCTTGCTTTACATGAAATGTTCTTTGAAGGGAATACTAAGCTTTTAAAGCTAGAACTTTCTAGTTTCTCTAACATGGCCAAAACACTTAGTCCTCTTGCTGTTAGTCTTGTTATGTGGGAAAGATTATATTGATCATCTTTGAGAGTTTGAAGTGAATGTTTTTCTTATCGGTTATGTGGTTTCCTATTATGTAGCTAGTCCTGGAATTTTTCCATTCTTCCGTATGCAAGTTTATGAATTTTCATTTATCAGAGAGCACTTCCAGAGTTGATTGGCTTGATATGAAATACTTGGGATTCCATAGACAAACAAAATTATCACTTTGGTAGAGTACCTTAACTTTTTTTTCTCTTTCTGTAGTCACCCTAGTGAAAAGTGGGATTGCTATGGGTATATTGTCCTCATTTGTATTATTCATAGAATGTGCTGCACTGTAAATTAATGTTCATATAAAAAGGTGTCATTGTCTCCCATTCATCTCTATGCATGTAGGGCAAAATTCAATTTTGATTCAACATGTGCATAGAAAAATTGGAAAAAACACAAATATTGCATTTTGGGAAGCCCTTGAGATGCATTTATAAAATGGAATATGTACATTACAATTTGTCAATAGCAAAACCTAGATACCGTGGAATCATAGAGCTTAGGAATATTTTTCGCAATTTCATCTGTTTTTTTTTTTCATGTCATTTTGCCAAAAAGGAATCTAGCGAGACAGTTTTGCTTGTCATTCAAAAAGCTCTAGAATTAATGGCTTCTAGTAACAACCTTGGTTCCTATCGTTTGTTGTCAAATATACAGTGTACTTAATGCTTAACAATTATGATAATCAACTCTATTGGAAACTTTAAATCAATCCCAAAATTATTGGGATTTGATTACAGTCAACTTTCCTTGTCTATATTTTTGTTGCATTTTAAACCTGCAAGCGCATGGTTGATGTGATCCTAGTTTTCAAAGAGGAAAAGGTCAAGATTTGTTCATGCTAATAAGGCAACTTTCATTTAAGAAAAGAGTAATTTGCATAAATTCGTATTTTGTGTAGCATACTTTAGTATCTTAGCCATAACTCACTCTACAAAACTCGGATTGAGATGATTCAAGAGGCTATTGAAAGCTAAGAAAGAGATCTACAACCTTGATGAAGATATCTGGAGTTAATTCGATCTTATACCCGAGTTAAAATTATGAAAGATTATCAGATCATGAACAAAATTGGGTAGATTGAATATACATCAATAAATGGGCCGTATCTCACTAAATTTAAATCAAAATGAAGCAATTCAAGATGCTACTAAAGACAACAACAAGGGGTACAACTTTTATGTTTTAGGTCAATTCAACCATCATCATATTGAAAAGTGTGCTGCATAAGTAAATCCGAATTTAACTAGGATTATATTTTCTTATTTAAGTAGAATTATATTTTTTTTATTTAAGAAGGATTTTGTTTTCTTGTTTAGTCAGGATATTAATTAGGTTTTATTTAGAGTTTTTCTAAACCTATATAAAGACCTTATTTTATGTAATCTAGAGGGTATGTAATCATGGATGATTAATAAAATTTAGAGAGGATTCTCTTTGGTTACTTGGTGGTTAACCATGTGACAACTTTTGTGACTTATCAATATATCTTTTAAACAATAGATTGTGACATCTTTTTAATAACCTTTATTGCTTGTTTATTATTGTTCAAAAGGTTAAAGTTTTGATATAGCGTTGGTTGTTTGGACTAACTATACATGAGGTGAAGGTTCTCTATGTCTGAATTGGAACTTGATTTGAACTTTTCTTGAGAATATGGGGTTAGGTTCATGTTGAACAGGCTCCTAGAGCATGTCGTCTAGTGGATTTGCATCACTTAGTATTAGAGCTTGGCTCAAATCAGGTTTTGTTAAATTCAATTCTACATATCCTTAATTTACTTTTAATTATTGTGGTTTTAAAAGTTTTCTTTTTGTGTCAAAAAAGTAAATATGTTTTTTTTTTTATGATTTTTTATTTAGTTGGTATTAGATTGATTCAATTGAATGATTTGTAACAAAGGGTCTTAGATTTGATATACCTAAGGTTTTAATTGGTCATATCAAATAAATTTTATACCTTAAGTTTGATTTTATCAATTTGTAATGAAGGGTCTTAGGTTTGATATACCTAAGGTTTTAGTTTGTTGATACAAAAAGGGTTTAAAGTAACTAATCTTCTACCTTTCATTTTTTTTTCTTTTAATTTCTAGTATTTTGAATTTATTTTCTATTTATGAGTTAAAAATATATATATGTGTCTTGATTTTTTTTTTAAGTCTCTTTAAAATTTCTTTATTTTTTTTTCTTGTGTTGTGTTCTTGAGTCTTTCTTAAATTAAAAAAAAAAAATTCAATTGCATGGAAGACAAAGATTTGATAACAAATCTTTTTGAAGAGAGGGAGAATGATGTGATCCTAGTTTCCAAAGAGGAAGAGTTCAAGATTTGTTCATGTTAATAAGACAACTTTCATTCAAGAAAAGAGCAATTCATATAAATTCGTATTTTGTGTAGCATACTTTAGTATTTTAGCCATAACTCACTCTAGAAAACTCGGATTGAGATGATTCAAGAGGCTATTGAAAGCTAAAAAAGAGATCTATAACCTTGATGAAGATATCTGGAGTTAATTCGATCTTATACCTGAGTTAAAATTATGAAAGATTATAAGATCATGAAAAAAATTGGGCAGACTGAATATACATCAGTAAATGGGCCGTATCTCACTCAATATAGATCAAAATGAAGCGATTCAAGATGTTGCTGAAAGGAAACAACAAGGGCTACAACTTTTATGTTTTGGGCTTGAGTCAACTCGGCCATCATCATGTTGAAAAGTGTGTTGCATAAGTAAATCCGAATTTAACTAGGATTATTTTTTCTTATTTAAGTAGAATTATATTTTCTTATTTAAGAAGGATTTTGTTTTCTTGTTTAGTTAGGATATTAATTAGGTTTTAGTTAGGGTTTATTTAAGCCTATATAAAGGCCTTATTTTATGTAACCTAGAGGGTATGCAATCATGGATGATTAATAAAAATTTAAAGATGATTCTCTTTGGTTACTTGGTGGTTAACTATGTGACAACTTTTGTGACTTATCAATCTATCTTTTAGATTGTAGATTGTGGTGTTTTTTTAATAACCTTTGTTGCTTGTTTATTATTATTCAAAAGGTTAAAGTTTTAATATAGCTTTGGTTGTTTGGACTAACTAAACATGAGGTGAAGGTTCTCTATGTCTAAATTGGAACTTGATTTGAACTTTCCTTGACAGCATAGGTTTGGGTTCATGTTGAACAGGTTCTTAGAGTAGGTCATCTAATGGGTTCGCATCAACAGTTGTGGTTACAGTAGAAAGATATCATTCCCTTAGAGACTATATATTAATTACTAACAATTTATACCTATGATCTCAGCTAGTATATTGAATAATTTAGCAAGGTTTAAAAATCTAAATAATAGACTTTTTATTAAAAGTAAAATTAAATATTTGTAAACATAAAGCCTAGGTTTAGTTTCACTATTCCAATACAATCATGAACACATTAACAAACAAAAGACATTGATTTCAATTAAGGGTAATTGCTCTAAAATAACTAAAGACTTTCTCGAGTTCAATTAAGCATGTTAAGATTAAAGTTTAACCTACTTTGATGAGTAAGAAGTTAATAAAAACTCATTAAGTTCCTTAACAATTATTGGTTTACTACCATAAACCTTTACCTACTGTCATGGTTCCTCAAAGAGCTTGCCTACTCATTGTGGTCGAGTGATTTAAGTTCTAATTGTCTTAAGCAAATGAATTCTCCTAACTCTCGTTGGCAAATTCATCCATAAACAGGCAATTAAATGGGCCTGGAATGATAAGAAGATAAATATTACAACATAAAGAATTAACTAAAATAAAAATTAAATATAAAAACCTGCGATCAAATCATGTCATGGAATAGCTACTCCTAATCAAGAATCTGAAAGAAAACTTAGCCAAATATGGCTATGATGAAATCCATAATTAAAAATCAAGAAAATAAGAAGATGAAAACAGAAAAGAAAATAAAAATAAACTCTTAGTCTTCATTGATTCCTGTCTAGGCGCCCTCTCTGTCTCCCCCTTTAAAAAGGTGTTCGTTCCTTATGTAGTGCTAGGGTATGAAAAAGTCATCTTTGATTTCTAATTCCTTCTAATTTTTGGAATAGGAAAATTCTGCCTTCCTAACACAGCTTTGAAGCACGGTCGCGCTTCACTTAAATAAAACTACAAATTTACTCAATATATAGCATGACATCTAACACGGGCAGATTCATTATCTATGCGTTATTTTTTGTCAAAATTCTTCACTTGCACGACATGTGCATGTCGTGTCATTGCTTTTGTTAACATTAAGTGTAGATGGCTTCTTCATGGCTCACGCATGGCTTAGATGTGGCTTGGTCATGGCTTTTCTCTTTTTTTATTGCTCTATCACACGACATGTGCATGTCATGTGTTTGTAAAAATTTGTTAACTCCTAAAGCATAATGGGGCCACTAGACATAAATTACAAAAACTAATTAAAACTTAAATAAAACTTCCAAAATATACAATACATAATAAGAATCCTAAATAAATAATAACTCATACAAAATTTCCTAATTAAACCCAAAAATTACTTAAATTAATTTATTCCTTATTTAGAATTTATTAAAATTCAACTCTAAAATACGTAAATAATAAATATATCAATTTTCTTCCTATTTCTATTCCTAGAATTATGTATCTAGTTTACGTAGTTTTTTTGCTATATATTGTACAGTCTATTGTCAAAATAATAGTATGTGAGGAAATCTGTTTCTTAAAATCTATGATTTCTGCCAACATAGTTATTTTTTGTCATTCCAATATAGAGCACTTAATATCATCAACACAATGACTGTTACATCATCAATAACAAAGTCCTCTGTCAACCCTGCTATTTATAATCCTTCTCCAAATTCTTTTTTTTTTTTTTGCTTTACTAGACACCCAGACTTTTCAAATAACCTAACATAAATTGAATGGGACTAATTTTCGTGAGTGGTTTTAGTCTGTTCTATTTGTAATCAAAGGTAAAGGCAAGATGAGTTACCTCACTGGTGACAACCCTATGCCTTTATATATTGCTATAAACTTTGGGAGCTAGGAGGTTGAAAACTCGATTGTCATGTCCTACCTATTTTACCAAACGACTAAAGAAATATGGCAAGCTGTCTAAGAGATGTATCTAGATCTTGAAGTGTCACGACCCAAAACAGGGACCATGATTGGCGCTAAGGAACGAGAATTCTTTCGAATCCAAAACCTGTCGCAACCTAAAATAAAATAAAACATACAATAGTAATAATAACAGTATTTAATGCAGCAGAAATAAAATCATAAATATCAAAATAATATCCATCACGGAATTTAAATCAAATCCATATCTCATATATAAATAAATCCTTTAATACAAGTTTCAGTTCAAATTCTTAAAATACATAACTCACATAAATATAATACATAAAACCCACAATTTATTTACAACTACTGTAGTGTCTAGATTATAAAATAAAACTTAAGACTCAGATAAGCAGTTTACATAAAGAAGCCGGGGCGAAAGAAATCCGGCGTATAGGCCTGCTACTAAGGTCTGAAGACGATGACTCTCCTGAAAAATAGTCAACGGAGGGGAGTCAGACATCACTGAGTGAATTACTATAATATATATACATGCATACTAAATGCCAATGCATACAGTCAACAATATATATATAATATGTATGTATACAAGCAATTACACACAGATGCAATAAAATCCTTTTATATATTTATTGAAAATCACTGGTTATGAAGGATCAAATAGAACCCTAGAATATCGCAACCTCAAACAGTGTTAGACAACACTCTAGCCATATCGGCTCACTTATTCCAAATATATTCACTTGATCCATTTGGACAGTAGACTGGCCCCGAGACACTAAGTCAACCGAGCTCCAGCAGTCTGACTATTAGTGTGATTGGCCCTGAGACACTAGGTCAACCGAGCTCCAGCAATCACACTCCCAAATCACATCACACATCAAATAATCAAATCCAATTAATATCCTCAAACAGGTTAGTAATATAGCCTAAATGCTATAAGTGTACCGGTACGTACTCGGTCCTAGTGCTGCCCACTAGGTAGCACGTTCTATCGATATCCTTCATTAAAATATAAAGCATACATTCTAAAAAAAACAAATGATGCATGAACTTAAACAAAAAACAACATAAACCATATATATTGGAAATATACCAAAAATAAACCAAGTATATTTTGAGTATATATACGTCAAATAAATCCAATATAATTACAAAATAAACTAAGAATATACCAAGAATATACATAAAAATATTTTAAGAATAATTTATTAATAAAACATGCATATAATTTGAAAATATACTAAAATAAGCCAAAAATAAACTAAAAATAAACTTAAGTAATAATTAAACCATTTATGCATATTTAATCAAAATAGAGCGTATATTTCTAGAATCATGCATCCTAGAGCACATATATATAAAATAGTAACTCACACTTAGTGCGCTCCTCGAGATGGGTCCGACAGGCCTGGTCCACTAGGCCTCGATCTCGGTGCAACTAAACAAACAAAAATAACAGACATCAGAATAAATCTAACAGAAAATCCTAGAAACTCGATCTAGAATATTAGACATAGAATTAAAAATCAGAATTCGACCGGACATCACATTTTATGAGAATTCCACCGAAAATCTAGCAGAACCTCCCCTGTAAAATGGACATCTCTCTACTCAAAGAGTAGAGCCGGCCCTGCAAAGAAACACACTTCAAAAAACAAACACAGAAACACATCCACAACCCCTCGGTCGAACTCCAAACTACAGTTTACCGACCGGGGTTCACAATTCACAAAATAATATAGAAATACCAAAAATACCCTTATATCATAGAAATACATTTTATAAGTAGAAATTACATAATTAACCCTAAAACACAGTAAAAACCGATAAAACTCATTTATTTAGAAAAATCATATATTATATATATAATTGAAAATAATTTACGAAAAATAGTTTTAATTAGTTAAAAAATACTAAATAATATTAGAAATCATTTTTATACCTTAAATAACTATTAAAACCAATTTAATTATATTTTTAGTCAATTTAGATTGAAATTACCAAAATACCCCTATATATATAAATATACTAAAATTACTCCAAAAATTCACCAAAAATCATATAATTGCACAAAAATTAATTTTATCAACATATTTATCAATAATATCAATAATTAAACTCAATTAACTAATTAATAAAAACACAATTATCCCAATTTTTCAAAAATTACATAAACTAATTAAATTCAAAATAAATACATAGAAATTCAAAAAAATTACAAATAAATTTCTATAATTCATTTTAACACCTATATTTATCATAAAACATAATTTCATAATTTAATTAATTAATTTTCAAAAATTAGAAAATAATAATAAAATATTCAAAAATACCCAAAAATCAAAATAATCTCCAAAAATTCACAAATGTAGATTAAGCTACTAGGATCAACATTTGTTAAGGGACTTTTCATGAATCAATAAATTCTAAGTTCAAAAAATTCAAGAAGCTAAAATGGCCAAATTGAAGATTTAGCTCAAACCTCATCAACCACTTGTTTTTCGGCCAAAAGGAGCTTAGAATAGGGACCACCAGAGCTCAAGGAGTCGATGAAGACTGGCGGTGCACGAAATGGTGGTCGGAATCGTGATCGACGACGAAGAGCTCCACTTGCTGCCATCGCGAATTCCGGGCGTTCCAGCGGGCTTCCGGCGGCCTGGTCATGTCGGAGAGGAAGAGGAAGGAAGGGGGAGGAGGTTGGCGGCAGCTGATGGCGGCGAAGGGCGTTCCGGCGTGGTGGAACGGGAGGCGCAATGAGGGTAGGGCGTCGGGAGAGAAGGAGAAGGAGGGAGGGGCAGATTGGTAATTTGCCAAACTTGATTTTTGTTAAATATAATATATATATATATATATATATATATATATATACTTTACACTATATATTAAAATAATATAAAATCACACACATTAAATATACACCACACACATATAATTTAATATTTTAAAATTTAATACACTAAAAAAAATATTTAAATAATATTAAAACTAATAATAAATAATAAAATATTAGGGTAATTAATCAAACCCTAATTAAATAAATAAGTACACATATATATGTTATTTAGTACTTCAAAAATATATATGAGTTCATGCAAGTCCGGAAATCTATTTAATATAATTAATAATAAATAATTTACGTGAAAATTTCTCCGAAAATAGTATTCTCGAGAAAATTTTACATAAAGCACTTAAAATAATATGCAATAATTAAAATAAGTTTTAAATACATATTAACTCGTAAAAATATCATAATTATATACAAAATTATTAACACTGCATATTCCGATGCAGTATTAAAATATTTAAAAACTCGGGATATTACATGAAGACACTACTTAGTGTCTCAAGATTCGATCAGCAATATGCAATACTCGAAAAGGGACTATATTTGTAACCGATTACTATAATGTGCTATTTGAATTTAATATGAACCCTAAAAGGGATTCAAGTGCAAGCTTGGAGCCACATAATGAAGAATTCAAGCTAATTAACTTAATTTCCTATTCTGAAATTATATAGCTTGATTTGGATGAATTTTGAATTATTTTTATATTTTGGAGTTAATAAGGAAGATTGTTAAAGATGTGAGAAGATTCAAGAATATTTCAAGTCAAAGTTAATAAGTCAACAAGTCAAAGTCAAAGAATCAACTGGTCAACGATCAACGATCAACATCCTACATGACATGTGACATGGCATGTTTCAATGCTTAGTTGTTATGAGTTGTCATTAGTTGTCAATTTTGTCTTTTCAAAGATAAGTTGTTATTAGTTATCCTATTTTGAAGGAAACCTCCTTATTAAGGAATTTCCTATATAGGTATCTTTAGGAATAAGGAAGAAAACTTTTTCCTTCAAGGATTAGGTTATTTATATGCCTATATAAGGGCATAAACTATGCAAAATGAATTAAACAATTGAAATATTAAAAAGTGAGCTTTTTCCTTAAACTTTGCAAGTTTACTTTAATTGTTTCACTTCTACCTTTCATTACAATTGCTTGGTTAGATTAGACTTAGAATTGTGTGAATATTCATTTTTTAATAGATAAGTATCTTGCTTTAATTTAATAAGCAAGAGGTTTAGCTCCATCAACACAACCTATCCTTAATGATCCTTAGGCTAATATTCAAAGTTGAATGTGCATTCTATTTTCGTTATAGGTAGGGTTCGTATAATTTGGCATCAGAGCCAAAATTCAAGATTTGGTTATGTATATTTTAATTTTTTTATAATCTTTTCTACTTCTTCTCAATTCTTCATAGATTAAAAAAACTTTTGAGTGAAACACAAGAGCATTCATATCCTTGAGTGTAAACACATAAGGGAGTGCTTTGTGAGGATTTTCTTTTATATCTTTTCAAATGTGATTTTTAGCATGGACATGCCTTATTTTCTTGGTGGGGATGATCCTTATGTTTACTTAAAATGGGTGCAACAAATGGAGGAGATATTTGATTCTCTTAAGATAAGTGATTTTAAAATCTGTAACTTACTTCTAATAAATTTTTGGGTCACGCTGCTATATGGTGGGAAGATTTTATGGTAAATAAGGTTAGAAATTAGGAGTTAATGACTAGATATTTCATTCCTCATGATGTTAGGAATAAATTCTATCTTAAATTGCAAAGACTTAAACAAGGTGATGAATTAAATGTTGATTATTATGCTAAAAAGTTTAAGTTTTTTATGATTGCAAGTGATTTAGGAGAATCTGAAGGGCAGAAAATTGCAAGATTCATAAGCGGTCTTAAGAGTGAAATTAGACAATATCTTATATTTATAGTAAAATTTCAACTTATTTTGTCTTTGAAGGATGTAATTACACTTACTTTGGATAGAAAGAGTTGGAGTAATAAGGTTGATAATCAAAGTGGTGCTAATGTTGAAGTGGTATTAAGTGATTATGAGAAGAAATATGAGCATCAATTATATGATCAAACTATGGAGAAAAGCTTTATTCATGAAAAGAAGTGTGAAAAAGAAGTGGTTGTGTGTGATGAGATCAAAATAAAGTGTGAATCCAAGAATAGTGAAAGTGTTGAAGTCATTGAAGCTAATAAGGAGTGTTTGCAAAGTTTTAAGCAATCTAGTGAAGTTGTACAAGGATTAACTACTCAGGAAGTTGCTAAGAGTGCATCTTGTGATCATGAAGAGTGCATGCATCATCGAGAAGTTTGTACACAAAATAAGAAGGGGAATAAATAGTTGGTTATTCATCATGATTATGCTAACAATTTTAATCTCTCTTTTTCTAGTGTTTTAAAAATTGTTTTATAGACTTTTATACCATATAAAGATTCATTTGATGATGTTATTGAAGTTCCTTATGTCCACAATACAATCTATGGAATCTTCACTTGTACTAAGAAGAACTTGAGATATTCATGCTTCAAGTTTATAAGGAAGCAACAAAAATACCATCCTTACAAGTTCGTGGATAAGAATTTTATGTTCAATCAAGTTCAAGTTATGTTAAAGCTACTTCTATGGATCCTTACTTCAAAGGAGAAGCTTTCAACAAACTTGTTTGTGTTTGACCTTGGAGGATTTATGAATTTATTAACTTTAGAAGATGGTTATGATTCAAGGGTGAATCATCTTCAAAAGGAAGGAAATAATATGAACCCTAAAAGAGATTCCAGTGTAAGCTTGGAGCCACATAATGAAGAATTCAAGCTAATTAGCTTAATTTCCTATTCTAAAATTAGTTAGCTTGATATAGATGAATTTTGAGTTATTTTTATATTTGGAGTCAATAAAGAAGATTCAACAAGATGTGAGAAGATTCAAGAATATTCTAAGTCAAAGTCAATAAGTCAAAGTCAATGGTTAATATCTTACATGATATATGACATGGCATGCTTCAATGCTTAGTTATCATGAGTTATTATTTTGCTTAGTTATAATGAGTTGTCATTACAATTTTGACTTTTTAAAGATGAGCTGTCATTAGTTGTCCTATTTTGAAGGAAACCTCTGTACTAAGAAATTTTCTATATAAGTATCTTTGGGAATAAGGAAGAAAACTTTTTTATTCAAGGATTAGGTTATTTACATGCCTATATAAGGGCTTAAACTATGCAAAATGAATTTAAGGATTGAAATATTAAAAAGTGAGGTTTTTACTTAAACTTTGTTCTTTTAAAACTTTGCAAGTTTACTTGAATTGTTTCACTTTTATCTTTCATTGCAATTATTAGGTTAGATTAGACTTAGAATTGTGTCAATGTTCATCTTTAATATTTAAGTATCTTGTTTCAATTTAATAAGCAAGTGGTTTAGCTCCATCAACACAACCTATCCTTGATGATCCTTAGGCTAATGTTCAAAGTTGGATGTGCATTCTATCTTCGTTATAGGTAGGGTTTGTATCAAAATTATGGCAAGAGATGGACTTGTTCTATAGAACAAGTTGCAATTGCACTGAAGATTGCGTAAAGTACAACAAGATGCTTAAGAAATAATGGGTATTTAATTTCCTTCATGGTCTCAATAAGGATTTTGATGAAGTTCATGGTCATCTCCTTGGCAAAAAACCTCTTCCTACTATCCAAGAAGTATTTGCAAAAGTTAGACGTGAAGAAAGTTGAAAGAGAGTAATGCTTCATACTCCTAGTCCTGAAGCAGAAGTAACATAATAGAGTTATGCATTAGCTGCCAATCAAAATGAATCCTCTCACACTTGGAGTCACATGTTAAGGATATGGTGTGATTATTGCAATAAACCTTACCACACCAAGGAACCTATTAGGAAATTCATTATTAACTTATAAATTGAAGGCCATAGAGTCAACGCAAGTTGAACCAATTTGCCTATGCAGCTAAATCTATTTCTGCCTTTACAAAATCATACTAACCCTCTTTTATAGCTGAACAAATAGAGCTATTAAAAAACCTCTTAGGTTAATCCAAATCCACTAAGGGGTTAGACTTTGTCCCATAATCATCCACTGCTTCCATTACCTAACGAGGTAACATAAAATTATCTTTTTTATCATGGAAGTTCACAGGTGAAGGTTGGATTATAGATTATGGTGCCTCAAATCATATGACTAATTATGCTACTGGTTTTTTATACTTTAGAAAATGTGATGATGACATAAGAGTTACAGTTGTTGATGAGACTTACTCTACCATTGTCAACCAAGGGGACATTAACCTTTTTAGCCTAAAATTATAATATATTCTTCATGTTCCATTTCTTCAATGCAATCTTCTTTCTGTTAGCAAAATAACTAAAGATCTCAATTGTATGGTAACATTTTTTTTCTTAATGTGTATTTCATGATTTGTCTTCAAGGAGGATGATTGGTAATACTGAGGAGCAAAATGACCTTTACTATTTATATGGTGTGTGTTCTTCTCTAAGACTAAATAATTTTTCATTGTCTATCACTTCCAATTCCAATGTTATGCTTTGTCACAAATGCCTCGAGCATCCTAATTTTACCTATTTAAAACATTTGTATTATGGCTTATTTAATAATAGAGAGGTTTCTTTTTTTTTTCAATATGAGGATTGTATTTGTGCAAAACAACCATGATAACAACATCCCATTTAACTTTATAAACCCTCACAACTGTTTCACCTTATTCATAGTGACATTTAGGGACTAGTGCGCTTTTCAAATATAATAGGTTTTCGATGGTTCATCACCTTTATTGATGATCATATTCATACTTGTTAGGTTTATATCATGAAAGACAAATCTAAGGTTGGTTCAAAATTTTGACAATTTCACAAACTAGTCACCAACATTTTCCAATCTTTTATTCACATTCTCCATATTGATAATGGAGGAGAGTATTTTGTACATAAGCTTAATAACTACCTGGTTGAACATGGTATTTTTCATTAAAGTTCATGTGTTTATACTCCTCAATAAAACAAGGTTGCTGAACAGAAAAACCAGTATCTTTTTGAAGTTGCCAGATCCATTATGTTTACAACTCATGTCCTAAACTCCTTCTGAGGAGAAGATGTGTTTATTACAACCTATCTCATTAACCATACCCTTTCTAAAACACTCAAATTCCAAACTCCATTAAATTGCTTACTTAAATACTTTCGATAAGTTTGAATGCTCAACTCCCTCCACCTCAGGTATTTAACTACATTCATTTATCTACAATACAAATCCTAACTAAAGAAAACTTAAACCCAAAGTAATCAAATGTATTTTTCTTGGCTACTCTCCAACCTAAAAAGGTTATAAGTGTTATTGCCCAACGTCAAAATGATTTAATATATCGTGTGATGTAACCTCTCTTCAAAATGAACCATTCTATTCCAATGCTTCTCTTTAAAAGGAGAAATCTAATGAAGATAATCATTAGGATTCTTCTATTTCACCCTTTATTTCTATTCCTACTTATCCATTCCAAAACCTTTTTGAGCCTACCCAAATATCAGGTTAAGGGGGAGAACTTGGTCTAATATTGAACTAGAACCATAACCAAATTTTGGTGTACTCTAAAAGGCCATGAGTTCCTCTTCAATGCCAACCATTTGAGCCACAACAAAATCCATATCTTGAAATCATACAAGAAAATGCTATTATGATTAATAATCTTGATATTCCAATTGCCTTCAGGAAGGGAGTAAGATCTTGCATTAAACACCCTATTTCTAATTACCTAACCTACTCCATGTTATCTTCAAATCATAAGGCATTCACCTCAATCATTGATGGTGTGGAGATAACAAAAGATATTCAAAGTGCTATGCAAGATTCTAGATGGAAAAAAGCAGTATTGGAGGAGATGAAGGCCTTAATTGATAATGAGACATGGGATATTGTCGAGCTACTTGGAGGAAAAAAATTATTGGGTGCAAGTGGATATTTATAATGAAGTATGGGTAAAATGGGAATATAAAAAGATATAAAGCAAAGTTAGTTGGTCAAACCTATGACATAGACTACCAAAAAACTTCTTCACGAGTAGTGAAATTAAACTCCATCAGAGTTCTTCTATCACATGCTACCAACCTTGATTGGGAATTGCATCAAATGGATGGAAAAAATACTTTTTTAAACGAGAAATTAAAAGAGGAAATTAATATAGTAATCATAGGTGATGATATTCGGGAAATTGACAGACTTAAAAGGCAGCTACAAACTGAATTAAGGTAAAGAATTTAGGAAAACTCAAGTATATTCTCAGGATGGAAATAGCTAAAAGCGAATAAGGTATTTTCATCTTTTAAAGGAAATATACTTTTGATCTTTTAAAGGAAACTAGAAAACTTAGTTGTAGACTAGGTATAACACCTTTAGAACGAAATTAGAAATAAAGAATTATAGAGGAAGATCCACCAGTAAAAAGAAAAAGATATCAACATTTGGTTTGTAAGCTTATATATTTATCCTTCACAAGGCTAGATATTGCCTTTAATGTAAGTGTAGTTAGTCAGTTTATGCACTCACCCACAAGGAGGCATCTTGAAGCTGTAAACCAAATCCTTCAATATCTAAAAGGAACTCCAAGTCAAGGGCTATTATTTAAAAAAAAAACTAGTCAAAGGGAAGTTAAAGGTGAAAGGACTCAGTTATGTAACTTAGACATCAAATGTTAAGTAAGGAAATTTTCAAAAATTTACATAACATAACCCTTGATCTAATCAAGAATTCCAAACCTTAGGATCCAATTTGCAATTCAACACATAGCTAATACACATTGCATCACAAAATATAAGTAATCAACAACTTATGAATTCTAAATTTCAAGAAAACTTGCAATCTCCCAAGTTTGATGTAAACCATAAGTATTCTACTATATTGGTATGTCCTCCTTTGATTCAACTCTTGACCACAAGACTCTCCTAAGTTATATATATATATATACGATTTAATAAAATTAAACATATCTCTTAATGGAATTGGGCTTAACCATTGGGCCAACTCTTGACCCAAAAACTATTCCATCAAACAAGTGGACTTAAATAAGGTAAATGGGCCTTGTCTATTACTTGGTTTAATCTTTAGTCCAAAACTCTTTTGGGCCTAGGTTCATAACACTTGGGCCATTAATCCAAGTAAATAAGAAACAACATGTATCCATTATTAATTTAATATCTTAATTAACATCTCATATTAATTAAGCATAAATTAATAATTAAATCTTTCATTGAAATTAGATTTCATGATATTCTAGAATCATTGCTTTAAGCAAAAATCTAAAATCGTAATTAATTGATTAAACTCTTTAATCAATAATTAGATTAATATCAATAGAGATTTGGTAAAACCTTTTAGGTGTGACTTACTAGGTTCATGTCTAATGGGCAATAAGAAGATAATATCAACACTTGATATTATTTAAAACTCCTTTCAAGTCTAAATGTGAAAATCTCAATTATTCACATTTAGTTCTCATAAGTTGTAAATGACCCCTAGCATTGATATCACAACTACCCAATTAGAAATGAATGTATTCATTAATTCACACAAACCCTTTGGTCATAATTACTGTGCACTAAAATTCCTTCATTAAAAGATCCCAATATAGCCTAAAGTCTAAGGATAAGTCAAACTCTAATACCTATATCATATAACCTCATTTTGAGTTCTATCTCTTGATAAAACACAACAAATACTAGAAACTCTTTCAGACTATTATGTTTGTCCTGGCCAGGAACTTATTCATCAAGAAAAGACTTAGATAGCATAAGATTTTATCTCGGTTCACTCCGATTAATGAATTTCATCTTCATTGAACACTCATCCCTACATTTAACTGACTAGAGTCACCATACACCATATACTCATATGTGAATAACATAAGTATGTAAGCAGTAACAAACTCTAACAACTCAAACGTGGATGACTGTGTCACCTTATATCAAAGGACTATATGCACCAAGCGTCACTATTCGATCCACCCATCACATGAGTATCCACATGTCTATTCTTATATCTCATATCAAGTAGCATGAGATTCACTAGTTCCCACTATTAGTATCATATAATAATCAAGAAAAATAAATAGAGGTGATAGTCTCATTAATATTAACCAATTACTAATTATACGACTATTAACATGTTATAGTATATGTACTAAATAAGTTTGTAACTCATATTATTAACTCTTGATAATAAATTTATTTAACACAATGCTAAAGGGTAAATACTTAAATAAACAAACACTTTATTTAAATAAATATTATATTGCCATTTTACATAATTTACAATGTCATTATACATTACTATAATGACACTAGGGCACATTTATGCTAACAGAAGGCTTTTTTTATGCCAATGGGGCAGGTTCTATAGAAGACAAGCACAGGATATTACACTAAATTGTGGGGAAATTTAGTAACTTGGAGGAGTAAAAAGTAAACTGTTGTTGCCCGAAGTAGTGTAGAAGCAGAGTATAGAGCCATTGTTCAAGGAGTTTGTGAACTTATTTGGCTAGAAAGGCCATTGATGTACTTAAATATACCTCTGTTGGGATCTATGAAGTTATATAATGATAGCAAATCTGCTATCAGCATTGCTCATAATCCCATCCAGCTTTATTGGATGAAGCAGGTGAGAATTGACAGGAACTTCATCAAAACTAAGATCGAAAATAGAACAATTAGCTTGTCTGATGTACCAACAAATTCATAAGATGCTGATGTCCTTACAAAAGCATTATTAAAATCAGAATTTGATTCATGTGTTAGCAAGCTGGGAATGATTGCTATCCATTCACTAGCTTGGAGCAATCATTCCCTGCTTGAGGGGAGTGTTGGAAACTCTAAATCAATCCCAAAATTATTAGGATTTGATTACTGTCAACTTTCCTTGTCTGTATTTTCTTCCTATTTCAATTCCTAGAATTATGTATCTAGTTTAGGTAGCTCATAATTGGGTAAAAAAAAAACTGCAATAGCAATCGTAGTAGTTGGACCCTTGCTTATAGTTGTAAATTTCAGTTTTAAGTATGGATTTTTCTTATAAAGTTGTAAAGTTTGCTGCTATAAATACAACTTTGTTAATGATAAGAGTGTGGGAGTTCAGAAATTTTCTTTGTTTTTAGTTCTTTTGTTTCTTGGTTCTCACCACTCCAATAGTGGTATCCGCGCTTTGATGGTCTTTGGGGGGCTTATTTTTGTTTGTTTGTTTATTTTTTTTTTTTTTTTTTTAAAAATGGCTGTCCATAGTTGGTACATTTTTTTTGTTTTCTTTTTTGGAAAAAGCTGTCTTCCCTCCTTTCAAATTGAAAATGAATGAGGTGTCTGATTTTTATGTTTGATAAGCTTTGTTTTAACATTTAACAAAAAAGCTGTGTTTTTTCTGTCAAAAGAAAAAGTTTACTTGAGTTGTTTGCTACAAGTTGTTGGACATGGGTGTGTCTAAACCTATAACACAAAGCTGAAGCCTTGGAAGATAAGAACTTTCCAAGATGAAGATATTGATTTTCAACAAAATTGTCAAGGAGGAGTGTTAGAATGTAACACTTTTCTGGTCATTGAAAATTCTAGAAAGATTAGTAACTTGTAGTGGAACTGAAAATCAGCTCATAATTGGGTACAAAAATTTGCAATTGTAATTATAGTAGTTGGATCCGATCCTTACAAGTAGCCGTTAATTTCAGTTCTAAGTAATGTTTTTTCTTGTAAAGTTTGCTGCTATAAATACAGCAGCTTTGTTAATGAAAGAGTGTGGGAGTTGAAGAAAATTTCTTTATTTTTAGTTCTTCTGTTTTTAGCTTTCACCTCCCCAACACATTCAAACTCAAAACATTTATGATAACTCATGGCGTTAATGGTTTAACTTAAAATGTGAGTAACAAGAATATAGATTTTGTAGGTAGGTTGAATTGTGCAAGTATAACTGGAAATTATTAGCTCGATCTTGATCCAAGTTTCTGAAGTGTTTTTCATGTTGGTGACTTTTCAGGATTCCTATGGAGTTCCTACAATACAACAAACAAAATTACATTTCATGTTACTTGATCCACTTTGCTCACATTCTGGAAATTGTTTCCTCTTTTTGTACAGAATGAGAGAGATCTCATGTGATATTCATGTTGGTTTTGATTGAATAGGTTCAAGTTCTGCAAGCGCTCTTGGGATCGAACAGTTTGGTTGGTTGAGAGTTGTGACAGTCTGCAGCTCAGTTTGGTACTATTTTAATGTGTGAAAGAAATGGATTTCTTGGCAATTAGAAAAGATATTATCTGCAGATTTGTTGCAAAGACATCCTGCTCTGGTTTTCTTGCTTGCTTCTGCTGCATGCTTCTGTTTTCCTGTATAGGATGAGCAGCCTGCTGTTCATGATGTTCCAGGCGCTGTCATTCTGTTATTCTACTCTAAACTGCACTTCAGCAGCTGGATTTTACATTAATTTCATGTACTCGTTGCACAGGCTTTAAATTAACCACCAAATCCAATTTGGATAGTGCTAAGCCTAATTCTTGTAAATCTTTCTTTTTTTTTTTTTTTTTTTTTTTTTTTTTTTTTTTTTTTTTTAGCTACTGATGTGCAAGTTCTCTAATGCCTTTCTTGTGTGTACTAAGTACCATGCTCATCGTTTCCATGCTATGGGAACTGAAAAATGCTTTTTCATTTTTTTATTTTGAAAAAATTTAGTTATCACAGTGAACTTTTCTTTTTTTTTTTCTACGAACTCTGCACTTTAATTTATATATAATTTTGCTCTGCACTTTTGTTTTTCTGAGTCAGTATTACTAATGCTTAGCAAAATATCTAATTCTATCCATTTAATTTTTGGAACTTCCAATATGTTCATATATGTTTAATTTTTAATGAATTAAATTCTTAATATTTTTTAAATTATTAGTTTATTTCTATTGATAAATATTTAGTTTTTTTTTTTTTTTGAAAACGATAAATATTTAGTTAATTTTAAAATATTTAGCTAATAAATTTATAATTTAACTAATTCAATTCTGCATTATTATTAAAAGATATACACAACCTTTTAAGCTTTTTATAATTTTAATTTTGATAATTTTATACACAAAAATTTTGGAAGAAGTTCTTGAATACTAAAAATGTATTACATACAACTGTTAGATTTGTAATATATATTTAAAATATTTTACACTTTATTAATGAAAGCGTGTGTTTATATAACTAATCTAACCACGAAATGTAATACCATCAAAGTAAACAAGAATTTCTAAAATCATCTTTTTGTCTATATCTTTTCTTTCTCCTCTTAATATATTTTTCTTCGGCCAATTCTCTTTTTCTTCCACTACCAACTTACTCCCAATTCTCTTTTTCTTGCACTACTAACTTATTCTTTATTTGGTTTAATTCCATTAAAAAAAATTCATTTTCAAATAAATTTTAAATAGAATTTATTTAATTCAAATATACTTTATTAATAAGAGTTTATTTAGTTCACAAAATTAAAAAGTTTGAATTCAAAATAAATTTTACGAAATTTTCATTTACATCAAACATATTTACTTAAATTTGTAAATAAATTTCACAAAATTTTGTAAAATTTATTTCAATGCATATTGCAATACCACAGTTGTCTTGGTGGAATGGATTTTGATTTTAAGTATATGCCTAGGTATAAATCAATCAAACATTGTGTTGTTTTTTTTCCTTTTCCCTTGTTAATCAATGAACAATTTTTATATCCATTTTATTTATTTTTTTTTTTTCACTTACAAAAACATTAAGCTCTCTCCACCTCCTCGCAAGACTATTTGAAAAAGAATGTAGCAATGGCAGTTGAAATCAAGAGAATATTTACTGCAAACAAATAAAAGCTCCATTGTTACAATTCAGACTCATTTGCACTCCCAAACTTTCGATTTTAAACTTGAAGTTCAATTCAAATGAGATTCTGTATACTTTGAAATACATTTGTGACTACACGAATATACATTTTCTTTGGCTATGGTAGGTAATCTAAACAATATTCTATTCCTGTTGCTATTCTCACTCCCTGTATTTTCACAGAGCTAAAGCTCATCCTAGTCCCAAACTTTATAAAGAGAAGAAGATGGGAAGATGTTGGCAATTTGTTAGCATCCATCCTTGATTCATGCCTTCTCCTCTTCAGAAATAACTTCAGCACCTGAACCAAGAAACACCATTAACATCAAATTTATCCTATTAATAACAGATTATTGTCCAGCTGCATTGAATGTTTTCACAGAGAAGCTTTTGATTCTTAAATGTTGAATTAAATTTAGATCTTTATCAACCAATAGTAATACTACTGAAGAAAACAAGTGATAAAAGTGAAAGCCTGGAATAACTTATTGTGACTTGTGAAGGTTAAGTCGTGCTCGTGCACTCCTTTAAAATGGACAAGACCCCCAAGGACCTTTCTTTTTCAAATGCTGAATATAATACTTAATGAAAAAACAACAGAATAGACCTAGGTGAATCTGAAAGCTTAAACCAGTTACATATAATAGATGTGAGAGAGGGTTGCATAACATCTACTATTCAAATATTCAGGAATACCTCCGAGAGAGATTAGTCACACATGATATGTTCTGTTCTGTAACACAAGATACTCGTAAAAATAATGACTAAACCCACTGCCACAAACCCCCAACAGTCCAACTTAGCTCCCATGCTAGGAATGCTAAATCATAAAAAGAAGAGGGAGGGATGGAGTTATGAGCTATGTTATGAGTCATTCTGCACTGCCAATTGCCACAACATGCACATCATGAAATTTCACTTTTAGTTTTAAGAAAACACTTGTTAAACATGGATCAGGTGGCTGTTTCTATCCAGCCGCTTGAGAACTGGATAATTTGAAGCCCTAGTTGAAGGCAAATTTCTGGCAAGTTATGAGAGCTTATGTCAGCCTAATGCCCTGCTGCTACGAACCATAGAACAGTTTCCTCTCATCCAATTTATTTTAATCATATTTAAGTATTCTAAATAGAACTTGGATTTACATTCTGTAATTTATGTACCGTAGGAAATAGTGGGTATTGTATCAATCAGCTGATGTCTGGTTTCCATGGTATTTGTACTTTTACTACCAACAGTTCACCAAAAGAAAAATAAGAAGCACAAGGACTAATACCATTTCAAGTTCTAGGCTGAAATCTAAAATCACAGTGATGTGAAAAAAAAGCACGTGTATTAAGATTCTTACTAAACATTCCCATTAACATATTAGGATGAATTTGGAATTGTGGTCAATAGAAACATTAGGCACCCGTACAGCCCAAGAAGCAGAAACAAAAACCATCCTTAAAATCTTTTATCTCAGCTCCAAATTAAAAAACTGCAAGTTAATGCTTGATTACCAACTCTCTTGGTTTGGTAACAAGTTGTCATACCATAGAGTTGGAAATGAAAATGCATATCCAATCAGTTGAAAAAGAAGCAAATGCTCTATTAACAGTTCAATTCTTTGAATTCTGTTTGTAAAAGTAAAATGTAGATAAGTAGCATTATGGTAAAGTAGAAAACAGTAAAATGTAAAAGTAATTTGGGCAAAAGGATTACCTTTCCACCGATCATGAGCAGTAAAATACCACTTCCTCTCAAGCTGAATAAACTAGAAAAGGCACTGCGAGAAATGAAAGAAGAACCCATTTTTTAAAAAAGAATCTTACTTGCATGAAATTATTTCTTTTACATCTGTTATTTATACCTAGAGAACACACGATCACTAAAATCTATGTTACTAACAGGCAATAGGAAGAAAGCTTTCTGTCTGGCCAAGCAATTTAAAATGACAAATCGAGGAAAAAGTTGACAAAGCAATACAGATTCTGCTAACGATCAAACAAGAAGTTCATTCACATGTTGCAGAACCAAAGTTAAGAAACAGAGCTCCTAAATTCTACAATTTTATGCATTTCCAAGTCCAACCCAAGATAAGTATCATAATTTTTGGATTGACTATGCTAGCTAAACATTTCCTAGAAATAATAGCCACAGTAGTTTCCAGAAATGTTAAAACATTGCAACTAAAATTTTGGAAATTGTATTTGCATGCACTAAATCTTGTAACTTGAATTAAATTAAATATATGACTAATTTTATAATTGAACAATTGGCATTATGTGTTTGGAAGCATCCCACTAGCTGTAATGCTGTAAAAGGTATTCCACCTTGACATTGTTTAGAAACATGCTCAATCTGCAAAATTCTCTAGCAATAAAATAAATGGTAGTTTTAAAAGTATTAATCCGTTGTGTAGCCTAGTGGTAAAATGAGACCACTTCAGCAGCGGCTGCCAAGGTTCAACTCACAACAATCCCCTTCCTAATAACAACAAATAAAGACTACATAAATTTCTGAAGAGAGATAACTACTAAAACTATAAGGTGTATTTTCTCAAGAATTATGCAGCCCAACAGCAACAAATGAAATGTATGCTTAGTTCAAGAACATCACAGATGGTTATTATTCAATCTATGCTATTGAAAATAGCTTCTTTAAATATTTAATTAGTCAATAGTGTCCAAAATATCATATCATTACAATATGCAGACTCATAAACTTAAATTATGCAAGTCCAATTCCAATTGGTGATCTCATGTCTTAACCAGAAGATTTTAAAAAGTAAGCAAGAATAAGGGATACAGCAGCATTTAGTCTCAATTTCTTTAATTTCTTGAACCCAAAAGAAAAAAAAAAAAAAAAAAACACACACACACACACACACGTGGTTAAAAGAAACAAGGACTTACCAATTAAAAAAATACTTAGCATCAAAGCAAGTGTAAGTTGGACAGAACAACTAAACTGCAAGTGTAGCGGTGCTTGTAATTGCCTTTGGAAACCACCAGCCTGACCAAAAAGCTGCAAAAGCTCGATAATTAATGAACAGATTTGCATATATAAACATGTATAGCAACAAAAACAAAGATGATGAATATTTATGGATATTATAAATTTTAACAGCTTTTATTTGCCATTTAAGATTAAGACCACATTTCATACGTCCGCAATGATTAAAAATTAATCATGTCCCTTAGTAAACACATGATTTTATACCTGATTGAACATACTAGATGATCCATTCACTCGAGATATGTCTCCAAACCTTTGCTTCCAAAAGAGAGGCTTGGATCTTTTTTCCTTTGGTGTGTCATCAATTCTTGGCACTCTGTTCCTTTGTTCATCTTCATCAGCAATTACAATCTTTAAAGCACCAATATTTGGTGAACTCCATGTTCTCCTTGTCCCCGATGTTTTATCAGCTTGACTGATTATATCATCCCGCACTCTAGAAATATCTCTCTCTTCGACATCTATTACAAATTTATCATTTTTGTTATCAGTAGCATCATTAACATCTTTTTCATTATAAGTACTTGCACATGTTGCATTAAGAATAAAATCTGTGTCTTTTATTGTATGATGGTTCTCCATAGGAGGATTTTTTGTAGATCTTGAAGAATTGCAATCATCTTTAACTCTTTTTGGAGTTTGGGGAGTTCCAGAGAGAAATAATGCCAAATCATCACGTTCTTCTTTATTCAGATTAACCCATGGAAGAGGTTGCTTTCCTTCCTCGCTAAAAGCTTCCCTTAATGCTGCTTCAACACATGATATTTGACTTTCAATGGCTGCAACAAACTGTTTATGCCTAGATGCTGTAATATCATTGCAACGATGCCCATGGCTCAACCTGACAGCCCCCTCAAACTCCTCCAACTGTTTAACACAGTAGTTAAACTTCAATAATACATGGCAAAATCCAAATATATTTAAGGCAGCACCTAAAAGAATTCCTAATATTTGAAGAGAAAAGAAGGAAACAGAAAAGGCATCGGTACAAATGACTAGATGAAAAAACCAATATTCCCTTTTCATATGCATGAGAAAGCTGATTGATTCAACAAGTTTATGCATGTTTTTCTTTGCAGAACATGCAATTAATCAAACTTGATACTGGAAACCGTGAATTGCTCAATTTTCATAAATTTTCTTGAGACCAAACGGAAAAAAAAAAATGTTGAAGGTTGTTTTATTGTTTAAAAAAGTTCAATATAGTATTTACTTTATTCATTTCAAAAATATAACTGACGTTTTTTTTTTTTTACTTGCAAGAAACTGGAATAAAATTTAATGAAGGTGAAGGGAAAAAAAAATTGAAAAGAGAAGATTACTAAATTGAGCAGTTGAAGAACTGGGCATACCTGCCATTTAGCAGTACCTAATGCCGTTTGGAGCTCTCTAGAAAGTTCATCTAGATCTTCTAGTTTTGATCCCTCTTTCTCCCTTAACCACATCCTATATGCTGATTGCATTCTAGACAAACAAAGATACAGTGAACATCGACTTTAGAGTTCCAAGTAATGACATTCAGGATACCTTTTCTACACAACATGCCCATCATTAAAGGAAAAAAGCAACATAAATTCTATCATCTTGTTTGGAATGCAAGAAACCGATTCCATGAATTCGATTATTACATTTGGAAACGCCATAGTTGCATAAAAAATAAAAAGACCAGCAATTTGAAAGAAATGAAATCAGCTCACAAGCAACATGATTTTACAAGAATTTTTGCAAATGACATATTCCAAAAAAGGCCTATATGTAATAAAACTTTTGCTACAAAAACAGTAACCAACTTGAGCTTATAAAGATTAGGAAAGAAAGAAACATCTGAAAAACAGAAAAGTAGCATATTTGATGGTACAGAAGCTCTAATATCAAAGAACAGCAGCTATGTGTTATATATATAATTATAAATTTAAGCAACAAAGCACATAACTGCAAAGTGCTTATGTATTTATAAAGCAATAAAATTGAAAGACCAAACAAAACATATCTACAAGATTGATACGAGAAATCAAACAAAACTAAAAAAAAAAAAAAAAAGCCAAAACCCAAACGAAGCAAAGAACACATGATATGAGAAACTAAAGAAAACCCATAAAATTGAATGAAGTTGGTACATGTCAGCAGATTCTTGAACTTCTTCAGCTGCAGAAAAGAAAGCATCTTTTTGCCACAGATCGAAACTGTTAGCCACCATCATCTTCTCCTCTTCAAACCCAAATAAAAAATAATTAGAATTTGAAGAATTAAAATCTCTACAGGAAAGATTTTATGGGTTTTCTTCTCTTTCCTTCCCTTCTTTTCTCTTACACTTCTTCTATGGTAAACGAGAAGCAAAGAAAAGAAAGGAAAGGAAAGGAATTGAAGAGAGAAGAAGCAAAAACAAGGCTAACACAACTAACAAACGAAGGATAGAGATGCTTAAGCGATTCTCCTTCCTTTTCTTCTTCTTCTTCCCTTTTTTTTTTCCCTGTATAAATGACACGTGTATTTATTCTTTTATTTTTTTATTATTTTTTTAATATTTAGGCGTGCTGCCTAAAAAATAATTAAAAATAAATAAATATTAAGAATAAATAAATACATAAATGTTGACTATAATATGATAAAATACAAATAGAAAAACATAATTTTCCCATATATAAATAACAGATAACCATCACTACTTCTTTTTGTTCCTAACTTTAAATCTTCAATTTAAATAAAGAATTTATTTCATAAATTAAATGAATTTTAAATTCATTTAAATTAAAAATATTTCATTAATAAAAATAAATTTAATATTAAATAATTTTATAAAATTAAAAATAAAATAAAAATAAATTTTATAAACTTTTTCAATTAACTAAATATACTCACTTGAATTAATAAATAAATTTTATAAAATTCATTTAAAATTAACACACTTTAAAAAAAATGTGTATTTTAATTTTTTAAAAAATAATAATGTATAATCAATGCTTACATGAGTTGAATTTTGACTAGTTTGAAATTTGATTCACTTATTATTAGGTAGATTTTGAGCTAAATTTATTATTCATGAATTAATTTATTCACAGTTTCACATGTTGAATTTTGTTTAATTTAAACTTATCTTATCTGTTAAATGATTCCATTTAGAAAATTGAATAAAAATTAAGCTCATTTACAAATTAATTAACACTTAAAAAAAATCTTTAGAAGTCATTTGGAGTTATAAATTTCTAAATTGCATTTTAAAGTTTTAAAATTTCATTTTGATAAAAATATATTTAAGATGCACTGATTTAAAAATACAATTTTGACCAATAATTATAAAAACTTAAAGAAAAATAATAATTTAAACCTAAATCCCAATCCCAAAAAAATTCTTAATTTGATTTTTTTTTTAATTATTTAAGTACAATATATTTTTTGCTATTATGAGTTAGTAAAAAAATTTAAATAGATTAAAATAATGTTTTGTTATGTGCTAAGTTATAAAATCAATAATATCATTATAAATAATTAAAAAAAATTTAATGTTATTAAATCATGGATTTTTATAATTTACGCTACAAATTAAAAGTTGAATTTAAGAACTACAAAAATAAGATACGGAGATAAATTTTGGGTACTGCAAGAGAAACTCACCCCTCCACATATCTGGTGGTAAAGTTTCCATATTTTTTGTTTTAGTTAAAAACTGCAAAAATAAAATTAAAAACAAAAAACAAAAAATAAAAATAAAAGAGCTGCTATCTGGTGCGACTGAATTTAAACATGGTAATGCAACAACCACCAATCAAGAAACGCCGCACTCAATTACAGCTGTCTTTTCAGCAACGTTGAAAGATATGATTGGATTGCTGGACATGTGATCTGATATTGAGAACAAAAGATGATAAAGTGCAGGGAAAATGACAAAATAGAAAGAGGCGACGGGGGCTACACATGGCCACTGACAGGCATATTTTTGTCATTGGACAGCCCGTCAATAATAATAATATTCTGTCCAGCAAAATATAATGTTTTAACCTATTTTTCAAAATAAATAATATTTAATTTCATTTTAAGATGGTTCTACATAGTTTTTAATTTATTTAATAAAAATAATTAGTAAAGAACATTCATAATTTTTTTTAAGGAAAATAAACACAACACTACTGACGGGAATCAACTATGAGAGTAGAACAAATAAGTCTACTCCGTGAAGCCATAGAACCTACAACCCTAACTAACAAGTGAGCTAAAGAGTCGATGATTTTTTAACACATTGCATAACACATTTGTTTATCTCTTTCAATAGAGATTTACCATCATCAACAATTAAATCTACTACGTAGTTAAGAGAATAAGAAGAAGTTAATGCCCGAACTGATTTAAGTGCATAATATAAACCTTAAAAGGGATTATAAGTGTAAGTATGGAGTCGAATAATGAAGATTTCAAATTAATTAGTTTGATATGGACGAATTTTAATTTATTTTTCTATTTTAGAGTCAATAAGGAAGATTCTAAAAGATTTTAGAAGATATGAAAAAATTTAAGGATATTTTAAGTTCAAGTCAACAAGTTAAAGAGTCAATAAGTCAATGGTCAACATCCTATATGGCATATGACATGACATACTTTAATGTTTAGTTGTCATGAGTTATCATTTTACTTAATTGTAATGAGTTGTTATTAGTTGTCAATTTTGACTTTTCAAATATGAGTTGTCTTACTTTTTAAGGAATTCATCTTAATTAAGGATTTTCCTTTATAAGAAGAGTCTTTAAGAATAAGTAAGAAACATTTTCTTTCAAAGATTAAGATTTACATACCTATATAAGGGCAAACCCTATGTAAAATGAATTGAGAAGATTCAAATATTAAAAAATGAAGTTTTTCCTTAAACGTTGTTCTTTTGAAACTTTACAAGTTTACTTGAATTGTTTCACATCTACCTTTAATTACAATTGTTAGGTTAGATTAGACTTAAACTTGTGTGATTGTTCATTTTTTAATAGCTAAGTATCTTGCTTCAATTTAATAAGCAAGGGGTTTAGCTCAATTACTAAGAACCATAGTTAGGCGTAATTTGAAGTCATGGGAAGATTGACTTGCCCAATAAGTATGGTGTAAGTGCTACTTTTAATGTTGTTGATTTACCTCCTTTTAATTTTGATGTAGGTGATGATTCGAGGACGAATCATCTTGAGGAAAGGGGGAATGATGCAACTAAGCTAAGCAAGCCCATCAAACTAAGTGATCCATTGCATTATAAGGGACCAATGACAAGATCAAAGACAAAGAAGTTCAAACAACCATTGAATTTGTTTGTCTTTCACATTACAAGCAAGTTGGTGGATTCGACTACAAGTATAAGCTTGGAGTCACATGATGAAAAATTCAATCTAATTAGCTTAATTTCCTATTATGAAATTATTTAGCTTAAATTGGATGAATTTTGAAGTTATTTTTCTATTTTAGAGTCAATAAGGAAGATTCTAGAAGATATAAGAAGATTCAAGAATATTCCAAGTCAAAGTCAAAAGTCAAAAAGTCAAAAAGTCAAAGTCAATGTTCAACATCCTAAATGACATGTGACATAACATGCTTCAATGCTTAGCTGTCATGATTTGTCATTTTTCTTAGTTGTAATAAGTTTGATATGAACCTTACCTATAAAAGAGATAGAAAGCACATCCAACTTTGAATATTAGCCCAAAGATCATCAAGGATAGGTTGTGTTGATGGAGCTAAACCCCTTGCTTATTAAATTGAAGCAAGATATTTAACTATTAAAAGATGAACAATCATATAATTCTAAGTCTAACCTAACAATTGTATTGAAAGGTAGATGTGAAATAATTCAAGTAAACTTGCAAAGTTTCAAAAGAACAAAGTTAAGGGAAAACCTTACTTTATTGATTAAATTGTCGTAATACATCCCAAATTCATTCTACATATGTTTAGTCCTTATATAGGCATGTAAACAACCTAACTCTTGAAGGAAAAGGTTTTCTTCCTTATTCCCAAAGATACCTATATAAAAAAATCCTTAATTAAGAAAGTTTCTTTTAAAAATAGGACAACTAATGAAAACTCATCTTTGAAAAGTCAAAATTGACAACTTATTAAAACTCATCTTTGAAAAGTCAAAATTGACAACTAATGACAACTCATTATAACTAAGCAAAATGACAACTTATGACAACTAAGCATTGAAGCATGCCATGTAGGATGTTGACCATTGACTTGTTGACTCTTTGACTTGGACTTGGACTTGGACTTGGAATATCCTTGAATCTTCTCACATCTTTTAGAATCTTCTTAAATCTTCCTTATTGACTCCAAAATTCATCCTTATCTAACTAATTAATTTCAAAATATAAAATCAAACTAATTAGCTTGAATTATTCATTATTTGGCTCCAGCTTGCATATTGCAAACCCTTTTAGGGTTCATATTATTCCCTCCCTCTTGAAGATGATTCGCCCTCGAATCATAGTCATCTTCTAAAGTTAATAAATTTATAAATCCTTTAAGGTCAAATACAAATTTCTTGGTTGAAAACTTTATCTTCACAATATGTATTACAACACTTGTTTTCTAGATGAAGTATGTCAATATGATAAACCTGTTTTGAATAACAAAAAGAATAAAGTTAAGGAAAAACCTTACTTAATTGATTAAAATTATCAAATAATACATCTCAAATTCGTTCTACATATGTTTTGTCCTTATATAGGCATGTAAACAACGTAACCCTTGAAGGAAAAAGTTTTCTTCGTCATTCCCAAAGATACCTATATAGGAAAATCCTTAATTAAGGAAGTTTCCTTCAAAAATAAAATAACTAATGACAACTCATCTTTGAAAAGTCAAAATTGACAATTTATGACAACTCATCTTTAAAAAGTCAAAATTGACAACTTATTACAACTCATCTTTGAAAAGTCAAAATTGATAACTAATGACAACTTATGATAACTAAGCATTGAAGCATGCCATGTAGGATGTTAACCATTGACTTTGACTTTTTGACTTGGACTTAGAATATCCTTGAATCTTCTTACATCTTATAGAATCTCTTCCTTATTGACTTCAAAATAGAAAAAACTTCAAAATTTGTCCATATCAAGCTAAGTAATTTCAAAATATGAAATTAGACTAATTAGCTTGAATTCTTCATTATTTGGCTCTAACTTGCACATTGCAAATCCTTTTAGGGTTCATATTAAAGTTGTCATTAGTTGTCAATTTTGATTTTTCAAAGATGAGTTATCATTAGTTGTCCTATTTTGAAGGAAACCTCCTTATTTAAGGATTTTCCTATATAGGTATCTTTGAGAATAAGGAAAAAAACTTTTTCCTTCAAGAATTAGGTTATTTACATGCCTATATAAGGGCTTAAACTATGCAAAATGAATTTAGAGGATTCAAATATTAAAAAGTGAGGTTTTTCCTTAAAATTTATTTTTTTAAAACTTTACAAGTTCACTTGAATTGTTTCACATTTACCTTTCATTACAATTGCTAGGTTAGATTAGACTTAGAATTGTGTGATTATTCATCTTTTAATAGTTAAGTATCTTGTTTTAATTTAATAAGTAAGGGGTTTAGCTCCATCAACATAACCTATCCTTGATGATCCTTGGGCTAATATTAAAAGTTGGATGCACGTTCTATCTCTGTTATAGGTAGGGTTCGTATCAGTTAATAATATGAACCCTAAAAGGGATTAAAAGTGTAAGCATAGAGCCAAATAATAAAGATTTCAAGCTAATTAGTTTAATTTCATATTTTAAAATTAATTATCTTAATATGGACGAATTTTGATTTATTTTTCTATTTTAGAGTTAATAAGGAAGATCCAAGAAGATTCTAGAAAATGTAAAAAGATTCAAGGATATTTCAAGTCTAAGTCATTAAGTCAAAAATTCAAAGTCAAAGTCAAAAAGTCAACAAATCAAAGTCAGTGGTCAATGGTTAACATCCTACACGGCATGCTTTAATGCTTAGTTTTCACGAGTTGTCATTTTACTTAGTTATAATGAGTTGTCATTAGTTGTCAATTTTGACTTTTCAAATATGAGTTATCATGAGTTGTCTTATTTTTGAAGGAATTCATCTTAATTAAGGATTTTCCTTTTTAGGAATCTTTAGGAATAAGTAAGAAACCTTTTCTTTCAAGGATTAGGATGTTTACATGCTTATATAAGGGCAAACCCTATATAAAACGAATTGAGAGGATTCAAATATTAAAAAGTGAGATTTTTCCTTAAACTTTGTTCTTTTGAAACTTTGCAAGTTTACTTAAATTGTTTTATATCTACCTTTCATTACAATTGTTAGGTTATATTAGAATTAGAATTATATGATTGTTCATTTTTTAATTGCTAAGTATCTTACTTCAATTTAATAAACAATGGATTTAGCTCCATCAACATAACCTATCCTTGATGATCCTTAGGCTAGATTTCAAAGTTAGATGCGTGTTCTATCTCTGTTATAGGTAGGGTTCGTATTAGTTTGGTATCATAGCCAAACTTCAAGATTTGGTTATATATCCTTTTAATTTTCATGTATTATCTCTTTTTTTCTTCTTCTCAATTCTTTATATATTAAAGGAAAAATAATTTTTTTTAGTTACACACGAGAGCATTCACATCCTTGAGTGTAAACACGTAAGGGAGTGCTTTGTGAGGATTTCTTTTTTATTTTTTTTCTAAATTATCTTTAAGTGTGGTCATTATGGACATGCCTTATTTTCTTGGTAGGGATAATCCTTATGTTTATTTAGAATGGGTGCAATAAATGGAAGAGATATTTGATTCTCTTGAATTAAATGATTTCCAAAAGTGTATACTTGATTCTTGGGTCATGCTGCTATATGGTGGGAAGGTTTGATGGCATTGTGGATAATGAATAGGCTTAATGAGATTAAAAAAAAAGATAATAAAGAAGGTAATGACTAGACATTTTATTCCTCATAAAATTGGGGATAAATTTCGTCTTAAATTACAAAGGGTTAAACAATATGAAGAATTATGTATTAATGATTATGTTAAAAAGTTTAAGTTGTTTGTAATTGTAAGTGATGTAGGTCAATTCGAAAGGCGAAAAGTTATAAAATTCATCAATGGGTTTAAGTGTGAGATTGGTAAGAGATTGAAGAAAGAAGTGCAATTAGAATCTTCTATCTCTTTGAAGGTTGTAATTGAACTTGCATTGGAGTATAAAAAGGAAGTAAGTCCTTGAGGGAAGACAATAATAGTATGTGAATCCAAGAATGATGAAAGTGTTGAAGTCATTAAAGATAATAAGGAGTGTTTGCAAAGTTTTGAGCAATCTAGTGAAGTTGTACAAGGATTAACTACTTTAGAAGTTGCTAAGAGTGCATCTTGTGATTATGAAGAGTGCATGCATCATGAAGAGGAATATCGAGAAGTTTGTACACAAAAGAAGGAGGAGGATAAAGAGGTGGTTATTCATCATGATTACACTAACAACTTTAATGTTTCTTTTTCTAGTGTTTTGAAATTTGTTTTACAGACTTAGATGCCATACAAAGATCCATTTAATGATGTTATTAAAGTTCCTTATGTCCACAATACAATCTATGGAGTTTTTACTTGTACAAATAACAACTTGAGATATTCGTGTTTCAAGTTTAGAAGGAAGCACCAAGAATACATTCCTTATAAGTTTATGGATAAGAGTCCTATGTTCCAATTGTTCAATCACGTTCAAGCTATGTTGAAGCTACTTTTATGGAGCATTACTTCAAAGGGGAACTTTTCAATAAAGGATTTTATGTTTGACCTCGAAGAATTTATGAATTTATCAACTTTATAAGTTGGCTATGATTCGAGGGTGAATCATCTTCAACAGGGAGGGAATAATATGAACCCTAAAAGGGATTAAAAGTGGAAGCATAGAGCCAAATAATAAAGATTTCAAGCTAATTAGTTTAATTTCATATTTTGAAATTAATTAGCTTAATATGGATAATTTTTTATTTATTTTTCTATTTTAGAGTCAAAAAAGAAGATTCAAGAAGATTCTAGAAGAAGTGAGAAGATTCAAGGATATTCTAAGTCTAAGTCAATAAGTTAACAAGTCAAAGTTAAAGAGTCAACAAGTCAAATTCAAGAGTCAATGGTCAACATCCTACATGGCATGTGACATGACATGTTTCAATGCTTAGTTGTCATGAGTTGTCATTTTACTTAGCTGTAATGAGTTGTTATTAGTTGTCAATTTGACTTTTTAAAGATGAGTTGTCATGAGTTGTATTATTTTTGAAGGAATTCATCTCAATTAAGGACTTTCCTTTATTGGAGTCTTTAGGAATAAGTAAGAAACTTTTTCTTTCAATGATTAGGATGTTTACATGCTTATATAAGGGCAAACCCTATGTAAAATGAATTGAGAGGATTTAAATATTAAAAAGTGAGGTTTTTCCTTAAACTTTATTCTTTTGAAACTTTGCAAATTTACTTGAATTGTTTCAAATCTATTTTTCATTACAATTGCTAGGTTAGATTAGACTTAGAATTGTGTGATTATTCATCTTTTAATAACTAAGTATCTTGCTTCAATTTAATAAGCAAGGGGTTTAGCTCCATCAACACAACCTATCCTTGATGATCATTGGGTTAGATTTTAGAGTTGGATGCACATTCTATCTCTATTATAAGTAGGGTTCATATCAGTGCTTCTGTCTCAACTATAACTTTAGACATATAACACTTTTTTAGCCAACTCAGCACTTCCCTTAAATCCTAAAGCTTCTGCTAAATAAGCATCTGCAGGACCATAAGTACTACCAGTTTTTGCTGCTGTAAATTCTCTTTTATCCATCCTTAACACCCACTTAAATCCAAATTTGCCTTCCTTTTCAAAGACTGCATTATCAACATTACACTTTGTCCATCACTAATTAGGCAACTTCCAATGAATAAGGCCTTTATATGCATTTGGGAGTTGATTAGCATGATGCAAATGTTGAGCTAATTGCCAATGGAATAGCAATGAGCTAAGCATATTCATCAGTTGGACAGCTGATTAAGGTTTGTTGCTCTATAAAATAGAATTTCTATTATGCCATAAGCCCTAAAGCACTATACAAATAACGAGAAATTTATCCAAAGGGACAAAGTGAATATAATCAGACAATTAATGAAGCACAAAATGAATTACGGCAGTCATAATATGAATAACAAGAAGATACTAATAACTTTTAGCAAAGGGACATGAAAGAAACACATGAGAATATGTTTCAACAGCAATACAACATACCGGACAATAAGAGTTTACATTCATTCATCGAATCATCAAAGCTTGTTTAGTTGGAATACACCTACTACAACACACGCCATACTAGATTCTTTACCTTTGGAGTTAACTTCAAACTCCAAATTTTTCTTTAGAAATTTGATGCCATTAATAGTAGCAATCATTCTAAGATGGTTATAAGTGCTTTTGACAACATAGGATCCTCTCTTATCAAAACTCCAAACACACACATTTTCCACCGTATAACAACTTAAGGGAATATTAAGGATCAACTTGCTATCCCAAGCATTAAATAGATCATAGATGATATGCTTGTCCCATAAACCTTCACCCTCTTTCATTAAGTTATGAACTATTGTAAATTCAATTCTAAGAACACAAAGGGAAGAAATGTATAGATTTATTTTATTTATCGGTCTAAATATTAATACTGTGACCTTGGCCTACTCACCACCTGATTCCATCTTTAATAAGAACTTGAGAGACATGAATGTTGTACCAAATAAAGCTAGGATTATTACCCTGAAAAGCATGAAAAAAATATGAGGAAGGATAATATCTTGCTTGGAAAATGTGACCGACCAGAGAATGAGGATGGGAAAACAGATGCCACTCATTCTTCCCTAATATTGCAAGATTAAAATTAAGAAGATTCGTGAAGCCCATTCCTCCTAGCTTTTTAAGCACACAAAGTCAGTCCCCATTCATCCATCTGATACCTCGAGAGCCAACATTACTTTTACCCTACTAGAAAGCATTTACCTTTCTTTTAAAGTCATTATAGAGCTATAATAGAAGTAGATAAATGCTTATAGCAAAAGTAAGGAGAGTTTGAGCCACGATCTTAATTAAAATCTCCTTACTTGCCCTTAAAAGGAACCTGCTTTGCCAATGAAGTAACCTGGATTCAAGCTTGTCTTTTAAGAAAGAAAAAAATTATCTTTTATTCCTGCGAACATAAGGAGGCAAACTAAAATAATTCCTAAGCTTATTCTGAGCCTCCATATGAAGAATCTGACACACCACATCTTTTATAGAATCACCAGTATTCTTGCTAAAATAAATTGATGATTTACTGAAATTGACTCATAAAAAGCAAGACAAGTTTTAATATACTAACCTTCAATCCATTAACTTTGAACAACATAAGGCTATCATCCGCGAAAAAGAGGTGGGAAATTAAAGGAGCCCTACGTGCAACCTTACAACCATGGATCAGACCTTTTTATTCATATTTTTGTAATAAAGAGGAGAGACATTTTGCACAAAGGATAAAAATATAAAAGGAGAGAGGGCAACCTTGCTAGAGCCCTCTTTTAGGAATAATAGGACCCAATTCACTACCTTTATTCAAAATAGAATATTGTATAGTGGTAATGCACATCATTACGTAGTTTACCCATCGAAGAGGGAAATCCATCCGAACCATAATATTTTTCATAAAACCCCACTCGATTCGATCATAAGCCTTAGACATGTCCACTTTTAAAGTTATAAAACCATATGTACCTTATCCTTTTCCTATTTAAAAAATGCAGAAATTTCAAAGCTACCATCATATTATCTATTAACAAGTCCCCCGGAATAAAAACACTCTGAGCTTTGGAAATGAGGCTAGACAAAACTACCTTCAACTGATTGGCCAACATCTTTGAGATTACTTTGTAAATGACATTACACAAAGAGATGGGTTTAAGATTCGATACAAGTTCCGAATGCTTCTTTTTGGAATGAGAATGATACTTGTTTGATTAAAAGATAATGACGAGGAAGTTGAATGTAAAATATACAAATAAACCGAAGTGACATCTTCGCCAACTATGCTCTATAATTTTTGGAAAAAAGCCAAATTAAGCCCATCCAAACTCAATGATTTATCTGGATGCATGGAGAAAACTACTCTTCACTTCTTCAAAGGAGAAATAAGCACTGATCATATCATTACTAAGACCATCCAAATAGGCAAAAACACAATCTCAGACTTTTGCATCGTCATATTTTTTTAAAAGAAAAAAGATCTTCAAAATAAGTGATAAAAACCTGATCCAAACCATTTTCCTTATCTTTCCAAACTCCCATGTCATCTTTAAGTTGGGAAAAATTATTTCACCTCTTTCTGCTAGAAACAAAAAGATGAAAATACCGTGAATTACAGTCTCTACCTTTTAGCTAGTATTATTTAGCTCATTGGCGCTAATAGGTTTCTTGCTAAGATAAAATTGCATTATAATGCAGTTTCACTTATTCCAGACTTATGACTGATACGTCTCCAAAACAACGTAACCTTTGTATTTTAGCCATGCAATCCGATAGTTGAGAATGAAATATTTTATACAACTCTCCACCCTATGCTTGGAGATCATGCCTATAATTCACTATCTTATCCAGAATAGCTAAACCTCTACTATTATTCCAGCTACGGGCAAAAACCTCAGAACACTCTTTCTCTTGTAACTACTTTTTCTCAAAGTTAAAGCGATGGATCCGATTTGGATTTCTCAGTATAACGAAATCCAACATAATAAGGAATGGTCAAAGGTAGAAGCTTCTAGATTTTAAAGTCGAACCTGATTGAAAATATTAAGCCATTCAACTGTAGCTAAAGCCCTATCCAACCGCTCCTCAACACCATCTATAAAACCCTTCTCCCTCTCCTAAGTAAAGGGATAACCATCTATACCAAAATCCACTAGCTTACTATCCTCCACTACTTATCGAAATCCATTCAAAAGCCACTAAGGATGAGCATTTACCCCAATCTTCTTATCAAGATGCAAGATATCATTGAAATCACCTATGCAACATTAGGGGAGAGAAGACTGAGAGCTAAGCTGCCTTAAAAGATTCCAAGACTGAGGTCCATATCTTTTATCTGACACATCATCCCTATTAATCTCCACTCTGCCATGTCGGGAAGGTGAACTGAGACATCAATATGGTTTCTTAAATAACTTAAAAGCCTCACAGAATCTCTTTCTTGCCAAAACAAAGCCAAGCCTCCTGAATGACCCATAGGGTCTACATCAAACATACCTACAAAACCCAACGCCACCCAAACCTGATCAATATTGGTTCTATAGATCATAGTTCTAATAATAAAAATAAACTTGGGCTTTAAAATTTGACTATGTCTTTCAATACTTGAACTATGTGTGGTGAGCCTAACCCACGACAATTCCAACTTAAGGTCAATATAATTCTCGATGGGTCTAAAGCTCAAAACCCACCGCTACATCATTTTTTGGCCCAGTAAGAGAATATAATTGAACATCATTAACCTCCCTCATAGGCCCATAAAAACCATCTGCATTCACCTTTTTTCTTTTAAAGTCCACAACTACCATACCCTTTTGTAATTGCTCCACATTTACATTTTCAACTCCTTCCATATCAAATTTATCTTATAGATTCTTCTCCACATTTTTAGTGATTGGTTTCTTTCCCAAGTCCATGCCTCTATTAATGCCATCAACCCTTAATGTCACGACCCAAAACAGGGGCCATGACCGGCGCTAGGGAACGGGAATTCTTTCGAATCCGGAACCCGTAGTAAGCCTAAAAATAAAATAAACATGCAATAATAACAATAACAGTATTATATGCAGCGGAAATAAAAATCATAAATATCACAATAGTATATACACCAACTGGATTTAAATTAAATCTCATCTCATAGATATATAAATCTTTAAATACAAATCCAGTTTCAATATAATACATCTCTTTAAATAAAATACATGAAATCCCACACTTTAATTCACAACTACTGCAGTGTCTAGATTATAAAAATAAGACTCAAGTAGATAATTTACACAAAGAAGTCGGGGTGGAAGAAATCCGGCGTACAGGCCTGCTACTGAGGTCTGAAGATGTTGACTCTCCTGAAAAATAGTCAACGGAGGGGAGTCAGACCTCACTGAGTGAATTACTATAATATATATACATGCATACTAAATGATAATGCATACAGTCAACAGTATATATCTAATATATATATATAGGCAATTACACACAGATGCAGTAAAATCATTTTTATATATTTTATCTGAAAATCATCTTTTATGAAGGATCACATAGAACCATAGAATATCGCAACCTCGGAAATAGTGTTAAACAACACTCTAGCCATATAGGCTCACTTATTCCAAATATATCCACTTAATCCATTTAGACAGTAGACTGGCCCCGAGACACTAAGTCAACCGAGCTCCAACAGTCTGACTGCCAGTGTGATTGGCCCCGAGACACTTGTTCAACCGAGCTCCAGCAATCACACCCCAAACCACATCTCACATATATCAATAATCACATCAAATCAATATCCACAAATAAGTTAGTATTATAGCCTAAATACTATAGGCGTACCGGTACGTACTCAGTCCTAGTGCTGCCCACTAGGTAGCACGTTCTATCAATATCCTTCATCATTAATAATATAAAACATTCATTCACAAAAATAAATGATGCATGAATGTAAATGAAATAACAATATAAACCATATATATACCGGAAATATACCAAAAGTAAACCAGGTATAATTCGAGTATATATATGTCAAATGAATTCAATCAAATTATAAATTAAGTTGGAAATATATTTAAAAATATTTTAAATATATTTTATTTACAAAACATGCATATAATTTAATATATACCAAAAATAAACCAAAAATATACTTAAATACAAATCATATTATTTATGCATTTTAATCAAAATAAAACATATATTTCTAAATCATGCGTCCTAAAGCATATATATATATTATAGTAACTCACCTAGTGCGCTCCACGAGACGGGTCCGATGGGCCTAGTCCACTAGCCCTCGGTCTCGGCGCAACTAAACAAACAATAACGACAAACATTAGAATAAACCTAACAGAAATCCTAGAATTCGATCTAGAGTATTAAGCACAGAATCAGAAATTAGGGTTCGACTGGATATCACGTTTTATGAGAATTCTACCGAAAATTCGACAGAACCTCCCCTGTAAAACGGACATCTCTCTACTCAAAAGAGTAGAGCCGATCCTGCAAAGAAACACACTTCGAAAAATAAGCTCAACACAATCCATAACCCCTCGGTCGGACTCCAAACTACAGTCTACCGACCGGGGTCCACAAACACAGAAAAATTCCAAAAATACCAAGAATATCCTTATAGCATAGAAATTCATTTTATAGGTAGAAATTACATAATTAACCTTTAAACACAGTAAAAACCGATAAAAACTCATTTTATTTGAAAAACCGTATATTATATATATAATTGAAAATAATTCTCGAAAAATAGTTTTAATTAGTTAAAAATACTAAATAATTTATAGAAATCATTTTTATACCTTAAATAACTATTAAAACCAATTAAATTACATTTTTAGCCAATTTAGGGTAAAATTACCAAAATACCCCTATATATATAAATATACTTAAATTACTTCAAAAATTCACCAAAAATCATACAATTATCCAAAATTAATTTTCTCAACATATTTATCAATAATATCAATAATTAAACTCAATTATCCAATTAATTTCAAATAAAAACACATTTAACCTAATTTTCCCAAAATTACATAAACTCAAATAATTCAAAATAAATACTTAGAAATTCATAAAAATTCCAAATAAATTCCTATAATTCATTTCAACACCTAATTTAACCATAAAACACAATTTCATAATTTAAATAATTAATTTCCGAAAATTAGAAAATAATATTAAAATATTCAAAAATACCCAAAAATCCAAAAAATCTCCAAAAATTCCAAAAAAATTCATACATGTAGATTGAGATACTAGGATCAACATTTGTGAAGGGAGTTTTCATGAATCAATCAATTCGAAGCTCAAAAAAATCAAAAACCCTAATAGGCCGAAATTGAAAATTCGAAACCTAAGCAATTCTAGACCATTTAAGCTCAAACCAAAGCTAGAATCACACTCACCAGAGCTCAAGGAGAAGAAAGAGACTGGCGGTGTCGAAAACGGTGGCCGGAATCGTGATCGACGGCAAAGGAAAGAAGTTTCGGCCAAAGGAAGAAAAAGGAGCTGCGGCGCCGGAGAAGGAGGCTGCTGGCGGCGGGGGACGGCTGGGAAAGACGGTGGCAAGCCGGGAGGCACTCCGACGGTAGGTGACCGGAGTTGCAGCAGGAGGGAAGGGAGTCGGGCGCGGGAGAAGGAAGAAGAAGAAGAAGAAGAAAAAGAAAAAGAAAAAGAAAAGAAAAAGAAAAGAAAAAAAACAGAAAAATAATAAAATAATAAAATAGTAATAAAATAATAATAAAATAATTTTAATAATTTTATAATAAATAAAATAATTAAATAACAATAAATTAATAAACAAATAATAAAATATTAGGATAATATATATTAAACCCTAATTAAATAAATATTCACACACATAGTCTTTATTTAGTAATTTAAAAATACGCATGAGTTCATGCAAGTCCGAAAATATATTTAAAATAATTAATAATAAAATATTTACGTGAAAATTTTCCCGAAAAATGAAAATCCCGGAAAAATTTTACGTAAAACACAGTATTTAAAATAGGTTTTAAATACATATCAACTCGTAAAAATATCGTATATATATTCAAAATTTATTAACACTGCATATTCCGATTCAGTATAAAAATATTTAAAATTATCGGATATTACACTTGCGTCTCGCCATGTCCACCTCCCACTTCCATATACGATTTGTGGTTTTTTAGGGTTTTCAAACATACCCCTTTCCCTTCCGAACTATTTTCATTACCATGATTCACCGAATCATCCAGGTGGAGCCACCTTCTTCTAGATGTGACCTATTGTTTACGAGACGAGGCTCTCATCTAGACCCTATAAGGGCTTCTTTAGGCATTGGATTATAAAGTACTTGTCATAAAATTTATCTACATAGCTGATAACTCCATAGTAGAAGCAGAAAGTAGGTAAGAACTCATACTGAAATTTCACCCAAGACCAATTCCGACCTATATGTTTAATTCTCACTTTCCTTTTCAAAGGTTTGTCAATATCCAATTCAATTCTGATACACATATACTTTCTCTATAAGCCACTAAAGTTATTAGGATCACTAGCAACATAATAACTGATAAAGTTTTTAATATCCCTTGCCACAGTTTTGGACATAAAACCCACCAGAAGATTATGAACTTGAACCCACAAAGCAATTGTGTTTGGAAAACAATTGCACCAAAGAACATTCATAATTAAACGGAGGTAAAGAAAAAAAAAACATTATTGTTATATATTTGGAAAAAATAAATTATACTCACAGAAGACATATTCTTATTTAACCAGTATTGCTTTTCAGTTTCTCAAGCTAAAGTGCTTGTTTAATAATAGGCCTTTCGTTTTTTTTTTTCTTGAACGAATAGGCCTTTCGTTTGATTTAGGTAGGGTGTAATTTAGAATGATAGGCCACTCTTTTTGTTTTTTTTTTTAATGTTATTATTTTTTAGCTTAGACAATATAACTAGGGAAAAAATACAAGTTCTTATTTTGTAATTTTGACTTATAACATAATTAATTATATATATATATATATATATATAATAAAATAAAATAAAATAATTTATTATATTTATGCAGGATTCAATTAATTACAATAAACTTTTTATAATTTTTTTTAATGATTGATGCAAACAAGTATTAATTAAGGAGTGTACTATACACCATCATCTCTATATAAAAAGGGAAGAGAAGAATACAATTCAAGAGAAGAGAGTTGAGTTGAAATATATTATAAAAAGTTTATTATTTGAAATATTATTAAGAAAGAAAAAGAAGAATGAGGATGAATAATAATAATGAGTTGAGTTGGGTGGTGTTAGGATTCATGATTTTTATTATATTTATACAAATGTAGAGCTCATTTGATCGTTGTTTGGATACTGAGAGAATTGCTCTTTTGGAGATCAAATATGCCTTCAACTCTCCATATCTATTATCTTCTTGGGGTTTAAATGCTAATTGTTGTAGTTGGGATATGATTGAGTGCAATTCCAGTACAGGACGAGTTATGGAACTCGAGCTTGGGAATGCAAAGGACTTGAATTTAGGAGATTAGTACCTAAATGTCTCTTTGTTTCTTCCCTTTCAGCAACTAAAACCACTCTATCTATTTGGAAATCAAATAGTTGGTTGCATTACGAATGAAGGTTTGTCTCTTTTGTTACTATGGAAATTTAAATAGAAATTTGAATGTTCACATATAATTAATTTACAAGTTTCCTCCTTTTATTGATTTATTTAATACATTTTTTAATATCAAAATACAACTGATACCAACTATACATATATTCTTACAAGTTTTGAAAAGCTATCAAAACTTGAGAATTTGGAGGTTCTTGATTTAGGTGGCAACAAATTTAGCAACAACATAATATTATCTCTAAGTGCTCTTTCATCTCTCAAATCTTTATCTTTATCAACCTATAATTTGAATGGAAGACTTAATATTGAAGGTGAATTTCAATTTGCTCTCTCTATTGTTTTTTTCTTTCTTTTTGTCTAAAAACAAAATAAGAACTTATATTATATTATATTGTATATCATTACTTATTTGGTGCAGATTTCAATAATTTAACAAGTCTTAAGGAGTTGCATATGAAATTCAATGAGATTAAAGGTTTCAAATCTTTGCACGAAATATATGAACTGAGCAAATCAATTCTTTTAAAGTCTAAATAATTTATTTGTTGGCATTTCATTATTCTTAATTAATTAGTTCAAATAATTTATTTAAGCTATTGGTATAGATATAGAGTTATGTAATTTTTGTTGGAGCAATAACTCTGTCAAAAAATTTAAGTTATAAAGAAAATTTACTCGTTACAAATTACATTATCAAAATTTAACTGATTCCAACTCCAAAATTCAAGAGTGGATAAATCTTGATATTACAAAACATCAACACATAAAGCAAACAGTCCCAAACAAAACACCAAAACAAATAAATATCACAAACACATACAGAATACAGTCCTCCGTATTTTTACGGCAACAAATGAAGAATCTAGATTCCAATTTTGCCATGTAAATAAATAGAAATTAGGCAGTTGCATTGCATAGGTAAATGCTTATCTGATTATTGAAAAAAAAAAATTACATTATAAAAAATAATTTTACTTCTCAAAGTTAATGGTGAAAAAACAGCCCCTCCCCCCTTCCCCTTGACCCATTTGAAGTTTTTTTCTTCTTATTAATTTGTGAAAGAACATCATATTATAGTGAAAGAAAAAAATCCAATGTCATGAATTATTTATTTTTCATAAAATAGGGAAATGATAGTAATAATTATAAATTTTATCATCAGTTATAGTGTTGTATATTTTTTATTTAAACATTTAACACCTCATAATGTCAATGAGAAAGTAATTAAATTATAAATTCTCTCAAATGCATTATTAGGTGTAGAGATCAATTCATATCGTCGTCAATTTAAAAGGAGATTATTGCTCTATATTGTACAGTTCATTGATGTTAACGTGGTATGATCTTCTAATTTTTTTTTAAAAAAATACCTTATAATTACATGAAATAAGATTGACATATTTTATTATGGATTTCATTTTGTGATGATCAACTAAAAATTAACGCTTAATATATAAACTAGCTAGATATAGAAATGTGCCCAATTGATGTATATATATAACATAAAGTTGTTTCAAATATCACCAAAAATAAATATATGTACAATCAATTGTTGGCAGTTAGGTGGCTTATGAGGTGATTATGCCAAAGAAATTGAATACAAAGTCATATATAGTTTCGTTTAAGATGTGTAAGCAATTATTTGTCCACTAGCTACATGTAGAAACTCAAGAATCACTTAGTTTAATCATAAATTAGCATATAATTAATTCTAGTGGTTGTTGAGCTGCGTTTCGTGGGATACAAAAATTCACACAAAGTAGCTACAAAGGCCAGTCGAGTTAAGGTCATAGCCTATGAATGAAAATATATATAATTAGCAACTTTAGGCTTTGGAAGCATGTGTGTAAAGCGACTCTTTTAAAGAATAATAGGAATGCAGCACGCAAACACTTGGAGCTCCAAGTAGGCAAGAACTCATACTGAAATTTCACCCAGGACCAATTCTTACCTGCATGTTTAATTCTCATTTTCCCTTTCAAAGGTTTGTCAATGTCCAATTCAATTCTGATACACATATACTTTCTTTATAAGCAACCAAAGTTATTAGGATCAATAGCAACATAATAACTGATAAAGTTTTCAATATCCCTTGCCACAGTTTTAGACATAAAACCCACCGGAAGATTATGAACTTGAACCCACAAAGCAATTGTGTTTGGAAAACAATTGCACTAAAGAAAAAAAAAACCATTATTGTTATATATTTGAAAAAAATAAATTATACTCGCAGAAGGTATATTCTTATTTAACCAATATAATACAATTAATTTTTTTTATGGCACATATATATATGTAATAAAATAAAATTATTTATTATATTTATGCAGGATTCAATTAATTACAATAAACTTTCTAAAATAAAAAAAAAATGATAGAGAATTCAGCAAATAATATAAATTGGTTAATGGAAGGTGAGACAAGAAGAAGCAGCAGGAAACACGTAACATCAACCTAGTCACAACCTCACTAACCACTCATTCTAGCTAATGCTCCACTACTAGGATTTTTAATCTTTATTGTTAATATTTTATTTTATTTTTTCCTTTAAATATTACTGGAAGCAAAGCAAAGAGACCCATTTTTGTTCAATTAATAGAGAGATGGCCATTGTTGGTGGTTAATTTATAATTTTATTCTCTTAGCAATGTCCTTGTAGCCTAATCTTTGCATATGAGATGTTTTTTTTTTTTTTTTTTTTTTTTTTTTTTTGCTAATTCTGTATTTGTTGCCAAATGACAAATGCGAATCCCCGCTACCCTGAACTCATGTTTAGCACCTTCACCTGTTTGTAACATAACAATTGACATGCTCATTTTGGAACTAATTTTCATCATATATATATACACACACACAAAAGCATCAATTCACTTAATTGATTTTCTAATCCAAGGAAAATAATAAAATGATGCTTCAGCATAATATAAACCAATAATTTGTCAAGAAAAATTAAATTATGGCATTGGTATCTTATCTCTAAAAAACAAGTCTGTCTAGCCACACAACAAAAAGCATATTGTATAATGCGCACACAAATTTTCCTAAGGCCATTCATTTGTCCTTTCTGCTTTTCATTTGTCAACAATGCTAGGATTAGAGACTAATCAAATGCTAATAAGGCAAAGAATACAACGCAACACAAAGACTATCATCATTAACAATAAAATATGTTTCATAACAAAACTCAGATTCCATATGTTTCATGCCCATTTATATCATATCTAAAGATAAAACTTTGACACCTTGCAAGATAACAATAGAACATTGACATTGCAGCACCCCCAAAAAAAGAAAAAAAAAATCCTAATACAAAACTCTGATATATCATGATATAATAATTTAAATAAGAAATTCTTGGCTTACTTTGGAGAGTCCATTCTCCGATACGCCATACAAGGACACCTGCAATGCTTTAAGCCAGCTCATCCAGCTAACACTTTATGCTCACTCCATGCGTTTAGACAATTCATCTTGCACCAACTTCAGACCAGCATCACATGAAGTTAAAATCGAGGAGATGATTCTTCTTAGCAGATCTTTAAATTCCAATGCCAGCTTAACATCCCAACTAGTGTTTTCTCTGCAATGATTATGTTAGAACTCTGATTATAATGGAAACTGTTTGCTTCTTTAAGGAATGTTCTGAGCTTAATATGCTGGCTAGAAAATTCTAACCTGTCAACAAGGTCAGTGTCTCCAAGATTTTGCAACATGTTACTGAAAGTTGACTGCAGGACTTCCAGGACTTCCATTTCAATTTCCAAGTTTGATCGAGTCTGGAAATTTTAACAGAAAATGCATTTAGAGCAATATGATTTAGTTAATTTACAACTAAATCAAGAAATTGTTGATTCAAGCAGGCACATATCGGGGAAAACTGCTGAAACAAATAATGATGAATTTTGTAGGTACAGAAGACAACCAATTGACTCAAACTGATGACAAATTGGTGAGGAAATATGTGCAAAAGAACACAAAACATGAATAAAGGAAGATAATTAAAACATGAATATAGAAAGAAAATTACAATGATCTTAGCGTATGGTGTAGGAATCCGAGCTCTCCGTAGAAAATCTAGCAGTGGACTTGGCAAGCCATAATGGAATACATTATGGTTCTTAGAAAGCCAAGTACCCCGGACCATGTGAGAAGCCCAACTGAACATGGAGCAATCCTCAATAGAATTAACTTCGCCAGCATCAATATCTGCACCAAAACAACTTATACAATATCTAAAGTAGGCCCGAGCATTCCATCTGGTTCAGTTTGGTTTTCAGTTAACCAAATTTTAACAATATATATAAAAAAAAAGGACCTTATGGACCAAAAAAGACATGTTTTCCACCAAACCACATATATTCATATATTTTTGTAGAATATTTGAATATATATATTAAAAAACTTCAATCTATTCCTTTAAACTAACTTTTCTGGTTCTGGAAAAATACAAACAGAACCAAACTGAAATTGTTGGTTTTCAGTTCAGTTTTCGGTCCAGTTTGATTCTTGCTAACCCCTCATCTGAAGTATTTACAAAAGGCCGAGTGTATAGTTTCACCCTAAACTTTACATGATTAACCTTTAACACCCTTCAATTTTTCTTATTTTCTATAACACTTTTAAATTTTTATTTTCAACTTACTTTATCCTTGAAGTTGCACTTTTCAATTCTATTTAACTAAGAGTGTAAACAAGCTGCACCGCTCACAAGCTACTTGGAACTTGGCTCGGAAAAAATCATTCAAGCTTGTTTATTAAATTAAATGAGCCGATTTAGGAGTGAAACTATGCATTCAGCCAATTTACAAAACATATGTATATGCATGCAACTACAAATTCTCCAAATTCATCTGATGATGGAGCTAAATCCTGAATAAGTTGCCACCTTAGTCGGTCTTAGAGCTAGTCAAATTTCCCCACCACCAAACGGCCTGTCACCACTAATCCCAAAAGCAACAGAGTAAGGAAATTACCCAATGGAATTACATCATATAGATTGTCTCCTTGTGCTGAGAAACCATAGAATGTAATTAGATGTGAACTAGAGAAATTGCCATAACTAAGACAGCATTGTTCTCCAATACGGCATGGCCGTGATAGTGGTAACTTCAATGTATTTGTTGTAGAATCCACTTTGCCATAGTGAATGATATGAGGGTAGAGCTGCAAATAAAATAATTGGAATGTGAACAAAACTGCACATCACCAAATGCAAGTTTTGGTAAAAAACAACTTTTAAGTTTTAAAGCAACAATACAATTTGTATTTGGAAGATCATATAATCAGCTGTAGAAACCATAAAGAAGGAACCAACGATACTAAAATGTAAAGAAACAAATTGGTTGAAAGTATCTAAAAAATCCTCTTCCTTTTTTTGGCAACCAGAAAGGGGTGAACAATTAATGAGGTCTGTTTAAATCAGATGCCAACTACAAAAGGGCAATGTTAATATTAGATACATGGAAATCAGCATCTGACAGCAACAGTTATTCCAGTCATAGGGGCATTTTAACAATTGATTCATTCTGGTACAACAGAAATAAACTTGGTTTCAAATATTAAAAGCACAGATGTTGTTTCCATTTGGTGCCAGAATTTCTATTAACCATGTATATAAAAACAAGTGGATGAGAACACAAATGGCAAAGAAAAAGGAAGGACGGCATACCGAATGGTTAAGAAAGCCAGCAATAGGAATCAAGCAAGTTCTTAGCTTTCCATCAGGAAACTTAACTTTCATGCTATTGGAGTACCAGAGTTCACAAGCCCATAAGAACTGCTCCCATGTATAGAGTTCTGGTGGAAATACATCTGGATAATTATTACATAGTGCAGCAACTAACCCATCATACTGAACGCGCAAGTGCTGTAAAAATTGAAAGAAACAAGCATGCCATGTTCAGAAAGTAGCTTATTTTTTTTTCCTTTTTCCAGAAATTTGAGGTGTAAATGTACAGCTACGAGAAAGTTGGATGCATGAAGTTCCAACAAAAACAAGTCAGCTTTGTAAATTTTAGGCCTTTGAAAGAAACAATAGATTCAGAAATGACATTGTTTTCCATCTCCATCCATATAAAAGCAAAACACAAAATATCTTCACCATCTTTAACTATAAAAATATTGAGAAAAATTTGCCTAGGCTTTAACTATTTAACTTACTGAAAAACTGTGCTTTGTACCTAACACTCCTCTTTATATTAAAGATACAACACCTTGCTTGTAAAAGATAACTAATTCAACAACTTGGCAAGAGTATCCACAAGCTATAATAATAAAATAATGTTTTTGTTCAATTATTTTATGAAAATAACATTCCCTGGTTAGGCGCATTTTATGCACTAATTATAAATCAGAATCAGAAGTCTAATGATGTATTATTCATCTATTAAATTCATTATGGATTCCCCACAAAGAATAACTGCCAGGTTCACTATTAACAGCATAACATGGTCTAGTAACCTCTTTTGCTTGCATAATCTCCTCTAACAGCAAGGTTCCATCCAAAGCCATGATTGCATCAACTCCAAAGCTTAGCCCTGCAGACATTTAAAAGGAAAATGCACAAAGTAAGAAGAAGAAGAACCAACAGAACTAGACATATCAATGCTAACATAAAAAAGAGCAATGAAAATATGCTCCAGCAGAAGAGGTGAAAGAAGGAACTTGCAGGGATAGTTTTAGTTCCTACAGAAAATGCACAAAGCGATTGCTTTTGGATTTTGCAACCTTTGATTGCATGCGCAAAATACTTTTAACATTAGAACAGAAAGAGGCCTCTTAATGATGAAATCTTGAATGAACAAACAAAAAATATAATCCTTGTTGAAGTAAAAATGATTCAATACTGTAATTTCAGAAAATGAGCCGGTCAACTTCATTTGCAAAATTCTCTAGGAATAACATTTTAGGCATTGGTTAATTTTTACTGCTTGTCACCAAACTTTGGGCTTAGTAGCATATCCTATCAAAAGTAAATTTCCTAAAATTTATCACTTCCATTTCATTTCAAGATTGCTTATTGCTACGTTATCAGTGACTCGAGCGTCACAAATAATCTGCTCTGATCCAAACAGGAATGAAATTTGAAGGAAGTTTTTTTTTTTTTTGTTTTGTATTTCCAATCAATATGAATTCCATTCCAGTAATAATAGAAGAGACATTTACCAATGAGACTGGAACAAAATGATATCTAAGGACTGATATCAGAATGTTGTTCTGTAACATGTTTAAACACTGAAGTGAAAGGACAGTTACCCTCAAAAGAAAAATAAAACACTGCAGTAACAGAAAGAATATTAATAATTGAATGTATGAGAAAAGAAGCAACACCTGTATTAAATTCTTTGGGTAGAGTATCAAAGTAAATCTTGAATTTTGAAGTACAGTTATGCCTCTCTTTCATGCTCCATAGTAACAGCATTGTCTCAGAGGAAATCCCACCAATCTTCTCCAATACATGATACTGCAAGCAAATTTGCAATTAGATTAAGGAATAAAACTTACTATGTTGATATTTGGGATTTCAATAAAAAAAAAAAAAAAAGTGACGGAGATAGACATGATTAGATTTGCCTTATTAACAAAAAATAATTCAACATATCCATATACCAACAACTTGTAAATTATATTTCAGAAACTCAGTCATACTTCTCCTTGTGAATTGACAGCATGATTGTCAACGGTATTAAGCATATCAATGCACAAGGTACCTGAAACTTCTGCAGACTTGAGGTATGCAATAGGTGCATCAGTGCATTGATAAGATAGGTATACACTGATATGGTGCCGTAACATTTAATTAAAAGGGAGCAAAAAATATTCAAATAAAACACATTGAGGTAGCAATACAAACAATACTAGCACACAAAAATCTACCATAAATGTATATCAATACTACAACCAGTTCAGCAAAAGTCAAGTGCACAAAAGAAAATTTGTGAGAATGTCCTATCTATAACCAACTAAAATTTAACAAAAATAAATCCTTGAGCATACAAACATGTACACAAAATGCATTCTTTAGCTCACACACCCTTTAGCAATGGGGTTTTCCTTAAGAGAATCTGAAAAGCATAATTCATAAACAGAATAGCCTAGTAGAGCCTAAGAAAGCTTTGAAAATTAAGACTGAAAACTTCAGTTCAAGGTAATTGCTCGTATGACGTGAACATGCTAAGGAATTCCTTCAAATGTGCAAAGGTTTTTACTTCCTCTTCTGGTCTTTCCATAGAGGTTATTTATAAAATGCATGTAAGACTAGAAAAGTGTCCAGAGATGAAACTTACCATGTCAGAATGACACACAAGCTCTTCAGAAATTATAATAGACAAAGGGATCTCCAAAGCAATATCTCCTACTTTCAGATCATTGGTTGCAATGGCTCCTCGACCAGCACCTTCAATGTCTATATAAAGAAATATAGCACGGAAGACATCATTGTTTCCAAGTTACAAGTCAAAAATTGCAACTAGAAGATGGTAAAAAATCAAAAGAAAAAATATACATATGATTTAGTAGCATGTATAGAGTGTTTACCCATGTCAAAGACTTACAAACAATCTCCAATTTTGATTTTGCACCATTGCTTTGACCCCATTGCACTAGGCTTTTTTCTCTCTTACAATTGTAGCTCTTATCTATTTTAGTTTCTGCTCTGTTACTGTCCATTGCTTCTTCAATCCTATCAACAACTGCATCGCGTAAGGCTTGCAACACGTTCATTTCTCTGTGTGTTTTACTAGAAAGCATGCTGTTAACAAGTGCTAGGATTGAATTGAGACATTCCACCTCATTCCTGGGGCTACAGTATTCCATTGATGAGCATTCATCATTTTCACCAAAATAAAGTTCTACCTACACCAGTGTGGTCTCATTACTCAATAATATCTAATTAAGATCAAGGGGATGATGTGCATAAACAAACGCAGAAAACAGTGAAACTACATATGCATTCAAAAGTTAAAGGTAACTATTAACTATTAAAGTCATGCTGCAGAAGGGCGCAATAAAGACGTGTCAATCTATCCCATAAAGAAGATCCACTTGTTCAAATTCCAGCATGTTTTAAAAAAAGAAAAAAAAAAATCCATGTAGTTTGATAGAAATTGCAGCTTACCTCATCTAAGTGTGTGATCCTTAATATCTGAAGCATCTTTTCCAAGGTCGAGGCAAGTGATTCAGAACAGAACGAGCTCAGGAGCTGTACCTGCTCCTTGATTTTAAAACCCTTATTATGCAGTAAATTCTGCCAAAAAGTACGGAAATGATCAGAACAAAGATTAAAAAAAAAAAAAACAATAAGATTAACACACTCAAAAAAACAAAAAAATCAAAACAATTTCTGTGCTGAATTAAAATAGACAGAACATGAATGGACACTATAAAAGTATAGATCCAATTACCAAACAACGTTATTAAAAAATAGCAAGTTGTTCAACTTCAGGAATTAAAAGGTCACAGGAAAAAAATTCATTTGAAACACTAATTGAGACCAGGCCAGAGTTGAGCCCATTTGCATTCATATATCTACTTCAAATTCTTTTTCTTTCTGTTTATTCTTCTCGACAAGATCATGTTTACATCATCTTCTGAATAAGTTCACATCGAATGTAGACTGTATATTACCATCACAATTGATTTTTCTCCTCTTGGCCAAAACCAAAGGAAAAGATAAAATTAAAATACAATAAATTGTCACTAGCATTTGTCACCTTCTTTTTATCAAAAAAGGGTTCATCCTCAGAGAGTTCAAGAACAATGGTGAAGCCATCATCTTTCTCCATAATCTTATTTGACGAACAGAGCTGCAATAAACAAAGAACTCAGCATTGGTACTGACGTTTTTAGTTGTCAAAAGTAATAGAACAATACAAATACTGCAACTGTAAACCATAAATGTTCTCTCCAAATGAAGGACAGAGATACATTAAAGACCATCTTGCTCCAATTAGAAGGCAAGAATGAGTTGTATAAAGCAGAAGTGACGGGGATTAGATGCCCAAGAAACAGCAACAACATTATTAAACTTTTCTACATAAAACTCAACTATAGAGTGAAGAACTATAGACAAATAAATGAGAAAAAAAAGGACCAATATGAAAAACAGTGTGCAGGAGATGAATTGGGTTCACCTTAGAATCCTCCATTAATAAGCTCAAACTCAAATTGAAGCAAGATTAGTGAAGAGTGAGCATATATAGATACTTCACGAGAACAAAGAGAGCGAAAAATGAGCGACAATTGAACCGGGCTATCTGGCCCGATTCGGCTATCATAACCAGCCCAACTGCGTACCTATGGACCAATCATTGAAGGGGTTTTTACGTAAATAGATCAAAAGTAAAAAAATCTTTCAAAAAAACCTCGACAAAAAAAAATTCACAAATATCTAAACAAAATTAATTCTTTCAGGCCTCTCTTTATTTCTTTGCTCTCTTTCACGCGCTCTCTCCCTTCCTTACTCTCTCTTTCTCTCGTTCACTCTCGTTTCAACGTTTCAATTGTTTGGGAGCAGAAGCACTCTTATATAAACGGTATCATTCACAAAGCAGAGATTTTTTAGGTTCAATGGCAACATGCTCAGCGTCGCTTATTAGAACAAGCAAAGTCTGCAAAAGCCATATCTGCCAAAGGGGAGGGAAAACCATCAAACCAACCGAAAACATTACCCTTTAAACCAAAAGCATATTTAATTAAACTATGAGCTAATACATTAGCTTTATTAGGAATAAAGGAAAAAGAGATTGAATTGAAACAAAGACTCAAATGTTTGATGTCTGTAGAAAGAACCCCTAAGTACGACAGGTCTGGTTCCCCATTACTAATACTAGCAATCATAGCAGAATTATAACTTTCACCATCAGATTCAAGCAATTGAGAGATTTTGCAAAGAGTAGGACTTCACATATTGCAAGAGCTCCGCTGTATGGACCTCCATCTTTTCAGACCGTTTTATGACCTTAGATCCAATCAAAACCCACCACCACCAATTGCGAAAAGAAAACGTAAAAAGAGCATTGCAACTCAGGAGATAAAAATGGCTCTGATTCATTTTACAATCAGACTTAAAAAAAAAAAAAAGAAACAGAGAACAAGAAACTACATAATAATCATAAACTTCATTTTTCGTCAATCGAATTCATTCATTTTCTACAGGAATACCATTGCCTCTTCTTATTTCTGCTTCTTCTTCTCTTTTATTTCCCTGTGTTTTCTCTCTTTTTCTCGCACGAAAAGACTAAAAATGGCTAGCAGGTTAAAACTGAAAAGAAAAAAGAAAGAAGATTAAAAATGAAAAGTGAAAAGACAAAATTGGAAAAAAAAAACATATGAATTAGGTCGCTAAAGAAATTAAATTGGTCAAAGAGGTTATAGGATGAAATTTCCTCATCATTGTATCAAGGTTTTTTCATAAACAAAAATTTACAGATTTTGGGCCCCTTTTTTAGCTTGTTTACATTGATTTACCCTATATTTTAAATTGATTACATATATACCCCTTTCTTTTTCATGTGTGCCCTTATTTTATTTTATTTTCCTTTATACCCATTTTACTTCTTTTTCTATCCTTATTTGTTTCTTTAGGTTTCTTAATTGATTTTTTAATTTTTTTTCCTTTTTATTTCTTTTTTTTTTCTCTTTGTTTTTCACTCCCCTTTTTTTTTTAAAAAAAATTATTTTTTCTTATTTCTTATTATTCTTATTTTTTTTAATTTTATTTCTTTTAATTTTTTTCTTATTCTCTATTATCTTTATTTTTTTATTTTTACTCTTAGATTTTTGTTTTTATTTTGGTTTTGGGTATATATATATAGACAATGTACTCTATTTCAAGGATTATAGCTAACATATTTAAATTATATAATTCACATTAATTTTAATAAATAACTAATGATACCATCTAAAATGTTCTCACTTAATTAGAGGTCCTCTACCCCCTAAATAGGAACACATGGACAAGGGAGAAGACAGATGCGTTCAAGGAACTACCTCAAAGAGGAATCCTAACCAAAGAAGGAACACTCTCATACAAAGATTATGATTCACTGATCCATAAGGAATCTCATTCCTCCCAGGTTTGAGTATTGCTATATATAGAACCCTATACCCCTCATAAGGGGACATCTCATTCACACACATTCAAGCTATCTCACCTCCTCCCTACTTCTATTCTTTAACTTAGGCATCGGAGTGTTTGTGGGAATTCCCCCACCACTCACCTTGCCCCCTGTTTCGTGCTTTGCAGGACGTCTAGCCTAGGAGTTTCGGAGATTAGATATCAAGTGGCGCCGTCTGTGGGAACTCCTTAGGAAAAGCCATTCATTTACTTGCTAAGCTAAAGACACTTTCACTATGACTTCTAGCCCACCTCCAACCCAAATTCCTGAGGTCAAGACTAATCCTTCTACACCTATCCTTTCGACTGACCCTTCAAACCCTTTCCCAACAATAATACCACCGCCCACCTTGCAGCATGTTGGATCCTCATCCGGACATGTACATTCACTTTTGAAAAACACCCCGAGATACCCATCCTTGGGTACAGATCTCCCGTATTACGCCCCGCTGCAGCACCATCGATCAATACCCTCAATACCTTTTCCAAGCCTACTAGAAACGCCAATAATAACCATTCAAAACCTAAACACCGTAACCCAAACACTCGGCCTTAACCAAGTAAGCAAAGAGGCCATGATAAAAAATATTCAAGCACAAATAGCCTTGATGCAACAACAACTAAGCGCTATAATACAAAGCGGGCATACTAAACCGGCTCCAAATAATGATAATACAGCACCCCGACAAGCCCTAGGGATGAGCACAGGGATGGGTAAAGCACCAGAAGGGGAGTGTAGTTCATCCATCCCAACTCTTGATGATTCAAAATTAGCGCAAAAGGTTGAGGAAGCAATGAAAAAAGCCCAAACTAAACTTAGAAAGGAGGAAGAATGGGTGATGGGTAGCAGAACTCCGTTTGTCAGCAGAATAATTCAAATGGAGATTCCTAGTAAGTTCAGAATCCTGCAGCTTGATCAGTACGATGGGACAGGAGACCCTATCAGTTATTTATTGGCTTTTCGGATAAAAATGCTGCTCCAGAATGTGAACGATGGAATCATGTGCAGAGTCTTCCCAAGTACACTCACGAAGAGCGCCCAAAAATGGTTTCATCGGCTCCCGAAGAATTCTGTCACTTCTTTTGAGGACCTAGCGGAGCAGTTCCATATCAGATTCATCACTAATATCCCTCCCGCAAAAAAATCAATGACCTGCGGATGTGCCGACAGGAGGCTGATGAATCTCTACGAAGTTACCTTGACCGTTTTAATAAAATAGCTATGCAGATTGAGCACCTCGCTGATGAAGTTGCCATAGAAGCTTTGAAAAATGGCACCAAACTTGGAAAGCTAAAAGACAAATTAATGACTAAAGAGTTGAATACCTTTGCAGAGGCAATGGCGATAGTGGTTTGGATGATAAAGATGGACAAAGACAGGAGGATGCATCGGGAAGAAGACAGGTCATCGATCAAGGATGAACGACCAAAACAGAGACGAGTAAGCTTCCCAAAAATGAATTTCAGAACTATGGCAAATAGATTTGATAAGGAAGCGAACAGATATACACCCCTGAACACCTCTCGATCTAGGATCCTCATGTGGGTCAGGCAGAATGGAGTGGAGATTACACCGACCAAGAGAATCAGCCCAAGCCGGAGATTTACTCGTGATAGAAGCTAGTACTACGAGTACCACAGAGAGTATGACCATAACACAGAAGGCTGTAGAGAACTGAAGAGTGCCATAGAAAAACTGGTACAGCGAGGAAAGCTTGATAATTTCACTGATGCGCCGAGGGGACACGAAAACCTAGAAAACCATGACCATGACAAAGCTGAGGCAAAGAAAGCTAGGAAAGAACCGATTGGGATGATCAACATGATTGTAGGAGGAGAAAACATCGGGAAACGGTTAAAGCGCAGTAGAGGAGAAAAAATGATACCTGGGAAAAGCGATAGCGTTTTCAACCTGGAAGACAATTTGCATATACATCACCCTCACAGTGATGCCCTGGTGATAACTGTATGCATAAATAAGTATCGGGTCAAAAGGCTACTAGTTGATAACGGGAGTGCTATCAATGTTTTATCTTGGAATGTGTACAAAGCTATGGGCAGCTCCATCACCAACTTAACGGCCATCCAGAACCCCATCACTAGTTTTTATGGGGGAACGGTGCAACCAATGGGGATTGTCAATCTGGACCTAGAATTCGGAAACCAAGAGGATGAGGAAACAAAAATCGTCTAGACTTCATTCAACGTGGTAGACATACCACTAGCCTATAATGGGATAATAGGATGGCCGGTACTTTACAAAGCAGATGCAGTCACCAGTATTCAGCAATTAACCATTCGGTCAAGAAGGGGACCTTTACCATTAGGGGAGATCAGCAAATGGCCAGACAATGCTATCAGATGACCATGAAGTCTCTGGCTGAGGCTTTTCATTTAGAGGCATGGGAAATTAAGAAGCAAGGTGCTAACCCACAACCAGTGGAAGACACAGAGACATTACGAATCAGGGGAGGAAAGTTCGTGAAAATTGGCAATGCCCTTGATCTGAACATCAAAGACACAATAAGGGACGTCCTTACCAGACACTCAGAGGATTTTGCTTCTCAAGCCTCTGAGATCGTTGGCATGGACCCGCCGGTTGCCTGTCATTGCCTAAATATTAAACCAGGAGCCAAGCCAATAGCACAGAAGAAAAGAACTTTTGCCTACGAAAGATAAAAGATCATTACCGAGGAAACGGCGAAGCTATTGGCAGTCGGATTCATTAAAGAGGTTACTCACCCAGACTGGGTAGCCAATGTGGTACTCATTAAAAAAGCAAATGAGAAGTACAAAATGTGTGTAGACTACACCGACCTCAATCGAGCATGCCCTAAAGACAGCTACTTGTTACCAACGATTGATCAGCTCGTGGATTCCACCACTGGCCATGACTTATATAGCTTCATAGATGCTACCCAAGGTTATCACCAGATCCCCATGAAGAAAGAAGATTAGGAAAAAGCGTCCTTCGTCACGTATGAAGGGTTGTACTGCTATAGGGCGATGCCCTTCAGACTGAAAAATGCTAGAGCCACGTACCAAAGAATGATGAACCAAGTCCTCCAGAGCCAGATTGGAACCAGCGTAGAGGTATATGTGGATGACATCATCATCAAAAGTAAGCACCTGGAGGATCACCTAGCGGACGTGGATCGAGTCCTCCAGTTACTAAGCCAATCCAGGATCAAGTTGAATCCTGAAAAATGCATCTTCGGAGTCCAAGCAGGCAAGTTCCTGGGGTTCATAATTTCTCATCAAGGCATTAAAGCCAACCCAGAAAAAATGGAAGCCATACTCAACATGGCGGCACCGAAGAGCATCCGCGATATACAAAAGCTAAATGGTAGAATAACCGCATTGGGGCATTTTATTTCTTGCTTAGCTAGGCGATGTCTACCATTGTTTCGAGCTCTTAAAAGTGTTGGCAAGTTTCAGTGGTCTGCTGATTGCCAGGTAGCATTTGAAGAAATTAAAAGATTCTTATCTTCCCCACCATTAATCAGCCATCTAATACCGAATGAGACCTTATACTTATACCTCTCTATTGGCCGAGAATGCATCACTTCAGTTCTGGTAAGGGAAGAGGGAAGCCAGCAAAACCCTGTTTACTATGTCAGTAAGATGCTCCGAGGACCTGAAGTTCGATACCCCATGCTGGACAAGTTAGCCTTAGCTGTGGTTCATGCTTCTCGAAAGCTTCGGCACTACTTCCAAGCTCACCATATTGTAGTCCGATCTTGTTTCCCGCTGCGAAAAATATTACAGAGACCAGAGACTTCAGTCAGGCTAGTGCAATGGTCGGTCTTACTCGGTGAGTTTGATATTGATTACAAGCCCCGACAGCGGATGAAAGCACAGGCAATAGCAGATTTTGTACAAGAAATGGCTCTAGAAGATATAACCTTGACCAAGATACCAGAATGGAAGCTTTATGTTGACGGAGCATCCTCAGCTCAAGGTTCTAGCATGGGAATAATCCTTAGGGGGCCGCATAAAGTTCATATCCAGTACGCAGTCCGCAGTCCGCATAGAGTATAATGCCACCAACAATGCAGCGAATACGAAGCACTCATCACAGGGTTAAAACTAGCCACTGAAGTCAGGGCCAAACACCTCATCATACACTTAGATTCCTAACTAGTAGTCAACCAAGTCAGCGGAGCATTTCAAGTCAAAGATGCCTGCATTGCTAAGTACGTAGACAAAGTCAGGCGACTTTTGCAACACATCGAGCAAGATGGAGGCCAATGGAAGATCGTCCAAATTCCCAGGGAAGACAACAATGAGGCCGATTACCTTGCTAAATCTGTAGCTGAGAACAGTCAAGCATTTAAGGACATGAATTTCACCGAATCACTCACCAGTCCCAGCATAGAGGACACTGAAGTTTTCAGAACACGAGTAGTCTCGGAATGGATACAGCCCATAATCCAATATCTTGAGCATGGCACACTTCCAAAAGACAAGCTGCAAGCTTGGAAGCTCAAGGCCAAAGCAGCCCATTATTCCATCCACCGAGGGGAGATCTATCGAAAATCCCTATCGCACCCCTAGTCAAAGTGCGTTTCCCCGAAGGAGGGAAATTACATACTTCGAGAAATCCATGAAGGAATCTATGGTGCACATGTGTCCCACTATTCACTCACTAGAAAGGCTTTGCTCCAAGGGTATTACTGGTCCACCATGTCCAAGGATGCCCAGCAGCTAACACAATTATGTCCCTAGTGCCAGCACTATGCCCAACTTAGCCACAAATCTTCTCGACCTCTGCATCCCATAGGCAACCCTTAGCCTTTCGCCATGTGGGGGATGGACATCCTAGGTCCTTTTCCTCCCTCTACCTCGCAGAAAAAGTTCTTAATCATGGCCATTGACCATTTTACGAAATGGGTAGAAGCAGAAGCAGTCCCAACCATCACCGAAGCCCGGATATAGCACTTTTTCTGGAAGGAGATCATTTGTAGATTCGGCATCGCCCACACTTTAATTACAGACAACGGTAAATAGTTCAACAACCATAAATTCAAAGGTTTTTGCTCGGACCTTGGAATAAAACTGTGTTTTACCTCAGTAGCTCACCCGTAGACGAACGGACAAAATAAGGTCACCAACAGAATCCTCATGCAAGGGTTGAAGAAAAGACTCGATGAAAAGAAAGGGAATTGGGTCGAAGAGCTGAACAATGTAATATGGGCCTATAGAACCACACCCCGATCGTCCATTGGAGAAACACCATTCAGACTGACTTATGGCATGGATGCAGTAATTCCAGTGGAGGTTGGGTCCCCAAGTTACCGGGTAAGCGAAGACCTCGACCACGCCGTCAATATCGTCGATGCACGGATATGCCTTAACGTACTAGAGGAACAAAGAGAACAAGCGGCAGCAACGACTGAGGCACATCGGTAAAGAATAACCCGGGTACCACCATCTGCATAAACCAACAGAGAATTTCAGGACGGGTGACTGGATACTCAGAAGAGCAGATATTGGCAAAGGCACCTTGGGCACTAGCAAATTAGGTTTGAATTGGGAAGGCTCGTATCAGATCTCAGATTGCACAATAAAAGGGGCGTACAGACTAAAAGAAAGAGGAGGCAGAGAACTACCGAGGTTCTAGAACTCAGACTCTCTCAAGAAATATTATCAGTAATCTTATACTCAAATACCCAATCTGATTCAATAAAAAAAGTATCTTCATTGATAAAGAATGTCTTTACACATGATTGGTTACAAAAAAAAAAGTTAGAAGATACACATCAACCTATACATATCTACTTTAGTATTTGAACACCCGGACCCCCAGTCCCGGAAACTGAGGGGGAAGCAACATCAGCAGCCTTTGGATGCTCGCCAGACCCAGCTATAACAACGGCCTCTTCAGACTCCCTCACAGGAAAGGAACCGGCTTTTTGACGGGCATCCTCCTCTGTAGCAAGCCTGGCCAGATCAGCTGGAGTCATCAGATCTAAGGCCCCCAAATCCAATCCTGAGTCTTGAGAGAGCAGGATCCTTTTGCACTCAGTCTGGTACGCCTTGAGAAACCCCCCTACCATGCTTTAATATGCCTTTTTATCGTTCGCATGAGATTTCTCAAGCTCCGCCAGCCTCCCTTGAAGCTCAGCAATCTGAAGAACCTGCTCCTCGATCCTTCTTATCAATTGGGCCTAGGTATGTTCCAGTTCAAAAACCTTTTTCTGATTCACCTCCGCATCATATTTGGCCTCCGCGTATCTTGTCTGGCAGTGCTCCAGAGCTGCCTTGGTGCTATCCAGCTTCTTCTCGAAATCTATAGCTATCGTTCCCACCTCAGTTTCCTTTAAGTTGTACTGGCTCTTCAAGTAGAAGTATTGATCCTTCGCCAGCAGCAAGGCCTAAGTCATCTGCCAAAAACAAACAGGCAACTTAGTCAAGAATCCACTACAAAAGTTGTATCAAGTAGCAGAAACTCCCTTACCTCCAGCGACTGGCCGATCATGGAATGTAGCAATCCGTCCGGCCCCTCCTCCAACCAACGCTGCATGTCACCGGGTAACCACAGCGACTTAGCGTACTAGTCCCGTACTTGACTGTTGGAGATGCTTGGGGGCTTCATATTTTTCAATATCCAGCCCCGCATATTCAGACAACCAGATAATCGGGGGCGCTGGATGTAAATCTCTTCGTCCAGCCCTTCTGCATTTGACCCTGTGTCGATCAGTCACCTTTTTCTTCACCCGACCCTCTTCGACCGCTCACTTTCCATCGGTGCCTTGCCCTTGGGGTCGGTGGGAACAACCTCCGAAGCCGAAAGAGCCTCAGTTTTCGGGGAAGGAGAATTTCGGTGCTCCTCCACTGCAGCTGGCTCATCTACTAGGGAAATCCCGCCCGTAAAATCAAAAAAGTTAGCCATCTACAGATGGAAAAATAAGACTAGTCAGAAAAAATAAAGCTCAAAGCAAAATAATCATACCAGGGGAATGGTCACAACTCGGATAGGCTCTCCACAGATACCTCCAGGACGCATCTTCCGCGGATCGAGCTTCGGTGAGTCCGTCTAGATGTAGCCGTAAAACTAACTCCGTATCAGGATTGGAAAGTTTTATTGGATGGGTCACTTTATGACACTCGTCCGACCACATCCTCCAGACATCCAGGAAGTCCGATTGATGCTCCACAATGAAAAAATGGTATCTTCACTTCTTGTGGAGATCCGGAAGCTTAACAAAAAGTGAATGGTTGGGTACGGCCGAAAGGGAGAACATCAGCTCTCCCTTCTTCCTAGTCAGCCTATACAAATATCAGAGGACATCTAGATCGGGAACCCTACCCTCTTCATGCATCAGTTGGATGAACTCGGTCAGTATCCTATAACTATTCGAATGAAGTTGATCGGGCGCAATGTTATTCCTATTAAGAAAGTCTTTGACAAAGGGATCTAAGGGAAATTTCAGACCCCCCTCTAATTGGTCGAAGTACACTACTAATCTACTTAGCCCCGATAAAGGGGTATGCGCCCTAAACCTTCTATCTACAGTGTGGAGGGCATAATTGACAGGGATGCAGAACCATCGCCAATACCACCCTAGCAATTCACTATCTATGTTGGACACAAAGAGGTCAGAGCTAATATCTTCCCAGGGAGCCATAGCAAAGAAGGGGATAAAAACCAAATGACAGAAAATGGGCAAAAAGAGGAGGAAGAAAAAATGAAAAGAATCACCTGGTCACCTCAAGCAAGAATTATGGCAATAAGGAATAGAAACGGTGGACGCAGTAGAAACACAGTAAAAATAGAATAAAAAAGCGAAGAAAGCAAAATGTGCTAGTTAGCAAGCACAACAGTATTTATAGAGACACGGAAGGACCTGGAAGCACACCATTAACTGCCCTCATTATTACTGTGCTCCTCCCTAGGCCACCAAGGGCCTGTTGGGAATAAAATAACCCATTAGGCGAGGAGTCATGATAACGGCTGTACGAGTGTTTCGTTCACTGACACATGAAACGACGCATCAATCACGTGATTTCAAGAGTTGAAATAAAACCACCACGTGTTGACCCACCCACATCTTCGAGTGGGCCGCTCCATTAAGCAAATCGGGAGATGTTTCAAGCATCACTCCCAGCCCATTCCGAGCATATAAGTCCAGTGACTGAAGCTAGCACCCTCAGGTCGCTTCCATAGTACTGAGGTTCTGAGCATGTAAGCCTTGCGCCCCTGAGTCGAGCATCTAAGTCTCATTCATATAAGTCTAGTAACTAAAGCTGGCACTCTCAGGTCGCTTCCGTAGTACTGAGGTTCTAAGCATGTAAGCCTCGTGCCCTTGAGCCGAGCATCTAAGTCTCGTTCACATAAGTCCAGTAACTAAAGCTGGTAAGTAACTGAAGCTGACACCCTCAGGTTGCTTCTGTAGTACTGAGGTTTCGAGCATGTAAGCCTCGCGCCCCTGAGCCGAGCATCTAAGTCTCATTCACATAAGTCCAATAACTGAAGCTGGCGCCCTCAGGTCACTTCCGTAGTATTGAGGTTCCGAGCATGTAAGCCTTGCGCCCCTGAGCCGAGCATCTAAGTCTCGTTCACATAAGTCCAGTGACTGAAGCTGGCACCCTCAGGTCGCTTCTGTAGTATTGAGATTTTGAGCATGTAAGCCTCATGCCCCTAAGCCGAGAATCTACAAATCCAGTGACGATTGGTTCCGTCTTGTTCCAAAATGGACGGGTTAATCTATTGCGGTGATCATACTCACTCGTCAGGTACCCCAGTTCCACAGATTACGATTCGATGATGACCAACCAAAATACTCGGCACCAAGCTCTACTTATTGTGACTAAGGTTGGCCACCTCAACTCACTTGCATCTTATAACCCATATAAAGGCATCTGCATCCTACTCAGACGCAACGGACATAAATATCCGCATACTCTGGGGGGGGAACTCTTGATACCATATAGAATGTTCCCACCTAATTAGGGGTCCTCTACCCTCCTAAATAGGAACACATGGACAAGGGAGAAGACAGATGCGTCCAAGGAACTACCTCAAAGAGGAATCCTAACCGAAGAAGGAACACTCTCCTAAAAAGATTATGATTCCCTGATCCATAAGGAATCCCATTCCTCCTAGGTTTGAGTATTGCTATATATAGAACCCTATACCCCTCATAAGGGGACATCTCATTCACATACATTCAAGCTATCTCACCTCCTCCCTACTTCTATTCTCTAACTTAGGCATCAGAGTGTTTGTAGGAATTCCCCCCACCTCTCACCTTGCCCCCTGTTTCTTGCTTTGCAGGACGTCTAGCCTAGGAGTTCCGGAGATTAGTTATCAATTAATGTTTCAGATATCTTAAAAAAATCTTTTGAAATATCAATTTGTATATTTGTATATTTTTATTAAGCTGATATTATTTTATTCATTTTATACATAGAAAATAAACTAAAATATACAAATAATAACATAGATATAAATTTATTTTTTTTTTAAGTTTCACGCGTTTGAGAAAAGATGGGCACTTAGATTCAAATTAATTGTTATGCATATATCAATTATATTTATTTATTTATTTTAATTAATTGAATACAATTATATTCAAATACTGTTTTTAATTTTCAAATACTGTTTTAAGTTTCATATGCGAATAATATTAAGAAAATATACTTTTGTTTAGAGGAAAATATTTGAATTAAAAAATATACTATTGTTGGTATTGGATACTGTTTTGAGTTTCAAATATGAACAATATTTAGAAAATATACTTTTGGGAGAGGAAACTATATGAATAATATTAAGATAATGTGATTTTAAATTTTCACATACATATAAAATTAAGATAGTATATTGTACTTATGAGTTTGAGATATTGTTTTTAATTTTCAAATATTGTTTTGAGTTTCAGATACTGTTTTTGAGTTTAAATACTAATTTGAGTTTCAAATACTTATGATATTCATATAATATATAGTTTTGATTGTATCTTATACGAATAATATTAAGAAAATATACTTTTGATTGGAGGAAAATATTAGAGAGAGCATTTAAATTATATTTTATTTTGAAGCCAACATTTAAATTATAAAAATATTTATGAATATGTGAAGATTGGTACATAATAATAAAATAAATCTATAATTTAGATGGTTTCTAGATCAATGAATTATTTGGATTTTATTTTGGAGCCAATATTTAAATTAAAAAAAAATATATTTCTGAATATGTGAAGACTAGTATATAGTAGAAGAAATCAAGAATTTGGCTTAATTTTTTTTTTTTTAAAAAAAAAAGAAAAGCAATTGCACCAGCCATGAATTATCTGAATTTTGGTTCAAGATTGATGCATTTTATTAACAACAACAACAACAACAACAACAACAACAACAATAATAATAATAATAATAATAATAATAATAATAATAATAATAATAATAATAATAATAATAATAACAATAATAATAATAATAATAATAATAATAATAATAATAATAATAATAATAATAATAATAATAATAATAATAATAATATCTATTAATTCCCCAAATGACCACTTTAGCCTCTTGTATCATACTAAGTGAAAGCCAAGTCATGAAGAAATCTCTTTTAGTTGCTCTATAATAAAAAATGAAGTACACAGTGTAGAGCATGCAAGCTCACCACCAAACTTTCTGCATTTGAACTCATTGTTTTAGCCTTCAAATGGGCGATGGTTGATGCATCAAATAAGAAACTACTTGTAGCAAGCTTACCTGAATTAAGAAAGGGCTTGTTAAAAGCTACCATAGTCGCCTCTCTTGGGAATGCATTATATTGGGGAAAAATATATGGACCATTAAAATTCAGAAACAAAACTTGCATTCCATAAAATTTAGCCATGGAATTGTGATTGTAGGCCAATTTCAGAATTTTCGTAGTTTAGAATTCCCATTTTTTAGTCTAATTCTAGGCAATTAAAGATAGACTCAACATAATTCAGACAACAATGGTTGTCCTTCTATCTGACAATTATGATCAATACCTCAAATGAAGTTAAAGCTCATCAACAGAAATGATATAGCACAGAAAATAGAAAATTACTTAAAAAATAAAAAATCATTTCACATTACTGGCTAGAAGATAAAGAGTTAGAATTATAGTTTAACAAGATGAGACTACTACTTATAAGCTGAGAGAACTCTAAGTATAAGCATGTTGAAGGCTATTTACACCTATAAGATTATAAGACATAAAAATAGAAAAGAACCCATCATTGGAAAATGAAAAGCTTGAAAGAGAGATTTTTATTCATTAACGAAAATTAATCCTTAATGCCCAACACACACACATAGCATAGAATAGAAGGTAAAAGAAAAGCCAAAAAAGCCAAAAGGCCTAATAAAAGCCTATACTTCATCATCAAGAATATAAAGAGAGTAGAAAATAATATCCCAGTGTTAACCACCACTAGGTCAAATATGCAAGTTTTGACCTAGAAAAGTTCACAATCCACACGCATATATGCATATACATATATCTATCTACATGTCCATATCAACAGTGATCAATAACAATTTTTCATGGTCAAGCAATTGCACTAAACTCCATTTCCTTTTCTTCTTATGCAATTAATGACATAAATGAGATAATAGGACATAGACTATGTATAATTACCAATAACCATAAAAAAAGCCAATTCGTTGGTAATATGAACCCTAAAAGGGATCAAAAGTGCCTGAATATGAATAATTCAAGCTAATTAGCTCAATTTCCTATTTTGAAATTAATTAGCTTGATATGGACAAATTTTGAGTTATTTTCTTATTTTGGAGTTAATAAGGAAGATTCTAGAAGATTTTAGAAGATGTGAGAAGATTCAAGAATATTCCAAGTCAAAGTCAACAAGTCAAAGTCAAGGGTTAATGTTCAACATATGACATAGCATGTGACATGTCATGCTTCAATGCTTAGTTGTCATTTTGCTTAGTTGTCATGAATTGTAATCAGTTGTCAATTTTGACTTTTTAAAGATGATTTGTCATTAGTTGTCATTAATTATCCTATTTTGAAGGAAATCTCCTTAATTAAGGATTTTTCTATATAGGCATCTTAGGGAATAAGGAAGAAAACCTTTTCCTTCAAGGATTAGGCTATTTACATGCCTATATAAGGGCTACAAATATATAAAATGATTTTTTAGAGAAGCATTGAAATATTAAAAGTGAGGTTTTTCCTTAAAGTTTGTTCTTTTGAAACTTTGCAAGTTTACTTGAATTGTTTCACTTCTACCTTTCATTATAATTGCTAAGTTAGATTAGACTTAGAATTGTGTGATTGTTCATCTTTTAATAGCTAAGTATTTTGCTTCACTTTAATAAGCAAAGGGTTTAGCTCCATCTTCACAACCTCATCTTAATGATCTTGGGCAACAATTTTAAAGTTGGATGCACGTTTTATCTCTGTCATAGGTAGGGGTCGTATCAGTTTGGTATTAGAGCCAAACTTCAAGGTTTGGTTACTTATCTTTTAATTTTTATATATTATCTATTCTTTTCTTCTTCACAATTCTTCATATATTAAAAATAAATAATTTTTTTTAAGAGAAACACGAGAGCAGTCACATCCTTGAGTGTAAACACGTAAGGGAGTGCTTTATGAGGATTTTTTTTCTATATCTTTTCAAAACTATTTTTTCTTAGCATGGACATGCCTCATTTTCTTGGTGGGGATGATCCTTTTATTTACTTGAAATGGGTGCAACAAATAAAGGAGATATTTGATTTTCTTCAGATAAGTGATTTTAAAAAGTGCAAACTTGCTTCTAATAAATTTATGGGTCGTGTTGCTATATGGTGGGAAGATTTGATGGTAAATGAAGTTAGAAATTGGGAGTTAATGAAAAGGTTAATGTCTAGATATTTCATTCCTCATGATGTTAGGAATAAATTTTATCTTAAATTAGAAAGACTTAAACAAGGGGATGTGTTAACTGTTGATGATTACGCTAAAAAGTTTAAGTTTTTTGTAATTGCAAGTGATTTAGGTGAATCTAAAGGAAAAAAAATTACAAGATTCATAAATGGGCTTAATAGTGAAATTAGGTAAGATCTTATGTTTGTGGTACAATTGCAACTTAATTGTTCTTTTAATGATGTAATTTCACTAACTTTAGATAGAGAGAGTTGGAGTAATAAGGTTGATAATCAAAGTGGTGCTAATGTTGAAGTAGTGTTAAATGATCATGAGAAGAAGCATCAGGATCAATTGTGTGATCAAACTAATAAAGTCGAGGAGAGCATTATTCATAAAGAGAAGTGTGAAAAAGAAGTGGTTGTGTGTGGGGAGATCAAAATAGAGTACAAATCCAAGAATAGTGATTTTGTTGAAGTCAATGAAGATAATAAGGATTGTTTGCAAAGTTTTGAGTAATCTAGTGAAGATGTGCAAGGATTAACTCATGAAGAGGCAAACCAAGAAGTTTGTGCACAAAAGAAAGAGGAGGATAATAAGCTGGTTATTCATCATGATTATGCTAACAACTTTATTCTTTCTTTTTCTAGTGTTTTGAAATTTGTTTTACAGACTTCTATTCCTTATAAAGATCCATTTGATGATGTTACTAAAGTTCCTTATATCCACAATACAATATATGGAGTCTTTGCTTGTACCAAGCAGAACTTGAGATATTCATGTTTCAAGTTTAGAAGGAAGCAATACAAATACAATCCTTGCAATTTTATGGAAAAGAGTTCTATGTTCGATCAAGTTCAAGCTATATTGAAGCTACTTCTGTGGATTCTAACTTCAAAGGAGAGGCTTTCAACAAAGGTGTTTGTATTTGACCCTGGAGGATTTGCAAATTTATTAACTTTAGAAGATGGCTATGATTTGAGGGCAAATCATCTTTAAGAGGGAGGGAATAATATGAACCCTAAAAGGGATAAAAAGTGCCTGAATATGAAGAATTCAAGTTAATTAGCTCAATTTCCTATTTTGAAATTAATTAGCTTAATATGGATAAATTTTGAGTTATTTTCTTATTTTGGAGTCAATAAGGAAGATTCCAGAACATGTGAGAAGATTTAAGAATATTCCAAGTCAAAGTTAAGGGTCAATGGTTAACATATGACAAGGCATGTGACATGTCATACTTCAATACTTAGTTGTCATGAGTTGTCATTTTGCTTAGTTGTCATAAATTGTAATGAGTTGTCAATTTTGACTTTTCAAAGATGAGGTCATTAGTTGTCTTATTTTAAAGGAAATCTCCTTAATTAAGGATTTTCCTATATAGGCATCTTTGGGAACAAGGAAGAAAACATTTTCCTTCAAGGATTAGGTTGTGTAAGCACCTAATTTCGGGATGCAATTGTGCACAATTGTGACGTAAGCCCTATGATGAAATTTATTCAAAAATTGAACTTGGTTGTTGATTTTCTGGACTTTAAGGACTGAATTGCAACATTTTTTTTAGGATTTGATTGTAAATAAGTCATTTTTTCAAGGGTCTTTTGGTAATTAAAAGTTAATAAAATAAAAATAAAAATAATAAATTTTAGGATTGGAATTATACAATGTTGGTCGGTATTGCATAGTACCAATGCGCAATAATTCCATTTTTTTATTTTTTCGTGTATTTTTCCTTATTTTTATCGATTTTTTTAGTGTTTTGATTGGTTGAAAATTCAAATTTTTATCTGATAAGGTTTTCTTTTAAAAAAAAAGAAATGCAGAAGATATTTTTTTTGAAATCAAAACAAACGCTATCTTATCTGATTAGATAGGTTTGTTCCTCCTTTGGAGGAAGTTCAGTACGTGCAGACTTTGCATTTAAAAGCAGAGTCTACATGCGTGCTGGGAGGAGGTTTTTTTTTTAGGGGAGGTTTTTCTTTGGCTGGAGAGGCTAGGGCAGAAGGTTTTTTGGCGAGAGGATTTTTGACAGACGGAAAGAAAAGCTTTGATTTCTCTGTTCTTTAAAAAATCCTAACTTTTGTAGTTCATTTGAGGAAGACGATACAATGATTTTTAGTCTCCAAATCAACACTAAGTCAATTTTATCAGTGAAAATCTTGGACGCACGCTAAACCCCGTCGTCTACAGTGGCGACTCCACTGGGGATAAGAGATATTGATTCTAGTTGTGTTCTTTAGAATTGTTTTATTGATTATTATTTCATTCTTGCATTCATTTTGCATGTCCCTACTAAACTGATGGCGTTGGTTTATGATTCTATGATTCCACTAGCTTCATGGGGTTGTAGATTGTTTAACCATCACTCTTAGCCTTAACTCGGTTCAAGAGAGATTATCAGGCTCATCTGACCAGAGTCTGTAACCCAAGTCCCTAAGGGGGGTAATCTTCTCTCAAGTTGGTAAAGGATGATGGGCCCCTCTGACCTTGGCCTGTAACTCAAAGTCCATAATGGAGAGCATCTTGCTAAAGGAACCTTAACTTTTCATCGGACCCTAACCATATATAATGGCCTAGTTACTTCCCCTAGGATCTTCACCCAAAGTGCTTGTTTGCTTGAATTTCCATGAGGTATTTCTAGTTATAAAAGCCCAGGCCTATACCTTTGAAGCTCATTCAGGCTAATAAGGATTAGGCTAGACCTTTATATTTAAAAATGCTGCTTCTATGCTTTTTCTTTTAAGAGGGATTTGGCATGAGTGTCAGCTCTTAATATCCCCTATTGATATGAAGGCCAAGACAAAAAATCCTAGGAAAAGAAACTCGTCATTGAACACGTGTGTGGGAGGAATAAGTTTGGAAGGCTTATGCTTGCATGTTGCTTGTTGATTGCTTCATGATACTTATTACTTGCTAAGTGTTTGCCTGCTACTTGTTGTAGAAACATATGCATCATGCATACATGCGTACATATAGTCCATGCATCATACTAATACCTTATTTTGCAGCCATCATAGATTCATTCAGGTCTTCTCATATCTGGGGACGAAGAGGTGGCAGATTGACCAGAGTTGATTTAAGTCTGGAGTCTATAGCTCAAGACATTCTTCATAGACTGGAGAGACTAGAGGGGAGTCCAACTAACCCACTATTCCTAGAAGCTGAATCAGCTCAGACTGAACAGACTAAAATGGAACAATAACCAGAGATGTGGACCTTAGAAGACATTAAGGGAGCTTTGATGGATGACATGAGAGCTATGATGTAAGATGAACTGAGACAGGCTTTGGTCGGACTAGTGCAACCTATTGTTGGACAACCACCTGCTGCTGTTATTGAACAACCACCTGCTGCTACTATTGAACAGCCACCTGTTGTAGGAGCTCTACCTGTTGCTCCTCCACTTACTGCTAATAATACTAGGGGGCAACCTGCTCCTAGAAATGTGCCTGCTACAGATGTAAGAATGGAAGACGTTGAAAACTACATGGTAGAAAAAGCGAAGAGAGAGTCACTTGAATTGGTTCAAGACCTTGAGTCTAAGCAGATGAAAGCATTGACTCAGAAAATGTCCAAGATGGAAGAGCTGATTAGAGGACAAGAAATAGGATATTCTTTTGACTTTGATGACACTGCAAATGGAGGGAGATAAGCTGCCTGAAAAATTCAAAATGCCTCAACTACAGAAGTTTGATGGGAGAGGAGATCCAAGGATTCATTTAGTCAATACACCATAACCATGAGCACTACTAAAGCACCATTGTCAGTAGTTGCTAGGTTGTTTATGTTGTCCCTGGAAGGAATGGCTGTGAACTGGTACCATGGGTTAGAAAAGTCTATTAGAGCTGATTGGAAAGAACTATGTACTGCATTCTTGAAGCAATATGATTATAACACTCAATTGGAAGTGTCAATTAGGGATTTAGAGTTGACTAAATAGAAATCAAATGAGTCCTTTTCTGATTTCTTAACTCGTTTCATGAATAAAGCAGGGATGATGAAAAACAAGCTTATTGAGAAGGATCACCTTAGAATGATAGTCCGTAATGTGTCACCTAATTTGGTCAAAAGGTTACAGATGATGAATCCCAAAACCTTTATGGATTTGTATGATGATGGGTTACAAGTTGAGGAAATTAAGACTGAGAAAATGAAAATTGTTAAAGGCACAGGAACTCGAAACTACCCCACCAGGGGCATACAACAAGGAAGTACTAGCCGAGCTATAGAAGTGCGTGCAGTTCAGCAACCCCAAAGGTTCTTCAACTTCAACCAACCACTCTCCTAAGTCCTAGAGAGGCTAATCCAAAAAGGCCTGCTTCGACCCTTAACCTTTTCTAAAGCCCCGAATCCAAATCTCCCTGGCTATGATCCAAACAGTTACTATAAATTCCATCAAGCTGCTGGCCATCCCACAAACAATTGTATTCGCCTAAAACATGAGATCCAAAACCTGATAGACTCCAAAAAAATCACCGACCCTGAGAAATCCAACTCTAACCCAAACACCAGAAATAACCCTTTCCCAAACTACTAAAATGTTCCACCATCAACCACCATGATGATTAACTCAGGAGTTAGTGAGGAAGAAGTGCTAAGCTCCTTTGAGGACCTAAACCCTATATCCAATGGAGAACCTTTCGGATAGTCACAGAGAGGAGTAGAAGACTTATTGGGCCAGCCCTCAGGCAAGTTTGATTGCAAGGTATTCTACTCGAAACCACCCTCTACTGATATCCCTATTGAATCAATTGAGCCCTCAGGTTGGGGAGATGAGTTTGATGATAAGCTAGTAAAAGAAAAGCTTGAAATTCCCGAGCAGTCGGTAAGAGGAGTTGAAGATCTGTTGGGACAACCTTCAGGCAAGTTCGATTATAGAGTATTCTATTCTAAACCTGCTTCTACTGACATCCCCACTGAATCGATTGTGCCAACAGGATGGGGTGATGAATTTTAAGAAGATGAATTCTTAACCCTAGAAATATCCCAAGAAGAGGTTGAAGAGTTGCTAAGTCAACATATGGACAAGCTGAGGGAGTTTAAGGGAAAAGAAACATGCACAGTGGAAGTTTGGAAAAATGGGAAAAGAGAACAAATTGTAGGGGCTATGGACATCTAGTATGATTCTGATAAAGAAAAACGCATTGGAGTCGATGTATGGAGTGATACTCCAAATGCAAATCATGTTACCAGAAGCGGGAGGAATTACCGGGTAGCAGAAAAGCAAAATGAAAGAGTAGTAGAAAGGGAAGAAATAGAAGATGCAAAAGTAGAGGAAGGATAGAAAGAATACCTGATCTTGGAGAAAGCTAAGGCAAACGTCAATATCTGGGAATTACTGATGCATTCAGCCAGCTATAGAAGGGCTCTGGTTAAAGCTTTGTCGAACATGAGCATTGAAACAACCGCTACTCCAGAAGTTATGGTGGCAAAGGTTATAGAAAAGAAATATAGGCTAGTAGCATTCTCAGATGATGACTTACCTTTGGAAGGAAGAAATCATAACAAGGCATTATTTATCCTAGCTGAAGTAAAAAAGAAGAGAACCAACTTTGTGATGGTGGATGATGGTTCAGCTATAAATGTATGCCCATTAAAAACCCTACTTAATTTGGGTATGAAAGTAGATGACTTGATGGCTTTGAACCTCATAATCAGAGCTTACGATGATAATACCAGGAATGTGGAGGGAAAATTTCAAGCTTTAGTCAAAACAGGGCCTGTAGAGTCAACTGTTGAATTTACTGTATTGGACATCCCTGTTACCTATGCCCTATTGTTGGGATGGCCATGGTTTCATGCCCTGGGAGGAGTACCTTCAACAGTGCACCAGAAAATAAAATTCCCTCATTAAGGAGATGTCGTGACAATAGAAGCTGGAACCAATGTAGTTGTGGTAGCCATACTTGATAAACAGAAGTAAGTGTATGTTCCGCCTGGTTTCCAAGTTGCTGGAATAATTGATGAGATGGATACTAGGGTTGCAAAAATGATGGAAAGCATGAATTATCAACCTGGACAGGGGCTCGGGAAGAATGAACAAGGAAGCCCTAAGCCCTCGAACATTATAACCTAGGACCATACGAAGGGTTTGGGATATACTGAGGCAGGACCAGCTAGTAAAGGAGCAAAGAACAAAGAGAAAGCAAAAAGAAACAAGCCCTTGGGAAGGATTGGACCACTAATTAAGAATTTCATCAAGCCAGGGGAAGGCAAGTATTATCTGGGCACCGAAGAATTTGTTAATGTGGTTGGAAAAGATGTCCTTGGGTTTGAGATCTTCAAGGAGTAGATTGTGGAAAGCCTAGTGACCAGCAACAAAGAGGAAGTCATGAAGCAAGTAACTGAAAGGATGGGTGATAATGTTGTTGAAGAGTTGTTGTGTCTACCACCTGAGAAGGAACCACCCTAGAATTTAGCTACTGTCATTAATGATAGTTTCATTGATGTTTTTTATAAAGAAACTGATGTAATAACCTTCGGTCTTTATGTGGACAAAGATGTTATTTTTTCTATGGTCAATGATATGAATGTTGGTTTTGCTTACTTGTATGATGTGCATCCTAATAGTTCTGTGCATTATAATTTTGATCGGTCATGCATGTTTAACATTAATTCAATTCAATTTGATTCATTTAACATGGGCACAAATGATAATCCAAAGAACATTTCTATATCACATGATGTAACTCTTGAAGAGAGAAAATTTTTTGAGAGAATATTAACAAAAAGAAAGGTAGTATTTGCTTGGACTTATGAAGACATGCTAGGTTTGGATAGGGAAATAGCAGAGCATCACATTCCAACTCATCCAGAAACCAAGCCGGTTAAACAGAAATTGTGCAGATTAAAACCAGAATGGACATAAAAGATAAGGGAGGAAATTGCCATGCAAATACAAGCTAACTTCCTAGAAGTAGTAGACTACCCTCAATGGCTAGCAAACATAGTACCTATTCCTAAAAAGGATGGCAAAGTACGAATGTGTGTAGATTTTAGGGATCTAAACAAAGCCTGTCCAAAGGATGACTTTCCGTTACCTCACATTGATGTAATAGTGGATAACGCTGCAGCAAGTGTAATGTATTCTTTTATGGATGAATTTTTCGGCTACAACCATATCATAATGGCAGTTATGGATAAGATTAAGACATCTTTCATCACAGAATGAGGGACCTATTGTTATAAGGTGATGCCTTTTGGACTGAAGAATGCAGGTGCAACTTACTAAAGAGTTGCTACTGCACTTTTCCATGATATGATGCATAAGGAGGTTGAAGTGTATGTGGATGACATGATGATTAAATCAGAGACAAGAGGAGGAAATTTTTAAGCCTTAGACAAGTTCTTAGCCTGAATTGAATGGTATAACTTGAGACTCAACCCGAAGAAGTGCATTTTTGGGGTTACTTCAGGGAAACTGTTTGGACATATAGTGAGCATCCGAGGAATTAAAGTGGATCTAGATAAAGTGAAAGCCATCCAGGAAATGCTAGCACCAAAGATAGAGAAAGAAGTAAGAGGATTCCTTGGCAGATTGCAGTATATTAGTAGGTTTTTCGTTAAACTCACTAACATTTGTGACCCTATCTTTAAGCTCTTAAGGAAAGATCAGCCGATTAAGTAGAATGATGATTGTCAGAAAGCTTTCGATAAGATCAAAGAGTATCTTATTAATCCACCTATTCTGAAACCACCTAGATAGGGTAAGCCATTAGTTTTGTACTTGGCTTTAGAAGAGAATGCAATGGGGGCAATGTTAGCACAAGAAGGGTCAGATGGAATAGAGCACGTAGTGTACTACTTGAGCAAGAAGTTTCTGCCGTACAAGGAAAAATATGATTTAGTAGAAAAGACATGTCTGATCATGATTTAGGCTACGAGAAAATTGAGTCATTATTTTCAATCTTACAAGGTTCAAGCTGTTTCAAGAATAGACCCTCTAAAGTATCTGTTTCAAGCATCGGCTTTAACTGGAAAAATGTCTTGATGGTTGGTACTCTTAACTGAATTTGATATAGAATACATTACTATAAAGGTAATCAAGGGAAGAGCAGTAGCAGAATTCTTAGCTCAGAATGCGATCAAAGATGAAGAGCAGTGGAATTTGGAGTTTCCAGATGAGAACTTAGCAGTTGTAGAGCACCGAGAGTGGAAACTTTACTTTGATGGAGCTGTAAACAACAAAGGAGCTGGATTGGGAGTGATTCTTATTACACCAGAAGGTGAAACCATACCAATAGCAAAGAAATTGGATTTCAAGGTCACAAACAATATGGCCGAGTATGAAGCATGTATTTGTGGGATTGAGGAGACTGTGGCAGTTGGAGCGAAAGATTTGTTAGTCTATGGAGATTCAATGTTAGTCAGGCTAATGAAGAATGGGAAGTAAAAGAGGAAAGGCTGAAGCTTTATATCTGCTATTTGAAAGCCTTAATGAAGAATTTCACCACATGTCTCTTTATCCATCTATCCAGAGACGATAATCAGATAGCGGATGTGCTTGCAATACTCTCTTTAATATGGGATGGTGTAACTAGGTTAGCTATGAAACCTTTAGTGATCATGAAATCTAAAGCACCGTGTTATGGGGGTGAGCAAATTATGAATGTTCAAATGGGGCTCGAAGAAAAGCCTTGGTTTTATGATGTCCAGAAGTTCATTGAAAAGAGAATTTATCCAGATGAAGTGACCTCGAAAGAAAGATATGCTCTTCATGTTCTTGCACGTAACTATGCAAGTCATGATGGGGTATTATACAAAAGAATGCCAAATGGGATGTAGCTCAAGTGTCTTAAAAAGGATGAAGCTAAAGAGGTGATGCAAGAGATTCATGCAAGGGCTTACGGTTCTCATATGAACGGGATGATTCTAGCAAAGAAGATACTCAGACAAGGGTATTACTGGACGACTATGGAAAAGGATTTTATCAGGATAGTAAGACAATGCCATCAGTGTCAGATCCACGGGAATCTTAGTCATATGCCTCCAACATTGCTAAATAGTTTATCATCCCCTTAGCCCTTTGCAGCATGGGGGAATTGATATCATAAGAGAAATAAGACCGACAACATCAAATGGGCATAAATACATAGTGGTGGCAATCGATTACTTTTCGAGATGGGTAAAGGCAGAATCTTTCAACACTCTGAAAGCAAAACAGATGGCACGGTTCATCGAGAAGAGCCTTATTTGTAGATATGGGGTTCCACATCATGTCATGACAGATAACGGGGTTCAATTTCAAGTAGAAACAGCAGAGTTGCTATAAAAGTATGGGATTGAACACCATACATCTTCGCCTTATCGCCCTTAAGCTAATGGAGCAGTGGAAGCAGCTAATAAAAATGTCAAGAAAATCCTTTATAAGATGGTTAAAACCTATAAGGATTGGTCTGAATATCTTCCTTTTTCCTTATGGGGATATAGGACTACAACTCGAACCGCCACAGGCCAAACACCGTTCTCATTGGTATATGGTTGTGAAGCAATTTTGCCCATAGAAATTAAAATTAAATCCTTGAGAGTAGTCATGGAAGCTAAAATAACTGAGAATGAATGGGCGTAGAAAAGATATGATCATCTAGTATCTCTAGATGAGAAAAGGATGGATGCTTTATTCCACACTCAAATATATCAGAGAAGGATAGCAAGGGTGTTTAACAGGAAGGTTAAGCCTGGGAAGATCAAAGCTGGAGATATGGTGCTGAAATAGTCTAGAGCCGTGGTGTTCGATCCGAGAGGTAAATTTAGACCGAATTGGGAAGGACCGTACTTGGTCAAATTGGTCTTACCTAAAGAAGCTGCTAAGATATCAAATCTTGAAGGGAATGAGTTTATGGAACCTGTTAATCTGGATCGCCTCAAGAAGTACTACCTGTAAAAAATATGAACAAAAGTAGAATAAAGAAAATAAAGTATGTTGGCTAGAAAACCTGAAAAGGCTAGTTAGGCAAAAGTTAGGACATTCCCGTTGTTTAGAAAACCTGCAAAGGGCTGACAGGCAAAAATTAGGGAAATAAATAAAAAATAATGGTCCCGCTGATTAGAAAACCCGTAAAGGGCTAGTCAGGCAAAAATTAGGGAAATAAAATGTGAGTGACAAATATTCAGTTAGAAAATCCGTGAGGACTAGCTGATAATAGGAGTTATGTCATGTGATGTATTAAATGTACTCATTTTGGCCCTAATTAATGAATGAAATTGAAATTGAAGTTTTGTTAAACTTTGCTTATCCTTCTTTATTATAAAGCATAAGTACTTGAAAGGATAACAAAACATAAGAAAGCCTAATGCTAGCTCTATGAGACCATTCTATCTAGTGATGTCTTTGTTTCTTCCTTTGTGATCCATCATACAAAGCTTGAGTCCTCTTATACCTAGCAAATCCTGGTGGTTCTGTCTTTTAGATAACAACCCAAGCTTTGTAATCATTATCAGTAGTAACATTCGCATCCAGGTGTATGTTCCGTTCAAGGGCTCTACAAGGCCATAAGCTCCTAATCTTATCTAGAGAATCTTATCTCAAAGGAAAGCCTTCAAAGTCAGTCAGAACAATAACGATGAACTGAGGGTGACCATATTGATGACAAAGGCATAAAGGGGTAAAAAAGGTAGAGAAGTGCAGCCCGGGAATAGGAACACAGTGCTTATACAGCTCAATAGTCATGAATTTCAATCTCCACTAAGGGCAAACCCATGTAATCTTAGCATCTAAAATCTTCTTCAACCAGTCAACCCATTGGTTAATAGAACATTTGTCCTTCATTCTCAAAAGATGAGATTGTAGCTGACAAGGTTGATAAGTCAAAGGATTAGGGGGTACATTAAGTAAGCTTAACTTTTCCTATAACCAAATCTAAAAAAAAAATTATATAAGAATAATAAAATAAAAGCCCGTTAAGTTGAAAACCCGAAATGGTGGCTTAGACAAAAATTAGGGCAAAAAAATAAAATAAAATAAATAAAAAGTTTTGGTTGCACACCTGAAGAAGAAGTAAACTGCCTGAGAAACGGTTATGAATCTTGAAACTGTCGAGCCCAATGATGGTCTCAACAAGGATAACTGGCATAGGATTAGCTCCAAGCTCTACCTGTTCCAAGATACTGACAATGCGTGTATCAGCACCACCATGGTGAGAAACTAGCAAAAATTGAGCATATAAACAGAGAGCAATTGTTCTAGTCCAAAAAGCAGTGTTCTTGTCTCGAGTCCCACAACTGGTGATTAGAGAAGAAAGATTGATGGTCCTAGGGTTATGCATATACATATAAATATCAGTTGGGGACAAATCAAAGAGTGTAACCAATTTGCCAGGAAATTGCATCTCTAAATCAGGAAGGGCTATCATAGCAGTCGAGTCTAATGTGCTTCCCAGAATAGCAGTAAACTCTTAAATCATTGGACAAAGATCTTGCCCATTAAACCTGAATACATGGTCCTTGACATCCCAGAAGGTAGAAGCAGCGTGTAGGAGAGTGTTATCAATAGTCAAGTGCTGAAGAGATTTCATGGATTTGATGTGGAAAGGTCGAAGCTTATTCCAGTCATCACCATTGAAACTTTTAAGAAAATTTCTTCATTATTTGAAGAGATGCTTGAGTCATGATGAGAGTATAGACAATGAAGGAGAATGCCCCTTAAATAGTCTTATATAAGGAAAGATGATGAGTTCAGGTGGGAAAAGGATTCTGCTAGCAAAGAAGGATGTGGATAAGGTAATATAATTTGAGAAGGATTGGGATAAATAGATAATTGGGAAGATAATTCATTCTTTTAATTGTTTATCTATCCAATATTATTCGTCTTGGAAAAGGATTAAGATAAATGGATAATTAATTAAAGAAGATAATGTTTATGAACCATCTTTTGTAATTAGTTATTTTAAAAAAAATCCATTAAAATGTAAAACACTGTTTCAATTCTATCTAACAGTGTTCGAGACAGTATAGGAATAAAAATAGCAATACAATAGAGAGCAGTCAGACACAGGCACGTAGAAAGTTAGGAATACAAAAGCTCTAAATCATTCATCTCGTGCTCTGGTATCAGGCCATGGGCTCCATCCTCTGGTAGGGTCATCAGGATGATGAGTGTCTGGAGATCTAGCAGATGAAATCCCAGCACTATACGGATTAAAGCCTAAGTCTGCAAGCTACCGACGAAGCATCTCATTCTCCTACTCTAGACCATTGGAATAGCTCTGCATACACAGAAAACACCACGTCATATGCATTACATGCATAACATGCATACATTTGCATTGCCTCAATGAGGGCACTTACCTACCAACTGTCTGTAACTTGCATCGTAAATAATCTCTGAGATGAGGAAAGTCCATATAAATACTCTGCCTATGTTCGGGGAATCTGTTTTGTAAAATTTTGTTAATATAAATGTCAAGTGTACAAACCCATACAAGAAATAAAGCAAACAGACTCACATGAGAAGCATCTGGTGTATAAAAACTAGGAAGTTGAGCATCACCAAACTACATATGCTGCTCAACTGGAGCCTGAACAGTGGGAGCCCAGTAGAACATAGACTTGTTTGGAAGAGAGATATTGCCAAGCGTAGCACCGATAAAGGCCCCATCGTGACTAGACCCAACGTGCTGAGCAGGATGACTAGGACTAGGTCTGGGCTCAGGGCTCTCAATCTCTGGAGCAATCTCAATCTCTAGAGCAATCTCAGTCTCCTCATCGATATCAATAGGAGAGTGAACCTCCTCAAACTGTAAAGAGAAGGAGTGATTCATAGGTTCTAGAAGCAGAAGCTGAAATAATGTGAAATTACCTCATCATCATCAATAGGAACATGCTCCAAGAGGCTCTCATTAATAAACTGCTGATAATGTTGAGAACGCTCAAGGAAATCTGAGGCAGCATATCCCTGTAGTGCATCTCTCAACTTTGAACCCATAAGATGCAAGCTGCGGAGAATAGAGGAAGGGACATTAGATGGAATGCGACGTCGAGAAGGGCCAGCAAACCAGTGATACACTCGCTCCCCTAGATACCACATCAGACAGCCATAACCAAAGATTAGGATCCTCATAGGCTTTAAACAGGCTACAGCCACCATGAAATCATATTGCTGGATGTCTTCAACACCCTCCAACCAATCATAATTTATCTACAATTTGTGTAAAATAAATCAAATTTCTATTAAACTATAGCATACTATGATTTTATTTTTCCTTACCAGGTGCCACTCGATAATGTTCAACTAATCACAGTACATCTGCAAAGTGTTCCTGTTACTAGCAAGGCAAGAAGAACCCTATCTCATCATCAGAGGAAAGGTCCTATCAGAACTGATAGCATTAAAGCCTCGAATCAGCCCGATCTCTATGCTCCAAATCTGAAAAAAAGAGAACACATCAGAAAAAGCAAAGAAGAGTAAAACTATATAGATCAAATAAAGGAGAACATACATGCAACACGTGCCAAAAGCCACACATCGTGACAGCACCTCTACAGATAGTGTCCAGTCTATAATAAATATAAGCAAGTGCAGCAGATCCCTAATCTAATGTGGCAACTCAATCCAAGTTACGAAGAGGACCCAACAGAGCAATACTGACCTCATGACCGGTCTCACAAAAGAGGGTCATGCCTAATAATATCAAGAGGAAACACCTCACCTTATGAATAATTTGACAAGGAGTCAAAGTAGGAAGGCATTTAAATCCCTCAACCAATGATGAAAGAAGAACATTCTTTCGATTCTTCCATGCTGGGGTGAACCCGATCAAGTCACGCAAGTACTGACTCCGTGCATGCTTTGGAAGACTGTAATAGCTGATGTCAAATGGAACTGGGGATCCCCCAAAGGCAATCCTGGTGATAGCAGAGAAGCTCATAGGCGAAATGGTCAGCTCACCTACATGAGTATGAAAAGTGTGGGTAGTATCCATCCATCGCTCGATCAAAGTGATTAAAGAGTAATGGTCAGATCGGCCTCGAACAGTCGAAAGTGCAGTGATGAAATGCCTAAATCCGAAAGCCCAAATCAGATGTGTCACTTGTTTCGACAGTCCATGAAATAATCCTCAGGCTAGATTGAAATAGCCCATGAACTTCATCGAATGCTATTTTGATTTCAAAAAGAAAATAATAATTAATTAATTAAAAGATTAATTAATTAATCAAAGAACTTAAATTGAAGGATTTGATTAGTTAATTAATTAATTAATTAATTGCCTTAAAAAAAATTCTGATCGGCAATATAGATTGCCGATCGGCATTTCAGATTGTCGATCGGTAATCTACCATGCCGATCAACATTAACTTGGTGGATCATAAATTTGGAAATCCGATCGGAATTGCAGACATCCGATCCTCCATTCTGACAACCCGAGAGTCAAATTTCATATTTTCAGAGTTAATTTCAATTTGTCATGCATTTTCATATTAATTTCTGACTAATATACATGTCAATGTCAATTTCTACTCTGCAACTAACTCTAATTACTGATTATACAGGTAATATTTTTGTAGAAATAAATAGAAGTGAGAAAATTTACCTCATTACCCACATCTCTGCACCTATGGGTATATAAATGAGTCAAGGGAAAGATAGTTGAGTCTTCTTGAAGTTCTAGATTATTCTGAGGAAAACAAAGAGGCAGAATCCTAAGACATTGTGAAGTCTCAGCTCCTTCATGTTGTCTACATGACGAGGAGGCCATAGGACCAGACGGATTGCAAATCGGACAACAAATGGTGAAGAAATCAACAAAAGAAAAATCAAGATCAAATAAAAAAAGAAGAAGAAGAAAAGAATGGGAAGAGAAGTGAAGTGATCGACAAAAGGGAAAGAATATATAAAAGGGAGAATATCCATTTTAATCCTTTCAATTTATTTACTTTTTATCTATCTTTTCTTTCTTACAGTTTGGTCCATAATTGCATTCTGATTAGGAACATGTTCTTAATTAAATCATGACATTCATAAAATTAATAATTCATTGAATTATTAAGACTGCATAATCAATTTGTGATCCTGAATCTTCTGTCAAATACAAAATACAGAACAAGATTACAAAATTCATTTTTTGCATTTTACATGCATGATTTCAATCAAAGGTTTCATATGCTGCACAATAGCTACGATATGAATTTCAAACCATTATGTTATGTGATGCATAGTAGTCATAACCTTCATTATGTTATGTACTGCATAGCAGCTATGACATAAACTTTTAAATTTCTCATTGCTAGACGTTCCACAGGAACTATAGCAAGTTTTTAATTCAATTACACTAGACATCCCACAGGGAATATAGTGTGCATCGTTAGACGTCCCACAGGGAATATAACGAAATTCAATTCAATTACACTAGACGTCCCATAGGGAATATAGTGTGCATCGTTAGACGTCCCATAGGAAATATAACAACATTTCAATTCAAGACTATACGACTGAGTGTAGTCGGCATTATACGATTGAGTGCAATGTATCCTCAATTGATTATACGACCAAGTATAATCGGCATCATACGACCGAGTATGATGTAATTTATTTTAATTCATCTACACTAGACGTCCTACAGGGAATATAGTGTGCATCGTTAGATGTCCTATAGGGAATATAATGAAATTCATCATTGCTAGACGTTCCACAAGAACTATAGCAAGTTTTCAACTTATCATCGCTAAACATCCCACAAGGAATATAGCGAAACTCGTTTGCACAAAGTCCACTAGATGTTCCACAGGAAATATAGTGCGACTTATCAAACACTACACCTTGCTCAACAATTTGAGCATCAATCTATCACTTAGGATACAATCGAGTGTCCTAATTTCTTTCTTTCAAAATTGTGTGCTTCTTTTGCTTTGCCGCAATTTGTCAAGCAAACAGCGACAAAGGGGGGCAACTATAAGCACCCAATTTCGGGATGTAATTGTGCACAATTGCAACGTAAGCCCCTATGATGAAATTTATTCAAAAATTGAACTTGGTTATCGATTTTCTGGACTTTAAGGACTAAATTGCAATATTTTTTTAGGATTTGATTGCAAATAAGTCATTTTTTCAGGGGTCTTTTGGTAAAATAAAATAAATAAATTTTAGGATCAGCATTATACAATGCCGATCGGCATTGCACAGTACTGATGCTGTTATGGAGCAGCCAATACAATAAGTTCAAAGAATTCAACATGATGAAGATGAGCATGGTCAAGAAGGCAAGGATCAAGTTCAAGAGGTTTTGAGTCTAATCAGCATGCCTCAAAGACCTATAACAAGGTCTCAATCTAAAAAGCTTGAAGAAGCCTTAATCCATCATCTACAAGGCTTTGTGAACTTAGCTAGTGAAAGTTTACAAGGACACCAAAGCTTTGTGCCAAGTGCAGCTCAAGTTCAATACAACTTAATTCAAGTCCAAGTTATTAATGGGTTTAATTAAGTATATAATGGGCCTCATTTGTTATGGGCTGGCCATGAGAGTTATTTAAGCATTGTTATTTAGGTTTAAATATGTTAAATAAGGGCTGGACGAATTTGTTATTTTAAAAGCCCATTAGTTTTAGTTAGTTTAATTATTCTTAAAATAGGAAGTATGTCAAAATTCCTATTTAAGGTCTGATTAGATTAATTTCCTTTTTTTGTGATTAGGGTTATTAGTTTTCCTTACTCACTAAGGAAAACCTTGTAAAGGCTATATATATATGCCTTGGACGAATTTTATTATTCAGAATTGAAGTTTTAAAACCTAAAGGCTGTTTTGCTTTTATCTTTGTGTTCTTGTGTAGAATACATGCTTTAAGGAACATTCAAGTAGATTGATCATCTTCTTGTGGAGTGTTTCGAAATTGGAATTTAGAAACGAGTTTTCTTTATTCTAACTCTTTGATCATCTAAGTAATCTGATTTCTAATCATTCTTAGGGGTTGTTGCTGAATTGACTATTGGGGTTTTCAAGTTAATGCTTTGGGGGTTCGAATACATAAAGGGGTTCTCAAGCTTATTCTTGGAGGTGCCGTATCATTTGGTATCAGAGCTTTGGCTCTAGATCAGGTTTTATCTTTTATAATTTTTATTCTTAATCCTGATTTCTTATGTTTTTCTTATTCTTTTAAAATCGTTCTTATTTATTTTTGTTCTTCATTCTTGTGTTTTGTTCTTTGTTCTTATTTGTTAGTCTTGATCTTTTTTTTTCCTTTAGGTCAGTCAATTGTTTTGCATTCTGAAATTTAGATTTGTGTTCATAGTTGAAATTTAAAAAAAAAATAAAAAAAAAATTCGTGCAAAAAAAAAATAAAAAAAAAGAGAAGAAATTTGAAAAAAAAAAGAAAGGAAGAAGCAAAAAAAAAAATTCGTGAAAAAAAAAGAGAAAGTTATTAGAAAAGGAAGAATTGAGATTCTTGAGTGATTTATATCCTAATCAGGTCTGATTTGCATTTCCTTCCATTCCTTGCTCATTAAGGAATATTGTTTGAGTGATTAATATCCTCATCAGGTCTGATTTTGGTTTCCTAATCCTATTTGGTTTATAATTGACATATCTAACTAGATCTTATCATATCTTGTATTACTTGTCTATTAAGGATTTTGCATATCTTTACAATACTTGCTCATTAAGGAATATTACTTATTGAGGCAGATTTGACTTTTCTCCTTAAAATAACTTCTAAATTCGTTTTCTTTTCTATTCTAGAAGATCTTTGTATTTCTTTCACATGTCTTTTGCATCTTTTTGAGTTTTCCTATTTTATTGCTTCTGAATTGTTGTTTTTTTTTTAACCGAATTGCCTCAAACTTGTTTTGAAAATTTCACTTTTGAAAGTTCTACTTGAATATTGCTTCAATCTAATTGATTTGTTCTAAAAGTGTGATTCACCTAAGAACATAAAAGAATTAGCTTGAGTGGTGAGAGGAAGCCGAGTGAAACATCAAATTGAGTTAAACACGAGTGACCACCCGCATCATTTGAGTGCAAACACGTGAGGGAGTGCTTGTGAGGATTTTAAATTATTATTATTATTTTTTTTTATTGTTTCTAACATTCTTTTACGGTAATGTCAAACCAAGGTGAAAATAAAGGTGAGGGTAAAGTTGATGAAACTTTGCTCCGTGAGGCTCAACAAAGGCAATTTGAACGTATGAATACAAATTTTGAGACTATAATGGAGAGATTAAACCGCATGGATACAAGGCTAGGAGCGGTTGAAAGGGCAATAGCACCAAATCATAATGAGGAAGTAGAAGGCAATGTTGACAATGAGGATGAAGATGAGGCCTATGCAGAAGTAGGAGTACCAAGAGGTGGAGGTAGATAAGGCCGAGGTAGAGGAAGAGGAAGGTTACAACCGGTTCCATACAATGGAAGAAACCGAGGCAATGAAGATTATGTAGATCAAAATTTGGGAAGCATCAAACATAAGATACCTAACTTTTAAGGTAAATCAGATCCGGAGTCCTATTTACAATGGGAGAAGCAATTGGAGCTTATATTTGATTGCCATCAATTTAGCGAGGAAAAGAAGGTAAAATTGGCGGTTACTCAATTTTCTGATTATGCTATTGCTTGGTGGGACCATTTGGTGATTAATAGGCGAAGGAATTTGGAGTACCCAATTGATAATTGGCCTGAGCTCAAGGTTGTAATGAGGAAGCGATTTGTGCCAAAACACTATCATAGGGAACTTGTACAAAAACTTCAAGTTCTTAAACAAGGTAGTAAGAGTGTGGATGATTACCATAAAGAGATGGAGATGCTCATGACTAGGGCTGATATAGATGAAGATGTGGAGATCACTATGGCAAGCTTCTTGGCTGGTCTAAACAAAGACATATCTGATCGAGTAGATTTACATAAATATGAAGATTTAGAAGAGATGGTGCACATGGCCGTCAAGATAGAAAGGCAACTCCAAGGAAGAGGGGCAACAAGGTACAATTCCAAATCCTATTCTAGTCCTAATTTTAATTGGAAAAAGGATGGAAAGAGTGATTATAGGGGTGGGAATAAGGTTGCTCATGAGGTTGCTAAAGGAAAGGCAGATTCGGTCTCTAAGGATAAAATCAAAACCGATGAGCCTAAAGGGAGAAATAGAGACATTAAGTGTTAGAAGTGTCAAGGAGTAGGTCATGTGAGCAAAGATTGCCCTAATAAAAGAACTATGACCATAAGGAATGGGGAAATTATGACTGATGAAGAAGAGGGCAATAATGAAAGTGATGAGGATGAGATGCCTGAATTGGAAAGTTGTAGTGATGGGAGTATAGAGGAGCCAATCAAAGGTGACATGCTGGTTACAAGGCGTGCTCTTAGTACTCAAATAAAGGAAGATTGCATTGAAGAGCAACGAGACAACTTATTCCATACAAGGTGTCATGTGCAAGGCAAGGCATGTCTTATGATTGTTGATGGAGGGAGTTGCACCAATGCAGTGAGCTCATTCTTAATTAGTAGATTGGGGCTGTCTACTATACCACACCCACGACCATACAAACTTCAATGGCTTAATGATTGTGGAGAGGTCAAGGTAAATAGACAATCTATTATTTCCTTTTCAATTGGTAAATATCATGATGAGCAATTGTGTGATGTAGTTCCTATGCATGCTGGAGATATTTTGCTTGGTAGACCATGGCAATTTGATAGAAAGACCAAGCATGATGGGTACCTCAATCGGTGTCACTTTACCAAGGATGGGCGCAAGATCATATTAACACCGCTTTCTTCAAAGGAGGTGTATGAAGACCAATGTAAAATGGAAAGAATGAGAGTAGAGGCTGAAAAGAAAGAAAAAGAGAGTAAGAAAAATTCTTTAGAGAGTGAAAAGAAAGAGGGCAAAACAAAAGAAGAGATTCAGCCTAGAGAGAAAAAAGAAAAGAATTTGAGTTTAATAGCTAGGACAAGTGAGGTTAGACAGGCCTTGTATGCTAATTGGCCTATATTTGTACTTTTGTACAAAGGGGCTTATTTGGCAACTAATGAACTTAACCCATCTTTGCCTAGTGTGTTTGTTGATCTTTTGCAGGAATTTGAAGATGTGTTTCCCAAAGAGATGCCTAGTGGATTACCCCCAATTAGAGGCATAGAACATCAAATTGACTTCATTCCTGGGGCAGCCATACCCAATCGACCAGCATATAGAGCAAATCCAAGAGAAACAAAGGAGATCCAAACTCAAGTGGAGGAGTTGCTAGCTAAAGGATATATGAGGGAAAGTCTTAGTCCTTGTTCGGTTCCTGTCATTCTTGTGCCAAAGAAGGATGGAACATGGAGGATGTGTGTGGATTGCAGAGCCATCAATAAAATCACTGTAAAGTATCGTCATCCTATTCCTAGATTAGATGATATGCTTGATGAGTTATATGGTTCTTGTTTGTTCACTAAAATAGACTTGAAATCTGGTTATTATCAAATTCGAATGAATGTTGGTGATGAATGGAAAACAACTTTTAAGACTAAGTATGGGTTGTATGAGTGGCTTGTTATGCCCTTTGGTCTTACTAATGCACCTAGCACATTCATGCGATTGATGAACCATGTGTTGTGAAATTACTTAGGTAAATTTGTTGTTGTTTACTTTGATGATATTCTGATTTACTCTAAGTGTTTAGATGATTATGTTATGCATGTGCGAATTGTACTAGAAACACTTAGACAAGAAAAGTTGTATGCAAACCTTAAAAAGTGTATTTTTTGCATGAATAAGGTTAATTTTCTTGGTTTTGTTGTATCTAGTCAAGGCATAGAGGTTGATGAGGAGAAGGTTAGGGCTATTAAAGAGTGGCCAAAACCTAAAAATGCTAGTGAGGTAAGAAGTTTTCATGGGCTTGCTAGTTTCTATAGGAGATTCATTAAAGATTTCAGCACTATAGCCGCACCTTTGAATGAATTAGTTAAGAAAAATGTTGGATTTGTTTGGGTTGATGCACAAGAACATGCATTTAATGAACTTAAGGCAAAATTGTGTAATGCACCTTTACTTGCTTTACCTAACTTTGATAAAACTTTTGAGATTGAATATGATGCTAGTGGCATAAGGATTGGAGCTGTTTTGATGCAGGATCAAAGACCACTAATGTATTTTAGTGAAAAGTTAAGTGGGGCAACCTTGAAATATCCAACTTATGATAAGGAATTATATGCATTGGTTCGAGCTTTGCAAACATGGCAACATTATTTGTGGCCTAGGGAGTTTGTGATACACACTGACCATGAAAGTTTAAAGCATTTGAAGGGTCAAGATAAGCTGAACCGTAGGCATGCCAAATGGGTGGAGTTCATAGAAACATTTCCATATGTGATTAAGTACAACCAAGGTAAAAAGAATGTGGTTGATGATGCATTATCTAGAAGGTACACCTTACTTAACTCTCTTACTGCTAAATTATTAGGTTTTGAGTTTATAAAGGAGTTGTATCCACATGATGATGATTTTGGTGATATATATGCATCTTGTGCCAATGGGGTTGTTTCGGATGATTTTTACTTGTTTGATGGTTTCTTGTTTAAGAGAAATAGATTGTGCATTCCTAAGTGTTCTATAAGGGAATTATTAATTAAGGAGGCACATGGAGGAGGCTTAATGGGGCATTTTGGGGTAAATAAGACCTATGATATGCTATTAGAACATTTCTTTTGGCCCGGTATGAAACATGATGTGTATAAAGTTTGTGAGCATTGTATTACATGTAGAGAGGCTAAGTCTAGGTTGAAACCACATGGGTTATACACACCATTACCCATTCCTAGTGAACCTTGGACTGATTTGTCTATGGATTTTGTGCTTGGATTGCCTAGAACTAGGAAAGGTCATGATAGTATCTTTGTTGTGGTTGATAGATTTAGTAAAATGGCTCATTTTATACCATGTCATAAAACTGATGATCCTAAGTTGATTGCTGATTTGTTTTTCAAAGAAGTTGTGCGTTTACATGGCATACCTAGGAGCATTGTTAGTGATAGGGATGTTAAGTTTTTGAGTCATTTTTGGCGTGTGTTATGGGGAAAGTTAGGAACTAAGCTATTGTTTTCAACTACTTGTCACCCTCAAACCGATGGGCAAACTGAAGTAGTTAATAGGACTTTGATTACTTTGCTTAGGGCAATCATAGAAAAGAACATTAGGATGTGGGAGGATTGTTTACCATTTGTGGAGTTTGCTTACAATAGGGTTGTTCATAGCACAACTAATTGCTCTCCATTTGAGATTGTTTATGGATTTAATCCACTTACTCCTATTGATTTATTACCATTGCCACCTAACAATTTTGTGAGTGTTGATGCTAATTCTAAGGCTGATTTAGTGAAGAAGTTACATAAGCAAGTTAAGGAGAGGATTGAGAAGCAAAATGCTAAAGTAGCTTCACGTGTGAACAAGGGAAGGAAGCCAATGATTTTTCAGCCTGGAGATTGGGTTTGGGTGCATTTTCGTAAAGAAAGGTTTCCACTTCAAAGGAAGTCTAAGCTAACCCCAAGAGGAGATGGTCCTTTTCAAATACTTGAAAGGATTAATAACAATGCATATAAAGTGGACTTACCTGGTGAGTATAATGTTAGTGCTTCATTCAATGTGGCTGATTTGAGTCCTTTTGATATAGGTGATGCTTTAGATTCGAGGACGAATCCTTTTGAGGAGAGGGGAAATGTTATGGAGCAGCCAACACACCAAGTTCAAAGAATTCAACATGATGAAGATGAGCATGGTCAAGAAGGCAAGGATCAAGTTCAAGAGGTTTTGAGTCCAATCAGCATGCCTCAAAGACCTATAACAAGGTCTCAATCTAAAAAGCTTGAAGAAGCCTTAATCCATCATCTACAAGGCTTTGTGAACTTAGCTAGTGAAAGTTTACAAGGACACCAAAGCTTTGTGCCAAGTGCAGCTCAAGTTCAATACAACTTAATTCAAGTCCAAGTTATTAATGGGTTTAATTAAGTATATAATGGGCCTCATTTGTTATGGGCTGGCCATGAGATTTATTTAAGCATTGTTATTTAGGTTTAAATATGTTAAATAAGGGCTGGACGAATTTGTTATTTTAAAAGCCCATTAGTTTTAGTTAGTTTAATTATTCTTAAAATAGGAAGTATGTCAAAATTCCTATTTAAGGTCTGATTAGATTAATTTCCTTTTTTTGTGATTAGGGTTATTAGTTTTCCTTACTCACTAAGGAAAACCTTGTAAAGGCTATATATATATGCCTTGGACGAATTTTATTATTCAGAATTGAAGTTTTAAAACCTAAAGGCTGTTTTGCTTTTATCTTTGTGTTCTTGTGTAGAATACATGCTTTAAGGAACATTCAAGTAGATTGATCATCTTCTTGTGGAGTGTTTCAAATTTGGAATTTAGAAATGAGTTTTCTTTATTCTAATTCTTTGATCATCTAAGTAATCTGATTTCTAACCATTCTTAGGGGTTGTTGCTGAATTGACTATTGGGGTTTTCAAGTTAATGCTTTGGGGGTTCGAATACATAAAGGGGTTCTCAAGCTTATTCTTGGAGGTTCCGTATCAGATGCACAATAATTCCATTTTTTGATTTTTTTTATGTATTTTTCCTTATTTTTATCAATTTTTTCAGTGTTTTGATTGGTTGAAAATTCAAATTTTTATCTGATAAGGTTTTTTTTTAAAAAAAAAAAGAAACGCAAAAGATATTTTTTTTTTGAAATAAAAACAAATGCTATCTAATTTGATCAAATAGGTTTGTTCCTCCTTTAGAGGAAGTTCAGTATGCACAGACTTTGCATTTAAAAGCAAAGTCTGCATGTGTACTGGGAGGAGGTTTTTTTTTGGGGGAGGTTTTTCTTTGGCTGGAGAGGCTAGGGCAAAAGGTTTTTTGGCGAGAGGATTTTTGATGGACGGAAAAAAAAGCTTTGATTTCTTTGTTCTTTAAAAAACCCTAAGTTTTATAGTTCATTTAAGGAAGACAATACAACAATTTTTAGTCTCCAAATCAACACTGAGTCAATTTTATCGGTGAAAATCCTAATCTGAGGGGCCGAAAAAAGGGCATATGCACAACATTCACTTTTTCTTTCTTCTTTTCTATGATTTTTATTCATTTTGTTAATTGTTTTATTATTTAATTTCATTACTAATTTGATTATATTTTTTGTTTTTTTCCTGTATTGAGGAGGAGGATACCGCCTGTGTTTAATTGAACAAAAGATTCATGGAATGCCATGGATGAACCTGTACTATTTTAATAATAGTTCATAGGATTTTAATTGTTGTTCTGTATTTTTATATCCTGTGTAATTTATTTTAATTTTTAGGTGTATAATTATTTAATTTTGATTCTGTACGTAGTTTGTAAGAGCCCCAGTAGTGGGAATAGTGAAAGATTTAAATTTATGTACTTTAAAATTGGTTAGTAATTAGGTTCAATTGAGTAAAAATTAATTAAAATTAATGGTGGTTTTAATTAAATTAGGGTTTGCATGTAATTAATTTAGGGTTTTTTTTAGAAAATCACTGTAATGTTTGTTTGATCTATTTTTTGTGTTTTATTTATTTTGGGCTTATTTTTTATGTTTTTATGTTTTGGGCCCCAAGCCCACGTTTAGGTCTAACCTACTTAATAAATAGGCTTAAAAAATGATTTAGGTTTTTTTTTAAATAATTAAAATCAACTTAGGCCCATTAGGTTAATTAGATTTTAGGCCCGCTAAGTTAATTAAAATTGTTTAGACTTAGCTCAGCTCATTTAATTGCATTTCTTTTAAAATAAATAGACCTTGGCCCACATTTCATTTAAAATAAAACCAGATTAAGACTTAGGCCCACTAATTTGATTTCTTCTTTAAAATTGAATAGACTTAAGCTCATATCTTAGAAAGACTAAAAAAAATATATAGATTTAGGCTCATTAATTAATAAAATGTAGGCCCACTTTTTCTATTTCACTTATAAATAAAATGTAGATTTAGCTAACTTATTTAAGTAAAATTAACATAGTTTAGACTTAGGGACAATGTGATCTTGAGTGCATTTTTTTCTTGTAATTTTATTGACTTGTTGCCTTTTTAGGTAGATGAATGTTAATTAGGGTTTAATAAAATTGCATGTAATTAGAGGATGAAATAATCATTTATAAAATTATTCTAAATGAACACGAGACTAAGAAAAGTTAGTATTCCATATCCAGAATCTCCTGGTTGCGGTGCTAATTTTCTTTTAGAGAATCGAGTACCACCAATCAAATTGTCCCAGTTATTACCCTAGGTGGCGACTCCTCATCTCCACGCCATGTCTTTGTGACAGTGGTTAGTGTGTTCTCTAAGTCCCTGAGCCTAAACAGTGTCACGGTTGCTAAAATCTTGAACGCGCGCTAAACCCCGCCGTTTACAGGTTGCTTACATGCCTATATAAGGGCTACAAATATGTAAAATGAATTTTTAGAGAAGCATTGAAATATTAAAAGTGATGTTTTCCCTTAAACTTTGTTCTTCTGAAACTTTGCAAGTTTACTTGAATTGTTTCACTTCTACCTTTCATTATAATTGCTAAGTTAGATTAGACTTAAAATTGTGTGATTGTTCATCTTTTAATAGCTAAGTATCTTGCCTTACTTTAATAAGCAAGAGGTTTAGCTCCATCTTCACAATGTCATCTTGATGATTTTGGGCAACGATTTTAAAGTTGGATGTGCGTTCTATCTCTGTCATAGGTAGGGTTCGTATCAATTGAGTTATCGGTTTACTTTATAAATCCCAAATTTCCTATAAAGAAGCTTCATGTCTTCAAGAATGCCTTCTTCCCTTAATAGCCGCTCAGCTTCAATTGGAGTGATCCAACCGGGGAACGGGGTAAGAAAAAGTAGAGAACAAAAGGGAAAAGGGGAAGTGATGGTTTAAAAAAAATAGCATGCATTGATTGATTCACTCATCAATTTTTTATGGAGAATCGAAACATACTTAAACAAATCCAAAAGGAAAACACCGATAAAACATGGTGAGAAATAAGAGTAAAGACATAAGAGAGCCAACTGGGTAAGCTAAAAGGAGAGTGCAAAAAAAATGAAGAAGAAGAAGGAGAGGCTATCACTCGAGTTAAGAGTGACGTTTTTAGGGCACACGGGAAAATATTTTAAAAAAAGACATATGTGTAAATTGTTGAAAATAAAGAGTATTTGATGTTGATGCTCTATGTTTTTTAGGCATTTTTGTAAAAACCCTTTTCATAAATGCCCCAAAATCTTAACTTAATAACTAAAAAATCTCATCTTTTTATTTATTACACTTATGCCTAAAAAGGGTAAAACAATTACCCGCTTGCCCCCTTTCTTTGTTAACCCCAAATGAAAAAAAAAATGACACTCTCCCTTCCCCTCATTGAGCACCACTCATTCATCGATGGAGAGTAGTTTGTTAAGTAGTTGTCCACCCTTTACTCTGGATTCGCCCTCATCTCACCATCGCCTCCTCCAATCATAATCACCAGAGAACTAAAAGTAGTCTCCACTAAAACCACCATACTACTTTTATAATTTGTCACCACTTAACTCCTCTATCTCCCCTTAACTCAAAAACCACAAAGCCCCTCCAATTCTCATCTCTACCTCCATTTTTTGTTTACACCTCTAGTTTGTTCACATTTCAATTCCTTAATCGAGGAAAGTTGCATTGCTTTAAGTATTTAGGCATTATGTTGATAGCATGGTTTTTGATACTAAGGAAGAAATCTATACTTAGTAGTGGGAAAATATTTATTTTCTGGTTTTTTTCTTTTTAAATTAGTTTTGGTATAATTAGTTTACAAATCTTAATAATGGTATTGCATTACTCTTAGGGGGTGTTACAATTGTTCGAATGATAGTTTTGGAGCATAATTTGCTATTCTGATACTTCTCTGCTGATTGCATTATGTAATTTGCAAGTTGTCTCTTTAGTAAAAGTAAGTGAATTTTTGTGTTTGACATATATGGAAGACTCAATTAGGATTGTGAATTGGGTGGATCAATTCAATTCGGATTTAAATATTCAGTTTCGATTATTTTTGGAAATGATTATGTATAAGCCAAACTATACAATATTAATATGTTGAACTGATGGTTAGGTTATCTGAAAATATCGGGTTAGATGGATTAATTTATTTGGATGTGCTAGATTGATTTGACATATTAAATTAAGCCCAAAAGTAAAATTATATTAATTTTTTCATAATTCAATGGGCTTGGGCCATGTTTTACATGTATAAAGACCAAAATAGAAGCCAAAGACTAAACATAATCATAATTACGATTAAAAGTTGATCCTAATATAACTATCTAATCAAATAACTATCATATGAATTAATTACAATTACACATATAATTTCTAATCATCTAATATGCTATACAGTTTAAAAAATTCATGCGTTGTGCATATTCAGTCAACAAAAAGCCAAAAATAATAGGAGTCCATCCAAAAAATTATAGGATTCTTAAATTCCTACATAAATGTAATAGAAACAAAAAGTGTAAATATGAATAACACTAAAATGTGAATTGTTGAAATCAATGAAAATGAGATAAAACTCAGAGTATGTGCTTTAAATCAATAAGAGAATAGTATTAATATAGTTTCTGGCAACAACAATAATGCCACCAAAGAAACTTTGCAAACCATTCTACTAATTGAATCATAAAGGTAACTGAGGTGGAAGCCTCATTATTGACTCATCTCATAGAATAAATAGAGAAAAATCAACAAAGAGATATGAATTAAAGCTTTAAACACAAACAATATAATTCCTTTTGTAAGTCTCTAACATTATTTCCTTCGTCAATTGCTTACACATTCAACCTTAACAATTCAAATGAAAACTTGAAATAGCAATCATAAAATATGCAACAAAATGTCAATGGGAGGCTTAGAGTTTGGAAATCAAGTGATGCACCAAAAAATGCAACCACATTTCTAGTAGTAATAATCAAAATAACTTACTAGGGAAACTTAAGCAACACATTCACTTAATTAGCTCAGTTTAAGGTGGGTGGAAGCAATCATCATAGCCTCAAAAAAAAATGAAATAACAACATTATGAACAACTTGCAAGTAATGCTTATACAATGGAGGTAACATTTAAAAAAAATAAATGCAATAACAACATTGTGAACAACATACAAGTCATGCTCAGCAGTGGAGGTCACATTTAATGCAACCAGACCTTATATAAAAATATTCATAGGCATAAGTAACAAATAAAATTATAAGCAACTAATGTAGTTAAGTTATTAATAAAAAATTTGTTTGCAAAATACAGTAGAAAAATCGGTAAGGAATTAAAGAAAGAGGATGAGGCAATTGTTATAGTTGGCTTAAGATCAACTAATGGTAAATCTACAACCGATGAAAACATAATGTTAGTAAATGTGCAAAAAAGAATAAAGGTATAAAAAAAATTGAAAGTGCCTTAAAGGGGGGATTATTGAGGCTAATGTAAGATTTTAGAAAAATAAAACAAATTTAAGGAATGAACAAGAATTGAAAGATAATATAGTAGGATGAATAATGAACATAGAAATTTAAAGAGTTCAGATTCTCAACAATTCTACATCTCTACCTAACTTATCCCCAAGTTAGGATTTTTCAATACCTACAATCTTATTTACAAGATTAAGATTACAAGAGCTTGAGGCCACTCTTCAACCTTACACTAACAAAAGTTTTAAAGCTAACTCTTCCACTAAATTCCTAAGTGTTTTAATGGCTAAATACTTAAACCAATTCCACTAAAAAAAATACCTCACTTTCCTTGTAATCTATGCTAAGAATTATATGAATATGAAGTCTTATTTCTATCACACAACTAACTCTTATAAGAGTTAATCAATACAAGGAATATTGATATAAAGAAAAAAATGAAGCTTAATGAATGCTTAAAGAGTTTTTGATAATCAAAGAGTAATGTAACGTATATTCTTATTATCACAACTCTAGAGCATATATATATAGATTAAGCTTAAAAAATAAGGCTGTTAGAGCCAATGATTATGTCTCCAACATCTTTTTTTAATTCAAAAATATGTATGTTTGATTTTTTAAAGTTTTTTGTCACCACAGAAGTAAGGCCTCGATCGTAGCCCTATACTTTCTATAACCATGGCAGTCTTACTTTAATCACAACCCTCTATTGAGCTAAATTACAAGTTTCTGTCATTGTGGCAGCCTTGCTTCAGTCGCAGCACTCAACATTTGTCACCATGGCAACCTTACTTTAGTCACAACCCTCTACTTGAGTTAAATTATGACTTGGCTTTTATTAAGAGTAATATCGTATATATGCTTATAATCACATTTAAACAAAAAACATTAAATGCTCTAAATTAAGTTTGTTAAGATCAAAAGCAAAATTGATTATTACCAAGGTTAATAAAAAATTTTCTAACTCCTCAATTGCCTTTTCAACTAAAATAGGCTTACTACCCTTTCTTAACCAATCATATGTGCAAATAAATGCTTTAACAATCTTTGGAGTCAAGAAACTCCTAAAGATATCAATACTCTCCCACATGTACTAAAAGCACTTTCAGAAGCAACTGTTGAGATGGGAATAGCTAAAACATCACGAGCAAATTTAAAGAGAATAGGGAATCTCTCTGAATTTAATTTCCACCACCTTAATACATCAAAGTTCCCATCTTCCTCAACAATTGCTTCATTCAGGTATAAATTAAGATCACTTTTTTTTTGCTTTCACCATTTAAACCCACCTCCATTTTTTGTTTCTTAAAATGGGTTTTAAAACAGAAACATTTTTCCTAAAAGAAGGTACCTCATATTGGCTAAGAGCTCTAGATTCAGAAAAGCAACTTTAAGAACCATAATCATTGGTAGTTTGTACAAGGAAACATAATCATCAAACAGTTCAGACAAGGTAGTTTTGAGACTAGTGTATAAGCTTCTACGTTGTAATTCTCCATAAATTATATTGAAGGAGAATTCCACGTATTCAAATTTGTCCTTAGGATCTAGAATGTTGGCAATGAAAATTAGATAGTTTATTTTTTTCAAAGTCACCCCAATACTTATTAAACTTGGACTTCATGCTAATTCTTATTGGCCTTATAGACAAATTTGTGATTGTTGCCATTCATTTAGAATTCATAACAAGTCAGAAATTTCACTAAAAAATAAATTGGCAGTAATATATTAAGAACTAGAAATTCTTAAAGTCAATTCATAGAAAATGCTACAGTAATTTAACATATTGTTTGATAAACTGCCAATCCTCATAACTAGGAACATTGTTGCCTAAATCTACCCTAAAATTGAATTCTTGTTCCTCAAATACCTAAAATGTCTTTTCATAAATACATGCAATCCTTAACCTTAAGTAAGTGGAGTTCCGCTTTATAGGAACATCAAGTGACAAACTTGATTTGCAATCAATACCCACTAAATCATTGTATTCCTTAAATTTTCTCAATCTAGTCGGTGAGTCTCTAACATACCTAATAACTTCCCTCACCCTTTTAATAGCTAGGTTAGCATCTTTCAAACCCTCATTATCTATAAGATTAAAAATATGTGCAATGCACTTCATATATACATACTTAGCTCTAATTGAGATCACTCCCCAAGTTAGTAATTTCTTTTTAAAATAAGACATTACTGCATCATTAGAGAAGGCATGATCAACTGTCACATTGAAAATATTCCTCAAACCCCATTTTAGTAAGCAGTTCTCTAAAGTTTTAGCTATATACTCCCTTTTATATGAAGAAACGTGTAAAAATGATATAATTTTTTTTTATGAAGCCTCTACTCATCATCAATGAAATATGTTGTAACGCACATATAATTAATTCTCTACATAGAAGTCCAATTTCAGTGGTTAGGCTAACCCTTTGAGAATGTTCTTTTTTTAATTTTTATTTTAGGTCTCTCATCCACATAAGAATTATAACAGTCCTTACTAACTGTCCACTTAGATCTTAAACCTAGGGCATGCAGTAGAAATAAAGTTCTTAAAAACCTCCCTTTCAATAAACTTGAAAAGGAAACTCATCAATGATTATCATTTTAGCAAAGGCTGTCCTAATTTGGTCTTAGTCAAATTTCCAAGTTCCAATCGAACCCACAGGTTCATTTCCAAGTGCTTCCACTATATCAGGCTTAAAGGTTAAAATTACTTGTCTAGTGTCTCTACTGTGTAGATTTTTTATGCAATGTAACATGTGATTTCTAAGTGAAGATCTTCCTTTTTTAAGTGATAGTTAAAAATTCTAGCACAATATAAACACTTAGCTTTAACCATAATGCATGTCTCATCTTTTAACTTCTTAAAGTGCTCCTAAGCCCTCAATTTGGATTCAGTCTCTTTCCTTTTAGTTGTAATAACATTCTGCTTAGTAGCAACATACTCTATTTGTTATGCTTCCACCTTATTTCATGATTTAGCATTAGGGACACCACCACCAGTAGTAGTATGACTACTAATGGGAGTCCCAACACCAATCCTACAAAACGAGATAGCCACAAATAATAATGTACCAACAAATTTTCACATACTATAAATCAAGAGCAGTAATTCATATGTTATTAACTAAATCATCTCTATATCAAATAAATATTTAAAATAAATCATATTAAATCATATTTGAAAATTATATATAACAAATTTTAATTAAAATAAAAATCAATATAATAGATATCTTTTCAATTAAAATACTATTAAAATTAAAATTAGAAATCAAAAGTAAAGTAAAAGGACTTAAAATTAAATATTGAAATTAAAATTAGAAAGATAGTAAAGTAATAGGACTTAAAATTAAAATTATATTTTAAAATATTAATTTGAACACATTCCATAAAATTAAGTCACTTAATCTCATTGTCGTAATCATCTTTTCTGATATAGGTAAAGGTTTCTCCCTAGATCTTTTAATCTTCAGAACATGGACAATTCAATAGTCCTATTTGGATACCAAGCTTTAAACTTGAAAGTGTCACTTTCTTCTTTCTATGATACAATCATTATCATCTTAATGTGCAACTTATAGTTGGGACTAACTAACATTTCATATACTAATTAGATTCTCTAATACTATATACTTGATAATTTTGATAGTATATTGGGGCTAATGTATGGAATTTATTTTTTTCTTTCAGTGATAGCCATTATATGACTGATATGTCTTTAAATGCTAGAAATTCTAGTTCATCAGCTGATAAAGATTTTACTTTAAATTAAAGCTCCTTAGTTCCATTTGAAAATGACATTTTTCACTGTAATGTTTTATGGAATAATAGTGGTTATGAGAATCCATATGATTTTAGTGGCAAGCCAATCCTTTTGTGCAATGAAAAATTTGGCCAAATTCATTGCTTTTGATTTGTTGTGCAGGTGTTGTGCTGCCATTTATAGTTAGTTGATGTGCCTTGTATAATTGAACCTGTTGATGATGTTATGAGGATATATTTGAAGTTCTTTTTTACATGTCTTAATTACCTCAATTAGAACTTTAATTTCAAGGTAAGATTAACTCATTAGTCTAAGAATATGCCTCAAATCAATACTAACTTTTTCTAAGGCAACCTTTAAAAAAGGTTAATTGGTCTCAGGTGGCTTAAATTCATATTGGTAAAGTGGTGAATCTATTTGAAATCTCCTATTTAAATTGATTTCAAGCTCATTAGGTGCCTCCAATTTTTTCACCCTACCATAATCACTAGAAGATTTATCAGTCTTAAAAGGCCTAAATTCATAATAATAAGGTAAGGTAGCCCTATTCATCTAATCAAGTTCAATAGGTGCCCCACGTTTTCTCATTAAATTAACCATATTGATTAAAGGTAAGGTTAGTACCCAATCTCAAAGAATTTTAACCAATCAATTACCCTTCATTATTTACTAACTTGCCTTATAGCCTCATAAGAATTTAATAACTGTTATATTGCAAGTTTAGGGATTCTTTTCTTGGATCTTCATAGATTATCTATAATCGATCTTCCTTTAAAGATGGACATCAAGTGATGTATATTCACATTAATTTCATCCACTTGCCTTTTCAACTCTCTTTGAATTACTTCAAAGATTTCAATGTAGATGTAAGCATTTTATACTTCAGAGATTTTAATGTAGATGTAACCAACTGCATCTATAAATCTGGATGGATTCTCTCTTGAAACGTTATCTCTTAAGAGCTCTATTTTTTAAACCTTTTATGATATTTTCTGCACAAACATAAAAAGGTCCCACTAGGTGTGCTAAAAAGATGTTTAGGCTTGAAAACTAATAGGTTAAGCTTAAGCACCTTTTGATTATTTTAAGAATGGGTGCTATGAGCTCTCTACAATAGCATAGAGATTGGCTAGAAGAGAATTGAGTTTTTACTATTAGCTCAGGGTGACAATAGGAGCAAGAAACATGTTCTTAACCCTTCTAACTTGCTTAAAATGAATCAAACAGGAGTTTGATTTCATTGAAAAACATATCACTATGACCAAATAAGTAAAAGACACTGGTTTGATAAAGAGTATAAAAGTAGTATTATTTAATTTATAGAAAAGTCTTCAAGAGTCCTTTATAATATAAAGGGTTTAGCTTTTATAAGCCTTAGAGTCTAACTAAATAAGAAAATAACATAATTTAAAAACTCACATAATCTAGCTTAAGGGAATAAATCATAATAAAAACTTGGGAAAAGTATAGGAAACCAGCTTGTGGTTTCACGGTTTTAGAGTTTTAAGTATATGTTTTATTTTATGATAATTTGGGTCATGTGTTTTCACAGTTTGACAATTTATAGTATATGAGACTAACACCGTTAAATGATTGACACACATATACTAAAATCTTCAAACGACAACAAACACAAGACCCAAAATTGTCACAAAAATTGAAACACATACTTAAAATTGCAAAACATTGAAACCATACGGTGGTTTTCCATACTTTCCCTTAATTTTTTTTAGTTGGATCGTACAATGTATCAAACTCATTTAACTGCGTTAGGCTTATATACTGGAAATTGTCAAAGGGCAACAAACACAAGACCCAATTGTCACAAAATGAAACACATACTTAAAACTCTAAAACTATGAAACCACATGGTGGTTTTCCATACTTTCCTATAAAAACTTTCCTAACTTGACATAATACAATAATCTACATCTAAGAAAATGGATAAGCCTAATGAAAATGGATAAGCCTACTAAAAATAGAAACTACCAACCATCTTTCACATTCATATAAGTACATAGGCCATTTAGATGGGCTAAAGTTATCAAAATCTAAAGTTCAGGGATTAATACTGAGAAAGGCCAAAGTTGGGGTAAATTATGCAGACAATCACCAAACTTTGCATTTAATTACAAAATGGTGCCATAACTTCAATATGTATCTTTTTAGTTATATAACATCAATTTATCTTTCATAAGGAAGTTACTTACTAAATTTCAGCCAATTTTTATGACGTGGCTTACCTTAGCCACATCAACATGACCATAAGTAAAAAAGTAAGGTAATTTTTATTAATTACTTTCTTTTAATTTTCCCCTAACATTAATTAACTCTATCTATTACTATTATTGTAAAATCCCCAATTCTATAATTCCTTTTCTCTAACTATTATAGCTTTATTTCCCTTAAATCTAAACCCTAATTCTTTATTTCTTTCTCTTTTCTTCTCATTCACCTCATCATAACCTTCTTCCCCTTCAAAGTTTTATCTCATTCACTTAATCATATATTCATTTGCATGTGTCTTGAAATAAATAGAAACATAAACACTTATAGTAGTTAGGAGCCTCTATCCATTTTTTTTAGCCAATTAACTATCATCTTCTCTTTAAAATTGATTGTGTTGCTATCTTATTAGATTTTTTATTTCATATTTCGAAGAACTAAGATAAAAATAAAGAGCAATTTGAGCAACACATTGATTAAGAAGAAGAATAGAATAAGATGAGAAATTAGGGTTTAGATTTAGGAGAAAATAAAGTTGTAATTGATAGAAGAAGAATAAGAGAATTAGGGATACCAGACAATGAGGGATTTTACAATAACAATAATAGGTAGAGTAAATTAATGTTAAAGAAAAATTAAAAAAGAGTAATTATTAAAAATTACCTTACTTTTTACTGATGGGTCATGTTGATGTGTCGCATGACGTGGCAACTCAAGCAAGCCACCTCATAAAAAATGGTCGGAATTTAGTAAGTGACTTTCTTGTGAAAGATAATTGATGTTATGTAACAAAAAACATACAAATTGAAGTTATAGTACCATTTTGTAATTAAGTACAAAGTTTAGTAACTATCTGTATAATTTACTCCCTAAGGTTTCTTTATTAATCTTATCCCATCTAAATATATGAACGAGATTTCAAGGATAAACTGGGCCTGCTAAGTTATGGGCCCATCTTCCATAAATGCATCAAGCCTATTAAAGGTTATGGACTAACAAGAGCTTGGGCCATTTGGGCTAATACAAACATAAATCAATCTAATGTCTTTGGCCAATTTAATACTGATTTTATGTTTAGTCAGATCAAATAGACTCCACCTTTATCTTAGTCATATGTCATGTCAAATGCCATATGTGCTAAGTTAACTAAAATACATAAATAGTCTTGTTATGACAAAATTACCCTTATCTTATACATTAAACTAGGGTTTTCATAAACATATCTCAAAAAAAATTTCTTACCATTGAATTGATAGCAAATTTGTCACCTTCAATCTTAGCTCCGTCTCACCTTATTTTATTACATAATTAATCAATTTGATCCCATTTCCCTCTTAATTAATCTCTTTTTATAATCTATATAAAATATATAATGTTCAAAATATGATTTCAAGGGAAAAACTCTCAACATTGTATTGATAGTGCAAAGAATTATATACATATACAAGTATGAGGATAACTATAACATAATAAGAAATGTAATCATACAGCTGATAATTATGAACAACTAGTATATGGCTACTTTATCTTCAATACCCCCTTACAAGCTAATGGCTTCGAAGGGCGAAGATGAGGCTTATAAAAAATATGTTGAAAGGAAGCCTTGGATAAAGGTTTAGTCATGATGTCTGCCAATTGATCATGTGAAGAAACCAAACCAACTGTCAATTTTTTTGATGTTATTTACTCCCTAACAAAGTGAAAATCAACCTCCACATGTCTTGTACAAGCTTAGAATATTGCATTCGTGGAGATGAAAACTACACCAATGTTATCACACTAAATGTGTGGTGGATACTGAACAGAAAGTCCCAACTCTTTGAATAGATGAGACAACCAGTGAAGTTAGACACTTGCATTAGCAATGGACTTGAATTCTAATTCTATCAAAGATCGAGCCACTGTTTTTTATTTTTTTTTTAGTGCTAACCAATCAAGTTTCTGACTATATAGATTAAGTAGCTACTAGTTAACTTGCAATCATCTAAACTACTAGCCCAATTAGCATCAACAAAGGCTAACAAATCATATGTTGTTGACGATGTGACTAAATAACAATATGTTTTTGTGCCTTAGAGATAATGAAGCACATGTTTAAAAGCCTAAAAATGTTATTGAGTTAGGTGGTATATAAATTGAGTTAACTTATTCACTATAAATATCAAGTCTGGGCAAGTCAAAGTGATGTATTATAATGACCCCAACATTGCCTGAATTTGTGAGAGTCAGAAGAAGACAATGATAATAATGAATCCTTATGTAGTGGAGACCCGGTGACCATGAGGGTAGACAAAGACTTGCAACTGATCATTCCCATGGATTGTAAGAGCTGGTCAATGTATTTTTCTTGGGAGAGAATGAGACCATTAGAAAGCTTGGAGACTTGAATGCCTAAAAAGTAACTTAAAGAGCCAAAATCTCGAAATAACATCTTTATGAAAGATGCATGATGCATGAAGCTTAGAAATAACCTCTTCCATAAAAATTGAATGACTACCCATTAGGAGAATGTTATCAACATAGATTAATAAGAAATAAGTGACATTGTCATGGTGATAGATAAATAAGGATGAATTAGTAGTAAAACCTTTAAAACCAAGAGAGAGGAGAAAAGTACTTCGCTTATGAAACCAAGCACGTGGTGCTTATTTAAGTCCATACAAGGACTTGCGAAGCTTGCATACATATCTGATTGTCAATGTAACCCTAAGGTTTAAACATGTACACATTTTCTATAAGCTCACTATGAAGAAAGGCATTGCTAACATCCAACTGCCTTATATCGCAATTTTTAGAAATTGCAACTGAGAGAATAACCTAAATGGTAATCGACTTTATCACAAGGCTGAAGGTATCATTATAGTAAACAACATATTCTTATGTATAACCCTTAGCAACCAAACGCGCTTTGTAGCACTTAATAAAACTATTTGGATGTCGTTTAATTTTGTTCACCCAACAATTGCCAACAACACTTACATTTAGTGGTCTGAGGACAAGTTCCCATATATTTGTGTGAAGAAGAGCTTGCATCTTAGTAGTCATGGCATCTCGCCATTGTTGAAGTTTATTAGCCTATATGAAACTTATAGGTTCGGTATCAATATCAGAGTGAGTGGTTAAGGCATACTTTCGAGCATAGGCCATAGTAGAGGGACGAAGGATCATTTGGTGTTAGCATGGTGGTGTCTAGTTGGCAGTGGTTATTTTTATGGGTAATTCAAATTGGGGAGTGGAAGAGTAGTCAATAATGAATTTTAATCCATTAGGATTAGAATGATGTTGATGGGAAAGGGATAAAGGTGAAGTGTGTTGTTTGGAGATAAGAGATGAGGATAAGGTAGTTTCAGGAAGAGTAGATTTAAAAGAAGAAACATGTGAAGGTGAATGGTTGGATTGATTAGTATGGGTAGGAGATAAAGGTGGGGTAACAACAATTTTTGAATAAGCGAGGGAAGGAAGTCCCATACCTGAAGATTACTCCTTGGAACTAAGAAAATAGGGCAATGGTAGTTGTACCTGTAAGGAAGGATTCAATGGAGAGGGTTGATTGGTATTGGCATCGGGTGGAAGTGAATTTTGGAAAGGAAAAAAACATTCATCAAATTTTACATATCTAGCAAAATAGATTCTGCCAGTTTTCTTATCAAGACACCTATGTCCTAAATAGTGAGGGGAATAACCCAAAAAACACATTGAGAAGTTCTATATGAAAATTTATTTTTATTGTAGGGTCTTAATAAGGGATACATGCCATAATAAAAAACATGTAAAAAGTGATAATCTGGACTTTGGTGATACAATAATTCAAATGGAATTTTATTTTAAAGAGATTAAGTAGGCATGCGATTAATTATGAATATGGTTACTTCAAAGGCAAAATTCCAATATTTAAATGGAGTATAAGAATGACCCATTAATGTAAGACCAATATCAATAATATGACGTATTTTCCTTTCAGCAATGTCATTTTGCTCATGAGTATGGGGATAAGATAATCAGTGTAAAATGCCAATTTTTTTAAAGTACTGCAATAGTGGCCGAAATTCACCTCTCTAGTCATAATTAAAGGATTTGATCTTACAATTGAATTATTTTTTAGCAAATGCTTGAAATTTATGAAAGACACTAGAGACATCACTTTTATTTTTTATTGAAAAAATCCAAGTGAATAAACTAAAATCACCAATGAAAATGATAAAAAATCTATCTTCATTAATTGATAGAACTGGAGAAGGCCCCCAAACATCAGAATGGATGAGTTCTAAAGGATGACTACTATGATGATATGTAGAAGACAGAGATAAACGATGCAACTTGCTTAAAGAACAAGCATGACAATTATTTGAAGAAACAAAATTCTTAGAACATGGTAATTAAAACTGTTTAACAAGATGATGAATAACATTGAAGTTTGGGTGACTGATTTGTTGATGCCAAGTTTCCATGGATAGGCGAAGAAAGTGCCTTACTTGTAAAGGATAACTTGTAAAGCCCCAATTCACTAGTTCTTGAAGTAGTCTTTTCTTAGTCTAACAATCCTTTACAAAACAATAGTTAGGATAAAATTTTTAAAAATAACTATTATCATGATAAAGTTATTTTATAGACAATAAAGGCTTAGTAATTCTTGGCATATGCAAAATTTTATAAAGAAATGAAGGTTTTTATGGAGTTGAAAGTATGCCCTTACCGATGTGTTTAATGGGCAACTTTTGGCCATTACCAATAATAACATTTTTCATACCTTTGTATTCCTCAGTGGTGCTTAGGCTAGCAAGATTAGGTGTGATGTGGTGGCTAGCACTTGTGTCAGGGTACTAGTCAAAGGAGATGTTAGGAGGAGGGCCAAGAACCAAAAGTTAAGCCTGTGGTGAGTAGGGGTGGCGGCTTGGGTGATTGCAAGTAGATCAAAATTCATTAGAGCAAGCAAAATTCTAGTTAAAACGATGTTTACAATCTGCTGTAAGATGATTGGAAAATCCATATATTTGGCAAGATGCTCCCTAAAACTGAGAAAACCCTCTATGTCCACCTCTTCCTCGATTAAATCACTGCATTTTGGGCTGTCCACGAGAGGCATTTTAATGGGAAGAGAACACTTATTTGTTTTGAGCAGTAGAGGTTTTAACAAGATTAACCTATGGTACTTATGTTTGTTGAGATTGAAGAAGGATCTTATAAGCAACCAACTGTCCATACAATTCATAAAATGATGGTAGATCAGATCTTTGTTGAAGGGCACCGACAATACCATTAAAGTCTGCCTCCAATTGTTGAAAAATAATAGCATTGAATTCAGAGGTAGAATTTAATCCGATTAAGTGAGGAAATATTTCTTCTGAAATAGAAAATAAGTGCTAAGAAAATAAAAGTTGATCCTTAGTAAACCATTGAAGATAGGCGGGATTGGTTTTTGATATATTCATGGTGGAATTAAAAATCTCTCTTGGAGGTGCATGTTTGTTTCCATGTAAAACTCCGTGTAGATTATAGAAGTTTAACAATGGCTGGAATTGGAGCTTCTATGGTATGTAATTTTTCAAATTCAATTAGATAGAAAAGGATTGTTATAAGTGAGTGGGGGTTGTTGATGAGATGGAGGAAGAAAGAAGAGTGATGTCAGGTAATTAAGTGAAAGATGAAAAATAAGAAGAGGAGGTTGTCATTATGCTCTAATACCAAGTTCAAAATATAATTTCAATGGAAAAACTCTCAACATTGTATTAATAGTACAGGGAATTATATACATGTACAAGTATAAGGATAACTATAATATAACAAGAAACGCAATCATACAACTGATAATTATAAACAACTAGTATATGGCTATCTTATCTTCAATAATAACCAAGTGCATGAATTTTGCCACCTCATATTTTAGTGCCATATGGCATTTTATAAGTTGCATAGGTGCCTTACATTATTTCTTGCATTGTGTTGTTGGTTGCCACATTTTTTATCTTTAGGTTACTGCCTACCTTTTCACCTCTCCTTTATTCCATTTCCTCTTAACCTTTTAGTTTTTTTAGGTTTAATTACTTTTTTTTATTCCTTTTCTCTTCACCTTCAGTTTTTTTTGAGATTTAGAGGGCTTCCTAGATAGCACAATGTTCATTAGCCTCCTTTATATTTTGTTAATGATTATCTTGAATACTAGGTTACCAGCTACAATTATTTATGTAAGCTTGGTTGTACTTTATAATTATTTTTCTACAAGCCTTTGGTCCATTTCTGATATTGCACATGGATTTTGCAAAATAAACATATTTATAGATTGACCACTATCTATTATATTAGAACTCCCAATAGTCTTATTTAGATTTATAGGAAGAATGGATTTTATTTATATTATTTTTTTTATTTAGAAGTTGACTATATTTTATAATTTCTATTTGCTTATTAATATGATAATTTTAATATGTTTTTTTTTGCAAACATGCTACATTTCCCTCTCAACAATTTTTAATGGGTGCTTTCAGAATTGCATTGGATAGTATCTTTAACAGGTGAGGCTAGTGTCTCATGTACCTTTTTTTTTCTCAAATAAGATTGCAACAGTTTGAATGGTTCATACTTCTATAAGGCCTAAGCTTAACATGGGCTAATTATGTTTCATTATTTTTGTATTTGTTTATTTGTGAGTTAATGATATTCTATTAAATTCTAAAAAATCAAGTGGGTGGTTATAGACATAGGCATCCTTTTCTCATTTTCAAAAATTTGTTAATTTAACTAGTCTGATTGATCTTGGCTTCTCTGGACATTCATTCACATGGACCAATCAGCGTACTAGTGTTGATAACATTCAGGTGTGTCTTGACCATATGTTGGCTTCTTTGTGTTGGCGTAATCACTATATGTCTCCCATTTATATGATATGGGCATGGATCATCACCTTGTTCTATTGCATGTTGATCATGATCAAGTCGACGGCAAGAGGCAATTAATTCTTAGATATAATATTTTGATTATCTTCCTCTTTGAGATTGAAATTTTAATTTAATCATCCATACTTTTTATGGAGGAGATTACATCTCCTCATTTTGAAAACCTTGAAGATTGAAATTTTAATTTACTTCATTTTTCTTTTCTTGATGATTCAAATTAATTTAGGTTGTAATTTCTTTGCAAAGAATGGAATAAAATTTATAATAATATGTTATTTTTTCACCATATACTTAGATGATTATTCAAAATTTAAGTCATTCCATCTTCTTTGGTCAAATCAGTACCAATAATGTTAAATCTACACCAAAGAGTATCTTAGAGTTGCCCTTAATGACTTTGAACCTAATTAATACCATTTCAGATGGAAGCAAACAGACTTTGAATGTTGGTACTTATTTTAATTGTTTTAATTCGGTGAACACTAACTTCACAATCTCACACTATGATTTGTATGCTATTTTGAAAAATTTTGTATTAGTCTTATAATGTTGCATTAGTTTAAAGTGATGAATAAAAGGTATTTTACTTTTTTATGGGTAAAGGCAAAGAAAAATTAGATTTTACTTATGTATCCATCACCAAATAAACATCTGAAAATTTGAGCCATAGCAATGTTGTTAGTTATTTAAATTAGAAACTCTTGAATTTCTATTTATTTCATTTCTTAATATATCTACTTCATATAACTATTCATTTTTTCTATTAAATATATATATGGTATAACTTATTCAAATAAATCTATTTCTTTCATTTAACCATTCATCTTTTTCATTAAATATATAGTATAAATTATTCAATTATTCCTGTTTGTTTTCTTGGACTCCTATTTATTTAATTAAATTAAAAACTCTTAAATTTTTGTTTATTTAATTTATTAATATATCTACTTTAACTATTCAACTATTTGTTTTTCTTATTAAATATTTGGTATAAATTATTCAGATATTTCTATTTATTTTATTAAATCATAAATTCTTAAATTTTTATTTATTACATTTATATTAGTAAATATTTGTGTCCCATTATTTTTTTATGATACTTAAAGAGTTATTATGACTATAATCACTATATAAATCTCTATTTTAGTACTCAAAATTCTATATTATTTCCATTCTTTTACTATCACCATCTTCTTCTTTTTTTTCGTTTTCTAAAATTAAAAAATAAATGAATAATTATTAAGAAAAATTGCTTTGTACATAGCTTTTTTAGAAATTTTATTTCAACATTTTCATAAATAGGTATAGAATAAAATTATTTATTTATTATGCACAATGTGTGGGCTACATTTTAATATCTTAAAATTCTGCCATGTGGTATGGTAAGAAACTAACACTTCACCTTATTTTTTATGTTATTTTATTGTCTTTTCACCTTATTTATTTTCATTATTTTCATATTCTTTAGTTTTTTTTTTTTCAATGCCCATCAGGAAACCAACACTTAACCTTATTTTTTATTTCTTTTCTTATTTTATTGCCTTTTCACCTTATCTACCTATGTCCAAATATGATAGCTGAGTACATGAATTTTGCCACTTAAGGGGAGCTATACGATATACTGACATGTGACTCTCTTTCCTTTCACCTTTTCACACTATTTTTTTTTCTTCTTATTTTTGCTCCCTCTCATGCTCCTTTTTTTTTTTCAAATACACATAAAGATACATTATAAAACTAAAAAATATATCATGTTTGTTTGAGTTAGATAGTATTAATTTTCATCTCATAAAAGTTACAATTTTCAAAAACAACCTTTATAAATGCTAAATTACCATCAAATATTATTTTATGAACTTATAAGGATTGTACTTAATGTTTTAACTATGAAGTATTTTTTAACTTTCTCTATAATTTATGAATTATGTAGTATTTTCTAACAAAATTACATTCATATGCATTCATTCTATAATTTCAAAATATTTTATAAAAAAATTATTGCTAAATAATTATCTATGTCAAAGATATCTATTCCCATTACAAAAATAACAAACATCAATATTTTATTATTTTCTCACTAAATTTAAAAAACAATTAATTTCAACATAGTATCAAATATAACTTCATTAAACATTTAAAAATAAAATATTATTAACAGAAAATAACTTCTCATGTATGGCCCGGGCTACACGTACTATATTAAATAATTAACCAACCCAAAATTTTCGTTCTTTCTTTTCCGTGTCTGAAGCTCAAGAGCCCAAGACAAATAAACATAACCTTTTACAGTTTTACATTTGTTGTTCTTGTTTCCACCTCAAACGCATGAACCGGTGCCTAACTAACCCCTTATTTTTATTCAAACACTAATAATAAAGTTTGAATTTTTAAATCAAAGTTTGGAAAAATGTTTCTTTATTTAAAATACCCATGACCTAAATCTCAAGTTTTTACACGATTTTTCGCTGTTTTTGACCATTACATTTTCTGGGTTCTTCATTTCTTTACTCAAAGTTCTAATATTGGTAAATGAAACATGGTTTCTTAAGCGGCGGAGGAGAGTGGTGCAGGAATTGGGATAGGGAGGGGTTTGATTGTAATGGTAGAGGTTAGTGGGAGGAGGAGGGGCAGATAGACAGAGGCGGAGGTGGCAGTTGGGTAGCCGTTAGGATATTGAGAGTACTGGTCCTTTGTTTTTATTTTATTTTTTTAGATATGTTTTGTGAAAACCCGGTTCAATGGAGAAGATAAGGGCAATTTTGTTAAAGTGAAGTTATTTATGTGTTTTAGTTAACGCAGCACATTTGGCATTTGACATGGCAATGACTCAAATATATATGTAATTTTAAAATTCAAATTGAAAAAAATAATAATAATTAAATAGAAAAATTTAGACATTAAATTTATAATTTTTTTATTAAATTTAGGGAAATGATTTTTCTATATTTAGACTATTACACTGAACTGCTAAATGTGTTATATATATTTTAAATGTACTAGTTTTTTTATTTACGTGCAATGAATGCGGTTAAAATATAATTTATTTTAATTTTAATATTGTAAAATGTACAAATTATTATAATATAAAAACACTTATTTAAAAATTATCACGTATTTTGTAATAGTAATAGTATTAAACATTATCTATGAAAACATTAAACATACAATGTTAATTTAGAATAATATAAAAATTAATTTTGTATTTGAAAGAGTAATGTTATTTTATCTATAATATAATTAAAATAAATTTATAAATTTGCAACAAATATTATTTGTTCTAAAATACATTCAAATTTAAATTTAAATATTTAGTTTATATGAAATTTAAGAAATTAATCAAATAAAAATTTTCTTCTATGACACTATATAAAGAATAATTTTTCTAATTGATTAAAATTTATTGCTAAAAAGTAATTACATTTTTAGTTACTTACATGTAAAGTATATATCTATACTATATATAAATATTGTGAAATAAGTCCCTTTTTTTTTTATCAATTCATAAAAATTTTATTTTTGTAATTTTATATGTTTTAGAAATTGCGTATAATTATATAATTTAATAATAAAAATATTAGTTTAAATTATTAATTATAGTTCATATATATGCAAAATGCAGTGCATTATTAAATACGAATTATTATAATAATTTATGCATTTATTTAAATTTCATGATAAATATAATAAAATTATTTTTGTTTAAATCCATCTAATTTTAAAAATATAAAATTTTAAATTTTAAATACAAATTTAAACTATCTTCAATAATTTCAAATTTTTTAAAACTAATTTAATATTATTTTTATCAATATATAAAAATGCTCTATTCATACTTTTATATATAGTATTCTAATATAAACTAAACTATCTTCATCAATTTCAAAATTTTTTAAAATTGAATTAATACTATTTTTATGAATACATAAAAAATACATGCCCTTTTTTGTTCAAAAAAATATTTTCCCTCCGTCGATACTTGTATATATAGTATAGAGTATGCATTTAGATTAGAATTAAAACAGGATAAATGTTATTGTAGGGTGCATTATAATGCATTAATTCCTATAATCTATTTGGGAAACGTTTTTTCTTTAAAGGGAGGTCATATGACATTAATCCCTCTAATCTTGTTTGATTTTTTTTTTTTTTGTCTTAGTTAATAGGAAGGTCATATAACATTAATCCTTTAATCTCATTTGGAAAACTTTTTATTTTGTTGGTTAATAGGGAGGTTATACAACATTAATCTTGAACTTCATAACAAAAAGCAATCATCCTTTTTTAAATTTATAACGGCAATATTTGAATCCTACACTTTAAAATGCTTTTATAAAGAAGAGTTACCACTTATCTATTCTCTACTTGAAGATGGGGCAAACTTTAGAACAATAAGGTTTATTTTTAATTTCATTTAACCTATTTTGGGTGAAGTAAAAACCTGTAAAAAAATTTTCATTGTAATATGTATTTATAAATTACTCTTGTAATTTTTTATTTTTCGATCATTGAAAATATAAAATATTAGTTTAAATTATTAATCATTTTATATTTTTGTTAACCAAGTTGGGAGCTTCATAATGGGTTTATATATATATATATATAACACAAGCATTTTTTTTTTATTGTTATAATTAAGTGTAAAACTACTCAAAATACATGTTAATAAATTCAACCATTGAGCATAATACTATAAGCAAAGGCACCAATCTCTCTTACGGTGAAGCAGAAGGTTTTTGCTCCTGTGTGATTGTTCTCAATTAAATTATAAGAATCTGCTCTTTTTAATTCCGAGAAAATGCCTTTTAACGAATAAAAATTTTGTTCTCTTGCAACTGTGGATGAATGCAGTGGTGGTCACCCTATGCATCATACCTGGAAAGAGGCCCCCTATCAAATATATGCTGGCCCGCCTAGGAGGGATGGCAGGCCATCCCGTCTGTGGAGCCTGGTGAGCCTGGTTAATGAAGATGAGGGATGTTCGATACCCCCAACCTCCTTCCCTCTCAAGACCAAATAAATTATATATATATATATATATGCATCATCCTTGCAAGTACAGTTCTGTCCCATCTATCCTCGAGATAAGATACAACTCTGCCAACACAACTTTGGGATGTTGGGAATTACAATACAAAGGGCCACATTCGTAGATCAACTACCTATCAATTTGGATAAAATGCCATCGAACAATAACACTACATCCACCAATGCACGTGTGATAAATCCCAACCTCAATTGCAAGAAAAAATTCAGAGAACAACGATGCCAAACAAGAGTCAACAACAAGCAAGCAACTCAAAATTTTCATGGATTCTTAACTCACGCCTGAACAAAACCACCTGATTGCCCCCCAAAATAGGAAACCACTGCAGCTGCATTTCACTAATGGTCCAAGGGCAGCTGGATCAATATCATCAGTCAGGAAGTATCTGCTCACCATCTGCATCGGCTTCAGTCTCAATCTTAGGCTTTGATGGTCCTGCTCCTGGAGCCTGCTTCTTCTTGATCCCGCTTACAATGTCATCAATTCTCAGAAGCATACAGGCTGCTTCTATTGCTGTCTTGAAAGTCTGAGCTTTCACATTATAAGCATCCCATATCTGTTGATATAAGCAGAAAGTTAACACAACCCTCAAAATGATGTATTCTATTTTGAAATTATAGAAAAGCAGAATAAATTTTGGACGGTTTGTCAAAAGAAAAATCTTGCAAATTTGGCACATGAATGTGAGGAAAATTTCACAGCACACATGGTGAATATACTAAAGGAGATTTAAAGGCCAAGTTCAGATTGTAGATGCATATACCTAGAAGGGAATGCCACAAATTATCTTGATAAAAAATATCATGCAACTCCATTCATGCATGGAAATTCCAATGAGAAACAATATATTTTTCCATAAAAAGAGAAATAAAAAAAATGTTTAGCACACCTTCCTCTCCTTCATATCAGTAATTTCACCAGTGTTCCCATCAATTCCAACCCATGCGTTGTCACCATTTGCATGCTGTAATAGCAATTTGAGAGCAAAAACAGGAAATAGATTAATTAAATAAGAAATTGAACTATTCTTCCCAAAATAACACAACACTTGAAAGATTCATACTTTTCCTTGGAGGGCAGTCATTGTCCGAATCACATTAACACCACAATTCTGGGCCAAGGTTCTTGGTATAGCCTCAAAAGCTATAGCAGCAGCTTCATATGGCCACTGTTTTACAATCATAAAACATAAGCATCAATCATAACCATGAGTAATCATGCAAAGAAAAAATTTATAATTAATCAGAAATACATGTGAAAATGTTAGTGGTATCTAAATATGCAAACAGGGATACAAACATGCTTGAGAGAACCATTCACCTTTTCTATTCCTTCAATAGATGAGCTCTTTTGCTTCAGTGTAGCAGAGACAGTTAACTCTGTAGCACCACCACCAGGAAGAAGTTTAGGATTCTTGAGTATGTTCCTGGCCACAGACATGGCATCCTGCATTGAAATAAGGTTCATCAAATCTACGATCCATGTCTAAACAGCCCTGAATATAAGTTAAAAAAAAAAAAAAACTAAATAAATAAACAAAAAGAATTCACATACCTGCAAATTTCTTTCCACTTCATTCAGGAGATCCTTACTGGCACCTCTCAAGAGAACCGTGCAAGCCTTTGGATCTTTGCAATCAACAATGAAAGAAAAAAATTCATCTCCAATTTTCTTTACTTCAAATAGCCCAGCTCCAGTACCAACATCAGACTCTTGCATTTCCTCCGGTCTGTTCACAATAACAGCCCCACATGCCTTAGCAATTCTATTATTGTCCATCTTCCTCAGCCTCCTGATTGCACTGACTCCAGCCTTACTCAGATAATGGCATGCCAAATCACTGAGTCCTTTCTCTGTGATAACCAGATCTGGTTTGAATTTCAGTATCTGCATGCACATGTTTTGAATATATTCCTCTTCCATTTTCAATAGGACTCCCCAGTCTTCTTCTTTAACCAACTCAGCATTTGTTTGGTTCTCACCTTTCTTGTATTCAAGTGGACAATCAAGAAGAATAATACGTGGGTTAACAATCTTTCTCCTCATTTTTCCAGGGGCAACCACATCTTTGTTGAACATAACTCCTTTAAGAACATTAGAATCTTCCAACTGACCACCAGGTACCTTCTCAACCTTAATGTATTTCTTTATATCCACTTCTCGCAATCCTTGGCCAAGATCAACCCCAACTGTGCTGGTAGCATCAATTGCTAGATCCTGAAAGTAAACCAAAGCCAACAGAAAGTGCATGCAAATTAACCATCAAATATTAATTGAATGGAAGAACAGTGCTTGAACATGATTAATTTCCAGCACTCATCCGTTTCAGAAGACTTGAAACCTAGAGAATTATCAAAGATGCAAAAGGACAAGAAGCTGCTAAATTCGAATCATTTCAGAAAACTTGTGCCATCACATTCACCATGTTTCACTCTTATGAATCAACACAGTAGTACCTACCTTGTAGGTCCCTGCCCTTACTTTTTGTGCGAAAAGGAGTATAAACATGTTTGGTAATGAAAACATCACTCATCACTTACAGCTTCTGACATTGCTCCAATCATATATTTGTTGGTAAATATGTCTCATTTCTAATAAAATGATACAAAGCTCTTGCATTTTGAACACTTCAGAGTTTAATATATAGCCATATCAATATGAGAGACTAATATTTCACGTCCTATTAGTGTTGATGGTACAAACATAAACAGTGGTTCTTGAACAACAGGGAATACCCCTCAAACTTTATTAAATACCACATATACAATTGAAAGATATGCTCACAGCAATTAGGTCCCCAAATTGACTTGTGAACTTTGTGCCTATACAGCTCTTAACCAGACTCAACACATTTGCACCTGCCATGAATATCCATATGTTATTAACATAGCCAAAGACACAAAATATCTCCTGGTAAAGGCAAAAGCATTTATTCCTAATGAAAGGTAAGTTCCATTCCCAATAAACAATTTATCGTATATGCTATTATGTTTGTAATAAATAAATATATAAAAGATCTTAGCACTTAGGTATCAGCAATAATGGTAAATGTGACCGTCTTAAAATTATGAACTCTTCCACTATAAAAATAAAAATGAAAAGAAAAAGTAAAAAACTAAATCTTTATTTTTTGTCCAGGGTAGACAAACACTTGGTTCTGCATCCAAACATGAACCATATCTGTAAAAAAGAATAATAAAGATAAATTAAATGAAGCATTCAAGCAACTTACGATCATTGACATCAATGGACATAGCAATTTTGTTGAGCACAGCAATGGCATCCTCCAGAGCTTTATTGTAGGCTGCAACTCAAATAAATAATTTTTTTAACCAAGAGTGAAACAATGGCCCACAAGCAGAGAGGGAAACCAAATAAGCACTAGCAACATTACCTCGGCAAATGACTGTAGGATGATAATTCTTTTCAATAAAAGCTTCAGCAACATGGAGCATCTCTCCAGCTGCAATAGATAAAATCCCAAAAGAAACAATTAAGAAAATGATGATAAAATAATTTAAAATCCCCTGAAAAGAATTGTAAATTAAATTTTTTTTTTTTAGCTAATTAAATTTTTTTTAGCTCCCCATTGTAGGTGATTCCTAATGGTAAAACCCAAATGGTCAAAATTGCAACATGTAGACCATGACCAAGAACATGGAATAATCATTAACTATTCCCAAATAACAACATACAAAAATAATTCCACTGATGCAGTAATACACGCAGGACAACAGTATAGTCTAAAAAAACATACCAAGAACAATCACAGATGTAGTCCCATCTCCCACTTCTTCATCTTGTGTACGGCTCAATTCAATCATTGACTGTGATGCAGAAACATGTCAAGAATATTTAAAAAAACAGAGAAAGCAATAAAGTGAAAAAATTCAGCTGGAATAAAAAATTAATATATAGAAAAAAATTCCCAAGTCACTCTAGAGTCGAAGCCTTTATTGCAATTCACAATAAATAATAGCATATTCTAGTAGTACTCTTCAAGTATGAGTCGATTTAAAAAAAAAATTATAAACAATTCCATCTTAGCACTTAGTACATGCATATGCATGCAAATAGCTTCTTGTTATAGTTGGCGCAAAGATAATTTGGGAGGGAAAAAAAGAAAGCATGCCTTTGCTGCCGGGTGAGCAATATCTAGCTCACGAAGGATAGCATTCCCATCATTGGTGACAACAATTCCTAGATGCAAGAAAAAAGATCAAGCAATCATAAATTACTGTCAATTCAACAATGTACGACAAATTCTTTTGATCCTAAACAAATGTAAGGCCTTGTTTGGAACAATCATTATTCTACAAAAGTATAGCAAGAAATCATTCCATTTTTGGCATTATTTCATTTTTTGGAAGGCATTATTTCATTTCTTTTCCAAGGGACTAAAAATTGAACTCAATAAATAATGGTAGAAAAGCCTAACCTCCAGAAGCATCAAGCAACATTTTGAGCATGGATCGCGGACCCAAAGTTGTACGGATAATATCAGCAACAGCCTGTTAAAAAAATAAGCAAATAAATTTATAGTAAATGAAATTATTCACAAGATAAATAAATAAACAAAATATATATATATATATATATATATATATATATATATATATATATATATATATATATATATATATATATTTTAACTATAAGCAAGCAGCTGCAGTCGTGGAGGCACAAAGCATAAACTTAAGATTGATTAATACCTTGGACGCTTGAATGTTGCCATGGTGTACTCTGGTTCCAGACTCGCGTTTCAGAGAATCCTCTGTTAGGAGCCGTTAACATTAATTGCATAAATGAACAGAGTAAAAAAAAATTAGGGTTTTGGAAATAGACAAAAAAACTTACTGAGAACGAGAACAGGAGCTTGCATTTTAAAAAAAATATTTTTGTTCTTAAGCTTCTGTTGTTGTATTTGTATCTGTAAATTTATCAAGCAAAAAAATAATAAAAAAAACGTTAGCCTCTTGATCCTGTGAATTTCAAAACATAATGATGTTTATATTTATTTTGAAACTTTCATACGACAGTTATTATTTCATGAGCCAATTCAAACCTCCGAAGAAGATATCACCATAAGCAAGAGATTGAAATGGTGAGGTACCTATTTATCCAGAGCTAAAGGAAACAGCATTGCACTCCCGGGAGCCGACAAAAATAAGAAGAATAAGATGGCGATGATGATGGCAGTGAGATGGCGATGATGGGTGCGACAGCGGAGAAGAATGGTTGGGCGGCGACCGTGGAAGACAGGGTTAGCCGGTGACACAGGACGAGAGGGTGGAGCGGCGAGCTGGTGTAGAAGAATGAAAGAACAAAAGCAGGTTTTTAGTCATTTGCCCTCTAATTCATTTCATTTCTAAATAATCATTTACAATTCATTTTGGAATAAATATTTTAAATTTTTTTTTCAAATAATTTTTTTTTTCATTATATTATATTTCATATAAATTTATAGTTTAAATTTATTTATTTTATTTCTTTAAACATATTTTAAAAATATTAACCTTATTTTTTAGTTTTACATTAATTGTTTAAAATTTAAATATATATTTTATTTTATAAAAATATTTTATGTATTAATATTTTATTTTTTAAGAAATATTAATACTTGCAACCATTTTGTTGCACTTCCCTTAAAAATTGTTAACCCTTTGCATGATTAAAGTTATGATCAATTTTAAATTAACCTTCGTTTTGATTTCAACAATCAAATTTGAATCACTAATGTTTTTGTATTCAAGTGTGTTTATAAGTTTAGGTACATAATTATACTCAACAAAAGCAAGGATAAAAGACCTAGCTCTAGATCACGTTTAAGGGCAATTTAAATACATTTAAACCCTTTAAAGACCACTACACATCCCCTAAAGCATGGGAAGTGAACTAAGTGCAAAGGAAGTTATTTAGAGGAAAAACAGTCGAGTTTTCTTAAGGCCAGCCTACGCTCACAATCCTAAGGCCTACCCTCATGATCCCAAGCGTACCATCATAATCTCGAGCCTACTGTCACGAACCGTTTGTCGTGACACGCAGGACTACGCGAGATACTTGCTGGTTGTGCTTAATGTAGGATGCAGGATAGCGAAAAGGGTGTAAGTACATGCTGAGCAGCCGTCCATTCCTTGGATGAGCATGTTGATTAGGCACCACACTGGCTGGGAGCTATCCCTGCTCCCCTGATGAGCCCATGGGAAGGTGAAACCAGTGAGCCTCGAAGATGGAAAAGGCTTAACCTCGGGTATGCGGGAGGCCCGGGGTGCCGCACGGGTGAATGTCCTTACGATAAAACTTTGAGCCTGTGACACTACACTCACAATCTTGAGGTGTCCCGTGTCCCGTGTCCAAGACTTAAAGAAAATGGTTGCAGCTGCACCCTCACAATCCTGAGCATACCCTAACAATCCCAAGTTGATAGTGAGTTGTCTCTAATGGGAAAATTTGTGAGTAACTATTATATTTTTCAACGCTCACGATCTTGAGCCCACGCTTATGATCTTAATGTACCAAATTATGCTAAAAGCTGAAATTGCATTTAATGAAGGAGAAGAAGGTGGTGGATGAATTTCGAGATTTCTAACAACTATTTTTTCATCACCAACTATATAAGCAAGTCTTGAAACCTTATTTAAAAAGTTAGAGAGTTGGTGAAGCAAATTTATTTAGCCAAATTTTATTCTTTTACATTTATTATTTGTATATCATTTGTATGTAAACAAACTCTTGTTGAGTTTGTGACTACCCTTCTATTAAGAGTTGGGTGAGTGCTTAGTTAATAGGATTTTTCTTATACTTTTTCTTGAGGTTGAGAAGTAAGTAGTGAGGAATCAATCAACATTGGGTTAGCTAGTGTTAAGCCCTTATGAAAAACACATTGAAGATTAGTTTATGTTGATCCAAGAAAAACACAAGTTGATGTAAAGTTGGTGTTGAACCTTAAAAAACTTTGTTATAACAATCTTGGTAATAAGATTAGGGTGAATTCAAAATCCTAACTTGTGTATAGGTTGGGTGGGAGACATATGATTGGTTAAGAATTTGAACTTCGTAAAATCACTTATGTTCCTTTTCTATCTTTTTTTTTTGTTCTCATTCTTGATCTATATTTCTTAATCCTTTTAATTTTTAAAAATTTACAACATGCAAATTTAATTTTTTAATTATGGTCTCAACATCTTTTATTTAATTTTAATCAAATGAATTTTTAATTTGAAATATATTTTAAAATTAAATTTGAGATAAATTTGTCAAAAGTTTGCAAGTGTTTGAATTTGTTCCACTAATAAACATTTATGATTTCTATAATATAAAGGGTAAATTTGACATGTTGGGATGTCATATTAGCATCTTTTATTTGATTTTGACCAAATATTTGTTTGTAAAAAAATTACCAACAATTTATAAAACTGAGAGACCTTTTGTTAAAATTAAAAAATTAGGATAAAATTGCAAAAAGCTGCAAACATTTCAATTTTTAATATCAATAAACCTTAACTCTATCTATGAAACTAAGCAGTTTAACTTCAAAACTACAAAGTTTTGATTGTAACTTAAGATTGTGTTTGACATGAATGAATTTCACAAATTTGTGTGTGTGTGTGTGTGTATATATATATATATATATATATATATATTGGTTGAATATGTGTGTCTCTATATATATATAATAAAATTATTGCAATAACTCTTTAAGTTTTCATTTTTATATTTAATTAAATTGTAATTTTAATTCATTAAAAATATTTAATTATTTATTTTAAAATAAATATATTATTTATAGATTGCATAAAACACAAATTTATGATTAGTTCATTTGTAATTTCAAATGATATGTATTTAGTTTTAATGGACATATTATAAAATTCATTTGTAATTCCAAATTTTTAAATTTGCACAATTGATTATAACTAAAAAAAATAGTTAGATTTTCCAAATAAATTTCACAACTTTTAAATTTATGCCTTTTGATGGTTAAAATACCTCTTATTATTCTTATTTTCAAAAATATTTTTCTATTTTTTTCATCATTCTCATTTCTAAAAAAATAATAATAAAACCTCTCATTGATGCCTAAGATAAAAAAGTCTTTATTGATTGTATGACAAACCAACATTAACTACACATAAAATTAAAATATACTTTAATGATAAAATTATGTTAGCTTTTTTGGATTAGAAAAAAAAAATAGTTCAAGAAACTATTGCAAGTGCTCTCTAGAGGTTTCTTCTTTAGTGGAGATAAAGTCCTTTGATTTTCTTTTAGTTTTCCTATCACAGTGAAGAGTAGGGTGCTTTTTTGGCCTTTTTGGCTAAAAAATACTCATTCTTCTTCTTTTCTTCTCTTCTTTATTTCATTTTATAGTTTGTAATTTTGGATATTTATGTGTTTTAGTCATTTATGGTATTAATCAATCCTAGATCCATAGATCCAAATCTAGATCTTGCTGGTATAGTAGTCGTGTTATTGGTTTTGCTTTTTGTTGCATATGCACTCCCTAGATCCACTGTTGCTTGGAGTTGGAGCTACTGAAGTCTCGGTCTTTCTAGTAAAAAAAAAAAAGAAGCAAATGTAGTGATTGGAAGGCATCCCAGTTGTAGTTGTGAAGTTTGCTGATCCATATGGGTAGCACTCATTGAGTAGGAGCCAAAGAGCAATGATTCTACAGAAGAAGTTTGGATTGCTTGGCTTTTGCTTTGTTGACTAGGATCTAGCAATTTTTCCTTAATTCTATAAACTATCCTTTTTGTTAGATTTATCTTGTTTCTTTATAGTTTGTAAAGTGACAACCTTAATAGTTCATAGTCATGCTTGTGTATACTTGATATTTTGTTCTTCAGAGATTGTAAATCTCTTAATCTAGTGCCCTTAGGCTTTCTTAGCAATGAAATTACCCCTTTTTCTAAAAAACAAAAGAGGAAAGAAACCATTTTTTTAGCTGAAAACAACTATGAGGGTGTCTGGTATATCTGTTGAAGGGGAGCTAATAGTTGTTAAGTTCTTAACAACTACAAAATTAGTGTTTGGTTAATATTTGTAAATGGCAGCTGATAACTATTGGACACCTATTAGTTTCGGTTTATATCAACTCTAATTTGGAGCTTTTCATGAACAACTTCTATTAATTTAAATGTAATTACTCAATTGTCCCTATTTATTTACATATAATTACTTAATTGTTTATATCCATTTAAATTAAATTAATAATTAGATTTTTATATATTATTTTTTTACTTTCATACCTTTTAGTTAATTTTTATTTGTTTCATATTTCATTAATTATATATATATATAATGTACGCACACACAAATATTTATATGTAAAAATTGCTTATATACATATATTAAAAATTATTTCAAATATATTATATTATATTATTATATTTAACTACATACTTTATAATGTTTAAAATTATAAATATAAAATATTTTTTGAAATTAATGTGTATAGCTGAATATATATATTTTTGTATGTGCATATATATATATATACACACACATACACATATATATATAAGAGCGTGCGCATACACACATACACATATATATATATATAATATGTGCACACACACAAATATTTATATGTAAAAAATGCTTATATATATTTATATAAGTGCACGTGCACACACACACATATATATATAATGCGCACACACACAAACAAATATTTATATGTAAAGATTGCTTTTATATATATATATATATATATTAAAAATGATTTTAAATATATTATATTATATTATTATATAAGTTTATTATATTTAACTACATATTTTATAATATTTAAAATTATAAATATAAAATATTTTTGAAATTAATGTATATAGTTGAATACAATTGAACGTATAAAAATTAAATAACAACAAAATGTAAAATTTGAAAATTTTTTAAACAATTTAATTAATATCTATAATAGTCATTAAACAAACAAATAAACAACAATTATAAATAATTTTACTAAACACTTAATAATGATCAATTAACAGCCACTAGCTAACTGCTATCAGCCAAAGTTAACAACTAGCAGCCACCAGATATCATCAACAACTTAGCTAAACAAATCTTAAATATTTTACCACATTATTTGAGATAGCTTTTGAAAAGGGTGAATATGACTAATTAGAATTTTAGAAGAGATTAAAGGTTTAAAGGATTTACAATTGACTATTGTTTTAATAAATTTGTAATTACAATTTATGTAAAAATTGTTGGTGAAAGCTATTAATTTGAATGGAACTTGACTTCTTAATTTTTATCAATATCAATTATTGAAGAAAAAAGTATAAAAAGAATTCTTATTTTTTTTGAAACTTGCGGAATAGAATTGGCAATATCCAATGAGATCTGATAGCATGAAATAAATAAATAAATAAATAAATAAATATATATATATATATAGGAGAAAAAATAAAATTTGTTTCTTTGGAAATTGCCGATCAGCCATATGGTGGTAAATTTGTTCCCGAGGAAATCTTTAGAATTACCACTGTTTAGCTTTCAATTCGCCTCTAACTTTCTATATTTTAGAATATATTATTATTTTTTATTTATAATATATTACTTTTATTTTATTATAATATATTTTTTATTCTTCACAGGATTACGTAAATTTCTACTCAATCCAACTAGTTCCGGGTTTGAATCCCGGGCTTCCCATTATATATATAAATAAAAAAGCAGTAGAAACTAGAATGAATAAGGCAATATTCTAGTTTCTACTTTTTTTTACTTATAATTTACCTATTAATTTGAATGCAACTTGACTTCTTAATTTTTATTAATATCAATAATCAAAAATCAATATCAATTATTGAAAAAAATAAAAAAAGAATTCTTATTTTATTTGAAACTTGCATAATAGAATTAACAATATTCAATGAGATAAGATAACATGATAGAAAGAACTACTTTTCTTAGATAAGATAACATGATAGAAAGAACTACTTTTCTTTCTATCATATCATCCATTTTTTATTATAGTGTACATAATTTTACTATATACATACATACATACATACATACATACATATATATATATATGTGTGTGTGTGTGTGTGTGTGTGTATAGTAGAAACTATAATGAATAGGGCAATATTCTAGTTTCCACTACTTTTTTACTTATAATTTACTTATTAATTTGAATGAAACTTGACTTCTTAATTTTTATTAATATCAATGATCGAAGATCAATATCAACTATTGAAGAAAAAATATAAAAAGAATTCCTATTTTATTTGAAACTTGTGAATTAGAATTGGCAGTATTCAATGAGATCTGTTAGTATAATAGAAAGAACTACTTTTCTTTCTATCATATCATCCATTTTTTATTATAGTGTACACAATTTTACTATATATATATATATATAAAAGATGTCTAAAATATATATTATATATTTTATAAGATGTCTAAAATTTTAGAGATGCTTTTGATATTATATATATATATAATATCAAAAGCATCTCTAAAATTTCTTAATTAAAATTTTTCTTTTATAAGATGCTACATTAGCATTTATATTCAATTTTGACAAAAAAATTATTTGTGCTAAACTTGCCAAATACTTGCTAACTTAGGACATTTTTGTTAAAATTAAAAGATTGGGATAAAATTGTAAAGAGTCACAAATGTTCAGATTTTTTGCACTAATAGGCCTAAAATTAAATTGCTTTTATAAAATTAAGAAAAAAAATTGCAAATTTAGTGTTTGACCTTTTTAATTTTTTCTACTTGAGTATTTAACCTTTTTCTTTCTTTCTTTTTTTTTGTAATTAAGTGTTTGAACTTTAAAAAGACATATCAATTTGGTATTGTCTCCAGCTTCTAGGCAATTTGATACTGATTGTGCCCCCACTTTTTTATCAATCATCTGCCACTTATATAGGTTATTAAAATTTACACAATTACCCCAAATTATTTGATAAATTGGAATAGAGTTTCATAAAAATTTAAAAAAAAACTAGAAGGATGAACATGGAGAACAAGTAAGAAGAAGCATAATGGCGATTTAAAAGAACAATGGTGCACCTAATTAGCCACTATACACTTATTAAAAAAAGTAACTATTGACCTTAGCAAGTTATCAATCTTGATTTTGATCTTAACAAACTTATTTTGAGTAACTAATGTGTTTGGTTTAAGTGTGTAAAATTTATGAATTATTTAGAAGTTAAAATGGTAAAGAATTATCATTCACTATAAACAGTGATCATGAGCATGCTCACAACTAGGATCAACACAGGGACTAAATAGCCAAAAAAGTATAAATCCTATCATGGTCCCGATCGAGACCAGGGTAGTCCCAATCGGGACCAAAGCAGACCAACTTCAAGTAAAAATTTAATTTTTGGCAAAACTGATACAAATCTAATGTCCCGACCGGGATAGTGCCCGAGACAAGGTAGTCCTGACTGGGATAAGGTGATCCCAACCGAGACCAATGTAGAAATTCAAATACAATTCAAAATGACTATTCAATGCTCATCCTAACTAGAATTAATGAAATCCCGACTGGGACCTGACAAATTATAGCTCCAAAGTCCAAATTACTTTCAAATGGACTTTGATTTTATTGGGAATGAAATTATTGCTTCCAACAGTTATAATTGAATTGCTCAAGTATAAATATAACCTCTAAAGATTATGTTGAGGTTAAGAAACTTTTTTATTCATTATACACTTTCAAGCATTCAATTAAGCTTTTTAAACTCTTTCAAAATTCATTTTATTATTGTATACTCTTATGAGAGTTAGAATAGAAATTCTTATTTTGCTATTTTCTAGCGTTAAGGAAATGAGAAGTGAGATTCTATTATAAAAGAATTGGTTTAAGTGTTTAGCCACTAAAATACTTGTGAATTAGTTTTTGAGTAAGTCTTGAAAATTCAAGTTGTAAGGTTTGAGTTGAGTCTAAAACTCAAGTTGTAAAAATCAATCTAGGGAAATAGATTGTGGTCATTCAAAATTCCAACTTGAAGATAAATTAGATGGAGACGTAGGATTGTTGAGAATCCAAACTCCTTAAATTCTTGTATTCATTATTCTTCCTTCTCAACATTCCTTTTAATTCTTGTTTAAATTTTTTAATTTCTTATTATTGTTTGATTGTCCTATTCACCCTTTAGGACTCTTTTAGTAACATTCATTTTTAAACCACCACTCCACATTTACTATAAAATCTGATAGAAATTTTATGTGCTGCTATTAATTGTAAGATGTTTTATTTTATTAAAAAAAGATTGAACAAGATATAGTTTAAGTGAATGTGTAAGGAAGCCTAATTTATATTAAGTGATCATTTGTGCTACGAGCTTGTATATACCTTAATGGGTAAGTAATAAGTGTATGTCTAATCCTATTATGACCAGTAATGTAGTGGTCCTTAGGGTTTACATATATATACACACTTGCCCCATTGAGAGCCACCTACAAGAAAAAGGATTGCAAAGGAAGAACAAGATTTTCTTACTTTATACTTCTAATAAATTTTCTTATTTTCTGTGAATTAGGTGATTGCCATTATAAGTTAAGACATAGCCAACATTGTGATTCTACAAACGGGTATGCATGTGATTCTAATTAATTTAATTTTTGGTATTCTAAATTCATTTACTAGATCCTTAAATTTGTAACAAATGGTGTTAAAGATTAAATCATATATGTGAATTTGAAATCATAAAATAATTAAGTTTTGTATTTAAATTAAATTTTTAATTTGATTAGTGATTGATTAATTTAATATGCTTACATATATTTGCGATGTTATGTGCACAAATTTTGGTTACATATATATGTGTGTTGATTGTTTGAGCATGCCTTTAAATGTGAAAATATATGAATGTGTGATTATTTGTTTCTATGCAAAAGACATGTGCTATAACATGTAAACTCCTTTGGCCCTTAATTTATTTTTATTTTGAGTTAATTGTATTAAACAAGGATAGTTTGCTTTAGATGACTATTCGTATGCAATTATGTGAAATCTAGATTTTATCTTTATTATGTGAATTGATTTATGTGTTCAACTTTATTTGTACATAAAAGAACAATTTTTTTTTCTTTAGTAGCATAATTTATTAAGTTAGTGTTTTATACTACATTAATATAAATGATGTTATATTGATACACATTAACGAAATGAGTGCATTTTTTTAATAATAGATATTTTAATTATAAATAATTAAATTGTTCAAAATTTATATGTTGAACATGTATTAGATAAAAGACGTATATTTGTGTTTGTGTATCTCATTTGTGTATTTTTAATGTATATAGTTGCATGTAATTTATATATAATTAAAGATCTCTTGAGAAATCTCTATTTAAAATGGTTATATGAGTTAAAATGAGTGTTACTACCAAAATTGGACATTTATTGATACTTATCAAAATATTTTAATGTTTGTGAAAAGATAATTTTTGATTATTGTATATATTGACCTACCCAAAATGAGTTATTAGGTGCATTAATTTGAAATTGTGTGTGAGATGGAACATTTTATGTTAAGAGATGCATTAATTTAAAGAATCTATCTACCCAAAAAGAATAATTGTTCAAAAACTATTATATTCTTATTTGTGAGTTCCATATTAAAAATTATATTGCATGTGCATATTTTGTTGAAAGGAGAATGTGTAGTGATACCATAATTTTTTTATATTTTAACATTTATAATATTGCAAATCAAAGTTAGTATTAATGAAAAAAGGAAGTTATATGCTAGGTGGGAGAGATCTAATCGTCTTAGTCTTATGGCTATAAGAAGAGCTATTCTTGAGCACCATAAAAGTGGATTGCCTAGTGATATTAATGCTAAAGATTTTCTTGTTGCTATGGAACAAAGATACTCCATATCTGAAAAGGCTGAGGCTAGGACCATTATGAGTTAGTTAACCAATATGAAGTATAATAATGTTAGGAGTGTACGAGATTTTATCCTTAGCATGGTTCACATTCAAAACAAACTAAAAGGTCTTAAGCTTGATTTACCAATGATTTTACTGTCCTTCTTCCCTTTAATTCTTTACCTCCTAATTTTAGCCAAATTAAGACTACTTATAAAGTTTAAAATGCTATTTGAAGTGTTAATAACCTTATAGCTAAATATGATGTTGAGCAAAAGAATTTAAAAAGGGAAAAAAGGGAGAGTGCTTTATTAGTTTCTAAACCTAACCTAATCGTAGCCTCAACCATAATCCTAAGAAAAGATAGGTGGGTAAACCTAATTATTTGCAATTTCTGGATAAGATGAGTTTGGATGCAACAGAAGATCTGATGATGATAATTTGTTATAAATAGGTCTATAGATTTTGATTCGTGAATCTCAGAACTTAATTGTAACCTTTTTAAGGGTTTATTTATAAACTTCCCTTTCCTTTTGGGTCAATTTACAATTAAAGGAAAAATACAAAAATATAATAATAATAATAAAAGGAAATTTTGATTAGAATTTTATAATTCCAACAGGAAATACACATTTTCGATTAGTTTTTATTTATTTTTATTTCTTGTAAATTAATTTTTTAATTTTCTGATTGGTTGAAAAAATAAAAAATAATGATAAATAATCTTTTATTTAATAATTATTATGATAATTACATAATTGTCATACATTTTTATCAAAATGTGTTTTTATCCTGCACTTTTGATAATGACATGAACTTAGGGTTTTATTTTTATAAAAACATAAGTTTTTTGCCTAAAGGAGGAGAAGGCCTTTTAGTAGAGAGATAAAGAAAACAAAAAGAGAAAAATTGTTTTGCATGGAGAGTTTCTTAGAGAGGACATTTTCTTCTTCTATTGAAATAATTTTTTTGAAAAAAAATTAAATCTGAGATTCAAGATCAAGCTCAGACTGTATTATCAACAATGGTGAATCAAACAAACTCTTAGGAGAGTTAATACAACATTCATATCACATTTTCCATCTTCTTCATATTTTCTTTTTTTATTTTATTATTATTATTATTATTATTATTATTATTATTATTATTATTATTATTATTATTATTATTATTATTATTATTTTATTTTGTGATTTTGTTTAATTCATTCTAATTATTTCTTTTCTTTTTTCATGTTTCCTGTGATTATGACTACGATGGGAGAAACTTGAATTGTAGAAGAAGTCACATGATTGAACTAATGTCAACCCATGGAAAATCCATGATGAAGGCCATAAACCAAGCTTATATTTTTAGTTCATGTACTTTATTCATTCTGTATTATTTTTCATTTATGTATTAGTTTGTAATTTTATTTGATTTTAGGTTGTATTATTTTTAATTTTGTTTCCAATAGATTTTTTTAATAGCCCCAATAGTGGACATAATGAAAAATCACGTATTTTTATTTTTTTGTTTGATTAACTGGTTAGTAATAAGGGTTACATTTGGTAAATTCAATTGAAATTAATGTGGCTTAGATTTTAATTAGGGTTTCCTGTAAAATCAATTAGAATTAGAAAAATAGTAGACTAGGCTTTTATTTATTTATTATCATTGTTTAAGCTTTTATTTACTTGCTTTATTATTTTAGGCCATTTTTGTTATTTAATTTATTTTAGGTTAGTATATAATTAATAAACCCATTTTTTATTTAATTATTTTTCTAGTTTTAATAATTGGATTAGAATTTAGGCTTATCTTTATTTTTAAATGTTTTCAACAAAAATACCCCAAGATTTCATCAATTATAAAACTACCCACCTTTTATTACACGTATGCCCTTTTCATTTTAAAAAATGCCCCCGCCTTATTTTTGTTAGGTTTCTTCTCTTTTTCATCATCTTCTCTCTCATTTTCTTCTTTCTTTTGATTTCTTCAAGTTTTGATTTTTCCCTCTTTTTTTTGTGTTAACTCTACATATTTTTTCATTAGGTTTCTTCTACGTTTCTTATATTTCTCTTTTTTTTTTTTATGGTAACTGATCATAGTGGTGTGTGAAAATAACTGCCATTTTGTTTTTAGCAGTTATTTTTTTTAATAATCTTATGGTTAAGAAATGATTTTAAAAGGCTAAATTTAAGGGAAAAAAAAGAATATAGTGTGAAGGAGGAAGAAAATTTGGGAGTAAAAATGGTGAAGAAAACAATATGTAAAAGTGAGAAAAATAACATTCAAAGAAGAATGTTTCTTCTGAAAGAGGTGGGAGTACGAAGAGGGTGTTGAGGCTGCTGATTTGGAGAGGGGGAAAAAGAAAATCAAAAGTAACATTAATGAAGGATTTGGTTCAAGGGTTGCTCTTTTAAAGGTATTTTTTTGTTTTTAATTTTGGTTTCAGTTTTGTTTATATTTTATTTCTAAGTATTTTTATTATTCTTTTTTTATAGGACTATGAGCCTTTATTGACAAATGATGATTACGTTACTACTAAAATCGCTTGTAGCTTGTCTTATTGTGTTATTGATTTGATAAAACAAGTTTTGATTAGTTTGGTTATTTTCATCAAACTTGTTTTGGGTATTTTAAAAAGAAAGTTTAAATGATGTTTTAAATTTTAATAGATTTACCCCAAGTTTTAAATGATGTTTCTTCTTAAAGAGGTGAGAGCAATAAGAGGAGTGTTGAGGTTGCCGATGTGGAGATGGGAAAAAAATCAAACAAGGTTGAAGCTAAAATAAAAAGGGAAGAAAAAGGTTGTTTTAGAATAGTTGGAGTGATCAGATTGTTTTAGAAGTTTTTGTGAACTATTTGGTTGTTTTTTTAAGAATTTGGTATGTTATTTGATTTTAAGTTGTTCTTGTTTGGTTGTGAAAAAGAATATTTAGGTTAATGAATTTGAATATAATGTTAATTTGTTAACCTTGGATATTTAGTTTTATAAAATATTTTGTTTTAAATTCACTATTATTTTTTATTTTTAATATTTTGCATATGATGAGAATTGGTTTTTTTAATTAGAAGAGGTTTATTATAATTGTATCAGAACCCTAACGTAAACCAAAAGTATTCAAAATGTACTGTGAAATTTAATGAAAAGTAGATTATTTCATGTAATAGATTTGTTGAACGTACTTTTGAAAATTATGTTATGTATCATTCATTTTTTACCAAATGTAACTGCACTATGAAAAATTTAAAATAAATAAATAAATTTTTTCATTATTATTAGTTGTTAATATATATGTAACAAAGCATTTCAGAAATAGAAAAGAAACTGAAAGTATACTATATTTTATAGTGAAATTTAATGAAAATATATTTTTTTATATGGCATACTGAATGTCCCTAATAAAAATTATATTACTTATCATTCATTAAGGATAAATGTAATTGCAGTTGTAAATTTTAACGAAAAAAAATAAGAAACTATTTTTATTCTTAATAAATGTCTATATAAATGTAAAAATCATTTTCAGAAATTGAAAAGAAACCTAAAGTATACAAAAACTATTGCATGTTTGGTGGATTTTTGCAAGTCTTCCTATTATGTCCAAATAACCCACATCTGCCACATTTGTTTTCTATTTTGTTTTGCCCATTCTTGTATTAGTCCTCTTAAGTGTTCCAGTAGGGTTGTGACACGATAGTTCCCTTGCATTTTTTGTTATTAATTTGAGATTCATTAATATTTGAGGTCATGGTCTTGAATTCATTTTTTTCTGAGTACACCTTCATCCACTTTTCATGTCCAATATTATTCAGGTACTTGTATACTCTTGCATCTATCTTTTTTATGTCAAGAATATACCTCTCAAATTCTTATAATTTGTAACTATTTGTAGTTTCTAAAAATTGTTCTTTAATATGCGCTATGCTTTCTTGAAGTTTATTTTGATGTCATTAAAAACCAAACATATTCTAAACTGAACTTGAAGTAGATGTCATTGAATTGTTTTAGAAATTAAATATAAGTTGTGTTAGTGATATGCCCTAGGCCAATTATGTAATGACCATACTTTGACATTGTCATATTTCTATTTTAATAATAAAGAGGCATTTTTATTATTACTAGCCAATTCTAGTATTATCCTTAATTAGTTAATTCTACTAAGATCATAAAAAATGTGATTTGATAGTAAAACTCTTAGGTAGTACTTAAATTTTAATCCAATTATCCTTAGTCGATTATTGTTGTGGGAATAACAATGAATAAAGACTAGTGTGAGGTTGACTGATGATTAAGTTTTACTGATCATGTATATGAGATATTAAGTCAAATTCATAAGTGTATATTTAGAAAAATGATGTACTGGACCCACTATGAGAATACCACATGACTTATTATCATAGGTAATTCTCATCACAATAGTATTATTTGAGTCCTCTAACATGAGATTACTAAAGTTTCATACATGATAAGTTTTGTATTTTGACACATCCTTACACCATGTTGTAATTGGATGGTAAAATAAGTTTTAATTGGATATAGAATGAGTTGTGTGAGGAATGTGAGTGGTTACGATGAAATTTGTCCCTCAGTTATTTTGAGAAGATATCTATTGGGGCCCTCGATGAGTTAGACTAAAGAGAAATGCATGGCTATGCTAGAATGATAAAGAGTTATCAGTATTAGTTTACTTAGGATCAAGAAATAATATGATTGAACAATATAAGGATGATATAATCCATGCCTTATATTTAATCAAGATATCATGTGACAAACAGACTATAGTAAAAGTTATGTATTAGGTTACGTTGGATTATCTGCCTTCACACAACTTGAATAGTCATAATGTCTTGCTAGAGACCAATTATAACTTGTGGGCTAAAATGGGAATTTTAGGCCCACTGCCAATGTTATGTAAACCTACAGGGTCACATACTTAAAACAAGCCTAAAGCAGTTTTAGGTTAACAAGCCTAATAATTATCTCTATGTAAGATTAAATAAATAAGTATACATATGTGTGTGTGTGTGTGTGTATTTATACTATTATTTATTTATTTCCTAATTTATTTTAGGTAAGAGTTATATAAAATAAATAGGAAATGATTATAATTTAGAATTAGAATTAAAATAGAAAAAGAATTTTAAACTTACCAAAATTTTTTTGGTAAATGGAGATGAGGATGGCTACAAATACATCTCATTCTCTAGGGTTTATGTTTAAGGTTAATCCACCTTTTCTCCTCCTTTTTCCTACACTTTTTTTTGGGAAAAAAAAAAGATATAGAGAGAAAACATGTTATGAGACAACAAAGGTTCTAGCATACCTACTTTGCTTTGGATCATCTTGTTAGTGTGGATACCGTAAAGGTTGTGATCTTTTGGTGACGTCTTAATCCGATAAGAGGACACAAAAAGCTCGAGGTAAAGTGTCATCGAAGTGAACCCCTCTCTTTCTTCCAATTATCTTACCATTAGATTCTCTTAATGAGTGTTTAAAAACCTCTAAATTAATCTAAGTCGAATTACATGGATCCAAGTTATAGGTTTTGTAGTTAAAAGTTTTATTTTTCGCTGGGTTATATATCACGAAACATAACAGTGGTATCAGAGCCACTTGTAATTCGATTAGATTGATTTTTGATATATGTGATGTATACATGAGAATTGAAAAATAAGTTTTGAAATATATGTGATATATTTCATTTTGAAAAGTGTTTTCAAAATTTTTTTATCGTTTTTATGTGATGATTTAAACAATCCATATTAAAAACAATTATGTACATTAATTGGATTAATGTTTATGGTTGTTTAATATGATTATACACTTTTTGAAGTATGAATTTTTTGGAAAATACATGTTATTTTTTAAGGCGAAATTCGACTGCACAGGGCACACGGCCGTGTGCATTATATCACACAGCCATGCCTGTAAGCAATTTTTATAGAATACAAGGCGTAAAACCGTGCGCATTAAGGCACATAGCCATGCCTAACTACAAATGTGTAAAGTACAAATGAAAAGACTGATGGCATTCTTATTCAAGTGTTGAACAAAATTGACATGTTTTGAATATACAGATTTAATGTAATATGATTACAATGGATTAAGGTAGCGGGACTGTCAAATGGATTTACCACGTAAATTGTTCTCATTATAATAATTAATTTTATGAAAATTAATCTATTATGCTATATGTGTTTAGTGTAAAAATGCATGGTGCATGACATGACCCTTAAGACCAATGTGATTGAATTTTTGTTATTGATTTTTATGGATTGTAATTTATTAAATATGGCCTGTGAGTCATTTTTCATTTGTTGTAATTTTATTTTATTTAGTAATAGAATAGCATAAATTACAACTTATAATGTAATGTAAATGAAGACCCAACATGGAGACACAAAAGGTGGCCAAGGATGGAGATCCAAGGTGGAAACTCATAGTGGAAGTCCAAGGTAAAAGGCTCATAATGGAGGAAGTCTTATTACCTAGGATTGACCATTAATCTTTATATTGGCTTATAAAGATCAATCCATATTTAGGCCATGCTATGTTACGTCTACTTATTTGCTTTATTATTATGTTATGTATGAGATGCTATGCATATGATGTATGTATACAACATAATAATATCCAAATAAGGTAAAACAAATGAGAGCCCTCATTTAATATTATATCACCATGATGCCTCCCATATGCTCAAACACTTGTCAAGCCTTAGATTATTATATATGGGTCTACAACGACAGAGCCCCCATAGTGCATGATGCATGACATGACCCTTAAGACCAATGTGATTGAATTTTTGTTATTCATTTTTATGGATTGTAATTTATTAAATATGGCTTATGAGTCATTTTTCATTTGTTGTAATTTATTTTATTAAGTAGTAATAGAATAGCATAAATTACAACTTGTAATGTAATGTAAATGAAGACCCAACATGGAGACACAAAAGGAGGCCAAGGATGGAGATCCAAAGTGGAAACTCAAAGTAGAAGTCCAAGGTGAAAGGCTCATGATGGAGGAAGTCTTATTACCTAGGATTGACCATTAATCTTCATATTGGCTTATGAAGATCAATTCGGATTTAGACCATGCTATGTTACGTCTACTTATTTGCTTTATTATTATGTTATGTATGAGATGCTATGCATATGATGTATGTATACAACATAATAATATCTAAATAAGGTAAAACAAATGGGAGCCCTTATTTAATATTATGTCACCTTGATGCCTCCCATATGCTCAAACACTTGTCAAGCCTTAGATTATTATATACAGGTCTACGACGGCATGGCCTCCATGGTGCATGATGTATGACATGACCCTTAAGACCAATGTGATTGAATTTTTATTATTCATTTTTATGGATTGTAATTTAATAAATATGGCTTATAAGTCATTTTTCATTTGTTGTAATTTTATTTTATTAAGTAGTAATAGAATAGCACAAATTACAACTTGTAATGTAATGTAAATAAAGACCTAACATGGAGACACAAAAGGAGGCCAAGGATGGAGATCCAAGGTGGAAACTCAGAGTGGAATTCCAAGGTGAAAGGCTCTTATTACCTAGGATTGACCATTAATATTTATATTGGCTTATGAAGATCAATCCATGTTTGGGCCATGCTATGTCACATCTACTTATTTGCTTTATTATTATGTTATGTATAAGATGTTATGCATGTGATGTATGTATACAACATAATAATATCCAAATAAGGTAAAAAAAAATGGGAGCCCTCATTTAATATTATGTCACCATGATGCCTCCCATATGCCCAAACACTTGTTAAGCCTTAGATTATTATATACGAGTCTACGACGGTAGGGTGTATTAAATCATCTGAGGAAGGTAAGTTTAAAAAAAGTGATTTCCAAATGTTTGTAATGGTTTAACTTAACTAGGTCATCAAAAGGATTTTGGACCTAGGGCATCCGATGTGATTTTTAGCCAAGACATGTGATCTCAAATCCCATACCCTTAACTATATCAAAAGGATTTCCAAGAGTTACATGAGATGTAATTGGTAAGAGTTACTTACCTAATAACTATATCTTTAGGCGATGAGCCAAAGCTCACTTAAAGTATAGTGAAATATGGATCTTGGCCTACTAAAATTTATAAGTTAACTTCAAGGTTATTAATTTGAATAAATTTTTATGGGATTTATAATTATGCTTGATTAAAATAACTTGATAAAATACTAATTACATTGCATATATATTTATTATAGATAATGGCATCAAACACCACATGTAATCTGTCACTACAATCGATCCTTGAGAAGGATAAGCTTAATGGGACTAACTTCCTTTACTGGTATAGAAACATTAGAATTGTTCTTAAGCAAGAAAGAAAGGAATATATCCTTGATCAACCTATCCCAGATGAACCAGCCATTAATGCTCCTAGAGCTCAAAAGGATAGTCACAGTAAGCATCTTAATGACTCTATTGATGTCACTTGCCTCATGCTTGGATGCATGGAATCAGAAATACAAAAGAAATTAATGGAAATGGATGCTTATACCGTGATAGGCTATCTCAAGGAAATGTTCCAAGAGAAAGCTAGAATTGAAAGGTTTAGCACTATAAAAGCATTGCCTTCTTGCAAGTTGATTACTGGTAGTTCCATGGGTCCTCATATTCTTAAGATAAAAGGTCATCTTGAAGATTAGGACAGGTTTGGTCTTCAGATCGAGCAAGAATTAGCCATTGATATTATTCTCTAGTCTTTGCCAAAAACATATGATGGTTTTGTTATGAACTATAACTTGCATGACATGAACAAAATTATTTCTAAATTGTATAAGATGCTTAAGATTACTAATAAAAACATCAAGACTACTAAGGATGCTTTAATGGTTAATAAAGGGAAAGGTATGAAAAGGATAGGAAAGGGTAAAGGAAAAATCAAGGCTTTTAAAGGCTTTTAGAAGCTCAAGCCCAAGCCTAAACCTGCACCCCAAGAGAAACCACCTAAGGAAGGAACATGCTTTTTCTGCAATGTTAGGCCCTTAGAAAAGAAATTGCAAGCTTTTTAGGGATGATTTGAAGAAGAATAAGGGTAGTGTGACTACCTTTTTAGGTATTTATATTATAGAAGTTAATTTATCAACTTTTGATTCTTGGGTATTAGATACCAGTTTTGGATCTCACATTTGTACTAATGTGCCAGGTCTAAAAAGGAGTAGAATATTGGCTAAAGGCAAAGTTGACCTATGAGTTGGAAATGGAGCAAGAGTTGCTACATTAGTTGTGGGAACTTATGAATTAACTTTACCTAGTGGACTTGTTTTGAGTTTGGAAAACTATTATTATGTACCTACTATGAGCAAGAATATCATTTTTATTTCTTGTTTGGATAAGAATGGTTTTGAATTTATTATTAGAAATAATAAATGCTCAATTTATCATGATAATGTTTTCTATGGATATGCTCCATGAAATCATGGTCTTTATGTTTTAGACATAGAAGACATTAATGAAAAGTCCATCTATAACATTAATATAAAGAAATTTAAATCTAATGATTTAAACTTAACCTATCTTTGGCATTGCCATTTAGGCCAAATAAATGAGAAATGCATATCAAAGCTCTTCCAACATGGACTTTTGAAGTCATTTGATTTTGAATCATTTGAAATATATGAATTTTGTTTAATAGGAAAAATAATTAAAACACCCTTTACTAGACACAGTGAGAGGGCTAATGACTTATTAGGCCTTATACATTCTAATGTATATGGTCCATTAAGTTTTACTCCTAGAGGAGGTTGTCAATACTTTATTACTTTTACAGATAATTTCAGTAGATATGGCTATATGTATTTAATGAAGCATAAATCTGAATCTTTTAAAATGTTCAAAATTTTAAAAAATGAAGTACAAAATTAACTTGGTAAGAATATTCAAGCACTAAGATTTTATCAAGGTAGTGAATATTTAAGCTAAGAATTTATTGATCATCTTATAGATTGTGGAATAGTTTCACAATTAACTCCACCAGGAACACCACAATGGAATGTTGTATTTGAATGGAGAAATTAAACTTTATTAGATATGGTTCGATCTATAATAAGTCATTCAAATCCTCCAATCTCCTTTTAGGGTTATGCTCTAGAAACTACTACATTCCTTTTGAATAGAGTTTCATTAACGGCAGTTGAAAAAACATTGTATGAGATATGGAATGAGAGAACTACCAGTTTATCTTTTTATAAGATTTAAGGATGTGAGGCTTATGTGAAGCCTTAAATTTCAAATAAATTAGCACCTAAATCAGATGAGTGCCTTTTTAAGGGATATCCTAAAAAAACTAAAGGATATTACTTTTATAATGCTTTTGAGAATAAAGTATTTGTTGCTCAGGATTGTGTCTTTTTGGAAAGAGAATATGTTTCCAAAGGAACTAATGGGAGTAAAGTACAACTTGAAGAAATTCAAGAACCACAAAATAACATTATGCCACATATGGAACCTCAACTGGATCAATGAGTAAATGTTGATCAACGAGTAAATGTTAAATCTACACCAGTACTATAAAGTCCTAGAGGATCTAGTAGGACACATTATACTCCTGAGAGATATGGATTTCTTATAATAGATAATAACGATGTAATGATTGTGGATCAAAGTGTGCCCGCAACCTACCAAAAGGCCATGGAAAGTCCAGACTTTGAGAAATGGTTAGAGGCTATGAAATCAGAAATGTAATCCATGTATGATAATCAAGTATGGACTTTGATTGATCCACTTGAAGGTTTAAAAACTATTGGGTGCAAATGGGTTTTCAAAATGAAAACTGATATGGATGGTAATGTGCATACCTTTAAAATAAGACTAGTTGCAAAGGGTTTCAAGCAAACACATAGTATAGACAATGATGAAACCTTTTCATTAGTTGTTATGCTTAAGTCTATTTGAATTCTCTTTGCCATGGATGCATACTATGATTATAAGATATGACAAATGGATGTAAAAGCAGCTTTCCTTAATGGAAGCTTAATTGAGGATGTGTATATGACACAACCAAAGGGTTTTGTTAATCTTGAGAATTCTGGAATGGTTTGCAAGCTTTAAAGATCCATTTATAGATTGAAGTAAGCATTTTAGAGTTAAAATCTTCATTTTGATGAAGCAATCAAAGAGTTTGGATTCATCAAGAATGAAGATGAACCTTATGTTTATAAGAAGGTTAGTAGGAGCACAATAGTTTTTCTAGTGCTATATGTTGATGACATATTATGCATTGGAAATGATATTCCTATTCTATAAAATGTTAAATCATGGTTAGGGAATTATTTCTCAATGAAAGACTTAGGTGAAGTTGCCTATATTTTAGGCATCAAGATCTATAGATATAGATCTAAGAGGCTTATTGGCCTAAGTTAGAGCACTTACATTGATAAGGTGTTGAATCTGTTTAGCATGCAAAACTCTAAGAGAGGATTCTTGCCAATGTCCCATGGCATTAATCTTAGCAAGACTCTGTGTCCAATGACATAAAATGAATAAGACCGTGTGAGCAAAATTTTATATGCTTCTGCTATTAGATCCATCATGTATGCCATGTTATGTGCTCGATCCAATGTCACATATGCTTACCAATTTGACCTAAGTGAAAGTCAGTGGATAGCAATTAAGAATATCATTAAGTACTTGAGAAGGACTAAGGATGCATTTTTACTGTATGGTGGGCTAGAAGATGAGATAGTTATAAATGGTTACACAGATGCTAGCTTCCAATCTGATAAAGATGACTTTCAATCGTAGTCAGGTTATGTATTTTTGTTTAAATGGAGGTACAGTAAGCTAGAGAAGTTTAAAGCAAGACACAGTTACTAATTCTATAATAGAATCTAAGTACATAGCTTCCTTGGAGGTAGCCAAGGAAGCTATTTGGATTAAAAAGTTCATAAATGGATTAGGAGTTACTCCTTGTATGACAAATCTAGTGGATTTGTATTATGATAATAATAGAGCCATAGCAAAGGCTAAGGAACCCATATCACATCAACGATACAAACATATACTCAAGCTTTATCATCTCATTAGAGAGATCATTAAGAGAGGAGATGTGCAGATATGCAGAGTACTAACAAATGATAATGTTACTGATCCATTAACTAAGCCTCTTTCATAGGCCAAGTATGCGAGTCATACTAGGTCAATGGGTATGAGATACAATGTTAATTAGGCCAAGTGCAAGTGGGAAATTATTAGTGATATGCCCTATATACTTTGACATTGTCATATTTCTATTTTAATAATAAAGAGTCATTTTATTATTACTGGTTAATTCTAATATTATCCTTGATTAGTTAATTATACTAAGATCATCAAGTATGTGACTTCATAGTAAAACTTTTAGGTGATACTTGAATTCGAATCTAAATATCCCTAGTTGATTATTGTTATGGGAATAACAACGAATAATGACTAATATGAGATTAATTGATTATTAAGTTTTACTAATAATGTATATAAGATATTAACTCAAACTCATAGGTACATATTTAGAAAAATGATGTATTGGACCCACCATGAGAATACCACTATGAGCTAGTACTTTGTTACTTAAGAAACTTAATTTGCTAAATTTGAAACATCCTAAGCCATATAAGTAGTAATGGTTGAATGATTATGGAGAAGTTAGGGTTACCAAACACGTTATTGTTCCATTTTCTTTAGGAAAGTATGTTGATGAGGTCCTTTGTAATGTTAGGCCCATATAAGTCAATCATATTCTTTTAAGGTGTCCAAGGAAATTTGATAGAAGAGTCAATCATAATAGTTTCACCAATAAATACTCTTTGTGATGGATGGTAATGAAATTGTACTTTCACCTTTGTCACCCAAAGAAGTTTATAAAGATCAAATGATAATAATAGAGAGAGAATGTGGATATGAGAGAGAAAAAGAATAAAATGTGTAACAAAAGGAGAGAAGTGAGAAAACAAATGAAAGGTGTAAGCAAAGAGTGAAAAAATGAGAGCTAAGAGTGGATGCACAAAAGAAAATAGAGGCACATGAAAAAGGAGAGATTAAAGGGAAAAAAAAGAAAAACAAATAAGTTTCTATGCAAAAGCGAGTGATGTGAAAAGAGCATACTTTTCACAATTGCCAATGATTGTACTTTTGTATAAAGAGGCATGTTTAGCTATTAACAAACTTGATGTTTCTTGACCTAGTGTTTTTAAGTCTCTTTTGCAAGAATACAAGGATGTGTTTCCCAATGAGGTGCCTAAAGGATTACCACCATTAAAATGAATTGAGCATTAAATGGATTTCATTTTGAGTTCCTAAATTTCAAATAGACCACTATATCGATGTAATCTTAAGGAGACAAAGGAGTTTTAGTGACAAGTAGAGGAATTATTAGAGAAAGCATGAGCCTAGGTGTCATACCTGACTTATTAGTACCTAAAATTGATAGTTTGTAGCGTATGTGTGTTAACTGTAAAGCTGTCAATAAGATAATGGTAAAGTATTACCACCCTATTCCTCATTTGGATGACATGCTTGATAAGTTATATGGTGCATGCATTTTCTCTAAAATTGATCTTAAAAGTGGTTATCATCAAATTAGGATGAGAGAAGGGGATGAGTGGAAAACTACTTTTAAAATGAAACATTGGTTATATGAGTGGTTAGTTATGCTTTTTGGGTTGAATAATGCACCTAGAACATTCATAAGATTGATGAACCATATTTTGTGTGCATTTTTTAGGAAATTTATAGTTGTTTATTTTGATGATATACTTGTTTATAGTAAGTCATTAAATGAGCATCTTAAGCATGTATGTTTGGTTTTTTATGTTTTATGCAAGGAAAGATTATTTGCTAACCTTAAGAAATGTTATTTTTACACAAGTAAACTTGTTTTCCTAGGGTTTGTAGTGAGTGTGTAGGGTATTAAAGTGGATGAAAAAAAGGTTAAGGCAATTAAGGAATGGCTTACACCTAAGTCCATTAGAGAAGTTCATTCATTCCATGGATTGGCAAGTTTTTATAAAAGATTTTTTTGTGATTTTAGTACTATTGCTGCTCCATTAACCAAAGTAATAAAGAAGAACATGGGATTCAAATGGGAAGATGCACAATAGAAAGCATTTAACACACTTAAGGAAAAGTTGATTTTTGCCTCTTTACTTTCTCTACCCAAATTTGCTAGTACTTTTGAAATTGAATGTGATGCCTCAAGTTTGGGTATTGGAGATGTACTTATATAAGAGGGAAAGTTGATTGCTTACTTTAGTAAGAAGTTAACGGAGTAATCTTAAAGTATCCTACATATGATAAGGAGATGTACACACTAGTTAGAGCCTTATAAACATGGCAACATTACTTATGGCCTAAAGAGTTTATGATTCATATGGACCATGGATCTTTAAAATAATTAAAGGGACAACAAAAGCATAACAAACTACATGCCAAATGGAGTAAGTTTATTATGTCTTTTCCATATGTCATAAGGTATAAACAAGGTAAGGAAAATATAGTTGTTAATGCATTATCTCGAAGGTATACACTTCTTTCTATTCTTGATGTTAAGTTATTAGGTTTTAAATATATAAATAATTTATATGCTAATGACCATGAGTTTAGCAAATTTTATGATGCTTGTGAAAAGGTTGCATTTGAAAGGTACTATAGGCATAATGATTTCTTTTTAGAGATAATCGATTATGTATGCCTATGAGAATTATATGTGAACTTTTAATGAGAAAAGCATATAAAGGTGGATTAATAGGACATTTTAGTATTGCTAAGACTTTAGATGTTTTGTATGATCACTTTTATTAGCCTAATATGTGCAATAATATTCAAAGAATTTATGATACGTGCATTGTGTGTAAGTAAGCTAATTCTAAGTCTAAACCTTATAGGTTATATATGCCATTACCTGTACCTAGTATGCTTTAGGTTGATATCTCTATAGATTTTATTTTGGGTTTACCTAGGTCTAGATGTGGTAATGATTCAATATTTATGGTTATGGATCGATTTTCGAAGATGACACATTTTATTGCTTGTTATAAAACTGATGATGCCTCAAATATTACTAATATTTTCTTTAAAGAAATTATGTGTTTGCACGATATGCTTAGAACTATTGTTAGGGATAAGGATGCTAAATTCCTTAGTTATTTTTATAAGACTTTATGGGCTAAATTAAGGACTAAGTTATTGTTTTGTATTACATGTCAACCCCAAACTGATGGTCAAATTGAGGGAGTAAATTGCACCTTAGGAAATTTATTGTGCACATTAATTAAAAATAATTTGAAATCATGGGAAGAATGTTTACCACATATTGAGCTTGCTTATAATTGTAGTGTGCATTCATCTACTTATTATTGCCCTTTTCAAGTTGTTTATGGTTTTATTCCTTTGAGGTCATTAGATTTATATCCTTTCCCAGAGAATATGAGAGTTTATCTAGATGGTTAAATGAAATATGATTTTGTTAGGAAATTACATGAAAAAGTGCGCATGAATATTGAATAAAAGAATTTAAAAGTTTCCTAACAAGCTAATAAAGGGCGTGTGAGAGTGATCTTTAAACCAGGTGATTGGGTTTAGATTTATTTTAGAAAGGAAAGGTTCCCTGGTTTGCATAAGTCTAAATTGAATCCTAGGGGTGATGGTCCTTTTTAAGTTTTAGAAAGGATTAATGAAAATGCTTATAAGATTGGCTTACTTGGTGATTATGGAGTTAGTGCTGCTTTTAATGTTTATAACTTATCTCCTTTTAATTTTGACAAGGTTGATGATTTGAGGATGAATCTTCTTAAGGAAGGAGGGAAGATGCAATCGAAGCAAGCACCAAGCTTGATAATTCACTCAAGTACAAGGGACCAATGATAAGGATAAGGATAAAGAAGTTCAAACAAGCATTGGATTCATTTGTTCTTTATGTTATGAGCAATATGGTGGATTTAACCTCAAGTGCAAGCATGGAGCTAATTGATGAAGAATTCAAGCTAGTTAGCTTAATTTTATATTTTGAATCTGTATAATGTGCTTTAGTATTTTGGCTATAACTTTTGCTACAAAGGTTAGATTAAGGTAATTTAAAAGGATATAAAAAGATAAGCCAAAGAGCTACAACTTTCCTGAAGACCATATTGGCAAATTCAGTCATTTTTCATGCACAGCCATTCATCCAATTGTGTACACCCATACCTAATTTGATGTTTTGTACGCACAACCATGCACCTTCTAATGCATTGGCATACTTGAGAGCTATCTTTCAAGAGCTGCTAGAGTGCATAGTCATGCACATTTTAGTGCACAACCATGTATGATGAAAGATAAAATTCCTTACTTTATTAGGGTTACCTTTTGTTGTTTTGGAAATTTTATTTATTTCCAATATTGTTTCTAATTAAGTTTACATTATAAATAGTTGTCTTAGGGCTGTAAACAAATATTAGTTGAATTTTATTTGATTGATATCAATTATTTTGAGAGGTTATAGTCCTTTCTTTGGTTCTTAAAAGATCTTTGTGAATTTATCAAGTGAAGGCTTGGTATATTCAAACCTAGTTTAATTCAAACTTAAAATTGGCCTAGTTCAATATTAGGTCTTCATTAAACAACCTTTAATTCTTTGTAACTAAGGTTCTTAATTATGGGTTATTTAAGGGTCTTATTAGGAGCTAGAGTTTCTATTGCTTGGTTTATTGAATGATCCTTAGCAAAGACATCAAGATTGAACACAGGTTTGGTACAAGTTAACCATATTCATATTAACAACTCTAATTTACATAAACCTATTCAAGCAGACCCTCCCATATCAATAATAATAAAAAAAATAGTTGCCTAAAGAAGTGTGTCTCAACACGACCTACTGATCCTATGTTGTTCATCCCATATGGATAACACAAATAGTTAACAGGTTTTTGGCAACTCTTGGTCCTTTATCCCATGAAGGGTAAAATTGAAAGACTATTTCTCTCCTTCATAATAGCATGCCTGCATTCACAACACTCATCACACGAGCACTCTTCGTCCTTTATCCCTCGATAATAGATGACATTGCCACCATGGTTCCATTCGAGTCATGAGGTGACTAGATTGGTATTATCACCTTTAGCCTTTAGTTGATTAAAAGAAACTATAGGGTTTGACCTAACTCTCAAGTTTAAAATGGGTTATAATCTCTCTCAAATACATAAAAGAAGGTATGCCAGGCTCAGTGACCGAAGCATATAACCCTAGTCATATAGGGGCATTCTCACTAAAGGAACCCTTAGTCGTTAAGCCCGACTCAACCTATATAAATAAGCCATTAGAAACTTCCCTTAAGACTCTACTTGGCCTATGCATAATTACGCTTCTTAATTCAATAAGCTGGATTAAGAATCGTTGACCAAATTATTCCAAAAAGAATTGAGTGATAAACCCTTAAATGAGTTATTTATGGCCTTGGTAAATATATCAAATGTTCAAATGGCATGCATTGAAGCTAGTCCCTTATGCTGACCATATTTCACAAGCATACAAAGATGCGCATGAGTTATGAGCATCATCTATAACATGGTAACATGAATGTTATGTCAACATTATATGTTTACTTTGGGTTATGCTGAAATCATCCTTAGACTTATCTTTTGTGCCTGCTTTTGATAGCTTGGTCTGAGAGTGGATCCTTGAATTTCTAAATAATTGAAGGGTTAAAACCCTCATAGGAAAGAAGTTTTTATTGTAGGTAGTGATAAGGTTAGAAGGCTATGATTGCTTATGTATGGTAATATGAACCCTAAAAGGGATTCAAAGTGCAAGCATTGAGTTGAATATGAAGAATTCAAGCTAATTAGCTTAATTTCCTATTTGGAAATTAATTAGCTTGATATAGACAAATTTTGAGTTATTTTCCTATTTTAGAGTCAATAAGGAAGATTGAAGAAGATATGAGAAGATTCAAGAATATTCTAAGTCAAAGTCAATAAGTCAACAAGCCAAAGTCTTTAGTAAACAAGTTAAGGTCAATAGTCAATAACCTCTATGACATGTGACATGGCGTGCTTTAATGCTTAGTTGTCATGAGCTGTCATTTTATTTAGTTATGATAAGTTGTCATTAGTTGTCCATTTTGACTTTCTAAAGATGAGTTATCATTAGTTGTCCTATTCTTAAAAGAAACTTCCTTAATTAAGGATTTTCCTATATAGATATCTTTGGGAATAAGGAAGAAAACTTTTTCCTTCAAGGGTCAGGTTATGCCTATATAAGGGCTAAACATATATAGAATGAATTTGGATGTATTATTTGATAATTTTAATCAATTAAGTGAGGTTTTTCCTTAAATTTGTTCTTTTAAAACTTTGCAAGTTTACTTGAATTATTTCACTTTTACCTTTCATTACAATTGCTAAGTTAGACTTAGAATTGTGTGATTGTTCATCCTTTAATAGCTATGTATCTTGCTTCAAATTAATAATCAAGGGGTTTAGCTCCATCAACATAACCTATCCTTGATGATCCTTGGGCTAATATTCAAAGTTGGATGCGCATTCTATCTTTATTGTAGGTAGGGTTTGTTTTAGTTTGGTATCATAGCCAAACTTCAAGGTTTGGTTAACTATGCTTTTAATTTTTGTGCATTATTTCTTTTTCTTCTTCTTAATTCTTCATAGATTAGAAAAATAAAAAAAATTGAGTGAAACACGAGAGCATTCACATCCTTTAGTATAAACATGTAAGAGAGTGCTTTGTGAGGATTTTTTTTCCTATTTCTTTTCAAACATGATTTTTTTTAATATAGACATGCCTTATTTTCTTGGTGGGGATGATCCTTATGTTTACTTGAAATGGTTGTAACAAATAGGAGAGATATTTGATTCTCTTAAAATAATTGATTTCCAAAAGTGCAAAATTGCTTCTCAAAATTTGTTTGGTTGTATTGCTATATGGTGGAAAGATTTTATGGTTTTATGGAAAGAGAATGGTAATAGTAAGATTAAAATTGAGAGATAAAGAAAAGGTTAATGACTAGATATTTTACTCCTTTTGAAGTTAGGGATAAATTTTGTCTTAAATTACAAAGGCTTAAACAAGGTGATAACTTATGTGTTGATGATTATGTTAAAAAGTTTAAATTGTTTATAATTGCAAGTAATGTTGGTGAATTTGAAAGAAGGAAAGTTGCAAAATTCATCAGTGTGCTTAAGTGTGAGATTGCTAAGAGATTGAAGAAAGATGTGCAATTAGAACCTTCTATCTCTTTGAAGGTTGTAATTGAACTTGCTTTAGAGTATGACAAGCAAGTGGGTTCTTATAAGGAGATAATGACAGTGTGTGATTCCAAGGAACATAAAGGTGTTAAAGTTATCGAATTGGTTGAGCAACAAGTTGAGGAGAAGAGTAGGGAGGGAGAATGTCAAATTGAAACTACACCACCAAAGATAATTATTGAAGACATGTGCATTAATCAATAAAGTGAAGAGTTTCCATCTTCAATTTAGAAAACTTTGGGAAAGGAAACCTATAAGATTGAGGGAAAAGCATAAAGTAAGCTAAATGCTCAAAATGAGTTGAATGAGAAAAGTGAGGAAAATGGGAAACACTTTGTGAGAAAATAAGTAAGGCATGAGTGAAAAGAAAATAAATGATTGTGCAAAAATGAGTGATGTAAGCCAACCTATACTTGTACCTATGTATAAGGATGTTTTATTTTTCACCAACTAAATTCTTCATCAACTGCCTAGTTTTGTTATTTTAAATAGGTTTATAATGTTGACATACTACATCCAGAAAAGGAGTATTGCAATACATATTGTGAAGATAAAGTTTTCAACAAAGGTGTTTACGCTTGGAGGATTTATGAATTTATCAACTTTAGAAGATGGCTATGATTTGAGAGTGAATCATCTTTAAGAGGGAGGGAATAATATGAACCCTAAAAGGGATTAAAAGTGCAAGCATGGGGCTGAATATGAAGAATTCATGCTAATTAGCTTAATTTCCTATTCTGAAATTAATTAGTTTGATATGGACAAATTTTGAGTTATTTTCCTATTTTGGAGTGAATAAGAAAGATTAAAGAAGTTATGAGAAGATTTAAGAATATTCCAAGTCAAAGTCAATAAGTCAATAAGTGAACAAGTCAAAGTCTTTAGTCGATGAGTTAAGGTCAATGGTCAACATCCTACATGACATGTGACATGGCATGCTTCAATGCTTAGTTATCATGAGTTGTCATTTTGCTTAGTTGTGATAAGTTGTCATTAGTTTTCAATTTTGACTTTTTAAAGATGAGTTGTCATTAGTTATCCTATTTTTGAAAGAAACTTCCTTAATTAAGGAGTTTCCTATATAGGTATCTTTGGGAATAAGGAAGAAAACCTTTTCCTTCAAGGGTTAGGCTGTTTATATGCCTATATAAGGGCTAAACATATATAGAATGAATTTGGATGTATTATTTGATAATTTTAATCAATTAAGTGAGATTTTTCCTTAACTTTGTTCTTTTGAAACTTTACAAGTTTACTTGAATTGTTTTACTTATACCTTTCATTAAAATTGCTAAGTTAGACTTAGAATTTTATGATTGTTCATCCTTTAATAGCTAAGTATTTTGCTTCAAATTAATAAGCAAGGGGTTTAGTTCCATCAATGTAACTTATCCTTGTTTATCCTTGGGCTAATATTCAAAGTTAGATGCGTGTTCTATCTATGTTATAGGTAGGGTTTGTATCATATGGTTTGTTCATTTTACAAGGTTTTTATACTTATCATATTTATTCATTTTGGTTTCTCTTTTTTCCTTTTCTATGCATACATACAAACATATAAGTAATTTGTCATAATCTAACCCACAATTTCTTTATAGCCATTCTAAATTATGACATTAGCAAAATTACATTCTTATATCATGCATACATGCTAACCCAGTTGTTTTGTAGGACATGGCACGTCATCCACACATGCATCATCATTTTATTTTCATCCTAGCCCTCATATCTATGCAGAAGTACAAGTCTCATACAAGCTTTAGTGAAAATTTACCACCTTATATCAACTTTAACCTTTACTGGCACTTCCACCAATTACCTCACCACACAATTGATGATTGTTATGTTCTAAAAGACAAAATCCAAGACTTAATACATTCTAGCAAAATTAAAGACCCAAAAAAATAACCTAATGTTAAAATAAATCCACCACTCAATTACCATAATATGCCACTGCCTGCATCCTATACCATCTCCTCGAAGCTACTTGAATCTTTTATGGAGAGCTCTATCCAAGACATTCCAGAAAGTGAAGCAGAAAGGGTAAAAAGGGAACTTCTGGCAATACCAAAATTAGATTTCCCAAATCTTTCTTATGACTTAAGCGATGATAAAATAAATCCTTCTACCTATGAATATATATTTGTCCCTTTTATCTATACACCTTATGTGATTATGCAAATAAGGTTGAGCCAAATAGCAATATATAGAGCTAGTGAGATCATAGATTTATACAAATGTGTATAACTTATATTAAACTTATATTCAACCCTAATGTCTTTACCAAGGATCATTCAATAAATCAAATGAGAAAAACTCTAACTACTAACAAGACCCTTAAATAACTTACACTTAAGAACCTTAGTTATAAAGAATTAAGGGTCATTTAATGAAAACATAATATTAAACTAAGCCAATTTCAAGTTTAAATCAAACTAGGTTTGAAAATGCCAAGCCTTCACTTGATAAATTCATAAAGTTCTTTTAAGAACTAAAGAAAGGACTCTAACCTCTCAAACAAATTTATGTTAATCAAAGAAAATTCAACAACTTGTTAATTACAGCCCTAAGACAATATTTATAATGTGTTTTAAAACAAAAAGTAAAATAAACATCAATGATAGTTGAAAAACACATATAAAAAACCCTAAAACTTAGAATGGTTCTATCTTAGCCATGCTTAAATTATGCATAACTATGTCTAATTCTAAGCATTAAAAGATAGTAATTAATCACGACCATGTCTAAACATTTACACAGTTGTGTTTGAGCCTTTTGCTTAAAAAGACAATTAAATTTGCCAAAATGTTCCGCATGAAATATATATCTCTTTATCTTAGCTTTCCAAATCATTTTGAATCACCATAAAATAATTTTTATAGAGAAAGTTATGGCTAAAATACCAAAGCATGCTATCGAGGTACAAAAAGCTAATAATCAACTTAAAATTACTTTAAACCAGGCATATCCATACGCACCATTATGGACAGTCATGCACCCATCTTGAACTTGAATTAAATGAACAAAATGAAGCTTCCATTCATCTTGGATCTTAGTTTCATTTGACTCCAACCATTTGGACTTAATAAAGACTTGAAAGCATTTTTAAACTTCTCAATTCTAGCCTTTATAGTTAGTCCATTGTACTTAAGGGAATCATTATGCTTGGTGCTTGCTTGGTTTGCATCATTCCCTCTTTCCTTAGGAAGATTCATCCTTAAATCATTAACCTTATCAAAATAAAAAAGGGATAAATTAAAAATATTAAAAGTAGCACTAACACTATAATCACCAGGCAAGTCAATTTTATAAGGGTTGTCATTAATCCTTTCTAGACTTGAAAAGGACTATCACTTGAATTCAATTTACACTTATGTAAACCAAGGAAACTTTCCTTCTAAAAATGAACCTGAGCCCAATCACCCGGTTCAAAGTTTACTCTTACACACCCTTTATTAGCTTGTTGGGCAACTTTTGCATTCTTTTGTTCAATATTCATGTGCACTTTTCATGTAATTCTCTAACAAAATCAGCCTTCTTTTTACCATAAAGATCAACTCTCATATGCATTGGCAAAGGAGATAAATCTATTGGAGTAAAAGGAATAAAACCATAAACAACTTTAAAAGGACAATAATGAGTATATGAATTCACACTACAATTGTAAGCAAACTCAATATATGGAAAACATTCTTCCTTTGATTTTAAATTCTTTTTAATCAAAATGCATAATAATTGTCCTAAAGTACGGTTTACTACCTTAATTTAACCATTAGTTTGGGGGTGACATGTGGTTAAAAATAACAACCTAGTCCCTAATTTTCCCCACAAAGTCTTCTAAAAATAAGGAATTTAGCATCCCTATCACTAATAATAGTTTTAGGTATACCATGCAAACACATAATTTCCTTAAAGAAAATATTGGCAATATTTGAGGTATTGTTAGTTTTATTACAAGTAATAAAATGTGCCATTTAGAAAAATGATCCATAACTACAAATATTTAATCATTATAACATTTAGACATAAGTAAACCCAAAACAAAATCCATGGAAATATCAATCTAAGGCATACTAGGTACAATGGCATATATATCCCATAAGGCTTAGACTTAGACTTAGCTTGCTTACACACAATACACTTATCATAAATTCTTTAAACATCAATGCACATATTAAGCTAATAAAAGTGATCATGTAAAACATTTAAAGACTTAGCAATACTAAAATGTCTTGTTAATCCACCTTCATATGCTTCCCTAACTAAAAGTTCACGCATACTACTCATACGCACACACAATCGATTATCTCTACATAACACACCATTGTGCCTATAGTATCTTTCAAATGAACCTTTTAACAAGAATCATAAAATTTATTAAAGTCATGGTCATTAGCATATAAATCTTTTATATATTTAAAACCCAATAACTTAGCATCAAGAATGGAAGGAAGTGTATACCTATGCGATAATTTATCAACAACTATATTTTCCTTACCTTGCTTATAACTTATGACATTTGGAAAAGACTTGATAAACTCATGCCATTTGGCATGTTGCTTATTGTGTTTTTGTTGTACTTTTAAGTACTTTAAAGATTTATGGTCTATATGAATCACGAACTTTTTAGGCCATAAGAAATGTTGTCATGTTTGCAAGACTTGAACTAGTGTGTACATCTTCTTGTCATATATAGCATACTTTAAGGCAACTTCATTTAACTTCTTGCAAAAGTAAGTAATCAGCTTTCCTTTTTGCATAAGTGGAGCTCCAATACCTAAACTTGAGGCATCACATTCAATTTTAAAACTATTAGCAAAGTTAGGTAAGGAAGTAAAAGGGCAGAAGTCAATTTATCCTTAAGTGTGGTAAATGCTTCTTCTTGTGTATCTCCCCATTTAAATTCCATATTCTTCTTTATCACTTCAATTAATAGAGTGACAGTAGTGCAAAAATCATGTACAAATCTTCTATAGAAACTTTCCAATCCATGGAATGATTGAACTTCTCCAACTGATTTAGGTGTAGGCCACTCCTTAATTACCTTAACCTTTTCTTTATCCACTTCAATCCCCTGTTCACTTACTACAAATCCTAGGAAATCAAGTTTACTTATGCAAAAAGAACATTTCTTAAGGTTAGCAAACAATCTTTCCTTGCATAAAACATTAAAAACTAAACATACATGCTCAAAATCCTCATATAATGACTTACTATAAACAAGTATATCATCAAAATAAACAACCATAAACTTCCCAAAAAATACACACAAAACATGTTTCATCAACCTCATGAATATGCTAGGTGCATTAGTCAATCTAAAAGGCATAACTAACCATTCATATAACCCATGTTTTGTTTTGGAAGAAGTTTTCCACTCATCCCCTTCTATCATCCAAATTTAATGGTAACCACTTTTAAGATAAATTCTAAAGAAAATGCATGCACCATATAACTCATCAAGCATATCATCTAAATGAGGAATAGGATGGAAATACTTTACAGTTATCTTATTAACAGCTCTACAATCAACACATATATACCACGAACCATCTTTCTTGGGTACTAACAAAATGGGTACGACACATGGGTTATGCTTTTCCTAATCAGCCCTTTATCCATGAATTCCTCCACTTGTCATTATAACTCATTTGTCTCATTAAAATTACATTGATATGGTGGTTTCTTTAGAATTTAGGAACTTAAAATGAAATCTATTTAATGCTCGATCCCCCTTAAGGGTGGTAATGCTTTGGGCACCTCCTCGGAAAACACATCCTCATATTCCTACAAAAAAGTCATAAAGACACTAGGCAAAGAAATGTCAAGTTTGTTAGTGGCTAAATATGACTCTTTATACAAAAGTATAATCATAGGCAATTATGAAAAATATGCTCTCTTGACATCACTTCCTTTTGCATAGAAACTCATGTGTTTTTCTTTCTTTTTCCCCCCTAACCTCTCCTTTAGCGTGTGCCTTTCATTTCCTTTGTGCATCCAATCTTAGCTCTCATTTTTCTACTCTTTGCTCATACCTCTCATTTATTGCCTTATATCTCTAATTTTGTTATACATTCTTTTCTTTTTCTCTTTCATGTGCACTGTTATTAATATGCCCTAGGACAATTATGTAATGGTCATACTTTGACTTTGTCATATTCCTATTTTTATTAATAAAGAGGCATTTTTTATTTTATTATTATTGGCTAATTCTAGTATTATCCTCGATTAGTTAATTCTACCTAAGATCATTTATTACGTGACTTAATAGTAAAACTCTTAGGTGATACTTGAATTCTAATCTAAATATCCCTAGTCGATCATTGATATAGGAATAATAATGAATAAAGACTAGTATGAGGTTCAATAATAATTATGTTTTACTAATAATGTGTATAAGATATTAAGTCAAACTCATAGGTACATATTTGGAGAAATGATGTATTGGATTGACCCACTATGAGAATACCATACGGATAATTGTCATAGGTAATTCTTATCACAATAGTATTATTTCAATCCTCTGACCTGAAATCACCATGGTTTCTTACATGATAAGTTTTGTATTTTGACACATCCCTATGTCATCTTTAACAGGATGATAAAGTAGGTTATGATTAGATATATAATAAGCTATGTAAGGAATGTGAGTGATTAAGATGGAATTTGTCCCTTATTAATTATGAAAAGATATTTATGGGCCTCTCAATGAGTAAGACTGAGAAAATGCATGGCCATACTAGAATGAGTTGATAAAAAGTTATCAATATTAGATAAAAAGTTATCAATATCAGTTTGATTGAGTAATATAAGGATGGCACAATCCATGCCTTATGTTTAATCAAGATATTGTGTGACAAAAGGACTATAGTACACATTGTGTATTAGGTTATGTCGGATTATCAGCCTTCATATAACTTGGGTAGTCATAATGGCTTGCTAAAGACTAATTATGAGTTGTGGGCTAAAATGGGAATTTTAGGCCCACTGCCAATGTTATATGAACCTATAAGATCGCACATTTAAAACATGTTCAAAGTAGACTTGGATTAATTAAACCAAAAATAATCTCTATAAAAGATTTAATAAATAAGTGTGTGTGTGTGTGTGTATATATATATATATAATATTTATTTATTTCTTAATTTATTTAATTTAAGAGTTATCTAAATAAAAAGGAAATGATTCTAATTTGGAATTAGAAAAAGGAAATCTAATCTTACCAAAAACTGTTTTAGTAAAAGAAATCCTAGATAGGATGTATATATAAACATCTCTTTCTCTAGGGTTAAAAAGCCACTTTTTCTCCTCTTTCTTCATACACTTCTTTTGTGAAAAGAAAAGATATAAAAAGAGTGAAAAGAGACATTTTTAAAAAGGTGCTAGCTCACCAATTTTGCTTTGGATAACCTATTCGTGTGGATACCATAGAGGAGCTAGAGGTAGGGTGTCACCAGAGTGAACCCCCTCTCTTCCTTCCAATTATCTTGTCATAAGATTATCTTGGTGATTTTTGGAAACCCTTTTTAATCGATCTAACCAAATTACATGGATTCAGATTTAAGGTTTTCATGGTTAAAAGTTTTGCTTTTCGCTGTGTTTTGCATCACGAAACCTAACATGCACGTTCTCTCTCTCTCATTATCATTTTATCTTTATAATCTTCTTTGGGTGAAAAAGGTGAAAGTGCAATTTCTTTACCATTCATGGAAAATGAATATTTATTGGTGAACCCATTATGAATAGCTCTTCTATTAAATTACCACGGTCGCCCTAAAAGAATATGATCGGCTTGCATGGGCACAACATCATAAATGACCTGATTAACATATTTTCCCATAAAAAAATGGAACAAGTACTTAATTAGTATCCCTAACTTCTCCATAATCATTCAACCATTGCAAATTATATGGCCTAAGATGTTTCAGACTTATTAAATTAAGACCAATGTGATTGCATTTATTTTATTCATTTTATGGGTTGTATTTTTGAGTTGTAATTTTTTAAATATGGCCTGTGAGTTATTTTTTCATTTTTTATAATTTTATTTTATTAATGGATTATAATAGTATAAATTACAACATATAATGTAATATAAATTAAGACCCAATATGGAGACCCAAGAGGAGGCTAAGGATGGAGATCTAATGTTGTTGATCATTTGCATGATCAAACTCCTAATTTTGGATTTTGACAAAAAATTTTGATACTAAAAATTTCAACTAAGTGTGTAAGGAATTATATACCAAACATATACCAAGCATAATTTTTTAGATGAATAGTGATTTTTCGGGCTAATTAAACCTTTAAGATTCAAGAAGACTTTTGACATCTTTAGAGCTCTACAACAAAAAAATGATCTTCTTAAATTTTAAAGTAGACATCTTAAGCTTTCCAAATTGAGCTTTCTTGTTAAAATCCAAGTTCATTTGAGTATGAAAATCTCTAGTCAAAGTCAGCATATGTTGCTTGTATTTTAGATTAAGCATGTCTTAGTATTTCAACAATATCTTGAGATACTGATGTTTAATTGAGGCTATTAAAAGTGATAAATAAATATAAGAAAATTATCTACAACTTTCATAAAGAAAGTTAAGGCTGATTTGATAATCTTTAGTCCTGTTCATGAGCATCTTATGAGCCGGTCACGAGCTGTCTTCTTTTTTGGTGTTCTTATTGAGGAAAGGGACAATGCTGCTCACGAGCTAGAATCACGAGCATGTTTGCTTGTGAGCTACTCATGAGGGTAGTACCATCAGCTTCCAATGGAAATATTTGAATGCAATAGATATTTTTACCCCTCACGAGCCGAAACTTGCTCCTCACTAGCACTGTTCACTCATGAGCGGCATTTTGATAGAATAAAGTCCAAGATTGATTCAAAATGAAATTTAGATGTTGGAGACATATTTGATACATCCAAAAAATATATTTTTGAGTATTTTCTATATAAACACTCCTTAGAATTCAATTGAAAGTTTAAGAAACTTGTTTATCATTCATTATTTATTAAATATTTAATTGAGCTCTAAAAATTTTCTTTACACAATTCTTTATGTATAACTCTTATAAGAGTTAGTGAGTGATTAGAATAGACATTATTATTCTTCTATTTTCTAGGTTTAGAAAATAGGAAGTTAGATTCTATTCTGAAGGAATTGGTTTAAGTGTTTATCCATTAAACACTTGGGGATTTAGTTTTTGAGTGAGCCTTGAAAACTTAAGTTGTAAGGTTGTAAGAGTGAGCCATAAATCTCTTGTGTAATCTCAATCTTACGAATAAGATTGTGGGTGATTAAAAATCCTAACTTGGGAATAAGTTAGGTGGAGATGTAGGATTATTATTGAATATGAACTCCTTAAATATTTGTGTTCATTATTCTTCCTTCTCAACTTTTATTCAATTCTTGCAAAGAATTCCTTTAATTTCCTATTTTTGTTCGATATTCCTATTCACCCCCCCCCCCCCTCTAGGACTCTTTGAAATATGGAAACTAAAATTCGAGGTCCAAGGTGAAATGATCGAGATGAAGGAAGTCTTATTACCTAGGATTGACCTTTGATCTTCATATTGGCTTATAAAGATTAATTTAGATTTGGGTCATGCTATGTCACATTTACTTTATTATTATTATGTCATGTATGTGATGCTCTACATGTGATGCCATGTATGTGATACAACATAATAATAACCAAATAAGATTAAATAAAGTGGAACCCTCATTCAATATTAAGTCATTATAATGCCTTCCATAAACTCAACACTTGTCAAGCCTTAGATTACTATATATGGGCCTACCAAAGCAACATGTATTAAGTCATCTAAAGAGGGAAACTTGGATAGTGGTGCTATCCAAATGTTTGATATGGTTTGACTTAGCTATGTTATCAAAATGGTTTTGGACCTAAGGCATTAGATAGGATTTTTAGCCAGGACATGTGATGTCAAATCCTATACTTGTCCTATAATTAGTAAGAGTTACCTAACTAAATAACCATACTTTAAGCAATGAGCTAAAGCTTACTTAGACTATAGTGAAATATGGATCTTGGCCTACTAAAATTTACAAATTAACTTTAAGGGTTATTAATTGAATGAATTTTTATAAGATTTACAGTTATGCCACATTAAAATAATTTAATAAAATACTAAATACACTACATATATATTTTTTATAGATAATGGCATCAAACAATATATCTAATCTATCATTACAATTGATCCTTAAAAAGGACAAACTTAATGGGACTAACTTCCTTGACTGGTACAAAAACTTAAGAACTGTTTTTAAGCAAGAGAGAAAGGAATATATCCTTGATCAACTTATCCTAGATGAACCAACTGCTAATGCTCCTAAAGCTCAAAAGGATGCTCATAGTAAGCATCTTAATGGCCTCATGCTTGGATACACGAAATCCAATCTTTAAAAGTAATTGATGGAGAAGGATGCTTATACCATAATTGACCATCTCAAGGAAATGTTCCAAGAGAAAGCTAGAATTGAAAGGTTTAGCAACATAAAGGCATTGCTTTCTTGCAAATTGACTGTTAGTAGCTTAGTGGCTCCTCATGTTCTTAAGATGAAAGGTCATTTTAAAGACTTGGAAAGGCTTGGTCTTAAGATCGAGCAAGTTTTAACCATTGATATTATTCTCCAGTCTTTGTTGGAAACCTATGACGGGTTTGTTATGAACTATAACATGCATGGCATGAACAAAATAGTTTTTGAATTATATAGGATGTTTAAAATTGTTGAAAAGAATATCAAGGATGTTCTAATGGTCAATAAAGGGAAAGGTATGAAATGGATGGGAAAAGGTAAATGCAAGATTAAGGCTTTCAAAAGCCCAAGCCCAAGCTAAATCCTATACCCTAAGCAAAACAACCAAAAGAGGGAACATGCTTTTTTTGCAATGAGCTAGGCCCCCATTGGAAAGGAAATTGTAAGCTTTATATGGATGATTTGAAGAAGAAGGGTAGTACGATTACCACTTTAGGTATTCATGTTATAGAAGTTAATTTATTTACTTCTGATTTTTAGGTATTAGATACCGATTATGGATCTCACATTTGTACTAATATGCATGGTCTAAAAAGGAATAGAATTTTAGTTAAAGGTGAAGTGGACCTATGAGTTAGAAATGGAGCAAGAGTTGTTGCTTTAGCTATAAGAATTTATGATATAACTTTGCTTAGTGGACTTGCTTTGAGTTTAGAAAACTATTATTATATACCTACTGTGAGTAAGAATATCATTTATGTTTCTATTTTGGACAGGAATGGTTTTAAGTTTATTATTAAGAATAATAAATGTTCTTTTTATCATGATAATATTTTCAATAGATATGCTCCGTGAAATCCTGATCTTCATATTTTAGACATAGAAGGCACTAATGAAAAGTCCATTTATAACATTGATATAAAAATCTAATAATTCAAACACAACCTATCTTTGGAATTGTCATTTAGGCCATATAAATGAGAAACGCATTTCAAAAGTCCATCAATATAAACTTTTGAGTTCATTTAATTTTGAATCATTTAAAACAAGTGAATCTTATTTATTGGAAAAATGACTAAGACACCTTTTACTAGACGTGGTAAGAGGGCTAATGACTTATTGGGCTTTTTACATTCTAATGTATGTGTAGCATTAAGTTCTACTACTAGAGGAGGTTATCAGTACTGCATTACTTTTATAGATGATTTCAGTGGATATGGCTATGTCTATCTAATGAAACATAAATATGAATTGTTTGAAATGTTCAAAATTTTAAAAAATGAAGTACAAAATCAACTTGGTAAGAATATTGAAGCACTAAAATCTAATCGAGGTGGTGAATATTTGAGCTAAGAATTTATTGATCATCTTAGATATTTTAGAATAATTTCATAATTAACTCCACCAGGAACACTATAATGGAATGGAGTATCTAAACGGAGAAACTGAACTTTATTAGATATGGTTTAATATATGATGAGTTAGTCAGATCTTCCAATCTCTTTTTAGGGTATGCTCTAGAAATTGTTACATTCCTTTTGAACAGAGATCCATTAAAGGTAGTTGAAAATACACAATATGAGATATGGACTAGGAAACCTCCCAATTTGTCTTTTCTTAAGATTTTGGGATGTGAGGCTTATATGAAGCATCAAATTTCAGATAAATTAGCACCCAAATCAAACAAGCGTCTTTGTGTGGGATATCCTAAAAAAACCAAAGGATATTAGTTTTACAATGCTTTTGAGAACAAAGTGTTTATTATAAAGAATGGTGTCTTTTTAAAAAGATAATACTTTTCAAATGAACTAGTGGGAGTAAGGTATAACTTAAAGAAATTCCAAAACAATAAAATGGCATTATACCACAAATGGAATATCAACAAGTAAATATTAAATCTACATAAGTACTACTAGGTCCTAAAAGTTCTGGTAGGACATATTATAATCCAGAGAGATATGGATTTCTTATAATAGATAATAATAATGTGATGATTATGGATCAAAGTGAGCTCATAACCTACCAATAGGCCATGGACAGTCCAAACTCTGAGAAATGGTTAAAAGCTATAAAATAAAAAATGTAATCCATATATGATAATCAAGTATGAACTTTGATTGATCCACCTAAAGGTTTAAAAACTATTAGGTGTAAATGGGTTTTCAAAATGAAAAATGACATGGATGGCAATGTGCATACCTTTAAAGCAAAGCTAGTAACAAAAGGCTTCAAATAAACACATGGTATAGACTATAATAAAACCTTTTCACCAGTTGCTATACTTAAATCCATTTAAATTCTCCTTGCCATAGCTATATACTATGATTATGAAATATGGCAAATGGATGTCAAAATAGCTTTCCTTAATGGAAACCTGATTGAGGATGTGTATATGACACAATAAGAGGGTTTTGTTAATCTTGAGAATTCTAGAAAGGTTTACAAGCTTTAAAGATCCATTTATGGATTGAAGCAAGCTTCTCAAAGTTGGAATCTTCATTTTGATGAAGTAGTCAAATAATTTGGATTCATAAAAAATAAAGATGAACCTTATATTCATAAGAAAGTTAGTATAAGTGCAATAGTTTTTCTAGTGCTATATGTTGATGACATATTACTCATAAGTAATGATATTCCTACTCTACAAAATGTTAAATCATGGTTAAGGAATTGTTTCTCAATGAAGGACCTACGTGAAGATGCCTATATTTTGGGCATCAAGATCTATAAAGATAAATTTAAGAGGCTTATTGGCTTAAGTTCGAGCACTTACATTGACAAGGTACTGAATAGGTTTAGTATGCAAGACTTTAAGAGAGGGTTCATACAAATGTCCTATGGCATTAGTCTTAGCAAGACTCAATGTCCAATGACATAAGATGAGCGAGATCGTGTGAGTAAATTTTCATATGCTTTTACTATTGGATCCATCATGTATGTCATGTTATGCACTCAATTAGATGTCTCATATGCCTTGAGCATAATGAGCAGATACCAGTCAGATCCAAGTGAAAGACACTAGATAGTAGTTAACAATATCCTTAAGTACTTAAGAAGGACTAAGGATGCATTTTTACTATATGGTGGGCAAGAAGATGAGCTAGTTGTAAATGGTTACATAAATGCCAGCTTCCAATCTGATAAGGATGATTTTCTATCCTAGTCAAATTATGTGTTTTGTTTAAATGGAGGTGCAGTGAGCTGGAGAATTTTAAAGCAAGACACCATTATCGATTCTACAACAGAATTTGAGTACATAGCTACCTCAGAGGTAGCCAAGGAAGCTGTTTGGATTAAGAAGTTCATAACTAGATTAGGAGTTGTTACTAGTAAATTAGATTTTTGTGACATGTATTATGATAATAATGGAGCCATAGCACAAGCTAATGAACCCAAATCAAATCAATGATCCAAATATACTCAGGCATTATCATCTCATTACAGAAATCATTGAGAGAGGAGATATGCAGATATGCAGAGTACTAACAAATGATAATGTTATTAATCCACTAACTAAGCATGAGAGTATACTGGGTCAATAGGTAATAGATATAATGTTAATTGTGACCTAGTGCAAGTAGGAGATTGTTAGTGATATACCCTAAGCCAATTATGTAATGGTCATACTTTAACTTTATCAAATTCCTATTTTTAATAATAAAGAGGCATTTTTATTTTTACTATTACTGGCTAATTCATGTATTATCCTTGATTAGTTAATTCTACCTAAGATCATCAATTATGTGACTTGATAGTAAAACTCTTAGGTGATACTTGAATTCTAATCTAAATATCCTTAGTCGATCATTATTGTGGGAATAATAATGAATAAAGACTAGTATGAAATTAATTGATAATTATGTTTTACTAATCATGTATATGAGATATTAAGTCAAACTCATAGATACATATTTAGAGAAATGATGTATTGGATTGACCCAGAATGAGAATACCATATAGATAATTATCATAAGTAATTCTTATCACAGGAGTATTATTTAAGTCCTCTGACCTGAAATCACCATGGTTTCTATTGGGTTATATGATTCAACACATAGCGAAAAATTAAAAACTTTAATTACAAACCCGAACCAGGATCCATGTAATTCAATCAATTGATTTGTTTAGGGTTTCCAAAACCTTACCATGGATGAAAATCAGGCAAGAATGATGGAAGGTTGAGAAGAGGTTCACACTGGTGACACCCTACCTTGAGCTTTTCATTTTCTTTTATCAAATGAAAACGTCTTTAAAAGAATACACCCTCCATAAGTACCATATGAACAACCCTTTAAAAATGAATGTGCAATTTGTGCTAGCACCTTTTTTACTGTCTCATAACTCAAAATAAAACTCTGTATTTCATTTTTCTTAAAAAGGAGAGAAAAACAAATTAAGGTGGCAGAAATAAAATGAAGTATATGAAACCCTAGAGAATATGTTATATTTATAGACCTCTCAATTAGGGTTTCACTTACCAAAATGAATTTTGGTAATTTCCTTATTAACCAAAACATTTTTGGTATATTCCATTTATTCTAATTTTGATTTTATTTAAATACTAAATTAGAAATAATTTCCTATTTATTTAAGATAATCATTACTGTAAATAAATAAATATATAAATATACATATATATATATATACAAAAATTATTTATTTATTTCTACAAAGTTTTATTGGGCTTAGTAAACCCATATTTGTTTTAGGCCTGTTCTAAGTGTGTGACCCTATAGGTTCACATGACATTGGTAGTGGGCCTGAAATCCCTATTTAGACCTACAAATCATAAGTGGCCTCTAGCAAGGCATTATGACTACACAAGTCATATGAAGGTCAATAATTCGACATAACCTAATCTATAATAAAATTGTAATCCCTTTATCACATAATATCTTAATTAAATATAAGACATAGTTTTAGTCATTCTTAAATAATTCAATCATATTATTTCTTGACTCCATGTAGACTAAGAATGATAACTTTTTATCAATTCACTTTAGCATGGCCATACATTTCCTCAGTATATCTTATCAAAGGGCTTATAAATATCTTACTTAAAATAAGGGACAAATTCCTTCTCAATCACCTACATTCTTCACATAACTCATTTCATATCCAATAACAATCTATTTTATCATCCTGTTAAAGACAATGTTAGATTGTGGCAAAATACAAAATAGTTATATAGAAATCCATAGTAATTTCAAGGTCAAAGGACTAATCAATGTTACTATGATGAGAATTACTTATGACAATTATCTATGTAGTATTCTTATGATGGGTTAATCCAATACATTATTTCTCAAATAAGTACCTATGAGTTGACTTAATATATTATATTCATTATTAGTAAAACATAATCATCAGTTAACACTATACTAGCGTTAATACTTTATTATGACTAGGGATAATTTGAATAGAACTCATATTTAATCTAAGGGTTTTACTATCAAGTCACATATTTGATAACCTTAGGAAGAATTGACTATTCAAGTAATTATCATAACATAAAATGATAATGAAAATGCCTCTTTATTAATAAAATGATAAAGTCAAAACATGGTCATATATGATTGACCTAGTGTATATCACTAACAGTTTCATGCATGATAAGTTCTATATTTTGACACATGCCTACATCATCTTTAACCATATGATAGAAAAGGTTGTGATTAGATATAGAATAAGTTATATGAGTAATGTAAATGATTAAGATGGAATTTGGATATTTGTAGGCCCCTCGATGAGTAAGACTGAGAAAATGCATGGCCATGCTAGAATGAGTTAATGAAGAGTTATGAACATCAAATAAATAGTTATCAGTATTAGTCCATTTGGGATTAAGAAACAATATGATTGAGCAATATAAGGATGACATAATTCATGCCTTATGTTCAATCAAGATATTATGTGATAAAAGAACTATAGTACACACTGTATATTAGGTGATGTCAGATTATTGACCTTCATATAACTTGGGTAGTCATAATGTCTTGCTAGAGACCAATTATGAGTTGTGGGCTAAAATGGGAATTTTAAGCCTTTAAAGTAAGAATTATCTAAATAAATAGGAAACGATTCTAATTTGGAATTAGAATCAAAGTAGAAAAAGGAAGTCTAATCTTACCAAAAACTGTTTTGGTAAGAGAAACCTTAGATAGGATGTATATATAAACATCTCTTTCTCTAGGGTTAAAAAAGCCACTTTTTCTCCTCCTTCTTCCTCCACTTCTGTTATGAAAAGAAAAGACATAAAAAGAGAGAAAAGAATCATCTTTTAAAAAGGTGTTAATATACCAATTTTGCTTTAGATATCCTGTTCGTCTAGATACTGTAGAGGGCGTGACTTTTTGGTGGCCCTTTAATTTGAAAAGACCTATACAAAAAGCTCGAGGTAGGGTGTCACCAGAGTGAACATCCTTTCTTGCATTCAACTATTTTGCCATAAGATTGTCTTAGTGAGTTTTGGAAACCCTCTTTAATTAATCTAACTGAATTACATGGTGTTAGGTTTCCTGATTTAAAAATGCAGCAAAAATTAAAACTTTTAACTATAAACCCTAACCCAAATTCAATTAATTCGATTAATTGATTTAAAACTGGGGTTTTCAAATCTTACCATAAATGTAGAAGAGGCAAGATTTCTGAAAGGCAAAGAGGAGGTTCACTCTGGTGACACCTTACCTCGAGCTTTTTATTTTGGTAGTTCGAATCAAGATGTCTCCAAAAGAATTCATCCTCCACAAGCGTCCACACGAACAACCCTTGATTAAAATGAAAACTTTGTGTGCTAGCACTTCTCTTGATTTCTACAAATCAAGAATAAAAACACTCTATGTTTTAGTTTTTCTAAGAGGAGAAAAACGAATTTTGGTGGCTAATAATTGAGTTAGTGAAATCCTAGAGAATATAACATATTTATAGACCTCTAATTATAGTTTTACTTACCAAAATAACTTTTTGGTAATTTCTCAATTATAATTATTTTGATTTTATTTAAAATTAAATTAGAAATAATATTCTATTTATTTAAAATAACCTTTACCTTAAATAAATAAATAATTTATTTATTTCCACAGAGCATATTTGGGCTTTTCAAACCTATATCTGTTTTTGGGCTTGTTATAAGTGTGTGACCCTGTAGGTTCACATGACATTGTCAGTGGGTCTTAAATCTCTATTTAGACCTACAAGTCATAAGTGGCCTCTAGTAAGACATTATGATTACCCAAGTCATGTGAAGTCAATAATCCGACAAAACCTAATTTAATTCAATCATTATAATTTCTTTGTCACATGATATATTAATTGAATATAAGGTATAGTTTCTATCATCCTTATATATTTCAATTATATTATTTCTTGACTCTAAGTAGACTAAGAATGGAAACTCTTTATCAATTCACTTTAGCATGATCGTGCATTTTTCTCAGTCTATCTTATCAAGGGGCCCATAGATATCTTACTCAGATTAAATGAGGGACAAATTCCTTCTTAATCACTCACATTCCTCACATAACTCATTTCATATCCAACAACAATCTATTTAATCATCCTGTTAAAGACAATATTAGATTATGTCAAAATATATAATAGTTATGTAGAAATCCATGATGATTTCAAGGTCAAAGGACTAAATCAATATTATTATGATGAGAATTACTTATGACAATTGTCTATGTAATATTCTCATAATGGGTCAATCCAGTACATAATTTCCCAAATAAGTACCTATGAGTTGACTTAATATCTCATATTCATGATTAATAAAATATAATAATCAATTAACATCATACTAGCCATAAATATTGTTATGACTAGAGATAATTTGAATAGAATTCATATTTAATATAAGATTTTAACTATCAAGTCACATACTTGATGACCTTAGTAAGAATTGACTATTCAAGTAATTATTATAACACAAAATGATAATGAAAAATGCTTTTTTATTAAATAAAATGATAAAGTCAAAATATGGTAATAAATGATTAACTTAGTGCATATCACTAACACATGGATTAGGGTTTAGGGTTTTCGTGGTTAAAATTTTTATTTTTCACTACATTTTGCATCATAAAACCCAACGTGCACGTTCTCTCTCTTCCATAATCATTTGATCTTTGTAAACTTCTTTAGGTGACAAAAGTAAAAGTACAATTTCTTTACCATTCATGAAGAAACAAAAGAACCTCACAAGTAATACTCCCTCATATATTTACACTCAAAGGATGTCACTCAACACTCGTGTTTCACTCAATTAGGCTTTTACCCTCTAATAAGCTCACCACTCACCTTTTACCTCTCAAAATCCTCTCTTACAGTTCTTATGGAACTCAAGCTACTAATTATCAAATTAAGTTCAATACAACTTAAACAAAGTTAAATTAAACTCAAATTGACTATAAGAACCAAGGAAATGCACAATAAATAAAGACAACAATTAAACAAAATGAGAGCAAGAAAATTTTACAATAAGTGTTTAAACTACCTAAAATGAAACTTAAGAATAATTTAGGATAGTTATTGGCAAAGCACTTGAATTTGGATATCCTAAAACACAGATTTGAAGAGAATTAACTTGACTTAAATATATATTTTTTTTTACAATTTTTTTGAATTTGTAACCTTTTTACATTTTTATTTATTTTTTTATAACACAAATGCAAAACAATCAAATATAAACGAGAAAGACTGTAGGAATAAATGTTGATTATGTTTATTTTATGAGTAATTACGAGCGTGTCAGAGGAATAATTCCTTAAAATAAACTGACTTTTTTAGACAAAATGTGAGTCGCCCCAAACTCCTTTACCATAATTCGTTTGGATTTCAAGTAAAAGATATAAATTGATATTAAAAGAAACTATGGAGTAATTAAAAGGGAAATTGTATTGATTTGTAGAGCTAATGCAAAATAAAAGGGGAAAAAAAAGATAGTATTTTTGACATACTAAAGAAAATGACAACGATTAGTAAAAAAATGTTGGCTGTTGATCTTGATTGTAAATGATTAGAGCCTAGGAGAAGGGGGGGCAGTGAATAGTGTTAATTTAAAATTATGAAAGAGATTAAGAAGATTAAAAATTAAAAGAAAAGATAAAAGTGTAGGAGAAGTTGAACACGAGGAATTAAGGAATTTATTAACCTCAATGGACCAACATCTCCACCTAACTTATCCCCAAATTAGGATTTTCAATCACCCACACCAATCTTATTACTAAGATTATACATAATAAGGTGTTTTATGGCTCAACACTTAACTTACAATGATGTGTTTTCTACGCTCACTTAAAACCTTTCACCAATTGTTTTCTAACCTCACACTTTAACCTTTTCCCAAGTGTTTTCAAGGCTCACCCTTAAACTTTCCCACAACAGTTTTCAAGGATAACTAAACACATAAAGAAGTTATTTTTTAAAGGATCAACAACTACCTAAAGAGAAAGAACCTCATTACCCACTTTGTCAATCTCAAAAAATGAGTTGATGAAAGAATCTTATCTTTAATAGTTACTCAACTCTTATAAGAATAGTACACACAAACTCAACAAGAGTAATAAAGAAAAATTATGAAAGGAACAAATTTAGCTCAATGACTTTTACATAATAATTTTGTTCCACCAGGTCTCTAACTTTTTAAATGATGTCTTGAGCTTGCATTTATAGTGGATGGACCAAAATATAGCTTTTGAGGACTTTGATTTTCATCCCCAACACTTCTTCATCTTCATTTAATGTTTTTTTTTTTTTTAATTTTTGTAGAAATTTCGATGCTCATAATTGCAAGGGGAAGTGTCATGATTGTGAGCTTAAAAGATATTACAATTAGAGCTTTGAATAACTATTACAAAAGTTGCCAAGTCATCTATATGACACCACGATCTTGTTCATGACCATGAGCTGTAGTGCATCTTTTCTTCACTTGAATTCACATGCTCAGGATTGTGACTGTGATGTTCATGGCCATGAGGAAGACCATAAGGGGCACTACCACTTCTAATGAAATGAATTCGACCTTCCCTTGACTTGTGATGCTCCTCCCAATTGTAACTAAGATTGTGAGGATCTTGTGACTACCAAGTAGGTTTGTTTTCACTTAAATTTGTTGCTCGTTGATTATGACTTTGATGCTAAGTTAAATGCACACTTTTTTTTTTTTTGAGAAGTAAGTTAAATGCACACTTAAACATACATATTAGTGCACTAAAATTGATTGTTAAAATTCAAACTAATGATAATTAGAGATTGATCATGCGAATGTCAATATAAAAGTTAGCATTATCTAATTTCAAATTATTCAATGAATAAGTAAAGACTATGAAATGTCTATTACAACACAATTTAAAGTTTAAACTTAAAATACAAAAAATAAAAAAAAATTAACATTGTGGTTCCAAATCTTATTATTATTATTATTATTATTATTATTATTATTATTAATAAAACTGTGAAATGTTGAATATATTTCAATTTAAATTTAAAATATGTAAATAAAAAATATTGCATGGCTTTAAATATTATAATCTGTTAAATAGTTTTCATTTATTTTATATTTTATTAATTCTGTATTTAATTTTTATAAAAAATAATATTACTATTTTCAATTTTTACTATAAATGTATTTTTATTTATACTTTTAAATGGATATTTTTAAATTTCTAAAACATACCATCTTATATTGATTCATCGTGCTTAACTTTCTTATAAAAGTATAAACACTCTATAAAATATTATTTTAAAATCTCTAAAATTTAAAATAATGTAGCTTCAAAAATTTTAAATCCCCCTACATCTCGAATACGTGAAAGCGGGTTAATCGGCTACTGTTCATAAGCAGCAGTGATTTCCAGTTAAAGATTGGGCGGAAAGTTGCAGTTTTGGCTGCTATTTTAGGGAATACAAAACGACCGCCGTTTCCTATTCCTTGGGATTCGTGGGCCTTCTCTTGCTCAGCCTCAGCTCATCTCGTTTCAGTTCTTTTTGCTTCTTCCTTTCTTGCCTTGCATAACTTGCGGTGACGGTTTGCTTAAGGGATCATCATCATCCTATTGCAAGAACATTATTTTAAGGTTCTGGTTTTCTTTTGTATTAAAAATATTACAAGACTTTCTCTCTCTCACCCTGAATTTTGTTATATTAGATGGTTAGTGGGCATGCAAAAATATTAAAAAAAGGCTTTTAATCAAAATTTTATACATAGTTTCGAATTTTTCAGATATTTCAATGTTTCATGTTGAGCTTCAGTGGATTTTATATGCATAAAGAAATGTTTTTAATTCATTGAATTCGTACTGTTGCTTGTTACAATAAACTAGAAGTTCCTCTTTGATGGTGCAGGAACTTCGTCAAGTAGTGTTGTATTATTGGAAGTGAGAGAGAATGCAGGGTTGCAATGGAGCTCAAGTGGGTTCTTTACAACAGTCTGTTTGGATAAAGGGATCAAATTTTCTTCCAAAAGGGTCAAGTTTTGCAGGGTATCCGCATCAGATTAAGCTCAAGTCTTTGAAACCTTGTAGATATATCAGTATTGAGGGCAGCTTGATAACTGACAGACCACCCTCGGCCGTCTCTATCTCTGAAATTGGAGGTAAAATAGATTTTGTTTGTTTTCTAACATTGAACTTTCTTTGTGAAATTGAACTTTATATTTCAATATTCTAGGTGGTCAAAGTAGTTTTAAAGATTATGGCCTCAGTGAAGCAGATCCTGAGGTGCATGAAATCATCAACAAGGAAAAGAATAGGCAGTTTAAAAGCCTTGAGCTTATTGCCTCTGAGAATTTTACATCTCGAGCAGTAATGGAAGCTGTTGGTTCATGCCTTACAAATAAGTATTCTGAAGGACTACCTGGAAAAAGGTAAAAACATGGCTTATTTAAGTCCACTATGTGCTTTTCTATTTTGGTTGCAAATGTTTGATCGTTTTGTTAAGCTAACTATCTTGCTGTATGTCTTAGATACTATGGTGGAAATGAACACATTGATGAGCTCGAAACCCTATGTCAACAAAGGGCTTTGGATGCTTTTCACTTAGATAGAAACAAATGGGGTGTTAATGTTCAACCCTTGTCTGGTTCTCCTGCTAATTTTGAGGTTTATACAGCACTTCTTAATCCACATGACAGGATAATGGTATTGCTTTCTTCTTTATTAAGGTTTAATTGATGCTTCTCATAATAAAATGTGTTGTTTTTCAAATTTTATGGTGGAGAATCTTCATGCTTTATACGTGTGAACCTAGGGTTTGGACTTACCTCATGGAGGGCATCTGTCTCATGGGTTCATGACTCCTAAAAGAAGAGTATCTGGCACATCAATTTATTTTGAATCCATGCCTTATCGACTTGATGAATCAACAGGTGATGCATCTTTAACTTCACATTTGCTTTAGATTGAGTGGTTTATCAATTTTCCCAGGTGGATAACAATTTTGTCCACTTCTCCTTCAGGCTTGGTTGACTATGGCATGCTTGAGAAAACAGCTAATCTCTTTCGTCCAAAGCTCATCATTGCTGGTGCCAGTGCTTATCCTCGAGATTTTGATTACCCTCGCATGAGGAAGGTAGGGGCTACATGCAATCAATTTATGCTAACTTATTTTTTACTCTCTTTCTATATTTTCATTCTTTACTTACTAACTATTCAAGATAAATATCAATTGAAGATTGCAGATGCTGTTGGTGCTTTTCTCATGATGGACATGGCTCACATAAGCGGACTTGTTGCTGCCTCTGTGGTTGGTGATCCTTTTGAGTATTGTGATATTGTAACAACAACAACTCACAAAGTAAGTTCACACCTTGGAATGAATTGTCTTTCATGCTGTTACCATTTGAATCCACTCACACTTTATAATTTTAAGTTTAGAGTGGTACATAGCATGTCTCATCCTGTTAGATGTTATTTTGGAGGTGAAGTGCCTTGAAATTGTGTTGCTAGTAGATTCCCATGAACCATGCCACTTTCAAAATTTGGTTTTTTTTCCTTCTATGATGATCTGTATTATTTGAGAAGTTCTCATGTTTCTCTTCAGTCTCTACGGGGTCCTAGAGGTGGCATGATTTTCTTCAGAAAGGATCCTGTTCTTGGAGTTGATTTAGAGTCTGCCATCAACAATGCTGTTTTTCCAGGCCTACAGGTTAGTTGCTAGCTTACATCAGAATTTAGTTAGCTACTTTGCATTTGTTAATGTACCAAGGTTTGAAATTTTATGGAAAATGATGCAGGGTGGTCCTCATAACCACACTATTGGGGGTCTAGCAGTTTGCTTGAAACATGCCCAATCCCCTGAATTTCAAGCTTATCAAAAGCAGGTACCGTAAGCTCATGTTTCAGCTTGGTAGGGGTGTGTTCTTTTCCATTTAATTTACTCTTTTTTTTTTTTTTTTGCTTGTGTCTTGAAGGTCATCTCCAACTGCAGAGCTCTTGCAAACCGCTTGGTTGAATTAGGGTATAAATTAGTTTCTGGTGGGAGTGATAATCACCTTGTTCTTGTAGACCTGAGGCCACTTGTAAGTTTACTGCCTCTTTGTTGCATTTGCTCTTGTTACTCCTAAATCAAGTGTAAAATGCAGCTCATTACAATATGAAATATAATAAGATACAATTGCAGCAATTCAATTTTTTGCAGAATCATTGCTATATTCATGATGCAGCCACATCTTTGTTTATAATTTAATTTTTCCATTTATACACTCAAAATGTTCTAAATTCTTCTGAGTGTCATATTGCCCAAGATTTTCATACTGAAATTTGTCTTAGAAAGTAGAGTTACTGTTTTGAACTCATAGCAATGATCTCATTATTCGAACTGTTCTGTGCATCATGTTTGGAGAATGCCATATTCTTTGATTTTCCTCTTTGATGAATCAATATCTCCTCATCAACAGGGCATTGATGGAGCTCGGGTGGAGAAAATCCTTGACATGGCATCTATTACCCTCAACAAGAATTCAGTTCCTGGTGAGGTTCATGGTTTGCCCATTGGTCTTATCTTCTGCCACCATCTCTATGCTTATTTTTGCTAATATTGAATTCTACAGGAGATAAAAGTGCCCTAGTTCCAGGTGGCATTCGCATTGGATCACCTGCAATGACTACTAGAGGATTCACTGAGAAAGAATTTATAGCGACTGCTGATTTTATTCATGAGGGTGTCCAGATAACTATCGAAGCTAAAAAATCAGCATCGGGTTCAAAGCTTCAAGATTTCTTGAAGTTTGTTGCATCCCTTGATTTTCCTTTTGCAGGTAAAGTGTTGGATCTCCAAACAAGAGTTGAAACCCTTACTACTCAATTCCTGATACCTGGAGTATAAGTGTTATGGCTGGACTATATAAATCACGGTTATCAATGCCTGGAATGTGTTTTAAAGGGATTATATATTAAGCTTATAGCCTCCATAACTTCTTAATGAGAACAAAACAGGAGCAAAAATCCTTTTTCTATAGCTCCACTTTTCATATAAGGACACTTATCTGAAAGTGTAGCAATGTTATGGGAAATTTTGGTGTCGTCTTAGTTTTTTTGATATCACATAATGTATTTTCTTGTAATTGAATAGGGGATCTATTTGTTTTCACTGATTTGGTCTTTTAACCTGGATAGACAATGGCATATTAATCTACATCAATAGCTCCCTTTTTTTGCAATAATATCTTCAGCTTTTAATTTCTTTTTAATTCTGAATTGCGACAGAAGCAAGTTGTAAAACACAAATAAACAGAGTCTAAAGTCATTGTTTATGTTGGTTCTTTAAATTCTAGCTAGCCAACTGGAGGATGTTTATACTGTTATTAATTATTATTGTTTTTCATTAAGCTATTATAATGAGATTTCTATAATTTATAAAATCTCATGGTAATAAAATTGTTGTTATTATCGCTGTCCATGAATAATTGAAGTGACAAAAATTGTAGATATACAAATGAGAAGAGTAAGGTTTAAACCCTTTTCCCTTCCTTGCTCTCTTTAATTTTAGAGTCTCTTTATTGGAGATGGTTTATCAAACAATTGCTATACCTTGGACTTTTGTCCATATTGCAAGATGGACTAAGGGTTCATTACACGAATTTTTTTTAAGCTTTTTTTTTTTTTTTAATTTGCAATTGTATACTTGCTATCTGTTCGGGAGATGCTATTCCAGTTCTTATTTTCTTCTCTCTTCAATTCAAGCTCAATAATGTCAACCCACATTAATTAATAGTGACATTGCACATATTGTTATTTGTGGTTTAATAGCCAAAAAGAACAAAGCTAAACATGTTCTTTTAAAGAAAGAATTATTTGACAGGAATTTTCACTACCTGTGGATTTGTGCACTAGACAACCAAGAAAAATGGAATTATTGAAATCTTATCCTTGAAATTGTATTTGGGCATCATCTCCGGTTTGAACAGATCTTACTCATATAGATTTGAAGAAAAGAGTAATCTGATCATCCTGTTGTTTCCTTAGTCCAATCATGCATTTGTACTTTCTACTCTTTTCTGGTTTGCTGCTATCATTTGTTTTCGCATAGACGTTAATATTTTTTTCTGTTGCCTCCAAGTTTTTGTTTACATGCTTAATTCTAGCCCACAACATTAAGTAAAATATAGAAGTTCCTGCATTATAACAATAATATTTACTCTAGGTATAATCTGCAGATGAAAATCAATGAATTTACAAATAAAAATTAATGAATTTACAAGTAAAAATTAATAAATCTACAGGTTTAAAAGTCAATAAATTTGCAAGTGAAGACCAATAAACTTACATGTGAAAATCAATAAACGTGTAAATAAAAGTCACTGAATCTGCATTATTTAATTTATAAACCTACATGTTTTATTTTATCAATCTTTATTATTTAAGTAAGAAACCTATATTATTTAATTAAAATAAAAATACAAGTAAAAATTTATTTATTGTAATTAAAAAATAAAAAATTAAATATTTTTCAATGAATAAAAATTTTATTTCACTAAAATTATGAATAAAAAATTAAATTCAATCACTATAATTAATAAAAAAAATTAGTATGTATTTATCTTTCTCCAACCTACTCATTTCTAACAAGTAGTCTCTTGAAAATTATACTAAATGAAAGTTCATTTATCTGAAAAAATTTGTAGAAAGATGCTTCTCGTTTTAATGGATTTTGTATATTCCATGCTGGTGTTGCCAAGAATTAAGATCGATATATTTCCTAATAGATACTTTGAGGGATGAGATACTATAGATTTTAACCAGTGTGGAATGATATGGCTTCCAAATTATTGAATGGCTCTGCCGAGAAAGTTTTGAACTGGAAAAAAAATCCAAATTTTCTTTTACATTGGAGAAGAGAAAAAAATATATATATATAATCCCTCATGTGATTGAACCCTTATCCATATTATTACATAAATAAGGATCCATGATACAATTTACCTTTTTCAAGTCTCATTTTGTATTTGTAAGGAGTTTGACCGTTAAATTAAAATAATTTAGATAAAAATAAGAATTTTTCTTTTCTAGAGTTTGTTTGGTTAAATGAATTTTATAAAATTTATTTACAAATATAAATGAATGTGTTTGGTTTAAATGAAAATTTTATAAAATTTATTTTAAATTCTAACTTTTTAATTTTATGAAATTATTTAACATTAAATTAAATTTTTATTAATAAAATATGTGTTGTTTCACTGAATTTGAAATTCATTTGGAAATGAATTCTTTCCTAAAATTGAACCAATCAATAGGTAAGTTAACATCGAAAAATTGATCAATGTTGTATTATTTGAGATCCAATTGACCTAAATTTGTTAACAAAAAGAATCCATTTCACTTAAATTTGTTAATATAGGTCCAATTTGAATTAAATCAAACTAAATTATATTGAAAAAAAAATGTTGTTGTTTGGAATTAGAAAAATATGAAGGTTCAAATGTCAACTTTAAGTGGACGTCCAATTAGATTTTACTTATTTCTTATTTTTGAGAAATTAAACGAAGTTATATACACAATTAGTTAATCTTTTAAAATTACTGGAAAGGGTGTGAAATAGAAAAGTGGCGAAACGGAGTGGTTTTAATGAAATTCTTTTTATTAGTTTTCAAGTTCAGCCTCCCTATCTAAAACGCAAAGCCAAAGGAAACAGCGAACGGGCAGTCCACTGATCTCCTCTTTTCTCCTTTCGGCTTTGGTCCGCTTTGCTTATATTTTATTTGTGTTTTTGTATTATTTAATTTTAGTCAAGAACAAAATTGAATTGGTTGTATTCGTAAAGGGAATGTTTTGATAAACTTTGAATGATGAAAGAAAGTTTAGTAATTTATAGGGTATCATAAAGTAAGAAGGTTCGTGATTCGTTTGCAGTTTGACTCGGTAAAAGATTATTTGAGTTCGTTTGTTAAGTTAAATGAGCCAAATACAAACTTAATTTTGAGATTTATAAATTAAATGAGTCGAGTCCGGATTTTCTTAAGTTCGGTTTGTCAAAACTCAAGAACAAGCTCTCTAATAGATTTGTGAACTCATTTATAAGTTCGTTTGGAGGCTTGTTTATAGGCTCATTAATAAACTTGTTATATTAAGTGGTATTAAATATATATAATTTGATTAAACTATTAATATTCAATAAATATAATATAATTGAAAAGAGTCCTAGAGGGGGGTAAATAAAACTATCAAATAAAAATGATAAATTAAAAGAATTCTTTGAAAGAATTAAATAGAAGTTGAGAAGTAAGAATGAAGAACATAAAGATTTAACAAGTTCGGATTCAACAATCCTACGTCTCCACCTAATTTATCTCCAAGTTAGGATTTTCAATCACTCACAATCTTATTCACAAGATTGAGATTATACAAGAATTTTATGGCTCACTCTTATAACCTTACAACATGAGTTTTCAAGACTCACTCAAAAAAATAAAATCCAAGTGTTTCAATGGACAACACTTAAACCAATTCCTTTAGAAATAAATCTCACTTCTCTTCTAATTTAACCTAAGATTTAAGATGAAGAGAAATTCTATTTCTAACACACACCCAACTCTCACAAGAGTTATATAAATAAATAATTGTTTAAGAGAATTTGAGAGCTCAATGAATGCTTAAGAAATAATGAATGATAAACAAGTTGCTTAATTTTCATTCAGCTTTAGAGGTATTCATACTTAAAAATATAGTTGTTAGAGGTGTAAATGATGTGACCAATATCTATATTTTGAATCATTGAAAGTGATGATGTCAGACAGCTATTCATGAATTGAAATCGTGATTGGCTGCCAAAGATGTTTGAATTTGCCCACACTTTCTTCACAGAAGCTGTAGATATTTGAATTAGCTTTCCATATCATTTTAAATCACCTAAATTTGACTTCTTTAGCTCAGGATATGTTCAAAATACTAAGAGTTATGCAATTTGAAATGCAGAATATTGTCAGACAACTATATACAGGTTAGAACTGTGATTTGCTCCTGAAGAAATTTGAATTTGCCCATAATTTCTCCATGAAAGCTATATATATTTGACTTATCTTTTCATATCATTTTTAATTACCTTAATTGAACTTCTATAACTCAAGATATGTCTAAAATACTAAGAGATGTACAGTCTGAGATGATAGACATATACGTGGATTTCGACTCAAAATTTGCATAAACAAATGAACTTGGATTTTGACAAATAAGCCCAATTTAGAAAGTTCAAGATGTCTACTTCAAATGCGAAAAAGCTAATTTTCTCATTTAAGAGCTCTAAAGATGTCAAAAGCTTTCTTGAATCTTAGAGGTTCGAATTGCTTGAAAAGTCACTATTTATACAAAAGTGTATATGTATGGTATATGTTTGATATATAATTCTCTAGACACTTAATTAAAATTATTAGTATAAAAATTGTTTGTTAAAGTCCAAAATTTATAGTCTGATCATGTAAATGGTCAACAATAATTTATGCTCCATTTATTTGCAGAAAAAGAAAATATTTTCTTTTATTTTACATTGTTTGGATTATCTACAAAAAATAAGTCAAATGAAAATAATGTACTAGTTAAAAAAATTATTTTAAAATAAGGGAAAATAATTTTCTATTTTAAGAATGAGAAAATATTTTTCAATACTTTTTCCAATATCTTTTCTTCTCCTTTATTGTTTTCCATTTTATTTTTTAATACATTATCTCTTCATTTATTATCTTTTTCAGTGTTACAACTAAATATAAGAAGAAGAAAATATTTTTTTCAACAGAAATTATTTTTCAAAAACAAAATATTTTTTTGCAAACAAATGGAGTAGTAAGTCAATATTAAATAAGCGGAGACAATACTAATTAAATTAATAGTAATTAATTTAAAATATTATATATAATAATATTATGTATTCATGATAATATTTTTTTACGTGTAAATTAACATTAATATTATAATAAGTAATGTTATACAATACAAATTAAATATTTAGTAAACAATAAATTTATTAGATAAATATAAAATTAAGTAATATTTATATTTTAAAGTAATATATAAATATTAATATTAAATAATACAATTTTAAAATATTAAATAAATATTAATATTAAGTAATATAAATATAAATTAATATATAAATAGGATAAATCTCTAACTAACAAATAATATATTTCATAAATATTAATATTAACTAATTAAAATATAATTTATCTATAAAAACAAAACTTCAAAACTAAGACTACATAGTTTTGATAACTCTACGATAAGCGTTTAACCTAACCTATTGTACAATACTGATTAATTATTTAATAATTGGCATTTAACCATATATACAAATAACATAATATTTCAAATGAACAAGATAAAATCTTTAAGATAATATAAAATTAAGTAAGATAATATAAAATCAAGTAATAATTTTTTTATCAATTAAAATTAAGTAATATTTATATTTTAAAATAATACATAAATTAATATTATGTAATGCATATTTAAATTAATAAATTAATATGATTCAAATAATAAATTATAATTTAATTTGTATTATTTTAATATAAAACTACATAATTTTTAAACAAAAGTCAAAATAATAAAATATTAATATTATAATTAAACAATTTATACCTAAATCAAAACCACATGATTTTGATAATTCGAACAAATCCCTTTTAACCTTTCTCGAAAAAAAAAAAAAAAAAAACTTTTAACCTAAACCAATTTGCTTTTTACGTCACTTGTTCAAGCTTCAACCTCAGCGGCCGCCGCCTACTCCTCTGTCTCTCTCGTATCACCGCCACCATCACCTTCACTGTTCATGATCTTCTTCTTCTATTTCTGTGGCCCTCGCCCTCACCTTTGTCTGCCTCTTCCCCCTTGTTTCTCTTGAACCAACGCATCCTGTCTCAACCTTGTAAGATTCGCCGCTGATTAGAGAATCAGTAAGCTTCAACGCATCGTCGACGGCTTTTCTTGTTCTCACCCTCTGTCGCCCTCGTTGTAGTTCTTCAACCACAGCAGCCACAGCCCATCATTTCGTCTCCATAGTTGCGGTCCGCTATTTCAGGTACCACAGTTGATTTTTTTTTATTTTCATTGTTGTCTTCGGAAGTATTATATTCATCTGTTCATTTTTTTGGCATTTGTCAGACTGCATTTTGGATGGGGAAACAAATTTGAAGATCAGAAAGGCATTGTAAAGGACATGGGATTAATTGACCCCTGAAAAAGGTAATGACGTTAACTATGTTGTTATGCATATTTTTATTCGTTTGACAATAGCATTTCCATTTGATAATCATGGATACATATCCTGGAACCACTTTTTTTTTTTTTTTTTTTTTTTCGAAGAAGAAAATTTTGCTCTGCATTTTTTAACTCGTTGTCTTATCCTTAACTCTTATCAACTGAGGTTGTTTCTAATATACTTTTTTGATGAACTTCGTAAGTTTTTTCAACTTATTGAAATCAATGTGGTATGAGCTACTTATAGTTAGCAGGGTCTGTGGTTGTACATTTCATTATAAATGTATTTTGATTGGCATTAAACACAAGTTGTACAAGTTTATTGATTCCTATTTTTTTTCCTTCCTGCAAAATTTGATTGCCTTGTGTCCTTCACTGTTTTTGTGTTACTTTGCTGTAAGTTCTTTTTGTTAGTGCAGGTGAAGTGCAGTGTGAGCAACCAAACAATTCACTTTACACTTTCACTGACAATCTTATAATCCAAAAGCAGACATTATTCTTGGAATTTTAAGTATTATTGTAATATATATTTTTTAAATTTTTTTGGTGTTGCAACTTTTAGTTGGTTTGGATAGGTTGTTGACAACTTGTTGTATTAAATTATTAGTCTTTCTTTTTTTTTTTTTTTAAGATATTGTATGTGATGCTAAATTATTAATATTTTAAAGTCTTTTTTCAAGCTCACAAATGAGCTCGCAAATAAGCTCCTCACTGAGCTCGCAAACAAGCTCCTCACTGAGCTTGCAAACGAGCTCATAATCGAGCTCACAAATGAATGAGCTCAAGCTATAACCTTAAACAAACAAGCCCGAGCCGAGCTTGAGCTTGATGAGCCCGAGCTGAACTCGAGCTTGAGCCTTGATTTTAAAAAATAAATGAGCTTGAGCTGAACCCAAGCCTGAGCCTTATATAGTTCGGTTCAGTTCCACCCCTATTATCTTATGTATTTTGTTATTACTAATTTGATGGATTGATTATTTTGGAATATTAGGTGAGTTTAAATATGCCCAAAAGGAAAATTTCCAAGGCAGCTACTAAGCCAGCACTAGCATCAGCAGCAGAAGAAGCAGCTGTTGTTGCAGGACCCGAAAAACACTCCTCAACATCAAAGAAAGGACCCAGTAATGAGATTGATGAAATCTTTGCTGGAAAGAAGAGGAAGAGGCCTGAACCACAAAAGAATGATGGAAATGAAGGAGCTGAGAAACCGAAGTCCTTGAAAAAGAAAAAGAAAAACAAGATTGTAGAAGATAAAGAGGGAAGGTTTACAGACCCACCACCTAAAATTCAAAAGAAGACCGAAGAAGGGTTCACTATCTATACAGAAGACGAATTGGGTATCAACAGCTCCAATGCTGGAGGTACCCCACTTTGCCCGTTTGATTGTGAGTGTTGCTTTTGAATGTTGCTCAATTGGTAGGTTTGCTTGTTTTGCGGGTTTAATGGAACCATTGAGATTTCAATATTTTCTCACTTGGTTGTGACCTTAGAACTATGTACTGCAAGAAATTTTTGTTTTCAAGTTTTAGCTGGCTTTGTTGTATGTTGGATTTGAGATTAATGTTAGTTTACTTCAAAAAGTTCCCTCTAGTTGGGATTTGTTGGATGGTCTGAGTTGTGCTTTGATAATGTTATAAAAGAACTAGCAAAAAGATGTTCACAAACTTCCTCCTACTGAAGCTATACAATGTTTGGACTGTTATCATTTGTGACGAGAAGTTCCTGATAAATTTTGGCAGTCCTAGTTTTGGTTGATCTTAGGAATATTGCAATGAAAACCAATGCATTTGAATTCATAAGTGTGGTTCAAAGATGTTATGATTATGTGCACCATTTTGGGCATAATTCATGAAGTTTAGATCCTTTGATCATATGAATTATCTTCAACTTGCTCTATTTTTAGTGTGATGTTCTGTTTTCAAATCAAATGAATATAGTTATGATGCTGGTCTTACATTTTAACAGCAAGAGCAATATTAATATCAATATACTTCAATTTGAGATAGCAAAAAACAGAGAAAAGATCTTTCAGAGAAAAGATCATTTAATACTGCCTGGAAGTTGGCATTTTAATTCTCTAAATTCTTGTAATTGTCCAGCAGGTAGAACTGGACTATTATCATTATTATTATCTGCATCCAATTCCAATTGCCATCCTGATGAGAAACCAACAGCCACAATAACCCATTTCCAGTATTTTATGCTTAAATTTGAAAGTGTTCTTATGTATGTAGTGATATGTCGAAGACTTTTTTCAAACTTGTACTGAATTAATTGCGTCATGCTTTATTCTTTCATCTATTGTGTTCTTATATTGATTAATTTACATAACTTCAAACTGTTACTTGCTTTATCTTGATTCATCTTTTTTTTTTCTTTAATCAAAAGCAATATCCATTTTAACTAACACAAACAAAAGAGTGTGTCTAAACAGAACTTGATTAGCTTTTTAAGTCTGGACGGATGCAGCTACCAAAAATTTGGAGGAAGCCAAGGTAATAATAGCACACATAAGCTCACATTAATCATGAATAATAGCTCAATATTTTACATAGGGACCATCAAAAGGTGAACCAGCATTAATTAAACCTCAAACACCTGTGTATGCTAAGACAAATTTGAGGAGTATACCTAAATATAAAAAATGGAGAGTTTTGCTTCTTTTTTCTTGAATCTAGATGCTTTGAGCATGAGCTACAAAAGCCTGTTCTATACAGTTATCTTCCTTTCATTGCTAAAGAGAGCATTTCTCTTTCTTTTAAAAAAAGAGAGAGAAAATGGCATTTTGTACATGATCATAGCTGCGAACATCATGATTGCTCTGCTAGTTGGTCTCTCGACAAGTGCATAGACCTTTGGAAGGTAAAATTGTACATTTACAATTTCATGCTCTCTTTATCTTATCAATCAATCACATCGGTAACTCTTCGTTTATAATCTATTCTTGATATCAAATTTATAGCAGTTATTTGGCTTCATTAACTTTCAATGTCGAAAGGGTGTTGCCTTTAGGTATCGGCATTGAACAAAGCAGTTGGTGGAAGTGCGAATTCAGTTTTCAGAGCGTGGGAGCAGCTTCTGGATTTTTCAGGGGGATTATAGTAATTATGTTATGTTTATACTTAAACTAAGCAGCATTACTTAGTAAAATATTAAAAATGCATCTCAAAGTCTGGGGTTTATCTTCTAATTACTGATTTTAGGAACACTTGGAAAGCAATGATGGTGATCCTGAGTTACTTGTTTATATCCTGAAAGTCACACAATTCTATATTCTATACATAATTTAGGAGCAATAGGTTTCATTATATATTAATCTATTGATTTTTTTTTAATTAAATTTGTGAAAATTATTTTTAATTATGTTGTTGCACAACTTTTATGAAATTTGATTTAGAGTATCATCCTACCCTAAGAATTATTCTTAAATATCCTTTTTTTTTTTTCCTTTTTCTACATAAATTCTTGCCTGCTGTGCTCAAGAGCATTTCAATTGTTGGTGGTGCTGATGGAACAAGTCTGTTGAAGATGAGAGTGTAAGTTTAGAGCACAATTGACTTTTATGATTGCAGTGCTTTGTTGAAATGTGTTTCTGTATAAAGTCAGGCTTACAATCAAGACATCAGCTGCAACACTACTGAGATGATACCATTTGGGCTAGTTGGCATTTCTGTCTTTGTCATTGTTTGTTAATCTTATTGAGCAATTGAGTACTTGAATGTGGTTAAGAGTAATGGAATCATTGGATGAATGCTTAAAGAGTAATTGAGTCATTGGAACTGGACTAATGGTTACCAAATTCTCATCCCTATAGGAAAACATGCAAGTGTTTTTTCAGTTTTTTTTTTTCCTTCTTTCTCACTGGCCCTGTTTGTTAGTTGTGTCTATATGCTAAATTTATGAGCAAGTAATGACATATTTAGTGGTCTTTGGCATGTTCTTTTTTTCCTCCCTTATGTTTTTCTCCTTCACAGTCTTTTATCTGAACTGAGATTTATTCTTAGAATGTATGATATGTACATTAACTGGGATAGCATGGACTTCTCATATGCTCAAACTACGAAAACTGTTCAGTTATCATTTCATTTGAGCTTTTTGGTGGGTTGTAGGTAAACTTATAACTTTTAACTTATTTAAAATGGTAGTTTTGTTTTGTTTTTTTTTAAAGGAATAGGTTCTGTTTTTGAATATGCAAGGAGTGTTGGAGTAGCAGAGTACTTATTTTCTTCTAAACTATGACGATGCTTATGACACAAATAGTTTTGGTAGCAAAATGCCATGTCGTTTTCTTTGTTACAGTTAAGTTTGATATGGTCATCAGTGATCTTTTATTTCTGATGCCATGAAACAGATATGCCAAATTTCAAAATGTGTCAAGTAATTACATTGCATTTCCCAGATAGTTTTGATGGTGACTCAAGTAGCATACACTATATTGGCTTTAAAGGTGAAGCTACACAGGTGTGATTGTCAAAGATCAAGTCTGGTGGTATTTTTTAATCATTTTTTGGTTATACCTTGAATGGCACTTTTTCCTGTTTCTGATCTGAAGAGGGATGTTTCAACCATTGATTGTGAAGTCAGGCTCGATGCCCAGGACTACAAGTGAGTGTCAACTTTTGTTTTGGAATGGTTTCGAGGTGAGGTTTCTGTTCATTTTTCTGTGCTCCAAATAATATTCTTGATTTGCTGCAATCATTTAATTTCTGATGCATGTTTCGATATAATTAATACACACATGGCAAGTAAATACTATGCATTTTAATATTGAGATGTAAATTGTAAGGTGAAAATGCGTGGGCTTTAGGCTATAAGCATTCAAATGTGATTAGGCAATACATTATGTTTAATGAAACTCTTTTATTCCCACGCGTTCACATTTTGTTCAAGGCTCTAAAATGAATAGCCCCCACCGTGAAAGATTCTTTATATTTTGATATTAGGGCATCTCCAACCTAGCATCATTTTATGCAAGGTTGGGATGCAAACTGCTCCAATCGAGCAGCATTTGCTGCACCAAATTGGTAAAACACTACAATGTCCAATTAAATTTGATTGGACACTGTAGCTCACACTGCATTCCCTTTTTTTTTTTTACAAATAAATCCTCTAACGGTTGCTAAATGTTTAATTTAATCCAAATCAATATTATATTTATAATTCTTTAAACGATTTAGTCCAAATTTATTTTATGTTTATAATTTCTTTAACGATTTAGACCAAATTTATTTTATGTTTATAATTTCTTTAACGATTTAGACCAAATTACCATATATACAACCTAGTCTTAAGTATTTATTTTAAAAAATGTTAATTCAGATGATTAAATTAATATCAATATTTTTATTTGTACTCTTCTATTATTTATTATTGAATGGAATATTTAATTTTTAATGTTGAAGTTGTTTTATTTTACTTAATATATAAATAGTAAATTTATTTTATAATTAACAAGGAATAATTAATTTATTAATTTTTAATAAAATTAATTAATAATTGATGCAAATATTTTAATGGGACAAATATGTAAACAAAAAAAAGTAAACATGCATGTAATGTGTTAAATGTATACATAATACAATATTAGTAAAAGGAAATATAAAAAGAAATATTTAGAGAATATTGTTTTTGAAGTTAAAAACAGAGTAATGGATTGAAGTACAATTGCTATAGAAACTGCATTTTGGAGTGATATTTGCTGCATTTTGATGTTATGGGTTGAAGATAGCCTTGGATCTTCTCGACTTTTTCACGGCTGGTGGCACTCATCTTTTCTGTGGCCTTTATATGCCAACACATGAGCAAATAGAATTGCATTTCTATAAAGGAATATAATACTTATTTATTTGTTTACAATAGTTTTAATTTAATCAACTCCTATGATTTTGTATAATGGCATTATTATAAATGGATACTATCCATGCCTCAAAACTTTTATGAGTAGAATTACATAATATAAACTCTTCCTATAGCTCATGGTCTGCCTTCTCAATCTGGTCCGCAAGTTAATTGATGGGTCTAATTGTTGGAATGCATCGAGAGTTCCCACCTTAAATAGTGGGATGGCTAGCTTCACATGCAAAGCATTGTCTGAACTTGTGAATAACTATTTGAAAATGCTTGTGTGTGTGTCCGTAGACAATTTTTTGATCATGCAGTAATGTGCCCCTTGTTTAGTTGTTCATGGAAATGATTGGTTGTGCAGGATGAGCCATATCTTTGGTGGTGGTACGATTTTGATACATGAAGCACAAGTGCTCTGTTGATATTGCTTAACAAGAAGTGGATCAAAACCTTGTGATACGGTCGCACAGAGTGAGCTAATCTTTGTCGTTTGCAACCTCTTTACTCCCCACTCACTTCTGTCCCCAATTCTTGTAACGGCACTCGGCTTGCAGAAAGTCAAAGACATTGTTGATCTGGTTGGGGCTCTTGTCTGTTGAATTCAAACAATCTGTTGCATCAGTTGCGAGTTTCAGACGGTGCATAGATTTTCCAATACGCTCGTGATTCTTCACTGAAGAGTTTGATGAAAACAACATAATGATAATCATTTATAATTTAGCAATTTATCAAATAGTAAATTCACTTTTTTTAATTAATGTGTTTGTGTTCTTTATTTAATTTTAAATAAATAATTATTTGTATTAATATTCATTAATTGAATAAATTAAAATATTTTAGAAAAATTAGAAGTTAAAATAAAACTATAAAAAAATTTAAATTTTTTAATTTTTGACACCAATATATCATTATGAATTTAATAATTCAAAAAGGATAAATATTTTATAACATGTCATGTCAGCACTATCATTTAATTTAATTTTGACCAAGTCAATGTTTGTGCTAAAATTTTCAAACTTTTGTTAAATCAACATATTTTTGTCCAAATAAAAAAATTAGAATAAAATTCAAAAGATTATAATTGAATCTATATATGTTGGGGTTTCATGATTCAAAGATGCAATAGAAAAATAAAATTTTAATCAAAATCCCTTATAGGATTCATGTAATTCGATTAACTGATTTATTTAGGATTTCCAAATCTTACCATAGACGAAAAGGGGGGTAAGATTGTTCTGTTGATACCCTACTTCGAGCTTTTAGTATTTATGAGTGGATTGAGACTTCTTCAATATGATTATGTCCTCTACAAGTATCCACACAAACAACCTCAAACAAAAAACGAGTGTATGTGCTAGTACTCTTTCTTGAAAGTCTCACTTATCAAGAACTCTATATTTTTATTTTCTAAAAGGTGAGAAATGAATTTTTGTGGTAGAATGAAAAGTATGTGAAACCCTAGAGAAAAGGATATATTATACACTTCTTCATTAGGGTTTCACTTACCAAAATGATTTTGGTAACTCCTCACTTACTAAAACGATTTTGGTATATATATCACCTTTCTATTTTTGTTTTGATTCAAATTCCAAAATAGAAATTGTACACACACATACACACGAATTTATTTACCACAAAGTTTTTATTAGGCTGGTAAACCCAAGTTTGTTTTGAGTTTGTTTTAAGTGTGTGACCCTATAAGTTCATATAATGTTGGTAGTAGGCCTGAAATCCTAATTCAGGCTTACTATTCATAAGTGACCTCTAGCAAGACATTATGACTATCTAAGTTATGTGAAGGTCGATAATTTGACATAACCTAATTTACAGTGAATAATGTAGTACTTTTGTCACACGATATCTTGATTGAACATAAGACATAATTTATGTCATCCTTTTACAATTCAACCATATTATCTTTTAATTCTAAGTAGATTAAGAATGATTACTCTTTATCAATTCATTCCAACATGGCCATGCATTTTCTTATGTTTGTCTTATTAATGGGCTGTAGATATCTTACTCAAATTAAATGAGAGAAAATTTCCTTCTCAAGCACCCACATTCCTCACATAACTTATTTCATATCCAACAATAATTTATTTCATCATCTTGTTAAAGACAATGTTAGAATGTGTTAAAATACAAAATAATTATGTAGGAAACCATGGTGATTTTAAGGTCAAAGGACTAAAACAATATTACTGTGATGAAAATTATTTATGACAATTATCTATGCAGTATTCTCATAGTGGATTAATCCAGTACATCATTTCTTAAACAAGTACCTATAAGTTGACTTAATATTTCATATACATAATTAGTAAAATATAATCATCAGTGAACACCATATTAGCCTTAATTCATCATTATTTAAATAATATTGAATGACTAAGGATAAATTAGAATATAATTCATATTTAACCTATGGGTTAACTATCAAGTCACATACTTCTTGACCACAGAAAGAATTGACTATTAGTGTAATGATTATAATTTAAAATAATAATGAAAATTTCTCTTTATTAATAAAATCAACATATGACAAAGTCAAAACATGGTCATACATGATTGACCTAGTTTATATCATTAACAATCTCTCACTTGCATTAGGCCCAATTAACATTAAATCTAATACTCATTGACCTAGTATGACTCTTATGCTTAGGCTGTGGAAGAGGCTTGGTAACATTATCATTTGTAGGTACTCTGCATGTTAAGAACCTCTAAGGATTAGAGCCACAAACCTTAAAGATTATGAGCCCGTGAATTACTATTTTGGAAACCCAAGAACAAATTAAATTTCAAAGCCCAAGAATCACTTAGATAAGATTGCAAAGGTTTGGTTGATTAAGATTAAAACATAAAGAAAACTAATTTTTTTAACCTTTAACCCTTAACACGCCACAAGGATAGATTAATTCCTTGATAATTGGTTTATACATTCAATAAGAATTCAAGAATTCAAGAAAATATGCAAAGGAAACAAGGACTATTTTTATTACATTTAAAATCTGAATAAAAAGCACCATAAGTGGTGTTTTTATAACATCCTAACACAAGAAACCCTAATGAAACTATTAAACATAGTTGTCATATAGGCATAATAGCAAATAATATAGTTTTGAATTTAAATAAGAGATTTTAGCCTATATACTAGCCCACATTAATCTTCATGTATTTGGACTTGCAAAACATTAAACAAAGCCCATTTAGTTGTGTCTTCACTTGGGCCAAACCTAGTATGATCAATTGAACTTCCTTGATTAGCCTAATCTTACATATAGCCAATTAAGGCTTCTTGTAGCTTCTTAGACCTTGACCTTGTAATGGGGCCTTATGGCATGCTTAATGGGTCCTTAGTTTTATCTTTGGTTTTCTTATTGTCCTTTCCATCAAGCCCATCTTTAGCTTTATCTCTAGAAGTGCCACCACTATCACCATCCTCAAGCTTGGCCACATCCATATTACTATATATCTTCACGTCTCCTCTCTCAATGATTTCTCAAATGAGATGATAACGCTTGAGTATATGTTTGGATCGCTGATTGATTTGGGCTCCTTAGGTTGTGCTATGGCTCCATTTTTGTCATAATACAAGTTCACTAAATCTGATATACTAGGAACAACACCTAATCCAGTTATGAACTTCTTGATCTAAATAACTTCCTTATCTGCCTATACCCAACTTCTGTTGTAGAATCAGCAATAGTGTCTTGCTTAGAACTTCTCTAGCTGACTGCACCTCTATTTAAACAAATACATATAACTTAACTATGATTGAAATTCATATTTGTCAGTTTAGAAGCTGGCATCTATGTAACCATTTACAACTAGCTTATCTTCCATCCCACCATACAGTAAAAATTCATCCTTAGTTCTTCTTAAGTACTTAAGGATATTCTTAACTATTGTCCAATGACTTTCACTTGTGTCCAACTAGTATTTGCTCATTGTGCTTAAGGCATATGAGACATCAGATTGAGTACATAACATTGCATATAAGGGGTAGCACCAATAATCTATTTAAAATAGATCACTCTTACTATGATGATATTTATTTATGATAATTATCTATGTAGTATTCTCATAGTGGGTCAATCCAGTACATCATTTCTCAAACAAGTACATATGAGTTAACTAATATCTCATATACATGATTAGTAAAACATAATCATCAGTGACCACCATACTAGCCTTAATTCATCGTTATTTCAATAATAATGAATGACTAGGGATAAATCAGAATATAATTCATATTTAACCTAAGGGTTTTACTATCAAGTTACATACTTGATGACTTTAGGAAGAATTGACTATTCAAATAATTATTATAACATAAAATAATAATAAAAATTTCTCTTTATTAATAAAATCAACATATCATAAAGTCAAAATACGATCGTAAATGATTGACCTATTGCATATACATATATACAGTAACAATCTTTCATTAATTTAGAATTTTATTACAGGTGAACTTAATTTTTAATTATCATGTTAGCATTTTTATTTAATTTTAACCAAATGCCTGTTTGTATTAAAATTGTTAACAATTGATAAGATGTGAACATTTTTATTAAAATTAAATAGGTTGGATGAAATTATAAAGGATCATAAACAATTAAATTTTTTATACTAATAATCCTTTTTAAAAATATAGTTATATTATTGGGATTTGAATTATGGATGTTGAATCGAAAAATATTGAGATATCATTGAAATGTTAGAAAACTTAGTAGTGTAAGGTTCTATTCAATTTTTATTTAAGGACATTTTATAGCAGGAGATTATATGTCCAAATTTTTATTAAATTAAATTCTTTTGGACTAGCGTCAATCATGAAATCTAAACAGATAATATTTTCATATCTAATAATGTGTGTAACGAAGTGTAAACATTTTGTGGTTTAAAAAAAAGCTCTTATTATATATATATATATATATTATGGATTTGTTTATGTTCTTGGCTAGCTTGTGAGCTGGAGGCCTGTAGCTACTTTTATTAGTTTTAGAGTTAGGATTAAACTTTGACTCTTTATTTAGATTTTGATTAGGATTAAACTATGTTTTGTTTATATCTTAGTCAGCATTAATGAAAGAGATACACAAGCACATTCATTCTCAGTTGGAAAAAATAAACTTTATTTTGCTTCTGTAGTTTTTTTTTTTTTTTAGATCCCTGTGATCAACTTTCCTGATTAAAGCAAAACTCTCTTATTAGGTTTATTTCTAATAAGTTAGAAAGGCTAAGAGCCTCTCCTAATTTTGTTATCACCTTATGTTAATAACAAAAAAGTTACTCATTTATTTTGATTTATTGGCTCATAAAACCCAATTTTAAACAATGTAAAGATTTTTTTTGGGAATTATTGTTGGGATTCCATGAAGCAAACGCGTAGCGAAAATTAAAAGTTTAATCATGAAATTTCTCATAAAATCTATGTAATTTGGTTAAATCGATTAGAAGAGATTCCAAAAACTCACAAAGATGAACACAAGAAAAGATGGTTGGAAGGATAAGAGGGGGTTTATGTCGATGACACACCCTACCTCAACTTTTTCATGTTTTCTTATTAAATTAAGATGATGCCAACAAAGCCACGTCCTTTACTAGTATCCCCACGAACAAAATGTCCAAAAGTGGCATTGGTGTACTAACACCTTTTCTTTTAGACTCTTCTTATTTCTTTTCTCTCTATGTATGTTTTTCTTTCTCAAAAGAAGTAGAAGAAGGTGGAGAATAAAATTATTGAAACCCTAAAGAAAGAGATGTATATATAGACATCCTTTCTAGGATTTTCAAACCCATCACTTACCAAAAATGGTTTTGGTATGTTTACCTTCTATTTATATTATGATTTCAATTCCACGAATGGAATTATTTTTAATTTTATTTAAGATAGCACTTACCTTAAATAAATAAGGAAATAAATAAAAAAAATTGCTCCTTTTTATTATATTTAAGATAACACTTACCTTAAATAAATAAGGAAATAAACAAATATAATTGTAAATGTATATCCACACACACACACACACACACACATAATCTAAAGAGAATGTCATTGGGCAGATTAACTTAAGTCCACTTTAGGCTTGTTTTAAGTGTGTGACCCTATAGGTTCACACAACATTGGCAGTAGGCTTAAAATTCTTATTTTAGCCCACAAGTCATAAGTGGCCTTTAGCAAGATATTATGACTACCCAAGTTGTGTAAAGGTCGATAATTCGATATAACCTAATCCACAACATGTATTATAGTCCTTTAGTCACATGATATCATAATTGAACATAAGGAAAGGTTTATTTCATCCTTATATTATTCCATTATATTATTTCTCGATCCCAAGTAGACTGATACTAATAATTCTTTATCAACTTATTCTAGCCTGGCCATACATTTTTCTTTAGTCTAACTCATCGAGGAGCATATAGATATCTTCTTAAAATAAATGAGAAGTAAATTCCATCTCAATCACTCACATTCCTCGCATAACTCATTTTATATCCAATCACAACCTACTGTACCATCCAATCAAAGAAGATGTTATAATGTGTCAAAATATAGAACATATTATATAGAAAACCATAGCGATTTTAGGTTAGAGGACTAAAATAATACTAATGTGATGAGAATCACTTATGATAAATATTAATACAGTATTCTTATAGTGGGTTGATCCAATACATCATTTCTCAAATATGTACCTAAGAGTTGACTTAATATCTCATATACATGATTAGCAAAACATAGTCATCAGTCAACATCATACTAGTCTTTATTCATTATTTTCCTAATGATAATAACTGACTAGGGATAATTTAGAATAGAATTTAAGTATCACCTAAGAGTTTTACTATTAAGTCACACACTTGATGACCTTAGGTAGACTTAACTATTAAAGGAACTTATTAGAATTAGCCATTAATAATGAAAATGCTGCTTTATTAATAATTAAAATATGATAATGTCAAAATATGACCATTACATGATTGACCTAGGGCATATCACTAACAGTTATTTCTTAGTAAACTTCTTTTTTACACACTTAGTGGGATCTTATATGTTGATGCAAACAAGAAGTTAAAAATAGAAAGATATAATGAGCAAATCTGCTAACAAAACTTCTGCTTCTAATTAAAAGAGTAATAAACCTTTTCTTCTTCTTACAGGATTTGAGGGTTAGTGATCCTATTGAGATAAAAGAGTACCATAAAAATCTCCCACTCATAGGTAACCAATGTTATGCCACGAGGATATGGAATCCCTATGCAATGAAGTGGCAAGGAGAATCATACCATATTCAATGACTTAATCTGCCAGATGTCTACAGTATTAAGGCCAATTTTAGAGCAAAATGAAATGCTCTATAGAGAGTCCAAAAGGTAGTTGTATAAAAAATATAGAGGAGTCAACCATTTTGTATTTGTCTTAGAGGAAAGGCCGAATGTTAAGGTGTATAAGCAGAATTATGAGCCTTAGAGGGGAGCTCCAAATCTTTAGTATGATAATGTCTAGGTTTTAGGAAGACTTGAGGAAGCTGAGCCTTCATAACCTATAAGCTGACAACCACAAGTTAATCAACCACTATGATTAATGATTTTCATAGATCGAAACTAGGTTCTAGGGAGAAATGAGTACTACAAATGGTATAATTCTTAGAAATATTCAACTAACAGTCGTGTAGTTTTCAAGAATATTATACAAATGGTGATTGATAAAAAGAAATTATTTTTCCCATTTAAGGGCAAGTCTGTTACTGTTGAATCGATCTAAGGGAAAGTCTGTTACTGTTGAATCGATAAACTTTGTTATCTTTGTTAATATGGTGTATCCAAAAGTGGTTAAGGTGTTAGTTAGGGGTGTACAATAACCATTTTCTCATAATTAGCCAAAGTTGAAAATTAAAATATTATCTTAATATGATGATAAGGTGGACTAAAAAGATAAGAAAGTTAAAATGGTGAGAGAAGATAAAATAACTTGCCCATCATGCTATGTGAAATTTTAACATGCCAATGAAGAGAAGACATTTTGCAATTAGTTTAAAAAAAAGTTCCTTAATAGAACTTTAGCAAAATGAAAAAATTTCAAGTTGAGGGCGAGTGAAGATTGGCAAAGGTATAACCTAAGGCTAAAGGTATTCTAGAGATTATGGTACCCTAAAGATGATAGGAAAGTTCAAATGACCAAGACTCAAAAAAGGAGGATGCAATGAAGATGACAAACTACTAAAGAACATGTTAGAGAGTTAGCAAAACTAAGGCAAAGTAAAGACAAATAGAGTTAAAAGGATGAGGTTGATCCATCTAAGTAAGAAGATTATTCTCTAAAGTAGTTATCAAGGAAAAAATATGGTAAAAAATACATCTTAATAAAGGCATTTTTCAAATTTTTAACTCCATTAGGGTTCCAAGGAACAAGGCTAAAAGTAATAGTTTAGGTCAGTAAATGAAGGTAAGATTAAGGAGGGACAAATGCCACTTGAGGATGTGCCCAATTAAAACATTAATATGGTAACTCTGCCAAACAACTTAATGGTGATGTTATTCATCTAGATGATTTTGATTAAGATGAAGGATTAAGAGCATCTTTGACTATATTATAGCCTAATAAGCTGATGACTAGACATATTCAGTCCTTGTACATTAAGGTCGATTTTAATGACATCAAAATGAAAAGGATCTTGGTAGATAATAGAGCTAACATAAATATTATGCCTTTAGCTACACTTAAAAATGGTAAGGCAAGACGTCATGACTAATGTCTTTATGACCGATTTTGTTGGACATGGTGGGCCTGCTAAGGAATTCATAATTGTGAATATTAAAGTGGAAAGAAAAAAGCAACCTAAAAGGTTTTTTTTTCCTTAATGTTCAGATTAGTTACTCGATGTTGTTAGGTAGAGATTAGATGATCTCTAATAGCTACATCCCTTCATTCCTTCATTAAGTTTTATATATATGGAGAGATGAAGGTGAAATGGAGATTGTTCATGCAAACCTTAACCCATTTGGAGAGGAGGTTAACTATACTGAAGCAATGATGTACCCACTAACAACTACAACTTTCAAGCACATACATAGGGTTAAGGACTTGTTGCCATAAAATTGGCCTATATTTTTTGTTGAAAAAAAAGGTTGATTTATTATAATTGAGTAAGATGATCATGACTTATTAGATATTTTCTCAAATGGATTATAAATCTCCCTCCATAAAATCAACTGAATGTATATATGAAGATGACTAACAAGATCTAGTAGGCCAATTTTAATAACATCGAAATGAAAAGGATCTTGGTAGATAATGAAGCTGGTGTAAATAATATGCCTTTAGCTACACTTAAAAAGGTTGGGCTTGATGTTAGAGACCTAGAGAAGACTGATGTCTTTATGATTGATTTTACTAGACATGATTAGCTACTAAAGAATTCATAATGGTGAATGTTAAGGTGGGAAGACAAAAGCAAGCTGAAAGATTTTTTGTATTTAATGTTAAGATTAGTTATTCGATGTTGTTAAGTGGAGATTGGATATATATACTCCAATAGCTGCATCCTTTCGTCCCTTCATTAAGCTTTATGTACATGGATAGATGAATATAAAGTGGAGATTGTTCATGCAAATCCTAACCCATTTGGAGAGGAGGCTTACCATATTGAAGTAGTGATGTACCTACTAATAACTACAAGTTCTAAGCACTTACATAGGGTTAAAGAATTATTGCTATCAAATTAGCCTACATTTATAATTGAACAAAAAGGTTAATCTATTATAATTGAGTAATATGATCATGACTTATCATATTTTTTCTTAAATGGATGGTAAATCTCCCTCTATAAACTCGATCGAGTGTATATATGAAGATGATAAGTAAAACACAATAGGCTAATTGAAAATTGGAGAGATGCAGTCATATCTATGAAAAAATTTGAGGATGGTTTAATAGAGACTTAAAATCATCTAAAGGTAGCGAACATATGAACTGATTAAGATAAAATATAGATATTTATCAATGCTAAGTTGAATCCTCAATTAAAAGAATGATCGATGAACTTGCTTCATGAGTATAAGGATTGCTTTACTTAGAGATATGATGAGATTCATATGTTAGACAAAGACCTAATCTAGCATGAACTCCTAATTAAGTAAGCGTATCGACTTTATATCCAACCTCCATGATAGATGTCTCCATTATTTATGAATATTAACTATAGTATGAGATAATTGATTAATATAAGAAATCATATTTTTAAAACTAGATTGATATTCATGTTTGTATATTGAAACGTAAGTAGTGAACATCATTAAAGGAATATAAAACATGTTTCCAAATAGTTGCTTTATATATAGCCTAACTTTTACTATTTGACTTTGGAATATATTCTGTTACAATTATTATTAAAACAAGGTTGAGAAAACAAAAATACAAGGCCTCTTTGATAAGGATATTGGCCAATCTTACTTTTAAACTTCTATCTACACTCACTTATCTTAGGCTACCCACTATTAAGTGTCATTATCTAAAAATGTTTATAAAAAAAAGTATATTAAGTACAAAAATACTCAGTGAAAATATATTATAAGCTTAAAATAGTTTGGTTAAACCAAATAAAATAAACTTCTTAAATCAAAATACTAGAGTATTTAAAATTGAATTATAATCCACTTGAAACCATTCTTGATTTTGAACTTATACAAACCTTAACTTAGTAAAATACATGCTTTTTAAACATCAATATAACCTTTATTAGGTATTAACTGTCCCTATAATAAGCATCACAACTCGGCCATAACATATAAGTCATCACAAACTCACTCTTTAAGTGCATTTGAAGTCTAACTGTAAGCACCCAATTTTAGGATGTAATTATGCACGTGTGCGATGAAAGCCCTTATGATGAAAATCTAATTGAGAATTGATCTTTAGGGTCGAGTTTCATGATTTAAAGGACTAAATTGCAATGTTTTGTGGATTTAATTAAAAAATTGGTTTTTTAGGGATTTGATTACAAAAATTAGAAAATTTTGAGGACCTTTTTTGTAATTTAATAAAAAAGTGAAAATTGGTTGGTCGAATTTTAATGTCGACCGGGTAATGCCAGTCGACATTACGGGATGAAAATCGGCATTCTGGAAAGCCGATTTTCACTAAAAGTATTTTTTACGTTGATTTTGTCATTTTTCAATTTTTCTATTAGTCCAGGACACCACATGTCCCTGCTTGTGAGTCTTTGATTTTTTAAAACCCTATTGCTCATAATCTTGATTTTAAAAATTCAAAAAATAAAATGCAGACTCCTGATCTCCCTCCCAACAATTGCGCAACTTCCCTGTGTGATCACAGGAGCTAGGGTTGCTAGGCTAGGCTTTAAAAGTCGAGAGAGAGAGTCTGTGAAAGGGATGAAAAAAAGCCATGAGAAAACCCAAGAAAAAAAAACTGCAAGAAAAGCCCTTGAAAAAAGAACTGAAAAAAATCAAAGAGAAAAAACCTAATTAGCTACTGCAAAAAAAAACCCTTTAAAAAAATACATTTTGCTTTTAAAGTCCAGAAGATCAAGAAAAAAAAACAAAGTCAATCTTAAAACGGTGACAGTCCTAATATGAGGGGGCTTTCAAACAACATTTCCATAACATCTTTTACTCTTTTTTTTCTTTTATTTTGATTTGATTTCTTTGTTTTATTTTTTAATTGATTTGTTACTGATTAAATTTTTTATTTTTTTTTGTTTTGATTAATGTTCTATGGTGCTCTGGAGGTAAGGTTGATGAAATGAGATTTTGGCAGTGACCATTAGAAGAATCCATGGAATGCCATGGATTAAGATCTTTAAAACCCTTATAGGATTTAGGATTTAGGATTTATAATTTATGCATTCTTTTAAATTTCTGTTGTTTTGGGTTGTAATTAATTTGATTTTAATTTCTACATAATAGTTTGTAATAGCCTCAATAGTGGGAAACAATAGAATTTTATGTTCTCTACACTAAAATTGATTAGTAATTTAGGTTCAATTAGGTAAAAATCAATTAAATCAATGGTGGCTTTATATTAATTTAGGGTTGCATGTAAATTGATTTAGGGTTTTTTTTAGAAAACCACATAAATCTTGTGTTTGATATTATTTTATTATGAATTTTTTTGTTTGGGTTTTGTTTTTGGATCTTTTAGTTCTGTGGGCCCTAAGTCCATGATAGGTCCAAACCCACTAAATAAAAAATAGGCTTCAAAATGGTTTAGGTTAATTAATTAAAATCAATTTAGGCCCATTGGATTAATTTAGACTTAAGCCCATTTTTTAAGTTAACTAAAATTAATTTAGACTTAACTCAGCCCATTAATTTCATTTCTTTTAAAATAAATAGATTTAGGATCACATCACTTAATTTAAAATCAAGTTAGACTTAGGCCACTTATTAATTTAAATTCTTCTTTAAAATTTAGTAGACTTATGACTATTCCCTTAGTTAAATTAAAATAAATAGACTTAAGTTTACTAAAATTTATTAAAAATGTAGGTCCTTTTCTAGTCCATTTCACTTGTAAATAAAAATATGTAGAAATAGCTAACTATTAAAAATTAACCTAGTTTAGACTTAGGGACGCTGCCTTTTGTGTGCACTTTTTACATGTAATTTTATGACTTGTTGCCTTTTTTGGGTTAAATGGATGTTTAATTTGGGTTTAAATAAAATTGCATGTAATTAGAGAATAAGATTATAATTCATAAAGTAATTCTAAATGAACATGAGACTAAGAGAAGTTAGTATTCCATTCCCAGAATCTCCTGGTTATGGCACTAGCTTTCTTTTAGAGAATTAAGTACCACCTTTTGATTTGTTCCAGTTATTACCCTGGGTGGTGACTTCTCATCTCCACGCTATGTCTTTGTTACATAGTATTGTGTTCCTTAGGGCCCTAAGCCCAAACAGTGTTATGGTTGCCAAACTCTTGGGCTCGCGCTAAACCCCACCGTCTATAGTGGTGACTCCACTGAGGATAAGAGTTACTGATTTTACTTTTGTTCTTTAGAGTTATTTTATTAATTATTATTTTATTCTTGAATTCATTATGCATGTCCCTATTAAACTGATGGCGTTGGTTTATGATTCCATGATTCCACTAGCTTTATGGAGTTATAAATTGGCTAACAATCACTTTGTTAGTGATATGCACTATGTCAATCATTTGTGATTATGTATTGACATTTATATCTTATTAATAAAGAGGCATTTCCATTATCATTCCTTTTATGATTATTATTTGAATGGTTAATTCTTACTAAGGTCATCAAGTATCTGACTTGATAGTAAAACCCTTAGATTAAAATAAGAGTTCTATTCTAATTATCCCTAGCCATTTATAAATTGTATAAATATTAATAAGGCTAGTATGATGTCAACTGATGATTATGTTTTACTAATCATGGATATGAGATATTAAGTCAACTCATAGGTACATGATGAGAGATCATGTACTGGATTGACCCACTATGAGAATACTACATAGATTATTGTCATAAGTATTTCTCATTATAGTGATATTGTTTAAGTCCTTTGACCTTGAAATCACCATGGTTTTCTATATAGATGTTTTATGTTTTGACACATTCTAACATTATCTTTAATAGGATGGTTAAATAGAATGTTTTTGGATATGAAATGAGTTATGTGAGGAATGTGAGTGATTGAGAAGGAATTTATCCCTCATTAATATGAGTAAGATATCTATGGGCCCATTAATGAGTTAGATTGAAGGAAAATGCATGGCCATGCTGAAATGAATTGATAAAGAGTTATCATTTTTAGTCTACTTGGAATAAAGTTATAATATTATTGAACTATATAAGGATGACATTCTATACCTTATGTTCAATATAGATATCATGTGATAAAAGGACTATAATGTTCACTGTAATTAGGTTATGTTAGATTATTGACTTCATATGACTTGGGTAGTCATAATGTCTTACTAGAGGCCACTTATGACTTGTAGGCCTAAATAGAGATTTAAGCCCACTACCAATGTTATGTAAGCCTACAGGGTCACACACTTAGAAGAGGCCCAAAACGATTATAGGCTTATTAAGCCTAGTTAAACTCTTTGGAAATAAATATATTTAACTATTTATTTATGATAATTGTTATCTAAATAAATAATAAATATATTACTGATTTTATTTTAAATAAATAAAATTCAAATTTGATGGCTATTTACTAAAAAGTGTTTGGTAAGTGAAACCCTAATTGAGAACTCTATATATATGTTATGTTCTCTAGGGTTTGAGATAGATCAATTGAGTGAGCCATCTAAAATTCATTTTCTTTACATTTTGAGAAAAACAAAATCAAAGAGAGTTTTGTTCTTACGTTGTGAGACAACTAAGTCGTGCTAGCACACACACAGATCGTTTTGATCAAGGCCTATTCATATGGATACCTTTAGAGGATGAATTCTTTTAAAGACATCTAAAATCCAAATATGAATCAAAGCAAAAGCACGAGGTAAGGTGTCATCAGAGTGAACCTCCTCTCATCCTTCCAGATTTTCTTGCCTCTTCTGTGTTTTGGTAAGATTCTTGAAACCCTAAATTTAATTAAGTAGTCGAATTACATGGATCCGGGTTTGGGAACGTGATAAAATTTTATATTTTTGCTGCATTTGTATTACTAAACCTAACACACTCTTAACCTTAACTCGGTTCAAGAGAGATTACCAGGCTCATCTGACTAGAGTCTGTAACCCAAGTCCCAAAGGGGGGGTAGTCTTCTCTTGAGTTTGCAAAGGATGCTGGGCCCTTATGACCTTGGCCTGTAACTCAAGTCCTAAAGGAGGGCATCTTCCTATGGGAATCTTGAATTTTTACTGGACCCTAACCATATATAATGGCTTAGTTACTTCCTTTAGGATCTACCAAAAATTACTTGTATGATTTTTGCTATAAGGTATTTCTATCTATAAAAGCCCAAACCCATACTTTTGAAGCCCACTTGGGCCAATAAAGATTGGGCTAGACCTTTATACTTAGAAATTCAATTTTTATGCTTATTACCATGAGGTATTTCTATCTATAAATGCCCAGGCCCATAATTTTGAAGCTCACTTAGGCTAATAAAGATTGGGCTAGACCTTTATACCTAGAAATGTTGTTTCTATGCTTTACTGCTTTAAGAGAGATCTGGCATGCGCATAGGTCCCTAATATCCCCTGTTGATATTAAGACCAAGAAAAAAATCCTAGGAAAAGAGATTTGCTATTGAACACGTGTGTGGGAGGAATAAGGTTGGAAGGATGTATGTTGTACACTTGATTGATACTTGCTACTTGTTATATAGCACGTGCATCACGTACACATGCATCTCATTCATCATACTAAACCTTGTTTTGCAGCCATCATATATACATCATGGTCTTCTCATATTTGGGACGACGAGGTGGCAAACTAAGAAGAATGAGTTAGAGTCCTAAAACCTTAGCAAAGGAAATTCTAAACAGACTATATAGAAGGGAAATAAGTCCTGTCAACCCACTTTACTTAGAAGCTGAACCAAATTCACCTGAATCTGTACAAATGGAACAATAATAAGGGAACTAGACCATAGAAAACATCAAGGGAGATCTGATGGATGACATGAGGGCTATAATGCAAGATGAGCTGAGATAAGGACTATCTAGACTGATGTAACCCATTGCTGTCATACCACTACCTGCAATTGAACAACCACCTGCTATTGCAGCTATCCCACTTGCTACAAATGCTCAACCTACTGCCAAGAATGTTGGGTGGCAACCTGCTGCTAGAAACTCACCTGCTGTTGATATGAAGCTTGAGGATGTTAAGAACTATATAATAGAAAAGGCAAAGAGAGAATCACTTGAACTAGTACAAGTCCATGAGTCCAAGCAGATGCAAGTGCTGACCTAGAAAATGTCCAAGATGGAAGAGTTACTTAGAGGACAAGGCATGGGATATTCATTTGACTTTGATGATATACTGCTAACGGAGGGTAATAAGCTATATGAGAAGTTCAAAATGCCTCAGCTGTAAAAGTTTGATGGAACTGGAAATTCTAGGATTCATCTCAGTCAGTACACAATAACTATAAGCACTACTAAGGCCCCATTAGAAGTGATCACTAGGTTATTTGTACTATCTTTAGAGGGAATGACTATAAACTGGTATTATGGGTTGGAAAAGTTTGTTAGGGTTGACTGGAAAGAACTGTGTACTACTTTTTTGAAATAGTATGATTATAACCCCAGACTGGAAGTGTCCATCAGGGATTTAGAATTGACCAAGTAGAATCCTAATGAATCATTTTTAGGTTTTTTTGACAAGATTCATGAACAAGACAGGATTAATGAAAAATAAGTTGGTTGAGAAAGATCAGGTTCGGATGGTAGTTCATAATGTGTCACCTAATTTGGTTGAGAGATTGTAAATGATGAATCCCAAAACATTTATAGACCTGTATGATGATGGTTTAGAAGTCAAAGAGATTGAGAGTGAGAAGAAGAAAAGTTTTAGAAGTACAAGAACCTAAAACTACCTAACTATGGGTACACAATAATGGAGCACTAGCCGAATTGTGGAAGTGGACGTTGTTCAACAACCAAGGAGATTCTCCAATTTTAACCAACCACTTTCAAAGGTCCTAGAGCACCTAATGCAAAATGGCTTACTTCAACTTTTACCTAATCCAAACCTACCAAACCCAAACACCCCAGGTTATAACCCAAACAAGCACTGTCAATTCCATTAAAACCTTCAACACTCCATGGATAATTGCATCCACCGCAAACATGAAATCCAAAACCTTATAGACTCTTGAAAAGTGTAAGCACCCAATTTCAGGATGCAATTATGCACAATTGCGACATAAACCCTTATGATGAAATTTATTCAAAAATTGAACTTGGTTGTTGATTTTCTGGACTTTAAGGACTAAATTGCAATGTTTTTTAGGGTTTGATTGCAAATAAGTAAATTTTTAAGGGTTTTTTTTGGCAATTAAAAGTTAAAAAAAAGTTTTAGGATCAGCATTTAAAATGCCGATCGGTATTGGTGTAATGACGACCGACATTACACAATGCTGATCGGCATTGCGTAGTGTTGATGCGCAATAATTCCATTTTTTTGATTTTTTGCATATTTTTCCTTATTTTTTTTCTATTTTTTCAGTGTTTTGATTGGTTAAAAATTCAAACTTTATCTAATAAGGTTTTTTTTTTCAAAAAAAAAAAAATGCAGAAGATATTTTTGAATCAAAAAAATAAACGCTATCTAATCTGATCAGATAGGTCTGTTCCTCCTTTGGAGGAAGTTCAGTACATGCAGACTCTGTATTTAAAAGCAGAGTTTGCATGTGTGCGTGAGTGAAGGTTTTGGCGGAAGGACTTTTTTCCAAAGGATTTTTACACAGAAGGAAGATAGAAAAAAACTTTGATTTCCTCTATTCTTTAAAAAACCCAAATTTTTGCAGTTCATTTGAGGAAGACAATACAATGATTTTTAAGTCTCAATCCATAATCAAATCAACATTGAGTCAATTTCATCGGTGAAAATCCTAATCTGAGGGGTCGAAAAGGGCATATGCACAACATTCATTTTTTCTTTCTTATTTTATGTGATTTTTATTCATTTTGTTAATTGTTTTATTATTTAATTTCACTACTAATTTGATTTCTTTTTTTTTTTGATGTCTGTATGTGGATTGAGGAGGAGGAGGATACCGCCTGTGTTTAATTGAACAAAAGATTCATGGAATGCCATTGATGAACCTATACTGTTTTAATAATAGTTCTTAGGATTTTAATTTTTATTTTGCATTTTGGTATGCTATGTAGTTTATTCTTTAATTCATGGGTGTATAATTATTTAATTTTAATTTTGTACGTAGTTTGTAATAGCCCAAATAGTGGGAATAATGAAAGATTTAAATTTCTGTTTTTTAAAATTGATTAGTAATTAGGTTTAATTGGGTAAAAAAATCAATTAAAATCAATGGTGGCAGTAGCTTAAATAAGGGTTTGTATGTAATTAAATTAGGTTTTTTAGAAGTCATATGTGAATGTGTGTTTGATTTGATTTTGTTATGTTTTTTTTATGTTTTTATGTTTTTGGGCCCCAAGCCCATGTTTAGTCTAACTCACTTAATAAATAGGTTTAAAAAATGATTTAGGTTCTTTAAATAATTAAAATCAACTTAGGCCCATTAGGTTAATTAGATTTTAGGCCCACATAGTTAATTAAAACTTGTTTAGACTTAGCTCAGCCCACTTAAATTTATTTCTTTTAAAATAAATAGACCTAGGCCCACATTTCATTTAAAATAAAACCAAGTTAGACTTAGGTCCACTAATTTAATTTTCCTTTAAAAATTGAATTGACTTAAGCCCATATCTTAGACAGACTAAAATAAATAGATCTAGGCTCACTAATTAATAAAAATGTAGGCCCACCTTTAGTCCATTTCACTTGTAAATAAAATGTAGATTTAGCTAACTTATTTAATAAAATTAACATAGTTTAGACTTAGGGACAACGTGATCTTGAGTGCATTTTTTACTTGTAATTTTATTGACTTGTTACCTTTTTGGGTAGATGGATGTTAATTAGGGTTTAATAAAATTGCATGTAATTAGAGGATGAAATAATCATTTATAAAATTATTCTAAATGAACACTGGACTAAGAGAAGTTAGTATTCCATATCCAGAATCTCCTAGTTGTGGTGCTAATTTTCTTTTAGAGAATCGAGTACCACCAATGAAATTGTCCCAGTTATTACCCTGGGTGGCAACTCCTCATCTCCACGCCATGTCTTTATGACAGTGGTTAGTTTGTTCTCTAAGGCCCTGAGCCTAAACAGTGGCAGTTGCTAAACTTTTGGACATGTGCTAAACCCCACCGTCTAAAAAAAGTCATAGACCCTGAAAACCCAAGCACCAAAAATAATCTTTTCCTAAACTACCAAAATGTAGCACCCCCAACTACCATAATGTTTAACTCAGGAGTTAGTGAGGAAGAAGTGATAAGCTCCTTTAAATACCTAGACCTTAAAACCAATGAGAAATCTCATAATTCCCCCAAAGATATGAAAGAGCAAAAGATTTATTGGGTCAGCCTTCAGACAAGTTCGACTATGAGGTGTTTTATACTAAGCCACTTTCTTTTGACATACCCTTCAAGTCGATTGTTCCTACAGGGTGTGGTGATGAGTTTGATGATGAGAAGTTGCTAGCCAAGAAAGAAAAATGCACATTTGAGGTACAAGAAGATGAAGTCATGGAGACAGTTGGTAAAAAGATGCAAGAATAGTTGTTATGTCAGTTGCCTCAAGGATAACCACTATGAGACATAGCATCTAGAATAGGAAATAAAATTTCTTATTGTCTTCTTTGAATAAAATTTTAGTGATCGATAAATAAATTCTGATCATGCTTACTTATGTAATGTACATCCTAATGGTACTGTGCATTATAGTATTGATTGCATCTGCATGTTTGACATAAATTCAATTCAATTAGATTCATTTAGAGTGGGCACAAATGCAAATTCAAAGAACATACATATATCACATGATGTAACTTTTGAAGATAAGAAATTTGAGGAAAAAATAAAAAGAATGAAAAAGAAAGAGAAAAAATAAGGAGAGAAAAAAAGAAAAAAGAATAGTAAGGTAAATATTTTAGAGAAAAAAATTCATGGTTGGCTAATAATAGGAGTTGTATCATGTGATGTAATGAATGTTCTCATTTTTTCCCTAATGAATGATTAAAATTGAATTTTAAATTTTTGTTCAAATATTGCATATTCATCTTTATCATATTGCATAAGTATCTGAATGGAAAGACAATACATAATGAAAGCTAAATCAGAGATATGAGATCACTATATTAGTTATTTTTTCTTTTTTACTACCCCTTTTGCAATTTTCCTTGTAAGCCTAGCATCCTGTTATACATTGATAATTTAGGTGGCTCAGTAACTTGCGTTGCAACCCATACCTTGTAATTGTCATCAATTATTGCATCAGCAACAAGCCTCATATTCTGCTTAAGAATTCTTCGAAGTGCAAGTCTAGTTGATTTTATCATTGAGAACTTGCTTCAATTAGTTTGCCCACTCCTTTGCATCTTCAATACATAAGATTGCAACTAATAGGGTTAGTAAGACAAAAGGTCAACAACAGTAGTGACCAAACCGAATCTCTTGCACATGTAAAGAAAAATACTACTAAAATGAATTCAAAATGAAACTGGGGGAAAAATGTAACTCTGGGGCAGCTTGGGGGAAAAAAAATATTTACAACACTAGAACTTCAAAGTTAGTGAAAAAGATCTCTGGGCAGAAAGGAATAAACTACAAACATACAAATACATCCATTATCATATAGCAAAAGCAATAACAAAAAGAAATTCAATAGTGCATTGATCAATCATGAGCTCCAGTGTAAACCCATGGACCCCACTTGCTAACCTAGTCATCAGTTCGATGAGCTATATTAGAAGCTTTGACATTAGAAGTACCAACAATGAAGCATCCAGTGCTTAAACTTATAAGCTATTGATGAGGCACCTCATTCTCACACTCCAAGCTATGAACATAGCTTTATTCCAAATAGAAGACCTATTAGGATCATGCATGTCATACACAACATGTATACACTTGCATATATTTGTTATGAAATACTTACCTTGCATAATAAAGTCTTTGAGCCTAGTCAAGATTGTGCAAACACTCTGCTACTAACATTCAAGATTAGTGTTGTAAAAGCATAGAAAGGTAGTTAGAATATTTATATGAGAAGCATTTGAAGGAAAAAAGGTGACACTATTTAGGTGAACTTGATGCTCAATAGGACTCTAGATAACAGGAGCCTAATTAATTATGGGCCCATCCAGTAAGGGAATATCACCTACAATGATATTTGAGAAAGTGTCATCCTAGCGACCTTAAAAGGCTAGATAGGACATTCAGGCTCCTCAAACTTAGTATCCATCTCCATGGTCTCATTGGGAGCGTTATCTAGAATATCTCTCCATAACAGTTAGACCAGTATAGGGTATGGAATATGGTGATGAGAAGGTCCAATATGTTAGTAATAATTCGTCAGCCTTATAAAAGGGAAGAACTCACTCAAAACTTAAAATGAATGCACTCTGGAAAATTATTTGATTATGAAATAAGATCTTTAACTCTTGAAATTTTTTTGCAGGAGATGTTAAGAAGAGGAATGAAGTCCTCTACTATAATATTAATAGAATGGCGAAAAAGCAAATTCAACCCTAGGCCATGACTTTAATAATAGAGTATCATGACCTTATGATCAGAGATATCATCATCATTATCAAAAGGGAAGAATGCAAATGAATAACATTGCATTTTAACAAAATCTCTTCAGTTACAAATAAACCATACTAACTTATGGTATTTTATGTAGGGAAAAAAAAGAATGAAGAAGGGGAAAGGAACCAATACATCAATAAGAATGGGCAAGATAGCAAATGCTAAACCCTCACCAAGATAATAAAGGGAAGTAATAAAACTCTATTCTATAATAAAGTACCATCTCAATCATAAAATTCACAAATTGAAAGTAAATTCATCCACTTCATGAGATTGTGTATGAAAAGCCTATCTCATGACTTTTGATTATAATGACTCTTTGTTATTAGCCTCGTAGAATTCAAATTATGAATTAATGGCTTTGTGTTGAGCATTATAAAATGTAGTCAATCTAATGCTTGCTTTGCACCCAAACGAGGGGAGGAAAATGTAAAAACAAAATATGTGGACATGAAGCATAAATTGCTTGAATTTTAAAGTATCATTTTAGTCTTTTGAATGATAAATGTGCATATAATCTACTTTAATGCTCAGAAATGAGTATAAGTACAAATCCCTTAACGGTATCCATGCTGAGTAATACGAGAAAGGCGGGGGAATACTAAGAGGAGAATAAAAAAAAGAGCAATCATAATTTACTCCAATGCTCAGAAATGAGTAAGAGTATCAACATAAAAGCTTTGGTGGTATCCACGCTAACTAATACAAGAAAGGCAGGGGAATACTAAAAGAGGACCATGAAAAAAAAGGCTTTATTTACTCCAATGCTTTGTAAGAGTATGAGTATCCAAAGGACCTTTCCAATGGTATCCACCCTGAGTAATATGAGAAAGGTGGGGGAATACTCAGATAAGGAAGAAAGCACAAAAATAATTCAAAGACTGTTTTGATATTCAGAATTCAATCTTTTTATACTCAATTTCCATAAGTTTTGTTTAGCAAATTCTCCCTAAAATTAGGTGTGGAAGTAAGCTCTTCACTTGGTAAAAGATATGCTCTCAACATAAGATGGTTAACGATGCCTTTGACCTTTGCAAATGGCAAATAAGTGACAGTTATGAAAATAAAAAATAGTGAGATTCGTTGAGTGCACACTATCTTATGATAAAGTGATGAATTTTCTCATAAATATTCAACATTATAATGTACTTTTATACTTTCATCATGATTGAAACCAACTTTAAGAAGTTTGTAGGAATAGTAAATCTAGAAGGAAGTGGACCTGACTTGTAGAGTTGGTTAACACAATGGAATTGAAATTAGTCAGTGGAGAAATTATAATCAGTCAACATAGAAAAATTTAAAGTTAGTCAGCAAAAATGCTAATCAGACAGCATAAAGAATTCAAAGAATTTGACTTAAACAACCAAAGATAAAAAATCAAGGGCAGTTATGGATTGTAGCATCAAAGGTGAGCAATGAAAAGATTGCTATCAATTTACAAGAAATTATGGGTTATAGCATCATCAATGAGCAGTTATAGACTGTAGCATCATCAAAGGTGAGTAATAAAAGGAATGTAGTCAATTTGTAAACAATTATGGGTTGCAGCATCATCGGTGAGCAATAAAAGGGTTGTAGTTAATCACGAGCAGTTATAGACTACAGCATCATCGGCGAGTAACAAAAGGGTAGCAGCTAATCACGGGCAGTTATGGACTGTAACATCATCGATGAGCAATGAAAGGGTTGTAGCTAATCGCGAGCAGTTAAGGACTGTAACATCATTAGTGAGCTATGAAAGGGTTGTAGCTAATCGTGAGCAATTATGGACTGCAGGATCATCGGTGAGCAATGAAAGGGTTGCAGCTAATCGCGAGCAGTTATAGACAATAGCATCATCAGTGAGCAATGAAAGGGTTATAGCTAATCACGAGCGATTATGGATTGCAACATCATCAGTGAGCAATGAAAGGGTTACAACTAATTATGAGCAATTATGGATTACAACATAATTGCATAAAAGAAATCGACACTACACAACCGAGTGTAGTGTATTTCAATTCAAACTATACGATCGAGTATAGTCAACATTGTACAACCGAGTACGATGTGCTTCTTTCATTAAAATCATTCTAACATGAATTTTCAAATCTTTTAATCTACCAACCATTACGTAGTAGTTATGGTATTATTGTTAGATGTTCCACGAGAGCTATAGCATGTTCTCAAATCACGAATTGCTAAATGTCCCACAGGAAGTATAGTAAGAATCATTACATATAATTCATTGAACATCCTACAGGGAATACAACAAAATTCATTATCACTAGATGGACTAAAGGGAATATAGTGCAGTTTACTAGACACTACACAATAGTTATAGTATCATTGCTAGATGTTCCAAACGAACTATAACTCATTTTTCAAGTCACGAATCGCTAAATGTCCTATAGGGAATATAGCGAAAATCATTTGTTTATATCTCACTAGATGTTCTATAGGAAATATAGTGAAGTATGCCAAACATAGCATTTTTTTTAAAATTGCTCAGCAATTTAAGCACCAGCAGGTCAATTAGGATACAATGAAGAACCCTAATTCTTTCTTTCAAAATTATGTGCTACTATTGCTTTGCCATAATTTGTTAAGCAAACAACGACAAAGGGGGGCAACTATAAGAACCTAATTTTGGGATGCAATTGTGCACGCGTGCAATGAAAGCCCCTATGATGAAAATCTAATTGAGAATTGATCTTTGGTGTCGAGTTTCGCGATTTAAAGGACTAAATTGCAATGTTTTGTGGATTTAATTACAAAATTGGTTTTTTAGGGATTTGATTGCAAAAATTAAAAAATTTTAAGGACCTTTTTTGTAATTTAATTAAAAAAGTAAAAATTGGTCAGTTGACATTTAATGCTAACTAGCATTGTGCAATGTCGATCGACATTTCATGATTGGCATTGTGTAATGCCGATCGGCATTACACATTGCTGATTAGTGTTACGTAATGCCAGTTGGCATTATGGGACAAAAATTGACATTTTGGAATGGCGATTTTTGCTAAAAAGTGAGTTTTTATGCTAATTTTGTCATTTTTTAAATCTTTCATTGGTCCAGGACAACACATGTCCCTACGTGTGAGTCTTTGATTTTTCAAAACCTTATCGCTCATCTTCTCATTATCTTGATTTTTAAAATTTTAAAAATAAAATGTAGACTCTTGAAAGACTCTTGATCTCACTCCTAACTATTGCATAACTTCCCTACATGATCATAGGAGCCAGGGTTACTAGGCCAAGCTTTAAAAGTTGAGAGACAGAGTCTATGAAGGGGATGAAAAAAAAGCTGCGAGAAAACCCAAGAAAAAAAAGTTGAGAGAAAAATCCTAAAAAAAGAATTGTAAAAAAAAATCAGAGAGAAAAAACCCTAATTAGCTACTGCAAAAAAAAAACCCCTTTAAAAAAAAATACGTTCTTTGCTTTTAAAGTCTAGAAGATTAAGAAAAAAACAACAAAGTCAATCTCAAAACGGTGACAGTCCTAATTTGAGGGGCATTCAAATAGCATTTGCACAACATCTTCTACACTTTTTTTTCTTTTATTTTGATTTAATTTCTTTGTTTTATTTTTTTAATGATTTATTACTGACTAAATTTTTCTTTTGTTTTGATTGATGTTCTATGGTTATCTGGAGGTAAGGTTGATGAAATGAGATTCTGGCAGTGGCCATTGGAAGAATCTATGGAATGCCATTGATTAAGATCTGTAAAATTCCCATAGGATTTAAGATTTAAGATTTAAGATTTGTGTGTTCTTTCAATTTGCTTTTGTTTTGGGTTGTAATTAATTTGATTTTTATTTTTGCACAGTAGTTTGTAATAGTCTTAATAGTGGGAAATAGTACAATTTTATATTCTCTGCACTAAAATTGATTAGTAATTTAGGTTCAATTAGGTAAAAATCAATTAAAATCAATGGTGGCTTTAGATTAATTTAGGGTTGTATGTAAATTGATTTAGGGGTTCTTTTTAGAAAATCACATAAATCCTGTTTTGATATGATTTTGTTATGATTTTTTTTGTTTGGGTTTTGTTTTGGATCTTTTAGTTCTTTAGGCCCTAAGCCCACCACAAGTCCAAACCCACTAAATAAAAAATAGGCTTAAAAATGGTTTAGGTTAATTACTTAAAATCAATTTAGGCCCATTAGATTAATTTAGACTTAGGGCCATTTTTTAAGTTAACTAAAATTAATATGGACTTAGCTCAACCCATTAATTTTATTTCTTTTAGGATAAATAGATTTAGGATCACATCACTTAATTTAAAATCAAGTTATACTTAGGCCCACTTATTAATTTAAATTTTTCTTTAAAATTTGGTAGACTTAGGACTATTCCCTTAGTTAAATTAAAATAAATAAACTTAAGTTTACTTAAATTAATTAAAAGGTCTTTTTCTAATCCATTTCACTTGTAAATAAAAATATGTAGAAATAGCTAACTTTTAAAAATTAACCTAGTGTAGACTTAGGGGCACTGCCTTTTGTGTGCATTTTTTACATGTAATTTTATTACCTGTTGCCTTTTTTGGGTTAGATGGATGTTTAATTTGGGTTTAAATAAAATTGCATGTAATTAGTGAATAAGATAGTAATTCATAAATTAATTCTAAATGAACACGAGACTAAGAGAAGTTAGTATTTCGTTCCCAGAATCTCCTGGTTGTGGTACTAGCTTTCTTTTAGAGAAGTGAGTACCACCTTTTGATTTGTCCTAATTATTACCCCAGGTGGCGATTCCTTATATGTAAGCTATATCTTTGTGACATAGTAGTGTGTTCCTTAAGGCCCTGAGCCTAAATAGTGTCACGGTTGCTAAAATCTTGGGCACACGCTAAATCCCACCGTCTGCTTTAGCGTGTGCCCTTCTCCTTTTAGAATCTTACAATCAAGTGCCCTATTGTTTATTGCGCAATAGCAACCATCACGATTTAAATGTGCATATATCATCTTAACACATTCACACATCATATATAGGGTGGTAATACATAAAATCAAATATCATTTTGATTAAATAATTAGTTAAAATAATGTTATCACATTTGTGGTTCAATAAGCATTCAAAATTAAACCATCTCTCATTATAATTCAAAGGAATGAAACTATATTGATTACAAACTCATTTAAATCATTAAGTAATATAAATGATTTTATAAGCACCCAATTTTAGGATGATGGAATATAGATGCAACAGAGGACTCTAATGATGAAAAGATTGTAAATAGATCTTCAACACTTGATGTTTGAAACCTTAAAACCCTAAATGCATTTTCAAAAAAACTTAATTGGTTTTTAAGGACTTAATTGTAATGTTTTCTTTAAGGATCTAATTGAAAAGTTTAAATTCTTTCAAGGATCCTTCTATAATTAAACGTTAAAAAATGGGGGATCAGAATTATATAAAACTGATCAGAATTATGTAATTTTAATAAAAATTATTTAATGTTGACCAAGATTAAATGTATTTCGTATGTATTTTTGATTTTCCAGTAAATAATTTTTTTTTTCTAAATTTTGATTGGTCAAATGATATGGTAAATCCCTTTTTTGGGATTTATTTGAATTTTTCAGGAAAATAAAAGTCATTTTAAAACTAAAACTCTATCATTGTGAAGAGAGGAACTCACAGTATGATAGGTTTTTTAGCTAGGGTTTTCTATAAAAATCCAGCTCAACTAACCTGGATGGGGACTTCTTCATAGACCTCTCCTTTTCCTTTTACGTAGTTTTCAAGTAATATTTTCTTGAGAGGTATTTTTCTTTGAAGAAGAAGTAATATACTTTTTGGAGGAAAAATCAAGCATTGGAGATTTATTAAAAAAAAGAATAATCATTTATACCACTATGAGGAGTAAATCAATACTGTATCCACACGATTATCTCATCTCCCACTCTTTTATTTTTTATTTGATTATTTTAGTTCCATTTAATTTTAGCTTTATTTATTTTTATTGTTATTTTGTTTATTCACTAATCATTGTTTATTTTTGTGTTTGTGTAGGTGATTATGAAGAGAGTTACATGAAAAATTCACTTAGAGAACAAAATCCATGAAGATCCATGGAATGCCATGGATTGAATTTTATAGCCAAATATAGTTTCTAGGTTCTTTTTATTTAGTTGTTTATTATTATTTTGTTGGTTGTTTTATTTTATATTTTGTATTTAATTTTTTTAGGTTTTATTAGTTCTTTAGATCATTGTAATAGCCCCAATAGTGGGAATAATAAAATCTTGTGTGTGTGGTTTGTGTTTATTTTAATTAATTAGGTAGTAAGATTAGGGTTTTAATTGGATGATTAATTAAAATTAATTGTTATAGAGATAATTAGGTGTTTTTACTTAAAATTGAATAATATTTAAATGGATATAATTAGGGTTGTTTGTTAATTATTTTATTTATTAATAATTTGTTATTTAAGGTCATTTTAATTAAATTAGGTTTTTTAGAATAAATAAATTTAATTGATTGTTTGATCTTTTATTTGAGTTTTTTGGTATTTTTTTTTAATGTTTTTGGGCTTGTTTATTTATTTTTGTGTGTTTTAAGCCTAAAGCCCATATTAGGTTTTAACCAATTTAATTAATTTTAGGTTTAGGTAGTTCTTTTTGGTCTATCTTTTAATTAGCCCATTTCATTTAATAGGTTATTAATTAATTAAGTCTAAATTTTAATTAAAATTCATCTTTAGGCCCATAATTAAACTAAATTTAGGGTAGAAATAATTTAGTCTCATTTAGTTAATTTAGGCATAGACCCACCTAAGATAATTAAAATTATTTAGACTTAGCCCATTAAATTTTAGCCTTTTCCATAATTCGTAGATTTAAGATCACCTTATAATTAAAACATGTAAAACTAGGCCCACTAATTTAAATACTTCATAATTTGTAGATTTAGGGCCATTTTTAGAATTTAAATAAATAGACTTAGGTTCACTTAATTAAAATTAAATAGGAATTAGGCCCATTAGTCTTTAGGGTCACTTATAAATTAAAACATGTAGATTTAGCCAATTTAATTAAAATTAATGTAGATTAGACTAACTTAGGGATTATGAATTTAAATGAATGCATTGTTTACTTGTATTTTTCATGACTAGTTTGCCTGGAGTTAATTGTTTAAATATGGGTTTATATGAAATTTCATATAAATAGAGGATAAGATAATAATTCATTACGTAATTATAAATGAACATGAGATTGAAAGAAGTTAGTATTATGTATCCATAATCTCCTAGTTGTGGTGCTAACTTTCTTTTAGAGAATCAAGTACCACCATTTTTGATTTGTCCCAGTTATTACCCTGGGTGGCGACTCCTAATCTCCATGCCATGTCTTTGTGACAGTGATAAGTGTATTCTCTAAAGCCCTAAGGTTAACAGTGTTACAGTTGCTAAAATCTTAGGCAGGCGCTAAACCTCGTTGTCTATAGATTTCAATTCAAATTATAAATGAAGCATAGCATAGTAACACATTTAACTTGTGAACTTGAAACTATTATTGTTTTAAAGCTTGAATCGTAAATAAGTAATTCAAGTAGTAACAAGCTGAGTGAAAAAAATTTCAACACATTAATTCTAGTTCATTAAAAAACATTAAAACACTCATTTGATTGTTAATATAAAAAGAATAAAAAGGCTGGAACATTTACTTACCAAAATAGCTTATAAAACACACTTAACTATTTCACCAAATTATTTAGTTTGTACCAGCAACTTCCTTGTCTTTTACAATACATAACACATGCAATTGTATTTATAAATCATCAATATAACAATACTATCTACTGGCCTAATATTCCATCCCTAAGTAATATTCAAAATATGCAATTCAATTCAATTCTACAAATCTGGTTTATTTATTCTAAAAGGGCTATTTTCAGGCCTAAATTCAAAATTTTTTTGGAACTTATAGAAAAGAAATTATGAGCTCAAATTTTAAAGAAACTTAGATTTATATGTCTATTACATTCTATCAAAAATTCACTTCATTTGGACAATTAAAAATGAAGTTATAGATGTCTAAACACAACTAGTTTAATTACTCTAACAGATTGAGTAATAAAAAGTACAACCTTGTTGGACAATTATACAAGCAGAATAAGATCTAACTCAAAACTAAAAACTTACAATGGACTCTTCAAATATTCCTAAAAATCAAATTAATCTTTAGGTTTTCTAGCTCATGTTATGATAAAAACATAAAGACTGAATAATGAGGAATTTAGAAAAATGGTAGCTTGCTAACCCTAACTTAAATCAACAAAAAAAATAAAATTACTTACTAATTGAATCACTAGAGCTTTTAAGGATATGATTAATGGTTAGAAATGGTTTAGACCTTGAAGTTAGCTCACAAAAATAAGCTCCACTTGAAGAATTGAAAACTCTCTCTATCTCTCTTTTTTCTTCTAAGGAAGTGTTGTTTGTTTACTTTATTCTTAAGCATATACATTTATATGCAACTAGCCATGAATTAGGAAAGATTCTAAGGCTTTTTAGGATAGATTAAAAGGTAAAATACCCCTTCTGACCTATAATGAAATTCTAATATTGCCTATTAACCCTCAAACTTTTAATTATTCATTCTAGTACAATTATTTGTTTCAATTGAGCCCTTGTACATGGTGATTGAAAATTATTTCCTAGCATATATATATATGACCCAAAATTTTTATAAATTATTAAATTAAAATTCTGGGATTTGCAGTGTTAATAATTAATTTTTAATTTTATTTTTGTTATGATATTTGATTATTTATGAACTTAAATTTGAAATTTTTATGTCAAATATTATTTTAATAATATTATTATTATTTAAAGATTAATTAGTGTTAATTAATATTTGATAATTAGTATTTATGTAACTTTATTAAATTTAAATTAATTGTTGAGTATATATATAAGTGTGTGAATAATTGTAGGGGAGATATTTTTATTTTTAAATTAATAAAAGTTGTACTTGTATTTTTATCAACTATATATATATATATATATGAATTATTTATTTTTGTATTTATTTTTGGTACTTTTAAAAAAAATTTTTGTTATCAAAAAATGTGTAGCAGCATAGCATAGCAAAGCCCCCCTCCCCCTGCCCCATGCAATTCTTTTTCCCCTTTCTTTTCTCTTCCTCACACACTGTAACCACCCTATCCACTGACAACCACCACCACCTCCTTGCCATGCCGTCACTAGCTCTTCCTCTTTTTGCCATTCTTTCTCTCTCTCCATTTCTTTTTCTTTTCGGCACCTTGAGGTTCAAGGGTTTGCCGGCGCTGCCTTTGGCCACCCCTTGGCCTACCATTAGTCTCGTTTAAATCCTTAATCTCTAGGCTTCAAAACCCCTCCATCAATTTTGATTTCCAAGTCTAGTAAGCCCCTCAACTTTGAGAAATTCTATTCTAGGTTTTTATATTAATTTGTGAAATTGAGCTTGTTTATTGTTGATTCATGTTAAATTGAGTTTAGATTAGTTAAATTGAGGTTGTGAGCTATCCAGATGATTTTTATTTATTTTTTTGGAATTTTTAAAAAATTCAAAATTTTTAGGTCTCGATTACTGTTCATGCAGTTCCAGGTTTGATTAATTTTTATATTTTTAATAAATCATACTAATTATTTTGAGAAAGTTTTGCGAAGGAAGTTTATTGTAATTATGCACTGAATTTTTATGATAAATTTTTTTAATGTTTATGCCAAAATGGAATTTTTGGAAAAATAATTATAAATTAGTAATTTTTATTAATTTATGTAAAATATTGATAATTATGATGTTTTAGGCAGATTTTGAGTAATAATAGTATTAAAATAATTTTTATAATTTATTTCCTATTTTTATCTAATTAATATTATTTTTTGAAAAATATTAGAATAATAAACTTAATTATTGTTTTTAAGCTTAAATAAGTTATTTGTTGATTTTTTGATATATTTAAGTAATTTAAATGGTTATTTGCAATTAATGTTATTTAATTGTAAAATTTGAATTAATTATGTTTATGGAAAAAAAATTAAATATAAGTTAGAATTTTACTATTTTTTTGGAAAATAAAAATGCTATACGTTTTGTTGTGGAAACAAATGAATTTGTGGTATTTAAATGAGATTTTATGTTTTTTAGCGATTTTAAAGAAAATTATATTATTTTATTATTTTTGTGAATTGTGGTTTTCGGTTGGCCATTTAATGCAGTTCGGGGGCTCAACCTGAGATCGGTGATTGTGTGAATATTCGAAGTGTATTTTAGTGTAGGAACAAATTTACTTTAAGTAGAGAGATGTCCGTTTTACAAAGGAGACTACCAAATTTTTGGTGGATTTCTTGTAAAACGTGACATTGGCCTGTGTCAAATTTCTAGTTTTAGTTGAATTTTTATCTTTGGTCGAGTCAGTTTCATCAATTCCATATTTTTCATAATTTTTGAGAATTTTCATGAATTTATTTTATTTTATTTTATTTTACGAGCATATTTTAAATAAATATTATTTATTTTAAAGAACTCTAGGATATGAGCTGTAGCACTAGGGCAACAGAGAACACGTTGCCCGACACGCTCAACCTGTGAGTTAATTTTATAAAATGTGTGTTGCACATATTTTATTATATTTTCAAATAATTAAATATAATAAAGAAATGATTTTATGATTAATTTATGAATATATTTATATTGTCATATGCATGATCGTTCCTTCTATATTTGTGAGTAGAAATTGAAAGCATGTTTAAGGGAAATTATTTTGTGATGTTTTATTTGATTATTATTTAATCATTTAATTATTACTTATTTAATGATTTATTTATTTTATTTATTTATTTATAATTTAAATTGATTTGGAGATAATGGTAGAACATACTACCTAGTGGGTGTCATTAGGACCACGTGGGTATGGGTAATATCTCAGTATATGTTTAAATTGTGAAATAGCCTTCGTGGAGCGTATGCTCTTGGGCAAGTGTAAATGGTTAGAGCTTGGTGGAGCTAGTGCTCTCATGCATGATAAAAGGATGTAATTCAGTTGAGCTTGCTTTTGGGACATCAATATGGAATAAGTGAAATGATTATGGTAGTAACTCAGTTGAGCTTGCTCTTGAACTGCAGTTACTTGGATTAAAGAGAGCCGAAGGGCTATTAAAATATGGGTTTAGGTGTTCTACCAGACTTTCTGTCAAATATAATTATTTTACATATTTTTTTTCTTACAAGGATTTCATATTAAATTGATTTAAGAATTATAAATAGATTTTATTTAAATATTATTGTCAAAGGAAATGATTTTAATGATTATGATTACTTTATTTACATTTATTTTGGAAAGGGGTTATAACAAATGTTTTTATAAACTAGCATGCATTTTATAGAATTAATTAATTCAGTGAGGTATGATTCCCCTTAACTTATTTTTTTAGAACCTCACAGTTAACTTCTTAGTGTTCCCTATCTGCGCTCGGTTCATCTTCACCGGCTGCACTATATATGTTGGATTGATATATGTACTGTATAATTAAATTCTAGACACCACAGTAGTTATCTATGAACTTGTGTTATTTGTATTCTAAATTGAAATGTTATTGTATTTGAACAATATTATTATATGTATTTAACATTGTGCATTTGTTATTAGTTTATGGTTAAGTGTATTAGGTCTATTTCAAGAAAAGTTTTTAAGGCTTACTATGGGTTATAGGTACTTTAAGTATTCCCATTCCCTAGTGCTGGTCACGTACCTTTTAGTTCGAGTCGTGATAAAGTTGGTGTTAGAGCATATGTTTTATTTCAACTCTAATGATCTTTACGTTATGTTTTTCTTGAACTACTATAGTAATTAGGTTGATAATGTCGATTGTTGTCCTTGTTCTTAGAATTCTGTGTTATGGCTATTTCATGTTATGTTTATTCAATGTTACATTTTAAATTCTCTTTGTTTTGTTTCTTTCAAAATGAGAAGGAGAGTATGAGATGCTTCTATTGTAGCAGCAACATATGATGAGGATGAGCATTCCGTTCATGATGAAGTCCTTCCCCTTACTCCTTGGTGTTAAGGAAGGGGTAGGGGTAAGGGTAAACCTAGAGCAAAAGTAGCTCAGATGCAAGAATAAGAGCAACATATAGGATAAGGAGTTCCTGAGGTTGCTCTTGAATCTTTTGCAATTGGTATGGCAAGCATCAACTAAGGCTTGGCAACTTTGAATCAAGCCATGCCTTTAGTTCAGTAGATGTTATAGTAGAGGAGTCAGGGGATGTCCGATGCAGATGTAACATTGCTGTACTCTAGAGTGGGGTTGAGTTTCCTTTGATGGCACAGGTGATGCATTAGATTTTCTTAATATTATTGAGGCCATGGCTTGCATAGGCTACACTGACTATCAGAGGATTATGGTGGTAAAGCTATCTATTCAGTCCGCAGCTCAGGACTGGTTTATGTAGTCCATCTAGTCACGTATGACTATGATGTCTTGGTTGGAATTTAAGGAACAATTTATAAGGTATTTCTGTCCAGCATCGATGAGGGATAACTATAGATGGTAGCTACTGCATATTAGTAAGTGTGATCGGTTAGTTGTAGAGTATACTCATGAGTTCCTCACGTTGGATCATCATACTATAGATGTGATGCAGGATGATAGGAGAGCAATAGAGTTATTTATGACTGGTTTAGGTGCAGCCTATATAAGCATCTGGACTGAGGACTAAAGATTGGATGATGGGTTTTCCGCAAGTATATGGATTCGTACAAGTAGTAATTAAATATCTATCCCACAGAGATTGCAAATTGACTACAGTGATACTAATTATGTTTGTTTGTTTAAACAATGAAAAAGGGTATTTTGAATTAAACTAAAAATTAAACTAAGACAAAACACAAAAATCACAATGAAATAACAATCACTTTAGAGAGCTAGGGTTCTTATTACTAATTCAACCTTTATTTAAGATAAATTAATTGCTAAGCCATACCTAACCTTAATCCAATTTGAGGGTTTCTTAAGAATCATAGGCTTTCCTCCTAAGACAACCCTACGATTAACTAAGTAAATTGATGTTCTCAGATTTAAAGCTCTCGCCTACTAACTGTTCGGTTAACCTAGTTTAAGCACCAACCCTTAATCAATATTAGTTGCTTAAGTGTTTCTCAACTAATAAAGCATCTAACAAGTTATTATTTAAATCCAATACAACCTATCTCTCGATCAAGTTTTATTGTGTATATTCAATCAAAGGGTGATCAATCCTAAGAAGACATTAAGTTCAACAACAATCAAAGGATCTAGATTAATGGCTTAGGTTTAATTGTGATTAGCCCATGGTTGAATTGCAACAAGAACCCTAACTAATAATTTAGCTACTCATGTTAATTGTATGAGATAAAGAAAAAGAATAAAAGAAAATAGACATCATCATTAAATTAAAATTAAGAATGAATAAACACAATTGAATAGAAGAAACCCCTTGTTCAATAGAAACTTGATGTTCTTAAATTCTTATTCTCAAATCTCCAAACTAAAATAAGTAAGAAAAATCCTTGTTTTTTCAAAACTTCTCTAAGAAAAATTGTATCTCCCAAAAAGTGATGATAAGAAAAAGAATAATCCTTATAGTTTCTGGTGGCTACCCTCTTATAAAACCCTAATTACTAGCCCTAGGGTTATATCCGTGTGAAATCTCCCTCTTGTCCTTCATGTGTCAGTAATTAAATTCACCTCTGACTTTCCTAATTACCAGGTCACACAGCCGTGTGCAAAATGCGCATGGCCGTGCACATCATTTTTTCAGCATTTCAGCATATTGATCTCCATTGCTTTTTAGGCTCGCTTCAAGTGCTCACGATTCCCATATAACCTTCCTCTACTGTTCTTTGACTTCCCTAAATACATAAAAATCAACAAAAAAGAAACCAACTAATACGTAAAAATAAATAAACACACAAGACATGCAGTAAGTACCCAACTAAATAAAAACTGAATAAAAGAAACATAAACTTAACTGAAATTGAATTTTTCCTAAGACAAAGACTAGTTAATAAAATGCATTTTTCACACTCATCAAATTCCCCCACACTTGAATATTTGCTTGTCCTCAAGCAAAACCTGAAAATACATATCTACCTAAAAAATCATACTCATTAACTAGCTTGAACTTGACTAACTACCATAATCTTCCTTTAATAAAAAGTTTATAAACTCAAAAAGTAAAACAACAACTGAGGTCAAGAATATATTGTTATCGTGTGCAGAGCATACTTTTCTAGTGAAAATATGAAAACAAACGATTGATACTCAAGAAAAATAAAAAAAAGTAGGAATCATGCCAACAATAAAAAGGCTAAGAAGTTCATTAATCAATATCTTCCCAATCTCAGCATCCCCCACCTTTCTTGTGTTACTGAGCATTGGAGTAGAAGGAGCATTTAAAAGATTTTTCTTTTCAATTTTAAGCTCCAAACGAGTGTGTTTTACGCTCCATCTCGCTTCTTAATTGATTTTTTTTAACAGAAAATTTATAACCACTCTAAAGCAGCCTCAAATTCCTACTCATAAATACTTTTCTCAAATATTAATAATCTAGATTCACTTGTTCAATAGAAAAGTAAGCATTAATGTTCATTAAAATGTAAAAATTCTTAACCATAAGTTGCTCTTCTAATTTAAAAATTTAAAACGATCCATTAAGGGAAGATTAAGGCATTTCTTCAAAAAAACTAAGATTAATGAACAAGGTTCTAAAGGTATATATGTTGCAAAAATTCAAGTGTAAGAGCAAGGCACAAACACAAAAAAAAAAAGGTAAAAATAAGTAAATAAATAAAGTATGTAGACTCTTAAAGTAAAACAAACACACAAGAATACAATCATGAAAAGAAAATAAATAAATAAAACAAAATTAGAGAACAATATACTCCCTTTATTTCGGTGAAACTAGAGGGGGAATATATGGTGTGACCATGATGCACTTTACAACTTCATTTATAGCTTTATATCTTTTGCTTTGAGGAAGGATGCGAAAGATTTCATCAATTTGAAGTTGCAACCTTTTAGCTCTGGATTCACAACTAACAAGCTCGCAAAATAAAAAAATTTTAATTCCTCCCCCACACTTAAAATGTGCAATGTCCTCATTGCAACATCCATAATAGGAAAATTTTAAGGAATTCGAATTGTCTTGTGCATCAGGTTGCATGGCTTGTGCAAAATGCACATGGCCGTGCTACCTGATTGACGTTGTATCACGCACGGCCATGTGCATTTTACGCATGGCCGTGCTACCTGCTAGCACAATTTTTTTTACATCATATTGGTAGGACAAGCCTCACATATTTATTGCACAATTGGGGAATTATGGAGTGTTAGGAAGTGGAAAAATTCCACTTAAAACAAATTTCGTGTCTTTTCTAAAAGTTAGGTCTATTTCGTCACACAGCCATGTGTGAAATGCACACAGTCGTGTGTCGAATTCTGGCATTGTAAGGCGCATGACCATGTGACTTGATGGTTCAGAAGTGGCGATGCAAGACGCACGACCATGTGTAAAATGCACACGGCCGTGTGACCTATATATGCAAACTTCATAAATTCACTGAATTAAAAATTCAACACACATAGACAAGCAATGCATCATAAATTTAAATTACAAGTCATTCGAACGAAAAATTCCACCAAACATTTAACTCACAAAACCTTTTCTAGAGCTCCAACCTTTCTTTCATTCCCTGAAATGCACCAGAAACAATCATAAAAAATAGAATAAACTTGCAAAAATGTAAAAAAAATAACCACTAATAAAAACAAAAAATACAAATACAAATACAAATAAAAAATAATAATAATCTTGGTTGAGCCCCCAAGAAGCGCTCTTTTAATGGTCCATGAGCTAGACCATCAAATTGATCATCCAGTTAATTCCCTCAAGTATGAAACTTGATGGAACTCCTCAAATGTGCTTCCATGGTATAGCTTTAACCTTTGCCCATTCACTTTGAATGTGTCTCCTTTTATGTTGCTCAATTCTATAGCTCCATGAGTATATGAATGAGTCACTATATACGAATCCTGTCCATCTACTTTTCAACTTTCTAGGAAACAATCTAAGCCGTGAGTTGAACAACAAAACTTGATCACCTTCCTTAAACTCCTTGATTCTTACTCTTACATCATGCCATCTCTTAGTACGTTCTTTATAAATCCTTGAATTTTCATTAGCAGCTTCCCTTATCTCTTCAAGTTCATTCAACTGTAACATCCTTCTCTCAGCTGCGTTCTTGAAGTCAAAATTCAAGGCTTTCACTGCCTAGTAGGCATTGTGTTCAATCTCAACGGGAAGATGACATGCTTTTCCATAAACCACCCTAAAGGGAGACATCCCAAGAGGTGTTTTATAAGTTGTTCTATATGCCCACAAAGCATCATCAAGCTTCCTTACCCATTCTTTCCTTGACTTACTTATTGTTCTCTCTAAAATCTTCTTCAACTCCCTATTACTCACCTCAACTTGTCCACTAGTTTTCGGGTGATAAGGTGTAGCTACCCTGTGCGTCACACCATAGTGAGCTAATAAAGCTTCCATATTTTTGTTGTAGAAGTGTGTTCCCCCATCACTTATGATGACTCGAGGCATTCCAAATCAAGAGAATAGCTTCTTTAGGAACTTGCAAACAACCCTTGCATCATTGAATGTGCATGCTTGAGCTTCCACCCACTTGGAAACATAATCCACACAAACAAGAATATACTTGTTACCATCTGACACTGGAAATGGTCCCATGAAATCAATGCCCCAAACATAAAAAATTTCCACCTCTAGAATTCAAAATTGGAGCATTTTATCCTTCTTTAAAATGTTTCCACTCCTTTGGCATGCGTCACAATGCATTACAAAATCTCTAGCATTTTGAAAAATTGTTGGCCAATAGAACCCTGTTTCAAGAACCTTAGCAGTTGTTCGTTGTGGTCCATAATGTCCACCGTTGACCCTCCCATGACAGTGTTGTAAGATGTCTCTTGCTTCCTCATTTGTTACGCATCTCTTGACTATGCCATCATTGCATAGTTTCCATAAGAATGGCTCATCCCAAATGTAGAACTTAGCATCATGAATCAACTTTTTCTTTTGCTGAGGAGTGAACTCTTTTGGAATTTCACCCACTGACAAAAAATTTGCTATATCAGCAAACCAAGGAGCACCCATAAATTCTATAGCAAAAAGCATTTCTTCAGGGAACATCTCCTTAATAGGCTCTTGCTTATCACTTTCCTCGTGTTTCAACTCCAACCTTGAAAGATGATCAGCTACTACATTTTCAGCTCCTTTCTTATCTTTGATCTCAATATCAAACTCTTGCAATAGAAGTACCCATCTTATGAGCCTTGGTTTTGAATCCTTTTTGTTCATTAAATACTTCAATGTTGCATGATCTGTGTATATAATTGCCTTAGATCTAAGGAGGTACGATATGAGCTTATAAAAAAAAATATAATAGCCAGCATCTCCTTTTCTGTAGTAGCATAATTCAACTGAGTATCTATCAATGTTCAGCTCGCATAATAGATCACATGCAACCTATTCTCCTTTCTTTGGCTAAGAACGACTCCTATTGCATGATCACTGGCGTCACACATCAACTCGAATGGTAGACTCCAATCTGGTGCCATCGCTATAGGAGCAGAAACAAGTGCTTGTTTCAACCTATCAAAAGCCAATTTGCAGTCATCAGTAAAATCAAAAGGTGAATCTTTTTCAAGTAACTTACAAAGGGGTTTTGAGATTTTTGAGAAATCCTTGATAAATCGCTTATAGAAGCCTGCATGACCAAGAAAACTCCTAACTCCTTTAACATTTGTGGGGTACTGCAGCTTCTCAATTGCCTTCACCTTTGCTTTATCAACTAGAATGCTTTGAGTTGAAATCTTATGTCCAAGTACAATACCTTCATCTACCATGAAATGACACTTTTCCCAATTCAGCACCAAATTTGTTTCCTCACAATGTGCTAGAACTTGCTCCAAATTGCTTAGACATCCTTCAAATGAATTTCCATAGACAGAAAAATCATCCATGAAAACATCCATGATCTCCTCCACTAAATCTGCAAATATAGCCATTATACATCTCTGAAAAGTTGTAGGAGCATTACATAACCCAAATGGCATCCTCCTATATGCAAATGTGCCATAAGGACATGTAAAGGTGGTCTTCTCTTGATCTTTTGGAGCTATTTCAATTTGATTGTAGCTTGAATAACTATCCAGGAAGCAATAAAAAACATGTCCTGCTATTCGCTCCAACATTTGATTAATAGAGGGTAATGGGAAATGGTCTTTCCTTGTGGATGAGTTCAGTTTCCTATAATCAATGCACACTCTCCATCCATTCACAACTCTTGTAGGAATGAACTCTCCTTTCGTATTTTGCACAATCGTTATTCCCCCTTCTTTGGCATACACTGAATTGGGCTAACCCAAGAATTGTCAGAGATTGGATAAATAATTCCTGCATCAAGTAGTTTGACCACTTCTTTCTTTACCACCTCTTGCATGTTCGGGTTGAGCCTCCTCTATCTTTCAATGGTTGGCTTGTATCCATCCTCCATCAAAATCTTATGCATGCAATAAGAGGGACATATTCCTCTTATATCCAAAATCTACCAACCGATTGCCTTTATTTTTCTCTTCAGCATGTTCTCTAATAAATCCTCTTGCTCCTTGCTAAGTTTAGAAGATATAATCATAGGTAAAGTTTGGTCGTCACCAAGAAAAGTGTATCTTAAATATTGAGGTAACGACTTCAAGTCTAGTTTTGATGGTTTTATGATTGAGGGTGGTGTGGGTTCAGTGTTTGGTAGTTGTATGTGTGGTTGGTTCAGGTATTTGAGAGTCACTTCTTCTTGAGAAGATTGTACTTGTAAGCACTTATCAATATTCTCAACTTCTAAAGACCGTGCCAACCTCCGTCGTTGGACTTCATTCACACATTCATCAATGACTTCAATTCGTATGAAAAAATCTTCATTATAGGGATATTTCATAGTCTTATAAATATTAAACCTACAGGTCTCTTCCCCCACTCTTAATATAAGAGTTCCATCATAGACTAAAGGAAAATGCATGGCCATGCTGAATGAATTGATAAAGAGTTATCATTTTCAGTCTACTTGGAATCAAGTCATAATATTGAACTATATAAGGATGACATTCTATGCCTTATGTTCAATTAAGATATCATGTGATAAAGGGACGATAAAATTCATTGTAATTAGGTTATGTCATATTATTGACTTCACATGACTTGGGTAGTCATAATGTCTTGCTAGAGGCCACTTATGACTTGTAGGCCTAAATAGAGATTTAGGCCCACTGCCAATGTTATGTGACCCTACAGTGTCACATATTTAGAATAAGCCCAAAACGAATATAGGTTTAATAAGCCCAAAATAAACTCTGTGGAAATAAATAATTAAAGTGTTTTATTTATTTAAGATAAATGTTATTTTAAATAAATAAATAAATAAGATATTATTTTTAATTTGTTTTAAAAAAAATCAGAATATAATAAATGGAAGTTACCAAAAGGTCATCGGTAGGTGAAACCCTAATTTGGAGTCTATAAATATGTTATATTCTCTAGGGTTTAACACACTTGTTTTTCCTGCCTCTAAAACGGTTTTCTCTCTTCTTAGAAAATAAACACAGAGTTTTTCTTTTGTTCTTGATTTGTAAGACAATAAAGAAAGTTGCTAGCACACACTCCAATTCGTTTTGTGAAGGGCTGTTCATATGGATACCTATAGAGGACGCATCCTCTTGGAGACGTTTAGATCTGAACCACCAAAGCAAAAAGCTCGAGGTAAGGTATCACCGGTGTGAACCTCCTCTCATCCTTCCAGAAAATCTTGCCTCTTCTGTGTCTTAGTGAGATTATTGGAACCCTAGATTTTATCAAGTAGTCAAATTACATGGATCCAGGGATGGGAATGTGATAAATTTTTAATTTTTTCACTGCGTTTGTATCATGAAACCCAACAGACATGCAGGTAGACCAAGTAGTAGAGGATCCACTCAACCTTCTAGTTCCTAGCAGGCTGGTCATGGGTAGGCTAGGGTGTTCACTCTAACTCCTCAGGATGCTCAAGCATCTAATACAGTGGTTATGGGTATTCTCTTTGTGTGTTCTTTTAAAGCTAGAGTTTTATTTGATCTTGGTCCATCACATTCCTTTGTTTCACCTGTCTTTGCTTTGAGGATGGAGTAGCAACTATCCGAATTATTATTTCCTTTGTTTGTAGTGACTTTACTTAGTGATGAGTTGGAGACAAACATCTTCTTTCCATTTTTTCTTGTGTTGGTAAAAGGTAGAGAGTTGCTTGAAGATTTGGTGTTGTTGGATGTGATCGATTTTGATGTGATCTTGGGGATGGACTGGTTAGCCCAACATTATGCTACTTTAGATTGTCAGGAAAAAGAGGTGATTTTTAGAATCCCTAATGATGAAGAGTTTTGGTTTCGAGGAAACAAGTGTTTGATGCCTCAAAATCTTATTTCTGCTATCACAGGTAGGAAAATTCTTAGAAGGAAATGTAAAGGTTATGTAGCTGTGGTCAGAGATACAAAGATGGATGTAGGGGTAATTGAGAAGGTGCCTATGGTGTGCAAGTTTCCTGATGTGTTTCCTAAAGAATTACTAGGATTGCCACTAGACAGAGAGGTAGAGTTTTGTATAGATGTTATACCGGGTATAGATCCTATCTCGATGCCACCTTATAGAATGGCACCGACAGAATTGAAGGAGCTTAAGGAGCAGTTGTAAGAATTATTTGATAAGGGTTTTATCAGACCTAGTTCATCTCCTTGGGGTGCTCCAGTGCTGTTTGTGAAGAAGAAGGATGGTAGCCTTGGATTGTGCATTAATTATAGATAGTTGAACAAAGTCACCATTAAGAACAACTATCCTCTCCCTATGATTGATGACTTGTTTGATTAGCTTCAAGGATCTCAGTGCTTTTCTAAGATTGACTTAAGATCTAGGTATCATTAATTAAGGATTATAAGTGGAGATGTACCCAAGACTACATTTCAAACGAGATATGGCCTTTATGAATTTTTGGTGATGTCCTTTAGGTTGACTAATGCCTTATCAGCATTTATGGACTTGATGAACCAGGTGTTTAGGCCATTTTTGGATATATTTGTTATAGTCTTTATTGATGATATCTTGGTATATTCGAGGAGTGAAGCCAAGCATATCATGCATTTAAGGATGGTGCTTCAAACTTTGAGAGAGCATCAACTGTCTGCCAAATTCTCTAAATGTGAATTTTGGTTGGCAAGTGGCATTTTTCGGCTACGTGGTGTCTAGAGATGGCATATAAGTGGATCCTAAGAAGATAGAAGCCATTACAAAATGGCCAAGGCTAATGACAGTGATAGACATTAGGAGTTTTCTAGGTTTAGACAGTTATTACAGGAGATTTGTGAAGGATTTCTCCAAGATTGTAGTGCTTTTAACAAGGCTAACTCAGAAAAATGTCAGGCTTGTTTGGACTGATAAATATGAAAAGCACATCCAATTGCTTAAGGACTTGTTGATTTCATCTCTAGTTTTAACTTTACCTTTAAGTAATAAAGGGTATACAATGTACTATGATGCTTCCAGAGTAGGATTGGGGTGTGTATTAATGCAGAATGGGAGAGTGGTTGCTTATTCTTCATGACAGTTAAAGAAGCATGAGCAAAACTACCCTACCCATGATTTGGAAATGGCAGCTATGGTATTTGCTTTGAAGATATGAATGCATTATTTATATGGTGTGACTTGTGAGATATACACCGACCACAAGAGCTTAAAATATATCTTTCAGTAGAGAGACTTGAATCTGAGATAGAGGAGATGGATGGAACTTTTGAAAGATTATGATTGTCTATTCTTTACCATCAAAGTAAAGCAAATGTGGTAGATGACGCACTGAGTAGGAAGTTAGAAGGCAGTCTTGCTCACATTAGCACTGAAAGGAGGCCAATAATTAAAAAGCTGCATGGACTTATTGATCAGGGGTTACAGTTGAAAGTGACAAAGAAATGTCTTTTAGCTCAATTAGAGTATGACCAATGTACTTGGATAGAGTTAAAGCAGCTCATAGAAGAGATCCATAGTTGCAGAATATTATGTTTGAAGTTCAACAAGGTCAATCTAGAGACTTTATTATTGATAGTGATAGCACGTTACATTTGGGCAAAAGGTTGTGTGTACCTGATGTGGATGATTTAAGAAAGGAGATTATGGAGGAAGCCTATTTTTTGCTTATAGCATTCATCCAGGTTCTACCAAGATGTATCATAATTTAAAAGATACATATTGGTGGAATAGAATGAAGAGAGACATTGCAAAATTTATGTTCAAGTGTCTCACTTGTCAGTAGGTGAAGTTGGAACACCAGAGGCCTTTGGGATTGTTGCAGTAGTTACCTATCCCAGAGTGGAAGTGGGATATGATTGTTAAGGATTTTATAAGTAAATTGCCTAATATGTTAAGTGGCTATGTTGCTATCTGGGTGATAATTGACAGACAGACTAAGTTAGTTCACTTTCTGCCAATTAAAAAGATGTACTCTACTAACAGGTTGGAAAGATTTATGTTAATCGGATTGTTTGTCTTCATGGAGTACCTATTAGTATAGTGTATGACAGAGGTGCCACTTTTACTTCAGTTCTTTGGTAAGAATTACATAAGGCTTTGGATACAAGGTTGGATCACAACATAACTTTTCATCCTCAAACTGATGGTCAGTTTGAGAGGACCATTTAGACTTTGGAGGATATGCTTTGGATGTGTGTGATGGATTTTGGTCACTATTGGGATGTACACTTGCCATTGATTGAATTTGCATATAACAATAGTTATCATGCTAGTATTGACTTATGATTACCTTTGATATAACAACAGTTATCATGCTAGTATTGACTGGGATTACCTTTGATATAATAACAATTATCATGCTATTACTGGGATTACCTTCAGGGATACTCTGGTTCCTTTTGATATCCACTACTGCACTCTTTTAGAGGATGCTAGGAATCACTATGTTCATGATTTGCTCAGGTTCATTCCGACATGGAAGAATTGGAAGAACATGCTTCTTTCTTCTCTTGTTCAAGGTTTCAGGAGATTACCTACCACCACACATCGTTAGATCTTTTGGAAGGTGCGATATTTCTTATTAATACTGCTAAGCATTACCCTTTTTTGTGAGACTGGTCATAAGGTTAGCATTGCTCTTTTTGGTCCCCTTTAAGACTTTACTAGAATTGCTATTTTCGATTGGGGATCTGTAACTCTTGCCTATCTTTACTATAGACTAGATACCGTCTGTAGAGGTACTGTGATGATGTGCGACTTCTGGCATGTCTTGCATGTATGTCTTCTATGTGTCTAGCACCTGTTTTAATTTTGCTCTTTACCTCTTTTCATTTCTACTATTCTCTTCTTTCAGATCCGGGCCATTGAGATCGGGATGATCCAAGGCTTCAACATTATTAGCTTTGACATGAGTTTTCCTCTGATGCAGAGATGGGTTCTTCTCATTTAGCTAGTATCAAGTATGATTTGCAGACTTATCAAGACCAACTAAACTCCTTGGAGTGGGACCTAGTAAGATAAATTTAATTTTTAATATTTAGCCAATTGTAAAAGTTAAATAAGTTTTATTTGAATGAATTTGCAAGTTATATCAGATTGGCTGGTTGGTGCTGAAGACATTCAGTGATACGATTTCATGACTATAGACTGTGAGGCTTGAGACTATGAGGATTTTGCTTCTTAGTTACAGTTTCCAGATGTAGTATCTTGGTGAGCATGTTTATAATTGGCATATGGGACCTTCCAGGAGGCATGTTCCTTATCCTATTCCTTCTTCGATGTTGTGGAATTGCAGCATGATTGGTCATGAGCTTAGAGCAACTCTTAAGGGATATGACACTTTGACTCTATTCAAGCATTCTCATCACTATCAAGAGTATATTCAGGAGAATCTCTTAGAGCAGGTTCCTACAGACCTACCTGAGATATGCTTTCTGCCACCGTTCCTCACTATCACCATTTTACTTTGTCTCTTTCATCACTATATATGATATTTGCTTTTCTGTACAAGTTGAAGAAGCTATTGATGTTGCTATAGTGGAGGAGACTAAGGGTGATATTAAGAGGACTGAGTAAGAGGTTGAGCATACTCTGCACAGTGGAGCTGTTTGAGGTGATGCTCCCTCGAGTACCATTTTAGGCGATGTTCTCCCACTTGATAGGTCTATGTGCTACTAACCTCTTGTTGAGCAGCACATGTATTTTGATGTAGCTTAGATTCCTAGCTTTCCTCCTCTTGATGCTTCACATGTAAGTTCATTTTTCATTTCCAATCCTACACAGATTGACACTTGTTATTGAATTAGTATATATGATTTTACAAATCCCTTAAACACAGGTAGAGTATTTATATAGACTCACCTTATCCCAGAGACTATTTACTATGTATATCAATGATAGTTGGAAGGTTAGTATATACAACAAGTATACAAATGTATGCATGATTCTAACTATTCTTGATGCAATAGAGTTATGCTGGGGATCTTGAATATGAGAACGAGAGGCTTCACCGATAATTTGCTGGTCTTGGCTTTGACGATCATGATGCTGGGACTTCTATGCTAGAACGATGATCTAGCTAAAGGGTTAAGTCCTTGGCTAGACATTAGAGCTCAGGATGACTGATCTTCTTATCTTGCACTTGCATGACTGTACTTTGAATGTTTCATAATTGCTTCACCTCTTATGAATGGATTATGGACTTTTTATTTTGAATCAAACCTTGAAGTCCTTTTTCCTTTTTTTTTTTCTTTAAAAAGTTTGGAAATCTAATCAAAATTATAGATTTTTGATCAGATTTCTAGAATTCCAATTAGAATTCTGGATTTTTGATAGGATTTCTAGAATTTTGATTGGATTTCTGAATTTTTGATCTAAAATTTGGCTTTGGTTCTTCACTTTTTTCTATCTTGATTCCTAACTTGACTTTGATCTAAAGATGTAAAATCCTAATCCCATCCATGTTAGCTTTTGCATCTATATAAGGGGTTTTCCAAAAGGATTGTCTCATATCCCTCTTTTTTATTGGCTTTCATCATGACACAAGCCACCCTTAATTTGATGAAGAAATTCCTCAAAGGCCTTAATGGAGACGATTGGAATAGACTGGTACCCTTCCATGTCAAATCCTTGAAATCTCTTCAACATTTAAAAATAAACCATAATTTTCTTCATGCTATAGCCACCTTCTAAGATGTCAAGGACCATATATTTAGATTCAATGGACAAGAGCAGTATCCATTAATTGAAGATTTTGTTGCTATTCTTGGCTATTCCTTGGACTTAACTGCTGTGATTGCTCTCCTTGATCTTGAGATGTAGTTTCCTAGTAGACTAGTGGCATTCTTTGATATGCCCCCAGGAAATATCTAAATGTACATGCATAACCCTATAACTATTAGTCTTTCTTATTTGATTTCTTCTTGTGAGACTAGGGACAAGAATGATGTTGCCTAGATTAGGACCGTCTCTTTTTACTTATATGCACAATTCCTACTAGTGGCTTCTCATGGAGATACTGACATAAGGATTGCTAGTATCCTAGAACAAGTGGAAGCTGGAGCTAATCATGCGCCTGTCATACTTGTTGAAACTATCATTGGATTAGATAAATTCAAGATTCAGAATCGATTTTCAGGTATTTTTTTTCTTCTTCACATATGTGACCTTTTTTTTTGCCTAAGCTGCCCTTTTAGGTTTCTAACTTATCTTGTTTTTAGATTTAGTTATAGGAGAGATTGAGTCTACTTAATGCCCCCACTAATACTTTGATTTATCAACCTCATCATCTATAGTCTCGCCCCTTGAAGATGAAGGGCAAGCAGACTATAGATCAATGGATTGATTGGATGAAAGGCATTATTGATATTGAGATTACATAGGTCTGTCCTTGGTGGAAGTTGAAGTTTGTAACCATCAACCTGTATGACCACTGTGTTCCTATTCCTAGGTTGCACTTTTGACCTTCTTTTCCCCTTCACGCCTTTGTCATCAATATGGTCACTCACAATTCATTATGGTTGTTATACCTAACTTTGAAGGCTTCCATCTAAGATAAGATTTCTTGGACAAAGTGAGGAACTTGTGGCCTCATAGATCATTAGAGTGGAACATGCACTTGGATGTTGATATGACTACTGATGATAACTACAAGGCCTGAGTTACCATGCAAGCTATAGAACCACCATGATTTGTTAAGTATAAAAGGATTTAAGTATTATTAGATGAGTCATAAAAGAAGAAACAAAAAAAAAATAGTGATCTCATAAGTCTGGTTTTTTAGACTCTCATGTTTTGTTTTTTCTTTAAGTCTTTATACTTTATAATAAAGATAGAATATAGAATATGCAACATCCAACAGAATTCCATTTCAATTTGATTCATTAATTAGGGCCAAAATGAGTACATTTATTACATCACATGACATAACTTCTACTATTAGCTAGTCCTTTTGGATTTTCTAAGTGAACATTTTTCTCTCACTTTTATTTCCTTAATTTTCGCTTGACTAGCCCTTTACGAGTTTTTTGATTAGCGAGATCTCCTATTTTATTTTATCCCCTAATTTTTTCCTACCAACCCTTTATGAGTTTTCTAAACAGTGGCAATGTCCTATTTTTTACCTGACTAGCCTTTTTAGGGTTTCTAGCTAGTAGACCTAATTTTTTTTAAAGGTAGTATTTCTTGAGGTGATCTAAGTTGATTGGCTTAGTGAACTTATTCCCTTATAAATCTAATATTTTTGTAGCTCCCTTAGGTAGAATCATTTTAACTAAATACGATCCTTCTTAATTTGGGATGAATTTTCCTCTTGGATCAAACACCATTTCCCTTGACTACTTTAGCACCATATCTCCAGCCTTTATCTTTACAGGTTTAAATTTCTTGTTAAAGGCTCTTACTATTCTTCTTTGATAACCTGAGTGTGAAATAAAGCTTCCATCCTTTTCTTATCTAGAGATATGAGGTGGTTATATCTCTTTTGTATCCATTCACTTTTAGGAATTTTTGCTTCCATAACAACCCTTAATGATTTGATTTCTGTCTCTGTAAGCAAAACTACTTCACAACCATATAATAATAAGAACAATGTATGTCCTATAGCAGTGTGCATTGTAGTTCTATATCCCTACAAGGAAAAAGGGAGATACTCAGACCAATCTTTATTCATTTTCACCATCTTAGAGAGGATTCTCTTTATATTCTTATTAGCTGCTTCAACTGCACCATTAGCCTAAGGTCGATAAGGTGAAGATTTATAATGCTTAATCCTGTATCTCTGCAATAACTTAGCCATCTTTACCTAAAACTGAATGCCATTGTCTGTCACAACATGATATGGGATCCTATATCTGCAAATGAGATTCCTCTCAATGAACCTTGCCATCTTTCTAGCCTTTAAGGTACCAAAGGATTATGCTTCTATCCATCTAAAGAAATAGTCAATTGCCACTACTATATATTTATGCCTGTTTGAGGCGGTTGGTCTTATCTCCCCTATTATATCTATCCCCCATGTTGCAAAGGGCGATGGAGATGTTAAACTGTTTAACATTATAGGGGTAAGATGATTGAGATTCCTATGTATCTGGTATTGATGACATTGTCTCACTATTTGGATACAATCTTTTTCCATACTCATCCAATAGTACCCTTGTCAAATTATTGTCTTCATCAAAATCATCCTATTCATATGAGATCCACAAACCCCTGCATGAATCTCTCTCATTGCCTGTTTTGCTTCATCCTTTTTTAGACATTTCAATTGTGTTCCATTCAACATTATTTTGTATAATACCCCATCATGACTACCATCATGGCATGCAAGAACACAAAGAGCATATTTTTCTTTTGAAGTCATTTCATCTGGGTACTTCCTTTCCTTGATGAATCTTTGGATGTCGTAAAACCATGGCTTTTCTTCTGGCCCAATTTGAATACTCATAACTAGTTCTTCACCATAACATGAGCTTTCATTTTCATTATCACCAAAAGGCTTCATCATCGACCCTGTTGGTTTATCCCACATTGAAGAAAGTGTTGCCAAGGCATCTGTCATTTGATTCTCATCTTTTGGTAAATGCATGAAGAGACATTTAGTAAAATTTCTCTTTAACTTCTTCAAATAGCAAATGTAAGGTTTCAACCTCTCTTATTTCACTTCCCACTCCTCGTTAGCATGACTAACGACTAACAGGGAATCTCCATAAATCAGTAGGTCTTTAGCGCTAACGGTTAGTGTTGCTTCTACCTTGTAGATACATGCCTCATAGTCAGCCATGTTGTTTGTAACTTTGAAGTCTTAATTCTTAGCCATTGGGATGGTTTCTCCTCTTGGTGTGATAAGAATCACTCCTAGCCCTACTCTATTATTCACAGCTCCATCAAAATAAAGCTTCTATTCACGTTGTTCTATTACTGCTAAATTCTCATCTAGAAACTCTAAATTCCACAGCTCATTCCCTTTAACTGCATTTTGTGCAAGGAATTCTCTATTTCTTTGATGATCTTAATAATGATGTATTCAATGTCAAATTCAATTAAAAGTACCAACCATCGAGACATCATTCCAGTTAAAGTTAGTGCTTGAAACATGTATCTTAGAGGATTTATCTTTGAAAGAACTTGTACCTTGTAAGATTGGAAATAATGCTTAACGTATTTATAGCCCATATCATAATTAAACATGTCTTCTCCACAAGATCATATTTCTCTTCATATGGCAAGAACTTTTTACTAAGATAGTACATTGCATACTTTACCCCTTTTGGTCCTTCTTGCTCTAGCATTAACCTTATCACCTTTTCCTTTAAAGCCAAATATAAGATTATGGGTTTACCTTATCTTGGTGGTCTTAACACAAGTAGATTAGTAATGTATTATTTATCTTATCAAAGGATTTCTAACATTCTTCATTCCATTCTACTAGCTGATTCTTACTTAAGAGCTTGAGGATTAGATCATAAACCATAGTGAGTTTTGCAATGAACTTGCTAATGTACTATAACTTTCCAATAAAACCTTATACTTGCTTCTTTATTCTTGGTGCTAGCATCTCCTTAATGGCTTTGATCTTGTCTGGATTGACTTTTATTCCCCTATTGCTAACAATGTGCCCTAATAACTTTCCTGAAGTGACCCTAATGATACATTTCTTCGGATTAAGCCTTAGGTTGTATCTTTTTATTCTTGCCAGAAACTTATCTAAAGCCTCAAAATGTCCTTCCCTTATTTCTGACTTAACCATCATGTCATCAACCTACACTTCCACTTCTTTGTGCATTATATCATGAAACATAGTGATTACTACTCTTTGATAGGTTGCTTTTTCATTCTTTAATATGAATGGCATAATTTTGTAGTAATATATCCCCCATTCCATGATAAAAGTGATCTTGATCTTGTCCATGATTGCCATCATTATCTGATTATAACCTGAAAACCCATCCATGAAAGAGTACATTGCACTAGATGCTACGCTGTCAATAATCACATTAATATGGGGTAAAGGAAAGCCATCCTTTAGGCATGCTTTATTCATATCTCAAAAATCTACACACATTCAAACTTTTCCATCTTTCTCAGGAACTGGTACTATGTTTGCCAACCATTGAGGGTACTTTACCACTTTTAGAAAATTAGCTTGAATTTGCTTAGCAATTTCTTCCCTTATTTTTTCTGTCCACTCTAGTCTTAACCTATGAAGTTTTTAATTCACAAGTTTAGCTTATGGATATATTAGAATGTGATGTTATGCAATTCTCTATCCAAACTTGGCAGATCCTCATAGGACCAAGCAAATACTACATTTCTTTTTGTTAATATTCTCTCTAATTTTTCCCTCTCTTCAGGAGTTACATCATATGATATAGAAATGTGCTTTGGTTGTTCATTTGTGCCCATGTTTAATGAATCTAATTGAATAGAATTAATGTCAAATATGCATAAATGATCATTATTAAAATGCACAAGACCATCAGAATCAACATCACACAAATAAGCAAAACTAGAGTTCATATCATTGATCATAGGAAAAATAGAGTTTTCATCCTCAAATAGACTAGACATTATTACATCAATTTCTTCATAAAAAATATCATTAAAACTACTATTAATAATGTTAGCTAAATCCTGTGATGGTTCTTCGTTAGGTGGTAGACAAAGTAGCTCTTCAATGGCCTTAGTCTCCATCTTTTCAGCAAATTTCTTCATGACCTTATCTTTATTTTCTTACACTAGACTCTTAACTATCTACTTCTTGAAGATCTTAATCCCAAGAATACTCACACTAGCTAGTTGGATAGGCTCTTTTCCACCAAGGTAGAGCTTCTTTTTCCTTTCTTTGATAAAGATATCCTTCAGCAGTGCTGTAGATGCCGGGGTTTGGCGAGCGTCTAAGATTTTAGCAACCATGACACTATTTAGGCTCAAGGCCTTAGAGGACACACTAACCACTGTCACAAAGACATGACATGGAGATGAGGAGTCGCCACCCAAGGTAATAATTGGGACAAATCGAAAAGGTGGTACTCGATTCTCTAAAAGAAAGCTAGCACCACAACTAGGAGATTTTGGATATGGAATACTAAATTCTCTTAGTCTCATGTTCATTTAGAATAATTTTATAAATGATCATTTTATCCTCTAATTACATGCAATTTTATTAAATCCTATTTGACATCCATCTAACCCTAGGCATCTAGTCAATAAAATTACAAGTAAAAATGCACCAAAAAAAGGAAATGTCCCTATATCTAAACTATGTTAATTTTATTTTATAATTTAGCTAAATCTACATATTTTATTTGCAAGTGAAATGAACTTTTAAAAGTGGGCCTACACTTTTATTAATTAGTAAACCTAAATCTATTTATTTTAGTTTGTCTAAGAAATGAGCTTAAGTCTATTTAATTTTAAAAGAAAATTAAATTAGTGGGCCTAAGTCTAAATTAGTTTTATTTTAAGTGACATGTGGGCCTAGGTCTATTTATTTTACAAGAAATGAAATTAAAACTAAGTGGGCCTAAAATCTAATTAACCTAATGGGCCTAAATTGATTTTAATTATTTAAAGTCATAAACCATTTTTTAAACCTATTTATTAAGTGGGTTAGACCTAAACGTGGGCTTGGAGCCCATAAGGATAAAAACATAAAAAATAAGCCCAAAAAAATAAAACACAAAAAATGGATCAAATAAACATTACAGTGATTTTCTAAAAAAAGCCCTAAATTAATTACATGCAAACCCTAATTTAAGTTATTGCCACTATTGATTTTAATTGATTTTTTTACCCAATTGAACCTAATTACTAATCAATTTTAAAGTACAGAAAATTAAAATTTTTACTATTCCTACTACTGGGGCTATTACAAACTACGTACAAAAATTAAATTTAAATGATTATACACCCAGAAATTAAAATAACTACACAAAATACCAAAAATGGAAAAAAATGACAAAACCCTAAATTCTACTGGAAAACAACACAGGTTCTTCCATGGCATTCCATGGACCTTCTGCTCAATTTAAATATAGGCAAAATCCTCAATCCACATGCACATATCAAAACAAAATAAAACACAAGTAATAAGATTAGTAGTGAAATTAAACAATAAAAAAGAATAATAGAATACAAGAAAAATCATAAAAAGAAAAAAAATAGAAAGAATAAAAAATGAAATAGAAAATAACACTGATGATTTAGATGCTGTGCAAGTGCCCTTTTTGGCCCCTCAAATTAGGATTTTCACCGTTGAAATTGACTCAATATTGATTTGATTTTGGACTAGGACTAAAAAACGCTAGATCATCCTTGTTAAATGAACTGAAAAAAATTAGGGTTTTAAAAGAACAGAAGAAATCAAAGTTTGATCTATGGATGTGCAAGTTTCTCTCAGTTCCTCCATCTGTGTAAAATTTTTTTTCATGCACGCATGTAGACTTTGCTTTTAAATGCAGAGTTGCACGTACTGACTTCCTCCAAAGGAGGAATAGACTCATTTGATAATCAGATAACGTTTTTTTTTTAATTTAAAAAAACCTTTTGCATTTAAAAAAAACCTTATCAGATAATCAAAATTTGAATTTTCAACCAATCAAAACATTGAAAAAATTGATAAAAAATAAAAAAATATCCAAAAATTAAAAAAAAGACTTATTGCGCGTCGGCACTGTGCAATGTCGACTGGCAATGTATAATGTAGATCGACATTGTGTAATGTCGGTCGACATTACACTAATGCTGATCCTAAAAAATATATTTTTTAAAACTTTTAATTACCAAAAGACCTTGAAAAAATTGACTTATTTTCAATCAAATCCTAAAAAATGTTGTAATTTAGTCCTTAAAGTCCAGAAAATCGACAACCAAGTTCAATTTTTTAATGAATTTCATCATAGGGGCTTACGTCACAATTATGCACAATTGCATCCCAAAATTGGGTGCTTACAGGTGCCATATTCTTTAAGAAGTTGTTCTTGTTGAAAAATCTTCTTCTAGCTCCTTTTCAACCAAACCCAACTCTTGTATAGCCTAATCCTCTTATATCACCTTGGCTTTTGAAATTTGGGAGTTCTAGACTCCCTTGCTCATTCTTTCCTAGTCTTTTTCCGGGCCAATAGTTCATCTTCTTAATATTGTTTATAACCCTTAGATCCATCTAAATTCCATTAGAGATCATGGCTATTTGGAAACTAGGAGGGGTAATTACCTGCTTTTGACTATCCATAACTACGGATACAGTCTTGCCCATACTAGCTTTTAAAGTTATAACTTCTTGATCAAGTAGAAATTTCACCTTTTGATGCATAGTTGAAGGCACTCCTCCCAAAATTTGATACTAAGGCCTATAGGGATATCTAGCATAGTGAATTCCACCATTGCTTTTATAGGTTCGGTATTTATAGGAGCCATAAATGTTCCCTTTACATTCCTTATGCTATCATTATAAGCTCTAAATATGAGGTCAGATTTTGTTAAATCCTACACCTTCACTCCTAGATTAGGCAGGATCTATAATGGGCAAACATTAATTACAGACCCAACATCCATGATAAGTGTGAAAAATGCATTGTATTAAGTAGTTATCGTCTTAGGAAAAATTCAATTTCAGTTAAGTTTATGTTTCTTTTATTCAGTTTTTATGTAGTTGAGTACTTACTTTATGTCTTGTCTGTTTAATTATTTTTACGTATTAGTTGGTTTATTTTTGGTTGATTTTTATGTAATTAGGGAAGTCAAAGAACAGTAGAGGAAGGCTACATGGGAGCCCTGGGCACTTGAAGTGGGCTAAAAAAGTAATGACGTCAATATGCAATAATGCTGAAAAAGGGATGTGCACGACCGTGCGACTTGGTGATTGGAAAAATTTGGAGGCAAATTTAATTGCTGACTCATGAGGGATAAGATGGAGATTTCGCATGGCTGTAACCTTAGGGCTTGTAATTAGGGTTTTATAAGAGGGTAGCCACCAGAAATAAGGATATATATAGATTATTATTCATCACTTTTAGGGGGAGACATATTTTTTTTAGAGAATTTTCTTAGAGCAGTTTTGGAAAAACAAGGATTTTTCTTGCTTATATTAGTTTGGAGATTTGAGAATAAGAATTAAAGAACATCAAGCTTCCTATTGAACATGGGGTTTCTTCTATTCAATTGTGTTTATTCATTCCTAATTTTAATTTAATGATGATGTTTATTTTCTTTTATTCTTTTTCTTTATCTCTTACAATTAACATGAGTAGCTAAATTATTAGTTAGGGTTCTTATTGCAAATCAACCATGGGCTAATCACAATTAAACCTAAGCCATTAATCTAGATCCTTTGGTTATTGTTGAACTTAATGTCTTCTTAGGATTGATCACCTTTTGATTGAATATACACAATAAAACTTGATCGAGAGAGAGGTTGTATTGGATTTAAACAATAACCTGTTAGATGCTTTCTTAGTTGAGAAATAGTTAAGCAACTAATATTGATTAAGGGTTGATGCTTAAACTGGGTTAATCGAACACTTACTAGGTGAGAGCTTTAAATCTAAGAACGTCAATTTACTTGGTTAATCATAGGGTTGTCTAAGGAGGAAAACCTATGATTCTTGAGAAATCCTCAAACTGAATTAAGGTTAGGTATGGCTTAGTAGTTAATTTATCTTAAATAAAGGTTGAATTTGTAATAAGAACCCTAATTCTCTAAAGTTATTGTTATTTCATTGTGCTTTTTGTGTTTTGTCTTAGTTTAATTTTTAGTTTAATTAAAAATACCCTTTTTCGTTGTTTAAACAAACAAACACAACTAGTATCACTGTAATCAATTTGTAATCTCTATGGGATCGATATTTAATTACTACTTGTATGAATCCGTATACTTGCGGAAGCCCATCAAGTTTTTGGCATCATTGCCGGGGATTGCCAAATTGATATTGTTGAGAATTTTGTGTTGTTTGATTTAGACATTATTTTTTACTTTTGTTTTTGTTATTTTTTTGGTTATATAGGAACTCTTGTTGTTGCATGCACACAACGCGTGGTGCAAGCAGACAAGGAGTCTAGTTAATACCACTTGATTTAGAGATTGAGAAAACTATTCGTAGAAGGAGAAGACAGAATAGAGATAGGATGAATGGAGGGGAAGCACACATTGAGCAAGATGGCCAAAATGGGCACGTTGCCCACAGAACTATGAGGGACTTTGTGAGTCCCAATGCCCAAGGTGATCAAACTCTGATTGTGAGGCCGGCGGTTGCTGCAAAAAACTTTGAAATCAAACCTGCCATGATCCAAATGATTCAAAACTCACAGTTTAGTGGCTTACCACATGAGGATCCAATTGGTCACATGACAAGATTTTTGGAGTATTGTTCGACCTTCAAGATGAATGGAGTACAACTAGAAGCAATCAGACTCATCCTTTTTCCATTTTCATTTATGGATAGAGCAAAAAGTTGGTTCACTAGCTTGGCGCCTAACTCCATAAACACATGGCATGAGCTTTATACAGCCTTTTTCAATAAGTACTTTCCACTAGCTAAAGTACTCAAAATCAGAAATGAAATCAACTCTTTCTATCAAAGAGATGATGAAAATTTTTATGAGTGCTGGGATAGATTTAAGGATTTTCAGCATAATGTCCACCACAGCTGATTCCTTCATAGGATTTGGCACAATCTTTTTACAGGGTGTTAATCCTGCAGTGAGAGCAAACATAGATGTATCAACAGGAGGAACTATCATGTTTAAGACACCAGAAGATGCCTTGGAGCTTTTTGAAGAACTGGCTAATACCCAAAGCCTCTGGTCCAGTGAGAGAGCTATTCCAAAGAGAGGAGGAGCAATTGAAGTTGACAGTTTGATGATGTTAAATGCAAAGATGGATGCTTTATCTAAAAGAATGGATAAAATGAATATCAATGCCATATCTAACTTGTCTTCCTCTTATGAATTATGTCAGGGTAGTCATCCAACTATAGAGTGTCAGATGATGCAAAGCTTGTCCATGGAGAATGTAAAATTTGTAAACAACTTTAAAGGACAGCAAAACCAAGTGCATGGAAACACCTATAATCCAAGTTGGAGAACTCATCTTAATTTCTCTTAGAGCAATCAAGGGAACAACCAGTGGAGGCCACAAGCACCACCTGGTTTTATAGGGCATAATGTGCAACACCAACAACCAAATTACCACCAAGAAAAAACTTCATCTTCTGGAAGTTCTCTAAAGAGCAAGTTGGAGAAGTTCATGGATGTGATGTCCATAAAAATGAATCAACAAGATGAAGCTATAAAAAGGTTGGAAGGCAGATTTGAGCAAATGTATCGAGACACTTAGCGTATGTTCAAGAACCACTCTTCCTCTATTCATAATTTAGAGGTGCAAATGGGGGAGTTGGTAAATTCTTTGTCAATAAGGAATCAAGGTTCTTTGCCAAGCAACCCTGAGAAAAATCCAAAAGAACAGTTAAATAGAGATACAAATCCCAAAAGCAACAATAGAGTATGAGCAGGAAAAGAATAAGGAAGAGGAGAAAGAGCAAGAGGATGAATGGGTTGAAGTGCAAACAGAGGAGAAGCTGCAAGGGGATAACAACAATAAGGAACGAGTAGTGGAGAAACCTACACCACCACTAGTGAAACCTTACAAACCTCTAGCTGCATATCCTTAAAGATTGAAGAAGCAAAGCATGATCAATAATTTGCTAAATTTCTAGAGAGGTTTAAAGCACTTCACATCAACATGCCTTTGGTGGAATGTCTTACGCAAATGCCTAAGTACGCTAAATTTCTCAAGGAACTGATTTCCAATAAAAAGAAGTTGCAAGAATGTAAGACCGTCACACTCACAAAAGAGTGTAGCGCTATCATCTCGAAGAAACTTCCCTTAAAAAGGAAGCATCCAGGGAGTCTCACTATTCCTTGTTCTATAGGAAATTTAAATTTTCAAAGTGCTTTATGTGATTCTGGAGCTTCAATTAATCTTATGCCTTTGCCTGTTTATAGGAAATTGGGATTAGGAGAAGCAAAACCTACAAGCATTAGATTGCAACTTACAGATAGGACAGTGAAGGAACCAAAAGGGATAGTGGAGGATGTATTAGTAAGGGCTGGAAAATTTATTTTTCCAATGGATTTTATAGTCCTTGACTTTGAAGAAGATGAGGAGGTTCCACTAATCCTTGGTATGCCATTCCTTTACACTGCTAGAGCAATAATTGACGTCTATGATGGAACTCTTATTTTAAGAGTGGGGGATGAGAGTTGTAAGTTTAATATCTATGAGACTATGAAATATCCCTATGATAAAGATTTTTGCATGCGAGTTGAAGTCATTGATGAATGTGTGAATGAAGTCCAATGACAGAGGTTGGCACGGTCTTTAGAAGTTGAGAATATTGAGAAGTGTTTATAGGTACAATCTTCTCAAGAAGAAGTGACTCTCAAATAACCAAACCAACCACACATACAACTACCAAACACTGAACCCACACCACCCTCAATCATAAAACCACTAAAACTAGACTTGAAACCATTACCTCAATATTTAAGATACGCTTTTCTTAGTGATGACCAAACTTTACCTGTGATTATATCTTCTAAACTTAGCAAGGAGAAAGAGGATTTATTGTTAAACATGCTGAAGAGAAAAATAAAGGCAATCGGGTGGCAGATTTCGGATATAAGAGGAATAAGTCCCTCGTATTGCATGCATAAGATTTTGATGGAGGATGGACACAAGCCAACCATTGAAAGACAGAGGAGGCTCAACCCGAACATGAAAGAGGTGGTAAAGAAAGAAGTGGTCAAACTACTTGATGCAGGAATTATTTATCCAATCTCTGACAGTTCTTGGGTTAGCCCAATTTAGTGTGTGCCGAAGAAGGGGAGAATAATGATTGTGCAAAATACGGAAGGAGAGTTTATTCTAAAAGAGTTGTGAATGGATGGAGAGTGTGCATTGATTATAGGAAACTGAATTCATCCACAAGGAAAGACCATTTCCCATTACCCTTTATTGATCAAATGTTGGAGCGGATAGTAGGACATGCTTTTTACTGCTTCCTGGATGGTTATTCAGGCTACAATCAAATTGCAATAGCTCCAGAAGATCAAGAGAAGACGACCTTTACATGTTCTTATGGCACATTTGCATACAGGAGGATGCCATTTGGGTTATGTAATGCTCTTGCAACGTTTCAGAGATGTATGATGGCTATATTTGCAAATTTAGTGGAGGAGATCATGGATGTTTTCATGGATCATTTTCCTATCTATGGAAACTCATTTGAAGGATGTCTGAGCAATTTGGAGCAAGTTCTAGCACGTTGTGAGGAAACAAATTTGGTGCTAAATTGGGAAAAGTGCCATTTTATGGTAGATGAAGGTATTGTACTTGGACACAAGATTTCAGCTCAAGGCATTCAAATTGATAAAGAAAAGGTGGAGGCAATTGAGAAGCTGTAGTACCCCACAAATGTTAAAGGAGTTAGGAGTTTTCTTGGTCATGTAGGCTTCTATAGGCGATTTATTAAGGATTTCTCAAAAATCTCAAAACCCCTTTGTAAGTTACTTGAAAAAGATTCACTTTTTGATTTTACTAATGAATGCAAATTGGCTTTTGATAGGTTGAAGCAAGCACTTTTTTCTGCTCTTATAGTGATGGCACCAGATTAGAGTCTACCATTCGAGTTGATGTGTGACACCAGTGATCATGCCATATGAGTCGTTCTTAGCCAAAGAAAGGAGAATAGGTTGCATGTGATCTATTATGCGAGCCGAACATTGATAGGTACTTAGTTGAATTATGCTACTATAGAAAAGGAGATGCTGGTTGTTATATTTGCTTTTGATAAGTTCAGATCATACCTCCTTGGATCTAAGGCAATTGTATACACAGATCATGCAGCATTAAAGTATTTAATGAACAAAAAGGATTCAAAACCAAGGCTCATGAGATGGGTACTTCTGTTGTAAGAGTTTGATATTGAGATTAGAGATAAGAAAGGAGCTAAAAATGTAGTAGCTGATCATCTTTCAAGGTTGGAGTTGAAACACGAGGAAAGTGATAAGCAAGAGCCTATCAAGGAGATGTTCCCTGATGAAATGCTTTTTGCAATAGAATTTATGGGTGCTCCTTGGTTTGCTGATATAGCAAATTTTTTGTTAGTGGGTGAAATTCCAAAAGAATTCACTCCTCAGCAAAAGAAAAAGTTGATTCGTGATGATAAGTTCTACATTTAGGATGAGCCATTCTTGTGGAAACTATGCAATGATGGTGTAGTCAGGAGATGTGTAACAAATGAGGAAGTAAGAGACATCTTACAACACTGTCATGGGAAGGTCAATGATGGACATTATGGACCACAAAGAACAGCTGCTAAGGTTCTTGAAACAGGGTTCTATTGGCCGATGATTTTTCAAAATGCTAGAGATTTTGTGATGCATTATGATGCATGCCAAAGGAGTGGAAACATTTCAAAGAAGGATGAAATGCTTTAATATGGAATTCTAGAGGTGGAAATTTTTGATGTTTGGGGCATTGATTTCATGGGACCATTTCCAGTGTCGGATGGTAACAAGTATATTCTTTTTTGTGTGGATTATGTTTCCAAGTGGGTGGAAGCTCAAGCATGCACAATCAATGATGCAAGGGTTGTTTGCAAGTTCCTAAAGAAGCTATTCTCTTGATTTGGAATGCCTTGAGTCATCATAAGTGATGGGGGAACACACGTCTGCAATAAGAATATGGAAGCTTTATTAGCTCGCTATGGTGTGAAGCACAGGGTAGCTACACCTTATCACCCACAAACCAGTGGCCAAGTTGAGGTGAGTAATAGGGAGTTGAAGAAGATTTTGGAGAGAATAGTAAGTAAGTCAAGGAAAGAATGGGCAAGGAAGCTTGATGATGCTTTGTGGGCATATAGAACAACTTATAAGACACCTCTTGGAATGTCTCCCTTTAGGGTGGTTTATGGCAAAGCATGCCATCTTCCCATTGAGATTGAACACAAGGTTTACTGGGCAGTGAAAGCCTTGAATTTTGACTTCAGGAAGGTAGCTGAGAGAAGAATGTTACAGTTGAATGAACTTGAAGAGATAAAGGAAGTTGCTTATGAAAATTCAAGGATTTATAAAGAACATACTAAGAGATGGCATGATGCAAGAGTAATAATCAATGAGTTTAAGGAAGGTGATAAAGTTTTATTGTTAAACTCACGGCTCAGATTGTTTCCTGGAAAGTTGAAAAGTAGATGGATAGGATCGTACATAGTGACTCATTCATATCCTCATGGAGCTGTGGAATTGAGAAACGCAAAAGGAGACACATTCAAAGTGAATGGGCAAAGGTTAAAGCTATACCATGGAAGCACATTTGAGGAGTTCCATCAAATTTCATACTTAAGGGCATTAACTGGATGATCAATTTGATGGTCTAGTTCATGGACCATTAAAAGAGCGCTTCTTGGGGGCTCAACCAAGATTATTATTTTTATTTGTATTTGTATTTGTATTTTTTTTATTTTTATTATTGGTTATTTATTTTACATTTTTGCAAGTTTATTCTATTTTTGATAATTGTTTCTGGTGCATGTCAGGGAATGAAAGAAAGGTTGGAGCTCTAGAAGAGGTCTTGTGAGTTAAATGTTTGGTGGAATTTGTGTTTTGAGTGACTTGTAATTTAAATTTATGATGCATTGCTTGTCTATGTGTGTTGAATTTTTAATTCAGTAAATTTACAAAGTATGCCTATACAGGTCACACGACCGTGCGCCTTGTGTCGCCACTTCTGAACCATCAAGTCACACGACCGTGTACATTTTGCACACGGCCGTGCGCCTTACGACGCTACAACTCGACACACAGCTGTGCGAATTTCGCCCATGGCTGTGTGATGAGATAGACTTGACTTTTAGAAAAGACGCAAAATTTTATTTTAAGTGGATTTTTCCACTTTCTAACACTCCAAAATTCCTCAATTTTGCAATAAATATGCGAGGCTTGTCCTACCAACATGATGTTAAAAAAAATAATAAAAAAAATTATGTGCTAACAGGTAAGACGACCATGCGCATTTTGCACACGACCATGTGACCTGATGCACAGGAAAATTTGAATTCCTCAAAATTTTCCTGTTATGGACGTTAAATGAGGACATTGCACATTTTAAGTGTGAGGGAGGAATTAATTTTTTTTTTTTGCAGGCTTGTTAGTTATGACTCTAGAGCTGAAAGGTTGCAACTTCAAATTGATGAAATCTTTTGCATCCTTCCTCAAAGCAAAAGATCTAAAGCTATACATGAAGCTACAAAGTGCATCATGGTTACACCATATATTCCCCCTTCAGTTTCACCAGAATAAAGGGAGTATAATGTTCTTTAATTTTCTTTTATTTATTTACTTTTCATGATTGTATGCTTGTGTGTCTGTTTTACATTAAGAATTTACATGCTTTATTTTTATTTTTATTTTATTTTAATTTGTTTTACCCTTTTTATGAGTTTATGCCTTGCTCTTACACTTGAATTTTTGCAACATATATACCTTTAGAGCCTTATTCATTAATCTTATTTTTCTTGAAGAAATGCCTTAATCTTCCCTTAATGGATCGTTTTAAAATTTTTAAATTAGAAGAGCAACTTGTGGTTAAGAATTTTTACATTTTAATGAACATTAATGCTTACTTTTCTATTGAACAAGTGAATCTAGATTATTAATATTTGAGAAAAGTATTTGTGAGTGGGAATTTGAGGCTGCTTTATAGTGGTTATAAATGTTCTTAAAAAAAAAAGAAAGAAAGAAAGAAAAAAAAATCAATCAAGAAGCGAGATGGAGCGTAAAACACACTCATTTGGAGCTTAAAACTGAAAAGAAAAATCTTTTAAATGCTCCTTCTACTCCAATGCTCTTTAAGAGTAAAAGTATCCAAAGGACCCTTTTTGGAGGTTTCCATATTGAGTAACACAAGAAAGGTAGGGGATGCTGAGATTGGGAAGATATTGATTGATGAACTTCTTAGCCTCTTTATTGTTGGCATAATTCCTACTTGTTTTTATTTTTCTTAAGTATCAATCGTTTGTTTTCATATTTTCACTAGAAAAGTATGCTCTTCACACGGTAACAATATATTCTTGACCTCAGTTGCTGTTTTACTTTTTGAGTTTATAAAATTTCTATTCAAGGAAGATTATGGTAGTTAGTCAAGTTAAAGCTAGTTAATGAGTATAATTCTTTAGGTAGATATGTGTTTTCAGGTTTTGCTTGAGGACAAGCAAATATTCAAGTGTGGGGGAATTTGATGAGTGTGAAAAATGCATTTTATTAAGTAGTTATCGTCTTAGGAAAAATTCAATTTCAGTTAAGTTTATGTTTCTTTTATTCAGTTTTTATGTAGTTGAGTACTTACTTTATGTCTTGTCTGTTTAATTATTTTTACGTATTAGTTGGTTTATTTTTGGTTGATTTTTATGTAATTAGGGAAGTCAAAGAACCGTAGAGGAAGGCTACATGGGAGCCGTGGGCACTTGAAGTGGGCTAAAAAAGCAATGGAGGTCAATATGCAATAATGCTGAAAAAAGGATGTGCACGACTGTGCGACTTGGTGATTGGAAAAATTTGGAGGCAAATTTAATTGCTGACTCATGAGGGACAAGATGGAGATTTCGCATGGCTGTAACCTTAGGGCTTGTAATTAGGGTTTTATAAGAGGGTAGCCACCAGAAATAAGGATATATATAGATTATTATTCATCACTTTTAGGGGGAGACATATTTTTTTTAGAGAATTTTCTTAGAGCAGTTTTGGAAAAACAAGGATTTTTCTTGCTTATGTTAGTTTGGAGATTTGAGAATAAGAATTAAAGAACATCAAGCTTCCTATTGAACAAGGGGTTTCTTCTATTCAATTGTGTTTATTTATTCTTAATTTTAATTTAATGATGATGTTTATTTTCTTTTATTCTTTCTCTTTATCTCTTACAATTGACATGAGTAGCTAAATTATTAGTTAGGGTTCTTGTTGCAAATCAACCATGGGCTAATCATAATTAAACCTAAGCCATTAATCTAGATCCTTTGGTTGTTGTTGAACTTAATGTCTTCTTAGGATTGATCACCCTTTGATTGAATATACACAATAAAACTTGATCGAGAGATAGGTTGTATTGGATTTAAACAATAACCTGTTAGATGCTTTCTTAGTTGAGAAACAATTAAGTAACTAATATTGATTAAGGGTTGATGCTTTAACTAGGTTAACTGAACACTTAGTAGGTGAGAGCTTTAAATCTAAGAACGTCAATTTACTTGGTTAATCATAGGGTTGTTTTAGGAGGAAAGCCTATGATTCTTGAGAAATCCTCAAATTGGATTAAGGTTAGGTATGACTTAGTAGTTAATTTATCTTAAATAAAGGTTGAATTTGTAATAAGAACCCTAGCTCTCTAAAGTGATTGTTATTTCATTATGATTTTTGTGTTTTGTCTTAGTTTAATTAAAAATACCCTTTTTCATTGTTTAAACAAACAAACACAACTAGTATCACTGTAATCAATTTGCAATCTCTGTGGGATCGATATTTAATTACTACTTGTACAAATCCCTATACTTGCGGAAACCTATTAATCCACCATCACATAATTGGTCATTTTCCCTCTTACTTTAGCTGGAATGAACAAGGCTTTATTATGATTCCTTCCTTCCATAGGTAAATCCTTATCAAAGAGGGTAATAACGCCATGCTTTTTATTAGTAACCTTGGCCACCATTGCCTTAAGGGTTGCAATAGTTTCAATGTTCATCTTTGCTAGAGCCTTAACCAGAGCCTTCCTATGGCTACTTGAGTGCATCAATAGCTCCCAAATGCTTACATTTGCTTTTGCGTTCTTAAGTTGTTCAAGGATTAAGTCATCATCATGTTCATTTGAGTCTTCTCTTTCAGTAATTTCTTCTCTCTCTGTAGTCTTCTCTATCAGTTAATAACCCTTGCCACTTTTAGTAACATGATTGACTTATGGATTATCAACCTATACATTATAACCTTTAGTTCCTTCTTCATTAGAATTGTACCAGATGACAATAACCTTAATAGTACAATCCTTCTTTCCATCTTTCCACACCTCAACCATGCATTTTTCTTTCTTATTTGGCATCTTCTCATCATCAAATTCATCACCCTATCCTATAGGCATGATTGACTTAATGGATATATTAAAAGAAGATGGTTTGGAATAAAATATAGTCAAACTTGATTTTAAAAGGTATAATCAAACTTGGTTTGGATATAACAAAAGAAGGTTTCCCCAATAAGTCTTCTACTCTTTCTTCATCTTTAGGTCCATTAGGAGATTTCTCATTGATTTTAAGGTCTAGGTCCTCAAAGGAGTTTAGAACTTCTTCCTTACTTACTCCTAAGTTGATCATCATGGTGGTTGGGGGTGGTATGTTTTAGTAATTTAGGAAAGGGTTGTTTTGGGTGTTTGGGTTTGGATTTGATCTCTCAAGGTTTGTGATTTTTCTAAAGTCTATAAGGTTTTGAATTTCATGTTTAAGGCACATGCAAGAGTCAGTGGAGTGGCCAACAATTTGGTGAAATTTGCAGTAATTGTTTGGGTTAAATCTAGGGAGATTTGGGTTTGGCGGTCTAGAGGGGGTCAAGGGTCTAAGGAGGCTTTTTGGATCAAACAGTCTAGGACTTTAGATAGGGGTTGGTTAAAATTTAAGAATCTCCTAGGTTGTTGAATAACATGGACTCCCACAACCCAACTAGCATTTCCTTGCTATCTACCCCCAGTTAGGTAGTTCCTTGCTTCGGTGCTTCTAGCAATCTTCTTTTTCTCACTTTCGATCTTCTCAGCTTGCATCCCATCATCATAAAGGTCTATAAATGTCTCAGGATTCATCATCTATAACCTCTTAACCAAATTAGGTGACACATTTTGAACAATCATCCTAACCTAATCCTTTTTAGTCAGTTTATTTTTCATTAATCCTACCTTATTCATGAATCTAGTTAGAAAATCTAAAAATGACTCATTAGGCTTTTGCTTGGTCATTTTTAAATCTCTGATGGACACTTCAAGCTTGGTATTATAGTCATATTACTTCAGAAAAGTGGTACATAATTCTCTCCAATCCACTCGAATAGACTTCTCCAACCCATGATACCAATTAATAGCCATACCCTCCAAGGATAGTACAAACAACTTGGTAGCTACAGAAAAAGGAGCCTCATAGTAGTTGTATATTAACTAAAGTGGATCCTTGGGTCTTCAGTACCATTAAACTTCTACAGTTGTGGCATCTTGAAATTATTAGGCAGCTTATCTTCCTTAAATTGCATCATATCATCAAAGTCAAGCGAGTATCTGATGCTTTGTCCCCTTATTAATTCTTCCATTTTGGACATCTTTTGAGTCAATGCTTTCATCTGCTCAGATTCTATATCTTGAACTTGCTCAAGTCATTCCCTTCGTGCCTTTTCAACTATACAGCTCTCAACATCCTCTAATTTCATTTCCATAATAGATATATTTCTAGTAGCATTGTCATTGATAGCAGGTGGTGCACCCACAATAGATGGATTGGTTGTAACGGGAGGTACAACAACAATAGGTGGTGGCATTAATCAAGTTAGAGCTTATCTTAGTTCATCTTGCATCCTTGCCCTCATGTCATCCATTAATGCTCATTGGACATCCTCTAGGGTCCAGTTTCCTCCCTCTTGTTTTTCCATTTCTTCTGCTTGTTTAGCTGGTGAAACTTCTTGGTAGGGTGGATTGATAGGACTCCTTTCCAGTTTGCTAAGGATCTCTTTTGCATTTGATTATGGGCTTAAATTGATTCTCACTAGTCTGCCACCTTTTTGACTCCAAACACAGGAAAACCTAAATGAATCTATGATGGCTAAAAAATAAAGTGTTAGTATGATGCATGTATACATGATGCACGTGCTATGCAACAAGTAGTAGGTCAAGTAATAAGTCAAGTGTACATGCATCCTTCCAACCTTATTCCTCCCACACATGTATTGAATGACGAGTCTCTTTTCCTAGGATTGTTGGTCTTAGCCTTAATATCAATAGGGGATATCAAGAACTGACGCGTATGCCAAATCTTTCAAAGTAATAAAGCATAGAAATAACATTTTTAGGTATAAAAGATTAGCCCAATCTTTATTAACCCAGATGGGCCTCACAAGTATGGGCTTAGGCCTTTATAAATAGAAATACCTCATGGCAATAAATACAAGCAATTTGGGTAATCCTAAGGGAAGTTACTAAGCCACTACATGAGCTGAGTCCGGTGAAAAGGTCAAGGTTCCCTTAGAAAGATGCTCTACTATAAGACTTGAGTTATAGGCCAAGGTTAGAAGGGCTTGGCATCCTTTGCAAACTCAAGAGAAGATTACCCCCCTTTTAGGACTTGGGTTATAGACTCTGGTAAGATGAGGTCGATAATCTCTTTTAAACCGAGTTAAGGCTAAGAGTGATGGTTAGCCAATTTACAATCCCATAAAGCTAGTGGAATCATGGAACCATAAACCAATGCTATCGGTTAATAGGGACATGCAAAATGAATGCAAGAATAAAATAATAATTAATAAAATAATTTGAAAGAACACAAGTAGAATCAGTATCTCTTATCCCTAATGGAGTCACCACTGTAGATGACAGGGTTTTAGAGTGCGCTTAAGATTTTAGCAACCGCAATACTATTTGAGCTCAAGGCTCTAAAGAACACACTAACCATTGTCACAAAGATATGGCATGGAGATGAGGAGTTTCCACCCTAGGTAATAACTAGGACAAATAAAAAAATGATGGTACTTGATTCTTTAAAAGAAAGCTAGCACCACAACCAAGAGATTCTGGATATGGAATACCAACTTTTTTCAGTCTCGTGTTCATTCAGAATTACTTTATGAATTACTATATTACTCTCTATTTACATGTAATTTCATATAAACCCTTATTAAAACAAACAACTCGAGGCAAACTAGTCATAAAAAATACATGTAAATAATGCATTCATTTAAATTTGTAATCCCTAATTAGTCTAATCTACATTGATTTTAATTAAATGGGCTAAATATAAATGTTTTAATTTATAAGTGAGCCTAAAGACTAATGGGCCTAATTCTTATTCAATTTTAATTAAGTGAACCTAAGTCTATTTATTTTAATTCTAAAATGGGCCTAAATCTATAAATTATGAAGTATTTAATTAGTGGGCCTAATTCTACGTGTTTTAATTCTAAGATGATCTTAAATTTACTAATTATGGATGAGGCTTTAAATTTAATAGGCTAAGTCTAAATTAATTTTAGTTATCCTAGGTGGGCCTATGTCTAAATTAACTAAATAGACCTAAGTTATCTCTATCCTAAATCTAATTAATTATGGGCCTAAAGATGCATTTTAATTAAAATGTAGACTTAATTAATTAATACCCTATGAAATGGGCTAATTAGAAGATGGGTCTAAAAAGAACTACCTAAACCTAAAATCAATTAAATGGGTTAGAGCCTCACATAGGCTTAGGGCCTAAAACAAATAAAAAGTAAACAAGCCCAAAAATAATAATAAAAATATTAAAGCAATCAAATAAAGGATCAAACAATCAATTAAATCTATTTAAAAAAAACCTAATTTAATTAAATTGACTTTAAACAACAAATTAATAAATAAAAATAATTAACAAGCAACCCTAATTCTATCCATTTAAATCTAATTCAATTTTAATTAAAATAAATCCTAATTATCTCTATAGCCATAAAATTTAATTAATCACCCAATTAAAACCCTAATTTTACTATCCAATTAATGAACACACAAGAACACATATAGAATTTCATTATTCCCACTATTGGGGTTATTACAAAGAGCTATTGAAAATAATAAGAAGATAACAATTAATACAATCCCAAAAAAACTAAATGCAAAATAAAATTATAAAAAAAATAATAAACAAATAAATAAAAAACCCTAGAAACTATATTTGGCTACAAAATTCAATCCATGGCATTCCATGGATCTTCACAGATTTTGTTCTTTGAGTGAACTCATCATGTAACCCTCTCTATAATCACCAACACAAAAAAATAAAAATAAAAATAAAAATAAAAATAAAAATAATGATTAGTGAAAAAAATAACAATAATAATTAAATAATGTTAAAATTTAATGGAACTAAAATAATAAGACAAAAAAATAGAAAAAAGTAAGAGAGAAGATAGTATGAATGTAGTATGGATTTGCCCCTCAGACTAGTAAAAATCATCGTTACTTGTTAAATAAATCTTTAATATTTGTTGTTCTCCTCTCAAAAGCCTAATGCTCCTTCTTTAAAGAACAAATATTTGACCAAAAAATATTTTTTTTTTGTATACTGCGTAGGAACAAAAGGAAAAGCCTCTAAAAAGTTAAAAAAAAAAGAGAGAGCTCCTTTTTTTTAGGAGAGTTTTAGTTGGGTTTTTATAGAAAAATCCTAGGTAAGAGACGTATCATCTTGTGATTTTTCCTCTTTCAGAGTTTTGGTTTTAAAAGGACTTTTATTTTCCTAAAAATTTAGATAAATCCCAAAAAGGAATTTATGATATTATTTGACCAATCAAAATTCAGGAAATAGATTTTTTATTTGCTATAAAAATAAAAAAAATAGATAGAAAATGTAAAATTCCAACTAGAATTATATAGTTCTAATCGGAATTACATAATTCTGATTGGTTTTACATAATTTTGATCAGAATTATGTAATTCCAATCAAAAGTACAGAATTCTGATTTTTTCAAACTTTTAATTATAAAAAGAGCCTTGAAAGAATTTAGAATTTTCAATTAGAACCTGAAAAATATTACAATTAAGTCCTTAAAAAACCAATTAAACTCTTTTGAAAATGCATTTAGACTTTTGAGGTTTTAAACTTCAAGTGTTGAATACCTATTTATAATATTTTCATCATTGGATCCCTCTGTCGCATCCACACTTCATCATCCTGAAATTAGGTGCTTATAGTTGCCCCCCTTTATTTCTGTTTGCTTAGCAAATTGTGGCAAAGCAAATGAGCACAGAATTTCTTAAGAATAAATGTTTGGATATTTACCTGTGCTCCTTGATGTTTTTACCTATAAGCGATCGTCGATTAACGATGAATGCTTGTGTTACTGTGCAATACTAGGCAAAATACTAAAACATCTAAGAAAACACCATTCTCAGATGTATAGTGTTAATTGAAAGGATACATCTCACTCAGTCATGTGATGTTGGCTATACACATCCATATAGTATTGATAAAAAAGATACATTGTACTCAGTCATACAATGTTGACTATACTCGATCATATAGTATAGATAGAAAGGATACATTATACTCGGTCATATAGCACATATTGAAATAATACATTGCACTCAGTCGTACAATGTTAACTATACTTGGATGTATAGTATGGATTAAAAAGATGCATCATACTCGGTCATATAATGTTGACTATACTCGGACGTATAGCATATATTAAAATGATACATTGCACTCGATTGTATAATGTTGACTATACTCGGACGTATAGTATAAATTAAAAAGGTACATTGTACTCGGTCATACAATGTTGACTATACTTAGTCATAGTGTTGGTTAAAGGGATACATCATACTCGGTCATATGATGTTGACTATACTCTATCGTATAATACAAATTATAAGGATACATTGCACTCAGTCATACAATATTAACCATACTCAGTCATATAGTGTTGGTTAAAGGAATGCATCATACTCGATCATATGATGTTGACTATACTCAGTCGTATAGTATGAATTGAAAGGATACATTGTACTCGGTCATACAATGTTGACTATACTTAGATATATAGCACAGATTGAAAGTATACATTGTACTGGGTCATACAATGTTGACTATACTCAGTTGTATAGTACAAATTGAAAGGACACATTGTACTTGGTCGTACAATGTTGACTATACTTGGACATATAGTATAAATTGAAAAGGTACATTGTACTAAGTCGTACAATGTTGACTATACTCGGTCGTATAGCATGGATAGAAAGGATACATCATACTTAGTCACATGATGTGGACTATACTCACTCATATAATACTGAAAAGAATACACTACACTCGGACTTGTATTGTTGATTTCTTTTATGATAATAATTCAATGATTCAATGAATTATCAAACCATATAGCAGTGCAATTTAGGACTAAATTGCGAGAGAAGTGTTGGTCTTAAATGCAAACAAAGTTGACGGACTAAAGTGGACATTTGACAATTTAATATTAACTTTGCCTTTTGCCGATTCATTATTCATTTCCCTATCCCTTTCATTCCTTTTTTTTTCTTTTCCCTTCTCTTAATTATAAATCTTACTTCTTTAATTGTTCTTTCATCTTATCTCCAATTTCAAATCCATATGATCCTATGGCTCACCCATAATGTAGACTACGTGGAAGCAACTCCAGATAATAAGATCCAGTCATTTCATAACTACATTTTCCTTAAAAAAATCTAGGGCTCAATGAAGGGAAGATGTGCTTCCTTTGACTCGCTTACACCTCCACAAATGCTCTCAGGCTGGTGATGAGGTAAATTTTTTCTTCTATCTTTGATTTTGTAAAAAAGATATATTCATATCAATATATAAATTAATATATTCATGCGTGCAATTATAGAATCTCTTCTCTACAAATTAAATAAAATTACATGAAATTGTCAATTTGGAAATAAAATTTTGTAAATCTGGCATTTACATGTTATGGAGGACTAATGGAATTATGGTCAGACTTCTGGATTTGTGGTCAAAAATTTGAGTTCCCAATTGAAATTTTAGATTTCTAATTGGAAATATGGAAATCCGATAAGAAATCTAGTATTTTGATCCTTTTTTTTAACGAGAAAAATAAAAATAGATAAAAATCAAGAGTTTGTAAAGAAGGTAATCCTATCATTTTCTAAATTTTGTTTAGAAACCACTAAAATTCACGATTTGCTTTCACTTGGCTCGAGAAATTTTTCATGATTTATTTGGAGACGTAGGACAACATATTTGGGCATGTGGCTTCCGATGCTTCATTGTTGCTCAACTGACTACTTGAGGTAGTTCAAACCACTATTTGTTTTTCACTCTTATCTAGAGGTGGATGGATACTACTTACAACTTTCACACATGAGTGAGTGAGTTAACTATTTACCCATGAGCTTCTATGATATTATTGGGATTACCTTTGGGGGTACTCCGATTCCCTTTGATATCCATTATTGCACTCTTCTAGAGGATGCTAGGAGCCACTACGTTTGTAACTTGCTTGAGTTCATTTCGACATGGTACAATCGAAAGAACGTGCTTCTTTCTTCTCTTGTTCAGGGTTTCAGGAGATTACCCACCATAACACCTCATTAGAAGGTGATATTTTTCTTATTGATACTGCTAGGTACTACCCTCTTCTGTGAGACTAGTCATGAGGTCAGCATTACTCTTTTTGGTCCCCTTTAAGACCTTGCTAGAGTTGCTACTTTCAATTGGGGATCTGTAGCTCTTGCCTATCTTTACTATAGACTAGATATTTTTGTAGAGGTGTTGTTACAATGTGTGGCTTCTAACACATCCTGTATGTATGTCTTCTACGTGTCTTGTACCTCTTTTAATTTTTCTCTCTTACAACCTCCTCTTTTCATTTCCACTATTTCTTCTCTTTTCGATTTGGGGCATTGAGATCAGGATGATCTAAGGCTTCAACACTATTAGCTTTGACATGAGTCTTCCTCTGATGGAGAGATGGGGTTTTTCTCGTATAACTATCATCAAGTATAATTTGTAGACTTATTGGGACCAGCTAAAATCCTTAGAGTGGGACCTAGTAATATAAATTTATTTTTTAATATTTAACTAATTGTAAAAGTTAAATAAAATTTATATGAATGAATTTGTAGGTTATATCAGATTGGTTGGTTAGTGCTGAAGACATTCAGTGATACAAATTCATAATTGTAGCTGTGAGGCTTGAGCCTATGAGGATTTTGCTTCTTGTTTATGATTGCCATATGTGGTATCTTGGTGAGCATGTTTATCATTGGCATATGGGACCTTCCAAGAGGTGTGTTCCTTCTCTTATTCCTTCTTCAATGTTATGGAGCTACAGCATGACTGGTCCTGAGCTTAAAGCAGCTATTGAGAGATATGATGCTTCGAGATATTTGGGAGAATCTCTTAGAGCAAGTTCCTATAGACCTAGCAGAGGTATGCTTTCTGTCACCATTCCTTAATATCACCATTCTACTTTGTCTCTTTCATCACTACAAATGATATTTGCTTTTTCGTATAGGTTGAAGAAGCTACTGATGTTGCTATAAGACTGAGGGCGATACTGAGAGGATTGAGCAGGATGTTGAGCATACTCTGCACAGTAGAGCTATTCAAGGTGTTACTCCCTCGAGTACAATTCTAGGCAATGTTCCCCACTTGATAGGTCTATGTACTATTGGGCTCATATGGTGCAGACTCTCATTGAGCAGCACATGTGTTCTGACTTTTTTTTAACTTTTAATTATAAAAATTTCCCTGAAAGAATTTAGACTTTTCAATTACGTCCTAAAAAAATTACAATTAAGTTCTTATAAAACTAATTAAACTCTTTTGAAAATTCATTTAGACTTTTGAGGTTTCAAACTTCAAGTGTTGAAGACCTATTTATAATATTTTCATCATTGGAGCCCTCTGTCACATCCAAACTTCATCATCCTGAAATTAGGTGTTTACAACATGAAAATTGCTAGTCTCATCACTCAAGGACAATAATATTCATAAATGTTGGAAATAATAAAATAAAATGTAGTGCGATAAAATAAATTTACTAAAATGATTTTGTGGTCCTCAAGTTTGACTGAGCTTGTGTGAGTTTTGAAGCTTTAGCTTCAAGGGATTATCAAGCTTTCCTCATTGAGAGGTTCAAAATGACATGTAGAATGATGCTAGTTTGTATACCTTTGAAGCATGCTTTGATAAAGATGAGGCTGGTTTGGTGGGAGGGAGGCCTAATAACCTAAGAAAAATGCACTAGGAGAGCTAAACTGTCTGGAAGTGAGTTTCTAGCTATCATACCTCAAATTTGACTATTCCCAAAAAGGTCCAATGATGAAATAAATCCCCAAGATGACTAGAGTCTGCTTGTTCATAACACCTTGAAAGTGTGCAACCCTAAAATGCCTAACTGATCCCACCTGTGTGCAAAATAATCACCAAGCCATTAAGTTATGTTCTAACCTTGCGAAAATACAAATTATTGGAACAATGAGAGATTTATTTCAAGAAAACTCCTCTCATAATACTTAGCTCGTCAGGTCGGTGCATATTTTGTTAGACCGAGACCTTGCTTCGTGAAAAAACATAAATTGATTTTGATAAAACAAACTTCAAAAACACATCTAGAGCCCTAAAACCTCTAGAAGTAGTCACGAAATAGTCAAACAAAACCTAAGTATTAACACATATCGTTCAGAAGTGTGCATAAACACCCCTAAGTGTCATGTGCTAAAATTGAGGCCAAATTTAGCAAAATGGACTCTAGAAACATGTCCAGAAGGTCTAAAAACCCTTAGAACCAACCTTGGAATAGCTTGTATAAAACTTGAGAAGAGCGTGTAGAGCGTCTTAGTGCACGTGAATATGTGCACGTGTGCATATGGCCACATGCCAAGCGTGTGACCACAAGCTCACTGTGCGTGGCCACGCGTAAAAATCCCCTTATACACGTGTGACCATGCCTACACCACCCCACCCCATTCTATACATTTTTTCCTATAAATAGACCTCTTTACACCCCATTTTGGAGGGGGGGGGGCAAGTGAAGACACATATACACACTCAAAAGTTAGTCCGATCAAAGGTGTGAGAAATCCCTCTCTGTATAGTTTTTGCTCTCCCACAACCTTTCCCTTAGGTTGTTAGATCCCTTTTCCACCAAACTCAGCCTCATCTTTGTTAATGCACACTTCAAAGGTATGCAATCTAGCATCATTCTGCTATTTTTTTGAACCTCTCGACATAGAAAGCTTGATAAGCTCTTGAAGCTAGCTTCAAAGCTCACACAAGCTTAGTCGAGTCTGAGGACAACACAATTATTTTAGCACATTTATTTTATTGTATTGGATTTTATTTTACTATCGCTAGCATTTGGGAATAATGTTGTGCTTGTGTGATGAGATTAGAAATCTTGCATGCTACGTGAATAATATATGCATTATTATGCTCATTTTACATCGTCATTCTGCATCCTCTATTTCCGAAATCATGAAATCACATCGTAAATATTAATAATGTGAAAAATTTCATGTCCTAAAATAGAGTCATCATGCTCTCGGTCCAGTGATGACCTCATACATCCTTTATATTATCATCATTTATCATTATAGCATAAATAATCACTACAAGCATGATCATCCTATCATTTGTCGAATTTGCTGTGTAAATGATTGTGTTATCCTTGTAAATCAACCATATTAGATTTACTTTTCCATAATCTTTTCCTTTTCATAAGTATTTTATTAGGAAAGTGATGTAATAAAATTTTCAGCTTTATTATCCTATACTATTTGATTTACTATGTGAATGCTATATAAGCTGTAATTACCAAAACTAGGGTGTTACAGTAGCTATACATCAAATATTGTATAATGAGAAATAGTTAAAAAGTATATGCGATCCCCTAAACCCAAAAATCTCTGTTTGGGGCATTATTTATTGAGTGACATGATGTTGTCCCTTTCTTTTCCTGATTTCCTAAAAATCAAGTGGCGACTCCACAAAATCAAAAGTGTCTCATCCCAATCACTCATCTTTATTTAGTAAAGTTTCCATGTCTCTTGAAAATGGAAAGACCCACTGCATTGTCTAATAAATTAACAAAAAACAAACAACAAAAGTTGGCAGGTCACTCATAGTGGCAATGACTCCACTAGGGACTTCTAAGTTAGAGGGATCAACTTGAAAATGACTATTTTTCATTATACAATACTCATTTGAATAGAGCCCCTAACCATTGCATTTGCACTACACGTCACACATGCACCAGTTTTCCTTAAAAGCCTTGATAATACTAAATGACATCGCCACCATGATTCCACTCGAGTCATGAGGCAACGAAGATACGGTATTATCACCTTTAGTCTTTACTTGTGCATTCGTTAGACTTATATGACCAAAGTCTATAACCTAAGTCCTTAAGGGGGGCGACTGAGTTATCCAAAGAATCCTAGACTCACTGACTGAAGTCTGTAGTTATATGGGGGCATTCTCGCTAAGGGAAACGTTAGCCTTTCACCCTAACACAACTCATGTATCTAAACTAGTAGCAACATCCACTAGGATTCCACCAAGCTATGCATGCTATCCTTGTCCTAATGCTATCCATTTGAGCTGATATTCATAAATGACATAACCCTCCTAGTGTCTATCATCGAATGACATTGTAATGTGAGTTTTCATAGAAAATTTATGCTTAGGACCACGTGATTCTCATCTACTTCATGTGAGCCCAAAGCATGAGGAATGATGAGAATCATGTACCTTAACTTAAACAGTCTATGAGAATTAACAAATAATGACATCCTTCAATGATAGAATGTATGAGATGTCATCCATTTATCCTTATTAGATTAAATGAATGGGTTAGGAACCCAACTAGATTATGGACTTTTATGTTAGCAAAATCAAATTGTAAACTATCAAACGATACTTTCATGACTCACAGTAAGCATATCGAATATTAATGTAGGGGAAAGAACTCGAACTCCCTTTGATTAACTTTGGTCCTATGCATATAGGTGCATACAGGCTTTGTACATCATTTGAAGCCTGAAAATTGACCCTTATATTGACATTGTTTGATTATCTTAAGAACATTTGGGTATCGTTCCTTAGTTTAACCTTTGGTTCTGACCAACATAAATCAAAATACCTTAGTTTTAAGAGCCAAACCATAGTTCCCTGATGATTATAGGTTCAAAACCCACATAGGAAAGAGATTGAATGACCTCATAGGAAAATAAGGTTGGAAACAAGGGCTTGCTTATGATTGGTTTGTTCATTGTGTAGGAAAACTAAGTAGCTTTAATCATGCATACATCACATACATGTAGATAGCATGTACTGACCACTGTTTCTTGCAAGAATAATCATTTTTCCATAATAGGATTTTTGCATCCACTCCATGCATACATGCTCACCCTTTTCTTTTATAGGCACACGTCATGAATCATTCATTTAACTAACCTTAATAAATGTACATGAATATTACATTCAAGCATGAGTGACCAAGAAGATACCTCATGTCAGCAATTCAAAGACAAGTTAAAAGAGGGGATCCAAAAGTTGCTCACTGATGGCACTATAGCTAAAATCCTCCAAACCCAAATCAAAGCCAAAAGTGCCTGAGATGGGAATAGCACACCACTAAATGAATCATCTGCATTAGTTCACCCAAGGGTAGATAAGGCAAAGGGAATTCCCCATACTCCAATTCATGCTGATGATGACAATAACTACTACCAAGATCTCAGGAATGCACCAAAAGTTGCAAAAATTGTTGACATGACCAAGCATGAATTGATAGGGGAGGTTAAATTATTGGCTATTAGGATGGCTCAGCTGGAATTCACCTTCAAAGACAAGGGAACTCATGGCTCTAAAAGCTTTATCAACCTAACACTATTCAAAGATGAGCCGCTTCTAAATGATTTTAAGCTACTAAACTTTGCTAAGTTTGACAGAATAGGAGAATCTAAGGTCCATTAAAGGCAATATGCTACCTTTATGGTTGCCATAAAGCTTATAGAATCATAGACTATTCAATTCTTCTTCACATCACTAGAAGAAGGACTAAGGGCTTTGTTCTTTGACCTTGAAGATGAAATAAAAAATGATTGGCTACTGCTAACTTATAAGTTTATCAAGGAGTATGAATACAACACCCAGTTAGACATCACTCAAAGGGACCTTTATACTACAAGGCAGAAACTCGATGAAGCTTTCTCTAATTATGTCACTAGATGGAGGGGAAAGGCAGTCAAGATGAGAAACTGTCCCCTAAAGGATGAAAAAATAAAACTGATAATCAAAGGGGCACTAGCACACTTTAAAAAACAAATGATCTTTGCTTATTATCCTGACTTCAGAGCTCTCCATTAGGCTGGGATCAGAATTGAGGATGAGGAACCTTAACAAGCCAAAAGCACTTTTCACCATAATACCTAACTAAACACCCAAAACACCTTCACTCAAATCGCAGAAATAAATATGATCCAACCTAACACTCATAACTCACCATCTATCAATGCCATCAGACCACCAAGAACATTCTCAAACTTTAACCTCCCGCTATCCAAAGTATTCCAAAGGCTTCAACAAAAGAACCTCCTACAACCATAAGAGCCTAGGCCTCTTTCAAACCCACTGCCACCTGAAATTAACCAAAACTTGTTATACCATTTTCACCAAATGCCTAGCCATACCACTAATACATACAGAACTCTTAAAAATGCAATTCAATACCTCATTGACTCTGGAAAAAATGATGACCATAAAAATGACCCAATATCAAGACCAATCCTCTCCTAAACTATCAAAACATGCCTCCACTAACTATTAGCATAATACCAATCTACCAAAAGACCTTGTTAAAAAATCAATCCAAGCCATATAAGAAACCCAAGATAAACCCTCAGAGGACAAAACCCCAAATCCCATTCTTGAGCCTCAGGATTCTAGTGAAGATGAGCAATGCCCTTCTACCTTTGAATACATTCCAATGCCTCAAAAGTTCCTTCCCCACTTGATGATGCAGAAAAAGAGCTAGGGATATAACTCTCCTTATGAACAATTTAGTGATTGATTGCCCTTACTCATAAGAAGTAGACACAAATAAAAATTTTAGCAGTAACAATGAAGTATAGGATTTACTGGGCCAACCATCTTAGAAGTTTGACTACAAAGTCAAGTACACAACACCTCCTGCTACCCATACACTTTTAGAAGACATAGTACCCTCAGGATAGGGAGAAGAATTTGATAATAAAGATGGGACGGTCAGTACTATTCGGCTTTAGAACTTTTAGATTATAGGGATATATAAATGGTACAACTCTGATGATCCTAAAATCATTGTCTGGGACTAGAATAGCAGTACAAAAGTATATAAGCAAGTAGTTGAGAAGTCCTTACTAGAATTTAATCATGTAACTCATAGTGGGCGGGTATATCAACCTCCTGAGAAAGAGAAGGAACCCTTAAAAGAGAAAGAAGTAGTAAGAGATTAAGCTCCTGTCAAAGAGGAAGACACTATCCTCAAGTAGCTCAAAAAAAATCAAGCACAAGCCAATATTTAGGACCTACTCATGGCCTCCAAGAAGCACATAGATGCCCTATTCAGAGCACTAGATGAAGCAAAGATTACCATTGATGCCTCACCTTATGAGATGATAACCTCTTTAATGAAAGCTCCTTCCAATGCAATCACCTTTTCAGATGAAGATTTACCCCTCAAGGGAAGGGTCCACAATCATCCTGTCTTTATACAAGAAATTTTCAAGACCAAGAATACCCCATGTGTTATGGTAGATGACGAGTCTGCCATCAATGTTTTCCCCTTAAAGTTGCTACATAAGTTCGGGATGAATGTTGAAAACCTGGAAGAGTCTAATGTGGTCATATGAGCCTACGATGATTCAAAGAAGCCAGTCATCAACACTTTTAAAGTAGTAGTTATAGTGGGAGATATGAAATTAGAAATATAATTTACCATCCTGGACATCCTTTTGACTTTTGTCCTGCTACTAGGAAGACCTTGGTTCCACCCATTAGGGGGCATACCTTCCACTATGCATCAGAAGATCAAGTTCCTTATAAATGGAAAATTCGTTACCATTTCTGCTAAAACAAACAACATTATTGCCTATTTGAATGTGGTCCTACTAGGATTCCAGGTTTTTGTGATCAGTGACAGTCTTTTTGATCCTAAAGTTGCTGCTATGATGAAGAAGATACAATATTTTCCTAGAAAAGGACTAGGAGGAAGAAACATTGGAGTCATGGAATTCCCTAACTTTTGAGGATAGACCAACATAAATGGTCTAGGGTACAATCTTGAAAAGGATATTGGGGCTAAGAAATTAACCTCTTTTATGGTAGAAAGCTCAACCTAAGTCTATCAAGGATAAGCTAAGGAATGGGTGAGCAACAAAATTAAAAAACTAGGGTTTGAGATCTTCAATGACATCCTCAAGGAGAAGCACTTACCAAACATGATCATCAAGACTGACATCTTAATATGAACCCTAAAAAGGATCAAAAGTGCCTGAATATGAAGAATTCAAGCTAATTAGCTTAATTTCCTATTTTGAAATTAATTAGTTTGATATAGATGAATTTTGAGTTATTTTCCTATTTTGGAGTCAATAAGGAAGATTCAAGAAGATTCTAGAAGATGTGAGAAGATTCAAGAATATTCAAAGTCAAAGTCAACAAGTTAAAGTCAATAAGTCAAAGTTAAAGAGTCAATAAGTCAAGGTCAATGGTCAACATCCTACATGACATATGACATGGCATGCTTTAATGCTTAGTTGTCATGAGTTGTCATTTTACTTAATTGTAATGAGTTGTCATTAGTTATCAATTTTGACTTTTTAAAGATGAGTTGTCATAAGTTGTCTTATTTTGAAGGAAACCTCTTTAATTAAGGATTTTCCTGATGGGAATTGTAGGTTTCATCAATTAACTCCCCAATAGCAAGAATACTATGATAAGTTGAATTAGAAGAAAACTAGAAATTACCAATTTAATCCACAAATTCAAATCGTTCAAAGATTGAAGTAAGATGATAGATGCTACTTAACCCCTTTACCAACAAGGATAAAGATACTAAGATAGACTTTGAATTTCCTCTTATGCCACAAACAAGAAAGTTTGATAAATAACAAGAAAACAAAGATTTAGATTTTGACACCATAAGCTAGAATAAAGCTTGATAAGTCACAAAGTTTATGCAAGAAATTAAAGACAAAATTCCTCACAATAAAACTCAAACAAAGTTATAATTCATATATCAAATTCATTCATCCTCCAAAAAGAAAGAAAAGGACTTGTTTATATAGAGTACAAGTCCATACACATACTACTAAAATAGACTCACACACATAGGATTACTTTTACTCTTAAATGGCCTTAATAACCACCACCCACATTAATAACCATTACTTGGTATTAATTACCCCATTAACTTGTATATAGTGGCTCTTAATAACCACATTAATAGCCATTACTTCATATTAATTACCCTATTAACTTGTATATGGTGGCTACATGTAACCCTAATTGTTATTAACACAAAAACAAGTTAAATATTATTCCTTGGGCCTCTATGGATGCCTTATTGGGTTAAAATTCTTAGGCTTTCCAAATGTCCCTAATTAAACCCAATATGGCTTCTTGAAGCTTCTTGGATTTGGACCTTATGATTGGGCCTTCTTGTACTATTAATGGATCTTGGATCTCTTTAGGCTTTGAACTTGGATTCATATAATTTCCTATATAGGTATCTTTGAGAATAAGGAAGAAAACATTTTCCTTTAAGGATTAGGTTATTTACATGCCTATATAAGTGCCACATGTAAAACGAATTTAGAAAAGGATTGAGATATTAAAAAGTGAGGTTTTTCCTTAAACTTTGTTCTTTTGAAACTTTGCAAGTTTACTTGAATTGTTTCACATATACCTTTCATTACAATTGCTAGAGTTAGATTAGACTTAGAATTTTATGATTGTTCATCTTTTAATATCTAAGTATCTTGCTTCAATTTAATAAGCAAGGGGTTTATCTCCATTAACACAACCTATCCTTGATGATCCTTGGGCTAGATTTCAAAGTTTGATGCACGTTCTTTCTCTATATGACATCTGTGAGTTGATGAAAAACCTGGAGATAGAATATGAGAGTGAAGCTATCAATCATGCCTAAGCTGTTGCCATCCTTGAATTGAGCATCGATGACATCCTATTTGAAGACATTGCTGATGATGATCTCTGTACTTTTTCTTTGTTTAAAAATGATGATGTAATGAACTCTAAAGTTAATGCAATGAAATTAGATTTTTCTTACTTGTTTGATGTCTTTCCTAATGGTAGTATGGGCATTGATAAAAACATTAGCATATTTGACATTCATTCCATATGCACTGAATCATTTAAAATTGGCACGAAATCTAAACCACGCATTCTGCATATGTTGAAAGATGTTACCCCTAAAGAGAGGAGAGAAATTGAAAAAATATTAATAAAATATTCAAAAGTATTTGCCTAAATGTACAACGATATGCTTGGTATTGATAGAGACATTGTTTAACACTTTATTCCAACCATAAAAGGGTACAAACCTGTAAAGTAGAAGCTAAGAAGACTCAGACTAGAATGGGCTCTACTAGTGAAAGAGGACATTGAAAAATATATCAAAGAAAAATTCCTAGAGGTAGTAGGCTATCTAGAATGGTTAGCAAATTTGGTGCTAGTATCGAAGAAAGATAGAAGGGTTAGAACATGCGTTGACTATAGAGATTTGAACAAAGCTTGCCCAAAGGATGATTTCCCACTACCCCACATAGACATATTGTTTGATAGCGTTGCCATATGTGCAATGTACTCAATGTATTCTCTGGGTACAATCAGATACTAATGGCCATTATCAATAAGCAAATATAGCTTTCATAACAGAATGGGGTACTTACTGCTATAGAGTAATGCCTTTTGGACTAAAAAATGCAGGGCCAACCTACTAGAGAATGGCGATTGCAATGTTCCATGACATGATACACAAAGGAGTGGAAGTATACGTTGACGACATGATGGTCAAATTAAGAACTAGGGAAGAACACCTCTCAAATTTCAAAAAGTTCCTCAGAAGGGTCAAAAAGTACAGTCTTAGGCTAAATTCAAAGAAATGCATATTTAGGGTTACTTCAAGAAAGATACTGGGGTATGTTATTAGTCAGAATGGGATTGAAATGGATCCAGAAAAAGCAAAAGCCATTAGAGATATACTAGTGCCAAAAATAAAGAAATCAGAGGGTTTCTAGGGAAACTACAGTTCATCAGTAGATTCATCACTAAGTTGACAACAGTATGTGAACCAATCTTCAAGCTACTTAGAAAAGATCAGTCGATTGAATGGAATAAATAGTGTCAACTAGCATTTGACAAGATCAGAAGCTACCTAGCCAACCCACCAGTCTTAAGACCACCAAAACCAAGGATACCTCTAACCCTGTATTTGGCCATTGAAGGGAATGCAATCAATGCAATGTTAGCCTAAAAGGGAGAAATAAAAGCAGAACATGCAATTTACTACTTGAGCAAGAAGATACTACCATATGAGGAGAAGTTAAACCAAGTTGAACAAATATATTTGGCAATGGTATGGGCAATAAGAAATTCAGACACTACTTCCAATCCTACAGAATTTAGGTCGTGTCTAAAATAGACCTAATGAAGTACCTCTACGAAGCTCCCTCTCTAGTGGGGAAACTTGTAAAGTGGCCCGTATTGCTAACAAAATTTGACATACAATACCTAACTAAGAAGGCAGTAAAAAAGAGAGCAATGGCTAAATTTCTAATTCTCAACCCCACTCTAGACTGAGAAGAAATCCAACTAGACTTCCCAGATGACCTTAGCTCAGCCATTGAAATCCAAGGATGGTGTATGTACTTTGACAGAGCAGTCAATTAGTTCAGCGTAGGAGTTAGTGTAATCCTACAATCACTAGAAGGTAAAGTAGTACCAATTGCTAAAAAGCTCAAGTTCAGAATCACAAACAATTAAGTAGAATACAAGGCATGTACACTCGAAATAGAAGCACTGATAGCCTTGAATGTCATAGAAGTCGAAGTCTTTGGAGATTCCATACTAGTAATCAATCATGCCACAGAAGAGTGGGAACTGAAGGACTAGCACTTAAAGCCTTATCTACACCACTTGAGGCTACTCACCATGTCCTTCTGAAAATGCAAATTCATTCATCTCCCTAGGAATCATAACCAGATAGCATATGCACTTTCTTCCCTAGTAGCAGTATGGGAAGGTGTTAGTGATATGCACTAGGTCAATCATTTGTGATTATGTATTGACTTTCTTATTTTATTAATAAAGAGGTATTTCATTGTCATTTGATTTTATGATAATTATATGAATGGTTAATTCTTACTAAGGACATCAAGTATGTGACTTGATAGTAAAACCCTTAAATTAAAATAAGAGTTCTATTCTAGTTATCCCTAGCCATTTATTCATTATATAAATATTAAAGTATTAAAGCTAGTATGATGTTGACTGATGGTTATGTTTTACTAATCATGAATATGAGATATTAAGTCAATTCATAGGTACATGATGAGAGATCATGTACTGGATTGATCCACTTTAAGAATACTACATAGATTATTGTCATAAGAATTTCTCATCACAGTAATTTTATTTCGGTCCTTTGACCTTGAAATCATCATGGATTTCTACATAGCTATTTTATGTTTTGACACATTCTAACATTATCTTTAACTGGATGATTAAATAGGATGTTGTTGGATATGAAATTAGTTATGTGAGGAATATAAGTGATTTAGAAGGAATTTATCCCTCATTAATATGAGAAAGATATCTATGGGCCCCATGACGAGATAGACTGAAGGAAAATGCATGGCCATGCTGAAATGAATTGATAAAGAGTTATCATTTTTAGTCTACTTGGAATCAAGTCATAATATTGAACTATATTAGGATGACATTCTATGCCTTATGTTTAATTAAGATATCTTGTGATAAAGGGATTATAAAATTCACTGTAATTAGGTTATGTCAAATTATTGACTTCACATGACTTGGGTAGTCATAATGTCTTGCTAAAGGCCACTTATGACTTGTAGGCCTAAATAGAGATTTAGGCCCACTGCCAATGTTATGTGAACCTACAGGGTCACACACTTAGAACAAGCCCAAAATGAATATGGGTTTAATAAGCCCAAAATAAACTATGTGGAAATAAATAATTAAAGTGTTTTATTTATTTATTTATTTGTTTATTTATTTAAGATAAATGTTATTTTAAATAAATAAAATATTATTTCTAATTTATTTTTAAAACAAAATCAAAATATAATAAATCAAAAATTACCAAAAGGTCATTGGTAGGTGAAACCCTAATTTGGAGTCTATAAATATGTTATATTCTCTAGGGTTTAACCAACTTGTTTTTCCTGCCTCCAAAATTCATTTTCTCTCTTCTTAGAAAATAAACACAGAGTTTTTCTTTTGTTCTTGATTTATGAGACAATCAAGAAAGTTGCTAGCACACACTCCAATTCATTTTTTTTGTGAAGGGCTATTCATGTGGATACCTATAAAGGACGCATCCTTTTGGAGACGTCTAGATCTGAACAACCAAAGCAAAAAAGATCGAGGTAAGGTGTCACCGGTGTGAACTTCCTCTCATCCTTCTAGAAAATCTTGCCTCTTCTATATTTTGGTGAGATTCTTGAAACCCTAGATTTAATCAAGTAGTCGAATTACATGGATCCGGGTTTAGGAACCTGATAAATTTTTAATTTTCCATTGCATTTGTATCATGAAATCCAATAGAAGGACCATCCAAAATGCCTATGAAGCCTTGATTCTACTTAGATCGGGACAACCTTGTCATGAAAACTGTAGAATAGATAAATATAGAAGTAGTTGAAAAGTCCTGGTTCTATGACATCTAGAGATATCTAAAGGAACAAGCCTATCCTAATCAAGCAGATAAAAGAGACAAAATAGTCATTTGATGACTAGCATCAAAATTCACATCGCACTAAGGTGTGTTATACAAGAGAACCTTAGATGGTTTACAACTCCGATGTCTAGATGAAACTGAAGTTACAAGAGTAGTAAAAGAAGTACATAAGTGTGTTTATAGTCCACACATGAATGGTGTAATCCTAGCTAAGAAGCTAATCAAACAAGGGTTCTTCTGGATGATGATGATGGAAGACTACATCAAATTGTAAGGAAATGCCATAAGTGTCAGATCCACAAAAATGTTAGTCACCTTCCCCTAATAGAACTACACTACATCTCTTCTCCATGGCCTTTCTCAACATGAGGACTAGACATAATTAAGCCAATCCACCCTCCAGCCTCGAATGGAAATAGGTTCATCCTAGTGGCAGTGGACTACTTTACAAAATGGGTCGAAGTAGAATCATTCATAAGGATAGGAGCCAAGCAAGTGGCTAAGGTCATCACAAGAAAATTTTTCTATCGATATGGGATCCCCCCATCACATCATCCCTGACAACAGTGTCTAATTCCAAGGTGAAGTTAGAGAGCTACTAAGGAGTTATAAGGTGGAACATTACAAATCTTCTCTTTATCGACCACAAGCAAATGGGGCCGTTGAAGTTACAAACAAGAACATAAAAAATATCTTGTTAAAGATGACTCAGGCTTATTGAGATTGGGCAGACATATTGCCACATGCCTTATGGGGGTAATAAACAATAATTAGAACTTTAATAGGAGTAACTCCTTTCTCATTAGTGTATGGATCAGAAGTAGTTCTTCAAATTAAAATGGAGATCAAGTCTCTTTGGGTAGCAATCGAATCTAAATTTCCAGAAGTGCAGTGGGCTCAATAGAGGCATGAAAATCTCACTCTCTTAGACAATCAAAGGCTTAAGGCTTTATACTGCACACAGTTGTATCAGGCTCGAATAGCCAAGACCTTCAATAAAAGAGTAAAACACAAGAGTGTGAAAGTAGGAGACTAGGTGCTAAAGTAAGTAAGACAGAACATTTCAGACCCTAGAGGGAAATTTAGACCCAACTAGGAAGACCCATACCTAGTAAAAAATGTTTTATCAAGAGGAGAAGTCAAGATGATGGATTCTAAAGGCAATGAATTCTCCGAACCTGTCAACACAAATTGCCTGAAGAAGTACTATGTCTAAGGCAAAAAAAATCATCATCCCGTTAAGTTGAAAACTTGAAAATGGCAGCTCAGGAAAAAGTTAAGGACTTCTCACTAAGTTGAAAACCTAAAAATGGCAGCTTAGGCAAAACTTAGGGAAAGAGAGAAAATACTTAAACTAGAAAACCTGAGAAGGCTAGTTAAGGATAGAGGGTAACCTCAAATTCAAAATTTGTATGAATGCGCTTGTGCTTTTCTTAAATGATTATAATGAAATGAGAATGATTGCCAATTTATGCAAAATGTCTTTGAAAAGTGCAACACATTTTATCATCATGAATTGCATCAAGCATGCTCTGCATTTTCTTTCATTACATGACCATGGTTCTTACCATCCTTTCTAATCTCACTCTTTAAGATCAACCACTATTGTATAGCAAAAAAAATCCTAACTAGGTGTGAAAAGCTCTAAAAGGAGACACCTTAGGCAAAAAAGGGAAGAAAAAGAAAACCCAGCTAAGTGCAAAAAGCTCCAAAAGGAGATGCCTTAGGCAAAAAAAGGAAAAAAGGTAGACTATAGTAATGGCAAACATCATCATCAATGATACATAGCAGGAAGCATATACAGTCATCATCATACAAGCATCATATAACATGTTGGAAAAATACACATCTACAACACCCAGAGTCCATAACCTTGGGAAAATAATATGATAAAGCAAACCACAGACCAAAAGTCCTACATCTAGCTCCTAAAAAAACTATATCGGCCATGGTTGCCATCAAAAGAAAGCAATGATACTACTCAAGCATCCCCCTTATTTGATCTTGACTCATCACCGTTTATCACAAAGGATGAGAGCTGTAACTCTAGCTCACTGATGCGGTCGTGATAAACTACATGCTCCCGCTCACATTCATGACTAGTAAGATAGTGCTCAACCTACATTACACATTGCATATCATACACTCATACATAAAAACATGTGCATAAAATAAATAGGTACAATAAAGAAGGCATACCCTCTTAGTGGTAGCAAACTCCAAAAAGCACTGTTGTGCACTCCTAGCTATAGTATACCAGTACTGACCAGAGGAGACATGAATCTACAAAAGCAAGCAAATAAGTCAACCACCACTCACTAAATAAATGAAACACAAGCAAGAATAAGAGAACACAAACATGGGTAGAATTAGTAGGTGCAACACCTAACTAAGGAAAGCCAGGTCTAGGCAAATCGAAGCTCACTGCTCTACCAAGGATATTCATCCTAAGCAAAGACAAAGATGGTTAAACTGTCAAATCCCTAAGGATAGTGCTACTATAAGCCACACCACTGGCATTAGTAGTTGCCTCAAAGTGGAGTGTGACCTTATCCTCCTCAAAGTTGGATCTAGATCTCCTCCAGCATTGCTACAGATAAGTTCTCATAACTTATGTTAATTATAGTCTATTACTAATAAAGTTTGTTACATGCTTAAACCAAAATAGGAAAAAAAGCTTACCCGATCAAAAGAAGTGACTCTCGAGGACCCACGTGATGGCGTAACCCTCAAACTCGAGGGATGAGATGCATCTGCCTAAGAAGGTGGAGGTGATGGAAAGGTCCCACTAGCTACAATATTAATTAAATGAGGGATCAATACATTAGCATAAGGCAAACCCGCACTCTCCAAGAGGCTCTCAAAGGGTAATCCCATCATAACAGCCGTAAGATCATCACTGCAGAGCTTATGGCCCCTGAACATCTCTTTAAGAGGAGGGATATAAACTCTCCTCATGTATGGGACATCCTACCAATGATGGAATCACTTGCCTAAATACCACACCTTGCCGATGAGGCTAGAGAGCAACACTCATCTCTCTGTTAGCTACCATACAGCCACCATCTCTGCCATCCAATGAGATCTCGCCACCTACTAATAAAGAAAGATTTTCTTGAAGGGCAATAATAAAAAAATGATCCTTAAGAAAGGAACAACCAACATAATATGAATTAGACATACATGATAAGGGGACAACTTCCTCATATGGTCCTGAGCTACCGTGCAATCCTCAATCAAATCAGTAGTCTTCCTGATCCATCGAGAATAATGAGGGAAGCCATCCTCTTAGAAATGCTTTATGGATGGACAAGGGAGAATCCTGAACTCATATGTCCAGATCTATCAAAATCAGAGGGTAAAAAATAATAAACCTAAAAGAAAAAGAATAGACAATAGAACTCCTACTTACGTCCAACATGAACAAGCATCCATAGATCCTCAAGCCACCTTTACATGCTGCATCAAGTCCTGAGTACATATGAGCAAAGGTAGTAGTGCCCTAGTAATAGCCCAATAAGCCATCTAGATCTCTTAAGATAGGTAGCAATCGTAGATCACTCGTACTCGAAGGGTTTGGGAAGATAACAACACTTAGTAAAAAAAAATAAAAAGCAGTAAGCCAATTGTGGTGTTGAGACAAGACCATCATCGTACAGAGTCTGCATGAAAGAAATAAACTCCGTAGAATGAGTGAGGTATGGGCAACCAGACTTCATAGGTGTGACCATACTAAGAAAATCCATTATGAGGTGCCTTTTCACCACAATAGTAGAACACTCCTCCTCACTGAAAGGAACATGCTCTCCAGAAAAGCTCAAGCCCATGATAGTCGCAAAATCTAAAGGGGTAATAGTCATCTCCCCAATAGGTATATGAAAAGTATGCACCCTGTCCATCAACTGCTCTATCAATGCATACATGGCAATTTGACTCAACGTATACAAGTCATGAGACAATGCAGTAATCACCTCATTAAAGCCCTTCCTAACAACCATCTGTTTCACACACATCGGGAGACCCTAATAGTACATACTGTTGAAACTACCAGGCAGCACAGTAACATACCTACGGGGCTACAAACAATAGGTATGCTATCAAACATGTGTACAACTATTAAATACTAACACATCTCTCTCTTTGCCACTTAATAGGATCAAAATAGTAAAGGCTGAAAAGAAAAGCATTGCGGAAAATACAAAATCACAAAAAGAAAATATAGCAACATCTATCAGCATCAACATTTATAATAAAGCTAGATAGATAGTTATGGCAAAGGTACAACTATAATAACCTCATACAGCAAAATAAATAGGGCAAAAAGGGACTTACTTCCTAACGATGATGCACCCAAGCATGAGTCTCCAAACCATAAATAATAGGGATCAGATCTCCTTGAGAGAGCCTGGATGGCTGAGAACTTTGAGCACCAGATGTGCTAGTCCCTATTGCGGATGTCCTAGCTCTAGTAGCCTCTACAAAGTCACCCTTAAGATTAACATTTACATCAATAAAAATGTCCTCCTTAGGAATGTTGGGGAACTCCATTTTATATAGAAGAAAATGGAAGAACAGAAGCAAAAATAGAGCAGATAGCACCTAAAACACAAAAAGGGTCAAGAGAAGTCAGAAAACACTCAAAGAAGTCTAGACAAAGCCTCCCAAGACATTCAAAATAGCCATCTAAATAGGCCTAGAGGGAGGGAGTGCATGACCATGCACTAGGCACATGACCATGCACACAAGCATGATCATGCACCCCCCACATGTAGTCACAAACACTTCCCCCTTCCACGTGCTCTTCTGTGGTTTTACGCTCACTTTGAGACTTTACATACTCACTTCTATAGTCTTAAACTTCCATTTCAGCATAAGATATGCACCAAACTCACATAAGAGTACACTAATATGGACTCCATCTGTCTAAATACATTGTGCGTGCATCGCTTTCTTTAGAAAACTTAACATCTTGTAAACAGAAGAAGAGCAAGGAAAATTCACTGTAAGGACATCTTACTCCAAATCATAAAAATAACATCCTTAACATGAAAAATCGCTCACTGCATCATCACTGTATCACTACTGTATCATTACTACATCATCACTGCATTATCACTGTATCACTACTACATCATTGTTAGATCATCACTGCATCATCACTACTACCTCATTCACATTGCTTAAGAGCACTTTTATTGCTTAGAAGCACTTTTACTACATAGAAGCACTCACTTTCATTTGCTTAAAAGCACTCTCATTGCTTAGAAGCACTCACCCTCATTGCTTAAGAGCATTCACATTGCTTAAAAGCACTTTCACTGCTTATAAGCATCTTCTCATTTGCTTAGAAGCACTTTCACTACTTAAAAGCATCTTCTCATTTGTTTAAAAGCACTTTCACATTGCTTAGGAGAATTCATATTGCTTAGAAGCATTCACATCATTTAAGAGCATCCACACTACTTAAAAGCATTCTCATTTGCTTAGTAGTATCCTCATTTGCTTAATCACATGATCATTCGCGTGATACCTAAGAAGGTTATAGTCGCATGTTCATTCACATGACACCTAAGAAGGTTATAGTCGCATGTTCATTTGTGTGACACCTAAGAAGGTTATAGTCATATTTGCATATTGCTTAGTAGCATGTTCATTCACATGTCAGTTAAGAAGGTTATAGTCACATGTTCATTTGCGTGACACCTAAGAAAGTTATAGTCGCATGTTCATTCACATGACAGCTAGAATGGTTATAGTTGCATGTTCATTCGTGTGACACCTAAGAAGGTTATAGTCATATGTCCATTCGCGTGACACCTAAGAAGGTTATAGTTACATGTTCATTAGTGTGACACCTAAGAAGGTTATAGTCACACGTTCATTCGTGTAACACCTAAGAAGGTTATAGTCGCATGTTCATTAGTGTGACACCTAAAAAGGTTATAGTCGCATGGTCATTCGCGTGACACCTAAGAAGTTTATAGTCGTATGTTCGTTCACGTGGCATCTAATAAGGTTATAATCGCATGATCATTTTGTGTGACATCTAAGAAGGTTATAGTCGCATGTTCATTTACGTGACACCTAAAAAGGTTATAGTCCCATCTCTTTTTGCTTAGTAGCATCCTCATTTGCGTGACACCTCAAAAGGTTATAGTCGTATATGCACTCTACACTTTGCACCAATCATAAGTTTGCATATATCCCAAAATAGCACCCTGTGTGATGACAAAGTCATAAAACAATAGCAACAAACAAAAACAATAGCAGTTAAATCTTGATAAGACTTATAGTGACAACCCATAGGTAAGTACCTCTCTCCCTACCAAAATGTTTTTTTGCATCTTTGTATTTTGCTTCACATGTATTGAAACTAGCGCTAGATGGCTATGCAACACACATGAAGCAAGGGGCAATTTTCATACTTTAAATTTGACTGTCCCCAAAATGGTCTAATGATGAAATGAATCCTTGAGATGACAAGAGTCTGCTCGTTCGTAAAACCTTTGAAGTGTGCAACCTTAAAACACCTAACCAACCCCACCAGTATGAAAAATCGATCATTGAGCCATTAAGTTATGCTTTGATCTTGAAAAATATGAATAATCAAAATAATGAGAGGTTTATTTTAAGAAAACTCCTCTCAGAATACTCAGTTATCACGCTGGTGCGCATTTCGTTTGACCGAGATTCAGCTTTAAGAAAAAATAAAAATTGATTTTGAATAAATGAACTTTGGAAACATGTCTAGAAGGCCCCAAAACCTTTGGAAGTGGTCTCAGAATAATCCAACACAACCTAAGTATTAGTGCGTATCACTTAAAAGTGCACGTAAACACCCCTAAGTGTCGTGTGCTAAAATCAAGGCCAAATTTGGCAAAATGGACTCTGAAAATGCATCTGAAAGGCATAAAAACCGTTATAACCAACCCCAGAATAGTACACATAAAACCCAAGAAGAGCACGTAGACCATCAAAGTGTGCTTGAGAATGCGCACGTGCACACATGGCCATGTGCGAAGCACATGACCACACGCATAATGTGCATGGCCACATGTACTTGGCATGACTATGCACAAAAATCCCCTTATAAATGTGTGACCACGCCTAGACCACCTGATTCTACACATTTTTTTTCTATAAATAGACCCCTCTACACCCCATTTTAGAGGGGGGAGCAAGTGAAGACACACACACACTCAAAAGTCAGTCCAATCGAAGAAGTGAGAAATCCCTTTCCGTATAGTTTTTGCTCTCCCACAACCTTTCCCTTAGGTTGTTAGATCCCTTTTCCACCAAACCCAGCCTCATCTTTCTCAAAGCATGCTTTAAATATATACAATCTAGCATCATTTTGCTGTCATTTTGAACCTCTTGATGAGGAAAGCTTGATAATCTCTTGAAGCTAAAGCTTCGAAGCTCACACAAGCTTAGTTGAGTTTGAGGACCACACAATTATTTTAGCATTTTATTTTATCATATTGCATTTTATTTTACTGTTGCTATCATTTGGGAATACTGTTGTGCTTGTGTGATGAGACTAGCAATCTTGCATGCTATATGAATAATATATGCATTATTATGCTTATTTTAGATCATCATTCTACATCCTCTATTTTTAAAATCATGAAATCACATCGTAAATATCAATAACATGAAAAATTTCATGTCCCGGAATAGAGTCATCATGCTCTTTGTCCAGTGATGACCTCATGCATTCTTTATATTATCATCATTCATCATTATAGCATAAACAACCACTGCAAGCATGATCATCCTATCATTTGTTGAATAAGCTATGTAAATGATCACATTATCCTTGTAGATCAACCATATTAGATTTACTTTTCCACAATCTTTTCATATTCATATGTATTTTATCAAGAAAGTGATGTAATAAAATTTTCAGCTTTATTGTCCTATACTATATAATGTACTATGTGAATGCTATATAAACTGTCATTACTGAAATTAGGGTGTTGCATTAGCTATACATTGAATATCATATAATGAGAAATAGTCAAAAAGTAGATATGATCCCTCGAACTTAGAAATCTCTGCTGGGGACAATACTCACTGAGTAACTCGATGTTATCCCTTTTTTTCTTGCTTTTCTAAAAATCGGGTAGCAACTCCAGAAAATCAAAAGCATCTCATTCCCTTGAGACCAATCACTTGTCCCTATTCGGTAAAGTTTCCATGTCCCTAAAAAATAGAAAGACCCGCTACACTGTCTAACAAGTAATAAAAAATAACAAAAGTCGGCAGGTCGCTTACACTAGTATCTTCGAGCAGACAGATTTTAAGAGTTTGTGTTTTCCTCTTGCTCCCTCCACAAAATGAGGTGTGGAGACACCTATAGTGCAAAAATCAAGGAGGAGGGGGGGTATATGTATGGTCACGCACGTGTAAGCACCCAATTTTGGGATAGTTGAGTGTGGATGCAAATGAGGACTTCAATGATGAAAATATTATAAATAGATCTTCAACACTTGAAGTTTGAAACCTCAAAAGCCTAAATACATTTTCAAAAGAACTTAATTGTTTTTTAAGGACTTAATTGTGATGTTTTCTTTAAGGACTTAATTGAAAGGTTTAAATTCTTTCAAGGGTCTTTCTGTAATTAAAAGTTAAAAAAGATCAAAATTCAGTAATTTTTATTGATTTACATAAAATCATTGAAATTACATAATTTTGATCATAATTATATAATCCCGATCTCGATTAAACGTATTCCATTTGTATTTTTTTGATTTTTTAGTAAATAAAAATTTATTTTCTGAATTTTAATTGGTCAAATAATGTGATAAATCCCTTTTCTTGGATTTATCTAAAATTTTTAGGAATTTAAAAGTCCTTATTAAATTAAAACTATATCATTGTGAATGGTAGAAGCCACAGTAGGATACATGAGTTTAGCTAGGGTTTTCTATATAAACCAACTCAACTCTCTTGGGGGGGCTCTTTTTTCTTTTATGCAGTTTTCAACTAAAAAGTTTTCTTTAGAGGTACTAATCTTTTAAGAAGAAGCAGTAGACTTTTGGGGAAGAAAAATCAAGCATTAAAGATCTATTCTAAAAAATAACGGTGATTTATATCATAATGAGGGGTAAATCAATACTGCATTCATCCAATCATCTCTTCTTCTACCCTATTATGTTTATTTTATTTGATTATTTTAGTTTCATTTGATTTTAATTTAATTTAATTTTTATTTTGTTTAATTACTAATCATTTTTTATTTTTGTGTTTGTGTTTGTGATTATGGTAGGAGTTACATAATGAATTCACTATAGAAAATAAAATCCATGAAGATCCATAGAATGCCATGGATTGAATTTTGTAGTTGAATATAGTTCCTAGGTTTTTTTTATTATTTTATTTGTTATTATTTTGTTAGTTGTTTTATTTTGTATTTTTATTTATTTAGTTTTTTTTGGGTTGTATTCATTTTTATTTTTATTTTCAGTAGATCATTGTAATAATGGGAATAGTGGGAGTAGTGGAATCTTATGTGTGTGGTTATGTGTTTTTCTTTATTAATTGATTCTAAATTAGGTTTATCTGGTAAAGCTTTAATTAAAATTACTGGTGGTTATAGTAAATTTAAATTTCATATAATTTAATTAGGGTTAGACATTATTGAATGCATGATTAATGTAGTGTATTTATTATATAGTTTAGTTTATTATTTTCATGTTTTTTTATTGTTTTTATTTATGTATCTTGATTAATTGTTTGTTTAATTATTTTATTTTTATATGTGATTTGTTAATTTTTATGATTTCTATATTATGTTTTGTTATGTTTTCCTTAAGCTCATGATTTTAGGTTTTTTTAAGGTTTAATAATTAGATTCACATTTTCTTTAATAGGTTCAATTAATTAAAATACATTTTATGCCCATAATTAATTAGAAATCAGATTAGAGATAACTTAGGCTGATTTAGTTAATTAGATATAGGTGCACTTTAGTTTAATTTAATTAATTCAATAGACTTAGCCCATTAAATTGAAGCCTTTTCCATAATTTGTAGATTTAAGATCATCTTAAAATTAAAACATATAGAATTAGGCTCACTAATTTAAATACTTCATAATTTGTAGATTTAGGCTCATTTTTACAATTAAAATAAATAGACTTTGGTTCACTCAATTAAAATTGAATAGAAATTAAGCCCATTAGTCTTTAAGATCACTTATAAATTAAAACATGTAGATTTAGCACATTTAATTAAAATCAATGTAGATTAGACTAACTTAGGGATTATGAACTTAAATGAATGCATTGTTTACATGTTTTTTTCATGACTAGTTTGCCTAGAGTTAACTATTTAAATAAGGGTTTTCATGAAATTGCATGTAAATAGAGGATAAGATCATAAAGTAATTCTAAATGAACATGAGACCGAAAGAAGTTAGTATTTTGTATTTAGAATCTCCAAGTTGTGATGATAGTTTTCTTCTAGAGAATTGATTACCACCACTTTTGATTTGTCCCAGTTATTACCCTAAGTGGCAACTCCTCATCTTTACGCCATGTCTTTGTGACTACGGTTAGTTTGTTCTTTGGAGCCCTGAGCTTAAATAGTACTGTAGTTGCTAAAATCTTGGATGCACACTAAACCCTGCCATTTATAGTGGTGACTCCATTAGGGATAACAAATACTGATTCTAATTATTTTATTACTCATTATTTTATTCTTGCATTCATTTTGCATGTCCCTATTAACCGATGGCATCAGTTTATGGTTCCATGATTCCACTAGCTTCACAGGATTATAGATTGGCTAACCATCACTCTTAGCCTTAACTCAGTTAAAGAGAGATTATTGGGCTTATTTGACCAGATTCTATAACCCAAGTCCCAAAGGGGGGGGTAGTCTTCTCTTGAGTTTGCAAGGGATGCTGGGCCCTTCTGACCTTGGCTTGTAACTCAAGTCCTAAAGGAGGGCATCTTGCTAAAGGAACCTTGACTTTTCACCAGACTTAACCATATATAAAGGCCTAGTTATTTCCCTTAGGATTTACCTAAATTGCTTGTGTTTGTTGCCATGAGGTATTTCTATCTATAAAGGCCCAAGCCCATACCTTTTTAGGCCCATTTGGGTTAATAAAGATTGGGCTAAACTTTTATACTTAGAAATGCTGTTTTTATGCTTTTACTAATTTAAGAGATATGGAATGCACATTGGTTCTTGATATCCCCTATTGATATTAAGGCCAAGACAAAAAATCCTAAGAAAAGAGACTCTTCATTGAACTCATATGTAGGAGGAATAAGGTTAGAAGGATGCATGTTGTACACTTAATTTGTTACTTGTATACTTGACTTGACTTATTACTTATTGCATAACACGTGCATCATACATACATGCACACTTGCATTTCATGCATTATACTAACTTTTTTTTTAACCATTATAGATTCATTCGGGTCTTCTTAGGTTTGGAAATAGAGTAGTGGCAGACTAGTAAGAACTGAATTAAGTCCAAAATTAGTAGCTAAAGAGATCCTTCAAAGTTTAGAGAAGAGTCTTATTAATTCTCTTTATTAGGAAGCTAAATAAACTCCAACGAAGTAAATAGAAATGGAACAACAACAAGGAGGAAACTGGACCATAAAAGACATTAAGGGAGCTTTGATGAATGGCATGAGAGCCATAATGCAAGATGAACTGAGACAAGCTCTAGCTAGATTAATGCCACCACCTATTATTGGACCTCGAATTGTGGCTGATTCACTTAATATGGTTGCACTACCTATTAACAATGAAAATGCTAGGAGTTAACCTTTAAATACTGCTAGGAATGTACATGCTGCAAAAATGAAATTGGAGGATATTGAGAACTACATGGTTGAAAAAGCAAAAAGGGAATCACTTGAGCAAGTTCAAGAGTTGGAATTTGAGCAAATGAAAGCACCGATTCATAAGATGTCCAAAATGGAAGAGTTGGTGAGAGGACAGGGCATTGGATATTCGTTTAACTTTGATGATATGATGCAATTTGAGGAAGATAAGCTGCTTATTAAGTTCAAAATGCCACAGCTGTAGAAGTTTGATGGTATTGGAGGCCCAAGGATCCACCTTAGTCAATATACAACTACTATAAGCACCACTAAGGCTCCTTTGTCTATAATTACTAAGTTATTTGTACTATCCTTGGAGGGTATGACTGTTAATTGGTATCATGGGTTAGAGAAGTCTATTTGAGCTGACTGGTAGAGAATTGTGTACCGCTTTTTTGAAATAATATGACCATAATACTAGGCTTGAAGTGTTTGTCAGGGATATATAACTGACTAAACAAAAGCCAAATGAATCATTCTCTGATTTTCTCACTAAATTCATGAACAAAGTAGGATTAATGAAAAATAAGTTAGCTGAAAAGGATCAAGTTAGGATGATTTTTTGAAATGTCTCACCTAATTTGGTTGAGAGGCTGCAATGATAAACCCTAAGACATTTGTAGACCTTTATGATGATGGGTTGCAAGCTGAGAAGATTGAAAGTGAGAAAAAGAAGGTTGCTAAAAGCACTTGAGCAAGAAACTACCCAACTGGGGGTACATATGAAGGAAACACTAGCTGGATTTGGAAGTGCATACTGTTAAAAAAACCAAGGAGATTCCCCAATTTTAACCAACCCTTGTCTAAAGTCCTAAACTGATTGATCCAAAAAGGGTTTCTTTGGTCCTTAACATTTTCCAAACCCAAATGTCCCTGGCTATGACCCAAATAGTTACTGTAAATTCTATTAAGTAGTTGGACATTCCATAAACACCTACATCTGCCTTAAACATAAGATCCAAAACCTTATAGACTCTAGAAAGATTACATAACCTAAATATCCAAGCATAAAAAATAATCATTTCCCAAACTACCGAGCATAAACCCCTAGTGTCCCTAAATATATGGAAAGAGTTGAGGGTTTGTTAGGACAACCCTCAGGCAAGTTCGACTACAAGGTGTTTTATACTAAACCACCTTCTTTTGACATACCCTTGGAGTCAATCGTGCCTACAGGATGGGTGATGAGTTTGATGATAAGAAGTTGCTAAAGAAGAAAGAAACATGTACAATTAAGGTACAGAAGGATGAAGTCATGGAGATAGTTGGTGAGAAGATACAAGAATAACTGTTATATCAGCCACTTAAAGGACAACCACTTTGAGACTCAGCATCCCTAGCATCTACAATACAAAAAAAAAATTTTCTTATTGTCTTCTTTGAATAAAGTTTTAGTTTCTTTAGAACTTGTTTTGTTTTAGTGATCGATGATATGAATTATGATCATGCTTACTTATGTAATGTACATCTTAATGGTACTGTGCATTATGATATTGATTCTATCTCCATGTTTGACATAAATTCAATTCAATTAGATTCATTCAACATGGATACAAATGCAAATTCAAAGAACATTCATATATCCTGGTAGGAATCTATTATGCTACTTAGACATTAAATGTTGAGTAGGGAAAATTTTATAAATTTGCTCAACATAATCCTTGATCTCATCAAGAATTCAAAACCCAAGGATCCAATTTGCAATTTAACACATAGCTAATATACATCAACACGTATAAATATAAAAACTTAAGAAATCTAAACTATGGAATACTACAATTTCCCAAGTGTTTAATGTAGACTATAATTAATCTACTGAATGGTTGGCTCCTTTGATTCAACTCTTGAATCAACTCTTCAAGTCTCTTAAATGTGAGACCTCTAGCTTGAAACACCAAAGATTCACTGATCACCTTCTTGCTTTGATTTGGTTAGATGCAAGTAGCCTCTTTCAATGACCCTTTTGTAAACTTGCACTAACTTAAACAATCTCCTTGTAAGAATACTAGAGTTTTTTTGAATATATATTGTTTGCTTTGGTTTTGTATCTTTACACAAAATTCTCACTTTTTCTAACCTTTAGAACATTTCTTAAGTTATCTAATTTAATGTAGAGAAAAGAAATCCTGTTGATGTCATTGCTTACATCATTTGTACAACTTGCCATGCAATTAAAGAACTTTATGACATTAACTATGACATCACATTACTTGCCAAGCAAGTATAGAATTGACAACATCCATGACATCATATTACTTGCCATGCAAGTATAAAATTGACATCATCTATGACATCACCTTACTTGCTATGCAAGTATAGAATTGACATCATCCATGACATCACATTACTTGCCATGCAAGTATAAAATTAACAACATCCATGACATCACATTACTTTCTCTACATCTTAGATTAATCTTTGGTCCAAAACCCTTTTGGTCCAAGGCCTAAACAACTTAGGCCATTAATCTAAATAACAACATATATATAATTTATTTAATACTTTAATTAATATTTCATATTAATTAGGTTTAATTTAATTATTAAACCCTTACTTGAATTAGATTTCATGATATGCTAGAATCATTGCTTAAGGCATAAATCCAATTCTACTAATTATAATTAATTAATTAAACTCTTTAATCAATAAATATATTAATATAAATGGTGATTTAGCATAGCTCTATTAGGTGTGACTTACTAGGTTCATGTCTAATTGGCAATGAGAAGATAATATCAACACTTGATATTATTTAAAACTCCTTTCAAGTCTAAGTGTGAAAATCCCAATAATACACATTTAGTTCTCATAAGTCTAGCATCGATATCATAACTACCCAATTAAAATTGAATGCATGTATTGATTCACATGAACCCTTTTGGTTATAATTACCATGTACTAAAATCCTTTTATTAGAAGATCCCGATCTAATAGTTATATCATATAACCTCATCTTAAGTTCTATTCTTGATAAAATAAAACCAACACTAAAACTCTTTTAGTTCATGTCATATTTATCTTGGCCAGGAACTTATTGATCAAGAAAGAACTTAGATAGCATAGGATCTTATCCTGGTCCACTCCAAGCAATGAATCCCTTCTTGGTTGAACACTCATCCCTACACTCCATTGACTAGAGCCACCACATGCCATATACCCATATATGATTAACACAAGTATGTAAGTGGTAACAAACCCTAACCACTCAAAAGTGGATGACCGTGCCACCTCAAGTCAAAGGAGTATATGCAATATTATGACCTAGATTATGATTGTTAACTATAAGTGAATTTCCATGCAATCAAAAATCTAACATCACGTTCGTTCCACCCATCACATGAGTATCCACATGCTTATTCTAACATCTCATATCAAGTAGCATGAGACTCATTACCTCCCACTATTAGTATCACATACTAATCAAGGAAAATGGATAGAGGTTATAGTCTAATCAATATTACCCAAATATTAATCAACAACTATGAAAAATTTATAGCATATGTACTAAATAAATTTGTAACTCATATTATCAACTCTTGATAATAAATTTATTTAAAATAATGCTAAGGGGTAAATACTCAAATAAACAAACACTTTATTTAAATGAATATTTTATTGCCTTAGGGATAATTTATAATGTCATTATACATTTCAAGAATGGCACTAGGGAACATCTATACTAACAATCTCCCACTAGCACTAGTGCCATTCACTACTATACTTAAGACCCATCTTCTTAAGATGACAGTCTAACAGTAATTGAGTGAGCGCCTTAGTTAGTGGATCAGCCACATTATTAGCTGAAGCTACCTTTTGCATGATGATGTTGCCTTTTCCAACAAGTTCTCTGATAATATGGAAACACTTTTCTATGTGTTTGGATTTTTTATGAGACCTCGGTTCCTCTGCCAAAGCAATGACTCCATTATTGTCACAGTAGAGAGGAATCGAGGACTTAATGGAAGGAACAACTTCTAGTTCAGTAATGAACTTCTTAATCCAAATAGCTTTATTAGCGACATCTGATGTAGCTATATACTCAGCTTTTGTAGTGGAATCAGTAGTGACACCTTGCTTGGAACTCTTCCTGCTTACTACACCACCATTATAGATAAAAACAAACCTAGAGATAGACTTTCTATCATTGATATCTGATTACAAATTAGAATTTGTGAAACCATCTATATGTAAATCACCTCCTCCATAAGTTAAGACCAAATCTTTAATCCTTCTCAAGTACTTAAAGATTGCCTTAACAACTATCCAGTGTTCTAAACATGGATTGGACTGAAACCTGCTAGTCACAGTAATAGCATAGGTAATATCAGGCCTTGTACATAACATAGCATACATTAAGCTTCCTACAGCCGAAGCATAAAGAGCTTTAGCCATTTACTAGATTTCCTCGAGTGTATTAGGTGACATACCATTGGATAAATGGACACCATGCCTAAATGGTAATAATCCTCTCTTTAAATCAAGCATTTTGAACCTCTTCAACACCTTTTCCAAGTAAAGACTTTGGGATAAACCTATCATTATTTTCGATATATATGCCAAGAATTTAGGTAGCTTCTCTTAAGTCTTTCATGGAGAAAGATTTGCATAGCCATAGTTTCGCATTTGTAAGCATGCCAACATCATTCCCAATTAATAAAATATCATCCACATATAATGTTAGGAAAGCAAGTTGGCTCCCACTACCTTTTTTTACACACAAGGCTCATATTCATTTTTGATAAAACTAAATGATCGTATGGCTTCATCAAAATGATGATTCCAACTCCTTAAAGCTTGATTTAGACCATAAATAGATCTATTAAGCTTGCACACTTTAGAACTTTCCTTATATTCTTAACCTTTAGGTTGTTCCATATAAATCTCTTCCTCAACATAACCATTGAGAAAAGCAATTTTAACATCCATTTGCCAATTCTTATATTCATATTGTGCAGCAATGACAAGAAGTATCCAAATGGATTTAAGCATGGCTACCAATGAGAAGGTCTCCTTATAGTTGACCCCTTGCCTTTGACGAAACTCTTTCGGTATAAGCCTTGCTTTGTAGGTATCAACCTTTTCATCTACACCAATATTTCTCTTGAAGATCCATTTACAACCTATAGGTACGATACCTTTATAAACAAGTGTCCAAACTTGGTTTGCATACATGGAATCCATTTCAGATTTCATTGCTTCAAGCTATTTAAAAGAATCTTTATCTGATAAAGCCTTTTCAAATGTTATAGGATCATCATCATGATTTTCTTCTTTATGCATATGCCACTCTTGCATATCATATAGAAAACTATATCTCTCCGGTGGATGAGATACCCTACTTGACTTTCTAAGAGTTTGTGTGATGATATTTTCAATGGGATTAGACTCATAGGATTGATTTATATCCATTTAATCAATTTGATTGGCATCATTAGAAGACTCTTCTTTTAATGCTATCTTCCTTCATTTACCACCTTTTTGAAGAAACTCTTTCTCAAGAAATATGGCATCTCTGCTTACAATAACAACTTGCTTAGCAGGAAGATATAAGTAATATCCTAAACTATCTTTAGGAAATCCAATAAATCTGCCTTAAATTGACCTTGCATTTAATTTGTCTATTTTTAACCTTTTGATATAGGTTAGGCATCCCCAAATCTTAACATGCTTGAGACTTGGTGCCTTACCATGCCATATCTCACATGGTGTGGTAAAAACAGACTTAGATGGAACATGGTTTAATATGTAAATGGTAGTTTGTAATGCAAAACCCCAAAAGAAAGCAGGCAAATCTGTATAACTTATCATTGATCAAATCATATCTAATAGAGTTTGATTCCTCCTTTTAGATGCACCATTGAGTTAAGGTGTTTCGGGTGGAGTTAGTTGTGATATAATGTTATGTTCCTTAAGGAACTCCATGAAATGGGTACATAAGTATTCACCTCTTTGATCCGATTGAAGGATTTTAATACTTTGCCCCATTTGGTTCTCTACTTGGACTTTGACTTAAACTTTTCAAAGAATTCACTTTTATGTTTCATCCAATACAAGTGTCCAAACCTTGATTGATCATCTATAAAGGTAATGAAGTAGTAGAACCTGCCTCTTGACATTTGGTTGAATGGCCCACATACATCACTATGTACAATTTCCAAAATTTCTTTAGCTCTTTCCATTTGTCCAACAAATGGTGACCAGGTTATCTTGCCTTGGATACAAGCATCATAAGTTGGATTGGATGTAGAATCAAGATTACTCAAGATTCCCATCCTTTCCAACTTTGTGATTCTGTCATCCACAATATGACCTAAATGTAAGTGCCATAGATATTTTGAATTAGAGGCATTATTAATTATCAATGTATTCACAACATTCATATTGGTTAGATAATGATTTTTATTGGATTTATTATCAACATAATAAAGACCATGTAATACATAGCCCATGCTAATTATCTCATTATTAAAGTAGATAGTACATACATCTCTTTCAAATAAAAATTTATAACCTTTTCTAGTTAAACTAGAAATAGAGATGATGTTCTTATAAGCATTAGGTACATAAAAAACATTGTCCAATAATAAAACATGGTTATACAAGTCAATAGAGGTGGTTCCCATAGCTTTAGCAGTAACACTTGTTCTATCTCCGAGCTTAAGAGTCACCTAATTTGACCCTAACCTTCTTTCATTTGCTAGATCCTGCAAGGAAGAACATATGTAAGAACTAGCACCAGTATCCAATACCCATGCATTATATGAGCTCTTAGAACATTTAGAAATAAATAAATTAGAGAAAGTCTCACCTTCTCTAATCTTGTCTTTTCCTTTAATTTGAAGAGACTTAAGGAACTTTGGACAATTTCTTTTCCAATGTCCCTCTCCATCACAAAAAAAACACTTTCCTTTGTTGGTGTTCTCAACCTTTTCTTTGCCTTTATTCTTTTTTAGACCTCCTAAAGCTTAGGAACTTTTCCCTTAGCTTTCTTGCTTTTATTGCCCTTACTCTTCTTAGTCCTACTAGAAGATGCAACCAAAGCCACATCCTTCCCTTTCTCATTGTGAATAGCCTTTTGGACCCTCACAAGCATGCTTAATAATTCTATAAAGGTACACTCAATCTTATTCATATGGAAATTTATAATAGATTGCCCAAATGAGTCCAAAAGGGATTGTAAGATCAAATTTGTTTGAAGTTGAGCATCCATCGTGAAATCTGAACTCTCAAGTTCCTCACTGGAATGAATCATATAATTCAAAGGTGCTCAACATTATCACCTTCCTTCATTTTAACACAAAAAATCCACTTAAATGTCTCATATCTAGTGGTCTTACTTTGTTCACCAAATAACTCTTATAGGTGAAGTAGGATTTCCTTTGCATTAGTGTACATCTCATGTTGCTTATGAATTTCATTACTTATAGAAGGCCAGATAATGCAACGTGCTTGCATATCATCATCTTTCCATTTTGTAAGAGTGTCATGTTCCTCTTGGGAAACATTGGGTGGAAGGGTTTTGGGAGGACTTTGTTCCAAAACATATAATATGCATTTAAAGGCTAAAACAACTTTTAGATTATATAGCCAATCAATAAAATTAGGTCTAATAATTCTATTGTTATCAAGAATGATGCTTAATGGGTTTAAGGATCTCATATTATCAAATTTCTACAAAAGCATAACAAGATTTATTAGTTCCATGACATTGTAATAATACCATTAGATTTGGTCTTTAATTGTAATGGCCTCTTACTAACTTGGCAAATTCTACACTTCCAAAGTAGAAAACATAAATCCCTATTGGATGGATTTCTAGTGGGTGATGAAGTTCTTAATGAGTCACTAATATTCCTTAGGTACACATTGCCATTCTTGGAATATTAGTTCTTATTAAGTAAATAACTTTTGTTCATCACATCTCATATAAGATATCATCAATCTAGCTCCTAATGTTACAGGCCTCAGGTACACATTGCCATTATTGGCCTTTGGCATTAGTTAGGTCCATACCATTAAATTAGTGAAATGTATAAACTTGAACACTACATACCTTTGGTACGCCTATTTGCCATTCTTGGCATATAGTGTGTTTATACACCCATAACATCTCATACTTAACAATAACACTACATGAATCTCTTAGGCCTTATGCACACTCTTATGTATCCATAACCAATGCACATAATCCTAAAACCATGCAAGTTATTGCTCTAATAGAGAGCCTAGACCTAAATTTGCTTAGAAGATTTTTGGGTTTTTAATTTTAGGTCTCACTTTGCATATTAGCCATTTTTCATTGCATACATCACATATATACATTTCATGGCATTTTTACACATATACATATCATATATGTATGTAGCATGCTTTAACATATATATCACATATATACATAGAACATGCAAAATGGATGCACAAGAGAGGAGTGATCATGGGCCTTTCTTAAGCCTATTCTAACTTTTAGAATAAAATGGGCCTTGTCTCCTTGGGCTTTGACACCATGGGCTTAAGAATAGCCTTGAACATCATCACCATCATGGACCTCCATCTTGAACACTTCAATCTTCTTACCATAACTCTTGTGATATACATTCAATCCTTAGCATACCAAGGTCAATATTACATCCTAGTTCTATGTAATTAACATTTAATTACACATCAAATAATAAAATTAATTATTATTACAAATATAATGATGTAATCTAAGTCCATGATCACTTCTTGCATGTAATGATCAATTTGTAAAATTAAACAAAACATGGATTAATTAATTATAATCACAACACTTGTAATTATCCATTAATTATAAATTAATAATAACATATATTATTATTAATATTATTAATAATTTAATATCTCATATTAAATTTAATAAATTAATATTAATAAAAATATTATTATTAATTTAGCATGTGTAAAATGTAAAAAGATACTTTGATACCACTACTAGAAATTGATTATGCTACACAGACATCAAATGCTGAGTAGGGAAAATTTTATAAATTTGCTCAACATAATCCTTGATCTCATCAAGTATTCCAATCCTAAGGATACAATTTGCAATTTAACATATAGCTAATATACATTAAAATGTATAAATACAAAAACTTAGGAAATCTAATTGTGGAATACTTATAATTTTCTAAGTGTTTGATGTAGACCACAATTAATCTACTAAATGGTTGACTCCTTTAATTCAACTCTTAAATAAACTCTTAAAGTCTTCCAAGTGTTAGACCTCTAGGTTAAAACACTAAAGATTCACTAATCACCTGTTGCTTTGATTTGGTTAGATGCAAGTAGCCTCTCGCAATGACCCTTTTGTAAACTTGCACTAACTTAATCAATCTCCTTGCAATAATACTAGATTTTTTTGAATAAATGTTATTTGCTTTGGTTTTGTGTCTCTACACAAAATTCTCAATTTTTCTAACCTTTAGAACATTTATAAAGCTATCTATTTATATGTAGAGAAAAGAAATCCTGTTGATGTCATTGGTTACATCACATGTACAACTTGCCATGCATGTAAAGAACTTTATGACACCATCCATGACATCACATTACTTGCCAAGCAAGTATAGAATTGAAAACATCCATGACATCACATTACTTGCCATGCAAGTATAAAATTAACATCATCCATGACATCACATTACTTGCCATGCAAGTATAGAATTGACATCATCCATGACATCACATTACTTGCCATGCAAGTATAAAATTGATAACATCCATGACATCACATTACTTTCTCTACATCTTAGATTAATCTTTGGTCCAAAACCCTTTTGGTCCTAGGTCTAAACAACTTAGGCCATTAATCTAAGTAATAACATATATATAATTTATTTAATACTTTAATTAATATCTCATATTAATTAAGTATAAATTAATTATTAAACCCTTACTTGAATTATATTTCATGATATGCTAGAATCATTGCTTGAAGCATAAATTGAATTCTATTAATTTTAATTAATTGATTAAACTCTTTAATCAATAATTAGATGAATATAAATGGTGATTTAGCAAAGCTCTATTAGGTGTGACTTACTAGGTTCATGTTTAATTGGCAATGAGAAGATAATATCAACACTTGATATTATTTAAAACTCCTTTCAAGTCTAAGTGTGAAAATTCTAATTATACACATTTAGTTCTAATAAGTTGTGAGTGACCCCTAGCATCGATATCACAACTACCCAATTAGAAATGAATGCATGTATTTATTCACACGAACCCTTATGGTCATAATTACCATGCACTAAAATCCTTTCATTAGAAGATCCCAATATAGCTTAGAGTCATGGTTTAGTCAAACTCTAATAGTTATATCATATGACCTCATCTCAAGTTCTATTCTTGATAAAATATAACTAACACCGAAACTCTTTCAATTTTATCATATTTATCCTGGCTAGAAACTTATTAATCAAGAAAGAACTTAGATAGCATAGGATATTATCCTAGTTCACTCCAGGCAATGAATCCTTACTTGGTTGAACACTCATCCTTACACTCAAATGACTAGAGCCACCACACGCCATATATCCACCTGTGATTAACACAAGTGTGTAAGCAGTAACAAACCCGTAACCACTCAAAAGTGAATGGTTGTGTCACCTCAGGTTAAAGCACTATATGCAACATTATAACCTCAATTGTGATTGTTGACTATAAGTGAATATCCATGCAATCACAAATCTAACATCACATTTGATCCACCCATCACATAAGTATCCACATATCTATTCTGACATCTCATATCAAGTAGTATGAGACTCACTACCTCCCACTATTAGTATCATATACTAATTAAGGAAAATGGATAGAGGAAATAGTCTAATCAATATTATCGAAATATTAATCATATGACTACGAAAAATTTATAACATATGTACTAAATAAATTTGTAATCAACTCTTGATAATAAATTTATTTAACATAATGCTAAGGGGTAAATACTCAAATAAATAAACACTTTATTTAAATGAATATTTTATTACCATAAGGATAATTTACAATGTCATTATACATTTCAAGAATGGAACTAGGGCATATCTATACTAACATATCACATGATGTAACTTCTTAGGATAGGAAATTTTAGGGAAAGGAAAAATAAAAACAAAAAGAAAAAAGAAAGAAATAAAAAAGACAATCAAGTAAAAAAAAAAGAAAAATATTATGACTAATTGATAATAGGAGTTATATCATATAATGTAATGAATGTTCTCATTTTTTCCCTAATGAATGAGTAAAATTGAATTTGAATTTTTTGTTCAAATATCACATATTCATCTTTATCATATTGTATAAGTATCTTAATGGAAATAGAATACATAATGAAAGCTAAATTAGAGCTATGAGATCACTATTTTAGTTATGTTTTCTTTTTTTTGCCACCCCTTTGTGATTTTGTTTATAAGTCTAATATCCTCTTGTACATAAATAATTTAGATGGCTTAATAACTTGTGTTACAACCCATACCTTGTAACTATCATCCATCATTGCATTAGCATCAAGCCTTATATTTTGCTCAATAGTTCTTTGAAGTGCAAGTCCAGTTGTTTTCATTATCAAGAACTTGCTTTAGTCAGTTCGCCCACTCCTCTACATCTTCAATACACGAGACTGTAACTAATGTGGTTGGATTAATAACAACAGTGAATAAACTGAGTCTTTTGCACACATAAAGGAAAAGACTGTGAGAATAGCATGAATGAATTCAGAATGAAACTAGGGGAGAAATGTAGCTCTGGAGGCAAATTGCACAATAGTAAGTCCACATTTAAAGATTGAAGATGGAACACTAAAGTATAAGAGCCAGTATAAGAGTTCTAGGGGCATAAAGAAGTAAACTATAAGTAATAACCAATAATTCATCAATACAGCATAGCCTGGTTATTTGTCTGACAAAATCTCTAACATTAGAAGTACTAATAATGAAGCATTTAATGCTTAAACCTATAAGCTATTGTTAAGGAACCCCATTCTTACACTCTAAGATTAACAACATAGCACTGTTCTAACAACATAGCACTGTTCTAAACAGAAGACCTATTAGGATCATGCATATCATACATAACATGCATATATTTGTTGTGAAATACTTGCTTTGCATAATAAAGTCTTTGAGCTTAGACAAGATTGTGCAAATACTTTGCTACTAACATTCAAAATTAGTGTTGTAAAAGTGCATAAAGGTAGTCAGAATGTTCACATCTGAAGGAAAAGGGTAACACTATCAAGGTGAACCTGATACTTAATGGGACTTTACACCTCAGGATCCTAATAAATTATAGGCCCATCCAATAAGGGAATATCACTAACAATGATACTTGCAAAAGCATCATCCTAGCGACCTCAAGAGGTTGAATAGGATACTCAAGCTCCTTATATTCAACATCTATCTCCATAGTCTCATATGGAACATCATCTAGAATATCTCTCCATAATAGTTAGTCCAACGTAAAGTATGGAATATGGTGATAAGAAGATCCAACATGTCAGTAATACATTTGTCAACCCTATAAAAGGGAAGAATGCACTTAAAACTTAAAATGAATGCACTCTAAAAAATTATTTGATCATGAAATAAGATCTCTAACTCCTTAACCTTTTTTACAGGAGATATCAAGAAGAGGAATGAAGCCCTTTACCATAACATTAATGGAATGGCAAGAATACAAATGCAGCCCAAAGCCACAACTTCAATGGTGGAGTATCATGACCTTTATGATTAAAGACATCATCACCATAATCAAAAGGGAAGAATGCAAAAGAATCACATTGCATTTTGATAAAATCTCTTCAATTGCAAATAGACCATACTAACTTATGGTATTTTGTGCAAGGAAAAATAAAAAAGAATGAAGAAGGGGAAAGGAACCGATACATCAGTAAGATCGAGCAAGATTGCAAATGCTAATCATTCATCAAAGTATCACCTTGCGTGACAAACAACTTGATAAATACTTTATCAAAATAATCAAGGGAAGTACTAAAACCTTATATTTTGAAAAAATTACAATCTCAATATTTATCCATAAATTGAAAGTAAATTCATCCACTTCACGAGATCATGTACAAAAAGCCTATCTCATAACCTTTAATCATAATAGCTCTTTTTTTATTAGCCTCAATGTTTAGTTAACATCTTTGTGTTGAGAGCATATAAACTCTAATCAATCTAATTCATGTTTTGCACCCAAATGAGGGGAAGAATATGGAAAAATAAAATCTATGGACTTGCAGTATAAATTGCTTGAATTTTAGAGTATTATTTCAATCTTTTGAATGATAAATGTACATATAATCTACTCTAATGCTCAGAAATTAGTATGAGTACAAAATCTCTTGATGGTATCCATTTTGAGTACTATGAGAAAGGTAGCAGAATACTAAGAGGAGAATCAAAATAAGAGCAAGCATAATTTGCTCCAATGCTAAAAAATGAGTAAGAGTATCAACGTGAAACCTCTAGCGGTATCTATGCTGAGTAATACGAGAAAGGAAAAGGAATACTAAAAGAGGATCCACATCAAAAGCTGCTATATTTACTCTAGTGCTCTATAAGAATATGAGTATCCAAAGGACCTTTCCAATGGTATCCATGCTGAGTAATATGGGAAAGGCAGGGAATAATTGGATAAGGAAGGAAAGTACAAAAATAACTCAAAGACTATTTTGATACTCATAATTTAATCTTTTTATGCTCAATTTTCATAAGTTTTGTTTAGCAAATTCTCCTTAAAATTAGGTGTGAAAGTAAGCTTTTCACTTTGTAAAAGATATGCTCTTAGCATAAGATGGTTAACAATGTCTTTAACCTTAGCAAATGGCAAATAAATGATAGTCATGCAAATAAAAAACAGTGAGATTCGTTGACTGCACGCTATATTGTGATAAAGTGATGAATTTTCTTATAAATTTTTTTAAAAAGTACCTTTTATAACAATCATCATGTTGAACTAACTTTAACAACTCTTCAGGAACAAAAAGTCCAGAAGAAGAAGATGAACCCAACATATGGAATCAGCATAAGCTCCAATAAGTTAATCAAGGTTAGTAAGCAACAAAGGTAGTTGATTAGAGTTAATCAGCAAAAATTCAAAGACAATTAGCCAAAAAAATTCCAATCAGTCAGCACATTCGATCAACATAAAATCTTAACATCCTGGTCAACATGAAATTCCAATGTGATGTTTGCATTTTGCATACACTGCACTTCATCGTAGTTATATGCTACACAATAGCTACAACATAATTTTTATATTCACCTTGTTATATGTTATACACTAGCTATAACATAGTTCTCAAATCCATTTTGTTATAGGTTGTACAGTAGTTATAACAAAAATTCCAAACAATCACGACTTACTAAACACTATACAGTAGTTATAGCACATTATCAAATCTTTTTACTAGACGGGAATTATAACACATTCCAAATATTTTTTGCTAGACGCTCCACATGACCTATAGCACCATTATCATAATTTGCTAGATGATCCACATGACCTATAACATATTTGTCTTCAGCTATACACTACACAATATTTATAGCACATTTTCGCTAAACATTCCGTAAGAAATATGGTGAAAATTTCAGTCATAGTTACTAGACGTTCCACAGGAACTATAGTACAATTCGCTAGACACTACAAAGTAGTTATAACATATTTTTGCTAGAAGTCCTATAAGGGATATAATGAAAATCACATCATTAGACGTCCTATAGGGAATATAGTGAAAATCACATCACTAGACATCCGACATGGATTATAGTGGAAATCACAATCATTAGATGTCCCATAGGGAATATAGTGAAAATCACAATCACTAGACGTCCCATAGAGAATATAGTGAAAATCACGAACACTAGATGTCCCATAGGGAATATAGTGAAAATCACAATAACTAGATGTCCCACATGGAATATAGTGAAAATCATGATCACTAGACATCCCATATGAAATATAGTGAAAATCATGATTACTAGATGTACCACAGGGAATACAGTGAAAATCATGATCACTAGATGTCCCACAAGGAATATAGTGAAAATCAAGATGACTAGACATCCTACAGGGAATATAGTGAAACTTATGATCACTAGACATCCCATAGGGATATAGTGAAAATCACGATCACTAGATATCCCATAGGGAATATAGTGAAAATCACGATCACCAGATGTCCCACAGGGAATATAGTGAAAATCATGATCACTAGACGTCCCATAGGTAATATAGTGAAATCATAATCACTAGATGATCCATAGGGAATATATTGAAAATCATGATCACTAGATGTCCCATATGGGATATAGTGAAAATCACAATCACTAGATGTCCTACATGGAATATAGTGAAAATCACATCACTAGATATCCCACGGGGAATATAGTGAAGATCACATCACTAGACGTCCTATAAGGAGTATAGTAAAAATCACATCATTAGATGTCCTACAGGGAATATAGTGAAAATCACATCACTAGATGTCCCACATGGAATATAGTGAAAATCACATCACTAGACGTCCCATAAGGAATATAGTGAAAATCACATTCACTAGATGTCCCATTGGGAATATAGTGAAAATCACAATCATTAGAGGTCCCATAAGGAATATAGTGATAATCACACTTACTAAACATCCCACAAGGAATATAGCAAAATGCTCTGAACATAGTAATAACATCGTCGCTATATGTTCCACAGGAAGTATAGCCTATTTTCAAAATGCACTGAATGCAATGTCAATTGCTATTCACTGAATACAATGATAGCATCACTGCTTTATGTTCCACTAGAATTATAGCATGTTTTCAAAATGCACTGAACATAGTGTCAATCACTATTCACTAAATGCAATGATGACATCATAGTTAGAAATTCCACAGGAATTCTAGTGTTCCTTAAATCACACTCAACACTGTATAGAATCATGTATAGTCATAGCACATAGGTAAGTATCCTAAATCTTTACTTTGAAATTATATGCTTATTTGTTTTTCCATAATTTGTTAAGAAAATAGCGACAAAGGGGGGCAACTGCAAGTACCCAATTTCGGGTTAGTTGAGTGTGGATGCGACAAAGGACTCAAATTATGAAAATATTATAAAAAAAAATCTACAATACTTGAAGTTTGAAATTTCAAAAGCCTAAATGCATTTTCAAAAGAACTTAATTGGTTTTTTAAGAACTTAATTGTAATGTTTTCTTTAAGGACCTAATTAAAAAATTTAAATTCTTTTAAGGGTCTTTCTATAGTTAAAAGTTAAAAAAAATATCAAAATTATGTAATTATGATCCTAATCAGGATAAAACATGTTCCGTTTGTATATTTTTTTTATTTTTCAGTAAATAAAAATTTATCTTCTGAATTTTAATTGGTTAAATAATGTGATTAATCCCTTTTCTATGATTTATCTAAATTTTTCAGGAAATTAAAAGTCCTTATTACACCAAAAATTTATGACTGTGGATGGGAGAAGTCACAATAGGATACGTGAGTTTAGTTAAGGTTTTCTATATGAACCTAGCTCAACTCTCCTTGGAGGGGGGGGCTGCTTTTATTTTCTTTTACACAATTTTCAACTAAAAACTTTTCTTTAAAGATACTGTTCTTTTAGGAAGAAGCAGTAGACTTTTAGGGAAGAAAAATCAAGCATTGAAGATCTATTCTAAAAAAATGGTGATTTATATCACTCTAAGGAGGAAATTAGTATTGCATTCATCAAATCAACCCTTCTTCTACCCTCTTCTGTTTATTTTATTTAATTATTTTAGTTTTATTTAATTTTAATTATATTTAATTTTAATTTTAATTTTGTTTAATTAATAATCAATGTTTATTTTTGTGTTTGTGTTTGTGATTTTGAAGGGAGTTACATGATGAATTCACTATAGAAAACAAATCCATAAAGATCCATGGAATGCCATGGATTGAATTTTATAGTTGAATATAGTTTCTAAGTTTTTTTATTTATTATTATTTTGTTAGTTGTTTTATTTTGTATTTTTATTTATTTAGTTTTTTTTGGGTTGTATTAATTTTTATTTTTATTTTCTGTAGATCATTGTAATAACGGGAATAGTGGGAATAGTAGAATCCTATGTGTGTGGTTATGTGTTTTTTTTAATTAATTGATTACTAAATTAGGTTTATTTGGTGAAGCTTTAATTAAAATTAATGGTGGTTGTAGTAAATTTAAGTTGCATATAATTTAATTAGGGTTAGATATGATTGAATGCATGATTAATGTAGTTTATTTATTATTTTCATGTTTTTTTTATTCTTTTTGATTTATGCATCTTGATTAATTGTTTATTTAGTTATTTTATTTTATATGTGATTTGTTAATTTTTATAATTTTTATATTATGTTTTGTTGTCTGTTCCTTGAGCTCACGATTTTAGGTTTTTTAGGTTTAATAATTAGATTCACATTTTCTTTAATAGGTTTACTAATTTAATTAGGACTAGGTTTAATTAATTAAAATACATTTTAGACCCATAATTAATTAGAAAATAGGTTAGAGATAACTTACACCCATTTAGTTAATTAGATATAGGTCCATTTTAGTTTAATTTAATAGACTTAGCCCATTAAATTAAAGCATTTTCCATAACTTATAGTTTTAAGATCATCTTAGAATTAAAACATGTAGAATTAGGCCCACTAATTTAAGTACTTCATAATTTGTAGATTTAGACCCATTATTACAATTAAAATTAATAGACTTAGGTTCACTAAATTAAAAAATATAAATTTATCCAATTTAACTAAAATCAATGTAGATAAGACTAACTTAGAGATTATGAACTTAAATGAATGCATTGTTTACATATTTTTTTAATGACTAGTTTACCTAGAGTTAATTGTTTAAATAAATGTTTACATGAAATTGCATGTAAATAGAGGATAAGATAATAATTCATAAAGTAATTCTAAATGAACATGAGACTAAAAGAAGTTAGTATTCCATATCCAAAATCCTGGTTATGGTACTAGCTTTCTTTTAAAGAATTAAGTACCATCACTTTCAATTTATCCTAGTTATTACCCTAGGTGGTGACTCCTAATCTCCATGCCATGTCTTTGTGATAGTGGTTAGTGTGTTCTTTGGAGCCCTGACCTCAAATAGTGTCATGGTTGGTAAAATCTTGGACACACGCTAAATCCCACCATCTACAGTGTGCATCCTTAAGACGGAGCTTGTGGTCACACAAAGTATGCGCTTGGCACATGGTCATGCACACTTTTGCACATTATGCATGTAGTTTAGGGCTTTTTTAGGCTATTCTGAGGTTGGTTTCTAGGGTTTTTGGGCCTTCCATATGTGTTTCCAAAATCTATTTTTTCTAATTTGGCCTCAATTTTAGAACGTGACAGCTAGGGGTGTTTATGGATACATGCTCACTTCTAAGCGACATGAGCTAATCCTTGAGTTATTTTATTGGGCTATTTTAGGAATACTTCTAGAGGTTTTAAAGTCTTCCAAATGTGTTTCCAAAGTTTTTTTTGTCTAATTTGGCCTCAATTTTAGCACGTGACACCTAGGGGTGTTTGTGGCTACACTTAAACTTTGAAGTGATGCGTGCTAATCCTCAGGTTATTTTGGACTATTTTAGGACCAATTTTAAAGGTTTTGAAGTCTTTTAGATGCATTTCTAAAGTCCATTTTTTCTAATCCGACCTCAATTTTAGTGTGTGACACCTAGGGGTGTTCATGGGTATACACACATTTCTAAGTGATGCGTGCTAATCCTCGAGTTGTTTTGGATAATTTTAGGACCACTTTTAGAGGTTTTAGAGTCTTTTGAATGTGTTTTCAAAGTCTTTTTTTATCAAAATTTATTTCCATTTTTAGAGTCTTTTGAATGTGTTTTCAAAGTCTGTTTTATCAAAATTTATTTCCATTTTTTCATAAAGTTAGGTCTCGATCCGATGAAATGAACATTGGCTCAACAAGCTGCTTGTTTCGAGAGAAGATTGCTCAAAATAAGCCTTTTAATGTTTTAATAATTCATATTTCATGAGATCAAAATGTAACTTAATGGTTCAGTGATTAATTTTGTACACTAGTGGGATCGATTAGGGTTTTAAGGTTGCATACTTTAGAGGTGTTATAAATGAGCAGACTCTAGTCATGTTTAAAGATTTGTTTCATCATTAGATCTTTTTAGGGATAGTCAAATTTGAGGTATAAAAGGTACAACTCTAATGATCCTAAAATCATTATTTGGGACCAGAATAATAATACAAAAGTAAATAAGTAAGTAGCTAAGAAGCCCTGAGTAGCAGTCAACCATGTGACTCGCAGTGGGTGAGTATATCAACCTTTTAAGAAAGAGAAAGATCCCCATACAGGAAAAGAAGTGACAAATGACCAAGCTCCATTCAAAGAGAAAGACATTGTCCTCAAACAACTTTGGAAGACTCATGCACAAGCTAGTATCTGGGACCTACTCATGGCCTCCAAGAAGCACAAGGATGCCCTAGTAAGAGCACTAGATGAGGTAAATATTGCCACTAATTCCTCACCCTATGAGATGATAGCCTCTCTAATGAGAGCTCCCTCTAATGCAATCACCTTTTTGGACAAAGATTTACCCCTCGAGGGAAGGGTGCACAACTGTCCTCTCTTCATATAAGTAATTGTCAAGTTTAAGAAGACTCCATACATTATGGTGGATGATGGATCTACTGTTAATGTTTTCCCTCTAAGGTTGCTACATAAGTTTAGGATGAATACTAAAAACCTAGAAGAATCCAACTTCATCATACGAGCCTATAATGATTCAAGAAAGCCAATCATCAGGACTTTTAAAGCAGTAGTTATGGTGGGTGATATCAAATCAGTAACAGAATTTACCATCTTGGCCATGCCTCTAACTTTTGCCCTACTACTAGGAAGACCTTAGTTCTACCCACTAAGGCCATGCCTCCAACTTTTGCCCTACTACTAGGAAGACCTTAGTTCTACCCACTAAGGGGTATACACTCCATTGTGCATTAAAAGATTAAGTTTCCTCTGAATGGAAAGGTCGTTACCATCCCTACTGAAATAAAAAACATTATTTCCTGTTTAAACATAGTCCTATTAGGATTTTAGGTTTTTCTAATTAGTGACAGTCATGTTGATCCCAAAGTTGCTGCCATAATAAAGAAGATACAATATATACTTGGAATAGGTTTTGGAGGAAGGAACATTGGGGTCATAAAATTCCCTAAATTTTGAGGATAAACCAATATATATAGTCTAGGGTATGATCCTTAAAAGAATATTGGGGCTAAGAAGTCAATTTCTTTTATGGCTAAAGGCTCAACCCAAGTCTACTAAGGATAATATGAGAAATGGGTAAGCAATAGAATCAAGAAACCAGGGTTTGAGATCTTCAATGACGTCCTCAAGGAAAAGCACTTACTAGATATGGTCACTGAGAGTAACATAAATAAGCTAGTGAAAAATCTAAAACTAGAATTTGAGAGTGAGACTATCAATTATGCTCAAGTTACTACCATCATTGAATCAAGCATTGATGACATCCTATTTGAAGACATGGTTGATAATGATCTCTAAGCTTTTTCTTTGTTTCAAACTAATAATGTAATGAATTGTAAAGTTAATGTAATGAAATCATATTTTGCTTACTTGTTTGATGTCTTCCCTGATGGTAGTGTACATTGCATTGATTAAAACATTAGCATATTTAACATTCATTCTATATGCACTGAATCATTTAACATTAGCACTGAATCTGAACCACACATTTTGCATATTTCAAAAGATGTTACCCCTAAAGGGAGGAGATAATTTATAAAATATTAATAAAATATTCAAAAGTTTTTTCCTGGATGTATGATCATATGTCTGGTATTGACAAATACATTGTTCAACACTTCATCCCCATCAAAGATAAGTGTAAACCAGTAAAGAAAAACTGAGAAGACTCATACCATAATAGGCCTAGCTAGTGAAAGAAGACATCAAGAAGCATATCAAGGCAAAATTCCTAGAGGTAGTAAACTGTCCATAATGGTTAGCAAATGTAGTGCCAGTACCGAAGAAAGATGGAAGGGTTAGAATCTGCATCGACTACAAAGATATGAACAAGGCTAGCTTGAAAGATGATTTCCCAATACCTCACATAGACATACTGGTTAACAGTGTGACCATATGTGCAATGTCCTCCATCATGGATGGATTTTCTAGGTACAGTTAGATCTTAATGGCCATTATCGACAAAACAAAGACAACTTTCATAACAAAATGGGGCACTTATTGCTACAAAGTAATGCCCTTCAGATTAAAAAAATGTAGGAGCAACTTACCAGATATGAGGCTTGTGTGCTTAAAATAGAAGCACTGATAGCCCTAGATGTTACAGAAGTTAAAATCTTTAGAGATTCCATACTAGTAATCAATCGTGCCATAGAAGAGTGGGAATTGAAAGAGCAGAACTTAAAACCTTACTTAGATCACTTGAAGCTGCTTACTATGTCCTTCTAAAAATGTAGATTCAGTCATCTCCCTAAGAACCACAATCAGATGACAGATGCACTTGCTTTGCTAACATCAGTGTGGGAAGGACCATCTAAAATGCCTATGAAGCCTTTAATCCTACTAAGATTGAGACAACCTTGTCATGAGAACTGTAGAATAGTAAATAAAAAAATAGTTGAAAAACCCTAGTTCTATGACATCTAGAGATATTTGAAGGAACGAGCCTATCCCAATCAAGCAAGTGAAAAAGATAAGGCAGTCATTTGGTGATTAGTATTAAAATTCACATCACACCAGGGTTTGTTATACAAAAGAACTTTAAATGGTTTACAACTCTAATGTCTAGATGAAATTGAGGTTGCGAGAGTAATAGAAGAAGTACACGATGGTGTTTGTGGTCCACATGTGAATGGAGAAATCCTGGCAAATAAGCTAATTAGATAAGTGTTCTTTTGGATGACGATGATGGAAGACTGTATCAAATTTATAAGGGAATGCCACAAGTGTCAAATCCATGAGAATGTCAACCACCTTCCCCTAATAGAAATACACTACATCTCCTCTCCATAGCCCTTCTCAACATGGGGACTAGACATAATTGGGGAAATCCACCTGACAACATCGAACGAATACAGGTTCATCTTAGTAGGAGTGGATTACTTCACAAAGTGGGTCAAAGCATAATTATTAATAAAGATAGGAGCCAAGCAAGTGGCTAAGTTCTTCAAAAGAAATATGTTCTATCGATATGGGATCCCCCATCACATCATCTCTGATAATGGTGTTTAATTCCAAGGGGAAGTTAGAGAACTACTACAGAGTTATAAGGTGGAACATTATAAATATTCTCCTTACTGACCATAAGCAAATGGAGTCGTTCAAGCTGCAAACAAGAACATCAAGAAGATTTTGTCAAAGATGACGCAAACTTACTAAGATTGGGTAGACAGATTGCACTATGCCTTATAGGGGTACCAAACAACAGTAAGAACTTCAACTGTAGCAACTCCTTTCTCACTAGTATATGGCTCAGAAGCAGTACTTCCAGTTGAAATAAAAATCAAGTCTCTTCAAGTATCAATCAAATATGAATTTCTAAAAGTACAATGGGCTCAATAGAGGCACTAAAATCTCACTCTCTTAGACAATCGAAGAGTTAAGGCTTTATACCACACACAATTATATTAGGCTCGGTTAGCTAAAACCTTCAACAGGAAGGTGAAAAGCAAGAGTGCAAAAATAGGAGACTAAGTGTTAAAGCAAGTAAGGTAGAATGTTCCAAACCCTAGAGGGAAATTCATACCAAACTAGGAAGGCCCATACTTAGTCCAACATGCCTTATCAAAAGGAGAAGTTAAGCTTATGGATTTTGAAGGCAATGAATTCTCTGAAACTGTTAATACAAACCGCTTAAAGAAGTACTACGTCTATGACAAAAAAAATCCCACTAAGTTGAAAACCTAAAAATGGTAGCTTAGGCAAAAGTTAAGGACTTCTTGTTAAGTTGAAAACCCTGCACATGCAACCTAGGCAAAAATTAATGAAAGAAAGAAAATACTTAACCATAAAACTTGAGAAGGCTAGTTAAGAATAGGGGTAACCTCAAGTTTAAAATTTATATGAATGCACTTGTGCTCTTCTTAAATGATTTTAGTGAAATGAGAATGATTGCCAATTTATGTGAAATGTCTTTGAAAAAGTACAATGCATTTTTTTATCATCATGGATCACATTAAGCATGCTTTGCATTTTCTTTCATTACATGACCGCAATTCTTACTATCTTCTTTGAACTCTCTCCTTAAGATCAGCCACCATTGTCAAAGCCTCAAAAAAAGAAAAAAGAAAGCCCGACTAGGCATGAAGAGCTCCAAGAGGGAAACCCTAAGCAAAAGAGGGAAGAAAAAAAAAAGAAAACCCAACTAAATGTGAAAAGCTCATAAAGGAGACTCTTTAGGCAAAAAAGGGAAAAATAGAAGAGGCAAATATCACTAGGCATAGCAATGGTATACAGTAAGAAGCATATACACTATAGTCATCATCATACATGTATTGTACAACACATACAATACAAATGCCCAGATACAACACCCAGAGCCGATGGCCTTAAGAAAATAATACAACAAAGCAACCACAAGCCAAAAAGCCCTACACCTAGTTCCTAAAACAACTACATCGATTGTGGTTGCCATTAGAAGTAAGCATCAATCCTATTCAAGCATCCCCATTCACCTTGAAGGATGCTAGCTATGACTCCAACTCACCAATACAATCACGATAAGCTATGCACTCTCACTTCCACTTGTGGCTAGCATGGAGATGTTCAACATGCATTACATGAAAATTGCATATCATACACATATATATAAAACATGTACATAAATAAATGGGTACAATAAAGAAGGTATACCCTTTGATTGCTTATAAACTCCATAAAGTGCTATTGTACACTCCTTACAACAATATACCAGTACTGGCCATAAGAGATAGGGATCTATAAAAAAATAAGCAAATAAGTCAAGCACAAGTCATCAAATAGGAAAAAAAAAGGCAAAATAATTGAAATAAAGCATGAACATGGGAAGCATTAGGAAGGATAACATCTAACTGAGGAAAGCCAGGATGAGGCAAATTAAGATACACTCCTCCACCAAAGATGTCCATCCCAGATAAAACCAAGGATGACCTAACTGCCAAGTCCCCAAGATTGGTATCATTAGGAGCCACATCGAGAGCATGGGTAATCACCTCAGTATGAAATGTATCCTCATCGTCCTTGAAGTGGCATCTTGGTCTCTTCCAGTGAGATCCCTGTCATTGTAGGTAAGTCCCCATAACCATATCAATTACAAATTATTACAAACAAAGTTTGTTACATAATTATACAAAATAAGAATAAAAATTAACTAGATCAAAAGAAGCAACTCTCAACAATCTACGTGATGGCCCAATCCTTGAATCTGAAGGATGACCCCATATGCCTAAGGAGGTAGAGGTCGAGGAAAGATACCACCAGCCACAACATCAATTAGTTATGGGCTCAGCACATTGGCATAAATAGAGCCTATACCCTTTAGCAGACTCTCAGAAGGATATCCTATCATGTCAACAATAAGCTTATCCCTACTAAGCTCATGGCCCCAGAACATGTCACTAAGAGATGGAACAAGGACTCTCCTTTCAAATGGACCATGCCATTAATGATGGACTTACTCAACCAAATACAATACCTTGCTAATAAGGCTAGGGAGTAGCACTCACCTCTTTATCAATTTCCATGTTGTCACCATCTCTACCGACCAATGTGACCTCGCCAGCCACCAGCAAAGGAAGATATGCTTAAAAGGAAAAAATGAATGAAGAAGCTCTAAAAAACTAAATAACTAACATAACAGGAATCAAACATATTTATTTAGAGGACAACCTAGCCACATAGTCCTGAGCCATTGCGTAATCCTTAATTAAATTAGTAGTCTTCCTAATCCAACAGAAATAATGAGGAAAACCATCCTCCAAGAGATGCTTGACGGTCGGACGAGGATGAACCCTAAACTTATAAGCCTAGATCTGTCAAAATCAGAACCTATAGAGTTAGAAAAATAAGTAAAATCAAAAAATAAAAGCGTATAAACAATAACTTTTACTCACATCCAGCACAAATAAGCATCCAAAAATCCTTGAGCCACCTTTAGATGTTGTGTCTATAATTGAGTACATATGGAAAAAAGTGGCAGTATCCCAACTGTATCTCGGTAAACTGTCTAAGTCCCTCAAAATAGGCATCAATTATAGAATACCCATACCCAAAGGATTCGAGAAGATGACAACACCTAATAAGTAGAACAAGAAGTAATGAGCTAGCTGCTCCATTGAAACAAGACAAGCATCATACATCATCTGCATAGTGGAGACAAACTCAGTTTAATGAGTGAGGTATGGGCACCCTGACTCCATAGGGGTAGTCACCCTAAACAACTCTATGGTAATGTGCCTCCTCACCACCATAAAAGAGCACTCCTCCTCACTAAAAGGAACAAGCTCTTAGAAAAGCTCAAGCTTGTGATAACGATGAGTTTAGAGGAGTGATGGTAATCTCTCCAACAGGCAAGTGAAAAGTATGCATTGTGTCCATCCACTACTCAATCAATGCATACATAGCAATCTAAATTGATGTGTATGAGTCATATGACAATGCAATAATAATCCCATCGAAGCCTTTCTCGGCAACCATTTGCTTCACACATAATAGGAGACCTTGATAGTATGTGCTGACCTTGTTGAAACTACTAAGTGACACATTAATAGACCTATGAGGCTATAAATAATAGGTATGCTATCAAGAATCTACACATTTACTAAAATACTAACCCATCTTTCTCTCTATCATTTAATAGGATTAGAATAAAAAGAAAAGCTAAAAAAAGAATCATCACGGAAAGTGCTAACAGACAATTACAATAAGAACTAAAAATAAAGCAAGAGCTATCAGGTTATTGACACTCACAATAAAACTGTGGATTAATAGTCATAGCAAGAGCTACATAACTATAACTATGACAACCATAATTGAAAAACATAACAAGTACAACAAGGGCTAATAAATAACAAAGCAGCATAAATAACTAAATAACTAAATAACTTTAGAAAAGATAGAGGAAAAAGGAGAATCTACCTAGTGATAATGATGGCCTAAGCATAAGTCTCCAAACTATGAACAATGGGGATTTGATCTCCTTAAAAAAGGCCAAATGGTTGAGGACCATAAGTAGCAGATGGACCATCAGTACTAGTCTTTGCAGTTGAAGTGCCAGCTCCAATAGCTTTTGTGAAGTCACCCTTGACATCCAAATTAAAAAGGATATCCTCTAAACCCTCAGGAATATTAGGGAACTCCATCTTATGCATAGAAAAAAAAATTAGAAGCAAAAGTAGAGTAGAAAACACCTGAAACTTGAAAGGGGTTAAGAAGGTTATAGTCATTTGCGTGACACCTAAGAAGGTTATAGTCATATCCATATTTTGCTTAGTAACATCTTCATTTGCATGACACCTAAGAAGGTTATAATCGTATGTTCATTTGTGTGACACCTAAGAAGGTTATAGTCGTATCTTCATTTTCGTGACACCTAAAAAGGTTATAGTCATATCTCTTTTCAATCAAAAGCATTTTCATTTGTGTGACGCCTAAGAAGGTTATAGTCAGATCTACATTTTGCTTAGTAGCATCTTCATTTTCATGAAACCTAAAAAGGTTATAATTGCACTTTTATTTGCATGACACCTAAGAAGGTTATAATTGCACTTTCATTTGCATGGCACCTAAAAAGATTATAATTGCACATTCATTTGCATGACACCTAAGAAGGTTATAGTTGTATCTTCATTTGTGTGATGCCTAGGAAGGTTATAGTCACATCTCTTTTGCTTATAAGCATTTTCATTTGCGTGACACCTAAGAAGGTTATAGTCACATCCACATTTTGCTTAAAAGCATATTCATTTGCGTGACACCTAAGAAGGTTATAATTGCACTTTCATTTACGTGACATTTAAGAAGGTTATAGTCAAATCTTCATTTGCATGACACCTTAGAAGGTTATAATCGCACTTTCATTTACGTGACACCTAAGAAGATTATAGTCACATCTTCATTTGCGTGACATCTAAAAAGGTTATAAATTCATCTTTAATTTGCATAGAAGATTTTTCATTTATGTGACATCTAAAAAAGTTATAATCACATCCTCATATTGCTTAGTAGCATTTTGTGTCTTCATTTTCATGACACCTAAGGAGGTTATAGTCACATTTCTTTTCGCTTAGTAGCATCTTCATTTGCATGACACCTAAGAAGGTTATAGTCATATCTCTTTTTGCCTAAAAGCACTTTCATTTGCATGACACCTAAGAAGGTTATAGTCGTATCTTCATTTGCATGACACTTAAGAAGGTTGTAATAGCATCTTTACATTGCTTAAAAGCATTTTTATTTGCATGACACTTAAGAAGGTTATAGTCACATCCGTATTTTGCTTAGTAGCATCTTCATTTGCATGACATCTAAGAAGGTTATAATCACATCTTCACATTGCTTAGTAGCATTTTATGTCTTCATTTATATGACAACTAAGGAGGTTATAGTCACATTTCTTTTTGCTTAGCAGCATCTTCATTTGTGTAACACCTAAGGAGGTCAAAATTGCATACTTATTGCATACGCACCATTCGTATGGAAATGACATCTCTACATTAATCACATATGTACCTTGCATGAATTCCAAAATCACATCCTTGTATAAAGCCATATCTTGCATGGTGACAAAACAACAATAAGTCTAATCATGACACAACAATAATAGTTAAAGCTCGATAAAACATCTAAAGATGACCCATAGGAAAGTTAATCTCTCCATACTAAATGATTTTTACATCCTTGCATTTGCTTCGCATGTATTGACATTAGTGCTAGGAGCCTATGCAATACATATGAAGTAAGGGGCAACTATTATACCTCAAATTTGATTGTCCCTAAAAAGGTTGAATAATAAAAAGACTAGAGTCTACTTTTTCGTAACACCTATGAACTGTGCAATCTTAAGTTGTGATATAATCTTATAAAATATGAATTATTAGAACAATAAGAGGCCTATTTTGAGCAATCTTCTCTTAAAACACGCAACTTGTTGAGCCCGTGTTCATTTCGTTAGACTAGGACCTAGATTCATGAAAAAATGGAAATTAATTTTGAAAAAACAGACTTCAAAAACACATATGGAAGGCTCTAAAACCACCAGAAGTGGTCCTGGAATAGTCCAAAGCTACCTGACGATGAGCACATTGCTTAGAAGTACGACTATAGCTATGAACACCCCTCGGTGTCATGCACTAAAATGAAAGTTGAATTAGACAAAAAAAACTTGAGGAATGCATCTAGAAGACTCCAAATCCTCCAAAAGTGGTCCTAGAATAATCTAAAATAACTCGAGGATTAGCACACATTGCTTAGAAGTGCGCGTGTAGCTATGCACACCCCTAGATGTCACGCATTAAAATCAAAGCTGAATTAGACAAAATAAACTTCTAGAATGCATCTAAAAGACTCCAAAACCTTCAAAATGGTCCAAAATAACCCAAGGATTAGCGCGCATCACTTAGAAGTGTGCATGTAGCCATAAACACCTTTAGGTTTGACATGTTAAAATTGAGGTTGAATTAGACAAAACTAACTTTGGAAACTCATCCTAAACCCTAAACCTTAGGAACCAACCTCAGAATGGCCTAAAAAAGACTCAAATTATATGTATAATGCATGAAAGTGTGCATGACCATGCGCATGTGACCACAGACATAGCCCCTTTTTCCTCAATTTTTGCACTATAAATAAGTGTCTCCACACCTCATTTTAGGGGGGATCAAGAGGAAAACACACACATACTTAAAAATTTATCTGCTTGAAGACATTGTAAATGCACTCATAGGCAGTTGTAGCTCTCCCATTGCATTTTTCTTAGGTTATTAGGCATCCTTTCCACCAAACCTAGCCTCATCTTTGTTAAAGCATGCTTCAAAGGTATATGAACTAGCATCATTCTACATGTCATTTTGATCCTCTCAGCGAGGAAAGCTTGATAATCCCTTAAAGCTAAAGCTTCAACTCTTACATAAGCTCAATCGAATATAAGGACCACACTATCATTTTTGCATGTTTCTTTTATTGCATTGTATTTTACTTTATTATCGCCAACATTTATGAATATTATTATGCTTGCGTGATGCGACTGGCAATCTTGCATGCCATATAAATAATCTATGCTCTTTTTTGCTAATTTCATATCATCATTTTGCATCCTCTAGTTTTAAAATGTGAAATCACACTGCACATATCAATAACATAGAAAGTTTATATTTTAGACTAGAGTCATCATGTTCCTGATCTAATGATGTCATCATGCATCCTTTATATCATCATCACACATCATCATAAGCATAATAATCACTACAAACATGCATGATTATGTACATTTTGCGTACTCCTTCAAGTGATTGAGTGTCTACTACGGATCCCATTATTCATGTGATTGAGCAAGCTACGTGTATAGTCGTGCTAACCTTACAAGTTTGTTACATCTATGCTAGATTTAATTTTCTACAATCTTTTTCCTTTTATATGTATTTGTCATGACCCAAAACAGGGGCCATGATCGGCACTAGGGAACGGGAATTCTTTCGAATCCGGAACCCATAGCAAGCCTTAAAATAAAATAAAACATGCAATAATAATAATAACATAAATAATATTATGCAGTGAAAATAAAATCATAAATAATTAAATAATAATCCACTATGGAATTTAAATCAACAACTCATCTTACATATATAAATAAAATTTTAATATAATCCAGTTCAAATCCTTAAAATATACAACTCACACAATATAGTACAAAACCCCTTTAACAATTTTACAACTACTGCAGTGTCTAGATCATAAAATAAAACTCAGATAAGCAGTTTACATAATGAAGCCGAGGCAGAAGAAATCCGGTGTATGGGTCTGCTACTGAGGTCTGAAGATGATGACTCTCTTGAAAAATAGTCAACGGAGGGGAGTCAGACCTCACTGAGTGAATTGTTATAATATATATACATGCATAACTAAATGGCAATGCACACAGTCAATAGTGTATATAATAAATATATATACAGGCAATTACACACAAATGCAGCAAAATCATTTTTATATATTTTTTGAAAATCACTATTTATGAAGGATCAAATAGAACCCTAGAAAATCGTAACCTCAAAATAGTGTTAGACAACACTCTGGCCATACAGGCTCACTTATTCCAAATATATTCACTTATTCCATTTGGACAGTAGACTAGCTCTGAGACACTAAGTCAACCGAGCTCTAGCAGTTTGACTGTCAATGTGATTGGCCCTAAGACACTTGGTCAACCGAGCTCCAACAATCATACTCCCAAATCATATCTCACACATCAAATAATCAAATACAATCAATATCCACAAATAGGTTAGGAATATAGCTTAAATGCTATTGGCGTATCGGTACGTACTCGGTCCTAGTGCTGCCCACTAGGTAGCACGTTCTATTGATATCCTTTATTTTAAATATAAAATATACATTCATAAATAAATGATGCATGAATTTGAAATAAATAGAAACATAAACCATATATATACTAGAAATATACCAAAAGTACACCAGGTATATTTTGAGTATATATACGTAAAATAAATTTAATTTAATTACAAAATAAACTAGAAATAAACCATAAATAAACTTAAAAACATTTTAAGAATAATTTATTAATAAAACATGTATATAGTTTGAAAATATACCAAAAGTAAACCTAAGTAACACTTAAATCATTTATGCATATTTTATCAAAATAAACCATACATTTCTAAAACATGCACCCTAAAACATATATATATATATATATATATATATATATATATATATATATATATATATATATATATATATAATAATAATAATAATAATAATAATAACTCACTATTTATTGCGCTCCTCGAGATGGGTCCGACGGGCCTTGTCCACCAGGCCTCGGTCTCGATCCAACTAAACAAACAAACGACAACAGAAATCAGAGTAAATCTAACAGAAGTTCTAAAGACTCAATCTAGAATACTAGACACAGAATTAAAATCAAAATTCGATCACACATCACGTTTTATGAGAATTCTACCAAAAATCCTGCAGAACATCCCCTGTAAAACGGATATCTCTCTACTCAAAGAGTAAAGCCGCTCCTATAAGAAACACACTTAAAAAATACACAGAATTCACAATCACAATCCCTCGGTCGGACTCCAAACTATAATTCATCAACTAAGGTCCACAATTCTCATAATATTTATAAAATACCAAAAATGCCCTTATATAATAAAAATACATTTTATCAATCCAAATTACTTAATTAACCCTAAAACATGTTAAAAATCGATAAAAACTCATTTATTTAGAAAAATCATATATTATATATATAATTTGAAAATAATTTACAAAAAAGTTTTAATTAGTTAAAAATACTAAATAATTTATAGAAATCATTTTTGTACCTTAAATAACCAGTAAAACCAATTTAATTACATTTTTAGCCAGTTTAGTATAAAATTACCAAAATACCCCTATATATATATATATATATATATATATATATATATATATATATATATATATATATATATATATATATATACTAAAATAAATCCAAAAATAATATAATTACTCAAAATTAATTTTATCAACATATATTTCCATAATATCAATAAGTATACTCAATTAACCAATTAATTTCAATTAAACATATAATTAACCCTATTTTTCAAAATTACATAAACTTAATAAATTCCAAATAAATATATAAAAATTCAAAAAAATTACAAATAAATTTATATAATTCATTTCAACACCTATAATTATCATAAAACACAATTTCATAATTTAATTAATTAATTTTCGAAAATTAGAAAATATTAATAAAATAATAAAAAATACCAAAAAATCAAAATAAATTCCAAAAATTCTACAAAAATTACAGCATGTAGATTGAGCTACTAGGATCAAAGTTTGTAAAGGAATTTTTCATGAATCAATCAAATTTAAGCTAAAAAAAATTTGAAACCCTAAATGGCCGAAATGAAGAAATTGAAACCTAGGAAAATCTAGACCATTTTAAGTGAAACAAAGCTTGGAATTACACTCACCGGAGCTCAAGGAGAAGATAGAGACCGGCGGTGTGAAAAATGGTGGCCAGAATCGCTGTGATCGACGATGGTTTAAAGTTTTGATTTTTCGACAATAACAGGGTGAAACGGTGCCGGAGAAGAGAAGAGAGGGTGGCGAAGCTACTGACTGGGAAGCGCGGAGCTCAGGGTGGCACACCGATAGCCTAAAAATGAGATGATAGGCGGTGATGATGGTGGTAGGCATCGAGTGATGGAGGAGAGGGGTTGGTGGCAGTTTTGGTAAATTTGATAAACTTTAATAATTTGTATATATATATATATATATATATATATATATCTTTAAATTTAATAATTTATACTTTAATATAATTATTTTATATTCAAAAATTCTACATCACATAATTTAAAAATAATTACTAAACCCTAAAATTATTAAATATATGTATATATATATATATATATATATACATGTATATGTATATATTTAATGCGACAATTAAAATAATGTATGAACTCATACAAATGCGTAAATCTATTTAAAATAATTAATATTAAATTATTTACGATGTCAATTTCCCCGAAAATACAATTCCCAGGAAAATTTTACGTAAAGTACTTAAAATAATATAAAATTAGCTTTAAACAAACAAAAAAATCATAAAATATCATATATATATACAAAAACTATTAACACTGTATATCCCGATGCAGTATAAAAATATTTAAAAACTCAAGATATTACAGTATTTTATTAGGAAAGTGATGTAATAATGATATTTTAGCTTTATTATCTTTTATTATCTAATGTATTGTGTGAATGCTATACAAATTATAATTGCCAAAACTAGGGTGTTGTTGTAGCTATACATTGAATATTATATAATGAGAAATAGTAAAAAAGTAGATGTGATTCCTTAAACCCAAAAAATGTTACTGGGGACAATACTCATTGAGTGACCTGATGTTGTCCCTTTCTTTTCCCAATTTTTTAAAAATATGGTGGTAACTCCATAAAATAAAAAAAAAAGCATCTCATTCCTCTTGAGACTAATCATTTCTCCCTACTTGATAAAGTTGCCATGTCCCTCGAAAATAAAACATAAAGATCCTCATGAAAATTTCCAGAAGGAGTAGCTATAAAAAAGGCTCTTTCACTCGAGAGCAAAAAAAGGTTGCTCACAGCTATAAAATGCTCGTAGTCAAAAAATTAATATTTAAGTAATATTAATTGGACTATCACTTCTGTCTATTTTCCTTGATTAGTATATGATACTAATAGTGGGAGGTATTGAGTCTCATGCTACTTGATATGAGATATCAGAATATATATGTGGATACTCATATGATGGACGAATCGAATAGTGACATTAGATTTATAATCTCATGGATATTCACTTATAGTTAATTATCACAATTTAGGTCATAATGGTGTTTATAGTCCTTTGACCTGAGGTGACACGATCATCCATATTTGAGTGCATACTTATGTTAATCACACATGGGTACATGGCATGTGATGGCTCTAGTTAGTTAAATGTAAGGATGAGTGTTCAACTAAGATGGGATTCATTGCCTGGAGTGATCAGGATAAGATCATATGTTGTCTAAGTTTTTTTCTTAAGGAATAAGTTCCTAACAAAGACAAACATGACATACTGGAAAGAGTTTTAATACTGGAAAAGTGTTTCTAGTATTTGTTATATTTTATCAAGAATTAGAACTTGAGATGAGGTCATATGAGATAACTGTTAGAGTTTGACTAAAGCATGACTTTAGGCTATATCGGGATTTTCTAATGAAGGGATTTTAGTGTATGGTAATTATGACTAAAGGGTTCATATGAATCAATATATGCATTCATTTCTAATTGGGTAGTTGTGATATTGATGCTAGGGGGTCACTTACAACTTATGAGAAATAAATGTGTATAACTAGGATTCATATTTAAATTTGAAAGGAGTTTCAAAAAATATCAACTGTTGATATTATTTTCTCATTGCCAATTAGATGAACCTAGTAAGTCACACCAAAAAGAGTTTTACCAAATCACCATCAATATTAATCTAATAATTAATTAAAGGGTTTAATGAATTAATTAAGATTAATGGAATTAGATTTATGCTTAAAGTGATGATTCTAGCATATCATGAAATATAATTTAGGTAAGAGTTTAATTATTAATTTATACTTAATTAATATGAGATATTAATTAAAGTATTAAATTAATAATAATATGTTATTTCTATTTGGACTTGGATTAATGGCACAAGTAGTTTGGGCCTAGGACCAAAAGAATTTTGGACAAAAGATTAATCTAAAATATTGATAAAGCCTATGAACATAATCTATAACCATTTATTTAATGGATTGCGCTTGGGCCAAGTGTTGGCCCAATTACCAAGCCTAAGTCCATATAAATGATGTAGACAAATTTGGCATATTAAGCACATTAAATCTTTAATGTGTAAATATTTGACTTTGTCAAATAAAGATTAGATTACATGTATTTATCATATTAATAAATATGAGAGGATGAATGTAGACATTATACATAATATGTATTTTCTACACACTTCTTTGTACATTAGTGAGTTACTTATACAAATTGTATACTTACTATGTCAAGTTGCATGCTTACGATGTCATAGATGATGTCATGAGGTTACTTGTGATGTCATAGGTGTTGTCATGAGTTTTGCTTGTGATGTTATGGATGATGTCATGAGGTGCTTGCTTTCTCTATATATATAACGTAAGAAATTTTCTATGAATGGTTAGACACACCAAAATGGAAAAAATGTCTACATAGCACAAACCCTAAGTATTCTTGCAAAGGATTTAGTTAGTGTAAGATTTATGAGGGTTAATTGAGAGGACACTGACAACTAATCAAAGCAAGAAGGTGATTTGGTGGAGCCTTGGTGTTTCAAGTTAAAGACCTTTCATTTGCAAGGCTAGAGCATTTGATTCAAGTGTTGAACCTTAAGCTGTTAAAGCTTGTAGATCTTAACTATTGTTTTCTTAATCAAACTAGGAGTTTGTATGTTTTTCTTAAACTTAAAGTTACCTAAGTTGATGATTATATATGTTGCTTTGCAATTTAGTTATGTGTAGCATGAAAAATGGATCCTTGGGAATGGAATTCTTTATGTAATGAGGGTTATGTAAGTAAAATTTTTTAAATTTTACCCCACTTAGGCTTGTGCTCAACACACATATTTCTAATGTCTAAGTTACATAACTGACTCCATTAAGTTGTAGGAACTTATGAGTTAACTTAGTGGACTTATTTTAAGTTTGGAAAACAGTTATTATGTACTTACTATGAGTAGGAATATTTTTTCTGTTTCTTGTTTGGATAAGAATGGTTTTGAGTTTATTATTAGAAATAAAAAAATGCTCCATTTATCATTATGATGTTTTTTTATAGATATGCTCGACAAACCAATGGTCTTTATGTTTTGGACATTAAAGACACTAATGAAAAGTCCATTTATAACATTAATAAATAGAATTTTAAATCTAATGATTTAAATAAAACTTATCTTTGACATTGTTTTTTAGGCCACATAAATGAGAAACACATTACAAAACTCCACCAACATGGACTTTGAATTCATTTGATTTTGAATCATTTGAAACTTATGAATCTTGTTTATTAAGAAAATGACTAAAACACCCTTAACTGGACATAGTAAGAGGGCTAATAACTTATTAGGCCTTATACATTCTGATGTATATGGTCGATTAAGTTCTAGTGCTAGAGGAGGTTTTTAGTAAGTCATTACTTTAACACATGATTTCAGTAGATATGGATATGTCTATCTAATGAAACATAAATCTAAATCTTTTAAAATGTTCAAAGCTTTTAAAAATGAAGTTCAAAATCAACTTGGTAAGAATATTAAAGCATTAAGGTTTGATTGAGGTAGTGAATATTTAAGCTAAGCATTTATTGATTATATTAGAGATTGTCGAATAATTTCACAATTGACTCCACTAAGAAAATGATAATGGAATGGTGTATCTAAACAAAGAAAATGAACTTTATTGGATATGGTTCGATTGATGATGGGTCATTCAAAACTTCCATTCCCCTTTTGGGAGGTATGCTATAAAACTGATGCATTCCTACTAAACAAAGTTCCATCAAAGGCAATTGAAAAGACACCATATGAGATATGGAATGGAAAATCTCCTAGTTTATCTTTTCTTAAGATTTGGAGATGTGAACCTTATGTGAAGCGTCAATTTTTTTTTTTAAATTAGCACCCAAATTAGAAAAATGTCTTTTTATGGGATATCTTAAAGAAACTAAAGGATATTACTTTTACAATGCTTCTAAAAACAAATTATTTGTTGCTTGGGATGGTGTCTTTTTGGAAAGAGAATTCATTTCCAAAGGAACTAGTGGAGGAAGGTACAACTTAAAGAAATTTAAGAACCACAACATAGCATTGTACCATATTGGAACCTCAATTGGATCAATAAGTAATTGTTAAATCTACACAAGTACTAGAAGGTCCTACAAGGTCTAGTAGGACACATCATAACCCTAAGAGATATGGATTTCTCAGGACAGATAATAATGATATGATGATTGTGGATCAAAGTGAGCCCACGATCTATCAAGAGGCCATGGATAGTCTCAACTTTGAGAAATGGTTGGAATCCATAAAATGAAAAATGTAATCTATGTATGATAATCAAGTATAGACTCTGATTGATCCACCTAATGGTTTAAGAACTATTACGTATAAATGGGTTTTTAAAAACAAATTTGACATGGATGACAATGTGTATACCTATAAAGTAAGACTAGTTGTAAAGGGTTTCAAGCAGACACATGGTATGGACTATAATGAAACCTTTTTACCAGTTGCTATGCTTAAATCCATTCAAATTCTCCTTGCCATAGCCACATACTATGATTATGAGATATGGTAAATGGATTCAAAAGATTGTTTCTTAGTGGAAACCTAATTGAGGATGTGTATATGACACAACCAAAGGGTTTTGTCAATCTTAAGAATTATGGAAAGGTTTGCAAGCTTCAAAGATGCATTTATAAATTAAAGCAAGATTCTCAAAGTTGGAATCTTTATTTTGATAGAGCAATCAAAGAGTTTGGATTTATAAAAAATGAAGATGAACCTTGTGCTTACAATAAGGTTAATGGGAGTGCAATAGTTTTTCTAGTGCTATATATTAATGACATATTAATGATTATAAATAATATTCCTAGTTTACAAAATGTTAAATCATGGTTAGGGAATTGTTTCTTAATGAAAGATTTAAGTAAATTCGCCTATATTTTAGGCATTAAGATATATAGAGATAGATCTCAGAGGCTTATTAGCTTAAGTCAAAGCACTTATATTGACAATGTATTGAATAGGTTTAGCATGTATAACTCTAAGAGAGGATTCTTGCCAATGTCTTATGTCTTATTGGTAAGACTCAGTGTCCAATAACACAAGATGAGCAAGATTGGAAGCATAAAATTCTATATGCTTCTACTATTGGATGCATCATGTATGTCATGTTATGCACTTAACCAAATGTCTCATATGACTTAAGCATAATGAGCAAATACCAATCACACCCAAGTGAAAATCACTGGATAGTACTTAAGAATATCCTTGAGTACTTGAGAAGGACTAAGGATGCATTTTTATTGTATGGTGGTGTGAGTGACTATCATTTTTGTTGTGGTTTTTTTATTACTTTGTTAGACACTATAAAGGGTTTTATGTTTTCGAGGGACATGGCAACTTTACCAAATAGGGATAAGTGATTGGTCTCAGGGGGTAAGATGTTTTTGATTCTGTGGAGTCGCCACCTGATCTTTAGAAAATTGGGGAAAAAAAGGGACAACATCGGGTCACTCAGCGAGTATTGTCCCCAATAGATATTTACAGGTTTGAGGGATATCATCTACTTTTTAACTATTTCTCATTATATGATATTGGATGTATAACTACCACAACACCCCAGTTTCAGTAATGAAAGTTTATATAGCATTCACATAGTACATTAGATAGTATAAGATAATAAAGCTAAAAATTTTATTACATCACTTTCCAAATAAAATACATATAAAAAGATATGGTTGATCTTCAAGGATAACATGATCATTTACACAAATTATTCAATGAATGATAGGGTGGTTATGCTTATAGTGATTATTTATGCTATGATGATGAATGATGATAATATAAAGGATGCATAAGGTCATCACTGGACTAAGATCATGATGACTCTATTCCAGGACATGAACCTTTTCATATTATTGATTTTTATGGTGTTATTTCATGATTTTAGAAATAGAGGATGTAGAATGATGATTTGAAATGAGCATAATAAATCATATTTTATTCACATAGTATGGAAGATTACCAGTCTCATTATATAAGCATAATAGTAATCCTAAATGTTGGCGATAGTAAAATAACATGCAATGTGGTAAAATAAACATACTAAAATAATTGTATGGTCCTTAGACTCGACTAAGCTTGTGTGAGCTTTGAAGCTTTAACTTTGAGAGATTATCAAGCCTTCCTCATCAAGAGTTCAAAATGACAGCAGAATGATGCTAGATTGTATACCTTTAAAGCGTGCTTTGACAAAGTTGCGGTTGGGTTTGGTGGAAAAAAGGGATCGAACAACCTAAGAGAAAAGATGTGCGAGAGTAAAAACTATATGAAGAGGGATTTTCTGCGCCTTCAATTGGACTAACTTTTAAGTGTGTATGTGTCTTCACTTGCTCCCCCCCCCCCCCCCCAAAAAAAAAAATTAGGTGTAGAGGGGTCTATTTATAAGAAAAAATGTGTACAATGGGGGTGTAGGCATGGTCATGTGTGTAGAAGTAGATTTTTATGCGTGGCCACACACATTGTGCACATGGTCATGTGCTCACATATGCATTTTCACACACACTTCGACACTCTACGCGCTCTTCCTGAGTTCTACACATATTGTTTTAGGGTTGGTTCCTAAGGTTTTTAGGCCTTTTGGACGTGTTTCAAAAGTCTATTTGGCCTCAATTTTAGCATGACACCTAGGGGTGTTTTCGTGCACTTTTGAGCAATATGCGCTGTAACTGAAGTTGTGTTGGACCATTCTATAAGCACTTTTGGAGGTTTTGGAGCCCTTTAGATGTGTTTCTAAAGTTCATTTTATCAAATTGATTTCCATTTTTTTGCAAAGTTGAGTCCCAGTCTAACAAAATATGCACCGACCCAACAAGTTGAGTATTCTGAGAGGAGTTTTCTTGAAAGAAAACCTCTCGTTGTTATGATAATTTGTATTTCACAAGGTCAGAGCACAACTTAAAGGCTCGGTGATTGATTTTGCACACTATTCGGGTCTGTTAGGTTTTTTAAGATTGCACACTTCATAGGTGTTACGAATGATCATACTCTAGTCATCTCGAGAATTCATTTCATCATTAGACCTTTTTGGGGATAGTTAAATTTGAGGTATGAAAATTTCCCCCTGCTTCACGTGCGTTGCATAGCCACCTAGCGCTAGTGTTAATAATCGTGAAGTAAAATGCAAAGATGCAAAAAATGTTTTGGTATGGAGAGAGGTACTTACATATGGGTTGTCTCTAGATGTCTTGTCAAGATTTGACTGCTATTATTGTGTTTTTTTTATTGATGTTCTTTTGTGACTTGGTCATTATGTAAGGTGATACTTTGGGACATATGCAAGCCTATGATTGATGCAAAGTGTAGAGTACAAATGCAACTATAACCTTTTTATGTGTCACGTAAATAAAGATGCTACTAAGCAAAATATGGATATGACTATAACCTTCTTAGGTGTCACGCAAATGAACATGTGACTATAACCTTCTTAGGTGTCATGCAAATGAACATGTGACTATAACCTTCTTAAGTGTCACATGAATGAACATGTGACTATAACCTTCTTAGGTGTCACACAAACGAACATACGACTATAACCTTCTTAGGTGTCATGCAAATGAACATGTGATTATAACCTTCTTAGGTGTCACACAAATGAACATGAGACTATAACCTTCTTAGGTGTCACACAAATGAACATGCGACTATAACCTTCTTCGGTGTCATATAAATGAACATGCAACTATAACCTTTCTAGGTGTCACATGAATGAACATGAAACTATAGCCTTCTTAGGTGTCACGTGAATGAACATGCAACTATAACCTTCTTAGGTGTCACGTGAATGAACATGTGACTATAACCTTCTTAGGTGTCATGCAGATAAACATATGACTATAACCTTTTTAGGTGTCACACGAAATGATCATGCGATTAAGTAAATGAAGATGCTACTAAGTAAATGACAATGCTCCTAAGCAGTGTGGATGCTCCTAAGAAATGTGAGGATGCTTCTAAGTTGTGGAAGGATGCTTCTAAGCAATGTTAATGCTTCTAAGCAAATGAAACTGAGTTCTTCTAAGCAATGTAAGGGTGCTTTTAAGCTGTGTGAGAGTGCTCCTAAGAAATGTGGGTGCTTATAAGTAATGAGTGAGGTAGTAGTGATGATACATTAATAATACAATAACAATACAGTGATGATGCAGTAATGATGTAGTGATGATGCAGTAATGATGCAGTGATTTATCATGTTGAGGATGTTATTTTGATGATTTGGAGTAAGATACCCTTACAGTGAATTTTCCTTGCTCTTCTTCTTTTGCAAGATGTTAAGTTTTCTTAAGAAAATGGTGCACGCGCAGTGTCTTTAGACAGATCGAGTCCACATCAGTGTAATTTTTCATGAGTTTGGTGCATATCATATGCTCAAATAGAAGTTTAGGATTGTATAAGTGAGTGTGAAAAGTCTCAAAATGCGTGTAAAACCATAGAAGAGCTCATGAAAAGAGGAAGTGTGTGTGACTACGCGTGGGGGGCATGTGATCATGCGCTTGTGCGCATGGTCTTGCACCTGGCACATGGTCATGTGCTTTTCCCCTCTAAGATTATTTAAATGGCTATTTTTGGAGGTCTTGGGAGGCTTCATCCAAACTTCTTTGAGTGTTTTCTAACTTTTCTTGACCCTTTTTATGTTTCAGGTGCTATCTACTTATTCTGTACTTCCATTTTCTTCTACATAAAATGGAGTTCTCCAAAATTCCTGAGGTTTTGGAGGATATTTTTATTGATGTTGATCTTGATCTTGAGGGTGACTTCACAGAGGCTACTGGAGCTAGGACATTCTCTACAAGGATTAACACATATAGTCCTTAGAGTTCTAAGCCATCCAGGCTTTCTTAGGGAGATCTTATCCCTATTGTTCATAACTTGAAGACTCATGCTTGGGTGTGTCATTGTTGCAAGGTAGGTCACTCTTTGCCCTGTTTATTTTGTTGTATCAGGTTGTTGTAGCAATAACTCATGCCATAACTGTCTTTGTAGCTTTATTGTAAATGCTGACACTGATAGCTCTTGCTTTATTTTCTTTTTATGATTATTTATTTGATAGCGTACCTATTGTTTGTAGCCCCTTAGGTATGTCACTATGCTGCTTGGTAGTTTCAACAGTGTCAACATGTACTATTAGGGTCTCCTGATGTGTGTGAAGTAGATAGTTACCGGGAAGGGTTTTGATGGGGTGATTATTGCATTGTCTTATAACTCATATGCATTAAGTCAGATTGCTATATATGCATTGATAGAGCATTGGATGGACACGACATATACTTTCCATCTGCCTATCGTGGAGATGACTATTCCTTAGACTTTGCCACCATCACGGGCTTGAGATTTTCTAGAGAGCCCATTCCTTTTAGTGATGAGGAGTGTTCCACTACTATGGAGAGCAGGCATCTCACGAGGGATTTTCTCAGGGTAGTCACACCTATGAGGTCTAGTTACCTATATTTCACTCGATACATAGAGTTTGTTTCTTCTGTATGGGCTTTGTATGATGATGGTCTTGTTTCAGCAAAGTAGTTGGCTCATTACCTTTTGTTTTATTTACTGAGTGTTGTTATCTTCCTAAACCCTTTAGGTATGGGTGATATGTAATTGCTACCTGTCTTGAGAGATCTAGGTGGCTTGTCAGGCTATTGTTGGGGCAATGCTGCCTTTGCTCATATGTACTCAAGACTTGACGTAGTATGCCGAGGTGGCTCAAGGATCTACAAATGATTGTTCATGTTGGACATAAGTAGGAGTTTTGTTGTCTATTCTTTTACTTTTAGCTTTGTTATTTCTGACCCTTTGATTTTGATAGATATGGGGACATGAGTTTAGGATTTTCCCTCGTCCATCCATCACTCATTTCCAAGAGGATGGCTTTCCTTGTTATTCTCATTGGATCAGGAAGACTACTGATTTGATTGAGGATTGCACAATAGTTCAAGATCATATGAGGAAGCTCTCCCCTGATTAGGTATGCCTGATTCCTATTGTGTTGGTTATTCCTTTTCTTAGGGGTTGTTTGTTTATTGTTTCCCTTTAAGCAGATCTTTCTTTGCTGATGGGTAGCGTGATCTCACTAGATAGCAGAGATGGTGGCTACATGGTAGCTGACAAAGAGACAAGTGTTGCTCGTTGGCCTCGTTGGAAGGGTGTGGTATTTGGACGAGTGAGTCCATCGTTGGTGGGATGGCCCATACATAAGGAGAGTTCTTGTCCCTCCTCCTAGTGACATGTTCTGAATCCATGAGCTCTACGATGATAATCTCACTACTATCATGATGGGATTCCCCTTTGAGTGCCTTTTAGAGAGTGCAGGTTTTCCATATGCTAATTTATTGATCCCTCAGCTGATTGATGTTGTAGCTATTGGGACCTTTCCTTCACCTCCATTTTCTCAGGCAGATGCATCTTATCCCTCGGGTTTGAGAGTTAGGATATCACGCAGGTCATCGAGAGTCGCTTCTTCTAATCTAGTAAGCTTTTATTCTTGTTTTAGTGCAAGCATGTAGCAAACTCTATTAGAAATAAACTATAATTGACATGAGTTATGAGAACTTATTTGAAAATATGCTAGAAGAGATCTGGATCCCACTTTAAGGAGGATAAGGGCATGCTCCACACTAAAGCGACTACTCATGCCAATGGTGTGGCTTCTAATAGCACTATCCTTGGGGATTTAACAATTCAATCATCTTTGTCTTTGCTTAGGAGGGATATCCTTGGTAGAGCAGTGAGCTTCGATTTGCCTAGACCTGGCTTTCCTCAATCGGGTGTTGCTTCTACTGATGCTACCCATGTTCGTGTTCTCCACTTATTCTTACATGTGTTTTATTTATTTAGTGAGTGGTGATTAACTTATTTTCTTGCTTTTGTAGATTCCTATCTCCTATGGTTAGTACTAGTATATTGTTGTTAGGAGTGCGCAGTAGTGCTTTTTGGAGTTTGCTACCACTCAGAGGGTATGCCTTCTTTATTATACTTGTTTATTTTATGCACATGTTTTTTGTATGAGTGTATGATATGCAATGTGTAATGTAGGTTGAGCACCATCTTGCTAGTCATAAATAAAAGTAGGAGCGTACAACTTATCATAACTGCATTAGTGGGCTGGAGTAACGGCTATCATCCATTGCAATGATTGGTGATGAGTTAGGATCAGATAAGGGGCATGCTTAAGCAGTATCATTGCTTACTTTTGATGGCAGCCATGACTGATGTAGTTATTTTAGGAGCTAGGTGTAGGAATTTTGGTATGTGGTTTGCTTTGTCATATTATTTTCCCTAGGTTATGGACTTTGGGTGTTGTATCTGGGCATTTGTCCTGCATGTTATATGATGCTTATATGATGATGACTATATATGCTTCCTATTGTGCAACATTGATGATGATATTTGCCATTACTATCGTCTGCCTTTTTTCCCTTTTTTTCCTAAGGCATGTCCTTTTGGAGCTTTTCATACTTACCTAGGTTTTATTTTTCTTCCCTTTTTTGCTCAGGTTGTCTCCTTTCAAAACTTTTCACACATAGTTGGGCTCTTTGTTTTTGCTATATGATAGTGGCTAATCTGAAGGAGTGAGCTTAGAGAGGGTGGTAAGAACCATGGTCATTTAATGAAAGAAAATGCAGAGCATGCTTGATTCAATTCATAATGATAAAATGTGTTGCACTTTTCAAAGACATTTTGCATAAATTCGCAATCATTCTCTTTTCACTTTAATCATTTAAGAAAAGCACAGGTGCATTCGTACAAATTTCAAATTTAAGGGTACCCCTATCCTTAACTAGCCTTCTCAGGTTTTCTAGTTATGTATTTTCTCTCTTTCCCTAATTTTTGCCCGAGTTGTTATTTTTAGGTTTTCAACTTAGTGGGAAGTCCCTAACTTTTGCCTGAGCTTCTATTTTTAGGTTTTCAACTTAGCGGGATAATTTTTTCTTGTGCTTTAGATGTAGTACTTCTTTAAGCTATTTATGTTGACAGGTTCAAAGAATTCATTGCCTTTAATATCCATCAGCTTGACTGCTCCTTTTGATAGGACATGTTTGACCATGTATGGACCTTCCCAATTTAATTTGAATTTCCTTTTAGGGTCCGGAACATTCTATCTTGCCTGCTTTAGCACCTAGTCTCCTACTTTCACACTCTTGTGTTTTAATCTTTTGTTGAAGATCTTGACTAGTCAAGCCTTAAGCCTAATATAGTTGTGTGTGGTATAGAGCCTTAAGCCTTTGGTTGTCTAAGAGAGTGAGATTTTCATGCCTTTATTGAGCCTACTGTACTTCTAGTAATTCAGATTCAATTACTACCCAAAGAGACTTGATCTTTATTTTGATTGGAAGAACTACTTTTGATCCATACACTAATGAGAAAGGAATTGCTTTTGTTGAAGTTCTTACTATTGTTCGATACCCCCATAAGGCATGTGTCAATCTGTTTGTAATATGAATCCTAAAAGCAATTAAAAGTGCAAGCATGGAGCTGAATATGGAGAATTCAAGCTAATTAGCTTAATTTGCTATTCTAAAATTAATTAGCTTGATATAGAGAAATTTTAAGTTATTTTTCTATTTTGGAGTCAATAAGGAAGATTTAGAAGATATGAGAAGATTCAAGAATATTCCAAATCAAAGTCAATAAGTCAAACTCAACAAGTCAAGGTTAATGGTCAACATCCTACATGGCATGCTTCAATGCTTAGTTGTCATGAGTTGTCATTTTGCATAGTTGTAATGAGTTGTCATTAGTTGTTAATTTTGACTTTTCAAAGATGAGTTATCAATTTTGACTTTTTAAAGATGAGTTGTCATTAGTTATCCTATTTTTTAAGGAAACTTCCTTAATTCAGGATTTCTTATATAGGTATCTTTGGGAATACGGAAGAAAACCTTTTCCTTCAAGGATTAGGTTGTTTACATGCCTATATAAGGGCAAAACATATGTAAACAAATTTGGATGTATTATTTTTGAAAATTTTAATCAATTAAGTGAGGTTTTCCCTTAACTTTATTATTTTGAAACTTTGCAAGTTTACTTGAATTGTTTCACATCTACCTTTCACTACAATTGCTAGGTTAGACTTAGAATTATGTGATTGTTCATCTTTTAAAAGCTAAGTATCTTGCTTCAATTTAATAAGCAAGGGGTTTAGCTCCATCAACACAACCTATCCTTGATAATCTTTGGGCTAATATTCAAAGTTGGATGTGTGTTCTATCTCTGTTATAAGTAGGGTTTGTATTAGTTTGCCTAGTCTCGGTAAGTCTGAGTCATCTTTGACAAGATCTTTTTGATGTTCTTATTTGCAGCTTCAATGACCCCATTTGCTTATGGTCTATAAGGAGAAGATTTATGATGTTCCACCTTACAACTCCTTAGTAGCTCTTTAACTTCCCCCTAGAATTGGACATCATTGTCAAAGATGATGTGATGGGGGATCCTATATCAACAGAATAGGTTTCTTTTGATGAATTAAGCCACTTGCTTGGCTTCTATCCTTGCAAATGATTCCACTTCATCCTATTTTGTAAAATAGTCCACTGCCACTAGGATGAACCTATGTCCATTTGAGGCTGTCGGGTGGATTTCCTTAATTATGTCTAGCCCCCATGCTGAGAAGGGCCATGGAGAGGAGATGTAGTGTAATTCTGTTAGGGGAAGGTGACTAACATTCCTATGGATCTAACACTTATGGCATTTCCTTACAAATTTAATGTAGTCTTCCATCATCGTTTGGAATTAGCTTTTTAGCTAGGATTGCTCCATTCATCTGTGGACCATAAACACCCTCGTGTACTTCTTCTACTGCTCTTGCAGCTTCAGTTTCATCTAGACATCAAAGTTGTAAACCATATAAGGTCCTTATGTATAATACACCATGGTGCGATGTGAATTTTGATGCTAGTCGTTGAATGACTACTTTGTCTCTTTCAACTGCTCGATCAGGATGGGCTCGTTCCATCATATATCTTTAAATGTTGAACCAAGGCTCTTCAGCTGCTTCTATGTTTGCTATTCTACAGTATTTATGATAAGGTTGTCTTGATCTGAGTAGAATTAAAGGCTTCATGGGCATTTTGGATGGTCCTTCCCATACTTATGCTAGGGAAGCACATGCATCTGCCATCTAATTATGATTCCTAGGGAGATGAATGAATCTACAATTTTGGAAGGACATGGTGAGTAGCCTCAAGTGGTCTAGATAAGGCTTTAAGTGCTGCTCTTTTAGTTCCCACTCTTCTATGGCATGATTGATTACTAGCGTGGAATCTCTAAAGATTTTAACTTCTATGACATATAGGGCTATCAGTGCTTCCATTTTGAGTGTGCATGCCTCATATTCTGCTTTAATGTTTGTGGCTCTGAACTCGAGCTTTTTAGCAATTGGTACTACTTGACCTTCTAAAGATTGTAGTATTACACTGACTCCTGTGCCGAATTGATTAACTGCTCCATCAAAGTACATGCGCCATCCTTAGATTTCAATGGCTGAGCTAAGGTCATCTAAGAAGTCCAGTTGGATTTCTTCTGATTCTATAGTGGGTTTAGAGTTAGAAATTCAACCACTGCTCTCCCTTTTACTGCCTTCTTAGTCAACTATTGAACATCAAATTCTATTAGCAGTACAAGCCATTTGGCAAGTTTTCCCACTAGAGAGGGAGCTTCGTAAGGGTACTTTATTGGGTTCATTTTAGACATGCCCTAAATTTTGTAGGATTGAAACTAGTGTTTGAGTTTTTTATTGCCCATACCATTGCCATACATATCTGTTTGACTTGGCTATACTTCTCCTCATATGGTAGCATCTTCTTGCTCAATTAGTAGACTATGTGTTTTGCTTTTGTTTCTCCCTCTTAGGCTAACATTATACCAATTGCATTCCCTTTGATTGTCAGATATAGGGTTAGAGGTATCCTTAGTTTTGGTGGTCTTAGGACCAATAGGTTGGCTAGGTAGCTTTTGATCTTGTTAAATGCTACCTGACACTATTCATTCCATTCAATTGGTTGATCTTTTTTTAGTAGCTTAAAGATCGATTCACACACTACTATCAACTTAGCAATGAATCTGCTGATGAATTGTAGTTTCCCTAAAACACTCTAATTTCTTTCTCTATTTTTGGCACTAACATCTCTCCAATTGCTTTTGTTTTGTCTAGATCCATTTCAATCATGTTCTAACTGACAACATACCCCAACATTTTTCCTGAAGTAACCTTGAATATGCATTTTTTTAGATTTAGCCTGAGACTATACTTTTTGACCCTTCTGAGGAACTTAACCCTTCCATCTTTCTTTGGTACTGGCACTACATTTTCTAACCATTCTGGATAGTTTACTAACTCTAGGAATTTTGCTTTGATCTATTTCTCGATGTCCTCTTCCACTTGTTAGGCCCATTCTGGTGTGAGACTTCTCAGTTTCTGCTTTACCGTTTTGCACCCTTCTTTGGTTGGAATGAAGTGTTGAGCAATGTCTCTATCAATACCAGGCATATTGTTATACATCCATGCAAATACTTTTAAATATTTTATTAATATTTTTTCAATTTATCTCCTCTTTTTAGGGGTAACATCTTTCAAAATATGCAGAATGCATGGTTCAAATTACATGCCAATGTTAAATGATTCAGTGTATATGGAATGAATGTCAAATATGCTAATATTTTTATCAATGCAATGCACACTACCATCAGGAAAGACATCAAATAAGTAAGCAAAATATGATTTCGTTGCACTAACTTTAGAGTTCATTACATTATCATTTTCAAACAAAGAAAAAGTATAACGATCATCATTAGTAATGTCTTTGAATAGGATGTCATCGATGCTTGATTTAAGGAAGGCAACAGCTTGGGCATGATTGATAGCTTCACTCTCATATTCTATCTCCAAATTTTTCATTAACTCATAGATGTCAATCTTGGTGATCATATCCGATAAGTGCTTCTCCTTGAGGGTGTCGTTGAAGATCTTGAACCCTGGTTTCTTGATTCCATTGCTCACCCATTCCTTAGCTTGTCCTTGATAGACTTGGGTTGAGCTTTTAGCCATAAAAGAGGTTGATTTCTTAGCTCTAGTATCCTTTTCAGGATCATACCCAGACCATTTATGTTGGTCTATCCTCGAAAGTCAGGTAATTTTGTGACTCTAATGTTTCTTCATCCTTATCCTGTTCTAGGCAGATATTGCATCTTCTTTATTATAGTAGTAACTTTGGATTGATATGACCATCACTGATCATAAAAACTTAGAATCCTAGTGGGACACATTTAGATAGGCAATAATGTTATTTGTTTCAATAGGGATGGTAACGACCTTTCCATTCAAAGGGAACCTGAACTTTTGATGCACAATGGAAGGTATGCCCCCTAGTCGATGGAACTAAGGTCTTCCTAGTGGCAGGGAAAAAGTCATAGGATGTCCAGGACAGTGAATTCTATTTTTGATTCGATATCTCCCACTGTAACTACTACTTCGAAAGTGCCAATGATTGGCTTCTTTGAATTATTTTAAGCTCGTATGACCACATTGGACTCTTCCAAGTTTTCAACATTCATCTCAAACCTATATAATAACCTCAGGGGAAAATATTAATGGCAGACCCATCATCTACCATAACATATGGGGTCTTCTTAGTCTTGACAATTACCTATATAAAGAGAGGATAATTATGGAACCTTCCCTTGAGGGGTAAATCTTTGTCTAAAAAGGTGATTATATTGGAAGGAGCTTTCATTAGAGAGGCTACCATCTTGCAAGGTGAGGCATCAATGGAAATATTTGCTTCATCTAGTGCTCTGACTAGGGCATCTCTGTGCTTCTTAAAGGCCATAAGTAGGTCCTAGATATTGGCTTACGCCTGAGATTTCTTGAGCTATTTGAGGATAGTGTCTTCCTCTTTAACCAAAGCTTGATCTTTTGCTACTTCTTTCTCCTTAAAGGGTTCCTTCTCTTTCTTAAAAGGTCGATATACCCACCCATTATGAGTTATATAATTAACTGCTAGTGAGGGCTTCTCAGCTACTTACTTATCTACTTTTATATTATTGTTACGGTCCCAAACAATGATTTCAGGATCATTAAAGTCATACCATATGACTATCCCCATGATCTGCAGGTTCTGAAGCTGAATAGTATTAACCATCCTATCTCTGTTGTCAAATTCTTCTCCCTATCCTGAGGATACTATGTTGTAGATGGCAGAGTTTAGTGCACATCCAAGATTTTAGCAACCGCAACACTATTTAAGCTCAGGGCTCAACACTAACCATCATCACAAAGACGTGGCATGGAGATGAGGAGTCACCACCTAGGGAAACAACTGGGACAAATAATTTTTGTGGTACTCAATTCTCTTAAAGAAAGTTAGTACCACAACCATGAGATTCTGGATACGGAATACCAACTTCTTTTAGTCTTGTGTTCATTTAGATTTACTTTATAAATTACGATCTTATTCTCTATTTACATATAATTTTATTAAACCCTAATTAAACATCCATCTAGCCCTAAATCAAAATAGTAATAAAACTACATATAAAAAAAATACATACAAAGCGAATCATCCCTAGGTTTAAACTATGTTAATTTTATTTTTAAGTTCAGCTAATTCTACATTTTATATTTACAAGTGAAATGAACTAAAAGGTGATCCTATATGTTAATAAATGAGCCTAATTCTATTCATTTTAATTAAACTAAAGAAATGGGCCTATAGTCTACAAATTTTAAAAGAAAATAATTAATTAATGGGCCTAATTCTTATTTAATTTCAATTAAGTGAACCTAAGTCTATTTATTTCAATTCTAAAAGTGGGCCTAAATTTACAAATGATAAAGTATTTAAATTAATGGGCTTAATTTTACATGTTTTAATTCTAGATAAAAAAAATGGGTCTAAGTCGAAATTAACCTACATATGCCTAAATTGATTTTAAAATTAAACCTAAAAAAACAATTAAAAGCCTATTTATTAAATGGGTTAGAGTCTAAATGTGGGCTTGGGGCCCAAAATACACAAAAATCAACAAACAAACCCAAAAACACAAAACAATAAAATAAAAAATATCAAACATGCAATTAAATTATTTCTTCTAAAAAACCTAATTTTAATTACCATGCAACCTAAATTAATCTACTGCCTCCATTGATTTTAATTAGGGTTTACCAAATTGAACCTAATTTACTAATTAATTTTTTAAGAACAAAGGAAAGCTAGACTTTTCATTATTTCCACAATTAGGGCTATTACATTATCTACCAAAAGGAATAAAGAAAATAAAATTAAAATTATAGCCTTTGAGAAAATAAATTAAACAAATTCAAAAGTTAAAAAAATGATAAGATAAACTAAATAGAACAAGATAAAAATTAAATCGGGATCTTTGACTTTTGGCTGTCATTCATGGATTCTCTATGGGTTTCCTTGGTTTAATCATGTATTCATCACCAGAAATATGAAACACAAAGAATCAACAAAATAATGAAAATTAAAAAAACACAGAAATAATAAATTAATAAAATAATATAAAAGAAAGAATTAATAAAGAAGAAAGGAGTATAAAAGTGATGATATGTTGATGTTGTTTGAATATCTCTTAGAATGGGATTTCACCATTTGGAGAAAATCGACCCTGTGTTTTCTTGATTTTTGAATTTTGAAAAGAACGTGTTTTTTAAAAAAGGTTTGTTTTTTGTTTTTTCAATCAATTTTTTTATGCAGTAGAGATTAGGGTTTTTCTCTCTTTTTTCTCTTTACACAATTATCTCCCCCTCCTTTTTTTCTTTTCTGCCAATTTTTTATATCCCATTCATAACCCTGGCTAACCATTTACGTGATCATATGGGAGACGTGATCACAAGAGAGGTAGCTCTGATCCTCCTTCTTAAAAACAAACAGGATAAGAACTTTAATTTTAAAAAATTATACATGTAAGAGACACATACTGGATAGATAAATACCAAAATTTATTTATTTATTAAAAATAAATTAAATTTGGACCAATTATAATTAAAAAATATTGAGGAAATAATTTTTTTGAAATTTTAGCACATTGGCATTATAAAATGTTGACCGACATTATGTAATATCGACCGGCATTGTGTATGCCCCTGTAAAATTCAATTTTTTACAATTAAACCAAAAAAAATTTGCAATTTAGTTCTTAAAATCTTGAAACTTAACACCATAGGTCAAATTTTGACTAAATTTTCATCGTATTCATACACAAATGCATCCTGAAATTGGTTGCTTACATATGTCTTCTAAGAGTATATGGGTAGTAGGAGGTGTTGTGTACTTGACATTATAGTTGAACTTCCCAGATGGTTGGCCCAATATATCCCATATCTCATGGTCACTGTTGAGATTTTTGTCTGTGTCTTCATCTTATGAGTAAGGGCAATTAATCACTTCACCATTCATAGGGAGAGCTGTATCCCTAGCTCTTTTTTGTATCATTAATTGGGGAAGGAACTTTTGAGACATTGGAATGTATTCAAAGGTGGAAGGGCATTGCTCATCTTCAATAGAATCTTGAGGTTCAAGAATGGGATTTGGGGGTTTGTCCTCTAAGATTTTATCTTAGGTTTCTTGTATGGCTTGGATTGATTTTTCAATAAGGTCTTATGGTAGATTGGAGGAGATCATGCTGATATTTGGTGGAGGCATGTTTTGATTGTTTGGGAGAGGATTGGTCTTGATACCAAGTCATTTTCTAGGTCATCAATTTTTCCAAAATTAATGAGCTCTTGGATTGCATTTTTGAGAGTTTTGCCTGTATCAGTGGTGTGGCCAGGAATTTGGTGAAAATGGCAGAACAAGTTTTGGTTAATTTAAGGTAGCAGTGGGTTTGGAAGAGGCCTAGGCTTTTATGGTTGTAGAAGGTTCTTTTGTTAAAGCCTTTGGAATACTTTGGATAGTGAGAGGTTAAAGTTTGAGAATTTTGTTGGTGGTCTTGATGGCATTGATAAATGGTGAGTTGTGGGTGTTAGGTTGGATCATGTTTATTTCTGCGGTTCAGGTGAAGGTGTTTTAGGTGTTTGATAAGTTATTGCGGTGAAAAGTGTTTCTATCTTACTGAGGTTCCTCATCCTCAATTTTGATCCTAGCCTGATGGAGAGCTTGGAAGTCAGAATAATGAGCAAAGATCATCTATTTTTTGAAGTGTGGTAGTGCCCCTTTGATTATCAGCTCTATTTGTTCATCCTCAGGAGGATGGTTTCTCATTTTGACTACCTTTCCCTGCCATCCAGTGACCTAATTAGAGAAAGCTTCACCAAGTTTCTACCTTGTGATCTTAAGGTCCCTTCGAGTGATGTCTAACTAAGTGTTGTATTCATACTGCTTGATAAACTTATTTGTTAGCAGTAGCTAATCATTTTTTATTTCATATTTAAGGTCAAAGAACCATGCCCTCAGTCCTTCCTCCAGTGATGTGAAGAAGAATAAAATAATCTATGATTTTGTAAGCTTTCTGGTAGCCATGAAGGTAGCATAATGCCTTAGATGGACCCTTAAATATCCTATTCTGTCAAACTTAGCAAAGTTTGGTAGCTTAAAATCATTTAGAAGCGGCTCATCTTTAAACAATACTAAGTCAGTAAAGCTTTTAGAGCCATGAGTTCCCATGTCTTTAAAGGCAAATTCCTACTGAGCCATCTTATTGGCCAATATTTTTACCTCCCCTATCAATTCAGGCTTGGTCATGTCAACAATTTTTCCAGCTTTTGGTGTATTCTTGAGATCTTGGTAGTAGTCATTGTCATCATCAGCTTGAACTGGAGTGCGGGGAATTCCCTTTTCCTTATCTACCCTCAGGTGAATAGATGCAGATGCTTCATTTAGTGGTGTGCTATTCCCATCTTAGGCACTTTTGGCTTTGATTTAGGGTTGAAGGATATCAGTTATGGTGCCATCATCAAGCAACTTTTGTATCCCTTCTTTTAGTTTGTCTTCGAATTACTAACAAGAGGTATCTTCTTGGTCACTCATGCTTGAATGTAGTATTCCTATACATTTACTAGGGTTAGCTAAATTAATAATTCATGATGTGTGCCTATAAAAGAAAAGGGTGACATGTATGCATGGAGTGGATGCAAAAATCCTATAATTGAAAAATTATTATTCCTGCTAGAAACAGTGGTCAGTATATGCTATCTACATGTTTATGATGTATGCATGATTAAAGCTAGTTATTTTTCCTACACAATGAACAAACCAATCACAAGAAAGCTCTCACTTCCAGCCTTATTTTTCCATGAGGTCATTCAGTCTCTTTCCTAGGTAGGTTTTGAACCTATAGTCATCAGGGGACTATGGTTCTGCTCTCGGAACTAGGCTATTTCAATTTATGTTGGTTAGAACCAAAAGGTAAACTAAGGAATGATACTCAAATGTGCTTTGAGATAATCACATGATGTCAATGTGAGGATCAATTGTCAGTCTTCAAATGATGTTTAAAGGTTGTATGTGCCCATATGCATAGGACCAAGGTCAATCAAAGGAAGTTTGAGTTCTTACCCCACATCGATATTCAATATGCTTTCCATGAGTCATGAAAGTATCACTTGATAGTTTACAATTTGATTTTGCTGACATAAAGGTCCATAATCTAGTTGGATTCCTCACCAATTCATTTGATCTTATAAGGATAAATGGATGACATCTTATAGATTCCATCATCGAGGGATGTTGTTATTTGTTAATTTGCATAGACTATTTAAGCTGAGGTACATGATTCTCATCATTCCTTATGCTTCAGGCTCACAGGAAGTAGATGAGAATCATATGGTCCTAAGCATAAATTTTTTATAAAAACTGACATTACGACATCATTCAAAGATAGACACTAGAAGGCTCATGTCATTTATGAATATCAAGTCAAATGGACAGTGTTAGGACAAACAACATGCATAGCTTAGTGGAATCCTAATGGATGTTGCTACTAGTTTATCTATATGAGCTAAGTCAGGGTGAAAGGCTAAAGGTTCCTTTAATGAGAATGCCCTCATATGACTAGGATTATGGAATTTAGTTAATGAGTCTAGCATTCTTTTGATAACTCAATTGCCCTTTAAGGACTTGGGTTATAGACTCTAGTCAGACGAGTCTGACGAATGCATGAGTGAAAACTAAAGGTGATAATATTGTATCTTCATCACCTCGTGACTCGAGTGGAATCATGTTGGCAATGTCATTTAGTATTATCAAGGCTTTTAGGGACAAGTGGTGCACATATGATGTGTAGTGCAAATGCAATGGTCAGGGGCTCTATAAGATTGAGTATTGCATAATGAGAAATAGTCATTTTTGAGTTAATCCTTCTTACTTAGAAGTCCCCAATGAAGTCGCCATTGTGAGCAACCATCACTTATGTTGTGGTTTTTTATTACTTTGTTAGACAGTGTAGCGGGTCTTTCCATTTCCAAGGGACATGGCAATTTTATTGAATAAGGACAAGTGATTGGTCTTGGGGGGACGAGACATTTTTAATTTTGTAGAGTTACCACCCAATTTTTAGAAAATTGGAAAAAGAAATGGATAACATCATGTCACTCAGCGAGTATTGTCCCCAGTAGAGATTTTCAGGTTCGGGGGATCACATATACTTTTTAATAATTTCTTATTATATGATATTCAATGTATAGCTATCGCAACACCCTAGTTTCGGTAATGATAGTTTATATAGCATTCACATAGTACATTAGATAGTATAAGATAATAAAGCTAAGAATTTTATTACATTGCTTTCCTAATAAAATACATATGAAAAGGAAAAGATTATAGAAAAGTAAACCTAATATGGTTGGATAACACGATCATTTACACAACTTACTCAATCAATGATAGGGTCATCATGCTTATGATAATTAATTATGCTATGATGATGAATGATGATAATACAAAGGATGCATGAGGTCATCACTAGACCAAGAGCATGATGACTCTATTCCAGGATATGAACTTTTTCACGTTATTGATTTTCATGGTGCGATTTCATGATTTCAAAAATAGAGGATGAAGAATGATGATGTGAAATGAGCATAATAAAGCATATATTATTCACATAGCATGCAAGATTTCCAGTCTTATCACACAAGCATAACAGTATTCCCAAATGTTGATGATAGTAAAATAAAATGCAATGCGATAAAATAAATGTGCTAAAATAATTGTATGGTCATCAAACTCGACTAAGCTTGTGTGAGCTTTGAAGCTTGTGTGAGCTTTAAAGCTTGTGTGAGATTTGAAGCTTTAGCTTTGAGAAATTATCAAGCTTTCCTCATTGAGAGGTCCAAAATGAAAGTAGAATGATGCCAGATTATATACCTTTGAAGTGTGCTTTGACAAAGATGAGGTTGGGTTTAGTGAAAAAAAGGATCTAATAACCTAAAGGAAAGTCTGTAGGAGAGCAAAAACTATACGGAGAGGGATTTCCTATGCCTTTGATCGAACTAACTTTTAAGTGTGTCTGTCTTCATTTGCTCCCCCCCTAAAATGGAGTGTGTAGGGGTCTATTTATAGGAAAATATGTGTACAATGGGGTGGTGTAAGTGTGGTCACGCGTGTAGAAGTAGATTTTTGTACGTGGTCGTACACAATGTGCATGTGGTCACATGCTTGGCGCTTGGCCACGTGCGCATGTGTGCATTTTTATGTGCACTTCGACACTCTATACACTATTCCGGGGTCATTCTTTAGGGTTTTGGGCCTTCCGGACGCGTTTTCTAAGTCTATTTTGCTAAATTTGGCCTCAATTTTAGCATATGACACCTAAAGGTGTTTACATGCACTTCTGAGTGATACGCATTGATACTTAGGTTGTGTTGGACCATTCTAGGGCCAATTTTGGAGGTTTTGGAGCCCTCCAGATGTGTTTCCAAAGTCCATTTTATTAAAATTGATTTCTATTTTTTTCATGAAATTAGGTCCCAATCTAACAAAATATGTGTCAGCCCAATGAGATGGGTATTCTGAGAGAAGTTTTCTCAAAATAAAACCTCTTGTTGTTATGATAATTCGTATTTTGCAAGGTCAGAGCACAACTTAATGGCTCGGTGATCGATTTTACACACTAGTGGGGTCAGTTAGGTTTTTTAAGCTTGCACACTTCAAAGGTGTTATGAATGAGTAGACTCTAGTCATCTTGGGGATTCGTTTCATCATTGGACCTCTTTGGGGACAATTAAATTTGAGGTATGAAAGGTGGGAAGGAAAATGAGCTTGTTGTAAATGGTTACACTAATGCCAGCTTTTAATCTGATAAGGATGATTTTTTATCATAGTTAGGTTATGTATTTTATTTGAATGAAGATGCAATGAGCTGAAGAAGTTTAAAGTAAGACACCATTGTCAATTCTATAATAGAAGCTAAGTACATAGTTGCGTCAAAGGCAGCCAAGGAAGCTATTTAGATCAAGAAGTTCATAACTGGATTAGGTGTTATTCCTAGTAAATTAGATCTAATGGACTTTTATTATGATAACAATGGAACCATATTATAGGCTAAGAAACCCATATCACATCAATGATCTAAACATATACCCAGGCATTACCATCTCATTAGAGAAATCATTGAGAGAGGAGACATGAAGAAATGCAGAGTACCAATAGATGACATTGTTATTGATCCACTAATTAAGCCTCTTATATAACCTAAACATAAGAGTCATACTAGGTCAATGGGTATGAGACACAATGTTGATTGGGCCTAGTGCAAGTGGGAAATTATTAGTGATATGCCTTAGGCCATTTATGTAATGGTCATACTTTTAACTTTTTCATATTTCCATTTTATCAATAAAGAGGCATTTTCATTATTATTAGGTAATTGTGAAAGGTTCCTTAAATAGTTAATTCTACCTAAGGTCATCAAGTATGTGACTTAATAGTAAAGCTCTTAAGTGATACTTGAATTCTATTCTAAATTATCCCTAGTTGATCATTATTGTGGGAACAACAATGGATAATGACTAGTATGAGGTTAACTAATAATTATGTTTTATTGATCATGTCTATGAGATCTTGAGTCAAACTCAAAGGTATATATTTAGAGAAATAATGTACTAGATTGACCCACTAGGAGAATACTACATGGATAATTATCATAAGTGATTCTCATCACAATAGTACTATTTTAGTCCTTTGACTTGAAATCATTATGGTTTCCTACATAATAAGTTACATATTTTGACACATTCATACATTATCTTTAATTGAAAAGTAAAATAAGTTATGATTGGATATAGAATGAGTTATATAAGGAATGTGAGTGATTAAGATGGAATTTATCCTTTATTTATTATAAGAAGATATTTATGGGCCCCTCGATAAGTTAAACATAAGAGAATACATGGCCATGCTAGAATGAGTTAATAAAGAGTTATCAATATTAGATAAAGAGTTATCGATATCAGTGTACTTATGATTAAGAAATAATATGATTGAACAATATAAGGATAACGTAAACCATGCCTTATGTTCAATAAAGATATCGTATGATAAAATGACTACAATACATGTTATGGATTAGGTTATCTCATATTAGCAGCCTTCACATAACTTAGGTAGTTATAATATCATACTAGAGGCCATTTGTGACTTAAGTGCTAAAATGGGAATTTTAAATCTACTGCCAATGTTATGTGAACCTATAGGGTCGCACACTTAAAACTGGAACAAAGCATACTTAGGCTATATCTATATATATATATATATATATATATATATATATATATATATATATATATATATATATATATATGTATGTATATATATATATATATCTGTGTGTGTATTTATATTTATATATTTGTTTCCTTTTTAATTTAAGGTAAGTGTTATCCTAAATAAATTGGAAATTATTCTAATTTTATAATTAGAAAAAAAAGAAGTTTAATCTTTCTAAAATTGTTTTGGTAAGTAAAGGGTTTGAAAAACCCTAGTTGGGATGTAAATATATACATCTATTTCTCTAGGGTTTATGGCTATTATTCTCCTCCTTCTTCCATTTCTTTTAAGAAAAGAAAAATACATATAAAGAGAAATACAAAATGAGTAGAGTTTTAGAGAAAAGATGCTAGCACACTAACATTCTTTTAGTCACCTTATTCATGTGGATATTGGTAGACAACATGACGTTATTGGCGACGTCTTTATCTGACAAGAAGGCATGAAAAGCTGAAGGTAAGGTGTCGTCGATGTGTATCTCCTCTCATCTTTCCAACCTTTTTGTCTTAAAATCATCTTTGTGAGTTTTTGGAATCCCTTTTAATCAATTTATTCAAATTACATGAATCTTATAAGGGTTTAATTATTAAAATTTTGTATTTCTACTATGTATTTGGATAATGGAAAGCCAACAATGAGATTATCCTAATATGAGCTATGGAAATAGGCAAGCAGGATTTAGCAAAACTAGCAAAATTATTAGTCGAAACAAAGAGTTCCTTCTAGCTTAGTCACGTCATTGGAAGATATGTTTAAAAAATTCTTGACTCATACCTAGCAATTTCAGCAAGAGATGAAGTCCAACACCAAAAATTTAGAGAATCAAGTAAGTCAATTAGTTATAACAATGAGAACATTTTTAACTCAAGGTCTAGGAAAATTACCTTTGCAAACTAAATTGAACCCAAAAGAGAATGTGAATTTAATAACTTTAAGAATTGGGAAGCAACTGGAACCTCTAAAAAAGAAAAGAAACTAATTGCAACTGAAGATTATATTGATGATGATGCAAAGATTACCTAACTTAAGGTAAATCTAATTCTCTTATTTCAACTAAGGAAAAATAAATTCTTGATACATTTCACAAAGTATAGGTGAATATACTTCTATTAGATGCAATTAAGCAAGTGGGAAGATACACTAAATTTCTTAAGTTTTTGTGAACATCAAAGCAGAAATTAAAAGGTAGTGAGAAAATAAGTGTAGGGAAAATGTGTTAGCAATTCTTCAAAGAAAACTTCCTTCCAAGTGCAAAAATCTAGGTATAATTACCATTCCTTGTAGAATAGGTAATGGCAAATTTGAAAGAACCATGTTAGATTCTAGAGCTTCCATTTGTGTTATGCCATTATCTATATATAGTTCTTTGAGTATAGAAGCTTTATTGAGACTAGTGTCATTTTGCAATTAGCTAATAGTACTAATGTTTACCCAAAAGGGGTAATTGAAGATGTGTTAGTGTATGTTAATAAGCTTGTGTTTCCTGTGGATTTTTATGTAATGGATATGGTGATGATACTTCCCCTAATCTTGTATTAATTACATTAGGGAGGCCAGACTATTATAAAGGTATTTTGACAATGAAATTTGATGGTGAAAAAATTAAATTTAATATTTATGAGGCCATGAAATAACATAATAAAGATTATTATGTGTTTTCAATTAATGTAGTTAACTCTTTAGTGCAAAAAGTTTTTTATTTGACAAGCAAAGATGATCTAGATGTTGCAATTACCAACCATCTTTAGTTAGAAAAGGAAGAAGAAATTGAGTTGAATGAGGAGTTGAAGAAGATTGTGGCTACTTTACATTTTTTGCCAAAGATTTCAAATAAGTTTGCAATTTCATCTATTCAGCTACTAAATACTTACAAGAAACATTTTCCTTCTATTGAGCAAGCCCTTACTTTAGACCTCAAACTACTACCAACCAACTTAAAGTATGCATATTTGGGAGAGAATAAGACACTGCCAGTTATTATCTCTAAATAGTTAAGTATAGGAAGAAAAATTAATGTGAGTGCTTAAGGAGTATAAATTGGCAATTGGTTGGACAATTGTAGATATTAAGAGAATTAGCACTGCTATGTGTATGCATCATATTCTATTAAAAGATGAGCTAAACCAGTCATGGAAGCTTAACACAAATTGAATACACTAATGATGGAGGTAGTGAAAAGGGAGATTATGAAATTATTTGATCCAAGTATTATAAACCTAATTTCTAATAGCAAATGGGTAAGTCCAGTGCAAGTTGTTCCTAATAAATTAGGCATCATAGTAGTTCAGAATAATGCTAATGAGTTGGTGCCAACATGTGTTCAAATAGGATGGAGGATGTGTATTGATTATAGGAAGTTGAACACTGCAACTCATAAGGATAATTTCCCCTTCCTTTCATTGATCAAATGTTAGAGAGATTATCTAGTCATGTGTTTTGTTACTTTCTTGATGGCATTTTAGGTTATAATTAAGTGCTAATAGAACCAGAGGATAAAGAAAAGACTACATTGACATGCCTATTTAGAACCTATGCTTATTGATGAATGCCATTTAGCTTATGCAATGCCCCAACAACATTCCAATGGTGTATGATTAGTATATTTTTTGAATATGTAAAGAACATCATAGAGGTTTTCATTAATGATTTTAGTGTCTATGGTGATTCTTTGATAAATATTTAGATAACCTTACACTAATTTTAAAGAGATATGTAGAAACTAATCTTGTTTTGAATTAGGAAAAATGTAATTTTATGGTAAAACAAGGTATCATTTTAGGGCATGTTCATGTCAACAAGAGGAATTGAAGTAGATAAGTCCAAGATATATGTGATTTATGCTTTGCCTTACCCTACAAATGTTGAGAGATTCTATCCTTTCTTGGACATGCAAGTTTTTATTGTAGATTTATCAAGGACTTTTTGAAAATTATGATGCCCTTGTGTAAGTTATTGTAAAAATACTTACCATTCAAATTTGATGAAGAGTGTAAAGTCACTTTTGATAAACTTAAGGACTTTTTTACATTAGCACCAATAATTCAGCCACCAAATTGGGAGTTGCCATTTGAGGTAACGTGCAATGCAAGTAATTATGCAGTGGGAGTTATTTTAGGACAAAGAGTTGGCAAAGCTATCCATGATATATACTATGCCTCAAGAACTTTAAATGCTACCTAAATCGACTACTCCATGCTTAAAAAACAACTTTTATCTATTATTTTTGCTTTAGAAAAATTTCAATCTTATTTATTTAACTCTAAAGTTATAATTTTTTCTAATCATGCAGCTCTTAAGTAAAAAAGTGGCCAAGCTAAGACTCATTAGATGGATTTTATTACTATAAGAATTTGATATAGAGATTAAAGACAAAAAAAGAGTGGAGAATTCTAAGTTGAACATTTGAGTATATTAGTATATAGAGAGGATGACCTACCATTACTTGAGACATTTTCTATATGAACAATTATTTTCTGTTAATAAGGTTGTCCATGGTATGCATATATTGTTAATTATTTAGTTGGTAAGGTGCTACCTTTTTATTTTTCTAGGACTCAAAAAGAAAAACTTAAGCACAATGTTAAGTACTATGTATAGGATGATCCATATTTATGGAAATTTTGTGCTGACAAGTAATAAGAAGATGTGTGCCTAAAACTGAATTTTTATCTAATTTAACTTTTTATCATTCTTATACATGTAAAGGTCACTTTAGTCTAAAAAGAATATCTCATAAAGTCTTAGAATATGGATTTTATTAGCCTAGTATATTTAAGGATGCCTATGAGTCTTATGAAAATTACCAACGAACAGGTAACATAACCTAGAAAATTCAATTGCCACAAACTCCTATTTTGGTTTTGGTAATTTTTTATATTTCAAGCATTGATTTTATCAGACCATTTCCTTTTTCTTTTGGTAATGTTTATATTCTTTTGGTTGTTGATTATGTTTCTAAGTGAGTGGAAGGTAAACCCACTTGGACTAGCAATTTTAAACTTATTGTAGATTTTGTTAAATCTAATATTCTTCTCATGTTTAGAGTTCCAAGGGTCATTATTAATGATAGAGGCATTCATTTCTGTAAAAGGCTAATGGAAGCCTTCTTTTAGAAATATAATGTTGTTTATAAGGTTTATATAGCCTATCATCCTCAAAGTAATGGCCAAATTGAAGTATCTAATTGAGAGATCAAGACCATTTTAGAGAAAACAGTTAAACCAAATAAGAAGGATTGGAGTTTGAAATTAGAGGATGCACTATAGGCATATAGAATAATGTATAAAATGCCAATTAACATATTGCCTTATAGATTGGTGTATGGCAAGCCATGTCATCTTCTAGTGGAGTTAGAGCATAAAGCTTTTTAGGCAATTAAGAGGTGCAATTAGAACTTAGATGAAGCTAGTGTGCATAGGAAATTACAATTGCAAGAGTTAGAGGAATTGAGAAATAAGGCTTATTAGAGTTCTAGAATATACAAAGAGAAGACAAAGGCCTTTCATGACAAGATGATTTCTAGAACGCATTTTGTTGTGGGATAAAAAGTTCTCTTGTATCATTATAGGCTTAAACTATTTCTTAGTAAGTTGTGTTCTCATTAGGTTTGTCCTTTTATCATTACTAATGTTTTTCATCATAGTGTAGTGGAGATCAAAATTCTAAGAATAAAACATTTTTAAAGTAAATGGACATTAGACTTAAACCTTTATATAAAGGTTTTCAAGTACAAAACATTGAGCTCGTAGATTTAGAGGACCTAATCTATTCAAGTTGTGATGTTATTTAGGAGGCAACACAAGGGTAGTATTAGTTTGTATTCTTTTCTCTTCTTAACATTTGGGTCTTACATACATTGAGGACAAAGTGCGAGGGAGAATTTTAAGTAGCATAGTATGCATTTATGTTATATGTGAGTAGTTTTATTGTTATTTTATTGTTTTTTAATTTTCTCTATGCTTTACCATTTATTATAAATAACTTATGCTAGATATGTATGTTTAATTTAGTTTTTTCATGGATATATTTATTTAGCTTATAATGTTAGCAATTATTTTGTAAATTAGAGTTCAACATATTTGACTTTTTATTACAAATGGATGTAATTTGTCTTCAAGGGTTGTGTGAACTTAAGGTCAAAGCATGATTAAAGGGTGTCTAACAAATTCTTAAACTGCCTTTCTTAAGTTGGTCCTAAATTCAATTTTAAGTAAATAGAGATAAAAAAAATATAAATAAAATAAAGAGGGATTTATGAAAATTTACTCTAATGTTCTTAATCACCAAGTGGCTAAAGGCATGCCATACACCACATCTTTATTTCTAATATAGGAGGTTATTTGAAATAAGAGAGTTTGCTAAAGCACTTCTAGTTTGTTATTAGTTGAGTAATTAGGGCTGAGCATCAGCTCCATGTTTGGATTCACATAAAAAATGACCAACAACTTGAAAAAGGGTTTGCAAATTTCTTTTCAGTAAAAAAAAGAAAAAAGAAAAAAATCCCTAGTTTGCTACCCTGTTTGTAGTAATAAAAAGAGATAGTTAAATAATGAGTTGTGCATATATCGGTTATGTTTAGATATTTTGTATAAAGGTAAAGAGACTTGAGTGTGTTAGCTTTCATTTAATTTATAATTTTTTCATTATTAGTTGAGGAATTATATTTATTTAAGGATTAAGTTATGTATGTATCATAATGATATTCTTAGTATGGTTTGAGTTTTATATGTTTTGCTCGAGGACCTGTAAGAGCTAAGTGTGGGGGAAATTGATGGGAGTAGAATATTTATTACTTATTTATTATTTAACACTTAGTGTGATGATATTTTTTTTATGATATTATGAGCTAATTAACATGTTTTGTGAATTAGGAGTCAAAATTGAGGCATTAAGCAAGATGTGTAATTTTTAACTAAATTGGCAGATTTAAGCTCTGAGTTTCAATAAAGGTTTTAGTACACTAAGAGCCTTAGAATGAAATTTGCCTTCTAGGAAAGTGAAGTGGACTTTTTAAGGTTTTCGAACTAGGCTTACTCATCAAGATCAGAGTTCATTTACATTGTCAAAATTTGGGCCAAAGTTAGAAGATGCATATTTGTTATTATATTGAGCAGATTTTAGTAATTGGGCCATATCTTGTACTACAGAGGTCCAATTTAGGTGAATTAAGGTTTTATGAAAATCTAAGATCTATGTCTATAATTCTTAGGAAGAGCCTAACTCCTTATTCGACGTCAATCAATGTTGAATTCATATCTCAAGTTACTAGTACTGCTGAAAGAAAATAAAGATAAAGATAAAAGTCATTGATGAATATCTTTGGGAGTTATTGTTAGTTATGTTCTAGTGTTAAAAAAAAAGGAGTGTAAGAGTTTTTTTAATAAAACACAAGAAAAAAAGAATTACTTTTAAGAGAAGATGCATTACTAGATTTTCTTGTTCAATTTAAGGGTATTTTAAGCCCTAACTTAAGTTGATGGTGATTTCTCGTATCATTATTTCTTCTTTTTTCCTTTTAAGAATTTGTTAATATTATTCTATTCTTAATGTGAATTAATTTTTGGTTTGTTGATTTAAATAAGACTTATTAAATTGATTCATTGAATATCAATTGTTATATAGGAATTAGATTTCATAATTGATCTCTTTTCTAAATCATTAAGTAGCAAAATAGAAAAATAGGATTATGGACAAGCTTTCTTATTATTTTTATGAATAACACAACCTAAGTTAAACATCCAAACTTGTGCGAGAGTTGCTTAAATCAATTTAATTCCTTTATTCTTGATATTGCTAATATGTTAAACCTAAATAGCTTGTTTTAGGTTGCGAATTAGTTAGATTATAATGAAAGTTTAGTCATTAGACAAGGAGGTAAAAGGGAATTTTGGGTAATAGAGCTTATTATTACCTCTAATTGATAGTTTATTAGGAAGGGAAGGAGTTATCACTATTGATTAAATTTGTCACTTGTAGGGTGACATTGAATGAAGAATAGAGTTTTAATTCATTGGATTTTTTTTCAATTTGAATTAATTTATTTTAATTTGGAATTTAAACCCCCCCCCTTCCTTTTCTTTTCATTTTCCATAATCAATTTTCAATTAGGATTTGTATAGAATTAAGGTTGTTAATTAAATTAATTAGAATTGGTTACACTTCCTCCCTTCATTTTCAGTTGATTTTGTTTTTCAGTGTTGTTACTTTCTATCTTTTTTCAGTTTTTTTGTTGGTGTTACAAATACACCATAAGGATCGTAAACATGTTACATATTAATGATTAATAAGTATCATATAATTTTTTTAAAAAAAACTTGTTAGATATTTTAATAAACAAATCAAAGTAAAAATAAATAAAATTTTTGTTCTTTAAGAATATAAAAGGGAAAATTTTTGTTTATTACTTGTTACAATAGTTGAAGATATTTATTGCTTGTTTTTATAACAATTGAAGATGTTTAGTTCATAATAATTCACTTGAAAAAGAAATTCTAAAGAGAAAAAAATGTTGAGCAAAAAAAAAAGAAAGAAAACATTGAGAAAAAACAGATGAAGATAGTACCTTAAACTTAGAAAAAAAATTTAAGCAAAAAAAAAAAAAAAGAAAACATTGAGAAAATAAATGAAGATAGTATCTTAAAAATAGAAAAAAATGTTAAAAGAAAAAAATATTGAGAAAAAAATGAATACATTAGAAAAAATGTTGAGAAAAAAAAAAACTAGCCCTTTTTCTATTAGATCAAAAAGATTAATTAAATAGAAAAAAGAGGCTAAATGTTGAGCAAAAAAAGAAGATGAAGATAGTAGAAAAATGTTGAGTAAAAAAATATTGAGAAAAAAATAAATGAATACAACAAAAAAATTATTCAGCAAAAGTAACATTGAGAAAAAAAAAAGACAATATCCTAAAAATATGGAAGGAAAATAAAGTAATCTATATTTGAAAGAAAAAAGTTAGGGAAGTTAGTTTCGAACGTGACTTTTGATAATATTTTTGGTTTTTTTTGTCTATTTGTGAAAAATATTTTTGTATTATTTTTGTTATATTTATATTTATTTTTTATTTCTTTTGTTGATAAATTTATTTTTTGTTTGTCATAAAATTTACATTTTAATGATTTTCATTATTTTATTTGCATTGTTATCATTCTTGTTTTTTATTATTTCTTTTATTATTAATTTTGAAATTTTTATCATAAAATTTCTATTTTATGGTAAAAATTGCAATTTTTATTTTTATATTATTTTATTTACATCTTTATCATTTTAATTTCTTTTATTATTAATTTGTACTTTTTATCATAAAATTCCCATTTATATAGTGGAAATTGCATTTTCAATACCTTATTTGCATTTTTATTGTTTTATTTGCATCTTTTTTATTTTTTTTTTTATTTTGTCACTTTCATTCCTTTGTTTTAATTTCTTCACTTTTTTCTTGTCACAAAATTCCATTGTCATAATAAAAATGACAATTTGGCACTTAAATATTTGAATTTAAATTCTTGCATCATGTGCCTTCATTACCATCCTTGTTTGTTTATTTGTTTAAGTATTTTCATTATTTTAATTATTTTTCTTTTATTTATCATATGGATGGATGAAATATAAATTTTTTTCAAATGTGATATGTGCTTGCATATGCGTGTGAACTAATCTTTGTTTTGCATGATTATTAGAATAGGAGTTTTCTTTTATTTTCTATTTTTGATGTAATTAATAGAATAGGGAATCTCTCAAGTAGTGTAATCCTTAATCCCTATTCCTCTTTTATTTTTTTTCTATTTTGGATGTATTTATTAGAATAGGCAATTTTAAGGGCTGTAATCCTTAATCCTTTTTTCCCTTTTCTTTTGTCTTATTTTTTTTTTTGTTTATTTATTATTTCTTACATGCCTGTGTGTTGTTTGCTACTTGCTTATTTTTTTGCATGATTAATTTACTTGATTGATCATGGGTGGTTAATATTTGTTTATTTGCTATATTCTTGCTTATATTTGTGATGTATGCACGTCAAAATCCAATTATCTCATGTTCCAATTTCTAATCCAATGTAGTTAATTTTATTAACAATTAAGAGTGATAAATTCATCATTAAACAGAAACTAGGGTGAAGGAATGAGTAATTAAGCAATGTATATTAAGAAATGGGATAAGTAGATACTACCTTTCGACCCCGGAATTTCTAGTAGGGAAAGCAGGTTCCTACTTGTTTCCCCTTTTCCCAACAAAATTTAAGTGGTGACTCCAATTTACATAGCCTATTCATGTAGGCCCTCTCATATTAATAACATTAGATAATTGGTTGCCTAAGCTCGTATGCCCCGACACCACATTGATCATGCCCCGAACAAAAAAGGGGAGCGCATACACATCCCTAAAAGCTTGCACATTTTAAACACATGACCTATTTCAAAATTAATTTCTACCCCATCAATAGTTATGAATGTTTTATTATACTTTCAATGGATATTTTTACCTTTTTTCTGCCTTTTTCTTATGAATCATCAAAAGATTCACTATTTTTAAGGTTCCCTTCCCTTACATCACTTAGCCTATCCATACCATCATCATCATTATCACCATTAATAAATTCAGTCTCTGAACTACCATTGCTAACTAAATCTTCTTCATTCAACCATTCCTCATCATCACTCTTTGAAAATTGAAAAATATTTCTTGGGATTATTTAGATCTTTTTGTTCAACACTCTTCCTTAGCCTCAACTTTCTATTTGTATAACTGCCTTTTTCCCTTCACCGACCCCTAATAGGTCCTCTACCTCTGATCATAGCTATTATATACCTCAGCCCCGTAAATTGACTTCCTAAATTTTCTTTAATAACTTGTGGTGGTGCGCATTTAGATGACAATGAAACTCAAACGAGTCACCAACTATTTATTGTCAAAGTTTCTTGCACAACAACTTCTTTAACACCTTTTTCTATAACACCATCATCAACCTTATGTTCTAGAACTCCAATTCTTTCATCCTTAAGTTATATATCTCTAGTTTCTATATCCGCACTTTTAAAACACTATTTTTAACACCAACCTCATCTTCTACAACCCCATTTTCTATAACTACTTCTTGAACAATAAAATTTTTTTTTTAGCAATCTAACTCTTGGTTTTTTTCTTTTTCCATGTCTAATCTTAAGTTTACCTTTAGCTTTTACTATGTACAACAATGATTACATCAATCAATATCTTAATATTTACTCTATCATCTAAGACTGACTTAGGCCATACATAGTCTAGAACAGTTAAATTCTCTATATTCTTCTCACCTAGTCCACCATATTTGCTATTAGCATCATCCCCCCCTCCACACCTACTCTTCCATCAAGCTGATATTATTTATCATAAAACTTAATTGTTACTATAGGTGGGCCTTTATATTTCCTAAACATATCCTCCACATCTTCATGATTCTTTAACAAGCAACTATCCAACCCATACACAATATCCAAAAATCCATTTATAAGTATAAATAATCTAAAACAATCCTTTAATAATAATAAATATGAGTACATAAGTGGACATACATTGTTGACTTTCTTTCTTTACTTTCATGGTTCAAAATCAAATCATACAATTCTTTAAATGCCATATCCAACACAAAACTAAAATAATTAATATCGTAATGCAATAATTTTCACTAATTAATAATATAAATGCATTATAAGAGTATTCAACATTATTTTTTTAAAATCCATGAACTCAAACAATAAATTCAAACTTTGAAAAAAGCCCTAGAGGGGGGGGGGTGAATAGGGCTATTAAATAAAAATCAGAATAAAAAATTAATTTTTTGCAAGAATTGAAAGAAAGTTAAGAAGGAAGAATGAAGAATACAATGATTTAAGGAGTTCAGATTCAACAACAATCCTACATCTCCACCTAACTTATCCCCAAGTTAGGATTTTTAATCACCCACAATCTTATTCATAAGACTGAAATTACACAAGAGTTTTATGGCTCACTCTTACAACCTTACAACATGAGTTTTCAAGGCCCACTCAAAAAACCAAATCCCAAGTGTTTCAATGGACAACACTTAAACTAATTCCTTTAGAAATAAATCTCACTTCCCTACTAATCTATCCCAAGATTTAAGATGAAGAGAAATTCTATTTCTAACACACAACCAACTCGCACAAGAGTTATAAAAAAAGAGTGAATATATGAGAATTTGAGAGCTTTAATGAATGTTAAGATAGAGAATGATAATAAGAAAAAATATATTAACTTCCATTCAGCTCCAAAGGTGTCTATATAGATAAAACTCAAAAGTATACTTGTTGGAGGTACAAATAATGTGTCCAACGTCTATATTTTAAATCCAATGTTTATAATTTTGAATTATTGAAAGTAATATTCTCAGACTGCTATGCACATATTGAAACTGTGATCGGATATAAGAGACATTCAAAATAAAACTTTTAGATATTTTACTTAGCTTTCCATATCATTTTGAATCACCTCAATTGGACTTCTTTAGCTCAAGATATGTACAAAATACTATGAGTTGTGTAATCTAAAATGCAGACTACTGTTAAACTACTGTGCATGGGTCGAAACTTTGATTGGCTACGGGTCAAAATTTGAATTTGCCTACACTTTCTTCATAAAAGTTATAGATATTTGACTTATATTTCCATATCATTTTGAATCACCTATATTGGAATTTTATAGCTCAAGATATGTCCAAAATACTAAGAGTTGTGCAATATAAAATGTCATACTACTATCAGACAACTATCCACGAGTTGAAACCATGATTTTATATTGTAGAAGTTATAATTTGCTTATACTTTTTTCATAAAACTTGTATATATTTGACTTAGTTTTCTATATAATTTTTAATTACCTTAATTGGACTTTTGTAGCCCAAGATATGTCCAAAATATTGAGAGTTATGCAATATAAAATGGCAATTACATACATTAACTTTGACTTAATATTTGTATAACTCAAACTTTGACAAGCAAGACCAATTCAGAAAGCTTAAGATGTCTACTTCAAATTTTAAGAAGATAACTTTCTCATTATAAAGCTTTAAGGATATCAAAAGCCTCATTAAATCTCAAAGGTCGAATTAGCCCATGAAATTCATACTTCATGTTAATTTCCAATAGAGTGTTATTGTATACACACTTAAATAAACAAATTGAATGCTCAAAATTATGTTTTCTAAGATCAAAAATTAAGATTTATTATTGCTAAGGTCAATAATCTCCCTTTTTTTTTATTTTGTCAAACTTATTTTGAGTTTGATAAAAAAAAATAATACAAACAATCTCCCCCTTTTTTATTTTAACAAACTTATTTTGAGTTTGATAAAAAAAATAATACTAAGTAAAGTGTGTGATAATATTTGTGATAATAATGATACCAAATAAAATAAAATATATTTCTTTATTTCTCCTCCTACTAATACGGACATGATAAGAAATATAAATTTATAGATTATTCCCTTTGACAAAAAAATAAAAATAATAAAAACAACATAAAATATAACAAGAGGAATAAAAACATGATATTCTTATGACAAATGAATTAAAAACATAAAACATGATAACATGATCATTTAAATAAAAGTTAGGCAATGTAAGGAAATAATTTCAAACATATATACATATTGTGCCACTAAAATGCATTACAAAAATAGTACATATAACAATAGTGTTGATGCTAGATGAACTTAACTATCACATAATTATATAGAGCTTAGCTAACTAATCAATTATGTAGCACTTAACATAAAAATAAATAAATATAAATTATCCATAGCATATTTTCCTTTCTTTGTATAAAAGCAAAAGGAAAAGAGACAGATATAAGGGGAAATGAACCGAAAGGGACCAAAATTCCTATAGGAACAAAGCAAAGATACGCCAAATCTTTGTAAAAATATTCATGACTTATCAAAGATTAAAACAATTCCTAAGAATAAATTATATATGAATTATGCATGTGTAAACACAAAAATAAAATATTATACACATGTATAGTAACAAATAACAAACTCAAATATATTTCTCCCCTTTTGTCAAAAATAAAAAGAAAAGAGAGAGATATAAAGGGAAATGAAAAAAAAAAGATACACAAAATCTTTATAAAAATCTATGTCATACATAAAAAAAAAGTAAGCAAAACAAGGCCTTTTTCACATATGATGTACGACAAAATTATCCATACTTACAATGTTAATATGCATGCAAAAATTTAAATAAATTTTCTCCCCCTATATCAAACAAAAATATAATATGTCACTAACATAAACACAATTTTTTAAGGGAGTTTTAAAATTAAAAACAAACTAAGTACACATGTTAAAAAAAATTAACTAGGTACACATGCAAAGTCAAATTATTTCTCCTCCTTTGACAAAATGAAAAAGGAAATTTAAAAAGATAAATCAAATATAAATTGACAACTAAAAAAATTAAGATCAAAATCAAAACATTTATCAATCAAAGTAATCAATAAGCACAACATGATTTCACATGAAAATAGTTCAACCGTCAATTAAACATAAAATCAAGATAAACTAGAACCATAAATCATGCCAAGTTCATGTTTAATGAAATTCAATCTCTCTTCATTGAGAGGTTTGGTGAAGATACCTGTAAGTTGAATATTTGTATCAACAAATTCAAGTGAGATATCACCAATTTGAACATGATCACGCAAGAAATGATGTTTAATGTTTATATGCTTAGTTCTAGAATGCTGAATGGGATTTTTGCTAAGGTTGATAGCACTTGTATTGTCACATTTGATTGGAATGTGATTAAGTTTTACACCATAGTCTAACAACTATTGTTTTTTCCATAAAACTTATGAACAACAAAGACTTGGTGCAATATATTCGGCTTCAATAGTGGACAAGGAAACTGAAACAAGTTTCTTACTAAACCAAGAAACTAAACGTTGTCTTAAAAGTTGAAAAGTTCTAAAAGTGCTTTTTCTATCTAGTAAACTACCAGTAAAGTCTACATCAAAATAACTAATCAAGTAAAAGGATAAACTCCTAGCATACCAAAGTCCTAAATGCAATGTACCATGAAAGATATTCAAAAATTCTTTTAATAGTATTCAAATGAGACTCTCTAGGACTAGATTGAAATTTAGCACACAAGCAAGTAGCAAACATAATATCAGGTCTACTAGCAGTTAAATAAAAAAAGGATCCGATCATACCTCTAAATTGCTTTTCATCAATCAGTTTGCCATTCTCATCTTTGTTAAGTTTGGCTATGGTACTAATTGGAGTTTTACTTATCTTAGCACCATCCATGGCAAACTTCTTGAGAACGTCTCTTGCATATTTAGTTTGATTGATGAAAATCCCATTTTTGCATTGCTTGATTTTTAGTCTAAGAAAGAATTTGAATTCACCCATCATACTCATCTTAAATTTTCCTTGCATTAAATTAAAGAATTCCTCACACAAGTAATGGTTAGTAGCATCGAATATAATTTCATCAACATATATTTGAACAATTAATAAATCATGCTTGGATTTCTTTATGAAAAGAGTTATATCAACTTTTCCTTTAAAAAAATCTTTCTCTAATAAAAAGTTGTTCAATATTTCATACCAAGCTCTAGGAGCTTGTTAAATCCATATAATGCTTTGGAAAGTTTAAATACATGATTTGGAAAATCAAAGCATTAAAAACTTAGAGGTTGTTAAACATACACCTCTTTTTTAATAAAACCATTTAAAAATGCACTTTTAACATCCATTTGATAAAGTTTGAAATCCATGAATGATGTAAATGCAAGTAGCATTCTAATAGCCTCTAACCTTGCAACAGGGGCATAGGTTTCATCATAGTCAATGCCTTCCTCTTGATTATAACCTTTAGCTACTAGTCTAGCTTTATTCCTAGTTATGACACCTTGTTCACTCATCTTATTTCTAAACACCCATTTTGTACCTATAATAGAATGATGTTTTAGTCTAAGAACCAAGGTCCAAACCTTGTTTCTCTTAAATTGATTTAACTCTTCTTGCATAGCAAGGACCCAAAATTCATCACACAAAGCATTATCAATATTTTTAGGTTCAATTTAAGAAATGAAGACTAAATTAACAATAGACTTTAATTGAGATCTAGTAATTACCCCTTTTGTAGTGTCACCTATAATGAGATCTTGAGGATGAGCTTTCTTTAATTGCTAATCCTTTGGAAGTTCATCTTTCAAGGTATGTTGAGATGTTTCCTCATTGTCATCCTTGCTTGGACCTTGAAGTTCCAAAGGCTTACTAGTATTTTCTTATTGAGTTTCTACAATCTCATTATTACTTACAAGATCATTAACACTACAAATATCCTTTCTAGGATCAAGTGAGTTTGATTTATCAAATACAACATGCATTGATTCTTCAACTACTAGAGTTCTCTTATTAAAAACTCTATATGTTTTACTAGAAATATAATAGCCTAGGAAAATTCCTTCATCAACTTTGGAATCAAATTTTCTAAGATTATCCTTGGTGTTTAATATAAAGCACTTACATCCAAATACTCTTAGATATAAGATTTTGGGTTTATAATTGTTCTATAGCTCATAAGAAGTTTTATTCAAATTTGGTCTTTTGAAAACTCTATTTGCAATACAGCAAGATGTGTTAACAACTTCTGTCCAAAAGTATAGAGGCAAATTATACTCATTAAGCATTGTTCTAGCCATTTCCATAAGAATTCTATTTTTCCTTTCAACTACCCCATTTTGTTAAGGAGTTCTAAGAGGAGAATGTATGTGAAATACCATTTTCATCACAAAAGGTTTTGAAAAATTCATTTTCAAACTTAGTTCCATGATCACTTTTAATTAAAGAAATATAAAAACCTTTTTTAAAACTTTTTTTGCAAACTTTTCAAAAGCTTTAAATGCATAATTCTTATGAGCAAAGAAACACACCCAAGTAAATCTAGAGTAATCATCAACCAATACATATGCATAATTTATACAACCGAGACTAGCAACTCTAGTTGGTCCAAACAAATCCATATGTATAAGTTCAAGTGGCCTAGAAGTGGACACTACATTTTTCATCTTAAATGAGGACTTGGATTGTTTTCCCTTTTGGCAAGCATCACAAGGTTTATTCTTAGTGAATTCAAGCTTAGGTAAACCAATCACAAGTTCATGTTTACAAAGACCATTCAATATCTCAAAATTTGCATGTCCTAACCTTGTATGCCATGTCCATGTGTCATGGAAAATTAACATCAAGCATTTAATATCTTTGTTATCAATCTTATTCAAATAAAAAACATAAACATTATCAACTCTTTCACCACTAAAAATTACTTTTTCTTCATCAAGACTACTAACAAAGCAATTCTTAGGATATAAAGTGACCTTATTTCCCATATCACATAATTGACTTATACTAAGCAAGTTATGTTTAAGACCATCAACAAGCAACACATAGTGTATAGTTAAGGATTGAGGATTACCAATTTCTCTAATGCTAATATTCTTTCCTTTGGTATTGTCCCGAAAGTAACATCTCCTCCATCCTTAGCATCAAGCTTATTGAATTGCTCTTTGTCTCTTGTCATGTGCCTTGAGCATCCACTATCAAGATACCATTTGCTTTTTGATCTTATGGACTTCCAGCACACCTACACAAGATAATTTAAGCATTCTTTTAAACCCAAACCTTTTTTGGTCTAGGTTGATTAGCTTCAAGATAGACCATAAGAAGTAAGTTCATGTATAGTCTTTTATAGAAGCACACATTATTGGTATGTCCCTTGAACATGCAATATGAGCATTCAACATTTGTAAACTTATTTATCTTAAGAGGATGTGAAGCATGCCTTTGTTGATGTTATGGTGTGTCTCCTAAAGTTCTTTTGAGTCATAGTGTGAGACATGTGTTAGCAATGACAATGTGTATTTTGATAGGTTTGTGTAATATGTCTAGGTGCATTATATTGTGCAACATGCTTATGAGTATTATGTCTAATGTATATGTAAGCATGTTTAGGTTGTGTTTTCCTAACATAATGCTTACCTATTTATGTCATATAAGGTTGAATCTTATACGACTTTCATTAAGTGTTTAACACATGAGATCTTTTAGCTTTGAAAGCTTGAGTCTCATTTGTTTTAAGGTAGAAGGAGTAAAATTATTTAAGGCTTTGAAAAAATTAATATATGATGATGATGAGGAAGCTATTTCATTGGTATATCCAATTCCATGTGTATATCTCCGTGGAATTTTTGAGAGTCAAGAATATTATTATTCAAGGATTCTTTTCCCTTCATGAGTTTCTCAATGGAATTTTTCAAATTTAAGACTTCCTTAGAAAGCTTTTGATTTTCATCATTTACTTTCTTAAGTTAATCTTCTAAGGAATTTGAAGTTTTCAAATCATTAGACAATTTATCATTTGATTTAACTAGATTAGAAAACTCATTTTTCAATTTTTTGAAATCCTTGGTTAGGCTAGATAACTCATGCTTATAATGTTTCTCCTTAAATAATAAGTTTTTGCACTTAAGCAAGAGTTTCCTTACTATAGATCTTTCAATATCATCATCATCATCATCATCATCATATTCATCATAATCATCATAATAATAATCATCACAGGAAGAATTAGACATAGATGGTACCTTCTTTTCATTTTTAAGAGCCATGAAATAAAGGTTGGCTACTTGTTGTTATTCCTCTTCTATTTCTGATTCAGAGGAGTTATCCCAAGTTTCCTTATAAGCCCTCCTTTTCTCTTTTATTCCTTTACTCTTGGTTTTTAGTTTAGATCATTCACTTCATATGTGACCCAATTTCTTGCATTCATAGCAAGTAACATCTTTGGTTTTCTTTTTACCTTATCCTTCATACTTCTTATTGAAGTCTCCTATTCTTGATGAATGTTTCTTTTTCAAGAACTTCTTGAAGTTTCTAGTGAGCATGGAAATTTCTTCATCTTCATCACTAGAACCTTCAACATTTTCTTTTTCACTATCATTTTGTGAAGTTTTCAAGGCAATGCTCTTTTTCTTATCTTCCTTTTCTTCTTGCTCTTCACCTCTTTGCTTAATTGTTAACTTATATGTTAAGAGCCTTTTGATAAGCATGTCAGTAAAGAGAGTTGAGAGGTCTTGAGCTTCCTCAATTGAAGTAACATAAGATTTCCAATCCTTTTTAGGTAGGATTCTTAGAATCTTGTTATTTACTTCTTCCTTAAAGAAATGCTTTCCAAGTTTCTTAAGGATCGTGATAAGAGCATTAAGTCAATTTATGATCTCTGTTATTGACTCATAAGGCCTCATCTTGAAAAGTTTGTATTTATACATATGAAGTTAAACCTTCTTGCTTCTAACTTGCATATTGCATTCATAATGATTTTCCAAGGTCTTCCACATTTCCTTAGTCGACAAGTAATGTTGAAGCTTGCCTCCTTTTTCCCTTATCATAGATAGACTAGAGTGATCATCGCCTTTTTATTTTTATGATTTTCTTCCTTTTGCTCATTGTTCTATTGACTCCTTGCTAGTGTAGTTACCACACCATCAATGGTAGTTGTAGGTGGTTCCTAACCTTTTAGGAAAATATCCCAAAGTTTTATGGAATCCCAATCAAGGTATAGCTCCATTTTAAACTTTGAATGAGGATAGTCACTACCATTAAAGAATGGTCTAAGTGAAGAAATATTTTATGATTTACTCCCCATGATCTTGTATTTTAGCAATGAAGTTCCTATAATTCAAGCTCTGATACCAATTGAAAATGCCCTATAGGGGGATGAATAGGGCTATTATATAAAAATTAGAATAAAAGAATTAATTCTTTGCAAGAATTGAAAGAATGTTGAGAATGAAGAATGAAGAACATAATGATTTACAATGATTTAAGGAGTTCAAATTTAATAACAATCCTATGCCTCCACCTAACTTTATCCCCAAGTTAGGATTTTCAATCACCCATAATCTTATTCACAAGACTGAGATTACATAAGAGTGTTATGGCTCACTCTTACAACTTTACAACATGAGTTTTCATGGCTCACTCAAAAAACCAAATCCCAAGTATTTCAATGGACAACACTTAAACTAATTCCTTTAGAAATAAATCTCACTTCCTTACTAATCTATCCTAAGATTTAAGATGAAGAGAAATTCTATTTCTAACACACAACCAACTCTCACAAGAGTTATAAACAAAGAGTGAATATTTGAGAATTTGAGAGCTTTAATGAATTTTAAAATAGAGAATGATAATAAGAAAAAATATATTAACTTCCATTCAGCTCTAAATGTGTTAACATAGATAAACACTCAAAATATACTTATTGGACGTGCAAATAACTTGTCCAATGTTTATAATTTTAAATTATTAAAAGTAATGTTGTTAGAATGCTATGAACAGATTGAAATCATGATTAGTTATTAGAGACATTCAAAATAAAAGTTATAGATATTTTGAATCACCTCAATTATCTTTCCATATCATTTTGAATCACCTCAATTAGACTTTTGTACCTCAAGATATGTCCAAAATACTAAGAGTTATGCAATTTAAAATGCAAACTACTGTCAGACAGTTATGCACGAGTTGAATCTATGATTTTCTATAGGAGACATTTAAATTTTCCTATACTTTCTTTATAAAATCTGTAGATATTTTACTTATATTTCCATATCATTTTGAATCACCTCAATTGGACTTTTAAAGCTCAAGATATGTCCAAAATACTAAGCGTTACGCAATCTAAAATGGCAGCTGCATACGTTAACTTCGACTCAATATTTTCATACCCAAATGAACTTGGATTTTCAAAAGTAAGCCTAATTTAGAAAGATCAAGATATCTATTTCAAATTTGAATAATATAACTTTCTCATTATTATGAGAGACCTTCCTTTTTTTTGTTGGTTTTTTCATTTCCGAGGAACATGGTAACTTTACTGAATAGGGATAAGTGATTGGTCTCAAGGGGATGAGACATTTTTTATTTTGTTGAGTTGCCATCAAATTTTCAAAAAATGATAAATGAAAGGGACAACATCTAGTCACTCAGCAAGTATTGTCCCCAACAAAGATTTTTGGCTTCAAGAGATCGCATCTACTATTGACTATTTCTCATTATATAATATTCAATTTATAGATACCACAACACCCTAGTTTTTATGATGACAGTTTGTATAGTATTCACATAATATGTCATAAAATATAGGATAATAAAGCTAAGAATTTTATTACATCACTTTCCTGATAAAATACATATGAAAAGAAAAAGATTACGAAAAAGTTAATTTAATATGATTGATCTATAAGGATAACACGATCATTGACATAGCTTGTTTGATGAATGATTGGATGATTATGCTTGTAATGATTATTTATGCTATGATGATGAATGATGATAATATAAAGGATGCATGAGGTCATCATCGGACTGAGAGCATGACGACTCTATTCTAAGACATGAAATTTTTCACATTATTAATATTTACGATGTGATTTCATGATTTAAGAAATAGAGGATGCAAAGGGATGATGTAAAATGAGCATAATAACACATATATTATTCATGTAACATGCATGATTACTAGTCTCATCACATAAGCACAATAGTATTCCTAAATGCTGGCAACAGTAAAATAAAATGAAGTTCAGTAAATTACACATGCTAAAATGATTGTGTGGTCCTCATACTTGACTCAGCTTATATGAACTTTGAAGCTCTAGCTTCGAGAGATTATCAAGCTTTCCTTGTCGAGAGGTTCAAAATGACAGTAGAATGATGCTAGACTGTACACCTTTAAAGTGCGCATTGACAAACATAAGGGTGGGTTTGGTGGAAAAAGGGATCTAACAACCTAAAACAAAGGTTGTGGGAGAGCAAAAACTGTATGGGAAAGGGTTTCAAACACCTTCAATTGAACTGACTCTTAACTGTGTGTGTGTTTTCACTTGCTTCCCCCCTTCAAAATGGGGTGTAGCGAGGTCTATTTATAGAAAAAAAATTATGTGGAATGGGGTGACGTATGTGTGGTCATGCGTGTATGAGTGTATTTTTGCACGTGGCCATGCCAAGTATGTGTGACCATGCACAATGTGTGCATGGTCACGTGCTGGCCACACGCTAGTGTATGTTTTCACGTGCAATTCGATGCTCTACACGCTCTTCCTAGGTTCTATGTGCACTATTCTAAGGTTGGTTCAGACGCATAGAATAGCATGCATAAAACTTGGGAAGAGCTTTTAGGCCTTTCAAACGCATTTCCAAAGTCCGTTTTGCCAAATTTGGCTTCGATTTTAGCATATGACACCTAAGGGTGTTTATGAGCACTTCTAAGTGATATGCGCTGATACGCAGGTTCTGTTGGACCATTCTAGGACCACTTTTGGAGGTTTTGGAGCCCTTCGGATATGTTTTTACAGTCCATTTTTTCAAAATTGATTTCCATTTTTTCATGAAGCTGGGTCCCGATCTAATGAAATACGCACTGGCCCGATAAGCTAAGTAATCTAAGAGCAATTTTCTCAAAATAAACCTCTTGTTGTTTCGATAATTCATATTTCATAAGGTTGGAGCATAACTTAATGAACTAGTGATCAATTTTGCACATTGGTGGGGCCAGTTGGGTGTTTTAAGGTTGCACTCTTTAGAGGTGTTACAAACTAATAGACTCTAATCATCTCGGGGATTCATTTCATCATCAGACTTTTTAGGGATAGTCAAATTTGAGGTATGACAATTATAAAGCTCTAAGGATGTCAAAAGCCTCCTTGAATCTTAGAGGTCGAATCAGCCCAAGATATTCATACTTTATTTTAACTTCCAATAGAATCATAACTTATACACACTTAAATAAATAAATTAAATGCTCAAAATTTAGTTTTTTAAGATCAAAAATTAAGATTGATTATTGCTACAGTCAACAAACCTCATTAATATTTTAAAAATAAAATAATACAAATTTGTTGATTTTTTTAAAAAATAAAGTAACTAATTTAGAACCCATATATTCTTTTATTACAAAAAATAAGAAAATTATTTAACATACCTTCTAACTTATTATTTAATCGATTCTCCAAAACCATCACCACTTTTCTTTAATTGATTTTCAAAATCCCTAACACACAATAATATATTAGGAATTTTGAAAAAAAAAATGATGGATTTAGGGATTTTCACTAATGTGTATTTTATTAGGGATGAAAAAATTGATAATGGATTTATGAATTTTAAGAAAAAAATGAAAATTTTGTTTTGTTTTTGAAGTTATGTTTTAGGCATTTTAGTATTCTCACGATTACTTTTTATTGATTTAGGGATTCATTTATTTTTTTTTCATTTTTAGGGATTACTATTTTCATGTCAATTTAGTATTTTCTTACTTCAAAGAGTACATTAGTCTTTTAACATACCAATTAATAGAAAAATTAAAAAACCTAAAAAAACTCCTTGATTGTTAATTAAATAATAACTAAGGGAGGTATATATTAAATTATCAAACAAGAGGGAGGTAAGTATTAATTAGGTCAAATGCCGAAGTAGTAAATGTAATTTTCTATAATAAGAATAGTAATAATAATAACAACAAGAACAACAACTATCAACATTAACTTTGAATTGTTGGGAAAATTCCTAAATTGAATAAAACTCTAGAACCCAATCTTATGTTAAATCAATAGAAATCACAACACAATATAGTAGTGTAAGCATACCTAAATTCATAATAATCCCCTAAAGTCATGTTGTTGGCTTTATAGGAGTACATTTTCTAAGAGAATGCCTTTAGATTTTCTCTTTGTGTTTCTCTCTAATGATAGAATTTAGAAAGAATATAAAATGATAACAAATATGACCCAGGGACCATGACTACCTATATTGTTAGTGATATACACTAGGTCAATCATGTATGACTATGTTTTTGACTTTATCATTTTATTAATAAAGAGGCATTTTCATTATCGTTTTCTATTGTGATAATTATCTTAATAGTCAATTCTTCCTAAGGTCATCAAGTATGTGACTTGATAGTAAGACCCTTAGATTAAATATGAGTTCTATTCAAATTATCCCTACTCGTTATAATGTATAAAGACTAGTATGGTATTGATTGATGATTATGTTTTATTAATCATGAATATGAGATATTAAGTCAACTCATAGGTACTTATTTGAGAAATAATGTACTGGATTGACCCATCATGAGAATACTATATAGATAATTGCCATAAGTAATGCTCATCATAGTAATATTGATTTAGTCCTCTGAACTTGAAATCACTATAGATTTCTACATAAATATTTTATATTTAGGCATAATCTAGCATTTTCTTTAACCGGATGATAAAATAGATTGTTGTTGGATATGAAATAAGTTATGTGAGGAATGTAAGTGATTAAGAAGGAATTTGTCCCTCGTTTAATCTGAGTAAGATATTTATAGGCCCTTTAATAAGATATACTAAGGAAAATGCATGGTCATGCTAAAGGGAATTGATAAAGAGTTATCATTCTCAATTTACTTGAAATCAAAAAATAATATAATTGAATTGTATAAGGATAATAGAAATTGTGCCTTATATTCAATCAAGATATCATGTGACAGAAGGACTACAATATTCATTGTACATTAGGTTATGTCGAATTATCGACCTCCACATGACTTGAGTAGTCATAATGTCTTGCTAGAGGCCACTTATGACTTGCAGAGCTAAATAAGGATTTCAGGCCCATTACCAATGTCATGTGAACCTATAAGGTCACACACTTAGAACATGCCTAAACTGAATATAGGTTCACCAAGCCCTATAAAGCTTTATGGAAATAAATAAATAAGAATATATATATATATATATATATATATATATATATATATATATATATAAGGTAATGGTTATCTTAAATAAATAAGAAACTATAAATAAATAAGTGGAATATACCAAAAATGTTTTGGTAAAATAAGAAATTACCAAAAATTTGTTTTGATAAATAAAACCCTAATTAAGAAGTCTATAAATATGACATATTCTTTAAGGGTTTATATATCTTTTATTCTGCCACCTAAATTCATTTTCTCTCCCTTGAGAAAACAAAAATATTGAGTTTTTTAGTTCTTGAGTTATGAGACAATCAAGAAAAAAGTGCTAACACACATGTTCATTTTGTTTCAAGGACTGTTCATGTGGATACTTGTAGAGGACGTATCCATTTGAAGACTTCTTAATCCAGCCTAGATAATTAAAAGCTCGAGGTAGGGTGTCACCAAAGTAAACCCCCTCACTACCTTCTAGCAATCTTGCCTCTTCATGCATTTGTGGCAAGGTTTTTGGAAACCCTATATCAATCAGTTAATAGAATTACATGGATCCTGGTTCAGGTTTGTGATTAAATTTTTAAATTTCTACTGCATTTTGAATCACATAACCCAATAGTGGTATCAGACCCACTTGCAATTTAATTAATTTATTCAGTTATATATGTGATATATATGTGTTTCAATGATTTTTTTTTAAAAAGTGTTTTTAAAATTTTTATCAAAAAGGTTTTATTTTTTTGATATTCTTTTAATCTGTATAAAAATAGAAGAATTACATTAATTTGATTAATGTTTATAATCATTTAATATGATTAAATAGTAATCAAAATTTTGATTTTCTAGTTTATGTATAATGTTTTTTATGAAAAAAAAATATGTATTATGTTTTATTAATATGATTTAATGAAACAGTAATTCTATTTTCAAAACTGATCAATTGTACATTTTTATCTATTGAAAGTTAAAACAGAAATATTGTCATTATATAGATTATTAGTCAATGGGCAATCTGTTTAAGAATTAAACAGATTATACAACATAAATCTATTTTGAACATATTAATAAAAATGTAATGTGATTATAGTATATTAGGGTTTTTATTGGCAGCTGTTTACATGTTAAACAAAAAGTGATATGTTTTAAATAGATCAATCATACTATAATTTGATTAACTTAGATATGGGCCATGCTATTTCACGTTTATCTTATTGTGTTAGTGTGTTATGCATGTGATGCCATGAGATGCCATGTATGTGATGCAATATAACAGTAACTAAATAAGATAAAAATTAATTAAACCCTCATTTAATATTAAGTCATTAAAATACCTCCCATTGATCAACATTTATCAAGATTTTGATTGATATATATAGGTTATGCCAAAGCATTGTGTATAAAGCCATCTAAATAGATAATATGGATAATGGTGATATCCATATATTTGAGTTTGTAAGACTTAACTAGGTTATCAAAATGGTTTTGGACCTAGGTAATTTGATAGGATATGTCGGTACATATGATGTCAATAGCCTATATTTATCCATAAATTTCTTGATATGTAATTGGTAAAGTGTTACCTACCTAAATAGCCACATTTTAAGTGATAAGTCAAAGCTTACTTGAAGTAGGGTGAAATATAGCCCACTAAGAAATTTCAATTGTTGAAATCATTTTGAGGGTTTTATAATTTAAGAAAATTTAGTAGGAGTTTTCTTATGCCTCATTCATTTATAATAAATATTGAATGTACTCTATATATATTTGTTGTAGATAATGACATTAAACACTGCACCTACCATTTCATTGCGATTAATCCTTGAGAAGGATAAGCTAAATGGGACTAACTGTCTTAATTGGTATAGATATCTAAGAATTATTCTTAGGCAAGAAAAAAAGGAATATAACCTTGATCAACCCATCCTAGAGGAACCAATTGCTAATGTTGCTAGAGCATAAAAGGATGCTTATAGTAAGCATCTTAATGATTTAATTGATGTCACTTATCTCATGCTTAGATACATGGAGTCTAAGCTTTAAAAGTAACTAATGGAAATGGAGTCTTATACCATGATAGGACCTCTCCAGGGAATTTTCCAAGAGAAAGCCAGAATTAAAAGGTTCAATATCATTAGGGCATTACTCTCCTACAAGTTAACTGCTAGCAGCACTATCAGTCCTCATATTCTTAAGATGAAGGGTCATCTTGAATACTTGGACAAACTTGGTCTCAAGATTGAACAAGAATTAGCAGTTGATATCATTCTCCAATCTTTGCCTAAAGCTTACGATGGTTTCATCATGAATTTCAATATGCATAGTATGGACAAAACTATTTTAGAGTTGCATGGGATGCTTAAAACTATTAAAAAGAACATCAAGAATTCCACTAAGGATGTTCTAATCGTCAATAAGGGAAAGGGTATGAAAAAGGTTAGAAAGGGCAAGAGCAAGGCTCCCAAAGGCTTTTAGAAGCCAAAGCCCCAAGTCCAAGTCTAAAGCTGAACCCCAAGCAAAGCCACCAAAGGAGGAAATATGCTTTTTCTACAATTAGTCAAGTCATTGGAAAAGAAATTGCAAGCTATATATGAATTATATGAATAAGAATAAGCATTGTGGGACTACCTCTTTAGGTATTCATGTTATAGAAATTAATTTATCTACTTCTAATTCTTAGGTATTAAATACTAGATTAGGATCTCACATTTGTACTAATGTGCAGGGTCTAAAAAAGAGTAGATCATTGGCTATAGGTGAAATGGACCTACGAGTTGGCAATGGAGTAAGAGTTTCTCTTTACCTGTAGGGACTTATAAGTTAACTTTTCCTAGTGGACTTATTTTAAATTTGGAAAATTATTATTATGTGCCTACTATGTGTAGGAATATTATTTTTGTTTCTTATTTGGAGAAGAAGGTTTTAAATTTATTATTAGGAATGATAAATGCAATATTTATCATAATAATATTTTCTATGGATATTCTCTTTGCACTAGTGGTCTTTATGTTCTAAATATTGAAGACGCTAATGAAATGTCAATATATAACATTGATACAAAGAAGCTTAAATCCAATGATTTAAACATTACCTATCTCTGGCATTGTTGTTTAGGCCATATAAATGAGAAACGCATTTCAAAGCTTCGCCAATATGGGCTTTTGAATTCATTTGATTATGAATCATTTGAAACATGTGAATCTTGTTTATTAGGAAAAATGATGAAAACACCTTTTACTGGACAAAGTAAGAGGGCTAATGACTTATTAGGCCTTATGCATTCAAATGTATGTGGACCATTAAGCTCAACTACTAGAGGAGGTTCCCAACACTTCATCACTTTCACAGATGATTTCAGTAGATATGGCTATGTTTATCTAATGAAACATAAATTTGAATCTTTTGAAAAGTTCAATGTTTTCAAGAATGAAGTACAAAATCAACTTGGTAAAAATATTAAAACACTAAGATCTAATCAAAGTGGTGAATATTTAAACCAAGAATTTATAGATCATCTTACAGATTATGAGATTATTTCACAATTGACTCCTCCATGTACACCCCAATGGAATGGTGTGTCCAAATAAAGAAATCAAACTTTATTGGATATGGTTCAATCAATAATGAGTCAGTCTGATCTTTTAATCTCTTTTTAGGGATATGCTTTAAATATTACTGTATTCATTTTGAATAGAGTTCCATCAAAGGCAGTTGAACAGACACCATATAAGATATGGAGTTGAAAAACTCCTAGTTTGTTTTTTTTTTTAAGATTTGGGGATGTGAAGCTTATGTTAAGTGTCAAATCTCAAATAAACTAGCACCTAAATCTAATAAATGCTTTTTATAGGATATCCTAAAGAAACTAGAGGATATTACTTCTATAATGATTTTGAGAACAAAGTCTTTATTGCTTAAAATGGTGTATTTTTTGAAAGAGAATTTATTTCCAAAGGAACTAGTAAGAGCACAATGCAACTCAAAGAAATTCAATACCCACAAAATAGCATTATACCAAGTATGGAATCACAGGTGGATCAACAAGTATGTGTTGAACCTGCATAAGTACTAGAAGGCCAAAGAAGGTTTGGTAAGACACATTAAATCCTATGAGATATGGATTTCTTATAATAGATGATAATGATGTGTTGATCGTGGATTAAAGTGAGCCCACATCCTATTAAGAGGCCATAAATAGTCTTGACTCTAAGAAATGGCTAGAAGCCATAAAATCATAAATGTAATCCATGTGTGATAATCAAGTATAAACCTTGATTAACCCAACTAATGGATTAAAAACAATTGGATGCAAATGGGTCTTTAAAAAGAAAACTGACATGGATGGCAATGTGCATACCTTTAAGGCAAGACTGGTTACAAATGGTTTTAAACAAACACATGGTATAGACCATGATGAAACCTTTTCACCAGTTATTATGTTGAAATCTTTTCAAATTCTCCTTGTTATAGCTATATACTATGATTATGAGATATGGAAAATGGATGTCAAAATAATGTTTCTTAATGGAAACTTACTTGAGGATGTGTACATGACACAACTAGAGGGTTTGTCAATCTTAAAAATTCTAAAAAAGTATACAAGCTTTAAAGGACCATTTATAGATTGAAGCAACCATCTCAACGTTGGAATCTTTTTTTTGATGAAGCAATCAAAGAGTTTTGCTTAATTAAGAATGAAGATGAACTTGGTGTCTATAAGAAGTTTAGTGGGAGTGCAATTATGTTTTTAGTGTTGTATGTTGATGACATACTACTCATTGGAAATGATATCTTTATTTTACAAAATATTAAATCATGGCTAGGGAATTGTTTCTCAATGAAAGACTTGGGTGATGCCACTTATATATTAGGCATCAAGATCTATAGAGATAAATCTAAAAGGCTTATTAGCCTAAGTTGAAGCACTTATATTAATAAAGTATTAAGTAGGTTCAGCATGCAAGACTCTAAGAGAGGATTCTTATCAATGTCATATGGCATTAATCTCAGTAAGACTCAGTGTCCTATAACACAATATGAGTGAGACCCCATGAGTAAGATTCCATATGTTTTTTCTATTAGGTCTATCATGTATGCAATGTTATGTACTCAACCTGATGTCTCATTTACCTTAAGCATAATGAGCAAATATCAGTCAGACCTAGGTGAAAGTTACTGGATAGTAGTTAAAAATATCCTTAATTACTTAAGAAGAACTAAGGTTGCATTTTTACTATATGGTGGTAAGGAATATGATCTAGTTATAAATGGTTCCACGGATGCCAGGTTCCAAACTGACAAGGATAATTTTTTATCACAATCAAGTTATGTGTTTTATTTAAATGGAGGTGCATTGAGCTAAAGGAGTTCCAAGTAAGACACCGTTGTTGATTCTATAATAGAAGTTGAGTATATAGCTGCCTTAAAAGCATGTAAGGAGGCTATTTTGGATCAAGAAGTTCATAGTTGGACTAGGTGTTGTTCATAGTATATCAGATACAGTGAACTTGTATTATGATAATAATGGAGCTATAACTCAAGCTAAAGAGCCTAGATCACATCAAAGATCCAAACATATACTCAAGCACTATCATCTCATTCGAGAAATCATTGAAAGAGGAGACATGAAGATATGTAGAGTACCTATAAATGATAATGTTACTGATCCACTGACTAAGCCTCTTCCATAACCTAAGCATGAGAGTCATACTAGGTCTATGGGTATTAGTTTTAATATAGATTGGGCCTTGTGCAAGTGGGAGATTGTTAGTTATATGCACTAGGTCAATCATGTATGACCATGTTTTGACTTTATCCTTTTATTAATAAAAAGGCATTTTTATTATCATTTTCTATTGTGATAATTACTTGAATAGTCAATTCTTCCTAAGGTCATCAAGTATGTGACTTGATAGTAAAACCCTTAAATTAAATATGAGTTTTATTCAAAATATCCTTAGTCATTATAATGTATAAAGACTAGTATAGTGTTAATTCATGAGTGTGTTTTATTAATCATGAATATGAGATATTAAGTCAACTCATATGTACTTATTTGAGAAATAATATACTGGATTAACCCATCATGAGAATATTGCATAGATAATTGTCATAAGTAATTCTCATCACAGTAATATTGATTTAGTCCTCTGACCTTGAAATCACCATGGACTTCTACATAAATATTTTATATTTTGACATAATCTAACATTATCTTTAACTGGATGATAAAATAGATTGTTGTTGGATATGAAATAAGTTATGTGAGGAATATGAGTGATTGAGAAGGAATTTGTCCCTTATTTAATCTCAGTAAGATATCTATAGGCCCTTTAATAAGATAGACAGAGGAAAATGCATGGCTATGCTAAAGGGAATTAATAAAGAGTTATCATTCTCAGTTTACTTGGAATCAAGAAATAATATAATTGAATTGTATAAGGATGACAAAAACTATGCCTTATATTCAATCAAGATATCATATGACAAAAGGACTACAATATTCATTGTAAATTAGGTTATATTGAATTATCGACATTCATATTACTTCAGTAATCATAATGTCTTGCTAAAGGCCACTTATGACTTGTAAGCCTAAATAGGGATTTCAAGCCCACTGCCAACGTCATGTGAACCTTACACACTTAGAATAAGCCCAAAATGAATATAGGTTCACCAAGCCCAATAAAGCTTTATGGAATATATATATATATATATATATATATATATATATATATATATATATATATATATATATATATATATATATATATATATATAAAGTAATGGTTATCTTAAATAAATAAGTGGAATATACCAAAAATGTTTTGGTAAAATAAAAAATTACCAAAAATTTATTTTGGTAAATAAAAATCTAATTAAGAAGTCTATAAATATGACATATTCTTTAGGGTTTTATATATCTTTTATTTTGCCACCTAAATTCATTTTCTCTCCCTTAAGAAAATAAAAACATAGAGTTCTTTAATTCTTGAGTTGTGAGACAATCAAGAAAAATGTGTTAGCACACACATTCATTTTGATTTAAGGATTGTTCGTCTGGATACTTATGGAGGATGTATCCATTTGGAGACATCTTAATCTGGCCTAGACAATTAGAAGCTTGAGTTAGGGTGTCATTGGAGTGAACCCCCTCTCTACCTTCTAACAATCTTGCCTCTTCATGCATTTATGGTAAGGTTTTTGGAAACCCTATATCAGTTAGTTAATCAAATTACATGGATCCTAGTTCGAGTTTGTGATTAAATTTTGAAATATCCACTACGTTTTGAATAATAGAACCTAACATATATATAGATAACTTTCCTATTATCTTTTTATATTTCTATTTTAGCTTATCATTAAAATAGAAATTACTCATTCGTCTCTACACAGTAAAGGCCTCACACCCTTTGAATACATTAAAGGCCTCACACCCTTTGAATACATTAAAGCCTAAATTATCCAAATCCAAATGATCACTTTTAAATGGGCTCACCTTATATGACAACGTGCAATCCATAATCATTCATATATAAGCCCAATATTGGATTAAGGATCTAACAATCTCCTACTTAGGCTACATGTGTAACCTCATAATTATGCATTATAAAAAATAACTGTATAAGCTCAAATTTACTATCATTACCGAAATGTATCTATAACCAATCTGGTCCATTAATCATACCAAAAGATGATCAAAGCAGCCTTTGTTACATTTATCATAACTTAGCTTAACAATGGTCACGTATGTCAATATAACTGAATGACATGGATCATGATTTGGATCTGTAGCATGGAAATTTCATGCAATGTGATCCCAACATGCCCATTTCCAATTAGTCCACCTTAAACTTTAGTGAGATCAAACCATAATGAAATCAAAGTGTGAATAAATAAAAAAAACTTTATTTCTGTAGAAAATAACTGAAATAACCAAAATCCTTAAACTAAAATAACTAGAAACAAATGTATATATTAGAAAAACATTAAAAATAACAAACTCCCACTAAAAATGAATATCCTCAAATGACATGACACTCATATGAGAAGTATGCTTATGAAACACTTTAAATGGCACTCCCTGAGTAAGTAGATATGTAATCATAGAGTTTTTCTTAATGTGCTCTATAGATAGCTGTCCACTTTAAACTCTTTCTTTAATAATAAGGAACTTAATGTATATATGATGTGACTTTGTCAAGCTCCTATTGTTATTGGAATATAAAACTGTTCAATTATTGTCATTAAATAACTTGAGTGGCCTTTTAATATCATCCACTATGCATAGTCCCGTGATAAAATTCCACAACCATATTCCATGATTAGAAGCCTCATAACATGTTATAAATTCTACCACCATGGTAAAAGAGGCTATAAGAGACTGTTTAGCACTCTTCCAAGAGATAACACTCCTAGCTAAGAGATAGATATAACTCAATAAAGATTTTATACTATCTTAGAATCCATCAAAATCATATTCAATATACCTAATGATCTTAAGTTGATCTGACCTCTGATATGTGAGCGTGTAGTCCTTTATTTTATGTAAGTAACAAGACCTGTTTGACTGCTTTCCAGTGGTCTACTCCAATATTACTTAAATATCTTCCCAGTATCCTAGTAATGTATGCAATATCCAGACGCGTACAAAATTGAGCATACATCAGACTCCTTATTGCTAATGAATAAGGAATCTTTTACATTTCCTTTTCCTAAAAATCATTCTTAAGGCACTATTTAAGACTAAACTTGTCTCCTTTAGCCACAGAGGTATCACCTGGTTTACAATCTTATATGTCATATCTTTTGAGAACCTTTTTGATATAGCCCTTTTGTGATAATCCAAGAACACCTCGAGTTACATCTTAGTGTATTTAGATTCCTAACACAAAATAGGCACCACCAAGATCTTTCATCTCAAATTTCTTAGCTAAAAAACTCTTGGTTTTGTGCAATAACCCCATATTGTTGCTAGCAAGCAAAATGACATCAACATATAAACCAAAAATATACTTGCTCCCACAAAACATGTGGTATATACAATCATCGATCAAATTCACCTCAAAACGAGATTATCACTTGATTAGACTTGAAATACCATCTTTGAGAAGCTTATTTAAGTCCATAGATTTATTTCTTAAGTTTTCAAACCATAGTCTTTAGGTCTCTAGACTTAAAGTTTTCTAGTTGCACCATGTAGATCATTTCATTAATGTTTCCATTGAGAAATGTTGTCTTTACATCCATTTAATATAGCTCAAGATCAAAATATGCCACTAATGCCATTATAATCCTAAAAGAGTCTTTTGAAGAAATTGGAGAAAGAGTCTTTCGAAGAAACTTGAGAGAAAATCTATTTATAATCAATGCCTTCTTTTTATGTAAGGCCCTTTGCAACAAGACGTGCCTTATACCTCTCTATATTGCCTTTTGAATTTTTTTTATCTTTAAATATCCATTTATAACTAATGGGTTTCGTACCTTCTAGAAATAAGACAAGATCTCATACATCATTGTCTTTCTTGGACTTCATCTCCTCAGTCATGACATTAATTCACTTTTAAGAATTAGAACTTTCCATGGCTTGATGGAAGTTGATCATATCATCTTCCATTACTCTAATGTCAAACTTAAGTCCTTGAAGAAATAAAATATAGTCATATGGTATTATACTTATTCTCTCTTTAATGGATCTCCTTAATGGCATAGGTTCTTGAGGTGGTAGAGTTTGTTCTTTTGGAATAGTTCTTGAATGGGAGGTTCTCCAATATTGTCTTGGTATGCTATGTCTTGAACAAATTCAAGAATAGAATCCTAATCAATGCCAATAGCACCTATGGGAATATCAACATATTCCTCTTTAAAGACAAAGTCTTTAACTCTATCTCCTCCTACAAACTCAAGATCCTCAAAGAACTGGGCATTTCCCAACTCAAAAATTGACTTAGTTATGGCATTATAAAACTTATACCCTCTAGATCATTTAGAGTATCTAATAAAATAGCAACTAATCATCCTTGAGTCTAATTTCTTTTCATTAGGCCTATAAGGATTTGCATTAGCTGGAATCCCTAAACATACAGGTACTTCAAACTAGGCTTTTTGCCAATCCAAAGTTCCTAAGGGGTTTTAGTAGTTGCTTTTATTAGAACTCTATTAAAGATATGTGTTGTAGTCTTAAGTGCTTCTCCCATAGTCATTCTGGTAAGGTAGAATGAGAAATTATACTCCTCACCATATAATTTGCCATAATAACAATATTAATAATAATATTAACAACAACAATAACAACTATCAACATTAACTTTGAATTGTTAGGAAAATTCCCAAATTGAATCAAACCCTATAACCCAATCTCATGTTAAATCAATAGAAATCATAATATAATATAATAGTAGAAGTGTACCTAAATCCATAATTAATCCCTTAAAGTCGTGTGACTGGCCTTCTCGGTTAGTACATTTTCCAAGAGAGTGACTTTAGATTTTCTTTTTGTGCTTCTTGATAATGATGGGATTTAGAAGGAACAAGAAATGATAACACGTATGACCTAGGGACCATGACCACCTATATATAGATATCTTTTGGTATTTCTATTTTAGCCCATCATTAAAATAGAAATTACTCATTAATCTCTACACTGTAAAGGCCCTACACCCTTTAGATACATTAAAGCCTAAATTATATAAATCTAAATGATAACTTTTAATTGGGCTCACCCTATATGACATCTTGCATTACATAATCATTCACATATAAGCCCAATGTTGGATTAAGGATCCAGCATGAATTGGACTAATAAAATTTATCAACTTTTAGAAAAAGATCAAATAAATTATGAAAAAAAAAGATTTAGTAAATAAAATATTAAACACTAATAAAGACCTATGAGACTTGTATACTAGCATTATACAATTCCTTATTAATTTTTACATACAACTAAATTTTGTTTTCACCTATATCCTCAAATTTACTACAACAATTGTTATATATAGCTTTAGAGTGATTTGTGGCTAAATCTACAAAATTTTGTAGCTAAATGTTTTTGCCACAAAAATAAGTTCTATAGCTTGTCATAGCAAGAAATGGTGTAGCTAAAAGTTAGCTATGAAATTTAAGTGTCATGTAGCTATCTTTTATATTTTTAGCTATATAACTTATGATAATAAAGCTAACTGGAAAAAGATATATTCAATTTAATTGTTACAAAAATATAAATTGTGCAACAAAAAAATTATAATTGTTAGCCACAGAAATATTATTTTTTAGCAAATAATATATATAAACTAATGTTTCTATTTATAATGGGAAGAAAATTTTTTATTATTTTTTTTTCAATGTGGGATTTAAAACTTTTTAGTTTCACATTTGTATTTTGTTAATTAGCCATAATTCAATTACTATAACTAAAATTTTATAAAATTAGCTACAAATTATTGTTGTGGCTAATAATATATTTTAGTCATCAATCTATTTAGCATGTAGCTAATATTGTCTATTAGCCATGACATCTAAAATTTTAATTTTAGCCATAAAATAATTCATGTTCATGGCTAATCGATATTATTAGTTACTACATTAATTTTTATAGCCAATTATCCTTGGCTAAATTTACAATAAATATTTTAGTTATATAACTTTTGATGCATGTGGCTAATAAGTATAATTAGCTATCAAGTTGTAATTTCTATGACTATAAATTATATTTAGCCACAATTTTTTTATTCGTGATAGAATTTTGTAGCTGAATTGTAGTAGTGTTTGCTAACGAAGTATTGAAAAATTATCATATAAGTATTATGATATTAGCTTTTTATCTATGTCTAATGTCCGTTTACCGAACCATTTACTTAAGGAGTTATTTGATCTAAGTTAAAAAAAAAAAAAAAAAAAGAGTTATTTGATCTAGTTTTTAAAGTTAAGTGTATTTTACCGATTCAATATAAAATTTATGACAATACTTATTTTTTATAAAAATTATATATATATATATATAATTTAACATTTATTTCTAAAGGCTTAGGTGTTAAAGTATTAAAATTCACAATATCTTTTTATAAAAAACAAGGATATATGGAGTTATTTGATCTAAGTTAAAAAAAAAATAAAGAGTTATTTGATCTAGTTTTTAAAGTTAAGTGTATTTTACCAATTCAATATAACATTTATTTCTAAAGGTTTAGATGTTAAATTATTAAAATTTACAATATCTTTCTATAAAAAACAGGGATAAATGCATAAATGGTATCTACACCTTTTTTTAAATATGCTATTTTGGTATTTGAACAACTTTTTTTTTTTACAATTAGCTGTAAAAACTTATAAAAAAAAATTAAAATAGTGTTTCGAGTAAGTTTTATAGGTTAAAGTGCTTAAATATTTTATTTTAAATAGTACATTTACGTTAAATGCCCTTTTATATCAATTTTTTTGTAATTTTTTCAATTTAAAATTTTATTTTTTCACTCATATATATATAATTTAAAAGAAAAATATACGGAATATTATTAAAATTAAGTAAAATGGAAATATTATTATTAAAAATAAAATATTAAATTCATTTTAAAAATTTATTGTTGACCTTTTCTTGATAATCTCAAATAACTTTTATTTTGACTTTAAAAATCAATTTTAAATATGTTTTTTAAGTGTAACTGTAACTTAGAATCAAAATCATGATCAATAAGGTGAGTCAAAGCTCAATTTAAGCCTTGAAAATACCCTACGAATGTCTCTTAAAGTAATGGAAGTGATACAAGTCTAAGGGAAATCAATTGAAGTTAGAAACATGAAGTTTTCTCAAGCATCATTGCTGCTCATGATCTTGAGGAGCGCCCATGACTTGAAGCCTTTGAAGAAGAGCCTCAGCTCCTTATGATTCGTCCCTCATGATATGGAGGAGCTCCTAACAAGGCTCCAATAGACAATTTTGAATGTAACAGTCATTTTTTTTAAGTGTCATGATCCTGACGATGCCACTCATTATCCTAAATAGATACATCTATACAAAAAAGTTGAATTTACATTAAATGAAGGAGATAAAGGATTTGGACAAATTTGAAGGAATCTAAAAGTTATTTTTTCATCACCAACTATATAAACCAAACTTAAAACCTCATTTAAGGAGTAAGAAAGTTGGTGGAGCAAATTTGATATGAAAATTCATCGAGCTAATTTTTTTTCTTTCATATTTCTTTTTATATAATTATTCCATGTAAATAATCTCTTATTGAGTTTGTATTTGCCCTTTTTATGAGAGTTGAGTATGTGTTTAGTTAATAAGAATCTTTTATCTACTCTTTCTTGGAATTAAAAAGTGGGTAGTAAGGATCAATTAACATTAGGTTGGTGTTATGCCTTGTAAAAACACCTTAATTGTAAAAGATTATGTATTATCCATGAAAACACTCGAAAAAAAGTTTAAGTGTGAGTCTAGAAAATACTTGATGAAAGGTATTAAGTGAGCCTAGAAAATATATTTTTGTAAGGTTTGGTATGAGCCATTGAAAACACCATCTTGTAATCAATCTTGGAATTAAGATTGGTGTGAGTAATTGAAAATCTTAACTTGTAAATAAATTAGGTGGAGACGTAGGTTCATTGAGGAACCAAACTCCTTAATTACTTATGTTCAACTTTTCTTTCTTGTTTTTATTCTTGTCCATATTCATTCTTCCTTAAATTATCTTTTAGTTTTCCTTTAATTTATATTTCATTAAAATTTTTATTAGCCTTATTCACTCCCCCTCTAAGGCTCCAACAATTAGAATTAGAGTAAAGAGTCTAGGAACTTAATTGCTAGATGAAAGATCATGGGGAATAAATTTCTTTCTTTCCAAACTTAAAGATAATTTTTTTATAGGAGTGATTATCCCTTTTGAAAATGTAAAATGGAGTTTTACCTTGATAATGATCCCATTAGATTATGTGAAATGATCTTAAAGGTGTGGAACCATCCCATGAACATGGTTGAAAGAATTTAAGCTCTAAATGAAAGAGAGTTGTAATATCCCGAATTTTTAAATAATTTTAAACTGCATCGGGATATGCAATGTTAATAATTTTTATATATATTATCATTACTTAATGAGTTTGTTATTTATTAAAGTCATTTTTAATTATTTTTATTATTTTTAAGTCCTTTACGTAAAATTTTTCCAAGAATTTTATTTTCGGAGAAATTAAAACGTAAATAATTAAATATTAAATATTTTAAGCGGATTTATGAATTTTCATGAGTCCATGCATAATTTTCAAGTGTTAAATAAAATATATATACATACATGCATTTAAATTAAATTAGGGTTTATTTAATTAAATTAAATTATATTATATAGTTTTAATATTAATTAATTAAATGTGTGTATATATATTATTATTAAAGTGTGTGGTGGATATTTATTGCGTGTATTAATTTATATATTAAAATAATATAAAGTAAGATATATATATATATACATATATACATATAATATTATAACCTAAAATAAAGTTTGAGATAATTACCATTTTGCCATTAAGTCTCCTTCCTCCTTCCCGATCATTCCCTCACCATCTCCGACTTCTGTAATGTCATTCCTTCACCGTCACTGTGCCCTTCGGTGTGCCACCTCCCTTTCCAACCATTTCCGACATCCAGAGCCTTCTTCTCCGACGTGGTTTGGCCGGAATTATAATGAGAAGCCGAAATCGATCCTAACTCCGATCGACGTGTTTTCAGCCACCATTTCGAGCCCCACTAGTCTCTATCTCTTCCTTGAACTCCTGTGAGTGCATTTCCAAGCTTTGTTTCACTTGAAATGGTCTAGATTTCCCTAGGTTTCGATTTATCATTTTCAACCATTTAGGGTTTTCTATTTTTTTCAGCTTTGATTTGGTTGATTCATGCAAACTTCATTCACAAACATTGATCCTAGTAGTTTAATCTACCTCTGTGAATTTTTTTGGAATTTTTGGGAATTATTTTAATTTTTGTGAATTTTTGATTATTTTATTAATATTTTCTAATTTTCGAAAATTTAATTAATTAAATTATGAAATTGTGTTTTATGGTGTTTTTAGGTGTTGAAATGCATTTTATAAATTTATTCATAATTTTTTTGAATTTTATATAATTATTTTGAATTTATTTAGTTTATGTAATTTCGGAAAAATTAGGTTAATTATGTGTTTTATTGAAATGTATTGGTTAATTGAGTATATTTGTTGATATTATTGAATTATATGCTGAGAAATTTAATTTTGAGTAATTATACTATTTTTGGTGAATTTTTTATTAATTTTAGGGAATTTATATAACTAGGGGTATTTTGGTAATTTGGCACTAAATTGGCTAAAAATATAATTAAATTAGTTTTAATAGTTATTTGAGGTATAAAAATGATTTCTACAAATTATTTAGCATTTTTAACTAATTAAAACTATTTTTCGTAAATTATTATCAAATTATATATAATATACTATTTTTCTAAATAAATGAGTTTTTTATTGATTTTTAATATGTTTTAAGGTTAATTAAGATGTGATTTGAGAGTGTGATTGCTGGAGTTCAGTTGACCAAGTGTCTCGTGGCCAATCACACTGACAGTCAGACTGCTGGAGCTCGGTTGACTTAATGTCTCGGGGCTAGTCTACCGTCCAAATGGAACAAGTGAACTTATTTGGAATAAGTAAGCCTGTATGGCTAGAGTGTTGTCTAACACTGTTTGAGGTTGCGATTTTCTAGGGTTCTATTTGATCCTTCATATATAAATGTATTTTCTTAATATGTATATAAAATGGTTTTGCTGCATCTGTGTAATTTTGCTTGTATATATATTTATTATATATACTATTGAATGTGTGCATTTTCATTTAGCTATGCATGTATATATATTATAGCAATTCACTCAGTGAGGTCTGACTCCCCTCCGTTGACTATTTTTTTGGGAGAGTCTTCGTCTTCAGACCTCAATAGCAAACCCATATACCGGATTTCTTCTACCCCAACTTTACTATGTAAACTGCTCACTTGATTTTATTTTATATTCTAGACACTGCAGTAGTTATATTCAAGTTGTGAGATTTATGTTTTATATTTGTATGAGATTTGTATTTTAAAAGATTTGAACTGAGATTTGTATTAAAAGATATTATATATGAGATGGATTTGTGTTGTTAAATCTAAGGATGGATTATTATTTTATTTTATTTATGACATTTATGTTCACTGCGAAATATTTTATTTAGGTTATTATTATTATTGCACGTTTGCATTTATTTTAAGGCTTGCTACGGGTTCTGGATTCGAAAGAATTCTCATTCCTAGTGCCGGTCATAGCCCTTGTTTTGGACCGTGACAGGAGTGGTCTTAAAAAGAAAGATAGGAGAACCACAAAAAAAAGGGTTGTGTCGATTCTTAATACATCCATCTCAAGAGAGGAAGGTTACAAGCTTCAACATTGCATTTCGGCCAAAGAGATATAAAAGACCTTAGAAAATCTCTATAAATGCAATATCGAAATGAATTCTAAGAAGGTATAACTTTATGTATTTGAATATAAGATGTTCAAAATGAAGCCTTATGAGGGCATCACTAATATGAAAAACCGATTGAATGCTCCTTTTACCACTTCGAGGAATTGAGCAAGCACTACTCTAAAAAAGAAGTCAATACCAAGATCTTTGGGGTGCTACCTAAGAAGGATTAAAAATCAAGACTAACCTTCATTGAGAAGCTTATGATATCTCAAAGCTCTTAACTAATGTGCCTATTAGTAAGCATCTTACTTATGAGCTTACCTTGAGGCAAAGGAAAAAGGAGTAATAAAGTAAAGAGGAAAAGAAAAATAACTCAGTATTTAAAGCATCATAAGACTTAAGTGATGAATGTGAGCTTGAAGATTCAAATGAAGATAATCAAGAAATTGCATCATTCATTAAGTACTTTTATAAAGCACTTGAAAAAGAAAAACTTGAGCAAGCACAAAGAATCCAAGAGAGGTGGTTTAAAAAGGCCAAGGAAGTCATATGTTTCAAGTGTAAGAGGCTTGATCACATTCAAAATGAATATCCCAAGCTTAAGCACAAGCACAAGAGAGTAAAGGAGAGGAGAAAAGCTTTTCAAACCACTTGGGATAACTCATCCAAATCTAAGATTGAGGAGGAGCAATAAGAGCCATCAAACCTTTGGTTTATGGTCTTGGAGGAAAAATATGAGGCACCTCTCTTGTCCAGTTCCTCTTGTGATAATTCTAATGATGATTTATGCTATAATGAGCTTGATGATAAAGAGGAACTTAGTGATGAGAGTTTCTTAATAAGAAAATTAGTTTTCAAATGTCAAAAATTACTTTCAAAGAAAAAATTTTATAAATAAATTTTTTTAAAATTGTCTAAGAATTTTAAGGATTTAAAACTAGAATTTTCAAGTGTTATTTCCTTAAATGAGAAGCTATCTTATGATTTCAAGCCTCATATTCTTTGAAAGATGAGTTTGGTAAAGTTAATAAAGAAAATTAAATGCTTTCAAAAGAGGTTTTAGAACTAAAAAGCTCTATTTCCAAATTTCATAAAGGAAAAGAAACATTTAACAATCTTTTAGATTTTTAAGGGTCTTCATTGGAGAAATTTAGACTTAGTTTTCCTACATCCTTAAGTCCCATTAAATTTGCTAAGGCTACTCTTACCTCATCCTTATTCCTTATGAGAACTATAAAGCTTAAGATTCTAAGATTTTTTTTTTTTTTAAAAAAAAAGCCTTAAGAATCTAAAGGTCAAGTTTTAAAAGGCTAATCCCGTAAAGACTTAACTTAGAAGGCCTAAACCATATCATGCATTCATGTATTATAATAAAAGACATACTTATATGCATATTAGGCCTTAAAAATTCGTACATAATTCCTTTTATGAAATGCATGTTCATCCTAAACCATTTATGCCTAGAAAAGCCACCATTGGTAGGCAAAGTAGATTTGAAAAAGTCAAATATTTTTATTGCATGAATTTTGGACATACTAATAATGTATGTCCTTATAGAAAACTTCATCTCAATCATCTACCTATTAACTACTTTGAAAGTCACAAATCTAGACTAAATAAGGCTTAGGTTCAAAAGGTTTTTTTATGATTGTTTTTCTATTTTGTGAATTATTGATAAATTGATAAAATTAATTTATGTTGCTTATCAATAAACAAGCACACATTAAAATGTCTGAATTTGACTCTTTTCATGCCAAATGCTTTTCAAAAATTGTATAATTTTAAAGTGATATTCTCTCAATATTTTTCACTTGGCATTAGTTTTCACTTAGTTTGCCTTATCTTTTAAAACATTCTTTAAACTATATATTGTGGATCATAATTGCAATTGTCATTATGTTTATGTGAGTTAATACTTGGACTTTTTTTCATTTCTCATTTTAAATCATGGTTGCTCTTTCATTTATTTTTCAATTGATATGAGCATACATCTTTTTCCTTAGAGTTCCCTACCTATTTCACTTTGACAAAAGAGTAGAGAAATTTGGCATTTTGAATGATAATATTTATATTTGACTTATAATTAGAACCTTAAAAAGAAAAACTAAATATTTGATATATTTAAATGATATTTGGTACGTTTAACTCTTTTTAGCATATATTAAAGGGGAGAAATTTCCAAACCCCTTGGTATATGATTGAGGGAGAGTATTAAGGACAAATGCACACATATACACTTAGTGATATTTAATTATCATTCAAAAATTGATTGTCAAAGTAAAAAGAAAAAGGAGATTATTACCCTTTGCATGGTCGATCTTAAATCAACCTTTGCTTTGACTTTAAAAATCAAATTTGAATCATTAATATGTTTGCTTAAATGTAACAATAAGTTAGGATCAAATTTATGATCAATAAGGTTAGTATTAAAAACCTAATCAAAGCTCAATTGAAGCCTTCAAATACCCTTACAAATATCCCTTAAAGTAATGGAAGTGATTTAAGTCCAAAGGAAATCAATTGAAGCAAAAAACGTAAAGTTTTTTCAAGCATCATCGATGCTCACAATCCTAAGGGTGCTCCTTATAATCATGAGGAGTGCTTATAACTTAAAGCCTTTTGAAGAATTAATCTCCTTATTATCCGCCCCTCATGATTGTGTGGTGCTTACTCAAAATCCTAAAGAGGGGATCATGATCCTAACAAGCTTTTAATAAGGCTATAAAGGGAAAATTTGAATGTAAGAGTCATATTTTCAAGCCTCACGATCCTAACAATGTCACTTATAATCTTAAGTAGAAACCTCTATGCAAAAAGCTGAATTTACATTAAATGAAGGATTTAGACGAACTTGAAGGTTTCTAACAACTATTTTTTCATCACCAATTATATAAAACATGACTTGAAACCTCATTAGGGGAGTAAAAGAGTTAGTGGAGCAAATATATTATGAACATTCATTGAGCCAAATTTATTTTTTTTTTCACATTTCTTTTTATATATTCATCGCTTGTAAACGAGCTCATGTTGATTTTGTATTTGCCCTTCTTGTAAGAGTTGGTTGTGTGTTTAGTTGCTAGAATTCTTTCATCTATTCTTGTTTGGGGTTAAGAAGTGGTTAGTGAGGATCAATCAATATTAGGTTGGTGTTGTGCCTTGTGAAAACACCATGATTGTAAGAGGTTGTATGTTAGCCTTGAAAACTTTTGGGAAAAGGTTTAAGTGTGAGCCTAAAAAATATTTGGTGAAAGGTTTTGAGTAGCCTTGAAAAGCTCATTATTGTAAGGTTTGGTATGAACCATTGAAAACATCATTTTGTAATCAATCTTAGGAATAAAATTGGTGTGGATGACTGAAAATCCTATCTTGGGGATAGGTTAAGTGAAGATATAAGTCTTTTAAAGAACCAAACTCCTTAATTCCCTGTGTTCATCTTTTCTTTCTTGTTTTTATTTTTATTCATATTCATTCTTCTCTAAATCACCTTTTAGTTTCCCTTTAATTTTCTATCTTTTCTTTAAACTTTTATTAGCTTTATTCATCCCCTTTAGGGCTCCAACATTAATTGAAAAGAGTGAAAAGAAAAATAAATAAAATTTTATTTATTATAGTTAAAATGTAAAAAAAAATAAAAATTTTCTTGAATAAAAATTTAATTTGACTAATATCATGAATAATACTTAAATTCAACCACTATATTTAATAAAATAAAAATTTTAAAAATAATATTCAAATTTTCTTGTTTAATTTAATAAATAAAAAAACTTTTTATTTCTAATAATTTTCAAAAATAATTAAAATAAAAAAATAATATTTAATATAAAAGAAAGGTATTTAAATCAATTTACTATTTAAATTAAGATATAGAAGCATTTTGACATGTAAACATGTAAGAGATTCTATTTTAGAAATTTTTTACTGGTTCAAACACTTAATTATAAAATTGTTCAAAACCTAAATAGCAAATATGAAAAAATTCAACCACTATTTATATATTTATCCCTAAAAATATTTTTAAAATAAACTCCTGTAAACATATAAACTCCTTCATTAATCATTATATAATATTCTATCTCACTGCAAACACTATTCTTTTATTCCACTAAGAAGTTGATATCATTCAGGAATTTTAGCATTATTAACTGATGAGCTCATTGGCTGCAATTGTTGATTTTCTATTTTTTATATTTTGTTTGAAATGTGAAGAAAGCAATCTGTTTATTGATTTTTTGAACATAATATTGTCCATTTATGTATGTGTTTATTTTTTTTGGGTATATAGTATTTTGCAGTATTTAATAATAATAATAATAATAATAATAATAATAATAATAATAATAATAATAATAATAATAATAATGTGTATCATATTTAAAATTCTAAGATACCAAGTTGCACAATAAATTCCTTTTATGGAGCATAACTCTTAAATTTTTAAGTAAATAAAAATGCGTAATTCATGTCAAATGAACCAATATTTCACAGCCTATAGAGTGCAGCATTACCTTCTAACATATGACATAATTTAAATTTTTATTAATAAAAATATACTTAAAATGATTTTTGAAAAATAATTATTCTAATTTTTTGTAGTTTTGTTGAACTTGACACAAAAATATATTCATTTTATATTACAAAAGATGTAATATAAAATATTTTTATACTTAATTTCTTTGAAAAGAAAAATTATACAAATATTATTCGTCAATGTCTGTATTGGATTTAACCGCTGCCAATCACATGCACAAATCTCCATCGATAAATCAAAATTTTGAACCTTCTAATTATCATTATACTTAATTTGTATGCATTGTTCGTCACTCAAGTGGTTAATGCTTTGCTTTTTGCTTAGAGGATCTCTGCTCTGCAGCAGTAAAATAAATCTTCCTCTTTTAACCACATCCATTGTCCCTTTCCTAGCTCTTGAAATATCATGCTCTCTCTCTCCCTCTAACTTCACAATCCCCAATTTTTACTTGTCAGCAATAACAGAAAAATAAAATAAAAATTATATATATATATATAAGAAAAATCATACATATTTTTTGTTTTTAAATATTAAATTTTTTATTTTATTTTGTTTAAACGGCCTTATTACTTAAAAAAAAAACCCTAAACTTTATGATTTTAACAATTTTAGTATGTTCTTTCAACTTTATTTGAAAAGCCCTAAACTTTATATTTTCTAACAATTTTAATTAATTGTTTTGACATTTATAAAAAAAAATTATAACCTTTATAATTTTTAACAATTTTAACATATTTTTTTTAAAAAAAAATTGTTGCTAAAATTATTAAAACTCATAAAGTTCAACATCTTTTGGATAATTAGGCCAATATTAAATTATATTTGCTCAATTCATTTTTTAACTTTTTATAAAATGTTGTACTATTTAATGTTGCTATGACACTAAATTTCTTTTCGTTAAAAAAAATAATTTAGTAAATTTAGAATTACTTATATGATAAATTGAAATTGTATTTTTCAATTTTTTAATTTTAATGTCATTATTATTTGATTTTTGATTGGTGAAATAACAAATTGAAATCAAATTTTCAATGTCATATAAGTAATTTTAAATTTATTAAATTATTTTTTTAATTAAAATAAATTTTCTATTATAGCAATATTAAACACTACAATATTTTATAAGATGTTAAAAAATGGATTGAAGAAATATAATTTAATAATGACCTAATTATCTAAAAAAAATTATAAACTTTACGAATTTTAACAACAATTTTTTTAAAATAATATGTTAAAATGGTTAAAAATTGTAAAGTTTATGATTTTTTTTATAAATGTCAAAAGAATATATTAAAATTGTCAGAATTTTTTAAATAAAAGTTTAAAGAATATGCTAAAATTATTAAAATTCGTAAACTTTTAATTTTTTTAACTAATTAGGCCTATTTAAATTAATATTTAACATTAATTGTCTTTATAACAGGGAGGGTGTTGGAGTAATACACTTGAATTCATAATAGGGTTGATGAATTTTATTTCTTAAATGAAAAATCAAACAAAAACCTTTCTGTAAATCACACTCCAAAATCCCAAAATAGGCCATCCTTTTGGACCCCTCATCTCTGATCTTCTACTTCTGCAACTCATAAAATCCAAAAACCTTTTTGTTTTTTTTTTCTCCTTTCGCCTTGTACTTTTATATACGTCGCTCTCTTTCTCTCTTAAATCTCAAAAACATTTCTTTTCTTTTTTTTTTTTTCTTTTCGTGTTCCTTTTTCTTAAAATAAATTTATTTCATTATAAAACAGGAATGAAAATGTGTTGGTCTTTGTCTCTTTCACTCATTAAATATTATTGATGTATGGTCCATTTCATAGTTAAAAATTTTAATTTAAAATACATCATTTTCACAATTCAACTTTGAAATTTTTTTATTACAAAGAATTACATAATAGAAACTCAAACTGAACAGCCAGTTTAGCTTAGTAGTAAAAATGCTTAAATATATGAATTATATAAATTATAAATAAAAATAAATATGTTTAATTTAGATGTTTCAATTTCAAATTTTTAATTTTATAAAATTATTTATTATTAAAGTAAGTTTTTAAAATTTTAAATGAATTTATTTTGTAAAATATCGATTTAATTGAATATATTTTATCAATATAATTCATTTTGAAATGAAATAAATTATTTTAACGAAACTAAACTAAATATAACTTTTTAGAAAAATTGGAAAAATAGTGTCTCAAATTTTCAATTTGTTCTATTTTGGTACCTCATCTTTTCTTTTTGCAATTAAGTATGAACTTTACAAAGGGTTAATAATACAGTGCTTCCCGTCTGTGCTTATTAGGATTCAATGAGGTCGACCTTTTATTAAGTTTTGTGCCATGTCATTCTTACTATCACAAAGAAAAGGAAAAGACAAAATTATCCCACCTTTTCAAGAATAAGAAAAGAACATATAATGAAATGTCCAGGCAAGAAAAAAAAATTGCAGGAGAGGAACATTACTGCAGAGAATACAAACAATAAAAAATCAATTACAATAGAGAAGAAAACCAATACCAAATGCTTCTCAAGTTTTGGTGCCTTATGTCATATAAACTGATTAATGGCCGTATATAAGAAGCAAAGTAAAAGTGGTATTGGATTCTAGTAAACACAGAGTAAAGGAAGGGACTTGACTAGGTTAATGGCGGCGTTGCATTTTTCTTACAGGGTGAAGCAGCGGTTGTGATAGTAATGGTGGTCACAGTGCAGAGGAAGAAAATAGGATTTTAATGTGGGAAGAGGGTTCAATTAAGTGTAATTTAGTCCTTTTTATTTCATTGTATGCTATGACAGATAACATGGCAATAGACTTAAAGAAGATGTGGAGCGCATTGGATTCTGGTAAACACACAATCCGTATAAAATCGGCTGAAGCATTGAATTATTATAAATTTTTAAAGTTCAAATGCTCGATTATAAAAAAAAGAGAAAAAAAAGTTGAGATACCATATTTGCAATTTTTCCAAACTTTCCTAAGTATATTAAAAAATTCAAACTAAAAAATCTGTGTAAAATTAAAAGGATGTATATGCTAACCCACCACCTCACTAGCAGTAGCAATTATTCTCTCTTTCACTCCAAAAATTTCCCAATTTCTACAGGCTTCACGAAAAATTCCAAAAACCACATCAGTTTCCTCTATAAATGAAGCAAACAAGCTTTTGCCAAGACCCCTCAAAACCAAAAACAAGCCCCTCTTCTTCTCCTTCTCCTACTACTCCTCTTCCTCTCAAAAGCATAACTGAACCATTTAAACCAAAACCATCATCACCATTTCTCCACCACCATCCCAATATTTACTTACCCAAATGAAGGAATATTGGACTTCTTTAGCCTCACTTCTTGGTGTATTAGCCTTCTGCCAGTCGCTCCTCCAAGTCCTTTTCCCACCAGAGCTTCGTTTTGCTTCTCTCAAACTCTTTAACCGGATCTTCAACTCTTTCTCTTCTTATTGCTACTTTGACATAACCGAAATCGATGGCGTTAACACCAACGAGCTCTACAACGCCGTCCAGCTTTATCTTAGCTCCTCCGTCTCCATCTCCGGTAGCCGATTGAGCCTCACTCGTGCTCTCAACTCTAGCGCCATTACTTTTGGCCTAACTAACAATGACTCCATTTTTGATACTTTTAATGGTGTCACTGTCCATTGGGAGCATGTCGTTACTCAAAGGCAATCTCAAACGTTTTCTTGGCGGCCATTACCGGAGGAAAAGAGAGGTTTTACTCTTCGAATCAAGAAAAAGGATAAAGCTTTGATTCTTGATTCGTATCTTGATTACATTATGGACAGAGCTACTGACATTCGGAGGAGAAATCAAGATAGGCTTCTGTATACTAATTCGAGAGGTGGGTCTTTGGATTCGAGAGGACATCCATGGGAATCTGTTCCTTTCAAGCATCCAAGTACTTTCGACACTTTGGCTATGGACCCAGTCAAGAAGCAAGAAATTATGGAGGATTTGAAAGATTTTGCAAATGGGCAATCTTTCTACCAGAAGACTGGAAGGGCTTGGAAAAGAGGTTATTTGCTTTATGGACCTCCTGGTACTGGCAAATCTAGCATGATTGCTGCTATGGCTAATTATCTTGGTTATGATATTTATGATCTTGAGTTAACTGAGGTACATACTAATTCGGAGCTCAGAAAACTTCTTATGAAAACAACTTCAAAGTCAATAATTGTTATTGAAGATATTGATTGTTCTATTAATTTGAGCAATAGGAAGAAGAGCAATGGCTCAATGGGGGGTAGAAGTTACTATGATCAAGAAATGCGATCTGGGTCTGGTTGTACAAGTGGTGTAAGTGGTGAAGATGGTGGGAATTCAATTACTTTATCTGGGCTATTGAATTTCACTGATGGGTTATGGTCATGCTGTGGAAGTGAAAGGATTTTTGTGTTCACAACCAATCACATTGAGAAACTTGATCCTGCATTGTTGAGAAGTGGCAGAATGGACATGCATATTTTCATGAGTTACTGTTCATTTCCAGCATTGAAGATTTTGTTAAAGAACTATCTGGGGTATGATTACGGTGGAGGAGAAGTAGAAGATAGTGGCGATTTGAATGATGACGATGATAGCGGTGGGATTTTGAAAGAGATGGAGCAAGTTATTAGCAAGGCAGAAATGACACCAGCTGATGTTAGTGAGGTACTAATCAAGAATAGGAGAATCAAGAACAGGGCTTTAAGTGAATTACTTGTGGCATTGAAAGAAAGGGAAGAAAGGAATCTAAAAAATGGAGGTCTGAGAGACAAGAATTTGAATCATATTGAAGAGGAAGAAGAAGAAGAAGAGCAAGAGAAAAGAGCATTAGAAAGTCCTAAAGAAGGATGTGAATGTGAAGTGGAGAGTTGCAAGAAAGGAGACGATGACTGTGATGATGATGATGAGAAGAAGAAGATCAAGTGACATAGAAATGAAGCTCTTTTTTTTTTTTTCCTTTTAGCTTATTTCCTTTTTTTTTAATTAAATATTTTGTGATGGAGAAAGATAAAGATGAAAAAAAAGGAAAGTAGATTGGTTATTGGGGAGTATTAAAATCTTGAAAATCTCGTTGGTGGTGGGCTAGTAGTAGCTGGTGGTGGGGCGATGGAATGGAAACTTGGAGGGAAGTGAAAACTGTAATGGATAATATTAGGTCTACAATTTTTCTCAATGTTTAATATTATAATATTATATTTTATTCTTAACCTTATGATAATTAAATAATGTAAGTAGAGCAGCAGCATTATATGATCCACAGATAAGTTTATTAGCATGTGGTATGGTTGGCCATGTGGGACTCTCTTATGTGCTCCTTTGGGGTCTAGAATGGTGTTATGCAAATCTTGATCTCTATTGTTATTTTTTTTATTAATTTATGAATCATTCAAAACCACATTTAATGAATTTATTAATAGCTATGTCAAAAACAATGTAAAACTTTTTCAGTTTAATTAAAGATTTGGGATTTAATATATAATTATTTTAAAATTTTTGAGATATATATTTACCGTTTTTTAAAATTCTTTTCAAATCAAATCTGAAGTAATTGAATTTTACGGGACGTTAGATATTAGGTATGTTATATAAAAAAAACCACTTAATTACAATACCCTATGTGAATCAATAACTAGTAATTATATTTATTTTATTTTCTATATTTTAAAAATTTGAAGAGATTACATTGCGAAGTTTGTTAAGAATTTTGAAACATTAATTTAGGTCAAGGACACGTGATATCCCATATTGAGCCCATGACTAAAGGTTGTAGGTCTAAACTTCACAAGTGTTAATTTGCATTTGTGAGTTTAATTTTAAAGTTTTCCTAAGATTGAATTAGTTTAGTAAGAGTGACAACGGAATGAATGTATTCTGCTTTTTTTTTAAAAAAAAAAAAAACATTAATTTAGTTAAATGCACTTAACCACATTAAATTCAGGTTTTATTCCCAAACTCATCAAAATCACTTGGGAACCATATGAGCCATCTAAAGGATTTTCTTCAAACTTTCTTGTTAATGCAATCATTACAATATCTCCTAATGTACATTGCAAACTGGCAGCAATGGGTTGTTGGGAATGCTTTGGGTAGATGCACATGGGAAAGGAATTTCAAGCTTTGCAACTTAAGCAGTAGATCAATGAGGGACACAAAAAATTGTCTCTCCCTTAAACATCTCCGTAATTTAGCTTTGGGTTCTCCTGCCGCTTGTTAAAAATAAAAAAATAATAATAATAAAAAGCACTTTGCATGATTTTCTTTTAGACATATGATAGAAGATTCATTATTATTGAGATGAGATCTGTTCGAAATTAATATTTTATTAATTTATATTTATGAGTCACCATAAAGTGGATTAGTGTTGGGAACGAAACAAAAAAAATGGAGATTTTTGCACTTTTTCACTAATTTTTACGCTTTATTTTTTTTTTTTTTAGAATTATAAATTATATAACCATCCCCTGTTGAAAACTTTTATTCTTTAATTAATTATAATTACTAAATTACTTTTTTTTATATATATTTTCCTTCTAAATTCATTGCTTATTGTTTAACATTTTAAAAATACTTGTAATTAAATTTTTTTGTGTTAATAAAATTTTATAGTCTTTTTTTTTTATAAGTATTCTTTAACTTTGAATTTATCTTGATTTTAAAATTTGCATCAATTATGATAAATAAAATATCTTTTATTTTTTATGAAGAGATTTTTTTAAGTACCATATGCACATAATTTTATTTATTTATTTTTATCATCATTTTTTAAAAATAATTTAAAAATCAAATGACATGATTAAAAAATTATTATAAAAATTCAACAATAATTCATCATACCAAAAGTATTCATAAATTCAATGAATAGTGCTAAAATCAATTTACATGTAGTTTAGATTAAATATATCCCACAAATACTCTAATTAAATTATATTACAAAAAGTCTATTTGATAAAAAAAAAATATAGCACTTAAATTTCTATTAATATGTTATAATACTTGTCTTAAAAATTAAAATCAATTAGAGCATTTGTTATAGCACTTAAAATCAATTAGAGTATTTGTTATAGCACTTAATATGCTAAAATCAATTTACATGTAATATGTTATAGCACTATAAATTAAAATTATAACAATTTTTTACATGATGAATTTTCATTAAATCTTTATAATATACGTTTTTAATCATATTATATTATTTTTATATTATTTTTAAAAAAAATAATGATAAGAAAAGTAAAAATAAAATAATGAGCATATGATGTAAAAAAATATTAAAATTTTATAATTTTCATAAAAAAATAAAATAATAATTCTTATAAAAATAATTGACTATACTAAATTTTTTCATGCAAAAATGTAAAATCAAGCACAAGTAGTTTTATTATTTTAAATATAAAACAATAAATTTAGATAAAACTATTAAAAAAGTTTAGCTTAAGAATATTAGTTAATGAAAAATAAACATTCTAAATAAAGAGTAATTATATAACCTGAAATTTTAAAAAATAAAAAGAGTGTAGAAACAAATAGATAAAGTGTAAAAATTCCCACTCTAAAACTTAAACAAGAGTATAATACTTTTGCCATTTAAGTTAGACTTAAGTGTTTACATGATTTACTTCTTTTTAAAAAAAAAAAATTATTTTCCTCTTTTAATCCCTCTAAAATTAAACGGTGGTTTGAAATAATTATTTTATTTTTTAGAATTTATAAGAAAAAATATTACCACCCAAAAATTTGCTGAAATTGGATATCATAAAATTTTGTCATTTATATATTAAATAAAAATTATTATAAACTATTTATTATATTTAGCTGTTAATTGTTAACTTATTCTCGTAAGTCGTAAAATAAAAACTTGCGTGTCGATGGTGTAGCAGAGAGAGAAATATCTTCATCCCTGGCGTTGATTTGAGACAATTAATGGATTAGCAATGCAGTTCATTAAAATTGGTGACATGGGTCGGGAAAGAAGTAAAATATGATGGCTAAAACAAGTTTGAACGTGCGAGAGCTTCTCGATAAGGTTAGTTGCGTATTTGACATTTTTTTTTTCCTTTCAGGCACTGGAATAAGTTGCAGGCTTAGTCAATGCTCCATGATATAATAGTCTTGACTTTTTCAATTTATACGTACATATTCTATCAAATAAAACTATTTCTAAACATTTTTCTTATCCTATCGACAAACGTGTGAATTTTATTTCATAAGATTCTGAAAAGATAAAGAGAAGAAAAATTATATATATATATAAAAGTGTTTGGTTTAGGAAATTTAAAAAAAAAATGTTTCATAAGATTCAAAAATTAGTAGTTCATGACTCCCTTTTAATAATTTCTATTAATATAAATTAAATATAATAAATTATTATTTATTCTAATTATTTTTAAATAATTTATATAACTAAAAATATTATACCATATATAAATATAAATATATTATTTCATATATATTAACAAAATGATTCATATTTATCGACTAATAGTTATTCTTTTTCAGTTATCAATTATTAATTGTCACTGTTATAAACAATTAAATTAAATAAATACTAGATAATTTAAAATTGAATAATGGCAATAAATCATTAATAACATATGTTTTTTTAGTTTACATTAAATAAATTTATTTTTAATAAAATTTGATACCTACCTAGGATAGTAAATTTCAACTGTTGCATAAATTGCTTTTTTTTTTTAAAGGTTTATATAATATAATTAATTCATTTCAACAAAATTTGATGGGAGCACTAATAATTGAGGACATGAATCAAAATAGAGAGGAAGCTTTATGTAGTAGCTAGAAACATCAAAACCAACGTCCCCATGAGGCATTCCAAAACCTTTCATAATCTCCTCGAGTGCATTTCTTATAAAATCTTTTGAATTTGTCATTTTCTAATAATTTTATTATTTTCTGCACCATGTAATGAAGTAAAAACCATAAAATAAAAATGTCAAGTGGTGTGTGCGGATAGGAACTGAAGGGTAATTTGGGGAGAAAATGTGGGAAAAGGGCAAACAAACAAGAGAACAAGCCAAAGATTTGGTGTTGGGGAAAAGGAGGATTTGAGTTAGCAAAAAGTAACTAGAAAGTCTCCTCATACAATGAAGAAAAGTTGGACTATTTTTATGTTTGTTTGATTTTAATACTGAGTTGGAAAGCTATTTTGGCTGTCAACCCCTTAGCCTAGATCTTGGCCCACGTGGTTATGAGTAACAACCTACAATAATACTTTCGTTTCATCTCATTTCTTTTCCCATGGAAAACATGTCTTTTCGTTTTTATTTATTTATTTATTTTAATTCAAATTCTTCATATATATTAAAAATTATTAAAATTAATGTTGGAGTCCTTGAAGGGACTAACAAAAGGTTAGAGGAAAGATAGAAAATTAAAGAAAAGCTAAAAGGTGATTCATGGGAGGATGAATATGAATAAAAATATGAGTAATTAGTAGAATTAACATAAAAAATTTAAGGAGTTCGGATTATAGCTAATTTTAAATCTCTATTTAACTTGTCCTTAATTTGATATTTTTAATTACCCACACCAATTGTATTCTATAGATTGATTATAAGAGGATGTTTTTAATGGCTCACACAAATCCTTATAAAAATGAGTTGTTTAGATTCGCTCAAAATGTTTCATCAAGTGTTTTTTTTTTTTTTATGCTCACACTTAATTTATTTTCCAAATGTTTTCAAAGTTCACAATTAAACCTTTCAGTAAAAGTTTTCAAGGTTAACTCAAAACTTTTACAATATGTGGGTTTCACAAGGGGTCAACACTAATCTAAGTTTATTGATCCTCACTACCCCTTTTTTCACCTCAAGAAAAGAATAGAAGAGAGAATCCTATCAACTAATCACACACTCAACTCTTATTAGATGGATAAATACAAACTCAACAAGAGTCACTACAACAAAATGTGAGACTAGAGATATTTTATTTTTACTACGCAACAAAAATTGTCTCTAAAAGATTACACTTTGGAACGGATTATCAAAATCGTTTCTAAAAATGCCTAGGATTTCCCTCCCTCCCTAAAAATTTTCCATCGTACCAAAATCGTCACTAAATGTATTCGTTACATTTTACTAACATCACTCATTCATATATTTTATGACTTTTTATAAAACATCTTTAAAATTATGTTTTAGTGACGTTTTTATAAAATTGTATCTAAAATTTTTAAGTTAGGAGTGATTTATTTTGTAATGCAATAAAAACGTCTTTAAAATATCATTTTTTAGATGTTTCATAGAAAATGTCTCTAAAAAACCTACAACTTCAAAGAAAATTTAATAATTTTTTGTTGACTCTTTTATTTTTTTTTTAATAGAATTTAAAGACAAATTTAAGAGTATTATATGTTTTATCAATATACAACATTATATTCTAAAAAAATATTTTTTACTATTATTTTATGGGTGCATTACATAATTATTTTATTTTGTACAAAGTAAAGTAAAATTTACTGTATCTATAATTACCATTAAATAATAAAAAGTAACTTCATCCTATGGTAATAAAAGTAAAAATAAAATCAAAATACTTAAAAAATAAATAAAGTAACCATTATATGAAGGCAAATCTTTTCCTCTTCCCTCCTCTAAATCTTTTGTTTTCTTTTTTATTTTCTTTTCTTCTTTCTCCTTTTTCTTTTTCATCTATTTTCTTCAAATTTACTCACTTCACCTGAGATTTTCCCTACTGTCGCTAACTCTACTCCTTTATTTTTTTTTCCTTTGTTTCTTTCATTCCCTTCTTCTCTTTTCTTCTTCCATCGACCTTAATCCCACCACCATCCTAATTCCTCTCCCTCAAAATCTAGCCTTTAACAACTAATTCTATAGTGAGAATTGATGTAACCCTAACCTAGTCCAAAACCTTTACATGCTCAAAATTCTAGTATTTTCTATTCAATTACTACTTAAATTAGGATTTGGAGGACTGGTATTTAAAACGCCGTGTTTTGTATATGTGTGAATTTTAGGAATTCTCCAGAGCAGCAAGGAGTAATGTTCACTAAGTCCATAAGATCAATCATGTCATCCTTCATTTGTAGTGAGCTCTTTAAATTCCCTAAGACTTAATAATTGTTACTAAGGTAATCTCTCTTTAATTTCACTTTGCTTCTTTTTTTATTCTCAATCATTTAGTGTTAGGGTTTCTTTATTCCTAACATGCTTATGAACCTTCAAAGTTCAATAAACCATAGACTACTCTAGCAAGCATATATCACCAGCACTTATGGATACCTTAGGATCACCACTAACATCTAAGGAGTGTCATCCTATTAAAATGTGCATAAATACCATAATGATCAATGATAAAATCTTAGTAGAAAGTATATAGAATAGTTTATGTAAGATGTACATCATTAGCATATAAAGGAATCCTTTTTAGAAGATTCATTCATATATACTCCTCATAGCCAATATGATAATGCTCCACTAATAATGAACCACCTATCCCTTGTAAATCATCTATTAACTCATGGCCCCAGAATATGGAAGTTGAGATAAAAAATGGTATGCACTAACGATAAGGTCCACAAGGTTAAAGATAAACATGTTCACCTAAGTACCACATCTTATAGCCATAACAAGGGAGAAGAACCCTTAGCCTATCAAATATTTTTGCATTAGTCATGAATGTGTACTGTTGGATATGCTTAATAGTCTCGAGTTAGTCAACCTTAATCTATAAGATAAGCGAATTAGGTAAGTTCTTAATTTTATAAGATCAATAAGCTATTTTCTTACCAGGTTCCACTCTATAGAGTTAATATACTCTTGATATGCGCTAATCCTATGTGGATTCCTGTAAATTATACAAGAAGCACCCCACTTACTCATTAGATGGAAGCTCCTATCTAGATTAGGAGATATGAATATGTGAATCAGCTCCAAATCTACAAGAAAGCAGAAGTGAAAAGATCACAAAACAAAGTAAATATTAAAATGATAAGATGCTCACATTGAAGACATGCTAAAAGCCATAAATTGTCACTACACTTCTGGAGATTGTATTTAAATTATAATATAGATAAGTTGGAGCTGTAGAACCCCAGCTAAAAGTGTGAACCTAATCTAATTCTTGTAAAGGACCTAATAAAGCAATGTTAACCTCATGACTACTCTCACAGAAGAGGGTATTACCCAACATTATCAGAAGAAAGTACCATAACCTCTAGTTAATTTAACAATAAGTGGTAGTGGGCAATTGAGAAAACCTAATCACTAAAGAAGACAACCATGCATTCTTTCAGCTCTTCCACTATAATACAAAGCTGATAAACTTAAACATATATATACTCCTAGCATCCTTTGCAATTGATGCATAGCCAAAATCAAAGGGAATAGAAGCACCATCGAATCTAACCCTAACGATGGTAAAAAGGACATCAGACTGATAATCAACTCACCTAACTAACTGTAGAAGGTGTGGGTAGTATCTATCCACCTCTCGATTAACGCGTACAAAAAGTCATGGTCATATTTGACATTAGAAGATAGGAGGCCAGTAATAAAGTGCCTAAAGCCAACTCCCTAAACTATTATCTTCACATTTATAGACAAGTCATGAAAGAGCTCTCGTGCCAAGTGAAAGTTCCCCCACAAACTTTATCTACTTCTAATAAAATTTAAAGAGAATTAATATTTTATGTTTATGTTTATTTCTATTTTTTATATCATTTTTAAAAATTAAAAATAGCATAAATCTAATTGCAAATAGAGATTTATAGTAAAAAAAACATCAACTTTCTTTATCTTTTTGGAATGTTATTTTCAAAACTAAAGTCTATTTCTATGCTAATCTAAAAAATTTATGCATGCAATTTATAGAATAGACAGTTCAGAAAAGAATATATACCTCACTGCTGACATATGAGCGCCAATGAGTGTTCAAGCGATACATAAGATGTATTTACTCTCCTTTGGTTAAACCCAAGTCATTCTGAGCAAATTATAGAGCTTTGAAAGCACAATCATGTGTATAAGGAAAAAACTATGCCTAGGTAATGTATTTAGTCAATCATAGGGTCAAATAGATTGAAAAATGGATGAAGAATGAGTGAGAAATTGATAAAAATCAAAAGTAGAGAAGAAGAGAAAATGTCGATTGCATAATGAGGAAAGAAATCTCTTGCATGTTATATTTATTTACAAAATATCCAGATTAGTCCTTAGAACTTTCTTGACAATTTGATCATAAACTTTTATGACAATTTGGGCCTTAGATAAGATTTTCAAAGAATACTTTTAGAAAAAAAAAAAAAAAAAAACATGACTTTATGGGCACTTGTTGGATGTCATAGAAATAAGGTGGAAAACTGAGGGTTGCAACTGATTTCTAAAGAATTTGCAGGCAGTGGTTGCAATAAAAATAAGGTAGACAACTAAGGTTATAGCCGTTCGAGAATCAGTTTGCAGAAAGTTATGGACTGAAAATAATTAATGGGCATATGCAGGATGCAACTTTTCAGAAAAATTATTTGTGGGTAATTATTAGTTGTAAAAATATAATATGAAGGAGGTTTTATACTGCAATTTTTATGAGTGGCAGAATTCTCATTGTAAAATTCAAAGATACATGTTATACACAAAAGCTCTGTAACAAGCGAGGTATCTATGGGCAACTGTATGAAGTAGTACAAAGCTTAAATAGTATGAAGGAGGTTTAATATTGCAATATGTTTAAGTGACAGATGTGTTATTACAAAGTCCATAAAGTTCGAAACTCATGAAATGTTGTTATAAACAGAAGCTTTATAACACGTAAGGTACATAATCCTAACTTTGACTTGAAATTCAGTGCTTGTAGGCTTTGTCACACTTCGTTCTACAAATTGGGACAAAAGGTACATAATCTTATCGAAAATGAAAATTTCGATTGAAAATCATTTTCTTGCTTTTTTATTAGTTTTTTTTTTTGTTGTAATTTTTAAGTTTTTATTTCATTTATTATTTTGTAATCTTTTATTTCTGGGTTGTATTATATTTTTTAATTTTATTGTAACCACTCTAATAGTGGACTGAAATTGTCTAATTTTCTTATTTTGTTATATATATATTTTTAAATTAACTAGTAAATTAGGTTTAATTGGTAAAATAATAAAATTCATGACATAGAAATTTAATTAGGGCTTACTTAAAATTGAATTAGATGTAGGAGATTAGATTTATGGTTAGGCTTGAAATGTAATTAGGATTAATGCATGAATCTAGACATATAATTAATTAGTTTATTAGGATAAATTGGATTTAGACTCACTTAGAAATAAAAACAGAATTCGGTTCATTTAGATTTAAAATATGAAGATTTAAGCCTCTAGGCCCATAATTGATTAGCTTTAGGTAAGAATAAATTTATGTCAACGTAATAAAATTAGACTGAGGCATTTTAAAAATATAAATTTGTAGAACTAGACTCACTAATTAAAAGTGCATGTATAATAAATTGACCTAACCCACTTAGTTAAAATTAATATATATTAAACTTAATTTTAGGGATTATTTACTTATTTTTGAATGCATATTTACATACTTTTCATGTTGATTAGTGCCTTTGTGAGATGTTTTGAGTAGGGTTTAAATGAAATTGTATGTCACGACCTGAACCCGATGACATGTGACCGACACTAGAGAATGGGTAGGCATAAGACCCCCGAAATCCGTAGTAAGCCTAAAAGAAAAGAAAAAATAAAACCTTCCAATTTTATACTTTAATTTATAACAGAATATATTATCAAACTGTTTTTTCTTAAAAATAAACTAAATCAGATACTTAATAAAAATATGCTTCGGCGTTACTTATAATAAATCAAACTTAAATTTTTATACATAAGCGTGGCTCATACAAATAAATTACACAAATATACTTAAACCATACAATTCTTAGTACATATACTACTGCAACATCCTAGAATAATACAACAGTACAACTTATAATGACCTACATAAAATAGCCGATGAAGAAGAAATCCTGCGTGGAGGTAGTCTGAGGTCGAACTCCCAAGCTCTTGAAAAAAATAAATTGAGGGGAATCAGACCTCACTGAGTAAGTCAATAAAAGAAGCTGTACGGTTTGAAATCCTTTTTGAAAACTATATATATTTATAGTGAAAATAATTTATAGTGTATAAGTATAGCTTTTGAAAATTCTCGGTAGAATCCTAAACCCAAAAATCTAAATGGTCAACTGGGTCCACTTATTCCAACTAGACTACCGGTCCCCGAGAGCAAAGGCATCAACCGAGGCACCAAGTCGTAGTCATTCACTTATTCCAAATATATGGCACTAGAGGTCCCTGAGAGCAAAGGCATCGACCGAGGCACCCATCCCAGTCCATTATTAACTTTACAATCACTGGCGGTCCCCGAGAGCATAGGCTTCCATCGAGGCACCCGTCCCAGTTTAACATTCACCAGTCATATATATATATTTCGGATCCATCTCTCAATCTCTACCATGTGCACATAGTCTTGGTGAAGCCCACCAGGTAGCCCGTTCTACCAAAATTTCTTAAAAATCGACTTTTAAGTAAATAAAATGCGTTTTAAATCTTAAATAATAACATTAAGTTAAATAAATCATATAATCAATATTAAAAATATGAGCGCATGCATTCTTTAAGTAAATACACGCACAGATCGTTCTATTGACTTACAAGATGAATGCGAAGGCTGACGACCATGCGTCTGCCTCGGTCTCACGGCTTTTGCTCCAATATGCTCTAGAAAGAAAATAACAAATCGATTTTAAAACATGACTATGGAATTGAAATCATAAATCAACAAAACAATGATATTCCAGGCTGACTCGAGGAAGACTAGACAAGACTCGATGGACAAGATAGAACCTAACTAACGGTAGAAATTATTACGAATATCACATTTTATGAGAAAATCTATCAAAATTTCAGCAGAGTCTTCTCTGTAAAAATGGGCATCTCTCTACCAAAGGTAGAGCCAAACTTGCATAGAAAATGCACTTCTAATAACCACAGACATACACACTCGAGTCGGGCTTCAAAAACTACACTTAGCCTCGACCGAAATCACAACTTCAATAAAACATCAAGAAATGATATCATTTATGTTCCAAAATACATATTACACATACATATATACTAAAAATATATAAAATCTCAATTATTCAAAAATTAAACAACTCACTTTGCTTTTCATTATCAAAATATAATTATGACCTAAATTAAAACCATTATACCAAACATGCTAAATACAGCCTTATATTCAACTTTTATTACCAAAATAATGTATTATAAATATATATAATATTTGGAATTAATATTTCAAATCAACATTACTTAAGTAAAAATATCAATTAATTTATAAAAATTCTCTAAACCTCTTAAATATTAATAAAACTAACTAAAATATATGTTTAGCTATAAGTAGCGTGAAATTACATTTTTACCCCTAAATACATAATTTACATAATGTATTATTAGTACTAAAAAAAATTCCTTAAAATTGTTTAATCATCTAAAAATTATTTTCTCAAAATTAAACTTCTTAATATAATTAAAACATAAAATCAACTAATAATTTCTTCTAAAAAATATAATTTGACCTAATATTTTGATATAAACTCCAAAATATTTATAAAAATATTATAAAAATCACAAAAATTATAATTTGAGTTCTAAAATTAATAACATTTAATAATAACCTCAATTATCAAAATTTCATAATTTTTTAACAATAATTTCGAAATTAACATAAATATTAATTAAATACCCAAAATTTATAAAAACTTCTAATTAATCACCAAAATTCCTAAAACCTTAAAAACAACCCAAACATTACAAATATATAATCTTAATTACTCTAATTTCACTAATTAAACCAAAGAAAAATCCAATAAATTCAAATAAAAATTAAATAAAATTATACAAAAATTCTGTAAATCAAGAAAAATTCAAAAAAATACTTAAAAATTTGAATTTGAACAACTAAATGGTATAACTCAACATTTAACTAAGAACAACTCAAGATCAACACCCAATTCTGTTCAACAACCAGAAAACACCTAAGAACAACCTAAGAACAACCCAGAACAACTCACCTTCAACCTCCAATTCCGACGCCGGAGGTGAGTTGCAGCGGTGGGTTCTGGCTTGGACTGACGCTTGAGAGGATGAGGGAAGCTGGGGAAGCTTTGGTGGCGCCGAATCAGCTCAGATCGAAGGTGATCGCAGGTGAAGAAGAGAAGTAGCAGCAGCAGCACCACCTGGCAACTCCAAACCCACGGCGGCGATGGAGTCTCAATGGTGGAGAAGGAGATGGCGCAGTGAGAAGGAAGAAAGAGACAGTGACGGGCGGAGATGGGAAGTGCAGAAGCTTGGGATCGACGGGATGCTTTCTTCTTTTTTTTTTTTCTGTTTTTGTTTTGTTTATATATATATATATATATGTGTGTGTGTGTGTGTGTGTGTGTGTGTGTGTGTGTGTGTGTGTATATATATATAAATACGTATATATGCATGTACATAGTAGCACATAAAATAACTATAAAGTTAATGTAGTTTAAAATAATAATAATAATAATAATAATAATAATAATAATAATAATAATAACAATAATAAAAATAAACAATGAAATTTTAAACAATAAATAAATAATACTCACATATAATCATTTCATAAATTAATAACCCTAAAAATAATATTAACAATTATATAATATAATTCAAAAGTAATTATTAGTAACACAGTTTGAAAACTACTTTATTTAAATAAAAATATAGGGTATTACATTGTATGTAAGTAGAGGCATAGAACTTTATTTAATAAAATAATTCTAAAAAATATGAGATTGAAATAAGTTAAAATTTTGTCCTAAAATTCTCTCAGTGTGATGCTAACTTTCTTTTAGGGAATCGAGTTACCACTAATTTAAAAGTTATTCCAAATATTGTCTTGGATGGTCACTCTTCATCTTCATGCCATATCTTTGTGATAATGGTTACGTATTTCATAGATTCTTAAACTTAAATAATGTCATGGTTCTAAAAGATATAAGTGCATGCTAAACCCCTCCATCTACAGGCTTTGTCCTTCAATTCTAATCATAATAAAGAAAAATAAGAAAGCACATATGAAAATTTTTGAAATCCTATGGTTTGGTAGATGTGTCAGCAAAAGTTATTGTACTCTTAAAATAAATCTCAACTCGAGTACAATGCATTGGGATAAACACATCAATAAAAGGGCATCAAGCCTCTTAGTATATTCACTAAGCTTCCCAATAGAATAAAATGAGCTTCAGTCATATGCAAATGCAATGAACTCTACCTTTTAAATGACTTGCTTTAGGAGCTTTTCAATTAATTTGTTATGCTCACCCTAAAAAGCTAGAAAATAAGTTGTAGATGATCAAATTAAAACCCTGAGGAAACTAAGTCCTTAAAATCCCAAATTTGTAGATGTCTTAAAGGTTGATCACTCCTTTAATAAGTTAAGATATTGTATTCTTCTGAGAACAGAAGAAAGCAAAGTAAAACTAATATCTCATTTTTATTAATCATATGCTTAAAATTTATTTTACATAATGGTAGCCTTTATATAGGCATGTAAACGTTCTAATCCTTAAAAGAAAAGGTGTTTCTTACTTATTTGTAAAGACAACTATACAAGAAAATTCTAACTAAAGAAGTTTTCTTTAAAAAGATGAAAACTAATGACAATTAAGCATGAAAAAGTCAAAGTAAATAAAACCTAGTTGATTAAGGCTTGGAGAAACCCAATAAGCCCTTTTGACATTAGGCTTAATTATAAATAAACCTAAATTAATAATCAAATTATCTTAAATTCATCTAACCTTTTATATTGAATTCTATCACTGTGTAGACTTTTGAAATTGATGATTTAATTCTTCATGCTTTTTTATTTATCCATAATCTTGAACATATAGAACATTAATTAATGTAAGATTTCCTATATCCCTTTTGAGGATAATATCATTCCTTCTCTCTTAAATATGATTTATCCTCAAACCATACCCATCTTCTAAAATTAATAAATTCATAAATCCTTCAGGGTCAAAGACAAACTCATTGGTTAAAATCCTCACCCTTGAAGTAATGATCCACATAAGTAGTTTCAAAACAATATGAACTTGATTTCACATGTGGATTATAGCTATTGTATTCATAAAGTTATAAAGATTGAATTCTTATTGTTTCCTTCTAAACTTAAAACATGAATATCTTAAGATCTTCTTGCCATGAGTGAAGATTCCATAGATTCCCTTGTAGGCATAAAGTGTTTCAACAACATCCTCAAATGAATCTCTATTGCATAAATGTTTGTAAAACAACTTTCAAAACACTAGATGAAGAATGATTAAAATTATTAGTATAATCACGATGAATCATCAACTCCTTTATCATTCATTATGCTCTTATATCTAGCTTCTTCTTTTGTCCCTCTTTGTTTTTGGCCCTATACCTTCCAAACTAGGTATAAGCATAGGTCCGACAAATTTGGAAATTTAAAATCTCCAAAATCGTTCTATATTTTAGGGATTTAAAAAATAAAATTTATAGTACCAGTAACTAATTTAAAAACTCCATACCAAACCATCCCATTTTTCGGGATGTTTCGTTTCAGAGATTCGATTCTATCCAAACAGATCAATATATGGTAGTCTAAAATGGGAATGCATAAATTTATGTAATAGATAAATTCTATATTATTAATTAAAATTATATTTATTATCCACAAATCAAAATGGCATAGTTTTGGGTAAATATGTTGTTTTGGTTATTGCATGTACATACACACACACACACACACAAAATAATAGAAATAATAATAATTCTAATAATATTATTTGCATCATTATTTTTAAATAATATCAAAAAAATTAAATGACTTAATAACAATAATAATTAATTAATTACTAAATATAATAATAGCAATATATTTTAATTAATAAAAATAACATATCTTCTCTTATTTTTGTTTGTAAGATCACTATTTACTTTAATCGTAACGACATAGTATTGGATAAAACTACATTGTTTTGGTTATCTATAATATGTATCTATATATTATTATGTAGCAGAATAATAATTATAATGATAATATTTAGCTCATTAATTTTAAATAATATAAATAAGATTATAATACTTAATAACAATAATAATTAATAAGTTATTAAATATAATAATATTATTTAACTCATGAATTTTAAATAACATCACTAAGATTAGATTATATACTAAAAATAATAACAAATAAGTTATCAAATATGATAATAACAACATATTTTAATTAAAAATTATAAAATTTGAAATTATACAATGTTAATTTTTTTATTTGCATGTTTTTAGTTTAAATTGAAATATAATGGGCATCCCACAATTTTACTTATTGTTGATAATAATAATAATTTTCTTATTTCTCATATTTTAAGTTTAAAGTGTGTTGTAATGGACATTCGGCATTTATATTTGTTAATTGAATTATTTGAAACCATATAATGTGAATTTTTTATTTTAATATTTTAAGTTCAAATTGTAATATAATAAACATTTCATATTTTTACTTGTTAATTGAATAATGATGATGATGATGATGATAAAAATAATAAAAATATTTTGTTAACAATTTATTTATTATATTTTAATCACAAGCATATTAATTTTTATCATATATTGTATATTACTTGACAATATAATTAAAGTATATAATTAAGTTACTACTTGCTACTATTTATTAATATCTATGTATTGCTTATTAAATTAATATTTGATACTATATTCGGTTTTTGGTTTGGTAAGGTTTCAGTAAGGTTTGGTATTGTTCTCGGTTCAATTTTTTGTAAATATCTAGTATCATACAAATTAGTCATAAAATTTGGTTTAATTCAGTTTAATTCATTTCAGGATTAAAATTATTCGGTTGGGTATAGTTTTAATGTCTTTCGGTTTGAAATTTTGTTTCGGTTTGGTCTTTTTCTCCATCTTATGCTTAACCTTATTCCAAATTGCTACTTATCTTATAAGCTAAAGGCCTGCAGTTGTCCTCCAAAATGATACTCCTTGAAATAAACTCTTTGGTCACCAATCTAAATGTACCTCACTCTAAGTCTTTTGCTGCCTTTACTACCCATAGCTATGACCATAGACAAGCCATAAACCTGAGCCGAGATCACAACCACATATCTATCTAGGTTTCTCCATCCCTCACCATGCCTTCTATTGCTTTGATCCTAAATCATAAAAATTATACATATCTCATTATGCTACCTTCTTTGAAATGTGTTTTTCTTATCACACTAAATCATATACAAATTTACATGCTACTAATCACTCTTTATCTAACTTCTTTCCTTTCTTTATAAGCATAAAGCCACTCATAAATCACTACTCTGCTAACAACATAACCCTCTTACTCTACCATATTCATCTTCATTTGAGCATGCCATCTCTCCAAACCCTTACCCATTGAAACCATTAAGTCCTAGTTGTTGGGTTACTTAATATAAAGACATAGTGGAAACTTAAAAAATTCTATCATAAACCCAAACTAGGATCCAAGTAATTCAATTAATTGATTGATTTTGGATTTCCAAAAACCTTACCATAGATGTAAAGAATGGGCAAGAATGACAGAAGGATGAGAGGGGGTTCACTTCGATGACACCCTACCTTGATCTTTTTAGTTTTCTTGATTGAATTTAAATGTCTCTAAATGAATATGTCCTCCATAAGTATCCATATGAACAATCCTTGAATCAAAAGAAATGTGTGCTAGTACATTTTTCTTGATTCTCTTATAATTTAAGAACTAAAGATCTTTGTGTTTCATTTTCTTAAAGGAGAAAAAAATGAAATTTGGATGGTAGAATGATAAATATGTGAAACCCTATAGAATTTGTTATATTTATAGATCTCTCAATTAGGGTTTTACTAACCAAAATGAATTTTTGGTAATTTCTTACTTACCAAAACGTTTTTAGTATATTCCACTTATTCCAATTCTAATTTTATTCAAATACCAATTCATAAATAGTCTCTTATTTATTTAAGATAACCATTACCTTATATATATATACATAAATTTATTTAGTTTCGTAGAGCTTTATTGAGCTTAGTAAATCCACATTCGTTTTGAGCTTGTTCTAAGTGTGTGATCCCATAGGTTCATATGATGTTAGCAGTGGGCCTGAAATCTCTATTTAGGCCTATAAGTCATAAATGGCCTTTAAAAAAACATTATAACTACCCAAGTCATGTGAAGATATAACCTAATTTATAGTGAATATTGTAGTCCTTTTGTCACATGATATCTTGATTGAATATAAGGTATAGTTTCTATTATCCTTATACAGTTCAATTATATTATTTTTTATTCCAAGTAGATTAACAATGATAACTCTTTATTAATTCAATTTAGCATGGCTATGCATTTTTCTTATCCTATCTTATCAAGGGGTTGATAGATATCTTACTCAGATTAAATGAGGGATAAATTCCTTCTCAATTACTCACATTCCTTATATAACTCATTTCATATCCAACAACAATTTATTTTATCATCCAATTAAAGATAATGTTAGATTATGTCAAAATACAAAATAGTTATACAAAAATCCATGGTGATTTCAAGGCTAGAGGACTAAATTAATATAATTGTGATGAGAATTACTTATGATAATTATCTATGTAGTATTCTCATAATGGGTCAATCTAGTCATTATTTCTTAAATAAGTACCTATGAGTTTACTTAATATCTTATATTCATGATTAGTAAAACATAATCATTAGTCAACATTATACTAGCTTTAATACAATATTATGACTAGGGATTATTTGAATAGAACTCATATTTAATCTAAGGGTTTTACTATCAAGTCACAAACTTGCTAACCTTATAAAGAATTGACTATTCAAGTAATTATCAAAATAGAAAATGAAAATGAAAATGCCTCTTTATTAATAAAATGGTAAAGTTAAAACATTATCATACATGATTGACCTAGTGCATATCACTAATACTCTTTAACCCTCAACTCCTTCCACACTAGCATCATTATCATCCTTAGCGTCCATATCCCCTTATAACCCTTCAGTCACCTACTAAGGATATACCTGCACCACCTGTGTCACAATTTGGTTATCCTTCTTTCCCCTCTTATACTATTAATACTACCACACACATAACTCCACCACATGCTACATCTACTAGCATAGTCACTTAATCCTAACACAATATTTATAAACATAAAATTTCCTTCTCACTCCACACTACCACTTTACCCTTTAAATTCAAGCTAACCTCCTTCACTTAAGCCCATAAATATCCTTATTAGCATAATCATATGTAAGAAGAATTTTGATTTATCCAATAAAACCACACTTGATCAATTGTTCCTTATTCACCCACATAATATATCATCGATGTAAATGGGTTTTTCAAGTCAAGGAGAACTCACATGGCTTTATTACTTTCTATAAGGCTGGCCTTATACCTAAGAGGTTCCATCAACATCCTGGGATAAACTTTTATGAAACATCAAATCCCGTTGTCAAACCTACCACTATATGTTTTATTCTCAATATTATCATTTATTGGGGTTAGATTTTGAACCAATATGATGTTAATAATGCTTTTTTGTAAGATAATCTCAATGACATTATTTTTATGTTGCAACCATAAGACTTCATTAATCCTAATCATCCTACTCATTTTTTAAATTGCATAAGGCTCTCTATGGTCTTTATCAAGCTCCATAGGCCTGGTATGCTAAGCTTTAATCTTTTTTAGTCACTCATGGCTTCCTCAACTCCTAAAGTGACACATCACTCTTCATTTATTATTCTAGTCAATACATCATTTACCTCCTTATGTATGTGGATAATATCATCCTCACTGGAAATAACCCTCAAGCCATTAATATTGTCACCTTCATAGTGTTTAGTAAATTATCCCTCAAGAACCTTAGTCACATGTCTATTCCTTTTTATAGCTTAAGTATATTCTTGACCTTTTACACAAGATAAATATGCATGAACCAAAAGAGGTTAGTACTCCTTTGTGTTTAACTACACACTTAAAACTAGATGATGACTCTCCTTTTATTGATCCCACTATTTATCATCAAGCTATTGGTTCCCTTCCATATTTGTCAGTCACTTGACCTGACATAAATTTTATTATTAATAAGCTTGCTCAATTTATGCATTATCCCTCAACAATTCATTACAATGCAATTAAAAGGGGTTTTTTTAATACTTGAAAGGTACACCTTATAATGGCATTTTATTTTCTACGTCAACCCCTCTTTCTTTTCATGCCTTTACTAATGCTGATTAGGCGGGTGATACAAATACTAAATACTTTACATCAGCTCATGTTGTCTTTTTAGGTACTAATCCAATTAATTAGAGTTCTAAAAAGAAATCCACTATTGCTTGCTCCTCTACCAAGGCTACGTATTGAGCCATTACATCTACTACAACTGAAGTTAATTTGGCTACTAATCTAGTTCATGAACTTGGACTACATCTTGAATTTTCCCTAACCATTTAATGTGACAATGTTAGTGCTACCTACTTATATAGAAATGCTATCTTTCATTCCTATATAAAGCATATTACTATTGACTTTTATTTCGTTGATGATAAAGTTGCTTGCAAGGTAAGTCATGCCTCTCATGTCCATACCACTTATTAACTTGCAGATTCTTTAACTAAACCCCTTGCTTGGAAGCCATTTTAACTCCATGACTCCAATCTTAGTTCCTACCTATACCCTTGCGCTTGCGAGGCCATGATGGAGCGTAAAATCTAGGCCATTTTTGTAATGCTTTTTCTTTATATAATATTATTGTAACTATTCTTTACTTTACTAATCTTGCCTTATTTGCTATCCATAATTAGCAACATCAAGACAACTCTAATTGTATATAAATACTAATAGTTTCTTAATAAAATATATACAGTATCTTACAAACTCTTTATTCAACACATTATAACTGTCAAAATAATGACATAGTAGGGTTCATAAATAATATAAGTACAACAAAACATGCATAAATTTCTATTTATCAGCAGTATTAGCCATTTCATAAAAACTGGTGTGCAACAGAAAAAAGGTCATTGATTACCCATTCTGAGTTATCGCATGCAAGTCATTAGGGAACAAGTTTTCCAGTATATTATGATATGGAGTGTGACTAATATTTATTAGAGAAATTGAATTATATTTTTAATAGCCCTAAAGGGGGGTGAATAGGGCTTTTGAGAAAATAAAAAAATACTTAAGGAAAATTAAGGAGATGATTAAGGATTAAGAAGATTGAACACGAGTAATTTAGGAGTTTGACTTATCAACAAACCTACATCTCTACCTAACTCTCCCAAGTTAGGATTTTTGAATCACTATAATCTATTCACTTAGATTGATTTTTGTAAGTTTGAGTTTTAGGCTCAACTCTAACCTTACAACCAAAGAGTTTTAGGCTTACTCTTAACCATTCCCCAAGTGTTTTCAATAAGAGAACACTTAAACCTTTCACACTAGATTAAAATCTCACTTCCTTTTTCTAAACCCTAAAAAATAGAAGAAGAAGAGTCTTAATTTTAACACATAACCCACTCTCAAAAGAGTAAATGAATATAAAGAAAGTATATGAAGGTTTTGAATGCTTAATGAATGTTAAGAGAATTTTTCAATAACCAAAGTGTGTGGTTAGTGTCTCTTGAATAAGGTTCCAGGACTTGTTTTTATACTTGAGCATTAAAATTATGACTATTAAAGGCATTAACTTCATCCCTAACCTTCTCCATTTATAGGAGAAGAGTCACTCATAGTTGTGAGGGGATGCTCACGATCATGAGGAAAAAAAACTAAACATTGGAGGTGTAAGTTACCGTTGTGTCTTGAGCTGAAATAATGTCATGAGTTAGTGAAGGATGCTCACTACTGTAAAAGAAGGTAATTAAGGTTTTAGTCTCTTTTACTTGTTGAAGCTCCATATGGTCACGAGCTGATGAGGGATGCTTATAACTATAAGGGTAGGTCGTGAGGGGTTCAATTTGTTTTGCTTGTTAAAGCTTCATTTGCTCATAGTTTGGATGCATAGTCATGAGCTAGTCATGATCTAGATAAGCCCTCTTATGATCGTGAGGGTAGATCATAAGGAATTTTGGCTTGTTTACATTTTGATAAGCTTTTGAATCTTCATCTGGTGAGGATGGCTCCTGATCGTGAGCCTTGCTCATGAGGGATGCTAGTTGACTTATTTTGAGCATGATTTGGTTCTTACTTGGTCCCAATTGATCCTTTATGATTCTTAACCTTTGTAGGGACTTTGTTCTTAATATTTTGATGATTTATAAGACTATAGATACTTCACTTTGATTTTTTACATTTTTTTAAATCTAACACACACTTAGATAAAACTATTAGTTCATTAAAATTATTTGTTAAAGTCAAAACTTAGAGATTGATTAAACTTAAGGCCAATAATATTAAGTTAGAGCAAAATTGAATAGATAGAGGAAAGACCAACAATAAATATATATTTTGATCCAATTATATATAAAATGGCTAAAATTAATTAACTATTTGATTCTATTAAAAATATTAAGTACGATTGTAAATTTAGATTAAAAAATAAAGACATAATATATACTTAACCCTTGTACTTGTCAATTTTTGTTAGTTTGATATTTTAATTTATAGTTTTGTCATTTTGACATCAAAATTTGCTTAAAATGCACTAGTTTGTACTAATATGATGACATAATACATCTACCATCCATTTACTTGTCATTTTTTTGTCAATTTGACACTTTTAGTTGTAGTTTTTGGGTCAGTTAAACTCTTATAATATGACACATACTTATTAGATATTTCATACCACGAGTGTTGATATGGGGTTTCAAAATAATAGTTTAGTCAAGTTCAAATGTCAAAATGATAAAATTATAATTGAGTTGTTAAACTGACAAAATGTGACAAACACAGGAGGCTATGTATGTATTACGCCAAAAATAAATAAACAATAATTTTAAGTAAAAGTGTATTATAAACATAGTATTTATATTTTCGAGTTGGAGATAGCGGGAGGCTCATAGTTGTTTATTTTGATCAATTTCCTAAATTATGTTTTTGATCAAAATATGATTTATTAGTTATAAAATAAACTAAATAATGATCTAATCTGTAAATATTCTCTTGAAGTCCAAAATGTGATTGTATTTATGCTATTTTGTCTATAAATATAGTTTGTTTGTAACTTTGTGGCTTCAAGAACGTAAGGTGACATGAATTATTAAGACAATTTTCACATCACAAAGGAGGGGTTGGGGAAGTGGACCAACGATTGATAGCCTCAAATTTGGCTTTTGTATCTCCCACAATGTTATTGTTCAACAATTATGCAATTTTCTTTGGAAATTTTCGGAAAATGAAAGGCCCTCTTCTTATCGTTTTGGTAGCCATGTCTACCTTCAAACTAATCATCATTTTGACTACTTTTTATGTGTATGGTTATGATAGGGGTGAGCCTCTAGTTTCGGTTCAAAACCAAATCAAACCAGCAAAACTGATTAATCGAAAATATTGAAATAGAAAACTAAAACTGAATCGAACATATATAAGAATCGAATCAGACCGAATAGTTTGGTTTGATCCGATTTATTAGTTTATTAATTTTATTTTTAAAATAATTTCTAAATTATTTTTTTGTTAATTTAATATTTTTGTAAAATGAACTCGTTAATAAAATAGTTAAAATTATTTTTCTTATATATCTCATATTTAATATTTAAACAAATATTTTTTAAATTAATGTATTTAATATTATATTTTATCATACATACATAAATATTCTATCGGTTTGATTTTTTATTTTTATTTTTTGCCTTCAAAATTCAAAATCAAATTGATTGACTAATTTTTATATTTTCTATAACTATAACCAAATTGAAATTATATTTAATTAAACCGAACTAAACCAAACTAATCAGCTCAATTCAGTTGGATTAATTGGGTTTGACTGATTTTTGCAAGCCTAGTTTATTACAATTCTAATTTTGCTCAATGTCCTGTTTACCTCTCAATTACATAATAATGAATTAATAACTTTTGGTGAATCAATTGGTAATTATTTGGATTTTTGTTCTCAATTTTCGTTTATAAAATTGATTAATTTTTTTTTCACATTTATAAATGATACAAATATCATAGAAATATTTAATTCGACATTTTATACGTAATGTTAGTGAAATTTGTGTAGTGGATAAATTATGAAAAAATGTTTACTTTCCTTTATATTATTTCCAAGTTTTTAGTATGTTAAAATTCTAATAAGTTGAAAGAGTACTACAATATTATTTTGTAGAAAGAAAATATATGAATATATATAAAACCTTGAATGTTAAAAGTATAATGTACTTTCTATTTTTATTTGAAATAACAATATAGTTTGGGGTAAATACAAATACATATCTTGTACTGCAAGCTTTTTATTATTATTAGAGGTATGTTTTTTTTTTTTTTTGGAAAATCATCAATTATCAATTGAATTTTATTTTAAAAGTCATTTAAATTTTTTCCTTCAATTTTTTCTAATTTTATTTAAAAAATTTAATTATATTTTTAAAAATTACTTTTAGATCCCTATAAAATAAATTTAATATTTATTAAATTTTTTACCCTCTTTTTCCTATAACAAAAAAAATGTAAAATGTAAGAAAATATTTTTAAATTCTAATTTTGTCACTATTAACATAAATTTTGTAAATTAATTTCTAAAATATTTTCATAAATTATAAAACTTTCACTAAAAATACTTAAATTGAAACTATTTTAGAACTTCTCAACTTTCAACCACGTTGTTTAGAAATATTTATAATAGAGGTCAAACCAAAAGAACTGGACTAAAAATAAAATTCAAATTTTCTGTCATTATTGTAAAGAGAAATCATGAATTATAATAAATTTTATCATTTAACTGGTATCAATATAAAATTACAAATATTGAATTGTTAAAAAATCACAAATGAATGATATAAAATTACAAATACAATATATTTTATTTTATTTTTCATTTAAAGGCTAATGTTTAATTTTTTTGGTGTCTAATGCAAATTTAGCTAGTTAATATGGTTTATCCAAAATATCAAGGTTGTAATTATTCTTATTTCAAACATAAAAATATAATTCACCATAATGTTTACTAAATCAAATTAGCAATTTTACTACTTGAAATAAAATTTAAATTGTAATATTATATAGTGAATTGTACTTAAAATATTATATCAATTAAGAATGAGTACTTAAAATTAGCAAAATGGTTAAAATTGCAACCAAAAAGTAAAATTAGACTAGAATTACATTAAAAATATTATATAAAATTGCAAACCGTCAAAACAAAAGTGCTTTTTTTTTTTTTTTTAAATCACTGGCCTATAATTGAACAATTGTGGTACAAAATATAGTGAGGCATTTATACAACATTGAAAGTGGCCGAGAATTTTAAAAATATTATAAAAAGCAAGACCAGAAATTTATATTTGATTAAATTCCACATATAAGAAATAATTAATTTCACAATTAAAAAATTGAAAATTGGAAATTTTTCATGAATAGAAAAAAAAAAAAAAAAAAAAAAAAATATATATATATATATATATATATATATATGATTTGAGAATGAAATGACAATCATATATATATACATACACAATGAAGAAAGCATATATTTGAGATGGCTCAGCTCCACTCCCAAACATCACTATCCATGCATGTTATTGTCTATAGCTAAGCACAAAATAATTTAAATCTTTCATATTCTCTCATTTCATTGGCCATAAATACAATACCTTTTATTCCTATGGTTCCCCATTGAATCAATTTATGTGTCCCACAAAACAAAGCAAAATTGACTACTGCACTTGGCATTCTCTAACCAACAAAAATTAGCCGTACCATAATCTACTCATCTTCCACAAAATCACCAAGAAAATAATTTCAATCTTTTCTTTTTCCATTGTAGGATCTTAGACTAGTTTTTAACATATTTAATAATTTACCATTTCATGGCAAAGTCTCAACCGCTGGATAATTATAAATTTGTCACCATTCATTACAACAAATTTTCATTCGAGAATCCAATTCTTTGACTCCAATAGTTTTTAGTATATTAAAGCCGTTGAAATCGTGGTCCCTATATAATCTATTAAGTTCCTCCCCATTTATATTAATTTACAGGCAAACGGTTCAATTTTCACCCGGAATTTATACTCTAAGAGTATTTTGGCATTCTAGTTTTTTTTTTCCCCAATCTGAACTCCACAATTGACAAGTGGAACATATTGGAACTTTACTAATTGCAATCAAATCTTATAATTTTTTTTTAATAAAATTAAGTTCTATAAAATAATAAAAATCTAATTTTAACGGATACTATCACAATCCAAACCAAAAGGTACATGACTGACATTAGGGAATGAAATGTTATAACTCTAATTTTTAAATTATTTTATTTTATTATGAGATATGCAGTGTTAATAAAATTTTAAAGTTAAATTTAATTATTTTACTATTTTGTGATTATTAATTATTATTTTTATGTTAAAGTATGTATTTTATGTAAATATATATTTTAGAAGTTAATAAATTTATATTAGAGTTTATATCATTATTGTTATTTTGAAAGTTATTATTTTAATAATATTGTTTTAAGTACTATATTATTTGATTGATTTACTTAATTTTTAATATTATTTCTATTATTTAATTATTCCATAAATATTGTTTATTTCATCATTATTATTATAATTAGGGTTTGTATTATTATCATTATTATTTATTGTTAATTATATATGTATATATGTTAATGTATGTGTGTGTGATTATATATATATGTGTGTGTGTGTATATATATATAGAGTGGATATTTATTTTGTGTGGTGGAGAATTGTTTAACCTAAAGTTATAATATATAATTTTATAATATAAAGTTTTATTATTATATATAAATATATATACAAAAATGGGAAGAAATAGAAAAACACAGTGCTTCATCTCCTTTTTCCCCGCGCCATCACGTTCCTTAACCATCTGTGTGCCTCCTCCTCTTGCTCGCCGGACCGCCCTCCTTCCTCTGTCAGCTCCGTCGCCCTTCTTCTTCTCCGGTGCCGGCAACGACAGAAACAACAACAGTGGTTGAAACTCCATTTTCCGACCATTCTTCCTCCTCTGGCCACCTTAGCTCACCATTCTAGTGTCGTTCGACTCCTGGAGCTCTGAGGAGGCCAATCCCAAGCTTGGTTTGAGCTTTAATCCATAAGTTTGTGAGTTTTGTTGAATTTTTTATTTTGAGCATTAGGGTTTTCTATTTTTTTTAGGTTGATTTTGAGTGATTCACACAAACTTCCTTAAGAAAAGTTGTTTCCAATAGCTTAATATACATGAATGATTTTTTTTTTTTTTTGGAATTTATTTTAATTTTTGTGAAGTTTTGAATATTTTATTATTATTTATTGAATTTTTGTAAATTAATTTATAAATTTGGTATATTTGGTGTTATTATAAATTTTTTTATTAATTTTAGGGTTGAGATAATAATTTTTGTGATTTTTATGTAATTTTTATAAATATTTATAGTTTATGTCAATATTAGAAAATTAGGTTAAAGTTGAGTTTTTGCTGAAATTATTGTTTAATAATGTGTTTTAGTTGATATTAGTAATATATATGTTGAGAAAATAATTTTTATGCATTTATATGATTTTTATAGAATTTTTGAGTAATATTATGGATATTTTGAATTATTAGGGTAATTGTGTAATTTTTTGATAATTATAGCTAAATATTATATTTTAGTTGATTTTATAATTATTTAAGGTATTAAAATGATTTTTACAAATTATTTACTATTTTTAACTAATTAATACTAATTTTTGAAAATTGTTTTCAAATTATATATTATTTACTAAATTGGTAATTAAATGGGTTTTTAATAATTTTTAATATGTATTTAGAATATTTTAGTTATTTGAATATATAAAGTGATTTTTTATTAATCTATATTAAATTATTGAGAAATTTGATTTTTAATAATATTATATTATTATTTCAGAATTTTTACGTAATTATTGTGAAATTAAGTATATTTGATGTTTTAGTGTCAAATACGTAATATTTTGATATTTTGAGGATATTTGTGAAAATTATTAATTTTTAATATATTTATTATATTATTTGAACTTTTAGTGAATTATAGACCTCGGTTGGAGAATTGAGCAATTCGGGATCCCGACCGAGGGTTATGTAATTTTTGGTTTTGAAGTGTGTTTTCTTACAGGATCGGCTCTACTTTTTAGTGGAGAGATGTCCGTTTTACAGAGGAGGTTTTGCCGAATTTTTGGTAGAATTCTCGTAAAATGTGACATCAAGTCAACTTTGAAATTATGTGTCTGTATGTGTTCTGAAATCTTAAATCGAGTTTCTTTAGAGATTTAAGTTACATTCATTCTGATTTTCATTATTTATTTTATTTGTTTAGTTTTGCCGAGACCGAGGTCTAGTGGACCGGACCCGTCAGACCAGTCTCGTGGAGCACAAACCTGTGAGCTGTTATTGTATATGTACATTGCATTTAGGTTGCATGTTTCACATATACATGTGTTAATTATATTTATTCATAAATTGTTTTATTAAAATGTTTAGTATACTTTAGGTATATTTTTAGTATATTTTTGATATATTTCTAAATAAATGCATGTTTTATCTTTGACATATACCTAGCATGTTTTTAGTATATTATTGGTTTATTTTTGGTATATTTCATGTTTGATTTGAATTTATTTGACACATATATAATTGAAATATACTTAGTTTATTTCTGTATATATATGGTTTATTTTGTTATTATGAATGACATTATGCATTATTTATTTCCCCGTATGTATGATTTACTTTAAATGAAGGATATCGATAAAATGTGCTTACGTACCAGCGTAATAGATTTTAGGGTTGAGTGAGAATCATTTGCGGAATTATGATTTAATTGATTAATATGATATGTGATATAATTGATAGTGTGGTTGCTGGAGCTCGGTTGACCAAGTGTCTCGGGGCCAATCACATTGACAGTCAGACTGCTAGAGCTCAGTTGACTTAGTGTCTCGGGGCCAGTCTATTGTCCATATGGATTAAGTGAATTTATTTGGAATTAAGTGAATTTATTTTGAATTAAGTGAGTCTGTATGACTAGAGTGATGTTATTGTTGATCAAGGTTGCGTTATATAGGGTTCTATTTGATCTTTCATAAACTTATGTTTTTCGGTACAATTATATAAAGTGATTTTCAGCATCTATGTGGATTGCTTGTATATATATTTATTATATATAAATGTTTGATTGCATTTGACATTAGGAAATGCATGTATATATATTATAACAATTCGCTCAGTGAGGTCTGACTCCCCTCAGTTGACATTTTTACAGGAGTGTCTTCTTCTTCAGACCTCAGCAGTAGACCTATCCGTCGGATTTCTTCCACCTTGGCTCATTTATGTAAATTATCTACTTAATTTTATATTGTACTCTAGAAAACTGCAGTAGTCATATTTTGTATCAGTAGTGAGTTGTATTTCATATTTACTGTATGTGATTTTAATTCAGAGGCCTTTCTCTAAATATTATATTAATATATTTTATGTTATGGTATGAAAGAGATTATTTTTGTTATATTGATTTGAGATTTAATTATGATGCATATTTATTTATTTTATTTTATTGCATGCTTTTATTTTAAGGCTTGCTACGGGTTCCGGATTTGAAAGAACTCTCATTCCTTAACGTCGGTCATAACCCCCGGTTTGCGTCATTATATGAAAATACATAAAGTACCCGAAATCCATAGTAAGCCTTAAAAAATTTCAAGAAATAAAAGCAATACACTTAACAATAAACTAATAATAAATGCACAATACCAAATACATATAATAATATTCTTCAAATACAACAACATTTCAAGTCAAAATACAAACAACACAAGTTTAATAGATAACTACTACGGTGTCTAAAATTTAATTTTACAATACATATATCAATTCAACATACATAGTGCAGCAGGTGAAGAATGAACCTGGCGCGGATAGGGAACACTAGGAAGCTGACTGTGAGGTCCTAAAAAAAATAAATTGAGGGGAATCAGACCTCACTAAATGAATTAATCCTATAAAATGCATGATGATTTATAAAACCAGTTGTTAAAACCTCTTTTTAAAATAAGAATAAATAAAGTAATTATAATTATTAAAATAATTTACCTTTTACGATAATATTTAAATAGAATTTATTTATAACTCTTAAATCAATTTAATATGAAATCCATGTAAGAAAATATATGGAATAATTATTTTAGTAGAATCCTACTAGAACACCTACACCAATATTTTAATAGTCTTTCGGCTCTCTTTAATCTAAGTGACTATTGTCTCGAGAGTAATCTCAATTGAGTTACTACCACAGTCATTTCATTTATTCCATATTGATGTCCCGAGAACAAGCTCAACCGTGTTACATCCCTTTTTCCGGTTTGAGAGCACTAGGTCCACTGAGCTCTCACCATTTACTCTTGCTTGAGAGCACACGTTCCACCAAGCATATTCCACAATTTAAACATATACTGAGATCTTACCCGTGCGCACGTAGTCCTAGTGGCACCCACTAGGTAGCATGTTCTACCATTATCTCCAAATTAATTTGAACTATATATAATAAAATAAAATAAAATAAATAATTCAATGAATAAATATAAACAAATAAAACATAATGAAATAAATTTCCTTTAAGCATGCTTTCAATTTCTACTCGCAAATATAGAAGAAATGATCATGCATATGACAATATAAATATATTCATAAATTAATCATATAATCATTTCTTTATTATATTTAATTATTTGAAAAATAAAATGGAAGTGCATGCAACACATATTTCATAAAATTAACTCATAGGTTGAACGTGTCGGGCGACGCGTTCTCTATTACCTAATGCTACAGCTCGAATCCCAGAGTTCTCTAAAATAAATAATTTTTATTGAAAATATGCTCATAAAATAAAATAAATAAATTCATGAAAATTCTTGAAATTAAAATTGACAAAACTGATTCAACCAAATACACAAAGTCAACTAAAACTAGAAATTCGACATAGGCTGATATCACATTTTATAAGAAATCAACCGAAAATTCGACAGAGTCTCTTTTGTAAAACAGACATCTCTCTACTAAAAATAGAATTGCTCCTACATGAAAATACACTTCAAATATTCAAACAATCACCAAGTCTCAGGTTGGGCCCCCGAACTGCACTAAATGCCCAACTGAGAACTACAATTCATAGAAATAATAAAATAATATAATTTTCTTTAAAATTGCCAAAAATCATAAAATCTCATTTAAATACCACAAATTCATTTATTTTCATATTGAAACATAAAACATATTTATTTTCCAATAAATAGTAAAATTCTAGCTTATATTTAAATTTTCGTCAATAATATACTTAATTCAAATTTTATAATTAAATTAACATTATTGCAAATAACTATTTAAATTACTTAAACATATCATAAAATTAAAAAATAACTTATTTAAGCTTAAAAAAAATAAATAAGGTTATTATTCTATTATTTTCCGAAAATTAATATTAATTAGCTAAAAATAGGAAATAAATTATAAAAATTATTTTAGTGTTATTATTACTCAAAATCTGTCTAAAACATCATAATTATCAACAATTTACTTAAATTAATAAAAATTACTAATTTATAATTATTTTTCCAAAAATTTAATTTTGGCATAAACATTAAAAAATTTATAATAAAAATTCAGCGCATAATTTCAACAAACTTCCTTCATGAAACTTGCTCAAAATAATTAGTAGGATTTATTAAAAATATAAAATATGTTTTGGTCTCAGAATAGTACCGGAACAGTAACTACAAGGCCCGTAATAGTGTTATTTCGAAAATCATCTCCAAAATTAAAAATATAAATATATATTTGGAAAGCTTATAACATCAATTTCAATAATCTTAAGTCAATTTAACATAATTTAACCAAATTTAAACTCAATTAACAAAAATTGAAATCTAAAATCTAGAAGAAATTCCTCAAAATTGAAATTGAAGTCATTAATGATAGGATGAATTACCTTAGGGGAATTGACACCCAAGAGGAGAGGAAGAGATTAAGCTATCAAGTTCGGTCTGAGACAATTAGAATCTCCATCATCGGCATTCAATGGAAGGTTTTGGTCGAAAAAGAAACTGAATGGAGAGAGAGAGAAGTTGAGCTCGCCAGAAATGGAGGGGAGGATGTCTGTTGGTGGCATCAAGCATGGCGAGATGGTGGAGACCTAAGGGTGGTGGTGGCTAGCATCAAGTGTGGGGGTTGGCAATGGCGGAAGAAAAAGGAAAAAAGAAAAAGAAAAAGGAGGAAGAAGAAAGAATACCTGAAAAAAAATTTGATTTGTACCATTCTTTTATATATAAAAGGACAAAAAAGTATAATAATTTAAAATTAAAATATCTACTCTTAATTATTCTCACCCATAAAATATATATACTTATACTCAACAGTTAATTTTAAAAAAATTTACATAAATACTAATGATCAAATATTAATTAACACTAATTAATCCCGAAATAATAATAATATTATTAAAATAATATTCGACATAAAAATTTCAAATTTAATTTCACGAAGAATCAAATATCATAAATTAATAAAATAATTATTAACACTACAAATTCCAGAATTTTAATTTAATAATTTGTAAAAATTTCGGGTTATAACAATCTTCCCTAAAAAATTTTGTCCTCGAATTTAAATAAATAAAAATAAGTACAAATGTTTACTATTGAAAAAGATAAGGGTACGCTGCCTGCATTCCTGCCTTAGTCTCCCATATGTAATCCTCCACCGCATGGTTGCTCCATACCACTTTCACCATGGAAATTTCTTTGGTACGGAGCTGATGAACTTGTTGATCCACTATTACCACTGGGTACTCTTTATACATCCAATCCTCATTGAGCTCCACTGTCTGAGGTTGAAGGACGCACGAAGGATCAAAAATATACTTCATCAACATCAATACATGGAACACTGGGTGAATTCAAGATAATTCAGGTGGTAACACTAATATATACGCCACCTCTCTAACTCTCGAACGTATCTTGAATGGTCAATGTATCTGGGAGCTAGCTTACCCTTCTTACCAAACCTCATCACTCCCTTCATTGGAGATACTTTTAGAAATACCAAGTCTCCAATAGAGAATGATACATCCTTCCTTTTAGGGTATGTATAGCTCTTCTATTTATTAAAGGTTGTCTTCATCCTCTATTGAATGATGGGAGCTTTCTTAGAAGTCACTTGCACCAATTTCGGTCCTATTAACTATCTCTCACCAATTTCCTAACATAAAGGCGACATGCGCCTTCTTCCATACAGTGTTTCATACGGAGCCATTTCAATACTAGCATGATAACTGTTGTTACATGCAAATTCAATTAATGGCAAGTGTACATCCCAATGGCCACCAAAATCCATCACACACATCCAAAACATATCCTTCAAAGTCTGAATGGTCCTTTCTGACTAATCATCAATTTCAGGATGAAAAGCTATGTTAAAGTCCAACCTTGTACCTAAAGTCTTATGTAATTCTTGCCAAAAGACTGAAGTAAAAAATAGCTCCTCTGTTAGACACTATACTAATAGGTACTCCATGGAGACAAATAATCCGGCTAACATATAATCTTGCCAACCTGTTAGTAGAGTACATCTTCTTAATTGGTAGAAAGTGAGTTGACTTAGTTAGTCTATCAATTATCACCCAAATAGCCTCATAGCCACTTGATGTATGAGGTAATCCACCTACAAAATCCATAACAATCATATCCAACTTCCACTCTAGGATGGGTAACTGCTGCAACAATCCTAAAAGCCTCTAGTGTTCCAACTGTACCTACTGATAAGTAAGACACTTGGACACAAATTCTACAATGTCTCTCTTCATCCCATTCCACCAACATGTATCTTTCAAATCATGATACATTTTGATAGAACCTAGATGGATACTATAAGCAAAGAAATGAGCTTCCTCCATAATCTCCTTCCTCAAATCATCCACATATAGCACACATAATCTTGAGTCTAAACGCAACGTGCCCTTACTGTCAATTACAAAGTCTTTAAATTGACTTTGTTGCACTTTAAACATAATCTTCTATAATTATGGATCTCTTCTCTGAGCTGCTTTAACTATATCCAAGTACACTGATTGTACTATGAATTGAGCTAAGAGACACTCTTTAGTCACTTTCAACTGCAACCATTGATCAATCAGTCCATGCAACTCTTTAATTATTGGTCTCCTTTTTGAGTTGATGTGAGCAAGACTGCCTGTTGACTTCCTACTCAATGCCTCAACTATCACATTTGTTTAACCTAGATGGTAAAGAATAGAGCAATCATAATCTTTTAGAAGCTCCATCCAACTCCTCTATCTCAAATTCAAGTCTCTTTGTCAAAAGATATAATTTAAGCTCTTGTGGTCTGTGTATATCTCACAAGTCACACCATATAAATAATGTGTCCATATCTTTAAAGCAAATACCATAACTGCCATTTCTAAATCATGGGTATGGTAGTTTTGCTCGTGCTTCTTTAACTATCATGATGCATAAGCAACCACTCTCTCATTCTGCATCAATACACACCCTAATCCTACTCTGGAAGCATCATAGTACATTGTATACCCTTCATCACTTGAAGGTAAAGTCAATACTAGAGTTGAAGTTAACAAGTCCTTAAGTAACTAGAAGTGCTCTTCATATATGTCAGTCTAAACAGGCTTGACATTTTTCTGAGTCAACCTTGTTAAAGGCACTACAATCTTGGATAAATCCTTCATAAATCTCTTGTAATAGACAACTAAACCTAGAAAACTCTTAACTTCTATCATTATCATCGGCCTTAGCCATTTTGTAGTGGCTTATATCTTTTTAGGATCCAATTGTATGTTGTCTCTAGACACCACGTGGCCTAGAAATACCACTTGATCTAACCAAAATCCACATTTAGAGAATTTGGCACACAACTGAAGCTCTCTCAAAGTCTGAAGCACCATCCTCAAATGCATGACATGCTCGGCTTCGCTCCTTGAATATACTAAGATATCATCAATAAAGATTATCATAAATCAATCCAAGAATGGCAGAGAACTCTGAGATTCGAGCTATAGCACCAAGGCAATAGAGAATGCGTCGCCCGACACGCTCAACCTGTGAGTTATTTTATGAAATATGTGCTGCACATGTTTTTATTATATTTTCAAATAATTAAATATAATAAAGAAATGATTATATGATTAATTTATGAATATATTTATATTGCCATATGCATGATCATTTCTTATATATTTACGAGTAGAAATTGAAAGCATGTTTAAAGAAAATTTATTAATGATGTTTTATTTGATTATTATTTAATCATTTAATTATTCATTATTTAATAATTTAACGATTTATAATTTAAATTGATTTGGAGATAATGGTAGAACATGCTATATAGTGGGTGTCACTAGGACCACATGTGCACGGGTGAGATCTTGGTGTATGTTTAAATTGTGAAATAGGTTTAGTGGAGCGTGTGCTCTCAAGCAAGTGTAAATGGTTAGAGATCGATGGAGCATATGCTCTCGGGCAAGTGTAAATGGTTAGAGATTGGTGGAGCTAATGCTCTTGGGATGGATAAAAGGATGTAACTTGGTTGAGCTCGTTGTCGGGACATCAATATGGAATAAGTGAAATGACTGTGGCAGTGACTCGGTTGAGCTTGCTCTCAGGACAATAATCATTTGGATTAAAGAGAGTCGAAAGGCTATTAGAATATTAGACTAGGTGTTCTACTAGATTTTCCATAAAAAAAGAATTATTCCATATATTTTCTTACTGGGATTTCATATTAAATTGATTTAAGAATTATAAATAAATTTTATTTAAATATTATTATGAAAATAAATATTTTAATGATTATGATTACTTTATTTACATTTATTTTAAAAAAGTTTTTACCAAATGTTTTTATAAATCAGCATGCATTTTATCGAATTAATTCACTCAATGAAGTCTGATTCCCCTCAACCTATTTTTTTCAGGACCTCACAGTCAGCCTCCTAGTGTTTCCTATCTACGCTGGGTTCATTCTTCACTGGCAACATTTTGTATGTTAGATTGATATATGTATTATATAATTAAATTCTAGACATTGCAGTAGTTATCTATGAAACTTGTGTTATTTGTATCCTAAATTGAAATGTTGTTGTATTTGAAGAATATTATTATATGTATTTGATATTGGGCATTTATTATTAGTTTATTATTGGTTTATTATTAATTGTGTTGTTTTAATTTCGTGAAAATTTTTTTAAGGCTTACTATGGGTTTTAGGTACTTTATATATTCCCATTCCCTAATGCTGATCACGTATCTTTCGGCTTGGGTTGTGACATTGGATTTCTTACTTCTTGTGGAAAATTTCAATTGAAACTAAGGAGTGGACACAAAGGAGATATTCAATTTAACTTATGCAAAGAATTTAGGCATGTGAAATCTCATTGTCAGAAGCGGAATATATACAATTATTATACGAAACTAGGTCATATTATTTTAGAATGTCAAACTCTAAAGTACAAGCAAAGTTAACTAGCATTTGTTACTATGAATTACGATAAGGAGATAGAGAGCACAACAACAAAAAATACTATTGCTATTTCTCTTACACCATAGGCTATTCAAAATGCAACACTTTAGGTGTTATATCTTTTATTTTCTCTATTGTTGGGTTATCAAGTACAAGAAATACATCACATCCTTGGTTTCTAGATTCAACTACCTTTAATCATAATAAATACAAAACATGTGTTCACTGATTTAAAATCATGTCAGTTAAATCAATATGTCATTACTATAAATAGTAGAAAATTACCAATTGAAGGGGTTGGAACTGCTTGCTTGAACAATTCTTCAAAATCCATTTTCCTTCCTAATACCTTTTATGTTCCTTGATTGATAGCCAATTTAATTTATGTTGGCCAGTTGACTAACCAAAATTATTTAGTTAATTTTTCTCCTTATGGTTGTAATGTGCAGGACCTTTAAATGAAGCAAATGTTCATGAAAGGACATAAACATGGGCATTTGTTTCACTTTAATCTCGATCCAAAATAGATTTCTCCATTTTGTCTCATTATGACCAAATATACTTAACATCATAAAAATACTTGGGATCTATGGCATCATTGTTTGGGTCATCCACATTTAAATAAGTTAGAGTTTATGTTCATGTCTTAGTTTCTCCCAGATAGATTAAAAGATAAGAATAATGTTCCTCATCATTGTCAAACTTGTATTCTTAGCAGATTTGCTAAATTACCTTTTATTTCCAGTACTACTAAAGTTGATGAACCTTTGGATCTCATTCATTATGATTTATGGGGACCTTCATCTATTTTATGTAGACTCGGTTATAGATACTTTTTTTCTATTTATGTATCATTTTACACGTTTTACATGGGTTTACTACTTGCTTGCTAAATAAAAATTAACTAATGTTGCTAAAATTTTGTCACTATGATTAAAACACAATTTGGGAAGACAATTAAATCTTCGATTTGATCCTAGTGGGGAGTTTTGTGCTTCCAAACTTGTTCAATTCTTTGTTAAAAATAGGTATCTTAGCTCAACAATCTTGTCTTGGGACACCCAAACAAAATGGGGTGGTTGAACAAAAAAATCGTCATGTTGTAGAAATTGCAAGAGCTCTGCTACTTGAGTCTCGTGTCCCATCTCAATTTTAGGTAGAAGCTATAGACACCTCTATTCATCTTATCAATTGGCAACCTACTCCTCTACTTGGTAATCAATCTCTAGTTTTTTTTTTTACTTTTTCATCAAATACCAACTTTCTTGCATCTTCATGTTTTTTATTATGTTTGCTTTGTTTGCTTCCACCCCATGAATGCTATAAGTTGTCTGCTAAGGCTGCTACATGTGTTTTTATTGGGTATAGTAATAAAAAAAAGGGTATATTTGTTATGATCCTCAATCTTATTGTATGGGTACCTCATAATGTCTTCTTTTTTGAGAACTTATATTTTTATATCTCACCTTCCAGTGCATCAGTTCCAAATTCTTCCATTTCCATATTATATATTTTTTTAGATCCTTCTATTTCTAGTTCATCTAGTGCAGTTTCTGACTCACCTAATATGTCACTTTCTGATAACGAGCTTGAAGGTCCTCCCCCTGTTGGTCCAAGTTCTGCACCACCACTCATTTTGCCTCCTTTCAAATGATCCACACGCCTTAATTTTGGTAAACCATTTGATCATTTAACTCTTTTTACTAACCTTAATTATGTCTAGATTCCTTATACTTTTAAACAAATAATAGTGCATGAATGTTGAAAAAAGGCTATGGATAAGGAAATTGCGACCTTAACAGATAGTCATACTTGGGATTTAGTCTTACAACTATCTAATACTTTTGTCATAGGCATTAAATGGGTCTATACTATTAAGATTAAGCCTAATGATACTCTAGACCATTATAAAGCTCATTTGGTAGCTCAAGGATACAAGTAGGAATATGGGATTGATTATGAAGAAACATTTGCTCCATTTGCCAAAATGACCACAATCAGAACTCTTCCTGCTATTGCATCTTGTGAACATTGGCCATTGTATCAATTGGATGTCAAAAATGCCTTTTTTCATGGCCATTTAAAGGAAACTGTTTATATGGAGTGTCCCCCTAGTTATTCTCTTAGTGATAGTAATTTGTTTTGCAAATTAAGCATATCACTTTATAGCCTTAAACAAGCACTACGAGCATGGTTTGAAAAAGTTCACTCTACTATTTATTTGGTTGGTTTTTAGCAAAGTTCTAATAATCCATCTTTATTTACTCATCACTCCTCTTATGGCATTGTTATTTTGCTTCTTTATGTGGATGATATGGTTATCACAAGAAGTGATCAATAAGGAATTACAAACTTTAAAAAGTTTCTTCATGATTCCTTTCATATGAAGGATCTTGGCACTCTCATTTATTTTTTAGGATTAGAAGTGTCCTACTCTTCTCACAGTCTCTATCTTATACAGCGTAAATACATTAACAATCTTATCAAGCTGGCCAACTAAAGTTTGCTTAACTCTGATGGAACAAAATCTAAAATTGAAATGTGATGATGGTACACTTTTTTTTATCCCACTTTGTATCGATGCTTGGTGGGTGGCCTTATTTATCTTATTATCACACAGCTTGATATCTCATTTGCTGTTTAAGTTATCAGTCAATTTGTTTCTCAACCTTGATGACATCATTTTTCTACCCTTTATTAAATTATTTACTATTTGAAGGGCACTTATGACTGTGGACTCTTCTTTCCTTCCAACTCACCTCTTACTCTTAAAGCATATTTTGATGCTCACTATGTAGGCTATGTTGACACTTGACAATCTACAATAGGCTAGTGTGTTTTTCTAGGCGCTTCACCTATTTCATGGAAATGTAAAAAGTAAGAACGAGTATCAAAATCTTCTATAGAAGCTGAGTATCGGTCCATGTCTTTTGTCAACTTTTAAATTATTTAGCTTTGGCGACTTCTCCTTGATCTTGGTGTTAATTGTGATCAAACATCTATTCCTTTATTTGGTGATAATACTAGTTCTATTAGCATTGCAACCAATCCAGTTCATCATGAGCGCACCAAACACATTGAAGTTGATTGTCATTACATTCATGAATTAGTGCGGGATAAAGTTCTTTCCCCTGTACATGTTTCATTCCATGATCAGATTGCCAACTTGTTCATTAAACTTATGTCCTATGCCTGCTATAAGTATTTTGTGAGCAAATTGATGCTTGTTAACACCTCTCATTAATTTAAGGGGGGGATGTCAAATAGAACATATCTTGTCGACAATTAAGAGAGAAAATCTCTCCTAATATTTTTGGATTTATATTGTATATTACTTTTTGTATTCCTTACTTAATTAGGTTTACCATATATAGTCATAGGTGTTATTGTATATAGCTAGGTCTGTATCTTTTTGTAAATTATCAAATACAATTTGGGTTTCTTTCTCTGTTCCATATTTGAACAATTAAAAGATATTTGATTCTTATTCCCATTACTATTGTATAGACAACCAAACACCTTCTTTAAATTTCCATTCCCTTTCCCATTCCTTTCCATTCCCATTCTGATTCCAATTCTAGGATACTAACCAAAGGCCCTCTTAATTATATCATTTATTTATGCCATATTAGTTAATATACATTTACAAAAAGAATTTTAAAGTATATAATTGTAAATAGGTTTTTTGGTTTTATTTATTTCGTTTAGCATGAGCTTGCCATTTATATAACTATATCATATGTTAATATGATACCTTATGGTTTTAATTTGTTCAAATGTAATTTATGTTGGAAAAGTTCTCAAATTAGATTAAAACCCTAATTCTTATGTTAAATCAATAGAAAAGATGACATAATAGTAGTGGAAGCGTACCTAAACTTATGATTGATTCCCTTAGAGTCATGTGGTTGGCCTTTTATATCATTTTCTAAGAGAATGCCTTTAGGTTTTATCTAATTATCCTTTGTAATAATGGGATTTAGAAAAAAATATTTTGATAATGATACGTATCACTTATGGACCATAACCACCTATATATAAATAATTTTAATGTTATCTTTTAGTATTTCTATTTTACCCTATTATTAAAATAAAAATTACCCATTAGTCTCTACACATTAAAGGTCCCACCCCCTTTAGATACACTAAAGCCCAAATTATTCATACCTAAATGATCACTTTTAAATGGGCTCATCTTATATGATAGCCTGTAATGCATGGTCATTAACATAGAAGACCAATGTTGGATTAAGGATCCAATAATCTCCCATTTGACTTATATATGTAAACTTATAATTATGCATTATAAGAAAATAACCGTATGAGCTTAGCTTTACTGTCATTACTGAAATTTATTGATAACTAATCTCGTTCATTAATCATACTAACATAGGATCAAATTAGCCTTTGTTGCATTTATCATAACTAGACTTATTAATGTTCACCATGGATCACAATATGGATGTGTAGTATGAAAATTTCATGCAATGTGATCTTAACATGCATATTTCAAACTAGTCCACCTTAAACATTAATGAATTAAACTATACTAAAATTAGAGTGTGAATAAACTAAAACTTTATTTAATCAAAATCTAGAAACTGAAATAACTAAAAAATATCTATATTAAAAATTCATAAAAAATCACAAACTCCTACTAAAATTGAATATCCTCAAATGATATTACACATATACGAGTAGTGTGCTTATGAAACACCTTGGCTAGCAGTCCTTTAAAAAAAAGGATCCGTAATCTTGGAGTTTGTCTTGATATGCTTTATAGACAATTGCACACTTTGAACTCTTTCCTTAACAATAAGGAACTAGATGTCTTTATTCTTTGACTTTGTTGAGCTCCTATTGTTGTTGCAATATTAAACTATTGACTTATTATCACAAAATAACTTGAGTGGCCTTTTCAATACTATCCACTATGAGCAATCCTTAACAAAATTCCATAGCCATAATCCATGATTGGATGCCTCATAACATGCTATGAATTTTACTACCACGGTAGAAGAGGCTATAAGAGATCGTTTAACACTCTTCAAAGAGATAGCACTCCCACTAGCAGGTAAATATAGCATGATGTAGATTTAATACTATATTGGCATCTAATAAAATCACAGTTAGTATACCCAATGATCTCTAGATAATCTAACCTCCAATATGTGAGCATGTAGTCCTTTGTTCTCTAAAAGTACCAAAATGACTACTTACTAATGGTTTACTTTTGGGTTGCTTAAATATTTTCCTAGTATCCTAATAATGTATGCAATATTTAGGTAAGTATAAATTTGAGCATACATCAGACTCCCCACTCTTGATGTATAAGTAATCTTTTAGGTTCCTTTTCCTCAAAACCATCCTTAGGGCACAATTTGAGACTAAACTTGTCTCCCTAAGCCAAAAGGATATCACCTAGTATACAATCTTATATACCATATATCTTAACAAACTTTTTAATATATCCCTTTTACAATAATCCAAGAATACCCCCAAAGTGATCTCCATGTATCTAGATGCCTAACATAAAATTAGTATCACTAAGATCTTTCATTTAAAAGTTCTTAGCTAGAAAGATCTTAGTTATATGCAATAAGCTTATATTATTATTAGTAATTAAAATTTCATCAACATATAAAACTAGAAAAATAAACTTGCTCCCACAGAATTTGTGGTATGTGTAATCATCAACCAAATTCACTCCAAAACCAAACAGGATGATCACTTGATGAAATTTGAAATACCATTGTCGAGATGTTTAATTGAGTCCATAGATGAATTTATTAAGTTTGCAAACCATGTTCTTTGGGTCTCTAGACACAAAGTTTTCTAGTTGTACAATATAAATCATCTCATCAATGTTGCCATTAAGAAACATTGTCTTTATATCCATTTGTAACTTAAAATTAATATTTGCCACTAATGCCATTATAATCCTAAAAGAGTCTTTTAAATAAACTAGAGAGAAAGTATTTTTATAATTAATGCCTTCTTTTTATATAAAACCCTATGCAATAAGGCATGCTTTATCCTCTCCACATTGCCTTTTAAAATCCCTCGTGGTCGTAAATATTCATTTACAACCAATAGAGTTTGCACCTTCTAGCAATGGGATGAGATCCCATACATCATTTTCTTTTATGGACTTTATCCCCTCATTTATGACATCAATCCACTTTTAAGAATTAAAATTTTCTATGGTTTAATGGAAGTTGATTGGATCATCTTTCATCACTCCAATGTCACTTTCATGTCCTTGAAGAAATACAATATTTTCATTTAGTATTATACTTCTTATTTCTTTAATGGATGTCTTTAATGGCATAGGTTCTTGAGGTGGTATATTTTGTTCTTCTAGAAAAATTTCTTGAATGGAAGGTTCCCGAACATTGTCTTGGTGTGTTACATCTTGAATAACTCCAAGAATAGAATTTTAATAAATGCTAATAGCACCTATAGGAACATTAATATATTTATCTTCAAAGATAAAGTCTCTAACTCTATCTCATTTGACAAACTCAACATCCTTAAAAGAATAGGGCATTTTCCAACTCAAAAATTGACTTAGTTATGTGATTATATATCTTATACCCTATGGATCTTTTAGAGTATCCAATAAAATATCAACTCAATATCCTTGATTCTAGTTTCTTTCATCAAGCCAATAAGGCTTTTCCTTAGCTAGACATCCCTAAACATGCAAGTGCTTTAAACTTGGCTTTTTTTTCTAGTTTAAAGTTTGTAAGGGTTTTGCTAGTTACTTTTGTTAGAATATTATTGAGTATATATGCTACAGTCTTAAGTGCTTCTCCCCAGAGTGATTCTAACAAGGTAGAATGAGTAACTATACTTCTTACCATGTCCTCAAGCATCCTATTTAGCCTTTTATCAACATAATTCATAGTGGGTGAACCTAGTATAATGTATTATGGAATGATATTGTATTCCTGATATGAACCCACTAGACGACCTGCTCTAGGAACCCGTTCAACATGAACCGAAACCCACGCTCTCAAGGAAAGTTCAAATCAAGTTTCAATTCAGACATAGAGAACCTTCACCTCATGTTTAGTTAGTCCAAACAACCAAAGCTATATCAAAACTTTAACCTTTTGAACAATAACAAACAAGCAACAAAGGTTATTAAAAAGATGCCACAATCTATTGCCTGAAAGATAGATTGATAAGTCACAAAGGTTGTCACATGGTTAACCATCAAGTAACCAAAGAGAATCCTCTCTAAATTTTATTAATCATCCATGATTGCATACCCTCTAGGTTACATAAAATAAGACCTTTATATAGGCTTAAAGAAACCCTAAATAAAACCTAATTAATATCCTAACTAAACAAGAAAACAAAAATCCTTCTTAAATAAGAAAATATAATTCTACTTAAATAAGAAAATATAATCCTAGTTAAATTCGGATTTACTTATGCAGCACATTGTAGCACACTTTTCAATATGATGATGACCAAATTAACTTAATCCTAAAACATAAAAGTTGTAGCCCTTGTTGTTATCTTTCATTAGAATCTTGAATCACTTAATTTGGATCTATATTAAGTGAGATATAGCCCATTTACTGATGTATATTCAGTCTGCCCAGTTTTATTCACGATATGATAATATTTCATAATTTTAGCTCAGGTATAAGGCAGAATTAACTCTGGATATCTTCACTAAAGTTGTAGATCTCTTTCTTAGCTTTCAAAATATTCTTGAATAATCTCAATCAGAGTTTTTTAGAGTTATTTATGACTAAAATACTGAAGTATGCTACACAAAATACTAATTTATGCTAATTGCTCTTTTCTTGAATGAACGTTGCCTTATTAGCATGAACAAATCTTGAAATCTTCCTCTTTGGAGCTAGGATCACATCATTATCCCTTTCTTCACAAATATTTATCCTCAAATCTTTGTCTTCCATGCAATTGAATTTTTTTTATTTAAGAAAGACTCAAGAACACCACACAAGAAAAAAAAATAAAGAAATTTTAAATAGATTAAAAAAAATTCAAGACATATATATTTTTTAACTTATAAATAAAAAAATAAATTTAAAATCCTGAAAATTGAAAAATAAAAAAATGAAAGGTAGAAGATTAGTAACCTTAAACCCTTTTTGTATCAACCAACTAAAACCTTAGGTATATCAAACCTAAGACCCTTCGTTACAAATTGATCAAATCAAACTTAAGGTATAAAATCTAATTGATACGACCAACTAAAACCTTAGGTATATCAAACCTAAGACCCTTTGTTACAAATCATTTAATTAAATCAATCTAATACCAACCAAATCAAAAATCATAAAAAAAAAACATATTTATTTTTTTTTGACACAAATAGAAAAATTTTAAAACCACAATAATTAAATAGTAAATTAAGGATACGTAGAATTGAAGTTTTAAAACCTAAAACCTCTTTGGAGCTAGGATCACATCAATTCCTTTAGAAAGTTAGCAAACAATATTAAATTTTGTTCACTTAAACCATCAAATTTTCCATATTATTCAGCACCATGGTTAGATATGATGCATTAAATCCTTTTTTTTAGTTGATTTTCAACATCAACTTTATAACTTTTGAACACATCTAATGGTTGTGACTTTCCATTAATGAGATATATGTAGTTGAATATAGAAAAATCATCTATGAATGTTATAAAAAAATTGTTAACTATTCAAAACAAATGTAGGAAATGTTGTACAAATATCTTTATGTGTAAGTCTTAAGACGTCTAAAGTCCTATTGCCTTTAAATATCCTTTTTTTTAGTTTATTTCCTCTTAACACAATTGACACATAACTTAAAATCTATAAAATCTAAGGGTTTGAGAATTTCATCTGACATAAGTCTCTCTATTCTTCATTTGAAGATATGATATAATCTTTTATGCTATAATGCAGTCGAATTCTCATTAGTTAATTTTCTCTTTACACCTCATGTACTAACTTGTGGGGATTTTTTAATGAGACATTTGTATTAAGCAAATAAATATTATTGTAGCCTAATAAATAACTAGAACTAACCAAATTTGAATAATGAAATAAACTAAATTTTCCATTCCTAAATAGACAAGAATAACCAAATTTGTCGAAAATAGAAATAGAAATCAAATTCTAGTAAGAAATGGTACAATAAATGTCTTATTAAGATCTAAGTAAAATCCAATCTTTAATGATAATCTAAATTTTCCTATTCCTTCAACTTCAATATTCTTTCCATAGCCTATATAGATGTATCTTTTAATATCATTTGGCTTTTGATAACTCAAGCAACCCTATGTAGACACAATGATGTGAGTTATTACACCAAAATCTAACCACCAAGTATGTTTAGGCACTAAAGTACAATTAACCTAAAAATCAAAATTAAAAACACACCTTTCTTAACACGCCATGCATGATAGTTAGTGTAATACTTTTATTGACCTTAGCAATAATCAATCTTAATTTTGATCTTAATAAAATTAATTTTGAGTATTTAATTTGTTTGTTTAAGTGTGTATAAGTTAGGACTCAATTGGAAGTTAAAATGAAGTATGAATATCTTGGGCTGATTCGACCTTTGAGATTCAAGGAGGCTTTCGAAATCCTTAGAGTTTTATAATGAGATAGTTATCTTCTTCAAATTTGAAGTAGACATCTTGAGATTTCTGAATTGAGATTACTTTTTAAAATTTGAGTTCACTTGGGTATGTAGATATTGAGTCAAAGTCAACATATGCAGCTGCTATTTTAGATTGCACAACTCTTAGTGTTTTAGAAATATCTTGAGCTACAGAAGTCCAATTAAGGTGATTCAAAATGATATGGAAATTTAAGTCAAATATATATGACTTTTATGAAGAAAGTATAGGAAAATTAGAATTTCTCCAATAGAAAATCATAGTTTCAACTAGTGCACCATTGTCTAACAGTAGTCTACCATTTTAGATTGCATAGGCCTTAGTATTTTAGTAATATCTTGAGCTAAAGAAGTCCAATTGAGGTGATTAAAAATGATATGGAAAACTACATAAAATATCTATAACTTTTATGGAGAAATTATATGCAAATTTGAACGTCTCCTATAGCCAATCACAGTTTCAATTCATGCATAGTAGTTTGACAACATTACTTTCAATAATTTAAAATTGTAAATGTTGGATTCAAAATATGGACTTTGGACACATTATTTGTACCTCTAATAACTATATTTTTGAGTTTTTATCTATATAAACACCTCTAGAACTGAATGGAAGTTAAGACATTTTTGCTTATTATCATTCTCTATCTTAACATTCATTAAAGTTCTCAAATTCACAAATATTCACTCTTTGTTTATAAATCTTGTGAGAGTTGGTTGTTTGTTAGAAATAGAATTTCTCTTCATCCTAAATCTTAGGGTAGATTAGTAGGGAAGTAAGATTTGCCTTTAAGGAATTGGTTTAAGTATTGTCCATTGAAACACTTGGGATTTGGTTTTTTGAATGAGCATTGAAACCTCCTGTTATAAGGTTATAAGAGTGAACCATAAAGCTTTTATGTAATCTCAATCTTATGAATGATATTGTGGATGATTGAAAATCCTAAATTAGGGATAAGTTAGGTGGAGATGTAGGATTATTATTGAATCCTAACTAATTAAATCATTTTGTTCTTCATTCTTCCTTCTTAGCATTCTTTCAATTCTTGCAAAAAATTATTTTTAGTTATGATTTTTATTTAATAGCCCTATTCACCCCCCCTTCTAGGGTTTTTTCAATTGGTATCATAACTTGAATTCTAGGAACTTCATTGCTAGAATATAAGATCATAATAAGTGAATCACAAATTATTTTTTCACTTAAACCGTTCTTCGATGGTAGTGACTATCCTCATTGGAAGTTCAAAATGGAGCTATACATTGATTATGATTCCATAAAACTTTGGGATATTGTCCTAAAAGGTTAGGAACCACCTACAACTACCATTGATGGTATGGTAACTACTCTAGCAACGAGTTAATGGAATAATGAGCAAAAAGAAGTAAATCATACAAATAAAAAGGTCATTATCACTCTAGTCTTTTATATGATAAGGGAAGAAGGAGGAAAGCTTCAACATTACATGTCAACTAAGGAAATGTGGAAGACCTTGGAAAATCATTATGAAGGCAACATGCAAGTTAGAAGTAAGAAGGTTCAACTTCATATGTATAAATATAAATTTTTCAAGATAAAGCCTCATGAGTCAATCATGGAGATGAAAAATTGACTTAACACTCTTATTATGACCCTTAAGAAACTTGGAAAGCATTTCTCCAAAGAAGAAGTAAACAACAAGATTCTAAGAATCCTACCTAATAAGGATTGGGAATCTTGGGTTACTTCAATTGAGGAAGCTTAAGACTTCTTAACTCTCTCTACCAATGTGCTTATTGGGAAGCTCTTAACACATGAGCTAACAATTAAGCAAAAAGGTGAAGAGCAAGAAGAAAATGAGGAGAAGAAGAAGAACATTGCCTTGAAAGCTTCACAAAATGATAGTGAAGAAGAAAATGTTAAAAGTTCTAGTGATGAAGATTATGAAATTGCCATTCTCACTAGAAACTTAAAAACGTTCTTGAAAAAGAAACATTCATCAAGAATAAGAGACTTCAATAAGAAGTATGAAGGAGAAGGTAAAAAGAAAAACAAAGACATTAATTGTTATGAATGCAAGAAATCAGGTCACATCCAAAGTGAGTATCCTAAACTCAAAAACAAGAGCAAAGGAATAAAAGAGAAGAGGAAGGCTTATAAGGCAACTTAGGATGACTCCCCTAAATAAAAAATGGAAGAGGAACAATAAGAAGTAGCCAATCTTTATTTCATGGCTCTTGAAAGCAAAAAAGAGGTACCATGTATATCTAATTCTTCATGTGATGATGATTATTGTTTGATGTGATGATATTGAAAGCTCTATGGTAAGGAAACTTTTGCTTAAATGCAAAAACTTATTATCTAAAAAGAAGCATTATAAGCATGAGTTATCTAACCTAACCAAGGAATTTGAAAAATTGAAAAATGAATTTTTTATTCCCATTAAATCAAATAATAAATTGTCTAATGATTTGAAAACTTTAAATTCCTTGTAAGATCAACTTAAGAAAACAAATAATGAAAATCAAAATCTTTCTAAGGAAGTCTTAAATTTAAAAAATTCCATTAAGAAACTCATTAAGGGAAAAGAATCTTTGAATAATATTCTTGACTCTCAAAAATTCCATGGAGAAATACATGGAAGTGGATATACCAATGGAATAACTTCCTTACCATCATCATATATTAATTTTGTTAAAGCCTCAAATAATTTTTCTCCTTCTACCTTAAAATAAAATGAGAGTCAAGCTTTCAAAGCTAAAACATCTCATGTGTCAAACACTCAAGGAAAGTCTCATAAGACTCAACCTTATATGACACAAAGAGGTAAGCATCATACTAGGAAAACATAACCTAAACATGCTTACATAGACACTAGACATAATACTTATATGCATGTTGTACAACATAATGCACAAACCAATCAAAATGCACATTGTCATTGCCAATGCATGTCTCATACTATGACTCGAAAAGAACTTTAGGAGACATACACCACAACATCAACAAAGGCATGCTTCACACATTAGAAATGCATATCCTCCTAGGAGAAATAAGTTTGCAAATGTTAAATGCTCATATTGCATGATCAAGGGACATACCAATAATGTGTGCTTTTATAGAATACTATATATGAACTTACTTCCTATGGACTATCTTGAAACTAACCAACTTAGAACAAGAAAGGTTTACATTAAAAAGAATGCTTAAATTGTCTTCTATAGGTGTGTTTAAAGTCCATAAGATAAAAAAGAAAATGGTATCTTGATAGTGGATGCTCAAGACACATGATAGGAGAGAATGAGCAATTCAACAAGCTTGATGCTAAGAATGGAGGACACATTACTTTCGAGGACAATGCAAAAGGAAAGATTATTAGCATTGGAGAGATTGACAATCCTCAATCCTTAACTATACACTATGTGTTTCTTGTTGATGGTCTTAAACATAACTTGCTTAGTATAAGTCAATTATGTGATATGGGAAATAAGGTCACTTTCTATCCTAAGAATTATTTTGTTAGTAGTCTTATTGAAGACAAAGTAATTTTTAGTGGTGAAAGAGTTGATAATGTTTATGTTATTGATTTGAATAAGATTGATAAAAAAGATATTGAATGCTTAATGTCAATTTCCTATGACACATGGACATGGCATAGAAGGCTAGGACATGCAAATTTTGAGTTGTTGAATGATCTTTGTAAACATGAACTTGTGATTGGTTTACCTAAGCTTGAATTCACTAAGAATAAACCTTGTGATGCTTGCTAAAAGGGAAAAAAAATCCAAGTCCTCATTTAAGCTAAAAAATGCAATGTCCACTTCTAGGCCATTTGAACTTATACATATGGATTTGTTTGGACCAACTAGAGTTGTTAGTCTCAGTGGTATGCACTATACATATGTATTGGTTGATGATTACTCTGGATCTACTTGGGTATGTTTCCTTGCTCATAAGAATGATGCATTTAAAGCTTTTAAAAAGTTTGAAAAAAGAGTTCGAAAAGAAAAAGGTTTTTGTATTTCTTCTATTAAAAGTAATCATGGAACCAAGTTTGAAAATGAATTTTTCAAAACCTTTTGTGATGTAAATGGTATTTCACATACATTCTCTTTTCCTAGAACTCCTCAACAAAATGAGGTAGTTAAAAGGAAAAATAGAACTCTTATAGAAATGGCTGGAATAGTGCTTCATGAGAATAATTTGCCTCTAAACTTTTAAGCGAAAGCCATTAGCATGTCTTGCTACATTTCAAATAGAGTTTTTAAAAGACTAATTTTGAATAAAACTTCTTATGAGTTATGAAACAATAGAAAACCCAAAATCTCATATCTAAGATTATATGGATGTAAGTGCTTTATATTAAACGCCACAAATAATCTTGGAAAATTTGATTTTAAAGTTGATGAAGGAATTTTCCTAGGCTATTCTTTTTCTAGTAAAGCATATAGAATTTTTAATAAGAGAACTCTAGTAGTTGAAGAGTCAATGCATGTTGTATTTAATAAATCAAACTCACTTAGTCCTGGAAAGGATATTTTTAGTGTTGATGATCTTGTTGGTAATGATGAGATTGTGGAAACTGAAGAAGAAAATACTAGTAAGCCTTTGGAACTTGAAGGTATAATACATTTAGGACTTTGGTATCCTAGGAGTTCATCCTTTGACTTGATTAGTTATTCTGATGCAAACTTTATTGATTGTTTACTAAATAGAAAAAGCACTTCTGAAACTTGTTAATTTTTAGGATAATGTTTAGTTTCTTGGTTTATTAAGAAACAAGTTTGGGTTGTCTTGTCCATTGTTGAAGCTGAATATATTGCAGCAAGTCTTTGTTATTCACAAGTTTTATGGCAAAAGCAACAGTTGTTAGACTATAGTGTAAAACTTAATCACATTTTAATCAAATGTGATAATACAAGTGTTATTGACCTTAGCAAAAATCTCATTCAGCATTCTAGAACTAAGCATATAGACATCATACATCACTTCTTGCATGATCATCTTCAAATTGGTGATATCTCACTTGAATTTATTGATACAAATAATCAACTTGTAGATATCTTCACCAAACCTCTTAATGAAGAGAGATTGAATTTCATTACGCATGAACTTGGCATGATTGATGGTTCTAGTTTATCTTGATTTTATGTTTAATTAATAGTTGAACTGTTTTCATGTGAAATCATGTTATGCTTATTGATAACTTTGATTGATAAATGTTTTGATTTTGATCTTTAATTTTTTTTATGGTTGTCAATTCATATTTGGTTTATCTTTTTAAATTTCCTTTTGTATTTTGTCAAAGGAGGAGAAATAATTTGAGTTTGCATGTGTAACTAGTTAATTTTTTTAACTTGTGTACTTAGTTTTTTTTTTTAATTTTAAAACTCCTTTAAAAATGTGTTTATGTTATATTTTTGTTTGATATAGGGGGAGAAATTTTATTTAAATTTTTACATACATCTTGACATTATAAGTATCACTAATTTTGTCGTATATCATATATGACAAAAAGGCCTTATTTTGCTTACTTTGTTTATGTATGACATTGATTTTATAAAGATTTTGTGTATCTTTGTTTTCATTTCCCTTTATATCTCTCTCTTTTCTTTTTGTTTTTGACAAAGGGGGAGAAATATATTTGAGTTTGTTATTTGTTGCTATACATGTGCATAATATTTTATTATTATATTTATACATGCATAATTCATGTATAATTTCTTCTTAGGAATTGTTTTGATATTTGATAAAACATGAATAATTTTACAAAGATTTGGTTTATCTTTGCTTTGTTCCTATAGGAATTTTGGTCCCTTAAGGTTCATTTCCCTTTATATCTCTCTTTTTCCCTTTTGCCTTTGTACAAAGAGAGGAAAATATGTTATGGATAATTTGTGTTTATTTTTTTATGTGCTAAGTGCTACATAATTGATTAGCTAGCTAAGCTATATATGCTTATATGATAGTTAAGCTCATCTAACATCAACATTATTGTTATATGTGTTGGGATTCGTGATTAAAAAATGTAGCGAAAATTCAAACTTTTAACCATAAACCTTAACCCGAATCCAAGTAATTCGATTAAATGATTTAGAACTAGGATTTTCAAATCTTACCACAAACATAGAAGAGACAAGATTGTTGGAAGGTAGAGAGGAGGTTCACTCCAGTGAAACCTTACCTCAAGATTTTGATTTTGATAGTTCGAATCAAGATGTCTCTAAAAGAATCCGTCCTCCATAAGCATCCACACGAACATCCCTTAATTAAAATGAAAATTTTATGTGCTAGCACTTCTCTTGATTTCTCACAAATCAAGAAAAAAAGCACTTTGTGTTTTAGTTTTTCTAAGAGGAGAAAAATGAATTTTGGTGGCTGATAATTGAGTTAGTGAAACCCTAGAGAATATAACATATTTATAGACCTTTAATTAGGGTTTCACTTACCAAAACAACTTTTGGTAATTTCTCAATTATTATTATTCTGATTTTATTTAAAATTAAATCAAATATAATATCCCATTTATTTAAGATAACCTTTACCTTAAATAAATAAAAAAACTATTTATTTATTTCCATAGAGCATATTTGGGCTTCTTAAAACCATATTCATTTTTGGGCTTGTTCTAAGCGTGTGACCCTGTAGGTTCACATGACATTGACAGTGGGCCTTAGTTCTCTATTTAGGCCTACAAGTCATAAGTGGCCTCTAGCAAGACATTATGACTACCCAAGTCATGTGAAGTCAATAATCTGATATAACCTAACTTATAATAAATATTATAATCCCTTTGTCACATGATATCTTGATTAATATAAGGCATAGTTTCTATCATCCTTATATAATTCAATCATATTATTTCTTGAATCTAAGTAGACTGATAATGATAACTCTTTATCAATTCACTTTAGCATGACCATGCATTTTCCTTAGTCTATCTTATCAAGGGGCCCATAGATATCTTACTCAGATTAAATGAGGAACAAATTCCTTCTCAATCACTCACATTCCTCACATAACTCATTTCATATCCAACAACAATCTATTTAATCATCCTTTTAAAGACAATGTTAGATTGTGTCAAAATATATAATAGTTATGTAGAAATCCATGATGATGTCAAGGTCAAAGGACTAAATCAATATTATTATGATGAGAATTACTTATGACAATTATCTATGTAATATTCTTATGATGGATTAATCCAACACATTATTTCCCAAATAAGTACCTATGAGTTTACTTAATATCTCATATTTATGATTAGTAAAACATAATCATCAATCAATATCATACTAGCCATAACATATTGTTATGACTAGGGATAATTTGAATAGAACTCATATTTAATCTAAGGGTTTTACTATCAAATCACATACTTGATGACCTTAGTAAGAATTTACTACTCAAGTAATTATTATAACACAAAATGATAATGAAAAATGCCTCTTTATTAAATAAAAAGATAAAGTCAAAACATGGTCATACATAATTGACCTAGTACATATCACTAACAATATGTACTATTTTTATGATGTATTTTAATGGCACTATATGCATATATATTTGAAATTATTTCCTCATATTTCCCAACATTTATTTAAATAACCATGTTATCATATTTTATGTTTTTAATACATTTGTCATAAGAATGCCATGTTTTTATCCCCCTTGCTATATTTTATGTTGTTTTTATTTCTTTTGTCAAGGGGAATAGTCTATAAATTTATATTTCTTATCATGTTCATATTTGTAGGGGGAGAAATAAAGAACTATATTTTATTTCATTTGGTATCATTATTATTACAAATATTATCACACACTTTACTTTGTATTATTTTTTATCAAACTCAAAATAAGTTTGTCAAAATCAAAAGGGGGAGATTGTTGACCTTAACAGTAATCAATCTTAATTTTGATCTTAAAAAAATTAATTTTGAGCATTTAATTTGTTTGTTTAACTTTGTATAAGTTAGGATTCTATTAGAAGTTAAAATGAAGTATGAATATCTTGGGTTAATTTGTCCTCTGAGATTCAATGAGGTTTTTGACATCCTTAGAATTTTATAATGAGAAATTTATCTTCTTCACAATTAAATTAGACATCTTGATCTTTCTTAATTGAGCTTAATTTTCAAAATCTGACTTCATTTGTGTATGCAAATATTGAGTCGAAGTTAATATATGTAGTTGCCATTTTAAAAATTTCACAACTCTTAGTATTTTGGAAATATCTTGAGCTACAGAAGTCCAATTGAGGTGATGCAAAATGATATGGAAATATAAGTTAAATATTGACAACTTTTATGAAGAAATCATAGGCGAATTCAAACGTCTCTAATAGAAAATCATAGTTTTAACTTGAGTATTGTTGTTTGACAGTAGTCTGCCATTTTAGATTGCACAGGCCTTAGTATTTCTGTAATATCTTAAGCTACAGAAGCCCAATTGAGGTGATTCAAAATGATATGGAAATCTAAGTCAAATATCTACAATTTTTATGAAGAAATTATAAGAAAATTCAAACATCTCCAATCGCCAATCACGGTTTCAATCAGTGCACAATAGTTTGACAGTATTCCTTTCAATAATTAAAAATTATAAATATTGGATTCAAAATATAGACGTTGGACACATTATTTGTACCTCCAAAAATTATATTTTTAAGTTTTTATCTATATAAACACCTCTAGAGCTAAATGGAAGTTAAGACATTTTTGCTTATTATCATTCTCTATCTTAACATTCATTAAAGCTCTCAAATTCTCAAATATTCACTCTTTTTATAAACCTTATAAGAGTTGATTGTGTGTTAGAAATAGAATTTCTCTTTATCTTAAATCATGGGATAGATTAGTAGGGAAGTGAGATTTATTTCTAAAGGAATTGATTTAAGTATTATCCATTGAAACACTTAGGAATTGGTTTTTTAAGTGAGCCTTGAAAACTCATGTTGTAAGGTTGTAAGAGTGAGCTATAAAACTCTTGTGTAATCTCAATCTTATGAATAAGATTGTAGGTGATTAAAAATATTAACTTGGGGATAAGTAAGGTGAAGACATAGGATTATTTTTTAATCCGAACTCTTTAAATCATTGTGTTCTTCATTCTTCCCTTTTAACATTCTTTCAATTCTTGCAAAGAATTATTTTTAATTCTGATTTTTATTTAATATCCCTATTCACCCCTTCTAGGGCCTTTTTAACTTCTTTATATGCCCTTCAACTCCACAGAAGAAACAACTACTACCTTCTTTTTCATTAGGTTTCTTTTGTTATTTCTTTTGAGGTGCTATAGTTAGTAGGTTCCTTATCCTTCATTTTTTTCTTTTCCTTGCCTTTATTTTTAGAGGTAAAGGTCAAGTGAGCACTTTCTATCTTATCTTGCTTCAACCTTTCCTCTTTTTAGACATATTGCGAGATGAGCTCATTCAAATACCAAGTCTCCTTTTGACAATTGTAGCTCACCTCAAATTGGCTAAACTGTGTCAGAAGAGATATCAAAACCAGATGCATAAGCAAATCATTAAAGAGTTCTAATTTAAATGCTTTTAATTTATAAGTAAGATAAGACATCTCCATGATATACTCTTTAATATTGCCTTTGCCCTTATACCTTATTGAAATTATATTTGTTAAAAGTGTACTAATTTTAACCTTTTCATTTTTAACAAAACTCTTTTCAACATTTGTAAGGAACTTTTTAGCTGTAGTGATCTTTTCTAACATTGTGCCCTTAAATGCTTTTTTAATGGCCTTCTTCATGATCATCATACACATGCAATTTAATTTCTCCACCTTTTCATATCCCTCTTTTCATTAAAGGTACTCTTATTTATAAGAGGTAGAGGAGAATCAACCCTTAACGCAAGGTCGAGATCCATTACTTCGAGAACTATTAAAAGGTTTTCTTGCCATGACTTAAAGTTAGTACCATTTAGCATAAGAATAAAATTGATGATAGCAATAATATTAGTAGGTGTATTCATAGTTGAATAGAGAATAACAAACAGCCAAAACAACCTCATATAAGTCCCAAAACAAATTCAGTAATAAATTTAAATAATGGTAAATCTATCTCAAGATATTGAACACTCCATTAATATTTTGTCTTTGGAAAAATATATTAACTTGTAAGTGATGTCTTGGTATAGTAATCAAACACTGATAATAAGAAAATGTTGAACAACAAATCTTCCTTTGGACCAATTTATTATCCATATGTAAAACTGAATAATCATCACATGTTTATTACCATAAATGCACAAGCAATTCTATTAAATACTAACATTCCTTTGGGCTAGTCAATAACCACATAAGTTGCATGCACACAACCATTTATATTTTAAAATAAATTAATCCCAACATGAGAGCTCATTTTGGTGAGATGTTATTTCAATTAATTTATCTTAAAATATATATAACCCTACAGTTTGAATTTAAAATTGTATCCAAAATTTCTCAATTGCATAAATTACACACAAAAAATAAATAAATTTCTTAATTGCATTACTGCATTATTTTTAATTAATCAAATCAATCAAAGTCATGTAAATATGTAATATATATACAAACAGGTTTGCAAATCAATAAGAAAAAATAAACCTAGCATCAGTAAACATTTGCAAACCCAATCAAACATAAAACAAAAGATGGATATATACCATATGCATCGATTTATATTGAATGCATTAACTCATGTTTACCAAAAATAAAAAAAATGACAAGACACATATTGAAAAAAATTGCAAAGCTTTTCCATTAATAATAATGGACATCAATAGCATCAATTTTAAAAAAAAAATTATACCCACATCTATATATAAATCGAAATATAATTGGTTACTACATAATTATAACATGAATTTTAGTCATTTTCGCCAATCTATTATATTTTAAAAATTATGGCAAATTAGTATATGAACTTTTCAATTTGTTGCAAATCTATCCACGATCAAAATAGCATGTGCCCATATTGAAATGACATGATGACATAGCATGCATGTACATTTATTTGCTAAAAGTAAGGATATACTCACAAAAAAAGATAAAAGTTAAAGATATATTTGCAAAAAATATGAAAGCTAAGAATACAAAAATTACTAATTTTTCTTCTAATTTCCTCGTCGGCAAATAAATTTACATATACATACCATGTTAGCATGCGATGTCATCATGGGCACATGCTATTTTGATCATGGATAGATTTGCAATAAATTAAAAAGTTCATATGCCAATTAGCCATAATTTTACAATAGGATGAATTGGCAAAAATGACTAAAGTTCATGGTAGAATTATGTACTAACCTAAGTTCATGGTAGAATTATGTAGTAACCTAATATAATTGATACATATAAGAGACAACACAAGCAAGCAGGTCTATTGTTATTTTTTTAATGAATTGAATCCATCAACAACACCATATATATATATATATATATATATATATATATATATATATATGATAGTAAAACTTTGAATATATATAATTTTACACACACACACACATACATATATCCATCTAGTTGTATTCAATAATAATAAAATAAATCACTATATACTCCAATTAAATCATGGAGCCACATGAATAAAAAATTATATTCACTAAATAAACAATAAAATATTCCCAATGATTGAACATGAGTGGCTTTGATACCACTTGTTGGGAAAATCCTCAAACTAGATTAAAACTCTAGAACCAATTCTCATGTAAAATCAATAGAAAACATAACACGATAGTAGTGGAAGCATACTTGAATCCATGATTAATTCCCTTACAGTCATGCGGATGACCTTGTACGTTAGTACGTTTTCTAAGAGAAAGCCTTTAGGTTTTCTCTTTGCGTCCTCTCTAATGATGGGATTTAGAAAGAAGCATAATGATAATGATACTTATCACCTAGGGACCATGACCACCTATATATGTAGATAACTTTTATGTTATCTTTTGACATTTCTATTTTAGCCCATCATTAAAATAGAAATTACCCACTACCCTCTACATATTAAAGGCCTCACACCCTTTAAATACACTAAAGCCTAACTTATCCAAATCCAAATGATCAATTTTAAAGGGGCTCACCTTATATGATAGCCTGCAATACATAATCATTTACATATAAGTCCAATGTTGAATTAAGGGTCCAACAATATAATTTCAATTTTTTTTAGTTAATAAAAAAAAACATAATTTATTGTAGGTTACATTATAGGATAGTTATTCTCATATCACTCATCACAAAAAGATAATAAATTTTCATCAGCATTTGTTGGTTCAAGTGACAAAGAGCTTGAATCCCCTTAAGTAAGAGTTTGGATTTGAATCTTATATATAGAGAAAATATCTTTTTGGTAGGGAGTTACAAAACTTCTAAATGAATTGAATCGATTTAGTTTGGTGCAGTTTGCTTGCTCTATATTTTCGTTTTTATGAACCAAATTGAACTAAACTAAAATTTGATTTGGTTCAATTTAATTAGTTTTATATTTAAAAAATTCAGTTAATCGACCGAAAAAACCAAAGTTGTATTTTTAATTTTTTAAATAGTATAATAATTCAATAAAAATATTAAAATAATTAATTTTTATAAAAATTCAGTTTGGTTTTCATTTTAAGAATTTAGATTTTCAATTCGGTTTGGTTAGGTTTAGTATGGTTAAAAAAAAAAGCTCAAAACTGATTAAACTGACCTAATGCATACCCCTAAATATTGGAAAAGTTTTGCCTCTTTTATGAGTCTACTCGACACTAATTTTAATTTAATTAGAATTCTTGTAGTTGTCTAATAATGAGATATCAAATACATAATAATAATAATATTGTGGATGGTGACCATGCAGATTCGAAGTAAAAAAATTCATAATTAATTGCTTATGTAAATGGAAATACTAATTTTACCCTTCTTTATTGACTATATAATTTTGGAATTGAATACAAAAGACCATTATCATTTGAAGAAAATTATCATGATAAATCATCTAATGATAAGAAGTGATAAAAGAATTTTCTCATGACGAATACTTGGAACATGAAATCACCATAAACTTTATATAGAGGAAAAAAGAATGATTGTGATTAGATTAGTTAGTGTAGAAATAGAATAAGATTCATCAATAAGATATAACCATTAGAATAGAAAAGATATTCTCTCGATCAATAGTGTTCATAGTCTTTGATGTATAGTGTCATATGATCTTAACCAGTAATCATCCACTTGCCTCCTTCTTTTTCTATTTTTTTTATCTTTATAATTATGTTTATATATCAGCATGTTTTCATAACTTTGTTGTTGATGGCTTTTTGGTGTAGATGGATTGACAAGTTTGCCGTCCTTTGTTTCGCCTGGATTGCTGAGGTGCGTTAGGCTACTGCTGGCTTTATCGTTGCCTTTTGTTTTGCTTGGTTTATGTCTTCTTGCAATTATATGAAGGAAGACGACCTCAGTTCCTCAATGGTTTGGCAAAGGAAAGTGTGGGTCAAGATCCAGTGCCTGAAGGAAGGAAAGAGTAAATTCCAAATATTTTTTCAATGTCTGGACACAAGCTTCATGATTAGTCCACGATGCTTCATGATTAATCCACGACATCATCAACTCAAGATTGTCTTACTTGATGAAGAGCACCATATTGCTATCTTTCATGGTGGTACTGTTGCCGCCATTGTAGTTACATAGTGGTGTTATTGTTCACCTCAAGTCATTAGGGTTACAAACCATAATCTTCGCCCTTTACAATATAAAAGAGAACATATGGTTTTGGGATTATCTTAGCCCTTCACAATATGTTTCAATTTTCATCTAATATATTCTGCTATGGTTGTTAAAAAAAGAAAAAAAAAAGAATAAGATTCTCTAGGGGAATGAATGGTTAAATTCTCCAAGCTTGAGTGAGCGAGGCAGAGCCTAATATACCATAAATATTCAAGCCGGAAGCTATACTTAGGCAGCAGTGTATTAATATAATTAATCCTACACAATATCTTGACCCACCATTGCCAAAGGTAAAGTTTCAACCGCTGGATAATATAAATTTGTCACCATTCGTTGCAACAAATTTTCATTTGAGAATCCAATTCTTTGACTCAAATTCTACCATTTAAACCACTGAAATCGTGGTCCCTATATGATGCATTTAGTTCCGCCCCATTTATATTAATTTATAAAATCTTTTAAGCTTATTGGTATGAAAAATTCAAATCTTTATGATTTTTACGATTTTATTTCAATTTTTTAATTTTAATAAAAATATCCCAAATCTCATTAATTTTTGACAATTTTAGAATAAATAAACAGTTGGTCAAAATCGAATAAAATATGCTAATATGACATCTATAAAATGTTAAATTTACTCTTTGTGTTGTAAAATTCATACAGGTCTATTGGTGTAAAACATTTAAACGTTTACGACTTTTAGCAATTTTATCCCATTTGTGTGTGTGTCTGTGTGCTCGTGCTTGCGTTTGTGTATTAAAGTATGACAAATTTTCTTTGAATGTTAAAATTAGATATTTTTTCTTTCAAAAAAAAAGTTACATGCTTTTAAATATTTTCAAATAAATAATTACAAAATTTTGATTTATCTAGAGTGATAATTATTTATATTAAAAATATCTATATTTTTAAAAATCATTATAATGAAAGTCATTTATAAACTTAACAATATTCAATAGTAAATATATTTTTTTTATTATTATGTATGCATTTTATTTAATTTTAAATAAATATTTATTTATATTAATAAATTGAATAAACTAAAATATTTTATTAAAATTTAAAAATTGGAATAAATTTGTCAAAATTTTCAAAAGTTTGGATTTTTTATATTAATAAACCATTATGGATTTAAAAAACTTAAAAGGATAAATTTGACATTTTATAAGATATTATGACAATATCTTATTTAATTTTAACTAAAAAGCTATTTATGCTAAAATTATCAAACATTTGTCAAATCGGAACATCTTTACTAAAATTAAAAAAGTGGGACAAAATTATAAAATATTACAAATGTTTGGATTTTTCACACCAATAGACCAATCTTCTAATATATGCCATTGTGTATATCATTTTTTTTTTTTAATTATGTGAATGCCTTCTCATGGGTTTAGCTATAAAATATTAATAATATCATTTATTTATGTCATATTAGTCGACATATATGTACAAAAAGAATTTTAAAGTATACAGTTAAAAGTAAGTTTTTTGCTTTTTATTTTTTTCATGGAGAATGCTAAGCTTGTCAATTAGTATTGGAACTCTCTAAGAAATATATATATATATACACACACACGGTTTTAAATTATTCAGAATGTAATATAATTTCTATTTTCTTTTTTAGTTTATAACAGACTTAATTGACTGTAGGTTACATCATAGAATAATTATTCTCGCATCGCTCATCATAAAAAGACAATAATTTTATATCAACATTTCTTCATTGAAGTGGTAAAGAGTTTAAAATTTTCTAAATAAGAGTTTATATTTAAATTTTATATATGAAGAAATCAGAAATTAATAGAGATGTGCAAGACTTTTGAGTGAACCGAATTTATCTAGATCAATACATTTTGCTTATTTTATATTTTTAATTTTATGAACTAAATTGAACTGAACTAAAATTTTAATTCATTTTCATTTCCTTTTATACTTAAAAAAATTCAATTAACTAAAATAACTGAATAAATCAAAATTGTATTTTTTATTTTTTAAATGTATAATAAAAATATTTAATTTTTGTAAAAATTCAATTTGGTTCAGTCAATATGATTAAAAATTTAGATTTGGGAAAATTACTAATATCCTTTTGAGGTTTCTTCTAATTAATTACTTCGTCTGTATTATTTTAAAAGTTTCTTAAATACCTCTTGATTCCATAAATTATTTGTCTCTTCTATTATAATTATACATTGAAAATCATTAATTTTAGCACCAAAACAACACAGTAGAATTGCGCATTGAGCGCTTACATAGTTCACAAGATATATCATGCAAAATTCTATTAGTTTAATGGAGTTTTAAACCAATAGAAATATAATAGTTAATTTGAACAAATTTCAAGGGTGTTAGGATTTTCTCTTAGTTTAATTCTAGTTCTAGTTTGGTTCAACATGATAATAAAAATAGTTCAAAACTGACGGAATTGACTAAATGCATACCTCTCAGTACTTGCAACATGAAATTACCATAAAACTTTACGTAGAGAAAAATAGAAAGATTGTGATCAGATTAGTTGGTGTAGAAATATATTAAGATTCTCTCTGAAAATGAGTGGTTAAATTCTCCAAGCTTGAGTGAGTGAGGCAGAGCATAATATACCGTAAATATTCAAGCCGGAAGCTACACTTAGTATTAATATAATTAATGCTACACAAAATCTTGACCTACCATTACCAAAGGTGTTTGGTTCACTAGTGCTAGTGGAGAGGTGCGTGCTGCTGGATCTTAAGGCTTCGTATATAAATCTCTCGAGTAAAGTTTGTTCAGACCCAACTTTCATTTTTTTTTTTTTGCAATTAAAAATTCAATATTAAAAAAGAAAACTCAACATTTGGTTAAAGGGAGATTCTATGCTAATTTTATTTTTTTATCTAATTTTACTTTATTTATCATTGTTGGATCAACATAATTCTCACAATTAAATGGTGATTATTAATAAAATAAAATTTATTTTATTTTTCAAAAATTAGAGTAACGGTATAAAAGATCTTAGTTAAATTAAAAATTATAATTTTTCTTTTCATTTTCATCAAATACAAAATAAAACTTTACTTCTAGAGTTAAAAAATTATAGATTTAATTTTAAATCATTGCATTGAAATTTTTTTTCTCATTTATAGAAATAATAATAAAAAAATTATTACAAACCCTAACACTCTTTTTTTCCCCCTCTGTACTCTTCTTTAAAAAACTTTCATTTTCAATCACCCTCAATTACCTTTTAAGATTGATGGTGGGTCTTTTTTTTTTTAATTCAATAAATATAAATTCCTTATCTGTTTATTTTTTTTTAAATTATTGAATCTTCATTCATAAAATTTTTACCTTCATGTGATTGTATTTTTTTAAAGATTATAAATATTTTTTTTATCGTGAAAATTTTAGTGATACTTTTACAATTAACTTCATTTAAAAGATTTACAATTTATGAATTATCGAGTTAAAAATTAAAAAAAATGCTTTGTTAATAGGAATGGAGAATAGTAATAAAATTTTTTTATAAATATTATTATTGTTTTTTATCAATGTGCATCTTTAATTTTTAATTAATGATTATTTTTTAATATGACAGCAATTTTATAGGGTATAAAAATAAAAATAAAATAATAAAAGAACACAGAATAAGGTAAAAAAGAGCAGAAGAAGTTACAGCAAATTAATAGGGTACGGCCCATGTGGGCAGCTTTTTCTGCAGCAAGGCAGCCGTTGATGCCACCTAACAATAAAAGTAAGAATCTGATGCTACTTTTCAATGCAAAGAACTGGAAAATCAACAAATGATAAAACCATTGATTGCGTGAAGTTATCAACCATAAAAAAAGGCTTTTAGAATATTAGGACCAAATCCAAAAAGTTTATAAAGCGTCAGAAGGGTGCAATTAATTTTTTGTTTTCTATTTAATTACGAAGCTGTCAATGACCTTTTTTTTATGATACCAATGAATCAACCTTTTCGCATATGCCTAATATTTTTTTATTTATTTCTTTTTTAACTCTCAAAAAATATTCTCTCTTTAAATTTTTTATTTTTGAATAATTTTCATCAACGCATTTTTCATGCCTATAATATATATATATATATATATATATATATATATATATATATATATATATATATACACATTTTTCATGCATTATTATTTTTTGGGACTTAACTTTAAGTGTCAAGAGTAGGCTCAAACCAATTTGAGTTTTGTGAATTTTTTTTATTTCCTTTTAATTTGTTTTTATTGAATTATTCTTTTTAAATTGAATCCTCAATTTTTATTTTTAAATTTTATTTTCTTATTTTGATATTTATTAAGTCTAAATAAATTTTTCATCAAATTATAGTCATATCACAGTCAAACTATTTTCGTTAAATTTTCAACTTTTCATGTTTCATTTGGTAGGTTTTAAATGAATTGTTACATTTAATTAAATTCTTGAACTTTTGTAATTTCTAATTTTTATATCCTTTAATCGACATATTTGAAATATGTGTCTATAAAATATTGTGTAATGTAACTATCTAATAATTTTTTTATCATGTAAAATATTTTTTATTTGTAAATGTAAACTTGACTTGAAATTGGCTCATAAAAACTCGAATTTAGCTTATTATTTAATTTAATATTTTTAATTATTTAATTTTATATTTAAATAAGATAATTTTAATTTACTTTCAATTTTTAATAATAGAAAATTTTCATTTCTAACTTCATATTTTTATTAAAATATTTATACATCAACATTTTTAAAATTATTTTAGATATGTAATATCTATTAATATAGTACCATAAAATTTGAATAGCATAAAGTATGACTTAAATTCAATCTTTGCCATATCAAATATTAAACTTATAAAGTAATAATAATACAATTTAATTAAAATCCATAGATCAATTGATAATTGAATTATTTTTAATAATAAAATCAAGTTAAAATTTTTAACATAAATTTATGAAATAATTTAACTAAATTTTATTATTTAAATAATTTTAAAAATAATTTGTGAAAATTTATTATTAATTTTTAACTTAATAATAAAATTAAGTTAAAATTTTTAACATAAATTTATGAAATAATTTAACTTAATTTTTATTTAAAATAATTTTATTAAATAAAACATTTAACTTAGTAAATTTTAATTAAATAATAAAATTTGGTTAAATTTAACTTAATTTTATTGAATAATTTTTTTGAACTCAATAAAATTAAGTTATATTTTTTAAATTAAATTATGAACTAATTTACTTAATTTTATTGAATTAAAACTTTATATTAAATATAAAAATAACTAAAAAATATTAGATTAACAAATAATTAAGTTCAATTAGAACTTGAATTTTTACGAGCTAATCTTGGGTCAAGTTTAAATTTATAAATAACCAATATTCTACATTATATAAATTGTTGACCATTCACATGATCAAGACTTAATCTCCCTTATTTTGACATTAATAATTCAATTTTGAGTTGTTAATAGGTGTGATTGGAGTGTATATAAGTTAGGTTCAAGTTAGAGCTCATTTAAGGCTTGAAAAGTTAAGTTGTGCTTGAAGGCATGGATGCATGAACTGAGTCATAATCATAAGCATTCTTACGATCCAATTTCTTGAAAATACTTAAGTAAAGAAAAGGGGTGAAGACCTTTATAGTCTCAGTCATGACTGTAAGCTGCTTATGATCGAGGCTTAATCTTCCTTATTTCTAATCTCCATTATTTTGCTTTAATAATTCAATTTTGAGTCATTAATAGGTGTGATTTAAGTGTATATAAGTTAGTTTCAAGTCAGAGTTCATTTAAGGCTTGAAAAATTAAGTTGTGCACGACAGTAGGGATGCTTATGAATTAAGTCACGATCATAAGCATTCCTATGATCCAATTTCTTGAAAATGCTTAAGTAAAGAAAAGGGATGAAGACCCTTATGGTCTCAGTCATAACCGTAAGGTTGCTCATGAGGAGGAAGCTCACAGACATGAGCATGGAAACATGCTTGTGAGATAAATGAAGCCAATTTAAGAATTTAGGTAGTGACCCTTATAATTATGGGTCACAATCGTGAGTAGGGTCACACATGTGATTAAAAATGATCACGGTCATGAGGATGATCACACAAGAAGAACAAAAAAAGATAGTGACCCTCACAATTCTAATCACAATCATGCATAGTGTGATCACGATCATGATCTAGGTTATATGATTATGATAAAGATGAAGTCTAAAGTGAAACTTGAAGATAGTGACCCTCACAATTAGGGTCACGATCGTGAGGATGGTCATGATCCATCTAGCACTTCTCTAATGGTCAAACTCAAGCTGTAACAATAGGATTATTGGAGGTCATAATTATGATAAGAGTAGTCACGATTGTGAGCAGTCAAAAAATTGAAAAATGTTGAAAAAGCAATTAATGATTAAAAGATGCATGAAGATAATGGAATGCATTTCTAACAACTATTTTTTATCTACAATTATAAATACATGTTATAAAGCCTCATTAAAGAGGTTAGAGAGTTTGGTGAAATTGTAAAAACTTTGAAATTTTTTTGTGATCATATTCTGATTTATTATAAATTCATTCTTTGAAAGTTATTGGGGTTTGTTAGTGTTTAGGTGATCTTCATATACTCCTTTCTTGGGTTAAATTATAAGGTAGTGAGGTACTAATTCACTTAAAGTTTAAGTTTTGCAACATACTTGGTTGTATATTAGTCATGAGTTGGCCAGGAAAACTCAATTATAAAGATTTGAGTTTTAACTAGAAAAATTTTCATTGTAAACAATTTAAGTTAATAAATTGATGTGGGGTTAAAAATCCCAACTTAGGGATAAATTAGGTGGAGATGTAGGTTTTTTGATAAACTGAACTCCTTGAATTTCTTGTGTGAATCCTTTTTTCTCTTTTTCTTTAATTTCTTTTTAAAATCTTAAATCCCCTTTTAATTTTCAGCCAAATCTCAGTTAGCGCTATTCACCTCCAAGATTTTTTATAAGTTTCATTGCACAATATTATATTAATATATGTTTCATATATGTCTATTAAAGGATATAAAAATAAAAAAAATAAAAGTTCAAGAATTTAATTAAATGTAATAGTTCATGAAGGTCGTGCTGAATGAAATTTGAAAAATTCAAATTTATCAAAAATAGTACAACCTGACAATAATTTAATAAAAAATCTATTTAAATTTAGGATGTCAAATTAAGGATATAAAAATTAGAAGAATAAAAGTTTGAGTATTCAGTTAAAGAAAATAATTCAATAATAACCTATCAAAAGAAAATTGAAATGTTTAGGATTTTAAAATGATTAATTGATTGTTTATTTTGTTTCATCCACTAAAACCTTTTTTTTTCCTATTCACTTGAAAATTGCGAAAGATCCCAGGACTAAGAAACGCCTTCTCTTTTTTTATTTATTCTTGTTCTATGCCAATATTTGTGGACTTCACGTGAGCATGTTTTAATATTAATAAAGAGAATTTGGTTCCTAATTCGAAAAAAAAAAAGTGGAATGTAATGGTATTTTTGTTGAGATTTTCCTGTATTATAGATGTTCCTATTTTAAACGTTTCTTGTTTAGCTATTATTTTCTATATTTCTTGCTTCCTATTTGCTTCTTATTCTTTAGGTGCAAGCTTAGTTTTTTTCCTATATTGGATGTACAGATGCTTGTATATATAGCACACATTATAATCAATAAAGATTATCTTTTTCCCATTAATATTTTCTCATGGTATCAGAGCCTGGTTCAAACAAACTGAACCAGAATCCATTTTTTCAATAACATCAATGGGAGATCAAGAAGGAAGTTCAGAAAAGTCATAAAGTTCAATGAAAGGGGGAGAAATTATAATGCAGAATTATGATGATTCACTATATATTCCTCACCCTTCAGATCATCCAGGACTTGTGTTTGTCACCACACCTTTCACATGAGAAAATTTTGCTTCATGGAAAAACTCCATGGAAATAGCCTTGTATGCAAAAAGCAAGGGTGGATTCATTGACGGAAGTCTACAACTGTCCAACTCAGACTTACTAGATTTTGAGCGATGGAAAAGGAATGATGCTATGGTTAAAGCTTGGCTAAGAAATTCTCTAGCTAAAGACATACAGGAAAGTGTTATGTATACAGACACAACACAAGAGATATGGAATGAGCTTTGCGAGAGATATGGGCAAAGTAATGCACCTCGTCTTTACAAAGTAAAAAAGGAGTTCTCTAACCTTAGTCAAGAAGATGGACAACCCTTAACCCAATACTATACCAAATTCAAAACCTTATGGCAGGAATTACAAATTTGTGATCCTTTGCCCCATTGCAAGTGTGAAGCAGCAAAGGGATTTCAAGAACACCGAGAAAGGGAAAAAGCTCATAAGTTCTTACTGGGTTTGAACAGCAATTTTGATAGGCTAAGGTCTAATGTATTATCAATAGAGCCAACATCATAACTCAACAAAATTTTCTCTTTGGCACTGCAAGAAGAACAATAATTTCTCATGCAAAAGAACACAGATCAGCCATCAACTATAGAAGGTGCATCATTAACAAAGCTAAACAGTGGTGAAAAGAACTACTCAAACAAAGGCCAGAACTCAGGAAATTAGTCTAAAAAAATGTGTACATTGTGGCAAAAATGGACATCTTAAAGAAGAATGTTTTGAGATCATAGGGTATCCTCCCAATTGGAAAACTAATCAACAAAACCGTGGAAGCAATGGAAATGGTGCCTTGAGGCAACGACAAGGCTACAGTAATATAGCCACAATAGGATCCCGATCATCAAGTCCTGGTAAACAGCAATGGCACAATTTAGAACTAGGAAATCATGAACTTAATGCCGCATAACATCAAGTTCAACAAAATTTGGGACTAACAGCATATCAATGCTCCAAATTGCTGTCTTTTCTCACATCCTCTGCCAATTAGAATAATGGTAATAAAGGTTTAGCAAACTTTGCAGGTAAAAGTTCCATGACTAATGATCCTTGGATTGTTGATAGTGGTGCCTCCGATCATATGATTGGAGATAAGAGGCAATTTGACCACTATGTGCATGTTTTGACACACCCAAATGTAAAAATACCAGATGGTTCTTCCCTTTCAATCACTCATGTTGGTGATGTACGTATAACACCAAACATTGAGTTAAAGAAAGTCCTCTGCATACCTAGTTTTAAATATAACCTCCTCTCAATTTCTAAGATAACTAATGACCTGAATTGCTTGACTACATTCTTTCCTAATTTTTGTTTCTTTCAGGACCTACGTATGAGGACGCTAATTGGAGTGGGTAAGCTGAAAGATGGCATTTATCAAATGGAAGGAAGATATGGAATGGCAAGTCGAAGTGTTCTTGAAACAGATTATGCTTTATGGCACATGCGACTAGGACATTATCCCTTTAGCAAGTTTAAATTTATTTTTGAGAGATCCCCCTCTAGTGATTTATATGAAGTTTATGATGCATGTCATAAAGCAAAACAAACTCGTTTACCTTTTTCCATCAGCAATAAAAAAAGCATAAATTATTTTGACCTCATTCATGTGGATGTTTAGGGTCCTTATTCAATTCCTTCATTAAGTGGTGCTAATTTTTTCTTGACCATAGTAGATGATTATTCTAGATGTACTTGGGTTTATCTTATGAAAAATAAATCATAAACCTATGATTACCTAACCATGTTTTACCATCTTGTGCAAAACCAATTTCATTCCAGGATCAAAGTGATAAGAAGTGATAATGGGGGAGAGTTTGTTTCAAACAGAATGAGAGATTTTCTTACTAATCATAGGATAAAACACCAAACTGCATGTGCCTATACACCATAAAAAATGGGAGAGTAGAACGAAAGCACCATCATATACTTGAGGTAGCACGTTCTTTACGTTTCCATGCACATTTGCCATTAAAATTTTGGGTAGAATGTGTTCTTACTGCAGTTTATCTCATAAATTTAATGCCCACACCCATCCTTGCCAATAAAAGTCCCTATGAAGTTTTGTTTCATAAGAAACCTGATTATGAGCACTTGAGAGTTTTGGCTCTCTATCTTACGTCCATGATAAACCAAAAGATAAATTTTCACCTAGAGTACATCGTTGTATCTTCTTGGGATATCCATATGGAAAAAGGGGATATAAGGTTTATAATCTTGAAAAATAGAAATTGCTTGTGTCCAAAGATGTGATATTCCATGAAAAGATTTTTCCTTTCCAAACTAACACAAACTTGAATACACCCATTCCATCACTGTTGGTTAACCAACCACCTGATCTTATTTACCAGTCGGTACATTCTTCAGATCCTGCTACCTCAGACCAAATTGAGCCTATTCAGATTGACAATTATCCAAATGATGAAGCAAGCAAAGAAACTACCACAATGATCTCACCAGTCAGACCTCTATCTGTTAACCAAAACACACCTGAAATTCATCATTGCAGTCCCCAAACCAATAATCCCATACAACCTGAACCAATCAGCAATAATGAAAATAGCTCTTCTCCCTTTTAACAACCAGTCAGGTCCCGACATGTCTCCATAAAGCTTTTTGGTTTCAACTATGAGCTATTACCATCCTTAGCGCCATCACAAGGCTCCCCTCCATCAGTGAACTCAGGTATGTCCTATCCTCTTTCAAATTGTCTCTCTTATTCTCGTTTTACTAATAGCCACAAAGCTTTCTTGGCATCCATTTCTTCACTAGATGAACCTAAATTTTTCCATCAAGCGGTCAAAGACCTTAGATGGCAACATACAATGCAGTAAGAAATTCATGCATTAGAGGAGAATCATACATGGACTTTGGAACCTTTACCGCCAGGCAAACATGCCATTGACTCTAAATGGGTCTATAAAATTAAATATCAATATGATGGTACTATTGAGCGCTTTAAGGCACGTTTGGTTGCTAAGGAATTTGCTCAAATTGAAGGGTTAGACTACCATGATACATTTGCGTCGGTTGCCAAGATTATAACCTTGCGATGTTTGCTTTTAGTTGCTGCCATATGTCACTGGGAATTGCACCAACTAGACGTAAACAATGCCTTCCTTCATGGAGACTTGCATGAGGAGGTATACATGAAAGTCCCACAAGGTTTTGCTAAACCAGGTGATAATCGTGTTTACAGGTTAAGAAAATCCCTTTATGGACTTAAACAAGCATCATGAAATTGGTTCCAAACACTTTTTAAGTCCCTTCAATGGTTTGGTTTTCAGCAAAGTGCAGCAGATAACTCCTTGTTTACATTGGTATGAGATAATCATTTCATAGCTTTGCTGGTTTACGTTGATGATGTTGTTATAATAGGAAATGATCTGCATATTATAAGTCAAGTAAAGGACTATTTGAACTCGACTTTTCGCATCAAAGATCTTGGGACCCTCAAATATTTCCTCGGCATTGAAGTAGCACGCAACAAAGAAGGGATAACTCTTAGCCAACAAAAATATGCACTAGATCTTCTTGAAGAGGTAGGCTTATTATATGCTAAACCAACAAGTTTCCCCATGGAATCACAACACAATCTTGCTGCAAATGTTGGAGATCCAATATCAGATGTGGGAAAATATCCCCAGCTCATTGGTAGACTATTGTATTTGACCATTACACTCCTGACATCACTTACCCTGTACAGGTTCTAAGCCAATTCATGCAAGACCCTCGAGTGCCTCATTTGAATGCAGCATTTCACATTCCTCGTTACTTAAAGTCTGCGCTAGGCCAAGGCATTTTTCTTTCTTCTTCAAACTCATTACATTTGATAGCTTATTATAATTCGGATTGGGCAAGTTGTCCTATAACTAGACGATCAACCACTGGCTACATAGTCTTCCTTAGACAGAGTCCCATATCTTGGAAATCAAAGAAGCAAATTATGGTTTCTCACTCTTCAGTTGAAGCAGAATATCGGGCAATGGCAAATGCCATAAGTGAGTTATTGTGGTTACGCTCCTTGTTTATGGAACTCAAAGTCACATTATCCTCGCCTATGTCTCTCATATGTGACAACCAAGCTGCTCTCGATATTGTTGCTAATCCAGTTTTGCATGAATGAACAAAGCACATCGAGATTGATTGCCACTTTATACATGATCATTTGATTAGTAATGAGATACACACTTCTCATGTTCGTTCAAGTGATCAAGTTGGAGATCTTTTCATAAAGGCATTGGGATTCAAAAAGTTCCACCACTTGTTAGGCAAGTTAGGCATCTGTAATCTTTATGCTCCAACTTGAGGGGGAGTGTTGAGATTTTCCTGTATCATAGATGTTCCTATTTTAGATGTTCCTTGTTTAACTATTATTTTCTATATTTCTTGCTTCCTATTTGCTTCCTATTCTTTAGGTGCAAGCTTAGTTTTTTTCCTATATTGGATGTACAGATGCTTGTATATATAGTACACATTATAATCAATAAAGATTATCTTTTTCCCATTAATATTTTCTCAATTTTTTGCATGAAAATCTACATGACAATCAATTGATTTATCTTAGAAAAGGATTGAAGTTAGAGTATAGATAGTTAGTCCATTCCTTGGTTCAAAAGAATATAACTGATTTGTGCAGAATTGTGCATAGACTAATAAAAAATAACAAAACTTTTTAAATGATTTTTGAATGCTTCGGTGGCAAAAATATATATTAAAAAAATTTGCAATAAGTTTATTGATACGATTCATATATATATATATATATGAAATAAACTTAAATATATTAACTAAGTTGTTTCAAAAAAATGTCAATGGTTGTTGGGAAGCAATCGGGGAGTTTCCTTGGAGAATTTCTGGAATATGACATGGGTAATAATGTAGGTGTTTGGAGGAATTACATGAGGTTGAAACTTCTGCTTGATGTATATTGTTGAAAAGGCCCTATAGGGGGTGACTATAGCAATTAGAAAAATAAAGTAAATTAAAGATTAATTAACCACTAATTTAAGGATAAATGAAACTATTGAAATAGAGTAGAGGAGAAGATAAAAAAACTCAATAATCTAAAGAGTTCGATTTAAGAATTAAATCTACATCTCTACCTAACTTATCTTAAAGTTTGGATTTTGAACACCCACACCAATCTATTTCTTTGAGATTGAGTTTACAAGAGTTTAAAACTCACTCTTAAACCTTATATAAGCAAGAGTTTCTTGGCACCATTCCACCTAGCATTAGTTCCTCACTTCCCTTTCTTAACCCAGGAAATACAAGAAGAAGAATCTAGTCTAGCTTACAAAACCACACTTAAAGAAGAGTTAAATACAATAATTGAACTTATAATTGTTGAGATAATTTAATGTTAAGAGAAATTTATTCACAAACATATCCAACCTCTTAAATGATGTTTAATGAGGTATATATATAGTGAAGATATTATAATGAAGCTATTAAAGGCCATTGAAATCATCCCAAGTTTCTTGGTTAATGCACTTTAGTCATGCTCGTGAAGGAATTTGTGATCTAGCTCGTGAGCCTTGTCACACTTTGGTCATGCTTGTGACCTAGAGCGTGAGGGCTATTGGATTCCTTCTTGACAAAGGGGTTTTGAGGTTCATCTATATCACAACTAGGTCCCGATCATGACTATAACAATGACCTAGCGTCACTTCACTAACTTCTTGATATTTTGGTATTTTTTTAATTGTCTAGCTAATACACATAAAAAAAATCATTAGCACTTCAAAATTATGTTGTTAAAATCAAAATAAAGTTAGATTAAGCCTTAATCATGCAAATGGTTGACAATCTCCCCTTTTTTATTTTGATAAATAATTTTAAGAATTTAAATAATCAATTGTGAGGAGTGCGTGTTAGTGTAGCTCCCCTTCAACATATGCATCAATTTTCAGAGGTATTCCCCCTCACTTAGTGCATATATTGATTAATAGAGTGCTATATACCAAAAATATATAGAAAGTACACAAAATTAAAAGGTTATATGCTCAATATAAACTCATCCTTTCAACATTCATCATGTACAACATTTAATTGCAATCTTATTTGGACAGACAATATACATAATCATATTCATTTACAAATTCTCAACTAAACAACAAAACTATACAATTTCATTAATAATAAAAATGTGGTCCAAGACACATTACATGAAATGTAAAAAAGTGAAAACACTAAAATGTACAAACATAATATATATATATATATATATATATATATATATATATATATATATATATAATTGAAAGACAAAAAAAATAAAAAAGAAAAAAAAAACTTAAGATTCATCTCCTTTATGGGGGGAGGAGGAGAAGGAGGAGGAGGGTGAGCAAAAAGGGCATATTGGCATTTATAGCCTTGTCTCTTATAAAGGTAATGCACATCATATTAAAGATATGCAATTTGCTCATCCACCCCATCAAAATAGAGGTTAAAATTGGACTCTATTAAGGGCATTCTATCAAATAGATATCCAACCTAATGGGGTTCATCTTTAACCCTTGAGCACCCCTTGATGTGCCTTCAATTCTTGCTCTCTTCCTTTGAGTGGAAGTGTCTCTTTCTTAAGCAATTTGTGTAGGAACATCTTCTCCACCCTCTTAGCTTTTAAACTCAATCTCTTTAAGGAGTGTGTCCATGTCATAACCTCTCTCACCAACCTTTTATGGAACATCATCTTTCAAAACCCATTAGTTTTCTACAAGTGAGAATTGCTTGAAATTTTTGACAAAGGTGTCATTAAGCAAACAAGGGTAATGGACTTAAGGTTAGTGAATTGAATGCCATATAATTGAGCAAGCTTTATGACAATTCCACCAATGTAAATGGACCCGGATACACTATCACTCACTAAGCATAAATGCCATTGAAGAATCATTCCCAATCCAATTAGGTCATCTTTCAACATACACCTAAGGATAAAGAGGTCATCCAAAGAATTAGCTTCATTACTTTGTGTTGATCATAAGCTTAATCAATCTCTAAGTTTTGACTTTAACAAACAATTTGAATGATATAATGTTTTATCCAAGTGTGTTTTTAGATTCACTTAAATATAAAGAATTAATGTGAAGTAGCTCAAGGCTTTCTATCATACATTAAGTTTTGATTGTCCCTAAAAGGGGTTGATAATGAAAATAACCCCATGAATATGACAAGAGTATGTTTATTCATATTGCTTTTGAAGTGTGCTAAAGTCTAAAAGAAATTAAAATTCCTAAACTAAACCTTCGAGGTGTGAAATTAGTCGTTGAATCATCAAATCATGCTTTGATTTTATGAAATATGAACTCTCTGAATGATAAGTAGCTCATGTCTAACAATCATTGCTCAAAATGGACAACTCATCATATCGATGTTTGTCTCATAAGACTAAGGCTCACCTTCATGAAAATAGAAGACAACTTGGCAAAACAAACATAACAAATGTGTCTAAAAGGCCCGAAAACCTTAGGACATGGCCCCAAAAAAGCTTATATAACAACATGTAAGTGCACATAACCACACGCTTTATTGTGTGACTTCGTGCCTGAGCATATGACCACGTGCCCTTAGCATGTGACCATGCCTCGGCACATAGTTACATGTTGTAGCACACAATTACGTGCTCTGATACATGTATGCATGAGTAAAACCACACATACATGTGCTTTTGCACCCATAGGCACGCATAAAAACCTAATTTTTCTATAAATAAAGGTCTCTACCTCCCATTTTAGGGGGCCCTACACATATGTACTGAAACTCTATCAAGTTAAAGACTCATGACTCCTATTTTACACACTTTTGGCTCATTCCACTCATTTTTCGTAGGATTTTTAGACTGACTTGAACCAACCCAACCACATTAGAACTAAAAGCATGCTTCAAAGGTATATGAATTTGCACTCTACACATCATTTTCAACCTCTCGACAAGGACAGATTGAAAATCATATGAAGTAAAGCTTCAAAAACTAAAAAACAAGCTTAGTCAAATCTGAGGACCATATAATCATTTTTGCACATTTATCCTTTTGTAATCTTGTATTGTTATTATAATTTCTCTTTATTTTATTGCCATAATTAGTTAAGAAATTATTACGACTTGTGTGGTGAGACTAGTAATTTTGCATGTTGATTGAATAATCTCTACTTCATTTACTTATAATAAACTATCATTTTGCATCCTCCAACTCAGAGATGTGAAAAATCATATAAACATCATTTTTACATTAAATATGCATTTTTCATCATCTCTAATTATTTTCGTTATAAAAATAGCATTTTTATCATAAATCTCACATCTTTATGTAAATTCCACATTTCATAAATAAATAAAAAATCATCTTTTACATCAAGCTTGCATCTTGCGTGTAATGAACCACATAAGCATCATTTTTTATAGAAACCATCAATTTCAAATCATAAATGCATTTTCTATCATATTTAAATAAATCTGTCACTTGACATGCTTAAAAGCACATCTTTGCATGAAACTTGCATCTTTCCTCTCTTTATATGAAAATAATTTATTTTGCATAAAAATGCATTAAATAATTTGAAAGATCACATTCTCGAGCTAGAGCTTCCATTTCTTAATCAAATGTATAACCATGCATCTTCTCCATTCCTCTTTTATCATTTAGAAACATTTCATAATGATCCTGCAAATGCACACAATTATATGCATCTATTTACTTATTCATAATTCATCAATCAAGCACCTCTTGCCCATTTAATGTCCTAGTGGATGAATGGACGGAACTACATATAGTTGTGCTAACTTTTGTTTTGTAGATGTATTCTAGATCTAGGGACTAGATTTACATTTTTGTACTTTTTTTCCTTTTTCTTATGCATTTACTATGGAAGCCATATAATAATTGTACTATAATTTCTTTACTTTTCATTATTATTTACTACGTTGTGTGAATGTGCATATACAAATTGTTGTTATTGAAACTAGGGTGCTATAGTAGCCATGTATTAAGTGTTGTATAATGAGAAATAGCCAAAAAGTATATGAAATCTCCTAAACCTAGAATCTTTATTGGGGACAATACTCATTGAGTGACCTGATGTCGTCCTTTATGTCTTTTTCTAATTTTCTAAAAATCGAGTGGAAACTCCATAAACACAAAATGTATCGCATCCCCCCAAGACTAAGCATTATCCTTATCCTATAAATAAAACATATGTCCTATTTGGTAAAGTTGCCATGTCTGTCTATTCTAAACATGCAAATTGCCCTTGAGATTTTGACATGACAATCAAAGGTCGCTCATAGTGGTAACTCCATTGGGGATGCTAATTAGAGAGATTAATTCAAAAATGGCTATTTCTCATTACATAATACTCAACTATATGGAGCGCTCCACCACTGCATTTTGCACTATACCTCACATGTACACTATTGGTCCTTATCAATTGATAATGATGTAAAGAAATCCACCATGGTTCCATTTAAGTTATAGGGTGACTGATTCAGATTTGTGACCTTTAGCCTCAACTCTTATGAGTTATCAAAAGAATGCTAGACTTACTGACCGAAGTTTGTAACCCTAGTCATTAGGCATTCTCGCTAAAGGAGCCCTTAGCCTTACACCCTCGACTTAGCTTATGTAAATAAACTAATAAAAACTTCCATTAGGATCTTATCAAGCTTTGCTTGTTAAACCTTGATACTATCCATTTGACTTAACATTCATAAATGTTATGACATCTCTAATTTCTATCATTGAGTGACATTATAACATCCATTCTTATAGATTGCTCACACTTAGATCATTGTGATCTTTGTTTACCTCATGTAAGCCTGATGTATGAGGAATGATAACAATTATAAACCCCAGTCTGAATAGCCTCTAAAAATAGTGAACAGTGGCTTTTTTTATGACAAAACCTATGAGACACTGTCATTTGTCCTTAACATATTAAATGAATAGATCGTGGAGGAATTCCACTAGATTGTAGACATTTGTGTTGAAAGAATGAAATTGTAAACTATTGAACATTACTTTCATGTCTTTTAGTAAACATATCAATTGTCAATGTCGAGACATGAAATTGGACCACTTTTGTCAATTGTAGCCCCTACACATATAGGCACCATATGGACTATAGACACCATTTTTGAACTAATCATAGGTCCTCAAATTGACATTATATGATTACCTCAAGTGCATTAAGTACCATTCCTCATCATATTTATTAATTCAGATCAATAAAAATTAAAGCAACCTAGTTTAAGAGTGGAACCATAGTCCCCTACTGACTATTATGTCAAAACCTACCTAAGAAAGAGACTAAATGACCACGTGGAGCAATAAGGTTAGAAGCGAGAGCTTGCATGTATATGGTTTGTTCCTTATGTAAGAAATACTAACTAGTTTTCTAAATTTCTCTTTTAATCATGCATATATGACATACATCTAGATAATATATACTAACCACATTTTCTTATAGCCATTTTGCATTCATTATAATAAGACTATGCATAAGCACACCACTCATACATGCTTACCCTTCTCTTTTACAGGCACATTGCATGCATACATCATTCATCATTTGTTTATTCTATCTCACTAATGTGCATAAAAACATAATTCTCAATATGAGTGATCATGAAGCTGAGTCCTCTCGATGGAGCAATAGGAGAATGAGGGCAAGGATTCAAGGTTTGCTTGAAGATGCATCATGGTTAAAAACCTCCATGCCAAACGAGTACTATAGGACACTTCCTCTATAACTTTGATAAGGCTAAGTGGAAAAGCCTACAACCTTATAGAATAATATGCATCAAGATTTTCTAATATGTATAGCTTGATTGTAACTTTTTGCATGCAACCATATCACTCTAAGACCCATATGAGCATGTGTTCCAATTCAACACCACGGAACTATGCCCATTATATGAGGAGTTTAGTGTTATATTGAAGAAGCAGTCTTTAAAAACCAAGACGTCAAGTATTTAAGACTCAGAATAGCACTCCTTGAACTAAGCCCATAAAAGCTTGATAAAATAGTCACTATAGAGAAGCAACTAATTCCTACACAACTCTTAGGTGCCTATACTACTAAGAAGCCTGAAAGCCTACCTTGGGCATGACTCCTCACCTATTATCTTTTCATCCAGTACTTTATAGTGTCATATACTAGGCTAAGGGATTACAAGATACTTTAAGTGATTGAGGGCATAATGTAGAATGACTCCTTTCCCACTAATCCTAGTTGAGACCATTCAAGGCTTAGATGATTCTAGAACTATAAAATGCTCAAGTTTCACTAGAAGCCCTTTGCTACTTCAGATCTAACTGCTAGAGACACTAAGCATCTTAGAAACACATGCTGGCAATTGGGTAAGATATTAACCAAGGAATCACTTAAAAAGGCACCTTAAGGATATCAATGGCTGCTTAGCATGTATCCTAGTTAAAGAATGCATTAAGTGTATGAAGAATGTCCTAGAAGAGCAGATAACTTGGACATGTCCATAGTGGAGGCTAGAGCATGTGATCCTATGCACATGAATTGTGTGACAATTTTAGGATTTAGATCATGCACCCATTACTACTCGGTGCTAATGAATAGATAGTATGGGGGAAATAACATATACTATCTAGGCCTGTAGACTTCATAGGTGGCAAGATATGTCAAAGATTTATTGACTATTTCAAAATGATGTGGTGAAGGAGAGTCATTCATCACTTTACCACTAGTGACTGGGATAATGCTACTAATGAGATGTACAAGCAATGGGTGATTCATAAACAGAACCACCTATTGTATAACTGAATCTAAAGAACATTTACCTTTTCTTTTCTCTTATCTTGATGCTTTATTTGAAACTGACGATGTAATGAACTTTAAAGTTAATGCAATGAAGTCAAATTTTACTTACTTGTTCGATGTCTTTTCTTATGGTAATATGCATTGCATTGATAAAAACACTAGTATATTTCACGTTAATTCCATATGCACTAAACCTTTTAATATTGACATAAAAAGCAAACCATGCATTTTGCTTATTTTGAAAGATATTACCCCTGAGGAGAGGAGAGAAATTGAAAAATGTTAATAAAACATTCAAAAGTATATGCTTGGACATATTAAGACATGCCTGGCATCAACAAAGACATCACTTAACACTTTATCCCTACCAAAGAAGGATGTAGACTAGTAACGTAGAAACTTAAAAGACTCATACTAGAGTGGGCCCAACTAGTAAAGGAAGACATTGAGAAATAGATTAAAGCAAAATTCCTAGAGGTGGTCGACTATCCATAGTGGTTAGCAAACATTATGTTAGTGCTAAAGAAAGATGGGAGGGTCAGAATCTATGTCAATTATAGGGTTTGGACACAGCATGCCTAAAGAATGACTTCCATTTGCCCTACATAGATGTGCTAATTAACAATGCGACTACTTATGCAATATATGTATTCTTTAATGGACGAATTCTCTGAGTACAACTAGATTTTAATGGTCATCATCAACAAAGTAAAGATGGTTTTTATAATATAATGGGCTACTTACTGCTATAGGGTAATGACTTTTGGTCTAAAAAATGTAGGTGTAACTTACTAGAGAATGGCAATAGCCATGTTCCATGATATGATACATAAAGAAGTGGAGGTATACATGGATGATATGATGGTTAAGTTAAAAACCATAGAAGGGCATCTAGCTACTCTCGAGAAGTTCCTCAGAAGGGTCAAAAAGAATGGTCTTAGGCTCAATATAAAGAAATATGTATTTGAGGTTACCTGAGGCAAAATAATAAGGTATGTTGTCAGTAATATTGGAATTAAAGTGGATCCAGAAAAAGAAAAAGCAATCTAGAAATGTTAGTGCTGAAAATAAAGATAAAGATTATAGGGTTTTTAAGGAAACTACAGTTTATCAATAGATTCATCACCAAATTGACAGTAGCGTGTGAACCAATCTTTAAGCTACTAAAAAAGATAAGCCAGCAGATGGAATGAAAAATGCCAATTAGCATTTGACAAGATCATATGCTATTTAGCTAATTTGCTAGTCTTGAAACCACCAAAGTCGGGTATGCCACTAACCTTTTATCTAGCCATTGAAGGGAACACACAATATTAGCCCAAGAGGGAGAAGAGAAAGTGGAAAATATAGTCTACTACTTAAGTAAAAAGATGTTGCCCTATAATGAAAAGTACACTTAGGTTGAACAAATATGCCTATCAATGGAATGGGTAATAAAGAAGCTTAGACATTATTTTCAATTCTACAAAATTCAAGCTATGTCCAAAAGGGATTCGATGAAGCATCTATATAAAGCTCCTTCCCTAGTGGGAAAATTGGTCAAGTAGCTCATTTTATTAATAAAATTTTATGTGTAGTATATGACTAAAAAGACAATAAAGAAAAGAGTAGTTGCTGAGTTCCTAGCCCTCAATCTAATTTTAGATTTAAAAGAAGTTCAACTTGACTTTCTAGATGACTTCAATTCAACCATTGAGGTACAAGGATGGCATATGTACTTTTATGGGGAAGTTAATCAATTCGGTGTAGGAATTGGGACCATACTCTTAATGCCAAAAGGTAAAGTGGTACCAATCACTAAAAAGCTAGCATTTAAGGTTATAAAAAATAAATTAGAATATAAAGCTTATGGACTCAAAATGAAAGCTCTTATAGCTCTAGGGATGACAGAAGTTGAAATATTTAGGGATTCTATATTAGTAATCAATTAAATAATAGAAGAATGATAAGTGAAAGAGCAACACTTAAAGCTATACTTGAGTCACTTGCAGCAACTTGCCCTATTGTTCAGAAAATGCAAATTCATCCATCTCCCTAGAAACCATAATCAAATGGTATATGCACTTGCCTCCCTAGCATCGATATGGGATGGACCAACCAAAATTCCCATGAAGAATATAATCTTACTCAAGTCGGAGCAACCTTAACACAAGTGCCTTAGAATAGTGAAAATGAAAGCAAACAAAAAACCCTGGTTTTATGACATTCAGAAATATCTCACATAACAAGTTTACCCTAAAAAGGCAAATAAAAAAGACAAAGAAGGTGTTTAATAGTTGGCAATGAAATTCACACTACACCAGAGTGTATTATTTAGAAGATCTTTAGATGGGATATAACTCCAATGTCTAAATGAGACTAAAGCTGCAAGGGTAACAAAAGAAGTATACGAGGGTGTTTGTGGTCCAGACATGAATGGAATGGTCCTAGCTAAAAAGCTTATGAGACAAGGATTGGATGACAATAATGGAAGACTATGCCAAATTCATGAGGATGTCAAATCATCTACCTCAATAAAACTACACTCTATCTCTTCTACATGGCCCTTATTAGCATGGTGACTATATATAATTTAGGAAATTCACCCAATAGCCTCAAATGAGCACAGATTCATCCTAATGGTAGTTGACTACTTCACAAAATGGGTTGAAGCAGAATATATGCAAAACTAGGGGCAAAGTAAGCGATGAAGTTCATTAAAAAGAATGTATTATGTCGATATGGAATTCCCCATCACGTAATCTTAGACAACAATGTTCAATTCCAAGGAGAATTCAAAGAGTTGCTAAAGAGTAATATGGTGGAACTCTATAAGTCTTTACCTTACAAACCACAAGCAAATGCAGCAGTCAAAACTGTGAATAAGAGTTTCAAGAGGATGTTGTCAAAAAATGTTTCAGACCTATCGAGATTGGGTAGATAGACTATTATATGCCTTATAAAGATACCGAAAAATAATAAGAACTTAAACTAGAGCCACTCCTTTCTCACTAGTATATGGATCTGAAATAGTACTCCCAATATAGATGGAAATCAAATAGCTACTAGTAGCAATTGAATCCAAATTGACTAAAGCGCAATGGGCTTGGCAAATGCATAATAGCCTCACTCTCCTAGATAGCCAATAACTCAAAGCATTGTACCACACACAGTTATATCAAGCTTAATTAGCAAAAGCCTTCAATAAGAAAGTGAAGTATAAGAGTGTGAAAGTAGGAGGCTGGGTGCTAAAGCAAGCCAAGCAGAACATTTTAGACCTTTAAGGGAAGTTCAGACCAAACTACGAAGGCTCATATCTAGTTAAAATAGTTTTGTCAAAAAAAGCTTTCAAGCTAATGGATTTCGAAGGGAATGAATTCTCAAAGCCTATCAATGTAGATCGCTTAAAGAAATATTATGTCTAGAGCAAATACTTAAAAAAAAAAAGGTCTTTCTTGTTGAGTTGAAAACTGAAAATAGGTGACTCAGGCAAAAGTTAGGGAACCCTTGCTAGGTCAAAAACCCAAAAAGGATGGTCTAGAAAAAATTAGGGAAACTAAAAGAAAATGCTTAGCTAGAAAACCTGAAATGGCTAGTGAAGGACATCGATGATGTCAAGTCAAAATTTGCATAAATGCATCTATGCCTTTCTTGTATGTTTTCAGTAAACATATGAATGTTTGTTAAAATATGCAAAGTGCATTTGAGAAAATGTGGTGCATTATTATCATTTAAGTCCATCGAATATGTCAAATAGAATTTGCATCTTTTCATTACATACTTACAGTTCTCATTAGTTTCTTTTATTTTCTCTTTAGACTACATGCTATCGTCAAAAAAAAAAAAACTCAACTAGGTGTGAAAAGTGTTAGTATAAGTGGTGTACCCTAGAGGCCAATCGAACATTTTGACATTGTAAGTAATCCAAAATGGAAATAAATAATATTCATTTAAATAAAGTGTTTGTTTATTTGAGTATTTATCCATTAGCATTATGTTAAATAAATTTATCATCAAGAGTTAATAATAAGAGCTATAACTTTATTTAGTACATATGCTGTAAAAATGTTTATAGTTGATAAATTCATATTTAGGTGATATTAGTTTAACTATCACCTTTGTTTATTTTCCTTAATTAGTATATGATACTAATAGTGGGAGGTAGGGAGTCTCATGCTACTTGATATGAGATACAAAAATAGACATGTGGATACTCATATAATGGGTGGATCAAACGTGACATTAGATTTATGATCACGAGGATATTCACTTATAGTCAATGATCACAATTTAGGTCATAATGGTGCATACAATCCTTTGACCTAAGGTAACATGGTCATCCACATTTAAGTGGTTAGGGTTTATTATCGCTTATATACTTGTGTTAATCACACATGGATATATAGTGTGTGGTGGCTCTAGTCGGTTAAATGTAGGGATGAGTGTTTGACCAAAATAGGATTCATTGCCTAGAGTGAATTGGGATAAGATCCTATGCTATTTAAGTTTGTTCTTGATGAATAAGTTCTTGGCCAGGACAAACATAACACAGCTTGAAAGAGGTTTAGCGCTAGAAAGGTGTTTATAGTATTTGTTATGTTTTATCAAGAATTATAACTGAGATGAGGTTATATGATATAGCTATTAGAGTTTGACTAAACCTTGACTCTAGGCTATATTAGGATCTTTTAATGAAAGGATTTTAGTGCATGGAAATATGACCAAAGGGTTATTGTGAATCAATACATGCATTCATTTTTAATTAGGTAGTTGTGATATTAATGCTAGGGGTCACTCACAAATTATGAGAACTAAATGTGTATAATTGGGATTTTCACATTTAGATTTGAAAGGAGTTTCAAATAATATCAAGTGCTGATATTATCTTCTCATTACTAATTAGATGAACCTACTAAGTCACACCTAAAAGAGTTTTACTAAATCATCATCAATATTAATCTAATTATTTATTAAAGAGTTTAATCAATTAATTAAGATTAATAGTGTTAAAAACCTCTAAGATTAGAACTATGAGCCCTAATGATTATGAACTCGTGAATTACTATCGTAGAAATCTAAGAACAAATTGATTTTCAAAACCTAAGAATCACTTAAATGAAATTGCAAGGTTTGGTTGATCAAGATTAGAACTAAAGAAAACTAAGTTCTTTAAACCCTAACCCTTAACACGCCACAAGGATAGATCAATTCCTTGATAAGTGGCTTATGCTTTCAACAAGAATTCAAGAATTCAAACAAATATGCAATCTCTATAAAACAAACCATAAGGAGGGTTTTCATAACATCCTAACATAAGAAACCTCAATAAAACTATTAAGCATAATAACAAATAATATAGTTATAAACTTAAATAAGGGATTTGAGCCCACATTAGTCTTCATTTATTTAGACTTGCAAAACATTAAACCAAGCCCATTCAATTGTGTCTTCACTTGAACCAAACCTAGCATGATCAATTGAACTTCCTTGACTAGCCCAATCTTGCATATACCAATTAAGGATTCTTATAGCTTCTTAGACCTTGGCCTTATAATTAGGCCTTGTGGCATGCTTAATGGATCCTTAGCTTTATCTTTGGTTTTTTGTTATCCTCTTCATCAAGCCTATCCTTAGCTTTATCTCTAGAAATGCCACTACCATCATCATTCTTAATGGCCATGTCCATATCATTCCCTCCTTCTTTAGGATGATTCATTCTCGAATCAAGATCATCACCTACATCAAAAGGACTCAGATAAGCAACATTAAATGTACCACTCTCATTATACTCACCTTTCAAATCAATCTTCTAGGCATTGTCATTTATCCTTTTAAGGACTTGAAATATACCATCATCCCTCGGACTTATATTAGACTTTCATTGATTTGGGAACCTTTCCTTTCAAAAATGAATAGAAACCTAATCTCTAAGTTGGAACACCATTGGAATTCATCTTTTATTAACCCTCTTAACCACTTTTGCATTTTGCTTCTCAATTCTCCCTTTAACTTGCTTGTGTAGCCTTTTAAGCAAATCTGCCTTTAAAGAACCTTCAACACTAACAAGCTTGTTAAGAGGTAAAGGAATCAAATCAATAGGAGTTAAAGGATTAAAACCATATACAATTTCAAATGGTGAAGTGTGTGTAGTGTTATGAACAACCTTATTGTATGCAAATTCAACAAATGGTAGCAAATCCTCCTAAGATTTTAAATTCCTAAAAATCAAAGCATAAAGCAATTGAACCAAAGTCATATTCACAACTTCGGTTTGTTAATCTATTTGTGGTTGGCAAGTAGTAGAAAAGAGTAATTTAGTGCCTACCTTACCCCATAGCACACACTAAGAGTAACTTAGAAATTTAACATCTCTATCACTAATAATGGTCTTAGATACTCCATGCAAATGTACAACTTCCCTAAGAAACAAATCAACGATATGAATAACATGATCACTTTTATGGCATGATATAAAGTGAGCCATCTTACTAAACCTATCCATAACAACAAATATACTATCTTTACCTTCCTTAGATCTAGGCAAAATAAGCACAAGACCATAAAAAAATCTATCCAAGGAACATCAGGAATAGGTAAAGGCATATATAACCCATAGGGTTGCAATTTGGACTTAGCTTTCAAACAAATAATGCATTGACCATAAATCTTATGCACATCACGTTTCATGCATGGCCAATAAAAATGCTCAATTAGAGTATCATAAGTCTTTTGCACACTAAAATGACCCATTAAATTACCCCCACATGCTTCCCTAACTAGTATAACCCACAAAGAACAATTAGGAATATAAAGGTGAATTTTCTTGAAAAGAAAATCCTCAAACACATAAAAATCATTAAAAAAACCCTATTTGCACAAGTTGTAAAGACATTGCTAAACTTATTATCACTCATATACAAATCTTTTATTAACCCAAAGCCTAATAATTTAGAATCAAAAGTAGTAAGTAAAGCATACTTGCGAAAGAGTGCATCAGTAACCACATTTTCTTTACCTTTCTTGTACCTGATTATATATGGGAATGTCTTAATGAACTCCATCCACTTGGCATGTCTTCGATTCAGCTTGTCTTACCCCTTAAAATGCTTTAAACTCTCATGATCTGTGTGTATGACGAATTCCTTGGGCCATAAATAGTGTTGCCATATTTGCAAGGCCTGAACCAAAGTATAGAGTTCTTTGTCATAGGTTGGGTATCAAAAGGATGCTCTATGTAGCTTTTCACTAAAATAGCATATAGGTAAGCCCTCCTGCACCAAAATAGTCTCAATTCCAAAGCCACTAGCATCACACTCAATCTTAAAGGTTTTGTCAAAGTTAGATAAAACCAACAAAGGAGCATTACATAACTTATCTTTAAGCATGTTAAAAGCATGATCTTATGCATCACCCCAAGTAAACCCAACATTTTTCTTTTTTCTTAACAATTTCATTCAAGGGTGCAGCTATACTACTAAAGTCTCTAATGAACCTTTTGTAAAAACTAGCTAAACCATGAAAGCTCCTAAGTTGGCTAATCGTTTTAGGTGTCGGCCACTCCCTAATTGCTTCCACCTTCTCCCCATCAACTTGTAGACCCTTTGAACTAACAACAAAACTAAGGAAATTAACTCTGTCCATGCAAAAACTACACTTTTCAAATTGGCATACAACTTTTCTATCCTAAGAATTTATAAAACCCTTTACATATGCATGAAATGATCATCAATGGACTTTGAAATTAAGATATCATTAAAATACACAACCATAAATTTACCAAGACACTCACCCAAGACATGGTTCATCAACCTCATAAAAGTACTAGGTGCATTTGTAAGCCCAAACAACATATCTAACCACTCATAAAGACTATACTTAGGCTTAAAAGTTATTTTCCACTCATCCTTAATTTTTCATGCAAATTTGATAATAACTAGAATGTAAACCAATCTTAGTAAACAAACATGCACCATGCAACTCATCAAGCATATCATATAACCTAAGGATAGGATTATTTTGTTGATTGCATGACAGTCCACACACATTCTCCTTGTGACATCCTTCTTTGGAACCAAAATCACTGGAACTGTATAAGGACTTAAGCTCTCACGTACATACCATTTTGACATCAGTTCTTCCACTTGCCTTTGAAGCTCCTTTATCTCTTCGAGATCACTTCTATAGGCTGGTCTATTTGGTATGGTAGCTTTGGGTATGAAATCTATTTGATGTTCTATCCCTTTTTGAGGAGGTAATCCACTTGGCATTTCTTTAAAAAAGACATCAATAAACTCCTATAAAATATTAGCAAAAACCCCCCAGCAAGGAAAGATCAAGTTTAGTAGTATTCAAATATGCATCTTTATAAGTAATAAGAAATAACATCTGATTTGAATGCAATGCATGGTTAACTTCACTTTCCTTATCCAAAAAACTACCCTTTGCCTTTGTTTACTCTGTAGGCCACATCTCACCCTTTTGGGTTTTCACTCTCCTTTTTATTATTTTTAACCTCACTCCTCTTTTTCTCTAGCTTACATTGGTCATCATACACTTTTTTAGTAGAAAGAGGTGTTAATGTAACTTTTCTCCAATCCTTCACAAATGAGTACCTATTTGGAAAGCCATTATGGATAGCCTTTATATCAAATTTCCATGGCCTACTTAACAAGATATGGCTAGAATACATTAGCATGACATCACATAGCACCTCATATGAATACCTATCAATTATTAAAGGTACAACAACCTGCCTATTGACTTTTATATCACCATAATTATTTAACCATAAGAATCTATAATGCCTGGGATGTGGAATCAGATTTAAACCTAATTTTATAACCATTAAAGTGCTAGCAACATTTGTACAACTACCACTATTAATAATAACAAGACAAGTCTTACCTTGTACATGGCATCTTGTGTGGAAAATGTTATCTCTTTACTACTACAAGGCATCTTCTTCCTTTAATTAAACACTTAGTGTGCGCCTAGCCACCAAAAGCTCACCTCCCATAAGACTTTCAATGCAATCATCGCTACCATCTTCCAATTGTGGTATCTCATCATCATTGTCACTCTCCTCACTTGCTATTTCAATCTACCCATGCTCTATAGCCACCATTGTTCGTTGGTTTGGACATTATAAAGAAATATGGCCATGCCTTAAGCATTTGAAACACTTAATATCTTTATTCTTTTCTTTGTTAATTTTAGGTTTAGATGTGCCTTTGCTACCTGAAATGCTTTTCCCTTTGTTCTCATTGAAAACAGCCTTGTCATCTCCTTTTTTACCTCTATTCCATGAATTATACCAATATGGCCTACCACTTGAAGCACCTTTATATTAGAACCTGGTTGCTCCTTTAGGTTTTAGTTTCTTTTCCACCTTAATTGCAAGGTAAAATAACTCCTCAAGCTCTATTTAATGTTGCAACTCTACCCTATCAACAATCTCCTTATTAAGCCCACTAATGAATCATGCCATGATAGCTTCCTTATCCTCTTCCAAATCAGCCCTAGTCATGAGCATCTCCATCTCCTTGTAATAATCCTTAACACTCTTTGTACCTTGCCTCAAAGAGTGGAGCCTTTGATGTAACTCCCTATGGTAATGTCTACGTATAAAATGCGTCCTCATGATAGTTTTAAGTACAATCTAACTATCAATAGGTTCTTTTATGTTCCTTCTCTTAATAATCACCAACTGATCCTACCAAACTATAGCATACTCACTAAATTAGGTAACCACCAATTTCATTTTTTCTCTTCTAAAAAGTTATGGTAATCAAAGATAAGGTTAACTCACTTTTCCCACTCCAAGTATGCCTCTGGATCAGTTTTGCCCAAAAAGATAGGAATTCTAAATTTGATGCTACTTAAGTTCCTATCAACATCATCATAGTTCCCATAGCCACCAAACTTACCACCAAAGTATCCTCTACCTTTACCATGATTTTGGTACCTTATAGCTCCTCTACCCATGCATCTACCAACCTTACCATAGGCTACATGATTATACTCCTCAAAGCTCTCATCAAAGTTAACCTCATTCACCCTGATTTATTGTCCATAATTGCCTTACACATTCACCCTTTCATTCGACCTATTTCCTATACCTCGGGCAAGTGCATTAATTTGGTTTAAAATGGCTTACTGATTGGCTACCATTTCAAGTTGCTACCTCTCAATTTGCTCATTCATATTCCTTATGCTTTGTTGCACCCTCTCATTTTCATGCATTTGTGCCATGCGTATGCTGGTAGTTGGCACATTATCATCTCCATTAGAACCACTTAACACGCTATAATAAGAGTTAATATGCAATAAAAAAATAAAAAAATTAAGGACCTCACTATCACTCCCTCATGTGTTTACCCTTAATTAATTGGGATGGTCACTCCTATTCACATAATCAAGAATGATCACACAAGCCTAAAAACTCACACCACTCATCTTGTTTTCAAGGATTCTTATGTGAATCAATAACCACATATCAAGTTATTTCACTATACTTGCAAAGCACCAAGAATTATAATCTAAAAAGCTTAGTTGAGGCAAAAATGCAAGAATTAAGAAAATTAAAAAATAGCCATGCTTTCAATAAAATTAGGAAGAAAAACATAAGAAACATTTAAAAGGATGTAAATGACATAAAAATAAACAATCAAGATACAAGAAACACGAAAATTAGATGAAGAAACAAGAAAGATGTAATTCAGTTTAAAATAAAAAAAAGAGGGAATAGTAACAAAAATAAGTGCTTAATGAATTGAGAATAATGAAAAACTCAAAATGAAGTAATGGTCATGTAAAAGGAATGAAAATAAGGTGCAAGAAACAAGGAATTAAGTTCAAGAACCAAGAAATCAATTTTAAGCCTGAATAGAAAGTTCTAACCAAACAATAATAGAAACAAGATTTTAGATCTCAAGAATAAATTAAAAACTTCAAATTGATGTAAAAGACATGTAAGGATCATATTAGAAAGCAAAAATCATAAAGAAAGTTTATCAAGAAGCAAGATTACCTCTGTATGCCTTAAATGTGTTAATTTTGCCCAAACTTAAAAAAGATGCAAAAAAGAGAATATTTGAAGGAGAAAGACGAATTTAAGATTAAAATAATTCAAATAAGATGGTATATGTAGGGTTCAGATTAATGGAATTCAATGTCCCTTTGAATCTCCCTAAACAACCACCTAATCCTTTTTTGTGTAGGAATGTAAAAATTTTCTTAATTTCCTCTTAAGTTTAGGAAACTTTCAAGGCTAGCTATAATAAGAATCTTTTAACAACCCTAATATCTATATAAACACACCAAGAACAAGGATTACCACACCAAATAGGTTTTTAGGCCAATCAAGACACAATCAAACCAATTAGATATATTCCTTGATCTTTTTTTTAGATACTTCAGATCTAATTTTTTTTCTTCTTTTTTTTTTTGAATCAAAATCAAAGAACTACAAGAATAAAAAACCAAACAATGCAAATTGTAAAGAAAATAAGCAAATAACTTAAAGAAAAGGATAGATAACCTGATTTAAGAGCCAAAGCTCTGATACCAAATGTTAAGAACCTCCAAGGATTAGAACCATGAACCTTAATGATTATGAACCTGTGAATTACTATCCTGGAAACCCAAGAACAAATTGAGTTTTAAAGCCAAGAATTGCTTAAATCAAATAGCACGATTTGGTTAATCAAGATCAGAACCTAAAGAAAACTAAGTTCTTTAAACCTTAACCCTTAACACGCCACAAGGATAAATCAATTCCTTGATAAATAGTTTATGCATTCAATAAGAATTCAAGAATTCAAGAAAATATGCAAAAGGACTAATTTTCATTCAATTTCCAATCTCCCAAAACATACCATAATAAGGGTTTTTATAACATCCTAACATAAGAAACCCTATTAAAACTATTAAGCATAATAGCAAATAATATAGTTCTAAACTTAAATAAGAGATTTGAGCCCACATTAGTCTTCATGTATTTGGACTTGCAAAACATTAAATAAAGGCTATTCACTCGTGTCTTCACTTGCGCTACACCTAGCATAATCAATTGAACTTCCTTAACTAGCCCAATCTTACATATAGCCAATTAAGTTTTCTCGGACCTTCACCTTGTAATTGGGCCTTGTGGCATTCTTAATGGATCCTTCGCTTTATATTTGGTTTTCTTGTTGTCCTCTCCATCAAGCCCATCCTTAGCTTTATCTCTAGAAATGCCACCACCATCACCATTCTCAAGCTTGGCCATGTCCATATCAAATAGAATTGGATTTATGCTATAAGCAATGATTCTAGCATAACATGAAATCCAATTCAAGTGAGGGTTTAATTATTAATTAATACTTAATCAATATGAGATGTTAATTAAAGTATTAAATTAATAATTTATGTTTTTACTATTTGGACTTGGAGTAATGGCCTAAGTTGTTTAGGCTTAGGCCCAAAAGGGTTTAGACCAAAGATTAGTCCATGTAGTTAAGAAGGCCCATAAACCTTATCTAGGCCCATTTGATTGATGGATTGGGCATGGCCAAGTATTGGGCCAATTACCAAGCCCAAGTCCATGTCAAAGGATATGGTCAAATTTGGCATATTAGGCATATTATCTCTTAAGTGTAAAATGTTGACAATGAAAAATTTGGCATATTAAGCACATTATCTTTTAGGTGTAAAATGTTGACCATGAAAAATTTGGCATATTAAGCACATTATCTTTTAGGTGTAAAATGTTGACCATGACAAATTTGATATATTAGGCATATTATCTTTGAAATGTAAAATGTTGACTATGGCACATTTGTCATATTAGGCACACATTATCTTTTATGTGTAAAATTTTGACTGTGGGTATGATAAGGTGTATATTATATTGGTATGTGTTGAGAATGTATGTAGACATAATACATGGGATGTATTAATTCTTTACACACTTTACAACTTGCATACTTATCATAACAAATTGTATACTTATCATATGATACAGTTTGCTTTTTCAATATATATATATATATATGACCTAAGAAGTGTTCTAAGGTTAGAGAAAAAAGAGAGAGTGTAGAGACACTAAAAAAAACAAAATATACATAAAATAAACCCTAAATGTTCTTGTAAGGAGATTAAATTAGTGCAAGTTTTACGAGTGTCATTAGAGAGGATACTTACAACTAATATAATCTAAGCAAGAAGCTGATTTAGTGGAGGTTTGGTGTTTTAAGCTAGAGGCCTAACATTTGGGAGGATAGAGCATTTGCTTTAAGAGTTGAACCTAAAGCATCCAAAGCTTGTAGATTCACTATTATACTCTATATTAAATGTATGAGTTGATAAGTTTTCTTAAACTTAAAGTTTCCCAGGTTGATGTGTTTATATGTTTCTTGAAATTTAGCTATGTGTAAAATGCAAAATGGATCCTTGGGAATGGTATTCTTCATGTGATGAAGGGTTATGCAAGTGAAATTTTAAAATTTCACCCTATTTAGGCTTTTGCTCACCACACTTGTAAGTTGCATAACTGACTTCTAACAGTGGTATTAGAGCTCTTTTTTGTACTTTACACATGATAAAGTAATTGATAATTGCAAGTGTTGTGATTATACTTGATATTAATTGTGAGTTTTATAGCTTAAAATGTGCAAAATATGGCTAAAAATCGGTTTAGTCATGCTCACGATAGTAAGGAGCACTCCTATAGCATTTAAATATCATTATTTAAATGATTTCATATTATCAACCTTTAATTCTAAGGTTTGGGATTATGTGCATCAACTATGGATACATAGGGGTGTGCATAAAGCCCAAGAGATTCGTGTAGTGTTATTGTTAAGCATGAGATGTTATGGGTGTATGGATACACTATAGGCCAAGAAAGGAAAATAGGAGTACCTAAAGTTTGTATTTTTCAAATCCATACATTTCACTAATCCAATGGTATAGACCTAACTAATGCCAAAGGCCAAGAATGATAATGTGTACCTAAGGCCCGTAACATTATAAGCCCGATTAACGGAACCTCACATAAGATATGATTGCAAAAGTTGCTACTTAATAAGGATTAATATTCGAAGAACGGTAATGTGTACCTAAGGGATATTAATGACTCATTAAGAACTCCATCACCCACTAGAAATCCATCCAACAAGGGATTTCCATTTCCTACTTTAGAAGTGTAGGATTCACCAAGTTAGTGGGAGGAAATTACAATTAAAGACCAAATCTAATGGTAAAATAATAATTTCATATAACTCATTAATCTTGTGACCTTTATAGAAACTTGATAACAATAAACCCACTTTCAATTATACTCGAACAATATAGGCTCACTTTCCTAATTTCATTTATTGACTAAGGAACCTAGAAGTTATTTTACCTTTCGAAAAGATATTTTATGTAATAGAACAAAGTCCACCTGGACCACTTTCTGAAAATGCTACACAAAAGAGTGAGACACTCTAGAAAAATGGAAAGAAGATTATTTGCAAGCACATTGCATCATATGGGCTTCTATGAATACTGAAATCCATTTATAACATAAAAAGCATATAAGTGCAAAAGAGAACCTACTTCACCTTCAATAATTGTTTGGTGAACATAGCAGGACTACTAGATATGATATATCAAAGTGGCTCTTTCGTGCTAAGATAAAGGAGGGTAAGGATGTGAGAGCCCATGTAAACTCTATGATTAGAATAATACAGGAACTAAAAAGTCTCGATTTCTCTATGGACTTCCTTTTCTAAATGGTTTGATCCTTTAATCCCTTCCTAAATCTTTTGGGCAAACCATTTAAAATTTCTATATGAACAAAATAGAGTGTACTCTTATGGAGCTTATGAACATACTTATGACGGCCCAAAAAGCTATCAAAGGGAATAAAGATAAGGAAGTTACACTTATTACTTCTTTTAGTGGGACTATAAAGAAAGGAAATAAGAAGAATAAAAAGGCAAGACAAGTGTTGTCAAGTCTATGAGTGGTGTAGCCAAGAATAATGGCAAGGTGATGGTGAGGGAAGACCAAGGCAAAGGATAGTGTTTCTATTACCAAGATGAAGGACATTGGAAGAGGAATTGTCCTTAGTTCCTTGAGTCTCTCAAGACAAAAGGAAAGGCCAAATAAGGAGAAGGTGAGAGTTTCTATAATCTATTAGCTTCTAAATGTTCTAAGAGCTCATTAAATGCATGGGTATTGAATATTGGTGCTAGTTCTCACATTTATTCATCCTTGCAGGATCTAACAAATAAAAGAACATTGAGGCCTAATGAAGTGACCTTAAAGCTTAGAAATGGAGCAAGAGTTATGGCTAAAGCTATAGATTCCACTTCTATTGATTTATATAATCATATTTTATTGTTGGATTATGTTTTATACGTACCTAATGCTTATATAAACATTGTTTCTATTTCTAGTTTAACTAGAAAGGGTTATGAATTCCACCTTAAAAGAGATGTTTGTATCATTTACTTTAAAAATGAAATGGTAGGCATGGGTTATTTAATACATGGTTTATATTATATTAATAAAATGTCCAATAACAATGAGCCTCAAATGAATATGAGTAATGCAAATGCAATGCTAATTGGAAATACCTCTAACTCTAAATATCTATGGCACTTGAGATTATGTCACATTATGGAGGATAGGATCAATTGGTTAGAAAGGATGGGAATCTTGAGCAATTTTCAATCCATATCCAATTCAACTTGTAAGGCTTGTCTTTAAGGTAAGATGACTAGATCACCATTTCTTAGACAAATGGCAAGAGCCAAAAATGTGTTGGAGATCATACATAGTGATGTATATGGACCGTTTACTAAAATGGCTAAAAGTGGTTTCTACTACTTTATAACCTTTATAGTTGATCTATCAAGGTATTGGCACCTATTTATTATGAAACACAAAAGTGAATCCTTTGAAAAGTTTAAGGAATTCAAAGCCTAAGTAGAGAACCAAACTAGGAAAAGTATTAAAACTCTAAGATTATATCGAGGAGGAGAATGTTTGAGTATTGAATTCATTGAGTTCTTTAAGGAACATGGCAATGTGTCACAGCTCACACCTGCCGGAGAACCTCAATTAAATGGTGTGTCTGAGAGATGAAATCTTACTTTATTAGTTATGGTACATTCTATGATGAGCTATACTAATCTTCCTATTTCACTTTTGGGTTATGCATTCCAAATGGCCTCCTACATCCTTAATCATGTTCTATCCAAATCCATTTTTACTATACCATATAAGATAAGGCATGGTAAAGCACCAAGTCTTAAACATGTTAAGATTTGGAGATGTCCAGCTTTTATCAAAAGGCTAAAATCATATAAGTTAGATGTAAAATCGATTAAAGGAAAGTTTGTTGGGTATCCTAAAGATATTTTAGGGTATTACTTTATCTTCTTATTGAATAAGTTATTGTTATAGGTAGAGATGTTATTTTCCTTAAGAAAGAGTTTTTTAAAGAAGATGGTAAAGGAAGAAAGATAATGTTAAATACGAGTCATCTAAAGAAACCCAACAAATTGATTAAATTGACATTGATCAACCCAAACAGCCTATTATAATTGAGAATATTGTCACACTGACTCCTAGAAGAGCTAGTAAGGTATCTTATCCACCTGAGAGATACAGTTTTTTGCATGGTATGCAAGACTTGCATATTCATGAAGAAAGCAATCATGATCATGATCCTACTATATATGAAGAAGCTTAATGTGATAAAGATTCTTCGAGATGGCTTGAGGCTATGAAAACTGAAATGGACTCAATGTATGCAAACCAAGTCTAGACACTTGTTGATCCACCTAAAGGTATTGTACCTATAGGTTGTAAATGAGTCTTTATGAAAAAGATTGGTGTAGATGGAAAGGTTAATACCTATAATGCAAGGCTTATAGAAAAAGGGTTTCACCAAAGGCAAGGGGTTAGCTATAAGGAAACCTTCTCACCGATAGCCATATTTAAATCCATTCAGATTCTTCTAGTTATAGCTATATACTATGATTATAAGGTTTGGAAAATGGATGTCAAAATTACTTTTCTTAATGGATATTTTGAGGAAGAAATTTACAAGGAACAACCCAAGGGTTTTGAATTTAAGGATAGCTCAAAAGTGTGCAAGCTTAATAGATCTATCTATGGTCTAAAGCAAGCTTTAAGGAGTTAGTATCATTGCTTCAATGAGGCTATCCGTTCTTATAGTTTCATTAAGAATGATGATGATCCATGTGTTTATAAGAAGGTTAGTGGGAGCTAACACACTTTCCTAGTCTTGTATATGGATGACATTTTATTAATTGGAAATGATGTTGAAATGATGACTTCTATGAAAGTATGGCTATCTAAAACCTTCTCAATGAAGTACTTATGGGGGAAACCTATATTATTAGGATTCAAGTCTATAAAGATAAATTAAAGAGAATGATAGGTTTATCCTAAAGTCTTTACTTGGAAAAGGCATTGAAAAGGTTCAACGTGCCTGATTCCAAGAGAGGATTGTTTCCATTTAGGCATGGTATCCATTTATCCAAGGGTATGTCGCCTAAAACACCTGAGGATATGGAATAAATGGCCAAAGTTCCTTATGCTTAAGCGATAGGGAGCTTGATGTACGCTATATTGTGTACTAGTCTAGATATTGCCTATGTTGTTAATGTGACTAGCAGGGTTTAATCCAATCCAAGTTTGGAACACTAGATAGCTATTAAGGCAATCTTTAAGTACTTGAGAAGGACTAAATATTTAGTCTTAACTTATGGAGGAGGTGATCTATAAATAGATGGTTTCACAGATTTTGATTTTTAATCAAACATGGATGATAGAAAGTTTATCTCTAGGTTTGTTGTCATTTGTAATAGAGAAGTAGTGAGCTGGAAGAGTTCCAATTAAAGTATCACCACTGATTCCACTATAAAGGCTGAGTATATAGTTGCATTAGATGCTACTAAAGAAGCTATTTAAATTAAGAAATTCATTACTAAACTAGGAGTTATTCCTTCTATTATGTCCATGATTCCTCTCTATTATGACAAAAATGGTTCCATTGCTTTGGTAGAGGAACCAAGGTCATACTAGAAATCTAAACACATAGAAAGGCACTTTCATATTACTAGAGAACTTGTTGGAAAGGGTGATGTGCTCATGAAAAAGGTAGCTTCAGCTGATAATATGGCTGATCCACTTGCTAAAGCACTAACACAACTACAGCTAGATCAACATATTGAGAAGATGGGTCTAAAATACTATAATGATTGGCTCTACTGCAAATGGGAGATTGTTAGTATAAATAGTATGCCCTAGTGGCCAATCATATATTTTGACATTGTAAATAATCCTAAATGGCAATAAATAATATTCATTTAAATAAAGTGTTTGTTCATTTAAGTATTTATCCATTAGCAGCATGTTAAATAAATTTATTATAAAGAGTTGATAATATGAGCTACAAATTTATTTAGTACATATGCTATAAAAATGTTCATTGTCTATAAATTAATATTTAGGTAATATTAATTTGACTACCACTTCTATTTATTTTCCTTAATTAGTATATGATACTAATAGTGGGAGGTAGTGAGTCTTATACTACTTGATATGAGATATCACATTATACATATGGGTACTTAAGTGATGGGTAGATCAAACATGACAATAGATTTGTGATCTTAAGGATATTCACTTATAGTCAATTATCACAATCTAGGTCATAATGGTGCATATAGTGTCCTTTGACCTAAGGTGACACGGTCATCCATATTTAAGTGGTTAGGGTTTATTATCACTTATATACTTATGTTAATCACACATGGGTATATGGCATGTGGTGGCTCTACTCGATTAAATGTCGACCAAGATAGGATTTACAACCCAGAGTGAACTGGGATAAGATTTTATGCTATCTGAGTTTGTTATTGATGAATAAGTTCCTGGCCAAGACAAACATAACACAGCTTGAAAGAGTTTAAGTGCTAGAAAGGTGTTTTTATTATTTATTATGTTTTATCAAGAAGTATAACTTAAAATGAGGTCATATGATATAGCTATTAGAGTTTGACTAAACCTTGACTCTAGGCTATATCGGGATCTTCTAATGAAGGAATTTTAGTGCGCGAAAATTATGACCAAAGGGTTCATGTGAATTAATACATGCATTCATTTCTAATTGGGTAGTTATGATATTGATGCTAGGGGTCACTCACAACTTATAAGAACTAAATATGTATAATTTGGATTTTCACATTTAGGTTTGACAACTTATAAGAACTAAATGTGTATAATTGGGATTTTCACATTTAGATTTGAAAGGAGTTTCAAATAATATCAAGTGTTGATATTATCTTCTCATAGCCAATTAGACATGAACCTAGCAAGTCACACTTAAAAGAGTTTTGCCAAACCATGATCAATATTAATGAAATTATTGATTAAAGATTTTAATAAATTAACTAAGATTAATAGATTTGGATTTATGCTTTAAGCAATGATTCTAGCATATTATGAAATCTAATTCCAGTAAGGGTTTAATTATTAATTAATACTCATTAATATGAGATATTCATTAAAGTATTAAATTAATAATATATGTTGTTTCTATTTGGACTTGGATTAATGGCCTAACTTGTTTAGGCTTGGGCCCAAAATGATTTTGGACTAAAGATTAGCCTAAGATGTTGAGAAGGCCCATGAACCTTATCTAGGTCCATTTGATTGATGGATTGGGCTTGGGCCAAGTGTTGGCACAATTACCAAGCCTAAATATATGTCAAAAAAATGGTCAAATTTGGCATATTAGGCACATTATCTCTTAAGTGTAAAATATTGACCATGACAAATTTGTCATATTAGGCACACATTATCTTTTGTGTGTAAAATTTTGACTATGGGTATAAAAAGGTGTATATCACATTAGAATGTGATGAGAATGTATGTAGACATAATACATGGGATGTATTAATTCTCTAAACACTCTGCAACTTGCATACTTATCATGACAAGTTATATACTTATCATGTGATAGGGTTTGCTTTTTCAATATATATATATATACATAACCTAAGAAGTGTTATAAGGTTAGAAAAAAAAGAGAGAGTGTAGAGACATGCAACAAAAAGAAAACAACATATACACAAAATAAACGCTAAGTGTTCTTGCAAGGAGATTAAATTAGTGCAAGTTTTGTGAGAATTATTAAAGAGGTTACTTGTAACTAATCTAACCTAAGAAAGAAGTTGATTTGGTGGAGCTTTGTTGTTTTAAGCTAAAGGCCTAACATTTGGGAGGCTAAAGCATTTTATTCAAGAGTTAAACCTAAATCATCCAAAGCTTGTAGATTAACTATTGTGGTCTACATTAAACTTAGGAGTTGGTAAGTTTCTTAAACTAAGAGTTACCTAGGTTAATGTGTTTATATGTTTCTTCACATTTAGCTATATGAAAAGTACAAAATAGAATCGTGGGAATAGAATTCTTCATGTGAGGAAGGGTTTTACATGTGAAATTTTAAAATTTCACTCTATTTAGGCTTGTGTTCACAACACTTATAAGTTGCATAACCGACTTCTAACAAAAAAAATTGTAAAAGGGGACACCCTAAGCAAAAAAAAGGGAAAGAAAGAAACCCAGCTAAGTGTGAAAAGCTTCGAAAGGAGATGCCTTAGGTAAAAAAGGGGACAAATAAAATACAAAAGGTAGATAAAACAAAGTACTCATTATTAGACAGAATGATAGTACAAGAGGTACAAATGTCACAATCATCATCAAAAAATGCAAAAGTCAATCAAAGGCACAGAAAGTCATAATAGATATAATAGAATCAGCATATGTTATAAAGTACAACATATAAGACAAATGCCTAAAATACAACACCTAGAGTCCATAACCTTAGGAAAATAATACAACATCAAACAACCATAACTAAAGGCCTATACCAAGCCTAAACAATCATATTGGCCATGATCGCCATTATAAGCAAGAGCTAAATCTACTCAGGCACCTCTACCACTTGGTACAGTAGCTTCATCATCCACCTCCACACGAAAAATGGCCACCTCTAGCCTTAGTTACCTGATACGCTCACCAAAAGATGCTCACTCCCTCTCCCACTCATGGCTAATGAAAGTATGCTAACCTTGCATTAGATACACATCACATTTATGCATTCATCAAAGTACGTGCATCCACATAAGGTAGGTATAATAAATGGTCAATAAAGTACTATTGTGCACTCATCATAGTAGTATACCATAACAAAGTTATAGAAACATGCACATATAAAATGAACAACATGGAGAAATTAGATAACAAATAAGTCAAAGAAAGCAAAAAGACCTAAACAATGGCAGAAAACTTACATGAGTAGTATCTAGAGGCACTATATCTAACCAAAGTGTGTCAGGCCTAGGTAAAGGAAAGTATTTCCTAACTCCTATAAGCGTCAATCCAGATAACATTAAGAGTATCTATTCACAAGGTCCAAAAGGATTGAACCCCTATATGCCACACCACTAGCATGAGTTGTCACCTTGATCCTAGGGGTATCCTCCTCCACATCAATACAAGAAGAACTTGATCTCTTTCGGCAAGATCCATGTCACTACAGATAAACTCCTAAAGCTCATGCCATTTATAAGTTATTACTAACAAAGTTTCTTAAATGCTTGTACTTAAATAGGAAAAAGCAAAGCTAAGAAACATATTATACCAGATGATGCTACTCTAGAAGTAGAATGGCCCTGGGATGCTTACAAAGTCCCAACTCTTAATCTTGAAGGCTACACAAAATATGCCTGGGGAGGTGGAGGAACAAAATTGCCGATAGTAGCATCAATCAATTTTGGGATCAAGGTATCCACATAAGGAAAGATCACACCCTCCAAAAGATCCTTAAAAGGATATCCTCTCTCAGTTGCAACAAGCTCCTCCCTAGCAAGCTCTTAACCCTAAAACATATCACTTGGGGGTGCAATAAGGACTTATCCCTCCTCATGAACAATCTATCCTACAAGCGATAGACTCATTCGCCTAAATACTACACCTTATCGATAAGACTAGCCAACAACACTCTTTACTATGTCATGCACCAAGCATATGCTATAAAGTCATAATAGATACGATAGAATCAACATATGCTATAAAGTACAAAATATAGGACAAATGCCCAAATTCTACACCTAGAGTCCATAATCATAAGAAAATGATACAACATTGAGCAACCATAACCAAATGCCTATACCTAGCTTAAAAAATTATATTGGCCATGATTGCCATCATAGGCAAGAGCTAAATCTACTTAGGCACCTCTGTCACCTAATACAGGTGCCTTATCATCTACCTCTATATGAAAATGGCCAACTCTAGCTCCAGTTACCTAATATGCTCATGAAAAGATGCTCGCTCCCTCTCCCACTCATGGCTAATGAGAGTATACTGACCATGCATTAGATACACATCACATTTATGCATTTATAAAAGCATGTGCATCCACATAAGGCAAGTACAATAAATGGTCAATAAAGTACTATTGTGCACTCATCATAGCAGTTTATTAGAAAAAAGATATAAATGCATGCACTTATAAAATGAATAATATGGAGAAATTAGTTAACAGACAAGTCAAAGGAAGCAAAAAGCCCTAAACAAAGGCAAAAAATTAACATGAGCAGTATCTAAAGGCACTATATCTTACCAAAGTGTGTCAGGCCTGGGTAAATTAAAGTATGTCCCAACTCCTATAAGTGTCAATCTAGACAACATTAAAGGTATCGTGTTCACCAGGTACCTAAGGACTGAACCCCCAAATGCCACACCACTAGCATGATTCATCATCTTGGTCATAGGGGTATCCTCCTCCTCATAAATACAAGAAGAACCTTATCTCTTTCGATAAGATCCATATCGCTATAGATAAACTCCTAAAGCTCGTGTCATTTATAAGTTATTACCAATAAGGTTTGTCAAATGCTTGTACTTAAATAAGAAAAAGAAAAACTAAGAAACATATCATACCAAATGATGCTACTCTGGAAGTAGAATGGCCCTAGGATGCTTATGAAGTCCTAACTATCGAGCCTAAAGGCTACACAAGATCTGCCTGAAGAGGTGGAGGAACAAAATTGCTAGTAGTAGTATCAATCAATTATAGGATTAAGGTATCCATATAAGGAAATTTCACACCCTCCAAAAGATCCTTAAAAGGACACCCTCTCTCTGTTGCAACAAGCTCCTCTCCAATAAGCTCTTGACCCTAAAATATATCACCTCGGGGTGCAATAGGGACTCATCCCTCCTCATGAACAGTCCATCCTACCAGTGATAAACTCACTCACCCAAATACCATACTTTATTGATAAGATTGGACAATAACACTCTTCATTGTGTCATGCACTAGGCATATGTTATAAAGTCATAATAGATACGACAAGATCAACATATGCTATAAAGTATAACATATAGGACAAATGCCCAAAATACAACATCCAGAGTCCATAACCTTAGGAAAATGATACAACATTGAGCAACAATAACCAAAGGCTTATACCTAGCCTAAAAAATTATATTGGTCATGATCACCATCATAAGCCAGAGCTAAATCTACTCAAGTGCCTCTGTCACCTGGTACAAGGGCCTCATCATCCACCTCCATACAAAAAATGGCTAACTCTAGCTCCAATTACTTGATAAGCTTGCCAAAAGATGCTCACTCCCTCTCTCACTCATGGCTAATAAGAGTATACTAACCTTGTATTAGATACACATCACATTTATGCATTTATAAAAGCACATGCATCCATATAAGGCAAGTATAATAAATGGTTAATAAAGTACTCTTATGCACTCATCGCAGTAGTATATTAGAACAAAGTTGTAGAAACAAGCAGCTATAAAATGAACAATATAGAGAAATTAGATAACAGACAAGTCAAAGAAAGCAAAAAGCCCTAAACAAAGGCAAAAAACTGACATGAGTAGTATCTGGAGGCACTATATCTGACCAAAGTGTGTCAAGCCTAGGTAAAGGAAAGTATGTCCTAACTCCTGTAAGTGTTAATCCAGATTAAGGGTATCATGTTCACTAGGTCCTTAAGGACTGAACCCCCAGATGCCACACTACTAGCATAAGTTGTCATATTAGTCCTAAAGGCATCCTCCTCCTCATTAATACAAGAAGAACCTGATCTCTTTCAGTAAGATCCATGTCACTATAGATAAAATCCCAAAGTTCATGTTATTTATAAGTTATTACTAACAAAGTTTGTTAAAGGCTTGTACTTAAATAAGAAAAAGCATAACTAAGAAACATACCATACCAGATGATGCTACTCTGGAAGCAGAATGGCCTTAACATGCTTGTAATGTCCCAGCTCTTGAGCTTGAAGGCTACACAAGATCCGCCTGAGGAGGTGGAGAAATAAAATCACTAGTATTAGCATCAATCAATTATGGGATCAAGGTATCCATGTAAGGAAAGTTCACATCCTCCAAAAGATCTTTAGAAGGATACCCTCTCTCAACTGTAATGAGCTCCTCCCCAGTAAGTTCTTAACCCCAAAACATATCACCTAGGGGTGCAATAGGGACTCGTCCCTCCTCATGAATGGTCCATCCTACTGGTGATAAACTTGCTCACCCAAATACCATACCTATCGATAAGACTGGCCAACAACACTCTTAACTGTGTCATGCGCTAGGCTACTACCATCTATAACGACCAATCCTCCCTTGCCAACCACCAATGAGTGTGAATCTGCTTAAGAGGCAAAGTAAACAAAATATTTCTGAGAAATAAGATGACTAGGATAAAAAGAATCCATCATACTTGGTGAGAAGTCAGCCTGCTCATAAAATCCCTAGCCTTTGTAGGACTCTTGATCAAATTAGAAATCTTCTAGATCCATTGTAGGTAAAGTGAAAGCCACTCTTTAAGAAATGCTCAATAGAAGGACATGGTAGCACTTGGAACTTATAAGCCCAAATTTATCAAAGAAAAGAAGTCTAAACATCTAGAATCAGTAAAATAATCAACAGAGATAAAGGATTATACTCATATCTAATACGAACAAGTAGCAACATATCCTTGAGCCTCCCCTATAAGTTGTATCCAGACTGTAATACATATAAGAAAAGGTGATTGTGCCCCAACTATACCTCGATAAGTCATCCAAACTCCTTAACATGGAAAACAACTATAAGAAACCAATGCCTAAAGCATTTGGAAAGATGATGACACTAAGCAAGTAAAATAAGAAGCATCAAGCCAATAACTCCGAGCCGACATGCCCTTCCATACTTAATTTGACATCAAAGATAAACTCTATGTAGTGAGCAAAGGAAGAACAACTTAACTTCATAGGGATAACCATCTTAAATACCTCCATAGTATACCTGTTTCTCACCACTACAGAACTGTATGCCTCATTGCTGAAAGGGATAGGCAATCTAGAAAGACTCAGCTTGTGATAGTTGTAAAATCTAGTTAAGTAATAGTCATCTCTCCAAAGGGTAAATAAAATGTATGGGTTGTGTCCATCTATTGCTCAATAAAAGCATATCGTGCAGCCTAGCTTGATGCATAAGAACTATAAGTGAGGGCATAAATGATACTGTCAAAGCCCTTCTCAGTTGCACATGCTGAGAGACTTTGGTAATACAAGCTACCTTGTTGAAGCTACTAGGTAGGACACTGACAAAACCACAAGACCACAATAGATAGGTAAACCCTTTAAACATTTATTAATCATTGGAATCTAAAAAATATTTCCTCTATTTTTTTGAGAGTAAAATGAATGATCATCAAAATTAGAACCATCAACAGACTATACAATACAGTATTGATCACCACAAATAATAAGAGCTAAATAAACAGCAAGAGCTACATCAATAAGTGATAGATAGATAGTAAGAGCTACATCAATAAGTGCTAGACAAATAATAAGAGCTAGATAGACAGTAGATGCTAGACATATAAGTACAAAAAAGTAGCAAAAAGTAGGAACAATAAGAGCTAACAATATTAAATACAATAAAAATAGCAAAAGCTACTATAAAGTAAAGTTATATAAATAGCAAGAGTAGGTGAATAGGCACTAACCTGACAGCAATGAGTAATCCATGTATAAGTCTCCAAACTATGGATGATAAGGATCAGACCTCCTTGAAAGAGCTTGAATGGGCAAAGATGATTTTGAGAATTAAATGGATGAGAAGAAGCTGCACTACTAGTCCTTGTAGTAGTCTTAAAGGTCCTCGTACTAGTCTCTATAGTCCCCACAATAGTCTATACAACCTCTATACTAGCTCCCTCTACATCTAAATCATTAAAGTTAAGAGAAACATCATCAACATTGTCAGGGATGTCATAAAAATGGAGTGAGAAGGAAAATCCATAGCTTTAAAAATGCATGGAGTACAACAAAGTAGTGACAGAACAAAGAAAAGTAGAAGAAAAGAGTTTGATAAAGTAAAAATACTTTAGAAACACAAACAGAGCCAACAGAGGGTCAGAGAAGAGGTAAGGACCTCTGCCATGCCTAAAAAATTGCATATCTATAAGCATGAGCACAAGTACAAAGCACGAAACCATGTGCCAAGTGCGTGGCCATAAGCCAAAATATGTGGTCATGTGCCCCTTATACATGGTCACACACTCTTCCGCCTCATGCATGCTTTGAGATGCTTGTATTTAAACTTTCAGGACTCTTGCACTTGCACTATTAGGATCCTACACATGCATTTTAGTATAAAAACACAGACAAAACATGCATAAAATGCACAAACATGAGCATTACATATCCTAGGACATTGTATTTGACACCACTACCTTAAAAAATAGCATCATTGTTAAAAAAAAAACAAAATGCCTCAAACATATCACATCTATGAATGTTGCATTATCATATTACCAAAATGACGCCTGCAACATGATAATTAATGACATCATTACTGCATCACCACTGCTTAGTAGCATTTTTATTTACTTAGTACCACTTTCATCTACTTAGTATCATTTTTATCTGCTTAGTAACATTTCCACTTGCTTTATAGCATTTTTATTTGCTTAGAAGAATTTTTTATTTGCTTAGTAGTATTTTCACTACTGAGTAGCATTTTCACTGCGTAATAGCATTCTTACCTGCTTAGTAGCATTTTTATTTGCTTAGTAGCATTTTCGCTACTTAGTAGCATTTTTATTTGCTAAGTAGTATTTCCACTCCTTAATAGCTTTTTCATTTGCTTAGTAGCATTTACACTACTTAGTAGCATTTTATGTGCTTAGTAGCATTTTTATTTGCTTAGTAGCATTTCCACTACTTAGTAGCATTTTTCATTTGCTTAGTAGAATCTTCATTTGCTTGACACTTAAGAAGGTTATAGTAGCATTTTTCATTTGCTTGATACTTAAAAAGGTTATAGTAGCATCTTCGTTCATCTGACACCTGAAGAGGTTATAGTGGCACCATTTCCTAACATCAGAATGGATGTTAGCCCCCAAGCACAAAAGTGTTAAATACGACAATGATGCCGGTTGAAGTAAAATTTATATAATTACATGAAATTTGCATTGCATCTTGCATGAATCCTAATAATGCATCATGCATTGCTCATTAAAAGAATGAAATCCATATAGACAGTGATAAGCCTAACGTCCAAAGACTACATGGCACACTATTAGGTAAGTACCCCTTCCCAACAAAACCATTTTTTACATCTTTGCATTGCCTCACATATATTAACATCAACATCAAAATGTGATGCAACACATGTGAAGTAGGGGAAAACTTTTATACATCAAGTTTTCACTATCCTTAAAAGGGTTTGATAATGAAATTAACCCCCTGAATATGATAAGAATTTGCTTATTTGTTTCACCTATAAAGCATGCTAAAGTCTAAAAGACCTTGAAATTCCTGAATCAAACCTCTGAGGTGTGAAATCGGTCATTAAATCATTAAGTCACACTTTGATTTCATGAAATATGAACTTTCAAAATGATAAGTAGCTCATTTAAAAAAATCGTTACTTAAAATTGATAACTTATCAAACCAATGTTCATCTCGTGAGATTGAGGCTTAACTTCACAAAAATGGAAGCCAATTTTAGCAAAATGAACACCTAAAATGTGCTCAAAAGGCCCAAAAACCTTAGGAAATGGCCCCAAAAAAGCATGTGTATGCCTCCTCAGTGCATGACCATGTGCTCTAGCACGTAGTTACATGCTCAAAAATCACTTACGTGCTCTGATACACATATGCACGTGCAAAACCACACATACATGTGCCCTTACATGCATAGGCATATGTAAAAACCTAATTTTTTTTCTATAAACAGAGGTCACTACCTCCCATTTTAAGGGGACCTACACACACATACTAAAACTCTATCGAGTTAAAGTCTCAGAACTCCTATTTTAACACTTTTAGCTTATTCCATCATTTTTTATAGGATTTTTATGTCGACTTGAACCAAACCCAACCACTTCATTATTAAAGCATGCTTCAAAAGTATATAAATTTGCACTCTACATGTCATCTTCAACCTCTTGATGAGGATAACTTGAAAATCACATGAAGATAAAGCTTGAAAAACTAAAAAAAAAACTCAGTTGAATCTGAGGACCAAATAGTCATTTTTGCATATTTATCTTTCCGTAATCTTGCATTGTTATTATGAATTATCTTTATTTTATTACTGCCAGTAGTTGAGAAATTATTATGACTTGAATGGTAAGACTGGCAATTTTGCATGCTGATTGAATAATCTTTACTTCATTTGCTCATAATAAACTATCATTTTGCATCCTCCTGCTCCAAAATGTGAAAAATCATGAAAACATCATTTTTACATTACATATGCATTTTTCATCATATTTACATTGTTCCCATTATAAAAATAACATTTTTATCTTAAAACTCATATCTTTATGTAAATTCCACATTTCACGAATAAAAAATAATATCATCTTTTACATCAAGCTTGCGTCTTGCATATAATGAACCACATAAGTATCATTTTTAATAAAAACCATCATTTTCACATCACAAATGCTTTTTCTATCATATTGAAATAAATATGTCACTCATGCTCAAAAGCACATATTTGCATAAAAATTGCATCTTTCCACTCTCCAATATCAAAATAATTTAGTTTGCATAAAAATGCATTCAATAATACAAAAGATCACATTCTTGAGCTAGAGCTTCCATTTCTTCGTCCAATGATACAACCATGCATCTTCTCCTTATCTCTTTTATCATTTAGAAACATTTCATAATGATCCTACAAATGCATATAATTATATGCATCTATCTACTTGTTCATAATTCATTGATCAAGCACCTTTTGCCCATTTGCTATCCTGATGGATGAAAGGATGGAATTTTGCATAGTCATGCTAACTTTTGTTTTACAATGTATTCTAGATCTAGAGACTAGATTTACATTTTTGCATTTTTTCCTTTTTCTTATGTATTTATTAGTAAAGCCATGTAATAATTGTAATATAATTTCTTTACTTTTCATTATTATTTGCTACGCTCTGTGAATGTGCATATGCAAATTGTCATTATCAAAACTATGGTGCTACGGTAGCCATGTATTAGGTGTTGTATAATGAGAAATAGTTAAAAGTATATGCAATCTCCTAAACCTATAATCTCTACTAGGGACAATACTCATTGAGTGACTTGATGTCGTCCATTATGTCTTTTCCTGATTTTCTAAAAATCAGGTAGTGACTCTATAAACATAAAGTCTCTTGCATCCGCTTGAGATCTAGCAACTCCATAAATAGAACATATGTCCCATTTGGTAAAGTTGTCATGTCTCTCTATTCAAAACATATGAATTGCCCTCAAGATTCGCACAATCAAAGGTTGCTCACACTTGCAAGTCATTAAAAGATCATAAACAAAGTCCCTACAAAGGTTTATAATCATCAAAGATTAACTGGAACTAAGCAAGAACCAAGTTATGCCCAAAACAAGCCAAATAGCACCCTTCATAAGCAGGTCTCCAGATTATGAGCTGCTCTCAAAAGTTCAAGGCTTAAAAGGCCTATGCTTTAAAAATAAGCCTAAGGCCCTCATGATTCACCCTCACAATCATAAGAGGCCCTATCTCAACCATGACTATGCCATCTAAATCATGACCATATGAAGCTTTAACAAGCTAAAGAGACTGAGACCTTCATGACCTGCCCTCATGGTCATGACCATCTTTTATAAGCTTATGACTCCTCTTCAGCTCAAGACATAATGGTCACTTGCACCTCTAATGACTAGTTTTTATCCTTTATGATTATGAGCATCCCCTCATAACTGTGAGCATAACTTCTCCTGCAAAAAGTAGAATCTCATTAATTAAAGCTTGGAGAAGATAATGGATGAAGTTATGCCTCCAACAACCATATTGTTTATGCTCAAGTATAAATACATGACCTAAAACCTCATTTAAGAGGTTAGAATAAGCTGTTGAAAAAATCCTTCTTAGAAATTATTTGAGCATTCAATTCTACTTCATTTTCTCTACTTGTACTATTACACACCTTTAAGTGCAGGTTAAGAGCTAGAATTATGATTTTCTTGGGTTTGAAAAAAGGGTTATAAGGATCTTCTTCTATTGGAATTAGTTTTAGTGTTAGCCATTAAAACACTGAGAAATTGGTTTAAGAGTTAGCCAAGAATACTCTTGCTTGTAAAAGGTTTAGAGTGAGCTTTAAACTCTTATAAACTCAATCTAAGGAAATAGATTGGTGTGGTTGGTTGAAAATCATAACTTAGGAATAAGTTAGGTAGAGATGTAGGTTTGTTAAGAAACTAAACTCCTAAAATTTCTTATGTCAATTCTTTGATCTCTTCTTAATCCTTTTTATTTTTGGATTAATTTTTACTTATTTTGATTAGTCCTATTCACCACCTTTTAGGACTATTTCAATTGGTATCAGACTTTGACTTCTTGGTACTTAATTGCAAGAAGAAGATATCATAGAGGAGTGAATCCTTAAACTTTTCATCTTTTAGACCCTTTTTTAATGGTAGTGATTAACCACAATGGAAGTTCAAGATGGAATTATACTTGGATAGTGATCCTATTATACTTTAGGATGTTGTTCTAAAGGATTGGGAACCACCTAAAACTACTATTAATGGTGTAGAAACTATCCTCACAAAAAGTGAATGGTTAAATGATAAACAAGAATAGAACTAAAAAAATAAGAAGGCCATAACAATCTCGCTTGCATTAATGTCTAGAGAAGAAAGAGGCAAAGCTCAACATTGCCTAGCTGCAAAAGAAGTTTGGGAAACTCTTGAAAATCATTATGAAATAAATGTGCATGTAAGAAGCAAGAAAGTTTAACTTCACATGTATAAATATAAACTTTTCAAGATGAAACCATAAGAATCAATAACAGAGATGAAAAATTGCTTCAATGCTTTTTTAACTACCTTTAAGAAACTTAGAAAATACTTTTCCAAGGAAGACATTAACACAAAGATTCTAAGAATCCTATCTAAAAAGATTGGAAATCTAGAGTTATTTCAATTGAGGAAGCTTGCAGACATCCTCATTGGAAAGCTCCTTACACATGAGCTCACTTTAAAGCAATAAGAAGAAGAGAAGGATGAGAAAGAAGAGAAGAAAAAAGGGATTGCATTAAAGGCCATTCAAGAAGCAAGTGATGATGAAAGCATAGTTGATTTTAGTGAAAATGATTATGAGATAGTCATGATCATAAAAGGACTCAATAATTTCTTAAAAAGAAAAAGCTTCTCAAAATTAAAAGATAATAAGAAGTATGATGGCAAAAAAAACAAAGAGGTTATTTGCTATGAATGCAAGAAATAGGGACACATTAGAAGTAAGTGCCCAAAACTCAAATTTAAGAGCAAGGGAGTGAAGGAGAAGAAGAAGGCATTCAAAGCTTCTTAGGATGACTCATCCAATTTAGAAAAGGAAAAGGAATAACAAAAAGTAGCCAACCTTTGCTTTATGGCATTTGAGGATGACAATGAGATACCATCCATTTCTTACTCTTTTTATGATGATTGTGATAATGATGATGACAATGAGAGCTCTATTGTGTGAAAACTCATGCTTAAATGTAGAAGCTTACTCTTTAAGAAAAAATCTTTATAAGCATGAGCTATCTAACATGTCCAAGGAATTTAAAAATATAAAAAATGATTTTTTTAAACTTGTTGAATCAAATGAAAAACTTACTAATGATTTGAAATCTTCTAATTACTTAGAGGACAAACTTAAGAAAGCTAATTATGAAAATCTTAAGCTTTCTAAAGATGTGTTGGAAAGAAAGTTTAGATAGCCTTCTTAATTCCTAAAAACTCCATGGAAATACCCATGGACTTGGATATATAAATTGAATGTCTTTCTCATCATCATCACATATCAAATTTGTTAAAGCCACATGCAATATCTCTCCTTTCGTATCTAAACCTCTTGAGACTCAAGTCCTTAATTACCTCACCCTTCTAGTGTTAAGGCTAAGTTTTATAAGACTTAACCTTTTTTAACACAGGTTTAAGGCACAAGCCAAAAGACCTCAACTAAAGCATGCCTTCATGTACACTAGACACAATACTCCTAAGTATGCTACATGATCACCTTACAATACAAAATACTATTGTCAATGCATGTCTCATTCTCTTCCTATAGCATAAAAGAGATTTAGGAAGCCCATACAACAATAATACACATAACACAAAATGCATGTATCACATACTAGACATTCATATATTGGTAGAAGAAATAAATTTGCTAATGTTGAGTGTTTCTATTGTATGTGAAAAGAAATGGTTATGCAATAATGAACTGTGGTAAGCACATGCCTTAGATAGGGTGAAATTTCAAAAATTTCACTTAAATAACCCTTCATCGTATAAAGATTTCCATTCCTATAGATCCATTTTGCATTTTACACATAGCTAAACTACAAATTAATATGTAAAACAACAACCTAGGAAATCTAAGTTTAAGAATACTTACAATCTCCTATGTTTGATATAGACCATAAGTATTCTACAATCTTTGGATTCTTTTGTTCAATTCTTGAATCAAATACTTAGCCTGCTAAGTGTTAGGCCTCTAGCTTCAAACACCAAAGGTTCACTAATCACCTTCTTGCCTTGATTTGGTTAGTAGAACACTAGGGTTTATGTTTACCAAATGTTGAATCTATTTTTGGTGTCTCTCTACATTCTTTGTAAATTTCTCAGGCCATATATATAAAGAAACCAACCACCTTATGACATCATCCATGATATCACAAACATACCTCTTGACATCATCCATGACATCATAAGCACACCTCTTAACATCATCAATGACATCACAAGCATGCAACTTGACACAGTAAGTACACAATTCGTATAAGTAACTCACCAATGTACAAAGAAGAATGTAGAAAATACATCTTATGTATAATGTCTATGTTCATCCACCCACATTTATCAATGTGATAAGTACATGTAACCTAACATTTCTTTTGCCAAAGTTAATATTTTACACATTAAAGATAATGTGCCTAATATGCCAATTTTGACCACATTATATTACATGGACTTAGGTTTGGTAATTGGGCCAACATTTGGCTAAAGCCCAATCCATTATACAAATAGAGCAAGATTAGGTTCATGAGCTTTCTCGTTATTTTGGATTAATCTTTGGTCCAAAACTCTTTGTGCCTAAGCCTAAACTCTTGGGCCATTAATCCAAGCCTAAATAAAAATAACATACATATTATTAATTTAATAATTCAATTAATATCTCATATTAATTAAGTATAAATTAATAATTAAACCCTTTACTTGAATTAGATTTCATAATATGATATAATCATTGTTTAAAGTATAAATCCAATTCCATTAATCTTAATTATTTGATTATACACTTTAATCAATAATTAGATTAATATTGATGATGATTTAGTGAAACACTTTTAGGTGTGACTTCCTAGGTTCATGTCTAATTGGCAATGAGAAGATAATATCAACACTTAACATTATTTGAAACTCTTTTAAAGTTTAAATGTAAAAATCCCAATTGTGCACATTTAGTTCTTATAAGTTATGAGTGACCCCTAACATCAATATCATAACTACCCAATTAGAAATGAATACATGTATTGATTCACATGAACCCTTTGATCATAATTACCATGCACTAAAATCCCTTTATTAGAAGATCTCAATATAGCCTAGAGTTATGGTTTAGTCAAACTCTAATAGTTATATTATATAACCTCATCTCAAGTTCTATTCTTGATAAAATATAACCAATACTGAAACTCTCTCAGTTCATGTCATATTTGACTTGGCCAGGAACTTATTGATCAAGAAAGAACTTAGATAGCATAAGATCTTATCCCGGTTCACTCCAGGCAATGAATCCCATTTTGGCTAAACACTCATCCTTATGCTTAAGTGACTAAAGCCACCATATGCCATATACTCATGTATGATTAACATAAGTATGTAAGCAGTAATCAACCCTAACCACTTTAATGTGACTGACCGTGTTACCTTAGGTCAAAGGACTATATGCACTATTATGACCTAGATTATAATTATTGAATATAAGTGAATATCCACACAATCACAAATCTAATGTCATGTTCAATCCACCCATCATATGAGTATCCACATGTCTATTCTGATATCTCATGTCAAGTAGCATGAGACTCACTACCTCCCCCTATTAGTATCATATACTAATGAAGGAAAATAGACAGAGGTGATAGTTTAATTAATATTACCAAAATATTAATTAATCAACTATGAACAATTTTATAGCATATGTACTAAATAAATTTGTAGCTCATATTATCAACTCTTAATAATAAATTTATTTAACATTATGCCAACAGATAAATATTGAATTAAATAGATACTTTAAATAATAGAATATTATTTTATTGCCATTTAGGATAATTTATAATGTCAAATATGAAATTGGCCTCTAGGGCATACCACCTATGTTAACAATCTCCCACTTTCACTAAAGCCAATCACTATAGTATTTTAGATCCATCTTCTCAAGATGTTGATCCAGTTGTAGTTGAGTTAATGCTTTAGTAAGTGGATCAGCGACATTTTCAACTGAAGCTATCTTTTTCACAACGATATTGCCTTTTCCAACAAGTTCCCTAATAATATGAAAATGCCTTTCTATGTGTTTGGATTTTTGGTGAGACCTCAGTTCCTTTGCCAAAGCAATGGCTCCATTATTTTCATAATAAAGAGGAATTAGGGAATTAATAAAAGAAATAATTCCAAGCTTGCTAATGAACTTCATAATCTAAATAGCCTCTTTAGTAGCATCTGATGTAGCTATATACTCAGCTTTGAAGTGGAATCAGTAGTGACACCTTGCTTGGAACTCTTCCAGCTCACTACTCCTCTATTATAAATAAACACAAACCCAAAGATAGACTTTCTATCATCTACATCTCATTAGAAATTAGAATCTATGAAACCATCTATTTGTGGATCGCCTCCTCTGTAAGTTAAGACTAAATCTTTAGTTCTTCTTAAGTACTTAAAGATTGCCTTAATAGTTATTTAGTGTTCCACACCTAGGTTAGATTGAAACATGCTAGTCACACTAATAGCATACACAATATTAGGCCTAGTACACAACATAGCATACGTCAAGCTTCCTATAGCCAAAGCATAAAGAACTTTAGTCATTTGCCCCATTTCCTCAGGTGTTTTAGCTAAAATACCCTTAAATAAATGGATACCATGCCTAAATGGTAATAATCCTCTCTTGGAATCAAGCATGTTGAACTTCTTCAACACCTTTTCCAAGTAAAGACTTTGGGACAAACCTATTATTCTTTTTTATCTATCTCTATAGACTCGAATGCCAAGAATATAGGTAGCTTCCCCTAAGTGTTTCATAGAGAAATTTTTATATAACCCTAGTTTCACATTTGTAAGCATGCCAACATCATTCCTAATTAATAAAATATCATTAACATATAGTACTAGGAAAGTGAGTTGGCTCTTACTAACCTTCTTGTATACATAAGGCTCATCTTTATTTTTTTATAAAACCAAAAGATTGAATGGCTTCATCAAAATGAAGATTCCAACTCCTTAAAGCTTGCTTTCAACCATAAATTGATCTATTAAACTTGCACACTTTGTCACCTTTCTCAGATTCAAAACCCTGGGGTTGCTCCATACATATTTCTTCCTTAACAAATCCATTAAGAAAAGCAATTTTGACATCCATTTGCCAAATCTCATCATCGTAGTATGCAATTATAGTGAGAAGTATTCGAATGGATTTGAGCATGGCTATTAGTGAAAAGGTTTCCTCATAGTCAACCCCTTGCCTTTGGCGAAACCCTTTCACTACAAGCCTTGCTTTATAGGTATTAAGCTTTCCATCTGCATCAATCTTTTTCTTGAAAACCCATTTACAACCTATAGGTATAATACCTTTAGGTGGATCAACAAGTGTCAAAACTTGGTTTGCATACATGGAATCCATATCGGCTTTCATTACTTCAAGCCATTTTGAAGAATCTTTATCACATAAAGCTTCCTTATATGTAATAGGAACATCATCATGATTGCTTTCTTTATGAATATGTAACTCTTGCATATCATGTAGAAAACCATATCTCTCTGGCAAATGAGATACCTTACTAAATCTTCTAGGAGTTGGTATGATGATATTTTTAGTGGGATTAGACTCTTAATCAACTTCCATTTGATGAACTTGATTGGCTTTATTAGAAGGCTCCTCTTCTAATGCGATTTTCCTTCCTTTACCACCTTCTTGAAGAAACTCTTTCTCAAGAAATATGGCATCTCTATTTACAATAACAATTTATTCAGTAGGAAGATAAAAATAATATCCTAAACTATCTTGAGGATATCCAATAAATCTACCTTTAACTGACCTTGTATCCAGTTTATCTATTTTCAGCCTTTTGATATAGGTTGGGCATCCCCAAATCCTAACATGCTTAAGACTTGGTGCCTTACCATGCCATATCTCATATGGTATGGTAGACACAAACTGAGATGGAACATGATTTAGAATGTAAGCAACATATTTGTAATGCTAAACCCCAAAGGAAAGTAGGCAAATCTGCATAGCTAATCATTTATCAAACCATATCTAATAGAGTTTGATTCCTCCTTTTGGATACACCATTTAATTAAGGTGTGTCAGGTGGAGTTAACTATGAAATAATGCCATGTTCCTTAATGAATTGAATAAATTTGGTACCTAAGTATTCACCTCCTCGATTCAACCATAGGATTTTAATACTTTTTCCCATTTAGTTCTTTACTTGGACCCTTAAACTTTTTAAAGGATTCACTTTTATATTTAATGAAATATAAATGTCTATACCTTAATAGATCATCTATAAAGGAAATAAAGTACAAAAACCCACCTCTTTCCGTTTAATTAAATGGCCCACATACATCACTATGTATTATTTCTAAAATTTCTTTAGCTCTTGCCATTTTTCCCACAAATGGTGATAGAGTCATTTTGCCTTAGATACAAGCTTCACAAGCTATTTTTTTTAAGGTTTCAAGATTTCTCAAGATTCCTAATCTTTCCAACTTTGTGATTTTATCACTTGCAATCTGACCTAATCGTAAATGCCATAGATATTTTGGATTAGAAGCATTGTCAATTAACATTGTATTCACAACATTCACATTGGTTGGATATTGTTTGTTACTAGATTTATTATCAATATAATAAAGACCATGTAATACATAACCTATGCCAATTATCTTATTATCAAAATAAATAGTTCATACATCTCTTTCAAATAAAAATTATTACCCTTTCTAGTTAAATTAGAAATAGAGATGATGTTCTTATAAGCATTGGGTACATATAAAATATTATTCAATAACAAAACATGATCATTTAATTCAATGGAGGTGGTTCCTATAGCTTTAACAGCAACACTTGCTCCATCTCCAAGCTTTAGAGTCACCTCATTCCTCTTTCACTTGCTAGATCCTATAAGGAAGAACATATGTGAGAACTAGCACCAATATCCAATGCCCATGTATTAGATGAGCTTTTAGAACATTTAGAAATAGATAAATTAGATAAAATCTCACATTCTCTAATCTTTTCCTTTCCTATTATTAATTCAAGGAACTTAGGATAATTTCTTTTCCAATGTCCATCTCCTTAACAATAGAAACATTTTCCTTTACCTTTATTCTTAACCTTCATTTTGCTTTTATTTTTTCTTACACCTCCCAAAGCTTTAGGAACTTTTTCCTTAGCTTTCTTAGTTTTGTTGCCCTTATTCTTCTTAGTCTTACTAGAAGAGGCAATCAAAGCAACCTCCCTCCCTTTGTCATTATGAATTGCCTTTAGGCTATCACAAGCATATTTAATAACTCTGCAAGTACGCACTCAATTTTATTCATATAAAAATTGGCAATGGTTTGCCCAAATGACTCCAAAAGGGATTGTAAGATCAAATTGGTTTAGACTTAAGCATCCATCATGAAATCTAGACTCTTAAGTTCCTCAATAGAATGAATCATTGAATTCACGTGAGCTCCAACTTCCTCACCTTCCTTCATTTTGGCAAAAGAAAAGTTACTTAGATATCTCATATCTAGTGGTCCTACTTTTTTCACCAAATAACTCTTGTAGGTGAAGTAGGATTTCCTTTGCATTAGTATACTTCTTATGTGGCCGATGAAGTTCATTGCTCATAGAATCCCACATAATGAAATGTTCTTGTAAGTCATCATCTTTCCATTTTGCAAGAGTGTCACATTCTTCTTACATAGCATTTGGTGGAAGGGGTTCAGGAGGACTTTGTTCCAAAACATATAAAATATGTTCGAAGGCCAAAACAACTTTTAGATTACATAGCCAATCAATAAAATTAGGTCTAGTGAGTCTATGGTTTTTTAGAATGATACTTAGTGGGTTTGATGACCTCATATTATTAAATTGTTGCAAAATATAACAAGATTATTAACTATAATGACATTTTTTGTTTCTTCCATTAGATTCGGTCTTTAATCATAATGGCCTCCCACTAACTTGGCAAATCCTACACTTCCAAAGTAGGAAACAAAAATCCCTTGTTGGATGGATTTCTAGTGGGTGATGGAGTTCTTAATGAGTTACTAATATTCCTTAGGTACACTTTTCCATTCTTAGAATATTAGTTCTCATTAAGTGGACAACTCTTGTCCATCGCATCTCATATGAGGTTCTATCAATTTGGCTTCTAATGCTTAGAAACATTAAGTACACATAATTGCCATTCTTCGTCTCTTTACATTAGTTAGGTCCACACTATAAAATCAGTGTTATATATAAACTTGAACACTACACACCTTAGGCACACCTATTTGCCATTTTTGGCATGTAGTATGTCTATAGATTCATAACATCTCATGCTTTATAATGAACACTACAGAGATCTCTTAGCACAAATATACACCCCTATATATCCATAGCTAAAGTATATTCGTCTAAAAATTTACATGTCATTGCTTCAATAGAGAGTCAAGACCTAATTTTAATTTAGAATATTTTTTAGGTCTTTAATTAAGGTCTCACTTTGCACATTAGCCAATTATATATATCACATATATATATGGCATAGCATCCACTTATATACATACATCACATATACATGTAGCATGATACAACACATATATCACATATATACATAGAACTTGCAAAATGGATGCACAAGTAAAGAGTGATCATGGGACTTTCCTAAAGCTATTTTAACTTTTAAAAAATAAGTTACAAAATGGTTCCACTATCTCCATGGATCTCCAATCTTGAACACTTCAAGTTCCAAACACAATTCTTATGATTTACATTTAATCCTTGGAATACCAAGGTGTATATTACATCCTAATTCTAAGTAATTAACATTTAATTGCATATCAAATAATAAAAATTAATTATTATTAAAAAACCAAGGATGTAATCTAAGTCCATGATCATTTTATGTATATATGTCAAGCATAAAACAAGTAGGATACAACTATTGCATGTCAGGATTAATTTTAACCACCTTTTTTTACATGTTTAGCCACAACACTTGTAACTAACAATAATCATACTCACAAAACTTGCAATTATTAATCAATTTTAGCATGTGTAAAGTGCAAAAAGTTGCTCTAATAACACTAAAAGGAAACGGTTATGCAACAATTAACTATGGCAAGCACATGCTTTAGATAGGGTGAAATTTTAAAATTTTCACTTATATAACCCTTCATCACATGAAGATTTCCATTCCTATAGATCCATTTTTCATTTTACACATAGCTAAACTATAAATCAATATATAAAACAACAACCTAGGAAGTCTAAGTTTAAGAATAATTAAAATCTCCTAAGTTTGATGTAGACCACAAGTATTCTACAAGCTTTGGATTCTTTAGTTCAACTCTTGAATCAAATGCCTAGCCTCCCAAGCATTAGGCCTCTAGCTTAAAATACCAAAGATTCAATAATCACCTTTTTACCTTGATTTGGTTAGTAGCAAGTGCCCTCACAAGTGACCCTCATAAATCTTGCGCTAATTTAATCTCCTTGTAAGAACACTAGGGTTTATGTTTACCAAATTTTTTTTATATTTTTGGTGTCTGTCTACATTCTTTGTAAATTTCTTAGGCCATATATATAGAGAAACCAACCACTTCATGACATCATCCATGACAGCATAAGCACACCTTTTAACATTATCCATGACATCATCCATGACATCCCAAGCACACCTCTTGACATCATCCATGACATCATAAGCATACCTCTTTACATCATCCATGACATCATAAGTAAACATCTTGACATCATCCATGACATTATAAGCACACCTCTTGACATCATCAATGACATCATAAGCATCCAACTTGACATAGTAAGTATACAATTTGTAACTCACTAATGTACAAAGAAGAATGTAGAAAATACATCTTATGTATAATGTCTACATTCATCCTCTCACATTTATCAATGTGATAAGTACATGTAACCTAACCTTTTCTTTTTGCCAAAGTCAACATTTTACACATTAAAGATAATGTGTCTAATATACCAATTTTGACTACATCATTTTATATGGACTTAGGTTTGGTAATTGGGCCAACATTTTGCCAAAGCCTAATCCATTATACAAATGGGCCAAGATTAGGTTCATGAGCTTTCTCATTATTTTGCATTAATCTTTGGTCCAAAACTCTTTATGCCTAAACCCAAACTCTTGGGCCATTGATCCAATCCTAAATAAAAATAACATATATATTATTAATTTAATACTTTAATTAATATCTCATATTAATTAAGTATAAATTAATAATTAAACCCTTTACATGAATTGGATTTCATGATATGCTAGAATCATTGCTTAAAAGATAAATCCAATTCCATTAATCTTAATTATTTGATTAAACATTTTAATCAATAGTAGTTTAGTATTGATGATGATTTGGTAAAACTCTTTTAGGTGTGACTTACTAGGTTCATGTCTAATTAGCTATGAGAAGATAATATCAACACTTGACATTATTTGAAACTCTTTTCAAGTCTTAATGTGAAAATCCCAATTATTCACATTTAGTTCTCATAAGTTATGAGTGACCCTAGCACCCTTTAGTCATAATTACCTTGCACTAAAATCATTTTATTAGAAGATCCTGATATAACCTATAGTCTTGGTTTAGTCAAACTCTAATAGTTATATCATATGACCTCATTTTAAGTTCTATTCTTAATAAAATATAACCAATATTGAAACTCTCTTAGTTCATGTCATGTTTGCCCTAGCCAGGAACTTATTGATCAAGAAAGAACTTAGATAGCATAGGATCTTATCTCGGTTCACTCTAGGCAATGAATTTCATCTCGCTTGAACACTCATCCCTACACTTAAGTGATTAGAGCCACCATACACCATATACACATGTATGATTAACACAAGTATGTAAGCAATAATAACATGTATGGACTTGCAGTATAAATTGGTTGAATTTTAAAGTGTCATTTTAGTCTTTTGAATAATAAATGTGCATATAATTTACTCCAATGCTCAGAAATAAGTATGAGTAAAAATCCCTCAATGGTATCCACATTGAGTAATATGAGAAAGGTGGGGGAACACTTAAAGAAGAATTAGAATAAAAGTAAGCATAATGCCCAAAAATGAACAAGAGTATCAATGTGAACCTCTAGCGATATCCACGCTGAGTAATACAAGAAAGGCGGGGGAATACTAAAAGAGGACCTACATAAAAAAACTTGCTCTATTTACTCCAATGCACTATAAGAGTATGAGTATCCAAAGGACGTTTCCAACGGTATCCACGCTGGGTAATATGAAAAAGACGGGGGAATACTTGGATAAGGAAGAAAAGCACAAAAATAATTCAAAGACTGTTTTGATACTCCAAATTCAATATTTTTATGCTTAATTTCCACAAGTTTTGTTTAGCAAATTCTCCCTAAAATTAGGTGTGAAAGTAAGCTCTTCACTTAGTATAAGATACACTCTCAACATAAGATGGTTAATGATGCCTCTGACCTTTGCAAATGGTAAATAAATGACAGTCATGAAAATAAAAAATAGTGAGATTCATTAAGTGCATGCTATCTCATGATAAAATGATGAATTTTCTCATAAACTGTCAACATTATAATGTACTTTTATACATTCATCATGATTGAAACTAACTTCAATATGTCTGCAAGAATTATTAAACTAGAAGGAAGTGCACAGTGGAATTAAAATTAGTCAGCACAAAGAATTCAAAGCATTCGACTCAAACAACCAAAGATAAAAATCAACAAGCAATTATGGACTGTAGCAACATCAAAGGTGAGCAATGAAAGGATTGTAGTCAATTTGCAAGCAATTATGGACTGCAGCATCATCAGCAAGCAATTATGGACTACAGCATCATCAGTGAGCAATGAAAGGGTTGCAGCTAATTGTGAGCAATTATGGATTGCAGCATAATCGTATAGATCAATCAACACTATGTGATCGAGTGTAGTGTATTCCACTTTTTGTGTGCATATGAATTCAAGTTCTTTCATTGCAATTTGGTCCATAATTGCATTATGATTAAGAACATGTTCCTAATTAAATCATGACATTCATCAAATTAATAATTCATTGAATTATTAAAATTGTAATAATTAATCTATGGTTCTGAATTTTCTATCAAGCACAAAATACAAAACAAGATTACAAAATTCATTTTTTACATTTTACATGCATCATTTCAATCAAAGGATTCATTTGTTGCACAGTAGCTATGATATGAATTTCAAATGATTATCTTATGTGCTGCACAGTAGTCATAACCTTCATTATGTTATGTACTGCATAGCAGTTATGACATAAAATTTCAAAATCATCAGTGCTAGATGTTCTACGGGAACGATAGCAAGTTTTCAATTCATCATCACTAGACGTCCCACAGGGAATATAATGAAATTCATCATTGCTAGACGTTCTATAGGAACAATAGCAGATTTTCAATTCAACTTCACTAGAGGTCCCACAGGGAATATAATGTGCATCGTTAGACATCCCACAGGGAATGTAATGAAATTCATCATTGCTAGACATTCCATAGGAACTATAGTAGATTTTCAATTCAACTACACTAGACGTCCCCCAGGGAATATAGTGTGCATCGTTAGACGTCCCATGGGGAATATAACAAAATTCATCATTGCCAGACGTTCCACAGGAACTACAGTAGATTTTCAATTCAACTTCACTAAACGTCCCATAGGGAATATAGTGTGCATCGTTAGATGTCCCACAGGGAATATAATGAAATTCATTAATGCTAGACATTCCATAAGAACTATAGCAGATTTTCAATTCAACTTCACTATACGTCCCACAGGAAATATAGTGTGCATTATTAGACATCCCATAGGGAATATAACAAAATTCATCATTGCTAGATGTTCCACAGGAACTATAGCAAGTTTTCAATTTATCATCACTAGACGTCCCACAGGGAATATAGTGTGCATCATTAGACGTCACACAGGAATATAACGAAATTCATCATTGCTAGATGGTCCACAAGAACTATAGCAAGTTTTAATTTATCATCGCTAAACGTCCCATAGGGAATATAGCAAAACTCATTTGCACAAAGTCCACTAGACGTTCAGCAAGAAATATAGTGAGACTTGTCAAACATTACACCTTGCTCAACAATGTGAGCATCAATCTATCATTTAAGATACAATCAAGTGTCCTAATTTCTTTCTTTCAAAATTGTGTGCTTTTATTGCTTTGTCACAATTTGTCAAGAAAACAATGACAAAGGGGGGCAACTACAAGCACCCAATTTTAGGATGCAATTGTGCATAATTGCGATGTAAGCCCCTATGATGAAATTCATTCAAAAATTGAACTTGGTTGTCGATTTATCTAGACTTTAACGACTAAATTATAGCATTTTTTAGGATTTGATTACAAAGAAGTCAATTTCTCAGAGGTCTTTTAGGATAGGCATTGGTTTAATGCCGACCGGCATTGTGTAATGCCAATTGGCATTGCACAATATCGATGCACAACAAGTCCTATTTTTTCAATTTTTTGTGTTTTTTTTTCATTTTTTCATCTATTTTTCAATGTTTTAATTGGTTAAAAATTTAATTTTATTATTATTTTTATCTGAAAAAGATTTTGATGCATTCAAAACATGTAAATAACTTTCAAAAATTAAATTCTTATCAGTCTGTTTTGAGGAGATGATTCTATTCCTCTAAAGGAGGAAGTTAATATGCATAGACTCTGCTTTAAAAAGCAAAGAGTCTGTGTGCATGGAGGAGGCTTTTTTAATAGACAGAAGGGAGCTTTTTTTACACACAAATTGAGAGAAAAAACCTAGAAACCCTAAAAGTTTAGACATAAAGAACACCTTGCACACACCTTTGTCAAAAACCCTAATTTTAGATACCATCAGTGTCTTCGAACACAATCAAATCCCAGTCCATAATCAAATCAATACCAAGTCAATTTTAACAGTAAAAATCCTAGTCTGAGGGGCTAAAAAGGCATTTGCACAACATCTAAGATCATCACGGTGTTCTTTTCTTTATTCTTTTCTTCTTTAATGATTTTTATTTTATTTTTGTTAATTTAAGTATTAAATTCCACTAATCTAATTTTTTGTGTTTTTTTGTTTTGATATCTGAGCAAAGATTGCGGAGGAAACAGTCTAATGTTCAAGAATTGAACAAAAGATCCATAGAATAATCTATATTGTTTTTCAGTAGATATTAGGGTTTTAATTTTCATTTTGCATTTATTTGTTCTATGTAGTTATTTTAATTCATGGGTGTAAAATTATTTAATTTTAATTTTTGTATATAGTTTGTAATAGTCCCAGTAGTGGAAATAGTGAAAGATTTAATTTTTTGCGTTTAAAATCAATTAGTAATTAGGTTCAATTGGGTAAAAATCAATTAAAATTAATGGTGGTTGTAGCTAAATTTAGGGTTTGCATGTAATTAATTTAAGGTTTCTAGAAAATCACTATAATGTTTATTTGATCCATTTTTTGTGTTTTATTTGTTTTGGGCTTGTTTCTTTATGTTTTTTTATCCTTTTAGGCCCCAAGCCCACGTTTAGGTCTAACCCACTTAATAAATAGGCTTCAAAATGATTTAAGGCTTTAAATAATTAAAATTAATTTAGTCTCATTAGGTTAATTAGATTTTAGGCCCACTTAGTTAATTAAAATTTGTTTAGACTTAGCTCAACCCTCTTAATTTCATTTCTTTTAAAATAAATAGACCTAGACCCACATTTCACTTAAAATAAAACCAAGTTAGACTTAGGCCCATTAATTTAATTTTCCTTCAAAATTGAATAGACTTAAGCTCATTCCTTAGAAAAAATAAAATAAATAGATCTAAGCTCACTAATTAATAAAAAATGTAGGCCCAACTTTAGTCCCTTTCTCATTTGTAAATAAAATGTAAATCTAGCTAATTTTTTAATAAAATTAACATAGTTTAAACTTAGGGACAATGCAATCTTAAGTGCATTTTTTATGTGTAATTTTATTGACTAGATGCCTAGGGTTAGATGGATGTCAAATAGGGTTTAAATAAAATTGCATGTAATTAAAGGATGAAATAATCGTTTATAAAATTATTCTAAATGAGCACGAGACTAAAAGAAGTTAGTATTCCATTTCCAGAATCTCCTGGTTGTGGTACTAACTTTCTTTTAGAGAATCAAGTACCACCAATCAAATTATCTTAGTTATTACCCTGGGTGGTGACTCCTCTTCTCCATGCTATGACTTTGTGACATAGTAGTGTGTTCCCTAAGGCCTTGAGCCTAAACAGTGTCATGGTTGCTAAAATCTTAAACGTGCACTAAACCTTGTCATCTACACTATCCATGTATGTTTCTATAGGAAACTACACTTATAATTACTCCCTCTTTATTACTTTAAAAATAACAAACCTAGACCAATTAAGGTTTGGGTTTAAAAGAATGTTTGAATTATATTGTGTAGGTGTGCTTGAAGTCCACTAGAGCTAAAAGCAAGTGAGTGGATGTTCAAGGCACATGATGGTAGACAAAGAGTGATTCAATAAGCTTAATGCTAAGGATGGAGTTCATGTCACCTTTGAAGACAATGTTAAAGGAAAGATAGTAGGCAATGGAGAAATTAGTAACCCTCAATCCTTATCAATCCATCATTTATTGCTTATTAATGGTCTTAAACATAATTTATTTAGAATTAGTCAATTATGTGAAATGAGAAATAAGGTCACCTTTTAACCTAAAAATTACTTTATTAATAGCTTAGATAAAGGCAAAGTAATTTTTAATAGTGAAAGGGTTAAGAATGTTTGTGTCATTGACTTGAACAAACTTGATAATAAATGTTTAGTGTCTATTTCCCATGACACATGGACATGGCATAGAAGATTAGGACATGAAAATTTTAAGCTTTTAAATAACCTTTGTAAGCATGAACTTATGGCTAGGTTACCTAAACTCAAGCTCAATAAGGATAAGACTCATGATGCTTATCAAAAGGGAAAACAATCCAAATCTTCCTTTAAGCTAAAAAATGTAATGTCCACTTCTAAGCCACTTGAGCTTATACATATGAATTTATTTAGACCAACTAGAGTTGCTAGTTTAAATGGAATGCACTATGCATTTGTTTTAGTTGATGATTACTTTAGATTCACTTGGGTATATTTTCTTGCTCATTAGAATGATGTACTTAAAGCTTTGGAAAGTTTTTGAAAAAAGTTTAAAAAAGGGTTTTCTATTTCAACTATTAGAAGTAATGATACGAACCTTACCTATAACAGAGATAGAACATGTATGCAACTTTGAAATCATTACCTAAGATCATCAATAGAAGGTTATAAAGATGGAACTAAACCCTTTTCTTATTAAATTAAAGCAAGATACTTAGTTATTAAAAAGATGAATAATCACACAATTCTAAGTCTAACCTAGCAATTATAATGAAAGGTAGAAATGAAACAATTCAAGCAAACTTGCAAAGTTTCAAAAGAACAAAGTTAAGGGAAAACCTCACTTCATGGATTAAAATCGTCAAATAATTCTTAATAATGCCCTCAATCCTTCCCACCATATAGTAGCACGACCTAAAAACTTACAAGAAGCAAGTATGCACTTTTGGAAATCATTTAATTTAAGAGAATCAAATATCTCCTCCATTTGTTGCACCCATTTCAAATAAACATAAGGATCATTCCTACCTATAAAATAAGGCATGTCCATACTGAAAACCAATTTAGAAAAGAAATCCTTGTAAAGCACTCTCTTACGTGTTTATACTCAAGAATATGAATACTCTTGTGTTTCGCTCTTTTTTTTTTTTGGCTTTTTCTTAATACTAATCTCACTACTCTTGCCTTTTAACACTTAAATTCCCTAAATCTCGATTCTAAGCAAACTAATGCAAATTCTTCAAGAATTGCTCAATAAACTCAACACTATAATCATAAAGATCAAATTAAAATTAAAATTTAAGAGAACTATTCATGAATTAAATAATGAAGAAAATAAGAACGTGAACAAAACTTAGTTTAAAATCAAGAAAACCCAATTTAAAGAAAAGAAGAAAAACATGCAACAAAAATTAACAAAAGAAATCTTGTTTATAATCCCACAAACACCATGAACAACACAATTCTAAATTAAAACCAAACAATAATTTTTTAAATAAATGCAAAAATTGAACAAATTAAATTAATTACGAGTTTTTAATAGATTTAGAACCGTCTTGAGTAAAACACAAAAAATTAATTTTTTTGGATTTTTTTAATAAAAAAAGAATTGACAAAAAGAAGAAGAGATAATGCATGAAAATTAAAGGATAAATAACCAACCCTTAAAGTTTGGCTTAAATACCAAATTGATACAAACCCCACTGTAGACGACAGGGTTTAGCGTGCGTCCAAGATTTTAGCAACCGCGACACTACTTAAGCTTAGGGCTCTAGAGAACACACTAACCACTATCACAAAGATATAGCGTGGAAACGAGGAGTCACCACCTAAGGTAATAACTAGGATAAATAGAAAATGTGGTACTTGATTCCCTAAAAGAATGCCAGTACCATAACCAGGAGATTCTAGATATGGAATACCAACTTCTTTCAGTCTCATGTTCATTTAGAATTATTTTATGAATTATTATATTATCCTCTATTTACATGCAATTTCATATAAACCCTTATTCTAGCAATTAACTCCAAGGCAAACTAGTCATGAAAAATACAAGTAAATAATGCATTCAATACAATCTCTAAGTTAGTCTAATCTACATTGATTTTAATTAAATGAGCTAAATCTACATGTTTTAATTTACAAGTGAGCTAAAGGGCCTAATTCCTTTTAATTTTAATTAAATGAACCTAGGTCTATTTATTTTAATTCTAAAAATGAGCCTACATATATAAATTATGAAGTATTTAAATTAATGGGCCTAATTCTCCATGTTTTAATAATGAAATGATCTTAAATATACACATTATGAAAAAAGCTTTAATTAAGTGGGCTAAGTCCAAATTAATTAAATTAAATTAGGTGGGCCTATGTCTAATAAACTAAATTGGCCTAAGTTATCTCTACCCTAAAAATCTAATTAATTATGGGCCGAAAATGCATTTTAATTAATTAATCCTAAAAAACCTAAATTTAAATGGGTTCAAGCCTAATGTGGGCCTAGGGCCCAAAACACATAAACACAAATAAACAAGCCCAAAAATAAATAAAACATATTAAAACAATTAAATAAAAGATCAACCAACCAATTAATTATCCCTTCTAAAATCCTAATTTTAATTAACATGCAATCATAAATTAATCTACTTCCACCATTGATTTTAATTCATTACCCAATTGAAACCCTAATTTTACTAACCAATTAATCAACATAAACATGCAATCACACATATAATTCCATTATTCCCACTATTAGGGCTATTACAATAATTCATAAAAATAATAATAAAAATAATTAATACACTCAAAAAAACATAAATAAAATAAGGCAATAAATAAAAAATAAAAAAACCTAGAAACTATGTCTCTACAGGATCTTAGCCATGGCATTCCATGGACTTCTCATGGATTCAATCCTCCAAACATAATCATCATGTATTTTCCTCCGTAATCACCATAAAAAAAATTATGACTAGTGAATAAATAATAATAATAATAATAATAATAATAATAATAATAATAATAATAATAATACCTCAAATAAAAGAAAAAAATCAATAAAATCAAAAGGAAAATAAAAGAAAAAAAGAATATGGAGAAGATGATGCTTATGAATGATTTTAATGGAGTGCTCCTCAAATTTTGTAAAATAACCATTCTTGATAGTTCTTAGAATCTTGTTCTTCAAAAATCCTCCAAAGATCTTCAATTAATCAATTAAACAAAAGGAAATTTTGTAAAGAATGTATTTTTCTTTTAAAAAATTAACAAAAGAAAAGAATCCAGAATGCTCTTTCAAAAAATCAATCTAAAAGCAATCTAGGGTCGAGAAAAAATCTTAATCAAAAAGACTATGAATAAAATATATTGTTGCTAAAGCCCCCCCCCCCCCCTCTAGGATCTAAATCGTCCTTTTTATAGCAAAACCACATAAAAAAGCTTAGTTTCCGTGTCTGTAGGATTTTACTCCTAAAAGGATTCTATTTCTTTAAAAATTAGATAAATACAAAAGTAACTTTAAGAAAATTTTTTGGACCAATCAGAATAAAAAAACATTTTATATTTTCTAAAAAATCCAAGAACATGCAGAATAGGTCTAATTCCAATCGGAATTGCATAATTTCGATCAGAATTACACAATTTCGATCAAAATTAGTGTAATTCTGACCATAATTATGTGCAATTCCAATCGAAATTACATAATTCCAATTCGAATTATAGAATTCTGACCACCCTTTTTTAACTTTTAATTACAAAAAGACCCTTAAAAGATTTTAATTTTTGCAATTAGGCCCTAAAAAATGTTACAATTTAGTCCTTGAAAACATTAAATCCTTTCTTTGAAAAAATGCAATCAAACCCCTAAAGTTCTATAGTTCAAGTATCAAAGACTTATTCATAACATTTTCATCACTAGAGTCTTTTGTTGCATTCATGGCTCATTATCCTGAAATTGGGTGCTTACACACCCACCTATAACAAAGATAGAATGCACATCTAACTTTGAAATCATTGCCCAAGATCATCAAGATAAGGTTGTAAAGATGGAACTAAACCCTTTGCTTATTAAATTGAAACAAGATACTTAGTTATTAAAAAGATAAACAATCACACAATTTTAAGTCTAACCTAGCAATTGTAATGAAAGGTAGAAATGAAACAATTCAAGCAACCTTATAAAGTTTCAAAAGAACAAAGTTAAAGGAAAACCTCACTTAATTGATTAAAATTATCAAATAATTCTTTAAATTCGTTTTACATAAGGTTTGACTTGATAAAGGCATGTAAACATCCTAATCCTTAAAGAAAAGGTTTCTTACTTAAAGAAAATCCTTAATTAAAAAGGATTCCTTCAAAAATAAGACAACTCATGACAAATCATCTTTAAAAAGTCAAATTGACAACTCATGACAACTAAGCATTGAAGCATGCCATGCAGGATGTTAACCTTTAACCTTGACTTGTTGATTCTCTAACTTTAACTTTGACCTTGACTTGTTGAATTAAAGATTTCATTTATAAGTCTTTAGGAATAAGTAAGAAACCTTTTCCTTTAAGGATTAGGATGTTTACATGCCTATATAAAGACAAACTTTACAAATAACGAATTTAAAGAATTATTTGACAATTTTAATCAATTAAGTAAGTTTTTTCCTTAACTTTTTTCTTTTGAAACTTTGCATGTTTGCTTGAATTGTTTCACTTCTACCTATCATTAAAATTGCTAGGTTAGACTTAGAATTGTGTGATTGTTCATCTTTTTAAAAACTAAGTATCTTGCTTTAATTTATTCAGCAAAGGGTTTAGTTCCATCTTCACAACCTTATCTTGATGATCTTGGGAAACAATTTCAAAGTTGGATGGTCTATCTTTGTTATAAGTAAGGTTTGTATCACGTAATCATAGAACCAAATTTGAACATGCATTTTTCAAAAGCTTTTATAATGAAAATGGTATTTCATACACTTTTTCTTCCCTTAGAACACCTCAACAAAATAGGGTAGTTGAGAGCAAGAATAAGACTCTAGTGGAAATGGCTAGGACCATGCTTTGTGAATATAACTTACCATTATACTTTTGGGTGGAAGTTGTTAACACTTTTTGCTATATAGCAAATAGGGTCTTCAAAGTGCCTATTTTAAACAAAACCTCTTATTAGCTTTGGAACAATAGAAAACCCAAAATCTCATATCTCAGAGTATTTTGATGTAAGTGCTTTATATTAAACATCAAGGATAATCTTGGAAATTTGACTCTAAAGTCGATAAAGGAATCTTCCTAGGCTACTCCACCTCTATCAAAGAATATAGAGTTTTTAATAAAAGAACTCTAGTAGTTAAAGAATTAATGCATGTTATTTTTTATGAACTTAACCCTCTTGATCCTAGAAAGGATTTTGTTAGTGTTAATAATGTTGTAGATGACTTTATGGATATGAACCTCTAAGAGGAAAATGCAAGCAAACCTTTAGTGCTAGAAAGTCTTAAAAAAGAAGAAAGTGAGGAGATGCCTCAACTTACCTTGAAGGATGAGCTACTAAAGGAGTGGAAATTCAAAAAGGATCATCCCAAACATCTTATCATTGGTGACACTTCAAAAGGGCTAACCACTAAATCTCATCTTAAACCTTTAATTAATTTAACTTCAATAAAAAATATTGATGATGCTTTAAGTGATGAATTTTGGCTCCTTACTATACAAGAAGAGTTGAATCAATTTGAAAGAAATAAGATTTGGACCTCAGTTCCTAGATATAGACATCATCTTGTTATAGGCACCAAATGGGTGTTTGGAAATACGATGAATGAGCAAGGTGTCAGTATAGGTGGTATGCCCTAGAGGCCAATCACTTATTTTAATATTGTAAATTATCGTAAATGGCAATAAAATCATATTCTACTATCTAAAATGTTTATTTAATTGAATATTTATCCATTAGCATTATGTTAAATAAATTTATTATCAAGAGTTAATAATACAAGCTATAAATTTATTTAGTACATATGCTATAAAATGTTCATAGTTAGTAAATTATAATTTAGGTAATATTAATTTAACTATCACCTCTGTCTATTTTCCTTGAATAGTATATGATACTAATAGTCGGAGGTAGTGAGTCTCATGCTACTTGATATGAGATATCATAATAGACATGTGGATACTTATATGATGGACGGATCAAACAATGATGTTAGATTTGTGATTGCATAGATATTCACTTATAGTCAATAATACAATCTAGGTCACGATGGTGCATATAGTCCTTTAACCTAAGGTGACACGATCATCCACATTTGAGTGGTTAGGGTTTGTTTCTACTTACATGCTTAGGTTAATCACACATTAGTATATGGTGTGTGATGGCTCTAGTGCGTTAAATGTAGGGATGAGTGTTTGACCAATAGGGGATTCATTTCTTGGAGTGAACCGGGATAAGATCCGATGCTATCTAAGTTTATTCTTGATGAATAAATTTTGGCCATGAAAAACATGACATATCTTGAAATAATTTCAGCGCTAGAAAAGTGTTTCTAGTATTTGTTATGTTTTATGAAGACTTTTAACTTGAGATGATGTCATATGTTATAGCTAATAGAGTTTGACTAAACCATAACTCTAAGTCGTATCAGGAGCTTTTAATGAAAGGATTTTAGTGCATAGTAACTCTAACCAAAGCATTTATGTGAATCAATACATGCATTCATTTCTAATTATGTAGTTATGATATTGATGCTATGAGTCACTCACAACTTATAAGAACTAAATGTGTATAATTGGGATTTTCACATCTAGATTTGAAAGGAGTTTTAAATAAAATCAAGTGTTAATATTATCTTCACATTGCTAATTAGACATAAACCTAGTAAGTCACACTTAAAAATGTTTCACTAAATCATCATCAATATAAATCTAATTATTGATTAAAGTGTTTAATCAATTAATTAAGACCGATGGAATTAGATTTATGCTTTACGTAATGATTCTAGCATATCATAAAATCCCATTCAAGTAAGAGTTTAATTATTAATTTATACTTAATAATATGAGATATTAATTAAAGTATTAAATTAATAGTACATATGTTGTTTCTATTTGGACTTAGATTAATGGCCCAAGTAGTTTGAGCCTAGGCCCAAAAGAGTTTTAAACTAAAGATTAATCTAAGATGTTGAGAAAGCCCATGAACCTAATATAGGCCTATTTGTCTAATGGATTTCCTTGGGCCAAGTGTTGGACTAATTACCAAGCCCAAGTCCATATGAAAGGATATGGTCAAATTTTTCATGTTAAGCACACATTATCTTTTATTTGTAAATTGTTGACTATGGCAAATTTGTCATATTAGGCATATTATATTTGTGTAAATTTTTTACTAATGCAAAAGATTAGGTTGCATTGATAAATGTAGAGAATGAATATATATATATATATATATATATATATATATATATATATATATATATATATATATATATATATATATATAACATGAGATGTATCCTCTACATCTTCTTTGTACACTAGTGAATCACATATGCAACTTATATAATTATTATGACAAGTTGTATACTTATTGGATAAGAGATAACGTGATAAGGAGTGTGCTTTCTCTGCATATATACATAACCTAAGATATGTTTCTAAGGTTAGATGGCTAGAGACACCATAAAATAGAGATCAACATCTACACAAAACAAACCCTAAGTGTTATTACTAAAGATTGAATTAGTGAAAAATTTGTGAGGGTCAATAGAAAGGACACTTTCATCTAATCAATTCAAGGCAAGAAGGTGATTTGGTGGAGCTTTGGTGTTTCAAACTAGTGGCCTTACATTTGGGAGGCTAGAGCAATTGATTCAAGTGTTGAACCTAAAACATCCAAAGCTTGTAGATTACTAATATGGTCTACATCAAACTAGGAGTTTGTAACTTCTCTTAAACTTAGAGTTTCCTAAGTTGATGTATGTATATATTGTTTTGATATTTAGCTATGTGTAAAATGCAAAATGGATAATATGGAATTGAATTCTTCATGTCATTAAGGGTTATGTAAGTGAAATTTTTGAAATTACACCCTACTTAGGCTTGTGCTCACCACACTTGTAAGTTACATAACTATTTCCTTTCATAAGGTGTCATAACTAAGAAAAAATCAAGATTAGAGGACAAAGGCTATAATTAAAAGAAAGGCATTAATTATGATGAAATCTTTGCCCCCATTACAAGGTTAAAGGCTATTAGCTTATTAGTTTCATTTGCATTATACATGGATTTGAAACTTTTCCAAATGGATGTCAAACGTGCATTTTTAAATGGTTTCATTAAAGACGTCTATGTTGAAAAACTGCTGAATTTTGAAAGTTTTGACTTTCCTAATCATATGTTTAAACTTTTCAAAGCATTGTATGGATTGAAACAAGCTCTTAGAGCTTAGTATAAAAGGTTAAGTAACTTGTTTTTGGAGAAAGGATTCTCTAAAGGAAAAGTTGAGACAACTCTTTTCATTAAGAAATCCAAACATGATTTCCTTACTGTTCAAATATATGTTGATGACATTATTTTTTATGCTACTAACCATTGCTTATAATACGAACCCTACCTATAACAGAGATAGAACGTGCATCCAACTTTGAAATCTAGCCTAAGGATCATCAAGGATAGGTTGTGGTGATGGAGCTAAACCCCTTGCTTATTAAATTAAAGCAAGATACTTAGTTATTAAAAGATGAACAATCACACAATTCTAAATCTAATTTAATCTAACCTAGCAATTGTAATGAAAGGTAGATGTGAAACAATTCAAGTAAACTTGCAAAGTTTTAAAAGAACAAAGTTTAAGGAAAAACCTCACTTTTTAATATTTCAATACTTAAATTCATTTGTCATAGGGTTAGCCTTTATATAAGCATGTAAACAACCTAATCCTTGAAGGAAAAGGTTTTCTTCCTTATTCCTAAAGATGCCTACATAGGAAAATCCTTAATTAAGGAGATTTCCTTTAAAATAGGACAACTCATGACAACTAAGCAAAATGACAACTCATAACAACTAAGCATTGAAGCATGCCATGTAAGTTATTGACCATTGACCATTGACTTTGACTTATTGACTCTTTAACTTTGACTTATTGACTTTGACTTAGAATATTCTTAAATCTTCTCACATCTTTTTGAATCTTCCTTATTGACTCTAAAATGGGAAAATAACTCAAAATTCGTCCATATCAAGCTAATTAATTTTAGAATAGGAAATTAAGCTAATTAGCTTGAATTCTTCATATTCAGCCCCATGCTTGCACTTTTAGTCCTTTTTAGGGTTCATATTAGCTTATATGAGGAATTTTCTAAGCCAATGCAAAAAGAATTTGAAATGAGCATAATGGGTGAGCTTAAGTTCTTCCTTAGACTATAAGTCAAGCAATGGAAGAATGAGATTTTCATCAATCAAACTAAGTACACAAGGGACATTCTCAAGAGGTTTGGCATTAAAGGAGCTAAAACAAGCAAAACTTCTATGAGCACCACCAGTAAACTCACCAAGGATGAGAATGGGAAATTAATTGATGAAAAGTGGTGTAGAGATATGATTAGATCCCTTCTTTACCTTACCGTAACTTGATTAGATATAATGTTTGCTACTTGTTTATGTGAACATTTTCAATCATATCTTAGAGAATCATACTAAAATGCCTTTAAGAGAATTTTTAAATACCTTAATAGAACTATGCATTTAGGCGTTTAGTATCCTAGAATTTCATTATTTGACTTAGTTAACTATTCAGATGCAGACTTTGCTAGCAGCTTACTAGACAGTAAAAGCACTTTTAGAATTTGTCAATTTTTAGGGCAATGTTTAGTTTCTTTATTTAGTAAAAAATAAGTTTCAGTTGCCTTATCCGCAATTGAAGCCAAATATGTGATGGCTAGTTATTGTTTCTTATAAGTATTGTGGCATAAACAATAACTTAAGGACTATGGCATTGAACTTAATCACATTCCAATCAAATGTGAAAATACACGTGCTATAAACATTAACAATGTGATAGACTTAGGAAACTGAATTTTTTTTATTTATAGCATGGTCTTGACAAACTTTGAAATAGTCCTAAAGGGGGGTGAATAGGACTAATCAAATTTAGTGAAAGTTAATCCAAAAATAAAAGGGATTAAGGAGAGATAAGAGTCATGGCTAACCATTGGGAAACATAAACCTTCCCAATAAAAGGGATTAAGAAGAGATAAGAGTCATGAGCAAAGTCCTGACAAACTTAGGAAATAAAAACCGACCTAATAAATTACTTATAAAAACCATGCTATAAATAAAAAATTTAGTTTCCTAAGTTTGTCAGGACCGTGCTCACGGTGTGATTGACCAGTCACAATTGTGATACGCACGCAAGGCCACAATCATGATCATTAATATGATTGTGAGCATTGTTATGTTAGACTGAACAAGTGTCACGATCTAAACTATTACCAGTAACAGTCATGACCAAATTGAATTATGACCCTTGAACTTTTTAAAAATTTGCAACTGAGTCCAAAAAACTTTTTAAAAGTGTACAATTACACCCTTCCAAGCAAAATTTCAAGGAACCAAAATATCTTTTAAAAAATGACATTTTTATTAAATAATGAAATTACCTAAATCATGAAAATGCTAGTAATGGTCTTGGATATGTTTTTATGAGCAATTTTCATTAATAAACAAAATAAATTTATTTTATTTAATAATGATTATGCTTAAACAAACAAAAAAATGATCAACCAAGCATAAACAATCACTTTATCATATAAACATACTTGATCAATTAAGTAAACAAGAAATTTAACATATCATTGCAGGCTAGATCCATCAAGCATGTTAAGTTTGTTGAAAATGAAATTGTGTCTATCCTCACTTAGGGGTTTTGTCATTATCAGCTAATTGATGGTTTATGTCCATAAATTCTAATGAGATGTGTCATAATTAAGCATTATCTCTAAGAAAGTGATGTCTAATGTCTATATGCTTTGTTCTAAAGTGTGGAATGGGGTTCTTACTAAAGTTAATAGTACTTGTGTTGTCACATTTAATAGGATTATGATCAACCTCAATGCCAAACTTCTTTAGCACTTTTCATTAATTGGCTTTCCACTTCATCCTTACTAAGTTTAGTGGTTGTGCTTATTAGAGTCTTGCTAGCCTTTACTCCATCCATCCCAAACTTCTTGAGGATGTCTCTAGTATATACTTAGTTAGGTTGATGCATATCGTTTCTTTCTTTTGCTTGATTTAGAGGCTAAAAAAGAACTTGAATTCTCCCATCAAGCTCATTTCAAACTCTCCTTGCATAAGCTTTCAAAAATCCTCACATAAAGAATGGTTAGTAGCAGCAAATATTATATCATCAATATACATTTATACAATCATAAATCATTCTTGGATTTCTTTATGAAAAAAGTTATGCTAACTTTATCTTTAGAGAATCCTTTCAGTAAAAGAAAGTTACTCAATCTTGTATACCAAGATCTAGGAGCTTGTTTCAATCCATATAAAGCATTTAAAAGCTTGAAACATGATTTGGAAACTCAAAAATTTCAAAACCTAAAGGTTGTTCAACATAAACCTCCTCTTGAATGAAATTATTTAGGAAATCAATATCTTTTAAAAAATGACATTTTTAATAAATAATAAAATTATTTAAATCATACAAATGCTAGCAATGGTCTAGGACATGTTTTTGTGAGAAATTTTCATTAATAAATAAAATAAATTTATTTTATTTACTAATGATTATGCTTAAACAAACAAAAAAAATGATCAACCAAGCATAGACAATCACTTTGGCATATACACATACTTGAACAATTAAGTAACTAAGCAATATAGCATATCATTGTAAGCTAGATCCATCAAGTATGTTAAGTTTATTCAAAATGAAATTGTGTTCATCCTTACTTAGGGGTTTTGTCGTTATCAGCTAATTAATGGTTTATGTCCATAAATTCTAATAAGATGTGTCCTAATTTATCTATAAGAAAATGATGTCTAATGTCTATGTACTTTATTCTGGATTGTGGAATGGGGTTCTTACTAAGGTAATAGCATTTGTGTTGTCACATTTAATAGGATTATGATCAACCTCAATGCTAAACTTCTTTAGTGCTTTTCATTAACTGGCTTTCCACTTTCATCCTTGCTAAGTTTGCTGGTTGTGCTTATTGGAGACTTGCTAGCCTTTATTACATCCATCCCAAACTTCTTCAAGATGTCACTAGTGTACTTAATTAGGTTGATGAATATCTTTCTTTCTTTTACTTGATTTGGAGGCTAAAAAAGAACTTAAATTCTCCCATTAAGCTCATTTCAAACTCTCCTTACAAAAGCTTTCAAAATCCTCATATAAAGAATGGTTAGTAGCAGTAAATATTATATCATCAACATACCTTTGTACAGTTAATAAATCATTCTTGGATTTCATTAGGAATAAAGTTATGTCAACTTTGCCTTTAGAGAATCCTTTTAGAAAAAGAAAGTTACTTAATTAAGTTACTCAATCTTTCATATGAAGCTCTAAGAGCTTGTTTTAATCCATATAAAGCTTTTAAAAGCTTGAAAACATTATTAGGAAACTCAAAAATTTCAACCCAAATGTTGTTCAACATAAACCTCCTCTTGAATGAAACTATTTAGGAAATCACTTTTCATATACATTTGATAAAGATTAAAATTCATAAAAGATGCAAATGCAAGTAACATCCTAATAGCTTCTAACCTTGCAACGGGGGTAAAGGTTTCATTATAATCAATGACTTCTTCTTGATTATAACCCTTAACTACTAATCTAGCCTTATTCCTAGTTATGATGTCTTATTCATTCATCTTATTTCTAACCACCCACTTGGTGCCTATAATAAGATGATATTTAGGCCTCAACTAGATTCCACACTTTTTTACTCTTAAATTGATTTAGCTCTTCTTGCATAATAAGTACTTAAAACTAATCAAGCATTATTAACATGTTTGGGTTTAATTTAAAAGATGAAGGCTAAATTAACAATAAAATTAAGATGAGATATAGTGGTTACCCCTTTTAAAAACTTAAGATGAGATATAGTGGTTACCCCTTTTAAAGTGTCACCAATGATAAGGTCCTTAAGTTGATCCTTTTTGAATTTTCAATGTTTTGGAAGTTCCTCCCTTAATGTGAGTTAAGGAACTTCTTGCTCTTCCTTACTTAGAGCTAGTTCCAATTGCTTGTTAGCATCATTTTTTGAAGGTTCATATCCAAAACTCATCTACAACATCATCAGCACAATAGAGATCCTTCCTCGAATCAAGTGGGTTAGACTCATTAAATACTACATGCATAGACTCTTCTACTACTAAGGTTCTTTTATTAAAAACTCTATATGCCTTGCTTGTGGTAAAATAGCCTAGAAACATTCCTTTATCGAGTTTAGAATCAAATTTCCTAAGATTATCCTTAGTATTTAATATAAAGCATTAGCACCCAAATAGCCTTTTTTTTTATGGTGGAATAGCCTAGAAACATTCCTTTATTAAGTTTAGAATCAAAATTCCTAAGATTATCCTTAGTGTTTAATATAAAGCATTAACGCCTAAAAACCCTTAGATATGAGATCTTGGGTTTTCTATTGTTCTAAAGCTCATAAGAAGTTATATTTAAAATAGTTCTTTTAAGCACTTTATTAGCAATATAACAAGCAGTATTAACAACTTTTGCCTAAAAATATAGTGGCAAGTTACATTCATGGAGCATAGTTCTAGCCATCTCTACCAAAGTTCTATTCTTTCTCTCTACAACTCTATTTTATTATGGAGTTCTAGGGGAAGAATAGTTATAAAAAATTCCATTTTCAATAGAAAACTTTTTAAAAAATTCATTTTCAAATTTGGTTCCATGATCACTTCTAATAGAGGAAATACAAAAACCTTTTTCTTATTAAACTCTTTTAGCAAAACTTTGAAAAGCTTTAAAATCATTATTCTTATGAGCTATGAAGCACACCCAAGTAAATCCAAAGTAATCATCAATAAGCACAATAGCATAATGCATTCCACCTAAGCTAGCTACACTAGTATGACTAAATAAATCCATATGAATTAACTCAAATGGCCTAAAGGTTGACATATTATTTTTAATTTTAAAGGATGACTTAGTTTGCTTTCCTTATTAGCAAGCATCATATGTCTTATCCTTAATGAAGTTGATCTTGGGTAATCCATTCATAAGTTCACTTTTACTAAGATCATCGAAAAGCTCAAAATTAGTATGTTCTAACCTTTTATACCAAGTCCTTACATCATATGAAATAGCTATAATACATTTAAATTCTTTATTTCCTACTTCATTTAAATTAACACCACTAAAAATCACTTTGTCATCAATAAGATTACTAACAATGTACTTTTTAAGATAGAAAGTCACTTTTTATCACCCATATCACATAATTGACTAATACTAAGCAAATTATGTTTTAATCCATCTACCAAAAGAATATGATGAATAGATAAAGATTAAGGGTTACTAATCTCTCCAATGCCAATTATCTTTCCTTTAGCATTGTATCTAAAGGTAACACATACTCCATCTTTAGCTTTAAACTTGGTAAATTGCTCCTTGTCACCCGTCATGTGCCTTGAGCATCCACTATCAAAATAATGCTTACTTTTCTTCTTTGTGGATTTTAAGCACATCTACATAAAGAAGTTTTAAACCTTCTTTTAAACTCAAACCTTAGTTGGTCTATATTGGTTAGCATCAACATAGTCCAATGCCAACAAATTCAAATGCAATCTTCTATAATAGCATGCATTGTTAGTGTGTCTAATTATCATGCAATAAAAGCATCTCACATTAGCAAATCTTTTAGATTTTGATACATATAAAGAATTCACATTTGAATAATGTGCATGACTCTTATGAGGAGCATATCTTCTAAATTATGCATGGAAATATGTCTATATATATATGGTCTAGAGTTGTGATAACTAATATACACATTACATTACTCTTTGATTATTAAAAACTCTTTAAGCATTCATTAAGCTTCATTTTTTTATATCAATATTCTTTGTATTGATTAACTCTTGTGAAAGTTGGTTGTGTGATAGAAATAGGACTTCATCTTCATCTAATTCTTAGGATAGATTAGAAGGGAAGTGAGGCATATTTCTAATGGAATTGGTTTAAGTGTTTAGCCATTTAAACACTTGGAAATTAGTTGAAGAGTTAGACTTAAAACTCTTATTTGTGTAAGGTTGAAAAGTGAGCCTCAAACTCTTGTAATCTCAATCTTGTTAATAAGATTGTGGATATTGAAAAATCTTAACTTGGGGATAAGTTAGGTGGAAATATAGGATTGTTAAGAATCTGAACTCCTTAAATTTTTGTGTTTATTGTTCTTCCTACTTTATTCTCTTTCAATTTGTGTTCATTCCTTAAATTCATTTTAATTTTTCTATAATCCTTCATTAACCTTATTCACCCGCCCTCCCCCCTCTAAGTCACTTTCAGGACTACTTATCCTTTTTATTAGTATACATTACTTAATTACTCATCTCTTCACCCTAGTTTCAATTTTTGATGATGCATTTACAACTTTTAATTATTAGTCAATTTAAAATTTCATTGAAATGGAAACAGAAATGCAGGATAATTGAGTTTGGCGCGCATACATTCACAAATATAAATGAAAGCAAGTGAATAAACAAACATTAACTAATCATAATCAACCAAACAAATAACAATGCAAACAAGTAAATAAGTTGCAAGCAACACACAAGCATGCAAGAGATAATAAATAAAAGAAAATAAACAAAACAATCAACATAAAATAATAAAAGAAACGAGGAAAGGGATGAAGGATTACAACCCTTGAAATAACCTATTATAATAAATACATCCAAAATAGAAAATAAAGAGGGAACTAGTATTAAGGATTAAATCACTTGGAAAATTCCTTATTCTATTAAATACATCAAAATGGAAAATGAAATAAAAGAAAAATCCTATTCTAATTAACTTGCAAAATAAAAGTTAGTTCACATGCACATGCAAGCATGCAACACATTTTTTATAATTTCATATATTTCATTCATGCACATGATAAGTAGAGGCGATGATAAAGAAAAACAATTGAAATAACAAGAGCATTTTAACAACTCAACAAAAAAAAAAGATGCTAATGATGATGCATGATGTAATATTTAAAATTCAAATATTTTGATGCCAAAATGACATTTTTATTTTGAAAATGGAATTTTGTGGTAAGAAAATACAAAAAATTAAAATAAAGGGTCAAAAATGACAATAATAAAAATGATGAATATGCAATTTTCTGACATAAATGTGGAAATTTTATTATTAGAATGCAAGGAAATTTTTTTTGAAAAGAAAAAGTAAAAAAATAATAGATAATAATAAAAGTGCAATTTTTACCATAAAAATGGAAATTTCATGATAAAGATGCCAGAAAATTAAAAACAAAAACAAAAGTAATAAATAATAATGAAAGTGCAATTTTTACCATAAAAGTGGAAATTTTATGAGAAGAATGCAAGAAATTTCAAATAAAAATAACAAAAATAATAAAAATGCAATTTTTACTGTATGTGGAAATTTTATGAGAAGAATGCAAGAAATTTCAAATAAAAATAATAAAAATGAAATTTTTACCATAAAATGAGATTTGTATGATAAAAAAGCAAAAATAAAAAATAAAAACACAAAAATTATAAATACTAAAAATGCAATTTTCACCATAAAAATAGGTATTTTATGATGAAAATCTCAAAAATAAAAATAAAAATGAAAAAATAAAAAAATTGTTAAAATGCAATTTTCACCATAAAAATAGGAATTTTATGATGAAAAGTAAAAAAATAAATAAAAATAATAAAAATGTTAAAAATGCAATTTTCACCTTAAAAATAGGAATTTTATGATGAAAATGCAAGGAAATTAAAATAAAAATAATAAAAATAATAAGAAAAGACAAAAATGCACCCTTTAGCACCAAAATACCCATTATATTGAAAAAAATAATAATAGAAAAATGATACAAATATGATAAAAAAAATTCATAATTAATGCAAAAATTCAATAAACACTCCTGGATTCTCAACTCGAATTTTCCACTCCTTCAACATATCATATACGACTTCAACATCATAAAAGCCATAATTTCACCATCAAATGATTAAATAACTAAAGTGGATGGAAAAAAAAAAGTTAGGAGAAGAAGAGAAAATGATATGCAAATGCAAATTTTATATAGAAAATGATTTAGAGATCCTTAGAGGGATTGGAATATACCCTAAAAGTGCGTTTTGGCAATGATGATGCTTGGTTTGGTTAAAAGAGTGCTAAAAGATCCTAAAAATGAATAAAAGAAAAAGTTTATAGTTTTTGGATGGTAGGTTTCCACGTGTCGATCACCTTGATTGCAAGGGGGTTGATAAATAGTATAAAATCAATCCCAAAATTCGTCCTAAATCAGTGTTATATTTTTCTCTCTCTAAAAATGGTCAAAAGTCTCCAATAAATTCCAAAAATGGGTAATTTTTTGAATTTTTATAGATTTTGGGGCATGACCCATGAGTGTGGGTTATGATCCATGGGAGTGGGTCAAGTGGCCCTGACCCACGAGTGTGGGTTAGCCATACCACATGTGTGGGATCATCCCATGCTCATGGAATGAGTTGGCAAGGGTTACTCTTCCTTAATTGTTCACTATTTTGCACTTTTAGGACTATCTGGAGTGGTTTTTAGGGTTAGGCAATGTGTTTTTAGGTGTATTTTTTGGGTTTTTCATCTTGCCAAAGAGTGCTCAGGATGACTTTTAGAGAAGTCTCCCTCTATCTCAACAATAGAAACCTTCATCATCGAATCTTTTGGAGGACCGCTGAAATTTAGGTATAACATCAGCCCTCCTTTTACATTATATTTCATTTTATTACTTTTTAATTTTAAAAATTTTCCTTTGCTTTCTTGTTATATTAAAAATTTATTGATATTACTAAATTAAAATAAATAAATGAAATCCAACCATTATTATTAAGAAATAACAATGATATCTATTTTAAATTTAGTTAAAATATAAGAAAATTAATTATTACAATTAAAAATAAAAATAAAAATAAAATAATTTTTCAAAATTTATTAAAAAAGTGAAAATAAAACTTAACTCAAATTAAATGAAAAAATAAATTCAAATATTATATTAAACAAATTATAATTTATTTACAAAATTTAATTTAAGTAAAAATCATAATTTTGTTTCTAATAATTTTCAAAAAAAATCTAAAGCAAAAAGAAAAAAAGAAAATGAAATGCAATTTAAAATATAGTGTTTAAATAAATTAAACAATGATTTTTATTTCTAATTTAAAAAAAAAATAAATCTCAATTGGCATTATAGTCACGAATGACAATAAAAATAAAAAAAAGGTAAATTGCTAAAATCCGCTTGAGATTTACTCAAATATATTAGTGCATCCCTCATTTTTTAGTAATATATTTTGTTTTTGTTATATTAACTCATTCCTCAGTTAATTTTGTTGTTAATTCATAAACTAAAGTATAATTTTCTAATAGAAAATATTTTCTTTTGTTCTTAAATCTTATATTTTAAAATTTATACCATTTAGTTACTATATCACTTTTTTAATTTTTTGAAAAATAAAAAATAAAGTCACTTATTTTAATTTTAATATTTTAAATTAAAAATATGAATATATATTTTAAATAATTTTAAATTTTATTAAGATAAAAAAAGAATGTAATAGTACTATTACTTTTCATAACACTTTCTATTATACAATTTTTTTTTCTAAATTTTATTTTTAGAATAAAATAATATGATGAAAATGAACACTATAATTAAAAGGAACTATGATAAAAAAGTGTTTTATAGTTTTTATTTTAAACAAAATTAAATTCATATTTTTGATAAACTATTTTGATAAGATTTTTCTGTTAGCATAGGTGGTATGCCCTAAAAGTCAATCATATATTTTGACATTGTAAAAACCCCAAATGGCAATAAAGAATATTCTTTTATTCAAAGTGTTTCTTTAATTGAATATTCACCCATTAGCATAATATTAAATAAATCTATTATCAATAGTTGATAATATGAGTGACATATTTATTTAGTACATATGCTATAAAATGTTCGTAGTCAATAAACTAATATTTGGGTAATATTAATTTGATTATCACCTCTGTCTATTTTCCTTAATTACTATGTGATACTAATAGTGGGAGGTAGTGAGTCTCATGCTATTTGATATGAGATATCAGAATAAACGTGTGGATACTCATGTGATGAGTGGATTGAACATGACATTAGATTTGTGCTTGCGTGGATATTCACTTATAGTCAATAATTACAATTTAGGTCATAATAGTGCATATAGTCCTTTAACCTAAGGGAACACGGTCATCCACATTTAAGTGGTTAGGTTTGTTACTACTGACGTACTTATGTTAATCACACATGGGTATATAGAGTATAGTGGTTCTAGTCAGTTAAATGTAGGGATAAGTATTCGACTAATATGAGATTCATTATTTGGAGTGAACCGGGATAAGATCCTATGCTATTTAAGTTTGTTCTTAATTAATAAGTTTCTGACTAGAACAAACATAACACAGCCTGAAAGAGTTTCAGTACTAGAAAGGTGTTTCTAGTATTTGTTATATTTTATCAAGAATTATAACTTGAGATAAGGTCATATGATTTAGCTATTAGAGTTTGACTAAACCATGGCTCTAGGCTATATCGGGATTTCTAATGAAGGGATTTCAATGCATGGTAATTATGACCAAAGGATTCATGTGAATCAATACATGCATTCATTTCTAATTGGGTAGTTATAATATCGATGCTAGGGGTTACTCACAACTTATGAGAACTAAATGTGCATAATTGGAATTTTCACATTTAGACTTGAAAAGGGTTTCAAATAATAACAAGTATTGATATTATCTTCTCATTGTCAATTAGACATGAACCTAGTAAGTCACACCTAAAAAAGTTTCACCAAATCATCATCAATATTAATCTAATTATTGATTAAAGTGTTTAATAAAATAATTAAGATTAATGGAATTAGATTTATGCTTTAAGCAATGATTCTAGCATATCATAAAATCCAATTCAAGTAAAGGGTTTAATTATTAATTTATGCTTCATTAATATGAGATATTAACTAAAGTATTAAATTAATAATATATATGTTGTTTTTATTTAGGCTTGGATTAATGGCCTAAGAGTTTAGGCCTAGGCACAAAGAGTTTTGGACCAAAGATTAATCCAAAATCATGAGAAAACTCATGAACCTAATATAGGCCCATTTGTATAATGGATTAGGCTTGGGCCAAATGTTGGCCCAATTACAAACCTAAGTCTATATAAAATGTAGTCAAAATTGGCATATTAGGCACATTATCTTTAATGTGTAAAATGTTGACTTTGGCAAAAAAAAAAAAATTAGGTTACATGTACTTATCACATTGATAAATGTGAGAGGATGAATGTAGACATTATACATAAAATATATTTTCTACATTCTTGTTTGTACACTAGTAAGTTACTTATACAAATTGTATACTTACTATGTCAAGTTGCATGTTTATGATGTCACTGATGATGTCAATAGGTGTACCTATGATATCATGGATGATGTCAAGATGTTTGCTTATGATGTCATAGATGATGTCAAGAAGTGTGCTTATAATGTCAAGAGGTGTGCTTGTGATGTCATGGATAATGTCATAAGGTGGTTGCTTTCTCTATATATATGGCCTAAAAAATTTATAAACAATTGTGAGAGACACTAAAAATATAAACAACATTTAGTAAACATAAACCATATTGTTCTTGCAAGGAGATTAAATTAGCGCAAGATTTGTGAGTCATTTGAGAGGGTACTTGCTACTAACCAAATCAAGGTAAGAAGGTGATTGGTGAAGCTTTGGTGTTTCAAGCTAGAGGCTAGAGCATATGATTCAATGGTTGAACCTAACTACATCAACGCTTGTAGATAACTATTGTGATCTACGTCAAACTTAAGAGTTTGTAAGTATTCTTAAACTTAGACTTTGTAGGTTGTTGTTTTACATATTGATATGTAGTTTAGCTATGTGTAAAATGCAAAATAAGTCTACAGGAATGAAAATCTTCATGTGATGAAAGGTTATGCAAGTGAAATTTTTAAAATTTTATTGTATTTAAAACATGTGCTCACCACACTTGATTATTACATAACCGTTTCCATCATTTTCATAATTATTAATCTTTTCATTTAAATTCACTCATAATCAAAAATTTTAAATAATGTAAATAAGTTTTTTATAACATAAAATTTGAGTAAATTTTTAAAATAATTTAAGAAATTCAAAATTTTAATGAGTAAATTTAGGTGAATTTTTTATATCTAGAAGAGTTCTGACCAAAAAGCTATATAAAATATGTAAATATAAAACTTATTTTAAATAAAAAATTATATAATAAATTTTTATCATAATATCATTTTTTTAATTATGGTATCTTTATCTAAACAAAGGTATAGTTTTCATTGAAAATAAAATTTATATAATTTAGAATACTTTTAAAGCAAGTAGTATTTTTATAAAATTTTTTATATATTAACATTTTTTGTACATACACATATATTTATATTTTTTAATTAAAATATAAAAATATTATTCTTTATATAGAATTTATATTTTAAATAAGTGAATGAAAAAAAAATTAAAATGCGATATAGGAGATAAAGAGTTAAAAATAGTATGAAATATGAATTCTAAAAATATAAAACTTCAAAGATCAAAAAGAAATATTTTTTGTTAAAAAATTTCACTTTAATCCATGAATTAACAGTAAAATTAATTGAGAGAGTAAGTATAATGAAAATAAAACTAGAGATATTATAATATATTACCAAAAATGAGGGTGGCACTAATATATTTAAATAAACCTCAAGGGGTTTTAGTAATTTATCCAGATTAAAAAAAATAGGTAGCTATTATTATTATTATAAAATTCTATTTGCACGATCATTCTGTCTGCAAAACAAAGGCCTAAATTTGAAGTGACGCTTTAGAAAATCTCTCACATTGATGTTGATAACAAAGTTCAAAGACTAAATTTGATGTCCAAATATTTCAACTTCTGCTTTGACTCAGCTCTAAATCACCATTTCACAAAGCACCTCGAGTACAATAAAGAACCACATTATAGTTTTGTGCTAGTATAACATAGGCAGACTTGAGTCTCCATAATATGATGAGTTGGAAAAAGGATCAAAACCATTAGTTACATGAGAAAAAAAAAATCACATAAAATTCCTATGTACTCCAAGTGAGTTTCAATTGCTTATGGAAACCTTGACAACGGTTTGATGTTGCATTAATCAATGGCGATGATGAGGAAACCAACTGATACATACATAAGAAAAACAGGGTAAAGCGCTAGAGCCTTTCTTCTAGGGTTGACAGCTGAGCTCATAAACGGATAGGCAGCCCATGAGCTCCATGCCAATGTCACACAAACCACAATCACTTTTAGAATCACATTGTCCTTCAACATACAGATTAGGGCTCCAACATCCAGAGGGAAGAGACAATAACCCAAAAGGCTCAGACTTTGAAAGAAAATTATGTGTCCACCCTGGATACCCAAAAAAAACAAAAAAGATTATCTTTAAGGCTTTCAAATTTTCCCAACTTTCACCATGATGGCAGCTGGATATGCTAAAATGTCCAGTCCGGACAGCATTTAACAGTTAAGACATAAACCATCAATATGCATTTGAATATAAAATGCCACCTAAATCATCAGCCAATAGCATAAGCATGCACATGTGGTTTTGCGCATGTATTGTATAATAAGAGAGAGAGAGCAGAAAATTACCAGTAGCAGAACATTCAATGTCAATATCACTGCCCCAGCGGCAAGCAGAGCGAATGCAACGGCGAAAACCTCAGACTGGGAAAAATTAATAAAAACTGTTAGAATATATATATATATATATATTTTTTTTACACTAGTAATGAAAAAAAAAGCACACTTCTTTGAACAACGTATTAAGACTAAGTAGAAGAAATGCATGAACGAAATATAATGTCGAAATCATCCTATCAAAACATATCCTTTCCTCATAAATGAAGGAAAGGCACATAGAAAGTACAAAATACCAAAAATATGTCATGATTCTTCCAGAATGGTAGACTGCATAACTCATAATTGACTGGCTCCTAAAAGAACATTAGCATTGTAAATATACTGTCACCAAACCTGAAGCACTGTAACCAGAAATAATTCACTGGTAAGTACCCAAAATAGCATGAGAATACTTAATTTCATATAATTCAATATATTCTAATTAGGATATATGTCTCATAAAGCACATTTGAGTGAAAAAAATTGATGATCACAATCCTCAAAAAAGGAAGCTCAACACTCTTTTAGCTCATAAAGGAGCATGTACTTAGAATCATCAATACTCTTGATTGCTTGGTCTGTTCATGTTTTTGGATATTATAAATACATATGGTTACGAAACTACTTATGAAATATATTATTATAGACATCTTTGGCGTATTTGAAGCATATCAGCACTTTTTGTATAATATCAAGAACTGCTGCTAGACATGAAGATGAAACATTCCCTTTCTAGAAATTTCAAAATCAATACACATCTGAATCAAACCACATCAAACCCTTTCTACAATCATCAATCATATTCCTATCAATTCCACATGAAAAAGTAAAAAAAAAAAAAAAATAGGAAACTTCAAAATCACAGTTAATACTTATATAGCTGTTTAGGGCGCTATTCACAGCACATGACAAATTCTGTTGCAATTGTAGTTTCTCAAATTCTCTAGTTTTCCTTCATCGTAATAATTCCAGCAGTCCTTAGCATACCCACATGGTATTCCATCAGTACTAGAACTATTAGCGACCTTTGGAACCTCAAAAGATCTGACACACTTGTTTTTGCTGCATTCCTAGATCAATAATCATAACCATCCCAAACCATCATATATCCAAAAAAAAAAAAGATAAGATATCCTTCATCACCAAAACCAACTTATAAAAGCATGAAGCTAGTGGCAGTATGCACCACATGTCCACAACAAAATACTCCTATCCCAGGTACATAACAAAATTAATGCAGGATTCATACCTCAAGGGATGACCCTTTACTAGATAAAGTGTCCTTTCATATGCAAACACATTAAATTGTTCCACAGGCACATCAGGCTGGAATGCAAAAAATGAAATGAATATGTAGTTTCAAAATCCAAAAGGATAACCAAGGACAAAGTAACAAAAACCTGAATTAGAAGCAAGAAGCTAAAGTCAAACTAGAAACACGAGGACTACAATAATCTGGTCGTTTAAAATTTAAAACAATACTGATCAGAAAAAGATATTCAGATACTTGATGGTCAAGTCCTATAATTTGATATTAAAGGCTTTGACCATTGAACAAGATATCAAGAGTTCTAAACTAGACAAAACTATCCGATTGGAATAAGCACAACCAGGTGCTTTACACAGATAATAAGAATAGCAAGTTGAGAAAATTACCCATGCTAAAATGGAAATGCAAATAAATGACCAATGTTTGCAACTCAAGCCAAACAAATGAGGAAAAACTCAAGCATATTGATAAAATGACAGAATGCAATGCTCCCAACTCAACCTAAGGAAGAAAAGCAGTACAACTGAAACACGTTGCTAAAAAAACCTAGTGTCCCAACTTAGGTCCAAGACAACAGACATTCACAAGGAAAGATGAAACTATGTGCTTAGACAGCATTGGAATTTAAAAAATCACACCTATCCATTTAAAAGATTTGCGACTTCAGATCAGACCTTGTCAGGTTCTAAGACAACTGAAAAAAAAATGAACCCATATCTAATTCATATTATTCATTATGCTGCCAAAACAGTATCACATGTGTGCAACTAAAGGAACCACTAGAAGAAAATGAGAAGTATTTAGCTCATAGAAACCTATTCCAAACCACTAAGCCAAGGCGCAGGTTCAATTACATAAACATATTCTTAAGACATTTTCGAGGACTACAAGACTCAACATCTGTGTACGTATCTGAGATATGAATAAAATAATCAAACAGAATCATAACCATGGCAAATGCCACAAGGCTAAAGAAAAATCTTTAGGACAATAATTTGTTATTACTATTTCGTTTCTAAATATTGTCCCAGCCATGAAATCAAGCATAATTTTCATCTTAAATTCATCAATGAACTTCCCTATATATATATATATATATATATATATATATATATATATATATATATATATATATAGAGTTAAAACAAAAAATCCCTGGTCACTAAACCTGCAAGAAGGTTTATTTACAATCTTTTATAAAATCAATCCAGTCACTGATTTGTAAGAAAAGATCAGAGGACTTGCCTTCTTCACAGAAGCAGACCAAGAAAGAGTAAGACCCAAAAACACAATGAAGAAAAAAGGGCCCCAAAGATCCCAATCTCTCAAAGCTTTACCAGGATCCTCTCTGTACGGATTAGGAAACACAACCAGCTTCAAATTACTCACAATTCTAGACAGATCTCTTTTCACCGTGTCCCAAACAGGCTCAGTTAGAGTGTTCGGAGCCGATCCGAACCCAGATGCACCAATATTTGGTCGAGAATTACTACTAGGTGGTGGTGGAGGCGGAGCCGCTGGGACAGACGGTGGCTTTTGGCTCGTCGGATGCGGTGGAGGGAGGTTTGACGGAATAAATGGCGAGGATGAGACCGGAATTCGCGGCGGACTTGGTGGACGTGCTGGCAGGACGGTTGCTGGGCTCGATTGGACGCTGGCGTTGATTAGATTTTCGATCTCGTCTATGTCTGATTGGGATGACGCATGGAGAGGGATTGTGTCGCTGTGCGACATTTTTCTTTCCCTTATTAGCCTCTCTTTGAATTGGGAAAATGTGTAAAGTTCTTTGGTTTCTCGGGAAAGTGGTGGAAAGCCTTTGGATCTTGAAGAGAAAGATAGAAAGGGTTTAGTTTTGTTTAGTTATGAATACGATTGTGAAGGTTTTTCTTTCACGTAGGTGAAACGTCGCCGTTGAAGGAATTGATGGAACTGCGAAAATCCACCGGTCAGGATGTGGTGGGCAAATTTTATCTACAGTCCCTCAATTTTAAAGGCAGCCTCTCACATCCCGATCTGTTAAGAGTATAGCCAAGCCGAGGCTAACGATTCGCTTGGAGCTCGACTCAACAAAAAATTGTCTGAGTTTATTTGTTAAATAAAACGAGGCAAGTCTGAACTTTATTTTCAGACCTATAAGCTAAATATGTTTAGTTCAAACTTGTTTAAATTCAACTTGTTTAAATTTATAAACAAACTCGTGAGTAGGCTCGTGAGTTAGTTTATGAATAAACTCATATATTAATTTGTTAATTTAAATATTATTATTATACGGTGGTGTTAAATAAAAATTACGTATTCAAAATACAAATTATGTATATATTAAATTACTAAATATAATAGAAATTATATATTCATAATTATAATTATATATTTTTTTTATGTAAAGTAGTATTAGTATAAAGTATAGCATTAAGTGAGTATAATATAATACAATTAAAGTTTTTAATTCTAGTAAAAAAAAATTAAAGTCGCAACAAAATTACTGATTTTATAATAAAAATTACATATTAATAATGGAATTATTCAATTTGTGTATGAATTAATATTAATATTAAAATTTGTATTAAATAATTATAATTTAAATTATTAAAGCATTAATATTAATTGAATAAATATTACTAAATATAATTTTACTTTCATGATAAATTATGTAGTGTTAAAGTCAATTAGTATTTGTATTAAGTGATTATTATTTCGAGTAAGTATAATGACATAGTAATGCAGCATTATTGCATTACAAGTAGATAAAACAATATTCAATAAAATAAAAATTATATATATGTAATTTTAATTAATATTAGCATCAATATCAAAATTAAGTGAATACAATAGATTAATAAGTACAAATATTTAACAATAAGTACAAATATTTAACAAATTAATTTAAACATGTAGTAAAAATTAAAAAGATGAAACACCATTGATTTATTTATTTTTCTTTAAGAGAAACATTATAAAAACTAAAATTTTACAAAAAATTTTGAGATGCTATAGTGTAAGATACTAATTCAAAAATATAGAAGTTATTATAAATGTAGAAACTAAAACTCAATTATAATTAGTTATTTAATTTTTTAGTTTGAGGAAATAAATATAATGGAGAAAAAATGTATGGAAAATATGTGGTTATGGTGTATAATGTTCAAATTTAAAATCCCACATTGAATAGGAAATAAACAAAAAAATTGCAAGGAAAATATAAATATTTATGGTGCATAGTTTTATAGTTCAAAATCCTATATTGAAAATAATACAAATGAAAAGTAAATGAATATTCTATAGAATGTCATTATTTAGCATATATGCAAATCATGTAGTTGAAAGGCAAGTTGAGCCAAGTAATTGTGGTGGTCCAAGCCATTTAGTTATATAGTGTGTTGAGTTCATGCTAGCTCGTGAGCTCATCTCGAGCTTGTTAAACATGAGCTCGAGTTGAGGTTGAGTTAGAGTTTTGAAAATTTAATGAGTTCAAGCTTGGCTTGAGTTCATTAATTTTTAGACAAGCCGAGCTTGAACTTTTAAAAGTTCAACTCAGTTCAACTCTGTTACACCCCTACTATCTATTAATTTATAACATAAAAGGCTTATTACATATAAAAGCACATGTATTTGACAAATCTTGTCATTTAACACTTTAACTTTCAACATTGCCAATTTAACACCTTTACATGTCAAATACATTACTTTTGAACACATGTTTTTACTATTTGCAACTAATAAAAAGCACATATTTTTTAGGAATAATTATAAATTTAGTGTCTGAACTTTTCATTTTTTCCTATTTCAGTGTCTTTTTTTTTTAATTAAGTGTCTAAACTTTAGAAAAGTATATCAATGTAGTGTCTCCGGCCGATTTAATGTTGACTAGATTCTGAGTCAAATAAAATTGGATCCACTTTTATCCTAGTTATTAGCCATGTCATATGTCATGTGTATTGCATTATTTAAAGGATGAAAATACCCTTATTACCTTATTACATATAATGAATTAACAAAAATAACCTCAACATTAACTTTTGTTGCAGACATAAAGGGTGACTAAATAAGGGTAATTTTGTCCTTTAAACAATACAACACATGTGGCAAATGATATGGTTAATGACTGGGATAAAAAAGTAGATCCCGTTTTATCTGATAGAGCGCCCAGTCAGCATCAAATCAGCCAAAGACACTACATTGATATGTTTTTCTAAAGTTCAGACACTTGATTGCAAAAAAAAAAAAAAAATAGACTCTCAAATAGAAAAAACTGAAAAGTTCATACACCAAATTTGTAATTTTTCCTATTTTTTACTTTTGATGACATAGACAATATGATAGACTTATACACATATGTAGTCTAATAATAAAAATCTCATTTTGAATTTTTTTTTTCTTTTTTTTTTATCTTCCACAACTCTATCTCCAAAATGAACCATCATTATCACAAACCATTACCAACACCCGACCACCACTGCCATTTCACATCAAAACTCAGGCCTTCACTATTGATACAACTTTAATTTCCATTCAATAGTAACAAACTCAATCATTGTTAAATAGCCACCTTTTAATCAACTATCCAATAGTTTACACCATTAACACCTTTGATTCTAACTCCATCGTCATCAATTTCTTTTAGTTTCTTCAAATTACATACCAATAAAGTTTAACATTCTCTTTAAACAATTATGACACATTTGCAAAATTATAATTTATTTTACTATGCAGCTACTTATAATTTCAGTCCTTCAACAAGTTGGTAGTACACCAACTCCTTTTATTGGAGCATTAACATAAAAAATTTTTATCTTGGCTTGATTAAAAAATTGATATCTAACTAAAAGGAACCAAAAAACTAAGACAAATAAGGAACTAAAAAATTAAGACAAAGGAGGATGCATTTTATAAAAATACACCTTCTAGAGAAAGATAAGATGCTGGAAGATGAGAAATAGGATCATTAGTTGAAATTGGAAGAGAAAAAGAAATTTTAAGCAAAGAAAAAGTAAGTAATTAAGATAAATATTAGCTCTAATAATAATGGTAATGGATTCTAATGATTAAAAATTTACAATGAAAGAACTACAAATTTTAATTGATAAATGACATTTTATTTTTTCCCACATTTAAAAGCTTTAACTCGTAGATAAGCAAACATAAAGTTCCCTTCTTCGTAAGGGTTAGGGTTCACTCCTAGTGCAACACTTTGGTTCCCTTCTAAGGTTTATCATTTTTTTTCTTTACGTCTTCTTTTAAAGTTTCTATCTTTATTTACTTATTTTGATTTTTTTCTCTTATTTGTTATATTGTTCCAACTGTTCTCTATTAGCTTTCGCTATTCTTTTTCTTTTAGTGTTTGGCTTTTTTCACTAATTTCATTTTATCGTTTAACATCTTTATAGTTGTTTTGCAATATATGCAATTCCATATATCCATGTCGATCCAATGAGAGAGAACAATAATAGAAGGACCATCTGTGTAATCCCTCAACCAACCATCGTTGAACCTCTGCTTAGAGGAAACTGAGGTTTTATATATTGAAGTGGGGGTTTTTTTCATGTAGAAGCACAACTTGAACTTTTATATTTTATTGGTTCCCTTCTGACTGATAAAGCTTTTAATAACTATGCATTAATAAAGGTTATGAAAAAAGCCTGGTGTCTAAAAAAGCTTCTTACCTGTAGAGGATAGGGCAAGAATCTCTTTCTCTTCAGACTCAAAGATAAAAGAGATAGGGACTAGGTGTTGCAAAATGAGCCTTGGCATTTTGAAAATAACATTTTCTTAATTTAGAAAGTGACTGGAGATGAACAACTATTAACCCTCCAATTCTCATATGCCCCTTTCTAGATTCAGGCATATGATCTTCCACTAAGGTTAATGATAGAATCTACATCATAAATAATATCACATAAAGTTATAGTTTCCTGCAACTTGACAAGTAAGAGGAAGCTATTGGTGGAAATTTTCAGCGCTTTAAGGCAAGAGTCCGAGTTAAAGAACCTTTTTTGCATGGATTAATGATTAAGGTGCAGAGAAAAAAGATATAGATACTAATAAAGTATGAAGCTCTACCCCTTTTTTATTTCCATTGTGGTAAGATGGACCACACGGTAAAGAGTTATGGTCATTTTGAAGGGAAAGTGGATAATGCCCTCTCATAGTGAAATTATGGTGCATGGCTTAAAGCATTACCATTAAATAGAAGATAAGATATAAATCCTTTGAGAGACCTCCCCAAATCTACGTTGTTTCAAGACAAAGCTTCTGAGATAAATAACCACTCCCAAGCTCATGCACTTGATTTGTCCATTCACCCAAACCCAAATATAGACACACCAACTCTACACTATTAGAATGTTGTCATAGAAAAGATCTTAAATCCTTAGAAAAAGTGCGAATATAACCTAACTAAACATCCCTCCCCTCTTCTACTCCTAAAACCAGTTCTCCTATTCAACCTGATGCAAATAAAAATTTAGTTATCCCCATACCTTAAGAAAATTCTTATACCCACTCCGCCTCCTTCAAACCCAACCTTTCCCATCCCAAGATCCTTCCTTATTTTTAAGTCATGAATTAGAACATAATCTACTTTACTCATAAAGTCATCTTCTAATATTCACCACCATCCTGATAAAAAATTCCTTCCTCTCCTCAAAAAACTAGGACTAGACTATAGATCTTTTAAACATATTGATGCCAAAGCCAAGTCAAAAAGAAAACACGCCATCCAAGGAAACCAAAATTTCCTTAATAGTTCCTCTCTCTTAGTCAAACCTATATAAAATTACTTGTCATTATGTTCCAGTAATGGAGGTTGCTAAGTAATCCCGCTGACACCAATAAGTTACATCAACTGGAATTGTTGAGGTCTTAGGAACCCTCGAATAATTTGGACCATTAAGAATTTGTTACTTCTAAAAGCTCCTACACTCCTTTTTTCTTATTAAAACTAAGAGAATGTCTTCATATTTAATTAGTATCTATAATTAGCTAGGTTTTAATGACTTCATTGTAGTTGACTATGAAAAGGTGGGCAATGGTAGGAGAGGTGGTCTAGTTCTTTTTTGGAAATTTAATGTAGATATTTAGTTGTTATAAAAAAACCTCCACTACATAAATGCCAAGATTTCCAATAAGGTTAATAATCAGAAGTGGCAGTTTACTAGTATTCTTAGTTGCCTTAAAGAATAAAATAAACACTGTACTTAGAGTTTAATTAGAGACCTAACAATTGGCAATGCCGATCACTAGTTGTGTTGTGGGAATTTTAATAAAGTCATGTACAATCAAGAGAAATAGGGTGGTCTTTAACGAGATTTTAGTAAAATGGATATCTTTAAGGATACTCTTTTAAATGTTGCCTTAGATAACTTAGGTTACTCAAGATATCTCTTCACTTAGACAAAATGGTTGATGTAATGAACAAAATGTGCAGGAAGATTCAGATATATTTTTGGAAAATCAAAGTTGGATGGATTTGCATCCTGCTTATCAAGTCTTTCATCTTACCAACCAATTATCATATCATTGTCCTATTCTTTTAAGGTGGGAAGTTAAGAAACAAAGATCTAAGTGTAGTAAACCTTTCCATTTCGAAGCCATGTAGCTTAAAAAATAATAGATGTAAACCCATTATTGAAGCTTTATGGAATTAAGTGTCTAGCTTAGATTCGGTCTCAAATTACATTTATAACATTAAGAGTTATACTTTGGCATTACGAGATTAGAATAAAGAATAGTTTAGCCATGTGTTGTCCAAATCAAAAGCTCTAAAAATTGAATTAGTAAAGTTGGAAAAAAAAACATCTAGTCATTGATAATATCCAAGCGCAAAAGTATATAGAAAATAGATTAAATGAATTGGCCAAAAGAGATTTTATGGCAATAAAGATCAAAGGTTTCTTAGATGAGAGAGGGAGATAAGAATACTGGATTTTTCCATAAAATAACAGCTAAAAGAAAGAGAAGAAATAATATTCAAAGAATCCAGAATTCTAGTAATGATTGGTGTGATAAAGATAAGGGGATTGCTAAGATATTCTCTTATTACTTCAGTGAACTGTTCTCTTTTGTTGGTAATTTATATATGGACAGAGTTATTACCGTTGTAGACAAGTGTCTAGATGATTAGATGGTAAATACTCTTGATTAACCTTTCACTAAGGAAGAAATTTTTGCATCTTTATCACAAATGCATCCTGCCAAAGCTCCAAGTCTCGACAGTATGCTTGCTCTTTTCTTTTAAATTTCTGGAATATTATCGGGAATGATGTTTTTTACTTAATTCTTGATATTTTGAATAATGGAGCCTCCCCTAAAAAATTATTCAGACTTATATTACTCTAATTACCAAAAATAAAAATCCTATAAGCCCCAAGGATTTTAAACCCATCAGTCTCTGTAAAGTTATTTTAAAATTGTCACAAAAACTCTAACTAATAGGATCAAGTTGTTTCTTCCTGTTATAATTCATAAGTCTTAATCCAATTTTGTCCCTGGAAGATAAATACTTGACAATGGTCTTTTTGCTTTTGAAATCTTCCATTTCTTGAAAAATAAGAAAAGTGGTTCTAAAGGTTTTTATGCTTTTGAATTGGATATGAGCAAGGCATATGATAGAGTAGAGTGGCCTTTTCTTAGAAAAATAATGGAAAAAAGTGTTTCCCTCCTCACATGATCAATTTAATAATGTCTTATGTGTCAACTGTTTCTTATTATATCTTAACTAATGGCATTCCAAGTGATTTCTTTAAACCTTCTAAAGGGTTGCACCAGGGGGATCCCTTTCTCCTTATCTTTTTCTCCTTTGTGTAGAAGGTCTTTCCAATCTAATAAGAAAAGCAGAAGTTGACAAATTTTTATATGGTGTTAAAATTTACAAATAAGCTCCAAATATTACTCACCTTTTCTTTGCAGATGATAAAATCATTTTTGGGCGAGCAACTCCTCAAAAACTTCAAATTGTTATGGATATTTTATGGTGCTATGAATACGCATAAGGTCAAAAGATAAATTTTAAAAAATTAAAAATTTCTTATAATGGGAATTTATCTTTTAACTGTTATGCTTAACTCAATTCTTGTATTAGTGTTAGATAGTTTGACAAACATGCAAAGTACTTGGGTCTTCCATCAGTAATTTATATATCAAAGAAACTCTTATTTCAAAATATGGTGGATAGAATCAAGAAGAAACTCTCTTCTTAGAAAGAAAAATCCTTATACATAGCTAGCAAAGAGACTTTAATTAAGAAGTCGCCTAATCAATCCTAGTATATATGATGAGTTGCTTTAAGTTTCATCCTAAATTTACAACAATATAAACTATATGCTTGCTAATTTTTTATAGGGTAAAAGATTGAAAGGTATAACTTTTCACTAGTGCTCTTAAGATACTTTATGTCGATCTAAAGCAAATGATGGTTTAGGTTTTAAGAAAATCAGTGCTTTCAATGTAGCAATGTTAGCCAATCAAGGTTAGAGAATTTTAACTGAACTTGAATCTTTTCTAGCTTGCACCTTGAAGGCCTGTTATTTTCCAAGAGGTTCATTTTTAAAAGTTTAAAAAGGCTACTATCCTAGCTTCTCTTAGTAGAGCATCATATCAGCTCGAGAGGTGCTCAAAAGGTTCTTTGATAGCATGTTGGGAATGGAAAATCTATTAGAATTTAGTAAGATGGTTGGCTACTTAATGAGTTCAATTTCTTAATTCTTGTTATTGGTCAAGTCGTGAATGTCAAGCAACATGTATGCTCTCTGATGATTAATGATCATTATGTTTAAAAGGTGAGCATTATTCTTCCCACTTTTTAAAATTAGATTATTCATTAAATCCTATCCATTCCCTTGAGTATGAGAAGAATAGAAGATTCATTGAGATGGCACTACTCTAGAGCATGTTTGTTTAATGTCAAATCAGCTTACCATTTAGCTTATGACATGGATCCATATTCATTATAAAAGGGCCCTTATGCTTTAGTAAATAATAAGTGGAAATGGTTTTGATGATCCTATCGAAAGTGAAAATTTTTATTTAGAGACTCATGGGTAGGTTAATTCCAATGAATCTTGAACTTTAAAGATGTCATTTATAGGTTGATGCGGTTTGTAGATGTTGTGGTGCACATAGAGAATTAATGGAACATACCTTTCGGGACTATTGTTATGTGAGTCATTATTATTACATGAGCCCCCTTCGAGAATGTATCATTGGTAAGGATCAATATAAATTGATAGCTAATTAGATTTTGTAAAAGCAATCAATTCTCCCCTTAGATTTTTTATGGATTTCTTAATATTACTATGGTATGTTTGTTTGCAAAAAATAAGCTCATTCATAAAGGTCTTCAACTTGATATTCCTATTTTCCATTAAAAGGCTACAAGTATCCTTTTTGAATATATATTTGCAAATCAGATGTAACCTCCATAAAGACATAGTTCTGATTCCTTTAGCTAGCCTTATCCTCCTAATGGATTTTATAAAATAAATTATAATGCTGTGTCAAAATAAGAACAAGGTCTTGGTTTAGGGGGGGTCATTAGGGACGATAGGGGAACAATTAGTGCTACTAAGTCAAGAAGGGAGGTTGCCTATCCTTCCCCCAAAATTGCAGAAGCACTTGCTTGTAGCTTGGGAATTCAATTGGCTATCTCTTTGTAATTAACAAAGGTTTAGATTGAGTTTGATTGTTTGGTCTTAATCCAAAAGCTCAATTCCTCAGTTATATAATGTTTCGAGCTTGGCTTAATAGTGCAAGATATCATATTTCTTAGCAGCTCATTTGAATCTTTTCATTTTTTATATACATCTAGGAACAATAATTGTGTAACTCATGATTTAGCTTCATATGCTTTTGCTTTAGATTCCCATGAGGTTTTATGGCTTTTTTAGCTTCCCTTTGAGATTCACAATCCTAATGTACCCGTTTAGTTTTCTTTCTTAATGAAGGCATTTTTCTTTTAAAAAAAACTCATAGATTAGTATGCTAGTAAGCATTTAAAATCACACTCTTGCTAGTTAGAACACAAAGTTATTAAAAAATAATTTTTAACATGTTCAAGTATTAAATTAAAAAGGATGAAAGTTGAAGTGTTATAAAGTGACAAAATATGTTAAGTACAAACGGTTAGAGATGTATAATGTCCAAAATAAAATTAAATAAAAATGAAAACATGAAATTACATTTCACATGTTAAATATTAAACACTATACATTTAATAGGATATATGTAGCATATTATCACCATATGCTTTTCAAAAAAAATATGATCACCATATGTTCCTTTCATTTTCTATCATCTTAGTAAAAAAATGTTAATAATGAATAATTTATTTACATTTTTCTCTTTTTAGATATCTATTTTAGTTTTTTATCCATTAAAAAAAGTACTACCAAAACTAAAATTTATAAATAAAAAATAATAAAATTGAGAAAAGTAGAAATCATAGACTAGTTAACAAATCTCTAAATTGATAATGATTGAAATGGATGTTGATGCCAGCAAGTCCAACTCGACACCCATTTGGATCACAATCCTTTTTTTCTTGTTACAGGAAAACAAAGGGAAGGTGAGGGGAATACTGGAAGAGCTTAGGGATGGCACAAGTGCACTTATAACCCTCTACCCAGGCAGGAGAAATAGGAGTCGCCACTCGGTATCATCCAAGAAATTATCTGGTTAAAGACTAGGAAAACTTGGATCCCTTGCTTGGAACCACTTTTTCCCATTAGATAAAGCATTAGGTTCAAATGTTGATGTCAGTAGGAGCAAATTCAATATCTTAGAGGCATCTCCATACTGCTTGGATGCTAAGCAAGGCCAACCTTATTATATATATATATTATATACAATGCTTCCAAGAAATATATATCACACAAGCATATAATAGCATTATTGTTGGAATTTGGATTTGGGTCGCCCATGACAGGTTGACCCGAACTAACTAGATTTAATATAAAAAAAAAGGAGTGCAACTGCCCTCTAAAATTATAGGAGCAACTGCTCTTAGTTTACGTATAAAAGAATAAAAGTACATACAAGTGATATAGAACTAAGAAGAAGAAAAACATAGAAGAATATAAAAACACTTTGTACAATCTCTCCCTAAAACAATATAAAATAATAAAAGTAAACAGGGTTGTGGAAACTTTGTAATTTTCCAATTTTTGGTATGATTAACATAAACCTAATGTTCTTCAATTTCAAGTTTTTGGAATCATCAAAGGTATGTGATCCTAATTATTTCATTATTTTATTCAGTATTACAACATTAGTATTAGAGCATGATTGATAATTCCCATGTTAATTGTGAACTACTTTCATTTTTATGAATTGAAATTGTTGAATTTTTATGTTTGTGAACATGATTGACACAGCCACTTCTTGCACGTTTCTTGAATTGTATACTAAGTTTCATGTCATAATATGAACATGTAATTATAGTTTGTAATGTAAGCTTTAAAGGATAAAAGGATAAAGAACATTTAATTTTGTTTAGTATAGAGGAAGTTATGGTTAATCAAAGTTGGCTTCTTGTAAATTCATTTTTTAGAAATTTCAGACTTAGAAATTTTTTAGAGGTTAAAAATGAAGTGCGTTTTATACTCATAGATTAAGAGTCTGAAATCCAAACACACACTTGTAGGTCTTGAAATTAAAATATGAATGTACCATTGAACTCAGAATAGTCAAATATATAGGTAGAAAAAATTTCAAAATTGAAATCATTCTTTAAATTGGTGGGTGACATACACTCTCCATTGCTTGAGAGTGGGATTGGGTAATCTACCTATTAATAACCAACCAAATAAGGCCTTATAGCCCTACGAGTAAAAATGGCATGTGAAGGCACTCCGAGTGGCCACTTTTGTCGCCTCTGGTACCACTGGACTCCAAATTTTTTTGTAGAATATTTCTATACATTAAAATAATTAATTTTTAAAATAAAAAATTTCAATATTAAATTTATCATTTTAATCAAGAAAAAATCTAGAAAAATATCATTTTTTTAAGTATATTTTATAGGATTGAGGTCTAGTGAGAGAAAATTAAATTTTCTACTTATGAAAATTATTATGTTATTCTTTTAAGTAATTGAAATACAATTTTTAATTGAATTTTCATTAAAAGATTCATAATAAATTATATATTTTTTCGAAATTTTTTATTCCAACCTTGAATTTTTTTAAAAATATTAAGGAGTACCCCTATGTATACTAGTTGATATTTGATTATGTTTTGAGTTCATATTTGGACCTATATATATATATATATATATATTGTGAGTTAGCTTGAGATTTATTAAGAGTCTAATATTTCTATTTGTTCTTTCCTTAATATGTTTAAGGATCATGTCACGCTCGAGAGATTGCAGTGACTCAGTGAATATAAAGAGTTCAAAAGAAATAAACCTCATTCTAATAGGGCTCTATAATTCATACTCCCATAATCTGAAGAACAAAAAGAAAGACTTAGACAATTGATATTAAATCTCTCTAGATATAAAATGAAGCCTAAACACACTTTGATTGAACATGTTAAAATAGTAAACAACATGATTCTAAAAATAACTCAGAAGGGCAAAGTATTAAGCGATGATTATAAGTACCATTCGTTATTGTACACATTGCCATTGGAGTATGTAAAAGCCTTTAGAAATCGTACATTGAAAGGAGATGATATGGATTATGGAGATCCAACCATTGACTATTGCATCATGTTAAATGAAAAAACTATAACTTATGAGACATTAGTATACTTGTTTTAAGAGGAAAACACTTGGAAGAATTTAAATAAAACCTCCAAACTTGCTATTAGTCCAAACCTAAGTACTTTAAAAGGTTGTAGTTTAAATTTTCCTTAGTTGAATAAAATGGTCTCTAGTATTATGGATAAAGAAAATTTTAAAGATTCAATTGTTTTATGTACTACTTGATGAAAGTATTACATAATATTGTTATATATTGAACATTTTATTTTATATATTATGAATTTTTTTATTAAATTAATTATTGAGTTATATTTCATAATATGGGCATTCTATGATTGATAGAATTTATGCGAATTCTCATATAAAATTATGTTAACGCAATTTAAATTAAATTATAAAAGTTTGACATTTGAGATTAAATGATGATCAGGAACATAGTGAACTTTCTTATTTAATTCACATGAAAATATTATTAATTTAATTTGCAATTACAACTTAATGATGTGTATAAGTAATTGAATTTGTAATGTCTCTTATAGTTGGTGTCTAACTATAACATCCAAGAATATCATAGCTAAACTAAAAAAGGGTAAGAAATTGAATGGTGATAATTACAATATATGGCACTTGAAAATGCAATATGTCCTTGATGAGCAAGAAGTTTTAAAGGTTAATAATAATATTATAGAAGAGTCTAAAGCTAGTAAAGGAAATGTGAATAATGCACAACATAGGTGCGATATGGTTGCTTTTAATGCATGGAAGAAGAAGGATTCCAGTGTTAGAGGAATTCTCATAAGTTTCATGAATGATGATCTAGTATATGAGTACCAACAGTACCCAACTGCAAATGCAATGTGGGTCACTTTGAGCGAAATGTTTAGAGGTATAACTGTCTCTAAACTAAGATAGTTGACCATTAAGTTTGACACTTATAAGAAAATCCCTAATAAGCCTATGAAACAACACTTAAGGTATATGTCAAACATGATCATGGAACTTAAAGCAGCTGGGCATAACCTCACCAATGAACAATAAGTTTAAACTATTATTTGGTCTCTCCCTGATAGTTGGGAGCATATAAAAGTGAATATGACTCACAATGAGAACATTAAGACCTTTGCTGATATTGTGCGTAACTTGGAATTAGAAAATAAGTGCCTTGAGGCTGCTAAGCCAAATGCTCATGCATATGTGGCTGAATCATGTTCTAGAAGGGATTTTGGTTTTAAGTGTAAGAGATTCAATAATAATTGGAAAGGCAAAGGCAAGGTGAATAAGACTATATGTGGACCAAAGAAAGGAAACAAGCAATTTAAACGCAAAGGAGGAAAGCGTGATGGAAGAAAGGATAAGACTAAAGTGACTTGTTATAATTGTGGTAACCTCAATCATTTTGCTCATGAATGCACTGAGCCTAAAAAGGTATTGTCTTATCTAACTTCTTCTAAAAGAAGCTATATTTCTGAAATTTTTGTTTCTAGTATTGTATTACTCATTCAAACTCATCCTATGTGGACTGTAGACTCAAGAGCCACGTACCATGTAGCTAGAGACATAAATGAATTTATGGGATTTCATCGAATTCAAAATGGAACAAAGTGGATTTATGTAGGCAACAATGCAAGAGCTGAAGTTAAAGGAATTGGGACATGCAAATTGGATTTGTAAAAAGGTTAAATCTTATACTTACATGATGTTATATATGCTCTTAATATTCAACAAAATTTGGTCTCTGTACTTGCTTTGTTAAAATTAGGATATGGTTTGCCTTTTCTTGGGGAATATGTTAAGATTACTCATGGTGCTATTTATTATGGTTATGGATACATTATGGATAGTTTTATGGTGTTAAACAAAAACTATTATAATAGTAATCATGGTGTTTATTTTTCCTTATTCATTGAATCTAGCAATGATAATGTAGATTTACAATTATAACATACTAGATTAGGACACATTGGGCAAGATAAAATGAATAGACTTGCTCATGATGATCTATTAGGATTAAACACAAAATTTGAATTGCTCAGTTGTGAATTTTGTTTGTAAGGAAAAGCCACCAGAAAACCATTTGAAAAGGGCACAAGAGCTAAATTTCCTTTACAACTAATACATTTTGATATATAGGGACCAATGAGTGTTAAAGCAAGGTATGGAGCCTCATATTTCATTACATTTATAAATGACTTCACTCGCTATGGTCATGTTTATTTGATCTCCCATAAATCTGAAGTATTATATTGCTTTAAGAAATATATAAATGAAGTTGAGAATCAATTAGACAAGAGAATAAAAGCACTAAAGATTGATCGAGGTAGAGAGTATCTATCTGAACAATTTAAATAATCATGTAATGAAAAAGGAATTATGAGGCAGTTAAAAACTCCTAAAATGCTGTAATAAAATGGTGTTGCTAAGCAAAGGCATCAAACTTTACTTGAAATGGTTAGGTCAATGATGGTGCAAGCTAATCTCCCAATTAGTTATTGTGGTAATGCTTTATTGTCTGTAACCTATATACTCATCTGTGTACCTTCTAAATCAATTTTCACTGCACCTTATGAGTTATGGAGGGTGGAAAGCCCAATTTGAATGAGCTACATCCATGGGGATTTACAGTATAACTTTTTGATAATTTTCATAAATTTAATAAATTGGGACTGAGAGGAAAGAAATGTATCTTTATAAGATATTCTGAGCACTCAAAAGGTTATGTATTTATTGGTAAGGATTTCGATGGAAGATTGACTGAAATTGAGTCACGTGATGCCACTTTCCTTGAAAATCATTTTCCTAAGAGAGATGATGTTAATAAAGATCATCATTTGTTTGAGATAGAAAATGATGAAGAGACAGGCATAAGTCAACAAAAGGTTGACACAACAAATAACATCTAGTCTTGTTTTTAATAATGGGAGTATACAGGATTCACTTTACTTATCTCAATGGAGTGGGAGAAATTATACTAAAATTAATCCAATTTTGATTAGTGAAAGTAGCAATTCTCAATTATGTCAGAGTACACATTTTAAAACTTCTAAAAGATGTTTTCAAATTGAGAATGAAGTTTATATTATTACAATTAATGATGATCAGGAACCTAAAATTGTCAAAGAGGCACTTGACTATCCTACCAAAGATAAGTGGAAAGTTGGAATGGAAGAGGTAATGGAATCTATGAAAATGAATCAAGTTTGGAACTTGGTTGATTTACTGCCAAGCCAAAAAGCCATTAAGAATAAGTGGATTCTTAAAATTAAACGTAAGGCGGATGGTTCCATTGATATATATAAAGCTCGACTACTAGCAAAGGGTTATACTCAATAAGAGGGTATAACCCTTTGCCAATTGAGGAAACTTTTCACCTGTTGTTAGGTTTACCTCAATTTGCCTTATCCTAGCTATTATAGCTTATATGGATTTAGAATTACATCAAATGGATATGAAAATAGCTTTTCTTAATGGAGAGCTAGATGAAGAAATTACATGGAACAACCTATAGGTTTTATTGTTAAAGGCCTAGAGCACAAAGTATGTAAACTCCAAAGATCTATTTATAGTCTTAAATAGTCATCTAGACAGTGGTACCTTAGATTCCATAAGGGAATTATAACTTATGATTTTAAAATGATTAATGAGGATCATTATATTTATGTTAAAAGATTCAATGACAAATTTGCAATTATATCTCTTTATGTTGGTGATATTTTAATAGTTGGGAATGACAAGGAGTATGTAATGAAAATTGGTTATCCATCAATTTTGACATGAAAGATATGGGTGAGGCTGACTACATAATAGGGGTTAAAATTAAAAGAGATCATTCAAAGAAAATTTTGGCTCTATCACAAGAGAATTATATCTAAAAGATTATAAAACGCTTCAACATGAGTAGTTGTAAACCGGTGGATACTCCTGTGTCAAAATATGAGGCTTTGAGTCTCAAAAAGTGTCTTAATAATCCAAAAGAATAAAGAGAAATGGCCTCTATACTATTCTGTAGTGTTGTGGGAAGTCTTCTATATACTATATTGTGTACTCACCTAGCTATTTATTTTGCTGTTGGATTAGTTAGTTGATATCAATTAAATCCTATATGAGAGCATTGGAAAGCTATTAAAAGGATTCTGAGGTATCTAAAAGGCACTATGGATTATTGCTTATATTATTAAGGATTATACTTGCGTCTAATTAGATATTCAAATGTTAATTTGGGATAAGACGTTGATCAACATAAATCCACCTATGGCTATATTTTTTTTACTAAATAAAGGTGTTATCTTATAGAGTAGTAAAAAATAAACATGTATAGTTTTGCTAACTATGTAAGCTAAATTTAATACATGTTCAACTGCAGTGCAGGAGGTTGTTTGGTTAAGAATATTCTTTATGAATTTAGGATTTCAAAATGGTTATTCATTGTGATAATCGAGCAGCAATTTCTTTCATAAAAAATATATAGATACAAAGTACAACTATGTTAGAGACATTATTGCTAAAAGAGAAGCAATTATACAATATATATCTACGCACAAAATAGTGGTTGATCCTTTAACTAAGCTAATTCCAAGAGATGTATTTCTTATACATGTAAATTCTCTTGAATTACGTAGAATATAAAATATTTTATTAAGCTTATGCATTGAATTATTTAGATAAATGCAATAATTGGCATGTTTACTTAATTGTACTCTTACTTTATATACATCTTACATACATTGTTAAATGCTCAATAAAGAGATGTCGCATAGGTTTTTAGGTTGGCTTACTCATACAAGCAACTGCCTCTAGCGCTAAGATAGCGAGTAGAGATGAGATTAAATGTTAGGACTATCAACTTAAAGGAAAATGAGATGAGGTTGTTTTTAAACATACAACCATTTTGGATTGCCCTATCCAAATGACCTGTGTAAGCCAGATGTGAATTCTTGGTTATTACCTACCACCGAGAGTATCTCAAGAATTCAAGTTAGGTGCAAATGAGTGACTAAACTTACTTTTGTGCAGTGTTTTTTTATTAACATCAATTAACAAAATATATAAACACTATAGCACATGATTCATACTATGTGTGCTTGTTCAACTGAAAAGATAGTAGGAGAATAATCCTTGCTTCTCCAATATGTGAGATCTTGAGGATAATCTTAAATCCTTATATTGGTACTATTATACTTTTTGTTGTTGTTTGCAATTTAGACATAGTGTTTTGCTATCTTAGTATGCTACTTATGATCATGAATGATTTGATCTATAAAACATGTCTAGAAAAGTAACTATTTATAAATTATAAATTTAAAGTAGAGTAGGAAAATTTTGTCCAGTGTGTCCATTGGCCGGCCAATCTTGTTGCTCGAGAGAAATATGACTTGATTATGGATACACAAAATAAATTATCTTAAACATGCTCTTCGAGGGATATGAGATGTTAATATAATTTAAAAGGGATAATCTAGGGTACTATGAGTATATATTTGATTGACCAATATACTTTTTATATAGGGTTGAAGCTTCTATGTTATTCCTTACAAATGCATAGTAATAAAGCTCCTAAGGGCAGGTTTTGCTCACTAGGTCACACGACTCAGTTATTTAGTATATTTGTATATTGACTAAAGAAAATCTCACAATAGGGTCATAACCATCGTATGCGAGTGGGAGATGTTGGAATATTGATGTGGGTCACCCATGACGGGTTGATCGATCCAACTTGATTTAATAAAAAAAAGGGAGTGCAACTGCCAAAATTATAAGAGGAACTGCTCCTAGTTTACGGACAAAAGAATAAAAGTATGTACAAGTGATATAGAACTAAGAAGAAGAAGAAAAACATAGAAGAATATAAAAACACATGTACAAACTCTCCCAAAAACAATAGAAAATAACAAAAGGAAATAGGGTTGTGGAAACTTTGTGTTTTTCCAATTTTTTGTATGATTACATAAATCTAGTGTTCTTTAATTTGAAGTTTGTGGAATCATCAAAGGTATGTGATCCTAATTATTTCATTATTTTATTTCCACATTACAACAAATACAATAAATAAATAATGATGCATGGGCATGACATAATGCATGAGGATTTTAAATAATAATAATTAATAAACATAGCAAAAGATGATGCATGATCATGGTAAGAGAACTAACATGATATACACACATGACATAAACGTGGCATATTTACATGTTATGGAAAGTAAAATAAACAACAACAATACTAATAAAATTAAAAAGAATAGGGATAAGAGAGTCAGACACTCAAGTAGGCTCTTCCTCTTCATCTTGTCCTTATTTTCTGAGTTTTGGGTCCATTGATAAAAATTGATATTTAAAAGAAAAATAGTAAACAAGATGAAAAATGATTGAAAAATCCATGAAAAGGATACAAGGAAATTAATGGAAAGATAAGTAAAAAGAATAAAGTTAAATAATATTTTTCTAATGAATAAATATAAAATCGAAGTTAAAAAGTACTAAAAAGACCAAATTTGGTCAAATTAGAGGCTTTAATTTATAATATGCATAATTTATCAAATTAGGCCTCAAGAGATAAATTTTTTACCTTGGATAAATTGAATGCACATCACAAATTGTTGTCTCATTATCATCCCATTAATCATCATAATTGATTTTAAGATTTTGGTTGAATTTCAACATTATGAGTAATCACATAACACAAAATAACAAACAATAAATAGATATTCACAAATAATATATAATAAAGGTAATTTTGTATAAAATGAAAGGATATCAAATAATAATAATCAAGATAGAAAACAAAATTAAGTAAAAAAAAAAGGTGACAAAATAATAGATAAATCCTTTATTATGTAATAAAAAGGAAAAACCAATATAAAATAATAATAAACATTATTGTAAGAGAAATAATTGAAATAAAGTAAATAAGAAGAAAATTATGGTTGAAATCAAGGTAGACAATGGAAATAAAAATTATATTAGTAATTATATTAAAAATTGAATTATTTAGTCAAAATTAAGAATTAGTGTAACTAAATTAGAAAATATATAAAAAAATTAATAAATACTAGATATGTAGGAAAAAAAAGGTAAAAATAATAAGAAATTAGAAAATAAGATGAAAATAGAAAGTGAAATAAACATTTATGAAGAAAAGAATATGTTAACATCTCTCAAAAAAAAAAAAGAATATGTTAACATAAGAATTAAAATAAAAAGATTAAATAAATGAAAAATAATATCGTAGAGACATGTATAAAAGAAAAAGTAACAAATAAAACTGAAATATAAATTGAGGTGTAGAGAAGAATTATACTAAAATATAAAACAAATAACAACTGATATAATAAAAGAAGACAATATCGTAGATATGCATATATATATATATATGTGTGTGTGGAAAATAAAAAGAAATTGATAACTAAATAAAATAAATAGAGAGAAAATTGATATGAGAATAAAAATTAAGACGAAATTATGACAATAAATAATAAAAAAATATTAAAAAAAAGTGCTTGAAAACATAGCCATAGAAATAAATAAAAGATAAATAACTATAATATAAGAATTAAAGCAAAGAAAGCATAAATTAAGCATGAAATTTAAATTAAGCATAAGAAAGTAGAATTGTAGAAATTGTAGAGACAACAAATATGGTAATATAAAATTGGAGTAAAGGAAAATAAATAACAAATTAAGCATAAAATATAAAAAAAATGAGATTAGAGACAGAGGGATTGAATTGTAGAGATTATGGAAATTACAATTATGAAAATATAAAATTAACATAAAGATAAATAAATAATAAATAAGCATAAAATGGATGAAATTGAAAATAGAGATTGCAATTAAAGAAAAAAAGCAAATAACTGATAAATAAAGCATAAAATAATTAGAAAGTGAGATTGAGAATATATATTGCAAAAAAAAAAAGAAATATAAATAAATTATGAAATAAAATAAAACGAACATAAAAATATAGAAATGTAGAAAATAGGAGATTGAGGGTATAAACAATAATAAAGGAAAATAAATAAATTAGATATTAAAATGTAGAGAATGGAGAATTGAGTGTAAAGATTGAGATTATGAGTTTGATAATGAGCAATATAATATATGAACCATATATAATATGCTTAACTCACACAAGTATTAAATAAATTTGGGGTGCATGCAAAAATGATGAATGATGCAAACCAGAGTGCATGCAACATGATGCAATTCTGAAATTCGTGCAAGAATGGTAGTGATGTATGCAGGAGTTCATGCAAAATGTTGTTAATAAATCAAAATATGATTCACACACATGGTAGTGATATGAAAAATGCACATGAGAATGCATGAAATGCAAAAAAGCAAGAAATAAAGAAATTGATTAGTAATAATAATCAATAAAAGGGAAATTTTGATTAGAGACAATAATTAAGTGATAAGATAAAGGAAATATGATTATGAGTTAAAAAGAAGTATAAAAATAATGAACAATATCTTAGAATACATTAAATTAACCAATAATGATCAATTGATGTTTTTAAGTAATCAAAAAGACCATAGAACAATAATATGAAAACTAGACTCAATATACTTATTATTCGCAAAATAGACTCAAACATATCACCAATTAGTCAACAAAGTAAAGAGATATTAATTAGAATGCAAATAAAAGCACATAAATTATATTTAGATCTTTTAGAAGTATTAATTTTACCATTAAAGGCTAATTAGCACTCCTAGGATGACAAATTTCACAAAATAAGCATAAATATAATCACAACACACACACACTAATATGAACCCTAAAAGGGATCAAAAGTGCCTAAATGTTAAGAATTCAAGCTAATTAGTTTAATTTCCTATTTTGAAATTAATTAGCTTGATATGGATGAATTTTGGAGTTATTCCTATTTTGGAGTCAATAAGGAAGATTCAAGAAGATTTTAGAAGATGTGAGAAGATTCAAGAATATTCTAAGTCAAAGTCAACAAGTCAAAGTCAAATAGTCAACAAGTCAAAGTCAACGGTCAACGGTCAACATGTGACATGGCATGCTTCTATTCTTAGTTGTCATGAGTTGTCATTTTACTTAGTTGTCATGACTTGTAATGAGTTGTCAATTTTGATTTTTCAAAGATGAGTTGTCATTAGTTGTCCTATTTTGAAGGAAATCTCCTTAATTAAGGATTTTCCTATATAGGTATCTTTGGGAATAAGGAATAGAACCTTTTCCTTTAAGGATTAGGTTGTTTACATGCCTATATAAGGGCTAACCCTATGACATACGAATTTAAAAGAAGATTGAAATATTAAAAGTAAGGTTTTTCCTTAAACTTTGTTCTTTTGAAACTTTGCAAGTTTACTTGAATTGTTTCACTTCTACCTTTCATTACAATTACTAGGTTAGATTAAACTTAGAATTGTGTGATTGTTCATCTTATAATAGCTAAGTATCTTGCTTCAATTTAATAAGCAAGGGGTTTAGCTTCATCAACACAACTATCCTTGATGATCCTTGGGCAAGATTTCAAAGTTGGATGCGCGTTCTATCTCTATTATAGGTAAGGTTCGTATCACACACACACATAACTTTCAATAATAAAAAAATTAGAGTCACAAATTATCATAAATTAATAAAAAAAATGTCAGAACTAAGATATGCACACAAACATCACAATAAGAATCATAAAATTAACAGAATCATATAGGACCTTTTAGACTTATTTTAATGATGTTTAATCATTGTAGGATGTATATGAGTCATTAAGACCATCATCAGAATCATATCAAAGTAAAGAGTGCATGATTTGGGGGGGTGAGCACAAATAGCCGGATTTCACTTCTAATTAGTTAGAACTCACCATGGATAGCTGGATTTGTGCCATGGATAGCCGGCTGGTTGTTCATGGCTTAAGTTTGGCCATTTCCCCTGGGCACACGTGAAGAACTTGACTCGTTTGCTAAAAATTTGACAAATTAAGGCCCTAAACATAAAAATTCAAACCCAAGATGAAGAGAAATGAGTTTTATAAAGTGTTTAGCCTTAGAATATGATATTAAACTCACCAAAAATAAGATTTATATTGAAGAAATGGAGATTGAAAGTAAATAGAGTAAAGTGAGCTCTAGGTTGATTTCTCGTTGATTTTTCGTTAATATGAGGTTATTGTAAGCTTTGGTTTGATTTTATTGTTTTTTTTTGGATTATGGAGGGATTAATGGCTATTTACAAGAGTGTTTAGGCTAAGGATTAAATGGAGATTGAGTATAGAAAAGTGAGAGAAAGAGGGTAAATGAAGAGAGTTTTTATTTTGGCATAGTTTGGGCTTATTTTTCTATTTTTTTCTCTATTTTTTTTTATTTTTTCTCACTCTAATTTTATTGCTACAGGAATTTTCTCTCTCTTATGCTTGGCTCTCCCCCCTTAAAATGCTACCTTAAACCTTCTATTTGTAAACAAAGGCTTAGTGGCATAGTTGTAATAAGTTTACAACTAAAAGAGGTATAATATGACACCAAAAGACAACAGTATATACTATTATCAATCCTAGGTTGACACTTGTCCAAAAATATTCTAAAATAGAATATTCGGTGCTTGGTCACTACTCCTAGGGACTTGTGCATTATTTTATTAAACGCGAAGGACCCGAACCACAAGAGGTTAACATTTTGACTTTTTGTCAAGTGGTCCACACTGACACACTGTAATTTAAAAGACAGTTTCAAACTGAAATTCAAACTTTGGGAACTCAATTTGACCTCCGAAAAGATACGTTGACCAAATTTTGACTTTTCATCCAAGGGCTTCTAGAGGTTAAATTGAAGCTCCCAAACTAAAAACCAATTTGAAAAACAAACATTATAGACATAAAAATGGTCCTTTTAAGGACTTTACTAATTGACTCAATAAACAAAACTTGATATAGACTTTTCCTCTCTCCATCATCAAAACCTCTTTCTCGGGATTAGGTTTGGTTTCAAAAAAGGTTCATTTTGGTATTTAGGTAGGGTTTTACTATGTCAAATGGCTCTGAATTTACTTTTCAATAATCATTCTTCATCAATCTCATATGATGGTGAGATACTTTTCTACTTTCATAATTGGGCTTCAAGGTTTTGAAAAATAACCCTAACAATGGATAAAAAAGGGAAAACTCTAAGAAAAAGTTGAGACTAATACGAGAATTATAAGTGATTAAAAATTTTAATTAGTATAATAGAAATTATTTCATAACCATCGAGATTTTTTTTTTGAGAGATTGTTGATATTATTTTTCTTGAGATGAAAAAATATGTCATTATTGTGTCATAGAAAGGCAGAGATTTCCTTGCTCATCCACGATTAAATAATAATAATAATAATCATGACATGTCATATTAGGTATGAATAATAATGTTTCTAAGTGTTAGAATACAAATTGAATTATCTATAATGGGTCAACTTGAATCCCTTTATTAGTATCAAATATATTTTAATTAATTAAGTAGAATAATCAGTGAAATAATGTGTAAATGGTAACTACTATTAGCATTTACTACCATCTAACCAAAACTTCCACTAAAGAGGGAGTAAGAGTAGGTTATTCCAATGTTAAAATTAAAAAAAATACCAAAAAGAATACAAATACACAAAAGAAAATAGTTCTCTTTATTTTATTTTTTATTTATAAAATATAAAAGGATATTTAGGCTATGATTATAAGAAATATTTTCATTTGCGTAATTTATTTTTAAGAATAGTGATGTTAGTTTAATTGATTTTTTAATTCATGACAAATAAAACTCGTAAACTTGTTCCTCCTTAGTATTGTAATTATTGTTCATTGTATTAGAACATTAAACTTGTATAATAGTACAAAAACATAATTTAAATATGAAAGATTGACAAAGAATTTAATTTCACCATGTCTACTCATGTTTATTAAATAAAATATAACTTCTTCAAGTACTATATCATTGACTATTATTTTGTTATGTAAAGTATGTTTTATGTTTTAGAGAATTGCTCATGTTTAGTTTATTCACTATGCAAGGAATTCTAACCTATTTTTATTTATTTATTTAGTTGTTCTTTACAAATTATTCATGCATACATTCATACATATGTAGATACGTTCGTAACCCAAATAAGATTTTTCTTGGCTCACTCTTACAATCAACTTCCCAAGTGTTTTGAATGGTAAATACTTAAACCAATTCCTTTTAAATTTAGTTCCTCACTTTCCTTCTTAATCTAATAATATAGAAGAAGAAGAATTTAAGCTAGATCACACAATCCTACACTCAAAAAGTGTATTTAATGTAATTAAGAAATAAGAAGATAATTTAATGCATAAAAAGTTCTAAAACTTGAGTTTTCTCAACCAAATGTATCTTACCTCTTATATGATCCTCCAACACTTGTATTTATAGTTAGGGATCAAAATACAGTTGTTTGAGTGCATTAACTTTATCTTTAACCTTCACTATGCTTCATTTAAAGAAGTTTAACTTTTTGCAAGAAGATAATTGTTCACGATCATGAGGGTATGGTTATGATCGTGATGCCTAAGAAACTAGCCATTGGACAACAATATTACTATTGTGTTTCTAACTAAAGTGTGTCATTATCAGGTCACAATCGTGAGGGTATATCTTAAACATTCCACATAATTTAGTCTTCATAAATTTCTTGAGGTCATAAGCTGGACAACCAATCATGATTTGGATGAGCCCTCTTATAATTAGTTTATAATCATGAGGGAAAATTATAAGCGGTACAAAATTCCTTAAAGACTTAAGCTTATTTCAGGCTTTAGCTCATAAGTGTTAGTCCCAATCATGATGCTTGCTCATGAGGGGCACATATAGACTTATTTTGAGTTAAAATTAATGTACATTTGGTCTCATTTGAATCATAATGCTTGTACATGCTTCAAGGGACTTTTTTAGTTATGCCTTAGAGGAGCTTTAAGTGCCTTGAACATTTTTACTTTAACTCATAATGTTGATTAAGTATAAATCACACTAAAGAAATTATTAGTTAATTTAAATTATTTGTCAAAGTCAAAAGTTAGAGATTAAACATACAAGTAGTCAACAATCTCCCCTTTTTTAATTTTGACAAACAATTTGATAATGTGATTTACGTATAATCAAATGAATTTGTGTTAAGTGTGTATAGCTCCCCCTTAATTTCATACTTAGCAATTCTAACAAATGTGTGCTCCCCCTCAATGTATACATAGGTAAGAAAAGGAATTAGAGTAAATGTTAAGTTACTAGAGAGTTTAATTTGTGTGCATAAGATAAGTAGATGTTCAAAATTTCAAATTTGAATATGGAATGCTAAAGCATTAATCATTAATAAATGTATGTTTAATTCATTGTCAAGTAGTCAAGTGATTAATAGCTTTGAATATTCTAATGCAAATTCAAATTTTGAATAGGAATTGAATAGAATATCAAGTATCATAAATAGCATATTTATGGTTATACACAAATATGTAATATTTTCTCCCTTTTATCAATGGTCAAAAAGAATACATGCACAATACATGATAAACGGAAAGTAAATAAATTAATTATTTACATCACTTTCCAAGTAAAATGCATCAAAAAAAGGAAAAAAGTGCAGAAAAGTAAAGCTAACCCTAAATCTAGAATACACCTACAAAAAAGGTTAACATAGGTATTTATATCTCATTTATCCATAGAGCACATGAATTCAACAAAAAATAGCAAAACAACTCAAAATGCAAATATCACATAGAAATAACATAGAATAATGAGATTCATATTAAAATGATAACATTTTCTAATAGCGTAAGGTATAAATCAGAGAAGTAAATAGCACAATAAACGATATATCATTTTGACATCATTGGACCAAAAGAACGAAGCTCTAGTTGATAGTGTGACTTTTATGATGAAAATGCAAATTTGATCATTTTAGATTCTGATATTTTATTGACTCTATACTTAAAATTATAGGGGTCACACAAGCTCTAAAAATGATAAATTTCTCGAATTTGCTATAATGCAAGTACAAGGTTAATAAAAGATGTAGCTTGGTGTAGAAAATTATGAAAATATACAAATGATATTTTAATGATAAAAATGGTGAAAATGATTAATATTGATAGAAAATATTTATATTTTGATAAAAAAAAATGTTGATTTTGATGTGAAAATGATAAAGTTGAGTAAATCACATAATTTTCACAAACTTATTGACAAAATTATATTTTTAGTTTTCACTCAAATTAAGGTATGCAAAAAATGATAATAAAATGTGAAAAATATGCAAAATAATGTTTTGATAATCAAAATGACACTTTTTAACATAAAATATTTAGAATTTAGTGAAGATGCAGATTTTAAGGTTTCATAGAATTATTAGTAGAATTGTATTTGTAGCTTTTATTTTGCATTAGAATATGAGAATATGCTAATTTTTTTTATTGAAATATGCAAAAATGTAATTTTGATAAGAAAAATGCAGAATTTATATTTTGTTTATGCAAAATATGATATTAACATGATTAAAATGCAAATTTGATAAAAAATCACACACATTTGAAAATGGTGTAAAATGCACACAAAATACTCAAAATGCAAATTTTATTAAGAAATTGATTTCTTTCAGAAAATTACATCCTCAACGTAAAGAGAATGAAAAAAAGCAATAATAAAAAAAAAGAAACGGAATCAAGAAAACTAATGTTTACATGGCATCTAATATGGTTAGTCTCATCACACAAACATAAAATCTTTTTTAAAGAATGGTGAATACAATATTTTTAGAGTAAAAAATATTAACATTAAAATTATTGAAAAATATGAAGTGTAATAGCTCAAAGATAGTGGTATTTTTTTAATGGAGATAAATTGATATAAATGGATACTAAAAACTAAAAAGATTAATTTTTAAGAGAATAGTTTTAATATTTTTCATACGTTATTTTTTAAAATAAAAAAAATTTATTATTAGAAATAAGATTTTAAACAAAAATTTTGTTAAATATTTGATATTATAAATTTATAAGTATTATTAAATTAAATTAATAAGTAAATAAATAAAATTAAAATTAACCATATTTATAAAATTAGCTACAAAAAATATTAACATTAAAAATGTTGAAATAATTTTGTATAATTTTTTAAATAGAAAATTTATTAAGAATGTATAAATTATTATTTTTAGAAATAAAATAGTGCTTATATTATTTTTAGAAATTTTACTAAAATTAAATAAGAAAATAACTAAATCTAAATTAACTAAAATTTCTTTATCTAACCATTAATTAGAGTGATAAAATTTTCAAAAAATTTAGTTCATCGAATTATTTATATAAACAAAATAGAAATATGATTTTCAAATATTATATCAAATTTTAATAAAAAAAAATTAAATTAAATTAACTAATATTCATTATCTAATTATTAACTAAAAATAATTTTAAAAAATGGTGGATATAATGTTTTTAGTGTAAAAAATAATATTAATATTAATTATTGATAAGAAATGGAGAATTTAAGCAAACCATAAGCCTTGATAGCTAAAGAGATATGGTACAAATGGAATGTAAAATCAATGCTCATTCACATGAACCTCATTTCATACTCTCATAGAAAGTTCAAATGAGCTTTAAATTCAGACATTAAAAAACATTCACCTCTTGTCTATTTAGTCCAAACCACAAAAACTATATGAAAATTTTGGCCCATTAAATCAATAACAAACAAGCAACAATGATTATACAGAAGATGCCACAATCTATTGTCTCAAAAATAGATAGATAAGTCAAGAGGACGTTAGCCACAAATATAAGGTTTGATAAGAACACATGGTTAATAAGTAATTAAAGAAAAGAACACACTCTATCATGTGTATTTCATCTATCTCTAAACTTCAATCTTTCATAAAGAAATGGTCTTATTTATATAGAGTACAAGGCCAATCACACAATACAAGTGTTAAGCATTGATGGGTGCGGTTTGGTTTAAATATACATAAAACTTATTCAAACCGAACTAGATAAAAGTACAAACCAAATAAAATTGAACCAAACTTCTGTTTTGTTTGATCAAGTTGGGCTTACTAGGCCTTTACAATTTTAAGTTTTGGGCTTCTTTCATATTTTGGGGCCAAAATGAATTACACTAAACAAAACCTATTATCACAAACCCATAATTGCAATATAAATCAACTGAAAATAACAATGTCTACAATTTGTAATCGTCCATAATTACAAAAATTTTAATTGAAAAATACACCAATTTGTCCATATTTTAAGAACATTAACATAATAACAAAAGCATAAAAACATAAATAATGAGCCTTCGTAGTTGATAAAACTTCTCTAATTAGCTGCATCTGACCCTGACATCACAACCTAAGTAACTCCAATAACCAAAACTTAGAGATTAATGAAAATAAGTATTCCAATTATAGTTATATTTGAAAGATTACCAAATAAACAACTCCAACATCCAAAATAATTTGCACATAATACAATAAAAATACAAAAAAAAATATGACTAGATAACATAATATATAAACACAATTAGAAAACTAAACTATGTTGTCCCTAAGTCTAAACTATGTTAATTTTAATTAGTGAGTCTAAATCTACTTATTTTAGTTTGTCTAAGGAATGAGCTTAAGTCTATTCAATTTTAAAGGAAAGTTAAATTAATGGGTTTAAGTCTAATTTGGTTTTATTTTAAGTGAAATATGAGCCTAGGTCTATTTATTTTAAAAGAAATGAAATTAAGTGGGCTGAGCTACGTCTAAACAAGTTTTAATTAACTAAGTGGGCCTAAAATCTAATTAATCTAATGGCCCTAAATTGATTTTAATTATTTAAAACCCTAAATCATTTTTAAGCCTATTTAAAGTGAGTTGGACCTAAGCATGGGCTTGGGACCCAAAATAATAAAAAAAGCCCGAAAACATAAAAAAACATAAAAAACATAGTAAAATCAAATTAAAACACATTCACATATGATTTCTAAAAAACCTTATTTAATTACATACAAACCCTAATTAACTAAAGCCACCATTAATTTTATAAAAGATTACCCAGTGAACCTAGTTTTACTAATTAATTTTAGAGTGCATAAAATTAAATCTTTCATTATTCCCAATACTTGGGCTATTACAAACTTCATATAAAATTAAAATTAAACAATTATACACCCATGAATTAAAAAAAAAAACTATACAGGATACCAGAATATGAAATAAAGATAAAAATCCTAAGTTCTACTAGAAAACAATATAGATTATTCCATGGCATTCCGTGGATCTTCTGTTCATTTGAACACAAACAGTATTCTTCTCAATCCACATTCGTACATCAAAACAAAAACACGAAAGTAATCAGATTAGTAGTGAAATTGAATAATCAAAACAATAATAAAATAAAAATCATAAAAAGAAAATAATAGAAAATAATGAAATAGAAAAGAACACTGATAATTTTAAATGTTATGCAAATACCCTTTTCAGCCCCTCAAATTGGATTATCACTGTTGAAATTGAATTATTGTTGATTATGGATTGGAAAGGGCATTCTTAGTAGCTTTTTTATTTTAGGGTTTTTTTTTGTGCAGTCAGGTTTTTGTGAGTTTCTCTCTGTCTCTTTATGAGTCTCCCAGAAAAAAAATTCCCTTTACGCACGCATGCAGACTTTGCTTTTAAATGCAGAGTCTACCTACGTACTGACTTCTTCCTTTGGAGGAACAGACTCATCTCTCAAAACAGACTGATAAGACAAGGATTTGATTTTTGAAAGTTACGTGTTTTGAATGCATCAAAATCTTTTCCAGATAAAAATAAAATTCAATTTTTAACCAATCAAAACACTGAAAAATCGATGAAAAAAATGAAAAAATATGCGAAAAATTGAAAAAAATGGGACTTTATGAGTCGGCATTATCTAGTGCCGATCGACATTAAATGCAACCCTTTTATACTTTTAATTACTAAAAGACCCCTAAAAAATTGACTTCCTTGTAATCAAATCCTAAAAAGCATTGCAATTTAGTCCCTAAAGTCCAGAAAATCGACAACCAAGTTCAATTTTTGAATAAATTTCATCATAGGGGCTTATGTCGCAATTGTGCACATTTGTATCCCGAAATTGGGTGCTTACAAACACATAAATTAATAATATGTGCAATACAACTCATGTGAATGTATTTACATTTTGACATGGTGCTCCCTCAATCAAGCATTCTCTTTTTTAAGAAAGAAATTATCGAATAATTTGAACTAGCATTATCTACCGTAATGGTAAAAATATTAGTCAACACCTAATCAAGTAAACAAGTTTCAATTGCCTTACCTATGTAGTCAACCCTAGGACTAGAAACTAGACAAAAACTAAGAATATTTTTATACAACTTCCACTCATTATCAATGAAATGAGTCGTAATGTATATATAAATAATCTTTTGCAATGAAGTTCAAGTATTTATGGTAAGACTAACTTTTTTACTATTATTTATAAAAATCACTTCAATTTCAACTTCTCATAAATATATAATGAAAAATAGTCCTGTAAAATTATCCATCTCTATGGTATTTTAAACCTAGAACATGCATAAGCCAAACCCCTCACCTTCCACAAATTTACATGTAAGTTCATTAACTACAATCATGTATATAAGTGCTTATTTAATGCAATTTTGATCAAATTTTCAAGACGTAAAACAAATTTTCAAGATGTAAGACTACCCATACCCTTTTAGAATCTAAATTTAGTTGCAATGATAATAATACTTATTGTTTTTTTATAATGTGTGGGTTTTTAAGGCATGTCATCCTATAATTTCTAAGTGTAGTGGTTTCATTATTTTTTGGATCGTAAAAGTATTCTTTATCACAATAATGATATTTTGCTTTTCTTTAAGTTATCATTCTCATATGTAATTTCCTTAAAATTATTTCACACTTTAGACCATGATTTCATTTCTTTTCTCTTTTTTGATGATGTAGCTTCAATTATTTTAAAAGGTTGAGTAGTATAAATTAAAGCTTGAGCATTATTGCAAACATTCATTCCAAATTCTTCAATATCTAACATCTAAAAAAGAAAAAAAATTATTAGTATATGACTATACATCAATTAAATAATAAAATTAAAAGCATAAATTAAGCATAAGTTGCCAAATTTCTAATGAAAAGGATAAAAATATTATTTCCTACATTGAAAACAAATATAGAACAAAAATTTATTCACTTTAGACCTTGATTTCATTTCATTTCTCTTCTTTAATGATGTAGCTTGTTGACCACTTGCATGATCAAACTCCTAATTTTGGACTTTGATAAACAATTTTGATTTTAATGATTTCAACTAAGTGTGTAGGAAGTTGATCTACCATAAAGTTTAATTATTAAATGATTGGATATAATAAAATACTCCTTAAAAGAGTATAAATATACATTTCAATGAAGAATCTCAATCTATGCAAGAGTTCAATCTTTTGAGAAATAACTATATACGAAAAATATACATTTTCAGATATACAGTGATCTACTCACGAGTTGCCTCATGACCTGGATTGATAAGTATGCGTTTGGGCTAATTTGATCTCTAAGATTCAATTAAGCTTTTTAACATCTTTAAAGCTCTATAATAAGAAAATGATCTTCTTCACTTTTCAAGTAGACATTTTAATCTTTTTGAACTGATCTTACTTGTCAAAAGTTGAGTCATTTGGGTATGCAAATCTTGAGTCAAAGTCAGCATATGCAACTTTCATTTTAGGTTGTGTAACTCTTAGTATTTCAGCAATATCTTGAGCTACAGAGGTTCAATTGAGGTGATTTAAAGTTATATGGAAAGTTAAGACAATTATCTACAACTGTTATAAAGAAAGTTTAGGCTAATTCAATTGTCTTCAGTCTTGCTCAAAAGCACTATCTCAATTGAACTTAACACAAGGACTAAATTGCATAAAAAGTGCAAATCCTGTCATGGTCCCTATTGGGACCAAAGCAAATCAAGTTCAAGTAAAAAATTTAATATTTGAAGAACTAATCCTAATCCAATGTCCTAATTAGGATAATGCCTGAGACAAGGTAATCCCAACTGGGACAAGGTGATCCCAACCGGGACCAATGCAAAAATTTAAATGCAATGGCTTATAACGGCTATTTAATGCTCATCCCGAATAGGACTAATGATATACCAATCAGGACTTGACAAATTGCAATTCCAAAGTCTAAATTACATTCAAATGGACTTTGATTTTATTGGGATCAAAATAATTGCTTCCAACAGCCATAATTGAATTGCTCAAGTATAAATATAACCTTTGAAGATTATTTTGAGGTTAATAAAATTATTTATTCATTATATACTTTCAAGCATTCAATTAAGCTCTTTAAACTCTTTTAAAATTCATTTTATTGTTATATACTTTTGTGAGAGTTATGAGTGTTAGAATAGAAATTCTTATTTTCTATTTTCTATAGTTAAGAAAATGGGAAGTGAGATTCTATTCTAAATGAATTGGTCTAACTGTTTAGCCTTTAAAACACTTGGGAATTCAGTTGTAGTTTGAGCCTTGAAAACACTTGTGAATCAGTTTTTGCGTGAGCCTTGAAAACTCAAGTTATAAGGTTTGAGTTGAGCCTAAAACTCAATTTGTAATAGTCAATCTAGGTAAATAGATTATGATGATTCAAAATCCTAACTTGGAGATAAGTTAGGTAGGGACGTAAGATTATTGAGAATCTGAACTCCTTAAATTCTTGTGTTCATCATTCTTCCTTCTCAACTTTCCTTTTAACTCTTGTTCAAATTTTTTAATTTCTTATTTTTGTTCGATCATCCTATTTACCCCCCACTCTAGGACTCTTTTAATTTTTATCAGAGCTCAAATTTTAGGAGCTTTATTGCTAGAATACAAGATCATGGGGGAGTGAATCACAAAAGATTTCTTCACTTAGACCATTCTTCGATGGTAGTACTATCCTCATTAGAAGTTTAAAATGGTGCTATACCTTAATTATGATTCCATCAAACTTTAGGATATTGTCCTAAAAGGTTTGGAACCACCTACAATTACCATTGATAGTATGGTAACTACTATTGCAAGAAGCCAATGGAATAATGAACAAAAGGAGGAAAATCATAAAAATAAAAAAGCTATGATCACTCTAGTCTCTTCCATGACAAGAGAAGAAGGGGGCAAGCTTCAATATTATATTTCGGCTAAGGAAATGTGGGAGACCTTAGAGAACCATTATAAAGGCAATGTACAAATAAAAAGTAAAAAGGTTTAACTTCATATGTATGGATATGAACTCTTCAAAATCAAGCCTCAAGAATCAATCACAGAGATGACAAAACGTCTCAATGCTCTCCTCATAACCTTTAAGAAACTTGAAAAATATTTCTCCAAGGAAGAGGTGAACAATAAGATTCTAAGAATCCTACCTAAGAAGGATTGAGAATCTCGGGTCACTTTAATTGAGGAAGCTCAAGACCTTTCTACTCTCTCAACCGATGTGCTTATTAGAAAGCTCCTAACACATGAGCTTACAATCAAACAAAGAGGTGAAGAATAAGAAGAGAAGGAAGAGAAGAAAAAGAGCATAGCACTAAAAGCTCTTTAAGAAGATAATGAAGAGGAAAGCATTAAAGATTCTAGTTACAAAGATGGTGATAGTTCCATGCTCACTAGGAACTTCAAGAAGTTTTTGAGAAAGAAAAATTTCTTAAGAGTAAGGGACTTCAACAAGAAGTTTGAAAGAGATGGAAAGAAGAGAACCAAAGAAGTTACTTGCTGTGAATGCAAGAAATCGAGACACATCCAAAGTGAGTGTTCCAAACTTAAACTCAAGAATAAGGGAGCAAAAGATAAGAAGAAGGACTTCAAAACTACTTAGGATTACTCCTCTGAATCTAAAGAGGAAGAGGAATAACAAGAAGTGGCCAATCTTTGCTTCATGGCTCTTGAAGATGAAAAAGAGGTACCATTTACTTCTAACTCTTCTTGTGATGAGTATTGTGCTTATGATGAATATGATGATGATGATGATGTTAAGAGCTCTATTATAGGCAAACTCTTGTTTAAGTGCAAAAGCTTACTTTCTAGAAAAAATCATTATAGGTATGAGTTAAATAGCTTAATTAAGGAATTTGAGAAGTTAAAAATTGAATTTCCTAGTCTTGTTAAATCAAATGATAAACTTGTTATTGTTTTAAAATCTTATAATTCCTTGGAAGAGCAACTCAAAAAAGCAAGTGATGAAATCATAAACTTTTTAAAGAGGTAGTTAAGCTAAAAAATTCCATATCAAAATTTCAAAGAGGAAATGAGAGTTTAGATAATTTACTTGACTTTAAAAAATTTAATGGAAATACTCATGGAATTGGATATTCTAATAGAATGGCCTCATCTTTATCATCATCACATATTAAGTTTGTTAAAGAATTATGCAATTCCACTCATTCTACCTCTAAACTAATTAAGACTCAAGCTTTCAAAGCTAAAATAACTCATGTGTTAAACAACAAGGGAAAGTCTTATAAGACTCATCCTTTATTAACACAAAAAGGTAAAGCTCAAACTAGAGCACCTCAACCTAAGCATGCTTATATATACACTAAACACAATTATATTAGGCATGGTACACAACACATTACACATAAATATGTTGCAAAAACCTATAAAAATACACATTGTCATTGGTAATGTATGTCTCATACTATGGCTCAAAAGAGTTATAGGAAGCATGTACCAACACAACATGAAAAATATGCTTCTCACACTAGGAAAGCATATCATCCTTTGAGAAATACATTTGAAAATGTCATATGTTCATATTTCATTATCAAAGGACATACCAATAATGTATTCTTCTATAAAAGACTACACATGAATTTTCTTTCTATGGATTATCTTGAGACTAACCAACCTAGACTAAAAAAGGTTTAGGTTTAAAAAAACATTTAAATTATTTTGTGTAGGTGTGCTTGAAATCCACAAGATTGAAAAGTAAGTGGTATCTTGATAGTGGATGTTCAAGGCACATAACAGGAGACAGGGAGGTCATGCCATATTCGGAGATAATGCCAAAGGAAAGATAGTAGGCATCGAAGAAATAGGTAATCCTTAATCTTTATTTATACATCATATGTTGCTTGTTGATGGTTTCAAACATAATTTACTTAGTATAATTCAATTGTGTGACATGGGAAACAAAGTGACTTTCTATCCTAAAAATTGCTTTGTTAGTAGTCTTGATAAAGACAAAATAATTTTTAGTGGTGAAAGAATAGAAAATGTTTATGTTATTGATTTGAACAAAATTGATAACAAAGATATCAAATGCTTAATATTTATTTCCCATGACACATGAACACAGCATAGACGGTTAGGACATGCAAATTTTGAGCTTTTGAATGATCTTTGTATATATGAACTTATGATTAGTTTACCTAAGCTTGAATTCACTAAGGATAAACCTTGTGATGCTTGCCAAAAGGGAAAATAATCAAAGTCCTCATTTAAGCTAAAAAATGTAGTGTCCACTACTAGACCACTTGAACTTATATATATAAATTTATTTAAACCAACTAGAGTTGCTAGTCTCGGTGGAATGCACTATACATATGTATTGGTTGATGATTACTTTAGATTTACTTAGTATGTTTTCTTACTCATAAGAATAATATATTTAAAGCTTTTGAAAATTTTACAAAAAGAGTTCAAAAAGAAAAAGGTTTTTGTATTTCTTTTATTATAAGTGATCATGGAAGCGAATTTGAAAATGAATTTTTCAAAAACTATTATAATGAAAATGGTATAACATATACATTTTCTTCTCATAGAACTCCTCAACAAAATGAAGCAGTTGAAAGGAAAAATAAAACTCATGTGCAAATGGCTAGAACAATACTTCATGAGTATAATTTGCCTCTATACTTTTGGATGGAAGCCATTAACACATTTTGTTATATTTCAGATAGAGTTTTTAAAAGACCAATTTTAAATAAAACTTCTTATGAGCTATGAAACAATAGAAAACCTAAAATTTTGTATTTAAAAGTATTTCAATACAAGTGCTTTATATTGAACACCAAGGATAATCTTAGAAAATTTGACTTTAAAGCCAATGAAGGAATTTTCCTAGGCTATTCTATTTCTAGTAAAGCATGTAAAGTTTTTAATAAGAGAACTTTAGTAGTTGAAGAGTCAATGCATATTGTATGCGATGAACTTGATCCTAGAAAAGATGCTTGTAGTGTTGATGATATTGTAGGTGATAATAAGATTGTGGATACTCAAGAAGAAAATGCTAGTAAGCCCTTGGAACTTGAAGGTCTAAGAAAGGAGGACAATGAAGATATATCTCAACCTACCTTAAAGGATGAACTTCCAAAGGATTAACAATTTAAGAAAGCTCATCCTCAAGACCTCATTATAGGTGACATTATAAAAAGGGTCACTATTATATCTAAATTAAATTCTATTGTTAATTTAGCCTTCATTTCTCAAATTAAGCCAAAAAATGTTAATGATGCATTGAGTGATGAATTTTGTGTCCTTACTATACAATAAGAGTTAAATCAACTTAAGAGAAATAAGGTTTGGACCTTGGTTCCTAGACCAAAACATCATCCTATTATAGGCACCAAATGGGTGTTTATAAATATGATGAATGAACAAGGTGTCATAACTAGGAACAAAGCTAAACTAATAGCTAAAGGTTATAATCAAGAAGAAAGCATTGATTATGATGAAACCTTTGCCCATGTTGCAAGGTTAGAAGTTATTAGAATGCCACATACATTTGCATTATTCATGGATTTTAAACTTTATCAAATGGATGTTAAAAGTGCATTTCTAAATGGTTTCATTGAAGAGGAGGTATATGTTGAGCAACCTTTGGGTTTTGAAAATTTTAATTCTCTAAACCATGTTTTTAAATTGTCAAAAGCATTGTATGGATTGAAACAAGCTCCAAGAGCTTGGTATAAAAGATTGAGCAACTTCTTACTAGAGAAAAGGTTCTCTAAAGGAAAAGTTGACATAACTCTTTTTATAAAGAAATCCAAACATGATTTATTAATTGTTCAAATATATGTTGATGATATTATTTTTTATGCTACTAACCATTACTTGTGTGAGGAATTTTCTAAGCTAATGCAAGAAGAATTCGAGATGAGTATGATGGGAGAACTAAAATTCTTTCTCGGTTTACAAATCAAGCAATACAAAGATGAGATTTTCATCAATTAAACCAAATATGCAAGAGACGTTCTCAGGAAGTTTGGCATGAATGGAGATAAGACAAGCAAAACTCCAATGAGTACCACAACCAAACTCAACAAGGATGAGAATGACAAACCAGTTGATAAAAAGCACTTTAGAGGTATGATCGGATCCCTTCTTTATTTAACTACTAGTAGAGTCAATATTATGTTTGCTACTTACTTGTGTGCTAGGTTTTAATCTAGTCCTAGAGAGTCTCATTTGAATGCTACCAAAAGAATTTTTAAATATCTTTATGGAACAATGCATTTAAGACTTTGGTATCCTAGGAGTTCCTCCTTTGACTTAATTAGTTATTCAGATGCAGACTTTGTTAGTAGGTTACTAGATAGAAAGAGGACTTTTAGAACTTATCAATTTTTAAGACAATGTTTAGTTTCTTGGTTTAGCAAGAAACAAGTTTCGGTTGCCTTGTCCATTGTTGAAGCTAAATATATTACAATAAGTCTTTGTTGTTCATAAGTCTTATGGCAAAAACAACAATTATTGGACTATGTTATAAAACTTGATCACATTCCAATCAAATGTGACATACAAGTGCTATTAACCTTAGTAAGAATCCCATTCAACATTCTAGAACTAAGCATATAGACATTAGACATCATTTCTTGTGTGATCATATTCAAATTGGTGATATCTCACTTGAATTTATTAATACAAATAATCAACTTGCAGATATCTTCACCAAACCTCTCAATTATGAGAGAATGAATTTTATTAAACATGAACTTGGTATGATTGATGGTTCAAGTGTGTCTTGATTTTATGTTATATTGATTAATGGTTGAATTATTTTCATGTGAAATCATGTCGTACTTATTAATTGTTTTGGTTATTAATTCTGATTTTGATCTTAACAATCTTTTTAAATTTTTTTGTTATTTAATAATTAATTATTAAGTTAAATTCAATTAATTAATTATTTTATTTTAGCAAAATTATTCCCTTTTTCTTCCTCCTCAACAAGTCTAATTATTTTCTTTATATTTTTGTGTGTTTTTCATCAATTTCTATTTAGTTTATTTTTAGTATATTTTCCGTATCTAAGCTTTGAGCTGATAGTTTATTTTTATGATTATTTTGTGTCAGTTTAAGTTTGGCTTATTTTCTGGGAATAAGCCATGAACTATTAGTTTTATATATTGTCTACAATTGATATCTTAATATCATTGTAACTCTATCCTTTTTAATGCAATTTTATTTTTTTAATTATTTTTTGCATTTTGACAAAAGGGGAGAAATATTTGAGTTTATTAAATTTTTTATTTATTGTGTTTATGCATGAATTTTTTTTAATTGTGTTTATACATGCAAAATTCATGTAATTTATTCATATATAAATTCTTTTTAGAAATTGTTTTGATATTTGATAAGGCATGGATATATTTTTTTTAAGATTTGGTCTATCTTTGCTTTTGACAAAGGGGAATAAATAATTGAGTTTGCATGAGAATTTAGTTAATTTCTTTTAAGGGAGAGAAATTTTTTTTACAAAGATGTGTTTATATTAATGATATAACTATGTGATAGTGTGTCCTTAATATTAATTTAAAAAAAATTGAAATAGGGGGAGAAAATTGTTTGAATTTATTTTATATAATTTTGTTTATGCATGCATAGTAACATTGTAAATATGACTAGTTTTGTCATATATCATATGTGATAAAAGATCTTGTTTTGCTTACTTTGTTTAAGTATGACATAGATTTTGTAAAGATTTTGTATGTTTTTGTTTTCATTGTTTTGGTTCTTGATCTTTTATTCCCTTTAGATTTTTTTTGTCCCTTTAGGTTAATTTCCCTTTATATCTCTCTCTTTTCTTTTGTCTTTCACAAATGGGGAGAAGAAGCTATGTGATAAATTGTGCTTAGTGTTTGTATTTGTGATATGCTAAGTGCTACATGATCATGTATGTTAGCTAGCTAAACTCTATATGATCATGTGTACATTAACTAGTTTATATTTGTGATATGCTAAGTGCTACATGATAATGTATGTTAGCTAGCTAAGCTTTATATGATCATGTGATAGTGAGTGTTATATGTACTATTTTTGTGATGAATTTTAGTAGCACTACATGCATATATATTTGAAATTATTTCCTTCATATTGCCTAATAAAATGATCATGTTATCATGTTTTTTAATGTTTTTTTAACACATTTGTTATCTTAAGTCATGTTTCTTTTTATTCCTCATGTTAAATTTTATGTTGTTTTTATTTTTGATAAAAAAAAAGGGAGTAAATAATTAAATTTATATTTCTTATCATGTCTACATATGGGAGATTTAAAGAAATATATTTTCATATAAAAAGGAAAATTTTTAAGACTATCTTCCAAATTGGTATCGTTTCTTAAAACCATCTCTTTTATAATTAATTAATATTTTTAAAAAAAAGTTCAACTTCTTTAAATCCTTATATATGCTCTATTAATTCTTCCATGCTTTGGTACATGATATTGATTTTATGCGTATATTAAGGGGGAACTATTTTAATTTAACATGCTTATACACATTATTTATCTTTGACACACACACACACACATTATTTATTTTCTTTTTAAATTGGTTGTCAAAGCCAAAAAATGGGAGATTATTGACCATTTGCATGATCAAACTCCTAATTTTTGACTTTGACGAACAATTTTGATTTTAATGATTTCAACTAAGTGTGTAGAAAGTTAATCTATGATGAAGTTTAATTATTAAATGATTAGAGACAATGAAATACTCCTTAAAAGAGTATAAATATGCATTTCGATGAAGTATCTTAATCTATGCAAGTCCACATTCTTTGAGAAACAATTATAGACTAAAAATATACATTTTTGGATATATAGTGATCTACTCGTGAGCTACCTTATGACATGGATTGATAAGTATGCTTTTGGGCCAATTCTATCTTTGAGATTCAAGAAAGCTTTTTGACACCTTTAAAGCTCTATAATGAGAAAATGATCTTCTTCACTTTTGAAGTAGACATCTTAATCTTTCTGAATTGAGATTACTTGTCAAAATTCAAGCTTATTTGGATACGCAAAGCTTGAACCGAAGTTAGCATATATAGTTTTCATTTTAAGTTGCGTAACTCTTAGTATTTCAATAATATATGAAGCTACAAAGGTTCAACTGAGGTGATTCAAAGTGATATGGGAAGATAAGACAATTATGTACAACTGTTATAAAGAAAGTTTAGGCTGATTTGATTGTCTTCAGTCCCACTCACAAACACTATCTCGATTAGACTCAACATAAGGACTAAATTGCATAAAAAGTGCAATCTTGTTATGGTCTCGACCAGGACCAAGGCAAATTAAATTCAAGCAAAAATTTAGTTTTTGGTAGAACTCATCTCGATCCAATGCCTTAATTGGGACAATGCTTGAGACAAGGTAGTCCCGACTGGAACAAGGTGACTAATTCAAAAATTCAAATACAATGAATTGTAATGATTATTTAATGTTCATCCCAACCAGGATTGATGATATTCTGACTGGGACTTGAAAAATTACAGCTTAAAAGTTCAAATTACATTTAAATGGACTTTGATATTATTGGGAACGAAATTATTGCTTCCGACAATTATAATTGAATTGCTTAAGTATAAATATAACCTCTGAAGATTATTTTGAGGTTAAGAAACTTGTTTATTCATTACATACTTTCAAACATTCAATTAAGCTCTCTAAACTCTTTTAAAATTTATTTTATTATTGTATACTCTTGTGAGAGTTGGTGAGTATTAGAATATAAATTCTTATTCTTCTATTTTTTAAAGTTAAGAAAATGGGAAGCCAGATTCTATTATAAAAAAATTGGTTTAAGTGTTTAACCATTAAAACACTTGGGAATTCGATTTTAGTGTGAGTCTTAAAAATACTTATGAATAAGTTTTTGAGTGAGTCTTGAAAACTTAAATTATAAGGTTTGAGTTAAGCCTAAAACTCAAGTTGTAAAAATTAATCTAGGGAAATTGATCATGGTGATTCAAAATCCTAACTTGGGGATAAGTTAAGTGGAGATATAAGATTGTTGAGAATTCGAACTCCTTAAATTCTTGTTTTCATCATTATTCCTTCTCAACTTTCCTTTTAATTCTTGTTCAAATCTTTTTAATTTCTTATTATTATTTGATAGTCCTATTCACCGCCCTTCCAGGATCTTTCATAGCTTCAATTGTTTTAGAAGGTTGAGTAGTATAAATTGAAGCTTGAGCATTACTGTCAACATTCACTCCAAATTCTTCAGTATGACAAAAATATTAGTATATGACTGTACATAAATTAAATAATAAAATTAAAAGCATAAATTAAGTGTGAGTTGCCAAATTTCTAGTGAAAATGATAAAAAAAATTATTTCTTTCATTGAAAGTAAATATAGAACAAAAATTTGTTCCATCATCTTGCATTAGTTAATTTTATTATTTAATTAGGCCAACATGCTTGATTTTAAATTAAAAAAATGTCATCAAAGCCTCAATGTCAAATATATACATATAAACACTTCTAGAATAATTTAGATATTTCCATTACAAGATACAATACACATATAAGAAAAGAGAATGGTAGAATGCCTTCATTAACTAAGCTTAGAAAATATCAAGCATTCCAAGGAAACAAAGAGAAAAAGAAGGCAGAGGCTTAGAAATTGAAAAGTAAAGATGTAGCTGAACAAAAAAGATAAAGTTTCATCACTTATGTATAAAAATGAATGGTCCAAATACAAAGAGTTATGTGAACAAACTTGAGAAATACTAGGAACCAAAGTGTATAAACATATTTTATCATCAAAGCTCAATGTCAAATATACATATAAAATCCATTTGGAAAGAAATATAAAATTTAAGTAGTAATTCATTTGATACTTGTATAAATAGCCAATGTAAGAGGCTAAGCTAGCTTACAAGTATTGTCTTTCATAAATATAATATTTAAGCTATGGCCTAATTTACAAGTGTTAGCTTGATCACACACTTGTTATAGTTAAGGTGTTGTGACCAGATGCAACATAAGGAAGGTCCCAGTTCTAGCATTAGGTAAGGAATAAGAAAAATTACATTTTATATTTGTCTATGACCATTTAATTAAAATATTGATTTTAAATTGGATCAGACAAAGAAAAGAAATATCATTATATACTACACATATTAATTATAAAATATTATTCTTCTTATTGGTTTAAAGCTTACAAATCATAACATTTTATAGATATGATTTATAGCTTTAAAAAAATAAATTAAATGAATCAAAATGGAATATTAAAATTGAGAGAGAGTGGGAAGAATTATTAAAAGTGAAAGTGGGATCTGAAAGAAGAAAACAACTTAGGCTTTGATTGGAATCTTGAAAGATAAAATAAACAAGGAAAAGATAACAAATTTGGAAAGAAGAATGATGGAGGATCAAAGAAGAATAATTCTAAGAGAGAAATTAGGGAGTGAGAGAATGATGGTGAGAGGAGATGAGCAACAAGTGAGAATGGCAAGAGAGGGAGTCAATAACAAGTACGATTGATAAGAGAATAAAATATGAAGAATTAAGTTATGTTACTATAAAACAAAAAATTCAAAATGACACCGTTTTAAGTGCTCGGTTCAATTTAATTTAATAACTTTTCGATTTAATTTAATAACTTTCTGCATTATTATTACTGAACTAAACTGAATATATTTTGATTTTGTTCTGTTAAACCAAATAGAATTATTTCATATATTAAATTGAACTGAATTGAACTAATAAGTTCGGTTCGATTTTTCAATTTTTGGTTAATTTTGCTCACCCTATAGACCACTACTTAAGAGCACAATTATATATGATTACTACTTCCCTTTATAACCACTAATTAAATTGACACCCACTAATGGTTTTAATTACCCCCACTAACATGCATTTTAGGTACATATGTAACCCCCATTTATTATTACATCTAAATATACTTTTTACAAAGTCATTAAGCTCTTGAAAGGATAAAAAACTCTTTTCCAGGTTGATCTATATCATAACTCCATGCATTAAATATGATGTAATTGCCTTAGTTAACAAATCAAATTATTCAGTGCTTAAGAAGGGGCTCCTGCAATTGTAGCAAAAGATGTTGTTTCTTCCATTTGCTTGTCTTTGATGCCTGACGTAATCTTTAAACTAGTTTTGTGCAGAAGTAGGTCATGGTGCAATTTTCATTAGTTTTAATGAGTTTAGCATGTTTGTTTAAGCATCCTTTTATCTTTTAATGATTATAATTAAATTTTCATTTTTTAGTACTTGGATTCACATTATACCCTTTTTTTTCTTGAATCTTCATCCTCCATATGATAAAAAACTTAAAGCACAAAAAATAAAGAAACACGCCAAAATAAAACTAGACTTAAAGACACATTTTCAAGAATGATTTTTAAAATATAATAATGCAAAATTTCACAAGGATGCAATCAAAGATCATAAATATTTTGATTTTGTTTTTGAACAAATTTTTTTAATAACAATAACAAAGAACTTTTGATGATGAAAATAAAGATAGAATACAAGATGATAAACACACACAGACAAAAATAAGGTAGATAGAAATTCTAGATTAAGAGAAAACAAAAGATAACAGCGATTGGAAAACAAAACAAGTACTCAAACCTCATTCTTAAGCCAAAAACACAAATGATAATTTAAAAACAAAAAACTGATTTTTTTGACACTAAATAGAAAAATTTCAAAAATCAAAATAATAAAAAAGAAACAAAGGATATGTAGAATTAAATTGAATAAAACTTGATTTGAGCTAAGTTGTTATACCATTTAATAAGAAATGGAAAAATCTAGCATCCATGAGCCCCCATAGCTAAATAACTATGATGCATATGAGATGCAAAATCAATACTCATTCACAAGAACTTCACCTCACACTCTCAAGGAAAGCTGAAATCATATTTAAATTAAGATATTTAAAACCTTCACCTTTTGTTTAATTAGTCCAAACAATCAAAGTTATGTGAAAAGTTTGATCCTTTAAATTAATAACAAACAAACAATAAATATTATAGAGAAGATGCCACAATCTATTGTCTAAATAAGAAATTGATAAGTCAAAAGTATGTTTGCCATAAACATAAGGTTTGATAAGAACACATGGTTAATAAGTAGCCAAAGAAAAGAATACACTCTATCTTGTGTTATTCATCCATATCTAAGCTTCAAAGTCTTACAATGAAGAAATGGTCTTATTTATATAAAGTATAAGATCAATCACATACTACTATTATAAGCACAGTTACATATGATTACTACCACCCATTACAACCTTTAACTAAATTGACACACACTAATGGTATTAGTTATCCTCCACTGACATGCATTTGAGGTACATATGTTACCCTTAATTATTGGGTAAATTCTATAGATGGTCACTAAATTTTTGCACTTGATTACAATTTGGTTACAAAAACTTTAATTTATATCTTTTAGTTACCAAATTTCTATTTAAGTTTCACAAGTAGTTTTTATAATTTTTTTGGCTCCATAAACAATCTAGCATCACCATTATAGTTCAAAATTTGAGAATACGATACAAATAAGTCCATACTTTTATATTCATGTAGAATTTCAAGAAAAACTAAAAATTATTTTGAAGGATGAATACCTTCTTTCTAAAATAATGTAAAAACATTATTTGATTGGAGAACAAAGCAAATATTTATATTTATCTTCATTTTTAATTTTTTGTATAATAAACTATACATTAATAAAATATTTGTATAATATTAATATATTTGAATAACTTATTACTTTTATTTGAAGATGATATATGAGCTTATTTGCATACTAATTTCAAATTTTGGACTAAAATGATAATACTAAATTGTTTATGGACCACAAAATTTTATATGGACTATACATAAAATATAAATAGAACTTTAGTAACTAAAAAAATATAAATTAAAAATTTTGTAACCAAATTATAATTAAGGATAAAGTTTAGTGATCATCTATAAAATTTATCCCTATTTATTATTACATCCAAATATACTTTTTACAAAATTATTAAGTTGTTAAAAGGATAAAAAAAAACTTGTTCTAGGTTGATCTGTGCTACAACTCTATGCCCTAAACATGATGTAACCACTCTAGTCAACAAGTCAAATCATTCAACGCTAAAGAAGGGGTTGTTGTAATTGCAGCAGAAGGTATTGTTGATGCCTGATGCACTCTCCAAACTATTTCTATGGAAAAGTAGACCTTGGTGCGTTTTCTACTACTTTTGATGAGTTTAACATGTTTGTTTGGGTCTACTTTTGTCCCTCAATAATTAGAATTATTTTTTTTTTTTAAGTTTTTGGTACTTGGATTCTCATAAAAAAATGTTAAAAAATATGAACTATAATTGCTCAAATAAAAGTGGTATTTTTAAGAAGATAAATTAGTGCAAATAGACATTAAAAATTAAATAGATTAATTTTTTAAGAGAACAGTTTTGATATTTTTCATTTGTTATTATTTAAAATATTAAAATTTATTATCACAAATAGAATTTTAAATAAAATTTTTTAATTTTTTAAAAGAATATTAACGTTAAACATATTAAAGAAAAGTGAATATATATATAATTTTAAAATAGAATATTTATTAATATTATAATAAATTATAACTATATTGATATCCCAATATCAATACTAAATCCTATAAAGAGACATGTATCTTTACTCAATACAAATGTTATGATTCTATTCCTATAATGATAAACATTATCAACATTACAAGTTCATATCCAACGAGGTTCAGTCTTTATATCTCTATATATACTTCTTATATCTCTTATATTGATTGATTTTCCATTCTATTATGTTACATTTTCTATATTATTCTTGTACATTCTATTTATTTTCTTTATATACATCCTATATATTTTTCTTATACAAATACTAACTTAAATATCAAAGTGTTTATGAAAAAAACTTCACTCATTCATATTGGTCTTCTAGTCTGTGCAGGTGATACAATTTAGTTAAGTTTGAAGTTATCATATATTAATGTGTAATATTGGATTGTTATTAGATAAATAGTACTTTAATTATTTTAACAAATTTTATGAGAAATCAAAATTTTTAAATATATTTTGATACTTTTCATTTTGCATTTTTAAATTTTAAAAATTATACTTTCAAATAATTAGTAATCATGTAAAATTATTTAATTCAAACTTAAAGTTTATTTTATATAAAATAAGTCCGATTATAATAAAAAATTATGTGTTACACATGTGGTGTATACTAGTTCAATTAAAAGTACAACTTAAAATTGTGAAATTGAAGGATTTAAGTAGGATATTTTTAATAAAAACGAGGACTAAATATAAAACTTTTCAAACAATTGGTAGCAAACTGTTCTTTTAAAGTTAAAACCCCCAACGCAAAGGGTTTTTAGTAATTAAAACTCCACTTCGTCTCCTGTTAGTCAGATTTGCTTCATCCGTCGACTCCGAGAAATCGTGATTTCTTCAACATTTCATTTCTACTATTTTCTGGTAAGATTTCATTTCATTGTAATTTTTCTAATAATCTCTTCCTTAAAAATCTGTGCTTATATATCATGTTTTTGACTCTCCATATGCTTATCCTAGTTCGGGAATCGAAAAATTCGATGTTCAGATGCTAACCCAGCGTTTAGTAATGGGGATCTCGATTTCTATTAAAAATTTGATTTATTTGTAGAATCTGCTAATTTGATTGTTGATTGCATTTTTTTAATAATGGTAAAGGATGTTTCAAATTCAGTTTTTGTTTTTTGATTTTTCTGTAAGTAGTTTATGTTTCTTGATTATCTTTTATAACTTGTTTTTGTTGTTATCTTTGTTTTTAAAGGGTGCAGTTGAATATACTCTTGTTTGATTAAAGATGGGGAGCAGTCCGGCACCGTTTTCTGATATTGGCAAAAGAGCCAAAGGTACTACTACAATTTTTGTAGAAATGCACATGTGATTGCATTTTTACAGTGGCTATTTTATTTGGTGGTTTATAGGTATTAATCTCTCGTTCATGTACTTAGCTGCTTCATTTGGTGTTTTTGTAATCTGCTTTTCGGTTTTACTACTAGTTTGGTTATTCTAGTAATGGAAATATATGTTGGAATGCTCCATTTGTGTTTGTTATATGGTTCATGAAACATCTTGAAAAAAGTGAACATTAGTTTAACTAAAAGAGGCTAGGAATTGGTGAAGAAGAATGGCTTTTGTGAAAGAGGTAGGGACTTAAAATTAATGAAGAAACAAAGGATTCTACGGCTTCTTGGAAATCAGGTCTGCAAAAAGTGAACAGTAGTTTAACTAACATGTGGGAAACTCAAGAAGTTAATTACAGAACATTTGAGATCCATGTTGCACTTGTTTAAGCAATCTATCTTAAAAATTCATGAAAAAAATAAAAGAAAAAAAGATGATGGGAACTAAAAAAAAAAAAAAAAATGTCTCAAGCATTGATCTATGTGGAACCACAGTATTTTCCAGATCAATAAGTACTTGAATTTCTTATTCTTATAAGACTTGCATTCCAAAATGCAAGTCTAGAAGTGAATCACTAGAGTAATTAGCATGTCGCATAAAATTTAAAATCAATAGACATCACAACTCAACTGATAATTCTATTTGAGAAAATTTTGAAGTTTTCACACAGTAATATCTGAATTATTTAAAGCACTTGGAGGTTCTCATCTGAACATTGAAAAGGACAAGATTGGAAGAGACAAGATGCTGGTATGGGACATTTAGAAACTTAATGTTGTATGATGTAAGTAAACTTGTGGAATATTAGGGTGCTCATGTGCATGGATGTCAAGCGATTTTCATTATTTGAACATATGTTGTCATACAGCTTGTTGTCCTTATGGTGAGCTCTCATTATCAATTTGTTATTTTACGAATAGAAGACCTAGCGAAGTCAAAGGAGTCATTCCCTAAGTCTTAACCCTGAAGGCTAAATGTCGGTATCAAATGCATCATCTCATACAACAAGGGACTTGCTGCATGTTTTCTTGCTTTCTTTATAGGTTTATTGGATTTTTGTATGTATTGTTCTTTGTATGGTTGAAGATGAGATGTTGATATTAAGTTTTCCAAGCTTAAGCAATTTTCTTTTAACTGATAACCTGGATTTGTCACTAAATGCAGACCTTCTCACCAAAGATTACAACTTTGACCACAAGTTTACCTTGTCAATGATGAGCTCCACTGGAATGGTACTGTCTTTTTTACTTCTAGTTACTTGTATTGCCAAAAAATATATAGTTTTTAGAATTTACACCTTTGATTTTTTATTTTTATGTAACTGTCTTGACCATTGGATTCTTCAAATATTTCATTGTGTTTTTCTTGTTGGAATAATTACCTATTTTTTCTATCACCTTGGATAGCTTATAGCCATACTGACCTCACATGTGTGGACTGAGCCCTATTTAGCTGCGGCGCAATAATCTGTATTAGAATCCTAAATATGAGGTTGTGTTGCGTAACAATGTCTGCTTCTGTAATTACCTGTTTTTTGGCTCTCCCTTCTTTTCAAATGTCTGCATCTTGAGTAAACAAAATGATTCACAGTATTGTTGTGAACAAGGGCTTTTTTTTTTTGTTAAATGGGCAGTTAGACTCTTCAATTCAACTGCTAAATGATTTTTCCCCATTTTGGTATGAATTCTTTTGATAGTTTGAGGCTTTGAGCACAACTGAAAGGTTAAAAATGCAGTACGTTTTTTTTAAAAAGACATCTGCAGGTTTGAAGTCCCTATTGTGCTGTTCATACATTGTCAAATACTTGAATTATGAAAGTGTAGTGAGTTAGCAAAAGTTTGTGGAGTTAACTCTGGGTTATGCATGAGTTGAACTCTGGGTTTGGTTGAGATTATAATATTGAGCTATCATGCTTTTCTGTCAAATCATAAGATAGTACTAGAATATAATTCATCCTAAAAGCCTAAAACCAAACATAATTTGAAATTGAAATTCAGCAATAAAAGTTTGGACTTTGAAGTTTTGAGGAGCTGTTAAATGATTTGAAAGAAAAATAGAGTCCATCGAAAGGTTCATGAGACGTTCAATATCATGCTTCTCTTTAGAATTGATATCAGGTATAACATTGTACATTTGAATTTAATATGCCATTTTACTAGAATATTGGAGGCAGGGAAATTTTGGTGAAAGTTCGTTTCTGTATGGAAGGATGACTGAATTATTTAACCATCTTTTGTTACTTTCCTAATGGATCAAATTGCTGTGGCATCTAGCTCATGTGCTCATTAGTATCTCAGTCATTGCTGGTTCTGTCGAGGAGTTGTAGGGTCTTTGAAGTGCCTGTTGATGGAGGGGAAGAAAATATTCCTTTGTGTTGGTTGTTTACATCACTTTTGAATTGAGTTGAAGATAACAAATGAGAATTTTTGAGGGAAAGGAATTATGTCTCCTTAGAGAAGGGTGTTGTTTAATTTTACTCTTTTGATTTACCAGTCATTTCTTTTGATGTTATGATATGCTTAATGGATTTATTATCTTGTATATTTTTCATCTCTTTGTTAATCCATGTGAATTGGAGTGCAAAAGAAATAGCAAAGAAAAATTAACTTTTTGTGTTGGAATGAACGTGAACGGGACTAAGAATTAGGAAACAAGTCCTCATTGCTCTTCTCTGTCAAGCTAGCAAGTGGTTCAAAGTATTCATATAATTTCCTTCTGTATATGGCTCTAGAGTCATTTGTTTTTACTACTGCATTTGGGGGTTTCTTATTACTGTGAAGTCTCAGCTTTAGTCTTCTAATGAAGCTGATCAAGTGGTTGCCTTCCACTCCCACTGCAAAGAGCATATCTGAAATTTAAAAAAATGAAGCTTTTAATGATTGTTATTATTGGGGCCCATGCCAATGCTTACTGTGGCTTTAGTATTATGTGAGGTATTCGTTTTTTTATTTTTATTTTTATCTTTTTATGTACCCTTTGGCAGTTGGATAGGCACCGTTGAATATTTTTTTCCCAAAGAAAAAGGTTTCCAGGACTGCTGTGGCTTTGATCTTTTTCATTGGCATAGATTTAAGCACTTAACGAATCAGCAATAGGATTGGATGCTGAAAATAAGAAGCACATGCTCTGCATGTGGTTAAGTCATTTCAGTTCCAATGAAATCTATTTTTTCCCTAAAATTCAGTTAATATTTTTGCAGTTCCTGAAATTGAAAAATTTCCACCAAATTCATGCTGGGATGATAGATTGATAACTTTTGCAAGTTCTAAATAAAGATATCCATGAGTACAACATGCAAGTCTTAATACATTCTGCAAAATTGTTTATCATCTACTTCTCTCTTTGTCAGGGCTTTTGCACTGAAATGTGGTACATGAATGAAGTACTTGATTGAATGGATGCTTTGTTCAAGAGTTCAACATATGCTTAGTTCAAAATTCCTTCTTTTCTAATTATTTATTATATGCTTTATTCATAAGTTCAGTGTGGAAATACTTTGCTGCTGAATTCTAGCTATGGTATTTTTAGTATCCATTTTTCATTTGTTTGTTCTCCTTTTACCCTTTAACTAGGGGTGAAGGATTGAAATGTTGACCTTTTGAAATCTCTGTCTCTCTTTTAATTGGAATTATGAACTTTAGTCATAAAATCTTGTACATACATTGACACTCATCATCCTGTGTGTCCTCTGATTTGTATTTGATGGTGTTTTAATGTGGATTAGCATCAATGATTACTCAGTTTATATTATCTGCTTATTGTGGGTTTCTTGGGATGCCTGCATAAGTGTGCACATAACACGTCATATATTTGCCTTTTATGCTTGGCATGTCATATATCTAACATCATTGCTAGGGAACTGTGTATTGCTCACTTAGGTGGTTGTAGGTCACTGACTCCCCACAAAACCAACACAAGCTGGCAAGTACAAGGAATTCTGCTGAACTACTGATTAATATGTCTACACAATGTGTATATGTGTATATTTCTTCCCCGGGGGGTGGGGCATCTGTGGGATCATAATTACCCTTATGAAGCAAACTGCGAGATTATGTAGTTATATACTCTAAGTTGAAGTTCAACTTTTGAAATAGAAATGGGCTGAATTGAATCATGGAAAGAGAACTGTAAAGAATGTAAGAAAAGGTGAAAATTAAGACTTAGCAAGTATCAATGGTCAATGCTTATATAATCATTTTGTTTGACCAATAAATTTTTATTTGGCAATTCAGGTGATTTTGCAGAAATACAATTTCCAAGTATTTATTTTGTTAAAATGATTGAACTTGCCATCAGTTATGATGACTGCTATACCATAGTATAGGTGATTTCATGATATTTGATTTTGTATATTATGACTTAGAAATGTTAAGAGTCCTGATGTAGTTGCTACAAACTTACTGAAAAGTTGCAGCACTCAGACGTTCTAGAATCATCAGAGAACCTTGTTGCTTAGCAAAGATGTCCATTCACAGAATTTTCTGATGATTTTCCTGTTCTTTCAGAAAGCAACATTTAAGCTTTAAACAACCAGTTTTGATGTTGTCTAACCTTTTTAAGCTTCAATTTGTTTTCCCAGGGACTCACAGCTACAGGATTGAAGAAGGATCAATTTTTTTTGGGTGATATAAATACCCTTTACCAGAGTGGAAATACTATTGTGGATGTGAAAGTTGATACCTATTCCAATGTAAGTGCAAGTTCTTGCTGCTGGGATCAAATGTATGTCCTTTCCATTGCTTCTAGCTACATCAAAATGCACTCTAATGTATATACATTTAGGATGCACATCCAAGCACCAATATTTGTCATCATGTTCTTTTTTCTATGCCTTAGTTTATGCTTTTTCTTTTCAGCTGTCTGCAAAAGTTACTGTGAATGACATATTGCCTAGTACCAAAGCAGCCTTCAGCTTCAGAATTCCTGATCACAAGTCTGGCAAGGTTTGTACATTTCAAATTACGATGTAAAAGATAATAGCCGCTCTAGATATAACTTTATTTTTGATGCATTCTCTGTCACTCTTTTGTTATAATTGACTTTTTGTAACTTGCAATGTTCATGGTCATCTTATGGTTCCATAGAACCTTACCAATTTACTGTACTTCGGTAAGAGTACCTAATCAGTGACCATTGCGCTACTGGTCCAATATCTTAACCTCTTGTAGCAGCTAGGAACTTTTTTTTTTTGGATGATGGAACCTATTTTGTTGTTTGAAATTATCATGCCTGCAGAAATGTAGTTTGTTAGAGTGCCATGAATCTTAACTTGATTTGGAGTTGCTTGTCTGATGATAATAGTTTAATAACACGTAAAATTTTATTCCATATGGTTCTACAACTGGCAATAGGAGAGTATTTAAGGGAATGACATTAAGACATGCTAAGAGCTCTGTTTTTATGTATTGCATCTCAGTTGGATGTGCAGTATTTTCATCATCATGCAGCCATTAATTCCAGCATTGGCCTGAATCCAACCCCACTTTTGGAGCTTTCAGCAGCTATTGGAAGCAGTCAGTTTTGCATGGGTGGTGAAGTTGGATTTGATACAGCTTCTTCTTCGTTTATTAAGTACAGTGCTGGCATTGCATTGAACAAGTCTGATTTTTCTGCTGCACTTCTTATGTACGTATATATGAAACTTAATGTCTGCATCAGATAATGTTTTTCTATGTTTTTATATTTTACTTCTTGTGCTTTTTTCTGTCTTCAAACTGTTACTTGCTACTTTTTCGACAGTGCAACAAAATATTGCTTTTAATATGGAATGCTGTTTATCTAACTAGGAAAACAATTTGCTGCGCATGGCATGTTCTACATTGCTAGTCACAATTTTAATTTAGTGTGATCATGCGGCAGTGATCAACTTACATCATAGTTATTGATGTGAGGTTTAAGTGCAGGGCCCATAACACTCCATTGCAAGGAGTTCTTCTAGTTATTATTATTATTGCTGTAGATAAACCGGACTGGAAATGTAATTATTGAGAGTTCATATTCACAGATTCATTTTCTGTGATACCCTTCAACAACAGTAAGTACTATGAAGTTATCACAAATTAGTTCATTTTATGGAGTAGAAATGTAGCTTTTATATAACCACAACATGATTATTTTCAATTTATAGGTCATTTTAGAGTAGGATTGGCTAGGTACATTGTGTTTAATCACACGCATATGCCAATGTATGGATATGCTATGGGCAGGGTTAACATGAACATGATCCAATCAATTAATAATGTGAAAATTTTAAACAAAACAAAATTGCTACCCATTTACCAATTGTGAAATTATGAAACACTATTATCTAATAAACAAGGTATCCTATGTTGACATGACCCATTTTATTTGATGACTCAATCGTTAGAAGACTGTTTCATCCATTATTATTTTTGTTGCTTTATATTAAGTAAATATTTAAACTTAAATATTATTGTGTATTTTATAAATTTAGCATAAATAAATTATTTGAAATGGTTAGTACCAGTTTTTATTTTATTTTATTTTTTATTTTTATTTTTATTTTTATTTTTATTTTTATTTTTATGAAGATACATATATCATGTATTTTTGTGGGTTTCAAGCATATAATTATTTTCAAGATGACAAGCAAATCCGTGCATTGCATGATTATTTTGTCCTTAAATTGTATCAACTACAATTATTACATGAAGATTATTAATGCAAATTAAAATCTTCAAAAATCTTTTGTTGGACTTTTGCCCCGTTTGTAGCTGTGTAAACAAGCCGAGTTGAGCTTTGACTAGCTTAGGTTTAGTTCATTTATAATCAAGCTGAACTTGAGCTGAGCCTACTATGGCACTTAGTGTTCGTGAGCTTAAACGAGTCTAAACAAGCTAAAGGAAACTTTTAAAAGTACAAAGTATAAATTAAAACTATTCATTAAAAAATATAAAATAAATTATTTACTAAATAAGTTATAATAAAATAATAATTTTATTGTAATAATATATTTTTAAAATATTTTTTACATTTACTATGAATTAAAATTTATATATTATATATCTAAAATTAGATCATTAATACATAAAAATTACAAGTAAGCTTTCAAGCTCTTATTTGAGCTTGTTTGCAAGCTTCACGAGTTGAGCTCAAGCGTACTTTGAGCTTGGCTTGTTTATTAAATGAGTTTCAACATATGAGCTCGAATGCGCTTTTATTGAGCTGAACTCTAAGTAGCTCGCGAGCAGCTTGGCTCATTTACAGCCCTACATGTTTTTGTGTTGTGTCTAGTTTCATTGTCTCTACTTAAGAATCTTTTTGGCTATTAGTTTTGGTGTCAAGCCTACCCTAAGACCAATTAAATCACATAGTCTATGGCTTGGGCATGCTATGATGGGACTCATACACTTGTCCACCATTATATTTCTAATATTCAACTACTGCATCCTCTATTTTGATTGTTTGAAACAACTAGATCCTTCATTAGAGTTTATAGTTGTTTGCCTCTATATATGTTTGAACGACAGCAATATCCTTGCATTTTGACTAAAAAGATATTGAAGTTTTGGCAGAACCAATAATTCTTTTCCACGCTTGTCTACTTATCTTTCTCTTCATTCATTCCTCGTATCCCATTCTTCTCTAGCATTTTCTTTTACTGTCCATTTGAACAAGTTCTTCAACTTCAAGTTTTTGTTATTTTAAGATTTTGCATTGGTAAGACAATAAAGTCGGTTCTAATTTGTTGCTTGCTAACTATTATTTGTTGAGCACTATGAATGGATTTGCTTAGAAATGGAATTATTTTGTGTTTGTGTGCAAGCACGTGGTGTTTTCATGGAATTTAAAGAATTTGGAAAGTGATTTTGGGAGAATTGAAAAAGGAGAAAAAAGATGATGAAAGAGAAAAAGGGGGATGAAGAGGAGGGCGATTCATCTTAAGATTCGTGAACAAGTTTGAATTTTTTATTCCCTAGTCGATGTGTTTTCCATTTTTTGTCCTTCATTTGTTTGTCATATAAGTAAATAATTCAGTGTTTATTTTTGGAGGAAATTATTTTTTTTTTTCGACTTAGAAAAGTAGGGAAATCCTGATGGAGTGGTTCTCACTAAACAAAAGAAAAGAGAAGGCTGTTTTGATTCAATTTCAAAAATATAGGGACATAGTGCTGTATTAGGCCAAACCTTGGGGGAAGGTATAATTACCACTTATTTTTCTTATTGAATGACTTGGAGGAGGTCTACACAATTTAAAAATGAATATAAAATGGAAAATTTTGTTAGTTCTGATGGAGGGTTGGTTCTAAAGTTCAAACCAAATTCTTATAAGTTGGTAGTCGTCAATAAAAATTTAAATTAGATGCTGATACCATGAATGCATTAATTTTTTGGGAATTTCTATTTGGTTGCTTATACCTGGTTTTGTGTCAATAAGCATCTAGCTGTTGACATTTTCAGCATTTGTATTTGTATATTGTGTTAGTAGTTTTTGGCTGTTTCCATTTGGCTGTTTATACTTTGTTTTTGTAAAAACAAGTGTTAAAAATGTTGAGACATTTCCAGCATTTTTATTTATTGCTTTGGTCTCATGAGTTTAGCACTTTGTCCTTATTTAAATGAAAAATCATGTGTTTTCCATTCAGTGCTAGCAATACAAAACCACATGCATAAGTGATCACATGCTTTTCAGTTGCCTTGTACATTTACAATTCTGTTCTCTTCTTTTTCTTAAATCTCTATGTTATGATCTCTCTATCCCTACCTATATAATTAATAGGAATCAATTTCAAATTGCAATTCACTTACTCGGCATTTATTAGCTTCAACCTCAATTGCTTCTTTTCCACTTTGTGCCAACTCTTTTTCCATTTTCTCCTTTTTTGTTTTTCATGAATAATTAATACTCTTGTGGATCTTTTCCTAGATCTACTAGATTTCCGATCAGTGCTACTTCAATTTTTCGTATGACTTCTTGATTCTACTTGAATTGGCCTTGATTTCAATGATTATCTTGGTTATTTTCTCTTTTAATTTTTAATATTTCAAAAGTAAATATACATTTATTGAGAAGAAAAGTGCTACTTTGTTTACTAGCCTAACACCTTAACTCATCTTAGGTGTATATATTATATTCAGTTCTTGCTACTGAGTTGTTTTCTAGCCTAACAACTTAACTCATTTTAGGTGGTATATTATATTCAGTTCTTTGACTTGGATATTTAAACCTTTATTAACAATGTTGAGCTGCCAAAATGAGGTCATTGTTTTTTTGCTGAGTTGACTAATTTGTGACTTTCATCTTCATGCTATTGTGCTTGTTCTTATCAAGCCTTTCTGTGTATCTGTAGGTTCATCTCATTATAGAGATTCTTCTTAAGAGTATCTTGTCACGCCAACAATATGAACACGGTTCTTTGCCATATGTGTATAGATTCATCCTAAAAAGCTACTCCTTCAACTTAATTAGAATTATGATCATATAAGACACACTGTGCATCTCCATTCCTATCATCCTTTTTGGTTTCATAATAAGTAGTCTTTTCACTAACACCAACCTTTTTTTCCATTACATCAATATTGGTCTGGATGATACACAGGTTCCATGAAGCATATATTCCATGTGACCCTCATTGGTACCTTGTACATTTATAGCTGTCCTTTGTTTAACCTCTCTTGACATTGTCACATGGTTTTCTAGATGAACAATATGCGCTGCTTTCTATTCTCTAAATAGTTATCTGTTGTCTCTCCTATACAAGGGCTGCCTTAAAAGTTTATTTTCTGTTTTAACCTGTGTCCCAATTCTTCTCTCATAAGGCTTTGTAGTGTGACTTGGTCCTATTTTTATATCCTACTTTAACAGAATAATTGAAGAGGTTCCCTATGGTACTCCTATAATATTGAGATGTTCTCTTTAGTATTTTTATCTTATTGCATTTTTCTTTTTCCTAAAGCAATGAATAAGATCTAATTTTTGTTTTTCTAATTGTACATACAAGCTGATGCCTTTTTTCACTAAAACTCGAGCAATTCCAATATGGAAATATAACAAAACGTTTATTCTTCGTAACAAATAAGAGAAAGGAATCCTGTTCCAAGAATTAAATTCTGTTTACATTTCCAGTATGTACCAAATGTACCCAAAGTGAGTAGCATTCTAGAATTCTTTTCTTAATTTGAGCATTAATACTCTAAAGGTTCTCTATTTGACAGTCAATGAATATCTCATGTGAATATTATTTATCATTTCTTGTCGTGTTGGTGTCTTGCTGATTTAAAATTTTTTGATGTTTAACAATTAATTGCATACAATTACAGTTTAGGTACCCAAAAGAAATTCCCAAAAAGCAGAGACATTTCAAACATCATTGACCTTATTTTTACTCAAAATTATGGTATTTCGTACTTGAAAAATTGTTGTATGGTTCAACCTATTAATAATTAAACTTCTGGTGGTTAATTTCAGGATTTGTCATTTACTTTTGGCCAGGTGATAAAAAATACTCTAACCTTTTTGGCATTTTAGACCTTTTAATTTTTTTTCTTCAATTCTATCCTAATTTGATAAATTAGTCTCAGTTCCATATAAGTGATCAAAAGTGAAATTTTTTCTTTACGGTCTTCCTCTACCATATACTCTCCCAACCTCACACAAAACCGTCCTCTCTCGACCCATTCAGTTCTTCATGCCAAACATTTTCATTTTCACTCACTCTATCTTCTTCCATCTTATATATTTCTTTTTCTGTTTAATCTTCATTTTTGTGGTTATTGTCAAAGATTTCTTTAATGTTTACCATTCTCTCTCTTTTTTCCCTACCTTTTGCTTTGCAATTTTAAATCCACTTCTCAAGAAAGATGGAAGATAAAAGAAACAGAGAGAGAATGGTACAGAAGGAGAGTAGTGGGAGAGGGAAAGAAAAAATTGTAACATAGAATTGTGAAATTAAAAAAAATATATATTAGATTTACTTTTCAATCTTTGCTGTTTGGACAAGACTGAAACTAATTTGTTAAATTGGAACAGAATTTAGAAAATTGGAAGTTCTGGTCAAAATTGAACTCTGTAAAAAGATTTGGATTCTTTTGATCATTAGGCCATTTATTTATTAATTTTTTTAGAAGTTTGTGACCCTAATTTCAATTGCGCATCATGTAGGGTGGACAAGGGGCAGGCTCTCAAGGCATCTTATATTCATACAGTGAATCCTTTCCATTCAGTTGCTGCAGAAATGACTCACAGGTTTTCCACCTTCGAAAACAATTTTACTATTGGAAGCTCTCATTCAGTGGATCCATTGACAGTGGTAAAAACTCGATTATCTGACAACGGGAAAGTTGGGGTCTTATGCCAGCATGAATGGAGGCCAAAGTCACTGATAACTGTATCAGCAGAATACGACTCAAAGGCCATCCATGCATCGACACCCAAATTGGGTCTTGCTATAGCTCTTAAGCCTTGACATCTGAAGTGGTTTTTCAACTTGAATTCAACGTTTCCAATCAAGATTTTTTCCCCAGAACTGATGGGTAGTGTTTTACCCAAATATATACTGACCAGCTAAAGGAACTGGTCATGTGATTTTGAAAAATTCACAGGCGTTGATGGGGGGAAATGAACCCAGTTTTGAAATATCATTGAAACTCATAATATCAACATTACATTTGTTATTGAATTGAATTTGCATAGAACTACGGTGAAAGGAGGCTCTCGCTATTTTTTTGGCCAATGAATCAAGTGATGGTAACATTTGTTAATGCTTTGAGTTTTTGCAGTCAAATGAGTTGCAGATTTTTTTGTTTTTGTTGTTGTTGTTTTTCTTTTTCTTTTTAAATCTGAATTACTAGAATTTAAAATTTATTTGATTTTGACTAATTTGGCTCTATTTAAGTAAATACCAAGGGAAACTAGTTGCAAATTCAGCATCAGGTCATGATTGGATAGAAAGAAAGTTATCTGTACTATTTCCATGCAAGCAAACAATTTATTAATATTAGGAATAATTACAATTACGCTTAAGGTTAGATCATAATTATTACTCCATCCTTCTGTTTTAAAAAATCATTAAAATTTCAGTTTTAGATTTGTGACGGGTGTTGTGGCAATGGTTGCTTGGCAGCTTTGGCAAAATTGTAATATTGTTGTTTGGAAGCATAAAGCTCGCTCCATTGGTGCTATTGTGAATTCTGCTGGTCATTTCTTGTTCCAGTAGCAGCGGGTGCAATCTTCTTTTGCTCACGTTTCTGAATCAAATCTGCTTATCTCTGAGGGTGATATGGAGTACGCAATGTATGGGCTGGTTAAAAGCTAATATTGATGCAGCTACTTTCTCTTCTAATACTTGTATGGGTGTTGGTTGCATAGTGAGGGATGAGCAAGGGACTATGAAGGCTGTCTTTCAGCAGAAGCTTGTTGGCTGTTTTATGCCTAGAGAGGCGAAAGCTATGGCGGTGAGAGAGGCCTTGAGTTGGTCGAAGAAATTGGCTCTTAGTGGGGCTTCATTCTAAGCAAGTTGTTGAAAGCGTAGGACAGTCCTCTTTTAGCCTTCTTTTAGATGATTGTAAGCAATTATTGATCCGTTTTGGCAAATTGCAAATTAGATTTGTTTACAGGTCTGCGAATTCAGTAGTCCATTTACTTGCTACGGGTGCGAATTCTGTGCCAGACTTCAAGGAATGAGATTAACGATTTTCAGTAATGAAAGTTCTCATTTTTCTTCAAAAAAAAATTTGTTTGCTTCGTTAAAAAATGTAAAAACATTTTTGAAATATGTTGTTAGTTCTAGATTAGAATGTCAATAAATATAAAAAATTTGAAAAATACTCAAAATTTTCAAATTTGAACTTTAAAATTTACAAATATTCTTAAAAGTAAAATGCAAATACCTATATATTTTAATAATCGGCCTTCATTTATACTGTTGCAACTTTTTTTTAATTTAATTAAAGAATAATATATATATATATGTGAGGGTTTAAATTGCACCCTCAACCTATAAATGACATATGACTCGGCTATTAGACCACACAAGGGGCGATAAACGAAGTCATCTTTATTATACATTATAACATATTTTGTTCATATAATTTATGTAATCAAAATAAACATGGTGCTTTTAAATTGTTTTTTTTAACTCTTGAAGTCATCAATTACATGTAAAAGAGAAAGGAAATGATAAATAAACCAAAATTTTTTGGTATAAAAGGGAAAAAAAAAAAAAAATCTCTACTTGTAAAGAACAAACAGAATAAATAATCTAGGTATATGTTGTAACTAAGGTATATGATACAATTTAGAAGGTTTAAGATTAGCAGTAACGTTAAAATACTTCAATGTTTGAATCCACTTTTCTTGACTCTTCAACAGATGAACTGCAATAGTGTCTGGCCAAAGCTCATGTGTGCACGTTGTTGGTGGTTCAGGAAAATTGTACATAGACCACTTAGCATTATATCTGTTCTTTGCTTTATGCCCTTCTCTAATCCAATTACCAAATGTTTTATCCTCCGGCCCTTCCAAGTTATTTCTTGGAATTTCAGACTCTCTAATCCACTCCACAATGTCCCATGAAACCATATACCCCATTCCAGACATATAATGCACAAAAGGGTCCATGCTACGACATGGTATCACATAACCATAATACAAATCTTCTCTAGGCAATGGCTTTAGTGACTCCACTAAATTTTCTAACCTAAAATAAGTATCATCATCTGTTTTCATCACATAATGATAAGGTGGGTAAGGGTTATTTGTATCGTTTAGCATTTCAGGCAAGCTCGAAAAGTAAGTGTAGGTCTTACCCTTGTTCATGTTCTCTTTACAATTGAGTATGATAATATCATCATAACGCATTATCTCAAGTGCAACAAGTACCTTTTGATCTTCTTTTGTTAGATTGCAAAACACAAACTTCACATCAACTTGTGCACCCATCGGAGATTGTGTTCCATAAATGAGACGCAAGAAATGGCGACGATGGTACTGGTCCGGAAGCGTCAAGATGCCTATGAGTATGCGAATATCGTTGCTTGAGGAAGAATTTGTAGCGCGAAGATTTGTAGAAGATGAGTCAGAGGATTGTGATGGAACATTAGAGAATGCGAACCGACCCAACTTCAGTAAGTTATCGAATCGAAACTCATTGATAGAAGCCAAGACACAAAGGAATAAGATGAAGAACAAAGAGGAGAACATGAATCTTCGTCCGTCTAGCCTTGTGCCCTTCATTGTTAGTAGTTTCTTGAACCCTTTTGGTGATTGAGGAATGCTATGAATCTTGTGTCGTAGCATGTGCGTATTGAGGGAGAGGCTTTCGAATCTATTGTGATATTAATAATTTCCAAAATCTCTTAGATACAAAGCATAAAGTTGGCAATTTGCTTGCTGTTTAGATTACCATACTTGACTTTTATTGTTCTCTAAGGAACGTGATGGCTGAAAATAACACGGGGAAGATGCTTATTTACTATTATGTCCTCGGAAGAAGGACATCGATTTGGAGATTTTTCATTAGCGACACGAGACATTATTTTGTTCGTACAATGATACATATTATGAATTACATCGTGATTCACTATAATTATCATTTTAGTCCTTAAAAAATATGTTTAATCTCTATAAAAAACTAAAATTTAACGTTCTACTTTTGTCCTCTCAATACAGGAGGGCTCATCAATTGGAGAGAAAGTGCTTTTGGAGTTTTCACTCCCTATATTAATAGCGACATGAGATATTATCTTTTTTTTCAATATGTTTTACTGTTGGTTGGTCAGTGAAAATATAAAATATATATTATGTGTCATAAATTCAACTCTTAGATTTAATATATATGGGGCAATAAAAAATTATTTATATTTATATTTTATTTGTAATATTTAAAAGATTAGGAGATTTTTGTCTATATCTGCATTTTTATATTTAACCGATGAAAATATTACACATACACCATATAGTACAAACACAGTTAATTGAATGCAATGTATTGGTAAGAATTTTTATAGGAGTTTTTAGTCTTTTCATCACGTATGGTGCTGCCTCCTCTTTCTTCTCCTTTAATTAGGCCGTGAATTTTAGGTTGAGTTAAATTCATTTTCAACAAAAAGAAAGATGGAACATAGCCTAATTATAATATGAATGTACTCTGCCAATAAAAATCAGTTTGGTCAACTTTTCGTAATTAGGTATTTTTGCATGAAATATTTATAGAGTCGACTTCACGGTCTTCTCAGATAAAGTGTAGCTCACCGTACTTGAAAAACAAGCAATTATATCATTGACCCTTGAAATATGATTTGCATTTTCTAAAGTGGCCATATATATATATATATATATGGTAGTGATCCGAGAAATATTAATCTGAAACTTTAATATTAATGATGCCTATATTGATTAGGGGAATGATTAGTTTAGGTTATATTATTGTATGTAACATGATACAGTGGTTTCACGTATTATGAATTCTCAAAAACAAAAGTAGCAACAAATATATATTGTATTTAATCAACTTTTTTGAGGTTATAAATACTAACCATGCTCAACATAATCAAATTAATTAAGTTAATTTGTAGATAATTTAATGTAGTTACAGAACTTCTACTCCGAGCATATATATGTATTGGTGCTGTACAAAAAGCACAAAATAATCTGACCAAATTTATAGTTTCATTTTTAAATTTTATATGATTAATTTTGAAACTTAGTATATTATATTTTATTTAAATTTCTATTTTGAACTTATTTTTTCTCTAACTTCATACTTTTAAATTTTGCTTAATTCATGCAATATCAAAGTAGACAAACATATAATTTTAAAACTAATTTCAAATATGTAAAATGCTAAAAATAATTTCAAATTAATAAAAATAAATTAAAAATTAAAATAAAAATCAGAAAAACTATTTTTCAATTATACTATCTTTTTAATTAAATATTGATTTAGTTCGCGCAAGTTTGTCCATGTCAGCGTTCATTTATAAAACATTAATGGCAAAAGTTTATACCATAACAAACATTTAATCTTAACAACATTTATTTATTGTCCATGCAAGTTTTATTTATTGCAAAAGTTAAACAAGTCTAAAATAAATATTAAAAATTTCAATAAAAATTAGAAGGTAGTAAAAGTTAACTTTAAAAACAATTAAGGTGAAATCATATTCTGCAAAGAATATTAGATAGGATCTAATAATTAATTTGCAAATTAAGCGATGTGAATAGAATCCAAAATTGAACTCAAATTAATTTGCGAACAAATTGAACTCAAATTTATACTATAAAACTCACAATTTAACTATTATTAATTAATTATATATCAAATTATCAATTTTAATTTTTTTATATTATACTTGAAAATTGACGTTATATGCTTCTATATCCATTATTCTCAAAGTTTATTATTTTTGTTTATATTTAAAGTGTAAAATTATCAACACTTCTTTAATTAATACAAAGAATTTGATTAAACATTGTTTCAAATTTTCTCCTTCCAATTAAACGAGTAACTAAGGAATAATAAATTGAGGATTTTTATTTCCACCGTAGATTGAGTTACAAATTACATTAGTATATATATATAAAGTTAAGACTAAATGGTAAAAGGTTGCAAAACCAATAAAGTGTACATAACTAAAAGATATACATGCATAACAAAGTCAAACAACGTGTGGACTTATCATCCCCCTGCAAAACCATGACCACCGCGAAGATGATGTCGGTCACAGAGTGGATGGTAGCGAAGTGGTGGCATTGGTTTTGTAAAGATGCAAGCCGTTGTGACGTGGGAATAAATCGAATTTGTAGAAAGCCAGCAGCCACTTGTTCATAGATAAAATGATAGCAGAAGGCAATGTGTTTTGTACAAACATGAAATACTGGATTGGAGATTAAATAAATTGCTCCAATAGTGTCATAGTGTAAAGTGGTTGTATCAATAGGATATCCAAGTTCAATGTGAAGATCTTTTAGCCATAGTAATTTAGATGTTGCATTTAATATTGCTTTGTGTTTACTTTCAGTGGGATATAGCAATAATAGGTTGTTTCTCAGCCAACCATGAGATAAAAAATGATCCAAGAAATATGGCATAGCCATTGGTAGATTGGCGATCATCTTGATCCTCTCCTCAATCATTATCGACATAGCATGTCAAGGTAACAGAAGATTGATCAAAGTAGAAAAGGCCAAGTGATTTAATACCTTGAATATAGTGTAACAAGCGTTTCAAAGCAATCCAATGAACATCTAAAGGGGGTGCATAAACTGACATAATTTATTAATACTGAAAGCAATATCTGGGCATGTAATGATAGCATATTGAAGTGCTCTAATTATTTGACAATAGACTTCTCCATTGGGCAAAAGTGACCCATTATGCTAGATAAGGGAGGAGAAGTAGCCATGGGTGTGGGACACGACTTACACTCACTCATACCATGTCGAGCAAGGAGATTTGTGAAATATCATTGTTGAGACAAAAAGGTGCCATCAGCTATAGTTTTTAACTCAATTCCAAGAAAGTAGTTTAAATGCCCTAAATCACGAATTGGAAATTCCTATTTCAAGGAGTAAATAGTGCTAGCAAGCAGTTGATAAGAAGAGCTTGTGCTAACAATGTCATTAACATAAACTAGAAGAAAGAGAATCGCAGTGCCCTATCTCAAAATGATCAAAGAGTGGTTAGCTTGAGATGAAGCAAATTGTAGTGAATGGAGAAATTGAGTTAGAGAAAACCATGCTCTTGGAGCATGTTTAAGTCTATTAATGGACTTATTCAATTTGCACACATAATTTGGATGATTAGCATTAATATATCTTTGAGGTTGTATGATGTATAGAGCTTCTTTAATAGTGCCATGCAAGAATGCATTTGAGATATACATTTAATGCATAAGTGAGTGATGCATGGTAGCTAATGTAAGAACCACCCATATTATTATGGCTTTTACTACCAGAATAAAAGTTTCTTTATAATCAATGCTAGAGAGTTAGGTAAAGCCCTTGGCCATAAGCTGGGCTTTATAGCGGTCAACACTCCCATCCGTTTTGTGTTTAATTCGATAAAGCCATTTATTATCAATAATGTTGGTGTTTAGAGGTTTGGGTATAAGTTCCCATGTATTGGTAGTGTGGAAAACATGCATTTCTTGATCCATTACTTGCTACCATTATTTATATTTCACTACCTTCCTATAGGTACATGGTTCATAGGATAAGAAGTTAATTTTGGGTTGATGGTAAGGGCAACAAAGGCCTTGTGTTTGGCTATTGTGGTTGGTCAAAGTGTCATAGGATGGTGGCAATCAGGTAGTGGTGTGTTGGAAAGGTCTGGTGAGGTAGGTTGTTGATTGCAAGAAGGTCAATAACTAATTAAACACTACGGTTGGTTATGGGTAAGTGAACATTGAGGTTGGATGATGCATGCTTGAGGTGGTAATGGGTGAAGGGTGAGTCGAGGTGACAAGTGGTTGAATGAGTGAGTTTTAGTGAGAAGGAAGGTGACAGGTTGCAGATAATATATCAGCTCGATGAATGGGAGCTAAGTTTGGGTAGGACGACGAATACAGTAAATATGACATTAATAAAATGATAGGCAAAAAAGGAGTAGATGGTGGTTCTAAAGTGTTTAGGTGAAATAATGTCAAGGGTGGGGCAACAGGTGGTTGAAGTGGATCTGGAGTGGATAAAGATGATGAGGAGAGTGACTTACCTATAAAAGAGTTCGATTAAACATGGGATTATAGCGTGAGCTAAGGCAATAGTAGGTCACTTGAGTTTGAGGTAAATTGGGATTATCTTTTGTGTTTGATTGGAAATTGAGTTTCATAAAAAAGAACATTACGAGTAATATAAATTTGATCATCATTAATGTCAAGACAATAATGACTAGTATGATCGGATGAATGACCTAAATAAAAAAATTGAGTGCTCCTAAATGAAAATTAAATAAATTAAATGGTCTAAGGTATAGGTAAATGGCATAACCAAAAATTTTGGTGTCAATGTATTTAGGTGTGGTATTGTATAATTTTTGAAAAGGACTTTTATTTTGCAAAATTGGAGTTAGCATGGCATTAATGGAACATATAGCACTACCAAAGGCATATGACCATAAACGAAGAGGAACTAAGGCCAGTATCAACAATGTGCCTAATTTTTCATTTAGAGAGGCCATTTTGTTCATGTGTATATGGGCAATGATACAATGAATAATGTCATTTTTGTGAAAATATTTGTTCAATTTTTGGTATTCACCACCCTAATCTGAGTGAAGTGCCTTTATAGAAGTATTAAATTGACATTTACTAAAAGCTTCAAAAGCAAGAAATATAGAATAGACATCACTTTTATTTTTGAGAAAATAAATCCATGTAAATAGACTAAAATCATCAATGAATAAAACAAAATGTCTAAAAGCAGTGCAAGATGTAATTGGAGCTTACCCCCATTTGAATGGACAATTTGAAATGGAGCATTGGATGTATACTCAATAGAAGCAAATGGTAATTTTGCTAATTTTCCTAAACGACAAGAAGAACTACTTGTTAATGAAGAGGACACAAAGGAATTAATGATAGGTAAATTATGAGTCTTAATAATCTGAGAAATAATTTTCTTGTGAGGATGACCAATTCTTGCAAGCAACTAGGAAAAGGAAAAAGATTTAGCTATAAAAAGCTTATTTATTGGGAACATATGGCATCACGTACAATCCATTGTCATTTTGTCCTTGTAACAAGATGTCCTTAGTTACTTATTCCTTAATGAAAAAATGAGTTAGCCAAAATTCTAAAAAACAATTATTGTTAATGGTAAATTTATGAACAAAGAGTAGTGATTTTGTAACTTTTGGAACATGAAGCACATTTTTTAATGAGAAAAATCTATTTGAATAAAAAGAGGGATGAATAGAGGTACTGATATTTTCAATAAGTAGAAATTATCCATTACCAACCATGATTTGATCATGACTAATATAAGGAGCCAAATTTGTGAATCAATTGTCATATGATGTGTAGCTCTTGTATCCAAATGCCAAGGAGAACTAGGAACAATTGAGTAATTAAATGACTGATGATCAATTGATGTCATTGGATGCATTACAATGTGTGCTTGAGGATATGTAGAGGTTTGTCTTGGTAAATACCTTCTTCTAAACCTATTAGTTGTGTGGTTTTTGTTACCACAAATTTGGCATAGGTCACAATTCTTGTGACCTCCATAGAATGGGCGATAGCTTAGATTTGCTAGAACTTAAGCAATGAAGTTTATTGTTGATGGAGTGACAGGAGGAGCATGGTACCAAGTGGCCACATTGGCCAGTGGTGGTTCTTGGATATTTCTGAATAGTATTTCATGTGCCACTAGTTGACATACAATTCTTGAAATGAGATAGGTATTGGACGCTAATTAAGTGTGATAATATTGAAATAATCTGCACCAAGATTTTGATATATGATAGCATTAAATTCTGCATTAGAAAGGAGTTTGCTAGTAGCTACTAATTTATCTACCAGTGATTTGACTTTTTGGAGGTACTGAGATACAATTAAGTCATTTTTCTTCAGCTCTTGAAGTTCAATGTGTAATTATAATTGACGATTCTGTGAAATAGAGCCAAAAGCACTTTCCAGTGCTTTCCATGCCAATGATGAAGAATTCATACCAATACCATATGGAAAAACTTCCTCAGCTAATGAAGAGAAAATCCATGAAAGTCATAATTGATCTTTTTAAAACCACTCGATAAAGGCAGGGTTTGGTATTTCTTAAGTGGAATTATTTGGAAAATGTACTATGGATGGTGGTGCAAGTATAGAACCATCCATAGAACTCGTCAATTTATGATAATTAAGAAGAGGTTGGAATTGGATTTTCCATGTACGATTGTTTCTAGGAGTTAATTTAATGGAGAGGATATGATTTGTAGTAGTAGTAGTAGTGGAAAAGAGAGAGAAGAGGAAGAGGGGATGAGTTGCCCAGCCATAGGCTGTGATACCATAAACAAGTAACTAAGCAATAATAAATTGAGAATTCATATTTCCACTGTATATTGAGTTACAGGTTACATTGGTATATAAAGGTGAGACCAACTAAATGATAAAGGTTGCAAGACCAATAAAGTGTACATAACTAAAAGATATATATATATATATATATACACGCGCATGCATAACAAAGTCAAACAACGTGTGGACTTATCAACAATTACTAATCTCTGCAGCATAAAAAAAAATTTGACCTTGAAAAAAGTCTGAACAGAATTTTTTTTTTGAAAGAATAAAAGGGAAAATGAAATTGACAAAACATAGAAGTGGCCAATCCACTAACTTGGACCAATTGATAATTTTTCTATGCCTTTAATCCGCCTATTTGTTGATTTTTCCTTGGTTTAAGAGTTATTGAGAGGCATAGGTTTCATGAAGAGCAATTGCGTCAAAAAAAAAAGAGAAAACAAAAGGAAGGATTTAGCAAATTGAATGAGGAAATCAAAATAACGTGTAACAAAATAAATCCCTATCAAAATTAGAAATAACAAAAATAACAGGAAAAAACATATATGTTAAAGAAAGAAAACTTGTAATTTCTTTCCACTTTTTTTTTTTTAATCTTTAATCACACGAACAGCACCACAATTTCTATGACGTTATTTGAAGTTCTAATATTGTGATTGAAAGTAGTTTAAAGGGTGTTTCATATTGTTGTTACTAGATGAGAAATTCATGGAGGACTAAATATTGTTTACCCCTTGTCTAGTGATTCTATTAAAGAATTTATTTTATTTTTTTAAAAAATTTATTAATAAAATATAGGTGATTTAAATGAATATTTTATAAAATAAATACATTTGAAAACCTCAGTAACTTTTTTTTTTCTTAAAAAAATTGAAAATTAATTCCAGAAAATTGAAAATAAACTAATTCCACAAAATTTAGATGTTAAAATTAAAAATGAATTTTTAAATTTTTAAATTTTTTTATTTAAACCATAAGCACTTTACTTAAATTTGCAAATGAATTTCATAAAATATTATAAAATTCAATTACATACAGTTAAAGAATTTTCTCTTTATAAGGTTTTACTGCCTAGAAATATTAGAATATGTCACGAGCATTTTTCAACAATAATTTCTTTTCAAAAAAATTTTAAGATATATGATTTACATTATAACCTTGTTAACTTGATTGATTTTTATGTGATTTTAAAAAATTTGTTTTTACTATGTAGTCTACCAATAGTTGGTTGGATTTGATTTTTTTTTTTTAATTCAATTCAATTGTACTCATCCTTATTACAAAAGGTTCAATAAAAAGGAGTACTTACTCTCCATTTTTTTTTTTTTATAAATTTGGTTTTATGTATTTTTTTTAAATGTGTATGAAATGAGTTTAAAGTAATTAAGTAAAAAACTTAGAAGTTTGAGAAAAGTACAAATAATCACTTCACTTGTCATATATATATATATACACACACACACACACACACAACACACACAAGAAAGAGCTACTTTGTTGTGACACCCTGCTCGTAGTCGACTCTTTCGTGAACACATACTATTACAAGAATTGTTGTAAACATTCTTAAAGAAATATCATATATATCAGGACTAAAATTCCTATTGTTTTGTTTTTGGTATTCTTCAAACAATATGATATATTTCATACTGTCAAATAAAAATTATGAGAGTTTTGACATAATTTACTTATGGACTGTGAAATCGAATAACGTCAAACAAAAACACTTGATATGGTCACAAAGTTGACCATAAAATAGCACACTTAACTTCTTCGCTCAATATGTTCCCACTAAAAATGATTTCTTGCAATTGATTGTTAACTAGAATTACATGATCATTAATGTTGTTGGTATCTACTATTCTTATATTTACTAGCTCATTCATTAGATTAGTCATATGATGTCATTGTACGAATATATGTATTCTTATCAGAGTTCTTATTTAGCATACCATTATTATATTTGACGAAAAAGAAAGAATGGAAAGAAAGTAGATTTTTATTGCATAAAATATTTATATAGAGGACATTTGTTGTTTTGTTATTTTTTATATTTTATTGTTGCTATTGGTTGTTTTATATTTTTTTATAAGTAATATAATATTTTGTTGTATACGTTATTCTTACATATATATAAAGGGTCACATGGGACCAGCCAAGTACACATGAGCTGTGTACTTAAGAAGAAAAAGCAAGGTCCTATGCAGAGAAGAAGAAAGAGCAGCAGGACTTATGGAGTTTTGAGTGGTAAATTACATTTTAGAACCAATTTTTTTTCTTCTTCATTAACTATCCAAATGACCTCTGATTGATCCTAAATTTGAATCATAGCTTTTTCTCACTCTCCTCATTACTCTAGTGGTTTGTGTTTCACAATAAATGGCCTAAAATGGTGTGGTTTTGAAGAAGAATAGTCTATAATTCTATTACCGTTTCTAACTATTCTGCGTATTTTAAGACATCGATGTTCCTTCCATTGTGTTTCTCTTGTCACTAAGAGTCTGTAACCACCAACCACGCACTAATCTTGTCCAATTCAATTTTCCAAAATTTTTTAGGTAATTTCTCTTTAATTTTTCTATCGATGAATTTTTTACATATTTTGGTTCATTTGAGACTTAAGATGTGTTCTACTAATTATTATAAACACGTTAGAATATTCAGTTTTGTTAGGTGATACTTTTTCGATAAGAATCCGATGGGTTCCACTCGAAATCTTACGAGTAAACAGTACTGACCTGAGAAAAATTTATGAAACTATTTTTAATAAATAACATAAATTGTGTGATCAATTTCCATAGATAGAGCTTATTCTAATTCTTTATAGATTTTGAGAAATAAATTTCAGAAAGGTTGCATGGAAATTATTTAATTTCCATTCAAATTAATTAAATCGTTGGAGATAATCCTTAAGTCTCAAAATCTATTTGTTAGGGCGTTCCTAAGTCAATTTCTATGATTCCATTAATTTTATTAATTTTTACAATTTTTGGGGGTTATTAGGAATTTATTTAATAATGATATATATATATATATATATATATATATATATATATATATATATATCAGGTAATAGACGGACGAGGACACATCAACCTGCTCGCTCCACTTGTAAGTTAATATATTGAAATGTGTCTTAGATATGCATATAAAAGTATAGGTTGGTTAATTATGTTTAAAGAGTATATTTAATTAAAGAATTTATATTCTTAATATTTGAAATATCCATATTGTTGATTCAATATTTTAAAAATGCTTATTATAATTGATTATTATTATCAATGTTATCTCACCATAATTCTTGTTAATGAGATGATTGATGTTAGATATTGTGGAGTATAAAAATAAAAGTATTTTATTTGTAGCATTGATTTTTCCTAAGAATTTATTATGCCTTTATATATAAAAATAATTTTTAGAAAAGATTAGTAGAATGGGCTACCGGATGGGTGCAATTAGGACAAGTAATGATTTCATAGTCAAGTCCTTATTGAGAAATTTAATTATGAAGCTTAGTTGATACACAGCTCTCAGGAAATATTTATGAATTATGGATAATTATTACTATGATCAGTGGCTCGATAGATGGTTAGCTCTCGAGAATCGCCAGTAGTTATTGGAATAAGAGATCGACTATGGCTGGTAGCTCAGTGGAAGCTTAGCTCTTGGGAACTAGCAATCTTTGGATAAATAAGTGAGTCGAATTACTTATAGATTTATGGTTTAGGGTTCTACTACTAATTTCCACCTAAGTTATTTATTGATATTATTTAATTATTTTATCTTTTTATTATATATTTGTTTAAGTAAATGGTATTTAGAAGTCACATTTTTAAGGAAGTTGCCAAATGAATATTTGGTGTATTTATATATATCCATATTTTTAAAAGATGTATATTAGGATATATATAGTATTTGATAAATTAATGATTTTCTTTAAATACAACTTCATAATAAATATTTGTAACAAATGTTTTAATAAAAGAAGGGTTTTTAAACTGATATACATCTCTTTATATTAACTTACTCAGTGAGGTCTGACTACCCTCAATTATTTTTTGAGGAACCTGAGAGTTTACAGTTAGTTCACCTTCTCTACGTCGAACCCATTCTTCACCAGCGGTAATATATAGATTAAATCAATGTTATTATTATTCATGTGTAAGAGATTTAGTAATCTAGACACTGTGGTAAATTTGAATATTTGTTGTTGTTGATATAATTGTGTTGTATTGAAGAATGAATTATTGGAGGTTGTGTTGGTGATTATATATATATTTGGGAGTGTATTTGCACTTTTACAAGTTTTGGTTTTGTCCTGATATAGGGAAAACTCTACCGGATTTTCCTTAGAATTTTAAAGTTAGTTTTCTTTATGTAATAAATTCCTTAGGCTTACAACGATTTTTAGAAGCTTATTATTTTTCCATTCTTTAGTGCTGATCATATACCCTTGAGGGTTTGAGTCATGATAAAGTTAGTATTAGAGCAATGGTTCATTTTTTATTCTTTTGGTTATTGGTGTCTATCTTTTCTTGAAACTACTATAATGATTAAGTCGATAAATGTCATTTGTTGTCATTATTGTTTCTAGAATTCCACATATATGTTAGTTTCTTTATTATGTTTTGAATCTTATTGGTTTTTATGCCGTTAAAAATGAGGAGAAGAGAACAAAATGCTCATATTATAGATGCAACATATGATTATAACAAACAATCCATTCAAGATGAAGCTCCTCCCCCTTATCCCATAAGGTAGAAGAGGGGGTAGGCCTAGGGCAGCAGAAGCTCAAAGACAAGAGCAGTAGCCACAAGTAGAACTAGAAGCTCCAAAGATGGATCATACAACCTTTGCAGTTAGAATGACAAGAATATATCAAGGTTTAGCCACACTTAATGAAGCCATGCCATTGGTGCAATATATGCTCTAATAAAGGAACCAAGGGATGATAGATGTTGATACTCTTCTTCTGAACTCCAGAGTTGGTAGAATTTCTTTTGATGGGATTAGAGATGCATTGAATTTATTAATGCCATTGAGTTTAGGACTAGAACTAGGTATACAGACGACTAGAAGATCCTTATTATGGAGTTATCAGTCCAAACAGTAGCTCAAGATTGGTTCATGTTGTCCATATAGCCTTATATGGATGCTATCACCTCGATAAAGTTTAAGGGTCGATTCTTGAGATTTTTTCCCACCTACAATAAAAGATTCCTACAGATGGTAGCTACTGCACATTAGTAGAGGAGACAAATATGTTGAAGAGGATACTAGAGAATTTTTCAATCTATTTCACCATGTTGAAGATTTAAGGAGAAATGAATACAGAGCTATTGAGTTGTTTATCATTGGATTAGGGCCATCATATGTAGGCATTCATACAAAGGATCATACCTTGGAAAGTGTGATAGAGGAGGCTAGATTGTTAGAAAGAAGGCATGTAAGGCAAGGCATTTTTCTTGATCCTTATTTGGGTAGTAACAATAGATTGAGAGTAGCTCAGGGATTTCAACAATCTACTTTTTAGATTGGAAATACAAGTATTTAGGTAGAGGGTACTTCTTAATAAGCTAAGAGATCTAGAGCTCTTAGACCTGGCAGGAATAGTTATGTCCTTAACTGCAAGAGTGGAAGAGTTACTAGATTTGGTTCTGGAGTTAGTAACAATAGTAATGGCTAGAGCTTTGGATATGGCAGTTCAGGATCTAAGGCTAGTACATGTCCTATTTATAGCAGAGTGCATCAAAGATCATGTTATTTATTGTCAGGAGCATGTTTTAGATGTGGGTAAATAGGACATCTTGCCAGAGCTTATCCTAACACTGAATATTAGCCATCTTATGCCTAAGGATCTTCAGCCTTAGTGACTCAACCATTTAAGTTGGTGCATTAGCAGTATTAAGCACATATGTACCCTTAGTAGAGACTAACATAGTATATGCGCTAGTAGGGTTGTGGTTCAAGAGGGAGATCTAGTGGTCGAGAATTTATACAACCATCCACCTCACAGTAAGCATGTTGTGGACAGGCTAAAGTTTTTACATTAACTCCTTAGGATGCTCAGGCATCCAATGTAGTTGTGGCAGGTACTCTTTTGGTATGTTATTTTATTGTTAGAATTTTGTCCTGGTGCATTGCATTCCTTTGCATCTCCCACTTTTGCTTAAAGAATGGGATGGCAACTATCCAAATATTCTTTTTTACATGAGTTTAATGCCTCATAATCTTATTTCAGCAATCACATATAGAAAGATGCTTAGAAGGGGTTGTCGAGGCTACTTAGTTGTGGTAAGAGATTTAAAGGTATATAAGGGGGTAGTTGAGAATGTGTTAGTAGTGTATGAATTTTTTAATGTCTTTCTTAAAGATTTACCTAGTTTACTATTGAAAAGAGAGATAGAATTTTGTATTGATGTTGTATCCGATACATATCCCATCTTTAAGCCACCTTATAGAATGGCACCTATAGAATTGAAAGAGCTTAAAGAGCAGTTGCAAGAGTCACTTCATAAGGGTTTTATTAAACCCAACATGTCTCCTTAGGGTGAATCAATGTTATTTGTAAAGAAGAAAGATTGTAGTCTCTGACTTTGTATTAACTATAGAGAGTTGAACAAAGTCACCATCAAGAATAAGTATCATTTTTTAAAAATAAATGACTTGTTTGATCAGCTTCAAAGAGCTTAGTATTTTTCTAAGATTGAATTGAGTTTAGTGTATTAGCAATTGAGAATTAAAAGTGGAGATATACCCAATACTATATTTTAGAAAAGATATGACCATTATGAGTTCTTAGTAATGTCCTTTAGGTTAATTAATGCCTTAGCAGCCTTTATGGACTTGATGAATAGGGTGTTTAGGCCATTCTTAGACCAATTTATGATAGTATTTATTGATGATATTTTAGTGTATTCTAAGAGTGAGGTGGAGCATGCTATGCATTTAAGAATGGTGCTTCAAACATTGACAGCACATAAAATGTATGCCAAATTCTCAAAATGTGAGTTTTGGTTGGATAGAGTGGCATTCTTAGGCCATATAGTATCCAAAGATGGCATGCAAGTTGATCCTAAAAAGGTATAAACCATTATAGAATGTCCAAGACCCACAATAATTACTAAAATAAGGAGTTTTCTAGGTTTAGCAGGCTACTATAGGAGATTTGTGAAGGACATAGTCATACTTTTAATTAGGTTGACCTAAAAAATGCTAATTTCATATGGACAGACTTGTGAGGAGCACTTTCAGTTGCTCAAGGACATGTGGACTTCCACTCTAGTGTTGACTTTACCTTCAGGAAATGAAGGGTATACACTATATTGTGATCCTTCCCAAGTAGGATTGGGGGTGTGTATTAATGTAAAATAAGAGAATAGTTGCTTATGCTTCACATCAGCTAAAGAAACACGAGCAAAACTACCTTACTTATGATTTGGAAATGGCAGTAGTGGTGTTTGCACTAAAGATTTAGAGGCACTACTTGTATGGTGTAACTTGTGAAATATGCATTGACCATAGAGAGCTTGAAGTATATTTTGCAACAGAGAGATTTGAACTTAAGGTAGAGGAGATGGATGGAACTCTTAAAAGACTAATTACTTTATCCTATATAATATGGGCAAAGCTAATATGGTGGTTGATGCTTTGAATAGGAAATTAATAGGGAGCCTTGCTCATATTAGCTCGAAGAGGAAGCCAATCATTAAAGAATTACATGAACTGATTGATCAAGGGTTGTAGTGGAAGGTAAACAAGAAATGTTTATTAGCTCAATTCAAAGTATAATTAGTGTACTTGGATAGAGTCAAGGACCCACAGTTACAAAGGATGATGTTGGAAGTGTAACAAGGTCAATCTAGAGATTTTGTTGCTGATAGTAAGGTTGTACTACATTTGGGCACTAGGTTGTGTGTGCCAGATGTGGATGAGCTAAGAAAGGAGATCATGAAGGAAGCTCACTTTTATGCTTATAGTGTTCATCCAAGTTCTACCAAGATGTATCATAATTTGAATGACATATATTGGTGGAATGGGATGAAAAAAGACATTGTAGAGTTTGTGTCTAGGTGTCTCATATTTCAACAATTGAAATTGGAACATCAAAGGCCCTCAGGATTATTGCAATAATTACCCATTCTAGAGTGGAAATAGGATATGATTACTATGGATTTTGTGACTAGATTCCTTGTACAACTAGAGGTTATCATGCTATTTAGGTGTTAATTGACAAGCTAACCAAGTCAGCTCACTTTTTGCCAATTAAGAAGACATACTCTACTGGCAAGTTAGCAAGATTATATATTAATCGAATTGGGTACTAGAGAGTATAATGTGTGATAGAGGAGCCATTTTTACTTCAGTCTTTTGGCAAGAGTTACATAAGGTATTAGGTATGAGACTTGACTTCAGTACAGCGTTTCAACCTTAAACAAATGATTAGTCAGAAAGTACCATTCAAACATTATAAGATATGCTAAGAATGTATGTGATAGACTTTGGCAGTTAATGGGATTTACACTTGCCTTTAATTAAATTTGCATATAACAATAGTTATCATACAAGTATTGGAATGGCTCCATATGAAGCATTGCATGAAGGAAGTGTAGATCACCTTTATGTTGGAAAGTTGGAGAGAGATAGATAACAAGCCCAAAATTGGTGCAAGTGGCTTTAAAGAAAGTTTCTCTCATCCAACAAAGCTTGAAGACTACTTTTAGTTGGCAGAAAAGCTATGTTGATCCTAAAAGAAAGGATTTATCACATGGTGTTTCTCAAGGTGTCTTTAATGAAGGGAGTAATGAGATTTGGTAAGAAGGGCAAGTTAGCTCCAAGGTATATCGGACCCTTTTAGGTTCGTTCAAGAGTTGGCGATGTGACTTATAGACTGGTGTTACTGTCAAAGTTGTCACAGGTTCATCCAGTATTTCATGTTTCGATATTGACAAAGTACATCTCCGATCTTTCACATGTTCTTCAGCCACAAACAGTGGAGCTTAGTGAAGATTTGACATATAAATAGTACTCAATGGCAATTATGGATCGCCAAGTTCACTAATTACTTATCAAAGAAATACATATGGTGAAGTTACTATAGAGCAACCATGCAATGGAAGATTGCACATGTGAGAGAAAGGCCTATATGTAAAGCCGATACCCCTATCTATTTCAATATTGATGTAAAATTTGAGGACGAATTTTCTTAAGGAGGGGAAGAATGTAATAACCAAAATTTATATGGTTATTAATATAATTATTTTATTATTATTTCTACTGCTATTACACTTATTATTATTATTATTATTATCATTAAAGTGGTAATATATATATATATATATATATATATATATATATATAGTTATTTTCCTAAGTACACATGAGCTGTGTACTTAAGAAGAAAAAGGAAGATCCTGCGTAGAGAAAAAGAAGGAGTAGTGAGACGTATGGAGTTTGGAGTGGAAAATTATATTTCAGTACCAAAACTTTTCTTCTTCTCCATTAACCACCCAATTGACCTTCGATTAACCCCAAAATTTGAACCATAGCTTCTTCTCACTCTCCACTTCACTTTTGTGGGTTTTGTTTCACAAGAAATGGCCAACTGTTTACTACAGAAATACCTATTGTGAATATATTATGGAGCAACCATATAGTGGAAGATTGCACTTGGAAGATGGAGGCTGATATGCATAGTTGATACTCCTATCTATTTCTATATTGATGTAAAATTTGAGGACCAATTTTCTTAAGGGGGGAAGAATGTAACAACACGAATCATAATTATTTTATTATTATTACTATTGCTATTCCACTTATTATTATATTGTTATTGTTGTTAGAGTGGTATAAGTGGTATATATATATATACATATAAAGGGTCATGTGGGACTAGCCAAGTACACATGAGTTGTGTACTTAAGAAGAGAAAGGAAGGTCCTACGCAGAGAAGAAGAAGGAGCAACAAGACTTATGGAGTTTTGAGCAGCAGATTATATTTTAATACTAAAACTTTTCTTCTTCTATGTTAACCACCAAAATTACCTTCGATTGATTCCAAATTTAAATCATAGCTTCTTCTCACTCTCCTCTTCACTCCAGTGTTTTCATTTCTCAAAAAATGTCCTAAAATAGTGCAATTTTGAAGAAGAATAGTTGACCATTCTGCTACTGTTTCAGATAACTATAGATGTCACAGTTGCTTCTATTGTGTTCCTCTCGTCATCATGAGTTCATAGCCACCAACACATATACAATCTTATTCAATTCAATTTTCTATGAATGTTTAGGTAATTTCTCTTTAATATTTTTTTATCTATGAATTATGTGCATATTTTGGTGCATTTGAGGCTTTAGATGTGTTCTACTAATTATTATAAACACATTGGTATATTCAGTTTTGTCGAGTGATATTTTTCTAGTGAGAATCCAGTAGGTCCTACCCGAAATCATTAAGTAAACAGTACTAAGCCGAAAAAAATTTATGAAACTATTTTTAATAAAAAGTATAAATTGTGTGATTAATTTTCGTAAATAGAGTTTATTCTAATTCTTTACGAATTTTGAGAAATAAATTTTGGAAATGTTGCCATGGCAATTATATAATTTCCATTCAAATTAATTAAATCATCAGAGATAATCCTTAAGTCTCAAATCTATTTGCTAGGGCATTCCTAAGTCAATTTCTATGATTCCATAACTTTTATAATTTTTAGAATTTTGGGGGGTTATTAGGAATTTATTTGATAATGATTTATAAATATTGTTTATAGAGTATATCGGAGCGAAGGCATCGGGTAATAGGCAGACGAGAACACGTCAGACTGATTGCTCTACTTGTAAGTTAATATATTGAAATGTGTGTTAGATCTGCATATAAAAGTATAGGTTGGTTACTTATATTTAAAGAGTATACTTAATTAAAGAATTTATATTTTTAATATTTGAAATATCCATATTGTTAATTCGATATTTTAAAAATGTTGATTATAATTGATTATTATTATCAATGTTATCTTGCCATAATTCTTGTTAATGAGATTATTAATGTTATTGATATTATAGAGTATAAAAATAAAAGTATTTTATTTCTAGCATTGATTTTTCCTAAGAATTTATTATACTTATATATATATATATATATATAAATAATTTTTGGAAAATATTGGTAGAATGGTTTACCTAATAGGTGTCATCAAGACTGTGTGCACACAGGTAATGATTTTAGAGTCATGCCCTTGTTGAGAAATTTAATTATGAAGCCCAGTTGATACATAGCTGTCGGGCAATATGTATGAATTATGGGTAATTATTACTGGGACTGGTGGCAGGGTAGATGCTTAGCTCACAGGAACTGCTAGTAGTTATTGGAATAAGAGATTGACTATGGTTAATAGCTCAGTGGAAGCTTAGCTTTGGAAAACTGGCAGTCTTTGGATAAATAAGTGAGATGAATGGCTTATAGATTTGTAGTTTAGGGTTCTACCACTAATTTCCACCTAATTTATGTATTGATATTATTTTATTATTTTATCTTTTTATTATATATTTGTTTAAGTAAATGGTATTTAGAAGTCATGTTTTTAAGGAAGTTGCTAAATGAATATTTGGTGTATTTATATATATCCATATTTTTAAAAATGTATATTGGGATATATATAGGAAAAAAATTATTGATTTTCTTTAAATACAGTTTCTTAATAAATTTTGTAATAAATATTCTAATAAAAGATGGGTTTTAAACCAATACACATTGCTTTATATTCACTTACTTAGTGAGGTTTGACTACCCTTAATTATTTTTTCAGGAACTTGGTAGTCTACAGTTAGTTCACCATCTTTACGCTGGAATCATTCTTCACTGGTGGTATTATGTAGGTTAAATTAATGTTATTATGATTAATGTGTTAAAGATTTCATAATCTAAACACCGTAGTAGATTTGAATAGTTGTTGTTGTAGCTATAATTGTTTTGTATTAAGGTAGGGATTAGGTTGTGTTGGTGAATATTATAGACACTTGGTCTAATCAACCCACGATTTGGGAGCAAATCGTGGGTGCTCGATTTGATCGACCCACATCAAATCCTAATGATGAGAATTCAAAGCTTGAATACAAGTATGAAGCCCAAATTTGAGAGACTAAGGACCCAAAAACCTAGTTTAAATCGTCAAAAACCTAGCCCAAAATTGTCTGAACAGGCCTAAGTTTGCCTTGGCCCAATGCAGAGCAGGGCTAAAGACGTGCCACCTCTATTCAAAGAGGCGATAAGCTCTATGGTAACAATCGTAGAGATGATTGCCTTATTGCAGTGGCACTACCTCTGTGGTAGACCACTTACAGCTGCAGCCATGGTGGTTAAGTCAAATGGGCCCCACACCCTCCAGAACTTATTTTTGAGTGAGGAAGAGATTTTTAAGGGGAAGAAAAAGGCTATTGAGGCTCAATTATAGCTTAGGAACCTAGGGGCATGGATGATATTTAAAATAAAAATGGAAAAAGAAAGAGAAAGAAAAATGGGGAGGTTACCACAATGGTAGAATTGGTATTAAGAGGCTTAAGCAAAAAAAAAATTGAAAAGAGTTCATTTCCTTGAGAAGAAGCAGGTGAAAGAAGCTTGTTCTTAAGTGTTGCTAACTTCCAAGTAGAGTTCAATATCCAAAGCAATATTTGATGGTCAACTACTTTGTTAAAGCTCATACTTAAGTAGATACTATTTATTTCCTTAGCACCTTGATATTAGACTTTCATATGACTTAGTTTTTTCATTTATTTAGTGTGTATTTTGAGTTTATACCACTTGTTATGCCATATTATTAATATGATCTACTAGGGTGTTGAATGTAGTTGTAAAATAGCAAGTTTCTAATTATTAGCTTGCATGTCATTTTCTTAGAATAGAAGTTTAATCATTTTAAGAGTCGGGTTGCCTGTTGATCAAGCGACAACACTATGAAGGGGCGTCATTTTTTTCCATAAGGTGATCACCACTCAGACAAGGTGACCTATGCCTTTATTCTGAGATTTTTGTAATATGTATGCATGATTTTGATTCCCTGGGATGTTTAGGTTCTTATACTTTGTTTATTTGCATATGATTACCTCTACTATGTCTTCTAAGTTAATTTATTTAGTTCTTAACCTCTATTTGCATGAATTTGTTTTTAAATTGGTTTGAATGCCTTGTTTTGTAAATTGGTTTGAATGCTTTCTTTTGAGAGATTTTGCATATTTTGGGACTAATCTCCATTTAGGCTTCAAAGATCTAACATGTATTTCTTAGTGGGCCTTGAGCCTATAAAGTGCCATGGTCACCAACACTCAGGCGCACACTAAACCTCTCCACCTATAGTGGCGACTCCATTGAGGATAAAGAAGTTGATTCATGTGTTTTGTAATTTATCATCTTTAATTATTCCTTTATTCTTTTTGCATTCCTATTGCATTCACTATACTTCTTGCACACAATGAGCACTTTAAGTTAACTCGATGATAATCATTATTTTGCTACCTATGTTTCACTCAAACCTGGTGGTAGAGTCTTTAATTATTATGACTCATGACACATACCAATCTACGTTGTTTGACCCTTGAGTGGGGAGACGTATATGGAAATATGAGTGGGGAGATGTATATGGACATTTATTATTATGGGAGTCGAAGTCTAATACCCGAGACTTAAGCCCATATAATGGCCTAGCAATTTTCCTTAGGATTATCCCAAATATATGTGTATTTTGCCATATAATGGATGCTTGAAATAAAATCCTAAGCACATCAACAAATGACCCAAGGTAAAATGGGCCTTTATGCCCAATCCAAGCCCATTATAAAATAAACTATGTCAAGATGGGCCTTTCATGCCTATTTATAACCCATTTCAATTGGGCTTTAGCAGAGTAAGCTTATAATGCTAGTGATATTGGCCTATTAAAAGATGGACTTGGGCTTTATTTGAATCATTTTGAGGGATATCTTGCATACATCAGTTTTATTATCCCCCGTTGATAATTAAAACCCAGAACAAAAATCCTAGGATGAGAAACTCGCTAATGAACACATATGTGGAAGAAAAAAGGGTGGAGGTTATCATTTTTGAGGTTTCATGTTTTGTTTTAGTGATATGTGTAAATTAAGTGTGTTTATGTTTTTTCTTGAACACTTATTTTCTTTCTTCTTTGCTTTAAATAATAAAATGCATCTGCATATCATGCATACATGTCATGCATATTTCTAACCTATAGCATTGCAGTTATAGATCCTTCAAACTCGTCTGCTTGGATTCGCTCCACCTTTGGCCGACTAATTAGACATTAAAAATAGAAATGGCAGGGAACTTTGATCCTAAGGCATTTAAGGCACAATTGAAGGAGGAGTGTTCACTGAAACCCAGTCTATGATGAAGGAAATGATAGGGGAGATAACCAAGCTCGTTAGAGAAAATTACCACCTAATGCACAACCAACCAATCCCATTGATCTTGATAAGGAAATCCACAGTAAGAGAAAGGGAAGAAGATGATGTGACAGTATTAGCTAACCCATAAAAAATAAAGGGTATGAATCTAAGGGAGAATGTGGAACAAGTTGAGTGGGCTAAGAACATGACTAAGGTAATGAGTCAAATGTAGATGATGATGAAGGAGAAAAACTTGGATGCCCATTTGGACTACACTAATTTAAGCCTGGAAAGGGAAGATGATCCACTACCATGGAAGTTTAAATTCCCTCATATGAAGAAGTTTTCAGGGACTGAGGATCCCTGTTTACATCTGAAACAATATGTGACCTATATGAAAGCCACCAAATTGACTACATCCCAGATAGTCAAACAGTTCCCTATGTTATTGAAGGGTGCACCAATCCATTGGTACTACACCTTAGAACCACACATTTAATTTGATTAGAAGGAGTTATGTGGGGCCTTTGTGAAATAATATGGCCTCAATGTGCGACTAGAGGTTTCTTGGAAAGATTTGCAAAATACTAGGCAAAGGTTCAATTAAGCCTTCACTGAGTACTTGACCCGGTGGATGTGTTCAATTGGTAATAACAATAGAAGGATATGTTCTAGCACTGTCTAAAAACTTAAAAGACCTTGGGATATGAAATTTTAAAGAACTATATAAGTTTGGAGTCCGGAAAGAATTAGATTTGGCCTAAGAAAAGAGATTCTTTGGCAGGAGGTTTGGGGCCATAAATGAAGTTGGTTTTAGTAGCAATGTACAAATAAACACTATTAGATAACCAAGTAGCAATATGCAAGCTAGTGCTTTCTGACGACCTTGACGATTCTCTAACCTCGAGAGGCCTATGTCAAAGATCCTTATGAAGCTAATTGAAAAGAAGCTTCTGTGACCCTTACCTCAAAGATCACCCATACCAAATGCTGACCCTAAAATTTATTGCAAATTCAACCAAAACATTGTCCATCACATTGATGAGTGCATATAATTAAGAAATGAGATCCAAGACCTGATTGATGTAGGAAAAATCACTGATCCTGATAGTTGAAAACCAAACACTCAAAATAATTGTCTGTCTCATTACTGCAATGTACCACCACCTAACCCAATTATCCTCATAATCAACGCAAGATTGATAGAAGAGGAAGTCCTAAACTTTTTCATCAATGCCACCCCTAGCTCACCAAAATCTAAACCCAATAACCTGAACCAAAATGAACAACCCACAAAACTTGCTATGAACATAGTGGAAATTTAGAGTTCTAACGACTAACATGGGAATGTAATTGATTTATGGAATAATGAGGAGAATGAGGGGAACCAATTAGTTGAGAAATTTGAAGAAAAAGGGAAAGAGGTTGAGATTGCAGAACCTAGATCAGTAAAGGAAGGGGATTTGGAAAAAGAAGAAGGAGTGGAAGAAGTAAAGAAAGAAGGGGTTATTGCTAGTGTTTGGGAATCGTTAATGCATTTAAAAGATCATCAAGAAGCACTAGCCTTAGCTTTGGATTAGAAGAGGAGTTCCATTAGCTATACTCCTGAACAAATGGTGTACTTGATAATGGAAACCCCTCAAGGAACCATTGTATTCTTTGATGAAGATTTGCCCTTAAAAGGAAGGGATCATCATAAGGCTTTATTCATCAAGGCTGAGGTAAAAGGCAAAATGACTTGTTATGTGATGGTAGACAATAGCTTTGCTATTAATGTGTGCCTACTGAAGATTCTACTAAAGTTGGGACTGAGTGTAATAGACTTGAAACCCTCTGAGGTAATCACCAAGGCCTATGATGACACAAAAAGGCCAATCGAAGGGACATTTAGAGCGTTAGTCAAAACTAAGCCTATTAAGACTTAGGTCAATCTCCATATGATCGACATCCTTATGCCTTTTGCAATACTATTAGGAAGGTTGTGGTTCTATCCTCTAAATGTTGTACCATCCACAGTCCATCAGAAAATCAAGTTCCTGCATAAGGGTAAGGTATTAGCATAAGTGGTATGCCCTAGAGTCCAATCATATATTTGACATTTTAAATTATCCCAAATGGTAATAAAATAATATTCTATTATTTAAAGTATTTATTTAATTAAATATTTATCCATTAGTATAATGTTAAATAAATTTCTTATCAAGAGTTGATAATATGAGCTACAAATTTATTTAGTACATATGCTATAAAATTCTTCATAGTTGACTAATTAATATTTGGATAATATTAATTAAACTATCACCTCTATCTATTTTCCTTGTTTAGTATGTGATACTAATAATGGGAGGTAGTGAGTCTCATACTACTTGACATGAGATATCAAAATAGACATGTGGATACTCATGTGATGGGTGGATCGACATGACATTAGATTTGTGCTTGCATGGATATTCACTTATAATCAACAATCATAATTTAGGTCATAATGGTGCATATAGTCCTTTGACCTGAGGTAACACGATCATTCACATTAAAGTGGTTAAGGTTTATTACCGCTTACATACTTGTGTTAATCATACATGAGTATATGGTGTGTTGTGGCTCTAGTCGTTTAAGTGTAGGGATAAGTATTCAACCAAGATGGGATTTATTGCCTCGAGTGAATCAGGATAAGATCTTATGCTATCTAAGTTCTTTCTTGATCAATAAGTTCATGGCTAGGACAAATATGACATGAACTAAAAGAGTTTCTGTATTGTTTATATTTTATTAAGAATAGAACTTAAGATGAGGTCATATGATATAACTATTAGAGTTTGACTAAACCATGGCTCTAGGCTATATCGGGATATTCTAATAAAGGGATTTTAGTGCACGGTAATTATGACCAAAGGGTTCATATGAATCAATACATGCATTCATTTTTAATTGGGTGGTTGTGATATCGATGTTTGGGGTCACTCACAACTTATGAGAACTAAATGTGCATAATTGGGATTTTCACATTTAGACTTGAAAAGAGTTTCAAATAATGTCAAGTGTTGATATTATCTTCTCATTGCCAATTAGACATGAACCGAGTAAGTCACACCTAAAAGAGTTTCACCAAATCATCATCAATATTAATTTAATTATTAATTAAAGTGTTTAATCAAATAATTAAGATTAATGGAATTAGATTTATGCTTTAAGCAATGATTCTAGCATATCATGAAATCCAATTCAAGTCAAGGGTTTAATTATTAATTTATACTTAATTAATATAAGATATTAATTAAAGTATTAAATTAATAATATATATGTTGTTTTTATTTAGGCTTGGATTAATAGTCTAAGAGTTTGGGCTTAGGCACAAAGAGTTTTAGACCAAAGATTAATCCAAAATAATGTGAAAGCTCATAAACCTAATCTTGGCCCATTTGTATAATGGATTGGGCTTAGGCCAAATGTTGGCCCAATTACCAAACCTAAGTCCATATAAAATGATGTAGGCAAAATTGGCATATTAGGCACATTATCTTTAATGTGTAAAATGTTGAGTTTGGTAAAAGAAAAGGTTAGGTTAAATGTACTTATCACATTGATAAGTGTGAGAGGATGAATTTAGACATTATACATAAGATGTATTTTCTGCATTCTTCTTTGTACACTAGTGAGTTACTTATACAAATTGTATACTTACTTTGTTAAGTTGCATGCTTGTGATGTCATGGGTAATGTCAAGAGGTGCCTATGATGTCGTGGATGATGTTAAGATGTTTTCTTATGATGTCATGGATGATGTCAAACTGTGTGCTTATGATGTCATGGATGATGTCAAGAGGTGTGTTTGTGATGACATGGATAATGTCAAGAGGGTGCTTATGATGTCATGGATAATGTCAAGAGGTGTGCTTGTGATGTCATGGATAATGTCAAGAGGGGTGCTTATGATGTCATGGATAATGTCATGAGGTGGTTGATTTCTTTATATATATGGCCTAAGAAATTTACAAAGAATGGTGAGAAACACCAAAAATAGAAACAACATTTGGTAAACATAAACCCTAGTGTTCTTGCATGGAGATTAAATTAGTGCAAGATTTATGAGGGTCATTTGAGAGGGCACTTGCTACTAGCTAAATCAAGGTAAGAAGGTGATTGGTGAAGCTTTGGTGTTTCAAGTTAGAGGCCTAACACTTAAGCACCTAATTTTAGGATAGTTGAGTGTGGGTATGACAGAGGACTCCAATGATGAAAATATTATAAATAGATCTTCAACACTTAAAGTTTGAAACCTCAAAAGTCTAAATGCATTTTGAAAAGAGTTTAATTGGTTTTTTAAAGGAAATTATGATGTTTTCTTTAAGGACCCAATTGAAAAGTTTAAATTCTTTCAGGGGTCTTTCTATAATTAAAAGCTAAAAAAAAATTCGATCGAAATTATGTAATTGTGATCAGAATTATATAATCCTGGTCGGAACGAAATGGTTTCTGTATGTATTTTGGATTTTATGTAAATAAAAAATATTGTTTTCTAAATTTTGATTAGTTAAATAATATTTTTCAGGAAATCAAAAGTCCTTTTTAAATCAAATATTTATCACTGTGAAGAGGGAAGTCACAATATGATACGTCTTTTAGTTAGGGTTTTCTATATAAACCCAATTCAAACTCTCCTAGGGGGAGCTTTTTTTTTTTTAGGGGGGGAGGGAACCTTTCCCTTTTCCTAGACCTTTTTTGGAGGTTTTCACTTTTCTTTTTATGTAGTGTTCAATTAAAAATATTTTTTTTGTGAAGTATTTGTTCTTTGAGGAAGAAGTAGTAGCCTATTGGAAAGGAGAACATCAAGTATTGAAAGTCCATTTAAAAGGTAACAGTGATTTATATTAGCTTGAGAGGTAAATCAATACGGCATCCATACCATCTCATCTCTTACTTTCTTCTATTTTTTATTTGATTATTTTGGTTCCATTAAATTTTAACTTTATTTAATTTTTATTGTTATTTTGTTTATTCACTAACCATTGTTTATTTTTGTGTTTGTGTTGATGATTATGGAGAGAGAGTTAAATGAGGAGTTTAGAGAACAAAATCAATGAAGATCCATTGAATGCCAAGGATTGAATTTTGTAGCCAAATATAGTTTTTAGGTTTTTATTTATTTATTTATTTATTATTTTGTTGGTTGCTTTATTTTTTATTTTTTATTTAAGGTTGTATTAATTTTTTTTATATTTTCAGTACATCATTGTAATAGCCCTAATAAATGGGAAAAATGAAATCATGTGTGTGTGGTTGTGTGTTTATTTTAATTAACTGGGTAGTAAAATTAGGATTTTAATTGGGTGATTAATTAAAATGGATGGCTATAGAGATAAATAGATTTTTTTAATTAAAATTGAATTAGATTTAAGTGGATAGAATTAAGGTTGTTTGTTAATTATTTTATTTATTAATAATTTATTATTTAAGATCACTTTAACTAAATTAGGTTTTTTAGAAATAAATTTAATTGATTGTTTGATCTTTTATTTGATTGTCTTGGTGTTTTTTTTAATGTTTTGGGCCTGTTTATTTCTTTTATGTGTTTTGGGCTCTAAACTCATGTTAGACTCTAACCCATTTAATTAATTTTAGATTTAGGAAGTTCCTTTTGGCTATCTTTTAATTAGCTCATTTCATTTAATAGGTTATTAATTAATTAGGTATAGATTTTAATTAATTAAAATTCATTTTAGGCCCTTAATTAATTAGAAGTTAGGTTAGGGATAACTTAGTCCCATTTAGTTAATTAGATATAGGCCTACTTTAGTTTAATTTAATTTATTTAGACTTAGCCCATTAAATTAAAGCCTTTTCCATAATTTATAAATTTAAGACTACCTTAGAATTAAAACACGTAGAATTAAGCCCACTAATTTAAATATTTCATAATTTGTAGATTTAGGCCGATTTTAAGAATTAAAATAAATAGACTTAGGTTTACCTAATTAAAATTAAATAGGAATTAGGTCCATTAGTCTTTAGGGTCACTTGTAAATTAAAATATGTAGATTTAGCCCGTTTAATTAAAAGCGATGTATATTAGACTAACTTAAGGATTATAAACTTAAATGAATGCATTATTTACATGTACTTTTCATGACTAGTTTGCTTAGAGTTGATTGTTTAAATAAGGGTTTATATGAAATTGCATGTAAATAGAGGATAAGATAGTAATTCATAAAGTAATTCTAAATGAACATAAGACTGAAAGAAGTTAGTATTCCATATCTAGAATCTCCTGGTTATGGTGCTAGTTTTCTTGTAGAGAATTGAGTACTAACATTTTTTATTTGTCCTAGTTATTACCCTGGGTGGCGACTCTTTATCTCCACGCCATGTCTTTATGATAGTGGTTAGTGTGTTCTCTAGAGCCCTGCGCTCAAATAGTATCATGGTTGCTAAAATCTTAAGCGCACGCTAAACCCTACTGTCTACATTAAGCATTTAATTTAAGAGTTGAACCAAAGAATCCAAAGCTTATAGAACACTTATGATCTACATCAAACTTAGGAGATTGTAAGTATTCTTGAACTTAGACTTCCTATGTTATTGTTTTACATATTGATTTGTAGTTTAGCTATGTGTAAAATGCAAAATGTAAAATGGATCTATGGGAATTGAAATCTTCATGTGTTGAAGGGTTATGCAAGTGAAATTTTTAAAATTTCACCCTATCTAAGGCATGTGCTAACCATACTTAATTTTTGCATAACCATTTCCTTTTATAAGGTTATTACTATTTTGGTAGAAATTGAAGTCACTGTAGCTACATTGAAGTGAGCCCCCAAAGAAATCCCTATCAGCCCAAGTTTTGAGGTCCGTATGATCTATAAAGATGAGAGGGATAAGAAGGTCTTAAGCATAATGCAAAACATGAAATTCATGCCTAGTGTAGGATTAGGAAAGGACCAGAGTGGACCACCGGGCTTTATGGAGCGCAAAGTACTAATTTTTAAGTACGAAGTAGGGTATAAAGGACAAGATGATTCTAAGGGAGAATTGGATATTTGGGAATAACTTAACAATTTAGAAAAGGAAGCTGTAGTAGAGAAGAAAGATTTGTGGAATACTTTTATGAGAAAGGGTACCAATTATTTGTACACTAGAACTCCTAAACCTATGCTAATGGCTGGAGAAGTAATTATGGGTTTTGAAATCTTCTATGAGTTTGTGAATGGGGTAGAGAAAGCTACGATTAATGAAACTCCTATGGAAGACCTTGTGTTGACCGAGGAAGAGGGACTGGAAGAGAACACTACTACTCTAGAGGCGAAGGATACTGTTGATCAAGACAAGGCACTGGATCTTGAAACTTACATCCTTAACTCTATCATGGATTTGTTTCATGATGATGATTTTGATGTTTTACTTTCTTCTTTCTTTGAGATTGTTGACCTTTTCTTTACCAAAGTGGATGCAATGAAGTCTAACTTTGCTTATTTTTGTGATGTGTTTCCTAATGGTTATTTTATTTATGATGACCATTTCATGCATATATTTGACATTAATTCCATGAAAAATGAATCATTTAATTTAGGTACAAATGACAATCCTAAGAATATAATGCTTGGTTATGATTTAACTCATGATAAGAGAGAAAAATGAAAGAGATATTAACAAAAAGATAGAAAGTGTTCGCTTTGGGTTACGAGGATATGCTTGGTATTGATAGGAGATCGTAGTCCCTACATATCCTTACATATCACTAATTAAGCAAAAATAGAGAAGGCTGAGGCCAAAATATGTTCTTTTGATCAATGAAGAAATCAAGAAGTAGTTAAAGGTAAAGTTTGTGGAAGTGGAGAGGACACCCAATGGTTGGCAAACATTGTACCTATACCGAAGAAGGATGGAAGGGTCATAATGTGTGTGGATTATAAAGACTTGAATAAAGTTTGTTTGAAAGTTGACTTCCCATTGCCACATATCAACACACTGGTCAATAGGGAAGCTTCCAGTGCAATGTATTCTTTGATGGATGGATTCTCAAAATATAATCAAATCATGATGGCGGTAATGGATAAGTTGAAAATGTCATTCACCACAGAATAGGGTATCTACTGTTACACTATCATGCCATTTGGGCTTAAGAATGTATGAGCTACTTACTAGAGGATGGCCACCACTCTGTTGCATGATATGATTCATAGGGAGATAGAGGTGTATGTCGATGACATGATGGTAAAGTCTACGATCATAGAGGGACATTTTGAGGCATCGAAAAAGTTCCTAGCAAGGGCAGAGAAGTAAAATCTAAGTTTGAACCTAAAGAAATATGTTTTTGGGGTGAGGTCTGGTAAATTGCTAAGACATAATGTCAGCCAAAAAGAATAGAAGTGGACCTAAATAAAGTCAAAGCGATCAAGGAAATGCTTGCACCAAAGAATGAGAAAGAAGTTAAATGGTTTATCGGACGGTTACAATACATCAGTAGATTCATAGCTAAGTTGACTACAATCTACGAACCAATTTTCAAGCTACTGAGAAAGAATCAGCTAGTGATCTAGGATGATAAATGTCAATAAGCTTTTGAAGCTATCAAGAATTATCTGATGAATCCTCTAGTTCTATAATCGTTACAGCCGAGAAAGCCATTGATCCTTTATCTGGCCATTGAGAAAGATACGATAGGTGCAATGTTGGGTCAGGAAAGTGAAGGGAAGATAGAGCACACTGTGTACTATTTGAGTAAGAAGCTTTTGCAGTATAAAACAAGTTATAGTCTTGTAAAGAAGACATGTCTAGCTATGATTTGGGCAACGAAGAAGCTTCAGCACTACTTTTAATCTTACAGAGTACAAGCAGTCTCTAAACACGATCCCCTCAGATATCTCTAATAGACCCCATCTCTTATAGGAAAATTGGCTAGATGGCTAGTTTTGCTCACAGAATTTGACATAGACTATATAGCAAAGAAAGTGGTAAAAGGAAGAGCAATAGCAGAATTTCTAGCTCAAAACCTAGTAAATGACAAACATAAGTGGGAATTAGAGTTTCCTGATGAACATTTAAGGGCAATAGAGGTGCAAGGCTAGCAAATGTACTTTGATGAAGTTGTAAATAACAAAGGAGCCAGTATCGATGTAATCTTGACCACAACAAAGGGAGAAATGATCCCAATGGGAAAAGACTCAAATTTGAAGTGATGAATAACCAAGTTGAGTATAAAGTGTGCATTTTTATATTAAAGTCATTGTGCAGTGTGGGGGTAGAAAATGTCACTATTTATGGAGATTCTATATTAGTGGTAAGACAAGCTTTTAGAGAATGGAAGTTGAAAGAAGATAGACTACAATTGTACTGGGATTATTTGACTATTGTCATGCTATCCTTTGTTCAATGAAAATTCATCCACCTACTAAGAGAGGGGAATTAGATGGTAGATGCTCTAGCTACATTAGCTTCTATGTGGTAGAGTGGGAGGCAAATAATAGTTAAGTCTCTGATTCTAGTCAAATCTCGAACTCCTTGTTATGAAGAGATAAGGGTAATGCCAGTTGATGTTGTCATTGAGAAGCCTTGGTTTTATGAACTGCAAAAGTATTTAAAAACGAGATAGTTTCTAAAGGATGCTGAAAAGAAAGAGAGAATGTATCTATGAATGCTATCTCGGTAATTTATTAGTTACAATGGCATGCTGTATAAAAGAATGCCTACTGGGGTTTATTTGAGTTATGTTAACAAAAATAAAGCTCTGAGGCTGATGGAAGCAGTGCATGAAGGAGTCTACAGGCCACATATAAATGGGACAGTCTTTGCAAAGAAGATTGCTCATTAGGGTTACTTTTAGCTAACTATGGAAACAAATTGTGTCAAGTTTGTAAAAAAGTGCCATAACTATCAAACTTATGGAGACGTCAGTCATCTACCTTATATGGAACTTCAAGGAATGACTTCTCCATGGCCCTTCGCTATTTGGGGAATTGATATAATAGGAGAGATAAGGCTAAGAGCATTAAATAGTCATTGATACATTGTAGTGGCAATCCATTATTTCTCCAAATGTGTCAAAGTTGAGTCTTATACTACTATTGTCTCAAGATAAATGGCAAGGTTCATCGAGAAAAATATAATTTGCAGATATAAGTTGCCCTATCACATCATCATTGACAATGGTGTTCAGTTTCGAGCAGAGACAGTTGCCTTGTTAAAGGATTACAAGATTGAACATCACCGATCATCCCCGTATAGGTCACAAGTGAATGGGGCAATGGAGGCTGTAAAAAAAAACATGAAGAGGATCCTAGCCAAGATGTTGGAGAATTATTAAGACTAGGCTGATTATATGTAATTCACATTATGGAGATATATAACTACTATAAGGATGTCAACTGGTGCACTCCATACTCCTTAGTATATAGGTGTAAGTCAGTATTGCCAGCAGAAGTTGAGATTTAATCATTAAGGGTTCTTTTAAAATCCAAAATCTGAGAATATCAGTGGGTGGAGGTCGATTAGTGCAGTTGACACTATCGAATGAGACAAGAGTGAAAGTAATGTATCACTCCTAGTTGTATCATAAAAGAATGGCTCGGGCTTATAATAAGAAGATTAAACCTAAAAAGATCAGAGAAAGGGATTTGGTGCTAAAATTCATGAAGCCGATCATAATTGATCCACGAGGCAAGTTTAAGCCAAATTGGGAAGGGCCATATTTGGTGAAGAAATTATTCTCCAAGGGTGTCGCTATCCTATCAGACTTGGAAGGAAATGAATTTAGAGAGCCCATCAACTTAGACTAGCTTAAGAAATACTTTCTATAAAAGTGTCATTTGGGAGAAAACCTCATAAAGAGGCTGCCTAAGAAAAAATTAGAGACAAAAAAGAAAAAAATTTAAAAGTCTTACTATGTTGAAAACCTCATAGAGAGGTAGACCATGCAAAAGTTAGGGATAAGTAAAAAAAGAGAGAGGGTAGGAAAATGGTTGATTAGAAAACTTGTAAGGCAATCTAACCAACAACATGAGCTATGTCAAAAGCAAAATGTATATGCATCTTGTGCTTGAGCTAAATGAAATAAGATTGCTGAAATTACTATTACACATTGCATTAAATATTTATTACAAATCATCTAACTGCTATAAAGGGAAATTCTATCGAACAAAAGTGAAATAATGACTTAATTCATAAGCTAATTTTGTTTACTTTTCTTTTATTGAGCACCCATGATACTAAATGCTTGTATGGATCATCGGTAAATAAATCTCCATTGTAGTTAATGTTTTCCTAAATGCTTCTTCATGGCTAAGTACTAGCCAAGTTATCCATAAAGTTTTGAGAAAGAGGACCTGGTTCAAATGCATGGATTAGTCCTACACTCAACTATTTTTTACCATACTGACTGCAAAGATGAGTAGGGTCATAAAATGTAACGAAATGAAGGCCAGCTATTGGAACATAGTGGGTATATAATATGATAGTCATGAATTGTAATCTTTACCATGGACATATCCAGCCAATCAGAGTCTCAGGAAATGTTGATACCTAACTCTGGGCATCTTCGAGGATAGGGTACGGCTTCCTGATTCAACAATGTTTGGCCCTGTAATGTACAATGTTTTGAGAAGGTTCAAGCTGCCCTAGCTTCTCATGAAGCCACATCTATAAAAGCAATGAAAAAATAAAAAAATGCCAAGAAAATAAAGGGTGACAATGAGAAATAAAGAATTACCTCCAACAAGAATAGGCTTCCCAAAAATCGCCTGTTTGATGAAAGGCTATCCAGGCCAATAATGGTTTATGCCAAGATGAGGGGGAAGAGGTTAAGTCCATTTTCTACTTGGTCTAGGATATAAAGGATTTTGGTATCACAATTGCCAAAATTAGAGACAAGCAAGAATTGAGTATACAAGTAAAGAGACATCATTTGAGGCCAATAGACTTTACCTTCATCTACACCTGCAATGATGTTGAGAAACGACTCCAATTCAACCTCTGAATTAAGGATATACTATTATAAAAGTTGAGATGGAAGGTTAAACATCTGAGCCATCTGATATCGAATGGAATGTGGATCCAGGACTTTAAGGATAGGAATTATGAGTTGATAAAAGGAGTCCAAGCTACATCCAAGGATAGCTTCGAATTCTTTGGACAGGGCATAGATTTCTACTGCACTAAACCAGAAGATGTGTTTGTAAGGATCCTAGAATTGAGATACAACATGAAGAAATAAGAAGCTAATTTTCCTTCCATCAAGAGATTTAAAAAGGACAAGTCAAAAGGGCTCCAATCTTGCCCAAGAGTTGCCAGCTAAGCTCTACATGATAGTTTGCAAGTATTTGAGGCATCTTTAAATCATAATTCAAGTTGTAAGTGATATTTAGATATTCAGAATGTGTTTTGGGGCATTTCAAGAGGAGAAGGAGTTCTTAAATTAGATTTGAAAAGTTAAGTCAGTCACAGACTATCACTAAGTCAACTCTTTTTTATAGAGGTGACACCTCATTGTTAAAAGGCGATCGCCTCTTCAGTAGAGGATAGAATGGTGATCACCTCTTTAGCAAAAAAATAGACATGCATTCAATGTAAAGTTACATTATTTCAACTAGAAATGTGAGGCTAAATCGCTCAAATGTATTCATGTGGATGCAAAAGAAGGAATTAAATAGTAGAGGAAATGTAATCATCCAAACATTCAGCCAAAACAGAGAAATGAAATGCAAAGTTCTAAAAATTCCCAAAAAAATAAACTACCAACTCTGTTTAGGGCCTATCTTAACTATCTTTAGTTAAAGCATTAGATTCAGTGCCGTCAAGGTCACCTCCAAAGTTTCCACCTTCTCCGGTCTCCTCATCACTACTCTCCTCATCAATTTAGAGTACCTCGATCTGTAGCTTGAGAGTAGTGATCCTAGCCTAACTAGCTTCATCGCGATCCTATTCAAAAAAAAACTTTAGGTTAGTAAATCATACAAGCATGCATACATATAGATGTAGGGGATATCTTTACCCTCCACTGTTAGGTGACAGCCATCATATGATCCCTCAGAGCCTCGGTTATATGATACATGTACATCCCTTAGCTCAGGGAAATTTGCATCAATAGTAGGATGTTAAAAATTAACAAATGCATTAAGAATGATCTAAGGTGCAGGTTAAAAGCAAACTTACATGGGTAGCACCCTTTGGGATGCAAGCTGGTGTGAGCTCATCATCCAAAGTTAGGAACTAATGGGATAGCTCTCTTGGAGGAACCCAACAATGAACAAGCAGATCATGAGTGTGAGCAAAGCTACCAGCAATGATCTCAGAGGCATAAATAGTGGGAGGTCTCATATGCTCAGCTCCAACTAAGGTCCCCTCTCTATGTGGATCTCTAGGGGTCTCTCTCACACACAGAAGGCCTAACATGAACCGTTAGTCTAGCGAGTGTAGCCTAAGAATAAGGAATTATATTAGAATGGCACTATTATAAGACATGAGTCAAGCATTGAACACTTACCTGAGAAGTGGAGGGATCAAACAGAGGTGCCATTTATAAGATATGGGTCAGAGCAAAATCGATATATCAGCTCTTGATCAACATGGTATGATCCACAACTGGTGAACTAATGACAGCCTGGGCAAGATTGTCACCCTCCAACTCATGCATCCAGAGCATGCTACTGAGAGGAGACTTGGGTACACACCTGGCCCTAGTGCCTCCACTCCAATTGAGGATCTGCTTATTGAGGTAGTAGACTCGATAGCTTGGCTTACACAGAAGGACCCTCCTTTAGGACAGCAGCCTAAAATGGGTCATCTCTACATTCCACCTGTCTTTGTGACCCCACAAATTATTCTGGATCTACAAAAATAACAAAAGGTAAGCAATTTAAATTTGTGAAAATTACTAACATAGTTAATCAATTGTTTTAGGTACCACATCATATGTTAACAAGTTTTGGTGCAGTTGATGGATATGAACTCAAGTCAGGTTTTTCTTCAGGACCAGCTAGCACCCCATCTTTGAATGGCCAGAAGCTTGTCCGCTATGCGAGTCGCCCCAATAAGCAACTCTAACTCCATCGCCTAGACTTATAAGAGAAGCAACGTTAATAAGATGTTTAGTAAATAATAATATAAATTAATTAATCAAGAAAGAGGAAAAAGCTTACCAAAATGACATGCTAAAATCTGTAAAATCTCTTGGCTCTATGCACTATATCGTCCACGCTCTTATACAAATAAGCCAAGGCATAGCTGTCCAATCATAGGAGGCCACCAAATCTAAATCCCATAGTGGTGGTAGAAACATCATGTCAGTGTCAATGAAGAGAGTGGTACCGAGCAGATAGACCAAGAAAGCCTACACCACTTGATCCATCTGGCATGGAGTGACTATCTCTATGATTCTCTCTTGGGTGTAGAAGCTCTGGATTGAATCACGCTTGATGGTCTATGATCCCTTCATGTCTGGGAACAAACTTAGATGATGCTCAATGAAAGCGGCCTTCTTAAGAGTTTGCTAATGCGAACTAGTATCAAGAGGGACGAGATCCCTAACATATGCTATCCCAGTGATGGTCGTAAAGGAAATAGGATCCAGAGTGAGCTCTCTAAAGGGGAGGTGAAAGGTATGAGTCATCTCGAACCACCGCTCCATAAACACATGGAGGGGTTAATAATCAGTCCAACCTTGCTCCACAAGAAGTACAACAACAAAATTATTAAACCCGATCTCCTAGAGCTGGTCCTTTTGGCCTTCCATCAGGTCATTGAAGAAGACATGAGCTCTATGGAAGTTCCTGGTACCTTTAAATGTCTAGGCATCAACCTATAAGAAAATTAAGGAAGTTAAAATAAATTACAGTTGAATTTGAGTTGTTTCTCTAAAAAAATAATAATAAATAAAATTTGAACAAAAAAGAAGCTAGTCACCCTACCACAGAGGCATAGCACCTCAGCAATGAGGCAATCACCTTTATGAAAGAGGCAATCACATTTCCTGCTCAGAGGTGAATCACCTCTAGGTGATGAAGCAATCACCTCAGTAATAAGGCAATTGCTTCATTGTAGAGGTAAACACCTTTGTGCAATGAAAGAACAATAAGACAGTTTTCAAGTTTCAATTAATTTCATAAAATTCAATAATAATTTGCCCTATTTGTAATCCTAGATGATAAACTATCATAAATAAGTGCTAACCTGGTATAAATTGTAGAAACAATGAGAGGATTCAAACACTAACCTCTTTAATTGCGAGGGAGCAAATGTGGGTTTTTAAATCCTCTAAGAGAGGAATATGATTTCCCCAAATCAATATGAAGTTGTGAGGCATGCTAGGAGGAGGTGGAATACGATCCTACCCAGGCATGGGAGGAGTCCTCTCATCGTCCATTTTTAGATACGTGTGAGCGTAGGAAAGAGAAGAAAAAGAAAAGGAGAAGGAGGAAGGAAAAGAGGAAAAGAGGAAAAAGTGGGAGAAGAGATCCTTCTATAGGTAAAAAAAAAGACGTGGAAATTAGGAATTGAAGAGAGATGAATGAATGATGATGACAAGTGAAGATGATGAAAATGACGCATAATGATGACGAATGAATTTTTCATTTCGAATGAACCTGAGGCGATTAATAGATTAAGGCTTTTGATTCTGGTCGAAGCACCAATTAATAACATCTAATTTGGTTGGCCCTTGTATTGAGGGCAAACTGTGCATTCAATTTGATCGATCACATCCAAGGACATGCTATGGATTTTCTCTGATCGAAGCATCAGTAATAGAGGCGACTAACCAGGTAATGAATTCCTAGAGTTTGTAATGAAATATAGATTAATCGAGCAATGAATTCTCAAAGTTTGTGGTTTACCAAGTGACTGATTGGGCTAGGAAAACCCATGAATCACATTTCAAATGAGTGACTGATCGGGCCAGGAAAACCCATGAATCACATTTTAGATAAGTGACTGATCACGCTAAGAAAACCTATGAAAAACATTTTAGATGAGTGACTGATCAAGCCAGGAAAACCTGTGAATAAAGTTTCTTAAGTGGAAAGAGGGCCAGGAAAACCCAAGTTTCACACCAAAGCTATAATAAGTGGCTAATTGGGCTAGGAAAACTCGAGGATCATGGTCATATTTTAAGTCGAAGCACTTACCTCTCGAGTGAAGCTCAGAGTCCAAGTATGCTACCTCTTTACTATTGCTTTTATTTGCATTGTGCATGTGATTTTCTTAAAAAATTACTTTTCATTTGTTTTGTTTTTTGACAAATAAGGGGGAAAATTGTAGACACCCAATTCGATCGGCCCATGATTCAAGAGCAGACCGCAAGTGCTTAGTTTGATTAGCCCCAATTAAAGCCCAATGATGAGAATGTCAAGCTTGAATACAAGTTGTCCAAATTTTCAAATGGACTTGGGAGCTCAAGAACCTAGCCCAATTTGTCAAAAACCTAGCCCAAATCATCTAAACCTAGCCTAAAATTTTCTAAACAAACCTAAGTTTGCCTTGGCTCACTTAGCACAATGCAGAGTAGGGCCAAAGAGGCAATCACCGCATTACAATGGTACTACCTCCATGGCAAACCATTTATAGTTACATTTGATGTAGTTGTAGCCATGGTGGTCAAATGGGATGGGCCCCACACCCTTCAGACCTAATTTTTATATGAGGAAGAGTTTTTTAGGGGAAAAAAGGCTATTGAAGCTCATGATGTTCTAGGAACCTAGGGGTATGGGTGAGACTTGAGATAAAAATGGAAAAAAAAAAAGAAAAAAGGGGGAGGTTACTAACGTTATGGAGGACTAGCATTAAGTGGCTTAAGCAAAAAAAAATTGAAAAGAGGGTGAGAGGCGCTGAAACTAGGGGGGACATTCTTGAGACGAAAAGGAGTTCAAGTTTAATAGTCGATGCATTATTTATCTCTGAGGGCCAACTACTTTGTTAAAGCTCATACTTAATTAAGTCTTATTTATCTCTTAGCACCTTGATATTAGACTTGCATATGACTTATTTTGTTTATTATTTAGTGTATATTTTGAGTTTATACCACTTGTTATGCCATGTTATTTATATGATCTACTAGGGTGTTGAATGTAGTTGTGAAACAACAAGTTTCTAATTGTTTTCTTGCATGCCATTTGGCTAGAATAGAAGTCTAATCATTTTAAGATTTGGATTGCATATTGATCAAGCAACACCTCTATGAAAGGGCGTCACCGCTTTTCCACTCAAACAGGGCAACCCATGCCTTTGTTCTATGATTTTTGTAATATGTATGCATGATTTTGATTCCCTAGCAAGTTTAGATTCTTATACTTTGTTTATTTGCATATGACTGCCTCAACCATGTCTTGTAAGTTAATTTATTTAGTTCTTAACCTCTATTTGCATGAACTTGTTTTGTAAATTAGTTTGAATGCTTACTTTTAAGAGATTTTGCATATTTTAAGACTAATCTTTGGGCATTTGTAGGATCCTTGAGACTGATCTCCTTAAATCATTAAGGATTTGTAACTTAATTAGTTCTTGAAAGTTTTTCATAGGTCTAAGAACTAGTCTAGTCTTGGTTTATCTTTGGTATATTTTTAGTATATTTTTTATTTATTATATTTTTATTTGTGTAGAAATGTTGTAACCCTTAATCCCTTTCCCCTTTGAATTCCAATGTATTGTTTTGATTTATTATTTTAATGAGCTTCAGGACTTTAAGGCATAAAATTAAGCTAATATGCAAGCATGGACTTAAGTGTAAAATTGAACAATTGATTAAGGGCAATTCCAAATTACATTTAAATAAAGGAATAATTGGATAATTAAAGGAAATAAATACAAAACACAAATGGAGGCCGATCGCAAAGTCGGGTGGGCATTCAAAAGCCCATACCCAGTTTCTGAACCCATTCTCTGATGATGACTTCTGGGAACCTCTATAGGATCCAGATGTTATACATTGTATCCTAGCTTTTATCCAAGTGGCAACCATTTAGGCTTCAAAGACCTAACATGTATTTCCTAATGGGCCTTGAGCCTACACAGTGCCATGGTCGCCAACACTTGGGCACACGCTAAACCCCACCGCCTATAATTGGGAGTGTATTTACACTTTTACAAGTGTTGGTTTTGTCCTGGTACAGAGGAAACTCTACCAGTTTTGTCTTAGAATATTAAAGTTATTTTTATTTATGTATTAAATTCCTTAGGCTTACTACGGGTTTCGAAAGCTTATTGTTTACCCATTCCCTAGTGCCGGTCACATACCCTTGGGGGTTTGGGTTATGATAGTTTATTTATTATTTTTTGTCTATAAATTATACTAGTATTGTAAATAATTTTAAAAAACATAAATATGTTGTTCTCATATTTAATGTACATGATATAAGATGTTTCAAATTGACTTCATTCCATCTTTTTTGTTTCTCGATAATTTTTATTGTAATAAAAAGAAATGATCATTATGAATTTCCAAAACAATCATCATATAAATTAAAATATTCAAATCATATTCATTTCTTTTTGTAACTATTGTTCTTCTATTGGCTTTAGAAGTAACGTTTGTTGAGTCCGAGAAGTTGATAATGATGATAATTCAATTTTTTCCACCTTTATAATTTCAGCAGTTACATTATCAAAGAATATTTTAGTCACTTTGGAATTCAATATAGTTGGATCATGTTCATCAACAATCATTGTAATTTAGAAAACTTTTGTTTGTCCAACTAGTTGCATCAAAACTTATGGAATTATTGTCAGTTGTTCTTTTAATTCAACAACCATATTAGGTAATAATACATATAAAGGAATTTTAACCCAATCTTGAGTAGTTTTTCCACAAACTGTAAAACAGGTAGGGCTAGTTGAATCTTTAGCAATTACATTCAATTGATTCCTGCAAAGAAAATAAATGTTTATATTATGTATTGCTTATTAATTTTGTAAAATAACAAACTTACCATATGTCAAGCAACTTTTCAATTTCCCTACAGTTATTACACCAAATTTGTGTGTTATAAGTTCATATTCCTTTATATGACATGATGGGCATGCTCTATAGTATAATCCATTTGATGCATCTATATCATAGTCACTTTGCATGTAAATTTAACCCCCTGACATATAATATTTAGTAAATTTTTCATGAACTAACCTTTTCTTCATAAGCATTTACTTCAAATAATTGTTGTATAGTTTTTTGATTGAGTTTTGCTTCTTCTTTAGTATCCAAAATCACTCTTCAAGTTTGTTCCATAATAGATATAGTAGTAGTAGCAGTAGTAGTAGTAGTAGAGTCAAGTCAAGTCGACACAATATCAAGATTGAACTTAACTTGACTCTCAAATTCAAAGTTTAAACTCGACTCAAATTCATTTGAGTTTTTTAACAGTTTGAGCTAAACTTGATTAAAATATCATAATTTACTTTAAAAATATCACAAATTATTTTTAAATATCATAACCTTTTGCAAAACATCACATTTTTATTGTAAAAGATCATACCCTCTTATTTTAAAATATCACATTTTTATACATAGTTTTTGTTAAAATTATAAAAATCACTACTTTTTTCAAAATATCACATTTTTATCTTAAAATATTTATAAAATAATGATAAAAATTCATTTTGTTAATGCTATTTCTATATTTCATCACCATTTTCAAAATATTACAATTTAATTTTAATCTCTATATTTAATTTTAAAATATCACAATTTAATTTGAAAATATAACAATTTAATTTTAAAATATCATTACCTTTTTCAAAATATCGCATTTTTATATTAAAAATATTTTTCATGAAAATATCATGAATAAACAATTATAATTGAAAATATTATGATAACATCAACCAATCAAATTGCGCCACACATATACTAAAAATACAAAATATCGCTACCATTTTCAAAATATCATATTTTTATTTTAGACATATTTAAAATAGGGTAAAGGTGTATTTATGCCCCTAATGTTTATGCCATAGAGTAGATAAACTCATAGTGTATTTTTTGGACCTAAAGAACACATAATTAAGTTTTTTAAAAGATCTAAGCCCCTAGTTTTAACGTCAGTTAATATCTTCGTTAACTCCATTTGACATGGCCATTTTTATAAAAAAAATAAACAAAAAAAAAAAGAAAAAAAAAAGGAGTTGTTGATGTCCACTCATCACCAAACTCAACTCCATCATAGCCATCCATCCCCCTTATCATTCTGTCTCTCTTCCATGCAAATCATCTCCTCCTCCTCATCTGGCAATGCCATATCATCACTCTACTCCATGCTTTCCCTACCTGCACTCTCGAACACTCCTCTGGTGAACTCTACTCCCGCCACTATCGACAATGCCGATTCCAACACCGATGCACAGTAGCTTTCACTACTCTTCCCACTCTCAATCAAAATTTAAAATGGGAATCATCTAAAACCTTTGAGAGATTGATATCATAGAAATCATAAAAAAGAAAATTAGCCATTACAACTACAAAGCTTGATTTTCTAGTACCTGAGGCTTATACAAGAGATAGGTTCATTTCTAAACACGGCCTAACCGATGGTAATACTTTTTAGCTTTGACAAAAGAGTCAATATTCGATTCTTTTTTTGCTTTAAGATTGGATTCCATTGTAATTTTTTTGAATATGGAGGGATGAGTAAAAGGAACAAATCTTGATTGTCCATTTTGACAATCACTTTGGATGTTTATGTACATCTTTAGCTCTCGCTTGTTTTGATCAAGCTCATCAAAGATTGTGTGGATGTGCTGGAGATAAATGCATAGAATTCTATGCTTAGTGGCTTTTCTGATCTTCTAATAGGTCCTAATCAGAGTTTGAAAATAAATGAAAGAAAGTGTTCTGCTTCAAATGAGAACAAACCACAAGTAATTGATATGAATTTCTTTATACCTTTTATTTCTCCATTCAAAGTTTATATAGCAAATAACAATTACTCCTATCTTTTAGCTTACAGCCCTAAAGAATAGTTCTCTATACAATAGAAACATTTTATTTAACAAACTTCCAATTACTAGTCCTATTATTCTGTAGCAGAATCTCAAGAAGACTTTGACTAGTTCCTTCACCCATGCACGTTCGTGCTTTAACAGACATCTTCAAAAAATATCCAAATATTTTGGATTTCTTTTTGGCACTCTCACAGATCTTCGTGGCTGTGTATCAATACCCCTCCTTTTGACTTCGACCTTGTCCTTAAGGTTGAGATTAAGGAACTTGTTATTGAAGTCAGTAGTATTTTCCTAGGTTGCGTCTTCTTTTGGTAGGTGTTTCCACTTAACTAAACTTTCTTTAACAAATTTGGATTCCCTTTGTATCCATCGATGGTCCAATATGGCCTCAGGTTCCTTCACTAACTGCCCATCTTCTGCTATAGGTGGCAAATTAACTGTGGCAACATCGCCTACTTTTTTCTTAAGCAAAGAAATGTGAAAAATGAGGTGAATGTGAGAATCGGGAGGCAGCTTGAGTCTGTAGGCCACCTTACCTATGCGTTCTTTAATTTGATAAGGCCCATAGAAGCGGTTGGCTAATTTATGACATGCCCTCTTAAACATTGATTGTTGGCGATAAGGCTGTAATTTTAGAAATACAAATTCTCCAACCTTATATTCCACATCTCTTCGTTTAGCATAAGCTTGCTGCTTCATTCTGTTATTAGCTATATTCAAGATGTCTTTGAGCCATTGTAATAAGGCATCTCTGGTTGCTAGACTCTGCTTAACTTCATTAACTGAGCATTCCCCTTCGTTGTATGCTGGAATTGATGGAGGAAGTATTCCATATAAAGCCTAAAATGGAGTCATACCTGTGGAGGTATGGAAGGTCGTATTGTACCAATATTCTGCCCAAGGAAGGAAGGAGCACCATTTTTATGGTTGCTAGTGAATAAAGCTTCAAGACATCGATTCACAACCTCTATCTGACCATCTGTTTGAGGGTGGTATGCGGAACTCATCTTAAACTGAGTACCTGACATTCTAAAGAACTCTCGCTAGAAATGGATAATGAATATGGGATCTCGATCACTAATGATTGAGTGAGGCATGCCATGAAGTTTCACTACTCCTTATATAAATTTTTCTGCCACCATTTTTACAGTGTATGGATGAGACAGAGGTAAGAAATATGAGTACTTACTCAACCTATCAACCACAACCAGTATTGTATTTTTTCCATTGGAAGGTGGGAGCCCCTCAATGAAATCCATGCTAATGTCATCCCAAACCTGAGAAAGGATTGGAAGTGGTTGTATAAGTCCTGCAGGAGATAATGTTTGGCTCTTCGTTCTTTGTCATACATCACAAGCAGTGACGTATTTGTTTACTCTTGTATACATCAAAGGCCAATAAAATTATTGAAATAGCCTTTTGCATGTTCTTAGTACTCTTGAATGGCCACTAATGGGAGAGTCATGAAATGCCTTTAATAATTGTTGTATGATGTCTGACTGTGGAGGCACCACTATACATTTTTTGTAATACACTAACCCATTCTGCATTTTATATGGATCCCCTGGATTTTCCTCAACCAATTTCTGAATTTTATGCATATATGGATCTGTCTTAGCTTTATTTTTTATTGCATCCCAAATTGAAGACTGAGATGCAAATAAAGCATGTAAGCTAGGACTACCCGCCGCCCTTCAAAGAGCATCTACTGCCCCGTTCTCTTTGCCAGGCTTGTATCGAATTTTATAATCATACCGCAGTAACTTGGACACCCATTTTTTTTGTTTAGGTGTTGTAATTCATTGTTCCATCAGATACTTGAGACTTCTCTTATCTGTTTGAATATAGAATTTATTGCCTAGCAAGTATGGTCTCCATGTCTGAATTGCTTGAATAATGGCCAACATTTCCTTTTCATAAATTGATAAAGTGAATTTGTTAGTACCCAATGCATGACTCATGTAGATGATGGGCTATCCTTGCTAACTCAAGACTGCTCCTATACCTCCACCAGATGCGTCTGTTTCAATAATAAAAGGTTTCTTAAAATTGGGCAGTGCAAGTGTTGGTGTAGTTGTCATGGTTGTTTTGAGTTGTTCAAAGGCATTCTTTGTTGTTGCATTCCACCTGAACTGTCCCTTTTTATGTAAATTGGTAAGGGGTCATGTTATGGAGCAGCCAACACACTAAGTTCAAAGAATTCAACATGATGAAGATGAGCATGGTCAAGAAGGCAAGGATCAAGTTCAAGAGGTTTTGAGTCCAATCAGCATGCCTCAAAGACCTATAACAAGGTCTCAATCTAAGAAGCTTCAAGAAGCCTTAATCCATCATCTATAAGGCTTAGTGAACTTAGCTAGTGAAAGTTTACAAGGACACCAAAGCTTTATGCCAAGTGCAGCTCAAGTTCAATACAACTTAATTCAAGTCCAAGTTATTAATGGGTGTAATTAAGTATATAATGGGCCTCATTTGTTATGGGCTGGCCAAATATGCATGGGAGAGTTATTTAAGCATCGTTATTTAGGTTTAATTATGTTAAATAAGGGCTGGACGGATTTGTTATTTTAAAAGCCCATTAGTTTTAGTTAGTTTAATTATTCTTAAAATAGGAAGTATGTCAAAATTCCTATTTGAGGTCTAATTAGATTAATTTCCTATTTTTGTGATTAGGGTTATTAGTTTTCCTTACTCACTAAGAAAAACCTTGTAAAGGCTATATATATATGCCTTGGACAAATTTTATTATGGAGAATTAAAATTTTAAAATCTAAAGGCTGTTTTGCTTTTATCTTTGTGTTCTTATGTAGAATACATGCTTTAAGGAACATTCAAGTAGATTGATCATCTTCTTGTGGAGTGTTTCGAAATTGGAATTTAGAAATGAGTTTTCTTTATTCTAATTCTTTGATCATCTAAGTAATATGATTTCTAACCATTCTTAGGGGTTGTTGCTGAATTGACTATTAGGGTTTTCAAGTTAATGCTTCGGGGGTTCGAATACATAAAGGGGTTCTCAAGCTTATTCTTAGAGGTTCCATATCAGGTCATGCCATAATGCCATAATTGCAAACAAATTTCCTGTAATAACCTGTTAAGCCTAAAAATCCACATAGCTTAGAGACATTAGTAGGTTTAGGCCAGTTCACCATGATGGCAATTTTTCTTTGATCAACCTTAATCCCTTGAGGAGTGACAATGTGACCCAAATATTTTAACTCTTGTGACCCAAAGACACATTTGCTGATTTTGATAAAAAATTGATGTTGCCTTAATATTTCAAAAGCTATTTTAACATGTTCAAGATGCGTGTTCCAATTGGGACTATAAATTAAAATGTCATCAAAGAAAACTAGGATGAATTTGCAAAGATAGGGGCTAAAAACTGAATTCATAATGGCTTGGAAAGTTGAGGGGGCATTACATAGCCCAAAGGGCATGACTAAATATTCGTAATGGCCATTGTGGGTGCGAAAGGCAGCTTTGTGGACATCAATGGGGTTTACTCTTACTTAGTGATAGCCTGCCTGTAGGTCAAGCTTAGTAAAATAGGTAACTCTATGGAGCTCATCAAGCATGTCCTCTACCGTAGGGATAGGAAATCTATCTTTTATGGTTATCGCATTCAAGGCTCGATAGTCAGTACAAAATCGCCATGACCCATCTTTTTTCTTTACTAACAAAACAGGAGATGAGAATGGACTAGTACTAGGTTTTATAAGCCCCAATTTTAACATGTCTTGAACTTGTTTTTCAATTTCAGCTTTTTAAAAATAGGCATACCTGTATGGTCTCACATTGACGGGTTCACTTCCTTCTTTCAGTTTAATATAATGATCAATATCTCTTGCTGGTGGTAGTTGCATTGGCTCTTTGAAGATATCCTCAAATTGTTGCAGCAATTATTGCATCTCTAGTTTTGTTGTATGTCAGACACCATCATAGTCGTCTTGAAAGGAGAGGGCAAACATGGTCCCTTTTTGTCACCCCTCTTTATTGATAGCTTTTAGCGATGCTGCTTGTATGGTTGGTGCTCCTATGCCTTGTAGCTTTCAGACTTGATTATCCCATTGGAACTCCATAGTCTGAGTCTTCCCATTGCACACAACTATCCCCAATTGCTCTAACCAACTGACACTAAGAACCAAATCCAACCTAATTAATGGAAGAGGATATAAAGTAAGAGTGAAAGGAATACCTTGTAGATCAATATTAACATTCTTAAATCTTCCCTGGCACTTTAATGGTGTCCCATTGGCTACTTTGACATTAAAAGTTTTGGTTGGTAGCACCCTCAGTTGCAGCTGATTTGCCATCTTTTAGCTGATGAAATTATGGGTTGACCCGCTATCAATTAGAACCACTATGGCTTGGGACCCAATTTTTGCCATCACCCGCATGTTTTATACGATGACTATCTAGTGAGTGCATGCATAGAAATCTCAGCTTGAAGAGTTCCTTTGCCCCCAGAATTCTCATCATCTGAACCACAGCTCTCCCATTCGAGAAGTAACAATTGAGGTCCCCGATACTTGTGCCCCATAGTAAACCTTTCATCACAATTGAAGCACAGTCCCTGAGCTCTTCTTCGCTGCATTTCTTCCCAAGATAGCCTCTTGAAAGGAATGATTGCTTTAGCTTTAGTTGGGGATTGAGCTTCTGTCATAAACTTACTGAATGGTTTGGTAATTCTCCTTCGTCGTGATAGTTGTTCATCCTACATTCATGCAAGGCTAATAGCTTTGTTTAATCTCTTAGGCTTGAACATTCAGATGCCGTTGATAATCTTAGCTTTAAGTCCTCCCATGAACGTTCCCACCAGCGCCTTTTGAGTCCATCCTTGTACCCTAGTGCCCAACCTCTCAAACCCTTTTTGATAATCTCATAGGGAGCCTATCTGTTTGATTTTTTATAATGATTCATCAAAGTTCTCACAATCAGTAGGACCAAAACGAGACCACAGCTCTTCGATGAAAATTTCCCAAGTGACCTCCTTGATTTCTTCATGGTATGCCCTGCGTAACCATAGCCACCATTGGTTTGCTTCTCCTTCCAGATGAAAGATAGCCAAGGATACCTTTTATGTTTCTAAGGTACCTTGGTACTCAAAGAATTATTCTACTCGTGTAAGCCATTTGGTTGAGTCATCTCTAGAATACCTTGGGAATTCTAGTTTCGCCAGCTTGGAATCAAACATTGGTCGTCTTCCTTGTGTTGAGTCTTGAGTTCGCCCATTTAAGGATTGTCTTGTTTGCGCATTGGCGATGCTTGAAGGAGCCTCATGCCTTATTGTTAGCATGTCAGACATTTTGCTAATAGCAGTTTTGATTTGCCGGAGCTTATCACTGACTCCAACTTCCATGCGGCTGAAGTTGGTTTGGAGGTCTCCAACTCCTACTTTGAAATTTTCTATTCGTTCTTTATTGGTGGCCATAGTGCAAGCTCTGATACCACTTGATAGGTCCCAATCAGAGTTTGAAAATAAATGAAAGAAAGTGTTATGCTTCAGGTGAGAACAAACCACAAGTGATTGATATGAATTTCCTTGTACCTTTTATTTCTCCATTTAAAGTTTATATAGCAGTAAAACAATAGCAAATAACAACTGCTCCTATCTTTTAGCTTATAGCTCTAAAGAATAGTTCCCTATACAATGGAAATATTTTATTTAACAAACTTCCAATTACTAGTCCTATTATTCTGCAGTAGAATCTCAAGAAGACTTGGACTAGTTCCTTCACCCATGCACATTCATGCTTCAACAGACATCTTCAACAAACATCCAAATATTTTGGATTTCTTTTTGGCACTCTCATAGATCTTTGTGGATGTGTATCACCTTCAAAACAAGAGCTCTACCAGTTATAACTTTGTTGATCTAAGAAACCCTAGCTTTGAGGAAATAATTATTGATTACCTAGTTAGGATCAAGATGGAGAATGATTTAAATGGATTTCTTGATAGTGAAGATCAATTTCACAACTTCAGAAACCTTAGTTAACAATCCTGTTAACCCACATTCAAAGCAAATCCCACCTCAAAGCAAGAACATCCTGGAACATAAACACCATCCTCAAATCCATAAAAGTAAAATATTGAAGAAGCCTAAATTTGATGTAGAATTGAAGACCAAAATATTAGTCGTTTGTGTATCATCAATATCATTTTTCATCATGTCCATTGCTATTTGTGCCTTTTGCATGCATAGATGAAGAAAGATTGCTAAAAGAACATGTGATGGACATCAACAACTCCTTTTTTTTTTTGTTTCTTTTTTATAAAAAATGGCTACGTCATATGAAGCTAACAAACATATTAACTGATGTTAAAACCAAGGGCTTAGATCTTCTAAAAACTTAATTTTGTGTTCTTTTGGTCTAAAAAATATATTAAGGGCTTATATGCTCCACAGGGTAAACGTTAAGGGCAAAAATGCACCTTTACCCTTTAAAATATCATGATAAAAATTTGTTTTGTCAATGCTATTTCTAAATATCATCTCCATTTTCAAAAAATTGCAATTTAATTTTAAAATATCACTATTTTTTTTTCAAAATATCACTATTTAATTTTAAAATATTGTTACTTTTTTAAAAACTATTGCATTTTTCTTTTAAAATATCATATTTTTTGAAAATACTGCAAATAAATAATCATTATCAAAAATATTGTGATAAAATTTTTTATTGATTAATCAAATCATATCACACCAACTGTTAGCTTTGAGGTTTATATATATATATATATGTGTGTTTGTGTGTGTGGGTCCTCATGTAAGGAGACCCATAATACACTCTCGTACTTTGGCTAGTGCAAAACTCGGATTTGGTATGTTAAATTTAGTAACCAAAAAGAACAACTTTATAAAGATATTCAGCAATCACAATTTCACTTCTCTCTTTTAAGATATTTTCTCCACATCTCATAAAACCTCTTTTATAGTTAGTGGTTTTGGGATGTGGTTTTGGACATTTTTTACCAAAATCACCTCATCTCATCTTCCTTTCCTTGTATTTGGTTCATAAATAAGTTTTATTTTATAGATCTATATTATTTTGAGTTGTTAGTGCCTCTATCTTTAAGAAGCTATGAGGTTTTGTTGTGCTATAAATCCAAGAGAAGCTTGAAGACATCAAGGAGCAAGAAGCAAGAAGACTGTTAATTTTTAGCGTCCTGATGTTAGGATCTTTAGCTTTTGTTTTGTTTAGATCTAGAACTTTTTCTTTCTTATTTTCTTAGTCTTGTTCTTGTCATGGTTTTTACTTCTATTCTTGGAAATATGTAGAGGTAAATTATTGACAGTCATGGTGCTTAGAAGTTGATCATGTCTTCTTTTTTTTCTCCCTATGGTTTATGTATTTCAGCTCTTACAAGTTCAAGTTGTCAAAAATAAAGATAGTCACCAAAATATATTTTAATAGATATTTGCAGCAGGGTACAGCAAAATAAAAAATTCTGATTCACTAAAAACAAGTTTGGCTAAACTTTAGAACTGGAATAGAAAAGAGACAATGGGAGTTCACTCACCTTGAGACTATTTAATCAAACTCTAGCCTTTCCTTTCTTCTTCCCATCCCGCTCTTTGTATTCATACGTTTTTTATTTTATTTTTTTAAAAAAGTAAGTGCAACAACTGAAAATTCCTTACAGCTGCTTTGATCTTGTTCATCAAAAAGTTATCAATTGAGCATAGTCAAGCTTAGCTTCTTGTTTGACACTTAATCTTCCAAGCTTATAGCTTGTTGCCATTTTTTTTTTTAACATTTTTTATTCTTACTTTAGGTCCTTAAACTCCATGTGCTTTTCCTAATTGATCCTATATTTTAACTACTTTTTTTTTTTTTCATATTTAATAACTTCGATCACATGCACCTTAGTCCCTACTCACTTCCAATTTTAATTCAATTTACTTTATCGATTATGATTTAGCTACAATTTAGGGCGCAGGTGTGACATCTTTTCTTTTCTTCCTATTGCATATTTTCCTTGGTTACCATGTATACACATTGATATGTATGTATGGATACATACCCATATACGTGACAGTTCATATATGAAAAATTCTTCTTTTCAATTTAATTAATTCCAGGAAAAAAGTGTTTGCATAAATACAAAAATCAACAACTATTAACTATATTAAGTTTGAATAGTTAATAACTTTTTTTTAAAAAATAAAATATATTATTTCTCTCTTTTTTAATATTTAATAATTTTTGAAAGCACATGAATATAATAAAAAATTAAAATTATTTTTTAAAATTATTTTTTTAATAATGTTGATTAATGAAATTCTTAAAATAATTATTAGATGTTGTCAATTATGTTTGAAAATTTTAATGTAATTTGAAGGAAAGAAATATGATTCTATTCCAAGATATCGCTGTTAATAATAACATAAATTATTGCTAATATTAAATGTGCAATTTTGTATGACTTGTTGATATTATGATTAAGTTGCAAAGAATGAATAAGATAAGTTTCCTCTGTTTTAAATGTGAAACAACTTGAATATTTTATTAATTACCCAAAACACATAAACATTAATTTTACAAAGATAATAAAATATTAAAAGCAACACACATGCAATATATTTTATTAAAAATATAATACTATGAAGGAATAAATGTATAAACGCCCTTTGAACTTTCACTATTTTGGTGTTTGAATAATTTTTTTTATTTATAATTAGGTACCTGAACCTATAAAAAATTTTTAAAATGATATCTTTAACAAATTAAAATGTTTATATGTTGAATTATAAATAATAAATTAAACTAAATACTTTTTTTTTATATTAAACTTTATTTTATTTGTTATTTTTAATTGTAAATTAACTTAAATATTTTTCTTTTTTATCAATTCCCTCATTAATTCAAATAACTTCATGTTTTCATGATTCTCATTATCGAAGATAATATATATATATATATTATTTGATATAAATTATTACATAAAATTTTATAAAATATACAATTGTATATTTAATTTAAATAAAAATTTTGTGAAATTCATTTTTAATTCCAACTTTTTGATATTGTTAAATTGTTTATAACGAAATCAATTTTTATCAACAAAGTGTGTTTTCTTTAAATGAATTAAAATTTATTTGCAAATTTATTTTGAAAATAAATGATATTTAATAAAATAAAATTAAATAAGGATAAATAAAACTATGTTAGACTGTTGCCAAAAACCACTTAATATTAAAAAATAAATAAATAAATGAAATTGATACACAAAAATCAGCATATCCATATCGTGAAATGTCAATAAGACTATATATATATATATGCTAGAGAAACCTTGCAAAATAGACAAATAAAAAATTTGCAAACGTTATTTTCAATGATACCTATTTACACAATAAATTATGCACACACCAATTAAGAAATAAAAGAATACATAAATTAAAGAATGAAGCAATCAACCATCCCAAAAATGGATGGGCTGCATCCCACAGTCCAACCATAACGACCCAACCAAAAAGAACAAAAAACCTCAAATCCCAATGGGCAAATTTACCACCTTTTTTTCATAACAGGAAACATGCCCCTGCTTGTGCTGTCCATATGATAGAGCATATAATTTCCTGAATTCTGTCGCGAAAAATGATAGAAAATAACTAAAGGGCCATGAAAAGTGGCAGTTGCAAAGCTTGATAACCTTGCAATTGCCTTCTTTGTATGTACAAACCAATCCAAAATCTAAACCATTTTGATTAATTACAAATTGGCAGTAGAAAACCTTTTAATAAAAACTCAGGTTATCTCCATCACCACGACTTCTATCAATCAAGGAGAGATCAATTTGAAGCTATTATTTCCTTGATAATACTTAAGCTCCAAAGAAATCTGCCTCTCAATCTGAAGCTGTCGACGAAAATTCTCAATGAACAATTCAGCCCTCTTATCAATATCATCTTCTGTTGGGTAGCTTGCGGTTCTGCGCAGCTCCAACGTCGGAGAAGAACCTGTTGAATGATATTCTGATTGATGATCCTCAGTATCATCCACTACACAACAAGCCCTTAATCCTGGTCTTTCGTTGAAGCTAAGGCGGCGTGGTTTATTCATCCCCGAAGACGATCCGATCATTGAAGCTACCAATCGCCAGCGATGGATATCAAGATTCAGCAAGAACTTAACCTTCTTTACAGCCCTCTTAAGGTGGCTGAGCAAGGACCATCTATCCAAGGCCATCTTAGAGATTAATATTGTGTGTGTCAATTGATAGCTAAGAAGAAATGAATGGATTCTGTGTATATAGATTTAATGTAATGTGAAGATTTTAATTAACAACAGTTGTGCGAAAGCAACTCTTATTTATATAAACATTGGATGAAGTGTTAAAGCAATGAATAGAGGAAGTTGCTAAGGAAGTTTTCAACTTTAGGAAAATAGATCCGTAGGGAAATAGGATTCCGTGTTATGTATAGTTTGCATGTTAAGAAATTGACTAGGGTTCATGTTTTAAAAATACTATGGTCTAATTTTTGAAAATTTCTTTGTTAATTATAGTACTAAGTTATCACACTTTTATTTTTCCTATTTTGTTCTGATATATTATTTAATTTTTAATATTTGAAAAAATATTTATTCATCTCTAATAATTGTAAAATTATACACTATTTCATCCTTAAAAAATAACTAATGAGTGTTAATTGTTGTAAATATTATTGAGGAATAAATATAATTAATAATTAAGATATATAATTTTTTTTCTATATAAAAAAATATTTTTTATAGGAACAGTGTCAAGAACTTTTTTTATATATAAATATTATTTTAATTATATCTAAATTAGTTGTTTTGCGAATTAAAATTTCAAAATAATTTATATATTCATTATATAGATAATCAATTTGTTTACGTTATCAAAATCATGTTATAATTGGAGGTTGTTGAAACTTTTCAAAAATAACTTATAAAATTGGTTTAAAATAATATCATTATTTATTTAATTTGTTATTAATTTTTAAGTTTTTTATTTCGAAAACCCAATTAGAAGAAGCAATTTTAAATTGCAATTGCCATATTATTTAATTGAATTTCTAACAACTTATTATCCTATGCTACTGACGTTTCCAAGAAATTCAAAGTAATCCACAACGCACAGCTGTGGCCGCGAGGCTTTTTGACTTGGTATACGCTACTTTGTGATCGAAACTTCCGTTGCGCTTTGCTAAGGAAAGTTCGCAGCTGCATGCGATGCAAGCTGGCTAAAGGAGGCATTGTGTGGTCAACTAGCTTTCGAGTTAAGAAGGAAGGTAAAATGAAATAATGCTAAAATTACAATTATTGGGATAAGTTGGTAAAGGGTTATTTTTACTTAATTAATATTTTAATTTTAAATTATAATATATACAATTATTTCAATAATAATATTTAATTTTATTATTATTCTAAAGTAATTATAATTTTTATTGTTATTATGATTTTATTAAAATAAAATGAAATTATTTTTTTATGAACTTTTTATGTAGCAGTAATTTAGAATAATAATAATAATAATAATAATAATAATAGTGCTAACACTTGTATGTCAAGCATTTTTAGGTATTAGTAATTATAGTACCGGTAATTAACTCTCATGCTTCTTAGTTTTTTCTAGAACATAATTTTTTAATATTTATTAAAAATCAAATTAAATTTAAAAATAAATAATGAATTAAAATTTAATAATATTGTGAGAATAATCCCAAAAAAAGAAATCGAAGATGTTAATGCCCAATATTTTAAAGAAAATTATGCGCTTAAAAATATAAAATATTTACGACTTATTCTATACATATATAAGAGCAAAATTTATATATTCTTTATAAAATTTTGACAATTCGTTTTAATTTTATCAAATATAGTATACCATCAAAATTGAGTTAAGCATTAGCCAAGAGAGTGTAGATGAATTGATTTAAAATTTTTCTAATTTAATTAGAGGTCAAGTTTTACGGGAGATGTTCAAATATATATATATATATATATATATATATATATATATATATATATATATATATATATATATATATAAAAGTTTTATTGCCGCATCAATTATCTATTGATGCAAAAAGATCAAATATTTTGCAAGTTGCAGTAATTTAATTTTAAAGCTTTTTAACAATTTTTTTTTAAATATGTTACATTGTATTAAAAAAGTAGTAATTAGATTTATAACCTATTCTTTAGTGCTTTAACTTACGCATATTGTTTATATCAAATTACAACTAATTCATTATATTTAGCTCCAATTGTGATGATAATAGGTCGTTCAAGTTAGTTAGATCAAGAGTACATTTGTTTGGACCAAAATGAACTCAAGATTGAGAATGGCAATGACCCATTATTCATTTTTGTTAGTTTGATTGAACCAATTTATATTATGAATTTTTTTAGAAATGTATAAAAAAATGAAAAACTTTTTAAAAATACAAAATACAGAAAAAAATTTTTAAAAAGTTAGAATTTTTTTTTTCAAAATTACAATTTTTTTTCTCTTTCTTTCTTTCTTCTTCTTCTCTTTTTTTTTTCCATTAGATCCCATCACTATACTCCCAAAAAAAACTCACACCTAATTCTTTTTTTTTTCCTTTTTTTTCTTCTCTTTGCTTTTTTTTTTTTTTTGCGTTGCAAAAAATAAAAAATGAAAAAATTTTCAAAAATACAAAATACAAAAAAAAAAAAAAAACTTTTCAAAAACACATAAATTTGGATTTTTTTTCAAAATTGTGGTTTTTTTTTTTTTGCTATAGATCTCATCACTATACTCAAAAAAAAAAAAAAAAACTCACACCTAATTCTTCTTTTTCTTTTTCTTCTTCTTCTCTTTGCTCTTTTTTTTTTGCGTTGAAAAATATAAAAAATTAAAAACTTTTCAAAAATATAAAATACAGAAAAAAAAACTTTTCAAAAACATGTAAATTTGGAAATATTTTTTCAAAAATGTTTTTTTTTTTACATTAGATTCCATCACTATATTCAAAAAAAAAGGAAACTCACACCTAATTCTTCTTTTTCTTCTTCTTCTCTTCACTTTTTTTTTTGAGTTAAAAAAAATGAATCCATACCTAATCCATATTAAAAAAAAAAACAGATTTAATGGATCGACTCAAAAAAGAGCAAAAAGAGAAAGCAAAAGAAAAAGATGAATAAAGTGAGTGATGTTGAGAGTTAAATTTTGGGTTTTTTTTTTAATTTGAAAAAGAAGAGTTTTCACAGCTAAAAACTTGAATTTTATTGTTTTGGCATTGAAATTTGAGTGTTATAATGGCTCTGGTTTGATTTATTTAGAGTGATATGAATGTGTACTTTCTTTTTCTAGTTATTTTGATGGTTGTTTTTTGTTATTTTGGATTATTTTTTTTATTGGTTCTTTTCAGTTTTATAAACTTATTTTACAGTGATTTTTTTATTATTTTTCAAGTTGTTTTTGGTACTTGATTATTTTTTTGGTTATTTGCTGTTGTTTTTCTTATTGATTTTTTATTGTTTTGGTTGGTTTATTTTTCAATTTCTATGAGGTTGTTTTATAGTGGTTTTTTTTATTATTTTTCTAGTTTTTTTTATTCTTTTGTTGGTTCTTTTGCAATTTTATGAGTTTATTTTGTAGTGGTTTGTTGGTTTAGCATACTTTATAAATCTATTACATCCTTTCCTTTATAGGCTTTTTACTTAGAGCTAACAAGTAGTAAAAGAAGTCTTTCATTTTATTAGTAAATCTTTAACATTGAATCCTAGCTCATCGTTAGCATTGTTATTATGTCTAATACCCTTCTTTGACACTGATATTGTTGGTTAAGACTTATCCTTATGTATATATATTGGCTTGGATCTCTTTAGACCAAGTTACAAGCATACAATTAATACACTAGCATTCAACCACAATCTAAATAAGAAAAATAACCTTGATATAAATTGGAAAGGAAAATTACATGAAACACAACCTTCCTATTGTTAATGTTAATATAGCATCCATATCCAACAACCCTTACTGGCATTACCACTAACACCCTTTAATAATGTTGGCACTTGCTTCAATAGTTATTGGACTTGTTATTGCTAGAATAAAAATTGTAAATTTTTTCTACTACTTCTAGCATTTTTTATAAACTCTTTAGCACTTTCTTTCAAGATTCTTCTAAATTCTCTTTTGAAGTTCCTTTCATTTGCATTTAGTTTTTACACTTGATGTAGGCTTTTATTACAGTTGGAGTTGTATAATTTGATGTTTTCAATTTTTTATTTTGCAAATTCATAGAATAATCTTTAGATTTCTATTTCTCTTTCTCTTACTGAATAAGATTTCTTTTTCATTTTTTTAATACTTTATGTAAAGTTGCCAAACAATTCACTATTAAAGTAATTTAACTACATTAACTAAAAAGAAATGTAAAATAAAGTTATCATTTCTACAGCTCTTAAAGAGGCCCTAGGGGGATGAATAGAGCAATTAGAAAATTTAAGGACGATTAGCAAGTAATTAAAAATAATTAGAAGAAGAAGAGAAGCAAAGATATAAGAATTTAAGGAGTTTGGATTAAATCAATCCTACATCTCCACCTAACTTCCCAAGTTAGGATTTTCAACTATCCATCAATCTATTTATAAGATTGATTACACGAGTATTTTACTTTGGCTAACACTCAACCCTAACCTTACAAACAAGAGTTTTTCTTAGTTCAACTCAAACCAATCCCATGTTTTCAATTGGCAAACACTTAAACTAACCAATAAAATCAACCTCACTTCCCTTTTTATTCTAACCCAAGAAATAGATAAAGAAAAGGCCTAATTCTATTACACAGCCAATTACTCATAATGAAAGCAATGAATAATAAATTAAGAGCTTTTGAGTAGTTAAGAATAAATTTAATACTCTTATCAAAGTGTATAACTCCTTCAATGAAGTTTTTAAACTCAATTTTATAGTTGCTACTTGAATTATAGTTGTTGGAGGTCATTAAATTTGTCTTCATGCTTCACTAGCTTCATTTAATGTTCAAGTAGCATTTTCCAGGAAATTTGCCTTTCATTGCCATGATTAAGCTTGTCATGGTCATGACCCTTGATTGAACTAGCCATTGAGACAGGCAAGTAACCATTGTGCATCTGCCATCTAGATCGTGATTGTTTGGTCACTGTTGTGAATGAGACTATGAGCACCTCTATCTCCTTTGGTATGTGATCTTCATTAAAGCTCATGCTTATGACTCAGAGCCGTGATGTCAATCATGAATGTGATCATAATCATGATCATACTCATGAGGACCACTAGACTCTTGTCTCCTAAAGGGTACTTGGCTCATGGTCGTGACTAGCTCTTGTGATGGTGGTTAAAGTCTGGTCACAATCATGACTAGGGCCATGATCATCTCTGGATGCTTTTCCAATTAAATTTTTCTTGGTCATGGTCGTGATGTTAAACCATGAGCCTAGTCACAGGTGTGATCATGGTCGTGACCTAGATCATGAGCACCACTGGATGATTTAAGGCACTTTAAGGCTCTTTGAGATCACAATTGGGTCTTGGTCATGACATGGACCATGACCTAGTTCCTCTTCACATTTAGCTTGTCTTTTTAACTCTTTTTTTATGTCTAACTCATACACACTTAAGTAAACATAATTAGCACTTCAAAATTGAATTGTTAAAATTAAAATAAGGTTGAATGAAGCTTTAATCATGCAAATGGCTAACAATTTTTTGGGAGTCCTTTCATGTCACCCTCACCTTTATGAGTTACTTAACCATTTTTATTTGGAATTTTACATCTATCATAAGATTTCGTCACTTTTCTTCCCATAAGTTTGTAGCTCCTCATCTTCCTCATCAATTTTGTATCCCATATTAATAAGTATATTATTAAATTTATTTTAAATTAATTATAGCCTTTATAAACACTTACCTCATGCATTATGCATATGGAAGAATATATATATTATATAATCTGAGTTTATATTTGATGCAGAACTAATAAATGGAATCAATATGAAATAATGATTTTCCACTTTCTATAAATGTACGTCATATCCCTATGATGTGTTTGGTTTACTATCCTGTCTATTGATAGTTTTATTTTCTTCCAAGCTTCCTTTTAGTAATGTCAGATGATTAAAAAGTGTTTGCATATTTACAAAAAGGCTTCGAGGCAAGTGATAAACTTTGAAAAATCTTCCATTATATTTAGTAGGAATATGATTAAAGACATCAGTTCCAATATCTACTTGGCTTTTGGGGTGCAACTCTGTACAGATCATAGGAAATATTTGGGAATATGATTATATTTGTGTTTATTGCCTATCTCCCTTTGTAAGGAAATTGAAAGGATGATGGGTGGGGAAAAATTGGTAATCAAAATGGTGGAATAAAGTGGCAGAGTTGGGATCATATGTGCTGACCTAGGGATAGTGGTGGTTTTGCTTTTCAAAAGCTTCATGATTTCAATATGATTATAATTGCAAAATAGGTCCAATGATTACTATCAAGACCATAAGCTCTAGCTTATCGTGTTTTAAAAGCACAATATTTTCCAAAGTCTACTTTTTTGAAAGCTACCTTAGGATAGAATCCAAGTTTCAAATGGCGTAGTATTTTAGCAACTCATGGCATATGAAAGAGTAATTCCAGAATTAGGATTCGAATGTGAGATAGTGTCAAAATTTGGGGTCATCCATGGCTTTTAAATGCTGATAACCCATTTATTGAAACTTCACCACCATTTAGATTACAAGAAGCAAAAGTTTCCTCTTTGTCTAAAGCATGTGATATGGAATTGGACAGTGATATTGTTATGGAGTAGCCAACACACCAAGTTCAAAGAATTCAATATAATGAAGATGAGCATGGTCACGAAGGCAAGGATCAAGTTCAAGAGGTTTTGAGTCTAATCAGCATGCCTCAAAGACCTATAACAAGGTCTCAATCTAAAAAACTTCAAGAAGCCTTAATCCATCATCTACAAGGCTTAATGAACTTAGCTAGTGAAAGTTTACAAGGACACCAAAGTTTTGTGCCAAGTGCAGTTCAAGTTCAATACAACTTAATTCAAGTCCAATTTATTAATGGGTTTAATTAAGTATATAATGGGCCACATTTGTTATGGACTGACCGAATATGCATGAGAGAGTTATTTAAGCATTGTTATTTAGGTTTAATTATGTTAAATAAGGGTTGGACGAATTTGTTATTTTAAAAGCCCATTAGTTTTAGTTAGTTTAATTATTCTTAAAATAGGAAGTATGTTAGAATTCCTATTTGAGGTCTGATTAGATTAGTTTCCTATTTTGTTTATTAGAGTTATTAGTTTTCCTTATTCACTAAGGAAAACCTTATAAAGGCTATATATATGTGCCTTGGACGAATTATTAGGAGGCAGAATTGAAGTTTTAAAACCTAAAGGCTATTTTGCTTTTATCTTTATGTTCTTGTGTAGAATACATGCTTTAAGGAACATTCAAGTAAATTGATCATCTTTTTGTGGAGTGTTTCGAAATTGGAATTTAGAAACAAGTTTTCTTTATTCTAATTCTTCGATCATCTAAGTAATCTGATTTCTAACCATTCTTAGGGGTTGTTGCTGAATTGACTATTGGGGTTTTCAAGTTAATGCTTCGGGGGTTCAAATACATAAAGGGGTTCTCAAGCTTATTCTTGGAGGTTTTGTAACATTTGGTATCAGAGCTTTAGCTCTAGATCAGGTTTTATCTTTTATAATTTTTATTCTTAATCTTGATTTCTTATTTTTTTTCTTATTCTTTTAAAATTGTTCTTATTTTTTTTTCTTCATTCTTGTGTTTTGTTCTTTGTTCTTATTTGTTAGTCTTGATCTTGTTTTTTTTCTTCCTTTAAGCCAGTCAATTATTTTGCATTATGAAATTTAGATTTGTGTTCATAGTTGAAAGTTTTTTTAAAAAAAATTCGTGCAAAAAAAAAAGAAGAAAGAAATTTGAAAAAAAAATTCGTGAAAAAAAAGAGAAAGTTATTAGAAAAGGAAGAATTGAGATTCTTTAGTGATTTATATCCTAATCGGGTCTGATTTGCATTTCCTTTCATTCGTTGCTCATTAAGGAATATTATTTGAGTGTTTAATATCCTCATCAGGTCTAATTTAGCTTTCCTAATCCTATTTGGTTTATAATTGACATATCTAACTAGATCTTGTCATATCTTCTATTACTTGTCTATTAAGGATTTTGCATAACTTTACAATACTTGCTCATTAAGGAATATTACTTATTAAGGCAGATTTGACTTTTCTTCTTAAAATAACTTCTAAATTCATTTTCTTTTCTATTCTAGAAGATCTTTGTATTTCTTTCACATGTCTTTTGTATCTATTTGAGTTTTCCTAATTTATTGCTTCTGAATTGTCAATTTTTTTTCTTGTGACAAAATTGCTTCAAACTTGTTTTGCAAATTCCAGTTTTGGAATTCTACTTGAATTGCTTCAAACTATTTAAATTGTTCTAAAAGTGCGATTCACTTAAGAACATGAAAGAAATTAGCTTGAGTGGTGTGAGGAAACCCGTGAGTGGAATTTTTTTTTTAGTTAAACACGAGTGACCATCCCCATCATTTGAGTGTAAACATATGAGGGAGTGCTTGTGAGGTCCTTGAATTATTTTTCTTTATTTTCTAACATTCTTTGTAGCAATGTCAAACCAAGGTAAAGATAATGATGCTGGTCATGTTGATGAAACTAGACTACGTGAGGCTCAACAAGGAGAGTTTGCACGCTTTAATAGAAATATGGACGCTATAAGAGAAGCATTAGAGTGCATGAATACAAGGTTACAAGTAATTGAAAGAGCACAACTGAATCACAATCAGGGAAATAGGGGAGGTAAAAACCAAATACCTCAAGTTAATGATTTAGAAGATGATGCCAATGATTATAATGCAAATGATGATGATGCCATTGTTGGAATGGGTGTACCTAGGGGTGGAGGTAGAGGAGGCCGAGGTTTAGGTAGAGGTAGAGGAAGAATACAAGAACATCAATTCTATAGTAGAAACCAAGGCAACGATGATTTTATAGATAGAAATTTAGGGAGCATTAAACATAAGATACCTCATTTTCAAGGCAAAACAGATCTAGAGGCTTATTTACAATGGGAAAAGCAAGTGGAACTCATATTTGATTGTCATCAATTTAGTGAGGAGAAGAAGGTTAAGTTGGCTGTTACTCAATTTTTAGATTATGCTATCGCTTGGTGGGATCACTTGGTGACTAGTAAAAGAAGAAATTTGGAGTACCCAATTGATACTTGGTATGATCTCAAGTCTGTAATGAGAAAGTGATTTATCCTAAAACATTTCCATAAGGAGCTTGTACAAAAGCTTTAAGTTCTTAGACAAGGTAGTAGGACTGTGGATGATTACTACAAGGAGATGGAAATGATCATGACTAGGGCTGATATAGAGGAAGAAGTGGAGACCACCATAGCACATTTCTTGGCTAGTTTGAACAAGGAGATAGTTGACCGAGTGGATTTGCAACAATATAGAGATCTAGAAGACATAGTGCACATTGCCATCAAGGTGGAAAAGCAAGTCCAAGGAGGAGGGACGGTAAGGTATGTTTCCAAACCATACTCCAACTCTAATTCTACTTGGAAAAGGGATGGGAAGAGTGATTTTAAAGGTGGAAATAAGGGTGCTTATGATGTTGCAAAGGGAAAGGCAGATTCGATTTCTAAAGATAAAACTAAAATCGAAGATCCTAAAGGGAGAAATAAGGACATCAAGTGCTGGAAGTGTCAAGGTGTAGGTCATATTAGCAAGGAGTGCCCTAACAAGAGAACTATGACCATACAAAATGGAGAGATAGTGACTGATGATGAAGAGGATGGCAATGAAAGCGATGTGAATGAGATGCCCGAATTGGAAAGTTGTAGTGATGGGAGCATTGAGGAGCCAATTAAAGGTAATGTGCTGGTTACAAGACGTACTCTTAGCACTCAATTGAAGATAGATTGCCATAAGGAGCAGCAGGATAACTTGTTCCATACAAGGTGTCATGTTCACGATAAAGCATGTAGTATGATTGTCGATGGTGGGAGTTGCACTAATGTGGTCAGCACCTTCTTGATTAATAGATTGGGGCTATCTACCATTCCACATCCATGGCCATACAAACTTCAATGGCTTAATGATTATGGTGAGGTCAAGGTAAATAAATAATCTATTATTTCATTTTCAATTGGTAAATATCATGATGAAGTATTATGTGATGTAGTTCCTATGCATGCTGGAGAAATTTTGCTTAGTAGACCATGGCAATTTGATAGAAAAACTAAGCATGATAGTTACCTCAATAGGTATTCATTCACTAAGGATAGGACGAATACCATATTAACACCACTTTCCTCAAAAGAAGTGTATGAAGATCAATGTAAAATGGAAAGGATGAGAGTGAAGGCTGAAAAGAAAGAAAAAGAGTCTAACAAAAGTACTTTAGAGAGTGAAAATAATAAGTGTACAAAGAAAGAGGGAAAAGAAAAAGGAGAGCATATTCGGCCTAAAGAGAAAAATGAAAATAATATGAGTTTAATAGCTAGGACAAGTGAGGTTAGGCAAGCTTTGTATTCTAAACGACCTATATTTGTACTTTTGTAAAAAGGGGCTTATTTGACAACTAATGAATTTAACTCATCTTTGTCTAGTGTGTTTGTTGATCTTTTTCAGGAATTTAAAGATGTGTTTCTCAAGAAATGCCTAGTGGTTTACCACCAATTAGAGGCATAGAACACCAAATTGACTTTATTCATGGAGCTGCCATACCAAATCAACCATTATATAGAATAAATCCAAGTGAGACAAAGGAGATCCAAAAACAAGTAGAGGAGTTTCTAGCTAAAGGATATGTAAGGGAAAGTCTTAGTCCTCGGTTCCTATTATTCTTGTACCAAAGAAGGATGTAACATGGAGGATGTGTGTGGACTGCAGAGCCATTAATAAAATCATTGTAAAGTATCGTTATCCTATTCCTAGATTAGATTATATGTTTGATGAGTTATATGGTTCTTGTTTGTTTACTAAAATAGATTTGAAATCTGGTTATTATCAAATTCGAATGAATGTTGGTGATGAATGGAAAACAACCTTTAAGACTAAGTATGGGTTGTATGAGTGGCTTGTCATGCCATTTGGTCTTACTAATGCACCTAGAACATTCATGCGATTGATGAACCATGTGTTGCGTGAGTACTTAGGTAAATTTATTATTGTTTACTCTAAGTTTTTGGATGATCACCTTATGCATGTGCGACTTGTTCTAGAAATACTTAGGCGAGAAAAGTTGTATGCTAACCTTAAGAAGTGTAATTTTTGCATGGATAGGGTTAATTTTCTTGGTTTTATAGTTTCTAGTCAAGGAATTGAGGTTGATGAGGAAAAGGTTAAAGCCATTAAAGAATGGCCAAAACCTAAAAATGCTAGTAAGGTGAGGAGTTTTCATGGGCTTGCTGGTTTCTATAGGAGATTCATTAAAGATTTTAGCACTATAGACGCACCTTTGAATGAATTAGTTAAGAAAAATGTTGGATTTGTTTGGGGTGATGCACAAGATCATGCATTTAATGAACTTAAGGATAAATTGTGTAATGCACCTTTGCTTGCTTTACCTAACTTTGATAAAACTTTTGAGATTGAATGTGATGCTAGTGGCATAGGGATTGGAGCTATTTTGATGCAAGATCAAAGACTACTAATGTATTTTAGTGAAAAGTTAAGTGGGGCAACCTTGAAATATCCAACTTATGATAAGGAATTATATGCATTGGTTCGAGCTTTGCAAACATGGCAACATTATTTGTGGCCTAGGGAGTTTGTGATACACACTGACCATGAAAGTTTAAAGCATTTGAAGGGTCAAGATAAGTTGAACTATAGGCATGCCAAATGGGTGGAGTTCATAGAAACATTTCCATGTGTGATTAAGTACAAGCAAGGTAAAGAGAATGTGGTTACTGATGCATTGTCTAGAAGGTACACCTTACTTAACTCACTTATTGCTAAATTATTAGGTTTTGAGTTTATAAAGGAGTTGTATCCACATGATGATGATTTTGGTAATATATATGCATCTTATGATAATGGGGCTGTTTCGGATGATTTTTACTTGTTTGATGGTTTCTTGTTTAAAATAAATAGATTGTGCATTCCTAAGTGTTCTATAAGGGAATTATTAATTAAGGAGGCAAATAGAGGAGGCTTAATGGGGCATTTTGGGGTAAATAAGACCTATGATATGCTATTAGAACATTTCTTGTGGCCTGGTATGAAACATGATGTGTATAAAGTTTGTGAGCATTGCATTACATGTAGAGAGGCTAAGTCTAGGTTGAAACCGCATAGGTTATACACACCATTGCCCGTTCCTAGTGAACCTTGGACTGATTTGTCTATGGATTTTATGCTTGGATTGCCTAGAACTAGGAAAGGTCATGATAATTATCTTTGTTGTGGTTGATAGATTTAGTAAAATGGCTCATTTTATACCATGTCATAAAACTGATGATGCTAAGTTGATTGCTGATTTATTTTTCAATGAAGTTGTGCGTTTACATGGCATACCTAGGAGCATTATTAGTGATAGGGATGTTAAGTTTTTTAGTCATTTTTGGTGTATGTTATGGGGAAAGTTAGGAACCAAGCTATTATTTTCAACTACTTGTCACCCTCAAACCGATGGGCAAACTGAAGTAGTTAATAGGACTTTGATCACTTTGCTTAGGGCAATCATAGAAAAGAACATTAGGATGTGGGAGGATTGTTTATCATTTGTAAAGTTTGCTTACAATAGGGTTGTTCATAGCACTACTAATTGCTCTCCATTTTAGATTGTTTATGGATTTAATCCACTTACTCATATTGATTTATAGCCACTGCCACCTAACAATTTTATGAGTGTTAATGCTAATTCTAAGGCAGATTTGGTGAAGAAGTTACATAAGCAAGTTAAGGAGAGGATTATGAAGCAAAATGCTAAAGTAGCTTCACATGTGAATAAGAGAAGGAAGCCAATGATTTTTTAGCCTCGAGATTGGGTTTGGGTGCATTTTTGCAAAGAAAGGTTTCCACTTCAAAAGAAGTCTAAGCTAAACCTAAGAGGAGATGGTCCTTTTTAAATACTTGAAAGGATTAATGACAATGCATACAAAGTGGACCTACCTGGTGAGTATAATGTTAGTGCTTCATTCAATGTGGCTGATTTGAGTCCTTTTGATATAGGTGATGCTTTAGATTCGAGGACGAATCCTTTTAAGGAGAAGGGAAATGTTATGGAGCAACCAGCACACCAAGTTCAAAGAATTCAACATAATGAAGATGAGCATGGTCACGAAGGCAAGGATCAAGTTCAAGAGGTTTTGAGTCCAATCAGCATGCCTCAAAGACCTATAACAAGGTCTCAATCTAAAAAACTTCAAGAAGCCTTAATCCATCATCTACAAGGCTTAATGAACTTAGCTAGTGAAAGTTTACAAGGACACCAAAGTTTTATGCTAAGTGCAGTTCAAGTTCAATACAACTTAATTCAAGTCCAAGTTACTAATAGGTTTGATTAAGTATATAATGGGCCACATTTGTTATGGGCTGGCCGAATATGCATGAGAGAGTTATTTAAGCATTGTTATTTAGGTTTAATTATGTTAAATAAGGACTGGACGAATTTGTTATTTTAAAAGCCCATTAGTTTTAGTTAGTTTAATTATTCTTAAAATAGAAAGTATGTCAGAATTCCTATTTAAGGTCTGATTAGATTAGTTTCCTATTTTTGTGATTAGGGTTATTAGTTTTCCTTATTCACTAAGGAAAATCTTGTAAAGGCTATATATATATGCTTTAGACGAATTATTAAGAGGCAGAATTGAAGTTTTAAAACCTAAAGGCTGTTTTGCTTTTATCTTTGTGTTCTTGTGTATAATACATGCTTTAAGGAACATTCAAGTAGATTGATCATCTTCTTGTAGAGTGTTTCAAAATTGAAATTTAAAAATGAGTTTTCCTTATTCTAATTCTTTGATCATCTAAGTAATATAATTTCTAACCATTCTTAGGGGTTGTTGCTGAATTAACTATTGGGGTTCGAATACATAAAGGGGTTCTCAAGCTTATTCTTGGAGGTTCCATATCAGATATTCTGATGGATATTTTTATTTATCAGGATATGAATAATATATTTGCAGTGCCTATTAGTAAACTCCAACAAGAAGAAAACTAGTAAAAAAATGAGGAAAAATCTGGTACTTATTTAGTGAAGAGTGGGTATAGGGTATCAAAAAGTCTTATAATTTGGCTGGGGATACTTTCTCTCTCAATTGGAAAAGCTGCTAGAATTTGACTGTCCACCCAAAGATTAAAATTTTTTTAGTAGAGAGCTCTTTCCAGATGTCTTCCTATATTATAAGCTTAGAAGTTGAAGCGAGTTACTATGGAAGACCAGTGTCATATATGTTATTCATCTGTGGAGTCTACGTACCATAGCTTAGTAAACTGTAATAGTGCTAGAAGTGTTTATGTGATGTCGTTGTTTAGTGATTTATCCAGTCAAGCTGTAGATTTGAAGGAGTGGTGGTCCTTATTGACAGCGAGATTTTTGGGGTTTGAATTGAATGTCATCGTAACCATTTTTATGGTACTTATAGAGAAACAGGAATGATAATGTCTTGAATGGAAGGAAGAGAGCTGCGAGTAATCTTTTGAAGGAAGCTTTAAGTTTCGCTGCTTATTGGTAGAAAATTCGAACAAAAAAGACTTCTATAAGCGCTCTGGTAAGACATGTCTTTTAAGTTAAATGGAAATGTCCTCCACCAGGATATTTAAAATGTAATATGGATGTGAGTGTGTCTGCTAAATCTACACAAATAGGTATTAGGTGTGTGCTTCATGGTTCCACTGGCATGTTCAAATTAAGCTACTTTTCATGCATATAAACATGGTTATTTTGATCCTTTTTTACCAAAGGCAGCAGCATTGAAAGAATCTCTTGGTTGGTAGGTAGGCAAAGCAGTGTCTAAGGTGATGATTGAGTCAGATTCTCAGCTTTTGGTTAATGCTTTTGAAGCAAAATCCAATGTTTCTTCTCCAGTTGGTTTTATTATTCAAGATTGTAAGTTTTTATTTGAAAAACTGATTGATAATTAGTTGTCTTTTGTCAATGGTCTGAAAAACTAAAAATCTTTAGTTTCGGTCATATATATCAAGTCTTAGAATGGCAAAATGATGACATTTAGGAAAGCGTACTTGAAAAGTTTAATGTTGCCTTCTCTCCTAGTTAGCAAATTTCTCTTTTCCAATCTTTGAGCTCAATGATGTTGTTTCATCTTTCACTCATGTTTAACCAGTAAGTGCAAGACAAGTGATGGGCAGATGTTGAACTCAACCATGAGGAAAATAAAAGTCCATAGATCATTTAAATCAAAATTGAACAATACAGTAATAATTGAAATTTTCTATTTAGTCATTCCTCCTCCCTCTCAATATGAACAAATAGACAAATAACTAAAGTTTTTCAACTTCCGTGCAACAATATTTTATATTTTAGTGGTACAAAAATTATGATAGAAAAGTATAAAGCGAAGATAAATTCAATTAACTTTTTTAGTTATTGTTGAAAATAAATTTCAAATTGATTTATAATATCTATAATTTCTCAAGTTACCAAGGACATTGAACTTCATCATAACCATTAGAGATTTTCAATGTAAAATAATCAAGCAAAGGATAGATTATAAATTTAAAAATTGACATTGAAAAAGTGATTTATATCAAAAGGTGAAGAAAATAGTAAGCATAAATGAAAGAAAATTGTAAGTAGAAAAAATATCATTAAACTCATGCTATGTGTGTGTGTGTCATATATATATATATATATATATATATATATATATATATATATATATATATATATATATATATATATATAAATAGACACACACACACATAGCATGAGTTTAATGATATTTATATATATAAGTAAATGACATATAAGATTAAATGCGAAAGTTTGAAATAATATTTTGATAGTTGAGGAAAATAATGGTTTAAAGGGTTAAAGGGATAATGATTGAAAATTAAAGGGTTAAAATCAAATTTTGTTAAGACAAAGAAATAAATTTTGTAAATAGTAAAATTAAAATCAAATTGATATTTTTTAAGAAATAAGATGACTTTAAAGGTGAACAAAATGGATTGTAATATATAACTTGTAGATAAGCATTATATATGAAATGTCACTTGACATGATTTGGCTTATTTATATAGATATAGACTATACATTAGCCCGTATAAATGAATAATTTTAATTTATATATATTAATTATTTAGCTATGTTACTATACGTTAATAAGAAAAAGTAATGTTCTTAATAATTATTCATTTATTTTTTAATTCTTAAAAATAAAGGTAAAAATGAAGATAGTGATGTTAAAAAAAATGGAAATGATATAAACTTTTGATTATTACATAAAGATTTATATAATGGTGATAGTCATAATAATGCTTGAATTATCTTTTAAAAAAAATGGAACACAAATATATGCAATAATTTAAATGAGATGAATAGGAATTTAAGAGTTTTTATTTAATAAAATAAATAATAGAAATATTTCAATAATAAAATCTAATTTAATTTTATAAAAACAAAATAAAAATAAAAGAAATAAAAACAAAGATCAATAAAAAAATTAAAGATAATAATCTAAAAAAATAAAAGGTCATAAAATATGAATAATTCATAACTCATTAATGTAATATCTAGTGAAAAAAATTATTAATATAATTAATAAAAATATCAAAATTCATAAATTAAAATAAAAAATAAAAATATGAAAACAAAAATTTTACACAAAAAAATAGTATACATGGCAAAATAAACAAAACTGCAGTAACATAATGAATATCTTTATGACTACTTTTTCTAGACTAAAAATGTAAAATAAATATTATCACTTTAAACTCGATTCATATAGAGATATGAATAACATTAAAAACTCAAAAAGTAAAAATATAATCTAATATGAAATTTATATACATCAATAAAGTTATGAATAAAAATTCTAAAAAACCCTAAAATTAAAGACGGGCAATCCTAAGCCAAATCCTATTTTTCGAGAACAAATAAGGGTTCATAAATATAGAAAAAAAAGAAAAGGATATATGCAGAAACTCAACGAAAATTATTCTAATAAATGAAGTTGATTGTGTTGCATTAGTAAAGTAAAGAAATCCTACCGTCAAACTTCCAAAAAGGATAAAAACCGTATATAAATTGTTGGGTTTTGTGATACATACACGCAGCAAAAATAAAATTTTAATCATAAGAACTGTCACGACCCAAAACAGGAGTCATGACCGGTGCTAGGGAACGGAAATTCTTTCGAATCCGAAACCCGTAGCAAACCTTAAAATAAATAAAACATGCAATAATAATAATAACATAATTAAAATATTGTGTAGCGGAAATAAAATCATAAATATTAAAATAATGATCCACCAAATGAAATTAAATATAACATCCTCATCTTATATATATAAATATTCCTTTAATACAATCCAGTTCAAATATTTAAAGTACATAACTCACACAAATATAATACATAAACCCCATAACTATTTATAACTACTGCAGTGTCTAGATTATAAAATAAGGCTCAGATAAGCAGTTTATATAATGAAGCCGGGGCGGAAGATATCCGGTGTATGGGTCTGCTACTGAGGTCTGAAGACGATGACTCTCCTGAAAAATAATCAACGGAGGGGAGTCAGACCTCACTGAGTGAATTGTTATAATATATATACATGCATACTAAATGACAATGCACACAGTCAATAGTGTATATAATAAATATATACAGGAAAATACACACATATGCAACAAAATCATTTTATATATTTTACTGAAAATCACTATTTACGAAGGATCAAATAGAACCCTAAAAAATCGCAACCTTAAAACAGTGTTAGACAACACTCTAGCCATATAGGCTCACTTATTCCAAATATATTCACTTATTCCGTTTGGATAGTAGACTGGCCCCGAGACACTAAGTCAACCGAGCTCCAGCAGTCTGACTGTCAGTATGATTGGCCCCGAGACACTTGGTCAATCGAGCTCCAGCAGTCTGACTGTCAGTATGATTGGCCCTGAGACACTTGGTCAACCAAGCTCCAGCAATCACACTCCCAAATCATATCTCACATCACAAAAATCAATCCAATCAATATCCACAAATGGTTAGTAATATAGCCTAAATGCTATCAGCATACCGGTACGTACTCGGTCCTAGTGTTGCCCACTAGGTAGCACGTTCTATTGATATCCTTCATTTTAAATATAAAACATACATTCATAAAAATAAATGATGCATGAATTTCAATAAAATAGCAACATAAACCATATACTATAAATATACCAAAAGTAAACCAGGTATATTTCAAGTATACATACGTCAAATAAATCTAATATAATTGCAAAATAAATTAGAAATATATTTAAAAATATTTTAAGAATAATTTATTAATAAAACATGCATAAAGTTTGAAACTATACCAAAATATACCGAAAATAAACCAAAAAGAAACTTAAGTACTAATTAAATCATTTATGCATATTTATCAAAATAAACCATACATTTCTAAAATCATGCATCCTAAAACATATATATATAAAAAATAACAACTCACTGTTTATTGCGCTCCACGAGATGGGTCTGACGGACCTGGTCCACTAAACTTCGATCTCAGCGCAACTAAATAAATAAACGACAACAGAAAATCAGAATAAATTTAACAGAAATTCCTATAAACTCAATCTAGAATACTAGACACAGAATTAGAATGGAAATTCGACAAAACATCACGTTTTACGAAAATTCTACTGAAAATCCGGCAGAACCTCCCCTGTAAAATGGACATCTCTCTACTCAAAGAGTAGAGCCAGTCCTGGAAGGAAATACACTTCAAGAATAAATATAGAATTCACAACCACAATCCCTTGGTCGGACTCCAAACTACAATTTACAGACCGAGGTCCACAATTCACAAAACAATTACAAAAATATTGAAAATGCCCTTTAATAATAAAAATACATTTTATCAATCCAAATTACTTAATTACCCCTAAAATACATTAAAAACCGATAAAAACTTATTTATTTAGAAAAATCATATATTATATATATAATTTGAAAATAATTTACGAAAAACAGTTTTAATTAGTTAAAAATACTAAATAATTTGTAGAAATGATTTTTATACCTTAAATAACTATTAAAACCAATTTAATTATATTTTTAGCCAATTTAGTGTAAAATTATCAAAATACCCCTATATATATAAATTTACTAAAATTAGCCAAAAATTCACCAAAAATAATATAATTACTCAAAATTAATTTTCTCAACATATAATTCAATAATATCAATAAATATACTCAATTAACCAATTAATTTTAATTAAACACATAATTAACCCTATTTTTCAAAATTACATGAACTTAATAAATTCTAAATAAATATATTAAAATTCACAAAAATTACAAATAAATTTATAAAATGCATTTCAACACCTATAATCACCATAAAACACAATTTCATAATTTAATTAATTAATTTTTGAAAATTAGAAAATATTAATAAAATAATAAAAAATACCCAAAAATCAAAATAATTCCCAAAAATTCTACAAAAATTACCACATGTAGATTAAGCTACAAGATCAAATTTTGTGAAGGTAGTTTTCATGAATCAATCAAATTGAATCTAAAAAAATTTGGAAACCCTAATAGGCCGAAATGAAGAAATTGAAACCTAGGAAAATCTAGACCATTTTAAGTGAAACAAAGCTTAGAATCACACTCAACAGAGCTCAAGGAGAAGATAGAGACCGGTGGCGTCGAGTTTGGTTGCTGGAATCACGTCGATTGGTGATGAGATGAAGTTTCGGCCTCTTTTTGGTTTTTTAGCCAAAACACGCCGAAAATGGGTGCTGCTGGTGACAGGGATGGCTGTGGATGATGGTGACACGCTGGGAGGCACACCGACAGTGAAGAAATGGCATGACAGATGGTGATGATGGTGGTAGGGCGTCGGGTTGAGAGGAAGAGGGGTCAATGGCAAGATTTGTAAATTTGATAAACTTTATAAATTTTGTGTGTGTGTGTATATATATATATATATATATATATATAAACTTTAATTATAATAATATATATTATTATATTCAAAATAATTGTACACCACATGATTTAAAATGAACAATAAATATACATATACACATGTATACACATATATAATTAATTTATTAATATTAAAATTAAATAATAAAATTAATTTAATTAACTAAACCCTAACTTAACTTAAATAAATGTACATACATACACTTTATTTTAGCACTTTAAAAATTATATGAGTTCATGCAAATTCGTAAAACTAGTCAAATAATTATTATTAAATTATTTACATGTCAATTTCTCCGAAAATAATATTCCCGAAAAAATTTTACATAAATACCTTAAAATAATTAAAATTAGCTTTAATAAATATCAAACTCATAAAAATATCATAAATATATACAAAATTATTAACACTACATATCCCAATGCAGTTTAAAAATATTTAAAAACTCAGGATATTATAAGAACCCTCACAGGATCCATGCTATTCGATTAAATTGATTCAAAAATAGTTACAAAATCTTACCACATACAAAAATAAGCAAGACGATTGGAAGGATGAGAGGGGGTTCATGCCGATGACACCCTACCTTGAGCTTTTAGTGTTTCTTATCGAATTAAGACATTGCTAATTCAACAACATCTTCTACTAGTATCCACACGAATAAGATGACAAAAAATGATGATGGTGTGCTAGCACATTTTTTAAAAGCCTCACATTTTCTCTCTGTGTATATTTGTTTTTCTTTTCTCAAAAGCACTAATAATAAGTGAAAAAGAATTGACATAAACTCTAGAGAAAATATGTATATATATACACATCCAATCTAGGTTTTTTTTTTCAAAGCTTTCACTTACCAAAACTGTTTTGTTATATTAATTATCTTAAATAAATAATGAAACTTTCACTTACCAAAAACAATTTGGTATATTAATTATCTTAAATAAATAAGAAAATAAATACAAATAAATAATTATAAAATATAAAAACTCAAAAAAATAAAAATATAATCTAATATGAAATTTGTATAAATCAACAAAGTTATGAATAAAAACCAACATAAAATAAAAAATAAAAACATTACCTATATAATAAGAGTAATATAACAAAAAAAAATTAAACCTTCAAAAGAATATATCATTTTCATTATGCTTTTTATAGATTAATAGTATAAACTAAGAATAAATATTATGAATACATTAGGATGAACAACATAAATTGAGAGGTAGATGATACGGACCCACTAGATGACCTACTTTAGGAACCCGTTCAACATGAACCCAAACCCATGCTCTCAATGAAAGTTCAAATCAAGTTCCAATTTAGACATATAGAACCTTCTCCTCATGTTTAGTTAGTTCAAACAACCAAAATTATATTAAAACTTTAACCTTTTGAATAATAACAAACAATCAACAAAGGTTATTAAGAAGACGCCACAATCTACTCTTTGAAAGATAGATTGATAATTCACAAAGGTTCTCACATGGTTAACCACCAAGTAAACAAAGAGAATCCTCTCTAAATTTTATTAATCATCCATGATTGCATACCCCCTAGGTTACATAAAATAAGGCCTTTATATAGGCTTAAATAAAACCTAATTAATATCCTAACTAAATAAGAAAACAAAATCCTTCTTAAATAAGAAAATATAATTCTACTTAAGTAAGACAATATAATCCCAGTTAAATTCATATTTACTTATGCAGCATGTTGTAGCACACTTTTCAACATGATGATGGCCGAATTGACTCAACACCAAAACACAAACGTTTTAACCCTTGTTGTTATCTTTCAGCAGCATCTTGAATTGCTTCATTTAGATTTATATTGAGTGAGATACAGCCCATTTACTGATGTATATTTAGTTTGTCCAGTTTTGTTCACGATCGGATAACCTTTCATAATTTTAGCTTAACTATAAGACTGAATTAACCCTAGATATCTTCCTCAAAATTTTAGATCTCTTTCTTACCGTTCAATAGCCTCTTGAATCATCTCAATCCAAGTTTTGTAGAGAGAGTGTGGCCATAATACTAAAGTATGCTACACAAAATATGAATTTATGCAAATTGCTCTTTTCTTAAATGAAAGTTGTCTTATTAGCATAAACAAATCTTGAACTCTTCCTCTTTGGAAACTAGGACCACATCAGTAGAATGTAAGTATATATATATATATATATAACATGAAAGAATAACAAAAGTTAAGCATTAAAATGATTAATAATTTGTAATACGAAGGATCACATAAAAGATAAAAAGTATTAGAAAATTTTAACATGTCATATGATATTTGAATTAGAATAACTTTAAATTTTAGATAACTAAAAATATGAAAAAAATTTAATTGTTTATAAAGAAGAAAAAAGAACTTTTAAATTGTAAATTTTCATATTATTAGTTCACTTATATATATATATATATATATATATATATATATATATATATATATATATATATATATATATATATATATATATATATATATATATATATATATATATTCAAAGGAAAAATTATAGTCAAAAACAAAAATATCCTGTGGCTATCATATAAATATATATGTTATATAGATATTTTATATGAATAAAATATAATTAATTAATTAATTAAATTAGTGATTTAGACAAAAAAAAATAGAATAGATTAATTATTTATTAAAATAAAAGCTTATAAAAAATGAAAAAAGTTTATTTTAACTAAAATAAAAAAAAATGTATTTAATGTATGCTTAAAAATATAGATTGCCACATGTCAATATATGGTGAAAATCTTTTATATATATATATAGGACGATGATACATGTCCCAACTCACGACATCTACAATCCGTCGCAAGTTGGGACAAATTCCAATTTTGCCCTTTTGAAATTTTTTTGAATTTTTATTTTTTAAATTCAATTTTTATTTTTTTTTAATTTGAAATATAAGTTGTACATGGATAAACCAGTCGTGTAAGAATTTAAACACTTGTAACCTATAATTTTTTTTTAATTTAAAACCTAAATTGTATATGAGTGAACCCGTCGTACAAGAATTTAAACATTTATAGCATGTAAATTTTTTTAATATTTAAATGAAAAAAATAAAACATTTTTTTAATCTAAAACCTAAGTTTCATGGAGGTGAACCCATCGTGTAAGGATTTAAACATCTATAGTCTGTAAAAAAAATTTAATAATTAGAAGGAAAATATATATATATTTTTTGAAATCTAAAATCTAAGTTGTTCACAAGTGAACCTATCATGCAAGGATTTAAACACCTGAAGCCTGTAAATTTTTTTTAATAATCTAAAGAAAAAAAATTTTAACTAGGGGCAAAATGGTAATTGGCTCATGAGTTGTGACACACTCTAGCGTCGCAACTCACGACACAAATTATTTCCCATATATATGTTCGCATTGGCCCGATTTCAACTTTGCTAACAATTAGGCACAAAACTTTGAATTTTGATTTTAGTAACTATAAAATAGGTTGTGTGTATAAAGTGTTCTTATGAAAACATTGCTCTAATTATAGGTGACACAAATAATTTCCCATATATATGCTCACATTGGCCCGATTTCAACTTTGTTAACAATTAGGCACAAAACTTTGAATTTTGATTTTAGTACTATAAAATGGGTTATGTATAAAGTGTTCTTATGAAAACATTGCTCTAATTATATATTCTTGTGTCTTATGAAAACATTGCTCTAATTATATATATATAAAGCAATGTTTTCATAAGAACACTTTATACACACAACTTATTTTATAGTACTAAAATCAAAATCCAAAGTTTCATGCCTAAGGGCATCTCCAACCATACTTCAAATCTTCATTTTGGCACCATATTGTGTTTCCAATAGGGCTTCAATTCTTACTCCATTTTGCATTTTTTACAAAGTTGGTTGCATATATGCAGCCAACTTTATAATTAGAGCAATTTTTTCACAAGAACATTTTATACATACAACCCATTTTATAGTACTAAAATCAAAATTCAAAGTTTTATGCCTAAGGGCATCTCCAACCATGCTTTAAATCTTAATTTTTGTGCCATATTATGTCTCAAATGGGGCTTCAATTCTTGCTCTATTTTGCATTTTTTGCAAAGTTGGCTGCATATATGTAGCCAACTTTGGATATGTAGCATTTGTACTTTTTAAAAAAAATTTCAATAACAATCAATTTGTGATCATTTGTTTCAATATAGTCCAAATTTATATTATATTTATCATATTATTATTAAATACATATAAACTTGATTTAACTATTTTTACATAAATAATTTTAATATTGGCACTTAAAATAATATTAATTTTTTTCCTTAAATAATATAAATTTTTTATTTAAATAATATTAATATTAAATTACTAAATTAATATTAAAATTTGGATAGAAAAAATTTAGCAACCATAGATTTCATTAATTTAACAAGCAATTTAAGAAAACACTCAATAAAAACATAAAATTAGTAATACTCGAAAGCATAATTAAATTACATATAAGTTAATAATCTAGTAAATCAGAGACAGATCCACCAATATTATTTAAATATTCACCAAAATCATTAGATGTAGGAAGTAATGGTTGGTGTAGTTAAGCTCATTTATGTATAATCCTCTTTTTTCAGCTACTATAAATGCACAAAATTTAAAATCTTTAATAGAGTTAAGATCTGTAAACAAAATCTTATTTTCCTCTTTGAATTCCTGGACGACACCTTTTGTCGTCCATAGTGTTAGCCTTTTTCAACAAATCAATAAACTGTCAATTTTCTTCTAAAAGATCCATTTTTTCTTCCTTTAATTATTCCTCCTTTTTTCTATTCAATTTGGATTTTTTTACGCCCATGGGACATCCAATTAAAGAACCACCCTATATAAAACACATCCAAATCAATTGAAAATTCTAAAGGTCTAGGGGATGCTGGAACTGTAGAATCAAGAGTTTGAGTCTCATATCTTGATGATTCATTGATACTCTTATTAACTTGCCTCAAATTTTGCATGTTATCTTTAAATTTTTCAAAATCTTTGACTATATGCCACATATGATCAAATTTGAAACCTCTTTTAAAATGCACATCTTGTTGCATTAATATTTTTGCTTGAATTAACTGAAAATAATTAATTAAAATCTTGTTAGAAACAACATTATATTGATGAAGAAGACATTATAGATAATATTAATAATATTAAAAAAATAATTATAATGAAATACTTACAATGTCTGCATTTGAAGGGCCATTAGGATGCGTATTTTCTATTTGTCTAATGCACCAAGTTAATTTTCTTATAGCTTTCTCAATTGTTTGGTATCAATATTGTAATGAGCACTTGGTACGCATTTTGCATGTTGCTTGATTGTTTGCATTATATTGTTCTTCTACCTATGACCAAAATCGATCCAAAGATTGATTAATACCAACAATTGGGTCTTATGAAATTTTCATATAAACTTCACATAAAAGCACATATTTTGCATGAGTACATCCAAATGATCAAACTGACATTTTCAAATTGTTGAAGTGTTTGATAATTAAAATGAGTTTGAAAATTTCAAAAGATGTTGTAATATGTTGTGAAAAAAATCTTATGGATATGACACCTATTCATAAAAAGGAAATCTCTTTTGGATTTATTTTCAATCGTCAAATGGTACACAAGGTCAACTCAACTATTAGATTAAAAAGTTCACAATATCTTATCATGTTTTTAAAAAATACAAGGCTCAGGATATGCTTTATCATTTTTTTGAAAAAATACAAAGGAAGGACAATAATTTGTTGTCTGCATTTAATTTCAATCGTTAGATAGTATGCAAGATCATTTAAACCATTGTATTAAAAAATATATATCTTATCATCTTTTTAAAAAAAATACAAAGGAAGGACAATAATTATGTCTCTGCCTCTAATTTCAACCATTGGATGGTATGCAAGATCATCTAAACCGTTGGATTAAAAGACATAATATTTTATCATCTTTTAAAAAAAATAGAAAGGAAGGACAATAATTATGTTTCTACTTTTAATTTTAATCATTGGATGATATGCAAAATCATCTAAACTATTGGATTAAAAGATAGGACATCTTATCATTTTTTGAAAAAAAAATACAAAGGAAGGACGATAATTTGTTGTCTACTTTTAATTTCAATCGTTGGATGGTATGCAAGATTATATCAACCATTGATAATTAAATTGTAAACATTTAGCAACCTACCAAATTTTAGTTTATAAAATAATGACATTTATGAATGTAAAAACTCAAAGTCTATATGAAAAACTTCATTTTGAATCCTCTTCTTGTATACTTAAAAACCTTTCCTAAAATGAATTTTCATAGTGGTGGTCCATCAATCCATAGATCATCAAGTTCATCTTTTGATGATGACAACCACTTAGGTTATCAAATGAGGAATATCAAGCAATGTTTTAAATTCTTTCAACTAATAATATGATGATCGAATATTATTAAAATCAATAATGCAATCAAATGTCTCAACATGGTGGATCAATTCCAGGTCATATTGTGGTTCAGTGAGATTATGAAATAGCATACATGAATTTATTCAATGATTATATTTCAAATAATCGAAGATACAGTGAGGATATTTTTTGCTGACAATTTTATATGTCATGAAGTTTATTTTTTTTATATAGTTGATGTAAAAAAAGTCATAACCCATATTTTGAATAATGAGTTGATGCTACTGGGAGACTTGGGTTATCACCTCCACACAAAAATAACAGCTTCATTTCAAATGTTGGCATATGACCCACCTGTTGATGCAACAGATGAATATGTAAAAATTGGTGAGTCTATGGTAATTGAAAGCATGAAGATGTTTTGTCATGTTATTGTGAAAATTTTTTCACAACAATATTTAAGAAGACCTAACAATACTGGTATTACTAAACTGCTTCATATTAGTGAAGAGTGTGAATTTCTTAGAATATTGGGCAGTTTGGATTATATGCATTGGAAGTAGAAAAATTGTTCAACAGCATGGGATGGACAGTATGTAGGTCATAGTGGATCACCAATAATAATTTTAAAAGCTGTTGCTAATTATGATCTTTGAATATGGCATGCTTATTTCAATATGCCTGAAACTAATAATGATATCAATATTTTAGAATCATTTCATCTTGTTTCTAATCTTATACAAGGTATTGCTCCCCCAGCAAATTATATGATAGAAGGAAAAGTTTATGATGTGGGTTACTATTTAGTTGATAGTATATACCCAAAATGGAGCAATATTATTCAAACAATTCAGGAACCTTGAGGTCCAAAGAAAAATATTTTGCAATGAAACAAGAATCATGCATAAAAGATGTCGAGCATGTTTTTGTAGTTCTACAGTCATGTTTTGCAATTGTAGCAGGACCAGCACATTTCTAGAGAAAAGAAAACTTGCATGACATAATGACAACATGCAATATTCTCCACAATATGATTATTAAGGATGAACGTGACTTAAATGCATCAATTGTTGATGCAATAGAAGCTCCAACTGCAAATGTTGAAATGAATGTCGATGATAACACTCGATTTTAATAATTTCTTGCTTGTCACAAATGAATTAAGGACAGAGATGCTCATATTACACTTCGCAATGTATTAATTGAACATTTATGAAAAAAATATTCAAATTCAAATGATTAAATTATTAATAATTTGATTTGTATTTTTCAATTTAATTAATGCTTGTAATAGACTACTTTAATTTTAAGATGTAATTTTATGTTTTTAGTAAATTTATTTTATTATATTTTAATTCTCTTCATATATTATAATATTTAAATTTAAAAATATATTAATGTATTTATATTATTTATTATAAAAATATATTATTATTTTATTTATATATTATTTATTTTTAAAAAATATTTTCAAATAATAAATTTTATTATAACTAAATATATAGATGTATCTTGTAAGTATTGAATAAATTATAAGTGTAATATGTAAAATATTTAAATAATATAAAATTAATATTAATATTAGATAGGAATATGTAAAGAATATTTTTTTTAGAGTTAAAAATAAAATAATTAGTTAAAATAAATTTATTATAACAAATGCATTTTCAAGTAAAATGATGTTAATTGTTGCCGATGGCATAATTCTTATTGAAGTTGAAATCGGGCCAATGCTAGCATTTGATATAAGTTCACAGTGGGATTTAACTCTGCTTTTCCTTTTCATTTATGCTTTCTTCGTTTCCAAGACCTTAGAAGATAATTAGACAACCGACCATGACATGAAGACCGTACCAGACACAATGCAGTTAATTTCCCGCCATGTTCTTTCAAACCCAACCAAATTCTCTACTTTTGCAAGCCCAACAACAGCTACAACCAGCAAGCAATCTTGCATACATCTTCTTAAACACTGCAAATCAATGACCCATCTCAAACAAATCCATGCCCAGATCTTCAGACTCAGCCTCCACCAAGACGTCGTCACTCTCAACAAGCTCATGGCTTTTTGCACCGACACATTTAATGGGAACCTGGATTATGCTCAAAAAGTCTTCGATTACATGCAGAACCCAAGCTTACTTATATACAATCTCATTATCAAAGCTTTTGTAAAGAAAGGAAGCCATAAACGAACTCTTTTTCTTTTCTCTAAATTGAGAGAAGATGGGTTGTGGCCTGATAATTTTACTTACCCATTTGTTTTTAAGGCCATTGGGTACTTGGGTGATGTTTTAGAGGGTGAAAAGTTGTACGGGTTTGTTATGAAAACGGGTCTTGAGTTTGATACTTATGTGTGTAACTCGCTTATTGACATGTATGCTCAGTTTGGTTTCATTGATATTATGAAGAAGTTGTTTGATGAAATGCCCCATAGAGATGTGATTTCTTGGAATGTGTTGATTTCTGGGTATGTGAAATGTAGAAGATTTGAGGACGCTATAAATGTTTTCTGCCGTATGAGAGAAGAGAGTGGTTTGATGCCTGATGAAGCTACAGTTGTGAGTACCCTTTCGGCTTGTACAGCGTTAAAAAGGTTGGATCTTGGTCAGGAAATTCACCATTATGTTAGAGATAAACTTGAATTTACTTCTATTATTGGAAATGCATTGCTAGATATGTATTGTAAGTGTGGCTGTTTGAGCGTAGCTCGAAAATTTTTTGAAGAGATTCCTTCAAAAAATGTCATTTGTTGGACTACCATGGTAACTGGTTATGCAAACTGTGGTGAGCTAGAAGAAGCTAGAGAGTTGTTTGAGAGGAGTCCAGTTCGAGATGTTGTTATTTGGACAGCCATGATTAATGGGTATGTGCAGTTTAATCGTTTTGATGAGGCAGTGCAACTCTTTAGAGAAATGCAACTCAGAAAAATTAAACCAGACAAATTTATTGTGGTTTCTCTGCTCACTGGCTGTGCTCAAACAGGAGCTATAGAGCAAGGGAAGTGGATTCATGGATTCATAGAGGAGAGCAGAATTCCTGTCGATGCAGTTGTAGGCACTGCTCTAATTGAAATGTATGCAAAATCTGGGTGCATAGAGAAAGCTTTGGAGATTTTTTATGGGTTAAGAATCAAAGATACAGCCTCTTGGACTTCAATTATATGTGGGCTTGCCATGAATGGGAAAACACGCAAGGCACTTGAGTTGTTCTCAAAAATGAGAGAAGCTGGATTTAAACCTGACGATATTACCTTTATTGGTGTTTTGAGTGCCTGCAGTCATGGAGGATTGGTTGAGGAAGGTCGCGAGTTCTTCAATTCTATGAGAATGGTATATCAAATTAAGCCTAAAGTAGAACACTATGGGTGTCTAGTTGACTTGCTTGGTCGAGCTGGATTGTTAGATGAAGCAGAGGAGTTAATAAAGAAGATACCAGATGAAGATAATGCCATTATAGTTCCACTTTATGGCTCTTTGCTTAGTGCCTGCAGAATCTATGGGAATGTTCAGATGGGTGAGCAGGTGACTAAACAGCTGATGAAATATGAATCAAGTGATTCCAGTGTCCACACTCTTCTTGCCAATATCTATGCCTTTGCAGACAGATGGGAAGATGTAACAAAGGTGAGAAGGAAAATGAAATGTCTTGGAGTCAAAAAGACACCTGGTTGTAGTTCAATCGAGGTTGAAGGTATCATCCATGAATTCTTTTCTGGGCATCCATCTCACCCAGAAATGGGTGCAATATATTCCGTGTTGGAGAGAATGGCTAAACCACTGTTAGATTCAGAAAAGAATGAAATGGAAGAAGAGCTGGTTGCAACTGCAAACTTTTGACGAACAAGAGTGCTCAAATTTCTATATATAGTAAAGAATTTTGTAAGTTGCATATTGCTGGCACTATATATCCAAATTGAAGTCCCACCTTGTTCATGATGTTATGCAAACTGGACATAATGACCCTCCTGTAAATGCTATATTGGATGAGAATGTTAAGGCTCAAGGAAATGGACTTTACAGTCTTAATTCTTTCAAGGTTGGATTAATCTTTTCATTTTTTTTTTTTTTGGTTCAATATTCCTTTTTAAATGCTTGAAAATTTTTAAATTTTTCTTTTTTTTTGGCTAGTCCGAATAATAAAGTGCTTGCACATGCAGATGATAGAAGGGGAGATGGGATTTACACTTTTTGTCATTGATGCAGGTACTGGAACCCTTGTTGGGGAAGCCTTTGACTGGTTTAACATCGTCTATTCAGTAGACTGGGAATGATTTTTTTGGTTTTATGTTACAATAAGTGAACATTGTGCTGATAAGGTATTGCCAATATATTTTAAGTTCAACCTCACCATTTGTTTGTCAAATTTGTCCATGCTATAGCCAAGATTATTGCTGTTTTTAAATTAGCCTTTGACACTGTTGGCATGCTTAATATTTGAAATGGGGAAAACATTGATTCAGCCTATGCTGACATTGAAATCCAATTGAAATGAAAGTTTACTTTTAGATTTCCTTTTCAATTGAATCTCAATTGATGTTAAATTTCTTGTTATGTATATACAAGAGAAGGTGGATTGGTTTGACTTCCCAGGTGTGATATCACAACAGGGAGAAAGCAAATGAGTGACTACTGGCGTTGTCATGAAAGGATGATGAATTTTGTGTGGGTCTTCAAACTTCAGAGAGTGAAAGGTGTTTGTTTGTTATATCTGACAGTCAGTATACAAGGTTTGTCTTATTTATCGGTGATTATAACCCCGAAGGATGGTGCCAAGGTTTCTGACACCTAGATGGCGATGATATATTGGACAGCCATCACAAAGATAATTTCTTTATTCAAAGGGTAACTATCTGATAGCTGGTGTTTTCTGATTCAAAAGTAAAATATCATCTTCTCAAGTTTTACTTGCCTTTGTTATTAGTTTTAGTTTCGGTTGTTTTGTCAGTTGTTTCTGTATTAAAGTTGAAAGTAGCATTCTCATTCCATTGACCACCTTCTCAATTCTTTTTTTCATGAGGAATTCTGCTGCTCTTATAGTTTAATTTTGTGGCAAGAGGATTTTGCTGGCTATTTCTGGCTTGAAATTTCGAAGTTGCAAGCATATTACTGTTCAAGCATTGCCATTTCATTCTTAGCTATCTTATATTCCAGAGTTGAGTTATTCTCATATCTTAGGCGCAAGTAAAAATAGAATTGCATTTGAATAGGCTCATATATTATGAACAGATGAGCATGAATCGTACATTTAAGAGGCTTTCCATATTGGACTGTAGCTTTTCTTATGCAATAGCTCATATTCTGGTGAAATGGGGAGGCAGTGGAATAAGAATCTTATTGATGGTGTTCTTAATATCAGCCGTAATTTGTTCAAGGCCGCTGTTGCTGGAGTACCGCTTGTGGATGTCCTGACCACTATGCTTGATCCAGTTGTCCTTAAAACCAGAGTGGAGGGTATAGTATACTTTTTTAGCAAAATCCTATTTTAGGTCCCTCAACTTTGCGACTTTTTTTCATTGAATCCCCATCTTTTAATTTCGCTTTATGTCATCCCTCAACTTTTATTTTCCTCGACATTGAGGACATATTAAATATTTAAGTGAAATGGAAAACGGAAGTTGTTAACTCTTGGACACCTAAGAAATTTTTAATAATTGTAAAGCCACGCCATCGCCACATGGGAAAGGTTCTTTAGGAAGCTTCTTAAGGAAGCTTGTTAAGAACAACGACATTTTTTGCATCAACTGGGAGTTATAACCTAAGTCTCCAATAAAACCCTTGCTCACCGCTCTTCCAAGTTGGGAGTTTGTTCGATGATTACATAGCTCATGACGAAATGCCAAATCGCATTTGAATCATTCAACTTAAATACGAAAAAATGAAGTTGAAGTTGTTATTGTAGATATGGCAGTACGAAACATTGAAAGATTGAGATCTGAGAAAGTTAAAGAAAGTGAAGGTTGAGGGGTTGATTTGTTAGGGAATTTGGCAACAAGAAAAAAAATTAATATTTGTGGAGCTCAAAGTTCCAAGCTTTTGGTCCATGTGTTTGTTGTTGTTTATTATGTAATTTATGGGTTTCAATAAATTTATAAATTTGTTTATTGTTGTTTAGCTGTTTGATTTATGCGGTCCATGGTGTATGAAAGTGGAAATTTTGTTAAAAATGAGAGGACATAAATGTTAATCAATGCATGTTGCATATTGAGTTTGTTCGTTGTATTCCAAATGCATTTACATCCTCCTTTTTTTTTATTACAGAATGTCAACAACTTATGTCAACAACTTATGTATCACTTGTCATTCATCATGCTGGGAAGTTTGAAAATGGAAAAGGTATGAAGTATGCTAGTGGTAAAGTGCAAATGGTAGAAGACATGTTTAGATATAGATATGCTATCATATCCTGCTATGATTTCGTCTATTGAGGAGGATGTAGGCTATTTGTCCATATGGGGACTTTATTTGAAATGTAATGATGAGTTTATACTTGTGGTAGATGAGGCAACCTTATTAGGGAGATGTGAAAATTTAAAGGATGAAGATGTATTGGAGTTTTACATTGCTCATGATGAAAATAGTTCTAAGAACAACAATCAAGAAAGAGAGGAAGAGTTTGATATGGATGAGAGTGATGACAGTAACAATGAAGAAAATGATAAGCCTCATTATAGTTATAATAAATTATGTGTTGATATAGGATGCTTAACTGAGGAAAAAGTTGTCAAGCTGCAAGCTTTTAGGAAGAAATTGAGGGAATTTAATAGAAAAAATAAAATTGCAGGGAGTAAGGAAAAGTAAGATGTTGGTGCTAAAGAGGGTGGAAAAATTGAACCTAAGCAAACAGAGGCAAATCAAACAAATGATGAGGGTGTTTTTGATGTACCTGTTGAGGAGGACAAAGTGATGCTTATGAATGATGATGTTGAATACAATGGAGATGACACAAGAAGTGTCTATTATGACTCGGATGACCTAGGTAGCTATTACAGTGACATAAACGAGGATGAAGCTCAAAGGAAGCAAAGTTCAAAGATACTATTTGATGGTGATTGATGAAATGCATGGCGAGAATTCCTGTTAAGAGGAGGTTTGGTAAGAATTGGAATTCAGAAATTTCTCAAAGGGCAATGGAAAAGCTTAAAAAGAATAAGCTTAATTCATATTCTTAGAAGATAATATGGAATGGTGATGATGGTTATAAGATTATAAATATTTACAACCCGTTTAATAAGCATACTGTCAATCTCAAAACTAACTCTTGTAGATGCAAGGAATGGGACTTATGTGTAATCCCTTACCAGCATGCTATTAAAGCTATATATAGTGCAAAACAAGAATCTACAAAGTTTGTTTCTAAATTGTATAGAAAGGACACATACCTAAGGAGTTATGAACACAGCTTGTAGGCTGTGAAAGGAAGGATGATGTGGAGATCAAAAGAGGTGTTTAAATTATAAAAATGGTATAAATAGTATAAAGATAAAACTTTTAGGGATAAAAAGAAATTTTTTTTGTTACAAAATTATACTTTAATTCATGAACTAATAATAAAATTAATATAGTGATGAGTTAGCATAACAGATGCAAAACTTAAGATGTCATAATATGTTTTCAAAACCTGGAGGTTATTCAACATACACTTCTTATTCAATAAAACAATTTAAAAATGCACTTTTAACATCCATTTGATAATGTTTAAAATTCATGAATGATGTAAATGTAAGTAGCATTCTAATAGCTTCTAACCTTGTAACCAAGGTATGGGTTTCATCATAATTAATGTCTTCCTCTTGATTATAACCTTTAGCTACTAATCTAGCTTTATTCCTAGTTATGACACCTTATTCATTTATCTTATTTCTAAACACTCATTTGGCAACTATAATAGGATGATGTTTTGGTCTACGAACCAAGGTTCAAACCTTATTTCTCTCAAATTGATTTAACTTTTCTTGTATAGCAAGGACCCAAAATTCATCACACAAAGCATCATCAATATTTTTGGGTTCAATTTGAGAAATAAAGGCTAAATAACAATAGACTTTAATTGAGATATAGTAGTTACCTCTTTTGTAGTGTCACCTATAATGAGGTTTTAAGGATGAGTTTTCTTGAATTATCAATCCTTTGGAAGTTCATCCTTCAAGGTGGGTTGAGACGTTTCCTCATTGTCCTCCTTTCTTGGACCTTTAAGTTCCAAAGGCTTACTAGTATTTTCTTCTTGAGTTTCCACAATCTCGATGTTACCTACAAGATCATTAACACTACAAATATCCTTTCTAAAATTAAATGAGTTTGATTCATCAAATACAACATGCATTGACTCTTCAACTACTAGAGTTCTCTTATTAAAAACTCTATATGCTTTACTAGAAATAAAATAGCCTAGGAAAATTCCTTCGTCAGCTTTAGAATCAAATTTTTCAAGATAATCTTTGATGTTTAATATACAACACTTATATCTAAATACTCTTAAATATCAGATTTTAGGTTTTCTATTGTTCCATAGTTCATAAGAAGTTTTATTCAAAATGGTGTTTTAAAAACTCTATTTGAAATATAGTAAGATATGTTAACAACTTCTGCTCAAAAGTATAGAGGCAAATTATATTCAAGAAGCATTGTTCTAGCCATTTCTACAAGAGTTCTATTTTTCCTTTCAATTACCTTATTTTATTGAGGAGTTCTAAGAGAAGAGAATGTATATAAAATAACATTTTCATTACAAAAAGTTTTGAAAAATTCATTTTGAAACGCGGTTTGATGATCACTTCTAATAGAGGAAATACAAAAACATTTTTCTTTTTGAACTCTTTTTGTAAACTTTTCAAAAGCTTTTAATGCAACATTCTTACAAGTAAGGAAACATACAAAAGTAAATCTAGAATAATCATCAACCAATACATATGTATAGTGCATACTACTAAGACTGGCAACTCTAATTGGTCCAAACAAATCCATATGTATAAGTTCAAGTGGCCTAGAAGTAGACATTACATTTTTTAGCTTAAATGAGGACTTGGATTGTTTTCCCTTTTGGCAAGCATCATAAGGTTTATTCCTAGTGAATTCAAGCTTAGGTAAACCAATCACAAGCTCATGTTTACAAAGATCATTCAATAGCTCAAAATTTACATGTCCTAACCTTCTATGCCATGTCCATGTGTTAGGGGAAATTGACATCAAACATTTAATATCTTTGTTATCAATCTTATTCAAATCAATAACATAAACATTATTAACTCTTTCACCACTAAAAATTACTTTTTCTTCATCAAGACTACTAACAAAGCAATTCTTAGGATAGAAAGTGACCTTATTTCCCATATCATATAATTAACTTATACTAAGTAAGTTATATTTAAGACTATCAATAAGCAACACATAGTGTATAGTTAAGGATTAAGGATTATCAATTTCTCCAATGTCAATTGCATTATCCCTAAAAGTAACGTGTCCTCCATCTTTAGCATCAAGCTTGTTGAATTGCTCTTTATCTCCCCTCATGTGCCTTGAGCATCCATTATCAAGATACCATTTGCTTTTTTATCTTACAGATTTCAAGCACACCTACACAAGACAATTTAAGCATTCTTTTGAACCCAAACCTTTTTTTTGTCTAGGTTGGTTAATTTCAAGATAGTCCATAGAAAGCAAGTTTATGTATAGTCTTCTATAGAAGCACACATTATTGGTATGTCCCTTTATCATACAATATGAACATTCAACATTTGCAAACTTATTTCTCCTAGGAGGATATACATTCCTAATGTGTGAAGCATGCATTTATTGATATTGTAGTGTGTGTCTCGTAAAGTTCTTTTGAGTCATAATGTGAGACATGCATTGGCAATGACAATGTGTATTTTGATAGGTTTGTACAACATGTCTAGGTGCTTTATGTTGTACAATATGCTTATGAGTATTGTGTATAATGTGTATGTAAGCATATTTAGGTTGTGTTTTCCTAGTATGATGCTTACTTCTTTGTGTCATATAAGGTTGAGTCTTATAAAACTTTCCTTGAGTGTTTGACACATAAGATCTTTTAGCTTTGAAAGCTTGAGTCTTATTTTATTTTGAGGTAGAAGGACCATAATTATTTAAGGCTTTAACAAAGTTAATATGTGATGGTGATGAGGAAGCTATTCCATTAGTATATCAAATTCCATGTATATCTTTATGGAATTTTTGAGAATCAAGAATATTATTCAAAGATTTTTTTTCCCTTTATGAGTTTCTCAATGGAATTTTTCAAATTTAAGACTTCCTTAGAAAGCTTTTGATTTTCATCATTTGCTTTCTTAAGTTGATCTTGCAAGGAATTTGAAGTTTTCATATCATTAGACAATTTATCATTTGATTTAACAAGATTAGAAAATTCATTTTTCAATTTTTCGAATTCCTTGGTTAGGCTAGATAACTCATGCTTATAATGGTTTTTTTTAGATAATAAGTTTTTGCATTTAAACAATAGTTTCCTTACATAGAGCTTTTAATATCATTATCATCATCACAATAATCATTATCACAGGAAGAAGTAGATATGGATGGTACCTCTTTTTTGCTTTTAAGAGCCATGAAACAAAGGTTGGTTACTTCTTGTTGTTCTTCTTCCGTTTCCGATTCGAAGGAGCCATCCTAAGTTGCTTTATAAGCCCTCATTTTCTCTTTTGTTCCTTTGCACTTATTTTTGAGTTTGGGACACTTACTTCGAATATGACCCAATTTCTTGCATTCATAGCAAGTAACATCTTTAGTTTTCTTTTTATCTTCTCCTTCATACTTCTTGTTGAAGTCTCTTATTCTTGATGAATGTTTATTTTTCAAGAACTTCTTAAAGTTTCTAGTGAGCATGGCAATTTCGTCATCTTTATTACTAGAACCTTTAACATTTTCTTCTTCACTATCATTTTGTGAAGCTTTCAAGGCAATGCTCTTCTTTTTCTCTTCTTGCTCTTCACCTCTTTGTTTAATTATTAGCTTATGTGTTAAGAGCTTTTTAATAAGCACATCGATAGAGAGAGTTGAGAGGTGTTGAGCTTTCTCAATTGAAGTAACCTGAGATTGCTAATCCTTATTATATAAGATTTTTATAATCTTGTTGTTTACTTGTTCCTTGGAGAAATGCTCTGCAAGTTTCTTCGGGGTCGTGATAAGAGCGTTGAGTCGATTTGCCATCTCTATGATTGACTCATGAGGCTTCATCTAGAAAAGTTTGTATTCATATAACTGAAGTTGAACCTTTTTATTTTTAACTTGCATGTTGCCTTCATAATGATTTTCCAAGGTCTTCCATATTTCCTTGGCTGACATGCAATGTTAAAGCTTGCCTCCTTCTTCCCTTATTATAGAAGAGACTAGAGTGATCATTGCCTTTTTTTTTAATGATTTTCTTCCTTTTGCTCAGTGTTTCATTGACTCTTTGCTAGAGTAGTTACTACACTATTAATGGTAGTTGTAGGTGGTTTCCAACCTTTTAGGACAATATCCTAAAGTTTGATGGAATCACAATCAAGGTATAGCTCTATTTGAAACTTCCAACGAGGATAGTCACTACCATCAAAGAATGGTCTAAGTGAAGAAATATTTTTTGATTCACTCCCCCATGATCTTGTATTCTAGTAATGAAGTCCCCAAAATTCAAGCTCTGATACCAATTAAAACTGTTTATAGGTCATACCCAACCCATATAACCTTTCAATGGTACCTATCAGACTAGTCGGCCATCGTCTCCACCGATGCACCAACACCAATGAGCTAAGAGTCCTACTTTGATGACACAGTCACAAGTGAGAGTTCTCATTGGTGCTTTGCCCTAATTAATGGTAAGGGACAACTAGCTCTGATACCAATTGAAAAAGCCCTAAAGGTGGGTGAATAGGGTTATTAAGTAAAAATCGAAAAAAAAAATAATTCTTTGCAAGAATTGAAAGAATGTTAAGAAGGAAGAATGAAGAACATAATGATTTAAGGAGTTTGAATTCAACAACAATTCTATGTCTCCATCTAACTTATTTGTAAGTTAGGATTTTCAATCACCCACAATCGTATTCGTAAGATTGAGATTACATAAGAGTTTTATGGCTCACTCTTATAATCTTACAACATGAGTTTTCAAGGCTCACTCAAAAAACCAAATCCCAAGTGGAAAAATGGACAACACTTAAACCAATTCCCTTAGGAATAAATCTCACTTCCCTAATAATCTATCCCAAGATTTAAGATGAAGAGAAATTCTATTTCTAATACACAACTAACTCTCATAAGAGTTATAAACAAAGAGTACATATTTGAGAATTTAAGAGCTTTATTAAATGTTAAGATAGAGAATAATAATAAGCAAAAATGTCTTTTTCTTCCATTCAACTATATAGGTATTTATATAGATAAACACTTAAAGATATAGTTATTAAAGGTGCAAACAATGTGTCCAAAATCTATATCTTGAATCCAATATTTATAATTTTGAATTATTGAAAGTAATGTTGTCAAACTATTGTGCACGGATTGAAACCGTGATTGGTTACTAGAGACGTTCGAATTTCCCTATACTTTTTTTATGAAAGTTATAGATATTTGACTTAACTTTCCATATCATTTTGAATCATTTCAATTGGACTTATTTAGCTCATTATATATCCAAAATATTAGGAGCTATGCAATCTAAAATGTAAACTATTATCAAATAGCTATGCACGAGTTAAATAGTAACTTTATATTGGAGACATTCAAATGTGCCCACACTTTTTTCATAAAATTTGTAGATATTTGACTTAGCTTTCCATATCATTTTAAATCACCTCAATTGGACTTATGTAGCTCAAGATATGTCTAAAATACTAAGAGCTATGCAATCTAAAATGCAGACTACTGTTAGACAGCTATACACAAGTTGAAACTGTGATTTTATATTGGAGACATTTGAAATTTCTATACTTTCTTTATAAAATTTATAGATATTTGACTTAGCTTTCTATATCATTTTGAATCATCTCAATTGGACTTTTTTAGCTCAAGATATGTCCAAAATACTAATAGCTATGCAATCTGAAATGGCAGCTGCATGCATTGATTTCGACTTAATATTTGCATACCCAAATGAACTCAAATTTTGACAAGTAAGTATAATTTAAAAATATGTCTACTTCAAATGTGAAGAATGTAACTTTCATATTATAAAGCTCCAAAGATGTCAAAAGTCTCCTTGAATCTTAGAGGTCAAATTAGCCTAAAATATTCATACTTCAATTTAACTTCCAATAGAGTCCTAACTTATACACACTTAAACAAACAAATTAAATACTTAAAATTAAGTTTGTCAAAGTTAAAATTAAGATTGATTATTGCAAAGGTTAACACTAGATTTTATTATTGATAGTGAGGGTATACTACACTTGGGCAATAGGTTATATGATGGGAATTGTAGGTTTCATCAATTAACTCCCCAATAGCAAGGATACTATGATAAGTTGAATTAGAAGAAAACTAAAAATTACCAATTTAATCCATAAATTCAGATCGTTCAAAGATTAAAGTAAGAAGATAGATGCTACTTAACCCCTTTACCAAAAAGGATAAAGATACTAAGATAGACTTTTAATTTCCTCTTATGCCATAAATAAGAAAGTTTGATAAATAACAAGAAAACAAAGATTTAGATTTTGACACCACAAGCTAGAATAAAGCTTGATAAGTCACAAAGTTCATGCAAGAAATTAAAGATAAAATTCCTCACAATAAAACTCAAACAAAGTTATAATTCATATATCAAATTCAATCATGAACCAAAAGAAAGAAAAAGGACTTGTTTATATAGAGTACAAGTCCATGCACACACTACTAAAATAGACTCACACACATATAATTACTTTTACTCTTAAATGGCCTTAATAACCACCACCCACATTAATAGCCATTACTTGGTATTAATTACCCCATTAACTTGTATATGGTGGCTCTTAATAACCACATTAATAACCATTACTTGGTATTAATTACCCCATTAACTTGTATATGGTGGCTACATGTAACCGTAATTGTTATTAACACAAAAACAAGTTAAATATTACTCCTTGGGCCTCCATGGATGCCTTATTGGGTTGAAATTCTTAGGCTTTCCAAATGTCCCTAATTAAACCCAATATGGCTTCTTGAAGCTTCTTGGATTTGGACCTTGTGATTGGGCCTTTTTATACTATTAATGGATCTTGGATCTCTTTAGGCTTTGAACTTGGATTCACATCATTATATGTGCCAAGTGTGGATGATGTGAGGAAGGAGATCATGGAGAAAGCTCATTTTTCTACTTATAGTGTTCACCTAGGTTCTACCAAGATATATCTATCACAATCCAAACCGGGAGTCATGACCGACGCTAGAGAACGAGAATTATTTCGAATTCGAAACCCGTAGCAAGCCTTAAAAGAATAAAAGCATGCAATAATAAATCAAATACGCACTATATTTAAAATCTCAAACCAATATATTAAAAATAAAATTTCTGTCATATCATAAAATAAAATATATTAATACAATATTTAAAGAAAAGACTCTGAATGCGCAATTAACATACAACAAATACCAAATTTAACTCACTACTGTAGTTTTCTATAGTACAAATAAACTAAGTAAGTAGTTTACATAAACAAGCCGGGGTTGAAGAAATCCGACGGATGGGCCAATGCTGAGGTCTGAAGAAGAAGAATCTCTTGAAAAATCAACTGAGGGGAGTTAGATCTCACTGAGTGAATTGTTATATTATATATACATGCATCTCCTAATGTCAAATGCAATCAAACATTCATATATAATAAATATATATACAATCATTTCACATAAATGTTGAAATCACTTTATATATATATTTGCTAAAAAACATAAGTTTTATTGAATGATCAAATAGAACCCTATTTAATCGTAACCTTAATCAATAATACACTCTAGTCATACAGGCTCACTAGTCATACAAGCTCACTTAATTTCAAATAAATTCACTTATTCCATATGGACAGTAGACTAGCCTTGAGACACTGAGTCAACCGAGCTCCAACAGTCTGACTGTCAGTGTGATTGGCCCTGAGACACTAGGTTAACTGAGCTCCAGCAACCACATTATCCAATCATATCACATCTCAATCAATCTATCATTCAATCAGATCATAATTACCATAAGTAATTCTCACTCAACTCTAAATCTATCGCACTGGTACGTACACGGTTCTAATGTTACCAACTATGTAGCATGTTCTATCAATATATGTCATTTAAAATAAAACATTCATAGAGGAAAATAAATAATGTAGAATAATAGTCATAATGATAAAATAAACCATATATATACTAGAAATATACCTAAAATAAACTAAGTATATTTCAAGTATATATATGCCAAATAAATTCAAAATCAACCATAAAAGATGTCAAATATAAACCAATAATATACTAAAAATATGCTAAGTATAAGTCAATAATATAACATGCATTTATTTTAAAATATACCTAAAATATACCTAAAATACTTTAAACATTTAATAAAACAATTATGAATAAATGCAAATCAAAACATGAATATATACATGCATCCTAAATGCGACATATATATAAAATAACAACTCGTAAGTTTGTGCTCCTCGAGACTGGTTCGACGGGCCCAGTTCATTAGACCTTGGTTTCGGCGTAACTAAACAATAAAATAACAACGAAATCAAAATAAATATAACCATATGTTCTAAGAATTTCTAAAAGAAGACTTTAACGTAGGATTGAAAACTCATATAGACATTGAATTTTAGGATTGACATGATGTCACATTTTACGAGAATTCTATCAAAAATTTGGCAGAGCTTCCTCTGTAAAACGGACATCTCTCTACTAAAAAAGTAGAGTCGATCCCTAAAAAAAAACACTTCTAAACGACAGAATATATAACACATTCGGTTGGACTTCGAACTACACAATTCTCCCTAACGAAGTCCACAATTCACCCAAAAACCAAATAATATAATAAATATATCGAAAATCAATAATTTCCACAAATATCCTCAAAATATCAAAATATAACATATTTAACATTAAAACACTAAATATAATTAATTTCACAATAATTATATAAAAATCTCAAAATAATAATATAATGTTATTAAAAATCAAATTTCTCAATAATTCACTATAATTTAGTAAAAATCACTTTTATATATTCAAATAACTCAAATAGCCTAAATATATATTAAAATTAATTAAAAACCCATTTAATTACCAATTTAGTAAATAATATATTATTTAAAAATAATTTTCAAAAATTAGTATTAATTAGTTAAAAATACTAAATAATTTATAAAAATCATTTTTACTACTTTAAATAATTCTAAAACCAATTAAAACATAATATTTAACTATAACTTTAACAAAATTACACAATTACCCTAATAATTCAAAATATCCATAATACTAAGTAATATTCCTCAAAAATTCTATAAAAATCATTAAAATTATTTTATCAACATATAATGTATTAATATCAACTAAAACACATATTTAACCAATAATTTCAACAAAAATACATATTTAACCTAATTTTCCAATATTTACATAAACTAAAAATATTCATAAAAATTATATAATATTCTGAAAAATTATTTTCTGAAAACTAAAATTAATATCAACCTAATATAACACCAAATCAACCAATTTTATAATTAAATAAATTAATTTACAAAAATTAAATAAATAATAATAAAATAATAAAAAATTCACCAAAAATAAAATAAATTCCAAAAATTATAACAAAAATATTTTCATGAAGATTAAGCTATAAAAATTAACATTTGTAAAGGGAATTTGCATAAATCAACCAAAAATAAACTCAAAAAAATAAAAAATAAAATAGGTCAAAATTGAAAAATCAAGAAAAGTCACAAACGATCGGATTTAAGCTCAAATGGAGATTGGAATCATCTTGGCCGAAGCTAGAGGAGGGGAAAGAGACCAGAAACACACAGAACGGTGGCCGGAGGAGGAAGAAAAGACGAGGAGCTCACCTCCTGCCATTACTACTTCTGTAAGCTTCAACAACAGAAGAAGAAGGAAGAGGACGACAACAATGGCAAAGGAAGGAAGGTTGACAACTGCCGGCGTCAGAGTGGAGGGAGGCACACTTATAGGGGAAGATCGGGACCTGTAGGAAGAAAAGGAGTTTCTATAATTTTTTCTTCTTTTCGTTTTTGTATATATATATATATATATATAAAATTAAAACCATATATTATAATATTACTTTATTTTAAATTAACCTCCACCACATAAATTATAAATATCCCAATATATACACAGACATATATTAATACATACATAATATAAAATTAATAATATTAATAATACTAATGAAATAATTTAATAATAATATAAATAATGTAAATTAATATTATTGAAATAATACCATCCGAAATAATAAATTTAGATAATGAAAATTAAATGTTTAAAATAATAAGTTTCTAAATAAAATATTTACATAGAAAATATAATTTAACATAAAATAATAATTATTAACTACAAAATAATAAAATAAATAAATATAACTTTCAAATTTATTAACACTGCATATCTTGATATAATAAAATAATTTAAAAATCAAGGGTCATTATAGTATCATGATTTGAAGGATACATATTGGTGGAACAAGATGAAGAGAGATGTTGCAGAATTTGTATCCAAGTGTCTCACTTGTCGGCAGGTAAAATTAGAGCATCAGAGACCCTTGAGATTATTACAACAGTTGCCCATTCCAGAATGGAAATGAGACATGGTTGTGATGGATTTTGTTTCTGGTTTGCCTTGCACATCAAGTGGATATAATGTCATAGGGGTGATAGTTGATAGGTTGACCAAGATAGTCCATTCTTGCTCATTAAGAAGACTTACACTGCAGACAAGTTAGCTAGATTGTACATCAACCGGATTGTATGTCTACATAAGGTGTTAGAAAGTATAATGTCAGATAGAGGACCAACCTTTACTTTAGTCTTTTGGCAAGAATTGGCAACCTTTACTTTGGGTACATACTAGATTTTAGCATAGCTTTTCATCCTCAAACAGATGGTCGGTTTGAAAGGACCATTCAGACCTTAGACGATATGTTTCAGATGTGTGTGATGAATTTTGGTGGTTAATGGGATTCACACCTTCCATTGATTAAATTTGCTTATAATAATAGTTATCAAGCAAGTATTGAGATGACTCTATATGAAGCAATGTATGGAAGGAAGTGTATATCACCCTTGTGTTGGGAAGTTGGTGAGAGATAGTTAACGAGTCCAAAATTGGTACAAGTAACTTTTGAGAAAATTCCCATCATCCAATAGAGATTGAGGATAGCTTTTAGTTGACAGAAAAGCAATATTAATCCTAAGAGGAAGGATGTGTCATTTCCTACTCGAGATATGGTGTTCCTCAAGGTATCTTCTATGAAAGGAGTGATAAGATTTGGCAAGAAGGGTAAGTTAGATCCACAGTATATCAAACCCTTTGAAATTCATTCAAGGGTAGGAGATGTGGCTTATAAATTAGTGCTATCACTAAAGTTGTGGCATATCCATCTAGTGTTCCACTTGTCGATATTGCGAAAATACATCTTTGATCCTTCGCACATTCTTCAGCCTCATATAGTAGAGCTCAATAAGGACTTGACTTATGATGAGCATCCAATAGCGATAGTGGATTGATATGTTTGTCAGCTCTGCACCAAAGAGATCCATATGGTTAAAGTGTTGTGGAGCAATCATGTGGTGAAAGATTGCACTTAGGAGACCGAGACAGAGATGCGAGTGGCATACCCTTACCTTTTTCCCTAGTAAAAATTTTTATGTTTTTTATTTTTCTTAAAATTCAAGGACGAATTTTTACAAAGGGGGAAAACTGTAAAAACCTGAATTTTTTTTATTATTAATATTAAATGTGGATTATTAAATTTAATTATTATTTTAATTAATTAGCGTTAATTATTATGAGATTAGTAAATGTTATTTTTAATTAATTGTTAAAGAGTATATATATAATTAAGTGTGTGAATAATTAAGGAAAGATATTTTAATTTTAAAATATTATAACAAGTACTTTTGTACCTTGTACTTATATATATATATATATATAATTTTATCTTAAATTGTACTATGGTACCTTTTTTATTTAATAAAAAAATAGCAGCTATTTTTTCTTTTTCTTTTTTTTTCTTTCTTTTCTTTTTTCTTTTTTTTTCTTCTTCTCCTACTTTCTTCTTCTCTCCCTCCCAAAGCTCATTACCACCACCACCACCGTCAGCTCCAGTCAACCGTAGCTATGCCAGACACCACCACCACGTCACCTTGCCACCTTGAAGCCGCCTCCAACACCGTCGTCCTCTCTCTCTCTTTCTCTCTCTCTCTCTCTCTCTCAATTTGGTTTGGCCATTTTAAGGGGAGAGCTTGTCGGAGTCGATTCTAGTGATGACGGTCCTCGCTGATGGATGCAAAATGATCCTTTCCTCTTGAGTAGTCATTGCCCTCTATCAATTTCAAGTTCTATAACCTGTAAGGGCTTCAATTTTGAAAAATTAATTCTAAGTCTTTTTTATTTAATTTGTGAAATTGAGCTTGAATTTGGTTGATTGTTGTCAAATTGAGTTTAGATTAGTTAAATTAAGGTTGAGAGCTTTCATTTGATGTATAGTTAGATTTATACCTTATCAAAATTTCAAGTTTCTTAAATTATTTAAAAAAATTACAAAACTTATATTATAATAACTTATTCACAATTGTATAATCAACAAATTTTGATTGTGTGAATCTAAATGGAAATTTTAATATATACGAAAAATCAGACCAAAAATGTATTAAAAAATATAAAATATAAAATTTATAAAAAAAATTTAAAAATAAACAAGATACATTAAATACATTTTTATCATTGTGTCTTTTACCCATAGTTTCTTTTTTATCTAATCCAAAATACTCTGAAAAGCACTAATATTATTACAACTTTTTCATATCTTAATGTTTTTTGTTTATTTATTTTTCAAATTTAAAATATATATAATTTAAAATATGAAAAATAGTATTCTATATTATCATTTATATTTATATTTCTAATTTAAAATATTAAATTCAAAATAAGTATTTTTTACTTGTAAAAAAATTTAAAAATTGATATAAATGTTCTTTTTTCAAACAACCATTTCACTTGATTTCATTGATTAAAAGATGATTTACACAAAGATTACAAGTAATTTAACCATATAAATTACTCATATGAACATAAAACATTTATTAATGAAAAGATCACAAGAGCTTTAAATGATGATGATGATGAGAGTACATGATATCCTTTTGGTTAAATCCAAACTAGCAGAAAATTAGATGATGTAGATAACACAAGTTATCGTATTAAAATAATACCATAATCAATCAAAGTTGAGAACTAACTTCCATTGAAGCTGAAAAGAGTCCTAGAGGAGGGGTGAATAGGACTATCAAATAAAAATGAGAAATTAAAAGAATTCTTTGCAAGAATTAAATAAAGGTTGAGAAGGAAGAATGAAGAACACAAAGATTTAAGGAATTTGAATTCAACAATAATCCTACATCTCCACCTAACTTATCCCTAAGTAAGGATTTTCAATCACCCACAATCTTATTCACGGGATTGAGATTATACAAGAGTTTTATGGCTCAGTCTTATAACCTTACAACATGAGTTTTCAAGGCTCACTCAAAAAACCAAAACCCAAGTGTTTCAATGGACAACACTTAAACCAATTCCTTTAGAAATAAATCTCACTTCCCTTCTAATCTGACCCAAGATTTAAGATGAAGAGAAATTCTATTTCTAGTACACACCCAACTCTCACAAGAGTTATACAAACAAAGAATTGTTTAAGAGAATTTGAGAGCTCAATGAATGCTTAAGAAATAATGAATGATAAACAAGTTTTTTTAACTTCCATTCACCTTTAGAGGTATTTATACTAAAAAATATAACTGTTGGAGGTGCAAATGATGTATCCAACGTCTATATTTTGAATTATTGAGACTGATGTTATAAGATAGCCATTCATGGATTGAAACTGTAATTGTCTCCTTAAGACATTTGAATTTGCCCATACTTTTTTCATAAAAACTGTAGATATTTGAATTAGATTTCCATATCAATTTTAATTTCCTAAATTGGTCTTCTGTAGCTCAAGATATGTCCAAAATACTAATTGTAGTGCAATCTATAATGCAGACTACAGTCAGACAGCTATACCCAAATTGAAGCCGTGATCTGCTCCTGAAGAAATTTTAATTTGCCTATAATTTTTTCATGAAAGCTGTATATATTTGAATTATGTTTCTATATCATTTTGAACCACCTAAATTTGACTTCTATAGCTCAAGATATGTCTAAATTACTAAGGGTTGTGCAATCTGAAATGCAGAATACTGTCAGACAACTATACACAAGTTTATGCCGTGATCTGCTCCTGAAGAAATTTGAATTTGCCCATATTTTATTCATCAAATTTTTAGATATTTGACTTATATTTTCATAGCATTTTTAATCACCTTAATTGGACTTCTGTAACTCAAGATATGTCCAAAATACTAAGAGATGTGCAGTCTGAGATGGCAAACGTATACGTGGATTTCAACTCAAAATTTGCATAACCAAATGAACTTGGATTTTGACAAATAAGCCCAAATCAGAAAACCCAAAATGTCTACTTCAAATGTTAAGAAGCTAATTTTCTCATTTAAGAGCTCTAAAGATGTCAAAAGCCTTATTGAATCTTAGAGGTTCAATCTGCCTGAAAAGTCACTATTTATCCAAAAGTCTATATGCTCGGTATATGTATGATATATAATTCCCTACACACTTAATTGAAATTATTAGTATAAAAATTATTTGTCAAAGTCCAAAATTTGGAGTTTGATTATGCAAATGGTCAACAATCTCCCCCTTTTTGGTTTTGACAACCAATTTTAAAAGATAATAAATAATGTGTGTGAGTGTGACAAAAATAAATAACATGTATAAGCAATCTTATTAAAATAGCTCCCCCTTTCAAATTAACTCTATGCAAAATGAGAAAGTATTTTGCTCCCCCTTAACATATGCATAATTTCAATATTTATCGTGTATCATAGTATATAAATAAATTATCATAGCATGTATAAGGGTTTAACAAATTTATTTTTTTAACAAAATATATTTCTTTATTTCTCCTCCTTTTTGTACATGATAATAAATATAAATAAATTTTATTATCCTTCTTGATAAAAAAATATAAACAACATAAAATATAGCAGGAGGGACAAAAACATGGCCTAACATAATAAATGATGATAACATGATCATTAAAAAAATGTTAAACAACATAAAGGAAATAATTTCAAACATATATGCATATAATGCTACTATAATGCATCACAAAATAGTACATATGCTATATTGAAACATCACATGATTATAGAAAGTTTAGTTAGTCAATCAATCATACATAATCATGTGATACTTAGCATATCTTAAATACAAACACAATTATTTATCTCCTAAACACATAGCTTCTTCTCCCCCTTCGTCAAAGACAAAAAGAAAAGAGAGAGATATAAGGGGAAATAGACTTAAGAGAGCTAATAATACCAGAGAGAATAAAAGATCAAGAACCAAAACAATGAAAGCAAAAATATTCAAAATCTTTATGAAAGTCATTTCATTTTTAAAGATAAAAACCATTCCCAAGAAGAATTTATACATGAATATGAATTTTGCAAGTATAAGCATAATTGATAGCCATACATAAATAAAAAATTCATGTCATATATAAACAAAGTAAGTAAAACAAGGCTTTTTATCACAAGGACAAAACTAGCCACACTTACATTGTTATTATGCATGCATAAAAAAATTTTGTGAAATAAATTCCAATAAAATAAAATTAATACAAAGATCAGGAAAATGGGAAATACAATGTATTATGTATATGAAGTAAATTTGCTAAAGCAAATGCTTTTAAAACAAAATATATACATGAAGCTGAAAATATTTTTTTTTATTTTTTTTAAAGCACATGATCACATAAGAATCCAAACAGCAATTCATCAATTTAATAAGTAATCAAGACAAGCTTGAGGCATCAATCATACCAAGTTCATGCTTAATAAAATTCAATCTTTCCTCATAAAGAGGCTTGGTAAAGATGTCTGCTAATTGATGATTAGTATCAACAAAATCAAGAAAAATATCACCATTTTGCACATGATCATGCAAGAAATGATGTCTAACATCAATATGCTTAATTCTAGAATGTTGAATGGGATTTTTACTAAGGTTTCTAGCACTTGTATTGTCACATTTAATTGGAATGTGGTTAATATTAATGCTATAGTCTAAAAGTTGTTGTTTTTGCCATAGAACTTGGGTGCAACAACAACTAGTCACCACATATTATGCTTCAGCGGTGGACAAGGCAATTGAAACTTGTTTCTTACTAAACCAAGAAACTAAGAAATTTCCTAAAATTTGACAAGTTCCAGAAGTGCTTTTTCTATCTAGTAAGCTACTTGCAAAGTCAGCATCAGAATAATTAATCAAGTCAAAGGAAGAACTCCTAGGATACCAAAGTCCTAAATGCATTGTACCATAAAGATATTTAAAAATTCTTTTAATAGCATTCAAATGAGACTCTCTAGGACTTGATTGAAATCTAGCACACAAGCAAGTAGCAAACATGATATCGAGTCTACTAGTGGTTAAATAAAGAAGGGATCCGACCATACCTCTAAATCGTTTTTCATCAACTAGTTTGCCATTCTCATCCTTATTGAGTTTGGTTGTGGTGCTCATTAGAGTTTTGCTTGATTTAACTCCATCCATTCCAAACTTCTTGAGAATGTCCCTTGCATATTTGGTTTGATTAATTAAAATCTTATCTTCACATTGCTTGATTTAAAGTCCAAGAAAGAACTTGAGTTCTCTCATCATATTTATATCAAATTCTCCTTGCATTAGCTTAGAAAATTCCTCACATAAGCAATGGTCAATAGCAATGAAAATAATATCATCAATATAAATTTGAACAATTAATAAATCATGCTTGGATTTCTTTATGAAAAGAGTTGTGTCAACCTTTCCTTTAGAGAAACCTTTCTCTAGTAAAAAGTTACTCAATCTTTCATACCAAGCTCTTAGAACTTGTTTCAATCCATATAATGCTTTTGACAATTTAAAAACATGATTTGGAGAGTTAAAATTTTCAAGACCCAGAGGTTGTTCAACATATACCTCTTCTTCAATAAAACTATTTAAAAATGCACTTCTAACATCCATTTGATAAATTTTAAAATTCATGTATGGTGCAAATTCAAATAGCATCCTAATAGCTTCTAACCTTGCAATGGGGGCAAAGGTTTCATTATAATCAATGCCTTCCTTTAGCTACTAGTCTAGCTTTGTTCCTAATTATGACACCTTGTTCATTCATCTTATTTCTAAACACTCATTTGGTGCCTATAATAGGATGATGTTTAGGTGTAGGAACCAAGGTCCAAAACTTGTTTCTCTCAAATTGATTTAACTCCTTTTGCATAGCAAGGACCCAAAATTTATCACACAAAGCATCATCAATATTTTTGGGTTTAATTTGAGAAATGAAGGCTAAATTAATAGTAGACTTTAATTGAGATCTAGTAGTTACCCCTTTTATAGTGTCACCTATAATGAGGTCTTGAGGGTGAGCTTTCTTGAATTGCCAATCCTTTTGGTAGTTCATCCTTCAAAGTAAGTTGAGATGTCTCCTCATTTTTCTTTTTGTTTGGATCTTCAAGTTCCAAAGGCTTACTAGCATTTTCTTCTTGTGTTTCCATAATCTCATTGTCACCTATAAGATCATCAACACTATAAACATCCTTTCTAGGACCAAGTGAGTTTGATTCATCAAATACCACATGCATTGACTCTTCAACTACTAGAGTTCTCTTATTAAAGACCCTATATACTTTGCTAAAGATGGAATAGCCTAGGAAAATTCCATCATTAGCTTTGGAATCAAATTTTCCAAGATTATCCTTGGTGTTCAATATAAAGCACTAGCATCCAAATACTCTTAGATATGAGATTTTGGGTTTTCTATTGTTCTATAGCTCATAAGATGTTTTATTTAAAATTGGTCTTTTGAAAACTCGATTTGAAATATAATAAGATGTGTTAAAAGCTTCTGCCCAAAATTATAAAGGAAAATTATACTCATGAAGCATTGCTCTAGCCATTTCCACAAGAGTTCTGTTTTTCCTTTCAACTACCCCATTTTGTTGAGGGGTTCTAGGAGATGAAAATATATGAGAAATACCATTTTCATTATAATATTTTTTGAAAAATTCATTTTCAAATTCAGTTCCATGATCACTTCTAATGGATGAAATACAAAATCCTTTTTCTTTTTGAACTCTTTTTGAAAAATTTTCAAAAGCTTTAAATGCATCATTCTTATAAGCAAGAAAACACACCCAAGTGTATCTAGAGTAGTCATCAACCAATACATAAACATAGTGCATTCCAACGAGACTAGCAACTCTAGTTGGTCCAAATAAATCCATATGTATAAGTTCAAGTGGCCTAGAGGTGGACACTACATTTTTTAGCTTAAATGAGGACTTGGATTGTTTTCCCTTTTGACAAGCATCACAAGGTTTATCTTTAATGAATTCAAGCTTAGGTAAACCAATTACAAGTTCATATTTACAAAGATCATTCAAAAGCTCAAAATTTGCATGTCTTAATCTTTTATGCCATGTCTATATGTCATGGGAGATATACACTAAGCATTTTATGTCTTTGTTATCAATTTTATTTAAATCAATGACATAAACATTCTATACTCCTTCACCACTAAAAATAATTTTATTTTCATCAAGACTACTAGCAAAGCAATTTTTAGGATAAAAAGTTACTTTATTTCCCATGTCACATAATTGATTTATACTAAGCAGATTGTGTTTAAACCATCAATAAATAACACATGATGTATAGATAATGATTGAGGATTACCTATTTCTCTAATGCCAATGATTTTTCCTTTTGAATTATCTCCGAAAGTAACGTGTCCTCTATCCTTAGCATCAAGTTTGTTGAATTGCTCTTTGTCTCTTGTCATGTGCCTTGAACATCCACTATCGAGATACCACTTGCTTTTTGTTCTTGTGGATTTCAAGCACATCTACACAATACAATTTAAGTGTTCTTTTGGACCCAAACTTTTCTTGGTCTAGGTTGGTTAGTTTCAAGATAATCCGTAAGAAGTAAATTTATATGCAGTCTTCTATAGAAGCAAACATTATTAGTATGTCCTTTGATCATGCAATAAGAACATAAAATATTTTCAAATTTATTCCTCCTAGGATGATATGCTTTCCTAATGTGTGCAACATGCCTTTGGTGTTGTGTGTATCTCCTATTATTTTGTGTCATCAAGTGAGACATGCATTGGAAATGGTGATGTGTATTTTGATAATTTTATATAACATATTTATGTGCATTTTATTGTGTAGCATGCCTATTATAATTGTGTCTAATGTACATATAAGCATGCTTGGGTTTAGGTGCTCTAGTTTGAGCCTTACCTCTTTATGTTAATGAAGGATGAATCTCATCAGACTTTTCCTTGCTATTTAACACATGAGATCTTTTACCTTTGAAAGCTTGAGTCTCATTTGATTTAGTGGTTGAAGGAGTGGAATCATATGAAGCTTTTACAAAATTAATATATGATGAAGATGATGAAGACATTCCATTCTTATATCCAATTCCATGAGTATCTCCATGAAATTTTGAGAGTCAAAAAGACTATATAAAGTTTCTTTTCCTCTCTTAAATTTAGCAATGGAATTTTTAATTCTAAGACTTCCTTAGAAAGCTTATGATTTTCATCATCTGCTTTCTTAAGTTGATCTTCCAAAGAATTAGAAGATTTAGCATTACTAACTAGTTTTTCATTTGATGCAACAAGTTTAGCAAAATTAATTTTTAAACATTCAAAATCCTTATTTAAGCTAGCTAACTCATGTTTATATTGTTTCTTCTTAGATAACAAACTTTTGCATTTAACAAGTAATTTGCTCACAATAGAGTTCTCATCATCATCATCACAATATTCATGATAATCATCAAAGGAAGAATAAGAAGTGGATGGTACCTCATTTTCATTTTTAATGGCCATGAAGCGAAGATTGGTAACTTTTTGTTGTTCCTCTTCCTCTTCAAATTCGAAGGAATCATCCTAAGTAGCTTTGAATGCCTTCTTCTTATCTTTTGCTCCCTTACTTTTAAATTTTAGTTTAAGACATTCACTTCTAATGTGTCCCAGTTTCTTGCATTCATAACAAGTAATCTCTTTTATTTTCTTCTTCCCATCTCCTTCGAACTTCTTATTGAAGTCCCTTGTTCTTGAGAAGTTTTTCTTTCTTAAGAACTTCTTGAAGTTCCTAGTGAGCATGGAAATGTCACCATCTTCATCACTAGAATCTTTGATGCTTTTCTCTTCACTATCTTCTTGAAGAGCTCTTAAAGCAATGCTCTTTTTCTTTTCTTCTTTCTCTTTTTGTTCTTTACCTTTTTGCTTGATAATGAGCTTATGTGTTAAGAGCTTACCAATGAGCACATCGGTTAATAGGGTGGAGAGGTCTTGAGCTTCCTCAATTGAAGTAACATGAGGTTCCTAATCCTTCTTAGGTAGGTTTCTTAAAATCTTATTGTTTACTTCTTCCTTGGAGAAATATTTTCCAAGTTTCTTTAGGGTTGTGAGGAGAGCATTGACATGATTTGTTATCTCCGTGATTGATTCATAAGGCTTCATGTTGAACAGTTCATATTCATATATATGAAGTTGAACTTTGTTACTTCTTACTTAAATGTTGCCTTCATAGTGATTTTTTAAGGTCTCCCACATTTTTTTGGCCAACATACAATGTTGAAGCTTGCCTCCTTCTTCTCTTATCATTGAAGACACTAGAGTAATTATAGCCTTTTTATTTTTATGATTTTCTTCCTTTTGATCAATACTCCATTGGCTTCTTGTAAGAGTAGTTACCACACCATCAATGATAGTTGTAGGTGGTTCCTAACCTCTTAGGACAATGTCCTAAAGTTTAATGGAATCATAATCAAGATATAATTCCATTTTGAATTTTCAATGTGGATAGTCACTACCATCAAAAAATGGTCTAAGAGAATAGATGTTTTGTGATTCACTACACATGATCTTGTATTCTAGCAATGAAGTACCTAGAATTCAAGCTCTGATACCAAATGAAAAGAGTCCTAGAGGGGGGGTGAATAGGACTATCAAATAAAAATTAAAAATTAAAAAAATTCTTTGCAATAATTAAATAGAAGTTAAGAAGGAAGAATGAAGAACACAAAGATTTAAAGAGTTCGAATTCAACAATAATCTTACGTCTCCACCTAACTTATCCCCAAGTTAGGATTTTCAATCACCCACAATCTTATTCATAGGATTGAGATTATACAAGAGTTTTATGGCTTAGTCTTATAACCTTACAACATGAGTTTTCAAGGCTCACTCAAAAAACCAAAACCCAAGTGTTTCAATGGACAATAATTAAACTAATTCCTTTAGAAATAAATCTCACTTCCCTTCTAATCTGACCTAAGATTTAAGATGAAGAGAAATTCTATTTCTAATACACACTCAACTCTCACAAGATTTATGCAAACAAAGAATTATTTAAGAGAATTTGAGAGCTCAATGAATGCTTAAGAAATAATGAATGATAAACAAGTTTTTTTAACTTCCATTCACCTCTAGAGGTATTTATACTAAAAAATATAGCTGTTGGAGGTGCAAATGATGTGTCTAACGTCTATATTTTGAATTATTGAGACTGATGCTGTAAGATAGCCATTCATGGATTAAAATTGTAATTGGCTCCTCAAGACGTTTGAATTTGCCCAACTTTCTTTATAAAAGCTGTAGATATTTGAATTAGATTTGCATATCAATTTTAATTACCTAAATTCGACTTCTATAGCTCAAGATATGTCCAAAATACTAAGGGTAGTGCAATCTGTAATGCAAACTACGGTCAGACAGCTATACCCAAATTGAAGCCATGATTTGCTCTTAAAGAAGAAATTCAAATTTGCCCATACTTTCTTTATGAAAGCTGTAGATATTTGAATTATATTTCCATATCATTTTGAATCACCTAAATTTGACTTATGTAGTTCAGGATATGTCCAAATTACTAAGCATTGTGCAATCTGAAATGCAGAATACTGTCAGATAGCTATACACAAGTTTATGCAGTGATCTGAACCTGAAGAAATTTTAATTTACCTATATTTTCTTCATGAAAGTTGTAGATATTTAACTAATATTTTCATAGCATTTTGAATCACCTTAATTGGACTTTTGTAACTCAAGATATGTCCAAAATACTAAGAGATGTGCAGTCTGAGATGACAAATGTATACGTGGATTTCAACTCAAAATTTTTATAACCAAATGAACTTGGATTTTGACAAATAAACTCAATTCAGAAAGCTTAAGATGTCTAATTCAAATGTTAAGAAACTTATTTTCTCATTTCAAAGCTCTAAAAATGTCAAAAGCCTTCTTGAATCTTAGAGGTTTAATTTGCCCCAACAGTCACTATTTATCCAAAAATCTATATGCTTGATATATGTATGGTATATAATTCTCTACACACTTAATTGAAATTATTAATATAAAAATTATTTGTCAAAGCCCAAAATTTGAAGTTTGATCATCCAAATGGTTAATAGAACCAACTGATTTACTCCAACCCAACAGCTCCCTTTATCTGTTCTTGAAGCTCTAGCAGTCTGAAGATGGACATCAACTGCAGTTGTAGATTTTTGTTGTTGTTTATTATTTTTTCAGTTTTTTCATCATTAATAATAACATTAAGGTCATGAATAGAAGTTTTATTTTTATCACTATTAATAATAAAAATAATAATTTATTTGATATATTTCATAATTTTTTTGTTGTTTTTATTGAAAAAATTAATTATTAAATAATATGAATAACTTTTAGTTTAATTAATTTAATTTTTATAATTTGTGCATGCTTAGCGAAATGGTCAAGTGCTCTGACATACACCATAAGGTCTTCGGATCAAGATTTATCCCCACACTCTTTTTCCCAAAATTTGTACTTGATAACATAATTTTAATTTTTATATTCTAAATAATTATTAAAAAATAATTATTAAAAATTATGGATAATTTTTAGTTTAATTAGTTTAATTTTTATATTTAAAATACTTATTTTAAATAATGATAAGTTTTAAAATTAAAAAATTATTATTTTGAATATAAAATTAAAATTATTTAAAATATAAAAATTAAATAAATATATCCAATCAACTTTAATTAAAAATAATTTTAAAAATAATAAATAGGTAACAAAAAATTTTAAAAAATAAAAATAAAAAATGAAAATAAAAGTTAAAAAGTGAAAACACTAAGGTTCAAAAGTAAGAAAAAATAAAGAAAAATAGTTTTGAAAACAAGGTGGTCAAAGAAAGAGAAAAAAAAAAAAAAAAACAAAGAAAAATTGTTATGAAAATAAGGTGGTCAAAGGGACCGACTTGCCTATTTCCTACGCACTTTTTCTCTCTTCTGGTTTTGATCCTACTGAAGGCCAATTTTTGGCTTAAAAAAGCCAAAAATTGGTCTCTTTTTTTTTTTTTTTTTTTTACAGTTTTTTTCCACAAATAACTAGTAGTTGATGTAAATATGGGGTCATCCTTTGTGATGCTTTTGCTCTCTCTTAGTGAGAACTTTGTGAGTACTTAGAAAAAGGAAAAGAAGAAAATTTGAAGATGGTTATAAAAGTTCTTAATTTGATCTATCCAAAATTTAAGATTTTTGGTTTATATTGTCAAATGGGCTTAACCATACCCATTAGTTCGAGAAGGATGGTAGACTATTTTTTTAAATTTACCGGTTAGAAATTAAAATTCTCCAATTCAAATTTTAGTGGTCTTTTTTATCAAATTATTTATCTTTTATAGACAGCATCGATATATAGATTTTATTGTAATTGGTTCTATTTTATTTTTTGAAGTTGTTTTCTTCTTTTTCTTGATGGAGTACCCTTTCAAAGTAAAATTTATTAATATAGTTAACACTGATATTTAGTTGTATTACAAAAATTTTACTCTCTTGTATTACTCAATATTACGTAATGATGTATAATCTCTTATTGACAAAAAAAAAAAGCCTTTGTTAATAGTGGAGCTAAAAAGCCTTTGTTAATAGAATTTAAACAAAAAAAAAAAAAAAATCAATTTAACTTGCAAACAAGTTTTTTTCCCCACTTTGTAACATAATACATAACATCGATAACTTTATGATAATATATATATATATATATATATATATTTCAATAGTCAGAGGTAAACAGAGAGTGGATGATTGAATTCATAATATTACTACATAATATGAGGCCAATAGATTATAAAGAAAGGATAACTTTATGATAATATCTTAATAATTAAGAAAATTAATAATTATTGTATAAAATTAATTATGTCCTAAGGAGAAATTAAAAAAAAAAGTTCCCTATAATTTTATGATAAATAAGTATTTTGTGTTTTACCCCATGATGTTATAAAGAATATCTTAGTCAAATAACTTTTCTAGGAGCAAAATTTGTTTATATATATATATATATATAAATTCATTTTCTGACTTGTGATTCTTTTATGATAATTTAGTACCCTATATTTTACAATAATTTTTTTGACAGTTAATCAAATTTTAAATTATTGTTTACATTACTTTGTAAACTAATATAATTTTTATTTTTATATGTCATAAGGAATCTTTTAATTTTTAAAACTATCTCAATTCTGACTATAATACTTATTAGAATGTCAATGTTTATAATTGTCATAAAACAAATTACAGACTATAAACTAATAAAACATTAAATAATAGAATTTTTTGGACGTGCTTCGAAATTGTTAGTGGAAAAAGTAGTTAAAAAGGAAAAAAAAATTACGTGAATAATGTTTAAACATTTAAATTTTAAATATTAAATTTACTTAAACAACATCGTTTTATATTATACTTTAATTTTGCCTTTTTGGCTCTAATTGTTATTATATTTGAAAATTAATTGGAGTCAAAATTATATTTTTATATTAAATATTTTTATTTAATATAATATTTATTTTCAATTTTTTAATTTATTTTTAGTTAAGTTTCTATTTTCAGCCATTGAAAAAAAATTAAAATATATTTTTTATTTTTAAGTGTAATTATTAATTTTATTTTATTTTTTTGTGCATCTACATTTTACTATTAGTTAACTAAATTAAAAAAATTAAATATTTTATGTTATTTTATTTTTATATTTTGATAATAATTCAATTTTTATTTATTTTATTTTATTTTAGTTTAATAAAGTTTAATGGGTTTTCTTTTAAATTTTATATAATGAGCGAAGAAAAAGTGAGTTTTAAATTAAAAATAAACATGCAATATAATATAAAAAAAAGAACATTTAAATTAATTTATTATTTAAAATAAGATATGTAAACATTCTAACTTATAAACTTGTTAAAGAAACCATTTAAAAAAAAATAAAAAGTTCAAACAATTAATTAAAAATAAAATATTTCAAACACTAAGATAAGAAAAATTACAAAATTCAAACATCTTTTATTTATTTTTTCCTCAATATAAAATATGGACAACGAGACTGATTTTTTTATTCATATTGCAAATCAAGCTCATAAGTGATGTATCAAAGTAGTAACAGTCAGAATTGAACTTCAACTATTAGTTATTCATCCCCCACAATTGTAATATGCCTCCCCACAATCGTGGGCATTCATTTTCCTGCAAAGCTGAATTAACATTTAATGAAGCAGGAGAAGTTTGGGACATGATTGAGGCTCTCCAATAGTCATCTCTCACTCTTCTACCATGTAAACAAGTGTTGGAGAGTTATTAAAGAAGTTAGTGGGTTTAGTGAAGTATTAATCTCTTAAAAATATACTCAAATCTCAAGCATTCATTTTTCTTATTTGTGCTTAATTAAGTGTGAATTGTTAAACACTTTGAGTGTTTAGGTTGTGTGATTGGAGCTATAAATTCTTGTCTTTTACTCTTTTTTGGGTTATGAAGAAGTGAAATGAGAATCCTTTCTATGGCCAGTTTTGAATTGCTATTGATTTTTTTAATTGCGGTGAGTAAAATAGTTGTGGCTAAATCTACTATGAGCAAATGAAAGAAGGTGTTTGGTAATTTTTTTTCAAAAGTTTTGAGACATTTAGAAGTTAGATTTTATGTGTTTAGTAATACAATTAGAAGTATTTTTTTATTAATAAAAAATAAAAAAATTATTTATCATGAGAATTTATTTATTTGTTGTTTAAATAATATGACTTTGATACTGTAACATCCTTGATCCTAAGCATAAACATTTCATTTAAATTTGCATGCATTACATATAATTCACTTGAACATATTCCTTTAAAATTATTCCATTTGACTATGTGAATTCCACATCCTTTCATTTGTTTTAGTGTATTGCAATAGTATGTTTAAATATGTGTAATATAATATGTATTTGGATTATTATAAAATTAAAAGCTAGTTAATAAATAAATATGTAAATAATTGAATTTAGTTGATTTATTTACATAAGTAACTTTAGGGATTAAATTAAGCTTTTGCATAGAAGGAGGATAAATTTGAACTTTTGCTTGATATTTTATTAAAATATAATAATAATAATAATAATAATAAATAAATAAATAAATAAATAAAAGGGAAAAGGGGTTGGAAACGTGGAAGGAGTAGGAAGAAAATGTAACAGCTCAGACCAACCCGCATCAGATATTGTTCGCTTTGCCCAGGCCCAACCCGCAGTGCACGGTTTTAAAATGCGTCCAATGGGAGAAGGTGTCCACACTCTTATAAGAAGTGCTTTGTTCTCCTTCCCAACCGATGTGGGATATCACAATCCACCCCCCTTAGGGCCCAGTGTCCACACTGGCACACCAATCCAGGCTCCGGCTTTAATACCATTGTAACAGCCCAGACCAACCCACATCAGATATTGTCCGCTTTGCCCAGGCCCAGCCCACAGCACATGGTTTTAAAACGCGTCCAATGGGAGAAGGTGTTCACACCCTTATAAGGAGTGTTTTGTTCTCCTTCCCAATTGATATGGGATATTATAGAAAAAAAAAAAAAAAAGAAAGGAAGGAAAAGATAAGGAAAAAAGGAAGAAGAAAGAGGGAAATTCTAGATTTTTCTAATTTGGCAAAGGTAAATAAATTCATCTTTTTTTCTTATATAATTCTTCCATCTTGATACGTTGGTCATGGTAATTAGAAAGAATTAGCAAGGGAAACAAGTTAATTGAAGAATTAAAAAGGAAAATAAGTTAATTGATTTTGATAATGAATATAGTGTTCTTCATGCTGAAAATTCTGGTTTATAGTTGTAGATTGAACTCTAATTTTTGAGGCCATAAAAGTAGAATTAGGGGAAGTGCAAAATATAAAACTTATAGATTTATGTCTTATCTTAATGCTTGTAAAAAGGCTTTGTGAAATATCAAGTATGTGAAACTGTATGGTAGTTTATTTAGGATTGGTTTTGGTAACTGTTCCAACAAGCTATCTGATGTTGATTAATTATTATGAGGATGTTAGAGACTGATTTAGACAAAGTGATAAACATGAGTTTTGTTTCTTTATATGTTATCTTAAATCATGTTATGCAGTTTTGTGAAATAATATGTGTGTAATGAGAAATCGTCCTTAGAGTAGGATTGGTTTTGCTTTCTACATCTACAGGTAGTTTGGATTTCCCCAATTAATATAAGGACCTTAGAGGCTGAATTAGATGAAGTATAAAACATGAACTATTATATTATGTGTTAAAAAATTTCTTGAAAAATGATTTTGTAAGTAGACTTGTATAACTTGAGAAATTATAGAATGAATCAAACCTGCTTAAACTGTTTATGTGCATAACACATGTCTGAATTTAAAAATTCATCATTTATTGTGTAGAGCATATATTGAGTTGATTTTTGGATATATTGTAGCCTTGTGTGTTTAGTTTTTGTTAAAAATTGAATCAAGTAATTTGAAGTTACGTGGTGAAATTTATTCACTCTCAGGTCTAATAAGGTCAAGCTACCTAATAAGGAAGAAACATGCATAAATGTTAGGTTTACATATATAGAACATATCCTAATTGTATACAAAACATATCCTAATTTTATACAGAACATATCCTAATTGTATACTAAACATAAATACTCATTGTAGGTATATTTTTTACCAAATATATATTATATTTTAGAATCCCAAAGCATTGGTGAAGCTCGAGAAGGTGATTCAAATAATCTATAGAGTGTTTGACATCTTAAAGAGTGAGTATAAATACTAATTAAATTCTTGGGTGAAATTGTGTGACTAAAGTGAATTTTCTTTTGATTATTTAAATGTATATGGTTTGCTTATTGATTGATTATATCTACACATAAATGTTTACAAGTTAAATGCAAATTCACATGTGAGCACTTGCATATGGATATAAAAGGATGTTGTGACCGACTTGACAAATATTTGCAAATCACATGGCAAATGCAAATGATCAAAGAAAATCATATGATTCACATATATGTTGGCCAGCAAAATTAAATGGCAATTATTTCACATGAATCTTGGGAGCAATATTTGCCTTGTCAGGCCATAACGAAATTAATGAATATTTCATTAGCACTTACATTTGAATGAATCAAACTAGTATTATGATTTAATATCAATTGTTTGCTTTTTATGCCTTTATAATTTAATTGATATTTATATTCATTGAGTCGCGACTCACCAAATCGTAATTATTTTTTTCAGATAGTGAAGCTTGAAGTGTAACTATTTTGAAGCATATAGCATTATAAATAAAGTATAGAGCAAAGGTCATTGGCCGAACCCTCACTCTCCCTCTCCTTATATCATAAGCATACACTTAGATAAAGGGATATATTTTGTACATAAGTAAATACAGCTTATGTGTATTATACGAATATAAATGTTGTGATCTTTTTATATGTTTAAATAATATGTGAACTTTGTTTGATCATGATGTGGTTGTATTAATATGTTAAACAAAGATTTGGGGCATTTAAATAATAAAGATACATGGTGTTACATATATAATTAAAAAATGAGATTGATATAAGTTGAAGTTTCAACTCCAAAGATGAAATTTGGATGGAAAAAAAGGTGCACCATAAACTCCAACACATATATACAAAAGAAAGATAGAATTTATAGATATAAAGAAATGTACCTTGCTCTGATCCTTAAGAGTTTGATGCAGAAAAAGTTAATGTGATTGAATAACTTTAGGGTTTAAAGAATTCTACTGTAAATTAAAAAATAATGTCGAAATCTAAAATTTATTTTGGTACTTTTTATAATTATTATTAAAAAATAAAGTTATTTTTGTCTTAAAAATTATTTTAAAATCACATTGCACTTTTGTGTGTTTTTTTTTTTGTATGTTAGGAAAAAGTATAAAAAAAACTAACTTCTCTCATACGTGAGTGTAGGAGTTTAATTTTTTTCAAATTTTTGTTTTGAGATAAATATCCAAACCCTTAAAAGGCTGTGTTTAAATTTAAAATCACTTTTTGAGCTCTAAAACTCAATACTAAATGGGTACTAAGGAATTAGTTTAATTATAATCCATAAAACATTTAAGATTTTACGAAATTGGTCAGAACCTAGCTTAGATTAGCTCAAGTTGCAAAAGAATTAAGTTGATCCTCAAAAATCCAAAGGCTGTAAATCAATCTATAGTAATAGATTGAGGGTAGAATTACAAAATCCTGATTTGAAAATAAATTAGGAGGAGACATAAATTTATTGATAAATCAAACTCTTTAAATTTTTGTGTTGATATTTCCTCTTCTATTGCTTTGACCTTCTTTTAATTTCTTAATTCTTCATAAATTCTCATTATACATATTTTTTATTCACTCGTTCTAAGGTCTTCTAGAAGTGATGAAAAATAAATAAATATATATATATATATATAGAGAGAGATATCCATAAATTAAACAAAAAGATATTTCGACATTTGTTATTAATTATAAGAAATTCTTAATGTTACTTTCAAACCATCGCATTTCAATTATATATCAATGTTTCCAATTATTCACAAAACTTACAAAAAAAAAATTAATAATGTGTACGCAAAAACGTGTATATATACCATAAATCGAGTCTTAATTTTTAATAATATGTTTTATTTTCCCACCTCTCGTAAAAAAACGACTATTTGTCGTTTTATGTTTATTTGATTTTCACTGGGAATAGATTATTTTAATTGAAATAAAGTAAAAACTATATAAATCACTCTGTTATTTTTTGTTGTAATTAATTACTTTTATAAAAAGTCAGATTTCGTATATGGGAAATGCAGACGCAGACTTAGCCACATGGCTAAGGAACCCTTCTAAAAGAAAAAACTCTTAAGTCTTAGTTTACAAAATTCAAAACAATTTAGTACAAAAGAAATTATTAAGCACCATTATTCATTACTCAATTGCTAGATGTATATATATATGATTATATTTTATTGAGTTTTTATGTTAAGGCATCCTATGGGTTACATATTCTCACATTTATTTTTTAGTGTTGGTAATGACTTTTGGATTTGGGTTGTGATATGAAAGAAGCTGTTTGCTAAATTTTTTTCAAAATTTTTGAGACATTTAGAAGTTAGATTTTATGAGTTTAGTAATACAATTAGAAGTAGTTTTCTATTAATAAAAGATAAAAAAAAAAGTATTTATCATGAGAATTTATTTATTTGTTGTTTAAATAATATGACTTTGATATAATTAAAAAATGAGATTGATATAAGTTAAAGTTTCAACTCCTATTATGACATTTGGATGGAAAAAAAGGTGCACCATAAACTACAACACATATATATAAAAGAAAAATAGAATTTATAGATATAAAGAAATGTACCTTATTCTGATCCTTGAGAGTTTAATGTATAAAATTTTAATGTGAACGAATAACTTTAAGGTTTAAAGAATTCTACTATAAATTAAGAAATAATGCTGAAATCTAAAATTTATTCAGGTACTTTTCATAATTATTATTAAAAAATAAAGTTATTTTTGTCTTAAAAATTATTTTAATATCACATTGCACTTTTGTATTTTTTTTTACGTTAGGAAAAAGTATAAAAAACTAACTTCTCTTATATGTGAGTGTAGGAGTTTAATTTTTTCCAAATCTTTGTTTTGAGATAAATATCTAAACCGTTAAAAGATTGTGTTTAAATTTAAAATCACTTTTTGAGCTCTAAAACTCAATACTAAATGGGCACTAAGAAATTGGTTTAATTGTGATTCATAGAACATTTATGATTTTAAAAAATTGGTCAAAGCCTAGCTTAGATTAGCTCAAGTCGTAAAAGAATTAAGTTGAGCCTCAAAAATTCAAAGACTATAAATCAATCTATAGTAATAAATTGAGGGTAGAATTACAAAATCTTAATTTGAAAATAAATTAGGAAGAAACATAAGTTTATTAATAAATCAAACTTTTTAAATTTTTGTGTTTGATATTTCCTCTTCTATTGCTTTGACTTTCTTTTAATTTATTAATTCTTCATAAATTGTTTTTATTCACTCGTTCTAAGGTCTTCCAGAAGTGATGATAAATATATATATATATAAATTAAACAAAAAAAGATTTCAACCTTTGTTATTAATTATAAGAAATTGTTAATATTACTTTTAAACCATCACATTTCAATTATATATCAATGTTTCCAATTATTCACAAAACTTAAAAAAAAATAATAATAATGTGTATGCAAAAACGTGTATACATATAAATCGAGCCTTAATTTTTAATAATATGTTTTATTTTCCCACCTCTCGTAAAAAAACGACTATATGTCTTTTTATGTTTATTTGATTTTCACTGGGAATAGATTACTTTAATTGAAATAAAGTAAAAACTATATAAATCACATGGCTAAGGAACCCTTCTAAAAAAAAAAAAAAAACTCTTAAGTCTTAGTTTACAAAATTCAAAACAATTTAGTACAAAAGAAATTATTAAGCACCATAATTCATTACTCAACTGCTAGTTAAGCACCATAATTCTTTACTCAACTGCTAGTTGTGTGTGCATATATATATGTATTCTTATTACATTATGTTGCTAAATTCATATTTAGTAAATTGGAAACATTTACTAAATTCATTCTTCATATTTTATTTACATTGTTTGTGAACTATATGCATTTTTTCTTCACTTTTTTTTTCTTATCTAAATGAGTGAGAAAAGAAGAAAAAGAACACTTTCATCCACGAAAAAAAAGGTTAGAAAAGACAAAATACTTAGTCTTGGGACAAGGAAAAATCTGTCCACAAAAGGGTGTTGGCTTTTTTTATTTTTTTTAGTGGTTGGTGAGTTGTTGACCTCAATTACATGAAATGATCAAAGAAAAAGCGTAGGACCACGTCATGTTGAAGAGAAGACAGGACAAAGGAAAGCTTGAGTGTTAGGTGAAGTCCTACGTGGCATATGATTGGTGGCTTCTTTTTTAACAGGACTGTTTGTTAGCCTGATACGATGTCAAAGTAAAATAGATATTAGATAGGCAATAGTACGGATAATAGGGCTAGCACATTTAGAAAGGCCAGAACAGAATGAAGGGTTTTACATTATGATGCGCTAATCTTGACATGAAGCCCAAGGTTAAATCTTAGGGTAGTAACCTTAGCAGATTGAGAAGGGAAGATAGCCAAACCGCTGTAGCAGCGCCCGCAACTTGACAGTGCACATCTGCAATTGAAACTTACTTGAGTTGTTGGTGTCGTGTACTTAATGAGATGACTAGGTATAAACCTTGAAAGAGCAGTTGCAGGTAAAATAGAGAGAATAAAATCAACCTCCAGACTAAGCTAGTTGATCTCCGGTGATCACCTTCCTTCATGGCAGTCGTGTAAAGCCTTTGATATTATGGCAAGTTAAGACCCAGCCAAGAAGAAGCTTTGACGACAGTTGAGGTAGCAACTACCTGATGCATCTCAACAGTCCCGGCGAAACAAAGGCCATCAAACCATCTGCACCAAAATAATACCATCAACAACATAACTATTAAAACAAATTGATATATAAACAACATTATTTGATAGAAACCATAAATGGAAATGGTAGAAAGCAAAGGGATGATTACTGGTTGAACCAGTAGCTATCCCCTGTAAAATTACTATTTGTCAAGCTGTAGCACTGTTTATTGAGAGAGAAATATCCGAGAAGTTGAGAATATCTAATTGTAACAATAAATATAGAATAATATAAATGTGAATCCAATAAGTAATCTTTTTTTGGAATGATAAAGATTGCATTTCATTGATCAAAGAAAAATGATTTATGCCAAAGAAATACAATTAATTTAACTTAATAAATTACTCATTTAAACAAAAATATAAACATGGTAAATCTATCTTGAAGAGCTCCGGTCGATAAGTGCATTTGAGCGTCAAATAATAAGAGCAAATGACTTTCTCTTAGTAAAATTCATATTTGCGGGAGATAACAAGAGGTATTATGTGTAGAAAAATCACCATTCAAGCAGAAATATAGCTATCAAACAGCCATCAAAACACCAAAATATAACCTTCATCTAGATTTATAGATCTAGAGTATATTAGCTGAAAAACTAAATAAGCACATAAAATCCAAGATAACATCTTGAATCTAAGTTATTTATCAACAGAATATAGCTAAAGCTAAAGGAAAAAAGGATGATATTTTGGGCAAAATGGCAAAAAAAAAAAAAACCTCTTTGCTATTCACAATAACAGTAGGCTATTTATTGAAAAATGAGAGGAAGAAGATTTGAATATGGGACCTTAAAATCCTAAATCTAATTCATCTACACCTTATCCGGAATTGGTGGCTTCTTCCTGTCATACATGACATAAATAAATTAATTTTAAAATTTAATTAAAATTAACTAAATCATTAATTATTTCAAGCATTTTAGTATTTATCTTTTGATATTTGACAATTATTATAATAATTTTAACTAAAGGGTCATTTGATTCGTGCTTTGCAATAGGAACGGAAATGAACGAGAAAGAAAATAAAAATTTAAAGAAAATATTTGATTTTTCTAGAGAATGAAAATGAGAATGATAATCAATATCATTAACAACAAAATATTTTTGTAATTTTAAAGATATATATATATATTAACATTAAATTTATTTTTATATATTATAAATTAATATTATAATTATCTATTATAAAATATATTATTATAATTATTTTAAAAATATTATAAAAATTATTTATTTTTGAAAAATATTTTTACTCAAACATTTAATACGTATTTTTATTAATTTATATATTTTATAAAATAAATATTAATATTTAAATGTTTGACCAATTTATAATTGCTTTCACTTGATTCTAAAAGAATTAAAAAGTTATTCCTTAAGAATAGAAGGGGAATGGTGATTCCAATTGATGGGGGAATCACATTCAAAATCTCATATCAAAATTAAGCCAACCAAACACTAAGAATCAGAATCATACATTTTGATTATGATTCCCAACCTTATTTTTCACTAAACAAACAACCACCAATTTGTATCAAATTGAATAAATTTTATGGTTTTTTTTTTAGAAAAATATGCAGCCTGCGCTGCCAGACATATCCCTAAATCCTGACGCCATTAGAAAGCCTTCCTTTTCCGATGATGCTTATCTAAGCCATGTAGACCTCTTCTCTATCAAACTTAATTCTCGTTTGATATTATAGGAACTTCCTCTTTGTCTATGAAGACTTATGCATTTGTCCTCCATGAACTTGCAGTTATTTGTCCCTCTCGCCCCTTAATTCTTGGTTAGTACTAGGCGATGAAGATGAATTCAGATTTATATAAAAAATGATTAGCACTTTGCAAGTTTTCTCTGATTGGACGAGTTGTGCTCAATAAGGGTGATGAACCTTGGAAATTAATCAATCTGAAGGATTGCCTTTCATCTTTCATGGCACTTAACTTCATCCTGGTGCCTCATCTCATTAGGTCGTGGTTTCTTCCATATCCTTCTAACTTCTAAACATGATAGAGATACGATTTGGAGCAAGGGATCGCTATCCCTTAAGCCTGATGTCTTATGTCTTCAACAATGGGTACCGGGCTTTGATCCTAAAAAAGAAAAATCAATGAACACTTAATTATGGGTGAATTTATATAGATTACCTTGGGAGCTTTGGGATGCTTAGATTCTAGCTGATATAGCTCACAATATTGGTGTTCCTCTACATATTGATAAGGCAACTTTGGAGGGTGATTTCGGTCACTTCACAAGAGTTCTAATGGATGTTGATTTGGCAAATCCTCTTCAGTATCAGCTCATCCTCGATTGTGAAGGCAATATATTTGATGTGGATGTTACATATGAGCATCTCCTTCTTTTTTGTACAACCTATAACTCCATTGGGCATAATTCTTCCAATTATAGGCTTCAAAAATCTAACCCACCATCTTTGCCTCCTCCAAGGGTGAGATCCTATGGCCATTCTAAAGTTTGGCAAAGAAATTCTTCTCCTCCTACTATGGATAATATGTCTGATCGTAGCGAAAAGGATAAGTCTGACCATGGTCAAAATGATGTGGTTGATTAGGGGCCTGTTATTGCCCATCAAGACGTGTCTTTTTTATCTAACCCCATCCGAGGTAAGATTGCCCAAGAAAATAACAAGCTTCATCATCTGCCTGATGATTATGTGTCTTTAAATCAGATTCAGATTTCTTCACAATTACAATAGCCTGCTATATAATCTTTTGCCCATGATGCCTTTTTTAATACTACTCTTTCTCCAAGGCATGCCCAAGCAAATAAAGAACTGAAGTAAGCTGGACAATAAAATTACGTAAACATAGTGGATTATAAAAATATTGATTTCTCTTCAGAATGGCAGACAGTTAAAAAGAAGAAATCCCTATCAAAGAAAATCAAGTTGACAGGATAAAAGCCTTTTACTAGGACTCAATCCCGAAATTCTCAATGAAAGCTTTATTTTGGAATTGTAAAGGTCTTTGAAATAAGGCCACTCAACTTTTTCTTGCTAATTTATGCCAATCTCATAATCTGGATATTTTATGTATTGCTGAACTAAAAATTGATTTTGATGGAATCAATTCTCGATTTTAGTCTTCCATTGGCTTTTCTTTTATAGCAGACAATGCTTCTTCTCTTTAGATGTTTGTTTCGAATAGGATTGGTGCTAGAAAATGTTATCTTTTTGGTGAGTTCTGACTAGCAGATCACCATTAAATTTTCTTTAGAAGATGATTGGCATTTTATAACATGTGTTCATGCAAGTGTTATAGCTTCTCGCCATAGGCTGCTATGGAATAACCTCTCTCAACTCTCTTCTCTGTGCAATGGAAATTGGTATGTTCTTGGTGACTTTGATTCCTATTTTGGTGTGCATGAGAAATTAGGAGGTCGTGTCCCTTCTATTCGGCCCTGAAATGAATTTTCTTCTGCTATGTCATCATGCGATCTCTCTTGCTTATATGTTAGAGGGTCTTTTTATACTTGGTCTAACAATAGGTATGGTTCTCAACGGATTAAAATTCACCTTGACCGTACCTTTTGTAATATTTCTGCTCTAGGATTTTAGAGATGTTTTGAGTGTTTTTGCTCTTGTGCACCATCAGTCATATCATAATCCAATTTTATTAAATTGTAATCAACTTATTATCTCTCATCATCATCCTTTTCGCTTTTATTCGATGTGGGTTAGGTACCTAACTTTTTTATTTTGATGTAAAGGAATTTTGGAGCACTCTTTCATTTTGCACCAATCCTATGTTGGTTCTTATAAAGAAACTTAAGCTTCTTTGTATTTTTCTTTGGTCTTGGAATAAGAATACTTTTGGTCATATCGATGTTAATATTGGTTTGGCTAAACAGAATTTAGAGAGTATTCAGGTGGCTATTTTTTATCAAGATTTTTCAAAAGAATTCCACTCTTAGGAACTTGAAGCTCATAAGATTTTAGATATGCATCTTGAAAGTAAGCATAGTTTACTAAAAGATCAATGCAGAGTAAAATGGCTTATTGATAGAGATAAGAACTCTAAATTTTTTTCATAGCTTATTAGCTCGGCGTCATCCCCAAATAGGAATTTATAGCTTAATGATTGATAATTCTCTTATTTCGAATGAGATTATGGTTAGAAATCATGTTATCAATTTTTAGACTACTTTTTTTTCAGATCCTTTGGTGCATTAGGATTTTTCATCTGTTCAAGACACTATCCCTTCTTTGGTTTCTCATGAGGATAATTCTTCCCTTCTTCTGATTCCTTTAGATATGGATATTAAAAATGCAATATTTTATATGGACCCTCATAGTGCTCCTAAACCAGATGGGTTTACTGGACTATTTTATAAAAATTATTGGGATTTTATTGGCCATGAGGTTTGTGCAGTAATTCGTCATTTCTCTATTACTGGCTTGATTTTGCCTGGCCTTAATTCCAATTTTATAATCCTAATTCCTAAGGTTCCTAATGCTGATTCTGTTGAAAAATATCATCTAATTGTCTTGGGCAACTTTATTTTTAAAGTTATTACCAAGATTATTGTGGACAGGTTAGCCATTATTGCCTCTAAAATCATTAATCCTCATAAGTTTGGTTTCATTAAGGGCTGCAACATTGAAATTTGTATTGCCATAGCTTCTAAATGTGTTAATTTGCTGAATTCTCATTGTTATGGAGGCAATATGGCAATTAAAATTGATATTAGGAAAGACTTTGATACTTTAAACTAGAAATTTATTATTTTGATTTTGCAAAGTTTTTGGTATCTAATATTTTTTGTTCATGGATTGAAACTATTTTTTATTCTGCTCATTTTTTATTCTTTTAAATGGTTCTCCTCAGTGTTATTTTTGATGTTCTTATGGAGTTAGGCAAGGGGACCCTCTTTCCCTATAAAATTTTTATTTGGCCGAAGATTTCCTTAATAGATAGTGGGTTCGTGCCTTTCAGTCTCAGTTTTTACTTCCTATGCATGCTCTAGTTATTGCCAATTGCCTAACTCATCTTTTTTATGCAGATGATGTGTTGATTTTTGTAGAGCATTTGTTAATAATATTCAAAGGCTGGTTAAATTTTTTTAGGATTATAGGGCAATTTCGGGTCAGTTTTTGAATTGGAAGAAGTCTAAAATTTTCTTTGGAAAATATATTTCTAGTAGCCTTATGGTTTCTCTAAGCTCTTTTGCTAGTTTTCGATTAGGCTCTCTGCCTTTTAACTATCTTGGTGTTCCTTTATTTATTGGTGCGCCTAAGCGTAGATGGTTACAATGCATTGCAGACAAAATTCTTTCCAACTTTGATTCATCTAGCTCTCATCAATTTTGTTATTCATAGATCCTTTCTCCACTTTTTTATGATATATAAATGGCCTATTTTAATGATTAGAAAATTAGAGAAAGCAATTTGAAATTTCCTTTGGACTGGTGATGTTAAGTCTAAAAAAGTAGTCACAGTTAAATGGAGTGTTTGCTATGCTCCGTTTGATGAAGGTGGTCTAGGGTTAAAAAAACTTTCGTGGTTCAATCAAGCTTTACTTTGCAAATTGGCTTGTTAGGTTTTTTTTTTTTATAGTTTTTCTTTCTCTTTTTTAAGGCAAAAATTTTTTAATTCCTTCAAGTCGCCTCAGTCCTCATTTATTTCTTCTTTTATTTGGTGTTCCATCTAGAGTAGTTATGATAGCTTGCAAGAGAATTGCTAATGGATTCCTCATGCCAATTATGAGTATAGTTTCTGGTTTGACAAATGGTTGGGCAACAGAATTGTTGATAGAGTCGCTATTCTTATTACACATTACAAGTTCATGCATGCCTCTATTTAAGACGTCTTTTATGTTGGCTCATGGCATATTCCTTATTCTTTTAGTTCCATTTATCCTAACATTGCGGTTGATATCAAGAATGTCTTTTTTTCTTTTATGGATGAGTATGTCTATCAATTTTCTTCTATAAATTTTTTCACCTGTAAAGCTGCTTATGAATTTTTCAGAGGTTGCTCACCCAAAGTCTCTTAGAGTCGAGAAGTTTGTCACCATTACCTTCCCCTTGCATGGTCATTTCTTACTTGGAGGATTTTACACAAGAAAATTCCATCTATCGAAATTCTGGCATGCTAAGTGTTTGCACATAGTCTCACGATGTTGTCTTTGTCCCTCTAATGAAGAATCATTAGAGCATATCTTTGTGAAATGCCCTTATGCTACCTCTCTCTGGTTTGCTTTGTGTAGTTTGTTTGAGGTTTTGATTAATCTTTTTCATGACTTTTTTCATTTGTTTAAAGAAATCATGAACCTGCATTTTCCTCATAAGTTGTTGTTTTATGGCATGTTAAGGCTCATGCTGTTATTTAGCATGTTTGGCAAGCTCGAAATAGATTCATTTTCAAAAATGAAATTTCCTAAATCTCCTTTTCTTTCTATATGGTTTGTTAATCTATTGAAGAAGTTAAGATTTTTCATTCAAGTTATACGAACAACTCTCCTCTTGATCGACATATTTTATAGCATCTTCAGGTTACCATAATTCCTCATCGTGTCCCAATTGCAACTCATGTTATTTGGACTCATCCTCTATTAGGTTGGACAAAAATCAATACTGGTGATATCATAACTAGTTCGCCTGGTCCAGCAATTGCTGATGTTATTTTTAGAGACATGCGTGGCTTTATAATTCTTTCTTTTGCATTTCCTGTTGGAAATTGATTTGCATTTGAAGTAGAGCTGCTTGCCATAGTTGCAATAGTGAATAAAGCATCTGAATTACATCTCTCCTTCATTTAGATAAAATCAGATTCTTTCTTTATGGTTCATTTTCTCCAAGCCAAAAATGCATTAGTTCCATGGCGGGTTCAAAAGGAATGGCAATTTTTCCTTACACAACTTGGTTTTATTCAGCATCATGTCAGCCACATCTTTAGGGAAGGAAACAAAGTTGCGAATAAACTTGCTTCACTGGGTCTTTGAGCTTAATAATCTTTGTGGTGGCACTCCTATCCATCCTTTTGTCATGATCTTATGATCAATAATGCGATTAGTCTTGAATCATATTATTTTCATTAGCTTTTTGTTTGTTTCTTTTTTCTTTCATGGGTTATTCTTATTTTATTTCATGTAAATTCTTTATTTTTATCTTTAATAAATGGTGGTTCCTTAGTGTGTGATGATAGTGTTAAGGGGGTGCCAACTTAGTTGGGATGCCCAAGTGTACTTCTTGATGCTAAATTCCCCAAACTTTCATTAAATAAATAAATTTTATGAAAGAAATACAATTCTTCTAATGTCTATCTCTTTATTCACAATATTTAAATTTAACATCTTATTCTTAAAAAAATCAAGCTACTTGTCATTTATTTATTTTGGAAAATGGAATATCATTAACCCAAAACATTAAGGGATATATTAAGTGAGCAATACATGAAGGAGACTCCTTCAAAATAAATAATTTATCTTTGAGAGAAAGAGCCTAGTTTGCTAAAGTATAAGCAACCTTGTTATAATGTCTTTTAATAGTTGTAAACAAAAAAAATTAATGAAGGACATTTTCATGGAACAAATATAAACTTCAATAACCAAAGTGATGTTGTTGCAAATTGTAAGCCCTGCACTATCAGATCTAGCAATAAGGCAATAAAAACCTACCTCCTATATAGTTATTAAACTAAAGAACATAAATTTAAGTTCAACATTTTATGGATCAGAAATAGATACATCACGCCAACTAGCACAAAATATCACTTAACCAAATGAATCCCTAACAATAACACCATACCTAGCCTAGCCTGAATTATATCAAAATGATGTATTAGTGTTGAGCATATAAAATCCAAATGGTGGAGTTTACCATTGACAGAGATTGATAAGTATTTTGATAGTCTAAGTTTATTTTACTTATTTATGTTTCTCTCGTTAATTTTTATCACTTGTGCACTTGTTTATCTGTTGTAACAAACCTATGTATATACGTTTATGCTTCAATAATATAAAAGTAGGTTTTGCTCTCTGTTCAATATTATTTCATTGTACTAGAGCATTAAGTGGTTTTATGACCCAACTCCTTGATGGCCACCGAAAGCTTAATTAGTTATATAATTATTCATGTAATCTCCACTTTTATAACACCCATTTTACAAGTCTCTTTTTTACCAAATATCTTAGCTCATTTAACAGTCAAATTAAACTCTAAAAACTACCTATTATGGCAGACACAAATCAAGCCTTTACTCCATATTTATGACCTCATAAAACATGTTGATCGTTAATCACATGCTCCTCCATAAACAATAGAAAAAAATCAGACGAATCCCCAAATTGATGCATGGTTTCAGAAAGATCAATTACTTTTTAGCTAAATTATAGGATCCATAATTGTGAGCTTTATTCCATAAGTTGTTAGAACATCTAATACTAAAAATGCATGGGATAAATTAGCAAGGACTTATGCTTAAAGTTCAAACGCATAAATTAGAATTATTAAATATGCATTTTTCAAGCTATAGAGAGAAACAAATGAATTAATTGTTACTTATGCTTAATATGCTAAGAGTATGTCTGATTAGCTTATTGCATTACAAAGCCTAGTCAATGAATATGACTTAGTTTATGTCATTACCAGTGGACTAGGACTGAAATACCATACTTTTGTCAGATCATTTGAAAATCAAATTGATGCAGTTTCATTTGATGATTTATATAGCCTATTATTAAGTGAAGAATCCAATCTTAATACTAAAGCAAAGCGTAAAGAGCATATACTATCTACACCTCCTTTGGCATTTTGTAGTTCTCGAGCTCCTTCCTTTGGAGGACGAGGAGGCATGTCTTTTAGAGGGCGTGGAAGAGGCAATTTTTCATTGTAACCATAATTATAAAATTTTATTCTCTAATAACATAATATTGTCATCTACACTAAACATGAATCACTTAATTTGTTAATAATTGTAATGGGGTAGGACATATTATAAGAAATTATTCATCACCAAAAATTAATAGTGATAATTGAGTTGATAGTTACAAACCTACCTCTAATCTAACTATAACCTCCTCTAAAAATTCTCAACATTGGATTATGGACTCTGTGCTACTTATCATTTAACTCTTAACATTGAAAATTTAAGCACTCGTAAGGACTACCAGGGTCCTGATGATATCATAATTAACAATGGTAAAACTATTTTTATTTCTCATATTGTATCCTTATGTTGTGTTTCTCATTATAAATTCTTTAATTTGTGTAAAATTTTTCATGTTCCAGATGCCTATATTAATCTCTTTTCTGTTTTATCACACTGCCACAATAATGTTTCTATTGAATTTTTCCCTTCTTAGTTTGAAATTAAAGATATCCAAATGAAGGACTTATTGTTTATTAACCAGAATAATGGTAGTCTTTATTTGTTAGCAATAACTCCAATTTCACATTCCAACCAAGAACTTCTTTGCTCATTATCTACTTGGCATGCTCATTTAGCTAATGCATTTATTTATACAGCTCATTAAGTTTTTTCCAATTTTAATATCATGTCTTCTAATAAAGATTTTTCTTTATGTCATGCTTATTAAATTTCAAAAGTCATAAATTGCCATTTTTTTTATTCTACTTACATTGTTTCCAAACCTTTAGAATTAGTATGCTCTGATTTGTGAGGACCTTCTCCCCTTCCTTCAATTAAGAGATATTATGTCATTTTTTATGATTATTTTAGCAAATATTATTAGATCTATTTTCTCACTTATAACTCTGAAGTTATCAATGCCTTTATTAAATATAAACATGTTGTTAAGAAATTTTTAGGCCACTCCATTAAAACCTTTCAAGTTGATTAAAAGGGGGGTTGAACTTCAAAGTCTTATTACATATTTATCTAATGATGGAATTACACAATGCAGCTCTTATCCTTATACCCCTGAACAAAATGGTTGTGTAGAAATCAAATACAGACACATTATTGAAACATGACTCTCTCTTTTAAATCACTTTGTCATTCTTATTAAATATGATAACTCCAAATTGATATTTTTGCTTGTGAAACCTGTATCGATGAGGAGAATGTGTAAAGGGGCAGAGTTTCCCCCATAAACACTCTGAAGCTTAAGTTAGTAATAGTATAAGGAAAAATATAATAAAGTAAATAGGCATAATAGAGTAGAGAATAAAGAATATGAGTAAAGGATGATTGCTTATGATGATGAGGTGATGGAATATGTCTTGATAATGTTGTATGAAGAGAACATGAATGACATGAGATGTATTTATAGGAGAAGATATTGCTTAAACCTCTTAGGAATATGATTCTTTAGTCTTGTAGGATTACCTTATTTAGGAGAGGAGGAGACTTCCTTTGTAGAGTAGTCTTCCTAATTGAAATAGACTTCCTTATTGAGCTTTCTTCTTATTCAAGTAATCCTTCTCTTTAGGGGAATATATCCTTTATTATGATAGGATACTAATATGAGTTATTAGGAGTCCACCTTGAAAGTTTATTTGGATATTTATGTTCGACATATCCAGATTTGTAAATAATAGAAAATGCTATTGTATATGATATGGAAGGGTGAGTTGAGGTGGCCAGCCTCAATCACAAGAAAAGATAAAGCTCGATACCGAGTCTTGAAATCATCATATAAGAACATCGTTGAAGTGCTAGCTGGACTTGAGTGCACAAAACCTGTAATAAAAATGATTTAGGGTAAAAGATTAACTCGTCAGTGTGGAGACAATATGACGAAACTAGTCGTCACTGGAGTTTTGAAGCTCGGTGCATTAAAAGCGTGGCTTGAGTGTCGAACCTTATTACTATAGAAGCGACCTAAGGGTGCCAACTTCAGTCACTAGATTAATGTGCGAGGCCTAGACGCTCAATGCAAAGATGTGAGGCTTACATGCTCGGAACCTCAGTACTATAGAAGCGACCTGAGGGTGCCAACTTCAGTCACTAAACTTAATCTTGGTGCATTAGAAGCACGACCCAAGTGCCGTATTGTCTCGGTGTATTAGAAGTGTGGCTCGAGCACCGTATAATGTTACTTGGTTTATGAACTTTAGTAACTCTTTTGACGGCAACTACCTAGTTAGAATAATGATTGATGTTGAGTTCGGACATTATTGCTATAGATTGTTTAATTTTTTGAGCATTTTTTATTGGTATTTTTGCAAAAGGTAGGATGTTGGGATCTTGGTATTGAGTCTGAGCCCTTTCAATCTGATCCCTACAATATGAGATAAAAATTTAGTAAGAGTTTTTGAAATGATGGAAGGTGGATTTTAAAGGACCAAAATTTAGGTTTGCCCAATCTGAATTATGAGATAAGCATTTGTACTTTAAGTGAAGGGTTAATGTTGTACCGCTTTTGAAAAAGAGGATAGTGTCTGATGCTGGCTAAGATGTCTTGGAATTGCCCTTTGATTTATCCGGCTATGTGGCAGATATACTTGACTCTATTCTTGAATTTCCCTTGTTAGATATTCTCTGAAATTTCAAAGATCTGACGTAGAGTAAGATTTGACCAAGTGCTATTTGATATAGTTTTAAACGAGAACCACCATTTATTGTATGAGCATAAGTGAGTGCTTATTCGCTTTAATGCTGCTTAGCAATATGTCTAATGTCTTTTGACAATCTCTGCATATTAATGCTGAGTAAGATGATCAGAGTGTTTGATCGTTTGGACTGATGGGTGCTTAAAGTAGCATATTCAATAAATACGTTTTCCTTATTTGTAGTGATAGATAAAAGAATAATAGTTTTGGGATCGTATAATCGATCTCTTTTGATGGTCAGTCCTTATGTAATAAATATATCAAATGTAATTGATGTATATTTTGCATGAATAATAATCATGTATATATGGATGAGCATCTATGTGTAGATGTGTAAGTGTGCTTGTGTGACAAGCTATAAATATTCATATAAGAATAAATAAGATAAATAAATAATATCAAGAGAAATTAGAGAAACTTATCTCCTATGTACTCTTGTCCCACCTTCGAATTCACGAATATTTATGTTCATTGTTTGTTTCAATTATTGCTTGAATGACCTTGTCTTTAAAGATGCTACCTAAGTTTGTGTGTATCCAATTGCATGAAAAATACTGCTATGAAATTAACATCTTGTTATAGTGCTCGTCTCTTTTTTGAATAGATGAATATTTATGTTCGTTGTTGCTCAGTGGTTGTCGATGTATTTGAAACTCTTTCAATGATCTGTGGTGTTGATGTAATTTGACTATCCAAGAATGTTTATGTTGTTGTTTGAGTTTTGAGTATGTTATACTCCTTGGCACCTTGTACTAATGTTGAATGTCGGTGAGTTTCAGATGCAAATCTTTCTAAATTCAATGCTTAAGGCTTGCTTGGATATCCATAACAAAGACTCGGATGGTTGAGAATTGATAGGTTTTAATACAATGGTTTAAACTCCAGATGTTCAAACTTGAATGCTTAGACTCTTTGATGCTCGAACTTGGATGTCGAAGTCCTTGATGCTTAGACTTAGATGCTCGAAATCTTTGATGCTTGGACTTGGATGCCCAGAATCCTTGATGCTCAGGCTTGGATGCCCGAATTCTTAAATACTCAATCCTGGATGCTCGAATCTCTAAGGCTTTGGTAGATAGTACTTGGGTTGTTCGGATGCTCAGTGAATAGACATTAACATTCAATCTCAACTTTGTAAGGCTTTATGTAGTGTTCATCGGATGATGATTATTTCTAATCTTCAGTGTTAAGAAGCCTAGTGCTCAATGGATACCTAGATCCTAGTAGGTACTTGTATCTTGAATATTGAAATGAATCCTGACCATAGATGACAGATCTGATGTTTGAGTATAACCAGGTACCTGAGTGCTTGTTCTGGGTGTTCGATAGTCTCCACGTTTTAATACTTGAAATCTTGGTGCTTTGAAGCTCAATGCTTAGAAGCACGGTGCTTCGAAGCTTAGTTTATGCCTTGCTATTTCTATGACTTATATAAAATGTAACTTTAATTCAGACTAGTCTAAAACTTGATATTCAAGAATTAGATGTCTGTCTTTAAGTTTTTAATACTCAGTTGTTTGGTGTTGTGGTGCTTGTTGCATGGTTAGCTTCACTTTTAATGCCTGGTGATAGGGTCGATGCTCGAAGCTTAGTGGATGTTTGAATATCCAAGACTTTGGTGCTCAGAGTGGCTTGGCTTTGGTGTCCTCTTTTATACACAGCTTTTCGATTCTTGTCACCCACTAGTTCTTCACCTCAACTCTCAAAGACAGCTTGCTCCCTTGAATCAAGTGTTTTAAGGGATCCTGTAGGCTAAAGCTTTAATGAATGCTTGATGTTCGGAGCTCGATGCTTTGGTGAGTATTCTGTAATCAGAACTTAGTTTCTGACCTAATAACACTTCTTGTTCAAGGCCTCATTCTATCTTTATCAACTTTTTTTTACACATTGAGTTGTAGGTTTTGTCAAAGATCTAATTTTTGTATCTTCCTTGCATTATAGCTTGTGAGTGGTTGAAAAGGATGGTCACACTAGCCATTCAAAATTCTCTTTGGATGATGTGATTAGACCATGAAAATTAATCAGTGGATACCATAATCATGTGCCTTCAAGACTGCAGCTAACCATACATCTTGAGTGTGCCAGAGTTAACTAGACTTATAACTATTAGTTTTTGTGTCCTGCTGTATTAGGATATTTATCTCAGATTGAAATCTAAGCTGCTAAGCATTTACTCGAAGTCTGAGTTCTTATAAAGTTAATTCTTGATATTCACTCTGCGTTTGAAGGGTGCTCAATGCTCAAAGCCTGATGGTAGATGCTTATCATTCAAAACTTGGTGCTTGATGGGTATTCCATGTTTGGTGCTCAGAGCATGATGCTTGCTAAGTGGATATGTGTGACTCCCTTAATGCTTGATACCCTACACTTTTAAAGCCTGAATTCACTGAAGATGTACCCTTTTTTTATATATGTATTATCGTTTGAACGCCTCAGATCTTATAAAGGAATCGTCCCATTTACCAGCTTTAATCAATTCCACTCTTATTGTATTTTTAAAGCTCTTCCTTAGCTTTCATAAGTTAAACTAAGTCTTTTTTTTTCTTCTTATTGATTTGGTTGAAGGTTGAGTCACGAAGCTAGGCTTCCAACAATCAAAGATAACTTGGATTTTTAATTTGATTATGCCTAGCCCTTGACTTTCTTATTTTGAAACAAATAAGAAGAGCTAGGTTTCTTACAGACAGTGCCACATGATAACTCTGAATTGATAATTTTACTTATAGAACCTGCATCGATGAGGAGAATAGGTAAAGGGGCAGGGTTTCCCCCATAAACACTCTGAAGCTTAAGTTAGTAATGGTATAAGGAAAATATAATAAAGCAAATAGGCATAATAGAGTATAGAATAAAGAATAAAGGATTAAAGGATGATTGCTTGTAATGATGAGGTGATGGAATGATGGAATAATGTTTTGGTGATGTTGTATAAGGAGAATATGAATGACATGAGATGTATTTATAGGAGAAGATATTGCTCAAACGTCTTAGGAATATGATTCCTTAGTCTTATAGGATTACCTTATTTAGGAGAGGAGGAGACTTCCTTTGTAGAGTAGTCTTCCTAATTGAAATAGACTTTCTTATTGAGTTTTCTTCTTATTTAAGTAATCCTCCTCTTTGGGGGAATATATCCCTTATTATGATAAGATACTAATATGAGTTATCAATTAACCATAAGCTTTTAAAACTATAATGTATGTCATAAATAAATTGCCATCTTCCACTCTTAGAAATAATACTCCATTTGCTAAATTGTTTAATATTGAACCAAAATATGTGGACCTTAGAGTCTTTGGATGTTTGTGTTACCTATGGCTTAATCCTTACAAAAATAATAAATGGGCTCCTAAATCATCCAAGTTTATCTTTCTGGGTTATAATAAAATTCATAAAGGTTGTTATTATGTTGATTTCATTACTAATATAATTCTTGTCTCACATCATGTAATTTTTTATGAGCAGGAGTTTCCTTTCAAGCATCAAGTTGATAGCAACAGAAGTCCACCAACTAGTGCTAATAAATTTTTATCTATAGCACATTTTATCCCAATCTTCCCTACCTCTCATCCTTTATCAAACTTAATCACTATACCCAACAGTCCCACCTTATCTACACCACCATAATCTCATCCCTCATTAGTACATACATACACCTCGATTCTCCTTCATCTCTCATTCCACTACCAAGCCATGGACTCTCCCTCATTGTTAACTTGACTAAGTATTTAGATTCTCATAATTAAAATCAACCCTTCTTTTCCTTTCCTAAACCACATCATATGTGCATATGTTCCCAAACTGTCAATCTGAAGCCTAAAATTTTCCATGCTTTTAATATATCACAACCTGAACTAACCACATATAAAACTACTGCTCAGTATCTTAAATGGATCATGGCTATGGCTAAAGAATATCATGCTCTCATGCCAAATAACACTTGGCAACTTATTCCTCTTTGTTCTACTCAAATTATTGTGGGTTGTAAATGAGTCTATCGGATAAAAAACACTCAAGATGAAAAACTTGATCATTATAAAGTGTATTTAGTAGCTACAGGCTATCATAAATGACCTGATTTAGGATTTCATCATATATATAGCCCTGTCATCAAACCGTGAACCATTTGCCTTGTTTTTTCATTAGTTATTAGTAATGGATGGTCCATCAAGTAATTTGATATCTTTAATGCATTCCTCTATGGTGTTCTTGACGAAGATGTTTATATGCAACAACCATAGGGCTTTGTTAATCCTTAATATCCTAATCATGTTGGCAATTTGAACTGGTTTCTTTATAGTCTCAAACAAGCATTAGTTCAATAGTACAAATGCTTGATATCTAATTTACAGTAGCTTGGTTTCCATAGATAAAAATAGATAGCTCCTTTTAAATTTATTCATATGGCAAAATATTGGGACACTGTCTCATTTATGTTAATGATTTGGTACTCACTAGTTCCTCTAGTGAGTTTATGGATAAGGTTATTATTGCTTTAAGCACTAAATGTGCTTTAAAATAACTTGGTTCCTTGCACTACATTTTAGGCATTGAAGCAACATTTTCTTCCTCATAACTCTTATAAACACAAATAAAATACATAAAAGATCTTTTATCCAAAGCAAATATGAGTTCATTTAAGGGCACCTATACTCCATCTTATTAATTAACCAAATTATCTACTTTTAATAGCACACTAATAACTGATGTAAGTCTTTATCATATTTTCATTGGTGCTTTACATTATTTATCTCTAACATGACTTGACATCTCCTATGACATCAATAAAGTTTCATAGTTCATACATGCTCCAACTGATGCTTATTAGTGTGCCGTCAAAAGAATTGTGTGTTATTTATAGGCTACATTTAACCATGGTCCCTATATCAACAGGTCATTATCTCTTTATCTCTCTGCTTACAGCGATGCCGACTGGGTAAGCTCTATTGATAATCGAAAGTCCACCACTAGCTACACCATTTTTATTGGCAATAATCTTATATCTTGGAGTTTAAAAATGTAACTGTGTATAGTAAGATCATCCATATAATCAAAATATCAGGCTTTATCTACTGTTAAAAAACATATTAATTAGTTATAATCCCTTCTTGATGAAATTGGTTTTCATAACTTACCTTCTCCCATAGTTTAGCGTTATAATCTTAGTGCTACCTATCTCATAAACATGCCCATTTTTCATTCTCGATCAAAGCATCTTGAAATTGATTATCATTTTGTTTGAAAATGAGTATTTAATAAATCTCTTCTTATTCAATGCATTACTTCAAAGCATCAACTCATAGATTTGTTAACCAAACTACTTAGCAAATGTAGGTTCTCATTTTGTGTGATAAGTTGAACATTGTTGCTCACCCTATTCAACTTGTGAGAGGGTGATAAGGATTCTAATAGTCAAAGTTTATTATACTTGCTTGTGTTTATATGTTTGTGTTTATCTTGTTATTTCTATCACTTGTGCACTCGTTTATCTATTGTAATAAACATGTGTATATAAGTTTATGCTCTAATATTATGAAAGTACATTTTTCTTTTTGTTCAATATTATTTCAGAGACTAGGAACAGTATTAGCCATGGATGAGTATATGGAAGAAGCAAGTTGCTTGTCATTTAAATCCACAAATATTATTACATTTATTAGTGGTTGAATTTATGACATATAACACACATCATTATTTTTGCATAAATTTAAATTTTTTGGTCAATAATTAATTTTGAAATTGAGCCTATAAGCATTCTTGAGAAATAAGTAATTATAAACTTTTGGAATTTGGATTATTGAAATTGGAGCTGAGGAACTAATAGGTGCTGAGAAAATAAGAAACTTAAAACTTTTGAAATTTTCTATTGAGGAATTAATGAATTGGAAGTAGTAGCCTGCAAGCAACAATATAGAAATTTGTGTATATAAGGAAAGAAGAAACTATAGGAAAAAACACACAACTCAACAAAAGAAAAAAAAAATCAACACACAACCAACCATCAACACCAATTATCAATTAATCAATAATGAAATTCAACTTTCAGCTTTAATATAATTTCTATTTTTTAACCATTTCCTATTTTCCTATTAGAGCTTGTAATCACCTTATTAATACAAAAATTCCTATTTTACAATTAGCAAAAATCTTTTCCTATATAATTTAATTAATTAAATTCATAGAAATTCAAATAAATTGTGGTAAATGAGTTTGAGAACTCATAAATGTCTAAAAAAAGTTAGATTTCATTTTGAAGAAATAATCATCTCACACACTCGCACAATAAACAAACTAGGTTGGAAAAAAATGCAACAAATATCATATTTTTATCAAATAAATATAAGCATAATACGTTCACGACCCATGCACTTGATACAATTTGTCAGTTTGACATTTTAATTTATAATTTTACCATTTCAACATTTAAACTCGTCTAAAATACACTAATTTAGCAACATAATACATATGTCATCCCATATACTTGCCATGTTTGATTAGTTTGACAACTATATTTGCATTTTTTATCAGTCAAACCCTTAAGATGTAACATGTGCTGATTTGTTATTTCATATCATGCATACTGATAAGGATTTCAAATTTGCATTTTAGAAAATTTAGATTGAAATGACAAAATTATAAATTAAAATGTCAAATTGACAAAAAGTAATAAGTACATCAACAAATATATTATGTCCATAAATATATCATGTTTAAAACATATATTTCACATTTAACTATTAAATAAAATTTTAAATGTTGATGATTTTTTTTAACAGTGTATTGACGATATTTGCACTCTTAAAATAGGATAAACAATTCCAAACCCCATTGTATATCATGCAATTCTAATCCCTAATACCCTTTACCAACCCCACCTAAATTTCTAGCACCCCAAGAAGTTCCCAAATTAGAATGACACGGGCAACACCAAACTTACAATGAGCAGCCACCCACCGAAGACAGCCCCCAAAATTGAAGCTAAACATAATTTTTGAGGAGGAGGAAATGGGGTTAGGTGAATCGATTTGTCACCTCTTGATTGGTTTTTGACCTAAGAATTTTACTACCTTACATTTGAGTTGCTTTTTATACCCTTTGGCATATAACAAAATCCCTTTCAACTCCCTCTTCACCAGCTCCCACCCCCACCATCACCAACTTTTATATATTTAACTCAACCAAAAACTCAAAAACCTACCAGAGAAGATTTGCAGAACCAACCATCTAGCTTCCCTTCACCCGCAACCAAAAAAAAAAATCCCATTTCTATTTTCTTCTCACTTTCTTGAACAATGGAAGATGCCAAGATTGATAATTCCCAAGAATTCATTTTCCGTTCCAAACTTCCTGATATCTATATCCCAAACCACCTCCCTTTACACTCGTATTGCTTTGAAAACATTTCCCAATTCAAAGACAATCCTTGCTTAATAAATGGAGCTACGGGCGATGTGTACACTTATACGGATGTTGAACTCACTTCCCGTAAAGTTGCTGCCGGCCTTGACAAGTTGGGCATCAAGCAAAATGAAGTTATCATGCTTCTACTCCAAAACTCACCGGAATTTGTGTTTGCTTTTCTTGGTGCATCATTTCTGGGAGCTATAAGTACAACCGCCAACCCTTTTTACACTCCTGCGGAAATCAAGAAACAAGCAAGTGCATCTAAGGCGAAGTTGATAATAACACAGGCTGCTTATGTTGAGAAAGTGGATGAATTCGCTAAAGAAAATGGCATCAAGATAATGACAGTTGATTCGCCGCCACCGGACCGATATTGTTTTCACTTTTCGGAATTGACAAAGGCCGATGAGAACGATATCCCGGCCATCAAGATTAACCCTGACGATGTGGTGGCGCTTCCATATTCGTCAGGAACTACAGGTTTACCTAAAGGTGTGATGTTAACTCATAAAAGCCTTGTCACCAGTGTTGCACAGCAAGTTGATGGAGAGAACCCAAATCTTTATTTCCATGAAAAGGATGTGATTATGTGTGTTTTGCCATTATTTCACATATATTCTCTCAATTCTGTGTTGCTTTGTGGGCTAAGAGTTGGTGCGGCTATCTTAATAATGCAAAAATTCGAGATTCTTGCATTAATGGAGCTTGTACAGAAATATAAGGTTACAATTGCTCCGTTCGTGCCTCCCATCGTCTTATCAATTGCGAAATCTCCTGTCGTCGACAAGTATGACCTTTCGTCCATTCGGACTGTGATGTCTGGAGCAGCTCCGATGGGAAAGGATCTTGAGGATACTGTAAGAGCTAAGCTGCCAAATGCTAAACTTGGACAGGTAATGAAAACTTAACAGTTTTATTTCTTTTCTTAAAGACTATCACTTATGTGATTGCCGATTAATTATTAAATGTTATAAGGTTTTTTATATAATTTATTAACTTAAGGGTGCTTTCGTTCATAAAAAAATAAGGGTTTAAATTGAAATAGAATTAATTTCGATTCTTAGTATTTTGACTAAAATTAATATTAAAATGAAAAACAAATTTTCATGAAAATTACCCTTTTTTCTTACGCCTATAATTCTCATGGGACTTTGTTTAAAAAAAAAAAAAATCTAATGGGATAAGTTAGACCAATTATAAATTTAAAGCTATGATTAAAAGTAAACTAATTGAAGTAATGATGACTCTCCGAAATATTTTTTTCCTAGTATGACATCATTACTTCAATTAGGTCATTTATTTTTAGGATAATAGTACTTGTTCCGCCTAAATTATTAAAAAAAATAAAATTTCAAAAACATAAATTTTAATTAACATAGATGGTAATATAAAAATTGTTATAAAAATAATTATTTTGTAGTGTGACTGCGATATTACTTGTCTTTTCTTTTGTTAAAAAAAATATTCAAAATTTTCATTATTTATTTTTTTGACCATAGAAAAAGAGAGAGTGAAGAATTTGAACCGTCTCTCTCCTACAACAATACCAAGCCCTCAGCTACCAAAAATTTTCATTGTTATGACATTAATTTTTCAAAGAAAATTATCATTACTCTTCAAGAATGGAAGTATACTGTGCATTTGAAAAAAATCTAACATATATATATATATACAATTAGAAAGAGATACGGGGAGATTCAAACTTTATCCTCTTATGAAGGTTTCAAATCCTTTTACCACTAGATTAATTGCACATATATAGCATATGATGCTTACGCAGTAAGGGAATCGACCTTTAATAGGTTAAGCTCTGAAATTAAATCAAACGTCGTTTTGCGTTATTGATCAACATTTACTAATTTAAAAGTACATAATAATGGATCTTTTTAGGCTATTCTATGCCATTTACTAGAAGCCAACAGGAAAACCATTTTAGGGTCAATCATCTACTAGTTATAAATACGATGTTTTGTGCAGGGTTATGGAATGACAGAGGCAGGACCAGTGCTATCAATGTGTCTGGCATTTGCAAAGGAACCGTTTGAGATTAAATCTGGTGCTTGTGGCACTGTCGTTCGAAATGCAGAGATGAAGATTGTGGATCCTGACACTGGCAACTCCCTGCCGCGAAATCAAGCTGGAGAGATATGCATCAGGGGTAGCCAAATAATGAAAGGTATTTTGCTTCGAACTTGTGTTATTATTTTTTTTAATCAATGCATATTTCTTCTGGTCTTAAGTTTTTGGCTAATTAGTTTGTCAACTACTTATCTTCAATTTTTGGGGAACTTTATTATATATGCCTTGCACGTCAATTATTGTTTAGGTAAACGAGAAGATTCAAAAAAATATTTTATCAGGCTGTGTTAATTATTGTGTATTTTCCTTGGAGTGCAAAAAAAATAATAATTATCTTTTCATAAGTATTTTAAATGGTTAAAAAATATGAATATAAAGATATAGAAAGATTCGTCTGTGTTTCTCATTTTCTCAGTTAAAAAAAAAAAAATCTTATAATAGCTTAACAATAATTATGATATATATAAAAAAACACATTTGGTGGGGCATATGACAAAATCAAATAAACTTTAAAGATACAAATTAATTTCATCTCGTCGTTCTCACTTTAAAAAAAATAGAAAGAATCACAATATATATGGAATAACTCGTTTGGTGGAGCATATGACAAAATCAAATAAACTTTAAAGTTACTAATTAATTTCATTTCATCGTTCTCACTTATAAAGTCAATTCAATTCTTAATTTGGAAGATTATCTTTTAAGGTACATAATTTTAGAAATTTGGATTTTACGGGCCTTTTTTTATTTTCCCCCTTAAGAGAACTTCTTTTGCATAAAAAAAAATAGTAAGTAACTTCTCCATGATGTTTAAATTAATTTTAATTATTAATTTAAATAATTTTTTGTTAGTTAATTATTAAAATTAAATTGATGAATAGAATTTTATAATTAAACTATTAAAATTAAATTATGAATAAAATTGATGAATTTTTCATAGATATATCATTTGATTTTAAAGTTTTTAAAAATTTTTAAGTCTAAATAATTTTTTTAAGAAATTAAGTAATTTAAAAAAATAATTTAAATTTTGTTCTAAAAATTATTATATAAGCTTAATTTTTTTTCAAAACTTTATAATTAGGTGAGATATATTTTTTAGAGAAATTTTTCAATTTTATTTAGTAATAATTTTTCATTAGTTAGCCACTAAAATAAAATTTTGTTTGATTTATATAACTTAACTGTAAGAATTTTTTAAGATAAGATCAAATATGATTCAATTTATTTTTTCAAAAATGTTTCTATTAAAATAAAAAAAATTTAAAAATTTAATACTTATTACTATATATATATATTTTAAAAAATTTGCATAACTAAAAAATATTATGAGAAATATATGAAATTACATTTATAAATAAATTATATTTTTAATGGTTATTTGATATAAAAATAACAATAATTAACAAAAATTTTATTAAATAATTTATATTTATTAGCTATTAATTGTTATAAATAGTTAAATCAAACGAGTTTTATAATCATTATATTACTGATGATTTTAATTATAGTCATTTTTTAATTATAGTCATTAATATATTTTACAGATATTAATATATAAAAATAATAAATAATTATAATTAAATAAAAATAAATTCAACGATTTTAATTTTATTTGTATATTTATAATGATTTGTATCATAGCAAAAGAAAAAACGGTAAAATTGATATGTCTAATGGTATTTTTGTTAGTTGCAACGGGAGTCCACCAGCCAGACAAATTATGGCCCATTTGGTCATATTGAAGCTCCAGTGAAATTGAATATTTGTTTGTTGGTTTTTCAAAATTGATTGAAATATCTTCTTCACTGTATCTTTATCATAATTTTTTTGAGGTCCACAGCCAATTTGAATAATCATAGCTATAAATTGAATTATCTTCTTCCATGTTTTTCTATCATATTATAGTTTATGGTCTATAATCAATTTGAATAATAATAAATATAACAAAAATAAAATTTAATTATAAAAAATGTTAATATTTATATTTATTTTGGAAGTACTCTATTTGGTGATCAAATTTAATAAATATATTTAAATTTTTTGTTAAATAATTTACATAAATATATGTATAGCTTCTACCACATATTTTTGTTTGATGTTGATCTTTCTAATTTATATTGTTATCATTTGATGTGATTAATTATTTGTTGAAAATTGATTTATTTAATAATATAATTTCTTTTAACGCATATAGAGTTTAAAAATTCTATTATGGTAAAAATTCAAAAATAATTGCCGAAGAGGTATATGTGCCCCCAATTCGGGGGTAAATTTTTTTTTTTTTTTTTTTTTTTTATAAAAATTAAAAAGGTTATTTTCTAATGACTAAAGTGATTATTTATCGTATTTGCCAGTAGATCCGCATATGTATAATAATATGTTATTTTGTGCAGGTTATCTAAATGACCAAGATGCAACAGAGAGGACCATAGACAAAGAAGGATGGTTGCATACAGGCGATGTTGGGTACATTGATGATGATGATGAAATATTTATCGTTGATCGTTTGAAAGAATTGATCAAGTACAATGGCTTCCAAGTTGCCCCAGCTGAGCTTGAGGCAATGTTGATTGCACATCCTAGCATATCCGATGCTGCCGTTGTGCCGTAAGTTTCCCCCTTGAATTTTTTTTAAAATAAAATAAAATATTTTTATTATCAATTTCTAATAAAAAGTTGATGTTACTATTTATGTAAATTAAGCCTAATAAAAATTGTGGTATTTTAGAGTTTATTTGTTGATTCATTATTATTTTTAATCTTAAGTTTTGGGTGTTTCAGTATGAAGGATGAGGCTGCGGGGGAGATTCCAGCCGCATTTGTGGTGAGATCAAACGGCTCTAAAATCACTGAGGATGATGTCCAACAGTACATTTCAAAACAGGTAATTTTCTTACAGATAAAATTAATTCAGCATCTATATTCACAATATACTATGTTTTTAAATTAAAATATTGCTTAACAATGAATATATTTTAGATGATATTAATTTTATTATCACATAAATAAAAAAAGCAAATCTCTCGTGAAACTAAATGTAAAATTTTCACGTTCTAAAGAAAGAAAAAATTGTAAATTTTTCATAGATATTTTCAGGCCGACTCTAGTAATTAGATGAAATTAATTGTGGATTCCTATATTGCATGAATTGTAAATTAATATATATTTTATTCAATTAATATGAAATAAAAATAAAATAAATCAATTAAATATATATTAATTAAACAATTTAGGTGAAAAATGCTCAGTGCAGTGACCCAATATGAGTTCTAAAAGTAAGTTTATTTTTAATTTGATTAATTGTGAGGAATTTATTTTGACAAAACCATGAAATTATAAATTAATCGTTTTGGTGTGGATGATTTGATAAAATAGGTAATCTATTACAAGAGAATAAGAAGGGTTTTCTTCACGGATTCAATTCCTAAAGCTCCATCAGGCAAAATATTGAGGAAGGACTTAAAAGCTAGACTTGGAGCTGGTGTTCGTAGCTAGTTTTAATATATGTTCAGAATTAAATTAAAAAAAAAAAAAGCCAAATGTTGATGTAATTAATGTCACTTAAATTTTTTTCTTTTTTCTGTGTAATTGTGCTTTAAAACTCAAAGTTGTGAAATTTTTAATTCCTTTATTCTGTGATGAATATATGTTATTCTTCCAAACATAGAAGGAGAATAGCTTACCTTTTGTAGTTTGTATTATTATTATTTATGTAAAAATTAAGATGTGAGGATTTCAAGATATATATTATACTATGGGGTTATTATTAGTGACCTCTCTATATATATACAGTACTATGTAAAATAAAAATTTGTTAAAAATGTCACTTTTAATATTTTTTAAATATTATTGTAGTGATAGTCTTATACAACTCTTAAGATCTCTCTACTCAACTCTATTACCTTATCTTACCTCGTTGGGATGACAAGAGAAGGGCCAACAACCTTCAAGTCCTAGGAGCGCTACTCTTCTAAGCAAAAAAAGATTGATGTCAACTTGTTTAAAATTAGATTGTTCCAGTCACGAAATTAACGTCCTTTCAATGTGGGGTTCAGATCCCATCCTCCCTCCACCTTCACAGTTCTAAAAAAAAAAACTCCATTATATATATATATTTTTGTTGTGAAATAAAAATTGAATTGCTTAGTTTGTTATAGAACTAAACTTGAATTTAGTAATATTTAATTAGAAGAAAAATATTTTATAGTAGAATAATTTTAAGAGAATTTAGAGAGAGTTTGAAGAGAATTTGGAGAACTATAATATTGAAAGAATTTGGAGAGTAATCTATCCTTTTCTTAACATACATGTTTAATGAATTTCAATCTCTTTATATAGAGATTTTCTTTTCACTATTTGAGAACTATTTTCTCATAAGCAATATACTGTTCATTCACAAGCAATATATTGTTCATTCACATTCATAATACTCCCCCTTGAATAACAATATTTTACAACTGTCTCGTTAAAACCTTGCTAAATAAAACCCAGTAGGAAAAACTTTAGCTTAAGGAAAAAGAGTACAGTGCATGATTTTCTCCCCCTCAAGTTGATATGTATAATCTTCCTTCACATAGTATGCAGATGTCGTATTCCAATATTGTGAACGTGCTTTCTAAAGATTGTAGTTGGAAGCACCTTTGTGAAAAGATCAGCTGAATTCTTGGTAGACTGAATATACTTTATATCTATATGATTGTCTTTTATTAGCTCTTGAGTGTATGAAAAGAATCTCGGAGGTATATGTTTGGTTCTATCACTTTTGATATATCCTTCCCTTAACTGTGCAATGCATGCTGCATCATCTTCATACAAAATTGTTGGACTTTTATTGACTGGAAAACCATAAGATTCTTCAATATGATGTGTCATTGATCTAATCCATACACACTCTCTACTTGCTTCATGTAGTGCAATAATCTCAGAATGATTTGAAGAAGTAGTGACGAGCGTTTGTTTATGGGAACGCCAAGAAATTGTAGTTCCGTTATTTGTGAACACATAGCTTATTTGAGATTTCGCTTTATGAGGATCAGATAAATGCCTTGCATCTGCATAACCAATTCATTATTGTTTTGAATTATTAGAATAAAATAAACCCAAATGAACATTTCCTCAAAGGTATCGAGGTATATATTTGATCCCTTTCCAATGCCTTTTTGTTGGAGTTGAACTGAACCTTGTTAATAAATTTACTGCAAAAGAAATGTCAGGTCTAATACAATTAGCAAGATACATTAGAGCTCCAATGGCACTGAGATATGAAAATTCAGAACCAAGAATTTCTTCATTTTCTTCATAGGGTCGAAATAGATCAGTTTCAATATTGAATGATCTGACGACCATCAGAGTACTTAAAGGATTTGCTTTATCCATATTAAAGCATTTCAAGATCTTTTTTGTGTAATTTGATTGATGCACGAATATTCCATTGTGCATTTGCTCAATTTGTAAACTAAGGCAATACTTGGTTTTTCCAAGATCTTTCATTTCAAATTCTTCCTTTAAGTATACTGTTGTTTCATGGATCTCATTTTCTGTTCCAATGATATTTAAATCATCAACATATACAACTATAATCACAAATCCGGATATTGTTTTCTTAATAAAAATGCATGGGCTGATAATATTACTCACATATCCTTTATTAATCAAATAATTGCTTAAACGATTATACCACATGCACCCAGATTGTTTTAGCTCATATAAAAATCTCTAGAGCTTGATTGAATACATTTCTTTGGGTTTTGTACTTAATGCTTCAGGCATTTTAAATCCTTCAAGGATTTTCATATAAATGTCACTATCAAGTGATTCGTACAAATAAGCAGTCACAACATCCATAAGATGCATTTCTAATTTCTTAGAAACTACTAGGCTAATCAGATACCTGAACATAATTTCATCCATAATAGGAGAATGCATTCATCATAATCAATTCCCGGCCTTTGTGAAAAATCTTGAGCTACAAGTCTAGCTTTGTACCTTATTATTTCATTTTTCTCATTTCTCTTTCCTACAAAGACCCACTTGTATCCTATAGGTTTCACAGTTTTAGGCATAGGAATAATTTGCCTAAAAACATTTTGCTTGTTTAGTGAGTCCAATTCAGCTTGCATAACATCTTTCCATTTTATCCAATCATGCCTATTTTGACATTCCATGACTGATTTTGGTTCAGGATCATCTTTGTCATTTATGATTTCACATGCAATAGTATATGAAAATGTTTCATGAATTTCTTTATTTTCTATTTCCTCAGGGATCTTTTCCTCGCTATCAATATGATTATCTACTCCCTTTCTCTTTCGAGGATTTTTATCCTTAGAACCAATTGGTCTTCCACGCTTCTGGCGTGTTTTAGACTCATGAGTGTCTTTACTCTCAGGTTTTATTTCTAGAATTTCAATACGAGCAGGAGCATTGGCTACTGGTATATATGATTTAGTCACTCTTTTTGTATCAGTAAATGCATCTAGAAATTGATTTGCAATTGCTTGTAAGTGTACAATCTTTTGCACTTCTAATTCACATTTTTTTGTGAGGATCTAGATACAATAATGATGGTTCATTCCATCAAATATCCCTTTTCCCTTATTTCTCCCCTTTTCCTAATGTTGGGAAAACAACCTCATTAAATTAGCACTCAGCAAACGTGTTGTAAAAACATCACCAGTTAAATGTTCAAGATATCTAATAATCGATGGTGTTTCAAACCCAACATAAATTCTCAATCTTCATTGAGGACCCATTTTTGTGCGTTGAGGTGGTGCAATGGGTACATATACTGCACAACCAAAAATTATGAGATGGGAAATATTTGGCTTTTAACCAAATGCCAATTGTAGTAGGGAGTATTTATGATATGCACTAGGTCTGATGCGAATTAATGAAGCAGCATATAGGATTGCATGACCCCAAACTAAAATGGGAAGCTTTGTTCTCATTATTAATGGTCTAGCAATAAGTTGAAGGCGTTTAATCAATGATTCAGCTAAACCATTTTGAGTATGTACATGGGCAACAAGATGCTCAACAATGATCCCAGTAGACATACAATAATCATTGAATGCTTAAGATGTAAATTCACTAGAATTATCAAGTCTTACCCTTTTGATTGTATAATCAGGGAATTGTGCTCGTAATTTAATAATTTCAGCTAGCAACCTTGCAAATGCAACATTACGAGTTGACAATAGACAAACATGTGACCATTTACTAGATGCATCAATTAATACCATAAAATATCAGAATGGTCCACATGGTGGGTGAATTGGCCTATATATATCACCTTGAATTCTTTCAAGAAACATAGGTGATTCATTCTGAATTTTAGATGGTGAAGGCCTCAAGATTAATTTTCCGAGAGAACAAGCTGTAAATGACATTTCATTTGATTAAGGAATTCTTTGCCCCTTCAATGGATGCCCATGTGAATTCTCAATTATCCTTCGCATCATTACTGATCCAGGATGACCTAATCTGTCATGCCATAAATTTATTGTTGAAGGATCATAAGATTTTTCTTTTACTGCCATATTTGATTCAATTACATGTATATACATGTAATGCAATCCAGTAGGGAGTTTTGGCAGTCTTTCCAATACTTGTATTTTTCCTGATTCATAGGAAACTATATTTAAATATTTATTACCATTTATAGTAATGGATTGGGTATCACACCCATTTCGATATATGTCATCAAAACTCAACAAATTTCTTGTTGATTTTGGTGAAAACAAAGCTTTATCAATTATAAACTTTGTTCCATTTGGTAACATAAATTTAGCTTTTCCAATTTCTTCAATCAAATCTACATGACCTGATATTGTTTTTACAACTACCTTTGTGGACTTTATTTAAGAGAAATAATCTCAATTTTTCAAGATAGTATGTGTAGTACCACTATTTGGTATGTAGAGATCTCCAATATTGTCTTTATATTGAGTACAATCCATATTAAACTTCAAAATAGATAAACATATAATTAATCAATTATGGTAAAAACATAAAATAATTGTAAAGTAGGACATTTATTTAATTTGAAAATAACATACATAACAATAACATATTCTTTAGAATTGAAAATAAAATAGGTAATAACAATATACTTAAAAATTATAGATGTCTCAATTTCCATTGTCTGTAAAATCATCAGTAAAATTAGAAACATCTAGATGAGTTGTATCATTAATAGGAGTATGATGCTCATTGAAGTTTATTTCCTTTTCTTTACCTTTTAATAATGCCTTATAAAGTTGGCAAAGATGTGGTAGTGTACGACAAACTTATGACCAGTGTCCTTTACTACCACATCTGAAACACACAGTTTCAGACTTATGTTGAGGCCTTTCTTGAACACCACTGATGACTGATTTTAACTTCTTTTGAGGTTGAGTCTGAGTTTGTTGTGGAGTATTATTATATTTATTTCCACGACCATGGCCAAAGAATTGACCTCTTCCACGTCCACGACCTTTACCTCTCCCACGTCCATGGCTATTGTAATTTTTATATCTAGAATAATTTGTAGCATTTACTTTTGGAAATGCTATTGAGCCAGTGGGACGAGACTGATGATTTTTCATCAAGAGTTCATTATTTTTCTCAGCTATCAGTAGACATGAAATTAGTTCAGAATATTTTTTTTAAATCTTTGCATCCTGTATTGTTATTGTAGTGTAACATTTGATGCATGAAATATGGAGTAAGTTTTCTCTAGCATATCCTCGTCTATAACTGTCTGTCCACAGAATTTTAATTGTGATACTATTCTGAACATTGCAGAATTATAGTCACTCACTTTTTTGAAATCTTGAAAGTGTAAAGCTCTCCATTCATCAGTGACTACTAGTAGTATTACATCTCTTTGATGATCATATCTGTCTTTTAGATCCTTCCAAAGAACATTTGGATCTTTGATAGTCAAATATTCACATTTTAATCCTTCATCAAGATGACGATGGAGAAAAATTATAGACTTGGCCTTATCTTGCAATGAGGTGTTATTATTTTCTTTTATGGTATCAATTAACCCCATTGATTGAAGATACATTTCTACATTTAGAAACCAAGACATATAATTTTTTCTTGTGATGTCAAGAGCAACGAACTCAAGCTTTGCTAGATTTGTCATTATGATAACTAATAAAAAAAATATAACTCAATTAGAATTCATAAATTTGATGACTACTAAAAAAAATCAAACATAATCAAAATTTACTAATTAATTATATCATGAATGAATATTGCAAGAAATAATAGCGGTACAAAAAATGATACAATAATACTTAAAATTATATCAAATAGAAAATCATCTTCCATATGAATTATTCCTAAAACTATTATAATAGTCATGATCAAAACACAAATATAAATATACCAAATCATATTTACAATTTAGAGTAAAAAGAGAAAGAGAAAATGTATGAATTTGTGTGAATAAATAAAATTTATAGCTTATCTATTTATAATGAAAAATATAGCCGTTTGTTACCATTATGTTACTGTTGGTAATATATAGCTGTTAAATTTTTTTTTTAATATAATATATTGAGAAATAAATTATATAAAGTAAAATTAATAAATAATATTGATATGATTATTTATAGTAAGTGAGTTAACATAATGATACGTATAATTATGGGGCAAAATCGTCCATTAATATAAAATGGGGTATAGCGGGGTATAGCCTTCCATTAACATAAATAATAAAAAATATAAATATGCATAAATATAAATTGATAGGAGGCATAGCCATCCATAAGGTTAGAGCCATTTCTAGTAATTTTTGCATAAATGGTGTAGTTAGTAGAACAAAATAAAAATAACAATTAATATAAAGTTAGATTGAAGAAATAAATATAAATATGAATATATATAAATTAGTATGAGATATAGCCATCCATGATAATATATAATCAAATAATATATTCATAAATATTAAATATTAAGAAATATGTACCTTATTGCTTTGATCGAGAGCTTTTCGTACTGATAACATGTTGTGAAATAAAGATTGAATTGCTTAGTTTGTTATAGAACTAAACTTGAATTTAGTAATATTTAATTAGAAGAAAAATATTTTATAGTAGAATAATTTTAAGAGAATTTAGAGAGAGTTTGGAGAGAATTTGGAGAACTATAATATTGAAAGAATTTAAAGAGTAATCTATCATTTTCTTAACATACATGTTTAATGAATTTCAATATCTTTATATAGAGATTTTCTTTTCACTATTTGAGAACTATTTTCTCACAAACAATATATTATTCATTCACAAACAATATATTATTCATTCACATTCATAATAATTTTTTCATTCATTTGAGTTATGTATTTTCTTTGTAAATATATATGTTTTATTGTGTTATTTGTCGTGGTTCCATGGAAAGAATTTTGCAGAAATTTTAATGTTGTTTGGATTATGAAAAATAAGTTATTGTATAATTGACTTGTAATTTTTTATTAACTAAAATTCGAAATAATACTATGTAATTTATATAAAATGATTAATGAAAATAAATAGGAGAAATAAATATTTAAAAGAAAATCTAAATATAATATATTATCGGAAAAAAATCTTACTAGTCTTACTGATTAATCTATTATCGGAAAAAATCTTACTTGTGCACATGCATGCATATCGATGATAATAATAATGTTATTCAAATCATATATAATAATGTTATTGGAATTATAAAAACCACTATTTTATAACATATGATAATATTAGATAAAATGATATTAATGAACTTGTTCATTCTTTTTATTAATGTGCTATTTTTTTAAGCATTTAGAATGTTATTAACTCTGTAGTGAAAGATAATGTTGGTATGTTATGTAGTGAATGATAATGTTGGTATGTTCTGAATGATATATTAGGAACAATATCATGAATTAAAAGTGTTTGTGATGGTGACAAATGTAGTGTTATAGTTAAAGATATAAGGTTGAAATATTGGAGGTGTATTTTTGAATTTGCAGGTGCCTAGATTGATTTAATTGACTTGATTTTATATGAGGTTAATCTAGTGGAGTTACGTTATGACAGAACTCTATTGAAATTTTGATAGATTTTATTAGTCAATTTAATTATCAAGAATAATCTTAGATACTCGTTTCATGACATCCCAATGGATGGAGGGATGCAATATGTCTGAGTGGACAATTTAAAAATAAAAATGTCTACATCTATTGTAATGATATTTATAACATTTTTTTGGCTTGTTTTTGCAAATTGTTCTCGAATTGCAAGTAAGAAAATATGTTGCTCATACACAAACTGACAATGATTTTATCATCATATGGGTGATGACCTCTTTTTAGCTTTTGCAATTGGAGAACTGAGGGGAAACTCTACCAAAATTGATTTTGATTTTGATTACAATGGTAGGCATTCCATTTTTAAATTGGTTAAGGCCGTACCCTTTATTTAATTAATTATCTTAAACATATGAGGAAATATTATGTGAAATTAATTATTTGGAATTAATGTCTATATTTTTCATGAATTTAGATGAATGGAATTATTATCTACATTTTTCATAAATTAAGATAAATTTTCCTAAAGAAAGTACATTATAACTTCTAAAACAAAGTAGCTTTAGACAACATTATGAAATGAATATGCTTAAATATCTAATTGAAAATTAGTTCAATGATCAAACTTAAAGTTTATGCAATGTCCACATCTTTTAAGAGAGTTAAAGAATTTAATAATACGACCAGATGAGGTTTGAATGTATGCTCATTTGAATAATAGTTGGTTACATCCAAAGTACATAGCCGGTGTTGAATTTTTTGTTGAGTTTACAAAATAACATTCAAAATGTATAAATGGAAATAAAATGAGGTGTCCTTATAGCCATAAAAAGTGTCAGAATATGACTTTTCTTGATGAAGACCCTATAAAGGTACATCTTGGCCATTGTGATTTTGTTAAAATTACGACACTTGGTATTATCATGGAGAAATATATATACTATATTCGTATTTTGGTGTAGAATATGTTAATGATATCACCTAGAATCAAAGCAGATGTACTAGAGGTAATATGTTTAAGCAAATGTTTCATGACATTGACAAACCTTTTTTCTAGAGTACCACATGAGGAAGAGTTGAATGCCTTTACAAAGAATCTGTATGACATGTTATATATAGTTGAACAAGAGGATTGGTATGGTAACCCTGTGGAGCATTCTTAGTTGTTGAATCTTAAGGCTGCACTTAATTTTTCATAGCATGAGTGCCACTTTATGTAATGAATAAAGTAGAGAACTTCATATTAATTTAATTATAGAGAAATAATAAAATAATATCTTCAATTTAATAATGGGATAATATGCAATTTTCAAGAAATACAAAAGAAAGAGAATAGAATATTGATTGGGAAATGAAGAAGAATAATTGAAATAGGTTATATAGAGTGGCATATATCCACTTTGGTCCTTCAAAAATTAGTTGCAAATTAGCCCTCAAATTTTCTTGCAATTTAGGCCTTAAATACTAAATTGTCAATGAAATATGAATTAATTCCTAATGATTTTAGAGACGCATCATCCAAGAAGACACAATTTAATAATATCACTAAATTATTAAATTATGAGTTAGCAACAAATTTAGCATAGGAATTTCAATCAATTAGCATAAAAATTCAAGCATTGAAATTATACAACAAAAAAATCAAGGTCAGTGAGCAATAAAGTGATTATAACTAATCAAAATTCCTAAGCAGTTATGACTGCAGTGTCAAAAAGGTGAGCAATAAAGGGATTATAGCTTACCAAAGTTAGTGAACAATAGAGGGATTGCATCTAATAAAAATCTATCAAAAAGTGAGCAATAAAGGGATTGCAGCTGACCAAAGTCAATGATCAATGAAAGGATTGCATTTGATAAAAAATTAATTAAAAGGTGAGCAATGAACGGACTGCAGCCGACCAAAGTCAGTGAGTAATGAAGGGATTGTAACTAATCAAGATCAGTCAAAATGTGAGCAATGAAGGGATTGCAACCAACCAAAGTCAATTAGTAATGAAGGGATTGCAACTGATAAAAAATCAATGAAAAAGTGAACAATGAAGGGATTGCATCTGATCAAAATCAATCAAAAGGTGAGTAATGAAGGGATTGCAACCGACCAAATTTAGTAAGTAATGAAGGGATAGAAAGTGATAAAAATCAATTAAAAGGTGACTAATGAAGGGATTGTAGTTAACCAAAGTCAATGAGTAATAAAGGGATTGTAGCTAATCAAAATCAATCAAAAGGTGAGCAATGGACCAAAGTCAATGAGCAATAAAGTGATTATAGCTGATTAAAATAAATTAAAAGGTGAGTAATAAAGGAATTATAGCCAACTAAAGCGAGTGAGCAATAAAAGGATTGTAATTGATTAGGTGAGCAATGAAGGAATTTAGCTGACCAAAGTTAGTGAGCAATTAAGAGATTGGAATTGATTAAAATCAGTTAAAAGGTGAGCAATAAAGGGATTGCAGCTGACTAAAGTTAGTGAGCAATGAAAGGATTATAACTGATTAAAATCAATCAAAAGGTGAGCAATTAAGGGATTGTAAATGACCAAAGTTAGAGAGCAATGAAGGGATTGCAACTGATCAAAATCAATCAAAAGGTGATCAATTAAGGGATTGCAATCAATCAAAGCTTATATCATGCAATGATGAAAACACCATTGTACGATTCAATGTTATAAACAAAAGCTTTACAACACAAAGGTAAGCATCCTTCTGCTCTAGTATAAAATTGAGTGCTTATTAGCTTTGCTACAATTTATATGCAAATCACGATAAATGAGGGCTATTATAAGCATCCAATTTTTGAATGATGTGAGTGAGGATGCAATAGAAGATCCGATGATGAAAACCTATTACAAAATAGATTAATAGATATTGATTTGCAAATCTCAAGACTAAATTGTAACATTTTTTTTGGTTTTATTTGTAATACTTTTTAGTTTTGGGTTAAATTGGTAATTTAATTAAAAATAATAAATAAAAATAAATAAAAAAGTGATGGAAATTACATATTTTCAATTGAAAATATGTAATTCTAATTGAAAAAATGTATTATGATTGGAATTAAGTCAATTTTGATCAAAAAAACATATTTCCAATTGAGATGAGCCTAATTTTGATTAGAATTATAACCCTAATTTTGTTTTTCAAAATTTTTAATTTTTATCTAATTTTTACTTGATTTTTCATTGATCAAAACAAAAAATTTATTTGATAAATATGTATTATTAGATAAAAAAGCATTTAACATAATTAAAAAGTATTTTTCATCCTGTGATTTCTCATATAATCGTAGGACTTCCTATTTTCTCTATAAATACTGAGTATTTTCTGGAGAAAGGAGGGACTTTTTGGAGGACCTTTGGAATGCTTTTGGCAGAGACTGTTTTGAAGAATTTTTTTTAACTTTAAAAAGAAACTTTGTTTTGAGAGCAAATACTTCATGTTCTTTTAAGTTCCTGAGTTCCATATTTAATCTTAGAGACTCTATTTCAAACAATGGTGAATCAACTTCTAAGGAGAATCAATACTACATCTTATTTCATCTTCATCCTCCTTTTCTTTTATTTTGTTGTCAATTTTTTTTCTTTAATTTAATTGATTTTTTTTGTTTATTGCTTTCAATCATTCACTAACTATTTTTATTTTTATTTTTATTTTTTTTTGTTTTTCTATGATGAATGGGATTACATGAACACAATGTTGAGGAATATCATTTATGGTGAGAATCTATAACCAGGAGAGAATCCATAGCCAAAAGCCGTGAATCAAGATCCCTTATTTATTTTATATAGTTTTATTTTTATTTTGTTTAGTTCGATTTATTTTCATGGTTCTATATTTGTTTATTTTATTTACATTTATTAAGGGTTGGCAATTTTATCTTATCAGTAGATTTTTGTAATAGCCCCAGTAGAGGAAAAAAGTGAAATCTTTAATTTTTTATTATTTTATTTTATTTATTTTGTTGGTTAGTAATTATGATTTCACTTGGTAATTTAATTTAATTAAAACTAATGGGACTAGATTAAATTATGGTTTCCTTAAAAATTGATTTAGACCTAGGTGAATATATTAGAATTTTCATTTATTTGTTTATTCTTTATGCCCATATTTGTTTAATTAGATTTAGATTAATAAATAATTAAGAGTTTAGACCCAATTAAGTAATAGGTTTACATGTTAATTAACTCTAGGTTTAATTAATTAAAATACATTATTAGGTCTATATTAATTAGGTTTAGTTTATATATAAATTTAGGCCCACGGGCATTTTAGAAATTTCATATTTTGTTTTATTTTATGTAATTGTAGGGGTGTGATGGGTGGAACATTATGATATCTACTCCTACTAACTCTTATTGTGCTCTTTAAGCTTTTTTTTAGGGGGGGGGGGGGGAGTGACTAGCCATCAAAGGCTTAGGCTATAGATCTAATCACTATAGATACTGGGTATGTGCACTTCTCTTGGATAGGTTCCCCTCACCTACACCTTGGAGAGCATAATGTCTGAATCAATGTACTAATTTTCTATGATGAATAACAGAAGTAGCCTTATTATACTCATTTATTATGCCTTTTTAGTTATGCTTGTGCTTGTGCCTAGAATTGTGCTTGCTATCTTGCTCTTACTCGTTGGGCTATTATATTGGCTCTGCAGGTTCTAACTCGGATATTGATCTATTATTCTTTATACCTTTACAAAATTATTGATATGTCTTTGAGGCTGGCTTGTGAAAAGGTGTTCTAGAAAAGCGCCCCACAATCCTTTTTTATAAAGCTTTTGTGGGTTTGTGACATGTGTGTAGGGACTTTGCTATTCCTTTTGAGAGTTGTACAAGGCTTTGATATTCAAGGTTAGATGGTGACCTTTTCAATCCTATTGATAGGAGGCCTGTTGCTTTCACCTTAGAGAACACCACTTATGTATGCTCCTTTTATCTTCTATTTGACCTTCTTTGATTGATTTTCTTCATTTATTTGATTATTGTCTTCATTCGATAATTTAGAACTCTAGAGGTGGTATAGTAGCTTTACTCGTGTACATTTGGGTTGATAGGCCATTATGCGCAGTTCTCCTTTGATATCCAAGTGGCGTTTTTCCCTTTTTAACTGCTTATGTATGCATGTACGTATATGTTTATATGCAAAGTGCTAATGTATGCAAATTCTAAAATATGATGTATACATATAAAGATTTTCCAGCAATAGATTAATAGAGAGGTTTTTATTAGTGGGAGATTGAAAGAGTGTAGTTTGAGCTCTATCAGATAAGGATGTGGGATCCTAGTGCGAGCTCTAGCAAGAACCTTAGTAGGGATGACTATGATGACGAGGCTTGACTTCTTTTATCACTTTTCTTTTTTTTTTTGCCTTATAGAAAATTGGATTAATTTTGGATAGTTTCCCATTCTTAATGGATTATATATACATTTATTTTTGCTTTCTTGCTTTTATTTCCCTTTTATTATTGCTTTTGCTTTTATTTATTTTAAATGCACACAATTACATTTACAGCATATACAAACTGAGGACTTGCATGAAATTAAAGAAAGAAATAATGGTTAGAATTATAATAAAATGAAAGAAAATTAAAAGAGTAAAATAATGGAATTAAAAGATGAACCTATGCGCATTTGAACCCATGCCTAGATTTTCATGCCTATTTAAGGCACTATAATAGGAACTTCATTTCATTTTAAATAACTAGGGACTTTCTCTATAGTATTTTCCTTTCTTTAGAAGGAGTGTAAAATGTTATAGGAGTCATGTCTTAGACTAGTTTTGGAGCGCTGAAGGGCTTTTTTTAGGGTTTGGGTAGGCTTGAGTGGAAGAGTTTAGAGCCTATGGGGATGTTTTACTTCTAGACCTTTTAGTATGCTCGTCTGGATGTAGATTAGTTATGAGCAGTTGTTTCCTTCTAGGATCCATATGAGCATATGTTCTGATTTGGCAGTTAGGAGCTATATCCATTGTATGAGGTGTTCAGTGCCATTGTTGGTCAGACCCCTACTATGACTAAGGATATTGTTTTCATGGATGTTTTCTTTGAGTACCCAGGTCATGGTTATGCATTGTTTGACTTGATTCCTCAGTACTTAGATTTCCTGGTTACTCAGGAGAGAAGTTTGGTTCCTACTTCCCTTCTGGATGCTTATGCTGTTAAGGAGGTTAGTAGTTCATCTTAGGTATGCTTACTTTATTGTTATTACTTCCTCTAGTCTTTAACTATGTTTGCTAATGGCTTAGTAGATTATAAGATCTTAGGAGTAGTTAAGGGTGTGGAGCATGAAATAAATCCTTTTCTGCTCATCCTTGTTGAGACCATCCGTGGTTTGGATGACATAAGGACTAGTAGGTCCTTTTGCTTTATTGGTAGTCCTATGTTACTCTATAATTGGTTGTAGGAGAAGTTGAGCATCTTGGAGAGCCCTTATGGTAGCTTATTAAGATATGGTCCCCAGAGTTATAAGGAGAGATGACTTAGGAGGATCAGGGATCTTCCTCCATCTACTATGAGCTTGGATGACTGTTGCTTCAGACATTAAGATCTGCTAGATTTTTCCTTAATGGTGATTGGAGCATGTAACCTTATAGACTGATGTAGGTTGTGTCACCATTTCAATTATCAGTTCATGTACCCATTACTCCCATATGCTTGTTTGTAGGTAGTATGGTATTACATAGAGGATTCCATCAATGATGACTAATTTCTAAGGAGGTAGGCTATCTTATCACTTTACTAATCATTTTATTGTCTCTTTGTCCTATAGGATTGTCCATTACATTTCTACCAATAGTTAGGATATTGTGACTAATGATGCATACAAGAGTTAGGTATTTGGTAGATGGATTCATCTGGCTTCCTTGACTAGTGGTGCTTTATTTTCTTATAGGTCTTAGGAGTGATTGTATAACCTTTTTCCTTGTTTTTGTCATTTTTGTTGAGAACCTCATAAAGAACATAAAATATGAAATGTTAAATAATGTTTATTAATGATCATGATATGTTATATAAAGTATAAGATTGTAAAAAATATTATTATTGAAATACTAATTTTGCCTTTTAAGGACTGATTCAGATAGGTAATCATTTTGATACTTGTGCAAATTCATTATTCATTCTCATATGCACCAAATATCATTTAATAAAAGAATAGATACATTTCTTATATTTTCAAAATGATAGTGCCTATGTTCTTAGCTAGCCTTTTAGGTTTTAGCTATGTAATTTTCCCCTTCTTATATAGATATAAAATATATAGTATTGCTTGAGATGGTTAACATTAACTAGTTTTAAAAATGCATTCCCATTAATGTCCAATAATTGTACTAACCCAGTGTCAGGACTATTTTAACCAAGTAAGGACCTTCTTAATTAGGCCTGAATTTCCCTCTCATACTAGGAACATTATGCTTTGCTTGCTTCATAACCCAATCACTAACTTTTATGTCATGTTTTATCATTCTTTTGCCAAAAGCTCTTATGATCCTTCGTTGATACAACTAAGTGTGATACAATGTCTTTAACATTTCACTGTCCATAAGCATTAACTATTCATGCCTTTGGTCAACCCACTGTGCCTCAGGCATTTAATCTTTAATCACTATTGGAGGGATTTCATTTCAATTTTAATGGGAAGGGCTACTTTTACTCCAAACACTAACGAGAAAGGCACAACCCTTGTTAAGGTCCTTACCTCTGCCTAAAATTGTACTACATTATCTGAGACTATATAATGAGGGATTCTATACTGAGAGAACATGTTCTTTTCGAGCAACTTCACCGCTTGCTTTGCCCCAGCTTAATATAGGATTGTTATAAGCACTCAATTTCTAGATAGTTGAGTATAGGTGCAATAGAGGCCTCTAATGATGAAAATATTATAAATAGATCTTGAACACTTGATGTTTGAAACCTCAAAATCCTAAATGCATTTTTAAAAGAACTTAATTATTTTTTAAGGACTTAATTGTAATGTTTTCTTTAAGGACCTAATTAAAAATTTTAAATTCTTTTAGGGGTCTTTCTGTAATTAAAAGTTAAAAAAAGATAAAAATTATGTAATTTCGATCGGAATTATATAATTTTAATCAGAATTATATAATCCCAGTTAGAATTAAAGGTTTTAGTATGTATTTTTGATTTTCCATAAACAAAAAAAACTTGTTTTTTGAATTTTGATTAGTAAAATAATATGATAAATCCCTTTTATGGGATTTATTTGAATTTTTCAAGAAATCAAAAGTCCTTTTAAAACCAAAACTTTATCACTGTGAAGTGAGGAAGTCATAGTATGATACATTTTTTAGCTAGGGTTTTCTATATAAACCCAACTTAACTCTCCTGCAAGGGGGATCTTTTGGGGACTTCCTCTTGGATCTCTTTTTGGTTGGATCTTTTTTAATGGCTTTTCCTTTTCTTCTTAAGCAGTGTTCAATTAAAAATATTTTCTTGTGAAGTATTTGTTCTTTTGAGGAAGAAGCAGCAGACTTTTGAAAGGAGAACATCAAGTATTGAAGATCCATTTAAAAAGCAGTGGTGATTTATACTAGTCTGAGGGGCAAATCAATACTACATCCATACCATCATCTCCTCTCTTACTTTCTTCTATTTTTTATTTTATTATTTTGGTTCTATTAAATTTTAACTTTATTTAATTTTTATTTTTTTATTCACTAATTATTGTTTATTTTTTTTTGTGTTTGTGTTGATGACTATGAAGAGGGTTACATGATGAGTTCACTTAGAGAACAAAATCCATGAAGATCCATGGAATGCCATGGATTGAATTTTGTAGCCAAATATAGTTTCTAGGTTTTTATTTATTTATTATTATTATTTTGGTTGCTTTATTTTGTACTTTTATTTAAGGTTGTATTAATCTTTATTTTCTTATTATTTTCAATAGATAATTGTAATAGCTCTAATAGTGGGAATAATAAAATTATGTGTGTGTGATTGTGTGTTTTATTTTAATTAATTGGTTAGTAAAGTTAGGGTTTTAATTAGGTAATTAATTAAAATTAATGGTTACAGAGATCATTAGGGTTTTGAATTAAAATTGAATTAGATTTAAGTGGATAGAATTAGGGTTACTTGTTAATTATTTTATTTATTTGTTATTTAAGATCACTTTAACTAAATTAGGTTTTTTTAGAAGAAATAAATTTAATTGGTTGTTTGATCTTTTATTTGATTGTTTTGGTATTTTCTTATGTTTTGGACTTACTTATTTATTTTTCTGTGTTTTAGGCCACAAAGCCCATGTTAGGTTTTAACTCATTTAATTAATTTTATGTTTAGATAGTTCTTTTTAGCCCATCTTTTAATTAACCCATTTTATTAATTAGGTCTAGATTTTAAATAAATAGGCCCATAATTAACTAGGTTTAGGGTAAAAATAATTTGGGCTCATTTAGTCAATTTAGACATAGGTCCACCTAATTTAATTTAATTAATTTAATAGATATAGCTTATTAACTTAAAGCCTTTTCCATATCTTGTAGATTTAAGATCACCTTAGAATTAAAACATGTAGAATTAGGTCTACTAATTTAAATACTTTATAATTTGTAGATTTAGGCCAATTTTTAGAATTAAAATAAATAGACTTAGGTTCACTTAGTTAAAATTGAATAGGAATTAGGCCCATTAGTCTTTAGGCTCATTTGTAAATTAAACCAATGTAGATTAGACTAACTTAGGGATTGTGAACTTAAATGAATGCATTATTTACATGTATTTTTCATGACTAGTTTGCCTAGGGTTAATTATTTAAAATAAGGGTTTATATGAAATTATATGTAAATAGAGGATAAGATAGTAATTTATAAAGTAATTCTAATTGAACATGAGACTGAAAGAGGTTAGTATTCTGTATCCAGAATCTCCTGGTTGTGGTGCTAGCTTTCTTTTAGAGAATCAGGTACCATCATTTTCAATTTGTCTTAGTTATTACCCTGGGTGGTGACTCATTATCTCCATGCCATGTATTTGTGATGGTGGTTAGTGTGTTCTTTGGAGCCTTAAGCTCAAACAATATTACGGTTGCTAAAATCTTGGGCACGTGCTAAACCCCGCTATCTACAATTCCATGTCAACACATTTTATGAAATAATCGATAGTGACTAAAATGTATTTACATCCATTTGATGTTGATGGGTGGATTTCTCTAATGATATCCAATCCCCAAGCTTAGAATGGCCAAGAAGATATCATAGTATGCAACTTTATATAAGGTATATGGCTAATATCCCCATGGATTTGACACTTGTGGCATCTTTTTAAGAACTTAATACAATCCTCTATTAGTATCATCCAAAAGCATCCTTGCCTTATGATCTTCTTAGCTAATATTAATATGTTCATATATGGCTCATAAACACCTTTATGAATCTTAACCATCACCTTTTTTACTTCATTCTCATCTAAACATCTATGTTGTACCTCATTCGAAGTCCTTCTGTATAGAACACTTTGGTGTGACAAGAACTTTACAGCCTATTTTTTTTATGACCATCTCATCCATTTCATTGGCTCCCTCTGGATATTGTTTCTTTTACTATTATATGTCATAATACCATAACTTCTGATCTAGTCTCACTTCTATTACCACTCAATTCTTGTGACACGCTAATATGATTTCAACAACACTAAAGGCTTTATAGGCATTTTGATTGGTCCATCCCAAACTAATGCTAAAGAGGCTAAAGCATCCACCATTTGATTGTGATTTCTTAGTAAATGAATAAACTTGCATCTTTGAAATGACTGACTCAACTGAAAATAACATAAATTTTTAATGCTTATGTGGATCATGCACAAGTATTTGCATCATCCATTACAATTTATGTATATCTTGTTACTCAATTTCTTAAGTTACTAACTTTACTTACTCTTACTAATATCTAGCAATTATATTTATTGTCATTTAATTATCAAACATTTTTATTATTCTTATATATATTGTTCATGTTCATCAATTCTCAATCTATATTATACATATATACGTGTATATTATATTTATATTTTTTATATATCTATGCTACTATTAAATATATTATTAGATAAATATTGCTATTATATATTTAATAATATATTTAATGTCAATCTCTTAATGTCAATCTTTTTATAGTTTATGTTATATTTATTGTCATTTACTTTATACTTCAAGCTTATAACTTCATCTTATCTCAATTTCTACTCTCATCTCACTCTTATTTCTCTTTTTATTTTGTTATTTATTTCATGAATCTAAAACTTATTTCTTTTTCTTTATCATTTCCATATATGTTTTTTAATCCTCATCTCTATCTTATTTTTATTCTTATTTTGCCATTTATTTTATAATTCTAACACCATTAATGACTTTATTACATGTCTTATATTTGTTATTTATTTCTCTACATGCAATCCTTTATTTCATATTCCTTTTATATCCATTTGTTTATTTTTGCTCATTTTGATTGATAGCCCCAATTATATAACATGAATATTCATGTCATTCCTATACAAGATTTATTTCTTTTATCTTTTAAAAATATTCATTTTAAATGCCTATTATAGTGTAGCACTTGGGGCTACATGACTCAGACACGCTTTGCCTGTGCGTGTGTCTATTTTGCTTAAGGAGGTATTAGAGCAGAGTTTTTGATAAATGATTTTGTTTATAAATAACTTCCTATTTTTACTTCTATTCTCTTCTTTTTCTAACTTTTCATTTTTATTATGTTGCTAAATAATAATAAAACTTATTTTTGAACTTTAATATGATACTTTTGCCACATTTTGATATTTAAATTCTTTTTTTCCTACCCTCAACCAAATTCTTACTTCAATTATTTAATATTTCCTTTTCTATAGATTTATTACATTATAAATTGGTTTTATTTAATTTTTTAATGAATATGAGCATATTATTTGACGTATAATATTTTGTGTGCTTATTTACAATACTTGATCTCTAATTCAACCAAATCTCAAAATCTTTAATTTTTATTCAAATTTTCTCTCCTTTTTAAATACTTCCTTTTAATGATTATTGTTGTGATTATGTTAAAGCAATAATTTTTGATACAGATTTAATCTATTTAAGGTACAAGAACCATTTTTTGAAGCCTAATTTGATGGATTGTCCATATTACAATTAAAGGTGTTTACATAGTCAACCAATTATCTTCATAAATTTCATTAAAATTGTTTTCTTGATTTATTTTATCAAAAACCCATTCTTTCAAGTACTTTTTAATACTATTTCACATATTATTTCAAAAAAGTATTGTTTTATTTCATCTTTTATTTATCATTTCCAATATTTTTATTTCATTGTACCTTTTATTAATACCTTTAGAGTACTTGTTCATCTCTTCTCACTTTTAAGCAATCTTTATTAGTCTTTTTCCTTTCTTTTTGAAAATATTATTTTTTAAAATTATTGGCCTTAAGTCTCAACAAATGAGGACAAGAAGGAAAAGGAGGAACCTACTCAAGTGTTTGCCTTTCTAATCTTTATTTTTTTTTATTTTGCATCATTTACCTTTTTTGATTAATTTATTTTCATCTTGGCAAGTTGTAATTAGGATTGCATGTTTATACCATGATTTTTCTATATTGTGCCATGATTATATTTATTATGTCATCATAATTGTCATGTCATGTAGGCTAATGTGTATAACATGTTGGTTTAGCCTTTGCCATGCTTCATTTTAAATGCCATGTTTTTTTATTCACTATAATTATAACGTTCATGCCCATGTTGATATCATATAATTATAGTGTTCATGTGTGAATATATTATGTTTGCATTTACATGTAATGGTTAATCCAAAATAGTATATATTTCTTGGAAGTATTGTGGTAACTAGTAAGGCTGACCCTACTCAGTATCTGGTCAGTATGAAAATGCCTCTAGATCAATGAGTTTACTTTTATTAACCTCTACATTTGAACGTAATGCTTTATTCTACGAGCAAATTTTAGTTCCAAGAGAAGGATTCGAGTTTGCTTAGTCTTTAATTAGATAACTTCTTAGGTGATACTAAGTGGTGACTCCCTATATCTCTTAGCTCGATGGAAGGTTGTAAATGCATTTATGCCATCCTAAAGTTCTTCTAGTATTCCCTTCCCATTTCCTCTATTTTCTTAAAATATGGAAAGAGGGATCGTGATTCAAATGGTGCCTAGTGGACATGTTAATGTCAATGGCCACATGTCTTAGTATGTACCTTAAATGGTATATTCTATACCTAGAGAGCACCTAATAATAAAAGTGTACTAAAATGACCTTATATTATGAGATGTGTCCTAGGATTGGTAAGGTGGACCATCGTAGGACTTGTTTTGATTGTCAAATGTAAAAATTTTACTTTTTTTCCAAATGAGACCTATAGACACATTATACTTTTAAAAGGCAATTTCAGACTGAAAATCAACTTTGAGAGCTTGATTTGACCTCTAAAAAGGTCGGTTAATCAAAGTTTGATTGTTGACCTTATGTTTATTCAATCCCTTAAGTTTTGACTTTAACATATGATTTGGTTAATCTAATGTATCAATCTAAGTGTGTTTATTTAGGGTTTTAATTCATTAAAGTTTCAAAGTTATGCCCCTCTAAGCTTAAAGCTTATTTGGGACAATCCAAGGATTATAAATGTTTATAAAACTCAAGTCACAGGGCATCCCTTATGAGTAGGCTCATGATCAGGAGCCTTGCTTATGAGCTCAAGCTTTAAAAGGATTTCAGTTTAGAAAAGAGCTTGAGCTCCTTATGATTTGCCCTCACGATTATGAGGTGATTGTGATAGGCTTATGAGAGATCATCATGAGCTCTCCCAATCTATGACTATAAGGAGCATTAAGTGAGCAAAGAGCCTGAGATGTTCATGGTCTAGGCTCACTATCGTGAGGACCTTTTAACCATGGTATTTTATAAGACACAATGGTCACTTGCAAGTGCAATGACTATATTTTCAGAAGTCATGATCGTGAGCATGCCCTCATGATCATGAGTAGTAGAAATCCTGTGAAAAACTTATTTTACATTTAATGAAACTTGAAGATGGTTAGGGATGAAGTTAATGCCTGTAACAATTATATTTAAGTTGTTATTGTATATAAACAACTCTTAGAGCTTCATTGAAGAGCTAGATACTTGGTTGTTGAACTTTTTACTCTTAGTACTCATTATAGCTCTCAAACTTTCATCTAAATTCCTTGTTGTTCATTAAAATCTTTGAGATTTGGTTATATGTTAAAAATAAGACTTCTACTTCTTCTAATTATTGGTATTGATTAGAAGGGAAGTGAGGTTTGTTTTAAAAGGAATTAGCTTAAGAGTTTGACCATGAAAACACTTAGGTTTATGGTTAGAGCAAAGCCTTAGTTAAAAGCTCATTGTATAAGGTTTGGAGTTAATCTTAAATCTCTTGCAATCTTAATCTTATGAATAAGATTGGTGTGGACATTGAAAATCCTAACTTGGGGAAAAGTTAGGTGGAGACATAGATTCATTTGTGAATCGAACTCCTTAAATTTATGTGTTCATTCTTCCTTTCTTTGAAACCTCTCTTAATTCCTACTTCGAGATCATGGCGAGTGATTATCCATATTGGAAATTCAAAATGGAGTTTTATTTAGATAACGATACTATTAAACTTAGGGATTTTATTCTAAAGGATAAGAACCTCTTAAAGTTATAATTGATGGTGTAGAGAATATTCTTACAAGAAGTCAACAGAACAATGAGCAAAATAAAGAAAACTATAAGAATAAGAAAGCCATAATAATCTTAATAGCCTTTATGTTAAGAGAAGAAGGTGGCAAAGGTCAATATTGCCAATCTGTAAAAGAAGTATAAAAAATAGTTGAGAGCCACTATGAAGGAAATATACAAGTGAGAAGTAAGAAGGTTCAACTCCACATGTATGAGTATGAACTCTTTAAGATGACACCTCCATAATCAATAATCGAAATGAAAAATCACCTCAATGCTCTTCTTACCACTATAAGAAAACTTAGAAAGCATTTTTTCAAGGAAAAAGTAAACAATAAGATTCTAAAAATCCTACCTAAAAAGGATTGAGAATCTATAGTCACTTCAACTGAAGAAGATCAAGACCTCTCAACTCTTTCAACAGATGTTCTCATTGGGAAGCTCTTTATACATGAGTTTACTATAAAGTAAAGAGGAGATAAGGGGGATGAGAAAGAAGAAAAGAACAAGGGGATAGCATAGAAGGCCATACAAGAAGCTAGTAAAGATGAAAGCTTGGTAGATTATAGTGAAGATGATGATGAAATATCAATGATCACTACAGGATTCAAGAAGTTCTTGAAAAGAAAAAACTTCTTGAGGTAAAGAGATAACAATAATTATGATGGCAAGAAGAGCAAAGAAGTTACTTGCAATGAATGCAAGAAACTAGGATACATTAGAAGTGAGTGCCCTAAGCTCAAATTCAAGAATAAGGGAGCAAAGGATAAGAAAAAGGCTTTCAAAGCTTAATGGGATGACTTTTTCTAATCAGACAAGGAAGAGAAGTAATAAGAGGTGGCCAACATTTAGTTTATGGTTCCTGAAGACAAAAATGAGGTACTATCTACTTTTTATTTTTTTTATAATAATTATAATGATGAGAGCTTTATTATGAGAAAACTTATGCTAAAATATAAAAGCCTCCTCTATAAGAACAAGCGTTATAAGAATGAGTTATCTATTTTGTCTAAGGAATTTGAAAACTTAAAAAATATCTTCTCTAAACTTGTTGAATCTCATAAGAAACTTGCAAATGATTTAAAATCTTCTAATTCCTTAGAGGATCAACTCAAGAAAGCTAATGATGAAAATCTTAAGCTTTCTAAAGAAGTCTTAAATTTGAAGAATTCCATTTCTAAATTCAAAAGAGGAAAGGAGACTTTAAATAGTTTAGTTGACTCTTAAAAACTCTATGGGAATGGTCATGGAATTAGATATATAAATGGAATGGCTTCTTCCTTATCATCATTTCATATTAAATTTGTTAAGACTTAATGTGATTTTATTCCTTTTACTTCAAACCCCTTGAGACTTAAGCTTTCAAAGATAAGAAGTCTCATGGGTCAAATGATAAGAGTAAGTCCCACAAGACCCAACCTTTATTAATACAAAAGGCTAAGGTTCAAACCAAAAAGTCCTAACCTAGACATGCTTACATGTGCACTAAATACAACACTCCTAAGCAAGCTACACAACCATCTCATAATACATAATGCCATTGTTAATTTATGTCACACTTAAACTTTAGGAAGCCTCCACAACCACAACACAAAAGGCATATCTCATACACTGAGTAGTCTTATGTTCTTAGAAGAAATAGATTTACCAATGTTGAATGTTTTTATTGCATGACCAAAGGTCACACTTGTAATGTGTGCTTCTATAAAAGACTACACTTGCAATTACTTCCTTTGGATTACTTTGAGACTAACCAACCTAGACCAATAAAGGTTTGGGTTCAAAAGAATACTTGAATTAAGTTATGTAGGTGTGCTTGAAGTCCATAAAAGCTAGAACCAAGTGGTATCTTAATAGCATATGTTCAAGACATATGATAGGAGACAAAGAACAATTCAATAAGCTTGATGCTAAGGATGGAGACATGTCACATTTTAGGACAATGCCAAAGGAAAGATAACAAGCATTAGAGAAATTGGTAACCCTTAATCCTTATCCATTCATCATGTTTTACTTATTGATGGTCTTAAGCATAACTTATTGTTAGTCAATTATGTGACTTGGAAAATAAAGTCATTTTCTATCTTAGAAATTGCTTTATTAGTAGCTTAAATGATAACAAAGTAATTTTTAGTGGTGAAAGAGTTTACAATATCTATGTCATTAACTTGAATAAAGTTGACAATAAAGACATTAAATGTCTAATGTCTATTTCTTATGACATATGGACTTGGCATAGAAGATTAAGACATGCAAACTTTGAGCTTTTAGGTGATTTTAGTAAACATGAGCTTATGTTTGGATTACCTAAACTCAATTTCACTAAGGACAATCCTTGTTATGTTTGTCAAAAGGGAAAACGATCAAAATCTTCCTTTAACATCAAGAATGTAGTATAAACTTCTAGGCCATTAGAGTTGCTAATATAGGTGATATGCACTATGCATATGTCTTGGTTTTACTTATGTGGATTTTGGATAAAATCCATATGAATAAGTTTTAGATTGCTTCTAGACTAAATAAATCCATATATAGATAGAATAATGCTTCATGAATATAATTACCTTTATACTTTTAGGTAGAAGTTGTTAACACTTGTTACTATATAGCAAATGAAGTCCTTAAAAGACCAATTTTAAATAAAACTTCTTATGAGCTTTAGAATAATAGAAAATCCAAAATCTCATATCTTAGAGTATTTGGATGCAAGTACTTCATATTAAACACTAAGGATAATCTTGGGAAATTTGATTCTAAAGCCAATGAAGGAATTTTCTTAGGCTGTGCCACTACTAGCAATGCTTATAGAGTCTTTAACAAAAGAACTCTAGTATTTAAAGAGTCAATGCATATTGTATTTAATGAATCTAACCCATTTCATCCTGGAAAGGATGTTTATGGTGTTGATGATGTTGTATATGAGTGTATGTATATGAACATTTAAGAAGGAAATGCTATCAAACCTTTAGAGTTAGAAGGCCCTACAAAGAAGGACAATGGAGAGATGCCTCAACCTACTTTAAAGGATGAACTTCTAAAGGATTGACAATTTAAGAAAGCACATCCTCAAAACCTCATCATTAGTGACACTATAAAGGTAGTAACTGCTAGATCTTAACTTGAATCTATTATTAATTTAGCCTTTATATCTTAAATTGAGCCCAAAAAGTTGATGATGCTTTGAGTGATGAGTTTTAGGTCCTTGCTATACAAGAAAAGTTAAATTAATTTGAGAGAAACAAGGTTTGGACCTTGGTTCCTAGACTTAAACATCATCCAACTATAGGTAAAAAATGTGTTTTTAGAAATAATATGAATGAATAAGGCGTCATAACAAGAAAAAAAGCTAGACTAGTAGCTAAAGGTTATAATGAAGAGAAAGACATTGATTATGATGAGACTTTTGCCTCGATTGCAAGGTTAGAAGGCATTAGGATGCTACTTGCATTTGCATCTTACATGGATTTTAACTCTTTCAAATGGATGTTAAAAGTGCATTTTTAAATGATTTTATTAAAGAGGAAGTTTATGTTGAATAAACTCTGAGTTTTAAAAGTTTTAACTTTCCTAATCATATGTTTAAGCTTTCAAAACCATTGTATAGATTGAAATAAGCTCTTAAAGATTAGTATGAAAGATTGAGTAATTCTTAGTAGAGAAAGGGTGGTTCTCTAAAGGAAAATTTGACACAACTCTTTTTGTAAAAAGATCTAAGCATGATTTACTTATTATTCAAATCTATGTTGATGAAATTATATTTGGTGTTACTAATCATCATTTGTGTAAGGAATTTTCAAAGTTAATGGAATGAGAATTTACGATGAGCATGATGGGCAAGCTTAAGTTCTTCCTTGGATTATAAATAAAGAAATGCAAAGATATGATCTTCATTAACCAAATTAAGTATACAAGGGACATTCTCAAGAAGTTTGGCATGGATGGAGCTAAGTTAAGTAAGACTCCTATAAGCACCAACACCAAGCTTAATAAGGATGAGAATGGCAAATGGGTGATGAAAAGCATTATAGATGTATGATCGGCTCCCTTCTTTATTTAACCGTTAGTAAATTGGATATTATGTTTGCTATGTGCTTATGTGCTAGGTTCTAATATAATCCTAAGGAGTCTTTTTTGAATTTCATTAAGAGAATCTTCAAATATCTTAGTGGAACTATTCATTTAGACTTTAGTATCCTAGGAGTTCATCATTTGACCTTATTAGTTATTCGGATGTGTATTTTACCAGAAGTTTACTAGATAGAAAGAGCACTTTCAAAACTTATCAATTTTTAGGGCAATGTCTAGTTTCTTGATTTAGTAAGAAATAAGTTTCGGTTCCCTTATCCACCACTTAAGCCGAATATGTGGTAGCTAGTTATTGTTGCTCACAAGTATTATAGCAAAAATAACAACTTAGGGACTATGACATAGAACTTGATCACATTCCCATCAGATGTGACAATACAAGTGCTATAAATCGTAACAAAAATCCTATTTAACACTCTAGAACCAAGCATATAGACATTAGACATCACTTCCTTCAAGATCATGTGCAATGTGGTGACATCTTACTTAAGTTTGTTGATACAAACAACCAACTTGCAGATATTTTCACCAACCCTTTTAATGAGGAGATATTAAACTTTATTAAGCATGAACTTGAGATGATTAATGGTTCTAACTTACATTGATACATGTATATCGGCTACTAAGTGGTACTTATCTATGTGGTTTCCAACTTGTGATTCTTAAAAATATTCTATCTACTTGTCAAATTCTATATTTATTTTAAGAGAAATATGTTGCATGTTCTTTATGAGCTTTAGTTACGTATGTACTTAACCTTTTATGAATGTGGAAATTTGTGCTACATGCTCCATACTGATGCTTAACTATTATTTTCACATGCTCAAATTTTTTTTTGAATTAAATTCCTTTTACATTAGCCTTTCTCTTTGAATCTTTCTTTAATTATTGATAATTAATAATGAATAATTAATTATTGAACCTAATTCAATTAATTAATTATTTTAAAATTAGCAAAATATTATCTTTCATTAAAATATCCATTTATATGATGTATGAAATGTATTTATTACTTATCTTTTTAAAAGAATTAAATTTGCATTAAATTTCATTCAATTTAATGTCAATTTAGTTTGCAGGGACTAAATTATAGCATTTTTTGGACTTAATTGAAACATTTTCAAAAGTTCAAGCAATCGGGGACATTTTGGTCTTGAGCCATTACAAAGGCTGCAACAGCTCGTGACGTGTCATTTCATGATTGCCATCACCCTTCACAGGCTTTGCTCACGGTGGTGAACTACCATGAGGAGTAACCTTACAGACAAAAAGTTATCATTCTTTTGGAATTATAATTGCTTCTCACCACTTCTAATTCTAAATGGTTTTATACATTCAAACCCTTTTTTAATTCAATTTTTGACTAATTTTTTCTCACCATAACTTTATTTAAACACTCATCTCTTCCCTTTTCATTCCACTCACTTATCTTTTGCAAATTTGGCTATCTTCTCTCGTCACTTATTCTCTCCTTCATCCTTTCCCTTTTTTTTAGCAACCTTCCTTGTCCCTTCATCATGGCCCAAAAAAAAAACCTCTTCTTAAGCCTCCTCTTCCTCTCAAGCAAAAAGATCAATAAAGGAGCAACCTAAAAAGAATCCTCATATTTCCTACACTAATGCTAAAATTAAACAATGAGCATCTTAATTTTCCAAAAGGAATATTATTCCATCTCACTACATGTTAAAAGAGGCTCTTGACTCACTTGAATGCTATGATCAAGTGAAGAATCTCATTAAAAACATTGGTATGTTTGTTTTTACCTTCACCCCTTTCATCACCATCCCCTTTCTTATGATTGAGCTTCTCTCTTCCTTTTTTTTGAGAGCTCAAAGAACAAGTGAGTAAAACCCCTTCTATAGCATGTATTTCAAATTGGGTGGGAGGGATATATTTATAACTAAAGAGGACTTTGATAATCTCTTTCGGTTCAAAAGTGAGGGACTTGAAACTCCTAATACCCTTTTGTCTTCCCATACTTTTTGGAACCAAAATGTGAAATAACATATAGGATAATTTTTTTCATGTCATTCAAAATCCTCTTCCTTTTCTTCTAAAAGTCTTTGGTATATCCATTGATTCATCATATATTCCTTTCATGTAACGGGTTTGAGCAATGAAGCCACTACTTTTGATGACATTTACCTTCTCTATTGAATTCAAAACAATGTTGATATTGCCTTAAAAAGGTGGTTACAATGGTGGTTATGGTTGATTAGTGATAGTGTTAGTGGTGCAATATGTATTGGTGGAGTAGTGATTAAAATAGCACAACACTTTCATATTGAGCTTGATCACCTTGAATCCATCCCTTACTCTCTTCTTGATGAAAAATTACTTAAAAACTCCTACCAATATAAGAAAGTGAATAACTAATAGGTGTGCAAATAAGAGGAAGAAGAAGTGGATGAAGAGCTTGCTCAAAATTTAGAGGATATTAAAAATTAGGAAATCTTGGTTGTGATTGTGTTGGAATTGAAGAATAACAAGAGACTCATCCTCAACCTCCTCTAATGCCTCAAAGAAAAAGGTAAGAGGCCCTTCAACCTCTCAAGGAGTGGATGATGAACCTGTATAGGTTGGTGGATTCTTTAATAGCCTATCGATTGCTGAATCTAGCTTTAACAATCATTTTGATCAAATTGACTCTTGGCTTGATTTTTTTGATAGGAGGATGGATCATGTGGAATATGAGATCTACCATCTTTATGAGCATCACAATTTGTAATGCACTTGGCCTCCTCATTTTCCTCCTCATGTGTTTCAAGGCCCAACTCCTCAATAAGCATAAGGGGATGAATAAGACATTAATCCTTCATCTTAGATGTTTCTTGTGTTTTAGTATCTATGTGGTTTGTTTTCACTTTATGTTTAGTATATCTTTCATTTTGCTTTATGTTTAGTTTATGATTGTTGGCTATGTTTAGTCTTGTACTTTATATTACTCTTGTTTAGTTTGTAGACCATACATTTCATTTATTATCAATGAAGCTCTTTTTATTATATATTTTATTCTCTTTACTTTTGATTATTCTTTTTCATCTTTGCCAAAGGGGGAGAATATATGTGTGTATATGTGTGTGCTTTGAATGATTAATAATAATTAATGATTAAAAATTCTATGGTTCTCATTTAACTAAGCTCATAATCAAACATAAACACTTATGCACACATTTAGGGGGAATTATATTTTGTTACCTTGCTTGTCATTTTTAATCCAATGCATGAACTAAGGGGAGTAATGTACACTTTTCATACTTTATTTGATTATGAACATTTCACACACATAAATTATTTGTCAAAGTAAAAAAAGAGGGAGATTGTTGACCTTAGGTTTATTTAATCTCTTAAATTTTGACTTTAACAAATGATTTGATTAATCTAATATATCTATTTAAATGTGTTTATTTAGGGTTTTAATTCATCAAAGTGTCAAAGCTAAGCCCCTCTAAGCTTAAGCTTATTTGGGATAATCCAAGGATTAAAAATGTTCAAAATTAAGTCATAAAACATCCCTTATGAGCAGGCTCACAATCAGGAGCCTTGCTTACGAGCTCAAGCTTCACAAGGCTTTCAATTTGGAAAAGAGCTCGAGTTCCTCATGATTTGCCCTCACGATCATAAGGTGATCATGATAGGCTCATGAGAGATCATCACGAGCTCTCCCAGGCAGTGACCATATGAAGCCTTAAGCCAGCAAAGAACTTGAGTCTCTTAAAGTTTAGGCTCACGATTATGAGCACCTTGTGACCAGGGTATTCTGCAAGACACAATGGTCACCTATAAGTGCAATGCCTATATTTTCATAAGTCATGATTGTGAGTAGTAGAAATCCTACAAAAATGTTGTTTTGCATTTAATAGAACTTGAAGATGTTTGGGACAAAGTTAATGCCCCCACTAGCCATATTTGAGTTGTTATTTTATATAAACAACTCTTAGAGCTTTATTGAAGAGCTAGGCACTTGGTTGTTGAACTCTTTACTTTTAGACCTCATTATAGCTCTCAAACTTTCATGTAAATTCTTTGTTGTTCATTAAAATCTTTAAGAGTTGGTTGTGCGTTAGAAATAGGACTTCTACTTCATCTAATTCTTAGGCTAGATAATAAGGGAAGTGAGGTTTGTTTCTAAAGGAATTGATTTAAGTGTTTCACCATAAAAACACTTGGGTTTGTGGTTAGAGCTAAACCTTGGTTGAAAGCTCATTGTGTAACGCTTGGAGTTGATCCTAAAACTCTTGTAATCTCAATCTTATGAATAAGATGGGTATGAAGATTGAACATCCTAACTTAAGGATACATTAAGTGGAGACGTAGATTCATTTATGAATCAAACTCCTTAAATTTGTGTGTTCATTCTTCCTTTCTCTTAAACCTCTTTTAATTCCTTCTTAAACCTATTTAATTTTCTTTTAAACATTCAAAGGCCCTATTCGCCCCATGCTCTAGGGTAATTACATTGACTTTTCATCCTAAAGCTTCCTAAGGTTAAATCATGGCTTAAAAAAAATAGATTGAAAAATAGACACTACAAATATAAAAGAGCCCTTTATAAGACATTGCTAATTAACTTGACATTTAAGACCTAACAAGTACTCTTCCTCTCTCATTCATCAAAACCTTTTTCTCAATAAAAACAAGGTTTCATAAAGACTTGGTTAGGGTTTCGTTTAGTCTTGATAGCTTTCAATAGGTAATTAAATAAGGTTTTAGTATCTTGAATGGTTTTGAAATAGTTTGGAAATTTTTTTTATTTTTTTATTTTTTTTATTTTTTTATTTTTTATCAATCTCATTTGTTGATGAGATATTTTTAACTTTATCATTCGCCTTCAAAGTTTTGAATAATGACTCCAACACACAAATTTTATTATTGTGAAATATTTAATGTATTAGTAATATAAAATGAGAAACCATTGAAGATAGAAATTAAAACTAAATCATTTGTAATCATGATTATAAGAAAGCAACTTCAAAAGAAGCAAGAAGAAAATTTGAATAGAAGTAACATGAATATTCCTATAAAATGAACAAGGATATAACCATTTGAGACATAAAGAACATGAATATGATTGGAACAATTAACAATAAATAAACAAAAGGAACAAAACTAGTAAATAAAAAATGATGTAGAGAAACGTATATAAATGATAAACGATAAGATAGAAAAGAAATAAAAGCATGAAATTTATAAACTAATTAACAAAATAAAAAGAGAAATAAGAGTGAGCTGAGACTAGAGAATGAGAATGAAATAAGATGATACTTTGAGTATGAAACATAAAAAGAATCATAAAATACAAAATATAAAAATAATAAAACATGAAACTTTTTAATTTAATAAAATCCAATTTCACATTTATTTCCAATCTTACCACAATTTTAATTAAGTCCAAATTTTTTTTTAAAATATGTAATGTTTAAGATGGATTAGCTAATCTCTATTATTGTAGTTTGACATTCATGTGAAAGCTTAAAACTAATTAAAGCAAAAGAAGAATATAATCTTTATAAATTCAACAAAAGTTTTTTATTTTCCATTTTATATATTTTTTTTTAAAATTACTTTGTTTGAAGTATAATTGAGAATTATAATTGTTATTTAAATGATATGGATGTGGAATTTACAAAATAAAGATTAGCTATTTCACTTATAAGTACCATGTACATCTTATCCTCATTTTACGTTTGGTGAAATAACTAATCTTTAAATGAAATAAGCTGAAATATTTTGAATATATACGACCAAATTTAACATATGTGATAGTCGAAATAAATATATTTTTAATATATTTACCTTATAAATATCTTATTAAACAGTTTAATAATTTTATTCGTCTTATAAAATAAAATTTTTTAGTGGACCTCATAAAATAAAAATTTAGTAAAATTTATTTGATGGAGGTCATAAAATAATTAAACTGTTTAATGAGATACTTACAGAGTAAATATATTAAAAATATATTTATTTCAACTGTCATATATGTTAAATTTGATCAAATATATTCAATTTTAACTTAAAATAAAAATAAAAATAAAATTTTTAAAATTAAAAATTAAAAAATTAAAAATTTAATATCAAAATAAAATATTATCCGAAATTATATTACTAAATTAAACCTTTAAAATAACATAATCTTTTAACAAGTAAAAATGCGAGACACGTAAAATTTCGATGTGATACATGATTAGACCATATCCATATCTTTTTGTCAAAAGATCTCTTTGTGTTGATTAAACAGTTTCATCAATTTTTTAAAGTTTTTATCTTTTATTTTTATTTACATTTCAAATATTATATCAATATATTGCCTAAAAATTGTATTATATCAATTGATTAAATATTTACATATTTTAAATATTTTACATTTGATCAATAAAAATATAATACTAATTAATTAACTTAAGTGCAATATCAACGAAGGTGTTATTTATTTAAAGAGAATATTTTTGTTTTAAAATTTATTTATTTATTGTTCTTTCCTTTTGAAAATCAAACAATTGGTTATTATTTGTAATTTGCGGTCGAGTAAGTAAATATGAATACTCATTTTTTTTTTTAAAAATATTATTTACATTAAAATTTAAATCAATTTTTATAATTAGATACAAAACTAAAAATTTTTAATATATTTAAGAAAATTTTATACTAAATATTAAATATTTGTATGTTTTCAAAATATTAAAAAAAAAATTAAAATTTTCACGACTAAAACAACCCTAAATTTTCTAGTTTCAACGTGGAAACTGCATCCATTCCTCCATTGCATGACCCTGAGAGTGATTACACATCAGCTTCCAACAACCAACGTGTCAATTTTTAGGGGTCAACTTATGTTTGCGTTTTGTCCGCCATCAAGAATACGATCACCCACAAATAAAAAATAAAAAATAAAATTTCCTTTATATGTAGTACTATGTATTAAACAAAAAATAATATATATATATATATATATATATATATATATTATTGAAATTTAAAGTTATTAAATTTAAAATTTAACAAGTGTTGCTATTTATAATTTAACATTTACTTATAAAATTTTATATGTTCAATAATTAAAATTAACAATATTTTTTTATAAAAATATTAAAAAATTATTTTAAAATACACATATTTTATTTTATATAAAACAATCTAATTTTATTATACTTAAAATATTCATCTTTCTTTCCATAAAAAAATTATCTTTTATTTTAATTGAAACATCATTTTTTATTTAATGAAGCATGTTAACACAAGGTATAAGGTGTTGCACAGTACATCCCAACTAGCCTGACACTCCCATAGTATCAATATCACACAACAACGCAAAGACATTTATTAAATAAAAAAGAAAATACATAGGGTAGCAAATACAACCCGAAAGGGCCAGGAGAACAATAGGAACATAACCTATAACTAGAAGAAATAAAAGTCTAATGAAATCTACAAGTACGAGAGCCCATTGCATCATGACGAATAAGAGCATCACAGGCTGGAGGATAAGAAGGACACCAGGTCTCGTTGCTTAAAGAAATCCCAATGTCAGTAAGTTCATCCGCCACAGAGTTCCCTTCGCAAGAAAAATGACTAATGGAGAGTTAAAGAGAATGAAGAGAAATGAGAGTCTGATGCCATTCTTTTTCCAAATTCCAAGGAATATCAGAACTTTGGGTAGATACCATATGAACTACAGTGGCAGAATCACTTTCTATCCATGAAGGAAGAAAGTTAAAACGGATGGCAAACTGAACAGCCTCAAAGGCAAATTTGGGACTAAGGGGCGCAATAAAAGAGCCTAACAACATACCATCAAGCAGTCAAAAAATGCCACCAGCACCTGCAAGACAGGTGCACCGTTTATATTGACCTTAGTCCAACCATGAGAAGGAGGAAACCATTTAACCACTCGAATTGGAGGGATAAGTTGAGGGATACCAACCACACGCAAACGTTAGAGAATAAGCATATCAGATTGAGAATTCTGCATGTGACCTACTTTAAAAACATAAACTTCGTTTATATATATGCAAAGTGCCCTTATAGAAGCATTAATAGGCGTAAAATGACCATGAAAAGTAGCCTGATTATGACCATGCCATAACAACCAAAATGACGATGTAACGCCAACCCTCTAGAGAGCTGTTATTTGGCTTGAAAAAGAAACCTCAACTGAAGATCTTATAGAGCTGTCCAGAGCGCAACAACATAAGGGTAAGAGAGTAAGACATGTGCAATTGTCACTTCAACATTCAGACGCAAACTACACCGAGAAGCAAAGCCAAAACCCCTCCATTAGAGTATGTCAAGGCAGAGCAAGATGAAATGCTCGCCAACATAAGAATAATCTGCTTGGAGGGAGCTAATGCCTTCAAACATCACGTCCCTAAGCAAATTTAGGACTTGAAGAATGATGGAAATGATATGCCCATTTGCTAAAAAAAGAACCATTAGATGAAAAATGCCAAACAAATTTATCCGAATGAGAAGCCAAAAAAATGACCTAATGGAGATCATTCACAATATCCGAAAAAGCAGTAGAAAATTCTGATGAAAGATGCCACTCACCATCCTAATAAAAATCACTGACTGAGGCAACTAAATGCTTGCGAACTGATGAGGGAATGCCAATCTTTTCAGTAATAGAGTAACCCATAAAATTAGAGGTCCAAAAATTAAGATTTGAACCAGTAGAAGGCAACCACTAAGCAGTGTCTTGAACATCAATATAAACTCCTTTAAGGGATGGCCAAATTGAAGAGCAAACAAAAGAAGTTTTTGGAATGCCATGTTTGAGAAATCTCAGATGAAGAAATTGATAAATGAAATTCTCATTGCAACTAAGATTCCAAGCAACTCGAGACAAGAGAGATTTATTAAAGCAGAAAAGACGCTTTAAACCAATTACACCCTTATCAAATGGTAAGCAACATTTATCCCAACTTACAGACATTAACTTCTTACTATGAATCGAATCGGTCCATAAGAAATTTCTAATAGCCTTTTCCATAGACTTAAAGAGAGTGGAAGGCCACTTATAAATTGTAAAGCTATAAAGAAAAGATCCATAAATGGTGGATTTAATTAAAATTAAGTGTCTCGCCATGAAAAAGGAGTGACCGTTCCAAAATTCCAAAGTAGCAATAATTCGATCTGCAACAGGCTTCAGCCAATAACTTTTAGGAGCACTTATAAATATAGGGACACTTAAATAAGTGAAAGGAAGACAACCATCACACGTTCTAGCTCTAGAGCGCAGAGCATTAACATGGCTTAAAGTGACACCATTACTTAAAAACATTTTTGATTTGTCCCAATTGACTCATTGGGCAGATAAGAGTCCATAATCCTAAAAGACTTGTGAAATCATATCAATATTAGTTCGAGAAGCTTTACAAAAGATAAAAATGTCATCCGCATAAAGCAAATGAGACAGACAAAGAACATTTCCACCATTAATCATAGGAGAGAAATGTCCCAAGTAAACCAAAGAAGAGAGCTTTTAGCTTAAATACTCTTCTGTCAAACAAAAAAGCAAAGGAGATAGTGGATCACCTTGGTAAACCCTATGAAAAATAGAAAAATAACAAAAATGAGAACCATTAAGAAGAATGGATAATTTAGCTGACTCAAAAAATGTCCAAATCCAATCATAAAATTTTGACGAAAAACCAAAACTAAGTAAAACAGCCTGAATGAAGTCCCATTCCATTGAGTGAAAACCCTTTCTGATATCAATCTTGTAGACCATTTGTGTGATGAAACTTTAAATTTTGGACTTTGACAAACAATTTTTATACTAATAATTTTAATTAAGTGTGTAGGGAATTATATACCAAACATATACCAAGCATATACACTTTTGGATAAATAGTGACTTTTCGGGCAAATTGAACCTCTAAGAATCAAGAAGGCTTTTGACTTCTTTAGAGCTCTTAAATGAGAAAATGAGCTTTTTAACATTTCAATTAATCATCTTGAGCTTTCTGAATTGAGATTATTTTTCAAAATCCAAGTTCATTTGGTTATGCAAATTTTGAGTTGAAATCCACGTATACGTCTGTCATCTCAAACAGCACATCTCTTAGTATTTTGGACATATCTTGAGTTACAGAAGTCCAATTAAGGTGATTAAAAATGCTATGAAAATATAAGTCAAACATCTAAAACGTTCATGAAGAAAATATAGGCAAATTCAAATTTCTTCAGGAGTATATCACGGCTTCAACTTGTGTATAACTGTTTGATAGTATTTTGCATTTCAGATTGCACAACCCTTAGTAATTTGGACATATCCTAAGCTAAAGAAGTAAAATTTAGGTGATTCAAAATGATATGGAAAGATAATTAAAATATTTATAGCTTTCATGAAGAAAGTATAGGCAAATTCAAATTTCATTAGGAGCAATTCACGACTTCAATTTGGGTATAGCTGTATGACCGTAGTCTGCATTATAGATTGCACAACCCATAGTATTTTGGACATATCTTGAGCTTAAGAAGTTCAATTTATGTGATTTAAATTGATTTGGAAAGCTAATTCAAATATCTACAACTTATGAAGAAAGTGTGGGCAAATTAAAACGTCTTGAGGAGCCAATCACGGTTTCAATCCATGAATAGCTGTCTGACAGAATCACTCTCAATGATTCAAAATATAGATGTTAGACACATCATTTGCACCTCCAAAAGCTATATTTTTTAGTATAAATATCTCTAGAGTTTAATGAAAGTTAAACAACTTGTTTATCATTCATTATTTCTTAAGCTTTCATTGAGCTCTCAAATTATCTTAAATAATTCTTTATTTGTATAACTCTTTTGAGAGTTAGGTGTGTGTTAGAAATAGAATTTCTCTTCATCTTAAATCTTGGGTTAGATTAGAAGGGAAGTGAGATTTATTTCTAAAGGAATTGATTTAAGTGTTGTCCATTGAAACACTTGGGTTTTAGTTTTTTGAGTGAGCCTTGAAAACTCATGTTGTAAGGTTATAAGAGTGAGCTTTGAAAACTCATGTTGTAAGGTTATAAAAGTGAGCCATAAAACTCTTGTATAGTCTCAATCTTGTGAATAAGACTGTGGGTGATTGAAAATCCTAACTTGAGGATAAGTTAGGTGGAGATGTAGGATTGTTGTGGAATCTGAACTCTTTAAATCTTTGTTTTCTTCATTCTTCCTTCTTAACTTCTATTTAATTCTTGCAAAGAATTCTTTTAATTTCTCATTTTTATTTGATAGTCTTATTCACCCCCCTCTAGGACTTTTTTCAATTGGTATCGGAGCTTGAATTCTAGGTACTTTATTACTAGAATACAAGATCATTGGGAGTGAATCAAAAAATATCTCTTCTCTTAAACCATTTTTTGATGGTAGTGACTATCCGCATTGGAATTCAAAATGGAACTATATATTGATTGTGATTCCATCAAACTTTGAGACATTGTCCTAAGAGGTTGGGAACCACCTACAACTATCATTGATGGTATGGTAACTACTATTGCAAGAAGCCAATGGACTATTGATCAAAAGGAAGAAAATTATAAAAATAAAAAAAGCTATGATTACTATAGTCTCTTCAATGACAAGAGAAGAAGGAGGCAAGCTTCAACATTGTATGTCGGCCAAAGAAATGTGAGAGACCTTAGAAAACCACTACGAAGGAAAAATTCAAGTAAGAAGTAAAAAGGTTCAACTTCATATGTATGAATATGAACTCTTCAAAATGAAGCCTCATGAATCAATCACAGAGATGACAAATCATCTCAATGCTCTTCTCACAACCCTCAAGAAACTTGGAAAACATTTCTCTAAGGAAAAAGTAAACAATAAGATTCTAAGAATCCTACTTAAAAAGGATTGGGAATCTCGTGTTACTTTAATTGAGGAAGCTCAAGACCTCTCCACCTTATCAACCGATGTGCTCATTGGTAAGCTTTTAATAGATGAGCTCACTATCAAGCAAAGAGGTGAATAATAAGAAGAGAAAGAAGAAAAGAAAAATAGCATTGCACTAAAAGCTCTTCAAGAAGATAGTAAAGAGGAAAGCATTAAAGATTCTAGTGATGAAGATGGTGACATTGCCATTCTCACTAGGAACTTCAAGAAGTTTTTGAGAAAGAAAAACTTCTCAAGAATAAGGGACTTCAATAAGAAGTTCGAAGGAGATGGGAAGAAGAAAACTAAGGAGGTTACTTGCTATGAATGCAAGAAATTGGGACATATTAGAAGTGAGTGTCCCAAACTTAAATTCAAGAACAAGGGAGCAAAGGATAAGAAGAAGGAATTCAAAGCTACTTGGGATGATTCTTCTGAATCCGAAGAGGAAGAGGAACAATAAGAGGTGGCTAATCTTTGCTTCATGGTCTTTGAAAATGAAAATAAGGTACCATCCACTTCTTATTCTTCCTTTGATGATTGTGATAATTATTGTGAGAATGATGATGATGATGATGATGAGAGCTCTATTGTGAGAAAATTACTTGTTAAATGCAAAAGCTTATTTTCTAAGAAAAAAACATTATAAGCATGAGTTAGGTAGCTTAAATAGAGAATTAGAAATTTTAAAAATTAATTTTCCTAAACTTGTTGAATTAAACAAAAAACTTATTAGTGATGTAAAATCTTCTAATTCTTTGGAAGATCAACTTAAGAAAGCAAATGATGAAAATCATAAGCTTTCTAAGGAGGTCTTAGAATTAAAGAATTCCATTGCTAAATTTAAGAGAGGAAAAGAAACTTTAGATAGTCTTCTAGAGTCTTAAAAATTTCATGGAGATACCCATGGAATTGGATATAAGAATGGAATGTCTTTATCATCTTCATCACATATTAATTTTGTAAAAGCTTCACATGATTCCACTCCTTCAACCACCAAATCAAATGAGACTTAAGCTTTCGAAGGTAAAAGATCTCATATGTTAAATAGCAAGGAAAGTCTCATGAGATTCATCCTTCATTAACATAAAGAGGTAAGGCTCAAACTAGAGCACCTAAATCCAAGCATACTTATATGTACATTAGACATAATTATAATAGGCATGCTGCACAATACAATGCATATAAATATGTTTCACAAAATTATCAAAATACACATCACCATTGCCAATGCATGTCTCACTTAATGAAACAAAACAATAGGAGATACACACAATACCAAAGGCATGTTGCACACATTAGGAATGCATTTCATCCTAGGAGGAATAAATTTAAAAATATTGTATGTTCTTATTGCATGATCAAAGGATATACTAATAATGTGTGCTTTTATAGAAGACTGCATATGAATTTACTTCTTATGGATTATCTTAAAACTAACCAACCTAGACCAACAAAGGTTTGGGTCCAAAAGAACACTTAAATTGTATTGTGTAGATGTGCTTGAAATCCATAAGAGCAAAAAGCAAGTGGTATCTTAATAGTGGATGTTCAAGGCACATGACAGGAGACAAAGAGCAATTCAACAAACTTGATGCTAAGGATGGAGGACACGTTACTTTCGGAGATAATGTAAAAGGAAAAATCATTGACATTAGAGAAATAGGTAATCCTTAATCCTTATCTATACATCATGTGTTATTTTTTATGGTCTTAAACACAATCTACTTAGTATAAGTCAATTATGTGACATGGGAAATAAAGTAACTTTTTATCCTAAAAATTACTTTGTTAGTAGTCTTGATGAAAATAAAATTATTTTTAGTGGTGAAAGAGTAGACAATGTTTATGTCATTGATTTGAATAAAATTGATAACAAAGACATAAAATTCTTAGTGTCTATCTCCCATGACATATGGACATGGCATAGAAGATTAGAACATGTAAATTTTGAGCTTTTGAACGATCTTTGTAAACATGAACTTGTAATTGGTTTACCTAAACTTGAATTCACTAAAGATAAACCTTGTGATGCTTGTCAAAAGGGAAAACAATACAAGTCCTCATTTAAGCTAAAAAATGTAGTGTCCACCTCTAGGCTACTTGAACTTATACATATGGATTTATTTGGACCAAATAGAGTTGCTAGTCTCGGTGGAATGCACTATGCTTATGTATTGGTTGATGACTACTCTAGATACACTTGGGAGTGTTTTCTTGCTCATAAGAATGGTGCATTTAAATCTTTTGAAAATTTTTCAAAAAGAGTTCAAAAAGAAAAAGGATTTTGTATTTCATCCACTAGAAGTGATCATGGAAACAAATTTGAAAATGAATTTTTCAAAAAATATTGTAATGAAAATGGTATTTCTCATACATTTTCATCTCCTAGAACCCCTCAACAAAATGAAGTAGTTGAAAGGAAAAAAAAAGAACTCTTATGGAAATGGCTAGAACAATACTTCACAACTATAATTTGCCTTTATACTTTTAGGTGGAAGTCGTTAACACATCTTGTTATATTTCAAACCAAGTTTTCAAAAGACCAATTTTAAATAAAACATCTTATGAGCTAGGGAACAATAGAAAACCCAAAATCTCATATCTAAGAGTATTTGGATGCAAGTGCTTTATATTGAACACCAAGGGTAATCTTGGAAAATTTGATTCCAAAGCCGATGAAGGAATTTTCCTAGGCTATTCCATCTCTAGCAAAGCATATAGGGTCTTTAATAAGAGAACTCTATTAGTTGAAGAGTCCATGCATGTGGTATTTGATGAATCAAACTCACTTGATCCTAGAAAGGATGTTTGTAGTGTTGATGATCTTGTAGGTAACAATGAGATTATAGAAACACAAGAAGAAAATGCTAGTAAACCTTTGGAACTTGAAGATCCAAGCAAGAAGGAAAATGAGGAGACATCTCAACCTATCTTGAAGGATGAACTTCCAAAGGATTGGCAATTTAAGAAAGCTCACCCTCAAGACCTCATTATAGGTGACACTACAAAAGGGGTAACTACTAGATCTCAATTAAAGTCTATTGTTAATTTAGCCTTCATTTCTCAAATTGAACCCAAAAATATTGATGATGTTTTGTGTGATGAATTTTTGGTCCTTACTATGCAAGAAGAGTTAAATCAATTTGAGAGAAACAAGGTTTGGACCTTGGTTTCTAGACCTAAACATCATCCTATTATAGGCACTAAATGGGTGTTTAGAAATAAGATGAATGAATAAGGTGTCATAACTAGGAATAAAGCTAGACTAGTAGCTAAAGGATATAATCAAGAGGAAGGCATTGATTATGATGAAACCTTTGCTCCCGTTGCAAGGTTAGAAGCTATTAGGATGCTACTTGCATTTGTATCATACATGGATTTTAAACTTTATCAAATGGATGTTAAAAGTGCATTTTTAAATGGTTTTATTGAAGAGGAGGTATATGTTGAACAACCTCTGGGTTTTAAAAATTTTAACTCTCCACATCATGTTTTTAAATTGTCAAAAGAATTATATGGATTGAAACATACTCCAAGAGCTTGGTATGAAAGATTGAGTAACTTTTTACTAAAGAAAGGTTTCTTTAAAGGAAAGGTTGACACAACTCTTTTCATAAAGAAATCCAAGCATAATGTATTAATTGTTCAGATTTATGTTGATGATATTATTTTTGGTGCTACTGACCATTACTTATGTGAGGAATTTTCTAAGCTAATACAAGGAGAATTTGAGATGAGTATGATGGGAGAACTCAAGTTCTTTCTTAGACTTCAAATCAAGCAATGTAAAGATGGGATTTTCATTAATCAAACCAAATATATAAGGGACATTTTCAAGAAGTTTAGAATGGATGGAGCTAAATCAAGCAAAACTCCAATGAGCACCACAACCAAACTCAACAAGGATGAGAATGGCAAACCGGTTGATGAAAAGCGATTTAGAGGTATGATCAGATCCTTTCTTTATTTAACCGTTAGTAGACTCGATATTATGTTTGCTACTTGCTTGTGTGCTAGATGTAAATCAAGTCCTAGAGAGTCTCATTTGAATGCTATTAAAAGAATTTTCAAATATCTTTGTGGTACAATGTATTTAGGACTTTGGTATCCTAGGAGTTCTTCATTTGACTTGATTAGTTATTTTGATGCTGACTTTGCTAGTAGCTTACTAGATAGAAAAAGCACTTCCAGAACTTGTCAAATTTTAGGAAATTGCTTAGTTTCTTGGTTTAGTAAAAAATAAGTTTTGGTTTTCTTGTCCATTGTTGAAGCAGAATATGTGGCGGCTAGTTGTTGTTGCACCAAAGTTCTATGGCAAAAAAACAACTTTTAGACTATGGCATTGATATTAATCACATTCCAATTACATGTGACAATACAAGTGCTATAAACCTTAGTAAAAATCCCATTCAACATTCTAGAACTAAGTATATTGACATTAGACATCATTTCTTACGTGATCATGTGCAAAATGGTGATATTTTTCTTGATTTTATTGATACTAATCATCAATTAGTAGACATCTTTACCAAACCTCTTTGTGAGGAAAGATTGAAATTTATTAAGCATGAACTTGGTATGATTGATGGCTCAAGCTTGTCTTGATCACTTGTTAAATTGATGAATTGATGTTTCAATTCTTATGTGATTTAAAAAAAATAATGATTTTCAGTGTCATGTATATATTTTGTTTTAAAAGTATTTGCTTTAGCAAATTTAGTTCATATACATGATATATTGTATTTCCCATTTGCATGATCTTTGTATTAATTTTAATTGGATTTGTGAGGATTCATTCAATTTTTTTTAAAAAAATCCCTCCTATTTTGTAAATTAATAATTAATTATTGAGCTAAATTCAATTAATTAATTATTTTTATTTAGCATAAATATTAGTCCTCCTCAACAAATTTTTTATTTTTATTTTTATGCTAGGTTTATTTTCAATATATTTTATGTATCTAAGTTTTGAGCTGTTAAGTGTGTTTTATAACTATTTTTTTGTCAGTTTATGCTCAATTTATTTTCTAGATATTTTTTGGATATAACACATGAGCTGTTAGTTTTATATCTTGTTTACAATTGATATTTTAATATCATTATAACTCTTTTTCAAGTTTTATTTGCATTTTGACAAAAGAAAAAAAATTTTGAGTTTGTTTAATTTTTGTGTTTTCTTAGAAATTGTTTTTATCTGTGATAATGCATGGATATTTTTAAGATTTGGTCTATCTTTGCATTTTGACAAAGGAGGAAAAATAATTGAGTTTGCATGTGTACTTAGTTAATTTCTTATAAGGAAAAGAATTTTTTTTTCAAAGATGTGTTTATGTAAGTGACATAACTGTGTGATAGTGTGTCCTTACTATCAATTTTTTTAAATCCATTGAAAATAGGGGGAGCAAATTATTTGAATTTATTCCACATAATTTTTTTTCTTATGCATAATAACAATGTAAGTATGGCTAGTTTTGTCCTTGTGATAAAAAGTTTTGTTTTGCTTATTTTTTTTATATATGTCATGAATTTTTTTTTGCATGACTATTAATTGTGCTTATTCATGCAAAATGCATATTCATGTATAACTTCTTCTTGGGAATGGTTTTTATCTCTTAAAATGACATGAATTTCATAAAGATTTTGAATATCTTTGCTTGCATTGTTTTGGTTCTTGATTTTTTATTCCCTCTAGTATTTTTGGCTCCCTTAGGTCTATTTCCCTTTATATCTCTCTTTTTTCTTTTTGTCTTTGACAAAGGGGGAGAAGAAGCTATGTGCTTAGGGGATAAATAATTGTGTTTAAGATATGTTAAGTGCCACATGATTATGTATGATTGATTGTCTAGATAAACCTTCTATAATCATGTGATGTTTCAATATAGCATATATTCTATTTTGTGATGCATGCACAACCTCCATATATGTTTGAAATTATTTCCTTCATGTTGTCTAACATTTTTTTAATAATCATGTTATCATCATTTGTTATGTTAGGCTATATTTTTGATAACTTTTTTTATGTTGTCTTTATTTTCAACAAAATTTATTTATATTTCTTATCATGTCCAAAAAGGAGGAGAAATAAAGAAATATATTTTTGTTAAAGGAACATATTTGTTAAACCCTTTTACATGCTATGATAAATCATTTATTTATATGCTCTGATACATGATAAATATTGAATTTATACACATGTTAAGGGGGAGCAAAATATTTTCTCTTTTTGCATCTATTTAATTTGAAAGGGGGAGCTATTTTTATTTAATGTACTTATACATGTTATTTATTTTTTACACACACACACATATTATTTATCATCTTTTCATATTGGTTGTCAAAGCTAAAAAGGGGGAGATTGTTGACCACTTGCATGATCAAACTCCTAATTTTGGACTTTGAAAAATAATTTTTATACTAATAATTTCAATTAAGTGTGTAGGGAATTATATACCAAACATATACCAAGCACATACACTTTTAGATGAATAGTAAATTTTCGGGTTGATTGAATCTTTGAGATTGAAGAAAGCTTTTGAAATATTTAGAGCTCTTAAATGAGAAAATGAGCTCCTTAACATTTGAAGTAGACATCTTGATCTTTATTAATCGGGATTATTTGTCAAAATCCAAGTTCATTTCGTTAGGCAAATTTTGAGTTGAAATCCACGTATACGTCTGCCATCTTAGACTGCACACCTCTTAGTATTTCGGACATATCTTGAGTTATAGAAGTCCAATTAAGGTGATTCAAAATTATATGAAAATATAAGTCAAATATATACAACTTTTATGAAGAAAATATGGGCAAATTAAAATTTATTCAGGAGCAGATCACGACTTCAACTTGTGTATAGCTGTCTGACAGCATTTTGCATTTCAGATTGCATAACTCTTAGTAATTTGGGCATATCCTGAGCTAAAGAAGTAAAATGTAGGTAATTCAAAATGATATGGAAAGATAATTAAAATATATACAGATTTATTGAAGAAATTATAGGCAAAATCAAATTTCTTTAAGAGAAAATCACGGCTTTAATTTGGGTATAGCTGTCTGATTGTAGTCTGCATTACAGATTGGACAACCCTTATTATTTTGGATAGATATTGATCTATAGAAGTCAAATTTAGATGATTCAAATTGATATGGAAAGATAATTCAAATATATAAAGCTTTTATGAAGAAAGTGTAGGCAAATTCAAACACCTTGAGGAGTCAATTACAGTTTCAATCCATGAATAGCTGTCTGACAGCATTAGTTTCAATAATTCAAAATATAGACGTTGGACACATCATTTGCACCTCTAACAGCTATATTTTTTAGTATAAATACCTCTAGAGCTGAATGAAAGTTAAAAAAACTTGTTTATCATTCATTATTACTTAAGCTTTCATTGAGCTATCAAATTCTCTTAAATAATTTTTTGTTTGTATAACTCTTATGAGAGTTGGGTGTGTGTTAGAAATAGAATTTCTCTTCATCTTAAATCTGGGGTTACATTAGAAGGGAAGTGAGATTTATTTCTAAAGGAATTGATTTAAGTGTTATCCATTGAAACACTTGGGTTTTGGTTTTTTTAAGTGAGCCTAAACCGATTTCTATTATTGAGATTCACAGTTTTCTATGTTTAGTCGGGTACTATAGGAGGTTTGTACATGACTTTTCCAGAATTACAGCCCCTATGAATCGCCTAACTCAGAAGAATGTTAGATTTGAGTGGTCAAAAGCTTATGAGAATAACTTTCAATTGTTAAAGGAGAAGTTGACCACAGCTCCAGTGCTAGCTTTGCCTAATGGTATGGACAAGTTCATAGTTTATTGTGATGCCTCTAGAGTTGGCCTTGGTTGTGCGTTGATGCAGAATGGTAGGGTGATAGCCTATGCTTCGAGGCAGTTGAAGAAGCATGAGCAGAACTATCCTACACATGACCTTGAGATGGCTGCAGTGATCTCTGCTCTCAAGATCTGGAGACACTATCTGTATAGAGTGACTTGTGAGATTTTTACTGATCACAAGAGCCTTAAATACATTTTCCAGCAGAGAGATATGAATTTGAGGCAGAGAAGATGGTTGGAATTATTGAAAGATTATGATTATGAGATTTTATATCATCCGGGCAAGTCTAATGTGGTAGCAGATGCCTTGAGTAAGAAGTCCTTAGGCAGTCTTGCTCATATCAGTATGGAGAGGAGACCGTTGATCCAGGAATTTCATATGTTGGTGGATCAATGTTTGATGATGAAGATTAATAGATCAGGTGGATTGCTAGCTCAGTTTAGGGTACGATCTATACTGAGGGATAGGATTAAGGTAGCTCAGAGCTGAGATCCTATTCTAGAAGAGCTTGCAAAGAATGTCCATGCAGGGAAGTTCACTAATTTCACACTCGATGATGATGGTGTATTGTGGATTAGTGGTAGATTGTGTGTTCCTGATGTAGATAATTTAAGAGAAGAGATCATAAAGGAAGCACATTCTACAGCTTATAGCATACATCCGGGTGTCACTAAGATGTACCACAGTATCAGAGACTTATACTGGTGGGACGGACTGAAGAAGGATGTCATTGATTATATTGCCAAGTGCTTGACGTGTCAGCAAGTGAAAGCTGAGCATCAGAAGCCTTCTGGGAAGTTTCGGCCTCTTCCTATTCCCGAGTGGAAGTGGGAAAGGATAGCTATGGATTTTATGGTTGGTTTACCTCGTTCTAAGGATGGATATGATTCTATCTGGGTGATTGTAGACAGGTTGACAAAATCTGCACATTTCTTGCATGTGAAAGCCATTTATTATGTAGCTAGATTGGCGAAGCTATATGTGAAGATATTGTGTGCCTTCATGGAGTACCTGTGTCCATTGTGTCTGACAGAGGTTTAATGTTTACCTCACATTTTTTGCAGAAGTTACAGGAAGCGATGGGCACTAGGTTGGACTTCAGTACTGCTTTTCATCCTCAGACAGATGGTCAGTCTGAGAGAATGATCCAGACACAGGAAGATATGTTGAGGATGTGTGTTTTGGATTTGGGAGGTATCTGGGATAATCATTTACCACTCGTAGAGTTTGCATATAATAACAGCTACCATAGTAGTATTGGCATGACACCATATGAGGCGTCATATGGGAGGACATGTAGATCCCCTCTGAGTTGGGATGAGATTGGTGAGAGAGCTTTGACTGGACTTGAGATGGTTCAGGATGTTACAGAGAAAGTCATCGTGATTAAGCACAGATTAGAGATCGTAGTTAGCAGGCATAAGAGCTATGCAGATCCTAGGCGCAGAGATATAGAATTTTAGGTTGGAGACTTTGTTTTTTCGAAGGTGTCTCCGATGAAGGGTGTTATGAAATTTGGCAGAGAAGGTAAGTTAGCACCGAGATATATCGGACCGTTCGAGATTTTGGAGAGAGTTGGCACTGTTGCATATCGGTTGGCTTTGCCCCCGAGTATGTCTCAAGTGCATCCAGTGTTTCATATCTTGATGTTAAGGAAGTATGTCTCAGACCCTTCACATATATTGCATCTTGACAGCGTAGAAGCACATGAAGATTTGACATTTGTGGAAGAACCTGTAGCGATAGTTGATTTTCAAGTTCGATAGTTGCGTTCAAAATAGATTCCGATGGTCAAGGTTCTGTGGCGTAGCAACAGAGTTGAGGAGCATACGTGGGAAACTGAAGCTAAGATGCGAGCTTCTTACCCATATCTCTTCCCTTCTTGATCTTATAATTTTCTTTTTTTGGAATTCGAGGACGAAATCATGTAAGGGGGGAAGATTGTAATATCCCTAGTTTTTAAATAATTTTAAACTGCATTAAGATATACAGTGTTAATAATATATATATATATTTGATTATTTAATTAGCTTGTTGTTTATTATAGTCATTTTTATTATTTTTAACTATTTTTAAGTCATTTACGTAAAATTTTTGCGGAAATTTTATTTTTGGAGAAATTAAAATGTAAATAATTAAATATTAATTTTTTTAAAACGGTTTTATGAATTTGCATGAGTTCATGCATGATTTTAAAGTGTCAATAAAATACATATACATACATGCATTTAAATTAAAATTAGGGTTATATAATTAAATTAAATTATAATATATAGTTTTAATATTAATTAATTAAATGTGTGTATATATGTATATGTGTATATATATTATTATTAAAGTGTGTGGTGGACATTTATTGTGTGTTAATTTATATATTAAAATAATATAAGTGAGATTTCCTGTGAGTGCATTTCCAAGCTTTGTTTCACTTGAATTGATCTAGATTTTCCTAGGTTTCAATTATCATTTTCGGCCTACTAGGGTTTTCAATTTTTTTGAGTTTCGATTTGGTTGATTCATGTAAACTTCTTTCACAAACATTGATCCTAGTAGCTTAATCTAGCTATGTGAATTTTTGGAAATTATTTTGATTATTTTGAATTTTTTATTATTTTATTAATATTTTCTAATTTTTGAAAATTAATTAATTAAATTATGAAATTGTGTTTTATGGTGTTTATAGGTGTTGAAATGCATTTTATAAATTTATTTGCAATGTTTATGATTTTTATATAATTATTTTGAATTTATTTAGTTTATGTAATTTTGGGAAAATTAGGTTAATTATGTGTTTTATTGAAATTAATTGGTTAATTGAGTATATTTATTGATATTATTGAATTATATGTTGAGAAATGAATTTTTGAGTAATTATGCTATTTTTGGTGAATTTTTGAACATTTATAGTGAATTTATATAACTAGGGGTATTTTGGTAATTTGATACTAAATTGGCTAAAAATATAATTAAATTGGTTTTACTAGTTATTTGAGGTATAAAAATGATTTCTACAAATTATTTAGTATTTTTAACTAATTAAAACTATTTTTCATAAATTATTTTCAAATTATATATACTATACTATTTTTCTAAATAAATGAGTTTTTATCGATTTTTAATATGTTTTAGGGTTAATTATGTAATTTGGATTTATAAAATGTATTTTGGTCAATATTTATGAATTTATTGAGCATTTCCGATTTTTAATAATATTTTATTAAAATTAGGGTTTTTATGTATTTATCGGTAAAATAATTATTTTTAGCGTTTAAATATCTAAATTGCTATATTTTGAGTACTGAAGGGCATTTTTGGTATTTTTCATGTGTTCTGTATTATCTTGTGAAATGTGGACCTCGGTCGGTGAAATTGTAGTTTGGAGTCCGACCGAGGGATTGTGAATTATGTTTATTTTTGAAGTGTGTTTCTTGCAGGGCTGGCTTTACTCTTTGAGTAGAGAGATGTCCGTTTTATAGGGGAGGTTCTACCAGATTTTTGATAGAATTCTCGTAAAACGTGATGTTCGGTCGAATTCGTATTCTAGTTCTGTGTCTAAGATTCTAGATCGAGTCTTTAGAATTCCGATAGATTTATTCTAATGTGGTGTTGTCATTTATTTGTTTAGTTGTGCCGAAATCAAGGCCTAATGGACCAGGCCTGTCGGACCCGTCTCGAGGAGCGCAATAACATTGAGTTGTTATTCTATATATACTTGTATTAGGATTGCATGTTTTAGAAATGTATGTTTTATTTTATGATATCTGCATAAATGGTTTAATAAATGCTTAGGTATATTTTTTGTATATTTTAAATTAAATGCATGTTTTATTATTGAATTATACTTAAAAAAAATTTTACTTAAAATTTTTTTAAGTATATTTATGGTTTATTTCTTGTTTTTTTTATAATTAAATTGAATTTATTTGACGTATATATACTCAAAATATACCTGGTTTATTTTTGGTATATTTCTAGTATATATATGGTTTATGTTGTTATTTTATTTAATGTCATGCATCATTGATTTTATGAATGTATGTTTTATATTTAAATGATGGATATCAATAGAACATGCTACCTAGTGGGCAGTACTAGGACCGAGTACGTACCGGTACGCCGATAGCATTTAGGCTTTAATACTAACCTATTTGTGGATTATGATCAGATTGATTTATTTGATGTGTGATGTGATTTAAGAGTGTGATTGCTGGAGCTTGGTTGACCAAGTGTCTTGGGGCCAATCACACTGACAGTCAGACTGCTGGAGCTTGATTGACCAAGTGTCTCGGGGCCAGTCTACTGTCCAAAATGGAACAAGTGAAATTATTTGGAATAAGTGAGCCTGTATGGCTAGAGTGTTGTCTAACATTGTTTGAGGTTGCGATTTTCTAGGGTTCTATTTGATCCTTCATATACGGATGTATTTCTTAATATTTATATAAAATGATTTTGCTACATCTATGTGATTTTGCGTGTATATATATTTATTATATATACTATTGAATGTGTGCATTGTCATTTAGTATGCATGTATATATATTATAACAATTCACTCAATGAGGTATGACTCCCCTTCGTTGACTAGTTTTCATGAGAGTTTATCACTTCAGACCTCAGTAGCAGACCCATACGCCAGATTTCTTCTGCCCCAACTTTACTATGTAATATGCTTACTTGATTTTATTTTATATTCTAGACACTACAGTAGTTATAGTCGTTTGTGAAATTTATGTATCATGTTTTAATGAGATTGTATTTTAAAGATTTGTATTAAAAGATTATTTATATATGAGAATGAGCTTGTTTATTTAAACGAGTTTGATGGAGCATTACTTTATTTTATTTATGAAATTTATTTCCGCTGCAAAATATTTTGATTATGTTGTTATTATTATTATTGCATGTTTTTGTTTATTTTAAGGCTTGCGACGGGTTTCAGATTCGAAAGAATTCCCGTTCCTTAGCGCCGGTCAAAGCCCCTGTTTTGGGTCGTGACAAGAAAAGGTACAAAAGTTATAGGTCTACTAACATGTGATAGAGGAGCATGATAGGGGAATTTCATGCCCAATGGATTTGACCAATTTTGAGCATTAGCGGGAGGTGTGTATGGATAAAGAAGAAGAGCATGGGATGAAGGTCTTGCTGGTTGAACAGAGGCTGCTGGGTTGAGTAGAGTAGTAGGGGGTGAGGTTAATGGTGGAGGTGGACTGAATGTTATGGATCTTGTTTAAAAATCTTCTTAACTCAATACATGATAAGGGCTTTAATTCAAAGGATTCCTATAGACGGTGCCACTTGATAACTTATTTCTAGGAATCTCTTGAATCTTGCAAGCAATCAACAAAGGGTAAGGTGAGTGGTAGGGAGGATGCCCATAAACCCTCCGATACCTAAGTTAGAAACGGTAGAGAGAGAATGAGTGCTATGAATGAATGAGAGATGTGAGGGCTATGTATACAAGGGATGATTGACTCAAACCTGAGAGGAAAATGATTCCTTAGTCTTGTAGGATTAGGAGTTGTTGCCTCTTTAAGATGTGAGAAATCTCCCTATTTGAGCATCTTTTTCCTGTTTGAGCATCCTTCTTAATTAATCTTTTTTTCTTATTCAAGTATTCTTTCTCTTTAGAGGATTATTACACTATTTAGAATAGGTTATGAATGTGGGGCATCGAACATGAACATATTTTAACTACAATTATTGTATATGATCAAACTTTGTAAAAGATTTCAAATATGGACATAGTTCATCGCACATGCTCCATAGGCATAGTCATATTATGAAGTATGTTATGAAAAAGCATGTAAACAAGCTATTTTAAATGATAATTATTCAAAGAATGATTATATCTTTTTAATTGAATATTTATGTCCTTTTGAAAGAGTGATTACATCCTTATAAATATAACTTTCCAATCTATCAACAGCATAAAACTTTCTTTTCTCTTATCTTCACTTCTATTTTTTGTTGTTCTTTGGAAAAATTTTAGATTTTTAACTATCTAAAGTTTTTGAGTTTTGTTATATATTTTCCCAATAAAATGCAAAACAAATGTATAATAGGGTAGTAAATCCTTAAAAGATGGTGATTAGTCACATCTTAAATTCTATTCCATACTCTTAAAATTGTTTAAGTATTTATTACTTTAATTTTGCAATGAAATCCAAAGCTGTTATGAATTAAGATTTTGTCAAGCTAGACAGATTCAACAGAACCAGTTTTGTACGCTGGACAAGATCTTGTTCCTTTTGCCTGTTTAGAAAATTTTTTATGTCTTGGATCTTAATCTAGCAGACCTCTAATCATAAACTCTTAAAGACGATGAGCAAACTAAAACAAATCGAAAAAAATGTTGAAGTGCATGAACTATCATGCAAAGGACATATTCTCAACAACTTGTTTGATAATCTTTATGATCTTTTTTACTTCTTTCAAGTCTTCAAAGAAGATACGAGAAGCATAATGAGAAATAATGTATGGATATTTCTTATTATAAAGTATTTTAAATTTTCAATAATTGATAATATTCCTATGATTAGTCAAGTTCATGAACTACAAATTCGATGTCCAAATTAAAGGACTTGAAAGTGGTGCTTCCTAAATCGTTGTAAGTTGGAGGAATTACTGCAAAATACCTAATGATTATAGGAAGAAGTTTTACATAACACATAAGCGTTTTCTCTTGAATAGATTTAAAAACATCTTCAAAGAAAAAATAAGAGTGCGAGTAAAGAAATTTTTAAGTGAAATTACAATGGAAGTGAATTTTAGAAAGTAAATAAAAAATTTGGTGGAGAAAACAAGAGGAGCACTTAGTGGAATTTTGGGAATGAACATTCTATAAAAGAACTTGCTATAGTTGTGGAAAGAATGGACATTATCAAAGAAAATTTAGATTTCAGAAAAAGTAAAAATATGAAAGCCATAAAAATGCTTAGAATTTCAACAAAGTAAAAATGGTAGAATAATAGAAAACAAATAAACTTGTAGCAATGGTTTCAAATTCACATATTAGAATGATCATAGAATTTCATATGGCTGCAGTCCCAAAGTCTAATGATTGATGGTTTGATTCAAGTGCGATTATCCAAATATGCAATAATAAGTCACAATTCAAAGATTATATAATTATTGATAGTAGACATGAAGTGTTGATAAAAAAAATAATGATTTTGCGACAGTAGTATTTAATGGCAATATAAAATTACATTTAACATTAAACAGAAATTTACTTTTAGTTTAATGTACCTTACATGAGAAAAAAATGTCACATCTACTGATGTGTTAAGTAAAATGGAGTTTAAGATTGTGTTAAAATCAGACAAAATAATTTTGTTGAAAAATGGACAAATTGTGAAATGGGTTATTCACGTGAAGGAATGTCCAATCTTAATATTGATAATGATGATGATGAAATTAATGATAATTAATTGCTTTTATCATTAGGGCATGATCCTTTCGCTCATTTAAGTTAATGATCATTAAAATATATGACAAAGCATGATTTTATTATATTTTTTTATTATCATGATGACAAGTAAACTTGTGATGCATTATGTAAAAAAAGACTAAGAAATTATTGTCTTAACATTTAAAAGAACATCTAGCTTATTGGAATAATATATATGATATGAATTGAATAATATGTTAATTAGAGGGGGTAATAAATACCTCATAATATTCATTGATGATTTTTTAGAATTTCCATATGGATTTTAATTAAAAATTACACATCAAGCTTTGGATATGCTTAAAGTTTATAAATATATAGTTGACAATCAAAAGGATAAGAAAATTAAAATTATAAGGAGAGATAGATGTGAATATTTTTTCATGGAATTTTTTTTTTTTTCGTTTTGTAAAGAACATTAAATTCTACATCAGTAAAAAACCATATGCAACCCATAACAAAATAAGATGGTAGAAAGAAAAAAATAGGACATTAGTGGATATGTTAAAAGCATTGCTAATGAATGAAAACTGCCAAAAAGCCTATGTGTAGAAGCTATACTCGTTACCAATTATTTATATAATAGAACATCCTCCAAAAAATTTAAAGTTTCACTAAGTTATGGAAAATTAAAAAAATCCAATTTAATAATTCACTTAATTAAAAAAAATTCCAAAGACCCAGCAAACTACTATTAAAAAAAGTATTGCCATTATGCCAAGTTTCCTTGTCTTGTTCTTAGACAGGCTTTTGTTTTTAACATTCCTTTTAGACTTTCTTATTTCTTTTATTTTCTCTTCTACCTTTGTCAATAATGTAACGTTGGCTAATTCCAATCATGCTACTAACGATAGCTTAGTCTCCCAATGTCCTCAATTATATACTGAAGAAAATGATGAGGATGGTCTTATTATTGGCGGTGTTGACTTGGTGACTACTGCTCAAAATTTTCAGTTCAGTCTTATGGGTAAGTTTCTTACTAAAAAATCTATCAATTTTAACACTATAAAGAATACTTTATTGTCCCTCTAGCAATTGGTTTCGGATATTTGGAAATCTCTCAAATATAAAATGAAATTGAGACAGGTGGGTGGGAATTATTTTGGGATGGATTGTAAATATGAAAATCTTCTAACATTCTGTTTTGTCTATGGTATGTTGGGGCATTCTAAGAAGTTCTGTGAACGTGTTTTTCATTCCCCTTCTGGTGAAGTTGAGAAGGTTTTTGGTGGCTGGCTTCATGCCCGTACTCACAGTATTAATTTGGCTAAAATTGGTTACATTTGGAGGATGGTTCTTTACTGAAAACTTATAGTTAATTATTTTCTAGTGATCATCAAATTTCTCAATTTAATTTAGTTGTATCTAGATCAGATATGAGTCATCTTATTTCACATAATGTAAGTAGTGAGATTCATGGGGATAATGGTGTGGGTTCGAATGTAGCAAGATTTAATGGGTATAAAGATTTTTTGGAAACTTTGAATTTGAATTTACAACCTCATATGGATGGAGTTATTATCCTCGATTCTAAAAGGAGGCCTAAATCTTATGAGTCTAAGTTGCATTCTACTACTTCTCAATATGTTTTTATTGTACTTTATAGGCCTGAGAATATGACTTTGGATGCTAAGCATTCTTTTGGATAAGAGGTAGGACTAGGTTACCAGGCCCACCTATCAAAATAAGTACCTTATCTTGGAATTGCTATGGGCTCACCAACTCGCATGCAACTCGAGTTTTAAAGGACTTTATCCATTGAACTAGGCCCAAAATTATATTTTTATGTGAAACTTTAGCCACTTTCTCTAAAGTTGATTAGGTATGGAAAGTTTTGGGTTTAGATTATTTATAGGTGGTGGATTGTGTAGGTAGGAGTGGAAGGTTAGCTCTTTTATGGAGTCATAAAATTCAAGTTGAAATTTTGAACATTTCTCATAATTTTATTGATGCCAAGGTGTATAATGTATAATTTGGGTTTTGGCATCCTACTGGGTTTTATGGCATCTTGGATCATAATCATAGACAAAATTCTTGGTAACTTATTTAGTCTCTTGCTTCTTTTTATGATTTCCTTTACTGCATTATGTTAGTAGAGATGTGCCATAGTGCCATTCTTGTAATGACATTGTACATTTATCCCCATGGCAATAAAATATTCATTTATATAAATTGTTTGTTTCTTTGAGTATTTACTCTTTCACATTATATTAAACAACTTTATTATCAAATGTTCATAATATGAGTGATAAATTCATTTTGGTATGTATGCTATAAAATGTTCATAGTGATAGGATTAATAAATGGGTAGTATTAATCTATAGACTATCACCTCTATCTATTTTCCTTAAGCAGTATGTGATATTGTTAGTGGGAGGTAGTGAGTCTCATGCTACTTGATATGAGATATTATAATAGACATGTGGATACTCATGTGATGGGTTGATTGAATAGTGATGTAAGATTAGTGATTGCATGGAAATTCACTTTTGTTAACAATCACTGTCTTGGACATAATGGTGCATATGGTCTTTTGACCTGAGGTGACATGGTCATCCACATATGGTTGGTTAGAGTTTGTTACTACTTATATACTTGCGCTAGCCATGTATAAGTATATGGCATGTGGTGGCTCTAGTCGATTATATGTAGGGATGAGTGATTGACCAAGATGGAATTCATTACCTAGAGTGAATCGGGATAAGATCCTATGCTATCTATGTTGTTCTCAATGAATGAGTACCTGGCCAGGTCAAACTTGACTTACTTGGAAAGAGTTTCGGTACTAAAAAGCATTTCTAGCAGGAGTTATGTTTTATTGAGAATTGAACTGAAGATGAGGTTATATAATTGAGGCAATTAGAGCTTGATTGACTATGACTATAGCCAATGTCAGGATTTTAAAATTAAAGGGCATTGAGTGTACGATAATTATGTTCTATGGTTCTTATGAATCTAGGAATAACATTAATTTCCAATTGGGTAGTTGTGACATCTATGCACAAGGTCACTCATGACTTATGGAAACTAAATGTGATTAATTGAGATTTCAAATTTAGCTTGAAAAGAGTTTCCAATAATATTAAGAGTTAATATTATTTATTTTCATTCCCATTTGGATTTAAACCTAGTAAGTCATACACATAAGAGTTACACCGATAATGTTCATTATTAATTTGATTATTAATTAAAATGTTTAATTATTTAATTAAATTAATTGAATTAGATTTTCTCTTGTGCATGGATCTAGCATATCCCAAAATATAATTCAAAGGTTAGGACTATTAACTATTAATTTAGAATTAATTTAGTATGTGTTATTAAGTTTAAAGACCAAATTGATATTTGCTACCAATACTAGTTTGGATATGGGCCATGTACATGTAGTTTAATGGATGATGTATGGGCTTGTTTATATTTATGTATTAGTGAGGTGGGCCTTATTTAAGTGTTAAATAGAGCTCAGACTTCATATTAGTGGATGTTGTAGAGATGGGCCAATTTAAGAGTTAAATGAGCCCAACTACTTAAGCCCACTTTTAATGGAGGTGCCACCTTAGCATATGACATGGTAGCCACCTAGGCACATGCTTTTCATGCAATGTGATTGCATAGTGGACACCATAGCAAAGTGTCATAATCATGCACCATTAGTTATTGGTCAATCTCTACATGCATGAGATTACTTATTTTACACTCAAAGTGAAAAAGTAAGTACATGTATGAGATGGCTTATCCTATACTCAAGCTTGAGTTAGTGGAGAATCTTTACACATGCAAATTAGTCTTTCACATTTACACTATATTAGTGGAAGTTCTTTGCACACTTAGGACTATCACTTACCATTTACATTAGAGAGAAAACACTAAAAGAGAAAATAAGAGTGGGTACTTAAGAGTTGAGTCTTCTTATTCTTTTTTCTTTTAAGTGTTATGAGTGTAAGTCTATTGTCATCATCCCTTGTGCTAGAGTTATGAAAAACTAAGGCGACATCTATCCATCATTTAGAGGCAACAAGTTCTACATCATCTAAGTCAAGCAAAGAGCTCTAGTAAGCTTTGGGGTCACTAAGGAGAAGCTTACAGGTAGAGGTTTATCAAAGCTTAGAGTTATTTTGGTTCCAATTATGTGTTTCAAGCTAGAGGCTTCACATTTAGGGAGATAGGAGCTCGTAGATTTGCATAAACCATTTCCTAAAGCTTATCGAGCATGCTATTGACATTTAGAGTTTGTAAGAGTTACTAAACTCTAGATGTAGGTTTTTTAATATGTTATGTGCTTTTGGTTGTTTTGTGAATCATTGATCTATGTTATCCATTCAAGTTTGCATTCATTTTAGTTATGTAAATTTATGTAATGTGATCTTGGAAGATTTGGAATTCTTGCCTTCATGCAAGGGTTGCATGCTAGAGAAAAATATTTTGAAATTAACTCTAAATAAATTCATGTTCACACCACGTTTTCACTTAATCCAGTGCATGTAATAAATTCCTTTCATAATATTGGAAAATTCAATGATTTGCTTTCTGCTTCATAAAAGGTTGGAGGCACCCCATATCCAGCTTTATTAATTAATGGTTTTAGGTAAATTGTGGTTGATTGTGGCTTATAGGAAATTAAATCTAAAGGAACTTCTAATTGGATTCAGGCTAAGAAGCACAAACACAGATACGATACAACACAGACATAGTGATACGATAAATTTTCAAAATTTAAGGACATATATATATATATATATATATATATATATATTAATTAAAAACTCATTTAAACCACAAAGCAATAAATAGTTTAATTTTGAATAAATTTTTAAAAATAGTTAGTATTAATTAACTACAAATAATAAATAATTTATGAAAATTATTTTAATACCACATTTCATCTCAAAATTAACTAAAACATAGTATTTAATTATAATGTCAACAAAAACATACCATATACCTATTATTTCAAAATTTACATAATAATAATAATTCTAAAAAAAATTAAATAAATTATCAATAATTATTTTATCATTACTAAAATTACTAACAGAATGTACTAACACTAATTAACTCAAATATTCAACCAAAAATAAGTAATTAATCACATTAACAAAATATACATAAAACTTAAAATACCTAAATAAATATACAAAAATTCCATAAAAATCAATTTAATTAACTAAATCAATTTTGATATACTCTTAACTAAAATTAACTCCAGTTAATTTAGATCCACAAATATATGTATAGATCAACCCAAAATTAAGCAAATAATTAAAATAAAATACTGGGTAATTAGTAAATATAATAAAAATCAACAAAATAATAAATCAACACAAAATCAACTAAATCAATTAACAATAACCCTAAACAACTAAAAATCAATCTGAAACTAACTAAGATCAACCTAACAACTAACTGAAATCAACCAGAAATCAACTGCAACAATTCTAACTAACTAACCTAAAACTTACTTACAACAAAAATTCAAATGCAGAGAAGAGCTGCTAAAGGAACTAAGGCTGCTAATCTGTTGCTGCCTCACGTTGCTGGAGCTACTATTGCTTCCGTTATTGCTGTTTGGTGCTGCTTCACTGCACGATGCTGCTGCTGTGCAGGGATGACAAGGAGGAGAAGAAGTAGTTGAGGAAGATGGCAAAGCAGGGAGATGGCTGTTGCTGGCAGAAAGAAAAGGAGGTAGTAGCAGGGGAAGAAAAGAAGAAAACAATAAGGAAGGGAAAGAAAGCTTTTTGACCCAAAAAAAAGAGCTTTTTGACCAATATATTTGGCCTAAAATACACTTATATATACATATATTTAATAGTTAAAGTAATGTACACGCACACACACACACACACACAACAACAACAACAACAATAATAATACTAACTCTAGCAAAATAATGTTATAAATAAATATTTGGACAATTAAAGTAATAAAGTATCCTAACTAAAAAAGAAAACAAAATCCATCTTAAATAAGAAAATATAATTATACTTAAATTAGAAAATATAATCCTAGTTAAATTCGGATTTACTTATGCAATACTTTATAGCACACTTTTTAACATCATGAAGGCCGAATTGTCTCAAGCTCAAAACATAAAAGTTGTAGTTCTTACTGTTATGTTTTAGCAACATCTTGAATTGCTTCATTTGGATATATATTGAGTGAGATATAGGCTATTTACTTATATATATTCAGTTTGCCAAGTTTTGTTTATGATATGATAATCTTTCATAATTTTAGCTTAGGTATAAGAACGAATTAACTCTATATGTCTTCATCAAAGTTGTAAATATTTTCTTAGCTTTCAACAACCTCTTGAATCACCTCAATCCGAGTTTTTTTAGAGTGAGTTATGGTAAAATACTAAAGTATGCTACACAAAATACGAATTTATGCGAATTGCTCTTTTCTTGAATGAATGTTGCCTTATTTGCATGAACAAATCTTGAAATCTTGCTCTTTGGAACTAGGATCACATCATAGAGTTTCCAATAATATTAAGAATTAATATTATTTATTTCCAGTACCATTTAGACTTAAACCTAGTAAGTCATAAACATAAGAGTTGTGTCGATAATGATAATTATTAATTTGATTATTAATTAAAGTGTTTAATTAATTGATTAATTAAATTAATTGAATTGATTTTTTGCTTATGTTGAGATCTAGCATATCTTGAAATCTATTAGGACTATTAAATATTGATTTGGACTTAATTTAATATGTGATATGAATTAAAGACCAAATTTGTATTTGCCACCAATACTATTTTGGATATGGACCATGCATTTGTAGCTTAATGGATGATGCATGAGCTTAGACTATTAGGTGTAAAGTTGAAATGGGCCTTTTTTAAGTGTTAAATAATACCCATAAGACTAATTAGTGGATGTTGTAGAGATGGGCTCATTTAAGAGTTAAATAAGCCCAAAGCCCATATACTAAAGGAGGTGCCACATAAGCATGACCATGTGATGATCATGCTTGTATGGTGGCCACTTAAGCATGACCTTTCCATGTAATATGATTGTATGAATGACATCAGGGCAAGGTGTGATAAAGATGCACCTCTAGTTAGTGGATAATTTCTATATGCATGAGGTTGCCTATTTTACACTCAAAGTGAAAAAGTAAGCACATGCATGAGATGACTTATCATACACTCAAGCTTGAGTTAATGGAGGACCTCTGCATATGTAAATTAGTCTCTTACACATATACACCAAGTTAGTGGACTTTCTCTACACAAGACTTCTTACTTACATTGTAAAGAGATAATAAAGAGTGAGTGGTCAATAGTTGAGTCTTCTTCTTCATCTTTCTTCTAAATTTTATGTATGTGTTTGAGAAAGAGGTGTAAGAGTTATGTTTTTTCATAAGTCCATTGTTATCATCCTTATGCTAGAGTTGTGCAAGATTAAGGTGTTAGTATAGATGTGCCCTAGTGCCATTTCTTGTAATATTAATGACATTATACTTTTATCCCCATGGCAATACAAAATTTATTGAAATAAAATGTTTTTTATTTGAATACTTGTCCTTTAGCATTATGTTAAAAGAGTTTATTTAATAGTCCAAGTTAAATATCAATTTGGTCCTTAGACTTAATATCACATATTAAATTAAGTCCAAATTAATATTTAATAGTTATAACCTTTGAATTAGATTTTAAGTTATGCTAGATCTTCGCACAAGAAAAAATCCAATTAAAATAATTAATTAATTAAATGCTTTATTTAATAATAAAATTAATAATAATCATTATCAACACAACTCTTTTGTGTGTGACTTACTAGGTTCAAGTCCAAATGGTAATGGAAATAAATAATGTTAACTATTAATATTATTAGAAACACTTTCTAAGCTAAAATGTGAAAATCCTAATTAATCACATTTAGTTTCCATAAGTCATGAGTGACCCTCAGTATAGATGTCATGACTACCCAATTAGAAATGAATGTTATTTGTAGATTTATAAGAACCAATGAACATAATTAATATGCACTCAATGTCCCTTCATTATAAGATCCTGACATCAGCTAGAGTCATGGTTAGTCAAACTCTAATTGCCTTAATCATATGACCTCATCTTCTGTTCAATTCTCGATAAAACATGACTTATACTAGAAACTCTTTCTAACACCGAAATGCTTTTTGAGTAAGTCAAGTTTGACCTAGCCAATAACTTATTCATTAAGAACAACTTAGATAGCATAGGATCTTATCCTAGTTCACTCTAGGTAAATAATTTCATCTTGGCCAATGACTTATCCTTATATATAACTGACTAGAGCCACTACTCGCCATATACCCATACATGGTTAGCACGAGTATGTAAGTGGTAACAAACTCTAACTAACCATATATGAATGACCATGTCACCTTAAGTCAAAGGACTATATGCACCATTATGTCCAAGATAGTGATTATTGACAAAAGTGAATTTCCATGCTATCACTTATTTTTTGTCACAGTTTGATCTACCCATCATATGAGTATCCACATGTCTATTTTAATATCTCCTATCAAGTAGCATGAGACTCACTACCTCCCACAATCAATATCAAATAATGATCAAGGAAAATAGATAGAGGTGGTAGTTTATGGATTAATACTACCCATTTATTAATCCTAAGATTATGAACATTTTATAACATATGTACTAAAAGAATTTTTCACTCATATTATCAACTCTTGATAATAAACTCTTTTAATATAATTCTAAAGTGTAAATAGTCAAACAAATAAATAAACAAACACTTTATTTTAATAAATATTGTATTGCCATAGGGATAAAAGTATAATGTCATTAATATTACAAGAAATGGCACTAGAGCACATCTATGCTAACACAAGGCTACATCTATCCAAAATAGCTATGAAGTCCTACATCATCCAAGCCAAGAGAGGAGCTCTAGCAAGCTTTCAGGTCACCACAAATGAGGAGCTTGGGGCTAGAGATTCTTTAAAAGCTTGGAGTCATTCTAGTACTTCTCATGTGTTTTGATCTATAAGCTTTACACTTGGGGAGCTAAAAGCTTAAAGATTTTCACTAACCATTTTCTAAATCTTATTAAGTGTCCTATCAACATTTGAAGTTTGTAAGAGTTACTAAACTCTAGATGTAGGTCTCTTGCCATGCTTTGTGTATTGGTTATTTTGTGAATCTTTGATTTATATTATCCATTAAACATGCAGGTAATTAGTTATATAAATTCAATATGTTGTGATAATGGTAGTTGTTGACCATTTGCATGATCAAACTCCTAATTTTGGACTTTGACATATAATTTTGATTCTAATGATTTTAACTAAGTGTGTAAGAAGTTCATTAATCATGAAGTTAAATTGTTAAATGATTTAAGACAATGAAATACTCCTTAAAAGAGTATTAATATGCATTTCAATAAAGTATCTCATCTCATGCAAGTGCCCAAACATTATAGAGCAATTATTTACCAAAAATATACATTTTTGGATATACAGTGGTTTGCTCACAAGCTGGCTCATGATTGGGATTGATAAGTATAATGTCATTAATATTATAAGAAATGGCACTAGAGCACATCTATACTAACATAAGGCTACATCTATCCAAAATAGGTATGAAATCCTACATCATCCAAGCAAGGAGAGGAGCTCTAGCAAGCTTTTAGGTCACCACAAAGGAGGAGCTTGGGGGTAGAGATTCTTCAAAAGTTTGGAGTCATTCTAGTACTTCTCATGTGCTTTGATCTACAAGCCATACACTTGGGGAGCTAAGAGCTTGTAGATTTGCACCACCCATTTCCTAAATCTTATTAAGTGTCCTATCAACATTTGAAGTTTGTAAGAGTTACTAAACTCTAGAGGTAGGTCTCTTGCCATGCTTTATTTATTGGTTATTTTATGAATCTTTGATTTATAATGTCCATTAAACATGCAGGTAATTAGTTATGTAAATTCAATGTGTTGTGATATTGGTAATTGTTGACCATTTGCATGATCAAACTCCTAATTTTGGACTTTGACATACAATTTTGATTCCAATGATTTTAACTGAGTGTGTAGGAAGTTCATTAATCATGAAGTTAAATTGTTAAATGATTAGAGACAATGAAATACTCCTTAAAAGAGTATTAATATGTATTTCAATGAAGTATCTCATCTCATGCAAGTGCCTAAACATTATAGAGCAATTATATACTAAAAATATACATTTTTGGATATACGGTGGTCTGCTCATGAGCTGGCTCATGATTGGGATTGATAAGTATGCTTTTGGACTAATTCAACCTCTAAGATTCAAGGAGGCTTTTTGACATCTTTAGAGCTCTATAATGAGAAAGTGATACTCTTAACTTTTATATTAGACATCTTAAGCATTCTAAATTGAGCTTACTTGTCAAAATCTGAGTTCATTTATGTATGCAAATCTTAAGTTGAATTCAGCATATGCAGCTTTTATTTTATATTGCGCAACTCTTAGTATGTTAGTGATATCTTGAGCTAGATAGGGTCAATTGAGGATATTTAAAGTGATATGGAAATAAAAGATAATTATCTATAATTTCTATGAAGAAATTTTAGGCTGATTTGATCATCTTCAGTCTCGCTCATGAGCTATCCCCTATTAGTGCTCATTTTGAGCCAAAATGGTCAGTGCTCCTTATGAGCTGCCCGTACGATAGTGAGGAGCATAGATCAGATCATAAGGGTCTTCCTGATAGCTCTAAATGGTCATTTTTAAATACAACTACTAGTACTTTGCTCCTCAAGAGCCAAGACTTGATCCTCATAATTGTGAGTGGCATTCTGACATAAATAAGTCTAAATTGATTCAAAAATCAATTATAGATGTTAGAGACATGTTTAATACATCCAAAAACCATATTTTTAAGTGTTTATTTATATAAACACTCCATAGAGTTCAATTGAAGGTTTAAGAAACTTTTTTATCATTCATTCTCTCTATAGCATTAATTAAGCTTTTAAATTCTCTCTTAAACAATTTTTTTTATTTATGTAACACTTATGAGAGTTAGTGAGTGTTAGAATAGACATTCTTATTTTTCTATTTTCTAGGATAAAGAAAATAGGAAGTGAGATTCTATTATAAAAGGAATTGGTTTAAAAGTTGTCCATTAAAACACTTGGGATTTGGTTTTTAAGTGAGCCTTGAAAACTCAAGTTGTAAGGTTGTAAGATTGACCCATAAAACTCTTGTGTAGTTTCAATCTTATGAATAAAATTATGGGTGATTAAAAATCCTAACTTGGGAAAAATTTAGGTGGAGATGTAGGATTGTTGTTGAATCCAAACTCCTTAAATCATTATGTTCTTCATTCTTCTTTCTCAATATTTATTCAATTCTTGTTTAATTCCTTAAAATCATTTTTATTTTACTAAAACCCTCATTAGCCTCATTCAACCCCCCTTTTATGGCTCTTTTAGTAGTTTTGGAATTCTTACCTTCATGCAAGGGTTAAACACTAGGAAAGTTTTTTAAAATTTATCCTAACGAGTTTTATGCTCACACTATGCTTTTGCTCATATTCTAGTGTGTGTAATTAATTCCTTCAAGTGGTATCAAAGCTAAAATTACATGATTTACATGATAAAGTTTATATTAATTACAAGAGTTATGATTATGCTAGTTTTAGTTACAAGAGTTGTGACTAAAGATGCTTAAAATGTGAAATAGGCAATATATTACATAGTGTTGTCGTGATCGTGATAGAAGGTATTACTCATGATCACGGGTATGTTGCAATTATGACAGACATTATTTCTACATTGATAACATATTTTTCTTTTTTCTTGTTGGTTTGACTTTGCAAATACATGATAACATACAAGAGTTATATTTTATTAAATATTTATATAAGCAATGATCATGGACTTAGATTACATCTTATGGTTTGTAATAATAATTAATTTATTATTTATGGTATGTATGAAATATTAATTACATAGATTAAAAATGTAAAATTTTTTCCTTGGTATGCCAAGGATTAAATATAAATCACAAGAGTTATGACTTGGAGCTTGAAGTGTTTAAGATAGTGGCCTATTCAAACCTTTGGTGGCATGAATTAAGGCCCATGTAGATAATGACAAAGGAGTTTCATGACTTGAAGGCTTTTCTTAGGTTAGGCCCATTTGTTATATATTCTAAGAGTTAGAATAGGCTTAGGAAAGGCCCATGATCACTCCTTATTTGTGTATCCATATTTTTTCATGTTTTGTGTATATATGTGATATATATGTTGTAACATACAATATGCATATGAGATATATATATAATAGATGTTATGCCATATATGTAGGAGATATATACAATTGAAACTAGTTAATGTATAAGTGAGACCTTAATAATTAAAGACCCAAAAATCTTCCAAACTAAAATTAGGTCTAGGCTCTCCATTAGTGCAATAACTTGCATCATTTTGGGCTTATGTACATCGGTTATGGATACATAAGGGTGTATATAAGGCACAAGAGATTCATGTAGTGTCATTTTTAAGCATGAGATGTTGTGGGTGTATAGATACACTATGGGCCAAGAATGGCAAATAGGAGTACTTGACACTTGTAGTTTTCAAATCCATGCATTTCATTGATCTAATGGTATGGACCTAACTAATGCCAAAGGCTAAAAATGGCAATTTGTATTTAAAGCCCATAAATTTAGTTAGTAGAATTATGGAACCTCAAATTAGATGTAATGGACAAGAGTTGTCCACTTAATGAAAACTATTATTCTAAGAATGGAAATGTGTACTTGACGAATATTAGTGGCCTATTAAGAACTCCATCACTCATTATAAATCCACCCAACAAGGGATTTCCATTTCCTACTTTGGAAGTGTAGAATTCACCAAGTTAGTGGGAGGCCATTGTGATTAAAGACCAAATCAAATGAGAAAATAACAATGTCATATATACTAATAAATTTTGCTACCTTTACCAAAACCTTGATAATATGAGACCATCAAACCTGCTCATAATTATACTTGACCAATATACGCTTAAAAGCCCTAATTTCATAGATTGCCTAAGGAAGCTAAAAGTTATTTTATCTTTTAAAAAAATACTTTATTTATTAGAATAAAGCCCACCCAGACCACTTCCTAAAACTGCTTCCTAAGAGGGGTAAAGCAATCTTGATAAATGGATGGATGATGATGTGTAAGCACATTGTATCATAAGGGATTCCATTAGCATTGAAATCCATCGGCAACATGAGAAGTACACTAGTGCAAAAAAAAAATCCTACTTCACCTATAGGAGTTATTTACTGAGCAAAGTAGGACCGCTAGATATGAGATATTTAATTAGCTTTTCCATGACAAGATGAATGAGGGAGAGGAAGTGGGAGCCCATGTAAACTCCATGATTAGATCTATGAAAGAGCTAGAAAGTCTAGACTTTACAATGGACTTTCACCTCCAAGTGCATTTAATCCTTCAATCCCTTCCCAAATTGTTTAGACAAACCATTGTAATCTTCCATATGAACAAAACAGAGTGCACCATTGAACTTTTGAACATGCTCGTGATGGCATAAAAGCCTTTCCAAGGCAACAAAAAAGGGAAGGAAGTTACTATTATTGCCACTTCTAGTTAGACAAAAAAGAAAGGTAATAAGAAAAAGAAAGGCATGACAAGTATTGTCAAGCCTACAAGTGGCATAACAAAGAATAAGGATAAGGTGATTATGAGGAAGGAGCAAGGCAAAGGAAAGTGTTTCCACTCCTAAGGTGAAGGACATTAGAAGAGAAATTTTTCTAAGTTCCTTGAGTATCTCAAGACAAAGGGAAAGGGCAAATAAGGAAAATGTGAGATTTTCTCTAATTTATTTACTTATAAATGTTCTAAGAGCTCATCTAATACATGGGTATTAGATACTGGTGCAAGTTCTCACATTTGTTCATCCTTGTAGGATCTACCAAATGAGAGAAGGTTGAGGCCTAATGAAGTAACTGTAAGACTTGGAAATGAAGCAAGTGTTATGGCTAAGGCTATATGATCTACTTCAATTGATTTATATAATCATGTTTTGTTATTGGATAATGTATTGCATATACCTAATGCCTATAAAAATATTGGCTTTATTTTTAGTTTAACTAGAAAGGGTTATGAATTCCACTTTTGTAGAGATTTATGTAATATTTACTTTGAAGTGAAATGGTAGTCAAGAGTTATTTAATACATGGTTTATATTATATTGATGATATGTCCAATAACAGTAAGCCTCAAACCAATATGAGTAGTGTGAATGCAATAATAATTGAAAATGCCTCTAACTCTAAATATCTATGACACTTGAGATTATGTCATATTGCAGAGGATATAATCATTAAGTTGGAAAGGATAAGAATCCTAAGCAATCTTGAACCTACATCTGATCCAATTTATGAGGCTTGTCTACAAGGCAAGATGACTATATCACCATTTATTAGACAAATGGCAAGAGCCAATGATGTATTAGAGATCATACATAGTGATGTAAGTGGACCATTTGGTGAAATGGCTAGAGGTGGTTTCTACTACTTTATAACCTTTATAGATAATCTATTGAAGTATGGGCACTTGTTTTCTATGAAGAATAAGAGTGAATCCTCTAAAAAGTTCAAAGAGTTCAAGGCCCAAGTAGAGAACCAAATTGGAAAAAGTATTAAAATTGTAAGATAGGAACGAGGAGTTGAATACTTAAGTATTGAGTTCATTGAGTTCCTTAAAGAACATGACATAACATTGCAACTCATATTGCCCAGAACACCTCAAATAAATAGCATGTTCGCGAGGCAAAAATGTGCTTTATTAGATATGGTACATTTGATGATGAGCTACATCAATCTCTCTATATCACTTTAGGGTTTTGCACTCCAAATGGCCTTTTACATCCTTAATCAAGTACCATCCAAGTCTGTTTCTACTGCACCATATGGGATATGGCATGGTAGGGCACCAAGTCTTAAATATGTTAAGATTTAGGGATGCCTTGCTTTTATTAAAAAGTAAAAATTGGATAAGTTGGATGCAAAATCAATTAAAAGAAGCTTTATTGGATATCCTAAAGATAATTTAAGGTATTACTTTTATCTTCCTGCTAAATAAGTTGTTGTTGTTGTAAGAAAAAATTATATATTTGTTAAGAAAGAGTTTCTTAAAGAAGGTGGCAAAGGAATGAAGATAATGTTAGATAAGGAGTCATCTAAGGAAGCCCAAAAAGTTAATCAAATGAATGTTGATCAACTTAAAGAGCCTATTCCAATTGAGAATGTCATTACACCAACTCCTAAAATATCAAGTAGGGTATCATATCCTCTAGAGAGATACAATTTTCTCTATGATATGTAAGAGTTGCATATTCATGAAGAAAGCATTCATGTTGATGATCTTACTACATATAAAGAAGCTTTATATGATAAAGAATCTTTGAGATGGCTTGAGGTGTTGAGAATTGAAATGGACTCCATGTAAGCAAACTAAGTTTGGACACTTGTTGATCCTCTTGAGGGTATTGCACCTATCAGGTGTAAATGGAACTTCAAAAGAAAGATTGGTGCATTGGGTGGAAGTTAAAGCTATCATTAAGTACTTGAGAAGGACTATGGATCTAGTTTTGACTTATAGAAGAGGTGACTTATAGCTTATAGGTTTTATAGACTCTAATTTTCAATCAGATGTGGATGATAGAAAGTGTATCTTTAAACTTTTCTTTACCTATAATGGAGGTGTAATGAGCTAGAAGAGTTCTAAGCAAATTATTAATGCTGATTCCATTACAGAGGCCGAGTATATAGCAACATTGGATGCTACTAAAGAAGTTATTTGGATTCAAAAGTTCATTACTAAACTAGGAGTTGTTCCTTTATTGAGTTGATAGTTTCTCTCTTTTTTAACAACAATGGAGCCATCACTTTAGCAAAGGAGTTGAGGTCTCATAAAAAATTCAAATACATTGAAAGGTGCTATCATATTATCAAAGAACTTATTAGAAAGGGCAATGTGCTCATGCAAAAGGTAGCTTCAGTCAGTAATGTGGCTGATCCCTTAACTAAGGCACTCACCCAGCTGTAGTTAGATTGTCATTTTAAGAATATGGGTCTTAGATATTATAGTGAATGGTGCTGGTACAAGTGGGAGATTATTAGCATAAACGTGCCATAATGGCATTTCTTGTAATATAAATGACATAGTACTTTTATCCTTATGGTAATAAAATAGTTGTTTAAATAAACTATTTATTTATTTTAGCATTTACCCTTTAGCACTATGTTAAAAGAGTTTATTATCAAGAGTTAATAATATGAATGACAAATTATTTTAGTACATATGCTATAAAATGTTCATAGTTGTAGGATTAATAAATGGGTAGTATATACTATCATTTGTGTCTATTTTCCTTGATTAGTATATGATATTGATAGTGAGAGGCAGTGAGTCTTATGCTACTTGATATAACATATCAAAATAGATAAGTGGATACTCATGTGATGGGTAGATCAAACTATGATGTAAGATAAGTGATTGCATGGAAATTCACTTTTGTAAACAATCACTGTCTTAGATATAGTGGTGCATATGGTCCTTTGACCTGAAGCGACACAGTCATCCATATATGATTAGTTAGAGTTTGTTACTGCTTACATACATGTGCTAGCCATGTATGGGTATATGGCATGTGGTGACTCTGGTTCATTATATGTAAGGATGGGTGATGGGCCAAGATGTAATTCATTACTTGGAGTGAACTAGGATAAAATCTTATGCTATCTAAGTTATTCTCGATGAATGAGTGCCTGGCTAGGTTAAACTTGACTTACTTGAAAAGTGTTTTAGTGCTAGAAAAAGTTTCTAATAGAAGTCAAGTTTTATTAAAAATTGAACTGAAGATGAGGTCATATAATTGAGGTAATTAGAGTTTAACTAACCATGACTCCAACCAATATTAGGATTTTGTAATAAAGTGACATTAAGAGCACGATAATTATGTTTTATGGTTCTTGTGAATTTATGAATAACATTAATTTCAAATTGGGTAGTTGTGATATCTATGCTAGGTCACTCACAACTTATGGAAACTAAATATGGTTAATTAGGATTTTCACATTTAGCTTGGAAAGAGTTTCCAATAATATTAAGAGTTAATATTATTTATTTCCATTGCCATTTTGACTTGAATATAGTAAGTCACCCACATAAGAGTTATGTCGATAATGATAATTATTACTTGGATTATTAATTGAAGTGTTTAATTAATTAATTTAATTAATTGAATTGGATTTTCACTTGTGCGGGGATCTAGCATATCCTAAAATCTAATTCAAAGGTTAGGACTATCAATTTAATATATAATATTAAGTTTAAGGACCAAATTGGTAATTATCACCAATACTAATTTGAATATGGACCATGTATATGTAGCTTAATGGATGATGCATGGGCTTGGACTATTAAGTGTAATGTTGAAATGGGCCTTTTTAAATGTTACATAAAGCCCATAAGACTAATTAGTGGATGTTGTAGAGATGTGCTTATTTAAGAGTTAAATAAGCTGAAAGCCCACTTACTAAAGGAGGTGCCACATAAGCATGACCATGTGATGATCATGCTTGCTTAGTGGCCACTTAAGGATGACCTTTCCATGCAATGTGATTACATGAATGACACTATAGCAAGGTGTCAAAACAATTCATCTCTAGTTTGTGGACAACTTCAACATGCATGAGGTTGCTTATTTTACACTCAAAGTGAAAAAGTAAGCATATGTATGAGATGGCTTATCCTACGCTCAAACCTTAGTTAGTGGATGATTTCTACACATGCAAATTAGTCTCTTACATGCATACACCAAGCTAGTGGAGTTTCTCTGCACAAGACTTACCACATACATTGTAGAGAGAAAATATAAATTGAGTGGTCAAGAGTTGAATCTTCTTTTTCATCTTTCTTCTAAGTATTGTGAGTGTATGAGAAAAAGATACAAGAGTTATGTTTCTTTATAAGTCTATTATCATCATCCTTGTGCAAGAGAGTTGCAAGTCAATGTTACATTAATCAAAAGGAGGAAAAAAGTCCTACATAATCTAAATAAGGAGAGGAGCTCCAACAAGCTTTTGGTCACCACAAAGGAGGAGCTTGTGGGTAGATATTCTTCAAATGCTTGGAGTCATTCCGATGCTTCTCATGTGTTTCAACCTAGAGGCTTCACATTTGGGGAGCTCAGAGCTTATAGATTTGCATAAACCATTTCCTAAAGCCTATCAAACGTCCTATTGACTTTTGGAGTTTGTGAGAGTTAACAAACTCTAGATGTAATATTCTTGCCATGCTTTTGTGTTTTGGTTGTTTTGTGAATCTTTGATTTATGTTGTCCATTAAGCATGTAAGTAATTAGATATGTAAATTGAATGTGTTGTGATCTTTGTAGTTTTGGAATTCTTGCCTTCATGCAAGGGCTACACACTAAGAAAATTTTTAAAATTTATCCTAACTGGTTTCATGCTCATACGATGCTTCTGTTCATATTTCAGTATGTATAATCGATTTCTTCAATTTTGGAGTTAAAATTTATCTTTATGTTGATGATATACTTTATAATTAGGATGAAGAAGGATGATATTAATGATAGAAAGAAGTATTACCTTCAAAATATAAATTGAAATACTTGAATGATGTAGATAAATCTTAGATACTAAAATTATAAAACATGATGACAATTTTGCTCTTTATCAATCTCATTACATCATAAAAATTGAAGAAAAAATTAGTCATTTAAATATCAAAGATGCAAACAACTTTTACAATGTTTCTTCTAAATTAGTAAAGGATATTAGCAAAAAAATAGCTCAAGGTGAATTTGCAAATGCAATAGGTAGCTTGATGTATTCAATGCATCCTACTGGGACTCACATTGCTTTTGTTATGTGTAAATTATCAAAATACATAAGCAATAATAGCAATGATCATTGGAAAAATTAACTAGAGTCTTTGGTTATATAAAAAGAACAATAAATATAACACTATTTTATAATAGGTTTCTAACAATATTTTTAGGGTAAATAATTGTTAGTTGGATAATATACAAGTGATAATGAGTTCACTTATAGTTGGATCTTTTTAATTTGTGGTCAAGTTGTTTCGTAGGCATTAAAAAAATAGTCACGTATTGGACATCCAACTATGGAACTTAAATTAGGGCCATATTTGTTGCCAACTATTTTTTTGTACTATAATGATCAAGCTACTATATCTAGAGTATCTAGTAAACTTTACAATGGAAAATATAAACAAATAAACTTGAGAAATGACTATATAAGACAATTGATTATTGATTAAATAATGACAACTGTCTATATAGTCATGGAAGAACCTAACGAACCTTTTTACTAAAGATGTTTTGAGCGATTTAGTTAAAAGTGCATATATTTGTATAAATTTAAAACCTTCTAGCTAAAATTATTAATAAATAAGAAGGCAACTTCTTATTAGCATTACTGCTTATTTACAAGTTTAATTAGTAATAACAAGTTAATTGGTTAAGTAGTATTAATCTTAATAATTTTAGTACTAGACTATTTGGAGAATGAGTGATTTTACTCCTAATGAAGTTCAAATATATATAGATTAAAGAACTTCACTAATATGAACATAAGAAGTTGTGTAACTTCAACAAATTTGTATAATTTTATACTATTTGTAAATTAGAATTGTGGCACGAGGCCACACTAGTTAATATAATCCTAGAGGTTTAAAGCCCAAATAAATAAATGGGATTGTATTGAGGACTTGGAGTTTTTCAGTTTCTTGTATAGCCTATGTACTTATTAATTTTCAACCCATATCTTGCTCATTTCAACTCTAGATTAAGTGATTCAAGATTTTATGTAAAGCTAACATCAAAGGCTACACTTCTTATGTTTTGAGCTAGAGTTAAGTCGGCTGTTTTTAGGGTGGAAAAGGGGGGGGGGGGGGGGTGGGGCTAAAATCTCCTATAATAGAAAATACTCATTTGAAAAAAAATGCTCATTTAAAAAACACATTGTTCTTTTATGCATGTGGGATTTACTAAGATTTTTTTTTTTTTTAAAAATCCCATTACCTAAGTGGATATTAATATGGCTTTTCTATGTTTCTTTAGGATAGTAGAATATTAATAAGACTTTATTAATATTTCAAACACGTACTTAGTCCCCCTGAACTTATAGTGAAAAACCTATTGGCTCCTTATACTTAATGTTTGACCTTATGGTCACCTTGCAAAATTTGACCTTATAGACATCTATGTACTGATAGTGATCACACACACACTCCAATTGAGAAATTGGCTCAATTTGCCTTTTGTTGACAAATATCTTTTTAGTCCTTGAATTATGTTTAAAGTTCAAATAGGATCAAATTGATTATTGTACAAAAACAAATGATTAAAACATGTAATTTCTAGTTCAATTAACTTTATAATCTACCAAAATAATAAAAATATTATTTACAACTTTTTTTACAAATAAATTAGTTATTTTAAAATAAAATTAAAATAACTTAAACAAAAATTTAAAAATATCTTAGTATTTATAAAATTATAAAAAATTCATATTATAACAATAATAAATTATTATGAATTCTACCTTGTAAATTGTAAAAATTTAAAATTTATAATAAAATAACTGACAAAGGTTGATTAAGTAAATGCATATTTTATTTTAATATTAAATGACATTATTCAAAACTATATGTATAAATGAAATATTTTTAAATTTTAATTAAAATAAGTGAATATTGTAAAGTTATATTGACAATTCATAACTCAAATTTAATTAATTACTATGAATAAAAATACTTTTAAATTGTTAATTTCTCTTAATTAAGTTAATAAGCCAAAAATGATAATTATTAATTTATAATTTTTATTCTAAGTAACAATTAATAACTTCAAAAAATTTTAAAATATTTTGATATTCATAAAGTTATAGATAATATAAATCATATTTTCATCTATCATTTGATCGAATAATTATTTATTGCTTATTTATTTTATTATTTACTTATGTAGAATTAGTATATCTCATATTAAACTATTTATAATCTAATAATTTTATTTATTAATAATGTTTAAATTATAACTACAAGTAAAAAAAATAAAAAAAATAATATTTGAAGACTACATTATATTTATAAATACTATAAACTTTTATACATTAAATTAAAAAATTTTAAAAATGAATTAAATAATCAATAAAATTATTCGTAAGGATATAAGTTTTTATTTTACTTTAAAATATACATTATTCAACTCTGTGCGTGTAAATAAAATGATTTTAATTTTAAAATTAAATGTTTGAATATTAAAAAATTAAAATTATATTTGCCTTTCTAATTTTAATATAATCATAATCTATAAGTGTAAATAAATTAATAATATTAATAATAATTATTCCTTAAAATAATAAAAGAATGTTAAAAAATGAGAGGATCAAAATGATAATTTATAAGAATTATGAGGATCGATAGATTTTTTTTTTTAGCTTAAGGAGAGTGGAGCAAAACACAGAGGAGTTTAAAGAATACAAAATTTTTAAGTTGAGTTGTCTATAAGGTCTAATATTAAGAATAAGGAGCTAATGAGATTTTCACTATAAATATAAGGGGCTAGGTGTGTGTTTGGCCTTATTAATAGTAACTAAGCCTATATAAAGCATTAGTTTCTATAACTTGGAACAAGCAACCATGGATACAATTATATGAATAAATATATAAAGTATTCTCTTGGTTATTGACCATGTGTTCTAATAAAATCTTATGTTTGTGTGGAACAAACTTATGACTTATCAATCTAATTTTTAAAACAACAGATTATGGAATCTTTTCCTATATCTACTTTAGAATTTGATTTGAACTTTCCTTATGAACATGTATTTGGGTTCATATTGTTCAAGGGTATAGTGCTAAAAGTGTGTGAACTGTTAAAAGATTTAATCACTATTAACAATTATTTTGGCTTAAGAATTTACCACCATGGATTTCATTAAATTCTTGAAGTGTTTACACTAAACAAAAGGTTAAATCAATAGATCCTTTTTACAGTTGTGAGTGACTTCTATGGTTATTTTGTTTGGGACATGTAAGGGGTTCCATTTCCAAGGGACATGGCAACTTTATCGAATAGGGACAAATGATTGGTCTTAGGGGGACGAGATGCTTTTAATTTTATGGAGTCACCAACCAATTTTTAGAAAATTGGAAAAAGAAAGGGACAACATCGGGTCACTCATCGAGTATTGTCCCCAATAGAGATTTTCAGGTTTAGGGAATTGCATCTATTTTTTAACTATTTCTTATTATACGATATTCGGTGTATAGCTACCGCAACACCCTAGTTTTGGTAATGACAGTTTGTATGGCATTTATATAGTACATCAAATAAGATAATAAAGCTAAAAATTTTATTACATTGCTTTCTTGATAAAATACATATAAAAAGGAAAAAATTACAAAAAAGTAAATCTAATATAATTGATTTGCAAGGATAACATGACCATTTACACAGCTTGCTCGATGAATGATTGGATGATTATACTTGCAGTGATTATTTATGCTATGATGATGTATGATGATACTACAAAGGTTGTATGAGGTCACCACTAGACCGAGAGCATGATGACTCTATTTCAGGACATGAACTTTTTCACGTTATTAATGTTTATGGTGTGATTTCATGATTTCAAAAGTAGAGGATGTAGAATGATGATGTGAAATGAGCATAGTAAAGAATATATTATTCACATAGCATACAAGATTGCTAGTCTCATCACACAAGCACAATAGTATTCCCAAATGCTGGTGACAGTAAAATAAAATGCAATATGGTAAAATAAATGTGCTAAAATAATTATGTGGTCCTCAGACATGACTAAGCTTATGTGAGCTTTGAAGCTTTAGCTTCGAGAGATTATCAAGCTTTCCTTGTCGAGAGGTTCAAAATGATAGCAGAATGATGCTAGATTGTATACCTTTGAAGCATGCTTTGACAAAGATGAGGCTTGGTTTAGTGGAAAAGGGATCTAACAACCTAAGGGAAAGGCTGTGGGAGAGCAAAAACTATATGGAAAGGGGTTTTTAGTGCCTTTGATCGGACCAACTTTTGAGTGTGTGTGTTTCCACTTGCTCCCCCTCTAAAATAGGGTGTGAAGGGGTCTATTTATAAGGAAAATTGGGTAGAATATAGTGGTAGGGGCATGGTCATGCACTTATAATGAGTATTTTATGTATGGCCATGTCAACTGCGTGTGGTCGCGCATAGTGTGTGCGTGGTCACGGGCTTGGCATATGGCCATGCGTGCATGTGTGTTCTTTCACATGCACTTTGACTCTTTACACACACTTCTTGGGTTTTATGTAAATTGTTCCAGGGTTGGTTCTTAGGTTTTTTGGGCCTCTTAAACACATTTTCAAAGTCTGTTTTGAAAAATTCGACCTTGATTTTAGCATATGACATCTAGGGGCATTTATGCGCACTTTTGAATGATATGCATTGATACTCAGGTTCTGTTAGACCATTTTAGGACCACTTCTTGAGGTTTTGGAGTTATTTGAATGTATTTTTGAAGTCCATTTTGTAAAATCAATTTCCATTTTTTCATGAACCTGGGTCTTGATCTAACGAAATGCACATCGACCTAATGAGTTAAGTATTCTGAGAGGAGTTTTCTCAAAATAAACCTCTCATTATTTTGATAATTCATATTTCGCAAGGTTGAAGCATAATTTAATGGCTCAATGATCGATTTTGCACATTGGTGGGGTTGGTTAGGCTTTTTAAGGTTGCACACTTCAGAGGTGTTATGAACGAGCAGACTCTAGTCATCTCAGGGATTCATTTCATCATTGGACCTTTTTAGGGATAGTCAAATTTAAGGTATAACAGTTCCCTCCTACTTTGCATGTGTTGCACAGCCACCTAGTGCTAGTGTTAATGTGCACAAAGCAAAATACAAAGATGCAAAAAAAATTTTTCTGAGTAGAGAGGCACTTACTTGAGTGATGTGTTGTTATGATTTGATTATTGTTGTTATTCTGTGACTTGGCCATCATGCCAGGTGTAGTTTGGGACACATACAATTTTGAGATCCATGCAAGATGCAATTTTGGGATTCATGCAAGATGCAATTTTGGGATTCATATAAGGTGTAATTTTAGGATTCACACGAGATGCAATTTTAGGATTCATACAAGATGTAATTTTCGGATTCATACAAGATATAATTTTAAAATTCACGCAAGATGCAATTTTGGGATTCATGCAATATGTAGTTTTTAGGATTCACGCATAGATGCAATTTCAAGATTTACATAAAATGATGGTGAAAAATACGAGATGCAAGATGTGTGGTATAGTTTTTGCAAAATGCAAAATGCATTATGTGATTTTAAGATTCAGGAAATAATGAATGTAACTTTCATATGAATGTGGTAGTGATGCATTTTTTTATTCACACAAAATAGTGGAATTCAAGATACATTCAATGATACAATTTTCACACGGATGATTCAAGCAAATGAGGCAAGCATGTGACAGTGATATGCAATCAGGCATATCATGTGCAAGTGTGCATATGAAATGTAACGAACACCCTTTTTAGTTATCATACTTAACATTCTCTTATTTATGTTAAGGGTTCTAACATCTTTTTGAATATTAGGAAGTAATGCCATTATAACTTCCTTTAGTGTCAAGCGAACAAAATCATATCACTATAACCTTCTCTAGTGTCAGGCGAATAAAATCATGCCACTATAACCTTCTTCAGTGTTAGGTAAACAAAATCATGCCATTATAACCTTCTCCAGTGTCAGGCAAAATAAATCATGCCACTATAACCTCCTCCGATTGTCAAGTGAATCAAATCATGCCACTATAACCTTTTTCTGGTGTCAGGCAAATCTAATCATGCCACTATAACCTCCTTCAGATGTTAGGCAAACAAAATCATGCCATTATAACCTTCACTAGTGTCAGGAAAATCAAATCATGCCACAATAACCTTCTTTGGGTGTCAGGCGAACAAAATCATGCCACTATAACCTCCTCCAGTGTCAAGAAAAACTAATTGGTTTATCAATATAATTGGTGCAACATGCCCTTTTCTTCTTTTTTTTTTTTTGGGATCAGGCCCTTATCATGACTAGAGTTTTTTTTATCGTGTTTAGTAATGATGACTCATGGAGTTTTGTAGCTCGAAGTCTTGAGAAGGCATGTATGAACATATGAGGAGCATGCATTTTAACTTTATTTATGAAGTATGTTCAAGGGATTTTATGCATTAGTCATGGTTAGCTGAGTGCTTTTATTCTTCTATTCTTGTGATTGATTCATAGATCCCAAGAGTCATATGTATTAGAGTGTTTGAACTATTTTAACTATAATGGTTTCAATTTAATGTTAATCTCAGCAATTTAAGAGCATGATCCATAACTCATGGCCAATACTGATTGTATTACCAAGTGAAAAGTAAGCTTCCCAAGTGAACTTCTAAAGAGTATAGTGAGATGAAACTTTATGAAGAATGTATATAAATAAGATAAATTTTAATTATCAAAAGGCTTTTGAGTAGGAAATCGAAAACTGACCATACATACCTTTTTTTTTTTACAGGGATTTCCTTTTTTTAGTATCCCCTGCCTTTCCTGTATTACTTAACATGGATACTACCAAAAGGTCTTTTAGGATACTCATACTCTACTTTTTGGAGCATTGGAGTGCGCAAAGATTTGATTGCTTTAATTTTCCTGTATTTATTTTCTTTTTGTGCTCTGCCTTTTAGTATTCCCCATCTTTCTCGCATTACTTAGCATGAATACTGTAAGAGGGTCTCTTTTGATACTGTTACTCATTTTCGAGCATTGGAGTAGATAAGTATGGTCTCAAGATCACAAGCCTATTTGAAAGATGTTTTGATAATTGTAATTTATCTTGTCCATCGATATCCTTTATAAGTTTTGTCTTACGAGTTCTTCGTCCATCCAGATGGTATGCAAGCATTCAGTTGATTAAAATTTAGCATGTCCTAACTTAGAGCTATAGATGATGCTTTCAAAAATTATGAAATAAATAGTAAAGGAAGACTACGATAATCAGAATTAGCTCACTCAGCTATGATATATGCAATTCATGGCATAGATGAAGTTTGCATGAGTGCAAGAAAAGAGCTATTATTTTTATTTTTATTTTTATTGTATGAGTGCAAATGCAGATACATGTATTAAAGAGAGAAGGAGGAGGGCACTCTCCGTATAGAGGCGATCATAGAGGTGGCATTTAAAGTTTTTCATTTTTCTTATTACTGGTGTCTCTACTAACTATTAGTGATGGCACTATTGTTACTGCATGTTTCATGCTTTGAAACCATGGCCCTTGTCATATCTTGTGGCTATGGTTATAATTATAGCTTTTGCTGTAGGAATAGTTATGGTGTTGTATAACTCTTGTTATATTGCTTTATGAGCGACTTTCACCTTTAAATGCTTAGATTGGCTTTGACTTGTACAATTGCATTAACCTATAAAAGAATTATAGTTAGTATTAGTTATATCTTCAAATAATGATTCTAAGCTAGGGTACATTCTTACTTCCCTTTTATTGCGTTGTTTTCATTAAATTGATGCTCTTTGCTCTTGCTTGTTGGTGTAGTCGCATTTCCCCTTTTGTTGTACTACTTCTTCTACTTTGGCGTAGTTGGACTTCCCTACATATTAAAAATAATTTTGGTTAGTGTTTGTCCATCTAAAAGATTATTCTCAATTCAGGGTTTATTTTGACTTCCCTTTTAATAGTCTTGCATTTGTCAAAAAATTAAGGATTTTGGCTACCTTTGTTGTGGTGTCCGAAGCTCTTGATCTGGCATTTGTATTTCTCACTGTAGTGTATATAGTTTTGCCTGTGGTGACTATAGGTATAGTTGTATGTGTAGCATTTTGCATGCTGTTATGTAGCCTCAAGTCTGTCTTCTATAGATGTGCATGATGTAATGCGGATGACAATTGCTAAACAATGATGATGTAATGATTATGTCATTAATTGTCATGTTGCCGATGTCATTTTGATGATATGTGAATGTGATATCGTCATGATATTTTCTCCATTTTTCCTCTTTTGGAAAGTGCTAAGTTCTTTCAAAATAGTGATGATGAACAAAGTCTTTATAAAGGCAAAACCCACAATAATGTGCCTTTATATGATTTTAGTGCATGTCTTATACTCAAATGGTGGTTCAATACTTAAGGAATGAGTGTGTAAAGTCATAGAGTGCATGCATTCTTGCCTCAAAGTGCATGCTTATGACTATGCACTAAAGCATGTGACCACGTATTCTCTTCCCCCTCTCGTGCTTTTAAAAGCATATTGAGTTTGGGGAGGTGTTTTTCTCATTCTTCCTAGTCTTTCTCCACTTTTCTTTAATGATCTTTAGTTATCAAAGTTCTTTTCTTCTTTGTTTTTGCTTCTACAATATGGACTTCCCTAATATTTTAGAGAATCATGGCTTTTGATATCGATGACTTGGATATCAAGATGACTACATAGAGGTTGCTAGAGCTAACACAAGGACTTCTGCTGTAAGGGCTAGTGTTAGTGCTTCGCCTAGCTTTTAGACTCATCATCTTTCAGACTCTTTCGAGAAGGGCCGATCCCTGTAGTTTACAATCTAGAGACTCATGCTTGGGCCATTCTTCGTCACCATTAGTTATTTCTTATGTTATATTTTCCATTTTCTTTCCAACGACCTTTGCTATTTATATTGCTTTGATGTCTTGATTACTCTTATTTGTTGTCTATTTGGATGTGACTCTTATTATACTCCTACTTAGAATTCTTTAGCTCTTGTTATGGTGTTTTACATCTCTGACTATCTTGACTGTGGCTATTGTCACATTATCTATTAGCTCTTATTACATTATTTACTAGCTCTTATCGCATTGCATGTAACTCTAATTAAGGTCATTATAGCTCTTACTGTGCATTTCTATTAGCTTGTAATTTTGATTGTAGCTTTTATTAAAAATGTCAGTTATCAGTAGCCCTTACTCTATTATTTTGACTAAAGTAGCTATAGCTCTTGTTGTCAACACTAGTTATAGTTGTCTGTAGCTCTTACTTTGTGGGCTTGACTGTAGCTCTTGTTGTGATGTTTCGCTTAGTTTCCATATTCCTTGCTTCGATGTTCATTTTTCATTCCTATTGAATAAAAAAAGGGAAGATGCTTCAGTATTTATTAATTATGTGAGTGCTTGATAGCATACGCATTATTTGTAGCCTTGCAGGTCTGTCAGTGCATTGCTTGGCAGTTTTAACAGAGTTAGTTTGTGCTATCAGGGTTTTTCACTGTGTGTGAAGTATATGGTTATAGGAAATGGCTTTGATGGGATTATTGCTATGCTTTCTTATGAGTCCTATGCGTCAAGTCATGTTGCTATGTATGCATCAATCAAGTAGCGGATGGACACAATGCATTTTTTCTACTTGCCCATTAGGGAGATGACTATCACTCCTCTAGACTTTATTGCTATCACATGCTTAGGCTTTTCTAGAGAGCTTGTCCCCTTTCATTAAGGAGGAATGTTGTACTGCAATGGTGAGGAAACACCTCACTAAGGAGCTGCTCGAGATAGTTTCCCTTATGAAGTTGGGTTGTCTGTACCCTACTTGCTATACTTTCTTTTGTGCAAATAAAGTATGAATTTAGCCATGTTTCTTTAGAGCAAGTGGCTCACTGTTTTATGTTCTACTTGTTAAGTGTTTTCATCTTCTTGAATTCTTTAGGTACAGGTAGTCTACGATTATTACAAGTTCTGAGGGACTTGGATAGCTTATTGAGATAATGCTGGGTTGCTATATACTCAGGGTCTAGAGACATCATGCCAAGGTGGCTCGAGGATTTATTGATGCTTATTTGTATTGGATGTCAGTGAGAGCTCTTATGTATGTCCTTTTGCTCTTGATATTTTGCTTGTTTTTTTTCTAACTTTCTGAGTTTTGATTTTGATAGATTTGGGATTATAAGTTTGGGGTTCTCCCTTGTCTGACCATCAAGCATTTATTGGAGGATGGCTTTCCTTATTATCCTTGTTGGATTAAGAAGACTACTAATTGTATTGAGGATTGTACAGTGGCTCGGGACTACATGGGGACGTTGTCCCCTAATTAAGAATGTCTGATTCTTACTATATTGGTTGTTTCTCTTTTAGAGATTCTTTGTTCATTTTTTCCCTTTTGAGCATATCCTCCTTTGATAGTGGGTGGCAAGGTCACATTAGTCTACAGAGATGGTGATAATATGGCAACCGATATAGAGACGAGTGTTACTCCTCAGCCTTAATATGGTATTTGGGTGAGCAAGTCCATCATTAGTGGGACGATCCGTACATAAGGAGTGTACTTATTCCTCCTCCTAGTGACATGTTCTGGGGGTCATGAGTTTAGTGTGAATGAGCTTGCTACTGCTATAATAAGATATCCTTATAAGAATCTCCTAGAGGGTGCAAGCTCTCTTTTACTGATGTGTTGTCTCCATAGTTGATTGATGTTATGGCTAGTGGCTTTGTTCCCCCACCTCCTCAAGCATATTAGGCTCATCCTTTGAATTTGAGGATTGGGGCATCACACGAATTGTTAAGAGTGCTTTTTCTTATTCGATAAGAATTTATTCCTATTTTGGTGCAAGCATGTAGCAAACTTTATTAGTAATAAACTGTAACTAACACGAGTTGTGAGAGCTTATTTGTAGTGGTGAGGGTCTTGTCGGAAGAGATATGGATCCCATTTTGAGGAGGATGAGGGCACATTTCATATTGAAGTGACTGCCCATACTAGTAGTATGACTTCTAGTAGTATAATTTTTGGGGACTTGACGATCTAGCCATCCTTAGCTTTGCTTGGGATGGATATCCTTGGTAGAGTAATGCATCTCGATTTGCCTTGCCCTGGCTTTCCTTAGTTGGGTGTTATTCCTCCTGACAGTACTCATGTTCATGCTTTATTTTATGCTTCTTCTTTTGGTTTGTTCATTTGGTTTGATGCTTGGTATTTTTCTTGCCTTTGCTACTCAGTACTAGTTCAGCAATGCATGGAGTTCTTAACAGTAGTTCCTTGAGTTTATGAGTGTTCAGAGGGTATATTTTCTTTATTATACCTATATATGTTTTATGTATGCATAAATGTATGATATGCAATGTTCATGTAATGCAGACTTAGTACTTCCTTACTAGCCATGAGTGGGAGTGGGAGCGCGCAACTTATCATGATTAGATCGCTGAGCTAGAGATGTGACTAATAAATTTTGAGATGGATAATGAGGTGCCAGGTCCTGATGGTAGAGTTTCTTGCTTCTGACAGCGACCATAGCCGATGTAGTTGTTTAGGAGTCAGGTGTAGGCCTTTTATAGTTGCTTTGTCATACTATTTTCCTAGGATCACATACTTTGGGTGTTGTATTTGATCATCTATCATGTGTGTTGTACTTTTTAGCACTTGAATTTGTTCCTATTTGTGAATAATGAGTATGCTTATGCAAATGTATGGATGATGATGGTAGTTTATTTCTTATGAGGGTAAGATAATTTCTTATGCATGTTTATAATGTACGATGATGGTGGGACCTCACTTATGTATAATGATGGGATTGCCATGCAAAAATCAATAGTTTTACTTGTGTTCCTAAAGCATGGATGTGAGATGCATGTTTACATGTAATGCAAATGAGTATGTTATGCAATGTAGATGCAAATTGGTCTTTTGGCTTTGGAGCTAAGGCAAGAGTCATTTATCTGAAAGGTTGGGTTAAGGCCCCTTAGGGAGAGTCAGTTGATTAATAGTTCTTAGCCAGGGTTACTGGGATCAATAGCAAGGGGATTTTCATATCTGAGGGAAAGACTAGAGATCTTTGACAATAATGCACTAAGCTAATGGCCACTTAAAAGGTTTGGAGTTTTTTTTTGGATAAGAGTGTGGTGGTTCTGAAAGGTAGATTGTGTTGGATGAGATTGGGTTAATAATTGGTTTAGGCTTTATTTGAAAAGAAGGTTGACTTGTAGGCTTTAGTTTTGGATGGCTTTAGGCAGGCATATGTCTTAGTAGGAAAAATGAGTCTTTTAGGATTTTTGAATGACCATCAGTAGTGGTTGGTAGATCTTGTGAATTTCAATACGCCTTGGAGAGCATCAAGGTTTAGTAAGGCCAAAGTACACCTAACATGTTAAGTTGTTAAGCATCTTAAACCCATATGCAAGACTTTGAGTCATCTAGGTTTGAACTAGCATGTGGTCGACACCTTTATTACCCTCTTATGAGAGTTGACTTGTACCAAAATCATGCTATGCAGGATGTAAGTTTGGTTGCTTGTTTATTTATAATCTAGTGATGAATCAAAGAGCAAATATTCATTCAAGCATATGCCTCATATTCTTATTAGTCCTCTTTTGCCTAGGATTTCATACACCTAGTTGGACCCTTTTTTTATGAGGCTATAGTGAGAATCGAACACTTGCAATTTCAATGAAGATTAAAGGATGATAAATAGATTATAAGGTAATGACAAACAAAGAACTTAGCATTCCAACAAGATGTTTGATAAACCACATAAAATAGCTAACACTATTTAACTAACAAAAGTAAGAGGTTACTATTCTAATCTAGCTATTACATCCAAAAGGGATTTACTGGTCTTCTTCATTCTGGTTGCTTTAGTGTATCTTGCTTATGTCATTCGGTGAGGATAGGCTTCCATGGTTCCTTTTCAATTACCTCTCTCCTAATAATCAAATGTAGGGTTCCATAAGGTAGGTAGGATTTGTGAGTTGGGTGCCTCATCACTTCGTTGAGATTCATGTGAACCAAAAGAGATAATGTTTAGCTTTGAGGGTGGTTACAATGCAATTGAATGATTGGGTAGTGATTTATTTTTTATATAGGGTGTGTCTCGATATTTGGGTGAAGGGTTGGTTTTGTCATTAAGTATTTTTGGAGGATCTTTAATTTTTTTTAGAGTCAATGAGGTCTTGGATTTTGTTTTTAAGAGTTCTGCAGGTATCAGTGGTGTGGCCAGGCATTTAATGGAAGTGACAACAAATGTTTGGGTCGATTTAAGGGGGTAGTAGTTTTGGTAGCATTTTTGGTTCTCGAGACTACAAGAGGTCATTTTCTCAGAGCCTTTAGAATATCTTAGAGATAGGTTAGTTGAACTTTGCATATTTTCTATGGGTTGAATGGAGGTTAATTATAGGCAGTTCTAGGAATTCTAGATGTAATAGATCACCTCCCATTTTTGGACTTTTGGTTTCATCCGGCTAAGAACCGAAGGGTGTCTTGAGCATAAAAAATTGGTTAAAGCCTCTGGTCATGGTATCAATGTTTTCCTTCACTAGAACCTCAAGCTGAGTGATCCTATAGTCCAATTCTTGGATCTTCATTATCGATTCAGACTCGTCAATGCTTGCCGTCCTAAATGAGGATTCTTCCTAATAAAACTCACATTCATCTTCAATATCTTCAGGTATGCTCAAGATGTTCTTTCCTTTGTTTATCTTAGAATTAGGAGTCCTAGGTGCCCCCTCATCATTAAGAGCACCATTTAAGAGGATTATCTCTTCATAGGAGTTTGGAGGTTGATAGAGGATATTCTTAATTGTAGCTTGAAGAATGGCCTTGATCTCAGCTTAAAGGATTTCGATTAAGCCACAATTAGCCATAAGTTTTTTCCTATGCTCTAAGAGTTGGTCATTGAGGTTTTGATTTCCGAGTTGCTCAGCCATTTTGAATTCTAATTGTTGTTGTCTCTCCTTTTGGGGTTTCTTTTAAGGTTTCAAGGCTATAGAAATGATGAGATTTGGGCAATTATTATGAAATGCATGTATGCATAATTAAGATGTATAATCTGATATGATTGTTATAAAATGCATGTATATAATGCTATGTAAGATTAATGTAAAGGATGAAGATGTAATGGGTTCATGTTACGCTATGTATGGGACCTTAATGCACTTGCTCTTTATACATGAGGAGGAAACACAACAAAAGGTTAGTAAATGAAATAAGGTGAGCTAATGCTCATCATTTTATAGGTTAAAAAAGTCTTTATCATGTGTGCATGATGTGCAAAGGAATAAGATAAGAATATATATGTGATGTGTTCATGCAAAGATGATGGATGGCTACAAAAAGAATATGGTTAGTATATGCATGTTGTATATGTGTGATGAAAAGAAATGTAAGAAAATTGGTTAGTGTTTTTTATGCATTTATTAATGTTCTATAATTAAATGATGAGTGATGCCTAGTATGAACTTGTAAAAGAAAAGGGTGAGCATGTATGCATGGAGTGGATGTAAAATCCTAAAATGAAAGATGATTATTCCTGCAAGAAACAGTGGTCATTACATGCTATCTATATGTATGTTGTGTATGCATGATTAAAGCTGGTTAGTTTTTCCTGCACAATGAACAAACCAATCATAAGCAAGTTCTCACTTCCAACGTTATTTCTCCATAAGGTCATTCAGTCTCTTTCTTAGGTGGGTTTTGAACCTATAGTCATTAGGGGACTATGGTTTCCCTCTTGAAACTTGGCTCTTTCAATTTTTGTTGGTTAGAACCAAAGGGTAAACTAAGGAACAATACTTAAATATGGTTGAGGTAATCACATGATGTCAATGTGAGGGTCAATTGTTGAGCTTCAAATGATGTCCAGAGCCTGCATGCACCCATTTGCATAGGACCAAGGTCAATCAAAGGGAGTTCGAGTTCTTATTTACTAGGAGTTATGAAAGTATCATTTGATAGATTACAGTTTGATTTTTCCAACATAAAAGTTCATAATCTAGTTAGGTCCCAACCCATTCATTTGATCTGATAAGGATAAATGAATGACATCTCATAGGTTCCGTCATTGAGGGATGTCATTATTTGTTAATTTGCATAGACTATTCAAGCCAGGGTACATGATTCTTATTATTACTCATGCTTTGGGCTTATATAAAGTATATGAGAATAATATGGTCCAGAGCATAAATTTTCTATTTACGATGTCATTTGATGATAAACTCTAGGAGGGTCATGTCATTTATGAATATTAGGTCAAATGGACGGTGTTAGGACAAGGATAGCATGCATAGCTTGGTGGAATCCTAGTGGATGTTATTATTGGATCATATACATGAGCTTAGTCAAGGTGAAAGGCTAAGGGTTCCTTTAGTGAGAATGCCCCTATATGACTAGGGTTATGGACTTTGGTCAGTGAGTCTAGCATTCTTTTGATAACTCGTCACCCCCCTTAAGGACTTGGTTATAGACTCTAGTCAGATGAGTTCGGTGAATGCATGAATAAAGTCTAAAGGTGATAATACAATATCTTCGTCGCCCCATAACTCGAGTGGAATTATGGTGGCAATGTCATTTAGTATTATCGATGCTTTTAGAGACAAGTGGTGCATGTGTGATGTGTAATGCAAATGCAGTGGTGAGGCGCTCTATACAATTGAGTATTGCATAATGAGAAATAGTTATTTTTGAGTTGATCCCTTTTGTTTAAAAGTCCCTAATGGAGTCGCCACTGTGAGCGACCTGTTTATTTATTTTGTTTAGGACATGTAGCAGGTCTTTCCATTTTCGAGGGACATGGAAAATTTACTAAATAGGGACAAATGATTGGTCATAGGGGAATATGATGCTTTTGATTTTATGGAGTCACCACTCGATTTTTAGAAAATCAGGAAAAGAAAGGGACAACATCGGGTCACTCAGTAAGTATTATCCTCAATAGAGATTTCTGGGTTCGGGGGATTATATATACTTTTTGACTATTTCTCATTATACAATATTCAATGGATAGCTATCGCAACACCCCTAGTTTTGGTAATGACAGTTTGTATAGCATTCACACAATACATCAGTTAAGATAATAAAGTTGAAAATTTTATCACATCGCCTTCTTGATAAAATATATATGAAAAGGAAAAAATTGCATAAAAGTAAATCTAATATAATTGATCTATAAGGATAACATGACCATTTACATAACTTGCTAGATGAATGATGGGATGATCATACTTACAGTGATTATTTATGCTATGATGATGTATAATGATAATATAAAGGATGCATGAGGTCATCACTAGATCGAGAGCATGATGACTCTATTTTAGGACATGAACTTTTTCATGTTATTGATGTTTATATTATGATTTCATGATTTCAGAAATAGAGGATGTAGAATGATGATGTGAAATGAGTATAAAAAGCATATATTATTCATATAGCATACAAGATTGCCAGTCTCATAACACAAGCACAATAGTATTCCCAAATGCTGGCGACTGTAAAATAAAATGCAATGCGGTAAAATAAACATGCTAAAATAATTGTGCGGTCCTTAGACTCTACTAAGCTTGTGTGAGCTTTGAAGCTTTAGCTTCGAGAGATTGTCAAGCTTTCCTTGTCGAGAGGTTCAAAATTATAATAGAATGATGCTAGATTGTATACCTTTGAAGCATGCTTTGACAAAGATGAGGCTTGGTTTGGTGGAAAAGGGATTTAACAACCTAAGGAAAAGGTTGTGGGAGAGCAAAAACAATCTGAAAAGGAGTTTCTAGTGCCTTTGATCGAACTGAATTTTGAGTATGTGTGTTTCCACTTGCTCCCCCTCCAAAATAGGGTGTGAAGGGGTCTATTTATAGGGAAAATTGGGTAAAATATGGTTGTAAGGGCGTGGTCACATATGTATAACGAGGATTTTATGTGTGGCCACGCCAAGTGCACGTGGTCACGTGCTTAGCGTGTGGCCATGCTCACTTCAATGCTTTACGCACACTTCCCAGGTTTTATGTATGCTGTTCTAGGGTTGGTTCCTATGGTTTTTGGGCCTCCCGGACGTGTTTCCAGAGTTCGTTTTGCTAAATTTAGCCTCAATTTTAGAACATGACACCTAAGGGCATTTACGTGCATTTATAAATGATACACACTAATACTCAAGTTATGTTGGACCATTTCGGGACCACTTATGGAGATTTTAGAGCCTTTCGGACGTGTTTTTTAACTCTGTTTTATTAAAATTGATTTTTGTTTTTTCACGAAGCTAGGTCCCAGCCTAATGAAATGCACATTAGTCCAATGAGCTAAGTATTCTGAGAGGAATTTTCTCAAAATAAACCTCTCATTGTTCTGATAATTCATATTTCATAAGGTTGGAGCACAACTTAATGGCTCGGTGATCAATTTTGAACACTAGTGGGGTTGGTTAGGTTTTTAAGGTTGCACACTTTAGAGGTGTTATGAACAAGCAAACTCTAATAATCTCAGGGATTCATTTCATCATTAGACCTTTTTAGAGATAGTCAAATTTAAGGTATGACAATAGTATAACCTTGGTTTGAATTTTATAAAAAAATCATGATTCTTGACATGGCTGCATTTCCAACTATATTTGACTTTTATAAATTTCTTGGTTCCGTAAGGCAATAAAATTTGGGATATAAACATATTCCTAATTGTGATTTTTATGAATTAAATTTTGGACAAAATTTCATATGTGGACATGGTTAGGGATATATGTATGTTTCCAAGTGTGTTCGACAAATGCGGTCTAGAACACGAGCATATTCCTAAGTGTGTTTTGAAAAAAAAAATTATGAAGAGATTATTTTGAGAAGCAACTATTTAATAAATGGTTTTGTCTTTTCAATTGAATTATTGTATTCTTTTAAAACAATACCTATATTCTTATAAATACTACTCTAAATATACTTTTTCAATATGTTACCAACATAATAATTTTCATTTTTTATCTTTATCTTTTTTTTTTACGGTTCTTTTGAAAGTTTCAAATTTTTGTTACATAAAAATTTTATATTTTGTTGTATTTTAAAACCGTCTTAGTGATGTATCAAACCAAACATATGTTCCCTTCTAAGTAAGGGTTATAGTTTGTTTTCTCTGAAAACATATGTGTTCCCTTTTAGGGTCTTTCAGTGTTATTCCAATAATTTCTCAATCATTGTTGTAGTATGTTATTTTCTTCATCATGTTCCTAGTTTTTGCTCATGTTCTACCCCACCATTCCCATCAATCTTTTGTTTTCTTCTCTCATTTTTCTTCCTATGTTTTGTGTCCTTCTCATTTTTTCTTCTTTACTTTTTATTTTTTGTTGAAATTTGGCAACATTTATTATGACTTTACCTTCTATTTTTTCTTTTGTCTAATAGATATCAATTGTAAAATCCATATCAAATCTCGTCAACTTTGACTAAATTGGAAGAACTGGGATTGTGCAATTCTAGTAACGGAGAAACTGACAGACCTTCAAGATGTGAAAGAGATTTAATTAAAGTTTTAAAGTTTAGAAAAGATCCTATAGTACAACCACTAAGTCATTGCTTGGCGGGAACCCTTATTATTGATAGAAAGTTCAATTCTTTTACCCTTCTAGAAACTTTGAAATGAGCATGGAAGATGAAAAAGTCTATGATTTATAGGGAATGGCGGAAAAATTTATTTTTTAAAAGATTTAAGGATAGTCATAAATGATTGGATTATAAGAAATAAGCCATGGCATTTTGAAAATAATATCTTTTTCCTGAAATAAATCTCTGAAGAAGATCAACCATCTAGTATTACATTCCCAATTGTCACAATATGGATGTGAGCATATGATCTCCCACTATATTGTATGAATGAACAAATGATTAGGGCCATTGTAAAGAAATTGGTGAACTCATTTCCATTGATACATACAAACTAAAATTGGGGGACGCTTCATCAGATTTAAGGCAAGAATCAAGATTAAAGAACCACTAACGAGAGGTATCACCTTAGGAATAAATGGTAAGCAAGTGTAGGTTCTAATCAAATATGAAAACATGCCCATTTTTTGCTTTCAATATGGATGGTTAGGCCACTCAATTAAAAATTACAATAAATTTGAGGGTGATCTAAACATCACAAATGGACAATGGAAATTCAGTCCATAGATGAAAGCTTCTCCTCTAAAGAGGCTAAGGGAACCAATATGGACACAAAATAAAAAGTTGACTGCATTATTTTAGGAAGAAGGTATGCCTCCCATCCCAAACTCTGCTCACCAAAATAAAAATAATGCCACAATTACACCAGAACATGTAGAAACCTGAATTAACCCTTTTATCCATTTCAAATTGTGACAAGGCAAATACCAACTCTTACACACACATCAAACTTGATACCCAACAACCCTAAAACAATTATGAAGTCCCTTGTTAACTTTAAGATAAACACAAATCAAACCTCAACAAAACATATAACAACCCACTCACCATTGTTACACAAACTCGATAACTAAGCTAAAAATCGTCAAAACACACTCCCACCAGTGATAAAATACTTGATCCTTCTCTTGTTACACATATCATAAAATCGAACCAAAATAACACAAACATCACCAATTATGCGTTATCTAACACCACCACATCCCTTAAAACCTAAAATAAAACCAACCCAAATATAAAAATGAAGACCAAAACTTGGACAAGAAATAACCCAAACCCATACCGCACCTTTGAACCACATAACACCCATACCTAAACTAAGAGAAAAGGAAAAGGTCTTGACAACAATAGTAAATGGAGTAAGGAAAATACTGAGCAAAGCACCTTGTAGATAGCGGGGTTTAACATGCGTCCAATATTTTAACGACTGTGACACTGTTTGAGCTCAGGGCTTTAGAGAACACACTAACCATTGTCACAAACACATGGCGTGGAGATGAGGAGTCACCATCCAGGGTAATAATTGGGACAAATAAAAAAGGTGGTACTTGATTCCCTAAAAGAAAGCTAGCACCACAACCAGGAGATTCTGGATACGGAATACTAACTTCTTTCAGTCTTGTGTTCATTTAGAATTACTTTATGAATTATTATCTTATTCTTTATTTTCATGCAATTTCGTATAAACCCAAAACAATAAACTCCAAGGCAAACTAGTCATGAAATATACAAGTAAATAATGCATTCAATAAATCACATAATCCCTTAAGTTAGTCTAATCTACATGGATTTTAAATAAATGAGTTAAATCTACATGTTTTAAATTATAAGTTTACCTAAAGACCTAATTTCTTTTGATTTTAATTAAATGGACTTAAGTCTACTAATTTTAATAAAAATGGGCCTAATTCTACATGTTTTCATTAGATAATAATCTTAAATCTACAAATTATGAAAAAGGGCTTAAATTAAGTGGACTAAATCTGAATTAATTAAATTAGGTGGGCCTATGTCTAATTAACTAAATGGGCCTAAGGATATTTCTAACCTAAAATCTAATTAATTATGGACCTAAAAATATATTTTAATTAATTAAACCTAATTAATTATTAAGTGAGATGGGCTAAAGTAAACTAATCAAGATCTAAAATGGGCTTAAGGCCCAAAACACACAAAAATAATAAATAAAACTAAAAAACAACTAAAAAAATAAAAGAAATAATTAAATAAGATCAAACAAATAATTATTAATCCTTACTAAAATCCTAATTTTATTAACATGCAACCTAAATTAATCTACTTCCTCCATTGATTTTAAATGATTACCAAATTGAAACCTAATTTTACTAACCAATTTAATCAAAATAAACATGCAACCACACATATAATTTTATTACTCCCACTATCAGGGCTATTACATTAGTTCCTAAAACAATTAATAAAAAAATAAAAATAAAGAATAAAATAAAAATAAAGACAATAAAAATAAAACCCTAAAAACTAAGTCTCTATGAGGCTTTATCCATAGTCTTCTGTGGATTTCCAATGAAATTCATCTCCCTCATATGATCATCATGCGTTTTCCTCTATAATCACCATAAAACATAAAATAAAATAATAATTAATTAATAAATTATGATAAAATAAATAGAATAATAAATAAATAAATAAATAAAATAAGTAAATAAATAAATAAATAATAGAAGAATATAATATGCTTACGTATGATTTAGGGTGCTCCTCAAATTTGTGATTCACCATTCTTGATAAATCTTCGAATCTTTCTCCTTCAAAAATTCTTCACGAGTCTTAAATTAATTAATAAATCAAAGAATTTTTTATAAAAATAAATATAAGAAGAATAGAATTACAATTTTCTCTCTTCTCTTCTCCTTCTTTCCTACGCTCCTCCTCTCTTTTCTTTTTTTTTTCTCCTTTTCCCTACGCTCTCTCTCTTTTTTCTTTTCCTTTTCCTTAGCTCCCCTTTTATAGTGGAACTAGAAAACCTAACCCTAATCCTAATGTGATTCTCATTCCTAAAGTGTATTTAGAAATTTTGAACCAAATAGGATTAAATTAATTAAGAAGTTTAAACCAATTTATGATTGAATTAATTAGGAAATTTAAACCACCTAAAACACTAAATTGGAATAATTAGAAATAGGAAAACAGAAGAGTTCAATTCCAATCAGGATTGTGCAATTCCGATTGAAATTGTACAATCCCGATCAAAATTATTGTAATTCCGGTGCGCAATTTTTTTTTAACATTTAATTACAAAAAGGCCCCCGAAAAAATTTAAATTTTACAATTAGGTCCTAAAAAGAACTTTGCAATTTAGTCCCTAAAAACATTAAATTCTTCCTTTAAAAGCCCTTAGAATTTTTAAAGATTAAGCATCAAAGACATTTTCATCATTGGAGTCCTTTGCTGCATCTATAACATGTCATCCCAAAATTGGGTGTCTACACACCTCCTTGGAGATGGAAGAGCTTTTTGGTGTTTCCTGCACTTATGATTCATAGGTGGAGGTTGCTCATTAACCCCATTGATAGCCATGAGTTGTCTAGTTTGGAATTTTCATAGGCTTGGAAACCTACACACAATTTGTATATATAAGAAGATCCATCTTTAATAAGCTCCCTTTTTCATTTTCCTCATGGGAACTCACAGAAGTGAGGAGGAGATGGAAGATGTTTACAAATTACTAGATTCGCATGGTTGTTCGATTGGTTGCATAGGTTCATCTAACAGAAGAAGTGGAGGTTTATCATTGATATGGTCCAAGACTTTTAATGTTCATCTTTTATCGAAATCCTCCAATCATATTGATATTCTCATTGGTGGACTAAATAACAACCCGAAATGGAGATTCACTAGGATTTGTGGTTGGCCTAAAGATCATATGAAGAAAAATACTTAGGATCTTTTAAAAAACCTCAAAACTAACTTCTCGGGTCCATAGCTTTATGGGGGTGATTTCAATTAGATTTTTTTTTTATTTTGAGAAATTAGTAGGTCACCAAAAAGAAGAGAGGAAGATGATTGCCTTCCAAAATGCTTTAAACGATATTGAACTAGCAGGCTTAGGTTTCATTGGCTCTTGCTTCACCTGGACAAATGGTCATTCGGGCAGTGCTAAAGTCCAAGAGAGACTAGATAGATTCATTACAAATGAAGGATGTGTTAATATGTTTCTCCAATATCAGGTTCAACACCTCTTAAGATAAGCCTTTGATAACAACCCTATTATGCTTCTTTAGGAGATCAAAAAAAAGAAGGAAGAAAAGAAGCAAATTTTTTTGCTTTAAATCTATGTTGTTGCAAGAATAATCATGTAAACAAACTATAGTAGACTTATAGGCGAATGCAATTATGGGAGATCAGTCAACAACTCTCATTCCCCAAATTAATGAATGTCAGGTGGCACTTAAAACTTGGGAACAATAGAAGTTTAGATATATGAGAAATAAGCTAGAGAGCTTGCATCATGAGCTAAATAAATTTTAGCATTAGTATTAAAACCAAAATGGTATTTGGCAGCAACATGTAATTGAAAAGAGAATATATGTCTTAATGAAAAAGGAAGAGGATATGTGGAAACAAAGGTTAAGGATAACATGGCTTAAAGAATGGAAAAAACACAAGCTATTTCCATAGAAAGGTAGATGGCAGAAGAAGACAAAACCATATTTCAAAAATCATAAACTCAGATGAAAAAACTATTGAAGATAAAGAGGGAATTGCTCAAACTTTTTTTAGTTACTTCACAAATCTATTCAGAAGCACTAAAGACATTGATATGGATGAAGCAATTGAAGATGTGGACATGCAAATTGATGAGAATATGAAAAAGGAGCTTTTGCACCCATATTCTAAGGAGGATGTTTCTTTTGCCTTATTCCAAATGCACCCCACTAAAGCTCCTAGCCCTAATGTTATGCTTGCATTATTCTTTCAAAAATGTTGGACTACTATTAAAACTATTGTTTATAATTTAGTCCTTAATATTTTAAATAATGGCATTCAGACAAAAAGTCAATTTTGAGAAATCTAAAATATCTTTGGATGCTTGTGATGCTCTAAAAAATATATTGAGTGTGCATAAAATTGAGAAACATGCAAAATATCTCAGACTCCTTACAGTAATCACGAGATCAAAGAAGCTTCTTTTTCAAGACATCATTAACAAAGTTAGGAAAAAACTCTCAAATTGTAATGAAAAAACTTTGTCAAATGCAGGCAAAGAAATTTTAATAAAATCTATGGTGCAATCCATTCCAGGTTATTTGAGGAGTGCATTTAAGTTCCTTGTGCAGGTTTGTCAAGCCATTAACTCTTTAAATGCATAGTTCTAGTGGGGTTAAAAGCAAGAAGAAAAGAAAATCCATTGGTGCTCTAGGAACCATCTTTGCAAGCCAAAGAATGCTGGGGTTTCATATTTCAACACCTCCATAGTTTTAATATTGCAATGTTGAGAAAGCAACGCTAGCGAATCATGTTGAGTCCAAATACAATTCTTGCCAAGTCTCTGAAAGTACGATATTTTCCTCGACAGACATTCTCTTAAGCTAGTAAAGGTTATAACCCCAACTACTCTTGGAGCAATTTTATGGAGGCTAAATTTCTTATTGATCAGGGTACTAGATGGAGGGTTGGAGATGGTAGAAGTATAAAAGTATAGAGGGACAAGTGGATTCCAAGCCAACCTTACTACAAGACTCCATTGCCACATGGAAATACTGAAGATGCCATGAGAGTATCCAACCTTTTGAAAGATGATGGTTTGGTATGGAATCACAACATAATAAGATCCACCTTCAGTGTGTATGATGCGTGCGAGATTTTTTCTATTCCTTTAAGTCGGAGGAGACCGGAAGATAAGCAAATATGTCATTTTTTAAAGTCTGGCCTATACACGGTTCGATCGGTATACCACCTAGCTAGAGACCTATTTCATCAAAATAACAATGTAATTGCATCACCCTCTTCAAACAAATCCTGCAGCTGGCTTTGGAAATTCCACATCCCGAGAAAATTAAAAAATTTTGCATGGAAAATGCTTAAGAATTTAATACTAGTTGAGGCTGAATTAACAAAATGACATGTAGATATGATCCCTATTTGCAGATGATGCAACAACTCAATGGAAATGATAGAACATGCAATTAGAGATTACCCATGGAGTAAAAGGTACTAGCACATCAATTGTTTACGCATTTCTGTCACAGAACAAGAATCAAAACTATCGCTGACTGACCGATTTTTGAACCATAAATTATAGTTTCCTCCGGAAGCAATTCCAGTCCTCTTGACACTTACTTGGTTCTTATGGTATGCAAGAAATTATGTTATTTTTAAAGATGAATTCATTTACCAATTTGAATGCCACAATCGAGCTTTGAAACTACTATTAGATTACAACAAAGCCAAAACAACAAGCAGTCCTCAGGTTGACTCGCATACTGACACGTCTAGCCAAGGTGAATCACATGGTATCTTCACTATTACTTTTGATGCAACAACAAGGGCTCAAGGAGTTATGGTTTAGGCACTGTTATAAAAGATTATCATAGAAAAATCATTGATGGAAAGGTGGAAAGAAATCAGTCGATGAACTAGCTAGAAGTTGCAGAGGCCTTAGCATGTCACCTAGGTATTCAGGTAGCCCTTTCTCTAAACATCTTTGACACTGGAGTTGAGTCAGATTGCCTTTCAGTGATTCAGAAAATAAAGATGGAATCCCTAGATTTCACAGAGCTGGGCGAGATAATTTCAGACATTAAGTTCCTATGTGTTTCTTTTCAGTCCATTTGTTTTTTTCACATTCCTACATCAGCTAATCAGTTAGCTCATTCCTTAGCTCAATTTCTTTTTCGTCATTCAAATATGGACAATGTCTTTCTGATTCTATTCCGAGGCAAGTGCTTCAGGATGCTTGTGTTGTTTGATTCTTTTCCTTAATGAATTTCCTCTTAAAAAGAACCCGTCTTAGCAGAGTGTTTTGTTTGGTAGAGAGAGTGTGTACTCCCAGCCAGTCTTCCTGTATCCTAAAAGAGGAGGAAATGTTGGCATGTGAGGGAGTGAGCGAGCTACAAAGAATGTCTTGTCTGATGAGAGCTGCGAAACAATGAACTAAAGCAATTCTGAGTTCCCGGCCCGAATTTCTTACCAACAAAAGGAAATAAATAAGGGCCGCCCTTAGCAAAACAAAAACATGAAAAAAATTATATCCAATAAAATTCAAAGTAATTATATAATAAGAGAAATATACATTTATGCCTAAAAACTTAGTAGTGTATAAATATAACATGAAGAGTATAGCCTATGCCTATGCTACACTTGATTGGTTACTTGTATTCTATTATTCATTAGCCAAAGGCAAATAAATTGAATATTAAAAATGCCTTGATCATGATAATGTTGTATTTAAATTAATATGAAACATTGGAGGACATGACAATTTTAGAATTATTCGTCATCAACTGGAATAAAACTCAAATATATTGTGCAATAATACACTGATTGTCGGTTTTGATAAAATAAAAAAAAAAAAACCTTAAAATTTGAGGTAAAATAAAAATGAAGAAAAACAACAAAATAAAGAAAAAACAAAAAATCCTACTTTCCATTATCACGCAAGTGGATACGCTTATATTCCACCATATATGCCTTAATTTGTCGCCATATGCCTTTCTCTTCTTATAGGTTACACATAGATAAGGAAAAAGTGATAACACCCACACATCCATCTACTTATCTGCATAAACTTCAATGGGAAAACGCATTGTTTGTCCTCTGTATTATTATTATTATTATTATTATTATTATTATTATTATTATTATTATTATTATTATTATTTTCTTAATAATTTGGATTACTTTGCATTTATTATTATAAGATGACAGTATTTTTTATAATTCAATAGTGATCAAAAATAAATATAAACTTACTTTGTAAAAGAATAAAATAATTATATAATGCATTATCATCATCATAATCATTATTGTTATCCGGAAAAAATATATAATTTAATTTTTGTAATTGTAAAGTTTTCTAATAAATTTATATGTTTCTAATATTTACAAAACTAAATATTTAACTTTTTTATTTTAAAACTAATTTTAGTAAAATGGTTTATTTAATTATTTATTTATTTCCAAAATATTTAATTAATTATATATATTTTCATATTTCGCAAACAAATTTAGAATTTTAATAATCTAAACTTGAAATAATATTTTATAATTAGTGCATTTGAAAAGTAATTTTATTATTTATTAAAAATTTCATATTTTTGTCAAAAATTTCACCAATATATATATATATATATATATATATATATATGATCCTGCAGTGCATGTTTCTCATACTTTTGAGTCAAATCTTTCTTTCTTTCTTGCTAACGACAAAATTATACAGTTGAACTTCTTTGAAAGCTTGCCACTTTTCTTTTTCTTTTTTTTTCTTTCCTTTTTTTCCTTTTATATAAATATAATACATGTTTAATAAATCCTAGAATAACTTCTGAGACCTTAATTAGTTTATTTAATATAATGTTTTGTTATTTTATTTTTTTCACAATTCAATTTTCGTTGCATGTAACATGCATTTTAGATAAGCTGAGAAGTAATGAGAAACCATCCACATATATTATGGTGCAAACCAAACTAATGATAATGTCATCAATACATCCAAAGCCCAAACAAAATCCCAAAAAATATATAGTGCATGAAGTGCGGGGCAAAAAGTGGATAAAAGAAAAGGGCTGCTAATCTTTTCATCACATTCAAAACTTCGTGGCATATAGCTTTCCATCATAATTGATCACAATTCAAAGCAACTAAAAAAAAAAAAAAAAAAGCACTAAAATTAAAAAGAGCATGTTCGTGGAAAAGAAAAATACAAAACTCAGTTTCAAGCCTTCAACATCAAATGTGCTCACACACTCACCATAGCCATCTTCAATAGATGAGGTTGAAATTCATGCATTACACCGCAACCATATAATAATTGTAGGGTTGCCCTTTTTTGTGCGCACATGAAATTAACGCAATAGTTATTGCATAAAGTGAAATTATTTTAAAGTGCGCTAGTTATACTTCAAAAATAAAATCTCCCTTGAAATCAAAATCTGCAATTATGATATATAACTTTTTATATAAAACTTTTTAATTAGCATATATATATATATATATAGAAAAGAAATATTTTAGAAAATTAAGAGAACTACACCTCATACCTTACCATGTGAATCTCTCTGTCTTTTGCTTGATTTAAAAAAATGGGTGCTTCTATTCCTTTCTTTGAATGGTTCTGAAGGTACATAGTTCCTGACCAATTTGTATTAAATGAAGAAAGAACTAAGAACAATCCACCGATGGGAGTTTTGGAGTCCCATAACTCAATTGTTGTTGTAGGGTTTTTTTATTTTTTTTGTAAAGTACAAGGGACACATTTCATTGAATGATTTGCTATATAATTACTAAAATGATTACTATATATTAAACAAAGGAATTAATGTTTGTAGATTATTTATATATTGACTCTAACGTCCTATACTACTGCAATGCAAAAGCAAACAGGAATCTGTAGTTTCTTGGTTTGTGTTGTGTCTGTGATTGACAGACAATACTCAGCGCAATCATAGCCGACCTGCAAGATCTTGATCCCACAATCATGCTCTCTAATACCATTATTATCAATTTTCTTATGACCTTTATCCATTTTATATGAATTTACACTTTAAAAATATATAATTAATACTATAGCCTGTTCAGAAACACAATGGTGGATTTTTATTTGTCCGCGGCCTCTCCCTCTCTCGCTATTCTTCTTTGTCCTAATTCACCCATGCCCATGTGCTTGTTTCAGTTAACAAATGCCAAACATTTTGCAAATGAGAGATTCCTATGGAGAATATGAGGTAAGGTAAACGGCATTAAAGAAATTGTCGTGTGGCATATGCATACAAGTGAAGATAAATGTTTTGTTTTTATCAATCAAATGTATGACATTTAAATAATGTGTATTAAATCTTAACATCTGGTAAGTAAAACTTTTTTTATGTAGTATATTATCCACCATAAAAAATCATTCTTGAATAATGATCTTTGATCGCTACAATTCCCCAAACATTTTGTTTGATTTATTATTTCTGTCTTCTAATCCTTTAGTCCTTACTAAATGGATGATAGATGGCAAGAATAATTAATTAACGTATATGGCCATAATATCACATTTAATTTAAAGGTTTGTGTTTTGGTACAATATCTATATGGTCAATTATGATGATGGGTCAATAAGTCATAAAAAAAGTCGTTGCAATGTCTTGAGACATTTAACAGTTCCAGAACTAAGGACAAGAATTACATAATATATGATAACAAAATTAAATTTCAATGTTTTAGCAGTTAAATAATCTGCTGAACACTTGGAATTCAAAGATAAAAACGGATTATAAATTTTGAAATTCAAAAATCACCTAAAAGGTTTTAAGATATTTGTTTAAAAAAGTGCTAGATAAGAAATTAATGCCTTAAGTTTTTTTTTTAATATAAAATTTATATAACCTAAAGTTTAATGAACTGTATAATATCGACGAAAACAAAAATCAAATTTTATATTTCATGAAACCTTTAAAAAGAAATTATCACTTAATTACTTTTTCACTCACAATGTCTCAAATTTTAATGTTAACTTTATTTATATAGTTTTTTTCAATGTATTCAGATGATTTGTTAAGTAAATTATTTTATATTTAATGTTCCATTATCTATAGCCATACCTATTGTCATATGAATTTTTATATCCTTAGAATTTGAATAGTAGACATTATTTTAAATTCGTATTGGGAAACAAATATTTACCCATCAATAGAGCATTCAGGCAATAAAATATCGCAAAACAATAAAGGTGCATCTATATGACTTGGACCAGTCGTCTGGCAGGTAAGTGTGCTGAACAGTAATTAATCAAGGTTGGGTAATAAAATAACAAGAACAAGAAGGAAATGGGGTTTAGTACCAATAATATACGAAACAATCTTGATGCGCAAAAGATATGCTGGATTCCATGTCTACTCTACAGCCATCTCATGAAGCTTGCGGTGTTGTGTGGAAACAAAATAGTTGTAGAAAATTTTGAGTGTTGCAAATTGGGTTCACTGTAGAGGGACTACTTCTAGTTCAGTACGGGGGTTCAGTGAACCATATGTCTTCTTTTCTTTGCATCAAATAATTACTCGTAAAATTGGTCTCTTTTCATATTGCATCTTCAGTCTAGTCAAGGTTGTTTTATCTTGTCAATTATAGACTACTTACATTGGAAACTTGATTAGTGCATGATCTCAACCTCTTGATGCGAGATGGGGAAAGGGAGAGAGAAAGATAGACTCAAGATTGGATAGGTAAATAAAATTAATCACTAACTTATATATAGTTTTTTTTTTTTAGCTTAGTTTATATTATAGTTTCTTCCTTGTGTTTTAAGTACATACAGAGAAAAATATACAAATGGAAATTTTTTTCATGGACCGACAAGGGATTATATTGCTGCCATTAATGGAGGCGACAGGCCTTCGATTCCCCACTGATCTTTGTAGCTACATGTCTCTTCTCTCTATCATTCTTTATACAAAAAGAGACATACACTAACAGTGCCATCCCTTATTCACTAATCTTTACTGTATGTAGTTGCAGGAACAGTGAACCGTCTAGCGGCTGCTCATCTTCATATAGTGCGAACACAATCCTTCTGCACCTCCCTGGTTATATCTACCGATCTTCTCTAGCTCCTCTCCTCCATCTTCAATACACTATTAATCCCTTTTTTTTTTTCTTTCGCAATTTTCTTGCTAATAAGCCTCCTTTCGATCTCTTCTCTCTGTCGTTATCATTACTACACTTGCTTTATAGGTAAATCAGAGCCCATCTCTTCTCTTTGAAATTACATTCTCTTAGCAATCCTTTCGTTGTAATTATCACTATCTGGGACCATGGAATTTCAACCCAATACTTCTTTACATCTAAGCTTACCAAACAATAATAACAATAATAATCAAGTAAACCTAGAACTTGTACTTGAGCCATCATCCTCTTCTTCTTCATCACCTCATAGTCCTGCAGAGCTAAGAATATTTTCATGCAATTATTGCCAAAGAAAGTTTTATAGCTCTCAAGCTCTTGGTGGGCATCAAAATGCTCATAAGCTAGAAAGAACCTTGGCTAAGAAAAGCAGAGAGCTTAGTTCTGCTGTGAAAGCTCATGGAGGAAAATCCGGATCATCTAGCATGAGTGACCTAAACCATGCTCGACGCAATCAACCAGGATTCGACTCCCGCGGTCATGGTGGTGCTAGGTTTGTTGATGATCATATGAGCTACGGTAGAACGGAGATGATGATGAATTATAGTTCTAGAGATGGTTCTTCTTCTTGGTCAATGGGATATAGCCCTGAAAATGTTCAAGAAGAGTTCAATAACCAACTTGACTTATCTTTAAGACTTTGAATTGCACTTGTATTAATTTAAATTTTTTTCCTTCTAATTTTTGCTCTTGAATGATTTTTATATGCAATATATTTTAATTTTAAAAAATGAAAATTATATATATATATATATATATATATATATATATACACACACACACACATAGGAGGTGATATTAATTTTGTCATCCTTCTCATTTACCTATCTGTATATGATCATTCGCTAAATTCTGTTATCGTTTTCTATTTTTATTTTTGTTCTTCGTCTGTTTTTTTTATTAATGAAGACTTAACAGAAACTCCTATCAGTGTATGAAGTGCTCAGGAAATCTCTCGTTTCATCGGCTTATCCAAAAGGGTGTTTGTGTATAATTTCTTATATATAATTGCCAGCTTATTTAATTATTGTTGTCGTGTTCATGGTATTATACATGAATTTGACAAATATTCGCTTAGCTCTTTGAATCCTGATAATGATACAAATGAATATGATTTTCGTAATTAAAGCATAAATACAACGCCAAAAGCCAAAGTTGCTACTTTGAGAATCATTTAAAATGGTCTTTTACATAAATTATGAATCTTTATTTGCGTTATTAATATCTTTTTCTTCTTAGCTGAATTTCAATTTTTCACTTAATACGCAAACCAGAGTTACAGTATGATGTTTTTAATTTTTTTATTTAAACCATCAGCCAATTAATTTTAATTTGAAAAGAATTATAAAAAATATAAAAAAATTAAAAATTAATTAATATGACTATATATATTTTGACTCAAATTTAAAACATCTTTTAAATGAACACAGCTTCCTAATAGATAATTTTCACCGTTGTTAATTATGATGGTTATAATTCAAGCTTATATAAATACAAGAAAATTTCAACCTGAAGATTAATTCATTCACAAATGTATGCGTCATTAATATTATTATTATATTCTCAGACTTTTTCTGTGAGTCAAAGGAGGATATAAGTTCACAACTTCGCCAAATCAATTTGATGCTTTTATCATTACACTCTCATAATTAAGTTGGAAAATATGGCAAGCAATACTTTTTTTCCCTAATGTTGTGAGCTTTCAGTGAAAACGCATAGACCTGAATATAGAAATACAGACACAATACCAACATATAATATACAAAAACAAGTGTGAATTTGAAAGAAAATAAATAATAAAATTTAATTGTACATAAATAATAATCATTAACTATATTTGTAATTAAAATTTGATATATAAATTTTATGTTGCCTTGTACGTTTATTTTGAGAAAAAGACAAATTTAATCTAAAAAAAGCATTTAGTAACAAAAAATTTTCTTAAAAATATTTTTCGAACCTCTAATATAGGCCAATATTTACTTTTAATATTTAAGGATTTTAATTATAATATTTTAATTTTTCAAGACAACTGCTTCAGTAACTACTTTTTCTTGTTAAACTATATTTTTCGATTTTATATTCTACATTAGGATAAATAACCTTATCTATCTTGAACATAAACTAATTTTTCATTTACATCTTCAACAAAAATTTGTATTAATTATCTTCAACAAAAATTTGTATTAATTAACTTCTCAAACTATTTTAATTATTTACTGATAGCAATTAGGAATTAAAGAACAAAATTTTATTCTTTTTTTTTATTATTGAACATTTACAAGGTACATTGATGAGAATCAAATATTGCATATTTTTAACTCATTTATATTTAATTTAAGTATTTATTTTATGAAAGTATGAGCTTATTAGTTGATTTTTGTGAATTAGGAGTAGAATGGAGCTTAAAGAGCAATTTCAGAGTTGGGCTAATTCAACCTCTGAGATTTGGTGAAGATTATGACATCTTTAAGGTTTCAGAATGAGAAAGTTGTCTTCTATAAATTTTAAGTAGACATCAAATTGAGCTTACATGTCAAAATCTGAGTTCGTTTGAGTTTGAAAATTTTAAGACAAAATCAGCATATACAACTTTAATTTTAGGATGCATAGCTCTCAATATTTCAGTGATATCTTGAGTTAAAGAGATCCTATAAAGATGATTCAAGATGTTTTAGAAAGTTGACTTTTGTAGCTACACATTTCATGGAGAGACGAAGCCCTAATTATTTCTCTATTAGTGCAGAAATCAGGTTACAAGTCAAAATTGGAACATGAACTACTTAACACAATAATGTTTGAAAACCAAGGCCTATACATGGTTGTGCACCTTAAGTGCACAACCGCACCTGATTCAACGGATCAAAGATTGAAGGATAGACGAATCAAATGGTTGTGTCATTTCATAGACACAACTATGCTTGGATTATTGATTTTTAAGTTTGTAAAGAAGAAGAAAGACACAGTCACTTGGGTGACATAGCCATGTCAGAGAGGTAAATTTTTTAGTGAAGAACATGACACAACTATGTGCCCTGGAGCTGCTAATTTTGGATAGTTCTTTTTAGGGTTTTTTGGAGAAAAATATATAAGGAGAAGTTCTTTTTAGAGGGAAAAGGAGAATTCCAAGGGAGAAAACAGCTAAAAAAACCCTAGAAGATCAAATAAACAAAAAGAAAGTGAAGATTCAAGATTAATCATAACTATTCTCTTCTCCTTCTTCTCTTTCTTATACTTTTTATTATGGGTTTTTCTTGTGAATATTTGGGGATTAATAACATTATGTTAAGATAAATTTTTCTTTGTTAAGGATTAATAATTCGAACATGATATAGGCTTCTTATTTAATATATTTATTAGTTTTTGCATATTATGTTTATTGTTATCAATGTTTAGTATTGCTTGGCCACCAATAACATAATTTTAATTACAATTATGCATTGAGAGATGGTAATTTTAATAGACCTATAAACACAAGTTTAACTTAACTTAAAATTAGAGATAAATTGATTTGAGTAAATTCCCCTTGAGTTGTACTTCATAATTCATGATTTTGATGTTTAGGAGTTTCAATTATAATAAGAGTTGGGTCTTTATTTCCTTGATTAATAATTATGAATTTAAATTAATTGATGCTCGAGAGAGATTGATTAATGCTTTAGGAAAACTCAGAATATGCATTGCTAATTGAGTAGTAAACTTTGGTAGTTTAGAGATTGTAAGGTGATTTAATTCCTAACTGATATAGGCAGTATAAAGGAACAAGCCCTTTAATTCATGCAAAAATTTGACAAATTATGATAGTGGCAGTTTGGTAATTTTGGGCAAGTTCTAAGTATTGAATTTGGATGATTCAAAAGCACATTTCATGTGAAAATGGGCCAACGGTTCGAAATCACTAGCTTTGCTAGTGCGATTCATCACTTTTCGACCAAATTCTATCATTTAGGCCTTTAAACGGGCAATTTTGTGATTTCTTATTTTTAGGTTTTATTTTTCCTATTTTGTTTAGGGTTGTTTGAGGATTTACTATTTAAGCTTTCTTTGTTATTGTTGGATGGCAGTTTTTACGATAATTCAAATTCTTCTTTTATTTTTTAAAATTTCCTAAAATTTTAATGCCTATAGCCTAAGTCGCTATAGAAAATTGATTATTGGTAGTCGTGTGTGATTTAAAAATATTCGATTATTATTATCTACCCTTCCGCTACTTCAGTTTGGTAACAGAGTTGTGCTCCTTAGACAAGATGTCTTGCAGAGGACAACAACAGTAACCACAACTACAATGTGTAGAAGAGGTTTATGAGCGTGATGATTTACATTGTATACAATGTGTATAAGAGGTTTATGAGCGTGATGATTTACATTATATAGAGCAATAAATGGAGCAGATGAATCAATGGATTGACACCCTCCTGGAATAACTCATAATGAGGATGGAGGAGTTGTTGTTAGTCAATCAAAATAGGGAGCAGCGAGAGCAACCGAATTAGGATCTGAGACAGAACCCTAATGTTGATGACCGAAGGAACCCTTTTACTGAAAGAAATGATGACAATGGTGATGGGTATTATGAGAATCCCCATAGACATCAGCGACAACACGTATAGGTTGATGACAGGCGATGATGGGAAGTAGGTATACAAACTGAAATATATGAATTCCGTGGTACTTTACAACTCAAAGAATTCCTTGATTAAGTGGCTATAGTAGAAGAGGTAATGGACTTTAAAGGGGTGCCAGAAAATCACCAAGTACCATTAGTGTCTACGAGGTTCCGAGATAGAGCAATGGCTTGGTGGCAGCAAACTAAACAGACTTGAGTCAGATTGGGGAATTCTAAAATTATGACTTGGGAGAAAATAAAGAAAAAATTATGTGCTACATTCCTGCCTTATAATTATTAGTGTTTACTGTATCAAAGGTTACAGAATCTAAGGCAAGGGACCCATTTAGTTGATGATTATACAACTGAATTTTATCAATTGATCGCTCGGAATGAGATGCATGAGACAGAGGACCAATTGGTGGTAAGGTATATTGGGGGCCTAAAGGAACAAATTAAGGAGACAATGAACATGTTTGATCCTATGTCTATTTCTACAGCACACCAACAGGCCTTGCAAATCGAGAGGAGGCATCTAGGTGGTTTTATGCAGAATATTAGGCAAGGAAACACGGGAGGAGGAGTTGGCATGAGTCATCCAAGTGGTGGAGGGACCATTGGGGCTGCCAATAGACTAGCAACTGCACCAAGGCCAAATGGTATCAAATGTTTTTCATGTGGTGAGATAGGGCACAGGCAGGCTGAGTGTAGAAACAGGGGGAAAAGAACCATGTTTGTTGATCTAGATGAGCACTATAATGAAGAAGAGGTTGTAAACTTGATAGGAGACCCAATATTTGATGTAGATGCTACAGATAAGGAGATCGTGGTTGGAGATGTAGGCACAACATTGATTATGCAAAGATCTTGCCTAACGCCAAGAGCTGTTGATGAGGAGTGGCTATGAAATAATATCTTCCATTCTACCTGCACTACTAAAGAGAAAGTTTGCAGGTTTGTGATTGATGGGGGTAGTTGTGAGAATATAATCTTAGTATAAGTGGTTTAAAAATTAAGAATTATGATTGTCAAGCATCCTAAGCCATACAAATTGGCATGGTTAAAAAAAGGGGGCAAGGTAACAGTTTTAAAACATGCCTTAGTGTCCTTTTCTATCTGGACAAAATATAAGGATGACGTTTGGTGTGATGTGATAGCCATGGATGCATGTCATCTGTTGTTAGGGTGACCGTTGTAGTTTGATAGAGGTGTGATTCATGATGGGAAGGCTAACACCTACAACTTTATGTTTGAGGGAACAAAAATAACACTAGTCCCTAAGAAGGATTTTGAAAAGTCTAAAACAGTGCAGGGTGAAAACAAGGGCTGTGTTAATTTATTAACCCTGTCCCAATTTGACAAGGTAGTGCAGTAATCTGAAATTATTTATGTCGTATTCGGGAAGATGTTAGACCAAGAGATGATGGTTCCTAATGTAGTTTTACCACTTTTGGAAGAGTTCAGTGGCTTGTTTCCAAAGGAACTACTTAAAGGGTTACCTCCCATGCGAGACATCCAACATTAGATTGACTTTGAACTAAGGGTAGCTTTGCCAAATCGACCACACTGCCGGATGAGTCCCAATGAGCATGAAGAACTGAGGAGGCAAGTAAAAGAGTTGCTGGCCTTAGGATACATTCATGAGAGCTTGAGTCCTTGTGTTGTTCCGGCCCTTCTAACACCAAAGAAGGATGGTTCTTGGCGAATGTGCGTAGATAGTTGGGCCATCAATAAAATAACTGTTAGGTATCATTTTTCTATTCCTAGACTGAATGACTTACTTAATCAACTTAGTGTGGTCATGATTTTCAATAAACTAGATTTGAAGAGTGGCTATTATCAAATTTGGATTCGAGCTGGCAATGAATGGAAAATAGCCTTCAAGACAAGAAAAGGGTTATATGAGTGGTTAGTGATGCCGTTTGGGCTGTCAAATGTACCAAGCACTTTTATATGTGTTATGAATAAGCTTTTGAGGCCTTTCATTGGCAAATATGTTATTGTGTATTTTTATGATATTTTGATTTATAGTGCTAATCCGGATGAGCATTTATAGCAACTACGAGGGGTCCTCACTATGCTGCATAGAGAGAAGTTCTATGATGCAGTTAAAGAGTGTGCATTTTTCATTTCTAAGGTGCTATTTCTTGGCTATGTTATTTCTGGAAAGGGGTTATAGGTGGACGAAACAAAGGTTGAGGCTGTGAAACATTGGCCAACACTTACCCCCATAATTGAGGTGAGAAGTTTCCATGGATTGGCTTCATTTTATAGGCATTTTATTACGCATTTTAGCAGTATTATGGTGCCTATCACTGATTACATGAGGCAGGCTAGGAAGTTTGTATGGACTAATGATGTAACTAAGGCATTTGAGTTAATTAAAATACGCCTTACCACAACCCTTATCTTAGTGTTGCCTGATTTTAATTAACCTTTTGACCTACATTCAGATGCTTCGAAGGTGGGAATTGGGGCTATTTTAAGCCAAAACAATAGGCTGATAACATATTTCAGTGAGAAGTTAACAGGGGCTAGAATGTGCTATAGTACTTATAATGTCGAGTTCTATGCTGTTGTGCAAGCTATTAAGCATTGACGTCATTATTTTTTTTAGAAAGAATTTATTCTGTATACAAATCATGAGGCCTTGAAGCACTTGCATCGACAAGAAAAAGTTTCTACTAGGCATGCGAGTTAGGTGGCTTACCTTCAGAAATTCACTTTTATTGTGAGAGATAAGTCAGGGATTACCAACAAGGTGGTAGATGCATTGAAAAGACGAAAGACATTATTAACCTAAATGTCCATTTAGGTACCAGGTTTTGAATCCTTTGCAAAATTATTTGAGACTGATCCATACTTTTTTGTTAGTTTGGATAAGATTAAAATAGGCGAGCAAACATATTTTCTAGTGCATAATGGATTTTTATTTAAGGGCAATCAGCTTTGTATCCCAGATTGTAGCTTGTGTTTGAAGATTCTTCAAGAATTGCCTGGTGAGGGACATGTACATCGAGACAGAACTGTGCAATTAGTTAAGGCTCATTATTTTTGGCCTACCATTCGTAAAGAAGTTGAGAGGTTAGTGGGGAGGTGTCGAATTTATCAAATTTCTAAGGGAGCAGCATCTAACGCAGGTCTTTACATGCCTCTACCAGTTCCTTCATAGCCTTGGGTGGAACTCAGCATGGATTTTTTGCTAGGATTACCATGCACATAACGAGGTAATGATTCTATCTTTATAGAGTTGATCAATTCTCAAAGATGGTGCATTTTATACCATGTAAGAAAATAACAAATGTTGTTCATGTAGCTCAATTATTCATTAAGGAAATATATAGGCTACATGGTTTGCCTATGTCTATCGTTTCGGATAGAGATACCAGGTTCCTTAGTCATTTTGGCGTAGTTTGTGGAAGATGGTGAATACGCATTTGAATTTTAGTAATGCCTATCATCCATAAACATATAAAAAAACAGAGGTGGTGAATCGATCTTTGGGTAACTTACTAAGATGCTTAGTGGGTGAACATCTAAAGAGTTAGGATTAGAAGCTGTGTCAGGCAGAGTTCACCTATAATCATGCAGTTAATAGGAGTACTGGATTCAACCCTTTTGTAGTTATGTATTCAGTTATGCCTAGGGGACCCCTGGATTTAATTCCTCTTCCAGTAAAGACAAGACTAGATGGTAGGGTAACAAGTTTTGTTAATAGGTTATAGGAAGTTTATTAGTTTGTCCATGATAACCTGGTGTAGGCTACCTTCAAGAATAAGCAGGCTGTTGACAAGAAGAGGTGACATGTCGAGTTTGATGTGGGAGATTTTGTGTGGGCTTTTTTTACCAAAGAAAGATTTCCTATAGGCGAATACAATAAGTTATCTGCCAAGAAGATCGGGTTAGTGGAGATCATCTAGAAGATTAATCCTAATGCCTACAGATTGAAGTTACCTAGCCATGTTCAGACTACGGATGTGTTCAATGTCAAGCACTTGATTCCTTTTATAGGTGATTCATCAGACGAGTCAGATTTCAGGGTTTATTGTGCCCACCCTGGGGAGAATGATGTAGGTAGCATAGAGGAACAAGCCCTCTAATTTATGCAAAAATTTGAAAAATTATGATTGTGGCAATTTTGTAATTTTAGGCAAGTTCCAAGTATCGGATTTAGGCGATTCAAAAGCCTATTTCATATGGAAATGGGCCAATAGTTTGAATTCACTAACTTTGCTTGTGAGATTCATCGCTTTTCATCCAAATTCTATCGTTTAGGCCCTTAAATGGGCAATTTTATGATTTCCTATTTTTAGGGTTTTATTTTTCCTATTTTGTTTAGGGTTGTTTGAGGATTTATTATTTAAGCTTTCCTTATTATTGTTGGACATCAACTTTTATGATAATTCAAATTCTTCTTTTGTTTTCCAAAATTTCCTAAAATTTTGATGCCTATAGCCTAAGTCGCTATAGAAGATTGATTATTAGTAGTCATGCGTGATTCAACAATATTCAATTGTTATTATCCGCCCTTCTGCTACATCACTAACAATTTTCATAAATATAATTTGTTTATTAATTTTGTGTTTTTGAAATAGATTTCTTGAATTCACATTTTATATTAACTATACATACAAATATCTTTAGCTTTAGACAATAAGAGGTTAGTAAATAGGTGATTGGATCAAAATCTCTATGGGATGATATTTTTATGCTACTTATTGATACTGTGCACTTATAGTTTGTACAAATAAGTTTTTGGCATAGTTGGTAAGGATTTTGATAACATCATAATTGCTCTAATTTATGTTGGATTAAGGCACCAATTATTTATATTTTTGTTTTAAGTTTTTATTTCTTTTGTTTTATAGAGTTGATTTTAGTGTATGCATAATACCTAGAGATCAAGGAAGAAACCACTTTTATATAGATCATAGCCTACTAGGTTTGAGAAAGAGAATCATAGGCATTCTTGAGAAGAGTCAAGTACAATGGCTAATGTAGGTGGAAATAATGTTGATATAAGGGTCTTATTGGACACATTTGTGCCAGGGTTATAAGGTACACAATAAATCATTACAAGGCCAAATATTAAAGCCAATAATTTTGAGATCAAACTAACCTTATTACAAATGATAGGCATGTTGAATGAGGATCTGAATGATCACAAAGCAAAATTTTTAAAGATTTATGATACACTCAAATATAATGGTATGTCAAATGATGCACTACAATTGAGGTTGTTCACTTTCACTCTAAAGGATAAGGCTAGAGTATAGTTAAACTCTCAACTATCATGGTTAAAGTCTCAACTATCATGCTCTTTCACCAATTGGGATGATTTGGCTAGAGCATTTTTGGCACAATATTTTCCACTATCCAAGACAATAAAGGTGATGAAGGAGCTAACTTCATTTCAAAAATTTGATAATAACTCCTTTGGTGAGGCATAGGAGAGGTTCACATATTTGCAAAGGAACTACCCATATCATGGACTACCCAAAAATAAGCTGATTAGAACACTTTATAATGGAGTTATAAGTTCCATAAAAGACTCAATTGATGAAAAAGCGGGTGGGTTCTTGATGAGGAAGATAGTAGATGAAGCTGCACAGTTGCTAAAAATAATGGCATGAGATTATTGCTTATAGCCCTCTGAGTGTTCTACTCAACCAAAGCGAATGAGGAGGCTAGAATTTGACACGGTGACAACCCTTCAAGTTTAAATAGTTGCACTTACAAAGAAACTTAGAAACCTTACTCGTAAACCTAATTCAACCCCTACACAATTATTAGGTGAGTCTTATAATTTAATAGGCTAGTCTATTAATGATTTTGGTGTTTGTGATGCATGTTTAATGTGAGATGGTTACATGGAGCAGGTGAATTATGCTAGGAACCAATTTTACGGAAGGTAACCTAATAATCCATACTCTTGCACATATAATCTAGGGTTGCAAAATCACTTAAATTTTTCATGGAGTAATAATAATAATATGGTTGTGCCACTTTTCCAACCATCAATAATTTGCCAAGACAACAAGCACCCTAAGGATTTCAGCATCCATAACAAGATAGGATGGCTTCAGTGGAGAATATATTAGATAAATTCTTGGATGCTATCACTAATAAGTTATTTAATCAATAGGAGAATTAAAAGAGGATGGAGGCCAAATTTGATCAAATTGTAAAAAATCATTCTTCATTAATCCATAACAATGAGGTTCAACTAGGCCAGCTTACTAATGTAGTAGGGACAAGAGCATAAAGTAACCTCTTAAGCAATATAAAATCAAACCTCAGGGAGTTGAAGGCTATCACTTTACGAAGTGGTAAGGAATTAAAATCTCAAGCTAAAATTCCAAAAGAGGTTAAGGAAAATGAAGATGATCAATATGTCATGGTTGAGGATGTGCCAAAAGAGGAGCAAGTAAGTATTAAGGCATAGCAAAAAGAGGCCTAAAATTCCATACCTTTAGCCTATACACTAAAAATTCCATTTCCTCATAAGCTGAAGAAATATAAAGACAAGGAGCAAGTTTCTAAATTTTTGGAAATTTTTAAGAAGCTATAGATTAATATTCCTCTTGTTAAAACCCTTATACATTTGCTTAATTATACCAAGTTTTTCAAGGACCTAATTATAAAGATATGTGGATAGCAGGATCATGAGACTGTACCTTTAATAGAGACATATAACTTAATCATTTTAAAATAGATACCAATAAAATTGAAAGATCCATGGAGTTTTACTATTCCTTGCATTATTGTTACTAATGAATTCCTTAAAATTTTTATATGATTTAGGAGCTAGTATTAATTTGATGCCTTTTTATATTTTTAAGAACTTAGGATTAGGAGATGGAAAGCCCACCAACATGTCATTATAGTTAGTAGACCATTCAATTAAAAAACCATATGGAGTGATTGAAGATGTACTAATTATGGTAGACTAATTTATATTTCCTATTGATTTTGTTATTTTAGATTTTAAGGTAGATAGAACTTGTCCTTTAATTTTGGGTAAACTTTCTTAAATACTAGTAAAGCTTTGATTGATTTGTATGAAGGTATATTGACTCAAGGGTAGGAGATGAGTTTATTTTAGCTTTAAACTCACCACCTTAATAATGAAAATCAAGGGGAGTTGGTCAAGCTAATGACCATAATTTATAACTATGCACTTGCTTGAAAATTATTTAAATTTATTTCAGTCTTTTAGTTTGAGTTTTATTTAATTATGATAGTTTATTTTATGTGTTTTTGCTTATTATGTATTGTTTGTGACATGCTTGATTTTCACATTGAGGGCATTGTGAAGATTAAGTATGGGGGAGGGGTTTAACATTTGTATATGATAAGCATTTTATTTTTTTATTTTAATTTCTTTTGTTAGACTTTTAATTTTGTTTTATGTATTCATTGAATGTTGCATGTAAACACTTGAATTTTTGTAATTTATCATTATGTTAAGTTGAACACATTGGATGTGATTTTCTTGAACATGTGTGATAATCTCTTCAAAATGAGAGACAACTCTTTTAAAAATTTGAATTAGACCTCATAAGCTTTCTAAATTAAGCTTAAATGACAAAATCCAAGTTCATTCATATTTGAAAATCTTTAGACAAAGTCAGCATATACAGCTTTCATTGAAGGATGCACAACTCTTAGTATTTTAATGATATCTTATGCTAATAGATCTAAATAACATGATTTAAGATATTTTGGAAAGATGACTACTATAGCTATAACTTTCATGAATAATCCAAGCTCTAAATCTTTCTCTATTAGAGCAAAAATTAGGTTGCAAATCAAAGTTAGATCATGAACTACTTAACACAATAGTGTTTAAAGAGCAAGGCTAGGTGCATAGTCGTACCTAATTCAAAAGATCAAAGATTAAAGGACAAAAGAATGAAATAATTGTGTCATTTTATAAACATAGCTATGCTTGGATCACTAATTTTTGAGTCTGCAGAGAATGAGGCAGACATAACCATGTCAAAGAAGTAAATTTCCAAGACATAATCGTGTCGCTTGGGTGACACAACTATGTGCCCTAGAGCTACTGATTTTGGAAATTTCTTGTTAAGAACCTCCAAGGATTAGAACCCTAATGATTATGAACCTATAAATTACTAGCTTGGAAAACCAAGAACAAATTAAGTTTCAAAACCCAAGAATCAGATTGCAAGGTTTGGTTGATCAAGATCAGAACCTAAAGAAAACTAAGTTCTTTAAACCCTAACCCTTAATTCACCACAAGGATAGATTAATTCCTTGATAATTGCTTTATGCATTCAATAAGAATTCAAGAATTCAAGCAAATATGCAAAAGGACTAATTTTCATTCAATTTCCAATTTGTCTAAAACACACCATAAAGAGGGTTCTTATAACATCCTAACATAAGAAACCTTAATAAAACTATTAAGCATAATAGTAAATAATATAGTTTTGAAATTAAATAAGACATTTGAGCCCACATACTAGTCCACATTAGTCTTAATGTATTTGGACTTGCAAAACATTAAACAAAGCCCATTAAATTGTGTCTTCACTTGGGCAAAACCTAGCATGATCAATTGAACTTCCTTGACTAGCCCAATCTTGCATATAGCCAATTAAGGCTTCTTGTAGCTTTTTGGAACTTGACCTTGTAATTGGGCCTTGTGGAATGCTTAATGGATCTTTAGCTTTATCTTTGGTTTTCTTATTTTCCTCTCCATCATGCCCATCCTTAGCTTTATCTCTAGAAATTCCACCACCATCACCATTCTCAAGCTTAGCCATGTCTATATCATTCCCTCCTTCTTTAGGATGATTCATCCTCAAATCAAGCTCAACACCTACATCAAAAGGACTTAGATCAACAACATTAAATGTACCACTCACATTATACTCACCTTTCAGATCAATCTTGTAGAAATTGTCATTGATCCTCTCAAGGACTTTAAATGGACCATCACTCCTCGAACTTAGCTTAGACTTTCGTTGATTTGGGAACCTTTCCTTTAAAAAATGAACCCAAACCTAATCTCTAGGTTGGAACACCATTGGAATTCATCCTTTATTAACCCTTTCAACCACTTTTACATTTTGCTTCTCAATTCTCTCTTTAACTTGCTTATGTAGCTTTTTAACCAAATCTGCCCTAGAAGAACCTTTAACACTAATAAGCTTGTTAAGAGGTAAAGGTATCAAATCAATAGGAGTTAAAGGATTAATGCCATATATAATTTCAAATGGTAAAGTGTGTGTAGTGCTATGAATAGCCCTATTATATGCAAATTCAACAAATGGCAATAAATCCTCTTAAGATTTTAAATTCCTAAAAATCAAAGCACAAAGCAATTGAACCAAAGTTCTATTCACAACTTCAGTTTGTCCATCTGTTTATGGATGGCAAGTAATAGAAAAGAGCATTTTAGTGCCGAACTTACCCTATAGCACATGCCAAAAGTGACTTAGAAATTTAACATCTCTATCACTAACAATGGTCCTAGGTACTCCATGCAAATGCACAACTTCCCTAAGAAACAAATAAGCAATATGAATAGCATCATCACTTTTATGGCATGGTATAAAGTGAGCCATTTTATTAAACCTATCCATAATAAAAAATATACTATCTTTACCTTTTCTAGATCTAAGCAGACCAAGCACAAAGTCCATAGATAGATCTATCCAAGGGACATTAGGAATAGGTAAAGGCATATATAACCCATGGGGTTGCAATTTGGACTTAGCTTTCAAACAAATAATGCATTGACCATAAATCTTATGCACATCATGTTTCATACATGGCCAATAAAAATGCTCAATCAAAGTGTCATAAGTCTTTTGCACCCTAAAATGACTAATTAAACTGCCCCCATGTTCTTCCCTAACTAGTATAATCCACAAAGAACAATTAAGAATACAAAGGTGATTTTTCTTAAAAAGAAAACCCTTAAACACATAAAAATCATTAAAAATAGCCCCATTCACACAAGTTATAAACACATAAAAATCATTAAAATCATTATCACTCATATACAACTCTTTTATAAACTCAAAGCCTAACAATTTGGAATCAAAAGTAGTAAGTAAAGTATACCTGCGAGAGAGTGCATCAGTAACCACATTTTCTTTACCTTTCTTATACTTGATTACATATGGGAATGTCTCAATGAACTCCATCCACTTGGCATGTCTTTGATTAAGCTTGTCTTGCCTTTTGAGATGCTTCAAACTCTCATTATCTGTGTGTATGACAAATTACTTAGGCCTCAAATAGTGTTGCCATGTTTGCAAGGCTCAAACCAAAGCATAGAGTTCTTTGTCATAGGTTGGGTACTGAAGGACTTCTCCATTTACCTTTTCACTAAATAGCATATAGGTCTACCTTGTTGTATCAAAATAGCCTTAATTCCAAAGCCACTAGCATCACACTCAATCTCAAAGGTTTTGTCAAAGTTAGGTAAAACCAACAAAGGAGCATTACATAACTTATCTTTAAGCATATTAAAAGCATGGTCTTGTGCATCACCCTAAGTAAACCCAACATTTTTCTTGACAATTTCATTCAAGGGTGCAGCTATACTACTAAAGTCTCTAATGAACCTCCTATAGAAACTAGCTAATCCATTATAGCTCCTAACTTGGCTAATATTTTTAGCTATCGGCCACTCCCTAATTGCTTCCACCTTCTCCACATCAACCTCTAGACCTTTTGAACTAATAATAAAACTAAGGAAGTTAACTCTTTCCATGCAAAAACTACACTCTGTCAAATTGGCATACAACTTTTCTATCCTAAGAATTTCTAAAACCCTTTACTCATGCATGACATGATCATCAATGGACTTGGAATAAATTAAGATATCATCAAAATACTCAACCACAAATTTACTAAGACACTCACACAAGACATTGTTCATCAACCTAATAAAAGTATTAAGTGCATTTGTAAGCCTAAACGGCATAACTAACCACTCATAAAGACCATACCTAGTCTTAAAAGTTGTTTTCCACTCATCCTCAGATTTCATGTGAATTTGAAAATAACGAAAATGTAAATCAATCTTAGTAAACAAACATGCACCATGCAATTCATAAAACATATCATCTAACCTAGGGATAGGATGATTATACTTTACCATTATTTTGTTGATTGCATGATAGTCCACACATATTCTCCATTTGCCATCCTTCTTTGAACCAAAATCATTAGAATTGCACAAGGACTTATGCTTTCACACATATACCTTTTTGACATCAGTTCTTCCACTTGCCTTTGAAGCTCCTTTGTCTCTTAGGGATTACTACTATAGGTTGGTCTATTTGGTATGGCAGCACCGGGTATGAAATCTATTTGATGTTTTATCCCTCTTTGAGGAGGTAATCCACTTGGCATTTCCTTAGGAAAGACATCAGTAAACTCCTGCAAACAATTAGCAAACACACTCGGTAAGGAAAGATCAAGTTTAGTAGTATTCAAGTATGCATTTTATAAGTAACAACAAATAACATCTTACTTGAATGCAAGGCATGCCTAACTTCACTTTCCCTAGCCAAAAAACTACCCTTTGCCTTTGTTTTCTCTTTAGGCCGAATCTCACCCTTTGGGTTTTCCCTCTCATTTTTGTTATTTTCGACCTCACTTCTCTCTTTTTCTAGCTTACATTGGTCATCATACACTTCCTTAGGAGAAAGAGGTGTTAATGTAACTTTTCTCCCATCCTTCATAAATGAGTACCTATTTAGAAAGCCATCATGGATAGCCTTTATATCAAATTGCCATGACCTACCTAATAAGATATGGCCAACATGCATTAGCACGACATCACACAACACCTCATCTGAATACCTACCAATTGTGAAAGGTACAACAACCTACGTATTGACTTTGATATCGCCATAATTATTTAACCACAACAATCTATAAGGCCTAAGATGTGGAATCAGATTTAAACCCAATTTTTCAACCATTAAAGTGCTATCGACATTTGTACAATTACCACTATCAATAATAATAAGACAATTCTTACCTTGTACATGGCATCCTGTGTGGAAAATGTTCTCTCTTTGCTGCTCCAAGGCATCTTCTTCCTTTAATTTAACACTTAGTGTGCGCCTAGCCACCAAAAGCTCACCTCCTATAGGACCTTCAATGCAATCATCACTGCCATCTTCTAATTATGGTATCTCATCATCATTTTCACTCTCCTTACTTGTTGTTTCAATCTCCCCATTCTCTCTAGCCACCATTGTCCACCTGTTTGGACATTGTGAAGCAATATTGCCATGCCATAAGCATTTGAAACACTTAATATCTCTATTCTTTTCTTTATTGATTTTGGGTTTAGATGTGCCTTTGCTACCTGAAATGCTTTTCCCTTTGTTCTTATTGAAAATAGCCTTGTCATCATCTTTCTTGTCTTCGTTCCATGAATTAGACCAATGTGGCCTACCACTCAAAACACCCTTATATTCGAACTTAGTTGCTCCTCTAGGTTTTAGTTGCTTTTCCACCTTAATTGCAAGGTGAACTAACTCCTTAAGCTCCATATAATGTTGCAACTCTACCCTATCAGCAATCTCCTTATTAAGCCCACCAATGAATCATGCCATGGTATCTTCCCTATCCTCATCCAAATCAGCCCTAGTCATGAGCATCTCTATCTCCTTCAAATAATCCTCAGCACTCTTTGTACCTTGCCTTAAAGATTAGAGTCTTTGATGTAACTCCCTATGGTAATGTCTAGGTACAAAATGCCTCCTCATGATAGTCTTAAGTGCAATCTAACTATTAATAGGTTCTTCCATATTCGTCCTCCTACTAACCATTAACTAAACATACCAAACTATAACATACTCACTAAATTAGGTAACCACCAATTTCACCTTTTTCTCTTCTGAAAATTTATGGTAATGAAAGATAAGGTCAACTTGCTTTTCCCACTCCAAATATGCCTCTGGATCAATTTTTCCCAAAAAGATAGGAATCCTAAGTTTGATGCTACCTAAGTTCCTATCAACATCATCATAGTTCCCACAACCACCAAACTCACCACCAAAGTATCCTCTACCTCTACCACGATTTTTGTACCTCCTAGCTCCTTTACCTATGCCTCTACCAACCCTACCATAGGCTACATTATCATACTCCTCAAAGCCCTCATCAAAGTCATCCTCATTCACCCTAATTTGTTGCCTATAATTGTCTTGCACATTCACCCCTTCATTCGGCCTATTTCCCATACCTCAAGCAAGTGCATTAATTTGGTCTAGAATGGCTTATTGATTGGCTAACATTTCAAGTTATAACCTCTCCATTTGCTTATTCATATTCCTTATGTGTCATTGCATGCATTTGTGCCATAGGTATATTGGTAGTTGGCACATTATCACCTCTATTAGAACCACTTGACATGCTGCAATAAGAGTTAGTATGCAATAAAAAATTAAAAAAATTAAGGACCTCACTATCACTCCCTCAAGTGTTTACTCTCAATTAATTAGGTTGGTCACTCATGTTTCACACAATTAAAAATGATCACACAAGGTTGAAAACTCATACCACTCAGTTTTTTTTCAAGGATTCTTATATGAATCAATAACCACACATCAAGTTATTTCACTATACTTGCAAAGCACCAAGAATTATGATCCAAAAAGCTTAGTTGAGGCAAAATGCAAGAATCAAGAAAATCAACAAATAGCCATGCTTTCAATAAAATTAGGAAGAAAAACACAAGAAAACCTCAAAAGGATGCAAATGGCATATAAATAAATAATTTAAATGCAAGAAACATGAAAATTAGATGAAGAAACAAGAAAGATGCAATTCAGCTTGAAATTAAAAAAAAAGGAATAGTAACAAAAACAAGTGCTTAATGAATCAAGAATAATGAAAAACTCAAAAATGAAGTAATGGTCACATAAAAGGAATGAAAATAAGGTGCAAGAAATAAGGAATTAAGTTCAAGAACCAAGAAATCAAGTTTAAGCCTGAATAGAAAGTTCTAACCAAACAACAATAGAAATAAGATTTTAGAGCTCAAGAATGAATTAAAAACTTCAACTTGATGTAAAAGACATGTAATGATCATATTAGCAATCAAAAATCACAAAGAAAGTTTATCAAGAAGGAAGGTTACCTTTGTATGCCTTAAATGTGTCAATTCTGCCCAAACTTAAAAGACATGCAAAAAAGAGAATATTTGAAGGATAAAGATGAATTTAAGACTGAAATAATTCAAATAAAATGGTATATTTAGGGTTCAAGTCAATGGAATTCAATGTCCTACTGAATCTTCCTAAACAACCACCTAATCCTTATTTGTGTAAGATTGTAAAAATCTTCTTAATTTCCTCTTGAGTTGGCTAGCTATAATAGGAATCCTATAACAACCCTAATCTCTATATAAATTCACCAAGAATAAGGATTAACACACTAAACACATTTTCAAGCCAATAAAGACACAATCAAACCAATCAGACCTATTCCTTTATCTTTTTTTGGATACTTCAACTCTGATTTCATTTTTTCTTCTTCTTTTCTTTTTTTCTTTCTTTTTATTTTCTTTTTATTTTGAATCAGAATAAAAAAAACTACAAGAATAAAAAACTAAACAATGCAGAACGTAAAGAAAACAAGCAAATAACTTAAAGAAGGATAGAAAACCTAATTTAATAGCCAAAGCTCTTATACCAAATATTAAGAACCTCTAAGGATTAGAGCCACAAACCCTAATAATTATGAACCTATGAATTACTAGCTTGGAAACTTAAGAACAAATTGAGTTTTAAAACCTAAGAACTGCTTAATGTTGAGTTTCGTGATACAAACGCAGCGGAAAAATAAAAAATTTATCACATTCCCAAACCTGGATCCATGTAATTCGACTAGTTGATGAAGTATAGGATTTCAAGAATCTCACCAAGAAGCAGAAGAGAAAAGATTTTCTAGAAGGATGAGAGGAGGTTCACACCGGTGACACCTTACCTCGAGCCTTTTGCTTTGGTTGTTCGGATCAAGAAATCTCCAAAAGGATGTGTCCTCTATAGGTATCCACACGAACATCCCTTCACAAAATGAATTGGAGTGTGTGTGCTAGAAACCTCCTTGATTGTCTCATAAATCAAGAACAAGGGAAAAACTCTATCTTTGTTTTCTAAGAAGAAAGAAAACGAATTTGGAGGCAGGAAAAACCAGTGTGTGAAACTGTAGAGAATATAACATATTTATAGACTCCAAATTAGGATTTCACCTACTAATGACCTTTTGGTAATTTCCATTTATTATATTCTGATTTTGTTTTAAAAACAAATCAAAATAATATCTTATTTATTTATTTAAAATAACATTTATCTTAAATAAATAAACAAATAAATAAATAAATAAATAAAACACTTTAATTATTTATTTCCACAGAGTTTATTTTTGGGCTTATTAAACCCATATTCATTTTGGGCTTTTTTCTAAGTGTGTGACCCTGTAGGTTCATATAACATTGGTAGTGGGCCTAAATCTTTATTTAGGCTTACAAGTCATAAGCGGCCTCTAGCAAGACATTATGACTACCCAAGTCATATGAAGTTAATAATCCGACATAACCTAATTACAATGAATTTTATCGTCCCTTTATCTCATGATATCTTAATTGAACATAAGGCATAGAATGTCATCCTTATATAGTTTAATATTATGACTTGATTCCAAGTAGACTGAAAATGATAACTCTTTATCAATTCATTTCAGCATGGCCATGCATTTTTCTTCAGTCTATCTCATCAAGGGGCCCATAGATATCTTTCTCATATTAATGAGGAATAAATCCCTTCTAAATCACTCACATTCCTCACTTAACTAATTTCATATTCAACAACATCCTATTTAATCATCCGGTTAAAGACAATGTTAGAATGTGTCAAAACATAAAATAGCTATGTAAAAATCCATGATGATTTCAAGGTCAAAGGACCAAAATAAAATTACTGTGATGAGAAATACTTATGACAATAATCTATATAGTATTTTCATAGTGGGTCAATCCAGTACATGACCTCTCATCATGTACCTATGAGTTGACTTAATATCTCATATTCATGATTAGTAAAACATAACCTTCAGTCAACTTCATACTAGCCTTAATACTTTAATATTTATATATAATGAATAAATGGCTAGGGATAATTAGAATAGAACTCTTATTTTAATTTAAGGGTTTTACTATTAAGTCACATACTTGATGGCCTTAGTAAGAATTAACCATTCATATAATTATCATAAAATCAAATGATAATGAAATACCTCTTTATTAATAAAATAAGAAAGTCAATACATAATCCCAAATGATTGCTAGTGCATATCACTAACACTTAAATCATATTTTAAGGTTTGGTTGATCAAGATTAGAACCTAAAGAAAACTAAGTTCTTTAAACCCTAACCCTTAACATGCCACAAGGATAGATCAATTCCTTGATAAATGGTTTATGCATTCAATAAGAATTCAAGAATTCAAGCAAATATGCAAAAGGACTAATTTTCATTCAATTTCCAATCTGTCTAAAACACACCATAAGGAGGGTTTTTAAAACATCCTAACATAAGAAACCCTAATAAAACTATTAAGCATAATAGTAAAAATATAGTTCTGAACTTAAATAGGAGATTTGAGCCCATATGCTAACCCACATTAGTCTTCATGTATTTAGACTTGTAAAACATTAAACAAAGCCCATTCAATTATGCCTTCACTTGGGCCAAATGTAGCATGATCAATTGAACTTCCTTGACTAGCCCAATTTTACATATAGCCAATTAAGGGTTCTTGTAGCTTTTTGGACCTTGACTTTGTAATTGGGCCTTGTGGCATCCTTAATGGATCCTTAGCTTTATCTTTGGTTTTCTTGTTGTCCTCTCCATCAAGCCCATCCTTAGCTTTATCTCTAGAAATGCCACCACCATCACTATTCTCAAGCTTGGCCATGTCCATATTAGTTCTCTTTAGGGTTTTTTAAAGAACAATATATAAGGAGAAGTCTTTTTTAAAGAGATAGAGAGAATTCCAAGGGAGAAAACCACCGAAGAACATAAAAAAAAAAACCCTAGAATATTAAATAAACAAAAAGAAAGTGAATATTCAAGATTAATTATAAATATTCTCTTCTCCTTCTTCTCTTTCTTATACTTTTTATTATGGGTTTTTCTTGTGAATTGTTTGGGATTACTAATATTATGTTAAGGTAAATTTTTCTTTGTTAGGGATTAATAGTCTGAACATGATCTAGGCTTCCTTTTTTTAATATATTCATTAGTTTTTGAATATTGTGTTTATTGTTCTTAAGGCTTTATATTGCTTAGCAATCAATAACATGATTTTAATTGCAATTATGCATTAAAAAATGGTAATTCAAATAGACTTATAAACACAAGTTTAACTTAACTCAAATTAGAGATAAATTGAGTTAATTAAATTCCCTTTAAGCTATGCTTCATAATTCATGATTTTTATTTTTGGGTGATTAGATTGCAATGAGAGTTGGGGTTTTATTACCTTGATAGATAATTGTGAATTTAAATTAATTGATCCTTGAGAGAGATTAATTAATGCTTTAGGAAAACATGGGATATGCATAGCTAATTGAGTAGTAAATTTTGGTAGTTTAGTGATTGTGAGATGATTTAATTCATAGAAATTTTCATAATTATAATTTATTTATTAATTTTATTTTTTTAAAGTAGATTTCTTAAATTCAAAATTTATATTAATTATACATACATTTATATTTAGCCTTAGACAATAAGAGGTTAGTAAATAGGTGATTGGATCAAAATTTTTATGGGATGATATTTTTATACTACTTATGAATACCTTGCACTTGCGGTTCACATAAACATAAATAAATTTAGGCAATCAAATGCTAATTTTATGCTATCAATTCTAATTTGACTTCCTTCTCATGAATCCCATTGATTGCTCATTTTAACACTCTCCCTTATATTGATGTGTAAAACCCTTCATTGATTATCCATCAGTCCTTTTTTCAAACGTATGACACTTTATTGATAGCCAAACATCTTAATGGCAATTAATGTAATTAGTTTGGAAAGATTAATGATTTAAAAATAAAATGAATATTTTTTCCATTTCAAAATGACATTTAACATAATATATTCTTTAAATGGCATGTTCTAAACTTGGAGAGCACTTTTTATGCCATGTGTCTTATTAAAGATAAGGATGATAAGGTGGACACTTGCAAGACCCACTTTGACCACCAAAGGCCAAAATTTTAATGTTTTGAGAAATGGGACCTATAAACATGCTACAATTTTGAAAGATAGTTTCAAACTAAAATTTGAGTTCGGGAGCTCGATTTGACCTCTTAAAAAGTCTATTGACCAAAGTTTAATTTTTTGTAATGCCTTAGGTGAGTTCGTTAAAGCTTTTTTAAAAGCCATGTTTAGTTCTTTCACTTCCAAGGATGCATAAGCATTATCTATCAAAGAAGCTCTTAGTTGGCTTAACTCTCTCCACCTTAATCGCTTTGTTTTGGAATTTGATGCATTATAGGTTATGAGATGCTTACATAATCTTGATCATGTTGATTGTTTAGGTTTAATTATTGATAATTTTTGTTTCCTTTTTAAACACTTTAATCAAGTGTGTATTCATTTTGCTTATCAATCTGTGAATGAGGTAGGTCATCTTTATGCTAAAGCTGTTCGTTCTATGTATGATCATGTGGAATGGGGAATAGCCCTATGTATGTACTTACTCATACAAACTCTTTAATGAAATATTTTCCATTTTTTCAAAAAAACAAAAAAAATTTAAATTTAGGCTTATGGAACAAACACAATAATGAAAAATATACAAAATAGACACAAAATAGTCCTTATTTAAGACTTTACTTATTAACTTAAAAGAAAAGACTTATTATAAGTTCTCTCTCTCATCCATTAAAATCTCTTTCTCAACCTAATCAAGGTTCAGTTTTATGCAAATAGGGTTTGATTAGTAATCAAGTAAGGTTTTGCTGTCATGAATGGTTTTAAAATGACTTAAAAATCATTTTACTTTACCAATCACATTCATTGGCGAGATATTTTCTTGATTTCATCATTAGCCTTAAAAAGTTTTAAAAAATGACCCCAACAATTTATCCTCTACTTTGGAAGAATTTATGTGTCTAACCAATAACAATTGGTTGTAAGTTTATTGATTTTAATGTCTTGGTTTCAACACATAAATTCTAATAAAGCATAAAACAAACTTTAAAGTTCAGAAATCATACTTGAGTTTATTGTTGTTTTGTCATTCACCTTGGATTCCTATGAACTCAAACTTGAAAACACATGTTAGTATTAAAAATCAAAACATGAAATTAAATTAAGAATGAGTTATTGTTGATACCCACATTTTGATAGTTCCCCCTAAAAATTTTATGATAAAGGATTCTTGTCAATCATTCAAAGGAAGCTTCTTCGGGAGTCTTCTCAGTATGCTCATACTGAGTGGAAACCTAGAAAAACCACAAAGAAAAAAAATGTATATATACTAAACCTATACCCAAAACTGCAAAAAAAAAAAAACTCATTCGGTAGCCCAAAAAGGACTATAAAAAGGGAAGAGCCCATAGGGATGGGCCAACCCATGAGCTTAAGTTGATGGCCCATGAGTGTGGGATCATGAGCCAAACTCATGAGTTAAAATGATCCATTTGTCCCTGCATGGAATCATTGCTAAAGGCGTGGGATCAACATCATATACCTATAAAAATTCATTTTTTGCCTTTTTTGAGAGAAAAAAAAGAAGAAGGGAAAGGGGCATACACTTCGAGGCAGGCATTTAATGAAAGAAAAACCACTATTTTGGAGTCCTTTCTCACTCCTAACACATTTAGAGACCCATTTAACCAAATACTTAACAAAAAATCACTCTCTTTGTCTTTCGATTTAGACCATTAAATCCAACCCAAGCCACATCTTTGTCAAAGCAGACATCTAGGGTAATTACTTGATCCCTCTGAGGATCTCCATATTATTTTTATTATTAAAAATAATCATTTTTGAATTTCATGATGATTTATGGAATACCTAGGACTAGGTTCAGACTTCTTTGACCTGAGCCTATACAAGTTGGATGAGTTGGTCACACTAGATAAATAATTGATCCCTCTCCAACTCTTGAATGCTTGGTGTAAGAAAAGACCAAGCAGTTTACCATGGGGGTGCATTTTTTCGTGCTATCTCTTCCTACAATACTTTATCGCATCTCATGATAAGCTAAGGGATTACATGATTTTATAGTTTATGGAAGGTGTTGAATGTGGAATGACGCCCTTCCCTCTAATCTTAACTGAGACCATTTATGGTTTGGACGAAGTGAGGACAAGGAGATGCTTCACTTTATTGAAAGCTCGTTACTACTCCAAATTTGGCTTTAAGAGAAGCTCAGCATTCTAGAGAAGCCTATTGGGAATTGGTTGAAATATTAACCAAGGCACCATCAATACAGACATCTCAAGAAAGTTGCCAGCAACACTGCACATATCATATTCGAAGAATGGTTTAAATGGATATATTCCATTATAGAGAGTCAAATAACCTGGTCATGTTAGAGCATGTGATTGTTAGAATATATATGACTTGCATGATGATATCCAGGTTTAGGTCATGCACTCACTACTATCCAACATCAGTGGCTAGGCAGTTCAGAGCTAAGTAACGCATACCATCAGACCCTGCAAGCTTTACAAGTAAAGACCTTCTTTAAAAGTTCATTTATCATTTTTGAATTACTTAGCATATGAGAGTCATCCACCACTTTGATAAGAGTGAATGGGATGACACAACAGATGATGAGTATAAGTAATAGGTAGACAACAAATTAGATCACTTACTTTCATCAAAAGATTACATCATCTATGCTTGATGCATTCTTTTAGTCAATTTAATTTCTTTTATGTTATGTATTGCTAATATATTTAAATCTTTTAATATACTGAACTCTACATTTGATGCATTAAAATCTCACTTGTGTGATGTCATTTATGATAATGATGAGCATTTTATTGAACCTTACATGAGCATTTTTTACATTCATTCCATTAACACTGAACCATTTAATATGGGTATGGATGAAAATTCTTATATAGTGCATAGTTCAAAGGATGCTACCCTTGAGGAAAGGAAAGAAATAGAAAAATATTAACAAAATATTCAAAATTATTCACTTAGACATATGATGACATGCCTAGCATCGATTGAGACATTGCTCAATCCTGCTAAAAAGGGACACAAAATAGTGAAGTAGAAATTATGGAGATTGAGACCTGAATCGACATAGTTGGTAAAGAAAGACATAGAGAAACAAATTAAGGCCAAATTCTTAGAGGTAGTGGATTATCCAGAATGTTTAACTAATATGATTTTAGTGCCCAAGAAGGATGGAAAAGTAAGGATTTATGTAGACTATATGGATCTTATCAAAGCATGTATAAAGGATGACTTCCCCTTGCCTCACATAGATGTATTGATTGATAATAATGCTCCATGCACCATGTACTCTTTTATGGATGGGTTTTCAAGATACAATCAGATCCTTATGGAAATCATTGAGAAAGCTAAGATTGCTTTCATCACTAAATTGGGAATGTACTATTATAGGGTAATGCCTTTTAGTTTAAAGAACGCAGGTGTAACTTATCAAAGAATGGCCATAGTAATGTTCCATGACATGATACATAAGGAATTATAAGTCTATGTCAATGACATAATGGTGAAATCAAAGACTCAAGAAGAACATCTGGTCACAATGGAAAAATTTCTGCAAAGGGTAGATAAGTACAACTTGAGATTGAATACTAAGAAGTGTGTGTTTGGTATAACTTCAGGGAAGATGTGGGGCTATATAGTTAGTCAAAAAGGAATTGAAGTTAATCCAGAAAAGGTAAAAGCAATCCAAGAAATGCCAATGTCAAAAATTGAAAAAGAGATTTGTGGATTCTTATGAAAATTAAGTTCATCAGTAGATTTATAGCCAGGTTAACTGAGGTGTCTGAGCCTATATTTAAGTTTCTTAGGAAGAATTAGCCAGTAGTGTGGAATGAATGATGCCAAATTGCTTTTGACAGAATTAAAGACTATCCCATGAATCCTCCAATTCTAAGACCCCAAAAATTGAAAAACCTCTAATTTTGTATCTAGCAATTGAAAGGAACACAATAGGAGCTATGCTAGCCTAGCTTTAGATGACCAATTAAAAGATAGATCTCAAGTTTCCTTATGACCTTACTATAATAATTAAGATCCAAGGATGGAAAATGTACTTTGACGTAATAGTGAATCAGTTTGGAGCAAGAATATGGGTAATATTGTTGACTCCAGAGAATGAAGTAATCCTGATAGCAAAGAAACTAACATTCTGGGTTACAAATAATGAAGTAGAGTATGAAGCATGTGTAATGGGAATGGAAGTACTATTGGCCCTAATAGTTATGAAAGTGGAAGTTTTGAGAGACTTAATGTTAGTAATCAATAAGGTAACAGACGAGTGGGATTTGAAGGAGCCACACATAAATCCATACTTAGAATATTTATAGCAGTTGAAATAGTTCTTTTAGAAATGCATATTCATTCACTTGCCTAGAAATCATAATCAGATGCAGATGCTCTAGCATCGCTAGCATCAGTTTGGGATGGAATAACAACTATGCCAATGAAGTTGCTTGTACTACTGAAGTCTAATCAATCGTGTCATAAAACTATGAAATTAATGGAGAAAAGAGCATATCAAAAGCCTTGTCTATGACATATAATAGTACTTAGATAAGCATGAATACCCTATAGGTGCAACTAAGATGGATAGGACAATCATTAGAAAATTAGTAATAAAGTTCGTTCTTGACCAAGGCACTTTGAACAAGAGGACTTTGGATGGGATGCAACTGCGTTGTTTAGATGAAAATGAAGCAAAGAAGGTAATGATGGATGTTCATAAAGGAGTTTATGGTTCGTAAGTGAATGGTACAATTGCTAGCCAAGAAAATAATAAGACAAGGGTTCTTTTGGATGATGATAATTAAAGATTGTGTTAAGTTCACCAAGAGATGCCATATGTCAAATTCATAGAGATATCAACCACCTTCCATATTTAGAATTAAATACCATGTCCTCTCCTTGGCCATTCTTAGTATGGGGACTTGACATCATAGGAGAGATTCATCCTACAGCTTCTAATGAACATAGATACATCTTTATAGTAATTAATTACTTCATAAAATGGGTAAAGCTGAATCATTCACCAAATTAAGGACAAAGTAGGTAGCCAAGTTTCTAGAGAAGAATTTGTTCTATAGATATAGGATTCCTCACTAATTAATTTTAGATAATGGGGTATAGTTTCAAGGAGAAATATGGCCACTGCTTGAGAAGTACAAGGTAAAGTAGTACAAGTCATTGCCTTACAGACCATAAGCCAATAGGGTAGTAGAAGCAACAAACAAAAACATTAATAAGATCCTTTCGAAGATGATTAAAACCCATCATGATTTGGCTAATAAGTTACTATTTGCTTTTTATAGGTATTGCATAATAGTGAGAATGTCTACAGGGGCAACTCCTTTCTCATTGGTATATAGAATAGAATTTGTACTACCAATTGAAATGGAAATGAAATCGCTGAGAATGATAATCAAAGATGACTTACCTGAGGTGAAATGGGGAGAACAAAGACTAACGCAATTGAATCTGATTGATAGTGAGAGGTTAAAAGTGCTATATCATATTTAGCTCTACTAAAGAAGAATTGTAAGGGCTTTTGATAAGAAAGTGAGACAACATGACATCAGAGCCAAAGACTAGGTATTGAGGTAAGCTAAGTATAATGCAAAAGACATCGAAACCTGAAAAGGAAAATAACGGAATGAATTCTCAAAATGGGTTAATGTTGATCATCTAAAGCATACTACTTATTAAAAAAAAAGAAAATGAAATGATGATGAGAGGTAAAATACTTAATTAGATAACCTAAAAGGGGTAATTAAGGACAAGGGTACTATCACTCTGAAATATTTGATGTGCAACCATGCTCATGATAAATGCTACTTAATGTGAATGAGAAAGATTATTAAAGTTGCATATGTTAAGAAGTAAATATGCCTGAATTAATATTTGTCACTTGTATAGGTAAAATTTGCATTTAGAGTTCATATTTTTTTTAATGTAATATTTCCTTTTCTTTTGCAATTGTTGTAATGGAACGACAAGCAAAAGAAAGCAAAACATAGGAAAATCAAAAGACATCAAAACCATCATAAAAGTAATCTCAAAATATTCGAAAAAAAAACATCCTTAATATTGTCAGAAGAAGAGAAAAGGAAAATAGGGGAGATCAAGGCTCATCCCTATCCTCATCATTGTCATCTTCATAGTCATCAACCTCACCCATAGGTCCACTTATGCTAGGTCCCGTGCCATAAACTCTCAATTCTTCTAACTTAGCCTGTAACCTTTAAATCTTGCTCTAGTAATAAGCGGTCTCCTGCTTATGAGTTACCTCATGTTGATGAAGCCCTTCATTGCACTTTTGCATTATCCTCATGTGCTTACGCTGCATCATAAGCATACATACATTAGCATACAATCATGACATACATGTATACACATTACACAAGTATAGGGAAAAAAATGAAGAAATACTCACATAAGTCTCCATAGAATAATGAACACGATACTTCATTAGGCCTTAAGTGCACCAGTACCAGTACTCAACTATCTCCCATATAACCTATAAACAAAAGTATTTAGTGAATGATAAACCAAAAGCAACAGAGTAATAAAGATAGAAACTCACATGGGTAGTGTTTTTTAGGACAAAGGGCACAAGATCGATAGATACGGGAACCACGTGAGTCATTACTCTGCCATGGAGGCTGTACTCCCTAACCACCAAAAGCAGAGGCAGTGCAATGATTCCATAAACTATTTGAGCAACCTCATAAAGGACAGCAACAGTAATGCCAACATCCTTTGTCCCACTAGAGCTCTCCATAGCACCCATACCTCCAGCCCTCTTTGAACAAGGCTGTTAAATACAAAAAAGAGAAGGTTAGAACAAAAAGAATAATAATAATGGCCAATGTGAAGAAGTAGCAAGAAAAATGAGACATACTCGATGAGAAAAAAAAAAGAAGCGCCAATAGATGGAGTTAGAAGAGCATGCGCAAGACCTCTAATAGAATTGTTAATTAGCCAAGGGATAAGGCTCTTTACTTAGGTCACTCCCTTTGACTCCTAATGCATTTGATGATTAGTCCCGACCAATGCTCCCTCCAAAGTAGGACCCACCATATCCTTCCTCCAAAATATGTTAAAGGAGGAGCATGAGGAACCCGACATGCAGTAGGCCCTCTATGCTAGTTAATGATGTGCTCACTAAGGTACTAGGCAAGATCCATAGGAGCCACAAATAGAATCCTCCTACCAGTGATCCTCACAGGTCCTTGTATTACTAGTGAAAACATTATGGGGCAATTCTCCCACCACTAATGGAGATGAAACTGCAGTTACAAAAAGAAATAAAAAATGAAATATAGAATACTTAAAATGAAATAAAGAAGAAGGCAACAACTAGCCTTGTCAAAGGTGAGCTCTGTTTGAGTACCACGAGCTGCCTTCAAAGTCTTTACAACATCACTTTAGTTGTTTGTAGTCCATATAGGAAAGTGTAGAAATCCCTCTTGTAACCCAAAAGTCATACCCCGAGGGGTCAAGATGCAGAACTTGAAGGCCCAGATCTGTAGACTCAAATTATAAATAGCCAATCCATATAAAGAATAAAAGAAAGATACGAAAGCAACAAAAATAACTCACATTAACTACTAGTGGCACACAACAAATCCGGGTGCTATCCCTACATGCATCATCTAGCCCATAAAGAAGATAGCCGAAAGTAAAAGAGCCCCAGTCATACTCCCTCATAGCTTCAAGATCTTAAAAGAGGGGAAGCAGCCAGAAACCACTAATGTTGTTCACATTGGGAAATACCATAACGCTCATCAGATAGAAGACAAAGCACCTAGCCCGTCACTTAACATAAAATGGTCCCTCTCCAATTACTGCTTTACATGCCCGCCAAAGATGCTCGTGTAAAATCAAGCCACCTTTGCTGACTTTAAACTTGGGGCCATAACTAAACAACTGATTACACAATGCTGCCAGATCATCAAGAACCTTAAATGGAATCCACTAACCAAATAATGAAAACCCCATGATGGTAGCGAAGTTGAGGGGCATGATTGTCATCTCTTTGAACTGGAAGTGGAAAGTGTGTTTGCAGTCCGACCATCTCTCAATCAAAGCAGTCATAGCAGCCTACCAACTCCTCAATGTCTTATAACCATCCAACAGTCTATCCAATAATCCATCAAAATTAAGGCCACGCACCTATGTTGCACCTCCTGAAGAAACTCTCGATAAAGCCTCTTAGATTTAGTGAAGCTACTAAGAAGCACTAGTAGAGTCATGAGATCCTAAAAGGGAAGTTAACGGCAAAATAAATCTTCACTAAAAAATTTCTTCCTATCTTTAATAATAGACACTAATCATTGTTCTACTTATCAGTTGTAGGTAATCGATACCAACATGTATAGAGCTAAAGCTAAGCAATAAGGTCCTAGCATGCAACCTAGAGAATTTACAATATTCAAAGGCAAAGTAAATGAACTCTACATCACATCAAGACATGCTAAGGGAAGTAAGAAAAAAATTAGAGTACTTACCCATTAATGATGGAGCATCCAAACATGCTCCCTCATGTTTAAGACTAGTGGAATCTTATGGCCCCGAGTCACCTCGTGTCTCGTATGGTGAGTTGATACATGTTTTTTATGAGTAGCATAGCCTACTGTTGACCCTTTAAAGCATCTAAACCCAACACATCCAAGTCAATCTTGAGATCTGGGGGGACATCCCCAAAAGCATTATCACCACCTCTTTGCATAGGTATATGAAATTGAAGAAACCCTAAAAAGGTCTAGAGAATCATAAAAGAAAAGATAGAGAAAAAGAATGCAAGAATGATGAAAAAGGATGAACTTAGGCCTTTTATAGGTGCTAGCTTCATGGGACTAATTTGGGACTGCGAGCATGGGTTTGCTTCCACAAGCATGGGACTACTAACCCAAGCTCATGAGTTTATGGTCCCACCTACGTAGGATAGACCCATAAGGCCATTATAGGCCCGCTAAGGCTCCCGAGATGGGTGCTTCGACCTCCCAAAGCTCTAGAGAGGCCCAAAAGACATTGTTAAAGTCTAGACACTAACCTAGGACACCTTTAAGAGTTAAGAACCCATAACAGGAGCCCAAAAGTGACCCTACAAGGCATAAAGGCATTAGGTAAGTCTTCTGTATCACCCTATTTTAAAATCTTCAAGTGTATCCATATATTCAAGCATCCACACTGGCACTTGTATTCCATAGATAATTTTTTTGTGCTCTAGGAGATGAACCCATACAGGAGAAGGGGCATATATTAGAGAAAGACCAGTCAACCTCGATAATGACCATCTCACCTTGATGAAATTTTTGAAAATTCCTAACTTTAACCAATAACTTGGAGCTAGGATTCTCAACTATAATCAATTTAATGCTTAACGACCTCATAAAAGATAGAAAATCCACTAAAAGAAAAATTGCTAAAGACCGAGGCATTTAGGTTACCTATAATTATCATGTTGTGCCCTTAAAAAGATTTAAATGCAAAAAGAAAATAAAAGCAAAAAAAAAAGGATAAAAGGAAGAAAAAAATAAAAAAGAAAAAAAAAAGGAAAGAAATAATAAAGATCATACTTGACATATTCCAATGCCCAAACCTTGAGTAAGAGTATTCAAATAACTCTTTGAGAACATTCATGTTGAGTGATAAAAGGTGCAGAATGCTTAAGAAGAGAAAGAAGTATGATCAAGCATTTACCTCTAAAGGGATAACGTGATATTAAGGGCTACTTTATACGTCACGGGTACTTAGTGACCTCATTTGGCAAATCTCTTTCTAATCAAGGGGAACATTTGCTCTTCACTTAGTAACCCAAAACATCCTTAGCGAAGAGCTGCTAGTTAAACCTAGAAGAAATAACAAAAGATCTTACCAAAATGAGACGGTCATGGCCAAGGATGATGCAAAATCCCTGGTACATACTCCTCACTAATACAAATAAATCAACAAGAGCACAAACATAATTTACATGCATAATTGTTTTGGAAAACCAAAATTACACCATCTTGATGTCACATGCATTATAATCACACAAAAACACTCATATTTGAAGACCGAGTTAGGTCATATGGTGTGCTCTACATCCCGGTTTCTTTGAAATTAGGCACTTGAATCTCGGTTAGGGATATATAGTGCACCCTCACTTATAGACTAGTAAAGGCAATAATGGGTCCTCACTTATGGCTTGGTAAAGGCTGCAGTAAACCCCTGCTTGTGGCTTGGTAAAAACTATATAACAACATTGATAAAAAAAATTTCTTGCACTTACTCCCTATACATTGGCAATAGCCACATGCATGCGCAGCACCTTCGTAAATGTTTTCACCTCACTATTTTTAAAATTTCTCCATGTGTATTGGCAATAGCTTTTGCATGCACAACACCTTTATAAAAGTTTTCATCTCACTATTTTTAAAACTTGCTCCTCGTGCATTTAGCAATAGCCAAATGCATATGCAGCACCATCATAAAATTTTTCATTCCATGTGTTTTCAAAACTTGCTTCCCATGCATTAACAAACAACAACTTAATTAACACTTATGAAGCAGGGTCAACTATTGATACTTAAATTTTAACAATTCTTGCCAAAAATCTGAGGATGAAGGATTCCTTTTAATTAGATAGGGGAAGCTTCTTCGAGAGTCTTCTCGACGTGCTCAGATTGAGTGGAAACCTAGAAAAACTACAAAGAAATAAACAAATATACCAAACCTATACCTAAAACAGCAAAAAAAACCTATTTAGAGGGCCAAAGAGGACTAAAAAATTAAGGAAGAGCCCATGGGGATGGGCTAACCCATGAGTTTAGGTTGATGATCTATGAGTGTGGGATCATGAGCCAAACTTGTAGGGCAAAATGACCTATTTGTCCTTATATAGGACCATGATAGCATGCACGTGGGATCACTCCCAAGAGTGTGGGATCAACATCCTTTACCTATAAAAATTCATTTTTCCCTTTTTTGAGAGAAAAAAGAGAAGGGAAAAGGGCACACACTTTGAGGTAGATGTTAAGTGAGAGAAAAAACCACAGTTTTAGAGTCAATAAGTATTTTTAGTGGTTAAAATGAGCTCCTGAAGTAAAATTTAAGTATGAAAACTGTCATTTAAAATTCTAATGTGTTAGTGCATCCCATTTAACAAAAATTAAAGCAGGGAATATTTCATTTTTGTAATATACTAAAACAAGTGTCAAGTTAATAATGGAGAGGGATATTCTTTTATGCTAAAACCTTAATGTTTGCTAGCTATTTACACTAAATGTCACTAAGCTTGTTTGTTTATAAATAGAAGGTACTTGAAAAAATTTAGGACTAATGAAAACCTTGGAAAAGCACCTAAAAACTCTATGAAAATGCTCTTGAAAATTCTCTACCAAAAACCTTTAAAAATCAACAAAATTAAAGAAAGTTATGCCAAAATAAAGAGAAAAACCACGTAAGCCTTAAATTTCTCTTTTTTCTTATCTTAATTTTTCTCAAAAATAGCAAGACCACATCTCTAACAATAAAAAGCATCTCCAATAACTTTACCTTTGATTAATCAAATCAAAATCAATATCAAACCTTACTAAAAATACAACTTGATCTTTTATATTCCTCACAACTTCTCTTCAATCAAGTCTAGTTTTTTGTGAGGTCTTGCCTAAATTATAAGGCTAAACACTTTCTAAAAGATCACACTCATTGATTCTCATCTCAATTCTTAGATTTAGGGCTTTATTTTGATTTTTTTTAAGTGTGATTTTCATGCTGTCTATTGATGGATGGACGATTTTCATTAATGAATAGTTAACTGGCCATCCATTATGTAAAATCGATTATTGATGGCCCTTAGAAAGGCTATCTAAGTGGCAAAACCAATTACAGGCATTCCAAAACTAGCCATTCATATCCTCTTTGACTCACATGACTCCTATAATGATCTAAAGGGTTTTAAAGGGTTTATAGTTGTTCATACAACTTCCTAACCCTCCCTAAAAGTCCTAGGATAATGAAATTGAGGTTTTTAAACACTATTTCCTATTTTCAAATGATTTTGTTTTGTTTTTTTAATCTTTCAACCTTTTTCTTATTAGTTTTCAAAAGTGATTTTAATTCTTACATTTGATTGATGATTGTGCTTATGATCTTTGCTAATTGTGTATTGATTATTTTGTTGAGTTTTCTAATGATTTATTAGATTAGTGACTTACTTTGGTTGTGATTCTTATTTTGAGTCTTGATTTGTAAGTGTTGTATTCTTGTTGTTGATAATCAAAATCTATTATTATTGTTTTATACCTAGACACATGTTGATTTTCTTGATCATTATAAATTTTGAGTCTTGTGTCAATAGTTGTTGATTTGTGAATCTTTTTTGGTCCTAAAAGTGGTTTGTGTTCTTGTAATGTCCTTTACATGATTAGTATCTTGATCATTGGCATGTGAAGAGTTTACTTGAGTTTATGTGCCTATTTGTGTTATTCATCTTTTCTTTGATTGTGTCTTTAGTATTTGCCTTCTCGATTTTTGAATAATTAAGCGATGAGTAATATTTCTTTCCTTCTCCTCTTATTTCTTTTGCATTGTTTCATCTTCATGCATCTATGTGAATGATTGCATATCATTACTAAACATGTATTCATTTCAGATCTTTTAGATGCAACCTTGCATGCATCCCAAAATTTGCATCATCTTGCATACAGCTCGACTTCTATGATACATCATTACGTGCATCCTAAATTTATTTAATGCTTATGTGAATCATGCATTTGCATTAGCATCACACATTGCATCTTATGTACCCCTCTTGTTACCAATCTAAAGATCTTAATCTCAAGTACTAACTCCTACTAACTTCTACTAACCCTTGCTAATTTTTTGTGTCTATATTTTGCTTATGTCTTGTTTTGATCTCCAATCCTCATCTTTGATTTCTTTATTTTGATTATTATTGACATTTTATTATTTCATGTTATTTATTTGCTTATCATCATTTACATTGTTTATTCTGGTATCATATACTAAAAATAAACCAATATGATACTTAGGTTCACTTGTATATCTAATAGCTTTGTTTAAGATAAACTCTTTTATATGATTTCTTATGATGAATGTCATTTATTGTATATGATTATGATGGGTTCTCATTTTCATCTTTTTCACTAAAAAGCATTCTCATCATTTTCCTTTTAATAAAGAGGTTATCATGCCTTTCTTTTCTTTATCTCATCTTAATTTCTTATTCTTTGCAAAAATTAATTTCTCATTATGATTAAATCATGCCCATTTTTCACATTTTATTTAATGAGGAAATTCACACTTGCCTTAATTAATAAAGAATGGGTTTTTATTTATATTTACCAGTTATTTTCTACTTCAAATTTGATTTCTCATTTTCTTCATTTTTCGTATTTCATGGCTAAATAATATTTGTTCTTTTTCACACCATTTTCCATATTTTTCATGATTAAATTTTACTATTTCTCCATAAAAATATTCTTTTCATAAATCTCATGTTTTGGGATGCATTTTTTTATTGAATGATTTATTTTCTTTTATTTCATAAGAGTCATTCAAATGCAAAAATATTGATCACAATTCATACATAATGATTTTGGTTATGTGTTCAATAATTCTTACATCCAAGGTACAAAATTGACATTTTGAGGCCTAACTTGATGAAAATTCACATTATGAATTAATGGTTCACAAATGCCTCCATAAATCATTTTTAGTTGTTTTCCCAACATTGTTTTTATTGTTTATTTGATTTAAATATTTTCCTTTTTTCTTCATTTCAAATTAAATTGTTTTTATGGCCTCAAAATTTGAAATATTTGCTGAACTTACATTTTCCAAGGATATGAGTACTTATGTTTCAATGTTCACTTAGAATCCATGTGGTTAAAAGTCCATCATTCCTTGCCCTTAGGATTTATTTTGAATTTCTTTTGTTGATTCATTGCCTTTAACGAAGTGATGTGCCATACTGATGCTTCAAATCCAAGGCTCCATCTGCGATCACTAAAGTAAGAAGCTGGAGTAGTCTAACTTTAGTGAGATGATGCTAGAACATTGATGAAGAGTTTGCAGCGAGAGTCCAGGTTCATATTGGATTTTAGCAACAGTTGAAGAGGCAATTGGAATTGAAATTTTTGGTCTAAAGATTAGCTCTGATGCCATGAAATTTTTAGAAAGCAAAAATAATTCTCATTCCTTGAAGCATTGTGTGAGAGATATGAGGAGATATATGCTGATCACAAAAAAAAATCAAATACAGAAACTATACTCCTCAATATTACAAACGGTACAGAGCTAATTAAGGGCCAAAATTAGTAGCTAATTTATTTGAATTGATTTTCTAAGATACAACAATAAATTCCTTGATATTAGGTGTAGAACTATGATCACTTTCCAGGTTAAGTGCAGCAGTGGTGGTTGTTGCTTGAATCCTATCCTTTTCATTCAGTCTGGTTACAATCTTCCAAAGCAGCTTAGTGCATCTCTCTCTCACAAGCTGTTCCAACTTTTACCTTTTTCATGCTCTCTAGAAACGTATTTGGACCTTAATTTTAACCCCAAAGGTAAAAATCTTCCTTCGGCAATTTTCGCATGACTTTGTGCCTTGAAAACAGTTTTTGGTGGCGAGAGGAATTCAACTTGATGATGTTTATTTCAAGATTGTACATAGGTGAGATGTGTTTGGTGGTCATCTCCTCTGGCCTTCCGAATTGCTCAGCATCCTCATTAAATAGCTTTTGAGTGGTTTTTATTTTTGAAGTCTCAGCTTAACGGTTTCAGTTGGCATTGGTGGCTCAAACATTATGAAATATATAGTTTGTTTGTAATAGTTTTTATTGCTGTAATCAACTTGATAGTTTTATTTCTAGTTGATGATGAATTACTCCAAGCTAGCTCAACCAGTTGCTCCATTTTTCATGTTGGAGTTGACTATGTGAATTGGTGTATAAATTGAATATAGATGTAGCAACCTAACAAGCCTCTAACTGGTCAGAGTTTGGTGTTGTTGTTCGAAAATATGAACGATGGATTATGCTTTTAGCAAGTAGTTCGCAAGTTTCCAGTCAAAGTTGATATGAACCCTACTTATAATAGAGATAAAACGCACATATAATTTTGAAATTTAATTTAAGGATCATTAAATATAGGTTGTGTTGATGAAGCTACAAGTTTGCAAGTTTCCTGTGAAATTATTCTTGCTCTTGAATCACAAGCATTATATCTAATATTAATTGAAGAAGCTAAATATATTTTTTAAAAATTATTTTTAGGTCATTACAAAATAAATTTATTTATTAAAATTCTTTTTCTCTTTTTTAGAAAAATGTAAAAGAATATTTTCATCTACCTTTAGAATGAACGAATATATTCATCCACCTTTAGAATAACTTCAAAAATTAATTTGAATTATTTTCATAAAATTTTAACTTTTTACATTGTTTTATATCTAGAAGGCTCCATATTTTAATTTTAGTTTTAATTTATTGTCACAAATTTTAGGACATCTATATACTTTTAAATATTCTGTCACTAATTCTATTAGTGTTCCTTATTTTTCTACAGATTATATCTGTCGCTCATCTGTTACAAATTTTTTTAACGACGGATTTAATCGTCACTAATCCTCCTATTCTTCATAGAGTGACAGAATCATCTACATATACAAGATACAGAAACAACAACCAAAAAAGAAATAAAATATTGAAAAGGGGAGTGGAATCTGATAAAATTCTTGATCTTTTATGTTTGAAAGATCAGAGACAATGTACACTTGTCGGCTTTGGCATTTTAATGCGGGGCTGCAAATCTAAAAGTATTTAGGATGAGTTTCTAAAACAATTGATAGATGATATAATTGCTTATTTTTTACTATTATTAGGATTTAATTTTTATTTTTAATTTAGTATTGATTAAAATTTGATTTTTTTATATTGTTAGGAATTTGATTTTCTATTTTAATCAGAATTGTCTTTACTTTATTCCCTAATTAAAATTAGGATTGATAAGTTTGTGTCACCCTATAAATATATAAGTCTTATGACTATGATGAGTTAGTTTTTGATGAATTTTAATAAAATTGTCTATTTTTCCCAATTTTTAGGTATTCTTTGAGAATCAATGAATTTTCATGTCTATTATTCTGGATATTCTTAGACTAAACATATTAATAGAAGATTATTTTCCAATCATTCGTGCGCGAATCAATAGATTACAATAGCTATCCCATTTAACCCTTTATTCTTTATTTTATTTTATTTTTGTTGAACCTTCAGTTGCATAAGTTGATATCAAAGCTAAATTGATCCTTATTAATCATAACGAGAAGATTACAATGGGATGATGATGTGTATGATTGTGATTTAGACTCAGTTTGGGAGATTAGTGACGACGAGGAGAAAGAAGAATATCATGAAGAGAACTTATTTTATGATACTGATGATGGTGAGAATGCATATGCATTTATTGGAGATGAAACAATATTTAATGAAAAAGATGAGAGCGACGTTGAAAATATTGATTTCATTAGCATTGATAAAATCCTTCATTCTTACATTCCTTTAAAATCTATTTTGAAGGAATTACAAGTTGAAGATGAACTTATGATGTTCTATGCATCTATGAGCAACTTTCTTTTGCAATATTTAGGCAAATTTCGAGGCAAATTTTTGTACCCTGGAGGAAATGATGCAGAGCAAAAAGTTTTGGAATGAGTTTGCAAAATAATGGACAATATATATAATTTTATTAATATTAATATTATTATTAATATTATTATTATTATTATTATTATTATTATTATTATTATTATTATTATTATTATTATTATTATTATTATTATTATTATTATTAATAATAATAATTTAGCATTGTTAGGAATTTGATTTCCTACATTAATTAGGGTTGCTTTTATTTTATTTCCTAAATAAAATTAGGGTTTGTGTTACTTTATAAATATGTAAGCCTTAAGGCTATTAGAGTTAGCTTTGATTAAATTTAATAGAGATTTCTATTTTCTCCAATTTTCGAGTATCCTTTGAGAATTAACAAATTTTGATATATATTATTATGGGTATTCTTAGACTAAACAAATTAATAGAAGATCTTTTTTTGGTCATTCGTGCGCATCAATGGATTGCAATAGTTATCCCTTTTGTTCCTATGTTCTTTATTTTATTTAATTTTTCCTGAACCTTCCACGACATCAATTGGTATTAGAGCCGAATTAATCCTTATTAATCATGCCATTAGAGTATTATAAAGAAAGCTTATTCTATGATACTAATGACAATGAGGATGAAAATGCATTTATTAGAAATGAACCAATATTCGATGAAGAAGATGAGGGCGATATTGAATATATTGACTTCATTGGCATTGACAAAATTCTTTATTCTTATATTCTTTTAATTTTTATTTTGACAAAATTACAAGTTGATGATGAATTCATGATGTTCTATGCATTTATTAGCAAAATTCCTTCACAATATTTGGGCAAAATTCGAGAGCAAATTTTCTCTACCTTAAAAGGAATGATGCGGAGCAGTAAGTTTAAAAGTATTTAGGTTGAGTTTGTGAAACAATTGACAGAAGACATAATTGTTTATTTATTTATTTATTATTATTAGGATTAGGATTTGATTTTTATTTTTAATTTAGCCTTGATTAGAATTTGATTTTCCTACATTGTTAGGAATTTGATTTCCTACCTTAGTCAGGATTGCCTTTATTTTATTACCTACTTAAAATTATGGTTGGTAAGTTTGTGTCACCCTATAAATATAGCTATAAATATGTAAGCCTTATGACTATGATAAGTTAGTTTTTTTTATGAATTTTAATAGAATTGTTTATTTTTCCCAATTCTCAGGTATTCTTTGAAAATAAATGAATTTTAATACCTATTATTATAGGTATTCTTAAACGAAATAGATTAAAAAAAGAATATTTTCTAGTCATTCATGTGCGAATCAACAAATGGCAATAGTTATCCCTTTTATCCCTTTGTTCTTTATTTTATTCTATTTTTGTTGAACCTTCCACTGCATCACATTTTCATTAGCTTTAGTAACGGAGAGACATAGTCCTCAATCACCTGTTATTTTTATCGCTTATTGATAAACTTGTGAGCAATGATACTGATATTTGTTGTAAGATAAAGAACCCTTGTTTGGTAAAATTATTGATGAGAGAATGGAACTTAGATCCAAGATTCTAAACAACGGCCATAATCCTCTTTACTAGATATGAGTCCCAAAGTAATCTATTCTAATGCTCTCACAAAACCTCAATTGAAGATTAACCTAGTTTAATTTTTTCGAAAACCCAATTAATAAACTAAATCAAACCCTTAAAATTTAAAATAAAAACATAAGAAACAAAAAACTAATTTTTAATTACTTTTAATTGAAGTTATGAGTAGCTACCTTATTTTTGTCTACTAAAAGCAGCAAGCTTTTAAAGCTAAGGATTTCTTTTAATTAGTTTGCTGGACGGAAATGGCAACGAAGAAGAAGAAGAAGAGAAGTAAGCGGAAAATAAAGAAATAAACTTAAAAAGATTTTTTCTATGAACTTCTCTCCTTTGTGAGAGCTATTTTTATTATTTTCACTTCTTTTTGAATTCATTATGGTCTATCTTCCTCTTCGATTCTCATCTATTTCTAGTTTTAAACTTATTTTATTATGAGAAGTGCTCCAATGGAGGACAACCTAGCAAATCGATATCTCTTTACTAGTGAAAAAGAGGATCTTCTACTTGATATAGAGCCTCAAAAAAACATTTCAAAACAATTAGAATTGTGTTTAATACGCAAATTCTTAACTAATAGAGCTATTAGTTTCAAATGAATGCAAAATCGAATAACAAACATTTAGCATCCTGATAAGGGGTGTGTATAAAGGAGTTTCTGATAATCTTTATATTTTTTAATTCTTTCATATGGTGGATTTGTTTAGAATTATTGAGAGTGGTCCTTGGTCTTTTGACAACCATCTCTTAATTCTTTATCATCATAAGGGTGGGGAAAGTCCCTCTTCGGTACCTTTATTCTATCTAAACATGTGGGTTCATATCTATGATCTACCTATTAGTTTTATGTCAAAAAAGGTTGGCAAGCAATTCAGGGATTTCATTCGCTAATTCATTAATTATAGTGATAACAATAATTCAAGCATTTGGCATTAATACATCACATTAATGTCTGAATGGATGTTAGAAAACCTCTTAAGAGATGGAAGAGGATAAGTAAACCTGGCGGTAAAGGCTCACTTATCACTTTCAAATATAAAAAGCTTTCTAACTTTTATTTTATTTGTGGGTTGATGTTTCATACTAATAGCAACTGTGATAAAATCTTTGAGGCTAATGAATAAGAATTAAAATGTGAATGGGGACCTTGACTTAGGGTTTCGACAAGGAATTTGGCAATGAAAACTATGAATAAGTGGCTGTAGTTTGATTTTGATGATCAAAATTTGGAAGGAGGGAATAAAGATAAGGAAAAGGCGAGATTTATGGATTTTTTAACTTCAAATTCCATGCAAGAGATGGCCAACAACTTACTTATCCTAAGGAATTTCCTTTTCACTCTCAAAGACAATCTCTATAAGTAGGAAAAGGTTTATCTAATGAATGTAACTATTGTTACTATTCTAAAGTGGACATGGGCGATGTACAAGAATTAGGCCAAAAGGAAATGGTCTTTTGAAAGTACAAGAAAAGAAAAGAAGAAGGGAGTGTTTTGGGACTTCTACATAAAAGGAGCTTATGTTAATTAATGAGCAAGTTAGTTCTGGGCTATTAAAAAAAACAGAGGGATGCAATTTCACTTAATGGCTATTTTGGTATCTCCTCTTCCAATAATTTATCGACGGAACCTAATAACTAGGCTTGCTAGTTGCCATCAAACTTATCAGTTATAACTGTTAAGGTATATGTAACCCTTGAGCAGTTCATATATTAGGTGACTTGATTAAAACTTAACTTCCTGATCTCATTTTTCTGATGGAGACATTAGTTAATTCTGAGCATATTAAAGAGCTTAGGGTGAAGTTTGGTTTTTTGTATAAATTTTATGTGGATAGATTAGGTAGAGGAGGAAATTTAATTGTGTTATGGCAAGGCTCTTGTAATTATGAAGTGAGTAGTTTCTCTAGTAATCACGTTGATAAACAAGGAGATTGGAGACATTTTTGCTTTTATGGATTCCTTGAATGCTCACGACATCGAGAGTTTTGGAACTTAATTATAATGTTGGATAACAAGTCTCCCTTTCCATAGTGCATTGCCGATGATTTTAATAATCTACTCTCTCTTTTTGATAGAGTTGATCTTTATCTTCACCCAGAATCTTTAATGATGGGCTTTCATGGCACCATATTAGATAGTGGTTTGCATGAAATTGATTTTTGTGGAGCTAAATTTAATTGGGAAAAGAGGAGAGGTTCTAAAATTTGGGCTTAAGAGAGGTTAGATAGATCTTTTACAATGGACTCTTGGCTTCTCTTATTTTTGAAATGTAAACTATCTACTCTAGTTGTTTTCATTTATGACCATCTTCCTATTCTTCTAAGTTTAGAACCAAAATACAGAGGTCAGTTCTCTTACTCCTTTAGATTCTAAAATGTCTACTGAAGGTAAAGGATTTTATTAATAAGTTGCATGAGGTGTTTCACGACTTTATAGAGGAAGGACTACAGATTAAACTAAAAATGAGTACTAAATTTATAAAGAAGTGGGGTTATGATTTTATGCTGAAATTCAAATATAAAATTAGGGGCTATAAAGCTAAACTAAATCAGCTTTGAGATAGTAAAGAAGCTTTAGATGTTCAAGATTATAATAATTGTAAGTAGTTGTTAACTAAATTATTTGAATAAAAATAGATTTTTTAGAAGCAATGGGAAAAAATGAATTGGCTTTCTAAAGGTGATGCTAACACTCAATTCTTTCATGCTTTTGACTCGGTGAGGAAAAAATTTAATAGAATTGTGCAACTTCAAGATGCTAATGGTTTATTAACTTAAGACTAATAAGAAATGGTTAAAATTATGGAGGATTGTTTTATAACTCTACTCTTAGCTTCAAACCTTTAAAACTCATCAATTTTTGAAGTTATTAAAAGAAGGGTAGATGATACAAACAATCCTACTTTAATAGCTCCATTTACTTTTAATGAATTCTCCATAACCATTAAACAGATGCATCTTGACAAAGCTTTAGGTCCAGATGGACTAAATCTGGCTTTTTTCTAGCACTTTTTGGAATGACTTAGGAGAAAATATTTTCAAAACTTACTCACAATGGTTGTACATAGGGTACTTTCCTACAATCTCTAAATTGTTTTACAATTGTGTTGGTACCTAAAAACATGATGATAAAATTAGGATTTCATGCAACTTGGATTCAGTGGATTATGCTTTTATGTTAAGACTGTCTATTTTATTCGATTAAATGAAGATATTATTTGTCCCATTATTTTAAGTCGTGAGTTAAGGCAAGGAGATCCTCTTTCTCCTTACCTTTTTATTCTTTGTATTGAAGTTTTATCAACTTTAATTACTTAGACAAAAAATAGAGGGTAGATTCATGGTTGTAAAGTTTGTTGAAAGGCTCCAAGTATCTTATTCTTATTATTTGCATATGATAGTTTCTTATTTTTTGGAGGCTTCAATTGAGGAATGTGGGATCATTACGAATATTTTGGTTAATTATGAGAGTTCTTCTAGCAAAACTATAAATTTTCAAAATTTCAGCATCATGTTCAGTCCAAACATTTTTGAAAACTTAAAGAAGGATATTTATGATGTGTTAAGAGTCTCATCCCCAATTAATATAGGAAGCTATTTTTGTTTACCTTCTTTAATTGGTAAATCTAAAAAGGCAATTTTTAGCTTTTTGAAGAATAGGTTATGGAAAAGGTTGAATAGTTGGAACTTGAACATGCTTGTAAGAGCAGGTGAAGAGATTTTACTTAAGATAGTTGCACAAGCTATTTTAGCCTATATAAGCACTTTCTTCTTCTAGTCTTTTATTTGAAGAACTTTATAGAATCATGAACTTTTTTGGTGGGGATCTAAAGCAAATGGTAAATGGTTTATTCATTGGCATTCTTAGAACTTTTTATGCAAAAGAAACAAAGAGGTAGGCATAGGTTTTAGAGATTTACATATTTTTAACCTTACTTTACTTGCTAAACAAAGCTATCATTTTCTACCTAAACCTCACACTTTGGTAGCCCAAATTTTCAAAGCAAAATATTATCCAAATATGAGCTTCTTTAATTCTACACTTAGAAGTAACCTAAGTTTTGTATAGAGTAGTGTGTGGCATAGGAAAGCTATATTAGCTAAAGGATGTAGATGGCAAGTAGGTGATGGTCAATCAATTAATTTATGGCATGACCTATAGGTGTGAAATAGTCCCTCTTTCAAGTTGTAAACTAGGTGTCTTATAGGTATAAAGTCTTTAAAAGTTTATGATATTTGCTTTAAGGATAAAACATGGAATATTAACTATATTCAATCTTTGTTAAAGCCATTTGATGTAGCAGTTATTTATAGTATGCAGTTGCCTCTTAAAGCGATTCTGGATTGTCTGGTGTGGTATTTTTCCAAGAATGAGAAGTACTTGGTTAAATCAGGCTATAGAACCTGCTTACAGGATGGTGGAGATATTGCTTTAACTCATGGTAGAAGCTACATTAGTTTATGGAAGATGCAATTACCTCCTAAGATAAAATATTTTTATGGAGAGCATATGATGGTTGTCTCCCCATTGGATCACAGCTCATCGTTAAAGGCATTTTGACTCCACTTTCTTGATTGATGTGTAATTTAGTTGTTGAGCATTTAAGACACTTATTCCTCGAGTGCCCATTTACAAGAAGCTATTGGGAACTTAATGATGTTGATGGGTTAATAGCCGATACTGAGGATTTTTAAAATGGTTGCTTTCCTTGTTAGGTTTCTCCCTCTATAGATTTAGCTCAGAAAGTTGCAATGACTTTGTGGGCTATATGGAACTAGAGGACCAAGCTATGGAGCAATATATGTTTAACTCTAGTGCCAATAGTTATTCATGGTTCCCAACTGCTCAAAGAATGGTCTAATGCCAAGTCTAAGTTCCATTATAATTTATCATCATTGGAAGCTTCTTCTATTTCTCATATCTGGAGTAAACCACCACAAGGCTGTTAAACACTAAACACTTTAATAATTCTTAATTAAACTCTCTCAAAAACACTCTTACACACTTATAAGCTTTGTTTTTTTACACTTTTTCTTCACTCCTTTTCTTTGATGCATAAACCTCTATGTAAAAGGCCCTATTTATACTAATAGAAAATTAATCCAAATCATTCAAATAAAAAAATACAATTAAATCCTAACCATACACTTAAAAGTAATACAACTCACTCCAACTAATTTTAATAATTACTCCCCCTTAAACTTTTTTTATAATACCAAGTGTGTTTCCCCGTCTCACAAAGTCTTATTTCTTTAATGGCTTGGTGACAATATCTGCAATTTGATCTTGAGACTTCACATATTCTAGTTTCACATCTTGCTTCATAATGCATTCTCTTATGTAATGATACCGAGTATTGATGTGTTTGCTCCGATCATGATACATTGGATTCTTGGCTAAAGCTATTGCTAACTTGTTATCGACACGAATCTCTATTGGTTCCACTTGTGACATGTTCAATTCCTTTAACAAATTTTAGGGCCAAATTGCATGACTGACACATATTGTAGCACAATGTACTCAACTTCATATGTTGATAAAGTGACAATTGGTTGCTTCTTTGACATCTAAGTGAAAGCAGTGTCTCCTAGGAAAAACACAAAACCAGTTGTGCTTTTTCGATCATCGCTATCTTTGGCCCAATCATTGTCACTATATCCAACGAGCTTGTAGTCATCAAAAACTGAATAATATATGCCAAAATCCATTATACCTTTGAGGTAGTGAAGATTTCTCTTTGTAGCCTTAAAATGAGTGATTGTTAGAGTCTCCATATAATGACTAACAAGTCTTATTGCATAGAGAATGTTGAGACTTGTACAAGTTAGATATTGCAAACATCCAACTAGACTCTTAAAAAGTGTTGGATCAACCTTTTCTGCTTCATCGACTTTAAACAACTTGATTCCACACTCCATCGGTATGTTTATTGGGTTGCAATCATCCATCTTGAATTTCTTAAGGATCTTCTTTATGTAGCTTTCCTATGAGATGAAAACCCCATCTTCCTTTTGCTTGACTTCAATGCCGAGGTAGTATGCCATCAATCCAATATCCATCATCTCGAACTCCATTGTCATTTCTTTTTTGAAATCTATGAACATGCTAGGGTTGCTCCCGGTGAAGATCAAATTATCCACATATAGGCACACGATCAAGATATCTCTATCTTTTATTTTAAAATAGAGGGCATGTTCATATGGACATTTGATGAAACCACTATGTTGAAAATACTTATCAATTCTACTATTCCATGCTCTGGGAGCTTGCTTCAATCTATAAAGAGCATTCTTCAATTTTAGGACTTTGGATTCTTGTCCTTTGACTTCATAGCCTAATGGTTGCTGAATGTAAACTTCCTCTTCAAGAACTCCATTTAGAAAGGCATACTTTACATCCATATGGTGAATCTTTCACTTATTTTGAGTTGCTAAAGAAATAATCAATCTCACAGTCTCTAAGCGTGCAACAGGAGCAAATACCTTATCACAGTCAATTCCAGCTTTTTAACTGTAGCCTTTAGTAACTAGCCTTATTTTATGCTTTTTAACCTCTCCTTCTGCATTTTTCTTTGTTTTGTAAACCCATTTGACACTAATTGGCTTATGTCATTTTAGAAGAGCAGTGAGTTCCCATGTGTCATTCTTTTCAATGGGTTTGATTTTATCATCCATTGCATTTCTCCATTTTTCATCTTGTGCAACTTCTTAGAAGTTCATGGGTTAGAAGTTCATGGGTTCACAAGCAGTAAAAAGATAAAAAAGAGTGAGATTTTCAAGTCGATCAGTCACCTTATAGACATCTTCCAGACTTTTTGTGTGTTCTTTATTTCTTTCAGGTAGGAAAGATGGCAGTGAATTTCCTTCATTACTTTGCATTGGTGAGGCAAGTGGTGTTATGTGCTCTTGCTGATATTCACTTAGTTGTTGCATTGGTGTTTGTTCTGTTTCATCAATATAAGGAAAGAAGTTGAATTTATCTATGGAAGAGTTGAAGTCTCATTCACCTTCTTCGTGAAACATCACATCTCAGCTGATTACAAACTTCTTACTATTTGGATTGTATAGTTTGTATCCTTTTTAATGAGTAGAATAGCTGATGAAGATGTATCTTTCACTTTTTTAATCAAGCTTGGTTCTTCTTTCATATGATACATGAGCATGGGCTAAACTTCCAAATACTCTAAGGTGAAAAATTCTAGGCTTTTTGCAGTGTCTTTCCCTAAACACTTCTTATTGGAGATCGGTTGGATAGGTAGACTGTTGTAGCTACTGCTTCACCCAAAATTGTTTAGGTAAATGTTTACTTTTGAGCATGCTTCATGCCATATCAAGGATGGTTCTATTTTTAATATGAACCCTAAAAGGGATCAACAACGCCTGAATATGAAGAATTCAAGCTAATTAGCTTAATTTCCTATTATGAAATTAATTAGCTTGATTGGACGAATTTTTGATTTATTTTCCTATTTTGAAGTCAATAAGTCAAAGTCAAAGTCAAAGTCAATAAGTCAAAGTCAAAAAATATTCCAAGTCAAAGTCAACAAGTCAAAGTTCGTATCAGTTTGGTATCAAAGCCAAACTTCAAGGTTTGGTTACGTATCCTTTATTTTTTTATGTATTATCTATTCTTTTCTTCTTCTCAAAATTTTTTATAAACCTAAAATTTTTAAAATTTTTACAATTATGTTGTGATATACATTTTAAGAAAAAAATTATCAATGTTAATCATTAGTTTAAATAATTTTTTATTAGTCAACTATTAAAATTAAATTGATGAATAAAATTTTATTATTGAAGTATTAAAATTAAACTACGAATAAAATTGGTGGATTTTTCATTTGTATATCATTTGATTCTAAATTTTTTAAAATTGTTAAGTCTAAAAAATCGAAAAGAATTTTAAATTTTTTTCTAAAAATTATTATATAGGCTTAAAATTTTTTAAAACTTTATAATTAGATGATGTATCTTTTTTAAAAAAAAAGTTATCAATTTTATTTATTAATTTAAATAATTTTTCTTTAGCTAACTATTAAAATTAAAATTTCAAGGATTTAATTGTAATCGTTTTTAAAATAATGTCTAATATGATCCAATTTTAGAAGGAAAAGTTCATAGTACCAAAAAAAAATTTTAAATTCAATATTAACTTTGGGATACATTTGAGAGTTCAATTTGACACTTTAGCCCTTTTTTTTTTATTGATTATCATGGCTAGATAAAAAGATATTTTAGTAAAGAAATATAAAATAAAAGTGTTCTAGTTGGCCTATTGAAAGCACATGATATTAGGACCAACTTTATAAAAAAATAATATTCATCCAAAATAAGTAAAATATATAAATCTATTTTAAAATTTATTATTATTATTATTATTATTATTATTATTAAAGTATGACTTATACTATTTTTAAATTGAATTTCAAAAGCAATTATAAAAAATAAAAAGTGAAAAGCAGCCCTCAACCACCAAGCGGACCCTTAATATAATGAATATATATATATATATATATATATATATATATATATATATATATATATATATTAATGAAATCCTTTTTACTATATTCATTTTTTATTTTCACTATATTCAGAAAAAGCAATTTCCTCAAAAAAAAAAGAAAAAAGAAAAGAAAAATCAATAATACAATATGATAAAAAAAATTATAATAATTTAGAAAGAGATTTATTATGTTTATTTTTTGCTCAGTGAGATAATCTTAATTCATAAATATATTAAATTTATAAATTAAAAAATAAAATATACCTTCTAATATTAACTGAATAATACTTTCAAAAGATTATATAAAAATGAAAAAAGTACACTGTACACTATATTTTGACCAAAAAGATTATATTTACGGTTTCCTTTTTTTTTTTTGAAAAATATTATTAGTGTTTCACATAACATGATCTTCCTTTTTTTTTTTTTTTTATCATTTTATAGTATTTCTTATTTTTCCATTTCTTCACCTTCTAATTTCATATCCAACAACAACGAGAACCAACAAGAACAAGGAGAAACAGAAAAATTTTCAAGAAACTGCACCATGCACATTATTTGTTGGAATCTACGACTAATAAACTCAACAATATGAATGTAATTCTTTTTATTCAACTAAAAATAGAAACAAAGATCATGTTTGGTACAAATATAATGAGACAAATTTTTAACAGAACGCATTCAACTGAAACTTTTTGCTAATAAAAATTCACTAAATGTTCCAAAAGTGCTCACATAAAATTTATGAATTCTATTCCTTCATATTTATTTTCATGTCATATAGAATACATCAATGCCGTCAAAGGAGTAACTAATTGGTTTAGATACGCACCAAAAATAAATAAATAAATAAATAAATAAATAAAATAAAAAATTTGTAAATAAAAAAATTTGTTATGTTTTGTAAAATACAGACAAACAGAGCATTTCAAATTTAGTTTTTGTAGGTCCTTGTTATTATTATTATTATTATTTTTTGGTTGTTCTATAATTGTTGTCAAGTATTTTTCCTCTATTTTTAATTGTTTGATTTCTTTAAATATTACAAATTTTTAAGTAGATGGGTGAGGTAAAAATTTTAAAAGTGAAATATATAATTTTTTATTAAATAAATTTAATGAATATGGTTTTTTATTTGTGAAATTATAATTTTTGTTGTTGAATATTCATTATAATTTAATGAATATGATTTTTGTTTTTGTTGTTGATTTTTTTTATTAAATAAATAAATTCAACAAGACAACAACCATAAAATTATTTTCTAAAAAAATAACAACCAAATGACAATTATAAGAAAGTCAATCATATTTTTGACTCCTAAAAAAATCGCCATACAGAGTTAGAAAAAATGGAGGCCCATGTTATGGTCCTCCGTATCCAAAAGCTGTTGGACCATCAGAATATCCCCAAGTAAAATGTAGATAAAATTTAGCATAGACGAAGAAAAAAAAGGAAAGGGACCTTTCATAAATATATAAGAAAATGAAAAACTTTTCAAAAATATAAAATACATAAACAACTTTTTAAAAATACATAAATATAGAAAAACTTTTCAAAGAAAAAATAAAAGACCGTAGTTTTCAAAAGAAAAAACAAATGACCCCAATTTTTGCAAATATTTTGCAAAAAACCGTAGTCAGTGTAATTTTCCCAAAAGGAAAGAAAAAGGCTTTGCCTAAGGATACAAACCTTGTCTTTCAATTGATTGCTAATTACTTCAATTGCATCAACTAAAAATATAATAAACAATAAAGGATGCAAAATTGAGTATAAAAAATATAGAAATATATTTAGTAATTATTCCCAGAAAATGAAGAAAATATATGTAGATATATACCTGCAGAAGCAGCATCAACTGCATCATCTTTGGGGTCTTCAAAGAAAAGAACAAGTTTTGTGCGATAATCAGAATTGGCAGAGTAGAAATCGTTGAGTATATTTTTATCTTTTGAAAAATTATATTTTATTCTTTTTAATTTCTAAATAATTACTTTAACTTATTATCTTCAATTTTTCTTTTATTAATTTTTTTCCTTTAGAGTACAATACTTGCTAGGTTTTTTATGGTGATTTTATTTTAAAATAAAATAATTTTATTTACTGAAATTTATTTTAGATTATGAAAAGCATGAAAAAATCATTTTCTTTTGTAAAACAACATTTTTGGTAAGCATGAAAATCAATAATTTTTTGTTAATTTGGTTATTTTATTAAGTTATTGCTTTAAGAAAAATAAACTATTTTTTAATTTTTATAGAATTATTTTTTTGTAAAAAAGCAAAAAATAATTTTACAATGTATGAATATATATATTTTTTTAAAATGATGTATGAATACAATTTTATTCATTGGTAGCATAATCAACAGGTTTTATAAAGTTGATATTCTCTCACAATTACCATCATATTTTATAAAGTATATTATTATTTTTTGTTGGTTTAAAGTATTTTTGTAAAAATAATCAAAGTAGCTTTATATTGTTTAGAATAAATTAATCATAAAAGACGATTGATCAATTTTTACAGTATTTTTTCTTTTTCCATTTCTTCACCTTCTAAACAAGAACAAAAACCACAAGAACAAGAAGAAACAGAGTAATTTTCAAGAAACTGCACCAGGCACATTATTTCATGGAAGCGACTACCAATAAACTCAATAATATGAATACGATTCTTTTGATTTAATGAGAGAAAATTTTAACATAGCATATTCAACTGAAACTTTTTGCCAATAAAAACTCACTATGGTATGTCAGTCGTGCACTCAATGATCAAGAAGTGCTCCACAGGAAAGATAACTATAACGTAAAATATATGAATTCTATTCCTTCTATTTGTACTAAATTCATAGTTTGATAAAACCCATTATACAAATTAATTAATTGATTAATTTGACAGTTATTGGAAGGATAGAAGTTAATATGGAGTGGGGAACGTGAAAAAAAGCAGAGAAAAATAAAGAGGTAGAGAGGTTCTCTAGAAAGAAAAAAAAAAAAAAGAATTTCTACTCTCAACAACTAACATTAGTCGGATACAAATAATAATCAATTTAATTTTTCTTTATTTTTTCAATTTCAATGAATGTTCTTATTTGTTTATACAGGCTTCATTTGTAGTCAGAATCTCCTTTCTTTTCAATGAATATCTACTATTATCAATCCAGCATTTTTAGTGTTAAATTTAATTAATTTTTTACAGCTATTTTGAGAATTCAGTAGTTTAAGGTCTCTTAGCTACACGTAGTCATCTTTTAGAAATCAGAAATTTCCAGTTGGGATATCTCATACATCTGGTGTCCTCAAAGGCCAGAAGCGAACACCTTCATATTTATTTTCATGTCTTATAGAATAACTAATTGGTTTATATACGCAGCAAAAGAATTCAAAATTGTAGATAAACACATTTGCTAAAATAGAGACAAACAAAGCTATTCGAATTTAGTTGTTGTAGGTTATTGTTACTATTTTTTTTTTTTTCTGATTGTTTTATAGTTGTTATTAATTTTTTATTCTATTTTTAGTTGTTTGATTTATTTAAAAATTACAAATATTTAAGTAGATGGGTGAGTTAAAAATTTTAAAAGTGAAATATATTTTTTTTATTAAATAAATTCAATGGATATGGTTTTTTTTTATTTATAAAATTATAATTGTTGTTGTTGATTTTTTTATTAAATAAATAAATTCAACTAGATAATGGCTAAAAAAAATAAAAAATAAAAAAACAAATGACAAACAAACAACTTAACAACAACCATAAAAAAGCTAAAAATAACAACCTCATAATAATAACAAGCATCATAGAACAAAAAAAAAAGAGTTTTGAAAAAAAGAAAAAGAGTAGTGATAGGATCTAATGCAAAATATTTTCTTATTTTTCTTCTTCTTCTTATTCTCTTTTTTTTTTTTAATAGATCCCATAAAAAAAAAAAACCACACATAATCCATATTAAAAAAATTCAAGATATGATGGATCGACTAAAAAGGTAGAGAGAGGTAAGACATAATGAATACTCTACCACCATATACTCTATAACTTTATTCCTTACAAAGTTGGACTCCCAATGACTTAAGTATTCGAGTGGCCATCGACAATCACTTAACGCTTCCTCTCTTGCCTTGCATGACTAAGCTTGATTGGTGAGCTCTCAGCAACATGTCATCAATGGTACAGTGAGCATGAATGGTAGGAGGTGTAGAGAATGAAGAATACAGAGATCCAAACACCATAACACTTATGTCCACCACCTTAACTAACAATACAACAAATAAACAAGCATCAAACCTTACTAACCTTCTAAACAAAATAGCCACCCAAGACTCACACATCACACCACCATAACCTATTGATCCCACCATCATTTTATCCTCTTTACAAAAGCTCTACTCCATGGTGTAAGACATTTACAATAATCAAAAGAAAATTTAAGAAAGGAGTCTAAAAATGAGGAAGGCATAAAAGGAAGAAGGAGAGAGCAAATCAACTAAAGAAAAATTAAAAAAAACCTTAGCTAACCTTAACACTAAGTCAATCACCCTAAAAAGCAAAAGGAATTTATTTGGAAGAAAAGACGATGATTGAAGATCATGCAAAAAGAAACATGAAGACAATACTGAAGATGGAGAGGTAAGCTCATCCTTAAAAAACACCAGGGTGAGCAGACATGTTGATGAGGTCAAACTAAACAAAAGAGTAAAAGAAATCATGAAAAAACTGACCCTTGGGACCAATGAGACCAATTTTAGTTTGTGAGATGCCTTTCCTCTTGATAACAAACTAATTGGCAAACCATTCCCACTTAAATTCAAAATGCCTCTACTCAAATCATTTGATGAGACAACCAACCCACTCAGCCATGTCTAAAACTTTCACACTACAATCCACTTACAGACCACTCAAGACTCATCTTATGTAAGATTTTCCCTTCAACCCTTAAGGGAGTCACCCAAGAATGGTATAAAGGCTTGATGCCAAATTCAATAAGCTTATTCACATAAATGACCAAGTTTTTCAATGCAAGTTTCATCATTAGCATTCCAATTAAGAAGGACTCATTAGATTTGTAAAAATTGTACCAAAGAGAGAATGAGCTCCTTCAAGAATATATGGAACGTTTCAACCTAGAGGCTATGCAGATTGAAGACCTAAATCACATGGTTGTCATTAAGGCTTTCATATTTGAGACCACATCCAAGTTCCTTTATAATGATATCAATTTGGTCCCACTTAGAAACTTCATCTAGTTAATGATAAGAGCCCATTGCCACATTCACTTAAAGGAAATATAGATCATAGATGGAGTGACTCTAGACAAAAGAACCCCAAAGCTTAAAAGAATCATGGAGACCATATAGACGAATAGAAAAGATAGGGGAGAAGCATTAGTAGGCTAACACCAACATAGAGTTGGGTGGAGAGACCAACGATCAGGGAGATGTTGTGGAGATTAAAGATCCAGTTATGGAGAATGAGAATCTAACTAAGGTGAAGTATGAAATTCAATTATTTAGATATTATTTGAACTTACAGATTTGGCCGCTTATGCCTAGTTAGAGAAAAAATGAGGTATATATCAAATTATTAGATTCTACTAAAAATGATTCCATTTATGTGAAGATTTTCATGAACATAAATATATTTTTCTCTTTATTTATTTCAAGAATATTTATTACATGTTGAATAATTGCTTACAGTATATTTCAAGGACGGTGAGCATGCTAAAGATATAGGAGACCAAACTACTAAATGATAAAATAACTAGGCAAGTAAGCAAAATAACTAAAAAGCATTTTAAGTTGAATGGAATATATGTCTCCAAGTACTCTATTTATGATTAACAAGGAAATGTGAGTATTGGAAACATAAAGATGACATAAACAACACTGAATCTCTAAATAATTTTTTAGGAAAAAGAAAAATAAAACTAGAGCCATGAGTAGTAACAACAACTAGTCTCTAAATTTGAATGTTGATATTACAAGAATAATTAGGACAACAATCATTCACCAAATATTGAGAAACTGAGGCTAAACCACATATAGCTCAAACACCTAGTCTTTAAATAATATATGTGTAAAATCATGAGAATAATAAAAATGACACTTGGTCCCTACATAATCATAAAGCTAAGGTACACACCATATAGGGAAAAGATGGTCAATCTCCAAAATATGTGATGGAGCTATAAGGGTAGTAATGGCAATGCTCGATCTCCCGACAGTACTATAGATACACAGGTTGTAAAGATGGTTAATTGGATGGTAAAAGCAAGAGTTGATGAGTCATAACTACAACAAAGACTCACTTGGTCTATAATATAAATAAAATTTAAAATCCAAGTGCTTGAGTTATAAGGAAGAAAAATACCCATTTGATCTCCAGTACAAATAAGTGATAAATAATTCCAACATGTGTGAGTTGCATGGAAATGAATACCCACATAGTCTGTAATATGAATGAATGATAAAAATTATAAAGTGCATGAGTTACATGGTGACAAAGACCCACTTGGTCTCCAATATGAATAATTGATAAAAAAAATAAATAAGTGCATGAGTCACATGGCAATGAAGACCCACTTGGTTTCCAATATGAATGAATGATAAAAAATTCTCAAGTGCATGAATCATATGGCGATGAAGACCCAGTTGGTCTCTAGTATGAATGAATGTTAAAGGATTCTTAAGTGCATGGGTCGCATGGTGATGAAGACCCATTTGGTCTCTAATATAAAAAATGTGAAACCCAAGTGCATGAGTCACATGGTACTTGGTCTCCAATATAGATGAATGATAACAAAAATATCCAAGTGCATGAGTCGCCTAGCAACAAATTCCCATTTAGTCTCCTATATAAATGAATGATAAAAATCCTTAAGTGCATGAGTCGTATGGTGATGAAGACTCACTTGGTCTCTAATACAAATGAATGGTAAAAAATTTTCCAAATGCACGAGTCGCATAGTAATAAAGACCTATTTGGTCTTTAATATGAAGACTACATTGTACTATAAAATATCATTCACCTCAAGGAAAGGGTAAGGTATACCCATAGGACCTATGCACTTAGAAAACCCTTGCCTCATCAGTATACTCTCTTGGGATGGAGCACATGTGGGCTGAAAAGTACTGGGTTGGTGATGAGCAAATAATGTTGCATAAGACAAGTCCTTTATCAAGGCATATCCATGTTGCCTTAACAATTAATGACCACTTAGGCTGACCATAAGCTTATCCCCCTAGTACCCTAGTTGCGTAACTCTAACTAAGAGACCATAAATAATAATAGGCAAAAGTGAAGTAGCAAACATACAAATAATATAACATTGCCATCAATAAAACATAACTACATAAAAGTCCATAGAGAAAGATATAGACAATTAATTATTCTAAAAATACATAAATAGAGGGATGAATAACCCCAGTAACAAAGCTAAAACCTCAGCATCTTGAGCATAAAATCTTTAATGTTCTAGTCCTCAATTGCCTTAGCAATCACATGAAAAATCCCATCATCACTCATACGAGGAGGAGCTCTCTCTTATCCTGCTAGGGAACGAAGTACAATAGAGCTTGCAAAGCCTTAGTCATCTTGTCTTTTACATCATTATGAACTTTAAATTCTCAGTTAATTTGATCTTCCTGCTCCTTGTGATGGGTCTCCTTCAGGTCAACCACCTTTTTCTCCAACTCCTTGATCCTAGCCTACTTTGTCAACCTTGGTCTCCAATATAAATAATGAAAATCCTAGCGTGTAAGTCATAAAGCAACGAACACCCCTTTGGTCCTTAATGTTCTTTAACTTCTAAAAAGAATGAACAATGGTGACAAAGTAGGTAGATAATAATGTTGAAATAAGGAGTAAGGGCCACTAAACCATAAAGATCATAGACTAAAGACCAACCAACAATCAACAACACAAAAGTAAAAAAAGTATGCTTGTCTTATTATTATTGCCTAATACAATCTCTATAAGATGCTATCTAAATTTATAAAAGGGAGTCATGCTCTAGAAATGCACGATGACAAAAATGTTGAGATACACTTATGTTAGACATAAATGACTAAACTTTTTTAGGGGAACTATAATCATATAAAGACTTGAGATAACTAGTAAACTTGAGCAAATAACTGACTGAGCGACCAAGTGACTAATAATAAATCTGTGAAGAAGACTGAATCAGGCTTGACCCAGTCAATTGAAATGACCTAACCTTTCGATAGGTGAGAAAGCTAAGCTTGACCCTTGAGAATGACCTCACCTATATTAAATGATCTAGAAGGTGTGTATTAGTTAATGCCATGCTAATGACAAAAGTTGTTGGCGTTAACCTACAAACATTCCACTTAAGGAACAGTCTCCTAAACAAAACATAATGAGCAAGCTAAGCTACCATATAAAAGGAATAGAAAAGGTAAAGAGGTAAGACATCACAAATACTCTACCATGACATACTTTATAACTTCATTATCTAGAAAGTTAGACTCCGATTGACTTGAGTGTCGGAGTAGCTATTGATAACCACCTAATGCTTCCTCTCTTACCTTGCAGGATCGAGCTCGATCGATAATCTTTTAGCAGCCTATCATCAAGTTCCATTTATGCTAACTTATAATCTATTAAGTGTATTACTTAAGAACAACACAACATTATTAGTAATTTAAGTTAGATGATATAATAGTCACTTAAGGACCTTAATAGAAAAAAGAAATAATAATGATAATAAAAGATTATCAGTATTATAATATTATGATTGAAATTAATAGTAGGAGATGCCTTGATACTAATGAATCACATTAACTATTCAACAGCATGACCCCAAGACCATGAGTAAATCCAAAAGTAAGACTAATCCAGTCTCCACCAACAGGCCAAAATGACTCGATCTCCAATTGAGCATGAAAGTTAAACACAACCTTTAAGGACACCCCATTAGCATTAAATAATCTAGAAGGCGTTCCTTAAGTGACATCATAAATAGTAAAAAAGCTATTGACACTAGCTTGATAAGCAGCTCACTCGAGGAACGGTCTCCCAAATGAGGCTTGGAGGATAAGCCGCTATGCTTATATAAATAAGTGGGAAAAAGTAGATGGAGGTATGTTAGCCTAAACACTTCAACCTTCCTACCTTCTTCAACCTAATTTTAAAGTAGAAGTGGCACCAATAGTAGCCACTTAACGTCTCCCTTCTTTACCTTGCATGACCAAGCTCACTCGAATAGTCTCTAATAACTTGTCAACAGTGGTGTGGTGAGTGCATCATGGCAAAAGGAACAGAACATGAAGAAAGTAGGGATCCAAACATTATAACCCCCTTATCAACCACCTCAATTGTGAGAAATGACAAGCAACCCACCCCATCCAACCCTCCTCAACTTACTTAACAAAATAACTACCCAAGACATACAAATCACACCACAATAGCCTATAGACACAATAGCCATTTTCTCCTTCCTATAGGAACTCAATGCCATAATGAAAGAACTTCATAAAAACCAAAAGGAAACTATAAAAGAAAACCCTAATGATGGAAAGCAGTTAGAGGAAAATAGGGAAAATGGATCTAATAAAGAGAGAGCAAGTAAGACCCAAGTTGACCCAGAAAGCTAAATTAGATGCTCTGAGGAGTAAAACTAGATGATGATGGTTACGGAGTAAGCAATCAAAAGAAAAAAAATTGAGTTGGAAGATGGAGAAGCCAACTCGAACTTAAAACCAGAAAAAGCTGTTGGCCATATTACGAAGGCAGATTTTAATAGGAGGGTTTTTGAGATCATGAACAATATAAATCTTAGGAGTTGTGAGATCGACTTCAGTCTCCAAGACACTTGTCCCTTCATAGACCACCTGATTTATTAATTTTTTCCCCTGAAGTTTAAAATGCCACCATTTAAGTCCTTTAATGGAACCACTAACCCCCTTAGCCACATCTAAAACTTTAGAATGACCATCCATTTTTAAACCACTTCGGTCAGGATCCTCTGAAAAGTCTTCCCAACCACCCTCAAGGGCATCGCATAAGAATAGTACTAAGGCTTAGCACCAAACTTCTTTGGTTCCTTCATGGAGATGGCCAAATTATTTAACACATGGTTTGTCACCAGGATACTTATAAGGAAAGACTCCTCAGATCTACAAAAGCTATACTAGTGAGATGACAAGCCTCTATGGGATTATGTTGAATGGTTTAATTGGGAGGCAGTACAGATTGAGAACCTTGATCACACCTTAGCCATCAAAGCCTTCACTTCGGGCAACAACCTCTAAAATGCTTTATAATGAAATCAATCTCTCACTCCCCAATAGCTTCACTGAGTTAATGGTGAGAGTGCACTGCCATATACACCTACAAGAAGCCCAGATCAATGATGTTGAGATCCTAAAAAAGAGGGTACCAAAACCTAAACAAAGACAATATCATGGAGACTAGGAGACCTACTCAAGGGACTCCTTTTGAAGACAACCATTCTAACACAATAGAAGAGACCCAAATTAGTTTAAGCAGCCCAGAGATCAATGATTCAATGCTCACAAAATACCATTATAGCAAACTAGAGATCATAACTTCATGCCCCTTAATACATCACGGTTGTAGATTTGAAATATGTGAAAATTTTTAGAGAAAGAGTATAGCGGCCCAGAAGAATGAATGAAAAAAATGCAGATAAGAGGGATAAAAAATACTATAAGTTCCATAAAGATATTAACCATGACATAGAGGATTACTGACAGCTCAGAGAAGAAATAGAATGCCTCATCCAGTAAGGTTGGCTTAATAAATTTGTCAACCAAAGGCCACTCGAGAGAAAGGAAAGTAACTAGTAGAAAAGGGAAGACCATAAAGGCAACCTAGCTCATAAAGGAACCCCCATAGCAGTTATCAACATGATCATTTATGGAGAACCCTCTGGAGATTGGCCATTAAAGAAAAGGAAGCACTGTTGGTCAGTATACACAGTAACCTCCTTGAAAGAAAGCAACAACTATAGGCCCTTAAGTCAATCACTATCTCGATGGGCAATCACCCTTTGGGTCAATTACAAATTCATTTACCTAGATGCAACTATCCTACAACTCCATTAAAGTAAAAAAAGTTCATAGAATATAGAGTAGCATAATAATAAAGAAGCAAATTATATTGTTTAGAAGGTAAATAAAAATAATTCGTACAACCAAGCAACCCCAATAATCTACTAAAGGGGCAAAAGAGATTGCAATTGTTCAAATTGAAAAAAAGGGAGGAAATGATCACTCTCAAACCACCATAAAAAAATAAAAAAAGAGAGAAAATTAGAGCTTAGACATTAGTGTCTTTAGTTAATTCTTCAATAAGTTACTTCTCGGTCTCCTTAGCCATACCATCAACTGCTATCACACTTTTACTCCTCACTAATAGTAGGATGAGTGAGAATGGCATCTAGATTTGCACCCGGCAACACCCTATCTATGAAGGAAATATCCAAGTCTAAGTACAATGCACAAAGGGCATGCATCATCAGATCCTTGACACCATCATGGATACTGAAAGCTTGGTCATCCAACTCCTCATGTTCTACCTGATGAACCTCTTTTAGATTATCAATCTCCTTTTGTAATTGGTTGATCTTTCCTTGGGTTATGGTCAGCTAGTCATCCAATGCCCTAGCCCCAAGTGAAGCATTCGTCATATTTTTTTAGCAGCCACAACTTTCACAATCAGTAAGTCAACCTCCAGCTTTTTTCTCTTGAGTTTATAAGAGAGATTGTTGTGCCTTAGCATAGATTCCCCCTTTATATTTGTTTTATACTCATCCAATAATAAAACAAGGTGTATCGTCTGTAAAACCAAAAAAATTAGAAAAGGAAACACCAGCAACACAAAAAAAATGCAAGCACTAACCTATAAGGAGGTAGACCGAGTGCATAACATGTGATCTTCATAATTCTTAATCTCGTCCCTAAGGTCTTGCTTATCAAGGAGAGCACATACACCAGTCAAATCAGTATAAACACATTAGATCATATCGAGATAGAACCTAATCCCCTATACTTCATACTTAAAACTACTTGAAAATCCGTGATAGTGTCCCTTAATGTAAAAGCACTCTTCCCCTTTATAAACCCCTTTAAATGAGACCATTTTGGGGGATAGGCCACAGTCATCAATGCTTGATCAGAAGTGTCATGCTTCCGACCTTTAAAAGACTCCTTAGCCACACTCAAGACTAGAGTGGTAGCCTTCAAAATGTCAAGAGTCTATAGGATGCTCCCCGATCTCATCTTCTACAATTGTGCCTTTATTAATTCAAAAAGAGCAGGCTCTATAAAACATAAACAATTAGAACCCACACAAGCTAACATGAATATAAGAAATGCTTGACATATAAGACTAAAACAAACATAGAAGAGTATACCCATGCATTTACCTATATGTGAAGAGTGACCCTCCATCCTTTTTATCAACTTACTACAATCAAACTTTTCCCTACATGCCTTAGTGCACAACAAGTCTACCTTACTAGCTTACTTATCAGTCAAAGAAATATACTACCTATATATATAGGGTTTCTTATTCCACACCCTGGGTAGAGCTCCTCAGCCCTTAGGATTCTTTAAGATAATATATTTAGGATTTTAGGTCCTCAAAGACTTTGGAAGCCCCCTAAACATGATGTTTCCATAATGATAAAAAAATGGTATTGTTCTTCATTTCGGCTAAAAGGAAACAAGTGTTGAAATGTAGGTAAATCAAGCTTGATATGAGGATCATAGCACACCTTAGTGAAACTGTAACCAACATCCATCCATTCGGCGTTAGTTGGCAAACTAGGAAACCATAGAATTTTAACAACTTTAAGAAAAATAGGGTAAGAGGAAAGTGAAAATCGATACGCAAGACATTAACATAAATAATCATGTACATATCAACCAATAAGTTGGTTGCCCAATGATCTCTTAAAAGAAAAAACTCATAATTTGAAAGGATTAGGTATTCCTTCTTTATGATTGCCAATTGGTCACAGGTTAAAGAGGATTCAATTTTTAATGTTACCACACTCATTGAATTTGCATGACCAAAAGGGCCAACATTAACCTTTGATTCAATAGCTGTTATAAGTGGATCAACTGAAACCACTAGAAGCAAAATATAAGAAATAAATTGAACATCAGACACCCTAAGAACATTAAAGGTTTGGAGCTCACCACTAACCCCAGAACTAGTATATCATTAAGAAGACATCGACCGATCATCATCATCCAAAGTCTCCTTATTGTCACCTAATGAGATCTCTAACCCTCCATAAAATTCAATAGAGTTGTTATCATAATAGCAAATGAGCTAAAGATTTTCATTATACTGAAGCTTGAAAACTCAAAAATCAAAAATATCTAAACATATAAAATAAATATGATGCAACATAAATACCTAAATCTACACAAAAAGTGGACACCATAACTCAAAATAAATAAGGCAAAGTAAAAAAGAAAAACAAAAAGAGAAGAAGCAAGCCACATAAAGTTAAAAATAAAAATGAAAGTAGGAGTAACCACTTACTTTTCGAAGACATAATGTTGCTATATAGAGACAATTGCAAGAAGACTGCCACCAAAGAGATAAAGCAAAACTGAATAGAAGAATAGTTACATGAAAATAGAGAAAATGTAGAGAAACTAAATCCATGGCAAAAAAGAAATGCCAATTTTGGAAGAAAAGAAAATTATAATTAATGTTCACAACCACTACTTGCACGTCCTTCTAAAAGACATCATTTCAAATTTCAAAATTACCTCCCATTATCTTAAGGAAACATAAATTTTTGGTCATGACCCACATTCCATAAAAAATCACCATTGGATACTCTGGACATAAACATCCAACTTTTTCTGGAGGAACTATGATAGTAGAAGGGGCCCTGACGACTAGGAGAGGCCCTGATGACTAAGAGAAGCCCAGACAACTAATGAACCACACTGGCTAGTTGATAGTGTGACTCGAAGACTCTAAGTAAATCCAAAAGTGAGACCAATCTAGTTTCTATTGGGAAGACCATACACTAGTTGTTATAAATAGACTTGTAATATAATGTTTATAAAAATTTATGAAATTTTTAATGTTTATACATTTCTAAAATTTGTTAATGTTCAACCAAACAAAGTTGTATAAAATTCTTGAAATCATTTATTTAAATTTTAGTTTTTGTTTGGAAAAGTAATTGTGAATGGAAAATTAAATTCCAATAACCAAAATGCCCGTTTATAAAACTTTCTCTATTGCATAGTGAAAATAATCAAAATGCACAAACAATCAATTAAACATAAAAAATTAATTACAAAATTAAAAATAGAGAAAACAAAAAATAATAGTCTATGCAGAAAACCATAAGGTGGGGAAAAACCATTGGTAAAAAATGAGAGAAGTTTACTATATTGTAGAAAAGCAGTACAATTGAATGTTAGGGCAGCTAACAATAATGAGATTATCATATGTCAAACTTTAAAAATATATTTTTATACAATTAGGGTACAAGTAGAGATAAAATATAGAGAACATAGCTTTTCAAATTGAGGTCAACCATACTATGTGTCACATGACCATATCACAACCCGTATGCTCTTTTGAAACTCAAACACCTTCCATATGCAATCCGTAGTACGTCTATGCTTCGAGCCATGCTCATTATTAGATAAAATGGAAAAGTTTGACACAACTTATGATATGGCCATTTCTTAAGCCCTATCCCTCTATGGATAAAATGGTATTCTATAATGGGCATCAACACACTTGCGCTTTAGTCTATGCTCTTTTCTAAATAAAGACACATAACTTAACATGGCTTCAAGCATGACCATGTAATGATCCAAAACCACAAAGGCAATAAATCTAAATTGAATTCACATAAGAAACTTAATAATCTCCACCTATGTGATTTCCTAAGGTACCAAAATTAGCCTAAAAACATAAAACACTCCATAATGCGCACAATAACATAAAAATCTACCTCTTCCTTAAAGCCCCTAAGGGTACCACATAATAAGAAGTGCCAATCAAGTCTAAGCAATGAACAAATTTGGATTAAGGATTTGACTTGGTCATCACATCGACGAGATTATTAAGAGTATTGACCTTTTCCATAATAATATAACCTTTAGCTACAATTTCTTGAATAAAGTTATAATAAACATTAATGTGCTTGGTCCTATCATGAAAAATTTAATCTCTAAGGAGGTAAATAGCACTCTAACTATCATAATACAAAGTAGTGAGCTCTAAATAATCATAAATCTCACTAAATAAGCCCTTCAACCAAATGACCTCTTTGAATGCTTTAATTATGACCATGTACTCAACCTTTATGGTAAACAATGTAGTTGAAGCTTAAAATGTTGCCTTCCAACTAATTACACAACCATCAATGCAAAATAAAAACTTGGCCAATAATCTTCTTTTATTAAGATCATTAGCAAAATTAGAGTCCATAAAACCAACAATCTTATCCTTACAATTTTTAAAATGCAAACTCACTCCTAAAGAGCTATGCATGTAATGAAGGATTCATTGAACTACTTTCTAATGATCTTTTCTTAAATTAGCTATGTATCTGCTAACTGAACTCACGACATGTAATAAATTTAGATGTGTGTAAACTATAGCATACATAAAGGAATCCACTTCATTAGAATAAGGAACTCAAAACATATAATCAATCTCATTATCTGACTGTGGACATAACAAAGCTAAAATCCTAAAATGTGAAGATAATAGAGTACTTACATGTTTACAAACGTGCATATTAAACTTGTGGAACACTTTCTCAATGTACCCCTTTTGCCTAAGACACAATGACCTGACCTTCCTATCTCTCATAATCTCTATGCCAAGGATCATCTTTGGATTACCTAAATCCTTAATCTTCAATTCATCATTGAGTTAGGCATTGACCTTTTTAATCTCTTCTCTATCTCTAACTATAATCAATATATCATCAACATAAAGAAGGAGATATATAAAAGACCTATCACAGTTCTTTATAAAATAGATATAATTGTCATAGTTGAAATGCCTAAGCTCATGAAATATCATGAAAGTATCAAACCTCTTTTACCACTACCTTGGAGACTGCTTCAATCTATAGAGATATTTTTTCAATAAACACACATGATCTTCCTTGCCTGAAGTAACAAAACCCTATGGCTACTGCATATAGATGTTCTCCTCAAGCTCACTATGTAAGAAGATCATTTTCACATCCAATTGTTCTTACTCAAGATCATGTCTTATAATAATCCCAAGTAAAGTTTGAATAATGCTATATTTTATAATAGGAGAGAGCATGTCTATAAAGTCCATAACTGTATATCGACTATGGCCTTTAATAATAATTCTAGCCTTATATCTTTCATAACTAACACATAGAGTACCTTTTTTCTTCTTAAACAACCACTTACACTAAACAACTTTCTTACCTATAGGTAACTTTATTAACTCTCATATGCCTTTCTTATGTAGAGACTCCATCTCCTCATGTGTGGTAATCACTCACTTTTCTGAATCCATAAAACTAACTATCTCTTTATAAGTAGATGGTTCCTCATTAGCTTTAATATCTTCAATGATATTCAATGCATAAGCCATAATTTCTACTTCAGTATATCTTTGTGGTAGTTTAATGGTCCTTTTTGGTCTATCCCTTGTAATAGAGTATTGAGATGTTGTAGCTTCATTATCATTAGCTTCATTATAATAGAGTGCTAAGATGTTGTAGCTTTCGATGTGGATTCTTTCCTAATATGGAACTCCACCTTTATTTCTATATTTTGCTATGCATAGCCTCATAAAAAATGTTTCTAGGAGACACATTACATAATATAGAAGTTTCAACAAAGATTACATTATGACTAATAATAATGTTTCTTAACTCAGGATACCAAAGCTTATAACCCTTAACACCATACATATAACCAAGAAAGACACACTTTATAGACCTAGATTTTAATTTACCATTATGAATATAAGCATAAATAGGACAACTAAATATTTTTAGGTTGGTATAACTAGTAGGAGTACTAAACTATACCTCTTTTGGAGTTTTCTTGTTAATTGCTGTCGAGGGAGAGCAGTTAACTAGAAAACAGTTTGTAACAGTGGCTTTAGTCTAAAATAACATTGGTAACCTAGAATTTAAAAGAAAACACTATACTTTCTCCATCAATATATTACTCATGTGTTCGACCACACCATTTTTAATGTGGAGTACATGAAATGACAAATTTCTAATAATCCCTTTAGAATTATAAAATAAGTTAAACTCATTTAAATAAAACTCCAAACTATTATTAGTGCACTAAGTCACTTCACCTGCTTCCCAATCTATTTTCAATCATGGTCTTCCACTGCTTGAATGTAGCAAACATCTCACTTTTGTACTTTGGAAAGAGCACCTAAACTTTCCTTAAGAAATCATTAAAGACCATTAACATATAACTTGCACCACCTTTAGTAGCAACTTTGGATGGCCTTTGAAGGTCTGAATGGATATAGTAAAGTGTTGCTTTAGTGTTTTAAATGTCATTATTGATGAGTATGAAAAATACATTATTTTAAGCACTAAATGTGTCAAGATTATGTGTGTTTTTAGGCTTATTTTTAGTCTTTTTATTATCCTTTCTTTTATTTTAGTGTTTCTATTAGAATTTATATTTTTTTTTCATTTAAGTGTTTTAGTTTAATTTTATCTATTTTTGATAATATAGGTGGTGAGAGAATAGTGATGGATTGATGCTAAGGACTACCAAGTGAAGTAAGGGTGTTTAGGAGTGCAATTAAGGTAAAATCATGTAATTTCAAGGCTATAAGAAGGTGCATGATCATGCACACAAATGCATATAGCCATGCCTAAATAGAGTTTAGATGCACAGTCGTGCGCAGTAAGCATAAGGTCATGCTTGCTTTAAGTGGATTCAAGTGCAGATTAGGCACAAGACTGATTGCCTGGGTACGCACAGCCTTGCATGCTGCAACAAACTTTTGAATTTTAAAATTATTATTGCTTATCTAAAAGGATTTAATGAATTTTGAAATTTAGCAACCTAAGAGAGGCTGGAAGTTAGGGTTTTATAAGAAAGGGTTATGGAGGAACAAATATATTACCCTTTTTACTCTTATTTTTCTAAGAATTAAAAAGCTAATCTTTTAAACTATCTCTTATTATCATTTCATGTTGATGAAGAGATTTAGCTTCGAAGATTGAGAACATAAGACCTTTTATTCTAGCTGGATAAGTAGTGAAAGGGGTTATTTTTATTTAACTCTTTTGTTGTTATTCATTTTCATTGAGTAACAATGATTGAATCTTGTTTCTATTATTCTTCTTCTCTTTTTATCAATATGAGTAGTTAAATAGATAGTTAGGGTTCTTATTTCAATTTAGCCATGTGATTATTATTTTTAAATCTAAGTCATTAATCTTAATTCATTGGTTGTTATTAAGCTTAAGGTCATCATAGGATTAATCACCTTTTAATAGAATATATATAATGGAAATTAATTGAGAGATAGGTTATATTGGAATTAAATAATGACTTATTATATGCTTTTTTAGATGAGAGACATTAAAATAACTAATATTGTTACAGCTACACTTAAAATTGATTATGAAAGAACACTTAGTTAGTGAGAGCTATAAGACTTGGTATTATTTGTATTCAATTCATTATGGGGGTTGTCCAAAAGGAAAACCTATAATTCTTTAGATGCTTTCAAAATGAATTAAGGTTAGCCTTGACTTAGATGTTTAATTTATCTTTAGTAAAGGATGAATTAAAAATAAGAACCCTAGTTTTAAAGTTAATTATTAATTAATTTAGAATTTATTTATTTATTTTTATTTGAAATCAAAACCAATTTCAATGTTTAAACAAAAAAACACTTTAAGTATTACAATACTCAATTCTCAATCTCTATGGGATAATATTAATTTTACTACTTGCATAATTTTATACGCTTACGAATTTTGTAGATTAAGTTTTTAGCACCGTTGTTAGGGAAGTTGAAGAGTAGATGGTTAGGGCTATTTGTAGTGAGTCAAACATACCTCCATGGAGCTGTGGAACTATGCAACATACAATGGGTAAAGTTCAAAGTGAACAAGCAAAGATTAAAGTTGTATTATGGAGGCACATTATAGAATGTTTGCCAAGGTGCCTACTTAATGGATTCAATAAAGTGATGAGCATTATGGTCTAGCTCATGGACCTTAAAAAGAGTGCTTCTTGGGGGCTTAACCAAACTTATTTTAATTGGTTTTATTTTTATTTATTAGTTTCTCTTTTGGTAAGTTGTGAGTTTTAATTTTAATACAAGTGTTCTTTTATGTTTTTTAGGAAATGAAGGAGAGGAGGAGCTCTAGAAGAATTTTGTAAGTTTGAAAATATATGGAAAAATGTGTGATTTGATATGGAGTATATATGTGATGTAAAATGTGAAAGATATTGAATGTTGCTATATATTATTAATTAGTCAAGTTGCGCACCTTACTATACAACCATGTGACCTGATTATTGCAATTAGATGTCAAAGTTCAACATTCAGGCATGACCATGTACACTAAAGTGCATGGTCGTGTACAAAGGCATGTAAAATCAAGTGAAATTATGCATTCAGGTATGGTCATGGATTTCGAGACACATAGTCATGCCTACAAATAAGGAAATTGAAAATAGCAACCCACACGACCATATGTGTCGAGGTATAGAGTCGTGTGTGACTTGTAGATTCATTTTAAAAGATGTGCCTTTTCAAATTTTGAGTGGAGTCTCTTTCCACTTTCCCACTTGCCCATTTATAAGGTTTCAAAATTTGGCTATCTTTTTCACTTCCTCTTACCTATTTAAATACCCATTTTCTCTTCTCTTTTCTTCTTGTCATTTCCTTCTTCAATAAATTTTTCTCTTTTTCTCTTAAAATTGCATCGAAGAGTCATTATTTCCCTTTCTTCTACCTTTTATTTTTCTTCATTTTTCTTTTCAAACTTTCATCACTTCCCTTCCCACCATGGAAAGAGAGTAAAGAAAGAAGACAAGAGCAAACAAGAAACATGGTCCTCCTCCCAAAAGAATAAGGCTAGGAGGTAGCCATACTTTAACTGTCATATTTCTATTTTATTAATAAAGAGGCATTTTTATTATTATTGCTATTTCTAATATTATCCTTGATTAGTTAATTCTACCTAAGGTCATTAAGTATGTGACTTGATAGTAAAACTCTTAGGTGATACTTGAATTCTAATATAAATATCCCTAGTAGATTATAGTTGTGGGAACAACAATGAATAAAGACTAGTATAAGGTTAACTGATGATTATATTTTACTAATTATGTATATAAGATATTAAGTAAAACTCACACGTACATATTTAGTGAAATGATGTACTGGATTGACCCACTATAAGAATACTACATAGATAATTTTTATAGGTAATTCTCATCACAGTAGTATTATTTGAGTCTTTTAACCTAAAATCACTATGGTTTCCTATAATATAAGTTCTGTATTTCGATACATCCTTACATCATCTTTAACCGAATGGTAAAACATGTTGTGATTGGGTATAGAATGAGTTATATGAGGAATGTGAGTGATTAAGATGGAATTTATCCCTTATTAATTATGAGAAGTTATCTGTGGGCCCCTCGATGAGCTACACTGAAGAGAAATACATGGCCATGCTAGATTGTATTGATGAAGAGTTATCAATACCAGATAAAGAGTTATCAGTCAGTCTACTTGGGATTAATAAACAATATGATTGAATAATATAAGGATGACATATTCCATTCCTTATGTTCAACTAAGATATCACGTGACAAGAGGACTATAGTACACACTATGTATTAGGTTATATCAAATTATTGACCTTCACACAACTTGGGTAGTTATAATATCTTACTAGTGTCCAATTATTACTTATAGGCTAAAATGGAAATTTTAGGTCTACTGCCAACATTGTGTGAACCTATAAGGTTGCACACTTATAATAGGCCCAAAGCATACTTGGGTTAATTAACCTAGTAATAATCTCTATGAAAGATTAAATAAATAAGTGAATAAATAAATAAATAAATATATATATATATATATATATATATATATATATATATATGTGTGTGTGTGTGTGTGTGTGTGTGTGTATATATTTATTAATATTTATTTATTTCCTAATTTATTTAAGGTAAGAATTATTTAAATAAATAGGAAATGATTCTAATTTTGGAATTAGAATCAAAGTAGAAAAGAAGTTTAAACTTACCAAAACTTTTTTTGTAAATGGAGGTTATAAATACATCTCATTCTCTAGGGTTTATAGTATGCTAATTTTCTCCTTCTTCTTCTTTTACTTCTTTTTTGTAAAAAAAAGCACACACACATAAAGAGAAAATAAAAGTAAGACTTAAAAGGTGCTAGCACACCTATACTATTTTATGATATTTTATTCGTGTGGATACCAGTAGAGGCATGGTCTTATTGGTAGAGTCTTAATCCGACAAAGAAAAAATGAAAAACTTGAAGTAGGATGTCACCTGAATGAACCCTCTCTCTTCCTTCTAACCATTTTGCCATAAGATCGTCATGGTAAGTGTTTGGAATCCCTTTTTAATTGATTTAATCGAATTACATGGATATAAGTTTTAGGGTTTTTCATGAATTAATTTTTGTTTTTCACTACGTTTTGCTTTATGAAACCTAATAGAAAGAATGGTAAAACCCTTCCCTAAACTCCTTAATTTTTGGCATGAGGGGAAAAGGAAGAAGTTCAAGCAAATGATGTTTAGGAAAATTGTCCCTAATAGGTATATAAATGCTTTATCTTTAAAAGAAGTTAAGTTGCTAGATGAGGTTTCCATGTATGTGAATAAGATGGGATGAGGTGATTTTATGGATATGCAAAGTCCTACCAATGTGAGACTAACTTATGAATTTCTCTCCTTATTTAACTTTGATGAAAAAACTCTTTTGCTCAGATTTTGCTTAGGAACTGAGGAACAACAACTAAAGTTATTTAAGCTTAATGATGTGTTTCATTTCCTTAAAGATAAAAATGCTAATGTTGAGTATGATAAAAAATCATTTTTGGAGAGAAATTATAAGTTAAAGATGGATTTTTTATAAGGCTAGGGCTACAAAAAAGTCTTGTATTCAATTGCTTACCTTAAAATATTTGTATAGGCTCATGTCCTATTCCTTGTTTCTAAGGAAGAAGGGGATTATGTGGTCTCTACCACTAAACACAACATTTTGTATTGCATGATGAATGATAGGAAGTTGGATATTTGTCATGATATTACTATCAAATTAAGGGATGTGGCTACTAAGGTAACTGGAGCTATTAAAGTAGGAGGTTTGATTACTACTATAGCCACTTACTTAGGCTTTGACACTGAAAACTTGCCTTTTAATAAGCTTAAGGGTCATTCATTAATTGATTCACATATGATGGAGGCCATAAGTTTGATTAGGAAAGACTTCAATGGGAGAGCCATTCTCAATCGCCCAAATGACCCACTATAAGTTGAACCAGAGGAAGAAAAGGAGGAAGAAGCATAAGAAGTGGATTTGAATGAAGTTGTGAAAAGTTTGGATGACTTGGAACTTCAAGTGGGAGTGATTGATTCAAATGTTAATAAATTAACTTCCCTAGCTCAAAGAATGGATGACACAATAATTAGAATGAATCATACAATGAACATGATTAACCACAACCTCATAGTATTCTTTAATTCCTAAAATTTTATTCCACCACCATTTTATCCACTCGATGATGATCTTGAGGATGAAAAAGAAGTAGAGGAATCCTTATCCGATGAAGAAAGAGTTGAGTGGACAAGATGCTTGTAAGATGTTTTTATTATTTTGGCTTTAAACAAATGTTTTTAGTTTGTTTTTATTTTAAACAATATTGAGTTAATTTGTGTTAGTCATGTTAAGGTTGTGCTTTGTTTAAGTTGCATTAGTTTGTTTATTTTCAAAATGTTCAAGGATGTTATGTTGTTAATTTGGTTTATTTCATTTCAATTTCAATTTCCTATTTAATTCCTCATTAATTTGTGATGTAATGTGTATGGGAGGATATTTTGATAAAATTTAAGTTGAAGTTGCATTAATTTGATGAAATTACCAAAACAAAAGACTTAATTGCTATCTAAAATCATGGCACAGGTACAATTGTGCACCTAAATTTTTTTTTTTAGAACCAACATATAGGCATGACCATGAGTGTAGATGTGCACAACCGTGTGTCCTTTAAGCTCATAGTGCCTTGAATTTTTTGTTTGATTTTATGTATATTCTTATTGTAATAGGAACATTACACATTTTAAGTGTAGGGGAGGGATTAAATTTTTGAAATTAAAAGTTGTAGTTTATTTTTTTATTTTCTTTTATTTAAGTTTTATTTCCTTATCTTCATAGGTATTTTAGGTTAACCTAAATTCATATTTTGATTTTGAATTTAATGCGGATAGTATTTCTATTTGATTTTTTTTCATTTGGAATTATAATTTAATTTCTTTTTCTTTTTCTTTTTGAAATAAAATTCTTTTTCTATTTATTTTAGCTTTCTTCCTTAGTCTTTTTCTCTATTGAAAATTCCATACTCTCTTATTCTTTTTAGTTTTAGAAAATTCTACAATTTTATCTATGTTTTTTCTTTTCTTTTGAAATTTTAATGTGTGTTCTTTATGTGTAGAATGATGAATCATGTACCTTATGTAATAGGAAATAAGCCCAAAGAAAGCCAAAGTAAGCCCAAAGAAAGCCAAAGGAAGCTTAAAGGCATAAGAGATGACTATGATGCTTTCTTTTCTATTTACACTGAAAAAGAAGGTAAGAGATTTTGTTCCTTAGTTAAAAGAAAGTTTAGCATGCCTAAATATTTTTATGATGATGTGCTAATTAACATAGGTTTGAAAGATACCATTCATTCTTTTTATGATAGAATGAGTTAGTTGAGACTAATTGCAGTTCAATATGATGTATTCTTTAAGCTAACAATAGAGTTTTGTACTACATTAAAGATTGTAGATGAAAATTTAGGAATATTTTCTTATAGATTTTTTTGGGAAAGAATACCATTTTGATTATCAACTTATGTATGATATTTTTGGATTTCTTAAGGGAGGTATTTGTCAACCTCCATTGAATTATAATATGAGTAATTTTTGGTATAAGATTACTGGAGGGAATATAGTTGATAAAGAACAAGTGATGACTAGTGGCCTAATTCAAAATCACTTATATTTATTAATGCAAAAGTTCATGTCACACACGTTTTTGGAAGAAGGGATTGCACTAAAGTTTCTCCTGATGAGTTATTTTCATTATGGTGTTTACATTCTAATATAACTATATGTAGCACATATTTTTTTATCTATGTGGTGTGTAGTACAAGGCCAGAAACCATTGGTATCCATAGGGCACATAGTGATAGGTTTAGCGATGCATTTTACACTCTCTGAGGCAGCTAAGCATAGGCTAGAACCATTGTAATCAAAATTCCTTAATAAAAACTACCTTATTCAAGCTGAGATTATTACAAAATAGTGAGAATTAGAGGATGTCACCTTAAAAAGATGTTACTTACTACATCAAAATGTGTTGAGACATAGTGACATCCCTTTTACAAGAGTTGTGGAAGTGGATTTTGACAATATAAGTGAGGCTTAGTTAAGAAAGAGAAGGAATGATATTGGAGGGAATGAGGACATTATGAAGAAGGTTGTAAAGCTGATGGATATTTCAGATAATAAAATAAGGAACATGATCATGAATTTATCACTCGAGATGAAGTGATTTGAGAGGCATAGTAAAGAGAGGGCAAACAAGTTGCAAGCTTAACTTGAGGAGCTTAAGCAACAACTTTCTTAAAACAAAAGATCAAAGGCATCAAATATAACAGCAACATAAGTTATTATTCCATTTACTTCTCCTCTAACTGCATCTAAATGAGGGAAGTAGACTATTCTCTTAGTTATCATTCCATTTACTTCTCCTTCAAATGCATCTATATGAGGGAAGTAGACTATTCTCTTAGTCTAGTTTTGTTATTTTATTTTTCTTTGATGTTCATTTAATTATTTTTCTTAAATATCATACATGTTTTTAGTTTAATTTTTTACATGGTTCATGCATTATTCCCACAGTTTAGTTTTTGTGCAGTATTCGTGATACGGAACCTCCAAGAATAAGCTTGAGAACCCTTTTATGTATTCGAACCCCTAAAGCATTAATATAAAAACCCCCAATAGTCAATTCAGCAACAACCCTAATAATGGTTAGAAATCAAATTACTTAGATGATCAAAGAATTAGAATAAAAAAAACTCATTTCTGGATTCTAGTTTCGAAACACTCCACAAAGAAATTATCAATCTACTTGAATGTTCCTTAAAACATGTATTCTATGCAAGAACACAAAGATAAAAACAAAACAACTTTAGATTTTAAAACTTTAATTCTTCATAATCCTTGAAAGAAAAGGTGTTTCTTACTTATTCCTAAAGATAACGATAAAGGAAAATCCTTAACAAAATAGGATTCCCTTTAAAAAAATGACAACTAAGGACAACTAAGCATTGAAAAGTCAAACTAAATAAAACTTAACTATTCAAGGCTTGGACTGACCCCACAAGCCTAAGCCCAAATAAACCTAAAAATAAAACAAGCCTTTTATTACATCTTATCATGCAGATTGGGCCTTCCTTAGCATCTTCATGCAACTTGGTCCCTTTTGAGGATCATATCAATTCATATGGAGAATTTTATTCATTAAATGTGGTTTTCTTGAAAAAGTATGGTAATATTCCTTTAATGTTTGGTTTTAAGTTTTAATTAAAAGAATAATTTATGGTTAAGAATTTTTACATTTTAATGAATTTAATGCTTACTTTTATATTAAGTGATTGAACTTAGGTGCTTGATGTTTGAAGAAAAATGCTTGCAAGTAAGAATTTGAATTTAGCCCTTAGTGTAGTCGAATTCACATGAATTTTGGAACCTATGGGTGAATAAAAAAAAAGAGAGAAAACGAGATGGAGAATAAAATGCACTTGTTAGGAGCTAAAATCTTAAATTTAAAATCTGTATATGCACCTTCTTGATGCAACCAAGCTAAGCAAGCCCATCAAACTAAGTGATCCATTGCATTATGAGGGACCAATGACAAGATCAAGGACAAAGAAGTTCAAACAAGCATTGAATTTGCTTGTCTTTCACATTACAAGCAAGTTGGTGGATTTGACTACAAGTACAAGCTTGGAGCCGCATGATGAAGAATTCAAGCTAATTAGCTTAATTTCCTATTCTGAAATTAATTAGCTTGAATTGGACAAATTTGGAAGTTGTTTTTTTATTCATATTTTGGAGCCAATAAGGAAGATTCAAGAATATTCTAGAAGATGTGAGAAGATTCAAGAATATTCTAGAAGATGTGAGAAGATTCAAGAATATTCCAAGTCAAAGTCAACAAGTCAAAGTCAAAGTCAAATAGCCAACAAGTCAAAGTCAATGGTCAATGGTCAACATATGACATGGCATGTGACATGGCATGCTTTAATGCTTAGTTGTCATGAGTTGTCATTTTGCTTAGTTGTCATGAATTGTAATGAGTTGTCAATTTTGACTTTTCAAAGATGAGTTGTCATTAGTTATCCTATTTTAAAGTAAATCTCCTTAATTAAGGATTTTCCTATATAGGTATCTTTGGAAATAAGGAATAAAACCTTTTCCTTTAAGGATTAGGTTGTTTACATGCCTATATAAGGGCTAACCCTATGACATACGAATTTAAGAAGATTGAAATATTAAAAGTAAGGTTTTTCCTTAAACTTTGTTCTTTTGAAAGTTTGCAAGATTACTTGAATTGTTTCACTTCTACCTTTCATTACAATTGCTAGGTTAGATTAAACTTAGAATTGTGTGATTGTTCATCTTATAATAGCTAAGTATCTTGCTTCAAATTAATAAGCAAGGGGTTTAGCTCCATCAACACAACTATCCTTGATGATCCTTGGGCTAATATTCAAAGTTGGATGCGCGTTCTATCTCTATTATAGGTAGGGTTCGTATCCTTCTACTACAATGCTTTAATTAAAGTAAGAGTATCCAAATGACCCTTTTTGGAGATATCCACATGAGTAGTGCAGGAAAGGTGGGGGATAATGAGAAAGGGGAAACTTTGAATAAAATAAAACCTTGTGGTGCCTTCTATATGTTGAAATGTAGGTTTGCTAAGTGTTAGAATGTTTTCTATTTACTTTCATTTTTCTTTGGTGTCAATTGCTTAGTTTCATGAATTAAATAGAAAAGTTTGCTCTTCACATAGTAAAGATACATTCTTGACCTCGAGTTATTTTTTTCATTTATATTTTTTAACTCTCATACTAAGGGAAGATTGAAACGATTAGTTAAGTTAAAACTAGTTAATGAGTTTTATTCTTCTTATGAATATGTTGTATTCAAGCTTTGCTTGAGGACAAGTAAATATTCAAATGTGGGAGAATTTGGTGAGTGTGAAAAATACACTATTTTAAGCACTTAATATGTCAGGATTAGGAGTGTTTTTAGGTGCATTGTTAGTCTTTTTGTTATTCTTTATTTTTTTTTAGTGTTTTTGTTGAAATTTATAGTTTTTTTTTTCCATTTTAAGTGTTTTAGTTTACTTTAAGTTGTTTTTGATAATGTAGGTTGCTGTTGGGAAATACTAAAAAGATGAGATTGTCATATAACAAATCCTAAAAATAGATGTTTATATTAAGGTCAACCATACTGTGCATCACATGGCCGTGTCACGACTTGTGTGCTCTTCTATAACTCAAACACCTTTCATACACGATCTGTAGCATGATTGTGCTTCAAGCCATGCTCATCACTAGACAAGATAGCAGATTCTGACACAACCTATGGCAAGTGTCTCTTTATGGGCAAAATAATAGAATCCACCACAGGCACCAACATACCTGTGCTTCTTACTAAACAAAGACACATATCTCAACACATTTTCAAGTTTTCAAGTATGGCTGTGCAATAATTCAAAATCACAAAGTCAACAAATTTTCATTGAATTTACATTACAAAGTTAACACTCTCTAATAGTGATTTTCATATGGCTAAATGCATATATTGGCTTGAATCTCGCGTAGTTTTGTGGGAAAAATATTTTTTTAAAAGAAGTTTACTTTTTTATTTTTATTGTCTTTTTTAGCATTGCAATTATATATATATATATATATTAAGAAAATATTTTTTAAAAACAAATTATTTTCTACAAACAAATGAAACTTTTAAAAATGAACTAAATAGACATTAAAAACAAGGGCTCGATAAATAAAATTCTAAATAATAATGGTACATAGCAAGAGCCCTCATTAGACCCATCTACAAAAAATTTACTAATAAAATCAGAAATTTATGCAGAAAAAAAAAAAAAAAACTCTCGTATGTGGAAAAACTCACTAAAGATTAAACCGTATTGATAAATGGATCTTACAGCTATTTAACATCAGCTATTTTATCAGTTGTTAAGATCTGTTTATCCAGCTGTTCTTTCAGAAATTATTTTGATCCGTTTTTAAAGTTGGTAGTATTTATTGGACCAGTTTAAAACTTATGGTGAGATTTATTTTTATAAAAAAAAGTATCACTTCTTTTATGCCTTTTACTTTTTTTTTTTTAATTGAACTTCTAAACTTTATTTTCTACATTTAGATCCTTTAACTTTCAATTTTATTATAATCCAGTCATTCTTCACCTTGTTCTAATTTTATTATAAAATATTCAAAAATTAACAATATATATATATGGTGAGAAGTCTCTAATCTTGTTTTCTTCCCTAATAAAGCTCAAACTCTTTAATTTTATTTATTAAAGTCCAACATTCATCGGGATCTTTCCATTTTGTCTTTTTTCGTTTCGTTTCGTTTTTTTTTTTTAAGTTTAAAAATTCATATCAGATATTTTTAGTATATTGATGCAAAAAATTACAATCTTTTCAATCTTTTGTAAATTTATACTAAATTTTAAAACTTGACAAATCTAACCTAATTTGATAAATTATTTATAATATATGACTTCTAAAATGAATGAACTAATCTATAATTTTATAAATTTCACATCCACACAATCTAAATACTAATTGTAATAGCTAGTTAGATTTTAATCTTAATAATTTAAGAAAATATAAAATGAAAATGAATATTTTATTTAATTTGTAAAGACTATATTAATATCATTTTTAACCTATTTTAAGTTTTCATATGAATGTAAGACTATAATAATAATTGATGTTAGCTAATTCACCTCAAATGCTACGTATGTATTTTATTTATTAATTCATGGTCAAATTATATTTATGCAAAAAATATAAATAATATGTTAAATTGTATTAAAATTATAAATAATATGTCAAATTGGACTAATTTTACCAAGTAGAAATATATAAAAGTTCGAAAATGTTGTAATTTTTTATACAAATAGATCTTTTTTTTAATCTTTTATTCAAGGCAATTTAATTTTACTGTTGTTATCATTTTCAAATTTGTTTAAATAAGAGCTGAATATGCAAGATTACAAATTGCTGATTGCTATAGGAGTGAGCAGCACTCCTTGCCTTGGAACACTAATTAAAAAGGCCCCAAAAAAAAAAAAAAAAAAAAGTTTACAGTTATCACATCTTTTTATGGATTAAAACATGTTTACAATAATTTTCCTTAAATTTGAAGGTTGAAAAGGTTTAAGTTTAAATCTTGACCTTGCTAAAATTATGAAATTATTTTTTCATAATTTTAAGAAGAGTACTGCGTCATTTATCATATAGTCCATTACTCAATTACGACATTTGACCTCTTTATTATTATTAAAAAAAAAAAAAAAAAAAAAAGAAAGAGACATAAGCTCACTCAAGAGACTGTGGGCAGACCACAATTAAGAGTTGGTCTTTAAGAGCAGAAAATGTTTAGGAGAATAAAGCCTAAACAAATTGAAAGCTGAAATGGAGGATGTAAGAGCCATCAAGATACATGCTGCGTAGCCACAAAGCAAAGCACCACCAACTTGGATGCAAAATCTGGTGAATCTGTTGCACCACTTCATCCACTGAAATGCTTCTGCCCCAGTCACTACCAGAACCGATTGCTCAAGCCCCGCTGAGGTTGCACCAAATGTAATGTATACTGTAATCTGAACACAAACATTTCGTTTTATTCCCCAGTTCTATGCGAAGCACAAAAATTGTTTTTCCAGAAATTTCAGGTGAAATTATCCATATTCAAGTCGATTTAGCAATTTTATTACTTGAAAGTTCTTCAATCTTTTTATCTATGATCTTTATATAGTTCTTATTCATTTAAATATGTCTAATAATTCATTGTTCCATAGATCAATTTACATCCAAACTATTTTTGAAATACATAGTTAAAATCAATTATTTTTTTAAATAAATCATATTTCAAGATATATATTTCTTAAAGAAGAGAAAACACTAAATTACGGCGTTTGGTTCGTTCTTCGGAACTAGAATTGAAATCGGAATGAGAATGAAAAGGATTGAAAAAAGAAATGAAAATTTGAAAAAAATGTTTGATTTCACTAAGAAATGGTAATGAGATTGAGAATTAAGTATCAGTTAACAACTAAAATTTATTTTATGTCAAAATATTTTTTTAATGATTTTTTATATATAAAAAGTAACATTATAATAATTTTTATATATTAAAAATTAATATCATAATTATGTATTATAAAATATATATTTATAAAAATATTATTATAATTTTTTTTTAAAGTATAAAATTTTTTTACTTTTGATAAATATTTTTTATTTAAACATTTAATACAAATTTTTATTAATTTATATATTTCATTTATACATTTTAAAAATAAATATTAATATTTAAATATTTGACAAATTTATAATTGATTTAACTTGATTTTCAAAGAAACTAAAATTCATTCCCTAAGAATAAAAGGAAAGTGTTGATTTCCATTAATAAAAGAATCATATTTTTATTTCCACATTAATTTTACTCAACAAAACACTGGGTTGGTTTGAGGGTTGCGGAGGAAAGATAGAGGAGAGTACATGAATATTGTCTATTTAGTGAGTAACTTAAGCAATGTGGCACTACAATTGCTCTTTTTTTTTTTAACCCAAAAAAAAAAAAAAAAAACAAAACAAAAGAAAACAGTAGCTTTATAGCTCCCCTGTTCCGTTAGTAATCTCAGTAATAGCCAATAATACCATAATCTTTATTTTATGAGTTTCAAGTCCAAGATCATGGTATGATTGCACAATTCTGTGAGCATACCAAACACAAATTAGAGGAGTGAAGTACCTGATCCAGTAAGTAACAACCCCAAGCCAGACATCTGTAAGAGCCCTTCAAGTTCCCCTTGTAAGAAGCCAACCAATAACATCTGCTTAGTTGAAGCAGATTATATGCAGCCGCCGCAGCAGCCACGTACACCAAACCTCTGCATGTGATACAAATCAACAAAACACCATTATTATTAATTCTTCTTTACTATAAAACATACCAAATACTTGCACAAGATCTAAAATGATGATTTATTTACTATGCCTTTAAAATTTCTAACAATTTCGAATAAGTTAAACAATAGAGAAGGAAGGAAGACAACTTACAAGAGAGCATTCAAGTATTTGTATGTGACATGTTTCTCAACGTAAAAGATGGACTTTGTCTGAGAATCCAGGCCTAGTAAACAAGCTGTTAATATCAAGCTCAAGATTGCTAAAACCCTTAGAATTGCTTCAACTTTGGGTGTTCCAAGCTCCATTTCTTTTGCTTTTTCTAATCTGGATTTGCCTCTTATTGTTCACAAAGAAGCTTGCTCTTCATCACAACCCTGTGATATAAGGCTATGATAATTAATAGAGGAAATTTACTGGTATAGAAATGTCCAGTGAGGATGGAAGTATTTATTGATGAAAACTGCCTCATCAACGTCAGTGTCCCTACGATTTAATGCCTAGTCTATAACTAGCTTGAATTTGCCTGGGATTGACACATTGTATATATATATATATACATACTCTTATTGAAAATGAAATTATACTGATACTGTATGATTCATAGGATCCGAAAAAATGAATACTTCTAGTTTTGGTGGGTGATCTATTAATAGGATATGCTTTATTATCCACTATTAAGAACTTGGTCATGTTAACATCACATCATTTAGGAAATTTATAGCCATGTCATGAGTGGTACCGCGATTAATTCAATAACAGCAATATATTTTATGATATTTTTTTTAGACAGTGAAAATGTTAATTTTTCACTATAAAAGAGAATATAAAAACGGAGGTTCAAAAACTATTTTTTATATCTGAATGTTCAGAATTTTTATCACTTAACTATTAAAATGTTTTTTTTAAAAATAAGTGTTCACCAAATAGTATTTTTATTAGAATATTAAATAATGAAGGGTCACGTTCATATTCTAAACATATTAATCATTTATCTGTCCAGCATCATAAATGAAATGTTTATAAGTTTTACAAAATATTTATCCATTTGTTTTATAAATCTATAATATCTTCTACTAATTGTAGAAGTTTGAATAAGGGTAAAATTTTGGAATAAAGGTGAATTTTACCTTTGAACTTTTCGCCTGGAAATAAATTAACCCCTTTTATATTGTTTTGGTTAATTAAGCATTAAATTTTGCAATGAAGTCCAAATTAGTCTATTAATATCACAGTTAACTCCTTATTTTTGATAATGAACAAAAGTCCTCTAAATATTTACAAATACTTCATTAATATTTTTAATAGTTAACAAAAATTAAAATTCTATAGATTAGTATTCACAAATATGTCATTATTGTTGTTGTTATTGTTGTCATCATTGTTGTTTTTTGATGGTATACAGATTAATATTCATAAATACCTCATTATTAATATTGTAATATTTTACATATTAATATTCACAAATACCTCATTATTGTTGTTGTTGTTGTTTTTGGATAGTATACATATTAATATTCAAAAATAACTCATTATTGTTGTTGACAAATTTTCAGATTAATATTCACAAAATATATCATTATTATTGTTGTTTTGTTGATGATGTTATTGTTGTTGTTGTTAGTATACAGATTAATATTCACAAATACCTCATTATTTTTGTTGTAAAATTTTATGGATTAATATTCACAAATACCTCATAATTTTTGTTGTAAAATTTTACAGATTAATATTCACAAATGCCTCATTATTATTGTTATTGTTATTTTGGTTGTTGTTGTTTTATAGAATACAGATTAATATTCACAAATACCTCATTATTGTTGTAAAATTTTACAGATTAATATTCACAAATACCTCATTATTATTATTATTGTTGTTGCTGCTGTTTTTTTTTTTTTTTTTTTATAATATGCAGATTAATATTCACAAATACCTCATTATTGTTGTTTTTGTCGTTGTCTTATTTTTTCTTTTGATAGTGTACAAGTTAATATTCACAAATACCTCATTATTATTGTTGTAAAATGATGCAGATTAATACTCAGAAATGCCTCGTAATTGTTGTTGTTTTGCTGTTCTTGTTAATATAACGACTAATATTCACAAACTCCTCATTATTGTTGTTGTAAATGTTTACAGATTAATATTAAAAAATACCTCATTATTATTGTTGTTTAGTTTTAATTTATCATTATTTTTAAAATATTAGAGAGGTATATATAAATGTTTAAATTGTCTTTTATTTATCTGTCAAAAAATGAGCATGTAAGTGTAATATTTAGGTGCCAGTTTGACTTTTAATGGAGATTTAGTGCTAAATTGACCTAGAAAAAATATATATAGAGGCTAATTTGATATTGGACAAAATGTTTAGGGGCTGAATTGACATTGATTCCTAAAACTTTCACACTAAAAGGGATATGTATACTTCATATATTAACAAAAACAAGCTTAACTTGTTTTCTAGAGTTTTGAAATTAATAAAATAGCTTTACTTTGTATTTGAAAATTTAAATTTTTATATTTGAAATTAGATAGATTCGAATAAAGATACAACAATTCTATTATTTATACACCATCAAATATAAACAAAATACATATATAGTTAAATAAGTGTAATGTGCATATGTATATATTTATTAAAATTCATATTCGTAATGTATTGCAATAAGTCATAATTAAACATTAAAAAATTGTCTTTGTATTATGAATATAGTTTTATAAATTTTACACTATCCATAATACATATAAAAATAATGTTTAATACATTATAGTATTCTTATTTATTTTTTACATTTAAGTGACTAAGAAAATGCAAATGTTTTTGAAAAGTACATTTCTAATCAATTGAAAAATACATATATGTACATTTCCAAGAAAAAATGTTTTTCAATGAATTTTTTTTAGAAAATGTAATATATTTTTAATTTTAAATTATAAATTATTTCAGAAAAATAATATCTATTGCATATTTATAAATTAAGTTTAATTATACAATAGTTAAAACAATATTACCATTACTATTACAATTTTAATTTTTAATAGGGTTATTTGAAAAAAAAAATCATGACGTTTTAGTGTTTTTTGCAATTTAATCCTGACATTTCAATCTTGGCATATTAAAATATATATTTGTATAGTTTGGCAAATTGAATCATGGAGCAATTATTTGGTAAGTGTGTGCTTGCATGTCAGGCAAGTGTTGGGCTATTAATCTACATAAGATGTTTTTATACCACATCAAAATGATGCGTTTCAAAATTCTGCCATCATAAATCAAATGGTGCATTTTATGTTTTAGTATTTACTTAACTCATAAAAATTGAAAAAACCCAAAGAACCCTAAATCTTTAATCAATTTGGTACTTACCCAACTTATAAATCATTTTATCAATTGCTATGAAGTTTTCATCCTTTGTATTGATTTGTTATTGAAGAACCCTAAATTGAAGATAGATTTAAGATCTATTTGAGAAAAGCAACATCAACGATCTAGAAATGTGGAGATAAGATAGTTATGACTTAATGACACATATATTCTTAATGAAAATGACATCATGATATATTTGAAAAAAAAGTCACTTTTTTTTATGTAAAAAGCAACTTGAAAAAGACACAATGGGCAATATACAAGTCATGAAAATATTGTCTGCTAATTTATTTATTTATATGGACCAGTGAAGTAATTGAAGCTGTTGTTTTTAATTTGAATCAACATTTAGGGTTTTGAAAAAATTTACAGTTATAAACCTATCCACTTTTAGGGTTTTTAAGAAGTAAAATAATATTTATTAATAAACTAATATGGTTAGTGCCAAAGAAATATTTATATTTATTTATTTTGTTTGCAAATAAACCAATATTTATTGTTGTATTAGTCCTAACAGTTTTTTTCCTTCAAAATGTCAAAGACCTTTTATATATATTACCATTATGGTGGAAGGTTGGCAAAGCTCAGTGGTGAAGTCGTTTATATGGAAGACCATATCAAGCCTATACACTATCTTAACACTGATAGTATAAGATGCTTAGATTTAATAGATGATGTTAAAAAGATAGGGTATGTTCATGTGAGACTGTTATATAGAATTCCAAGAGTGTCTCTTACATAGGGGTTAAGAGAAATGCAGTCACTTGAAATGTTGTAGTATGTCGTTAAAGGAAATGACATGACAGAGGTATTTGTAGAGGGTTCAAAGTGTATAAATTCTGAAGTGGGCAAAGAAAAAAGTGACAAACAAGCTGAGGTTAGTGATGCACAAGTAGAGAATGTTTCAATATAAGAGACTACTAATGTTGAAGCATAAGAGATTGTTAAGGAGGTAGTTCATATAGCAAGGGCTTTGGAATAGATGGTGGATGAGAATTATGACTTTGAGATACACTTGGATTATCAACCTATTGGTGAAAGTGACATGGATGATGGTTTTGAGGATAATGAACTGTTATATGATGAAGAATATATCAAGGCTAGACAAAATAAAGTGAAGTTCTGAAAATATATGTCTATTGATAAGGTGGCTAATAAGTTTGCTACCAAATCTGGGCTACAAAAATTAAGCACCACTAATACAACTAATAGAAATGATGAGGATAATGACTAATGCTTAAGTGAATATGGGGATTTGGATGGTAATGAGAATTCCATTAGTATAAGTGAGGAGGAGAATATGGATGAGAATGTAAAAAGGATGAGGAAGAGGCCATTTGTGTATGATCCTAAGTATAATTATAAAATATTGAAATTGGTGTTTGGTACGAGGCTTAAGAATGCATATTAATACAAAGCAATTGTCCAAAAGTAGGCATTCTCAATAGGCATAATGTTCAAATAATAAAGAGCATGATAAGATAGTTAGAGGTTAGATCTATTAAGACTTACCCTTGAAGGCTTTATGGTAGTATAATCAATAGTGACAAGACATTCACCATCAAGAGTCTAATACCTGAGCATAGATACAATATAGAATTGAAGAATAAACAAGCAATATGTACTTGGATAACATAAGAATATGTGCCCAGGTTTAGGAGGAATCCTAATTAGAGTGTTAAAGATTTAAATGATGACTTACTTAAGAAGTTTTATGTTTAAGTTAATAATTACAAGTGTCATAGAGCTAAGTGGAAAGCTCTTGATATACTTAGAGGATCAATTAAGTATCATTATAGTAAACTGAGGTTATATAAAGCTACACTAATGATAGTTGATCCAGAAGGAAGATTTGAGTTCCTCCTTGATGATGAAAGTTCATTGAAAGGATTTTTATTGGTTTCAATGCACATATAAAGGGTTTTATAAAGGGATGTATGGTGATTATAGGTTTTGATGGTTGTTTTGTAAAGACATTCCTTAATGGAGCTCTGCTTTTAACTGTTGGCAAAGATGGAAACAACTAAGTGTTCCCCATTATGTTAGGTGTTCTACCATCAAGAATGATTTTTTTGGAGCTAGTTTCTAAAGTTGGTTATGTAGGAGCTGAACAAAACAAATGGTCTTCGTTGGAGTTTTATTAGTGACCAACAAAAGGCATGATTTTCATTATTTACATATATATCTTATTTTTTTATTATGTTTATTAGTGACCAATATGTAAATGTTTACCATAATCTTTAATATTTGTTGTTAGTGATTAATTAATGCCATTTGAAGTTGGCACTAAATGCTGAGCATAAAAACTATGCAAGACATGTCTACTGTAATTGGAAAAAAGAGTACAAGGGGTTGACATTAAAGAATATATTTTGGGGGGTAGCTAGGAGCACCTTTGAAGTTGCATTTACTTCTAAACTTCAAGCTATGAAGGAGGAGGATCATCCTACACATGATAATTGTATGGGATAAGGTTCATTTTTCCCCTTTATGTTTACCTCGGAGCTCAAATAAGCCCTCATTCCTTTTTTAGGTACAAATAAATTAGGTTTTCCTTAGAAATTCTTTTTTAGGCCCTCTATTAAATAATGGATACATTTAAATTGTAACATTCATTATATAACACTTATAATCATGATATTTACTATTAATATCACATTATCATTACTAGTCAACCATTAGGCCAAAGCCAATAATCTACACATACCAATACCCATAAATTAATGTCCCCACTTCTCTTATAAACCTTTGCCATTAACTATTTGAATCCTCTACACCTCACTTTGGTTGTCCACCATTACGTCCACTATTACAGCCATTAAATCCTCATTGAATAACACCAGCCTCTCATCAACACTTTTATCATCCATGAATAATCATAAATAAATAATTAAAAAAAGCTCTAATCAAAGATAAAAACTTCATTTTTTTTACTAAAAATCTTGTCTTGACCTTCTTTAAACTTCATTTTTTTACTATGAAATCTTGTCTTGACCTTCTTTAGGCATCGTGGTGTAAATTTCCTCTATTGCCTTTTCAATTCTACAACCGTATCATCATAACCAAAACAAACAATTCATTAAATTGTACTAAAGGAAGAGCCATCGAGCTTGAGAATAGTAATGAAAATCCTTTTATTACCATTAACGATGTCACTTACTTCTTCATCTTCTGTGTCATTATCGTCGTCGTTTAATGCTACAAGAGACGAGCAACATCTTTGTGTTGGAATATTTAAATTACAATTACTGTTACTAGCATTAAATGGTATTGTTATAGTAGATTTAGAGATGATGTGGAGTTAGTTAACTTCATATGTGTGCTGGCTCCACTCTTCCAGGAGTGACCACTTTAAATCATGTAATAATATAATTTTTTTCTTTAATTATAAGAAAATTTAAAAATTACTCAGTAATAGAGAAATTTAGCTTCAAGTTGATATAAGCCATGTCTTCTTCAGACATTCAATCTCTTTAATAATAATAAGATAAAAAAAAAACTAATCTTTTCCCTTTCTTTTTTCTCTAGTTCCTACATATTTCTACTAGGTTCTTTATTTTTTGAACTGGGTATCAATCTTTTATTTTTTTTGGTTTTGATGCTAGGTTCAACTTCTATTTTATATATGTGAAAATTTTAGTTTTTTTTTGTTTGCATGTTCCCTTTTTATTTTTGTTTTATTTGGAATCAAAGAGTATTTCCTTAAGATGTGAATCTTAATAATGGTAGGGGATCAATGTCAACGACCAGCTCTAGCTATGAAGAATTCACATATTTGGATTGATAGGAAGAGATGGTAGAATATTAGGTTAAGTTAGGTTGGTTTTTACGAGGTGAGGAGACTATTGCTTATGGCATTGATTTGAGATTTTTCTTGGACTAAGAAATTTAAAATTTTTTGTTGAACTAAGAAGTTGAGATATTTTGAAACTGTCGTTATCAAGTTGAGGATTATATAATGACTATTACAATTCAAATGTATCCACCATTTAACAAAGGCCTAGAAAGTTTATTTTAGGAAAAACATAATTTATTTGTACATAAAAAAGGAATGGGGGCTTATTTGAGCCCTAAGGTAAACATAAAGGGCAAAAAATGAATCTTATCCTTAATTTTATTCAGAGCAATCCAATGAAATTCTATAAGTTGCATATGAGTGAGTTACCTAAATTAGACATAATAGACACTATGTGAAACATTTAATGGTTATATAATGAAAGCTAGAAGAGACCAATTATTAGCATGCTTAGGGATATAAAAGAGTCTTTAATGGAGAGAATGCATAAAAAGTTAATTGAAGTGAGTAAAGCGACTTACATTATTTTCCTTAGAATTATAAGGAAATCAGTGCAAGTCAAGTTCAATAGTAGGTTATGTATAGTCAAATTTGCTGTGGGAGATAAGTTTCAACTTGTAATTATAACTAGTAAGTTAGTTATTAATTTGAAGACACTGATAGATAGTGGAGGACATGGCAACTTATAGGAATCACTTGTCTACATGCATGTGCAAGCATTCATTTTATGAATAGGGATAGTGCACAATATGTAAATGCATAATATAGTGTTGAAAACTATATTAGCACTTATATTATTGGACTTGAACCAACAAATAGGCTTAACATATGGCGTAAAGCTGATGACACTTTAATCAAACCTCCACACTTCACCATGATGCCTAGGAGGCCAAATGTTAGGAGGAAGTGAGATGTTGATAAAGAACTAGGAATTAAAAAAAGCTTCTAAGGAATTAAATCAAAATTAAATGCCAAGTCTGTTTGCAAATTGGGCATAATAAGCGCACTTGCAAAAATAAAAACAATCTAGCTTACAAGAGACTTTCAAAAATGCCTATAAGTATATGATGTTGCATATTTATGATCTTATAGTTTCTTAGTAAATTTTTTATTAGTATTTATGTGGGTATTGACATTTATAGCTGAAAAGAGGAAGGCCACCAAAACATAGAGCAATATCAAATGCAATGGATCAATATGGTAGCCAACAGTTAACTACTTAGCAGCATGCCATCTAGCCTTAATCTAGTCAACCTCATGGATTTAATATGAATGCTAGACAATAAGTCAACAAGTCAACAAGCAAAAAGTCAAAAAGTCGATAAGGGTTTAAGGGGCAAGGGGCACCAAAAGGCAAGAATTCAATAAGTAAGTAAGATATACAAGGGTACTTTCAACCTCAACTTAATAGGCTAACACAAATTACCACATTAAGCAAAAGGAGTTAAGACATATGGTATTGACTTATATATCATGTTATTGTCTGAATGCATTGTGCAGATGCCAATGAATACATGTATTGTTGATTTATGAATGACTCACTAATTGTTATAGGTTAAGCAAGGGTACGGTCATAGAGTATTTAAAGGCAATAGAAACATTTATATAAGGGTATGATTGATATGTTTTTGTAGTGTTATATGTTTATGAGTATAAAAGTAACCAAAACCTTTTTTACATCTTTCACACATGCCTAATGAAAAAAGAGTAAGGGCTATTTCTAAATCAGAATCCATAACCAAAGTCACAAAAATAAAGTATTGGATGAGAAAGAGAAAAATCTACATCATCTAGTGCTATGAAAACTCATCATCCATTGTATTTGATGGAAGAAGAATAGGACATGAAAGCAGCATATATTTCTATAAAAGGTGTTAGTACTCAAGAGAGTACTACACATAAGTCTGTGCCTTGATATTTAGAAACTAATTGATTTATTTAGTTATAATCATCATCCTTTTGTACATCTTCTCATTGGTAGCTACTTGTAACTTTTTTTTTACCAAAGCTTGTAATTTCTTTTACCAAAGCTTACAATTTCAATTATACACATTATTTAGTACTTGTAATTTAGAGGTTGGTGTTTAAATCCTATTTGAAGTTTATGTCTAGTAACATAATCAATACCTTATGTCCTTCATTATACTATAACAAAAAAAAGATGAAAAAAGAATTACCATTTTTAGTGATTCAAACTACATAATACATTAAGTTAGCAAATTTGAGTTCCACAATTAAGTCTATATAGGCATCTAATATAAATTACAAACATAATGTGTACAAATACATAACCAAACATTGAGAACGTAAATACTTAGAAACTGGGAAACATTTTCTTTGTCCTAGTAAATGGAAATTTAATACAATAGAATATGAACAATATAGTAATCAGAAGCACTACCATGCATACTTTCAATTTCTTTAGAACATGCCTCAGCTTGTTGTTCTTAGCCTTTAGCATTATTTCTATTCTATGATATATTACAATCCTCCTCTCCATATTATCATGTAAGGCATCATATTCCTTTAAAGGTTTTTCAAAGTATGCATTATTTTCTTTCAACCAACTTCACTTTCTCAGATATTCTCATCTCCACATATGATAATATCTTCATTATCTCCTCATATCTATCTCTTTTAGTCTTCATTTGCAACACTTATTTTTTCTATTTTGGAATTTCTAGATCAAGCCACTCAAAGTAACCACAATCATCATATTACTAAACAAATAAAATAGTAATAATTTCAATAACACAAGATATGCAATTGAAATTTTTGGATCTAAGAATCAAATAATTTCAACCTTAAATCTCTAAGAATCAAATCAAAAGAAAATGAAACCTGTAAGAAGTCATCATTTCAAGTTATCAATTCCTCACCCTTTAAATAAAACATAGATAGAATAATGTATACACAATTACTATAATCTCATGCCCATATTCTTTACATGTAATTGAGTTTGAATATAACATTGCTGAGTGAGATGATATTCCTAAGAAAGGATATCTTTTAGTTGACATTGACCTTGAGTTGCTACTTGGCATTTTCACAATGAACCCTAGAAGAAAAAGTACAAAAGAATATGAGGTTATACATTACATCTTTATTTTCATATAAAAATTCACCATTTTGACATGGCCATTAATACATATGATATGGATTAATAGCCTAACATGAAAGCACACATTCACCAGATAATTGCTCAGTGATTTGATTGGCCAAATTATGAAAATACATGTTTTAATATGCCAATATTGAGATGTCATGATTAAATTTCAAAAAGTACTATAAGTCATGATTTTTTTTTAACAAATAACTAATTACATTGTACTTTTTTTTTCATTTATGCTTAACTTTTTACTGATATAAAGTATGTAAAGATTATCATTTTTATATTAGTAAAAATTATTTATAGTAATTGTTAAATTGTAATGCTTATCTTGCATAAATTATTATTACAATATATATTTTTTAGTATTAACAATTTATGGTGTCATGTTATAATAATTTATACTTTTATAAAAAAAATAAAATTTAATAGATTATACATTTCATTAATATCTTAAATATGTATATTACACTGAAAGAAAAAGCACTAGCTTTGTTATTAAATTCTTCCACTTTGTCATGTTCTTTATTCAATAATGATTTGGATTATGTTGGATGGATAATAAAATTAATGTTTTAAATTGATATAAGAATCATGTATACATGCTAAGCAAGTAAATTGATTAAAAGGTTTTATGTCTAGAATTTTTTCTCTCCTTTATGAGAGTTGTATGGTTTTCAGTTATCTTAATCACTTTTGTTGCGTTCTTATTATTTGATTCATAGCTGTCTTTATGGAAGATTGGTTGGTTGAGTTCTCATTGTCAATCACTACAAGAAATTTTACAAAATTGATGCTAAAATTCATCATATAATATTGAATTTTCATCACTAAAGCATTTGGTGATGCCACATTATCATCATATGGACCATCACCATATGTGCATCGCAAAAGGTATATATGACACACTTTGGTAGCATCACTATATATTATTTCATCACTCAACAAATTGATATGTGTGACAATAAAAATTGTGATTAATTATTATATTTTCTTCTTTATAAAATTTGCCTCAATAATTTTGACATTAAATTTTAATTCTAAATAAAATCATGATGATAGTGCATGCATCCCTCTCATAAAATAAATAGTGAAGACGAAATAATTTCATCACTTATCAATTCAACTAATTACTAACAAAATAATATTGCATCATATAAAAATAAATATTTGTGACAATATGCATTGTCATAATTCATATTTTATTATCGTTAAAATATTTTGCCTTCAGATAAAATGATGATGCATCTAATGCATTATCACTACAGACGAATATCAGTGATGAAATAATATTGTCATGAATTTGGTCAAATAATTTATGATAAAATATGAAATTTTTATAAAAATAGAACTTATGTGACACCAAATATTGTCATCAATTACTTTCAATTTCTCATTGAAAGATTTCCCTTTAAAATTTTGGTGCCAAATTCCACCTCTTAAAGGTTTTGTGACAAATTTCTTTTTACCATCATGATATATGCATATTAGTGATGACATAATATATATATTATGACAAAAATAAGGTTCATCACACAATTTAATGTTATAATGATGATTATCAATTTCATAACTTTTAATTGATAAAATGTAACAAAATATTGTGCATGGTAAGAGAATTTGTCATAAAATGTGTGATTTATTCTAGTGAATGATGGAAAAAGAGACTTTGATTCTAAATCAAGATCCTTTATCAATAGAAAGATGGGAATTATATTTACTGGGAAAGCTTCTCATTAAGTGACATGTTTGTTAGGTTATGCGATACAAAACGCAATAGAAATTTTAAAATTTAATCATAAACCCAAATGAGGATCCATGTAATTTGATTAATTGATTGATTGATTTAGGGTTTCTAAAATTCTTACTACATATTCCAAAAATGGGCAAGAATAATGGAAGGATAGGAGGGGGTTTACTCTAGTAACACCTTACCTCGAGCTTTTGGTTTTCTTGGCTAAATTTAGTCATATCCAATATGGGTACATCCTCTACAAGTATCCACATGAACAACCTTTTAATTAAAATGAATGTGTGCTAGCACCTTTTTCTTAATTGTCTCACAACTCAAGAACTTTGTGTTTAGTTTTCTAAGTGAAGAGAAAACAAATTTTTGTGGCTCAATAAAATGTGTGTGAAACTTTAAAGAATATTTAATATTTGTAGACTCTCAATTGGGACTTCACTTACCAAAACAAATTTAGTTAATTTCTTACTTACCAAAATTTTTTTAGTATAATCCACCTATTCCAATTCTGATTTGATTCAAATACCAAATTAGAAATAATTTCTTATTTATTTAAGATAACCATTTCTTTAAATAAACAAATAATCACACACACACACAGATATATATATGAACAACCTTTTGATAAAAAAAAAAAGTGTGCTAGCACCTTTTTCTTAGTTATCTCACAACTCAAGAACTCTATGTTTAGTTTTTTAAGAGGAGAGAAAACATATTTTGGTGGCTTAAAAAAATGTGTGTGAAACCTTAGAGAATATTTAATTTTTATAGACTCTAAAATAGGGTTTCACTTAGCAAAATGAATTTTAGTATAATCCACCTATTCCAATTCTGATTTAATTCAAATAATAAACCAGAAATAATTTCCCACTTATTTAAGTTAACCATTTCTTTAAATAAATGTATATATATATACACACACACACACACACACACACACACACACACACACACACATAAATATATTTATTCATTTCCATAAAGCTTTATTAGGCTTGGTAAACCCGTATTCATTTTGGGCATGTTCTAAGTGTGTGACTCAATAGGTTCATATAATGTTGGCAGTGGACCTGAAATCGCTATTTAGGCCTACAAGTCATAAGAGGCCTCTAGCAAGACATTATGACTACCCAAGTTATATGAAGGTTGATAATCTAACAAAACTTAATTTATAGTGTATATTATAGTCCCTTTATCACATGATATCTTAATTGAATATAAGGCATAATTTTTGTCATCCTTATACAATTCAATCATATTATTTATTGATTCAAAGTATACTCAGAATGATAACTCTTTATCAATTCACTTTAGCATGACCATGCATTTTCCTCAGTCTATCTTATTAAGGGCTCATAAATATCTTTCTCAAATTAAATGAGGGACAAATTACTTCTTAATCACTTACATTCCTCATATAAGTCATTTAATATCCAATAACAATCCATTTTGTTGTCATGTTAAAGACAATGTTAAATTATGTCAAAATACAAAATAGTTATGTAAAAATCCATGGTGATTTTAAGGGCAGAGGACTAAATCAACATTACTATAATGAGAATTACTTATGACCATTATCTACGTAGTATTCTCATGATGGATCAATCAAGTGCATTATTTATAAAATAAGTACCTATGAGTTGACTTAACATCTCATATTTATGATTTGTAAAACATAATCATCAGTTAACACCATACTAGCCTTAATACATTATTATGACTAAGGATAATTTGGATAGAATTCATATTTAATCTAAGGGTTTTACTATCAAGTCACATACTTGATAACCTTAGGAAGAATTAACTATGATAACCTTAGGAAGAATTAACTATTCAAGTAATTATCATAACATAAAATGGTAATGAAAATGCCTCTTTATAAATAAAATGATAAAGTCAAAATATGGTCATACATGATTGACTTAGTACACATTAGTAATAATCTCCGACTTGCACTAGGCCCGATCTATATTAAAACTAATACCCATGGACTTAGTATGACTGTCATGCTTAAGTTGCGGAAGAGGCTTAGTCAATGGATCAGCAACATTATCATTTATAGGTACTTTGCATATCTTTATGTCTCCTTTCTTAATGATTTCTCAAATGAGATAATAATGTCTGAGTATGTGTTTGGGTCTCTGATGTGATTTGGGCTCTTTAGCTTGAGCTATAGCTCCATTATTATCATAATACAAGTTCACTAGATCTGATATACTAGGAAAAATGCCTAGTCCGGTTATAAACTTCTTGATCCAAATAGCTTCCTTAGTTGCTTATATGGCAGTTATATGCTTAGATTTTGTTGTAGAATCAACAATGGTATCTTGCTTGGAACACCTCTAACTTACTACGCCTATATTCAAACCAAACACATAACTTGACTATAATAAAAAATCATCCTTATCAGTTTGGAAGCTGGCATCCGTGTAACCATTTACAACTAGCTCATCTTCCTTACCACTATATAGTAAAAATGCATCATTATTTCTTCTCAAGTATTGAAGGATATTTTTAACTATTGTTTAGTGACTTTCACCTAGGTCTGACTGGTATATGCTCATTGTGCTTAAGGTATATAAGACATCGAGTTGAGTACACAACATTCCATATATGATAGATCTAATAGTAAATGCATATGGAATCTTACTCATGTAGTCTTACTCATCTTGTGTTATAGGACACTAAGTCTTACTGAGACTAATGCCATGTGACATTGGCAAGAATCCTCTCTTAAAGTCTTGCATGCTAAACCTGTTCAATACCTTATCAATATAAGTGCTCTAACTTAGGCCAATAAGCCTTTTAGATTTATCTTTATAGAACTTGATGCCTAAAATATAAGTGGCTTCACCCAAGTCTTTCATTAAGAAATAATTCCCTAGACATGATTTAACATTTTATAAATATATATATCATTTCCAATTAGTATGTCTACAACATTAAAAATATAATTGTGCTCTCACTAACTTTCTTGTAGACATAAGGTTCATCTTCATTCTTAATGAAGCCAAACTCTTTGACTACTTTATTAAAATGAAGATTCCAACTTTGAGATGCTTGCTTTGATCCATAAATGGACCTTCAAATTTTTCATACCTTTCCAGAATTCCTAAGATTGACAAAACCCTTTGGTTGTGTCATGTACACATCCTAAAGTAAGTTTATATTAAGAAAATTTATTTTGACATCCATTTTCCATATCTCATAATCATAGTATGCAACTATGGTAAAGAGAATTTGAATAGATTGCAAGATAGCAATTAGTGAAAGATTTCATCATAGTATATACAATGTGTTTGTTTAAAACCCTGTACAACTAGTCTTGCCTTAAAGGTATCCATTTTGCCATCCATGTTATTTTTATTTTTAAAGACCCATTTGCACCAAATAGTTTTTAAACCATCAGTTGGGTCAATCAAGGTCCATACTTGATTATCATACATGGATTGTATTTCTGATTTCATGGCTTCTAACCATTTCTTAAGGCCAGGACTATTTATGGCCTCTTGATAAGATGTGGGCTCATTTTGATCTATAATCAACACATCATTATCATCAATTATAAGAATCCATATCTCATAGGGATTTGCCGTGTCCTACCAGACCTCTTTGGGCCTTATAGTACTTATGTAGGCTCAACAGTTACTTGTTAATCTAGTTGTGGTTCCATACTTGGTACAATGCTATTTTGTTGTTTTTAAATTTCTTTAAGTTGCACCATGCTCCCACTAGTTTCTTTAAAAATAAATTATTTTTCCTAAAAATACACCATTCCAAGTAACAAACACTTTATTCTCAGAAGCATTATAAAAGTAATATCCTTTAGTTTCTTTAAAAATCCCATAAAAAAGGAATTTGTTAGATTTGGGTGCTAGTTTTTATGAGATTTAACACTTTATATAAGCTTCATATCCCCAAATCTTAAGAAAGATAAACTGGGTGTTTTTTTAGTCCATATCTCATATGGTGTCTTTTCAATTGCATTTGATGGAACTCTATTCACAATGAATGTAGCAATTTCTAAAGCATATCCCTAAAAAGAGATTGGAAGATCAAACTGACTCATCATTGATCAAAACATATATAATAAAGTATGATTTCTTCATTTGGACACACCATTCAATTGTGGTGTACTTGGAGGAGTCAACTTTGACCTACAATCTATAAGATGATATATAAATTCTTAGCTTAAATATTCATCACCTCATTCAGATCTTAGTATTTTAATATTTTTACCAAGTTGGTTTTGTACTTCGTTTTTGGAAACTTTGAACTTTTGAAAAGATTTAGATTTATGTTTCATGAGACAGACATAGCCACATCTACTGAAATCATTTATAAAAGTGATGAAGTACTGGAAACCTCCTCTAGTAGTTGAGCTTAATGGTCCACATACATCTAAATGTTTAAGTCCCAATAAGTCATTGGCCCTCTCACTTTGTCCAGTAAAAGGTGTTTTAGCCATTTTCCCTAGTAAACAAGATTCATATGTTTCAAATGATTCATAATTAAATGAATTCAAAAGCCCATGTTTGTGAAGCTTAGAAATGTGTTTCTCATTTATATGGCCTAAATGACAATGCTAGAGATAGGTAGTGTTTAAATAATTAGATATAAACTTCTTTGTATCAATGTTATAAATTGACTTTTCATTAGTGTCTTCAGTATTTAGAACATAAAAACCACTAGTGAATGGAGCATATATGTAGAAATGTTATTATGATAATGTTGCATTTATTATTCCTAATAATAAATTCAAATCCTTTATTGTCCAAATAAGAAATAGAAATAATATTCTTATAAATAGTAGGCACATAATAATAATTTTCCAAATTTAAAATAAGTCCATTAGTCAAAGTTAACTCATAAGTCCCTATAGGTAAAGTAGCAACTCTTCCTCCATTGTTGACTCATAGGTCCACTTCGTCTCTTGCCAGTGATCTACTCCTTTTTAGACCTTGCACATTAGTACAAATGTGAGATCCTGATCCAGTATCTAATACCCAATAATCATTAGTAGATAAATCAATTTCTATAACATGAATCCCTGAAGAGGTAGTTGCACTACCCTTATTCTTCTTCAGATCATACATATATAGCTTACAATTTCTTTTCCAATGATCTGGCTTATTACATAAATAACATATTCCCTCATTTAGTGGCTATGCTTAGGGTTCATCTTTAGATTTGGGCTTGGGCTTAGGCTTAGGCTTTTAAAAGCCTTTGAGATTCTTGCCTTTTCCCTTTCCGACCTTTTTCATACCCTTTCCTTTATTGACCATTAAAATATCCTTAGTATTCCTAATGTTCTTTTTAGCAATTTTAAGCATCGCATGCAAGTATAAAACTATGCATATTGAAGTTCATGATGAACCCATCATAAGCTTTAGGTAAATATTGGAGAATGATATCAACAATCAATTCTTATTCAATCTTAAGACCAAGTTTTTCCAAGTGTTCAAGATGACCTTTTATCTTAAGAACATGAGGACTAACAAAGTCATTAGTAGTCGACTTATAGGAGAACAATGCCTTGATGGTGTTGAACCTTTCGATTTTGGCTTTCTCTTGGAATATTTCCTTGAGATGTCCTATCATGGTACAAGCCTTTATTTATATTAATTAATTTTATTGCTCAGATTCCATGCATCCAAGCATGAGACAATTGACATCAACTGAATCATTGAGATTGTTATTATAAGCATCCTTTTAGGCTCTATGAGCATTAGCAGCTAGTTCCTCTGGGATGGGTTGATTAAGGATATATTCCTTTCTTTCTTTCCTAAGAACAATTCTTAGGTTTCTGTACTAATAAAGAAAGTTAGTCCCATTGAGCCTATCCTTCTCAAGGATTGATCACACTAACATGGTAGGTGCAATGTTTAATGTTATTATGTACAACAAATATGTATAAAGTACATTTAGTATTTTTATAATGAATGAGGCATAAGAAAACTCCTACTAAATTTTCTTAAATTATAAACCCTCAAAATGATTTCAATAATTGAAATTTTTTAGTGGGCCAAGATCCATATTTCACACTACTTCAAGTAAGCTTTGGCTTATCACTTAAAGTGTGGCTATTTAGGTAGGTAACACTTTACCAATTACATCTCATGTAATTCTTGGATAATTATAGGATATTGATATCACATGTGCTGACATTTCTATCAAATGCCCTAGGTCAAAAACATTTTTGATAGCCTAGTTAAGTTTAACTAACTGAAACATATGGATATCACCATTATCCATCTTATCTTATTTAGATGGCTTTATACACAATGCTTTGGCATAACCTATATAGAGAAATCCAAATCTTGATAAGTGTTATAATGGGAGGCATTTTAATGACTTAATATTAAATGAGGGTTTAGTTAGTTTTATCTTATTCAATTATTGTTATATTACATCTCATACATGGCATCACATGCATAACATAATAACATAATAAGATAAATGTGACATAGCATGACCTATATCTAAGTTGATCCTCATAAGCCAATATAAAGAACAAAGGTCAAACTTAGGTGATATTACAAATACAAGATTGAGCCTTGAATTTGGATCTCCATCTTCTACCATGGACCTCCTTCTTAGGCTATCCAAGGCCTCTAACTTGAATTTTTACGTTAGGTTATAATTTACATTACTTGTTGTAATTAGGACTATTCTATTACTATTTAATAAAAATAAAATAATTATAACAAATAAAAAGGACTGGCAGACTATATTTAAAAATTACAACCCAATAAAATAAAATAATTAAATCCAATCACATTGGTTTAAAGGCCATATTATGCACCATGTATTTAACAATAAACACATATTACATAATAATTCAATTTACATATCAATTTAATTATTATGTTCAAAAACAAATTGTGTGACAAATCCATTCGAGGTCAAAGGGCAGTGCCCCCAACAGGTTCTGGGGGCAAATGCCCCTTTGTAAGGGTTTAAGGGCAGTGCCCTTGAAGGTAAACAATTTACGTAAAATCTTTAAATGAGTTGTTGCTAGAACCCTATAATGCTAATAATTTATGTAATCAAAGTACAGTGTTATTAATATGTTAAAAACATATCAATTTTGTTTTATTAAATAACTGCCAATTAGAAAACCTTAATGTACTATAATCTCATTATAGTTTAAATAATTTGTTCAAAATAGATTATTCTATATAATTTGTTTAACACTTAAAGATACTACCTTAGAAAAAAATCTGTATAATAAAAAATATTTATGTTTCAACATTAAATAGAAAATGAGTTTACTATTTTATTTAATCATAATAATAAAATAGAATACTTATTTTTTGTTTTCTTAAAACAATATACATAATACAGAAAATCATAATTCTATTTACTATTTAATCATATTAAACAATTATAAACATTAATTAAATAAATGTTTAATATTGTTTTCATACAGATTGAAAAGATCGTCATAAAAAAAACTGTTTTGATAAAATTTTTGAAAATTCCTTTTGAAAAATGAATCATTCAAACAAAAAATATATCACATATATACTTGATGAAATTAATCGAGTTACAATGGCTTTAATACCATTGTTAGGTTACATGATACAAAATGCAGCAAAAAGTTAAAAATTTAATCATAAACCCGAACTAGGATTGATTTAATCTAATTAATTGGTTGATTTAAGGTTTCCAAAACCCTTACCACATATGTAAAGAACAGGTAAGAATGATGGAAGGACGAGAGAGGATTTACTTTGGTGACACCCTACCTCGAGCTTTTGGTTTTTTTGGCTGGATTTATACATCTCCAATATGGGTATATCCTCTATAAGTATCCACACGAATAGCCTTTTGATCAAAATGAATGTGTGGTAACACTTTTTTCTTGATTGTCTCACAACATAAGAACTTTAAGTTTAGTTTTCTAAGTGGAGAGAAAACAAATTTTAGTGTCTCAAAAAACTATGTGTGAAACCCTATAAAATATTTAATATTTTAGACTCTCAATTAAGGTTTCACTTGCCAAAATAAATTTTGGTAATTTATCACTTACCAAAATGTTTTTGGTATATTACACCTATTCTAATTCTGATTTGATTCAAATACCAAATAGCTTTGTGGGGCTTGGTAAACCCATATTTGTTTTGGGCATGTTCTATGTGTGTGACCCTGTAGGTTTATATGACATTGGTAATGGGCTTGAAATCCATATTTAGTCCTATAAGTTATAAGTGGCCTTTAGAAAGACATTATGACTACTCAATTCATGTGAAGTTTGATAATCTGACATAACCTAATTTATAGTGAATATTATAGTCCCTTTGTCATATGATATCTTGATTGAATATAAGGCATAATTTCTGTCATACTTATACAATTCAATCATATTATTTCTTGAATCTAAGTAGACTAAGAATGATAACTCTTTATCAATTCACTTTAGTATGCCCATTCATTTTCCTTAATCTATCTTATCAAGGGACCTATAGATATCTTACTTAGATTAAATGGGGGAAAAATTCCTTTTTAGTCACTCACAATCCTTACATAACTCATTTCATATCCAACAATAATCTATTTTATCATACTATTAAAGATTATGTTAGATTATGTCAAAATACAAAATAGTTATGTAGAAATCCATATAGATTTCAAGGTCAGAGGACTAAATCAATATTATTGTGATGATAATTACTTATGAAAATTATCTATATAGTATTGTCATGGCGGGTCAATCCAATACATTATTACTCAAATAAGTACCTATGAGTTGACTTAATATCTCATATTCATGATTAGTAAAACATAATCATTAGTCAACACCATACTATCCTTAATACATTATTATAACTAGGGAAAATTTGAATAGAACTCATATTTAATCTAAGGGTTTTACTATTAAGTCACATATTTGATGACCTTAGGAAGAATTAACTATTCAAGTAATTATCATAACATAAAATGATAATGAAAATGCCTCTTTATTAATAAAATAATAAAGTTAAAACATGGTTATACATAATTGACCTAGTGCATATCATTAACAATGTTAGCTTCAACGCTCTAAAAAATCACTTCATTGATATATAGAGACTAAGAAGAGGCATATGCAGTAAAGAACTGGATACAAATCTTTATCTATTTCAATTCTTCCATTTTGTTGATATGCGAAGGGTTGTAGAGGGAGGCCCCTAGTTATTCGATAACCATTTGGTACTATTTCATAAACTCTAATTAGGAGAAAATCCTATGCAAGTTACATTTTATTTTATTGATATGTGGGTTTAAGTTTTTTATCTTCCTATAAGGTTTATTTCAGAGATTATTAGTAAACAACTAGGAAGCTTGATTAGCCAGTTTCTCAAATTTAATGTCCATAATAGTTTAAGTTTTTAGAGAAGCTATATATGTATTAAAGTTTGTATCAATGTTAGGAAACCTTTAAAAGGATAGAATAAGATGAGAATATTGGTAAATCCTTATTATTCTAATTAAATATGAAAGGCTTAGTAACTTTTATTTCCTATATGGATAACATGGGCATATTGAGAAAGCTTATGAGTAACTCTTCAAATGCTCGAAAGTAAAGCTTAGGTGAGGATGAGGTTCATGGTTATGTGCTCCTACTAGATCAAGTCCTTCACAAAATGGTCAATAGGTGGTTGCAGACTAATCTTGGAAATCTTAATGGTGCTAAATCAAGGGATGGATTTTGATATTTTAAATCTCCAAATGAAAGATGGTTATAATCATATCCAAATGATATTTGAGCTTACAATAATAATTATAAGGGTAAAGAAATTCTCTCCTAGTTGATCCTAAAGCACAAGTAGGAAAAGATGTCGTGTTACCAAACATACGTGGACAATTAAGCTTAGGTTGAATCTAACAGATAGGCCAAGTTAAGGAAGATATACTAACAATTGAGGAAAAGAAAAAAAAAAGAAGATATGGGCTTGAGTTAAGTTGGTTTACTAATTTAATCCATATTGATGAATTTGCTTCAGACATAGTTAACTAACTTTCTTATGGGAAGGCTACTTCAGTTGCTACCATTATTACTACTAATGAATTTCTTGAACCTTATTACTAGGCTCATTGCTTGCAATGAATTTTATTTATTAGAACTATTGATGCTTTAGCAGTTCATGCTATTAGGGAGATTATAAAATTTTATAGGTCCTTTTTAATATTTCTTATGGAAACTCTTGTCACTAATGTTAAAATTTAAAAACTATGTTAAATTTATTTTTTTATGATAAATTTTGTATTGATTGCATATGTAAAAGTGATGGATTAGCTACTCTTTGGATGAATGCTTTTGATTGTTTAATTTTTTTTTATTTTTTAATTAACCATATAGATTTTATTGTAAATAATAATGTTTACAAGGTTTGGAGATTATATTGTTTTTATGGCTATCCTGCACTTGTTCAAAGGAAGAATTCTTATAATTTTATAAGATAACTGGCTTCTGTTTTGTAATTTCTATATGTATAGTTGGAGATTTTAATGATGTTATATCGAGTAATGATAAGTAGAGTAATAATCCACATCCTAAATGGATGTTTGTAGGTTTTAACAAGGCCATAGTTGATTGTTCTCTTAAAGAAATTGATCTTAATGGAGTTGATTATATGTGGGAAAGAGTTTGAGGCACTCTTAGGTATGTTAGAGAAAAAAAACACCCAAAATTTTCTTTTATTTCATGGTTTTACTATTTTTCCTTATTGCAAACCTGAAATTTTAATTACTAAGACATCTTACCAATGTCCTTTGATGCTCATATTTGTCTAATATTTATTCACTAGTAGTAGAAGTCTTTTAATTTGAGAATTCTTAGCTTAAAATGATTGTTTCTTTAAAAGAATGAATACTTTTTTGCTTTTTAATTATAGTTTACATCTTTTACTGAGACTCTAAGCTTGTTTTGCATTTATGTCTATTTGGAGTTTAAGAGTTTAATTCTTAACTTACATTTTGTATAGCAAAGTGTAAAAAGCAAATTAAAAAGCTTCCCAACGCTCTATCAGTTATTACCATCAAAACATGGAAACAATAGCTTTAAAATTTATTAGAGAAAGAGCAGGCTTATTAGAAATGAAAGTAAAAAATATTCTAATAAGCAGAAGTTATTAGAATTCCCACTTTTTCTCATGCTTTAGTTACTACTAGAAAAAAAGTAAATAAGCTCTCTTATCTCCTTATAAATCATCGATTTACGGTCTATTTGCAGTCTAATTTCTCTAAAGTTTAATGTAAGTAAAGCTTATGATAAAATGGATTGGAATTATTTTGCAATGCATGATGATTAAGTTTGGCTTTTATTCTACTTAGATTAATTGGATTATGATGTGTGTGCAAAGTATTTCTTATTTGATTTTATTAAATGGGGAGCTTGTTATTCCTATTACTATAGGTAAAAGATTGAGGTAAGGAGATCCCCATTTGTCATACTTGTTTATTTCATGTGTGCAAGGGTTATCTTAAAAAATTAAACAGGCTGAGTTAGCTAGTACTTTTCATGGTAGTAAGGTTTATGAAGTTGCTCCTATTGTGTCTTATCTCCTTTTTGCTAATAATAGTCTTTATTTTATAAAGCTACAGAGCAAGAATGTCATACCATTAAAAGTATTTTATAGGATTATGAACAGACATTTGGGCAAGCAATTAATTTTCAAAAATCTGATATTTTAGTCATTATTATTATCTTTTATCTTATGTACTGTTATTCCTTATCATTATTGATATACATGTTCAATTGTAGAGGTTATGTACAGTACTAGCTCTTCATATATCTTACTGTATTTATACTTTTATAATATCTTTTCTTAATACATGAAAAATACAATTACAATCACATGGTATCAGAGCCTTAAGTCTAATAATTTTCTTCTCCTCTTTACTAATTGGGTATTTATATCATGGCTAATACTCACAATCAACTTGCCCTCCCTACGTCATCAACCAATATTGCTACTACATACTATAGCTTTGCTATTAAGCTTAATCCAAAAAAAATTTTGGCTTAGAAAAGTTAATTCTTGCCTTTACTAACTTATCACTCAATGATCAGACTTATTGATGGATCTTCTTCGATACCAATAGCCACCGTTCCCTTTACCTTTAACCCCCAACCAATAGATTCCTAACCCAAATTTTGTTACTTGCTTTTAAAAGGGTTAATTACTTTTATCATGGTTGTTCTCCTCTCTCATCGAGGAAGTGTTTCAATACATCATTGGCCTCACATCTTCATATTCTATTTGAAATGCTTTGGCTAATGCATTTGGTGTTGTTTTAGAAAATAGACAACTCTAATTACACATTCAGCTTCAAGAACTTCAAAAAAGTGATTTTTTTTATTTCTTCTCACCTTCATTAAGTTAACAACTCATGGATGAACTTGCAGCAACAAGACGATCGATCTCTATAATAGAATTTAATGCAATTATATATCATAATTTAGGCATTGATTTTCATCCATTGATTTCTGCTCTAAAATGCACCCGAAACCTGTGTCATTTCAGGAACTCCATAGCCATTTAATGGCTCATGAAATTCTACTACAAAATTGTAATGTCTTCCCACAGGCTCATGCTGTGTTCTGACAATCAAATAATAGGTAAGGTCACTCTTTTTTCTCATCACAACCTGTTTGATATTTCAATCGGTCTTTGACATTCTCACAGTCTGCTTAGAGCTCTTCTCTTGCCAAATCTATAGTCTCATAAACCACACTATAGACCGATGTAGGCGACACAACCAAAATATATGCTTTAAAAATTTCAGATTGCAAGCTAATGTTGCTTGGCATGACATCTATAGTGCCTCTCACTATCATTCACCTTAGCTGATCCATTATCCACAACCTAATGCTTCATCACCTTCCATCATTTGGACTCCTAATATAGGAGCGAGTCATCACATAACTCTATATCCACATGCCATTCACAATATTATTCCATATCCAGGTATGGACCAAATCCAAGTCGATAATGGACAAGGATTGCCAATTATGGATTCAGGTAATGTGTTAATTCCATCACTTGATTCTTCCACCTTGAAACTTAATAATGTCTTGCATGTCCCTACCCTAAAAAAATCTTTACTCTCTATCATCAAATTTACTAATGGTAACTCATATTTCTTTGAATTTTGGCCATATTATTTTCTTATGAAGGATTAAAAGACCAGGGCAATCCTGTTGCAAGGACTGAGTGATGGTGGATTGTATTGTCTTCCTTCACCATCCAAACAAACATTTGTTGCTACTTCTACCTCTTTACTTATTGGCATTTGCTTATGACATCCACATGCTTCCAATGTTTGTTCAATAATTACTAAAAATAAATTAGATTGTTCTAGTCCTTTATTTATGTCTATATGCTCTTCTTGTAAGCTAGGAAAAATGGCATGCCTGCCATTAGCTACAATTGAACATACTAATCAATCTCCTTTTAAAATTATTTATTCAAATATTTGGGCTCCTTTCTCTATCCTTTCTAATTTAGGTTTTTCATATTCTATTACAATTGTTGATGACTACACCCATTTTACATGGATTTATTTTCTTAAAAACAAAAGTCAAGTCTTTAATATGTTCAAAGAATTTGAATCACTAGTTTCATGCCAATTTAATTCTAAAATTAGGGACTTTAATTTAGATTTATTAGTAAGTATCAAAAAATCAATTCATATTTTAAATAAAATGGCATTGTTCATCGCATTACATCTTTTTATACCCATAAACAAAATAGAAATTCAGAGAGGAAAATTTGCCATATTGTGGATAATGGACTTACTCTCTTAGCACATGCTAATATTCCCTTCAGATTTTAAACTTATGCTTTTCAAACTAGTGTCCAATTAATAAATTATACACCCAATAAAGTCATACAAAATTCATGTCCTTTCAAATTATTGTATAAAAAGCTACCAAAATATAAAGATTTAAAATTTTTTAGGTGTGCAACTTATCCGTGGTTAAGACTATATATTAAACACAAATTCTCCTTTCGCACTTGTCATTGTGTTTATCTAGGTCACTCACCTACACATCATGGACATTTGTGTTTGGATATTGATAAAGATTGAATCTACAATGCAAGACATTTTTTTTTAATGAAACTCTATTTCCATTCAAACACTTGCCTTCCTGCCCTACCTTAACCTTATCCATTTCAATAACTCCATGGATTACAGTATTTACATCATTTCTTAGTTCCTCATCAACAGGTATGTCTTTCTCTTCTAATGCTTTATCTTTATTTAGTCTACCTACTTCCTCTTATACTCATTCTTTACCTGACACTCTATCCCCTCATCCTAATTCCTCATAGTCCTTATCTTTATTCCCTCCCAATAAATAATTCTTGTCCATTTCAGCCAATCACAACCTTATCACCCTCCACCTCTCCCTCCCAATTTAAGCCCACTTTAGTAGTTAACCTAACCCAATATCCTATCTCTTCCAACAACCCTACTCGCACTTATACTATACATTTACATCCTTCCACTATTCAAAAACACCATGCACATATAGCTTTCACTGAATCCAATAAACATAATTACCTTATTACTAAACCTCACACCTATTTCCAAGCCTCTAAGCATCAAGTATAGAATAAAGCTATATCTGAAGACATAAATGCATTCCTTACTAACTATACTTGGACTTTAGTTCCAAGGCCTCCTCATGCTAATATTGTAGGTTGTAAGTGGATTTACAAAATAAAAAAATTCCATTGGTAGCATTAAACGCTACAAGGCTTATTTAGTGGTATAAGGTTTCACACAATAATTCGATCTTGACTATAAAAATACTTTTAGTCCTATGATAAAGGCTACAACCATTCGCACCATACTTGCCATTTCTACTATCCAAAGTTGGCCTATTCGTTAACTAGATGCTTCTAATACCTTTATTCATGGGAATCTTTCAGAGATAATTTACATGGCACAACCTCTAGGTTTTCTTGACTCCTCTCATCCTGACTATGTTCGCAAACTTCACAAATCATTATATGGCTTAAAGCAAGCCCTTAGGGCATGGTTTCATTGCCTTAGTTTATTTTTACTAACTTTGAATTTTGTGGCATCTAAGAGTGATCATTCCTTGTTCATTTATTGTAAAGGGGTGGACGCTATTTTTCTTTTGGTTTGTGTTGATGATTTAATTATCATTGGCTCTAATACTTCTCGTATGAGTGCTATGATTAATAAATTCAAGTAAGATTTTCTTATTAGAGACCTTCGTGATCTCCATTATATTCTTGGTCTTAAAGTTCATCAGAAGTCTAATGGAATTGTGGTTTCTCAAAATAAATATGTATGTGACTTACTTGATTAAACATGCATGCTAGATTTAAATCCATGCTTCACTCCTCTTGCTACCAAGCCTCTTGTCACAAAAAATCATGGCGAGCCAATTCCCTAAGCTAAAGACTACATGAAAATTGTAGGTGCTCTCCAATACATTACTATTACTAGACCAGAAATATCCGATAGCATTAACAAATGATGTCAATTCATGAACTCTCCTAGTTCCACTCACTAGATAGCATTGAAAAGATTGTTATGTTATCTTCAAAGTACCAAATCAAAAGGTCTCGTATTTTCTAATCAAAAGGACAATGACTGGGGTGGTGTTGTTGACGATCACCACTTTATAAGTGGATATGGAATTTTTCTTGGCACTTCTTTGATTTCATGGATGGTAAAGAAGTAGCCTACAATTGTAAGAACCTCTACAGAAAGTGAATACAAGGCCAGTGCTCATACCACTGCTGAACTCATACGACTTCAGTCTCTTCTTGTGAACTTGGCTTTTTATATTCCAAATCAGTCCTTCATTGTGACAATATATGAGACATCTATCTCACCTCTAATCCAATATTTTATTCTCACACAAAGCATATCGAGTTGGATTTTCATTTTATTTGTAAGCAGGTTGTTAGTGGGTTCATTTAGGTTTGATTTTTTTTTACTCAAGATCAATTAGCTGATTTGTTTACCAAGCCATTGTCCATCACTTAGTTTTAGAGTCTTTGCGCCAAACTCCCTCTTCGTGATGGTCATGGGCTTGTAGGGGTGTGTTAGTCATTATTGTTATCTCTTATCTTATGTACTGTTATTCTTTATCATTATTAAGATACATGTTTAATTATAGAGGCTCTTCATACATCTTACTATATTTATTCTTTTGTAATCTCTTTTTCTAATATATGAAAAATACAATTACAATCACATGGTATAATATTTAGCTCAAATGTTTGAGTGGAAAACAACAAACTCTTCCCAAAATCTTAGGGATTTTAACCCTTTAAACACAGTTCAATAGCTAGGTTTGCCTTCTCTTGTTACTAGATCTAAAAGAGCTATTTTAAATTTCTTAAAGGAAAAGTTATGTTAGAGATCATAGGGACATAATAATAAGCATTATCGTGTGCTGGGACATAAATTCTCATCAAAATTATTGCTTAAACTATACCAACATGTTGCATGTCTACATTATTAATTCTATCTCTTTATGAAATTAGTTGTAGAGAATACTAAACTCATTTTGGTGACATCTAAATCTATGTTGGCACAAATTGTGTAAGCGTATAAAAGGAGGATTAGGATTTTGTTATTTGCATGGTTTTAATATGGCTATGTTAGAAAAGCAAAGTTGGCAACCTTTATCCAAACCACATGCTCTTGCAACTCGTATTTTTCAAAGTAAAATACTTTTACGAAAGGAATTTTCTATTTGCTTCGCTTGGTAGCAATTTAGGCTTTATTTGATGTAGTGTGTGGAGTTCCATATCTATTTTAGAGAAAGCTTGTCGATATCAAATTGAGGATGGCATGCAAACTCATGTTTGGAGAGACTCATGGCTTTAAGGAAAACTAGGTTTTGAAAGTAGATATGGTGGCACATTGATGATATGAATATGAAAGTTAGTGAACTTTTGACACCTCATCACACTTGAAACGTAAAACTTATTGCAAAATGATTTTTTTTTATTTTTGATGTGGAATTTAGTTTTAGCATTCCTTTACTATCTATTTCAAGGCTGGATGCACTAATTTGCCATCTTTTTAAATCTGGTCATTACATTGCGAACTCATATTATCAGGGTTTTATGGATGAGGTGTGGCATCCAAAAAGTTGGCAAAATATTGGAAAAAGATTTGGCAATTGAAAATAATTCTAAGGGTAAAGAACATTCTATCACATTTGTGTAGATAATTACAATATATATTTTTTAGTACTAACAATTTATGGTATCATGTCATAGTAGTTTATACCTTTTGAAAGACAAATAAAATTTAATATGTTATACATTTAATTAATATTTTAAATACGTATATTACACCATTAGAAAAGTGGTTATCATTAAACTCTTATACTTTGTCATATTTGTTATTCAGTAATGATTTTGATTATGTTAGATGGATAACGATATTAATATGTTTTTAGTTGATAGAATAATCATGTATATATGTTAACTAAACTATTAATTTTGTAATTTAAATATTGATAATTGCAAAGTTTTAATTTTTAAATGATTATTTTTTCTAATACACAAGATTAATTATTGATAACTGTTAAATTTATTTTCCCTCTTTATGTTTTAATTAATTTTAATTTTCTATAACCTTTTTTTTAATTAACGATAATAACTAAAGGTTTGCCAGCTAAATCAATAATTCACAAATAAATTATTAATACTGTAAACAAATAATAATGTTAATTATTTTTATTTTTGTAATCTACTTTCTTATTAATAACATAAATTAAAGATGTAACTGTTAAACTATTAACTAAATTAGTAAAATATTAGAAAAATTAGGTTTTATTTTTGTAACTGTTATTTTTAAATAATATAAAATTTAATTACTAAAAATAATCACCAAGGTCACCAAATTTAAGCACATAAAATAAGTTAATATATTTTTAGCGGATTTAATATAACATCTCATTCAACCCTATAAATTTATAAAACTACCATACTTTAATTTTGAAATTTAAAAAAAATTCAAAAACATCATAATCAAATTAAATATATAGGGACAGAGAGAGGAGATTATATATATATATATATATATATAGGGGGACAGAGAGAGATTAATACATACATTGTGGAACATGAATTATTGAGACCCAAGTGGGGTGTTTTGCATATGTGTATGAGCTGGATTTCGATTTGGATAGACACATTCAACTGCCTCAATAAATACATCTGCTAAATAATGACCGGAAAATGCCCACTTTCACTTAATTTCCCTAGGGAACGTATCCAGTGACAGAGACAATAAAATGACCGGAAAATTTTAAAGTGTGTATGATCCAACATATTAACGTATAATTTATATATGTGACAGGGTTTTTACAAGTGAACTTTTACCTTAACCTCTTTGTATTCAGATAAAAAATTTTGAGCCAAATTATATATATATTAGATGTTGAGTTTTAAAGTTATTAAGTAAAAAATTTAACAATTGACACTCATTGTAATTCCTAAAAATTCATGCGTAATTTATTATTAAAATTTATAATATTTTTTAAAAAAAGTATAAAAAATCTAAATTTAGAATACATATATTCTAGTTTTTATAAAATACACATATATATGTGTGTGCATGCGTGTGTACTCTTAATAAAAAAATAAAATTATTATAATAATTTTTTAAGTCATTATTTTTATATTATATTAAATTATATTTTTAATTTATTAAAATTATTTAATTAATTATTTTAAAATATGTATATTATTAACAATTCACGCAAAGTGCAGATTCAAGACTAGATAATTCTAGACCTCAACCCAAAAAGACTTGAGGAAGAAAAAGAAAGCTTGAGAACTTTGTTAAGGACTAGAGAAACTTGAAATCACCCGAAATATTATCTGGTTAAGGGCTAGGCAAACTCAAAACCATCAGTTGGAACCAAAATTCACCTGTAGGATAAACCATTGGGTTTGGATGTGAAGTTAGTAAAAGCATACTCATTTGATTTTGAGACATCTCTATACTACCCGGACGTTGAGCATGTCATCCTAATCATGTTAAATTGAAAATGAAATGAACAACATCATTTATAATAAAATTAAATAGAATAGAGATTAAAGAGATACACTTGAGTAGGCTCCTCCTCCTCATTTTGTCTTTAGTTTTTGAGTTTCAGCTCCATTATTTTGAGAAAAATTGATATTTAAAATGAAAATAGCAAATAAGGTAAAAAATGATTGAAAAATCCATAAATAGGATACAAATAAATGATGAACAATAAGATTCCTTTAATAAAATAAGAGGAAATGATAACTTTTTTTTTTAAAGGATGAAAAAACACTCAGGTTAATAGAAGAATAAAATGGGTTAAAACCTATAAATTTGATAATACTATAGTAACTAAAATACCTATGACTCTAGTTCTATAACATACTGATAACCATAATATGATTTATTGTCTCTGTCTAAGCAAATATGCTTTGCCCATGTGAATCACCCACATACAAATAAAAAGCCACAACGAGATGATGATAAAAAACATGTCGTAACAAAATGACGAAATACCAAATGCCGCAACAAGATGACAAAATCATGAAAACAAAATAAAACTCAAATCTATGTGGAATAACCACTTATTTAAGAAGAGGAAATGATAGTTATAAGGTCCAAAAGGTCAAATTTATGATGATTAATTAGTAAAATCAAGACTTGTAACTAATAATGTGTACAATTTATCAAATTAGGCCTCAATATATAAATCTTGTACCATGGATAAATTGAATACGCATAACACATTATTATCTCATTGCACATTATTGTCTCATTGTCATCCGAATAATCATTATAAATGAAAAAGAGGAATGAAGCAATTAATTTTGAGATCTTGGTTGAATTTCAACATTATGAATAGATACACAAAATGTAACAAACGATAAGCAAATATTCAAAAATGAAATATGATAATGAAAATTTTGAATGTAATAAAATAAAATGACATAATGTAAGAGATAAAATTGAGTAATAAAATAATAAATGAGAAAATAAAAGAAATTAAGGTGTACGGAAATATTAAGTTAAAAACATAAAAGTGAACAATAATAAAAAAAGAAAGAAAACAATATATTAGAGATGAAAATCTTGATATAATAAAGAAAAAGAAAAAAATGAAAAAAATGATAAAATAGAAAAAAAAATGAGTGTAGAAGTTGAGATGAGATAGGACTAAAACATGAAATAAATGACAATAAATAATAAAAAAAATATTTAAAAAAAGTGCTTGCCAGTAGAGAAATAACATAGTAATAAAAATAAAAATACATAAAAGATAAACAATTAAAATAATAGAATTAAGACAAAGAAATGATAAATTAAGCATAAAATTATAAATTAAGCATAAAATATAAAGAATGAGAGATTGTGTATAGAGATTATAGAGGTAACAAATATGGTAATATAATATTGACATAAAGGAAAATAAACAATAAATAGAGAATAAAATAGATAGAAAATGATTTTTTTTTTTTGAACAATGCTAGAGAGTGAGATTAAGAGTAGAGATTGCAAGTATAGTAATAATAAAGAAATATAAACAAGTATAATGAAAAAAAATAAAATAAAATGAAAACAAAAATGCAAATTAGACCTAAAAATGTAGAGATTAGGAGATTGAGAGTAGAGATGGATATTAGAAGCTTGATAATAAAATGAGCAATATAAGATAATATAATACGATATAGTTATAGATATAATGTAAATATAAATATAAATATAAATACTATATACACATATTTATATATAATAGTATATAAATAACATAAATATAGTATATACATATATGCATATAATATATATATATATAAATTGAGAATTGATGAGCAATATATAATATTGGACAATAAATAAAATGGTTGAAAGTAAATTTCAATAAAAATAAATGTTAGTAGTTGGTAGAGTTAGCAATGTTAGTAGAGATAGTAATTGAGAGATTGAGAGCTTTTAGATTAAATAACAAGAGATATATGTATGTAGAATGCATGATGTAAATGCAAATGCATGATCCATACAAGCATTAAATAAATCCAAGGTACAAGCAAAGGATGATGAATAATGCAAACTAGGGTGCATGCAATATTGTGCAATTATGAAATTCATGCAAAAATGGTAGTGATGCATGTTGGGGTTCATGAAAAATACATCTAAGAGATCTAAAGATAATTCACATATATGGTAGTGATATGCAAAATTCAAATGATATTCATCAAGCATATGAGAATATATAAAATTCATAAATGCAAGAAATAAAGAAATTGATTAGTAATGATAATCAATAAGAGAATAAGAATTGGTTAGAGACAACAACCAAATGATAAAATAATTAAAAGTTGATTAAAAGTAAAAAAGAAGTATAAAAATTATGAATATATTAGTGATATGTCCTAGGTCAAATATGTAATGGCCATATTTTGACATTGTCATATTTTTATTTTAATAATAAAGAGACTTTTTTTTTATTATCAGTGGCTAATTCTAATATTATCCTTTATTATTTAATTCTACTAAGACTATCAAGTACATGACTTGATAGTAAAACTCTTTAGTGATACTTGAATTCTAATATAAATATCCATAGTTAATTATTATTATGGGAATAACAATGAATAAAGACTAATATAAGGTTGATTGATGATTAAGTTTTACTAATCATGTATATGAGATATTAAGTCAAACTCATAGGTACATATTTAAGGAAATGATGTACTGGATCAACCCACAATGAGAATACCACATGAATTATTATCATAAGTAATTCTCATCACAGTAATATTATTTAAGTCCTTTAACCTAAGATCACCATGGTTTCCTGCATGATAAGTTCTATACTTTGACCCATCCTTACACCATACTTTAACCGGAATGTAAAATAGGTTGTGATTGGATATAAAATGAGTTGTATAAGGAATGTGAGTGGTTAAGATGGAATTTGTGCCTCAGTTATTTTGAGAAGATATCTGTTGGGCCCCTCGATGAGTTAGACTGAAGAGAAATGCATAGCCATGATAGAATGATAAAGAGTTATTAGTGTCAGTCTACTTGGGATCGAGAAACAATAGGATTGAACAATATAAGGATGACATAATCCATGCCTTATATTTAATCAAGATATCATGTGACAAAAGGACTATAGTACACGTTGTGTATTAGGTTATATCAGATTATCGGCCTTCACACAACTTGGGTACTCATAATGTCTCGCTAGAAACCAATTATGACATATGGGCTAAATTGGGAATTTTAGGCCTACTGCTAATTTTGTGTGAACCTACAATGTTGAACACTTAGAACAAACTCAAAGAAGACTTAGGTTAATAAGCCCAATAGTAATCTCTATGTAAGATTAAATAAATAAGTATGTGTGTGCGTGTGTGTATATATATATTAGTATTTATTTATTTCCTAATTTATTTAAGGTAAGAGTTAACTAAAATAAATAGGAAATAAGAAAGAATTCTAATTTGGAATTAGAATCAAAATAGAAAGAGAAGTTTAAACTTACCAAAATAGTTTTGGTAAGTGGAGATGTATGAAACCCTATAAAGGATGACTATAAATACATCTCATTCTCTAGGATTTAAAATATGCAGGTTAAGCCACCTTTTCTCCTTGTTCTTCCTACACTTCTTTTATAAAAAGAAAAGACATAGAGAGAAAATGTGTTGTGAGACAATAAAAGGTTCTAGCAGACCTACTTTGCTTTGGATCATTTTGTTCGTGTGGATACTATAGAGGACGTGATCTTTTGGTGTCATCTTAATATGATAAAAAGACATGAAAAGCTCGAGGTAGGGTGTCACTGGAGTGAACCCTCTCTCTTCCTTCCAACTATCATGCCATTAGATAATCTTGGTAAGTGTTTGGAAACCCTCTCAATTAATCTAAGTCGAATTACATGGATCCAGGTTATGGGTTTTATAGTTAAAATTTTTATTTTTCTACTACATTATGTATCATGAAACCCAATAGAATAATCCCTTTAAAAACATCAATTCAACCCATAATGATTAATTGATGCTTTTAAGTACACAAGATGAGAACAAGATCACCAATATGCAAAATACACATATTAGAGCTTCAAAACACTCAAAATTCATAAGTTAGACTTAAGACTTTGACAAAAAAAAAAAGAAATATCGATTAAAATTCAATTAAGAACATATAGATTACATTTAGATCCCTTAGTAATACTAACTCAACCATTAATGGCCAATTAGTACTCTTAAGATCACAAAATACACATATAGTCATATAATGCACACATAATTAATAATAATAACAAATTAGATGAAAAATTATCATAAAATAATCAAAAAATAAAAAATAAGGGTATGCACATAAGAATCATAACAAGAATTGAATAATCAACACAAATGCACATGTTACACTCATTGTTTATGCACAACAAATAACATATAGTTCAAGTTATATAATACATAATATTAGGTCACTAACTTCCGAAGCTCGATTTGACCTTTAAAAAGGTTTGTTAACAATAGTTTGACTTTTCATTCCAAGGCTTCTTGAGGTGAAACCAAAGCTTCCAAATTGAAAACCAATTTGAAAAATAGATTAACAGGCACAAAATAGTCCTTTTTAGGACTTTAATGATTGAATAATGACACATTATCTCTCTCTCTCAATTATCAGATCCTCTTTCTCATTCTTTTTGGTACATGGGTGGGGTTTTAGTGTTTCAAATGATTATGAACTTGCTTTTCAATCATCATTCTTGATCAATCTCATCTGTTGGTGAGATATTTTCTACTTTTATAATCAGCCTTTAGGGTTTTTAAAAATCGCCCTAGTAGTTTGCCCTTTAGAAAGGAGTTTATGTGTTTGTGCCTAAAAAATTTTAGAAAGATTTTTTTTTAATTTGCATGTCCTAGTAACAACATAAAAATTTTGATAAGGCATAAAACAAACTCAAGAGTTAAGATTCCATACTTGAGTTTTATGTGGCTTGTAAGTCATCTTGGTTCCCTATGAACCCAAACTCAATAATACAGGTTAGTATCAAACTTGAAATACTAACTAGAATTAGAATTAAAATTAAAATAAGAATGGGTCAACTTAGAGTAGTTCATTTAAAAACTAGATCAAAGCTTGAAATTGAAATTGAAAGAATTAACTTGGAGTCATTTAATTTAACATTAAGAACAAAGCTTGAAATGAAAATTGAATGAGTCAACCCGGAATCATTCAATTAAACATTAAGAATGAAGCATAAAAATAAAAATAAAGATTTAAATGGAAATTGAACAAGTAAAAATAGAGTCATTCAATTTGACATTAAGAATGAAGCTTAAAATTAGGATTGAAATTAAGTTTGAAATTGAAATTAAAAATAGGAACGAGTAAACTTGGAGTCATTCATTTAAAAGTAGAATGAAAGATGGGAAGGAGTTAACCTAAAGTCCATTTCAAAATGGAGTTAAAAATGGGAAATAGTTAAAACCAAGAGTCCTTCATTTGAAAATGGAATCGAAGATAGGAAGGAGTCAATCTAGAGTCCTCCATTTGAATTTGAAATTAAGTTTGAACGAGTCAATTTGGAGTCGTTCAATGGAAGGAGTGAACCTGGTGTCCTTCATTGGATATTAAACGAGTTAACATGAAGTCCTTCATTAGAAATTGAAATTGAAATTAAAATTTAACAAGTCAACTTAGAGTCCTTCATTTGAAATTAAAATTGAAGAGTCAAGTTGGAGTCATTCAATATAATTAAAGCTCAAAATCTTAAAATTGAAATGTGTTAAGATTTCAAAAATGAATCTAATAAGGTTCATATTTGATGTTCTAACATTTTATTCTTGACAATAAAAACTAAGCATTTTAATGTTTATAAAAAGAAAACAAACTGAAAAATGAAAACTTCATAAATTTTTAAAGAAAACCAATTGGAAAATATATTTAAGAAGAAATTATATAAAAATGTGCAATAAGAATGAAGAATATATTTACTAGTAAAGTTTATTATGTAGTGGCATTTTTGTAATTTTTGATACTTTTAGGGACATACTTGTAATTTTTGCATTTTCTTCTTCTTTTTGCCTATATATATTCATTTACTTCATTTGGTCACTTATTCTTTCCTTATTCTCTCTAAACACTTTATCACTCATTGTAACTATAAATGGTTGAACAAAGAACTTTGCCACCTTTTAGATGTCCTTCTATGAATCCATTTACAAGAAAACGTGGCGGATTACATCTTCCCACCATTTATCATCAACCTGTAGGTTTTACACCTACTGGTACCACTCATGTTAGAAATCTTGAAACTTCATCCTGAAAAGTTGTTAGTTTATTTATAATAGCAAATAAATACATAAACAAGTGTTTATTATTATTTATATGTAAATATATGTTAGCAGGTCTACTGTAAAAAATTTAATGTGCTGGCTATAGAATGCTAAGAGTTTTATTTATAAAGTAAGCGAGAAGGCTCTAGTAATTAATAAACTTCTCAAATGCATATAAATGAATATGAATGTATGAATGCATGAATGAATAAATGCATAAATGTATGAATGAATGCCTGCATGTGTGAATGCATGGATGCTCATCTTATTCTACTTAGTAAATAGCTAATCCTTGTTTGTTATGCATGAGTTATTCTCTTAAAATCAAAGATACAAATGGGAGATTCATCAGTTAAGGAAGCAACTTAGGAGGAGTTAAAGCACCCGTTAGTCTACTTCCATTCTCACTTTCTTTCTTTATCTGACATGATGTACTCTTAATAATCCTACTTTAATACTTTTAAACTTGTAGTATCAACATGATGTGCTTTTATGGGCATGTTATTATGCTTGAAAACGTGATTATATTACCCTTGGAAGAATTTATAATGAAAAACGCATTGTATGTAACTATTATTAGAAAAATACATTTAAGTGAACTAATTATACATTTTCTTGAAAATGAATTTTTCTCAAAAGGTTAATAACAAAACCATAAACATGGATTGTTATAGAAACAAAGTGCAAATGGGCATATATTTGAAAAGGCAATTTTGGTATGCATGGTTATTTTGAAGATAATGAACAAGATAAAAAGTAAATTTATTTTGAAGATGAATAAGATAGAGAATTTATTATGGAGACAAATAACATAAAAAATTTATTTTAAGAAAATTTATTTTGAGGATAATTCATATAGAAAGAATGAATGAGAGAAATGGTATGTTTATTTAACAACAGAAAAAAGATAAAGTACAGGAAACATGTCTATTTTTTGAAATCAAACATCATAATTTCTTTTACCTATTTACAATGCACATACTAGTACTACATATGCATACAGTAAAACATAATCAACTTAAAAACTACTGATGTTGAATCATAAACGGGATAATGATATAGAATCACTTCAAGATTAGATAATTGACAAAAGGAATTTCTAATAATGTCACCTAGCTCTCTCGAATTTTCTAGCTGACAAAACTCTCAAAATCCTTTATTGTTGTCTAAACTAGCCTTTTAGTTTGAACTTAGCAAAATATTTTACCCTAACTTTTTCCTAAGTTAACATTTTTGGGTTTTTGACTTAGTGTAGACGGCGGCGTCCGAGATTTTAGCAACCACGACATTGTTTAGGTTCAGGGCCTTAGAGAACACACTAACCACTGTCACAAAGACATGGTGTGGAGATGAGGAGTCGCTACCCAATGTAATAACTGAGACAATTTGATTAGTGGTACTCGATTCTCTAAAAGAAAATTAGCACCACAACCAGGAGATTCTGAATACGAAATACTAACTTCTCTTAGTCTCGTGCTCATTTAGAATAATTTTATAAATAATTATTTCATCATCTAATTACATGCAATTTTATTAAACCCTAATTAACATCCATCTACCCAAAAAGGCAACAAGTTAATAAAATTGTAAGTAAAAAATGCACTCAAGATCACGGTATCCCTAAGTCTAAACTATGTTAATTTTATTAAAAAAGTTAGCTAAATCTACATTTTATTTACAAGTGAAATAAAATAAAAGTGGGCCTACATTTTATTAATTAATGAGGCTAAATCTATTTTTTTAGTCTTTCTAAGATATGAGCTTAAGTCTATTCAGTTTTAAAGAAAAATTAAATTAGTGGGCCTAAGTCTAACTTGGTTTTATTTTAAGTGGAATGTGGGTCTAGGTCTATTTATTTTAAAAGAAATGAAATTAAGTGGGCTGAGCTAAGTCTAAACAATTTTAATTAAATAAGCGGGCTTAAAATCTAATTAACCTAATTGGCCTAAGTTGATTTTAATTATTTAAAAAACCTAAATAATTTTTTAAGCATATTTATTAAGTGGGTTAGATCTAAATGTGGGCTTGGGGCCCAAAAACAAACATAAAAAGTCAAAAAAATAAAATAAAATAAAATAAAACATAACAAAATCAAATCAAACACACATTCACATATGATTTCTAAAAAACCTAATTTAATTACATACAAACCCTAATTAACTAAAGCCACCATTAATTTTAATTAATTTTTACCCAATTGAAGATAATTACTAATTAATTTTAAAGTGTAGAAATTTAAATCTTTCACTATTCTCACTACTGGGGCTATTACAAACTACGTACAAAATTAAAATTAAATAATTATACACCCATGAATTAAAGAATAAACTACATAGGATACCAAAATGCAAAATAAAAATTAAAATCCTAAGAACTATTATTAAAACAGTACAGGTTCATCCATGGCATTCCATGAATCTTCTGTTCAATTATACACAGGCGGTATCCTCCTCCTCAATCCATATATGGACATTAAAACAACAAAAACCAAATTAGTAATGAAATCAAATAATCAAAACAATAACAAAAAATAAAAGAAACAAACATAAACAGAAAATAATAAAAAGAGTAATAAAAGAAATAGAAAAATAACATTGGAGATGCTGTGAAAATGCCCCTTTTTGAGCCCCTCCAATTGAATTATCACCGTTAAAATTAAGATATTGTTGATTCTGGACTATTGCCTTCGAAAATTTCAGTCTTGAAAATTCGGGTTTTATGCTCGTAGTCTCTCTTTTTTCACTATGTCTTCGTGTGCCTCTCAAAAAATCCTCTCGAAAACTATAAGAAAAAAAAAGGTCCTCCAGCCAAGCCTCCTTCTCGTATGCATGCAGACTCTACCTTTAAATGCAAAGTCTGTGCGTACTGAACTTCCTCCAAAGGAGGAACAGACATATCTGATCAGATCTGATAGCGTTTGTTTTAATTTCAAAAATATCTTATGCATTTTTAAAAAAAAACTTATTAGATAAAATTTGAATTTTCAACCAATCAAAACACTAAAAAAATCGATAAAAATAAGAAAAAAATACGTGAAAAAATAAAAATAAATGGAATTATTGTGCATCGGCATTGTACAATGCCGATCAATATTATGTAATGCTGGTCAACATTACACCAATGTCGAGCCTAAAACTCTTTTTTTTTTAACTTTTAATTACCAAAAGACCCCTAAAAATTTGACTTATTTTCAATCAAACCCTAAAAAATGTTGCAATTTAGTCCTTAAAAGTTCAGAAAATCAACAACCAAGTTCGCTTTTAATCATAGGGGCTTACGTCGTAATTGTGCCAAATTGCATCCCGAAATTGGGTGCTTACATTTAGCGGGTACTCTTATTTTATTATTTTTCTAATTTTTGCCTAAGCTGCCCTTTTCGGGTTTTTAACTTAATAAGCCCCCTTAACTTTTGCCTAAGCAACATTTTAGGTTTTAACTTAATGAGGAATTTTATATTTTTATTTATTTTCATTTTTATTATTTTTTATTTTTATAGTACTTTGCTTTGAGACTTTAAACAAAATACTTCTTTAGCTTATAAAGGTTGACTGGTTTAGAAAATTCTTTGCCATCCAAGTCTCATAACCTAACTGCCCCTTTTGGAAGGATATTCTTAACTAGATAAGTTCCATCCCAACTTCTTTTGAATTTTCCCCTCAGGTTGAATAACACAGCTATAGCTTATTCTAGAACTAAATACCCTTCTTGAATTTACTAGGTTTGACTTTTTAATTGAAGGTACGAGCTATCCTTCTCTGGTGAAGTTGCATATGAAATTCTACTTTAAGCCTTTTCTCATCCATCAAAGTCAACTCTTTATATTTGGCATTTACCCATTCTAACTCTAAGAAGTTTGGCTCTAAAAGCACTCTGAAAGGCTATAATTCTACCTTAACTAATAACGCTACTTCCATACCATGCACTAATGAATAAAGTGTTGGACCTGTAGCATTTTTAGTTGTAGTTTTGTGCCCTTATAAGGCATATGGAAGTTGATAAGACTAATCCTTATATGTCTTGACCAATTTACTGAAAATTTATTTAAAGCTTTTATTTGCTGCTTCAATTACACCATTTGCCTAAGGTCAATATAGAGATGACTTATAATGCTCAACTTTGTACCTTTATAGTTGATTCCTCACTCTACTTGAAATTGTACACCATTATCAATCACAATATGATAAGGAAAATCAAGTTCTTTTCAATAAACTTTGCTGTTAGCTTTACCCCTAGCTTTTTGAAGGACTTAGCTAAAAATGATTAATTATAACAACCACAAATTCATGCCTATTTAAAGCTAGTGGTGTAATTTTGCCCATGATGTCTATTCCCTATAGTGAAAAAGGCCATGGTGATATAAGTGTTTGAAGCAATGAAGGTAGGATATGAGATACATTTTCGTGCACCTGATACTCATGATACTTTTTTACAAATAGAATATAGTTTCATTCTATTATCAACCAGTAATAACCCTACATCATGATCTTTCTACCCAATTCTTTCCTATTCATATGAGGATGACATATACCAACATGTACATCCTATATAATCTAATCAGTTTTTTGTTCTAAGACACATTTGAGATGCAAAGCTCTATCTTTTTATATAAAACTCCATTAAAGGTAAAGAATCTCCTAGCCAAATATCTTAACAACATTCTATCTTTATTGCTAGTATTTTTTAGAAATTATCCATGTTTCATCAATCTGAGAAGATTATAGTATAAAGGCCTCTTCTTTTCATGAATAGTTAAAATTTGAGCAGCACTATAACAAGGAACTTTTACTTTCATTAACACTACTAGTCTTATCAACAATCCTTCTAAATTATCCCAAATTAAGGCTAATGTAGATAGTGCATCTGTAACCTGATTATCGTTTCTAAGTAAGTGAATGAAATTCAAATCATCAAAAAACTTTATGAGCTTCTTGATATAATCCAGGTAAGACTTATATTTTACTTCTCAAACTTCCTATTCTTTATTCATATGTGAGATTGCCAGTTTTAAATCACCCAATACTTCAGGTCTTCTAATTCCAATAGCTATGAGAATTTTAAGACCACAAACAAAAGCTTCTTCATATTCTAAAATGTTATTAATGATAACAAAATCTAATTTCTTTGCAACCGATATTCATTATCCCATTGGTGAAACTAAAATGATTCCAATACTAGCTACTTTCTGATTTATAGCACCATTAAAATACATTTTCCAATTTCATACTTCAATCAGCACAATTTCCTTATTTAAGAAGGAAATATCAATTTTTTTATCATCCTCTACTAGTTGTTATTTGAAAATTTAGCTATTGCCTTTCATTTAATTACTTTCTTGGTAAAAAATTATTAGTATATGTGATAAGCCCTAGAGGCCAATCACATATTTTGACATTGTAAATTATCCTAAATTGTAATAAAATAATATTATATTATCTAAAGTGTCTATTTAATTGAATATTTAACCATTAGCATTATGTTAAATAAATTTATTATTAAGAGTTGATAATATGAGCTACAAATTTATTTAGTACATATGCTATAAAATATTCATAGTTGATAAATTAATATTTGGGTAATATTAATTAGACTATCACCTTTGTCAATTTTCCTTGATTATTATGTGATACTAATAGTGGGAGATAGTGAGTCTTATACTAGTTGATATGAGATGCAGAATAGACATGTGGATACTCGTATAATGGGTGGATTGAACAATGACATTAGATTTATGATCGCATGGATATTCATTTATTGTTAATGATCACAATCTAGTAATAATTGTGCATATAGTCCTTTGACCTGAGGTGATACAATCATCCACATTTAATTGGTTAGGTTTTATTACTGCTTATATACTGATGTTAATCACATATGAGTATATGACATGTGATGGCTCTAGATGGTTAAATGTAGGGGTGAGTGTTTAGCTAAGATGGGATTCATTGCCAAGAGTGAACCAGTATAAGATCATATGCTATCTAAGTTTATTCTTGATGAATAAGTTCTGGCCAGGACAAACATGACATGATTTGAAAGAGTTTCAATGTTTGTTATGTTTTATCAAGAATTAAAACTTAAGATGAGGTCATATGATGTATCTATTAGAGTTTAACTAAACCATGACTCTAAACCATATCAGGATCTTTTAATGAAGGGATTTTAGTGCATGGTAAAGGGTTTGTTTGAATCAATACATGCATTTATTTATAATTGGGTAGTTATGATATCGATGCTAGGGGTCACTAAAAACTTATAATAACTAAATGTGTATAATTGAGAGTTTTATATTTAGATTTAAAAGGAGTTTCAAATAATATCAAATGTTGATATTATTTCTCATTGCCAATTATACATGAACCTATTAAGTCACACCTAAAAGAGTTTTACCAAATCACCATAATCTAATTATTGATTAAAGTGTTTAATCAATTAATTGAGATTAATGGAATTGGATTTATACTTTAAGTAATGATTCTAGCATATCATGAAATCTAATTCAAGTAAAAGTTTAATTATTAATTTATACTTAATTAATATTAGATGTTAATTGAAGTATTAAATTAATAATATATATGTTGTTACTAATTGGTCTTGGATTAATGGCCTAAGTAGTTTATGTCTAGGCCTAAAAGGATTTTGTACTAAAGATTAATCCAAAATGCTAAGAAAGCCTATAAACCTAATCTAGGCCCATTTGTTTAATGGATTGGGCTTGGGCTAAGTGTTGGCCCAATTACCAAGCCTAAGTCCGTAAAAAGGATATGGTTAAATTTGTCATGTTAGCCATACATTATCTTTAATGTGTAAATTGTTGACCATGGTAAACTTGGCATATTAGGCACATTATCTTTTATGTGTGAATTGTTATCTTTGGTAAAGAAAAAGATTAGATTACATAAATACATGAGAGGATGAATGCAAAAAGATACATGAGATGTATTCTCTATATAATTCTTACTGTATTAATGACATATGCAAATTGTATATTGATTATGCCAAGTGGCATGCTTGTGATCGAATGGGTAATGTGATAAGGTGCTTGCTTTCTCTATATATAACCTAATATATGTTTCAAGGGTTAGATGGTTAGAAGCATACATAATAAAATAGAGAACAACATATATACAATATAAACCTTAAGTGTTCTTGCAAGAGATTGAATTAGTGCAATATTTATGAGGGTCATTTAAAAAGAAACTTGCCATTAATCATGAAAAAAGGTGATTTATGGCACTTTGTTGTCTTAAATTTGGGAAGCTAGAGTATTTAATTCAAGAGTTCAACTTGAAGCATCCAAATCTTATAGAAAACTATTATGGTCTACATCATACTAGGAGTTTATAAGTATTCTTAAACTTAGAGTTTCCTATGTTAATATATGTACTTGTTGCTTTGCTATTTAGCTATATATAAAATGTAAAATGGATCCTTGGGAATGGAATTCTTCATGTCATGAAGGGTTATACAAGTAAAAGTTTTGAAATTATACCTAACTTAGGCTTATGCTCACCGTACATGTTCTTAATGCTTAAAGTTACATAACTGATTCCTTCAAGTGGTATCAGAGCTCCTTTTTGCACTTTACACATGCTTAATTTATTGATTGTTGCAAGTATTGTTATTATACTTGATATTGGTTGCAAGTGTTTTAGCCTAACATGCTTAAAAAGGTGTGTTTTTATATTTTAGATAGCCAGTGACATGCCTATGACATGGCTGTGTCATGGCCATGTCAGCTTCTATCCTAAGAGGAAGAAAGTTACATGCCCTGTGACATGGCTATGTTATGGTTGTGTCTGCTTAACACACCTTGTCATATGGTTGTGTGCCAAGGATTGGATATAATCATAAGAGTTGTGACATGGAGCTTGAAATGTTCAAGTTAGAGACCTATGGAGATGATGATAAGGAGCTAAGTCATTTATAACTTATTTTAAGTGTTAAAATAGGTTTAAGTAAAGTCTATGATCACTCCTTATTTATGCATGCATTTTTGCATGTTCTATGTATATATATGATATGTATATGTAATATATGTATATAATTAGATGCCATGCAATATATGTATGTAATATATATATAATTGGCTAATGTGCAAAGTGAGACCTTAATTAAAGAGCCGAAATCTTCCAAAAAACATTTAGGTCTTGGCTCTCCATTAAAGCAATGACATGCAAAGTTTTAGACAAATATACTTTGATTGTGGATACATAGGGGTGTATATTTATGCTAAGAGATCTTTGTAGGGTTCAATGTTAAGCATGATATTTTGTGAATTTATAGATACACTACATGCCAAAAGTGGAAAATAGGTGTGCATAAAGTGTGTGGTATTTAAGTCTATATATTAAAATGATTTAATGGTATGGACCTAACTAATGTAAAGAGGCTAATAATGGAAAATTATATGTACCTAATGTCTTTAACCATTAAGAGCTAGATTGATGGAACCTCATATGAGATATGATGGATAAGAGTTTCCACTTAATGGGAAGTAATATTCCAAAAATGGCAATGTGTACCTAAGGGATATCCATGACCCATTAAGAACACTATCACCCACTAGAAATCCATCAAATAAGGGATTTCTGTTTCCTACTTTGGAATTGTAGGATTCGCTAAGTTAGTGGGAGACCATTATGATTAAAGAAAAAATCTAATAGTATTAACAATATCATTATAACTAATAACCTTATTATATTTTTGTTGTAAATTTGATAATATGAGGTCATCAAACCCACTAAGCATCATTCTTGAAAACCATAGACTTATCGAACCTAATTTTATTAATTGGCTATGTAATCTTAAAGTTGTTTTAGCCTCTAAATACATTCTATATGTTTTGGAACAAAGTCTTCTCGGACCCCTTCCACCTAATGCTATGCAAGAGGAAAATGACACTCTTGAAAATGGAAAGAATATGACTTACAAGCACGTTGCAATATGTGGGCTTCTATGAGTAATGAAATTCATAGGCAACATGAGAAGTACACTAATGCAAGGGAAATCCTACTTCACCTATAAGAGTTATTTAGTGAACAAAGTAGGACCACTAGATATGAGATATCTATATGGTGTTTCATGCTAAAATGAAGGAAGGAGAGAATGTTGGAGCTTATATGAACTCTATAATTTATTCTATTGAGGATCTTGAAAGTTTGGATTTCATAATGGATGCTCAACTCCAAATCAATTTAATCTTACAATCCCTTCCAAAGTCATTTGGGCAAACTTTTGCCAATTTCCATATAAACAAAATTGATTGCACACTTCTAGAATTATTAAACATGCTAATGATGGCCCAAAAGACCATTCATAATGAAAAGGGGAAGGAAGTTGCTTTGCTTGCCCCTTCTAGTGGGACTAAGAAGAATAAAGGCAATAAAAGCAAGAAAGCTAAGGAAAGAGTTCCTAAAGCTTTGGTAGGTATAAGTAAGCATAAAGGAAAAAAAAAGTTAAGAATAAAGGCAAAGGAAAATATTTCTGTTGCCAAGGAGAGGGACATTAGAAGAGAAATTGTCCTAGGTTCCTTGAGTTAATCAAAGGAAAAGACAAAATTGGTGAAGGTAAGACTTTCTCTTATTTATCTATTTCTAAATGTTTTAAAATCTCATCTAATGCACGAGTATTAGATACAGATGCTAGTTCTCACATAAGTTATTCCTTGCAGGATCTAGCAAGTTAAAGATGGTTAAAGTCAAATGAGGTGACTTTAAAGCTTAGAGATGGAGCAAGTGTTGTTGCCAAAGCTATAGGAACCACTTATATTGACTTAAATGATCATGTTTTATTATTAAACAATGTTTTATATGTACTTAATACTTATAAGAACATCATTTCTATTTCTATTTTTACTAGATAAGGTTATAATTTTTTATTTGAAAGAGATTTATGTACTATCTATTTTGATAATGAGATAGTTGGCATGGATTATATATTACATGGTCTTTATTATATTAATAAGAAATTCAATAACAAACACTATCCAACCAATTTGAATGTTATAAATATAGTGCTAATTGACAATGCCTGTAATCCAAAATATCTATAGCACTTGCGATTATGTCATATTGCGAATGATAGAGTCATAAAGTTGGAAACATTAAAAAATTTGAGTAATCTTGAATCCTCAATCAATATAACTTGTGAAGCTTGTATCAAATGCAAAATGACCCAATCACCATTTGTTGAACAAATGAAAAGAGCTAAAAAATTTTTGGAAATAATACACAATAATGTATGTGGACCATTTAATTAAATGGCAAGAGGTGGGCTTTAATACCTCATTACCTTTATAGATGACCTATCAAGGCATGGAAACTTATATTTAATGAAACATAAGAGTGAATCCTTTGAAAATTTCAAGAAATTCAAGGTCCAAATAGAGAACTAAATAGGGAAAGTATTAAAATTCTACGAATGGATTATAGAGGTGAATACTTAAGTACCCAATTTATTGAGTTTCTTAAGGCACATGACATTATTTTACAACTAACTCCTTTAGGAACACCTCAACTAAATGGTGTATCTGAAAGGAGGAATTGAACTTTATTATATATGGTTTGATCTATGATGAAATATATAGATTTGCCTATTTTCCTTTGGGGTTTTGCATTAAAAACTATTACTTACATCCTAAATCATATTCCATCTAAGTTTGTTTCTACCACACCATATGAGATATGGCATGGTGAGACATAAAGTCTTACACATATTAAGATTTGGGGATGCTAAACTTATATCAAAAAGTTAAAAAAAAATAAATTAGATGCAAGGTCAATTCAATGTAGATTAATTGTATATCCTAAAGATAGTTTAAAGTATTATTTTCATCTTCCTATTGAACAAGTTATTGTTGTAAGTAAATATGCCATATTTCTTGAGAAAGAGTTTCTTTAAGAAGGTGGTAAAGGAAGGAAGATAACATTAGTAGAGGAATCTTCTAATGAAGTCGATCAAGTCAATTAAATAGATGTTGATGAAGAGTCTAATCCCACTTAAAATATCATCAGACCAACTTTTAGAAGACCAAGTAGGGTATCTTATCCATCAGAGAGATATGGTTTTCTACATGATATGTAAGAGTTACATATTTATAAAGAAAGTAATCATGATAATGATCCTACAACATATGTAGAATCTTTATTAGATAAAGATTCTTTAAAATGGCTTAAAGTAATGAAATCTGAAATGGATTCCATGTATGCAAACCAAGTCTAGACACTTGTTGATCCACCTAAAGGTATTGTACCTATAGGATGTAAATGGGTCTTTAAGAGAAAGATTGGTGTAGATGGAAAAGTTGACACCAACAAAGCAACATTTATAGAGAAAGGGTTTCACCAAAGACTAGGGGTTGACTATGAGGAAACCTTCTCACTGGTAGCCATGCTTAAATCCATTTGAATACTTCTCACCATAGCCATACACTATGATTATGAGATTTGGCAAATGGATGTCCAAACTACTTTTCTCAATGGTTATATTGAGGAAGAGATTTATATGGAACATTCTAAAGATTTTGAATTAGAGGAAGGTTCTAAAGTGTGCAAGCTTAATAGATCTATTGATGGTCTAAAGCAAGCTTTAAGGAGTTGGAATTATCATTTTGATGAAGCCATTCAATCTTTTGGTTTTATAAAAAATGAAGAAGAGTCTTATGTGTACAAAAGGTTAATGGGAGCCAACTCATTTTCCTAGTTCTATATGTCGATCATATTTTATTAATTAAGAATTATATTGGCATACTTACAAACATAAAACTATGGTTATGTAAAACTTTCTCTATAAAAGACATAAGGGAAGTTACCTATATTCTTGGCATTCAAGTTTATAAAGATAGATCGAGAAGAAAGATAGGTTTATCCTAAAGTCTTTACATAGAAAAGGTGTTAAAGAGGTTTAACATACTTAATTCCAAGAGAGGATTGTTACTATTTAGGCATGGTATCCATTTATCCAAGGGTATGTCACCTAACACGCTTGAGGAAATGGAACAACGGGCTAAAGTTCTTTATGGTTCAGCCATAGGAAGTTTAATGTACTCTATATTATGTACTAACCCTAATACTGCCTATGGTGTTAATATGACTAGAAGGTTTTAATTTAACCCAGGTTTAGAACATTGGATAGTAGTTAAGGCAATTTTTAAGTACTTGAGAAGGACTAAATATTTAGTCTTAACTTATAGAGGAAGTGACATACAAATATATGATTTCACGGATTCTAATTTTCAATTAGAAATGGATGATATAAACTTTATTTATGGGTTTGTTTTCATTTGTAATGGAGGGGCAGTGAGTTGGAAAAGTTCTAAGGAAAGTGTCACTGCTAATTCCACTATAGAAGCTGAGTATATAGCTGCATCAGATGTTGCTAAAGAAGCTGTTTGAATTAAAAAGTTCATTTCCAAACTTGGAGCTATTCCTTCCATTGAGTCCCTAATTTTGCTCTGTTGTGACAATAATGGAGCCATTGCTTTGGCAAAGAAAAAAAGGTGTCACCAAAATTCTAAACAGATAGAAAGGTGTCTTCATATTATTAGGGAATTTATTGGAAAAGGCAATATCATCTTACAAAAGGTAGCTTTAGCTAATAATGTTGCTGATCCACTTACTAATGCACTAACACAACTACAACTAGATCAACATCTTGAGAGGATAGGTCTAATATACTATAGTGATTGGCTTTAGTGCAAGTGGGACATTATTAATATACGTGGTACACCCTAGAGTCCAATTACATATTTTGACTTTGTAAATTATACCAAACGATAACAAAATAATATTATATTATCTAAAGTGTCCATTTAATTGAATATTTATCCATTAGCATTATGTTAAATAAATTTATTATCAAGAGTTAATAATATAAGCTACAACTTTATTTAGTACATATGCTATAAAATATTCATATTCAGTAAATTAATATTTGGGTAATATTAATTAGACTATCACCTCTGTCTATTTTCCTTGATTAGTATATGATACTAACAGTAGGAGGTAGTGAGTCTTATACTACTTGATATAAGATATTACAATAGACATGTGAATACGCATGTGATGGGTTGATCGAATAATGAAATTAGATTTATGATCCCATATATATTCACTTATTGTTAATTATCATAATCTAGGTCATAATGGTAAATATAGTCCTTTAACCTAAGGTGACACGATCATCCACATTTAAGTGGTTAAGGTTTATTATTGCTTACATACTTGTGTTAATCACATATGGGTATATGGCGTTTGATGGCTATAGATGGTTAAATGTAGGAATGAGTGTTCAGGAAAATGGGATTCATTTACATAGAGTGAATTGGGATAAGATCCTATGCTATCTAAGTTTGTTATTAATGAATAAGTTCCTAGCCAGGACAAACATGACATGGTTTGAAAGAGTTTTAATATTTGTTATGTTTTTATCAAGAATTAGAACTTAAGATGATGTTATATGATATAGTTATTAGAGTTTAACTAAACTGTGATTTTATGCTATATTTGGATTTGTTAATGAAGGGATTTTAGTGCACGGTAATTATGACCAAAGGGTTCATGTGAATCAATATATGCATTGATTTCTAATTGGGTAGCTGTGATATTGATGCTAGGGGTCACTTATAACTTATGAGAACTAAATGTGTATAATTAGGAATTTCATATTTAGATTTAAAAAGAGTTTTAAATAATATCAAATATTGATATTATTTCTCATCGCCAATTAGACATGAACCTACTAAGTCACACCTAATATATTTTCACCAAATCACCATAAATATTAATCTAATTATAGATTAAAGTGTTTAATCAATTAATTAAGATTAATGAAATTGGATGTATGCCTTAAGCAATGATTCTAGCATCCCATAAAATCTAATTGAAGTAAGGGTTTAATTATTAATTTATATTTAATTAAAATGAGATGTTAATTAAAGTATTAAATTAATAATATATATGTTGTTTATAATTGCACTTGGATTAATGGCCAAAGTAGTTTGAACTTAGGCCAAAAAGGGTTTTGGATTAAAGATTAATCCAAAATGTTGAGATAGCCCATGAACCTAATCTAGGCCTATTCGTTTGATGAATTGGGCTTAGGCCAAGTGTTGGCCCAATTACTAAGCCTAAGTCCATAAAAAGGATATGGTCAAATTTGTCATGTTAGCCACACATTATCTCTAACGTGTAAATTATTGACCATGGTGAATTTGGCATATTAGGCACATTATCTTTTATGTGTGAATTATTGACTTTGGTGAAGAAAAAGATTAGATCATATAGATACATGTAAGGATGAATGTAGATAAATACATGAGATTTATTCTCTACATAATTCTTAGTGTATTAATGACATATACAAGTTTCATATTGATTATACCAAGTGGCATGCTTGTGATCTAATAGGTAATGTGATAAGGTGCTTTCTTTCTCTATATATAACTTAAGATATGTTTCAAAAAGTTAGATGGTTAGAGATATACACCATAAAAATAAAGAACAACATTTATACAACATAAACATTAAGTGTTCTTGTAAGAGATTTAATTAGTGCAAGATTTGTGATGGTCATTTGAGAGGGCACTTGCAACTAATTAAATCAAAGCAAGAAGGTGAGTTGTGGTGCTTTGGTGTTTTAAGCTAGAGGCCTTACATTTGGGAGGCCAGAGTATTTGATTCAAGAGTTAAACTTGAAGCATTCAAAGTTTGTAGATAACTATTGTGGTCTACATCATACTAGGAGTTTGTAAGTATTCTTAAACTTAAAGTTTCCTATGTTGATGTATGTATTTGTTGCTTTGCTATTTAGCTATGTGTCAAATGAAAAATGTATCCTTGGGAATGGAATTCTTCATGTCATGAAAGGTTATACAAGTAAAATTTTTGAAATTTTACCTAACTTAGGCTTGTGCACACGAAACATGTTCTTAATGCCTAAATTACATAACTGAACCATGTCAAATTCAAAAAGTGGGATCAACCACCTCTTCAATTTAGTAATCAAAGATGGTGTTGCATACAAGTATTTCAATGGGTTCATCTTAGACACTAGTTATACTATGTAAGATTGAAAGTAATGGCAAAGATTTTAAGATGTCTAAACTATGACAAAAAAAGTTTTCTTAATGAGCTTGTACTTCTCTTAATTTAATAATATCTTTTTTCTCAAATAATAAATTTTAAATTCCATATCATTGTTATCTATCTGAGTCAACATTGTCCCCAACATTGTTATCTTCCACGCACAAGTACAATATTAACACATTCCCTGGTAGTAAAGGTCTAAATATTAGTGTTTTTAATAAATACTACTTAATCTTATCAAATGCAATCTAAAACTATTCATTCCATTGACTTGGTTGATTTTTCTCCAAAAGTCTGAAATTCAGTTCATATATTAAAGACATTCTAGAAATAAACCTACTGATATACTACGATAACCCAAAAATGATTTAATTGTAGTTTCTTTTTTTGCACTAGCATTGAATAACCATTATTTTATCTAAACCAGTTTCAATTCCTCTAAAACTAACCACATGTTATAGTAGTTTGCATGAAGACACTACAAAAGCACATTCTTAGGTTTAAATTTCACATTATACTATGTTAACTGTTGCATGAACTTTTCCAAATTTTGTAATGTTCTTCCTATGTTGTTGATCTAACCACCATATCATCTATATGCACTTCCATTTCTATATGGATCATGTCCCTGAAAACCTTTGTCATTGCCCTCTAATAGGTAGCATAAGCATTTTTCAATAAAAAAGACATCACTTTATAACAATAAGTGCCCCATTTTAGGATAAATGTTATCATAACTTTATGCTCAATAACCATTATGATCTTATTAAAACTAGCCATTCCATCCATATAAGAATAAAAATTCTTTCTAGCTACTAAATCTATCAATACATTAATATGTCGTAAAGGGAAGTCATCCTTAGGGATAGCCTTATTCAGATCCTTATAATGCACACACATTCTCACCCTGCCATCTTTATTTGGAGCAAGAACTATATTAGCCAACCACTCTAGGTAATGTACTTCATCTAGAAATCTAGCCTCAACTTACTTATTTACTTCTTCTTTTATTTTTCGTTCCTATTCAGGTATGAGTCTTCTAAACTTTTATATTATAGCTTTCATGATAGGTTAGTGTTAACAAAATTTTCTACCACATCCTTATCTATTCTAGGCATTTCATCATAGTTCTAAGTAAAGAATATTTTTCATTTTTTTATTATTCTCTCAAACTCACTTTTTTTTGTTCAAAAGAAAGACATTTTGCCAATTACAGTTCTTTAGGTAATTCATGATCTCATATATTAAATGGTTTAGTATTAATTGAATTTAAGTGTGAAATACTAAAAATAAAATCAAGTGTATGCATAGTACCATTAAAATGAACATTAAATAAACAAGTGAAATAAGAGGTTATTGCATTAAACTTAGAGGCAAAAATATCATTAGAAATTACATAGTCAGCAACAAAAAATGTTAGCATAAGTGGTATACCCCAAAGGCCAATCACATATTTTGACATTGTAAATTATCCTAAATAGCAATAAAATATTCATTTAAATAAAGTGTTTGTTTATTTGAGTATTTATCCATTAGCATAATGTTAAATAAATTTAATATCAAGACTTGATAATATGAGTGGCAAATTTATTTAGTACATATGCTATAAAATTGTTCATAGCCAAAAAATTAATTTTTGGGTAAAATTAATTTGACTATAACCTATGTTTATTTTCCTTGATTATTATATGATACTAATAGCAAGAGGTAGTGAGTTTCATACTACTTTATATAAGATATCATAATAGATATGTGGATACTCATATAATGGGCGAATTAAACATGATGTTAGATTTGTGATTGTGTGGATATTCACTTATAGTCAACAATCACAATCTATGTTATAATAGTGCATATAGTCCTTTGACCTGAGGCAACATGGTCTTCCACATTTAAGTGTTTAGGGTTTGTTGTTGCTTACATATTTGTCTTAATCACATATGGGTATATGACATATAGTGGCTCTAGTCAGTTAAATGTAGGGATAAGTGTTTGACCAAAATGGGATTCATTTCTTGGAGTGAATCGATATAAGATCTTATGCTATCTAAGTTTGTTCTTGATGAATAAGTTCCTATCTAGGACAAACATAACACAATTTGAAAGAGTTTCAATACTAGAAAGGTATTTATAATATTTGTTCTGTTTTATCAAGAATTATAACTTGAGATGCAGCCATAGGATTTAGCTATTAGATTTTGACTAAACCATGACTCTAAGCTATATCAGGATCTTAAAATAAAGGGATTTTAGTGCACAATAATTATGACCAAAGGGTTCATGTGAATCAATACATTCATTCATTTTTAATTGGGTAGTTATGATATCAATGCTAGAGGTCACTCATAACTTATGAGAACTAAATGTGTATAATTAGGATTTTCATATTTAGACTTGAAACGTGTTTTAAATATTATCAAGTGTTGATATTATCTTCTCATTGCCAATTAGATATGAACCTAGTAAGTCAGACCTAAAAGAGTTTCACCAAATTGCCATTAACATTAATCTAGTTATTAGTTAAAGAGTTTAATCAATTAATTAAGATTAATATAATTGGATTTATGCTTTAAGCAATGATTCTAGCATATCATGAAATCTAATTCAAGTAAGGGTTTAATTATCAATTTATAATTAATTAATTTAAGATATTAGTTAAAGTATTAAATTAATAATATATATGTTGTTTTTATTTAGGCTTGGATTAATGGCCTAATAGTTTGCGCCTAGGCACAAAGAGTTTTGGACCAAAGATTAATCTAAAATAATGAGAAAGGTCATGAATCTAATATGGGTCCAATTGTATAATAGATTGGGCTTGAGCTAAATGTTGGTCGAATTACCAAACCCAAGTTTATATAAATTGATGTAGCCAAAATTGGCATATTAGGCACTATGAGTGAACGGTTGTGTTTTTGAGGGATATGGAAACTTTACTAAATGGGGATAAATGATTGGTCTTAAGAGGAACAAGATGTTTTTTTTATTTTGTGGAGTTGCCACCCGATTTTTAAAAAATCAGAAAAAGAAAGGGATAAGATTGGCTCACTTAATGAGTATTTCCTCATCAGAGTTTTCCAGGTTTGGGAGATTGTATCTATTTTTTGACTATTTCTCATTATACGATATTCAATGTATATGTACCACAACACCCTAGTTTTGGTAATGATAGTTTATATGGCATTCACATAATACATCAAATAATGGAAGATAATAAAGCTGAAATATCATTATTACATTGCTTTCTTAATAAAATACAAATAAAAGAGAAAAAGATTACGGAAAGGTAAATATAGCTTAGATATAATGAACCTACAGGGTTAGCACAACTATGCAGATAGCTTGCTTGATCATATGAATAACGGGATAAGCAATGGATGCTCAATAACTTGAAAGAGTAAGCAAAATGTACATAATAATTCATGTTTTTAGTGATTATTTATGCTATGATGACATATGATGAAGATATAATGAGTGCATGATGACATCTTTGGATCAATAGCATGATGACTCTAGTCCATAATATTAACTTTTCTCGTTATTGATATTTACAGCATGATTTCAAATTTTGAAACTAGAGGATGCAAAATGATGACATGAGACAAGTAAAAATAGAGTCTAAATTATTCACATAGCATGTAAATTGCTAGTCTCATTATGCAAGCACAATAATATTCATAAATGTTAGCAATAATAAAATAAAATATAGTATAATCAAATAAATGTGCTAAAATGATTGTATGGTCCTCAGATTCAATTGAGCTTGTATGGGTTTTGAATCTTTAGCTTTGAAGGATTATCAAGCTTTTGTTGAGAGGTTTAGAATGATGTGTAGAAGAATGCTAGTTTATATACCTTTGAAGCATGCTTTGACAAAGATAAGGCTAGGTTTGGTGGAAGGGAGACCTGATAACCTAAGAAAAATGTAGTAGGAGAGCTAAAACTATATGGAAATGGGTTTCCAATGCCTTTGAGTAGATATATTTTTAATGTGTTTATGTGTTTCCTTTTGCTTCCCCCGCCCTTCCCCCCTAAAATAGGGTGTGGAGATACCTATTTATAGTGCAAAATGTGAGGAAGATGGGGGTATAGGTGTGGTCACGTGTGCATCCTTAGGATGAAGCATGTGGCCATATAAAGTGCACATGACTGAGCATCTAGCATGTGTTCACACATTGGCGTGTGGCCATGCACACTCGTGCGTAGTTACACACACTTTCACACATTACAAACTTAATTTAAGGCTTTTTAGGCTATTCTAGGTTGGTTCTTAGGGTTTTTGGGCCTTTTAGATGCATTTCCAAAGTTCGTTTTGTCTAATTAGGCCTCAATTTTAGCGCATGACACCTAGGGGTGTATACGCACACTTTTAAGTGACATGCGCTAATTCTCGGATTGTTTTGGACTATTTTAGGACATTTTCCATGGGTTTTGGAGCCTTCTATATGTGTTGCAAAAGTTTATTTTGTCTAATTCGGCTTCAATTTTAGCTTATGACACCTAGGGGTGTTCGTGGCTATATGCATACTTCTAGGCAACGCGTGTTAATCCTTGGGTTATTTTGGACTATTCAAGGACCACTTCTAATGGTTTTGGAGTCTTCTAGATGCATTCCCAAAGTTCATTTTATCAAAATCGAATTTCATTTTCTTCGTGAAGTTAGGTCCTAGTTTGATGAAATGAACACCGACATAATAAGCTATGTGTTCTAAGATAAAATTGCTCAAAATATGCCTCTTATTGTTCCAATAATTTGTATTTCTTAAGATCACAGTGCAACTAAATGGCTCGGTGATCAATTTTTCACATTAGTGGGATTGGTTAGGTTTTAAAGTTGCACACTTCAGGTGTTTTACGAATGAGAAGACTCTAGTCTTTTTGAAGATCCATTTCATCATTGGGACTTTTTGGGGACAACCAAATTTGAGGAGAGAGGCATTTACTTGAGTATTATGTTGTTGTGATTTGATTATTGTTTGTTGCTTTGTGACTTGGCCATCATACAAGGTGCAATTTAGGATGCATGCAATATATGATTTGCACAAGGAAGCAATTTTGGGATTCACACAAAATGCAATTTTGGGGTTCATGCAAGATGTAATTTTGGGATTCATGCAAGGATGCAATTTTAGGATTTGTGCAAGATGTGATTCACATAATAATGCAATTTTGGGATTCATGCAAGATGCAGTTTCAGGATTCATGCAATGTACAGTTGTGGGATTTATGTAATATGCACTTTTAGGATTCATGCAATATGCAGTTTCAGGATTCATGCAAAATGATACAATCTAGGGTTCATGCAATAATACAATTTTCACATAAATGATTCAAGCAAGTGAGACAAGCACATGATAGTGATATGCAATCAATATATGATATACAAGAAGGCATATGAAATGAAATGACTACCCTTTTCAAGCATCACACTTAACACTCTCTAGTTGTATAAGTAATGCCACTATAACCTCTTCTGGGTGTCAGGTGAATAAATACTACCATTATAACCTCTTCCAGTGTCAGGTAAGCATATACTACCATTATAACCTATTCTGATGTCAAGAGAACACATACTACCACTATAACTTCTTATGGTGTCAAGAAAATTGATATTGCCACTATAACCTCTTCTAGTGCTAGACGAACAGATACTACTACTATAACCTGTTTCGGTGTTAGGTGAACACATACTGCCACTATAACCTCTTCCAATATCAGGTGAATAGATATTGTCATTATACCCTTTTTCGGTGTCAAGCGAATAGATGCTATCATTATAACCTCTTTCGGTGTTAAACAAATAGATACTGCCACTATAACCTCTTCTAATGTCAGGAAAACATATTGATTGTGATTGTGATCATTATGATTAATGCAATGTGTCTTTCTCTTTTTTCCTTTTAGTTGGATTAAGTTCTTTGTTGTGACTGGAGTTCTTGTAGATGCTTTCTCGATGATGTTTGGTGTTGAGGACTCTAGGAGTTTTGTAGCTTGAAGTCTTGAGAAGGCATATATGAACATGTAAAGAGCATGCATTTATTTTTTAAACTATATTCAAGGGATTTTAACCATTAGTCATGGTTAGCTGAGTGCTTCTATTCTTGCATTCTTATGATTGATTCATCAATGCCAAGAGTCATATGTATTAAAGCATTTAAATCATTTTAACTATAATAGTCTCGAGTTAATGCTGATCTTAGCAATTCAAAAACATGACCCATAACTCATGGCCAAGACTAATTGTTATCAAGTGAAGAGCGAGCTTCCCAAGTGAACTTCTGAAGAGTGTAGTGAGATGAAACATTATAAAGAATGTAGATGAATAGAATAAATTTTAATTATCAAGAGGCTTTTGGAGCAGGAAAGTGGTAGCTGACTATACATTACTTATTTTTTCTATAGGGATTTCCTTTCTTTAGTATTCCCTACCTTTCCTATATTACTCAGTATGGATAACACCAAAAGGTCCTTTAGGATACTAGTACTCCACTTTTTGGAGCATTAGAGTGCGTAAAGGTTTTGATTGCTTTAATTTTCTTTTTATGTTCCCCCCTTTTAGTATTCCCTACCTTTCTCACTTTACTCAGTGTGAATACTATATGAGGGTCTCTTTGGATACTTTTACTCATTTTCGAGCATTAGAGTAGATAAGTATGGTCTTGAGATCACATGCTCATTTGAAAGATGTCTTGATAATTGTAATTTGTCTTGTCGATCAATGTCCTTTATATGTTTTATCCTATGAGTTCTTTGTCCATCCAGGTAATATGCAAGCATTAAGTTGACTAAAATTTGGAAGATCATGACCTAGTGTTATGCTTTAAAGAATTATGAAATAGGCATTAAAGGAATACTATGATAATCAAAATTAGCTCACTCGGCTCTAATATATGTGATTTGTGGCATAGATGAAGTTTGCACAAGTACAAGAACATATTTATTATTTTTATTTTTATTTTTATTGTATGACTGAAAATGTAGATGCATGTATTAAAGAGAGAAGAAAGAGGGCACTCCCCATGTAGAGGTGATGACAAAGACATCATTTAATGTTTTCTATTTTTCTTACTATTGGTGTCTCAGCTGATTATTTATGCTGGCATCATTATTACTGTATGTTTCATACTTTGAAACTATAGCCCTTGACATATCCTTGCAACTATGGTTACGATTGTGGTTGTAATTGTAGCTTTTACCGTGGGTGTAGTACTTGCTATGTTGTATAACTCTTGTTATATTACTTTATGAGTGACTTTCACCTTTACATGCTTGGATTGGCTTTGACTTGCACAGTTGCATTAACCTATAAAGAAAATAAAAGAATTGTAGTTACTATTGTTTATGTCTTCAGATAATGATTCTATGTCAGGGCATATTCTGACTTCCTCTTTATTGCGTTGTTTTTTTTACATTGACGCTCCCTGCTCTTACTTATTAGTGTAGTTGCATTCCTCTTTTTATTGTGCTGCTTCTTCTGCTTTCATATAGTTGCATTTCCCTACACAGTAAAAATAACTTTGGTTAGTGTTTGTTTATTTAAAAGAAGATTCTCAGTTAAGGTTTATTCTTACTTCCCTTTTAGTAGTCTTCCACTTGTCAAAAAACTTAGGATTCTAGTTATCTTTGTTGTGATATTTATAACTGTTACTGTGGAATATGTATTTCTCACTGTATTGTATACATTTCTGATTGTGGTGACTGTAGGTCTAGTTATATGTGTAGCACTTTGCATGTTGTCATGTAGTCTCAAGTCTGTCTTTTATAGGTGTGCATGATGTAATACAGATGAAGATGCCACTAAACAATAATGATGTAGTGATGATGTCAGTGATTATTATATTGCTAATGTTATTTTGATGATATGTGAATGTGATATACTCATGATATTTTTTCCTCTTTAGAAAGTGCGAAGTAGAGGTTCAGTACTTGAGGAATGAGTGTGTAAAGTCTTTTGCTAATATTATTCTTTTATGCATGTCTTTTGCTAAAATAGAGGTTCAGTACTTGAGGAATGAGTGTGTAAAGTCTTGGAATGAGTGCATCATTGGTTTAGAGTGTGCAAGGGGCTGAAGAGTGTGTGACTGCACATGATCATGCTTTAGGCATGTGGTTACTCACCTTCCCCCTCTTTAGTCTATATAAACTCGAGCTTTTAAAGTTTGGGGAGGCTCTTTCTTTCTTCTTTTAACTATTTTTTTCCTTTTCTCAATTTTTTTTTGCTCTATTTTCACTTCTGCAGTTTTCTTTTCTTTGAATAACATGGAGTTCCCTGAAAATCCTAGGAATTTTAAGGATTTCCATGATGATTTGGATGTTGAGGGTGACTTTATGGAGGTTATCAAAGTTAATGCAAGGACTTCTACTACGGGGACTAGTTTTGGTGTTCCATCCAGTACTCAGGGTCCTTAGTCATCCAAACTTTGAGGAGTTCCAATTCCCATAGTTTATAGTTTGGAGACTCATGCTTGGACTCATCACCATCACCCGGAAGGTTATCCTTTGTCTTTCATTTTCCATTTTATTTTCGAAGTGACCTTTGTTGTCTGTGTTGCTTTTCTATCTTGATTGCTCTTATTCATTATCTATTTTGATGTGACCCATATTCTACTCTTGCTTAGGATTCTCCAGCTCTTGTTATGATGTTTACATCTCTGATTGTCTTGATTGTGGTTATTGTCACATTGTTTATTAGCTCTTACTATGTCATTTACTTGCTCTTACTATATTGCATGTAACTTAAACTGAGGTGGTTATAGCTCTTATTATACGTGTTTGTTAGTTTATAATTTTGATTATAGCTTTTGTTGTAAATATTAGTTTTCAACAACCCTTTCTTTATTATTCTTACTAAAGTAGTTATAGCTCTTACTATCAACACTTGTTGTAGTCGTCTGTAGCTCTTGCTTTATGGGTTTGACTATAGCTCTTACTATGATGTTTTGCTTAGTTTCTATATTCCTTCCCTTGATGTTCATTTTTTGTTCCTGATGAATAACAAAAAGAAAGATGCTTCATTATTTATTAATCATGGGAGTTTTTGATAGCATACCTATTATTTACAGCCTCATAGGTCTGTCACTGCGTTGGCTGGCAATTTTAATAGAGTCAATCTCTACTATCAGGGTCTACTACTATATGTGTAGCAGATGGTTATAGGAAAGGTTTTGGTGAGATTATTGATGCACTTTCTTATGACTCATATACATCAAGTCAGATTGCTATGTATGCATTAATTGAGCAATAGATCGATATGATATATACTTTTTACTTACTAGTTAGAGAGATGACCATCAATCCTTTAGACATTGCAACTATTATGGGCTTGAGCTTTTATGGGGAGCTTGTTCCTTTTAGTGAGGAGGAGTGTTCTTCTACAGTGGCGAGGAGGTGCCTTACTGTGGAGTTGTCTGGGGTGATTACCTTTATAAAGTCTAGTTATCCATACCTCACTCATTATATTGAGTTTGTCTTTATTATGCAAATAATGTATGATGTTGGTCTTGTTTTAGTGGTGTAATTGGCTCGTTGATTATTGTTCTACTTGATGAGTTTTGTCATCTTCCCAAATCTTTCAAGTATGGGTAGTTTGCGATTGTTGCCTATTCTGAGTGACTTCGACAGCTTATTGAGATACAGCTAGGGTATTGCCATTTTTTCCCACATGTACTTAGGTCTAGATGCATTATGCAGAGGTGGCTCAAGGATTTGTGGATGCTTGTTTGTGTTGGATGTGAGTAAGAGTTCTTGTTTATGTCTTTAGGAACAAGGATTTTTTAACTTTTGCTTATTTTTCTTACTCTTTAGGTTTTGATTCTAGTAGACCTAAGCTTATAAGTTTATGGTTCTTCCTCATTCAACTATCGAGCATCTTCTATAGGATGGTTTTCCTTGTTATTCTTGCTAGATTAGGAAGACTGCTGACTTGATTAAGGATTGTATAAAAGCCTGGGAATACTTGGGTAAGCTATCCCATAGATAGATATGCTTGATTCTTATTGTGTTGGCTATTTCATTTTCTTATTAATTTTTTTCTTTAAGCAGATCCTCTTTCATTGGTGGGTGCTGAGGTTAAATTGGTCAACAGAGATGGTGGCAACATGGCAACTGACAGAGAGGCAAGTGCTGCTCCCTAGCCTGATTGGCAAGGTATGGTATTTAGGCATGTGAGTCCATCATTTATGGGATGGTCTGTTTGCAGGGATAGTCCTTATTCCTCCTCCTAGTGACATGTTCTAGAGTCATGAGCTCAATGCAGACAAGCTGGCTATTGCCATGATAGGATATCCTTCTAAGAGTCTCTTAGAAATTGCAGACTCTTTTTTTACTAATGTTGTGATTCCATAGTTGATTAATGTTATGGCTAGTGGCTTTGTTCCCCTACCTCCTTAAGCATATAAGGCTCGTCTTTCAAATTTGAGGATTGCATGGATCATCGAGAGTTGCTTCTTCTTATCTAGTAAGCTTTTATTCCTATTTTATACAAGTATATAACAAACTTTATTAGTAATAAACTATAATTGACATGAGCTATGAGAACTTATCTAAAATGATAGGGATTCCACTAAAAGAGATCAAAATCCTAATTTGAGGTGGAGGAGGCACATTATGAACTGAGGAAATTGCTTATGCTAGCATTGTGGCTTTCAACAACATCATTCTTGGAGATTTATTGGCTAGAGCTTTCCTAAGGCTATTAAGAATGACTATTTTTTGTGCGAGAGCATATTTCACTTTGCCTCATCTAAACTTCCCTCAGTCAAGTGTTATTCCATCTAACACTGCTCATATTCATGCTTTATTTTGTGCTTATTCTTCTATTTTGTTCATTTAGTTTGATGCTTAGTGTTTGACTTGTACTTTGTAGGTTCCTTTTTTTACTGGTCAATACTAGTATACCATTTCGAGGAGTTTATGGTAGCAATTCTTAGAGTTTATGAGTGATCAGAGGGTATGTTTTCTTTATTGTACTAGTCGTGAGTAGGAGTGGGAGCGTGTAGCTTATTGTGATCAAATCAATGAGTTGCAGATGTGGCTAGCAACTTTTAGGATGTATAATGAGGTGCCTAGTCTGGATGGTGGAGTTACTTCAGTAGGATTAGCACTTTCTTCTGATGGCAACCATGGCTGATGTAGTTGTTTAGTAGTTAGGTATAGGCCTTTTGTGGTTGCTTTGTCACGCTATTTTCCCAAGATAAAAAAACTCCAGGTGTTGTATTTGATCATCTATCATGTGCAATGTACTTTTTAGCACTTGACTTTGTGCTTATTTATGAATGATGAGTATGCTTATACAAATGTATGGATAATGATGGAAGTTTATTTCTCATGAGGACAAGATAATTTCTTATGCATGTTTGTAATGCATGATGATGGTGGGATCTCACTTATGTATGATGATAGGATTGCCATGCAAAAATGAATAGTATTTACTTGCATTCCTAAAGCATGAATGTGAGATGCATGTTTACATATAATGTAAATGAGTATGTTATACATTGGTCTTTTGGCTTTTAAGGCTAATGCAAGAGGCATTTATCTAAAAGGTTAGGTTAAGGCCCTTTGGGGAGAGTTAAATGATTAGTAGTTCTCAACCAGAGTACCTGGGATCAATAGCAAGAGGATTTGCACATCTGAGGGAAAAACTAGAGATCTTTAACAACTATGCACTAATCTAATGGCCACTTAAGAGTTTTGGAGCTTTTTTTTTTTTGAATGAGGCTATGATGAGAATTAAACACTTGCAATTTCAATGAAGACAATCAATAGATTATATGATGCTAATAAACAAAGAACTTAGCATTCCATCAGGATGCTTGATAAACCACATAAAAATCCAACATTAACAAAATAACAAAAGCAAGAGGTTATTATTCTAATCTGGCTATTATATCCAAAAAGTGAGTTTATTAAGATTCTTCATTATAGTTATTTTGATCTAATTTACTCATGTCATTCAGAAAAGATAAGATTCCATGGTTCCTTTTTGCTCTCCCATCTCCTAATAATTAGATGCAAGGTTCCAAAAGGTAGGTAGGAATTGTAAGGTAAGTGCCTTATCACTTCTTTAGGATTCATGTGAACTAAAAGAGATAATATTTGGCTTTGAGGGTGGTTGCAATACAATTGAATAATTAGGCAATGATTTATTTTTGGTACAGGGTGTGTCTCGGTATTTGGGTTAAGGGTTGGTTTTGACTTTAAGTATTTTTTTGAGGATATTTAATTTTTTTTAAAGTCAAAGAGGTATTGGATTGTATTTTTGAGAGCTCTGCATGCATTAGTTGTGTGACCAGGCATTTAGTGAAAATGTCAGAATAGGTTTTAGTCAATAGAAAGGGGTAATGGGTTTGGAAGAGGCTTGGGTTCTTAAGGCTGTAAGAAGTTATTTTGTCGAATCTTTTGGAATATCTTAGAGAGAGGTTTGTTGAACTCTACATATTTTCTATGAGTTGAACAGAGGTTAACTATAGGCAGTTCTAGGAATTTTGAATATAATGGATTATATCCCATTTTTGGACTTTTGGTTTCGTTTAGCTAAGAACCGAAGGGTGGCTTGGATCAATCTGGCAAGAGCTCATTCATGCGCATGAAAAGTTGGTTGAAGCCTCTGGTCATGATATCGGTGTTTTCCTTCATTAGAACCTTAAGTTGAGTGATCCTACAGGCTAGTTCTTAGATCTTCATTATCGATTCAGACTCGTTGATGCTTGCCATCCTAAATGAGGATTCTTCCTAGTAAAACTCACAGTCATCTTCAATATCTTTAGGTATGCTCAAGAACTTTTTTCCTTTATTCAGCTTAGAATTAGGAGTGCCAGGTGCCCCCTCATCGTTAAGAGCACCAATTAAGAGGATAATCTCTTTCCCAAAGTCTAGAGGTTGATTGAGGATGTTTTAAGCATGAAGAATGGCCTTGATCCCATCTCCAAGGATGTCAGTTAAGCCACATTCAGCTACAAGTTTCTTTCTGTGCTCTTTGAGTTGGTCATTAAGGCTTTAATTCTGTAGTTACTAGGCCATTTTGAATTCTTACCATTAGTGACTCTCCTTTTGGGATTGCCTTTAAGGTTTCAAGCTATAGAAATTATGAGATTAGGGTGATTATTATGAAATGCATGTATGCACAATTACTATTGTCATAAGATGTATGATCTGGTATGATTGTTGTGAAATGCATGTATGTAATGTTATACAAGAGAATGCAAGATTAATGTGAAGGATGCATATGTAATGGATGCATGTTATGTTATGTTTTACATGAAATTTATTAATGCATGGGACCTTATTAGAAGTGCATATGATGCACTTGTTCTTTGTACATGAGAAGGAAACATGGCAAAAGAGAAAGGGTTAGTAAAACAATATAAGCTAAAATAGAGAAACATGGATGCTCATCATGTTATAGGCTGAAAAGTGATTTTTGTGTGTGCATAATGTGCCTTGTAAATGAATAGGGTGAGAATATACATGTGATATGTTTATGCAAAGATGCAGGATGGCTTCAAAAGGATTTCAAGAAAACCAGTCAGTATTTCTTGTACACTTATTGATGTTAGATAAGTAAATGATGAGTCATGTATGGTATACACCTCCAAAAGAAAAGGGTGAGCATGTATGCATGGAGTGGATGCAAAATCCTATAATGTAAGATGATCATTGCTATAAGAAATAGTAGTTAGTTTGTGCTATCTATATTTATGTTTTGTATGCATGATTAGAAAGTTGGTTAGTATTTCCTGCACAGTGAACAAACCAATCACAAGCAAGCTCTTGCTTCCAAAATAATTTCTCCATGGGGTTATGAAGTTTATTTCCTAAGTGGGTTTTGAACCTATTGTCATCAGGGGACTATGGTTTTGCTCTTAAAACTAGGCGATTTAAATTTATGTTGATTATAAACAAAGGGTAAATTAAGAAACGATACTCAAATGTACTTGAGGTATTCACATGATGTCTATATGAGGGTCAATTGGTGGGCTTCAAATGATGTCCATAGCCTGTATGCACTTGTATGCAAAGGGCTAGGGTCATTTAAAAAGGGTATGAGTTCTTGCCCCCATTTTGATATTCGATATCTTTACTGAGAGTTATGAAAGTATCATTCGATATTTTACAATTTGATTTTATTGACATAAAGTTCCACAATCTAGTTGGATTCCTAACCCATCCATTTGATCTAATAAGAATAAATTAATGACGTCTCATAGGTTCTATCATCGAGGGATGTTATTATTTTTTAGTTCGCTTAGACTATTCAAACTGAGGTACATGATTCCTATCATTCCTTATGCTTCGGGCTTGCATGAAGTAGATGAAAAATCATATGGATATGAGCATAAACATTCTATGAAAACTAACACTATGATGTCATTCAATGATAGACACTAAGAGAATCATGTTATTTATAAATATCAGGTCAAATGGACAGTGTTAGGATAAGGATAGCATGCACAGCTTAGTGAAATCCTAATGGATGTTACTATTGGCTTATTTACATGAGCTGAGTTAGGTTGAATGGCTAAGGGTTCCTTTAATGAGAATGCCCCCATTTGACTAAGGTTACAGACTTTGGACAGTGAGCTTAGCATTCTTTTGATGACTTTGTCACCCTCTTTAGGACTTAGGTTATAGACTTTGGTCAGATGAGTATGGATAATACCTATCTTCATTGCCCCATGACTTAAGTGGAATCATGTGGCAATCTCATACAACATTATCGAGGACCAGTGGTGCACGTGTGACGTATAGTAATGTAATAGTCATTTTTGAGTTAATCTCTCTTATATAGAAATCCTTAGTGGAGTTGCTATTGTGAGCAACCAGTTGTTTTTCTAAAGGACATGGAAACTTTATCAAATAGAGACAAATGATTGGTCTTAGGAAGAATGAGAACCTTTTTTTATTTTGTGGAGTCACCACCCAATTTTTAGAAAATCAGGAAAAGAAAGGGATAACATCACGTCACTCAATAAGTATTGCCCCCATCAAAGTTTTCCAAGTTTAGGGGATTGCATATACTTTTTAACTATTTCTCATTATATGATATTCAATGTATAGCTATCGCAACACCATAGTTTTGGTAATGAGAGTTTATATGGCATTCACATAATACATTAGATAATGGAAGATAATAAAGTTAAAATATCATTATTACATCGCTTTCCGAATAAAATACATATAAAAGAGAAAAAGATTATGGAAAGGTAAATCTAGCTTAGATATAATAAACCTATAGGGTTAGCATAACTGTGTATGTAGCTTGCTCAATCATATGAATAATGAGATAAGCAATGGATGCTCAATCACTTGAAAGAGTAAGCAAAATGTACATAATCATGTAGTGATTATTTATGCTATAAGGATGTATGATGATGATATAAGGTGCATGATGACATCATTGGACCAAGAACATAATGACTTTAGTCTAGAATTTGAACTTTTCACATTATTAATATTTACGATATGATTTCACATTTCAAAACTAGAGGATGCAAAATAATGAGATGAGACGAGCAAAAAATAGAGTCTAAATTATTCACATAGCATGCAAATTGCTAGTCTCATCACATAAGCACAACAAAAATGTTGGTGACAATAATATAAAATGCAGTATGGTAAAATAAACATACTAAAATGATTGTATTGTCCTCAGATTGACTGAGCTTGTGTGGCTTTTGGAGCTTTAGCTTTGAGGGATTATTAAGCTTTTATCGAGAGGTTCAAACTAACATGCAGCATGATGCTAGTTTGTATATCTTTTAAGTGTACTATGACAAAGATGATTCTAGCTTTAGTGGAAGGGAGACCTAATAACCTAAGAAAAATGAAATGGGAGAGCTAAAACTGTTTGAAAGCAGGTTTCTAGTGCCTTCAAATAGATAGAATTTTGAGAGAGTTTGTGTGTTTCCTCTTGCTTCCACTCCAAAATGGGGTGTGGATACACCTATTTATAGTGTAAAATGTAAGGAAGAGGGGGGGTATAGGCATTGTCACATGCGTGTCCCTAGGACGGAGCATGGGGCCACGTGAAGTGCACGAGACCACACGCACTCGCGTATGGTTATGCACACTTTTGTGCATTATGCACTTAATTTAGGGCTTTTTTGAGGGTTTTTGGGCCTTCTAGATACATTTCCAAAATTTATTTTGTCTAATTTAGCCACAATTTTAATGTGTGACACTTAGGGTGTATGCACACAATTCTAAGCAACATGCTAATTCTTGAGTTATTTTAGACTATTTTAGGACCACTTTTGGGGTTTTAAAGCCTTTTGAATGCATTCCTAAAGTCCATTTTGTTCATTCGACTTCAATTTTAGTGCATGACACCTAGGGGTGTTCGTGGCTATACGTGCATTTTTAGGCGATGAGTCTTAATCCTCGGGTTATTTTGGACTATTTTGAGACCACTTCCAGAGGTTTTGGTGTCTTCTGGTCATATTCCTAATGTTTTTTTATTAAAATCAATTTTTTTTCCATAAAGTTGGGTCCGATCTGATGAAATGAACACTAGCTCAATAAGCTACATGTTCCGAGAAGATTGCTCAAAATAAGCCTCTTATTGTTTCGATAATTCGTATTTGGAAAGTTCAAAGCACAACTTAATGGCTTGGTGATTGATTTTGCTCATTGGGGGGATTGGTTAGGTTTAAAGGTTGCACACTTCAGGGGTTCTATGAATGAGCATACTCTAGTCTTTTCAAAGATTCATTTCATCATTGGACCTTTTTGGGGATGATCAAATTTGAGGTATGATAGGCATGTTATCTTTAATGTGTAAAATTTTGAATTTGGAAAAAGAAAAGATTAGGTTACATGCATTTATCACATTATAAATGTGAGAGGATGAATGTAGACATTATACATAAGATGCATATTCTAGATTCTTCTTTATAAACTAGTGAGTTATTTATACAAATTGTATACTTACTATGTCAAGTTGCATGCTTGTGATGTCATTGATGATGTCAAGAGGTGTGCTTATGATGTTATGGATGATGTCAAGAGGTGTGCTTATGATGTCCTGGATAATGTCGAGAGGTGTACTTATGATGTCATGGATGATGTCATAAGGTGGTTGCTTTCTCTATATATATGGCCTAAGAAATTTACAAAGGATAGTTGGAGACACCAAAAATAGAAATAACATTTAGTAAACATGAACCCAAAATTATTCTTGCAAAAGATTAATTTAGTGTAAGATTTGTGAGGGTCAATTTAGAGGAGACTTGTAACTAATCAAATCAAGGCAAGAAGGTGATTTGGTGGAGCTTTAGTGTTTCAAGCTAAAGACCTAACATTTGGGAGGCTAGAGCATTTGATTCAATAGTTAAACCTAACTATATCAAAGCTTGTAGATAACTATTGTGGTCTACATCAAAATTAGGGGTTGGTAAGTTTTCTTAAACTTAGAATTCCTAGGTTATTTTTTTTACATATTTAGCTCTATGTAAAATCCAAAATGGATAAATGGGAATGGAATTCTTCATGTGATAAAGGGTTATGCAAGTAAAATTTTTGAAATTTTACTGTAATTAAGGTTAGTGCTTACCACACTTTTAAATAGCTAATTGAACCCATTAGAAACTTCATTTTCAAAATAAACTATAGGCATAAAATTATTCAAAATAAAGACCTTTAGGCTAATAGAAGTAAGTGGTATAAGCTTAATCTTAATGTTCATAATAGCAACAACATTTGATATCATAGTTTAGCTAGCTTACTTATGAAGTTGTATAGTCAAATTTCAAACTTTTCATTTCTAGGTTTTAATAATCATCTTCCTCTTTAGCCCTCTTTCGACTATTAATTTTGTCAAAATGTTCCATAAAAACCTTTTCATTGATTACTCCTCCTTCTTCTTTAATCATCATAACTTTCTTTTTTGAATTATTAGGCTTAGACTATTCTGGATTTAGGATTTTTCTCTCATCAATAAGATCTTGAATAGCATGCTTGAGTTTGAAGTAGTTATTAGTACTATATCCAACTTACTAATGATACTTGTAAAACTTATTAGTATCATGAGTTGATGATAGCACATTAGGCAATGGCCTTAGTTCTAGTGGTTTAAGAATTCCACTTTCACATAACTTCTTAAACACCTTAGAAAGTAGCACATGGAACTTAGAAAAATACCTTAGAGTTCTTATATTTACAATAAAAAAGAAGTTATTGTAACAATAGCTTTTAGAGTATAAGAGGACTATGTTCCTTTCTTTTAAACTTGGGCAAGTTTCCTAAGTTAATAAATTCTTTAAACTTGAACCCTAGCATAATATAAATTAGAAAAAGATCTCATACTTATCACACCAATTTCTTGGTTAACACTATCTTGTGCATTCTCCCATGCAATTCTGACTTGATCTACCTCATCAAGATGATTTCTTATACAAGCATCTTTCTCTCTAAACCTTATGATATAATCAGCAAAAGATTCATTGGCTTGTTGAGTCAAACTCTAAAGATATAACAAAGTCACGTCAATTTAAATATTGTAATAATACTATTTTAAGAATTGATTTACCACTTCTTTCCAATCTTCTTTGACTATATTGTCAAGTCAGAGATACTAAACTAAGGCTGAACCTTGTAAAGATAGTGAAAATAATCCCTAAAATTTATCATCAGTTAAACCCAAAACTGTAGACATTATAGCCTTAAACTATTGTAAGTGAAGTTTCAAATCTCCAATCCTAGAGAACTTGCTCAATTCTAGCATCTTAAACTCAGGTGGCAAATTAAGATTACTAAAAGCATATAATTTATCAATATCAAAAGCAAAAGAAGACTGGTTGACTTAAGTTTAAAGTTTATGAAGTTGTTTAGCAATCTGAGCACATTCTTCAATCATAACCCTCTTTTCTTCCTTAATGATATCACTTATAACTAGTGTCTTAGCCTTAGAATGTGTTTTCCATAACTTATAAGCTTTAACCTAATTCTCAATTAAAGGAGTTCTATCTATAACAACTACTTTATCCTCATTACTAGGATTACTCTCCCTTTGAGGTGGGCGAACTACAGCCCTATATAATGGTCTCAAGGTTTGATTACCATACTTTTTTACAGCTTGAAACAACTAACCCAAATTATTCTAAATATACTTAGTCATTTATTCATTAACCAAGTTATCCACATCATCCATCCTCATAAGTTATTATGATATTTCCATATTAAACTTGATTAATCTTCCTTTTTCTCTTTTGTGAGTGACCTGTTTCTTGTTTTTAGTTTCGAGGCAAATTGGTTCTATAAAGGTCCTTTCATTTTTTTCTGAGGGACATGGCAACTTTAATGAATAAGGTTAAATGATTTGTCTCAAGAGGAATGAGAAAATTTTTTTATTTTGTGGAGTCGCCACATGATTTCTTGGAAATCAGGAAAAGAAAGGGACAACATTGGGTCATTTAGTGAGTATTGCCCCGAGTAGAGATTTTCGAGTTCGGGGGATCACATATACTATTTTTACTATTTCTCATTATATGATGATTGATGTATAGCTACCACAACACCTTAGTTTTAGTAATGAAAGTTTGTATAGCATTCACATAATTCATCAGATAGTGAAAGATAATATAGCTGAAGATATTACTATTACATCGCTTTCCTAATAAAATACATATAAAAGGAAAAAGAGATTGTGGAAAAGTAAATCTAATTTAGATATGATGAATTTGCAAGGTAAATGCGACCATTCATATAGTTTTCTCAATTACATGAATAATGAGACAAGTAATGGACACTCGATCACTCGAAAGAGTAAGTAAAATATAGATGATTATGCATGCTCATAGTAATTATTTATACTATGATGATATATGATGATAATATAGGGGATGCATGATGTCATCACTGGATCAGAAACATAATGACTCTATTTTAGGATATAAGCTTCTCACATTATTGATATTTATGATGTGATTTCATGTTTCAAAACTAGAGGATGCAAAGTGATGACATGAAATGAGCATAATAAAGTATAGATTATTCATATAGCATGCAAAAATTACCAATCTCATCACACAGGCACAACAATATTCCCAAATGCTAGAAACAATAAAATTAAATGCATTGTGATAACATAAACATGCCAAAATGATTTTGTGGTCCTCATATTCTACTGAGCTTATATGGGTTTTGAAGCTTTAGCTTTAATGATTATTAAGCTTTCCTCATTAAAAGGTTCAAAATAACAATAGAATGATGCTAGTTTGCATACCTTTAAAGAATGCTTTGACAAAGATGAGGCTTGGTTTTATGGAAAAGAGATCTAATCACTTAAAAAAAAAGGCAACGGGAGAGCAAAAACTATCTAAAAAGGGGTTTTCGGCGCCTTTGAATAGACAAATTTTTGAGTGTATGTGTGTGTTTCCAGTTGCTCCCTTCTTTAAAATGGGGTGTGAAGGTGTCTATTTATAGTGGAAAATTTATGGAATACAGGGATGTAAGCATGGTCATACGTGCATCCCTAGGACGGAGGGCGTGAACACGGGAAGTGGGTATGGTCATACGCTGAGCGCATGGCCACACGCCGAGCGCATGGCCACACGCCAAGTGCATGACCACATGCATGCTCACATGCTCTTTTGCATAATGTGCTACAACCGGGGCTTATGCAAGCTTCTTCGAGGTTGGTTCCCCAAGTGTTTGGGCCTTCTAGATGCATTTCCAAAATTTATTTTGTCAAATGCGGCTTCAATTTTAGCACGTGACACCTAGGGTTGTTTATGGCTTTAAATGCACTTCTAAGCAACACACGCTGATCCTCAGGCTATATTGGGCCATTTTAGGACCACTTTCAAAGGTTTTAGAGCCTTCTGGATGTGTTTCCAAATTTCATTTTTTCAAAATTGATTTCCATTTTTTCACAAAGTTGGGTCCCAATCTAATGAACTGAACATCGACCCAATAAGTTGAGTGTTTTGAGAAAGGGATTTTCAAAATAAGCTTCTCATTGTTTTGATAATTCGTATTTTGTAAGGCTAGAGTATAACTTAACAGCTTAGTGATCGGTTTTGCACACTAGTGGGGTCGGTTAGTTTTTTAAGGTTGCACACTTCAAAGGTCTCGAACGAGCAAACTTTATTAATCTCAAAGGTTCATTTCATCATTGCACCTTTTTGGGGATAGTCAAATTTGATATTTATTAGTTGCGCCCTGCTTAACCTGTGTTGTATAGCCACCTAGCGCTAGTGTCAATACACATAAAGCAAAGGCAAAGATGCAAATAATCATTTTCTAAAGAGAGAGGTACTTAACTGAGTGTTGTGTTATTGTGATTCAATTAATGGGATACTACCACTATAACATTTTCAGGTGTCAGGCAAATAGACAAATACTACCACTATAACCTCTTCAGGTTTCAAGCAAACATATAAATACTACCACTATAACCTCTTTGGGTGTCAAGCGAACAAACAGATATTGCCATTATAAGCTCTTTAGGTGTCTGGTGAATAGACAGATGCTGCTACTATAACCTCTTCAGGTGTCAGGCGAATAGACAGATACTACCATTATAACCTCTTCATGTGTCTAGTGAACAAAATTGAGCCACTATAACCTCCTTTGGTTTCAAGTGAACCAACAAATACTGCTACTATAACCTTTTCAAGCATCAAGTTATGAGCGACCATTTTCCCTTTTGAGCTCTTTTTATAGCGGTATGTTTTCATGGGACATTGTGCGAGTCTTTCCATTTCCAAGGGACATGGAAACTTTTCTGAATAGCGACAAATGATTAGTCTTGGTAGGACGAGACACTTTTGATTTTATGGAGTTGCCACCTAATTTTTAGAAAATTAGGAAAAGAAAGGGACAACATCAGGTCACTCAGTGAGTATTGTCCTTAGCAAAGATATTTGATGTATAGCTACCACAATACCCTAGTTTCAGTAATGATAGTTTGTATAGCATTCACACGGTACATCATATAGTGGAAGATAATAAAGCTAAAAATTTATTTATTACATTACTTTCATGATAAAATACATATGAAAGGAAAAGATTGCATAAAAATAAATCTAATTTGGATATGATTGACCTACAAGATTAACATGACCATTCATATAGTTTGCTCAATTTCATGAATAATAGGATGATTATGAATGCATGCAGTGATTATTTATGCTATAATGATGTATGACGATAATATAAAGGATGCATAAGGTCATCACTAGATCGAGAGCATGATGACTTTATTACAAAATATGAAATTTTCACATTATTGGTATTTACTATGTAATTTCATGATTTTGGAAATAGAGGATGGAGAATAATGATATGGAATGAGCATAATAAAGCATATATTATTCACATAGCATACAAGGTTGCCATTCTCATCAAACAAGTACAATAGTATTCCCAAATGCTGGTGATATTAAAATAAAATGTAATAAGATAAAAAAAACATGCTAAAATAATTATGTGGTGCCTAGACTTGACAAAGTTTTTATTAGTTTTGAAGCTATAGCTTCAAGAGATTATCAAGATTTCCTTGTTGAGAGATTCAAAATGACAACAGAATGATGTTAGATTATATACCTTTGAATTGTGCTTTAACAAAGATGAGGCTTGGTTTGGTGGAAAAAGGATAAAAACCCTAAGAGAAATGATGTGGGAGAGCAAAAATTATCTGGAAAGGGGTTTCCAACACCTTTGATCAGACTAATTTTTTGAGTGTGTGTGTTTCCATTTGCTCCCCCCTCCAAAATAGGGTATGAAGGGGTTTATTTATAAGGAAAATTAGGTAGAATAGGGTGGTAAAGGTGTGGTCATGTCCGTATATCAAGAATTGTGTGTGTGGCCATGCCAAGTGCATTATGGTCACACATAGTGTGTGATACAAACCTTACCCATAATAGAGATAGAACACACATCCAACTTTGAATATTAGCCCAAGGATCATCAAGGATATATTGTATTAATGGAGTTAAACCCCTTGCTTATTAATTGAAGATACTTAGCTATTAAAACATGAATAATGAAATAATTATAACTCTAACGTAGTAATTGTAATGAAAAGTAGAAGTGAAACAATTCAAGTAAACTTACAAAGTTTCAAAAGAACAAATTTAAGGGAAAACCTTAATTAATTAAAATTATAAGAAAAATACATCCAAATTCGTTTTACATATGTTTAGCCCTTATATAGGCATGTAAACAACCTAACCCTTGAAGGAAAAGGTTTTCTTCCTTATTCCTAAAGATACCTATATAGGAAAATCCTTAATTAAGGAAGTTTCCTTCAAAAATAGGAGAACTAATGACAACTCATCTTTGAAAAGTCAAAATTGACAACTTATGACAACTTATCTTTGAAAAGTAAAAATTGACAACTAATGACAACTCATTACAACTAATCAAAATGACAACTCATAACAATGAAGCATTGAAGCATGCTAGATCACATTGCATGTAGGATGTTGACCATTGACCTTGATTTGTTGATTCTTTGACTTTGACTTGTTGACTTATTAACTTGGAATATTCTTGAATCTTCTCACATCTTCTTGAATCTTCCTTACTGACTCCAAAATAGGAAAATAACTAAAAATTTGTCCATATCAAGCTAATTATTTTTAGAATAGGAATTTAAGCTAATTAGATTGAATTCTTCATATTCACCTCCATGCTTGCACTTTTAATCCCTTTTACGGTTCATATTAGTGTGTGCATGGTCATCCTTTTTAGGTTATTATTATTGTGCACTTCCATGCACACTTTGATGCTTTACAGACACTTTTTGGGTTTTACACACTATTTAAGGGTTGGTTCCGAAGGTTTTTGGGCCTTTCGGAGGTCATTTTGCCAAATTTGGCCTCGATTTTAGCATATGACACCTAAGGGCATTTACATGCACTTCTAAGTGAAATGCATTGATCTGTGGGTTATGTTGAACTATTTCAGGACCACTTTCAGTGGTATTGGGGCCTTCCAGATGTGTTTCCAAAGTTCGTTTTATGAAAATTAATTTTTTTTTCACAAAACTAGTTCCCGATCTAACAAAATGTGCACCAACCTAATGAGCTGAGTATTCTAAGAGGAGTTTTCTTGAAATAAACCTCTCATTTTTTCAATAATTCATATTTCACAAGGTTAGATCACAACTTAATGGCTTAATGATTAATTTTGCACACTGGTGGGCTAGGTTAGGTTTTTTAAGGTTGCACACTTTATAGGTGTTACGAACGAGTAGACTCTAGTCATCTCGAGGATTCATTTCATCATTGGACATTTTTTTGTGACAATCAAGTTTTAGGTATGATAGTTGGCCCTCGCTTCATATGTATTACATAGCCATCTAGCACTAGTGTCAATACACGTGAAGCAAAAAGGAAAGATGTAAAAAATGTTTTAGTAAGGAGAGAGGTACTTATCTGTGGGGTCATTAGACATCTTGTTAAGATTTGACCACTATTGTTGTGTTTTATTTATTGCTATTATTCTCTAACTTGGTTTTCATGCAAGGTGCTATTTAGGACATATGTAAGCTTCTGATTCATACAAAGTGCATTGAGATTCATACAACTATAACCTTCTTAGGTGTTGTGCAAATTAGGATGCTACTAAGCAAAATGTGAATGCAACTACAACGTTTTTAGGAATCACGCAAACGAACATATGATTATAACCTTCTTAGGTGTCACACAAATGAACATGCAATTATAACCTTCTTAAGTGTGACACAAAAATGAACATGTGATTATAACCTTCTTAGGTGTCACATGAATGAAGATGCTATTAAGCAAATGAGAATGCTCCTAAGCAGTGCGGATGCTCTTAAGCAGTGTGGATACTCCTAAGCAGTGTGGATACTTCTAAGTTGAAAGTACTTTTAAGCAATGTAAGAGTGCTTCTAAGCAATGTAAGAGTGCTTCTAAGTGATGTGAATGCTTTTAAGCAATGTGAAGCAATGTGAGAGTGCTTGTAAGCAATGAGTGAGTGCTCCTAAGCAATGTGAGAGTGCTTATAAGCAAGGTAAAGTGATGTGAGAGTACTTCTAAGTAATGAGTGAGTGATCCTAAGCAATGTGAGAGTGCTTCTAAGTAATGTGATTGAGGTAGTAGTGATGATGCAATGATGATACAATAATAATGTAGTAGTGATGCAGTAATGATGAAGTGATGATGCAGTAGTGATGAGGTGATGATGTTTTTATTTTGATGATTTGGAGAGAGATATCCTTATAGTGAATATTCCTTACTCTTCTTCTTTTGTGCAGTGTTGAATTTTCTAAAAAAGGTAGTGTGCACACAGTGTCTTTAAACAGATGGAATGCACATTAGTGTACTATTATATGAGTTTGGTGCATGTCTTATGCTTAAATGGAATTTTAAGATGGTAAAAGTGAGTGTGCAAAGTCTCAAAGGACGTGTAAAACCATATAAAAGCACGTGGAAAGGGGAAGTGTGCTTGACTGCATATAGAACGCATGTGGTCACACACCTGGTGCATGGTCATGCTCTTCCTCCCCTTTAAGACTATTTAAACAGTTTTTTTGGAGGTTTAGAGAGGCTTTTTCTAGACTTCTTTGAGTGTTCCCTAATTTTTTTAACCGTTGTTATGTTTCGGGTGCTATTTGCTTTGTTTTTGCTTCTATACTTCCATTTTTTTCTACATTAAATGGAGCTGCCCAACATTCCTGAGGGTCTAGAGGATATTTTTATTGATGTTGAGGGTGGAATTATAGATGCCACTAGAGCTGGGACATCCACTACAGGGACTAGCACATATGGTCCCTATTATTTATAGCTTGGAGACTCATGCTTGGGTGCGTCATCATTGCAAGGTAGGTCCTTTTTTGCCCTTATTTTATGAAGCCTGTTCATTGGCTGCTTTGCTATTTATTTTTCTATATGAAGTTATTGTAGTTGTAGCTCTATAGCTCTTACTATAACTATCTATCTAGTAATAGCTTTATTATAAATATTGTAATCGTTTACTAGTGCTTGCCATGATGTTGTTCTTTTTAGCTTTTGTTATTATTTTAATCCTGTTAAATGACAAAGAGAGAGATATGTTAGTATTTAGTAGTTGTGTAAATGCTTGATAGTGTACCTATTATTTGTAGCCTTGTAGGTATGTTACTGTGCTGTCTAGTAGTTTCAACAGAGTCAGCATTTATTATCAATGTCTCCAGATGTGTGTGAAGCAGATGATTGTTAGGAAGGCTTTAATGGAGTCATTGATGCATTATCTTATGGCTCATATGCATCGAGTCAGATTGCCATGTATGCATTAAGAGAGCGGTGGATGGACACAATGCTTACTTTCCATCTGCCTGTTGGGGAGATGACTATTACCCCTTTGGATTTTGCCTCTATCATGGGCTTGAGCTTTTTAGGAGAGCCTGTTCCTTTCAGTGAGGAGGAGTGTTCTATGTTGTGGTAAGGAGGCACCTCATGATGGATTTTCTTAGGGTCATCACACCTATAAAGTCTAATTGCTCATATCTATATCATTATATGGAGTTTGTTTTTCCTTGTGGACTTTGTATGATGATGGTCTTATCTCAATAAAACAGATGGCTTGTTACTTTTTATTTTATTTACTGTGTGTTGTTATCTTACCAAACCCTTTGAGTACATGTGATATGTGATTGTTGTCTATCTTGAGAGATCTAGATGGCTTACTGAGGTATTACTGCCTTTGCTCATATATACTCAAGCCTTAACGCAACATGCTAAGGTGGCTCGAGGATCTACAAATGCTTGTTCATGCTGGACGTGAGTAGGAGTTCTCTTATTTGTTCTTTTGCTTTTGGGTTTGTTATTTTTTACCTTTAATTTTAACAGATTTGGGCATATGAGTTCAGGATTCTCCCTCATCCATCCATCAAGCATTTCTAGGAGGATGGCTTCCCTCGTTATTCTAGCAGGATCAAGAAAACTACTTATTTGATTGAGGATTGCATGATAGCTCGAGACCATATGGGGAAGCTATCCCCCGATCAGGCATGTCTAATTCTTACTGTGTTGGTTGTTTCTTTTTTAGGGATATTTTGTTCATTATTACCCTTTGAGCATATTTTTCTTTACTGGTGGGTGGCGAAGTCTCATTGGATGGTAGAGATGGTGGCCACATGGCAATTGATGGAGAGATGGGTGTTGCTCTCTAGCCTCATCGGTAAAGTGTGATATTTGGGCGAGTGAGTCCATCGTTGGTGGGATGGCCCATATTTGAGGAGAGTTCCTATCCCTCCTCCTAGTGACATGTTCTGGGGCTATGAGCTTTGTGGTGATGATCTTGCTACTATTATGATGGGATTCCCCTCTAAGAGCCTCTTGGAGAGTGCGGGTTTGCCTTTTGCTGATGTATTGATCCCTCAATTGATTGATGTTATATCTAGTAGGACCTTTCCCTCACCTCTACCTTCTTAGGTAAATGCATCTTATCCTTCGAGTTCAAGGATTAGGCCATCATGTGGGTCAGCGAGAGTCGCTTCTTCTAATTCAATAGGCTTTTATCCCTATTTTAGGGCAAGCATGTAGCAAACTTTATTGCTAACAAACTGTAATTGATGTGAGTTATAAGAACTCATTTGTAGCAACATTTGAGAAGATCTAGATCTCATTTTAAGGGGGATGACGGCACATTCTATACTAAGGTAACTACCTATGCCATTGGTGTGGCTTCTTGTAGTACTATTCTTAGGGACTTAATGGTTTAGCCATTTTTGTCTTTACTTGGGATGGATATCCTTGGTAGAGTAGTGAGTTTCAATTTGCCTAGACCTAGCTTTCCTCAGTCGGGTGTTGCTCCTACTGATGCTACCTATGTTTGTGTTCTCCATTTATTCTTACTTATGTTTCATTTATTTAGTGAGTGGTGGTTGAGTTATTTGCTTGCTTTTGTAAATTCCTATCTCCTCTACTCAGACTAGTATACTGTTGTAGAGAGTGTGTAGCAGTGCTTTTTGGAGTTTACTAACACTCAGACGGTATGCCTTCTTTATTATACCTATTTATCTTATGCACATGTTTTATGTATGAGTGTATGGTATGCAATATGTAATGCAAGTTGAGCACTGTCTCACTAGTCTTGAATGGGAGTGAGAGTCACGACCATCGTCCTTTACGATGAATGATGATGAGTCAGGACCAGATGAGGGGGATGCTTGGGCAAGATTAGTGCCTGCTTCTCATGGTAGCCACAGTTGATGTAGTTATTTTAGGAGCTAGGTGTAGGACTTTTAGGCTGTGGTGTGCTTTATTGTATTATTTTCCTATGGTTATAGAATTTGGGTGTTATATCTGGGCATTTGTCTAACATATTGTATGATGCTTGCACGATGATGATTGTATATGCTTCTTATTGTGTATCATTGATGACAATGTTTGCCATTGATGTTGTTTGCCTCTTTTCCCTTTATTTTCCTAAGGCATCTCCTTTTTGGAGCTTTTCGCACTTAGTTCCATTTTCTTTTTCTTCCCTTTTTTACCTAGGGTGTCTCCTTTTAAAGCTTTTCAAACCTAGTTGGGCTCTTTTTTTTTTTGGCTTCGATGAGAGTGGTTGATCTGAAAGAGAGAGCTCATAGAGGATGGTAAGAATCATGGTCATGTAATGAAGGAAAATGCAAAGCATGCTTGTTGCAATTCATGATAAAATGTGTTGCACTTTTCAAAGACATTTTGCATAAATTGGCAACCATTCTCATTTCACTATAAGCATTCATAAAAATTTTGATCTTGAGGTTACCCCTGTCCTTAACTAGCCTTCTCAGGTTTTCTAGTTAAGTATTTTCTCTCTTTCCCTAATTTTTCCCTAAGTTGCCATTTTTAGGTTTTTAACTCAATGAGATTTTTTTTATGCCTTAGACATAGTACTTCTTCAGGCGGTCTGTACTGATAGAATCAGAGAATTTGTTGCCTTCATAATCTATCAGCTTGACTACTCTTTTTGATAAGACATGTTTGACTAGGTGTGGGCCTTTCTATTTCAGTCTGAATTTCCCTCTAGGGTTTGGAATGTTCTTTCTTGCTTACTTTAGCATCCAATCTCTTGTTTTCACACTCTTATGTTTTACTCTTCTGTTAAAGGTCTTAGCTAGTTGAGCTTAATACAACTGTGTGTGGTATAGAGCCTTTGGTTGTCTAAAAGAGTGAGATTATCATGCATTTGTCGAGCCCATTAGACTTCTAGTAATTCATATTTGATTGCTACTTGAAGAGACTTGATCTCTATTTCAACTAGAAGAACTGCTTTTGATCCATACACTAGTGAGAAAGGGGTTACTCCTGTTGAAGTTCTGATTGTTATTTGGTACCCCTATAAGGCATGTGGTAATTTGTCTGTCCAATCTCAATAAGTTTGAGTCATCTTTGACAATATCTTTTTTATGTTCTTGTTTGTAGCTTTGACAGCCTCATTTGCTTGTGGTTGGTAAGGAGAAGATTTGCGATGTTCTACCTTATAACTCCTTAGTAGTTCTCTAACTTCCCCTTTGAATTAGACACCGTTGTTAGATATGATGTGATGCGGGATCCTATATTGACATAACAAGTTTCTTTTGATGAACTTAGCCACTTTCTTGGCTCCGATCCTTGCTAATCATTTTGCTTTGACTCATTTTGTAAAGTAGTCCACTACCACTAGGATGAACCTGTGTCTGTTTGAGGCTATCAAGTGGATTTCCCCAATTATGTTTAGTCCCCATGCTGAGAAGGGTCATGGAGAAGAGATGTAGTGTAGTTCTGTTAGGGGAAGGTGACTGACATTCTTGTGGATCTGACACTTATGGCATTTCCTTACAAATTTGATACAGTCTTCCATCAGCGTCATTTTAACAACCACGACACTGTTTAGGCTCAGGGCCCTAGGGAACACACTAATATATTATAAAGACATAGTGTGGAGATGAGGAGTTGCCACCTAAGGCAATAATTGGGAGAAATTGAAATAGTGGTACTTGATTCTCTAAAAGAAAGTTGTCACCACAACCAGGAGATTCTGGGAATGGAATACTAACTTCTCTTAGTCTTGTGTTCATTTAGAATTACTTTATGAATTACTATCTTATTCTCTAATTAAATGCAATTTTATTTAAATCCTAATTAAACATCCATTTAACCCAAAGGCAATAAATCATAAAATTACATGTAAAAATGTATACAAAAGGCAACGTCCCTATGTCTAAAGTGGATTAATTTTATTAATTAAAGTTAGCTAATTCTACATATTTTATTCACAAGTAAAATGGAATAAATATGGGCCTACATTTTAATTGAATTAGTGAGCCTAAATATACTTGTTTTAATTAACTAAGGAAATGGGCCTATTGTCTACAAATTTTAAAAAAGAAATTAGATTATTAAGTGGGCCAAAGTCTAACTTAATTTTATATAAAAAAATAGCGCCTAAGTCTATTTTAAAAGAAATGAAATTAATGGGATGAGTTAAATGTAAATTAATTTTAATTAACTAAAAATGGGCTTAAGGTTTAATTAATAAAGAAATAAAAATAGATTAGTGGACTGGATTAAAGTCTAAGTTAATTTTATTAATTAAAAGTGGGCCTAAATCTAATTAACTTAAATGGGCCTAACTTAATTTTAAATTAATTAAAACCTAAAAACCATTTTTAAGCTTATTTATTAAATGGGTTGATCCTACTATGGGCTTGGGGCCCAAAAGGCATGAGAACAAAAAATAAAACTCAATTCAACAAACATACCAAAAATAAATCAAAACAACAATTTTTACGTGATTTTCCTAAGAAACCCTAATTCAATTTCATGCAACCCTAAGATTAATCTAATGCCATCATTGATTTTAATTGAATTTTACCAAATTGAGGCTAGATTACCAATCAATTTTTAGTGCACAACGTAAGAAATTAAAGCAAATTAATTACAACCTAGTAAAAGCAGTGAACAAAATACCATAAAAAAATAAAACCTAAATTCTATGGGGATTTTACAAAATTCAATCCATGGCATCTGTGGATTCTTTAATATAGTCATTGCCAAAATCACACATCACCAACCTCATATCCAAAGCACCACAGAACACTAATCAAAAATGAAAAAAACACAATAAAAAATTTAATCAGAAATGACTAAATCAATAAATCAAATAAAGAAATCAAATAAAAAAAAGGAGCAAAAAAAGAGTAGGGGATGCTGTGCAAATGTTATTTGAATGCCCCTCAAATTAGAATTGTTATGGTTTTGAGATTGACTCTATTATTTTTTTCTTGATTTTCTACACTTTAAAAGCAAAGAACGTATTTATGTTGATTTCCTGAAGGTTTTGAAAATGGAAAATGAAAAGCTGAGGTGTGTGTCTCTCTGCATAGTAAAGAAAATAACTAGGGTTTTATTTTTAGACAAAAAAGAATTTTTTTTCTTTCTCTTTCCTCTCCTCTCTGATTTTTCTTCATAGACTCTAGCTCTCTAGAGTTTTTTTCGCAACTTCTTCCTCTCTCTCTCTCTAATTTTTCTTCATAAACTCTACCTCTCGACTTTTAAGGCTTGGCCTAGCAACCTCCAACCTCTACGATCACATAGGGAAGTTGCACAATATCAGGAGCGAGAGGAGGAGTCTTAGGAGTTTGGATTTTTATTTTTGAACTTTCAAAATTAAGATAATAAGATGGTGATAGAGTTTTAAAAAAATTGAAGACTCGCACACCCAAGGACATATGATGTCCTAGACCAATGAAAAAATTAAGAAATGACAAAAAATCAATTTTCATCATAAATACCAATTTTTAGTAAAAATCAGCACTTTAGAATGTCGATCGACATCCCGTAATGTTGATTGGCATTGCTTAATGCTGACTGGAATTACGTAATGTCGGTTGGCATGGTCAGCATTACATAATTCCGGTTGGCATTAAATACAGGCCGATCACATTTTTATTTTTTGTTTTATTTTTTTATTTTTTTAATTAAATTATAAATAAGATCCTCAGAAGTTTCTAATTTTTGCAATCAAATCCCTAAAAACCAATTTTGTAATTAAATCCACAAAATGTTGCAATTTAAATCATGAAACTTGACACAATATATCAATTCTCCATTAGATTTTCATCATAGGGGCTTTCATCGCATTCATGAACAAATGCTTCCTAAAATTGGGTGTTTACAGTTGCCCCCCTTTGTCACTATTTGCTTGACAAATTATGACAAAGCAATAAAAGTACATAATTTTAAAGGAAAGAGTTGGGATACTTAATTTTATCCTTATTGAAGGATCAATGCTTAAATTACTATGTAATTTTTTAGCAAGATGCTATGTTTAGCATGCTTCACTATGTTTCTTATGGAAAGTCTAGTGAGATGTATGCAAATGAGTTTTGCTATATTCCCTATGGGACGTCTAGTGACAATGGATTTCATTATATTCCCTGTGATATGTTTAATGAAATATATGTAATGATTCTCATTATATTCCCTGTGGGACATTTAACGATTTATAATTTGAGAACATGTTATAGCTCCTGTGGAATGTCTAGCGATGATATCATAACTACTATATAGTGTTTGGTGACTGCAATATATTCCCTTTAGGACATTTAGTGACAATGAATTTTGTTATATTCCCTATATGATGTTTAATAAAATATATGTAATGATTCTCGCTATATTACTTGTGGGACGTTTAGTGATTTATGATTTGAGAACATGTTATAGCTCCTGTGGAACGTCTAGCAATGATACCATAACTACCGTGTAGTGTATGGTAGATCAAAAGATTTGAAAATATATGTTAGAAGGATTTTAATGAAAGAAGTACATTGTACTCGATCGTACAATGTCGACTGTACTTGGTCGTATAGTCTGAATTTAAATGATACATTGCACTCGGTCGTATAATATCAACTACACTCAGTCGTATAGTCTAAATTGAAATACACTACACTCAATTGTGTAGTGTTGATTTCTTTTATGCGATTATGTTGTAATCCATAATTGCTCGCAATTAGCTGCAATCCTTTCATTGCTCACTGATGATATTGCAATCCATAATTGCTCGCTATTAGCTGCAACCCTTTCATTACTCACTAATGATGCTGCAATCCATAATTGATTGTGATTAGTTGTAACCATGTCATTGCTCACCATAATTGCTTGCAAATTAACTGCAATCATTTTAGTGCTCACCTTTAATAATGCTACAGTCCATAATTGCTCGTGATTAGCTACAACACTTCCATTGCTTGCCGATGATGTTGTAATCTATAATTGCTTGCCGATGATGCTACAATCTATAATTGCTTGCAAATTGACTACAATCCTTTCATTACTCGCCTTTAATAATGCTATAGTCCATAACTGCTCATAATTTTTATTTTTGAGTCGAATGCCTTGAATTCTTTATGCTGACTGATTAGCATTTTTCCTTACTGACCTTGAATTTTGTTGTGTTAACCAACTCTATAAGTTGGTTTCATTTCCTTCTAGATTTTCAATTCCTACATACTTGTTGAAGTTAGTTTCAATCATGATGAATGTACAAAAGTACATTATAATGTTGAAAATTTATAAGAAAATTCATCACTTTTCAGGAGATACTATGCACTCAATGAATCTCACTATTTTTTATTTTCATAACTATCATTTATTTGTGATTTTCAAAGGTTAGAGGCATCGTTAACCATCTTATGCTAAGAGCATATCTTTTACCAAGTAAGGAGCTTACTTCCACACCTAATTTTAGGGAGAATTTTCTAAACAAAACTTACAAAAATTAAGCATAAAAAGATCGAATTATGAGTATTAAAATAGTTTTTGAGTTATTTTTTTTGCTTTTCTTCCTTATCTAAGTATTCCCCTACCTTTCTTATATTATTCAGCATGGATACCACTAGAAAGGTCCTTTGGATACTCTTATTCTTACAAAGCATTGGAGTAAATAGAGCATTTTTTAGCGTGGTCCTCTTTTAGTATTCTCCTGCCTTTCTTGTATTACTCAGCATGGATAGTGCCATAAGTTTCATGTTGATACTCTTACTCATTTCTGAGCATTGGAACAAAATTATGCTTGCTTTTTTTTATTCTCCTTTTAGTATTCCCCCACCTTTCTCATATTACTCAGTGTGGATACCATCAAAGGATTTTTACTCATACTCATTTCTAAGCATTGGAGTAGATAATATGCACACTTGTCATTCGAAAGACTAAAATGATACTTTGAAATTCAAGCAATTTATGCTTCATGTCCACTAATTTTGTTTTTGCATTTTCTTCCCCATGTTTAAGTGCAAAGCAAGCATTAAATTGATTAGAGTTTATAAACTCTCAACATAAAACTATTAACTACCCATCTAAATTTTACGAGGCTAATAAAAGAAAGCCACTATGATAAAATGTCATAAGATAGGCTTTTCGCACTTGATATAATAAAGTGGATGAATTTACTTTCAAATTGTGAATTTTATGATTAAGATGGTACTTTGTTAAAAAATCTAAGGAAAGAGAGTTCTGTTACTTTCCTTTTATTATCTTAATGAGTGTTTAGTATTTATTATCTGGCCCATTCTTATTGATGTATCGATTCATTTCCCCTTCTTCATTCTCTTTTGTTTTTCCTACATAAAATACCATAAGTTAGTATGGTCTATTTGCAACTGATGAAATTTTATCAAAACGAAATGTTATTTTTTTACATTCTTCCTTTTTAATTGTGATGATGATGTTTCTAGTAGTAGATCATGATACTCCACCATTAAAGTTGTGACTTTAGGCTACGTTTACATTTTCACCATTCTTATTGATGCTATGGTATAGAGCTTCATTGCCTTTCTTGATATCTCCTATAAAAAAGGTTCAGGAGTTAGAGATCTTATTTCATGATCAAATAATAATTTTTCAAAGTGCATTCATTTTAGGTTTTGAGTGCATCCTTCCATTTTATAGGGCCGATGAATGTGTGAATAATCTAACTACTTTCCTGCACTTTTATAACACTAATTTTGAATCTTAGTAGTAGAGAATTTGTACAATCTTATCTAGGCTCAAAGACTTTATCATGCAAAGCAGGTATATCATAACAGATGTATGCAAGTGTATGCATGTTATGTATAACATGCATGATTCTAATAGGTCTCCCATTTGGAACAGAGCTATGTTGCTAATTTTAAAGTGTAAGAATGAGGTGCTTCATCATCAACTTGTAGGTTTAAGCATTGACTGCTTTGCTATTGGTACTTTTGATGTCAAAGCTTTTAATACATTTCATCAGACTAATGACTAGGCTAGCAAGTGGGGTCTATGGCTCAACACTAGAGCTTATGATTGATCATTGTACTGTTGAACTTGTCTCTTTGCGGTTACTTTTGTTATATGATAACTGATGTATTTGTAAGCTTCTTTTTGCCTTGAGATCTCTTATACTAGCTCTTATACTTCAACATTCCATCTTCGCCCTTTGAATGTAGACTTACTATTATGTAATTTTCCCCTAGAATTACATTTTTCCTTCTGATTTCATTCTAAATCCATTCACGCTATTATGGTAGTCTTTTTTTTTATGAAAGAGACCTGATTCGTTCACTGAACCTGTAACTTATTGACCCTATTAGTTGCAATCTCATGCATTTAAGGTGCATAGGACAGGGCGTACTGACTGAAGCGAGTTCTTGATGATGAAATCAACTGGATTTACACTTCAAAGACTCTTAAGCATAATATAAGGCTTGATATTGATGCAATGATTAATGATAGTTACAAGGTATAGGTTGCAACACAAGTTACTGAGCCACCTGAATTCTTAATGTATAATGGGATGCTAGGCTTACAAGGAAAATTAAAAAAGGGGTGGAAAAAATGAAAACATAATTGAAATAGTGATCTCATAGCTCTGATTTAGCTTTCATTATGTATTGTCTTTCCATTCATATACTTATGCAGTATGATAAAGACGAATATATGATATTTAAAGAAAAGTTTCAAATTCAATTTTAATAATTCATTAGGATAAAAATGAGAACATTCAGTACATCACATAATACAACTCCTATTATTAGCCAGTCTTAAATTTTTTTCTCTCTAAATTTTAGTTTACCATTCTTTTTTCTTTTTTCTCTCCTTATTTTTATTTCTTTTTTGTATTCTTTTTATTTTTTCCTTAAATTTCCTATCTTTAAAAGTTACATCATGTGATATATTTATGTTCTTTGAATTTGCATTTGTGCCCATGTTGGATGAATCTAATTAAATTGAATTTATGTCAATCATGTAGATATGATCAATATCATAATGCACAGTACCATTAGGATGTACATTACATAAGTAAGCATGATGAAAATTCATATCATTGATCACTAAAACAAAATAGAAACTAAAATTTTATTCAAATAAGACAATAAGAAAATTTGTTTCCTATTCTAGATGCTAGGGTTGGTTATCCTTCAAGCAGCTAACATAATAACTATTCTTGCATCTTCTTGCTAACTATCTCCATGACTTCATCTTTCTATACCTTAAATGTGCATTTTTTTTCTTGTTTAGCAGCTTCTCATCATCAAACTCATCACCCTATCTTATAGGCATAATCAACTTGAAGGGTATGTCAAAGGAAGTTGGTTTAGTGTAAAATGCCTTATAGTCAAACTTGCCTAAAGGCTGAACTAATAAGTCTTCTACTCTTTCCATATCTTTAGTGGCATTAAGAGATTTCTCATTGGTTTTAAGATTTAGTTCCTCAAAGGAGCTTAGCACATCTTCCTCAGTAACTCCTGAGTTGATCATCATAGTAGCTGAGGGTGGTACATTTCAATAGTTTCAGAAGGGATTATTTTCGATGCTTAGGTTTTCATGGTCTGTGATCTTTCTGGAATCTTTAAGGTTTTAGATTTCATGTTTAAGGCAGATGCAGTTATCCATGGAGTGTTGGAGGTTTTGATGGAATTTCCAATGTTTGTTTGGGTTATAGCTTGGGGTGTTTGGGTTTAGTGGATTTAGATTAGGTAAAGGCTAAAGTAAGCCTTTTTGCACTAGGCACTTTAGGACTTTTTTATAAAGGTTGGTTAAAATTGGACAATCTCTTAGGTTGTTGAACAATATGCACTTCCATAATCCGGCTAGTGCTTCCTTACTGTGTGCCCCCAATTGGGTAGTTCCTTGCTCTAGTGCTTTTAGCTATCCTCTTTTTCTCACTTTCAATCTCCTCAGCTTGCAAACCATTATCATAAAGGTCCAAAATGTTTCAGGATTCATCATTTATAGCCTTTTAATCAGATTGGGTGACATATTTCGGACTATCATCCTAACCTGATCCTTCTCAGCCAACTTATTTTTCATTAATCCTGCCTTGTTCATAAATCTGGTTAAGAAATTAGAAAAGGATTCATTTGATTTTTTCTTAGTCAGTTCCAAATCCTTAATAGACACTTCTAATCTAGTGTTATAATTTTACTATTTCAAAAAAGCATTACACAGTTTTTTTCAGTAAGCCTTGATAGACTTTTCCAACCCATGATACTAGTTTACAGCCATTCCCTCTAAAGACAATACAAATAACCTAGTGATCACTATTAATAGGGCCTTAGTAATGCTCATAGTTGTTGTGTACTAATTGAGATGAATCCTAGGATCTTCAGTTCCATCAAACTTCTACAACTGAGGCATTTTGAACTTCTTAAGTAGCTTAATATCCTTCTTTAGCAGCATATCATCAAAGTTAAATGAATATCCCATGCCTTGTCCTCTAATCAGCTATTCCATCTTGGAAATTTTAATAGGTCAGTGCTTGCATCTGCTTGGACTTATGGTCTTGTACCAGTTCAAGTGATTCTCTCTTTGCCTTTTTTATCATGTAGTTCTCAACATCCTTAAGCTTCGCATCAACATCAGGTGGGTTTCTAGCAACAGGTTGCCCCCCTAGCATTATTGGCAGTAGGTGGAACATCTGTAGTAAGTGGGATAACTGCAGCAATAGGTGGTTGATCAATTATAGGTGGTGGTGTGACAGCAGTAGCAGTTTGCATCAATCCAGATAAAACCTGTCTCAGTTCATCTTGCAACATAGCCCTCATGTCATCCATCAAAGCTCCCTTGATGTCTTCTAAGTTCCAGTTCCCTCCTTGTTATTGTTCCATTTCTATACATTTAGTTGGAGTTGGTTCAACTTCTAGGTAAAGCGGATTAATTAGACTCTTCTCCAATCTATGAAGGATCTCTTCTGCTATGGCTTTAGGACTTAAATCTATGCTTCTTATTCTGCCACCTTTTCCTCCCCAAATATGAGAAGACCCAGATGAATCTATGATGGTTGTAAAACAAAGTGTTAGTGTGATGGATGAAATGCATGTATGCATATGTTATGCAACAAATAACAAATAGCAAGTATTAATCAATTGTACAACATTTATCCTTCCAACCTTATTCCTCCCACACACATGTTCAATAGTGAGTCTCTTTTCCTAGGATTTTTGGCCTTGGCCTTAATATCAACAAAGGATATCAAAAACTGATGCGCATGCCAAATCTCTCAAAGCAGTAAAGCATAGAAGCAGTATTTCTAGGTATAAAAGATTAGCTCAATCTTTATTAACAAATGGGCTTGGGCCTTTATAGATAGAAATACCTCATGCCAACATTCGTAAGCCATTTGGGTAATCTTAGGGGAAGTTACTAAGCCATTATATATGGTTAGGGTCTGGTGAAAGGTCAAGGTTCCCTTAGCAAGATGCCCTCTTTTAAGACTTGAGTTACAAGCCAAGGTCAGAGGGGCCCAACATCCTTTACAAACTCGAGAGAAGATTCCCCCCTTTAGGACTTAGGTTACATACTCTAGTTAGATGAGCCCGGTAATTTCTCTTGAATCAAGTTAAGGCTTAGAGTGATGGTTAGCCAATTTATAACTTCATGAAGCTAGTGGAATCATGGAATCATAAACCAAAGCCATAGATTTAATAAGGACATACATAATGAATGCAAGAATAAAAACAATTAAAAAAATAATTCTAAAAAACACAAGTAGAATTAGTATCTTTTATCCCTAGTGGAGTCACCACTGTAGATGGCAGGGTTTAGTGTGTGCCCAAGATTTTAGCAACCGCAACACTGTTTGGGCTCAAGGCCCTAGGGAACATACTACTATATCACAAAGACATAGCATGGAGATGAGGAGTTAACACCCAGGGTAATAACTGGGACAAATCAAAATGGTGGTACTTGATTCTCTAAAAGAAAGCTAGCACCACAACCAGGAGATTCTGGGAACGGAATACTAACTTCTCTTAGTCTTGTGTTCATTTAGAATTACTTTATGAATTACTATCTTATTCTCTAATTACATGCAATTTTATTTAAACCCTAATTAAACATCAATTTGACCCAAAGGCATCAAGCCATAAAATTACATGAAAAAATGCATTCAAAAGGCAGCGTCCCTATGTCTACACTAGATTAATTTTATTAATTAAAGTTAGCTAATTCTACATATTTTATTTACAAGTAAAATGGAATAAATATGGGCCTACATTTTAATTGAATTAGTGAGCCTAAATCTACTTGTTTTAATTAGCTAAGGAAATGGGCCTATTGTTTACAAATTTTAAAGAAGAAATTAGATTATTAAGTGGGCCTAAGTCTAACTTAATTCTAATTCAAAAAAACGGAGCCTAAGTCTATTTTAAAATAAATGAAATTAATGGGTTGAGCTAAAACTAAATTAATTTTAATTAACTAGAAATGGGCCTAAGTTTAATTAATAAAGAAATAAAATAGATTAGTGGGCTGGATTAAAGTCTAAGTTAATTTTATTAATTAAAAGTGGGCCTAAATCTAATTAACCTAAATGGGCAAAAATTAATTTTAAATTAATTAAATCCTAAAAATCATTTTCAAGCCTATTTATTAAATGGGTTATTCCTACCATGGCTTAGGGCCCAAAAGGCATGACAACCAAAAATAAAACCCGATTCAACAAACATACGAAAAATAAATTATAACAACAATTTTTAAGTGAATTTTCTAAGAAACCCTAATTCAATTTCATGCAACCCTAAGATTAATCTACTGCTATCATTGATTTTAATTGAATTTTATCAAATTGAGCCTAGATTACTAATTAATTGTTAGTGCAAAGAATTAAAATTCCACTAATTTCCCTCTATTGGGGCTATTACAAACTATAATGCATGAAATTAAAGCAAATAAATTACAACCCAGTAAAAGCAATGAACAAATGACCATAAAAAATAATAAACCTTAAATTCTACATGGATTTTACAAAATTCAGTCCATGGCATCCGTGGATTCTTCAATATAGCCATTGCCAAAATCTCACATCACCAACCTCACATCTAAAGCACCACAGAACACAAACCAAAAACAAAAAAAGAAACATAATAAAAATTTAATTAGTAATGACTCAATCAATAAATAAAACAAAGAAATCAAATAAAAAAATATTAGAAAAAGAGTAGGGGATGTTGTGCAAATGTTGTTTGAGTGCCCCTCAAATTGGAATTGTCACCGTTTTGAGATTGACTTTGTTGTTTTTTCTTGATTTTCTAGACTTTAAAAGCAAATAATGTATTTTTGTTGATTTCCTAAAAGATTTTAAAATGAAAAATGAAGAGCTAAGATGTGTAGCTCTCTGCACAGGAAAGAAAATAACTAAGGTTTTATTTTTTAGACTCAAACGAATTTTTTTCTCTCTCTTTCCTCTCCTCTCTAATTTTTCTTCACATACTCTGCCTCTCTAGGGTTTTTTCCATAACCTCTTCCTCTCTCTCTCTCTCTCTGATTTTTATTCACAGACTAAACCTCTCAACTTTTAAAGCTTAGCCTAGCAACCTCTAACCCTTGCAAGCATGCAAGGAAGTTGTGCTAAATTAGGAGCCAGAGGAGGAATCTCAGGGGTCTAGATTTTTAGTTTTGAACTTTCAAAATCAAGATAATAAGATGGTGATAGAGTTTTAAGAAAAAATCAAAGACTCACACACGTAAAGACTCGTGGTATCCTGGGCCAATGAAAAAATAAGAAATGGTGAAAAAATCAATTTTTAGCATAAAAAATTAATTTTTAGCAAAAATCAGCACTTTAGAATACTAACTGACATCCTGTAATGTTGATTGGCATTGCTTAATGCCAGTCAACATTACAAAATGCCGGTCGACATTACACAATGCTGGTCGGCATTAAATGTCGACTAATCACATTTTTATTATTATTATTATTATTTTAATTAAATTATAAAAAAGGTCCTCGAAAGTTTCTAACTTTTGCAATCAAATCCCTGAAAACCAATTTTACAATTAAATCATAAAACTTAGCAATTTAGTCCTTTAAATCATTAAACTCGACACCAAAGATCAATTCTTGATTAGATTTTCATCGTAGGGGCTTTCATCACAATCATGCACAAATGCATCCTAAAATTGGGTGCTTACAGTTATCTAAAAGAACCCTTGTCTGATTAGCTTCTTAGCCAAGATTGCTCCATTCATGTGTGGACCACAAACACCCTCATGTACTTCTACTACTCGTGTAGCCTTAGTTTCTTCTAGACATTAAAGTTGTAAACCATATGAGGTTCTCCTATATAACACACCCTAGTACGATGTGAATTTTGATGCTAGTCATCGAATGACTACGTTTTCTTTTTCATCTGCTTGATTAGGATAGGCTTGTTCCTTTAACTATATTTGAATGTCGTAGAACTAGTGTTTTTCAGGTGTTTCTATCTTTGCTATTCTATAGCTTTTTATGATAAGGTTGTCCTAAGTTGAGTAAAATCAGAAGCTTCAGGGGCATTTTGGATGGTCCTTCCCATACTAATGCTAGGAAAGCAAGTGCATCTGCCATCTGATTGTGATTCCTGGGAGACGAATGAATATGCATTTTTGGAAGGACATGGTGAGTAGCCTAAAGTGGTCTAGATATGGCTTTAAGTGCTACTCTTTCAATTCCCAATCTTCTATGGCATAATTAATTACTAGCATGGAATCTCTGAAGATTTTAACTTCTGTGATATCTAGGGCTATCAGTTCCTTTATTCTGAGTGTGCATGCCTTATATTTTGCTTCATTATTTATGACTTTGAGCTCAAGCTCTTTAGCAATTGGTACTTCACCTTCTAGATATTGTAGTATGACACTAACTTTTGCACTGAACTAATTGACTGCTTCGTCAAAGTACATGCACCATCCTTGGATCTCAATGGCTAAGCTAAGGTAGTTTGGAATAGTATTAAGCATTAGAAATTCAACTAATGCTCCCCCTTTTACTGCCTTCTTAGTCATATATTGTATGTTGAATTCTGTTAGTAGCACGAGCCACTTGGCAAGTTTCCCCATTAGAGATGGATCTTTATAAAGGTACTTTATTAGGTCTATTTTAGACACAACCTGAATTCTATAGGATTGAAAGTAGTGTATGAGTTGCTTCATTACCCATACCATTTCCAGGCATATATGTTCGACTTGGATGTACTTCTCCTCATATGGTAGTATCTTCTTGCTCAAGTAGTAGATTGCATATTTTGCTTTCATTTCTCCTACTTGGGCTAACATTGCACCAACTGCATTCCCTTCGATGGCTAGATATAGGGTTAGAGGTATCCCTAGTTTAGGCGGTATTATAATTAGTGGGTTGGCTAGGTATTTTCTAATTTTGTCAAATCCTAGTTGACATTGCTCGTTCCATTCAATTGGCTAATCTTTTCTAAGTAGCTTGAAGATCGGTTCACATACTACTGTTAACTTAGCGATGAATGTGTTGATGAACTGTAGTTTCCTTAGAAACACTTTAATTCTTTCTCTATTTTTGGCACTAGCATCTCTCTGATGGCTTTTTCTTTGTTTGGATCCATTTTAATCCCATTCAAACTAACAACATACCCTAACATCTTTCCTCAAATGACCATAAATACGCATTTCTTTGAATTTAGCCTGAAATTGTACTTTTTGACCCTTGTGAGTTACTTTTCAAGGTCAAATGGGTGTTCTTCCTTAGTTATTGACTTGACCATCATGTCATCGACGTATACCTCCACTTCTTTGTGTATCATGTTATGGAACTTTACAGTTGTCATTCTCTAGTAGGTTGCCCCTGCATTCTTTAGTTCAAAGGCATTACTCTATAGCAGTAAGTACCCCATTATGTTATAAAAGCTACCTTTTCTTTATCAATAATGACCATTATGATATGATTGTACCTAGAGAATCCATCCATGAAAGAGTACATTGAGCATATGGTGGCGTTGTCAACTAGTATGTCTATGTAAGGTAATGGGAAATCATCCTTTGGGTAGGCCTTGTTTAGATCTCTGTAGTCGACGTAGATTCTAACCCTTCCATCTTTCTTTGGTATTGGCACCACATTTACTAACCATTCTAGATAGTTTACTACCTCTAGGAATTTTTCCTTGATCTGTTTCATGATGTCCTCTTTTACTAGTTAGGCCCATTCTGATATGAGTCTTCTTAGTTTCTACTTTACCAATTTGCACCCATCTTTGGTAGGAATGAAGTGTTGAGCAATGTCTCTGTCAATACCAAGCATATCATCGTATGTTGAGGTAAATACTTTTGAATATTTTATTAATATTTTTTCAATTTCTTTCCTCTTTTTAGGGGTAGCATCCTTTAAAATATGCAAAATGCATGGTTCAAATTTCATGCCAATGTTAAATAATTCAGTGCATATGGAATAAATGCCGAATATGCTAATATTTTGATCAATGCAATGGAGACTACCATCGGGAAAGACATCAAACAAGTAAGCAAAATTAGGTTTCATTACATTAACTTTAGAGTTCATTACATCATTAACTTTATAGCTCATTACATTATCAGTTTCAAACAAAGAAAAAGTATAGAGATAGTAATCAGTAATGTCTTTGAATAGGATGTCCTCAATGCTTGATTTGAGGATGGTAGCAACTTAGGCATGATTGATAGCTTCACTCTCATATTCTATCTCCAGGCTTTTCATCAGCTCATAGATGTCAGTCTCAATGATTATGTCTAGTAAATGCTTCTCTTTAAAGGTGTCATTGAAAATCTTGAACCCATAGCTATTTTGATTTCATTGCTCATCCATTCCTTAGTTTATCCTTTATAGACTTGGGTTGAACTTTTAGCCATAAAAGAGGTTAATTTCTTAGCCCCAGTATCCTTTTTAGGATTGTACCCTAGACTATTTTTGTTGGTCTTTCCTTAAAAGTCAAGGAATTCTGTGATTCTAATGTTACTTCCTCCTAATCATGTTCTAGGCAGATATTGCATCTTTTTCATCATAGTCGTAAGCTTGGGATCAACATGACCATCATTGATCATAAAAACCTAGAATCCTGGTGGGACCACCTTCAAATAGGGAAATAATGTTGTTTGTTTTAGTAAGGATGGTAATGACCTTTCCATTTAAAGGGACCTTGATCTTTTGATGCACAATGGAAGGTGTGCCCCCTAGTGGGTGGAACCAAGGTCTTCCTAGCAGTAAGGAAAAAGTTGGAGGGATGTCCAAGACAGTAAATTTTGTTACTGATTCAATATCTCCCATTGTAACTATTACTTTGAAAGTGTCGATGACTTATGTAGACACCTAATTTCGAGATGATGAGTTATGGATGTGACATAAGACTCTAATGATGAAAATATCATGAATAGGTCTTCAACATTTGAATTTTAAAACTTTAAGGATCTAATTGCATTTTTCATAGAAATGATTTAATGTTTTCATGGACTAAATTACAATGCTTTTTAGGGATCTAATTGCAAAATTTAAATTCTTTTAAGGAACTTTCTGTAATTGAAAAAGGGTGATCAAAATTACCTTAATTCTGATCAAAATTATGCTAATTTCTATCAAAATTACATAATTCCGGTCAGAATTAGACTCCTTCCATAAATTCTTGAATTTTCTAGTTAAATCTCAAATTTTCTAGATAAATTAAGTCCTAATTCATCTGAAATTCTCCTAAAATTATTTTGATAATGTTTTTAAGGAAATAGAAGTCTTTTAGGAATCAATTTATAACTAGGGTTTCAAGATGTATCCTTATATAAGGAGGGTTTTGGCTCTGAAAAGATAGAGGAAGAGAAGAGAAGAAAAGGGAGGTACAAAAAAGCTAGAGGAAAAATTTTAAAAAAATGAAGGGAAGAAAGGGAAAAGAAAAATTGGAATGAAGCAAAAGAAAAAGAACGAAAAAGAGAAAGAAAAAAATGAGAAGAAAAAGAACGAAGAAGAGAAAGAAAAAAACGAGAAGAAAAAGAGAAAAAAGAGAAAATCTAATTCTCTATAAATTCTTTTGCTTAAATAAAGATCTTTGGAAAGTTTTGAAGAACAATATTTGAAGTCCTATCAAGAGCAATGATTCTACAAAATCTGAGGAGCACTTCATTAAAATCATCCATAAGCATCATCTTCTTCTTATTTTATTTGATTGATTTTTTTTATTTATTAATTTTTATTTTGTTTTATTATTGTTATAATTTATCCACTAATCATAATTTTTATTCTTTTTTATGGTGATTATGGAGGAAAACACATGATGATCATACTTGGAGAATCAAATTCATAAGAGGTCCATGGAATTCCATGGATAAGATCTTATCAAGATATAGTTTTTAAGGTTTTTTTTATTATTATTTTATTATTTTATTTTATTTATTTATTTTTGGGGATGTATTCATTATTTTATTATTATTTTCTATAGATTATTGTAATAGCCCCAATAGTGGGAATAGTGGAGTTATGTGTGATTGCATGTTTATGTTGGTTAATTGGTTAGTAAAATTAGGATTTTAATTGGGTAATTAATTAAAATTAATGGAGGAAGTAGATTAATTTAGGTTCATGTTAATGAAAATTAGGATTTTTTTAGAAGGAATTAATTTAATTAATTGTTTAATCTTTTGTTTAATTGTTGTAATAAGTTTTATTTATTTTTAGGCTTGTTTATTTATTTTTATGTGTTTGTGCTTGTTTGCTTATTCTTATGTATTTTGGGCCTTAAGCCCATATTAGATTTTAATCCACTTAAATAAATGTAGGTTTTAGGTTTAATTAATTAAAATGCATTTTAGGCCCATAATTAATTAGATTTAGGGTAGAGACAATTTAGGCCCATTTAGTAAATTAGACATAGACTCACTTTATTTAATTAATTAGACTTAGCCCACTTAACTTAAGCCTTTGACATAATTTGTAAATTTAAGGTTACCTTAGAATTAAAACATGTAGAATTAGGCCCACTAATTTAAATATCTTCATAATTTATAGATTTAGGCCCATTTTGAGAATTAAAATAAGTAAACTTAGGTTCATTTAATTAAAATTAAAAAGAATTAGTCTTTAGATCACTTGTAAATTGAAACATGTAGATTTAGCTAATTTAATTAAAATCCATGTATATTAGACTAACTTAGGGATTATATATTATGAATGCATTATTTACTTGTATTTTCATTATTGTTTTGCCTTGGAGTTAATTGCTAGAATAAGGGTTTATATGAAATTGCATCTAAATAGAGGATAATATAGTAATTCATACAGTAATTCTAAATAAACATGAGACTGAAAGAAGTTGGTATTCTATATCCAGAATCTCCTGGTTATGGTGCTAGCTTTCTTTTAGGGAATCAAGTACCACCTTTTTTATTTGTCCTAATTATTACCCTGGGTGGTGACTCCTCATCTGCACGCCATGTCTTTGTGACAGTGGTTAATGTGTTCTCTAGAGCCTTGAGCTCAAACAGTGTCATGGTTACTAAAATCTTGGACGTGTGCTAAACCCCACCATCTACAACTAGCTTCTTTGAATCATTGTAAGCTCATATAACCACATTGGATTCTTCTAGGTTTTCAACATTCATCCTAAACTTATATAGCAACCTCAAGGCACAAACATTAATGGTAGACCCATCATCTACCATAACACATGGGGTCTTATTAGTCCTAACAATTGCTTGTATAAAGAGAGGACAATTGTGGACCCTTCCCTCAAAGGGTAAATCTTTGTCTTAAAAGGTGATTGCATTGGAAGGAGCTTTCATTAGAGAGGCTATCATTTAGTGAGGTGAGGCATCAGTGGTAATCTTTACTTAATCTAGTGCTCTGACTAGGGCATCTCTATGCTTCTTAGAGGCTATGAGTAGGTCCCAGATACTAGCTTGTGCTTGAGTTTTCTTGAGCTGTTTGAGGAAAGTTTCTTCCTCTTTGACTGGAGCTTGACCTCTTGCTACTTCTTTCTCCTTAGAGGGTTCCTTCTCTTTCTCAAAAGGTTGATATACCTGCCCGCTGCAAGTTACATGATTAACTAGTAGTAAGGGCTTCTCAGCTACTTGCTTATCTACTTTTGTACTACTATTCTAGTCCTAGAAAATGATTTCAGGATCATCAGAGTCATACTATATGTCTATCCCTATAACTTATAGGTTCTGAAGTTGAATAGTACTTATCATCCCATCTTCCTTATCAAATTCTTCTCCCTATCCTGAGGGTACTATGTCTTCTAAGAGTGTGTGGGTAGTAGGAGGTATTGTGTACTTGACTTTATAGTTGAACTTCCCAAATGGCGGGCCTAGTAAATCCTATACATCATGGTTACTACTGAGATTTTTATCTGTGTCTAAATAGGGGCAATTAATTACTTCACTATTTATAAAGAGAGCAGTATCCCTAGCTCTTTTGTACATCATCAAGTGGGGAAGGAATTTTTGATGCATTGGAATGTATTCAAGGGTAGAAGGGCATTGCTTATCTTTATTAAAATCATAAGGCTCAAGAATAGGATTCAAGGGTCTATCCTCTAAGGGATTATCTTAGGTTTCTTATATGGATTGGATTGATTTTTCAATAAGGTCTTCTGGTAGATCGGAGGAGATCATGCTGATGATTGGTGGAGGCATGTTTTAATAGTTTAGGAGAGGATTGGTCTTCATACTGGGTCATTTTTTGGGGTCATCAATTTTTCCAAAGTCAATGAGATCTTAGATTTCATTTTTTAGAGTTCTGCATGTATCAGTGGTATGGCCAAGCATATAATAAAAGTGGCATAATAAGTTTTAGTTAATCTGAGGTGGTAGTGGGTTTGGAAAAGGCCTATGCTCTTGTGGCTATAGGAGGTTCTTTTGTTGAAGCCTCTAGAATACTTTGGATAATGGGAGGTTAAAGTTTGAGAATTTTCCTGGTGGTTTAATGACATTGATAAATGGTGAGTTATGGGTGTTAGGTTGGATTCTGTTTATTTTTGCTGATTGGGTGAAGCTATTTTCAATGTTTGGTTAGGTATTATAGCAAAAAGTGTTTTTGGCTTGCTAAGGTTCCTCATCCTCAATTTTAATCCCAACCTAATGGAGAGCTCTAAAGTCAAGATAATAAGCAAAGATCATCTATTTTCTAAAGTGTGGTATTGCCCCTTTGATTATTAGCTCTATTTGTTCATCCTTAGGAGGACACTTTCTCATCTTGATTGCCTCTCCCCACCATTTGGTGACATAATTAGAGAAAGCTTCACCAGGTATATGACTTGTGGCCTCAAGGTCCCTTCAAGTGATGTCTAGCTGAGTGTTGTATTCATACTGCTTGATAAACTTCTAAGTTAACAGTAGCCAATCGCTTTTGATTTCATCTTCCAGGTCAAAGAACCATGACCTCTGTCCTTCCTCTAGTGATGTGAAGTAGAATCAAATAATTTATGATTTTACAAGCTTTGTGGTAGCCATGAAGGTAGCATATTGCCTTAGATGGACCCTCAAACCCCTGTTTCTATCAAACTTAGCAAAGTTTGATAGCTTAAAATCATTTGGAAGTGACTCATCTTTGAACAGTGCCAAGTCGGTGAAACTTTTAGAGCCATGAGTTCCCTTATCTTTGAAGGCTAATTCCAACTGCACCATCATGTTGGCCAATAGTTTAACCTCTTGTATCAATTTAGGCTTGGTCATGTCATTAATTTTTATAGCTTTTGGTGCATTCCTGAGATCTTAGTAGTAGTTATTATCATCATCAACTTAAATTAAAGTATGAGGAATTCCCTTTGCCTTATCTACCCTTGGCTAAACATATGTAGAGGCTTCACTCAATGGTGTGCTACTTCCATCTCAGGCACTTTTGGTTTTGATTTGGGCTTGGAGGATTTCAGCAATGGTGCCATCAACAAGCAACTTTTGGATCCCTCTTTTAGCTTGTCTTTGAATTACTGACAGGAAGTATCTTCTTGGTCACTCATTTTTGAATGTTGTATTCCTTTGCATTTATTAGGGTTAGTTAAATGGATAATGCATGACATGTTCTTGCAAAAGAAAAGGGTGAGCATGTCAGTATGGAGTGGATGCAGAATCCTCTATGATGAAATATGTTTGAGATAATCACATGATGTGAATGTGAGGGTTAATTGTCAAGCTTCAAAAGATGTCCAGAGACCATATGCGCCCATATGCATAGAACCAAGGTCAATCAAAGGGATTCTAAGTTCTTACCCCCCATATCGATATTCGATATGTTTACTAGGAGTCATGAAAGTATTGTTTAATAGTTTACAGTTTGATTTTACTGACATAAAGGTCCATAATCTAGTTGGGTTCCTTACTCATTCATTTGATCTTATAAGGATAAATGGATGACATCTTGTAGGTTTCGTCATCAACGGATGTCATTATTTGTTAATTTGCATAGACTATTCAAGCTGAGGTACATGATTCTTATCATTCCTCATGCCTTGGGCTCACATGAAGTATATGAGAATCACATGGTCTCGAGCATAAATCTTCTATAAAAAGTAACATTATGATGTCATTTAATGATAGACACTAGGAGGGTCATGTCATGTATGAATATCAGGTCAAACAAATGATGTTAGGACAAGGATAGCATACATAGCTTGGTGGAATCCTAGAAAATATTGCTATTGGTTTATCAACATGAGCTGAATCGGGGTGAAGGGCTAAGGGTTCCTTTAGCGAGAATGCCCCCACATGACTAAGGTTATAGACTCTAGTCAGTGAGTCTAGCATTCTATTAATAACTTGATTGCCCCCCTTAAGACTTAGGTTACAAACTCTGGTCAAATAAGCCCAGCAAATGCATGAGTAAAGACTAAAGGAGATAATACCGTATCTTCATCGCCTAGTGACTCGAGTGGAATCATGGTGGCAATGTCATTTAGTATTATTAAGGCTTTTTAAGGACAAGTGGTGCATGTGTGATGTGTAGTGCAAATGCAATGGTAAGGGACTCTATATGATTGAGCATTTCATAATGATAAATAGTCATTTTTGAGTTGATCCATCTTTCTTAAAAGTCCATAATGGAGTTGCCACTATGAGTGACCATTTTCCTTTTTGGACTTTTTTTTATAGTGGTATGATTTTATGGGACATTATATAGATCTTTCCATTTCTGAGGGACGTGCGAACTTTGCTGAATAGGATAAATGATTGGTCTCGAGGGGATGAGACACTTTTGATTTTATGGAGTCACCACCCGATTTTTAGAAAATTAGGAAAAGAAAGGGACAACATTGGGTCACGCAACGAGTATTGTCCTTAGTAGAGATTTTTTGGGTTTGAGGGATCATGTATACTTTTTTATTATTTCTCATTATATGATATTCGATGAATAGCTACCGCAACACCTTAGTTTTAGTAATGACAGTTTGTATGGCATTCACATAGTACATCAAATAGTGGAAGATAATAAAGCTAAAAATTTATTTATTACATCGCTTTCATGAGAAATACATATGAAAAAGAAAAGATTGCAGAAAAGTAAATCTAATTGGATATGACTGATTTGTAAGATTAGCATGACCATTCCACAACTTGCTTAATTTCATGAATAATAGGATGATCATGCATGCTTATAGTGATTATTTATGCCATGATGATGTATGACAATAACATAAATGATGCATGAGGTCATCACTGGATCGAGAGCATGATGACTCTATTCTCGAATATGAACTTTTCACATTATTGGTATTTATGATATGATTTCATGATTTCGGAAATAGAGGATGCAGAATGATGATATGAAATGAGCATAATAAAGCATATATTATTCACATAGCATGCAAGATTGTTAGTCTCATCACATAAGCACAATAGTATTCCCAAATGTCGGTGATAGTAAAATAAAATGCAATGCGATAAAATAAATGTCCTAAAATAATTATGTAGTCCTTAGACTTGACTAAGCTTGTGTGAGTTTCGAAGCTTTAGCTTCGAGAGATTGTCAAGCTTTCCTCGTCGAGAGGTTCAAAATGACAATAGAATGATGCTAGATTGTATAGCTTTGAAGCATGCTTTGACAAAGATGAGGCTTGGTTTAATGGAAAAGGGATCTAACAACCTAAGAGAAAGGCTATGGGAGAGCAAAAACTGTCTGGAAAGGGGTTTCCAGCGCCTTCGATCGAATCAATTTTGAGAATGTGTGCATGTTTTCACTTGCTCCCTGATCCAAAATGCAGTGTTAAAGGGCCTATTTATAAAGTAAATTGGGTAAAATAGGGTAGTAGGGGGGTGGTCACATGTGCATATTACGAATTATGCACATGGCCATGCCAAGTGTGCATGGTCACACACAGTGTGCAAGCGTGTGGCCACGCATGCACAGATGTGCTTCCATGTGCACTTTGACGCTTTACGCACACTTCCTGAGTTTTATGCACACTATTCTGGGGTTGGTTCCTAAGGTTTCTAGGCCTTCCAGACATGTTTTTAAAGTCCATTTTTCCAAATTCAACGTCAATTTTAGCATGTTACACTTAGGGCCATTTACATGCACTTCTAAGAGATATGCGCTGATCCTTGGGTTATGTGAGACTATTCCAGGACCACTTTCAGAGGTTTTGGGGCCTTATGGATGTGTTTCTAAAGTCTTTTTTAATAAAATCAAATTTCATTTTTCCGCAAAGCTAGTTCCTGGTCTAATGAAATGCGCACTAGCCCAATGAGCTAAGTATTCTAAGAGCAGTTTTCTCAAAATAAACCTTTCATTGTTCTGATAATTCATATTTCACAAGGTCAAAGCACAACTTAATGACTCAGTGATTGATTTTTCACACTAGTGGGGTCAATTAGGTTTTTTAAGGTTGCACACTTCAGAGGTGTTATGAATGAGTAGACTCTAGTCATTTAGGGGATTCATTTCACCATTAGACCTTTTTTAGGAACAGTCAAAATTGAGGTATGACATAGGTGAAAAGATAAATACTGCCCTATAACCTCTTTAGGTGTCATGCAAATAGACAGATACTGCCATTATAACCTCTTCAAGTGTTAAAGGAATAAAATCATGCCATTGTAACCTCCTCTGGTGTCAAGCGAATAGATTTTTGTGATCATTGTGATTGATGTAATGTGTCATTCTCTTTTATTCTTGTTTGGTGATGATATGGTGATGGCATAGTGATGAGGTAGTGATGATGTAGTAATGATGACATAGTGATGATGCAGTATTGATTTCTTATTGTGTTGCATATGTTATTTTAATGATTTTGAGTAGGGTATCCTTTCGATGATTCTTCCTTATTTTCTTCTTTCAGGAGGTACTAAGTTTTTTAAAGTGGTGAGGCTACAAACAGTGTATTTAGATAGATGTAGTCCTTATAATTGTACTTTCATGTGAGTTCGGTGCATGTCTTATGTTCAAATAAATGTTTAGGACTAGAGAAATGAATGTGCAAAGTCTTAGAGTGTGTGTACAATTGTACAGGAGAACATGATGGGGGAAGTGCATGTGGCTACACATGTGGAGCTCATCGTCACATGCTAAGCACATGATCACGTGCCTCCCCCTCTCTTATCTACTTAAGACATGTTTTTTTAAGGTTCGGGGAAGCTTCTTCCAGCCTTCTCTGAGTTTTTTATTTTTTATTGACCTTTTCGAGTTTCGAGTATTTTTTGCTCTACATTTTTGCTTCTTAATTTTTATTTTTCTCTGCATAAGATGGAGTTCCCTAACATTATGGAGGGTCTAGAGGATATCTTTTTGGATGTGGAGGGTAACTTCACAGAGGCCACTATAGCAGGGACTGGTACTAATGGTTCATCTAGCACTCAAAGTCCTCAGCTATCTAGGCTTTCTTGAGGAGACTCGATTCTTGTGGTTTACAATCTGAAGACTCATGCTTGGGCTCGTCATCATCACCAGGTAAGTCCTTCCTTGGCCTTATTTTTTCTTAAGCTTATTAATTAGCTATCTTGATGTTTATTTTGTTGTATAAGGTTGTTATAGTGGTAACTCTACAGTAATTACTATAACTGTCTGTTAAGTCATAGCTTTATTGTGAATGCTGATAGCATATAGCTTTTGCTTTATTTTCTTATTATGATTTTCTACTAGTGCTTGTTATGATGCTTTTCTTTTTGGCATTTGTTATTGTTCTTATTAAATAACATAAAAAAGATGTGTTAGTATTTATTAATTGTGTGAATGTTTAATAGTATACTTGTTATTTGTGGCCTCGTAGGCCTATTACTATGTTGCCTGGTAGTTTTAATAAGGTTAGCATGTATTATCAAGGTCTTCCATTATGCGTGAAGTAGATGACTGTCGAGAAGGGCTTTGATAGGGTTATTGCTGCTTTATCTTATGACTTGTATGCATCAACTTAGATTGTTATGCATGCACTGATAGAGTGATGGATGGACACAACACAAACATTCCATTTGCCTGTTGGGGAGATGACCATCACCCTTTTGAACTTTACTGCTATTATAGGCTTAAGCTTTTCTGGAGAACCCATTTCCTTTAATGAGGAGAAGTGCTCTTCTGCAATAGTGAGGAGGCATCATACCATCGAGTTGCTTAGGGTGCCACTCCTATGAAGTCTGGTTGTCCATACCTTACTCATTACACTAAATTTGTTTCTTCTGTGTAGACGATGTATGATGATAGTCTTGTTTCAACAAAGCAGTTGGCTTGTTGCTTTTTATTCTACTTGTTGAGTGTTGTCATGTTCTTAAACCCTTTGGGTACGAGTAGTATGAGATTGTTGCCTGTTTTGAGGGATCTGGATAGCTTGTTGAGGTATTGCTAGGGTACTCCTTCTTTTTCCCACATATACTCAGGCCTTGATATAGCACGTCAAGGTGGCTGAAGGATCTATAGATGCTTGTTCATGCTGGATGTGAGTAGGAGTTCTTGTGTTTATTCTTTTTGCTCTTTATCTTTAGTTTATTATTTCTAACTTCTTAATTCTAACAAATACGGGCTTATGAGTTCAGAGTTCTCCCTCGTTCGACCATCAATCATTTCTTAGAGGATGGTTTTCCTTATTATTCTTACTAGATTAGGAGGACTACTAATTTGATTAAGGATTGTACATTAGCTTGAGACTATGTAGGCAAGTTGTCCCTTGATCACGTATGTCTGACTCCTGCTATATTGGTTATTTCTCTTTTAAAGACTCTTTGTTCATTCTTTCCTTTTAAGCAGATCTTCCTTCACTGGTGGGTGGTGACACCATATTAGACGGTAAAGATGGTGATTGCATGGCAACTGACGAAGAGACGAGTGTTGTTGTCTGGCCTTACTAGCAGAGTGTGGTATTTGGGCAAGCGCATCTATCATTAGTGGGATGGTCCATTTGCAAGGAGAGTCCTTATTCCTCCCCATAATGACATGTTCTAGGGCCATGAGCTTAGTGGTGATGAGCTTGCTACTACCATAATGGGATGCACTTTTTCTCCACCTCCACCTCTTTAGGTAGATGCATCTCATCCTTCAGATTTGAGGATGGGGACATCACACGGATTGTCTAGAGTTGCTTCCTCTAATCTGGTAGGCTTTTATTCATGTGTTTGTACAAGCATGTAATAAAATTTATTAGCAATAAACTGTAATTGGCACAAGTTGTTAGAGCTTATCTGCAATGATGAGGATCTCATCGAAAGAGATATGGGTCCCATTTTGCGGAGAATGAGGGCACGTTCCATACTAAAGCCACTGCCTATGCTAGTAGTGTGACTTCTAGTAGTACTATTCTTAGGGACTTAATGATTCAGCCATCCTTGGCTTTGCTTGGGATGGATATCTTTAGTAAAGGAGTGCATTTTGATTTACCTTTCCCTAACTTTCCTCAGTACAATGTTACTCCTCCTGACACTACCCATGTTCATGTTTTATTTCACTTATTTTACCTTTGTTTCATTTATTTGGTGAGTGGTGATTAACTTATTTGCTTGCTTTTGTGGATTCCCATCTCCTCTTGTCAGTACTACTATACTGCTGTAGGGAGTGCGTAGTAGTGCTTTTTGGAGTTTACGACCACTCTAAGGGTATGCCTTCTTTATTATACCTATTTATTGTCTGCATATCTTTTTTGTATGTGTGTATGATATATAGTATGTCATGCAGGTTAAATACAATCATGCTAGTTATGAATGGGAGTGAGAGCGCACAATTTATTGTGATCGTATTAATAAGCTAAAGTCATAGCTATCATCCTTTGCGATGAATAATGATGAGCCCATATCAAATGAGGGAGATGCTTAAGCAAGATTAGTGCTTGCTTTTGATGGTAGCCATGGTTGATGTAGTTGTTTTAGGAGCTAGGTGTAGGACTTTAGGCCTATGGTTTGTTTTGTTATATCATCTTCCCAAGGTTATGGACTTTGGGTGTTGTATTTGAGTGTTTGTCCTGCATGTGCTATATGATACTTATATAATGATGATTATTTATGCTTCTTGCTATGTATCATTGATGATGTTTTCCATTGCTCTTGCTTGCCTCTTTTATTTTTCCCTTTTTTTGCCTAAGGCATCTCCTTTCAGAGCTTTTTGCATTTAACTAGGTTTTCTTTTTCTTCCTTTTTTGCCTAGGGTATTCCCTCTCGAACCTCTTCACATCTGGTTGGGCTTATTTTTAGTCTTTGACAATAGTGGTTGATCTCAAAGAGAGAGTTAAGAATTGTGGTCATGTAATGAAAGAAAATGGAAAGCATGCTTGATGCAATTCATGATGATAAAATGTGTTGCATTTTTTAAAGACATTTTGCATAAATTGGCAATCATTCTCAGTTTGTTGAAGACATTTAAGAAAAGCACAGGTGCATTCATACAAATTTCTAACTCGAGGTTACCCCTATCCTTAACTAGCCTTCTAAGGTTTTCTAGTTAAGTATTTTATGTTTTTCCTTAACTTTTGCCTAGGTTGCCCATGCAGGGTTTTCAACCTAGTAAGAAATCCCTAAATTTTGCATGAGCTACCATTTTTAGGTTTTCAACTCATTAGGATTTTTTTTTTGCATTAGACATAGTAATTTTCAAGTGATCTGTATTGACAAGTTCAAAGAATTCGTTGCCTTCAGAATCTATTAGCTTAACTGCTCCTTTTGATAAGACATATTTGACTAAGTATGGGCCTTCCCTATTTAGTCTAAATTTGAATCTCAAGTCTAGAACATTCTACCTTATTTGCTTTAACACCTAGTGTTCTGCTTTCTCACTCTTATATTTCACTTTTTTGTTGAAGGTTTTGGCTAACTGAGCCTGATACAACTATGTGTAGTATAGAGTTTTAAGCTTTTGCCTATCCAAAAGGGTGAGATTATCCTACCTCTATTGAGCCCATTGTACTTCTAGCAGTTTAGATTTAATCACTACCCGAAGAGACTTGACTTTTTCAACTAAAAGCACTGCTTCTGATCTGTATACAAATGAGAAAGGAGTTACTCTAGTTGAAGTCCTAACTGTTGTTCAGTACCCCTATAAGGCATATGGCAATCTGTCTACCCAATCTCAATAAATCTAAGTCATTTTTGATAAAATCTTCTTGATGTTCTTCTTTGCAGCTTCAATGGACCCATTTGCTTGTGATCGATAAGGAGAAGATTTGTGATGTTCCACCTTATAACTCCTTAGTAGCTCTCTAACTTCCCCATGGAATTGGACACCATTGTTAGAGATGATGTGATGGGGATCCTGTATTGACAGAATAAATTTCTTTTAATAAATATGGCCACTTGCTTGGCTCCACCTATCCTTATAAATGATTATACTTTAAATCACTTTGTGAAGTAATCCACTGCCACTAAGATGAACCTATGTCCATTTGAGGCTATTAGGTGGATTTCCCTAATTATATATAGTCCCCATGATAAAAAAGGCCATGGAGAGGAGATGTAGCACAATTCTTTTGGGGAAGGTGGCTAACATTCTCATGGATTTGACACACGTGGCATTTCTTTACAAATTTGATACAGTCTTCTATCATTATTATTTAGAAGAACCCTTATCTAATTAGTTTTTTAGTTAGGATTGCTCCATTCATATACAGACCATAAACACCCTCGTGTACTTCTTCTATTGCTTTTGCAGCCTTGGTTTCATCTAAATATTGGAGTTGTAAACCGTCCAAGGTTCTTTTGTATAGCACACCTTGGTGCGATGTATATTTTAATGCTAATCATTGAATGATTGCTTTATCTCTTTCATCTACTTGATTAGGATAGGCTCATTCCTTCATATATCTCTGGATGTTGTAGAACTAGGATTTTTCAACTATTTTTGTCTTTGCTAATATACAGTTCTTATGACAAGGTTGTCCCAATCTGAGTAGCATTAAAGGCTTCATGGCTATTTCGGATGGTCCTTCCCACACTGATGCTAGGGAAGCAAGTGTATCTACCATCTTATTATGATTCTTGAGGAGATTAATGAATCTACATTTTTAGAAGGATATGGTATGTAGCCTCAAGTGTTTTAGGAAACACTTTAAGTGTTGCTATTTAAATTCCCACTCTTCCTTGGCATGGTTAATTATTAGCATAGAATCTCCAAAGATTAGTGTAACACTTAGGGATATTAGTGCTTCTATTCTAAGTGCACATGCCTCATTTTATGCTTTGTTGTTTGTGACTTTGAATTCGAGCTTTTTGGCCATTGGTACTACTTCACCTTCTAGGGATTGTAATATGACATTGATTCCTACACTAAACTGATTGACCACTCCATCAAAGTACATATGCCATCCTTGGATTTCAATGGCTAAACTGAGGTCATTTGGGAAGTCTAGTTGGATTTCTTCTAAGTTTGGAATGGGGTTAAAAGCTAGAAATTCAGCCACTGCTCTTCCTTTTACTACCTTCTTAGTTAGATACTACACATCAAATTCTATTAGCAGAACGAGCCACTTGGCAAGTTTTCTCACTAGAGAGGGAGCTTCGTAGAGGTACTTCATTGCGTCCATTTTAGACACAGCCTAAATTCTATAGCATTGAAAGTGATGTCTAAGTTTCTTCATTGCCCATACCATTGCTAGGCATATCTATTTGACTTGGTTGTACTCCTCGCCATACGATAGTATCTTTTTGCTTAACTATTAGACTACATGTTCTACTTTTGTTTCTCCCTCTTAGGCTAACATTGTACTAGCTGCATTTCCTTCGATGGTCAAATATGGGGTTAAAGGTATCCCTAGTTTAGGTGGTCTTGAAACTCATGGGTTGGCTATATAGTTTCTGATCTTATCAAATGCTAGTTGACACTATTCTTTCCATTCAACTAGCTTATCTTTTTTTAGTAGCTTGAAGATCAATTCACACACCGTTGTTAACTTAGCGATGAATCTGTTGATGAATTATAGTTTCCTTATAAACCCTATGATTTCTTTCTTTATTCTTGGCACTGGCATCTCTCTTACTGCTTTTACTTTATCTGGATCCATTTCAATTCCATTCTAATTGACAATATACCCCAACATATTTCCTGAAGTGACCTCGAATGTACTTTTCTTTGGATTAAGCTTAAGACTATATTTTTTTTACTCTTTTTAGGAATTTTCCAAAGTTTGATAGGTGTTCTTCCCTATTTTTTAACTTGACCATCATGCCGTCGACATACACCTCTACTTCTTTATGTATTATGTCATGAAACATTATGGTTGCCATTCTTTGGTAAGTCACTCTTGCATTCTTTAGTCCAAAGGGCATTACTCTGGAGTAATAAGTACCCCATTCTATTATGATAGTTGTCTTTTCTTTATCGATAATGGCCATTAGGATCTTATTGTACCTAGATAATCCATCCCTGAAGGAGTGCATTACACATGTGTCGGCATTATCAACTAGTATATCTATGTGAGATAGTGGGAAATCATCTTTCGGACATGCCTTATTCAGATCTCTATGGTAGATGTAGATTCTAACCCTTTCATCTTTCTACGATACTGGCACCACATTTGTTAACCATTCTAGATAATCTACTACCTCTAGGAATTTTTCCTTGGTATGCTTCTTAATTCTTCTTTTACTAATTGGGCCCATTCTAGACTAAGTCTTCTCAATTTCTACTTTACCTGTTTGCACCCATCTTTTATAGGAATAAATTGTTGAGCAATGTCTCTATTAATGCTAGGCATATCATCATATGTCCAAGCAAATAATTTTGAATATTTTATTAATAATTTTTCAATTTCTCTCCTCTCTTCGAGGATAACATCTTTCGAAATATGCAAAATTCATGGTTCATAGTCCATGCCAATGTTAAATGATTTAGTGCACATAGAATGAATGTCAAATATTCTAATGTTTTAATTAATGCAATGCACACTACCATCAGGAAAGACATCAAACAAGTAAGCAAAATCTGATTTCATTGCATTAACTTTAGAGTTCATTACATCATCAAAGAAAAAGTGTAAGAATTAAGGAAGCGAAACTTTCTTTGGATCAGTTACTTGATAGATGGTTCTGTCTGTGGATCACCCACTATTTGTACATCTCATCAGTAACATTGTCCCCACTACTGGTAGTAAAATGGTGGATCATTCTCTTCCCCCATGTCATTTTGAAGTGACTATAAGCCTTTGTTGTATTTTGCCACTATAGAAATCTGCAAGCTTAGAAAGTATGTGTTGTTTCTCATTGAACTATCTCTTCACTAGTGTTGGATAGTAGTGGATGCATGACTTGAATCTTGAGATTGGCACGCAGTAGGCATATGTGTAGAGAGTAAAATGTTCTAGCTTCTACCATGGACACATGCATCTCACTTGGTATTCTGGTGTATACTTTATGCATTCAACCCATTCTTGAACTGTGATATAGGTTGAGCATTCGTGAACATCCTTATAGTGTTTCTTTAGATGATTCCTAGGTTGGTATCTCATCCAATCACCTGTAGGTTTGTCGAGCAAGCTTAGCTTTTCTTACAACCATATTTGAAGCAATAAGGGGGTTCTGGTGAAGTTTGAACTTTTCCCATTTTTAAGGTCATCTAAACCTTGAATGGTCTCTACTAAAATCAGTGGGAAGGGAGTCATTCCAAATTCTATTCCTTCAATGACTTAGAGTATCCTGTAATCTCCTAGCTCATCATTTAAGAGGGTGAAATATTGCATAAAGGGGTAACAAGCAAGGAGGCTTGCCCAAATTAAGGTACCAGTGTTCTTGGTGGTGCATGCAACTAGGACTTGTATGAGAATCAGTCATTTGTGCTCGGTGACTAGTTCATCAAGCTTTTATAAGCTTAGATCAAGACAAGCAGCTCTAAGTCCTAGGTATTTGATATCTTGGTTAGTGAAGACTACTTCTTCAGTCTTGGTAGGGGTTCACCCTACTATGGCACTGAATTCCACATACAATGGGTATAGTTCTATGGTGTTGAATCATAATACATGCTCTTAAGGGTCCTAGAATGATGCAACAACATTCAAGAGTTCATGATCGAGGTACACATGCTGGAATGTCTTAATGCATAGCATTCCATATGGTTGCAAGCTCTTTCAATCATCCTTATCAAGGTTATATAAGAAATGTCTAGTGATGTTGGTTTGGGTTTAGGGATTTTCAACCATGGTACCATCTTTAAGTAGGTCTTAGATCCTAGTTCTTAGTTTTCTATTACTTCAACAAGAAGATTTAGCTTTATGATCACTTATGTTGTATTCTTGATCATTTATCAAGGTTAGCTAAATTAATGATGCATGATGTATACCTGCAAAAGAAAAGGGTGACCATGTATGCATGGAGTGGATGCAAAATCCTATGATGAAAGATCATTATTCCCATAAGAAATAGTGGTTAGTACATGTTTATTTACATATATGTTATGTATGCATGATTAAAGTTGGTTAGTCTTTTCTGTATAATGAACAAACCAATTATAAGCAAGCTCTCGCTTTTGACCTTATTTCTCCATGAGGTTATTCAATCCTTTTCGTAGGTAGGTTTTGAACCTTTACTCATTGAGGGACTATGGTTCCACTCTCGGAACTAGGCCATTTAGATTTATGTTGATCAGAACCAAAGAGTAAACTAAGGAATGATACTAAAATATGCTTGAAGTAACCATATGATGTTGAAGTAAAGGTCAATTGTCATGCATCAAATGATATCCAAAGTTTGCATGTGCCCTTATGCATAGGACCAAAGTCAATCAGAGGGAGCCCGAGTTCTTGCCTCAATATCTATTCGATATGTTTACTAAGAGTCATGAAAATATCATTCAAAAGTTTACAGTTTGATTTTCCTGACATAAAGGTCCACAATCTAGTTGGATTCCTAACCCATTCCTTATTTTGATAAGGATAAATGGATGATGTCGCATAGTTTCCGTCATCGAGGGATGTCATTATTTATTAGTTTACATAAAGTATTCAAGCTGAGGCATATGATTTTTAACTTTCTCCATGCTTCAGGCTCACATGAATTTGATGAGAATCATGTGACCCTGAGCATAAATATTCTATGGAAACTTACATTACAATGTCATTCGATGATAGAACTGAGAGAGTAATGTCATTTTATGAATATCAGGATAGATACATAGCTTTAGGATAATGATAGCATGCACAACTTGGTGGAATCCTAATGGATGTTATTACCGGTTTATCTATATAAGCTGAGCCAAGGTGAAAGGCTAAAGGTTCCTTTAGTGCGAATGCCCTCATATGACTAAGGTTACGGACTCCAATAAGTGAGTCTAGCATTCTTTTGATAATGCAGTCACCCCCTTTTAGGAATTTAGTTACAGACTATGGTTAGATGAGTCCAGTAAATGCATGAGTACAGACTGCAGGTGATAATACCTTATCTTCATCACCTTGTGACTTAAGTGAATCATGGTTGTAATGTCATTTAGTATTATCAAGGCTTTCAGGGACCAATGGTGCATATATGATATTTAGTGTAAATGTAGTGGTGAGGGGCTCTATATGATTAAGTATGCATAATGAGAAATTGTCATTTTTTAGTTGATCTCTCTTACATAGAAGTCCCCAGTGGATTCACCACTTTGAGCAACCTATTTCTTATTTACAGTTTCGAGGTGAATTGTTTCCGTAAGGGTCTTTTAATTTTGTTTCCAAAGGACATGAAAAATTTACCGAATAGGGTTAAATGATTGGTCTTAGGAGGAACAAGACGCTTTTTTTATTTTATGGAGCAACCACTTGATTTTTAGATAATTGGAAAAAGAAAGGGACAACATCGAGTCACTCAACGAGTATTGCCCACAACAAAGATTTTTGGATTTGGGGGATTGCATATACTTTTGTTTCTATTTCTCATTATATGATGTTTGATGTATAGCTACCACAACACCCTAGTTTCGGTAATGATAGTTTTTTTAGCATTCACACAATTCATCAAATAGTGCAAGATAATAAATCTGAAGATATTAATATTACATCGCTTTCCTAATAAAATACAAATAAAAGGAAAAAGAGATTGTGACAAAGTAAATCTAATTTAGATATGATCAATCTGTAAGGTAAATGTGACCATTCACACAGCTTGCTTGATCACATAAACAATGGGATGAGTAATGGACACTCGATTACTCAAAAGAGTAAGGAAAATATAGATGATCATGCATGCTCACAGTGATTATTTACGCTAAGATGATATATGATGATAATATAAGGGATGCATGATGTCATCACTGGACCAAAAATATAATGACTCTATTTTAGGATATGAACTTTTCATATTATTGATATTTATGATGTGATTTCATGTTTCGGAACTAGAGGATGTAGAATGATGATATGAAATGAGCATAATAAAGCATAGATTATTCATATAGCATGCAAAAATCGCCAGTCTCATCACACAACCACAACAATATTCCCAAATGTTGGTGATAATGAAATAAAATGCAATAAAATAAAATAAAAATGCCAAAATGTTTGTGTTGTATTCATATTTGAGGCTTTAGCTTCGAGGGATTATCAAGCTTTTCTCGTGAAGAGGTTCAAAATGAAAATAGAATGATGCTAGTTTGCATACCTTTAAAGTGTAATTTAATAAATATGAGACTTTGTTTGGTGGAAAAGAGATATAATCACCTAAAAAAAGTAGTGGGAGAGCAAAAACTATCTAGAAAGGGGTTTCCAACGCCTTTGATCAGAAAAAATTTTTAGTGTGTCTATTTCCACTTACTCCCCCCTCTAAAATGGGGTATGGAGGTGTCTATTTATAGTGAAAAATGTGTGAATAGGGGGGTACAGGCATGGTCATGTGTGCATCCTTATGACAGAGCCCGTAGACACATGAAGTGCATGTGGTCATGCACTAAGCATATGGCCACGCGTTGGTGCATGACCGTGCACGCATGCACATTCTCATGTGCTCTTTCGCATGTTACGTGCTCCAACAAGGGCTTATGTGGGCCTTTTTGAGGTTGGTACCCATGGTTTTTAGGCCTTTTAAATAAGTTTCCAAAGTCTGTTTTGTCAAATTTGGCCTCAATTTTAGCACATGACACCTTGGGGTGTTTATGGCTTTACTCACACTTCTAAGCGACACGCGCTGATCCTTAGGTCGTGTTGGACCATTATGGGATCACTTTTGGAGGTTTTAGAGCCTTTTTTATGTGCTTCTAAAGTGCATTATCAAAATTGATTTCCATTTTTTCACAAAATTAGGTCCCAGTCTAAAAAAATGAACACTAGCCCAACAAGCTGAGTGTTCTAAGAAAGGAATTCTCAAAATAAGCTTCTCATTATTTTGCTAATTCATATTTTGTATGATCAAAGCATAACTTAATGGATTGGTGATCAATGTTGCATACTGGTGGGGTCATTTAGTTTTTTAAGGATTCATACTTCAGATGTGTTACAAACGAGCAATCTCTAGTCATCTCGGAGGTTCGTTTCATCATTGGACCTTTTTGGGGATAGTCAAATTTGAGGTATGACATATCCTCTAACCAAATTGTTGTCTTGAGACACTATAGGGATTACCTATAATGGCTGTATAAGTATTAGCATGTATTCATACATAAGAAGAATGAATGAATGTATGTATGCATGAACACAAATGCATGTGTATGCAAATGAATTTATATACAAAAATATATACATATATTACATAAATAAAGTCACATAGAGTCCCTTCTAACCTTATTTCTCCCATATGAGTAGTTTATTCAATTTCTTTCCTAGGACAGCTTATAAGAACATCAATGGTGGATAAAATAACAAGTATATACTCTTAAAAGAAAAATTAACAAACAAGGGTGATTTATGTGTATATGTATAGCTTGATTCCAACTGAGTTTCATGGAACTTAAATTGAGTTTACTCTTGAAAGTAAATTCCATAATGTGATATCAAGATAACCTCAATATTTTAGAATTAGGTTATTAGGATATAACAAACTAGGTGTGTGTGTGTGTATATATATATATATATCCAAATCAATTATATTTGTTAACCATATATTATCTTATAATTATTACTAAATCACAAAAAGTTTCAAACTTTTTAGTTCATTTGATATATAGGGGTTAAAAATGTTTATTTCATGAGGCTACTAAGTTTAAAGCATTTAAGGACTTATTGTAATATGGATATATTATAACTAGAAGATTATATTTCAGTCAATAAAAAACATGCTAGATCAAAATAACCTTATCGATATGGTATCCCCATAAATTAAGGTTAGGTGATCAAGATATTTCGTGTTTACTCTTTTTAGACTAAACATACCAAATTGAACCTTAAGATTTAGCAAATAAGTCAATTTATCATTACCATAAAAGTTATAACATTTGAGGCATATGACCTAAATGGAGTTAACCACTTCGGATCATAAGAAACAAATGGTATATAACAAATGTATTATGATAGGTTAACTTGATTAGTATTAACCTTTTAAATTCATATGGGTATATAAAGGCTAACAAAGGTTTGAATTAAGTCTAGTCTACTAGGTACAATATTATTTCATTAAGAACTCAATCAAATCAAATGCAATATACAAACACAAATCAAGCAATCACATGCAAGATAGGGTATAGTCCAAGTGGATGTTTCTAGGGTCAGTATATGGGTGAGTTAGGGTAAAAAGTTAAGGATTCCTCTAGTAAGATTCCCTCTATTATAAACTTAAGTTATAGGCCAATGTTAGAGGGGTCTGACATCTTTTGAAAACTCAAGAGAAGACTACCCACTTAAAGACTTAGATTACATACTCTAATTAGATGAGCCTCGTAATTTCTCTTGAACGAAGTTAAGGCTACAAGTGATAATGCTAAACTAATCAACTCATTAGTGGAGTGGAGTCATGATGAAGTATGATTTTATATCATCGGGGTTATTTAGGCTTGTGCACGAATGATAAGTGTCATGATGCCAGTTGGTCTAAAATAGTTTAAAAAATTGGAAGCAAGGTAAAAACATCGGGATCAATATCTTTATTCCTAATAAAGTCACCACTATTGACACCATAGGTCCAACTTGACAATATTTAGATCACAATCCCTTTTTCCTTGTTATAGGAAAATAAAGGGAATGTGAGGGTAATAGCTGAAGAGCCTAGAGATGGCACAAGTGCACTTATAATCCTTCATCTTGCTAGGAGAAAAAGGAGTCACCATTCGGAATCACCTGAGAAATTATCTGACTAAGAACTAGGCAAACTTGGATCCCTTGCTTTGAACTAAAATTTTGGGTTCAAATGTAATATTAGTAGGAGCAGACTCATTTTATTTTGAGGCATCTCTATATGTTGAATTCTTACTCACCATAAGTTCATGGGTCAACAAGTAATTTATAGAGAGTAAAGTAACGTTCCCATCAAGATTGGGGACTAATGCATTAGTTTAATATGTTTAGAGCTTGTAAATTGGACTAGAATGCAATAATGAACAAATTATAATATCAACAAGTTAGGAAAATCTAATTGAACTAATATTAAACATATAATGGAGAAATCAATCAATATTGGAATTATATTGTTGAGGAATGGCATACCACATTATCCTCAAGTCAAGTTATTGTCCAATCAAATCATATGCATACCTCAAGCTTACTAAGATCATCTAACACTCTCTCTTAAGCAATTTTAAACTCTACTAATTTTTATCATCACTATGAAATTAAGTTAACATCAAACATATTAAGCATTAAGTGAGCCTGTGGAGGATTGAATGAGTTCAAGCTCTATCATGTCATTAATCATTCAACAAGCACTTATGGGTCTACTAGATTTACCATTTCTCAATACATAGATCTAGACTATGGATGTATTTGGCCAAAACACTACATACATTAAAGCACAACAAATATAATATGCATTAAACAAGAAAGGATCTATAAACTAAACTTGATTCAAATGGGTTTCTAAAATCCCAACAACATAAATAAAATCTTAACCTAACATGGCTTCCATAATCATCATTCAATATTCATTACAACCTAAGAGATAAAAGAAATGAAAATGAAATAGAAAGGGGAAGAGAAATTGTTATCAAGAACCTTAAATCTTCAATGGAGGTTCTTTTGTTCTTTTTGACTCCTTTCCTCTCTCTTGGTTATTGTGGGTCTTCTTTCTAAATTAATTCCCTCTCAATGATATCCTCCAAATCATGGTCCTTATCCTTTTATAGCCTCTCTAGAATGTCCCTTCACCTCCCCTAGATTTTCTTCTTTGTAAAATGTCCACGTCAGCATGTTTTGTGTTGGAAACTAGCTTGCCACTATCGCTAATCAAGTTATTTTCTTAGAAGAGGGGCATCTAAAGAAAGGGTGGTGATTAAGGAAATGTTGTGCTCACCATAGAGTGTTTGGCTATTCGGGAACCTATGATCATGGGTTAAGTTACAATCACATACAGGCCATAACCTAGAAATGCATGCTCTATTTCACTGCTTTTGATTCTTCTTCTTTTTACCCTCAAACACCTCCATATCTCATTCCTCTAGAAAAATAAAATAAAAATATAAAAGTATATGTTCTTATATGGTAACCTAGACTAAATGTCCATTAAAATCAATGAATGAATGATAAAGTGAACCTAATTCTATATGCAATTTGGCATCAAAAAATACCCCTACACTTGGATCTTTGTTTGTCCTCAAGCAAACTCAAAAGCATGAACCATTAAAGCAATGAAAAAAATGTATATTCCAATTTTATCAAGCACACATCATAATCTTCTTTTTGTAGCTAGCTTATATATTCCAAAAGTAAAGTTAACAAATCAAGCCAAGAAACATATATTACTAAGTGAAGAGCTTGTAATTCATCCATAATAACACAATTAAGGGTCAAAATCTTAAGAATCATGGGTCAAAATGAATGAAAAAGACTCTAATCTAAGGTGGCTCCTAATTTGGCATATGAAAATCAACTCTATCCAATTTATTTTATTTTTAATATTGTACTATTCTTCCCTCTCTTAGTGGTTCCTTGACTTTCTCGAAATACTCAATGTGAACACATCAAGAGAGTTCTTTGAATACTCGTACTCTTTTGTAAGAGCAAAGGAGTAGTTAGGAATTCAAGTCCCTTAGAAAATTTTATCTTTTTTCTTGTCTCTTTTTTTAGAATTGAGAAAGAGAGTTTTTATAATTCCTTTTGCACACAACTAAAAGTAAACCTACAGAGGAGTTTAATTCATTCACCATATTATCTCCTAAAATATAGACTCACAACGTGATCAAATGAATAACAACATGCATTAAGTTGATTAAAAGGTCAAAAGTTCTCAACTCAAAGCGTTAAAATGAACCTAAACTAGCCATTAACAGAAGATTAAATAACATAGGCTTAATAAAAATAAAAACATGCACGAGTTTACGACAATTGTAATTTGTAAAAATTCATGTGTCAACCATTGAAAATTAAAACATTTATTTCAAAAATGGAATGCATGATATATACTAAAATATACATATAATAAACCAAAAATGAAAAATTGTTCCCCCCCTCCCCCCAAACATTTAAATGAAATATTGCCCTCAATGTGTGCGAGGCTCCCAAATGCAAAGAATGAACAACATATGCATAAACATACTTAAAACCACAAACATAAATCACCAAAAAAATTTTATAAACATGAAATGCATGAAGATGAAAACTAAAAATAAACTAAAATGAAAAAAAAAAAAGAAAATAGGGGAAAGAATTACTCCTCTACTGATGGAGGAGAGTCTAGAGGTGGAAGTGGATTCCTAACAAAAGATGGGGATGGAAGACACTCATGTCCTATTGCTTTGAAGTATTCCATCATTTTGAACAAGTGCTACAAATGATTGATTTCTAAGTAAATCAGTTTATCATTTAGCTCATGGTACTTTTCCTCCATTGATTTTTCAAGGTTTTGAAACCGAGAATCCACTACTGCTTGAAAGGAATCTAGTTTTTTGAAAATCATTTGATGGTTGAGCTAGTTAAGGGGTTGCTTATTCTTTTGTCTCTTAATTTTCATCCTCATCTTCACACTCTTTTGATTTAGGCAAATTTTTCCTCTTTGTAGCACCTTTTCTTAAGTGATAGCATTTCTTTAGTTTTAGATCTCGCAATTTTGTTACTAATGAGAAAATCTTGGCTCTTATGAGCATGAGCCAATTAATATGTTCCTGCAAAATAGAGGGCATCTTAGTTTTACATGGGTGAAAGACATGAAAATCTAAAGCCAAACTTGTTGTGATATGTCCCATTAAAATTGATTATTTCTTTGCATGAGCAACATGCCACAGCATCTAAAGAACAAAGTAGGTGGTGGAAATCTTTAATTTAGTATGCATACACCATAGCATCAATAACTCTTCGATGGAGATCTTATTGCTCTCTTTTTTCCTAAAAGTAGAGTGGCATATAAGTTTATGCATGATGATGTTGCTATGATCGTTAATCACTAATAAAATTGATTATTTCTTTGCACGAGAAACATGCCATAACATCTAAAGAACAAAGTAGGTGGTGGAAATCTTTAATTTAGTATGCATACACCATAGCATCAACAACTCTTCAATGGAGATCTTATTGCTGTCTTTTTTCCTAAAAGTAGAGTGGCATATAAGTTTATGCATGATGATGTAGCTATAATCCTTAATCAAACCATTCAGCATACCATGATGATCCCAATCATTCTCTTTGCAAGAAATTTCCTGCCAAAACTCCTTGTGCTTTTTTCTTGTTAGAGGTTCACACACTCCCCCTCTCATAAAACCAAACACTTTATGCCTAGTGTCATCATTGATCACAATAGGCATCCCATTGAGCCTACACTTAAATTTTTTATGAGTTTGATTAGAAATTTTTAGAGTTGTGTAAAACTCTAATGTCAAATCCTTATAAACATCATGATTCAACCCAATAAATGTTTTCCAATCCTAACCAATCACATAACTCAAGCACCCTATCTTAAAGTTTGATACCTTTTAATGTCTCCATATTCAATCTCTTAGGAATAAAAAAAGGATGTTAGAGACATTGTTTATACTTATCTCCTTCTTTATGAGAGTGAATTGAAAATGGTGCTCCATATTCCTTTGCAAAATTGACCCCTTCTAGAAGAAGTGGTTCATCAGATATTAAGACTTTCACTTTATTCTTTTGTTAAGATGACATGAGTGATGAGTGAAGGGTTGCTTTACTTTGGAGAAGGAGGAGAAGAGTTGGGCTTGTGACTAAAAAGTGAAATATGAATGAAGGGAATATAGGATTTAGAGTTAATGGTTAATGGGAAGTTTAAGAGAGAAAAGGGTAGAGTAGTGATGATTAGAAGTGGGTAGAACGGATTTGGGAAGTGGAGTAGATCATGCAAGAGGTAAAGATCATGGATCTTTACACAATTACAACATGAACTGCAAGGGCAAACACAGATAATTAACATTGCAAGTTAATAGAAAAGAAAATGAAAAGAGAAGGAACACACACTGATTTTATTAAAATGAACTAGCAAATAGAAATAAAAACATGCTAATTTAGGGTCACTAGCTTGACCATGCTCTATCCTTATTGCTTTAACAAATTGGAGGATAAAAATCCTTCACCTTCAATATCAAGCAATTATTGATGTTCTTTTTTATCACCCTGAATTGATTTAGGCACAATTTTATCCCTTGCATAATCATGCTACTTAGGAACGTATAGCACTTTAAATGCTTGCATTGCCCTCTTCCATAGGCTTATTTTTTTATTTTCTTCATTTTGTTTAGCCCTTGAAGTGCCAAGGATTCTTTGGGAGCTGTGTCTTTCTTCACTACTTAGATTGACCCTATTTCCAATATACTTTTACCCTGCAATACATCTACTTTAACATGTTGCTCATTAGTTTCCATATCTCTTATGAGCTTGTTCATCACATATTCCACCTTCTCTTTTCTAACTCTTAAAGTAACATTCCTTTTATGAACATCAATCAAAGCCCTCCCAGTGTTGAGAAATGGCCTCCTTAAAATTAGGGGACAATTCTTGTCTTGCTCAAAATCAAGAATCACAAAGTCAATAGGGAACACAAAATTATCAACTTTGATAAGCACATGCTTAACTACTCCATTTGGCCTTTTGATTGAATGGCCCGCAAGTTGAAGTGCCATATTAGTGTTTATAGCATCTTATAACTTTAATTCCCTAAGGAATGAAAGAGGCATAAGATTAATGCTAGCTCCTAAGTCACATAAACATTGAGGAAATTTTTTAGAACCGAGAATGCAAGGAATTGTAAAACTCCCTGGATCTTTAAGCTTGATTGGAATCTTGCTTAAAATGATTAAGCCACAAGTCTTTGTAAGAGGTACATCTCATTATCATTCCATTTGTGCTTATTAATAGTGATGTCCTTCAAGAATTTTGCATACTTTGGCATCTCTACTAATGCTTCAGAGAGAGGTAGCTTTAGCTCTAGTTTCTTGAAAGTTTTAATAAATTTAGCAAAGCTTTTCTTATCTTTATTCATCTTCCTTTTACTTAAGTAAAAAAGTAATCTTAGAGCATATTTAGATGTCTCAACAATGGATATATCATACCCTAAGCTTAACTATCCCCAAAAAGGTCCAATGATGAAACAAATCTTCAAACATGAATAGAGTCTGCCTAATCGTAACACCTCTAAAGTGTTAACCCCATAACCTTAATTGATTCCACCAATGTGCAAAATCGATCACTGAGCCCTTAAGTTGTGCTCCAATCTTATGAAATACAAACTATTGAAACAATAAAAGGCTTATTTTTAGCAACCTTCTCTCAAAACGCACAGCTTGTTAAGCCAATGTTCATTTCATTGGACTGGGGCCCAACTTTATGAAAAAAAAAAGGAAATCAATTTTAATAAAACAGACTTTAGAAACATGTCCAAAAGGTTTTGAAACCCCTAAAAGTGGTTTCAGAATAGTCCAAAACATCCCAAGGATTAGCGTACATTGCTTAGAAGAGCGTACATAGCCACAAACACCCCTAGGTGTCACATGCTAAAATCAAGGCCAAATTAGACAAAATGAAATTTGGAAACATGTCTGAAAGGCCTAAAAACCCTAAAACCCAACCTTAAAAATTCTTGAAAAATCCTCAAATTATGAGTGCATCGCATGTGAGTAAGTGTGGCATGCGCACTTCATGTAGCCACACGCTCTATTCTAGGAATGCACGCACATCCACACACACACCTTTTTCTCTAACTTTGCACTATAAATAGGGGTCTCCACTTCGCATTTTAACAACAACAACCCATACACTTAATCCATTTGAAGATGTTGAAAAACCATTTCCATACACTTTTAGCTCTCCCATTATGTTTTAATACCTCCTTTCCACTAAACCTAGCATCACCTTTGTCAAAGCACGCTTCAAATGTATATGCACTACATTTTACTTTATTATTGCTAGCATTTGTAAAAATTTATTATGCTTTCATGTTGAGACTTGTAATTTTCATGCTATATGAATAACTTATTATTTGTTTTGCTAATTTCATATCATTATTTTGCACCCTCTAGTTTCAAAATGTGAAATCACATTGTACATATCAATAACATGAAAAGTTCACATTTCAGACCAGGGTCATCATATTTTTTGTCCAATGATGTAATCATGCGTCCCTTAAATTGTCATCACATATCATTATAGCATAATAATCACTGCACACATGCATGATTATATACATTTTTCTTACTCTTTCAAGTGATTGAGTGTTCATTGCTTATTCTGTCATTTGCATGATCAATTAAGCTATGTATATAGTTATGCTAACCTTACAGGTTCATTATATCTAAGCTAGATTTACATTTCTACAATCTCTTTTCATTTTATATGTATTTTGTTAGGAAAGCAATGTAATAATGATATTTCATACTTTATTATCTTTCATTATCTGATGTATTGTGTGAATGCTATATAAACTATCATTACCAAAATTAGGGTATTGCAGTAGCTATACATTGAATATCATATAATGAGAAATAGTTATAAAGTATATGCAATATCCCAAACTTAGAAATCTTTGCTAGGGGCAATACTCGTTGAGTGACCTAATGCTACCCCTTTCTGTTCCCGATTTTCAAAAAATTAAGTGGAGACTCCATAAAATCAAAAAGCATCTCATTCTTCATAAGACCAATCATTTTTCCTTATTTAGTAAAGTTACCATATCCCTCAAAAATAAAACATAAGATCAAAATGAGACAAACGAGGTCGCTCTAGTGCCGACTCCACCGAGGACTTCCAAGTAAGAGAGATCAACTCGAAAAATGACTATTTCTCATTAAAAAATACTCAATCGTATAGAGCCTCTCACCATTGCATTTTCACTACACATCACACATGTACCACTGGTACCTATCAGTCGACAATGACATAAAGTGATCCACTATAGTTCCACTTAAGCATGGGGTGATCGATTCAGATTTGTCAGCTTTAGTCTTTACTCGTTATATCACTAGGCTCATATGACTAGAGTCTATAACTCAAGTCCTAAAAAGGGATGACCCAAGTTATTAAAAGAATTTTAAACTCATTGACCATAGTTTGTAACCCTAGTCATATAGGGGCATTTGCACTAAAGGAACCCTTAGCCTTTTACCCTGACTCAGCCCATGTGATCTCAAAGCCATACTTACCTACTCTAATGCTAAAAAATGAGTAAGAGTATCCAAAAAAACCCTCCTATGGTATTCACACTAAGTAATGCGAGAAAGGTAAGGAATGACAAAAGAGGGAACATTTGTTAAAGATGCAAGAAAAGCAAAGAAACAAAATCAAAACCAAATTTTTATGCACTCCAATGCTCCAAAAAGTAGAGTATGAGTATCATAAAAGACCTTTTAGTGGTATCCATGTTGAGTAATATAAGAAAGGAAAGAGATACCAAAGAGAGGAAATACCTATAAAATAAATAAATAAATAATGTATGATCAATTATCACTTTCCTGCTCAAAATCTACTTGATAATCAAAATTTATTTTATTCATTTACACTCTTTATAAGTTTTATCTCGTTACATCCTTTAGAAATTCACTTAGGAAGCTTGCACTCCATTTGGTAATATAAATAGCCTTGGCCACAAGCTATGAATCATGTTTTTAAATTGATGAAATTCGCATTAAATCAAGATTATCACAGTTATAATAGCTCAAACCCTCTAATACATACAACTCTTGGCATTGATAAATCAATTGCAAGAATTTAAGAATAAAAGCACTCAACTAACAATGACTAGTTCAATGCAAAAAATCTTTAAGTATACTCATGACTAAATTGGAAATGCATACTTTTCATATGTACATCTATGCTCCTGAGGAATACAAGTCATAACTAGTCAATCAATAAGAATTCAAAAGTCAACACCAATCAAGATAAAGAAATATATATAAGAGAAGGATGAGCAACCAATAAATCTAAAAGTCATCATCACATCATTATTGCATCATTATTTCTTAGTAGCATCCTCACATTGCTTAAGAGCACTTTCATTACTTAGTAGCATTTCCACATTGATTAGGAGCATTTACATTGCTTGGTAGTAGTTTTTACATTACTTAGGAGCACTTTCACTACTTAGTAGCATTTCCACATTGCTTAGGAGCATTCATATTGATTAATAGCATTCTCACATTGCTTAGGAGAACTTTGACTACTTACTAGCATTTTCACATTGCTTATGAGCACTTTTATTGCTTAGTAGCATTTCCATATTACTTAGGTGCATTTGCATTGCTTAGTAGCATTTTCGTATTGCTTAAGAGCACTTTCATTACTTAGTAGCATTTTCACACTACTTAAGAGCATTCACATTGCTTAGTAGCATCCTCATATTGCTTAGGAGCACTTCCACTACTTAGTAGCATTTCCACATTGCTTAGTAGCATTCCCATGCTTAATAGCATTTTTCTTAGTAGCATCTTCATTTATGTGACACCTAAACAGGTTATAGCCACAATCTTCACTGGTGTGACACTTAAAGGGATGATCATAGCATCTTTATATTGCTTAGTAGCATTTCCATCTACATGACACCTAAAGAAGTTACAGTTGTATTTGCATTTTGCTTAGTAGCATCTTCATTTGCATGACACCTAAAGAGGTTATAGTCACATCTTCATTTCGCTTAGTAGCATCTCCATTTGCATGACACCTAAAAGGGTTATAGTCACATCTTTATTTTGCTTAGTAGTATCTCCATTTGTGTGACACCTAAGAAGGTTATAGTGGCATCTCCATTTTGCTTACTAGCATCCCCATTTACATGACACCTAAGAAGGTTATAGTCGCATCTCTATTTTGCTTAGTAGCATCCTTATTTGCGTAACACCTAAGAAGGTGTTAGCTTATAGGATTCAAAATATAGTGGAAATTTAAAAATTAATCACAAAACCTATAAACTAGGATCCATGTAATTCAATTAACTGATTGATTTAAGGTTTCTTAAAACCTTACCATAGATGCAAAGAACAAGTAAGAATGATGAAAGGACGAGAGGAGATTCACTCTGGTGACATCCTACTTCAAGCTTTTAGTTTTCTAGGTTGAATTAAGACATCTATAAATGAACACATCCTCCACAAGTATCCATATGAACAACCTTGAATCTAAATGAATGTGTGTGTGCTAGCACTTTTTTCTTGATTGTCTCATAACTCAAGAACTTTCTGTTTTGTTTTCTAAGAGGAGAAAAAATGAATTTTAGTGGCAGAATAATAAGTATATGAAACCCTAAATAATATGCTATATTTATAGACTTCTCAATTAAGGTTTCATTTACTAAAATGAATTTTGGTAATTTCTCACTCACCAAAGTTTTTTGGTATATTCCACTTATTCCATTTTTGAAACGGTTTCCTATTTATTTAAGATAACTATTACCTTAAATAAATATATACATAGATATTTATTTATTTCCATATAGCTTTATATGGTTTGATAAACCCATATTCATTTTGGGCATGTTCTAAGTAGGTGACCCTATAGGTTCACATGACATTAACAGTGAGCCTAAAATCCCTATTTAGGCCTACAAGTCATAAGTGGCCTCTAGCAAGACATTATGACTACCCAAGTCATATGAAGGTCAATAATTTGACATAACCTAATTTACAGTGAATATTGTAGTCCTTTTTGTCACATGATATCTTGTTTGAATATAAGGCAGAGTTTTTATCATCCTTATACAATTCAATTATAATATTTCTTGATTCTAAGTAGACTGAGAATAGTAACTCTTTATCAATTCCCTTTAGTATGGCCATGCATTTTCCTCAGTTTATTTTATCAAGGGGCCCATAGATATCTTACTCAAATTAAATGAGGGACAAATTCCTTCTCTGTCACTCACATTCCTCACATAACTCATTTTATATCCAACAGCAATCTATTTTATCATCCAATTAAAGATAATGTTAGATTTTATCAAAATACAAAATAGTTATATAGAAATCCATGGTGATTACAAGGTCAGAGGACTAAATCAATATTACTATGATGAGAATTACTTATGATAATTATCTATGTAGTATTCTCATGATGGGTCAATCCAGTACATTATTTCTCAAATAAGTACCTATAAATTGACTTAATACTCATATTCATGATTAGTAAAACATAATCATCAGTCAACACCATACTAACCTTTGTATATTATAATGACTAGGGATAGTTTGAATAGAACTAGTATTTAATTTAAGGGTTTTACTATCCAGTCACATACTTGATGACCTTAGGAAGAATTCAATTTATTAATAATTATCACAATAGAAAATGAAAATGAAAATGCCTCTTTATTAATAAAATGATAAAGTCAAAAACATGGTCATACATGATTGACCTAGTGCATATCATTAACAGAAGGTTATAGTCACATCTCCATTTTGCTTAGTAGCATTCCCATTTATGTGAGACTTAAGAGGTTATAGTTGCATCTTCATTTTTCTTAGTAGCATATTTATTTGCATAACACCTAAGAGGTTATAGTCATATCTTCATTTTACTTAATAGCATCATCATATGCATGACACCTAAAGAGGTTATAGTTCCATCTACATTTTTCTTAGTAGAATCTTCATTTTCTTGACACCAAAAGAGGTTATAGTCACATCTTCATTTTGCTTGGTAGCATCTTCATTTGCATGACACCTAAGGAGATCATAGTTGCATATTCATTTGCCTAACACTTAAAGAGGTTATAGTGGCATTACTTGTTCACTTGGCAGCTAAAAAGGTTATAATGGCATCATTTCCTAACATTGAAGAATGTTATAACTCTTAACATGATAAGGGAAATGTTAAGTATGACACCCAAAATGGGTAGTCATTGCACTTCATATGCACACCTGTATATCATGCACACCATTCACGTAAAAATCACATCTCTGAATGAACCCCAAGTCACATCTTCACCGCATCTTGCATGATGACCAAAACACCAAATAATAATAAGTCTAATCATGACATAATAACAGCAGTCAAATCTCAATAAGACATTTAAAGATGGCCCATAGGTAAGTACCTCTCTCTCTACTAAATGATTTTTGCATCCTTTCATTTGCTTCACATGTATTAACATTAGTGCTAGTGGTTATGCAACACACACAAAGTAGGGGCAACTATCATACCCAAACTTTCACTATCCATAAAAAGGTCTAATAATGAAACAAATCTTTAAACATGATTGGCGCTTGCTCGTTCATAACACCTCTGAAGTTTGCAACCCTAAAACCTTAACTGATTCTACTGGTGTGAAAAATTGATCACTAAGCCATTAAGTTATGCTTTGATCTTATGAAATATGAACTATAGGAACAATAAGAGGCTTATTTCTAGCAATCTTCTCTCGAAATGTGTAGCTTGTTGAGTCAATGTTCATTTCATCGAATTAACCCCAACTTCGTGAAAAAATGAAATCAATTTTAACATAACAGACTTTGGAAACATGTCTAGAAGGCTCCACAATATTTAAAAGTGGTCCTAGAATAGTCCAAAATAACCTGAGGACTAACGAACATTGCTTAGAAGTGCATGCATAGCCACAAACACCCTTAGGTGTCACATGCTAAAATTAACGATAAATTAGACAAAATAGACTTTGAAAACATGTCAGGAAGGCCCAAAAACCCTACAAACCAACCTTAAAAAGTCTCAAAAAAGCCCTAATCATGTGCACATCCCATGAACGCACTCTATTCTAAGAATATGCACATTACCAAAGACACACACACCCTTCTCTCAAACTTTGGATTATAAATAAGGGTCTCCACACCTCATTTTGATAGCAACAACACACAACAACAACCCAAACACTAAAAAACATGTCCATTTGAACCAGAAAACCATTTCTATACAATTTTAGCTCTCCCACTTTGTTTTTATTAAGTTATTAAACCTCCTTTCCACCACACCTAGCCTTACCTTTTCAAAGCATGCTTCAAAGGTATAGAAATTTGCATTATTCTACACGTCATTTTGAACCTCTAAATAAGGAAAGCTTGATAATCTTTTAAAACTAAAGTTTCAAAACTCATACAAGTTCAGTCGAATTTGAGGACCACATAATCATTTTAGCATGTTTATTTTATCACACTACATTTTACTTTATTGTTGCTATCATTTGTGAAATTTATTATGCTTGTATGTTAAGACTAGTAATTTGCATGCTATATGAATAACTTATGCTTTGTTTTGCTCATTTCATATCATCATTTTTCATACTCTAGTTTTAAAATATGAAATCACATTGTACATATCAATAACATTAAAATTTCACATTCTGGACTAGGGTCATCATATTCTTAGTCCAATGATGTCATCATATATCCCTTATATCGTCATCACATATCATCATAGCATAATAATCACTTCAAACATGCATGATTATATACATTTTACTTATTCTTTCAAGTGATTAAGTGTTTGTTGCTTATCCTATTATTCATATGATCAAGCAAGCTATGTGCATAGTTATGCTAACCTTGTAAGTTCAATATATCTAAGCTAGATTTACATTTCCACAATTGCTTTTCCTTTTATATTTATTTTGTTAGGAAAGTGATGTAATAATGATATTTATTATCTTTCATTATCATATGTATTATGTGAATCCTATATAAACTATCATTAATAAAACTAAGGTATTGCGGTAGCTCTACATTGAATATAGTACCATGAGAAATAGTTACAAAGCATATGTGATCTTTTGAACTCAAAAATCACTACTGGGGGAAATACTCTTTGAGTGACCCAATGCTACCCTTTTTTCTTCCTGATTTTTGAAAAATTAAGTGGCAACTCCATAAAATAAAAAAATTTCTCATTCCTCTTGAGACCAATCATTTGTCCCTATTTGATAAAGTTACCATGTCCCTCAAAAATAAAACACAAGATCAAAATAAGACAAATGAGGTTGCTCATAGGATGGTTGCTCCATTTGCTTCTCAACTTGTTTCCCTTTTGGTTCGTTATACTTGTGCTCTTTAGACTTCTCTTATACTTTTTCAATTTCTATACTCTGATCTTTCTTGTTATTATCAAACTTCAATGGGACTGTGTAAGCACCCAATTCCACGATGTAATTGTGCATGCGTGCGATGAAAGCCCCTATGATGAAATTAATTGAGAAATTGATCTCTAGCGTCGATATTTCATGATTTAAAGGATTAGATTGTAATGTTTTAAGCTTAAATGCAAGAATTATATGTTTTAGGGTTTAAATTGGAAAAAAATCAAGTTTTAGGGTTTTTTGGAAATTTGAGTTGGCAAAATGCCAGTCAGCATTTAGTCTAATACCTATTGGCATTAGCTAAATGTCGATCAACATTTGGCCTAATGTCAATCGGCATTTGGCCTAATGTCGATCGGCATTTGGCCTAATGTCGATCAGCATTAGACAAATGCCAATCGATATTTTGCCTAATGTCGATCGACATTATACTAATTTTTTTCCTTTTTTTCATAAATTATATCTTTTTCTCGCATCTGATTGATTAATTAGACATAATTAATACATGTGCCCCATTCCATGTGTTTAAAGAAGTCTCCAGACTTAGTTTAAAATAAATCATATCCTATCTATGTTTTCAAAAGTCAAAATCTTAGACACATGCTACGCAACTAAATCCAGCGTTCGCGTAAAAGAGGTTAGCTCCCTGACTTTAAAAGTCGAGGGAGAAGTCTGTAAGAGGGGGTTTTTTTTAGCGGTGTTCTTCTTCTTCTTCTTCTTCTTCTTCTTCTTCTTCTTCTTCTTTTGGAGAAAAATTATTAAAAAAAGGTTTGAGATTGATTTTTATTAAAAGCAACGAAGATTTTTTTTCTTTATTTGTGGAGCCTGTAAAACCTAGTTATTTACAGGAGGCCAAAAATCTCAGTTGCTCACTTTTGACTTTTAACCCTAAAATACCAAATAAAACTGCATTATATTTTAGTCTAGAGATCGTGAAAGAGTCATTCAGAGCCAATTCCAAACGGTGAAAATCATAGTCTGAGGGGCCATCTAACTGCATCTACACAGTATCTTCTACTCTTTTATTTTCTTTTCCTTTATTTTAATTTGATTTCTTTATACTATTTTTAGTGATTCATTATTGATTAATTTTTTATCTTTGTTTTGATTGATGTTCTATAATGCACTAGAGGGGAGGTTGGAGATATGTGATTTTTTGGCAATAACTATTGAAGAATCCATGGAATGCTATGGACTAATATTTGTAAAACTCCCATAGGATTTAGGATTTAGGATTTTTCTATTTCTTTATGTTATTTGTTCATTTATTTTTTATGGGTTGTAATTAATTTTCTTTTAATTCCCTACACTATAGGTTGTAATAGCCCCAATAGTAGAAAAATAATGGAATTCTAATTCTCTGCACTAAAATTAATTAGTAATTAAGGTTTAAATTGGTAAAACCTTATAAAATCAATGATGGCAGTAGTTAATTCGGTTTCATGAAATTGATTTAGGATTTTTTAAAAAATCATTAAAATGCATATTTGATCTATTTTTTTGTATTTTATTTGTTTTGGGCTTATTTTTTTAATGTTTCTATCCTTTTGGGCCCTAAGCCCATGATTAGGTCCAATTCACTTAAAATAGGTTTATAAATGGATTAGGCTAATTAATTAAAACCAATGTAGGCCCATTTTAGTTTAATTAAATTTAGGCCTATTTTAATTAATAAAATCAATTTAGATCTAGCTCAGCCCATTTAATTTCATTACTTTTAAAATAAATAGACTTAGGCCCACATTTCACCTAAAATAAAATTAAGTTATACTTAGGCCCACTTATAAAATTCAATTTCTTTAAAAACTTATTTTTAGGCCCATCTTTAGAGATTGAAACAAGTAGATTTAAGCTCACTAATCAAAATGTAGGACCACCTTTGGTCCATTTCATTTGTAAATAAAAGTGTAAATCTAGCTAACTTTCATTAAAATTAACCTAGTTTTGACTTAGGGACGATGCACTTGGATGCATTTTTTGTATGTGATTTTATTGACTAGATGCCATATGGTTAGATGGATATTAAAATAAGATTTAATAAAATTGCATTTAATTAGAGAATGAAGTAATAATTTATTAAGTAATTCTAAATGAACACAAGACTAAGAGAAGTTAGTATTCCGTTCCTAGAATCTCCTGGTTATGGTGCTAACTTTCTTTTAGAGAATCAATTACCACCAATTGAATTGTCCCAGTAATTACCCTGGGTGGTGACTCATCTTCTCCATACTATGACTTTATGGCATAGTAGTGTGTTCCCTAAGGCCCTGAGCCTAAACAGTGTTATGGTTGCTAAAATCTTGGGCACATGCTAAACCCCATCGTCTATAAACTAATTTAGACTCTTAAAGCCCTTTACCACTTCTTAAAGTGATGGCTTTCACTTGTTCTTTCAGATTGACTTATGTGTTGCTTAGTAAGTGTCCTTGAGGGTAATAACATTCACCAATTGTCCTTACTGAACCTCAATGTTATGAATTTAAGAAGCATGATTCTTAAGATTTTGGTTGTACTTGTCATTTTGGCTAGTCATTTTAGAAATGATAGCATAAAGGAACTTGTCAAGCTTTGTTCCCACAACTGCAATTTTATTATCCATAGCTACAAATTTATCATCCATAGATGCAAACTTGTCATTGCTTGATTTAGCTTGGAATCTGAGTGGTGTTGGTTTAGAGAATTGATTAGAGAAGTCTTATGAATTCTGATTATTGCTACATAAGAAGTTAGGACAATTTCTCCAACTTTGATTGTAAGTATTTGAAAATGGATTGTTGTTTGCTTGCCTTTATTAGAATGGACCTCCAACATAGTTATAAGACCCCAAAGTACCATCTCTATACATATTTCCACTCCTAAAACCACACTTAATTATTGAATGATAAAGCATATTATAATGCTCATAAATCATAGCTTAAGAAGGTGAAATAGCATTACCTCTTAAAGTCAAGCCACCAATTTTCTTATTTATTGTAGTAAGTTATGCTTGAATGGATGTGACATCATCAACCTCAAGTCTCCCTCCCTGGTTAAGAGGTAATTGTCATTTTGATAGTCATAAACAATTATTATTGGCCATTTCTTCCAAATGATCAGAAGCCCCATTTATGGTCTTCTGCATAAGAGATCCTCTAGCAGCTGTATTGATAGTGTCTCTAGTGGACCTCATCACACCATTATAAAATGTACAAATGAGCACATCCTTAGGTAATCCATAGTATAGGCAACTTCACAATAGCTCCTTGCATCTCTCCCAAGCATCACATAGTGATTCAGTTTCATATTTCTAGAAGGTGGTGATGTCCTTTATAATTTTAGCCATCTTTACAAGAGGAAAGTATTTTGCCAAAAATAATGGTGATTAAGGCTAGTGGTTGAGAGTTGAGCCATGCCTTTGCTCTATGCTTGAGGGTGAAAGGGAATAACCTTAAGCGAATGGAATCATCTGACGCTCTATTGTATTTAAAAGCATCACATATCTCAAGAAAATTGGCTAAATATGTATTAGGATCCTCTAAATGCAAGCCATGAAATTGTATTATTGATTGTATCATTTGTAAAAGTGTAAGCTTGATCTTAAAAATGTCAACTTGTGTATTTGGTGTTATGATACTTTGCTAAGCTCCTTCAAGTCTGGGCATGGCAAACTTGAGAAGAGTTCTTTTATCAGCTCTTTATTGTTGTGCTACCATCTCTTCAATTATACTTTTCAATTTCCTATAGTTTTCCTTATCAAATCTTGACAAATCCGAGAAAAACATAAAAGGTTCCTTCTGAGTGCGTTAAGTGTTAGGCATACACAGCACAAGTCACCTAAAAATAGAATAGCACAAGTTAAAAACATAATATTAGAGAGAAAATATGCTCTAATCCAAATAAACTATCACTAATTATAATGTAAGCTCTATCAATGCCCGATAATGGTGCCAAAATTTTGTTAAACTCATACTCACCATAAGTGTATGGCTCAACAAGCAATATAGAGAGAGTAAAGTATTGTTCCCATAAGGATTGGGGACTAATGCACCTATTAGCTTTAGTTTAATGTGTTTAGATCTTGCAAATTGGACTAGAATGCAATAATGAACAAATTATAATAACAATAATTTAGGAAAATCCTTATTGAACTAATATTAAACACTTAATGGAGAAATCAATCAATGTTGGAATTATGTTGTTAGGGAATGGCATACCACATTATCCTCAAGTCAAGTTATAGTCCAAATAAATTATATAGATACCTCAAGCTTACTAAGATCATCTAATACTCCCTCTCAAGCAAAGTTAAAATCTACTAATATGCATCCATTAGATCTTAGAATCATAACTTAATTCTCATCATCACTATAAAAGTAAGTTAAAATCAGACATATTAGGCACTAGGTGAGCTTTATAAAGGATTGAATAGGTTCAAGCTCTCTCAAGTCATTGATCATTCAACAAGCATTTATGGGCCTATTAGATCTACCATTTCTTAATGCATCGATCTAGACTAAGGTTGTATTTGGCAAGAACACAATACACAATAAACACAATATGCATTAAACAAGAAAGGATCTATAAACTAAACTTAATTCAAATGGGTTTCTAAAATCCCAACAACATAAATAAAAACTTAGCTAAACATGGCTTCAATAATTATCATTCAATATTCAATACAACCTAAAAGATTAAAGAAATGAAAATAAAGAGAAATTTTTATCAAGAAGCTTGAATCTTCAATGGAGGTTCTCTTCTTCGTAACTCCCTCTCACCTCTTGCTTCCCTTTCTCTCTCTTAGTTATTATGGGTCTTCTTTCTATAATGATTCCCCTCTAAATGATATCCTCCAAATAATGGTCCTTGTCCTTTTATAGTCTCTTTATAACATCTCTTCACCTCCTTTATATTTTCTTCTTTGTAAAATGTCCACCTTAGTATCCTTTATGCTAGAAACAAGCTTGTCATGATCATAAAAAGAGGGTCATTTGGAGAAGGGGTGATGATTATGGAAATGCTAAGCTCGCCATAAAGAGTTTAGTTATTCAAAAACCTACGATCATAGGTTAAGTTGAGATTGCAGAGGGGCCATAACCTGGGAATGATTGAAGCTTCGATCAATATCGAACGACCATCTACAATTATGACAAAATGCATGCTCTGCTTCACTACTTTTACTTCTTTTTCTTTTTGTCCTCTAATACCACCAAAAACCTATATATCTCTTTCCCCTAGGAAAAAAAAAACAAAAATATCAAAGTATGTATTCCTATATGGTAACCTTTATTAAATGCTCATTAAAATCAATGAATGAATGATAAAATGAACCTAATTCTATATGAAATTTGGCACTAACACTATACTACCTAGATGCTAAGCAGAGCCAGCCTTGCTATTTTTATACAATGCTTCCAAGAAATGTTTTCCATTTTGGATCAATTATAACACACAAATGCAAGTATAATATATATCATACGAGCACATAATAACAATATGATAAAAAAAAATAGTGATGCATGGGCTTGGCATAATGTATGTACATGTTAATTATTATAAATGAATAAATAAACATGGAAAAATATGATGCATGATCATCATTCATATATATATATATATATATATATATATAGGATGCATGATCATGGCAAGTGTTGAACTAACATGGTATTCATACAAATAATGTGACAATCAAGATGGCATAATGAATATAAATAAACATGGTATGGAATGATAGCATATTTACATGTCATGGTAATAATAGCTAATTCTTATAGCAATTTTAGAACACACATGTCATTAAATTTATAAGCATGCCATCATAATCATGTTAAATGAAAAATGAAATGAACAACAACAATTATAATAAAATAAAATAAAAAAAATAGATTAGAGAGGAAAACAGTCAAGCAGGCTCCCCTTTTTCATCTTGTCCTTATTTTTTGAGTTTTAGGGCCATTATTTTAAGAATAACTTATATTTAAAATGAAAATAAAAAATAAGGTGAAAAATGATTTAAAAATCTATAAATAGAATAAAAGGAAAATAAATGATGAACGATAAGATTCCTTTAATAAATGAAAAGGAAATTATAGTTAAAAGGTACCAAATGGTCAAATTTATGATGATTAATTTGTCAAACTAAGGCCCTTAAGTAATAATGTGTACAATTTATCAAATTTGGCCTCAAGATATAAATATTGTACCTTAAATAAATTGAATACACATGCCTCACTATCATCCCAACAATCATTATAAATGAAAAAGAAGAGAATTAAACAATTGATTTTGGTTAAATTTTAACATTATGAATGGATACACAAAACATAACAAGTAATAAACAAATATTCACAAATGACATATGATCATGGAAATTTTGAATGCAATAAAATGAAAGGACATAAACTAAGAGATAAAATTGAATAATAGAATAATAAATGAGAAAATAAAATAAGTTGAGATGTAGGGAAATATTAAGCTAAAAATATAAAGCAAACAATAATTAAAAAGAAAGAAAATAATATAGTAGAGATGCAACTGTGGATATCATAAAGAAAAATAACAAAATGAAATAAATGATAAAATAGAAAGGAAAATAAAATGAGTGTAGAAGTTGAGATGAGATAGAATTAAGATATGACTTAAATGACAATAAATAATTAAAAAAAACATTAAAAGAAAGTGCTTGAGAGTAGAGAAATAACATAGTGATAAAAATAAAAATAAATAAATGATAAATGATTAAAATAAAAGAATTAAGGCAAATAAATGATAAATTAGGCATAAAACTATAAATTAAGCATAAAAATATAAAGAATGAGAGATTATGTGTAGAGATTGTACAAATAACAAATATGGTAATATAAAATTTCAATAAAGGAAAATAAATAATAAATAGAGTATAAAATAGATGAAAAGTGAGATTGAGAGTAAGGATTGCAAGTATAGTAATAATAAAGAAATAAAAACAATTATAATGAAATAAAAAAATAAAATGAACATATAAATGTAAATTAGACCTGGAAATGCAGAGATTAGGAGATTCAGAGTAGAGACTGAAATTAGGAACTTGATAATAAAATGAGCAATATAAGATAATATAATATGATATAGATATAGATATAATGTATTATATATATATATATATATATATATATATATATATATATATATATATATATATATATCTGTGTGTGTGTGTGTGTGTGTGTGAAAAATGCATTATATAAATGCAAATACAAGATCCACACAAGTATTAAATAAATCTGGGTGCATCCAATATGATGCAATTCTAAAATTCATGCCAAAATGGTAATGATGCATGTCAGGATTCATGCAAAATGCATCTAAGAGATCTAAGAATAATTCACACACATGGTTGTGATATAAAAAAAAGGAAAATGATATGCATTAAGCACATGAGAATACATGAAATGCATAAATGCAAGAAACAAAGAAATTGGTTTGTAATAATAATCAATAAGAGAATAAGAGTTAATTAGAGACAACAATCAAATGATAAAAAAATTGAAAGTTGATTAAAAGTCAAAATGAAGTATAAAATGATGAATAATCACTTTGAAAACATCAATTCAACCCACAATGATTAATTAATGCTTCCAGGTACACAAAACCAAAACAAGATCACCGTTATGCAAAATACACATATAAGAGCTTCAAAACACTCAATATTCAAAAATTAGTCTCAAGAATTTTACCAAGATAAAGATTATTGATTAAGATTCAATAAAAAGTACATAAATCACATTTAGATCTCTTAGTAGTACCAACTCAACCATTAATGGCCAATTATTACTCTTAAGATCACAAAATGCACATATGGACACATAATGCACCAAAAATTAATAATAAAAAAAAGACTTAAAAATTATCACAAACTAATCAATAGAAACTAAAATAATGGTATGACACAAGAATCACAACATGAATCAAACAATCAACATAAATGCACATGTTACACTCATTGTTTGTGCATAATAAACAACATATAGTTCAAGGCATAAAATAGATAATATTAGTTCACTAAATTAACATATAACCAATTCAAAAACACCAAATCACAATTAAAAAATGCACAACAAACAACATAATGTTGATCATCAACCAAAAGCTCAATCAAAATCAAAGTAAACAACAAAATGAAAAATTTTAAAACAAGAGATTATTATTAAAGAAAAATGTTTTAAAAATGAAAATAAATTAGAAAAAATATTAAATTGGATCATCCTCAAACCTTTGAGACTCATTTAGATGATATATAATTATCATTGAATGTACAAGTGTCATTAGGACAATTATCATAATCATTTTGGAGCAAAGAGTGCAAGATTTTAAAGCTCAAACATAAAGAGATAGATTAGCCATATGGCTTGCCAAAATTCACATTGAATTGCTAGAATTGTAAGATGAATAGTTGGCCAGTTGTTCATCATGTAGTTATGGTTGTTGCTCTCAATGCACAAGTGAAAACTTAACATTTTTTGCAATAAAAATGAAAAATAAATGCCACAAACCCAAGATGAAGAGAATTAAGTTTTAAAAAGTGTTTAGTTTTATAATTTAAGATTAAAATCATCAAAAATAAGGATTGAATTGAAGAAATGGATATTGAAAGCAAATAGGGTCAAGTGTGGTGTGCACTTTGGTAGTTTAAAGGTCGATTTGAGGTTGATGTTGGATTAGTTATGGTTTGATTTTTGTGTTGGGATTTTAAGGATGTTAAAAGGTGTTTATGGTTGTGTTTAGCCTAGAAAATGGTTAGAGATTGATATGAGAAAGGTAAGAGAAAAAGGGTGAATGATGAGAGTGTTTATTTTGGCATAATTTTTTATAGTTTTTCTATTTTTCACTCATTTTTTTCTTTTCTCACTCTAACTTTTGCCATAAAATTTTTCTCTCTCTTGTCATTGGCTCTCCCTCCCAAAAGAATACCTCGAGCCTTCTATTTATAAACAAAGGCTTAATGGCATATTTGTAAATAAGTAGCAACTAAACGATGATTTATTACCCACTAAAAGACAAAAGTATATACTTGTATTGATCCTAATTTGACACTTGTCCAAGAATGTTCTTCAATAGAATATTCTTTGCTTAGTCATTACTCTTAGAAAATCATGCCTTATTTTATAACATGCGTGGGGCCTAATTTGACTAATGGAGGTTAAAATTTTTACTTTTTGTCAAATGGTCCACACTAACACTCTATAGTTTAAAAAGATAGTTTCACACTAAATTCCACTCCAATAACTCAATTTGACCTTTGAAAAGGTCTGTTGACCAAATTTTGACATTTCATTTTGAGGCTTCTTAAGGTTAAACCAAAGCTCCTAAACTTAAAACTAGTATATAAAACAGACTAATAAACACAAAAACAATCCTTTTAGGACTTTAATTTTTTACTTAACAAAAAAAATGTGACATGGACTTTCTCTCTCTCAATCATCATATCCTCTTTTATAAGGTTGGGTTTGGTTTTAAAAAGGTTTAGTTGGTACTTGAGTGGGGTTTTAATTTTTCAAATAATTTTGAAGTTGCTTTTCAATCATCAATCTTAATCAATCTCATCCAATGGTGAGCTATTTTTCTACTTTTATAATTAACCTTCAGGGTCTTAAAAAATGACTTTAATAGGAGGACCCCTGAAACACCAATAAATGCAAAGCCATGAATAATTACACAATATAATAAAAACACCATAAGAAGAAAAGAGAAAGGTAAGGGAGAGAGAGAAGAAAAAGTTAAAAATGAAAAATAATTAAAAGCTCATACCAATTAGATATAATCCTATAAAACACAAAGTAATAGTAAAGTTGCATTACTTGTTAATGAGAGTTGAAGATCCATATTTAATATTTTCTTAAAAACCTAGTAGTAATGAAAGATGTGATGAATGTCCTTCTGATCCGGGTGAACTTTCTGGAGACATTGAAATATTCAGCAATTGTGTACTATGTTTGATGATGAAAATAAGGACAAATTATTGATAATAATAGTGTTTAAGATAGTTGCTTGTAACGTTAATAGTATAAGAATTGCAAGTTTTGGTCCCATTGTCTAAAATATACCGGAATTACAAGTTATATATTAAAATATTTAAGGGATAAGTACAATTTTGATCCATGTGGTTTTGTCTTTTGGCAAAACCAGTGTTATGGTTTTTTTTACTTTTAAGTATCATGTGTTTTACATTTTTTTACACTTTAGTACCCTTATAATTGATATCATCATTGTTTTATGAGAAAAATTAATATAAATTAAATTTCAATAATAAATTTTATTCTATATATGATTTACGATCAATCTAACCAATTAGTTATTTTTAAAAATATTGTAAATAGATTTTAAAAATTATTTCTTTTTGTTTATAATTAAATTAAAAATACATATAAATTTGATTTTGTGAGTATATTGTAGTTAGTTGAATAATATATTACTCACTATATGATTTTAGCATTGAAAATGCATATTATTTTTAAAGGAATTGATTACATGCACCAGATTATGAGCGAAAGCGTAGTGTGAACACGAATTTGGTTAGGATCAATTTTAAAAAAATTTCCTAGTATGAAACTATTACATGAAGATAAGAATTCCAAATATGCCAAGATCACATCACATTCCATTTACATAACAAAATGCATGCATGCTTAAATAGGCAATATATAGCAAAGATTCACAAACAACCAAAAACATATAGCATGTCAAAAGACCTACATCTAAGAGTTTAGTAACTCTTATAAACTCCAAATGTTAGTAGCACACTTGAAAAGTTTTAGGTGTGGTTCATGGGAATCTATAAGCTCTTAGCTCCCCAGGTGTGAAGCCTCTAACTCGAAACACATTAGAAGCACTAGAATAACTTCAAGCCTTTAATGGATCTCTACTCATAAGCTCCTCTTTTAGTGACTAGGAAACTTACTGGAGCTCCTTTTTTTTATTTAAACAATATAGGACATGTTGCCTCCAATGGATGGATGGATGTAGCCTTCAACTTGCACAACTCTTACACAATGGATAATGATAATAGGCTAATGTATAAAACACAACTGTTGTATTTCAATCACACTCACAACACTTAGAGAAAATAAAGAAGAAGAAGACTCAACTTTTGAGAACTCTCTCTTGTTTTCTCTCTTTGAGTTTGAATGTTTATAATAGAAGTGGTAAGTGTTCTAGTGTAAAGAACTTCCACTAACTAAGTATATATGTGAGAGACTAATTTGTATATGTAAATATTCTACACTAACTCAAACTCGAGTATAGGCTAAGTCATCTCATGAATGTAGAGATTATCCACTTACTTTTCACTTTTAGTATTAAATAAGCAACCTCATACATGTAGAGATTCCCCACTAATAAAAGGTGCATGTTTATGACACCTTGCCATGTTATCACTCATTCAATCATATTGCTTAGAAAGCATATGCTTATGCAATGATCACCACTTCACCCTTCTACCCACATGCTTATACGATGATTAAAAGTTATCACTCATGCTCTTGCTTATGTGGTTTTTCCATTAATAAGTGGGCTTTAGTTAGTTAGGCTCATATCATACTTGAATAAGCCCATCTCTAAAATATCCACTACTTAGACTTATGGGCTTTATTTAATACTTAAATAAGGTCCATCTTTAAAATATACATAATTATCCAAGCCCATCCATCGTCCATTAATCTACATGTATATGGCTCATCTCACGACCCCTATCCAAACTAGTATTGGTGGCAAATATCAATTTGGTCATTAAACTTAATATCTCATATTAAATGAAGTCCAAATTAATATTTAATCAAATAATTAATGGTCATAATTTTTTATTTGAATTAGATTTTAGATATGCTAGATCCTCACATAAGAAAAAATCAAATTCCTTTAATTTAATTAATTAATTAAACACTTTAATCAATAATTAAATTGATAATAGTCATTATTAGTGTAACCCTTGTGTGTGTGACTTAATAGGTTCAAGTCCAAATGGCAATGGAAAATAATATTAACTTTTAATATTATAGAAAACTCTTTCCAAATTAGATTTGAAAAATCCTAATTAATCATATTTAGTTCTCATAAGTTATGAGTGACCCCAAACATAGATGTCATAATTAAACAATTAGAAATGAATGTTATTCATAGATTCACAAGAACCATAGAACATAATTACCATGCACTCAATGTCCCTTCATTACAAGATCCTGATATCGGCTAGAGTCAAGGTCAAGTCAAACTCTAATTTCCTCAACCATATGTGAGAGATCATCTTCAATTCAATTCAATTCAATTCTCAATAAAACATGACTTCTGCTAGAAACTCATTTCTAGCACTGAAACTCCTTTCTAGCACCGAAACTCTTTTTAGGTAAGTCAAGTTTGACCTGACCATGTACTTATTCATTAAGAACAACTTAAATAGCTTAAGATCTCATCCCGATTCACTCTAAGTAATGAATTTTTTCTTGGTCAATCACTTATCCCTACATGTAACTTATTAAAGCCACCACACGCCATATACCCATATATGGCTAACACATGTATATAAGCAATAACAAACTCTAACCAACCATATGTGGATAATTATGTTGCCTCAGGTCAAAGGACTGTATGCACATTATGTCTAAGACAGTGATTGTTGACAAAAGTGAATGTTTATGCAATCATTTATCTTACATCACAATTTGATCCATCTATCACATGAGTATCCACATGTCTATTCCGATACCATCACTACATCCCACTATCGATATCATTTACCAATAAAGGAAAATAGATTGAGGTGATAGTCTACGGATTAATACTACCCATATGTTAATTCAATGACTATGAACATTTTATAGCATATGTATTAAATAAATTTGTCACTTATATTATCAACTCCTAATAATAGACTCATTTAATATAATATTAAAAGGTAAATACTCCAATAAGTAAACACTTTATTTGAATTAATATTTTATTACCATAAGGATAAAAGTACAATGTCATTCATATTATAGAAATGTCAGTAGAACATATTTGTATTAACAATTTTTATATTAAAGAATACATTTTAAATAATATTTGCTAGAAAAGTACTAAAATGTAAAACACATGATACTTAAAAGTCAAAAAAAAAAAAATAACCACAGGACTTGTTTTACCTTTTTCCAAATTATACTTATCCCTACATTTGAAAAAAAAAAAACAACAAATTTAACCAATGACAAGTTTTGGATATCAATAACTATCATTAAATAAATATTAATCCAATTATTTTTATCTTCATTTGTATTTATACAACTGTAAAATGACTCTTTAATAACAAGAAAAATAAAATATAACTACTCATACTTAGCAAATTACCTTATTTACTTGATAAAAACAATAACACAAATACCCATATTAACTAGTAAAATTCCAAAAGAAAAAATTCTGAAAAACACGAACACAATGTACGTGGAAGAAATAACCATACAAGAATGCTTCAAAAACTTGGCTTTCTTGCAAGACTAATTGAGTTTATCACATCAATAATAGGGTGAAAAACGGAGAGAATATCAAAACCAACCAAATCATTCTCATCGACAACAGGATAAAGAGAAGCTCTAGCACCATATGCACTTCTCACTAGCAAAATCCCTCCTTCCTTCATATACTTCTTTATGTGCCCAGTAATATTGATTTTCTCTTCTTTGCTTGTCCCAACTAATGCTGCCAAGAATATGTATTCACTTAGCTTCTCGTTCACTTCCATAACATCACGTGTTTCAAATTTCATCCTCATCTCAAGTTCTTTATCAGAACCCACAATCCGTCGAGCAACATCATTTGCAGCCTCATCAATATCAAAATTATCGAAGTGGGTGGATTTCAAATGATGGGTAGCCATTACAACTGAAGTAAGGGGCATTGGACCTGATCCTATAGGCCACCCTCTTATGCTGAACAATACCATTTCACATAAAATTCCATATTGCAAATTAGCTAACCTGACATAGTTTTCATTGTAAGGGAAAAGAACAAGACTGTTTAATGGTTGAGGCATTTTGGTCAAGGAAGTTGCGAATTCAAACTCTAACAGACCTTCAGCTCGCCCACACAGATCGATGAGGCTTTTGCGCATTTCTTGGGCTTCTTGTGGTATGGAAGTTATGTCGATAGACGATGGGAGGATACATAATTTGACAAGGTAAGAGAACAGGCTATTAACTTGATTTATAGGTCTTAATGAGTCAAGCTTGGATATGCTTTCATGGATTTGTCCAATGCGAGCTATGAGCACCTCCGGGGGGATTTGGCTTTCGAAGTTGGAGTTTTCGAAAGAAGCCATTCGTAGTGATATGAATGATATGCTGAGGTCGCTACTGTGTACAAAATAGTAGGTTTTGTGCTTGTATTGATGGAAAGCCTCTCCATACAAGCATTTATAGTTGCAATGAAAATGGTATTTGATTATATGAAAGGAAAAATCTACAGTGGTCAATGATAACAAGAAGCGTAGTGTTCCATGCCATGGGATCTAAAAGGCGTCAATTGAAGATATTGCACTTATTGTTTTAATTATTTCCTTTGTTTATAAAAAATAAAATGAGTACTTAAAATGGTGACAATGAGATAGACATTTAAGATTTTGCATTGAAAATTACTCAATTTAATTAATGGAGATTTAGTGCTTTATTTTTGTGATTTATCATGTTATTGTCTCTGCTGAGTTAATCTTTAATTTTGGTATGCATACATTATTCGTGTCAGATAAATACAAGGTGAATCAGAGTTAAGATGTGGTTATACTTTAAAAATGTATGGACTTTATTTTACATTAGCTGCTTATTATACATTTTTATTCATATTTTATTATTTTTATGTATTAGATGTATTTTTTATTTTTAAAAATATTTAAAATATATCATTACAAATATTTTTTTTTTCATTTTATTACTATTTTTGTATTCAAAATTCATATATATGAAAATTCTTTTTTTTAGAATTAATATATAATTTAATCCATATATTTGTATATTATAATTTTTTGAACTAACAACGATTGACAGTAAATTTAAATTTAAAGATTTAAAAAATAAATTAATTAATATTTGTAACTGTTATTAAACTTATAAATAATATTACTATAAATATAATTTTACCAAACATTTATCATTAATCACCTGTCAATTAATAGCTAGCATCAACAACTATGAGCTAATAATAGCAAAATTTAGTTATAAGGAATTAAAAAATTATGAAATAGGTTTACCATAGCAAAAACCAAGCTATAAATTGAAATCAGTCCGCAAAGTTTTCTAGAGTTGCAGCTACATACACACAAAATACAAACATGGTCATTATTAGAATTATTATACTTGCTGGCCATTCATGAACTGATCAATTAAATCAATCAATTATACATGTTTATGTAGAAACCCAATAATTGTAAAAAATAAAAATAAAAAAATAGTGACTAAGAGCCATCAGATGATTCCTTTCACACTTTGATGTGGTATATTATTGAAATGATTATTGTGATGAAATAGGAATCTAAAAATCTGTCATGTTCACACCAGGTTCATCAACATTTACAGTCAAAGATCATCAGGCATGTAACATGCAATTGTAAGATATCAGGACTTTATGATATTATATACTTATTTCCTGCACATATTAAATATTAATTTCTGTAATTTCACTTGCGCAATATTGTATTTACTTTCTCTATCAATATGAAATTTTCTATACTGGAGCCTGATAAATTGAGCATCCAAAAACCAAACTCATAGTATGCAGAGCCAAAACTAACCTATCATCAATCATTTTCATTACATCAGAGAAGGAAATATTGGTATTCCAAAAGGTTCATATGGGCTGCTATCTGAATAGCTACAAAACAGCATATAATTAGTCTCAAGTTGTCCTCTTCTCGGCACGTGAAAGACTAGCAGCCCCATTTTAGCCAATGCATGTGCCTGTATTAAGCCATCTTGCACAGAATCACTTTAATCTTTTGATCGAATTCTCCTTAAACCGGACCTGAATTAGTTTACCTTGTATTACATGAAAAACTAATTTATTGAAATTATTGGGAAAAAATGATTAATCGCCAAGTCTCTAGTCTGCTGAATTATCATATTTGTGGTAAGACTTATATGGGGTTTGTTGTTCCGTTAATATCATAATTTTGGATCATGTTTCACTTTGATATTAAAATTTTAATTTTTTTTCTTTTTAGTTCTAAAAATTCTATTTTTATTCAAAGTTGAAGTATTTCGAACATATTCGATGAAATTTAATATATGTTGCAACCATAATAAATATATTTTTAATATATATACCTTATAAGCATCTCATTAAATAATTTAATCATCTTATTGATTCTATAAAATAAAATTTACTTGTGAGACCCATAAAATAAAATTTTAGTAAAATTTATTTTATGAATCCCATAAGGTTATTAGACTGCTTAATAGAATGCTTACATAGTTAATACATTAAAAATATACTTATTTTAATTGTCATGTATGTTAAATTTAATCAGATATATCTGAGATAATTTAACTTTAAACAAAAATATAACTTTTGAGACAAAAAAAAAAATTTAAAAATTTGATATCAAAGTGAAACATGACCCACAATTATGGTAACAATGGTGAACTAAATCCATGTGGTGTTTTTTTAAAAAAATATGTCCTCTTTCGAATATAGTTTGGTGAATTCAAAGAATTTTTATCCTTTTAAAATACTGTTCCCAAAATTAAATTCAAATTATAATAAGAAGAGCAAATTTGATCAATCACTTGAATTAACCCTTGAGGTTGATATGGGTTGATTATATATTTATAATCAAAATCCTATATGGTCTTTCTTGTTAATGATCATATAGAAATATAATTGTAACAAATCTTTAGAAATCCTTAATCATATTTATCGAAATATTTTATAACTGGATGCCAAACAAGTAATATGTGTTTCATTAATATATAAAAAGAATATATGTAAATCAAAGATTATTTTTTTATTTTAAATGTATTATACGATACAAATATTTTACAATATCTAAAACATATTTTGTTGAAGTATAAAATATTTATAATTGAGTTGGGTTAACATATTTAGTGTCACTTCCAGAAAATTAATATATAAAAGTGGGGAAATATATAATGTATTTACTTACAGATAATTATTTTATGTTTTCATTTTTTAATTTAAAAAAAATTATTTTTATAGAAAATTTGTAAAATATGTTTACTTGAAAATAATTTTCCATTTTTTTTAAAATAGAAAATGTGTTTGTAGAAGATAGAGGAAAATAATGTACACCAAAATATAGTGAAAATCTAGAACTTGAAATATAGAGTTTGTTTTATCTTTTAATACTATAATAAAATAATGAATAATGAATAAAAAATAAAAAAAGACTTTCTAATAAAAACAGCGTGTTTTCAAATGAAAACTCTATATTTTCAATTTATATTTTTGTGAAAATATCTAAACTAAATACAAACTTCTATTTTCTTTGTTTTTATTTTAAAAAATTTCTAAGAAATTAGAGCAGTTTTCTCTAACTAAACACAGCCATATAGTTGGAGTAACAAGTGAGCTTTTCTTTTTCCGGAGATATTATTCAAAATATTTGTATAATTTTCACCTAAAATCTACACAAATAAGCAAAAAAAAATAAAAATAAAAATAACACAAAAGAAGCCTCCCTTGCTAGCACAATGAATATTGGTTGTTACATTTTAAAACATGTTCCTTATGGATTACAAACATGGCTCTTCCATGACTTAATGGGAGTAGCACATCCTATATTAGTTTTGTAGTGTTTTTAATAATAATAATGAGAATAAACAATTAGCAAGATCCCACAGCATGAAACACCCCACTCCTTGTTGAAATTAACTGACTGGGAGCAGAAATTCTTAAAATTATTTATTTAGGTATATTGAGGTTTCTCTGCTAACATGTCAAAATCCAGTACAGATAACGACGAACCAGAACTAGAAGAGAAGTTAAAATCACTATGCCTCTATAAAATACTTGCACACCATGGCTTTAATTTCCACAAAACAAATAAGCAGCCTACAATTTTCTGAAAAACAAGCAATCTCAAGCACATTTAACATCATCACCACCAATGGCTTCCCTCCAAAACTCCAACTTCGAAACCCAAATCCCTGCCGAGATGCTTATTGCTCGCATTACGCAAATCCATGATACCATATCCAAACTTGACTCTCTAAGACCGTCAAAGCAAGTGAATAGCCTCATGTCTCACCTTGTCAAATTATGTATCCTCCCTTCTTCCATAGACATTACTTCCTTACCAGAAGAAGTGCAAGAAATGCGCAAGAGCCTTATTACTCTCTCTGGACGAGCTGAAGGTCTATTGGAGCTCGATTTCGCAACATTCTTGATCCAAATCCTTCAACCTATAAACAACCTCAATCTTTTTCCTTATTATGGAAACTATGCCAAGCTAGCCAACTTGGAATGTAAGATTCTAAGTGATAATGGTATCGTTCAGCCTAAGAAGGTGGCCTTTATAGGATCAGGTCCGATGCCTCTTACTTCACTTGTAATGGCTACCCATCATTGGAAATCAACTCACTTCGATAATTTTGACATTGATGAGGCAGCTAATGATGTGGCTCGTCGAATTGTAGGTTCTGATGTTGATCTTGAGATGAGATTGAAGTTTGAAACATGTGATGTAATGGAAGTCAAAGAGAGGTTAGGGAAATACGATTGCATCTTCTTGGCAGCTTTGGTTGGGATGAGCAAAGAAGAGAAGGTGAAGATTCTTGAACACATAAGGATGCATATGAAGGAAGGAGGGATTTTGCTGGTGAGAAGTGCAAATGGTGCTAGAGCTTTCCTCTATCCTGTTGTTGATGAAAATGATTTGGTTGGCTTTGAAGTTCTCTCAATTTTTCACCCTACGAATGATGTGATCAACTCCATTGTTCTTGTTCGGAAGCCAAGCTTTTGAAGTAAGGGATGTGGCCTGAATTATTCTCGATAGGAATTATGTTTGCTCTTCACTGCTTCTCCCACTACTACTACTACTATTACTATTATTATTAATAAGAAGCATGTTGACAATAACTAGCTAGAGACGTATACTAGTGAATTTCTCTGGCATGCAGTGTTTTGTTTTGTTTTATTTTTTCACTCTTTTTTTGGGCTTTTCGTTTCGGATTGAACCTTTATTTTGGAATATTATGTATTTGAATTTTATGCTGGAAATGAAGTGATTGTGTTTTTAGTAATCCATGTCTCTATTATACTTTTCCCTTTTGCAGAATGGGGTCAAATGCATAGGAATACCCATATCTTTAGCTTTGTTCTGTTACCAAACATTGATTTATATGTTCTTACATATAATCTCCATTTAATTTTTTATTTACTATTTATTTTATTATTTTAAATTTTAGTTGAATTGATAAATTTCAACTCGATAGATTTTTTTTTTTTTTTGATAAACGTATTTGATTAGATTGTTTTCTTATCTCATATATATATATATATATATATATATATATATTTATTTATTTATTTATTTATTTATTTATTTAGTGGGATAGTCGAGATCCACTTACATATATGTAAAACTAATATGTTTTACATAAAATCTCAACTATTAATTATAATACATCTAATGGTCAAAAAATCTAGTTACTTTTATTAAATATTACCTTATTAAAAATATATATCCTTTGTTTCATTAATTTTTTCTTTCCTATATAATATAAGTATACAACATAAATAAATTGAAACTAATGATATATTTATATATAAAAATATAAAAATATTTTCATTCAAAAAAAGATTAAAATATTTATTGGAAATGAAAAAAATTTAATTTTTGTTAAAAAAATAGAAATAGTTGTAATTTTATTTTTTAATGAAATAAGCAAAGTTGTAATTGATTCCATCAAATATGTATTATTTATTTAAATGAAATATCTATCGCTACCACTAAATAATTATCTTTTTCAATACAACCCACTAATTAATATACATAGATAAATTTAAATATATATGACATTAATTTAACGTTAAAACATGAATACTAATTTAAAGTTAAAACATTAATGATTGGTTGTTTAGTCGCAATTGTTGAAAATATTGCATCCATAGTAGGGTGATTTGTTTGGATGTTGCTTACTCATTATGTGAGGAACAAAAATTTTGTTGAGAAGAAAGATGGGCCAAATATAATTTCACAACTTACACTAAAGCTCAAAGACGGTAGACACTATAGACCAAAACACTTTTTTTCTTACGTTTATTTCTCAGCCATTTTCTTTTGGTATTACTAAAACTCTATCATTTTCTTCTGATATTACAAAAACTCTGCCATTAATAAAACCCAAGAAACCTAAGGCAACATATTACAAATGGTAAATAAAATTTTACTCCTAGGGAAATAATTAGTATCCATTATTTATTTATTTTTCTTCTTTTCTATTTTAATTTTGATTTATTATTTTGAGTTAATTACTGATTTTTTATGTATCTATTTTTATTTCATTGTTGGATAACGTGGAAATACACATGGGAGAAAACTAAACTATTTCCACATGGGAGAAAACTAAACTAGAGATGACAAGCCAAACTCGATGACCTACACAAATTCCTTTTCTTTTTTTTAATCTTTTATGTTAGGTTTTAAGTTCTAATTTTTTGTATTTTTGTATTTTTAATTTTGTAATTCTTTCTATAATCACCCCAATAGTGGGCAATAGTGAAATACTTTATATTTTTATGTATTTAAATTGATTAGTAAATTAGGTTCATTTGGTAAAATGATTAAAATCAATGACTATAGACATGTTGACCACTTGTGTGATCAATCTATAAGTTTTAACTTTAACAAGCAATTTGATCAAACTAATCATCTTTCTTAAGTGTGATTTAGACTCAATCATTATGTCAAAAGAAGTTGAAGATGTTCAAGGCACCAAAAGCCTCTTTAAAGCTTCAAACTCTCATTCAAAAGTTCCTTAAAGCATGAACAATCATCAAGATCAATTAAGACCAAACCCACTTCAACTTCAACTCAAAACTAGCCTATTTGTCCCCCTCATAAGTAGTAATCATGATTGTGACTTGTTCTCACAAGCTGAAGGATGCAAAGGGCTTATCTTCTCTTTGAAGTTTGCATCCCTTATTACCTACCCTCACGATCGTAAAGAGGATTCTAATTGTGAGCAAGGCATCCAAATGTGATACATAAAGACTTCTCATAGTCAAAGAACTCTGGGATGCTCACGATCTAGTCATGATCATGACCAAATTGTGATCATGCCTAATCCAATAGACAATGGCTATATTGGCTCCAATGGCTAATTTCTTTTAACCTTCACAACCATGACCATACCTTCATGATCATGAGCAGTATACTTTCTACAAAAAGCTGAAAGAATATTAAATGAAGTATGTAGAGGTTGAAGATAAATCAAGTACTTCTCAACAACTAGAAATTGTGTTGTAACTATAAATATGCACTTGAAGGCTTCATTATTTGGCTAGATACATTGATTGAGCATTCAATGTCTTATTAGCATTAAAGACTACTAAAAATTTCTTTGTATTATCATATTATTGAGTGTGGTTGTTATTAGAGTTAGCTATATTCTTCATCTATTTCTTGGGTTAGAAAAAGGAAAGTTATCTTTGAAAAATAAAGCCAAATTTATTTTTGAATGTTAAAGATTCTGAATTTTCGTATGAAACCTATGACTTAGCAAAGAGCCACCATATTTCATATATACTAAATAATAATAAAAGTATTGTTCCTTTCATGATTATTCATTTTAATATTTGAGGCCCTTTTCATCTCCCTACATTATCAAGTCCATAATAAAGGAGATGCTTACTCTATTTTTAATGACTTCTATCATATGATAAACACTCAATACCATGGTCAAATCTGAGTCCAAAAATCCGATAATTGTAAAGAGTACATCAACTCAGCTTCCATGAGTTTTGTTGGGAGAATGGTATTTGTCACTAAAATTTATGTGTAGGGACACCTCAACAAAATGTGTTGGCTAAGTGAAAGAATAAGCAACTGTTGGAAGTTATCTGATCATTTTTATTAGACATAAATGTACCTCAAAATTCTTGGGGAGAAATTGTTCACTCTACTACATATTCTATCAACAGAATCCCATCTCAAGTACTCAGCTTCTAGACACCATATCAAAAACTTTGGGAAGTTGTATTAGTATTGATTCTTACCAACCTTGAACTAAAAGAGTTTGGCTATACTGTATTCATTCATCAGTCACTAAGAAAACTTGATCCATGAGCTATCTAATATATGTTTATCAAGTATACAGATCTCAAGAAAGAATATTGGTTATGATCCTTATACTAAAAAGATGTATGTAACAGGAGATATGATATTCCATAAAGGTGTCCCTTTCCATGTTAATCCTCAATGCTCTCTTTAGGGGGAGAGAGTTCAAAATTGTATCACAAATAGCACTAAAGAGCTATTTACACTTCTAAGTGACTCACCCAAATATGAACTTTCAAGTGCTTTACCTAGAATAAAACAAAAAGAACATATGACTAAACCGACTATTGTGCTTATACATAATTATTGCTTTGAACAATAACATGAAAATTAATATAGTACATTTTCTCAACTATCACCAAACACTATAAAAATGTCCAATTTCTATCATGAGGTAAAATCATGTTCCTTAACACCCTCTAATACTAAACCACGTTACCTTACTAGAGTGAATATATAAGTACTAAAGAGATAATATGATCCTAAACTTAACATAAAAGCCAAATACCCTATAAACAACTATATTTCATCTCATCATTTGTCAAGATTATATGCATTTATTATAACCTAATTACCTACTATATATATTTTGAGTATTATGCAGGATGCTTTAGCAGATCTAAAATAAAAGAAGGCCATGAATGATAAAATGAAGGCCTTATAAAGTAACTCTACTTAGGAACTTGTACCACTACCTAAAGGAAAAAAGCTATGGGATGCATATGGATATTCGTAGCTAAAATCAACTCAGATGGAAGTATTAATCATTATAAAGTAAGACTAGTTGTAAAGGGCTATAGATAAAAGTATGGGATTGATTGTAACAATACATTTGCTCATGTAACAAAGATGAACACCATCCTAGTCCTTATCTCTGTAACTACCAACCTTGACTGGCTATTAAGATAATTTGATGTAAAGAAGACATACTCTAGAAGAAGAAGTGTATATGGATATGCCACCTGAAAAGAATTATGTTGATAAAGTTTGTAAACTAAAAAGGGTGTTGTACGAACTAAAGCAGTTACCCCGAGCATAGTTTAAAAGACTTTTATCATTCATGAAGAAACTCGACTATAAATAGAGTGATATTAACCACACACTCCTTATCAAACAAATGATGGATAAAGTCATTACCTTTATGGTATATGTTGATGATATCCTAGTAACAAAGAATGATCTAAGTGAGATAATGACATTTCAAACATGATTGGCAATTGAATTTAAACTCAAAGATCTAGAAAACCTAAAGAATTTTTTACGAATTAGTTACAAGATTAGCTTAAGGGATCTCTCTTTATCACAATGAAAGTATGTAATAGACCTACTGATTGCTACAAGCATGCTCAACTATAAACTAATCAAAACCCTAATAAAAATAAACAACAAATTATATTGACATTAGCAATAATCAATCTTAATTTTAGATCTTAAAAAACTTAATTTTAGCATTTAATTTTTTTTTATTTAAGTATGTATAAGTTAGGACTCTATTGGAAGTTAAATGAAGTATGAATATCTTGGGCTGATTTGACCTCTGAGATTCAAAGAGGCTTTTGACATCCTTAGAGCTTTATAATGAGAAAGTTATGCTCTTCATATTTGAAGTAAACATCTTAAGCTTTTTGAATTAAGCTTACTTGTCAAAATCCGAGTTCATTTGGGTATGCAAATATTAAGTTAAAGTCAATGTATGCAACTGCCATTTTAGATTGTATAGCTCTTAGTATTTTCGAAATATCTTGAACTATAGAAGTCCGATGGAGGTGATTCAAAATGATATAGAAAGCTAAGTCAAATATCTATAACTTTTTATAAAGAAAGTATGAGCGAATTTGAATGTCTCTAGTAGCCAATCATGGTTTCAACCCGTGCACAACAATCTGACAACATTACTTTTAATAATTTTAAATTATAAATATTGGATTCAATATATAGATGATGGACACATTATTTTCACCTCCAATAGCTATATTTTTAGTGTTTATCTATATAAACACCTCTAGAGTTGAATGAAAGTTTAAGACATTTTTGCTTATTATCATTCTCTATCTTAACATTCATTAAAGCTCTTAAATTCTTAAATATTCACTCTTTGTTTGTAAATCTTGTGAGAGTTGGTTGTATGTTAGAAATATAATTTCACTTCATCTTAAATCTTAGGATATATTAGTAGGAAGTGAGATTTATTCTAAAAGAATTAGTTTAAGTGTTATCCATTATAACACTTGGGATTTGATTTTTAAGTGAGCCTTGAAAACTCATGTTGTAAGGTTATAAGAGTGAGCCATAAAAGTCTTACGTAATCTTAATCTTGTGAATAAGATTGTGGGTGATTAAAAATTCTAACTTAGGGATAAGTTAGGTGGAGACATAGAATTTTTGTTAAATCTAAACTCCTTAAATCATTATGTTTTTCATTCTTCCTTCTCAACATTCTTTTAATTCTTGCAAAGAATTATTTTTTTTAATTCTGATTTTTATTTAATAGCCCTATTCACCCCCCCCCCCCCCTTTAAGGCTTTTTTGATTGGTTTCAAAGCTTGAATTCCAGGAACTTCATTGCTAGAATATAAGATCATGAGCAGTGAATCATAAAATATTTCTTCATTTAAACCATTCTTCGATGGTAGTGACTATCCTCATTGAAAATTCAAAATGGAGTTATACCTTGATTATGATTCCATTAAACTTTGGGATATTATCCTAAAAGGTTAGGAACCATCTACAACTATCATTGATGATATGGTAAATACCCTAATAATGAGTCAATGGAACAATAAGTAAAAGGAAGAAAATCATAAAAATAAAAAGGCGATGATCACTCTAGTCTCTTCTATGACAAGGGAAGAAGGAGGCAAGCTTCAACATTACATGTCGGCCAAGGAAATGTGGAAGACCTTTGAAAATCATTATGAAGGAAATGTGCAAGTTAAAAGCAAGAAGGTTCAACTTCACATATATGAATACAAACTTTTTAAGATGAAGCCTCATGAATCAATCACGAAAATGACAAATTGACTCAACACTCTTATCACTACCCTCAAGAAACTTGGAAAGCATTTCTCCAAGGGAAGTAAATAACAAGATTCTAAGAATCCTAACTAAGAAGGATTAGGAATCTCAGGTTACTTTAATTAAGAAAGTTCAAAACCTATCAACTTTATTTACCGATGTGCTTATCAAAAAGATCTTAGCACATGAGCTAACAATTAAGCAAAGAGGTGAAGAGTAAGAAGAAAAGGAAGAGAAGAAGAAAAGCATTGCCTTCAAAGCTTCATAAAATGATAATGAAGAAGAAAATATTAAAGGTTCTAGTGAAGATGATGAAATTGCCATGCCCACTGGAAACTTCAAGAAGTTCTTGAAAAAGAAGCATTCATCAAGAACAAGAGACTTCAACAAAAAGTATGAAGAAGAAGGTAAAAAAAACCAAAGACATTACTTACTATGAATGCAAGAAATCGAGTCACATCTAAGTGAGTGTCCTAAACTCAAAAATAAGAGCAAAAGAACAAAAGAGAAAATTAGGGCTTATAAGGCAACTTAGGATGACTCCTCCAAATTGAAAATGGAAGAGGAACAATAAGAACTAGCCAACCTTTGTTTCATGGCTCTTAAGAGTGACAAAGAGGTACCATCTATGTCTAATTCTTCCTATGATGATTATTATTGTGATGATGATGATAAATATGATAATGATGATTATATTAAAAGCTTTATGGTAAGGAAACACTTGCTTAAATGCAAAACTTATTATCTAAGAAGAAGCATTATAAGCATGAGTTATCTAGCCTAACCAAGGAATTCAAAAATTTGAAAAATAAATTTTCTAACCTAGTTAAATCAAATGATAAATTGTCTAATGATTTGATAACTTCAAATTCCTTGGAAGATCAACTTAAGAAAGCAAATGATAAAAATTAAAAGCTTTCTAAAGATGTCTTAAATTTGAAAAATTCCATTAAGAAACTCATTAAAGGAAAAGAATCTTTGAATAATATTCTTGACTCTCAGAATTCTATAGAGATATACATAGAATTAGATATACTAATGGAATAGCTTCGTTATCATCATCACATAATAATTTTGTTAAAGCCTCAAATAATTATGCTCCTTCTACCTCAAAACAAAATGAGACTCAAGCTTTCAAAGCTAAAAGATCTCAGGTGTCAAACATTTAAGGAAAGTCTTATAAGACTCAGCCTTATACGACACAAAGAGGTAAGCATCATGCTAGGAAAACATAACCTAAACATGCTTACATATACACTAGATACAATACTTATAAGCATATTGCACAATATAATACACCTAGACACATTGCATAAGCCTATCAAAATACACATTGTCATTACTAATGCATGTCTCACACTATGGCTTAAAAGAACTTTAGGAGACACACACCACAATATCAATAAAGGCATGCTTCACACATTAAGAATGCATATCCTCCAAGGAGAAATAATTTTGCAAATTTTGAATAATTATATTTCATGATCAAGGGACTTACCAATAATGTGTGCTTCTATAGAAGACTGCAAATGAACTTGCTTCCTATGGACTATCTTAAAACTAACCAACCTAGACCCAAAAAGGTTTAGGTTTAAAAGAATGATTAAATTGTCTTATGGAGGTGTGCTTGAAGTCCATAAGATAAAAAATCAAATGGTATCTTAATAGTGGATGATGCTCAAGGCAATTCAATAAACTTAATGTTAAGGATAAAGGACATGTTACTTTCGAGGATAATACAAAAGGAAAGATTATTAGCATTGGAGAAATTGGTAATCCTCAATCCTTAGCTATACACTATTTATTGCTTGTTGATGGTCTTAAACATAACTTGGTTAGTATAAGTCATTTATGTGATATAGGAAATAAGGTCACTTTCTATCCTAAGAATTGCTTTGTTAGTAGTCTTGATGAAGACAAAGTAATTTTTAATGATGAAAGATTTTATAATGTTTATGTTATTGATTTGAATAAGATTGATAGTAAAAATATTAAATGCTTGATGTCAATTTCCCATGACACATGTACATGGCATTGAAGGTCAGGACATGCAAATTTTGAGCTATTCAATGATCTTTGTAAACATGAACTTGTGATTGTTTACCTAAGCTTGAATTCACTAAGAATAAACTTTGTGATGCTTTCCAAAAGGGAAAATAATACAAGTCCTCATTTAAGCTAAAAAATGTAGTGTCCACTTCTAGGCCACTTAAACTTATATATATGGATTTGTTTGGACCAACTAGAGTTACTAGTCTCAATGGAATGCACTATACATATGTATTAGTTAATGATTACTCTATATTTACTTGGGTATGTGTTTCTTTACACATAAGAATGATGCATTTAAAGCTTTTAAAAATTTTGCATAAAGAGTTTAAAAAGAAAAAGGTTTTTATATTTCTTCTATTAAAAGTGATCAGGGAACCGAGTTTGAAAATGAATTTTTCAAAACCTTTTGTGATAAAAATGTTATTTCACATACATTCTCTTCTCCTAGAACTCCTCAAAAAAATAGGGTAGTTGAAAAGAAAAAATAGAACTCTTGCAAAAACGGCTAGAAAAATGCTTCATGAGTATAATTTGCCTCTATACTTTTAGGCCAAATTCATTAACACGTGTTGCTACATTTCAAATAGAGTTTTCAAAAGACCAATTTTGAATAAAACTTCTTATGAGCTTTGGAATAGTAGAAAACCCAAAATCTCATATCTAAGAGTATTTGGATGTAAGTGCTTTATATTAAACACCAAGGATAATCTTGAAAAATTTTATTCTAAAGTCAATGAAGGAATTTTCCTAGGCTATTCTATTTTTAGTAAAGCATATAGAGTTTTTAATAAGACAACTCTAGTAGTTGAAGAGTTAATGCATATTGTATTTGATGAATCAAACTCACTTGATCTTAGAAATGATATTTATAGTGTTGATGACCTTTTAGGTAATAATAAGAATGTGGAAACTCAAGAAGAAAATGCTAGTAAGCCTTTGGAACTTGAATGTCCAAGCAAGGAGGACAATGAGGAAATATTTCAACCTACCTTGAAGGATGAAATTCCAAAGGATTGAAAATTCAAGAAAGCTCATCCTCAAGACCTTATTATAGGTGACACTATAAAAGGAGTAACTACTAAATCTCAATTAAATTTTATTATTAATCTAGCCTTCATTTCTCAAATTGAACCCAAAAATATTGATGATGGTTTGTGTGATAAATTTTAATCCTTGTTATACAAGAAGAGTTAAATCAATTTGAGAGAAATAAGGTTTGGACCTTGGTTCCTAGATCGACACATCATCCTATTATAAGTGCCAAATGGGTGTTTATAAATAAAATGAATGAAAAAGGAGTCATAATTAGGAATAAAGTTAGACTAGTAACTAAAGGTTATAATTAAGAGGAAGGCATTGATTATGATGAAACCTATGTAATATGAACCCTAAAAGGGATTCAATGTGCAAGCTGGAGCTAAATAATGAAGAATTCAAGCTAATTAGTTTTTACTTCAAATAAGAAGTTTTCAACAAAGGTATTCGTATTTAACCCTAGAGGATTTAGGAATTTATCAACTTTAGAAGATGGTTATCATTCGAGGGTGAATCATCTTCAAGAGGGAGGAAATAATATAAACCCTAAAAGGGATTCAATGTGCAAGCTGGAGCCAAATAATGAAGAATTCAAGCTAATTAGTTTAATTTCATATTCTGAAATTAATTAGCTTGATATGGATGAATTTTGATTTATTTTTCTATTTTAGAATCAATAAGGAAGATTCAAGAATATTCTAGAAGTTGTAAGAAGATTCAATAATATTTTAGAAAATGTAAGAAGATTCAAGGATATTCCAAGTCAAAGTCAATAAGTCAACAAGTCAAAGACAAAGTCAAATAGTCAATAGTTAAGGGTCAACAGTCAACATCCTACATGGCATGCTTCAATGTTTAGTTGTCATGAGTTGTCATTTTACTTAGTTGTAATGAGTTGTCATTAGTTGTCAATTTTGACTTTTAAAAGATGAGTTGTCATTAGTTGTCATATTTTGAAGGAAATCTCCTTAATTAAGGATTTTCCTATATAAGCATCTTTGGAAATAAGGAAGAAAACCTTTTCCTTCAAGGGTTAGGTTGTTCTCATGCCTATATAAGGGCTAAACATATTTTGGACGAATTTAGGATGTATTTTTTTGACAATTTTAATCAATTAAGTGAGGTTTTTCCTTAACTTTGTTCTTTTAAAATCTTGCAAGTTTACTTGAATTGTTTCACATTTACCTTTCATTATAATTGCTAGGTTAGATTAGACTTAGAATTATGTGATTGTTCATCTTATAGTATCTTGCTTTAATTTAATAAGCAAAGGGTTTAGCTCCATCAACACAACCTATCCTTGATGATCCTTGGGCAAGATTTCAAAGTTGGATGCGCGTTCTATCTCTGTATAGGTAAGGTTTGTATCATTATGCCCCCATTGCAAGGTTAGAAGCTATTAGAGTGCTACTTGCATTTGCATCATTCATGGATTTTAAACTTTATCAAATGGATGTTAAAAGTGCATTTTTAAATGGTTTTATTAAAGAAAAGGTGTATGTTGAACAACCTCCATGTTTTGAAAGCTCTGATTTTCTAAATCATGCATTTAAACTTTTCAAAGCATTATATGGATTGAAACAAGCTCCTAGAGCTTGGTATGAAAGATTGAGCAACTTCTTATTAGAGAAAGGTTTCTCTAAAGGAAAAGTTTATATAACTCTTTTCATAAAGAAATCCAACCATGATTTATTAATTGTTCAAATATATGTTAATGACATTATATTCAGTGCTACTAACCATTTCTTGTATGAGGAATTTTTTAATTTAATGCTATGAGAATTTAAGATGAGTATGATGGGTGAACTCAAATTCTTTCTTGGACAAGAAATCAAACAATGCAAAAATGGAACTTTCATCAATCAAATCAAGTAAGTAAGAGATGTTCTCAAGAAGTTTGGCATGGATGGAGCTAAGATAAGTAAAACTCCAATCAGCACCATAACCAAACTTAACAAAGATGAGAATGGTAAACCGAATGATAAAAAATGATTTAGAGATATGATCGGATCTCTTCTTTATTTAACAACTAGTAGACCCAATATTATGTTTGTTACTTGCTTGTGTGCTAGATTTCAATCTAGTTCTAGAGAGTCTCATTTGAATGCTATCAAAAGAATTTTCAAATATCTTTATGGTCCAATGCATTTAGGACTTTGGTATCCTAGGAGTTCATCTTTGACTTGATTAGTTATTCTGATATGGACTTTGCCAATAATTTACTAAATAGAAAAGCACTTCTAGAACTTGTCAATTTTTAGGACAATATTTAGTTTCTTAGTTTAGCAAGAAACAAGTTTTAGTTCCCTTGTCCACTACTGAAGCTGAATATATTATGGCAAGTCTTTATTGTTCACAAGTTTTATGGCAAAAACAATAGTTATTAGACTATGGTGTAAAACTTGATCACATTCCAATCAAATGTGATAATACAAGTGCTATCAACCCTAGCAAAAATCCTATTCAACATTCTAAAATAAAGCATATAGACATTAGACATTAGACATCATTTCTTTCGTGATCATGTTCAAATTAGTGATATCTTACTTGAATTTATTGATATAAATAATCAACTTGTAGGTATTTTCACCAAACCTCTTGATGAAGAGAGATTGAATTTCATTAAGCATTAACTTGGCATGATTGATGGTTCTAGTTTATCTTGATTTTATGTTTAATTGATGGTTGAACTGTTTTCATGTGAAATCATGTTGTGCTGATTGATTACTTTGATTGATAAATATTTTGATTTTGATCTTAAATTTTTTGTATATGGTCATCGGTTTATATTGGGTTATCTTTTAAAATTTCCTTTTGCATTTTGTCAAAAGAGGAGAAATAATTTGAGTTTGCATGTATATCTAATTAATTTTTTTAATTTTAAAACTCCTTTAAAAAATGTGTTTATGTTAGTGATATATTATATTTTTGTTTAATATAGGGAGAGAAATTTTGTTTAAATTTTTTGCATGCATATTAACATTGTAAGTATGGCTAATTTTGCCATACATCATATATGAAAAAAGGTTTTATTTTGCTTATTTTGTTTATGTATAACATAGATTTTATAAATATTTTATGTATCTTTGTTTTCATTTCCCTTTATATATATCTCTCTTTTTCTTTTTCTTTTTTTGACAAAGGGGAAAAAATATATTTGAGTTTATTATTTGTTATTATAAATGTGTATAATATTTTATTATTGTGTTTATACATGCATAATTTATATATAATTTCTTATTAGGAATTGTTTTGATCTTTGATAAGGCGTGAATATTTTTACAAAGATTTAGTCTATCTTTGCTTTGTTCTTATAGGAATTTTGGTCCCTTTAAGTTCATTTCCCCTTATATCTCTTTCTTTTCCTTTTGCCTTTGTACAAAGAAAAGAACATACGTTATGAATAGTTTCTTTTTTTTTTTTGCTAAGTGCTACATAATTAATTAGCTAACTAAGCTCTATATGATCATATGATAGTTAAGCTCATCTAGCATCAACATTATTTTTATATGTACTATTTTTGTGATGCATTTTAGTGGCATGATATGCATATATGTTTGAAATTATTTCTTCACATTGCCTAACATTTATTTAAATGATCATGTTATCATATTTTATGTTTTTAATACATTTATCATAAGAATGCCATGTTTTTATCCCTCTTGCTATATTTTATGTTGTTTTTATTTTTTTATTTTTTATTTTTTTGTCAAGTGGAATAATCTATAAATTTATATTTCTTATCATATCCATATTTATAGGGGGAGAAATAAAGAAATATATTTTATTTTATTTGGTATCATTATTATTACAAATATTATCGTACACTTTACTTTGTATTATTTTTTATCAAACTCAAAATAAGTTTGTCAAAATCAAAAAGGGGGAGATTGTTAACCTTAGCAATAATCAATCTTAATTTTTTATATTAACAAACTTAATTTTGAGCATTTAATTTTTTTTGTTTAAGTGTGTATAAGTTAGGACTCTATTGGAAGTTAAAATGAAGTATGAATATCTTGGGCTGATTCGACCTTTGAGATTCAAGGCGGCTGTTGACATCTTTAAAGCTTTATAATGAGAAAGTTATATTCTTAAAATTTGAAATAGACATCTTGAGCTTTCTGAAATGAGCTTACTTCTCAAAATCTGAGTTCATTTAGGTATGCAAATATTAAGTTGAAGTCAACGTATGCAATTGCCATTTTAGATTGCATAACTCTTAGTATTTTGGAAATATCTTAAGTTACGAAAGTTTAATTGAGGTGCTTCAAAATGATATGGAAAGCTAAGTTAGATATCTACAACTTTTATGAAGAAAGTGTGGAAAAATTCAAATGTCTCCAATAGCCAATCATGGTTCCAACCCGTGCACAACAATTTGACAACATTACTTTCAATAATTATAAATTATAAATGTTGGATTCAAAATATAGATGTTGGACATATTATTTGCACCTCCAACAGCTATATTTTTTAATTTTTATCTATATAAACGCCTCTAGAGCTAAATGGAAGTTAAGATCTTAATATTCATTAAAGCTCTCAAATTCTCAAATATTCACTCTTTGGTTATAACTCTTGTGAGAGTTGGCTGTGTGTTAGAAATAGAATTTCTCTTCATCTTAAATCTTGGGATAAATTAGTAGGGAAATGAGATTTATTTCTAAAGGAATTTGTTTAAATGTTGTCCAATGAAACACTTGGGATTTAGTTTTTTGAGTGAGCCTTGAAAACTCATGTTGTAAGGTTGTAAAAGTGAGCCATAAAACTCTTATGTAATCTCAATCTTATGAATAAGATTGTAAGTGATTGAAAATCCTAACTTAGGGATAAGTTAGGTGGAGACGTAGGATTGTTATTGAATTTGAACTCCTTAAATCATTGTGTTCTTCATTCTTTGTTCTCAATATTCTTTCAATTCTTGCAGAGAAGTATTTTTTTTAATTCTGATTTTTATTTAATATACCTATTCACCCCCCCCCCCCAAGGCTTTTTCAAATTATCAATTCAAGAAGATTAAGTTATGATTAATAAAGCTAGCTATCAAAGGCTGGTGGGAATACTACTTTACTTTTTTTTATATTAAACCAAACATTGCATATACAATGAGTGTTATAAGTCAATTTACGCACTCAGAGAGGAAAAAGCATATGGAAGTTGTGTATCGAGTATTGAGATATCTGAAATCGTCTATGGGTAAAAAGGTTATGTTTTAGAAGAAATAAGGACTGTGGAATTGTTGGATATGCTAATGCAGACTATTTTGGAGATCGAACTAATCGTAAGTCAACATCCGAGTACTTTACATTTGTTTGGAAGAATCTTGTCACTTGGAGAAGCACAAAACAAAAAGTCGTAATAAGATTGAGTGCTGAAGTTAAGATTCGAGGCATGACTCATATGGTGTGTGAGTTGCTATGGATAAAACACATTTTACAAGATATGGGTCTAAGGCATTTGAAATCTGTAATGTTATATTGTGACAATAAGTCAACTATAACAATTGCGAATAACTCATTCCAATATGATTGGATTAAATATGTGGAGGTTGACCAACACTTTATCAAAGATCACCTCAATCAATCTTCCATTTGTAATTTCTCAAATTCAGCTAGCAGATATTCTAACAAAGGCGGTATCAGAAAAAATATTTTACAGCTCACTTAATAAGTTAGAATGATTGACATACACTTATCAACTTGAGAGGAAGTGTTGAAATGAGCTAAGGAAAGTCAAATTACAAAGATTTAATTGAGTAATTGTATATCATTATTTTAGGAAATTAGATTTCACAGTTAGTTTAGAGCAATTAGTGTGTATAATTATTATATTCCATATGTAGATGATTATGATGTATGTACAAGGATATAAGCAAACTTGTGAATAAGGTACAACATTCCATTCTATATCTCTTATTCTTTCTTGAACTTTGCTCTACGCTATATTGCTTCTTTATTAAATAAAATTGCCAAATAATTATTTATGTAGTTTTGTAATATATAAGTTATGTTGTAATATGAATTTACTTGTATCTATAATTATACAATAGGGTTAAATGCAACTTTACACTTATTGAAATTTGGATATTAAATTTTAATTTATTTCTTTTTTGTCACTAAATTTTAATTTTATTTCAAAAAGGGTATTGTAAAAATTTTTTAGTCCACTAAATTTCTCTGAAAACTATTTTAATCCATTAATCTCTTTATCTTTTCAATTTGGTCCATAAATTATACAAAGTTTAAAAGTTTACTTCTCCTAAACTCTGATACCACTTAAAATAAGTATGGTCTTTCTAGGCAAAATCAAAATGATTTTTAAACTTTTTATTATTTCCTATAAATGTATATAAAATATGCACACACAAAAAAAAAACTTTAATTTTTTATTAAAATAGTAATTATAAATTATTTAGCTACTAAAATTTTTTTGAGTGATTAATATGAAATAAAATAGAAGTTTGGTATATAAAAAAATACAAATTAAAATTTGATATCTGAATTGAAATAAAATTAAAGTTCGGTATCTCCGATACATTTAATGTTTATATAATTGAATTTAATTCTTTAACATTGTTAATTTTGGACAGAATAAAAAAAATAAAAATATGTAGACATATAAATACCCGCCGCAACGCAAGGGAAGTCCTCTAGATACACATGGAATATAAATATTTGATACACATCATATATATACTACAACCGTACTTTACACATTTATTTAATAACTTACCTTACATATTTTGTGAAAGAGAAGCAAAATACACATAAAACATATACAAAGTTTGCATTAGCTCTATAGCTAGTGATAACATTCTGGAGGGAAGCCTTGAGGGAATCGCTTACTGTCAGTGCAGTAATTGTAAACCATATAATTCTTACGCACCCATTTAAGCCTTTTTAGGGTTGCTGGATCCAATTCTTGTCCTAGCCATTTATGATTAGCCGAGCAAAGATGTTTGCCCAAAGACCAAATGCATGCCTCAGCTCTGAAGTTCCTGTAAGAGGCAGTAAATGGAGCTTGCGTCCAATCAGTCTTTATAAGACCACCTCTTGTTGCCCACTCATCTGCATTCCATAAGCTTGAGTATATTTTCATCTGTTTCTTCTTCGGAAATGGTACACCAACTGACTCCAAGTTCTTGAATTCTCTTATTGGTATACCATCTATTGAGAAGCTAAATAATAACATAAAGTTTAATCGATTAAAAGAATTCATATTAGAGTGATCTTTTTTATTTGTTCAGGCAGAAATTAATCAGAAAATATTTAAAATCAAATTCTTACATGCTCTGTGTATGAAACACAAATAGAAGAAACAGAAACCAAATAGATTAACCTCAATTAATTGCAATTCCCCAATAACCTGACTATATTATTAATTTTAGAAAATAAATTATCATTTTTATTTTAATAGAATTTAATTTTTCCTCAAAAGAATTATAAGACAATTTGAAATATCATTTTCTAATTTAGTTCATTTATAGTTTTTTAAAAAAATTACATTTATAACTAGGTATGTTCATTGAACGAGTCTGAATATATTCAAACAGAACTCATTAATATTGATTTAAAAAAAAATAAATACATCATGTCCGCCTATTAATATAAAAAATTGAAAAAATAAATACATATTATACTTTTATATGTAAGAAATAAATTATATATAATATATATTAAAAAATAAAATTTTAAGTCGGGCCAGACCAGAGTTCAACATATGATGAGTGAATCCGGCGAGTCCTCCAGGGTTTTGCTACGACACACTATTAGTGTTTGAAAAGAATAGGAAATTGCAAGAATTTCAAGCCCATGTTCTATAATAATATGGATTTTTATATAAATATATCAAAAATTAAAAAAACTTTGAAAAAAATTATTGACCGTAAAAATTTTTATAAATATTTTTATAAAATTAATTTTTTTTTAAATATAACTAATTCATTTGTTACCTTTATTTTTAGGGTTATTTTTTTACTTTTTACCTTTTTCTTCAACATTTTATTTTTTTTAACAATTTTTTATTTTATATTATTTTCATTTATTTTTTTTCAATATTTTTTACTATCTTCATCTTTTTTTTTTTACTCAACATTTTTTTTCTAACATTATTTTTTAAATTTTATGCTAAATATTTGTTTCTTTTTTTATAGTACTATATTTATGTTTTTTTATTCTCATCATTTTTTTCTATTGTCTTAATCTTTTTTTCTCAACTTTTTTTTGTTCAACATTATTTTACTTTTAAGATACTATCTTCATTTTATTCTCAATTTTATTCTTTTTTTTTTTTGCTATTTTTTTCTATTACGATGTTTTTTTTTAAAATGAGTAATTATAAACTAAACATCTTCAATTATTACTAAATCAAGCAATAAATATTTTCAATTATTGTAACAATAATAAATAAATAAAATTTTTTATTTTTATATTTGTAAAAAATAAGGATTTTTTTACTTTAATTTCTTTATTAAAATGTCTAACAACTTCTTTTTTAAAAAAATTATTTGATATATATTGATTATCAATATATAACAAGTTTATAATACTTATGATGTATTTTTAATATAAAAAAATAAAGTTGAAAAAATAAAAAATAAAAATCAACAAACCGGAAAAAAAAAAACTAAAAATAACAATTGAAACAACAAATCAACAACAATTTATGTAGTTGATTGTTGTTTCTTTTTGTTTATTTTTATTTATTTCTCTTATTTTTTATTTTTACTGATTTTTATTTTTTTATTATTAATAACAAAATTAAGGATATAAATAAAATTTTTATTAATGATAAAAATAATAATTTTTTATATATCTCATAATTTTTTTGTTATTTTTTTATTTTCAACAAAAATCAAAAATATAAATAAAGAAAAACAATAAAAACAATTGAAACCTACAACAAAAACAACAAAAATCAATTAAAACCAACAAAATTTTACAATTGTTCATTGTTGATTTTTATTTTTTTCATTTTTTTTATCATTAATAATAAAATTTAGACCATAAATATAATTTTTACTTTTACTAGTATAAAAAATAAAAATAATAATTTATTTGATATAATTCATAATTTTTATTGTTATTTTTTATTTTTAACAAAAATCAACAAATATAAACAAAGAAAGATAATAAAAACAATTGAAACCTACAATTGAAAACAACAAAAAGTCAACTAAAATCAACAAAAATAACAAAATTTTACAGTTATTGATTGTTGTTTATTTTTGTTCTTTTTTCAGTTTTTTCATCATTAATAATAAAATTAAGACCATAAATATAATTTTTACTTTTATTAATATAAATAATAAAAATAATAATTTATTTGATATAATTCATAATTTTTTTGTTATTTTTATTGAAAAATAATTATTGAAAACTGTAGATAATTTTTTGTTTGATTAGCTTAATTTTTATAGTCTAAGTAATAGTAAGTTTCAAAATAAAAACAATTGTTATTTAGAATATAAAATTAAATTATTTAAAACATAAAAATCAAATAAATATATACAATAAACTTAAATTAAAGATGACTTTAAAAATAATAAATAGGCAAAAAAAAAGAATTACAAAAAAGGGAAAATAAAATAAAATAAAAAATAAAAAGATGAAAAAAATAAAAACACAAAGAAAATGCCAAAGTTGGTGCACCTTTCAAACATGGACTAAAATCTTAACAAAATTGAAAGCCAAAGAAACAAAACAAAAAAGAAAAAATGTGGACAACCACGAATGATATTAAGTGTGTTAAACAAGACATTGAATGAAATTTCCTTATAATAATAGGCAAGGTGGCCACTAACACAATGCCACCACAAACCACAGGGCTGAATTATGTTAAAGGGTAGCATTTTGTAATTATAAAGGCATTTTAGATATTTCATAATTATTTTATGTTATGAAATTTTAAAAGAGTGATAGGTGGAACATATTAATGTCTCCTCCTACCACTCTTCATTGTGCTCTTTATACTTTTTAGTGGGAGAGTGACTAGTCATTAAGTGCCTTGGGCCAGAGATCTAGTCACTATAAATGTTGGGTGTGTGCACTCCTCTTAAGTAGGTTCCTCCCTGCTTACACCTTAGGAAGCATAGTGTCTGAATTGATGTACTGATCTATTTAATAAATAACAGAAGTAGCCCCATTACATTCATTCACTGTGCCTTGTCGATTTTGCTTGTGCTTGTGCTTGTGCCTATAATTATGCGTGTGGCTTGCTCTTGCCTTATGGGCTACTATGTTGGCTTTGCGATCTTGACTTGGATATTAATGAACTACTCTTTATGCTTTTATAGAATTACTAGTCTGTCCATAAGGCTGGCTTACTAAAAAGTATTCTAGACAAGTGCAGCACGGTCCCTTTTTGTGAAGCTTTTACGAGCCTGTGACATTTGGTATCAAAGCATTATTTGCTCTTCAATTATGGTAGGTGTGCCCTAAAATAAATAATTTTAAAAATGCGCACATTGAGGCGCTAGAGAAAAGGGTGGAGACATTTGAGGCTGCGGTAGCCAAAGTGAGCCCACTATAGAATGTCTTGAATAGAATCGAGTTGTTCAATGTTATAATAACTAAAGCAGATGTTATTGAGAACATTATAAAGAGAGTTAATTCTCTTGAGCCAGTGTTGGCTAGATTAATTCCTCTCAAGGGGTGGCTAATAAAGCTTGAGGCTCCCCCTCATGTAGACCCTTTGAGGAGTGGTAATGAGGATGTATTGAAAGATTGGCTAGAGAGCCTAGTGTCTCGCATAGAGACTCTTGAGAAATTACCTGATGAGATCTTAGAGAGCCATAAGAACATGGGTGAAGCTTTTGATGCTTTGACTAATTATGCAAAGGAAGCTATTTAATCCTTGTGTCAAGATGTATAAACAATTAGAGAGAAAGTGGATGAAAGTGCCAACATGGGTGGATTTGGAGTTATGCCTATGGGGAGAACCAAAATCCTATAGCCCAATCCCTTTAAAAGTGCCCCTGACTCATGCCTTATCAATAACTCCTTAACATGGAACTCTATTTCGAGGCAATGAAGATTGATTCGAATGAATAGCGATTGAGGATTACACCCATGTACCTCATGGATGATGCAAAATTTTGGTGGCGGATCAAAATAGAAGGTATAAAAGCTAGCAGGTTCTTTGTAACCAGCTGGGAGGATTTTAAGCAAGAACTAATAGCCCAATTCTATTATGAAAATGTGGGGTTTAACACCCATGCCCAGTTAGATGAATTGAAACATATAGGTTCTATTCAAGATTATGTCCAGCAATTCTTAGCATTAATTCTTAATGTGTCGAACATGGCTAAAACCAATTGAGTGCATCATTTCATGGCTGTGTTGAAACCGTGGGCCAAGAAAGGTAAAAAATGTTAAATCAGTCATCTCAGCAGTGGAGAGTTTAGATGATTACACAGAGAGTGGAAATAAAAGAAAATTCAATCCCTTCATGGAAGGAAATAGCCCTACTACCAAATGGGTAAGAAATTCCCAAGAAATTACTGATCGACTAGCATCACAAACTGGGAATTTATAATTTAAAAATTAAAATTTTGGTAAGATGGAAAGGAGATTCAAAAATATGGGAAGGGGAGAAAGAAATTACTCTAACTTTTGTGATAGGAATTTTGGGCAATGCCTGACAAAGCCTCCAAGGCTTAAGAAGCCTATGAGGAGAAGCACCCTAAACATTAAGTGCTTTTTATGTAGTGGACCTTATCAAGTGGTAGAATGCCCTCATCAAGGAGTTTTGAATGTCATCAGGACTACACAACATGAAGACATGAAAGAAAGCCCTCAAGCGAGGGAGGATGAACCAGCTATGATGGGAGCCCTTAGGCATTTGAATACCTTAGAAAGACGGACAGTGCAGCCAAAGGAAAAAAGACCCAAGGGATTGATGTATGTGAACTTCATTATACAAGGTAAACTTTTTCAGACTCTCATAGATATAGGAGCTATATATAATTTTATGACAGATACGGTGGTCGCTCGACTAGGGCTCAAGGTGGACAGAGATGGAGGAACAATGAAAACCATCAACTCTCAAGCCAGAGAAGCAGTTGGTATAACTCAAGAGGTATCATGTAAATTGGGAGCATGGAGTATAAATGTGTTATTCACGATAGGTCCAATGGATAACTTTGATGTCATTATAGGGTTGTATTTCTTAGCACAAACTAGAACCATCCCCATTGTTATAACCAATTGCTTATTAATATTGGGAGAGAGCCCATGTCTAATCCTAGTTACAATGAGCCCAATTTATAAAAAGAAGATATTATCGGCCATGCAATTTAAGAAAGGTGAAAAAACTTATGTAGCAACTCCATTTGGGGCCAAGGACCAACTAGATAAGGGGATCCCTAAACAACTCGAGGCAATATGTTGATGTGATGTACGATAAGCTGCCATAAACTTTACCTCCGAGAAGGGGAATTGATTACAAGATAGAATTACTTCTAGGTACAAAGCCTCCAACAAGAACTCCTTATAGAATGGCTCCTCTTGAGCTAGCCAAACTAAGAGAATAGCTAGATAAATTACTCGATGTGGGATTTATCCGCCCTTCCAAGGTCCCTTGTGGTGCTTCGATGCTTTTCCAAAAGAAATAAGATGGGAGTTTACGATTGTGTGTTAATTATCGAGCTTTGAACAAAGTCATGGTGAGGAATAAATATCCTATCCTTCTAACAGCTACCTCTTTAATCAATTAGGACAGACCAAGTACTTCAATAAGTTAGATCTAAGATCAGGTTATTACCAAGTCCACATTGCAAAAGGAGATGAACCAAAAACTACATGTGTAACTCAGTATGGTGCATTTGAATTTCTTATAATGCCTTTCAGGCTAACCAATGCTCCTACTATTTTTTGTACTTTTATGAACCAAGTGTTTCATGATTACTTGGATAAATTTGTGGTGGTGTATATAAATGACATTGTGGTTTATAGTACCATTTTAATAAAATATAAACAGCATCTTTGCCTAGTCTTTAAGAAATTGAGGCAGAACCAGCTATATGTAAAGCAGGAGAAATGCACTTTTAGGCAAACTACCATAAAATTCTTAGGGCACATAGTGGAATAAGGTTGTATCCGTATGGACTCGAGGAAAGTTAAAACAATCCAAGAATGGAAACCACCTGCTAGTCTTACAGAATTCCATTCCTTCTTAGGACTTGCCAACTACTATATGCGGTTTATGAAAAGTTATTCAGAGAAAGTACTTCCATTAATAGAATTACTAAAAAAGAGTAGTAACTAGAAGTGGACTAGTAGCTATTAAGAAGCATTTGATGAAGTGAAGAAGTTACTTCTTAAAGATGCAGTATTAGCTATACTAGACATGTTAAAGTCCTTTGAGGTGCAAACTAATGTTTCTGATTATGCTCTTAGTGGGGTGTTAATGTAGGATAACCATCCTATAGCCTTTGAAAGCCGAAAATTAAGTGAAGCATAATGTCAATATACAACTCATAAGAAAGAGCTATTGGCAATACTTTATTGCTTAAGAACATGGAGGCATTATTTATTAGGGTCAAAATTCTGGTGAAGACTGATAACACCGTGGTCAACCACTTCCTAACCCAATTAAAATTGAATCCAAGACAAGCACCCTAGCAAGAACATTTGGCTAAACTTGATTTTCATCTAGAATATAAAATTAGGAAGAATAATAATGTAGCAGAAGCATTGAGCCGAAAGATAGAATTGGCGATGGTAAAACAGTTAGCTTACTTGTACATGAGTCGAGTGGCGACCTCCATCTGGGACCAGATTAAGCATAACTTGGAAAAAGACCCACAAGTTATTGCTTTAATCAACCTGGCAAAGTAAAGGAAGACTAGACAATTCGTTTGGGAGAATGATCTCTTAATGGCGAATAGGTTTCGATTATATGTACCAAAAATTGGAAACCTAAGGAAGTTGTTACTTCAAGAATGTCATGATACATTATGGGTTGGTCATCCTGGATGGCAACGAACACTGGCACTTTTAGCATAGAATTATTAATGGCTCAAAATGGAAGATGATATGAGGATGTACACCAAGACTTGCCTAATCTAGCAATAGGACAAGGTTGATAGACAAAAGACTACGGGTTTGTTGGAACCCTTGCCATTCCCTAATCAGCCTTGGGAGAGTATGTCACTAGACTTCATTATGGGTTTATCATAAGTAAGGGAGTACAACTCTATCTTGGTGGTGGTTGATCGGTTCTTTAAATATAGCACCTTCATCCCAATGCCAAAATTTAGTTCCTCAGAAGACACAGCTAGAGCCTTTTTTAAACATATAGTAAAGTACTAGGGAGTACCTAAAAGCATTATCAATGACCAAGATGGGCAGTTTCTAGGAACCTTATGGGCAAAACTCTTTCGACTTCTTGGCTCATGCCTATATATGTCTACCAATTATCATCCATAAACAAATGGATAAAAAAAAAAGAGATTCAATAGCCTCTTGGAGGAATATTTGAGGCAATTTATTAGCTCTAGCCAAAAGAATTAGGCATCATTGTTGAATGTATTACAATTTTTTTTTAACTCACAAAAAAGCTCTAGTACTAACAAGAGTCCTTTTGAGATTGTTATAGGTCAACAACCTTTTTTACCTTATTCACTAGAGGGTCCATACAAAGGGAGAAACCCAAAGGGATATAACTCCTTCAAGGAGTGGAGGCAAAATAAAGAAATAGCTCAAGCACATTTGGCGAGAGCAACACAAAGAATGAAGTACTAGGCATATTTGAAGCGCAGGCCATAGGAGTTCCATGTTGGAGACAAGGTGTTGATAAGCATACTTCCAAAATAAGTTCATATATGCAACAAAGATTACAGACTATTAAGGAGATTTGAAGGGCCTTTCCCCATTATTGCCAAAGTAGGGTCAGTTGCCTGTAAAGTAGAATTACTAGAAGGACTTAACATACATCCAGTTTTCCATGTGAGCAACTTATAACTTTATCATTTAGATGAAGAAGACACTAGCAAAAACTAAACTAAGAGACCTTCAATTTCCAAGTTTGAACCAACAATGAAGATTGTGGAAGAAATTCTAATAGAGAGAGTAGTCGCTTCTAATCGACACAGATACAGGGAGTACTTAGTGAAGTGGAAGGACCAATGCGAAGAAGAGAACAACTAGGAGAAGGAAGAGGACCTTAAAGCTTTCAAGTACAAGATTGATCAATTCATTAAATCATAGTCGACGAGGGCATCAACCGCTTGAGTGGGGGAGAATGTCAAGGGGTAGCATTTTATAATCATAGGGGCATTTTAGACATTTCATAACTATTTTATTTTATGTAATTTCAAGAGAGTGATGGATGGAACATATTGATGTCTTCTCCTACCACCCTTCATTGTGCTCCTTATGCTCTTTAAGGGGGAGTGACTAGTCATCAAGGGTCTTGGGTCGGAGATCTAGTCATTATAAATGTTGGGTGTGTGTACTCCTCTTGAGTAGGTTCCCCCTGCCTACACCTTAGGGAACATAGTATTTGAATCGATGTACTGATCTATTTAATGAATAATAGATATAGCCCCATTACATCCATTTACTGTGCATTGTCTATTGTGCTTGTAGTCTAAAATCATGCGTGTGGCTTGCTATTACTTATTGGGCTACTATATTAACTTTGCGATCTTGATTCGAATACTAATCAACTATTCTTTGTGTTTTTACAAATTTACTAGTCTGTCTTTAAAATTGACTTGTTAGAAAGTATTCTAGACAAGCACTGCATGGTCTCTTTTTGTGAAGTTTCTATGGGGTCATAACCAATTACACGTACAAGTGCCAAAAAAGCAACACGTGCCAACATAGTCGCAAGAAAAAGCTACACTTGGCCATTAGCAGTACCCTAAATTCGCAATCAAACAATTACCTCCACTATCCATGAAATATATATTTTAATGGTGGGAATAAAATTTAGTTTTTAAAAGATGTATTATCTTCTTCTCAAGATATATTTTATATTGATATTTATTAAAGAACGATAAGTTTTTTTAGAATATAAATTAATTTAATTAGCTCAAATATTATTCTCTTTTTACAATACCACTTAAAGAAAAATAATTTCCATCAGTTATTAATAAAAATTGAATTTTATTTTCACTATTTAATTATATAAAATATTTATATATAGTAAAAATGCATTATGGATTCGTCTTTGCTTATCAGCAATAATTAGAATTAATTTCTAATATACAATACGACCAAAATGATACTTTCACTGATTAGTTGGTAGATTAAGTCCAAATACGAGAGATGATTATGAGGTTATTATATATATCCTTAAGAATAGTGAAATAAATAAAGTAAAAAGAAAATATACTAACACAATGCAGCGAGGATTCCAGAGAATGGAGTAAGTGTGAAAATCTGCAGTGGGATCGAACCATAGGTGGAATTGTTGCTCTCTGTCACCTTTGCCATTGGTGTAGACGTTTGTATGAACTGTGTAAGGATCACCACTCAAATTTCCCAGGAATTCGAAGTCTATCTCATCCCAAGAGTACCCTGCTGACTTCATCTGAAATATGATTAATTTTATATTAAAAAAATCAAAATATATACTCTCTGGTCAGATTAAGTAAATAGAAATAAATTAAATTTTCATACACGTTTTTGTATTATACATTTTATTTACATCATTTATATATTATTTAAATCTCTTATATTGTTTATGTAAATCACTTTCCAATAATGGGATGAAAGGCTATACATATAAAAGAAGGGAAAAAGCTGGGCAGTTGATCAGCCCATGAAGTTGCATACATACATAATAGGAAGTGACGGTGCCAGCAGAGTTGCCAGTGACAAGCTTGAGCTGCATATCAATTTTGCCAAAAAGATACTCTTTCTTTGATTGAAAGCCTGAACCTGAAGCCTTGTCAAGAGAAAGAGTAAGAATCTGACCATTGTTGAGTATCTTTCCCCTACCATTTCCCCAACTCACATCAAATTGTTGGTAGAAGTTGCCACCAGACGCAGCGCCGAACGACCCAATTACCATAACTGAGATTATGACAATAAGCATATTGCTATTTGATCTAAAAGAAGAAGAAGAATAAGCCATTGATACACAAGTGAAGCTTGGTTTCTCTGGAGGAGGTGTTGTTTGGGTGATAATTGTAAGCAATATTGGATAAAAAGAGACAAAAATGATTTTGGTTCTTTTTTTTCGTTTTTATGATTACTAGTGTCAAATTGGATTGTCCATTTCTAACTGAATCAAGAAGATGAAATTAATTGCATTATTCGATTTTGACTAGTATTACTCACATTAGTTGTCTTTATATATGACGACTTAGTACTTCATATTTAGACAACTAAATATACAAATGTTTTTATTGTTATTTTTTTCCTCAGATATTTATTTAAATTTTATCTTTTCTATTAATTTAAAATAGATTTTCTCATTCTAATTTATTATATTCAGTAAATAATTTTTAAAATATTACAATTCCTACTCATGAAAAATAGAAAATATTTATTCAACAAAATTTGTTATTGAATAAATTTTTCTATTTATTATTGTCGCTATTGTTGTTGTATTTCAAGCAAACGGCTATCTACAATAATACATTTTTAAAGTATGTATAATTCCAGTCAATAAAAAAAAAGAAATATTTATTTAATAAAATTCATTATTACTATTTCAAACAACAAATTTTGATATGAATTGATTTTAATAATGTTGGAATTTTTATATAATTATTCTAATATTCGATGTTTATAAAAAAATTCAATTGATTCACGGAAGGTTAAGTAATTAAATAATATAATTTATTTTAAAATATTAATAAATTAATACTCTTTATTTTCTCCTTTTTATTTTAAAAAAATTAATAAATTCAAATCAAATTGGATAAAGTTCAAATTTAATATTTTATTTTAAAAAGTTTTGAATGTCCATAATACAAATTTATTTCTCTTTGGTGGCATCTATTTTCTATTTATAATAACGAAGAAAAAAACAGAAGTGAAACAAAACGAAAATCAGTTTGGTTACTTCACGCCTAGGTACTTGGTTAAAGCTGCGAACAGCTGGAAATATCAGCAAAAATCAATGAACTGAAATAAAAGGTCTAAGGTTGCCACATTTCTTTAATTTCCTATACTACTATATAACAATAGATACTTTTTAAAATTTCTTTTTTTAACAATTGGATGTGAACGAGCATCCAACTCATTACCTTAATTTTATAATATTTATCATTCGAGTCAATGGATGATAAAAGAGGACCTTCAATTTTACGAAATCCTATCAATTACACCTTTTGAATGAGAATATTGATTTCAAACTGTTGGTCGAGTGTGTAAAAAATAATAATAATAATCTATCCAAAAAATCATTTTCACGGACAAATAAATATTTATAAATAATTATTAATATTTATAGATTTAAATAGTAAAAAATTTACATTTTCATTATTTTTTCTTTATAGATTTATCTTGCTCGAACTTTGAATTAATCAAAATTTTTGTAACTACTGAATATCAAAAACATCAAATTTAAAAAATAAAGATTTATAAATTAATAATTAAATGTTAGAATTAATTATGTCTGGTAGAAGAAGTAATCTACTAATTATATACTTTTAAATATTGAAATTATAAAATTATCAATTTATAAAATTAGAAAAAAAAAAAAGGGTTATCAGAAGAATCTTTATAAAACAAAATAAAATATCTTCTCTTCTAAATAGAGGAATCGAACCGAGTTAAGTTGAGTTTTTTCACACTTAATTCATTTATAATTGAATTAAGTTCTAGTCGAATTTTTTATGATAATTAATATTTACAAGCTATTTATGAGTTTAAACGAATCTAAAAATATTTTTAAAATATAAAATATAAATGAAAACTATACATTAAAAATTGAAAAAAAAATTATTTACTAAATAAATTATAATATACTTAATAAAAATTGTGGTTTTATTCTAACATTATATCTTGTAAAATATTTGTTACAATAAAAATTTATATATTATATATCTAAAATTAAATTATTAAATATTAAAATTATAAATTAATTCATAAATGAGCTAAAATTTATATAATTTAATTTAATTTAATTTCCGCTCGAGCTGAAGACAAAACTACTTGCGAGCTCAGTGATTTACAGCCAAAATCCATCTAATAATACTACAGAAGCAATGGGGGCAACAGAAATCCAAAAAGAGTGCTATGTGCCGCCACCTCAACTTAGTACTTCGCCGCCTTAGTGCCCACAGGTTTGGTTACGAACCTAAAATCTACTCCAATATTACCAGAAAAAAATTGGCTGTTACTTAGACTACATATGTTGTCTTATTATTATTATTTGGGAGAGAGGACTATATATGTTGTCTTATTAGACCATTATACCTTGTAAATATTATCTTTGTTTCACTTTTCCTTTCCCTTACATTTTTTTTGGTCATATTAGCTATTATGACGTATAAAGTTTAGATGTTATTTCTCTAAATTGTTTATATTTAATTAGTAAAAAAAAAAAAAAAAGAAACACATAACCATCAAGAATCTAATATAATTATTATTTTATTTAGACATCAATTTCTCAAAAATTGTTTATATTTATTATTTTTTAAACAATACATAACCAGCATGAAAATAATGTAATTACAATTTTTTACTGTTCATATATGTATATTTATATAAATAAATTAAAGTTAACATTTTTAATTATGATCATTAATTAATTCTTTTATTTCTGTACATATAATATGTATTAATAATTATAATTAAATAAAAATTAATTTGATAATTTTTAGTTCCATTTGTAAAGATATACATATATATACCAAAAAAGAAATTCTTAAAAATAATATAATTGAAATTTTATCATTATCAGTTTAATATATTAATTTTTATTAATTAAACAAATAATTAATTCTTATTATATGGTCTCTATATATATATATATTAAACTCGAGTGCTGTTATTTATGAAAATTTGAATTTATTGGTCACCTTACTAAAATTTATTGGTAATTATTCAATGTGAAAACACCATTTCTTGAATAAGATGAATGCGAAGTAGGTTTGCAAAGTCAGGTGACTTGATTTCGAAAAGGATAGTACGTAGTTAAAAGGCAAAAGGGTTCTTTTTAATACATCACGGACTCAACTAAAAATGATGTGTGGATATATGAAATAATCACAGTCGAATTCATAGTATAACTGGATTCATGATCATGAATCCATGATACTACTGAGAGATTGCAGAATTGTCACATGAAAAGGCCTAAAGAAAACCAGATCGACCGCTGCATGCATGTATCTAATTATCTGTCAGTACTTCCTTTTTTTTTTTGAGAGCTACCCATTTACTACACTTTCTAATTTCCTATGTTTTTTCTGTGAGTTGATTGATCCAGCTTTCTATATCATCAACTTTCCACTTCAGATGCCTCAACCCCCCCAACCCTTGGCTGTTTGTTGGTAGAAAAGGGGGGAAAAAGGTAAAATATATTTCAATTTCAGCAAATTCAATCTAATTGTTAAATTTTAGCAAAATAATTTGGCAATAATGTTTTTTTTTTTTTTTTTACCAAAAACAATGTATTTATTTGACCAAAAATTTTTAACAATTTTATACATTTTCAATCGGAGATATGCAATTTCAATTGGAATTACAAAATTTTAACAAGAATTTCCTCTTTTTTATTTTTATTCCTTTTTTATTTTACAGAGTTTGGATGTCCAGTTAACAGTTTTATGCTGAAAGTTTATAAACTTTAATTAATCTAATACTAGATTTGCACCTGAACGAGAGAAAGAATAAACAAAAAAAAAATATATTGACTTGCAGTATAAATTGTTTGGATTTTATAATATCATTTCAATTGTTTGAATAATAAATGTGCATCTAATCTACTCCAATGCTCGAAATGAGTTTGACTACAAAATTCTTTGATGGTATCCACACTAAGTAATACAAGAAAAGAAGGTAAATGCTAAAAGGACAACTAAAATAAAAGCAAGCGCCAAAAGGCACTTTTAATATGCTCCAATGCCTTAAAATGAGTAAGAGTATCCACATGAATCCTCTGGCGTCCATGCTAAATAATATGAGAAAGGTGAGGGAATACTAAAAAGGACCATGTCAAAAGCTGCTTTATTTACTCCAAAAGCTCTAAAAAGAGTATCAGTATCCAAAGGACTTTTTCAACGATATCCACGCTAAGTAATATAAGAAAGGCATTACGCTAAGTAATATAAGAAAGGCAAGGGAATACTTAGATAAGAAAGGAAAGGACATCAATAACTCAAAAAAAATTATTTTGATACTCAGAATTTGATCCATTTATGCTCAATTCCTATGAGTTTTGTTTAGCAAATTCTCTCTGAATTTCAACGTGAAAGTTAGCTCTTCACTTGGTAAAAATACACTCTCAACATAATATCGTTAATGATACCTCTGACTCTACAAATTGCAAATAAATGATAGTCATGAAAACCAAAATTAATGAGATTCACTGAATGTGATAAAGTGATGAATTTTCAAAATTATAATGTACTTCTTATACAATCATCATATTAAAACTAACTTCATCATGTTTTTAGGAGTTGCAATCATAGCAGTCAAATTCAAAAGAAGGTACATCCAATATATGAAATCAGCACAAGCACCACCATGTTCCCATACAAGAGAGTTGATATACTCATGGTGCGCTCCAATCCCACATTGGCCACTGCAAATCAAGTAGAGCCCTCATCTACTTTGGGACAGTAAAATTCAAAATCAACCAATAAAAATCCAAAATTGTTAGACATTACATTTTCAAATCACAATTTGCTGAACACTGCATAGTAGTTATAACACATACTTTCAATCCAATTTGCTAGACACTACACAGTACTTATAGCACTTTTAAAACAACTTGCTAGATGCTTTATAGGACCTATGGCATGTTCATACACACTTTTTCCTACACGCTCCATATGACCTATAGCATTTTAAATAACATTTTACTATACACTACACATTAGTTATAGCATCACATCACTAAATGTTTCATAGGAAATATAACGAAATTCATTATTACAATTAGCTAGACACTACAAATAGTTATAGCATCACATCGCTAAACGTTCCACAGGAAATATAGCAAAATTTATCAAATCATAGTCACTAAACATTCCATTGGAAATATAGTGCAATTAGTTAGATACTACACAGTAGTTATAACACTGTATTTCTAAATGTTCCACAGGAAATATAGCAAAATTCACCAATCACAGTTCATTAGATGTTCCATATAAAATAGAGTGAAAATTTTACTAAACACTACATAGTGGATATAGCATTCTATTTGATTTTTCATGGTAACTAAAGCATCTATCATGAGTTTGCAATCAACTATAGATAAGAGCTCTAAAGTACATAGGAAAGTATCTTAACTCTTTACTTTGAAATTGTGTGCGTATTAGCTTTGCTGCAATTTGTTAAGCAAACAGGGGCAAAATGGGGCAACTGTAAGCACCCAATTTCAGGATGATTAAAGTGTGGATGTAACAAAGGATACGATGATGATAATTTATTACAAATAGGTTTTTAGATTTTGATTTTTCAATCTCAGGGCTTAGTTGCAACTTTCTAAGGACCTAATTACATATTTTCGATCAGTAACTTATAATTCTAATCAGAATTGCACATTTCCTGTCCAAAATGTATAATTTTAATAAAAAAATGCATAATTTCTATCAGAATTATGTATTTTCAATCGGAAAGAATTGCACACCTACGGGCTTCATTCCCAAATTTTTAAAATGTATTTTCTTGAGTTTTGATTTGTTTAAAATAAATAAAAAATAAAAAGAAGATAATTTTTTGTTTTTTAAGTGATAATTGTGCGTTACCACTTTCTTTTTAAAATAAAAGCTCAATTTTATCTACTGTGATTATCACAGGAGATGCAATTTCTTTTTAAAAGCTTACAAGTTTTAATTGAAGAGGAGGCTCTCTTTTCTTTTTTTTTAAAAAAAAAGCTTTACACAAATTAGGTTTTCCTTTACGTTCTTTTAATCAAAAGTGTTCTTTAAAGAAACAATAGAGCCTAAGAATCAAAAAAAGATCTAACAAACTCTATTCAACACAGTGAATCAAATAATCTTTGAGGAGAATCAATAATGCATCCACTATCTTCATCCTCTTCTTTTCTTATTTTTATTTGTTTTATTTTTTAATTTGTTTTGTTTATTTTCATTTTATTTGATTTGAATATCATATGTCTTCTTCTTTGTTTTGCTTTCATGATCTAATGACGCCATGAATAGTGAGAGTAATATAAACTATAGAGGAAATCACGTGATTAAACTGATAACCAAACCCATGAAGATCCATGACATGCCATGGATTGATCCATGTTAAATCATGTAATTTTTTCAGATTATTTATTTCTGTGTTTTATTTTTTGGGTATTTTCATTATATATTTATTTGGTTTAATGGGTCATATTCATTTTTATTGTATGTAGGTTATAATAGCACTAATAGTGGGATAATGGAATCTTTATTTTACTATTTTTTAAAATTAATTAGTAAATTAGGTTCATTTGGTAAATTTTAATTAAAATCAATGGTAGTTGTAGTTAATTAGGTTGCATCTAAAAATTAGGGTTAGAATCACTGATTATATGTTTTTGTTGTGTTTACTTACTATTTGGGCTTTTTAATTATTTTCTTTATCATTTTGGGCTTTTGGCCCTGTTTAAGTTTAACTCATAAAAATAGGCCCATAAAATTGGTTTTTAGGTTTAATTAATTTTAAAATGAATTTAGGTATATTTAGGTTAATTTAGACTTAATCCCACTTTAGTTTAATTTAAAATTAACTTAGACATAGTTCAACCCATTAATTAAGCCCACTCTAAAATTTAGTAGATTTAGGATCATTTTAAGATTAAAAATTAATTAGAACTAGACCCACTAATTCAATCCAATTCATTTCCATAAAATTAGTAGACTTAGGTCTACTTTTTTAAAATTAAAAATTGTAAACATAGGCTTATTAACTTAATTTAAGAAAGATTCCATTTCGCTTGTAAATAAAATGTAAAATTAGTTAACATTGATTAAAAATCAATGTATATTATACTAAATTAGAGACGTCTCATCTTGAGTGGATGTAGTTTTTGTATGCTTTTTCTTATTACTAGTTGCCTAGAGTTTATTGCTAAATTAAGGTTTAATAACGTAATTAGAAAATAAGATAATAAGTCATAAACTAATTCTAAACAAACACAAGACTAAAAGAAGTTAGTATTTCATGCTCAGAATCCTCTCAGTCTGGTGCAAATTCTCTTTTAGAGAATTGAGTTCCCATCACTCACACATTGTCCCAATTATTACCCTAAGTGGTGATTCCTCATCTCCACACCATGTCTTTGTGGTATGGTTAGTGTGTTCCCTAAAGTCCTGAACTCAAATAGTGTCACAGTTGCTAAAATCTTGGATGTGCACTAAACCTCATAATCTACAGATAGGATTTCTTATATAAAGTGAAGAACCTATGGCCTAGAAGAACTCTTGAGCGAAATGTCAACTTAGATGTTGATGTCACTACTGATGATAGCTACAAGGCTTAGGTTGCCATGCAAATTATAGAGCCACCTAGATTTTCTAAATATAAAAGAATTCAAGCACTACAAAAAAAATCTTAAAAGAAAAGACAGAAAGTGTAGCTAGAATAGTGATCTCAAAGCTCTTATTTTAAGGCCTTATGTTTTGTCTTTCCTTTCAAGCATTTATACACTATAACAAAGACAGAATATGCTAAATTTAAACAGAAATTCAATTCAATTTTATTCATTCATTAAGGCTAAAATGATTACATTTATTACATCATAAGACATAACTCATGTTATTAGTTAGTCCTTTTAGATTTTTTAACTGAATATTTTCCTTACACCTTTAATTTCCTAATTTTTACTTGACTAGCCCTTTATAGGTTTTCTAATCAATCAGATCCTCTTTTGTTTTCCTTAATTTTTGTCTACCAACCCTTTACGAGTTTTTGAATAGCAGGAATGTCTTAATTTTTTCCTAATTAGCCTTTTCAAGTTTTTTAGCCATGAGACTTTTATTTCTTTATTCTACTTTCATTTTAAAGATAGTATTTCTTGAGATGATCCAGGTTGACTAGTTTTATGAATTCATTACCTTTAAGGGTTGATATTTTCACAACTCCTTTAGATAGAACTATCTTAACTTAGTACAACCCTTTCCAGTTTAGTTTGAATTTTTTACTTGGATCGAATACCATTGCTCTTAACTACTTCAACTCCATATCCCCAGCTTTTATTTTTTTAGGCTTAACTTTCTTATTAAATGTCCTAGCTATCCTTTGTTGATATATTTAAGTATGAAACAAAGCATCCATCCTTTTATTGTCTAGCAATATAAGACAAGCATATCTCTTTTATGCCTATTAACTTTCAAGGATTTTTGCTTCTATGACTGCCCTCATAAATTTAATTTCTATTTATATAGGTAGGACTGCTTTGCACCCATATTCTAATGAAAATAGTGTTTGGCCCATTGTAGTTTGTGTTGTGGTTCTATACCCCTATAAAGCAAAAGGGAGATATTTGAACCAAGCTTTGTATGTTTTGACCATCTTCGAGAGGATTTTTTTGACATTTTTATTAGCTGCCTCTATTACTCTATTTGTTTGAGGTTAGGAATGTGAAGACTTATGATGCTCAATTTGGTATTTCTAAAAGTAAGTTTATGGTTTTTGTTGGAATTGAACCTTGTTATATGTCATAACATGATGCAGAATCCCATATCTACATATAAGATTCTTCATTCTGTAATAAAAGTGGTCTTCATTTTATCCATAACTACCATCATTATCTGATTATAACTAGAAAATCTATCCATAAAGGAATACATTGTGCTTGATGTTACACTATCAATAATTACATCAATATAGGGTATAGGAAAATCATCCTTCAAGCGTGCTTTATTCAAATCTTTAAAGTTAACACACATCCTAACACTTTCATCTTTCTTAGGGATTGGAATAATGTTTGTTAGCCATTGAGGGTATTCTACTGTCTCGAGGAAATTGGCATAAATTTGTTTGGCAATCTCTTCCCTTATCTTTATTAGTCCATTATGGTCTTAGTCAGTGAAGCTTTTGCTTAACTAGTTTAACTTCTAAAATATAGGAATGTGATGCTCTACGATCTCTTTGTTTAAACCAAACATATCTTCATAAGACCAAGCAAATACTACCTTTCTTTTTATTAATATTCTCTCAAGTGCTTCCCTCTTCTTAGGATTTACATCATATGATATAGAAATATTATTAGGATGTTCATTTGTGCCCTTGTTAAATGAATATAATTAAATGGAATTAATGTCAAACATGCATATATGATCAATATTATATTGCACAATACCATAAGAGTGCACATCATATAAGTAAGCCAAATCATAATTCATATTATTGATCACACAAAAAATAAAGTCCTTATCCTCATAAATGTTGAATGTTATAACATCAGTTTCTTTGTAAAAAAAATCACTAAAACTACTTTCAATGATAGAAGCTAAGTCTTGTGGTGGCTTATTTTTAGGTGGCAAACATAGTAGTTCCTCAATGGCCATAGTTTATATCTTTTCAGTGACTTTCTCAATTATTTTATGTTTATTATCTCACACTAGGTTCTCAACGATATGCTCTTTGAAAATTTCAAACCTAGGAACCTTCACTCCAACTACTTTAATAGGTTCCTCAGCTTTAAGGTAGAATTATCCTTCTCTTTCTTTAATGAAGTTCTCTTTCAGTGATTATACGAGAGCATCTTACTACTTGATCCTATTTCGTTATAACCTAATCCTTTTCTGTCAGTCTAACCTTTGAACTTTGAAAACTCAAGTATGCCTTATTGGTTCTTTCCCAGTCCCTATCCTAGTTGATATTGCATTCTTATTATCTTCCTTAAAACCTTAAGATCCATCTTGGTCCCATCAAAGATACTTATTACCTAAAAGCTAGTAAGTGCCTTTATTTGCTTTTGATTATTAAGTATTGATGCTACAGATTTACTAACACTAGCATTCATAGTCACAATCTCTCCTTCATAGAAAATTTTATCTCATTATGCACGATTAAAGGTACTCCTCTTGAGGCAGGGAACTAAGGTCTACCTAAGAGTGCGGCAAAAGTGATAGGGTTATCCAGCATAGTAAACTCTACAGTCAATTCTATAAGTTTGGTCTTCACAAGAGCTTGAAACATCCTTTCTACACTTCTTGTACCATCATCATAAGCTCTAATTACCATATTTAAGTTCGTTAGGTCAACAAATTTTAAACCTAAATTAGGCAAGATTTGTAGTGGACATATATTAATTGCATAACCATCATCCACCATTATAAAGTTTGTATTTCTCCTTCTTACCTTAGCTGGAATAAACAAGGCTTTGTTATGATCTTTTCCTTTTATAGGTAAATCTTCATTTAAGAATGTTATCACCCCATGGTTCTTTTCAGTAGTCCTTGCCAGCATAAATTCTGGTGAAGTAGCAATCTCAATATTCATCTTAGTTAAAGCCTTGGCAAGCACTTTACAACAACTTCTAGAATGCATTAACAATTCACATATGCTTACATTCGCCTTTGCTTCCTTGAGTTATTCTAAAATCAAATCGTCTTTCTCTTCATATTCTACTTCCACTTCATCCACTTCATCTCTTTCTATAGCTTTCTCTCCTTTCTTTTTTATTGCTTTTGTAGTTCTTGCCACTTAGTTGACTTTTAGATCATCAATCCACACATTATAGCTTTTGGTGTCTTCATCTCCAGAGTTATACCAAATGTCGATAGTGCCAATACTTTAATATTTCTTTCTATCCTTCCATTTCTCAACTTTGCATATTTCCTTTTTACTTAATAGCTCTTTATAATCATCGAACTCATCACCCCATCTTCTAGGCATAATTGACTCAAAGGGTATGTCATAAGAAGTTCGTTTAGTGTAAAACACCTTATAGTCAAATTTTCCTGAGGGTTGTCCTAATAAATCTTCAATTCCTCTTCAGGTGTGCTTAGGAGTTATTGGTTGTTCACTCTTCTCTACATCCTCAAGGTCATTAAAAGATTTCTCAAAGATTTTTCATTTAAGTCTTTAAGGGAATCTAACACTTTCTCTTTGCTAATTCCTAAATTGATCATCATTGTGGTTGGAGGAGATATATTTTTATAATTTAGAAAGGGGTTATTTTTTGTATTAGGCTTTGGATTTTTTTTTTGTCTATAATTTTTTTAGCATCTATAAGGTTTTAGATTTCATATTTGAGGTAAATATAGGTGTTTATCGATTATTTAATGACTTTGTGGAATTTACAATAATTGTTTAGGTCAACCTGAAGTGTTTAGGTTTGGTGTTTTAAAAAGGGTTAAAGGTTAAAGTAGGCCTTTTCAAATTCAGTGTTCCAGAACTTTTGACAAAAGTTGGACAATCTCCTTGCCTATTGTACTATGTGAATATCTACAACTCGGCTAGTGTTTCCTTTTTGCATGCCCCTAGTTTGATAATTTCTTCCTCTAGTACTTCTACTACTCTTCTTCTTTTTATTCTCAATCTCATCTTTTTTAACCATCATTATACATGTCTACAAAAGTCTTAGGATTCATCATTTATAACCTTTCAACTAGATTAGAGGATACATTCCTAATAATCATCCTCACCTTATCTTTTTCACCTAACTTATTATTGACATTAGCAAGTTATCAATCTTAATTTTGATCTTAACAAGCTTAATTTTAAGAACCCAATCTGTTTGCTTCAAGTGTGTATAAGTTACGAATTATTTGGAAGTCAAAATAATGATGAATTATTAAAGAGAAATCATTCCAGAAAAACATCATAAGTATTATCATTTTTAGACTCAAGATAGGGACCAAATTGCACATATTTTGTAAAAATTAGAACCCATCCTAAGCTTAGTCCCGATCAGGACCAAGCTCAAGACAATAGAGTTGAAAATTCCATCAAATTGCATTTTGGATAGTGAAAATCCCGATCCATGTCCCGACCGGGACTATACCCGAGACCAGAGAAATTCAAACTTGAAACAGCTACTAACGACTACTTTTGAGGCATCTCGACTAGGACTGATGATATCCATATTGGGAGCATGACTTTTATAGCTCATAAGTCTAAATTACATTCAAATGGACTTTGAATGTGTTTGAAATAAAATTATTATTTCTAAGAACTATAATTGAATTGCTCAAGTATAAATACAACCTTTGAAGATCATTTAGAGGTAAAGAAACTTGTTTATCCATTATATACTTTCAAGCATTCAATTAAAACTCTCTAAACTCTTTCAAAATTCATTTTATTTTTGTATAACTCTTGTAAAAGTTAGTGAGTGTTAGAATAAAAATTCTTATTCTTCTATTTTCTGGGTTAAGAAAATGGGAAGTGAGACTCTATTCTAAAGGAATTGGTATAAGGATTTAGCTATTAAAATAGTTAAGAATTCAGTTTTAGTGTGAGCCTTTGAAAACACTTATGTATCGATTTTTAAATGATTCTTGAAAACTCAAGTTGTAAGGTTGAAGAGTGAGCCATAAAACTCTTGTGTAATCTTAATTTTGTAAATAAAATTATGGGGAATTGAAAATCCTAACTTGGGGATAAGTTAAGTGGAGACATAGGATTATTGAGAATCCAAACTCCTTAAATTCTTATATTAATCATTCTTCCTTCTCAATATTATTTTTAATTCTTATTTAAATATCTTAATTTCTTATTATTGTTTGATAGCCCTATTCACCCCCCCCCCTTCTAGGACACTTTTAATTGGTATTAGAGCTTGGATTCTAGGAGCTTAATTGCTAGAATACAAGATCATGGGGAGTTAATCTCAAAATATGTCTTCACTTTGATGGTAGTGATTATCCTCATTGGAAGTTCAAAATGGAACTATATCTAGATTGTGGTTCCATTAAACTTTAAGAAGTTATTCTCAAAGGTTAGCAACCACCAAAAACTACCATTGGTGGTGTACAAACTACTCTCTTAAGAAGTGATTGGAGCAATGATCAAAAGTAAGAAACTATAAAAAAAAAAAAGCTATGATCACTCTACTCTCTTCCATGATAAGAGAAGAAGGAGGCAAGCTTTAACATTACATCTCGGCCAAGGAAATATGGGAGACTTTGGAGAATAATTATAAAGGCAATGTATAAGTGAGAAGCAAGAAGGATCAACTTCATATGTATAAATATGAACTCTTCAAAATGAAGCCTTAAGAAACCATTATGAAAATAATAAACAGCCTCAATGATCTTCTCATTACCCTCAAAAAACTTGGAAAACATTTCTCCAAAGAAGAAGTGATAAGATTCTAAGAATCCTACTTAAGAAGGATTGGGAATCTTGGGTCACTTCAATTAAGGAAGCTCAATAACTCTATACTCTCTCAACCAATGTACTTATTAAAAAGCTCCTAACACAAGAGCTTACAATCAAATAAAGAAGTGAAGCGTAAGAAAAGAAGGAATAGAAGAAAAAGAGCATAGCACTAAAAGCTCTTCAAGAAGATAGTAAAGAGGAAAGCATTAAATATTCTAGTGATAAAGATGGTGATATTGCCATGCTCACTAGAAACTTCAAAAAATTCTTGAAAATGAAGAACTCTTTAAAAGTAAGGGACTTCAACAAGAAGTTTAAAGGAGATGGCAAGAAAAGAACTAAAGAGGTTACTTACTATGAATGCAAGAAACCAAGATAAATTATATGTGAGTTCCCTAAACTCAAATTCAAAAATAAAAGAGTAAAGGATAAAAAGAAGGCCTTTAAAGATACTTGGGATGATGATTCCTCCAAATCTGAAAAGGAAGAGGAACAATAAGAAGTGGCCAATATTTGCTTCATGTCTCTTGAAAATCAAAATAAGGTACCATTTATTTCTTATTCTTCCTTTAATGATTATGATGATGATGATGAGAGCTCTATTATTAGAAAATTATTAGTTAAATGCAAAAGCTTACTTTCTAAGAATAAACTTTACAAGCATGAGCTATCTAGCTTAACTAAGGAATTTGATAGCTTAAAAATGATTTTGTTAAACTTGTTGAATCAAATAAAAACTTGTTAGTGAGGCAAAATCTTCTATTTCCTTTGAAGATTAACTTAAGAAAATAAGTGATGAAAATCATAAACTTTCTAATGAGGTTGTAGAATTAAAAATTTCCATATCCAAATTCAAAAAAGGAAAAGAGAGTTTAGATAACAACTTAACTCTTAAAAATTTCATGGAAATACTCATGGAATTGGATATGCTAATGGAATGGCCTCATGTTCACCATCATCACATATTAAATTTGTTAAAGCATCATGCAATTCCATTCATTCTACCTTTAAACCGATTGAGACTAAAGCTTTTAAAGCTAATAAGTCTCATGTGTCACATATTAAAGGGAAGTCTTATAAGACTCAATCCCATATGACACAAAAGGGGTAAGTCTCATGCTAGAAAAGCACAACCTAAACATGCTTACATGTTGCACAAACCTATCAAAATACACATTGCCATTACCAATGCATGTCTCATACCATGACTCAAAATAATAGGAGACACACACCACCATAACACAAAAGGCATGTTTCACACATTAGGAAAGCATATCATCCTAGGAAAAACAAATTTGAAAATGTTGTATATTCATATTGCATGATTAAAGGACACACCAACAATGTGTGCTTCTATAGAAGACTACACATGAATTTGCTTTCATTGGATTATCTTGAGACTAACCAACCTAGACCGAGAAAGGTTTGGGTTCAAAGGAACATTTAATTTTTTTGTGTAGGTGTGCTTAAAATCCACTAGAATGAAAAGCAAGTGGTATCTTGATAGTGGATGTTCAAGGCACATGACGGGAGACAATGAGCAATTCAACAAACTTGATGCAAAAGATGGAGGTCTTATCACAATTGGAGACAATGCCAAAGGAAAAATAGTAGGAATTAGAGAAATCGGTAATTCTCAATCCTTATCTATACATCATGTATTACTTGTTGATGGTCTCAAACATAATTTGCTTAGTATAAGTCAATTATGTGACATAGGAAATAAGGTGACTTTCTATCCTAAAAATTTCTTTGTTTATAATTTTGATGAAGAAAAAGTGATTTTTAATGGTCAAAGAGTAGAAAATGTTTATATTATTAACTTGAATAAAATTGATAATAAAGACATCAAATGTTTAATATCTATGTCCTATGACATATGGACATGGCATAAAAGCTTAGGACGTGCTAATTTTGAGCTTTTGAATGATCTTTCTAAATATGAACTTATTATTAGTTTACTTAAGCTTAAAATCTCTAAGGATAAACTTTATGATGCTTGTCAAAAGGGGAAACAATCCAAGTCCTCATTTAAGCTTAAAAATGTAGTGTGCACTTCTAAACCATTTGAACTTATACATATGGATTTATTTGGACCAACTAGAGTTGCTAGTCCCAGTGGAATGCACTATGCATATATATTGGTTAATGATTACTCTAGATTTACCTAGGTATGTTTTCTTGCTTATAAGAATGATGCATTTAAAGCTTTCAAAAATTTTGTAAAAAGAGTTCAAAAAGCTAAAAACAATTTGTATTACTTTAATTAGAAGTGATCATGGAACCAAATTTAAAAATGAATTTTTCAAAACCTATTACAATGAAAATGTTATATCACATAAGTTTTCTTCTCCTAGAACTCATCAACAAAATAGGGTAGTTGAAAGGAAAAGTAGAACTCCTATAGAAATGGCTAGAACAATACTTCATGAGTATAATTTACCTCTATACTTTTGTGAGAAAGTAGTTAACATGTCTTGTCATATTTTAAATAGAGTCTTTAAAAAAACAAATTTAAATAAAACCTCTTATGAGTAATGGAACAATAGAAAACCCAAAATCTCATGTCTAAGAGTATTTGGATGCAAGTGCTTTATATTGAATACTAAGGATAATCATGGAAAATTCGACTCTAAAGCTAATGAAGGAATTCTCCTAGGCTACTCCAGCTCTAGCAAAGCATATAAAGTGTTTAATAAGAAGACTTTAGTAGTTGAAGAGTCAGTACATGTTATCTTTTATTAATTAAACTCATTTGATCCTAGAAAGGACATTCATAGTGTTTGATGATCTTGAAGGTGACAATAAGATTATGGAAACTCAAAAAGAAAATGCTAGTAAGCCTTTGGAACTTGAACATCCAAGCAAGGAAGACAATGATGATATATCTCAACCTACCTTAAAGTATAAACTTCCAAAGGATTAGTAATTTAAGAAAGCTCATCCTCAAGATCTCATCATAGATGATACTATAAAAGGGGTAACTACTAGATCTTAATTAAAGTCTATTATTAAGTTAGCCTTCATTTCTCAAATTGAACCAAAAAATATTGATGATGCTTTGTATGATAAATCTTGGGTCCTTACTATGCAAGAAAAGTTAAATCAATTTGAGAGAAATAAGGTTTGGACCTTAGTTCCTAGACCTAAACATTATCCTATTATAGCCACTAAATGGGTGTTTAGAAATAAGATGAATGAACAAGGTGTCATAACTAGGAATAAAGTTAGACTAGTAGCTAAAGGTTATACTCCAAAGGAAGACATTGATTATGATGAAACCTTTGCCTTGGTTATAAGGTTAGAAACTATTAGAATGCTACTTGCATTTGCATCATTTATGGATTTTAAACTTTATCAAATGGATGTTAAAAGTGCATTTCTAAATGGTTTCATTGAAGAGGAGGTCTATGTTGAGCAACCTCCAAGTTTTGAAAATTTTGATTCTCTAAATCATCTTTTTAAATTGTTAAAAGCATTGTATGGATTAAAACAAGCTCTAAGGGCTTGGTATGAAAGATTGAGCAACTTCTTACTAGAGAAAGGGTACTTTAAAGAAAAAGTTGACACAACTCTTTTCATAAAAAAATCCAAGCATGATTTATTAATTATTCAAATATATATTAATGATATTATTTTTGGTACTACTAACCATTACTTGTGTGAGGAATCTCCAAGTTAATGCAAGGAGAATTTGAGATGAGTACTATAAGCACCCAATTGTATTATGCAATTATTCATAATGTAACAAAAGCCTCTATGATGAAAAATTAATCAAGAAATTGATCTCTAGCATTGAAATTTAAGATTTCAAGGACTAATTGTAATTTTTTTTAGACCTAAGTGCAAAATCGTGATTTTAGGAGTGTCCTTTTGTTAAAATTTTTCTTTTTTGGGCTACATAAGCAAAATGCCAGTCGAAATTTAGCTAATGCTGACTCACATTTAGTGAATGCCAATCAGCATTTTCTTAATGCTAATCGGCATTAGCAAATTATTGATCGGCATTACGTAATATTTTCAATTTTTCAATCATTTTTTAGTATTTTTCTATTCACTGATTAGTTGAAAATTAATTTTGAATATTTTCTCAAAATATAATTGTGGTTTTTATGTATTCAAAATGCGTAAAAATTTTGTCAGTTCCTGGAATAAAGGAAAGTCCATTCACAGGCCTCTGCTTTAAAAAGCCAGAGACTATGTTAGTGAGGACTGGCTCCTGACTGCGTAGAAACCCTAAATATCACAGAGAGAAAAGAAATAAAGTTTTTCTTCACTGCATAAAAAAGTACGCTTTTTTGTTTTCAATAGTCCAGAAATAAAAAAAACAGAGTCAATTCTCAAAATGATGACAATCTCAATAAGAGGGGCCATCTAAGAGCATATGCATGACATCTCATTTCTATTTTCTCTTATCGTTTGAATTTCTTTTTAATTTAGTTTCCTTTAATTATTATTTGATTTCCTTTTTAGTTTAATTTCCTTTAATTGTTATTTTGTTCATTTGGCTAATGTGATTTCTATGTTTTTTTTTTGTGTTTTCCTTTTAGAATCCAATTGGAGATTGATGAGGTCACTACTAGATATCCAAAAATCCAATAAAAGATCTATGGAATGCCATGGATTCTAAACTATTATTAGATTTTAGGGTTTGATGTTTCTGTGTTTATTATTTTTTCCTATGTTCTATGTGTTAATTAATTTGGGTTGTAATTAATTTTAATTTCCAATACGTAGAATATTGTAACAACCCCAGTAGTGGAAATAGTAAAATTTTACTTTTTTGCTTTTAAAATGAATTAGTAATTAGGGTTGCATTGGGTAAAAATCAAATAAAATCAATGATGGTTATAGATTAATTTAGGGTTGCATGTAAATTGATTTAGTTTTTTTTAGAAAGTCACTAAAATGTATGTTTGATATATTTTTTGTGTTTTATTTATTTTGGGCTTGTTCTTTTATATTTTTTTTCTTTTGGGCCCCAAACCCCTAATAGGTTTAAACCCACTAAATAAAATAGGCTTCAAATGATTTGTGTTCAATTAATTTTAAAATTAATTTAGGCACATTAGGTTAATCTAGACTTAGGCTTAATTTTTTAACTAAAATTAATTTAGACTTAGCTCAGCGCATTTAATTCCATTTCCTTTAAAATAAATAGACTTAGGCCCATATTTCACTTAAAATAAAATCAAGTTAGACTGGGCCCACTTATAAAATCCAATTTCTTTAAAACTTATAGATTCCACCTTTAGATGATTAAAATCAATAGACTCAAGTTCACTAACTAATAAAAATGTAGGCCCACCTTTAGTCTATTTTCATTTGTAAATAAAAAATTGTAATCTAGCTAACTTTAATAAAATTAACCTAGTTTAGACTTAGTACCGATGTACTTGAATGCATTTTTTATGTGTGATTTTGTTGACTAAATGCCTTAAAGTTAGATGGATGTTCAAATAGGATTTAATAAAATTTCATGTAATTAGAGAATGAAGTAATAATTTATAAAGCAATTCTAAATGAACACGAGACTAAGAGAAGTTAGTATTCCGTTCCCAAAATCTCCTGGTTCTGGTGCTAACTTTCTTTTAGAGAATCGAGTACCACCTTTAGATTTGTCCCAGTTATTACCTTGGGTGGTGACTCCTCATCTTCATGTCATGTCTTTGTGACAGTGGTTAGTGTATTCTTTAGGGCCCTGAGCCCAAACAGTGTTGCGGTTGATAAAATCTTAGATGGGCGCTAAACCTCTCCGTCTACAGTGGCGACTCCACTGGGGATAAGAGATACTGATTCTACTTATGTTCTTTAGAATTATTTTATTGATTATTATTTTATTCTTGAATTTATTCTACATGTCCCTATTATGGCATTGGTTTATGATTCCATTATTCCACTAGCTTCATGGAGTTATAAATTGGCTAACCATCACTTTTAACCTTAACTCGATTCAAGAGAGATTACTGAGCTCATCTGACCAGAGTATATAACCCAAGTCCTAAAGGGGGTAATCTTCTCTCGAGTTAGAAAAGGATGTCGGGCCCCTCTGACCTTGGCCTATAACTCAACATCCATAATGGAGGGCATATTGCTAAGGGAACCTTGACCTTTTCACCATACTCCAACCATATATAATGGCCTAGTTACGTCCTCTAGGATCTACCTAAATTAATTGTATGATTTTTACCATGAGGTATTTTTATCTATAAAAGCCCAGGCCCATACTTTTAAAGCCTACTTGGGCCAATAAAGATTAGGCTAGACCTTTATACCTAGAAATGTTGTTTCTATGCTTTACTAATTTAAGAGAGATTTGGCATGTGCATCCCCTATTGATATTAAGACCAAGACCAAAAATATTAGGAAAAGAAACTCGCCATTGAATACGTGTGTGGGAGGAAAAAGGTAGGAAGGTTTATGCTTGCATGTTGCCTGTTGATTGTTTCCTGATACTTACTACATACTATTTGCTTGCTTTCTACTTGTTGCATAGCATGTGCATCATGCATTCCATGCATCACACTAACACCTTGTTTTGCAGCCATCATAGATTCATTTGGGTCTTCTTGTATCTGGGGATAGAAAGGTGGTAGATTAATCAGAACAAATCTAAACCCTAAGTCAATAGCTCAAGAGATCCTTCAAGAACTAGAGAAGAGTCATATCAACCTACTTTACTTAGAAGCTAAATTGACTTAAACTGAACAGATAGAAATGGAACAACAACCAGAGATGTGGACCCTAAAGGACATTAAGGGAGCTTTGATGGATGACATGAGAGCTATAATGCAAGATGAATTAAGGCAAGCTCTAGCTGGACTAGTGCAACCTGCTGTTGTACCACCACCTACTGTTGAACAACCACCTATTATTACTATTGAACAACCATCTATTATAGGAACTTTGCCTGTTGTTGCAGCACCTCCACTTGTTGTTGGTGCTCTACCTATTCTTAATAATGCTGAGGGGCAACATATTATTATAAATATACCTGCTACTGATAAAAATTCAAGATGCCTCAGCTGTAAAAATTTGATAGGAGAGGAGATCCGAGGATTCATCTCTGCCAGTACACAACAACCATGAGCACTATTAAAGCACCATTAGAAGTTATCACTAGGTTGTTTGTACTATCTTTAGAGAGAATGGCTATAAACTGGTATCACGGGCTAAAAAAAATTATAAGAACTGACTGGAAAGAATTATGTACTACTTTTTTGAAATAGTATGACCATAACACGATATTAGAAGTGTCTATCAGAGACTTAGAACTAACAAAGTAGAAACCCAATGAATACTTATCTGATTTCCTTACTAGGTTCATGAACAAGGCAGGATTGATGAAGAACAAGTCGGCTAAAAAGGATTAGGCTAGGATGATAGTCCGTAAATGTATCACCTAATATGGTCAAGAGATTATAGATGATGAACCCTAAAAATTTCATAGACTTGTATGATGATGATTTATAAGCCGAAGAGATTGAGAGTGAGAAAAGAGAAATGCTAGAAGCATCAAAACCCGAAACTACCAAACTAGGGGCACATAACAAGGAAGTACTATCCGAGCTATGGAGGTGCGCACAGTCTAGCAACCTTGAAGATTCTCCAAATTTAACCAACCACTCTCCAAAGTGCTAGAACGACTAATCCAAAAAGGCCTACTTCGATCCTTAACCTTTTCTAAGCCACTAAACCTAAATGTCTTCGATTTTAACCCTCACAATTACTATAAATTCCACCAAACTATTGGCCATTCCATAGACAATTGTATCTACCTAAAACATGAGATACAAACCCTGATAGATTTTAGAAAAATCACAGACCCTAAAAAGTCCAACTCTAACTCAAACACTAGAAATAACCTTTTTCCTATACTACTAAAATCTTCCACCACCAGCCACCATAATGATCAATTCAGGGGTTAACGAAGAAGAAGTGCTAAACTCCTTCGAAAACCTAAACCCTATAGCTAATAGAGAATCCCTTGGACAACAATAGAGAGGAGTGGAGGATTTATTGGGCCAGCCCTCAGGCAAGTTTGATTACAAGGTGTTCTACTCAAAACCACCATCCACTTATATCCCCCATTGAATCAATCCAGCCCTCAGGATGGGGTGATAAGTTTGATAATAAGCCAATGAAAAAGAGAAAGAACCTAAAACTCCCGAGCAGCCACCCAGAGGAGTTGAAGATATGTTGGGACAACCTTCAGGCAAGTTCGATTATAGAGTATTTTACTCTAAGACCACTTCAGCTGATATACCTGTCAAAGAAAATGTGCCTACAGGATGTGGTTATGAGTTTGGAGATGAACCTTTAGCTCCTAAACAGTCTTAAGAAGGAGTTAAAGATTTGTTAAACCAACACTTAGGCAAGCGTAATATGGAATAGTTGAAAGGGAAAGAAACATGCACAATGGAAGTGTGGAAAGATGGGAAAAGAGATTGAATCATTAGAGTTGTTAACATCTAGTATGACTTTGATGATGAAAGTCCAAGTGGTCTCGATGTCTGGAATGATGATCCTAAGGTGAATCATGTCACTAAAAGTGGAAAAAATTACAAAGCAGCTAAAAAGAAAATCGAGAAGGTCTCAGAAAGAGAAGAAACGAAAGATATAAAAGTAGAGGAAGATCAAAAAGAGGATCTAATTATGGAAAGTTAAAAAGGGCCAAGGAAAATGTTAGCATTTGGGAACTACTGATGTTTTCAGGCAACCACTAAAAAGCTCTTATCAAAGCTTTGTCAAACATGAACATTAAAACAACAGCCACACCTGAGGCTATAGTAGTGAATGTTATAAAAAAAAAAAGAAACACAAGCTAATAAGGTTCTCTGATGATGACTTGCCTTTAGAAGGAAGAAACCATAATAAGGCATTGTTTATCCTAACTGAGGTGAGGGTAAAAAGAATAAATTTTTCTATGGTTAATTATGGTTTTGCTATTAATGTGTGTCCTTTAAAAATCCTGCCTAATCTAGGTTTGAAAGCTAAAGACTTAACGGGTTCAAACCTCAAAATTAAAGCTTATGAAGATAGTATTAGGAATGTGGAGGGGACATTCCAAGCTCTAGTTAAAATAGGACTTGTGGAATCAACTATTGAGTTTATTATGCCAGATATTCCAGTCGTTTATGCCTTGTTGTTGGGAAGGCCATGGTTCCATGCCTTGGGAGGGGTACCCTCAACTATGCATCAAAAGATAAAATTCTCTCATAAAGGAGAGCTTGTGACTATGAAACCTGAGACCAATGCTACTGTGGTAGCCATATTGGATAAACAAAAGCAAATGTGTGAACCCCCTGGTTTCCAGATTGCTGGGGTATTCTATGGAACTGAAATGGACCCAATAGTAGCAAAAATGATGGAGAGTATGAATTACCAGCTTGGGTAAGGGTTGGAGAAGAATAAGCCAGCAAGCCTTAGTCTCCCAGAGTTCAAGAGTCAAGACAATACAACTGGTTTGTGTTATATGGAAGAAACAAAGCAGATAAGAAGAAGTGCCAAAAAGAGGTTCAATGCCAAACAAAGAAAGCTCTTAAAGAAAATTGGGCCGATAATTGATAATTTCATTAGGCCAAGGGAAGGAAAATACTAGTTGGGAGGTAAGGAATTAATTAATATTCCTAGAGGAGATGCTTTAAGGAGTAGGTTATGGAGAATCTAGTGAAAGATAATAAATAGTAAGTGATGAAGCCGGCAGTTGAGAGAATGGGCGATGTTATTGTCGAAGAGCTGCTATATCTACCACATGAAGAGGAGCCACCCCAGGATTTAGCCACTGTCATTACTGATAGCTTTATTGATGTTTTTTATAATGAAACTGATATAATAACATCTAGTCTATTTGAGGATGAAAACTCTATTTTTTCCATGGTCAATTATATGAATGCTGATTTTGCTTACCTGTGTGATGTGCATCCTGATAGTTCTATGCATTATAACTTTGATCGTTCATGCATGTTTGACATTAATTCAATCCAATTTGATTCATTTAGCATGGGCACAAATGATAATCCTAAGAATATTTATATATCGCATAAGGTAACTCCTAAAGAGAGGAAAAATTTTAAGAGAATATTGACAAAAAGAAAGATAGTATTTTCTTGGAATTATGAGGATATGCCAGGTTTAGATAGAGAAATTGTAGAGAATCATATTCCTACTCATCTAAAAATTAAACTTGTCAAGCAAGAACTACGCAGGTTAAGACTAGAGTGAACTGAAAAGATAAATGAGGAAATTACTAAACAAATCCAAGATAATTTTCTAGAAGTAGTAGATTATCCTCAATGGTTAGCAAACATAGTGCCAGTACTTAAGAAAGATGGTAAGGTACATATGTGTGTAGATTTCAAGGATCTAAATAAAGCATGTCCAAAGGATGACTTCCCTTTACCCCACATTGATGTAATAGTAGATAGCGCAACATCTAATGCAATGTACTCCTTCATGGATGGGTTCTTGGGGTATAATCAGATAATAATGGCAGTTATAGATAAGATCAAGATAGCTTTCATCACAGCATGAGGGACATATTGTTATAAGGTTATGCCTTTTGGGTTAAAGAATGTGGGTGCAATATATCAAAGGGCAGTCACCGCTCTTTTCCATGACATGATGCATAAGGAAGGGAGGTATATGTGGACGATATGATGGTTAAATCAAAAATAAGAGAGGGACACTTTGAAGCTCTGGATAAGTTCTTAGTTCGAATTGAGAGGTACAATCTGAGGCTCAACCCGAAGAAGTGCATTTTTGGGGTTACTTCAGGAAAATTATTAGGGCATATAGTTAGTAGCTGAGGAATTGAAGTGGATTTGAATAAAGTGAAAGCTATTTAGGAAATGCTAGCATCGAAGACAGAGAAAGAAGTGAGAGTATTCCTTGGCAGGTTACAATACATTAGTAGGTTTATCACAAAGCTTATTAATATTTGTGACCCTATCTTCAAACTCTTGAGAAAAAATTAGCCAATGAAGTGGAACAATGATTATTATAAGGCATTTGAAATGGTTAAAAAATATCTCGCCAATCGACCTGTACTAAAACCACTGAGGCAAGGTAAGTCATTGATCATGTACTTGGCCATAGAGGAAAATGCAATAGGGGCAATGTTAGCACAAGAAGGACTAAAAGGGATAGAACATGCAGTGTATTACCTCAGCAAGAAGTTCCTACCATATAAGGAAAAGTATGACTTGGTAGAGAAGACATGTTTGATCATGATCTGGGCAATAAGGAAATTGAGGCATTATTTTCAATCCTATAAGGTTCAAGCAATTTCAAAGATTAATCCTTTAAGGTACTTATTTCATGCACCTACTTTGACTAAAAGAATGTCTTGATGGCTAATACTTTTGACTGAGTTTGATATAGAGTACATCACCATGAAGGTCATCAAGGGAAGGGCAATAGCAAAATTCCTAGCTTAGAATGCAGTCAAGGGTGATAAATAATGGAACTTAGAGTTTCTAAATGAAAACGTAACAGTCATAGAGCATCGGGAGTGGAAGCTCTACTTTGATGGGGTTGTAAACAACAAAGGAGCTGGATTATTAGTAATTCTTGTTACGCTAGAAGGAGAAACCATATCAATGGCCAAGAAATTAGACTTTAAAATGATGAATAATATTTCCAAGTATGAAGCATGCATCTATAGAATTAAAGTAACTCTAGCAACTGGCATCAAGGAATTACTGGTTTATAGGGATTCGATGTTAGTTGTTAACCAGGCTAATGAAGAATGGGAAGTGAAAGAAGAAAAGCTAAAACCTTACATCTACTATTTGAAAGCTTTAGCAAAGAACTTCAATAAATGCCTCTTTATCCATTTGTCAAGAGACTGCAATTAGATGGCAAATGCATTGGCCACACTCTCTTTAATATGGGATAGTGTGATGACTCTAAAATAGGAATAACTCCAAAATTCATCTGTATCAAGCTAATTAATTTCAAAATAGGAAATTAAGCTAATTAGCTTGATTTCGTCATATTCAGACACTTTTGATCCCTTTTAGGGTTCATATTACCATGTTATGAGGGAGAGCAGATTATAAGTGTTCAAATAGGGCGTGAAGAGAAACTGTAGTTTTATGATATTCAGAGGTTTATCAAAGAAAAAAAGTATCCCCATGAAGCAACCTGAAAAGAAAGATATGCTCTTCATGTTCTTGCACATAACTATGCAAGTCATAATAGAGTATTATATAAAAGAATGCTAAATGGAATGCAGCTCAGATGTCTCAAGAAAGATGAAGCTAAAGAGGTAATGAAAGAGATTCACGCAGGAACTTATAGTTCTTACATGAACGGGATGATCCTAGCTAAAAAGATACTCAGGTAAGGGTATTATTGGATAAGTAAGTATGGAAAAAGATTGTATTAAAAAAGTGAGGTAATGTCATCAGTGGCAGATTCATTGGAATCTTAACCATTTACCTCCTACGATACTAAATAGTTTATCATCACCTTGGCCCTTTGTAGCTTAGGTGATTGATAGTATAGGAGAAATAAGGCCGACAGCATCGAATGGGCATAAGTACATAGTCATGGTAATAGATTACTTCTCTAAATGGGTAGAGGCTAAATCCTTCCATGCTATGAAAGCAAAACAAATGGCGCAGCTCATCGAGAAAATTCTTATTTGCAGGTATGGGGTTCCACATCATATTGTGACAGATAATAGTGTCCAGTTTCATGATAAAATAGCATAATTATTATAAAAGTATGGGATTGAGCATCATAAGTCTTCACTGTATCATCCTCAGGCTAACGGAGCAGTAGAAGCAGCTAACAGAATGTTAAGAAAATCCTCTTTAAAATGGTCAAGACTTACAAAGATTGGTATAAGTTTCTTCATTTCGCTTTATGGGGATATAGAACTACAGTTGGAACAGCCACATGCCAAACTCCATTCTCCTTAGTATATGGTTATGAATTCTCTCCAACAGAAACAGAGATTAAATCCTTAAGAGTAATCATGGAAGCTAGAATGCCAGAGAGTGAATGGGCACAAAAGAGATATGATCACCTTGCATCTCTATATGAGAAAAGGATGAATGCTTTATTTCACACTCAGGTATATCAGAGGAGGATAGCAACATCATTCAATAAGAAAGTTAAGCCTGGAAAGATAAAATTTGGGGACATGGTGGTGAAACAGTCTAGCGTAGTGGTGTTTGATTCGAGAGGAAAATTCAGATCAAACTGGGATGGACCATACTTAGTCAAAATGGTGCTGCCTAAAGGAGCTGTGAAGATATCATACCTGGAAGGGAATGAATTCATAGAGCCTGTTAACTTGGATCGCCTTAAGAGATACTACCTATAAAAATAAAATAAAGGTAGTAAAAAGAAAATAAAGTCCGCTTATTAGAAAACCTAAAAAGGCTAGTCAAGCAAAAGTTAAAGCATTCCCGCTATTCAGAAAATCGTAAAGGGCTGGCAAATAAAAATTAGGGAATAAAAATAAAAAAGATGATCCTGCTGGCTAGAAAACCCGCAAAGGGCTAGTCAAGCAAAAACTAGGGTAAATAAATGAGAAAGAAAAATATTCAACTAGAAAATCTGAAAGGACTAGTTGATAACATGAGTTATATCAAGTGATGTAATAAATATACTCATTTTGGCCATAATTAATGAATCCTCTTGAAATTGAATTTTTTTTTAACATTAAATGTTCTATTTTATTTAAAATACATAAGTACTAGAAAGGAAAACAGAACTTGAAAGCTTAAAATCAGCTTTATAAGACCAATTCTTAGTGATGTCTGTGTTTCTTCTCTTGTGACTCATCATGTAAAGCTTGAAATCCTGGTGGCTTTATAGCTTGATTATCAAAAATAGCAAGCAAGCTTAGCTTCTATAACTAAATCTGGAAAATACAAAAATAAATAAAACAAAATGAAAGCCCACTAAGTCAAAAACTTGAGAGGGCAGCTTAGGCAAAAGTTAGGGTAAGCCTGCTAAGTCAAAAACTCGAGAGGGCAGCTTAGGCAAAAGTTAAGATTAAAAAAACACATTTACTCTACTTAAGTCCACGTATCCAAGTCTGAGATCAATTCAACACAATACATATAAACAGTACAAGATTCAAAAAACAATAGTACGATAAAAAAAGAAAAGATCTGTTACAAATAGAAGTCAAAAACAAAGATAGCCTAGATCAATCATCCTAAGCTCCAAAATCAGGCCATGGGCTCCATCCTTTGGTAGGATCATCTCAATGAAAGGTGTACAGAGGTCTGACAGATGAAGTCCCAGCACTATGAGGACCAATGCCTAAATCTGCAAGCTGTCGGCAAAGCATCTCGATTTCGTGTTCTAGATCACTAGAGTAGCTTTGTACATATAGGAAATAACATATCATGTGCATTTCATGCATAATATGCATACATTTGCACTTTTAGTGTATATTCTTACCCTCTAACTGTTTGTGACCTGTATAGTAAATAACTTCTGAGTTGAGGCGAGTCCATGCAAGTACTCTGCCTATGTCTAAGGAACCTATTTTGAAGTTTACTAAAGTTAGTGTCAAGTGTATAGATCATGCAAGGAATAAGTCAAAAAAGACTCACATAAGAAGCATCTGCTGGAGAAAAGATAGAAAGCTGAGCATCACTAAAATACATCTATTGCTCAACTAGAGTCTGAATAGTAGAAGCCTAATAGAACATAAGAGAGATATCACCAAAGGTAACGCCCACAAAAGCACCATCATGATTAGTCCCAACATGCTGAGTATGATGTGTAGGGATAAGTTTGGGCTTAGGCCTCTCATAACGAGAGCAACCTCAATCTCTAATGCAATCTTAGTCTCTTCCTTTGTCACCTCATCAACAGGAGAGTGAACCTCTTTAAACTGTAAAAAGAATGAGTGATTCATAGGTTCAAAGAAAGAAGTTGAAATAATAAGAAATTACCTCAACATCATTAATGGGAATATGCTCCAAAAGGCTCTCATGAATGAACTGTTAATAATGTTGAGAACGCTCAAGAAAATCTAAGACATTGTATCCCTGTAGTGCTTCTCTCAACTCTGAACCTATCAGACGTAAGCTGCGGAGCATAGAGGATGGGATATCAAATGGAATATGACATTAAGAAGGCCCAGAAGACCAGTGATACACTCACTCCCTTAAATACCACATTAAATAACCATATCCAGGAAGTAGAACCCTTGTAGACTTAAGTTGTGTTGTACTAGCCATAAAGTTATATCTCTGGACATTATTAGCTCCTGCCAACTAATCAGAATTAATTTGCAAAATCATGTTAATTAATTTTTATTTTCATTAAATAATGAAGTACTAATTAATTTGCTTTTTACCAAGTGCCACTCGACAGTGTTCAATTGATCATGATAGGTCTAAAGAGTGTTCCTGAAACTAGCAAGGTGGGAAGAACCCCATCTCATCATCAGAGGAAAGCTCCTATCAAAGCTAATTGCACTGAAGCCTCAAATCAACTCGATCTCTATGCTCCAGATCTGAAAGAAATAGAGCATATCAGTAAAGGTAAAGGAAAACAAGACAATAAAGATTAAAGAAAAGAACATATATGCAAGACATGCCAAAAGCCACACATCATGACAGCACCTCTACAGACAATGTCCAGTCTATAGTAAAGGTAAGCGAGTGCAGCAAATCTCCAGTCAAGTGTGGCAACCCGATCCAAGTCAAGAAGAGGACCAAGCAGAGTAATACTGACCTTATGATCGGTCTCACAAAAGAGGGTCATACCCAATAATATTAGAAGAAGACACCTCGCCTTTTGGGTAATCTGAATAGGAGTGGTAGTGGGCAGACATCTAAACGCATGAACTAAGGATGAAAGCTTAACATTATTTTGATTCTTCCACATCGGAATGAACCTTATCAGGTCACGCACATACTAACTCTGTGCGTCTTTAGAAAGATGGTAGTAGCTAACGTCAAATGGAACTTGGGTCCCTCCAAAGGCAATCCCGGTGATAGCAGAGAAGCTCATAGATAAAATGATCAGCTCACCCACACGAGTATCGAAATGCGTGGGTTATATCCATCCATTGCTCGATCAAGGCAAACAAAGAGTAAGGGTCAGAGTAGCCTCAAACAGTAGGAAGTACAGTAATGAAATGCCTAAACCCGGAGGCCTAAATCAAATGTGTTACCTGCTCCGACAATCCATTAAATAATTCTTGAGCTAGATTAAAATAGCCTGTGAATTTCATCCGATGCTAATTAAATTTCAAAATAATAATTAATTAATTAATCAAAAGAATTGACTAATTGATTAATCCTTTTAAAAAAAATTAAAAATGTTGATCGGCAATGTAGATTGTCAACCGACAATCTAAAATGTCAATCGATAATCCACTAAGCCGATCAGCATTATCCAAACCAATTAGAAATTTAGAATTATGACCAAAATTCCAGACATCCGATCAGTCATCCAGGCTACCCAGAGGCTGAATTTCACATTTTTGGAATTTAATTTTAATTTTATTATACATTTTCAGTCAATTTCTCATTTAATCTAGTTAACATACATGTTAATTTCTACTTTGAAACTAACTTTAATCACTAATTGTGCAGGTAATATTTTTGCAAAAATAAAGAGAAGCAGTAAAATGTTACCTCATTAACCACATCTCTGCACCTATGGGTATGTAAATGAGTCAAAGGAAAAATAGTTGAGCCCTTTCAAAGTCCAAGTTCATTCTGAGGAAAAAAAAAGGGGCAGAATCCTCTAATTCTCTAAAATCTCTGCTCTCCCATGTTGATTGGGTTGTAAGGAGGCCATAGGATCAGACGGATTGTCAATCAGACGTCATATTATAAAGAAATCAAGAAATGAAAATCAATGCAAAAAAAGGAAATGAAAAGGAAAGAAAATAAAGAAGAAAAGAGAATGAAACGAGACATGCAAAAAAGGGAAGGAATATATGAAGTGGAAAATATCCACTTTGGTCCATTACTTTCGTTTGCATATAGATACAAGTTCTCTTATTGCAATTTGGTCTATAATTGCATTCTCATTGGGAATTCACTCCTAAATTAAATCATGACATTCATTTCATCAAATTAATAATTCACTGAATTATTAATCTGCAATTAGTCTATGATTTTGAATTTTCTATCAAATACAGAATATAGAGCAAATTTACAGAATTCAACCTTGTATTTCTACATGCATCAATCAATTGTCAAAATTCGTTTCATGTTACACAATAGATGAAACATAATTTTTCAAAATTATCATGTTATGTGCTACACAATAGTCATAACATGAATTTCAAATTCCACATGTTATATGCTTCAATAATGGTTATAACATGACCTTTTCTTAGACATTTACCACCAGACACTACACAATAGTTATGATGATGTCGCTAAACATCCCACAGGGAATATAGCAAATTTTAATCGCTAGACATTCCACAGGAACAATAGCACACATTTTTTATTCTCACTAGACATCCCATAAGGAATATAGTATGTATCGTTAGACATCCCATAGGGAATATAACGAAACTCATTCTCACTAGACATCCCATAGATGATATCCTGACCAGGAGCATGACATTTACAACTCAAAAGTCAAAATTACATTCAAATGGACTTTAAATGTGTTTGAAATAAAATTATTATTTCTAATAGTTATAATTGAATTACTCAAGTACAAATACAACCTTTAAAGATCATTTAGAGGTTAAGAAACTTGTTTATCCATTATATACTTTCAAGTATTCAATTAAAGCTCTCTAAACTCTTTTAAAATTCATTTTCTTTTTGTATAATTCTTGTGAGAGTTGGTGAGTATTAGAATAAAAATTCTTATTCTTCTATTTTTTTAGGGTTAAGAAAATGAGAAGTTAGATTCTATTCTTAAGGAATTGGTTTAAGTGTTTAGCCATTAAAACACTTAAAAATTCAGTTTTAGTGTGAGCCTTTGAAAACACTTGTGTATTGGTTTTTGAGTGATCCTTGAAAACTCAAGTTGTAAGGTTGAAGAGTAGGCCACAAAAATCTTATGTAATCTCAATCTTGTAAATAAGATTCTAGGGAATTGAAAGTCCTAACTTGGTGATAAGTTAGGTGGAGATGTAGGATTGTTAAGAATTCAAACTCCTTATATTTTTATGTTCATCATTCTTCCTTCTCAACATTCTTTTTTAATTCTTGCTCAAATATTTTACTTTCTTATTATTGTTCGATAGCCCTATTCATCCCCTCCCCCTCTAGGGCACTTCCATTTATTTTTCATTAATCTTCCCTTATTCATGAATCTCGTTAAAAAGTCTGAGAATAATTCATTTGGTTTCTGTTTAGTCAACTCTAAATCTCTGATGGTTCAAATAGAAAAATTTTTTCATATTGCTAACATTAGTAAAACCACGAAATCAAATTTGAAAATGAAAATTTTATGATAAAAATAGTATTTTTCACATTTTTTCTTCTCCTGAAACTCCTCATCAAAATGAAATAGTTGAAAGGAAAAATAGAACATTGGTGGAAATAGCTAGAACAATGCTCTAAGAGTATAATTTGTTATTATACTTTTAGGTAAAAGTTATTAACACCGTATGTTACATTTAAAATTGACTTTTCAAAATACCTATTTAAAAAAAAACTTCTTACTCTTATGAACTTTGGAACAATAGAAGACCCAAGATTTTATATCTTAGAGTATTTGGTTATGAATGATTTATATTGAACACCAAGGATAACCTTGAGAAATTTAATTCTAAATTTGATGGAGTCATTTTCTTAGGATATTCCACCTCTAGTAAAGCATATAGGCTATTCAATAAAAGAACTACGTGGTAGAAGAATAATTGCATGTTGTATTTGATGAATCTAACCTACTTGATCCATGAAAGGAACTTGTTTATGTTAATGATGTTGTAGATGACTTTATTAAGATTAATCTTCAAGAAAATAAGGCCATTAACCTTTAGAGTTAGAAGGACCTAGTAAGGAAAAAAGTGAGGAGACACCTCTACTTATATTAAAGAAGCAACTTCCAAAGGAATGGAAATTTAAGAAAGATCATACCATGGAGCGTATTATAAGTGACATATCAAATAGGATAACCACTAGATCCTCTATTAAATATTTAGTTAATCGTGCACTTATTTCTCAAATTGAACTTAAAAACATTAATGAAACATTAAATGATGAATTACAATGCAAGAAGAACTCAATCAATTTTAGACAAAAAAAATTTGGAACATAGTTCCTAAGCTTGGAAATCATCTTATTATATGCACCAAATGGGTGTTTAGACATAAGATGAATGAATAAGGCATCAAAACTAAGAATAAAACTAGATTAGTGTCCAAAGGTTATAATCAAAATGAAGATATTGATTATGATGAAACCTTTGCCTCGATTCCAAGATTAGAAGGCATTAGGATGTTACTTGCATTTCCATTTATATGAACTTTAAACTTTATCAAATAGATATTAAAAGTGTAATTTTAAATGATTTTATTTAAGAGCAGGTGTATGTTGAACAACCTCCAAAATTTGAAAGTCATGAATTTCCAAAACTTGTATTTAAATTGACCAAGGCATTACATAAATTGAAACAATCTCCTAAAGGTTAGTATGAAAGATTAAGCAATTAAAGAAGGAATTCTCTAAAGGAAAAGTTAACATAACTCTTTTCATAAACAAATCTAATAATGACTTGCTTATTGTTCAAATATATGTTGATGATATAATATTCAGTGCTACTAACCATTGTCTATGTGAGGACTTCTTTAAGCTTATATAAGAAGAATTTGAGATGAGTTTGATTGGAGAGCTCAAATTTTTTCTGGGACTCTAAATTAAATAAATTGAAGATTGGATATTTATCAATTAAGCAAAATACAAAAGAGATATCTTTAAGAAGCGTGGGATGGATGGAGTTAAAGCAAACAAGACTACAATAAGCACAATTAGTAAAATTTCATTAGATGAAAGTGGAAAGTTGGTTGATGAAAAGTCCTATAGAAGTATGATTAGTTTCCTTTATGATTTGACAACTAGTAAACTCAATATTATGTTTACTACTTATATGGTAGCTTTCAATCTTGTCTTAAGAAATCACACTTGAATGCCATTAAGAGAATTTTTAAATACCTCATAGGATCAATTAACTTATGACTTTTTTTTCCTAAGAAAACATCTTTTGAATTAATTAGTTACTTGAATGAAAATTTTATAGGTAGTATACTTAATAGAAAAGTACTTTCAAAACTTATCAACTTCTTGGATAATGCTTAGTATCTTAGTTTAGCAATAAACAAGTTTTGATTGCCTTGTCCACCATCGAAGTTGAATATATGGCAGCTAGTTATTATGGCAAAACAATAATTGAGTGAATATGTTATAAATGTTTATTATATTCCCATTAAATTTAATAATACAAGTGCTATAAATTTGAGCAAAAATTCCATCCAACATTATAGGACTAAACACATAGAAATCAAATGCCATTTTTCTTAGAGACTAAGTTCAAAATGGTGATATTGTGCTTAATTTCGTTGAGACTAATCACCAACTAGCAAATATTTTCACCAAACCACTTAATGAAGAAAGATGAATTTCATTAAGCATGTGTTTAGTATGCTAGATAGCGCTAGCTTAAAACAATAATATATGCATGCTTATATGCTTAATCAGTTGGCTGCCTAGTTATTTATTAATTACTTGCTAATATGTTTGTTATTCTTTAAAAGCATATCATTAATAAGTTAATAAAATTTATTTATTTAATTCATCAATAAATTTGCACAAATTAAAATTTCTAAGATACTTAGGTGCATGATTAAATTTTATTTGAAATTTTAAGCTAAAACTCTCTTTTTCAAAGTTTTTTAATTTTGTCAATTTAGTCCTAAAAGGACGTAATAAATATTTTTTTGAAGTTTTGGGACTTAATTAAAACTTTTTTCAAAAGTTTAGAGACTAAAATAAATTTTAGCCACAACAAGTTATAAGAAATCCATAATGATCATGACAAACGGTTACCTTTGACAAAAAGATGCTCATGATCTTGACTAGATGCTCATGATTATCAGGGACATTTTGACAGTTTTGGGAAAACAGATTTTTCAATAACGATCACATCTTTTTAATTTAAATTTGATTTTCCATGTCCCAAATCTCTAAAAAGACATATAAGGGTGGATATTCACCTCTTACCCTTTATATAGACCCCTTTCTCTTTCTCTTAGATCACTTTCACTCTATTCAATTTTTATTAAGTAATTTTAATAGCTTCCTCTCCTAATTAAGTCTTCATTCTTACTTAAAATCTCTTTAATTTCTTTTTACCCTTTGTCTACCACCCCCACGGTGCCTAAAAGGCTTCAAAATCTTCCTCTTCTCAAAGTGATTCTTCTAAGAGAGCCCTTAAAGATCAACCTAAGCAATAACCCCTATGTCATAATCTACTAGTAAGATTAAGGCAAGAACTAATGCCTTTCATAAGAGAATTATCATTCGCTCAAGGTATATATATCCAAAAGCACCTTTAAGAGCCTTGGTTGCTATAAAGAAGTAAAAGCTCTTTTAGGAAAGGTTGGTCTCTTTATCTTAGCTTTTACATCTCTTCCAACTTACCCCTCTTTGGTTATTGAAGTTTTTTACACCTTTACTCTTCAAACCTCTCATTGTGATGACAACAACTCATACTAAAGTATGAGGTTTAAACATAAGGGTAGAAAAACATATATGACTTTTTTAGAATTTGATACTCCCTTTGGCTTCCAAATAAATGGGCATATTCAAACCCTCTCTAATTGGAGGCCACAATCATTTTGGATTAGGCATTGTATACTACAAGCCTCTTTTTTTATAACTAGTCACACAAAATCCTCTTCTTTAAACTTTAAAGCCCTTTGATACATTCAAAAGCTTCATTTGTATTCAATTAATATAAAAGGAAAAAGCAATAAAGCCCTCTTCCTTAATAACCTCTTCATTCTTCATTGTATGGTGGATAATGATGAAATAACTTTAGAAACATTCTTGCAATAGAGACTTTGGCTTTTGAGTGATAGTGTCTCCAATTCTATTTGTATTAGAGGAATTATCATAAAAATTGCCTAATCTTTTCAAATAAAATTTTCCACTCTTAATTTTATCCCTCTATACTTCTTAATGAAACTTTCATAAAAAATTCTAAACAAATAAAAAAGGTAAACAACCTTTAGATGTGGAAGGATGATGCCTCTCAAAGTGGTTAAAATGATGAAATGGAGTAACTTTTAAGAAAGATTGAGCATTTTGAAGAATAAGATAAGGACCTTAAAGAAACTCAACCTCCATAAGAGCCACCCTCCACTGAATTGCCCTAAAATAAAAAGGTAAGAATAAAAGGCCCTTTTAGGAAATCTCAAGGCCTTGACAATGAGCCTCAATGGGTTAGAAAACTCACTGATAAAATATCTTTCATGGAATCTAACTTCAATGCATGATTTGATCAAATTGACACTTAAATTGCACATTTGCAATTTAATGTTCACTATCTTTATGAAAGGCAAAGATGTGAATGTCATTTGGCACCACTCTCTCATGTACCACCACAAGAGGGAGATTATCAAAGCCAAGGTAGTCCTAGTCAATCTTAGATTTCTAGTCATTAATGTTCTTATGTTTTTAATGTTCATAGTTTTATGTTGTTATGTCTTTCTTTTTATATCTTGTTCAAATTTAATCTATGTCATCTTGAACTACATATAATGATCTTTTCTACTAATGAAATCTATGTTTTATATATCACTTCCTTCTTTAATACAATTTTGAACTCATTGCTTCCTTTTTGTACTTTGATAAAAGGGGGAGAATGCATATGCTTTAAATGAATATGATTATGTGATTAAATATAATGATAATGTGATTAAATGAAATGATATTCCTTAAATGCATAACATATGAAATTTGAATTTTAAAGCTTTGAAGTATGTAACTCACACATTAATTAACCAAAATTAATTGCAATTCTTAAACTTAAATGATAAAATTTAATGATTGAATTAATTAACCTTTCTAAAATGTGCACTTGTTAAGGGAAGTTTTGTAAAACCCCATGCACATATTATAGGGGAGTTCAAGTGCACACATATTACATAATATTTTTTATATCTCACTCAAAATTATTTGTTGAAGTCAAAAAGGGGGGAGATTATTGACCATTTTCATGATCAAGTGTTAATCACCCTTTTTTAACTTTAACAAAATCAATTTTGAGTCACTAATATATGTAATTCAAGTGTGTTTAAGATAGGTTTAAATCAAAGAACTTTCAAGGCTTAAAATTTGAAGTTATTCAGCAAAACAATAATGCTTATGAGCCATGTCACAATCATGACCATCTTTATAATCAAGATCTTTTAAATTGCTTAAGTGAAGAAAATGCATAGTGACCCTCATAATTTTTGTCATGAGTATGATGGTCATCATAATGGTAGTGATCACGATCGTGAGCATGCAATCACGATCGAGAGCTCTTAGAAGCCTTGTATACAAAACAAACACTGACCCTCGCGATCTAAGTCATGATCGTGAGGGGTATGATCACAATCAAGATGAAGCAATCATAAGTCAAGTCACAAGCCTGAAGCCAAGTGAAACTCAAACACAGTGACCATCACAATCCATGGTCATGATCGTGATGGGTGTCACGATCCTAATGTCAAATGTTAAACGATCACTGTAGATACACAACGGGTAGTTTTTACCAAAAGTCACGATCGTGAGCAGCGAAAACCCTATAAAAAGCTGAGTGAACATTAAATGAGCATGGTGAAGGTTGGGGACAAAGTTAATGCACTCCAACAGTCATATTTTTGTCCCAAACTATAGATACATCTCTTGGAAGGTCATTTAAGAAGTTAAAAAGTTGGTTGAACAAATTATATTTAGAAATTATTGTGCATTCAAAGTTTTAAGTGTATTTTCATCAAAGTTTTGAGTGTGGATTGTGTGATAGCTTTAGGTCTTCTTCATCTTTTTCTTGGATATGCAAAGGGAGGTGAGGAACCAAAAGTCAAGGATTTTGTTGAAGTATTGTCCAATAAAACACTTGAGATTCTATTAAGAAACCGAACTCCTTAATTTACTTGACTAGTCTTCTCCTTTATTCTTATTCTTAAAATTTCCATTCCAATTCTTACTAAATTCTTAACCTCTCTTCTAATCTAATTAGTCTATTCACCCCCTCTAGGGTCTTTTTCGCAATATATTCATAATTTTTTAAACTATTTAATTTAATCTAAACTCTTGTTGTATATACATTTTTCTACAATTTAGTTCAAAATTTTATTTTATTTAAAATATTTGTAAATAAATTTAAAATATGCCTAAAAAAATATGACAAATAAAATAAATATATACTAAAATATATTTAATAAACTTGAATAATTTAACATTAAAAATAACATTCATTAAAACTTATATTTTTACATTAAAATTTTAAATTTAAATACTAAATGAATATTTATAGCTTACAATAATAGAATATATAGAAAATATAACTTTTGGTGTTAAAAATGGCATAATAAATTCAAGAAAAATTATGTAAAAACTAAATTAATTGACACTATCTTAATGATTGTGGTTGAAAATGGCCTTATATGTGATGGCTCCAGCAACCAATTCGAGACAAATGGCAGTCAAAAAAGAAGGCCGAGCCAAAATCTTAAAGCATATGCAGGGCCGTGTCAGCCTATGAAAACAACATTCCCCCAAGAAGCTACACATCAATTTCTATTTATTTCAATTTCTAGTGATGTTCAATTTTCATCCTCATCATAAATTAACATATATCATCTACAAATTTGTGAAGTCTTGAATTCAAATTTGAATTTCATCCTAGTAATTTATATATAAAGAATAAAAAAATAGAAACTAAAAATTTAAAATTGCGTTAATAAAACTAAAATTGAACTGTATAACCAATTTGTAAAAATTATATAATAATTATATACTATTTTATTATTTTTTAATAATTAATAAATACATATATCTAATTCATTTTCTTCATGAAAATTTTTCTCTTAAAGGAATGGTACCGTTATAAATTTTAAATATCTCTTCTCTGTAAAAATTTTGTTGATATTTCTACCATTGTATTAATTTTAAAGATAAAAAATCTCATAGTTACACATTTAAAAAGTTTTGTCCATAAAAATTATTTTTTTAGTACTTATTAATTGTACTTTTATTTATATATTTTTTAATTAATTTGTATATTTAATTTTTAATGAATGGATGGTTTTTTTTCTCCAAAAAAAAGTTTGTTATTCTTATTATTGTTAATGAAATAATAAGTGCTACGACATAAAGCGAAGAATGCAAAATAATCGAATAACCATGGAGTAAGATGATATAAGCAATTTATTTTTTCAAATTTTATTTATATACATAATTTCTGCGAAGAAAAACATAATGTCCATGCATTATTGGCACAACCACATCATATAAAGAATATGTAGAAATTGATAAGTAGAAGCTACTGGAACAAACAAATTAAAAAGTGCAATTAAGGCCATTTACTTGCTCATCGGCCGAACATTCTAATTCTTGTTGGTCACAGTGCATTCTACAGGAAGTCCCTGAGGAAATCTCTTATAATCTGTGCAATAATTATAGACCATATAATTCTTCTGCACCCATTTGAGCTGCTTTCGACTTGTAGTGTCGAGCGCTGAATTGTACCATTGGTTATTGTTGGTGCAAGAAGATTTTCCATTAGACCAAATGCAAGCATTGGCATTGAAGTTCCTAAAGGAAGCAGTGAAGGGTGCTTGAGTCCAATCTGTTTTTACTAGGCCTCCTCTTGTAGCCCAATCATCTGCATTCCATAAACTTGCATACAGCCTCATTTCTTGGCTTTTCGGGTATGGGACTCCAATTGATTCCAAGTTCTTGAATTCTCTAATTGGTCTACCATCAACATAGAATCTGTAATAAAGATAATTTTTATAAATAAAATGAGCCAACAATATCTAATTTTCATAAACTTCTCACTACTTGCACTAGCAGATGGATATTTAATAGAAAATGGCAAATAAAATGAATTTACATGTATATACAATAATACTTACACAATATGTCCTGGATTCCATAGGAATGAATAAGTATGAAAATCAGCAGTTGGATCAAACCATAGGTAGAATTGTTGCTCTCTGTTTCCTTTTCCTTGAGTGTATACATTAGTGTGGACAAGATAAGGGTCACCACTAAGGTTTCCCAAGAACTCAACATCAATTTCGTCCCATGATGACCCTTTTGAGTGCAACTGCATCAAATTTCAAATTTACATATGTTAGTAGTTAATTTATATCAAAACAAGAAGACCCAATTTTGTAAATAGAGAGAAACTATATCAATGGCGCTTACATAGAAGGTGGTAACTGTGCCAGCAGAATTGCCAGGGACAAGCTTGAGTTGCATATCAAACTTGCCAAAAAGATACTCATTCCTGGACTGGAAACCTGAGCCAGAAGCCTTGTCAAGTGAGAGTGTAAGAAGATTGCCATTATTGAGTATTTTACCACGTCCATCCCCCCATGTGATATCAACATCTTGGTAAAAATTCCCAGCAACAGCACCCATCAAAGAACCCACCACAACAATAAGGGATGTCATCGACAACATTGTTAAAGAAATTGGTTGACAAGGATAGGCAGCCATTGATATTTTTGAAGCTTTATATAGTCAACTTTTAGCAAATAAGGCAGTAAGAGCAGCAGTAGTAGTAATGTATGTATGAATGTTTTCTTGGAGCTATGTTATAATTTCAATTTGGTGACAATTTATAGGGAAATGAGAGTGGTGGGCTATCTAGCTAGGAATGTTCCTTATCCTTACAGTAGAGATTTTGGGTTGTTGCAAGAAATTGACAAGTAGACAGCTGGATGACATAAGTTAGAGCACATTGAAAATGGGTTTCCTTATCACAATCATAGGATTAGGCAGGCAGTCCAGTTACATGCAAGTGTTAGTGGACATTATTCATTATTTTATTGGTGGGGGGGGGTTGCTCTCTAATACTGTGTGTTCCCACCTACCCCATAACAAATTGAACCCTTGGGTTGCAAATTCCAATTATATGCAACCACATTGCATGGGTTAAGTTAAATCTCTAGTAGCTTCTTACAAGAATTCAATTACATGAGGCGGGCAATAACTCTAGTGAGATCTTACGCGTCCTTATGTTTATCCCCTTGTAGAGCTTTGGACTTGTTAAGATTTAATATACCATTTACAGCCCATGTTAGTCAACAACAGCTTTATTATTATTATTATTATTTTGTTAACAAAACAACAGTCTGATTCAGCAAGATCGAGAAGGAAAAAACTTTGACATTTATGAAGGGGCTGTATATTTATTAATATACAATTGCCTAGCTGGTTATATTTATGAAGGGGCAAAACTTTCCTGACTCGGCATTTGAATTTTGATGTTCACATACCTATTTTGAAAATAGGTTTACAATTGAGTAATTAGACACTAATATTTTAATATATAGTAAATATACCCCCACAGGCTCGGCCTGATGGCCAAGTTGCTTGGGTCACTATACCCACTTCCCCTTTCTCCCATTGTAGTTGGCGCTATATATATATGTATATATATATATATATATATATATGGTAAATTTAAAATATATATTATGCAATGGGTAAAGCTATTGTATTTAACCTTCACTTGGTAGTTCAAATGGTAAGATGAAGGTCTCGGGTTCAATTTCTAACTGCACTATATTAAGATTTTTGGATTTTGATGTGCTAATTAGGAAAAAAAATATATTTACTTTATATAATAATAATAGTTAATATAATAAACAGATTAATATTAGATAGATAATATGATATGATATAATATATGTTAGTATAAGGTGTGCTCTAATGGTATTCTTGCAATTATTTAGACATTGTATATAATCCATATGGTAATTAAATATTCTTTTAAATAAATATGTTATTTTTTAAGTATTTTTTCTTTAGTATTATGTTGAATAAATTTATTATCAAAGAGTTGATCATATGAGTTACAAATTTATTTAGTACATTTACTATAAATTGTTCGTAGTCGATTAATTAATATTTGGATAATATTAATTAGACTATCACCTCTATCTATTTTTCTTAATTAGTATGAGAAACTAATAGTGGGAGGTAGTGAATCTCATGCTACGTGATATGAGTGATCGGAATAGACATGTGGATACTTATTGGATGGGTTAACCGAACATTGACATTAGTATTGTGATTGCAAGGATATTCACATATAATCAACAATCAAAATCTAGATTGTAATAGTGCATATAGTCCTTAGACTTGAGGTGACATAGTCATCCACATTTAGATGGTTAGAGTTTGTTACCACTTACATACTTGTGTTAATCATCACTTAGATATATGGCGAGTGGTGGCTCTAATTAATTAAATGTAAGGATGAATATTTAACCAAGATGAGATTCATTACCTGGTGTGAACCAGGATAGATCCTATGCTATCTAAGTTTATTCTTGATGAATAAATTCCTGACCAGGATAAATACAACATAGTCTGAAAAAGAGTTTCAGTGCTAGAAAGAGTTCTAGTATTTGTTGTATTTTATCAAGAATTAAAACTTAAGATGAGGTCATATAATAAAGCTATTAGAGTTTGATAATACCTTAACTCCAGGCTTTATCATGATCTTTAATAAAAGGAATTTAGTGCACGGTAATTATGATCAGGTTTGTGCAAATCATAATATGTATTCATTTCTAATTGGGTTGCTGTGATATCAAGACTAGGGATCACTCACAACTTATGAGAACTAAATGTGAATAATTGGGATTTTCACATTTAGAATTGAAAAGAGTTTCAAATAATATTAAATGTTAATATTATATTTTCTCATTGCCATTTAGACATGAACCTAGTAAGTCACACATAATAGAGTTTTATTTATTCACTATAGTATTAATCTAATTATTGATTAAAAGAGTTTAATCAATTAATCAAGATTAATAGAATTAGATTTATGTTTTGAACAATGATTCTAGTATATCATGAAATCTAATTCAAATAAGAGTATTATTTATTAATTAATATTGGATATTAATTAATATTTATTATTATTATTATTATTATTATTATTATTATTATTATTATTATTATTATATATATATATATATATATATATATATATATATATATATATATATATATATATATATATATATTGTCACGACCCAAAACAGGAGCCATGACCGGTGCTAGGGAACGAGAATTCTTTCGAATCCGGAACCCGTAGCAAGCCTAAAAAATAAAATAAAACATGCAATAGTAACAATAACAATAATATATATATGTAGCGGAAATAAAAATCTTAAATATCATAATAACATTTTCATCACTGGATTTAAATCAAATCTCATCATATATATAAAGTCTCTTTAATACAAATCCAGTTTCAATATAATACATCTCTTTAAAATAAAATACATGAAATCCAATACTTTAATTCACAACTACTGCAGTGTCTAGATCATAAAAATAAGACTCAAGTAAGTAATTTACACAAAGAAGCCGGGGCGGAAGAAATCCGGCGTATCGACCTGCTACTGAGGTCTGAAGAAGTTGACTCACCTGAAAAATAGTCAACGGAGGGGAGTTAGACCTCACTGAGTGAATTACTATAATATATATACATACACACTAAATGACAATGCATACAGTCAATAATACATATCTAATATGTATATATACAGGCAAATTCACACAGATGCAGAAAAATCATTTCTATATATTTTATTGAAAATCCCAGTTTATGAAGGATCACATAGAACCCTAGAATATCGCAACCTCGAAAATAGTATTAAACAACACTCTAGCCATACGGGCTCACTTAATCCAAATATATCCACTTAATCCATTTAGACAGTAGACTGGCCCCGAGACACTAAGTCAACCGAGCTCCAGCAGTCTGACTGCCAGTGTGATTGGCCCCAAGACACTTAGTCAACCGAGCTCCAACAATCACACCCAAACCATATCTCACACATCAATAATCACATCAAATCAATATTCATAAATAGTTAGTAATATAGCCTAAAGCTATAGGCGAACCGGTACGTACTCGATCCTAGTGCTGCCCACTAGGTAGCATGTTCTATCGATATCCTTCATCATTAAATATAAAACATTCATTCACAAAAATAAATGATGCATGAAAGTAAATGAAATAACAATATAACCCATATATATACCAGAAATATACCAAAAGTAAACCAGGTATATTTCGAGTATATATACGTCAAATAAATCCAGTCAAATCATAAATTAAATTAAAAATATATTTAAAAACATTTTAAATATATTTTATTTACAAAACATGCATATAATTTAATATATACCAAAAATAAACCAAAAATATACTTAATATAAACTTAAGAAATAATCAAATTATTTATGCATATTTAATCAACATAAAACATGCATTTCTAAATCATGCATCCTAAGCACATATATATAGTATAGTAACTCACCTAATGCGTTCCACGAGACGGGTCTGATCCACTAGCCCTCGGTCTCGACGCAACTAAACAAGCAATAAATAATCGACATTAGAATAAGCCTAATAGAAATCCTAGAATTCGATCTAGAGTATTAAACACAGAATCAGAAATTAGGGTTCTACTGGATATCACGTTTTACGAGAATTCTATCGAAAATCCGACAGAACCTCCCTTGTAAAATGGACATCTCTCTACTCAAAAGAGTAGAGCTAACCCTGCAAAGAAATACACTTCGAAAAACTACACAGAGCACAATCAAAATCCCACGGTCGGACTCCAAACTACAGTCCACCGATCGGGGTCCACAATCACAAAATAATTCTGATAATACCAAAAATACCCTTATAACATAGAAATACATTTTATACATAGAAATTACATAATTAACCTTAAAACACTATAAAAACCATTAAAAACTCATTTTATTAGTAAAACCGTATATTATATATATAATTGAAAATAATTTACGAAAAATAGTTTTAATTAGTTAAAAATACTAAATAATTTGTAGAAATCATTTTTATACTTTAAATAACTATTAAAACCACTTAAATTACATTTTTAGCCAATTTTGTGTAAAATTACCAAAATGCCCTTATATATATAAATATACTATAATTACTTCAAAAATTCACCAAAAATAGTATAATTATCCAAAATTAATTTTCTCAACATATTTATCAATAATATTAATAATTAAACTCATTTAACCAATTAAATTCAATTAAAAACATAATTAACCCTAATTTCTCAAAATCACATAAACTTCAATAATTCAAAATAAATACTTAGAAATTCATAAAAATTCCAAATAAATTCCTATAATTCATTTCAACACCTAATTTAACCATAAACTCCAATTTCATAATTTAAATAATTAATTTCCGAAAATTAGAAAATAATATTAAAATATTCAAAAATACCCAAAAATCCAAAAAATATCCAAAAATTCCACAAAAATTCATACATGTATATTAAGCTACTAGGATCAACATTTGTGAAGGGAGTTTTCATGAATCAACCAATTCGAAGCTCAAAAAAGTCAAAAACCCTAATGTGACTGAAATAGAAAAATCAAAACCTAAGCAAATCTAAACCATTTTAGCTCAAACCAAAGCTAGAATCACACTCACCAGAGCTCAAGGAGAAGAAAGAGACCGACGGTGTCGAAAACGGTGGCCGAAAGTGGGAGAAACGGCGAAGGGAAGATTTTGGCCAAAAATGGAAAACTAGCTCACCGGCGCCGGAGAAGGAAGCTGCTGGCGGCGGGGGATGGCTGGGAACGACGGTGGCAAGCCGGGAGGCACACCGACGGTAGGTGACCGGAGTTGCAGCGGGAGGGAAGGGAGTCGGGCGCGGGAGGGAAGGAAGAAGAAGAAGAAGAAGAAAAAGAAAAAGAAAGAAAAGAAAAAGAAAAGAAAAAGAAAAAAAAAAGAAAAAGAAAGAAAAAAGAAAAAAGAAAAAAAATAATAAAAAAATAATAAAAAATAATTTTAATAATAAATAAAATAATTAAATAACAATAAATAAATAAACAAATAATAAAATATTAGGGTAATATATATTAAACCCTAATTAAATAAATATTCACACACATAGTCTTTATTTAGTATTTTAAAAATACGTATGAGTTCATGCAAGTCCGAAAATATATTTAAAATAATTAATAATAAATTATTTACGTGAAAATTTCCCCGAAAATGCAAGTCCCGGGAAAATTTTACGTAAAACACTATAAATAATACACAGTATTTAAAATAGGTTTTAAATACATATCAACTCATGAAAATATCGTAATATATATACACAAATTATTAATATTGTATATCCCGGTACAGTGTAAAAATATTTTTAAAAAAAAACACGAGATATTACATATATATATATGTTGTTCTTTATTTATGGACTTATATTAATGGTCCAAATTGATTTGGACATAGGCCAAAATTTATTTTTGACCAAAGATTAATTAAAGTCCATATGTATGTATATGTATAATTTAATATGTAAAATAATACATTTGATGTATACTTTACATACAAATTTATACATTAATATGTGTAGGTGGCAAGCTTAATTATTGAATTAAGCAAGGTGGCATATTAATTAAGTGGATATTTCTAAAGTATGTCTAAGGTGTCATTTTTAATCATTTGGATGGTTAGGTGTATACCTAAGGTGACACACTTAATAATCACTTAATTAATTAATGCATAATATATATTAAATAAATAAATAAATAAATAAATAAATATATATATATATATATATATATATATATATATATATATATATATATATATATATATATATATATATATATATATATATATATATATGTTGTTCTTTATTTATGGACTTATATTAATGGTCCAAATTGAATTGGACATAGGCCAAAATTTATTTTTGACCAAAGATTAATTAAAGTCCATATGTATGTATATGTATAATTTAATATGTAAAATAATACATTTGATGTATACTTTACATACAAATTTATACATTAATATGTGTAGGTGGCAAGCTTAATTATTGAATTAAACAAGGTGGCATATTAATTAAGTGGATATTTCTAAAGTATGCCTAAGGTGTCATTTTTAATCATTTGGATTGTTAGGTGTATACCTAAGGTGACACACTTAATAATCACTTAATTAATTAATGCATACTTTTTCTTAGTGGAAAATTACTACACATATATCATTTCATATATCTAAGGGAAGTCAAGTGACTTTGTAAGAGAGTAAGAGGCAAAATAATGCTTAAGTGAGTTTTTGCTTAAAGAGTTAAGAAAAATCACTAAGTGATTTTGGTTATGATAAGATCATAAACCAAAAATAAACACAACATATACTAAACATATACTTTACACTTGTGCTCTTAATTAAATTAGTACAAGTTACTAAGTTTAATTAACACAAGTAAGTGATATATAAAGGTTTGGTGTTTCAAACTAGAGGCCTTACATTTGGAGGGCTAAGCATTTGATTCAAGGAATTGAACAAAAGGAAGACTAAGTTCTACAACAAGTAAGTTTACAAACTTTTAATTAATTAATTATTTGTTTATATATTGCTTAATTTATTTAGTTGTGTATTTCAATGCAATTTGAATCTTAGGCAAATGAAATTCTTTGTTTTATGAAAGGTTATGATGAGTAAATTTTTAAAATTTACTCTATTTAGACTTGTGCTTACTACACATGTATTTATATTTAAATACCATAATTGATTTCTAACAGTGGTATCAGAGCCCCTTTTTGCACTTTATATATACTAAATAAATTGTTTAATTACAAATGTTGTGATAAAAATATGTTGGTTGCAAGTTTTGTGGCTAAAATATGCTAAAAAATGTATTTTATTTGTTATGGTACTGCTGTGAATAGTGATACTATAGCAGTAAATAGTGGTACTGTAGCAGTAAATAGTGATACTGTAGCATATGTTTTTTTTTTAACATGCAAAAGTTGCATTTATTTAATTTTTGCATGCCATACTTGCAAATAGTGATCATGGACAAGGTTTTACATTCTAGTATTGTAATAATTAATTTTATTATTGTTTATGTAATTAAATGTTAATTACATAGTATTATGATGTATTGATAACCTTGGCATGTCAAGGATTATTTGTTTGTTGCAAAAGTTGAAACAATGAGACTTGAAGGAGTTCAAGGAGCAAATCCATGGAGATGGTGATAAGGATATTCATACTTGAAGTATTCATGGACAAGAATAATTTTTGTGATTTATTTTAGTATTAAAATAGGTATAAAAATTAGTCCATGATCACTCCTTCTTTATGCATCCATATTTGCATGTTTTATGCACATATGAGATATGTATATTTTATATGCTTTTATACATAATTGAATGTATAATTGGATGTCGTATAATTTATGTATTTGATACGTATAAATTGGTTAATATGCAAAGTAAGACCAAAAAAATCTTCCAAATAAATTTAAGTCTAAGCTCTCCATTGGAGCAATAAATTGTATAATTTTGGATTATGTATATCAGTTATGGACACATAGGGGTATATATAAATCCAAGAGATTTATACAATGTTATTGTTAAGTATAGTGATGTTTTGAGTGTATAAATATACTACATGCCAAGAATGGCAAATAGGTGTACCTAAGGCATGTAGTATTCAAATTTATACATTTCACAGTGCCAATGGTATGACTTAATTAATGCTAAGGACCGAGAATGGCAATGGGTACTTTAGGTCCGTAATATTAAGAGCTTGATTGATGAAATATCATATAAGATGTGATGATGGGAAAATGTCACTTATAAATATTAATATTTCAAGAATGACAAAGGATACCTTAGGTATATTATAATTTATTAAGAACTTCATCACCCACTAGAAATTCATCCAACAAGGGATCTTCATTTCTTACCTGGAAGAATAGGATCCATCAAATTAGTGGGAGACTATTAAGATTAAAGACCAAATCTAATGATATTTTATACAATGTCATTTAAACTAACTAATTTTGTTACCTTCATATTGCGATTATTTGTTTATATATTGCTTAATTTTATTTACTTGTGTATTTCAATGCAATTTGAATCATGGGTAAAAAAAATTCTTCATTTTATGAAGGGTTATGATGAGTAAATTTTTAAAATTTACGCTATTTACACGTGTGCTTACTATACATGTGTTTATATTTAAACACCATAATTGATTTCTAACAAAATATATAGAGAGAGAGTAATTCAAATGGTTGTTGAAAAAAAAAAGTATTTATTGTTTTGATACATTTTTGTATATATATATATATATATATATATATATATATATATATATATATATATTGTAAACTTCCTTTTTGGGAACCTAAATTAAACATAAGACCCTTAAAATTCTTCAAGAGGAATTCTAGGCCAATTGAGTTACAGGTCATGATTTTATATAAAATTTGATATATCTTTTTAGTTTTTCCTTGATATTAAATGATAAACAAATTAAAAATATATATATTAAAATTATTATTTTATAAAATAGCACTGAAAATTATATTAAAACAAAAAGCACTTCAACTTCAATTAAAGATAATTTTGATTCCTTGGTTTTGAATTCTGCCAAAATTAGTTTTGTGATTATTTTTTTTTAGCATTTAAATACCTTATATTTCATATTTGTTTATACTTTAGTACATTTCTAAAAATTATTATCTAAAATGTATGATTTAATATAAAAATAATATGTATTTTCAATACTAAAATCATATAATGAGTAATATACTATTCAACAACTATAATAAACTAATAAAAAATCAAATTTAAATGTTTTTTTAATTTGATTATGAATAAAATAAAAGAATTTTTAAAATAAATTTACAATATTTTTTTAAAAAAATCAATTGATTAAATTGATCATAAATTATATATAAAATAAATTTATCATTGAAAGTTAATATTATAATAATATTTTCTCATGATATTAGTTAGAATTGTACTAAGTATAAAAAATGTAAAACAAAGAGTACTTAAATGAAAAAAAAAAAAAAAAAAAAAAAACCATTTACAAGAATCCAAATTATACTTATCCCTAAAGAAAAACTCTATTGAAAAGCAAGTACATACGTACTTGTATATATAGTCACATTTTCAGAAGTTTTTAGGACTATTGAAAAAATATATATACAAAAGACTTTACAAATTGTGATAGAACATGGTTCTTAGAATGCCATATAGTGTTTTTGGTACATACTTTTGTATGTACTTCAAATGGAAGATACTAACGTAATAGCATCTTGGTTTTGGTGGTTGGACACTCGGCTAAAATAGTGTCATGGTGTGTCTCAAACCCATCAATCCTCCCTCATCTTTAATGTACTAACATTTTTTTGTCAAAAAATAAAAATAATAATAAAAAAAAAAAGATAATTCAGCATCACTTTCCCTTAACAAACATATTTTTCTTGACGATTTTCATTTTTATTTTAATTCTAAAACTTTAAATATTGTATATAATTTTCACGTGTAATTTTTTATAGTAGAACTAGTCGTGGAAAGAGCATACCGTAAATAATATATATTTTCAAAAATAATTAATTAAATAATTTTAATAAATTAAAATTACAATTTAAAAAGTTATTGTAATAATTTTATTTTTTTTATTAAGAGTATATATATATAGTACAGTAATATAATAATTGAATAAAAAATAAAAAAATTGTTGAAAAAAATTGTTTTAGTTAAAATAAAAGATATGATTTTTTTACGGAAAAAAAAAAGTTAAAATAGAATATGGGTATCATAAATAAAATTTTTATATTTTATTAAAAAATATTATAAATTTTAATAACTCAATATATAAATTTTTAAGAATAAATACTACATTATAAATAGAAACCTTTGATAAATTTTGGATCTAATAACTTTAAAACTCAGTATTGAATATATATTAATTCTTAATGATTTTGACTTTGTTACTTATCTTACTTTCATTTTTTTAGTTCAAATTGAAATATAATGGGCATTTTTACTTGTTATTGGTAATAATAACAATTCTCTTACTTCTTATATGCTAGGATTGATCCACCTATTGCAGACCAACTCTGTATCTCTCCTAGAGATCAACGTCAGCTCCTTGATTTGGTTCCCAAATTTTTATCTAACAATTCCCGGTTGTTGCAGCATATTGTGAATGAAGATGTCAAAGATAATATCCTGGCGACATCTTCCATTAATCATTCTTCGGACTTGTGTGTTTGGAAAAAGTTTCGAATGGTCATCTTACTGTCAAAGGCATGTATAATTATTTGCGTTATTCCCATCATCGAGTTCCTTGGCATTCCTTTATTTGGAAGGAATCTCTTCCTCCTCGCTCAATGATCTGTTGGCAAGCTATTATGGGATTTCTTCTGACGGATGACATTATAGTAAAGAAAGGGCTCTGTTTTCCTTCACGCTGTGTTTTATGTATAGCTCATTTGGAGGATACATCACATTTATTTCTTCGATGTCCCTTTGCCTCTTCGATTTGGTAAGCCATCTCAATGTTATTTAGGCATTGCATTCAAATTTTGGGATCTCTTTCTGATATGATTTTGCGAGCGTCTCAAGTGGGATTCAGTTCTCAACTTTCATCTCTTTGGTGTGCTGCAATTGTGCATGCTATTTCGGTCAGTTGGCATACTTGAAATACTATAATTTTTTATAACAAAGCTCCTAATATCCATATAGCTCTTGAATTAATTTGGAAAACAATAAAAGAGATGGATTATTGCAAAACTGGGAAGATGTATAATTCCTTGCATAATTTCATATTCTTAAGCTTCTTGGCATTTAAGGCATCCCGGGTAAGGCTCCTAAGACGGTCTTCGTCTCATGGCAGCCTCCTCCTCCCGCTTGGGTAAAAGCCAACACTGATTGGTTATCCTTGGGCAAGTCGGGTACTGCTGGAGCAGGAGGTGTTTTCAAAAATATTTTAGGTTTTTTGCTCGGTGCTTTTGCTTTTGGCATCAAATTAGATTATGCTTTCATCATTGAGCTTGTTTGCTGCCATCTATGCTATTGAGGTGGCTCGGTCTCGGGGATGGTTCACTCTTTGGTTGGAATGCAACTTTATGTTGGTGGTACAGCTATTTAAATCTCGCTTTACTCAGGTTCCTTGGAAGCTTAAACAACAATGGTTGAATTGTTTTTATTTAGTCTCCACCATTAATGTTCGAGTGACTCACATTTTTAGGGAAGGCAATTCTGTTGCGGATGCTTTGGCGAAGCATGGCACTGCTCATCCTTCTTTACAATGGTGGAATACTATTCCATCATTTTGTTCTCAATTTATTTGTAATGATTTTAGTAGGCAACGGTCTTATCGCTTTTGATAGGTTGTTGCTTTGTGTTCGCTTGCTACTCTTTATATTCCTTTTATGTTTAATTTAATATATTTGGACTACAAAAGTATGATATAAATGCTAAAAAAATGTAAATACTAAAAGGATGTTAACCTAGTTGAGATGTTCAAGTGCGTTTTTTGATTTTTGGACTCCAATTTTCTCTAAAAAATATATATATTTTTTATGTTTTAATTATGTTGTGATGAATATTTTACATTCTTATTTATTAATTTAATTATTTGAAACTATACAATGTGAATTTTCTTATTTTCATATTTTAAGTTTAAGTTGTAATATAATAGACATTTAATATTTTTAATTGAATAATAATAATAATATGTTGTTAGTAATTTATTTATTATATTTTACATACAAAACATATTAATTTTTATCATATATTATTATACATAAATTACTTAATATATACTATGTATTTAATAATATAATAAAAAATATATAATTAAGTTGATTATTGTTATTCATATTTATATATTATTTTATAAATTAATAGTTGGTACTGTAATATGTTTTCAATATGGTACAGTTTTAATATGATTCTCATTTTAATTTTTTTTATTATAAATATTCAGTATCATATCAAATTAATTATAAAATTTAGTTCAATTCGATTTAGAAATAAAATTATTTAATTCGATACGGATTAATATCTTTCGTCCCGTGCTCAACCCCAGTTAGAATCCATAAATTCTAAATACCCATGCATTAAATGCAAACAAAGGAAAAATGTCGGCAACCTTGACATTAGACAATTATTTTTAACAACTGAATTTGTTATTAGTCTATATAATTAATATTTCTTATCATAAGCCTAACTATTTTTGTTTGGACAAATTTTTTATACAATCTATAAGAGTAGGAATTACTCATTCCTAATAATGTGTCAATTATTTAACCTATCACTAATTAATAAAATTAAATAATTTAACTTTTCAAAAATCTCTTATATAGATAAAAAGATAAAATAACTTTTTGTATTAAACAAATGAAGTTATAAATACACAATGATATTATATAAGAAACGGTATACTTCACGGCACACAATGCTACAATGCATTGCAGACTCTAACATATTATCTTTATATCCTTAGTTTTTTTAATTATTAAAAAAATTTACAAGTTACAGTGTTTAAATTTTTATATGATTGGTTCACTTATGTGCAACTTAAATTTTAAAATAAAAAAATTAAAAATTAATTTTTTTTAAAAAATAAAATTAAAAAAATAAAAGGCAAAGAAGTAATGTACAAAAATTATTTTGTCTTTTTATCCATATGAGAGATTTTAAAAAATTTATTATTATAGCTATCACTAATTAAATACATAGTATACTATGTATTTAAAATGTGTAAAGCTATCTCTAATTAAATTCAAATTATATACTACTTAAATATATACTATCTACGAGATTTTTTATTTTGTTAATAATAAAATCAAATAAAAATATAATTCAAGATTTTTCAAATAATAAATTTTTAAAAATTGATGCAGAAATAAGTTAGATTTATAATTATATGATTATTAATTATACATCATTGAAATTTTATTTTTATTTAATAATTTAAAAATATTTAAGAATAAAAAAGTATAATAACAATCTGCCCTATAATTGATTTTCAATATTTTAATTACTGGCTGTTGATTGTATTTAAAATTACAATCTATAAATTGAATTTACGAATTACTAGTTTCTTGAAATTTGATCATAAAAAATATGTCAGTTTCATTTGTTCAAGAACAATTTTTTTTTTAATACAACTCATCGGAGTAGGAATTCCTCCTTTCTAACGTATGTCATTTTCACATTTTGTTGACTAATATTTTTAGTATTTCAAAATTCTTTTTTTTTAATCTAATCCGTTTTTTTTATTTGACCTCTAATAAGAAAATTTCTAAATAATGTGGTTAAAAATTGAGAAGCAAATTTTAAGATAGTTAAAATTTAAGAATTTTTAGGAAAAAATTAAATTTTTATGAAAACAATTTAGAAATTAATTTTTAAATTTATATCAAAAATGACATAATTAGAATTTAAAAATATTTTCTTACATTTTGTTTTTTTCTCAAAAGGGAAAGAGGATAAAAAAAATTAATAAATGTCAAATTTATTTTATAAAGATCTAAAAATAATTTTTAAAAATACAATTACGTCTTTTAAATAAAATTAAATAGAAATGATACAATTTATAAAGTTGAAGAAATATATTAAAATGAAAAAAATAATAAGACCTATCGTAAATTTTAAATCAATTATCAATTCAATCCCATTTTTAAAATTATTTCAATTTATTTTTTCAACCTTTTAATTTGTGTCAATTTCATTCAATCGTCAAAATAAATGATGCAGAATTGATATGACATTCAGATATGACATATTTTAGGATGACATGAAAAATAAAATCCAACAGAAAAAAAATTGCAAAACTCACCGTTTCAAACAAATAGAAACGATGTCACTTTGCTATTTAGTCATCATCTTCTCCTCCGCCTCCTCATAATTGCGCCATCTCCGTCCATTTCTCTATCCTGTCTCTGTCTCTCATACTTTTGCAGTGCAGTACAGTTGTAGCTGATGCTCCTCTGTTAGATTACTGTGCACTATGCTGTCTTCATAAAGCATCCGCAGTTATATTGGCCAGACTGATAGCAAACCTCAAGGGAATCAAGATGTTCCAAAGCATCCACAGTTATATTGGCTAAAATGACTGATGAAGCAGTTGTAAACAATCGTTGCATACGGAAATCAACTGAATCTGGAAATAACAAGAAGTCACAAACACAGAAATCTATGGTGTCAAATCCTCATATTCTATAATTTTAGTTTAAAAGGCAAGTAAAAAGTGGCCTCTCTGTCCAAACATAAATATACTAATCCAGTCGTTATTTTTTTAAGACCTGAGAAGATAAGAAAATAAAGACTTTGACAGTAGAAAGGGAGCTTTCACGCAAAGAACTTCGTCGAAGTCTAAGGCGTAAAGGTCCACCATTTTTCTCCGCTTGCTTGCTCATTCGCTCCTCCCTTTTGTCGTTCTTCCAGCAGCTTAATGTATAATATTCTTGTCGTTGATTATTCAATACCTGCCACTCTTCCCATTTTATAATGACACCAATTTGAAAATCATATTCAATAATACTCAAGAAGACAATTGTACATTAAGTTAATAAAAATAAAATAACAGGGAAACCCACTCAATCCCAGTCTCAACATCAGCACAGGAGTTGGTAGAAGAGGCGTCGCCATCTCCATCCATTAGAACGCACCTTAGAATTTAAAAAGACCCTAGAGAATGCTAAATGGAGAAGAAGATGACCGAAGGTGCGTTTTTAAGGAGGGATAACAAAGAGACGCCGTTTTTATTTGAGCGAAACGGTGAGTTTTGCAATTTTTTTTGGATTTTATTTTCCACGTCAAACTAAAACATGTCACGTTTAAATGTAACGTTTAAATAAAATTGATACAAATTAAAAAAAATTAAAAAAGTAAATTGAAATAATTTTAAAAATGAAATTTGATTGATAATTGATACAAAATTAAAGATAAATCTAACATTTAAAATAAAATTTAATTAATAATTGACTCAAAATTTAAAATAGAATTGATAGTGTTTTCAAATTTAAAACATTGAAAAATATGAGGCTATATAAGGCTAAAATTTAGGGGAAGCGACATACACAAAATGGAAAATGTACGAGGATATTTTAGATTATGGACCATTGAATGCACACGTATTTAAGTTTTCAAATCATACAATTATAGTTAGATGGACTTATGCATGCTTTTTATTCATGTATCCACCAACAAATATAAAAATTTATAGGCTAATAACTATGCATGCATATATCTAAGTTTATATATATATACTTCCAGCATCTAGTAGTAAAAAAATTGAGATTATTTTGAATTCAAGTTGAATAAAGCATTTAGTACTTTTGCGATATTTATTTTTTTCATATATAAAATTTAAATTTAAAACTTTGCCAAGCTTTTTAATAGAAAGTTTTTATAATTTAAATATTATTGGATTGTAAAAAAGAAAATAATTTTTTTTAAAATGAATTATAGTAAAATTTAAATTGGACACTTTAAAATATAGTTAAAGAAAAATAATAATCAAATTTAAAATGTATTTTAAGATATAAAATTTAAATTTTATTATTATCAATTTAAAAGTAAAAGATTGTCCTTTATTATATAATAAATTAATATTTATGTTATATGACATTAGTGTTAAAAGAAAATACTAGTGTACTGCTTCTCATTAGCTATATATAACCAAAATCCAACAGCTATGTTCATAAATATTTGATTTGGGACAATTGACTGAAACGATATCCTTGGTACAACCACCGACTCAACAGCAGAGGCGGTGGTGGGATTAGGTGAAAGAAAAAATCAGAACAAAAAGATTTAAGGTAGAGACCCACACGAGCTTTTACATGTTTGGTGAAACGAAGCTGGCTTCTGGGCCTCTCTTTTTGCGTTTTTATCAAATATCTATGCTCAAAACGCGTCTGACAATTAAATCCTTTGTTCATGGCCATCGATTACTTCCATTTCTTACCAAATCATTAGCCAACTGTCCACAGCTGCGTCCAAAGAGCCTTCCTTTTCATGCATTTACTCTCTTTTCGGTCTCTTTTACTTGCTTAACTTTGTACTATATAAACCCATCAAAGCTTGCTAGCTAACCAATCCATCACTTCACTTCAACAACAAGAAGCAGCGTCCATTTCAACACAGAACAAGCTCATTTTTCTTTTGTTTTTCGATGGCTTCTTTTCTTTTCATCACCTCTCTTGCAATTTTAAGCTCTTTGATGATCGCTTCTGCCAGCAACTTCTATAATGATTTTGACATTACTTGGGGAGATGGCCGTGCTAAGATACTCAACAATGGACAGCTTCTTACCCTTGGCCTTGACAAAGCATCAGGTTCAGGATTTCAATCCAAGAATGAGTATCTTTTTGGAAAGATTGATATGCAGCTCAAGCTTGTGCCTGGCAACTCTGCAGGCACTGTTACTGCCTATTATGTAAGTTCTTCATTCTAATGATATTACCAGTACTTCTTTGGCTTGCATTTTTTTGTATCACTGAATTAATAAAAATGTTCGATTTTGCAGTTATCGTCAAAAGGTTCTACATGGGATGAGATAGATTTTGAATTCTTAGGGAATTTGAGCGGTGATCCTTACATTCTCCACACCAACGTGTTTAGCCAAGGCAAAGGGAACAGAGAGCAGCAATTCTATCTTTGGTTCGACCCAACAGCAGATTTCCACACCTATTCCATCCTTTGGAATCCTCAGCGCATCATGTAAGAAACTAGAAGCAGCCCCATGCATCAATTCAAATCTTGAAGTCTACTTTAGCTTATGTATGTGTATTGACATTATCTTATCCCTGATCTGTTTCAGCTTTTCTGTTGATGGGACTCCTATTCGAGAGTTCAAGAACATGGAGAGCAAAGGTGTTCCATTCCCAAAGAGTCAAGCAATGAGGATTTACTCTAGTTTATGGAATGCTGATGACTGGGCTACAAGAGGTGGTCTCGTCAAGACTGATTGGACTCAAGCTCCATTCACTGCTTCCTACAGGAACTTCAGTGCAAATGCATGCATTTTGTCCAATGGAGCGTCTTCTTGTGGCGTAAATTCTTCATCATCTTCTGCTAATAACACAAACACCTGGCTCTCAGAAGAACTTGATTCAACAAGACAAGCAAGGCTGCAATGGGTGCAGAAGAATTACATGATTTATAATTACTGCACTGATACTAAAAGGTTCCCACAGGGACTTCCAGCAGAATGCAACATGTCCTAGTCTCTCTTATACATACTTCACCTTTTTATAATCGCTGTAATTTTTTTTTGAGTAAATATAATATTCATTAAATTTTTATTTGTGTATATCGAGAATTATTTTTTAATGAAGGATGAAATTAAATAATAAATGCCTGACTTTTTTACTTAGAATTGATCGGATCTATAAATTCGAATCATAAAATAGTAAGATTTTACATTTTATATAAAAAAAATTAAAATTATATTATACTTACATATTTAGTAAAAGTTATATATATAATATATCAACAATATCCAACTATAAATAATAAAATATAGTAAAAACATAAAATTTTAAAATAGTACTATTGCACTTGAATTTTTCATTTGAAATCATGAATTTAATACGATTTTATTTAATTATTATTGTATAAATATTTTAATTTTTTAAAATAAATTTAACATATAAAATCATCCAAGCAACTTAATTTCTAAAAGAAAAAATGCTGTTAATAAATGCGTCCTTACCCAAAAAAAAAAAAAAAAACAAACAAAAGAAAGTCAACAAGCTCTTTCTTCTGTGTGCAATAAAAGTCCATGCCGGAAGAAGTGATGGCAAAACGCATTCCAGGTTTCCAGGAAGGATGCCAGGAGGCTTAAGGAAAATAGGCAAGAAGTCACAGTGTCAACTCATGATTCAAGATCACAATACTGATCTTGGGCTTTTGTCTGTATGCATAGATCTTGCCCTGAATACGAGCAACTATATCTTTGTTTTGTGATTTATCAATTTTTTTTTTTAACCAGCAATGAATTTCATTCATTGGAAGAAAATGATTTATAATAAAAATACAAGCAATTTATTAATAAACTACTCATTATAGTAAAATTTACAGTGAAAACAAACTTTTTTTTTCTTGGACAAGCAGTGAATTCAAACTTTAAAAATTGAAGATGATAAACTTGTAGACTTTTTGACTGTGAAACCCTCCGATTTTGAGATAACACTGAAGGATCAGAACCTAACAACATCAAGGAGAGATCAGATCACCATCCACAAACTTGAACTTGAAAGTGCTTCCAATCGATCAATAATAGACAAACCATAACACATCTAAAGAGAAAAAAAAAAACATCACAACCTTCCAAAGATGGAGGCACACATAATAAAAGTAACATAGATACATTACATATAACTTATTTACCAACAAAATATGAGAAAAGTAAAAGAGATAAGGTGATTCTGGCCAAAAATAACCAAAACCACCTTCCAAAACCATTAGCTTAAACCAAAAAAAAAAAAGTTTTATGAGAGAAGGGAGAAAAAAGAAAGAAGAATGAGAGTGTATATAATTGAATAGCAGTGTATATATTGAAGTTTGATTCATCATTATGTCAAGAGAGCTATAATAACAACTTTTAATCCTCAAAATAAGGAACTTGATTTATTACGGGAAAAAAAAAAAAAAAAACAAAGCAAATAAATATAGCAAAACTATATTGGATTCCACCATTGTACCAATGGAACAAGAAATATTATGAAAAACAATCAAATTGCGAAATTGTTTATAAAACTATTGCTACCACCATGACTAGGTTCAACTAATAGTTGAACTAAGTTTAATCTATGAATGTACTCCACATTGGATGCTTCTTCTAGACTTGTTCAATGATGTGTGAAATCTAAAAGTGTACGGAATCATGCAAGTAATAAATAAAGATTATCTTACAAAAATTGTAAAACCAACTATTGTAATACTCAAAGTGCATATTTATTTAGACATCGAAAAATAGTTTTTAAAATAAAATAAGCAAAATAAAATTAAAGCTAAAATAAAAATTACAATCCAAAAAAATGTTAGGGTTCTTGAACTCAATTTGACCTTTTAAAAGATGTAATTAAACTCTTAAGTCATTTTAAGGCATAGTTCATTATGTGAGCAATTTTATGAATCATATATCTTCCTCTCAGATAAACCTATGCTTAATTGAATATAACTATTACCTAATTTACAGCTCTCGCTACTTAAGTGTTCACTAATCAATTTAAAATTCAACTCTTAATATTATTAATCATCTAAGTGTCTCTCAACTAAATAGACAATTAACATGTTTTTATTTGTTTTCTCAATGAAACCTATCTCTCAATCAAGTCTCATTGTCTAGATTCAAGCAAAGGGTGGCCAATCCAATGAAAACATTAAGCAAAATAAAAGCCAATGAACTATGTTTACGAACTTATATCAAATCATATTGAGCACATGGTTGAATTGATTCAAGATCCCTAACTAGAAAATCTAGCCACACATGTTGAGTATAAGAGAAGAAGATGAATGAAGAGAAAACAAATCTATTATTATTGAATTAAAGTTGAAATAACAAAATAAAACAGAACAAGAAAACCCCCTGGAATGGAATCTTTTCCTCCTCAATCTCTAAACAACTCTCTTCTAAACAAAATGAAAGAACTAGAGAATTCTAATTTTGATTATTAGAAAATGATGTTAAACTAAACTAAAAAAGTGTTCTTTTTTTTTTTTTTTTTTTCTTGTAGCTCCCTTTAAATAATCCTTAGCCTCTAACCTATCTAGAGTTGTTACAATTCAAAATTGTAATCCCCCAAAAATTAGTAATAAGAAAATTTAAATTTAAAAAGCTGTTGCAATTACTTGCACAGTTGTGTAAGAGCAATCTTCTTGAAATGAGCTGAATCAAGCATGGCTATGCACTAGGGTGCGCGTGATTATGTTAGCTTTCCAGCATTCAAGCATGGCTGCGTGTACCCATACACATGGCTCATAACACCAAATTGCTTTGAAACTTCAATTTTCTTCAAGGATCTGATTTGTTCTAACCTTTATATCTTTATCTTGACTTATTCAAACTTCCTAACTTCCTACAATGCATCTAAAATCAAAATTTAAATAAAGATTAACTTAATAAACTTAAAAATCAACAAAATCCTAACAACTAATCAAAAGTATGAAAATTAACTAAAGGATCTTAAAAATAACTAAACATGCAACTAATTTATTCCTAAACCTATGATATAAAGTGTTCAAAACATAACATTTTTAACACTCATCAAATTCTTCCACACTTGAGTATTTGCTTATGCTCAAGCAAAATGTGAAAACAACCTATTCATATAAAGAATCAAAATCATCAGCTGGTTTTATCTTGACTAACGATTCTAATCTTCCTTTAATAGAAAGTTTAAAAAGTCTAAATTAAAGCAATAACTCGAGGTCAAAAATATAACATTTACCATGTGAAAAGAAAACTCCTCCATTGAATTCATAAAAATGAACAATTGACACACAAGAAAAATGAAAATAAATAGGAATTATCTTAATACTTAGGCAGTCCAAAATTCAACACATAAAAGGCAACCAGATAACACTCTTCTTATTTATTTAAAGTTTTCCCAATCTCAGTATCCTCCACATTTCCTGCTCTACGCAGTGTGGATACCTCCAAAAAGGGTCCTTTGAATACTCTAACTCTATAATAGATCATTGGAGTAGAAGGAGCATATACTAATTTAAATTTAAGATTTCAGCTCCTAACTAGTGTGTTTTACACCCCATCTCATTTTTTTAATAGAAGAAAAATCTATAGGTGCCTAAGTATATGTGAACTAAACTATCCTAAGAGAAGAATTCGAATTCCCAGTTACGAGCATCTTTCTAAAACATCAAGCATCTAAATTCAATCATTCAATGGAACAGTAAGCACTAAGTTTATTAAAAATTAATAATCCTTAACCACAAGTCATTCCTTTAATTTAAAAGTTAAAACAAAACATTAAAAGAAGATTATAACACTTACTCAAGAAAACCATATTTGGTGAAATTAATTCTACATATGAATAGGTACAAAAACTCAAGTGCAAGTGAATCTGACCTAATAATATGCATGACTTTAAATTATTCAAATAAACATGTGAAAATGCAAATAACTAAATAAAATAAAATAAAATAAAAGTGTACTTTCCTGATTTGGATGCACTTGGAGATAAGGTAAATGGAATAATGAACTCCGTTGGAGCTTCAGTTAACCCCTTCATTGTTTTGCATTGAAACATTTGATGTTTAAGCTTTTTTATTTAGGCTTGCAATTTCTCCATCTTTTCCTCAAATCCCTTTAAAACCTTCCATCCTAGTTGACAAGCTCACAATCATGTTAAATTTAAAAATTCAAAATTTTTTTAATTGATTAAAAATAAAAAAAATTTAATTTTAATTTTTAATTTCTGCCCCTTGCCCCCTACTTAAAACCTGTAATGTCCACATTGCAAAAGTAAAGCAAAAATTCAAAATAAAATTCTGAAGCGATGGATAATAATGAACACGATTGTGCGCACTGATGCGCACGGCTGTGCGGGCTACTAATTATTCTACATTCTTTACTATTTATGCACTGTTGTTTGCTAAGTTTGCACAATCATATTTGAGCTTTGAATTCTTGCACTTTAGAGCTTTGTGGATGCATAGCTGTGCATCTAAATTTGTACAGTTGTGCTTGATCGACATTTTTGAGTTATAAATGACACTTCCTTTTAGTTTATTACATTAAATTGATGTCATATCAATAAAACATCTTTTAGAGCTCCTCCTTTTCTTTGTTTTAAAACTCTTTTAGAACTCATTCTCTCCTTTATTTCCTAAAAAACATAAGCCAAAAAAATCAAACTAAAATGAAACAAGCTTGGTTGAGCCCCTAAGAAGTGCTCTTTTTAAGGTCCATAAGTTAGACCATTACCATGTCTTCAAAGTCATTAAGGAACATGCTCCCCAAAAGTATGAGCGTCCTTCACTTTAGACCTCCATATTATGTACTTTTTCTTCTTTTTAACATTATAATAAACACCTTTGCACCATGCAATGAGGGAATTTAAAGGTGGCTTTGATTTGATATCATGAATTGGTTGGATTGAATTTCTCCCTTCGTTATCTTTAGGTTTGAAATTGAACTCCTCTGCTTTAGATGTTTCACTTTGACCTTTATGTACCCTTCATCCTTACGCTCATTATTCTCTATAACTTCAATCTTTATGCATATATCTTTGACTTAAGGTTCTTGATAAGCATTAAAAGTTTAACTTTCCTCTCTAATTTGAGAGGTAATGGTCCTACTATGCATATCAATAATAGCCTTTCTAAGTATGTTAAAGAACTTGTTCCTCTCCTTTTTATTCTCTTCATTCCTTATCCTTTGAGGAAAAGGTAACGATGATACATATGGCTTTACAATCTTTTTCTCGTCCTTAGATTTGGTTTTGCCTTCCTTATTAGACTTGGTTTCCTAATCCCTTAATGTCTCCATTTTTTTGCTTATCCTCTTTCTCTTTTTCTTTATTAACTTTGGATTTTCTAGGCATCTTTAACTCTTTTTCACTCCTCAAAGTTATAGCCCTCACATGCTCTTTAGGGTTGGTCTTCGTATTGCTAGGCAGTGACCCTTGATTTTGCATTGACAAAGAATTTACCAATTGCTTTATTTGTAATTATAGATTGTGAATAGAAGAAGAGTGGTTTCAAAAAAATTTCTTAAACCTCTTTTGAGCTTCATCTTATTAGTTCATCTTTGTTAAAATTACATCCATGAATTTTTCCATCTTGCTTTCCCATGAAGCCCCTGAAGATGAACTCTTATCTTGGGGGAAATAAGAGATTGTTGTGCATTTTGACCTCCAAATCCTAGTGGTGCTTATTGTCTCCACTGGTTGCTTCCTTGATTGCTCTAAGAGAAATTAGGGTGATTCCTCTAGCTAGGATTGTAGGTGTTACCATATACTTGGTTTTGCTGCCCCTTGAAGTTATTCACATAGTTAATATCCTCCATGGACAGTCCTTGCATCATTTGGCACTCTTTTATAGGATGACCTCTCTGGCATAGTTCACAAAAGGAAGACAAAAATGAAGAGATTACATTAATGCTCAATTAATCTATCCTTTTAGATAAAGCGTCCAACTTTGCATTCACCATGGTTAAACTATCCACTTCAATTAACCCTGCTTTCTTTGAAATAGCCCTCTCATTAGACCAAAAGCTTAATTTTTTAGCCATTTCATCAAAGAGATCCAAAGCATCTTCAAGCATTTTTGACATGATGGTTCCTCCAGTTGCTCTATCTATGTTAACCCGAACTAACTGATTGACACCTTTACAAAATAATTGCACTAAATCCCAAAAGGTATTAATTAATGTGGAAACTGTCTTTGTAGATCCTTAAATCGATCCCAGCACTCATAGAAGCTCTTATCCTCTCTTTGATAAAAAGAATTGATTTTATTCCTAATCTTCAATACTTTCACTAGTGGAAAGTGGTTGTTAAAGAAAACAATGCAAAGCTCTTGCCAAGTATTGATGGAGTTGGGTGGAAAATTTGTGAACCACCTCTTGGCTTTATCCACTAATGAAAATGGAAAGAGAAAAAGTTGAATTGCTTCAAGTTAAACTCCATTCATCTTGAAAGTTGAGCAATACTCCAAGAATCAGGTCATGTGACTAATTGGATCCTCATGTGGCAATCCACTGAATTATGAATTTTGGATCATTTGGATGCTTGATCTCAAAGTTATTTGTTACAACCGTCAACCTCACAATTGGAGTTTGGTCACCTTAGACATTTGGACTTATATAATCCCTTATAGTTCTCTGCCCATTTTGTCCATTTTAAGCTGCTTGTTGCCTTGGAGGCAAATTTCTTTCTTTTTCCCCTCCATCCATTCTGTTACTATACTGTCTCCTTCTTCTTTTAATTGTCCTTCTAAACTCCAAATCAAGTGGTATTAACTGAGTTGCTTGTTTGCTTGTACAATATATAATGAGCCTACACTAACACAAACCCTTATAATACCATAAACATAATCAAAACAAAAACTAAAAAGAAAGCCTATATCAAATAACATAAATTTCTTAAAAATTTCAATTTTGACAATCCCCAATAATAGCGTTAAAAACTTTATATGTGTGAAATCCGCAAGTGTACAAAATCATACAAGTAATAAATAAAGATTGTCCCATAAAGATTACAAAACTGACTATTGTAATACTCAAAGTATACGTTTGTCTAGACACCAAAAAATGATTTTTGAAATAAAATAAGCAAAACAAAATTAAAGCTAATATAAATCACAATCCAAAAAATGTTAGGATTTATGAACTCAATTCAACCTTTTAAAAATGTAATTAAATCTAAGTCTTTTTAAGGTATAGTTCATTATATGAGCAATCTTATGAATCATGGATCTTCCTCTCAAATAAACCTATATTTAATTGAATATAACTAGTATTTAATTTTATAGTTCTCACTAATCAAGTGTTCACTATAATCAATTTAAAGCTCAACTTTTAACATTATTAATCATTTAAGTGTCTCTTAACTAAATAGACAATTAATAGGTTTTTGCTTGTTTACTTAATAAAACTTATCTCTTAATCAAGTCTCATTGTCCAAATCTAAACAAATGGTGGTCAATCGATTGAAGACATTAAGCAAAACAAAAACCAATGAACTATATTTATGAACTTAAATCAAATCATATTGAGCACATGGTTAAATTGATTCATGAACCTTAACGAGAAAATCTAGCCACACATGTTGAGTAGAAGAGAAGAAGATGAATGAAGAGAAAATAAATTCATTATTACTGAATTAAAGTTAAAATAACAAAATAAAACAGAATAAGAAAACCCTGTTGGAATGGAAGCTTTTCATCCTCAATCTTCAAACAACTCTCTTCTAAAGAAAATGAAAGAACTAAAGAATTCTAGTTTTGATTCTTAAAAAATGATACTAAAACTAAAACTGTGTCCTTTTTTTTGTTTCTTTAATGGCTCCCTTATAAATAATCCCTAGCCTTCAACCTATTTAGAGTTGTTACAATTCAAAATTATAATCACCCCAAAATTAATAGCAAGAAAATTTGAATTTGAAAAGTTATTGTAATAGCTTATACGACCATCTACACCCATGTGCACGATTGTGCAAGAATAATCTTCTTGAAATGGGTTGAATCAAGTGTGGCTATGCATTAGTGTGCACCTGATTATGTTGGCTTTCCAACACTTAGGTATGGTTGTGTGCATCTATGTACACGGCTGCATAACACCATATTGCTTTGACACTTCATTTTTCTTTAAGGATTTAATTTATTTTAACCTTCATATCTTTATCTTGACTTGTTCAAACTTCCCAACTTTCTCCAATGCATCTAAAATCAAAAATTAAATAAAGACTAACTTAATAAACTTAAAAATCAACAAAATCCTAAAAACTAATAAAAAATATGAAAATTAACTAGAGGATCACAAAATTAACTAAACATGCAACTAATTTATTCCTAAATCTATAATATAGAGTGTTCAAAAGATAAGGTTTTTAATATTTATCATTCAACCATTTAATCAATGTGTACATTCTTCATCTCCATCAACAATTTCCATATAAATAACCCTATAACAACTATGCAAACAAAAGTGAAGGCATAGAAGAGAAGATATATATAGGCATGTATGGAGCACATGATCTTTAAGAATGTCTAAGTTATAAAGAAAGTAAAGGCATGTTTGAGCTAACTAAAAAGCATACCTATAAATTCTTGTCCACATAAGGAATATTTACTTTATGTCAACTGTAAGCACCCAATTTCGAGATGCAATTGTGCACAATTACGACATAAGCCCCTATGATGAAATTTATTCAAAAATTGAACTTGATTGTTGATTTTCTGGACTTTAGGGACTAAATTGTTATGTTTTTTAGGATTTAATTATAGGGAAGTCAATTTTTCAGGGGTCTTTTGGTAATTAAAAGTTTTAAAAAATTAGGATTGGCATTTAAGGTTGATCAACATTGGTGTCGACATTATACAATGTTGGTCAACATCGCACAATGCCAATGCATTAAAAAGTCCCATTTTTTGATTTTTTTGTGTTTATTTATTTTTTTTTTTCAATTTTTTCAATGTTTTGATTAGTTAAAAATTTAATTTTACTATTATTATTATCTAATGAAAATTTCAACGCGTTCAAACGCATAAATAGCTTTCAAAAATCAAAACTCAATCTGTTTGTTTTGAAGAGATGAGATCGTTCCTACAAATTTGGGAAGTCAGTACGTGCATACTCTACTTTTAAAAGTGAAGAGTCTATATGTGTGCAAAGGGGCTTGAGACTCACACACATAGACTGAGGAAAAAAAATGAAAGAAAAAAAATAGAGAGACTAAGAAAGAGAGAAAAGAGTTACGCAAAAAAATCCTATCACATAAGAAAACCCTAAAAATCTAGATACGAAGAACACCTTACACACCCTTGTCTTTCAAAACCCTAATTTTGGATATTATCAGTGTCTTCGAATGCAATCAAATCCCAGTCCAAAATTAAATCAATACTGAGTCAATTTTAAAGATGATAATCCAATCTGAGGGGGCTATCTCAAAGCATTTGCACAGCATCTAAAATCATTAGTGTTCTTTTCTATTCCATTCTTTTCTATTCTTTTCTTTTGATGATTTTATTTTGTTATTGTTTTTATTATTCAATTTTACTACTAATCTTATTATTTTTGTATTTTTTTTTGATGTGCCAATATGAATTGAGGAGGATACTGCTTGTGTTTAGACGAACAAAAGGTCCATGGAATGCCATGGAAGAACCTGTGTTGTTTTCTAGTAGAACTTAAGATTTTTATCTTTATTTTTCATTTTGGTATTCTATGTAGTTATTTATTTTAATTCATGGGTGTATAATTGTTTAACTTTAATTTTGTACGTAGTTTGTAATAGCCCCAGTAGTAGGAATAGTGAAAGATTTAATTTTCTGCGTTTAAAATCAATTAGTAATTCAATTGGGTAAAAATCAATTAAAATCAATGGTGGCATCAGCTTAATTTAGGATTTGTATTTAATTGATTTAGGGTTTCTAGAAAATCACTAAAATATTTGTTTGATCCTTTTTTATGTTTTATTTGTTTTGGGTTGTGTTTTTGGATTTTTATATTATTTTGGGCCACAAGCCCATGCTTAGGTCCAACTCACTTTAAATAGGCTTAAAAAATGGTTTAAGACTTTAAATGATTAAGATCAATTTAGGCCCATTAGGTTAATTAGATTTTAGGCTAACTTAGTTAATTAAAACTTATTTAGACTTAGCTCAGCCCACTTCTCATTTTAAATAAAACCAAGTTAGACTTAGGCCCACTAATTTAATTTTCTTTTAAAATTGAATAGACTTAAGCTCATTCCTTAGACAAATTAAAATAAATATATATAGGCTCACTAATTAATAAAAAATGTAGGCCTAGCTTTAGTCCCTTTCTCACTTGTAAATAAGATGTCAATCTAGCTAACTTTTTAATGGAATTAACATAGTTTAGACTTAGGGATAACGCAATCTTGAGTGCATTTTTTATATGTAATTTTATTGACTAGATGTCTAAGGTTAGATGGATGTCAAATAGGGTTTAAATAAAATTACATGTAATTAAAGGATGAAATAATCATTTATAAAATTATTTTATATGAACACGAGACTAAGAGAAGTTAGTATTCCATTCCCAGAATCTCCTGGTTATAGTGCTAACTTTCTTTTAGAGAATCAAGTACCACCAATCAAATTGTTCTAGTTATTACCCTGGGTGGCGACTTCTCTTCTCCACGCTATGACTTTGTGATATAGTAGTATGTCCTCTAAGGCCTTGAGCCTAAGCAATGTCACAGTTGCTAAAATCTTGGACACATGCTAAACCCTGCCATCTACATCAACCATTCGAGAGGACCTCTTGACCATGCTAACAACATAACAAACATGGACAAAACTCCTACAACAACAATGCTAGCTCTTTTGAAAGTCAGCCTATTATTGTCAAATGTTGTAATAAAATAATCCCAATCATAGTTGAGTTAAAAAGCATCAGCCAGTAAGCTAGAAGCAACAATTTCCTCCTTCTAAACTTGTCCACAACAAAAATGGCTACAAGAATGCTTACCACATTGACAACTCTAGTGATGATAGAAAATAAAATGGAGGTGTCATTCTTAAATCCAACAATTTGGAACAAGACAAGAGCATAAAACATTATAGCATTGATTCCCTTAAACTGCCAAAAAATTTGCATCAATACATTAATAGTTAGCTGGGAAGGTTGCATTCTCAAATGGAGTATTGACTTGTTAGGAAACATGCGATAGAAGATTCCAATACACACCCTTGTTAAAGGGTGAACTAATCTATGACACTCGATGCTTAAACCCTTAGCATGATCTGCCATGAAATCTACAATGAAGTTCACTTTTTATATGATATTTATGAGATATCTTGACCTCCCATGAATGTTGTATTATAGCTTGAATGAGCTGAATTACGTGTGAATGACAATGCATCCAACAAAGGTGAAAGAATTCAAAATGACTTGAGATAGAGATTAAAGTAGATTTTGAAAAGTAACTTAAGAATATACTATCAGAAATACAAGCATTCAATAGAAAAAAAGGAAGGAAAAAAAAACATACGTACCCAGCTACAAGCCTAAGATGATCTTGGTAGTGATGTATGTGTCTGCCTATTTGTGCTAACAGAGATGGCATGATAATATAATTAATTAAAGACCTTCGATAGAGAGGAGAAATATATAGCCACATGAAGCTAAAAGAAGTTCATGCATGCAATATATAAGTAGGACAATGATAGACGTTGCAATCGCGAGTTGTGACGTCACAACTCGTGATAAATATCTATTTTAATCCTTATAAAATTACAGTTTATGTCCTTATAAGTTTTTTTTTCTTTCAATTTTACCCCTTACTATTTGAGTGGGGATTATTTTTAAAATTTCCTCCCCCGCGATGCAACAAGGAACTTTATCCATATAAGTAATATATAAGCAAGAGATAGAGAGATAAGAAGAAGAAAAGGAACCTTGCTTTTAAGATTTTAGGTATGCCAATCAAATTTGCAATGGAGCTTTTGTTGAGCATCGTCGTAGAATTCTATATTACAAAAATTGCTCGTTAATCCTCCCATTTTTTTTTATTATGTTTTTTCACTCCTAATTTTTTATTTATTTTGCGTAAAACAGAAGAAAACAAAGCAACCAACAATAGTGATTTTCTTAGGACTTGAATCTGATGGACAAATATTACTTACCGTATATGGTGCTATTCAGTGATAGCAAGTTAAATGCATATTTATTTAGATACAAAAGGTTCCGCCGTCGTAAGAGCCCATTTTATAAAGAACAAATTTATTTCAAAATGCAAACACTTGCGGACAACTAAGTGAATCATCCTATAATTAACTTCTTAACCTATTTAATCAAAATCTTTTACAATTTGACCAATCCATTCAAATTTTTTAAAATTATATTTTTTGTTTACTTTGCAAAGTAAGTGCACTATATCAATTTTATATTTGTTTAATTAATATTAATTTTTTGACTACTGATAATTGATTTTCGGAACTCCTAGGCTGAATGTCCTGCAAAGCACTGAACATAGGGCAAGGTGAGAGGTGGGGGGAATCCCCACAAATACTCTGATGCCTAAGTTAGAGAATAGGAACCGGGAGGAGGAAGAATAGCTTGAATATGTGTGAATGAGATGTCCCCTTATGAGGGGTATATGGTGTTATATATAGTGATACTCAAACCTGGGAGGAATAGGAATCCTTGTGGGAGAGTGTTCCTACTTCAGTTAGGATTCCTCTTTGAGGTAGTTCCTTGGATGAATCTGTTTTCTCCTTTGTCCATGTGTTCCTATTTAGGGAGGTGGAGGACCCCTAATTGGGTGAGAACATTCTAGATGGTATCAAGAGTCCCCCCCTGGAGTATGCGGATATTTATGTCTGTTGCGTCTGAGTAAGATGCAGTGGTGCCTCTATACGGGTGATAAGATGCAAGTGAGCTGAGGTGGCCAGCCTTCATCACAATAAGCAGAACTTGGTGCCGAGTATCTGTGGTTGATTTGTCATCGAATCGTAATCTGTGAAACTGGGATACCTAATGAGGGAGTATGATCAACGCAATAGATTAACCTGTTCATTTGAAGACAAGATGGAACCGGTTACTACTGGATTTGTAGATGCTCGGCACAAGGGCGCGAGGCGTACATACTGGGATCCTCAGTACTACGAAAGCGACCTGAGGGTGCCAGCTTTAGTCACGACTATGTGAGCGAGACTTAGATGCTCGACACAGGGGCGCGAGGCTTACATGCTCGGATCCTCAGTACTACGGAAGTGACCTGAGGGTGCCAGCTTCAGTCACTGGACTTTATGAGTGAGACTTAGATGCTCGGCACAGGGGCGCGAGGCTTACATGCTCGGATCCTCAGTACTACGAAAGCGACCTGAGGGTGCCAGCTTCAGTCACTAGACTTTGTGAGCGAGACTTAGATGCTCAGCATAGGGGCATGAGGCTTATGTGCTCGGATCCTCAGTACTACGGAAGCGACCTGAGGGTGCCAGCTTCAATCACTAGACTTTGTGAGCGAGACTTAGATGCTCGGCACAGGGGCGCGAGGCTTACATGCTCGGATCCTCAGTACTACGAAAGTGACCCGAGGGTGCCAGCTTCAGTCACTGGACTGTGTATGTGTCACGACCCAAAATAGGGGCCATGACCGGCGCTAGGGAACGGGAATTCTTTCAAATCTGGAACCCGTAGCAAGCCTAAAAATAAAATAAACATGCAATAATAATAACAACAGCTCTTAATGCAGCGGAAATAAAATCATAATTATCAAAATAAAAATCCATATCTCATATATAGATAAATCCTTTGATACAAGTTTTAGTTCAATTTCTCAAAATACATAACTCACACAAATATAATACATAAAACCCATAATTTATTTACAACTACTGCAATGTCTAGATTATAAAAATAAAGCTCAAGACTCAGATAAGCAGTTTACATAAAGAAGCCGAGGCAGAAGAAATCCGGCGTACAGGCCTGCTACTGAGGTCTGATGAAGATGACTCTCCTGAAAAATGGTCAACAAAGGGGAGTCAGACCTCACTGAGTGAATTACTATAATATATATATATGCATACTAAATGCCAATGCACACAATCAACAGTATATTTATAATATCTATATACAAACAATTACATACAGATGTAATAAAATCATTTTATATATTTTTTTTGAAAACCACCGGTTATGAAGGATCAAATAGAACCCTAGAATATCGCAACCTCAATACAGTGTTAGACAACACTCTAGCCACACAGGCTCACTTATTCCAAAATATATTCACTTGATCCATTTGGACAGTAGACTGGCCCTGAGACACTGAGTCAACCGAGCTCCAGCAGTCTGACTGTCAGTGTGATTGGCCCCAAGACACTTGGTCAACCGAGCTCCAACAATCACACTCCCAAATCATATCTCACACAACAAATAATCAAATCCAATCAATATCCACAAATGGTTAGTAATATAGCCTAAATGCTATCAGCGTACCGGTACGTACTCGGTCCTATTGCTGCTCACTAGGTAGCACGTTCTATTGATATCCTTCATTGAAATATAAAGCATACATTCATAAAAATAAATGATGCATGAATTTAAATATAATAGCAACAATAACCATATATATACTAGAAATATACCAAAAGTAAACCAGGTATATTTCGAGTATATATACGTCAAATAACTCTAATATAATTACAAAATAAGCTAGAAATATATTCAAAAATATTTTAAGCATAATTCATTAATAAGACATGCATATAGTTTAAAATATACAGAAAATAAACCAAAGATAAACTAAAAATAAACTTAAGTAATAATTAAACCATTTATGCATATTTATCAAAATAAAACATATATTTCTAAAATCATGCACCCTAGAGCACATATATATAAAATAGTAACTCACACTTAGTGCGCTCCTCGAGATGGGTTCGACTGGCCTGGTCCACTAGGCCTCGGTCTCGGTGCAACTAAACAAATAATAAATAACAGACATCAGAATAAACCTAACAGAAAATCCTAGAAACTCGATCTAGAATATTAGACACATAATTAAAAATCAGAATTTGACCGAATATCATGTTTTATGAGAATTCTACTAAAAATTCGGCAAAACCTCCCCTGTAAAACGGACATCTCTCTACACAAAGAGTAGAGCTAGTCCTGCAAAGAAATAAACTTCGAAAAACAGACACAAAAACACATCCACAACCCCTCGGTCGGACTCCAAACTACAGTCTACCGACCGGGGTCCATAATTAACAGAGTAATTATAAAATACCAAAAATGCCCTTATATCATAGAAACACATTTTATAAGTAGAAATTACATAATTAACCCCTAAACACAGTAAAAACTGATAAAAACTCATTTTATTAGAAAAATCGTATATTATATATATAATTGAAAATAATTTACGAAAAATAGTTTTAATTAGTTAAAAATACTAAATAATTTGTAGAAATCATTTTTATACCTTAAGTAACTATTAAAACCAATTTAATTACATTTTTAGTCAATTTAGGGTAAAATTACCAAAATACCCCTATATATATAAATATACTAAAATTCATTCAAAAATTCACCAAAAATAGTATAATTATCCAAAATCAATTTTCTCAATATATTTATCAATAATTAAACTCAATTAACTAATTAATTTTAATTAAAAACACAATTAACCTAATTTTCCAAAATTACATAAACCTAAATAAATTCAAAATAATTACATAGAAATTCATAAAAATTCCAAATAAATTTCTATAATTCATTTCAACACCTATATTTATCATAAAACACAATTTCATAATTTACTTAATTAATTTTCAAAAATTAGAAAATAATATTAAAATATTCAAAAATACCCAAAAATCAAAATAATCTCCAAAAATTCTACAAAATTTACACAAGTATACTAGGATCAATATTTGTTAAGGGAATTTTCATGAATCAATCATTTGAAGCTCAAAAAAATTCAAAAATTATTTATGGCCGAAATTGAAAAATTGAGAAAAATCATACCAAATCAAGTTTTGAGCTTAAACAAAGCTTGGAATCGTCTTCTATGGCTTCAGGGGAGTCCAACAACACCGGAATGAAGGAATTTGGTGGCCAAAATAGTGAGGTGTGAAGAAAATGGGACTTTCGGCCAAAAATGGAAGAAAACAAGTTGGTCGGTGCCGGGGAAGACAACCGGAGCAGCAAGGCAGCGGAGGAGAACGGTGACACGCAGGGGAGGCACTCTGAACGACAGCAAACGAACGGCGAGGGTGAGGGGATGGGTTGTCAGGGGAAGGAGAAGGAAATAGAAGAGAAAGGAAAAGAAAAGAGAAAAAAAAAAGAAAAGAAAAGAAAAAAAATAAAACAATTATACATATATATATATATACTAAAATTCATTCAAAAATTCACCAAAAATAGTATAATTATCCAAAATTAATTTTCTCAACATATTTATCAATAATATCAATAATTAAACTCAATTAACTAATTAATTTTAATTAAAAACACAATTAACCTAATTTTCCAAAATTACATAAACCTAAACAAATTCAAAATAATTACATAGAAATTCATAAAAATTCCAAATAAATTTCTATAATTCATTTCAATACCTATATTTATCATAAAACACAATTTCATAATTTACTTAATTAATTTTCAAAAATTAGAAAATAATATTAAAATATTCAAAAATACCCAAAAATCAAAATAATCTCCAAAAATTCTACAAAAATTTACACAAGTATACTAGGATCAATATTTGTTAAGGGACTTTTCATGAATCAATCATTTGAAGCTCAAAAAAATTCAAAAATTATTTATGGCCGAAATTGAAAAATTGAGAAAAACCATACCAAATCAAGTTTTGAGCTTAAAAAAAGCTTGGAATCATCTTCTATGGCTTCAGGGGAGTCCAACAACACCAGAATGAAGGAATTTGGTGGCCAAAATAGTGAGGTGTGAAGAAAATGGGACTTTCGGCCAAAAATGGAAGAAAACAAGTTGGCCGGCGCCGGGGAAGACAACCGGAGTGGCGAGGCGGCGGAGGAGAATGGTGACACGTAGGGGAGGCACTCTGAACGGCGACGAACGGACGGCGATGGTGAGGGGATGGGTTGTCAGGGGAAGGAGAAGGAAATAGAAGAGAAAGGAAAAGAAAAGAGAAAACAAATTAAAAGAAAAGAAAAAAATTAAAAAATAAAAAAAATAAAACAATTATATATATATATATATATTATAATATTAATATATATTATAGTATAGTATATTAATATAGTACTTGGAAAAATTACCCACCACACACATATAATTCAATATTTTAAAATTTAATACTAAATAAAAATAATTAAATAACAATAAAACTAATTAATAAATAATAAAAGATTAGGGTAATTAATTAAACCCTAATTAAATAAATAAGTACACATATACACATTATTTAGTATTTTAAAAATATATATGAGTTCATGCAAGTCCATAAATCTAATTAAAATAATTAATAGTAATTTATTTACGTGAAAATTTTCCCGAAAATGCAAGTCTCGGGAAAATTTTATGTAAAATACCATAAAGAATATACAATAATTAAAATATATTTTAAATACATATCAACTCATAAAAATATCATAATTATATATAAAATTATTAACACTACATATCCCGATGCAGTATTAAAATGTTTGAAAAAAAATACAGGATATTACAGTATGGAATGGTCTGGGAGTGATGCTTGAAACGCTTCCCGATTCGCTTGATGGAGCGGCCCATTCGAAAATGTGAGTGGGCCAACACAGGGTGATTTCATTTCAACTATTGAGATCATGTGATTGATGCATCGTTTCGTGTGTCAGTGAGCGAAACACTCGTACAACCGTCATTGCGACTCTTCACCTAATGGGTTTTTTATTCCCAATAGGCCCTTGGTGGTCTAGGGAGGAGCGCAGTAATAATAGGGGCAGTTAATGGCGTGCTTCCAGGTCCTTCCATGTCTCTATAAATACTGTTGCATTTGCTAACTGGCACATTTTTCTTTCTTTACTCTTTCATTATGTTTTTGCTGCGTTTCTACTGCATCCCCCATTTTTATTTCTTCCTACCATAACTCTCGCTTGAGGTTGCTAGGTGATTCTTTCATCATTTCTTCCTTCTCTTTTTTACCCCCTTTTTTTGTCATTGGGTTTTCGTTCCCTTCTTTGCTATGGCTCCTCGGGAAGAGATTAGCTCTAACCTCTTTGTGTCCAACGTAGATAGTGAATTGCTAGGGTGGTATCGGCGGCGGTTCTGCATGCCCACCAATTATGCCCTCCACACTGTAGATAAAAGGTTTAGGGCCCATACCCCTATATCGGGGCTGAGTAGATTAGTGGTGTACTTCGACCAGTTAGAGGGGGGTCTGAAATTTCCCTTGGATCCCTTTATCAAGGATTTCCTTAATAGAAATAACATTGCGCCCGGGAGCTTCATCCAAATAGTTATCGAATACTGACCGGGTTCATCCAGCTGATGCATGAGGAGGGTAGGGTTCCCGATTTAGACGTCCTCCGGTATTTGTATAGGTTGACTAGGAAGAAGGGAGAGCTGATGTTCTCCCTTTCGGCCGTACCCAACCATTCCCTTTTTGTTAAACTTCTGGATCTTTACAAGAAGTGGAGATACCATTTTTTCATTGTGGAGCATCAATTGGACTTCCTGGATGTTCAGAGGATGTGGTCGGACAAGTGTCACAAAGTGACCCGTCCAGCGAAACTTTTTGATCCAGATACGGAATTAGTTTTACGGCTACATCTAGATGGACTCGCTGAAGCTCGATCCGCAGAGGACGCATCCCGGAGGTATCTATGGAGAGTCTGTCCAAGTCATGACCATTGCCCTGGTATGATTTTTGTTTTGAGTTATGTTTTGTCTAACTAGTCTTATCTTTCCGTCTGTAGATGGCTGACTTTTTTAATTTTATGGCGGGATTTCCCTAGTAGATGAGCCAGCTGCAGTGGAGGAGTGTCGGGATTATCCTTCCCCTGAAGCTGAGGCTCCGGCTGCTCCGAAGGCCATTCCTGTTGATCCTAAGGGCAAAGCAACAATGGAAGGTGAGCGGTCAGAGCGGGTCGGATGACGGAAAAGGCGACTGATCAAAATAAAGTCAGATGCGGAGGGGCTAGACGAAGAGATTTTTGTCCAACGTCCCGATTATCCGGTTGTCCGGATATGCGGGGTTGGATATTGAAAAAGATGAAGCCCCCGAGCATCTCCAATAATCAAGTACGGGACCAGTACGCCGAGTCGCTGCGGTTACCTGGAGACATGCAGTGTTGGTCGGAGGAGGGACCGAATAGATTGCTCGATTCTATGATCGGCCAGTCACTGGAGGTAATGGAGTTTTTAGTACTTGACATAACTGTTTGTAGTGGGATTTTGGCTAAGTTGTTTTGTTGTTTTTGGCAGATGACTCAGGCCTTACTGCTGGCTAAGGATCAGTACTTCTACTTGAAGAGCCAGTACAGCTTGAAGGAAATGGAGGTGGGGATGATCGCTATAGATTTTGAGAAAAAACTTGATAGCGCCAAAGCAGCTCTTGAGCACTGCCAGACAAGATATGCGAAGGCTAAATCTGACGCGGAGGCGAATCAGAAGAAGGTTTTCGAACTGGAATATAGCCAGGCCCAACTAACAAGGAGGATCGAGGAGTAGGATCTTCAGATTGCTGGACTTCAAGAGAGGCTGGCTGAGCTTGAGAAATCTCGTGCCAATGATAAGAAGACATATCAAAGCATGGTAGGGGGGTTTCTCAAGGCTTACCAGGCTGAATGCAAAAGGATCTTGCTCTCTCAAGACTCAGGATTGGATTTGAGGGCCTTAGATCGGATAACCCCAGCCGATCTGGCAAGGCTTGCTATAGAGGATGACGCCCGTTGAAAGGCCAGTTCCTTTTCTGTGAGGGAGTTTGAAGAGGTCACTTCTACAGTTGGGTCTGACGAGCATCCAGAGGCTGCCAATGATGCATCCCCCTCAGTTTCTGGAACGGGGGGTCTGGGTGTAGAGATACTATAGTAGATAGGTTTTATGTATCTCTATTTTTTTTAACAATCGGCTGTAAAGATATTCTTTATCAATAAAGATATTTTTCATTGAATCAAATTATGTGCTTGAATATAAGATTACTGATAATATTTTCTGAGGGAGTCTGAGTTCCAGAACCTTGATAGTTCTTTGCCTCCTCTCTCTCTTAGTTTATACGCTCCCTTTATTATGCATTCTGAGATCTGATATGGACCTTCCCAATTAGGGCCTAACTTGTCAGTACCCGAGGTGCCTTTGCCTATATCTGTTCTTCTGAGTACCCAGTCACCCATCCTGAAATTCTCTATTGGTTTACGCAAATGGTGGTACCGAGTTATTTTTTACCGATGTGCCTCTGCCATTGCTGTCGCTTATTCTCTTCGTTCCTCTAGTATGTCAAGGCATATTCGTGCGTTAACGTTATTGACGGAGTGGTCGAGGTCTTGGCTTACCCGGTAACTTGGGGACCCAACCTCTACTGGAATTACTGCATCCATGCCGTAAGTTAGTCTGAATGGCATTTTGCTAGTGGATGATTGGGGTGTGGTTCTGTAAGCCCAGATTACATTATTCAGCTCTTCGACCCAGTTCCCTTTCTTGTCATCAAGTCTTTTCTTCAACCCTTGCATGAGGATTCTGTTTGTGACCTCAGTTTGTCCATTCATCTGCAGGTGAGCTATTGAGGTGAAGCGCAGTTTTATGACAAGGTCTGAGCAGAAACTTCTGAATTTATGGTTGTTAAACTGTTTGCCATTGTCTATAATTAAAATGTGGGGGATGCCGAATCTGCAAATGATTTCCTTCCAAAAAAAGTGCTGTATCCGGGCTTCTGTGATGGTTGGGACTGCTTCTACTTCTACCCATTTCGTGAAATGGTCGATGGCCACGATTAAGAACTTTTTCTGTGAGGTAGATAGAGGAAAAGGACCCAAGATGTCCATCCCCCACATGGCGAAAGGCCATGGGCTACCAATGGGATGCAGAGGCCAAGAAGATTTATGGCTAAGTCGGGCATGGTGCTGGTGACATGATTGTGTTAGCTACTGGGCATCCTTGGACATGGTGGGCCAGTAATACTCTTGGAGCAAGGCCTTTCTAGTGAGCAAATAGTGGGACTCGTGTGCACCACAGATTCCTTCATGGATTTCTCTTAGTATGTAATTTCCCTCCTCTGGGGAAACGCATTTCGACCAAGGGTGCGAGAGGATTTTTGGTAAAGCTCCCCTCTATGGACGGAATAGTGTGCTGCTTTGGCTTTGAGCTTCCGAGCTTGTAGCTTGTCTTCTGGAAGTGTTCCATGTTAAAGATATTGGATGATGGGCTGTATCCATTCCGAGACTACTTGTGTTCTGAAAATTTCACTATCCTCTGTGCTGGGATTGGTGAGTGATTCGGTGAAATCTATATCCCTAAATGCTTGACTATTCTTGACTACAAATTTAGCAAGGTAATCGGCCTCATTGTTGTCTTCTCTGGGAATCTGGATGATATTCCATTGGCCTCTGTCTTGCTCGATGTGTTGCAAAAGTCGCCTGGCTTTGTCTATGTACTTGGCGATGCAGGCATCTTTGACTTGAAATGCTCCGCTGACTTGGTTGACTACTAGTTGGGAATCCAAGTGTATAATGAGGTGTTCGACCCTGACTTCCGTGGCTAGCTTCAACCCTATAATGAGTGCTTCGTATTCAGCCGCATTATTGGTGGCATTATACTCTATGCGGACTGCATACTGGATATGAACTTTATATGGTCCCCTAAGGATTATTCCTATGCCGGAACCATGAGCTGAGGATGCTCCGTCAACATAGAGCTTCCATTCTGGCATCTTGGTCAAGGTTACATCTTCTGGAGCCATTTCTTGTACAAAATCCGCTAAGGCCTGGGCTTTCATCTGCTGTCGAGGTTCATAATCAATATCGAACTCGTCGAGTAAGATCGACCATTGCACTAGCCTGCTTGAAGTCTCTGGTCTCTGTAATATTTTGTGTAGTGGAAAATGGGATCGGACCACGATATGGTGAGCTTGGAAGTAGTGACGAAGCTTTCGAGAAGTATGAACCATAGCTAAGGCTAATTTGTCCAGCATGGGGTATCGGACTTCAGGTCCTCGGAGCATCTTGTTGACATAGTAGACAGGGCTTTGCTGGCTTCCATCTTCCCTTATTAGTACTAAAGCGATGCATTCTCGGCCAACAGAGAGGTATAAGTATAAGGTCTCGTTCGGTATTGGACGACTGATTAATGGTGGGGAAGATAAGAATCTTTTAATTTCTTCAAATGCTGCTTAGCAATCAGCGGACCATTGGAACTTGTCGAAACTTTTGAGAGCTCAGAACAATGGTAGACATCGCCTAGCTGAGCAAGAAATAAAGCGCCCCAGTGCGGTTATTCTTCCGTTTAGCTTTTGTATATCACGAATGCTCTTTGGTGCTGCCATGTTGAGTATGGCTTCCATTTTTTTTGGGTTGGCTTCAATGCCTAGATGGGAAATCATGAACCCCAGGAATTTGCCGGCTTGGACTCCGAAGACGCATTTATCAAGATTTAACTTGATCTTGGATTGGCTTAGTAACTGGAGGACTTGATCCATATCCGCTGGGTGGTGCTCAGAGTGCTTGCTTTTGATGATGATGTCATCTACATATACTTCCACACTGGTCCTAATCTGGCTCTGAAGGACTTGGTTCATCATTCTTTGGTATGTGGCTCCGGCATTTTTTAGTCCGAAGGGCATCACCTTGTAGCAGTACAACCCTTCGTGTGTGATGAAGGATGTTTTCTCTTGGTCTTCTTTCTTCATGAGGATCTGGTGATAACCTTGGGTCGTATCTACTAAGCTGTATAGGCCATGGCCAGCGGTGGAATCAACGAGCTGATCAATCGTTGGTAATGGGTAGCTGTCTTTAGGGCATGCCTGGTTGAGGTCGGTGTAGTCTACATACATTCTGTACTTTCCGTTTGCTTTCTTGATGAGTACCACGTTGGCTACCCAGTCCGGGTGAGTAACCTCTTTAATGAATCCGGCTGCTAGAAGCTTCGCTGTTTCCTTGGCAATGATCTTTTATCTTTCGTAGGCGAAAGTTCTTTTCTTCTGTGCTACTGGCTTGGCCCCTGGTTTGATGTTTAGGCAGTGACAGGCAACCCGTGGGTCCACACCGATGATCTCGGAGGCTTGAGAAGCAAAATCTTCTGAATGTCTAATAAGGACGTCCCTTAATGTGTCTTTAATGTCTTGATTAAAGGCATTACCAATTTTCATAGATTTTCCTCCCCTGATTTGCAATGTCTCTGTGTCTTCCACCGGTTGTGGATTAGCGCCTTGCTTCTCAATTTCCCATGCTTCTAAGTGAAAAGCTTCTGCCAGAGATTTCATGGTCATCTGATAGCATTGTCTGGTCATCTACTGATCTCCCCTGATAGTAAGGGTCCTCGTTTTGATCGGGATTTTCATGGTTAATCGTTGGATGCTGGTGACTGCATCTGCTTCATAAAGTACCGGTTGCCCTATTATCCCATTATAGGCTAGTGGTATGTCTACCACGTTGAATGGGGTCCGAACGATTTTTGTTTCCCCATCCTTTTGGTTTTCGAATTTTAGCTCAAGATTGACAGTCCCCATTGGTTGCACTGTTCCTCCATAAAAACTAGTGATGGGGTTCTGGATGGCTGTTAGGTTGGTGATGGAGCTGCCCATAGCTTTGTACGCATTCTAAGATAAAACATTAATATCACTCCCATTATCAACCAATAGCCTTTTGACCCGATACTTATTTATGCATGTGGTTATCACCAGGGCATCACTGTGAGGGTGATGTATATGCGAATTGTCTTCTGAGTTAACCATGCTGTCGCTTTTACCGGGTATCATTTTTCCTCTACTGCATTTTAATCGTTTCCCGGTGTTTTCTCCTCCCACAATCATGTTGATCATTCTGATCGGTTCGCTCCTAGCTTTCTTTACCTCAGCTTTGTCTCGGTCATGGTTTTTCGTGTTTTCGTGTCTCCTCGGTGCGTCAGTGAAATTATCAAGCTTTCCCTGCTGCACTAATTTTTCTATAGCACTCTTCAGTTCTCTGCAGCCTTCTGTGTTATGGCCGTATTCTCTGTGGTACTCGCAGTACTGGCTTCTATCATAAGTAAATCTCCGACTTAGGCTAATTCTTTTGGTTGGTGTAATTTCCACTCCATTCTGCTTGACCCACATGAGGATCCTTGATCGAGAAGTGTTCAGGGGTGTATATCTATCTACTTCCCTATCAAATCTGTCTGCCGGAGCTCTGAAATTCATTTTTGGGAAGCTTACTCATCTCTGCTTTAGCCGTTCATCTCTAGTCGGTGGCCTATCTTCTTCCCGACGCATCCTCCTATCCTCGTCCATCTTTATCATCCGAACCGCTATTGCCATTGCCTTGGCAAAGGTACTCGATTCTTTAGTCATTAGTTTATCTTTTAGCTTGCCGAGTCTAGTGCCATTTTTCAAAGCTTCTATGGCGACTTCATCAACAAAGCGCTCAATCTGTATAGCTATTTTATTGAAACGGTTAAGGTAACTTCGTAGAGATTCGTCAGCTTTCTGCCGGTACACTCGGAGGTCGTTGATGTTTTTTGCAGGAGGGATATTGGTGATGAATCTGATATGGAACTGCTCGACTAGGACTTCAAAAGAAGTGACAGTATTCTCCGGGAGTCGATGAAACCATTTTTGGGCGCTCTTTGTGAGTGTACTTGGGAAGACTCTGCACATGATTCCATCGTTCACATTCTGGAGCAGCATCTTTGTTCGGAAGGCAGATATATGACTAATAGGGTCTCCTATCCCATCGTATTGATCGAGCTGTGGGATTCTGAACTTACTAGGAATCTTCGTTTGAATTATTCTGCTGACAAACGGAGTTCTGCTATCCATCACCCATTCTTCTTCCTTTTTAGGTTTAGTCCGGGCCTTATTCATTGCTTCCTCAACCTTCTGTGCTAATTTTGAATCATCGAGAGCTGGGATGGATGAACTACACTCCCCTTCTGGTGCTTTACCCTTCCCTGTGCTTGTCCCTGGAGCCTATCGGGGTGTTGCATTATTATTATTTAGAGCTAGTTCAGTATGCTCGCTTTGTATTATAGCGCTTAGCTGTTGTTGCATCAAGGTTATTTGTGCCTGAATATTTTTTATCATGGCCTCTTTGCTTGCTTGGTCAAGGCCGAGTGTTTGGGTTATTGTGTTTAGGTTTAGAGTTATTATTGTTGGCGTTTCTAGTAGGCTTGGAAAAGGTATTGAAGGTATTGATCGATGGTGCTGCAACGGAGCGTAATATGGGAGATCTGTTCCCAAGGACGGGTATCTCGGTGTGTTTTCCAGAGGTAAAGGTTAATGACCGGATGTGGCCCCAACAAGCTGCAAGGTGGGCAGTGGTATTATTGCTGGGAAAGGGCTTGAAAGGTCAGTCGAAAGGATGGGTGTAGAAGGATTGGTGCCGCCCTCAGGGATTTGGGCCGGAGGTGGGCTGGAAGTCATGGTGAAGGTGTCTTTAGCTTAGCAAGTGAATGAATGGCTTTTCCCAAGGAGTCCCCACAGACGGCGCCACTTGATAATTGATTTTCGGAACTCCTGGGCTGAACATCTTGCAAAGCAGTGAACAAAGGGCAAGGTGAGAGGTGGGGGGAATCCCCACAAACACTCTGATGCCTAAGTTAGAGAATAGGAAGCGGGAGGAGGAAGAATAGCTTGAATATGTGTGAATGAGATGTCCCCTTATAAGGGGTATATGGTGTTATATATAGTGATACTCAAACCTGGGAGGAATAAGAATCCTTGTAGGAGAGTGTTCCTACTTCAGTTAGGATTCCTCTTTGAGGTAGTTCCTTGGACGAATCTATTTTCTCCTTTGTCCATATGTTACTATTTAGGGAGGTGGAGGACCCCTAATTGGGTGGGAACATTCTAGATAGTATCAACTACTCTAATATCTGTCTACTAGTAAATTTCGTAAAATTACCTATAAAGGAAAAAATTATTATTAATAAAAGATAATTATATATTTTGTTTTTAAAGTAAATGATATATGCTTTTCTTGATTTTGTGAAGAATTTAGATGACTTGGCCAAATTGTAGTCTTTGGGTGATTTAGACCTATAAAGCAAGTTCCATAGTTAAATTGACCTTTACACTTCCCACGGTTTAGTTTAACATAAATATTTAAATCGTATTATTTTACAACAAAATCATCCAATTTTTAATATGTAATAATTGAAATTTATTTTAAATACTAATTTGAAAATAAAAATTGAAGTTATTTGAATGTATGACTACCATAATTGTATAAATATAAAAGAATTAACTAATGTTTTTGGTAGATACCATAAGGATATACATAATTTAGAATTTCTTTTCTTTTTTGTACATTTATTTCTGACTTATTTTTCTTTGCGATAATTTTAAAGGTACATGCCTTTTATTCTTTATATGCATTAAAAAAAATGTTTACTTTTTGCAAGTACTGATCAATTTAATGGTGCTTCAAACTTAAAAAAAAAAAAAAAAAGAATGTTTTAACTTCAAATTATTGTTTGTTAGAACAAGGCAAAAATAAAATAAATAAAATAAAATAAAAAGTAGAAATGCTATTTTAAATTTTAACTTCACCAAAATTGCATATATAAATCAAATTGCCACTAACACAGCAAAACAAATGAAAGAATAAATGAATAGCGTTTGATTAAAAATTTAAAAGGCAAATGAGATCCCTCAACTAATAATTCTCTGCTTGTTCGCCTAAGGTAAATTGCATTCTATAGGCAAGCCTTGGGGAAATCTCTTGGCATCAGTGCAATAGTTGTAGATCATGTAGTTCTTCTGCACCCATTGCAGTCTCTTTTGACTTGTTGAATCCAACTCCTCTGATAGCCAAGAATTAGCGTTCGAGGCAGAATTTGCACCACAAGAAGATGCCCCATTAGACGGAACACAAGCATTCGCATTGAAGTTTCTGTAGGAAGCAGTGAACGGAGCGTTACTCCAATCTGTCTTCACAAGGCCACCCCTTGTAGCCCAGTCATCAGCATTCCATAGACTAGAGTATATTCTCATTGGCTGATTCTTTGGGAATGCTACACCTTTGCTCTCCATGTTCTTGAACTCTCTAATTGGAGTTCCATCAACAGAGAAGCTGGAACAGAGGAGGTAAAATTCAATGTCAATATTAGACTAGAGGGTTCAAGATTTTGTATGAATGCATGGGTTTGCTTTAGTTACTTACATAATGCGCTGTGGATTCCAAAGGATAGAGTAGGTGTGGAAATCTGCAGTTGGGTCAAACCAAAGGTAGAATTGCTGCTCTCTGTTGCCTTTGCCTTGGCTGAACACATTAGTATGAAGAATGTAAGGATCGCCACTCAAATTTCCCAAGAACTCAAAATCAATCTCATCCCATGTAGACCCTTTTGAGGATAACTGCAAATTCGAACATTTTTATTAATTCACTGATAAAAAACAAAATAAATGAGCCAAAAAAGTACTATTAATGTCATCAGGAGGAAGAACTTACGTAATAGGCAGTAACAGTGCCCGCTGAGTTGCCAGGAACAAGCTTGAGCTGCATATCAATCTTCCCGAAAAGATACTCATTCCTAGACTGAAATCCTGAGCCAGAAGCTTTGTCCAGGTTGAGGGTAAGAAGCTCCCCATTGTTAAGTATCTTAGCTCTTCCATCACCCCACGTAATGTCAAAATCATCATAGAAATTGCTGGCAGAAGCAGCCATCACAGAGGCCACAAGAAGAGGAAGAAGCAATTGAACTGAAGAAGCCATTGTAATTCGTGTTTGAGTTAAAGCTGAAGAAATGTTTGTGTTTTGAGAAGATTGTGTTGGTGGGTATATATAGTCCAGCGAAAAGGCCGATGGAAGGTGCATGGGAAGATGGAGTGAGCTTAGTTGTGCACAGGTATTTGGCTTGGGAAAAAGGGGCAAATATAGCTGTAAAATAATCGCACTAACCCACTAGCAAACATCAACCTGCCAAACAAATCATTGTTTATACTGCTGGCACTCGGTAATAATCCTAATGAATAAACAAAAATTTTAAATTGATTGGATAACAATAAAATCAAACTTAAATTATTCAAACTGGCTAATGATTTGAGTTCAAACTCAGCATATTTGTGGGACTAATGAAATTTGTGAATCTTAAATATTTTCATTATTTTTTATTTTAATTTAATATAAAAAATACTTTATCAAATCAAACCAAATTTAAATTTAATTGGAGTTTAAATTTACGATATAAAAAATTTAAATAGTTTATGGATTTCCTTATATTATTTTTTTATTTAATTATTAAAAAAAATTATAATTATTTAAGATATGACATCTATTAAAAATTTCATCCACTGAAACCTATTTGATGTGATAGACAGTAAAATAATAAAATCAACAAATATTTCTTAAAATCTTAAACTATGTAGGTTCTGTTGATTTTGAAAGAGGTTTAGAAACTAAAAAATCAAATTAATTATATTTTAAAAGTTTTATGAATTTTGAAAATGCCTTGTAAATTTTATTTAATTTGTCTTTTTTTTTTTTTTACAATTTCAGTTAGAACAATGATTTTTTATCCTAATTGAATTAGAATTTTTTATATAAAAATTTCAATTTAATATATGTTACAAAATATAATTTTTCGATTAATATTTAATAATTATTAAAAAATATATGTTTCTCATACTCATACATTTCTCCTATAAAGAAAATATATAAATTCATTTGATTAATAATAATTAGTTTCAAAGATTACCTAAATTTTTAAAATAGTTATTTATAGCAAATTTTCAAAAAAAAAAAAAAAAAGATCAGGCTTGTCTGGTGACGGTGATGATGGCCCGCGGACACATTAATAATTAAAGAGTTCAAAACGAACAAAACGCGGAGTTCTGCTTTTATTCCAAAACGCAAACGTACAGCTAAGCTCACTGCACCTTCTTCGGCACTTTCCTTAACGAGAACCCTTTTCTTTTTTAGTTTTTCTACTATATAAATATAACCCTGCAAAGTGCCACTGCAACCCATCCCATACTTCACATTTCTATATCTTTAAAAAAAGCTGCAACTCAAATGCAAAATCAAATGGCTTCCTCAAATCCACTACTGCTACTTCTGCTTCTTGTGGCCTCTGTGATGGCTGCTTCCGCCACCAATTTCTATAATGCTTTTGATATTACATGGGGTGATGGAAGGGCTAAGATACTTAACAATGGAGACCTTCTTACTCTTACACTTGATAAAGCTTCTGGCTCAGGATTTCAGTCGAAGAATGAGTATCTTTTTGGGAAGATCGACATGCAGCTGAAGCTTGTTCCTGGCAACTCTGCTGGCACTGTTACTGCCTATTACGTAAGTTCTTCCTCCTAATGATTTGAATTCATTTCTTAAATTTCCGCCTAGCGAATTAAACAGAATGTTTGAATTTGCAGCTATCCTCAAAAGGGTCTACATGGGATGAGATTGATTTTGAGTTCCTGGGAAATTTGAGTGGCGATCCTTACATTCTCCACACGAATGTGTTCAGCCAAGGCAAAGGCAACAGAGAGCAGCAATTCTATCTTTGGTTCGACCCCTCTGCAGATTTCCACACCTATTCTATCCTTTGGAATCCTCAGCGAATCATGTAAGCAAAAGTCTTTTTAAAAGAAAAAATCAATCCAAAATCATGAACTCTCATTTCGTAATTATGCATCGTTCTGTATTGACATTATTTCATTTCCACCTTTGTTTCAGTTTCTCTGTTGATGGGACTCCTATTAGAGAGTTCAAGAACATGGAGAGCAAAGGTGTTCCATTCCTAAAGAATCAGCCAATGAGAATATACTCTAGTCTATGGAATGCTGATGACTGGGCTACAAGAGGTGGCCTTGTGAAGACAGATTGGTCTCAAGCTCCATTCACTGCCTCCTACAGAAACTTCAATGCGAATGCTTGTGTTTCGTCTAACGGGGCATCTTCTTGTGGTGCAAATTCATCACCTTCTGCCACCAACACCAATTCATGGCTATCGGAGGAGTTAGATTCAACAAGTCAAGAGAGACTGCAATGGGTGCAGAAGAACTATATGATCTACAATTACTGTACTGATACCAAGAGATTTCCCCAAGGCTTGCCTGTTGAATGCAGCTTATCCTAAAAAGAAAACACAGGAATTGAATTTTGTATTTTAAACACGATTCTTTTATCATTCTTTCGATTATTTTACTGTACTAGTCATTGATTTTTGTATAGTGGAAAACAATATTTCTCCTTCAGTCTCTGCCATTAGTCCCAAGAACCCATCCTTTTTTTTTTATTACAGGGTGCCTTTTATTGATTTTAGGGTGGGCTTGTAAATGATATTTCTATTTAATCCATTAATCTTCTTTGATACTATTTGGTAAACTTTAAAATATTAATATTAACATTTAACCTCTAAACACTTAATCACTTAAGGTCTGTAAAAAAATTTTACTGGTAAATAGTACAAAATATAAATTTATCATTTTCTATCATTTTTATATGTATCATAAATTACTCATCTTCTTATATTTTACTACACTAATAAAATGCAAATTAAATCTACAAAAAAATTGTATAAATCAATTTTTTTTGGTTGATTTTATTATTTTTATTTTTATTTATAGTTCATTTGTTTATAGTTTTTCATTTTCAATTTTCATGCTAATTATTATGAAAATGTCAATTAATTAATTAATTAATACTGGTTAAAAAATAATTTTCACAATTTGGATATAATTAATGAAAAATCTTATCAAACAATTAGTATAAATGTTTTTATGATGAGTTATAAATTAATTGTTATATACAATTTAATGTAATTTTATTATTTATTAATTATATTGTATAAAATCTATAATATTTTTTTATGTGTAGGGATATAACAAATGTATATATTATGTAGCTTTATCTTGATGAAATTTTTTTTATAATAATCTTTTAATTATTAAATATTTTAAAATTTAATTTTATTATTTATGAAAAATAAATATTATTTATTTATATTATTTCATAAAAAAAATAGTTACAGCATTCTCATTTATTTACTAAATAAGATCATTAATTTAATTATTATACCTATAATTGTTACTCTCTTAATATACTAAAAAAAAAAAAAAGAATACTAATAGAAATTTCCTTCACTAATCCATGACTATTTCATTTAGTGATGGACTAGTGATGGAATTTTTCTGTCACTATTATGTTAATGACGGAAAAAGTTATATGTCATAAACTTTATGATAGATTTGTGACAAATTATCTATCATAAATTAGTACTGAAAAGTAGTCTTTGAAAACCATACATCCGTCATAAATTAGTGATCGTTTAGTGACGACATTTCCATTACTAATCCGTCACTAAATTTTCCATCAGTAATCTATCACTAATATTTCATTTATCGATTATTGAAATTAATATTAGATTTAATTTATTCTATCACTAATTTGTCACTAAAATCATTTATGTCACTAACCCATTACTATTTTTTTTATTTTATATTAATTTTGTCCTTCAGTAGCGTTAGTTATACGAGTGTTTTCTTGTATTAAGTAGGTTGCTCCTTAGAGAACTGAGACTCTCATAACAACCCAACCAATACCAGTTGTATGAATAGTTGTATGTATTTTTGTTATTTTATTTTTCGAGTTAGTTATGGGTAGAAGGTTCTAGTATACATAGAGGACAAGGAAATACTTGTATATATGTAAACATATCTTTCATTCTTGTATAGTAAAAAATATCATTTCACCCTGAATTTTTACTTCCAAACATATTACTCTGTTTGGCTTTGTTTTTACACATGGTATCAGAGCAAATGATTGTTTATTAAATGGAAGCTAGTCACATTTCTAATGGTGATCCATACTTCTTATATAGCTCTGACCATTCAAGGATGGTTCTTGTTTTGACTCTATTCATTAGGACTAACTACTTATCCTATAGTAGATCTATGAGAATTGCTCTAGGAGCAAAACTTAAACTCGGTTTCATTAATGGAAGAAATGTGCATCCCAATAAAGGAACGATAGAGTTCGAGCAATGGACATGCATTAATTACATGGTGACGTCCTAGATCCTCAATTCACTATCAAAAGATATCATTGAAGCCTTTCTTTATACCGCTTCAACAAAAAAATTGTGGGACGAGATTGCAAAATGATTTGGCCAGGGTAATGGGCTATTACTATATCATATCTATAGAGAGATAAGTTCAATTTCACAAGGCATTGACATCGTTGCAAGGTATTTTACTAGACTCAAAAGACTGTGGGATGAATTGTAATATCTTATGCCTATACATGTGTGTACTTGTGGTGTGGTGAAGGAAATGGCTGATTTGAGTTCATCAAATAATCTTATTCAATTTCTTATAAGTCTAAGTGATTGTTATAATAATATGCGAAATCAAATATTACTCATGGATCTGTTACCATCTATAAATTGTGCATATTCTATGATTTTAAGGATAGAAAAACAAGGAGAAGTGAACGTGCATTTTGGGGATCCTATAGAGAATAATGCATTGCTAGTCAAAAATTATAATATGAATTACTCAAACAAGAAGGAGATAACAAAAAGAAATATTGGTAAAAAATATGACAAAAGAGATAAGGAATCAAAATTTAATTACCATTGTAACACACAAGGGCACATGAAAGAAAGTTACTTCAAGCTTTATAAAATACCAAAATGGTATAAAAAGCTTAAAGACCAACTAAGAAAGCATAACAGAGCTATAGTCAACATGGCCAATACTCCATTTGATGATAATGTGTTTGAAGAAAAGCTTGACAAAAAGGGAGATTTATCCAACCTTATGCAACAAGAGCTCTTGAAGCTAATAAAAGGCAAATTTCTTAAAGTAAGTGAATTTCGCTGGCCTAGAAAATTATACGGGTAATATTCTTATGAACCATGCTTTGAACATTAAGTTAAGTACAGTGGATTTGTTAAGACCTGGCATATGGATACTTAATACAGGTGCATCCAACCATATTTATTTTGAGAAAAATTTATTTGATGATTTAAAATCCTTATCAAGCCTTTTATCCCTCTACTTTACTAGATGGAACAATTAAACATATGAAATAAATTGGAATAGTAAACTTGTCCCCTAATCTAAAACTTCAACACACCTTTTATATGCCTAATTTTAAATTTAATTTACTATATGTTAGTAGATTAGCAAAAATAGCCAAATATCTACCCAACCATTTCAATTATTGCATCTTGATTTTTGGGGACCTTATAGGGAGCCATCTTTGGATGATACCCAATTTGTTCTAACCATTCTTGATTATCATATTAGAACCATATGGATTTTTTATTGAAAAACAAAACACAAACCCCACAAACTTTCATTCGATTCTCTAAAATGATTTGCAACCAATTCAACACCAAAATTAAAACAATTAGAACTAATAATGGTGCTGAATTCACCAACCGTGATTTCACCTCTTAACTCCTTAATAATGGAATTATTCATCAAATAGTTGTGCATATACACCCCAATAAAATGGACGAGTTAAGAGAAAACACAAGCACCTTTTGGAAGTTGCTAAAGCATTAATGTTTGAATCTAGTCTTCCTAAAAAATTTTAGTGTTATTCAATTCTTATGGCTACTTACATCATAAAACTGATTCCCAACCAAAGTCTTAAAGTGGATATCACCTTTTCAAGCATTACACTATAAACCATATAAAAACCTTTGGTTGCTTATGCTATATGACAAATACACAACCCATAAACACAAAGTTGACCAACGAGCTTTTCAATGCATTTTTTAGGATACAATTAAGGTTAAAAAAGTTTTAAAGTGTATAATATAGAAGACATAAAATTTTTGTTTATAGAGATGTCATTTTTCATATTTTTTTCCTTTTCAAGACAAGTTTTATTATGATCCAACAAATTTTACCCCATTAATTCTTAAATCCATTAAAGAATAACCATAAAAACCTTTGGACATTCTAGAAATCAAAAATCACATGTCCAATAATTTTGTTCCCGATAACATTTATGAAATTTCACATGTTCCTACTAAATATAGCACTAGGATAAGAGCTAAACCTGCTTGGTTAAATGACTATGTGACAAGTTTTGTAAATTATAGCAATCTCTCTATTGACTCAACTAAAGCACATGTAAGTTCACTTTACATACCACTAAATTTTCCTTACCATTGTTTACCAAATTTATCCTCTTAATACACCTAATTATTAGCAAATGTATTAGTTATTCTTGAGCCAATGACTTAGAAAGAAGCTATTGTTTATGCAAAATGGGTTGATATAAAGAACTAAGAGTTACAAGCTTTTGAGAAGAATTATACATGGGAACTGACTTAGTTACTAGTTAGAAAGAAAACCATAGGCTCAAAATGGGTTTATAAAATCAAGATTAAGCATGAAGGATGTATAGATTGATATAAAGCAAGGTTAGTTACTAAGGGATTTCATCAAGTAGAAGGAGTTAACTACCTAGAAAGCTTCTCACCAGTTGCTAGGATAGTAACTGTGTGCATTTTTCTTATTATGACATTAATCAAGATTAGCAATTGTAAATTCTTAGCCCATACATCAATTAGACATTAATAATGCCTTCCTACATGGACATTTGGAGGATAAAGTCTATATAATGCCACCAGAAGGCTATGATAAAAGCCAAAGAAGGAGAGGTATGTCACTTGGAAAGATCATTATATGGGCTTAAACAAACCCCTAGACAGTAGAATTCAGAATTTTCAAATAAATTATAGCTCTATGGTTTTTCTCAATTACCCCATGATCATTGTCTTTTCATTAAGAAATCTCAAGACTCATTAATGGCTTTATTAGTGTCTATAGATCATGTGTTAATTACAAGGACTTCAGAATATGAAATTATTATAGTAATAGAGTATTTGGATTCACTTTTTACTATTAAAGATTTGGGCTATGTCAAGTATTTCCTTAGTTTGGAAATTATAAAAAATGATGATGGGATTATAATTAATAAAAGAAAGTTTGTTTTGGATATTCTATCATATGCAAGTATATTGGGAGTGAAACTGACATTCACTCTTTCTCTAAAAGGTGTCAAACTTGTTCCAAACCAAGGACCACCACTTCCTTAACCAAAGAAGTATTAAAGGCTTATAGGAAGATTAATATATCTTACAATAGAAGTGGACCTGGACAAGGTCAAGGTGATTAGAGAAATGCCCACACTAAAGAATGAAAAAGAAGTTAGGGGGTTTATTGTGTGATTTCAGTATATTAGAAAGTTCATTATTAGGTTGACTACAATTTATGAGCCAATTTTCAAACTTCTAAGGAAGAACCAACTAGTAATCTAGGATGATAAATGTCTACAGGCTTTTGATGCTATTAAGAATTACTTGATAAATACTCCAGTCATATAGTCGCCAAAGTCAAGCAAGCCTTTAATTCTTTATCAGGCAATTGAAAGGGATGCGATAGGGGTAATATTAGCTCAGGAAAGTGAAAGGAAGGTTGAACATGTAGTGTATTACTTGAGTAAAAAGCTCCTGTAGTACGATATCAATTATAGGCTCATAGAGAAGACATGCTTAGCTATGATATGGCCAATAAAGAAATTCAGGCATTACTTCTAGTCTTACAAAATACATGCAGTTTCCAAACATATCCCCTCAGGTACCTTCAGTAAATTTTGTCACTCATGGGAAAGTTAGCTAGATGGCTAGTCATGCTTATAGAATTTGACATAGACTACGTAGCAAAAAAGGTAGTAAAAAGGAATGTAGTAGTAGACTTTTTGGCTCAAAATCTATCAGTTGATGAATAAGAATAGGAATTGGAATTTTTGGATAGGCATCTAGGGGCAATAGTGGTCCAAGGGTGGAAAATGCAATTTAATGGAGTTATTAACAATAAAGGAGCTAGTATTAGTGTAATCCTAATCACGCTAGGAGGAGAAATGATCCTGATGGTAAAGAGATTTGAATTTAAGGTAATAAATAATTAAGCTAAATACGAGGCCTATATCTTCGGTTTAAAAGCATTACGTAGTGTGGGGGTAGAGGATATCACTATGTATGGGGATTCTATGATAGTTGTGAAGTAAGCATTTGAAGAGTGAGAGGTAAAGGAAGATAAGCTGCAGCGATATCAAGATTATTTAGCTACTGTTTCATTTTCCTTTATTCAATGCAAGTTTATTCATCTACTAAGAGAAGAGAACTAAATAGTTGATGCTCTAGCTTCTTTGGCTTCTATATGGGAAAATAGGATGCAAATAGAAGTTAGGCTTGTAATTTTAGTGAAGTCTCGAAATCCTTACTACAAAGGAGTAAGGGTAATGCTAGTTGATGCTGCTGAGAGGCCTTGGTTTTATGATTTGTATTGGTAGATGGAAATGAGGCAGTTTCTTGAAGATGCTGACAAAAGAGGAAGGATGTCTCCATAAATGCTATCTCAACGGTTTATCAACTATAATGGGATGTTATACAAGAGAATGTCAATAAAGATAAATCTTAAAAACTTATGGAAGCAATTCATGAAGGAGTGTGTAGATCATACATGAATGGGACAGTATTGGCAAAAAAGATAGCTCGTTAGAGCTACTTATGTCTGACTATGGAAATAGACTATGCCAAGTTTGTAAAGAAATGCCACAACTATCATGCTTATGGGGATGTGAGTCACCTACCTTCAATGGAGTTCTAGGGAATGACTTCCCCTTGGCCTTTTGCTATTTGGGGAATTGATATTATTGGAGAGATAAGGCATAGAGCATCAAACGATCATTGATCCATCATAGTGGCAATTGACTATTTCTCTAAGTGGGTCGAAGTTAAATCATACACCATTATTGGCTCCAAGCAGATGGCGAGATTTATTAAGAAGAATACAATTTATAAAGATAGGTTACCTCATTATATCGTCATTGATAATGGTGTTCAATTTCAGGCAGAGATAGCTGCATTATTAAAATAATACAAAATTAAGCATCAACGATCATCTCTGTATAGACTACAGGCAAATGGGGCAGTAAAAGCTACAAATAAGAATGTAAATAAGATATTGGCTAAGATGATGGAGAATTATTAGGATTGGGTGGACTACTTGTAATTTGCATTATGGAGATATAGAACTACAACTAGAACATCAAATGGGCTCACTTTGTATTCCTTGGTGTATAGGTGCAAAGCCATATTGCCAATAAAGGTTGAGATAATGTCATTAAGGGTTCTCTTGGAATCTAAAATCTCGGAATACCAATGGGTGGAGAGTCAATTGGTGCAGCTGACATTGCTAAACGAGAAAAGGATGAAGGCTATATACCACTCTCAACTATATTAGAAGAGAGTGACTTAGGCTTTAACAAAAAAATCAAGCCAGGAAAGATCAAAGAAGGTGATTTAGTATTAAAGCTTGCAAAGATGATAATGAATGACCCACGAGGAAAGTTCAAGCCGAATTAGGAGGGCCCTTATATGGTAAAAAAACTATTTTCCAAAGGTGCCACTATCATGTATGATATAAAAGAAAATAAGTTCAGAGAGCCTATTAACATGGATAAGCTTAAGAAATACTTTTTGTAAAAGTCTTGCTAGGGAAAAAACCTTGAAAAGAGGCTTCTTAGACAAAAGCTAGAGACAAAAAAAATAATAATAATAAAAAGGAGTCCTGCTAAATTGAAAACCTAAAAAAGGGTAGTCCATGCAGAAATTAAAAACATATAAAAGGAAAAAAACAATAAAATCTGACTGATGGCATGAGATGTATCAAAAGCAAAAATGTATATGCATATTGTAATTAAGTTAAATGAAATAGATTAGTTTAATTACTGTTAAATGTCACATTATATGTCTATTACAAATTATTTAACTATGAAAGGAAATGCTATCTAAAAAAGAAGAAAATGATGACTTGATTCATAAACTAATTTTTCTTTCTCTTCTTTTATTAAGCATCCTAAGTGCTCAATGCTTACAACTCTCTTATCCTTTTATTTCTAATAAACTCATCTTTTTATGTTTGTTGCAATCAAATCCATGTCTTATATTGATCATCGATAATTAGATCTCTGTGGTAGTCTATGTTCCTCTTAATGATTATGCAAGGCTAAGTAACCACTAAATTATTTAGGAAGTTTTAGGAGAGGGGTCCTAGTTTGAACTCATGCACTAACCCTACAATCAGTTGCTTTTATCCATATTGATGGCAGAGACGAGCAAGATTATAGAACATAGCAAAATAAAGGCCAGAACCATAACAAAGTAAGTGTAAGATTGAATAGTCATATGTTGTAACCACCACCATGGGCACATCCACCAGATTAAAGTGTTGGGGAATGTTAACAACCAACTTTGAACATCTTCTGGTATAGGATGCAAATTTTTAGTTTGGCAATGCTTGGCTCTATAGCATGTTATATCTCGGGGAGGTTTAAGTAATCGTAGTCTCTCGTGGAACCACATTTGTAAGAGTGATGGGTAAGTGAAAATGTCAAGAAATTATAAAATAAAAGTGAGAGAAGAAGCAGCTTGCCTTCAATAAAAATGGACTTCTAGAGAACCACCTGGTTTTCGTAAAGTTATCGAGTTCGATAATGGTTTTTGCTAGAATGAAAGGGAAAAGGTTAAGTCTTGCTTTTGCTTGATCTAGGATGTGAAGGATTTTTAAGTCATAATTTCTAGAATGAGAAATAAGCAATAATTGAGCATACAAGAAAAGGGCCATCATCTGGGGCCAATAGGTTTCTCTTTTATCTATGCCTATAATAGCTTTCAAAAAGGGTTCTAATGTGATCTCTGAGCCAAAAATATAGTGAGATGAAGACTTAGGTGGCAGGTTGAACATTCGGGCCATCTGATATTAGGTAGAGTATGGGTCCGAAATTCCAAGGTTAGGGATTGTAAGTTGGTAAGTGGAACTCAGCTGACAACTAGAATAGCTTCGAATTCTTCTGGTAGGGGGTATAGTTCTGCTATATTGAACCAAAATACATGTTTTTTAGGATCTCAAAATGACATAGAGGAAAGGGAAGTTAATTCTTTTGGCATGTAGTGATTTGCAGACTGATAAGTGAAATGGCTCCAATTTAGCCCATGATCCACTATCTAAGCTTTTCAAGATTAGTTATAGTATTTTGAGGCTTTTTTCGGTTATGATTCAAGCTTGTGGTGGTGTCTAGGGGAAGAAAATAGAGGTCTAAGGAAAGGTGTTCGAAGATGGAGCTAAAAGTGAAAAATTGAGGATTTAAAAAGAGAGAACTAACTTAACATTGAGATGATCGCCTTATCAAAGAGGTGACACCTCAGCACTCAGAGGCGATCACCTCTTCAACAGACAGTGAAGAGGTGACACCTTAGTACTCAGAGGCGATGCCTTAGAGATGAGGTGATCGCCTCTCTAACAGTAAAAAGTGTAAGACTTTCTAATGAAATCATGCAGTTTTAGCATTAAAATCAGAACCTCATAGCTTAAAAAGGGATTCATATAATCATAGATGCTAAATTATATATAAAGATTAAGATTAATTAAAATGAAAGTTAAATTTTATAAGTATACAATCAGAACAAGGTATGAAAATGTTATAATATTAGAGTTAAATAATTAAAGGTATCAATATCAAAGGAACAACCAATGGGCCCTAATCTATTAGGCATCTGACTCAGTCCCCTCAAGATCGTCCCTTCCTCTAGCACCATTATCGCCCCCATCCTTATCCTCATCCTCATCAATCTAAAGCACCTTGAACTGATGCTTAAGGGTGGCAATCCTCATCTAGCTAGCCTCATCATGATCCTATTTGAGCAAACTAAAGGTTAGAAAATCATGCAAGCATGCATATATATAGACATAGGAAGAATAATTACCCTTAATTGTTTGGTGATATCCAGTATATAATCCCTTTAAGCCTAAATCATCCTGTACATGTGTAAACCTTTCAATAGAGAATAATTTGTATTATTGATAGAATGTTAGAACTAACAAACATGTCAAGAATGATTCAGGAAACAGGTCAAAGATGAACTCACGTGGGTAGTGCCCCCAGGGGTACATGCGAGTGTGAGATCCTCGTTTAGGGTCAAGAACTTATGAGATAGCTCTCTCAGAGGAACCCAACAATGAACCAAAGGGTTAAGAGTATAAATGAAACTGTTAGTAACTAATTATGAGCTAGGGGTAATAGGGGGCCTTATATACTCGACCGCAACCAAAATGCCCTTTTTGCTCAGATCGATGCGGGGTCTCTAAGGACCTCTCTCTCATGCTTGAGGCCTGGCTTAGCATATAGGTCAAGTAGTTATAGCTTAAAAATGAGAAATCATATCAGAATATGATAATCTTAAATGCAAGTTAAGCATCATATGCTTACCTAAGGGGTAGAAGTAGTAGATAGAGGAACTGTCAATAGAAGGTGAGTCCAGAGAAAGTCCAAGTATTAGCTCTTGATATGTACAGTGTGGTCCACAGTTGGCTTTCTAGTAATAGCTTGATCAACCTCAATTCCAGTTAAGAACCCACTCACAAAGATACCAAACCTGATAGCTTAGCCCATGAAGAAGGACTCTCCTATGAACTAGTGATATAGAATAGGTTATCTCATCATTCCATCCATTCTTAGGCCCCTATAAGTCATTCTGAATCTGCAAAGAGAGCACTAATAGGTAAGTGAGTCAAATTCACAATATTGCTAATATAATTATGAATGTTCTAGGTACCGCATATTATGTTAGAGAGTTCAAGTGCTATCGATGGATGTGCACTCGAGCTAGATGCCTCTTTAAGATACAACTAGTGCCCCACCTTCCTATGGCCGAAAAATCATTTCCTACGCACAATAATCCGTTGAGTAATTCTAACTCCAATGCCAGACCTGCCAAAGAAACATTATAACGTATGTTGGTAAATGGTTATAGAAATGAATAAGGAGAGAAAGGAAGAATATAACTTATTAGGATGGCATGCCAAAAACTATAAAACCTCTTAACTCTGCACACCACCTCATCTATACTCTTGTATAGATAAGCCAGAGCACAACTACCCCACTCATACGTAGATACCTTATCTAAGTCCTATATAGGCATCAGGAACATCAAATCCATTGAGCTAGCAGTACCAATAAAGAAGGTGGTGTTGAGAAGGTAGATAAAAAATACTCGCACCACTTGGTTGACCTCGCGAGGGGTGACCATCACCGTTGCTCCATCTCGGGTATAAAAGCTCCGGATCGAATCAAGCTTGCATCCCCTTAATGTCCGGAACCATACCAAAGAGATGCTCAATATAAATGACCTTGTTTAGAGTCAACTAATGCAAGCTTGCATTAAGGGGAATAGGATCTTCGGCGCATGCAATCATGGTAATGGTGGCAAACGAGATAGGATCTAGAGTGAGTTCCCTGAAGAAGAGGTGGAAGGTGTAAGTCATGTTGAACCATCTCTCTATCAATGCATAGAGTGGTTGATAATCTATCCATCCATATTCATTAGGAAGTGAAAGTATGAAGTCTTCAAACTTGATGTCTTGAATTTGGTCCTTTTGATCCTCTATCAAATCGTTATAGAAGACTCGAGCCCTATGGAAGTTTCCAGTGCCCTTGAATATTTGTGCATCATACTGTAAGAAATTAGTAAAGTTAAATTAATATATTATAATTTTGTTTCTTTTTAAAAAAAATGAAGTAAAAAGAGAGAATGGACAATGCGCCCTATTAAAGAGGTGCATCACCTCATAGATGAGGCGATCACCCTATCACATCGACGATCGCCTCTAAGAAATAGGTGATGCCCTTTTATTTTGCATAGAGATTATTGTTTCTTGATAAATTAATGAGGCGATTGCCTCAACGCATAGACAATTGCCTTTATACATATGAGAACAGTAGGCAATTTCTAATTTTATCCTTGAATTCACAAGATTCACATTTAATCGGTCTTATTTCTAATTGTAGATGGTAAATAAAGATAAATACTTCCTAACTCAATGTAATTTATAGGAAAATAAGGGGGATTTGAGTACCAACCTCTCTGGATGCCGATAAATAAATGTGACTCCTCAAATCTATTAAGAGAGGAATTGTGTCTCCCTTTGATAATTTGAGACTGTGTGGGGGCATTTGTGGGAGGAAAAATGCAATCATACTGTCATCCTCTCATCGTCCATTTTTTAAAAGTGTAAGCACATGAAAAAAAGAGAAAGAAAAAGAAGAAAAAAGAAAAAGAAGAGGAAGAGGAAGAAAAGGGGAAAAGGAGTTTTTATAGTAAAAAAAAGGATTATTTTTTGGAAAAAGGAAATTTTAAAAACAGGAAGGGGAAGGGTGTTGTAATTGATAGAAGTGGAAATAATGATGAATAAAAAGGGAAGACTTCCCCAAGTGTGTCTCGAGAATTGATGTTGTAGAATGAAGGTTTTCTAGTTGACGTTTCAAATTGAGTAATGTATAAGGATAAGAGAACCCGGGAATTATGTTTCAAATAGGTAACAATTCAAGAAGTGATTGGTCGACTTATGTCCCCAAAGTTCATATTTCAAGAAGTGACTGGTCGAGTTGTATCCCCGAAGTTCATAGTTCAAGAAGTGACTGGTCAAGTTTGAATCCCCAAAGTTCACATTTTGAGAAGTGATTGGCTGGATTGTATTCCCAAAGTTCACATTTTAAATAGTGACTTGTAGGGTTTGAATCCTCAAAGTTCACATTTTGAGAAGTGACTGGTTAGGTTGTATCCTTAAAGTTCACAGTTTAAGAAGTGATTGGTCAGGTTGTATCCCTGAAGTTCACATTTTAAATAGTGACTGGTCGAGTTTGGGTCCCTGAAGTTCACATTTTAAGAAGTGACTGGTCAGGTTATATCCCCGAAGTTCATATTTTAAGAAGCAACTAATCAGGCTGGGAAAACCTGAGGATCACATTTTGAATGAGTGTTGTATCAGGCTAGGAAAATCCAAGAATCACATTTTAGGTGAGTGGTGCATCGAGCCAAGAAAACTCGAGGATCACATTTCGGATAAGTGGTGTATCGGGCTAGGAAAACTTAAGAATCACGTTTTAGAATAAGTTGCTAATTAGGCTAGAAAATTAAAAAATCATGGTCACGTTTCCAAACGATTGATTAAATATTAATGAGTGGCTGATTGAGCTAAGAAAACTCGAGGAACACAGTTATATTTCAAGTTGAAGAATTGACCTCTCGAATGAACCTTAGAGGTTAGGTACATCCTTCTCTTTTATTGTGCATGTGATTTTTTAAAAAGTTATCACTGTATGCATTTGGTTTTTTGCAAAATCAAGGAGCAAACTGTAGACACCCAATTCGATTAGTCGTGATAAGAGGGCGAACTATAGGTGCTTGGTTTGATCAGCCCATAATAAAGCCCAATGATGAGAAATGTGAAACTTGAATGCAAGAAAGAAGCCTAAAACCTTCTTGAAAATGATCTGCTAGGGCATATTAGGCCTAATGTATGGCCAAATGAGAGAGGCAATGCCTCTTTAAAAAGGTGATTACCTCTATGGCAGCAGGCTAATCAGGTGATCACCTCATCGTAAAGGCTTCACTTGCCTTTGCATTAAATGCAAAAGCAGTGGTGGCCAACTTGGTGGGCCTACCTTCGATTAAAACTCAGTCCTTTATGTGAGGAGAGGATTTTTAGGAGAAGGGGAGAGCTAAAAAGTGCAATGATAAGGGTAGGAAGTAAGGGGATGGGCTAGGCATGAGAGTAAAAAGGAGAAGTAGAGAGAGAGAAAATGGGTTAACAGCCATTATAAAAAAAAAGCTGGAAAAAAAAGAATGAGTTCTGGAAGGTGAAGGAAAAGGTTTTTGAGTAAGGGAAGAAGGAGAATCAATTTGAAAAGGGTCATTTTCTTAAAGAAAGAAAGTGAAAAATATTGCATTCAAGTGAAGTTCAGCACCCACATCTAACTCTGAGGGTCAACTTATTGGAAAAACTCATATTTTAGTAATGACCTTTATTTCTCTTTAATGTTAGTGTTATATATTTGCATAACCTCTTACTTCTTTGCTTATTTACTCATTTCTTTGTGTTCTTTGCCTATGATATGTCATGCCCCTAATTTGATCCATTAAGGTTTTAAGTGTAGTGGTGAGTCTAGTTCATTTACATTACATGATTCTTGCTTAAGATTGAAGTTTGTTGCTTTTGAGAGTCGCCTGCGCCTGAAGAGGCATCACCTCATAGCATTTGTTGCTTTTGAGAGTCATTTGCGCAGCGTTGCCTTACCGCCCTGAGGTGATTGCCACTCCAACAGGGTCTCGTGCGATCTTGTTTTAGTATTTCTTATAAATTATGCATGAATCAAATCTCTATAAATTTCTATATATTTGTACTTTTAGTTCTCTTTACATAACCCTTTTTATTGTTTTGTTTGAGGCTAATATTCAAGTATTTGCAATCTCTACTTATTATTAATAGTTGTAAATTTATTATTATTTGTTTTTATTTATATTGAATGATCAGGCTAGAGTCTGTCATTAAATTATTTTATATTTTGTAATCCATCTGTCACTAAGTAGTGACAGATTCTACCATCCGTCACTAAATAGTGAAGGATTCTACCATTCATCATTATTTAGTGAGAGATTCCAATCCATCACTAAAATTATACTAGTAAATCAAAATTTATTTTCAAAAATTTTATGACGGAAATCAAATTCATCACTAGTTTGTCAGAAATCTATTCCTAATTTATGTCCGCTAAATTTTGGTGATAAATTCTTTATCCGACACAAAATTTGTTACAAAACCATCACAAAATTTGTCATTATATTTTTTTAATTTTAACCACTTTCTTTTAGTGACTGATTTGATTTCCATTGCTAATATCCGTCATCGATTATAATTTTTATCATTAATCCATCACTAAATCATCTTAATTTAGCGACGAAAATTTTCATAACTATTTTTCTGTTTTTTTAGTGATAGTTATGCCCATAAATATTAAACCCTTAACTTCCGTAAAGCTTAAAAAATTGATATTTTACCAATTTTTCATTGTTTTTTAAAATCTTAAAATATATATGATTATCTAAAACATATCAACTTGTGACAATTCTACGATAATGAATAATCAAGGAAAAGGAAAAGAGATGACTAATTTATCATTGTTTTTTAAAATCTTAAAATATGATTATCTTAAATATCTCAACTTGTGACAATTCTACGACAATGAATAACCATTAATAAGGAAATAATGGTACAATATTAATTTATGTGATTTTGATTTATAACAAAATTGATTTTGTAATTTTATATTTGTTCCACTATAATATCTTATCAACTCATATTATACTTATTTTGCAATAAAAATTTATATGCTAAAATTATTATATTTTTAATTTACTATCAATCCATATATTTGAATATTTTTTTTTAAATTTTTTTTAAAATAATAAATATTCGTAATAAATTGAAATTAAATACGTATAAACTATTACGAGTTCATTGTACAACTGCACATTACATCATTTGATAAATAATTTTATCATAAAAAATCTATATTATTTAAATATTAAATCATAATTTTTTAAAGATGTTAAAATGTAAAAAGTATAAACCACTAATGATTGGTATGAGTAGTTTGATGCTTTCATCCTTTAAATAGATCAGAGGTTCAAACTTTGCTTATGTATGGAGTACCACAATGCCCATCATTATACCTCTTCATGAGTCGACCCAATATAAGCGGGAATTAACCTGAACATGGTACAAATTTAAAGATATATCCCATAATTGGGACTTATCCAAGACACCTCATGCCCAAAAAAAACATGCCTAAAAAAATGTAAAAAGTATAAAGCACAAGGTATAGCTCTAGCAAAATAAATTACATGACTAATTTTATCAAAAGCCAAAGTCAGGAATGAAAATTATGTATTTTCCAATTAATTAAAACTATTATGATATAATAACATTACATAAAACGAAACTTATATCAGTATTTTATTTCAAAAAAAAAAAAAAAGTCTACATGACAATTTAGACTGAAGGTTTCTTGGTAGACATACTTTTATTATTATTATTATTATTGATTATACTTGGCTGAAGAAAGAAGCAAGACGCCTGAACAAGCTCTTAGCATTGTCACAGTAAGGATCAAAGATATGAAAGACATGATCCTCTCCTTCTGTTTCAACAATCTCTGCATTCCCTGACCATCCACTCTTCACCAATTTTTCATAATATAGTTTTCCTCTTTCCTTTAATATGTCCTTCTCTGAAACCACAACAAGCACTTTCTCACAAGCTAAACCTTCAAGACTAATGGATTCAACCACGAAAGGATTAATCAAAGGATCATCACATCCTTTATCTGACGGACAAACAAACATCCACCAGTCATCCACCATTATTTTTCTTAAATGATCGTTTACCTCCAAACCGATAGGATCCTTTCCCCAGAAATAAGGATTTATCATAGCGATTCCTTGAATCTTCAGTTCACAACCCAGTTCGCTTTCTTTAAGCTTTAGACCAAAATGATGTGCAATATTAGCACCACAACTATCTCCTGCCAAGAACACCAGCCTAAAGTCTGCATATTGCCTGAGCCAGTAATCTTCGTTCTGGCTGCCACCATCTTTAGCATGAGAAGCTACCCATTTAAGTGCTGCCCATGAATCTTCATATGCACCTGGAAGAGGGGTCTCAGGAGCTAACCTATAGTTGACAGATACGAGGATTATGTTAGCTTCCGCAACTATTTTGTTGAGACTGTTATGGTAGTGGGGATCAGCAGTTGAAGACAAGTAAAAGCCTCCACCATGATAGTAGATTACAAGAGGTAACTTTTGATGGGGTTTTGTTGAAGTGGGAAGATAAATTCTGGCTGAGACACCAGTTTCAGGCACGATAATGGTGTCTTTTGATAAGACGCCACTCTCTGAATCTAATCCTGCAGGAGCAATTTCTGTTCCTGCAAGTCTCTCTATGGTTCCATCTTTGTATACTCGAACATATGGAAAAATAAAACGAGCTACTTCTCCTTTGTCTTCCATTGGAATGTATCTACAGAGAGAACTTAACGATTACCAGTGGAGAAGAAAATGAAAAACAAGCCTTAAGTGAAATATGCTATGTGATATAGGGTCAATTTATATTGTTGGGCCAATAATGTACAAGGCGGACTCGTTATATACAATCTAAAATTGATTTTTTTTTTTTGTCAAAAAAAATTGATTTCTTTAGCGAATTTTATAAGCAATGTCTTTATTACTTAAAGAAAAAAAAAAAAAAAATTCGTGAAAGAACCCTTTCACTTGTAATAGGCAAACGACTAGAAGAGCTTTTTAACTTTAGTACAACCATAGACGTCCTAACTTGCGGCATCTGCAAGTTGTGACAAATATCAATTTTACTTTCTCTAAAATTATAATCTAGATTCCTATAAAAAAATTTTCTCTTCCATTTATAAGGAGTCGTCTATAGGGTATGCATTGGACTGATTCGAGTTAGATTTATTTCTTTTTCAAAACTCAAAATCGATTCAAATCGAAGTGATTTGGTTGAATACGCGTTGATTTTCAAGTTAACCGAATAATATTAAATATAATAAAGAAAACAAAAAAAACAAAGGAAGTGCAGTAGCCAAATGGCTAAAACGCATGATTCAAATACAAAATTATCACCTCTATCACTTTACTAAACCAATTATATTACCATATTTTTAGGTAAAAATATATATAAAATAATTTGATTTTTCAGTCAGGTCGGACATCTGATCAAAATTTGCAAAAACTCTAAAATCAAAATTAAATTAAGTTGGGTCGGTTCGGTTCGGTATGGTACGGTTCCATATCAATCGGATTTTACACATCCCTAACTGTCTATTTGAGGGGTTATTTTTAGAATTTCCCCATATCTACACATTATCCTTAATTTTATTAATACGTCATTATGAATATTTTTGTTTGTGCTAATAATTTTAAAAAATTAAATATGTTATTATTGGTATTATTCAAATTATATAAAAAGGTATTAAAAAAATTGTCCTACTCAGAATATAGTAGACTTTTATCCTTTTTAAATTTAATGAGTTGTGTGATATATGAATTCTAACATTGAAACTGTACCTAAAAAAATTTTAATAAGAGAAAAAAAAAAGATAACTTTTAAAGGGAAGGTGGCAATAATCAGGAGATTACAGTATTATAGCTAGTAAGTACGAAACTTTAGTTCAAAATATCAAGTTTTTAATGGTATGATATATTTATGACCCTTTATATTTGACATAATTTATTAATTTAATATTTTAATTTATAGTTTTATTATCTCAATATTTAACACAACAAAAGAATTGACCCATAACCACACTTAATATACTACTCTTTATTTAAATATGATTAAAATTTTAAATAAATTAAAAATACCAAATTTAAAAAAATGTTGACAAATTTATTATTTAACCAACTTTTAAATAGTAATACGTATGTTTATTTTTCCATCCCTTTACTATTTTTTTTTAAAAAAAACAGTAAACGCGTGGAAAAATAAAGATACAAAAAATCTCCCATCATTTTATTAAAGTGTGGGTATAAATTTATACCCACACAACATTTAATCATATATTTATCAACATTTATTTATGTGTGGACAATTAATTTTACCACACTTTTAAATATAGTTATATTTAAATATAAATGTGGCAATAGCTCTAATTTCTTGTATTGTAAATTTGTATAAAATGCACTAACACTAATATGATGACATAATACATTATCACCTCTATATTTTTTAATTTTTATCAGTTTAATATCTTTACTTGTAATTTTTTGTCAATCAAATCCTTGAAATGTGACATGTGTTGATTTATTATTTCGTACCACGTGTGCTGACAGAGGTTTTAAAATTATATTTTTGACAAAATCAGATGTTAAAATAGAAAAACTGTAAGTTAAAATATCAAATTAATAAAAATTGACAAGTATAAAAAGTTATAGATATATTATGCCAAATTTTAATTTACATGATAGTACTCGATCCACCATATTATATATATATATATATATATATATATATATATATATATATATATATATTATAATTAATTATTGTACCGATACATCGAACTATTTGTATATAATTCTTTTAAGATGATATATACGTAGAGTATATTAAATTCTAATTAAATTAAATTAATTTAATATAGGTAGAATTATTAAAATGATAAAAAATTTAAAATTTTATTTAAAATGATTACATATATTATGAATTAAATTTAAAATATTATTTTAAAAAAACAACTCATATAGGTGGTCCAAAGATTGTTAATTTTTCAGATTTTTTTTTTTTGACATATGATTCTTTCTATATTCAATAGTAATTAAAGTTATGACTACTCCTTGGATAGATCACCATAGAGAACAAAATTCATCCATCATCTAATTTTTCTATATATAAGATTTAAATATAAAACTTTATTATTTAAGGGATTCCAAACTCCTTATCACTCAAAACATGATGAAAAATCTTTTTAAATAATAAGAAATAAAAATAACTCTTCTTGGTCGATATGATCATATACATCAATATTGAGGATATAAACCGGAAAGAGACCTACATTTTTAAAGCCAAGGAGTTAACCACTGTACAGAAAGATACAGCAACACTATTGAATTTCAGATTCAGATAAGACAAAATTTACTAAAGAATGTTTTCGCGCAGAGGCATTGTTGCTTGGAAGTTGGAAATCAACAAAATAAACTATGATTGCCAGATCCACCATAAAATTGGAGTTTGTAGCTCTAGTGCAAGCTAGTAGTGAAGCTATATATATATATATATATATATATATATATATATATATATATATATTTCAAATTGCGACAACATATATGTGCAACTTTTACTCAAACAACAAGTCGTTTTTTATTTAAAAGAAAAATTAAACAATCTATGATAGACTGAAGATAATTTTTTAAAATTAAATACAAAGTTTTTTTATAAATTAATAATAATAATAACATAATTTAAATCCTAAATTTCAAGGTATGTTTGCAAAAATATATAGTCAATACTAAATCACTTTAATGGTAGCAAACATTAATTTGTCGAAAATATCATACAAATAAAATTTACAATATTAAAGAATAAACGTGTGCATCATGCATACTCTTAATGAAATATTATTAAATTTATACAAAGGACTTTATATATATATATATGGTCAAACCAAATTAATGTATATATTACTTGAGGACATTTTGACGAGCATGCGTTTGCATAATGCAACACGAATTTGAAAATGGGGTCCCTGAATAGGTACGCAACCGCACTTGTCAAATGGTTAACAACTGTGGTTGTTCCTAGATTGTTACCCCAACGCCACGAAATTTAAATTATGTTTTTTTGGGAGATTATTTGCTGATCCACGTTTACAAAAATTTGAGACATATATCAACCAAAAATGTTCAGTTAAGGATTAAAAATTAATGGTCTCTTCATTTGAAACTAAAAATGTAAATGCCATGTTATATATATATATATATATATATATATATATATATATTGTGAAATAAAGATTAAATTACTTATTTTGTTATAGAACTAAACTTGAATTTAGTAGTATTTAACTAGAAGAAAAATATTTTATAATAGAATGATTTTGAGAGAATTTAGAAAGAGTTTGGAGAGAATTTAGAGAACTATAATATTGAAAGAATTTGGAGAGTAATCTATCTTTTCTTCTTCTTAATCTTAACCTCCTCATTAATGAATTTCAATCCCTTTATATAGAGATTTTCTTTTCACTATTTGAGAACTATTCTCTCACAAGCAATATATTGTTCATTCACAAATAATATATTGTTCATTCACATTCATAATACTCCCCCTTGAATAACAATATTTTGCAACTGCCTCGTTAAAACCTTGCTAAATAAAACCCAGTGGGAAAAACTTTAGCTTAAGGAAAAAGAGTACAGTGCATGATATTCTCCCCCTCAAGTTGATATGTATAATCTTCCTTCACATAGTATGTAGATGTCGTATTCCAATATCGTGAACGTGCTTTCTAAAGATTGCAGTTGGAAGTGCCTTTGTGAAAAGATCAGCTGAATTCTGGCTAGACTGAATATACTTGATATCTATATGATTGTCTTTTATTAGCTCTTGAGTGTATGAAAAGAATCTTGGAGGTATATGTTTGGTTCTATCACTTTTGATATATCCTTCCCTTAACTGTGCAATGCATGCTGCATTATCTTCATATAAAATTGTTGGACTTTTGTTGACTGGAAAACCACAAAATTCTTCAATATGATGTGTCATTGATCTAAGCCACACACACTCTCTACTTGCTTCATGTAGTGCAATAATTTCAGAATGATTTGAGGAAGTAGTGACAAGCGTTTGTTTCTGGGAACGCCAAGAAATTGCAGTTCCATTATTTGTGAACACATAGCCTGTTTGAGATTTCGCTTTATGAGGATCAGATAAATGCCCTGCATCTGCATAACCAATCAATTCTTGTTTTGAATTGTTAGAATAAAATAAACCCAAATCAACATTTCCTCGAAGGTATCGAAGTATATGTTTGACCCCTTTCCAATGCCTTTTTGTTGGAGCTGAACTGAACCTCGCTAATAAATTAACTACAAAAGAAATGTCAGGTCTAGTACAATTAGCAAGATACATTAGAGCTCCAATGGCACTGAGATATGGAAATTCAGGACCAAGAATTTCTTCATTTTCTTCACAGGGTCGAAATGGATCAGTTTCAATATTGAGTGATCTAACGACCATTGGAGTACTTAAAGGATTTGCTTTATCCATATTAAAGCGTTTCAAGATCTTTTCTGTGTAATTTGATTGATGCACAAATATCCCATTGTGCATTTGCTCAATTTGTAAACCAAGGCAATACTTGGTTTTTCCAAGATCTTTCATTTCAAATTCTTCCTTTAAGTATACTGTTGCTTCATGGATCTCATTTTCTGTTCCAATGATATTCAAATCATCAACATATACAACTATAATCACAAATCCGGATATTGTTTTCTTAATAAAAATGCATGGGCAAATAATATTACTCACATATCCTTTATTAATCAAATAATCGCTTAAACGATTATACCACATGCGCCCAGACTGTTTTAACCCATATAAAGATCTCTGGAGCTTGATCGAATACATTTCTTTGGGTTTTGTACTTAATGCTTCAGGCATTTTAAATCCTTCAGGGATTTTCATATAAATGTCACTATCAAGTGATCCATACAAATAAGCAGTCACAACATCCATAAGACGCATTTCTAATTTCTTAGAAACTACTAGGCTAATCAGATACCTGAACGTAATTGCATCCATAACAGGAGAATACGTTTCATCATAATCAATTCCTGGCCTTTGTGAAAAACCTTGAGCTACAAGTTTAGCTTTGTACCTTATTATTTCATTTTTCTCATTTCTCTTTCGTACAAAGACCCACTTGTATCCTACAGGTTTCATATTTTTAGGCATAGGAATAATTGGCCCAAAAACATTTCGTTTGTTTAGTGAGTCCAATTCAGCCTGCATAGCATCTTTCCATTTTATCCAATCATGCCTATTTTGACATTCCATGACTGATTTTGGTTCAGGATCATCTTTGTCATTTATGATTTCACATGCAACAGTATATGACAATGTTTCATGACTTTCTTTATTTTCTATTTCTTCAGGGATATTTTCCTCGCTATCAATATGATTATCTACTCCCTTTCTCTTTCCAGGATTTTTATCCTTAGAACCAATTGGTCTTCCACGCTTCTGGCGTGTTTTAGACTCATGAGTATCTTTATTCTCAGATTTTATTTCTGGAATTTCAATACGAGCAGGAGCATTGGCTGCTGGTATATATGATTTAGTCACTCTTTTTGTATCAGTAAATGCATCTGGCAATTGATTTGCAATTGCTTGTAAGTGCACAATCTTTTGCACTTCTAATTCACATTGTTTTGTGTGAGGATCCAGATGCAATAATGATGGTTCATTCCATGAAATATCCCTTTTCACTTCTTTCTCCCCTTTTCCTAATGTTGGGAAAACAACCTCATTAAATTGGCAATCAGCAAAACGTGCTGTAAAAACATCACCAGTTAGAGGTTCAAGATATCTAATAATCAAGGGTGTTTCAAAACCAACATAAATTCCCAATCTTCGTTGAGGACCTATTTTTATGCGCTGAGGTGGCGCAATGGGTACATATACTGCACAACCAAAAATTTTGAGATGGGAAATATTTGGCTCTTGACCAAATACCAATTGTAGTGGGGAGTATTTATGATATGCACTAGGTCTGATGTGAATTAATGAAGCAGCATATAGGATTGCATGACCCCAAACTGAAATGGGAAGCTTTGTTCTCATTATTAATGGTCTAGCAATAAACTGAAGTCGTTTAATCAATGATTCAGCTAAACCATTTTGAGTATGTACATGGGCAACGGGATGCTCAACAATGATTCCAGTAGACATACAATAATCATTGAATGCTTGAGATGTAAATTCATCAGCATTATCAAGTCTTACCCTCTTGATTGTATAATCAGGGAATTGTGCTCGTAATTTAATAATTTCAGCAAGCAACCTTGCAAATGCAACATTACGAGTTGACAATAGACAACCATGTGACCATCTACTAGATGCATCAATTAATACCATAAAATATCTGAATGGTCCACATGGTGGGTGAATTGGCCCACATATATCACCTTGAATTCTTTCAAGAAACATAGGTGATTCATTTTGAATTTTAGATGGTGAAGGTCTCAAGATTAATTTTCCAAGAGAACAAGCTGTACATGGCATTTCATTTGATTGAGGAATTCTTTGCCCCTTCAAGGGATGCCCATGTGAATTCTCAATTATCCTTCGCATCATTACTGATCCAGGATGACCTAATCTGTCATGCCATAAATTTATTATTGAAGGATCATAAGATTTTTCTTTTACTGCCATATTTGATTCAATTACATGTATATGCATGTAATGCAATCCAGTAGGGAGTTTTGGCAGTCTTTCCAATACTTGCATTTTTCCTGATTCATAGGAAACTATATTTAAATATTTGTTACCATTTATAGTAATAGATTGGGTATCACACCCATTTTGATATATGTCATCAAAACTCAACAAATTTCTTGTTGATTTTGGTGAAAAAAAAGCTTCATCAATTATAAACTTTGTTCCATTTGGTAACATAAATTTAGCTTTGCCAATTCCTTCAATCAGATCTACAGGACCTGATATTGTTTTTACAACTGCCTTTGTGGGCTTTATTTCAGAGAAATAATCTCTATTTTTCAAGATAGTATGTGTAGTACCACTATCTGGTATGCAGAGATCTCCAATATTGTCTTTATATTGAGTACAATCCATATTAAACTTCAAAATAGATAAACACAAAATTAATTAATCAAGGTAAAAACATAAAATAATTATAAAGTAGGACATTTTATTTAATTTAAAAATAACATACATAACAATAACATATTCTTCAGAATCAAATAAGTAATAACAATATACTTAAAATTATAGATGTCTCAATTTCCTTTGTCAGTAAAATCATCAGTAAAATCAGAAACATCTAAATGAGTTGTATCATTAACATGAGTATGATGCTCATTGAAGTTTATTTCCTTTTCTTTGCCTTTCAATGATGCCTTATAAAGTTGGCAAAGATGTGGTGGTGTTCGACAAATTCGAGACCAGTGTCCTTTACTACCACATCTGAAACACACAGTTTCAGACTTATATTGAGGCCTTTCTTGAACACCACTGATGACTGATTTTAACTTCTTTTGAGGTTGAGTCTGAGTTTGTTGTGGAGTATTATTATATTTATTTCCACGACCATGGCCAAAGAATTGACCTCTTCCACGTCCACGACCTCTACCTCTCCCACGTCCACGGCTATTGTAATTTTTATATCTGGAATAATTTATAGCATTTGCTTCTGAAAATGCTATTGAGCTAGTGGGACGGGATTGATGATTTTTCATCAAGAGTTCATTATTTTTCTCAGCTACCAGTAGGCATGAAATTAGTTCATAATACTTTTTAAATCTCTGCATCCTATATTGTTGTTGCAGTGTAACATTTGATGCATGAAATGTGGAGTAAGTTTTCTCCATCATATCCTTATCTGTGACTGTCTGTCCACAGAATTTTAATTGTGATACTATTCTGAACATTGCAGAATTATAGTCACTCACTTTTTTGAAATCTTGAAAGCGTAAAGCCCTCCATTCATCAGTGACTACTGGTAGTATTACATCTCTTTGATGATCATATCTGTCTTTTAGATCCTTCCAAAGAACACTTGGATCTTTGATAGTCAAATATTCACATTTTAATCCTTCATCAAGATGACGACGGAGAAAAATTATAGACTTGGCTTTATCTTGCAATGAGGTGTTATTATTTTCTTTTATGGTATCAATTAACCCCATTGATTGAAGATGCATCTCTACATCTAGAATCCAAGACATATAACGAACTCAAGCTTTGCTAGATTTGTCATTATGATAACTAATAAAAAAAATAACTCAATTAGAATTCATAAATTTGATGACTATTAAAAAAAATCAAACATGATCATAATTTACTAATTAATTATATCATGAATGAATATTGCAAGAAATAATTGTGGTACAAAAAATGATACAATAATACTTAAAATTATATCAAATAGAAAATCATCTTCCATATTAATTATTCCTAAAACTATTATAATAGTCATGATCAAAACACAAATATAAATATACCAAATCATGTTTACAATTTAGAGTAAAGAGAGAAAGAGAAAATGTATGAATTTGTGTGAATGAATAACATTTATAGCTCATCTATTTATAATGAAAAATATAGCCGTTTATTACCGTTATATTACCGTTGGTAATAAAAATATAGTCGTTAGAATTTTTTTTTAATATAATATATTGAGAAATAAATTATATAAAGTAAAATCAATAAATAATGTTGATATGATTATTTATAGCAAGTGAGTTAACATAACGATATGTATAAATATGGGGCAAAACCATCCATTAATATAAAATGGGGTATAGCCTTCCATTAACATAAATAATAAAAAATAAATGTGCATAAATATAATTGGTAGGAGGCATAGCCATCCATAAGGTTAGAATCATTTCTAGCAATATTTGCATCAATGGTGTAGTTAGTAAAACAAAATAAAAATAACAATTAATATAAAGTTAGATTGAAGAAATAAATATAAATATATAAATTAGTAGGAGGCATAGCCATCCATGATAATATATAATCAACTAATATATTCATAAATATTAAATATTAAGAAATATGTACCTTATTGTTTTGATCGAGAGCTCCTCGTGCTGATAACGTGTTGTGAAATAAAGATTAAATTACTTATTTTGTTATAGAACTAAACTTGAATTTAGTAGTATTTAACTAGAAGAAAAATATTTTATAGTAGAATGATTTTGAGAGAATTTAGAAAGAGTTTGGAGAGAATTTAGAGAACTATAATATTGAAAGAATTTGGAGAGTAATCTATCTTTTCTTCTTCTTAATCTTAACCTCCTCATTAATGAATTTCAATCCCTTTATATAGAGATTTTCTTTTCACTATTTGATAACTATTCTCTCACAAGCAATATATTGTTCATTCACAAGCAATATATTGTTCATTCACATTCATAATAATATATATGATATCAAACTATTATATTTATTAATTACCACGATACGTGTCCTAGCTCGTGACATGTATAGTCTGTCACGAGTTGGGATAAATTCTTATTTCGCTCTTTGTAATTTTTTTAAAATTTTAATTTTTAAATTCTTTTTTTAGAATTTTAAATCTAAATTGCATACGGATGAATATGTCATGTAAAAATTTAAACACTCATAAATTGTAATTTTTTTAAATATAAAATCTAATTGCATATGGGTGAACTTGTCGTGCAAAAAATTTAAACACCCATAGCTTGTAAATAATTTTTTTAAAATTTAAAATCTAAATTGTATACGAGTGAATTTATCGTGTATAGATTTAAACATACAAAGCCTGAAATTTTTTAAAAAAATTTCAATTTTTTGATGAAAATAATTTTTTTATTTTAAAATTGATAAGGATCTCGTTGTGTAAAGATTTAAATATTTATAATTTATAAATTTTTTTTAATAATAAAATAAAGAATAAAGCGAAAGAAGACATTATAATTTTTATTTAATGGATAGTGACGCACTGTAACATCGTTAGTCGCTACATAAATCTTTATCTATATATTAATCCCAGCTTCCCACTGACATAACACCCTTATAAGAAAAGAGCATTCGAATTCCTCCATCTTTTTTGTCTCCAAATATGTTTGGTTATAACTAAGTTTGTTCAAAAATAAAAGAAACTATTATATTAATGAATTGCGAAAAGGCCATATGGTGTGATTATATATAATATGGATGTTTATTGTCAACATAACTATATACCTATTGGCACTAGTTATGTTGAGTGGGCACTTCAAAAGAAACTTGAAACACACTTCAATTATTTGACTTCTTTTTTTTTTTTTTTATAATTAGAATTTAGAGCAGAACTCACCTAATCTCACCACTCAACTCGTTTGCAGTAGGACCAAAATACCGAAAGTTTTAACTTTCTGGCCAAATAACACTAAACTTGTAATTTTAAGCCACATAGATCCAAAATCTAAGGCGTGTAAGAAATAATAAATAAATAAATAAGAATTAATTATTTCTAAGACAAAATTAAATTAAAATTTAGAGTTAATTATTATATCATTTCTGAGTTTCACCAATTACATTATTAGGTTTATGTATTTTTAATAATTACTGTAATATTTCTAAAATTTTTGTTTGTTAAATTATTATATTTTTATTATTTAATTTACCATTAAATAGAAAAATATGAAAAAACTAAAAGTTCTTCTGATTCCTAATCTTATAATATAGTTTTAAATTTATCCATTTTTTTAATTAAGTGATTAATATAATTTTTTTTAACTTCTTGTGTTTTTATTGGAATAATAATTATAATCAATGATATATTAATTAAAATTTATCATATTGATATGAACTCAATTTTACTAATTGTTTTTGAGACTTTATGTAAATTGTATTACACTAATGATAATTTATCATAATAGCATGTACTTGATTTTTAATTGCTAATGTACTGATGTGATTTAAATAATTGGCACCTATCAACTGAAATTTACTATATTAATATGAATTCAATTTTTATGATCAGCACTATGCCTAGAATGAGGTTTGTCATGTTAAAATAATTTTTTTTTTAAATAAAATTTAATAATTATAATTTTCAAAAGACTTGTAAATAATATATATATATATATAGAGAGAGAGAGAGAGAGAGAGAGAGAGCAGGCACACTGAAACAGTTTTAATGAAATTTAATAATTGAATTCATGTCAATATATTAAACCCTAATTAATACAACATTGATTATATAATCATATTGGAAGAGTGCCAATTTTAAATTAATATATTTTAAATTTATTTTATGTTAAAAATAAAAATTATTTAGGCATTATAATTGTTATTATAATAAAATTAATATTATAAATTAAAATATATTAATTTAATAAAAAATTAAATGAATTTAAAACTATATTATACCAAGTAGAACTTATAGTTTTTTAAATTGGTTCCATTGACGGTAAATTAAACTGTAAAATTTTAATAGTTCAACCGAACAAAATCTTAAAATGTTTAAATTAATTATTGAAAATATGAGAATTTAGCAGTATAATAAATCAAAATTTAAGGATATTACAGCAATTAATCTAAAAATTTAATATACAAATCAAAATTGAACTTAAAGGTTGTGTTGACTATGAAGAAGCTGCCCATCTCTCTCTCTCTCTCTCAAAAAAAAAAAAAAAAAAAAGACTCTAAAGAAGCTGCCCTTCGTCTTCATTAGTACAAATCAGACCGACGTAATTATAGGTGTTTATGGCTCTAAACAAAAATTATTTTGGTGATTTCTTTGATAATATAAATAAATATTAAAAAATTAAAAATCTTTTGTGCTTTTTCAAAATTTAAAATTGCCACTTAACCGTTGTCTTTTTAGGTATTAATTATTTCTTTGAATAAAATATTATTAAAATCAAATAAAAAAATATTTAACAATAGAACATTATGAATTTTTTTACAATTTATTTTCTGATGCAAAGCAATAAGTGTCAGAGTTCTTGGAATGAGTTTGCTTAACAATGGATATCAGATATAATAATAATAATAATAATAATAATTATTATTATTATTATTATTATCATTATTTTATTAGAATTTAACTTTCTTATATTGTTAAAAATTTGATTTCTTATTTTAATTAGAAATTATTTTTATTTTATTTTCTAATTAAAATTAGGGTTGATAGGTTTGTACCCCTTATAAATATATAAGTTTTAGGGTTATGTGAGATCGTTTTTATGAATTTAATAGAATTTTCTAATTTTCTCTAATTTGCAGTATTCTATTGAGAATAATTGAATTTTAATGCATATTTTATGGTATTATTATAATCAATAGGTTGTAGAAAATTGATTTTTAACATTCGTGCACGAATCAACAAACTTCAATATTTATCCATATTTTATTTATGAGCTTAAACATTAGAGAGAAATTGAAGCTAAAAAATAATTGGAGAAAAAAAAATTAATACAAAGAAAAATAATTTCTTAAAAATATTTACAGAAAAAAAAAATGCAACATGCAATTTATATTATCATGATAATATTAGTTAAGAATTTTTATTTAAAATTAAAAATTAGATCTTGTCAGATCATACTAAAACAAACATTTCCTCCTAAAACTGTCTTTTTACTATTTATTCATATTTTTCATTCACTCCGTCAAATAAAATCTATTTCACACATTTAATAGCAATTATTAGCAAAATATTTTGTAAAAAAATAATGTGACCAACATTTCAAAAAAATAATAAAATAATTTTTAAAAATTTGTTTTGTACGAAAATTCATATAATAATTTTTTTTAAAAGCTTATTATTTTTGAGGGCCCTAGGCATAGTTTATAGTGGCCTCTACCTTGACCCAACTTTGATATAAAATTACAATTAACATGTTACTCTGTTTTCTTCTTTTTGGGTTAATTACATATATAGTTCCTAGGTTTTGAAGTTTATACCATTAAAATACCTAACCTTTAAAATGTAACAGAAAATCTCTCAGCTTTTTAATTCGGGCACATGAAAGTACCAAATGACAGTTTCCATTTAGAAGTCATGACGTGGTGCCTATTCTCGTTGCTAATGTGTAAAGAACATATGTCACGTAGACAAAAATTATAATGACCGCCATGTTAGCAAAAGTCTTTGTCACGTGTCAAAATTTTTTTTTTTCAACCTCTTTACTCCACACAATCTCCCTCTCTCCTCTCCCATAAGCTGAATCCATTAATGCAAAAACCAACCACCCAGATCACTTAAATCTCTCTCATCTGGAAGAAATGATGTTGCCTCAATCTTCTTCTCGCTTATTGAAGATCTTCTAATGACGAATCATCTTGCATTTTCTTTCCTTCCTTTAAGAAACCATAGATCCATGACAATACTTCAAATGCAGCTGAAATCCATTGAAACCTAGATTAATCCGACCACATTATTCATCAATTGAAGCTTTTATCTTTTGAAACCCTAGATTAAATAAACCCTAAAGTAATCAATCCAATATTGTAGCTTTTGAAACCCTAAAATTCTTTAAAACCAAAAGGCGATATAAATATGGAAATGGAGATGCCTATATGCCAATGTGCAGTGGACGCAGTGATGAGAACCTCTTGGACTAATGCCAATCTAGGCAGGAGGTTCTTGACTTGTCGAAATTATCAGGTATAGACAGGGATTAAGTTTTTTTAATTTTTAGATCGCAGCATGGTTGAAAGCAAAAAATGGGTTGTAACATAATATCTAAAATTGAATTTTAGGATCATGCAGGTCACTTTTTCCAATGGGTGGATCCTTTAATACCATTGAGAGCAAAAGTTATCATAATAAGGTTGCTGAATAAGATTGATAGGATGGAGAAAGAGGAAGAAAAAACCAGAAAGAATGAGCACACCCTTAACAAGAATGAAATGGGTTATGTTTTAGTTATTGGTTGTTGTATGTGTAATGAAGTGTTTAGGAGTATGATAGAAAATGCTGCTGAATTTTGCCATTAGTAAAAGCTAAAATGTTGATGTTTTCATAATTGTTGATGTAGCAATAATGATGCGTGTAGGTGTAGGAATATGTACGGAAATGCTGCTGAATTTAGCTAATAGCAAATGCCTTAATAGCATAGCAGTCAAGCAGCTGTCAAAATGTATGTATGAACTTATGAAATGAAATTATATTTTGGTTAATTATGATGTTTATGCTTTAAGAGTTATTGAAAACTACATAAATAAATATTGATGCAAACAGGATGAAATAAATTTCTTCATTGAAAACTAATAGCATTATATGAATAGATAAGAGTGCCAAAAGCTGGTAATTTTAACATATAACATTGAAAAAAAAAATGTTTGCAGACACTGAGTCTATTTCAGTGTTGAAATTGAAATGCCTTGACTCATTTCAACCTTGAAACAAAAAAATAAGGCTTGTACCTAAAACATATGTATATGCCTTACAAAATGCTCATAGTTTGCATCAACAAAATTAAATTATATCTATCAGTTATTGGTTTATACAAAATATGACCAAAAATTTTGAAAGCATTTTCAATTTATTACTTGGTTTTCCTCAAGTGTTGTATATATCTAGAAGGCACAGCTCGTCCAGTTGGCTTACCCCTTTTGCCTCCTTTTGATGGATTTGCAGGTGTTGGTTGTTCTGCCAACCTCTATGCTGGTTGTGTAGCAGAACTTGGTGATGGTGCAGATCTTGATGTTGTTGGGGTAGGTCCTATAGGTGGATTATACCTTGGTGCAACTGCATCCATTGTTAGTGTTGGAGCAGGTGTCCCACAACTATAAGAGATCGTGCTTCTTTATGAGTCCTGCCAAGTGGACAACAAACACATGACATATAATACATAAATCCCTTGGCCAACAACATTTTAATATATAGATGGCCATATTCCTCACATTAGCCATATTAAATGGGAAAGGGGATGCCTTAACCTCTGTATGCCAATCTTGAGAAAAGACTTGGCTACTGCACTATAAATGCCAAAATAAAATTTCAAAGCACCATACAATACCATTTACAATGCCATTTCCTAATATACCACAATATACAACAATAAAAATAATAAAGATATTCTCACATCCATCATCCACTAGACTGTGATTGACCTAGCTGATGCAGACCTTAAACTACTATCATCCATTACCTGAAATACACCAAAGACATTGTCAACATAAAGTACGTAAATTAGCTTGTACAAATGTAACAAAAAATTGCACACATACACTTACATTGGTTTGTCCTCCCTTTTTAGAATGATGCCTTTTATTGTGCCTAAGTTGACCACAAACAATGCATTTCACAATCAACAATCCATTCAATTTCATCTTCTGTTTAGACTTATTCTTAGATGCCTTCTCTTATGCTCTATTTTCAAACTCTTCAGCTTCTTTTCTCCTAACTATTGGCCTTCTTCCCCTTGGATTTTTCACTAGTGATAGAGCAATGATAATGCCTGGTTGATTTCTGACTTTCTCCCATAAATTTGGACCATTAATTGGATTTATGACATGACTATAGACTGTCAAGTAAGTCTTTTTTTGAGTAACATTGATCAACAAAATTCTCTGGATCCTTATTATTTTTGTAAATGCAAGCACATGCATGCATGCAGGGAATACCTATGGGGTCCCATCTTCTACATGCACATGTACTCTTCTCCATATCAACAATAAATTGTCCTTAAGGTCCAACTACTTGCACTCTTGGAGATCTAGAAAATTCAACTTTGTAGTTATACGAAAGCTCTTTGAAAAGAGCCAACTTCTTCTTAATTTTAGGACATATATGGCTTATAAATCTTTGACCAAGCACATGTTTTTGGTTGATCCTCCTCATTAGCTGAGTTCTGATAATCTCTAACATTGTCAGAATTGGCTTATTAAAGCATGTACTTATTAAAGCATTCACTTAGGTTATTTAATAGAATGTCACACTTTGCTTTGGAGCTGAAACAAACGCGAGACCATTTCTCACAAGGTTTATCATTCAGCCAAGTTTTTGCATTAAGGTATTTCTTTTCTATTTCACTTAGCCAGAACTCTAATTTCACCTTGTATGTTGCTCTAGTAGCTGCCTAAACCAAATCTTTTAATTTATTTCTTTGTATTAAAGTGCCAAGCTAAATTTTCCCTTCAAGTTTATCCACATAGCTTGTGCTCAGAGTTTGGAAACAACTCTAAAACTGATCTTATCAGTCCCTATGATAAAGTAAAAATAATTTTACATTTATAAAAGCATTTCAATAAGTTACTAAAGAATAAACAAAATTACATGTAACTATTCATGAGTTAGAAATTAACCTTCTATCTGTCAGACATAAATACCCAATAATGAGAATTATACATATTCATATATGCTTTCAACATGCTTAAAAATGATCCCCAAGTATCTGAGCTCTCTGTCTTCACCATAGCCCAAAAAACTGGTAGAATGCAATCATTTAGGTGTATTATAGTGGCAGCAAGCAACTGACTGACCCTTATGAGTCCCTTTTAGCCAACACCCATCTAAGAAAATAAGTGGTCGAGCATAAGCTTCAAAAGTGTTTTTCAAACCATCCAGGCATATATAAATCCCTTCAAACTCACCCCTTCTTTAAACTCAATTGTGCTACTAGGATTAGTACTAAGCAGCTCTTGCTTGTATTTATGTAGTTTTAAATACTGCTATTTTTTATCTCCATTTATTGTTTTCAATGCCAAATTCCTAGCCCTCCAAGCCTTCATTCTTACACTCCTTTTTCCCCCTATGAATAAACCTATCAAGACTCATAACTTAATTAACTCTGAAGGCTTCAATGTACTTTTGAGTAAGCCACTGAGATGTTAAATGAAAGTTTTTATGAATCTTGCCACACTTGTGTTTCATATTGAATATCCTCACTAAAAATGTTTTATCCTCTCAATCATGCTTATTAAACTTACAAGCATATATCCAAAACCCACAGCCTTTGTAGCACTCATACTTAACCTTTATCAAATTGTTAGTTAGGAAATGCAATTGATACCTATGGTTAATGCCCCACGATATGCAAGCATCTCTAAACTCCTCTTTATGCCTAAATAATAAGCCTATTACAAATGTGGGGTCTTTCATGTCTTTTTCTCCATTAAAAGAGGGAAATCTCTATCTCTTGTTCTTTAAAGGCGGTAGTCCTCACCCTCAGATTCATAAGCAGTATTTAGCTCTTCTAATACTCTATAGTCTGATTCGTTATCAATTTCTTCATTTTCTTAACATCTCATTGTGGCATTAACCCCACCTATGTCAATTTGAACCCCATCACTTTTTGGCCTACCACATGTCCTATGTCCACCCTCTTTTTAACCACCTAATGGCATGTTTTTTACTTAGTTTTAACCACCCTCTACACCAGTTTATCTGTCATCTTGGCCCCCACCTTGACCACTACTGCCCCTTGACTTTAGTTGACCTGTCTCCCTAAGGATAGAAATCAGATCCTCATCTTCATTGACAAGGTCATAATTAGGGTCAAGGAAGTCATTAGCTTTTTCTTTCTCTGCTTGCCCTAGGTCACTTTGCCCAATTTCATTGAGCTCAGCATCATCATCAACTTCCATATTCTCTTCCTTAATAGGATCTTGGCTCATTATAACACTTTGTTCTCTATCTTCAGCATCAAAACATACTTGATTTTATGCATTTCCCCTATATTTCCATCACCAATACCTGCCTCATCACAATTTTCAGGTTCTGATTCATTATCCCCTATGTACACTATCCCATCAAAATCATCATCTTTAAAATGAATGCTAAAATCCACCGTATTAACTCCACTGTCACTAACTTCATTAATTGTTGTAGACTTAACATTTGCCTTAATATCACCTTCAGTTGTTAATTCTTCTATACAGACACCACTTTTTTTCCCAATAGACATTGCTTTATCTATATCATCTTCACTTAAATGCCCAATATATACATCTATCTCCCCTACATCAGCAGCAACAATTGTCATTTCAAACATAGAAGCATCATTCTCTAAAATTTTTAAACCTGAATTAAAGTCTTTTTTTGGATCCCTTCAATAGTACATTAAGTTTCCATAAATACCTAGTTCTGTTGCCACCAAATCAGTCCTCACTAATGATATTTTTTCCATGTAAAATTTTTATCTATGTACTTCACCATTAAATAGCCCCATTCCCTAAACTCATAATTGTGGTGAAGATTCATTATAAAATACTCTGCACAAACAAACATTTATAAAATTTCAATTTTTTTTACATTATAAAAAAATTTTCAAATCTGAATAAAAATATCACTATTTTACAAACCTCCATACACATGCACCACCCATATCTACTTTTTTTTATTCGTGCAACCTCACCTTTAACAATCCCCAAATAATTTTTTTTGACTCATAAGTTGCACCCCATTTTGCTCATATTGAAATCGAGTTCTTTTTGAACTTTACTTGACTCTGAAGGTGACATTTTGAACAAAGACCCCACCAAAGCCCTTTTTTTCTTTCAAATCTTTCCTGAAATGCCCCACCTCCAACGAACCTTGTCTTCTTTTACTGTAATACATTACAAAGCTTCTGTCATTGTTTCAAATCTCACCCTTATCACAACATGCAAATTAGAATATAAACACTCAAAAAACTAAAATTGATTGAACACAATACACTCATTACCTTTTTATATCTAAATAAGAAAATAAAAAGACGGGACTTAGGTGATTAACTACTCAGATGTTTGCTTTGAAGTTGTGACTATGGAAAGCAACATGGTGATATGTGTTTTAAAAATGAATCTGGGTTGCAACTGAATTTTTTTTTTACAGTCATAAAAGAAAAAAAATAAAGCTCATGATTTTATGTGGTAGGTTGTTGCATTAAGGATTCAACTTATGGGAGAGGAGAGAGGGAGATTGTGTGGGATAAAGTGTTTGAAAAAAATTTTTTTGACATGTGGCGAAGACTTTTGTTGACATGGTAGTCAATTATAATTTCTGTCCATGTGGCATATGTTCTTTACATGTCAACAATGGGAATAGGTGCCACATCGTGACTTCTGAACGGAAATTGTCATTGGGTACTTTTATATGCCCGGATTAAAAAGCTGGGAGGTTTTCCATTACATTTTAAATGTTAGGTACTTTAATGCTATAAATTTCAAAACCTATATACCATATGTGTAATTAACCCCTTCTTTTCATCTCCACTTTCCGTTTTCTTTTCTTTTTTTTTTCAAGCATAGCTATGTGCTTTTCATATTTCTTTTTTTCTTTTTATTTTCATTTTTATGGTGTTTTTCTTTTTCTTTTTCTTGTTCTTCTTATTACTATATTATTCCATAACTATTTTATTTTAGATATTATTATTCTTTTCCTTTTTTCAATTTTTATTTTCTATTTATTTTTTCTCTCATTTTTTTTTATTTTTTCTAGTTGTTTTTATTGTTATTTTCGGATTGTTTTAATGTTTATTTATCTAGCTGTTTTTTAGGTCATTTTTGGTTCCTAATTTTTTTGGTTGCTTTTGGCTATTTTGATAGTTGTTTTCTAGTTGTTTGTGGTTGTTTTGGAGATTGTTTTTAGTTCCTCGTTTTTTCTCTGTTTTTTTTTATTGTTTTGGCAATTGTTTTTTGATTGTTTTCTAGTTATTTTGCCATTTGTTTTTGGTTCTTGATTTTTTCTGATTGTTTTTTGTTGTTTCTCTTGTTGTTTTGGCAATTATTTTTCTGGTTATTTTTTGTTGTTTTCATGATTGTTTTTGTGGCTATTTTTGGTTGTTTTCATGATTGTTTTTGTGGCTATTTTTGGTTGGTTTTAGTTGATTCATTTTCAGTTTTATGTTTTTTGTTGTTTCCGCAGTTGTTTTGGTTTGAAAAATTAGTTTTTTTTTTTTTTTCAAAAATTGGTTGTTTTGGTTGATTTAAAATAGTTTTTAGGGTTAATAAATTTTAAAGCAATCAAATGTTATTGTTTTGGTGAATATACTACAAATTTATTATAAAAAAATAATTGTCTATCAATTTTAATTTTTTACTATTATTCTGAATTAATTTATATTTTTTATTTTTAAATTTTATTGGCATTGTAAAAATACATTATATTTATTGCTAGAAGTCTTTCTTGTTGTTATACGCTAGTTCCAGTAACACTCAATGTGAAGAATTCAAGGTGTCAAAATTCATTTTATCCAACAGTATCGCAGCACCAGCATAACATTAATGAAATTTCTTCGTTCTTGATGGTGAATAAGCCGTATGAAACATTAGAAACCTGACGGTACAACTCAACCAAGTCAAATGTTAATTACAAGCAAAAAAAAAAAAAAAAGGTTGTGCCATCTAGAAATTTTTCCAAGCTACGTTGCATGTAAACAAAATTACTGTTGTTACAAATTTAGATAATTAAAACAAAAACCATAGAGATCGAAGTCCAAAACAATAGTGATCGTAAGTAAACAATTAGGAGGTAAGAGAGCTGCCATGGTTTGTTTGGTTGAATAAAAAGTGTTTTTGAGGAAGAAGAAAGGGTAGGTTAAAGCAGCACAAGGAAGAAGAAGGAGGAGATGGGTGAAAGTACCATATTTTTTAAAAGAAAAACTTTGCAAACAGTGCTTTTGTAAAGACAAAAGTTAACAGAAATTAAAAAAATGTTTTTTCTTTTTAAGTTATTTTTGAAAAGCCCCTAATTAAAATTAAGACTAAATTCATTCGGATGTAGAAAATCAACCATGATGGTTTAAAATTAAGCTATCTTTGTGAAAAATCAACCTACGTCTCTTCAAATTCAATGAAACATTCCAATTTAGTTAGATTTGCTTTTGGTAATAGGAGTTATTAGGGGTGTAAATAAGTCCAATCAAGAATAAAGTTTCAATTAGTTTAAAATAGAAATTCCGTCTCTATTTTAGCAATGAAATTGCATTTCCATTGTTAATTTACCGACAGAATTTCATCCATCGCTAAAATAGTAACATAATTGCATTTCCATAGCTAATTTATTGACAGAATTTCGTCCATCGCTAAACGATGGAATTTCAATCCATCGCTAATATAGTGATGAAATTTTGACACTAATTATGTTGCTATTTCATTAGCGACGGAAATAAGTGCTGAGTTTCAAAATGTATTTCCACTTAATTTAATCATGATATATAACTATTAAAAATATTAATTAATGTTTATTTTAATTCTAAAAAAATAATAATATTTTTAAATAATAAAAATTTTATATTTATTTTGGAGCTTAAATAATTATTATTTCATATTGACAAAAAAAATTATTATAAAATTTCATATTGGTCTTGTAGGTAGTTAACTATAATACATAATTTTGATGTGAATTAGTGTTAATATTAAAAAAATATAATTTAAAATATTAATTATAATAAATAATTATATATGATAAAACTATATAATTTTATGATGTAAATGAATATCAACATGCAAAATTAGTATCAAGTAAATATAATTTTTTTTTGAAGGGGTCAAGTAAATATAATGTTAACTATGAAATAATATAGTAGTAGCAAAAATTATATAATATTAATTTAGTATTAAATAAATAAAATTTAAACTATTAAATATAATAAAATTAGATATTGATTATAAAATTATATGATTTTTATATAAATTAATATTAAGTAATATAATTAAAATTATTAATATAGCTCAAAACTATGTAGTTTTGTTTCGAAATTAACGAACAAATAATAAATCTCTAAAATAATACAAAATTAAGTAATATTTGTATTTTAGAACAATATATAAATTAATATTAAATAACGCAAATTTAAAGTAGATAAATATGATTAAAATTATAAACTATAGTTTAATTTGTAATATTTTATTGTAAAACTATGAAATTTTTAGTCAAAAGTAAAAATTAAAAACTATCAATATTATAATTTGAAAGAGTCCTAGGGGGGAGGGCTGAATAAGACTATCAAATAAAATTTAGAAATTAATGGAATTCTTTACAAGAATTGAATGAAGGTTGAGAAGGAAGAATGAAGAACATAAGGATTTAAGGAGTTCAGATTCAACAATAATCCTATGTCTTCACCTAACTTATCCTCAAGTTAGGATTTTCAATCACTCACAATTTTATTCACAAGATTGAGATTACACAAGAGTTTTATGGCTCACTCTTACAACCTTACAATTGAGTTTTCTAGGCTCACTTAAAAACCGAATTATAAGTGTTTTCAAGGCTCACACTAAAACCAAAATCCCAAGTGTTTTGATGGCTAAGCACTTTAACCAATTCCTTTAGAATAAAATTTCACTTCTCGTTTTCTAATCCCATAAAATAGAAGAAGAAGAATATCTATTCTAACACTCACTAACTCTCACAAGAGTATGTAACAACAAAAATATATTTAAGAAGAGTTAGAGAGCTTTAATTGAATGCTTGTATGTATAAAATGAATGTGCAAGTTTCTTAACCTAAAAACAATCTTTAAAGGTCTTATTTATACTTGAGCAATCTAATTATAGCTGTTGGAAGCAATGTTTTCGTTCCCATTATTGTCCAAGTTCATTTGAATGAAAATTTGGACTTTTGAGTTGCATTTTGTTAGGAACCAGTCAGGATATCCTCAGTCCCGGTTGGGATTAGTCTCAAATAAGTATTTTGAGCCGTTACATTTGAAATCCTACCTTAATCATGATTGGGATATCATGTCCCGCTCGGGACTACCCTGTCATGAGCAATGTCCCAATCGGGACATGCATTCGAGATGGTTATTGCCATTTTGAGAAATTATGCTCCTTTTGGTCCCACTCGAGACTACTTTGGTCCAAATCGGGACTTCACCCAAAATTTTAACTTTTTGTGCTATTTAGTCCATGTGATGAGTCTGGTTGAGATAGTACTTGCAATGACTTTTCAGAATCATTTTTTTTAATGTTTCATTATTATTTTGACTTCCAAATTGTCCGTAACTTATACAAACTTGAAGTAAACATATTAGTTGCTTAAAATTAAGTTTGTTAAAATCAAAATCAAAATTGCTTTCGAAGGTCAACAATCTCCCCCTTTTTTATTTTGACAAACTTATTTTGAGTTGATAAAAAATATAATATATAGTGTGTGAACAATTTGTGATAATAATGAATATGTGAGATGAGACAAATATATTTCTTTATTTCTCCCCCTATATATATGGATATGATAAGAAATATAATTTATTATTCTAAATGACATATAATATGTCATGATAAAGATTATGGTCCTTCAAAGCATAAAAGCAAATAATTTCAAATATATATAATGCTTCACAAAATAGTATAAACATGGATGATCATATAGAACTTAGCTAGTCAATAGATTATGTTGCACTTAGCATATTACAATCATAAGCATTAAGTATAAATATCACAAAGTTTTGTCTTCCACTTTGTTAAACAATAAAGGAAATGAAAGACCATAAACCAAAAAAATAAAATGGCAAAGATACATAAAATCTTTATGAAATAGATGTGTAATTAAAAAAAATTGATATTAAGGACACAATATCATATATCATTTATACAAACACATCTTTTAAACAAGGTTAATTTAAAAGAAATTAACTAAGTATACATGGAAACTTAATTAAAGATCCTAAGAAAATAAATATTTACATTAGGAATTTATTTCATAAATGTATTTTGCATGTATATTGAAAATTTTTAACATTCAAATTGAATATTTTAATATTAAAATATTTAATTTGAATAACTTAATTATTTAAATATTTCTCCCCTTTGTCAAAATAAAAAAGAATCAACTCAAATAAACACATCCAATTTTAAAAGGAAAATTTCATTAAAGGAAATGCAGTACAAAGATAAAGTACCAAAAATAAACTAAACATAAACTAGGATAGAATGAGCCTAAAAAGAAAACGAACAGATATAGGCTCATATACCAAAAATAAACCAAACATAAACTAAAAGTGAAACAAACAAAAAAGTAGAAAACTGGTCTATTCTTGAGGAGGGAAAGGAGGAGGAGGATAGGTGCATGTGTGTCGTTGTTGCTCATAGAAGTGATGAACATCATGTTGAAGATGAGCATTGTTTGTAACTTGATTGAAGAGCATATTGAAGTTAGTCTCAACTTCAAAAAAACGTGCATTGAAGTTGGTTTCCATGAGGGACATACACTTAAAAAATTGGCCAACCAATAATGGTTCATCCTCTTAAGCTTGAGCACTCGAGGGTCCTTCACTTTTTATTCTCTTTCTTGGAGGAGCAACTTGAGGTTGAGGAGCTTGTTCTTCTTCTTCTTGACCCTCTTGCTCTTCTAACTCTTGAAATATAGCTTTAATGTTCTCACTAGCTCTAATATCATGTTTCCAAACCCAAATGCCATTGATAAAAGTGAATTGTTTGGAGTTTTAAATGAAGGTGGTATTAAGAAGCAAAGGTTTTGTAGAGGGTAGAGAATTAAGATTAAAATTTAAGAATTGAGCTAATTTTATAACAATCCCGCCAATACAAATAACACCGATTTAACTATCACTAATTAGCCAAATTCTCTATTATAAAAATCTTCCTAAAGAAATACTCTCATTATTATTAAGATAATAGAAAATAAAGAGGTCATCAAGAGAGATTGCTTCATTAAAAAGAGCTTTACCATTAATAGAATAAGTGAGAAAATGATGAACACACCAAATTGCTTTGGATTTGATGAAAGAGGCTATGGTGTGTTCGATGGAGAATTGAGGTACATTAGGAGCCTTGATATGTTCCCAATAGGAGGAGGTAATCCAATGAGGGTCAACTTGAATGTGTCCCTCTTAAGAGAATCTGAAAAGAGTGTTAAACTCTTAATGAGTCATAAAGTGATGATGTGAATCCAAGTTCAAAGCCTAAAGAGATCCAAGATCCATTAATAGTACAAGAAGGCCCAATCACAAGGTCCAAATCCAAGAAGCTTCAAGAAGCCATATTGGGTTTAATTTGGGACATTTGGAAAGCCCAAGAATTTCAACCCAATAAGGCATCCATGGAGGCCTAAGGAATAATATTTAACTTATTTTTGTGTTAATAACAATTAGGGTTACATGTAGCCACCATATACAAGTTAATGGGGTAATTAATACCAAGTAATGTCTATTAATGTGGGTAGTGGTTATTAAGAGCCACCATATACAAGTTAATGGGGTAATTAATACCAAGTAATGGTTATTAATGTGGGTAGTAGTTATTAAGGCCATTTAAGAGTAAAAGTAATCCTATGTGTGTGAGTTTATTTTAGTAGTGTGTGCATGGACTTGTACTTTATATAAATAGGTCCTTTTCTTTCTTTTGGAGCATGGTTAAATTTGATATATGAATTATAACTTTGTTTGAGTTTTATTGTGAGGAATTTTGTCTTTAATTTCTTGCATGAACTTTGTGACTTATCAAGCTTTATTCTAGTTTGTGGTGTCAAAATATAAATCTTTGTTTTCTTGTTATTTATCAAACTTTCTTGTTTGTGGCAAAAGAGGAAATTCAAAGTCTATCTTAGTAACTTTATCCTTGTTGGTAAAGGGGTTAAGTAACATTTATCTTCTTACTTTAATCTTTGAATGATCCGAATTTATGGATTAAATTGGTAATTTTTAGTTTTCTTCTAATTTAACTTATCATAGTATTCTTGCTATTGGGGAGTTAATTAATGAAACCTACAATTCCCATCATAAGTGGTATCAAAGCATTGGCTCAAGATTGAGGTTTGCATATCCAAAACTATCTTTTAGTTCTCAATATCTTGTGTTCTTCTTATATTTTGCACCTTTCTTGCTATCTATTGTTCTTGTTATTTTTTTTATCTTTATTCTTCTTATCTCAAGATTTTTTTTGCAAATATCAAAAATAAAAAAAAGCTATTATCTTTAAGATTTTTGTGATACCTTTCAATTCGTGCATATATATATAAAAAAAGAAATTCGTCCATAAAAAAAATGTTATCCTTGATATTCTTGTGTTAGATCTCAGTTTACATAAAAAAAAATTGACTCTTTATATTCCATTGTATCTTTATAGCTCTATCTCTTTGTGTTCTTTGATGATCTATCTTTGTTTTTCATTTCTATTAGCCTATTTGTTACAAATTTTTCATTTCTTTAAGCCTACCTTATTATTTTCTTATTAGCCTACCTTATTATTTTTTTTATCATTGATTACTACATTCTTGAATTTTGTTTGATTGAGAAACTTAGTTCATCTAAGAAATCAAAAGGCAAATTTGAGAGGTAAATGGAAAGAGTGTGAGATCATTAGAGAAAAAGCCAAAATTGAGTGTAAACACTAGTGGTATACATCAATTTTGAGTGAAACATGCGAGGGAGTGTTGTGATATTATTTCTTTCTATTTTCTTTTGTTAAAATTTTAGGTTTTACAATCATGTCAAAAGACACAAGTTCTTCTTCTACAAATGATCATGTGATTCAAGATATGCAATAACAATTCGAAAGAATGTTTAACATGATGACGGGAGTCAATGAGAAACTGGAGAGGCATGATGGCATCCTTAACCAATTATAAGGAGAGCCTAGACAAAGGAGACGTCCACCAATTGACTAAGAGGACTATGAAGGAGAGGATGATTTGGATGATGATCAAATCACCTTGGTGGGATAACAAATCAATCCTAGGAGACAAGCTAGGAGAGGACGTCCTAATAATGATTTTGATCGCAACTTTGGAAGCATCAAAATGAAGATTCCTTGATTCCAAGGAAGAAATGATCCAGATGTGTACCTTGAATGGGAGAGGAAAATGGAACTCATCTTCGAATGTCATAATTATTTGGAGGAGAAAAAGGTAAAACTGTTGAGTTTAATGATTATGCAATTGTTTAGTGGGATCAATTTTGCAAGGAAAGACGTAGATATGGAGAAAGACCTATGGAGTCTTGGAGGGAAATGAAGCAAATCATGAGAAAGAGGTTTGTTCCAAGCCACTACTATAAAGAGCTTCATCAAAGGTTACAAACTCTAATTCAAGGATCCATGAGTGCGGAGGAGTATCATAAAGAAATGGTGAAGGCTATGATTAGAGAAAATGTGGTAGAAGATCATGAAGCTACCATGGCAAGGTTCTTGAGAGGGCTAAACAAAAACATTGATGATGTTGTTGATTTGTAACATTATGTGAAGATTGAAGATATGGTGAATTTGGCCATGAAAGTGGAAAGGCAATTGAAAGGAAAGAGTTATGATTCTAAACCAAATGTGGGTTCTTCTTCTTCTTAGAAAAATTCTTGGGGGAAAAAGGATAATAAACCTTTTAATAAGTCAAAAGTGGAAGAAACTAAACCTAAAATTGACTTGGGTAATAAGGGAAAGGGTGAGAATCAACCAGCCCAAACTAGGGGAATCAAATGTCTTAAGTGTTTAGGTCATAGGCACATTGCTAGGGAATGTCCAAATAAGAAAGCTATGATTCTAAGGGATGGTGATATTGAGTCGGAGAGTAAGGGGGATAGTGATGATGATATGCCTTCTTTAGAAGATTGTAGTGATGTTGAATGTGCTAAGGGAGATAATATTGTTGTTTAAAGAACAATGAGTTTGCAAAATAAACATGATGTCCATAGGGAGCAAAGGGAAAATTTTTTTTATACTCATTGTTTGATTTCTAACAAGTTGTGCAACATGATTATGGATAGTGGAAGTTGTACTAATGTAGCAAGCACTTTGCTAGTGGAGAAATTGAAGTTGCCTGCTACTAAGCACCTAAGACCATACAAGTTGCAGTGGCTTAATGAAAGTGGAGTTGTAAAGGTAAATAAGCAAGTTCTAGTTTCTTTTCAAATTGGTAGATATAAGGATGAGGTGTTGTGTGATGTGTTACTAATGTTGGCTGGACATATATTATTGGGGAGACCTTGACAATATGATAGAAGGGCTAATCATGATGGATTAAAAAATATGTATACTTTGACTATGGATGGAAAAAGGTTTAACCTTGGACCATTAACTCCAAAATAGATTTTTGAAGACCAAATTCGCATCAAGCAACAATATGAAGAAATGGGTTCTTCATTGGGAAATTCTTTGGGGAGGGAAACCTTTGAGAGTAAAGAAAAAGGTGAGATGAGTGAACCTAAAAATTCCAATTCTCTTAACCAAAATGGGAAACACATAGTGAGAGAAAACAAGGAAGGTTCAAATGAAAGAAAAATGAGTGTTTATGCAAAAATGAGTGATGTGAAGGAAGTTATGCTTTTAAGGCAAGACATGCTTGTACTTATGTACAAGGAGATTTTGCATATTTCTAACGAAATAACCAATAGTTTGCCTAGTGTTGTTGTTGATCTTTTGCAGGTTTATGAAGATTTATTTCTAGAAGAAATTCCAAATGGTTTGCCACCTAAAAGAGGCATTGAGCACCAAATTGATTTCATACCCGGAGCAAGCATTCCAAATAGACCAGCATATAGATGTAATCTAGAGGAGACCAAGGAAATCCAAAAGCAAGTGAGTGAGATTATGGAGAAGGGTTATGTTCGTGAAAGCATGAGTCCATGTGCCGTACTCATCTTGTTAGTGCCTAAGAAAGATGGAACTTGGAGGATGTGTTTTGATTGTCGTGCCATCAATAAAATCACGGTGAAGTATAGACATTCCATTCCTAGGCTAAATGACATGTTGGATGAATTGCATGGTTCATATTTGTTTTTAAAAATTGATTTGAAATCTGGTTATCATCAAATTAGAATGAGAGAAAGTGATGAATGGAAAACAACTTTTAAAACTAAACATGGTTTATATGAGTGGTTAGTAATGCCATTTGGTTTAACTAATGCACCAAGCACTTTCATGAGATTGATGAATCATGTTTTAAGAGCATTCATAGGAAAAGTTGTTGTTGTCTATTTTGATGATATCTTGGTTTATAGTAAAAATTTAGATGAGCATGTACAACATTTGACTTGTGTTTTTGATGTGCTTAAAGAAGAGAAGTTGTATGCTAATCTAAAGAAATGTTGTTTTTGCACTAATGAAATTACTTTTCTTGGATATATTGTCAATGACAAGGGCATTCATGTTGATCAAGAAAAGGTAAAAGTAATTAGAGAATGGCCAACACCCACAAGTGTAAGTGATGCAAGAAGCTTTAATGGTTTAACTAGCTTTTATAGAAGGTTCATTAAAAAATTTTCTACCATAGTTGCACCTTTAACTGAATGCATCAAAAAGAATGTTGGTTTTAAGTGGGGAATTGAATAAGATAAGGCTTTTAACTTGCTAAAAGACAAATTAAGTTATGCACCTTTGTTATCTTTGCCAAATTTTAATAAACCTTTTGAGATTGAGTGTGATGAAAGTGGCAAAGCTATTAGAGGAGTATTGATGCAAGAAGGCAAACCCATAGCATTATTTAGCGAAAAGCTAAGTGGAGCAAGTCTAAACTACCCTACATATGACAAGGAGTTCTATGCATTGGTGAGGGTTCTAAAGACATGGCAGCATTACCTTGGTTACAAAGAATTCATAATTCACACTGACCATGAGTCCTTGAAGTATCTCAAAGGACAAGGAAAGCTCAACAAGAGACATGCAAAATGGGTGGAATTCATTAAATCCTTTCCATACATTATTAAGTACAAGCAAGGGAAAGAAAATGTGGTGGCTAATGCATTGTCAAAAAGGTATGCCTTGATCTTTAAACTTGATGCAAAATTATTAGGATTTGAATACATCAAAGATCTTTATTCTAATGATCCTGATTTTGCTAATGTTTATGGGGCATGTGAGAAAGGGGGTTTTGATAAGTTCTATAAGTTAGATGATTTTATTTTTCGGGAAAACAAATTGTGTGTGCCATAAAGTTCTTTGAGAGAGTTACTTGTTAGAGAGGCACATAGCGGAGGTTTAATGGGGCATTTTGGGATTAAGAAAACTTTGAATGTGTTGGGTGACCATTTCTTTTGGCCACACATGAAAAGGGATGTTGAGAGAATTTGTGAGAAATGCAATACTTGCAAACAAGCCAAATCCAAAGCAATGCCTCATGGTTTGTATACACCTCTTACCATACCAAATGAACCTTGGGTAGACATTTCTATGGATTTTGTTTTAGGATTACTTAGGTCCAAGGGAAGGAGAGATTCCATTTTTGTTGTTGTGGACAGGTTTAGAAAAATGGCACATTTCATTCCATGTCATAAGATGGATGATGCAACCCATATTGCCAATCTATTCTTCAAGGAGATTGTAAGGCTACATGGAGTGCCAAGGACCATTGTGAGTGATAGGGATGTCAAATTCCTAAGTCACTTTTGGAAGACTCTTTGGTGAAAGATGGGGACAAAGATTTTGTATTCTACAACTTGTCATCCACAAACGGATGGACAAACGAAGGTGGTCAATAGGACACTTTCAACACTTTTGAGGGCTATCATCCAAAGAAATATGAAGAATTGGGAAGAATTTTTGCCACATGTGGAATTTTCTTACAATAGGAGTGTGCATGGTTCAACAAATTGCTCACCATTTAAAGTTGTGTATGGATTCAACCCATTGACTCCATTAGATTTGCTACCATTGCCATTAGACAAAGCTAATCTAAAGGGGAAACAAAAAGCTGAGTTCATCAAGACTTTGCATGAGAAGGTGCATGCAAACATTGAGAAGAAGACACTTCAATATGAAAAGCAACACAATAAAGGGAGGAAGCAACTCATTTTTGAGCCCGGAGATTGGGTGTGGGTGCACTTGAGGAAGGAAAGATTTCCTAACCAAAGGAAATCAAAGCTTATGCCAAGAGGAGATGGTCCTTTTAAAGTGCTTGAACACATCAACAACAATGCCTACAAGCTAGAACTTCCAAGTGAGTATGGCAATGTTAGTGCTACTTTCAATGTTAGTGACTTGTCTTTGTTTGATGTAGGTGATAAAGATGATGGAGCTGATTTGAGGACAAATCCTTTTGAAGAAAGGGGGAATGATGTGAATATAAGTTCAAAGCCTAAAGAGATCCAAGATCCATGAATAGTACAAGAAGGCCCAATTACAAGGTCCAAATCCAAAAAGCTTCAAGAAGCCATATTGGGTTTAATTAGGGACATTTGGAAAGCCCAAGAATTTTAACCAAATAAGGCATCTATAGAGGCGTAAAGAATAATATTTAACTTATTATTGTGTTAATAACAATTAGGGTTACATGTAACCACCATATACAAGTTAATGGGGTAATTAATACCAAGTAATGGCTATTAATGTGGGTAGTGGTTATTAAGAGCCACCATATACAAGTTAATGGGGTAATTAATACCAAGTAATGGCTATTAATGTGGGTAGTAGTTATTAAGGCCATTTAAGAGTAAAAGTAATCCTATGTGTGAGAGTCTATTTTAGTAGTGTGTGCATGGACTTGTACTCTATATAAACAAGTCCTTTTCTTTCTTTTGGAGCATGATTGAATTTGATATATGAATTATAACTTTGTTTGAGTTTTATTGTGAGGAATTTTGTCTTTAATTTCTTGCATGAACTTTGTGACTTATCAAGCTTTATTCTAGCTTGTGGTGTCAAAATCTAAATCTTTGTTTTCTTGTTATTTATCAAACTTTCTTGTGTGCGGCATAAGAGGAAATTCAAAGTCTATCTTAGTATCTTTATCCTTGTTGGTAAAGGGGTTAAGTAGCATCTATCTTCTTACTTCAATCTTTGAACGATCCGAATTTGTGGATTAAATTGGTAATTTCTAGTTTTCTTCTAATTCAACTTATCATACTATTCTTGCTATTAGGGAGTTAATTGATGAAACCTACAATTCCCATCAAGTGATCTCTCCCTCCCAATTTAAATCTCATAGAGAAATAGGGGTTATCATCATTAAATTTTATGAAGCGAAGAGTATAAGATGCGAGAAAATGAATTATGGGGGTAGGATAAGAAGGAAAAGGAGAAAAGTAAAATAAAAAATCCCACCTTTAAGGAGAAGTTCTTTAACTTCATCAAAATAACCAATGGCCTTGAGAGTGTCTTTATGCATATAACGTGAAGGGATGAAGGCCCTTTTTTGAAAATGAGATATTCTCTTCTTAATTTCTTGAGAGGAATATGAAAAAGGAGAGTGAGTTCTCTTGGGTTTGTCCTTCTTTAAAGGAGGAGGGGCTTAAGAAGATGAAAGGGTTTTGCTAGGTTTCTTTGGAGCCATAAGGACATAATAGAAGTTGAATGTGTAGAGAGAGGAGATTTGATTTGAGATGAAAGAATCAATAAGGAATAGGATGATGTATATAGGCATGAGATTAGGGTTGGAAATAATATAGAATTAGAATTGAATAGGAAAATTCATTACTCATTTTGATTGGAGAGTCAAAAAGGTAGAAAAATTTGACTTCTTAATCTTATTAAGAGCAATGTCTCGATCGGGACATGCTCTCATCCCGATCAAGACATGAAGTCCTGAGCGATGTCTCGATCGAAACATCTTCTTGGGATTAGTTATGTGTAAAAACACAAAATTAAAGAATCATGTCCCGATTGGGATATGATTTGATCCCGGGTAGGACCAAGGTCCCTTTTCAAAAAGTGTTGGAAAATGTTTCAATTAGGTCTAGAATGATTTACAATTAAGTCCTTGCAATATAAACTTGTATAAATTGGATAGAATTGATAATTTATGAAGGATATAAATGTTGAAATGAAAAAGACTCATTGTAGGATGGACATATTTTGCAAAAAAAAAAAAAAATAATTTAATAAAAATTTCATAAATTAATTATTAATTTACAAAATAGAAAAAAAAATCAAATAAACATGTATCAAATACCAAAATTAAACAATAAATATACTTAAGGTTTTATCAAAATAAAGATAAACTAGAACCATCAATCATGCCAAGTTCATATTTAATGAAGTTCAATCTCTCTTCATTGAGAGGTTTTATGAAAATATCAGCAAGTTGATTATTTGTATTAATAAAATCAAGTGTGATATCACCAACTTGAACATGGTCATATAAGAAATGATGTCTAATGTCAATATGGTTAGTTCTAGAGTGTTGAATAGGATTCTTACTAAGGTTAATAGCACTTGTATTGTCACATTTGATGGGAATATGATCAAGTTTTATACTATAGTCCATCAATCATTATTTTTGCCATAAGATTTGTTAACAATAAAGACTTGTTGCAATATATTTAGCTTATTTAGTGGACAAGGAAACTAAAACTTGTTTCTTGTTAAATCAAGAAACCAAGCATTGTCCTAAAAATTGACAAGTTTCAAAAGTGTTTTTTCTATCTAGTAAACTATCGGCAAAGTCTACTTTTGAATAACTAATCAAGTCAAAGGAAGAACTCCTAAGATACCAAAGTCCTAAATGCATTATTCCACAAAGATATTTAACAATTCTTTTGATGGCATTTAAATGAGACTCTCTAGGACATGACTAAAACTTAGCACATAAGCAAGTAGCAAATATAATGTCAAGTCTACTAACAGTTAAATAAAGAAGGGATTCGATCATACCTCTAAATCGATTTTTATCAATCGGTTGGCCTTTCTCATCTTTATTTAGTTTGGTTGTGGTGCTTATTAGATTTTTGCTTGTTTTAGTTCCATCCATTCCAAACTTCTTGAGAATGTACCTTGCATATTTTGTTTAATTGATGAAAAATTCCATTTTTGCATTGCTTGATTTGTAATCTGAGAAAGAATTTGAGTTCTCCCATCATGCTCATTTCAAATTCTCCTTGCATTAATTTGGAGAATTCCTCACACAAGCAATGGTTAGTAGCACTAAAAATGATATCATCAATATCTATTTGCACAATTAACAAATCACTTTTGGATTTCTTTATAAAAAGAGTTATGTTAAATTTTCTTTTAAAGAAGTCTTTCTCTAGTAAAAAGTTACTCGATCTTTCATACTAAACTCTTGGAGCTTGTTTAAATCCATATAAAGCTTTCAAAAGTTTAAACACATGGTTTGGAGAATCAAAATTTTCAGAACCTGGAGGTTGTTCAACATATACCTCCTTTTAAATAAAACCATTTAAAAATGCACTTTTAACATCCATTTGGTAAAGTTTAAAATCTATGAATGATGCAAATGCAAGTAGCATTCTAATAGCTTCTAATTTTGCAACGGGGGTAAAGGTTTCATCATAATCAATGCCTTCCTCGTGATTATAACCTTTAGCTACTAGTCTAGCTTTGTTCCTAGTTATGATACCTTATTCATTCATCTTATTTTTAAACACCCATTTGGTGCCTATATTAGAATGATGTTTAGGTCTAGGAACTAAGGTCCGAACCTTGTTTTTCTCAAATTAATTTAACTCTTATTGCATAGCAAGGACCCAAAATTCATCAACAAAGCATCATCAACATTTTTGGGTTCAATTTGTGAAATGAAGGCTAGATTGACAATAAATTGAGTTTAGATCTAGTAATTACCCTTTTGTAGTGTCATTTATGATGAGGTCATGTGGGTGAGCTTTTTTGAATTGCCAATCCTTTAGAAGTTCATCCTTGTTTAGTTTTTCAAGTTCCAAAGGTTTACTTATAACTTCTTCTTATGTATTCACAGTCTCATCTTATCAATACTACAAATATCCTTTCTAGGATTAAGTGAATTTGATTCATTAAAGACAACATGCATTGACTCTTCAACTACTAGAGTTCTCTTATTAATACTCTATATTCTTTACTAGAAATGGAGTAGTTTAGGAAAATTCCTTCATCGGCTTTAGAGTTAAATTTTCCAAGATTGTCCTTGGTATTCAATATAAAGCACTTGCAACCAAATACTCTTAGATAGAAATTTTAGATTTTCTATTATTCTATAGCTCATAAGATGTTTTATTTAAAATTGGTCTTTTGAAGACTTGGTTTGAAATATAATAAGATGTGTTAAAGGCTTCTGCTTAAAAATATAGAGGTAAGTTATACTTATGAAGCATTATTTAGCCATTTCCACAAGAGTTCTATTTTTCCTTTCAACTATCCCGTTTTGTCGAGGAATTGTTAGAGATGAAAATGTATGAGAAATACCATTTTCATTACAATAGTTTTTGAAAAATTCATTTTCAAATTCGGTTCCATGATCACTTCTAATGGATGAAATACAAAAACCTTTTTCTTTTTTAGCTCTTTTAGCAAAATTTTCAAAAGCTTTAAAAGTATCATTCTTATGAGCAAGCAAACACACCTAAGTAAATCTAGAGTAGTCATCTATTAATACATACGCATTGTGCATACCATCGACACTAGCAACTCTAGTGGGTCCAAACAAATCCATATATATAAGTTCAAGTGGTCTATAAGTGGACACTAAATTTTTTAGCTTAAATGAGGACTTGGATTATTTTCCTTTTTGACAAGGATCACAAGGTTTATCCTTAGTGAATTTAATATTAGGTAATCTAATCACAAGTTCATGTTTACAATGATCATTCAAAAGCTCAAAGTTTGCATGTCCTAACCTTCTATGTGATTTCCATTTGTCATGGGAAATAGACATTAAGCATTTGATGTCTTTGTTATCAATTTTATTCAATTAAATGATATAGACATTGTCTACTCTTTCACTACTAAAAATAACTTTGTTTTCATCAAGACTACTAACAAAGCAATTTTTAGGATAGAAAGTTACTTTATTTTCCATGTCACTAAGCAAATTATATTTAAGACCATCAACAAACAACACATGATGTATAAATAAGGATTGAGGATTACCTATTTCTCTAATGCTAATAATTTTTTTCTTTTGCATTGTCTCTGAATGTAATATATCCTTCATCTTTAGCATCAAGTTTTTTGAATTTCTCCTTGTCTCCCATCATGTGCCTTAAACATCCACTATCGAGATACCACTTGCTTTTTGTTCTTGTGGATTTCAACAACACCTACATAAAACATTTTAAGTGTTCTTTTAAACCCAAACCTTTCTTACTCTTGGTTGATTAATTTCAAGATAATCTAAAGGAAGTAAATTCAAATGTAGTTTTCTATAGAAACATACATTGTTGGTATGTCCTTTAACCATGTAATATGATCATACAACATTTTTAAATTTATTTCTCCTAGGATAAAATACTTTCCTAGTGTGTGCAACATACCTTTGGTGTTATGGTGGTGTGTATCTCCTATTATTTTGTGTTATAGTATGAGTTATAAATTTATAATGACAATGTATATTTTGGTAATTTTGTGAAAAATGTTTATGTGCATTGTGTTGTGTAGAATGCCTATTATGATTGTGTTTAGTGTATATATAAGCATGCTTAGGTTGAGGTGCTCTAGTTTAAGCCTTACCTCTTTGTGTTGATGAAGGATGAGTCTTATAAGACTTTTCCTTATTATTCAATACATGAGATCTTTTAACTTTGAAAGCTTGAATCTCATTTGTTTTAGAGGTAGAAGGAGTGGAATCATGTGAAACTTTTACAAAATTAATGTGTGAAGATGATAAATGCATTCCATTTTTATATCCAATTCCATGAGTATCTCCATGAAATTTTTGAGAGTCAAGAAGACTATCTAAAGTTTATTTTCCTCTCTTAAATTTAGCAATGGAATTCTTTAATTTTAATACCTCTTTAGAAAGCTTATGATTTTTATCATTTGCTTTCTTAAGTTGATCTTCTAAAGAATTAAAAGATTTTGCATTACTAATAAGTTTTTTATTTGATTTAACAAGTTTAGCAAAATCATTTTTTAAACTTTCTAATTCTTCATTTAAGCTACCTAACTCATGCTTATAATGTTTCTTCTTAAACAATAAGCTTTTGCAATGAACTAATAATTTGCTCACAATAGAGCTCTCATCATCATCATCATCATAATAATCACAATCATCAAAGGAAGAATAAGAAGTAGATAGTACCTCATTGTCATTTTCAAGAGCCATGAAGTAAAGATTGGCCACTTCTTGTTGTTCCTTTTCCTCTTCGAATTTAGAGGAACCATCGTAAGTAATTTTGAATGCCTTTTTCTTATATGTTGCTCCCTTGTTCTTGAATTTGAGTTTGGGGCACTCACTTCTAATGTGTCATGGTTTCTTGCATTCATAACAAGTAACCTCTTTTATTTTTTTCCTATCTCCTTTAAACTTCTTGTTGAAGTCCCTTATTCTTGAGAAGTTTTTCATTCTCAAAAACTTCTTGAAGTTCTTAGTGAGCAAGGTAATGTCAATATCTTCATCATTAGAATCGTTAATACTTTCCTCTTCACTATCTTCTTAAAGAGCTTTTAGCGTTATGTTTTTTTTCTTTTCTTCTTTCTTTTCTTATTTTTCACTTATTTTATTAATGGTGAGCTCATGTGTCAAGAGCTTACCAATGAGCACATCGGTTGATAGAGTGGAGAGGTCTTGAGCTTCCTTAATTAAAGTAACTCAAGATTCCCAATCCTTCTTAGGTAGGATTCTTAGAATCTTATTATTTACCTCTTCCTTGGTGAAATGTTTACTAAGTTTCTTGAGGGTTGTAAGAAGAGCATTGAGTCAGTTAGTCATCTCTGTGATTGACTCTTAAGGCTTAAAAGTTCATATTCATACATGTGAAGTTGAACTTTTTTGCTTCTCACTTGTATGTTTCCCTTATAGTGATTTTCCAAGGTCTCCCATATTTCCTTGGCTGACATACAATATTTAAGCTTACCTCCTTTTTTTTTATTATGGAGGAGACTAGAGTAATCATAGCCTTTTTATTTTTGTAATTTTCTTCCTTTTGATAAATTCTTCATTGACTTCTTATAAGAATAGTCACCATACCATCAATGATGGTTATAGGTGCTTCCTAACCTTTTAAGACAATGTCCCAAAGTTTGATAGAATCACAATCAAGGTATAGCTCCATCTTGAATTTCCAATGAGGATAGTCATTGCCATCAAAGAATGGTCTAAATCAAGAAATGATTTGAGATTCACTCGCCATTGATATTGTATTTTAGCAATAAAGTTCCTAGAATTCAAGCTCTGATACCAATTAAAAGAGTCATAGAGAGGGGGGAGGGTGAATAAGACTATCGAATAAAATTTGGAAATTAATGGAATTCTTTGCAAGAATTGAATGAAGGTTGAGAAGGAAGAATGAAAAACATAAAGATTTAAGGAGTTTGAATTCAAAAATAATCCTACATCTCCACTTAACTTACCCCCAAGTTAGGATTTTCAATCACCCATAATCTTATTCACAAGATTGAGATTACACAAGAGTTTTATGGCTCACTCTTACAATCTTACAATTTGAGTTTTCTAGGCTTACTCAAAAATTGAATTACAAGTGTTTTTAAGGCTCATAATATAACTAAAATCCCAAGTGTTTTGATGGCTAAGCACTTAAACCAATTCCTTTATAATAGAATTTCATTTCCCATTTTCTAATCCTAGAAAATAAAAGAAGAAGAATATCTATTCTAACACTCACCAACTCTCACAAGAGTATATAATAACAAAAATATATTTGAGAAGAGTTTAAAGAGCTTTAATTGAATGCTTGTATGTATAAAATGAATGTGCAAGTTTCTTAACCTCAAAACAGTCTTTAGAGGTCCTTTTTATACTTAAGCAATCTAATTATAACTGTTGGAAGCAATGATTTTATTCCCATTATTGTCCAAATTCATTTGAATGAAAATTTGAACTTTTGAGCTGTATTTTGTCAGGTCTTGGTCGGGATATCCTTAATCCCAGTCAGGACTAGTCTCAAATAACCATTTTGAGCTGTTACATATGAAATCCTACCTTGATCCCGATCGAGATAGTCATATCCAGCTCGGGACTACCCCATCACAAGCAATGTCCTAATCGGGACATGCACTCAAGATGGGTACTGCCATTTTAAGAAATTATGCTCCTTTTGGTCCCACTCGGGACTACTTTGGTCCCAATTAGGACTTCATCCAAAATTGTAAATTTTTGTGAAATTTAGTCCTTATAATGAGTCTGGTCGATATAGTACTTACAATGTCTGGACTTATTTTTCTTTGATATTTCATTATTATTTTGACTTCTAAATTGTCCCTAACTTATACACACTTGAAGTAAACACATTAGTTACTCGAAATTAAATTTGTTAAGATCAAAATCAAGATTGCTTAACTTACTAAGGTCAATATAATTAAATAATTTATCTATAAGAATAAACCTATATAGTTTTTATCAAAACTATGCAGTTTTAATAAAACTAATGAATCCCTTAACCTAACATAATTCTCTATTCTTTTCATTTTCAATTTCATTTCACTTATTCAACCCTCAACAACCACCCACTCCTCCTCCACCCTTTGTGCTCTCATCTCACCGCCACCATCACCATTCTCACTGTTTATCATCTTCTTCTCCTACTTTTTTCACCCTCATCTCATTTCTATTAGATTTGTTTGCACATACTTCTCTTAACAGGTATCTTTTTTTTCCTAAGTTTACATTTTAATGGCTCATCTTGCTTGCTTTTAGAATTGGAGCTCACAAGCTACTGCTCTTATTCATATTAAGTCACAACCTATACTTCTCTTAATAAAGCCCCTTCTCTATTTCTTATTCATAAAGGTAGGCCTCCGATTACATATGAATTGAACTCTTATATGAAGAGAGTATTTGTTATGTTGAATCTATAAGATGATCAAACTTAACTATTTATTTAGCATAATACATGCTACTTTTTTTTTAATTTTAACTTCAATTTTTTATTTTATGTTTTTATTGCTATATTTTATTAGTTATTATCATATGCATATTTAATTCTAAACTTGTGCATCTTCTACATATAAATTTATTTAATATGCTACCTTTAAAGTTTCTAGGTTCTTTAGCTTTCATCTTTGTTTTTAACTCTAATTACATTTTATTGTTGTTATACAGGTTGGTGATGAGATTATTATAGTAGTTCTACTAGTAGCAGACTTTTTGAGTGAGGCCAAGCCTTTTGTTGAGGAGGGGTTCAATCAATTATTATTTAGACTAATTATTATTTGTAGTTTTTTCATTATAGATATAATAGTGAACTTAACTTATTTGTAAGGTTTTCTTTTTTAACAATGTATTAAATTTATGGTTATTTTGCAATGAATGTGTGCTTTATATATATTACATATTTTATTTTATTTTTTTAAAATTTATTATTAAAAATTAAAAATTATAAAATTCATTACTAACAAAAGATTTAGTGACAGAATTTTTATTCCATTTCTAAATTAATGATGGAATTTAGATTCTGTTGCTAATTTAGTGATAGATTTTAGATTCTGTCACTAATTTAAGCTACCAATTTCCTTTCATGCTTCAAAATTTAAAATTCCATCGGAAAAATAAGCTATCAATTTGCTTTTATATTTTAAAATTTAGTAATAGAATAAAAATTTCATCGTAAAATTTAGTCGCTAAAATAAGCTATCAATTTGCTTTCATATTTTTAAATTTAGTAATAGAATAAAAATTCCATCGCTAATTTTAGCAAGGGAATTTAAAGTCTGTCACTAAATTTAGTGATGGAATAATTTAGCGACGAGCACTTTACTAATGGAAATTTTAGTTTGCTAAATCATCAATTTTTTATAGTGAAATTTTAGTAATTTGGCCCTAGTAAAAAAAAAAAAGGCTAGAGAATGCCATTACTATTTTGTAGTATTTTTCAATATATACATCATAGCCACTATAATTATTTAGATCCAGAGTGAAAGTTTAACACTTTAAAGTCTAAAAGGAGTTCAAATTCATAAGGGAAAAAGATATTTCATTCATATGAATAAGAAAAACTAATCCTCTAAGGACAAGGACTTATCAACAATAGAAGTCCAAATCCAGCCAAATTTGAGTTATATATCTCTACATATACCTCTCATCTCTTCTTAATTTATTCATGCTTTACATTCTCTGTATATAATACTTTCTCTCATATACAAAGTTTTAACTTAATTATAAGAGTTTTTATAGGAGAAACTCCATAAGTTTACCCTAACTCTTTTTTTGTATGAAAATTTAAAGGATTTATGAATGAGTTACCAAGTGGCATTCTTTGTGGGGGATTATCCTTTGAATTGTTTAAATATTGTTGTGTGTTGTAGAAGTTTCAATGTCATATGCTCAACCTTCTATAACACTAGAAATCCATTTAAGAATCGGCACCATCTCATTGCCTTTTGATCTACCAAGCTTTCAAATTGGTAGAACAACTTAGCCCATGGTAGCTATTGAGCTTATTACCTCAAAAATTGATTTACCCTTTTGATCGACTTAAAATCAATGCTGAATACATGGAATTTGATGCTTTACTTCCTCATTATATGTTTTGGGGGACCTCTTACAAAGGAACGTCCTTTGGAAGTACACTCTCATCCTCCCGTTATCATGCACCTCACTAACATTCAAGTAGACATGTCTGATCTACTTCCTTAATCTCCTTGACTTCCTTATTACTGTTAGTATAGCTAAAGCAAACTCTATTAGCCAACATATGAACTTACCTCCTCTTTTTAAAGAAGCTTTAGTAAATAATTTAAAGGCTTAAATAGGTATGATGCAGTAGTAATGTATTGCCCTAACTTAGACGAATGTCCAAATAGGAGGAGTATATAAACTAAACAATTTTGTCGTGCCAACTGATACATTAACTGAAAACCTCAGAGTCATGGTACTTAGTGATGATAATACTAAAATACACTCATAAGAACACATTGAACAATAATCTAAATAAGTTAAATTAAGCATTTGTATCCCTCGGCTAGAAGAAACTTATATCACCTGTTGAGTAAAGCAGGTGATGCATAAAAATAGGGTAGGGCTGAGTGATGTTAAAGAATGCATTCTGGAAGGAAGTAGCCCCTTTATAAACAATATAATCAATGCTCAAATCCCTTTTAAATTCAAGCTACATCAGTTGGATCAATATGATGGAGCTGGAGATTCAATTCCTTATGTTTTGATGTTCCAAATAAAGATGGTGTTGCAAAATGTTAATGTTATTTTGTGCTAAGTCTTCCTTAGTACACTTATAAAGAAAACTCAAAGATGGTTTCATCGATTGCCTAAAAATCCTATCTCGTTTTTTAAATAATTAATTGTGTAGTTTTGCACTTAGTTTATTTCTAACATACCATTGATTAAAACTATAAATGACTTACAATTATGTCTATAGGATGAAAGGGAAACCCTCATAAGTTACTTGGGTCAGTTCAATAAATTACAATGTAAATTGAGAATCTGAGTAATGAAGCAGTGATGCTTTAAAAAATGTCACTCAGATGGGCAAATTATGTGATACAACAATGACTAAAAAGCCATAAACTTTTTTTGAAGTAATGGCTACTGCCACGAAGTTGATTAACCTTAATGAAGATAAGAACATGTATAAGAAGGATGAAGAGAAAGAACTAAAAATAAGAGAACATAACACTAAAAGGGATAGAAATTCTACTACCGAATTCAAAAGAGAGGCAGATTTACCTCATTGAATGCTGATAGGTAAAAAAATTCTTATGTGGATCTCATAAAAAAATATTGACATTCTTTAACTGAGAAACCTTTATCCCAACTATAAAAGGAATCATGAGACAAAGTCGCAATTGTAAATATCATCAGGATCAAAGTTATGATACAGATGAGTGTCAAGACCTTTAAGTACAAATTAATCGAGTGGAAAGAGTTGATGCTCTAAAGAGGTACACTAATACTTTAAAACAGGATAAGAAGCAAGATACTTGGATACGCAAGGATAAAGAACCAAAAAGAACTCATAGGGAAGTTCTTGGAAATATAAATATGATAGTTGAAAGAGATACCATGTTTGGTGGCATAAAGAGAAGATCTTAAGGTGAGGTATGTTCCTTATTTAAATTTGATCAAGTTATAACCTTTAGTCCTAAAGATGAAAAATATGTTTGTCATCCTTATAATGATTAAAATCTATTTGTTATCCTCATAATGATGCACTAATAATAAGTGCATGCCCAAAAAATTACCTTATAAAGAGGACATTGGTGGGTGAAGGGAGTATATTTAGTGCTTTATCATTAAACATCTTCTAAGCAATAAGCGGATCAATAATTGATTTGAATATTATTCATAATCTGATTACAATTTTTATTAGTAAGAGTGTTAAACCAACAAGGAGTATTGATGTTATTATTAAACTTACAGATTAAGATTTTGAAGACTTCATAAGTACTAAAGCAACATTCAGTATAGTAGATATTCCATTAACTTATAGTGGGATAATAGGATATGTATAAGACAAAAGTAGTAACAAACATCAAATACTTGATAATGAAGATACCATTCAAAAGTATATTCATTACAATAAGAGGGGATTAGGAAGTAGCCAAATAGTGTTATCAGTTAGTTGTTAAAAATTAGATTGAGGCTTTCCAAGTGGACTTCAATGAAGATGACAAGTAAGAAGCAAAATCTTGTTATGCATAGTAATGGTACTCAAAGTAGTCTTCCAATGATGTATTAAATAAAGACTTAGATCTTTAAAGTTCAACATTAACAAGTAAAAGAGACAACATTTCTAAAAAATTAGTCATTGATATAATAATTAAGTACAAAGATGAAATGATGTAAAGAGCAATAATTATAATCAATTATTTGAGTAAGGTTCGGATGAGGCTTCATGAGAAGAAACTTGAGCCTCAGAGGTGCCTCCTTCAATCATCTTAAGATGTTTAGATTGCATAACAGTTGCAGAAGTGCATTGTCTTTTAGCAATCTCAGTTATCTAGTTAAAAAATGTTAAAATCTTCATACTGTTGAGTAAGAAGTCTTCAAAAATCAGGTTTAAAAGCATGAAAGAATTCCTTTACTACATTGAGAAACTTCTTAAAATTCCTCTTTCGACCTTTATTCTCTTTAGTCAACTACTTCTCAAGAGAATCGATTCTCTTCCCTATCTCAATAAGTGAATGTTAAAGCTCATCATTCTTCTTTTATTTCACTTTATAATCTGAGGATCAATAGCTCGGTCATTCCGATATAACACTAAAATATCCTTAGCTTTTTTTATTTTCACCTCATGCTTGATCCTTATCTCATTTAATTTTTGCTCTTTGAGGTTGACCTCACTTTTTAAAAGTTACTAAACATCTTTCAAATGAAGCACTTCCTGGATGGCGTACATAATAAAAATTTAGTGGCAACTATAAATAGAATTGCACAAAATCAATGAATAATTTAAAGTCACACCTCCATCAAATTAAGTATAAGTGATTGTTGCAATCATCCTAATCAGACTCCTTCTATTTGGCCATGTCTTTCTTTAGATGTAAGACTTCAACAATGTGATCTTAGATTTTATCACTCAAAATTGATGGATGATTGATTTTGTCTTGATCTAACTTTTGAGATCGAGACTTCCTAGTAGTCAAGAGTGCTTAATTAAAATTTCTCCACCACTAGATGGGTCTTTGTACTCGTCCTTTAAACCTCATGGCCTCTTCTATTTTTGCTTCTCACTCAGAAATGCTTGACTTGTAGGAACTTTAGTGATAAGATGCTTAGGAATTATTTTCTTGATCTAGATTTTAAGATAAGGACTTCATAGTAGTCAAGAGTGCCTAATCAAAATTTCTCTACCATCAGATAGGTCTTTATACTCATCCTTTAAACCTTAGGGCCTCTTCCCCTTTGGCTTCTGACTCAGAAGTGCTTGACTTGTAGGAACTTCAATAATAGGATGCTTAGGAATTCTTATATGAGCTAGTGGCACTTGGATATAATCTTAGACAATAATTACGAGAATGGGCTATCTAAAAAAATATGAATGTAACTCACCATGGAATGACAAAATGTCATTAAAAAGGTCACTCAAACATTTTATAGTGTGAGCATCTTTGTACTAATGCCTCTAGATATCATCAAAATCATATTTGTGCTCTAATATCCATATCTCTATGCTTTGCTAATATTAAGTAGCTTCTTAAAAAGGATGCACTCAATAAGGGTAGATAAAGAATAAGTTAGCTCACCTTTCTTTTTAGTCAGACTGTACATGTATTATTAGATTTCAAAACTTGAATCTCAACTATAAGATCAAATGAGCTTATAGAAAGCAGTTAGAAGCTGATAGCTATTAGGATGCAATTAATCAGGTGTAATGTTATAGATGTTTAAGAAAAACCTTACAAAAGGATCTAAGGGAAATTATAATCCTCACTTTAACTAGTCTACATAAATCATTATTTTATTATTTTCCTCTAAATTATTGTGAGCCTTAAACTTCCTATTTATAGTAAACTTCTTATAATCAGAAGGAATGTTGAATCTTCTTTTGTACAACCTAATCAAACATTTATCTACCCTAAATTCAAACTTAGAAGAATATTAATTCTCTCTAGGAACCATAAGCATTCTAAAAATCTAAGTGAAATTATGAAAAAGAAAAAAAAAGATGAATAATCTAAAGGAAAATTAAACTTTTTAACAGTAAGAGGGGATAATCATAAAACACAGTAGTAAAACGACAAGAAAAGAACACTGCCAAGGACTAGAAGAAGTAGGTCCATAAAATGGCAAAGTTAAAGAAAATAAAAGTGATCTTTTAACTCTATTGAGCCATACTTATAATAATAAAAAAATCTAAATGTACATTACATGCCCTTAGGTACCAAAATTGGCTACCTTAACTGAAAGGGTAGTTTGGGAATTATAAATAAGCAATAAATGCCCACTTTGAGTGATAATCAAAGCAAAAATTAAGACATCTCCATAGCTATCACAAAGGTGACAAGTTTTAAAATTTGAATTTTGAACAATAACAGACATATCAAAGGTCGTGTAGAGAAACCATACTTAGAATTATAAAATGACATCAAATATCATGTTGACTACACTCATGGTAAAGTTGCATTCTTTTTTTATTCATTTTAAACTATGATTCATTAAAGATATCCAATATATGGGCACATAATAAAAACTCGACACTCACTAGCACTCTATGCATGCTCGGTTTGACATTTTCAAGTACTCATTCGTGTTTAGTTTGATACCACACCCAGCACTTAGAATAATAATTATCAACACTTATTCATGCTTGGATTGACATTGCACCTAATACTTAAAACAATAATCACCAACACTCATTCATGCTTAGTTCGACATTGTGCCTAGAGCTTGAAATGATATTCACCAGCACCATGCGTGCCTACCAGCACTTTACATATGTTCGATCAAATACTTAGTAATACACATGTCCACTGGCACTCTATCCATACTCGAATCAATATTCATAAGAATTACGAGTACACAGATTCATAATAAGTTTAGCATCAACGTACATGTAGAGTATAAGATCATCATCATTCCATATTAATTGGACATAAAATATCCGAGCAGTATGTAAGGAAGATTCTTGATACCTAATATCATTATCCAGGCCTATAATTAGAGCGCAACACTCCAAAAACCAAAAGGATTTCAAATCCATAAGGGAAAAGGTTACTCGGTTCAATATTAATAAGGAAACCTAGTGCTTTAATGACAGGAAATTATTAAAAATAGAAGTCTAAATCCAATATGGGTTTAGCTATATATCTCTATATATATGCCTTTCATCTCTTTTTAATTTGTTCACACTTTACATTTTTTACATATAATATTTTCTCTCACATATAAAGTTTGAACTTAAAAATTATAATTTTTATGGGAAAAATCCCATAATTTACCCTAACTCCTTTTTATGTGTGCAGATTTCAAAAATTCACAAATGATTATCAATACATATATATTTTGGAATTTAATCATTACACTAGCATTAGTGAAGTTGAGTCAGCTTCCTGACTTCTTTACTTTTAGTTACTGTATGTTTTCTTTTTCAAATATACAAACTACATCAATTTAAACATGATTTTAGTTAGCAAGAATTTTTAGGGGAAGCTTACTGAATCTATATAAAATATATAATAACCAAGTGCATGAATTTCGCCACGTGGGATATTGACATGCATAAATTAGACATGTGGCATGCTAAAAGTCTAAATTTTTATTTTATTTTAATGCAGTATTCATAAGGAAAGAAAGAAAAAAAAAGAACATGTAGTATTGGTAGCGGAAAAAAAATGAAGAGCTACAACTCTTTATTACAATTTACATTTCCCATCTCTCTTTATTCCTTTTTTCCCATATTTCTAAAGATTTTGATTTGTAAAAGCCTTCTCTTCAACCCACCTTTTTTTTTTTTTGGATGTTGTGTTGATAGGAGCTCTTCATGGCAATCTTTGTTCCAGAATGATGTCTTTCTCATCAATTGGAATGCTTTTCCAATTTTTATGTTAGGTGATTCCTTTTGCATTTTCTCCTTTTCCATGTTATTATTTTTTTGGGTGTAAGTACCCAATTGTGGGATAGTTGAGTGTGGGTGTGACAAAGGATTCTAATGATGAAAATATTATAAATAGATTTTCAACACTTGAAGTTTGAAACCTCAAAAGTCTAAATGTGTTTCCAAAAGAATTTAATTAGTTTTTTAAAGGACTTAATTGTAAGATTTTATTTAAGGACCTAATTTAGAAGTTTAAATTCTTTCAGAAGTCTTTTTGTAATTGAAAGTTAAAAAAACATTGAAATTATGTAATTCTGATTGGAATTATATAATTCCGATCGGAATTACATAAAATTAATCGGAATTATGTAATTTGGATTTGAATTACATAATCCCGGTCGGGATTAAACATATTTTGTTTGTTTTTTGATTTTTACAGTAAATAAAAATCCTATTTTTTAAATTTTGATTGGTCAAATAATATCATAAATTCCTTTTTCGGATTTATCTGAATTTTCAAAAAATAAAAAGTCCTTTTTAAAATCAAAACTCTATCTCTGTGAAGAGAAAGTCATAATAGGATACATCTTATAACTAGGATTTTTTTATAAAACCCAGTGTAAACTCTCCTAAGAGGAGCTCCCTCAACCTCTCTTTTCCTGGACCTTTTCTGGAGGCTTTCACTTTTCTTACGTAGTATTCAAAAAAGTATATTTTCTTATGAAATATCTGTTCTTTAAAGAAGAAGCAGTAGGCTTTTGAAAGGATAACAACAAGTATTAAAGATCCATTTAAAAGCAAAGGTGATTATACTAGTTTGAAGGGCAAATCAATACTGCATCCATATCATCTTCTTTATTACTTTCTTTTATTTATTATTTTGGTTCTATTAAATTTTAACTTTATTTAATTTTTATTGTTATTTTATTTATTCACTAACCATTTTTTATTTTGTGTTTGTGTTGGTGATTATGGAGAGGGTTACATGATGAGTTCACTTAGAGAACAAAATCCATGAAGATCCATGGAATGCCATGGATTGAATTTTGTAGTCAAATATAATTTCTAGGTTATTTATTAATTAATTTATTATTATTGTGTTGGTTGCTTTATTTTGTATTTTTATTTAAGGTTGTATTAATCTTTATTTTCTTATTATTTTTAGTAGATCATTGTAATAGCCCAAATAGTGGGAATAATGAAATTGTGTGTGTGATTAAGTGTTTTATTTTAATTAATTGGTTAGTAAAATTAGGGTTTTAATTATGTAATGAATTAAAATTAATGGCTATAGAGATAACTAGGATTTGTCTAATTAAAATTAAATTAGATTTAAGTGGATAGAATTAGGGTTGCTTGTTAATTATTTTATTATTAATTTGTTATTTAAAGTCACTTTAATTAAATTAGGGTTTTAGAATAAGGTTGATTGATTGTTTAAAATTTTATTTGATTGTTTTGATATTTTTTATATGTTTTGGGCTTGTTTATTTCTTTTATGCATTTTAGGCTTTAAGCCCATATTAGGCTCTAACCCATTTAAATAAATTTATTTTTTTAGGTTTAATAATTAGATTCACCTTCCTTTTAATAGATTTACTAATTTAATTAGGTTTAGGTTTAGGTTTAGGTTTATTTAATTAAAATTAATTTTAGGCCCATAATTAATTAGAAGTTAGGTTAGGGATAACTTAGGCCCATTTAGTTAATTAGATATAGGCTCACTTTAGTTTAATTTAATTAATTTAGACTTAGCCCATTAAATAAAATCTTTTTCCATAATTTATAGATTTAAGATCACTTTAGAATTAAAACATGTAGATTTAGCTCATAGATTAGACTAACTTAGGGATTGTGAATTTAAATGAATGCATTGTTTACATGTATTTTTCATGACTAGTTTGCCTGGAGTTAATTGTTTAAATAAGGGTTTATCGGAAATTGCATGTAAATAGAGGATAAAATAGTAATTTATGAAGTAATTCTAAATGAATATAAGACTAAAAAAAGTTAGTATTTCGTACCCAGAATATCCTGGTTATGGTGTTGGCTTTCTTTTAGAAAATCAAATACCACCATTGTTTGATTTGTCCTAATTATTACTTTGGGTGGCGACTCTTGATCTCTACGCCATGTCTTTGTGATAGTAGTTAGTGTGTTATCTAAAGCCCTTAGCTCAAATAGTGTTACGGTTGCTAAAATCTTGGATGCGCACTAAACCTCACCGTCTACATTAGGTTTTTATTATTTTGCACTATTTTTTTTAAATAAAATTGATTGCAATATGTAAAACCCATTTTAGTTTTATGGTTCTTTTTCTTTGTTCGTGGTTGAATAAATAGATTGTTGTCTGATATCTCTTCAGTTTTTTTGAATTTTTTTTATGTTCATTATGAGGACTGTTGGGGTTTTATGATACAAACACAGCGAAAAATTAAAATTTTATCACGTTCCCAAACCTGGATCCATGTAATTCGACTACTTGATTAAATCTAGATTTTCAAGAATCTCACCAAAATGCAGGAGAGGCAAGATTTTCTAGAAGGATGAGAGGAGGTTCACACCGGTGACACCTTACCTCAAGCTTTTTGCTTTGGTTGTTCGGATCAAGAGGTCTCCAAAAGGATGCATCCTCTATAGGTATCCACACGAACAACCCTTCACAAAACGAATTGGAGTTGTGCTAGCAACCTTCTTGATTGTCTCACAAATCAAGAACAAAAGAAAAACTCTATGTTTGTTTTCTAAGAAGAGAGAAAACCGTTTTGGAGGCAGGGAAAAACAAAACTATTAAACCCTAGAGAATATAACATATTTATAGACTCCAAATTAGGGTTTCATTTACCAAAAACCTTTTTTGGTAATTTTCATTTATTACATTCTGATTTTCTTTTAAAAAACAAATCAGAAATAATATCTTATTTATTTAAAATGACATTTATCTTAAATAAATAAATAAATAAATAAATGACTTTAATTATTTATTTCCATAGAGTTTATTTTGGACTTATTAAACCCATAATCGTTTTGGGCTTGTTCTAAGTGTGTGACCCTGTAGGTTCACATAACATTGGCAGTGGGCCTAAATCTCTATTTAGGCCTACAAGTCATAAGTGGCCTCTAGCAAGACATTATGACTACCCAAGTCATATGAAGTCAATAATCTGACATAACCTAATTACAGTGAATTTTATCATCCCTTTATCACATGATATCTTAATTGAACATAAGGCATAAAATGTCATCCTTATATAGTTCAATATTCTAACTTGATTCCAAGTAGACTGAAAATGATAACTCTTTATCAATTCATTTCAGCATGGCCATGCATTTTCCTTCAGTCTATCTCATCAAGGGGCCCATAAATATCTTTCTCATATTAATGAGGGATAAATTCCTTCTAAATCACTCACTTTCCTCATATAATTAATTTCATATCCAACAACATCCTATCTAATTGTCCAGTTAAAGACAATGTTAGAATGTGTTAAAACATAAAATAGCTATGTAGAAATCCATAATGATTTCAAGGTCAAAGGACCGAAATAAAATTACTGTGATGAGAAATACTTATGACAATATTCTATGCAGTATTCTTATAGTGGGTCAATCCAGTACATGATCTCTCATCATGTACCTATGAGTTGACTTAATATCTCATATTCTTGATTAGTAAAACATAACCATTAGTCAACATCATACTAGCCTTAATACTTTAACATTTATATAATTAATAAATGGCTAGGGATAATTAGAATAGAACTCTTATTTTAATCTAAGGGTTTTACTATCAAGTCACATACTTGATGGCCTTAGTAAGAATTAATCATTCATATAATTATCATAAAATCAAATGATAATGAAATACCTCTTTATTAATAAAATAAGGAAGTCAATACATAATTAAATGATTTACCTAGTGCATATCACTAACAAGGACTTCATTAGTTTTGAGTGAATTGTGATGAGTTATTATGTTCTTAATTTTGATTTCTGAAATGAGATAATGGTACAATTGAAGGAAACCCCATGTTTGGTTGCTGAGAGAATAGTGGGAAAGAAGTGAGGGTATAATTTTGGGAAAACTGTTAGTTCTATCATTTTAAACCAATTATTAATTGAATCTTATTTTAAAAGTCATTTTAATTTGCTTATTCAACTTTATAAATTATGCCAGTTCTATCCAATTTTATGTGAAGGACCTGATTGCATTTTTAAAATTACTCTTAGGTCCCTATAAAATAATTTGACACTTATTAAATTTTTTATCCTCTTTTTCCTATAGAAAAATAAAATGTAAGAAGATGTTTTTGAATTCTAATTTTTCACTCTTGACAAAAAATTAAAAATTAATTTTTAAATAATTTCATAATTTTTTTATTTTTCACTAAATTCTTAAATTTTTATTTTAAAATTTACTTCTCAAATTTCAACTACATTATTTAGAAATTTTTCTAATAGTAGTCAAACTAAAAAAGTATTAGATAAAAAAAGAGAGAACATTGAGATGCTAAAAATATTAGTCAATAATATAAAAATATTTAGTTTTTTTTTAAAATATGAAAAAATTAAAATTTTTATTATTATTTACAGTGATAATTAAAAGTCCTTACTTTATTTAATTTGATTTTTTAAAATATTGTTCTATATAATAAATTGATTCATAAATTATCACATTTTTCTTATTATTTTTAATAGATACATAAAAAGTTAAAAATTTTTAGGGATAAGTACAATTTTGATTCCTGTGGTTTTGCCTTTTGTCAAAATTAGTCCTTTGGTTTTTTTTGACATTTATGTACCTTGTGTTTCACATTTTTTTTACACTTTAGTACCATTCTAATAAATTTGAAAATGTATGCTTTAATGTAAAAATAATATGCATTTAATATTATATTAATGTTTTCCCATAAAATCATGATCATATTAGTTAGAAAAGCACTAAAGTGTAAAAAAATATGTAATACGGGAGACTTAAATGCCAAAACAAGGCTGATTTTATCAAAAGGTAAAACCATAAGGATTTAAATTATACTTATCCTAAAATTTTATGTAAAAAATTAAAAATTAATTTTTAAATTTATTTCAAAAATTAAATTAAAACTTGAAAATAATTTTCAAATTTTATTTTTCTTAAAATAAAATTTTAAATTCACAATTAGATCCTTTACAGGGATCTAAAAGTAATTTTTATTTTACAGGGATCCAAAAGTCATTTTTAAAATTATAATTAAATTTTTTAAATAAAATTGGATATAATTGATAGAATTTATCAAGTTGAAGGAGTAAATTGAAATGACTTTAAAAGTAGGATTTAATTGATAATTGATCTAAAGTTGATGATAGTCTAGATCATTTTCCCTATAATTTTTGTTTGATCTTTTTTTAAAAAAGAAAGTTTTTCTAGGTTGCTAATGGTGAATTCAAGTTAACTAGAGTGTAATAATAAAACATATTGATATGAATTGCCTTTTTGTTTTAGTAATCACAGTTGAGGAATTAAAATTCGGGATTGACAGGTAATTAATTTTGGTGCTGTCTATTATTCAGTATGTCATGGTTCTATTCATGAATCATGACGCAGGGATAACGGTTGCTTTCTCTACTCCAACAAGACATGGATGCTTAAAGATCGTTGAAAATAATTACTGTGCTTCAAAAAGGGGTATGTTCTAATTTTGTGACTCAATTATGGCCTTGCTTGTCAGATCCATCCATAATCTAGGCATGCTGGAGGGGTGGTTTTGAAAAATGAAGCCCTAGCATAAATAATTATCAAGGGTTAAAGGAAATAATTCCATGATACCTGTTTTTGATATTATAGTTCGTTGTTGGAAGTGTTGGCTGCTGCTATTGCTCTCAAATTATTGTACAGTGGTTAACACTTTGTTGGAATATACCTGCAGTACTGGCCCCAAGATTAAAAATAAAACATATTGTTTGAGGAAAAAAATCAGAGAGGAATGATTTAGAGGAAATTAACAATATATTCTTTGCATTGCATTGCATTAGTAGCAGGTGTGCATATGTGTTGCATTTGCATAGTCAGAGATATGGTGTCCTTTTTCCACTACGTGTTTTGATATTTGATTTGTGTACACAAGAACTGAAAGGCTTTGATGCGATGCAAGTAATGCATTAATGTCTGTAATGATCAGCGAATGATTTCAATGAATTTTTATTATTTCTCTTATTCTTTTTTAACCAAGGACTTTTATAAGACTACAGTCACTGGTAACCTCTCTATCATCACCCAAGTTCATCATGTCTGATTATGCTTTCAGGCACAACTCTATTTTAACTTTTCCAAAACCATAGCCAAATGAACATCATATAAAAAAGGAACGAAAAACTGAAAGCAATTAAACAGACTGGTGCAATTGGAGATCTTGATGAGGTTTAATGAATGAATGGTTGTTAAGATTACTGCAGAGATTGAGAAAATAAAGCTACCTTCAAAAAAATTCTCTCCTCTATTCAAATTAGCTCATTGATAAGAAAATGATAAAAGAATTGCTTTTGTCCTCACAAACAGAAGAATTAGTCAGAATAAGTTAAATGTTTGCCTTCAGTGTTTTTGGTTGTGGAAACTAAGAGGGCATGATGGTGACGTCTCCAATGCATGCACAACATTTATTGAGACCTATAGTATTCGTTCTATGCTGCTCCAACGTTCTATAGCTCTGCAATTGCTTAGCATGATAGGTTCACATTGTGGACTAAGTGAGCCTCAATGCATTTTATGTACAAGGGTTGTGCATATTGGGTAAGGTCTTCATAATGTCATTTGATATAATATGGATTTTCCCTACTCAAACAATAGCTTAAGTGGTGTTTCCTTCCTAGATAAGCTTGATGGTTCTATTTTAAACCAATATATAATGTAAGATGAGTGTGCATATAGAATTACATACAGTATAGAGTTACTTGCTGCAGTTCAATAGTTGTCTGATAATAATGATCCAAGTTTTGTTTTCTGCAGTTTAAGGGTGTGCCAGGGTCCGTATGACGATGCATTTATTAAAGCATTGGACGACTGGGATGGTGGTAATAGCAAAATCGTTCATCACTGAAAGTAAGGTGAAAGACAACACAAAAGGGAGTAACAACAAAATCGGGTATGCTTTGCTAGCATTAGGAACTTCTCTTTTATTCTTCGTCTATGTTATCTACAAGAAACTATTTTTCATCCCTGCTGTCCTTTCCAAGCGATTTCTTTTCTTTTCTTTTTTCTACTTACCTAATTTATTTCTCTGCGTAAGAATTAATAAAAGTGAAGGTAAGGTCTGAGAAAACAACCCATAAGAAAAATTTGTAACTTTTCCACATTATTACATTTGGATGATTAAAGAAAAACAAGGATTATATATCAAGGGGTTTGTTGTATATTTTTCTGATAAACTGAATATCAGGAAAAAAAAAAAAGGGATTCAATTTGATAATTTCCATATTTTGACTTCATTTTTTATTGAAACAATGTAAGCTCATTATTATAATTTCTATTATAACCTTCTTCAATTTCAGTTGATGCTAACTAATTTCTGATCTTTATTTTTGTATGATTTGACAATTTATTGCTCCTAATGATTTGACAATTTATTGCTCCTAATGATTTGATTTGTTTTGCTAATGATGTATATTATTGACACTAATTAAAGGTGTATTGTTTAGGTGTCTGCAGTGAATGACTGTGGTTCTCAAATGCGCTTTGTTTAAAGGAGTTTTGAAAATAATACTTCGTAATAATAATTTTGCTGATGGGAACTTCTCAGGCAATTCTGCATGTGTTGTCAGCTACTCCTTGCATTTTGACTTCTGATCCATGGACTAATAATTTAGATGGTACATTTGCTTCAAAATTTCATATAAAATCTGCCAAAAAAAGTGCCTCAAGGCAGAAGCAAATATTGAAATGTTCAAGTTTTCTTCAGCGTCGTGCTGGAATCAATGGGTTAAGAGGACAAGCGACCATGGCCTGTTTGGGAATGCAGCAGTTGACAGATTGCAATTCCCAAGTTGCAAATGTCATCAAGCAGAAAGCTTTAGTGATATAACTGCAGAAGATGGAAAAAGGACATGGTTTGTAGATAATGCCAGGGCGTTAAACCTTAATGATGTTTCAAATATATCAAACACTTTGGACCTTGAGGGTGTTCAGCAGTTGAAACAAGAAAAGCAAGATGTGATGTCTAATGGTGCAGTGAAACAGGAAATGGATAGTTTGTCAAGTAATGGTGCAGTAGGGATAGGCAGAGATACCTCTCATACGGTTTCCATAGATTCCATTGACGATGAAGAAGCTTGAGACCTACTTATCACAAATCCCACATTGAAAAGTTATGGGGGAGATTTTGGGTTTATAAACGTGGACACTACATATGTTAATAGGCTAGTTTTTTTGGAGAGAGAGCAATTATCCTGTAATGAGTGGTATTAGAATCAACCTAATCTTCTTTCAAGACACCAAAATGAAGAGGGTAATGGTCCTGTGACATTTTGACAGCAGATCTTTAACTTATAAAAAAGTAAGCTTAGCTCTCAATTGAATTTAAAATAACTATTTTGACTTCACATCTTTAACTTATAAAAAAGTAATCATAAATATGATTTTGAAATTTTGATTTTTTTTATTAAATTGCTGCAACTTTTTATTTTGCCATGTACTAGATTTTTAATTTTAATTTTTTTAATTGGTACTTTTTATTAATTATATTTCTAATTTTTAATAATTTATTTGCACTAAATATTATCTTAATGAGTCATTATTTTATTAATTTGTAATATATTAATTTATATTAATTATTAATTTTATTATATATATACAATCCGCACATAGCGTGAGTGCTTTTTAGATCATAAATAATTATTTCACAAAAAAATATTGCTAAATAATTAACTTCATCACACATATTTATTTCCATTACAAAAAATAACAAACACAAATATTTTATTATTTTCACATTAAATTAAAAAAATAATTAATTATCAATAAATAAAACTTTATTTTATATTTTAAAATAAAATATTATTTATAAAAAATAGTCATTCACGTATCACGTGGGCCATCTGTTAGTTTTGATTAATAATAAAAGGATGGAGTTTCACATATTGAAAATGATTGTGACAAATTTTTGCTGGTAAAAAAAAAACTCAGAATGTTTTTTGTTAGGTGACAAATATAGGCCGCTAAAATCTACTATTTTGTGTTTAAATGAATTCAATTACAATTGATTCATTAATAACAAGTTGATCAACATGTTAAATAGAGAGAGAAAATTGTAATTATTTCTAAGTTTTATATTTATTGAAAAATAATATTATATTATATATGTATATATATAATATAATATATGTATAATATTATTGAGTCATTTTTTAATATATATATATATTAAAAAATGACTCAATAATATTATATTATTAAAATAAATAAAAATATATATTTTAAATATGATAAGGGAAATAGGATAGAATGGCAAAATAGAAAGAAAAAATCTAAATAAAGTTCATAGTAGGTTAAGAAAAGAGTGAATTAGTGATATACAGCTGATACCAACTGTTATGTCCGATATTTTAAAGTAGTTTGAGTTTTAGCTTTTAATTTACTGATAATGGTGCAGGTGCGTTATTGTCTTGTAATGGCTGGAGTACGCGGCGGCCAACCTTGTTCATGTTAAGAGACAGCTAGCGAACGCTAATGGAACAGTCAGTGAGGTCGCAACTCACTTCACTTTTCCTGCCAAAAGAATATTAGGGAAAATTATAAATTTGTTGTTTGCATTTTTATGATTTTTTTATTTGAATATTTAAATTTTGAAAAAATATATTGATTAGATATATTAGGTCTATTTTAAACTGATTGTTTATTTAATCAATTTAAATGGAGTCTATTTTTTTCAGTTTATATGTCATTTTTATAAGCTCACTTCTATTTGAGTGTCTCCAATTTGTAAAAACATATCAATTATGTATTTGAACTATTTTAAGCTAACTGTATATTTATTTAGATCAAATGTGATCCGTTCTTTTCTAACTCATATGTTTTTTTTTTTAATTTATTTTTTATTATTATCTATTTAAAAAAAGTAAAGATAATTAAAAAAAATAGATTTTATTCAAACTGACTAAACATATAATTAAATTTAAAAGAAATTGAATGCACCTAATTAAATATAATTTTTTTCAAAATTTAAAAATTTAAATAAAAAAAATAATTTAGACACTAAAAAAATTATAAATATTCGCACACAATTTGTACTTTTTCCAAAGAATATACTAATAACAACAATCGTACCATTACCATGCATAATGCAATTGCAAAAAGTCGTCGTGCCGTCATAAACCGTTTAATGTAAGTCCCATCCATCCATTAGCCGTGTGCTCAAACACAGCTAATCTTCGTAGCTTTTTTTTTTAGCCACAACAACAGCACAATACAACTCTAATTAATTCTCACCTTCCCATGCCTTTCGTCCTGCCCAATATAAATACGGAATCCAAATCTCTCTTCTCTTCATCTCAGCTTAACAAGTTTTGATTTCTCTTCTCCTTTCTTTTATAAACAATATTAACCCAGCGATAATATGGCCTCTTCAGTAGTTGCATTAGTGCTGCTTATGCCTCTTCTTGTTGGCTCTTTCATGGTTTCGTTTGCCAGTAATTTCTACAACGATTTTGACATTACATGGGGAGATGGCCGTGCCAAGATACTTAACAACGGAGAACTTCTTACTCTCAACCTTGACAAAGCTTCTGGCTCTGGATTTCAGTCCAAGAATGAGTATCTTTTTGGAAAGATTGATATGCAGCTCAAGCTTGTTCCTGGCAACTCTGCTGGCACTGTTACTGCCTATTATGTAAGTTCATCATCCTAATAATACTGCTAGTCGATCTGCTTGATTTTTGTGAATTTCTGTTCGCTTAATTAATAAAATGTTTGAATTTGTAGCTATCCTCAAAAGGGTCTACATGGGATGAGATTGATTTTGAGTTCTTGGGAAATTTGAGTGGCGATCCTTACATTCTCCACACGAATGTGTTCAGCCAAGGCAAAGGCAACAGAGAGCAGCAATTCTATCTTTGGTTCGACCCAGCTGCAGATTTCCACACCTTTTCCATCCTTTGGAACCCTCAGCGCATCATGTAAGCAACTAAAGCAAATCCCATGCATCAACGCAAAATCGTGAACTCTGTCCTTTTATATTATACATCTATATTGACGTTGAATTTTACCTCCTCTGTTTCAGCTTCTCTGTTGATGGAACTCCAATTAGAGAGTTCAAGAACATGGAGAGCAAAGGTGTTCCATTCCCAAAGAATCAGCCAATGAGAATATACTCTAGTCTATGGAATGCTGATGACTGGGCTACAAGAGGTGGCCTTGTAAAGACAGATTGGTCTCAAGCTCCATTCACTGCTTCCTACAGAAACTTCAATGCAAATGCTTGCATTAGATCTAATGGGGGATCATCAACATCATCTTGCAGTTCAAATTCTGCACCTTCTCAATCCAATAGCAATTCTTGGCTTTCTGAAGAGCTTGATTTAACAAGCCAAGAAAGGCTTCGGTGGGTGCAAAAGAACTACATGATCTACAATTACTGCACAGACACAAAGAGGTTTCCCCAAGGATTGCCCCCAGAATGCAACATTTCCTAATTCTTTTTTATGTCAGCGTATTCTGATGTAAAAATATGAAGTAGAATTTCAATTCTTTTATTCTTTTAATGTTAGTTCGAGATTTTGCAGTAACAAACTTTCACGCAATTTGAAATTCGATTTTAATCTTCTTTAGTCGTGCCTTATGTAATTACTTTGTTAATATAAAAAAAAAAAAAATTATTATAAAATTTTTGGAATTTAAGAAATAACTTAAATTTTGAATATATTATTTATAACTAATCTCCGGAACTCCTGGGCTAAACGTCATGTAAAACACGAAACAGGGGATAAGGTGACAGGTGTGGGGAATCCCTACAAACACTCTGATGCCTAAGTTAGAGAATAGAAATAGGGAGGAGGTGAGATAACTTAAATGTGTGTGAATGAAATGTCCCCTTATGAGGGGTATAGGGTTCTATATATAGCAATACTCAAACCTGTGAGGAATGAGATTCCTTATGGACTAGTGAATCATAATCCTTATAGGAGAGTATTCCTTCTTTGGTTAGGATTCCTCTGAGTAGTTTCTTGGACGGATCTATCTTCTCCCTTGTCCATGTGTTCCTATTTAGGGGGGGTAGAGGATCCCTAATTAGGTGGGAACATTCTAGATAGTATCAAGAGTCCCCCCCCCCCCTCGGAGTATTCAGATATTTATTCAGATATTTATGTTAGTTGTGTCCGAGTAGGATGCAGATGCTTTTATATGGGTTATAAGATGCAAGTGAGCTGAGGTGGCCAGCCTTAGTCATAATAAGCAGAGCTTGGTGCCGAGTATTTTGGTTGGTCGTCATCGAATCATAATCTGTGAAACTGGGTTACCTGAAGAGTGAGTATGATCACCGCAATAGATTAACTCGTCCATTTTGGAACAAGATGGAACCAGTCGTCACTGGATTTGTAGATGCTCGACTCAGGGGCACGAGGCTTACATGCTCAGAACCTCAGTACTACGGAAGTGACCTGAGGGTGCCAACTTTAGTCACTGGGCTTATGTGCTCGAGACTTTAGGTGCTCGGCTCAGGGGCGCGAGGCTTACATGTTCGGAACCTTAGTACTACAGAAGTGACCTGAGGGTGCCACCTTCAGTCACTGGACTTATGTGAGCGAGACTTTAGGTGATCGGCTCAAGGGCGCGAGGCTTACATGCTCGGAACCTCAGTACTACGAAAGCGACCTGAGGGTGCCAACTTCAGTCACTAGACTTATGTGAACGAGACTTAGATGCTCAACTCAGGGGTGCGAGGCTTACATGCTCGGAACCTCAGTACTACGGAAGCGACCTGAGGGTGCCAGCTTCAGTCACTGGACTTATGTGAATGAGACTTAGATGCTCGGCTCAGGGGTGCGAGGCTTACATGCTCGGAACCTCAGTACTACGGAAGTGACCTGAGGGTGCCAGCTTCAGTCACTGGACTTTATATGATCGGAATGGGTTGGGAGTGATGCCTGAAATATCTCCTGAGTTGCTTGATGGAGCGGCCCACTCGAAGATGTGGGTGGGCCAACACGTGGTGGTTTTACTTCAACTTTTGAGATCATGTGGTTGATGCGTCATTTCGTGTGTTAGTAAACGAAACGCTCGTACAGCCGTTATCGTGACTCCTCGCCTAATGGGTTATTTTATTCCCAATAAGCCCTTGGTGGCCTAGGGAGGAGCGCAGTAATAATAAGGGCAGTTAATGGCATGCTTCCAGGTCCTTCCATGTCTCTATAAACATTGCTACGCTTGCTAACTGGCACATTTTGCTTTCTTCGCTTCTTTATTCTATTTTTGCTATGTTTCTACTACCTTTACCATTTCTATTCCTTCCTACCATAATTCTTGCTTGAGGTGACTAGGTGATTCTTTTTATCTTTTCTTCCTCCTCTTTTTGCCCCTTTTCTTTCATTTGGTTTTTGTCCCCTTCTTTGCTATGGGTCCCGAGGAAGAAATTAGCTCTGACCTCTTTGTGTCCAACGTAGATAGCAAATTGCTAGGGTGGTATCGGCGGTGGTTCTGTATCCCCGCCGATTATGCCCTCCACACTAGAGATAGAATGTTTAGGGCGCATACCCCTTTATCGGGGCTAAGTAGATTAGTAGTGTACTTCGACCAGTTAGGAGGGGGTATGAAATTTCCCTTAGATCCCTTTGTCAAAGACTTTCTTAATAGGAATAACATTGTGCCCGGTCAGCTTCATCCGAATAGTTATAGGATACTGACCGGGTTCCTCCAGCTGATGCATGAAGAGGGTAGGGTTCCCGATCTAAATGTCCTCTGGTATTTGTATAGGCTAACTAGGAAGAAGGGAGAGCTGATGTTCTCCCTTTCAGCTGTACCCAACCATTCACTTTTTGTTAAACTTATAGATCTCCATAAGAAGTGGAGATACCATTTTTTCATTGTGGAGCATCAATTAAACTTTTTGGATGTCCGGAGGATGTGGTCGGATGAGTGTCATAAAATGACCATCCAGCGAAACTTTCTGATCCTGATACGGAGTTAGTTTTATGGCTACATCTAGATGGACTCGTCGAAGCTCGATCCACGGGAGATGCGTCCCGGAGGTATCTGTGGAGAGTTTGTCCGAGTCACAACCATTCCCCTGGTATGATTACTTTGCTTTGAGCTTTATTTTATCTGACTAGTCTTCTTTTTCCATCTGTAGATGACTGACTTTTTTGATTTTGCGGGTGGGATTTCCTTAGTAGATGAGCCAGCTGCAGTGGAGGAGGGCCAGAATTCTCCTTCCCCAAAAACTGAGGCTCCTCTGGCTTCAGAGGCAGTTCTCACTGACCCCAAGGGCAAGGCACCGGTGGAAAGTGAGCGGTCGGAGCGGGTCAGGCGAAGAAAAAGGCGGCTGATCGACACAGGGTCAGATGCAGAGGGGCTAGATGAAGAGATTTATGTCCAGCGCCCTCGGTTATCTGGTTGTCCGGATATACGGGGATGGATATTGAAAAAGATAAAGCCCCCGAGCATCTCCAAAAGTCAAGTACGGGACCAGTACACCGAGTCACTGTGGTTACCTGGTGATATGCAGCGTTGGTCAGAAGAGGGACCAGACGGATTACTAGATTCCATGATCGACCAGTCACTAGAGGTAAGGGAGTTTATGCTACTTGATACAACTTTTGTAATGGATTCTTGACTAAGTTTCTTGGTTATTTTTGGCAGATGACTCAAGCCTTGTTGCTGGCGAAGGATCAATACTTCTACTTGAAGAGCCAGTACAACTTAAAGGAAACTGAGGTGGGGATGATAGCTATAGATTTTGAGAAGAAGCTAGATAGCGCCAAGGCAGCTCTGGAGCACTGCCAAACAAGATACGCGGAGGCCAAATCTGATGCGGAGGTGAATCAAAAAAAGGTTTCTGAACTGGAACATAGCTAGGCCCAACTGACAAGGAGGATCGAGGAGCAGGATCTTCAGATTGCTGAGCTTCAAGGGAGGCTGGCGGAGCTTGAGAAATCTCGTGCAAACGATAAGAAGGCATATCAAAGCATGGTAGGGGGTTTCTTAAGGCGTACCGGGCTGAGTGCAAAAGGATCCTGCCCTCTCAAGACTCAGGATTGGACTTGGGGGCATTAGATCGGATAACTCCAACCGATCTGGCCAGGCTTATTACAGAGGAGGACGCCCATCGAAAAGTTGGTTCCTTTCCTATGAGGGAGTCTGAAGAGGCCACTGTTATAGCTTGGTCTAGTGAGCGTCCAGAGGCTGCCGATGTTGGTTCCCCCTCAGTTTCCAGGATTAAGGGTCCGGGTGTTCAAATACTAGAGTAGATATGTATAGGTTAATGTGTATCTTTTATCTTTTTTTTTTGTAACCAATCATGTGTAAAGACATTCTTTATCAATGAAGATACTTTTTATTATTGAATCAGATTGGGTATTTGAGTACAAGATTACTGATAATATTTCCTGAGAGAGTCTGAGTTCCAGAACCTCGATAGTTATCTACCTCCTCTTTCTTTTAGTCTGTACGCCCCCTTTCTTGTGCATTCTGAGATCTAATACGGGCCTTCCCAATTCGAACCTAATTTGCTGGTGCTCGAGGTGCCTTTGCCAATTTCTACTCTTTTGAGTACCCAGTCACCTGTCCTGAAATTCTCTGTTAGTTTACACAGATGGTGGTACCGGGTTATTCTTTACCGATGTGCCTCAGCCATTGCTGCCGCTTGTTCTCTTTGTTCCTTTAGTACATCAAGGCATATCTGTGCATTGACGTTATTGATAGTGTGGTCGAGGTCTTGGCTTACCCAGTAACTTGGGGACCCAATCTCCACTAGAATTACTGCATCCATGCCATAAGTCAGTCTGAATGGCGTTTCGCTAGTGGACGATCGAGGTGTGGTTCTATAGGCCCAGATTGCGTTATTCAGCTCTTTGACCCAACTCCCTTTCTTGTTGTTGAGTCTTTTCTTCAACCCTTGCATGAGGATTCTGTTGATGACCTTAGTTTGTCCGTTCGTCTGTGGGTGAGCTACTGAGGTAAAGCACAGTTTTATTCCAAGGTCCAAGCAGAAACTTCTGAACTTATGGTTGTCGAACTGTTTGTCGTTGTCTATAATTAAAGTGTGGGGGATGCCGAATCTGCAAATGATCTCCTTCCAGAAAAAGTGTCGTATCCGGGCTTCTGTGATTATTGGGACTGCTTCTTCTTCTACCCATTTCGTAAAATGGTCAATGGCCACGATTAAGAACTTTTTCTATGAGGTAGAGGGAGAAAAAGGACCCAGGATGTCCATCCCCCACATGGTGAAAGGCCAAGGGCTGCCGATGGGATGCAGAGGCCGAGAAGATTTATGGCTAAGTTGGGCGTAGTGCTGGCATTGGGGACATGATTGTGTTAATTACTGAGCATCCTTGGACATGGTAGGCCAGTAATACCCTTAGAGCAAATCTTTTCTAGTGAGCAAATAGTGGGACTCATGTGCACTATAGATTCCTTCGTGGATTTCTCAGAGGATGTAATTTCCCTCCTCCGAGGAAACGCACTTTGACTAGGGGTGCGACAAAGATTTTCGGTAGAGCTCCCCTTGGTGGACGAAATAGTGGGCTACTTTGGCCTTAAGCTTTCGAGCTTGCAGCTTATCTTCTGGGAGTATGCCATGCTCAAGATATTGGATTATGGGCTGTATCCATTCCGAGACTACTCGTGTTTTAAAAAATTCAGTGTCCTATGTGCTGGGACTGGTTAGTGATTCGATGAAATTCATATCCCTAAATGTTTGACTGTTCTCGACTGTAGATTTAGCAAGGTAATCGGCCTCATTGTTGTCTTCCCTAGGAATTTGGACGATCTTCTATTGGCCTCCGTCTTGCTCGATGTGTTGAAAAAGTCACCTGGCTTTGTCTATGTATTTGGCAATACAGGCATCTTTGACTTGAAATTCTCCACTGACTTGGTTGACTACTAGTTAGGAATCTGAGTGTATGATGAGGTGTTCGGCCCTGACTTCAGTGGCTAGCTTCAAACCTGTGATGAGTGCTTCGTATTTGGTTGCATTATTGGTGGCATTATACTCTATGCGGAATGCGTACTGGATATGAACTTTATGTGGCCCCCTGAGGATTATTCCTATGTCGGAACCCTGAGCTGAGGATGCTTCGTCAACATAGAGCTTCCATTATGGTATCTTGGTCAAGGCTATATCTTTCGGAGCCATTTCTTGTACAAAATCTGCTAATGCCTGGGCTTTCATCTGCTGCCGGGGCTCATAATTAATATCAAACTCGTCGAGTTTGACCGTTGCACTAGCCTATATGAAGTCTCTGGTTTTTATAATATTTTTCATAGTAGGAAACGGGACCAGACTACAGTATGGTGAGCTTGGAAGTAGTGCCGAAGCTTTCGAGAAGCATGAACCATAGCTAAGGCTAACTTGTCCAGCATGGGGTATCGAACTTTAGGTCCTCGGAGCATCTTACTGATATGGTAAATAGGGCTTTGTTGGCTTCCCTCTTCCCTTACCAGTACTAAAGCGATGCATTCTTGGCCAATAGAGAGGTATAAGTATAAGGTCTCATTCGGTATTGGATGGCTGATTAATGGTGGGGAAGACAAGAATCTTTTAATTTCTTCAAATGTTGTCTGGCAATCAGCAGACCACTGAAACGTGCCGAAACTTTTGAGAGCTCGGAACAATGGTAGACATCGCCTAGCAGAGCAAGAAATAAAATGCCCCAGTGCGGTTATTCTACCATTTAGCTTTTGTATATCAAAAATGCTCTTTGGTGCCGCCATGTTGAGTATGGCTTCCATTTTTTTTGGGTTCACTTCAATGCCTCGGTGATAAATCATGAACCCCAGGAACTTTCCTGCCTAGACTCCGAAGATGCATTTATCAGGATTCAACTTGATCCTGGATTGGCTTAGTAATTGGAGAACTCGATCCACGTCCACTGGGTGATGCTCTGGGTGCTTGCTTTTGATGATGATGTCATCCATATATACCTCTACATTGGTTCCAATCTGGCTTTGGAGGACTTGGTTCATCATTCTTTAGTACGTGGCTCCAACATTTTTCAATTTTAAGGGCATCACCTTATAGCAGTACAACCCTTCATACGTGACAAAGGACGTTTTCTCCTGATCTTATTTCTTTATGGGGATCTGGTGATAACCTTAGGCAGCATCTACAAAGCTGTATAAGCCGTGGCCAGCGGTGGAATTGATGAGCTGATCAATCGTTGGTAACAGGTAGCTGTCTTTAGGGCATGCTCGGTTGAGGTCGGTGTAGTCTACACACATTATGTACTTCACATTTGCTTGTTTAACGAGTACCACGTTGGCTACCCAGTCTGGGTGAGTAACCTCTTTAATGAACCCAGCTGCCAATAGCTTTGCCGTTTCCTCGGCAATGATCTTTTGTCTTTCGTAGGCAAAAGTTCTTTTCTTCTATGTTATTGGCTTAGCTCCTGGTTTGATGTTTAGGCAGTGACAGGCAACCCGCGGGTCCACGCCGACGATCTCGGAGGCTTGAGAAGCAAAATCCTCTGAGTGTCTGATAAGGACGTCCCTTATTATGTCTTTGATGTTCAAATCAAGGGCATTGCCAATTTTCACGGACTTTAATGTCTCCGTGTCTTCCACCAATTGTGGGTCAGCGCCTTGCTTCTCAATTTCCCATGCCTCTAAATGAAAAGCCTCCGCCAGAGACTTCATGGTCATCTGATAGCATTGTCTAGCCATTTGCTGATCTCCCCTAATAGTAAGGGTCCCCTTATTGACCAAAATTTTCATAGTTAATTGTCGGATGCTGGTGATTGCATCTGCTTCCTAAAGTACCGGCCGTCCTATTATCCCATTATAGGCTAGTGGTATGTCTACCACGTTGAATGGAGTCCGGACGATTTTTGTTTCCTTATCCTCTTGGTTTCTGAATTCTAGGTCCAGATTGACAATCCCCATTGGTTGCATCGTTCCCCCACAAAAAATAGTGATGGGGTTCTGGATGGCCGTTAAGTTGGTGATGGAGTCACCCATAGCTTTGTACATATTCCAAGATAAAACATTGATAGCACTCCCATTATCGACCAGTAGCCTTTTGACCTAATACTTATTTATGCATATAGTTATCACCAGGGCATCACTGTGAGGGTGATGTATATGCAAATTGTCTTTCGGGTTGAAAACGCTATCGCTTTTCCCAGGTATTGTTTTTTCTCCTCTACTACGCTTTAACTATTTCTCGGTGTTTTCTCCTCCTACAATCATGTTGATCGTCCCAATTGATTCTTTCCTAGCTTTCTTTGCCTTAGCTTTGTCATGGTCATGGTTTTTCGGGTTTTCGCGTCTCCTCGGCGCGTCAGTGAAATTATCAAGCTTTCCCCACTGCACTAGTTTTTCTATGGCACTCTTAAATTCTCTACAGCCTTCTGTGTTATGGTTGTACTCTTTATGGTACTCGTAGTACTGGCTTCTATCACGAGTAAATCTCCAGCTTGGGCTGATTCTCTTAGTCGGTGTAATCTCCACTCCATTCTGCCTGACCCACATGAGGATCCTAGATCGAGAGGTGTTCAAGGGTGTATATCTGTTCGCTTCCCTGTCAAATCTATCTGCTAGAGTTCTGAAATTCATTTTTAGGAAGCCTACTCATCTCTGTTTTAGCTGTTCATCCTTGATTGATGGCCTATTTTCTTCCCGACGCATCCTCCTATCTTTGTCCATCTTTATCATCTGGACCGCTATCGCCATTGCCTCCACAAAGGTATTCGGCTCTTTAGTCATTAATTTGTCTTTTAACTTTCTGAGTCTGGTGCCATTTTTCAAAGCTTCTATGGCAACTTCATCAACAAGGTGCTTAATCTGCACAGCTATTTTATTAAAATGGTCAAGGTAACTTCGTAGAGATTCGTCAGCCTCCTGTCGGCACATCCGCAAGTCATTGATGTTTTTTACAGGAGGGATATTAGTGATGAATCTGATATGGAACTACTCCTCTAGGTCCTTAAAAGAAGTGACAGAATTCTCCGGGAGCCGATGAAACCATTTTTGGGTGCTCTTTGTGAGTGTACTTGGGAAGACTCTGCACAAGATTCCATTGTTCACATTCTGGAGTAGCATCTTTGTCCAGAAAGCCGATATATGACTGATAGGGTCTCTTGTCCCATCGTACTAATCAAGCTGTGGGATTCTGAACTTACTAGGAATCTCCGTTTGAATTATTCTGCTGACAAATGAAGTTCTGCTATCCATCACCCATTCTTCTTCCTTTCTAGGTTTAGTCTGGGATTTATTCATTGCTTCCTCAACCTTCTGCGCTAATTTTAAATCATCAAGAGTTAGGATGGACGAACTACACTCCCCTTCTGGTGTTTTACCCTTCCCTGTGCTCATCCTTGGGGCTTATCGGGGTGCTGTATTATCATTATTTGGAGCCAGTTCAGTATGCCTGCTCTGTATTATAGTGCTTAGTTGTTGTTGCATCAAGGCTATTTATGCCTGAATATTTTTTATCATGGCCTCTTTGCTTACTTGGTCAAGGCCGAGTGTTTGGGTTACGGTGTTTAGGTTTGGAGTGGTTATTGTTGGCGTTTCTAGTAGGCTTGGAAAAGGTATTAAGGGTATTGATCGATGGTGCTGCAGCGAAGCATAATACGGGAGATCTATGCCCAAGGACGGGTATCTCGGTGTGTTTTTTGAAAGTGAAGGTACATGTTTGAATGAGGCTCCAACATGCTGCAAGGTGGGCGGTGGTATTATTGTTGGGAAAGGGTTTGAAAGGTCAATCGAAGGGATAGGTGCAGAAGGATTGGTGTCGACCTCAGGAATTTGGGCTGGAGGTGGGCTAGAAGTCATAGTGAAGGTGTCTTTAGCTTAGAAAGTAAATGAATGGCTTTTCCTAAGGAGTTCCCACAGACGACGACACTTGATAACTAATTTCTGGAACTCCTGGGCTAGATGTCTTGCAAAGCATGAAACAGGGGGCAAGGTGAGAGGTGAGGGAAATCCCCACAAACACTCTGATGCCTAAGTTAGAGAATAGAAGTAGGGAGGATGTGAGATAGCTTGAATGTGTGTGAATGATATGTCCCCTTATGAGGGGTATAGGGTTCTATATATAGAAATACTCAAACCTGGGAGGAATGAGATTCCTTATGGATCAGTGAATCATAATCCTTGTAGGAGAGTGTTCCTTCTTTGGTTAGGATTCCTTTTTGAGGTAGTTCCTTGGACGGATCTATCTTCTCCCTTGTCCATGTGTTCCTATTTAGGGGGGTAGAGGACCCCCAATTAGGTGAGAATATTTTAGATAGTATCATATATATAAACAACCACGTGTTTCATATGAGAATAAAAAATTTTATTAGACTCGTGATATATTGTAAATAAATAATTAAATATATTATTATTTTATTTTTATTAAATAAAAATGTAAAAATAATAAAGTATTATTTATTTATATATAATAATTTCATATAGTTATAATTTATTAGAATTTTAATAAATATTTAATTTAAATAATTATATAATATTTCTACAATATTTTTTATAATTAATTTTTCTCTAGTTTATATAAAAAAATATTATGATCATAATTAATCATAAGATAATAAAAAAATTATTAGTTATTTTTTAACAAAAATTTAAAAATAATACAAGTTATATTTTATTTATATAACAATTTAACTATTACAATACCATTAAACTTATAATTTATTACAATTTTATTTTTTTATTTGAGCTATGACACTTTATTTCTTCAATATTTTTTATATTAATACTTTGATTTAGTCAAAAATTAATTTTATGTAATTTTTTAAGTTCAACTAATAATTAAATGATAAATATTAATTAATTTAATTTTAAATCTTTTTTGTTAAATTGTATAAAAATATCTAAAAACAATAATTATACTATTTTTCTTATAAAAAATATATTTTCAATCAACCTATATGCTTTATTTGTTATTCAATAATTTTTAATTTATAAAAATATCTTCTTTTAAAATAAATTATATACTTTTCCTAATTTCATAAAATTTATTAATTTTGATTTTAATTATTTACTTATGAAATTTTATATAATAAATCTTATAAAATTATGTTATCTAATTTGATTTATATTAGATAAAATATAAGTAAACCTAATTAAAATAGAAAAATATATATTTTAACAAAATTATCACTAAAATTTAATTTTGTTAGAGATAAACTAGAAATTAGCATAATTAAAATAGGATTCATTCTGTCAATTAAATTAGAATTATATATTAATTAATTTCATTTTTATTAGAGATAAAATAGAAGTTAATCTAATTAAATTACGAAATATACTTTCAATTAAATTAGAATTATATATATATATATATATATATATATATATATATATATATATATATTCCATTTTGTGGAAAGATAATATAGCATATATTAACTACAATTAAATGGCTTTGACATGTTCCATTGAATTTTAAGTTGGAGAATTGATTTTATGTTTCTGATTGTACCAAAAACACCATCTATCAAAAATTTTGTGAAATTACTTAATACTAAATTAAGTTCTAACAAAATAATTAAAATTTTCAAAATAAATTCAAGAAAAATTATAAATTTGGTATATGAACTTTTTAATTTTTTCAATTAGAAAAAATTGAAAAATTCAAATACCAAATTTGCATATTTTAGTATCGTTCCTTAGTTTAACCTTTGGTTTTGATCAACATAAATCAAAACATCCTAGTTCTGAGAGTAAAACCATAGTCCAATGACTAAAGGTTCAAAACCTACCTAAGAAAGGGACTAAATGACCTCATGGAGAAATAAGGTCGGATGCGAGAGCTTGCTTGTGATTGGTTTGTTCATTACGCAGGAAAAATTAACCAGCTTTAACCATGCATACATAATATACATGTAAATAAGCATGTGCTAACCACTATTTCTTATAGGAATAATCATTTTTCATCATAAGATTTTGCATCCACTCCATGCATACATGCTCACCCTTTTCTTTTACAAGCACACGTCATGCATCATTCATTTATCTAACCTTCATAAATGATAAGGAATACAACATAAGTTATCACAAAGCTGAGAATTGTTTAATGTAGAATAATCCTCTCTTACTTCTTGACCTTGTCTTCTTCAAATTAGTCTTTTTAAAACTAAAACTTCTTTTTCAATAATTTCTAAACTAAAAGTTAGTAATAATATTTATTCCTCCTTTTTTAAAATAAAGCCAAACACACATGTTTATATGTTTTTAAAGGCTATAATTTATGTCTCTTTGAAAGGATACAAGAATGAAGGGGTATGTTGAAAGGGTGTATTGGTGTCGACTCATCATCAATACTCTCTGTCATGACTCAGCACCAAGTGATGAGTCGACAATCTTTAAGGCTCGACATATCAAGCTTCTGTGATGAGTCGACATTAAATGATGACTTGTCACCAATAGTCTCTATCATGATTCGTTCTATGGTGATGACTTGACACTCTTTACTAAATCTCCAACTTGACTTCACAAGCTTCATACTTCATTCTAAACAATCCCAAGTCCTTTCTATGGACAATTTGAGCCTAAAAATATGTATAAAACACATAATTAACCATAAGAATAAAAGAAATAAAGAGAACACTTGCATAACTAAATAAACACAGAAATATAGCTAAAAATAAAATGAAATTAAAACTAAACTACCCTAAAGAACTATACGTATTTGCATTATATCAAACTCCCCCACACTTGGACCTTGCTTGCCCTCAAGCAAGAAAAGATCCTCGTGGAAAAGTAAACAAGATTTTCATCTTCTCCAAACAAATGTAGTCACTTTATCAAGTTATTTTAATCATGAAAGAAGTTAGAGAAAGATGATTTAATAATTAAACCTTTAATGCTCAATAATGATAAAATAAATAAGTTTTATAGCATAAGTAATAAGTTTACCAATTTATCTTAATTTACTAAGAATAAAATCAAGTATGCAAAGTCAAAGTTCTAACCAAGCTATTTAACCAAAATAGTCATTCTTCAAACTTAGGATTCTAGAAGCAAAAGCAACACTTAAGACAATGTTAAGCATATATAACAACTCACTTTTCTCATGGTATTTTTAGACATTTTTATTCATAGACATTTAATTATATCTTTTGGATGTATTCTTTCCAAATGAATGCAACTAAGGAGCATACTCAATTACACACAACTTACTCAAAATATATATACTTGTTATATTACACATCTCTTTCCAAATAAATGTAACTAAGGAGCATACTTAATTACACATAACTTACTTAAGATGCATCACATCACAAGCATTATTTACTTTTTATTACTTTTTTTTCTTTCTTTACTTAAGTCCTCATCCATTATTGAAAAGAAAGTTTCGTATGTATTATGACTATAGTTTCCCTAAGGCTACTCAAATTTCTTAGAAAACCTAAGCTTAAATCTTTACCATTTTAACCTTACGCATAGTTAGTAAGTTGACTAAAGCATACTTTAGATCTTAGAAATAATAAAAGAGATAAAATGATAAACTTATAACTTATACTAAATGAAACTTTAAACTTCTATCAATTAAGCATTAAAAAATAATAATCTACATAATATAAAACTTAATCCTTAATCAAAATAAAAAAAGACTAATAAGATAACTGCTTATTAAATAAATGAGAAAAATGAAATATATGATAATGCAAATTAGCAAAATATACCATAAATATAAACATGAAACACATAATATCCCAAATATATACTAAAAATCCACTAATAATATACTACTAATATCCCTTCCCCCACACTTAAAATGATACATTGTCCCTAATGCGATAAAACCAAAAGTAAGGAAAGGAAAGACGTAATCCTTTAGTCATTTATTGAGGTAGAAGGTGGAGACTCGATCTGATATCCGGAGTAAGCAAAAAATTAATTCAATTTATACTCCATCTTTCATTGCCTACGACCAAGCTGTTGGTTGTGAAACTCCATTTCATTGAGTTGATGCTATATAGCAATCTACGTTTCCAGAATTTGATCCTAGATAGGATGTTGCACACTTGAAGATCCATTAGCTTCCCCTTGCATGGGATATGTTAAGAGAGGAACATCATCGAATGGTGTATATTAGGGTAATTCCTCCTTAACCTCATATTAAGGTTCCTCAACCGATGGTGGTCTATTAATACTGCACCAATAAGAATGTGAATGGGTGGGAATGAAATGAAATGCAACATCTACCACTTCGCCTCTTATAAAAGCTTGCTTTGTAAAATAAGAACACTCAACAAATTGAGTATGGTTAGCAAGGTTAAGATTTAAAGCTTTGCAATAATAGTAATCACATGTCCATGAGTTAGAGGTACATCTTTATGTGAAGCACAAGTCAATAATTGGTTAAACATCCAATAAGTCAAAGAGACTTGTTTCTTGTTGTGAATGCACCACATTAAGAATTACTCTTATGTAGAAATGCGATTGAATTTAGTTTTAGGGAAAATGACACATGCAAGGACTTTATGTAGCAATCAATATTTCAAATCCTTGATAAACATAGCCTTGCCTTTCCTAGAATTAAATGGTGTTTGCAAACCAATTAGAAATATCTAAAACTCATTCAATCTAAAAGAAGATGGGCGATCACATAACCCTTCCTTTTTAAAGCTAAAGACATAGTGCATGAAAGTATAAGTAAGTTGATGTTTCTTCCTTTGCATGCGAAATTCCAGAATTTAAGAGTTTTTAGCATTAACTTCCAAAGTAGTGTAAAATTCAGTAGTTAATTCTACATTGGTATCTTCATGCATAGAAACAAACTTATTAAGGACACATTATGTCAATAATTGATTAAAAGATTCAAACATACCCACTTCATTTAGAAGAGAGTTAGGGATATAGTTACAACATGTTATTTCCCTAAACTTGATGGTTGTGAACTTGGCACCTTCTTCATGGGAAAGGATTGGAAATTTGGCCTTATATGTTTGTGAAAGGTCTTCTTCTTCCTCTTGTTATTCCTCCTTAATGTGTAGTCTTTTAGAAGATGAACCTCTTATCTTACCCATTTCAAGAATCTTACTTGATTGATGTTATAAGTGTAGAGATGTGGAGCGAGTAAGAGATGAGAATGGAAAATAAGAACAAAGAAAATAAGAATAGAAAAAAGAAGTGATTCAATTAAGGTTTATAACGAAAGGGAGATTCAAAATACAAGTGTGTAAAGAAGAGAATATAGAGAAGAAAGAAGAAGGAAGAGAAAAGATATATATGTATATAATAGAGAAGAAACAAAAATGTATGGGATATTAAATATGACAAAAGTTATGAAAATGTGTAGTCAAAAGGGTGTATATATAGGTGTAGTAGGGGTGTAAGAGAGTAAGTGTGTATAGGATAGTGAAAAGGCATTAAGAATTATAAAAAAAGCATACAAGAATGTGAAAGGACATGACTATTCTTAGAAAAGAAACAACTTTGTAATTCCAAAAGTTATAGTCGGTTAGGGAATAAATAGAATAAAATAATTAAAATAATAATGAAAGATGTGTAACAAAGAAAACTAACTAAAATAAGGCTGTTAGAAGTGTATGTATATGTGTTAAGGAATTAGTAAGGAATGTGAATGGAAGGCAAGAGTCAGCACCATTGTGCCAACTTGGCACTAAAACATACTATGGTGAGTCAGCCATATATGATGACTCATCACTTTACATTTCTAGTATGAGTCATCAATGTGTGATGACTCAGCACCTGACCTTTTTGTTACGAGTAATCAATGTGTGACGACTCGTCACCTTTCCTTTCTAAAATAATATAAAAAAATGGAATCTAAAAATTAACAAAATGAATGACATAATAAAAAAAAATTAATCTAAATTCAAAAGTAATATGATTACTAAAGCTAGTAAATGTAAAAATCTAACTAACAAAATGAACTAAAATGAAAAAATCATGAAATAAAAGCATGTAAAATAAAGACATTTAATATAAAAAATAAAAAATAAAAAAGTGGTAATCTCACCATGCTACATTGAAAGGTCTATAACTTGACTGCACCTTGATTCAATTAGGGTGGAGATACAAAGATCAATTGGCTTGGAGCAATTACATCACCGATCAAGTAAGGCTTGAGACAATGTCCATTTACCTTAAAGATTTCCCCTTTTGTATTAGTAATATCAACCGTACCATGAGGATAAATGTTAATTAATATAAAAGGACCCAACCATCGTGACTTCAATTTTCCCAGAAATAACTTAAGTCTTCAATTGTAAAGGAGAACAAACTCACCCTTATGGATTTCCTTCTTAGATAAATGCTTATCATGCCACAACTTAGTATGATCTTTATATAACTTTTCATTCTTATAAGCATTCATCCTTAACTCATCCAATTCATTAAGTTGAAGTAACCTCCTCCTACCAGCCTTTTACAAATCAAAATTTAAAGCCCTTGTTGCCTTATGCTCTAGTTCAATAGGTAGATGACATGACTTCCCGTATACTAACTGATAAGGAGTAAGGCCAATTGGTGTTTTAAAAGCTATCCTATATACCCACAGAGCATCATCCAACTTTAATGCCTATTCCTTCCTTGAAGAAGACATAATTTTTTTGAGAATCCATTTGATCTCTCTATTGCTCACTTCCACTTGCCCACTTATTTATGGGTGATATGGAGTAGCAACCTTATGGGTCACTCCATATTTCTTCAAAAGAGATTCTAGTACATGATTACAAAAATGTGAACCTCCATCACTTATTAATGCTCTAGGAGTGCCAAATCTTGGGAAAATAATTTTCTTAAACTTATTCTTAACAACCTTAGCATCATTAGTAATGGTTGGTATTACTTCAACCCACTTTGAAAAATAATTTACCATGACCAAGATATACTTGTAGCTTGAAGAACTAGGAAATGGGCCCATGAAATCTATACCCCAAACATTAAAGAGCTTGACTTCAAAGATTCCTTCCAAAGGAATCTCATGTTTCTTAGTAATATTACCTATTCTTTGACATCTATCACATGTAAAAACAAAATCTCTAGCATCTTTAAATAAAGTTTTCCACCAAAAACTAGATTGTAGTACCTTAAATGCCATTTTTGTTGCACCAAAGTGTCCTCCAACATTCAAGGAATGGCAATTTTTCAAAACATCTTGAGCTTCATCTTGAGGAATGCATCTCTGAATTAACAACACATCTCCTATAAAGCAAAGGTTCCTCCCAATAGTAGAATTTAATATCATGTAAAAATTTCTTCCTTTGTTAATAATCTAACTCATAAGGAAGAATACCATTGATAAGATAGTTAGCAATATCCACAAACCATGGAAGTTCCTTTGATGCCACACTTAATAGATGTTCATTATGAAATGTCTCATTAATTGGCACACCATCATCATTCCTCTTCAATCCATTTTGATCAAGCCTTGATAGGTGATCAGTAATAAGGTTCTCACTTCTATTCTTATCTCTCACTTCCTAGTCAAACTCTTGAAGCATCAAAATCCACCGTAGGAGTCTAGGTTTTGCATATTTCTTATATAAAAGACACTTAAGAGCAACATGGTCTGAATAAACAATCACCTTTTGCCCTATAAGATATGCTCTAAACTTGTTAAATGCATAAACAATAGCAAGCAACTCCTTTTTTGTCGTGGTGTATTTGATATGAGCATCACCAAGTAGTTTGCTATCATAGTAAATCATATAAGGCTTGCCTTCCTTTCTGTAACCAAAAACAACACCCACCGTAAAATTACTTGCATCACATATTATTTTAAATGGCTACTCCCAATTAGGTGGTTGCAAGACAAGTACAGAAATAATAACTCCTTTCAAAGTTTCAAATGCATTAAGACATGCATCATCAAACTCAAAAACAACATCCTTAGCAAGTAACTTACACAATGGATTTGCTATCTTGGAAAATTTTTTAATAAATCTTTGATAGAAACCTGCATGTCCAAGGAAGCTCCTTATATCCTTAACACACTTCGAAGGTGGAAAATTATCAGTTACTTCTATCTTTGCCTTATCAACTTTGATGCCTCTCTTTGAAATTGAATGACCAAGAACAATCCCTTCTTGTGCCATGAAATGACATTTTTCCTAATTCAAGACTAATCCTTGCTCAATACACCTGTCAAGAACTTTAGAGATATTTTATAGACAATTGGAAAATTAGTACCACATACACTAAAATCGTCCATAAAAACCTCTACATAATCATCAAGTAAATCACTAAATATGGAAAACATACATCTTTGGAAAGTTGTAGGTGCATTACATAAACCAAAAGGCATCCGCCTAAAAGCAAAAGTGTTGTGTGGACATGTAAAGGTGGTTTTAGCTTGATCTTCAGGATGAATGGGAATTTGATAAAATCCACTAAGCCCATCCAAATAACAGAAGTAAGAAAAGTTAGCTAGTCTCTCAAGGACTTTATCAATAAAAGGTAATAGGAAATGATCATTCCTAGTTGTTTTATTTAATTTTCTATAGTTAATACACATATGCCATCCCGTGATAGTTCTAGTAGGTATTAATTCATTATATTCATTCTTAATAATGGTTAAGCCTCCCTTCTTTAGAACAACTTGAATGGGGCTTACCCATTTACTATATGATTCCATTATCAATCAACTTAGTTATCTCTTTTCTCACCACTTCCTTGAGAGTGGGGTTTAGCTGCCTTTGACCTTTTATGGAAGGCTTGGAGTTATCCTTTAAAAGAATTCTACACATGTGCACATTAGGACTAATACCTTTTAAATCATTTATAAAGTAACCAATGGCATTTTTATGGTTAAGTAACTCATCACATAAGGCATCAACATTATCACTAGGCAAGGATGAATTCACAATAAAAGGAAATTTAAAGTTAGAGTCAAGAAATGCATATCTTAAATTTGATGGTAAGGGCTTAAGCTCCGCCTTGACTTCTTCACTTAATATAGTAGCTTTTGGTTCATCCTCTCTCCTTAAAGGTTCAAATTTTGACATCCTATGAGAAGGTTGATATGGAGTCACCTCCAAGATTTGCTCATTAACTTCTTACATCATATATGACTCCATAGGGTCTTGCTTCAAACATTCATAAATTACTTCTTCAATGCATTCATCAATAACACCAACAGAATCAATTATACTTGCCACTTCTATTGGTGTTGACTTCATAATCTTCAATACATCAAACTCTATACATTAATTATCCACCTCTAATGTGATCTTTCCTCTCTTCATATCAATAATTGCTCCTACTGTCATAAAAAATGGTCTCCCAAACAAAATTGGGATCTCAAGATCTTCCTCCATCTCCAACACAACAAAGTCAATTGGTATTACAAATTTCCCCACTTTTGTTGGCATATTTTCTAGAATGCCAAGTGGATGTGTGATATATTTGTCTACCATGGAAAGACACATATTGGTAGGTTTAAGTTCTTCTAAATTAAGCCTTTTGCAAATAGAGTAAGGTATAAGGCTAACACTAGAACCAATATCACATAAATCTTTATAAAAATGTGTGCCTCTAATCTCACAAGGAACCAAGATCCTTAAGCTTTGGTGGAGACTTAGAGTACATAGGCTTAGATTCCTCAACAAGAGAAACTAAACCATAATCTTCAAGCTTGCACTTATGGCTAATAATATCCTTTAAAAATTTAATGCAAGCCGACATGTCTCTAATGGCATCCATAAATGGTATAGTGATAGTAGTTTCCTTGAGATAGTTAAGGAATTTGCCAAACTGCTTGTCTAGGTTATACCTTATGAACCTTTAAGGGAAAGGAAGGGTTTTAACATCTACCTTTGGTTCATCATCCTTGGGTGGTATGGCATCTCCCTTATTACCTTTCTTAGCACATTCATCATCATTTTTACTCCTAACATCCACTTCCTCAATCTTTACATCATCTTTATCATCAACCACTTTCTTAGTCTTTTGAGATCCTTTTCAAGCTCTTTACCCCTACACAAAGTAATTGCTTAGCAAGACTCTTTTTGTATATACTCTAGTTGACTAAAAAGCTTTCCCAAAGGTTTATTATTGGAGGAAGAGGCTTGTTGTGCAATTTGGGTCTCAAGGATATGATTATGAGTAGCAAGCTGTTCAAGTTTAGAGTTTAGTTGCTTAAGTTGCTCCTTATTTTGTTTGTTTATGGTCATTTTTTTATTGATAAATTGCTTCATAAGAGTGTTATGGGTAGGTTTAGGATGGGTAGGATTAAAGGTTTGTTGTTTCATAGGAAATCCAAGTGGGTTTTAAGGTTTGTTGTTTGGGTTATAAGGAGGATTTAATTAAGAGGATGGGTTTGACCTGAGAATCCTAGGTGGTTCCTCCATTAGGGGTTATAAGTGTTGGAATTTAGCCCCATTCTATGGTTAAAACCACCTTGCACATAATTCACATCCTCATTTGTACTTTCATTGCATTGAGAGTATGAATAAGCTCCTCCATATGATTCACAAATAGCATTAATGCTTTCTAAGGAATTAATTTGATTTCTACTTACCAAATTGGTAAGAGTATCTACTTTTGTATTCAACATTTTAATTGTATCAAGCTCCAAAACTCCTTTTCCTTTTGCCATAATTGTTTCATCACCGATGTACCCTTGAGATGCAAGTGCTTCAAGCAAAGTAATGGCTTCTCTAGCCATTTTATCCATCCATTTTCCACCAAAAGCCACATTCATAATATTTTTATTCTCGTCCATCAACCCATTATAGAATATTTAAAGAATCATCCAATCCGGCAAGTTATGATGTGGCCATTATATTTGGAGTTCCTTAAACCTCTCCCAAGCTGAATAGATTGTCTCACTTCCATTTTGCTTAAAAGTAGTGATCTTATTACGAAACTTAGTTGTCTTATATGGCAAAAAATATTTATGCAGAAATGCTTGCTTCAATTGGTCCTAGGTTGTGATTGATCCATTTGGCAAGCTAGCAAGCTAAAGTTTTGCTTTATCCCTGACCGAGAATGGAAATAGTCTGAGCCTTATTGCATCATCCGTTACACCATTGATCTTAAAAGTTGCATATATGTTGAGGAAAGTTAATAAGTGGGCATAAGGATCTTCTCCTTATAAGCCTCCAAATTGATTGTTTTGCACCATTTGAATGATACTTGGCTTGATTTCAAAATTGTTTTTAGGAATGGTTGGAGCCATAATCCCACCAAAGCTACCTGAGATGTTAGGCATTATAAATTCAACTAACGTACTTCTTTATGGTTCAGCCATGTTATTCAAATTTGGTTGGTTCACTCTTTTTTGCCTTTGTTCCTTGTGTAAAGTATGTATAGTTAAATCAATCTCAGAATCAAAGTACAGATTATTATCACTAGTACTTCTAGTAAGCATCTTGAAATAAAAACTAACAATAACAAATAAAAATATAAAAACAAAGAAATAAAAATAAAAATAAAAATAAGGTCTAAAACAACCTTTCTCTACCCTAAATTAATAAAGTTTATTTAAAAAAATTCCTTGGCAACAACACCAAAATTTTGAAGCGGGTCAAATTGTATACCCTAGTCTCTAGTACTTAGCATAGAGCAAGTTGGGTGTCGAACACTTAGAAATTTGAACTTTATATTAATTGAATAGATACTTAATTGAAAAGGAAAAGTAATATCAGGATAGTAATAGATAATATAATAAATAAAAAGAATTTAACTTGTTTACTAATTACTAGAAATTCTTAAAAGAAAATTGTAACACAATATATGCATGAGAGAATTTACAATACAAAATTAATAAGAACTTTGAACATAATTATTATACAACATGTTGATTGGAAATTAGTTTATAGTCTTTAAAAGAAATTCTCATTGTCAATTAAAGGTATTTCCTCTAAGTATTTGCATTCATTCTCATGGAAATGCGAAAGTAAAAGAAAATTAATAAATATATTATACTAATTATTATTCCCTTAAGATGAATTCCTTGTCTCCATGTGATATTCAATTCTCAAGTTATTTCAATTATTTATCCACCAAATTACTCTAATTTTCATTGTAAATAGTTTGATTAATAAGTTACATTTGATGATCAAGCAAAGATAACATAATTTGTACTAATTAAAATCAAATCATAAATAACAAAGGATAGAAATATAGTTCTTATTTAATTCTTCATTGTAATTCTCATACGAAGACTTAGCCAAAATACACGATAAAGAAACAACAAGAGAAAATTAAACAAAACATAGAAGGATATTGAGTGAATAAAACCCTTTACTATGTCTTCTAGAATTGCTTGATGTAGAATAATCCTCTCTTACTTCTTGACCTTGTCTTCTTCAAATTAGTCTTTTTAAAACTAGAACTTCTTTTTCAATAATTTCTAAACTAAAATTTAGTAATAATACTTGTTCCTCTTTTTTTAAAACAGAGCCAAACACACATATTTATATGTTTTTAAAGGCTACAGTTTGTGTCTCTTTGAGAGGATTCAAGAATGAAGGGGTATGTTGAAAGGGTGTATTGGTGCTGACTCATCCCTATATGACGACTCGCCACCAATACTCTCTATCACAACTTAGCCCCAAGTGACGAGTTGGTAATCTTTAAGGCTTGGCATATCAAGCTTCTGTGATGAGTCAGCACTAAGTGACAACTTGTCACCAATCATCTCTATCACGACTCATTCCATGGTGACGACTCGACACGCTTTGCTAAATCTCTAACTTGACTTCATAAGCTTCATACTTCATTCTAAACAATCCCAAGTACTTTACATGCATAATTTGAGCCTAAAAACATGTATAAAATACATAATTAATGATAAAAATAAAAGAAATAAAGATAGCACCTGCATAACTAAATAAACACACAAATATAGCTAAAAATCAAATGAAATTAAAACTAAACTACCTTAAAGAAATTTTCATATTTGCATTATATCAGTGTTCAGTCCACATGCTAGGTTTATCTTCTTCTTTTGGACTTACTGTTCCTGAAGACTTACTGAAGTTAGTTCAACATGATGATTGTTATAAAAGGTCCTTTTTTTTGAAAATTTATAAGAACATTCATCACTTTATCATAAGATAGAGTGCACTCAATGAATCTCTCTATTTTTTATTTTCATGACTATCATTTATTTGCCATTTACAAAGGACAGAGATATCGTTAAACATCTTACACTGAAAGTAAATTTTTTACCAAGTGAATAGCTTACTTTCATACCTAATTTTAGGGAGAATTTGCTAAACAAAAATCATTGAATTTGAGCATAAGCATATTGAATTATGAGTATTAAAATAGTTTTTGAGTTATTTTTGTGCTTTTCTTCCTTATTCGAGTTTCCTTGCCTTTATGATATTACTTGGCATGGATACTGTTGGAAAGGTCCTTTGAATTCTCATACTCTTACAAAGCACTGGAGTAAATAGAGTAGCTTTTGATGTGGTCCTCTTTTAGTATTCCTCTGCCTTTCTCGTATTACTCAGTGTGGATACTGCTAGAGGTTTCATGTTAATACTCTTACTCATTTCTGAGCATTGGAGTAAATTATAAATGCTCTTATTTTGATTCTCCTCTTAGTATTCCCCTACCTTTCTTGTATTACTTAGCATGGATACTATCAAGGGATTTTGTACTTGTACTCATTTTTTAGCATTGTATAGATTATATGCACATTTATCATTCAAAAGACTAAAATTATACTCTAAAATTCAAGCAATTTATACTGCAAGTCCATAAATTTTGTTTTTATATATTTTGCCCCTTGTTTGGGTGCAAAGTAAGCATTAGATTGATTAGAATTTATAAACTCTTAACATAAAGTTGTTAACTAAACATCTAAATTCTATGAGGCTAATAAAAAAAGCCATTATAATCAAAGGTCATGAGGTAGTCTTTTCACACATGATCTCGTGAAGTTGATTAATTTACTTTCAATTTATGGATTTTATTATTAAGATTGTGCTTATTTCAGAATCTAAGGAAATAAGGTTACTTCCCTCGATTATTTTGATGAGTGTTTGGCAAATTATTTATTATAAAAGGTGATACTCTAATGAATAATTAGCATTTGCAATCTTGCTCGATCTTACTAATGTACCATTTCCTTCCCCCTTCTTCATTCTCTTTTATTTTTCCTGCATAAAATACCATAAGTTAGTATTATTTATTTGCAAGTGAAGAGATTTTCTCAAAATGCAATATTATGCTTTTGCATTCTTCCCTTTTGATTGTAATAATGATATCTCTAATCATAGGGTCATGATACTCCACCATTAAAGTTATGGCTTTGGGCTGCATTTGGATTTTGTATCATTCTATTGATGCTATGGTAGAGGGCTTCATTCCTCTTATTGACATCTCTTGAAAAAAAAGGTTTAGGAGTTAGAGGTCTTGTTTTATGATCAAATAATTTTTCAGAGTGCATTCATTTTAAGTTTTGAGTGCATTCTTCCCTTTTAGGGTTAATGAATGTATCACTTGTATATTGGACCTTCTTATTAGGAATTAATAGAGGTGTTTCAAGGATTTGATTCTTTGTCTTTGCTTGAGTGTTCTCATGGCTATCAGAGATATAGTCAGGAGCATCTATTGGAGCATATTCCTGTTGATCCATCTGAGGTATGCATGTCTTTTGTTACTCTTTATGTTTTTGACTATCTTTTGCATTCACAGTTCATGGAAGTAGGTATTCCTTTTATTGAGACTCCAGGTGATGCTTCAAAAGAGGCTACAGAGATGAGTCTAAAGAGCTTGAGCCTCCTACCCATCCTCCTAAGGTTGCCAGGGTGATGCTTTTGCAAGTATCATTGTCGATGATATTCCCTTACTCGATGGGCGTATAATTTATTGGGCTCCTATAGTCTAGAGTCTTGTTAAGCACTAGGTTCACCTTGATAATGTTGTTGTTCCTATTTTACTTTTTTATATGCTTCATATATGAATACTTTGACTACTTTCCTGCACTTTTACAATACTAACTTTGAATGTTAGTAGGAGAGTATTTGTACAATCTTGACTTAGCCTAAAGACTTGTATTATGCAAAGCAGGTATTTCATAAAAGATGTATGCAAGTGTATGCATGTTATGTATGATATGCATTATTCTAATAGGTCTTTTGTTTGGAACAAAGTTATGTTGCTAATATTAGAGTGTAAGAATGAGATGCTTTATCAATAACTTGTAGGTTTAAACATTGAATGCTTTGCTGTTGGTACTTCTAATGTCAGAGATTCTGATACAGTTCATCAGACTGATGACTAGGCCATAGTCTATGGCTTTACACTAGAGCTTATGATTGACCGATGCAATATTGAACTTTTCTTTTTTGTTATTGCTTTTGTTGTATAATAATTGATGTATTTTTATGCTTGTAGTTTACTTTTTTTTGTCCTGAGATCTTTTATACTGGCTCTTATACTATAGTGTTCCATCTTCACTCCTTGAATGTAGACTTACTATTCTATAATTTGCCCCCAGTTTCATTATGAATTCATTCATGCTATTCTTCAAGAGACTCAATTCATTCATTGATTTTTTTATCCTTTGACTTACTAACCCTATTAGTTGCAATCTCATGCATTGAAGATGCAGAGAAGTGGGTGAACTGACTGAAGAGAGTTCATGAACTTAAAATCAACTAGACATGCTCTTTGAAGAACTCTTAAGCAAAATATGAGGCTTAATGTTGATCCAATGATTGATGATAGTTTTAAGGTATGGGTTACAATGCAAGTTATTGAGCCACCTAAATTGTTTATGTATAAGAGGACACTAGACTTACAAAAAAATCACAAAGTGGTGGAAAAATGGAAAACATAACTAAATAGTGATATGAAAACTCTAATTTAGCTTTCATTATGTGTTATGTTTCCATTTAGATACTTATGCAGTATGATAAAGACGAATATACGATATTTGAACAAAAATTTCAAATTCAAATTTACTCATTCATTAGTACAAAAATGAGAACATTCATTACATCACGTGATACAACTCCTATTATCAATTAAACCTAACATTTTTCATTTATTTTTGCCTGATTGTCCTTTTTTTCTTTCTTTTTTCTCTTTGTTTTCACTTTTCCTTTTCCTTAAATTTTCTATCCTTAGAAGTTACATCATGTGATATATGAATGTTCTTTGATTTTGCATTTGTTCCCATGGTAAATGAATCTAATTGAATTGAATTTATGTCAAACATGCAGATACAATCAATATCATAATGCACAATACCATTAGGATGACAATACATAAGTAAGCATGATTAGAATCCATATCATCGATCATTAAAACAAAATATGTTCTAAAGAAACTAAAATTTTATTCAAAGAAAACATTCTTTTAATTCCAAAATGACCCCTAAAATAATTTAAACTTTTTAATTAGGTCCTTAAAGAAAAAATTATAGTTAAAGTCCTTAAAAAACTATAATTAAGCCCTGAAATTCAAAAATCAATATCCATAGATCTATTTATAATAAATTTTCATTATTGGAGTCCTCTGTCACATTCACACTCAATTATCCTGAAATTGGGTGCTTACACCAACCCATTGGTTCTAAGACCACTTAAAACAGGGATACCTTTAACCTTATATTTGGCCATAAAAGGAAATGCAATTGGTGCAATGTTAGCCTAAGAGGGAGAAATGAAATCAAAACACGCAATCTACTACTTAAGCAAGAAGATGATGTCGTGTGAGGAGAAGTACACCCAAGTTGAACAGAAATGTCTAGCAATGGTATAGGCAATAAAGAAACTTAGACATTACTTTCAGTCCTATAGAATTCAAGTTATGTCTAAAATGGACCTAATGAAGTACCTCTACGAAGCTCCCTCTTTAGTGGGAAAACTTGCTAGGTGGTTCATGCTGCTAACAAAATTCAATGTGTAGTATCAACTAAGAAGGTAACAAAATGAAGAACAGTGGCTAAATTTCTAGCTCTCACCCCCATTCTAAACTTAGAAGAAATCTAAGTAGACTTCCTAGATGACCTTAGTTCAACCATGGAAATTCAAGGATGGCGAATGTACTTTGATGGAGCGGTCAATCAGTTTAGTGCAGGAGTCAGTGTCATATTACAATCCTTAGAAGGTGACATAGTACCAATAGCCAAAAAGCTAGAATTTAGATTCATAAATAATAAAGCATAATATGAGGCATACGCACTTAAAATAGAAGCACTAATATCCTTTGATGTTACAAAAATCAAAATCTTCAGAGATTCCATGCTAGTAATCAACCATGCCATGGAAGAGTGGGAATTGAAAGAGCAACACTTAAAGCCTTACCTGGATCACTTGAGGCTACTTACCATGTCCTTCTAAAAATGTAGATTCATTTATCTCCTTAGGAATCATAATCACATGGTAGATGCACTTGCTTCCTTAGCATCAGTATGGGAGGGACCATCCAAAATGCCCATGAAGCCTTTAATCCTATTCATATCGGGATAACCTGTCATAAGAACTATAGAATAGCGAAGAAAAAAATTGAAAAACCATGATTCTATGACATCCAGAGATATCTAAAGGAATGAGCCTATCCTGATCAAGTAGACGAAAGAGACAAAGCAATATTCGATGATTAGCATAAAAATTCATACCACACTAGGGTGTGATATATAGAAGAACCTTGGACAGTTTACAACTTCAATATCTAGATGAAACTGAGGCTACAAGAGTAATTTAAGAAGTACACAAGGGTGTTTTTGGTTCACACATTAATGGAGCAATCCTAGCTAAGAAGCTAATTAGATAACGATTCTTTTAGATAATGATAATGGAAGACTGTATCAAATTTATAAAGAAATGCCACAAGTGTTAGATCTATGGGAATGTCAACCAGCTTCCCCAAATAGAATTTCACTACATCTCCTCTCCATGGCCCTTCTTAATATGGTAACTAAATATAATTGGGGAAATCCACCTGACAGCCTCGAACAGACATAAGTTCATCTTAGTGGCAGTGGATTACTTTATAAAGTGGGTCGAAGTAGAATTATTCACAAGGATAAGAGCCACACAAGTGGCCAAATTCATCAAAAGAAATATGATCTATCGATATGGGATCCCTTATCAAATAATCTCTAACAACGGTGTCCAATTCTAAGGGGAAGTTAGAGAGCTGCTAAGGAGTTATAAGGTGGAACATCACAAATCTTCTCCTTACTAACCATAAAAAAATGGGGCCATTGAAGCTGCAAATAAGAACATCAAGAAGATTTTGTCAAAAATGACTCAGACTTATGGAGATAGGGTAGATAGATTGCCATATGCCTTATGGGGTATTGAACAACAATTAGAACTTCAACTAGAGCAACTCCGTTCTTGTTACTATACAGATCAAAAGCAGTAGTTTTAGTTGAAACAGAAATCAAGTCTCTTTTGGTTGCGATCGAATCTGAATTGCCAGAAGTATAATGGGCTTAATAGAGGCATGATAATCTCAACCTCTTGGACAGTCAAAGGCTTAAGGCTCTATACCACACACAGTTGTATCAAGCTCGGCTAGCCAAATCCTTTAACAAGAAAGTGAAACACAAGTGTGTGAAAGTAGGAGACTAAGTGTTAAAGAAAATAAGGCAAGGCCCATACTTGGACAAACATGTCTTATCAAAAGGAGCAGTTAATCTAATGGATTATAAAGGCAATGAATTCTCTGAACCTGTTAATATAGACCGCTTGAAAAAGTACTATATCTAAGGCATAAATAAATCCTGCTGAGTTGAAAACCTAAAAACAATAGCTTAGGCAAAAGTTAGGGTCTTCCTATTAGGTTGGAAAGAGAGAAAACACTTAACTAGAAAACCTAAGAATGCTAGTTAAGGACAGGGGTAACCTCATGTTCAAAATTTGTATGAATGCACTTGTGCTTTTCTTAAATGACTTCAACAAAATAAGAATGATTGCCAATTTATGCAAAATGCCTTTGAAAAATGCAACACTTTTTATCATCATGAATCACATTAAGCATGCTTTGCATTTTCTTTCATTACTTGACCAAAGTTCTTAACTCTCTCTTTAAGATCAGCCATTATCATCAAAGCCTAAAAAAAGCCCAGCTAGGTGTGAAGAGCTCTGAGAGGAGACACCATAGGAAAAAAGGGAAGAAAAATAAAACTCAACTAAATGTGAAAAATTGTTAAAAGGAGAAGCCTTAGGCAAAAAAAGGAAAAATAAAAGAAGTAGGTAAGAGCAATGGCAAACATCATTAATGATATATAACAAGAAGCATATACAGTCATTACCATATAAGTATTATATAGAACATGCAGGATAAATGCCTAGATATAATAGAAGAGTCCATAACCTAAGGAAGATGATACAATAAAGCAAACCGTAAGCCAAAATTCATACACCTAGCTCCTAAAATAACTACATCGATTGTGGTTACCATCAAAATAAAGTACCAATCCTGCTCAAGCATTTCCCTCATTTGATCTGGGCTCATCATCGTTCATGGAAAAGGATGATAGTTATGACTCTAACTCACCAATACGATCACGATACACTATGCACGCTTGCTCCCATTCATGGCTAGCATTATGGTATTTAGCTTGCATGACATACTGCAAATCATACATGCATACATAAAAATGTGCATAAAATAAACAGGTATAATAAAGAAGGCATACCCTTTGAGTGGTTGTAAAATCTAAAAACCGTTGATGTGCACTCCTTGCAATGGTATACTAGTACTGACTAGAGGAGACGGGAAACTAAAAAAGTGAGAAAATAAGTCAATCACCACTCACCAAATAAATGAAACAAAGACAAAATAAGTGAAATTAAACATGAACATGGGTAGTGTCAGGAGGAGCAACACCTGACTGAGGAAAGACAAGGTAAGGCAAATTAAAATGCACTACTCTACCAAAGATATTTGTCATAAGAAAAGCCAAGGATGGTTGAACCATATAGTCCCCAAAAATTGTACTACCAGAAGCTATATCGCTAGCATAGGCAGTCACCTCAGTACGGAATGTGCCCTCATTCTCCTCAAAATGGGACCTAGATCTCTTCTGATGAGATCCTTGCCACTACAAATAACCTCTCATAACTCATGTCAACTATAATTTATTACTAATAAAGTTTGTTACATGCTTGTATAAAATAGGAATAAAAGCCTACTAGATCAGAGGAAGCAACTCTCGATGATCCACGTGGTGTCCCAGTCCTTGAATCTAAAGGATAAGATGCATCTGTCTGAGGAGGTCAAGGTGGAGGAAAAGTGCCACTAGCCACAACGTCAATCAGTTGAGGGATCAACACATCAACATAAGGCAAGCCCGCACCCTCTAAGAGACTCTCAAAGGAGCATCCCATTATAGTAGTAGCAAGCTTGTCACCACTAAGCTCATGGCCCCATAATATGTCACGAGGGCGAGGAATAGAGACTCTCCTCACAATTGGACCATCCCACCAATGATGGACTCACTCACCTAAATACCACACTCTACTAGTAAGGTCAGAGAGCAACACTCTTTCTCCATCAGCTGCCATGCAGTCACCATCTCTACTATCCAATGTGACCTCACCACCTACTAATGAAGGAAGAACTACTCAAAAGGCAAGAGGAAATAAAGAATCTCTAAAAGAGAAACAACTAATACAATAAGAGTCAGGCATACCTAATCAGGGGATAACTTGCCCATCTAGTCCTGAGCCATTGTGCAATCCTCAATCAAATCAGTAGTCCTCTTGATCCAACAAGAATAACAAGGAAAGTCATCCTCTAAGAAATGCTCGATGGCCGGGTAAGGGAGAACCTCAAACTCATAAGCCTATATCTATTAGAACTAGGAAGTCAGAAATAACAAATAAAAGACAAAAGAGCAAAAAGAATAAGCACGAGAAATCCTACTCACATCTAGCATGAACAAGCATCCATTGATACTCAAACTACCTTGACATGCTGCATCAAGGCCCAAGTACATATGGGCAAAAGACGCAGTACCCTAACAATACCTTGATAAGCCATCCATATCCCTTAAAACAAGCAGCAATCGTAGACTACCCATACCCAAAGTGTTCAGGAAGATGATAACACTCAATAAATAGAATAAAAAGTAGTGAGCCAACTGCTCTACTAAAACAAGACCGTCATCATACATCATTTGCATAGATGAAAAAAAACTTAGTGTAACGAGTGAGGTACAGGCAACCAGACTTCATAGGAGTGGCCACCCTAAGTAACTCCATGGTTAGGCGCCTCCTCACCACCACAGAAGAGCACTCCTCCTCACTAAAGGGAATGGGCTCTCCAGAAAAGCTCAAGCCTCTAATGCAGCAAAGTCCAAAGGAGTGATGGTCATCTCCCTAACATGCAAATGGAAAGTATACGCCGTGTCCATCCAGTGCACTATCAGTGCATATATAGCAATCTGATTTAATGCATACGAGTCATAAGATAGTGCAGCAACAACCTCATCAAAGCCCTTCCTCGTAATCATCTACTTCATGCACAATGGAAGACCCTGATAATACATGCTGACCCTATTGAAACTACCAAGTGGCACAGTAATGGACATATGAGGCTATAAATAATAGGCATACTATCAAACATTTTCATAATTAATAAATACTAACACATCCTTTTTTTTCTTTTTCTATTTAATAAGAATAATAAAAAAAGCTAAAAAGAAAAGATCATGGAAAGCATTAGCAGATAATCATAATAAGAAAATAAAGCAAGAGCTATCAACATTCACAATAAAGTTATGACTTAACAGACAATTACAATAAGTACTATAGAGCTATAACTACAATAACCTTATATAGAAAGGAAACTAATTAATAAGCTTTAGAATGACATATTTGGTGATGATGATGAGCCCAAGCATGAGTTTTTAAACCACAAACCACAGGAATCAGGTCTCCTTAAGAAAGCCTAGACAATTGAGGACCTTAAGTGCCAGACAAACCTTTAATACTAGTCCTTGCAATGTAAGTCCTAACTATAGTGGCCTCTGTGAAGTTACCCTCCACATCCAAAAAGATATCCTCTAAACCCTCCAAAATGTTAGGAAACTCCATCTTATGCAAAGAAAAATAATTTGCAGAAGCAAAAACACAAAGTAAAAAATACCTGAAACTTAAAAAGGGTCAAGAAAAGATAAAAAAAAAACTCAGAGAAAGCCAGAAAAGCTTCCTTAAACCTAAAAAATGCATTTCTTAAGTTGAATAAAGAGGGGGAGGCATATGGCCATGCGCTATACATGTGCAGCCATGCATACTTCCCCCCCTCCATGTGCTCCTGTACAGTTGTACACACACTTCGAGACTTTGCACACTCATTTCTCTAGTCCTAAACCTCCATTTGAACATAAGACATGCACTGAACCCACAAAAAAGTACACTAATGAGGACTACATATGTCTAAAGACACCATGTGCAGCCTTACCACTTTTACAAACTTAGCACCTCTCAAAAGAAGAAAATAAGGAAGAATCATTGAAAGCATATCTTGCTTGAAATCATCAAAATAACATCTACAACATAAGAAGTAATGATATCATCATTACTGCATCATCACTAAATAAGAATAAAAGAAAAAGGACATATTACATCAATCATAATGATCATAACAATATGTTCACCTGACACTTGAAGAGGTTATAGTTGCATGATTATGTTCTCTTGACACCTGAAGAGGTTATAGTGGCATCATTTATCTTTTCTCTTAACACCCAAAGAGGTTATAGTGGCATGATTCTGTTTTCTTGACACCCAAAAAGGTTATAATGGCATGATTCTATTTGCCTGACACCCGAAGAGGTTATAGTGGCATGATTTTATTCATTTGACACCTGAAGAGGTTATAATGGCAGTATTTATCTTTTTGGTTAACACCTGAAGAGGTTATAGTTGAAATATTTATTTGTTCACCTAACACTTGAAGAGGTTATAGTGACATGATTTTGTTTTCCTAACACTTAAAGAGGTTATAGTGGCAGGATTTATCTATTTGCTTGACATCCGAAGAGGTTATAGTGGCAGTCTATTCACCTGACAACTGAAGAGGTTATAGTGGCAGTCTATTCGCCTGACAGCTGAAGAGGTTATAGTGGTAGTTTTTATTTGTTCACCTGACACCTGAAGAGGTTATAGTGGCAGTATTTATCTATTCACCTGACACCTGAGAAGGTTATAGTGGCAGTATCCTAACAATCGAATCACAATAACATAGCACTCAGGTAAGTATCTCTCTCTTCAGAAATAATTTTTTACATCTTTGCATTTTCTTCACGTGTATTGACACTAGCACTAAGTGGCTATATAACACATGCGAAGCAGGGGGCAGCTATCATATCTCAAATTGGTTTGTCCCCAAAAAGGTCCAATGATGAAATGAACCTCTAAGATGACTAAAGTTTGATTGTTCGTAACACCTCTGAAGTGTGCAACCTTAAAAAACTAACCAACCCCACCAGTGTGCAAAATCAATCATCAAGCCATTAAGTTATGCTTTGACCTTACAAAATACAAATTACTAGAACAATGAGAAGCTTATTTCAAGAATTCCTTTCTCGGAACACTCAGCGTGTTAGGTCGGTGTTTATTTTGTTAGATTGGGACCGAACTTTGTGAAAAAATAAAAATGAATTTTGATAAAACATACTTTGAAAACACATTTGGAAGGCTCCAAAACCTCCAAAAGTGGTCCTATAATGGTCCAACACAACCCAAGGATTAGTGCATGTCACTTAGAAGTGCGCATAACGCCATAAATATTCTTAAGTGTCATATGCTAAAATTGAGGCTAAATTTGATAAAATGGACTTTAGAAACGTGTTCAGAAGGCCCAAATTCCTTGGGAACCAACCTCAAAAAAGCATGTGTAAGCCCCAGTTGGAGCGCATAATATGCAAAATAGCACATGAGCACATACATGCATGTGTGGCCACTCGATAAGCACATGACTAGGCACCAGCGCACGACCACGCGCACTTTACGTGGCCATGTGCTCCATCCTAGGGACTTGCTTGGCCACACCTATGGCCCCTACTCCACACATTTTTCACTATAAATAAACACCTCCGCACCCCCATTTTGAGGGGGGAGCAAGTGGAAACACACACACTAAAAAATATGTGCAATCAAAGGTGTTGGAAAGCCCTTTCTAGATAATTTTTACTCTCCCACTGCTTTTTTAGGTGATTAGATCTCTTTTCCACCAAACAAATCCTAATCTTTGTTAAAGCACACTTTAAAGGTATATAAACTAGCATCATTCTATTGTCATTTTGAACCCCTCGATAATGAAAGCTTAATAATCCCTTGAAGCTAAAGCTACAAAACCCACACAAGCTTAATCGAATCTGGGGACCACATAATCATTTTGGCATATTTATTTTATCGCATTGCATTTTATTTTATGGTCGCTAGCATTTAGGAATATTGTTATTCTTTTGTGATGAGACTGGCAATTATGCTCATTTCATATCATCATTATGCATCCTCTAGTTCTGAAACATGAAATCACATCGTAAATATCAATAATGTGAAAAGTTCATATCTCGAAATAGAGTCATCATGTTTCTGGTCTAATGATGACATCATGCATCCCCTATTTTATCATTATATATCATCATGGCATAAATAATCACTATGAACATACACTATCCTCTACATTTTGCTTACTCTTTTAAGTGATCGATTGTCCATTGTTTATCCCATTGTCCATTGATCGAGCAAGTTGTGTGAATGGTCATATTTATCTTGTATATTCAACATATCTAAATTAGATTTTCTTTTCTATGATCCCTTTTTTTTCTTTTATATGTATTTTATTAGGAAAGTGATTTAATAGTAATATCTTTAATTTTATTATCTTCCACTATCTAATGAATTGTGTGAATTCTATACAAACTGTCATTACCAAAACTAAGATTTTGTTATTTCTATATATCAAATATCGTATAATGAGAAATAGTAAAAAAAAAAGTATATGCAATCTCCTGAACTCAAAAATCTCTACTAGGGGCAATACTTGTTGGGTAACCCAATGTTGTCCCTTTCTTTTCCCGATTTTCTAAAAATCAGGTGGCGACTCCATAAAATCAAAAAAGTGTCTCATTCCTCCCGAGACTAATCATTTTTCCTTATTTGGTAAAGTTTCCATATCCCTTGGAAACAAAAAGAGAAGACCCTTACATAACCAATTCGCCTCGAAACCAAAAATAAGAAAGGTCGCTCACAATCTCTTAATGGAGTTGGGCTAAGTCATTGGGCCAACTCTTGACCCAAAGCCCATTCCATCAAACAAGTGGACTTAAATAAGGTAAATGAGCTTTGTCAATCACTTGGTTTAATCTTTAGTCCAAAACTCTTTGGGACTAAGTCCATAACACTTGGGCCATTAATCCAAGTAAATATGAAACAACATATATCCATTATTAATTTAATATCTCATATTAATTAAGCATAAATTAATAATTAAATATTTTGTTAAAATTAGATTTCATGATATGCTAGAATCATTGCTTTAAGCGAAAATCCAATTTCATTAATCTTCATTAATTGATTAAACTTTTTAATCAATAATTAGATTAATATATAGAGATTTGGTAAGACCTTTAAGGTGTGACTTACTAGATCCATGTCTAATTAGCAATAAGAAGATAATATCACACTTGATATTATTTGAAACTCCTTTCAAGTCTAAATGTGAAAATCCCAATTATTCATATTTAGTTCTCATAAGTTATAAGTGACCCCTAGCATCAATATCACAACTACCCAATTAAATATGAATGTATTCATTAATTCACATAAAACCTTTTAGTCATAATTACTATGCATTAAAATCCCTTCATTTGAAGATCCCAACATAGCCTAGAGTCAAGGATAAGTCAAACTCTAATAGTTATATAATATTACTTCATCTCAAGTTCTATCTCTTAATAAAAACACAACAAATACTAGAAACTCTTTCTAGCACTAAAACTCTTTTAGATTGTTATGTTTGTCCTGACTAGGAACTCTTTCATCAAGAAAAGACTTAAACAGCATAAGATCTTATCTCAGTTCACTCTAGGTAATGAATCCCATTTTGGTCGAACACTCATCCCTACATTTAACTTACTAAAGCCACCATATGCCATATACCGATGTGTGAATAACGTAAGTATGTAAGCGGTAACAAACTTTAACCACTCAAATGTGGATGACCATGTCATCTCAGGTTAAAGGACTATATGTACCATTATGACCTACATTATAATCATTGACAATAAGTGAATATCCTTGCGATCACATATCTAGCATCACTATTTGATCCACCCATCACATGAGTATCCATTTGTCTATTCTAATATCTTATATCAAGTAGCATCAGATTCACTACCTCCTACTAGTATCACATACTAATCAAGGAAAATAGGCAGAGGTGATAGTCTAATTAATATTACCTAAATATTAATTATACGACTATAAACATTTTATAGCATATGTATTGAATAAGTTTATAACTCATATTATCAACTCTTGATAATAAACATATTTAACATGATACTCAAGGGTAAATACTCAAATAAATAAACATTTTATTTAAATGAATATTATATTTCCATTTGGGATAATTTACAATATTATACATTACTAGAATGGCACTAGGGAACATCTATGCTAATAGTCACATGCTAACTTTACCATATGAAGTAAAAGACTAAAATGACCTTATTTTTTTTACATTTTAAGAAAAAAATGACCTCTATAAAAGACAAAATTAATATACTTAGACAAAGTTAAATTCATTCAAAAATAACCTCTCTAAATGTGAAGTTTCATTCAAAATAAAGATTTGGGTACTAGGGTTAGCTAACTGAAAAGTTTCGTTGTAAGGGTTAGCTTTATAAAATGTAAGTTCTTGGAAGGTATTATTGACATGACAACTATGTGAAGCAAAAAATTGAAAGTTGAAATTTTAGAATTAGTAAGTTGTTTATTAGAGAAATTCTTACTTTACTTTTGAAAATAATTTTTTTTTATGTTAAAGTGGATGTCTTTTTAATTAGTCCTACAATGTATTAAGTGTTTACTTTACAAGACAATACATGTTAACAAATATTTTTATTATATTTTATCATAACTGTGATTTGTTTGTTCTTGCATGTTGAGAAAAAGAAATAATCTAATTTTTTTAATATCTTATTATGTCAGAATGGAAGAGCATATGGTACTTTTAAGTGAAAACAATGGGGGCAAAGTGGTTATTTGGAAGGGTGTAAGTAGTAAAGGACATTACATGCTATAACCCAAATTTTTATAAACTACAAAATTAAATTTCTAGAATTTATAGTGTTAATAATTATTTTGTTAAATTATTATATTTGATTATTAGTGAAATTAAATTTGAATTTTGGTGTTGAATATTATTCTAATATTATTATTTATGTAAATTATTGATTTAGTGTATTTGGAATACTTTAATAAATATTTAATAATTATTATAGTATATTTTAATATATTATGTGGATGAAAAATAAGGTGAGAAAATATTTTATTTTTAAAATAATAAAATTTTGTCATTTTGTACTTTAAAAAATGGGCCCCCCACTTGCAGTACCTGATTTGTCTCCCCCTCCCCCCCCACCTCCTCTTCTTCTTCTTCTTCTTCTTGATCATCACCATCACCGTCTGTTGCTTTTTCTCTTTCCTCTCAATTTCAAATAATTGGCCCAAACTTCTTCCCCTTGCCAGTGATGTTTCCAGCCACCTCAGGTCGAGCTTGATAACTCGTTCTCTTTGTCTCGGAGTGGGCTTCATTTCCCCTCAATCAATTTTGGTTTTTAACTCTGGTAAGTCTCTCAATTTTATGAAATTGTGTTTAGGCTAATTTTAATTAATTTGTGAAACTGAGTATAAATTAGTTTGATTTATGTTAAATTGACTTTAGATTAGTGTTCTAGAGGTTATGAGATTTCCAAATATGTGTTTAGATTTAATTTTGGAGATTATTTTCGAAATGGCACTATTCTGGGATTGGATTACTATTCCGGCACTATTATGAGCTCGGGAAGATTATATTTTTAGTAAATTCTACTAATTATTTTGAGCAAATTTTGTGAAGGAAGCTTGTTGAAATTATGTGTAGAATTGTTATTCTGAGTTGTTGAATGTTTATGTGAAAAATGAATTTTTGGAAAAATTAGTATAAATTAGTAATTTTTATATTTTAGTTGAAATTATTATTAATTATTATGTTTTAGACAATTTTTTTTAATAATAAATAGTATTAAAATATTTTTTATAATTTATTTCCTAATTTTACCTGACTATTAGTGATTTTTGGAAAAATATATGAATAATAATTTTATTTATTATTTTTAAGTTGAAATGAGTTTTTGATTATTTTTATTATATATTTTAGCAATTTAAATAATTAATTGTAATTAATGCTATTTAATTGCAAATTATAAAAGGGTTTTATTAATATAATTTAATTACAAATTATGATTCTGTTATTTATTTTGGAAATAAATATCTTTTGTACTTTTATTATGTAAATAAATTGATTTGTGATATTTAAATGAATTTTTATGATTTTTGGTGAATTATTGAGATCTATATTATCTTTTTAATAGTAAATTATGTTGGTTCTCGGTTGGGCAATAATTGTAGTTCTGGAACCCAACCCGAGAAGTTGAATTTTATGGATATTTTGAAGTATGTTTGCGTGTAGGATCGACTATACTTTTGTAAAGGGATGTCTAATTTATAAAGGAGACTGTCAAAGTTTTAGTAGATTTCTCATAAAATATGACATCGGGTTGGTCCTAAGTTTTGAGTTTTAGATCAAGTCGTTCTTTAAAAATCTAGAAAGTATAAATTAGGAAATTATTTCTAATTATTTATTATTATTATTTTTCCTTAGCTACACCGCGAGCTAGGCCTACTGGACCAGACCAGCCAAACCAGAGTAGAGGAGCACAATAGAACTGAGCTATTTTTATATGTATGCATGACATATAGAGATCATTGTTAGCACCCATATTTTGATAATATGAATTTAATATATTAGTTTGCTTCAAGTTTTATTTATTTATTAATTATTATTATCATTATCACATATGCACACACACACACACATACACACATATATATATTTTTGTAATTTGGGTGCTTTACATATTTAATATGATTTCATTTATTTAATTATTTTTTATAAAATATTTTGGAGGATAGCCGTAGAATGTACTACCTAATGGGCTACACTAGAACTGTGTGCGCACCGATACGTTAAAATGCTAGGATTGCTATTATGGAATTTATGATTTGAAATATGGATTATCTATATTCATAAGGTTTATTGAGAGGTATAACTACTGTAGCTCGGTTGATCAGAAACGGTCTTGGGGCTAGTCATTCAAACAACCTGACTAATGTAGCTCGGTTGACTTAGTGTCTCAAGCCAGTCATGCCGGCAGTGAGACTATGGGAGCTCGGTTGACTTAGTGTCTCAAGCCAGTCATGCCGATAGTGAGACTACAGTAGCTCGATTGACTCAGTGTCTTGGGGCCAATATATTATCAAATTTAAGAAGGGAAATAATTTTAGATTTAAGTGAGCCTATTGGCCAATGAGGCTCAATAATTGAGGTTGCGAAAAATTTTAAGGTTCTGCTTCAATCCTCCAATAAAATAAAATTTGAATAATGTTTTCAAGCATCTATATAAACTGTGTGTATACATTATGTAAATATAGATATACTTATTGATGCTTATGTATACATGCATTAAGTTACATGCCTATATATAATAATGATTCACTCAATGAGGTCTGATCCCCCTCAACTATTTTTTTTAGGATTCTTCACTGAGTTCTTTCTTTCTCGGCTGATTTATGTAAACTTTGAACTTTTATCTCTCTGTATTATTAGATGTTGTAGTAGTAGCATATTTTGGTTGTAGTATGTTTGAATGTTATGAGTTGTACTATTGATCTGAAGTATTGTAAATGACCTTAATTTGATATTATCTATGAAATTTTAATATGATGTTTTTATTTATGAAAGATATTGATTATGCATTAAAATTTTTTATTCCTTTATATTATTTAAAGTTTTAATTATGAGGTATTTTTATGGTATGAGTTTTTATTTTAAGGCTTGCTACACTTTCCAGATTCATATGAATTTCTAGTCATGACTCCTAGGTTTGGGTCGTGACATTACAAGTAAGTTTTTTTGTCCTTACTAGACTAGAAAATGCAATATGGGAGTTATTGGTTAATAGAATTAGATGTTAAAGTCCATTTTAAAAAACCCAAAAAAACTTATGTCCATTGGTTTGATGTTGTTATGTGATGAAACTAATTATATTTTTACAAAGCTACTAAAAAATATATAAAAAAAATTTGAGTTATATATTGAGCATGAAGTTGGAACAACAGTGGAAGATGAACTAGATGTTAAAGGTAAATCTATGGTGGTTTAAGAATTAAGCAGATGAGTTAATGTTGAAGACGAAGTTACAGATGGCAGCAAAGCCACTAAACCCTCTCTACTAGATGGAATAAAAGTTATATTGGGGACTTTGAACAATGTCCAACTAGATGAGCTTATTTTAGATGAAATATTAGGTAGCATCTCAAAAGATGTATTGGAGGGGGGGGGGGGTAAAAAAATAGGGACAAAAGCATGACAAGTACAAGATTATGAAATTGTAGTTGAAGAAGAAGATGCAAATGATAAAAGATTAGCTACGATCATATTGAGAACATTGAAGAGTTAGGTGAAAAAAATGATGAAAAAGTCTTAAATGATTATGAATGGCTATCAAATAATGATGATGAGGAGTTTTCATAATGCTATAAGAGCTTTGAAAAATTTTTACAAGAAAAGTACTAGAGTTTTTATGCACTAAGGTGGGTTCGAGTCGTGCTAGATTTGACTTTTCATTTTGAGGGTCTATATCGGGACAAGATCAGTGTGATGTTAGGGCACACAAGGCTAACGATGATCATTTATCGGATCTTATTGATGTGGGAGGGTTTGCCTGAATAGACGTTGTAAATTAGAGTCACCACTTGACTATGTTGGGAGAAAGTGAATTAAGAACTCACTTTCCTAAATAGAGATTCTAGGTTTGGGGTTAGGAGTTACTTATCCTATTTCTTATCATACATTTCTTAATTACCCATTACTTAACCCTAGTTTTTGTTTTAATGATGCATCTACCACATTTGATTGTTAGTCAATTTAAATTATATTGGAATGAATGTGGGATTATTGGATTTGGTGCGCATACATAAGAAAATAAATGAACATTCATTATCAACATCAATTAACAAATAATGATGCAAACAAGTAGTACATAGCACACAAGCATGCAAGAAATAATAAAATAAACAAAATAAACACACAAATAAACAAAATAAAAAATAAAAAAAAGAAATGGGCAAAGGGATTAAAGATTACAACACTTGAAAGATAGCCTATTCTAATGAACACATCCAAATTTGAAAAAAAATAAAATGAAATCGGGATTAAGGATTACATTGCTTTGGAAATTCCTTATTCTATTAATTACATCAAAATAGAAAATAAAATAAAAGCGAAAAATCCTATTCTAACCTACAAAACAAAGGTTAACTTTCACACACATGCAAGCATTCATCACATTTATAGCAATTTTATATTTTTCATTCATCCATAATTGAAATAACATAAGTAATTAAACAAGTAAGTAAGCAAGGATGCTAATGAAAATGCATGAAGCAAGATTTTAGAATTTAAGTATTTTGGTGCAAAGTTACCATTTTTATTATAAAAAAAAAAAAAGAATTTCATGACAAGAGAATATAAAATTTTATTAAGAAAGTAATAAAAAGTAATACAAATAACAAAAATACATATAAAATAATGGCAATGATAAAAAATATTATTTTCACCATAAAAATGTGGACTTTATGATAAAAATAATAGATTTATCAAATAAAACAACAGAAGCAATAAAAATGGCAAAAATAATAAAAAAAAAGCACATAGAATATTAAAATAATAAAAAGTATCATTCTTACCATACAAATGTCAAATTTACGATAAAAATGGCAAATTTGTTAAGAAAGACAATAAGGATAATAATAACAATAAAAGTGCGAATAAATTATGCAAATATGAACTTTATGATAAAAATAATAAATTTATCAAAGAAGACAACAAAAATAATAAAAATAATAAAAATACAATAAATGCAATAAAAATAATAAAATAAATGCAGAATTAAAATGATAAAAGTGATAAAAATGGCATTTTTACCATAAAAACATAAACTTTATGATAAAAATGGCTAATTTATCAAGAAAATGCATAAAAATAACAAAAATGATAAAAATGCAAAAGAAAATGATAAAAATAAATAAAAATGCAGAAAAAAGGAATAAAAATAAATAGAAATACAGAATAAAATAATAAAAATGGTAAAATGTCACTTTTCCCATAAAAACAGCAACTTTATGATAAAAATGACAAATTTATCAAGAAAAGGCATAACAATAACAAAAATGATAAGAATGCAATAAAAATTATAAAAATAAATAAAAATGCAGAAAAAGCCATAATAAAATAATAAAAATGATAAAAGTGTCATTTTTACCATAAAAAAATGAACTTTATGATAAAAATGGTAAATTTATCAAGAAAAGGCATAACAATAACAAAAATGAAAAAAATAAATAAAATACAGAAAAAGCTATAAAAATAAATAAAAATATACAATAAAATGATAAAAGTGTTATTTTTACCATAAAAGACTTCAATTTTATGATAAAAATGGCAAATTATCAAGAAATGACATAAAAATAATAAGAATGCAAATAACATAATAAAAATGATAAAAATATTATTTTCACTGTAAAATGTAGATTTTATTATAAAAATAATAAATTTATCAAGAGAGAAAATAAAGATAATGACAAAATTAATAAAAATGCAAAAATAAAAATAAAAATACTAACTTTACACCAAAATATCCATTTTTTTATATATATAAAAAGAAAAATAATGCAAAAATGAATGCAAACACTTCTGGATTCACTCGAACTACCCACTCCTTCTACATATCATATATATCCAAAATTCAAATCACCATAAAATCATAACTTTACCACAACATAATAAATAATAAAAATAAATGCAAAAATGATATAAAATGCAATAAGGGAGTAGGAGGAGAGAATGCAATAAATGTTAATTTTTAATTAAAAAGAGTAGGGAGATCCTCAGTGGGATCTAGTAATTACCCCTAGATGCGTGCTTTGACTTAAAAGGAACAAGATTTGGATTTATGGCTATAAATCCTAAAAGAAGATAATTTTTTTTTTTTAGTGTTTGGGTGTAAAGAGGGTCTCCAAGTGCTTTAAGAGAGAGAGTAAGTGTAAAAAATATCCAATAGTAGTATAATTTTCTCTCTTTAGAGATTTTTTTAAATAAAAGAATTCCCTAAAAAGGGAAAATTTTAAATTTTTAAGCCTTTAGGGCCGGGACCCACTTTCTTAGATCTTGGACCCATACGTGTAGGTCCTCTAACCCACACAGCCCATACATAGGTTAAATGACCCACGGTGTGGGTTGGATGACCCACACTCATGGGTTAATGACCCATGGGCTTTTCCACACTTTTTTGGCTTTTTTTTTTGCCCAATTTGGGTTTTTTAAAGTTTTAGGTGTATTTTTTTGTTTCTTTTGGGTTCAAGCATGCCTAGGAAGACTCCTAAAGGAGCTTTCTCCCTAAATGATAGACAAAGATCCTTTATCATTAGATTTTTGGGAAATCAACCCAAATTTGGGTATCAACAAAGTTAAAAATGAGCAAAAAGATAAGCAGTCAAAAGAAGCTAGTAGAGATCTAGGGAAGAGGTGGAAGAAGCATGCCATAAATAAGTAATTAGAGTTGTGCCAAGTGGATTTACCACTTTGATGTTGAAGATGGAGAAGGTTATCCAGCTAAAGACTTTGATTTAGATGAAGAATGGAGTTTCACTGGCACAAAATTAAATCTTACCAACAAAAACATAAAATGGACTTTAATTCATCATTGATCACCCAAATTTTAAAGTTTTTTCAACAAAAACACAAAATTAAAACCCTAAACCTCATAATTGAGATGAGAATCAATGAGAATGATGTTTTTGAAAGTTTTTTTCCTTAGAATTTGAGTTAACACTCACCAAAAACAAGTTTTGATTGAATATACGTGCTTTAAAGCCTAAAGTGGATTTTTAGTTGAGTTTTGTTGTGAGTTTTGGTTTGATTGAAGAAGAATAAAGTTATTGAAGATTGATTAGGATTTCAAAAGTTTGTGAGTGGTTTTTTATTTGAGAAATGAGAAGAAAAAGAAAGAAATTTAGGACTTTAAATATTTTTCTACTAATTTTGCCATTTTTTCCTCTTGTTTTTCTATTTTTTATTTGGTTTTCTTATGTTCTTTGGGTAGAGATTTTTCAAGTGTGTTTTGAGTATCATTGCAAGAATTCTTAAAATGGTTATAGTCCCTAAAATATTTTTTTGAAGCTTTTATTTATAGTCAAACAAGTGTAGTGGCAATTGATGATATTAATCAAAGATTAATGTTAAAAAGGGAAATGGAATATCCTCTTCCATTAGTAGCTTTACACTTATCCTAATATATTCTAAAAATGAAATATTCTATACTTAACATGCACTCTTTATGCCAAGTGTCACTTTCAGATAAGTATAATGAGGTGGACAAATGTAAGGCCCTAATTTGACCATAGGAGTTCAAATTTGGACTTTTTGCCAAATGAGACCCAAATATTTTGACTATTGGAGTTTGATTTGACCACTAGAAACATTCGTTAACTAAAGTGTGACTTTTTTTTACAATGTTAGTGATATACACCAGGTCAATTATGTACAACCATATTTTGACTTTGTCATATATTGATTTTATTAATAAAAAAGCATTTTCATTATTATCTTATGTTATAATAAATTCCTTGAATAGTCAATTCTTCTTAAGGTCATCAAGTATGTGACTTGATAGTAAAACACTTAGGTGAAACATGAATTCTATTCTGAATTATCCTTAGTCAATTATTATTATTGAAATAATAATGAATTAAGTCTAGCATAATGTTGACTGATGATTATATTGTATTACTCATGTTTATGAGATATTAAGTCAACTCATATGTACTTATTTAAGAAATGATGTACTAGATTGACCCACTATGAGAATACTAAATAGATAATTATTATAAGTAATTCTGATTATAGTAATATTGCTTTAGTTCTTTAACCTTAAAGCCATTATTGTTTTCTACATAATTATTTTGTATTTTTGACACATTATAACACTATCTTTAATAGAATAATGAAATTGATTATTGTTGGATATAAAATAAGTTATGTGAGGAATGTGAGCGATTGAAAAAGAATTTTTCCCTTATTTAGTCTAAGTAAGATATCTATGGGCCTCTTTATAAAATAGACTGAGGAATAATGCATGGCCAACATTATGTGAACCTATAGGGTCGCATACTTAGAACATGCCCAAAATGAACTTGGGTTTATTAGCCTAGTCAAAACTAATATATATATATATATATATATATATATATATATATATATATATATATATATATATATATATATATATTAAATAAATTGGAAATAATTTCTATTTTGAAATTTGAATCAAAAATAGAAATAGAAAGTGAAACATACCAACATTGTTTTGGTGTATGTGTGTGTGTGTGTATATATATATATATATATATATATATATATATATATATATATATATATATATCACACAATTCTTGAGAATTCATTTTCACCTTTTTGAGAAAAATAATACACAGAGATTAAAAAGTGAGACTTTGAGAAGGGTGATAGCACACTAATTCATTTTGGCCACCCTGTTTGTGTATATACTAGTAGAGGATGTAACTATATTGTAAATATCTTAATTTGATAAGGAATACTAAAAACTGGAGGTAGGGTGTCATTGACGTGAATACCCTCTTGTCCTTTCAAAAATCTTTCCCTTTTTTATCTGTGGCAAGGTTTCAGAGACCCTAAATAAATCTGTTGACCATTTGCATGATCAAACTCCTAATTTTGGACTTTGAAAAACAATTTTTATACTAATAATTTCAATTAAGTGTGTAGGGAATTGTATACGAAACATATACCAAGCATATACACTTTTGGACTTATAGTGACTTTTCCGGCTGATTAAACCTCTGAGATTAAAGAAGGCTTTTGACATATTTAGAGCTCTTAAATGAGAAAATGGGCTTCTTAAAATTTTAATTAAACATCTTGAGCTTTCTGAATTGGGCTTTTTTGAGAAAATCCAAGTTCATTTGGTTATGCAAATTTTGAGTTGAAATTCACGTATACGTCTGCCATCTCAGACTGCACATCTCTTAGTATTTTGGACATATCTTGAGTTAAAGAAGTCCAATTAAGGTGATTCAAAATGCTATGAAAATATAAGTCAAATATCTACAACTTTTATGAATAAAATATGGGCAAATTCAAATTTATTCATGATCAGATCATGGCTTCAACTTGGGTATAGCTGTCTGACAGTATTCTGCATTTCAGATTGCACAATCCTCAGTAATTTGGACATATCCCGAGCTAAAGAAGTCAAATTTAAGTGATTCAAAATTTTATGGAAATATAATTCAAATATATACAGCTTTCATGAAGAAAGTATGAGCAAATTAAAATTTCTTCATGATCAAATCACGACTTCAATTTGGGTATAGCTGTCTGACCGTAGTCTGCATTACAGATTGCACAATCCTTAGTATTTTGGACATATATTAAGCTAAAGAAGTATAATTTAGGTGATTCAAGTTTATATGGAAATATAATTTAAATATCTACAACTTTTATGAATAAAGTGTGGGCAAATTCAAACGTCCTGAGGAGCCAATTACGGTTTCAATCCATAAATAGCTGTCTGACAGCATCAGTCTCAATAATTCAAAATATAGACGTTGGACACATCATTTGAACCTCCAACAGCTATATTTCTTTATTATAAATACCTCTAGAGCTTAATGGAAGTGAAGCAACTTGTTTTATCATTTTATTATCTCTTAAGCTTTCATTGAGCTCTCAAATTCTCTTAAATAATTCTTTATTTGTATAACTCTTGTGAGAGTTGGGTGTGTGTTAGAAATAGAATTTCTCTTCATCTTAAATCTTGGGATAGATTAGAAGGGAAGTGAGATTTATTTCTAAAGGAATTGGTTTAAGTGTTATCCATTGAAACACTTGGGTATAACTCTTGTGAGAGTTGGGTGTGTGTTAGAAATAGAATTTCTCTTCATCTTAAATCTTGGGATAGATTAGAAGGGAAGTGAGATTTATTTCTAAAGGAATTGGTTTAAGTGTTATCCATTGAAACACTTGGGTTTTGGTTTTTTGAGTGAGCCTTGAAAACTCATGTTGTAAGGTTATAAGAGTGAGCCATAAAACTCTTGGATAATCTTAATCCTGTGAATAAGATTGTGGGTGATTGAAAATCCTAACTTGGGGATAAGTTAGGTGGAGACGTAGGATTGTTATTGAATCCGAACTCCTTAAATCTTTGTGTTCTTCATTCTTCCTTCTCAACTTCTATTTAATTCTTGCAAAGAATTCTTTTAATTTCTCATTTTTATTTGATAGTCCTATTCACCCCCCTCCCTCTATGACTCTTTTTATTTGGTATCAGAGCTTGAATTCTAGGTACTTTATTGCTAGAATACAAGATCATGGGGAGTGAATCACAAAACATCTCTTCTCTTAGACCATTCTTTGATGGTAGTGACTATCCACATTGGAAATTCAAAATGGAATTATATCTTGATTGTGATTCCATCAAACTTTGGGATATTATCCTAAGAGGTTGGGAACCACCTACAACTATCATTGATGGTGTGGTAACTACACTTGCAAGAAGCCAATGGAGTGTTGATCAAAAGGAAGAAAATCATAAAAATAAAAAGGCTATGATTACTCTAGTCTCCTCCATGACAAGAGAAGAAGGAGGCAAGCTTCAACATTGCATTTCAGCTAAAGAAATGTGGGAGACCTTGGAGAATCACTATGAAGGCAACATTCAAGTGAGAAGCAAGAAGGTTCAACTTTATATGTATGAATATGAACTCTTCAAAATGAAGCCTCAAGAATCAATCACAGAGATGACAAACCGTCTCAATGCTCTTCTCACAACCCTCAAGAAACTTGGAAAACATTTCTCCAAGGAAGAGGTAAACAATAAGATTCTAAGAATCCTACCTAAGAAGGATTGGGAATCTCGTGTTACCTCAATTGAGGAAGCTCAATACCTCTCCACTCTATCAACCGATGTGCTCATTGGTAAGCTCTTGACACATGAGCTCACCATCAAGCAAAGAGGTGAAGAATAAGAAGAGAAAGAAGAAAAGAAAAAGAGCATTGCTCTAAAATCTCTTCAAGAAGATAGTGAAGAGGAAAGCATTAAAGATTCTAGTGATGAAGATGGTGACATTGCCATGCTCACTAGGAACTTCAAGAAGTTCTTAAGAAAGAAAAATTTCTTAAGAACAAGGGACTTCAACAAGAAGTTCGAAGGAGATGGGAGGAAGAAAATAAAAGAGGTTACTTGCTATGAATGCAAGAAATCAGGACACATTAGAAATGAATGTCCCAAACTCAAATTCAAGAGCAAGGGAGCAAAAGATAAGAAGAAGGCATTCAAAGCTACTTAGGATGATTCCTCCGAATCTGAAGAGGAAGAGGAACAACAAGAAGTTGCCAATCTTTGCTTCATGGCCATTGAAAATGAAAATGAGGTACCATCCACTTCTTACTCCTCTTTTGATGATTGTGATGAATATTGTGATGATGATGATGATGATGATGATGATGATGATGAGAGCTTTATTGTGAGCAAATTGCTTGCTAAATGCAAAAGTTTGTTATCTAAGAAGAAAAAATATAAACATGAGTTAGCTAGCTTAAATAAGGATTTTGAATGTTTGAAAATTGATTTTGCTAAGCTTGTTGCATCAAATGAAAAACTTATAAGTGATGCTAAATCTTGTAATTCTTTTAAAGACCAACTTAAGAAAGCAAATGATGAAAATCATAAGCTTTCTAAGGAAGTCTTAGAATTAAAAAATTTCATTGCTAAATTTAAGAGAGGAAAATAAACTTTAGATAGTCTTCTTGACTCTCAAAAATTTCATGGAGATACCTATGGGATTGGATATAAAAATGGAATGTCTTCATCATCCTCATCACATATTACTTTTATTAAAGCTTCACATGATTCTACTCCTTCAACCTCAAATGAGATTCAAGCTAAAAAATCTCATGTGTTAAATAGCAAGGCAAAATCTCATAAGATTAACCCTTCATTAACATAAAAAGGTAAGTCTCAAACTAGAGCACCTCAACCTAAGCATGCTTATATGTACACCAGACGTAATTATAATAGGCATGTTGCACAACACAATGCACATAAACATATTGCACAAACTTATCGAAATGCTCATCACCATTGCCAATGTATGTCTCACTCAATGTCACAAAATAATAAAAGATACACACAACACCAAAGGCATGATGCGCACATTAGGAAAGCATTTCATTCTAGGAGAAATAAATTTAAAAATATTGTATATTCATATTGCATGATTAAAGGACATACCAATAATGTGTGTTTTTATAAAAAACTGCATATGAACTTACTTCCTACGGATTATCTTAAAACTAACCAACCTAGACCAAGAAAGGTTTGGGTCCAAAAGAACACTTAAATTGTATTGTGTAGATGTGCTTGAAATCCACAAGAACAAAAAGCAAGTGGTATCTCGATAGTGGATGTTCAAGGCACATGACAGGAGACAAAGAGCAATTCAATAAACTTGATGCTAAGGATGGAGGACACGTTACTTTCGGAGATAATGCAAAAGGAAAAATTATTGGCATTGGAGAAATAGGTAATCCTCAATCCTTATCTATACATAATGTGTTGTTTGTTGATGGTCTTAAACACAATATGCTTAGTATAAGTCAACTATATGACATGGGAAATAAAGTAACTTTTTATCCTAAAAATTGCTTTGTTAGTAGTCTTGATGAAAATAAAATTATTTTTAGTGGTGAAAGAGTAGACAATGTTTATGTCATTGATTTGAATAAAATTGATAACAAAGATATAAAATGCTTAGTGTCTATCTCCCATGACACATGGATATGGCATAGAAGATTAGGACATGCAAATTTTGAGCTTTTAAATGATCTTTGTAAACATGAACTTGTACTTGGTTTACCTAAGCTTGAATTCACTAAAGATAAACCTTGTGATGCTTGTCAAAAGGGAAAACAATCCAAGTCCTCATTTAAGCTAAAAAATGTAGTGTCCACCTCTAGGCCACTTGAACTTATACATATGGATTTGTTTGGACCAACTAGAGTTGCTAGTCTTGGTGGAATGCACTATGCTTATGTGTTGGTTGATGATTACTCTAGATACACTTGGGTGTGTTTTCTTGCTCATAAGAATGATGCATTTAAAGCTTTTGAAAATTTTTCAAAAAGAGTTCAAAAAGAAAAAGGATTTTGTATTTCATATATTAGAAGTGATCATGGAACCGAATTTGAAAATGAGTTTTTCAAAAACTATTGTAATGAAAATGGTATTTCTCACACATTTTTATCTCCTAGAACTCCTCAACAAAATGGGGTAGTTGAAAGGAAAAATAGAACTCTTGTGGAAATGGCTAGAACAATGCTTCATGAGTATAATTTGCCTCTGTACTTTTGGGTGAAAGCCGTTAACACATCTTGTTATATTTCAAATCGAGTTTTCAAAAGACCAATTTTAAATAAAACGTCTTATGAGCTATGGAACAATAGAAAACCCAAAATCTCATATCTAAGAGTATTTGGATGCAAGTGCTTTATATTGAACACCAAGGATAATCTTGGAAAATTTGATTCCAAAGCCGATGAAGGAATTTTCCTAGGCTATTCCATCTCTAGCAAGGCATATAGGGTCTTTAATAAGAGAACTCTAGTAGTTGAAGAGTCAATGCATGTGGTATTTGATGAATCAAACTCACTTGATCCTAGAAAGGATGTTTGTAGTGTTGATGATCTTGTAGGTGACAATGAGATTATGGAAACACAAGAAGAAAATGCTAGTAAGCCTTTGGAACATGAAGAGCCAAGTAAGAAGGAAAATAAGGAGACATCTCAACCTACCTTGAAGGATGAACTTCTAAAGGATTGGCAATTCAAGAAAGCTCACCCTCAAGACCTCATTATAGGTGACATTACAAAAGGGGTAACTACTAGATCCCAATTAAAATCTACTGTTAATTTAGCCTTCATTTCTCAAATTGAACCCAAAAATATTGATGATGCTTTATGTGATGAATTTTGGGTCCTGCTATGCAAGAAGAGTTAAATCAATTTGAGAGAAACAAGGTTTGGACCTTGGTTCCTAGACCTAAACATCATCCTATTATAGTCACCAAATGGGTGTTTAGAAATAAGATGAATGAACAAGGTGTTATAACTAGGAACAAAGCTAGACTAGTAGCTAAAGGTTATAATCAAGAGGAAGGCATTGATTATGATGAAACCTTTGCCCCCGTTGCAAGGTTAGAAGCTATTAGGATGCTACTTGCATTTGCATTATACATGAATTTTAAACTTTATCAAATGGATGCTAAAAGTACATTTTTAAATGATTTTATTGAAGAGGAGGTATATGTTGAACAACCTCCGGGTTTTGAAAATTTTAACTCTCTAAATCATGTTTTTAAATTATCAAAAGCATTGTATGGATTGAAACAAGCTCCAAGAGCTTGGTATGAAAGATTGAGTAACTTTTTACTAGAGAAAGGTTTCTCTAAAGGAAAAGTTGACACAACTCTTTTCATAAAGAAATCCAAGCATGATTTATTAATTATTCAAATTTATGTTGATGATATTATTTTCAGTGCTACTGACCATTGCTTGTGTGAGGAATTTTCTAAGCTAATGCAAGGAGAATTTGAGATGAGTATGATGGGAGAACTCAAGTTCTTTCTTGGACTTCAAATCAAGCAATGTGAAGATGGGATTTTCATTAATCAAACCAAATATACAAGGGACATTCTTAAGAAGTTTGGAATGGATGGAGCTAAATCAAGCAAAACTCTAATGAGCACAACAACCAAACTAAATAAGGATGAGAATGGTAAACCAGTTGATGAAAAGCGATTTAGAGGTATGATCGGATCCCTTCTTTATTTAACTGCCAGTAGACCCGATATTATGTTTGCTACTTGCTTGTGTGCTAGATTTCAATCAAGTCTTAGAGAGTCTCATTTAAATGCTATCAAAAGAATTTTTAAATATCTTTGTGGTACATTGCATTTAGGACTTTGATATCCTAGGAGTTCTTCCTTTGACTTGATTAGTTATTCTGATGTTGATTTTGCCGGTAGCCTACTAGATAGAAAAAGCACTTCCGGAACTTGTCAAATTTTAGGAAATTGCTTAGTTTCTTGGTTTAGTAAGAAACAAGTTTCTGTTGCCTTGTCCACCGCTGAAGCAGAATATGTGGCGGTTAGTTGTTGTTGCACCCAAGTTCTATGGCAAAAACAACAACTTTTGGACTATGGCATTGATATTAATCACATTCCAATTAAGTGTGATAATACAAGTGCTATAAACCTTAGTAAGAATCCCATTCAGCATTCTAGAACTAAGCATATTGATATTAGACATCATTTCTTACGTGATCATGTGCAAAATGGTGATATTTTTCTTGATTTTGTTGATACCAAACATCAATTAGCAGACATCTTTACCAAGCCTCTTTGTGAGGAAAGATTGAATTTTATTAAGCATGAACTTGGTATGATTGATGGGTCAAGTTTGTCTTAATCATTTGCTACACTGATGAATTGTTGTTTGGATTCTTATGTGATCATGTTCTTTAGAAAAATTATTTTCAGCATCATGTATATATTTTGTTTTAAAAGTATTTGCTTTAGAAAATTTACTTCATATACATGGTATATTGTATTTCCCATTTTCATGATCCTTGTGCTAATTTTATTTGATTTGGATCTATTTGGATTCATTAATTTTTTCAAAAACCCTCTTATTTTGCAAATCAATAATTAATTATTGAGCTAAATTCAATTAATTAATTATTTTAATTTTGCATAAATATTCCTCCTCCTTAACAAAAGTTTTTTTTATGTATTTTTGTGACAGTTTATGTTTGGTTTATTTTCAGTATACTTTCAGTATCAAAATTTTAAGCTGTTAATCTATTTTTATATACCAGTTTGGTTTATTTTCAGTATACTTATTGTATATAAGTTTTGAGCTGTTAAATGTGTTTTATAACTATTTTTCATTAGTTTATGTTCGGTTTATTTTTTGAATTTTTTTTTTGGATATAAAACATGAGCTGTTAGTTTTATATCTTGATTATAATTGGTATTTTAATATCATTGTATTTTTTTTTAATGCAATTTTATTTGCATTTTGACGAAAGGTAATATAGGTTGGGTATGACCTATAAAAGTTTTCAATTGGTATTAGGATAAAAAATTTTGAGTTTGTTTAATTTTTGTGTTTTCTTATAAATTATTTTTATCTTTGATAATGCATGGATATTTTTAAGATTTGGTCTATCTTTGCATTTTGACAAAGGAGGAAAAATAATTGAGTTTGCATGTGTACCTAGTTAATTTCTTTTAAGGGAAATTTTTTTCAAAGATGTGTTTATGTAAGTGACATAACTATGTGATAGTGTGTCCTTAATATCAATATTTTTTAATTCCATTGAAATAGGGGGAGAAAATTATTTGAATTTATTTCACATAATTCTTTTTCTCATGCATAATAACAATGTAAGTATGGCTAGTTTTGTCCTTATGATAAATAGCCTTGTTTTGCTTACTTTGTTTTTATATTACATGAATTTTTTTTTGCATGACTATTAATTGAGCTTATTCATGCAACATTCATGTATACATTTTTTTAATGGCTTTTATCTTTTAAAATGACATGAATTTCATAAAGATTTTGAATATCTTTGCTTGCATTGTTTTGGTTCTTGATCTTTTATTCCCTTTAGTATTTTTGGCTCCCTTAGGTCTATTTCCCCTTATATCTCTCTTTTTTCTTTTTGTCTTTGACAAAGGGGGAGAAGAAGCTAAAGAAGCTATGTGCATAGGGGATAAATAATTGTATTTAAGATATGCTAAGTACCACATGATTATGTATGATTGAATAGCTAAACTCTATATGATCACGTGATGTTTTGATATAGCATACATGTTATTTTGTGATGCATTACATGTTTGAAATTATTTCCTTCATGTTATTTAATAACTTGTTATCTTTATTTTTGACAAGAAGGATGATGAAATTTATTTATATTTCTTATCATGTCCAAAAAGGAGGAGAAATAAAGAAATATATTTTTGTTAAAGGAATATATTTGTTAAACCCTTATACATGCTATGATAAATCATTCATTTATACGCTCTAATACATGATAAATATTGAATTTATGCATATGTTAAGGTGGAGCAAAATTATTTCTTATTTTTCATCTGTTTAATTTGAAAGGGGGAGTTATTTTTATTTAATGTGCTTATACATATTATTTTTTTTTTTTTACACACACACATATTATTTATCATCTTTTCAAATTGGTTGTCAAAGCCAAAAAGGGGGAGATTGTTGACCATTTGCATGATCAAACTCCTAATTTTGGACTTTGACAAACAATTATTATACTAATAATTTCAATTAAGTGTGTAGGGAATTGTATACGAAACATATACCAAGCATATACACTTTTGGACTTATAGTGACTTTTCCGGCTGATTGAACCTCTGAGATTAAAGAAGGCTTTTGACATATTTAGAGCTCTTAAATGAGAAAATGGGCTTCTTAACATTTTAATTAAACATCTTGAGCTTTCTGAATTGAGCTTTTTTGAGAAAATCCAAGTTCATTTGGTTATGCAAATTTTGAGTTGAAATTCACGTGTACGTCTGCCATCTCAGACTGCACATCTCTTAGTATTTTGGACATATCTTGAGTTACAAAAGTCCAATTAAGGTGATTAAAAATGATATGAAAATATAAGTCAAATATCTACAACTTTTATGAATAAAATATGGGCAAATTCAAATTTATTCATGAGCAGATCACGGCTTCAACTTGGGTATAGCTGTCTGACAGTATTCTGCATTTCAGATTGCACAATCCTCAGTAATTTGGACATATCCCGAGCTAAAGAAGTCAAATTTAAGTGATTCAAAATTTTATAGAAAGATAATTCAAATATATACAGTTTTTATGAATAAAGTATGAGCAAATTAAAATTTCTTCATGAGCAAATCACGGCTTCAATTTGGGTATAGCTGTATGACCGTAGTCTGCATTACAGATTGCACAACCCTTAGTATTTTGGAAATATCTTAAGCTAAAGAAGACCAATTTAGGTGATTCAAGTTTATATGGAAAGATAATTCAAATATCTATAACTTTTATGAATAAAGTGTGGGCAAATTCAAACGTCATGAGGAGCCAATTACGGTTTCAATCCATGAATAGCTGTCTGACAGCATCAGTCTCAATAATTCAAAATATAGACGTTGGACACATCATTTGAACCTCCAACAGCTGTATTTATTTAGTATAAATACCTTTAGAGCTTAATGGAAGTGAAGCAACTTGTTTTATCATTTTATTATCTCTTAAGCTTTCATTGAGCTCTCAAATTCTCTTAAATAATTCTTTATTTGTATAACTCTTGTGAGAGTTGGGTGTGTGTTAGAAATAGAATTTCTCTTCATCTTAAATCTTGGGATAGATTAGAAGGGAAGTGAGATTTATTTCTAAAGGAATTGGTTTAAGTGTTATCCATTGAAACACTTGGGTATAACTCTTGTGAGAGTTGGGTGTGTGTTAGAAATAGAATTTCTCTTCATCTTAAATCTTGGGATAGATTAGAAGGGAAGTGAGATTTATTTCTAAAGGAATTGGTTTAAGTGTTATCCATTGAAACACTTGGGTTTTGGTTTTTTGAGTGAGCCTTGAAAACTCATGTTGTAAGGTTATAAGAGTGAGCCATAAAACTCTTGGATAATCTTATGAATAAGATTGTGGGTGATTGAAAATCCTAACTTGGGGATAAGTTAGGTGGAGACGTAGGATTGTTATTGAATCCGAACTCCTTAAATCTTTGTGTTCTTCATTCTTCCTTCTCAACTTCTATTTAATTCTTGCAAAGAATTCTTTTAATTTCTCATTTTTATTTGATAGTCCTATTCACCCCCCCTCTAGGACTCTTTTCAAAATCATTTAATCGAATTATATAGATCTTGTGATGGGTTTGTGATTAAAATTTTTAATTTTTGCTGCGTGTTTGAATCATGAAATCCTAACGCATAGGGATTCCTAGTGTTAAACCTAGGCTTCGAGAGCTAAAATGAAACTGAAAAATGCAGAAAAAAGACACTAAGCAATTCTAACTTAGGAATGTACTTATTAACTTAGAATACATGATTTAAGTGAACTTTTCTCTTAATATTTTTCTCAAACCTTTTCTCAACACCGAAAAGGGTATGGTTAAGATTCGTTTAAGGTTCATTTTAGTCTTGATAAGGTTTAATTGGTAATCAAGTAAGGTTTTAGTGGTTCGGTTGAATCTGAAAAAGCTTGAAAAGTACTTATTTTCTTCAAATTTAATGTATGATAAGGCATTTTCAAATTATCATCATTGACCTTTAGGGTTTTGAATAACAACCCAAAATATATGTTCTCTAATAAATTCGCTTCTCGCAAATATTGACAAACTTGTATGGTTCTATGAACTACATACAAGAATCCAAAGCTAAAATATATTTCAGTTCAGGGTGATAATAGAATCTAGAATAAGACTCAACCCTTCTAACTTATTAAAATTGAATCTAATGAGAATCTTGCCTCACCAGGAAGCATGATCCCAGGGATCACATAAAAAGTAAAAACAATTGCAATAGATGCAGATAAAAGGAAAAATTGTCTAATTTTTGTTGAATGTGAATCGTGTAGATCCCATATTGTTTTAAGAAAATAACTAAGGACGAACTACCAGTACAAAAGCCTAAAAAAAGAGCCCAAAGCCCAATTACAAATCAGCCTTTATGCGCCTTTAAAAATAAACCAAAATAATTTTTAACCAATGTAAACAAATAACTATTAATGTTTTGTGAAAGAATGAACCATATCTCTGATCCGACGTGTGTATTTTGTATAATCAAAAAATAAAATAAAATAAAATATTTTGTGGAGTTAAAACAAACGCAATATTATATTATGTATCTTCAATTAATTAAATTTTTTAGAAAATCTTGCTACCGTATAAATATTTATATTTATATAAATGAAACTAAAATTAATAAATTAATTTTTATTTATTGAGTCCTTATATAGTACAAATGTGTGTATTGAGACAACTGGAATTAGAACCATTATATTAATACTTATTTAATTATAGTCAGTGATATATTTTATGTGTGTTGATACACAAAAATAATCAATTGTTATAATTAAATAAAAATTAGTCCAACAGTTTGAATTTCATATGTACAAATGTAAATGTTTATACTATAATTAAAACCTTATTTAATTATAACGATTAATTTTTTTATGTATTAATATATCTATAATATATATCAATGACTAAAGTTAAATAAATATTAATTTAACGTTTTAATTTTGTTTGTGTAAATCTTTTCTAAAGAGACTTATACAAATTAAATTAAAACATCATTTCTTCTTTTTTTTTTCAAAAAAAAAAAAAAAAAGTCTTTTCTAAATAGACTATTATCATATTTTTCTTCTTTTGTATACTTAACAATATTAGAAATAAAGTTGATTTTTGAGTGAAAATCCATCTAACCGCTGGCTATTTATTCGTACTTATCCTTATTATTAACTTTTAGATATGGTGGGTTCAAGTTCTAACTCAGAAAATTGCAAACCGAATGACCCAGCAACGATTATTGCTCTGACTTCTTCTAGTGAGTCACTAATGCAAAATTCAGACTTTTATCTTTATTTGTTTTGAGAGAAGTTCAGACTTTTATCCTAATTCACTTAATTTATTAGTACTCTAGAAATTTAATTTATTTGTTAAGATTTTCTAATCTTTTGGTGAGCATGTTAGCTGTTGAATTTGAAAAATACAGTTGAGTTTTAATAGAAAAAAAAAAAAAACTTTGAGAAAAAGAAACAAAGGGTAATTATTGGATAATAACATTGTAAATTGTACAAATATGATCTACTATGAAAGAATATTAATCAACATAGAGGATCTTAATTATTTTGCTTAAATATAAGAGGATCTTAATTTTTAAACAAATTAAGAAGTGTATAAGGATTAGCAGATAAGAGTTATCAATTATAACTGAATATGCCGAAATATATGCAACTAACAAATAAATACAGAAACCAATATTAGTGCAATTCAAACATGAAATTTTTTATACTTTCGGATTTGAGCATTAATTAATCTTACCATTTCCATTATCTAATACTTAGCTCAATCAATCAGTTTGAATTAAGAGAAAGCTAACCTGAAATATTTTTCTTAAATTGAATATATATTTTTTTTCATAGTAATATAAAGGTGTAGTCATCATCTCATTTCAAAAACATTATAAAGTGTATAGAACTACCTTTTAAAGTTTCGAATATGATTTTAAAACCTACAAATCATCCCAAAGTTGATAAAATTGAATTTATTTAATTCTCCATCACAAAGAGCTGAGCGATTTGTGGGGACACTATATTAGTTATTTATATATATTCTATGTCTCTCTTTTTTTACATTTGTATTATATATTATGAGTATATAATGAATAAAAATATAATGTGTAAATTATATATTATTAAATATTTATTTATGTACCAAACATGCAACAATAGAATTAAAACACATTAAAAATGGATAAAAAAAATTTCCATTCAAAAATACCAGATAACAAAGATTGTTGAAAATGATAAAAGTCCTGAAATAAGAGAGAACTTTCAACCTCCAAAAAATAGATTGGAGTGTAATTTTCTTCTTAGCAAAAGAATAAGATTTAAACTCTAAAGAAGAATATTGGATACAGAAATTATTTAATCTGAATGTGGCTGCATAAATTATCTGAATGTCTTGGCTAATATCATTGGCTCAAGATGTAGCAAATGCTCCAAATTGCTATCCCTTCCTCTTCTCCATTCTTTACCCACCACTGTAAAGACAGACAGAGTGATGACAAAGATATAATATTCAAGATCTTCTAACTTAGTCAGTATTGTCACTTTCATATAATAAGATCATTCACAGAGAGAGATATAGAATAAGAGAATGAGTCAAGAGAACACATACTCAAGAGTAGTAGCATTAGAGCTTTTGGACTATAGTAAGGGAGCTCCATTTTGATGGGGTCATTTAGTCTTTTTTTTTTTTTTTCCAATTATCTAAAAGAATGGAAATGAGAGATCTAAAAGAAAAAAAAAAAAAAAAAACTAAAATGTCCAATCTCTAATCTTTTCTAAACTTATATATTTATAGTGGGCAGAGGAGATGTAGTGGTTGGCTGCCTCAGCTATAAAACTAGTCTGTTTGTAAGCTTACAAAGGCCACGTACTTGCTAGCTGTTATTAATTTCTTTTTCTTATTTTTTTTATTTTTATTTTTACCTTAATCCTCCCTTTGTAGCCTAATAGTTAAAGTGATGAGTATTATAAAATGAGGTAACGAGTTCGATTTTTTACTTTTTCCCTGACCTCCTAATTGTTAAAAAAAAAAAACACTTTCCACCTTAATACTGTAATGTCAATGCTCTTATATGCATTTCATTTGCAATATTCATGTGTACTGAAATATTATATAGTGCTATAGATAAGGTTGGATGGAGTAGAAACTTAATTGAAACAAATTAGAAGATGTCGGTCAAAGGTGTAATTAAGATTTAAGTTAGGGGCTGATTTGTAATTAATGGAGAGTCCAATATGGGTTAAATGATCTTAGTCGTAGAGACTAAACTCTCACATTAATAGTGGAGTTCAAATGTTTATTGCATAGGCAATGGATGGTTAAAGATGCCAAGGAAGAGGACATGTGTATTGATTAATTAACATAAATCGATCTTTAATTAGTATAACACTATGATTAAGAAGGCTGTATAAGGAGAAATTATTGGATGAACTCAGTTCGCCACGTAAAATTATGAACTATTTACTATAAACTTGATATGTTGCACAATTAGTTAGTATTTATTGTACTTTTTAACTTCAAAAGTTAAATATCTAACTATGATTACTTTTAACACGTTTATAAATTTCTTTTTTTTCGAATTATAATTTTTTAAAAAAATTTCATATGATATGAATTTTTTTATATAAAATTGTAGGTTATTTTTTAAAATAATAAGTAAAACGTATTGTTATTACATGTGATGACAAAACATAAATAATAACGATTAATGTAAAAAAGTCTATCATAGATTATGTAATTATTTTTTTCCTATATAATGCGCTACGAAAAAATAAATAAGGGTAAAAATAAAACATATTAAAAAAAATTTTGGCCTTTTAATAAAAATTGGGATGTCTACCCACATTATATCTATAAAAAAAATGTGATTATTTTCTCTTTTGAAAATGTGTTTGTGTTTTTTTAGCAACTTTAATTAGAGTTTTACTTATTATTTTAGAAAATAACCCATACTTTTATATAAAAAATTCATAACATATGAGATTTTTTAAAAAAATTATAATTAAAATAAAATTTATAAATATATTAAAAGTAATCATGATTAGATGTTTAACTTTTGAAGTTAAAGAGTACAATAAATGCAACCTAATTATGCTACATGTCAAGTTCATACTGGAAAATTCATAATCATACATGGCAAACTGAGTTTACCCAAGAATTTCTCCTATATAAGGCACCGTCTTCTCCCCTTCAAGACATATTTTACAGTTAGAAAACTCCACTAAAAAGGTGACTCCTATCTCCGATATTAATTTTTATGACTAGAATTTGTAACTTTTAAATGGGATGCAAAGATTGCACAATATCGTAATTATATTGTCAAGAACTTTGACATGTGTTAAATTTATGCCGCTTACAACTATATATTATTTTTAAATAATTTATATAACTTAAAAATATTATAAGAAATGTATGAAATTATATTTAAAAATACATTTTACCTTTAGTAGTCATTTGACATACTAATAGCAACTCTTAACAAAATTTTACTAAATGATGTAGATTTATCAATTGCCAATTATCATCTATCAGCTATTCGCAATCTTAACAACCGCTATTAACTATTATAAATAGTTAAACTAAATAGGCTTATAGTTTTCTACTTTTTGAGTGTCATGAGTGACCCTTTCATCATGATGCAATTAGAAAAGGAGTGACACTTTTTATAGCGGCGAATAGGCACTTTTCCCAATGGATAGTTGTTCTCCAATCCTATGGCTTGAACTGCATAAGGTAAACTTTTAAGCATTTTTCCAACTATTATATCTTCCATTTCCATCTCAGCTTTCATCTATAATTTCACATGAAAAAAAAAAGAAAAATATATGAAAATAATTTGAATTGTAATATTTTCTAATAATGTTGTGGCATGTGCATAATTAACTCAGTTTCATGCATTAATTTATATACAAATTTTATTTACTCCATTATACATAAACTTTGATATGGGAAACAAAGAAAAAGAAAGAAAGAAAATGAGCATTGATAATATGATTTTTAAGTGTAGAATTGCTGAGAGATGGTTGTTTAAATATATTGACACAATCATAAACATCACTAAATTAATCTGAAACATTTAAAAAATATATAAAAAAAAAACTACATACATCTAGAAGAATTGCAAAAACTGAAATGTTATTAATAATTATTATATTCTTGAATATATTAACACAGTCATAAACATCATAATATTTAGTTTGAAGCATTAAACAAAATATAAGAACATCTACATATATTAAAGAATCACAATAATTAATATGTCATTAATAATTGTTAGTCTTAAATATATTGACACATTGTCAAATATCACCATATTTTAGTCTAAAGCATTTTAAAATATACAGCAAGAAGAAATTGGGTATTGGGTATAAGTCTAGACAAGTTTTTACTTAGAGATGATTTAGAATTAATGAATTTTAGTATCAATTATGCTAACTTAGCCTTGGTAACACAAGGTCGATAAAAAAATTAACTAAATTGTTTTTAGAGAATGATCCCCAAGTAATGAACAATTTACTTTTAAAAATAATAAATGGACTAAAGTACCCTATTTTAAGTTGTTTACACTTTATTGCATTGAATTCAGAAGTATCTAAAGGAATTTGAGATGGTAGGTGACTATAGAGTTTTTCTTTTAAAACAATTCATTGATACACAAACTCAACTCAACTTTTATTAGAATGCATATAATAGTTTAAGTGTTAGTTTATACATAATATGAATTTTTTTCTTATAATATATATTTTTTTGTTTCTTTATGATTTTTGTTTCATTCTATGTTTATTCTAAAAGAATAATTAAAATATATAATTAAATATCATAGTCATTGATCTATTGATGCATTTAAGGGAGTTGATGCCACTAGGCCACTTAACCTTTGGCCTTTTACTTGGTTATTGAGTTAAACAATAACAAGGCTACAAAAATACAATAGGTTCAAAAGTCAATTCTAGTGCATAGGTCAAAATGATTCAAAAAATAACTTGTACAAGTAAAATTTATACAAAATTAATTAGAATGATTAGATCTAACTTAACATGATATGGAGTTGAAATAATATAAACTTGTGATTTTTTTAAGTCAATTAATGAATTAGTTGTCTAATCTTACTTAGCTACAATATTTATAAGGTTAACTAATATACAAACAACCATCTCTCAACTATCCTGCATTTAAAAATCATATTGTGAAGGTATGGTTTATTTTTTCAAATCAAAGTGTATATGTATGATGGAGTAAATAATATTGTATATAAATTAATGTATGAAACTGAGTTAATAATGCATATGTCACAACATTATGAGAAACTATTATAATTAAAATGATTTTCGAATATGTTTAAGTTTATTAAATTTTCACATAGAAATATTTGATAATACCTAAGAGGAAAGTGAAAGACATATTAGTTGGAAGGACTAATGTGAAATGAGTTTATCTAATAACAAAACCTGCAACAATCTATTGATACCCACACCTTAGATCGTCCAAGAAATAAGTTAGGTGAAAATGAGAACCCTTAATTCATAAACTCTAGTTATCAAGAAGTCGTCATAATTAGATATGGATGTTCTAATTAATAAAACAAGAGAATAATTAAACAATCTTTATTGTTTAGAAAGTTCAAAGAATAAAACTCTAAGAAATTTGAAGCAAAATTTGTTACTTTATTTTAATTGATGAAAAAGACCGTCAAAATAGGCTACAAAACAATTTATTTATAAGAATCCTTAACCATAAACCTAAGCTTAAAAAATTCCTTAAAATATAAGGATAATAGACTCCTAACCCTATGCTTGGAAAGTAGGAAAATAAGAGGGGAAAGAAAATAAGGGTGGAAAATATGGAGGGAAAGTAATTTTTTCATGTTTAGAATGATGGTGGAAAATGGGAGAGGAAGGAAAATAAAGGGTTATTTTCCTTCAAATATTTTCTCTCCAAATTGGAGAGAAACTGGAAAGAGAAAAAAAAAGGGTTAAAAGTAAATATAATTTTAATTCAAATTCAAATTCTACATGTAAAGTTATTAAAATAATAATTTATTCACTATTTATTTTCTTTCCTTTTCACTTTCTTTTCCCCCAATCCAAACAATATAAAGGAAAATACAAGAGAGATTTTCGTTTATATTTTCTCTCCTATTTTCTTTCCTCCATTCCAAATATAGCCTAAAAGATAGAAAAACAAGTCCTTAAAGATAAGGAATTATTTGGCTTGCCAACTAAGCTAAAGAAAAGTAGTCCTAGCTAAAAAAAAACACTTTAAAAATGTTTTGGATAAGGAATACATCCAAATTCATTTTTAAATACTAATTAAACTAAATAACATATATTTGGGCTTCATATTGGGCTAGAATAAGCATAGCTACTCGTTTAGTATAATGCACTCAATTGGACCTAACAACATTACTTAGGCCTAAATCTTCAGTTTGCACCAAATGAATAAGCTTTAGACCAGAATTAACTCCATTTGCTCCAAATGGTTTAGATTCTTTCATATTTGTACTTTGAACCTATATTGCTTGAATTAACATATGTAATGATTCTTTCATCTTCTCAGCACATGCCCATATATCCATTATAAGTCAAATGGACTTTAATCCTTTTTGGATTAGGATTCCTTGTTACACCTTAAATCCTTATTGGATTTGGATTCCTTGTCACATCTTAAATCCTTATTAGATCAGGGTTCCTTATCATTTTAGGATTCTTATCATTCCCCCTTTCCTTAAAATGATTCATCTTCGAATTATGGCCATCTTCTAAAGTTAATAAATGCATAAATCCTCCAGGGTTGCACACAAACTCTTTGGTTGAAAACTTCTCCTTTGAAGTAAGGATCCACACAAACAGCTTTAAAATAACTTAATCTTAATTACACACTTGGAAGCAAGAATTTAAATTCATAAACTTGTAATAGTTGTATTTTTATGGCTTCTTTCTAAACTTAAAACATAAATATTTTATGTTCTTCTTACTTTTAATGAAGACTCTATAGATTTCCTTGTAGGCACAAGATACTTTAACAATGTCATCAAATGGATCTCTATATGGCATAGAAGTTTGCAAAAGAACTTTCAAAATACTAGAAAAATAAAGATTAAAGTTCTTAGTATAATCATGATGAATAACTAACTCTTTATTTTTCATGATACTTTTAATCTCTAGCTTTTTCTCTTCACTCATGCCTTACTTGTTTTCTCTCACCAAGTGTTTCCTATTTTCCTCACTTTGCTCATTTAACTCAGTTCTAACACTTAACTCACTTTTTACTTTTCTCTCAATTTCTTTGGTTTCCCTCCCCAAAGTCTTTCCATTTGAAGATTGAAACTTATCAATTTGTTTTTTAATGTACAAATCCTCAAAAATTACCTTTGGTGGTAAAATTTTAAGTTGGCACTCATCCCCTCTATTCTTCTCCTCATCTTGTCTTTTAACCAATTCAATGGTTTCATGACTGTGCGTCCTGACACATATGGTCGTGCATCTGCTGTTGTCTTATTTTTAAAAGATGCAAACTTTAAATTTTAAGTGGACCTTTTCCACTTCCTAACATTCCCCACTTCCCAATAACCTAGGGCTTCTAACCTTAACCACCTTTCAAATTTCCCAAACCCTTGAAAACATAACCCTTGACTACTTTTCCCAATTCATCACTACACCACCTCCTCTATTTAAAAACCCACTTCCTCACTTCTTTTTCTACACATTCACTCATTCTTCACATCCTTCATTACTTATCATATTCTCTCAACTATTCCTCCTCTTACCATGGAAAAAGAGTAAAGGAGGAAAAGTGTTGCTAAGAAGAAGACTACTCCTCCCTGAAAGAGAATAAGTATTGGTGGAAGCTCCAATTATCCAGGTGGTGCTAGTGAGAAAAGAATGGTAAAACTCTTCCCTAATCAAATCCAATTTAGGTATGATGGGCATATGAGTAATTTTAAGCAAATGATGAGTAGAAAGATTGGGCCTAATAGGATGTGAGTGCTACCTCTTTAACTGAAAGTGGGTTTCTAGATGAGGTTAATTTGTATGTTAATAGGATAGGATAGAATGAATTTGTTATAATGAAAATTTCCTTTTATGTTACACCCACTTATGAATCTCTCTCTTTATTTAATTTTAATGATCGCACTCTTATGCTCACTTTTCATTTGGGGAATAAGGAATATACTTTAGGATTGTTTACATTTAATGATGTATTTTATTTCCCTAAGAACCAAGATGGTAATATTAAGTATGGTAGACATAAGTTTTGAAGAGAAATAACAGGGGAGAGAGAAGCTTTCTATAAGGATAATTCAGTGAAAGAATCTCGAATTTGATTGCCTACATTAAAATATTTACATAAGCTCATGGCCCATTCCTTATTTCCAAGGAAAGAAGGGGATTCCATGGTTACCACAATTGAGCTTAACATTTTATATTGCATGGTCAATAATAAAAAGCTCGATGTGTGTCATGCTTTAACTAGGAAATTAAGAGATATTACTTCAAAAATGATTAGGGCTATTAAAGTGGGGGGACTAGTAACCTCCATAACTAAATACCTAAGTTTTGACATCGAAAACATGGCATTTGAGAAAGTTAAGGGTCGTTATTTCATTGATACTAGCATGATGGAAGCTATGAGTTTGGTTAGAGTTGATCATATAGGAAGAGGTTTCCTTATCCAACCCACATCCTCCAAAAGCACCATAAGAAAAGGAGGAGGAGGAAGATTAAGATGCAGCTCTCAATGATGTCATGGAGAGGTTGGATAACTTGGAGTTGCAAGTTGGAGTCATAGACTTGAATGTGGGGGAGTTGAATTCAGAAGTTAAAAGAATGGGTCTCACTTCAAGGCAAATAAATTGCACATTGAGAATGATCAACCACAACCTTAATGGCTATTTCAGCTCATAAAATTTTATTCCACCTCCATTCACACATGATGATGAGATGGAAGAAGAAGAATCCTTATCTGAGGGTGAAGGCGAAGAGTGAAGTCTTCATTTTTAATGTTGATTGGTTCTAGCTTGAATAATATTTCTTTTTAAGTTGTTTGTAGCTTTGTGTTTTGTGGAACAATGCCTTCTTAAGTTTATGTTTTATTATGTTTTATTGTGTTTTATTTAAGTTGTTCTAGTTTGTTTTTGTTTAAGTTATCTAAGAATTTTTATTTTGCTAATGTTAATTATTTTTGTTTCAAGTTAATTTATCTCTTTTAGTGTTGCAATGAATTTATAATGCTTGTCCTATGCAATATGATGAAAATAGGTTGAGATAAGATAAAAAAAAGACCATCATTGCAGGTTCTAGTAGTGCCCACAAGTGTGATTTTTATAACCAGATCGCATGGCCATGCATATTTTTGTGTACAATCATGCACTTTATGATGTCAAATTTTTGCAATGTAGGTCGTATGCCTGGGCACACAGTCGTGCACCCTGATGACCTAGGCAGTATGATTTTTTTTCTAAATATGTCAAGAGCTCTTACAATGAGGACATTGCACATTTTAAGTGTGGGGGAGGAATCAAACTTTTTTAAATTTCAAATTTAAAATTTGTTTATTTATTTTTTACCTTATTTTTTAATTTTGTTTCTTATTTTAATTTAATTGTTAATTTTTTATTTGGTTTTGATTTGATTTTCCTTATTAAATTAGGATTTTAGGTGAGCTTAACTTTCTACTTGATTCCTAATTCCAATTTGATAAAGGAAACTTTGACTTCATAATTTTTATTTCCCTCTTTTATAAGAATTAAAATTTATTTTTCCTTTTTATTTTAGGAATAGAATTCTTTGAGTCCTATACCTCTTTTTCTTATTTAAACCCTACTTTTCTTTTGTTTTGTTTTTGTTCTTATTATTTTCATTCTCTTTTACTGTTTCATTTATGTAGAGATACTAACATTGTTGTGATGACTAGAATAAAAACTCTATATCAAGGAAAGAGGCTTAGTAATGGCAAAGGTAAGTCCAAAGAAATTAGGAATGATTATTAAGCTGTCTTTGCCATTTATTCTGAAGAGGAAGGTAGGAGATTATGCTCCTTAGTCAAAAGAAATTTCAGTAAGCCAAAATATTTTAATGATGAGGTGCTTTTGAACATGGGGATTAAAGGAACCATAGATGTGTTTCATAAGAAATTGGGGTGGTCTAAATTGGTTGTAGCCCAACATGAAGTGTTCTTTAAGCTCATAATAGAATTTTACACTACATGTAAGATTCTAGATGCAAATCAATAGGTCTTTTCATGTAGGTTCTTTGGAAAATAATACTATTTTAACTATGAAATCATGTATGATATCTTTAGTGTTCCTAAAGGAGGGGTTTGTCAACCTCTATTGGATTATAATATGAGTAGCTTTTGGCATGAAATCATTGGGGTGATAGAGTTTGTAAAGGTCAAGTAATGACCAATGTTTTGATTAAAGATCACTTATATTTAACTCTACATAAGTTCATGTCACATACAATTTTTGGTAGAAAGGATGGCATTATGGTTTCTATAAATGAGTTATTTATATTATGGTGCTTGAAAACTAATATAAAAGTGTGTAGTACATACTTTGTTTTGTGTTTTATGTGATGTGTTGTGTAGACTAGGAAAGTATTATTATCGATAGGGCATATTGTCACTGGTTTGGCATTATATTTTATTCCATTCGAATTTACTAAACACTAATAAGAGCCACTATAAGCTAAATCCTAGATGAAGACTACCTTGTTTAGGCTGAAATCATCATAGAATTCAATGAGCTCCATGATGTCACTTATGCTATTTGATACATTAAACAATGACACAACATGGTGAAGTCCCTTTTGCCTCCTAACACTACAGAGGAAGAAACTAATGGATGTGAAGGCCAAGTAAGGAAGAGAGGGAATACCAAGGGATGGAATCATGGAGAAAATCAAGGAGCTTATGGACATCTCTGATAATAGGAGTGGAAATATGATCATGGATTTGTCTCTTGAGATGGAGAAGTTTGAAAGGCATTGTGAAGTAAGGGTTAAAAAGTTACAAGCTCAAATAGATGAAATATTTTGCATACTCCCTCAAAGAAAAGGTCTAAAATGATTAATGAGGCAACAAAAGATGTCATTATTGTTCCATTTACTTCCCTATCAAGTGAATTAAAATGAGGGAAGTATACTTTTCTTTAGTTTGTTTTCTTTTCTTTTCATGTGTGTCTAATTATTTTTCTTTGAAGTGATTCATGTGTTAGTTTAATTTATATATTTATTATGCATTACTTTCACATGTGAATTGTTGCAACCTATTCACATATAGAGTCTTATTCATTAAAGTTTAGTTTTCTTAAAGAAATGTTTTAATCTTCCTTTATTGATTTGTTTGGACTTTTTAAATTAAGAGAATAAATTATGGTTAGGAATTTCTTATATTGTAATGAAATTAATGCTTACTTTTCTATTGAACAAATGAATTTAGGTGCTTGATGCTTAAGAAAAATGTTTGTAAGTAAGAATTGAATCTAACCTTAGTATGGTTAAATTCTTATGTATTTTGGTTCATGTTTCTAAAAAAATCAATCTTACATAAGATAGAGCTGATATGAACCCACTAGATGACCTACTCTAGGAACCCGTTCAACATGAATCCAAACCCACACTCTCAAAGAAAGTTCATATCAAGTTCTAATTCAGACATAGAGAACCTTCACCTCATGTTTAGTTAGTCCAAACAACCAAAGCTATATTAAAACTTTAACCTTTTGAACAATAATAAAAAAGCAACAAAGGTTATTAAAAAGATGCCACAATCTACTATCTGAAAGATAGATTGATAAGTCACAAAGGTTGTCACATGGTTAACCACCAAGTAACCAAAGAGAATCCTCTCTAAATTTTATTAATCATCCATGATTGCACACCCTTTAGGTTACATAAAATAAGGCCTTTATATAGGCTTAAAGAAACCCTAAATAAAACCTAATTAATATCCTAACTAAACAAGAAAACAAAATCCTTCTTAAATAAGAAAATATAATTCTACTTAAATAAGAAAATATAATCCTAGTTAAATTCGGATTTACTTATGCAGCATATTGTAGCACACTTTTCAATATGATGATGGCCAAATTAACTTAAGCTCAGAACATAAAAGTTGTAGCCCTTGTTTTTATCTTTCAAAATTATCTTGAATCACTTAATTTGGATCTATATTGAGTGAGATACAGTCCATTTACTGATGTATATTCAGTCTGCCTAGTTTTATTCACAATCTAATAATCTTTCATAATTTTAGCTCAGGTATAAGGCCGAATTAACTCTAGATATCTACACCAAAGTTATAGATCTATTTCTTATCTTTCAAAAGCCTCTTAAATCATCTCAATCCTAGTTTTTTAGAGTGATTTATGGTCAAAATGCTAAAGTGTGCTACATAAAATACGAATTTATGTGAATTGCTCTTTCCTTGAATGAATGTTGCCTTATTAGCATGAAAAAATATTGAAATCTTCCTCTTTGGAGCTAGGATTACATCAAGAGCATAAAAAAAACTTGTTAGGAGCTGAATTTGAAAAGAATGTCTTTAAATGCTCCTCCTACTCTAATGCTCTTCTTAGAGTAAGAGTATCCAAAGGACCCTTTTTGGAGGTTTCCACACTGAGTAGTACAGGAGGGGATGCTAAGATTAGGAAAAATATGATTGAATAAAAGTTTTTAAAACCATATATATGCTGAATCTTTAACTTCCTAATTGTTAGAATGATTCCTACTTGCTTCATTTTTCTTAAGTGTCAATTATTTGCTTTCATGATTTCAATAGAAAAGTATGCTCTTCACATGGTAACAATGCATTCTTGACCTCGGATTATAGTTTTAATTTTGAGGTTTTAAGCTTTTTATTAAATGAAGATTGAGATAGTTAGTCAAGTTAAAGCTAGTTAATGAGCATGATTCTTAGGGTGAATATGGTGTATTCAAGTTTTTCTTGAGGATAAGCAAATATTCAAGTGTGGGGGAATTTGATAAGTGTGAGAAATGCATTATTTTAAGCACTTAATGTGTTAGGAATAGGTGTAATTTTAGTTACATTTGTGTTCTTTTATTGATTTTTTATTTAGTTTAAGTGTATGTGCACATGATTTAGGTGTTTATTTATTTTTAGTATATTTTTGCTTATTTTTGTGCATGTAAGTATGAAAAAATAGTAAAGGAAAGATGCATGGGGCTCATGAAGGTTCTGGAAGTGTTAAAGGAGTATTAAAATTTGATTGCCTCAAATTAAAGAAAAGATAGGCACACAACCATATGCCTAAACATGCATGGCCATGTGCCCTGCTGACAAAAAATTCAAATTTGAATTTTAATTGCTAAATTTAGGGATTTGATGGAGATTTGAAAAGAAATAATTAAGAAGCTGGAGGCTAGGGTTTTATATGTGTGTAGCCTCCATAAATAAAACATTATGTGATTTTTTCTATTTTTAAATGACAATTTTCTTTTATCAATTTTTCTTGGAGAACAAAGACAAGTTCTTGTTCATGTTGGTTTTGGAGATTGAGCATAAGGATTGAAGACTAATGGGGTTTTTCTAAATATTTATTATTGTTCATTTCTATTTTGGATTAATGATGATGTTTAATTTCTTATATTCTTCTTCTTTATCTATTGTTATTAATATGAGCATCTAAGTTCTTTATTAGGGTTCTTATTACAATTCAACCATGTGAATATTTCAATTATTACTGAGCCATTAATATAAATCCTTTGGTTCTTATTGAAATTAATGTCTTCAAAGGATTGATCAATCTTTGATTGAATATGCATAATGAAACTTGATTGAGAGATAGGTTCCATTAGGTACAAACAACAACCTATTAGATACTTCCTTAGTTAAGATACATTAAAGCAACTAATATTGATTAAAAGGTTAAGTTAAAACTGTGTTAAAGAACAGTTAGTAAGTGAGAACTATAAATCTAAGGTGCTAATCTACTTGGTTAATTGTGGGTTTATTTGAGAAGAAAACCTAGGATTCTTTAGATAACTTCAAATTGGATTAAGATTAAGTATGGTTGAAGTACTAATTGATATTAAGAAATTATTGAATTGGTAATAAGAACCCTAAATTTTTAAATTGATCATTAATTAATTTAGATTTCTTAGTTAAATTTTAGATAAATTCAAAACACCATTTTTCGTTGTTTAAACAAACAAGCACAATTAGTATTACAATATTCAATTTACAATATCTGTTTGGATCAATATTTTTATTACTTTGATGACTCTGCATGCTTACAGAAACTCACATCATTATACATCATATATTACTTGTTGGTGGACGTAAGCATAGTTTATTTAGCCTTAGTCAACTATTTGATATGGGAAATAAAGTTTCCTTTTACCCCCAAACATTACTTTATTAGTATTTTAGATGATGAAAAAGTGGTTTTTAGTGGTGAAAGGTTAGACAATGTTTATATCATTAACCTCAACAAAGTAGACAATAAAGAACTTAAGTGTTTGATGTCTATTTTCATGATACATGGACTTAGACATGCTAATTTTGAGCTTTTAATGATCTTAGCAAATATGAACTTATGGATGGCTTCGCTAAAATCAAGTTAATTAAGGATAAGACTTTTAATGCTTGTCAAAATAGGAAAAGAATTAAGTTTTCTTTTAAGCTCCAAAGTATGGGTCAACCTCTAGGCCTTTTGAACTTATTTACATGAATTTGTTTGGTCCTACTAGGGTTGCTAGCTTGGGTGGAATGAATTATACATTTTTAATAGTTAACTTTACTCTCGATTCAAATGGATATATTTCTTACCCTATAAAAATGATACTTTTAATTTTTTTTTCAAAGTTTTGCAAAAAGAGTTCAAAAAGAAAAATGATATTTTATTTTAACTATTTGAAGTTATCATGGAATGGAAATTAAAAATGAAATTTTCAAAAATTATTATGAAGAAAATGGTATTTCACATGCCTATTCTTCCCCTAGAACATCTCAACAAAATAGCTAGAACCATGTTTCATTAGTATAATTTATCATTATACTTTTAGGCAGAAGCCCTTAACGCCACTTGCTATATTTCAAATAAAAGTTTTTAAAATACTGATTTTGAACAAAACTTCATATGAGCTATAGAATAATAAAAAAAAACTAAGATTTTATATCTAAGAGTGTTTGGCTGCAAATGCTTTATATTAAACACCAAAGAGAATCATGGAAAATTTGATTCCAAAGCTGATGAAGGCATATTCATAGGCTATTCCACCTCTGGCAAAGCATATAGAATATTTAATAAGAGAACTCTTGTGGTAGAAAGGCCAATGCATGTTGTAATTGATGAATCTAACTCATTTAATCTAAGAAATGATCTTATTTATATTAATGATGTTGTAGATGACTTTCTGTAGATGAACCTTTAAGAAAATAAGGCCACCAAACCTTTGCAATTAGAAAGTCCTAGAAAGGAAGAGAGTGAGGAGGTGCCTCAACTTATATTAAGAGACAACTACTAAAGGATTGGTAATTTAAGAAGGATCACCCAAAGGAGCTTATCATTGATGACACTTCAAAAGAGGTAACCAATAGATCTCATCTTAGACCCTTAGTTAACTTAGCCTTTATTTCTCAAATTGAACCAAAGCCAACTAGTGAGGCTTTGAAAGATGAGTTTTGGGTTCTTGCTATTCAAGAAGTACTTAACCAATTTAAGAGAAAGAAGGTTTGGGACTTAATTCTGAGACCAAAGAACTATCCTATTATTAACACCAAATGGATGTATAAAAACAAGATTAATGAACAAGGTGTCATTATTAGAAATAAGACTAAGTTAGTGGCCAAATGTTATAATCAAGAGGAAGGCACTGATTATGATAAAACCTTTGCCCTGGTTACAAGCTTAAAGGCCATTAGGATCTTACTTTCATTTGTATCATACATAGATTTTGAACTTTTTCAAAGGGATGTTAAAAGTGCTTTTGTAAATGGTTTTATTTCAAAGGAGGTGTATATTGAATAATTTTTTAGGTTTTGAAAATCATGAATTTCTTAATCATATGTTTAAGTTGTCCAAATCATTGTATAGATTAAAATAAACTCCTAGAGCTTGGTATAAAAGGTTGACAAACATTTTATTAAAGAAGGGATTTTTTAAAGGAAAGGTTGAAAATCTATGTTAATGGCCTTATATTCAATGCTACTAACCATTGCTTGTGTGAGGATTTTTTCTAAGTTGATGTAGGGTGAATTTGAGGAGTATGATAGGTGAGCTCAAGTTCTTCCTTGGACTTTAAACCAAGTAATGCAAAGATGAGATCTTCAACAACCAAGCCAAGTACACTAGAAATATCCTTAAAAAGTTTAGCATGCAGGGAGCTGAGACTAGCAAGACCCCTATGATTACCATAACCAAACTCTCAAAGATTGAGAATGGAAAGTTAATTGATAATAAAAAATATAGAGGTATGATCATATCCTTACTTTACCATATTGCTAGTAGACTTGACATAGTGTTCACTACATGTTTATATGCTAGATTTCAATTATATCCTAAGGAGTCTCATTTAAATGCCATCAAAATAATTTTTAAGTATCTTATAAGAACTTTGCATTTAGTCCATTTGTATCCTAGAAGTTCAACCTTTCACTTGATTATTATTCTAATACGGAATTTACTAGTAGTTTATTAAATAGAAAGAGCACTTTTAGAACTTTTCAATTTTTAAAATGATGTTTAGTTTCTTAGTTTAGCAAGAAATAAGTTTTAGTTGCCGTCTCCATGGGCTAAGGCCAAATATGTGGTGACTAGTTGTTTTTGCTCACAAAACAATAACTCAAGGACCATAACATTGATGTTGATCATATTCCAATTAAGCATGATAACACAAGTGCTATCAACCTTAGAAAGAACCTTATTCAACATTCATAAACTAAACATATTGACATTAGACATCATTTTTTACATGATTATACTTAATATGGTGATATTATTCTTGAATTTATTGATACCAATAATTAATTAGCTAATATTTTCACTAAACCTCTCAATGAGGAAGGGCTTAACTTTATTATACCTAAACTTAGAATGATTAATGGATCTAATGTGCAATGAATTACATAATTTGTTTGTTGATTTACTTAGTTTGGAAGCACATCATTGATAAATGAATAAAATTAATTTATTTTATTTATCAATGAATTTGAAAAAGTCAATATGTCCAAGGAACTCAAGTGCATTTGCATGATCCAAAACTATTAATTTTAGGTTAAAATTCTCTCTTTCTAATTGTTTTCAAGTGAGTCAATTTAGTCATAGAAGGACCAAATTGAATATATGTTTAAAATATTTTCAGACTCAATTGTCAAATTTTTAAAAGCTTAAGGACTGAACTGAACCTATGCCATAACTGTTACTTGTAACTAGTACCATTCATGACACACATTTGTCTATAACATAGAGACACCCACAATCATCATTATGATAGTGAGAAAGATCATGAAAAGCATATCCTAATTGTAACATTTATATCATGATTGTGAGGAGCATTTTAGAAGTTTTGGGAAAATGGATTTTTGCATTGAATGGCCTCCTTAATGCAATTCAAAAATAGTTTTTTAGGTGTGTATTCCTTAAGGACACATCCTAAGGTTGATTTTGCACCCTCTCCTTTATAAATACTTCCTTCTTTCTTTTAATTTCACACTGTCACTATTCTTTTCAAGTCTCTTTCCCTTGTAAATGCTTTTTTCCTCATATCTCCAAAGCTATAAATAACTCTCCTCATTCCTTCTTCTTCATTCAACTCTCAATGGTACCTAAAAAGCTAACTGAGACCTCCCCTTCCTCTCATGAAGATTCTTCAAGAAGGGAAACTAAAGAACAACCTACTTAAGGTATATGTCTAAAAACACCTTAGAGAAACTTGGTTGCTTTAAAGAAATTAAAAATTTTCTTAATAAGGTATGACTTTTTGATTTTACTTTCACTTCTCAACTAATCTACCCCTTATTAGTTGTAGACTTTCTTTCTTCCTACTGTGAGCGACCTCTTCTTGCTTTTGGATAGCAGTATGTTTTTGTGGGACATTGTGCAAGTCTTTCCATTCTTGAGGGACATGGCAACTTTACCGAATAGGAACAAATGATTAGTCTCAGAGAGTCGAGACACTTTTGATTTTGTGGGGTCACTACTTGATTTTTAGAAAACCAAGAAAAGAAAGGGACAACATTGGGTCACTCAGTGAGTACTGTCTCTAGTAGAGATTTTCGGGTTTGGGGGATCTCATCTACTTTTTTACTATTTCTCATTATACGATATTTGATGTATAATTACTGTAACACCCTAGTTTCAGTAATGACAATTTGTATAGCATTCACACAGTACATCAGATAATGGAAGATAATAAAGCTAAAAATTTAATTATTACATATCTTTCCTGATAAAATACAAATGAAAAGGAAAAGATTGCGGAAAAATAAATCTAAATTAGATATGATTGATCTATAAGACTAACACAACCATTCACACAACTTGCTCGATTTCATGAATAATAGGATGATAATGCATGCATGTGGTGATTATTTATGCTATAATGATGTACGATGATAATATAAAGGATGCATGAGGTCATCACTAGACCAAGAGCATGATGACTTTATTCTGGGTGTGAGCAACCTTGTGAAGAAGACTTTTCTATTGTTGTGGTTTTTTTTACTTTATTGGACAGCATAGTCAGTCTTTCTATTTCTGAGGGACATGGAAACTTTACTAAGTAGGGACAAGTGATTGGTCTCGAAGGGCCAAGACACTTTTGATTATGTGGAGTCGCTACCTGATTTTTAGAAAATTGGGAAAAGAAAGGGACAATATCATGTCACTCAGTGAGTATTGTCCCCAGTAGAGATTTCTGGGTTCGGGGGATCACATATACTTTTTGACTATTTCTTATTATACGATAATTGATGTATAGCTACTATAACACCCTAGTTTCTGTAAATGACAGTTTATATAGCATGCACACAGTACATAAGATAGTATAAGATAATAAAGCTAAAAATTTTATTACATTGCTTTCTTGATAAAATACATACAAAAAGGAAAAGATTGTGGAAAAGTCAATCTAATATATTTGATCTGCAAGGATAACACAATAATTTACACAGCTTATTTAATGAATGATAGGATGATCATGCTTGTAGTGATTATTTATGCGATGATGACGAGTGATGATAATATAAAGGATGCATGAGGTCATCACTGGACTGAGAGCATGATGAATCTATTCCAGGACATGAACTTTTTCACATTATTGATATTTACGATGTGATTTCATGATTTTGGAAATAGAGGATGCAAAATGATGATGTAAAATTAGCATAATAAAACATATATTATTCACATAGCATGCAAGATTGCTAGTCTCATCACACAAGCACAATAGTATTCCTAAATGCTACTGATAGTAAAATAAAATGAAATGCAGTAAAATAAACGTGCTAAAGTAATTTTATGGTCCTTAAACTTGACTAAGCTTGTGTGAGCTTTGAAGCTTTAGCTTCGAGAGATTATCAAGCTTTCCTCATCGAGAGGTTCAAAATGACAGCAGAATGATGCTAGATTATTTACCTTTATAGCGTGCTTGGACAAAGATGAGGCTGGGTTTAGTGGAAAAAGGGATCTAACAACCTAAGGGAAAGGTTATGGGAGAGCAAAAACTCTATGGAGAGGGATTTCTCCCACATTTGATCAGACTGAATTTTGAGTGTGTATGTCTTCACTTGCTCCCCCTCTAAAATGGGGTATATAGGGGTCTATTTATATAATACAATGTGTAGAATGGGGTGGTGTAGGCATGGTCACATGCGTAGAAGTGTATTTTTATACATGGCCACACATAGTGTGCGTGTGGTCACGCATGCACATGTACGTTTTCACGTGCACTTCGATGCTCTATATGCTTTTCTTGGGTTCTACACTTGCTATTTTGGGGTAGATTACCAGGGTTTTTGGGCCTTCTAGATGCATTTCTAGGACTAATCCTAAAGGTTTTAGTGCCCTTCAGACATGTTTCTAAAGTTTGTTTTGTCAAAATCAATTTCCATTTTTTCATAAAGTAGGGTCCTAGTCTAACGAAACATGCACGGGCCCAACGAGCTGAGTATTCTAAGAGTAGTTTTATTGAAATAAAACCTATCGTTGTTCTAATAATTCATATTTCACAAGGTTAAAGCATAACTTAATTTCTCGATGATTGATTTTGCACATTGGTAGGGTCAGTTAGGTGTTTTAAGGTTGCAAACTTCAGAGGTGTTATGAACAAGCAACCTCTAGTCATCTTGGGGATTCATTTCATCATTAGACCTTTTTGGGGATAATCAAATTTGAGGTATGACAGTTGCCCCTGCTTCACATGTGTTGCATAGCCACCTAACGCTAGTGTTAATACACATGAAGTAATATGTAAAAATGCAAAAAATGTTTTAGTAAGGAGAGAGGTACTTAACTATGGGTTGTCTTTAAGTGTCTTTGTCAAGATTTAACTATTGTTGTTGTGTTTTTTTTATTGTTATTGTTCTATGACTTGGTCATCATATAAGGTGCTATTTGGGACATTTGCAAGCTTGTGATTCATGCAAAGTGCATTTGAGATTTATGTGACTATAACCTTCTTAGGTGTCACACAAATGAATATGCGACTATAACCTTCTTAGGTGTCACGCAAATGAACATGTGACTATAACCTCCTTAAGTGTCACGTGAATGAACATGCAACTATAACCTTTTAGGTGTCACGCAAATGAACATGTGACTATAACCTTCTTAAGTGTCACTTAAATGACTATATGACTATAAGCTTCTTAAGTGACATGTGAATGAACATGTGATTATAATCTTCTTACGTGTCATATGAATGAACATGTGACTATAACCTTCTTAGGTGTCACATGAATGAACATGCGACTATAACCTTCTTAGGTGTCACGCAAATGAACATGCGACTATAACCTTCTTAGGTGTCACATGAATGAACTTATGACTATAACCTTCTTAGATGTCACGCGAATGAACATGAGACTATAACCTTTTTAGGTGTCACACGAATGATAATGTAACTATAACCTTCTTAGGTGTCACGTGAATGAACATGCTACTAAGCAAACAAAAATGCTCCTAAGCAGTGTGGATGCTCCTAAGAAATGTAAGGATGCTTCTAAGTGATGAAGGTGCTTTTAAGTAATGAGAAGATGCTTAAAAGTGCTTCTAAGTAATGTGAATGCTCTTAAGCATTGAGTGTGAGTGATTTTAAGAAATGAGAGTGCTCTTAAGCAATGTTAGAGTGCTCCTAAGCAATGTGGTGCTTCTAAGCAATATGAAAGAGAGTGCTTCTAAGCAATATGAGGGTGCTTCTAAGCAGTGTGAGAGTGCTCCTAAGTAATATGAAGATGCTTCTAAGTAATGATATTGCTCCTAAGGAGTGTGTGTGAGTGCTTTTAAGTGGTGTGGGTGCTTCTAAGCAATGAATAAGGTAGTAACGATGCAGTGATGATACAGTAATGATATAGTGATGATGTAGTAATGATGCAGCGATAATGCAATAATAATGAAGTGATTTGTCATGTTGAAGCTGTTATTTTGATGATTTGGAGTAATATATCCTTACAATGAATTTTCCTTGCTCTTCTTTTGTAGGATGTTGAGTTTCCTAAAGAAAGTGGCACATATGCAGTGTCTTTAGACAGATGGAGTCCACATTAATGTACTTTTATGTGAGTTTGGTGCACTTATGCTCAAATTAAAGTTTAGGGCTATAGAAGTGAGTGTGTAAAGTCTTGAAGTGTGTTTAAAACCATAGAAGAGCGCGTGGAAGGGGGAAGTGCTCGTGATTGCACGTGGGGGGCATGTGATCATGAGCTTGTGCACATGATCACGCGCTTGTGCGCATGGTCATGCACCTAGAACACTTCCCCCTTCTGAGCTTATTTAAATGACTATTTTTAGAGGTCTTGGGCAGTATTTATCCAGACTTCTTTGAGTGTTTTCTGACTTTTTTTTTTTACCATTTTCATGTTTCGGGTGCTTTCTACTCTATTTTTGCTTATGCACCTCCATTTTCTTTTCCGTAAAATGGAGTTCCCCAACATTCTTGAGGTTTAGAGGAAATTTTTATTAATGTTGATATTGATCTTAAGGGTGACTTTGTAGAGGCTATTGGAGTTGGGACATCTGCAGCAGGGACTAGAACATCTGGTGCTCAAAGTTCTCAGCCATCCAAGATTTCTTAAGGAGATCTGATCCCTATTGTTCATAGCTTAGAGACTTATGCTTAGGTGAGTCATCGTCTTGAGGTAGGTCCCTCTTTGCCTTTATTTTCTGAAGCTTATTCACCGACTGTGATATATGTACTATTTTTGTAATGCATTCTAGTTATAATTACATGAATATATGTTTGAAATTATTTCCTTCATATTGCCTAACATTTTTTAAATGATCATGTTTTTATGTTTTTAACACATTTGTTATGGTAGCCATGTTTCTTTTTGTTCCTCTTGTTGAATTTTATGTTATTTTTATTTTTTAATAAAAAAAAGGGAATAAATAATTAAATTTGTATTTCTTATTATGTCTACAATGGGGAGAAATAAAGAAAAATATCTATAAAGGAGAATTTTTTAATCATCTCCTTTATTATTATTTGATATTCCTTATGTATCCTATGATAATTCAATTTATTTTTACACATAACTTTATGCATATATTAAAGGAGAGAAAAAATTTTCACATTTTGCATTAATTTAATTTGATAGAGGGAGCTATTTTGTACAATGCATACTTATTCATGTCATTTATTTTTGACACTCACGGACTTTATTTATTATCTTAGCAAATTATTTGTCAAAGCCAAAAAGGAGGAGATTGTTGACCATTTTCATGATCAAACTAGTAATTTTGGACTTTGATAAACAATTTTGATTCCAATGATTTTAACTAAGTGTGTAGTAAGTTGATCGATCATGAAGTTTAATTGTTAAATGATTAGGGACAATGAAATACTCCTTAAAAGAGTATTAATATATATTTCAATGAAGTATGTCATGCTCATGAGCTAGTTCACGATCGGGATTGATAACTATGCTTTTGGGCTAATTTTTCCTTTGAGATTCTAGGATGCTTTTTGACATCTTTAGATATCTATAATAAGAAAATGATCTGCTTCCCTTTTGAAGTAGACATCTTAAGCTTTTTGAATTGAGCTTAATTGTCAAAATTTGAGTTCATTTGTGTATGCAAATATTGAATTGAAGTCAGCATATGCAGCTTTCATTCTAGGTTGTGTAGCTCCTTGTATTTCAGCAATATCTTAAGTTATATATGTTCAATTGAGGTGATTTAAAGTGATATAGAAATATAAGACAATCATCTAAAACTTTTATAAAGAAATTTTAGACTGATATGATCATCTTCAATCCCACTCATGAGCATCTCACGAGCTGGTCATGAGTTGACCTTGTATAATGCCTCAGGCTCATTTTTAGCAAAATGCTCAGTGCTTCTCTTTAGATCAACTCCCCTACACTTGAGCTTTTGCTTGCGCTTAAGTAAAATACAAAAACATCTATTCTTAAGCAGAACTTAACTAATTGGTTAACTTTAACTTGACTCGATATGGCAATCTTCATTTAATATAAAGCTTAAAAACTCAAAAATTAAAATAGTAACTTGAGCTCAATGACATGTGAGATTACCATGTGAAGAGCAAACTTCCCAATTGAATTCATGATAGTGGAGAACTGAAATCAAAGAAAGATAATAGCAACTAGAAATTTACTCAACACTTGGCTAGCCCAAATTTCTCATGCATATGGCATTTTATTTAACAAAGGTTTTCCCAATTATAGTAAACCCCACCTTTTCCATACTACTCAGTGTGGATACCTCACAAAGGTTCTTTTGGATACTCATACTCTAACTTTAAGAACATTGGAGTACAATGAGCATATAAAGATTTTGAATTTTAAGTTTATAGCCCCTATAAAATGAGTGTGTTCTATGCTCCATCTTGCTTTTATTTTATTTTCTTATTACCACCAAAATGCATAAGAATTAACTAACTTCAAGAGTTGAATTTTAAATTTCTACTTACAAACACCTTTCTTAAAGATCAAGACTCTAAGTTCAATCACTCAATTAAGAAGTGAGCTTTAAATTCATTAAGGGTTAAAAAGTCCCTAACCACAAGTTCTTACTCTAATCTTAGAAGTCCAAACTCACATTAAATGAAGATTACCACATCTTTTCAAGAAAACTAAATTCAATGAATTAAACTCTATTCAAGAATAGGTTGCAAACTCTCAAGTGTTATGCATGAAATACATCTTAATAATTATATGCAAGAAAAAAAAATAATCAAATAAAATGCATGATCCCTTCCCTTTTATGCTAAAAGAAACATTCAAAATAAATAAAAAACGAAAAAAAAAACTCAATATAAGAGTAAAAGGAAAGGAAAGGTCTCCCTTTTTCACTACAATGGAGAGGGTGAGGAATTATTGGAATTGTTAGCCTTTTAAAATAACTTGCTTATGATTGGTGAAAATTCTCTATCATGATTTAAAGCCCCTCCAACCTAGCATATAGCTTTAATTCTAGCATAACCAAGTGAAGTAATGGCATTTGTTCTGTAGTTCCTTTATTTTCTAAAGCTTTCCTCTTTAACCATGACTAATTACTACTTCCCTCACTCTCCTCATCCACTTTTGAAGAAGATTTGTTCATTTTTTTTAATGTGCATTGGCACATCAAATAGCATTTCCTGCTCTCCACATCTTTTAGTGTCCTCCACTCAGTAACAATGTCTACTCGGATAAGTGCCCTTTCACCTAAAATCTTGGATTTAAAGACTCCCATTTTTTTAGTAGAGACTGTCACATTAAATCCTAAAACGTATTTCCTTAAAGCTGCAATTATATGCCCCATAAAGAGAGATGCCTTCTTTACCTACACAACTCACCAAATAATCTGGACAATAAAGTGAGCACTAGAAACCTTAGTGTTAGTATGCCTGCACATAATATAAAAATTTCAACTTTTGAGACTCTAACACTATCTTGTTTTTCAAAAATTTTATGTGCCATGAATTTGTGAATTAGTAAGTAAGCAGGGTCCTTAATTTAACCACTTACCATTATCTCTCTCTCACTGAAACTACCATCCTGAGTAATTCTTCTCCAAAATGCAAGCATATCAAACTCTTTTAGAGGTTCTTTAAGTCCTCCACTAGGAAATCCAAAAACATAAGACATAAGTTCACAATCCATATAAAATTCTCTTCCAGGAAGGCTACACGAAAACATGTACATGCCATCATTCATAAATTTAAAAGTGGTGTATAATTTAAGTTTAAGTTCATACAAAGTGTCATATTTCATTTTAAAGAACTTGTCCACCCTAATTGATTACTCAAAATCACCATATCTTTATCAACTCCTATGTCATACTACACATCATCATCAAAAAATTTAGGCAAAGTGAATTTTCATTTAAGAAGCAAACAAAATTTCTTACCCTCCTCATGTGAGCAAATAGAGAAAGGAGCACCATGTTCATTAGTGAGTTCACTCACCTCGTTACTCTTTTGCATGATTGCCTTACCTTTCCCTTGCCTTGTTCATTCAATCTTTTCTTAAGACATCTTCAAAATAAGAGTTGAATATTATTATCACAAAAGAAGTGATTAAAAAATGAGTTGGGGTTTCTTAAAGCACGGGTGCATAATCGGAACAACATGTTTGATCTTATATAAAGAGCTCTCCCTTCACAATAAGGAAAATAAAAGAACCCTACAATTTTTCTCCTAATTTTGGAAAGAAAAGAAAATTTCAAAGGTTTATAAAAAAAATAAAATGCTAAATATTTTATTCCTAAATATTGACTTACCAAATTCCAGAACAAAAACCTAATGAAAAAGGGAAATTAAAAATTAAAGAGGTAAGTGAATTCAAATCCTAAAAGAAATCATAGAAATTGAAAATTAAATTCAAACAAAATAAAATTCCTAAAAAATTGATGAATTCCTCCCCCACACATAATTTCCATATTGTCCTCAATATTGGCTACTTAACAAAGGAAAAACTGTTGCTATATAGAATTACATAGGTGCACGGTTGTGCATTCTAGAGTGCATAGTTGTGCACATGGGTTTTTTTCTATCTGAGCCTATTCATGTGCACTGTTATGCACCTATGGGTACATGGCCATTCCTACATTGATTATTTGAATAGAATGAAAAGTGCACAACTGTGCATTGTTGTAGAATGCAATTCTATAGAATGCACAAAGGTGAAATTCTTAACATTACCTGCAATGTTTCCATTCTATAATAATTCAAACATACATTTAAACTTGCATACATCATATTGAACACAAATGCACATGAATACATTGCATTAAACCAAATAAAAATTCCATACATCCATCCAAAATACTTAAAATGTGCCAACTTCTAAACAAACCAAAGGTAACAAAAGTAAAATGTGTTAAGATGTAATCACTTTAAATAAAAATAAAAATTAAAAAAACACAAACAACTCCTATAGTAGGGCATCATTTCATTGCTCATCTTACAGTGGTTGAAGTGGAGGTACATATCCTTGGTTCATGAAAAATGCATCAAGTGAACATGTCAAGTAAGCTCTTTCATATTCACATCTAAGCTCCCATTTGTAGCTCTAAATTATCCATTCGTGCAACCATGTCATTAAATTCTTCCTCTTCATCTTCTTCTTTTTCAATTGAAGGGGCTTGATGATAGGGCTATTGTTCATTGGGGAGTTGGGTAAGCTTAAATCCTTGTAGGGTACTCTCTATAATGCTTATAGCTTGCATCATAATAATGTCAACAATTTATCTCCGCTTAACTCTCTCAAATGGCATGTCATCTATATCAAAACTGATACGAACCCACTAGACGACTTGCTCTAGGAACCCGTTCAACATGAACCCAAACCCACGCTCTCAAGGAAAGTTCAAATCAAGTTCCAATTCAGACACAGAGAACCTTCACCTCATGTTTAGTTAGTCCAAACAACCAAAGCTATATCAAAACTTTAACCTTTTCAACAATAACAAAAAAGCAACAAAGGTTATTAAAAAGATGCCACAATCTACTGTCTGAAAGATAGATTCATAAGTCACAAAGGTTGTCACATGGTTAACCACCAAGTAACCAAAGAGAATCCTCTCTAAATTTTATTAATAATCCATGATTGCACACCCTCTAGGTTACATAAAATAAGGCCTTTATATAGGCTTAAAGAAACCCTAAATAAAACCTAATTAATATCCTAACTAAACAAGAAAAAAAAATCCTTCTTAAATAAGAAAATATAATTCTACTTAAATAAGAAAATATAATCCTAGTTAAATTCGGATTTACTTATGCAGCACATTGTAGCACACTTTTCAATACGATGATGACCGAATTAACTTAAGCCTAAAACATAAAAGTTTTATCCCTTGTTGTTATCTTTCATCTTCATCTTGAATCACTTCATTTGGATCTATATTGAATGAGATACAGCCCATTTACTGATGTATATTCAGTCTGCCCAGTTTTATTCATGATCTGATAATATTTCATAATTTTAGCTCAGGTATAAGGCCGAATTAACTCTGGATATCTTCATCAAAGTTGTAGATATCTTTCTTAGCTTTTAACATATTCTTGAATCATCTCAATCAGAGTTTTTTAGAGTTATTTATGGCTAAAATACTGAAGTATGCTACACAAAATACGAATTTATGCTAATTGCTCTTTTCTTGAATGAACGTTGCCTTATTAGCATGAACAAATCTTGAAATCTTCCTCTTTGGAGCTAGGATCACATAATAAACCCATATAATATGCAAACATCATAACTAAACCTCCAATTTTTATTATTGTATTGAAACTTTAAGTAACATCCTTAATTTGTATGGCAATGACATCGCAAAGATTAATTTTCATATTATGCACATACAATAAAAGGCTTGCAACTTGGTGTTTGGAATAATTGAATTCCCCTCTCTTCTACTAAAGATGGTATGTGCCATGACTCAATGCACATACCTCAATGCATGTGAATGCATTTTTTACTCTATACAACTCCTAGCCCCATATATTGCACACCTATCACCTGTTAACTCTCTCCAAAACTCATGCTTATAAAAAAAAACATTAGCCTCATGACCCTTTGGGAATTCAAAACCATCATTCAATTTAAAAAATTCCAATTTAAAATCCTTATGGCTAAGCCTAAAGGTAATGAACCTAACTATTTCATTAAAATTGAACAATGATAAGAACTCACATGTATGCCTAAGTTGGATATGCCCTCATTATGTATTAATCCCAACCAATTTTTTGCAAAAGCAAAGATACCTCATCAAGTAATCCAATAGTTTTTAGTGCATTTTGATTGGGTTGAATCTTCCTATGAACAATATCCTCATATTTCTTATGTTGAAATTCATTAACACAAGCAATATTTTAAAGAAATTCCATTACCTCTTATTCATCCTCTTCCACTCTTGGATTGTTTGAACTTCCTACAAGTCTAGAACATTTAGGAGGAGGACATGCTAGCTTTGATGCTTGAGATTTTTGTCTTGGTATGGTTGATGATAAGAGTGAAAGAGCGAATGAAGAATTGAAAAGTTAGAGTGATGAATTTGAAATCTAGGGTTTAAAAGTGTAAGATAAATGAGAAAGGAAAGAAATCTTGTTGTTTAGGAAGAAAATGATGAATAAGGATGATGGGAAGGGTTTTTAAAATGGTTTTGGAAGAAGAAAATGAACATTTTCTTCAAATGGAACCAAAAAGGCACACTTTTTAATTTTGGAGAGTTATGATGCATGGCTATGCACTTCAATTAGGCATAAAGGAGCAAGTCATGCATGATTGTTCACTTTCTAGTGCACGCCCATTCCTGATTACATAAATTTGAGGTCTGAGAGTGCACAACTACGCACTTTTAAGTGCATGGCTATGTACTTTTATTTTGCTCCATAATACACTTAAATATAAAACATAAAGCACATAATATTTTTTCATAATAATCTTCATTCCAAATTATATTCAATATATGCTCAACTTCCCAATGTCACATGTATCAACACACAAATAGCATGTAATCACCCTTTTTAACATTAATGAAAGAAAATTTAAAAGCTTACTTCCTAGAATATTTATAAATAATTGAAACATTCTTCTCATCTTCCCAATTCTTTTTCGTCCAATACAAAAGCTTCTTTGGAATTTCTCAGTATAGGGGAGGTTAAGAAAAAAATTAAATTAAAGAAACTAAAGATATAAAAGAAACTTAAACTAAAAGAAAGAAAATCATACTCTACACTTGGTTGAGCTCCCAAGAAGCACTTATTTAAAAGGGCATGAGCTTGACCTTATCTAATTTCACTTCACAAGATTGTTCAAGTAGGCCACATGTTACATCCATTAACATTGCCTCCATAATACTTTTTTAGTCTTTGACCATTGACTTTCAAGCTTCCCCTTTAATAGTCATCACCTTAACTGCTCCATATGGATATAACTTAGCCATAATGAAAGGTCCTGACCATCTCAATTTCAACTTCCCTAGGAAGAGTCTTAGTCCCAAGTTAAAAGCAACACTTGATCTCCTCTATGAAATTCTTTTAGTTTTAGATTTGCATCATGCCACCTCTTAACTTTCTCCTTGTGTAGTTTAGAGTTCTCATATGCATATTACCTAATTTCATCTAACTCATTCAACTGTAGCATTCTTTTTTTAGATGCTTCCTTGAGATTATAATTTAAAGTTTCACTGCCTAATATGCTTTATGCTCTATTTTTACTGGAAGATGACAAGCTTTTCCATATACCAACCTAAAAGATGACATACCTATCACTGTCTTATAAGATATCTTATAAGCCCATAAATCATCATCAAGCTTCCTAGCCCACTCTCTTCTAGATTTTCCTACAGTTCTTTCCAAAATCTTTTTTAACTCTCTATTACTAAGTTCTGTCTGTCCACTAGTATGAGGATGAAAAGGTGTAGCTACCCTGTGTCTAACCCCATATCTAGCCAATAACATCTCCATGTTCTTATTGAAAAAATGAGTACCTCCATCACTAATTATTATAACCCTGGGCATCCAAAATTGAGCAAATAGTTTCTTTAGACACTTGCATGCGGTTTTAGCATCATTGTTGAGACAAGCTTGAGCTTCCACCCATTTGGACATATAATTGACTCACACAAGGATGTAGTAGTTACCTTCTAAGGATGGAAAAGGTCCCATGAAGTCAATACCCCAAACATCAAATATTTCAACCTTTAAAATTCCTATTTGAAGCATTTCATCTCTCTTTGATATATTCCCACTATGTTAACAAGAATCTCAAAATCACACAAATTCTCTTGTATCATTGAAGATGGATGGCTATTAGAAACCACTTCCTAGTACTATAGATACGGTCATATGAGGTCCATAATATCCTCCATAGATTAAACCATGGAAATGATGAAGAATTGAGTGTATTTCTTCATCAAGTATACATCTTCTAATTATATCATCCCTACACATCTTCCAAAGAAAGGATCACCCATATATACCCCCTTGAATCATGAATCAGTTTTTTCTTTTGCTGACCAACAAATTTAGGGGGTAATTTTCCACTAAAAATAAAATTGGCAATATTAGCAAACCATGGTGTATCAAAAATTTGAAGAGTAAAGAGTAACTCATATAGGAATGTATCTTTAATTTTCTCTTTTGCTACTTTTTTACTCTCCTCAAATTATAATATTGATAAGCTACTACATTTTTTGTGCTCTTCTAATCTCTTATCTCAACATTAAATTCTTGCAATAAAAGCACTCATCTTATCAACCTAGTCTTTAAATCTTTCTTTGTAAGCAAATATTTCAAAGCAATATGATCTATAAAAACCAACACTTTTGAACCTAGTAAATATGATCTAAAATTATCAAAAGCAAAAATTATAGCTAACACCTCTTTTTCAATAGTGGCATAATTTATATGAGCTTTAGATAAAGTTCTCCTTGCATAATAAATCACATATAGCTTTTTATCTTTTCTCCATCCTAACACTGCTCCAATGGCATGATCACTAGCATCACACATAAGCTTAAATGGTAAACTCCAATCTGGTACTATGACAACTAGTACTGACATAAGTGTATATTTTAACCTATCAAAAGCAATTTTACAAGCATCAATGAAAATAAAAGGTGCATCTTTCTTAGGTAATTGATAAAGAGGTTTAGAGATTCTACAAAAATCTTTTTTATAAAGCGACTATAAAATCCTACATGTCCCAAGAAACTTCGTACTCCCTTAAAATTTTTTTGGGTATTATAGCTTCTCAGTAATGCCTACTTTAGCTTTGTTTACCTTTATTCCTTTGCTTGAAATATTATACACAAGCACAATACCTTCTTTAACTATAAAGTAACAGTTCTCCCAAATCAAAACTAAATTGGTTTCTTCACACTTGGCAAGCACTCCATCAAGATTTCTTAAATAATTTTTGAAAGAATTTCCTTACACTGAAAAATCATCCATAAATACTTCTATTATCTCCTCAACCAAGTCTAAAAAAATAGCCATCATGAACTTCTAAAATGTGGCAGGAGCATTGTACAAGCCAAAAGGCATTCTTGTATAAGCAAATGTGCCATAAGGATAAGCAAATGTGGCATTTTCTTTTTTCCTCCAAGGTAATAGCAATTTGATTGTTACTTGAATAACCATTTAGAAAATAATAAAATGCATGACCTGAAATTCTTTCTAGTATTTGATAATTAAATGGAAGTGGTTAATGATCTTTCCTAGTGGTTGAATTTAATTTCTTATAGTCTATGCAAACTCTCCAACTACTAACAACTCTAGTAGGATCAAATCTCCCCCCTCATTTTCTACAATTATCATGCCCCCTTTATTTGGTACACATTGAATGGGGCTAACCCAAGAAGTGTTTGAGATGGGATATATGATACCTACATTTAATAACTTAAGCATTTTTTTATTAACTACCTCTTGTATGTTTGGGTTTAATCTTCTCTATCTCTCAATGGCAGTCTTATGCCTTTCCTTTATAAGTATTTTGAGCATATAATATGAAGGACTTATACTGTTAATGTCTAAATTTTTCCACCTAAAAACTTGCACTCTCTTTGTCAACAACTGTGCTAAAGCACTCTCTTTCTCAACAACTGTGCTAAAGCACTCTCTTTCTCAATAAGTATGCTAAAGCACTCTCTTATTCCCCACTAAGTTTGGATGAAATTATAACATGTAAGGTTTGATTCTCACCTAGACAAGTGTATCTCAAGTGATGTAGTAAAGGCTTCAATTATAGTTGAGGTGGTTTCTCAAAAGGAGGGATAAGTTTTATGTTTGGAAGCAATTAAGTTCTATACATTAGAGAAGAGTGCTTAAAAGACTCTTTCTTAGAAATCTATACTTGTAAGCACTTCTCTAACTCTTCTAATTCAAAAGACTCTGCCAACCTCCCTTATTGGACTTCATTCACAATATCATCAACCACATCAATACGTATGTAATTATCAAATTCATATGGGTGTTTCATATCTTAGTAAAAATCAAACTTGCATGTTTCTTCATTGATGTGGGTCAACTTTAATACCTTAGTCTCCAAGACTAAATATAAAGCAAGTAAGGCATCAAACACTAGGGAATTTAGGATAATTTTATATTAACCAAATAGATAATTAGATGAATAGGCAAAAATAATAAAGCAATTGTTGAATTAATCTAACTTAATTAAAATTATTAAGAATTACAAGTACTTAATTTATCCTAAATATACTAATAACAATTTTCTAGCAATGTATATTAGAACAAAGAACTATAATAATTGATTAACAAATGCAATGATTGGAGAATGTGACTTAAAGTCCATAAAAGTAACTCTCATTATCAATTAAGGGTGTTTTCATTTAGAGTCTACAAGCATTCTCATGACATTGCAGAGATAAACAAGAACCATGAAGTTTTATGCCAATTCTTTAATCCCTTAAAGTGGATTTCTTGTCTCCAAATACTTTCCTATCCTTTAAGTGATTTCAATTTCATTTCTATCAAAATGCACAAATTCTTATTGTATATATTTGATTAACACATCATACATGGTGATCAAGCATATATAACACTTCAAGCACACAATTAAAATCAAATCATTCATGCATTATAAAAGATAAAAATGTAGTCCATAGATTAATTCATCCTTGTAATTCTAACTACAAGGACTTAGCCAAAATATAGTGTGTCCAACATCAAACAATAACAAGGAAATATTTTTTTTACATCTAGCAACTAAAAAAAAAGAAAAGGATTGCGTTGGTAAAACCCTTCAATGTTCTCCAAAAAGTCACTTGATATTCAGTAACCTACTTTGATGTCCTCTTTTAACTTTTGAATGCATCCTTACATAATACTTCCACTTCTTTTCAATAATAATACTAAAAGTAATGCTAATTATTTCAAAATAAAAATAAGTATTTTTCATAAATAAACAAAGTGAAGTCAGTGTATTTATAGGCCCCTAAACATCCCTAACTCGTTCTTCTTTGAAATGGTTGTGATAATGAAAAGGGGCAATGAAAGGGTGTTGAAACCACTCGATACCACCGTGCCGAGTCAAGCTGAAGTTAGCACTAGAAGGCTCTATCATGAGTCAGCACTCTTCTCTGCTAGAACGAGTCTTCATGCCTGGAACGAGTCGGCAAACTTCTCTACAACCTTTTTTTGAATTTTTTGAACACCAATCTTCACCCAAATGCACCCCCCCCCCAAGCAAGAAAAGAACCTACAAATCACATAAATGACATAAAAGCACAAAAATAACAATAATAATGCTACAATCAAACATAATGCAAATACAAACTAAACAAAAGTCAACAATATGATGCTAAATGACTATCCTACTTTAACAATAACACTTAGACCTTCCTTGCCCTCAAGCAAGAAACAAAGATTTAAGTAAGAGAAACAACAAAAAATTTATCCTCTCCAAAATAAATGTAGTTATCTAAACATGTTATCTTAACCATGAAAGAAATTTTTAAGAAAAAGATAGTTAATAACTAAACTTTTAATGGTCAACAATGGTAGGGAAAACAAGTTTCATAGCATATGCAATAAGTTTAACTAATTATCTAAATTTCTTAAAAATAAAATTAAGAATATAAAGTTAAGATGCTAACTAAGCTATCTATCTAAAATGTTCATTCTTCAAACTTAGGATTTCTAAAAACACAAGTAGCCATTGGGACAATAATCAAGCACACGCATAAACTCACATTTCTCATAGCATTTTTAGACCAAAAAAATAGAATTTATGTGTAGTGGGTACATTTTATGTTCCATCCCACTATTTTTTTTTGTATACTTATGATGTCATATACTCCTTCTGAATGAATGTAATTAAAGAGCAAACTCATTTACACACAACTTACTCATGATGCATCACATCATCAAGCATAAATTTCTTCTGCTTTTTTTAATTTTTAAAGATAAAAATGTAAATGTCCTCATCCAACATTGAAATGCTAGTTTCTCGTATTATGGCTATAGTTTCCCTAGGCAACTCTAGTCCTTAAAAACCTAACCTTAAGTCTTTAGCATCCTAGCCTTAAGCATAATTAGAAAATTGACTAAATATTCATTAGACCTTGGAAATAATAAAAAGAGAAGAAAAACTTAAAATGTATACTAAAAGAAACTTTAAATTCTACCAATTAAGCATAAAAAGTTAATTCTTAACATGGTAAAAAGATAAACCTCAATCATGACCAAGATAAACTTAGAAGAGAAAATACTTAAAAATAAAACATGAAGAAGATAAAATTATGCAAAATAAAGCATAAACACATGAACAAAGCATAAACCTTCATGCATATAAACAACAAACATAATTAAATAACCTAAACTTCTATCCCCTCCCCCACACTTAAAAATGCATATTGTCTCTAATGTGATTCCAAAATTAAAAAGGAAGGTAAGAAATACTCCCCTAATCATCTGAATGAGTTAATGGAGTAGACTCGATGGTATAACTAGAATGGGCAAAAATTTGATTCAACTTGTACTCCACTTTGCATTGGCGGCAATCAAGTTGTTGGTTTTAAGTCTCTATTGCATATAATTAGTGTTACATCTCTTTTTGATTCTCTAGTATTTACTCCCAAATATGTAACTCTCCACTAGAAGAGCCACTTTGTATGGAGAACGTAAGAAGAGGGATATTTTCATGTGGTTTCTCTCATTGCATTTCCTTTTCTCCAACATGCTCCTCTATGATACAAATGTGGTTAACTTGTACCAAACCCATATTCAATCTTGATAACCTTGCCAAGGATTGTTCATAAATCAAGTAAAGGAAAACTCTAAATCCCAACAAGACCCTTAAATAACATGTACTTAAGAACCTTAATTATAAAGAATTAAAGGTTGTTCAATATAAACATAAGATTAACAAAGTCAATTTTAAGTCTAAATTTAACTAGGTTTGAATGTACCAAGCCTTCAATTGATAAATTCACTAAATTTCTTTTATGAACAAAAGAGAAGGACTTTAACCTCATAATAATTCAGAATTAATTGATAAAACTTCTCCTCTAAATTCGTACTTCATTGTTACAGCCTTTATATATGCATGTAAACATCCTAATCCTTGAAGGAATATGTTTTCTTACTTATTCCTAAAGACCCCTATAAAGGAAAATCCTTTACTATATAAGATCCCTTCAAAAAATATGACAACTACTGACAAGTAAGCTTTGAAAAGTCAATTTGACAACTCATGACAATTAAGCGTTGAAAAGTCAAATTGACAACTCATGACAACTAAGTAAAATTTAACTAAATCTTTAAATGAGTAGCAGCCACTCTCCATCACATCTAGGGTTTCATTTATAGAGAATATTCTTGAAAGATTCTTGATTCTTGTAGAGAAAGTTTAGAACCTTCCAAAATCTTTAAAATTGCACTTTATGTATTTTGAATGCAAATCACTCCACTTGAAGAGTTTGACATGAATTCTTCATTTTAAGGGACAAAATACGATAATAAGGTGCTTAAAGGATGATTTTGCCCTTGTGTCCAACTTTCTCCAAATTCACTCAATTGTACTCTATTTGCACTTATGCTTTAATTCTCTATCCCAAACTTGATCTTTTGCTTCAAGAACAATTCTAAGCCATCCTTAAACTTCTTCATGCATGTTCTAATAATTGGACCATTATACTTGAGTGGATCATCATGTTGGTTAACATGTTTGGTGAGTGGATCATTATGTTGGTTAACATGTTTGGTGCTTGCTTGGTTCACATCATTCCCTCCTTCCTCATAAAGATTCATCCTCAAATCTAACCCATCTTGTAAAGTTATTATATTTGCATGTCCTCCGGGATCAAATACAAATACCTTGCTAAAGGACTTCTCCTTTGAAGCAATGATGCATATAAGTAGCTTTAGAATTCCTTGAACTTAAGGACTTACTTGAAATGTAGCACTAGTATTCACAAACTTGAAAATGTTGAATCCTTATTCTTTCCTTCTAAACTTGAAACATGAATATCTTAAGCTCTTCTTGCTATAATTGAAAACTCCATGGATTCCCTTAAAAGAAGTAAAAAATTATAGCTCTTTCTCATACTTCATGCAAGGAATGAAATCTTCAAAGGGATTATTGACCTTGTATTGCATTTTAACAACATCATCAAATGGATCTTTATATGGCACAAAACTCTATAAAACAACTTTCAAAACACTAGAAAAAGAAAGATTAGAATTGTTAGTATCATCATGAAGAATAACCAACTTTTTATCCTTCATAATGCTCTCAATCTCTAGTTTCCTCTTTTGTGCATAAACTTCTAAATTTCCCTATTCATTGCTCTTATACTCTCCATGGTCATAATATACACTCTTGACAACTCCTTAACTAGTTACTCCTTCTACAATATTACTAGCTTGCTCAAAACTTTGTGAACACTCCTTTTTAACTACAATATCTCTTTCAAAAATATGTAATTTTTCATTAATTTCTTTACTACGTTGCATACACTTGTCTTTATCTTTAGCTTCTTATGATATTTCATTAAGGCATTTAGCATTGTTTTGCTCCAACACCTCCATAATTTCTTCATCAACTATTTTCTCTTTAAAACCACTATTCTCACTTTCTTCATTCACCAAAACATGAATGTTGTCATCTTTTTTAATAACCTGATCTTCAAAATTCTCACCTTGCTCACTTAACCTAATTTCAACACTTAACTCCCTCTTTTCCTTTCTCTCATCTTCATAGGTTACCCTGTCCAAAGTTTTCCCACATGAAGATTGAATCTTTTCATTTTGTTGATTGATGCTCAAGTCTTCAAAAATTAACTTTGTAGGTAAGGTTTCAAGTTAACACTCTTTCCCTTTATTCTTCTTCTCAACTTGTCTCCTAACCACTTTAATTACTTCAACATTCCTTGAACCTTGTTTCATCCCATGAAAGTGATTATACAAATCCTTACAGTAATGATTTGGCACAAACCTCTTTCATATGATAGTCTTCATCTCTTGCCATGTAGAGATAGGTTCTTCCACCAAGCTAGTGCATAGCCTATGAATGCGTTGGTTGTAAGCTTGAATTTCTTTTCATTGTAGTAGTTATGGTAATTAAACACAAAATTTACCTTCTTTTTCCATGCTAGATATGCTCTAGGATCACTTCTACCATGGAAATTAGGTATCTTCATCTTTACACTCCCAAGGTTATTAACTATTATGTCCTTGAATTCTCTAATTAACAAACTCATCACCATCCTCATGTCATCTCCTTCTACGAACTTATCTAGGTGCGATTTAAGTCATATTATTGATGCTATTGGTGGTGGTTGTAGCTTGGATTTTCTCTAACCTCCCTATTTGCTCTCGAACCTTTTGATGGCTGTTAAATAATTGACTCATTTGTTCTTGCATTGCCTTCATAAAAAGCTTCCATTCGAGATCTATCTCAACCTCCTTTGGATTTTCCATGTTATAAAAAAAAGAAACAAAAGAAAAAATGCACAAGTAACACTTCCTCACGTGTTTACACTCAAAAAAAATGTCACTCGACACTCGTGTTTCACTCAACTAGACTTTTACCCTCTTATAAGCTCACCACTCGCCTTTTACCTCTCAAATTCCTTTCTTATAGTTCTTATGGAATTTAAGATACTAATTATTAAATTAGGCTTAATACAAAACAAACAAAGAAAAAATTAAACTCAAATTTGACTATAAGAACTAAAGAAAATGCAACAAACAAAGACAATATCCAAACAAAAAGAAAATAAGAAAATTTAGAATAAGTGCATAAACTACCCCAAAAGCAACTTAACAAGAAGAGTAGAATATTCATAATTGAAATAAGGAAAAAGTCTTGAATTTAAAATCAAAACAGCAAACTGGAATGGTTTTAGGCCAAATTCAATTCAAACTTAATCAATTTAACTTTTTTTTCACAATTCCAAACTTTTTTTCTTCCTTTTTTTTTTATATAACAGATGCAAAATGGCTAAATAAAGAACAAACTCAAATTGATATCTATTTATGACAAATAAGACTCTTAAGATGCAAATCAACAAGAATAAAAAAAATTTATCTTTTGGTTTAAAGACTAAAAACAGGTTAGAATATGAAGAAAATAATGTAATTGACTCAAGATAATAAAGAAAAAATGAATTTGATCCTAATTATCATAGAGAAAATGAATTTAATATCAAAAAAGACATAAAAATGAATGAAAAAAATATTTTTTTTTATTAAATGCAAACAACAAAGAAAAGTAAAGATATGTACTTGATTAATGAGCCAAAGCTTTAATACCAAATGATACGAATGTGGTTAACTTATACCAAACCAATATTCAATCTTGATAACCTTGCCAAGGATCATTCATAAATCAAGTAAAGTAAAACTCTAAGTCCCAACAAGACCCTTAAATAACCTGTACTTAAGAACCTTAATTATAAATAATTAAAGGTTATTTAATATAAACCTAAGATTAACAAAGTCAATTTTAAGTCTAAATTAAACTAGCTTTGAATGTACCAAGCCTTCACTTGATAAATTCACTAAAGTTCTTTTAAGAACAAAAGAGAAGGACTTTAACCTCATAAGAATTCAGAATTAAATGATAAAACTTCTCTTCTAAATTCATACTTTATTGTTATGGCCTTTATATAAGCATGTAAACATCCTAATCCTTAAAGGAATAGGTTTTCTTACTTATTCCTAAAGACTCATATAAAGGAAAATCCTTAACTATATAGGATCCCTTCAAAAAATATGACAGCTAATGACAACTAAGTTTTGAAAAGTCAATTTGACAACTCATGGCAACTAAGCATTGAAAAGTCAAATTGACAACTCATGACAACTAAGTAAAATTTAACCAAATATTTAAATGAGTAGCAGCCACTCTCCATCACATCTAGGGTTTTATTTATAGAGAATATTCTCAAAAGATTCTTGATTCTTGTAGATTCCCTTAGCACCTTTTAGAACTTTCCAAAATCTTCAAAATTGCACTTTATGTATTTGAATGCAAAACACTCCACTTGAAGAGTTTGACATGAATTCTTCATTTTAAGGGTCAAAATATGATAATAAGGTGCTTAAAGGATGATTTTACCCTTGTCTCCAACTTTCTCCAAATTCACTCAATTGAGCTCCATTTGCACTTGTGCTTTGATACTTTATCCCAAACTTGAAATTTTGCTTCAAGAACAATCCTAAACCACCCTTAAATTTCTTCATGCATGTTCTAATAATTGGACCATTATCCTTGAGTGTATCATCATGTTGGTTAATATGTTTGGTGAGTGGATCATCATGTTGGTTAACATGTTTGGTGCTTATTTTGTTCACATCACTCTGCTTCTTGTTCTTCCTCAACTTGGGGTGGACATGCCAACCCTCTCCAATATGACCTAGATTGGGTCGAAATCAAATAAAATGGAGCATCGACTACCTCACCTTGTACAAATGCTTGCTTAGTAAAATAAGAGCACTCAACAACACGAGTGAAATCATGGAGGTTAACATTAAGAGACTTTACAATGATAGTAACAACATAACCATGAGTGAGTGGGGCATCCTTACATGTAACACATTGTGAAATTTAATTAAAAATCCAATATGTCCAACACACTTGCTTTTTATTATGAATACACCACATAAAAAACAACTCTTGAGAAGAAACTCTATTAAATTCGGACTTGTGGAAAACAACACATACAAGGATTTTGTGTAATAACCAAAATTTAAAATCTTTAATAAATATAAACTTGCCCTTCTTCAATTGAAAAGGGGATTGCAAATCAATCAAAAAGGTCCAAATTTATTAACATTAAAAGTCCTAGGTGGATCATGCATACCATCTTTTTTAAAACCAAACACCCATTGCATAAAAGAATAAGTAAGTTGGTGCTGTTTCCCTTGCAATCTAAATTCTAAAATATAGGAATCATTTGAGTTAACATCTAATTATGTGTAAAATTTAGTAATTAACTCAACATAAGTGTGTTCTTTCATTAAGAAAAACTTCTTAAGTCCACAATTAGTCAATTATTGAGTAAAATTATCATGCATGCCAACATCAGTAAAAAGAGATGAGGGAATATACTTACAACCAATGATTTCCCTAAACTTAAGAGTTACGAATCTAGCACCTTCCTCATGTGAAAGTATGGGTAATTTATCTTTGTATGTGGGTGCCAAATCCTCCTCGTTATGTTCTTTTTTAGGCCATTTTGATGCAGAGCCCTTAGTCTTACCCATTTGAAATGATGAATAGAAAATGGAGAAGAGTTAACTAGGGTGGAAATGTAGAGAAGAAAAGAAAACTAAGTATAGAAATAAAGAAAAATAAAATAAAGAGAAGAAGAGAATATAGGGATCGATTATAGTGGAAAGAAAATGGGTAGAAGAAGTGGAGAAGGTGGTGAATAAGAAATAAAACTTAATAAGTAAAAAGAAGAGATGAAAAGTAGAGAAGGGAATAAGAAATGTATAGGATGTATGTAAGTGGAGTGTAAGAATACAGAAAGGTGTAATAAAAGAATAAGAAAAAATTGAGTCAAATGTGTATGAGTTGTTATGTAGACTAGGGTGTAGGGAAAGGTTGAAAGGTCATGACCTTTATTAGGAAGGGGCATGACTTATCATTTTGACCCATATTTTTGGGAGTTGTTATAGCAAAACAACAAAAGAAAAAAATAGGGAAAAGTTGAGAAATATAAGTGTAAAATGAAAAATATTAAAGAATAAATAAGTTGCGTTTTTGTTTTTAAATATATAGGAATGAGGATGGCATGAGTCGGCACCGGGGTGACGACGCAGCACCTTGGCTTGTTGTGATGAGTCAGCACCGGGGTGACAACTCAGCAAGCCTTCGTGTTGAAATAAGTCAACATTAAGGTGGTGACTCAGCAAACTTTAACTCTTTTATATTTGATAAAAGAAAGAAAGAGAAGAAAAAATTAGTATAAAGAAAATAAACTTAAGGAAAAATGGTGTATGTGTGCAAATAAACTACAAAAATGTAAAAAAAACAATATTTTATAAATGACAAGTATAAGAAAAGATTAACATAAATTTAAATAAGTACAATAAAAGAAATACTAATAAAACTATAAATGCTACTAATGCTAAAATGTGGTTCAAATAAATCCAAAGATAAAAAGAATGACATAAAATATTAAAATAAATAAAATGTGTAAATATTACCTTGCTAAATTTAATGGTTTATAGTTTAACCTTACCTTCACCAATTAAAGTGTAAAGAGAGAGATCAATCGTACTTAATCAATAGCTTCACCAATCAAATAAAGTTTTCCATTAACTTTGAAAACCTCCCCTTTATCATTAGCAAATTCAATTGCTCTATAAGGATGTATCTTCGCAACCTTGAAAGGACCCAACCATCTTGACTTCAATTTTTTAGGAAATAATTTCAATCTTGAATTACAAAGTAGAACAAGCTCTCCCTCATGAAATTGCTTTTAGATAAATGCTTATCATGCCACAACTTAATACAATCCTTATACAATTTTGCATTTTCATAAGCATTCATTCTTAACTCCTCTAATTCATTAAGTTGAATCAACCTTCTTTGACCTACCTTCTTTAAATCAAAATTCAAAGTCGTTATTGCCCAATATGCCTTATGCTCAAATTCAATAGGTAAGTGACAAGAATTCCCATATATCAATTGGTAGGGTGTAAGGCCAATTGGGGTTTTAAAGGCTATCCTATCTGCCCATAACACATCATATAGCTTTAATGCCCAATCTTTCCTTGAAGAAGATACAGTTCTCTCAAGAATCCACTTGATCTCTCTATTACTCACTTCAACTTGCCCCCTTGTTTGTGGGTGATATGGAGTAGTAACTTTGTGTGTTTACTCCATATTTCTTCAAAAGAGACTCTGTCACATGATTATAAAAATGTGAACCTCCATCACTAATCAATCCTCTAAGAGTACCAAACCTTGGAAAGATGACTTTCTTAAGCATCTTCTTAACAACTTTAGCATCAATAGTAATGGTTGGTATTGCTTCTACCCATTTTAAGACATAGTCGATCATGACTAGGATATACTTATAGCCTAAAGATCTAGGAAATGGACCGATGAAATCTATGCCCCAAACATCAAAAAGCTAAACTTCAAGAATTCCACTTAAAGGCATCTCATGTTTCCTAAAAATATTACCCATTCTTTGACACATGTCACATGTAAGCATGAAATTCCTAGCATCCTTAACTAATGTAGGCCACCAAAACCTAGATAGAAGTACCTTCGATGTTGTTTTGATACACCAAAGTGTCCACCTACATCCAAAGAGTGACAATGTCTCAAAACATCTTAAACTTCATCTTAAGGAATGCACCTTCTAATCAAATCATCTCCATATCTCCTATAAAGCAATGGTTCCTCCCAATAATAGAATTTACTATCATGCAAGAATTTCTTCCTTTGATAATAATCCAACCCATAAGGAAGAACACCACTCACAAGATAATTTGCAATATCCACAAACCATGGAATTTCCTTTGATGCTAGACTAAGAAGATGTTCCCCATGAAATGCCTCATTAATTGGTACACCATCACCACTCCTCTTTAACCCATCTTGATCAAGCATTAATAGATGATCTACAATAAGATTCTCACTTCCTTTCTTATCTCTAACTTCCTAATCAAACTCGTGTAGCATTAAAATCCACCTAAGGAACCTAGGCTTTGCATCCTTTTTACTTAGAAGATATTTGAGGGTAGCTTGATCTGAATAAACAATTACTTTATGCATTACAAGATATGCTCTAAACTTATTAAATGCATAAACAATAACAAACAACTCCTTCTCCATGGTGGTATAGTTTATTTAAGCTTCATTAAGTGGTTTGCTAGCATAATATATCACATAAGGCTTGCCTTCTTTTTTTTAACCCAAAATAGCCCCATCGCAAAATTACTTGCATCGCACATAATTTCAAATGGTTGCACCCAATTAGGCAGTTGCAAAACAGGTGTTAAAATAAAAGCTCTCTTTAAGGTTTCAAATGCATCAAGACATGCCTCATCAAGCTCAAAAATAACATCCTTAACAAGTAATTTGCATAATGGCTTAGATATTTTGGAAGAATCCTTAAGGAATTTTTTATAAAAACCAACATGTCCAAGAAAGCTCTTTATATCCTTAACACACTTTAGGGGTGGAAAATTAGCAATCACTTCAATCTTTGCTCTATTAACTTTAATACCTCTTTTTTATACTGAGTGCCTAAGAACAATTCCCTCTTATACCATAAAGTGGCACTTCTCCCAATTGAGTACTAATGCATGCTCCTTGCACCTATCAAGAACTTTTGAAAGATTTTCTAAACAATTTGTAAAGTTAGATCCATAAACAATAAAATCATCCATGAAAACCTCTACATAATTATCAATCAAATCACTGATTATTGAAAGCATGCATCTTTAAAACGTTACGGGAGCATTACATACGGCATACACCAAAAGGTGAAAGTACCATATGGGCATGTAAAAGTAATCTTAGCTTAGTCCTCGGGATGAATTGGAATTTGATAAAAACCATTAAGCCCATTAAGATAACAAAAATATGAGAAATTAGATAATCTCTCAAGAACTTGATTAATAAAAGGTAATGGAAAATTATCTTTCTTAGTTGCTTTATTTAATTTTCTATAGTCAATATACATACACCATCCTATGATAGTTCTTATGGGTATTAAATCATTAAATTCATTTTTAATAATGGTTAAGCCTCCCTTCTTTAGAACAACTTGAATGAGGCTTAGTCGTTTACTATCACTAATGGAATATATGATTCCCTTATTAAGCAACTTAGTTACCTCTTTTCTCATCACTTCCTTAAAAGTGGGATTTAACCTCCTTTGACCTTCAATGGAAGGCTTGGCATCATCCTCTATAAGGATTATATGCATACACACATTACAGCTAATACCCTTCAAATCATTTATAGAATAACCAATGGCACTTTATGACTAATACATCACATAAAGCATCAACATTACTACTAGGCAAAGATGAATTCACAATGAAAGAAAAGTTAAATGTAGAGTTAAAAAATTCATATCTAAGAGTTAAGGCTTGAGCTCTAGCTTCACTTCCTCACTTGGTAAAGTGGACTTGGAATCATCATCCCTCCTTAAAGGTTCAAACCTTGAAGTTCTATGAGGAGTAAGGTATAAAGTTATCTCCAAGAGATTCACATTAGCTTCTTGCACCTTATATAGCTCAATAGGGTCTTGCCTTAGACATTTTTGTATCACTTCATCAATGCATTCATCAATAACATTAATAGAGTCAATTCTACTCGCCACTTCCATTAGTGAAGATTTCATCATCTTGAATACATCAAACTCCATACATTCACTATTCACTTCTAATGTAATCTTGCCTCTCTTCATGTCAATGATTGCTCCTACCATCATTAAAAATAGTCTCCTAAATAAAATTAGGATTTCAAGATCTTCTTCCATGTCTAAAATAACAAAGTCTGCAGGTATGACAAATTTACTCACTTTAGTTGACCCATTTTTAAGAATGCCTAGTGGATAAGTGATAGACTTTTTTGCCATTGAAAGACACATATTTGTTGGCTCAATCTCTCCTAATTCAAACCTCTTAGAGGTGGAATAAGGCATAAGACTAACACTATCAGCTATATCACATAAAGCTTTATCAAAATGAGTACCTCCAATTATATAAGGAATAGTAAAATAACCTAGATCTTTAAGCTTTGGTGGAGATTTTGAGTACATTACATTGGATTCTTTAACAAGAGAAACTAACCTATAGTCCCTAATCTTGCTCTTATGGTTAATAATGTCCTTCAAAAATTTACCCCATGCTGGCATATCTCTAATAGCATCCATAAATGGTATGGCGATAGTGATTTCCTTGAGATAGTCAAGGAATTTTCCAAATTGCTTATCCAAACTACATCTTATAAACCATTAAGGAAAATGTAGTGCTTTAAAATTTATCTTAAGTTCATCTTCTTTAGGTGGTATGGCATCTTCCTTCTTACCCTTCTTTAAAAATTCATCATCTTTTTTACCACTAGTAATAAGATCATTATCTCCCTCTTTAGCTTTAATTTCTACCTCATTATCATAATGAATCACCCACTTACTCTTACTAGCAACTTTTTCAATCTCCTTACCACTCCTTAAAGTAATTGCTTAGTAAGTTTATTTTAGTGCAAACTCCAATTGGCTAGGAAGCTTTCCCAATGGTTTAAAGTTTGAGGAAGAAGCTTGTTGAGAATTTTGAGTTTCAAGGATACAGTTATAAGTTGAAAGTAGTTCTAGTTTGGAATTGATTTTTTTAAATTACTCCTCATTTTGTTTATTAGTGGTCATTTGTTAGTTAACAAATTGCTCCATAAGAGTTTCAAGGTTGGACTTAGGTTGGCGAGAGTTGAAAGCTTGTTGTTTTATGGGAAATCCTGGTGGATTTTATGGTTTAGTGTTTGGGCTAAATAGGGGGTTCAATTGTGAGGATGGATTTGACCATGAAAATTCAGGGTGATTTCTCCATTGAGGGTTATAAGAATTTAAGTTCAATCCCCTTCTTTAGTTGAAAGCTTTTTGCATATAACTCACACCCCTCATTAGAATTCAAATTACATTGAGAATACGAATAAGATCCTCCACATATTTCACAAACAACATTAGCACTCTTTACAGAATTAATTTGATATTTACTTACTAACTTGGTGAGAGCATCTCCTTTTACATTTATTATTTTTTTTTTTTTGCCATTATTGTTTGATCACCCATGTACCCTTGAGATGCAAGCTCTTCAAGCAAAGTAATAGCTTCTTTAGCAATTTTATCCATCCATTTCCCACCAAAGGCTACATTGACAATATTCATATTCTTATCTATTAACCCATAATAGAAGGTTTGAGGAATCGTCCAATCAAGTAGGCTATGATATGGGTATTTCCTTTAAAGTTCCTTAAACCTCTCCCAAGCAGCACAAATTGTCTCATTTACATTTTGATTGAAAGTAGTGATCTCATTTTGAAATTTAGCTGTCTTATGTGGTGGAAAATATTTGTGAAGGGTTTCAATTGGTCCCATGTTGTGATTGATTCACTAGGCAAATTAGCAAGACAAAGTTGTGACTTATCCTTTACTAAAAATGGGACAAGCCTAAGCCTTATTGCATCATCAATCACACCATTTATCTTAAAGGTCGCACATACATTTAGGAATGTCAAAATGTGAGTGTAAGGATCCCCTCCTTATAAACCTCTAAACCAATTGTTTTACACCATTTAAATGATGCTTGGCTTAATTTCAAAATTATTGTTAGCAATGGTTGAGACCACAAACCCTCCAAAGCTACCTATTATGTCAGGCATTACAAAATCACCTAATGTTCATCTCTCCAGTTCAACCACTTTATTAAAATTGTATTGGTTCACTCTTCTCCTACTTTGTTCCCTGCATAAAGCATGTAAAGTTAATTCAATTTCAGGATCAAAATATAAAGTATTATCACTAGCACTTATAGTAAGCATCATAAAAAGTAAAATCACAATTAAACAATTACAAATTAATAATTACTAAACTATAAAAAACAAATATAAAATTAAGGCCTAAACAACTTTTCTCTCCCCTAAAATAATAAAGTTTGTAAACCAAATTCCCTAGCAATGATGCCAAAATTTGATGTCGATCAAATTGAACACCCTAGTCTCCAAGACTAAATATAGAGCAAGTAGGGTGTCAAACACTGAGGAATTCGAGACAATTTTATAGTAACTGAATAGATATTTAGATGAATAGGACAAAATAATTAAGAAAGTGTTGAATTAATCTAACTTAATTAAAATTATTAAGAATTACAAGTACTCAATTTATACTAAATATAATAATAACAATTTTCTAGCAATGTATATTAGAACTACAATTCAGAATTAATCAAAGAACTATAATAATTTATTAATACATGCAATGATTGGAAAATGTGACCTAAAGTCCTTAAAAGAAACTCTCATTGTCAATTAAGGGTGTTTTCATTTAGAGTCTACAAGCATTCTCATGACATTGTAAAGATAAATAAGAACCATGAAGTTTTATAACAATTCTTTAATCCCTTAAAGTGGATTTCTTGTCTCCAAATACTTTCCTATCCTTTAAGTGATTTCAATTGTATTTCCATCAAAATGCACCAATTCTCATTGCATACATTTGATTAACACATCATACATGGTGATTAAGTATATATAACACTTTCAAGCACACAATTAAAATAAAATCATTCATGCATTATAAAAGATTAAAATGTTGATTAATTCATCCTTGAAATTCTAACTATATGGACTTAGCCAACATACATTGTGTCCAACATCAAACAATAACAAGGAAATATTTTTTTACATCTAGCAACTAAGAAAAGTGAAAAGGATAGTGTTGGTAAAACCCTTCAATGTTCTCTAAGAAGTCATTTGACACTTAATAGTCCACTTTGATATCCTCCTTTAACTTTTGAATGTATCCTTGCTTAATACTTCCACTTCTTTTTAATAATACTACTAAAAGTAATGGTAATTATTTCTAAATAAACACTAAGTATTTTTCATACATAAACAAAGTGAAGTTAATGTATTTATAGGCCTCTAAACATCCCCAACTTGTGCTTCTTTGAAATGGTTATGAAAGTGAAAGGATGCAATGAAGAAGTGTTGAAACCACTTAAGACCGTGCCAAGTCAAGCTGGAGTCGGCACTAGAAGGCTATGTCATGACTCTGCACCAGTGTGCCAAGTTGGCACTCTTCTCTACTAGAACGAGTCTTCATGTTTGGAATGAGTCGACACACATCTATATAACCTTCTTCTGACTTTTTTTAACACCAATCTTCACTCCAATGCATTCAAATGCACCCCCAAGCAAGAAAATAACCTACAAATCACATAAATGACATAAAAGCATAAAAACAACAATAATAATACAATAATTAAACATAATGGAAATGCAAACTAAAGAAAAATCAAAACTATGATCTTAAATGACTATACTACTTTGCATATTATCATGTACCCACTCTCAATGTGAGTGTACCTTCAAAAACATCAATGATTACGTTGGCAATGTACATAAAAGGCATCCCCAAAATCAATGTACATCTTCATCTTCCCCAAAGTTAAGTACTACAAAATCAACATAGGAAAATGAATTTCCCTACTTTTACAATACATATTCTACTATTCCTTCAAGCTTCTTGATGGTCTTATTTGTAAATTGCAAGCATATGGTTGTAGCTTTTGCTTCACCTAACCTAAGTCTCCTGTAAACAAATAAAGGCATTAAATTAATAGAAGCACTTGAATCATAAAAAGATTTTTTAAAATTTAAATTACCAACATAATAAGGTATAGTAAGACTCCCTAGATGTCTTCTCTTTAAAGGAAGCTTACTTGAGATGATAGCACTGCACTCTTTATTATGAGTAATGGTTTCAAAATCTTGCAACTTTTTCTTACTGGAAATAAGTTCCTTCAAAAATTTAGCATATTTAGGCATTTGAGCTATTGCTTCGACCAAAGGTATAATAATATGCAATTTTCTAAACATCTCTAAGAACTTTGCAAATTGTTTATCATATTCTTGCTTTCTAAACTTTTAAAGAAATGGAACTGGTGGTTCATATTGCTTAAGTGGTAGAGGAGACTCCTTCTTTTTGTTGCTATCTTACTGTGTACTTTCCTCCTCAACTTGTTCTTCAACATGTTCTTGCTCTTTTTTTGCTTCCTTCCCCTCTTTAGTAGTTGGTGTAGGTGCACTCTCTTTTGGTGGTTGGAACTCTATACCACTCCTTAAAGTAATAGCCTTCAACTACTACTTAGGGTTCTTTTCAGTATTGTTAGGTAATGCTCCTTGATTTCTTAAAGAAAGAGAATTAGATAATTGACCCACTTGCACTTCCAAGTTGTGAATTGAAGAAGAATGGTTCCTAAACATCAATTGAGTATCTTAATGCAACTATTCAAATTTCCCTTCTAACCTCTTAGTAGCCTCATCCTACTGATTCATCTTTGTTAACATCATATCCATGAACTTATCTATTTTTCTAGAGATATCATTGATGAAAAAGAATAAGCTTTCTCTTGTCTAAACTAAGATTGTCCTTGATTTTGCTGACCATTATTTCCTATAAAACCTAGTGGTCCTTAAGATCTCCATTGATTGTTGCCCTTATTACTCCACAAAAAGTTTAGATGGTTTCTCTAGTCAGGGTTATAAGTGTTCCCTATTACAGGATTTTATTATTGTCCCTTGCTAAAGCATAATTCATACTCTTTATAGATAAATCTTCCATTTATTGGCATTATATAGTAGGATGTCCACCATGACAAAATTCACAAGATATAGGAAGTTTAAATGAGATAGCATTAAGACCTATTTTGTTTATCCTTCTTATTAAGGCATCCAATTTAGCACTCATTATAGTCAATCCATCCACATTCATTGTACCTTCCTTTCTTGGAATAGCACTTTCATTAGACCATAAGCTTTAAGTATTAGTTAGTTCTTCAAAAATGTCTAAGGCATCCTCCAGTGTCTTAGACATGATAGTCCCTCTTACTACAGCATCAATATTGACCCTGACTATTGAATTCACACCATTATAAAAAGATTAGGCCAAGTCCCAAGTAGGTATCAAATATGTAGGACAATGTCTCTGAAAATCCTTAAATCTATTCTAATATTCATAAAAGCTTTCATCCTCTCTATGGTAGAAAGAATTAATCTCATTTATGATCTTCAACACTTTAACAGGTGGAAAATATTTGTTGAAAAATGTTGTATACATTTCCTACCATATACTGATGGAATTAGATAGCAAACTGGTAAACCATCTTTTCACTCTATCAATAAGTGAAAAAGGAAACAGTATCAATCTGATAGCATCTGGTTGTAGTCCATTCATCTTGAAGGTTGAACAGTACTCCATAAATTTGGTCATATAACTAATAAGATCTTCATGAAGCAAACCATTAAATTGAGAATTTTGAATCATCCGAATTATTGCTTGCTTGATCTCAAAATTATTGGCTACAACTGCCAATCTCACTATACGATTCTAATCTCCTTGCATATGAGTACTAACAATGTCCCTCATAGTTCTTTGCACATTCGGTCTATTTTGATTTTCTAGTGGCACTGCAGGTGGCGTTTCTTACTGATTATTACCCCTATTTGCATGTTCATTCTCAACTCTGTTCATCACATTCTTTTGCCTCCTTAATCTTATTTGAAAAGTTCTATCAATTTTAGTATACAAAGACACTATTATGAGTTGAGCGCATGCACTAGCAAAGCTCCTTAAAAAAAATAGAAAACTTGCAAAAGCGAAAAATAATTCAAATAAACAAAATAAAAGAAAGGTTCTAAATCAAACAACACAAATATTATCACAATATAAACTTATCACTTCCTGGCAACAGCGCCAAAAAACTTGGTAGTGTAAATCCACAAGTGCACGAAGTCATCCTAGTAAAAATATTGATCCCACAAGGAGTGGATGTTAAATATTAGACTCCTTTTTATGTTTATTTTTCTAGACAATCAAATGAAGTTATCACTAAAAATTAAACTAAAGACAATCTATCTAAAAATTTAAAAAAAGCTAGGAACAAAATTTAATTAATAGAAAATTTATCAATAAAATGAATGTTAGGGTTTTTATTCCCGACTCAATTTTATTTAAAAGATCATGTTAATCTCCTTACCACTTATGAATTTATTCCATTTCCTAGGCATCTTTATACATATTAAAGTCTCTCCCAAGCACTCGCATAATTCTATCAATCATAATAACTACCCAAGTGAATAGCTCTCGCTCTTAAGCAATTTATTATTTTTTATAACTAAGCTAACCATTCAAGAAATATTAATAACTAAACTGTCTCTCAACCAATTTGATTAATTAACATATTATTATTTTGTTCTCAATAAGGATCTTCTCTTAATCTCACCCCATTGTCTAATTCAATTCCTAAGGTGATAAAGCCTGGGAAAGCATTATGTTCAATAATAATCATGGATTACATCTTTTGGGATAAGGGATTTATCCTATTAAGTCCATTCTTGAGCCATGTCTAAAAACCCTAACTAATAATTTAGCTACTCATAGTAAGTAAAAAGAAAGAAGAATAAGAATTAAGAATAGTAAACATAAATATCATATAATATCAAATAAAGTGCATAGAATAATTAGAAGGAAAAAAGTCCTTTTTATTCTTCTTCTCTTAAATGTAATTGCAATTGTTCTTCAATCTTCTACTCTTGATAATTCTTGGGTAGATCACAAAAATTCAAAGTAAAATGAAATATAAAATTGTTTTACTATAAAAGATAAACTTGACTAACTGAAATTCAAACTAGCCAACCTCTGGAAAAGAGGCAAACAAAGGGTATTTATAATAATCCTCCAAAAAAAACCCTAAAAATACTTTCCAAAATTGATTTTTGTCAAGCTGCACTGCTATACACTTTCACATGCATGGTTGTGCATCGCTATTACTTTAGAAATCCATCAAACCAGGATTAGTCGTGCACTCTATAGTGCATGGTTGTGTGGTGCTAGTGCATTGCTATACATATATGATACATGGTTGTGCATCGCTGTCATTCTACAAAGTTAAATGTTTAGGCTTCAGGATTGGCCATGCACGACTATGCATGCCTCTTCATTTTCATTTCATAGAGATTTTGAGCTTTTCTCTTCAAGTTCTAGCATAAACTCCACTTGCATTAATCCAAAATTGGGCACACTTAACCAATCAACACCAAAATACAAAAATTAAACCCAAAACAAACAAAAATTATAAAAACCTTTCAAAACATAAGCTTCATGGAATTTAAGCAAAATAGACATTGTAACACATAAAAAGTTAGTTAATTAATGCTCAAAATCCAATATTTTTTGCACTTACCACTTATCATACACTCAACCTTGAGTTAGTGGAGGATCTCTACACATGCTAAATTAGTCTATTACATACATAGACCAATTTAGTGGAGTTTCATCACACTTAACACTACACCAAGTTAGTGGAGTTTTACTACACTTAACACTTGACTTACCACTTTCATTTTGAAAAAAGACTTAGAGATACAACAAGAGTGACTGCTTAAGAGTTGGATCTTCTTCATCTTTCTTCTAAGTATGAGTGTGTGAGTGAGAGATGCAAGAGTTGTTTTTCTTTATACGTCCATTATCATCATCCCTTGTGCAAGAGTTATGAAAGTGAAGGCTACATCATCCAAAAGAGGCAAGAAGTCCTACATCATCCAAGCAAAAAGAGGAGCTTTAGCAAGCTTTCAGGTCACCACAAAGGAGGTGCTTACGGGTAGAGACTCTTCAAAAGTTTAGAGTCATTCCAGTGCCACTTATGTGTTTCGAGCTAGAGGCTTCACACTTAGGGAGCTAGGAGCTTGTGGATTTGCATCAACCATTTCCTGAAGCCTATTAAGCGTGCTACCTACATTTGGAGTTTGTAAGAGTTACTAAACTCTAGATGTAGGTCTTTTGTCATGCTGTGTTTTGGTTGTTTTGTGAATCTTTGATTTATGTTGTCTATTAAGCATGCAAGTAATTAGTTGTGTAAATTGAATGTGTTGTGATTTTGGTAGTTTTGGAATTCTTGCCTTCATATAGGGATTACACACTAGGAAAAATTTTTGAAACTTCTCCCAACCGGTTTCATGCTCACACCACGCTTCTGCTTATATTCTGGTGTGTTTAATCGATTCCCTTCATCTTCTTATTGCTATATATATATATATATATAACTTGTTTTTGTTGCTTGGTTGTTGTTTGAAGTTTTGTTTTTCTTGTAGTGCTCCTTATGTTGTTTCTTTTTTTTATCTAATTGCTCTCCTGTGCTCTATTGCTTGCAAGGATTTGACAAGTTCTGTCAAAGTGATCTAAGAAAGATCTTTAGAATCTTCTAAAGAAGAGATCTTAGTCACAAACGACATTCTCCATAACTCTATTATCCAGAAGCTCCTCTCTAAGCAATCTAATTTTGTTAACTAACTTCAGCAATCTATTAACATAATTTTTGACAGTCTCAATCTCCTTCTTTTTCAATTCTTCAAAATTTCTTTCTCATATTCAACAATTGCATCCTTCTTGTTTTGTCATTGCCAACAAACTCCTTCTCAGCTTATCCCATGCCACTTTAGGATTTTTTAGAGCCATGATTCTTATAAAAACCACATCAGAGACAACAAATTGAATGTAGGTCAAGGCTTTTGTCTTTCTTTGCAATTTGCAAACCATAATCTTGGATTTGAGCAATAGTAGGATTGGCCTTAAAGGAGCAGGTTCTCTCTTTGTTTCAACTATATTCCAAAGATCAAAAATTTTGAGATAAGTTTTCATCTTTACAACCCATATGTGATAGTTTTCACCATTGAACATTGGTCGAGAAGATGAAGTTTTCAGACACCATTTGAAGGGGTGGTGGTCTATATTTCTGGTTTTCTGTTAGAGCTTTTGGCCCTTTGAAAACAAGAAGCTTTGATGCCAGTTGTTGAAAGATGTAGAGAAAAGAGAAGTATACGCCATAGGCATGACCACGTATCAACATTCTTTCATTGTAATTTATAGAATATAAAAGACCCTTACAAGTCTTTTCGTGTTCATTACCATTTGTAATCCTTGACATACTATTATCTAGAACTCAAAATTATTCTAAAACTAACGTAAAATACTAAAATGACAGCAAAACAAAAAGATAACAATTTTGTCACAAGCCTTCAATTCAAGTACCACCAACTTAGAGCAAACATGGTCAGATACAAGAAACAAATGTCATACCTATATTATTAGAGAAGGGTTCCCATAATCAGTCAACATGATCGACAGGGGCCATCAACTAAAGACAAATCCACCCCTTAGAAAGATCTTCCTTTAATAGATTATAATGATACAACCAATGATAAAAAGAGTGATCAGGGAGAAGCTTCTTGAGAAGCAAGAAGAGAGTGGCTAAAGAAACAACATACTGTACACAGCTGTACAAGAAGGAATCCTCTCATAACTAAAATGGTCCAGAAACAATTGAGGCCTTTAAGACTTCCAAAACAACAATTTCAAGCAGTCCTGAAACCTCAAATATGTTGCTGGCTTGAGAGACTACATTTGGCATCTTCCACTAACTTTTGATGCTGCTAATAGTCTGTCAGAAAGAACCTAACTACTCTTCATCATCCAATTCAACAAGTTGTGCACGCCTTTCAGCTGCTTTCTTCCTAATAAAGAACCCCCATCTCATTGCCGCCTTGATCTTCAGCCAGCCCACTACAGCTCTACCAGGACGTGTGCCACCTTCATCATAGTTTGGCATTGGAGATGCCATATAAGGTGGGAATGAATACCCATCTTCCGCTATATTTGTATGCACTCCCATGCTAAAAAGTCGGAGCAAGTGTTGCATCTCTTCATTCTCAAGCAGCTCATGACTTCGATTGCGAATCTCCTCCTCAGTGAAGTATTCATCAACTCCCTTGTCCCGGTTGCTGGTCCAGTCATCAAAAGGATTGAGACTGGATGGCAGCATGGAAGAGCCAGCAGCTTGAAACCCTGAGCTAGATGACTGAGGAGGACCAAGAGCTAGACCAACAACATTATTATCATTTCTTATGCTTTGAGCCTGGTGAGAGTTGCTGATCAAAGGATCATGTGCTGTGAACGAGGTGCTGTCAAACTGGGCATGCGAATTTGGATTTACAATCGGGGACTGAGATGAGAATCCTGTTCCCATATTGTTGTTATACCCTGACACGAGACAGAAAAATAAAAGGTGAGAAGACTAAAATACCCCAATTTAATACTTTTTTCTTGTTGAATATCAATGCGGACAATGACTTACCTCCAACTTGGAGGCCTGAATGCACAGAAGCCTGCTCAGTAGTAACTGAAGCTGGTAGCCGAGGTAATTGCATTTGTTGGTCTATAGTATTGGGATAACCTATTTGGCCCATTTGAAGTTCATTTCCATAACCACTTGGCCTCTTACTTTGCTTGAAGTTCAAAAGAGACTTGCTATCATACTCTACAACCTGATTCCAATTGTCATATGCCTTTTTCACCAACGTATCAACATATACCTTAAAAAAACCAAAGGTTCAACGTCAATACCACTGCTACTGTAAAAACGTCATGACATAAATAGAGAAGGTTTTCAAACTTTCATAAATTACAACTGTTGGGCATAACTCCAAACACAAATATATAAGATTTTTAAACCATAAACCTTCGTCCAAAGATATAGTTACACATGCAAACAGTCTTTTTGTACATTACCTAGATATTTAAAAAAAAAAAAAAAGTGAAATAACTTCAACACTGAAACTATAAACTCATAGGCTGATATTTATGTATATTGCATACTTCAATAAAATATATATGTATGCATGTATGTATTGATCTGACATTTAAAAACACAACTTCAGCACAATTTTACTCTATTCAAGTTTGTAAATGATCTGAGCAGTTCATGCGCTTTCAGCTTTCATTCTCAACAATAATGCAGCACAGTAAATCTGTACAAGACATAAAGCATAGTATACCAGAGGCATTAAAAGTACTTAAGAATGAGAAAAGAAATGCAACATAAATACAAAAGAATGTATAAAACCAACCTTTTGCTCATCAGAAAGAGAACCAGCTGAACAATATTGTTCCCCAGAAATAAGGCCACTCAGTTCATAGATGTTATTAAAAACAACACCAACATTCCTTGAATCTTCCGGATAATAAACATAAAGCTTTCCACCGAGGGCACAAGTCTTTGCATGCTCTACAAGAGCATCCCACATTTTGTTTGACATACCAGACCCCAGAATCTAATCCAACAAATGACATATTAGAAGTTATGAATTCAGTAGGATTATCTTAAATCAAGAAATAGATCTCACACTTACATTTCGTAATTTTTGAGCATCCCTGACCAGAAGACGCAAGAAGTCTTCAACTGTACAAATTTTATGATTGTTTAGCTTCTTATGAAAGGAGCCATCCTTGCCAATTTTCTCCAATCTCCATACTTCATCATTCAATGCAGGCGGATAGTGTTTCTTGTATACTGTCAGAGGAAAAGAACATTAATTCCAGATCTTCCTAATGAAAACAAACATATAAGCAGAAAATAAACTTACATTCTCCTCTGTGATCTTTGACAGTGAAAGCTTCTGTCTTTGCCTCACGAATGCGTATGCCCTCACAAAATCCAGACGCAACCTTCAAGCCCAACCTAAACTTCCTGCTCCTTATCCAGCTTGAGTTATCAGTGAAAGTGAGCTCTCCAAGTGTTCCGACCCCTTCCTTGAGTGTGACTTGCAGATCCCCGGTCAACAGGGGTCTCTTTCCCTCCCGCTCTTTAACAACATGGCTTTCAAATTCCTCTATGGTCCAGTCTTCATCATCTTCATTGTTAAAATCACCTTCAAGCACAACAACATCTAACCTTACAGAGGCTTCAGGGCCAGAAGTTACAACATGGCCAGTGCTAGCATCATGCAGCACAATGTGAATTGCAGCACCCTGTTCCCCCTCTACTTTTCCTCCTGTGAAAAGAGGAAGAGACAGCCTGGACCTAAATTGCAGCTGTAAGCTTCTTCCATCTGGACCTTCAATTCGTCTTGGAGAAGACCTGAAATCAAACATGTTAAATAATAAGCCATTGCTACCAGGAAACACATTAGGTACCAACAAAAATAGGCATCATTGAAGAGAAATCAAGAAAAAAATGTTAAAGAATGGCCAATTTTAGTGACAACATTTACAAGGGAAAATATATGCTGCATGATTAATGTCAAAATACTCAAATCAACCAAACCTCAAATCCCAAGTTGATTGGGTCAGTTATGTGGATTCTCGTTCTCAATTCCTCACAATTATGGATTACATCTTTGGAAAGATGTAAAGCCAATAAATCATTTTCAACCATTTTCCCTAAGTTAGTCCAGGCTTACCTCTACCTCTCATTACTCTATCTACCCTAAAAAAATTTATTTCCTTATTTCACTTCTTTCAAATATATTCAAAGAAAAACTTATTAAATTTCCAAAAGCTACAAATTAACTTATAATCCGCATTAACATATCGTTAAGCATACAGCTAAAAGTTTAAAGAACTTCAGGAAAGACACCCACCATGGGCCTTAAACTTGTCTAATTACTTGAACTACTTGTACTTCTATAGAGCACCTATTGAAAAACAAAGCTATATGCATGTAGAGCATTATGTGTGGCTTCTTAAATAAAATTCTTTCCTAATCCTTCTCACTACCTTTTGGTTATTCTGGAAGCAAGTCTCCTATCGCAAATAGCTAGCTTAAAACTCTTTGCTTTCAGTGATGGGACATCTTTTAAGCTTCATATGGATGCAAATGTCATACACTGTGAGTAATTCATGTTTTTGTACATAGGTTGCACCTTGTTACTAACTTTCCAATTTTGTTAGTCCATCGAACAAAGGCTTAAAAAAAAAAAAAGTAGCCATCGCTCTCACTAGTCCCCACCACAAATGACACCATCTATCCTTATCAAGAAGGGAATCACAGATCTAAGAAACAATCCATAAGGATATCATTAACCTAGGGATACAAATTACAATGCACAGGGAACTGTTGGTCAGGGGTACAATCCCAGAATTTCTGTGTCCACCTACTATGACCAAGGCCAAGGAATTGCTAAGCCAATGGCCAAATTCAGTGAATTTCCTTTCCATGGACCATTGGCAGATCATAAGTGATCAGAATTCCTGCAGCTGATTTTACTATCATTAAGCTGATGTAATTAATATGCACAAGTACAACCATCAAATGCTTACCACAAACACCCAAAAAAAAAAAAAAAAAAAAGCAACTCATATACGACAAGATGAACTTTAATAAAAGAATATCATGTACCTTCCATTGAGTCTAGGAGGGCCCAACCTTGCTAAAGCACGTTCCACTTCCTCGCTCACCTGTTTGACATAAATTGTAATAATAGAATAAGAAGCCAAAATATATTTAATATACAGTTGTGTGCATAAAGAATACCAAAAAGGAAAAGGTTTACGCAATATATTTTTTAAAGAGTAAAAAAAGGTTCCTTCTCAACTAACTGAATAAAACTTCCACTCTTCTTTTTTGCCCAAGTAATCAACAACTTGATTACACCCAACTCCCCCAAATTTTCCATTATTAGTGTTCACTGTTACATAAAGCTGTCCAGCTTAAGCCCCTTTCATGTGTATGGTGTAGAAAGTCCTTTAGAACACTTTGCTCTCAACTTCAAAAACTGCCCCATTAAAGCCGTGCAATCTAAAGTTGCCTGAAGAGTGAAATTTATCATATAATGCACACTTATGATCATAAACTTTCCGTTAAAAAATAAAGTTAACAGAAACTTTTAGCCTTAAGTGCTCATTGACAGCAATGAGATGCATTGGACATAAATGTGTGTTTTGCTACTAACATCAACTGTACTTAATGCGTTTAAAATGTTGATTCCTAGGAACTGCATCCGACATTTAGAGTCCATTCTTACTTCCCTCAATTGAGAGCAAAAACCAAAACTCAAGTCTGAAGATCTCAACTTTTAACTAATTTGTCAGAAATAAATCATTTCTGACCAATTCATAAAGAAATTAGGCATATCAGCAAAGTGCAACTCTTACAACTCTACGAAGGATAGGTTCCAAAGATGAGCAGAGCCTCTGCAGACTGTCCACCTTAAGAGCTTCTACGATGACACTGCATGGTGAAAATTGAAATGCATCAAAATGGACTTAAGCAGCGATATAATCTTATATGATAACTTATATAACACAAAGGAAATTTGATGATGGTTGATGTAAGAGAAACCAAAATAAAGCAAACAAAAAGAGAAAAATAAAACCTCATATTACAGACCTCTTCTAACAATCAGGCAAGTATCCACAGAACAGTAAGGACCAGCTTACAGAGATAAACTAAGCCAATGATAGTAATGAGAAAAGAGCAACCATTACAGCTTTAAAGAGAAAGAGAAAGTGTGCGTATGAGGAAGTGAGGAGAGATTTAAACTGTATATATATATATATATCACAGGGCTCTCTTCATGTTAATTGCTACTAAGGTGCCCATGAAGGAATTTCATTCATGTTGCTTTAACAGTAAAAGCAAGAGACCTTATTTCAGCTTGAGCACAGGTCCATAACACAAGCAAAACTGTTATCCAGACACATTTAAACACTTTGTCTCAATAATGAGAGTAGGTTAACAACGTTAACAACATAACCCACCCATAGTAATTCTCCGTCAGAAAAATCGGCTAAAGCAAGACCCATACTATAAACTGCAACTTTCGATTCACAGTTCAAGACACTTCAAAAAATTAAGCAAGTACAAGAAAACAATTTTACAAAGAACCCATCTAAAATCAATGCATAAAAGTGCTAACAAGTTCTCAATAACTAGCAACAAAATCCAAACTAACCCCGGCAATCCCCCATTTTCAAGAACTAATTAGTCATAACTTAGCACCAAATATTCAGAAAAAATAAAAATAGCAAGAGAAATAAAACAGCTACACAAGAACAAAAGAAAAGAAAATTTACCTAGCTAAAGCAGGGCGTTTTCTCTCAGGTTGTTGTTGGTCATCTCCAGCACCTTCTAAAAGCTCTCTTACCCCTAGCCATACTATTAGTTCTCTCCATATACCTCGTCTGCATTTTTTCTTTTTTCCACCCAATTGTACGAACCCTAACTTTCCAGATCTGCAAAACACACAGTTCCACTTAAATCAAAATTCCATTAAACACTTCACTGCTTCACTACAGATCCATACTACTACTGTAAAAATTAAAATCCACATAAACACATCACCACCAAATCACTATCATCCAACCAATCAGTAACACAACAATTATCATCATCCACAACAACAACATCAACAACAGAAAAAGTCAAAAAAAAAAAAAAAGCAAAAATCAAAAGAAGAAAAGAAGTAAAGAAAACCTTTGGCTGTTAGAATTCATAAAATTTTCTCGCTAGCCAAACAGATTACTGAAGTACACAATAAAAGATAGAAATAAATAAAATAAAGCGTGGGAAAACCTGTTAGAGAGATAGAGAGAGAGAAAGAAAATAAAAAGTCTTGTTTGGTGAGAGTGATAATAAAAGAAGAATTATATATCCTTTTCACTAATAAGTGAATATATCATATTTATTATTTTATTTTATAATTAAAATAAAATAGTAATTTTTATTTAATTAATATTATTAATTTTTTATCTAATTATACTTTTTTATTGATATAAAAAAAATTAATTTTTATTTATTATATATTATATACACTTCTCTTTTTTATTGTTTTTTCATAAATGTATAAAGTAGAATTTTCTTTTCCCCTTTTAGGATATTTTTTTCGGCCGATGGTGGTCTACTCTGGCGACTGTATTTCGCTGAAGAGTAAGAGGAGTGGATGATCACGTACTTTGTGGTTATTATTGTGAGTCTCCTATTAATCCAACACAAGTTGACTTTTCTTTTCCATTTTTTATTATTTTTTAAATTTAAGGCCTTTTTTTTTTCCTATTATCGATTATTCAAAAATATTCACTATTATATAACTTTTTAAAAATTCACTTGCATTGAAGTCAAAATTTTCATAATTTTTATAAATAAAAATACAAATCAAACTACCTCTATATTAATTTTACCAATTATAATATTAAATTCACATTTATATTTGAATTTTTCTAAGAACAGATACAATATAAAAAAAATTGCATGTTAAAATTTATTGATATGTATAATATGAGCCACAAAAATATAAAAAAAATCCAATTCAATTAGACTTAAGTTTTTTTATTTTTTTTTTAAGAAAAACATCAAAATTTGTGAGCACAATTTCATATTGTTTTTATTATAATTATTACTAATTCAAATTTCTTTTTCAACCATTTTATATTATATCCATATTTTTTTCATGTGATATAAATAATTTATTAATTGCACAATATTTGACAAAATTAAAAATTAAAACACTAAATTTTAATTACATATCATACAAAATGTTCAGACATCAAATATAAATAAATTAGTATTTAACATCTAATGTGGGTTTGGATTCGAGTTATACAAATAAGGTGCAATAGTTATAGTTGTAAAGGAGTATTAGTTATAGGAGGTGTAATAATTTTATTATTAACGTTATTTGGTAAATAAAAGGTAATGCATAAAATATGTAATTAATTTTTTGAAAAAGTATGAAATAATTAAGATAACATAAATAAATAAATTATTATATTTTCATAAATAATAAAATTAAATTTTAAAATATAAAATAATTAAAGATTATTAAAAAAATTTCATAAAGATAAAGTTTATAGTATATTTTATATTTTTTACACATAAAAAATAATATAAATATTATAGAATAGAATCAATACATAATAAATTAAAAATTTAAAAATTACTTGTCACAAGTAAATTAGTAATAATAAACGACCATTAAAAAAATAAATTGATTTTTATATATTTTTATAAATTTGATCTATGTTTTATTAATGTAAAAATTTGAGAAAATGAGTAATATATAAATAAGAATAAAATTATAGAATAATGAAAAATATGTATTTTTTTCAATAAAAAATTTTCTACAAATTTTTTCCTACCTCAATTAAATAAATAAAAATATATATAAATAAAATTAATTTCGATCCAAACTCACCTTGATAAATATATTATCATTTTTTATGTGCTTTTCTTGAAGTGGAAATAGTATCATAAAAATAACAACACTGGTTAATGTTAATTACTAGACTTTAGGAAAACTAAAACCCTTAAAAAAAAATATAACAAAACTACATCTAATTGGCTCTTTCTTTTGTTATTTTGCTAACTCCTGAGAGCGACCGAATTACAACCTTTTTCTTACCATTGGATTTTATTAGATGGCTTATGGCCCTTATTTCCTTGTTATATATCTAATAAAAAAAATATTGGTTTGGCCGTCCACAACGATGAAAAATCCTTTTTCAAGAAAAAAAAAAAGATATTGGATTAACTTGCAACGTCAGCAGCGGGTTTTCGAGAATGAGTGACGTCATATTCACCGGGATCATGGACGTCATGTCACTTCCTTCATACTGTATCATACTTTTTTTTTTTAGAAATTCATTTAGTAATTGTTTTTATTATGAAATAAAATATTTAGCTTTCTTTTTTTTGGATAAATAAAAAAAATCGTGTGATTTAATGTTTTTTTACTTATGGACTTATAGTTTTTTTGTGATATTTTAATATTCTGTGATATTCCTAAATTCACTAATGTCGTTAATTATAATGATATAGATAATAATATCGGCATCCATATTAGCATGTTGGGTTTTTACATCAATATATTGACATTCACATGAGTAGTACTTCAACATCTATGTTGGCATCAACGTATGCATGTCAACATTCATGTCATCATAGTTAACGGTATTAATGAATATAACCTAAATTTACTAATGACAAATATCATAAGATATTGAAATGTCATGAAAAAACTATAAATCCATAAGTGAAAAAAGATTAAACAACATGATACATTTTTTTGTACTTATCTCTTTTTTTATACAAGAATGTCTTTTTGCCATCAACATCACTCCTTCAATACTGAAGGGTTAGGACTAAATATCGAAAGGAGAGAATATTGAAATGAACTGAAATATCGAACTAAAAAATAAGAAAATCAGATCGAACTGAATAATTTTAGCTCTAAACTGAATTGAACCAAATTTTATAACTAATTTGGTATAGTAATGGGGATTTACAAAAAAAAAATTGAACCAAGAACCATATTAAAACCATATGGTTTTACCACTCCTTTAATCGAACCGTACCAAAATTGTACTGAAATTACGATGTTATAAATGAATTTTACCACTCCTATTAAGGGTTTATTAGTCTTTCTCTTCAATTTAAAATTCTCAACTATCACCTTTGTCCCCTATAATTTTATAGTCTTCTATCATTACTCACCTCTAGTTCTCTCTTTTAAGCTCTCTCTCTTTCAAGGTATAATCCATTTACGACATCGTGATTTCAGGCCAGTAATGGTCTCTCCTCCAGTTATACAAACTTCATTTCTAAATGTTCATTCTTTTCATAATTCAGTCTTAAATATATTTTTTAATAATCAATTTGATCATTAATATTCACATTCTTTCGAGACTGAACACCTTCACCACTATAGGCAAGTCAAATAAATTAGAAGCTTTAACTATCAATGAGCAAATTAATCCACTTGCTCACTTAGAGAGAGCTAACATAATCATGGTGAAGCTATTGTAAACCTTAAGGTATTAAATCAAATTGTCCAACTCTGCTATTAGTTACACTTTAGGGCCCATCCTTGATAAGATGATTGATGGGTTGAAAAAATTAATATCAACTTCTTCTAGAGATCTCCTAGGTTCAATTAATGTAATAATATGTTCCTTTGGTTAAAAAAAAAAAAAAAAAAAAAAAACATACCCATTTGACCTTAGCTAAATCCTTTTAAGGATTACCTAATATGGCTTGCCCCATTAGAACCTGTCTATAGCAAAATATGGAAAGATATTGGCGGATATGACCCTATCTAATTCTCAAATATTGAAATTCCTATTAATAAAATTCTTGTTATGCTATTTCATTGTTTTGATTTAGTATATCAATGCATTCATGCTAAAAGATGGATTAATTATCATTACCATGTATGATCTTACAATCATGTTTGGCCTTCCTTTTTTAGAGATGAAGTGACTTTACTCGATGTCGATTCACAAAATTATAACACTACAAAAAAAAAAAAAAGGAATTGGCAATGGTATAATTTTTTATGACAATTCAAATACTGTTTGAAAAAGTCTAGTTGCTAAAAAGTATAGCAATGGTTTAGAAAATTTATCGTTAATATAATTGATTAAGTTTGTAATGACAATCTAGTTGTTACTAATCTTTTTTCACATTTAGTTTTAGCCATTACTAGATGGAAACATATTTACAAAAGTTACTATTTACGTTGCTAAGTATCCTATTTTTAAAAAAAAAATACTTTAAGTTTATTGATGAATTTGTTCATTGCTAAATCCGTGATAAGGTGAAAAAGTATTTTTTTTTTTAATGCTTTTTATTTCATATTGAACTATTACATAATTAAAAATCAAAGGTACAAAAAGGAAATGAATCAAAAGTGTATAATGAATATAAATTAATTAATTGCATAAATAAAAAATGAAATTCAATAATATCATATCGCTCTCGTAAGCATGTAAAGAATGGTAAAGAAAAATTGTAATAAAAGAAATATATATTTGCAATTCAACATTAATTTTTGAATTAATAACAATTATTTTTTGCTAATTACATAAATGATTATTTTAATAATCTACTAATGCATATTCTAAATCTGCATCTTATTCTTCTTCATCCTAACATTCTTCTTCTTTTCATTTTGTCCTCTTCATCTTTATTCATAATTATTTACTTAATGAGCCAATTTCATCAATGTCAACGTCAACATTATTTGGGTTAGCATCACCATCTAACATGCCCATTTGCATTGCATTTAAACATGCATTTTATGTAGAACCATACCTCAGGAAAGTGAGCAAACACTACTCTTTTTCATAAAGTAATACCACTATCATTCTATGCATATATGTATTATGCATACAAATAATAAAATAAATGAGGTCCCACCATCATCTTGCATCATGAACATTGAATGCATCCACACATAAGCTTAAGAAAATGAGCATAATCATTCATTTACATGCATACATAGGATGATAAGCAATGTCATATTTAACCATTTAGTATAACCATTAATTTTCCATATATGCATACATTTACAAATAAATGATTTTATTTCTTTTAGCATGGATCATGATCGTTAACATCTTATGCATACATGCATTTATCATAACAAAATAAGCAATTGTCCTCTTCAACATGTGACATTACCATCAATACTTTATAAATGCATCAAACAATACTTACATCAGAATTGCAAGCATATACATTCTTATATGCATTACCAAAACTTCCTCAGCACAAACAAAATGATCAGCATTTCATAAGTATATACATTTTTGCATACTCCACACATGCATAACAACCAATGCTCAATGAGCATATGCACTTGCATAGATATTTCAAAAAAAAAATCAACCATTAACCTTTATGTTGCAGCATGATCATCCTTATTATACATACTCACTTACCTTACACATGTTTAAGAAAACAAGCATGCATCATATTCCTAATAGATATAACCATGTATTACATTCTTTTCCAAGCAAGCCATTGTTGTGCATCAAATGAAATGCAAAATCGTAAGTATACGGGTCATGATAAGTAATATAATGAAGAGTAAAGTATCGTTCTTAGGACGATTGCTAATTAATCACCTATTAGTATTAGTTAATCGTGTTTAGTGCTTCCAAATTTAATTTGAATAAAAGTAATTGCTAAATTAAAATAACAAGCAAATTAACTAATAAATATACTAAATTATAGAAAGGAAAATCAATATAAGAACAATATTGTTAGGAAATTGAATACCATATCATTATCAAGCTAATGAATAGATCTAATTAAATTAATTTCATATCTCTGGTTTTCATAAATCAATGAACACTCTCTCTCAAGTAATTATCAACTCATCATGCATGAATCAATTGAAGTTCAAAACCATAGCTTAACTCTCATCATCACCATATAAATAAGTCATTATCAAACACACAAGGCATTAAGTAAATCGAGAATTGGATCAAGTCAAGGTCTCTCAAGTCATTAACTTACCCAGTTTATATTTATGGGTTTATTAAAACTACCATTTCTCAATATATAACCCTAAACAAGAGATGTATTTGGCCAATATACAACATGCAATAAGCATAATAAACACATTATGCAATATAAAGGAAATAAGATCTATCACATTAAACATGAATCAAATGGGTCTAAAATCCCAACAACACAAAAGAAACTAGCCACTCATGGCTATAACATTCAATATTCAATCACAATACAACCCAAATGAATAACAAAATTATATTAACAAGCAGAGAAAGGATAGAGAATAGTTATTAAGAAGCTTCTAAGATCTTTAATGGTGGCCTCTTCTCCAAGCTCTTTTTTCTCCTATTTTTCTTATTTAGGTGTATTAGTTAGATCTTGGAATAATCAGATATCCCTAAAATTTATGGCTCTTATCCTTTTAAAACCCCTTCTAGAATGTCCCTTCATATTCCCCTAGATTTTCTCTTTAAAAGAGTACACATCAACATGTTCTGTGCTAGAATTAAGTTGTTCGTGATTGTGCATCAATCCATGATTACGACAAAGAGGCTCCTAATGAAAGGATAGCAATCACTATGTTGCTACGCTCGCCATAGAACCTCAACATTGATTTTGCTTGCTTTTCTTCGATCATCTTACAATCACACATTAAGCCATGACCACAATAGAACCTTTGCCTTTACTTTTGCTTTATTTTCTTTCTCCTTTTCATCTCACTTTAAACACCAACTAACTCTAAATTCTTCTTTTCCTTAGAAAATAAAAGTATTTATTTCCATTAATTAAACTACACTAAATCCAATCTAAATCCTAAAATGTATACTAAAATGAGTACTAAAACTATATGTAATTTAGTACTAATAAATACCCCCACACTTGAATCTTTTATTGTCCTAAAGCCAACTTAAGAACAATAATTATCATTTAAATGAACAAAATCTATATTCAACTTTCATCAAGCTCATATTGTAATCTTCTATTGATAGTTAGTTGAAATATCATATAAACAAAGTTAACAATATAAGCTGAGAAATATAAATTGTTAAGTGAAGAGCATGTTGTCAATTCAAAATCACATAATCATAAGTCAATATCTTAAGAAAAGTACAACTGAATGAAAAAGACTTTTAACTAAGGTGGCTCTTAATTTAGCATGCGAAAATTGATTTTAATTTAACTCTCTCTCCTTTTTATTTTCTTTTTAACTTTGTGTTATTCTTCCCTCTCTTAGTAATTCCTTATCTTTCTTGAACTTCTCAACATGAACACCACTAAGAGGGTTCTTTGAATACTACACTCTTTTGCAAGAGCATTGGACTATAAGGAATTCAAGTTCCTTAGCACATTTTGTTCTTTCTTTTCTTTTTTCTTCTTTTTAGATAATGAGAGAGAGTATTTTAGACAATTCACATACAACTAAAAGCAACCTTAGAAAGAAGTTTGATTCATTAACCATACTAATTCATAAACATGATCAAATTGACAATAACACACATTAGATTCATTAAAAGCTTAAAATTCTTAACTAAAATTGTTAATGAAGCTTAAAAGAAATCAAACTAACCATTAATAGGAGATTAAACAATATAGGTTCAATAAAACTACAGACATATATAATGCTTAAAACAATTATAATCGCATAAAAATTTCAAGCATCAAGCATTTCAATTGGGCTAAATTTACATAAATGCACATAAAAATGAAATGTAATGCATGTTATATATTGAAAATATACACATGATATATAAAACTCAAAATTATGCCCTCTACCCCCCAATACTTGAACGACACATTATCCTCAATGTGTGTGGTGGGTAAGTTAAATGCCTAAAATGCTAGCACAAACATTCTCAAAATAAAAAATACAAATAAATAAATAAATATAATCGTGAAATGCATAAGTAAATAAAACTAAACTAAAAATAAAAATAAAAACAAAAAGAAAATAGGAAAAGAAGCTTTACTCCCCATATGTTGGAGAGTTTGGAGGTGGAGGAACAGTAGGTTTTTGAGAGGATGATGAAGGAAGGTTGTGTCCCGTAATCTTGAAATATTCTTAAAGTTTGAAGTCATGATAATACAATTCTGTTTCAATATCAATGAACCTATCATTAATATCATTATTCCTATCACCTACCAACTTCTCTAAATTCTAAAATTTTGACTCCATTGTGGTGTTTAAGGTTTCTAGCTTTTCAAGAACTTGACTCTACCCTTCACTTGATGATTGAGTTATTTGATGCTCTCCGCTCTCTTCTTCTTCCTTTTTATTTGCTTCCTCTTCTTTACTCTCATCGGGAATTAAGTCTATGTATTTATGATAAACCTCCTCAAGTGATAGCATTTCCTTGTAGTTAGATTATTTAGCTCTCTTGCAAATGTAATCATTTCAGTTTAAAAAAGTAAGTCCCAATGAACCTTTTCATGCAAAATAACGGGAATTTTAATAATGAGATGATAAAAGGCATGGTAATTTCTAGGATAGAAAGTCACTTTATTTCCCACATCATATAATTGACTTATACTAAGTAAATTATATTTAAGACCATCAATAAGCAACACATGATGTATAAATAAGAATTGAGGATTACCTATTTCTTCAATGCCTACTATCTTTCCTTTGGCATTGTCTCTAAATGTAACATGTCCTCCATCTTTTACATCAAGCTTGTTAAATTACTCTTTTTCTCCTATCATGTGCCTTGAACATCCACTATCAAGATTCCACTTGCTTTTAGTTCTTATGGATTTCAAACACACCTATATAAAAGAATTTAAGTGTTCTTTCGAACCTAAACCTTTCTCCATCTAGGCTGGTTAGTCTCAAGATAATCCAAATGAAGCAAATTCATGTGTAGTCTTCTATAGAAGCATACATCATTGGTATGTCCTTTGATCATGCAATATGAATATACAACATTTTCAAATTTGTTTCTTCTAGGATAATATTCTTTCCTAATGTGTGAAACATGCCTTTTGTGTTGTGGTGGTGTTTATTTCCTATTATTTTGAGTCATGGTATGAGACATGCATTGATAATGGCAATATGTATTTTGATAGGTTTGTGCAATATATTTAGGTGCATTGTGTTGTGCAATATATTTATGAGTGTTATGCCTAGTATACATGTAAGCATGTTTGGATTGTGCTTTTCTAGCTTAGGACTTACCTTTTTGTGTCAAATAGGATTAAGTCTTATGAGACTTTCCTTTGATATTTGACAAATAAGACTTATTAGCTTTAAAGGCTTGAGTCTTAATAATTTTAGAGGTAGAATGAATGGAATTGCATGATGCTTTAACAAATTTAATATGTGATGATGATGAGGAAAAAGCCATTTTATTCTTATATCTTAATCCATAAGTGTTTCTATGAATTTTTAGAGAGTCAAAAAGATTATCCAAACTCTCATTTTCTTTGTGGAATTTGGAAATGAAATTCTTCAATTCTAATATCTCATTAGAAAGCTTGTGATTTTCATCACTTGCTTTCTTGAGTTGCTCTTTCAAGGAATTTGAAGATTTTAGATCACAAGTAAGTTTTTCGTTTGATTTAATAACCATAGCAAAATCATTCTTCAAACTTTTAAATTCTTTGGTCAAGATAGATAACTCATGCTAATATGATCCTTAAAAGGGTTAATTTGTGAAATATATACACCAATACAGTCAAGTACAAAGCTTGGACAAAGTTTTAGGTTATTTTTTATTTTGGAGCCAATAAGGAAGATTCAAAAATATTTAAAAGATGTAAGAAGATTTAAGGATATTTGAAGTCAAATTCAAGAATTCAAAGTTAAATTCAAAGTCAATAAGTCAAAGTCAATAGTCAACATCCTACTTGACATGTGACATGGCATGCTTCAAAGCTTAGTTGTCATTAGTTGTTTGTTTAGTTATCATGAGTTGTCAATTTGACTTTTTAATGCTTAGTTGTCATGAGTTGTCAATTTGACTTTTTAAAGCTTAGTTATTATATTTTTTAAGGGATCTTATTTAGTTAAGGATTTTCCTTTATAGGAGTCTTTAGGAATAAGTAAGAAAACCTATTCCTTCAAGAATTAGGATGTTTACATGCCTATATAAAGGTAATAGCAATGTAGTACAAATTTCAATGAAGTTTTATCAATTAATTATGAATTCTTGAGAGGTTAAAGTCCTTTTCTTTTATTCTTAAAAGAACTTTAGTGAATTTATCAAGTGAAGGATTAGTACATTCAAACCTAGTTTAATTTAGACTTAAAATTGACTTTGTTAATCTTAGGTTTATATTGAATAACCTTTAATTCTTTATAATTAAGGTTTTTAATTACAAGTTATCTAAGGGTCTTGTTAGGAATTAGAGTTTTCCTTTGCTTGATTTATGAACGATCCTTGGCAGGGTTATCAAGATTGAATACGAGTTTGGTACAAGTTAACCACATTCGTATCATTTGGTATAAGAGCTTTGGCTCATTAATCAAGTATGTATCTTTACTTTTCTTTGTTATTTTCATTTAATAAAAAAATCATTATTTTTTTTCATTCATTTTTATGTCTTGTTTGATATCAATTTATTTTATTTGTGATTGTAGAGTTCAAATTCATTTTTCTTTATTATCTTAAGTCAATTTCATTGTTTTCTTCATATTCCAACTTGTTTTTAGTCTTTAAACCAAAAAAAAATCATTTATATTAATATTGTTTTGCATCTTAAGAGTCTTGTTTATAACAAATACATATGAATTTGAAGTTTTTTATTAATTTGGCCATTTTAGCATCTGTTATATAAAAAATGGTGAATTAATTAAAGTTGAATTCATTCGACCTATAACCATTCCAATTTACTCTTTTGACTATAAATTCCATACCTTACCTTACTTTAATTCTGAATATTATACTATTCTTCTTAAGTTATGCTTTAAACACTTATTCTAAATTTTCTTATTTTCATTTTGTTTGGATATTGTCTTTGATTATTGCATTTTCTTTGGCTCTTATAGTCAATTTGAGTTTAATTTTGCTTTGCTTGTTTTGTATTGAGCTTAATTTGATAATTAGTAACTGAAGTTCCATAAGAATAATAAGAAAGGAATTTGAGAGGTAAAAGGCAAGTGATGAACTCATAAGTGGGTAAAAGCCTAATTAAGTGAAACATGAGTGTTGAGTGACATTCTTTAAGTGTAAACACGTGAGGGAGTGTTACTTATGAGGTTTTTTTTCTTTTCTTTTTTTTCTTTATTTATAACATGTCAGGTTAAAAAAAGGATGAGATAGATCCTGAATGGATGCTCTTTTATGAAGATGATGCAAGAACAAATAAGTCAATTAATAAATAGCCAAAAAGAGGTTTAAGAGTGAATAAGGAAGATGGAGCAAAGTCACAACATAATAGCCACTACAAATCACACCGCACCAATACAAGTTAGTAGAGGGAGATGGCATGGTGTTGATGATGATGAATCTATTGATGAAGAAATTAAGGGCATATGAGGCAAGATAACAACCTTAAGAGCGTAAAGATGAAGATACATAACTTCCATGGCAGAAGTGATCCCAAAGCATATCTAGCATGGGAAAAGAAGGTAGATTTTATGTTTAACTACCATAACTACTACAAGGAAAAGAAAGTTAAGCTTACAACCAGTGCGCTCATGGGCTATACACTCGCTTGGTGGAATAAACTAGTGGTCTTAAGGAGGCATTGTGGAGCATAACCTATCTTTACATGGTAAGAGATGAAGACTATCATATGAAAGAGGTTTGTGCCAAATCATTATTATAGGGATTTGCATAATCACTTTCAAAGGGTGAAACAAGGCTCGAGGAATGTTGAAGTAATTAAAATGGTTGGGAGACAAGTTGAGGAGAAGAAAAAAAAAGAAAGAGTGCTAACTTAAAACCTTACCTATAAAGTTAATTTTTGAAGGCTTGAACTTTGGGAAAAATTTGGCAAGGGAAACCTATGAAGATGAGAGAAAAGAAAAGAAGGAGTTAAGTGTTGAAATAGGGTTGAGTGAGCAAGGTGAGAAATTTGAAGATCAGGTTATTGAAAAATATGACAACATTTATGTTTTGGTGAATAAAGAAAGTGCAAATAGTGGTTTTAAAAAGAAAATAGTTGATGAAGAAATTGTTGAGGTGTTGGAGCAAAATAATGCTAAAAGCCTTGATGAAATATCATAAGAAGTTAAAGATAAAGACAAGCATGTGTAGCTTAGTAAAGAAATTAATGAGAAATTATAGATTTTTAAAAGAGATATTAAAGCTAATAAGGAGTATTCACAAAGTTTTAAGCAAGCTAGTGAACTTGTAAAAGGACTAACTAGTCAAGTAATTAAGAGTGCACATTATGATCATGAAGAGTATAAGCACCATAAAGAGGGAAATTTGGAAGTTTGTGCACAAAACAGGAAACTAGAGATTGAGAGCATTAGGAAGGATAAGAATATGGTTATTCATTATGATGACACTAACAATTCTAATCTTTCTTTTTCTAGTGTCTTGAAAGTTATTTTGCAGAGTTTTGTGCCATACAAAGATCCATTTGATGATGTTGTTGAAATGCAATACAAAGTTAACAATCCTTTTAAATATTTCATTCCTTGTATAAAGTACGAGAAAGAGTTGTAACATTTTATTTCTTTCAAGGGAATCTATGGAGTCTTTATTCATAGCAAGAAGAACTTAAGATATTCATATTTCAATTTTAGAAGGAAGCAACAAGTATTCAATTCTTACATGTTCATGAACACAAGTTTTAAGTTGTAAGTGTGCAATCAAGTTGAAGTTATTGTATGGATTATTACTTCAAATGAGAGGATTTCAATCAAAGAGTTTGTGTTTAACCATGGAGGATATATGAATTTATAAACTTTAGAAGATGGATATGATTCGAGGATGAATCATTTTTAAAAGGGAGGGAATGATATGATCCTCAAAAGGGTTAATTTGTGAAGTTTGCACATCAATATAGTCAAGTACAAAGCTTAGACAAATTTTTAGGTTATTTTATATTTTGGAGTCAATAAGGAAGATTCAAAAAGATTTAGAAGATGTGAGAAGATTCAAGGATATTCCGAGTTAAAGTCAAGAAGTCAAAGTCAAATTCAAAGTCAACAAGTCAAAGTCAATGGTCAACATCCTACTTGACATATGACATGACATGCTTTAAAGCTTAGTTGTTTATTTAGTTGTCATGAGTTATCAATTTGACTTTTTAATGCTTAGTTGTCATGAGTTATCAATTTTACTTTTCAAAGCTTAGTTGTCATTTTTTTAAAGGATCCTATTTAGTTAAGGATTTTCCTTTCTAAGAGTTTTTAAGAATAAGTAAGAAAACCTATTTTCAAGGATTAGGATGTTTACATGCCTATATAAAGGCCATAGCAATGCAGTACAAATTTTAATGAAGTTTTATAAATTAATTATGAATTCTTAAGAGGTTAAAGTCCTTTTCTTTTGTTTTTAAAAGAACTTTAGTGAATTTATCAAGTGAAGGATTAGTACATTCAAACCTAGTTTAATTTAGACTTAAAATTGACTTTGTTAATCTTAGGTTTATATTGAATAACCTTTAATTCTTTATAATTATGGTTATTAAGTATAGGTTATTTAAGGGTCTTACTGGGAATCAGAGTTTTCCTTTATTTGATTTATGAATGATCTTTGGCAAGGTTATCAAGATTGAATATGGATTTGGTAAAAGTTAACCACGTTTGTATGACATGCTTATAATGCTTCTTTTTAAATATTAAGCTTTTGCATATAAGCAATAGTTTGCTCACAATAGAGCTCTCAACATCATCATTATCATATTCATCACAATAATCATCACAAGAGGAGTTAAAAGTAGATGGTAACTCATTTTCATTTTCAAGGGCCATGAAGCAAAGATTTGTTACTTATTATTGTTCCTCTTCCTCTTCGGATTCAGAGGAGTTATCCCAGGTAGCTTTAAAAGCCTTCTTTCTATCCTTTGCTCCCTTGTTCTCAAACTTTAGTTTGGGGCACTCACTTCGGATGTGACCCAGTTTCTTGCATTCATAATAAGTTACCTCTTTAGTTTTCTTCTTACCTTCTCTTTTAAACTTCTTGTTGAAGACCTTTATTCTTGAAGAATTTTTCTTTTTCAAGAAATTTTTGAAATTTCTAGTAAGGATAGCAATATCACCATCTTTATCACTAGAATCTTTAATGCTTTCCTCTTCATTATTTTCTTAAAGAGCTTTTAGTGCTATGCACTTTTCTTCTCTTCTTTATCTTCTTGCTCTTCTTGCTCTTCTCCTCTTTATTTGATTATAAGCTCATGTGTTAAGAGCTTTTCAATAAGCACATCGGTTGAGAGAGTAGAGAGGTCTTGAGCTTCCTCAATTAAAGTGACTTAAGATTCTCAATTATTCTTAAGTAGGATTCTTATAATCTTACTGTTCACCTCTTCCTTAGAGAAATGTTTTCCAAGTTTCTTGAGGGTTGTGAGGAGAGCATTGAGATGATTTGTCATCTCTGTAATTGATTCTTGAGGCTTCATCTTGAAGAGTTCATATTCATACATATGAAGCTGAACCTTCTTGCTTCTAACTTACACATTGCCTTCATAATGATTTTTCAAAGTCTCCCACATCTCCTTGGCCAACATGCAATGTTGAAGCTTGTGTCCCTCTTCTCTTGTCATGGAAGAGACTAGAGTGATCATAGCTTTCTTGTTTTATAGTTTTCTTCCTTTTAATCATTACTCCAATCACTTCTTAAGAGAGTAGTTAGTACACCATCATTGGTAGTTTTTGGTGGTTGCTAACTTTTAAGAACAACTTCCCAAAGTCTAATGGAATCACAATCTAAATATAGTTCCATTTTGAACTTCTAATAAGGATAATTACTACCATCAAGGAATGGTCTAAGTGAAGACATATTTTGAGATTCACTCCCCATAATCTTGTATTATAGCAATTAAGTTCCTAGAATCCAAGCCTTGATACCAATTGAAATTGCCCTAGAGGGGGAGAGAATAGGGTTATTAAACAATAATAAGAAATTAAAAGATTTGAGCATGAATTAAAATAATGTTGAAAAGGAAGAATGATGAACACAAGAATTTAAAGAGTTCAGATTCTCAACAATCCTATGTCTCTACCTAACTTATCCCTAAGTTAGGATTTTAAATCACCATAATCTATTCTCCTAGATTGATTAAAACTTAAGTTTTTGGCTCAACCTAAACCTTATAACTTGAGTTTTCAAGGCTCACTCAAAAACCAATTCACAAGGGTTTTCAAGGCTCACACTTAAACCAATATTCCAAGTGTTTTAATGGCTAAACACTTAAACCAATTCCTTTAGAATAGAATATCACTTGTTGTTTTCTTAACCCCATAAAATAGAAGAATAAGAATTTCTATTCTAACACTCACTAACTCTCACAAGAGTTATATAAAAATAAAATGAATTTTGAAATAGTTTAGAGAGCTTAATTGAATGCTTGAAAGTATATAATGAACAAACAAATTTCTTAACCTTTAAATGATCTTCATAGGTTGTATTTATACTTGACCAATTCAATTATAGCTATTAAAAACAATAATTTTATTTCAAACACATTCAAATTCCATTTGAATGTATTTAGACATTAAGCTATGATTGCTCAAGTCCTAGTCAGGATTTTATCAGTCCTGGTCGAGATGAGCATTGAATAGCTATTACGAGTCGTTGTATTTGAATTTTTGTATTGGTCCCAGTAAGGATCACTTTGTCCTAGTTGGGACATTAGATCGGGATATGTTACGCCAAAAACTGAAGTTTTTGCTGAAGTTGATCTACTTGGTCCCAGTTAGGGCCATGATAGGATTTACACTTTTTAAGCAATTTAGTCCCGTTGTTGATCCTGGTTGTGAGTGTGCTCATGATCACTATTTATAGTGATATTTTTTTGATAATTCGTCACCATTTTGACTTCTAAATAATTCCTAACTTATACACATTTGAAGCAAACACATTAGTTGCTCAAAATTAAGTTTGTTAAGATCAAAATCAAGATTGATAACTTGCCAAGGTCAACATATTATAATTTTGGATGGGTCAAAATTGAGTATTAAAAAGGATGATAATGAGTAAGACTTTATTATCTTTACCACTCTACTTTTGTATTCATAAATTAAGAAAGATTCAAGAGAATTATCTATATAACTGACTTAAAAACTATAATTAGGGCCTACACTAATTGATCCAAATAGGGGTATTCATTTCAAACTACTGCATATAAACAACAGAAAGCTTAAGCTAAAAAGAAATTTCATATAAGAGTGTAGGTGAAATAGAGCTAACATCAATATATTCAATCACTTAACCTCTACTATCTGTAAAGATATAACTTAAAGCCATTCCAAAACATTTATCCAACCTTCACCATTTGTCCCCACAACATTCTTTCCCTAAATTAAAGTTTCCAATGCATCACCCTCAAACATTACAAACCCAGCAATGGGCACTTTCAGAATTCCTAACATTCGAAACCACTACAACTTTTATGGATCATCTCCTTTTAATAAAACTTTCCAGCACCCATGATCCTAACGAGTTCGATCATTGATCAAATTTTTTGAAATATTAAACTCATTTATACCATTTTCAAAGGCAACCTCCATATCATATCGAGCAGTAAAAACTTCCAAAAGTTCCTTGAACCAACAAGCTTTGAAGTTAGTTGGATAAATCACATCAAATATAGGTATAAAAGTTTGTAAATATGTCCACCATCTCAATATAATTTTCCCTTTTCCTAATACCTCATACACATTATGTGCTAAATGTACCCAAATAATCAACAACCTTATCAAATCATATTTATTGTAAGTTAATTTATGTCTGTCGTACCCCATATCTTTTTCCATACCTGGATAGTTTATATTCAAAGATAATAACTATCTTAAAAAACACACCCGTTTATTCCCTTTACGTATGGAGCATATTCTCAACCATCACATACAAGCCACTTCTCTCTACCTATAGATTTAAATCCAAAAAAATATAAATTGCAAAATCAAATCCTAATATTAACATAGGAACTCTCTGTCTTAAACCTACTTTCTAAGTAAAACAATTCTTCTTGGCTATTAAACTCATAAAATGTATCCCAAAGATTTAAAATCAAAATCCTATGATTCATTGGCATTGGATAAGCAACATCAAAAGTTTCACTCTAACCTAAAACAACCACTGGCTTGTAAAGAGTTATAAATGATTATTCGTTATTATTATTATTATTTTTTTGCAACTCTCTCATTCTACCCTAAGTTAGGCCAAGATTCAGTTTAGGATTGAAATTGACCCGATTGATCTCAAGTCCAAAACTATTCAAATTCAGAATTGCATTGAATTGGCCTTAAACCGTAGGTAGAACCAATTCAAGGTGAATTATGAATCAAAACTAGTAGTTTCGGTCTTAAACTAATAATAAATTTACTAACATTCAAGTTAAATATTTATATAACTAACTCAAAATATGTGATTAGGGCCTACATGAATTGATCCAAACAAGGGTATTCATTTCAATCTACTACATATAAATAATGGAAAGGTTGAGCTAAAAACAAATTTCATATAAGATTGTAGTTGAAACAGACCTAACATTAGCAATTCAATCACCTAACATTTACTATTTCCATAGATATAACTTAAACCCATTCCAAAACATTTATCTAACATTTACCATATGTCCCCATAATACACTTTTCCCAATTAAAAGTTTTCATTGCATTGCCCTCAAACTTTACAAATGCAGTAATGGGCTCTTTTAGAATTTTTAAATTTTTAACCCACTACAACTTTTATGGATCATCTCCCTCCAGTAAAACTTTTTAGCACCCATAATCCCAATGAGCTTGATCATTTATCAAATTTTATGAAATTTTATACTAATTTATACCATTTTCAAGGGCAAACTCCATATCATATCAAGCAGTAAAAATTCCAGAAGTTTGTTGAATCGATAATCTCTTAAATTAGTTAGATAAATCACATCAAATATAAGTATAAAAGTTTGGCAATACATCCACCATCTCAATATATTTTTCCCTCTTCCTAATACCTTGTACATTTTATATGCTAAATGTACCCAAATAATCAACAGCCCTATCAAATCATACTTGTTGTAAGATAATTTATGTATTTCATACCCTAAATCTTTTTCCATGCCTGGATAATTTAGATTCAAAGATAATAACTATCTTAAAAAATGCACTCACTTATTCCCTTTAAGTACATAACATATTTCTAATCTTCACATTTAAGCCACTCCTCTCCACCTACAAGTTTAAATCTAAAAAAATATAAATCACAAAATTGAATCCTAATATTAACATAGGAACTTTGTATCTTAAACCTAATTTGTAAGTAAAACAATTCTTTTTGGCTCTTAAACTTATAAAATGTGTCCCTAAACTTTAAAATCAAATTCCTAAGACTTATTGGCGTTAAATTAGCAACATCAAAATTTTCACTCTAACTTAAAACCACCATTGGCTAGTAAAGAGTTACAAATGTTTATTCATTATTTCTTTTACTACTCTCTCCTTGTGCCTTAAGCTAGGCCAAGGGTTGGTTTATGCTTGAAACTAGCCATCTCGAACTCGGGCTCGGAACTAATCAAATTCAGAACCAGGTTAAATCAACCCTAAACTATTGGGAGAACCAATTCAAGGCCGATTCATAATCAGAACCCATGGTTCCGGTCCCAAACCACCAATAAATTGAATATGATTTAAGAGAAATATCTATATAACTAACTCAAAATCTGTGATTAGGGCCTACATGAATTGATACAAATAAAGGTATTCATTTTAAACTAATCCATAAAAATAATAGAAAGGTTGAGCTACAAAGAAATTTCATATTAAAGTGTAGTTGAAGCAAACCTAACATTAGCATATTCAATCACCAAACCTTAACTATCTGCAGAGATATAACTTAAACCCATTCCAAAACATTTATCCAACCTTCATTATCTATCCTGACAAAACTCTTTCCCTAAATTAAAGTTTTCATTGCATCACCCTAAAACATTACAAAACCAACAGTGGGCACTTTTAAAATTCCTAACTTTTTAACCCATTATAGCTTTTATGGATCATCTCCCTCTAAAAATTTTTTTCAGCACCTATGATCCCAATAAGTCTGATCATTGATCAACTTTTATGAAATGTTAAACTCATTTATACTATTTTTAAGGGCAACCTCCATATTATATTGGATAGTAAAAAATTCTAAAAGCTCCTTGAACTAACAAGCTCTAAAGTTAGTTGGATAAATCGCTTCAAATATAAGTACAAAAGTTTGCAAATTCATCCACCATCTCAATATATTTTCCCTTTCCTAATAAATTTTACATTTTATATGCTAAATGTACCCAAATAATCAATAGCCCTATTAAATCATATTTGTAGTAAGTTAATTTATCTGTATCACACTCCATATCTTTTTCCATACTTGGATAATTCGTATTGAAAGATAATAACATCTTTGAAAACACACTCATTAATTCCCGTTAAGTACGAATCATATTCCCAACCATCACATTCTAGCCACTTCTCTCTACCTGTAGGTTTAAATCCAAAAAAAATATAAATAACAAAATTGAATCTAATATTAACATAAGAACTCTCTATCTTAAACCTACTTTCTAAGTAAAATAATTCTTCTTGGCTTTTAAACTCACAATATGTATCCTGAAACTTTTAAATCAAATTCCTATAACTTATTGGCTTTGAACCAATAATATTAAAATTTTCACTCTAACCTAAAATAACCTCTAACTTGTAAAGAGTTACAAATGTTTATTCCTCATTGTTTATTTTGCTACTCTCTCCTTGTACCCTAAGCCAGGCCAATGGTCGATTTAGCCTGAAACTGCCGGCCTGATCAATCCTAGGCCCAAACCTAATAAAATTCAAAATCAAGCTGAATCGGCTTTAAACCATATGGAGAACTAATTCAAGGTTGATTTTGAATCAAAACTGGTAGTTTCGGTCCAAAATCGCTAATAAATTGAGTAAGATTCAAGAGAAATATCTATATAACTTACTTAAAATCTGTGATTAAAGCCTACATGAATTGATCTAAACTGGGTATTCATTTCAAACTACTATATACAAACAATAGAAAGTTTGAGCTAAAAAGAAATTTCATATAAAAGTGTACTTAAAATAGAACTAACATTAGCATATTCAATCACCCAACATTTATTATCTGTAGAGATCAACCCATTCCAAAACATTTATTGAATCTTCGCCATCTGTCCCCATAAGACACATTTCCTAAATTAAAGTTTTCATTGCATCACCCTTAAACATTACAAACCCAATAATGGGGACTTTCAGAATTCCTAACTTTTTAACCCACTATAGCTTTTTTAGATCATCTCACTCTAATAAAACTTTTTCGCACCCATGATCCCAAAGAGTCTGATTATTAATCAATTTTTGTGAAATTTTAAACTCATTTATACAATTTTCAAGGGCAACCTCCATATCATATCAGGCAATAAAAAATTCTAGAAGTTCCTTAAACTGACAAGCTCTTAAATTAATTAGACAAATCGCATCAAATATAAGTATAAAAGTTTGCCAATACGTCCACCATCTCAATATATTTTTTCCTCTTCCTAATACCTTGTAAATTTTATTTGCTAAATGTACCCAAATAGTCAACAGCCTTATCAAATCATATTTGTTGTAAGTTAATTTATGTTTATCATACCCCATATATTTTTCCATACCTGGATAATTCATATTCAAAGATAATAACTATCTTAAAAATGCACTCATTTATTCCCTTTAAGTACGGAGCATATTCCTAACCTTCGCATTCAAGCCACTTCTCTCTACCTACAGGTTTAAATCTAAAAAAATATAAATCACAAAATTAAATCCTAATATTAACATAGGAACTATATGTCTTAAACCTAATTTCTAAGTAAAATAATTCTTTTGGCTCTTAAACTCATAAAATATGTCCCAAAACATTAAAATGAAATTCTTAAGACTCATTGGTCTTGAATCAATTACAACAAAATTTTAACTCTAGCCTAAAACCACCATTGGCCTGTAAAGAGTTACAATTGTTTATTCCTCATTATTTTTTTTACTAGTCTCTCCCTATGCCTTAAGCCAGGCCAAGGGCCTGTTTAAGCTTGAAACCTGCCTGATCAAACCCAAGCTTGAAACTAATCGAATTCATAACCAAATTGAATCGGCCTTAAACCATTGGGAGAACCATTTTTAAATTAAAATTGGTGGTTTTGGTCCCAAATCGCCAATAAATTTAGTAAAATTTAACAGAAATATCCATATAACTAACTCAAAAACTATAATTAGGACCTACTTGAATTGATCCAAACAAGGGTATTTATTTTAAACTACTGCATATAAACAAAAAAAACGGTTAAGCTAAAAAGAAATTTCATATAATAGTGTAGTTGAAATAGACTTAACATCAGTATATTCAATCACTTAACATTTACTATCTACAGAGATATAACTTAAACCCATTCTAAAACAGTTATCAAACCTTCACTATTTATCCCCATAAGTCTCTTTCCCAAAATTAGTGTTTTCATTGCATCTCCCTTAAACTTTACAAACCCAGTAGTGGACACATTCAAAATTCCTAACTTCTTGACCCACTACAACTTTTATGGATCATCTCCCTCTAATAAAACTTTTTGGTGCCCATGATCCTAATGAGTCTAATCATTAATCAAATTTTATGAAATATTAAGCTTATTTATATAATTTTCAAAGGCAACCTCCATATCATATCGTGCAATAAAAAATTCCAGAAGTTCTTTGAACCGACAAGCTCTTAAATTAGTTAGATAAATCGCATCAAATATAGGTATAAAAGTTTACAAATACGTCCACCATCTCAATATATTTTTCATCTTCCTAATACCTTGTACATTGTATGTGTTAAATGTACCCAAATAATTGTGCCTGTCTCACCCCATATCTTTTTCCATACCTGGATAATTCAAATTCAAAGATAATAACTATTTTAAAAAACACACTCATTTATTCCCTTTAAGTATGAAGCATATTCCTAACCTTCACATTCAAGCCACTTCTCTCTGCCTGCAGGTTTAAAACCAAAAACATATAAATCACAAAATTGAATCCTACTATTAATATAGGCTCTATGTGTCTTAAACCTTTTTTTAAGTAAAACAATTATTCTTAGCTCTTAAACTCATAAAATGTGTCCCAAAGTTTTAAAATCAAATTCTTATAACTCCTTGGCATTAAATTAACAATGTCAAAATTTTCACTCAAACCTAAAATAACCACTAGCCTATAAAGAGTTACAAATGTTTATTTCTCATTATTTATTTTGCTACTCTCTCCTTGTCCTATACCAAGCTAAGGGTTGGTTTAGGGCCAAAATCGGACCTATCAAACTAGGGTTCATAGCTTGTCAAATTTGGAATCGAGCTGAATCAGCCCTAGACCATAGGGAGAATTAGTTCAAGGCCTAGCTTGAATTAGAACTGGTAGTTTCGTTGACCCATTGTAAATTTTTTGGTTCATTTCCCTCTAATAAATCTTTCTAGCACTAAAGATCCCAATGAGTCTGATCTTTAATCAAATCTTATGGAATGTTAAACTCATTTATACCATTTTCAAGGGTAGCCTCCATATCATATCATGCAGTAAAAAATTCCAGAAGTTCGTTGAATAGACAAGCTTCTAAATTTAGTTGGCTAAATCGTATTAAATGTGCGTGTAGAAGTTTGTGAATATGTTCATCCATCTTAATACATTTTTTCCTCTTTTGAATACCATGAAACCTAAATAATTAAGTACCCCATTAAATCATATGTGTTATAAGTTAATTTGTGTCTGTCACACCTAATATTTTTTTTATAACTAGATAGTTCATATTCAAAAATAATAACTCACTATCTTCAAAAACACACTCATTGATTCCTTTTAAGTACAAACCTTATTCCAAGCCTTCACATTTAAGCCACTTCTCTATGCCTACAAGTTTAAATCCAAAAACATATAAATCACACAATTGAATCTTAATATCAATATAAGAACTTTATGTCTTAAACCTAAATTCTAAGTGTAACAATTCTTCTTAGCTCTTAAACTCACACATCTGTAAAATTAAATTCCTATAACTCTTTGGCATTGAATTAGAAAGATCAAAATTTTCAATCAAACTTAAAATAACCATTAGCCTATAAGGAGTTACAAATGTTTATTCCTTATAATTTATTTTGATACTCTCTCCTTGTCCTTAAATCTTGGCCAAGAGCCAGTTTAGGCCTAAAATTAGTCCAATCAAATTCAAACCCAAAATTGGGCTGAACCGACCCTAAACTGGAGAAGTAATTGGTTCCTCCCATCCAAAATTGTGGACCACCATTTTGGTCCCAAATTGCCAATGAAAATAAAAGAAAAATCTTTTATTTACCATTGGGTCCTTAAATTAAAGTTTTTAACTTAAAAAAGTTCATTGCATCTATTCCTACAAGACTCTTTCTCCAAATTAAATTTTTCATTACATTACCCTCAAAATTTACAAATCCAAGAGTGGGTACTTTCAAAACTCTGAACTTTCTAACCCACTGCAACTTTTCCAGATCATCTCCCACTAATAAAACTTTACAGCATCCATAGTTCTAATGAGTCTGATAATTTATCAAATTTTATGGAATGAATCTTATTTATGCCATTTTCAAAGGCATCCTCTATATCATTTTTGGTAGTAAAAAATTTTAAAAGTTCTTTGAACCAACAAGCTTCTAAAATTAGTTAGATAAATTGCATAAAATGTATGTATAGAAATATGTCCATCCATCTCAATACATTTTTCCCTATTCTAGTATCTCCTACATTTTATACGGTAAATATACCCAAATAATCAATAGCCCCCATCAAATCATATTTTTTGTAAGTTAATTTGTGTTTTTCACACCGCATATCTTTTTCCTTACTTGGATATTTTAGATTCAAAGATAATAACTCACTATCTTCAAACATACACTCATTAATTACCTTTAAGCACGAACCATATTCTCTACCTTCATATTTAAGCCACTTCTCTTTGTTTACAAGTTTAAATCCAAAAACATGTGAATCACACAATCAAATCATAATATCAATATAGGAACTCTATATCTTAAACCTAATTTCAAAGTACAAAAATTCTTCTTGGCTCTCAAACTCACACAATATGAAGCTTTAAAATCAAATTCCTATAACTCCTTAGTGTTGAATCAATAGCAATAGAATTGTCAATCAAACCTAAAACAACCACTAGTCTATAAAGAGTTATAGATGTTGATTCCTCTTTATTTATTTTGTTACTATCTTCCTATCCCTTAGGCTCAGTTAAAGGCCAGTTTAGGCCTAAAATTGGCCCGGTCAAACTCGAGCCCATAACTGGATTAAACCAGCCCTAACCCGTAAGGAGAACCGGTTCAAGGTTGGTTCCTCTAATTTGGTCTCAAACCGCCAATAAAAAAGAGAAATTTTTTCAAACCACCAATCAAAAAGAGAAATTTTTTTATTTACTGTTGGGGGAGAGGAAGTTTTCATTGCATCTTTCTTTAAAGACTTTCTCTAATTAAAGTTTTATTGCATCATCCTCAAACTTTATAAACCTAGCAATGGACGCTTTCATAATTCATAACTTTTTAACCCACTATAGCTTTTTTGGATCATCTTCCTCTAATAAAACTTTTCAGCACCCATGATTCTAACAAGTGTGATCATTGATCAAATTTTGGTAAATGTTAAACTCATTTATACCATTTTCAAAGACAGTCATCATATCTTATCAAGCAATAAAAAATTTCAAAAGCTCCTTAAATTGACAAGCTTTTGAAATTAGTTGGATAAATTGCATTAAATGTAGGTATAAAAGTTTATGAATACGTCCATCCATTTTAATACATCTTCCCTCTTTCAAATACCTTGTACATTTTCTATGGTAAAATGTACCCAAATAGTTAACAGCCCTAACAAATAATATTTATTGTAAGTTAATTTATGTTTGTCGCACCCTATATCTTTTTTCATACCAAATTCATATTCAAAAATAATAACTCACTACCTTAAAAAAACACTCTCATTAATTCCCTTTAAGAACAAACCATATTCCTAACCTTCATATTCAAGCCACTTCATTTTGCCTATAGGTTTAAATCTAAAAACATATGAATCACATAATTAGATAGTAACATCGACATAAGAACTCTGAATCTTAAACCTAATTTCAAAGTACAATAATTCTTCTCATCTTTTAAACTTGCACAATGTGTCTCGAAGCTTTAAAATTAAATTTTTATAACTTCACGATGAATCAGCAACATTATAATTTCATTTAAACCTAAAACAACCAATGTTTTAGTTTCCTTAAAATGGATTAGTTGGAATAAAAAATATAAAATGGATTAGTTTTAATATTAATCATAAATAGATAGGTTTTAACCCTATATATGTTTTAATTGCATTAACGTATATAAATTTAAGTATTCATTAAATCAAAATATAATTAGAATGAGCAGTTGACTTTACCAAAATAACTATATTACAATTATATATGCATACATGTCAAAATGTAGATAATAGAGTACAAATCCCAATTTAGGAACAGATGGTTGGACAAATATATTATGTATGCACTACAACACCCCCAAGCAACTTATAGGTGCATGGTCCGCTACGGTGATATGCAAATAACTACCTTTAGCTCATAACAATTAGTGAAATAAGAAGCAATACAAACGTGCATAGTTTATTGTTCGAAGTGTGTAGTGTGTTGTTTTGTTACTTCAAATTAGCATTTTCATTTGAAAGAGCATTGATCTTTTCATTTGCGTTGTTCTTAAATTGAATGTTGCAAAATTAAGTAGGTTTTTATATAACCTAGTTTGTCAGATATTAGCTTCCTACATTCCTTATGCCTATTCATTTTTTGTTGCAGTAAGTTTTTCTCATCGTTGAGTTTTGTGAACAACATTACATACTTTGGAGTTAGAGGTGGGTCAATCCATCTCATAAATCCATAATTATGGTCCTTCAATGTACAGGGCACAATAGAAACATGTTTGTATATGTATATTACAATCAACTTTATAAACATAAAGTAATATACATGAATATACTAGTGTCAATTTGCAATTTCACAAATTGTATGTGATGCATGTGTGCAATCCATATTACATTCAAAGAGACAATTGCATCATGTTTGAGCATATACCATGGAAAAAATAAGAGAGGTAATATATATATATACCCTAAGATGGCAACATCTGAAGAAGTAGCAACTAACGTTGTTTGGATCTGTAAAGGTTTCAATTGCAGCTAAAACATTATAATTGTAAACAACTCTATTTCCATTATTGTACGACTGTTATAAGATGATAAATCAAATATGTTAGATGTCTATTCACTATTTCCACTATTCACACAATTTTCACTATTTTGACTATCACTATTTCAACTATTTCCAATGTTCGTTGACATATTCAGTTGTTTAATAACCCAATTTTAGATAACTTGTTTATATTGATTGCACTAGGATTTTTTACTGAATGTGTATTTAGCAACACAACAATATAAGTGTGAATGAGATGCAACTGTGCACTTATCTTCCAAAGTACGCACTTTTTCAAATCACATTAAAATTAAATCTTACATGTCCCGTATGCCATATGGGATGCATCCCCTCATAATGCATTTTTACATTTATGTCATACCTATAATGTGAAGGACTATCATAATATTAGAACTTTGTACCATGATAAAATGAAAATGTATTGCATCATGCAATTTTACTTTGTTGACAATGTGAAATTTACTATGTCAATAAGATAATATTTAAAACATAAGCATTATAAAACAATTTAATGATCCTAATTTTTGCTAATAGACAACGGTTTATTCACTCATTTATCTCGTACATATAATGTGAAGGACTGCATAATATAATAATTTTGAATGTTAACTTCAAAATTTGCAATTGGTTAATATTATTAATTGTAAATATTATCAGTCATGTGTTAGAATAGAAACTTGGTTCCTAAACATGATTGAAATAAAACTAATTGTTTGTTTAGTTATAAATATAAAAGTAAACTTCACCCTAATCGAAACAATTTAATTGTGACATAATGCATTTGGTGTATACAATCACATCGAGTCATTTCGGAAGAAATACTTTGTGTGTAAACTGATGCAGTTTTTCCCACCTTGCCAATAGTACATGCAAACAATATAAGGTGCCAAAATTAAGTTATGGACATCTCTTTTTATTCTATTGTATTTTTTTTTCTTAGAAATAGCCACTGTATTATTATTTAGAAGATAAAATTTATTCTTTAAATAATTACTATTAAATATGTAAAATAAATTTTATTTAATGGTATTAAAAGTAAATATAAATAAATTTACAGTTTTAATTTATTCATCTTTTTTATGTTGTATTTTGTTATTTTTCAATTTAATTATTTGCTAGATAATTTTTTTTTAGATTTAAAAGATTTTTAAAAATTTTTTATATGTTAATCAAAGTCAAAACTTTGGGAAAGGGATAAGGAGAGACCACTACTTCCGTTTAACCAATTAAATTTTATTATAATCCTTTAATATTTATATATTCACCCTATCTCACTAAAAACTAATTGATTGTCTCATAATTCTAATACAATAGATTAAATATATGTATAAATTTTTTAGATGAAAAAATTTAAAATTTTGCCCTTATAAGTTATGATCCAATATTGGTGCTAATATCAAATTGTTTTTTAATTTTAATTTATTTAGTTTTAATAGCAGAAAATAGTCAATATCTATGTAATTTAAATATCTCCATTCCAGTACATTAACAATTTTTATGATGGTTCGGTATGGAGATACAATAAAATAAAGTAAAATTATATTTGTTATACACAAATCAAAATGACATAGTTTAGAAAAAAAATATGTCATTAAACACAATAGTAATCATAATTGTAATAATATTATTTACACCATTACTTTTAAATAATAGAAATAAGATGAAATTACGTAATAACAATAAATTATTAATTGTTAAATAATAGTAAAATATTTTAATAAATGAAAATAACGACATATTTTGTTATTGTTGTTTGTACGATCACTCATATTTAAATCAAAACTACGTTATTTTGGTTATTTATAATTAATGTCTATATATTCTGATGTAACAAAATAATAAAATTATTTAGCTCTTTCATTTTAAATAATATCAATTATGATTATATTACTTAAATAATAATATTGTTTATTTAATAAGTTATTAAATATGATAATATTATTTACCGCATTAATTTTAATAACATCAATAAGATTAAATTATTTACTAAAAATAATAATTAATAACTTAGTAAATATGATAATAAAAACATATTTAATTACAAATTATTTGATTTGAAATTATACAATGCTACTTCCTTTGGTTATCAAAGGAATCTATTGGAAAGTGCAAATTTTCAATTTTTCTTTTTGCTTTTTGAGTTTATATTTGTGGACTTAAATCAAGAAATCAATGTGACCTCTTTTAAGTATTAAGCACTCTCGAAATTCACTTTCTGCTAGGTGTTTTTCTATTGAGGTTGATGGTCATGATGAGGATGAAAAATGTGGAAGTAGTGATCGTAATGATGGTGATAGTGTTAATTCAAGCTTGGATCCTACAGAGGTTGATAAGGTATGCAAGGTTATCGATGAGTTGTTTGCGTTGAATCGCAACATGGAGGCGTTTCTTGATGAATGTGGGATCAATTTGTCGCATGATCTGGTGATTGATGTGTTGGAGAGATTTTGTCATGCTAGAAAATCAGCAATTTCCATTCTTCTGCTGGGCAGGGGAGAAGCAGGGCTTTTGCACATAATTCGAGGACGTAAAATTCCATGATGAGAATATACAATATTGTAAAAACTATACAGTTTGAGACTATGCTTGAAGATGGGTAAGAAAGGGGTTTTGTCAATGGACCCATTTTCAAATGCAATGAGAGCTTTTGTTGCTGCTAAGGAGAGGAAAAACGATGTTGGGATGCTTGAGTTAAAGGAGCAAAACTATATTAAATAAAATAATTAGACTATAAATTAATATATATTAATTAAAAATAAGAATTTTTTTGATATATTACATAATATTTTGTTGTTTTTTTTATTTATTTTTGTTATTTTTGTTATTTTGTTGTTGTTACAGTTGTTATTTTTTATTGTTGTTTTTTCATTATTAATAATAAAATAAAAAAAAAAGTCGGGATTGTGTTTAAACGAAGTAGTTTGCTAGTGTTAAGTGAAAGGATAGAGGAAAGAACCTCTCTAGGACGACTTTCAAATTAAGACCCAGGAAATGGTAGTTCTTTTTAAGAAATTATTTCTTTAAGGGAACACTCAAATTTCTTGCTAAATTAGCTAATTAAATTAGTGATAAATATAAGTAAAAAATAATTATACAAATTATTATTATTTTTCAATGGGTTAAAGATAAAATATTTTTATTTTATGTTTCTTGTAATCCATTCAAAATATATCAATATTATATATATTTAGTATAAACTAATAGTTTTCTATTTTTCAAATAAAAATCATCAAAAAAATTATATGAAAATTATTTGGATGTGCACTAATTAATTTATTAACAGTAATTACAAAATTCTCTCAAAAAAAAAGTAATTAGAAATATAAAATTTTAATTAGTTCAAATATTGTAAGCTTGTGGGAATTAAAAAAACAAAATACTTGCACTAAAACTAATTATTTCTAGTGATTTTGAATATGCATAGTAATGTCTACAGTTAGATGAAGGGCTAAAAAAATAGAAAATACTTAATTATATGCTAGAATAAAATAAATTGAAGTCGATTACCTCTTTGTTCGACAATAAGTTACATCCAAACAACTGCAAGTTCGGTTTATTCAGTGGTGGGAGCCATAAGCAAGTTATGATGCTATGATAAAATATGGAAGAAAGTGTGTTATCTATTCTTTGCTCTTATTTATATTCAAGGCAAAATATACCCAAAAGTAAATCAAATTAATCCCTCACTAATAGCATATAATACGAAGTTCCCTACACCAAACCAAATTTGCTTAACCGAATCTGTGCTAATATATTATTAACATTTTAAAATAAAAAAGATAAGAAATAATGTAAAAGTGGAATAAATTTAGTGGTTAAAGATATTGTTTAACCCAAAATTTTTATAATAATTCTTTTGTCCAATTTGATTTGATATTATTTAATTTATCAAAATTCTTTTTCTAAAATTCCATTATTCGATGACAAGTATAATTTTTACTGATAAAATAATGTCTAATAAATTAGTATAACAAGTTGGGGAAAAATAAAAAAACAAAGTAGCACTTTCCTTGAATTGCTTGATAAGGGTTTCAAGTGTTCTAAAATTTTGAGTTCAGCTGCCAACTGAGTTAATATATTATTGAAAATATTTTAGAAAAATACGTAATGAAAAAGTTGAGGCTTTAATAACTTCAAAACAAAAATTGCTGTGCCATCCAGCTGTACTAGTAAGATGCATGACAAATTTATGCACTAGGCCAATTATAATAGCAGAATGCTGAAACTAATCCCCTCAAAGAAAATAAATAAATGTCTTAACAAGTGGTCAGCAATTTTATAATATAGTAAAAGCAATCATCTTTTTGGTATTTTCTATCAACCATTTTAAAACCAACGGATTCTCTACAAAGACAGCTGACAACTCATTTTGTGGGTTCACTTTTCATACGGGCTTCATTAACTTTGCCTCCAATGTGTAGATAATTTCCTGAGCTACTCGAGTTCAAGAATATAAAATGTCTCTCTGATAAAAGAGCGAAGAAAAGTATTTAAAAAAAAGTTGGAATTTTTGAAGTTCCAAAGCCCAGGGATCAGAAACCTGAGAAATGGGGATAGGACCAACAAAATCTGTATGTAAGCATGAAAAATCTAGCATGACTGCAAGCATTTGAAGGATTTTGGTTACAGAACTAAACTGCTGAAGTAAACGAAAAACAAGATAGCATATCATAATCAAAAGCTTTTCTCATAAATAATCAGTTCCGGAGAAAAAAAAAAAAAATCCTTTTTCCATTATTAGGAAAAGGTAACCACAAATTACTTCCTGTAATTAATAGGATGGCTGCTGCTTTTTAACCTGCTCGAACTCCTCTAGTCTTTTGTGAAGTTTGATTAGCAGTTGATGGCAGATCTCAGGAGACGTGCAGGGACCGCACATGAGATAGATTACATTACCTAAAGGTCGCGTGTAAACACCATCTTCACGGAGCTTCAAAATAAGAGAGCGCGAGTATAGTGATGCATATCTACACAAAATCAGCTGCTATATCAGGCATTGCATTTATGTTCTAAACTAGGCAGATATGCATGAAAGAGAATGTTGCAAGAGAGGAACCATTATCAATTTTCAGTCCAAAGGAATAAATTAAAGGTTAATGATTCAGATGTTAGTAACTTGTTAGTTACAACTAAATGTGACATTATTGCATTACCTAGGAATAGATATTTGAGCAGAAACGTAACAGGCTGTTACATGTCTAGAATATCCTATAGGACTATACCTCAAATTGCTCGAGATCTTTCACCAATGACATTAAACTTGAAAGAAAAATATACCGAATATTATTAAAATAAAATAAAATAAAAATTAAACTATTTTTTATGAAAAATAAAAATAAAATAACAATATTAAATTTAATACGATTTAACTAAAATAAAAATGAAGTAAAAGTTCATTTATTATAATTAACAAAATTAAAAAAAAATTAAAATTATGAATAAAAAATTAAATTCAACCACGGTAACTAATAAAATAAAAATAAAAAGAAAATATAATTAATTTTTCAAGTTTAATATTCTCCTTTCTAATAATTTTAAAAAAATAATTAAAATAATATAAGAGAAGAGTGTTTAAGTAAATTTACTACTTAAAATAAGACACACAAGTACTTTAACCTGTAAAATCTACTAGAGATGCTATTTTAGAAATTTTTTGCAAGCTTAAACCCCTAATTGTTAAAAAAAATTATTCGAACATCAAAATAGCAAAAGTGAAAAGTTTGAACATCATATATGCATTTATCCCTAAAGTTTACTGTCAAAACTTTTACAAACACATTAAAGTGTGAGCAATTTTTCGAGTTATCCAGTAGTAAATCATATAATATAAGTATTTATTGGGTGGGTGTTGTCAAGAAAAGCACCGTGAACAGATAAACATAGAATACATGGAATAAAAGATGCGCAAAAACATTTTAAGTTACACAAGCATAAGAATTGACAAAAGAAGCAAGGGATGTACCCAGCATTACTCCCTTCTGCTTGTAGTTCTAGAGCAAACAGAGTTCCCAATGCAACCACTCTTTGAACAGAAGGATGCGATGAGATCTGTTCCATCAGTTCCACATTCCATAACTGCAAGTATTAAATGCAATATTAATTCAAATTCAAAGATGACAACTTGATAAACTACATACAAATGCCACAACAAAAAAAGTATACTGCAGCATCCTATTTTCTTTGTCTTTTGTTTTTGAAGGGAGAGGCAGAAAGGAATGCAGGGAACAGCAGATTCCATCACCATTTGCATATTATGTGAAATTTAGCTTAAAATATGTGAAGTGGGAAATCACATAAGAAACTTATCCAGGAAATACAAATCTTTCTAGGGGAAAAAAGGCGCTATCATTTCATTTCCTAGTCAATTGAGGGGTTTGGAAGCCAGTTAAGTTACTAAATATGTGCACAAGCATTTTGATATAAGTACTGTACAGAAGCAGATTTTATAACAAATACCAGTAGAAATTTTTGCACCAATATTATGGCTGTCAAGATGCAATGATATCACAACATATGATTACAATTGAATATGCATGATGGTAATGTAGAAAATTGCTTTTCCAATGATTTTGGTTTTCCCTTTTTTTTTTAACCCTTTTATAACAGATAGTGCATGCATTAACTTTCTCAGTAATTATGAAATCAGCAAAGTGAAAATGTAAACTTCTAGCTAAACCCTCTGATTTTAACATAAAAAAATTGAACTATTATAGATATAATAACTGAGGCTAGACATGACCAGTAAATCAGTGCTTCATTTCTAGCAAAACACCTGACACCCAATCCAAATTTGAAGGCTTTCCTTTATATGAAAATCCACATAATACACTTGGCTTCTGACCAATGCATATTACTCATGGGAGTTCCATTATCTATGATTAAGTGGTTATGACTGCATTCCTAATCAAACCTTTATGGTCTGACTAAAAATGAAACAAACAGTTAAACAATTGTGAATTTAAATTCACAACTATTATTCAAAATGGCACCCTAAAGCACTTCCCATTGCCATATGGAAGATGGTTGATGGTGACATGCAATAAAAATGCAGAAGTAAACAAATAAATATCCATATACCTCCCTGAGCAATCTTTGTTCAGCAATGATATTAAGGTTTGTGCAGGGATCCTTGAACCATTTAATGGATTTGGCAGCTGCTGTGCACCCCATAGCATGAGCAGAGTATGAGTGTCCATGCAAAAGTGCCTTGAGCTACAACCAGAATTGTGAAGATTTAAGTGCTTTGTTTGTGCTTCCAGATAAACATGAAAAGTTGTTTAGCTCAAGCATGCATATTATTACATGAATAATTGCAAGAAAATCAAACCATAAATATAAAGTTCACATTCCGTCTTTGTAAACAAGATAGGATTATATGAAAACAATCAAATACCTGTTAACAATTCAAATCTATAACATCACAAACTTACATATGAAAACTTAAATTGCTGAAACTTCAGATTGACTGACAAGCATAATATTCTAAGTGTGACTCTCTCAAAGGCAGTACATCAAGCAAGTCAACAAATTTGACCAAGAAAAGTATTTTTACCAAAATTAGTTAACACAGTTGCACTTCAGCCAACAACTTGACTGCATCCAAGATATCAAACAAACATTTGTTTTATATTCAAAGACTTACTGCAGATGAGCTCCATCAGATTTTGACAAGCAGGTGATCTTTATACATATAGGAAAACAATGAGGTCAAAGAGCATGAATGGCAGTAAGCAATGTACAAAACCATATGTCACGCTTTGGTACTAAATAAACAGCTACAATAAACTACCTTTGAATCTCCAATAAATGAATTGAAAACATCTTCTGTAGCCAACGTGACTGCCAATGGTATAATCCCTCCAGTCATCAGCTTTGCATAGCAAGCGATATCTGGTAAACAGCCAAGTAAATCTGCTGCACTCTGTCAAAAGAAAGATAAAATTTATTAAAATTAGTAAAATTCACAAATTATACAATTAAAAGGTCAAAAAGAAGAAGAATGAGATTCAATGAAAAAGAACCAACCTCTGTTCCAAGACGCCAGAAACCTGTAAAAACTTCATCAAATATAATTGGAATATTTCTTTTGTGGCACTCATTTACAAGAGCCCGTTGGAAGAGTGGATCGATCATAAGCATTCCTCCAGCGCCCTGTACAACTGCAGTAAAAATCCAATTTACAGAAAATTAATTGGAGCATTAACAAAAAACTAAGAAAGTTTACGCCACACTCCCGTGAGCCATGCTGAACACATGACACCAACATGAAGGCTAGAGTGCAGACAGACATGCATATGTTTCATTCAAGCAGAAGAACTTCAATTGTAGCATGATTTTCTATAGATACATATGAGTCAAAAATTAATGTAAGCAGGACTCTTTGAGTGTGTGGTTGTGCCTTATCAAATACACAATCAAAAACTGAAAACTTTGGGAGAACCAACAGAAAAGAAAAATTTTCAAAAAATTTTGACCACAAAAATAAAGACACTGAAAAAGTTGAACTGACAATGGCTGGAAGTTCTTAAAACTATTCTAAGTTTTCCAAATGTTGTAAGAAAATAAAAAATTGTTTATAAGTGCATGAGTCCACGCATGATTTTTTTTTTCTTTTTCTTCATATTATAAGATGATCCTTTATAGAAAAAGAAGAATTGGAAATGACCAAAAAATCACCAATTGATTTCTGTTGCATGTGATCTCAACACAAAGATAGAATTAACTTCAATTGAGCCCTTAAAGACACAAGCACCCTAAAGATACATTCATATGCACTGATTATTGCAAATGTGGGTCTATGAATATCACAATACATGCAATTGTATCATTCACTAAATCATGTCATACATTTGATATTAGTCATCAAACTTGTACAAAAAAATTTGTAAGGTGAACCTTAACTATGGATTACAATAAAAAGATAAGAGCGAAGTGATAGATATAACATGAAATGTAACACCAAAAACTAACAATTCTCTTGCCTGGTTCTATAAGCAAAGCTCCAATATGGTAAGTTCCATTTCTTCCTGGATATTGTGATAACTCCTGTGATATATATGATGAATAATGTCTATAAAGATCTGAGTTGTCCCTGCTCCTATCAAAGATTTCATCACGAGAGTTGAAGACTGTAGAAATCAGAAGATAGGAAACTTTTGTAAGTGACAATAAAGATGGTCGCCAGAGTAAAAGCAAGAATAGAAAACTTCATGTTTACTAACCCATCTCTTTCTTTGTTACACTTTCAGAATGCATTCCAATGATTCCATCAGGTAAGGATAGATTCCATACACTGTTGCACATAAAAACTGTAGGAGGATCCAGGAAAAGGCCTCTTCCGCTATACCTGTTAAAAAACAAAAAGATATGATTAACAATGTTAAACCACAAATTAAATGTAGCAATCCAAAAAATAATTCTGTATGACAAGCACATGATATTTTTGGCATCTAAGACACTAAAACCAACCAAATTTGCAGTCCAAAAAATACGCAAAAGCCAACACATCAAATTAACTATAAAAATGTGAGGCACCATGGTTGAATTGATGAATCCATAATCTCTAAGCTTAAGAATTTAAAAAAGGAAATAATTTTGTGCATAGACCTTATGTAAGCTGCTACATAATTTGTAAATATCCCCAATCCAACCCACTCCCTCTGTTTCCCAATCCCAACCCCCCTCCCATATGTTAATGCTCATTGAAAATTGTATCTTGTATGACTGATCAATTTCCAAAAAAGAGGGGCAATTCTTCCATCTTATTATAAAATAAGCATTATGTATTCAACTAGGAGAAAATGAATGTTTATGCTCAATAACAGATTCACAAAAACACGAAAATGTCACTTCAAATTACTTCTCTTAAGATTTCTTACAGTTGCTTATTAACATAACTACAAAGTTTCACTGCAGCCACATTCTCTCCCTCACTGAAGGAGACAAATGTCTCAACTACTGTAAGCATCACAAAATCTGCCTTCCATAGCATCCAGGCAATGAGTGTTATTGTTAGCTGCACCACCCAGGATTTTAAAAAACAGCCGATACTGTGTGTATCAACCATTTCTTACCAGAAAATAAGTGGGCCGACCCAATATATAGGCAGATTGTGGCTTCTAAATAACTTTGGTCGCTGAACCGGTAGATTCAGCCATACCAGACCTTATTTTCCGGTACAGTGGCTGTTATCGGTAGGGCTCCAGCAAGGGAAGAAGAAGGAGGAGAGGAAAAGTTGAACATACCATTAATTGCAAAAAGGAACTGCAGCAGAACAAACATCTATAATTACATTTATTTTTAATCTTTAATTAGTTAGCTTGTGATTTCGAAAAAAAAAACTTACCTTGTGTTTTTTTTTTAGGAACACCATGTAATTATCTTTAATTTTGCACATTTTTTAGGACTCTTTAATTGTAGTTATTTATTTGTATATTATTACTAATATATATATATATATATAATTTGAGAAATATTACTAGCATATTCTTGAAATAAAAGAAAAATAATATTTTTTAATTACACAATTGTAATTATTTAATAATTTATTTTATATTGTGTAAAAAATTGTTAGAGATATATTTTTTTTTATCTTTAAACTAATAATTTTATATTAGTAAAATTATAAATTTATTAATTCAAGTTACATAAATAATAAATTTGATAAAAATTGTTAAAATTTTTATTTTTTTATAAATGTAAAAATAATATATTTCAAAATAATTTTATATTTTCAAGTGTAAATATCAATTTTTAAAGTAATTCTTAACTTAGTATATTAGATATTAAGTGTAGCAGCCGCAATAGTTGGCAATGGCTTTACAGGAGAAATTGTCTAAATTCTAATTCCTTATAATATAACAGTAACTTAAAAAGCTGAGATGTGGCAAGCAACGCATCACATAGATATATTTTAAAACCACCAGGCTATACATTTGCCAACTGAAGCTATGTTTGGCAAACATTTTACAATACAACATTTCATATTGAAACTGACTTTTATAACATCTCAATTTTGCAATAAGAAATCATGCTACTAGGACTAATATAAGAAACACATACCATGGTTGTTGAAGGAAGCCTGTATAAGATGATGGTGCTTGAGCTTCCATCGCCCCCAATGTATCACCATGATAGGATCCTTTAAGAGCTAAGACCTGAAATTAAACCAGACCAGGTTACCATCAATTTGATGAAAGGAACTCTATCCCAAACACATGAAACTTTGCACTTCTTATGGCAATCATAAAGAGAAGTGCACAGAAAACATGCAGACACACTCATGCAAATTTATCAACCTGAAATAGTGTAGCCTAGGCATTGTCCAGTCCACTAACTAAACAAGCCAAGAGCCAACTGTGCTTCACAGCTATTTCCTAGAGTAATAATTATCTTTTTTGTGTAAGTATTATGATAACAAGTCAAATACAAGATATTAGATGGAAATACAAGAAAATATTGCACGTTTAAAAACAAATAAAATTGAAAAATTGCATCTATGTGCACAAGTTAAATTTAAAGTAGCATGTCCATCATTAATCTCCCAAATAAATATATGCCAAAACAGGGGCAATTTCAGTAGACTGCTGAAATATCATGCAGGGTGATTAAGACACTAGAATCCTAAAATAAATAAATGGCTCTATGAAAGAATTGCACCTACTCAAAAATTAGGATATTTAAAACTTCAAACTATTTGCACTTTTTAAAATTGTCTTACGTTATTTTACCCATGAGGTTCCAACATTTGATCCAATTAAAATTTTTCAATAGCAAAAAGATAAAGCCTGAACTAATTTCTCTATTTAAACCATTTACTCTAATTGATATGGCATGTTCATATGTACTAACTTATATACTTTCAAGCTAATAATGATAAAACTAACCAAACAAGATTTTCTTTAAAAAAGAAAACATTTTATTGAGAGAAAAGAAAAGGAGTAAACCATGCAGGCGAAGGAATCCTTTTAATTTCAGCAACCAGACACATTTAAATAAGACTGCTAAACACAAACAAAAAGATTTATGCACAGCAGTCAAATTAAAAACACTAATATAGATCCCCATAAAGCTAAAGATGCATAAGCCTGCATAGGAGTGAAAAATACCAACTTATCTTGCAACAAACTAAAGACCATCCTTTGACTTTTGAATATGTATGCATTTTTCTCCATCCAAAGACTCCATCAAATTTATAGAAATGATTTCCTCTACATTTCCACAATTTAAATTTGGCATTGTCATTATTCTCATTAATTTTCATTTTGAATTTAATTCTAACTCACGTTTCTAGCTAGTTGCACATCATTGCAGGCATATGACAGAGAGAGAAACACTAATATTTTTGCTATTGATAGTTTTCCTTCCTTTTTTTTTTAATAAGTGGCCACACTTAAAAATAAAATGCAAACATATTTGGATTTGTTTTTAATCTTTAATCTAAATAATTACCATCTTATGAGTACATTAGCCATAAAATAGCAAAAATATTAATGTTTCATAGGTGCCTCCAATGATAGTAAAGTTTTAAAGAACAGCATGATTAAATTATACCTCCAGAGCAGTAAGGACTGGGATCTACCGCACTAATACCATCTTTAAAGTTTAAGCCACCCCTACTGTTAACTATTAATGTGAAAGAAAAGACAGGACATTTTCTATAAATTAATTAACCTCACCATTTTCTTTATGAAACCAAATTTTCAGTACTACTTAGCAGACAATATATGAGAAGTTAATAATTAAAAATAAACCTTTAGATTGATGCATCTTTCAGCTGTATTGTCATTGGCAAACTCTGAAAGGATTCCATTATCAATGGAAAATTTACGAAATGCCATTTTCAAGGCAATTTCAATCGCTGTTGATCCATTATCAGAAAAGTATGCTCTAGAAGCCCAGCCTGCCAAAGAAGAAAATATGTACCCATAATTGACATCTAACATAAACAAATAAACTTTATCAAAAAGAAAAAATCAGTAAATGATGGGAGAACACAATCCAAAATGCAGATACGATGTAACATTATCAACAGACAGTCTATGTAAGTTTTATAGAATAGTACATGTAAAATAGGAATACCTTGATTATAGGAATATGTAAAATAGGAATAACTTAATTAGAGGAATTAGTCTAATATTTCCTAAAGTAATTAGTCTATTCTTTCCTAAAGTAGAGTAGTGATTGTATATATAAGTATGTACCTTGTATAGATTAAAATATATACAGATTTTTTCTTCTTCTTTATGTTATCATGGTATTAGAGCCCTAGGGTTTGGCTCAATTTTTTTTCCTTTTCAAGTCTGTCTTGTGAGCAAAAGACCAATTTTTTCAGCAGTTTTTCTGCTGCTGCCCTGTGAGCAGCAGTGTTATATGTTCTGATTCGACTATTTCAGAACATTCTCTTTTCTTAGCAGCAGTCTCCCTTGAATCATCTTCTTATTTCAGACCTTGTATGGTTAGTTCCCTCATCAGCACTCTGATTTCATATTCTCTTGCGTCTTGCATACTGTTTGGGTGATCTTTTTTAGGTAACTTGGTTATTGAGATCTTTGTGTTTTATTGGCTCCTAGTATTATTTTTTTCTCTTTGATTGCTTTATTAATATGATAGAAGAACAAAAGAGTATTGTTGATATTATTCCTATGATGTCAAAAATTACCGACCATAAATTAATGGGTTCAAATTACTTGGCCTCGACTAAGACAGTTCAGATTTATTTAAGAAGCATCTCTATGGATGCTCACCTTACCGATGCACCACCCACAGATAATACTAAACAAACTTGGCTCAGAGATGATGCTCAGTTATTCTCACAAATTTGAAACTCTATTGACACTGAGATTATTTCTTTAATAAATCACTGTGAATATGTCAAAGAATTGATGGAGTACTTGGAGTTTTTGTATTCTGGGAAAGGTAACTTATCTCGAGTCTATCAATTCTGTAAAGACTTTTATCGGGCTGACCAACAAGATCAGACTCTTCAAGCATACTTTATGAAATTTAAAAGGACTTATGAGGAGCTCAATGTATTGCTGCCTTTTAGTCCTAATGTAAAAGTTCAGCAAGCACAATGAGAACAAATGGTTGTCATGAGTTTTTTAGCTGGGCGTAATTCCCAAGTTGAACCTGCCAAATCTCATATCCTCTCCAACATTGAAATCTCGTCCCTCCAAGAGACATTCACTCAATTGCTCAGGACAAATACTAATGCTCGTATTTCTCTCCCTTCTAGTGCACTTATCAGTCGCAACACCATTAATTGGGGCAGAGGTCGAGGGAGAGGATTTAATACTTGGGACCATTAGAATTCAGCGTCAAGGGGAGTGGTTTGTCATTACTATTATGAGCCAAGTCATACTCAAAAAACATACAGAAAATTACTCTATAGGCCTCACACATCTCCAACGGCCCATGTTGCAACAATTAACCTAGCATCTGAACAAACAATAGTTGTTTTTGCAAATGAGTTTGCAAAGTTCACTTAGTATCAGGAAGCACTAAAGTCCTCATCTCATGCTATCACTGCTATCGTTGAATCAGGTAAGTCTCCTATATGTCTTCTTTCATCCTCCTCCAAATGGATCATTGATTCGGGTGCAACCGATCATATGATAGGTAATTCCCATCTCTTTTCTAAATTTCAACCCCTTTTTGTCCTCACCCATGTTACATTAGCCAATGGATCTACCTCACAAGTCCTTGGTTTTGGCACAGTCAACCCAACTTCTTCACTTTCGTTATCTTTAGTATCCAGTCTACCACAATTTTCATTCAATCTAATATCTGTTAGCAAACTCACTTGTTCATTAAACTATTGTGCCTTATTTTACCCTAATTATTGTGTATTTCAGGATCTAATGACGAAAAAGATTATTGGTACCGGACATGAATCAGGTGGTCTCTATGTTCTAGACAGTCCAATTCCAAGACCTATTGCATGTTCTAGTACCTTAACATTGTTTGAAGTTCATTGTCAGTTAGGACATCCATCTCTTGCTTTACTCAAAAAGTTATATCCTGTGTTTCACAATGTATCTGCTTTGGATTGTGAGTCTTGTCAGTTTGCTAAACATCATCTGTCTTCAAGTCCTAAAGTCAATAAAAGGCTAGTTCTCCCTTTGAGTTAGTTCATTCTGATGTTTGGGGCCCATATCCAATTCTATCTAAAACTGGTTTTAGATATTTTGTTACATTTGTTGATGATTATTCCCGTATGACTTAGCTTTATTTAATGAAAAATCATTCTAAGTTATTTTCTCACTTTAGTGCTTTTTGTACTGAAATTAAAACACAATTTAATGTTTCTGTACAAACCTTAAGAAGTGATAATGCCAAAGAATATTTCTCTCATTTTTCAAACATATATGACTCAACATGGCATCCTTCATTAGTCCTTTTGTTCTAATACACCTTCCCAAAATGGGGTAACCAAGCGAAAGAATAGGCATATTCTTGAGACAACTAGAGCACTCTTATTCCACATGCAAGTTCCTAAACACTTTTGGGCTGATGCAGTTTCCACTGCTTGCTTCTTGATTAATCATCTTCCTTCTTCTGTTCTTCAAAGTGTGTCTCCCTTTAGTGTCCTCTTTCCATCTAAACCCTTGTTCCATATTGAACCTCGTATTTTTGGAAGTGCATGTTTTGTTCGAGATATTGGTCCTCAGATAACAAAGTTAGACTGTTAGACTCTAAGTCTCTCAAGTGTATTTTTTTAGAATATTCCTGCCTTCAAAAGGGCTACCGGTGTTACTATCCTAGTCTTAATAAATAAATTGTGTCTACTAATGTAAACTTTTTTTAGAACACACCCTTCTTTTCCTCACCTTCTCCTTCCCCTAGTTATGGGAGAAGACGATGATCTGGTCTATGCAGTCACAGCACATGCTCCCCATACTGCACACCCACCACCACCAATTCTATAGGTTTACTCCAGACGTAGGCAACCTCCTGCTTCATGTCCTCCACCGGTTTCTTCTTCCTCATCGGGTCCAGAATCCAGTGATCTTGATCTTCCCATTGCTCTTCCAAAAGGTAAACGTCACTGCACATATCCAATCTCGTCTTTTGTTTCCTTAAACCGTTTATCTCCTAAAACTGGTGCTTTTCTAACCTCTTGACTCTGTTTCCTTACCTAAGACTGTTCATGATGCCTTATCTCATCCTGGTTGGCGTGATGCTATGCTAGAGAAGATGACTGCTTTAAATACTAATAGTACTTAGGAATTAGTAACCTTACCTGCAAGAAAGAAAGCTATTGGTTGTAAATGGGTGTTTGCAATTAAGGTTAATTCAGATGGTTCAATGGCCCGTCTTAAGGCTCGCCTAGTAGCCAAAGGATATGCTCAAACTTATAGGGTAGATTATTCATATACATTTTCTCTTGTAGCAAAACTCACCTCTGTTCGCCTGTTTATTTCTTTACCAGCCACCCATGACTGGCCTCTCCATCAATTAAATATTAAGAATGCCTTTTTTCCTGGTGATCTTCAAGAAGAGGTGTATATAGAGCAACCACCTGGGTTTGTTGCTCAAGGGGAGTCTGGTAAGGTTCGTCGTCTCCGAAAATCATTGTATGGGCTAAAACAAAGTCCTCAAGCTTGGTTTGGGAAGTTTAGTCAAGTGGTTGAGCAGTTTGGGCTCAAGAAGAGCAAATCTGACCACTCTATTTTCTATAAACAGTCTGACTCTAGTATTATTCTTCTTATGGTATATGTTGATGATATTGCGATTACTGGGAGTGATAGTGTAGGTATCTCGACTCTTAAATCCTATCTTCACACCCAATTTCAAACTAAAGATTTGGGTATGTTGACGTATTTCTTGGGGATTGAGATATTACGGAGTAAAAAAGATATTTTCTTATCTTAGAGAAAATACGTTCTTGATCTATTGAAAGAAACAGAAAAATTAAGGGCTAAACCAGGTAATACACCCATGCTTCCTAATATGCAACTTACAAAAGAAGGAAAGCTATTTGAAGATCCTGTGAGGTACAAATGACTAGTTGGAAAGTTGAACTATCTCATAGTAACTCGCCCTGATATTGCATACTCTATCAATGTTGTAAGCCAGTTTATGTCAGAACCCACAGTTCATCATTGGGAGGCTCTAGAGCAAATCCTTTGTTATTTAAAGGGTGCTCTAGGACAAGGAATACTTTATGGAAATCATGGACGTAACTACATTGAGTGTTTTTCTTATGCAGATTGGGCATGATCCAAAGTGGATAGAAGATCCACCACAGGTTACTGTGCCTTCTTTGTGGAAACTTAGTATCATGAAAAAGTAAGAAGCAAAATGTTGTTTCTCACTCAAGTGTAGAATCTGAATATAGGGCGATGGCACAATCAGTCTGTGAAATGATGTGGATTTATCAACTATTGACAGAAGTTGACTTTCAGGTGCCGATACCAACTAAACTATAGTGTGACAACCAAGCTACTATACACATTGCTTCTAATCCTATCTTTCATGAACGAACCAAGCATATAAAGGTTGATTGTCACTTTATTCGAGAGAAAATACAACAGAACTTGATATCCACAAAGTATGTAAAGACTGGAGAACAACTAGGAGACATGTTTACAAAAGCACTAAATGGAGCTTGGATAGAATACATCTGTAGCAAGCTGGGCATGATTAACATTCATGCACCAGATTGAGAGGGAGTGTTACAAAATAGTACATGTAAAATAGGAATACCTTGACTATAGGAATATGTAAAATAAGAATAACTTAATTAGAGGAATTAGTCTAATATTTCCTAAAGTAATTAGTCTATTCTTTCCTAAAGTAGAGTAGTGATTGTCTATATGGACATGTACCTAATATAGATTAAAATATATACAGATTTCCTCTTCTTTATGTTATCAGTAAGAACAGTAACTGCATTATCACATTAGTATATAAAGGAAAAATAAAAGGAGCATGAAAAGAGTATGGCTTCATATATAAAATAACATGTGGCACCTTTTTGCATTAGTCAATATTTCTTATTAAACAGAATAGAATAGGAAGGAAGATATTCTAGCAACATCATTCCTTAAGAATGTGTGAGTAAGTGTCAAGACAATAACATGGGTTGAACCAAAAATTACTAACCTTTGCCCACACCCTCAAGCAAAAGCTCTACACATTCTAATGCTGGCTCATAAACATTCTCAGGAAACATTACATGACCAAATCTTCCAGCAGCATAGCCCATATCTCTTGCAAGCTCAGTCTGAAGCCACCTAAGCAAAAGAACCACATTAAAGATCTTCAGATGTGATCACTGTAACGCAGATGGTGGATTTTATCATAAGAGGAAAACAATAGAAATGATTGCAGAAGGAAGGGTAAGATTATGCCAACGCCCAAAGACATGAAAATTCTCCAACTGTCTAGAATACACTTGTTATAGGTATATGTCATGCAATCTTGATATCTGTCTCATTTTCTTATGAGATTTTCTTTATCAGTAAAATATTTTTCCCATTTATAGGTATGATGTGGAAAATATATAGATTTGAAAATGCACCGTTAAGAACTAAGCATAACAAAAAGCTTCAGAAAAAGCATGCACAAAATGACCCTCTATTAGTAACTTTACTATTTTCCAGATAGAATTTTAAATTAATCTCATCCATGATGTCAGTAGATGTCTGCATCCAAATATTGACTAAAACAATTGTTTGTAAAGAAATAACAGAAATGAAAAGCCACACATTGAGACAAAATAGATAGTAACAGTAGAAAATAAAGTATAAAAATTATGGTTGTAAAATAGGATATATTCAATTGTTAAAGACAATAAAAACCAAAATTTTAAAATATTTAAAGAAATATTTGCTTGTAACAAAGAGGACCTGTAACACAGCATTAGGTCCTTGGGTCCACCAACTAGCACATGCATCAAATTGTTCAGTTATGAACTCTTTTTTTTGGGCCTGTAATTGAAAGACAACAAATAGCTTCAGATGTTAGAGAAATGGCTGCTTCACATTAGAAATAAAAACTCAATAAAAGCAAAAATATTTGACACTAAACATAGAGAAAATAATAAGGAAATAAATACTGTATGGGTAGCAGTCAGCTGACTTTATCATTCAGTTAACACAAATAAAAGTTGAAAACAAGTCTGTATATAATGACTCGTGTCAGAAAACAGACCTTGTAGACTGAAAAATTCTCTCCACACCTTGAATCAATAACAGTAATAGTTTCTTCTGGTACAATTCTATGCTGAGTAAATGGCCACCATAAAACATCTCTTGCCTTCTTGGGCATTTCATTCAATCTTTCTATTCTTTTTAAAAAAGCGGATAGCATTACTCCCTTCAACGAATTGAATATTTCATCAGAATCAGCAAACCATTTCACCAAGTCATTTGACATATCTTGTGGAACAGGTGGCAGTAAAATCACAGGCACCCTAGAAAAACACAATTGAAAAAAAAAAAAAAGTAAAACTTGACTCATAAAAACAAATTGGCTTTCCTTGGAATGAATAATGTGCAAGATTCTTATCAACTGAATTCTTGAAAAATCATGTCATTTATTGCATAATTTAATTCATTGAAAAATGCCTTTTCAAGATGAAAGAGCCAACTTCTAGCAAACATGACCTTTCTAAACATGAGAATGAATTAAACAGAATTCAATTCAATTATCTTGCATAACTCGACTTTCCAAACACTATGATTCTATAAAAGTGAATTCCTAATCATTTGGATACATTAACTGCCCAATACGGGGAACAATTGCTCCAAAGAAAGCATAATCATTACCTGCCACGCAAATATGAGAGCAGGGGGACCTCATTAATAAGGCCATGATCTTCAAAAACAACAGCAACAATGTCATAGCCTCGAAGTTTCAAACTTTCGTAAGCTGAAATTGTTCCAGAAATACCACCTAGCCTCCCATCTCCCACAAGAACACCAGGAAACCGGAAAGGCCTGTTATCATGTTTAACCCATAAATAAACAACTAAAGTCAAACTCATAAGAATACACACAGGGCGAAGAAGACATTCAGGATACATACCTATATAAATCACACTGTAAGGTACCAGAGGGAGCAGGACTAGCAACACCACCGGCAGTCTCAACAACACAAAAAGAATCAAGTGTGACACTTTTACTCTTATTAAGTACTTCCAACTCATTTCTTAAACATTCCAAAACATCAGAATCCTCCACAAATCCGTTCTCTCTCTCTGCCGCTAAATGTGGAGAAACGGCGTCGTTCCATGCAAACAACGTCTTGCAAATTAACTCCGAAACATCATCTCCGTTGCTTAACACCTTGTCCTCCTGGCGAAAGTTTAAATCGTACATTCCGAATTTGAATTCATTTGCCTCGAAATTTCCGCATTTGACAGCGGCAAGTGAGGATTTGAGGACGGAATTGGAGGAAAACAGAGAGAAAGGGAGAGAAGTACGGCGGGAAGCGAGAGCGGAGAGTTTTGTGAAGAGAAAATGAGAATCGGAGTCGGAGGGAAAACCAGTTTGGACGGGTTTGAGGTAGAGGAATTTACGAGTGGTGGTGGAGGGCGGTGGAGGAGAGAGTAGGAAGGAGGAGGCGAGGCCGGTGGAAATGAGAGTTTTGCCGAGGGAAGTATTGGAGCCCCAGACCATGTAGGTCGGATGAGAGAGCGGAAAGGATAATGGTGGTGAAGGTGAGGTGGTAGTGGTGGAGAAGAGCATGCGGTTGATGAGGCAGCGGCGGCGGCGGTTGTGGTGGTGGAGGCGGCGAAGGAGAGGAAGCATGGTAGGGAGGACTGGAAACCTAGAGGTAGTTGGATAGCTATTGAATAGTGCAGAGTATAGAGGACGCCGGAGTGTGGTAGGAAATTTGAATTGGTTGGAGGTTGTTGAGTATTTATGACCTTTTTTTTTTTTTTTTTGACTAAAGAGTATTTATGACTTTTGGTTTGTCTCTTTTGAAACATGGTACGTGTCCCAGGAGAATGTTTTTCTATATCATGAAATATTAAAATTTATTAGGGGTGATGTCATTATTGCTGTAAACTGGCCTAACTGCTTGTATTCGGTCGATAAAAATTAATTGGAATTTATATATTCAAATTTATTTAATAAATAAATCGAATTTAAATTATATAAAATTTAATTTATAAAATTTATGAATAAATTTAAATAAAAATTTTCAAAGACAATCTATAATTTTAATGTTCAAGAATTTAATTTTAAATATATAATAGGTAAAATTTATATTTAAAAAAATATATTATTAAAATAAAATTATAATTTTTATTAAATATATTATAATTGATTTAGTAAACAATTTAGTTTTAATTTATAATTTATATTTTTTAAATTTTTTTAAATTCATTTATACTCACGAACAATTCGTGAATATCAAATGTTATGGCGAATTCTGTTTGATTTTGATTTGATTATAAATAAACTAGACTCGAAATAGTTAAAGTTCGGATTGACTTAATTACACCCCTATCTATTATCCACCCAACATATAATTATTAATAAAATAAAATTATTTTATGAAAAAAATTTAAGATAAATATATCTTTATGTTTTTTTTTCTAAGCACGAAATGTCCTGAAAGAAACTCAACTGTGGAAGGGGACTTTTAAGCTTGTACCACATCCAAATTAATCTTTATTTGACCCGATATAGACTTCAAAAGGTGACAATGATCTACCTCAAGAATTTTAAAAGTCGCTACGTACTCAGAACTCGAAACTAAAATCTCTAATTAAACTGAAAGAATCTCTCACCCAACTTATCCACATCTTGTTGGATATATCTTTATAAATAATTAGTTGTGAATTGGCACATTAAAATGTATTTTATTTAATTATGTTAAATGTTAATTTTTTATGTAAGTTAAATAAATATAATGAATTTAAAATTATAAAAAAGATAAATAAAAAAGAGTGAAATCATTTTTAATGTAAAGATATGTAAAAAATAAATTTTAAATATGAAAAATTGTTTTAAATATATTTTTAATGATAAAAATTTAAATTATACTATATGTTAAAAGCTAAAGCTGCACTTTATATGGCATGAAATATTAGTCCATTCTGCATATTGTGCATTTTTATTTATTTAAAAATTTAGGAGTTTTACTACGTTTTTTATGCTGGAAACTTATTATGGAATATTGTATTCTAAAATTTTATATACGGTACACTTTTTTTTAACTATTTGCAACACCATTGTAAGCAAATAATTCAAATTAGTATATATTAGCTTCAATCAACTAAATACTAAAAAATACTATATAACTAAAAAAAAATAAACAAACACATGAATGGACAATGCTTTGTTCAAAAAAGGGTGAATTACTATTTTCCCTGATTTATTATAATGCTTGGTTTAAAATTTATATTATTCTCTCTTTTATTTTGTAAAATTATACTTTTTATCCCTTTAATCAAATTTTTTGTTGCAATAACTGTTAACTAACATGACAATTATCAATTAAATACTATTTATCCCCTCTCCCTAAATGTATTATACTATTAGCCCCCTAATATATAGAAATTATCTTATTTTTATTAAATTAATTTTCGTAGAATTTATCTATAAAATGATAATTATATCGTTTACATAAAAATATAAAATGCTTACTTTTAATTTTATATAATTAAAATTTTAATTAAATACTAATTAATTAGTATTAGTTTGAAAGGGAAATTCTATGATTACTTTATTTTGTAGTTACTTTTATTTTACTTTATCTTTATTACCATATGATGAAAGTGCATTTTATCATCTAATAGTGGTTATTGACAAAGTATATTTTACTTTATAAAAAACAAAGTAATGATAAAATGCACCAATTTTAAAATATTTCTACTTAAGTAATAACTTAAAATATTTATGTTGCATTAAAAAAATTAATCAAATCAATTCTCTTTTTAATTTTGATTTTTTATTTGAATCATTAGTTTCAATTGTTGGGTATGTGAGTTAAATTATTTAAAATTATTAATTTTATTTATAAATATAATTTATTTACTCAATAATTTAAACTAACGATTCAAATAAAAATCAAATTTTAAAGTTACAAAGAAAATTCACTTGGTTAATTTTTTATGCAATATAAAATATTTTAAGTTAGTATTTAAGTTAAGATATTTCAAGATTGGGAGTAGTTAATTGTTATTTGATTAAAATTTTGATTAGATTAAAAATAAATTTTGCTATTTTTATTTTTATTTTTATTTTTTAATAAAATTATCATTTTATAGTTAATTAATGATAATCAAATTTAACATAAATTTTGTTACATAATTAATTAATAATAATACTATATTTTGTAAATTTTAGGGGTAAATAATATAATATATTCAAATAGAGGGACAAATAGTAAAATATATTCAAGTAGAGGGGCCAAATAGTATTTACTTGATAACTGTCACATTACTTAATAGAAGAGGTAAACAATATGAATTTGCAAAATAAAAGCGCGAGATAATACAAATTTTAAATGTTAGGAACCAAATAGTATAATATAGCAAATCACAAGAAGCAAATTGCAATTCACCCTTCAAAAAAATCAATAAGCAAAATGCTTTCTTCACATTTCAAATTGAATATAAAGAACAAAAAATTAGCGATTGCAGCCAATGAGCTCATCTATTTGTAAAAACAACCCCACTTGAAGTCTCTTCAATAGCTTCATCAACTAACAATGCCAAAATTCCCTATCATGAAATTGTAAGAATTTGATGTTGAAATTAAGATTATATGCATCAATTAAAGAGCAAAAAAAAAAGATATTATAATTTTTTTTACAAATATAGAATTATAAGAGATAGAGAGATCAATGCATAATCACACATTTTCCTAAATGATAGAATTAAATAATTTTTTTTATGGAATAAAAGAATAGTGTTTCAAGGGGATAAAATTAAGGTATTTAATATGGAATAGAAAAGAGGTATTCTAAGTGAACTAAAAGATAAAAGAATATCATTGTTAAAGTAAATAATTTTTTTTAGAAAAAACATTAGAAAATTTTTTAGTTATGTGCTGGAAGGAGATGAACATCCAGACTAAACTCACATACACTCACACATAAGGAAGAAGAGAGAGTAAGAAATAAAATGTTTAATGAATTCACACTTCATTGATTTAATAAAATTGCTTATAAAAATATTTATAACACAACATAATACTAAAAATAAAAATCTTAATATGGTAAGGTGAGTTTTCGTCATAGACTTAAAACCAATTTTAATACATATGCTAAAAATAACTTAAATGTAAAACCAGTCATTAATTTATTCAAGTTTAGTTCCTAACACCCCCTTATAAACTTAAAATTTTCATAACTCCTAGCTTCATTCTTAGTCGCTGAAAACTATCATGTTTGAGTGGCTTTATAAAAATATAAGCGATTTGATAATAGATTCTCACATACTCCACTTTAACTTCTTTTTTAGCAAAACATTCTCAAATGAAATGATATCTTTATCAATATGCTTACTTCGATCATTAAATATTGGATTCTTTGTTAAAGCTCGAGTAGACTGATTATAAATCATGATTTTGGTAGCTTTTGTTTTTACTCCAAATGAATTCTCTTTACTAATTTCCTTAGCCAAAGAGTATGGCAAGCATAAGATGTAGTTGCAACAAACTCAATCTCACAAGTAAACAATATTACAATTAGTTGCTCTTTAACATTCAAGTGAAAGCACTATATCCTATGAAAAATACAAATACTTTTTTTATCATTAACATCTCCAACCCAATCATTATAATTAATAAACTTGTAATCATTACAAACTGAATAAAACAAGCGAAGTGGCCAATTATGAGATAAGGCAACACAGAGAACAATACGAATAGTGGCCGACTTTGTCATAGGACTGAATGTATCAAAATAGTCTCTGTCAAGCTCTTGTAAAAATCCCTTTGCCATAAGATGAGCTGTATACTTGTTTATCAATCCATCAGCTTCCTTTTAACATGAAATACCTATTTACAGCTGATAGGAGTATAATGTGATTATGGAATCAGATCCCAAGTGCCATTTTGAAAGAGGGCATTAAATTCAGCATCCATAGTTCTACACCAAAGAGGATCTTTCATTGTTTAAGTGACAGTGGAAGGTTTAAGAGAGGCTGGCATGGGGTGATTTGTAGTAACATTAATGAATTTGCCACTATAGTATTTAGGATTTCAAGACCAAATTTGAACTGGCCATAGTTCAATAATAAGAGAAGGGGAAAGAGGTATGCGCGGAGAGGGTGGAGGAGATGAAGTGGTAAAGGAAAAAGGTGGTGTAGGGGTAAGTGGAATAGATGTATGATGGGGCGAGGTAGGAGGTATAAAGTATAAAAATAATTCAACAGTGGTATGGGAATATGGTAATATAATGACTAGAAGTGAGGGAATAAGGGTGGGAGAGGTGATGGGAACTAAATAACTTGAAGAGCAACTGGTATTAGCGTCAGAAGAATTTTTGACACCTTGGAATGGACCCGCATAATAAGTATCTCAAACAAGGTTAAAGAACTTATAAGATTTATTACATAATAAAAAAGGAGATATATCCTCAATAAACTTGACATGTTAAGATAAATAAAGATGATTTAAAGTAGGATTAAGACATTTGAATGCAGATTGGGAGGTAGAATAACCAATAAAGATGTAAGGAGATGACCTTGGTTGAAGCTTAGAGTTAGTGTATGGACGCAGCCAAGGATAACATAGGCATCCAAAGGGTTTAAGTTTGACATAGTTAGGAGAGGTATGAAAGAGCATTTAAAATGGAGCTTGGAAGTTTAAAATTGGTGTGGGAAGATTATTAATGAGATAGACAGCAGCTTGAAATGCATAAGATCGGTAGTTAGATGGAAGAGATACAAAATGAAGTAATAAAAGGCCAGTTTCGACAATGTGTCGTGATACCTTTTAGTTGTGCCATTATGCTCAGGTGTGTGTGGAGGTGTAGTGTGGCCAATATATGAAATGAAAAGACTGTTACCATCACCTAAAAAGATCTCATCTAGACCTTTATAATCATAGTAAGTTTGTAGTGTTAAAGGATTGGAAGTGACATGATGCAAAGCGCCGCTATCAAATAGCCAAGGTTTTGGCATAAAATTGGTGTTCATTAACATGGTGGCATTGGCCATAGGACTAAAATTGAAGGAGTTTATGAATGAAATATTATTGTCCTTTAAAAACTTAGCAAGTTTTTTGCAATCACAGGTGACATGACCTGTAATTTCATAGAAATGGCAAAATAAATTTGCATGATAAGACTTACTACCACTTTAATTTTGCCATGAGGATCAAGGATTATTTCCATAATTTCTAGTATGATATTTATGAAAAGATAAGTTATATCCTTACTTATAATTTGCATTGCCCTGTTATGACTTGTAGGACTGTTGAAATTTAGGATTGTATTTTTTAGTAACATTGGCAATAACAATAATATGAAGTTGAGCTGAATCATTTTCTTTTAACCTTCTCTCAAATTTTGTCAATTTATAAAAGAATTCTGAGTAGGAAATTGTTGATTCCTAAACTTTGATGGCTGCAATAATGGGGTTGAAATCATTACCTAACTAAGTAATTATATGAACAATATGGTCCTCTTCAAGAATTGGATTTTGAGCTAAAGCCAATTCATCTACGATAGATCACATTTCATGAAAAAAATCAACAATTGATTTAGTTCCTTTTAGATTTTTTATTAGTTTGGCTTTAATAGAGATAACTCTAGATTGAGATGAATTTGCATAATTGGAAAGAAAACGGTTCCAAGCTTCAAAAGAGGTTATAGCAGAAGAAATGATTGGTTAAATAGTGGCGAAGCAACTACCAAGAATTACACTAATGAGAATTTGATCTTTTCTATACCAGATACTATAGATCAAACTAATATTAGTTTTGTCACTGTCAAGAAATTTTTATGGTGGAGTTAAAGTACCATCAATATAATCCACAAAATCAAAACCAATGAGTGAGGATTGAAGTTGTTTTCTCCAAATAAGAAAGTTAGATATGGTAAGTTTGAAAGGAAAATGAGTTGGTGCATTGAAGTGCACAATAGGAGTTTCAACAGTAATTATCATGGCAAAGTTGAAAAGAAGGAAGAAAAATAAGAAAAAAAATGGGGATCGAAGGACTCATTAGAGTGTTTACGCTCTGATACCATATAGCGAAATTGTATTGTATATTTATTGATGAACTTTGAACTAATATATATACAAGATTATACATGAGAGTTTGTTAGCTAAATTAGACTATATCATACCTGTATCAGATTTGTTACAACAGTGTGATATTAGATATAGAGTTTGTTAACTATTTGAATACTCTATTAACTAAGCTTTTGACTGAGTCTTCAGCTTATCCTTTACATCGAACATCGGCAACTGGCAACTGGAAAGGTACCTATATGTTTTCACACTCGCTGCTACCCTCTGTATGGGAACTAGTTAAACCTAGCTAATGGCAGTTAAGAAGCTTAGTAGGCTTCTATGAAGATATTATTTTGGTACTTTTATACTGTCAATGGATATTTGTTAAAAGTCTAAGCACAAACTTGAGTCTTTTGGGCATTGAATTCTTTAAGTATCGTATTTTAAGACGACATGCTTCTATCATCCACATGCTGCTTCTGAAGTTAGTTTTATTAATTACTTATATTTCCTGGTGGTTAAGTACTAAAAAATGCATTAAATCTCTACATGAAGGTGTAGTGATTGCTAGAAAGTCTATGCAGATACAGATACTTTCTAAGATAATGATATTGCACCTTATGCATTTTAGTTATAGAAGCTAAGGAAGTACTAAGTTGCACAAGCCTATGCACTTTCCTCTTGAATTGGTACTAGGTAAAGAACTACTTGTTTCTCCCTTAACTAAGGTAACGTTTACCTTTACTTCCTTTTCTATTATTATCATTGTTAAACTTTTGGTCAATAGATCTACCCTCTAGTTGTGCTTAATCATTACTCTTTTATCAATATTTGCATAAATTGATAGTGATAGTATGCTACTTATATCTTTGACAACCTAGCTGGTTGTAGGATGTTGAGTTGAGTTAATTTTGCTTTTTTACTTTTTTTTATAGTCTGGGTGTTCCTGAACTGGTTTGGGTTTCTCTGAGTTAGGGGCTATCTTTATAAAGTAGCTCTATAAATCACTTTTTATTGGGTGGGAAAGAAATTTTTGGTTATTTATTATTGTGGCACCAAGATTTCTCTTAGAATGATGTAAGGGAATGGTATCAACTCTTGGCACTTTTTCGGGTTTATTTCAACATGAAATAAATATAAACGTTTATTTATTTTCTAGTCATTTGTATTTATAGAGCCAAAAATATGAACTTATTGCCACAATAACTCATCATAGGAGAGAGCCTTCAAAAGGCCATTATACAGATGATGCTTGATATCTAGTGGCCATTGGCTATGTTTTGATGATGCATCTATCACTATAATAAGTACAGGTAAGGTGTTGTATGACCAGGCGTACGTCCTCTTCTACAAACAAGTTTAGAGAAGGTGCTGGAAGGAATTTTTCCTCTAGCTACAAAATATAAAATTGGAAAATATTTTATGAATGAGACTTACTTGGCTGGATGGTTAGTAAAGAAATTATATTAGGTTTTGGGAGGTAAATTAACAGTCTTATATGTTCTTACGAACATGTTGGCAATCAGTGAGGAACAATCCCGTATATTCTTACCATCAAGTCAATGAAGAAAGGTGGGTAGATGCATAAAGTCGATCATCATGTAGTATTATTATAACATTCTTTTAGCTTGACATTGAGGAATGCAATCTGTATTTTCTTTTAGAATGCACAAAAATTTTGCATCTCTTGATATCCTATGAATAATGAAGTTCGTAAGCAAGTATCTTTCAGTGTTATGGATTCAAAGTTTAGATTTATTTTTTTCAAAGGTTAGTATCTTATTAGTCTCATCAAATTGCAGAAGACCTCCCAAGTTGTGTTTTTTTAGGGTCGAAAGATGCATAATATATATATTGGCCAAAGGTTAAAATTAGGACTTATACTTTAGGCCAAAGTCTGGATTGAACCTGAATCTTTTTTGTTTTGTTCCCATTTGGAACTTTATTGTCCAATTTTGTCTAAAATTGGACCTTAATCTAACGGAAGCCCAAACTGACGTTTAAAACTGTCTAAGCTAGATCATATGGGGCTTACCATTAACGTATGACTTAGCATCCCTTTAAAAACCCCTGCCCTAGCCTTGCTTTAGCCTCGTCCTTTTCCCCAAAAAGCATCCAAAGTGAAAAACCCTTCCCAAAAAGTGTCTTTGACCCATGAGTAGCACCAATATATCATCTTCTTCATTGTTATAGAGGAGTTGAATGTCAATGTCATATTTAACCCTACCAACTTAACAATCTTTATGAAATCATAAAAAAGCCATTGATCATTTTTTTTGTACTTGGCTCCATTCATAAAGCTATGATGCTTTTTTTTGTTTCTTAATTTGGTTAGAGATTATGGTAGGTATAGCATAAATGTGGACCATTTTATCATTAAACTAATAAAATATCTATTAGATAAAATATTAAAGGTATAATGATAGTGATTAGTATTTGTAATTAAAAAATGAAAAGTTAGGGTTTTTGAGAAAAAAGGGATAGGGTTTCTATTAAAACTAATAAATTAATTGATTTAGGGATTTGAGTTTGTTTGATTTATTCAATATGTCAATTCTAATAAATAATTAAATAGCAATAGTATTTTATATGGTGTTTATTTGATATTATTAGCTAGCATTAGTATAATATTAGTTTATAATATTTTTTTAATATTAATGTCATGCAGTATAGAGATAATAGATATGGTATTTCACTATGGGGGAAGATGGGAATTAAAGCCGAAATTGTCATATGTGGGAGGGGAATCAGATGTGGTTGAGAATTTCGATATAGATTTTTTGAGTTATCCTCATATTATGAAAAAGTACAATATTTATCTAGGATATCCGAATGTGAAGAAAGTTTATGCTTTTCAACCAGGGAAATCATTGAACTATGGGCTCTATTTATTACAAGATGATAATAGTATTGTTAAAATGGTAGACCAAATTAGAAAGGTTGGAGGTAAGCAGATGCATATTTATGCAGAATATAATGTTGATGTGCCAACATTTAGTTCAGAATAGAATTATTTGGACTATAAGGTTGGGAAGAACACAGATAATGAAGGAATGTTTAATCTGAATAAAGATGTAGCTTGTGTTAATAAAGTAGGCACACAAGGTAGCTATATAGGCAGTGGTTCGTTTAAAAGCCTTTTTTTTTATGACAATGATCCAAACATGAGTGAGGTATTGGGACAGGCTGAAAAAGAGAATATAGAAAGTGGTGTGAAGGATGTTGAACATATGGAATATGTTCAGGTTGAAATTAAGGGCAAAATTGCACTTGAAATAGAAGCAATAGGTCAAGAATAGGAAGGTCAGGAGAATGAAAATGATTATGATTATCCATAAGAGGAATGTAAGGAGGATGGAGATGATGTTATGGAGAATGAAGATGATGAAGATGATAATTCAGAAGATGAAAGTTATAAGGTTGAAGGTGATGAGAATGTAGTGGAAGAAAATGACATTGACGAGGTAGAAGCTAAATAAGAGGTTGAAGAGCAGCAAGATGTTACAGATGATATTGAAATTATCATGCAAAGTAGAAAGAAAGTTAGATATAATTTGCATGATGATAATCCACATTTTTTTTATTGGAATGACATTTAGTAATACAAAAGAAGTGAGAGAAGTAATAGCAAAATATGTAGTTACTAAAAGGAAAGATTTGAGACTTAAGCCTAATGAGCCTACTAGGATTTGAGCTAAATGCAAAGCAAAGGGTTGTTGTTATGTTGATTTTAAAAGATGGAAAACATGGGAGAATGTGTGTCAAGACTTTGAATCCAGAGCACACTTGTTATAAGACATTCAAAAACTCAAAGGCAACTTCTAATTTCCTTGCAAGGCATTTTAAAAACAAGATTTATAGGAATCCAAAGACAACTATGAAAGATTTAGTTGATAAAGCTAAGGCATAGATGAGGCTTAATTTGTATAACTCAATGATAAAGAGAGTTAAGAGAAAAAATCTTGACATAATTAGAAGGTAGTTTTGTGGTAAAGTTTAATCAACTATAAATGAACAAATCCTGGGAATAGTTGCTAGATAGATTTGGATAGTTAAAAGAGGGGAAGAGAATGTTTAAGAGGATGTTCATCTACTTTAATGTTTTGAACAAATGTTGGGAAAAGGGATGTAGGCCTATTATAGGTTTAGATGGAAGTTTTATTAAGGGACATGTCAAGGGTGAAGTTTTAGTTGCTATTGGGAAAGATGCATCAAATCAGATTTTTCCTATAGCTTAGGCAATTGTAGACAAGGAGAATAAAGTGAATTGGAAGTGGTTTTTACAATGGCTTATTAAGGAGTTGATAATTCAAGATTAAAGCAAAGCCTTAACAATTATATCAAACATGCAAAAGGTCAGTTTGCATGTAGCTGATCATATATTTAACATTTATTTTTATTTTTAATGTATTATCTAATTTTTATAACAAAGTGTCTATTTCATTATTGTAGGGATTGATCCAAGCAGTCATAGATGTCCTACTTGAAGCTGAACATAGATGGTGTGTGTAATATCCCGTGTTTTTAAATTATTAATACTGCATCGGGATATGCAGTGTTAATAATTTTTTTTGTATATATATTATGATATTTTACGAGTTGATATGTATTTAAAACCTATTTTAATTATTGTGTATTATTTACAGTGTTTTACGTAAAATTTTCCTGAGACTTTTATTTTCGGGGAAATTTTCACGTAAATAATTTATTATTAATTATTTTAAATATATTTTTGGACTTGCATGAACTCATACGTATTTTTAAAATACTAAATAAAGCCTATGTGTACTTATTTATTTAATTAGGGTTTAATTAATATTATCATAATATTTTATTAATTGTTTATTTAATTTATTGTTATTTAATTATTTTTAATTAATATTAAATTTTAAAATATTAAATATTAAGTGTGTGGTGTATATTTAATGTGTGTAATTTAATATTATTTTAATATATAGTATAAAGTATATATATATACATATAATATATCAAAAATCAAACTTTTGGAAAAATTACCATTTTACCTCCGAAGAATCTTCTTCCCCGATCTTCACCCTCACCGCCGTCCGACGCTTGCAACTGTCGATTTATCACCGTTAGTGTGCCGTCCGGTGTGCCACCACCTTCCCCAGCCTTCCTCACCGCCTGTAGCAGCCGTTTTCGACGTCTGGAGGTCAATTTTTGGCCGGAAGCCGAGAGTTTGCAATTTCTTCACACCTCACGATTCCGGCCACCTTTTTCGACACCGCTGGTCTCTTTCTTCTCCTTGAGCTCCGGTGAGTGTGATTCTAGCTTTGGTTTGAGCTTAAATGGTCTTGATTTGCTTAGGTTTCGAATTTTAGATTTCGGCCATATTAGGGTTCTTGAATTTTTTGAACTTCAATTTGCTTCATTAATGAAAACTCCCTTCACAAATATTGATCCTAGTAGCTTAATCTACATATATGAATTTTTGTGGAATTTTTGGAGATTATTTTGATTTTTGGGTATTTTTGAATATTTTAATATTATTTTCTAATTTTCGGAAATTAATTAAATAAATTATGAAATTATGTTTTATGGTAATTATAGGTGTTGAAATGAATTATAGGAATTTATTTTGAATTTTTATGAATTTCTATGTATTTATTTTGAATTATTTAAGTTTATGTAATTTTGGGAAATTAGGGTTAATTGTGTTTTTAATTGAAATTAATTGGTTAATTGAGTTTAATTATTGATAAATAGGTTGAGAAAATTAATTTTGGATAATTATACTATTTTTAGTGAATTTTTGAAGTAATTTTAGTATATTTATATATATAGGGGTATTTTGGTAATTTTACATAAAATTGGCTAAAAATGTAATTTAATTGGTTTTAATAGTTATTTAAGGTATAAAAATGATTTCTACAAATTATTTAGTATTTTTAACTAATTAAAACTATTTTTCGTGAATTATTTTCAATTATATATATAATATATGATTTTTCTAATAAAATGAGTTTTTATCGATTTTTACTGTGTTTAAAGGTTAATTATGTAATTTCTACTTATAAAATGAATTTCTAGGTTATAAGGGTATTTTTGGTATTTTTTTTATAATTGTTCTGTGTTTGTGGACCCCGGTTGGTAGACTGTAGTTTGGAGTCCGATCGAGAGGTTATGGATAAGTGGTTGAGCCTGTTTTTCGAAGTGTGTTTCTTTGCAGGGTCGGCTCTACTCTTTAAGTAGAGAGATGTCCGTTTTACAGGGGAGGTTCTGTCGAATTTTCGATAGAATTCTCGTAAAACGTGATATCCGGTCGAACCCTAATCTTGATTCTGTGTTTAATATTCTAAATCGAGTTCTAGGATTTTCTGTTAGGTTTATTCTGATTTCTGTCATTATTGTTTGTTTAGTTGCACCGAGACCGAGGCCTAGTGGACCAGGCCCGTCGGATCCATCTCGTTGAGCGCACTAAGTGTGAGTTACTATACTATATATATATGCTTTAGGATGCATGATTTAGAAATATATATTTTATTTTGATTAAAATGCATAAATAATGTGATTTGTATTTAAGTATATCCTTAGTTTATTTTTGGTTTACTTTTGGTATATATTAAATTATATGCATGTTTTGTTAATAAATCATATTTAAAATGTTTTTAAATATATTTCTAACTTAATTTATAATTTGATTGGATTCATTTGACGTATATATACTCGAAATATACCTGGTTTACTTTTGGTATATTTCCGGTATATATATATGGTTTATATTGTTATTTTATTTAAATTCATGCATCATTTATATGTGAATGGATGTTTTATATTTATTGATGAAGGATATCAATAGAACGTGCTACCTAGTGGGCAGCACTAGGACCGAGTACGTACCGGTGCGCTTATAGCAGATAGGCTATATTACTAACCTATTTGTGGATATTGATTGGTTATGATTATTTGATGTGTGAGATGTGATTTGGGTGTGATTGCTGGAGCTCGGTTGACCAAGTGTCTCGGGGCCAATCACACTGGCAATCAGACTGCTGGAGCTCGGTTGACTTAGTGTCTCGGGGCCAGTCTACTGTCTAAATGGATTAAGTGGATATATTTGGATTAAGTGAGCCTGTATGGCTAGAGTGTTGTCTAACACTGTTTGAGGTCTCGATATTTTAGGGTTCTATTTGATCTTTCATAAACAATGATTTTAATAAAAATATATAAAATGAATTTATTGCATCTGTGTGTATTTGCTTGTATATATACATATTATATATATATTGTTGACTGTATGCATTGTCATTTAGTATGCATGTATATATATTATAGTAATTCACTCAATGAGGTCTGACTCCCCTCCGTTGACTATTTTTCAGGAGAGTCATTGTCTTCAGACCTCAGTAGTAGGCCTGTATGCCGGATTTCTTCCGCCCCGGCTTCTTTATGTAAACTGCTTCTCTGAGTCTTGGGTTTATTTTATCTAGACACTGCAGTAGTCATTAAATATTTAAAGAGATGTTGTGTTATATATTTGAACTGGATTTGTATTAAAAGATTTATATATATGAAATGATGAGGATTTGATTTAAATCCAATTGGTGCATATGCTATTATTATATTTATGATTTTTATTTTCACTGCATTATATATTGTTGTTATTACTATTGCATGTTTATTTTATTTTTAGCCTTGCTACGAGTTCCGAATTCAAAAGAATTCTCGTTCCCTAGCGCTGGTCATGGCCCCTGTTTTGGGTCATGACAGTGTGTAAGACACATCTATATAAATTGGTCGAAGAAATAGACTGGTGGGAAAATGAAGAAAATTTTTTGGATATATGCATAAAGCATATTCCCTAAAGAATTTGAAGATATTGGGGGAAGTAAGTAAGAAAGCAGCTGAAGACTTAATAAAGTACAACCTTGTAACTTGGTGTAGGGAATTTTTCAACAATAAATGCAAGTCAGACGTGGTGGACAATAACATGTGTGAAATATTCAACTCCACCATTTTGAAGGCAAGATTTAAGCCTAACATCTCTATGCTTGATGAGATTAAAACAGCTGCATTACAAAGGTTAGCAGTTAATAAGACTTTAGTTGATAAATGGAATTCATATTGGAGTCATAAATGCATGGATAGTTTTTTAAAAAATAAAGGTATTGCTTGTGGGCATAGTGTGTTTTTTAATGGGGAAACAAGTTATAAAATCAGTGGACTTAATAGGCACACTATTTTTCTTGATAAAAATATATGTACATGTAGAGCATGGGATCTTACTAGCATTCGTGCTCTCATGCCATATGTGCCATAGAATATGCAAGAATAAATCCTCTTTCTCAAATCTCAATTTAGTATCATAAGTCTAAGTATGTTGCAACTTACCAATACCCAATGCAGCCTGTGCCTAGATATATTTTCATGAAATGTGATAAATTTAGGTGAATTGAGCCTCCACTAGTCATTGAGATGTTGGGTAGGCCTAAAACTAACAAGGTTAGAGCTCCAAATGAACCTTAAAAACACAGTACTAAAGGGAAACTATCCAAGAAAGGCAGTAAGATTGCATACGGTAATTATGGAAAAGTAGCCATAATAAAAAAATTTGTACTCAAGTATAAGTTTATCTTAACTACATTTTTTTCTTTTTAGTCAACTGAGTTTCTATATGTTTTTAAGGAGTTGTTATATTTTCTTTTATTTAGCAAGCATCAGGTTCAAATGTTAGTTCTGCCTTAAGTTCAACTATGAATGTTACTACAGATGCCCCACCAACTGCTGTCAATATTGATAATCAGGCTTAAACTAAAACTATGAATGTTATTATAGATGTAATAAGTTTAGCTGAACATGCTGCAATAGCTAAAGGGAAGCAAAAAGTGACAGGTCCAAGTGAAAGTGCAAACAGAGGTAGGTTCATGAGGAGAAGAAATACTGGACATAGCCTCATGTTAGATGACTCAATTCATAATATGACTTATAATGTAAGTATCAATGTAGATGTAATGTGGTTGTTCACTAATTTTTTTAGAGGACATTGTAGTGTTATGTGATATCTAATCAGAGTAGGTTTATATGCAGCCTGGGTTGCCAACTAAGAGAATTATATTGACTGCTCTAGCAACCACATTTGCACCATTACTGAGCAACATTAATCCTCAGGTTTGATTTCCAATTCTAAGTGAAAGAGAGTTGAGACGAGCAAAAAGGATGTCTTATTTAACCAACAATGATGGGATTAAAAAGATTGTCTTCACTAGTGATAGTGTTGAAGTTAGTTAGCCTACTAACCTTCCATTTAAGCCTTCAAGCCTTCAATGGATAGGCTCTCCATGCATAACAAATAGACAACTTGATCGAAAAAGACAAGAAAGAATTGGGAAACTTCATAAAGAATTGAAGGATGCTAATTAAAGATAACCTCTGTCAGGACAATTATTTTGGCTGTATTAGTTCCCATAAGAACAAGAAACTCTTTTTTGTATGAATAATATTTCTAAGGAACTATATGCCTGATACTGTCATGCTAATTTAATTGCTAATCATGACATGTTCATATTTTTTTCTAATATTTTGGCAACAATTGTAGGTGTTATTTGATATACTATGTAAGCAGCTTATGCTTTTTAATGTTGTCACTTTTGGTTCAAAGTTTATACAACTTTAGTTGCTATATTATTGCATTTAATATATCAAATGCTTTAATTTTAGTTATCTAATTACTATTGTATGAATTTTAGTCATTTTAATTTGTGGGGAATATGGTTTATCAATACATACTTACATTTACAATTGACATTGAATGGTCAATCCAACATATGTAACTTAGTGGACAACAAAGAGAATGAACCATAGCACTTATTATTTATCAATTACCAAATCCAAAATATATTCCCATTCATCACATTTCCATTTAAGATGTCTTCAAAAGCACAGTTGTAGTTACCACCTCTGTAATACACGAACAAAAAAAAAACACAAACAAACACCATAATAGAATAATAGTAACACATGCTATTCTCAAATGGTTTCTCATTTGCTGCATTTTGGACATGTTCTCTTGCTTCAATTGCCTCACATCTTCGCTAATTTCTTTAATTGATGCTTGAGGGCTTATAACAACTGTAACATGCTTAGCTACTTTCCTCAACTCTCTATTTTCATATTTTAATATCTTATTCTCCATTTTTAATCCTTTGATGACATCTTTTGCTCTACTTTCCATCTTTTTGTCATACCACACAAAATGCCTACACCCTTTTTAGGGAATCCTTTCTTTAGGTGGCTGTGTTTAAATCAACTAAAATAAACATTTTACTAGAAAATTTAGCCCTCAAATAATCAAAACAACATCTATAACTTAGACTATAATTTGGGCATCCATAGAATCTTCGTTCAGGGTTGCCATCTATCTATGATGTCTATATCAAGCTAGATATCACATTGACATCGACATTTTCTTTCACCTCTTTGCATTATTGTCAAATGTCATCTTTAATAAAATGAAGATGATATTACTAATGATGAAGAGGTTTCCATCTATCTTCACTTTTGTTTTCTCCCTTAATCTTAGATATGTGTTATTGATTAATTGAAGAAGAAATGCCTAATGATTAATAATTTATAAAGAATTCAATTTTGGGGGAATTATGTTGCCATAACATTTTAGGATTTTAGGGATTTTGGGGATGGAGTATAAGACGAGGCTAAGGTAAGGCTGGGACAAGGGTTTTTAGAGGGATGTTGAGTCATACATTAGTGGTGGGCCCCACATGATCCAGCTCATACAATTTTAAATATTAGTTTGGGCTTCTATTAGACTGAGGTCCAATTTGAGACAAAAGTTGACACTAAAGTTCCAAATGAGAACAAAAAAAAGATTCAAGTCTAATATAGACTTTGGCCCAAATTATAAGGGCCAATTCATGCAATTCCGCAAGTATACGAGTCAAGTTATAGAATAGGACTGTAAGTCCATATACTGATCCCACATGGAAGAGGTTAAGTACTAGTTCGCTTGATTTACTTGCTTGTCTAAACAGATCAATTTTTATGCTGGAAAATAATTAAAATTAAAACTAAATTAATTTTTATGAAGAATAAGCAGTGTGTACAATATGTACTAGAGTTTCTCTTTTCACCTAGATCTGTATTAACTCAAAATTGAATTTATATAATCTCTCTCATAGTCATGTTTAAGATGCTACCGCTGCGATTCTCATAAATCTCTCTTGAGCATTTACAAGGTGAGCTTATTATTTCAAATACTAATTCGAATAAAGGGACTCTCACCTCATAAAACTCTAATCAATAGATCCATAACAAACTTAAATTCTAAAGGTAAAATGCAATATTAACTCTTAATCAGTATCTTTACTCAAATTAAGATTTAATAGTTTTTATTCTAGATCCCTAAGTGTAAATCTCCTCTCAGTCTCAATACTCTTAGCATAAGATGACTCAATATAAACATTACAACCATAGATATAAATCTCCTCTCAGTTTCAATATACCCGTTTAAATAATTGAATTATTCATGAAGCATAAAAATAAAAACCATAAATATAACATGAACTGAGAATATATTTACAAAGAAATGTGAGTTCAATACATCTTCAAGTTACTTAAATAACTCTAGTACAAAATGAGATTATGCTATCATGTTTATACAGAGAATAAGAAAATAATTAACAGACGTAGCAAAAATAATCAATATACAAGATGAGAAAAGAGAAAACTCCCTAATCCTTGTCAATGTAGCTCCAGATTGTTGATCTCTTTATTGTCTGCTTGTACTCAGATGTAAATGAATGAGCTTCACTCTTGTATTCTTTATAATTTTCTCTCTATTTATTCTCTATTTTTCTCTGTTTATTATTCTTTGCTCTTATCTCTCGTTGGCTACTCTGTGAGTTTATGATGCTCTTACAACCTCAGAATTAGGGTTGCATGTGGTGTATACATGCGAGTGGAATTTCCTTAAATGTACAAGCATGGTCATGCAAAACCAAAATTAGGCTTACACAGCCGTGCATATATGCATGAAGTCCTTAGCACGGTCGTGTTGTGCATTGCACAGCCGTGCATTTTTTCCTTTAAATTTGGCACGACCGTGCTAACTGAAAGAACAAAAATCGCACAGTCGTGTTAGCTAGGGCATGGCCATGCTCATTGAGGGCATAAAAATGACACGATCGTGTTATGTGAGGCATGACTGTGTTAGCTAAAAGAAAAAAATGACACAGCCATATTAGGTGAGGTATGACCGCGTTATCTGAAAGTCCAAAAATGACACCGCCATGTTTTGGTACTCGATTACACAACTTTTATAAAGCTTGGCCCTCAATATGCATGCATACAATGTGAAATAGTAACATATATCCCTATTTAAAATTATCATTCAAAGTCACTCCAAATATTTTCAAAGTCAATAAACATTTAAGCACAGAAACAAATACAAAAAAAATATAAATAAAAATAAAAGTAAAGAAAACTTCCTTATTTTATTTCACGATGCTATAGTACTCTATATTATGAATATCACTGATAACTTGAGAAGGCCTCTGTTGCATGTATATCTTAGGTATTCAAAAATCTGCATGAAGAATATAGCTCAATAGGGGGAATCAAACTAACTAAAAAAATTGAATCAAACTAACTAAGAAAAAAATTGAAAAGAGTAAATAAATAGCACTTGGGTTATCTCTCAATAAGTGCTTTGTTTATTATCGATCCTAATCTTGACCATAGCCATATGGTTCTTTATTTCTTTAGTGAAGGCAAAGTCTCCTTCATCTTTATTACAAGTGATAGTCGTTATAGTGTACCCATCTTGACTAGAGGTGCTTCTTGTAAGTCCTAATTGCTTACAAGATGTGATATCTCCTCCCTAAAATACAACTTAAGTCATTGTCCATTCACCTTGAAAGGTTCACCTTTATTGCCTTAAATTACCACTGCTCCATGGGGAAATACTTCCACTACTACAAAGGGTCCAGACCATCTAGATTTTAACTTCCTAGGGAAGAGTCAGAGTTTAGAATTGAATAAAAGAACCTTGTCCCCTTTTCAAAGTGCTTTGGCTTAATCATTGCATCATGCCATCTTTTAGTCTTGTCCTTATAAAGTTTAGCATTTTTATAAGCCATATTCCTGATTTCCTCAAGTTCATTTAGTTGGAGAAGTCAGCTTTCCCATGCTTTCTTGTAATCCATATTCAGGGTTTTGATAGCCCAGTATGCTTTGTGCTCGAGCTCCATTGGAAGATGACAAGCCTTACCAAACACCAAACGATATGGTGACATTCCAAGTGGAGTCTTAAAAGTAGTTTGATAGGCCCACAAAGCATCATCAAGCTTAAGTGCCCAATCTTTCCTAAAGCTATTCACTGTCTTTTCCAAAATCTTCTTGAGTTCTTTGTTACTCACTTTAACTTGCCCATTAATTTGTGGATGGTATGGTGTAGAGACCTTGTGCTTTACACCATATCTTAATAGGAGGACTTCAAACTATTTATTATAGAAATGACTTCCTTCATCACTTATAATGGACCGAGGAGTCCTAAACATTGTGAAAATCTTTTTTAAAAACTTTCATACTACTCTGTCATTATTAGTAACACAAGCCTGAGCCTCAACCCATTTGACATGTAGTCAACATAAACAAGAATGTATCGACTCCTAAGAGAGGAGGGAAATGGTCCCATAATGTCTATACCCCATATATCAAAGAGTTTAACCTCTAGAATTCTAGTTTATAGCATCTCCTTTTTCCTTGAAAGTCCCCTATTGCACTGACACTTATCACAGTTCATGACAAAGTTTCTAGCATCCTTAAATACAAAAGACCAATACAATCCACTTTCAAGTATTTTAGTTGCTGTCTTGTTTAGTCCATAGTGTTCGCCATAAGGAGAACTATGACAGTGGTGCAGCACATCATATATCTCTGAGTCAGGAATGTACCTTCTCACCAAGCCATCATTGCATAATTTCCAAGATAAGGATCATCCTACACATAGCTCTTTGCATCATACATGAGCTTCTTTCTTTGTTAATACGAGAAGTTCTTAGGAAGTTGCCCACATAAGAGAAAATTAGACAAGTCTACATACTTGGGGATAAGTATCTCATCTAGAAAAGTCTCCTTAATAGATGCTTCATCATTGTCCTCCTTTTTTAAGCGAGACAGATGGTCAGCTACTAAGTTCTCTAAGCCTTTCTTATTTTTGATCACTATATCAAACTCTTACGGTAGAAGTACCCATTAAATCAACCTTGGCTTAGAATCTTTCTTGGATAATAGATATTTGATAGCCGCATGATCTTTGTACACTATCACTTTTGATCCGAGAAGATAAGATCGAAACTTAACAAAAGTAAATCTAATAGCTAACATCTCCTTCTCTGTTATGACGTAGTTGAGTTGTGCTTCTGAGAGAGTTTTACTTGCATAGTATATCACATGCAACCTTTTATCTTTACGCTGCCCTATAACAGTTCCTATGGCTTAATTTTTGGCATCGCACATTAGTTCGAATGAAAGGCTCAAATCTGATGGTACCACAATAGGTGCTAATGTGAGTTCCTTTTTCAACCTGTCAAAAGTAGATTTACAATCATTAGTGAACTTAAAAGGAACATCTTTTTCTAGTAATTGAGAAAGAGGTTTAGAAATTTTAGAAAAATCCTTGATGAAGCATCTATAAAAGCCGACATGTCCAAGGAAGCTTCTAACACCCTTTACATTGGTTAGATAACTGAGATTTTCAATTTTCTCTATCTTGGCTCGATCAACCTCTATTCCCATTACTGAAATTTTATGTCCCAATACTATTCATTCATCCATCATAAAGTGGCGTTTTTCCTAGTTTAGCACCAAATTAGTTTCCTCACATCTTGCCAGTACCTTTTCCAAATTATTAAGGCAACCATCAAATGAATCTCCAAACATTGAGAAGTCATCCATGAAGACCTCCATGATATCCTCAATTAAATCAGAGAAGATAGCTATCATGCAACGTTGAAATGTAGCGGGACCATTACATAACCCAAAAGGCATTCTCCTATAGGCATACGTGCTATAAGGACATGTGAATGTTGTTTTCTATTGGTCCTCTAGAGCTATATCAATCTGGTTGTAGCCTGAGTAGCCATCAAGGAAACACTAGAAAGTATGTCTTACAATTCTCTCAAGCATATGGTCAATGAATGGCAAGGGAAAGTGGTCTTTTCTTATAGCATTATTGAGCTTCCTATAATCAATACACACCTTCCAGCCAGTAATAACTCTTGTTGGAATTAACTCTCCTTCATCATTCTCCACTATGGTCATCCCTCCTTTCTTTGGCACATACTAAATAGGGCTTACTCAACTAGAGTCTAAGATCTGGTGTATAATACCTGCATCAAGAATCTTCATGATCTCCTTTTTCACCACTTCTTGCATGTTTGGATTCAATCTCCTCTGCCATTCAATGATAGGTTTGCATCCATCTTCCATCAGTATTTTATGCGTATAGTAGGATGGGCTTATTCCTTTGATGTCAGAGATCTACCACCCAATAGCTTTTACCCTTTTCCTTAGCATCTCCATAAGTAAGGTTTCTTGTTCAAAGGTGAGTTTGGAAGAAATAATGACTGGTAGAGTTTGGTTATCTCCTAGGAAGGTATATCTAAGGTGAGGTGGTAAAGGTTTCAATTCAAGTGAAGGTGGTGAAATAATAGAAGGCCGTGTGGGTTGAATATTTAAAGTCAGTGGTGTATGCCTATGAGGATGGTCTGTTTGAGAAGGTTTAAGTTCAGGAGTTCCTTTTGACCTCCATTTGTAGAGGATCTTTAGTTGCTTATAGTTAAGTATGGAAAACTTCATCCACACATTTATTTACTAAATCCAAGCGCATGCAAAAGTCTCGATCAACAGGTTGTCTACTTGCCTTATAAATGTTGAAGACACATTTTTCTTCTCCTACTCTCAATGTGAGAGTTCCTTCGTGCACATCAATTAAGGCTTTAGTAGTGTATAAGAATGACATGCCTAAAATTAGAGGCACCTCCTCATCTTCTTCAAAATCTAGAACAACATAATCAATAGGGAATATAAACTTGCCCGCTTTTACTAACACATCCTTAATAATCCCTAGTGGTTTCTTAGTAGTATGGTCTATCAGTTGAAGAATCATATTCATGGTCTTCACTTCCAAATTAAGTTTCCTAAAAATGGATAGGGGCATAAGGTTTATAGAGGTGCCTAAATCACACAATACTTTTTGAAACTGCATACTCCCTATTTCACAGGGGATGGTTAGGCTTCCAGGGTGCCTAAGCTTGCTTGGAAATTTGTTTGAGATCAGGGCACTGCATTCCTTTGTCAAATTCACCATCTCCAGTTCTTTAAGATTCTTTTTATTAAAGATTAAGTCTTTGAGAAATATTGCATACTTCAACATCTGAGCAATGGCCTCTACAAAGGGTATATCAACTTGGATATTTTTAAGCATGTCCAAAAATTTTGAAAATTGAGGATCAAGCTCTATTCTCTTTAACCTTTGTGTAAAAGGAATGGGGGCTAATTCACTCTTTATTTACTCTCTTTGGTTCCTTTAGATTCTCCCTTATTTTTCACTCCACTGGAGCTTTCTTTGATAATGGCATTGCCCTGTTTGTTTGAGTTGGGCTTTGTAGGTAGTTCCACTTTTTTACCACTTATCAAGGTTATAGCTTTCACTTACTCCCTTGGATTTGTCTTAGTGTTGCTTAGTAGGTTTCCTTGGTTGCGTGATGTTAATGCATTAGCTATCTGACCCATTTGCACTTTTAGATTGTGAATGGAAGAAGAATGGTTCTTGAACATCAACTGAGTATCTTTCTAAATCTAGTCCACCTTCGCCTCTAGCTTATGGTTCGAATCTTCTTGAAGAGTCATCCTTTTGTCCATTATCTCTATGAACTTGTCTAGCTTGCCTTCAAGAGATAAGTTTTGGTTCTATTGAGCTGGTTGATGCAGGTTCTGAAAAGTAGAATTTCCAAAACTAGGTGGTGGTTGTCTATTTTGCCCTTGCTCCCCTTGATTTTTCCACGAGAAATTAGGGTGGTTCCTTGAAGATGAGTTGTAAGTATTTTCATATGGGTTGCCTCGATTTTGAATATAATTGGCATGCTCCATATTTTGTGTCAAAACGCACTCACTAATCCCATGCTCCCCCTAACACAACTTACAATTTAAAGTGGAAGTTGTCAATATATTCATCTTTTTTAGTTCATGGGCTAAAGCGTCCACCTTGGCAATGACCATACTTAACCCATCAAGTCCCATAACACCTTGTTCCTTTGTTATCATGGCTCATTCATTATTCCATAAGTGTTGAGCTGTAGCAAGCTCCTCAAATAAATCAAGAATCTTCTCTAGAGTTTTATTCATGATAGAGCCTCCACAGGTTGCATCTATATTGCACATGCATCTATATTGCACATGCATCTATATTACACCTTACCATCATATTAATGCCCTTCTAAAAAGACTACAGTAAATCCCAAGTAGGAATTAAGTGTGAAGGACATTGTCTTTGTAAGTCCTTGAACCACTCCCAAGCTTCAAAAAGTGATTCATCATCTCTTTGGTAAAAAGAATTAATCTCACTTCTGATTCTTATAGCTTTAGTAGGAGGAAAATATTTGTTGAAAAAGACTATGTACATCTCATTCCAAGTTCTGATGGAGTTTGGAGGTAACCCAGCAGACCACTTAGCTGCCTTGTTTGTGAAAGAAAAAGGAAACAGAATAAGGCAAATCGCTTATAAAGATACTCCATTCATCTGTAGAGTTCCACAATACTCCATAAATCGATGCATATATGCAATGGGGTCCTCTGAGGGTAGTCCATGAAACTGTGAACTTTGAATCATTTGAATCATGCCAGGTTTGATCTCCAAGTTGTTTGCTACAATCGCCGAAGGTACAATTGGATTATGATCTTACTAAATATTAAAGTTTAGACACTCTCTCATGGTTCTGTTGGCTATAGGGTTTTGGCGCTGGTTGAGGAGGCAATTTATATTATTTTGATTGTTGATGTTATTGGCTCCTCCTCCTCCACCATTGGTGTCATCAAGCTCGTTTCCTTGATTCATGGCTGCTTGCTGCTCTCTTCTCCTTCTATGGATTTTTCTATCAATTGCATGCTCGAATGCTTCAAGCTCTTTGTCAAGGCTTCAAGTTCTGTGCATACACCTAGTTCTTGCAAAAGAAAAGAAAAATAAAACTAAAAATAAAACAAAAAATGTTTAAATCAAACAATATCAAGATACTTTTAATATTAAACCATTCCCCGATAACGGTGCCAAAAACTTGATGCGATTTCGCAAGTATATGGGTCAAGTTATAGAATAGGGTTGTAAGTCGAAATATCAATCCCATACGGAAGAGGTTAAGTACTAGTTTGCTTGATTTACTTACTTGTCTAAATGAATCAATTTTTATATTGGAAAACAATTAAAATTAAAACTAAATTAATTTTTATGAAGAATAAGCAGTGTGTATAGTATGTACTAGAGTTTCTCTTTTCACCTAGATCTGTATTAACTCAAAATTGAATTTATATAATCTCTCTCATAGTCATGTTTAAGATGCTACCGCTGCGATTCTCATAAATCTCTCTTGAGCATTTACAAGGTGAGCTTATTATTTCAAATACTAATTCGAATAAAGGGACTCTCACCTCACAAAACTCTAATCAATAGATCCATAACAAACTTAAATTCTAAAGGTAAAATGCAATATTAACTCTTAATCAGTATCTTTACTCAAATTAAGATTTAATAGTTTTTATTCTAGATCCCTAAGTGTAAATCTCCTCTCAGTCTCAATACTCTTAGCATAAGATGACTCAATATAAACATTACAACCATAGATATAAATCTCCTCTCAGTTTCAATATACCCGTTTAAATAATTGAATTATTCATGAAGCATAAAAATAAAAACCATAAATATAACATGAACTGAGAATATATTTACAAAGAAATGTGAGTTCAATACATCTTCAAGTTACTTAAATAACTCTAGTACAAAATGAGATTATGCTATCATGTTTATACAGAGAATAAGAAAATAATTAATAGACGTAGCAAAAATAATCAAGATACAAGATGTGAAAAGAGAAAACTCCTTAATCCTTGTTAATGTAGCTCCAAATTACTGATCTCTTCACTGTCTACTTGTACTCTGATGTAGATGAATGAGCTTCACTCTTATCCTCTATATATTTCTCTCTGTTTATTCTCTATTTTTCTCTATCTAATATTCTCTACTCTCCTCTCTCGTTGGCTACTCCGTGAGTTTATGATGCTCTTATATCCTCAAAATTAGGGTTGCACGTGGTGTATGCGTGTGAGTGGAATTTCCTTAAATGTACAAGCATGGCCATGCAAAATCAAAATTGGGCTTGCACGGCCATGCATATATGCATGAAGCCCCTAGCATGGTCGTGCATTTTTTTTCCTTTAAATTTGGCACAATCGTGTGATGGCTTACACAATCGTGCACTTTTCCTTTGTGAATTTGCATAACCGTGTTGAGTTTTACACGACCATGCTCTTTTCCTTTTGTAAATTAGCACGGCTCTGCTCCTTTCCTCTCAATTTTTAGCATGGCCATGTTGAGCATTACATGTCCATGCTCTTTTCTTCCTAAATATTGGCACGACCATGTTTGGCATTGCATGGTCGTGCATGATCAATGCACACCCCTGTTCCTTTCTTTGACTTTTCTTGATCTTTTACTTTTCTGAACAATTGTGATGCATTGCACGCCTAAATATTTTAATTCCTACAGATAAACTAAAAATTCAATGAGAAGAATACAAAAATTAGTCAGAAAATATAAAACTCCTAATTTATTTAATTAATGCATGATTATGTCTATATTTTATTTAAATGTCCAAATATTTTCTAAATGCTAAATCTATTAAATATTATGTAGAAAATGGAAAATTATGCACCTAAAATGAAATATTATTAAATTAAAATGAGTCTAAGTTTTAATAGGAAAATGTGATTATCACTAATTTGTACTTTTGGCCTATGTGTTTATGTGTGTGTGTGTGTGTGTGTGTGTGTATATATATATATATATATATATATATATATATATATATATATATATATATATATATATTGGAATAGGTATTAGGGGTGAGGCAGGTATTAGAATAGGTACCCTATAATTTTCACCACACTGTGTAAGTGCATATTTTGAGATTATAGGGCTAAATATGGGTTTTTTGACCAAAAAAACATAGTTTGAAGTAGTGAATAGTCCTCCTATATCACCAAATAGAAAGGATAATCCTATTATCATTTTAATGTATTGATGATTGAGAGTGTACCTACCTAAAAAAAGCTAACTTTGTAAGCTTGTCCATATTGGTTACAGTTATCAGCAATTTTCAAGTGTGCATTAGTGATATACTTATGTATGCAGAAAGTTTTTCCATTATACTGTGTACTTTTTTGTCCTTAAGGGTGATGTTTAATAGAACGCTTGTTAGTACCTAACACATATCACTATCTTAAAGTTAAATTTAAGATATAACTAAACAAAATTTTGTGTCTACTGGCTTGGTATCAGGCTCCTATTGGTCCACACATCACCTGGTATCAGGTAATATTTAAAATTGCAAAAACAATTTTTTACCCTTGTCTGTTTCTATTTTTAAATTACCAAGTCTAGATGATATAATGTCAAGTTCAATTTTAATGTCTAAAGGGGTACCTTTTATTTTAGAATCTAATTAAATTTGTCTAATTTCAATTTTATCAAGTCTTTTATGTAAATGGGCCAGAAGTGAAATGATAGTGTTGTTTTGGGCTATAACTATTTTGTCTTGTAAAGCTTGGACTTTAGAGTTTTATGTATATCCAGTGTCAAATTGGGCTGAAGAGTCATTATATATTTGAGTATATTTAATAGCATTATCATAGTAAGTATTTTTATAATCATCCATTAATATCATAATACAATCTTTTTAAGGTCTTTAATCATGTCTCTAAGAATTAATATCTGTTCTTCAAAATGTGTTTTATTAGAGTCTATCTATTGTTTTGATTTTTCAAATATTTCTTTAGTCTAAATCTCAATGTCTTTTGGTTTATTTTCTAAGATAAGTTAAGAAAATGTATTTATATCTTTTTTGTGGGGTAGGCTTTCTATTTTAATTAAGTCTAACCGATTATTGAAAATCTATTGAGTATTTTTAAGATAATTAATTTAGTTTTTTAATTCCGAAATATTATCTCTAGTTATAATATTTTTATTATTATGTAATTCTAAAGTCCCATAAATTTTATCTAGATGGTCTTTTAATGAATTTCCTAAAGAAATTAATAAGTCTGTAATAATATTTAAATGTGAGTCTACAGAATGTAAACTATGTTTAAATTCCTTAGTATGTCTGTAATAACAAGTATGTTTTGTTTTATCTAAGGCTATTATAGTTTTTTCTCTACTATAAATAGCTAAGTCTAAATATTTAAAAGTTTTTATACTCAATTCAGTCCAGTTTGTGTTTGCTCTGATACCATTGTGGGTTGAAGGATTCTTTAACAAAATTTTATTTTTGAAAAGAACACTAATGCCAAGTATATTGATGTCTAAAGATATACAAGGATATATCTAAAGAAAAATAGGGCTTGTTGTCAAGTTAAAGTTTTTAAAGTGTACAAATTATTTCATAGTCTTTTAAATATTTTATTCTTTGTTTGGTGCTTCTATGTCCCACTTAGTGATGTTGAAGACCAGAAGTATTACAACCACTAAAATAAAGAGTATTACATTTAGTAACAAGTTTTAAGTATTGTTCTTCTAAGTTATGAAGTCTAATATTTTCTTGATTTATTTGAAAGTCTATATTTTGTAAGGTGTGTCTTATACTCATGAAGAATCTGATTCAAATTTTGGAGGACTATATGGCTTAAAGCTAGATGGTTCCTCAACCAATTGTAAATAGGGAATATTAGGAAATTGTCTAATTAATATATCTAAAGAATCTACTAAAGTTTGATACAAGAACTGTCTTCTGGTTACTTTATTACAGTCATAGTCTATATCATGGTTTTCAATATGATTATTGTTTTATACATTTATGTAATGTAATATTTAATGTTTAAATTCAATCAAACTATTTATGTCTTGTAAATTTAATAAATAAAAATTTTCAAGTAATTTTTCTATAGTTGTCATGCAAAACAATTACTGTGTAAATCAAATATTCTTGAGATAAGATTCAACCATTCAAAGTTCTAAGATAAATATCAAGAAAGCAATTATCATTCCAATATGTTTATATTAAAATTTCTAGATGCATCAATCTTAGACAAACAGATAATCAAAATAAATTAAATATATATTAAAAAAACTTATATAATAATCCTAAGTATATCATAAATTCTTTCTTTGTGAAAATTCCCAAAATTTTCTACCCTTTCATAATCCTTTCCATGGAGTACTTTTTACGGCCTTTTTCCACATAGCCTTTTCCTCTTGGGATAACGCTCATGATTACTACAAAGAACTTAAGGAATTATATGATATATTCAAAGAACTATTATTTAAGTTAAATTTGATATAAATTCTTTAGATAATTCATCTTATCAATAAGAATTCTTACATCAAGAAATTAAGGTATAAATACTTGGAATGATGAAACTTTCTTTTATTTATCTTTTCCTCCTAAGGTCGAACCTTGAGGAAGTTTAGCTACACATTACAATATTTATGTCAATTATATAAGAGAAGTGATTTCTTCCCAGATCACTTATATTGCTCTCTGTTTTTGAGGAGCTTGACTCTTGAGAGACTTCTATATGATATCTAAAAAAAACACTCCATATATATAGCCGAAGTAGAAGGAGAGGATTACAATATATAACCCTTAGTAGGGTAATAAAGGAAAGTAAAATATTTACAGCTATAAAGTTTACAAAGAGATGATGTCTTCATGTGGGCTGGTCTACAGTGTCTTTAGTAGAGGGGTCCACCATATGTCTTCTGCTAGTGGATGAATTGTCTTCTTCATCCTTTTCTCTAGAGGATGCTGATGTCTTATCTTTTTGCTTTTGTTTTCTTTTGAAAAGAGATTCGTAAATTCTGACCAATATCATAAATTCATGAGTCCTTTTAATATAGAAGCTTATGAAGCCAAAGTTGAGTATTCCTTTGGTAATAAAGACTTTTTTAAAATGATTTCCATCACAAAAATCATATTCATTAATATCAAGAGAATTATTATTAAAAAAGAAATTATTAGCATAGATTTTAGCTTTCCAGAGTGTAAATGCTTTTCCTCAAGTGTCTTTAGACAGAACCTATGATGAGTCTTGAATAGTATGTTGTTTGGGAATTTAACATATTTGGGATGTTTATAAGTATGGATAAACATCATAGAATAGCATGGTTCTATGGATCCATTGAGGCCTTCAAAAGGAACAATAGTTATTTTTGTATGTACTACTTCAAATCCAGTTGCTTCAAAAAGTGGTGTTTCTAATAGTTCAGGAATGTCTGATATATTTGAAGCATCATGATCCATAAATCAGTAAGAAGCCCATGTTGATAAAAAGTTAATGGGCCAATGTCCACTTCTTTGAATTTTCGTCCAAATGGGAACTTGTCTAATAAAATGCCATAAGTTCTGAAGGAATAAACAAGTTGACAATGGCAATTTAGGATCTTTCCATAAGAATAATGAGTGTTTATGCAAGGGAATCTTGGGTCACAGTAATAAGTGTATCCATAGTAGATTCCTTCTTGAAGTGCATCAGAATTTTCAAATTTGTCCTTATGGCATAATTCTAGAAATTCCTGAAGTATTAAGAATTTAGTCCATGATGTGGAAATTAAATCCTTAATCCAACCAGTTAATGAGTATGGGATACTTTTTTCTTTAATTATGACAGTGGGTTTTTGAGTGGTGTCTATTGGTATGATATTTTTTGTAAGAGTATTAGAGTAAGAGATGTCTAGTTTGATTTGAGAAGAGCTTGGTTGACAAGTTGGGTCTCTAATGTATGGTCTTTTGAGAAGTTCTGGGGAAGTAAAGTATTTTGTGTTTGGAGGAAGAAAGTCTAATAAGTCTTTTTGGGCTTCTTTATAATCATAAAAGCCTTTAAACTTAGGTGTTTTTAAAGTAGAGTCAAATTTTTCCATTTGTTTATGGTCCTCAATTCTTTCATTATTGTCTATGGTTGCATTTGTCTTGATATAAGAGACATGCTTTTTAGAAGCTATTTCTTTAGAAAACATGTATGATCCAAGTGTGAAAGTCTTAATGTCTTGGATATGAGTCTTATTCACCAAATCCTGTGTATAGGATTGTCTAAGGAACTCTTCCTCTGTCAAGTCCTATAATAAGCACATTAGTTGACAAATATTAGTTTAGATAAATTGTTTGGAAGAGAATTATTCTTGCCAGTAATATGCTCAAAAGTTGGCTTAATGCCTTTATTAGTGATTAAATTTACAAAATTTAACTATCTGTTGGCATTAATTTTCTTTTGAGTTTGTTTATTATAAAACTTGAGAATAGCTTCACAGTCAGTTCTAATAGTAAAAGGCTTATCACAAATGTATAGATAAAATTTTTCAATTCCATTTATGATAGCAAGTATTTCAAAATCCAGCGAAATAAGTCCTTTTTCCTTATAAGTACCAGAAGAGTATCTACATATTTGTTCATCTATTTTTGTTGAATATCTATGAGGTTTAGCATATAAAACAGCTCCCCATCCTAATTCACATCGATCAGTTTCAATTATTATATAGCCAGTATTTAATGGAAGTCTAAGTAACAGAAGATTTTGTACATGTCTTTTAATATTTTATACAATTTTAATATCTTCATTATTAAAATGCCTTTGTCCTTTAATAGAAGTCTTATTATACAAAGGGCTAGATAATTTAGATAAACCCTTAATAAATGGCCTAGCATAATTTAAAAGTCTTAAAAAGGCTTGAAGTTTTTTTAGTTTTTCAATTTTATTAGGAAATTCTAAGATTTTCCTGGTAATATGAGGTTGTAGTCTAATTTTTCCCTGTCCTATTTTAGAACCAAGAAATTCTATATATCTTTTATTAAGAACCATTTTCTTTTTGGATATAATCATACCATGATTCTCAAATATGTTGAAAACAGTGTGGAGATGTGCAATGTGTTCTTTTTCAATTTTTGAGAAAACAAGAATGTCATCAATATATACACAAGTAAAAGTACTACATTGTCTAAAAGCTTCATCCATCTTTCTTTGAAAGATTTGTGGAGCATTCTTAAGTCCAAATGGCATTACCAACCATTCAAAATGTCCTTATGGGAACTAAAAGCTATTTAGGGAACACTGTTTTTATGCATTTTGATATGCCAAAAACCTTATTTCAAATCAAATTTCCTAAAGATCTTAGCATTTTGTATTTTTTTTATTAGTACATCTTTGTCTGGTATTTTATATCCATCTTCATATGTATTATCATTTAGTCTCTTGTAGTTAAATACTAGTATTAGGCTCCTGTGTCTACTGGTCCACACATCACTTATGTGTGGACCAGTAGACACTCACAGGTGATGTGTGGACTTTTTGCTAATTTGTGGTGTGTGTGTATATATATACACACACTTATAATCCTTCATTGGGCTTTTTGTTAATTTGTGGTATGTTAGCAATGGATTGAATTGGACCTTAATGGTACCTTAAAGTTAAAAACATTTTTTTTTCGAGTGGAATTTTTTTTACGTTCAAAATCAATTTAACTAGCCCCTGAAGGCCAGGACCCCCCCCCCCAATCTAACACCCTAGTAACTAACAAGTTTGGTGAAAAAAAAATCAATTTAACTGAACCTTTTAGTTAGATAATAAATGTTACTACTGTCATCAATAAAAATTATTTTGGTATTATAATTTTATTTTTAGGTTTAAATATTAATGTCTTTTACCAATAATCTTCTTCATCATAAGATTCTAAAAAATACAACAATCAGAATAAAATAGCATACGATAGTTTACAACAATCAGGATAAAATAACGTATAACAGTTTAAGATACACGTGATTTTGCTAATAAAGTGAAGGTTATGGTAGACTCAACATAGAGAACAACAAAAGAGAAGATGTTGGTTTCATAGTGCTAGAACCAAAAAACTGTGGGGTGGATCCATTGGTTAATATGTGACATGGGCACTAGAGGAAAGGGGTTGACACGTCTAAATTAGAGGAAAGGGGTTAAAGTGTGACAAATGGTATTTCATGATTTTCTTTAGTTTATTATCTCTTCGATTTGCATAACATTTATACTCTAAAAACGTTTATTGGTAAAAGAATACTCTTAAAATGTTTAATATATGGCATAACCCATTTTCACATGGCCAAATTTTACCTATACTTGAAAAAATGATCAAATTGGATGCATTATGGATGGGCTGAGTACGAATTAGATTAAATTGAGGTATCTAAATTCCTTTACAACTGACTTGAATATAAAAAAAAAACTCTAAAAAAATTCCACTGTCTTGAATTGCTCTGAATTTTTAGAGTAATTTGGAGCACAGATTTGGAATAAATGAAATTTTCAAATACTCCATTTGTAAATTAATAATAGAAAATATAGTTTTTATATTACATTAAACATATTATATTAATAATATAATAATATATTTTTTATAAGTTTTATTTTAATATTTATATATTATAATTTGAAGGTATAAGTTAAAATCACTATCAATTTTATTATAAAAATTTAATTACAAATTTAATTTTTATTTTCTGATTTAAATATGTATTGGGATTTTTTATTTAATTTAACAAATAGAGTTAATGAAATCAAGTTGAGAAAGTTATTTTTATTAAAACTGTATTTTATCACTTTATGAAAGTTAAATAAGATTTATTTCACACATTCAACAATAATTATTTGCACACAAAGAAATTTAATTACTTTGTTAAAACTAAGGTGATTATTTTTTTTTAAATTGAAAAAAAATAAAAAAATGAAATTTAATGTATAAGATTTATTGCACACATTCAATAATAATTATTTTTTACATGTGAAAGACACAATTTAAAAAAAATTGTCCTTTGAATACTTTATAATTTAAAATTATAATATTAAAAACCAAAATGTTCATATATCAATTATAAATTTATCAATAATATCAGGAGTCAGTTAAGAGAGGGCAGTTTAATCCTTCCATACAGCCAGAGTCTCTATAATAAATTTTCCCGCTCACACTTTAACATTCTCCTCGACCCATAAAAAAAACCTTCAACATTCATTCTCTGAGAATTCTTTTTTCTCCAAGAAGTAGTATTAGTATCAAGAAGTTAAAGAACTAGGAGGCTTACAAAAGATACAACATACCATGGATATTGTCATTAGGAATTTGACTATGATTTCTCTTATCCTACTTGTTTTTTTCATCTTGAAGGCTAATTTCAACAACAAGAAGCCAAATTGTGTAAGATTTTAAACCTTTAGGTTTTTGTTGATTTGATCACTATTTGAAGTGATGTGATGTGTTGTGGATCTTTCTCTCTCAAAATGGAAATATCTCTTAATTTGAGAACTATGGCGGTTTATTATTAGGGACACCCATTGACAATTTGCAAATTTTGATTTTGAATTAGAATTTTGTATAACATGTATTTTATTGATTATGCAATGTATATACACACTTGCATGTATGTGATTAGCTACATGGAAAATATTCAAGATTTTTTATGTGTTTATGCTTGCTAAACTGCCATGTCAAATATCATATGTGAAGACCACAACTTGAAGAAGGTATATTGCAGTAAGAAGGTAGTTTATGTTTTGCATTAGTTTGTGTTCCTATTATTATTGACATATAGGGCTGTGATTATATGTTTATTGTAGTGTTAAGTTAATTATTTATGTTTTATAATTGAATATCTACAATTGTTCTAATTGTTAGACATAAACATGGATTGTTAATTAGTGTCTTATGTTGGTCTTAGAATGTTGATTCGGATGTGTGCCAAATATATATTCTTAGTTTTAATTGTGTTTTAGGTGCTCTCAGATTTTAGGATGAATTTTCGTTAGTTTTTTTAATATCTTTTGCCCAATCCTATTTTCAATGAATTTGATATGTGAATTTCAGAACTCTAGCAATGTCTGCCCAAAACCACATGCTTACGCATCCCAATTCAGTTTATCATCAACAAATTGATTCATCGACTGCTCTTCCAAGGTGTGCATATACTGTAGTTTTAGATTTATTATTTATGTCCTGCGATTATCCATATAGGCATAAATAAAGATTATTATCTATAAAGGGTGGTTTTATGTAGGTCTTACATTATTGTTTCCTTATGTTTGTGGTTATTTGTTTGTGTAACCTAGTGTTAGAATGTGACCCTTTTAAAAAATTTCTACTTTTGCGTTTTAAATTCTAAATGTTTATTTGTGTTTAAACTACTCTATTTTTTTTATTTTTTCTCTCTTCTCTATATCCAACACCTAAGAAATCAAAGTAGTTTAATCTTTCAGATTTTAATTATTGCATTGTTTTTTATGTGCTCCCAGAACATGTCTTTCATACAACAACTAGTTTAATTTATTTTTTTAGTAGTTACTAATTATGCATGTTCTAATTTATTATTAGGAAGTGATACTTTTAACTGCAAGAATGCCTACAGTGTTGATATTGATGATGATGGCAATGGCAATGGTTTCTTTTAGAAGGCTTTTTTCCAAATATGTGCATTGAATTCTTGAATCAGCTTCACCTCAATCAAGCCAACCATGAGAAGCCAATTATGCTGCCTATTTTAGTCATGGTTTTTGGTTATGATGGATGAATATTAATTCAAAAATACCTTGAGGTTGTTATTAAAAACAAAGGCCAACTCGCTGTAATTTTGTTGGAAATTTGGGCTGAAAGACATATAATGTAGGAAAATGCAATACTTTATTTCCCTGCGATTGTATCAGGAAGAGGACTGGCATTCCCAACTGTTGGGTGGTCCGGTGGTTACAAAATGAAATATTTTTATAGAGGTGATTTTAAGGATGGTGAACCTGATGGGTGGCAACTTCTTCAGGGAATCTTGATCTATGAGCAGAGGGTCTGGACTACGAGATTCTTCGTTGATGAATTTGTCGATGTTCCTCACGACTTTGATTTGAGGTTGGATGCTATGGCTGACGCACTAATGCCGCACGGTTGCATAATTGATCATATCTTTGATGAAGCTTTTGGTTTTGGTTGGTTTTTAGCACCCTTTCCACCTCAGTGACACATTTTGCATATTGAAATCTTGCCGAATTGCATCAAGCCCAAGTGCTTGATATTTTTGAAGTCCTATATGATAAATAAAAAGGGCCATTGATTTTGGGTGGCGGAGAAACTTCAAGCCCATATTTGTAAATTTTAGTTTCATGTAGCTTATGTGCAAATATTAGTTTCACGTAGCTTTATGCCACTTCTTGATAATTTTTCTATGACTGCACTTAACACTTATGCAGTCATCAGTTGGCATGTATAATTTTCCCTATTAGCAAATGTCAATGATGGCTATAACAATTTGATTAGTGCGTGTAAAATGTTCTGGCTAGATAAATCATTGAGAAATTTATAATGAAAGCACAATTGAACAAGGCACAAGTTAAAGTGCAACATTCATTTTTGTTATTCATGGTTGTTCTGTAACTGAACCTTTGGTTGCTTTCCAAATATAATGTCTTACTTGATTGACACATATCTAATGCTCCTAATATTGAATTAAATGTACTATAAATAGTTAAATCTTGGATAGAGAATTGTAAAAGGAAATAACAAGGCATCATTCTTATTTTCTAATTTTGTACAATACATAGTTGAATCTTAAATAGAAACTTGTACTATAATTAGTTAAACCTTGGATAGAAAATTGTAGTAGGAAATAACTAATAAGGAATAACAAATGGAAGGCATTATACTTATTTTCTAAGTTTGTTGAAAAGAAAGAAATTGCAATATTGGATCTTGAAATTACTAAAGTAGCTTCTCGCAAAGTCCAACCCCCTCCCTATACTATTATTAGTTATTTTATGAAAAACTATTATATGGTATAGTTTCCTCAAACATTTAAATTTTCTTCTTCTCACCTCGTTGCTATAGCACATGAGTTTTAGTTCAGAATTTGATTTAAAGAAATTGGTGCATAAAACATCAAAAAAAATGAAAAAAACTTCTACATAAAATTAACAGTCAATTTTATTGCAAAGAATCTAAGGCAAATGAGAAAATGGCTCATGTGATCATGAGTATCTTAAAAAAGAAAAGTAAAATTGCATTTTTTTGTCTTAACTTCTTAATTTTTGCTATTTTGGTGTCTTAACTTTTTCTTTTTCTATTTTGATGTTTGAACTTTAAAATCTTTAACTAATTTGGTGCATGTGGTTGAATTGTCTCCAACTTTATCACCTACCACGTACAAAAAAAAATGTAAAAGATAAAAATGCCCTTAAAAAAATTAAATTAGCTCTTCTCTCCTCCTTTAGCACCACCACCACCGCAAAAACCCTTTCATCACCATTATTGCTGCAAAAGAGAGGAAAAAACTATCAACAAATACCCTTTCCATCACCATCATTTATCCTAATAAAGCATTGAATTAACGTTGAGTTGTTAACTGTTGCTAATTGGCCTGAATCCTTACCTAAAAGCTTTGGCATTAGTCTAAAATAAGAGGTTAATTTCTTCATTATATCTTAGCATTTCAACAATAACAATCAGGCTTGAATCCTTATCCAAGAGCTTATCACATTGAGAATGGTAACTCTAGCTTTCAGTAATTACCTGTAGACGCATTCCAACTCCTCCTCTGCTTCTTGAGTGCTTGATTCTAATGACTTTAATACCTTTAATGTGTTCTGCATTTGTACATTATTGATTTTTTGCTTGACTTCAAGGCAAGCATTTCATCATTTATCTTTTTCACTTCCATGGCATCGTCTTCTTCATTTAACACATGTTTGGATTGAGGCAACTTTGACACAACTGACTAGCCACTAACTCTCGATCTTATTATTGGATGAGAGATCGAAGTTAAAAGAGACTCAAAAATTGCAACACTAATTTCTTTAACTTCTCTTATTAATCCGAATACAACTACCACATTGGAATCTTTGTCATTCTTCTTTTCGATCTTTAATTTCTGAAACATTTGTTGATTGCTTTGTTAAGTTGCTTTCTTGAGACCATATATGCTTTGACTTTACTTGACAAACAAATTCTCCGCCTTTTCTCATTCGAAGGGCTGATTCAAGCTCCTTCAGACATTCTTTTGGTAGTGTTGCATAGGTCTATCAACCTCAAAGATCCATCTAACATCTCATCTGCTAATTTATAATATTGTTCATTCAAGAGATCTTTCTGAGTTAGAGGCAATTGAAGCAAATTATAAACGCACTCGTACAAATCTTTAAGTCCGCTCAATCTATTATGAGTCATTGATGAGTTTACTTAAGATGATTTCAATATGTCCAAGTGCACCTCAACACTCATTGTAAAAGGGTGAGATCTTATTAGCAAGTTGATAGAATGAACATAGTAAGTAGCTTTAGATGTTCCAATTTAACAAAAGGTAACAACTTGACTTAATCAATGTTTTATTAAGATTAATTATGGTGATGGAAAGGGTTTTTGCCAATAGTTTTTTTCTTTATTTTGCAACAACAATGGCGATGAAAGGGTTTTTGTGGCTACGGTGGTGCTAAAGGAGAGGAGAGCTTATCAAATTTTTTTTAAGGGCATTTTGCTTCTATCCTTTTAAGGTCATTTTTGTCTTTTACACATTATTTTAATTTTTTTTACATATGTGGCAAGTGACAAGACTGGACATAGGTCCCACATAAATCCAGTTATTACTCCAATAAAGACAATCCAACCACATACATCAAATTAGTCAAAGATTTTAAAGTCCAGATACCAAAATAGAAAAAAAAAAAGAGACATCAAAATAACAAAAATTAAGAAGTTGAGACACCAAAAATACAATTTTACAAAAATAATAATAATAAAACAAATAAATAGAGGTTTATTACGAGATAAAGGGAACGGGACAGTAGACAAGTAATTTTTGGAAATGGACTTCGCAGAGATACAGACGTCTGTTTTTTTTTCTTTTTTTCTTTTTTTTTTTTGCATACCACTTTAATTAGTTCCTCAACGCATAGACATTAACATCAAAAAAAAAAAAAACTATGTATATTAACATCTAAATAAGGAAACATAAAAAACAATCCCAACTCAACTGGAGTGAAGTCGTAGCCCTACTGGAAGGTAGGGCTGGATTACCTCCTTTTCAGGGAGAGAATTAAATATTTATTTATTATTTATAAATAAATTGTATAAATTTTTATAAATAAATTTAAATTATATTATTATAAATAAATTATAAAAATATAAATACAACTTCAATCCAACTCAAGCACCATGCCTCGTGATAACTTGATTTACATTATCTGTAAAAAAAAAAAATAATAATTCAAGTCAGAAATTCAAATGATAATAACCCTATCAAACTAGTTGAAAACTAAATTATCATATGGAAATTGCACGCAAGGAAAATTACAAAAACAAAATTAACGTAAAATCAAAGATCACTACCAATTTCTTCATCATGAAGAATCAACTAAAATGAAATGAATTCTGTCAACAGCCCTTGGATTAAATAATGCAAAATTTTGGTTTACTTACCCCAAAAAAAAATTGTAGTTAACTTTTTAGCTGATAATAATGAGTGCTTCAAACATAAATCTAAACTAAAAATAAAAGAATAAACTCCAAATAAATTTGATGCTTACTGGATGCGGCGTCCCTAATGATCTTGAGAGTTTTAGCCTCTTTAATGCAGCAATCCAAGATTCCTTTTGCTTCTGAAACTTGAAGTCCAGAAGTTTCTGCTATCCTAATAATGCGTGACGAATCTAAAAAACTAAAGTTGCAGGTATCCATCGCATCCTACTCTACGATACAAAATTATAATCATTATAAACAACCCAACATTCCAATATGTATGCAAAACGAAGAAAAAAAAAAAAAACCCTCCACCAACCCCTTTTCTATGGAAAATTTTGGGATTAGAGTTCTGCTAGATAATGTCGAGGTGTTAATAACTTTCGAGTTTTATTGTGTTAAAGCCGCAAACTTTTTTTTTTTCATCATCGGAGTAGATGTTAAAGCTATATTTAAAAGAGCCTTATGTGGATAAAGCTGCCGGTACAGCAGCCCTGTAAGGAAAATTCATAAACTGACAAGTAGCTGGTCCATTGACTGTCCAAGGAGTTGGTTTAGTGAGCATGTATAGAAAACTAAACCTAACAATAGAAACTAGGGCCAAGCTGTTTTTTAATTCTTATTCTGGATTCAGAAGTACAAGATGAAAATGAAAACTTTGATAAGCCCCACTAATTTTGTGAGTAATATCTTAGCATTCCTATGTTTTCTTTTTTCTTTTAAGAATTTGGGGTGTTGGTTAAAGGTCCTGAATCAAGTATGATGTATAATTCCCTATATATCCAAGAGGCACAGATCAATTCAGAAACATAATAATGAATTACCTTCATTTGTTATTGAATCCAAAATTTTCTTCATCCACACATATCTCTCCTAAAATAGCAACCAAAAAATTTCAGCCAGAACTTTTAAGAAAAAACACACAGTTGTAGCATATAATATTATGAAACCTTTTCAGGCCCTGAGCACACATGGCAGTCAACTTAAGTGGTGGAGGAGGGACAAAGAATTCATCCATACCTAATTGGAATATCACCATTAGGAAAATGCTTAACACAATAAACAATTTAGTGTGAATTAATTTCAAGTATTCCACCAACTTAAATGTTAAATAAAAATAAAAATGAAAGCAAATTCGTTAAATAGTCATTACAAGCTTAGTTCTCTATCTTAGTAGAAAAGTTTACAAACAACACTCTAGAAATAACCATCTCTAGAATTGTCTTGACGAGCTGGTCTTAACTTTGCCAACATTAACTGAATAATATAGAATCAAAAGCAGCATGTCACCCACAGCAGCCGATTAGTATGAGATTGGCTATTTGATGCAAGTGTGCAAAAGAGATGTGATAAAATGTGTGAGCGAGTTAATGATAAGGTGTGTGCTAGTGAGAATATGTGTGTGTAACATGAGGCTAGTTGTGGCCTATAAGTAATTTAAAGTGAGTAAAAGTTAATGCTTGTATTGAATAGAAAGGAAGTTAATTCAACTTTTTGTCCAGCACAACAGAACAGCTGTGAATTTAACCCAACAAATTATAAATGTGCACCAAAAGTGAAAAAGAACTAAGTAGTTACTACCTAAAAGACCAGTGACAAAAGGTGTGATTTTGAAGTCTTCAAGCTCATCAGAATGTTTTCCTCTTTCAAGAAATAAAACAGGGGTCTTTGTCTTTTCTTTGTCTTTGTCGTCGCAACACTACAGATGATATTTTAAACGAACATCAAAATCAAGTTGGAAATAGACAAGTGTAGATGCAACTTTTTAATTAGATAATGCAATTAAATCCAATAAAAACAAGATGCGATCACTACTTACGCATTGAGAACACCAAGAGTAGATGCATGAGCATCCGTTTCGGTAAGAATGATAGCTCCAACTGGAAAACTTTGGCTAAAAGCTTGAACTTGATCGAGTGCAGCTGATTGGCCAATGCTGCTATCCAAAACGTATATAACACACTTTGGTTGCTGCAATGCAAGCAAGACATGAGATGAAAATAATTAAAGAAACAACACCCGTATATATATGTGTGTCTATGGATAAACAGTAATTACAATTTCATCATGAAGTTGAAGCATTTCTTGGAAAAGAGTGGTTTGTTGCATATGGCAATCACTGGTATCAACAACAACAATATCAGGAAAACCTGGTTTTACTTCTTTGACTCCATCAATGAAGGCAGTACCTGATTCCATATCATTGCTGCAGGCAAATATAATCAACCAGGGCAAAGTGTGCATATCACATGTGAGTGTGTAAGTCTGTACAATATGATAATATATATATATATATATATATATATATGCACACACACACATACGCACATTCCATAAATGGGAATCTTAGCTTCTAAGGGCATAACAAATCAGATGATCCCGATCACTCCCCTGCATTGAATCGGCAAGTACTAGTGCAATTTGAGCCCGATGTTTTTTAATATAATGGCAAGCATATTGAGCACAAACTCTGGTTTTGCCGGAACCTAAACAGAACAGAATGAAACAATTTTTTTTCTTTTTTTTAAAAAAAAAAAAAATTAGAATGCTTATAGAACCACTGACTGCAAAATAATTAAGTTAAATTAAATTAATACCTTGTAAACCAACAAACATAACGATAGAGGGATAGCCAATAACTGGAGTATGAAATCGAGTTGGTGCTCCGGGATCCAACATGTCGCGTACCTCACAAAATATTGCCTTCAATACAGAACAACCATACTTTAGAAAAGTGAAGATAGGAAATCACGTTTCTCTCCATACTTTAGAGGAAAAGTGAGGACTTGGGGTACTAGTAATAGACCAGGGAAGCCAACTTTCGGTAAGACAATCAGTGGCACCAAAACAACCAAAGAATAAATGTTATATTCTATAATTTCTCCTGTTTTATACAAACTCTACCACTTACAACCAAAAAACCAAAGAAACAAAATACATTTTTTTTTAATTAAAAAGAACACCAAATTATATTTACACACATGGAATAGCACCCACCTTCCTGATGGATTTGAGCTTGTCTTCCTGTTCACGGCCATTGAAATTGTCATCGAAAACGACAGATTTGATATTGTCTTGCATTTTGAGGACGAGATCGGAGGCTACATCCGAATCCAGAAGAGCAGAGGCGATCTCCTCTATGCAGCGATTGACGACTTGATCATCAATTTCTGATGCATTGCTCATCTGCTCTACCGCACGCCGCATCCTCCCTGCCACTCCTGCCAATGCCATCTTAATTAATTTCAAATTGATGTGGTTACAGTTTCCAGGAATTGTGTAGCCTTTAAGGAGAGATTTTTTTTTTCTTTCTCTTTTCTGATGTCAAGAGTTAGGCCTTGCCACAGTTCATGAACCGGCTGTTCCGATTCATAAATTGATGGTTTATAATTTTAAGGTCAGCGGAACTGAACTGAAATCGGTTACAGAGCTGGTTCAAGAACCGACTGATTTCGGTTTTGATTTTTATTTAAATAGGTCATTTTAAACTGATTCGATTTGATATTATTTTTTTTATAGTATAAAATTAAAATTAAAATTTATTATATTATTTTAATAAATTATTTTTAGTTAGAAATAAAATATAATAAATGAAAAAATTATACTTTACTTTAATTAGTTAACTTAAAATAAATTAATCAGTTAATTTTAGATAAAAAATAAAAGAAGATAAAGATAAAATTATTTTATGTTAGTCTTTATATAATATTGGTTGACATAAAAAAATTTACAATAATAAATTAAATTAGAAAAATAAAATTAAAAAAATTAAAAGGTTTGAACTTAATTTTCTTATCAAAAATTAAGTTACTTACGTATCTTCTTGAGGTATAGAGGAATCAAAGTCTATATAATTCTCTTACTTTTTAAAAAAAAATTTAGATCCCTTTTTATCTTAAATAATTAATCACTTTCAACACCAGATATTGAAGTTCTTGTTTCTTCAGTTGTGAAGTCAAATAAATTTTTATTCTCATCCCTTTCAATTTCTTGTTGTCTTAATGCTGCTCTTGACCAATCATCCACACATGTTTGAGCTTCCAATGATTCGAGAGACATGGATGATCGAGTCTCATCTAAAATACTTCCTCCCACACTAAATGCCTATTCAATGGCTACCATTGAAACTAGACTTGAAAAAATTTGATTAGCAATTAGTGCAAGGATTGGAAAAGTATTTTGATGTCGACTACACCATTCAAGGATAGGAAAATCTTTTTTGAATTTGCTATCACCAAACTCAAATACAGTTGTTAAATAAAATGTCAAGTTCGGAGATGAACCAGATGATCCACGAGCTCTTTTTTGTCTTTGCAACAAGACCCGATCACTAATACTAATTTTTTCTTATTTATCTTCCACTTGACTGGTAGGAAAAGAAAAAGAAGAAGAAGAAGAAGAACCAATATTTACACTATCTTTATATTCATTAAATAATTCTACTAATATTTTTCTAACATTATTAATTATTGGTTATATGTCTATATCATTATCTTCTATAATACCTAAACATCCATAATATATACTTAAATAATCATGTAAGCCATCTATTTTAATTATAGGATAAAAAACACACGCAACAAGATTAACTAATAGAATAAATCTAAAATAATTTAGCCATTTTATTTTCATTAATAATATTGATTCTTTTAAAATAATATCATTTTCATGTTCTTGCATGACACCAAAAATATTGCAACATTCAAGAAATAATAAATGTGATGTATAATAACCACCACTTAAAACATAAGTTGTATCGTTAAAAACTTTTAAAATATCTAAAAGTCTTGTGCAAACCTCTCAATTTTGTGGAAATAAATTAAGTTGGGGCACATTATTAGAAATAAATGTGCACAATAAATATCTATATGCAAATGACTCATTTAATAATTCATAAGTTGAATTCTAACGAGTTGGAACATCTTTTGGGAATTTTTTTTGGTCGTTTTCCATTTTCTTTGCAAAATTTTCCCCATGATTTCATTACTTATGTATGTGTCCATAAAAATGAAATTGCTTTTTTAATTGGTGATAGGAGCACATCAAATGATCTTAAACCATCTTGCACACATAAATTTAAAACATAACATGCACATCTAACATAAAAAAATTTTCCTCCAATATTTGGTTGACAAATATTTTGGAGATCACTAATTGATGCAATATTTGCCGTTGCATTATCAAATGAAATTGAAAAAAAAAATTAACTAAAAAATATTCTTCTAAAATATTTTTAATCATTCTAAAAATATTATTTGCGGTATGGCGGTCATAAAAAAACTCTAAATGTAATAGTTCATGTTTGTAATAACCAATCATTATCAATCCAATGATAAGTTATTCCCATATATGAGTGATTTTGCCAATGATAACTCCAAATATGAATACAAATGTATACACGTCCATTAAAATTCATAAATAATTTTTGTAATTTTTTTTTCTTGTTTATATAAATTAAATAATGCATGTTTTAATGTATTTCTAGGTACACATTTAGCTTGTGGATTTAATGGTTTTTGACAATAATTAATAAAACCAACTTTTTCACCAAAACTAAAAGATAAACATTTCATACTAATCATTCTAGCTAATTCTAATTTATTTTGTTCATTATTATATTTAAATAAATGAGAAAAAGAAGAAGATGTTGCGTACTCGGAAATTTATGTTTGTCTTTGTTTAACTCCAATTTATGTTGGATGTTTGCTCAACAAATGTCTTCTAAATGTGTCATAGCCACCTCCACTTTTAAATTTGTAAATTTGACCACAATAATTACAAATTACATCAAAATTACCATCCGAATTTCTTTTATGCTTGAAATGGACTTTGAAAATATTCGATCGTGATTGAATTTTTTCTTCTTGACCTTGTGGAATATTTGTTGCAAGTTCTTCCACAAAAGCTTCTTGACTCTCTTGTGTTGGAAAATCATCTTGCAAATCTATCATATTATTTAAATCAACAACATTTGGTTGTGATTCACCAAAATATTATGATTTTGATGATCTCAGGAAAAGCTCGAATGACCTTTAACAAAAGGGTACCTATACCCGAAACTGACACAGGTGGGTAGGTAGAGAATACCTAGGGGCACGAGACAACTCTCTCTAAGGAACTCGACAAAATAGCCCCGTAACTTTAGGAGAAGGGGTGCCTCCTCTATATATAAAACAAAATTTATATACATAGCTTAAAATATATGTACTAAGATATATATACATAGCTTGAAAATATTTATATTATATATATATTTTTAAAAAATTTTAAAGGGTTTGAATTAAAAATTAAATTATGAAAATAAAATAAAAATTATAATTGATTATGATTTGAAATTTAAAAATTTCAAAGAGAATTAAGTGAGTATATATATATATATATATATTTTGCCGATTTAGAACCGGAACCAGTGGGAACCACCGGTTCACGGTTCCATCTAGGGAGGAATCAACCCTGAACCGGTCTTCCCTACAATTTCAGACCGGTTCAATTCAGTTTCAGTCCAATTTTAATTGGGCCAGTTTCGATTTCGGTTTAGAATCTGAACTGGCCCGTGGCTAACCCTAGCAAGAGGATATAGGTGTCTATTTTGTTTTGTTTTAATTCTGTATACGGGAAGGTAAATTTTAGATACAATTGAAATTTGATGATAAAAGATAAATGGAAAGCTAAAATTAAGGAGAAATATTAGAATTGTGTTTGAATAAGTAGAAGGAGAATAAAATAATAATTATAAAAAGATGACTAAATCAATACATTACATTTATATAACTCATTTTTCTACAAATTTATATTATATTTTTTATATTTTAAATTATACATATATTTTGTTGATTTACCTTTATTCTCCTATAAAATATGTCATGGTTTACATAGGTATACTAATTTATCAATATAAAAAATTTCAAATATTAATTAATTAATAAACTAGTAATATAAAAAAATTGTTCATAAAAATATAAAGAAAAAACCAATCTAACCGCAACAAATGGGAGAAGCAAGAACAACAAATTAGAAAAAAGAAAGAAAATTTTAAAAAATGAGAAATAAAAATCTAAATATATAAAAGGGTTATTTTAGAATTATCAATAAAATAATAGAGATAAAAATGTCTATTTATATAAATTGATTTCCCCTCCTTGGAGGGAAAATTTTTTACACCCCAATTTGGCATGTAATGATTTTCCCTTCTATGAATAATTCCCCTTCAATTCCTTTTCCCTTAAAAATATTTGTAATTGCTAAATAACATAAAATCTCATTCTCCTTTAGTTCTCTTCCCTTCTACTTATTTTCACCCCATCCATGCATAGTGCTAAGTAAAAAATTAAATTTTTTTAAAATAATTTGTTTTCACAACATATTACACAATAGGGTAAAGGTGCATTTCGCCCCTTATGTTTTGCCCTAGGACTAGATATGCCATCTTTCTTTTTTTTTTGGTCCAAATATATTAGGTTAAAGCTCAAAACAAGTTTTTTGGCACCTCAAGCTGACATGGCAATAAACAGCAGTGAGGTCCGTTTAAATGAATGCATGATATGACATGTTTATTTGTCTATTTTGAATCTTCTCCATCTATGCTCACTTCTTCGCCATCAATTTTTTACTGTTTTCTCTCTTCTCCATTTATACTCACTTCTTCCCCATAATTTTTTACCGTTTCATAATTAAACAAAAAGCTTGAGCTTTTGTTCATCATCCTCAATCATACAAACAACACAAAGATATACCATTGCTACCTCATATACACCATGTGATAATTTCCATAAAGAGATAATAAGGAAAAAAAATAAAACAAATAAAAACAAAAAATATGTTGGCATGGAAGTAAAAAATATACTTTATTAGTAACAAAAAATATTATTAGTAATTAAAATTAATATACTTTATAAATTAAGAAATAATATAATGAATAAATTGAAATTAAATAAATAAAAATGAAAGAAAAGATAATAAATAACACACCAAAATTAAAATTATCTCTATCTTTATCTTAATTTTTTTTTAAAATCCGATAATTAAAATTAAAAGTACCTAAAGAAAATATAATTTATATTTTGTAAGTTTCTATGAACTTTTATTATGAAAATTAAATAGTAAAAATTACATATTTTAATAATAAAATATAGTTTTAAATACTTGGAAAGAGATAGAGTGAGAACAAGCTAACACCCATGTACAAACAATTGTTATATCACGGACTCCTATCCATATTGCAATAGAGACTAGGGTCATAACACAAGTGTGTGAAAGAATAAATCATGCCTATTTTTTTTTTCCTTCATCCAACAACATAACATAAATGGTCATGCTTTGGAAGAGGGGGCACTCTATGTTGGGCTTTCGTTTGGCTTCTCTTATTCTTGATTCTCTGCTTGAGCCTCTCCCTTGTAGCTTGACTTAATTCCACTATGGCACTAGAAAAGGCTTATGTCCCTTTCTTGAATAATTTTGACAAAAATCAAAATTTTGGGACAAATTATTTTAACTCGTAATTGGTCTCATGTCTTAGTTTACTGCTGCTCTGCTGTAATGTTCAAATTATGAGTTAAAGAGTAGAAGCAAAATAGAAAAACTTTTGAATTTTTTAATTATAATAAATAGAGTTTTATTTATATTTATATTTATATTTATATTTTTGGTTAAATAATATAGGTTAATTACTTAAATAATGTATATTTATAAGATAAAACATGTAGACTCATTACTTAAATAATGCATATTCATTAACCTTTATTTATAGATTCATTGAACCTGCAGGTAAAGATTAATGAACATATAAGTTTTTACTACATATTTATTAACATTAACCTACAACTTTATTCACATTCACCTGCAAATTCATTCACCTTCACCTACAGATTCACTTCACTCTTATTAAAAAATTAAAAAGTATTTTTTATTTATCAAAATGTTTTTCTTTTTATTTTATTAATTATAGTGGTTGAATTTAATTTTTTTATTTATGATTTTAGTCAAAATAGAATTTTTACTCTAAAAAAATTTATTTTATTTTTTTATTTTTTTAATTATAATAAATAAAGTTTTATTTGTATTTTTATTTTAGTTAAATATTGTAGATTCATTAGTTAAATAATATAGTTCCATAAGATAAAACATATAGGTTCATAAAATAAAAAAGATGGTTGTATAGTTTTCAAATCTCAATGACTTCTCATTTAGACCTTATGGTTTACTTTTGATATAAAGAAATTTTTAGAACTTGAATCATGGTTGAAATTGGAAGTTTGAATGCAAAGATTTCTATAGTTTTACTAACTTCATGTTGTTCTAGATTAGAGCTTTGGACATATCGGAATGTGCAAGAAGACATCTACTGATTATTAGTATAATATTTGATAAAATCAATATCTAAAATGTTTTCTACTTTATTTTACATATTTTTCTTGTGATTATACCAATTCTTTTATTAATTAAAATTTTTGAATTTAATTTTTTGTTCATGATTTAAGTTAAAATAAAATTTTATTCATTAAAAAATTATTTAATTTTTAATTTTTTAATTATAATAAATAGAGTTTTACTTGTATTTTCATTTTAATTAAATATTGTAATTCATTATTTAAATAATGTAGGTTCATAAGATAAAATATGTAGTGGGTTTGTATATGTCATCTCATGAGCTTGAACTAAAAAAAATTAGTTGATATTATAGATTCATTATTTAAATAATAAACAAATAGAGTGCATTTATATTTTGGAAAGCTTAGGATATACATTCATATTCATACACACACTAAACTATAGCAAATCATTCAAAAAGAAAAAAAAAATCAAATAATTCACTTTTAGTCTAATGACATTGAAAATAAATAAAGGGCTATTTTTTTTTTGCTATAAACATTAAGGGCAAAAATGCAACTTTGCCCTAAAAAAATAATATCAACACAGAGTAGGACAAATTCATCAATTGAAAAGCTATATTAAAATTAAAAAAAAAATTGGAGGCTTTAAGTTGTACAAACCACGGCTAGCTAGATACATTGATAACCCAACCTAAACATATACAACACCAAGTGAACTTTTCACATTAGCATTTTAAACCTAAATATTATACCCCAAAAGCTCAAAACGCAATGATAACAAGTTCAACCAAAACTAACATTTTGAAAAATCTATTGGCTTATTCTACCTCTATTTAACATTTTGAAAGCCAAATGTCACACCTAGAAACTCAAAAGTCAAAACACCAACATATAACAACTTTAACAATAACTGTCTATGTTTATCATAATATTTTGAGAAATAAATGTCACACCCGAAAACTCAAAACATAAAAAATTAACAACTTTAATAATAACTAATCTCGAAATTTAAATGGGTCTATCTCTAAATTTTGTACCATATTAATATGCAAACAAGAAGCAAAGAATCTTTTACTCATAATGTGATCAAGATAGGCATAAGTTATGAACAAAAAATTATGATGAAAAGCTCTAGAAGGACATATACCAATATCAAAAGCACACTTACTGATAAGTAGCCAGTGGAGTTGAGAGACATTTGGTTTATGGGTTTCTTGACATGGGTTTAGAGAGGAAGCTGATGGTCAGGGGTTATTATTGATGTGGGTTAGTGAGAAATGGGTTGATTGAATGTGAAAAGTGATATGATTTTGGGGGTTGAAGTGGCAGTGAAGTCTGCATTTTTTGAGAATTAAGAGTTGAGTAAAGATTTAGCATTAAAAACAAAGGGACATGAAATAAACGAGTAATGAAGGATATAAAAAAAGAATTGGAAGGAACCATGAAACCCACCACGTAATCTTCATTAATGATAAATTTTCCTACTTCTCCTACGTAGAAACCACTCATCTATATAGTTGCGTGAGCGAGGTCCACAAGCACCTATTCTAATTCATTCACAGTGACTAGTGGGAACTCATTGATGTTGATTGAGGTAGCCATTACTATCACCAGAAGCTGAATATATCATTGTGTTTATTGAGCTGAAATTGACAATAAAGCTGCCACTGCTATTGCTGCTATGCCACTGGAAAAGAAGTAATGGAAAGTGTTGGAGCTGAAGCACCCAGTTTCCTTTCCTTTGCTTCCCTTTCCCACCTTGCAACATTACCATTTTGTACGCAATGGGCATGGGTCTATCTGCACCCATAAACCCGCTCTAATTTTCTTTTTCTTGTCATTATTAATAAAGACATTACGAGTGATGCTAAATAAATAGAATCTAGCCAAATTTTTTTAGCTAAAAAGGGCATTACCATAATCTTAGGTTGAGTATAAGGGCTATTAATGGTAAACCATGGTAAATTACCAAAGTGCACTACCCATTGTGTCCTTTGTTAAAAAATTTAGTCATTCTGGATTTTAAATTTGAATTCACCTCATAGATAAAAATAATTGCTGGCTCTAAAAGGGATTTTCATCAGAGCACAACACCATATTAATATTTTATTTTGAATTTAGCTTGTTTTTTGTTATCAAACCAAATTTTCAAGCCATAAATCTATGGAGGTGAAGAGGAAGAAGATAAAGTATTATGTAGTTTTTAGAGGGACTCGACCTGGTATATACACTTCATAGGAAGAATGTTTAGCTTGTGTACTTGGGTTCAGTGGATGTTTGTTTCATTCATTCTCGACTATGGAAGAAGCAATATAAGCTTGGAATGTATATTTTGAGTTAAACTACGATAATGATAGAAATTCAATTAAATAAGAAATTTCAAACATGAATCTATTGGATTTTGAAATGGCGACGATGAAAAATAGCAATTTTTGCATGTTGATGAATAACGGAACCATCATGATTAAATCATTGCATAGTTGGAATTTATGTTATATTTGTTGGATTGTTTTAATATTCTTCTTTATAGGTGTAATTATTGGCAGACAATTACATTAAAAGTTGGTTTAAGTAATAGTTTTTGAATATGTAATGTTATTATGAAGGTTTAATGGAAAAAATATATGTCTATCGATATTTATTATCTTTAATATTTTCCAAGGTTTCATTTTTATACCCAATTCGTCTATTTAAATAGCCATAGATTAAATCCTTATAATTGACCCCTCTGATTAAATATGATAATTCATTGAGTATACATGAACATATTAAGAGGCAGATTAAAGATGATATCTGATTCTAAATTTACGAAAGCTCTTGTAATGGTTATGGAAAGAAGGCAATCAAATTAGTCCCTTATTAGCTTAGGCATTCTATTTAGGCTTTTAATCTCTGTTTGTTTTATTTCATATCTCTTTAAATTTTGAACATTTGAATGCTTAAACTCAGTTTGTTTTATTTTAATTCTTTTTCAACATTAATATATCTTATAAGTTTATTGTAGAATCCTTAACCAGGTTACTTGATATACTCACAAGCTTCAATATGTTACTTGATATACTCACAAGCTTCACCATGTTACTTGATATATGGTCACAAGCTTTATTAGAGACAGTGCTATAGCACTATCGGTCCATATACAACACTATAAAGCACTGCTCCAAAATGGTGTAGTTTCAAAATGATGGCATTGTTTGCATAGATGTGCCTTAGTGTCATTCAAGTTATGTATAACAACATTGTAAATTATCCCAATGGCTATAAAAGAATATTCTATTATTTAAAGTGTTTATTTAATTGAATATTTATCCATTAGCATTATGTTAAATATGTTTATTATTAAGAGTTGATAATATGAGTAACAAACTTATTTAGTACATATGCTATAAAATGTTCATAATCGTATAATTAATATTTGGGTAATATTAATTAGACTGTCACCTCTGTTTATTTTCCTTGATTAGTATATGATATTAATAGTGGGAGATAGTGAGTCTCATGCTGCTTGTATGAGATATCAAAATAGACATGTGGATACTCATATGATAGGTGGATCGAACATTGACGCTAGATATGTGATCGCATAGATATTCACTTATTGTCAATGATCATAATCTAGGTTATAATGGTGCATGTAGTCCTTTGACATGAGGTGACATGGTTATCCACATTTAAGTGGTTAAAGTTTATTATTGCTTACATACTTGTATTATTCATACATGGGTATATGGAATGTGGTGGCTCTAGTTAGTTAAAAGTAGGGAGTATTCGACCAAGATGGGATTCATTGCCTGGAGTGAATCGGGATAAGATCCTATGCTATCAAAGTCTTTTCTTGATGAAAGACTTCATATCAAGGACAAACATAATAGTCTGAAAGAGTTTCAGTGCTAGAAAGAGTTTTAAGTAGTTGTTGTGCTTTAATCAAGTGATAGAACTTGAGATGAGGTCATATGATATAGTTATTAGAGTTTGACTAATCCTTGACTCTAGGCTATATCAGGATATTCTAATGGAGGGATTTTATTGCACAATAATTATGACTAAAGGGTTCGTGTGAATTAATGAATACATTCATACTTAATTAGGTACTTGTGATATCGATGCTAGGGGTCACTCACAACTTATGAGAACTAAATGTTAATAATTGGGATTTTCACATTTAGACTTGAAAGGAGTTTTAAATAATATCAAGTGTTAATATTATCTTCTCGTTGTCAACTAGACATGAACCTAGTAAGTCACACCTATAAGGTTTTACCAAATCTCTTTGACTTAATCTAATTATTGATTAAAGAGTTTAATCAATTAATTAAGATTAATGAATTGGATTTTTGCTTAAGGCAATGATTCTAGCATATCATGAAATCTAATTTCAATGAAAGGTTTAATTATTAATTTATGCTTAATTAATATGAGAAATTAATTGGGACAATAAATTAATAATGTGTATATGTTATTTTCTTAATTACTTAGACTAATGGCCCAAGTGTCATGGACCTAAGCCCAAAAGTGTTTTGGACTAAAGATTAGACCAAGTAATTAACCAAGCCCACTTAATGCATTTAAGTCCATTTAGTTTATGAAATGGGTTTTAGGTCAAGAGTTGGTCCAATGGTTTAGCCCAACTCCATTAAGATATATATATTTGATTTTATTAAATCAAATATTAATAAAGATATTAATTGACAAGTGTAAGGCTAGGATGATGTAGAGAATGTGCATGAGATGTATTCTCTACATCCTTCTATTTTGGATTCTAGTGACTTACAAGTGGTTAATATATATCATAACTTGTGGCATATGGGTGATGTCATATTTCTCTGCAATTATCACTAGCCAAGTATATCTAAAAGGCAAAAAAGTAGATACTAATTAAGGTTGGTGAGGAGAAAAACGTGTAGACAAGTAAAGAAAAGAAAAAGATACACAACATATACTAAACTAAGAACTCTTGTAAGGTAAAAGGGCTAGCATCACAATGGGTCTTTATGAGAGAGGATTGTTGCTATCTTTTGAGCAAAGCAAGATTGAGATTTGGTCAAGCTTGGTGTTTCAAGCTAGAGGTCTCACATTTGGGAGACTCAAGGTTGATTCAAGAGTTGAATCAAAGGTGTACCAACCATTGTAGTAGATTTTATGGTATACATTAACCTTTGGATATTAGTAAGTTTTTCTTAAAACTTATAATTTCTTAAGTTGTTAATTTCTTGTAATTGTGTTGGTTTGCAATTTAGCTATGTGTTAAATGTAAATTGGATCCTTGGGTTTTGGAATTCTTGATGAGATTAAGGGTTGTGTTGATAAATTTTTAAAATTTACTCTAATTAGGATTTGATTCCTAATTGCACAATCGATTCATAATAGTAGTATCAAAGCTCCTTTTTGCACTTAACATATGCTATATTGATTGTTAATTGCAAGTGTTATGATTAATATTGATGTTGGTTGCAAGTGTTGTGGCTAAACATATATAATAATGGCTTTAAGTGTTGTGATTAATATTGATGTTGGTTGCAATCATCACGCCAATGTTGGAAACTAAAATGTCTTATTGTAAATGGTGTCATTTGTGAGTGTGACCTGGTTAGATTTGTAAACTGAGTAGGTCAGCGTGGTGGATTTGCTTGTACGTAATTATATGCATAATTCAGTCACGCTAATATTGGAAAATGAATCTTCTTATATTTATACAGTATCGTTTACGTAATATTAATTGAATATTTTGAACATTAAAAATAATCAATTTCCATATTCATACATTGTTGTATTATCAAGTGAAAAATAAGCTTTTTTTTTTTCCATTGACGCTATATTTATTTATGAATTTGCATTATTAAGTATACATTTTTTCGTTGGTGGATAAAAATTGCATCAACATATTTCAAAATTTCAATTTGATAAAGTACCATATATTGTTTTGATTTAATCACGATGGATTCCACATTAAGCTTATATTAATGTACTGAACAAACTTAATTAAAATTTGGCTAAGGAAAATAAAGTAAGAAATGATAGCATATATATTAAAAGACTACATGACCATCAAAGACATGATGATCATGTGGAGCATGCCACAGAAAGTTAAGGAATAACCCATATTTTGCTCCCTGCATTTTTATTTTTTTCTTAATTTACCCCCTCTACTTTTATTTGTATAGATTCAGTCCTCACACTTTTATTTTTATTCACATCAAACCCTTGTACTTTTATTATCCCCTTTAATACATATAATTCTAAAAATTTTAATCAATTATGTTGGAATTTAATTATTTATGTTTTTATTTTTAAAATAAAGATTATAAAAATACTATTAAGTGCCAAATACCTATATAAAAATTAATGTAAATTATATAATTATAATCTATTGGTTAACTAAAATTGTACCTAATATTATAAAAATAAAAACTTAAGCAAAACTCTACTAAATTTTAATTTAGTAGAATAAACTCAAATAAAATTTAGTAGAGTTTTGCTTATGTTTTTATTTTTATAATATTAGATAAACATTTTGTTAACCAATTAATTGCAATTATATAAATTATATTTAAATAAAATAGTATTTTTATAATGTTTATATTAAAAATAAGATTTAAGTAATTAAATTATAACATAGTTGATGAAAATATTTAAATATGCATTGAAGGGGTTAATCCTGCTAAAATAAAAGTAAAAGGACTAAATGTTCACAAAAATAAAAGTATAAGGGGTTAATGTGAAAAAATAAAAGTATAAGGAGTAAATCAAGAAAAAATAAAAGCATAATGACTCAATCTGTACAAATAAAAGTAAAGGGGGTAAATAAAAAAAATAAAAGTGTAGGGGGCAAAATATGAGTTATTTAGAAAGTTAAATAAACAGGAAAAAAAACCACCCATGAACAGTACACAACCTTCACCATGGACCAAACACAAAAGGAAACAAAGCACAAAACATAAATATTATGATAGTAAGTTGCATTTCTTCAATCTATTTCTTCGCTCATATGATAGTAAGTGATGATTTGGATGAAGTATTTGCTACTTCATAAAGCTGGGCGTTAAATTCTTTTTGGTGCTCTTACACCTTAGACTGCTCAAGTTCAAGGTAGAGGTCGTACACCTTAACCAAGGGATGTCGAATGAGGACCTCACTTTCTATCAAGAGATTACCCTAAGTATTTTGGTTTCTAGTTAAGTACACCTTAACCTCCTTACGTAGGTTATTGAGCTATTTTCGCACTGCTACATACAGTGCCTGAAGTGATTTCTAGGAAGGCAAAACCTCTAATTCACTTACTGGTGCACTGCTTACACATCTTGCCATTTTGAATAGTTGCTCCTTAAACTGATTTTTAATATTAATTGATAGTTGTATGTTTTAGAGTAGATGTTTTGCTTCCTTTTATAGTGATAGAAGTTGTATGTGTTAACCCTATTCTAGGGAAAATTATTTTGGCTGTAAAATATTATCGTTCTTTTATTTACCCATCTATGTAATTTGTGTGATTTTACATATTGTAAGTTAATATTATTTTTAATTTTTTAATTTATCATAATATGTATGTAATTTAATTATAGTTGCATGATTGAGCATATAAATCTATATCTTATTTATCAAAAGACAAAATTAACTTAGATGAATAAATCAGACTTCACCAATATTGAAGATATAATAACGAGTTAAGCTTTTTATTTTGGTCCTGCTTTAATTGCCAATGATATATTAACAAATTATTTGATATTAGTGTTTTTTTGTTAACTTTTTTAATTATAAATCACAGGTATAAGCAACTCAGGGACTTACAACACTTTAAGAGTTATTAAAGTTATGCATAGTAGTATATTAATGTATTGAAAATGTGAAGTGGAAAAGTATCATATAGTTAATTAAAACATAAGCATATCAATATTTAGCAACTACAAAAATAATGTCCATATTATAGTTATATATGAATATTCAAATGGAATCCATATTAAGAGATTTAAGTCTAGGCCATTCTGAGCAACAATCATCTCAAATCTAAGGTGCTTTATTAAATTTTGTTGTCCATTGTTTTGCCAAATCATGTTATTGAAGTAGCATCTTGCTACTAATCTCATATTGCTTCCTCACTAACTATTTCTGTTATTGAACTTCTTCAGCTCAGTGTAAAAGTTCACCGTCTTTGACCTCAATCTCAGCAATTTGTTTCTTTAAATTACTTATGTGCTCTTTATTTTTTTCATGATGTGTTTGGATTTCAGACAACTCTTTCGAATGTGCATCAACATATTCCTTTTAACCTTTAGTCTTGATAACTTGATGTTTCACATCTTCAATCTTAGCGTGTAGTTCATCAATGGTTTTTATCGCTTGAACAGAAGTCTGGTATGTTAAATCTATTTTTTGAAAATCTTTTTTAAGAGATTTAAGTTGATCTGGTGTTTTGGCAACAATGCATAGTAATAAAATTGATGATTTTATTGCGCGTAACTGTTGCGAACCAAAGGACAATAGATCATTTTGTAAAATGTATTTCAATTGATTTTTTGTTTTATTGATGTCTTCCTTTGTTAAAGATGATGGTTGAGGTGGAGCATTAATGTTGCCTTCTTCAAGGAAGTTGAAGTCCATAGTAGACAATGGATCCTTTGGTGAATCATGTGCACATGCTCTTTGAAACCACTCCATCTTATCACCTTGATAAGTACCAATGATATATAATTTTTTCTTTATAAGTGATATTGCAATAAAACATATATACACACCAATTTTAATCAACTTCACTACATAATACATGTATAATTGGTGAAGTTCTATCCATCTTTTTGGTAGAATCAGCAAGCAAACAATGAAAATATCCATCTTCAATTTCATTTGCCGTGGTATAATTACAAGGTTCTATCTCATATAAAGCTGATTGAGTAACAATGGTCACTTCAGTTATATTTTCATATGCACTATATTCTTTTAGATTTTTCTTATCTTTATTTGATACATCCAATGGATCACTTTGGGTATTAACAAACTTCCTTGTTTTAATTAGGCTACTTGACCTTCTAATTCTAGAATGTTTAGAGACTGGTTTTTTCAACCATAGCTTGATTAGTGGCCATTTGCTTTGATTTCTTTGTCTTTCGCATGCTAACACCCATATTTTTCTCCTTTTTAGTAGCAGCATTATCCTTGGTTTCCTTAGTCATTGTCTTTTTTCTTACTGGGAGAATGCTGAATGGGAATAATGATAACATCAATATATTTGCATTTGTACATATTTGAATGAAAGAACAATACAATAAAAAATTGTATCTACTAATCAATAAAAGGCAAACACTTGATAAAATTCTATCCATTATAGTTCCAATCAGATTACTATATCTGTCACTCCAAAAGGTGGTGAATCAATTAACATGCAGTTACGATGTTGGTGTTACACAACACTTCAGTTGATTCAAAGCCTGTGACCAATAATGACATGAATACACATAGTTGGCAGATTACTCAAACTTATATCCTATAATGAGGGATATAGTGCTTGATCAAGACCAAACTGTCTATCCTACATGTATGGATGATATGTTGCAGGAGACAATATGGGTCTGGTATGATTGAAAGTTAATGATCCATCACATACAAAAATCCTCCTACGTGTGAATGTGAAAAACAAAATCTTCTCAATCTCCTACTGATTTTCCTCTACATCTTTGTACCCAATGAACTCTAACCAAGGGTTCTTTAATTCTTCACCAGGAAAAATGAAAAGATCTTCTTTGGTCCTTAACTTCAAATAGTTGAAAAAAGACATAACATCTTCCTCGCTCATTGAACAAGTGCAACTGTAAAGTTGAATTCCAATTGGAAGACTAAAAGATGTTAGTTGGGCACTTCTAATTTCTTGAAAATATGCAAGTAGCCAAAGTTGAACCAACCACAGAGATCCTCTAAATTTTGATAATGGCTTGCAAGAATGGTAGTAGTTAAGGGATCTATAAGTAAGGCTAAGTAGTATTGATCTAAGAGCAAAAAGTTTCCCAGATGCCAAAGCTATAGCCAAATTAATTTATTCAATCATTAGCTTCCTAGAACTTATAAGTAGATTAAAAACTCGCATATTAGCACCTAAATGAACTTAACATATTCCTTGTCATTTAGATCACCCTTGAACTTAATTTTATATTGAATTAATGAGAGATATAATGAGCATTCAGTTGATGCAGTTATATACTTTATCAACTCAGGGTCATCTACATCTATTACACATGCTGCATCTACCCCAATCATCAGTAAACTAATTAGCACAAACACGTATTTAAGTGTAATCAATGCCAGTTCAAAGGGGAATATAAAAGAGTTTACACTTAGTGCCCAGAAACACATTGTAATATATAAAATATTTGACTGAAAGTGCTGTATGACTTTACTTATCTCATTAAGTTGGCTTATACCTAATGTTTTCACTTTTTAGCCAAAAGCATGACTTAACCTTGTAACCCATTTGATCCATGTATCATACGGCTTATGCCAAGACTTTATTATAGCCGTATCAAGTGGTAGAAGTAAATCTCCCCCTCACAGTAACTCATCTTTACTTTTAAGAGGAAAAGGTGACTGAATCGGTACATCTTTCATTTCTACATGTGGGGTTATAGATAGAAATTCAACTGGATTCACCATATATGGTATACAATCCTTGTATAATTTGTCAACATATACATTCAGGGAGATATACAATGAATAAATCAAATACATTATGATTTAAAATATATTAACAAGGTCATATTTGATTTCAATGATTGGTAGAAGCATATTTATTTTGATCCTTGAAAAGAATGTCTCCATATTGTCCTATACAAATAGAAAATCAAGTTACTAGAATCAAATACATATAAAAAACCAACATTTGTCATGTGTACCAGTTTTGTAGGATAGTCTTCTTGATCATCATTCTCCTCATTTGATATCTCCTTTGGAGTTTTTTTAGGCGTATATATGTTTGTAAGTTCACAATACCATGTGTATGATATTTAAAATTTCTCACAAGTTCACAATTACACAAAAGGATTACCTGCTCATCAATTGTATTAGTCGATTCCTCATTCTCGGTCACAATAAGTAGTATAGTAGCATTTTTTTTGGGACTTGTCAACATGGTGTCAATGGTGTGAGTCAAATGATGCTTAGTTAGGGGATAATAAAACCTAGACCTCCTAGACGCCCAATGAGATGTTGCTAAAGGCTTAAGCTTTGAAGGGTTTATCTCGATTAATGGCACGAATATACTCACCAGTATTGATGTTGTAATAGTTATCGACGTTTTCGATGTTGCAGTGTCTAGTAAGTCGATTGAAGGAACAACCTATAATGGATGTTGAAATTTGCTTCTATCTATTGCAGCTTTTATAGCTTTACTTTAAAAATTTGGGAATACCAAATGGATTGAACAACATGGATTGCAACCGTTCACCTAGATCTTTTTCTCCATTTTGATTTTGATTAGACGGGTTGGATATCATCCATTATTTAATATATAAACAAAAATGGGTATGACCACTTTAAATGACTAAATGGTGTTGCATATATAAGTGTAATTATATTACCAAATTGAAATATTATTACGTTAATTTATGGATTAATGGAATAATGTATGTATAATTGAATGTTGATTAACACCATTGTTAATATTCATTTATAACCTTCTTAGATTATGATTGGATTATATGCATACACATTTTAGTATAAATATTTCTAATCATGTATTTTGAAATATTTTATGTTATATTACAAATACAATGTAGCCCAATGTAATATTCTCTAACTTTTGTTATAATGTGTTATATCATTAGTCAATATATAATGTGTGATATATTTGATAGTCACCAGACCAATAGAAGCATTATATGCATAATGTACAATATCTCTAAAGATATATGTAATAGTCAACCTAATTATCTAATTAATGTAATAGTCAACCTAAATTATATTGAACACCATGTTAATTATATATGCATATGTAAAATCTAATGTCCATAATTACAACTAGCCCATTATGTGTCATATGCACATATACAGCATACAAATGTGTTATATGCATAATGACTGCTAAATTAGTATGTGGTATATCTACAAGTCAAACAAATTAAGAAGCCTCATAATATGTGCAATTGTATATAAAACATGGTTAAGGATATTAAAAAACATTGTAATTGTATAACATATTATTACACTCTTCTATTTTGACATCTAGTAGTACCAAATGTGTGATGGTAATATTAAACAACATCACTTTTAATGTGGTACATATAAAAGTCAACTAAATACCAACATATGAGCAATTGTATATAAAACTTGGGGAAGGATATGAATAAACATTTTCATTGTATATAACACTATAGTAGTATCATGTGTGTCAAAGTACTATATTAAACATTTTCATATAACACTATAGTAGTATCATGTGTGTCAAGGTACTATATTAATGTACATCACTTTTAATGTGGTATATATATACAAGTCAATTAATACTGATATATATATTTTTTCTTTTTTGAACAACTGAGAGGTTAATAGGGGAGTGGGGGGACCGAACCCACAACCTGACATTATAATGCCCTTTACTTGAGCCACTAGGCTAGAAAGGGATGAAATACTGACACATTAATATAATAAATTGTATATAAAACTTAGAAAAAATTGTATAACATACTACAGTAGTTCCTTATTTTTTCAATGCACTATTTCTTAAACTACACTTATATGTGTACTTTCACATGTACATGCATATATAGTTAACTTATAATTCCATATTAGTATGTTATACCATCATGTATATTGCAGTTGGTTATCATAGTTGCTGGTCCATAAACAATTGGTTACTTTATGAACTTTAGTAACAGTCATTATAATCATCAACCATTTATAATTGATCGATAATGATTCGATATATATCTTAACATTTGAAATGAAGCGAAAATGATGTGCCAATGGTTATGCATATTAGATTTGACTCTAATCATATTAATGAATCATGGAGTATTCTAATTATGTTAATAAATAAAAACTAATTAAACTCTAATTATATTAAATACTAATTATATTAATAACTCTAATAAAAATATAAATCTAATTTTATTAATCACTCAAATTATATTAAACTCTAATCATATTAAACTATAATTAATTATTATGAAATTCTAGTGGAATACTTTTAATCTAATTATAATAATAATAATCTAATTATATAAATTAATAATAAATAATATAAAATATCAAAACTACCAATGACATTGAAATTATAAAAAACATTGAAATTAATATAAAATCATGAAACGACGTCTTGATTTCAGTAGGACGTATTGATCTCAGTAGGGCATTATTCTATTATTTTTCACCCATTGGCAGATATATAGACCACAAGTCACTTAACAAAGGCATATTGAAATATTAACAACCTTCCTGAGATAAAAAAGACAAATACAAGAATATATTCACCATAGAGATGAAGCTTATACACCATTTCACCGAGTCCGGTAATGAACATTGCACAAACGGCGTAATGTATTCGATGCTACTGGAATAGTTTTATATTGATGTAGATGTCGATTCTTATAATTAGGCATAAGGGAATAATGGGGATATTGATATTTATATATGGGTCCTAAGCCTGTTGCATTATAACATATGCGCATTGCTACATGGATACCCTCAAATGGAAATGATTGAAGATGAAAGTTTAGAATTTTCATCGGCTGTTGATCAATGCCATGTCAATGTACTTGGGGCATTGACCCCTTAAGAGGTTTTGTACATTCATAAAGATTTCATGAACAACTGGTTCCATATGCACAATAGAAAGTTAAGCTCTTTGGATGAGTTAATGGCACACGAAGGAAGATTCCGAGCAAGGGCTTGGAGACTAGTCACAGAGAGTATGACAAAAAAAAGTGAATGCACAATGGGTGCATTAACAGAAAGGGTTGAAATGATACCGGAGGGAATATTGACAGATTGGAAAATAGTCTTCGCTAATTTTATATCTTATTTATATCGAAATAAATGTGGGTTCATTAAAGGAAAGTATATGGTAATTTATGCTGAAATGTTGTTTCAACAATGTTTAGGCAATGTCACAAAATTCCCTAGAATTTTTTTCATAAGCTTATAATTTGGTTCATGCATAGTATTGCTCTATTTCCATATTGGCTATTGAGGGAGGTTTCTGGCCGATTTGTCCTGAATTTGTTGCATATTTTTGGAAAATAATTATTGACCATTTGCATAATCAAACTCTTAATTTTGGACTTTGGAAAACATTTTTGATACTAATGATTTTAACTAAGTGTGTAGGAAATTATATACCAAAAGTATACATTTTGGATACATAGTGATTTTTCGAGCAAATTCAACCTTTGAGATTCAAGAAGGCTTTTGACATCATTAGAACTCTATAATGAGAAAATGATCATCTTAAATTTTGAATTAGATATCTTAAGCTTTCTGAATTGAGTTTACTTGTCAAAATCTGAGCTCATTTGGGTATGCAAATCTTCAATCAAAGGTAGCCCATGAAGCTTGCATTTTAGGTTTCATAACTCTTAGTATTTCAGCAATATCTTGAACTACATATGTCAAATTGAAATTATTCGAAGTTCTATGGAAATCTAAGACAATTATCTATAACTTTCATGAAGATAGTTAAGGCTAATTCAATCATCTTTAGTCTCGAAAAGTCATGATGCTGACTAGGACCAAAGTAGTCTTGATCAGGACCAAGGAAGGAGCAAAAATTCATCATTTGGGCATTACTAATCCCAAACACATGTCCCAATTAGGAAATTTCTTGGGATCAGAGCATTTTAAACTAAAATGGCTATTTTTTGAATGTCCCGATCGGGAAGTGACAAAATGCAGCCTAAAATTCCAAATTTTCATTCACATGATCTTAGATTTAGTTAGGAACAAAATCATTATTTCTAACAGCTATAATTGAATTGCTCAAGTATAAATATGACCTCTGAAGATTGTTTTGGTGTTACGAAACTTGCTCATTCATTTTATACATCAAGCATTCAATTAAAGCTCTCAAAACTCTTCCAAAATTCATTTTCTTTGTATAAACTATTGTGAGAGTTGGTGAGTGATTAGAATAGACATTGTTATTCTTCTATTTTCTGGGTTTAGAAAATGGGAAGTGAGATTCTATTCTAAAGGAATTGATTTGAGTGTTTAGCCATTAAAACACTTAAGAATTTAGTTTTAGTGTGAGCCTTAAAAACACTTGTGAATTGGTTTTTGAGTGAGCCTTGAAAACTCAAGTTGTAAGGTTGAGCCATAAAACTCTTGTGTAATCTTAATCTTATGAATAAGATTATGGGTGATTGAAAATCCTAACTTGAGGATAAGTTAGGTGGAGACGTAGTATTGTTGTTGAATTTGAACTCCTTAAATCGTTATGTTCTTCATTCTTCCTTCTCAACTTCCATTCAATTCTTGCAAAGAATTATTTTAATTTCTCATTTTTATTTGATAGTGTAGACAATGGGGTTTAGCGCATGTCCAAGATTTTAGCAATTGTGACACTAATTAGGCTTAGGACCTTAGGGAACACACTGCTATGCCACAAAGTCATAGCTGGAGAAAAGGAATCGCCACCTAGGGTAATAACTGGGACAATTTGATTGCTGGTACTCGATTTTCTAAAAGAAATTTAGCAACACAACTAGGAGATTCTGGGAACGAAAAACTAACTTCTCTTAGTCTCGTGTTCATTTAGAATTACTTTACAAATTATTACTTCATTCTCTAATTACATGCAATTTTATTAAACCCTATTTGAACATTCATTTAACCTTAAGGCGTCTAGTAAATAAAGTCACACATAAAAAATGCATTCAAGCGTATCATCCCTAAGTATAAACTAGGTTAATTTTATTGAAAGTTAGCTAGATTTATATTTTTTATTTACAAATGAAATCGACTAAAGGTGGGCCTATATTTTGATTAGTGAGCTGAAGTCTATTGATTTTAATTATCTAAAGGTGGGCCTAAATCTATAAGTTTTAAAGAAATTGGATTTTATAAGTGGGCCTAGTCTAAGTTGATTTTATTTTAAGTGAAATATGGGCCTAATTCTATTTATTTTAAAGGAAATGAAATTAAATGGGCTAAGTTAAGTCTAAATTAATTTTAGTTAAAAAATGAGCCTAAGTCTAAATTAACCTAATAGGCCTAAATTTATTTTAATTAGTTAGTTAACCCAAATCATTTATAAACCTATTTAAAGTGAATTGGACCTAATAGTGGGCTTGGGGCACAAAGAATTAAAAGACCAAAAAAATAAAACTCAAATAAAAAAATCATAACTAAATCAGATCAAACACAAAATTTATATGATTTTCTAAAAAAAACCTAAATCAATTACATGCAAACCCTAATTTACTATTGCCACCATTAATTTTAATTGATTTTTACCTAGCGAAACCCTAATTACTAATCAATTTTAGTGTAGAGAATTTAGAATTCCACTATTTTTTCACTATTGGGGCTATTACAACCTACAGTATAGAGAATTAAAAGAAAATTTAATGACAACCCATAAGCAATAAATGAACAAATAACACAGAGAAATAAAAAAAAATCCTAAATTCTACGGGGTTTTACAAGTTTTGATCCATGACATTCCATGGATTTTTCAAGATTACTATTTAAATACTGCAACGTAACCAATCCTTATTCCTAGAGCACCAAAGAGCAAAAGCCAAAAAAAGACAAAAGAACAAAATTTAATCAGTAATCAACTCAATAATTAAAATAAAGAGATTAAATTAAAAGAAAAGAAGAAGCAAAGTAGTGAAAAAGATGTTGTTCAGATGCAGTTAGATGACCCCTCAGACTGTGATTTTCACTGTTTAGAATTGACTCTACTGCTAACCTTTTGAGTGATCACAGGAGAGGCTATTTTTTTCAAAATAAAAAATCAGGATAAAAGGATATTACACATATTGTACATGGAAAATATTAACATTAGTAATAGAAAAACACTGAAAAAAAGATCAAATATATTGAAAAACAGAAAAAATGCTCCATAATGCCGATTGACATTTGGCAAATGCTAATCGGCATTTGCTTATACTGTCCCAAAAAATTTAAAAAATTTTAAAAAAACTTCTAAAATCTAGATTTTGCAATTAAGTCTAAAAAACACTACAACTTAGTACTTGAAATCTCAAATTTAAACACTAGAGATTAATTTCTTAATTAATTTTTCATTATAGGGGCTTTTGTCACACTATGCACAATTGCATCATGAAATTGGGTGTTTACAGTTGCCCCCTTTGTCGTTGTTTGTTTGAAAAATTACGGTAAAGCAGTAGAAGCACACAGTTTTAAAGGAAATAATTAGGATACCTAGTTATATCCTAATTGACAGATTAATGCTTAAATTGCTGTGCAATTTTAAGCGAATGTAATGTTTAGCAAGTTTCACTATATTTTTGCAAAATATCTAGTGAACTTTATGCAAATGAATTTTGCTATATTATGTGAGGGACATTTATCGTTTTGCAAACATGAAGAAGTGCTATAGTTCCTGTGGAACGTCTAATAAGAATACCATAACTATTGTGTAGTGTCTAGCGAATTGCACTATATTCCCTTTAGGACGTCTAGTGATAATGAAATTTCATTATGTTCCCTGTGGGACATTTATTGATGTACATTATATTCCATATGGGACGTCTATAGACACCCAATTTCAGGATGATGAGTTATGGATGCAACAGTGGACTCCAATGATGAAAATATCATAAATAGGTCCTCAATACTTGATGTTAGAAGCCTCAAAAGTCTAGATGCATTTTTCAAAGAAAGGGTTTAATTTTTTTAAGGACTGAATTGTAATACTTTTTAAGGACCTAATTGTATTATTCTGATAAGAAATCTACAATTTCGATCGGGTCCCGCACTATTTTTCCAATTTTTTTTATTTTTGAAAATATGTTTCCTAAATTTTGATTGGTTAAAAATTTTCAAAAATTTATTTTCAAGATTTTCATTAAATAAAGTCCTTTTAAAACATGAACTCTTAAGTACGTAGGATTAGGTTTTTTTGGCTTTTTTTGGCTTTTTTTCTTTATAAGGATGGTTTAGGCTTTTGGAGGAAGGGTGCTCTCTTTTTAGACTATCTCTCTTTTGGCTTAAAGTTCTCTCCATATTTTTCTTTGAGGCATTATGTATAATATTTTTCTTTAGATTTTCTTTTTTTTTTGAGGCAAAAGCAATAGACTTTTGAAGAGAGGACATCAAGTTTTGAAGATTCATTAAAAGCAACAGTGATTAATAATACTCTGAGGAGCTAATCAATATTGCATCCATTCATTCATCCCTTTTTCTACTCTTTTCTTTTATTTTTATTTGATTATTTAGTTTGATTTTAATTTTATTTAATTTTTATTTTTATTTTATTTAAGCTCTAATCATTGTTTATTTTTGTGCTTATGTTGGTGAATATGAAGGAAAACACATGATAATTATACTTGGAGAATCAAATCCATAAGAGGTTCATGGAATGCCATAGATAAGACCTTGTAGAGATATAGTTTCTAAGGTTTTTTTTGTTATCGTTTTATTTTATTGCTTTATTTTATTTATGTTTTGGGGTGTATTAATTATTTTTATTATTTTCAATAGATTACTGTAATAGCCCCAATGGTGGGAATAGTGGAATTATGTGTGTGATTGCTTGTTTATTTTAATTAATTGGTTAATAAAATTAGGGTTTCAATTGGGTAATTAATTAAAATCAATGGTGGGGGTAGATTAATTTAGGTTGCATGTTAATGAAAATTAATCTTTTTTAGAAGGAATTAATTTAATTGTTTTAATATGTTTTATGTGTTTTGGGCTTGTTTATTTATTTTTATGTGTTTTGGGCCTTAAACCCATATTTGATTCTAATCCACCCATTTAAATTAAGATTAGGTTTAATTAATTAAAATGCATTTTAGGCCCATAATTAATTAGATTTAGGGTAGAGATAATTTAGGCCCATTTAGTTAATTAGAGATAGGTCCACTTAATTTAATTTCATTAATTTAGACTTAGCCCACTTAATTTAAGCCTTTTTCATAATTTGTAGATTTAAGATCATTTTATTATTAAAACATGTAGAATTAGGCCCACTAATTTAAATACCTCTATAATTTGTAGATTTAGACTCATTTTTAGAATTAAAATAGATAGACTTAGGTTCATTTAATTAAAATTAAAAGGAATTAGTCTTTAGGTTCACTTATTAAAACATGTAGATTTAGTTCTTTTAATTAAAATTAATGTATATTAGACTAACTTAGGGATTATATGTTTTAATGAATGCATTATTTACTTGTATTTTCATAACTAGTTTGCCTTAGAGTTAATTGCTAAAATAAGGGTTTATATGAAATTGCATGTAAATAAAGGATAATATAGTAATTCATAAAGTAATTCTAAATGAACACAAGATTGAAAGAAGTTGGTATTCCGTATCCAGAATCTATTGGTTGTTGTGCTAGCTTTCTTTTAGGGAATCGAGTACCACCTTTTTGATTTGTCCCAATTATTATGCTAGGTGGCGACTCCTCATCTCCACGCCATTTCTTTGTGACAATGGTTAGTGTGTTCTCTAGAGCCCTGAGCTCAAACAGTTTCACGATTGTTAAAATCTTGGACACGCGCTAAACCTTGCTGTCTACAATGTCTAGTGATGTACACTATATTCCTTATGGGATGTTTAGCGATGTACACTATATTCCCTGTGGGAAGTCTAGTGAAAATGAGTTTCGTTATATTCCCTGTGGGACGTCTAATGATGGTTTTTGAAAAAATGATGTAACTGCAATGTAGCTACTAGCAAAAGTGCAACTTTAAAATTTGCTATAGATCTTGCGGAACGTCTAGCAAATTACGAATTTAGCAACTTATGTCATAACTGCTATGCAGCATATAATAAAGTGAAGGTTATGACTAATGTGCAGTACATAACATAATCATGTGTAACATATGAATTTAAAATCTTTTGATTGAAATAATGCATGTAAAATGCAAAAATTGAATTTTGTATTTACAATCTGTATTCTGTACTTGACTGAGGATCCATAATAAATACAAATGAATGTATGCTATTAATGATTAGTGATGTGGATTTTGATGAATTAATTAGGAAGTAGTTCCTAATTAAAATGCAATTATGGACTGGATTGCAAAGAAATAACTTGAATTTAAATGCAAGCATATCTAAGGGACTAAAATGGACATTTTCCATTTTATTTATTACTTCCCTTTTTTTTTGCATATCTCATTCATTCCTCATTTTATTTTATTTCCTTGCATTAATTTTGATTTCTTGATTTCTTGATCATCTAACGTCCGATCTACAATCTGTCAGATCTTATGGTTGACCCACAATACAGAGTATGTAGGAGAGTAGACATTTCAGTAGATCCAACTATTCAACCTCTCCGTTTTCCTCAAAACAACCTCAAACTTCAAGAAGGCTCATCTATTCTTCCTTTGACTTACTTACACCTCCATAGGTGTACAGATGTTGGTAATGAGGTAACATTTCATCATTTCTGCTTATTCCTATAAAAAAGAACTATTTGTAAGGCTAGTAGTCATAATAAATTTTAGAATGCAAACAAGTATGCACATTATTCAAATTAGATTAGAAATTGAGAAAAGACATACATGAAAATTCTTGTCACATAGTATTTTGGCTCTGGGTATACTGTATGACTGATCAAATACGTGAAAAACAATATCAAAAGGTTAAAATTTGGTCTATATGCAAAGTTAGATCAATATTTGCTCAAATGCCAATCGACTTTGGCTAATGCCGATCGACATTAGGCAAAAGTTGATAGGCTTTTCCAATTTTTTAATTTTTTTAATTAATTAATATGTCAATTAATTAATTAATTCAATTTTGTTTATTTATTTATTTTGTTTTCTGAATCCTTGTATTTTATCCAACCAGCGATGAAATTCACAGGCTGTGTTAACATAGCTCGAGAATTGTTTCATGAGCTACTAGATAACGTAGCACAGCTGATATGGGCTTCTGGGTTCAAACATTTCATTGTTGTGCTTCCTTCAGCTTAAGACAAGTCTAATCATTATTCTTTATTTATTCTTATTGAGTGGTGGATGGACACTACCCATACTTTCTACACTCGTGTGGGCGAGTTAACTGTTTTGCCTATGAGTTTTTTCGCGATCATTGGGATTGCTTTTAGAGGGACTTCCATTTCCTTCAATATCAGTTTTTGCAGTCTCCCTGAGCATGAGAGGAGTCAGTATGTGCAAGATTTGATTGGGTTTACTCCGATGTGGAAGAATAAGAAGAATGTTCTCCTTTCATTATTAGTTGAGGGATTCAGACGCCTTCCTACCACCACTCGTCATCAAATTGCTTATAGGGCAAAGTATCTTCTTTTGATACTATTGGGTACGACCCTCTTTTGCGAGACTGGTCATGAGGTTAGTATTGCTTTGCTTGCCCAACTCTGTGACTTGGGTTGGGTTGCCACATTTGATTAGGGATCTGCTACACTTGCTTATCTTTATTATAGACTAGACACTGTCTGTAAAGGTGCTGTCACGATGTGTGGCTTTTGTCATGTCTTGCATGTACATCATCTTTTCTCTACTTGTCACCATCCTTACTTTTTGTATGACTTGCTAACTTATTTATTTTTCTCTTTCAAATATGGAGTATAGAGATAGGGTTGATCAGAGGCTTTGATGCTATCAGTTATGACAAGAGTCTTCCTCTGATGCAGAGATGGGGCTCTTCCTATTTAGCTGAACACTGTCGAGTTGTACCTGGTAAAAAGTAAATTCATTAGTACTTCATCATTTAATAAAAATAAAAATTAATTAACATGATTTTGCAAATTAATTCTAATTGGTTAGCGGGAGTTGATAATGTCCAGATATATGACTTTATGGTTTGTACAGTACAACTTGAGTCTTTGAGGGTTCTACTTCCTAGATATGGGAGCGAGTGCATCGCTGGTCTTCTAGACCTTCCCGATGTCTTATTCTATCTAATTTCCCTTCTTCTATGTTGTGCAGTTCTCATCTGACAGGTTCAAAGCTAACAGAGGAACTTCAGGGATATGATGCTCAGACCTTCCTCAACCGATCACGACATTACCAGTAGTTCATTCATGAGCATCTCTTAAAGCATATTCCTATTAACTCGGCTGAGGTAATTTCTGATCATTTCTTCTATTTTTTAGAATTCATGCTTCATTCATTCTTTATTCTTGGCTTAAGAAGATTGGCTCTCCGGTTGATGAGGTGATAGAGGGAGAGACTGAGACTACTCAGGGGACTGAGACTGCTCAGGGGACTAAGACCATTCCTGAGTCTAAGATTGTTCTTGTTACTGATATTGCTCCTGATTCTAAGGGTCATAGGTTTAGACCTAGCCATGCACATTCTGCTTAGCATATTGGGACTAGTCACGATGAGGCCTTTACTAGTGTTACCCTTGGTAATGTTTCTCTCCCAGATAGGTCCATGTTCTACTAGGCTCCTACTGTTTAGACTTTAGTTGAGCATCTTATGCATTTTAGTCATGCTCAACTTTTTATCTTTTCTCCAGCAGGTGCTTCTCATGTGAGTCCTTTTGACTTATTCCCTACATGATCTATACACTTAACACTAATTTTAGTAAATTTACAAAACTGGTTTCTCAGACATAAGTAGGGTACTTGCATGGACTCGCCTCATCTCACAGGTTATCCACTATGTAGGTTACAGATAGTTGGAGGGTAGGTATATATATTGGGAGTGCAAATGAATGCATGTTGTGTATGAAATGCACATGACCTGTTACTTCCTATATGTACAAAGCTACTCTAGTGATTTGGAGTGTGAGATCGAGATGCTTCACCGATAACTTGTAGATTTAGGCATTGATCCTCATAGTGCTGGGACTTCATCTGTTAGACCTTCAGACACCTTTCATTGAGATGATCCTACCAAAGGATGGAGCTCATGGCTAGATTATGGAGCTCAGGATGTTTGATCTAGGCTATCTTTACTTTTGACTTCTATTTGTATTAGACTATTTTTGTCATATTATTGTGTTATGAATCTTGTACTATTTGTATGCACTGTGTTGAACTGATCTCAGACTTTGATACGTGGACTTAAGTAGAGTAAAGGTTTTTTTTTTAACTTTAACTTTTGCCTAAGCCACCCTCTCGGGTTTTTGACTTAGCAGGCTTACGTTTTGTTTTATTTATTTTTGTATTTTCTAGATTTAGTTACAGGAGAAGTTAAGCTTCCTTGCTATTTTTTTATAATCAAGCTACAGAGCCACCAGGATTTTAAGCTTTGCATGATGAGTCATAAGAGAAGAAACATAGACATCACTAGGAAATGGTGTCATAGAGCTGATTTTAAGCTTTCATGTTCTGTTTTCCTTTCTAGTACTTATGAATTTTAAATAAGATAGAACATGTAATGTTAAAACAGAAATTAAATTTCAAGAGGATTCGTTAATTAGGGTCAAAATGAGTACATTTATTACATCACCTGATATAACTCCTGTTATCAACTAGTCCTTTCAGATTTTCTAGCTAAATATTTTTCTCTCTCATTTATTTACCCTAATTTTTTCCTGACTAGCCCTTTATGGGTTTTCTAGCTAGCAGGACCATTTCTTTTATTTTTATTCCCTAATTTTTTCCTGCTAGCCCTTTTCAAGTTTGTTGAACAGTGGGAATGTCCTAACTTTTACCTAACTAGCCTTTTCAGGTTTTCTAATTAGCGAACTTTATTTTCTTTATATTACTTTTATTCATTTTTATAGGTAGTATTTATTGAGGCGATCCAGGTTAACAGGCTCCATGAATTCATTTCCTTATAGATCAAATATCTTCACAGCTCCTTTAAGAAAAATTGATTTAACTAAATATGGTCCTTCCCAGTTTGGTCTGAATTTTCCTCTTGGATCAAATACCACTGCTCTGGACTATTTTAGCACCATGTCCCCAACTTTTATCTTTCCAGGCTTAACCTTTTTGTTGAATGATCTTGCTATTCTCCTCTAATATATTTAAGTATGAAATAAAGCATTCATCCTTTTCTCATTTAGAGATACAAGGTGATCATATCTCTTTTATGCCCATTCATTCTCAGGAGTTTTAGCTTCCATGACAACTCTTAAGTATTTGATCTTTGTTTCTATTGGTAAGACTGCTTCACAACCATATACTAAGGGGAATGGAGTTTGGCCTATGGCTATTCTAGCTGTAGTCCTATATCCCCATAAAGTGAAAGGAAGAAACTCATACTAATCTTTGTAAGTCTTGACCATTTCAGAGAGGATTTTCTTAACATTTTTGTTAGCTGCTTCTACTGCTCCATTGGCTTGAGGATGATATGGTGAAGACTTATGATGTTCAATCCTATACTTCTATAACAATTTAACTATTTCTGCCTAAAATTAGATGCCATTATTTGTCATAATGTGATGTGGAACCTTATACCTACATATAAGGCTTTTCTTAATAAATCGTGCCATTTGTTTTGCTTTTAAGGCATTGAAGGATTTGGCCTCTACCCATTTAGAGAAGTAATTTATTGCCACGACTATGTACTTATGCCCATTCGACGCTGTTGGCCTTATTTCTCCTATAATGTCAATTCCTTATACTGCAAAGGGCCAAGGTGATGATAAGCTATTTAGCACCGTAGGAGGTAAGTGGTTAAGATTTCCATGAATCTAGCACTGATGACACTGTCTCACTATTCTGATGCAATCCGTTTCCATACTCATCTAATAATACCCTTCCCTGAGTACCTTCTTTGCTAAGATCATTTCGTTTATGTGAGAACCATAAACTCATGCATGAATTTCTTTCATTACCTCTTTAGCTGCATTCCATTCAGCATTCTTTTATATAATACTCCACCATGTCTTGTATAGTTACGTGTAAGAACACAAAGAGCATACCTCTCTATTGAGGTTGCTTCATGAGGCTACTTTATTTTTTTGATAAACCTTTGAATATCATAAAACCATGGCTTCTCTTCAAGCCTTATTTTAACACTCATAATCTACTCTCCCCCATAAAATGGAGCTCTTGATTTCATAATTACTAAAGGCTTCATAGTTAATCCTATCGCACTATCCCACATTGAGGAGAGTGTTGCCAATGCATTTGCCATTTGATTGTCGTCTCTTGACAAATGGATAAAGAGACATTTATTGAAGTTCTTCGCTAAAAGCTTTTAAATAGTAGATGTAGGGTTTTAGCTTTTCTTCTTTCACTTCCCATTCTTCATTAGCCTAGCTAACAACCAACATTGAATCCCCATAAACTAGCAATTCCTTTGCCCCAACTGCTAGAGCTGCTTCAATTCCATAGATGCATGCTTCATACTTGGACATATTATTTGTCACCTTGAAATCTAATTTCTTGGCCATCTATATGGTTTCTCCTTCTGGCATAACAAGAATGACTCATAATCCAGCTCCTTTGTTGTTTATAACCTTATCAAAGTAGAGCTTCCACTCCTGATGCTTTATGACTGCCAAGTTCTCATTCGAAAACTCTAAGTTCCACTATTCATCACCTTCGATCGCATTCTGAGCTAGGAATTATGCTACTGCCCTTCCCTTCATGACTTTTATGGTGATGTACTCTATATCAAACTTAGTTAGGAGTACTAGCCATCGAGACATCCTTCCAATTAAAGCAGGCACCTGAAATAAGTACCTTAAGGGATCTATCTTTGAAATAGCTTGAACCTTATAGGACTGGAAGTAATGCCTTAATTTCCTTGTTGCCCATATCATGATCGAACATGCCTTTTCTACCAAGTCATACTTTTCCTCATATGGTAGGAATTTCTTACTAAGATAATACACTGCATGGTCTATCTCCTCTGATCCTTCTTGTGCTAGCATTGCCCCTATTTCATTATCCTCTAAGGCCAAGTACATGATCAATGACTTACCTTGTCTCGATGGGTTCAATACAAGTGGATTGGTGAGATATTCTTTAATCATGTTAAAGGCCTTCTGACAATCATCGTTCCACTTTACTAGTTAGTTTTTCCTCAGGAGTTTAAAGATAGGGTCACAAATATTAGTAACCTTTATGATAAACTTACTAATATACTACAACTTACCAATAAACCCTCTTACTTCTTTTTCTATCTTTGGTGTCAGCAATGCACTTCTTGGTTTGAGCCTCAGAGTGTATCTCTTAATTTGAGTTAAGAACTTATCTAGAGCTTCAAAGTGACCCTCTTTTGTTTCTGACTTGACCATCATATCATCCATGTATACCTTCACTTCCTTATGCATCATGTCATGGAAAAGAGCGGTGGTTTCCCTTTGATATGTTGCACATGCATTTTTCAACCTGAAAGGCATAACCTTGTAGCAATATATTGTTAGTGATATGCACTAGGTCAATCGTGTATGACCATGGTTTGACTTTATCATTTTATTTAATAAAGAGGCATTTTTCATTATCATTTTGTGTTATGATAATTATTTGAATAGTCAATTCTTACTAAGGTCATCAAATATATGACTTGATAGTAAAACCATTAGATTAAATATGAGTTCTATTCAAATTATCCCTAGTCATAATAATATGTTATTGCTAGTATGATGTTGATTGATGATTATGTTTTACTGATCATGAATATGAGATATTAAGTCAACTCATAGGTACTTATTTGGGAAATAATGTACTAGATTGACCCATCATGAGAATACTACATAGATAATTATTATAAGTAATTCTCATAATAATAATATTGATTTAGTCCATTAACCTTGAAATCATCATGGATTTCTACATAACTATTATATATTTTGACACAATTTAACATTGTCTTTAACAGGATGATTAAACAGATTATTGTTGGATATGAAATGAGTTATGTGAGGAATGTGAGTGATTGAGAAGGAATTTTTCCCTCATTTAATCTGTGTAAGATATTTATGGCCATGTTCAAGTGAATTGATAAAGAGTTATAATTCTCAGTCTACTTAAAGTTAAAAAATAATATGATTGAATTATATAAGGATAATAGAAACTATGCCTTATATTCAATCAAGATATCATATGACAAAGGGATTAAAATATTTATTATAAATTAGGTTATGTCGGATTATTGACTTCACATGACTTGGGTAGTCAAAACGTCTTACTAGAGGCCACTTATGACTTGTAGGCCTAAATAGAGATTTAAGGCCCACTGCCAATGTCATGTAAACCCACAAGGTCACACATTTAAAATAGGCCCAAAAACGGATATGGGTTTGAGAAGCCTAAATGTGCTTTGTGAAAATAAATAAATAGTTTATTTATTTAAGGTAAAGGTTATCTTAAATAAATAGAATATTATTTTTGATTTAATTTTAAATAAAATTTAAATCATAATAATTGAGAAATTACCAAAAAGTTGTTTTGGTAAGTGAAAGCCTAATTAGAGGTTTATAAATATATTAGATTCTCTAGGGTTTCACCAACTTAATCATTAGCTACCAAATATTTATTTTTCTCCTCTTAGAAAAACTAAAACACATAGTGTTTTTATTCTTGATTTATGGGAAATCAAGAGAAGTGCTAGCACACAAAGTTTTCATTTTAATCAAGGGCTATTCGTGTAGATGCTTATGGAGGACGGATTCTTTTGGTGACGTCTTGATCTGAACTACCAAAATCAAAAGCTCAAGGTAAGGTGTCACCAGAGTGAACCTCCTCTCTGCCTTCCAGAAATCTTGCCTTTTCTGCATTTGTGGTAAGATTTGAAAAACCTAGTTTTAAATCAATTAATTGAATTACTTGGATCTGGGTTAGGGTTTCTAATTAAAAGTTTTAATTTCCGTTGTGTTTTTGAATAAAAAAATCTAACATATGTCCCTCATTCTGTGATGAAAACTATCTTGATCTTATCCATAATTGCCATCATTATCTGGTGATACCTAAAGAACCCATCCATGAAGGAGTACATCGCACTTGACACCACACTATCCACTATTACATTGATGTGAGGTAAATGGAAGTCATCCTTCATACATGCTTTGTTTAGATCCCTAAAATCAACACATATACATACCTTACCATCTTTCTTGGGTACCGACACTATGTTTGCTAATGATTGAGGATAATCTACTACTTCAAGAAAGTTAGCCTAGATTTGTTTAACAATTTCCTCTCTTATCTTTTTAGTACACTCTGGTCTTAGCCTGCGTATTTTTTGTTTGACAACTTTAATTTCTAGATAAGTGGGAATGTGATGCTTTGTAATTTCCCTATCTAAACCTGTCATATCCTCATAAGCCTAAGAAAATACTACCTTTCTTTTTGTCAATATTTTCTCAAATTTTCCCTCTCTTTAAGAGTTACATCATGTGATATAGATATGTTCTTTGGATTATCATTTATGCCCATGTTAAATGAATTAAATTAAATTGAATTAATGTCAAACATGCATGAATGATCAAAGTTATAATGCATAGAACTATCAGGTTGCACATTAAACAAGTAAGCAAAACCAACATTTATATCGTTGACCACGAAAAAAATAGAGTTTTCATCCTCAAACAGACCAGACATTATTACATCAGTTTCATTATAAAAAAAATCAATAAATCTATCACTAATGATAATGGCTAAATCCTTAGGTGGCTCCTCTTCAGGTGGTAGATACAGCAGCTCTTTGACAATAACATTGCTTATCCTCTTAGCTGTCAGCTTTATCACTTCTTTTTTGTTGTCTTTTACCAAGTTCTCCATAATCTGCTCCTTGAAGATCTCAAATCAGGAACATCTCTACCAGCAACATTAATTATTTCCTTAGCTCCTAAATAGTAGTTGCCTTCCCCTGGCCTAATGAAATTCTCACTTATCTGCCCAATTTTCTTTGAGACCTTCCTTTGTCTAGCATTAAACCTCTTTTTGGCTCCTCTGCTTATCAACTTTGTTTCTTCAACATAACCTAAAAAAGTTGTGTAGCCTTGAATTTTGAACTCTGGGAGATTGGGGTTTCCTTGCTCATTCTTCCCCAACCTCTGCCCAAGTTGGTAATTCATACTTTCCATCATTTTTGCTACTCTCAGAACCATTTCAGTTCCATCAAATATCCTAGTAATCTAGAAACCAGGGGGTGCATACATTTGCTTCTGTTTATCTAATATGGCTGCCATAACAATATTAGTCTCAACTTTTATAGTCATAACCTATCCTTCATGAGGGAATTTTATCTTTTGATGCACAGTTAAGCATACCCCTCCCAAAGCATGGAACCATGGTCTTCCCAATAATAAGGCATAAGTAATTGGAATATCCAATATAGTAAACTCAATAGTTGATTCCACAAGTCCTATTTTAACTAGAGCTTGGAATGTCCCTTCCACATTCCTAGTGTTGTCATCATAGGCACTAATTATGAGGTTTAAATCTGTTATGTCATCAACCTTCAAACCTAAATTAGGCAGGATTTTTAAAGGACACATTAATAGTATAACCATCATCAACCATATAAAAATTGGTTCTCTTTCCCCTCACCTCAATTGGGATAAACAATGCCTTATTATGGTTTCTCCCTTCCAAAGGTAGGTTATCATCTGAGAACGTTATCAGCTTGTGTTTCTTTTCTATCACCTTTGCCATCATAGCCTTAGGTATGGCTACTGTTTTAATGTTCATGTTTGATAGAGCTTTGACAAGAGCTCTTTTATAACTTCCTGAAAGCATTAGTAATTCCCAAGTGCTGATATTTTCCTTAGCCTTCTTCAGTTGTTCCATAATTAGGTCTTCTTTCTATTCTTCCTCTACTTTTGTATCTTCCGTTTCTTCTCTTTCTGCGACTCTCTCAATTTTCTTTTTAGCTACTTTGTAATTCTTTCTGCTCCTAGTGACATGATTCACCTTAGGATCATCATTCCACACATTAAGACCACTTGAGTTTTCTTCATCAGATTCATACCAAATGTCAACTACTCTAATGATTCGATCTCTTTTCCCATCTTTCCATACTTCCATTGTGCATGTTTCTGTCTCCTTTAACTCTTCCATATTGAGCTTGCTTAAGTGTTGACTCAATAAATCTTTAACTCCCTCTCGAGACTATTTGGGAGCTAAAGGTCTTTTATCATCTCCAAAATCATCACCCTATCTTGTAGACACAATCCCTTCGATTAGAATATCAGCTGAAGCGGGCTTAGAGTATAATACTTTATAATAAAACATGCTTGAAGGTTGTCCCAGTAAATCTCCTCTCTATGGCTATTTAGGAGTTTTAAGTTCTTTCTCTACCTTCATTGGCTCATCATCAAACTAATCACCCCAACCTGAGGGCTTAATTGATTCAATAGGAATATTAGCAGAGGGTGGTTTGGAATAGAACACTTTGTAATCGAATTTTCTTGTGGACTGTCCTAGTAAATCCTCTACTCCTCTAGAGGTATCAAGAGATTCTCCACTGGTTATAGGTTTTAGGCTTTCAAAGGAGTTTAGCACTTCTTCTTCGCTAACTCCCGAGTTGATCATCATGGTGGCCAGTGGTGGAATATTTTGATAGTCTGGGAAAGGGTTATTTTGGTGTTTGGGTTGGAATTGGACTTTTCAGGGTTTGTGATTTTTTCAGAGTCTATAAGGTTTTGGATTTCTTGTTTTAGGTGGATACAGTTGTCTATGGAATGGCCAACAACTTAGTGGAATTTGTAGTTGTTAGTGATATGCACTAGGTCAATCATTTGATTATGCATTGACTTTCTTATTTTATTAATAAAGAGGTATTTCATTATCATTTGATTTTATGATAATTATATGAATGGTTAATTCTTACTAAGGCCATCAAGTATATGACTTGATAGTAAAACCCTTAGATTAAAATAAGAGTTATATTCTAATTATCCCTAGCCATTTATTCATTATATAAATATTAAAGTATTAAGGCTAGTATGATGTTGACTGATGGTTATGTTTTACTAATCATGAATATGAGATATTAAGTCAACTTATAGGTACATGATGAGAGATCATGTACTGGATTGACCCACTATGAGAATACTACATAGATTATTGTCATAAGTATTTCTCATCACAGTAATTTTATTTCGGTCCTTTGACCTTGAAATCATCATGGATTTCTACATAGCTATTTTATATTTTGATACATTCTAACATTGTCTTTAATCCGACGATTAAATTGGAATGTTGTTGGATATAAAATTAGTTATGTAAGGAATGTGAGTGATTCAGAAGGAATTTATCCCTCATTAATATGAGAAAAATATCTATGGGCCCCTTGATGAGATAGACTGAAGAAAATTGAATGGCCATGCTGAAATGAATTGATAAAGAGTTATCATTTTCAGTCTACTTGGAATCAAGTCATAATATTGAACTATATAAGGATGACATTCTATGCCTTATGTTCAATTAAGATATCATGTGATAAAGGGACGATAAAATTCATTGTAATTAGGTTATATCGGATTATTGACTTCACATGACTTGGGTAGTCATAATGTCTTGCTAGAGGCCACTTATGACTTATAGGCCTAAATAGACATTTAGGCCCACTACCAATGTTATGTGAACCTATAGGGTCACACACTTAGAACAAGCCTAAAACGAATATGGGTTTAATAAGCCTAAAACAAACTTTATGGAAATAAATAATTAAAGTGTTTTATTTATTTATTTGTTTATTTATTTAAGATAAATGTTATTTTAAATAAATAAATAAGATATTATTTTTGATTTGTTTTTAAAAAAATCAGAATATAACAAATGGAAAATTACCAAAAGGTCATTGGTAGGTGAAACCCTAATTTGGAGTCTATAAATATGTTATATTCTCTAGGGTTTCACATACTTATTTTTCTTCCCTCCAAATTCGTTTTCTTTCTTATTCGAAATAAAGACAGTGTTTTTCTTTTATTCTTGATTTATGAGACAATAAAGGAGGTTGCTAGCACACACACTCCAATTCGTTTTATGAAGGGTTGTTCGTGTGGATACCTATAGAGGATGCATCCTTTTGGAGACGTCTTGATCTGAACAACCAAGCCAAAAAGCTCGAGGTAAGGTGTCACCGGTGTGAACCTCCTCTCATCCTTCCAGAAAATCTTGCCTCTTCTACGTTTTGGTAAGATTCTTGAAGACCCTAGATTTAATCAAGTAGTCAAATTACATGGATCCTGGCTTGGGAACATGATAAAATTTTAATTTTTTTGCTGTGTTTGTATCATGAAACCTAACAGTAGTTACTGTTAGGGTCATAGCCGGGGACATTTAGGTTCAATGGTTTGGAAAAGGTTAAGGGTCAAAGCATGCCTTTCTGGATTAACCTTTCTAGGACTTTGGAGAGTGGTTGGTTAAAGTTGGAGAATCTATAGGGTTGTTGAACTATACGTACCTCTACAACTTGGCTGGTACTTCCTTGTTGTGTGCCCCCAGTTGGGTAATTTTGGGTTCTGGTGCTTCTAGTATTTCTCTTCTTCTCATCTCAATCTCTTCTGCTTGTAGACCATAATCATATAAGTCTATGAATGTTTTGGGGTTCATCATCTACAATCTCTCGACCAGATTAGGTGACACATTACAGACTATCATCCTAATCTGATCCTTCTTAGCTAGCTTGTTCTTCGTCAGTCCTGCCTTATTCATGAACCTAGTAAGGAAATTAAAGAAGGATTCATTGGTTTCTGCTTTGTTAGTTCTAGATCTTTGATGGACACTTCCAATCTAGTGTTATAGTCATACTGTTTCAAAAAAGCAGTACATAGTTCTTTCCAGTTAGTTCCCAAATACGAGAAGACCCTGGTGAATCTATGATGGCTGCACAACAAGGTGTTAGTATGATGGATGAAATGCATGTATGTATGCATGATGCACGTGTTTATGCAACAAGTAGCAAGCAAACAAATAGCACATAACAAGTATCAGGAAACAATCAACAGGCAACATGCAAGCATAAACCTTCCAACCTTATTACTCCCACACACATATTCAATGGCGAGTTTCTTTTCCTAGGATTTTTTTCTTGGCCTTAATATCAATGGGGCATATCAGGGACTGACGTGCATGCCAAATCTCTCTCAAAGTAGTAAAGCATAAAAATAACATTTTCTAGGTATAAAGGTCTAGCCCAATCTTCATTACCCCAAAGGGCTTCAAAAGTATGGGCCTGGGCTTTTATAGATAGAAATACCTCATAGTAATAAGCATAGAAACAACATTTCTAAGTATAAAGGTCTAGCCCAATCTTTATTGGCCCAAGTGGGCTTCAAAAGTATGGGCCTGGGCTTTTATAGATAGAAATACCTCATGGTAAAAATCATACAAGCAATTTGGGTAGATCCTAGGGGAAGTAACTAAGCCATTATATGTGGTTAGAGTCTGGTGAAAAGGTTTAGGTTCCCTTAGCAAGATTCCCTCCATTATGGACTCTAAGTTACAGGCCAAGGTTAGAGGGGCCTGGCATCCTTTACTAGTTTGAGAGAAGATTACCCCTCTATAGGACTTGGGTTATAGACTCTAGTCAGATGAGCTCGGTAATCTCTCTTGAACCGAGTTAAGGCTGAGAGTGATGGTTAGCCAATTTACAACTCCATGAAGCTATTGGAATCATGGAATCATAAACCAACGCCATCGGTTTAATAGGGACATGCAAAATGAATGCAAGAAGAAAATAATAATTAATAAAATAATTCTAAAGAACACAAGTAGAATCAGTATCTCTTATCCCCAATAGAGTCACCACTATAGACGGTGGGGTTTAGTGTGCGTCCATGATTTTAGCACCGCGATACTATTTAGGCTCAGGGCTTGAGGGAACTCACTACTATACTATAAAGTCATAACGTGGAGAAGAGGAGTAGCCACCCAGGGTAATAACTAGGACAATTTGATTGTTGGTACTTGATTCTCTAAAAGAAAGTTAGCACCATAACTAGGAGACTTTGGGAATAGAATACTAACTTCTCTTAGTCTAAACTATCTAGTCAATAAAGTCACACATAAAAAATGCATTCAATCGTATCATCCCTAAGTCTAAACTAGGTTAATTTTATTGAAAGTTAGCTAGATTTACATTTTTTATTTACAAATGAAATAGACTAAAGGTGAGCCTACATTTTGATTAGTGAGCTTAAGTCTATTGATTTTAATTATCTAAAGGTGGGCCTAAATCTATAAGTTTAAAGAAATTGGATTTTATAAGTGGGCCTATTCTAAGTTGATTTTATTTTAAGTGAAATGTGGGCCTAAGTTTATTTATTTTAAAGAAAATGAAATTAAATGGGCTAAGCTAAGTCTAAATTAATTTTAGTTAAAAAATGAGCCTAAGTCTAAATTAACCTAATTGGCCTAAATTTATTTTAATTAATTAATTAACCTAAACCATTTATAAACCTATTTGAAGTGAATTGGACCTAATCGTGGGCTTGGGTCCCAAAGAATTGAAAGACCAAAAAAATAAAATCCAAACAAAAAATCATAACAAAATCATATAAAACACAAAATTTATATGATTTTCTAAAAAAACCTAAATAATTACATGCAAACCTTAATTTACTATTACCACCATTGATTTTAATTGATTTTTACCCAGTGAAACCTTAATTACTAATCAATTTTAGTGCAGAGAATTTAGAATTCCACTATTCTCCCACTATTGGGGCTATTACAACCTACAATATAGAGACTTAAAAGAAAATTGAATTACAACCCATTAGCAATAAATGAACAAATAACATAGGGAAATAAAAAAAAATCATAAATTCTGTGGGGTTTCACAAGTTTTGATCCATGGATTCTTTAAGATTACTATTCAAATACTGCACCGTAACCAATCCTCATTCCCATAGCACCAAAGAGCAAAAGCTAAAAAAAGACAAAAGAACAAAATTTAATCAGTAATCAACTCAATAATTAAAATAAAGAGATTAAATTAAAAGAAAAGAAGAAGCAAAGAAATGAAAAGGATGCTGTGTAGATGCAGTTAAATGGCTCCTCATATTATGATTTTCACCGTTTAGAATTGACTCTATTGCTTTTCTTTTTGATTTCCTAAACTTTTTAAAAAAATGTATCTTTTCTTCCTTTTGAAAAAGGTTTCTTATAATCTTGCAGTAGAAGTTTTTTTTGTCTTAGTTTTTCTCTCAAATTTTTTCAAAAGCCTAGCCTTTCTCCAGAATACGACCTCCTCTTTTTGTCACTTCCCTTTCCTTTTATCCTCATCTAACAACTCTCGCATGATCAAAACACTACTAACCTCTTACGTGATCACAGGAGAGGCTATTTTTTCAAAATAAAAAATCAAGATAAATGGATATTATGCGTACTGTACTTGAAAAATATTAAATTTAGTTTCTTTATTAAAAAAATCAATTTTAGACCAATCAGAGAACAGAAAAACACTAAAAAAAGATTTAGTATACTAAAAAAACAAAAATGCTCCATAATGTCGACTGGCATTTGCTAAATGTCGACTGGCACTTTGCCTATGCAGTAACAAAAAATTTAAAAAATTTTTAAAAAATTCTAAACTCAAGATTTTGCAATTAAGTCAAAAAAACACTACAATTTAGTCCTTGAAGTCTCAAATTTTAACACTAGAGATCAATTTCTCAATTAATTTTTCATTATAGGGGCTTTCATCGTACTATACACAATTGCATCGTGAAATTGGGTGCTTATAGATAGTCTTATTCACCCCCTCTAGGACTCTTTTCAATTAGTATCAGAGCTTGAATTCTAGGTACTTCATTATTAGAATACAAGATCATGGGGAGTGAATCACAAAATATTTTTTTCTCTTAAACCATTCTTTAATGGTAGGGACTATCCTCACTGGAAATTCAAGATGGAGCTATACCTTGATTGTGATTCTATTAAACTTTGGGACATTGTCCTAAAAGGTTAGGAACTACCTACAACTATCATTGATGGTGTGGTAACTACTCTTGTAAAAAACTAATGGAGCATTAATCAAAGGGAAGAAAATTATAAAAATATAAAGGCTATGATTACTCTAGTCTCCTCAATGATAAGAGAAGAAGGAGGTAAGCTTTAACATTGCATTTCAGCCAAAGAAATGTGGGAGACCTTAGAAAGCCACTATGAAGGCAACATTCAAGTAAGAAGCAAGAAGGTTCAACTTCATATGTATGAATATGAACTCTTCAAAATGAAGCCTTATGAATTAATCACAAAGATGATAAATCATCTCAATGCTCTCCTTACAACCCTTAAGAAACTTGGAAAACATTTCTCCAATGAAGAGGTAAATAATAAGTATCTAAAAATCATACCTAAGAAAGATTGGGAATCTCATGTTACTTCAATTGAGGAAGCTCAAGACCTATCCACTCTTTCAATCGATGTGCTCATTGTTAAGCTCTTAACATATGAGCTCACCATCAAGCAAAGAGGTGAAGAAAAAGAAGAGAAAGAAGAAAAGAAAAAGTGCATTGCTTTAAAAGCTCTTCAAGAAGATAGTGAAGAGGAAAGCATCAAGGATTCTAGTGATGAAGATGGTGACATTGTCATGCTCACTAGGAACTTCAATAAGTTCTTAAGAAAGAAAAACTTCTTAACAATAATGGACTTCAACAAAAAGTTCTAAGGAGATGGGAAGAAGAAAAAAAAGAGGTTACTTGCTATGAATGCAAGAAACTGGGACACATTAGACGTGAGTGTCCCAAACTCAAATTCAAGAGCAAGGGAGCAAAAGATAAGAAGAAGGTATTCAAAGCTACTTGGGATGATTCCTCTGAATTCGAAGAGGAAGAGGAACAACAAGAAGTTGACAATCTTTTCTTCATGGCCATTGAAAATGAAAATGAGGTACTATCCACTTCTTATTCTTCCTTTGATGATTGTGATGATTATTGTGATGATGAAGTGAGCTATATTATGAGAAAATTACTTTTTAAATGCAAACGTTTATTATCTAAGAAGAAACAATATAAACATGATTTAGTTAGCCTTAAACAAAGATTTTGAATGCTTAAAAATTGATTTTGCTAAACTTATTGCATTAAATGAAAGACTTGTTAGTAATGCTAAATCTTCAAATTCTTTAGAAGATCAACTTAAGAAAGAAAATGATGAAAATCATAAGCTTTTTAAGGAGATCTTAGAATTAAATAATTCCATAACTAAATTCAAGAGAGGAAAAGAAACTTTAAATAGTCTTCTTAACTATCAAAAATTTCATGGAGATACCCATGGAATTGGATATAAATATGGAATGCATTCATCATCATCACACATTAATTTTATTAAATCCTCACATGGCTCCACTCCTTCTACTTCTAAATCAAATGAGACTCAAGCTTTTAAAGTTAAAAGATCTCATGTGTTGAATAATAAGGGAAAGTCTCATAAGACTCATCCTTCATTAACACAAAGAGGTAAGGCTCAAACAATAACACCTCAACCCAAGCATGCTTATATGTACACTAGACATAATTATAGTAGGCATGCTACACAACATAATGCACATAAACATATTGTGCAAACTTATCAAAATACACATCATCATTGCCAATGCATGTTTCACTCAATGACATAAAACAATAGGAGATATACATAACACCAAAGACATGTCGCACACACTAGAAAAGTATTTCATCCTAGGAGGAATAAATTAGAAAATTTTGTATGTTCATATTGCATGATCAAAGGACATACTAACAATGTGTGCTTCTATAGAAGACTACACATGAATATACTTCCTTTGGATTATCTTGAAACTAATTAACCTAAACCAAGAAAGGTTTAGGTTCAAAAGAATAAATGAATTATTTTATGTAGGTGTGTTTGAAATCCACAAGAACAAAAAACAAGTGGTATCTTGATAGTGGATGTTTAAGGCACATGACAGGAGACAAAGAGCAATTCAACAAACTTGATGCTAAAGATGGAGGACACGTTACATTTGGAGACAATGCAAAAGGAAAAATTATTGGCATTGGAGAAATAGGTAATCCTCAATCCTTATCTATACATCATGTATTATTTGTTGATGGTCTTAAACGTAATTTGCTTAGGATAAGTCAATTATGTGACATGGGAAATAAGGTAACTTTCTATCCTAAAAATTGCTTTGTTAGTAGTCTTGATGAAAACAAAGTTATTTTTAGTGGTGAAAGAGTAAACAATGTTTATGTCATTGATTTGAATAAAATTGATAACAAAGACATAAAATGCGTAAAGTCTATCTCCCATGACACATGGACATGGCATAAAAGGTTAGGACATGCAAATTTTGAGTTTTTGAATGATCTTTGTAAACATGAACTTGTGATTGGTTTTCCTAAGCTTGAATTCACTAAGGATAAACCATGTGATGCTTGCCAAAAGGGAAAACAATCCAAGTCCTCATTTAAGCTAAAAATGTAGTGTCTACTTCTAAACCACTTAATATGGATTTGTTTGGACCAACTAGGATTGCTAGTCTTGGTGGAATGCATTATGCATATGTATTGGTTGATGATTACTCTAGATTTACTTAGATATGTTTTCTTGCTCATAAGAATGATACTTTTAAAGCTTTTGAAAATTATGCTAAAAGAGTTAAAAAAGAAAAAGGTTTTTGTATTTCATCTATTAGAAGTGATTATGGTATCGAATTTGAAAATGAATTTTTCAAAAACTACTGTAATGAAAATGATATTTCTCTTACATTTTCATCTCCTAGAACTCCTTAATAAAATAGGGTAATTGAAAGGAAAAATAGAACTCTTATGGAAATGACTAGAAGAATGCTTCATGAGTATAATTTACCTTTATACTTTTGGGCTAAAGCTGTTAACACTTGTTATATTTCAAATCGAGTTTTCAAAAGACCAATTTTAAATAAAACATCTTATGAGCTATGGAACAATAGAAAACCCAAAATCTCATATCTAAGAGTATTTAGATGCAAGTGCTTTATATTGAAAACCAAGGATAATCTTGGGAAATTTAATTCCAAAGTTGATGAAGGAATTTTCCTAGGCTATTCCATTTCTAGTAAAGCATATAGAGTCTTTAATAAGATAACTCTAATAGTTGAAGAGTCAATGCATGTTGTATTTGATGAATCAAACTCAGTTGATCCTAGAAAGGATGTTTGTAGTATTGATGATCTTGTAAGTGAAAATAAGATTATGGAAAATCAAGATGAAAATGCAAATAAGCCTTTGGAACTTGAAGGTCTAAGTAAGGAGGATGTTAAGGAAACATCTCAACCTACCTTGAAGGATGAACTTCCAAAGGATTGGCAATTCAAGAAAGCTCATCCTCAAGATTTCATCATAGGTGACACTACAAAAGGGGTAACTACTAGATCAAAATTTAAATCTATTATTAATCTAGCTTTCATTTCTCAAATTGAACTAAAAAAATGTTGATGATGCTTTATATGATGAATTTTGGGTCCTTGTTATGCAAGAAGAGTTAAATCAATTTAAGAGAAACAAGGTTTAGACCTTGGTTTTTAGACCAAAACATCATCCTATTATAGGCCCCAAATGGGTGCTTAAAAATAAGATGAATGAACAAGGTGTCATAACTAGGAATAAAACTAAACTAGTAGCTAAAGGTTATAATCAAGAGGAAGGCATTGATTATAATGAAACCTTTGCCCTTGTTGCAAGGTTAGAAGCTATTAGTATGCTACTTGCATTTGCATCATACATGGATTTTAAACTTTATCAAATGGAAGTTAAAAGTGCATCTTTAAATGGTTTTATTGAAGAGGAGGTGTATGTTGAACAACCACCAAGTTTTAAAAATTTTGATTCTCCAAATCATGTGTTTAAACTTTTAAAACATTATATGGATTGAAACAAGCTCCAAGAGCTTGGTATGAAAGGTTGAGTAACCTTTTACTAGAGAAAGGTTTCTCTAAAGGAAAGGTTGACACAACCCTTTTCATAAAGAAATCCAAGCATGATTTATTAATTATTCAAATATATATTGATGATATTATTTTTGGTAATACTAACCATTGCTTATGTGAGGAATTCTCTAAGTTAATACAAGGAGAATTTGAGATGAATATGATAGGAGAACTCAAATTATTTCTTGGACTTCAAATTAAGTAATGCAAAGATGGGATTTTCATCAATCAAACCAAATATGCAAGGGACATTCTTAAGAAGTTTGGAATGGATGGAGCTAAGACAAGCAAAACTCTAATGAGCACTATAACCAAAACTCAATAAGGATGAGAATGGCAAACTGGTTGATGAAAAGTGATTTAGAGGTATTATCGGATCCCTTCTTTATTTAACTACTAGTAGACCCGATATTATGTTTGCTACTTACTTGTGTGCTAGATTTCAATCAACTCCTAGCGAATCTCATTTGAATGCTATCAAAAGAATTTTTAAATATCTTTGTGGAACAATGCATTTAGGACTTTGGTATCCTAAGATTTCTTCTTTTAACTTGATTAGTTATTCAGATGTAGACTTTGCTGGTAGCTTACTAGATAGAAAAAGCACTTTCAGAACTTGTCAATTTTTAAGACAATGTTTAGTTTGTTGGTTTATTAAGAAACAAGTTTCGGTTGCCTTGTCCACTGCAGAAGCTGAATATATTGCAACAAGTCTTTGTTGTTCACAAGTTTTATGGAAAAAACAATAATTGTTGGACTAAGGTATAGAACTTAGTCACATTCCAATCAAATATGACAATACAAGTGCTAGTAACCTTAGCAAGAATCCCATTCAACACTCTAGAACTAAGCATATTGACATTAGACATCATTTCTTACGTGATCATGTTTAAATCGGTGATATCTCACTTGAATTTGTTAATACAAATAATTAACTTGCAATTATCTTTACCAAACCTCTTAATTAAGAGAGATTAAATTTCATTAAGCATGAACTTGGCTGTTAGTTTTATGTCTTGTCTATAATAGATATCTTAATATCATTATAACTCTATCCTTTTTTTTTGTAAAATGGAAAAATAATTAAGTTTGCATATGTACTCAGATAATTTTCTTTTAGGGATGAATTATTTTCAAAGATGTGTTCATGTTAGTGATATAATCCATTGAAATAAGAGGAGAATATTATTTGAATTTATTTTACATAATTTTGTTTATGCATGCATAGTAACAATGTAAGTGTGGCTAGTTTTGTCCTTATGATAAAAAGCCTTATTTTTCTTACTTTGTTTATGTATGATATGAATTTTATAAAGATTTTGAGTATCTTTATTTTCATTTTTTTGGTTCTTGATCTTTTATTCCCTCTAGAATTTTTGGTTCCTTTAGTTTCATTTCCCTTTATATCTCTCTCTTTTCTTTTTGTATTTGACAAAAGGGGAGAAGAAGTTATGTGTTTGTATTTTTTTTGTAATGCATTCTAGTCACATGATTATTAACTAGCTAAGCTCTATATGATCATATAATAGTAAGTGTTATATGTACTATTTTGTGATGCATTCTAGTAGCACCACATGTATATATGTTTGAAATTATTTCATTCAAATTGCCTATCAATTTATTTTAATGATCATGTTATCATCATGTTATCATGTTTTTAACACATTTGTTATATTAGGCCATATTCTTGATAATGTGATTATGTTGTCTTTATTTTTGGCAAAAAGGGAATAAAATAAAATAAATTTATATTGCTTACCATATCTATAAAAAGGGAGTAATAAAGAAATATATAAGAAAAATATCCCTTATATATGCTATGTTAATTCAATTACTTTAATGCTAGATACATGATGTATTCTATTGAATTTTATGCATATGTAAAGGGGGTGGAAAATTTTTCATATAATGCATCAATTTAATTTGAAAGGGGGAGCTATTTTAATTAGCATGCTTATACATGTTATTTATTTTTTGACACACACACACATTATATATTATCTTTTCAAATTGGTTGTCAAAACTAAAAAGGGAGAGATTGTTGACCATTTGCATGATTAAACTCCTAATTTTAGACTTTGACAAACAATTTTGATACTAATGATTTCAACTAAGTGTGTAGGAAATTATATACCAAAAGTATACATTTTGGATACATAGTGATTTTTTAGGCAAATACAACCTCTGAGATTCAAGAAGGCTTTTGACATCTTTAGAACTCTATAATGAGAAACTGATCTTCTTAACTTTTGAATTATACATCTTAATCTTTTTCAATTGAGTTTACTTGTTAAAATCTGAGCTCATTGGGGTATGCAAATCTTCAGTCGAAGTTAGCCTTTGTAGCTTGCATTTTAGGTTGCATAACTCTTAGTATTTCAAAAATATCTTGAGCTACAGATGTCAAATTAAAATTATTCAAAGTGCTATGGAAAGATAAGACAATTATATACAACTTTTATAAAGATAGTTAAGGCTAATTTGATTATCTTCAGTCTCGAAACGTCATGATCCCGACCAGGATGAGAGTAGTCTCGATCGGGACTAAGGATGGAGCAAAAATTCATCATTTAGGCATAACTAATCCCAAATGCATGTCCCGATTGGGGAATTGCTTACGATTGAGTATCTCAATCATGACATTGCTTAGGAATAGAGCATTTCAAACCAAAATGGCTATCTTTTGAATGTCCCAATCGGGATATGACAAAATGCAGCCCAAAAATCCAAATTTTCATTCAAATGATCTTCGATTTAGTTGGGAATAAAATAATTACTTCTAAAAACTATAATTAAATTACTCAAGTATAAATATGACCTCTGAAGATTTTTTTGGTGTTAAGAAACTTGCTCATTCATTTTATACATCAAGCATTCAATTAAAGCTCTCAAAAACTCTTCCAAAATTCATTTTCTTTGTATAAACTCTTGTGAGAGTTGGTGAGTGATTAGAATAGACATTCTTATTCTTCTATTTTTTGGGTTTAGAAAATAGGAAGTGAGATTCTATTCTAAAGGAATTGGTTTAAGTTTTTTAGCCATTAAAACACTTGGGAATTTGGTTTTAGTATGAGCCTTGAAAACACTTGTGAATTGGTTTTTGAGTGAGCCTTGAAAACTCAAGTTGTAAGGTTATAAGAGTGAGCCATAAAACTCTTATGTAATCTTAAACTTATGAATAAGATTGTGGGTGATTGAAAATCCTAACTTAAGGATAAGTTAGGTAGAGACGTAGGATTGTTGTTGAATCTAAACTCCTTAAATCTTTGTGTTCTTCATTCTTCCTTCTCAACTTCCATTCAATTCTTGCAAAGAATTATTTTAATTTCTCATTTTTATTCAATATTCCTATTCACACCCCCCCTCTAGGACTTTTTTCAACAATCAATTTCAATAAATATTACAAATGGTTACATGCATACATGTGTTGAGATAATATAATAGAAATTAAGATTTTTTCTACTTCAATTGGACCACATTATATCATGGGATGAGGGTATTTTTCATATGTAATCAACACGCATAAAGATTTGGTGTTATGGTACATACTAAACTTTTTTGACAGTGATTATTTTAGATATGATTAGAATGAAGAAAGATTTATTTATAATTCTAGACATTATTAGGGTGGAGTAGAGGATTCTAACTATGGCTGCAAATACAAAGGTCTAATTAATGAAGACATTTGTGATGCTGGAATGATTCAGTACCTCCATAATTACCATGGGATAAAAGAGGACCACATGGAAGATGACTAATGATAAATTATGTAATTTATCAAAGATACACATCTTTTATTCTGGTTTAGTGTAAACAAATTTGGTTGTTACATATAGTTAATGTATTTTTTTTTTATTATAATGTTTGGAAAAAATTTATGTTTGTTGTATATGTGTTATCATATGTAATTAAGATAACATTCATAGAAAATGTTTATTATATCATCCTATATTATGGTTTGTTGTATTACCACTAACGGAATTATATTTGTAATATTAATATGATTAATTTTACATTACAATCAACATCTAATGCCTAAATTCATAAATAAGGACACCTTTGTATACAAAATAGTCGAAGGGTCAATGTTAGACATATGGGTAGTTAAGGGATAGTAAAAATCGCATCTGTTAGTTTTCCTCATATTGTCAATAAGTTAAATGGAGATAAACCTGTTTGACCAAAATTCTTAATTTACACAACTTCATATAAAAATATATGGAGAAAACCTGTTGATTCATTTTCACCATATAAAAAAAAACCTATAAACTTCTTTCAATAAAGCTAAAATATATAAAAAAAATTCATCACCATGGTAGCTGCATACCTAATAGATCAGCTACCAGGGGAAGAAAAGATAATGAGAAATTCCTTCACAATCAGAGTGAGGGATCTAAAAGCCATAATGGTGAGTATGAAAATGTAGTCTTTGTGATTTTCTGCAATTTATTTATGAACAATTGGTTCCAGTGTTGTAATATGAATATAATGTTGTTTACAATATAGATAATGTTAACTATTTGCATGATCAAACTCCTAAGTTTAGAATTTGACAAACAATTTTAATTCTAGTGATTTTAACTAAGTGTGTAGGAAGTTTATCTATCATGAGGTTTAATTGTTAAATAATTAGAGATAATGAAACACTTCTTAAAAGAGTATTAATATATATTTTTCAATGAAGTATCTTATCTCATGAAAGTCCACAAACATTATAGAGCAATATATATAAAAAAATGTACATTTTTTGATATACAGTGGTCTGCTCACGAGCTACCTCACGACTTAGATTGATAAGTATGCTTTTGGGCTAATTCGATCTCTGAGATTCAAGGAGGCTTTTTGACACCTTTAGAGCTCTATAATGAGAAAGTGATCTTCTTCACTTTTGAAGTAGACATCTTAAGCTTTCTGAATTGAGATTACTTGACAAAATTTGAGCTCATTTTGGTATGCAAATCTTGAGTCGAAGTTAGCATATGCAGCTTTCATTTTAGGTTGCATAGCTCTTGATATTTTAGAAATATCTTAAGCTACATAGGTTCAATTGAGGTGATTAAAAGTGATATGGAAAGATAAGAAAATTATCTATAACTTTTATAAAGAAAGTTTAGGTTGATTTGATTATCTTTAGTCTCACTTATGATTTGATCACGAGCTATCCCCTATTAGTGCATCGGGAGCTCATTTTTTAGCCAAAATGATTAGTGCTCCTCATGAGCTACCCTCATGATAGTGAGGAGAAGAGATCCACTTGTGAGGGAAGTCCTAACAACATTAAATGGACATTTTTGAATGCAACAGTCCTCAAACTGATGCTTACGAGATAGGGTTTGCTATTCATGATTGTGAGCTACATTTTGATAGAAATAAGTCCAAAATGATTCAAAATCAATAAGAGATGTTGGAGACATAATCAATGCATCCAAAAACCATAATCTAAGTTGTTTATATATATAAACAACTCTTAGAGTTCAATTGAAAGTTTAAGAAACTTATTTATCATTCATTCTTTCTTAATCATTCAATTCTCAAATTCTCTCTTAAATAATTTTTGTATTTGTGTAACTCTTGTGAGAGTTGGTGAGTGTTAGAATAGACATTCTTATTCTTTTATTTTTTGGGATTAAGAAAATGGGAAGTGAGATTCTATTCTAAAAGGAATTAGTTTAAGTGTTGTCAATTAAAACACTTGGGATTTGGTTTTTGAGTGAGCCTTGAAAACTCAAGTTGTAAGGTTATAAGAGTGAGCCATAAAACTCTTGTGTAGTTTCAATCTTATGAATAAAATTGTGGGTGATTGAAAATTCTAACTTGGGGATAAGTTAAGTGGAGATGTAAGATTATTATTAAATGTGAACTCTTTAAATCATTGTGTTCTTCATTCTTCCTTCTCAACATTCATCCAATTTTTGGTTAATTCCTTAAAATCATTTTTATTTTACTAAAACCCTTATTAGCCTTATTCACCCCCTCTAGGCTCTATTAATTATTATCAAAGCTTAGATTCTATGAACTTAATTGCTAGAATACAAGATCATGGGGAGTGAACTTTAAAATTTTTCTTCACTTAGACCATTCTTTAATGGTAGTGACTATCCTCATTGGAAGTTTAAAATGGAACTATATATAGATTGTGATTCCATTAGACTTTAGGAAGTTGTTTTTAAAGGTTGGCAACCACCAAAAACTACCATTGATGGTGTACAAAATAATCAATCAAGAGTGATTGGAGTAATGATCAAAAGGAAGAAAACTATAAAAATAAGAAATCTATAATCACTCTACTCTCTTCCATGATAAGAGAAGTAGGAGGCAAGCTTCAACATTGCATTTCGACTAAGAAAATGTGAGAGACCTTGGAGAACCATTATGAGGGCAATGTATAAATAGAAGCAAAAAGGTTCAACTTCATATGTATGAATATGAACTCTTCAAAATCAAGCCTTAAAAATAAATTATGGAGATGACAAACCATCTCAATGCTCTCCTCATAACCCTCAATAAAATTGGAAAACATTTGTCCAAAGAAGAGGTGAGCAACAAGATTTTAAGAATCCTACCTAAGAAGGATAGGAAGTCTTGTGTCACTTCAATTAAGGAAGTTCAAGACCTCTCTACCCTTTCAACTGATATGATTATTGGAAAGCTCTTAACACATGAGCTTATAATTAAGTAAAGAGGTGAAGAGCAAGAAGAAAAGGAAGAAAAGAAAAAGAGCATAACACTAAAAGCTCTTAAAGAAGATAGTGAAGAGGAAAATATTAAAGATTCTAGTGATAAAAATGGTGATATTGCCATGCTCACTAGAAATTTCAACAATTTCTTAAAAATGAAAAATTTCTTAAGAACAAAAGACTTCAATAAGAAGTACAAAGGAGAAGGCTAAAAGAAAACTAAATAGGTTACTTACTATGAATGTAAGCAATCAAAACATAGTAGAAGTGCGTGCCCCAAACTAAAATTTAAGTACAAGGGAGCAAAGGATAAGAAGAAGGCCTTCAAAGCTACTTAGGATGATTCCTCCAAATTCGAAGAGGAAGAGGAACAACAAGAAGTGGCCAATCTTTGCTTCATGGCTCTTGAAGATGAAAAGGAGGTACCATCTACTTCTAACTCTTTTTGTGATGAGTATTGTGCTTATAATGAATATGATGATGATGATGTTGAGAGCTATATTATGAGCAAATTCTTGCTTAAGTGTCTAAGCTTACTTTCTAGAAAAAAGCATTATAAGTATGAGTTAAATAACTTAACCAAGGAATTTGAGAAGTTAAAATTTGAATTTTCTAGTCTTGTTAAATCAAATGATAAACTTACTAATGATCTAATTCCTTAGAAGAGCAACTCAATAAAGCAAGTGACGAAAGTAATAAACTTTTTAATGAGGTAGTTGAGCTAAAAAACTCTATATCAAAATTCCAAAGAGGAAAAGAGAGTTTAGATAATTTACTTGACTCTCAAAAATTTCATGGAAATTCTCATGGAATTGGATATGCTAATGGAATGGCCTCATCTTCATCATCATTACATATTAAATTTGTTAAAGCATCATGCAATTCTATTCATTCTACCTTTAAACCAATTGTGACTCAAGCTTTCAAAGCTAATAAGTCTCATGTATCAAATATTAAAAGAAAATCTCATAAGACTCAATCCTATGTGACATAAAAAGGTAAGTCTCATGCTAGAAAAGCACAACTTAAACATGGTTATATGTACACTAAACACAATAGTCATAAGCATGTTGCATAACACAATGCACCTAAACATGTTGCACAAACCTATTAAAATACACATTGTCATTATTAATGTACGTCTCACACTACAACTCAAAATAATTTTAGGAGACACTCATCACTATAACACAAAAGGCATATTTTATATACTAGGAAAGCATATCATCCTAGGAGAAATAAATTTGAAAATGTTGTATGTTCATATTGCATGATCAAAGGACATACCAATAATGTGCGCTTCTATAGAAGGCTATACATGAATTTGCTTCCTTTGGATTATCTTGAAACTAACCAACCTAGACCAAGAAAGGTTTGGGTTCAAAAGAGCACCTAAATTATTTTGTGTAGGTGTGCTTGAAATCCACAAGAACAAAAAGCAAGTGGTATCTTGATAGTAGATGTGCAAGGCACATGACGAGAGATAAGGAGAAATTTAACAAGCTTGATGCTAAGGATGAAGGACATGTCATATTCGAAGACAATGCAAAAGGAAAGATTATTGGCATTAGAGAAATTGGTAATCCTTAATCCTTATACATACATAATGTGTTGGTTGTTGATGGTCTCAAATATAATTTGCTAAGTATAAGTCAATTATGTGACATGGAAAATAAGGTCACTTTCTATCATAAAAATTGCTTTATTAGTAGTCTTGATGAAGACAAAGTAATTTTTAGTGGTGAAAGAGTTGATAATGTTTATATTATTGATTTGAAAAAAATTAATAACAAATATATTAAATGCTTGATGTCTATTTCCCATGACATATGGACATAGCATAAAAGGTTACGACATGCAAATTTTGAGCTTTTGAATGATCTTTATAAACATGAACTTGTGATTGGTTTACCTAAGCTTGAATTCACTAAGGATAAACCTTATGATGCTTATCAAAAGGGAAAACAATCCAAGTCTTCATTTAAGCTAAAAAAAAATGTAATGTCCACCTCTAGACCACTTGAACTTATACATATGGATTTGTTTGGACCAACTAGAGTTACTAGTCTCAATGGAATGCACTATGCATACATATTGGTTTATAACTACTCTAGTTTACTTAGGTGTATTTTCTTGCTCATAAGAATGATGCTTTTAAAGCTTTTGAAAATTTTGCTAAAAGAGTTAAAAAAGAAAAAAGATTTTGTATTTCTTCAATTAAAAGTGATCATGGAACTAAATTTGAAAATGAAATTTTCAAAACCTTTTATAATGAAAATGGTATTTCATATACGTTTTCATATCCTAAAACTCCTTAACAAAATGGGATAGTTAAAAGGAAAAATAGAACTCTTGTTTAAATGGCTAGAACAATGCTTCATGAGTATAATTTGCCTTTATACTTTTGGGCGGAAGCCGTTAACATGTTTTGTTATATTTCAAATAGAGTTTTAAAAAGACCATTTTTAAATAAAACTTCTTATGAGTTGTGGAACAATAGAAAACCCAAAATCTTATATTTAAGAGTATTTGGATGCAAGTGCTTTATATTAAACACTAAGGATAATATAAGGAAATTTGACTCTAAAGTCGATGAAGAAATTTTCCTAGGCTATTCTACTTGTAGCAAAGCATATAAAGTATTTAATAAAAGAGCTCTAGTAGTTGAAGAATCAATGCATGTTGTTTTTTATGAATCAAACTCACTTGACCCTAGAAAGGATGTGTATAATGTTAATGATCTTGTAGGTGAAAATGAGATTATGGATACTCAAGAAGAAAATGCTAGTAAGCCTTTGGACTTTGAAGGTCTAAGCAAGGAGGACAATGAGGATATATCTCAACCTACCTTGAAGGATGAACTTTCAAAGGATTAGCAATTCAAGAAAGCTTATCCTCAAGACCTCATCATAGGTGACACTACAAAAGGGGTAACTACTATATCTAAACTTAAGTCTATTGTTAATGTAGCCTTCATTTCCCAAATTAAACCAAAAAATGTTGATGATGCTTTGTATAATGAATTTTGGGTCCTTGCTATGCAAGAGGAGTTAAATCAATTTGAGCGAAACAAGGTTGGTCCTTAGTTCCTAGACCAAAACATCATCCTATTATAGGCACCAAATGGGTATTTAGAAATAAGATGAATGAACAAGGTGCCATAACTAGGAACAAAGCTAGACTAGTAGCTAAAAGTTATAATCAAGAGGAAGACATTGATTATGATGAAACCTTTGCCCCTGTTATAAAGCTATACATGCATATATGTTTGAAATTATTTCCTTCGTATTGACTAATATTTTTTTAAAATGATCATGTTATCATGTTTTTTATTTTTTTTATCACATTTGTTATGTTAGGCCATATTTCTTTTAATTCCTCATGTTAAATTTTATGTTGTTTTTATTTTTGACAAAAAACAAAGGAGGAATAAATAATTAAATTTATATTTCTTATCATGTCTACAAAGGGGAGAAATAAAGAAATATATTTTCATATAAAGGAGAAAATTTTTATGACTATCTTTCAAATTGGTATCATTTTTTAAAACTATCTCCTTTATAATTATTTAATATATTTTTAAAAAAAGTTCAATTTCTTTAAACCCTTATATATGCTCTATTAATTCTTCCATGCTTTAGTACATGATATTGATTTTATGCATATATCAAGGGGGAGCAATTTATTACATCTATTTATTTTTAAAGAGGGAGCTATTTTAATTTAACATGCTTATACACATTATTTATTTTTGACACATGCACAAATATTATTTATTATCTTTTCAAATTGGTTGTCAAGCCAAACAGGGGGAGATTGTTGACCATTTTCATGATCAAACTCCTAATTTTAGACTTTGACAAATAATTTTGATTCTAATGATTTCAACTAAGTGTGTCGGAAGTTGATCTATCATGAAGTTTAATTGTTAAATGATTAGAGACAATGAAATACACCTTAAAAGAGTATTAATATGTATTTCAATAAAGTATCTCATATCATGCAAGTCCCCAAACATTATAGAGCAATTATATACCAAAAATATACATTTTTGGATATATAGTGGTTTGCTCATGAGTTGCCTTATGACCTGGAGTGATAAGTTTGCTTTTGGGCTAATTCAATCTATAAGATTCAATGAGGCTTTTGACATTTTTAAAGCTCTATAATGAGAAAGTGAACTTCTTCACTTTTGAACTAGACATCTTAATCTTTTTGAATTATGCTTATTTATTAAAATCTAAGCTCATTTGGGTATTCAAATCTTGAGTCGAATTTAGCATATGCAACTTTCATTTTAAGTTGCATAGCTTTTAGTATGTCAATAATATCTTGAGCTATAGAGGTTTAATTAAAGTGATTCAAAGTGATATGGAAAGATAAGACAATTATCTACAACTTTTATGAAGAAAGTTTAGGCTGATTCAATCATCTTTAATCCCGTTCATGAGCTAGTCACGAGCTGTCCCATGTTAGTGCATTAGGAGCTCATTTTTTAGTCAAAATAATTAGTGCTCCTCACGATCTACCCTCACGATGGTGAGGAGAAAAGATGAGCTTATGAGGGTACTCCTAACATCATTCAACGATCATTTTTGAATGCAACGGTCCTTAAACTAACACTCACGAGCTGGGGTTTGCTCCTCATAATTATGAGCCGTAGTTTGATAGAAATAAGTCTAAAATGATTCAAAAATCAACAAGAGACAGTGGAGAAATAATCAATGCATCTACCAACCATAATCTAAGTTGTTTATCTATATAAACAACTCTTAAAGTTCAATTGAAAGTTTAAGAAACTTGTTTATCATTCATTCCTTCTTAAGCATTCAATTAAGCTCTCAAATTCTCTCTTAAACAATTTTTTGTATTTGTGTAACTCTTGTGAGAGTTGGTGAGTATTAGAATAGACATTCTTATTCTTCTATTTTCTAGGATTAAGAAAATAGGAATTTAGATTCTATTCTAAAAGGAATTGGTTTAAGTGTTGTCCATTGAAACACTTTGGACTTGGTTTTTGAGTGAGACTTGAAAACTCAAGTTGTAAGGTTGTAAGAGTGAGCCATAAAACTCTCATGTAGTTTCAATCCTATGAATAAGATTGTGGGTGGTTGAAAATCCTAACTTGGTGATAAGTTAATTGGAGATGTAGGATTGTTATTGAATCCAAACTCCTTAAATTATTGTGTTCTTCATTCTTCCTTCTCAACATTCATTCAATTCTTGTTTAATTGCTTAAAATCATTTTTATTTTACTAAAACCCTCATTAGCCTTATTCACCCCCCACTAAGGCTCTTTTAGATTATCCCATACTACGCCTCTAAGTTTATAGAGAAGCTGATATCATGCAAAGTAACAATAAGGATAACTAAACAAGCGCCATACCACCTCTGGCCTATGATTGTGGTGGAGGACCTGGTACATCTAAAAATTAATGGGAGATTATTTTTGGTTCAGGGTTAGGAGGAAATTGTTCGACACTACAACATACGAGTTGGATGGACCAGTGAGATCATTTACATGCAGATTCACAATGTCCAGTTGGATGAGATTATGTATAGTCCTCCATTGTATAGAGAGACCGAGCCTCATCCCCAGTCTGAGTGTCAAGTGATTTAGAGATGGAAATTTCATATGAAGAAAAAGATGAAGATGAGGAAAATGCAGATGCTGATGAACATGATGATGATGTCATAGGAGATTCAAACTCGTCATTATTGGCATCTATATAATTCAATTCAATGGAAAAAATTAATTGATAATTTTATGTTGTTTAATATGGTATATTTTAATAGAAAAATGGGAGCTTCTATAATACTTTATAGAATTTTCCAACAAAAAAATATATAAATTTATATATTTCTAGTTAAATATATCATTACGAATATTTAATTTAAATGTTTATTTTCTCTATATTAAGGTTAAAAAATATGAATATTTATTTAGTCCTACCAATTTATATGGATGAATATAATCTAAAATGTAAAAGAACCATGGATAAAATTAATATGTAGAGGTTATATAATACAAATTACTGTTTCCCTCTTCCAACAATTTACATTGGTTAAGTATGTTCTTTTCATGGTCAAGAACTTAAATCACAAACATGTATTTATTGTATTCAGTAATCATGAGTTTGAAGATAATATATTACTTAACTGACTTGGTGTCCATAGGTCACTTCACCACATTAAAATTATGAGATAGGTACTGATGGTAGCATCTTCATTTGGTCAACTTTGTGTCTATTCCCAATGCATAATAACTATCATTTAAAACAATTAAGCAACTATTCAGATTTTTTAGGTGATCTTGGAAAAAACATGATTTAATATACTTGGTGTTCACAAGTTAAGAGGGCGGCTACTAATGATGGAAGTACCTCGATTCTTAAAATAACTTTATATGACTTCACCAATATATACTGCCCATATTACTTTAACACAATCCCATTTCCCATTTCATAGGACAAACATTGAAACAAAACATCTATTTTACACTGCAAACCAATGGCATGCAACTGTGGCATTCTGTCCACCATGTGTGTAAGCACAAATGAATATAATCCAGGGAGGAGGTTCGTTGGTTGTGTAAATGAATCAGTAAGAAATGTCCATTGTATTAATATAATGTTTGCACTTTTTTTTCATGTATGATTTTCCTGTGTTCATTTGTTAATGAGTTAGTAAAAAAATGTTTTGCTTCACAAAGTGGCTGTGGTTATCGAATGTAGGTGGACAAAAAGAACACTCAAAATGAAGCAGAGTACATCAATGGATTGAGAAGAGAGAATGAAAGGCTAAAAACCACTAATGCCTCTCTTGATATGGATAAAGCTAAAAAATATATGGAGTGTTTATTTATGGAAAGAGAACTGGAGGAGCTAAGAAAAGAACAAGAGATTATTGTAAAGGAATCAAAATAAGGATTCTAAAATTGCAAAGTATGAGTAGCTTATTGAAGGTTTGGAGGAACAAAGTAAAGTTGTAATGGAAATAATGGACTAGATCAATTCAAAGCTTTTAGATTTCAGTGAATTGTTAGAAGTGTAATTGCAAGAGCAGGAGACACTAAAATACAAAATTGAGCTTGCTACAACAACTCAAGAAATATGAATTTTTTATTGTGATTTCAAAACCATATGAAGGGATATAGAAGTTTTATATTTTTAAGTATTTCTTTTTTCATGTATTGAATGAATGTTAAAATTATGGTCATTTTTATGTAGACTAGTATTGGTTAAATTTATGCATTATATGATCGTATCCATATTATTCATGAAATGATATCAGGTTATGATTTTTTTGCATATTAAAAACACTTATAATAGCACCTAAAATTAAAGAACAAATCAATTGATCATGTTTATAGAGATTGCAATTATGCAGTAGATCACAAAAATATGGAATATTTTTCATGTACACCTTATATAAAGCATTACATTTAGGGCATTAATATACTTCCAATTTTTTATTTATTATTTTACATGCATAAAAAAACATGCACGTTGCACAAATATTATCCCATAAATATTATAAAAGCTTGACGCTTCACTGGGATGTAATGTTGCTCTACTAAGTTATATATTTTGAACATATGCATTCATCAGCATTTTTGTAACAACAAATGCATGTTACCTTTAAAGCAAATGTATATTCCTTATTTTGATAGAAAAACAATATAAATTTTTGTTAAAGTTAGAAGCTTTTTCATTTTCATAAATTTCATTATAAATGAAAATGTAACTAAAATATTTTAGTATGCTTCAACATTAACACTACAAGATAATAATAACTTAATGTCTATAGTTATGATGAAGTTGTTTATACATAACTTGGTATCATGCATAAACATCATTACTCAACATTCCTTCTTTAATGGCATTTAGAGGTGTTCCATTAGATTAACTATTTTGAACCGGTGCATTTGGATAGATAGATGACATAAGACCTCACCCACCACCTGACCCTCCTCTATGAGCACCTCCCCTATGACCATCTCCTCCTCCATGACCATCTCTTGCTCTAACTCCATGACCACCTCCTCTACCACCTCGACGCTATCCTTCATGGCTTGCTGTTAAACAACTAGTATGTGGCCTTCCACATGTGATTGTCACATGAGGTTTAATAAGTGGTGCACTAGCTGTGTCTTCATTGTCATTAACATCACCTCCAACTTCAAAGTCATTATCTACAAGTCCACTCCAATTCAACAATTCATCCATAATTATTTCCAAGGCTTCCTTTAAAAACACCCTTTATCTTTTGTCATTAATAGCCAAATCCGCACACTGGTTGAATGAATTCTAAAGTTGCTTATATCTCTTATACTCCTTTGTCATGTTTAGATAACCACCAACAAAGAAAATCTTTGAATGGTGACGGTGAATGCCCTTTCTCCACCTCCTCTGCATATAGCTTTCGTTGATCACATAAATATCTTTTTTAGACATAATAGTGAAAATGTGGTAGCATAGAATGCCAACTATTTTAAACTTCTTGTAGTCGTATTTTAAATAATTTCCTTCTTCCATGTACTCAATAGTGTAATTGAATTCTTTTTTATAATAATTGTTTACAATTTCCTATTCAATTATTTTTAACTTTTCAACACCATTATCAGGTGTTGCCTCATCAATGTGACAGTATTAATGTCTCTTTAGTTCATCTTGCACTTTTGTAAAAATTGCATGAGTGAAAGCCTTTTGGAAAACCTTCTCCCAGGGAAATTGTGAAATGCAAAATATTTCATTATGTTTGTAGTCATAATTAGCTTGGAACTCTTTCTCAATCTTATCACTTAGAGTGATATGATATTAATCTACAAACTACTTAAGTATACTCATTGAATGAATATATCCATCAAAGTATAAATGCATACTTTCACTCCTTTACGTTGACACCATTCTTGCAAATAGGTGCTTGAGGTAAATTGGTACCCAACTTTGACTTTTCGAATATATCTTAGCAAGCTAGTCATTTCTCTCCAGTCCATAGTCTATTAAAAATTTGTTCAAGTTTTGCTCAAACGTGTCAATGGTGAGGTTGTTATACATAAGAAATTTAAGTTCAGATATAGCTTTAAAAAATTCCCTAATGTGCTTGAATTTTTCAGGAACCTTGCACATTATATGCCACATGCAAACTTGATGAACAATGTCGGGCATTACCTCCCTCACAACTCACTTTATGCTCTCACATTGATTAGTAATTATGGCAGTTGGATGTATGTTGCTCATGCCAGCTATCCATGTTGTGAAAAGCCATTTGAACGATTCAATGTCTTCATGGGAAACTAGAGCACATCCTAACATGATAGATTGCCCATGTTGGTTGACACCGATAACTAATGTAAATGGCATATTATAACAATTAACAAGGTATATGGTGTTAAATATAATAACATTATGGAATTCCTCATATACAGCTTGATTACAAGATTGAATCCACAAGATGTTCTTTAGTTTGCCTTCATCATCAACATCGATAGAATGGAAAATTTCCCTCTTTTACTGTTGCATCCTGACAAAAAACTATCAAATTGACTTGGCATCGCCCCCACTTAGCATCTTCTTCCTTTTACTATTAATGAAATTCTTATAGTCCTTTGAAGTGTATCTTAAATTTTCTACGCCACCACAATGTACTTTAATAAGTCTAACACTATTGCATGGCCTGATGCCTATAATATCATTTGCTATAAGATTTCATTTCATGCTTGGACTTAAATTCCTACGAGTAGCCATTAACCTACTCACATCCAGAATAAGCTCATGGTTATGTTCATTTTTAATTGAATTAACAACCCAAACCCCTTCTCTCCTCACTTTATTTAAATGTGTAGGGTGGCTTATCCTCTTACTTCTCCTTTTCGCATCCGATTTTCTACCTATGTCACAGCTTGTTATTTGATACTTTCTAGCACCATCACTGCCCATTTGTTATCCTCTCATTGTCACTAAGAATCCTTTTAATTTTACATGATATTGATATACTTGAACAAGTTTATCCAGACTTGTAAAATACATGCCTGGTTTAGGACCTATTTTGGTTATATAGTTATTAATTAATCTATCTTTTATTTCATTCACCTCATCATTTGAGCTATCTTTGATTTCAAGCACATCATCCATTGGACTATCTTCGATTTCTAGCTCATCATCAGTTGAACTATGTTCCATTTCTGGCTCATTATCAGTTAGACTATCTTCAATGGAAAAAACATCATTATTTGAAATTTCTTCATTATTAGCCACATCATATTCTTCCTCTCTTTCTACTGCAACATTTCTATTTAATTAATCTTTACATTCATAACCATTGCTAATTATCTATTGAAACAACTATTTTCTCATTAACATATTATCGTTTGGAGTTTCTTATTCTAATTATGAAGATATCAATGTTTTGCTAGTAACTGAATAGAGGATGTTATGGCTAAATGAAAATGAAATGGGGCAATAATTTGTACTCTAATAATCTTATCTTTATGATGTCATCTTTTAACTTCACCACTCTATTTGGTTTACCATGCAGCAGTATAAAAATGATAATTAATATATTGCGTCGTTTAATCTTCCAAAGCTTTTTAAGGAAATTATGTTTTATTATTACTAGTTTCCCTCCTTTTTCATTTTACTACTAATTATTGGCTTTTCCATTTTACCGTTGAAATCTACCTCCTAGTCACAATTTTCTTTCGCAATAATTGACTTTTTCTAGCCAAATTGACTTGGGTAGATTTTATCCAGGTAGATTTATTGAAAAAAAATAATATCAACACATAGTAGGACAAATTCATTAACTGAAAAGCTATATTAAACTTAAAAAATAAATTGATGGCTTTAAGTTGTATAAACCACGGCTAGCCATATACATTGGAAATTGGTCATCCACAAGTATACAAGTTAAGTTATAGAATAAGATTGTAAGTCCAAGTATCATTCACATAAAGAAGAATTTAAGTACTAGTTCACTTTATTAACTTGCTTGTTTAAACTGATCAATCTTCAGGTTATAAAGGAATTAAAAAAATAAAACCAAATCAAATTTAGGAAAAATAACTAATATGTATGCTATGTAGTAGAGTTTCTCTTTTCACCTAGATCCGTATTGACTCAAAATGTAATTATTATAATCCAATTCATAGTCATGCTTAAGATGCTACCACTATGATTCTTATAAATCTCTCTCGAGTATTTACAAGGTAAGTTTATTAATTCAATTATGAATTGGACTCTCGCCTCTCTAAACCGTAATCAATAAATCCTTAATAGACTTATGCTCTTGAGGTAAATATGTAATATAAACTCTTAATTGGTACCTCTACTCAAATTAAAACTTAAAAGTTTTTATTCTAGGTCTTAGATATTAATCTCCTCTCAGTCTTAAACACTTAGCATAAAATAATTCAATTTGATTGTTAAAACCTTTAGGTATAAATCATCTCTCGATCTTAATACACCTAACGTAAATAATTGAATTATTAATAAGCAAAAGAATAAAAACCATAAACATGACATGAACTGAGATTATAATTAAAAAGAAATATAAATTCAATACATCTCTAGGTTACTCAGATTACTCTAGTACAAAATAAAACTAAGCTATCAAATTTATGAAGAAAATAAGCAAACAATTAAAAGACAAAACAATCATGATTAAATACAAGATTAGAAAATAGAAAACCCCTTAATCCTTGTTTAATAGACTCCTTGTATTGCTTTTCTCCTTCACTGTCTTCTTGTATTTCTTATGCTCATGAATGATTCCATCTCTTTGCCAGTTGATAATCTCTTTTCCTCTCCTCTTTTTTTCACTATGATACTTTATAATGCTTTTATATCTCTCCCAAGAATTAGGGTTGACCTTAGAATTTTATTAGGAATCTTTAACACACCATCTAGAAAACAAAAGCACCGGCCTGTTAGTCTCCTACACGGGTATATTTCCATATGACACGACCATGCTACTTTAAGTAGCACAGGTGCATTGGGTGCAACATGGCTATGCATTCCTTTAGTACACCCGTGCTCTTCTTTCCCTTTGTCTTCTTGTGACACGATCATACTAAATTTATAGCACGAGTATGTTGGGTCCAACACAGCCATGCATTCCTTTAGCACACCCGTGCTCTTCTTTCCTTGTCTTTTTGTGACACTGCCATGCTAAATTGATGGTATGACCATGCTTCTTCCTTTGACTTGAGCTTTGACCTTGACATCTTGCTCTTCATGGCACGGGTGTGTTGGGTCCAACATGGTTCTGCCATCTTAATTCCTACAAATAGAATAAAATCAATCAGAAGAATTCTAAAATGGACAGAAAATATAAAATCCTTAATTTATATAAATTATGCATGATTATGTATTCATTTTACTTAAAATGAACTAACATTAATTTAATCATATTTAAAATGAGCCTAATTTTTACTAAGAAAATGCAATTATCAAATTTCCCCACACTTAAATCTTTGCTTGTCCTCAAGCAACAACCTCATTATAATAATAAAATAAGCATATTAAAAAAATGAAGAATAGTTCAATCAATTTAGTAAAGGGTTAATACAAATATTATTTAGCAAAACCAAGTTAATAATTTAAGAAAAAGATTATGACCATTACCAAGTGAAGCATACCTCTCAAGTGAATTATTCAAAAGAATTTTTGAACTAAAATTTATAAACCAAGGAAAGTCAAAAACATTTAAATTATTAGTCAAACCTTAAGCTAATTATGATGACAAGCTTTTTTTTTATATTTATATATGGGATTAGAATCCTTCCCAACATCAGTATTCCCTACCATTCATGTATTACTAAGTATGAATGTTGTTGTTATGTACATTTGGATTACTCATACTCAAATTGAGCATTAGAGTAAAATGGAGCTTTTGTTTCTATTTTTGGCTTTGAAAGCTTTCTGCTCCTCTAATCCCTTTTTATTGTGCTTTATTTTTCTTGGCCTTTTTTTGTATACAAGAATTTGTAGGCCCTGTATTTTGCATATCTTTAATAGTTAAAGTACCATATACTAGAAAAAAGGTTTTTCTAATAACAAAAATCTATCCAAATCTCCTTGGTTACACAAATTGTTCCAAAAAAATCTTTAAATAAATGAAAAGAAAGGTATATATATTCGATTAATTAAAAGTTAAAAAGTCTAATTTTCAAATGATTAATAAGGTTTTAAATCGTATACTGTAAGTATTAACCACATATTCAACCAACTAAACTAGCTGAATTCAACTTTAATATACAAAGTTTATAATTATAATAAGTTAGCAAAAATAAAAGTATGGGTAAAACTATTGAAAATTAATTTTAAAAAATGGATGAAAAATAAAATAAACCAAGCAATAAAATAACAAAAATAAATTAACTCATAAAATTCTTAAAAGAAAATACTAAAAGTTAAAGCAAATAATACTTCCCCACACATAGATTGGACATTGTCCTCAATGTGCTGCAAGTGATTACTAAACTCGAGTACTTAAATATTGAGATAAAAGGAAAGAAAACAAAAAGAAAAATAGAAAAAGAAAGAGAAAAATATAAAGTGAAATGCATGAGGCACACAAACAAACATGCTTAAATCACTCGAAAATGATACTACAACTAAACACTTATATATAAATGAAAACAACATAAAGCACTTAAAATTAAGCACATAAACACAAAAACAACAAAATGACACACTCATCATTTTTTTAAAGTTTTATGTACGTTTTGGAGAGTGGTAAGTCAAAAGGTGGTATTTTCAAGTTCTGAAACAGTCAGGGCTTGTTCACTGGGAGAGTAGTGAATGGCACGTGAGGTTTTGGCATTTTATTGCACGACCATGCCATATGTTAAGCATGGGTGTGCTAATATGTAGCAAACCCGTGCTTAATTTTCCTTCAATGTTGCATGCATGGAAATTTACTCGTAACATTACTCTAAAGTATGTAGCACCTGTCCCTACCTTCTAGTTAACATTTAAAATAAAAAACACTCAAGCACATATGAGAAAATGCACAATGTAGTATCTAAATAAAGATAAACGTAAATAAAAACTTCCCTAATTAACTTCCCTTTATTGCAACACTTGAAATCTATAAATTGTTTTGAACACCAATGGTGACCTGAGAAGTATCTTCATCACATGTGTATACTTGGTATCGAAAATTTCTACATGGAGAACAAAAAAAAAACTTTTATGTTAGGGGATCAAATAACTATAAAAAGAAAATTATGAGACAAGAAAATAGATAAAACTTAGGTTATCTCCCAAGAAGTGCTTTGTTTATATTCAGTACTAAGCTAGACCATTGCCACATGGTTCTTTATTTTGTTGGTGCCTCTTACAAGTCTTTGTTGCTTATGAGTGGTGGTATCTCATTCCCAAAATACAACTTCAATCATTGTCCATTCACCTTGAAAGTCTCACTCTTATTGTTTTGGATTTGCACTACTCCGTAGGGAAATACTTCAACCACTGTAAAGGGACTTTCCAGGGAAGAGGCAGAGTTGTCAATTGAACAAGAGAACCTTATCCCCTTTTTTGAAGTGTTTTAGCTCAATCATTTCATTATGCTAATTTTTATTTTTATCCTTGTAAAGTTTATCATTTTCATAAGCCATATTCCTTATTTCCTTAAGTTCATTCAGTTGAAGAATTTGTTTCTCGCCCGCTTTCTTATAGTCCATATTTAGAGCTTTAATAGCCTAATATGCTTTGTGCTCGAGCTCTATGGGAGATGAAATGCCTTCCTAAACACCAATCGATATGGTGACATGCCGAGTGGAGTTTTGAAAGCAGTTCGATAGGCCTAAAGCACATCATCAAGCTTAAGCGCCCAATCTTTCCTCGAGTTATTCACTGTCTTCTCCAAAAACTTCTTCAATTCTCTATCACTCACTTCAACTTGGCCATTTGTCTATGGTTGGTTGGGTGTAGAGACCTTGTGCTTGACATCGTACCATGATAAAAGGACTTCAAACTATTTGTTGCAAAAGCCGCTTCCTTCATCACTTATAATGGCTCGAGGAGTCCCAAATCTTATGAAGATCTTTTTTAAGAACTTGCATACTACCCTGGTGTCATTAGCAACATAAGCTTGAGCCTCAACCCACTTTGATACATAGTCAACACAAACAAGAATATATTAATTCCTAAGAGAGGAGGGAAATGGTCCCATGAAATCAATACCCCGCACATTAAAGAGTTTAACTTGTAAAATCCTTATTTGTAACATATCATCTTTCTTTGAAAGTCCCCCATTGCATTGACACTTGTCATAATTCATGACAAAGTCTCTAGCATCCTTAACTATAGACCAGTACAACCCACTTTCAAGTATTTTAGCAACCATCTTGTTTGGTTCGTAGTGTCTTCCATAAAGAGAATGATGATAGTGGTGCAACACATCATATATCTTTGAGTCAGGAATGCATCTTCGTACTAAACCATCTTTGCACAATTTTCACATATAAGGATCATCCCACATATAGCTCTTTACATCATGCATGAGCTTCTTTTATTGCTGATATGAGAAGTCCTTAGGAAGTTTCCACATGAGAGGAAATTTGCCAAATCTACATACCAAGGAATAAATGCAAGTGCAAATAGTATTTCATCTAGAAAAGTCTCTTTGATAAATGTCTCATCAATGTTCCCCTTTTCTAGGTGAGAAAGGTGGTTTGCTACTAAGTTCTCTGAGCCTTTCTTATCTTTTATTACCATATCAAACTCTTGTAGCAAAAGTACCCATCAAATCAACATTGGCTTATAATCTTTCTTGGATAGTAGATACTTGATAGTCGCATGGTCTGTGTACACTATCACTTTCAATCCTAAAAGATAAGACCAAAATTTATTGAAAGTGAACACAATAGCTAGCATCTCTTTCTCTGTTATGGCATAGTTAAGTTATGCTTCTGAGAGAGTCTTGCTAGCATAATATATTACATGCAACCTATTGTCTTTGCGCTACCTTAGCACAGCTCCTATGACTTGGTCGTTGGCATCGCACATTAGTTTGAATAGAAGTCTCCAATTTAGTGGTACCACAATGAGTGCTAATGTGAGTTCCTTCTTTAACCTATCAAAAGCATATTTGCACTCATTAGTGAACTTAAAAGGGACATCTTTTTCTAATAGATGAGAAAGAGGTATAGAAATCTTAGAAAAATCCTTTATGAAGCATCTGTAAAAGTCGGCATGTCTAAGGAAGCTTTTAACACCCTTCACATTGGTAAGATAACTGAGATTTTCAACTGTCTCTATCTTGGCTCGATCAACCTCTATTCACCTTGCTAAGATCTTTGTCCTAACACTATGCTTTCATTTACCATAAAGTGGCACTTTTCTTAGTTTAATACCAAATTAGTTTCCTCACATCTTGCCAACACCTTCTCTAAGTTATTAAGACAGCCTTCAAATAAGTCTCCAAACACTAAAAAGCCATCCATGAAAACCTCCATGATATCCTCAACTAAGTTTTAGAAGATAGCCATCATGCAACATTGAAATGTAGCAAGGGCGTTGCATAATCCAAAGGGCATCCTCCTATAGGCGTAAGTGCCATATGGACAAGTGAATGTTGTTTTCTCTTGGTCCTCTAGAGCTATGGCAATCTGGTTGTAGCCTGAGTAGCCATCAAGGAAGTAATAAAAAGTGTGGCTTGTAATTCTCTCAAGCATCTGGTTAATGAATGGTAGGGGGAAGTGATATTTTCTCGTGGCATTGTTGAGCTTCCTATAGTCAATCCACACCTACCAGCCATTGACAACTCTTGTCGAGATTAACTCTCCTTCATCATTCTCCACTATAGTTATTCCCCCTTTCTTTAGCACATATTGAATTGGGCTCACCCAACTAGAGTCTAAGATTAGGTATATAATGCATGCATCAAGAAGCTTTACGATCTCCTTTTTCACCACTTCTTACATGTTCAGATTCAACCTTCTCTACCATTTGATAGTAGGCTTGTGCCTTTCTTCCATCAATATCTTATGCATATAGTAGGATGGACTTATTCCCTTAATGTCAAAAATTTGCCACCCAATAGCTTTGACCTTTCTTCTAAACATCTCTACAAGTAAAGTTTCTAGCTCAAAGGTGAGTTTGGAAGAGAAAATGACTAGTAGAGTTTGGTTGTCTTCTAAAAAAGTATATATGAGGTGAGGTGGTAAAGTAATGGAAGGTTGTGTTGGCTGGATATTCAAAGTTAGAGGTACATGCTTTTTAGGATGGTCAATTTGGGAAGGGTTAAGCTTAGGAACTTCTTTCGAACCTTCCTCCACTCATGGATTATCTCCAATTGCTTGGATTTAAGCATGGAAACCTTCATCCACACATTTTTCTACCTTGGCATTACGGCATATGCAGAAGTCTCCATCAATAGGCTGCAAACTTGCCTTATAAATGTCGAAGACACACTTTTCTTTACCTACTCTTAAGGTGAGAGTTCTTACATGCACATCAATCAAGGCTTTTGAAGTGTATAAGAATGGCATGCCTAAGATCAAAGGCACTTCTTCATCCTCTTTGAAGTCTAGAATAACAAAATTGATAAGGAATATAAACTTACCTGCCTTCACTAACACACCTTCAATAATCCCCAGTGGTTTATTAGTAGTATGGTTTGCCAATTAAAGAATCATACTCATGGTTTTAGCCTCCAAATTTAGTTTCCTAAAAATGGACAGGAACATAAGATTTATGGAGGCACTTGAATCATATAACGCTTTCTAAAACTGTATATTCCCTATCTCACATAGGATGGTTAGGCTTCCAGGGTGCCTAAGCTAACATGGAAGCTTGTTTGAGATCAAGGCACTACATTCCTTAGTCAAAGTAACAATATCCATTTCTTCAAGCTTATTCTTATTAGAGATCAAGTCTTTGAGAAACTTTGCATATTTCAGCATCTGAGTAATGGCTTCCATGAATGGTATGTTAACCTGGATCTTTTTAAGCATATCTAGGAATTTTGAAAACTGAGGATCAAACTCTTTCTTTTTCAACCTCCGTGGAAAGGGAACAGACGGCTTGTATACTCTTTCTTTGCTCTCTTTAGCTCCCTTTGATCCTTCCTTGTTCACTGCTTCTCTTGAACTCTCTTCAATCATGGCTTTTTCTTATTTGCTTGAGTTGGACTCCGTAGGAGGCTCCAACTCTTTGCCACTTCTCAGGGTTATAGCTTTCACTTAATCCCTTGGATTTATCTCAGTATTGCTTGGCAAGTTACCTTGGTTGTGTGACGTTAGTCCATTAGCTATCTGGCCTATTTGCACTTCCAGATTATGAGTGGAGGAAGAATGGTTCTTGAACATCAATTGAGTATCTTTCTGAATCTGTTCCACCCTTGCCTCTAGCTTTCAATTTGAATCCTCTTGAAGAGTCATCCTTTTGTCCATCATTTCCAAGAACTTGTCTGACTTGCCTTCGATAGATGAATTCTGGTTCTATTGAGCTGGTTGGTGTAGATTCTAAAAAGTTGAGTTTCCAAAACCCGATGGTGGTTGTCTATTTCTTCCTTGCTCCTTTTGACTTTTCCATGAAAAATGAGGGTGGTTCCTCCAAGATGAGTTGTAGGTATTGCCATAGGAGTTACCTCTATTTTGCAAATAATTGGCACACTCCATATTCTGTATAAGTTTGCACTCATTAGTCCCATGGTCCCTTTGGCACAACTCATAGTTTAAAGTTACAGACACAACTTTCACATTCATCTTCTTCAGTTCATAGGTTAAAGTTTCAAGCTTGGTTGTAACCATCACACCATGTTTCTTTGTTATTATGGCCTTTTCATTGTTCCACAAGTGTTGAGCTATAGCAATCTCTTCAAATAGATCAAGAATCTCCTTTAGTGTTTTGTTCATGATAGAACCTCCATAAGCTGCATCCATATTGCTCCTCACTATTAGATTAATGCCCTTGTAAAAAGAATACACCAAGCCCAAGTAGGAATCAATTGTGAAGGACATTATCTTTATAATTCCTTGAACTGCTCCCAAGCATCAAACAGTGACTCATCTATTAGGAATCGATTATGCTACTTAGACATTAAATGCTAAGTAGGGCAAATTTTTAAAATTTTCTCAACATAATCCTTGATCTCATCAAGAATTCCAATCCCAAGGATCCAATTCGCAATTTAACACATAGCTAATATACATCAACATGTATAAATACAAAAACTTAGGAAATCTAAATTGCGGAATACTTACAATTTCCCAAGTGTTTGATGTAGACCATAATTAATCTACTAAATGGTTGGCTCCTTTGATTCAACTCTTAAATTAACTCTTCAAGTCTTCCAAATATGAGACCTCTAGCTTGAAACACCAAAGATTCACTAATCACCTTCTTACTTTGATTTGGTTAGATGTAAGTAGCCTCTCTTAATGACCCTTTTGTAAACTTGCACTAACTAAATCAATCTCCTTGCAAGAATACTAGAGTTTTTTTAGTATATGTTGTTTGCCTTCGTTTTGTGTCTCTATATAAAATTCTCAATTTTTCTAACCTTAAGAACATTTCTTAAGTTATCTATTTATATGTAGAGAAAAGAAATCATGATGATGTCATTACTTACATCACATGTACAACTTGCTATGCAAGTATAGAATTTACATCATTTATGACATCACATTACTTGCCATGCAAGTATAGAATTGACATCATCCATGACATCACATTACTTGCCATGCAAGTGTATAATTGACATCATCCATGACATTATCCATGACATCACATTACTTGCTATGCAAGTGTAGAATTGACGTCATCCATGACATCATATTACTTTCTCTACATCTTAGATTAATCTTTGGTCCAAAACTCTTTTGGTCTTACGCCTAAACAACTTAGGCCATTAATCTCAGTAACAACATATATATAATTAATTTAATACTTTAATTAATATCTCATATTAATTAAGTATAAATTAATTATCAAACCCTTGCTTCCATTAGATTTCATGATATGCTAGAATCGTTACCTAAAGCATAAATCTAATTCTATTAATCTTAATTAATTGATTAAACTCTTTAATCAATAATTATATTACTATAAATGGTGATTTAGCAAAGTTTTATTAGGTGTGACTTATTAGGTTTATGTCTAATTAGCAATAAGAACATAATATCAACACTTGATAATATTTGAAACTCCTTTCAAGTCTACATGTGAAAATCCCAATTACATATTTAGTTCTCATAAGTTGTGAGTGACCCCTTAGCATTGATATCACAACTACCCAATTAGAAATGAATGCATATATTAATTCACACGAACCCTTATGGTCTTAATTACCATGCACTAAAATCCTTTCATTAGAAGATCTCGATATAGCATAGAGTCAAGGTTTAGTCAAACTTTAATAGTTATATCATATGACCTTATCTCAAGTTCTATTATTGATAAAGTAAAGCCAACACTGGAACTCTTTTAGTTCGTGTCATATTTGTTCTTGCCAGGAACTTATTAATTAAGAAAGAACTTAGATAACATAATATCTTATCTCAATTCACTCTAGGCAATAAATCCCATATTGGATGAACACTCATCCCTACACTTAACTGACTAGAGCCACCACATGTCGTATACCCATGTGTGATTAACACAAGTATGTAAGTAGTAACAAAACTTAATCACTCAAATGTGGATGACCATATCACCTCAGGTCAAAGGACTATATGCAACATTATAAACTAGATTATGATTGTTAACTATAGGTGAATATCCATGCAATCACAAATCTAACATCACGTTCGATCCACCCATCACATGAGTATCCACATGTCTATTCTAACATCTTATATCAAGTAGCATGAGACTCATTACCTCCTACTATTAGTATCATATACTAATCAAGGAAAATAGATAGAGGTGATAGTCTAATCAATATTACCCAAATATTAATTATATGACTATGAATAATTTATAGCATATATACTAAATAAATTTGTAACTCATATTATCAACTCTTGATAATAAATTTATTTAATATAATGCTAAGGGGTAAATACTCAAATAAACAAAATCTTTATTTAAATGAATATTTTATTTCCATAGGGATAATTTACAATGTCATTATATATTTCAAGAATGGCACTAGGGCACATCTATACTAACAATCTCCCACTAGCACTAATGTCATTCACTACAATATTTAAGACCCATATTCTCAAAATGACAGTCTAACTGTAATTAAATGAGTGCCTTGGTTATTGGATCAGCCACATTATCAGCCAAAGCTACCTTTTGCATGACAATGTTGCCTTTTCCAATAAGTTCTCTGATAATATGGAAATTCCTTTCTATATGTTTGGATTTTTTTGTGAGACCTCGATTCCTTTGCCAAAGCAATGGCTCCATTATTGTCACAATAGAGAGGAATTGGGGACTTAATGGAAGGAACAACTTCTACATCAGTAATGAACCTCTTAATCCAAACAACTTCTTTAGTAGCATCTAATGCAGCTATATACTCAGCTTTTGTAGTGGAATCAGCAGTGACACCTTGCTTGGAACTCTTCCAGCTCACTGGACCACCATTATAGATAAAAACAAACCCAGAGATAAACTTTCTATTATCGATATCTGATTGAAAATCAGAATCTGTGAAACCATCTATCTGTAGATCACCTCCTCTATAAGTTAAGATAAAATCTTTAGTCCTTCTCAAGTACTTGAAGATTGCCTTAATAGCTATCCAGTGTTCTAAACCTGGATTGGATTGAAATCTACTAGTCACACTAACAACATGGGCAATATCAAGCCTTGTACACAACACAGCATACATTAAGCTTCCTATAGCCGAATCATAAGGAACTTTCCATTTGCTCCATTTCCTTGGGTGTATTAGGTGACATACCCTTGGATAAATGAACACCATGCCTAAATGGTAACAATCCTCTCTTAGAATCAAGCATATTGAACCTCTTCAACACCTTTTCCAAATAAAGACTTTGGGACAAACCTATTATTCTTTTTTATTTATCTCTATAGACTCGAATGCCAAGAATATAGGTAGCTTCCCCTAAGTCTTTCATGGAGAAAGATTTAGATAGCCATAGTTTCATGTTTGTAAGCATGCTAACATCATTTCCAATTAATAAAATATCATCCACATATAATGCTAGGAAAGCAAGTTGGCTCCCACTAACCTGTTTGTACACACAAGCCCCATCTTCGTTTTAATAAAACTAAATGATTGTATGGGTTCATCAAAATGATGATTCCAACTCCTTGAAGCTTGCTATAGACCATAAATATATCTATTAAGCTTGCACACTTTAGAACTTTCCTTAGATTCATAACTTTTAAGTTGTTCCATATAAATCTCTTCCTTAACATAACCATTGAGAAAAGCAATTTTGAGATCCATTTACCAAATCTCATATTCATAGTGTGCAGCAATGGCAAGAAGTATCTGAATGGATTTAAGTATGGCTACCAGCGAGAATGTCTCCTCATAGTCAACCCCTTGCCTTTGGCAAAACCCTTTCGCTACAAGCTTTGCTTTGTAGGTATCAACCTTTCCATCCACACCAATATTTCTCTTGAAAATCCATTTACAACCTATAGGTACAATACCTTAAGGTGGATAAACAAGTGTCCAAACTTAGTTTGCATACATGGAATCCATTTCGAATTTCATTGCTTCACGCCATTTAGAAGAATTTTATCTGATAAAGCCTCTTCAAATGTTGTAGGATCATCATCATGATTGTCTTCTTTATGCATATGCAACTCTTGCATATCATGTAGAAAATAGTATCTCTCTGGTGGATGAAATACCCTACCTGACATTCTAGGAGTTGGTGTGATGATATTTTCAGTAGGATTAGACTATTGGGATTGATCTATATCCATTTGATCAATTTGTTTGGCATCATTAGAAGACTCTTCTTCTAATGCTATCTTCCTTTCTTTACCACCTTCTTAAAGAAACTCTTTCTTAACAAATATGGCATCTCTGCTTATAACAACAACTTGCTTAGTAGGAAGATAGAAATAATATCCTAAACTATCTTTAGGATATCCAATAAATCTGCCTTGAATTGACCTTGCATCTAATTTGTCTGTTTTTAACCTTTTAATGTAAGTTAGGCATCCCTAAATCTTAACATGCTTAAGACTTGGTGCCTTACCTTGCCATATCTCATATGGTATGGTAGAAATAAACTTAGATGGAATGCGGTTTAATATGTAAATAACAGTTTGCAATGCAAAAGAAAGTAGGCAAATCTGTATAACTCATCATTGATCAAACCATATCTAATAGAGTTTGATTCCTCCTTCTAGACACACCATAGAGTTGAGGTGTTCCGGGTGGAGTTAGTTATGATATAATGCCATGTTCCTTAAGGAACTCCATAAACTGGGTACTTAAGTATTCAGCTCCTCAATCCAATCGAAGGATTTTAATACTTTTCCCTATTTGGTTCTCTACTTGGACTTTGAATTCCTTGAACTTTTCAAAGGATTCACTTTTATGTTTCATCAAATACAAGTGTCCAAACCTTGATAGATCATCTATAAAGGTAATGAAGTAATATAACCCACCTCTTGCCATTTGGTTGAATGGCCCACATACATCACTATGTATAATTTCCAAAATTTCTTTAGCTCTTTCCATTTGTCCAACAAATAGTAATTAGGTCATCTTGCCTTGGATACAAGCCTCACAAGTTGAATTAGATGCAGATTTAAGATTACTCAAGATTCTCATCCTTTCCAACTTTGTGATTTTGTCATTCGCAATGTGACCTAAACGTAAGTGCCATAAATATTTTGAATTAGAGGCATTATCAATTAGTATTGTATTCACAACATTCATATTGGTTGGATAATAATTGTTGTTGGATTTATTATCAACATAATAAAGACCATGTAATACATAACCCATGCCAACTATCTCATTATCAAAGTAGATAACACATACATCTCTTTTAAATAAAAATTTATAACCTTTTCTAATCAAACTAGAAATAGAGATAATGTTCTTATAAGCATTAGGTACATATAAAACATTGTCCAACAACAAAACATGGTTATACAAGTCAATAGAGGTTATTCCCATAGCTTTAGCAGCAACACTTGCTCCATCTCCAAGCTTAAGAGTCACCTCATTTAACCTTAACCTTCTTTCACTTACTAGATCCTGAAAGGAAGGACATATGTGAGAACTAGCACCAGTATCCAATACCCATGCATTAGATGAGCTCTTAGAACATTTAGAAATAAATAAATTAGAGAAAGTCTCACCTTCTCCAATCTTGTCCTTTTCTTTAGTCTAAAGAGACTAAAGGAACTTTGGACAATTTCTTTTCTAATGTCCCTCTCCATCACAAAAAAAAAAAAAAACATTTTCCCTTGTTGGTGTTCTCAACCTTCTCTTTGTCTTTGTTCTTTCTTACACCTCCTGAAGCTTTAGGAACTTTTCCTTTAGCTTTCTTACTTTTGTTACCCTTATTCTTATTAGTCCTACTAGAAGAGGCAACCAAAGCCACATCCTTCCTTTTCTCATTATGAATAGCCTTTTGGGCCATCACAAGCATGTTTAACAATTCTACAAGGGTACACTCAATATTATTCATATGGAAATTTGCAATAGATTGCCCAAATGAGTCCAAAAGGGATTGTAAGATTAAATATATTTGAAGTTGAGCGTCCATTATGAAATCTAGACTTTTAAGTTCCTCATTGGAACAAATTATAGAATTCATGTGTGCTCCAACATCATCACCTTCCTTCATTTTAGCATGAAAAAGTTGCTTAGATATATCATATCTAACAGTCTTACTTTGTTCACCAAACAACTCTTGTAGGTGAAGTAGGATTTCCTTTGCATCAATGTACTTCTCATGTTGCCTATGAATATTATTGCTCATATAAGCCCATATAATGCAACATGCTTGTATATCATCGTCTTTCCATTTTGCAAGAGTGTCATGTTCCTCTTGGGAAACATTGGGTGGAAGGGGTATGGGAGGACTTTATTTCATAACATATAATATGCGTTTAGAGACCAAAATAACTTTTAGATTATGTAGCTAGTCAATAAAATTAGGTCCAACGAGTTTGTTGTTATTGAGAATGATGCTTAATGGGTTTGACGATCTCACATTATCAAATTTCTGCGAAAGTAACAAGATTAATTAGTTCTATGACATTGTAATAATACCATTAGATTTGGTCTTTAATTGTAATGGCCTCCCACTAACTTAGCAAATTCTACACTTCCAAAGTAGAAAATGGAAATCCTTTGTTGGATAGATTTCTAATGGGTGATGAAGTTCTTAATGAGTCACTAATATTCCTTAAGTACACATTGCCATTCTTGGAATATTAGTTCTTATTAAGTGAACAACTCTTGTTCATCACATCTCATGTGAGATATCATCAATCTAGCTCCTAATGTTACAGGCCTCAGGTACACATTATTGTTCTTGGCCTTTAGCATTAGTTAGGTCCACACCATTGGATCAATGAAATGTATAAACTTGAACACTACATACCTCAGGTACACTTATTTTGCCATTCTTGGCATATATTGTGTTTATACACCCACAACATCTTATACTTAACAATAACACTGCATGAATCTCTTAGGCCTTATGGACACCCCTACGTATCCATAACCATGCAAGTTATTGCATACATCACATATATACATTGCATGGAATTTTTATATATATACATATCATATATGTATTTATCATGCTTCAACATATATATCACATATATACATAAAACATGCAAAATGGATGCACAAATAAGGAGTGTTCATGGGCCTTTCTTAAGCTTATTCTAACTTTTAGAATAAAATGGGCCTTGTCTCCTTAGGCTTTGACACCATGGGCTTAAGAATAGCCTTGAACATCATCATCATCATCATGGACCTCCATCTTGAACACTTCAAGCTTCTTATCACAACTTTTGTGATATACATTCAATCCTTGGCATACCAAGGTGAATATTACATCCTAGTTCTATGTAATTAACATTTAATTACACATCAAATAATAAAATTAATTATTATTACAAATATAAGGATGTAATCTAAGTCCATGATCACTTTTTGCATGTAATGATCAATTTGCAAAATTAAACAAAACATGGATCAATTAATTATAATCACAACACTTGTAATTATCAATTAATTATAATAACAACACTTGTAATTATCAATTAGTTATAATCACAACACTTGCAATTATCAATCAATTATAAATTAATAATAACATATATTGTTATTAATAATATTATTAATAATTTAATATCTCATATTAAATTTAATAAATTAATTAATAAAATATATTATTATTAATTTAACATGTGTAAAATGCAAAAAGATTCTCTAATACCACTATTAGGAATATATTATGCTACTTAGACATCAAATGCTAAGGCAAATTTTTTAAATTTTCTAAACATAATCCTTGATCTCATTAAGAATTCCAATCCTACTGATCCAATTTGCAATTTAACACATAGCTAATATACATCAACATGTATAAATACAAAAACTTAGAAAATCTAAATTACATAATACTTACAATTTCTCAAGTGTTTGATGTAGACCATAATTAATCTACTAAATGGTTGGCTCCTTTGATTCAACTTTTAAATCAACTCTTTAAGTCCCCCAAATGTGAGACCTCTAGCTTGAAACACGAGAGATTCACTAATCACCTTCTTGCTTTAATTTGGTAAGAAGCAAGTAGCATCTCTCAATGACCCTTTCTTAAACTTGCACTAACTTAATCAATCTCCTTGTAAGAATACTAGAGTTTTTTTAGTATATGTTGTTTGCCTTGGTTTTATGTCTCTACACAAAATTCTCAATTTTTCTAACCTTAAAAACATTTTTTAAGTTATCTATTTGTATGTAGAGAAAAGAAATCCTGATGATATCATTGCTTACATCACATGTACAACTTGCCATGCAAGTATAGAATTGACATCATCCATGAGATCATATTACTTGTCATGCAAGTATATAATTGACATCATCCATGACATCATATTACTTGCCATGCAAGTGTAGAATTGACATCATCCATGACATCGTCCATGACATCACATTACTTGCCATGCCAGTGTAGAATTGACATCATTCATGACATCACATTACTTGCCATACAAATGTAAAATTGACATCATCCATGACATTACATTACTAGCCATGAAAGTGTAGAATTGACATCATCCATGACATCATCTATGACATTATTTTACTTTCTCTACATCTTAGATTAATCGTTGGTTCAAAACTCTTTTGGTCCTAATCCTAAACAACTTAGGCCATTAATCTAAGTAACAACATATATATAATTATTTTAATACTTTAATTAATATCTCATATTAATTAAGTATAAATTAATTATTAAACTAAATTAATTATTAAACCCTTACTTGAATTAGATTTCATGACATGCTAGAATCATTGTTTAAAGCATAAATCCAATTCTATTAATCTTAATTAATTAATTAAACTCTTTAATCAATAATTAGATTAATATAAATTTTGATTTAGCAAAGTTTTATTAGGTGTGACTTACTAGGTTCATGTCTAATTGGCAATGAGAAGACAATATCAACACTTGATATTATTTAAAACTCCTTTCAAGTCTAAATGTGAAAATCCCAATTATACACATTTAGTTCTCATAAGTTATGAGTGACCCCTAGCATAGATATCATAATTACCCAATTAGAAATGAATTCATGTATTGATTCACACGAACCCTTATGGTCATAATTACCATGCACTAAAATCCTTTCATTAGAAGATCCTGATATAGCATAGAGTCAAGGTTTAGTCAAACCCTAATAATTATATCATATGACCTCATCTCAAGTTCTATTCTTGAAAAAATATAACCAGCATTGAAACTCTTTCAATTGGTGTCATATTTGTCCTTACCAAGAACTTATTAATCAATAAAGAACTTAGATAGCATAAGATTTTATCCCGATTCATTCTAGACAATGAATCCCATCTTGCCTGAACACTCATCGCTACACTTAATCGACTAGAGCCACCACATGCCATATACTCATATGTGATTAACACAAGTATATAAGCGGTAACAAACCCTAATCACCCAAATGTGGATAATCGTGTCACCTCAGGTCAAAGGACTATATGCAACATTATGAACTAGATTGTGATTGTTGACTATAAGTGAATATCCACACAATCAAAAATCTAATATCACATTCAATCCACCTGTCACATGAGTATCCACATGTCTATTTTGACATCTCATATCAAGTAGCATGAGACTCACTACCTCCCATTATTAGTGTCACATACTAATCAAGGAAAATAGACAAAGGTGATAGTATAATCAATATTACCCAAATATTAATTATACGACTATGAATAATTTATAGCTATGTACTAAATAAATTTGTAACTCATATTATTAGCTCTTAATAATAAATTTATTTAACATAATGCTAAAGGGTAAATACTCAAATAAACAAACACTTTATTTAAATGAATATTTTATTACCATAGGGATAATTTATAATGTCATTATACATTTTAAGAATGGCACTAGGGCACATCTATACTAACATCATTATTCCTCTAGTAAAAGGAATTAATCCCACTTTTAATTCTTAATGCTTTAGCAGGAGGAAAGTACTTGTTAAAGAAGACTATGTACATCTCATTCTAAGTTCTTATAGAGTTTGGAGGTAACCCTGCAAACCACCTAGTTGCCTTGTCTATGAGAGATAAGGGAAACATAATAAGGTGAATAGCTTTTGAAGATACTCCATTCATTCACAAAGTTCCATAATAATCCATAAACTGATGCATATGTGCAATGGGGTCCTTTAAGGGTAGTCCATGAAACTGTGAACTTTGGATCATTTGAATCATGGCAAGTTTGATCTTAAAGTTATTTGCCATAATTTCTGAAGGCACAATTGGATTATGATATTACTGTTTATTAGAGTTCAGGCATTCTCTCACGGTCCTGTTGCCTATAGGGTTTTGGTGCTAGTTGAGGAAGCAATTTGCATTATTTGGATTGTTGTTATTATTAGCCCCTTCTCCTCCACCATTGTTGTTATTGAGCTCATTTCCTTGATTTATGGTTTCTTGGTTGTTCTCTTCTCCTTTTGTGGAATGTTCTTTCCATTTCAGGATCGAGTGCTTTAAGCTCTCTAGTACCGTAATCAAGGCTTTGAGTTCGACATATACACTAAGTTCTTATAAAAGAAAAGCAAAAAAAATGTAAAACTAACAAAAAAAATGTTTAAATCAAACAGTATAAAGCTACTACTAATATTAAACTCTTCCCTAGCCATGGCATTAATAAATTGGTCATCCATAAGTATCAAACTTGGCAACGGCACCAAAAACTTGGTCAAGTTATAGAATAGGAATATAAGTCTAAGTATCATTCCCATAGAGAAGAATTTAAGTTCTAGTTCACTTGATTAATTTGCTTGTGTAAGCTAATCAATCTTCAAGTTGTAGAGGAATTAAAAATTAAAACTAAATCAAATTCAATAAAATTAATTAATATGTATGCTATGTACTAGAGTTTCTCTTTTCACCTAGATCCACATTGACTCAAAATCTAATTATTATAATCCAATTCATAGTCATGCTTAAGATGCTACCACTATGATTCTTATAAATCTCTCTCGAGTATTTATAAGGTGAGTTTATTAATTCAATTATGAATTAGAATTTATGGACTCTCACCTCTCTCCTAATCAATAAATCCTTAATAGACGTATGCTCTTGAGGTAAATATGCAATATTAACTCTTAATTGGTATCTCTATTCAAATTAAAACTTAATAGTTTTTATTCTAGGTCCCTAAATATTAATCTCCTCTCGGTCTCAAACACTTAGCATAAAATAATTCAATTTGATTATTAAAACCCTTAGGTATATATCATCTCTTGATCTCAATACACCTAACTTAAAAAATTGAATTATTAATTAAGAAAAAGAATAAAAACCATAAACATGACATGAACTAAGATTATAATTAAAAATAAATATAAATTCAATACATCTCTAGGTTACTCAGATTACTCTAGTACAAAATAAAACTAAGCTATCATGTTTATGAACAAAACAAGAAAACAATTAAAAGACAAAGAAATCATGATTAAATACAATATTAGAAAATAGAAAACCCCCTAATCATTATTTAATAGACTCCTTGAATTGCTTTTCTCCTTCACTGTCTTCTTGTATTTCTTATGCTCATGAAAGATTTCGTCTCTCTATCATTCAATGATCTTTTTTCCTCTCCTCTTTTTCTCACTCTGATACTTTATGATTATTTTATATCTCTCCTAAGAATTAAGGTTGCCCTTAAAATTTTATTAGGAATCTTTAACACACCATCTAGAAAATAAAAGCACCAAACTGTTAGTCTCCTACACAGGTTTATTTCCATGTGACACGGCCATGCTACTTTAAGTAGCATGGGTGTGTTGGGTCCAACACGACCATGCATTCCTTTAGCATACATGTGCTCTTCTTTCCCTTTGTCTTCTTATGACATGACCATGCTAAATTTATAGCATGGATGTGTTGGGTCCAACACGGCCATGCATTCCTTTAACACACCCATGCTCTTCTTTCCTTTGGTCTTCTTGTGACACAACCATGCTAAATTGATGGCATGGCCATGCTTCTTCCTTTGACTCAAGCTTTTACCCTTAACATTTTACTCTTCATGCCACGGGTGTGTTGGGTCCAACACGATCGTACCATCTTAATTCCTATAAATAGAATAAAATCAATCAGAAGAATTCTAAAATGGACAGAAAATATGAAATCCTTAATTTAAATGAATTATGCATTATTATGTATCTATTTTACCTAAAATGAACTATCATTAACTTAGTTATATTTAAAATAAGCCTAATTTTTACTAAGAAAATACAATTATCAACAACCCAACCTAAAAAGATACAACACCAAATGAACTTTTCACATTAGCATTTTAAACCCAAATATTATACCCTAAAAGCTCAAAATGCAATGATAACAAGTTCAGCCAAAACTAACATTTTTAAAATTATATTAGCCTATTCTACCTATATTTTAACATTTTGAAAGCAAAATGCCACACCTAGACACTCAAAAGTCAAAACACCAAAATATAACAACTTTAACAATAACTGTCTATGTTTATCATAAATTTTAAGAAATAAATGTCACACTTGGAAATGAAAAACATAAAAAATTAACACCTTTATCAATAACTAATCTCAAAATTTAAATGGGTCTATCTCTAAATTCTGTACCATATCAATATACAGACAAGAAGCAAAGAATCTTTTACTCATAATGTGATCAATATGGGCATGAGTTATGATCATAAAACTCTAATGAAAAGCTCTAGAAGAGCATCTACCAATATCAAAAGAAAACTTGATGATAAGTAGCCAGTGTAGTTGAGAGACATTTGCTTTATGGTTTTCTTGACATGGGTTTAAAGAGGAAGCTAATGGTCAGGGGTTATTGTTATTGTGGGTTGGTGAGAAATGGGTTGATTGAATGTGAAAAGTGATAGGATTTTGGGTGTTAAAGTGGGCAATGAAGTTTGAATTTTTTGAGAGTTGAGTAAAGATTTAGCATTAAAAACAAAGGGACACAAAATAAATGAGTAATGAAAGCTACAAAAAAATAAAAAATTGGAAGGAACCATGAAACCCACCACATAGACTTTATTAATGAATATATAAATTATAGTCTCTAGGTCACTGCCACTCAAATATGGATGACATTCATTCATGTAATTATAATAAGCTTGCTTAATATGATCTTGGGTAGCATCTAAATGCTATTAAAATCATTAAATCAAGAGACATAAATAAGAAGATAAACTACAATTAGGTATGATACCATATTATAGCAAACAAAAAATTATCAAACTAAGAACAACATAGTAGTCATTGGTGACTGATGAATCATTACTAGTTACAACTTTGAATAAATTGTGCATGTTTTTGGATGATAGGAACAAGAAGACTTAGTTACAATAGTGGAAGAGCTATTTGCTAATTGGGGATTTAGATGGGAAAACAAGAAAGGGTTGAGTAAAGAAAAAAGAAAAAGAGAAATGAAGAAGAAAAAAAGAAATGAAAAAGAAGAAGAAGACAATAAAAAGAAGAAGAGATGAGAGTTTTTTTATTTTGAGTTCAGTTTTTCTTTTCGTAACTTTTTTTTTGTTTTTTATAAAACAGTGACACAGTGGGTAGCGGGGTTTAGGCCATGCACCCAAGTGTATGGCGACCACAGCACTGTGTAGGCTCAAGGCCCACTAGGATTACTAAATGGGTTTCTAAGGCCCAAAAGGAGATGGAGTCATAACCCCGATAAAAATCAGGACACTTTACAGCAACTAGATTCCACGAAGGTTCCTAGAAGCCTTTATTAGAGATTTAGGTTCAGAAACTAGGTATGGGCTTTGAATGCCCACCTAACCATGTGGTTGGCCTCCGTTTGTTTTTTATATCTTATTACCCATGATTATTAAATTATTTATTTATTATTGTGATTTGCAAAATTTTCCAATTTTGTAATTCAATTTAAGTTTTCACATTAATCCTTTTGTATATTTATTACCTTGGCATTTAAATCAAATATTGAAAATAAATTTACAAACATTCATTCCAAATAAATGGGGAGGGGATTAGAGATTACAATAATCTATATAATTATTACAAGAATTAACCGAAATGAAATCTCTCAAGAACTAGTTAATCCACTAATTACATAGTGATTAAAAATCACCATAATCTACAATAAATAAGGGTTAGTTTCACATTTAAATAAATAATTTTATTTGCAAAGTAATTCAAATTATATGAACATAAACATAGGCATGTAGATTCATATAAATATATATTTATCATTCAACTAATCTCAAAAGTATAGCATTCAAATGCAATATCAAGGAAAAAGGGTTAACATATACATATCATACACCAAAAATATACCAAAAAGATATTAAAACAAAGTAGAGTTGTGTAAAACTTTGTGTGAGAGGTGATCGCCTCTTTGTAGAGTTGATCGTCTCTAGGTCAAGAGGTGACGACCCTTTGAAGAGATGATGCCTCTTCAACAAGCACAACAGCATAAAAAACACAAGTTTCTTAAATCCTAAGCAACTTAAATATTCATGTAAATCAATGTAAACTAGCAACTAATAACCTAATAATACACATATTCAAGCTCTAGATATAATTCTAAGAAATCAATAAACACGAAAAAGATATAAATGAAGAAATGGAATTCCAAACAAAATAAAGAACTTAAAGCTTGAAAATATGGGTTCTCACTAATTTGGACCCATTTGATGCTTCTAACAGAATCCCTCAAAGCTTTTTTTGTTTGTTTTTGAAGTTTTGAATGCAAGAATCTCCTTCTTTCTTCCCAATAAATGGATTCCTAGCTTCAAGTTCTCTCTTTTCCTTCTTCTTCCCTTTCTTTTCTTAAGAACTTTTTTTTTCCTTTTTTACTCTTTTTTTTTTCTCCCCTTTCTAGAATGGCTCCTCCTTTTTTTTCCTTAGCCACATGCTTCTCTTAAGCCTCTTCACTCTCTCTTCCAAATTTCCTAAAAAGTCAAGGTTACTTTCCACCTTGCATTTTCATCATTGCTTTCCTTCTTTTCTCATCATTTCATGCCTCAAAAGTTATGTGTTTTCCTTTAAAACTGTAGACTAGAGATAAGAAGGTCAATTTTTATGTTAAATGCAATAATAAATAGTATTTATTACTACAGGGGACAGTTGTGAAGAGGTGATGCCTCTTTGGTGAGGTGTCACCTCACTGAAGGCTAAAGTGAAGAGGCAATCGCCTCTTCACCAGGCTTGTTGGGTCTTTGGGCCTAAAAGGCCTAGTTTCAGCTTAGTAAAGGGCTAATGGGCTTAGTGTTTTAGGCTTTGGTTAGCTATGAGAACTTCAGGCTAGGTTTAACCACTCGAAAGAAAATCTTAGGCTCTTTTTACATTCAAAATTTGGACTATCTCATCATCGGGCTTTCGTTGCAGGCTGATCAAATCAAAGGTGTCCATAGTTTACCTCCTTGTTTTTTCAAAAAATGGATTTATGAAATCAATTTTTGAAAAAGCAACATGCACAACAAATAGCAAGAATGACATACCTAACCTGCAAGCTTCACTTAGGCCATCAATTTTGGGAATTCAAGCCTAAAAGGTTAACCTTTGACTTGAAACATGATCTTGATCCTTGGGTTTTCCTAATCTGATCAGCCACTCATTATAGTTTTAATGTGAATCTTCTGACTTTCGGACACGAGCTTCACTTAGTAGAAAAGATGGTGTCCTGAGCCTTTCTAGCACAAAACGAGGGAAACATAACCATGTTCCTCAAATTTTTTTGGCCCAATCAGTTACTTATTATAAATTTGGCGTGAACTCCTAGCCTTTTTGACACAAAACTCACTGAGCAGAAAAGATGGTGTTCCAAGCCTTTTTTACATAGAACTGGGGAAATGTAACTGTGTTCCTCGAGTTTTCCTGGTCGATCAGTTACTTATTATAAATTTGGCGTGAACTCTGAGCCTTTCTAATGTGAAACTCACTCAGTAGAAAAGATAGTATTCCGAGCCTTTCTGACATAGAATTGGGGAAATGTAACTGTGTTCCTTAGGTTTTCCTGGCCCGATCAGTTACTCATTATAAATTTGGCGTTAACTTTGAGCCATTCTGACATGAAACTCACTCAGTAGAAAAGATGTGAATCCTAAGCCTTTCTGATATAGAAATGTGATCTTGGGTTTTCCTGGCCTGAGTCATCACTCACAATAGTGATCCTAGGATTTCTTGGCCCGAGTAATCACATAGAAATGTGATCCTAAGTTTTCTTGGCCCAAGTCATCACTCACAATAGTTATCCTAAGTTTCCCTGGCCTAAGTCATCACTCACAATAGTGATCCTAAGTTTCCTTGGCTCGAGTCATCACTCATAATAGTGATCTTGGGTTTTCCTGGCCTGAGTCATCACACATAAATGAGATTCTAGGTTTTCCTAGCCCAAATCAGCACTCACAACAGTGATCCTGGGTTTTCCTGGCATGAGTCATCATATAGAAATGCGATCTCGGGTTTCCTAGCTTAAGTCATCACTTACAATAGTGATCCTGGGTTTTCCAAGCTCAAGTCATCACTCACAATAGTGATCTTAAGTTTTCTTGGCCCAAGTCATCTCTCACAACAGTGATCCTGGGCTTTCCTGGCCCGCGTCATCATATACAACAAAATATGCACTTCAGGAATACAACCTAACCAGACATTCTTCATACTGATGCTTCGATCAAAAAATTTTCAATCTTTAATCTTTAATTTCGAGATACACCCGAGAAGTGACATGATTATCATTATTCATTCTTCTTAACCCACTAGGGTTTTTTCTTTACGTAGGTTCCATTGGCAATGTCCACTTTATAGGCCATTCTTTTCTTCAGTTAATGGGCTTTGCCCTTCTTTCTTTTTTTTTAGCAAGCCTTCCTTCTTTACACTTTTGCTTTTCCATATAAAGCTTCTTTTTCTTTTTATTTAATTCACTTTTGCTTTTTAAGTTTTCTTTTTTTTCTCTCAATTTTCTTTTTACTTTTCAAAGCTTTTTTTGCCATGGATGCCGTAAAGACTCCAGATTTACCCACTTAGGATCAAGTGACACCTATAGTACATGTAGAGTGCAACTTTCGTCTCAATCTCGAAGATAAGATCCCTCTTCTTGCAAACGTATGATCTCATATTTGTGGACTGGTCATAGGAGATGTTAGTGATTGATTTGTTTGCTTTCTTCCTGTAAATAGGATTTGAAAATATCTGGTTATTGACCATAACTATGTATAAATCGTGAAAAACTAGAATGCATATGATTAAATTGAGAAAAATCAAAGATAATTGAAAATCGTGTCAGTTCACCAACATGAAGATTCATCGCCTCTTCGGTCAGGCAATCAACTCTTCATTGAGGTGATTGCCTCCTAAAGAAGAGGTGATCGTCTCATTATAGGGGAAGGGAATTTATAGAGGCGATCACCTCCTTATAAGCAAGTGATGCCTCTATGGTAAGGTGATTGCCTCTATGCATAAAGGTGTTTGTTGCTTTAGTAGTAATCAACAAAATTTTTAAAAAGATTTTATATGCACAATTTAAATATTCAACTCCCTATTTTTTCATCGCCTCTATGCATAGAGGCTTTTGCCACTTTAGCAGTGATCTGAAAATTTTTTAAAAAGATTTTATATGCATAATTTAAATATTCAACTCCCTATTTTTTTCATCAACTTGATGCACACACATTGAAGGTTGCTAGCAACTTCAATGGTGCCTATATTTGGTATGATAGCTTTCCTTCGGCTATCAAAGCCTATATATTTAACATTAGATTCTCTAATTTCATTCTCACTTTATCAAGTTCTCAAGGCCAGACTGACTACCATCCCTTACATGCTTTAATAGAGAGATGGTCAGACACTACCCGTACCTTTCAGGTTCCTTTCGACAAGTTTACTCTAGACCCGATTTCTTTTGCACCTATGACCAGCATTGCTTGTATGGGAGATCCTATTCCCCTTGATGCGATTCTACATCATCTCTCTCCAGAGTGGCTCACTTATATCGAGTGTCTGCTAGGCATGGTCCCGGACATAAAGCATACTTATATTATGAAGGTTGACTCTATCAAGAGTTACTACACCCCCTAGAGGATAGCAACTGCCACTTCTAGCCTTTAGATTGATCAGGTGGTGAGGGCCTTCTTGGTTTATTTGTTTGGGACTATGCTTTTTGCTGACACAATGAGTTCCATTGATTTATACTTCCTGCCGTCTTTGAGGGATCTCGACCTTGTGGCCTCATACAATTAGGGGAGTTATGCCCTGGCCTATATGTACTGGAGCATGGATGAGGTTATCTAGGGGTTTAGACGGTTTTGTGGCTTCTGCTATACCATCATGGTATTCCTCTTCTTTCTTTCACTATTAAGTTTGACTTAGATATTGTGATAATGATCTGTTAAAAGCTCTTCTCTTTCTTCTTTACTTTGCAGGATTGGTTCTTAGACCTGGACCTGATAGTAAGGATTACCCACGTTATCAACACTTCTTTTTCAGTGATGGTGAGGTGGGGCCCAAGTCAAGCTTAGAGGAGGGCTAATGTTTGTGTGCACATCCATCGCGAGCACCTGACTCCTTGACCTCTTATTATGTATGTACATGTAAATTAAATCATGACTAGTAATCTATATGCTAATCGAATTTATTCACTCACTTGTTCATTCTTGCATATTTGCCTAGATTTGTGGGGTCCCAGGCTATGATTCGCTCTAGGTTATTGTCTCAAAAGAGGGTGCTACTCTAAGGACCTAGTTGTAAATTTTGGTTCCTTAGCGAGAGGATTCGATCTTGGCGCAAGGGTGCTCAGGCGAGATGACATCCACTTGCTCCTTCTTATTATATCTTTTGGGATTATCTATTAGAGGGAGAGGAGCTAGATCGTACTATTAAGGGAGATGATGTTGATGATCATTGTAAGAGGAGGAAGTCTTACTATGCAGACTTCGCACGGACTCATCTTCTATAGCAGCGCCTTTTGCTGCATCCACATCTCAAGTAAGCAAATAGTTATGTTAAGTATACAATTTCATATTCTTATCTACAGATGTCTTCTTTTTAAATTATTTTTCTTTCAGGAATCCACTAGGCCTACTCAACACCCTCGCATTGTACCATATGGCAAGGGTACTTTGATTGCCATACTGCCTCCTAGTGGTGCTTCTAGCTCTAGATCACACATGGTTACCAGTAGGCTCATTGCCACTCTGAACTTGATGACCTAATATTGGGTGCTCTCAGGCGAGTTGTTTCGCAAGTTCCTCATATTGGATATGAGCATAAAGCCCACATTTCTGATGACCCAAAAGGACTTCCTAATGATCATCACTCAATAGCAGAAGGTAACGATCATCTCTTATTTTGACATGTATGCATGCTCTTATGATTTCTTACCCTTTATTGTATTCTGACAAGAGGAGCTAGATGCTCGTCAGGCTATAGTCATTGCTCTCGAGTCCCAGCTAGCTTCCCTTCAAGTGGAAGATTATGAGCAGGAGTATCGGGCTATCGAGAGTGATGAGGAGGACCATACTAGCAAGGAGGAGCCTGCTGCTGAGGCTGAGCCTACTGTTGAGCATGTCAAGGATGATAGTAGCGATGATGGAGATGATACTACGACTGATTTTGCAAATGAGGTGCATAGAGATGATGAGGCTGAGGACGATGAGTAGGAGATTAGATTAGATTCGCTCAAATTAGGACTATTTTTGTTCCTTTGAACTATTTTACTATTACTATTTTGAATTTTATATATACTTCAGTATTTTTTACATTTTGCATAAAATGGATGTTTGAATTCATTTTTCTTTCAATTAATTGCTCAATATTCATTATAAAATTTCTTCATTTAATAATTGGAATCAACACATAGAATACAGACATTGTGCAACAAAGAAAGTCAACTTTTAACTATTGGAGAGGCGTCGCCTCTTTATAAAGGCGTCACCTCCTTATGAAGAGGCGATAGGGAATCGCCTCAACACATAGAGGTGCCACCTGATCATAGAGGTGATCACTTCTCTAACAATGCTCTAAAACCTATAAAATCCCTAATTTCCCTAAAAAATCCCTAACTTTCCTCTTTGCAATTTCTCATCCTTTTCTCCTTCTAAACAGCATCCCAACTTCTGAAAATGACAAAAAGAAGCTTAAAACAACTACAACCAATCTTGAAGAATCTGGATGGTGGATCATGGGCCAAATTAGAGCCATTTCATCTATCTGTCTTCCAATCCATGTATAGTAGGAAGGTCAAATTCCCTTTTCTCCATGTTCTTGCTCATTTTTGGGATTCTCAAAAACATGTCTTTAGGTTCAACATTGTTGAGCTACGCCATATGCCTGAGGAACTCAAAGCTATCTTAGGCTCCCAGATGGATTCTATCCATTATATTCTAATTCCTTCGGTTGAAACCGTAGAATTGTAATTTATTCAATATCAAATGGCTTATTTATTCAACATTTCTCCTCAGTCTTCTCTTTACCATGTCTTTGATAATGAAGTTTTGATAAGCTCTTGTCTTGAAGCTGCATAGTCTGTAGATAAGAATGAAGTCTACTAGCCTCGGATGATCACTCTCTATCTGTATGCTCAGTTTCTGCTTGTCTCACCCTTTGGCAACTATGATTCAAAGATTCTTCACATTCTAGATCAAGTGGAAGGAGGCTTTAATCCTTTTCCTCTTATCCTAGTAGAGACCATCATTGGGCTCGACAGCTTCTCTAAAACTAAATGATTCTCAAGGAGTCCCCTATTGTTGGAGGTTAGCTTATTCTTTTTTATATTATTTCCCACTGGTTTGTCCCTTTTTACTAATTCATCATTCTATAGGCATGGTTTCATGAGAAATTAAGGTTACTTGAACCACCTAAAGACATTATGCTCTATCAAGCCACACATTGTCGTACAATGAGACTAAACTCTATTCCAAAAGACCTTTAGAGTTAGTTATCCACATTCCCTAACACTTTGATTTAGTGGACATGCCCATGGTGGAGGTTACAGCATGTGACTCTCATGTCTTATACCTATTGCATTCCCCTAGCCGATCTTCATTCAGCCACTTTTTACAATCCTGCTAGGCTTTACAAACAGTATGGACAAAAGTAACTAATTGTAGAGCCAGTGCACAAATTTGACGGAGGACCTCTTTCTTAAAATTTCCTTGATAATCTGATTACCACTTGGCCCCGTAATTCATTTTAAGGTTTATTGACTATAATGGAGATTGGTCCTCTAATGACTAGTATAAAGCATGCATTAAGCTTCAACATATGGATATGGATGAATTCTCAAGAAATAGGATAACAATTGCAAGCTCCAAGTGTTGAAGGGGTTCAAAAGAAGAGAAGGCAAATTTAGTTTATGCAATTTAGTCTTTATCCACTCTTTTATTGAATGGAATTTCCCTTTTTAGTTAAACAATGTATAATACACATTTAATGCAATGTTCAATAATAATAAAGGCAATCCATTCCATTTAAATTAAGCATAAAGTGATTATACAATCTGCTTCTCATATATCTCCTGTCATTAATTAGCTTGCCCTTGTAAGTTTTCCAATTAACTATTTTTCATCTCTCTCTCTCCTTTTTCATGCCCTTCACTTTTTCCTAGACTACCTCTTTCAAGGCTTTTAATCCATAAGACTTTGATTTTTATTTTTTTAGTATCTAACTTTTGCCTAGGCAGCGCCTCTTTTCGAGGTTTTCTCCCTGGTGAGACTTTATAGAAAGTACTTCTTTAATTTTTCAAGGTTGATGGGCTCTCTAAATTCATTTCCTTCAAAGTTAGATAAAATGGCAGTGCCTTTAGAAAATAGCTTCTTCACTAGGTACGGACGTTCCCAGTTCAACTTGAACATACCTCGAGGATCAATCATGATCGGCATAGTCAACTTCAGAACCAAATCACCTTGTTTGATCATGTCTGGCTTAATCTTCTTATTATAAGCCTAAACTATTCTTTTCTTACACAACTAACAGTGGTATATGGCTCTCATTCTCTTTTCATCTAACAACCTTAACTAGGCTAGCTGGCTCTCCACCCACTGATACTTTGAAATTTTAGACTCCAGGAGAATTCTCAAAGATTGGATCTCTACTTCCACTAGCAACACTACCTCACATCCATACACTAAAGAATATAGAGTAACCCTAATTGATGTTCTAGCAGTGGTTCTGTATCCCCACAATGCGTACTGCAGATAATATTCCCAATCTTTATAATTCTCCAACGTCTTGGCCAAAATCTTTTTTACATTCTTATTAGTGGCTTCCACGACACCATTGGCTTGTAGTCGATACATATATGACTTATGATGCTCAATCTTGTACTCTTTCAATAAAGCAGTTGTCTTAGCTTTGAATTGAACACCATTATCAATAACAACATGATGTGACAACCCATTCCTACAGATTATGTTCTTCTCTATAAATCTCACCATCTATTTTGATCCAATAGTGACATACGACTCTGCTTTAACCCATTTGGAGAAGTAATCGATTGCCACTACTATGTAGCGATGGCTGTTGGATGCTTTTGGCCTTATCTCCCTAATAATATCAATTCTCTAGGCTGTAAACGGCCATGGAGCAGTAAGTCCTTAAAGTTCCATTGAAGGCAGATGACTAACATTGCCATATGTTTGGCAATTATGACACTTCTTTATAAATATCATGTAGTCTATTTCCATTATTAGCCAAAAGTAGCCTTGATGTGCTATTTTCTTAGCAAAAACTATTCCATTCATATGCAAACCACACACTCCTTCATGGATTGCCTCCATGAGCTTATGAGCTTTAGCTTTGTCAACACACTTGAGATGTACCCTAGTTGGCGCTCTTTTATACAGCATTCTATCATGGCTGATGAATTGTCGAGACATTCTCTCTTTCCTGTCAGCGTCTTTGGGAAATTGTCCCATTTCTAAGTACCACTATAAGTTATAAAATCATGGCTTTTCCATAGAGTCGACCGACGTCACCCCTCATCTCTTCATAATAAGGGAATCGAGATTTTACAAGGATAAGAGGTTTAACTATGGTTTGCCTTTCCCCTTCCCATGTTGAAGCTAAAGTAACTAAAGCATTTGCCATCTAATTCTCCTCTCATGGCATATGTATAAATTTGCACTGAGTAAAAGCTAACAAGAGAGTAGCAAAATAATCCCAATACATTTTTAGCTTATCCTCTCTCACTACCCACTAGTCAGAGATCTGCTTCACTACTAATATAGAATCACCATAGAAAGTGTTTTCTTCTACCCCCACGCTTCTTAGCGCCTCCAAATCGAAGATGCAAGCTTCATACTCAACTTGATTATTGGTAACTTTAAATTCTAACCTTTTCACCATTAGGATCATTTCTCCATCCAGTGAGATCAGAATTACGTCGATACTTACTCCTTTGCTGTTAACAGCTCCATTAAAGTACATTGTCCATGTATGGATTTCTATTGCTCCTAGGTGCTCATCTAGAAATTCTTATTCCCATTCTTGTTAATCTATCATCAGGTTTTAAGCTAGGAAGTCAGCTATGGCTCTTCCTTTTAACACTTTTTTTGCCACATAATTGATGTCGAACTCAGTGAGCAAAACCATCTCGCCAATTTTCCTATCAACGATGAGGTCTGTTGTAAATATCTAAGAGGATCATGCTTGAAAACTGCCTGAATTCAATAAGATTGGAAGTAGTATCATAGCTTCTTCATTACCCAAATCACAGCCAGACATGTCTTCTCCACCAAAATGTAGCTGGCTTCATAAGGCAGGAGCTTCTTGCTCAAGTAATACACTACGTTCTTGATTTTTCCTTAACCTTCTTGAGTGAGCATGGCACCTATCGCTTCCCTCTTAATTGCTAACTAGAGAATTAATGACTTACCCGACCTTCGTGGCTGTAGGACTAGAGGATTCATTAAATAATTCTTGATAGTCTCAAATCTTCATTGGCACTTATCATCCTAGATAATTAGCTGATTTTTCTTCAGGAGTTTGAAAATTGTCTCATAAATTGTGGTCAGCTTGGTGATGAACCTATTGATATACTATAGTCACCCAATAAATCCCCTAACTTCTTTCTCAATCTTTGGCATAGGCATCTCTTTTATGGCTTTGACCTTATTTGGGTCTACTTTAATCCCTCTCTAACTAACGATGTGTCCTAGCAGCTTTCTAAAAGTCACCTTAAAAACACAGTTCTATGGGTTTAATGTGAGATTGTACTTTTTAACCTTGGCTAGGAACTTGTCTAGAGCCTTAAAGTTCCCTTCTCTAGTTAGAGATCTCACCATCATGTCATCCATGTATACTTCTATCTCTTTATGGACCATGTCATGCAATAGGGTAGTAGCCATCCTTTGATAGGTAGCTCCCACGTTCTTCAATCCAAATGGCATGAATAGTAGTATACACCCCATTCAGTTGTGAAAGAGGTTTTCAATTTATCAATCACTGCCATCATAATCTGGTTATACCTTGAGAAGCCATCCATAAAGGAGTACATGGCACTAGAAGTCACATTATCGACTAAGGTGTCGATATGTAGCAAGCAAAAGTCATCTTTCAGGCAGGCTTTGTTCAAATCCTTATAGTCCATGCACATCCTAACCCTTTCATCTTTCGTAGGAACTAGCATGACATTTTCTAGCCATTGAGTGTCATCGACTACTTCTAGGAATCTCACCTTCAGTTGTTTCTCAATGTCTTTTTTTATCAAAAAAGCCCATTGCTGTCTTAATCTCCTTTTTTTCTTTTTTACTGGTGCATTATGAGGATATATAGGAATCATATGTTCTGTGATCTCTTTGTCAATCTTAGGCATGTCCTCATAACCTTAAGCGAATACTTTATTTCTTCTTCTTATTATTTCTTTTATTTTCTCACTCTCATCAAAAGTTAGATAAGAAACAAGAAATATATTCTTAGGCTTATCACATGTGCCTAAGTTAAATTATTCAGTTTGCACTGAATTAATGTCAAACATATGCATGAAATGATCATCACACACTAAATAACCATTAGGCAAAACATCACATAAGTAAGAAAAATCAGAGTTTATTACATTTATTTTAGAAAAGAAAGGGTCCTCAAAGTTAAACAGATTAGAAAAAGAAATATCAAGATCATCATAAAACACATCTATAATGGAGTCTAAAACAAAAGACTCGAAGTTAAGTTTCTCTTCCTGGTCATCTGTGTCCTTCAACGCTGCTGTAGGGACATCCTCTTCAGGTTTTGAGAATAATACTAATTCCTCTACCATTATCTCTTCTATAGCAACTTTACTAGTCCCATTCACTTGCTTAGAGAATATTTCAAAATTGAGGACCAGTTTATCAGCAATTGACAACGGCTTAAGAGCCCATTGATATGGATTATTGGCACCTTCTCTCACAAAGGTTTCCCATAGGGGTTTGATCTTGGTTTTTGACCTATTCTTTGCCTTTTTCTTTCTTGTAGACTTGGTTTCAGCTTTCTTTGCTTCTTCTGGCTCATCGACCTAGGGATATCCTATCCCATGATTTAAGATCGACACCTTAGACTTGACATATTCAGGCGAGCCTTACTGATGCTTCCCTAACCCCATCCCAGGCATGAAATTCTGACTCTTCATCATGTTCATTATTTTTAGATTTAGCTCATTTTTATAAATCATGCAAACTTTAAAGCTCTGACTAAATGGGATTCCCTAAGGAGCCAGTTTCAATGCAATGATGGTCACTTCAGTTTCAGTAAAAATGGTGAGTACTCTCCACTCGTGTGGGAACTTAATCTTCTAGTACATAGTAGATGGCACACCTCCTAAAGGATGGAACCATGGCCTTTCCAGTAGGATAACAAAGGTCACCAGGATGTCAATCATATGTAGGTTAACCCAAACTTTAATAGGTCCATTCTTGACCAGTGCTCTAAAGGTTCCCTCAACAGGCCTCTTGGTGTCATCATAGACCTTGATCACTATGTCTGATAACTTCAAATCAACCACTGTTAGCCCTAACTTAGGCAAAATCTTCAATGGGAAAACATAGATTGCAAATATGTTGTCCACCATTACACAACATGTCAACTTCCCTGTTACTTCTACCTTAATAAACAAAGGCTTGAAGTGATCCCTTCCTTTTAAGGGCATATGCTCATCAATAAATGTTATAGCTCCCTGGGGGCTTCCATCAATGAATCCACTAACTGCTCAGCAGTATGGCTTGTAGGAACTTTCTTATGATCCAAAGTTGTGACTAATACCTCCCGATGGGCTTTGGAGTACATAAGCATCTCCCAGACACTAGAGAGAGTTTTCTCTTCTTTCATAGCTTCAACAACTTTCTCACCTTCTTTTTTCATATCTATCTCTTTTTCTTCGGACCCTACAAGTTTTAATTCTTCCTTCTTCTCAAGCATCTCAACTGATTGGCCCTTTTCGTCTTCATTACCCTTCCACAGATCAATTGCTCTGCCCTCCTCATTATCAAAGTTCCAAATGTCCAAGACATTCACCTTGACCTCTACAGGCTATACTTTAGGGTTGAGGTTTTCTAGTTTGGATTTTAGGGGTGTAGGTGTGGTATTAACAAAGGAATTTAAAACTTGATCCTATGTAAGACCAGTGTTGATGGCAAGGATAGATTGATTTGGAGGTGGCATGTTTCGATAATTAGGCAATGGGTTATTTCTGGTGTTGGGTTTTCTGTTTTCTAGGCCAGTTATTTTGCCTGAGTCTATTAGGTCTTGCACTTTGTGCTTCAGGCGAGTACAACTATTAGTATTATGGCCTATGGCTTGATGGTATTTACAATACAGTTTTAGGTCAGCATTTAGGAATAGTGGTCTCTATGGTAGAGGTCATAGTAAATTATTCTCAATCAGTGTCTCTAAAACATTAGAGAGAGGTTTTCCTATATTGGAAAATCTTTTAGGTTATTGGACAACATTTATCAGCACATTGCTACTAGATTTGATCTCACTGTTGGATCCAGTCCCTTTTTTATCTGAGGACCTTCCACTGGAGGATTTTCTTTCTTATGCCAAGTCAGATTCTTTCTACACCCTAAACCTATATAGCTCTTTGAAATTCCAAACCCCTAAGTCTTTCAGCTTTTTAGAAAGTGGGAGTATGCACCCCTCGATTGCTATCACTAGTTAGTGCTTTATCTGTGCCAGCTTCGCCCTCCACCTGATTAAGAAGTCAGTGAAAGGCTTATTAAATCTTTGTTTGATGTTCAATAAATCTCTTAAAGATGCTTCCATCTAAATGTTGAGACTATGTTATTTTATAAATGCTACACATAATGCTTCCTAGTTAACTTGAATATTAGCTTCTAAAGCGTAGTACCATCTGATAGGTGCTCCTTTTAAAGACAGAGGAAATTGCTTAACAATTTGAGCCTTGTTCAAGCTGGTTGTTCTCATGTGAGTTACATACTATTAGAGATGCAAATGAGGATCTTCAACACTAGTGAACTTCTTCATATTGGGAAACCTAAACTTCTTGGGTAGTAAGTCATCATCCTCTCCTAAACTTAGGTCAGAGTAGTTTATTATCATCAATTGTATCTGAGCCATAGACTTAACAAGGTCTTTAGCCCAATCTGGCTTCTCTGTATTCCCCGAGGGATCCAACCTTTATCAGGTGACTAGTTTTACTAATACAGTTTGCTGATCATCTTCCATTCCCTGCCTTTCTGAATTCTCGACATCAAAATTAAATGGTGGTGGTGGAGGCATTGATGGTCTCTCTCTGGTTGAGCTCATCTCTACCATCATCTCTCATATAATTTCTCTTATTTGTTCGGCCATCTCTATCTTGAATGGTTTTAAATCAAAACTCGATGATGTCATCTCTTTCGACATTCTATCCAAGCGACCAGTATTGGAGCGTGTCCAAGCGAATGACTAATTTGGATCTATATCTGTAACCAAATTAAAAACATGCATGGCATGTATGCATGATATGTAGGGCCCAAAAGAATAGAATAAGAATAAATATCCTATTTACACGTAATAAATAATAAAAGACAAAGCTCTTTAAAAGACGGCACTTCCACCCTTATTTCTCCCACACGCATATTCAATGGTGAGTTTCTTATCCTAGGATTATTGGCCGGGTTTTGACTATCAACAGGGAATAACACAACCATTATACATGTAAGAAAGTCTCAGGAGGGAGCAAACAAGTAACAAATCCTTTAAATAAAGTCGAGGTCCATTTTAATGGGACTTAATGGGCTTGAAAGGCCCAATTTTGACATGGTCTATTTGAAAATGGGCCATAGTGGGCATAACAGGCCCAATTTTGGCATAGTCTATTTGCAAATGGGCTTGGGCTTTATGAAAGGCTTACTAGATGGTATAAAACACACATATTTGGGAAAAATCTTAATGGAAATTGCTAAGTCATTTACATGAGCTGAGTTGAGGGTAATAAGCTACGACTCCCACAGCTATAAACATCCATTATGTCTCCCTACTCAAGGGTCAGTGTGACGCAGATAGTACGTGCCATAAGTGATAATAATCGAATACTTCACCACTAGGTTTGAGTGAAACACAGGCAGCAAAGCAAATACTATTGTCAGTTATTTAGGACTGTGTGCTCAATATGTGTGATTGTGTAGTGAATGCAGTAATATGCAAAGGAAATAAAAGAATAATCAAGGATGATAAATTACAAAACACTTAGAATTAGTTTCTTTATCCCCAGTGGAATCGCCACTATGGGTGGCAGGGTTTAGGCCATGCACCCAAGTGTACAGCAACCATGGCATTGTGTAGGTTCAAGGCCCACTAGGATTACTAAACGGGTTTTTAAGGCCCAAAAGGAGATGTAGTTGCCACCCGGATGAAAACCAGGACACTTTACAGCAACTGGATTCCACGGAAGTTCCCAAAAGCCATCATTAGATATTCAGGTTCGGAAACTGGGTATAGGCTTTGAATGCCCACCCAACCTTACGGTTGGTCTCCATTTGGGTTTTATATTTTGTTAACCATGATTATTAAATTATTTCTTTATTATTGTGATTTGCAAACATTTCCAATTTTATAATTCAATTTGAGTTTACACATTAATCCTTTTGTATATTTATTACTTTAGCATTCAAATTAAATATTGAAAATAAATTTACAAACATTCATTCCAAATAAATGGAGAAAGGATTAGGGATTATAATAATCTATACAATTATTACAAGAATTAACCCAAATTAAACTTCTCAAGAACTAGTTAATCCATTTGATTAAAAATCACCAAAACCTATAACAAATAAGGGTTAGTTTCACTTTTAAATAAACAATTTTATTTACATAGTAATTCAAATTATATAAACACAAACATAGGCATGTAGATTCATATAAATATATTTTATCATTCAACTAATCTCAAAAGTATAGCATTCACATGCAATATCAAGGAAAAAGGGTCAGCATATACATATCATACACCAAAATATACCAAAAAGATATTAAAACAAAGTAAAGTTGTGTAAGACTATGCACAAGAGATGATCACCTCTAGGTCAAGAGGTGACACACCTTTGAAGAGGCGATGCCTCTTTAACAGGCACAACAGCACAAAAAAACACATGTTTCTTAAATTACAAGCAACTCAAATGTTCATGTAAATTAATGTAAACTAGCAACTAAGAACTTAATGATTCACATATTCAAGCTCTGGATACAATTCTAAGAAAGCAATAAACACGAAAAAGATATAAAATGAAGAAATGGAATTCCAAACAAAACAAAGAACTTAAAGCTTGAAAATAGGGGTTCTCACTGATTTCAACTCATTTGATGCTCCTAACTGAAACCCTCAGAGCTTTTTGGTTCATTTTTGAAGTGTTGAATGCAAGAATCTCCTTCTTTCTTCCCAAGAAATGGATTCCTAGCTTCAAGTTCTCTATTTTCCTTCTTCTTCCCTTTCTTTTCTCGAGAACCTTTTTTTTCTTTTTTTGCTCTCTTTTTTTCTTCTCCCCTTTCTATAATGGCTCCTCCTTTTTTTCCTTAGCCATATGCCTCTCTTAAGCCTCTTCACTCTCTCTTCCCAATTTCCTAAAAATTCAAGGTTACTTTCCACCTTGTATTTTCATCATTGCTTTCCTTCTTTTCTCATCATTTCATACCTCAAAAGTCCTATGGTTTCCTTTAAAACTGCAGACTAGAGATAAGAAGGTCGATTTTTGTGTTCAATGCAATAATAAATAGCATTTATTGCTGCAGGGGACAGTTGTGAAGAAGCAATGCCTCTTTAACCTCACCGATGGCTAAAATGAAGAAGCGATCGCCTCTTCACCAAGCTTGTTGGGCCTTTGGGCCTAAAGGGCCTGGTTTGGGCTTGGCAAAGGTCTAATGGGCTTAGTGTTTTGGGCTTTGGTTAGCTATGAGAACTTCGGGCTAGGTTTAACCACTCAAAAGAAGATCTCAGACTCTTTTTGCATTCAAAATTTGGACTATCTCATTATCGGAGTTTTGTTACAGGTCGATCAAACCAAAGGTGTCCACAGACACGCGTGTAATTTTTTTTAATTTTGGGTGCATTTAAGTAATAAAAAAAAAGTTGAGGTATTTTAGTTGTTGACTTAAATTTTTGAGACATTTTAGTAAAGATCCCTAATTTGAAAGGGTAAATTTTAGAGGCCACCTATTTTTCAAAGATGCATACCTTATAGAAAAACTTCAAACCCTAACAATAATCCAATAAAATTGGGCTGAAACTAAAAGTTTAATCGATGTTTATGAGGAATCAAATTAATGAAAAGAACCGTTAAACTCTAACGTGAAAAGAGAACAATGGGCAAAGGCACCATATCATACGGAGAACAAATTAATACAAAATTACATTACAAATTAATTAACATGTAAAAGTTACATTAGTTCTATTTTCCAAGGTTATATTTCTTATACTTTTGTGGAAGTTATTACATGAAAATAGCATCCAAGAATTAAGATGGAAGTTGACCAATGATAATGTTAATGGTAACCATTTGATAGTGACAATTATATTTTTATTTATAATAAGCTTATGGAAGTTGACTTATAATAAAAATTTAATGATAATAATTTCATAGGGCTGATTACATTTTTGTTTATACTTAAAAATTTATTCTGACTCATGCAGATCATGAAGGATGTACAAAGAAGCAAATTATAAGAAAATAAAAATAGAATAGCTTAGTAAATCCACGCCACTGGCTGTTGTTACCATCTTGCTCATATCAAACATCTTCACTGAAAGAATCATAACAGTAGCATGCCCTAGTTTTATCTTTAGAGCATCTTGTGAGCAGATCTTCATCCATTTTTGCCTCTCCTACAGACCCAAAATAAAATGAAATGCCCATATGAATTCCAACTAAGGATGCTGATGCAACTACATATGGTAATGTACGTATAATAGAATCATAGCAAGTTTTGTAGGAGTGGAGAAAATTTTAAACATTCTAAATAGGAAGGAACATTCCAGGGCATGATTAATCTGGGGACAGACATCAGGATTCAGGCGGCACATTGCTGATTAATAGGTTTTTTGTGCATGGGACTGACATTGCTGATGAATAGTTTATCTTGCTGACAAACATCATAGTCCAGCAAGATAAACATCTATCATTAAGAAATAAAATAAAATAAATAATAAAAGGTCAGAACCCAAATTCATGTTCAATAGATGATGGCAAATTGGCTTCAAGCATGAAACATAAGAATTGCACCTTCAGAAAGATTATTTAACTTCAATGACAAATTAAACTGTGTGCGAAAACAATCGTAATGCCTGAGCATCTAAATGTTCATTTTCAATTTTTATCTTTTGTTTTTAATATATTGAATGAGACAGATATGATAAGGGGAGAAGTGGAGCAAATTAACTGTCCTGGAAAGTTGCATACAATGTGCTCAGAAAAACCATGAATCTAGCACAATTTAACATATAAAAACAATGTAAATTCTGCATCAAACTCCAACAAGTACCCTTTACCACTACATTCAGGTTAATGTATGGAAAAGTTATGTGAACATTATATTTTGCATCAAAATTTGTTTGATTGCATCTAATAAAAAAGTTACCTTGTTTTTGTAAAGTACTAATTAAGTTCTGCTTTTGTAAAGCATTAATCCTCACTGTTTTTACTAATCAATGCAAATCCCCTGTTCTAAATGACTATGTGCAAGTAACTGATAAACATGAAAAATTAAATTGATATAACTATACTTCAGTCCAATTTGTCTATTGATAGCATCTCCCAATTGCCTTTGCCTATAAAATATGATGCACCAAATCTCGATCTCTAAAAACAGCACATATGTATGTAAATTATAATCCTGAAGTGATAAACAAGTGAAAACACAATCTCTATGTTTAGTTTTACCTATGTTCTTCACAAAAATTCTGACTAAATCAACAAATTAGAAGCATCAAATACACATTAAGATTTGTTCAAAAAAAAAAAAAAAGAATCCACATTAAGAAAAAGGAATCAGCGCTCCATTTCTGGAACCTTGAACAATCAAAATCTTACTCAACACAAGACCTTCCCTCAGGAAAAATCCGTATTGAAGATTTGTCCTGTATCTTGTTGGATGGCTTAGGCACCAACCACTCTCTTAGACCTTTGTCAAGACCGCCACTATAGAGCAAAAACCCGCCACCAATGATATTAGATGACGCTTGCAAGCACTTGAATCTAGCTGTTGCCAAACTATAATATCCTTCCCTTGTGATGCAATAAGGGTGAATTCAGCACACAAAGCCAAGCAAGAAACTGATCCAACATGATCTGACAGCATATCCAAACCAAGGAACAAGCAAACCAGAAAATATATAATGCTAGAATTGAGATGGACCAACTTTAGACTAAAAATGGAGAGCGACTGAAAGCAGCAGGTAGAGTCGTAGACAGGTAGAGTGGTACAGTTCAGGAGCAGATTACTGGCATGCGGATTAAAGGCAAGTCGAAGGCATGATTTAACCACCTCTAATATGTTCCCTTAATCTTCAAATAGAGATATCCGGCAAGTATTCCTCCAAGGTGGCCAAAAAAAGAGACTCCACTTACAAACATTTGAATCAGAATTAATTCAACCCCCACAGCATGACGTAATATATAAGTATCAGCCACAGAATCGATGATAACTTTCATTCCAAATAGTATACTAGAAAATCCAACAACATATTCCAAACATAAAGGTCTTTGGTAATCGAACAACAAAAGAAGTGATTTGGCCAAAAGTAAAGTGATACCCTGAGACATTATAAGCAATGCAACTAGGATAAACAAAATCCAACATTCCCTATCAAATTTTCCAACTGAATACCTCTCCAGAAAACCACTGCCATATTACATAGCAAGTGAGAGGCATCAACATGGTAGAATGATGATAGGAGGAAACGTTTGAGGTCACTATTCTGTCATGTCAATGAGTAAATTGGAAAAAACTAATTAGCATATATATAGAGAGAGAAAAAATTAAATATAAAATAGGAAATTAATAGTTACCTTGAGAATAAGATAGGGATTAAACCAGACCTCACTGATACAAGGAAGAACTGGAGAACGAAAGGCTGGCCTCAAATATATCAGAATATTTATTATAATAAGCATCATAGTGACAATAGGTTTCCCAGTTCGCAACCTATCGTAATTATTCTGCTGAAGCATTCCCTTCATTCCTTCTGCTCGCAACCAAAGAATAAATGTTATATTCTATAATTTCTCCTGTTTTATATAAACTCTACCCCTTACAACCAAAACAAAACAAAGAAAAAAGAACACAAAATTATATATACACACACATGCAATAGCGCCTACCTTCCTGATGGATTTGAGCTTGCCTTGGTGTTCACGGACTTTGAAATTGTCATCGAAAACGATGGATTTGAGATTGGCTTGCATTTTGAGGACGAGATCGGAGGCTACATCCGAATCAAGAAGAGCAGAGGCGATTGACGACTTGAGCATCAATTTCTGATGCATGCTTATCTGCTCTACAACACGCCGCATCCTCTCTGCCACTTGTGCCAATGCCATCTTAATCAATTTCAATTGATGTGGTTAGGGTTTACGGGAATTTGGTTAGGGTTAATTAATTGTGTTTTCCTTTCTACGCTAATAATACAATTAACCTACCAAATCCAACAGACGAATTTCAAAAAGTATTTATTTATTTATTAATCTTGGCTTTCTTTTCTTCTGCATTGTGATCCAAACTGCACTAATAACCAGAAAAGAAAACAAAAACAAGTTACTGATATCATAACTTATATAATTGCCAGATAAATAAATCAATATATGCTTCACTACCTCCTGTCACCCATTTGTAGTGCATGGCAGTGTCTTCATCTTTACCAGTTCAGCCTCCTCCCTAAATGAGCCATATTCACACCGGAAATATGCATGTCTCCATGATTTCTTCACCACCAAACTCCCACATACACCCCAAAATCCAACCGCGAGCCCCATTGCTAGCCCTGAGTAGAACCACATCATTTCATTTCTATCCCATTTTCCTCTTCCACCTCCTCCTCCTGCTCCTCATCTCCACCCTCTGACGACGAACAGTTAATCGGCAGTGGACTCCCACAAAGCCCTGGATTACCCTCATAAATTGATGGATCCACAAAGGTCAGGAATCGTTGGTTGTTGGAATTTTTCCTGATAAGTTATTCTATGACAAGTTCATACAATTCAAACAAGTCATAGAAGCCATGCTTGGGGGAATGGGAACTGAAAGATGGTTGCACGACACATCATGAATTTCTAAAACCTTTAGCTCTCCAATCTTTTCCGGTGTATTCCCCGTCAACTGATTCTTCGATACATTCCAGGTACCTAAGTATGACAGATTTGTGATCCCACCAGGAATTTCTCGTTGCAGATTATTTACTGAAAGATCTATGAATTTCACAAGGTACAGTATCTTGGTATATTCCAGTTGCCTTCCCTTCACATTCAGCTCCCATTCCTCCAAATAAGGGGCATCTTAAGGTGCTGGAAAGTACGGTTTCAAATAAGAAAAACCACTTATATTGCCTAAACATTGCCGAATACGCCCTGATATATTGTTATTGGCAAGATCCAGGATGTGCAGAGCTGGAAGACCACAACTATGTTCAGGAATATTCCCACTGAACATATTGTCACGTAGATTTAGGTTCGACACTGAAAGCAGCCTCTCGCCAATCCAGTTGGGTATCTTTCCGATGAACTCGTTGTCTCGGAGATCTGGAGTCACCAGACTTGTGCAGTTTTGCAGAGACACGGCAAATCTCCGGAAAGATTGTTGCTGCTTAATTTCAGAACTTGCAGCAGAGGAAGTGTCCAATTAGAGTTTGGGATACCACCAGATAGATTGTTCTTAGAAAAATCTATGACACTGATTACTTCCAAATCCTTCCAACGCCTATAGAATTTCCCTGATAACTGATTGTGTGAGAGATCAAGAGTGGCCAATCTCTTCATTTTGTTCAAAGAAGAAGGAATGCTGCCCGTGAGAGAGTTGCTTGAGAACTCCAAGTGTGATGAAGCTGCCATTTCTTGGCCAATGGTTTGAGGAATTGGCCCCAAAAATTTATTGTTGCTCGGATAAACAGATTGAACATTGGAAACAAAGTGGGAGTGTGCCATTTAACAGGTTAGAGCTTCGATCCACCTTCACTGCCCCTATTGAAAAGTTCAAAGATTTGGGAAGCATTCCAGTTAACTGATTGTTCTGAAGCTCTAACCACCTAAGCTTTGGACTTTGTTTCCAAAGCCAGCTTGGTATTGTGCCTGAAAACGAAACTCCTGTGAGGCTTATGCTAACCAGTTCCTTTTGCGTTTCAAGCCATGCGGGAAATGTTGTGCTCATTCGACATGGTGAGTCACTTTCACGCCAAATTGTGTTGCCTTCCTTACTCACCTCTTTTCAATAAATAGCACCATTTACCATAAATTTTCATGCAAATTAAGTTTTTCACTTGATTGAAAAGAGATAGAGTGCCAAATTGTGTTCCCTTCCTTGCTCACCTCTTTCCAATAAACAGCACCATTTACCATAAATTTTCATTCGAATTAAGTTTGTCACTTGATTGAAAGGAGATAAAGTAAGGGCACTTCTCATTTTTACCCAACACCTTCAGGTATTTGGTGACTATGGTGATGTAGCTTCCAACCTCGATTTTGCAGTGGCTTGGATCCACACCAATTTCAGAATTTTATACCTATCTTTATGCTCTTTGATTGCAAGTGAAGACAACAGTGAATCAGATGGGCCCCTTTTTTGTACAATTTTCTATTGTTTTCCCTTCTTTGTCGACTCCATGGATGTTGACATGGTAACAAATCGATGCTTGTGGGGACCAAGATTCAAGCGGGTTTTGCGGCTAATTTAAAATGTTTACTTAGAGACAATGATTTGATGAATGATGATTACCATATAATGATGAAAAGTGACTTTGAAAGCTTTGGACCTTTTGTTTTTGGTGAAAAGTTGAGAGAAAAAAAATAGGTCAAAACAAAGAAGAATATGAAGTGGCCGGGCTAGGAAGAAGAAGGAAAAAATACTAGGTTAAAGAAAAAAAGTGCTTTAAATATTCCAGTATTGACCCTAGTTGCGTCACTGGTGGTGAATGGGATGTCATGATCATGACAAAAATTTTACACCATAATTAAAGCACATTTGATCATAACTGATAACATGATGAATTATAATCATGATTAAAATAGAATTTAAAAAAATTACTTTGAACTTGGGTTGATCCATTTTTAACATCATGGGGAATAATTTACTATTGCACCATAATTAATTTAAAGTTCAAGGATATATCAAAATCAAGCACTAAAGGTTCAAAACAATTAATTATAATGCCACAAGAAAAACACATATCACAATGAATTACCATCCAACATTTTAAGATGACTTATTTAGAAGGGAAATAGCTTGATTATTCTCTATTGCTCCTTATTGTTGATTTAGCTCTTCAAGAATACCCATTTGACAAGCTCCACAAACTTTGTGCTTTTGGAACTTCACTTTGGGGGGGATAATGATATGATCACCTTTGCTTAAATCTTCAATGAGCTCCATGCTACCATGACCAAATCTCCTATGCCACATCCAAGTGTCATCCTTAATAGCAACAAAACACTTAACACCTTGGTTAATCAAAGAGAATAATATAAACATTGTTAACTCTTTCACCATTGAAAATGACTTTATTTTCTTCCACATGAGTTACAAAGCATTTCTTTGATTCAAAAGTCACTCTATTACTTTATTATATAATTAACTAACATTAAGTACATTATTCTTTAAGCCATTAATCAAAATAACATCTTTAATATAAGTAAATCCTTTCTTACCAACTTGAACAATGCCTATGATCTTATCTTTGACATTATCACCAAATATAACTTTGTCTCCTTTTTCATCTACATATGAGAGAAGAGGTTGGCCTTTTTAGTCATGTGCCTTAAACATCCACTATGTAGATATCACTTTTCTTTATACATTATTGATTCCAAGTACACCTATAAGAAATTATTTCATCGCACTTTAGGTACCCAAATATATTTAGGTTATTTAGGGTTAGCATTAAGTAACCCAAATGAGTCTTTCTAGTATAACATCTAAAATTCTTGTACCCCATCACGCCACAATAATGGCATCTAACATTTGGTGCATGCTCTTTAATTTTAAAACTATGAAAACTATGAGAATGAGCATGATTGTATTCCCTATGCTTAGGTCCTTTTGAGCTATTAGCTCTAGATATTTTAGACTTATTTCCATTAGACATTTTAGGTCCATTAATTTTAAGACTAGGCTTTTAATAAACCTCAATACTTAGGTTAACAATTTTGATGAATTAGTATGAATGTTTTCAAAGCCCATGCCACTTTTAGATTTTAAGGAAGTGGAAGTCATGGAAATTATTCCATCTATTAGTTCCTTTATTAAATCTAGAAATGGATTCCTTGAGATTGCCATTTTCATTTTCTAAAAACATATTTTGCTCAACAAGTTTTATATTTTCATTTGCAATCTTAATTCTCTTAGAATTACTTTCATTCAATGAATTGGTTAACTCTTCATTAGAGGTCCTTGATTTATTAAATTCTGCTTCTAGAGTTTTTACCATTTCTTTGAGTGAATTAATTCTAGATAAATATTTATCACATTTATGCATCAATTTCTCATAAGTAAGTAATATCTCATCATTGGATTCAAAGTTTAGACTTACCTTATCACTTGAAGGTTCCTCCAAAGCCATGAAGCAAAGATTTATAACTTCTCCATCAATTTCATCATCATTATACTCACTCAAATCATTCCAAGTTACTTTAAGTGCATGCTTCTTTTCCTTTTTATGCTTCTTATCTTTCTTAAAGGATTTCTTCAACTTTGGGCATTCAAATTTAATATAACCCAATTTATTGTATTCATAGTAAATCATTTTATCCTTCTTGATTGAGTCTAGCTTATTGAATCCACTTCTCTTCTTCATGATGAGATCTCTTACCTTTCTTAATATTATAATATACTCATCTTTATTTTCACTTAAGTCACTATCACTAGTGTCTTTACTTGCCTTGAGAGCAATGTTTTTGTCATTCTTAGCCATCTCTTCCTCTACCACTTGATTCATTTTGATTTCATGGGTGAGAAGCTTCCTAAGTAGTTCATCCATAAGTAGAATAAAAAGATCATTTACTTCTTTAATTAAGGTATTCTTAGCTTCCCAAACCTTTTAAGGTAAACTCATAAGAATTTTATTATTGATATCCTCATTTGGAAATTTCTTGCCAAGTTTCCTCATAAAATTGATGAGAGTGATAAGCCTACTATACATATCACTAATTTTCTCGTAAGGCTTCATCTTAAATAATTTATACTCTCTTCCAAGCATTTTTAGTTTTTTGTTCTTGACTTGACTAATGCCTTCATGCTTGGTCTTTAAACATTTTGAAATTTTTTAACAGATCTCAAATGCTCTATTCCATTACATTATTCCCTACTCAAGCCACAATAAAGCATAGTGATTGCTTTTCTATTTGTTAAATTGGCTTTGGATTACCCATCACTCCATTCCTTTCTAGGAATGACCACCTCATTGCCTTCATTATTTTTCTTTATTGGAGGACTCCAACCTTTTTTAATAATATCCCATAAATTAACTCCTTCACTATCCAAGAACATTACCATTTTATTTCTCTAATATACATAATCGGTACCATAAAAAATGGAGGGTCTTGTGTAGTTAGGACCATGAACATTGGGGGCGACAACAACTTGACTTGTGAAGGTAATGATCTTTCTCCAAGATGGTTAAATCTTCAAGAATGGAGACCAAAGCTCTAATATCAAATATGCCAAGAAGGGGGGTGAATTGGCTTTTTGAGCTAGGTGTGGAATTTTAAATTTTTTATAAAAAGTAAGCTAAAATAAAACTAAAGCACAGTAAAATGCGTAAAATGAGCTAGAAAACACAATAAATTTATAGAGGTTCAGCCCTCCAAGCCTATGTCCTCTTTTTAACCATAAGTTGAGAGTTTTAATCCACTATCAATCTATTTTAAGATGTAGATCAAACCCTTACAAGCTTAAACTAAAGCTGCCCAAGTGTTTTGCAAGGCTCACATTCAAACCTAAATGTTTTCTCAAGGCTCACACTCTAACCCAAGTATTTTCAGTAGCTCACACTTAAACCCACTTGCTACGAATAATTCTCTTAGCTTATAAGTGAATAAAACTCTAACCCAACTGACTTAATCTCAGTATTGAGCTTTAGAATAATGGTTTTAAACAATCACCAACCCACACTCAAGAACACTCTTGAGATAAATAAAAATTACAAGAATTAAAAATGAAGATTTAGGTGGTTGAAGGATTTGTTGAAGATTAAATGCTCAAAAAATTCTCCAAATATGTTTGCTTAACTTCCTTCACTTCTTCTAGCTTTGTTCTTGGTTATATTTAAATCATCTAAGAGAAAAGAGTCACTGGAGGTGCATTTAATACAAATTGAGTCATTTAAATCACTCAAAAAAAAGTAGGTTTGCATGTTCTTCATGATTATAACAAATTCATCATGATCACGACAATCAAGGGCGCCAAGGCAAAAAATTAAATTTTCACGCTTTCATGATCATGACACTATTGGCAATAGCTCTCGAGGACTTTTAGAGTTGGCAATCATGATCATCGTCATGATCATGACATTGGTTACGACTAGTTTCAACTAAAATTTGAAAATAGCAAATTTATTTTTTTTAATTTTGCTAGAAAATTTTTTCTAATGATTGGAATTCACTTGTGACCACTTATAATGAAGATTTCCATCATTTTTCATCATATTCAACTTTAGTTTTTGCCACAAAAATTTTATCCTCAATTTTTCCTTTCATCATTGTCATGATACATTTGTCACTGCTTGTACCATATTTGATTATTGCAAATTAATGACTTGAATATAAACACTTAACACACAGATCAAATATAATTTTACTTAATTTCTTATGACCAACCAAAATGACTATTTTAACCCCTCAAGGTTCAACAATAGGGATTATAACATAGCATGTATACACTTCATCCTTTCTTTACTTCTAATTCTTAGTTTCATATAGAAAATAGCTCTAAAAAAGCTTTGTAAGTACAATATAGTCAAGCACATCAGTCCTAGCTCAAGTATCAAGATGGCTAAGTTTAATAATAATTAGTATTAAATATAGAAGAGAATTTTAAGTATACACTCAAGAAGATGGTGTCCGATGGGACGCTATCTGAATTCCTATAGAATAAGATAAGAACTATTATTAAGCAACTCCTTCGCTATAAAAAAAAGTGCATGGGGAGGCATATGGTTATGTGATGCACGGATTGACAAGGGGAAGAATGTAATGCATACTCTTAATCTCCTTAAAGATGATGATGAATGTTATCAAGCTTTACAAGGGAGCACCACCACCCTTGCCTCTTACCAAACTAGTTAATCTAATTAAGTTTGAATGATCAGAGGAAGTCAACATACTAGCCAATAGGATAACATAACTTAGGTTTTCTTTTAAGGATAAAAATACTTGAAGGAGCTGGGATTAGACTGATCTTTTGCTATTTAAGGATATGCCACTGCCTAAGGACTTCAAGTAGCCTAACTTCATAAAAGTTAATAATACTAGAGATCCAAGGGTACACTTAAGGCAGTATGCTACTTTCATGGCTTTTACCATGCTGACTAAATCATAAATAATGAAGATCTTTTTCACATCACTTGAACAGGGACCAAGAGCGTGGTGCTTTGATCTAAAAGATAAAATCAAGAATCATTGAGTGTTGCTTACTTAAAAATTGTTAAGTAGTATGAGTATAACACTCAGTTGGATATTACTAGGTGTAATCTTGAAACCACCAAGCAAAAGAATCGTTAAAGATTTTTAAAGTACATTGGTCAATGAAAAGTAAAAGTGGCTTTGATAAGAGATAGGTCTTATGAAGATTAATATATTGAAATGGTGATCAAGGGAGCCTTATTCCAATTTCGTAAACAAATGCTTTTCGTTAATTACCTAACTTTTAAAGCCCTTCACTAAGCCAGTATCTAAATTGAAGATAAAGAAGCCTCACAACCAAAAAAACCTCTACTATAAACCAACTTAGTCTAACTATAACATAAATTCCTACACCCAAACCATCAAAACTAACCTAGCCGTGAACACCCTAAATCAACCTTAAAGATACTCGAACCTAAACCTACCCATGTCCAAGATCTTCCAAAGACTTTAATAAAAAGACCTCCTCAAACTTCTTAAACCAAGAAAGCTACTAAATTTATTGCCAGTTCACATTAAGACCAACCTCTATTGCCATTTCCACTAAACATCTAGCCATATGATAAACAATTACAAAATCTTAAAAATTGAATCCAAGACTTGATTGACTTAGGAATGATTGAGGATTCTGAGATGGGACCTAATGTCAAGACAAACTTATTACCTAACTACCAATATGCTGCCACCTATAACTTATGAAAGCTCTTCAAGGCTCCCTAAATCTTTAGTAAAGTAATCCATCCAAAACATTAAAGAAACTAAGGAAGAGAAAGAGAAAAGAGTAAAGAAAGAGTTTCTTTTGGTACAAGAAGTTGAAATTTTGAGCTTAATCTGTGATTTAAGTGATTATGAGTTTGACCTTACTTCCTATGAGTATATTTTCATCTTTTCTACATTTGCTCCTTATATAATGATGAATAGAAAAATAAGTTAAATGGTTGTGTGTAAATTCAAAAAAGTTATAGATCTTAATGGTCCATCTAACTTTGAAGAAGAATTATTGAAAGGTAAAAGAAAGACACCAAAAGTTTGGGATTTACTTGGCCAACCTTCGGCAAGTTCAACTACAATGTCAAGTATACTCCACTCCTTCAACACATATTAAAAGGAAAGACATCATACCTTCTAGATAGGGTGAAGAGATTGATAAAAAAAGATGGAATTATGACTATTCAGCTGTAAAATCTACCACAAGTCATAAGATAGATATATGGTATAATTCTAAGGAAGAAAACTTAAAGATGAAAGAGAATGCAATAGATGAAGAGATAAACAAGGTGTTAGTGAATGGCATTACAAGGATTAGTAGGGTTTATTAGCCTAATAAGAGAGAAATGGTAAAAGGAAAAAAAGTAGTATAAGAAATAACTGAAATAATAAAGGAAGTTTAAGAGGATGATGCAGTGTTAAAGTAACTCAAGAAAACACAAGCTCAATGTCATGAACTCATCCTTAGAGGTTAGCTAAGTCACACGGTACTTAGTCACATTTACAAGAGAAGTAGAACTAAGTAAGCCTAGATATGAGTTAGAGTGGATTTTGAGTGAGCAAAGTAGAGTAGTGAGGGTCTAGGACGAGTGTACAGTCAAACAATAAAGTTTGCAAACGTATAGAGCTTACATAGTTCAACCTTAAACTATTCAAGCATGTTGATTGTGCAAAGTCCCTTTTCTCTATCGGCATGCTTCCTCCTCCACCATAGTTGAGCAGCATCCCTTAAGAAAATAACAGCATTACTAATTTTCAAGAAATCATCTATGACATTCATCACCTAGAAATATTGCTCAAGACCAAACAAGAAATTTTCCACCATAGTGGCATTGCAAGTGCCATTGTACATGGCAGGTTTGGGGATTTTAAACCGTAAGAGGTAGCGGAACTAGTAGTGGCAACAGTGCTTATCGAGGGTGGACTACCTCAACAAAGGGCATTTATCTCCCTACAAAGCTCTTTCACTTCATCTTGAAATCTCCTTTATAGATCAGTGAACTCTTGGTTTAAGGAGTATAGTTCTCCCATAAAGGCTTGGCCAAGTTCCTCAACCATGGCCTTAATAACCCTGGTGATCTCTGCATTCTCATGGATGAAGTTATCAACCTAATCGCTAAGCTCACCAACATTTAAGGATATAGTAGCCAAGTCCCTCTCAAGGATAGCAACTCGAGACTCTATAGGCTCATGTGTTAGAGCCTTAGATTTGCATCTCCTTTGTTATGAGCATTGGTCTTCACGCTCATGGGCATGCTCAATGCGTTGCTCTTCCACTGAACTAGCGATAATTCCTTCCTTGCTTGCCATGCTCGAATCATACAACTAGTGGTGCCTAGGATGAAACTGTTGCTCTAATACCACTTGTCACAAACTCAGCCTTAGAGGTTAGCTAAGGCGACACTTAGTCACATTTATAAGAGAAGTAGAATTAAGTAAGTCTGGATGTGAGTTAGAGTGGATTTTAAGTGAGCAAAGTAGGGTAGAAAGGGTCTAGGACGAGTGTAGAGTTACGCAATAGAGTTTGCAAATGTATAGAGCTTTATTAAGTTTGTCATTAATCTTTACAAGTATGTGGGGTGGCCTTTATATAGGTTTTCCTCCTCCATTACATGTGGCTATAATTAATTCATCTAAACATTTCTATAAATATCTTATGTACAAAGCTTACATAAGAAGCTTCTTAATATTTACAAGAGTAAGGGAAGCTTCTAGATTTAGGCTGAAGAGTTAGTATAGGCAACATAGCATAGGAAGCTCCTAAAATGTAGCCCTCCTTGCTTAATCATGGGAAGCTTTTAGATAGCACCTTAGCAAGGTTAGGTAGCATACTACCTTAGCCATTATCTGCATCATTCTAGCACCTTCTAAAGAGTTCCAATACACATACCTTGGGCTAAGCATACATTAGCCTATTCATGCCATACCTTAGTCAAAATTCTGCCCATGTGCACCACCATGGGCCTGCTCAACTTGCTAAAATAGGGTGAGCTATAACACCAACCTAGCTCTAATACCACTTGTTATGGGGTCGTTACCTTCTCCCTAAAAGACTAGCCTATTAGAGTGTGCAGTGCCCATGCTTATAAGTCCAAGACCTCCCCCACAACTTTCTAATGCAGGATTTGTGACATCAAGCTACCTTTTAAGACTTATTAATGGCATCTAAAAAGCACTAAGATGACCTAGTGCATGCTTTGGATGATGTTAAAATTACAATTAATGCTTTACCTAGTGATATGATTGCTTCCTTAATACAAGCTCCCGGTAATGCTATATCTTTCTTTAATGAGGATCTCCCATTTGAGGGAGAAGAACACAACAAGCTTATAGTCATTTAAGCAACATCAAAGCTAAAAGAACTTCTTGTGTAATGGTGGATGATGATTCAGCCATTAATGTTTGCCCCTTTAAGCTGCTTCATAAGTTCAGGATGAATATGGAAGATTTAAAAACTTCCAATCTCATAATTTGTGCATATAATGACTCTAAGAAGCTGGTTATTGGCACATTCAAGATTATGATCACTGTTGGAGAAATTGAATATATTATGGAGTTTACTATCCTAGATATTCCATCTACTTTTACCATATTATTGGGATGACCATGGTTCTATCCTTTGAGAGGAGTGTCATCTATAGTTCATCAGAAGATAAAATTCCCACTCAATAGAAAAGCAATCACAATATTGGCTAAATTAGATAATATTATTGCCTGCTTAAATATAACACCTCCTAGCTTTCAAATAATGATAATCAAAAGTGATGATTGGATTGATGCCAAAGTACCAACAATGATGAAGAATATATAGTACTCGCCATACTTTGGTCTTGGAAATAAGAACAACGGAGTCTCTAAATTACCAAGATTTAAAGGACGATTAAGAAAAAAGGACTAGGATATGATCCAACTAAAGATTCTAAAAAAGAATGCCTTTCTCTTTAAGAAAGCACTTGGGAAGTACCATGGACAGTCTGAAGAATAAGAGAATAAGGGAACCAAGAAGCCAGGTTTTGAGTTTTTACTGACATGTTCAATTTCACCAATATGAAGAAGAGAAAATCATAACATATGAGATTGAGCAAACATTGAAAAATATAAAGATGGAGGCTAAATTTGCCAGCTGAGAAGACATTATTGCACTCATCGAATCTAGCATAAATGACTTGCTCTTTAATTATTTTTATATTTTTAATGATATTTGTATTGCTGAACTAATCTAATGATGTACTCACTACTAAGTTTAATGCAAAGGAATCTTATTTTGCCTACTTGTTTGATGTGCATCCTGATGGCGATACACATTTTATCAAACTTTGCATAAGCATTTTTGACATTCATTCTATAGACATTAAACCATTTAACATTGGCATAAAGCATGATCCTCACATTTTGTATATCTCAAAAGATGTTACCCTTAAGACAAGGAGAGAATAAAAAAATATATTATTAAAATATTCAAAAGCATTCACTCGGATGTATGACAATATGTTAGATATTGATCAATATATACCACAATATTACATCCCAACCAAGGAGGGATTCAAACTAGTGAAACAAAAATTGAGAAGATAAAGCTAGAATAGGCTCAATTAATCAAAGAAGATATTACCAAGCATATCAATACCAAATTCTTAGAAGTAGTGGACTATCTAGAATGGCTAGCTAATGTGGTATCGATACTAAAAAAGGATGGATAATTAAGAGTATGTGTAGAATATAGGATTTAAATAGCATCATGCCTAAAGGATGATTTTTTATTGCCTTATATAGATGTATTGATTAATAATGAAATCATGTGCGTAATTTACTCCTTCATGGATGAGTTTTTAGAGTATAACCAGATCTTTATGACAATTATTGACAAAGCTAAAACTACATTCATTATAGAATAGGGGGTGTACTACTACAGAGTAATGTCGTTTGGATTGAAAAATACAGGGGCAACTTACCAAAGGATAGCTACAATAATGTTTCATGATATAATTCAAAAAGAAGTTGAAGTATATAAAGATGACATGATGGTAAATTCTAAGACTCAAGAAGGACATCTAGAAGCAATTGAAAGATTTTTACAAAGAGTGAAGAAGTATAACTTAAAACTTAATGCAAATAAGTGTGTGTTCAATGTGACCTTCAGAAAGATGTTGGAGTATATAGTCAATTAAAAGGGATTAAAGTTTATCTAGACAAGGAAAAAACAATAAGGGAAATACCAATACCAAAGATAAAAAAAGAAATAAAAGGATTCTTGGGAAAGTTACAATTTATCAGTATCTTTATAGCAAAATTAATAACCATTTATTAACCAATCTTTAAGTTACTTAAAATGAATCTGCCCATGGAATGGAACGAATAATGCCAAATTACTTTCGAAAAGATCAAGGAGCATTTGGTGAATCCACCTATGTTTAAGATGCCAAAATAAGAAAAACCTTTAATTTTATATTTGGCGATTAAAAGGAATGCAATCAAAGCAATACTGGCTTAAAAAAGGGATATGAAAGTGGAGCACACTATATGCTACTTGAGCATGAAGATGCTACCTTATAAAAAGAAGTACAATCAAGTTGAGCAAATTTACCTAGCAATGGTATGAGCAATAAAAAAGTTAAAACATTATTTTTAATTCTATAAAATTCAAATAGTCTCTAAAATGGATCCAATGAAGCACTTGTTTGAAGCACCATCACTGATTGGAGGATTAACTAAATGCTTGGTACTACTAACAGAATTCAATATGGAATACTTAACTAAGAAGATGATCAAGGGAAAAGTGGTAGCAAAATTTCTAGCCTTAAACCTGATCTTGAATGAAGACAAAATTAAACTTGAATTTTCATATGATCTCACTTCATCCATCGAGGTATAAAGAAGTTAAAACACTGTTTTTAATTCTATAAAATTCAAGTAGTCTCTAAAATGGATCCAATGAAGTATTTGTTTGAAACACCATTACTGATTGGAAGATTAATAGAATTTGATGTGGAATACTTAACTAAGAAGATGATTAAGGGAAGAGTGGTAGCAAAATTTCTAGCCTTAAACCTAATCTTGGTTGAAGAAGAAATTAAACTCCAATTTTCAAATGATCTCACTTTGACCATCGAGGTACAGGGATAGTAAATGTACTTTAATGGAGAGGTAAACCAATTCAAAACAGTAGTTGGAGTAATTTTGATATTAGAAGCCTTAATAGCACTAAGGGTTATAGAAATGGAAGTTCTCTGAGATTTGATGTTGGTGATCAATCAAGCAGTAGATGACTGGGATCTAAGAAAACAACATTTGAAGCCTTACTTAAAGTGTTAAAGATAACTAAGTCAATCTTATCAAAAGTACAAATTTATTCATTTCTCAAGGAATCACAATCACATGACAGATGCTCTGGCCTCTTTAATGTTAGTGTGGGATGGACCAATTAAAATGCCTATAAAACTTTTGGTGTTGTTAAAAATGAGGTCTTTTGTAATTAAATGTTAAAAAAAGATTATTGATCGAAATTATGTAATTCTTATTGGAATTAAATATTTTCGGAAATATGTAATTCCAATCGAAAATACATATTTTTTATTGAAATTATTGATTCTAATCGAAATTCCATAATTCTGATTGGAAATCTACAATTCCAATCGGAATTATACTATTTCGATTGGCGTCCTTTTTCATTTTTTAATTAATTTTGATTTTTGGAAATAATTTTTTAATTTTTCATTGGTTCAAAAAATAAAAAAAAAAAAAATAATAATAATAATAATAATAATAATAATAATAAATAGTTTTTATCCAGATAATCTCGTTGTCAAGAGATTTTAAATAAATTTTCAAAATTAAAAAAAAATTCTCTCTTTATCTCTTGTGATTATCAAATCACTGGAGGTTGATTTTTTTAGGGGGGGGGGGGGGGGGGGGGAGTTATAAACCTATGGGTTTTAATTTAAAGGGCTCTTCTTCGGCTGCTTCTTCTTTCCTAAAGAAACACAAAGAGAAAAATAAATAAATAAATAAAGGGGCTTTTGCACAAAAAAAAAAAGAGTTCTTCTTTATAATTTTTCTTTGAGGTTCTTTTAATAAAAATGGGCTCTAAAAAAGCAATACACCTGAGAAACAAAAAATCAAGTTGCAGACCTATTCAAACGGTGAATCAATTAAACTTTGAGGAGCAAATCAATAATGCATCACACCAAACTTCATCCCTTTTCTCGTTTTCTTTTTTTTTCTATTCATTTTTATTTATGTCTTTTTCTTTATTCTTTGTTTTTGTTCTAATCATTTTTTCTTTTCTTTTGTTTCTTTAATGATGATAATGGGAATGCTCTAAGCCATGGAGATGTGATTGAACGGGCAAAATACCCTGATGGTCCTTGGAATGCCATGGATTTAATCTTGTTATGATTTTCATGTAGATTTTAGGGTTCTTGTTTTTTATTCTATGTTTTTTAATTTTATTTATTTGGTTTATTGGGTTGTGTATTTAATTAGTTTTAGTTTTATTGTACCCCAACAGTAGGAATAGTGAATATTTATTTTTTGTATTAAAAATAATTAGTAAATTAGGTTTAATTTGGTAAAACCCAATAAAATTAATGGTGGCTTTAGATTAATTTAGGTTGCATGTAATAAAATTAAGGTTAGGAATCACTAAATGTATATTTTTTATTCATTATTTGCTTTATTTTTTATTTGGGCTTATTTGTTTATTTTTGTGCATTTTGTTGCCCCAAGCCCACGTTTAAGTTCTAACTCATTAATTAATAGGCTTTTAAAAATTGGTTTTTCTAACTTTAAAATTAATTTAGGCCCATTTAGATTAATTTACACTTAGACCCCACTTTAGTTTAATTAAAATTAATTTAGATTTAGCTCAACTCATTAATAAAGCATTTTCCTTATTAAAAAAAATAAATTTAAGATCATTTCATTTCAAGTAAAATTAATTAGAACTACACCCACTAATCCAACCCAACTCATTTCCATTAAAATTAATAAACTTAAGCCTAATTTTTAGAATTAAAATAAGTAGACTTGAGCTCATTAATTAACTTAAAATGAAAGTTCACATTTAGTTTTATTTCACATGTAAATAAAATATAAACTTTGCTCACTTAAATTAAAATCAATATAGACCAGACTGATTTAGGGGCGTTGCACTATATGAATGCATTTTTTATATACTCTTTCATGATTAGTTGCCTCGGAGTTAGATGAATGTTAAATTAAGGTTTATATGAAATTGTATATAATTAGAGAATAATTTAATAATTAATAAACTAATTCTAAATGAACATAAGACTAAAAGAAGTTGGTATTCCGCATCCAGATCTCCTAGTTGTGGTGCTAACTTTCTTTTAAAGAATTGAGTTACCACCACTTATCAATTGTCCAAGTTATTACCCTTAGTGGTGACTCTATCTCCACGCTATGTCTTTGTGATATAGTAGGTGTGTTCTCTAGAGCCTTGAGCTCAAACAGTGTCACGGTTGCTAAAATCTTAAACGCATGCTAAACCCTACTGTCTATAATGCCTCATTGGCCATTAGGCTTTCTTGAGTCAAAATGGTATTTCTCTTTTCCAATTGGGCAGTGGACTAACCTTGAGACCCTAAAAGGTCAGCCGAGCTCCTGCAGCCATACCTCTCTCTATCTAAAGAATTTCAATAAATCATTTTAACCATATCTCCATATTGTAAGCACCCAATTTCGAGATGATGAAGTGTGGATGCAATAGAGGACTCCAATGATGAAAATATTATAAATAGGTCTTCAACACTTGAAGTTTGAAACCTCAATAGTCTAAATGCATTTCCAAAAGAGTTTAATTGGTTTTTTAAGGACTTAATTATAATATTTTTTTAGGACCTAATTGAAAAGTTTAAACTCTTTCAAGAGTCTTTTTGTAATTGAAAAGTTTAAATTCTTTCAATGGATTGTAAGAATTATATAATTTCTATCAGAATTATATAATTTCGATCGGAATTACATAAAATCGATCAAAATTATATAATTCCGATCGGAATTACATAATCCCGGTCGAAATTAGACATGTTTCGTCTGATTTTTGGATTTTTAGAGTAAAAAAATTTAATTTTTCTAAATTTTGATTAGTCAAATAATATGATAAATCCTTCTTTTGGGATTTATCTAAATTTTCAGAGATCAAAAAGTCCTTTTAAAATTAAAACTCTATCACTATGAAGAGAAAGTCACAGTAGGATATGTATTTTAGCTAGTGTTTTTCTATAAAAATCCAACTTAAACTCTCTTGTGGGAGGACCTTTCTCTTTTCCTTACTTTTTTAGACTTTTTTTTTCTTCCTACGTAGTACACAAAAAAAGTATTTTCTTGGAAATATTTGTTCTTTGGAAGAAGAAGCATAGGCTTTTGCAAGGAGAACAATAATTATTGAAGATCCATTTAAAAGAAATAGTGATTTATAATAGTCTGAGGGGCAAATCAATATTGTATCCATATCATCATCTCCTATTATGTTTTTCTATTTTTATTTTATTTTATTATTTTAAATTTTAACTTTATTTAATTTTTTATTGTTATTTTGTTCACTAAACATTATCTCTTTCTGTTTGTATTGGTGATTATGGAGAGGATCACATGATGAGTTCACTTAGAGAACAAAATCCATTTCTAGGTTTTTTTTATTTATTTGTTTATTATTATTTTGATTGTCTTATTTTGCATGGATTGAAATTGTATTAATTTTTATTTTTTTAGTAGATCATTGTAATAACCCTCAATAATGGGAATAATAAAAATTTGTGTGTGATTGTATGTTTATTTTAACTAATTGGATAGTAAAATTAGGGTTTTAACTAGGTGATTAATTAAAATTAATGGCTATAGAAATAATTAGGGTTTTTTAATTAAAATTGAATTAGATTTAAGTGGTTAGAATTAGGGTTTTTTGTTAATTATTTTAATTTGTTGTTTAAAGTCACTTTATATAAATTAGGTTTTTTAGAAGAGATAGATTAATTAATTGTTTGGTATTTATTTTATGTTTGTGGGCTTGTTTATTTTTTTTTATGTGTTGTGGGCCCTAAGCCCAATGCTAGCCTCTAACCATTTAATTGATTTTAGGTTTAGGTAGTTCTTTCTAAGCTTATATTTTAATTAGCCCATTTCATTTAATAAGTTATTAATTAATTAAGTCTAGATTTTAATTAAAATGCATCTTTAGGCCCATAATTAACTAGATTTAATGTTAGAGATAACTTAGGTCCATTTAGTTAATTAGATATAGGCCCACTTAGTTTAATTTAATTAATTTAGACTTAGCTCATTAACTTATAGCCTTTTCCATAACTTGTAGATTTAAGATCACCTTAGAATTAAAACATGTAGAACTAGGTCCACTAATTTAAATACTTCATAATTTGTAGATTTAGACTCATTTTTAGAATTAAAATAAATAGACTTAGGTTCACATAATTAAAATTAAATAGGAATTAGGCTCATTAGTCTTTAAGGTCACTTGTAAATTAAAACATATAGATTTATCTCATTTAATTAAAATCAATGTAGATTAAACTAACTTGGGGATTATGTACTTAAATGAATGCATTGTTTACATGTATTTTTCATGACTAGTTTGCCTAGAGTTAATTGTTTAAAAAGGGTTTATATGAAATTGTATATAAATAGAGGATAAGATAATAATTCATAAAGTAATTCTAAATGAACGCAAGATTGAAAGAAAATAGTATTCCGTATCTAGAATCTCCTAGATGTGGTGCTAGCTTTCTTTTAGAGAATCCAGTACCACCATTTTCAATTTATCCTAGTTATTACCTTAGGTGGCGACTCCTCATCTCCACGCATTGTCTTTGTGATAGTGGTTAGTGTGTTCTCTAGAGCCCTGAGCTCAAATGGTGTCATGATTGCTAAGATCTTCGACACGCACTAAACCCCGGTGTCTATATATATCATATAATCTCATATCAAATCAAAATTCATATTCTACTCATCTAGTGTACTAGTGCGCACATAATCCTAGTATAGCTCACTAGGTAGCATATTTTACTACTATCCTCCAACAATATCACAACAAAATAACAAAACCTATCAATATATAAACAACATCCAAACCAAATATACAACATTCACATTTATATACTTACTAGTATTTATATTATATTATATATATATATATCACAATAATCACAAAGCAATCAAAGGTCTAATGCAACATAACATATTCATTCCATATTAACATCAAAATATGGATGTTGGGTAAGAATTTCTTTATAAAATGCATACACATAATAATAACTCACACGTAGAATGCAATACTCGACACTAACTCGATTGGCCCTACCCTGAAGGCTTAGCTCCTGGTGTGGCTATAAGGATAGAAAAATATATATAAAAGATAAATGGGGTTAAAGTTCCTAAACTTATACATTCTAGAATTCTAAGGAAAAAGACTCAATCTAAGACACAATTCTAATTGAACTCAACAATTAGCACATACTAATGTTATGTTTCATAAGAAAGCTATCAAAAATTCAATAAAATCTCCTCTATAAAATAGACATCTCCCTATTAAAAGTAGAGTCATTCCTATGTAAAATAACACTTCTATAATTCCACAACCCAATAACTTAAGTTGGGCTCCTGAACTACACTTTACACCTAACCGAGAACCAATACAGTTACACACATATAAACAATATAATTTTATCAAATCTACTAACATATCATAGGATTTAATTAAGTTATTTCAATTTAATTCATTTAAATAATTAAAATATAAAGAAAATCCATTTTCAAATCATTAATAAAATTCTCATTTAACACAATCGAAATCAACAATTTAAAACAATTAAAGTTATAAAACTTCCTTTAAACTTTCATAATTAAAATTATTGTTAAATATAAATACAATATTTAAATAATTCAAATATATAATTAAAATTTTAAATAACTTTAAATTTAATTAAAACTGAATAAATAATAAAATAAAAATAAAAATATATTTAAACATAATTTCTTTCAAAAAATTATATCTTAAATTCTACAAATAATTTCATAAAACTCTTTTTATAAAGTTTAATATACACAATTTATAGTATTTATTAAAAATATAAAAATACTCAAACCCATAATAGTAACTCGAATACTGAAAACCAAAAAATTTTCAATAAATTTAAAAAATTGTGAAAATTTTATCAATGGAAAGCTCTTAACTCCAATTTCATTTCTCATAACTACCACAAAGCCTAATTCCTACATAAATTAATGAAATTGGCCAAAATCCAAAAATCATTTTACCTCCAATTGAGGTGGTTGTCGGTGTAGATTAGATAAATTAGCAAAGGGGAAATGTTGCCCAGAGGATGATGAATGCAATGGTACTAGTGGCGGCAACAGCTGGTAGCAAAAGAGGTAGCGGCAACACCCCTCTTTAAGCTCGGCCCACCAGAAAAATGAAAGAGGGAAAGGGAGAAAGGTGGTCGATCAGAAATGGGAGGGCTACTGGTGGCATTTAGAGCTACTAGCAGCTGGAGGTGGTGGCTGGTGCAAGTAGAGGTGGTAGTAGTAGGAGGGAAGGAGAAGAAGAAAAAAAGAGAGGAGAAAGAAAAAGAAAAAAAAAAGAAAGAAAGAGAGAAAAAAAGAAGGAAGAAAAAGAAATCTAACTGACCACCTGTTTGAGGATAAAAATCAATGCTAAAATCAAGTTTGGTACCCAATGCTTCCTATAATTTTTGCCAAAACCATGAGGTAAATACCAAACCTCTATTAGAAATAATAAAATAAGCATCCCATGAAGACACACAATGTGTTTAATGTACAATCTAACCAATTTAGCCACTGTATAAGTAGCTTTAACTAGCAGAAAGTGAGCTAATTTTATTAACCTGTCCACTATCACCTAAATGGTATTATATCCATCCTTTGAATGAGGTAACCTTGTCACAAAATCCATGGTGATTTTCTCCTATTTTCACTCAGGAATCGAAAGAGGCTGAAGTTTTCCTAACAGTTTCTAATGCTTTGTTTTCACTTGCTAACATGTCAAACACTTAGAAACAAATTCTGCTACATCTTTCTTCATTCCATCCCACTAATAAATATCCTTTATATTATGGTATATCTTGGTAGAACTAGGATGTATATTGTAAGATGCATAATGAGCTTCCTTTAAAATTCTCTTCTCTCAAATTGTCCACATTAGGAATGAACAATCTTCCACTAATCCACAGAACACCTTTATCATTAAGATTAAAAGTAGTAAACTTCCCTTTACAAACTTTCTTCATAAGCTATAATAAATCAAAGTCTCAGCTTTAAGCTACCTTGATTCTATCTCTCAATATCGATCTAACTCTAAACTGGGCTATCAATCCCTTTAACTTAATTATCTTCATCCTTAATCCTAAGTCTACTAACCTGTGGATCTTTTAGATTAAAGGCCGCCTCATTTCTACACTAATGTGAGTAAGATTACCTAAAGACTTCCTACTTAAAGCATCTACCACTACATTAGCTTTGGCTAGGTGGTATAAAATGTCATAGTCATAGTATTTTAGAAATTCTAACCATCTTTTTTGTATCAAATTCATATCTCTCTACTAAAAAATATATTTTAAACTCTTATGGTCAGTGAAAATCTCACAAGTTACCCCATATAGATAATGTCTTTAAATCTTAAGAGCAAAGATAATAGTAGCCATCTTTAGGTCATGAATAGGATAGTTCTACTCATGCTTCTTTAATTGTCTAAAAGCGTAAGCTACTACCCTACCATTCTGCATCAATACACAACTTAGGCAAACTCTAGAAGCATCACAATATATAGTAAACATTTCTACTTCATTAAGCAATGTCAACACTCGTGCCATAGTTAACTTCTCTTTTAGTAGTTAAAAGCTATTTTCACATGCCTCTGACCACACAAACTTTATATTCTTCTAAGTTAGGCGGGTCGTAGGTACTATAATCCTTGAGAAATCTTGAACAAACCTCCTATAATACCCTATCAAACTTAAGAAACTTCAAATCTCTATAACTGATGTTGGTCTAGGCCATTCAGATACTGCCTCAATCTTCTATGGATCTACTTAAATACCATATTTAGACACTAGATGCCCAAGGAATGCTACACTTTTAAGCTAAAAATAACACTTAGAGAACTTAGCATAAAGCTGATGTTCACTTAGTGTCTGCAACACTATTCCCAAATGATACACATGCTCTTCGAATATACAAATATGTCATTAATGAATACTCCAATATGTCATTAATGAATACTGTCATAAACTGATCCAAAAATGATCTAAACACTATATTCATTAAGTCAATAAAAGCTGTTGGTGCATTGATCACTTCAAAAGACATTTTAATAAACTTATAATGGCCATATCTTGCACGGAACGCCATTTTAGGAATGTATGCTTCTCTGATCCATAATTGGTGATAACCTGATCTCAAGTCAATCTTAGAGAAGAATTATGCTCCTTAAAGCTAATCAAATAAATCATCTATCCTCGGAAGTGGATACTTGTTCTTGATAGTCACCTTGTTCAATTCTCTATAGTTAATATACAATCCACATGTACCATCCTTCTTCTTTATGAATAACACTAGTGCACCCCAAGGAGAAGTGTGGGTCTAATGAAACCCTTATTCAACAACTCTTACAACTGCTCCTTTAACTCTTTTAACTCTATAAGAGTCATCCTATAAAGGGGCATAGAGAGAGGAGTTGTGCCTGGAACCATATCAATGCAAAATTCTATCTATCTACGAGGTGGTAAACCTGACAATTCATCAGGAAAGACACAAAAAAACTCACAAGCTACAGGAACATTTGAAATGGATTTTTATTCTGCAATCGTGTTCCTAACCAAAGCCAAATATCTTTGACGCTCCTTTTTAAGCATCTTTTTTGCTGTAATAATGGAGATAAGATTTGAGGTGCAAAACTCTTATCACCCAAGAACTTGAATTCTTTCTCACTTGAATTCTAAAAATCACCATTTTGCTATGATAATCCAAAGTGGCATAATGCTGAGACAACCAACCCATTTCTAAGATTACCTCAAAGTCTATCACATCAAGCAACATCAAATTTACTAGCAACTCTTTGCCCTCTACTAATATAGGACTATCACGACCCAACCCAAAGTCATGACCGGCGTTAGGAAATGGGAATTTTTTTGAATCCAAAACCCACAATAAGTCTTAAAAAAAATAAAGCATGTAATAAATAAAATAAAATATGCACCAGAATAAAATTCAAACCATTATAATAAAATAATCTCTATCATATCATAAATAAAATATATTATACAATATTCAGAGAAATGTCTCTGAATTATAACCAACATACAACAAAAACCAAATACAAGCCACTACTGCAGTTGTCTAGAGTATAAATAAATTTAGATAAGTAATTTACATAAATAAGCCTAGGCTGAAGAAATCCGGTAGATAGGCCTACTGCTGAGGTCTGAAGAAGAATCTCCTGAAAAATCAATTGAGGAAAGTCATACCTCACTGAGTGAATTGTTAGAATATATATACATGCATCACTAATATCAAATGCAATTAAGCATCCATATATAATAAATATATATACAAGCATTTCACATAAATGCTGAAAATACTTTATATAATAAATACTGGAAAATCATTTATTTATGATGGATCAAATAGAACCCTATTTAAATGCAACCTCGATCAACAATAACTCTATAACCATACAAGCTCACTTAATTCCAAACTAATTCACTTATTCCATTTGGACAATAGACTGGCCCCGAAACACTAAGTCAACCGAGCTCCAACAGTCTGACTGTCAGTGTGATTGGCCCCGGGACACTAGGCCAACTGAGCTCCAGTAACCACACTATCAATCACATCAAATATTAAATCAATCAATCAATCAATTTCAATCATAATATAATTACCATAAGTAATTCTCACTCAACCCTAAATCTATCGCACCAGTACGTATATGGTCTTAGTGCTGCCCACTAGGTAGCACATTATATCAATATCTTTCATTTAAAATAAATAAATCATTCATATAGAAAAATAAATAATGTAGAAATACATTCGTAATAACAAAATAAACCATATATATATATATATATATATCAAAATATACTTAAAAAAAACTAAATATATTTTGAGTATATATATGTTAAATAAATTCCAATAAACCATGAAATAGACCAAAAGTAAATCAATAATACACTAAAAACATGCTAAGTATATACCGAAGATAAAACATGCATTTATTTAGAAATATATCAAAAATATACTAAAAAATATACCTAAAACATATTTAAGCATTTGATGAAACATTTTTTGAATAATTACAAATCAAAACATGTATTTTCTAAAACATGCAACCAGAGTGCGATGTATATATAAAATAATAACTCACAAGTTTGTGCTTCTCGAGACTGGCTTGACGGGTCCGGTCCACTAAACCTCAGTCTCGATGCAACTAAACAATAAAATAATAACAGAAATCAGAATAAATCTAACTTAAACTTCTAGGGAAACTAAATCTAAGAATACGAAACATAGACAAACACATAATTTCAAGATCGACCCGATGTCACGTTTTATGAGAATTTCACAAAAAATTTGGTAGAGCCTCCTCTGTAAAATGGACATCTCTCTACTAAAAGTAAAGTTGGTCCTACAAGAAAATACACTTCTAAACAATAGAATATTCACACCTTCGGTAGGGACCCTAAACTACACAATATTCCCAACCGAAGTCCACAATTTCACCAAAAATCAAATCATAAAATAAATGTATTAAAAATCAATAATTTCCAAAAATATCCTTAAAATATCAAAATATAGCATATTAAAACATTAAGCACTAAATATAATTAATTTCATAATAATTAAATAAAAATCCTAAAATAATAATATAATATTATTAAAAATCAAATTTCTCGATAATTCAATATTAATTAGTAAAATTTCACTTCATATATTCAAATAACTAATATAGCCTAAATACATATTAAAAGTTATTAAAAATCCATTTAATCACTAATTTAGTAAATAATATATTATTTGAAAATAATTTTCAAAAATTAGTATTAATTAGTTTTAAAATAGTAAATAATTTATAAAAATCATTTTATTACCTTAAATAATTATAAAACCAATTAAAACATAATATTTAACTATAATTTTAACAAAATTATACAATTACCCTAATAATTCTCAAAATATACATTATACTAAATTATTTCCTCAAAATTCTATAAAAATCATTAAAAGTATTTTCTCAACATATAGTATACTAATATGAACTAAAACTCATTATTAAACAATAGTTTCAACAAAAATACATATTTAACCAAATTATCCAATATTTACATAAGCTAAAAATATTATTAAAAATTATATAATAATCCCAAAAATTATTTTCTTAACATTAAAATTAATAACAATATATACTAACACTAAATCAACCAATTTTATAATTAATTAAATTAATTTACTAAAATTAAATAAATAATAAAAAATTCACTAAAATTAAAATAAATTCTAAAAATTAAAACAAAAATATTTTCATGAAGCTTAAGCAACCAAGATCAACATTTGTTAAGGGAGATTGCATGAATTAACAAGATTCAACTGGAAAAAGAATACAAAACCCTAAAACTCAAAAATGAAAAATCAAGAAAACTCATAAATAATCAGGTTAGAGCTTGAACGGAGCTTGGAACAAGGACCATCGAAGCTCAGCGAGTTGAAAGAGACTGGCAATGCTTGAAATGGTGGCCAAAAAAGCGATCGACGGTGAGGAGAAGCTTCCTACTGTTGCTGTCGTTTTTGACCTCTTAGGCAACACTTCGATGTGCAGACAGCAATGGGAAAGATAAGGAAAAAGGTCGGCCGGAAGCAAGGGAGGCACATCGACGGTGATGAAATTGGATGGTGTGGGAGGGAGAAGGAGCTTTGCAGTGTTTATGTTCTTATGTTCGATTTTGTATATATATATATATATATATATATATATATATATATATATATATATATATATATATATATATATTCACACATATACACAATAAAATACGCAAACATATTATAATATATATACAAAAAATAACATTTAACAATAAATAATAATAATAATAATATCAATAATACTAATAAAATAAATAATGTAAGTTGATGAAAATAATAATAGAAATAATAATGCACATAAATTAATATTATTAAAATAATTAATAAACATCAATAATGTAAATTAATTGTTTAAAATAATAAGTTTCAAAATAAAATATTTACGTAGAAAATATAATTAAACATAAAATAATAATTATTAATCACAAAATAGTAAAATAATTAAATATAACTTTTAAATTTATTAACACTACATATCTCGTTTTATGTTAAAATAATTTAAAAACAAGGGTTATTACAGTCTCCCCTCCTTATAGGAATTCGTCCCTGAATTTAAAGAAAGAAAAATACAAGAATTAAGGAGGAAAGAGATATGGGTAAGAAACTCACATCTCTGCTTCAGTCTCCCAGGTATGCTCTTTTACGTTATTGCTTTGCCACAACACCTTGACCATCAAAATCTGCTTCGACCGCAATTGTCGAACTTGATAGTCTACGATCGCAATAGGCTCTTCCACGAACGTCAAGTCTTCATTCACTTCCACATTATCAAGCTACAACATGTGTGAAGGGTCTAAAATATACTTCCTCAGTATCGAAATATGGAACACTGGATGCATTTGAGACAAACTTGGAGGCAAAGCCAATCGGTATGCAACAGTGCCCACACTCTCCATAATCTCAAACGGTCCTATATATCCCGGTGCTAGCTTACCCTTTTTACCAAATCTCATCACACCCTTCATCGAAGGCACCTTTAGAAACACATAGTCTTCTACTTGGAATTCTACATCTTTGTGTCTTGAATCCATATAACTCTTCTGTTTGCTAATTGTAGTCTATAATCTCCTTTTAATTATAGTAACTTTTTCTACAGCATCCTGAACTATCTCAGGTCCAGTCAACGCTCTCTCCCCAATCTCATCCCAACTTAGAGGGGATCTACACTTCCTTCCATACAAAACCTCATATGGTGTCATCCCAATACTGCTATGGTAGTTGTTACTATAAGTGAACTCCACAAGTGGCAAATGATTGTCCCTACTACCTCCCAGATCCAAAACACACATCCTCAACATATCTTCCAGTGTTTGGATCATCCTTTCAGACTGACCATCTGTCTGAGGATGAAAAGTAGTACTGAAATCCAACCTGGTGCCTATCACTTCTTATAACTTCTGTAAAAATGAGAGGTAAACATTAAACCTCTATCAGACACAATGGACACAAGTACTCCATGAAGGCACACAATATGCTTCACATACAACTTCGCCAATCTGGCTATAGAATAAGTGGCTTTCATAGGCACGAAATGTGCAGACTTTGTCAACCTATCCATAATCACACAGATGGAATTGTATCCATCCTTAGAATGAGGTAAACCAACCATAAAATCCATAGTAATCCTTTCCTACTTCCACACAGGAATAGGAAGAGGCTAAAGCTTCCCAGAAGGCTTCTGATGTTTATTCACCTGCTGACACGTCAAACACTTAGCAATATAATCAGCTACATCCTTCTTCAGTCCATTGCACCAGTACAAGTCTCTGACACTGTAGTACATCTTAGTAACACCTTAATGTATGTTGTAGGCTATAGAATGAGCTTCCTCAAGGATCTCTTCTCTCAAATTGTCTACATCAGGAACATACAATCTACCACTAATCCACAAGACACCATCATCATCAAGTGTGAAATCAGTGAACTTCCCTACTCGAACATCCTCTGCAAGCTCTTCCAAAATAGGATCTCGGCCCTGAGTTGCCTTAATCCTATCTCTCAACACAGATAGAACCTTAAACTGAGCTAACAGTCCACTTGATCTACTCATCTTCATCATCAGACCTTGATCCACCAACTGATACAATTCTTGGATCAATGGTCTTCTTTCCACACTAATGTGAGCAAGACTACCTAAGGACTTCTTACTTAAGGCATCTACTACCACATTAGTCTTGTCTGGATGAGAAAGAATCTCATAGTCATAATCTTTCAATAGTTCCAACCATCTCCTCTACCTCAAATTCAGATCTCTCTGCTGAAAAATGTACTTAAGGCTCTTGTGATCAGTAAAAATCTCATAAGTCACCCCGTACAGATAATATCTCCAGATCTTAAGAGTAAAGATTACTACAGCCATCTCTAGGTCGTGGGTAGGATAATTTTGTTCATGCTTCTTCAACTGCCTCGAAGCATAAGCTATCACCCTACTATTCTGCATCAACACACAACATAGGCCAACTCTAGAGGCATTACAATACACCATAAACTTATCTACTCCATTAAGCAAAGCCAAAACTGGAGCTATGGTTAACTTCTCCTTTAGCAATTGAAAACTATTCTCATAAGCATCTGACCACTCAAACTTCACATTCTTCTGAGTCAAACGAGTCATAGGAGCTGCAATTTTGGAAAAATCCTACACAAATCTCCTATAATACCCAACTAAACCCAGAAAACTATGAATCTCCATAACTGTAGTCGGTCTAGGCCACTCAGAAACTGCCTCAATCTTTTATGGATCAACCTGGATACTATCTTTAGACATCATGTGTCCAAGAAATGCAACACTTTCTAACAAGAAATCACATTTCAAGAATTTAGCATAAAGTTGATGTTCTCTCAGTGTCTGCAATATAGTCCTCAAATGATAAACGTGCATCTCTATACTCTTCAAATATATCAGTATATCATCAATGAAGACTACCATAAAATGATCCACAAATGGTTTGAATACCCTGTTTATCAGATCCATAAAAGTTACTGGTGTGTTAGTCAAGCCAAATGACATCACCAAAAACTCATAGTGGCCATAACTAATCCGAAACATCATTTTAGGAATATCGGCCTCATTAATCTACAACTGATGATAAACCGACCTCAAATCAATCTTAGAAAAGAACTGTGCACCTTGTAGTTGATCAAATAAATTATCTATCCTTGGGAGAGGATACTTATTCTTCACCTTATTCAGCTCTTTATAGTTAATGCACAGTCTCAGGGTACCATCCTTCTTCCTCATAAACAGGATTGGTGCACCCCAAGAAGAAATACTGGGTCTGATAAAACCCTTATCCAGCAATTCTTGCAACTACTCCTTTAACTCTTTTAACTCTACAAGAGCCATTATATAGGGTGGCATCAACATAGGGGTAGTGCCTAAAACCACATCTATACATAACTCAATCTCTTTATGAGGTGGTAAACCTAGCAACTCCTTAAGAAAAATAACAGGAAACTTACAAGCAATAGGAACTGTGAGTGACAACTTCTTCACTAAAAGTATCCCTGACTAATGCCAAATAACCCTAACAACCCTTCCTCAGCATCTTCCTAGTCGTGATATCGGAGATGAGATTCTGAGTTGTAGAACTCTTATCACTAATAAACTTAAACTCTTATTCATTAGGAATTTTGAATATCACCTCTTTACTTCGACAATCCACAACGATATAGTACTAAGACAATCAATCCATACTGAGGATAACATCAAATACCATCATATCAAACAATACTAAATCTACGAGCAACTATCTACCTCTGATGAAAACTGGACAACTAGAAAGAATAATGTCGATGTCCAACGAATTGCTTAGAGGAGTGGCGACAAATAAAGGAAAAGCCATCCTTGAAGCTTGCCAACAAGATTTTAAAGCAAAAACAGTAGATACAAAGGAATGAGTGGCACCTGAATCAAATAGAACCTAAGCATCCAAATAACAAATAGGAATAATACCTACCATGACTGCATTAGATGCTTGAGCATCCTACTGAGTGAGGTAGAAAACTCTTGCCTAACCTCGACCTCCTTGTTGTCTGGTAAAAGCTTGGCCAAAACCTCTAGCACCTCCTCTGGTACCTCTACCACGTCCTTGCTAAGCAACAATCTGAGTTGAACTCTGATGCTGAGTTGGAGGTAACTAAAAAGGAACTGGTGCTGCACTGGCAATCGATTACTATGGAAACTGTAGAATCTGTTATGGTTGATAACCAGAATAGGGACATGATCTGGTAAAGTGTCCCATTTGTCCACATCAAAAACAAGTTAGTGGTGCTATGTAAGATGGTCCCTGATGGACTCTACCACACATCTAGCAAACATTGGCAGTTGACCTAGAACTGCAACCACTACTGCTACTTAAAGCACCTAACCCAAATTTAATCGATCTACGTTGACCACCCCCATGGCCATGTCTGCTACTCCTATACACTCGTTGCTACTGTCTTTGACTTTACTGTATTGGGCCTCTCTGCTGACTACTTAAGCCAATCTGAAAAGTCAAATAAGGAGTAGTCTGAAATCCTCCTAATTGAGTGCCTAACTGGTAATAATCAAGCATAGCTCTTTGCCTGACTAGCCTCAACTCAATCTCCTTGGCCAACTCTATCACTGACTCTAAAGTAAGGCCTGTTGTAGGTATCCCAGCAAATGCAGAACCCAAACCAGTAACATAGGTGGTGACCGCCAAGTATTAATCTCTCATAAAGGCCTTTGCATATCTACTTAGTTGAAGAAACTCTCTTGTGTAGTCCTCAACAAATCTATCTCCTTAGGATATACTCGTCAACTGAAGTCTGTAGCTCATACGAAGTGGCTTTGGGTAAAATCTCCTCATAAATCGCTCTATGAACTATGCCCAAGCCATGGTCATTATGAATGGCTAAATCATTTATATAAACCAATCCAGGGTTGGTCCCTCTACTGATAGCTCAACAATTATAATTTGTTAGTACTCAGTGTGAGCAGTCCGAGTCCTTATCTCAATTACATGAAGAAAATCCAACGGGTCTGATGTCCCATCAAAAGATATCCAACCAACTCTAGCATAGAATAGTTCTGCCTCAGGATCAGACATACCCTGCTGATAAACAAGCTAAATCAGTGGTGAAACTAGAGGTATAGGAGCATGCTCATACTCAGGCTCTACAAGTTCCTCATCATATAGCTCACGATGTCTACAATGACCTGCCGCTCCTCGAGGTCTACCTTTGCCTCGACCTCTGCACCTCGCTGGCAGCTCAAGAGGTAAAACCTCATCCTAATAGGACTCATCATCCTTAGCCTCAATGATCGATGGAACGACACACACTCATCTCCTCATTTTGAAAAGATAAACATAAGGATTCAGACAAAATAGACAACTAACGATAATGTAGAAACCTAAATCAAGGAAAACTTATCGAAGACATACTCGAACCTAATTAAACTGCAGTAGTGACAAAGAAAACACAACTCTAAAAACCTAGGGCTACAACTCTAACAACTTAGGTCCAGATACAAACTCTGCTCTGATACCAACTTGGTCACGACCCAACCTAAAGTCATGATTGGCATTAAGGAATGGGAATTCTTTTGAATCCAAAACCCGTAGGAAGCCTTAAAAAAATAAAGCATGCAATAAATAAAATAAAATATCCATAGAATAAAACTCATAAAATAATCTCTATCATATCATAAATAAAATATATTATACAATATTCAGAGAAAGGTCTCTAAATTACAACCAACATACAGCAAAAACCAAATAAAACCCACTACTAAAGTTTTCTAGAGTATACATAAATTTAGATAAGTAATTTACATAAACAAGTCGGGACTGAAGAAATCCAACGAATAGGCCTACTGTTGAGTTCTGAAGAAGAATCTCTTGAAAAATCAACTAAGGGGAGTTAGACCTCACTGAGTAAATTATTATAATATATATACATGCATCACTAATGTTAAATGCAATTAAGCATCTGTATATAATAAATATATATGCAAGCATTTCACACAAATTCTGAAAACACTTTATATAATAAATATTGGAAAATCATTTATTTGTGAATGATCAAATAGAACCCTATTTAAATGTAACCTCGATCAACAATAACTCTCTAGCCATACAAGCTCATTTAATTCTAAATTAATTCACTTATTCCATTTGGACAGTAGACTGGCCCCGAGACACTAAGTTAACCGAGTTCCAATAGTCTGACTGTCAGTGTGATTAGCCCCGAGACACAAGGTCAACCGAGTTCCAACAACCACACTATCAATTACATCAAATCTCAAATCAATCCATCAATCAATTTCAATTATAATATAATTACCATAAGTAATTCTCACTCAACCCTAAATCTATCGCACCGGTACGTACATGATCCTATTGTTGCCTACTAGGTAGCACATTCTATCGATATCCTTCATTTAAAATAAATAAAGCAATCATATAGAAAAATAAATAATGCAGAAATACATTCATAATAACAAAATAAACCATATATATATATATATATATATATATATATGCCAGAAATATACCTAAAATAAACTAAGCATATTTCAAGAATATATATGTTAAATAAATTCAAATAAACCATGAAATATACCAAAAATAAACTAATAATATACTAAAAACATGCTAAGTATTAACCGAAGATAAAACATGCATTTATTTAAAAATATATAAAAATATACTAAAAATATACCTAAAATATACTTAAGCATTTGATGAAACATTTTTTTAATAATTACAAATCAAAACTTGTATTTTCTAAAACATGCAACCTAAATGCGATGTATATATAAAATAACAACTCACAAGTTTGCGCTCCTTGAGATTGGCTCGACAAACCCAGTCCACTAGGCTTCGATCTCGATGCAACTAAATAATAAAATAATAACAGAAATCAGAATAAATCTAACTTAAACTTCTAAAGAGATTAAATCTAAGAATACAGAATACAGACAGACACAGAATTTTATGATCGACCCGATGTCATGTTTTACGAGAATTTCACCGAGAATTCGGCAGAGCCTCCTCTGTAAAACGGATATCTCTCTACTAAAAGTATAGTTGGTCCTGCAAGAAAACATACTTCTAAATAATAGAATATTCACACCTTCGGTTGGGACCCCAAACTACACAACATTTTCAATCGAAGTCCACAATTCCACCAAATCAAATAAATATATTAAAAATCAATAATTTCCACAAATATCCTTAAAATATCAAAATACAACATATTAAAACATTAAGCACTAAATATAATTAATTTCACAATAATTAAATAAAAATCTCGAAATAATAATATAATATTATGAAAAATCAAATTTCTCGATAATTCAATATTAATTAGTAAAAATTCACTTTATATATTCAAATAACTAAAATAGACTAAATACATATTAAAAGTTATTAAAAATCCATTTAATCACTAATTTAGTAAATAATATATTATTTGAAAATAATTTTTGAAAATTAGTATTAATTAGTTTAAAAATAGTAAATAACTTATAAAAATCATTTTATTACCTTAAATAATTATAAAACCAATTAAAACATAATATTTAACTATAATTTTAACAAAATTACACAATTACCTTAATAATTCTCAAAATATACATAATACTAAATTTTTTCCTCAAAAATTCTATAAAAATCGTTGAAATTATTTTCTCAACATATAATATACTAATATCAACTAAAACACATTATTAAACAATAATTTCAACAAAAATACATATTTAACCTAATTATCCAATATTTACATAAACTAAAAATATTACTAAAAATTATATAATAATCCCAAAAATTATTTTCTCAACATTAAAATTAATAACAATATATACTAACACTAAATCAACCAATTTTATAATTAATTAAATTAATTTACTAAAATTAAATAAATAATAATAAAATAATAAAAAATTCACCAAAATTAAAATAAATTTTAAAAATTAAAACAAAAATATTTTCATGAAGCTTAAGCAACCAATATCAAAATTTGTTAAGGGAGATTGCATGAATTAACAAGATTCAACCAAAAAAAATTAGAAAATGCTAAAGCTCAAAAATGAAAAATCGAGAAAACTCACAAACGATCGGGTTAGAGCTTGAACAGAGCTTGGAACAAGGACCACCGATGCTCATGGAGTCGAAAGAGACTGACAGTGCTTGAAATGGTGGTTGGAAAAGCGATCGACGATGAGGAGAAGCTTCCTGCTGCTGCTGTCGTTTCTTACCTCTCCAGTGTCGCTCTGACGTGCAGACGGCGATAGGGAAGACAAGGAAGAAGGTGGTAGTCGGTCGAAAGCAAGGGAGGCACACCGATGGTGATGAAATCAGACGATGTGAGAGGGAGAAGGAGCTTTTTGTTTGATTTTATATATATATATATATTCACACATATATATAGACACACACACATATACACAATAATATACACAAACATATTTTAATATATATACATAAAATAACATTTAACAATAACTAATAATAATAATATCAATAATACTAATAAAATAAATAATGTAAGTTGATAAAAATAATAATAGAAATAATAATGCACATAAATTAATATTATTAAAATAATACTATCCAAATTAATAAACACCAATAATGTAAATTAATTGTCTAAAATAATAAGTTTCAAAATAAAATATTTACGTAGAAAATATAATTAAACATAAAATAATAACTATTAATCACAAAATAGTAAAATAATTAAATATAACTTTTAAATTTATTAATACTGCATATCTCGTTTTATATTAAATACCTAAGAAAGATAACATCATTGTTTAATGGATCACTCAAAGGTGTGGTAACTGATAAAAGAATTTTCATCCTCACAACTTGCCAACCTAACTTTAAAGCAAATACAGGAGATATAAAAGAATAAGTAGCGCCCGGATCAATTAAAACTCGAGCCTTAAGGTTACATACCAAAAGTGTACCTACTACGACTACATTGGATGCCTGAGCATCCTGTTGAGCGAGGGTAAAAACTTGAGCTTGTCCTCTACCTCCCTACTGATTAGTAAAAGCATGCCAAAAACCTCTAGCAGTGCCTCTACCTCACTCTTATTGGCCTACAAATTGAGAAGTGCCTTGATACTAGACTAGTGGTGGCTAAAACTGTATTTAGGCTACATTAACTATAAAAGACGGAGGAAATTGCTATTGAAAACCCTAAATAAGGACATGATCTAGCATAATGTCTGGTTTATCCATATATGAAGCATGCTCCCAAAGTCATATAGCATGGTCCCCGATGGACTCTGCCACAAGTCTAATAAACACTAGCTGCAAATCCTACACTACCATATCCCAAACTCTGACTGCTATTGCTGCTAGTAGCACTTGAACTAAATTTGCTACATCTACGGGCCTACTATAGTCATGTCTAACACTCATATGGACCTTATGTGAAGGTCTATGGCCTTGCTAAAAAGGTCCTTTAAGCTAACTATTAGTGCCCGCCCATTTGAAATGTTGTATGTTGTGCACTTTAAGATCCTCCTATTATAGCACCTTTAGTCTAATAATAATCGGGCATAACTCCCTACCTAATGAGCCTATGCTCAATCTCCCTGGCTAACTCCATTATTGCTTCTAGAGTTAAGCCTGTTGTAGGCATCCTGGCAAAAGCAGTCCCCAAATCAGTGACATAGGTAGTGATAGTAAAGTACCGATCCCTTATCATATCCTTAACATAACGGGACAGTTTGAAAAACTCCCTCATATACTCCTCAACTAATCGATCACCAATGGATATATTAGTCAATCAAAGTCTATAGCTCATCCTCAGTGCTCTAGACAAAATAGTCTCATAAACCTCTCTTTAAACTTGGCCCAAGTAAGAGTAGTCATGTGGCGCTGAATCATATGAACGAACCAATCTAATGCTACCCCCTCAATAAATAACTCCACAATGAACATCCTCTAATACTCAATATGCGTCATTCGAGTCCTTAACTTAATAGCATGAAGAAAATCCACCAGATCCGAAGTCCTATCATTAGAGATCCTGCCAACTCTAGCATAATATACTATTGCCTCTAGGTTTGACATACCCTGAGCTCTTTCCTAAAAGAAAGGCTATATAGGTGGTACCTCCTGAGGTATAGCTGCTGCACCTTGTTAAACTCTTGGTGCATAGGCAACATTATTAAAACCTTGAGTCATAGTGTTATAACCTAAGTTTTTAAATTATTTTAATATAAAATAGGATATGCAGTGTCAATAATTTTAAAACTTATTTGATTATTTTACTATTTATGAATTATTATCGTTATTATTTTATGTTTAATTAATATATTTTACGTAAGTATACATCATTAAATTATCATTTCGGGAAATAGTATTTTATTTAACTTTTAAATTAAAGCATTTATATTTTAATATTATTATTCTAATAAATTACATTATTGACCTAAATTTTTATAAATAATACATTATTTTTGCATGCATGAATGATATTAGGGTTAATAATTAAATTGTGTGTAAATTATATTTTAATTATGTGTATATATTGTATTTTATTTGTGTTCTACATATATATATATATATATATATATACAAATAATCAACCAAACCTATTTTTCCTCCCTTCCCCATCCCGTTCTTCACCCTCACCATCCCCTCACCGTTGCAACTCCAGCCGACTATTGTCGGTGTTCCTCCCTTCCCCATCCCGTTCTTCACCCTCACCATCCCCTCACCGTTGCAACTCCAGCCGACTATTGTCGGTGTGCCTCCCAGACGTCCACCTCCTCCTCCAACAGCTCCACCGCCTCCTGTCATCCTCTCCAACGCCGATGAAGCTTGAAGAACTCGATTTGGCCGTAAGTCACTCCCTTCATCGTTCCTCACCATTCCGACCACCAAAATCGATGATTCTGGTGCCGTTGGACTCCTGAGACTCTATAGAGAACGATTCCAAGCTTCCTTTTGCCTAAAAATTTGATTTCGTAAGGTTTTAAGCTAGTTTCCAATTTTGGCCATTTATGGTTCTTGATTTTTTTGAACTTCATTCTTTGTGATTCAAGCTTAATTCCTTCACAAATATTGTTCCCCTTAGCTTAATCTACCTCTGGGAATTTTTGTGTAATTTTTGGAAATTATTTTGATTTTTATGAATTTTTTATTATTTTTTTATTATTTTATAATTTTCGTAAATTAATTAAATAAATTGTGAAATTGTGATTTTTAGTGTTTTTGGTGGTTTAAATTAATTTTAGAATTTAATTTATAATTTCTATGATTTTTTTGTAATTATTATAATTTTATTTAGTTTATGTCAATTTTGGAAATATAGGTTATATATGTATTTTGTTAAAATTAATTGGTTAATTGAGTATAATTGTGGATTTTATTGAATTATATGCTGATAAATTAATTTTAGAGTAATTATATAATTTTTATTGAATTTTTGAGTATTTTTAGTATATTACGTGAATTTTTATATACTAGGGGTATTTTGGTAATTTGATAGTAATTTTAGTTAAATATTAAGTTTAATTGGTTTTAATAATATTTTGAGGTATAAAAATGATTTTTACAAATTATTTAATATTTTTAACTAATTAAAACTATTTTTCAAAAATTATTTTCAAATTATATATAATATACTATTTTTGTAAATAAATGGATTTTTAGTAATTTTTAGTATGTTTTTGGACTAATTGAGTAATTTGGATTTATAAAACGAATTTTCATTAATATTTATGAATTGATCGAGATATATCGATTTTTAATAATATTATATTAATATTAGAGTTTTTAAGTAAATATCGGTGAAATAATTATTTTTAATGTTTAAATATTTAAATTGCTATGTTTTGGTATTTAAAGGGCATTTTAGGTATTTATTGAATTTTAATATATTTTGCATATTTTATTATGAATTGTGGACCTCGGTCGATGGAATTTGCAGTTTGAAATTCCGACCGAGGGTTGTGAGAATTTTTGTATTCGAAGTGTGTTTTTTTTTTTTGCAAAATCAGCTCTACTTTTTAAGTAGAGAGATGTCCGTTTTACAAAGGAGGTTATGTCGAATTTTCGGTAGAATTCTCGTAAAACGTGACATTGGGTCTAATTCCTATTCTCTGTCTGTGTTTAGAATTCTAGATCGAGTCTCTAGAAGTTAAGTTAGAATTATTCTAATTTCATGTTATTATTTTATTATTAGTTGCACTGAGATCGAGGCCTAGTGGACCAGGCCAGTAGGACCCGTCTCGAGAAGCGCACAACTGTGAGTTATTATGATATATATGCATTGCTTAGGGTGTATGTTTTAAACTTCTATGTTTTAAATATAAACTTTGCATAATTGCCTATTTGAATATTTAAGTATATTTTAGGTATACTTTTAGTATATTTTTGGTATATTATGAAATAAATGCATGTTTTCTTTTTCAATTAAATCTAGCTTGTCTTTAAATATATTATTGGTTTAATTTAATATATTCCATGATTTATTTGAGTTGATTATACGTATATATACCTGAAATATACTTAGTATATTTTAGGTATATTTCTGGTATATATCTGGATTATTTGTTTATTTTAAATATCATTATGCATCATTTGTTTTCCTTAATGTATGTTTTAATATAAATGAAGGATATCAATAGAACGTGCTTCCTAGTGGGCAGCATTAAGACCAAGTACATACCGGTGCGATAGATGATAAGTTGAATTACTAACTTATTTGTGGAAATTATGACTTGATTGATTTGATTGATGTGAGATGTAATTGAGAGTGTGATTACTGGAGCTCGGTTGACCAAGTGTCTCAGGGCCAATCACACTGATAGTCAGACTGCTGGAGCTCGGTCGACTTAGTGTCTCGGGGTCAGTCTACTATCTATATGGATTAAGTGAATTTACTTGGATTTAAGTGGGCCTATATGGCTAAAGCGAGTTCTATTGATATTTGAGGTTGCAAAAATATAGGGTTCTATTTGATCTTTCATAACTAATGATTTTCAGTATTAAAATGATTTTCATTACATCTGCATGTGTTTGCCTGTATATATATTTATTATATATACTATTGAGTGGCTGCATTTGACATTTAGCTATGCGTGTATATATATTATAATAATTTACTCAGTGAGGTCTGACTCCCCTCTGTTGATATTTTTCAGGAGAGTCTTCATCTTCAAACCTCAGCAGTAGACCTGTATACCGGATTTCTTCTGCTCCGGCTCTATTATGTAAATCGTTTACTTGAGTTTACTTTGTACTTTAGATACTGCAGTAGTAGTTGTATTTTGAGAATTGTATTTATATTTATGCATGTAAAAGGATTTTACTTCAAAGTGTTTCTCTTAAGGTTGTATTAAAAGATTTCTATTTATGATATATATGATGTGATTTTATGTTATTAAAGGAAGTTGAGAATTTATTTTATTATTTGAGATTAAATTTCCACTGAATAAATATTTTATTTATTTTATTTTATTGCGTACTTTTATTTTTAAGGCTTGCTACATGTTCCGGATTAGAAAGAATTCCCGTTCCCTAGCGCCGGTTATGGCCCCTGTTTTGGGTCGTGACACACAAGCTCTTTATCTTATTGTCCCTGCTATTTATAATGACCAACGGCTCTAGGTCTACCCCTATGCCTAGCTAGCTGCACAGGAGGTAGAGCTTCATCTTTATAAGACTCTCTGTCATCGGCCTCATCGATTGGTGGAGCGACTCATGCTCTCCTTATATTGAAAAGAAAAGAAATAAAACACATAATTTAGGTAACAAATAGATATCCTAATATTTATGTGGAATCTAAAAGCAAGGAAGACTTTTCAAGAACATAGTCCAACTTAATTACTATAGTAGTTTCAAAGAAAACTAAAACTCTACTAAACTATGTCAAAAAACACTAAACCTAGGTCTAATACAACATAACATATTCATTCCATATTAACATCAAAATATGGATGCTGGCTAAGAATTTCTTTATGAAATGCATACACATAATAATATACTCAAAGGTGGAATGTGCTCCTCGACATTGACTCAACTGGCCCTGCCCTGAAGGCCTAGCTCTTGGTGTGGCTATAGGAAAATAATATATATATATATATATATATATATATATATATATATATATATATATATATATATATATATATATATATAAGATAAATGAGGTTAAATATCCTAACTTATACATTCTAGATTTCTAAGGAAAAAGACTCAATGTAAGACATAATTCTAATTAAACTCAATAATTAGTACATATTGATGTCACATTTCAAGAGAAATCTATCAAAAATTTAACAGAAAATCTTTTGTAAAACAAACATCTCTTTACTAAAAGTAGAGTCATTCCTGTATAAAATAACACTTTTATAATACCACAACGCAATAACTCGGGTTGGGCTCCCAAACTACACTTTATGCTCAACCGAGAACCAATACAGTTACACACATATAGACAATATAATTTTATCAAATCTACTAACATATCATAGAATTTAATTAAGACATTACAATTTAATTCATTTAATAATTAAAACATAAAGGAAATCCATTTTCAAATCATGAATAAAATTCTCATTTAACATAACCAAAATCAACAATTTAAAATAATTAAAGTTATAAAACTTCCTTTAAACTTTCTTAATTAAAACTATTATTAAATATAAATAAACTATTTAAATAATTTAAATATATAATAAAAATGTTAAATAACTTTAAATTTAATTGAAACTGAATAAAAAATAAAAAATAAAAAATAAAAAAAATTATTTAAACATAATTTCTTTCAAAAAATTATGTCTTAAATTCTACAAATAATTTCAGAAAACTCTTTTTATAAAGTTTAATCTACACAATTTATAGTATTTATTAAAAATATAAAAAATTCAAATCCGAAATAGTAACCCGAACACTGAAAACCCAAAAATTTCAATAAATTCAGAAAATTATGAAAAATTTATTAATGAAAAGCTCTTAACTCCAATTTCATTTCTCATAATTGCCACAAAAACCTAATTCCTACTCAAATCAAAGAAATTGGCCAAAAATCCAAAAATTATTTTTACCTCCAATTGAGGTGGCTATCAATGTAGATAAGACGAATTGGTAGAGGGGAAACGTTGTCCACATGATGACAAACGCAATGGTACCAACGATGATGACTAGCGGCGAAGGAGGCAATGACGACACCCTTTTTTATGCTCAACCCGTTGAAAAAATAAAGGAGGAAAAGGGAGAAAGATGGCTGACTGAAAATGGGAGGGTTGCTGGTGGCGTCTAGAGGTGGTGGTTGGTACAAGCAGAGGTGGTGGCAGTAAGAGGGAAGGAGAAGAAGAAAAGAAAAAAAGTAGAAAGAAAAAAGAAAGAAAGAAAGAGAGAAAAAAAAAAGGAAGAAAAGTAAATAAAAAAGAGGAGATATATATATTTTACCCATTAAATCCCTCTCTAAAATTTTTTAGCAAATAACACTCAACTTTTTAATTTTTCACTAATTATATACATACACATAAATATTTATAAATACATTCTCTCAATAATTATTAAAGATTATTAAAATACTCATTCAACAATAATTTCATAAAAATAATAATTAACACTTTAAAATCTATATTTTAATTTAATAAGTAAAATATGGGTCATTACATTAATTAGTTACTAACTATTGGTAGCAATTTAACTAGGTTAATTTCACTCGTAGTACCTAACTTTTTCACTTATTCCTATTATAATACCCCACATTTAATTGGTCACTTAAAAGTACTTAAGCCATTTTCGATAATCGACGATGATGTGGACATTGACATGTCAATTTTTTTTTTTAAATAAATCCACCTGGAAAGGTGGGACATGTCCTATTAAGATTACCGTGAAGAAGAGGCAGACAAGTTACCTATAGCCATGAAATCATAAACAAGGAGCTTCTTATCTTTTGAAAAATAAAATGCTCTTAATGGAACTACATTATCATGCTTAATCTCCCCTAAAACTTCCATTTGCATTTCGAAGTCTTTTTTACTCACAACCACATTTTTAGTCTCTTAACTACCATAATGGTGGTGTGTAGTGATATTAAAACAACTGAAGCATTGGTGCTTCAGAGTAGTGTGTGGTGAGATAAAAATAAGCATAACAATATAAATGCAACTAGAGTAATGCCTATTTAGATCAAAACAATTACAACTATTAATATATTTTTCAACTTTCCATGGTTGAGTGATGCCAGTGGGGGTTTCTAATAGTGATGGAGCTAAAGAAGAAAAAAATGGAGAACACTATAGTAACATGCCACCATAGAGATTTAAATTTCTAGCAAAAGAAGAGGTTGGAAATTTATCTAAAACTGAAGGAATTGAATCGTTCAAATTGTTATTTGCGACATTAAAGCTGTTCAAATTGGAAGGATTAATATTAGGTAAAGTGCTTGAGCAGTTGTTGTTCTATAAATAAAAACGTGTCAAATGTGTTAAGTTGTTAATCGCAAATGGAATAAAACCAGTGAAGTTGTTTGACGAAAACTTAAGATGAGCTAATTGAATTAAACAAGGCAAACTCAACGGAAACTCACTTGAAATCTCATTATTTTAAAGGCATAAACTGCGGAGGAAGTCAAGTTAGAGAAATCGGAAGAGATCTCATCGAAGAGACGATTAGAGCGAAGACTTAAAACTAAGAGCTTGTTCAATTGGAGATGACTAGCATGTGGGAGAGCTTGCTTGTCCTGCACTAGCTCTAAGTTAACTTGATGGTGACCCCACATCTTAAAAATAAGAAAAGAAGTAAAAAGAACCAAACCATAGTTAGAAATCGGCCCATTAGATTAAAATAACAATTCAAGAAAAAGAATAGAAATATATAGTTGAGGTTTTACAAGGCGGGTTTGATGGGTGGTTTTTGACGCTAATTTTCAACAAAACGGAAAATGATTTTTTGGCGAGATTACATATATGAAGAGAAGGAAAGGAAGAAAAAAATATGTCCAACCTTTCCAGATGGATTAATATATTTTTTTTTAAATTATTTTTTTGACATCTCACTATCTACGTCATTGCCATGTCAACGCCAACCACCGAACAATGGCTTCAGGTCAAAGCCAACCAGGAACAATGGCTTCAGGTGCTTTTTTGAGACCAAATTAATTGTCGAAGGATTTTAAGTGAACAATTAAATGTTAGGTATTTATTGACAAAAAAAATAAAAATAAATGTTAGGTATTTTAATAGAAATGGGTGAAAAGTTGGGGATTATGGATGGAGTCAACCCCTCTTTAGCCATGTAATCCTTATTATACTAGGAAATGGTAAAATTATGGGCAAATTGCCATTCCGGATGCAGATTAGCTTTTAAGCCGCCAGCTCCACCTTCCATTTCATTTTATCTCGAACGTAACGCCCCTACGTATTATTTTTACCTATGTCTTGATAACGTAATGATTAAAACAGAAAAGCGATTACAAAAGCACAACTCGCGGCTTTTCAAAATCCAATTTTAAAATTCTCAAAAAAAAAAAAAAAAAATCCAATTTTAAAATCATCACGATTATCCAAAAACACTGTAACACAAAAAAAAAAAAGGAAAATGTCCGGTGGCAGTAATAAAAGAACCCCGTGGTCTGATACGACACCGTTACTTGTTCCCCAACAGCAACGCAATACTTGTCATTCTTCCAGTCGCTTATCTTCTTTCTCCGTCGAAATGTCTACCGCCAGTGCTGCTGTCAGCGCTGTTCCTCGTCGGTCCGTATTTCTCGGAGTTGACGTTGGTACAGGCAGCGCACGCGCAGGTTTATTTGATGAGAATGGGAAACTTTTAGGCTCGTCTAGTAGTCCGATTCAAATATGGAAAGAACGTGACTGTGTTGAGGTTATTGTTTGTTCAAATTAAATTTGGCCTTTTTTTTTTACAAATAATTTGTACTTGTTGATTTTGATAGAGTTTTTTTTTGGCCGGCAGCAATCGTCTACAGATATTTGGCATGCGATATGTGCAGCTGTTAAGTCAGCATGTTTGCTTGCAGATGTTGCTGGAAATGAAGTGACTGGCATTGGTTTCGCTGCTACTTGTTCTCTCGGTCTGTGTGATATTTACACGTTGTTTGGATGCTCATAGTTGCTAGAATTCAATTCACGTTTTGAAAAGGCCAAAAATGAGATTATTTGGCCATGATTCAGTTATCAGATGATTTATTCCAAAAAATGTCTTGCGGTTTAACAATAATTTCTGGAATTGATTTGACAATTTGTGTTTTGAATTTGTTTTATTAATATAAGGTTATTATTATATTTTTAAGTGGCGGTTGATGCTGATGGAGCACCAGTAACAGTTTCATGGAGTGGGGATTCGAGAAGAAATATTATAGTTTGGATGGATCATAGAGCTGTAAAGCAAGCTGAGAAGATTAATGCCTCTAACTCACCAGTTTTGCAATACTGTGGTGGTGCTCTTTCTCCTGAAATGCAGCCTCCAAAGGTCAAAGAATGGAATACATTTGAATCTATTTAGTCAATTCATACGTTCAGGAAAGATTGTGGTTGCTAGAATTCCTTTTTTTTTTTTTTCGTAGTTGATAGAATTCAATTTTTTCAACTTTAAAGAATGAGGCAGTGCGAAAGAAATGAAATCCTACTACATCTGATGTGATTTTGCTATTGAATTCTTGGAAATGATTTATTCCAAACAATACAATGACTGTGACAATGTGTTGGTCTCTTATGGCCTTCCTATCCTTATGGAAGTCCTAATTTACACTCCACCTGTTTTCAAATTTCATGAACAACATGTGCTTTCATCAATTATATGTTCAAATAAACCTCAACTGCATTACAAAATGCTGCTTGAGATTGGCAAGTAGTTTTGATCATCTCTCTCTCGCAAGTAGTTTTGATGATCTATCGCTCTTTCTCTTTTTGCTGTGTCTATATTGAAATTATTGCAGCTTTTATGGGTGAAAGAAAATTTGAAAGAGTCGTGGTCAATGGTGTTCAGGTGGATGGACTTGAGTGATTGGTTGTCATACAGGTATTTTTTTACATCTTGGAGTGTTCCTAATGCCTGTACATTATCCTCTGAGACCTGTCCAATTAATTTTTCGTTTGATGATGTTATGCTGATCTTTATGTTTGTTTTTTTTTCAAATTTTTTTTTTGTTTGATATTTAGAGCAACAGGAGATGATACTCGTAGTCTATGTACAACAGTGTGCAAATGGACATATCTTGGCCATGCACATATGCACCAAATGAGTGACAAAGATTCTCGTGATATGGAAGCTTGTGGATGGGATGATGATTTTTGGGAAGAGATTGGTTTGGGTGATCTTATAGATGGTCATCATGCTAAGATTGGTATGCTTATACAGGTTCTGTACATTTCATTATTATGGATTTTGCATTCCATGTGATGTTGCACTTGTGGTAACTATCAAATTTAAACTTGAAAGATAGGGAATATGTAGCTATTTGGAGGCCCTATCAATTTAATGTCTACTCTGCCAGTAATACTATGAGTCTATGATTAATAGAATAGGCCCATTCTATGTCTCAATAAGAATTAAAATGAACGCATTCCATGATATGTAATTCACCTGGATTGCGGTATTTTCTTCTTTTATGATGCATTTGGAGCACCTTGTATGCTGGATGAACCCTTTAATATGTATATTGATCAAGCTTATTTGAAACATACAATTAACTAATATGGTTGATTATCAACGCATCATTTTACTACTGCAAGACTACATTTACCAATATTTTTCACTCTTCTTTACAGTGGTAATCTGACATCATGTAATCTAAACAGGACGAAGTGTAGCTTTCCCTGGTCATCCTCTGGGTTCTGGTCTAACTCCTACAGCTGCAAAGGCAAGAAATTTTGTACTGAAGAATTCACATTGATTTGGAATGGCGCTTCCTTGAGGTCCATTGATCAGGAAAACACATTTGATTAGATGCCAAAAAAATTTTGGCACATAAACTTTATGGGCTTTGGAGAGTGGATTAATTTATTATCAACCACAAAAGGGTGGTGCATTTTTATTTCTTCTAAGTCTTTGTTTATATGTTTAGGAATTGGGTCTTGAAGCTGGAACTCCTGTGGGGACTTCGCTAATTGATGCTCATGCTGGTGGTGTGGGGATCATGGAAAGTATTCCTTTTCCTGATACAGATTCTAATGTAAAAGGTATTGTGTCGTGAAATGAATTGTAAATCCTTTACCTCTATTGTATGATAAGTCCTGTAACACAAAAATGCTATATTACCTTCCTATAAACTATTTGCTAACAGAGTATGATACAGAAGCAATATGTCATCGTATGGCATTGGTTTGCGGCACTTCTACTTGTCATATGGCTGTATCTCGGAGCAAGCTGTTCATTCCTGGTGTTTGGGGACCATTTTGGTCAGGTAACACCTAAAATTTCTAATGTCAACTTATGGCTCTCTGAATATTAGTGCATCTTGTACCATTATGGGGCTGGATATCATATCAGAATAACATGAATGAACTTGTGAAAATTAAATGATTTGTAACACACACATTATCATATACTATCATAGTATTGTTTAGGGTCCGCTTTTATTTTCTGTCAACAATAAATACATTGTTCAACTTAATCTCAAAGCCCTTTTTTTTTTTTATTTTTTTTATTTCTGCAGCAATGCTTCCTGATTACTGGCTTACAGAGGGTGGGCAGAGTGCTACTGGTGCATTGTTAGATTATATCATAGAAAACCATGTTGCTTCTCCTCTCCTTGCAAATCGTGCAGCTTCTCAAAGTAAGATGTCAGTTTGTAGTGTATACATTTTAACTAAATTGTACTTTATGCTTTTCACATTGTGTTGTGCCTTAGTTGATCCTGTATTCTTTTTCTTTGCCATCAAGATATATCACTGTTTGAATTACTGAACAATTTATTGAAGACTATTATGGATGATCTAAAGGCTCCATTCCTTGCTGGTTTGACACACGATGTGCATATCCTTCCTGACTTTCATGGAAATAGGTAAATGGTTGGTGATGATATGACATTTTTTCAGGTTATGGCACCTAAGTTTTGGGATAAACTTTTGAGCTGTAAATTCTTGATACTACAGGTCTCCCATTGCAGATCCAAAAGCAAAGGGAATTATTTGTGGCATGACCCTTGATACAAGTGATAGACAATTGGCTCTTTTATACCTTGCTGCAGTGCAGGGTATTGCATATGGTACACGCCACATCGTAGAGCATTGCAATGCTCATGGTCACAAAGTAAGAAAGCATCCCTCTCAAACTTCGTGTATTTTTTTTTTCTCCTAATGACATGTTATTTGACTTGAATAACCAATGGGCATAAATATATCTAATGAAGCACATAATCAACTTTAGAAACTGGCACAAAACATAATGGGGATTGAAGATCTGGCCATGTGACTACCAAAAGAGTTTTAAATACAGCATAACATCATGTTCTTACAACAAATATGCAAACTTAAGAAAAGAAATTGAAAATTGACTCACTTCTCTAAAATGAAGTGTAGAAGGTCTAAGTATTCTCCTTTTGACTTTATTTTTCCCTCCTAACAAAGTGAAATCCGGCTAAAATTTTGTTTAACAAGAGTTTTGATGGATTTAGCTCAAAGGATAAAATTACACATGAAATATGGTGGCTGGAGAAGCGTGGGGTTTCTGTGGAACAAAAGCTGGAACATGCATCTACAACAAAAAAAGACCCTTTCGTGCTGGTAAAGCCATTATGTGATGGCAGTATAAGGTTGACAGCATAATGTAATGGCTGGCATAATGCAATTTGTTTCTACCCTTATATATTGGCACAATGGTGAAGGGGCATCTGGAATCTATTAAAAGAAGGCCATGTTATGAAATGGCCATATTTAAGACTATTGGAATAAACATTTATCTTGCTTCTACAAACGAGCCTGCTGGCATCTATGTTTTGTGAATATGAACATAAGGGCATATTTCTTGTTATTGGGGATATTTACTTGTAGCGTAAACTGTTATCATAAGCATGAAACTTTTTGAAATAAATGCATAGCGCACATGCATTTCTACATGTGTTGAGAAAAGGGAGAAGAATTTTGTTGTAGCTCTTTATCTGAGTGCTGGGCAGACAGTTGGGTTTGGTGTTTCTCTTCAAGTGTGTCCAACATACAAACTATAATAGAACTTGAGGCTGGAGTCCATAAATCAGACTGATATTTCTGCTCCCAATCAATATGTTCCAGTCAACTGTCTGCATAGTACTTTATATTCAACAGCAAAAGAACAGCATTTGCTTATATGACGCATTAAATTGCCTGGCTTGACATAGCATGGTGCCACTGGGGGTTGAGCAGTGCTGTATATTTAGTTGTTTTGTTTTTCCATGAGATTTAAGATTATAGATCAACTTGATCATGGATGAGTTAGAAATTCTGATGTGGATTGGGGTGGGAGAGAAGACCTAGATTCAATTAAGAGTGTGCTTATAATAGAAACTTGCTAGCCGTTTAAATTAAAAGCTTTGGGAGGTGTTTGTTTTAGTTATTGGGATGCAGTTGTTAGCTGTTCACTTCCCAATAGTTAGAATATGTTTTTGAAAAAGAGTTGGTAGTTGTTAGATACCCTAACAGCACCAGTTCATAAAAGCTTAAATTTAGAGCTTTTCACCAACTGCTGTCATATATTCAAATAAAATTACATAATTAACCTTATCTATTTAAATATAATTGTTTAAATATCCTTATCTCTTTAAATTAAACTAATAGCTATATTTTTCTATGTTAATTTTTTCCTTTATATATACATACACACATAAAAAAAATATTAGATTTATATTATTATTATATAATTTTTTAACATTTAAGCATATATATATATACACACACAAAATCACAAAAGATAGTAAATTTATATTATTATTATTATTATTATTATTATAATTACATTTAAGCCTATTATTTTCAATATTTAAAAATTATAGATGTAAAATATTTATTATTATTAATATGTATAATGAAATACAATTCAAAATATTAATAAATAAATTATAATAAATGTAAAAGTTAAAAATTTTTGAAAATTAATTAATATTTATAATAGTTATTTAACACAAAAACATCAACAACTGTAAATGATTTTACCAAACACATAACATTAATCAGCTACTAACTATCAGCTATCAGTTAGTAGTTAACAGCTATCAGCAACAGCTTACCAAACAAGCCCTTGATGTTTATATGTTGACTTGTATCTTTTGCTTGCTAAAGGTGGTTTTGGTACTTAGTTGACTTGTATAATTATGATTTATGGGATTTTTTTTTTTTTGTAATGTAATTGTTTATATTTTTAACTAAGTGTTTCTTAGTCATTGAAATAATTGCTATTTATCCAGAGTATAATTTGTTAACACATTCTGTTCTATCTCGTGTATCTTTGTTCCTTGCAGATTGACATGTTGTTTGCATGTGGCGGTCTTTCAAAAAACCCTGTGTTTGTTCAAGAACACGCAGATATTATTGGTAGTTTTCTCTCTCTCTACACACACACACACACACACACACACATACACTATTTGTAAAATTTTTTGACAATATTTCATGTTCCCAGTTTGATATATTACTATGCATGGATGACATTTTGAGGTTTACTGGTTAGGAATTGCATGAATATATATTGCTAGGAAAGTCTTTTAATCTTGAATGGTTGGTCCGAATTGTTCCGGGGGGCTTCTTTGTAGTTTATTCATAGTCCATATCAATAGGCTGATAGTTAGTTTCAGTGTTACGCTGTGCTTGATGTACAATGAAATTTGTCTTCCAACACATTTGGATAAAGATTGAAGTATTCATTAACTTAAGAGTATGTTTGGTATAAATGACTTTCATAAAATTTTATGGAATTTCTTTACAAATGTAAGTTATAGGTGTTTAGTTTAAATGGAAAATTTTTTGTGGAATTTATTTGCGATTCCAACTTTTTAAATTTGTAGAATTCCTCATAACTAGACCAAATTCTAACAAATTGTTAGAATTTCTAAATGAATTCCATGATTTTAAGTCTATTATTTTATAAAGGCTAAAATGCTCCCTTTTATTATCTTTGTTTTCTAAAATGCTCTCTTATCACGTGTAATTTTAGCTTAATAAGGTATTTTTGGCCAAACAACATATTATTTTGAATTTTAGATTATATCAAATACAATATAACAAAATATAGAATTCATTTGAAATGATCTCTATAAAGTATTCATTTAAACTAAACACACCATATTAATAGAAATTCATTTGTGAATGAATTTTATTTGGAAATGAAATTAATTCTTTAGTGGAATTGATCCAAACATTGTATCTATTGTATGACTATGATGGCTTCCTCTGACTAGTTTGTGACAACAATGGTTGCATCTTTTTCATAATGCTATTTGCCTGTTAACAAAATTAATTTATATTCATAGCTGTTGCAGGTTGCCCTATTGTACTACCACGAGAAAGTGAGTCTGTGCTCTTGGGTGCTGCTATTCTTGGTGCTGTTGCTGCAAAGAAATACACCAGTCTCTCTGAGGCCATGAGGGCACTGAATGCTGCTGGTCAGGTATGAATGACAGTTCAATCTTAAAGTTTTATTTTTAACTTCTATGATACATAACAAGGTAGAGAACAAAAAGTAAGTTGTGAACTTCTTTTAGTGACAGGAGAATATAGTGCAGTTTTCTTTTCTGTTCATCTCACCCCTTTGGCCTTCCTAGGAAAAAGCACTTAAGACTATAAAACGATCATGTTAGCCTATAAAGCGATCATGTTAGCCTATAAAGTGATCATGTTACAGATTTTTGTAAAATTACACAACCAGTTAAGTTATAAATAAATCCAGAGGCCCTTGCTTAAAATTGGTGCTTAATATTGATGCTAGAATTGTGGAATACTTGTGAGTTCTATGACCCTGGCACATAACCAAGCTGGCCAGGGCTTGACTGATCTACATATGGTATGATGTTCTGGGGGCCTAAGCCTGGCCTGGACAAGATCATGTTTTTAGCCCACACTGATGTGCATTGCTGAGACTGATGTCTGCTTGCTTGGCTTAACACAGTTGCAGCTTTTGGCTGCTTATGCTAGGTGTCTGAAATATATGTGTTGATTGTATGGTATGCAGTAGACAGTATCAGCATTTGTTTGACAGTGATTCAGCTATTTGTTTGAGTGTGTCAAATGCATGCATATTGAACCCAAATTGAGAAGATTTACTATGTGCAGGGAACCACCTCATGATACTTAGAAATGTTAAATCTTATCACATATTGGTTCTTCAGTGTGGTGGTGTCCTGTGTAATATAGAGAAGATGAAGTTGTGGAGACTACCAAATTAACCTGTGCTTACATTATGTTTTTTAAGCAGTTTGTTAGCACTGCCCAGGCCTAGCCACTTGATTTAAGTTTTGAGTCGATTTACAAACCACCTATGCCTTAAGTCTCATTAATTTGTTTTTCAACCGGTATAACTGGGCTTTTACCATGTCAACCTTTTTTTTTTTTTTTTGTCAATTACATGTTTTATTTGATTAGTACCAGTTTGCTATGTCAATGCCACATTGATTGATACATAATAATTACAAAATCAACTGGGAGTTCTTTGTTACTATATAAAATAATGTGTAATTTTACGATTTAAGCAGCTGCTATGAGCAAACTATTGTATCGGAGGAATGGATTGTCTTTGCAGTGCCACTTGGGTTGTTTTGAGCTTAAGTGAGTGAATCTGTTGTCTTTCTATCGGTGACACTTTACAGGTCATTTATCCATCAAAAGATCCAAAGGTGAAGAAATATCATGATGCCAAATACCACATTTTCCGGGAGCTTTATGATCAGCAACTATCTCAACGTTCGTTAATTGCTAAAGCTTTGGAGTAGGTTTTGCTGCCACAGAGGTAAACTTGCGCAGGACCCTGGGAGAGGTGGGGTTGATGGAATCTCAAGTAGTCCTGGAAAAGTTGATTTTGGACGCACCATGTACATGTATCTCATAGATTTTGTAGCAGTGCAGAGCTCTGAAAATAAACGATAGCGTACAAAATTTGCAATTTTTTTACTTCTAAGTCTTGACAACTTTGGGTTGATTCCTCCAATGAATTGTCTGCTTTGACAGGAAGTTTCAGACAATTTCATCTATTCATGGATAAGAGCTTTTATGTGGATAGGTGGAGAAAAAGGAGGGCCACGGACTGTGGTTGTAGAATAATATTATGCCTCCAATTTCCACATTACTAGGGGAGCATAATTTGGGTGAAGCCAAATTATTGACCCGAACTGACAGTTTCATGATCCATTTCTTTTTTCAATTTCGATCAAGATAAAAAGGTTCATTTCAATTTTTTTTTTTCTTTTTTCCCCCTTCCTTCAAGGGAAGCATGTAATATATATATATATATATATATTGGGTTCGGTGTTTATTTGGTTTTGTAAATTATTCGGCTTGGTTTGGTATTAAATTTTAGAAATTTGATTAATTCTGTTCAGTTAGAAGATTACCGCTGATTGAACTGGCGATTGCTCATCCTGCCATGTTGTTAGAAAGGTTTTGGAAAATGTACCAAGAGGAAGAATGTATCTTTTTGGAATGCTACTGAGTTTTTTAAAGCAAATAATTTTTCATGTAAAAATATTGTAGTCTTTTAAAGTAACTTTTTTTTTAAAAGAAAATAATGAATCTCCCATTCATTAAAAATAAAAATATATCATGAAAAAAAATATAAATAAATAATATTACAATTAAAAATTATTTTATACTTCACTTAAATTATGAAATTTCCTGTTGCTATTCTTTAATGGTGTTGACAAAATTTTTTTGATATGCAATTTGGTAATTTTACTCTCAAATTAATAATTTTGATTAACAGTTAATTGATTTTTTATTAAATAAATTTGACGGTAGAAAAATCAACAGAATTTTTACAACAGATCGTTGAGTTTTCATGAAAAAATCCATAAAAAGATTCAAACTTTATAAAGGATAATTACTGAAATTTCATTAGAGTTTTAAGAACTCCAATAAAAATTCAAAAATTTCAAAAGAAAAACAGATCGATAAGAGATTTGCATTTATTAAACATAAAAAAATTAAATAAAGCAAATAAATCTGAGGGGCAATAAAGGATTATTGCGAATTTAAGAGATTATTGATAATAATGATCAAAGTGAGTTAATTATTATGAACAAAAAAACGAAAAAAAGAAAGGAATAGAGTTTTTTTAAGACATTTTTTTTTAAATAACTTGATATGTGAAGATTATAAACTAAATTAGTTATCAAAACTAAATGGAAAAATTATAAATTTGGTTTGAATTTTTCAATTTTTTTTATTTAAATGTTTAATTTTAATTTTAATTTTTTTTTACAATCAAATATTGAACTTTAAAAATGGCTTCTAAGTCGGTACTTCCGTCCAATGAGTTGATGATAGTATGCTTAGTTGGACAAATTGGTTCCACACTTCTCCCAGTCATCTGACACTTCACCAGCCACAAAACTAAAAATTTGACTTGACAAAATTATCCTTAATTTATTCTTCAATATAATTCAATTGAAATTGTTGAAATAGGGTTGAGACTTGAACAAAGAACAAGAAAAACGAAGTAGAAGAAAAAAAAGAACGAAGAAAAAAAGAAAGAAATAGAGGAGCAGAATGAAGTAGATTGAATAAGAAGAAGAGTGACACTACACTAAAAGAAATTAAGACTGTTATCAAATGTTCCAACTTTCAAACAGACTTGAAAGTTCCCTCTTTTTTTTTTTTTTTTTTTCCCAAGGAAAAATTAAAGTAAAAAAGTTTTCTTCTTTATTGATGATTGTCTCTCCAAATTCTTTTTCTTAGCTTTAAAGTTCGGTTTGGCTGCTGAGTTCCCCTACCTATAATGTGGAATGCTAATGGTTATTTAAGAAGTATTAATGGCAAGTGCGATGCGGGTTATTTGATGAGAAATCTTCTTTTGTTAGTGAATGGATTTTACATCTTGATATCCATGGCATGTTGAGATATCTGAACCATGCACCATTGTGTAAGGGCTAAGTTAATAGTTAGTTGCCTTTTAGCAAACGTAGAATTTGGATTAGGTATTTTGATTTTGAGTTGGAGTCAACATATATCTACCTCTCTTGATTTTGATATCCTATATGTTTTTCAATTGATTGTGCGGCTTTTTTCTTTGATGCTGATTGTTTGTTGACTTTGACAGGGTTTTCAATTCATTGTTGATGATTCGGGAGGTTTCTCTGCTCTAGCTGCAGATTTTTTTTTGGAGAATGTCGCAGATGAATGCTCTAGTACACCGGTCCTGCTCTGTTCTGTTAGAGGTCCTGTTTCTCCTTTGATGAACCCAAAAAGCCCAAAACAATCAATTTTCAGAAAACTTCATGATGCAGTTTCTTTTTCAAGATTATCGTCCTTCTGTAGGATGATTGTTCCAGTTGGTTTTTACCCTTCCTGACTAGAAGTAAGCAGACTTGCATTGAGATGATTCCTTCGCCTTTTCCGAATGTGTTGCATTTTTTTTTTCTTTTAGTATAATGTCACTCTACACCTTTATATAATTCCTTCATTTGTCTTCAAAGTTCGTAGTCTTTCGTCGTGAACATGAACCCTTTGGCTTCTTTCCTTCTTCGCAATAATGCTTCTAACTAAACAAGTTTCTTTCTTTTTATTTTTTGAGTTAAAAGTTAATGTTTTGTGGTTGTGATTAATTTTGACTTTAAAAGTTTTGTCGAATAAATAATCTACAATAAGGTTATTTTTATCATTTCATTATTTACACATACATGGCACATTACATGGATGATGATTGGGAGAAGTGTGGGACTTGATTTTTCCACCTAAGCATACAATCATTAGCTCACTGGCTAGAAGCACTAACTTCGAAGTTATTTTTAAAGTTCAGACATTTGATTGTTAAAAGAAAAAGATTAGATGCCTAAATTAAAAAAACTGAAAAGTTTGGACATCAAATTTGCAATTTTTCCAAACTAAATTAAACCATGTTCATTTCACTCATAGTTATACATTTTGCTCATGCTTGTTTAGTTAATAGTAATTACTTCAATTTCAAATAGTTTGAAACGTAAATACGTGTGATAACAAAAAAGAAAAAAGAAAAAAGAAAAGCATGACTATTAAATAGGGATATAAAATCATAAATATATCTTATTTGCTAGTGTTCCATATAACCTATTAAAAATTTAACTTAAACATGCATAATTTAAGTATTCTATTGTTTATTAAGAGAGATCGGGGTTTTTGGTGTTGTGGGGCAGAGATTTTTTTAAGGGATTTTTTTGATTCAGGTCTTTTTATTTATCCTCAGGATGAAGTGAAACTTTTGTATCTTGGAGCCGCCACCCGATCACTTGGAAAAGTAGGAAACAATTTCGAAACTTAAATGAAAATCATCCCCTCGTCACAGATTCTGAGTTCGGGAAGTAGATTTTACTTAGCTGCTTTATGGGCTCACATTACCCTAATTTCGGTATAAAAATTTATATATATACATTCACAACATGAATAAAGTGAAAATAAATAAAATTATTTACAATTATTCATAAGGCTTTCCTAATAAATACATAAAAAAGGTAAAAAAAAAGTGCGAAAAAGTAAATCTAGTCATAAATCTAATAAACACTTGCAAAAACAGAGGTTAACGCAGATATGTATGCCTGAACATTCATGAATGATAGAATTGACAATAAATGATAGCACAATTCCAAAAAAAAAAAAAACACATAGAGAATTGGGTATTATGACAACATTATAGATTTATAGCAAAAATATATAAATGATGCAACTATTATAACAAAAGAGCATTGTTAAACATTTGCATGATCAAGTGTTAATCCATTCCTATTTTGACTTTAACAAACATTTTTGGATCACTAATGTTCTTTGTTTAAGTGTGATTATAAGCATAGGTACAATATTACTCTCAATGAAAACCAAGTCAATTGATCGACCTTTGGAACATATTTGAAGACATTTAAAACACATTTGAAACCTTCAAAGACTCATAAACATATTCCTTTAAGCATGGAAAAAGAGCTAAGTGCAAAGGAGTACATTCAGAGGCTAATCAGACAAGTTTTCATAAGGTTAGCCTACGCTCACGATCCAACCTATGCTCACAGTCTACACTCACGATCCATATCTGACCATGAGCATTCGTAAGCAAAGTGGTTGATACACTTACGGTCCATACTCACAGCCATGACCAGACCAGGGGCATATCCTTACCATGAGTGCCCATAAGAAAAATGGCTAATACACTCACGGTCTACGCTCACAACCATGATCAGACCCTGAGCATTGCCAACGGTCATTTTTGCAAGTAACGGTTTGTAATATCCCGAGTTTTTATATAATTTTAAACTGTATCGGGATATGCAGTGTTAATAATTTTTATATATATTTATGATTATTTAATTATATATATTTATGATTATTTAATGAGTTTATTATTTATTAAGTCATTTTTAATTATTTTTATTATTTTAAATTCTTTACGTAAAATTTTCCTGGGGATTTATTTTTAAAAAAATTAAAACGTAAATAATTAAATATTAATTATTTTAAGTAGTTTTATGAATTTGCATGAGTTCATGCATAATTTTAAAGTGTCAAATAAAATATATATACGTACATGCATTTAAATTAAATTAGAGTTTATTTAATTAAATTAAATTATATTATATAGTTTTAATATTAATTAATTAAATGTGTGTATATATGTATATGTGTATATATATTATTATTAAAGTGTGTGGTGGATATTTATTGTGTGTATTAATTTATATATTAAAATAATATAAGTTAGATATATATATGTACATATATACATATAATATTCATATCAAATATAAAGTTTACTATAATTACAGAATTGCCATTTTCACTTTCTTCCTCCTCCCGATCGTTTTCTTCCTCGTCCGGCCGCTGCAACTCCTTTCTCTTCCCGTCGGTGTGCCCTCCAGCGTGCCACCTCCCTTGCCAACCATTTCCGACGTCCAAAGCCTCCTTCTCCGATGTGGTTTGATCGGATTTTCCAAGAGTTGCCGAAAGTTGCTCTCAACGTCAATCAAGCACTTTCCGGCCACTGTTTTGAGCCCCACCGGTCTCTGTCTCTTCCTTGAGCTCCGATGAGTGTATTTCCAAGCTTTTTTTTCACTTGAAATGGTCTAGATTTCCCTATGTTTCGATTTTTCATTTTCGGCCATTTAGGGTTTTCAATTTTTTTAAGCTTCGATTTGGTTGATTCATGAAAACTTCCTTCACAAAAATTGATCCTAGTAGCTTAATATAGATCTATGAATTTTTTTTTAGAATTTTTGGGAATTATTTTGATTTTTGTGAATTTTTGATTATTTTATTAATATTTTCTAATTTTCGAAAATTAATTAAATAAATTATGAAATTGTGTTTTATGGTGTTTCTAATTGTTGAAATTCATTTTAGAAATTTATTTTTAATTTTTGTGATTTTTATATAATTATTTTGAACTTATTTAGTTTATGTAATTTTGGGAAAATTAGGTTAATTATGTGTTTTATTGAAATTAATTGGTTAATTGAGTATATTTATTGATATTATTGAATTATATTTATTAAATTTTAAGTAATTATATTATTTTTGGTGAATTTTTGATTAATTTTAGGGAATTTACATAACTAGGGGTATTTTGGTAATTTGGCACTAAATTGGCTAAAAATATAATTAAATTGATTTTAATAATTATTTGAGGTATAAAAATGATTTCTATAAATTATTTAGTATTTTTAACTAATTAAAACTATTTTTCGTAAATTATTTTCAAATTATATATAATATACGATTTTTCTAAATAAATGAATTTTTTATCGATTTTTAATATGTTTTAGGGTTAATTAAATAATTTGGATTTTTAAAATGTATTTTGAATATTAAAGGGCATTTTTGGTATTTGTAACGTGTTATGTAATTATTTCGTGAATTGTGAACCTCGGTCGGTAGAATTGTAGTTTGGAGTCCGACCGAAGGATTGTGTTTTATGTTTATTCGAAGTGTGTTTCTTTGCAGGACTAGCTCTACTCTTTGAGTAGAGAAATATCCATTTTACAGGGGAGGTTCTGCTGGATTTTCGATAGAATTCTTGTAAAACATGATGTCCGATCGAATTCTTATTCTAATTTTGTATTTAAGATTCTAAATCGAGTTTTTAGAATTCCTATAGATTTATTCTAATGTCGTGTTGTCATTTGTTTGTTTAGTTGCGCCGAGACCGAGGCCTAGTGGACCAGGCCCGTTGGACCCGTCTCGTGGAGCACAATAATAGTGAGTTGTTATTTTATATATACGTGTTCTAGGATGCATGTTTTTAGAAATGTATGATTTATTTTATAAATTATGCATAAATGGTTTAATTATTTCTTAGGTTTATTTTTGGTATATTTCAAATTACATGCATGTTTTATTATGAATCTACACTTAAATTATTTTAAGTATATTTATAGTTTATTTTGTAATTATATTGAACTTATTTGAAGTATATATACTTAAAATATACCTAGTTTACTTTTGGTATATTTCTAGTATATATATGGTTTATGTTATTATTTTATTTAATATCATGCATCATTTTTTTTATGAATGTATGTTTTATATATAAATGAAGGATATCAATAGAACGTGCTACCTAGTGGGCAGCACTAGGACCGAGTATGTATCGGTACAATGATAGAATTTAGGTTATATTACTAACCTATTTGTAGATTATTATTGGATTGATTTATATAATGTGAGATGTGATTTGAGAGTGTGATTGTTGGAGCTCGGTTGACCAGGGGTCTCGAGGCCAATCACACTGACAATCAGACTGCTGGAGCTCGGTTGACCAAGTGTTTCGGGGTCAGTCTACTGTTCAAATGGAACAAGTGAATTTATTTGGAATAAGTGAGCCTGTATGGCTAGAGTGTTGTCTAACACTTTTTTAGGTTGCGATTTTCTAGGGTTCTATTTGATCCTTCATATACGGATGTATTTCTTAATAATTATATAAAATGATTTTGCTACATCTGTGTGATTTTGCTCGTATATATATTTATTATATATAATGTTGACTGTGTGCATTTGTCATTTAGCTATGCATGTATATATATTATAATAATTCACTCAGTGAGGTCTGACTCCCCTCCATTGACTATTTTTCAGGAGAGTTTATGTTTTCAGACTTCAGTAGCAGACCTTTACACCGGATTTCTTCTACCTCAGCTTTACTATGTAAACTTCTCACTTGACTTTATTTTATAATCTAGACACTGCAGTAGTTGTAGTCAGTTGTGAGATATGTATTTTAAATATTTGAATTGGGATTGTATTAAAAGATATTTATATATATGAGATGAGCTTGTTTATTTTAAACGAGATTATTGGAGTAGTAATTTATTTTATTTATGAAAATTATTTCCGCTGCAAGTTATTTTATTTATGTTATTATTATTATTGCATGTTTTTATTTTTAAGGCTTGCTACGAGTTCCGGATTCGAAAGAATTCTCATTCCTTAGCGCCGGTCATGGCCCCTGTTTTGGGTCGTGACACGGTTATATTTTTCAAACGCTCACGACCCCGAGTGATAAAAATCCTGCAAAAGTCAAATTTTCATTTATTGAAGGAAAGAGACATTAGAGACATAATCAATGGTTCCAACAGCTATATTTTTAGTTTTTTATTTATATCAACTTCTCCTAGAGCTTAATTAAAGTTAAGACACTTGCTTTTTAAAATTCTCTATCTTAACATTCATTAAAGCTCTCAAAACTTCAATTTATTCATTCTTAGTTTCATTAACTCTTGTGAGAGTTGGTTGTGTGTTAGAAATGGAATTTCTACTTAATCTAAGTCTTTGGATAGATTAGAAGGGAAGTGAGATTTATTTCTAAAGGAATTGGTTTAAGTGTTTAGCTATTAAAACACTTGGGAATTGGTTTAAGAGTGAGCCTAGAAACTTTTGATTGTAAGGTTGAAGAGTGAGCCTCAAACTCTTATGTAATCTCAATCTTATGAATAAGATTGTGTGAGATTAAAAATTCTAACTTGGGAATAAGTTAGGTGAAGATGTAGGATTGTTGAAAATCCGAACTCCTTAAATCATTGTGTTCATTGTTGTTCCTACTTTATTCTATTTTAATTCTTGCTAAATTCCTTAAAATCATTTTTATTTTTCTAAAGTCCTCATTAGTCTTATTCACCCCCCTAACATAAAAAATGTGACTTTTATGATGGTTAATTCGAATTCAAATCTATATCAACCTTGCACTGAAAGTTATAATGCTTGTAGAAAGCAATGGAGATCGTGAATTCTATAAAATTATTATAACCTTAATGTGGGGTTAATACAAGTATAAATTGAGTACAAATCAATGATTTTGGATTGTGATGAATGCAAGTCTAATGAAAAAGGTAATTTAATGCAAGATTATGAAGAATGCAATTATGACATTAAAAACATGATTTTAGATTTGAAAAATATAATTTTTATGATGAAGATGCAAAAGATACTAAAAGTGATATTTTTATAATAAAAATATGACTTTTATGCTAAAATGAAGGATTTATAGCAAATGCTGCAAAATGCATGTTCAACATTGTAAAATGCAATTTTCATTTAAAAGATGAATGCTTAAGAAAAGTTCACATTCAAAACTAAAACATGCAGAACAACATGATTTCTATGTTGCATAGAAACTTCTATAAAGAGTCGTGTCCTGTGTTAGACATGTTTCCGACACTGACACATTTCAGAAACTTATCTGACACATTTTAAGGACATTTTGAAACTAAAAAAAGTGTTGGGGCAGTTAAAAAAAGGACACTCGTGTCCCTTTTAAACATACTTATCTTCTATTATTGGATAAAGTGGAATTAGAGACGGTATTCTTCAATAAAAATGTCAATAGGAACATTTAGAGTGAAAATGTTAATTAAATAAAAGATTTCATAAATTGGAATTGCTAATAAATATTCTGAATAAAGTCTTTGATATATTAATGTTGCTTATGAGTATTATGATTTTATTCGTTAATTATTTAAGTAAAATTAGATGGAAAATTGTTTATGTTGTTATTGAAAAATTATGTACAATTAAGGTGTTATTGTTTTATTTATATTATAAGACAACAAGATTACATGTTTTTTTTTTTTATATTTTAGAATTATTTTTAGTGTTAAAAAATATTTCTAATCATGAAAAGTATATTTTTGACTTGAATCTATTTTATAATTTATATAAAATGAATTTTATAATTTTTCATATTTAGAAATTAACCCTTATATTTTTAATATTTATAAATTGATCCCAATGTCCATATACTATATATTTTTTTAAAAAAGTCATTTATCTGCATCCGTATGCCCGTTTCCCGCATGTGTTCATGATGATTTATGTAAAGCAGTCAAAATAGTAATTATCAATTAGCAAGCTAAAGGCCAGACTTCACTACATGAATCAGAACAAATATTCCTAATTTGCTAGTTAAGGAAAATAAATAGAGTATAGGAGTAGAAGAGAGAATGCAATTTGCAATAAAATAAATGTGCGGTATGATATTTTAGGTCCTTAGATTACGAACTAAACTTGATTAGAGAATGAAAAATGATTATTGTTTCAAGAATGATTCTTTCAAGATATTATCGTTCGAATATACGAAATAATGTGAAGTGTGCCTTGACAAAGATGACAGTCAGTTTGGTTTATAAGTTGGTATTAAAAATCCTAAGAAAAATGGGAAAATTAGTTGAAAAGCTCTCTAAAAGGGTTTTCTGAGTCTTTGATTAAACAAAGTCTCAGTAAAATGTCCAAAAATTCCCTCCCTAAAATGATAAAAGGGTTTGGTATTTATAAACAGAGACTTTCTGGCATGTGTACGCATGCAGGAGACGGGTACAGGAACTGGGGACACATTTTTACGCACGATAAGAGAAATACACATGTGTGTGCGCATGAGGTGCGTGCCCACAAGTGGGGTGCATGGCTACGTGCCATCTGGCATGTACTTAACTTATAATCAGCTTACTCGATTGTAATATATACCACTCATGGCACATATGAACTTGCAAGAATATAGGAGAAGAGCTTGTAGAGGATTTTAGGGATGATAAGGAGCCAACTTTGCAAATGTAGGGAGGCCGATGACTTTTTATCACAACTGTTGCGTTTGATGTGAGGGTGTCCTATTCCTCCCAATTCCCAACTTATAGGGGCATGCATAGGTGTAACTCCATTGGGAGGCAAATTGTATTCATTGAAGTTTTCTCCTTATGATTTTATTGTTTTGTTGTTTTAACTGTATTTTTTTTCCTTCATCCACTCATTTACATGTTGCCACATTTATTCATGTATTTTCATGTTCTCTTTCATTATTATCTTATTACTCGGTTACATTTCCCTGTAAAAGAAAAACGCAAACTCTTAATAAGAATTTATTCTAATTTTGAGGAACATGTCTTAGTCAGCGTATGTTTTAACTTCCCTTTTCTCATTATTGCTCTTGTTGTATTACTTCTCAGGTACCTTTTGCCCTTGCATGTTTCGATTTTACTTTATTATTCTTTGTAGTTGCATTTTCCTACAAAAGAATTTTAGTTAGTGTTGGTTCTATTTTTAGATAATGATTCCTAGCCAGAATACATTCTGACTTCCCTCTTGTTGTTTTGTCTTTATTGCATAGATGTTTACATTTTGTTCCATCTATTTGTGTTGTTGTATTTTTTTTTTACAAAATAAACAATAAGTAAATTTTAGACAACGTTGAACATTTGCATGATTAATTGCTAATTCATCCTTATTTTAACTTCAACAAATAATTTTGAACCACTAATGCCTTGCTTTCAAGTGTGTCAATAAGCTAGGAACAAAATTATACTCAATAGAGAAGAGGATTAAAGACCAAATTAAAGATCAAATTGAAGCTCAATTGAAGCCTCTAACACTCCCTACAAATGTCCCTCAAAGCATGAGAAATGATCTTAGTGAAAGGGAAGTCTTTTAAGGCCAAGAACATGATGTTTTTCCAAAACCAGCAGCTGCTCCTAATCCTAAAGAGAATAACTTGAAGATTGATTCTTCCAAGCAAAATCTTCAAGGTGCTCACGATCCCCTACTCAGGATCATCAGGAGGTAGCTCACAATTGTACTTAATAGTCCCTAACAATGCTCTAACGGATAGATTTGTAAGCAATGGTCATTTTTTTTATGCTCACAATTCTAAGGGTGCTCGCTCCCAATCTTGAGCAGATTCTTCTCTATAAAAAGCCAAAATTGCATTTAATGAAAAAGGAGCTAGAAAAATCAAATGGTTTATAATAGTTATTTTTTCTTCCTCAACTATAAAATCAAGCCTTAGGAGCTCATTTAAGAGAAAGATATGTTGGTTGAACAAATTAGCTATTAAAACTTCTTTATGCATTTGTTTCTCTCTTCCAATTTCTAATTTCTAATAAGATTACTTTGAGTGTGGGTTGGGTTCTATATTAGTTTTTTTTTCTTTATCTCTTTTTTTGAGTTGTAAAAGGGAAGTGAGGATCTAATTCTAGTGGCATTGGTTTAAATGTGATCCATAAAATACTTGAAATTTCGGTTTTGGTTAAAGCTAAGCCTAGAAAAGCTCCATTGTTGTAAAGGTTTGAGTTAGACCTCAAAAATCTTGTAAACTCAATCTTGTTTAATAATATTGGTATGGTAATTAAAAATCCTAACTTAGAAATAAGTTAGATGGAGACATAGATTCATTTGCTAATTGAACTCCTTCAATCTTTATGTTTTTTGAATCTTCATTCTACACTCTTAATAATCAACTAATCTTCCTCAAATTTTGAGTGTGTGTTGGGTTCTATATTATTTTTTTTCTTTATCTTTTTTCTTGAGATGTAAAAGCGAAGTAAGGAGCTAATTCTAGTGGCATTGGTTTAAATGTGAGCCATAAAATACTTGAAATTTTGGTTTTGGTTAAAGGTAAGCCTAGAAAAGCTCCATTGTTGTAAAGGTTGAGTTGGACCTAAAAAATCTTGTAAACTCAATCTTGTTTAATAAGATTGGTGTGATAATTGAAAATCCTAACTTAGAAATAAGTTAGATGGAGACATAGATTCATTTATGAATCGAACTCCTTAAATCTTTGTGCTCTTGAATCTTCTATTCTTTAACTTCAAAAATCCATTCTCAAATCTTAACAATCAATTAATTTTCCTCAAATTTTGATTAGCCATATTCACCCCCTGTAGGGCCCTTTTCATTTGGTATTAAAGCTTAACGTCTTGAAATTTAATTGTAAGAAGATAAGATCATGGGGAGTGAAATCATAAATTTCTCTTCTTTAAGACCCTTCTTTGATGGAGGTGATTACCCTCATTGGAAACTGAAAATAGAACTCTATTTTGATAGTGATCCTATTAGGTTATGGGATATGATCTTAGATGGTTGTAAAGCTCTAAAAGCCAATGTTGATAATGTTGAATTCACCATTGATAGAAGTCAATGGACCCAAGAGCAAAAAATTGAAACCATCAAAACAAGAAGGCCATGATTATTCTACTTGCCTTAATGTTTAAAAAAAAAAGAGGCAAGATTCAATATCACTAATATTCTAGGGAGATATAAGAGACTCTTGAAAATCATTATAAAGGAAATGTGCAAGTAAGGACTAAAGAGGTTCAACTCTATATTTATAAATATGAATTCTTCAAGATGAACCCAAAAGAGTCAATCATCGAAATGACTAATCGTCTCAGTGCTCTCCTCATAACTCTAAAGAAATTGGAAAAACACTACTCAAAGGAGGAGATCAACACTAAAATTCTAAAAATCCTACCTAAAAAGGATTGGGAATCAAAGGTGACTTCCATTGAGAAAGCTCATGATTTATTTAAACTTTCCATCGATATTCTCATTGGAAAGTTACTAACTCATAAGCTCACCTTGAAACAAAAGGAAAATGAAAAAGAAGAAAAGATGAGAAGACAAAAGGAATTATCTTAAAAGCCTCTCAAGAAGCTAGTGATAATGAGATTGAAAACACTACAAAGAAAGTCCTAGCTAATTAGGGAAAAAAACAAAGAAAACATGCTTCACCAAGGGAAGAATAAAACCCTAGATTTAGAAATAGGAAAACCTAACCCTAAACTCTAGAGAGAGGCTCCATGATTTAGGAGATGTGGGATAAATAATACAATTTGAATTTAAGTTTGAAGAACTTGTGAGTTTCAAATTCATTTCAATAGAAATTTTATGATAGATTCATTTGGAAAAAAATATATAAATAAACCCTCAATTTAAATTTTAAATTTATAATATTTTTAAAGCATTATTTCAAAATGATTTTTGGGCTAGTAGTGAAACATATTAAAACACAACATGTGGCATAAAAGGGAAAGAAGAAGCCGAATTGGTTGATCTAGCTAATTGTAGTATGATTATATAATTAAGGGTGTAATTGAGTCGAGTTAAGCCGAACTTTGGCTAGCAGGAGCTTAGTTCATTTATATATGAGTTGAGCTCATTATGTTACTTGATGTTCATGAATTATTTACGAGTTTAAATGAGCCCAAAAGAAATTTAAGAAATTTAAAATGTAATTAACATTATACATTAAAATTGAAATATATTATTTTCTGAATAAATTAAAATATATTTAATAAAAATTATGATTTTATTCTAATAATATATTTTTTAAAATATTTTTTACAATAAAAATTTATATTTTTTAAAATTGAACTATTACACATTAAAATTATAAACTAACTAACGAAATTCTATTCAAATTTATTTATAAATTTCATGAATTAAATTTTATATAGTTTAATCTCCATTCATTTATTAAATGAATTACAATATGTAAGTTTCAATAAATTTTTATAGAATCGAAACTTGACTGATTTACAGCCCTGAATAGTCAAAGATAGTGAATTTCATTGTCTTTTGTGTCTAATTAGGTCCACCCATTCGATTTATGTAAATGCAATCCACCCATTTCCACATAGGAGCCGGTTACTTTTTGCGTCCTTTTTAAGTGTTATAATCCTATTGGATAATACATTTAAGGTATTATAATAAAAATTAAGGCATATAAACTTAGTAATTTCTTGAAAAAATTAATTTAAATGGACAGCCTGTGCATGATTAATTTATTTATCAATATATCTACATAGAGTATATTAAGAATTAGTCAACCTCCCACTAGTTTAGTGATAGAGACTTGACACCCTTTGTAAGAGGACAACGACTCAAATTCTCCACCTCCTTCTGCACCAATGATAATATATATATTGTTATAAACAGCTTGTAGATATTGTCCGCTTTGGTACTTCAGGACCTCACGGCTTTAAAACGCGTCTACAAGTAAAGGCTTCAGGCCCTGCTTATAAGCACGCACACAATCTCGTGTGCGAGCGATGTGGGAACTTCAGGTTCACAACACACCCTCCCATCGCGAGCATCGTGCTGATAACGTGTTATAAACAGCTTGTAGATATTGTCCGCTTTGGTACTTCAGGACCTCACGGCTTTAAAACGCGTCTACAAGTAAAGGCTTCAGGCCTTGCTTATAAGCACGCACACAATCTCGTGTGCGAGCGATGTGGGAACTTCAGGTTCACAACACACCCTCCCGTGCATGATATTCTCCCCCTCAAGTTGATATGTATAATCTTCCTTCACATAGTATGTAGATGTCGCATTCCAATATCGTGAACGTGCTTTTTAAAGATTGCAGTTGGAAGTGCCTTTGTAAAAAGATCAGCTGAATTCTGGCTAGACTGAATATACTTGATATCTATATAATTGTCTTTTATTAGCTCTTGAGTGTATGAAAAGAATCTTGGAGGTATATGTTTTTCCCACTGGGTTTTATTTAGCAAGGTTTTAACGAGGCAGTTGCAAAATATTGTTATTCAAGGGGGAGTATTATGAATGTGAATGAACAATATATTGCTTGTGAATGAACAATATATTGCTTGTGAGAGAATAGTTCTCAAATAGTGAAAAGAAAATCTCTATATAAAGAGATTGAAATTCATTAATGAGAAGGTTAAGATTAAGAAGAAGAAAAGATAGATTACTCTCCAAATTCTTTCAATATTATAGTTCTCTAAATTCTCTCCAAACCCTTTCTAAATTCTCTCAAAATCATTCTACTATAAAATATTTTTCTTCTAGTTAAATACTACTAAATTCAAGTTTAGTTCTATAACAAAATAAGTAATTTAATCTTTATTTCACAACACGTTATCAGCACGATGCTCGCGATGGGAGGGTGTGTTGTGAACCTGAAGTTCCCACATCGCTCGCACACGAGATTGTGTGCGTGCTTATAAGCAGGGCCTGAAGCCTTTACTTGTAGACGCGTTTTAAAGCCGTGAGGTCCTGAAGTACCAAAGCGGACAATATCTACAAGCTGTTTATAACATATATATATATATACTAAGAATTGTCTAATCTTTTCCGATTTCCATATTATTAATTATTTTGTCCATTTATATGACATATCACATGGCATAAAGATAAATCAAATTGAAATATATGTAAAGCTACTAAATCTATTAATTATTTTATTTATCTCATTTAATAATTTGATTAATCGTCATATACATTTTTCTGTATAATATATATTTTTAATCTCATAATAATAATTGTAATTATAAACAATGCAACTTATTTTCATTATAAAATTCTTTTATAAATAATAAAAATGTCCTTTTCATTTTTTTGGACTTAGAATGGTTTTGTTGGAATTGAAATTAGTGATGCTTACAATAATTTTATTTTTAACATATCTTTATTTATAATTATATTCTAAAATAAAAATTATAAAAAATTATTTAATTTAACTTTCCTTTTGCTCATCAGCTAAGAGCAACATTTTTATAAATGTTGAATGTTATCACGACTCGAACTTAAAAGGGGCACGTGATCGGCATTAGGGAATGAGAATATATAAAGTACCTGAAATTCATAATAAGCCTTAACAAGAGTTTAATAAAATAAAGACGATAATGAAATGACATAATTTAAATAAAGGTAAAAAGCATAAATGAATTAAAATCCAACACAATTTAGTTAATATATATAATAATAATTTTTAATACACGTTCCTCATACATATATTAATTCAAAATACATCATAATAATTAACCTATTCATTACTACTGTAATGTTCTAGATTTAAATACACACATGATAATAATATATATATTAGGTAGACCTACATAAAATAGCCGGAGAAGAAGAAACCCGGCATAGAATAGGTTGACCGACAAACGACCCCCGAGATCCTGAAAAATAATATTGAGGGGAGTCAGACTTCACTAAGTAAGTTAATAAAAAAAATGTATATAGTACAAAAGCCTTCTTTAAATATCTTTTATGAAAATAAGAAATTTATAATTTATAATTTAAACTACTTAAATTTATTTAAAATAATGTTTTACTGGAATAAAGTATTTTAAAGTCATAAAATACTTTATAAAATACAAACATGCTTCTTAAATCATTTTATATACAAAAACTAGGTAGAACCCTAAACCACAAATCTAATAGTCTTTCAGCTCTCTTATAATCCAAAAATTGTCGGTTCTCGAGTGCAAAGCATCAACTGAGCTACCAACCACAGTCAATTCACTTAAACCAATATTTACTGGTGGTACTCGAGAGCAAAGCATTATATATTACTGGCCTCAGTAATATATAATTCATACCTAAGAGCAAAACATCAACCGAGCCTTATAACTACCAACACTCACTCTCAATCCTACCAATGCGCACATGATCCTGATGAAACCCATCAAGTAGCCCGTTCTACCATTGTTTGTTTTAAAAATAAAAAAATAAAAATAAATAAGGAAGATTACAATAAATTAAAACAATATAAAATTCACTAAGCATGTGAAACTTAATATAAACATGCTAATATATATATATATATATATATATATATATATATACAGTTCAATTATTAACTTACAGTTGGAATGCGCTCCTTTACGCAGTCGTGCTTGACCCTGACCAGTCGGCTCGACTGGAGGCGAGGCTAAAGAGAAGAAATAAAAACGGAATTCCTACAAATTCTAGATTTTTAAGGAAAGACTTGATTAAAGAAATACGACTCTACTAACATAAACCCGATGTCACATTTTACAAGAAATCTATCGAAAATTCAGTAGAGTTTCCTTTGTAAAATGGATATCTCTCTCCAGAAGTAGAGTTGACCCTGCAAGAAAACACACTTAAAAAACATATGTGTTCATCACTTCGGGTTGAGACCCCGAACTACACAAATTTTCAATCGAGGTTCACAATTCACAATAAAATAAATATTAAATAATAATATAATAAAATTATTAAAAATCCATAATCATCAATTATAAACTACAATATAATATTCAAACATCAAAACACTAAATATAATTATTTCCACAATAATTAATAAAATCTCAACTATTTATATAATATTAATAAAATCCCAATTTTACAAATATTCGACATAAAATAATAAAATTCACAATTAATTGCACAAATAGTCTAAATATATAATAAAAATAATTAAAAACCCATTTAATCACAAAAATAGTAAATAATAATATTGTTATTTGAATATAATTTCAAAAATTAGTATTAATTAGTTAAAAAAAAGTAAATAATTCGTAAAAATTATTTTAATACCAATTATTATTCCAAAATTATTTAAAACATATAATTTAAGTATATTTTCAATAAAAACACAAAATTAACCTATAACTCCAATACTCACATAATACTAAAAATATTCCCAAAAATTATATAAAATTACCAAAAATTAGTTTCTCAATTTTAAAATTACTAACTTAAATTAATAACACTAATTAACCAAAATATCCATTCAAAATAATTAAATAACATAATTATCAAAAATCCATTTTTTAATATTAAAATATTCAAAAATACCCATTATCCAAAATAATTCAAAAAATAAACAAAAAAATATATTTGAGAAGATTAAGCTATACTAATCAACATTATCAAAGCAAAAATACATGAATCAAACACAATAATTCAAAAAAATTTCAAAACCCTAAAACACATACACTACAATTTCATATAACTCACAAATGAGTGGATATAAGCTTGAACCAAGCTTGGATTAAGCTTCATTGGTCCAAGAGTTGTCGAACAAGACTGGAACGGAGGGTTGAGGTGGCCGAAAACTTTGTCGGCGTTCATGGAGGTCACTCTCGGTTTCTTGCATTTTCGGCACGTTCTAATGGCATCCCGACGAGCTGAAGGTGGCGGAGAGGAAGGGGAGGAAGAAGGAAGGTGATGGTGGTGAGTGGTGGTGCAATGGCGGCTCCAGCATGGGTGTGGTAGTGCTGCACAATGACGTTGAGGAAAGGAAGAAAATGGGAAGAAAAGAAAAAAAAAAAGAAAAAGAGGAGAAGGAAAGAATGGCCCATTTTATTTGTCTTGATTCTCTTATATATATATATATATATATATATATATGTATGTATGTATGTATGTATGTATGTATGTATGTATGTATATTGACTAACCCACTAACATATATACATACACACACACACATGCACATGCTTAATAATAAATAATAACCCTAATATAAAATAACATTAACAATAATCATAATAACACCAATAAAATAATAACAATAATATTATTAAAAATAAGAGTAATAACAATAACTTTAATGTTTTAAATAGTAAAACTTCCAAAATAAATTATTTTACGTAAATAAAATATTTTGAATGAAATAAATAAATAATATACACAAATAATGATAATCTATATAAAATTTAGAATTTTATTAACACTACATATATAATAATAATTTTTATATTATTTAAAATATCATGTCATAACAAATGTAATACAATTACAATTATTAGAATATTAATATTTTCATAATGTTGAATCAAAATGTTATTCAAAGTATTAGAATGCTTATAAGAATTTCACAAAAAAAAAAATAAAAAATTAAACAATGTTATCCCTAATGAATCAAGTATGAAAGGGTCAGCCCGTCAATCAGTTCAAGTTCTTGATCATTCACCTGATCCTATATTTGTTTTCACCTACCTCGAGGATGTGCTTCTAGCTCACAGAAGCAATAGGTGTTACAAAACATTTTCTCTACAACAATGAGTTGACCATACCCTTCTTTGAATCACATAAGCACCTCCACTATTGTCCCTCATGGCGCTTACAACTTTATTTTAATAACCCATAATTAATTATAGGGAAAGTACTAAAAAAATCTTATGGTTTAGCGCATTTAGCATGATAGGTCTGCGTTTTTTTTTTTTTTTTTGCACTTAGGTGACCTATGATACCTCACCATTAGCACTTTAGTGATAAATTCTGTAACACAGTTAAGTAATCATATATGGCAGATGACATGAGTGAGGGGATGACATGGGACGCACGTGACAGATGATGTGGCACCACATCATCTGCCACGTAGGATTACTTAATGACATCATTAATTTGTCATTAAAGTGCTAACAATGATGTACCATTGTAATATCCCGAGTTTTTAAATATTTTTAAACTACATCGGTATATGCAGTGTTAATAATTTTTTTATATATTTATGATATTTTATGAGTTTGTTGTTTGTTTAAAGCTAATTTTATTTGTTTTATATTATTTTAAGTACTTTACATAAAATTTTCCCGAGAATTGTATTTTTGGAGAAATTGACATATAAATAATTTAATACTAATTAATTTGACTAGTTTTACAAACTTGCATGAACTCATATATAATTTTTAAAGTGCTAAAATAAATTGTATATATGTGTATTTGTTTAAAATTAATTAGGGTTTAATTAATTACCTTAATTTTATTATTTAGTTTTAATATTAATAAATTAACTATATATGTGTATACATGTGTAGATGTATATATATTGTTCATTTTAAATCACGTGGTGTATAATTATTTTGAATATAATATATATATTATTATAATTAAAGTTAAAGATATATATATACAAAATTTATAAAGTTTATCAAATTTACAAAGAATGCCATCAACCCCTCTCCTCCATCACCCGATGCCCTACCACCATCACCAACATCTGTCATGCCGTTTCTTCACCGTTGGTATGCCTCCCGGCATGCCACCTTTGTCCTCAGCCAGCTCTGCCGCCTTCTCTTCCTTCTCCAGTGCCGTTTAAATTATTTTATTAATATTTTCTAATTTTTAAAAACTAATTAATTAAATTATGAAATTGTGTTTTATGATAATTATAGGTGTTGAAATGAATTATAGAAATTTATTTGTAATTTTTGTGAATTTTTATATATTTATTTGGAATTTATTAAGTTTATGTAAATTTGAAAAATAGGGTTAATTATGTGTTTAATTAAAATTAATTGTTTAATTGAGTATATTTATTGATATTATTGAATTATATGTTGAGAAAATTAATTTTAAATAATTATATTATTTTTGGTGAATTTTTTATTAATTTTAGTGAATTTATATATATTGGGGTATTTTGATAATTTGACACTAAATTGGCTAAAAATGCAATTAAATTGGTTTTAATAGTTATTTAGGGTATAAAAATGATTTCTACAAATTATTTAGTATTTTTAACTAATTAAAACTATTTTTCATAAATTATTTTCAAATTATATATAATATACGATTTTTCTAAATAAATGAGTTTTTATCGGTTTTTAACATGTTTTAGGGTTCATTATGTAATTTGGATTTATAAAATGTATTTTTATTATTAAAGGGTATTTTCGGTATTTTTATATCTATTCTGTGAATTGTGAACCTCGGTCAGTGAATTATAGTTTGGAGTTCGATCGAGGGATTGTGGTTGTGAATTATGTGTCTATTTTTGAAGTGTGTTTCTTTGTAGGGCCGGCTCTACTCTTTGAGTAGAGAAATGTCCATTTTACAGGGGGGGTTCTACGAAATTTTCGATAGAATTCTCGTAAAACATGATGTCCGGTCGAATTCTGATTTTAATTCTGAGTCTAGTATTCTAGATCGAGTCTTTAGAACTTCTGTTAGATTTATTCTGATTTCTGTTGTTGTTTGTTTGTTTAGTTGCATCGAGACCGAAGCCTAGTGGACCAGGCCCGTTGGACGCATCTCGAGGAGTGCAATAAACAATGAGTTGTTATTCTATATATACGTGTTTTATGATGCATGTTTTTAGAAATGTGTGATTTATTTTAGTAAATTATGCAAGTATTACTTAGGTTTACTTTTGTTATATTTTTGGTATATTTTCAAACTATATGCATATTTTGTTAATAATTTATTTTTAAAATGTTTTTATGTATATTCATGGTATATTTTTAGTTTATTTTGTAATTTAATTGGATTTATTTGACGTATATATACTCGAAGTATATCTGGTTTATTTTTGGTATATGTCTAGTATATATATGGTTTATGTTGCTATTTATTTCAAATTCATGCATCATTTATTTTTATGAATGTATGTTTTTATTTAATAATGAAGGATATCGATAGAACGTGCTACCTAGTGGGCAGCACTAGGACCGAGTACGTATCGGTACACTGATAGCATTTAGGCTATATTACTAACCTATTTGTGGATTATAATTGGATTGATTGGATTTGATTTAATGTGTGATATGATTTAGGAGTGTGATTGCTAGAGCTCAGTTGACCAAGTGTCTCGGGGCTAATCACACTGACAGTCAGACTGCTGGAGCTCGGTTGACTTAGTGTCCCGGGGCCAATCTACTGTCCAAATGGAACAAGCGAACTTATTTGGAATAAGTGAGCCTGTACGGCTAGAGTGTTGTTTAACACTGTTTTGAGGTTGCGATTTTCTAGGGTTCTATTTGATCCTTCATAAACAATGATTTTCAGAAAATATAAAAATGATTTTGCTGTATATGTGTGTACTTGCTTGTATATATATTTATTATATATACTATTGACCGTGTGCATTGTCATTTAGTATGCATGTATATATATTATAACAATTCACTCAGTGAGGTCTGACTCCCCTCCGTTGATAATTTTTCAGGAGAGTCATCGTCTTCAGACCTCAGTAGCAGACCATACGCTGGATTTCTTCCGCCCCGGCTTCACTATGTAAACTGCTTATCTAAGCTTTATTTTATAATCTAGACACTGTAGTAATTGTAATCAGTTATGGAGTTTATGTATTATATTTATGTGAGTTATGTATTTTAAATATTTGAACTAGGTTTTGTATTAAAGGATATCATTTATATGAGATGAGTTATTTAATTAAATCCATTGGTGGATATTTATTGTATCTTATTTATGATTTTATTTCTACTGCAAAAGAATATTTTTAATTATGATATTATTATTGCATGTTTTATTTTATTTTAAGGCTTGCTATGGGTTCCAGATTCAAAAGAATTCTCGTTCCCTAGCGCCGGTCATGGCCCCTGTTTTGGGTTATGACAACCATAGGTCACCTAGTGCAAAAAAGAAAAACCACAGGGTACTTTTTTGTACATATATTAATCGAACATAATTAATCAACATTCAGTTGATTTTGTATATAATGAGTATAGTGTATCAAACTCTATTGATCAAAGAAAGTACTAACTCTATTGATCAAAGAAAGTACTAGTTACTACATGAGGTTTAAATCAAATGATTTAGGCTGAGGTCTTGGGACCTTTTGAAAAGCTTCAATTAATTAGTTCAAACTGAAATTTTCATTTCTTCATTTGCCTTGCGAATGAGGTTTAGACTAAGGTCCTTGAAACTTAGTAATTGAACTAATTAACTAAAACTCTTTGAAAGGTCTTCAGACTTCAGCCTAAACTATTTGATCAAAATCTCATTGGTAGTCACTACTATTGCCCTTAATCAATAGAGTTGAATGCAATTATACTCTATATTAGTATGAAAATATGATTAATATTAAATTGATCTAGATCTATATAATGATCGATGACATGAATAAAATTTAGGGGAAAGTACAAAAAAGTATCTTGTTGTTTAGTGCATTTAGCATGACGAGTCTACGATTTTTTTTTTACACTTAGGTGACTTATAGCATCTCGCTGTTATCACTTTAGTAACAAATTATGTAACACCATTAAGTAATCCTATGTGGCAGATGACATGGCACACACATAGCAAATGACGTAGCGCCATGTCATATACCACGTAGAATTACTTAATGACATCACTAATTTGTCATTGAAGTGCTAACAATGGTGTACTACAAGTCACCTAGGTGCAAAAAAGAAAAACCATAAGACACTTTTTTGTTTATATATTAATTGAATATAATTAGTCAAAATTCAATTGATTTTGTATACTAATGATCTAAACCAAAATAATAATTTATTGTATTTTTGAATAATCTTTCTTTTTAGATTTTAATAAAAATAATAAAATATATCAAATTATATTTAAATCATGTCATCAGTCATCTTATAGATCTAAATCAATTTAATATTAATTATACAATATTTTTTATATTAATATGGAGTATAGTTGCATCCAGCCCTATTGATTAAAAGAAGTAGCAGTAGCTTCTATTAAGATTTAGATTAAATAGTTTAGGCTTAAGTCTTAAGACCTTTTGAAGAGTTATAGTTAATTACTTCAATTATTAAAGTTCAAGGACCCCAGTCTAAAGCTATTTGCAAGGCAAATGAAGAAATGGAAATTTCAATTTAAACTAATTAATTGAAGCTCTTCATTTAAAAGGTCCTAAGACCTCAACCTAAATCATTTGATTTAAACCTCATCAGTCACTACTACTTTCTTTGATCAATAGAGTTTGATACATTGTACTCATTATATATAAAATCAATTGAATTTTGATTAATTATGTTCAATTAATATATGTACAAAAACGTACCCCATGGTTTTTCTTTTTTTTTTCACTAGGTGACTTATGGTACACCATCGTTAGCACTTCAATGATAAATTAGTGATGTCATTAAGTAATCATACATGGTAGATGACATGGCGCCACATCATCTACCACGTGCGTGCCATATAATCACCTTGCACATGTCATCTGCCATGTGCATGCCATATAATCACCTCACACACATCATTTGCCACGTGATGCCATGTAATATGCCACATAGGATTACTTAATGGTGTTACAAAACTTGTCATTAAAGTGTTAACGGTGAGGTACCACAGGTCACCTAAGTGCAAAAAAAAAAATAATAATAAAAATAAAACCATAGACCCGTCATGCTAAAAGTGTTAAACCATAAGGTAATTTTTTTGTACTTTCCCCTTAAATATACTTTGTTATATTTTTTTATTTTTATTAAAATTTAAAAAGTAAGATTATTTGAAAATGTAATAAATTATTATTTTGGTTTAGATCATTAGTATACAAAGTCAATTGAATTTTGACTAATTATATTCGCTTAATATATGTACAAAAAGTGCCTTATGGTTTTTCTTTTTTGCACTAGGTGACTTGTAATACACCATCGTTAGCACTTTAATGACAAATTAGTGATGTCATTAAGTAATCCTACGTGGCAGATGATATGACACCACATCATTAGCCTCATGTGTGCCATGTCATCCCCTCACAAACGTCATCTGTCACGTGGTGCCATGTCATATGCCATATATGATTACTTAATGTTGTTACAAAATTTGTCATTAAAATGCTAATAGCAAGGTACCATAGGTTACCTAAGCGTAAAAAAAAATGATAGACTTGTCATACTAAAAGTGATAAACCACAAGGTACTTTTGTACTTTCCTCTTAATTATATATAGATATATTGTTGTTGTTGGGTGATTAATTTATTTAGTTGCTAACAATTATTTAGACAATAAAATGGAAGCAGTAAGTAGATATTTTACAGAAAATATAGGGACCAAAGTGGTAATTTTTCAGTGCTTCTTTAGTTATATAGCTGGCAGTGGCAACTACGAAAATAGTTATAAAGTCCCTAAACTCCCCCATTTAACACTATAGCACTTGCAACCTTTCTGTTCTTCGTTCACTGGCCAAACGACTTTCATTCACCACTAAAATTGAAACCATAGATACTTCTCAACATCCTCTACACATTAGTGGTCTCTGTCTTGTAAACACTGGTGTCAAAATTTTCAGACTTCACTATGAAATGTTTGCCATTTATTGCCATAGCCTGAGCACCTTTGTCGTTGTTGTTCTATAACAACCACCACCAGTAGCTTCTTTTTCATCCTCTCAGAAGTCCATAGGCACTAGCCTCGTATCCGATGTCTGTTGTTTCAATTTTCTTTTAATTTATTTGATAATTTTCTATTTAATGTCTGATCTCTTAATTCAATTGTTGTTTAGTGTGTTTGAGGCTATATTTGAGTTCTATAAATTTCTATGAATGTGTTGGTATACTTGGTTTGGTTGAGTGACATTTTCTAATGAGAAAATTCGATAGATCCCTTTCGAATTTTGATAGGGAATAGTGACCAACCCAAATAATTTTGATTTTATTTTTAATAACTATTATAAATTATAGGAATTAATTTTCATAACTACAGTTAGATCTAATTCCTTATGGATAATGAGATAAAAATTTCATATTAGTTTTGGTGGAAATTATTCTATTTCCATTTAAATCAATTTAGATCATCGAAAGTATTCCGTTTATCCTCAAAATGGATGTCTTATAGCGTTTGTCAATTTATTTTGATGATTCCTTAATTTTTATAAATTTTCTAGAATTTTCAGGAATTATTAGAAATTTATTTTCTATGAAATTCTTTAATAGATATTCTTGTTATAGAGAGTTTCTAAGCGGGAGCCGCACAACTTAGGCAGTCGGGGACACGTCGACTAGTGCACTCCATCTATGAGTTAATATTATATATGTCTATTGAAAATATGCATAAATTAGAATTTTCATACAATAGAACATAATATTGAAAAGTTGAATATTTAATTCATTATGATAATTGTGGTATAATTATTATTGTGGATTTTACTAGCATGCATGATTTATATGAACCATGCGATTTATTTATTTTACTATTGTTAAAAATTTTCGAGAAGATGTTTTAGTTTAGTTTAGTTTTATTTTGTTAATGACATAAATATGTTTTGGAGGACTGGTAGAACATGCTACCTAATGGATGTCACCAAACCACGTGTGCACAGATTTATTCTTAGGTAAGATATGTGTTAATATTTGGCTTGATTGAACTTGTTTTCTCGAGTAATGTCATGAATTGGGTTCAGTGGAGCTTGTTTTCTCGGACTGTATTTTGGATTGAGTTTGGTGGAGCTTGTTTTCTCGGCCAGAGTTAAGATGGACCTTGGTTGAACTTGTTCACTTGGGGCATCGATATTGGATTAAGTGACTTGACTGTGGTTGTAAACCGGTTGAACATTATCTCTCGGGACAACAATTATTTGAATTTTAGAGAACTGAAAGGCTAATAGATTTGAGGTTTAGGGTCATACCATGAACTCTCACTAAAGGTTTTATTTTTATTATTAAATATTATATTTGCATGAGCCATTTTTATATTGAAGAGATTTATAAACTTTGAAGTAATTTTGGAAAAGATATTTTTATAAATTTTTTTTAGCAAAATAAAGGATTTTAAATGTTTATTAATTTAATGACTTTAATGGTTTTAGTTAGGTACCATATTTTAAAAATCAACATGCATTTTATAACATTAATTTACTTAGTAAAGTATAATTTCTCTCAATTATTTTTCCAAGATTTGAGAGCCAGAACCTAGTCATTCTCTACTATGCCAAACTTATTCTTCCCTGACTATATTATGTAGGTCATACTAATGTTCGATATTCAGTACTTGTGCTCTAGACACATCAATAGTTTAAATATTTAATAAGTTGTATTTGTGATTTAATTAGCTTATTTTGATATATGTATTATTCTGACCTATAAATTGTGATGATTCTATGATTGATGTTGGTTATTGTGTTGTGGTGAAATAGTAGCGATTGAAATGTATATTGGGAGTATATTTCTATATTCTACAAGTTTTGGTTTTGTCCAGTATAGAGAAAGCTTTGGTGGATTTTATTTAGAATTTTTAAAGTTAGTAAATTTTTATATGAAAACTTATAAAGGCTTACTACAGGTTTCAGAAGTTTTATGTTTTCTCATTTCTTAACGCCAATCACATATCCTTGGGGTTTGGGTAATGACATTTATACCTAACTCAACTTGCCTCTAAAGTGTTTGATCAGTAGATTATTCAGAATTTCAGAAGATGATCAGGGTAGCTTGTTTGCAAGCTGCTGCACTATATGCACATGTAGTTATAGTAGTCGGTTCAAAATGCTTTTATTCTATATTAAAATACAATTTCAGATGAATGGGGAATTGCGTCGCTATTTGATCTACAAAATAAAAATATGCTACCGGGAAAGAGATTACACGAGTTGGGAATAATTGGAAAAGCCAAATTTAATATGGTATCTCTTTAAATCTTGAATATAACGCTATCAATAATTTGACTATATATATATACTCACCTGTGTGTGTACGACTTATTTCAACTTAATTTTTCTCATTTTTTTTTCTAATATATATTGAAATTCTTCTATAAAATCGAATGACTGTACAAGAAGTTTAATCTGTTTTCGTAGGTATATTTATCTTTTGCTTTTGTGGGATTTGGTGTTGTTGCTTCATATGGCAATATTTATTTATTACTTTTTTCAAAAACAATTTATTTATTATAAATTTATGTTATTTAATTTTATAAATCTTTATAGAATTATCCTTATCTTTTATGAGAGTATTGAATGATAGTATTTTATATATTATTAAATTAAAAATAAGAATAATGATAGATGTCTATAGTAGTAACATCAATTTGTATTAAAAGATTTTTTTTTTAAATTAAAACTACATATATAACTCCATATGCAAAGGAGAATGCAAATGAAACTGAACAGTATAAAAAGAATATAAACATTATTATTCATATAACTACTTAATACATAAGTCGTTATCCTAAAAATAAACATATCAATGCAAATCATGAATTACATTGAGACCAAAAGGTTCTCTTTTATGTCTATAACATATTTTATTAATTTTTTTAAAAATATTAATAGATGTATGGTCATTTATTTGATTGTTATAAATCAATAAATTAACAGGATATAAAATCTACTTCTATAAATACTTTTACATTTACATAATTTGAATTATATATTTCATTTTATAGATTATTATACATAAAAAAATTTATAATTTGTAATTTGATTTATAATATCAAATTAATGTTAAAATTAAAAATAAAAGGTAGTTTCTCTTCATATTTAATCTATGTAGTTAAGTTTTTTGAAAAGAAATTACTATCATACATGTAGATGAAGTAACTATAGTTTAAAATATATAAGATAAATTTAGTTTTATTTTTATGATTATTATTTTATTTAATAAAATTTATAACAAAGCATGGACATAATGCTAGTTACTACCTAGGACTATATTGTATTACATGAATCCAAATGTGATATAGCTAATTAAGACATTAATTGGATACTCTAATCACCTGCTAATGTTCATTTTCATCTTGTGGAATCATCTTAACCACTTGGCTCATGGAAGGTCTATCGTCTTCGCACTCCTCCACGCACTTGAGTGCTACTTTGATGAGTATTTCCATTTTCTTTTCATCATAGTTCATTCCTAGGATTGGATATGTTATCTCTTTTAGCCAACACCTTGCTGAAGCTCCATTTCTCTTATCCTTCACCCATTTGGCCAACATTTTGTTCTCCGTCTCCTTGTTTCCATCGCAAGCATGGCCACCTTGTGATGGGCTCTTTCCAGTGATCATTTCCAACACAACCATTCCATAGCTGTAGACATCTACTTTTGAGGTGATGGGCAGATTGTAAATCCACTCAGGAGCCATGTATCCTCTTGTTCCTCTCATTCTTGAGAATCCAGAATCAGGATGATCGCCTCTGCTTATTAGCCTGGATAGGCCAAAATCCGAGACTTTTGGCATGTAATTACCATCCAAGAGTATGTTTGCTGGCTTTACATCACAGTGCAGTACCCACTCCAAGCATTCTTCATGCAAGTAAGCTAGGCCTTTAGCAGTACCTACTGCAATTTGAAACCTCTTATTCCAATCCAGTGATGGCGAAGATAGGTTTTCAGCCAATGAACCGTTCTCCATGTACTCGTAGACCAAAAGCCTGTGCTTTCCTTCTGCGCAATATCCCCACATGTCTATCAAGTTCATATGATTAAGCTTCCCAACAGTGCATACTTCTGCTAGAAACTCGGCTTCTCCTTGGTCAGCATAATTTAGCCGCTTGATTGCTGTAACTCGCTGATCATCTAATATGCCTTCGTAGACGATTCCAGCAGCTCCTCGTCCAATTTCTTTGCTGAAATTCCCGGTTGCTTTCTTTAGCTCGGTGTAGCTGAATCTTTTAAAACCGGTAGTAGCAAGAAAGTAGTTTTTGGTAGTTGCATCTCTCTTCTGCTGGCTTATAATCAAGGAAAGCCCCACAACAACTATAGCAAGAACCTCCATTGCTCCAACAGCGGTAACGAAACGGAGCAAGAACTTCTGGGTCCAACTTCCATGAGATTCAACATAATTTCTGTCTAGATGCTTGACAGCTCCAACAGAACAATCTAGCATGAACTCTTTAGCTGAGCTGTTGGGACTAGTTTTTGGCACCTTCAAATAAAAATCTCCTGGGAAATTTGGCGAACGGTAACCATTTTGCAATTGTGTCTTGGGAAAGCAATAAAGAATATTATCTGGGTGGTTCCAGTAGGTGAATTTGTGTTCAAAACCTTTGCAATCATGTCTTTCCGAGCACAGTTCCTTGCACTTATCAAGACTCATATTGTTGTAGAAGCCAAAATCATAACCGTACATTTCAACTTGAGGGAATCTTTGGAAAGTAGAATCATTTTCAGCACTAGAAACATTAGCTTCTGGTTCACAACCTGAAAACCAATCAGTCTGATCTTTCATTTTATATCCAGGAAGACACGAACACTTCCTACCCGAGCTAGGAACATAAGTACAAATACTCTAAGGCCCGCAGGTTCCATGAATTCTGCATAATTCTGAAAAGGCCTGCCACGAAACTATCCAAGGTCCGCTCTCGCTTTTGCGGCTGTACAATCGCAAATTACCATCAAAATCAAGAGTCAATCTTCGCTGAAGTGACAAGCCGTAGTCAACAGATCAGAACGTGAAATTATCTGATGAATAAAAATTTCCAAATGAATCTAGTACAACAATTCTACTGCTGTTATACGAGGTTCTCGAAGCTTCCCGGGGTAGAAGCCAATGGTCCGGCCAGAAAGAACTTGAAACTTGAGGACCATCATAAATAAGACGAAGAATATTATCCTCATCGAAAGTGAACTTGTAAAAACCAGAAGAAAAGTTTTTCAAGCTTCTTGAAGAAACAAGGAGTGTGTCTTTAGTAAGTGGTTGGTGAGGAAGAAGAGTATCAGTAGGAGAATCAAAGCTCTGCCATAGAATAGTACCCTCTACTGTATTAATCAGAACATGACTACCATTATCATGTAGTTGCAGAGATGATGAAGAAGACAAAGTGTTGGTATCCCAAACAATTTTGGATTCATCAGCATCATTCAATATAAGGTTGCCAGTTTTAAGTAGAGATAGCTTCGAGCTTCTTCCATTAACGGGTACGTCCCTGTTCGCCATCCATCCTACTGTGCAATTGTTGGGGCAAGAATGGTCATTGAACCATATCGCGAAGCAGTAAGCATTATGGCCAACTGGGTAAAAGCGGGCAGCAAAAGTAGCATTAGGTGAAATTAAAAAATGGTCTGGATTCTCAACAGAGATAGATGATCCTGAGTGAAGTGTAGGAGATGAAAATGAAGGAGATATGATAATAGAGAAAACAAGAAACAACAAAGGAGTAGACATTTGGAAATGGAAGCTGAGAGAAGGATGAATCTTGCATGAGTACCCTAGCTAATTGCATTTATATGCACACTCGTAAAGGAGTAACTCCATGTCGAGATCCACTTAATAAATGGGGGTTATTCACCATTTTATGGTAAAAAACAAAACTATTTTCCTTTTGGTACTTTTGAAACTAATTTTCTTTTTTGTTGTGAATTTTGAAATATTTTTTTTCAATTTATAATACTTTTTGACTGTAGTGACGGGAAAGAAAAGATTGCAACAGCACCATTGAAACTGGAGGAAAAGAAAAGATTGCAACAGTACCATTGAAGCTGGCGGAATTAACATTTTGCTAGTTCAAATGGCAGAATGCCTAGCAATATATATTTTTTTCTTTGTCCCCTGCCCAAGCTACTTAATCAAAGCATTGCCATGTATTGAAATGGCCATTATGGCCAAGTTTTAATTTTTAATTTTTTTTATTTAATATTATAATGATTATGATTAATTAATTATAATCAAATTGAAAATAATATATTATTATTATTATTATTATTATTATTATTATTATTATTATTATGATGATGCATGGATTTTCATTAGCCTTTGTGCATGGCCTTTATCACAATTTGTGTGGCCTAGGTTTTAATTTTTAATTTTTTTATTTAATATTATAATGATTATGTTTGATTAATTATAATAATATTAAAAATAATATCATAATTATAATAATAATATTATGATTATTTTAATTTAACATTATTATTATTATTATTATTAATTTAATATATATATATATATATATATATATATGTTTTAATTAAACATTCCACTGTCGGAATGGGTGGGATATTTCGCCATTCTGAATGGCAGTTTGACTTTTAAAAAAAAATACCACAAAAAAGAAATTAGTTTCGAAAATACCATAAAACGGTAAATTATTTTATTTTATTTTTTTGCCATGCAAATAACCCTAATAAATGCATGAGAAGTTTGAGAGCAAATTACAATTTTCCTCCTCAAAGTTTAACCTAATTAATATTTATCTCCCTCTTATTTAAATGTTGAATTTTTACACCCCTAAACGTTTATTCTATTAACATTTAAGATTCTTAGTTGTTTACAATTAATTATAATTTTTTTTACTATTTAAAAGGGAATTTTATTCTTTTTAATAACCCTCAACCAAACAAATTATCTAACTCTAATGAAAATTTTTAAATGTTAACAAAATAAAAACAAATGAGATAAAAGTTCAATTTTAAAACAAAATGGAGATATGTATAAATTAGGTCAAATTTTAGGGAGACAAATATAATTTGATTAAAGTTTTATCTACATTCAATATAATTAATAGTGGAATGATACTTATATATAAGTACTTAATAATTAATAAGTTAATTAATATTAATAAATATTGTTAATTATTTAATAATTTAGTATATATGTGAATACATACTAAAAATGGATGAAAATTTTTCATAAATACATATATTTTTTAAGTTCATGTTAGTATTGTCAACTCCGGATCGACTAATAATCCAGTAAATGAAAACGAAAGTCTCCTCTAGTAGAACAAAATGAGCTGGATCGACTACAACCCGTACTGAACGAATAAAAGATGGAAAAGAACAATTTAGTTAGCATATTAGATTTGATAACTAAACCTCTTGACTTAAAATAAAATCAAATTTTACTCTCAACTAAATATTTTAGCTTCATAACAATTTAACCAACTTTATTTTATATATATACAGACATAGTTTACCCTTAACTTAGAGGGGAGAAAGTTTTACATTTTTCCTGCTCTTAACCAATTGCTTTACTTTTATTCTTATTATCTATGAACATAGGCACTAATTTTCAGTGTAGAATTTAAAAAAAAAAAAAAAAAAAAAATCCCTTGTAGAGCTACAGTTCTCTCTTTTCAATCTGGTGCTTGAATTTTCTTCATTTGGGGCGGATAGAATCAAATCTTTATAAAACTAGAAACTTGAGTAATTGAAAACTCCAAATGATATGATTCTTTTTAAATTAAAAATTTTAAGATGCCCTCTGCAACTTTGTGATTTAATAGAGTGGAATTCGATTTAGTTGTTTTCAGTTATCAGTTTAATTAAATTAATGCTCACTCCAACTTAGACGAGCGGGTGTCTAAAAGAAGCCTGAAGATGACATGAACCCAATTGAGACTTCAAGCCAGAAGTCCAAATATAGTAATTGATGATTTTGTCATGACGATTATTACATGTTAGTAAGAGTTGTAAGTGAAACAGGAAGATAATAATGTTTATATAATAGTGTTGAAGTACAGTAGTGGAGATTTCGGGAAAAACAGAATTGGAGATTTCAGGAAAAACAGTTCCTCATGTAAAAACAAAAATTAAATGTACGTTCCCAACCCTGCAATTTTATTCATTCTTTTATGCATTCAAAGATTTGTCTTTAAGTTTTATTTGATTTAGATAAATTGTGAAAAAAAAGTTTAGATACATAGAGTTAATTTTGAATTTTTTTTTTAAATTGCATAATCATCAGTTTAGAAGTCAGATACGTTGCAAATAATTGAATTAAAGTCATGTTGCAAAAATAACACAAAAAAAAAAAAATTGTAATTTTGTTTGATTTTGGTTAAGGGCGACGAAGAATAATTGAATCAGCATATTAATTTCTGAAAAATATAGAAGGCAAAATGAAAGTGACAAGTGGTCCAGTGACGCAAATGTCATGCTACTTTTTTCTCTTTTGAACCAGTCTTTGTCTCGTGTATGTAACGAGGACATACCGTCCAATTCTATGAGCAAAATTGAACTCTTCAAATTTCTCTACCTATTTCAATTTGTAAAATTTATCTTTCTTTAAATTTTAAAATAATTTTAAATTTTAACAATAAATAAACAAGTTAATGTTAAGATAAAAAAAATTATAATAAAATTACTGTTTTTTAAAATAAAATATTATATTTTTAAAATAAAATAGTATGATGAAAAAGAACACCATAATTAAAAAAGATAATGATAAAAAATATATTTTATAATTCTTCAAAATTTAAATTATATATTTTTTAGTTTTTTGTACAAAATTTTAATTAAATTATTCTGAATAATTTTTTATAATATAACTTTTATAAATAGTGAATATCAACACATGTATGTATATCACTAAAAAATGGTAATAAATTTTTCAACCAATTCAAACTTTTTATAATCATTATCTTAACATTCAGTTTTTTTATCATGCTTTTTGGATACGTGGAAAAAAATTATATTATAAAAATTTATTCACAATGATTTAAAATGTCACAACCCGAACCCAGGGGCATGTGACCGGAACTAGGGAATGAGAAAGTATAAAACTACAGAAAATCGTAATAAGCCTTAAAAGAAAAACGCGAATTATTTAAACTTTGAAACCGTACAATAAATAATTAAATCACAAAGCACATTATCAAACTGATTTTTCTCAATATAATTTAAACCATAATATCATAGTGCATAAAATAAATAAACATCAGTTATACAAATAATGTCTCAGTACATAGGTTATAAATGCATGATATCCCAAATAAAATATGCAATTATACAATTTTCTCTACTACAGTACACGAATATAACTACAACACAATTAAGTAGACCTACGTAGAATAGTCGGTGATGAAGATACACGACGCAGAGAAGTAGGCCTAACAAAAAAATCCCAAACTCCTGAAAAAAATAAATTGAGGGGAATCAAACCTCATTGAGCAAGTTAATAAAGAAATGAATGCGGTTTGAAAATCTCCCTTAAAGTAAGTTTTTATAGAAATATAATATAATTATAATTTTATTCAAATCATTTGATATACATATAAAAAATCCATTTTTCAAAAGAAAGAATTAAATATTTAAATGCTTTTTAAACATCTTAGTATAAAAATTTGGTAGAACCTAATTTATAAATTTTTATAACAGTCAAACGACTCACTTATATCCAAGACTGTTGGATCCCGAGAGCAAAACATCACCAGGATACACTGTTGCAGTCACATCACTTAATCCAATATCACTGGCGGTGTCCGAGAGCAAAGCATGACCAGACCTTCGGCTCCAGTATTTATTAAATAAACAAATATTATACTACTAGCGATGTCCAAGAGCAAAGCATCATCAGACCATCGGCCTCAGTAATATAATTAATAGTTACATATTTTACCGGTGCGCACACGGTCCTGATGAAACCCATCATGTAGCCCGTTCTACTGTGGTTTATTTAAAATAATTGCAAATAAATAAAATAAGGAAAATTACAATAAATAACAATAAAATAAATCAACTATAAATTAATTCATGTAATAACATATGAAGAATGTCGACTAGAATTTCATAAAATTAAATTCATAAGAATTTAATATGATTTAAATTAAAAGATTTGACACTCAAATCAAATATTAACTTACAGGATAAAGGCGCTCCTCTGGTACGTTGTGTCCGACCTCGACTGGTAGACACAACTGGAGAAGTGACTAAAAAGACAGAAAAGGAAAACGACAATCAGAAAATAGAAACCTAACTTCTAGAGTTTCTAAGGAAGACTCGACTCGAACTCAAAATAACAATTTTTGAATTGACCTGGTGTCAAGTTTTATGAGAAATCTACCAAAAATTCGACAGAGTTTTCTCTATAAAACGGACATCCCTCTATCGAAGTAGAGTCAACTCTGCAAGTAAACACACTTCAAAATTTCATAGTGGCACAACACCTCGGGTTGGGACCCCAAACTACAAGATTCCCAACCGAGGTTCACAAGAGTACAAATAAGCAAATATTAAATATTAATAGAGTAAATCACCAAAAACTATAAAAATTAATAATAAATCATAATATAATTTATTCAATTTTCAAAACACTAAATAAAATTATTTTCCACCATAATTTTATAAAATCCCAAATAATAATATAATATTAATAAAAACTCAACTTTCCAAATATTCAATATAATACTGTAATATCTCGAGTTTTTAAATATTTTTATATTGCATCAGGATATGCAATGTTAGTAATTTTTGTACATATTTATGATATTTTTATGAGTTTAATATTTATTAAAGCTTATTTTAATTATTTTATATTATTTTACGTAAAATTTTCCCAGGAATTATATTTTCGAGGAAATTGTCACGTAAATAATTTAATATTAATTATTTTGACTAGTTTTATGAATTTGCATGAACTCATACATAATTTTTAAGTGCTAAATAAAATGTATATATGTGTATTTATTTAAATTAAATTAGGGTTTAATTAATTACCTTAATTTTTATTATTTAGTTTTAATATTAATTAATTAATTATAAGTGTATAAATTATTAAAATATATTAAAATATTTGTGTGGTGAGTATTATTTGTGTGTGGGAATATATATATATTATTATAATATAAAGTGTGGATATATATATATATATATACATATATACATATTTATTTATCAAAATTATAAAGTTAGCATTATTTACGGTTTTGCCATTGAACCTCCTTCTTCCCTCCCGATCGTCATTCCTCCATTTCCGGCCATTCCAAGCTGGTTTTGTTGTCTTTGGTGTGCCTCTCCTCCACCTCCAGCCTTTCCCGATGCCTGAAGCTCCCTATTCCGGCGTGTTTTGGCCAGATTTTCCAAGAATTGCCGAAACTCGATCAAGCTCCGATCGACATGATTCCGGCCACCAAACATGACGCCATCAGTCTCTATCTTCTCCTTAAGCTCCAGTGAATGTGATTCCAAGCTTTGTTTCACTTCAAATGGTCTAGATTTTCCTAGGTTTCAATTTCTCAATTTTAGCCTATTAGGGTTTCCGATTTTTTTTAGCTTCAATTTGGTTGATTCATGAAAAATCACTTAAAAAATTTGATCCTTGTAGCTTAATCTTCATTTGGTAATTTTTGTGGAATTTTTGGGAATTATTTTGATTTTTGGGAATTTTTTATTATTTTATTATTATTTTCTAATTTTCGAAATTAATTAATTAAATTATGAAATTATGTTTTATGGTAATTATAGGTGTTGAAATGCATTTTAGAAGTTTATTGGTAATTTTTGTGAATTTTATATAATTATTTGGAATTTATTAAGTTTATGTAATTTTTGGAAAATTAGGTTAATTATGTGTTTAATTGAAATTAAGTGGTTAATTTAGTATATTTATTGATATTATGGAATTATATGTTGAGAAAATTAATTTTGAGTAATTATACTATTTTTGGTGAATTTTTAATTATTTTTAGTGAATTTATATATATAAGGGTATTTTGGTAATTTGACACTAAATTGGTTAAAAATGTAATTAAATTGGTTTTAAAAGTTATTTAGGGTATAAAAATGATTTCTAAAAATGATTTAGTATTTTTAACTAATTAAAACTATTTTTCGTAAATTATTTTCAAATTATATATATAATATAGATTTTTCTAAATAAATGAGTTTTTATCAGTTTTAATGTGTTTTAGGGTCAATTATGTAAATTGGATTGATAAAATGTATTTTTATTATATATGGGCATTTTCAGTATTGTTGTAAATATTCTGTGAATTGTGAACCTCGATCGGTGAATTGTAGTTTGGTGTCCGACCGAGGGATTTTGGTTGTGAATTATGTGTCTATTTTTGAAGTGTGTTTCTTTGCAAGACTGGCTCTACTCTTTGAGTAGAGAAATGTCCGTTTTACAGGGGAGGTTCTGCCGGATTTTTGGTAGAATTCTCGTAAAACGTGATGTCCGGTCGAATTTCCATTCTAATTTTGTGTCTAGTATTCTAGATTGAGTTTTTAGGAATTTCCATTAGATTTATTCTGATTTCTGTTGTCGTTTGTTTGTTTAGTTGCGCCAAGATCGAGGCCTAATGGACCAGGCCCATCGGACCCATCTCGAGGAGCGCAATAAACAGTGAGTTATTATTTTATATATACATGTTCTAGGATGCATGTTTTTAGAAATGTATGATTTATTTCATAAGCTATGCATAAATGATTTAATTATTACTTAGGTTTATTTTTAGTATATTTTCAGTATATTATTGGTATATTCTAAACTATATGCATGTTTTATTAATAAATTATTCTTAAAATATTTTTAAGTATATTTATAGTTTATTTATAGTTTATTTTATAATTAAATTGAATTTACTTGAAGTATATATACTCGGAATATACCTGGTTTATTTTTGGTATATTTCTAGTATATATATGGTTTATGTTGCTATTCATTTCAAATTCATGCATCATTTATTTATGAATGTATGTTTTATATTTAAAATGAAGGATATCAATAGAACGTGCTACCTAGTGGGCAGTACTATGACCGAGTATGTACCGGTACGCCGATAGCATTTAGGCTATATTACTAACCTATTTATGGATTATGATTGGATTGAGGATTTGATTTGATATGTGAGATATAATTGGGGAGTGTGATTGCTGGAGCTCGGTTAACCAAGTGTCTCGAGGCCAATCACACTGACAGTCAGACTGCCGGAGCTCGGTTGACTTAGTGTCTCAGAGCCAGTCTACTGTCCAAATGGAACAAGTGAATATATTTAGAATAAGTGAGCATGTATGGCTAGAGTGTTGTCTAACATTGCTTGAGGTTGCGATTATCTAGGGTTCTATTTGATCCTTCATAAATAGTGATTTTCAGAAAATATATAAAAATGATTTTGCTGCATCTGTGTGTAATTGCCTGTATATATATTTATTATATATACTATTGACTGTGTGCATTGCCATTTAGTTATGCATGTATATATATTATAACAATTCACTCAGTGAGGTCTGACTATCCTCCGTTGACTATTTTTTAGGAGAGTCATCATCTTCAGACCTCAGTAGTAGACCCATACGCCGGATTTCTTCCGTCCCAACTTCATTATGTAAACTGCTTACCTGAGTTTTATTTTATAATCTAGACACTGCAGTAGTTGTATACAATTATGGAGTTTATGTATTATATATGTTGTGTGAGTTATATACTTAAAATATTTGAACTGGATTTGTATTAAAAGAATATTTATATATATGAGATGAGGATTTAAATCCATTGATGTATATTTACTTATCTTATTTGTGATTTTATTTCTGCTGCAGAATACTTTATTTATGTTATTATTATTATTGCATGTTTTATTTTATTTTAAGGCTTGTTACGGGTTCTGAATTTGAAAGAATTCCTGTTCCCTAGCGCCAGTCATGGCCCCTATTTTGGGTCGTGACAAAGTTGGTATCAGAGCAGAGTTTTGTGTCAGGGCTTAGTTGTGTGAGTTGTGGCCCTAGTTTTCAAAGTTGTGTTTTTAGTTGAACTACTGCAGTGAATTAGGTTCGAGTATGTCTTGATAAGTATTCCTTGCTTTAGTTTTCTACGTTATTCCTCTGTTGTCTATTTTGTCTAAATCCTTCTGTTTGTCTTTTCAGAATAAGGAGACGAGCGTGTGTCGCTCCACCAGTCATTGAGGCCGAGGATGATGAGTCCTTCCAGGACAAGGTTTTACCTCCTGAGCCGTCAGTTAGACGCAGAGGTCATGGCAAAGGTAGACCTCGAGGAGCGGCAGGTCACTGTAGGTAGAGAGAGATACAGGATGAGGAGCCTGTAGAGCCTGAGTTTGAGGATATTCCTGACCTCCAGTTGTTCAGACTTTTTAGCCTGCCTATCAACAAGGTATGTCTGACCCTGAGGCAGCTTTGTTCTATGCCAGAGTTGGCAGGATTGCTTTCGATGAGACTTTCGATCTCTTAGACTTTCTGCATGCAATCGAGACTAGGACTCGGACTGCTCACACTGAGTACCAGCGGATCATGATCGTTAAGCTTTCTGTCGAGGGACTAGCCTTGGACTGGCTCATTCAGATGATTCAGCCTTATATGATGACGATGACCTGGGCTCAGTTCAGAGAGTGATTTATAAGGAGATTCTATCCAAAGTCACTCCGTATGAGTTATCATCTCTGATTGACTAGCATTTCTCGCGGTGATCGATCAGTTGAGGAGTAAACCCAAGAGTTCCTTCAGCTGCGTAGGTATGCAGAGGATCTGATGCAAGACCAGTATTTCATAGTTACTACCTATGTCACTGGTTTAGGTTCATCATTTGCTGGTATGCCTACAGCGAGCCTTACTCTAGAGTTTGTGATTGAGTTGGCCAAGAAGATTGAGCTGAGGCTAGTTAGGCAGGTAGCGATGCTTGATTATTACCAGCTGGGTGTTCAGTCGAGTGGATTGCAGGCTACTCCGTATTCGAGTTTTCATGTTGGTTCAAGTAGTCAGCAGAGAGGTCCGACTCAGTAGAGTCAGAGGCAACAGCAGCGAGTGCATCGGAGCAGTAGACATGGCCATGGAGGTCAACATAGACCGTTCAAATTCAGGTCAGGTGCTTCTTGCAACAGCAGTGGTTGCAGTTCCGGATCAATTGCTAGTGTTTACCATACCTGCGATAGAGTCCATCAGGGACCGTGTTACCTAACACTGCTGATATGCTTTAGATGTGGGTAGACAGGACATTATGCCAGATCATGTCCTTATTCCGGGTATCAGCAGCCGCAGATTCCATGATTTCCATAGCAGTCGATTACTAATACTGCACCTATTCCATTTCAATTGCCTCCAGCCCAACATCAGAGTTCCACTCAACTTGTTCCACAGTAGGGTCGTAGTAGAGGTGCCAGAGGTGTTGGCCAGGCTTCTGCCAGTCACCAGGGAGGTCAAGGATAGGCCAGAGTTTTCCATCTTACTCAGTAGGATGCTTAGGCATCCAATGCAGTTGTGGCAGGTATTGTTTCTATCTGTTACCTGGATGCATGGGCTCTGTTTGATCTGGGTGCTATGCATTCGTTTGTTTCTTCCATTTTTGCTTCCAAGTCTTGTTAGCAAGCTTCGAGGATGGCTTTTCCTTTGTCTATTGCCACTCCTCTGAGTGATTCTTTGGACGCTAATATTGTTCTTTCTAGTTGTCCAGTTCTCATGGGAGGTAAAGAATTGTCTGCTGATTTGATTCTATTGGATGTGATGGAATTTAATGTTATTCTGGTTATGGATTGGTTATCTCAGCACTATACCATGGTGGATTGTCAGAATAAAGAGGTGACTTTCATAATTCCTGGTGAAGAAGAATTTAAGTTTATGGGTGATAGGAGTTCAGCACCTCAAAATCTTATTTCTGCTATTACGGCTAGGAAGTTGCTGAGGAAAGGTTGTTAGGGATATTTGGCATTAGTCAGGGATACTTCAGTGGAGAAGTTATCACTCACAGATGTTCCTGTTGCCTGTGAGTTTCCTGATGTTTTTTCCTGAGGAGTTGGTAGGTTTACCACCTCATAGAGAGATTGAGTTTGGTATAGATATGGTTCCAGGTACTACTCCTATATCTATGCCACCTTACAGAATGGCTCCTGCAGAGTTGAAAGAGTTAAAGGAGCAATTACAAGAATTATTGGATAAGGGTTTCATCAAACCTAGTGTTTCTCCTTGGGGTGCACCAGTCCTATTTGTGAAGAAGAAGGATGGTACCCTGAGACTGTGCATTGACTACAGAGAGCTGAATAAGGTGACAGTGAAGAAAAAGTATCCTCTCCCAAGGATAGATGACTTGTTTGATCAGCTACAGGGTACACAGTGCTTTTCTAAGATTGATTTGAGGTCGGGTTATCATCAGCTGTGGATCAGTGAAGCTAATGTTCCTAAAACAGCATTCTGCACTCGATATGGCCACTATGAGTTTCTGGTGATGTCTTTTGGTTTGACTAATGCACTAATAACTTTTATGGACCTGATGAATAGGGTATTCAGACCATATGTGGATCGGTTTGTAGTAGTCTTCATTGATGATATACTGGTATATTCAAGGAGTATGGAGGAGCATGTATATCACTTGAGGACTGTGCTACAGACACTGAGAGATCATCAGCTTTATGCTAAATTCTCGAAGTGTGATTTTCTGGATGGAGAGTGTTTCTTTTCTTGGACACGTGGTGTCTAAAGAAGGTATCCAGGTTGATCCACAGAAGATTGAGGCAGTGTCTGAGTGGCCTAGACCGACTTCTGTTACTGAGATTCATAATTTTCTGGGTTTAGCCGGGTATTATAGGCAATTTGTGTAGGATTTTTCTAGAATTACAGCCCCTATAACTCGCTTGACTCAGAAGAATGTTAGATTTGAGTGGTTAGAAGCTTGTGAGAATAGTTTTCAATTGTTGAAGGAGAAATTGACGACAGCTCCAGTGCTAGCTTTGCCTAATAGTGTGGATAAGTTCACAGTTTATTGTGATGCCTCTAGAGTTGGCATTGGTTGTGCATTGATGCAGAATAGTAGGGTAATAGCCTATGCTTTGAGGCAGTTGAAGAAGCATGAGCAGATCTATCCTACACATGACCTAGAAATGGCTGCAGTGATCTTTGCTCTGAAGATTTGGAGACATTATTTGTGCAGGGTGACTTGTGAGATTTTTACTGATCACAAGAGCCTTAAGTACATTTTCCAGCAGAGTGATCGGAATCTGAGGCAGAGAAGATGGTTGGAATTATTGAAAGATTATAACTGTGAGATTTTATATCATCCGGGCAAGGCTAATGTCATAGCAGATGCCTTGAGTAGAAAGTCCTCAGGCAGTCTTGCTCACATAAGTGTTGAGAGGAGACCGTTGATCCAGGAGTTGTATCTGTTGGTGGATCAAGGTCTGATGATGAAGATTAGTATGTCAGGTGGATTGCTAGCTCAATTTAAGGTGCGATATGTACTAAGGGATAAGATTAAAGCAGTTTAGAGCCGAGATCCTATTCTAGAAGAGCTTGCAGAGAATGTCAGAGCAGGAAAATTCACTGATTTCACACTCGATGATGATGGTGTGTTGTGGATCAATGGTAGATTATGTGTTCCTGATGTGGATGATTTGAGAGAAGAGATCCTAGAGGAAGCACATTCTACAGCCTACAGGGTACATCCGGGTGTTACTAAGATGTACTATAGTATCAGAGATTTATACTAGTGGGACGGACTGAAGAAGGATGTCGCTGATTATGTTACTAAGTGCCTGACGTGTCAGCAAGTGAAAGCTGAACATCAGAAGCCTTCTGGGAAGCTTCAGCCTCTTCCTATTCCCAATTGGAAATGGGAAAGGATAGCTATGGATTTTATGGTTGGTTTACCTCATTCTAAGGATGGATATGATTCCATCTGGGTGATTGTAGACAGGTTGACCAAGTCTGCATATTTCTTACCTGTGAAAGCCACATATTCTGTAGCTAGATTGGTGAAGCTGTATGTGAAGCATATTGTGTGCCTTCATGGAGCACCTGTGTCCATTGTGTCAGACAGAGGTTCAGTGTTTACCTCATATTTTTGGCAGAAGTTGTAGGAAGCAATGGGCACTAGGTTGGATTTTAGTACTGCTTTTCATCATCAGACAGATGGTCAGTCTAAGAGGACGATCCAGACACTGGAAGATATGTTAAGAATGTGTGCTCTGGATTTGGGAGGTAGCTGGGACGATCATTTGCCTCTTGTAGAGTTTGCATATAATAACAGCTACCATAGCAGTATTGGCATAGCACCTTATAAGGCGTTGTATGGAATGAAATGTAGATCCCTTCTGAGTTGGGATGAGATTGGGGAGAGAGCTTTGGCTAGACTTGAGATGATTCAAGATGCTGTAGAGAAAGTCACCGTGATTAAGCACAGATTAGAGACCGCAGTTAGCAGACAGAAGAGTTATGCGGATCTTAGGCACAAAGATGTAAAGTTTCAAGTTTGAGACTTTGTTTTTCTGAAGGTGTCTCCGATGAAGGGTGTTATGAGATTTGGCAGGAAGGGTAAGTTAGCATCGAGATATATTGGACTGTTCAAGATTCTGGAGAGAATAGGCACTGTTGCATATCGATTGGTTTTCCCTCCGAGTATGTTCCAAGTGCATCCAGTGTTTCATATCTCGATGCTAAGAAAGTATATCTCAGACCCTTCACATGTGTTGCAGCACGACAGTGTAGAAGTGAACGAAGATCTGACGTTTGTGGAAGAACCTGTGGCGATCATTGATTATCAAGTTCGACAGTTGCAGTCGAAGCAGACTCCGATGGTTAAGGTTTTGTGGCATAGCAATAGAGTTGAGGAGCATATGTGGGAGACTGAAGTTGAGATGCGAGCTTCTTACTCGTATCTCTTCCCTTCTTGATCTTGTAATTTTCTTTCTGGAATTCGGGGACGAATTCTTGTAAGGGGGGAAGACTGTAATATCCCGAGTTTTTAAAATTTTTATACTGCATCGGGATATGCAGTGTTAATAATTTTTGTACATATTTATGATATTTTTATGAGTTTGATATTTATTAAAGCTTATTTTAATTATTTTATATTATTTTAAGTACTTTACGTAAAATTTTCCTGGGGATTATATTTTTGAGAAATTGTCACGTAAATAATTTAATATTAATTATTTTGACTAGTTTTACGAATTTACATGAACTCATACATAATTTTTAAGTGCTAAATAAAATGTATATATGTGTATTTATTTAAATTAAATTAGGGTTTAATTAATTATCTTAATTTTTATTATTTAATTTTAATATTAATTAATTAATTATAAGTGTATAAATTATTAAAATATATTAAAATATTTGCGTGTTGAGTATTATTTGTGTGTGGGAATATATATATTATTATAATATAAAGTGTGGATATATATATACATATATACATATTTATTTATCAAAATTATAAAGTTAGCATTATTTACGATTTTGCCATTGAACCTCCTTCTTCCTCCCGATCGCCATTCCTCCATTTCCGGCCATTCCAAGCTGGTTTTCTTGCCATTGGTGTGCCTCTCCTCCTTCCTCCTCCACCTCCAGCCTTCCCGACGCCTAAAGCTCCCTATTCCGACATGTTTTGGTTAAATTTTCTAAGAATTGCCGAAACTCGATCAAGCTCCGATCGACGTGATTCCGGCCACCAAACTCGATGCCACCAGTCTCTATCTTCTCCTAGAGCTCCGGTGAGTGTGATTCCAAGGTTTGTTTCACTTAAAATGGTCTAGATTTTCCAAGGTTTCAATTTCTCAATTTCAGCCTATTAGGGTTTCCGATTTTTTTAGCTTCAATTTGGTTGATTCATGAAAACTCCCTTAAAAAAAATTTGATCCTTGTAGCTTAATCTTCATGTGGTAATTTTTGTGGAATTTTTGGGAATTATTTTGATTTTTGGGAATTTTTGATTATTTTATTATTATTTTCTAATTTTCAAAAATTAATTAATTAAATTATGAAATTATGTTTTATGGTAATTATAGGTGTTGAAATGCATTTTGGAAATTTATTGGTAATTTTTGTGAATTTTATATAATTATTTTGAATTTATTAAGTTTATGTAATTTTTGGAAAATTAGGTTAATTATGTGTTTAATTGAAATTAATTGGTTAATTGAGTATATTTATTGATATTATGGAATTATATGTTGAGAAAATTAATTTTGAGTAATTATACTATTTTTGGTGAATTTTTAATTATTTTTAGTGAATTTATATATATAAGGGTATTTTGGTAATTTGACACTAAATAAAAATGTAATTAAATTGGTTTTAAAAGTTATTTAGGGTATAAAAATGATTTCTAAAAATGGTTTAGTATTTTTAACTAATTAAAACTATTTTTCGTATATTATTTTCAAATTATATATATAATATAGATTTTTCTAAATAAATGAGTTTTTATCATTTTTAATGTGTTTTAGGGTTAATTATGTAAATTGGATTGATAAAATGTATTTTTATTATATAAGGGAATTTTTAGTATTTTTGTAAATATTATGTGAATTGTGAACCTCGGTCGGTGAATTGTAGTTTGGTGTCCGACCGAGGGATTTTAGTTGTGAATTCTGTGTCTATTTTCGAAGTGTGTTTCTTTGCAGGACCGGCTCTACTCTTTGAGTAGAGAGACGTCCGTTTTACAGGGGAGGTTCTATCAAATTTTTGGTAGAATTCTCGTAAAACGTGATGTCCGGTCGAATTTTCATTCTAATTCTATGTCTAGTATTCTATATTGAGTTTCTAGGAATTTCTGTTCGATTTATTTTGATTTCTGTTGTCGTTTGTTTGTTTAGTTGCACCGAGACCGAGGCCTAGTGGACTAAGCCTGTTGGACCTATCTCGAGGAGCGCAATAAACAGTGAGTTGTTATTTTATATATACGTGTTATAGGATGCATGTTTTTAAAAATGTATTATTTATTTCATAAGTTATGCATAAATGATTTAATTATTACTTAGGTTTATTTTTAGTATATTTTCGGTATATTATTGGTATATTCTAAACTATATGCATGTTTTATTAATAAATTATTCTTAAAATGTTTTTAAGTATATTTATAGCTTATTTTGTAATTAAATTGAATATACTTGAAGTATACTTGGAATATACCTAATTTATTTTTGGTATATTTCTAGTATATATATGGTTTATGTTGCTATTCATTTCAAATTCATGCATCATTTATTTATGAATGTATGTTTTATATTTAAAATGAAGGATATCAATAGAACGTGGTACCTAGTGGGCAGTACTAGAACCGAGTACGTATCGGTACGCCGATAGCATTTAGGCTATATTACTAACTTATTTATGGATTATGATTGGATTGATTGGATTGGATTTGATATATGAGATATGATTTGGGAGTGTGATTACTGGAGCTCGGTTGACCAAGTGTCTCGGGGCCAATCACACTGACAGTTAGACTGCTGGAGCTCAGTTGACTTAGTGTATCGGGGCCAGTCTACTGTCCAAATGGAACAAGTGAATATATTTGGAATAAGTCAGCCTGTATGGCTAGAGTGTTGTCTAACACTGCTTGAGGTTGCGATTTTCTAGGGTTCTATTTGATCCTTCATAAATAGTGATTTTCAGAAAATATATAAAAATGATTTTGCTGCATCTGTGTGTAATTGCCTGTATATATATTTATTATATATACTATTGACTGTGTGCATTGTCATTTAGTTATGCATGTATATATATTATAACAATTCACTCAATGAGGTCTGACTCCCCTCCGTTGACTATTTTTCAAGAGAGTCATCGTCTTCAGACCTCAGTGACAGACCCATACGCCAGATTTCTTCCGCCCCGACTTCATTATGTAAACTGCTTATCTGAGTTTTATTTTATAATCTAGACACTGCATTAGTTGTATACAGTTATGGAGTTTATGTATTATATATGTTGTGTGAGTTATGTACTTAAAATATTTGAACTCAATTTATATTAAAGGAATATTTATATATATGAGATGAGGGTTTAAATCCATTGATGTATATTTACTTATCTTATTTATGATTTTATTTCCGCTGCAAAATACTTTATTTATATTATTATTATTATTGCATGTTTTATTTTATTTTAAGGCTTGCTACGGGTTCCGGATTCGAAAGATTCTCATTCCCTAGCGCCGGTCATGACCCCTGTTTTGGGTTGTGACAAATACAGTCAAATTCAAACTATAATTGCCCAAATAGTTTAAATATACTATAATATTAATTAAAAACTCATTGAAACCACAAAACAATAAATAATTTAATTTTGAATAAATTTTCAAATATAGTTAGTATCAATTAACTAAAAATAATAAATAATTTATAAAAATTATTTTAATACCACATTTTATCTCAAAATTAACTAAAACATAATATTTAATTATAATATCAACAAAAACACACCATTTACCTATTATTTCAAAATTTACATAATAATAATAATTTAAAAAAATTAAAAAAATTATCAAAATTTTTTTTATCACTACTAAAATTACTAACATAATATACTAACACTAATTTACTCAAATATTCAACCAAAAATAATTAATTAATCACATTAACAAAATATATATAAAACTTAAAATACCCAATTAAATATACAAAAATTCCATAAAATCAATTTAATTAATCTAAATCAATCTTTATATACTCTTAACCAAAATTAACCCCAATTAATTTAGATTCAAAAATATATGTATAGATCAACCCAAAATTAAGCAAATAATTAAAATAAATTATGGGTAATTAGTAACTAAAATCAACCTAACAACTAACTAAAATCAACTACCTAACTTCCAAGATCAACCAATATCTACTGCCCTTAACCCATCAACTCACCAAAAACAGAGTCAAGGGCAGAAGGAAGGCTGCTGTTGCACGACTTCAACAGCTCCAGATGGCCTCCTTCAACAGTTGCCAACATCCAGAAGAAGAGGGAGGTGCTGGAGGTTGTCCGGTGGTGAGGTGTGGTGGTCTAGTGGTGGGGTGTGGTGCTGCTTGGCGTGAGGAAGGAGTAGGAATAGTGACAGGGAAGAAGAAGAAGATGGAGGGGAGAGAGAAAAAGAAAAGAAGAGAAAAAAAAAATTGTAGGGGAATGGAAGAAAACTTATGCTGACCGTTTATGGAGATTTTTTACCAACTTTTTGGTCTAAAATATATATATACACAACAATAATAATAATTCTAGCACTAGGTTAAATAATACTATAAATAATAGTTATAAACAATATTAATGCTATATATAAAACATTAGGACAATTAAAATAATAAGGTATGTGCATAAATTAAAATGATGTAAAAATAATAATATCAATAGCTCTCGAATAAATATTTAAATTTGAAACTAGATATACCAATTCAATAAAATAAAATAATAATAATAATATAAGATAGAAATGATCAATAATACTGAAATTCTCAATATTTAATTATATGAAATAATTTTAAAAAAATATTCGGATTATTACATAAAATATTGTGTAAATAGTAGTATTATTATAATTTTTTTTAATCTTAGTATTAACTTGTTTGTTTATTTTTAAAATTTAAAATTATTTAAATATGTATATAATAATTTAAAATATTAGAAATTAAAATAAGTAAATTTATTCTTTACCGGTGAAAAAATTTATTTATGTTTTTACTAGTGAAAAAATTTTAAAAGTGATATAAATTTTAAAAAGTAAAAAATGGTATGAATATTAGAAATATAAAATTTTAGGGATCAAAAGAAAATAATTTGTATTAAAATATTAACATAAGAAATTTAAACTTCAAGTGAATTTTAGGGACCTAAATATATAAAATGAAACTTTAGAGATTTAAAATTAAAAAACCCGATAAGTTTAGGGGTTTTAGAATGGGTTTTGCTTGCAACTATATAACCTTTTTTGTCCACTCGGTTAATGCCATGTAAATAGCTTTAATAGTAGATTAAGAAACTACAGGCTATATAGTTGCTTTCGATCGTAGATATTATTGCTTTCCAAACTATTATATTTTATTTTTCTTTATGCTAATGTTATACAAATTGTTCCAATTTTAGAGAAATTTATTTCTCTCATCATCAAATATGCTCAATGTCATACCAGAAAAATTTTAAAAATTAAAATTAATTTAAAAATATGATTTTATTTTTTAAAATTATAATTATCACAATAATTTAATATTTGTCAAAAATACTTTTTAAATAGAATATTATGGGTTCTATCCTTTTCTAAAACATACATGGATTAATTATTTTTCTTTTGAATGTTGCCTTCCTTATAATAAATATTATTATTAAATAAAAATTAATAAGTTCATATGCATTAAGTTTCAATGAATTATATATATCCTATATAATTTTAATATGAAAACAATTTTTTTTGGTAGTTAACTATTTTGAAGTTGAAGCATCTATCATGAAAGTATAAATCTATAAAATTGAAAAAAAAAAATTATAACTAACTTTATTATCTTTAAACTGTCATACATACTAGATTAATTGTATCATGAATTTTGATATTATGATACTTAAATTGATATTCTTAATTATGATATAAACTTATATGCTAAATATATTATAAGTTACTATTATTTTTATTAAATTTATAAGATAATTCAATTGATCAAATAAAAGGATAATATTCATAAGGCATAAAGAGAAAAATCAAATATAAAAAAATTACTGTTAAACAATAAAAAAAATGCTATAATGTTATTCATTATAAATATCATTTTGGATAAACATAAAATAGCTTATAATTGTTTCTTGCATGAAGATAAGTTTTTCTTGAATAATTCTAGCACAATTACCTTTTTTGATATGTTATTGTAGGTATGTAGTATTAGTGATGCAGTATCATCATGATACTGTAAAATTCCCCCTATTGTGCCACCGCTAAGAGTAAATCAATCTTCATAAACATGGACCAAATTTAACTTGTTTGATTTTAATGTGTTATTCATTATCATCATTCTTTGAGATGTGACATATATCCAATTTTCAATATAATATATCCAAAACAATAAAAATAAAATAATTTGTAAAAATTCCATTTTTGTTTATAATGATAGTTAAATATTTTTTGAGCTAGTTGAAGTGATTGATTCCCCATTTTAATATTGCCATTGGAAAAAAAAATTCTCTTAACAATGCCATTATAGATAAAATTTCCAAAAACTGTATAAATAGTTAGTAATGAAGGTTGAAGAGGGAACATCCTACATTGTTTTGTTGAAAAACTATTAAAGTGTTTATAAGTCGAACTTTGGTAGACTTTAATAAGACCATCAAGAGCTCCATGGGCCTACTATTGGTTTACATTAATATATAAAATATATATATTAAGTACATTTTTTTCTCTGCATAATAATAATAATTAAGGCAATCTTCTTCTCAAACTAAACTGCAAAAGTTAAATATTTTTTCTTCATAAAAAGTCGTGTCTCTTCAATAATTTGTCTATAAAATCTTTATATATTTTAGGAGAGATATTGATTCTTGCATCTTATCTCTAAAAATTTTGGTGAAATCCTGAAAGGCATTGCCAAAAAACCCATAGGTAAAATAGTGGAAGCAAAATTCCAAAAGGACAATGTTTAATTCACGCATAAAATTTTGTTACTATACAGTTCGTTCTTCTTATTTTTCTAACAAAAGCAACTACTGTTATGATAATTTATCAAATCCCACATTTTCTACGCATGCAGGATTCATCACTGTCATCATCTTATCTTATAATTTCAGCCATGAGGTGTATTAAAAGTTAAGAGGCAAAATAAATGGAGGAAATTGCTTTTCATGAAGTGCGCATGTATAGCACATGGAAAACCAAAAAAAAAAATTCATGTAGAAAGATAGAGCTGGATGCATTAAGAAATAAAGATTACAACAGTTGAATGAAACAAAAGGTGTGCCAAACAACCCATAGGTAAAATGGTGGAAGCAAAATTCCTAAAGGATAGTGTTTAATTCACGCACAAAATTTTGCTACTATACAATTCGTTCTTTTTATTTTTCTAACAAAAACAACTACTGTTATGATAATTTATCAAATCCCACATTTTCTACGAATGCAGGATTCATCACTGTCATCATCTTATTTTATAATTTCAGTCACGAAGTGTATTAAAAGTTAAGAGGCAAAATAAATGGAGGAAATTGCTTTTCATGAAGTATGCATGTATAGCACATGGGAAACCAAAAAAAAATCATGTAGAAAGATAGAGCTTAGATGCATTGAGAAATAAAAGATTACAACGGTTGAATAAAACAAAAGGTGTGCCAAACAACCCATAGGTAAAATAGTGGAAGAAAAATTCCTAAAGGACAGTGTTTAATTCACGCATAAAATTTTGTTACTATACAGTTCGTTCTTCTTATTTTTCTAACAAAAACAACTACTGTTATGATAATTTATCAAATCCCACATTTTCTACGCATGCAGGATTCATCACTGTCATCATCTTATTTTATAATTTCAGTCACGAAGTGTATTAAAAGTTAAGAGGCTAAATAAATGGAGGAAATTGCTTTTCATGAAGTATGCATGTATAGCACATGGGAAACCAAAAAAAAATCATGTAGAAAGATAGAGCTTAGATGCATTGAGAAATAAAAATTACAACAGTTGAATAAAACAAAAAGTGTGCCAAACAACCCATAGGTAAAATAGTGGAAGCAAAATTCCTAAAGGACAGTGTTTAATTCACGCACAAAATTTTGTTACTATACAGTTCGTTCTTCTTATTTTTCTAACAAAAACAACTACTGTTATGATAATTTATCAAATCCCACATTTTTTACGCATGTAGGATTCATCAGTGTCATCATCTTATTTTATAATTTCAGTCACGAAGTGTATTAAAAGTTAAGAGGCTAAATAAATGGAGGAAATTGCTTTTCATGAAGTATGCATGTATAACACATGGGAAACCAAAAAAAAATCATGTAGAAAGATAGAGCTTAGATGCATTGAGAAATAAAAGATTACAACAGTTGAATAAAACAAAAGGTGTGCCAAACAACCCATAAGTAAAATAGTGGAAGCAAAATTCCTAAAGGACAGTGTTTAATTCACGCACAAAATTTTGTTACTATACAATTCGCTCTTCTTATTTTTCTAACAAAAACAATTACTGTTATGATAATTTATCAAATCCCACATTTTCTACGCATGCAGGATTCATCATTGTCATCATCTTATCTTATAATTTCAGCCACAAAGTGTATTAAAAATTAAGAGGCAAAATAAATGGAGGAAATTACTTTTTATGAAGTGTGCATGTATAGCACATGGGAAACCAAAAAAAAATCATGTAGAAAGATAGAGCTTAGATGCATTGAGAAATAAAGATTACAATAATTGAATAAAACAAAAGGTGTGCCAAACAACCAAATGGTAAAATAGTGGAAGCAAAATTCCTAAAGGACAATGTTTAATTCATGCCAAAATTTTGTTACTGTACAGTTCGTTCTTCTTATTTTTCTAACAAAAACAACTATTGTTATGATAATTTATCAAATCCCACATTTTCTACGCATGCAAGATTCATCATTGTCGTCACATTATCTTATAATTTTAGCCATTAAGTGTATTAAAATTTAAGAGGCAAAATAAATGGAGGAAGTTGCTTTTCACGAAGTGTGTATGTATAGCATATGGGAAGCCAAAAAAAAAATCATGTAGAAAGATAGAGCTTAGATGCATTGAGAAATAAAAATTACAACAGTTGAATAAAACAAAAGGTGTGTTAGAGTCTGACATTTAACCCTTTTTTTTTCAAACTACTAGAATTTCATTAGTAAACTTAAATAATACAAGAGATTTTTATAAAAATATCACATTTTTAATTGTTGAACAAAAATGCCCTAAGTTTTCCTTTTTACAAATCTACCCCCTCTTTTTATACACGTGTCCTTCATGTTATCAAAAATATACCGTGTTACTTCAGTCTTTAAAGAGGTTTCTTCACTATTATTTCTTCTTCTTCCTTCGTGTTTCATTTTTTTCTTTTTAGTTTCTTCAAGTTTTGATTTTTAAGTTGGTTTTTTTCCTTTTTTTCCAGTGGTAATTGCTAATTAGTGGCGTGGAAAATAACTTCTATTTTGTTTTTGGTGGTTATTTCTTATAAGAATTTTATGGTTAACACAAGACCATGAAATCCTAACCCTATGAAATAGAGAGAATGAAGTGCGAATAAGAAAAGAGGTGTAAAAGTAAAAATGGTGAAGAAGACTATATGCAGGAGTGAAAAAAAGGGACATGGAAAGAAGGATAGTGGTGGTGTTTCAGGTAGGAAGAAAAAGGGTTTTGAGGGTGTAGATATTGATGTTGATATGAGGAAGAAGAAGATGAAAAAGGATGTTGATGAAGGATCTAGTGTAAAGGTTGCTATTTTAAAAGTATTTTTTTATTCTTTGGTTTAGGTTTTGTTTTGTTTTAGCTTATAATTACATTTTTTTAAGGACTGGTAGCCTTTCTTAAAAAGTGATGAGTATTTTAAAGCTAAGGTTTCTTACACTTTATCATATGTTGTTCTTAATTTGATTAAAGAAGTTTTAAATAAAACTTAGTTGGGTTTTTTCGTGAAACATATTTTGGTCTTTTTAGATTTACTAAAATTTGAAGTTCAATGTGATACGAACCCTACCTATAATAGAGATAGAATGTGCATCCAACTTTGAAATCCTACCCAAGGATCATCAAGGATAGGTTGTGTTGATGGAGCTAAACCCCTTGCTTATTAATTTGAAGCAAGATACTTAGCTATTATAAGATGAACAATCACACAATTCTAAGTTTAATCTAACCTAGCAATTGTAATGAAAGGTAGAAGTGAAACAATTCAAGTAAACTTGCAAAGTTTTAAAAGAACAAAGTTTAAGGAAAAACCTCACTTTTAATATTTCAATGCTTAAATTCGTATGTCATAGGGTTAACCCTTATATAGGCATGTAAACAACCTAATCCTTGAAGGAAAAGGTTCTATTCCTTATTCCCAAAGATAACTATATAAGAAAATCCTTAATTAAGGAGATTTCCTTCAAAATAGGACAACTAATGACAACTCATAACAACTCATCTTTGAAAAGTCAAAATTGACAACTCATGACAACTAAGTAAAATGACAACTCATGACAACTAAACATTGAAGCATGCTATGTCACATGCCATGTCATATGTTAACCATTGGCCCTTGACTTTGACTTGTTGACTATTTGACTTTGACTTTGACTTATTGACTTTGACTTGGAATATTCTTGAATCTTCTCACGTCTTCTAGAATCTTCTTAAATCTTCCTTATTGACTCCAAAATAGAAAAATATATCACAATTCATCCATATTCATCTAATTAATTTCAAAATTGAAAAATAAGCTATTTAGCTTGAATTCTTCATTATTAAGGTCCATGCTTGCATTTAACCCCTTTTAGGGTTCATATTATTCCCTCCCTCTTGAAGATGATTCACCCTCGAATCATAGCCATCTTCTAGAGTTGATAAATTTACAAATTCTCCAGGGTCAAACATAAACTTCTTGGTTGAAAACTTTATCTTCACAACATGTATAGCAACACTTGTTTTTTAGATGAAGTATGTCAACATGATAAACCTGTTTGAAACAACAAAACTAGGCAATTGATGAAGAATTTGGTTAGTGATAAACAAAACACCCTTGTACAAAGGTACAAGTATAGGTTGGCTCACATCACTCATTTTTGTACAATCATTTATTTTCTTTTCACTCATGTCTGACTTGTTTTCTCCCATAAAGTGTTTCCCATTTTTGTCACTTTTCTTTCTCAACTCATTTGTAGCACTTAGCTCACTTTTTCCTTTTCTTTCCACTTCATAGGTTTCCCTTCCCAAAGCATTCCTTAATGAAGATGGAAACTCTTCACTTTGTTGATTAGTGCACATGTCTTCAATAATTGCCTCTGGTGGTGAAGTTTCAATTTGGCATTCTTCCTCCCTACTCTTCTTCTCAACTTGTTGCTCAACCAATTTGGTAACTTTAACACCTTTATATTCTTTAGAATCACACATTTTCATTGTCTCCTCATAAGAACCCACTTGCTTTTTAAACTCCAAAGCAAGTTTAATTATAACCTTTAAAGAGATAGAAGGTTCTAACTGCACTTCTTTCTTCAATCTCTTAGCAATATCATACTTAAGCCCACTGATGAAATTTGTAACTTTCCTCCTTTCAAATTCCCCTACATCACTTGTAATTACAAACAACTTAAACTTTTTAATATAATCATTAATGCATAATTCATCACCTTGTTTAAGCCTTTGTAATTTAAAACAAAATTTATCCCTAACTTCAGAAGGAATAAAATGTCTAGTCATTAACCTCTTCATTATCTCCCAATTTTTAATCTCACTATGCCTATTCTCTCTCCATGATGTCATTAAATCTTCCCACCATATAGCAGTATGACCCAAAAATTTACAAGAAGCAAGTTTACACTTTTGGAAATCACTTAATTCAAGAGAATCAAATATCTCCTCCATTTGTTGCATCCATTCCAAAAAAACATAAGGATCATCCCTACCAAGAAAATAAGGCATATCCATGCTAAAAAAAAATTAGGTTTGAAAAGATATAGAAAAAAGTCCTCACAAAGCACTCCCTTATGTGTTTACACTCAAGGATGTGAATGCTCTTGTGTTTCACTAAAAAAAGAAAATTTTGTTTTTTTTTTCAATTTATGAAGAATTGAGAAGAAGAAAAGAATAGATAATACATGAAAATAAAAGGACACGTAACTAAACCTTGAAGTTTGGCTCTGATACCAAACTGATATGGACCCCTACCTATAACAGAGATAGAATGCGCATCCAACTTTGAAATCTTGTCCAAGGATCATCAAGGATAGGTTGTGTTGATAAAGCTAAACCCCTTGCTTATTAATTTGAAGTAAGATACTTAGCTATTATAAGATGAACAATCATACAATTCTAAGTTTAATCTAACCTAGCAATTGTAATGGAAGGTAGAAGTGAAACAATTCAAGTAAACTTGCAAAGTTTCAAAAGAACAAAGTTTAAGGAAAAACCTCACTTTTAATATTTCAATGCTTAAATTCGTATGTCATAGGGTTAGCCCTTATATAGGCATGTAAACAACCTAATCCTTGAAGGAAAAGGTTCTATTCCTTATTCCCAAAGATACCTATGTAAGAAAATCCTTAATTAAGGAGATTTCCTTCAAAATAGGACAACTAATGACAACTTATAACAACTCATCTTTGAAAAGTCAAAATTGACAACTCATGACAACTAAGTAAAATGACAACTCATGACAACTAAACATTGAAGCATGCTATGTCACATGCCATGTCATATGTTAACCATTGGCCCTTGACTTTGACTTGTTGACTATTTGACTTTGACTTTGACTTGTTGACTTTGACTTGAAATATTCTTGAATCTTCTCACATCTTCTAGAATCTTCCTTATTGACTCCAAAATAGAAAAATATATCACAATTCGTCCATATTCATCTAATTAATTTCAGAATTGAAAAATAAGCTAATTAGCTTGAATTCTTCATTATTAAGGTCCATGCTTGCATTTAACCCCTTTTAGGGTTCATATTACAATGCCAATTGATTCATTCTCTTTTTTTAAGAGAATTAAAGCAACCCAATTTGTATAAGTGTTATTTTGATGTGTTTGGAAAGAGATTAAAATTTGGGATGGATGAATTTGCGTTAGTTATTGAGTTAACGTGTGTTGGTAACTCTATGTTGTCAATTATTTTTTTTATAAGAGAATCAATTGATTTTAAAATATTTTGGTGGTTTGAAGAAAATAAATAAGCAGTATGTGCATGAGTGTTTGTTGTCCAAACATTGGGAAAATGATGAAGATGGTGTTAAGATTGTTTTGATTTATTTTATTGAAGTTTTTTTATGAGTTCTCCATTAGAGAAGATAAAGAGTAAGAGAACATTTGATATTGTTGAGTTTCATTTTTGTGATGAGTATCATTGGGGGAAGGATGCATTTTACTTGACCATGGAATCCTTGAAGGGGAATCTTTTTATAAGTGAAAATAAAAAGAAAAGTGATTGGACTTTCTACCGATTGAATGACTTTCCCTACGCCATTCAAATATGGTTTTATGAATGCTGCCCATTTGTGGTTGATAATATTTATGTACATAGTAGTCCAAAGAATTAACTTATTCCTTGAATTCTGAATTGGACCTGTAAATCAAATTTGAATTACAAGGTGTTGCAGTGCTTGATTTTCAAGGAACCGCCGAGTAAGGTAAAATTTTTTTTGGTTATTTAATTTTTTTAAAGTTTATTTAATTTTTTATTTTTATTGTTATTAATTATTTTTATTTTTTTATAGTTGAAATTGAGGAATGTATCTCCCACTTAGGAAGAGTTGTCAAGGCTGGCTTTAGATGGTTTTTTTGAAAAAGGCAAGGAAGAGTTGGGTGATTATAGTGATGTGAAAAGTTCACCCAATTCTCGTGACTTTGTAAAGGAATTAGCTTTAATACATGACTGTTTGAGAAATGAATTTAATGATTTGAAGTTGTTTGCATATAGAAGTTGGATTATCTATCTTCTTCAATGAAATTAGTTATGGACAAACTAGGGGTTGAAAATATTGATTCAGATGATAATATTATGTTTGTGTTAAAGAAAAAGAAAGATGATGATGGAAAAGGTAGAGGAGCTGCATTAGGTGTTGTTGGTTATTTTATTATGTTTTATTTTTAATTTTTTTGTTGCTGTTTTATTTACTTTTAGTTTCTGATGTCAATTTAAATTTAGTGGAAAAGGTAGAGGTAGTGGTGGTGCTTCTTCTATTGGTAGAAGTGTAAAGAGAAGGCTTCTAAAGAGAAAGAAAGTGAATGTAAAAAGAGAGAAGATGGAAGGGATGGTTGATGTAATGCAAATGTGCATAGTTATTTAGGTTAGTTAAGGTTTATTTTCATTTGATTTCATGATGTTTTGTGTGTTTATTTGATTATGAAATTGTGGTTTTACTTGTTTTATCTTTATGGTTTATTATGTAAGTTTTATACATGTTTTAGGCTCAAATCATGTTTGGAAGAGACTTGGAGTTAATTAGAACAAGTTGGGAAGCAGAAGAATTTGAAAAAAGTCCTAGAGGGAGGGTAAATAGGACTATCAAATAAAAATGAGAAATTAAAAGAATTCTTTGCAAGAATTGAATGGAAGTTAAGAAGGAAGAATGAAGAACACAAAAATTTAAGGAGTTCGGATTCAACAATAATCCTACGTCTCTACCTAACTTATCCCCAAGTTAGATTTTCAATCACCCACAATCTCATTCACAAGACTGAGATTACATAAGAGTTTTATGGCTCACTCTTACAACCTTACAACTTGAGTTTTCAAGGCTCACTTATAAAACCAAGACCTAAGTGTTTCAAGGGACAACACTTAAACCAATTCCTTTAGAAATAAATCTCACTTCCCTTTTAATCTAACCCAAGATTTAACATTAAGAGAAATTTATTTCTAACATACAACCAACTCTCATAAGAGTTATACAAACAAAGAATTATTTAAGAAAATTTGAGAGCTTAATGAATGCTTAAGAAAGAATGAATGATAAATAAGTTTTCTTTACTTACATTTAGCTTTATAGGTGTTTATATAGACAAACACCAAAAAATATAGTTGTTGGAGGTGCAAATAATGTGTCCAACGTCTATATGTTGAATCATTAAAAGTGATGTTATTAGACAACTATACCCAAGTGATGCTATAATTTGCTATTGAAGAAGTCCGAATTTGCCAATATTTTCTATATGAGGTTGTAGATATTTGACTTATCTTTCTATATCATTTTGAATCACCTCAATTGGACATATGTAGCTTAAGATATGTTTAAAATACTAAGAGATATACAATCTAAAATGGCAGACGTATACGTTGATTTCGACACAAAATTTGCATACCCAAATGAACTTGGATTTTGATAAATAATCCCAATTTAAAAAGATCAAGATGTCTACTTCAAATGTGAAGAAGATAAATTTCTCATTATAAAGCTCTAAGGATGTCAAAAGCCTCCTTGAATCTTAGAGGTCCAATTAGCCCAAGATAATCCAACTTCATTTTAACTTCCAATAGAGTCCTAACTTATATACACTAAAACAAACAATTTAAATGCTCAAAATTAATTTTGTTAAGATCAAAATTAAGATTGATTATTGTTAAGGTCAACAATCTCCCCCTTTTTAATTTTGACAAACTTATTTTGAATTTAATAAAAAAAATAATACAAAGTAAAGTGTGTGATAATATTTGTGATAATAATGATACCAAATGAAATAAAATATATTTCTTTATTTCCCTCCCTGTGAATATGGACATGATAAAAAATATAAATTTATAGATTATTTCCCCTTGACAAAAAAATAAAAATAAAAACAACATAAAATATAGCAAGATGGATAAAAACATGACATTCTTATGAAAAATGTATTTAAAAAACATAAAATATGATAACATGATCATTTAAATAAATGTTAGGCAGTGTGAGAAAATAATTTCAAACATATATGCATATAGTGCCACTAAAATGCATTACAAAAATAGTACATATAATAATAATGTTGATGCTAGACATTATCTTATGATCATATAGAGCTTAGCTAGCTAATCAATCATATAGCACTTAGCATAAAAACAATAAACACAAATTATTCATAACATATTTTCCTCTCTTTATACAAAGGCAAAAGGAAAAAAGAGAGATATAATGGAAAATGAACCTAAAAGGGCGAAAATTCCTATAGGAACAAAGCAAAGATACACCAAATCTTTGTAAAAACATTCATACCTTATTAAAGAGCAAAACAATTTCTAAAAAGATATTCATGCCTCATCAAATATCAAAGCAATTCTTAAGAAAGATATTCATGTCTTATCAAAGATTAAAATAATTCCTAAGAGGATTTTATACATGAATTATGCAAAGATCAAAACAATTGCTAAGAAGATATTCATGCCTTCTCAAAGATTATAACAATTCCTAAGAAGATTTTGTACATGAATTATGCGAAGATCAAAACAATTCTAAGAAAATATTCATGCCTTATCAAAAATTAAAACAATTCCTAAGAAATTATGTATGTATAAACACAATAATAAAATATTATACACATGTATAGTAATAAATAACAAACTCAAATATATTTCTCCCCTTTTGTCAAAAGCAAAAAGAAAAGAGAGAGATATAAGAGGAAAATGAAAACAAAAATACACAAAATCTTTATAAAATCTATGTTATACATAAATAAAGTAAGCAAAATAAGGCCTTTTTTCAAGTATGATATACGACAAAATTAACAAAACTTATAATGTTAATATACATGCAAAAAATTTAAACAAATTTTCTCCCCCTATATCAAACAAAAATATAATATGTCACTAACATAAACTCATTTTTTAAAGGAGTTTTAAAATTAAAAAGAAATACACATGTTAAAAAAATGAACTAGGTACACAGGCAAACTCAAATGATTTCTTCTCCTTTGAAAAAATGCAAAAGGAAATTTAAAAAGATAAACCAAATATAAACTGATGACTATATAAAAAAAATTTTAAGATCAAAAACAAAATATTTATCAATCAAAGTAATCAATAAGCACAACATGAAAACAATTCAACCATTAATTAAACATAAAATCAAGATAAACTAGAACCATCAATCATGCCAAGTTCATGCTTAATGAAATTTAATTTCTCTTCATTGAGAGGTTTGGTGAAGATATCTACAAGTTGATTATTTGTATCAACAAATTCAAGTGAGATATCACTAATTTGAACCTGATCATGTAAGAAATGATGTCTAATGTCTATATTGTTAGTTCTAGAATGTTGAATGAGATTTTTGCTAAGGTTGATAGCACTTGTATTGTCACATTTGATTGAAATGTGATCAAGTTTTACACCATCTAACAACTTTTTTTTTTGCCATAAAACTTGTGAACAACAAAGACTTGCTGCAATATATTCAACTTTAGCAATTGACAAGGCAATTCAAACTTGTTTCTTACTAAACCAAGAAACTAAACATTATCCTAAAAATTGACAAGTTCCAGAAGTGTCTAATCTTTTCCACTTTGCATATTATTAATTATTTTGTCCATTTATATGACATATCACATGGCATAAAGATAAATCAAATTGCAATATATGTAAAGCTACTAAATCTATTAATTATTTTATTTATCTCATTTAATAATTTGATTAATCGTCATATACATTTTTCTGTATAATATATATTTTAAATCTCATAATAATAATTTTAATTATAAACAATACAACTTATTTTTCATTATAAAATGCTTTTATAAATAATAAAAATGACCTTTTCATTTTTTTGGACTTAGAATGATTTTGTTGGAATTGAAATTAGTGATGCTTACAATAATTTTATTTTTAACATATCTTTATTTATAATTATATTCTAAAATAAAAATTATAAAAAATTATTTTCAAAAATTATTTAATTTAACTTTCCTTTTGCTCATCAGCTAATAGCAACATTTTTATAAATGTCGAATGTTATCACGATTCGAACTTAAAAGGGACATGTGACTGACATTAAGGAATGAGAATATATAAAGTATCCGAAATTCATAATAAGCTTTAACAAGAATTTAATAAAATAAAGACAATAATGAAATGACATAATTTAAATAAAGGTAAAAAGCACAAATGAAATTAAAATCCAACACAACTTAGTTAATATATATAATAATAATTTTTATTTCATATTCTTCATACATATAGTAATTCAAAATACATCATAATAATTAACCAATTCATTACTACTGTGATGTTCTAGATTTAAATACACACATAATAATAATATATATATCAGGTAGACCTACATAAAATAGCCGGAGAAGAAGAAACCCGGCATAGAGTGGGCTGACCGACAGACGACCCCCAAGATCCTGAAAAATAATATTGAGGGGAGTTATACTTCACTGAGTAAGTTAATAAAAGAAATGTATACAGTACAAAAGCCTTCTTTAAATATCTTTTATGAAAATAAGAAGTTTATAATTTATAATTTAAACTATTTAAATTTATTTAAAATCATGTTTTACTGGAATAAAGTATTTTAAAGTCATAAAATACTTTATAAAATACAAACACGCTTCTTAAATCATTTTATATACAAAAACTAGGTAGAACCCTAAACCATAAATTTAATTGTTTTTCAGCTCTCTTATAATCCAAAAACTACCAATTCCCGAAAGCAAAGCATCAACTGAGCTACTAGCCATAGTCAATTCATTTAAACCAATATTTACTGGCGGTTCTCGAGAGTAAAACATCACCGAGCTACCGGTCTCAGTAGTATATAATTCATACCCGAGAGCAAAACATCAACCGAGCCTTATAGCTACCAACACTCACTCTTAATCCTACCGATGAACACAGGATCCTAATGAAACCCATCAAGTAGCCCATTCTACCGTAGTTTCTTTTAAAAATAAATAAATAAATAAAAATAAGGAAGATTAGAATAAATTAAAAAAATATAAAATTTACTAAGCATGTGAAACTTAATATAAACATGCTAATATATATATATATTATTAATTTACAATTGGAATGCGCCCCTTTACACAGTCGTGCTCAACCTTGACTAGTTGACTCGGCTCTAGGCGAGACTAAAGAGAAGAAATAAAAACAGAATTAAAAATGGAATTCCTACAAATTCTAGATTTTTAAGGAAAGACTTGATTAAAAAAATACGACTCTACTAAAATAGACCTGATGTCACGTTTTACGAGAAATCTATTGAAAATTCAGTAGAGTTTTCTCGGTAAAATGGATATCTCTCTATCGAAGTAGAGTTGACCCTACAAGAAAACACACTTCAAAAACACAGGTGCTCACTACTTCGGGTTAGGACCCTGAACTACACAAATTTTCAACCAAGGTTCACATTTCACAATCAAATAAATATTAAATAATAATATAATAAAATCATTAAAAATCCATAATCATCAATAATAAACTACAATATAATATTCAAACATCAAAACACTAAATATAATTATTTCCACAATAATTAATAAAATCTCAATTATTTATATAATATTAATAAAATCCCAATTTTACAAATATTCAACATAAAATAATAAAATTCACAATTAATTACACAAATAGTCTAAATATATAATAAAATAATTAAAAACCCATTTAATCACAAAAATAGTAAATATTATTATTATTATTTGAATATAATTTTAAAAATTAGTATTAATTAGTTAAAAATAGTAAATAATTCGTAAAAATTATTTTAATACCAATTATTATTCCAAAATTATTTAAAACATATAATTTAAGTATATTTTCAATAAACACACACCATTAACCTATAGCTCCAATATTCACATAATACTAAAAATATTCCCAAAAATTATATAAAATTACCAAAAATTAGTTTCTCAATTTTAAAATTACTAACTTAAATTAATAACACTAATTAACCAAAATTTCCATTCAAAATAATTAAATAACATAATTATCAAAAATCCATTTTTTAATATTAAAATATTCAAAAATACCCATTATCCAAAATGATTCAAAAAATAAACAAAAATATATTTTAGAAGATTAAGCTATACTAATCAACATTATCAAAGCAATAATACATGAATCAAACACAATAATTCAAAAAAAAATTCAAAACCCTAAAACACATAAACTACAATTTGATATAACTCACAAATGAGTGGATTTAAGCTTGAACCAAGCTTGGATTAAGCTTCACCAGTCCAAGAGTTGTCAAACAAGATTGGAACGGAGGGTTGAGGTGGCCAGGAACTTTGTCGGCGTTCATGGAGGTCACTCTCAGTTTCTTGCATTTCTGGCACGTTCTAATGGCCTCCCGACGAGCTGAAGGTGGCGAAGAGGAAGGGGAGGAAGAAGGAAGGTGATGGTGGTGAGTGGTGGCGCAATGGCGGCTCCAGCGTGGGTGTGTTGGTGCTGCACAGTGACAGTGAGGAAAGGAAGAAAATGGGAAGAAAAGAAAAAAAAAAGAGGAGAAGGAAAGAATGGCCCATTTTATTTGTCCTGATTCTCTTATATATATATATATATATATATATATATATATATATATATATATATATATATATATATGTATGTATGTATGTATGTATGTATGTATGTATGTATATTGACTAACCCACTAATATATATACATACACACACACACACATGCACATGCATAATAATAAATAATAACCCCAATATAAAATAACATTAACAATAATCATAATAACACCAATAAAATAATAACAATATTCTTATTAAAAATAAGAGTAATAACAATAACTTTAATGTTTTAAATAGTAAAACTTCCAAAATAAATTATTTTATGTAAATAAAATATTTTGAATGAAATAAATAAATAATATACACAAATAATGATAATCTATATAAAATTTAGAATTTTATTAACACTTCATATATAATAATAATTTTTATATTATTTAAAATATCATGTCATAACAAATGTAATACAATTACAATTATTAGAATATTAATATTTTTATAATGTTGAATCAAAATGTTATTCAAAGTATTAGAATGCTTATAAGAATTTCACACCGAAAAAAATTAAACAATGTTATCCCTAATGAATCAAGTATGAAAAGGTCAGCCAGTCAATCAGTTCAAGTTCTTGATCATTCACCTGATCCTGTATTTGTTTTCACCTACCTCGAGGATGTGCTCCTAGCTCACATAAGCAATGGGTGTTACAAAACATTTTCTCTACAACAATGAGTTAACCATACCCTTCTTTGAATCATATGAGCACCTCCACTGTTATCCCTCATGGCGCTTACAACATTATTTTAATAACCCATAATTAATTATAGGGAAAGTACAAAAAAAATATTGTGGTTTAGCGCATTTAGCATGACAGGTCTGCCTTTTTTTTTTGGCACTTAGGTGACTTATGATACCTCATCATTAGCACTTTAGTGATAAATTCTGTAACAGAGTTAAGTAATCCTATGTGGCATATGACGTGGCATCACATGGCAGATGACGTGAGTGAGGGGATGACATGGGACGCACGTGACAAATGATGTGGCACCACATCATCTGCCACGCAGGATTACCTAATGACATCATTAATTTGTCATTAAAGTGCTAACAATGGTGTACCATAGGTCACCTAATGCAAAAAAGAAAAACCACAGGGTACTTTTTTGTATATATATTAATCGAACATAATTAATCAAAATTCAATTGATTTTGTATATAATGAGTATAGTGTATCGAACTCTATTGATCAAAGAAAGTAGTAACTCTATTGATCAAAGAAAGTAGTAGTGACTGTATGAGGTTTAAATCAAATGATTTAGGTTAAGGTCTTAGGACTTTTTGAAGATCTTTAATTAATTAGTTCAAACTGAAATTTCCATTTCTTCATTTGCCTTGCGAATGAGGTTTAGACTGAGGTTCTTGAAACTTAGTAATTGAACTAATTAACTAAAACTCTTTGAAAGGTCTTTAGAGTTCAGCCTAAACTATTTGATATAAATTTCATTGGTAGACATTACTACTGCTCTTAATTAATAGAGTTGAATGCAATTATACTCTATATTAGTATGAAAATATGATTAATATTAAATTGATTTAGATCTATATGATGATCAATGACATGAATTAAATTTAGGGGAAAGTACAAAAAAGTATCTTGTTGTTTAGCACATTTAGCATGACGGGTCTATGATTTTTTTTTTACACTTAGGTGACTTATAGTATCTCGCTATTATCTCTTTAGTAACAAATTATATAACACCATTAAGTAATCCTATGTGGCAGATGAACACCATTAAGTAATCCTATGTGGCAGATGACATGACACACACGTAGCAAATTACGTTGGGCCATGTCATATACCACGTAGAATTACTTAATGACATCACTAATTTGTCATTGAAGTGCTAACAATGGTGTACTACAAGTCACTTAAGTGCAAAAAAGAAAAACCATAAGACACTTTTTTGTTTCTATATTAATTGAATATAATTAGTCAAAATTCAATTGATTTTGTATACTAATGATCTAAACCAAAATAATAATTTATTGTATTTTTGAATAATCTTTCTTTTTAGATTTTAATAAAAATAATAAAATATATCAAATTATATTTAAATAACGTCATCAGTCATCATATATATCTAAATCAATTTAATATTAATTATACAATATTTTTCATATTAATATGGAGTATGGTTGCATCCAACTCTATTGATTAAAAGAAGTAGTAGTAGCTTATAATGAGATTTAGATCAAATAGTTTAGGCTTAAGTCTTAAGACCTTTCGAAGAGTTATAGTTAATTACTTCAATTATTAAAGTTCAAGGACCCCAGTCTAAAGCTCATTTGCAAGGCAAATGAAGAAATGGAAATTTCATTTTAAACTAATTAATTGAAGCTCTTCACTCAAAAGGTCCTAAGACCTCAACCTAAATCATTTGATTTAAACCTCATGAAGTCACTACTACTTTCTTTGATCAATAGAGTTTGATACACTATACTCATTATATATAAAATCAATTGAATTTTGATTAATTATGTTCAATTAATATATGTACAAAAACGTACCCCATGGTTTTTCTTTTTTTCACTAGGTGACTTGTGGTACACCATCGTTAGCACTTCAATGATAAATTAGTGATGTCATTAAGTAATCATACATGGTAGATGACATGGTGCCACATCATCTACCACGTGCGTGCCATATAATCACCTCGCACACATCATTTGCCATGTGCATGCCATATAACCACCTCGCACACATCATTTGCCACGTGATGCCATGTAATCTGCCACATAGGATTACTTAATGGTGTTACAAAACTTGTTACTAAAGTGCTAATGGTGAGGTACCACAGGTCACCTAAGTGCAAAAAAATAATAATAAAAAAAATAAAACCATAGACCCGTCATGTTAAAAGCGTTAAACCACAAGGTAATTTTTTTGTACTTTCCCCTTAAATATACTTTGTTATATTTTTTTATTTTTATTAAAATTTAAAAATTAAGATTATTTAAAAATGTAATAAATTATTATTTTTGTTTAGATCATTAGTATAAAAAATCAATTGAATTTTGACTAATTATATTCGATTAATATACGTACAAAAAGTGCCTTATAGTTTTTCTTTTTTGCACTAGGTGACTTGTAATACACCATCATTAGCACTTTAATGACAAATTAGTGATGTCATTAAGTAATCCTACGTGGCAGATACTATGGCACCACATCATTAGCCTCATGTGTGCCATGTCATCCCCTCACAAACGTCATCTGCCACATGGTGCCATGTCATATGCCATATATGATTACTTAATGTTGTTACAAAAATTGTCACTAAAATGATAATAGTGAGGTACCATAGGTTACCTAAGCGTAAAAAAAAATGACAGACTTGTCATACTAAAAGTGTTAAACCACAAGGTACTTTTGTACTTTCCTTTTAATTGTATATAGATATATTGTTGTTGTTGGGTGATTAAGTTATTTAGTTGCTGACAATTATTTAGACAATAAAATGGAATCAGTAAGTAGATATTTTACAGAAATTGTAGGGACCAGAGTGGTAATTTTCCAGTGCTTCTTTAGTTATATAGCTGGCAGTGGCAACTACGAAAATAGCAATAAAGTCCTTGAACTCCCCCATTTAAAACTATAGCACTTGCAACCTTTCTCTTCTTCGTTCACTGGCCAAACGACCTTCATTCACCACAAAATTGAAACCATAAATACTTCTCAACATCCTCTACACATTAGTGGTCTTTGTCTTGTAAATAATGGTGTCGAAATTTTCAGATTTCACTATGAAATTTTTGCCATTTCTTGTTATAGCTGGAGCACCTCCATCGCTGTTGTTCTATAATAACCACCGCTAGTAGCTTCTTTTTCATCCTCTCAGGAGTCCATAGGAACCAGCCTCGTATCCGATCTCTACTGTTTCAATTCTCTTCGAATTTATTTGATAATTTTCTATTTAATGTCTGATCTCTTAATGCAATTATTGTTTAGTGTGTTTGAGGCTATATTTGAGTTCTATAAAGCTCTATGAATGTGTTGGTATAATTGGTTTGGTTGAGTGACATTTTCTAATGAGAAAATTCAATAGATCCCTCTCGAATTCTGATAGGGAATAGTGACCAACCCAAAAAATTTTGATTTTATTTTTAATAAATATTATAAATTATAGGAATTAATTTTCATAACTAGAGTTAGGTCTAATTCCTTACGGATAATGAGATAAAAATTCCAGATTAATTTTGGTGGAAATTATTCTATTTCCATTTAAATCAATTTAGATCATCGAAAATATTCCGTTTAGTGTCAAAATGGATGTTTTATAGCGTTTGTCAATTTATTTTGATGATTCCTTAATTTTTATAAATTTTCTAGAATTTTCAGGAATTATTAGAAATTTATTTTCTATGAAATTCTTTAATAGATATTCTTGTTATAGAGAGTTTCAGAGCGAGAGCCGCAAAGCTTAGGTAGTCGGGGACATGTCGACTAGTGCACTCCATCTATGAGTTAATATTATATATGTCTATTGAAAATATGCATAAATTAGAATTTTCATACAATAGAATATAATATTTTAAAAGTTGAATATTTGATTCATTCTGATAATTGTGGTATAATTATTATTGTGGATTTTACTAGCATGCATGATTTATATGAACCATGGGATTTATTTGTTTTACTATTGTTAAAAATTTTCGGGAAGATGTTTTAGTTTAGTTAGTTTTATTTTGTTAATGATATAAATATGTTTTGGAGGACTAGTAGAACATGCTATCTAGTGGGCGTCACCAAACCATGTGTGCACAAATTTATTCTTAGGTAAGATATGTGTTAATATTTGGCTTGATTGAACTTTTTTTCTCGAGTAATGTCATGAATTGCGTTTGGTGGAGCTTGTTTTCTCGGACTGTATTTTGAATTGAGTTTGGTGGAGCTTGTTCTCTCAGCCAGAGTTGAGATGGACCTTGGTTGAACTTGTTCTCTTGGGTCATCGATATTGGATTAAGTGACTTGACTATGGTTGTAAATCGGTTGAACATGATCTCTTAGGACAACAATTACTTGAATTTAAGAGAGCCGAAAGGCTAATAGATTTGAGGTTTAGGGTTATACCATGAACTCTCACTAAAGGTTTTTTTTTTATTATTAAATAATATATTTGCATGAGCCATTGTTATATTGAAGAGATTTATAAAATTTTAAGTAATTTTGGAAAAGATATTTTTATAAACTTTTTTTAGCAAAATAAAGGATTTTAAATGTTTATTTATTTAATGACTTTAATGGTTTTAGTTAGGTACCATATTTTCAAAATCAACATGCATTTTATAACATTAATTTACTTAGTAAGGTATGATTTCTCTTAATTAATTTTCCAAGATTTTGAGAGTCAGAGCCTAGTCATTCTCTGCTATGCTGGACTTATTCTTCCCTGACTATATTATGTAGGTCATACTAATGTTTGATATTCAATACTTATACTCTAAATACTGCAGTAGTTTAAATATTTAATAAGTTGTATTTGTGATTTAATTAGTTTAATTTGGATATATGTATTATTATGACCTATATATTGTGATGATTCTATGATTGATGTTGGTTATTGTGTTGTGGTGAAGTAGTACTGATTGAAATGTATATTGGGAGTATATTTCTATATTCTACAAGTTTTGATTTTGTCTAGTATATAGAGAAAACTTTGCTAGATTTTATTTAGAATTTTTAAAGTTAGTAAATTTTTATATGAAAACTTATAAAGGCTTACGACAGGTTTCAGAAGTTTAACATTTTCTCATTTCCTAACGCCAATCACATGTCCTTGGGTTTGGGTAACGACATTTATATCTAACTCAAGTTGCCTCTACAGTGTTTGATCAGTAGATTATTCAGAATTTCAGAAGATGGTCAGGGTAGCTTGTTTGCAAGCTACAAGCTACTGCAGTATATGCACATGCAGTTATAGTAGTCGGTTCAAAATGCTTTTATTCTATATTAAAATACAATTTCAGATGAATGGGGAATTGCGTCGCTATTTGATCTACAAAATAAATATGTGCTACCGGGAAAGAGATTACACGAGTCGGGAATAATTGGAAAAGCCAAATTTAATATGGTATCTCTTTAAATCTTGAATATAACGCTATCAATAATTTGACTATATATATATACTCACCTGTGTGTGTACGACTTATTTCAACTTAATTTTTCTCATTTTATTTTCTAATATATATTGAAATTCTTCTATAAAATCGAATGACTGTACAAGAAGTTTAATCTATTTTCGTAGGTATATTTATCTTTTGCTTTTGTGGGATTTGGTGTTGTTGCTTCATATGGCAATATTTATTTATTACTTTTTTCAAAAACAATTTATTTATTATAAATTTATGTTATTTAATTTTATAAATCTTTATAGAATTATCCTTATCTTTTATAAGAGTTTTGAATGATAGTATTTTATATATTATTAAATTAAAAATAAGAATAATGATATATGTCTATAGTAGTAACATCAATTTGCATTAAAAGATTTTTTTTAATTAAAACTACTTATATAACTCCATATGCAAAGGAGAATGCAAATGAAACTGAACAGTATAAAAAGAATTTCACTTCTTATAAACATTATTATTCATATAACTACTAAATACATAAGTCGTTATCCTAAAAATAAACATATCAATGCAAATCATGGATTACATTGAGACCAAAAGGTTCTCTTTTATGTCTATAACATATTTTATTAATTTTTAAAAAAATATTAATAGATGTATGGCCATTTATTTGATTGTTATAAATCAATAAATTAACAGGATATAAAATCTACTTATATAAATACTTTTACATTTACATAATTTGAATTATATATTTCATTTCATAGATTATTATACATAAAAAAAATTTATAATTTGTAATTTGATTTATAATATCAAATTAATGTTAAAATTAAAATTAAAGGTAGTTTTTCTTCATATTTAATCTATGTAGTTAAGTTTTTTGCAAAAAAAATTACTATCAAACACGTAGATGAAGTAACTATAGTTTAAAATATACAAGATAAATTTAGTTTTATTTTTATGATTATTATTTTATTTAATAAAATTTATAACGAAGCGTGGGCATAATGCTAGTTACTACCTGGGACTATATTGTATTACATGAATCCAAATGTGATAATAAGACATTAATTGGATACTCTAATCACCTGCTAATGTTCATTTTCATCTTGTAGAATCATCTTAACCACTTGGCTCATGGAAGGTCTATCGTCTTCCCACTCCTCCACGCACTTGAGTGCTACTTTGATGAGTATTTCCATTTTCTTTTCATCATTGTTCATTCCTAGGATTGGATATGTTATCTCTTTTAGCCAACACCTTGCTGAAGCTCCATTTCTCTTATCCTTCACCCATTTGGCCAACATTTTGTACTCCGTCTCCTTGTTTCCATCGCAAGCATGGCCACCTTGTGATGGGCTCTTTCCGGTGATCATTTCCAACACAACCATTCCATAGCTGTAGACATCTACTTTTGAGGTGATGGGCAGATTGAAAATCCACTCAGGAGCCATGTATCCTCTTGTTCCTCTCATTCTTGAGAATCCAGAATCAGGATGATCGCCTCTGCTTATTAGCCTGGATAGGCCAAAATCCGAGACTTTTGGCATGTAATTACCATCCAAGAGTATGTTTGCTGGCTTTACATCACAGTGCAGTACCCACTCCAAGCATTCTTCATGCAAGTAAGCTAGGCCTTTAGCAGTACCTACTGCAATTTGAAACCTCTTATTCCAATCCAGTGATGGCGAAGATAGGTTTTCAGCCAATGAACCGTTCTCCATGTACTCGTAGACCAAAAGCCTGTGCTTTCCTTCTGCGCAATATCCCCACAAGTCTATCAAGTTCATATGATTAAGCTTCCCAACAGTGCATACTTCTGCTAGAAACTCGGCTTCTCCTTGGTCAGCATCATTTAGCCGCTTGATTGCTGTAACTCGCTGATCATCTAATATCTGATCATCTAATATGCCTTTGTAGACGATTCCAGCAGCTCCTCGTCCAATTTCTTTGCTGAAATTCCCGGTTGCTTTCTTTAGCTCGGTGTAGCTGAATCTTTTAAAACCGGTAGTAGCAAGAAAGTAGTTTTTGGTAGTTGCATCTCTCTTCTGCTGGCTTATAGTCAAGAAAAGCCCCACAACAACTATAGCAAGAACCTCCATTGCTCCAACAGCAGTGACAAAACGGAGCAAGAACTTCTGGGTCCAACTTCCATGAGATTCAACATAATTTCTGTCTAGATGCTTGACAGCTCCAACAGAACAATCTAGCATGAACTCTTTAGCTGAGCTGTTGGGACTAGTTTTTGGCACCTTCAAATAAAAATCTCCTGGGAAATTTGGCGAACGGTAACCATTTTGCAATTGTGTCATGGGAAAGCAATAAGGAATATTATGTGGGTGGTTCCAGTAGGTGAATTTGTGTTCAAAACCTTTGCAATCATGTATTTCCAAGCACAGTTCCTTGCACTTATTAAGAGTCATATTGTTGTAGAAGCCAAAATCCTAACCGTACATTTCAACTTGAGGGAATCTTTGGAAAGTAGAATCATTTTCAGCACTAGAAACATTAGCTTCTGGTTCACAACCTGAAAACCAATCAGTCTGATCTTTCATTTTATATCCAGGAAGACACGAACACTTCCTACCCGAGCTAGGAACATAACTACAAATACTATAAGGCCCGCAGGTTCCATGAATTCTGCATAATTCTGAAAAGGCCTGCCACGAAACTATCCAAGGTCCGCTCTCGCTTTTGCGGCTGTACAATCGCAAATTACCATCAAAATCAAGAGTCAATCTTCGCTGAAGTGACAAGCCGTAATCAACAGAGCAGAACGTGAAATTATCTGATGAATAAAAATTTCCAAATGAATCTAGTACAGCAATTCTACTGCTGTTATACGAGGTTCTCGAAGCTTCCCGGGGTAGAAGCCAATGGTCCGGCCAGAAAGAACTTGAAACTTGAGGACCATCATAAATAAGACGAAGAATATTATCCTCATCGAAAGTGAACTTGTAAAAACCAGAAGAAAAGTTTTTCAAGCTTCTTGAAGAAACAAGGAGTGTGTCTTTAGTAAGTGGTTGGTGAGGAAGAAGAGTATCAGTAGGAGAATCAAAGCTCTGCCATAGAATAGTACCCTCTACTGTATTAATCAGAACAAGACTACCATTATCATGTAGTTGCAGAGATGATGAAGAAGACAAAGTGTTGGTATCCCAAACAATTTTGGATTCGTCAGCATCATTCAATATAAGGTTGCCAGTTTTAAGTAGAGATAGCTTCGAGCTTCTTCCATTAACGGGTACGTCCCTGTTCGCCATCCATGCTACTGTGCAATTGTTGGGGCAAGAATGGTCATTGAACCATATCGCGAAGCAGTAAGCATTATGGCCAACTGGGTAAAAGCCGGCAGCAAAAGTAGCATTAGGTGAAATTAAAAAATGGTCTGGATTCTCAACAGAGATAGATGATCCTGAGTGAAGTGTAGGAGATGAAAATGAAGGAGATATGATAATAGAGAAAACAAGAAACAACAAAGGAGTAGACATTTGGAAATGGAAGCTGAGAGAAGGATGAATCTTGCATGAGTACCCTAGCTAATTGCATTTATATGCACACTCGTAAAGGAGTAACTCCATGTCGAGATCCACTTAATAAATGGGGGTTATTCACCATTTCATGGTGAAAAACAAAACTATTTTCCTTTTGGTACTTTTGAAACTAATTTTCTTTTTTGTTGTGAATTTTGAAATATTTTTTTTCAATTTATAATACTTTTTGACTGTAGTGACTGGAAAGAAAAGATTGCAACAGCAGCATTAAAGCTGGCGGAAAAGAAAAGATTGCAACAGCACCATTGAAGCTGGCGGAATTAACATTTTGCTAGTTCAAATGGCAGAATGCCTAGCAATATATATTTTTTTCTTTGTCCCCTGCCCAAGCTACTTAATCAAAGCATTGCCATGTATTGAAATGGCCATTATGGCCAAGTTTTAATTTTAATTTTTTTATTTAATATTATAATGATTATGATTAATTAATTATAATAAAATTGAAAATAATATATTATTATTATTATTATTATTATTATTATTATTATTATTATTATTATTATTATGATGCATGGATTTTCATTAGCCTTTGTGCATGGCCTTTATCACAATTTGTGTGGCCTAGGTTTTAATTTTTAATTTTTTTATTTAATATTATAATGATTATGTTTGATTAATTATAATAATATTAAAAATAATATCATAATTATAATAATAATATTATGATTATTTTAATTTAACATTATTATTATTATTATTAATTTAATATATATATATATATATATATATATATATATGTTTTAATGAAACATTCCACTGTCGGAATGGGTGGGATATTTCGCCATTCTGAATGGCAGTTTGGCTTTTAAAAACATTACCACAAGAAAGAAATTAGTTTCTAAAATACCATAAAACAGTCAATAATTTTATTTTTTTTTTGCCATGCAAATAACCCTAATAAATGCATGAGAAGTTTGAGAGCAAATTACAATTTTCCTCCTCAAAGTTTAACCTAACTAATATTTATCTCCCTCTTATTTAAATGTTGAATTTTTACACCCCTAAACTTTTATTCTATTAACATTTAAGATTTTTAGTTGTTTACAATCAATTATAATTTTTTTTACTATTTGAAAGGGAATTTTATTCTTTTTAATAACCCTCAACCAAACAAATTATCTAACTCTACCGAAAATTTTTAAATGTTAACAAAATAAAAACAAATGAGATAAAAGTTCAATTTTAAAATAAAAGGGAGATATGTATAAATTAGGTCAAATTATAGGAAGAAAAATGTAATTTGGTTAAAGTTTTATCTGCATTCAATATATAAATTGTAATTAATAGTGGAATGATACTTATATTTAAGTACTTAATAATTAATAAGTTAATTAATATTGTTAATTATTTAATAATTTAGTATATATGTGAATACATACTAAAAATGGATGAAAATTTTTCATAAATACATATATTTTTTAAGTTCATGTTAGTATTATCAACTCCGGATCGACTAATAATCCAGTAAATGAAAACGAAAGTCTCCTCTAGTAGAACAAAATGAGCTGGATCGACTACAACCCGTACTGAACGAATAAAAGATGGAAAAGAACAATTCAGTTTTTAAACGTCATGCTACTTTTTTCTCTTTTGAACCAGTCTTTGTCTCGTGTATGTAACGAGGACATACTGTCCAATTCTATGATCAAAATTGAACTCTTCAAATTTCTCTACCCATTTCAATTTGTAAAATTTATCTTTCTTTAAATTTTAAAATAATTTTAAATCTTAAAAATAAATAAACAAGTTAATGTTAATATAAAAAAATTATAATAAAATTACTGTTTTTTAAAATAAAATATTATATTTTTAAAATAAAATAGTATGATGAAAAAGAATATCATAATTAAAAAAGATAATGATAAAAAATATATTTTATAATTCTTTAAAATTTAAATTATATATTTTTTAGTTTTTTGTACAAAATTTTAATTAAATTATTCTGAATAATTTTTTATAATATAACTTTTATAAATAGTGGATATCAACACATGTTTGTATATCACCAAAAAATGGTAATAAATTTTTCAATCAATTCAAACTTTTTATAATCGTTATCTTAACATTCAGTTTTTTTATCATGCTTTTTGGATACGTGGAAAAAATTTATATTATAAAATTTATTCACAATGATTTAAAATGTCACAACCCGAACCCAGGGGCATGTGATCGGAACTAGGGAATGAGAAAGTATAAAATTACTGAAAATCGCAATAAGCCTTAAAAGAAAAAAGCGGATTGTTTAAACTTTGAAACCTTACAATAAATAATTAAATCACAAAGCACATTATCATACTGATTTTTCTCAATATAATTTAAACCATAATATCAAAGTGCATAAAATAAATAAACATCAGTTATACAAAACATCACCAGGATACACTGCTGCAGTCACATCACTTAATTCAATATCACTGGCGGTGTCCGAGAGCAAAGCATGACCAGACCTTCGGCTCCAGTATTTATTAAATAAAAAAATATTATACTACTAGCGATGTCCAAGAGCAAAGCATCATCAGACCATCGCCTCAGTAATATAATTAATAGTTACATATTTTACTGGTGCACACACGGTCCTGATGAAAACCATCATGTAGTCCGTTCTACCGTGGTTTATTTAAAATAATTGCAAATAAATAAAATAAGGAAAATTACAATAAATAACAATAAAATAAATCAATTATAAATTAATTCATGTAATAACATATGAAGAATGTCGACTAGAATTTCATAAAATTAAATTCATAAGAATTTAATATGATTTAAATTAAAAGATTTGACACTCAAATCAAATATTAACTTCCAGGATAAAGGCACTCCTCTAGCACGTCGTGTCCGACCTCGACTGGTAGACGCGACTGGAGGAGTGGCTAAAAAGACAGAAAAGGAAAACGACAATGAGAAAATAGAAACCTAACTTCTAGAGTTTCTAAGAAAGACTCGACTCGAACTCAGAATAACAATTTTTGAATTGGCCCGGTGTCAAGTTTTATGAGAAATCTACCAAAAATTCGACAGAGTTTTTTCTGTAAAATGGACATCCCTCTATCGAAATAGAGTCAACTCTGCAAATAAACACACTTCAAAATTTCATAGTGGCACAACACCTCGGGTTAGGACCCCAAACTACAAGATTCCCAACTGAGGTTCACAAAAGTACAAATAAGTAAATATTAAATATTAATATAGTAAATCACCAAAAACTATAAAAATTAATAATAAATCATAATATAATTTATTCAATTTTCAAAACACTAAATAAAATTATTTTCCATCATAATTTTATAAAATCCCAAATAATAATATAACATTAATAAAAACTCAACTTTCCAAATATTCAATATAATACTGTAATATTCCGAGTTTTTAAATATTTTTATACTACATCGGGATATGCAGTGTTAATAATTTTTGTACATATTTATGATATTTTTATGAGTTTGATATTTATTAAAGCTTATATTAATTATTTTATATTATTTTAATTACTTTACGTAAAATTTTCTCGAGAATTATATTTTCGGGGAAATTGTCATGTAAATAATTTAATATTAATTATTTTGACTAGTTTTACGAATTTGCATGAACTCATACATAATTTTTAAGTGCTAAATAAAATGTATATATGTGTGTTTATTTAAATTAAATTAGGGTTTAATTAATTACTTTAATTTTTATTATTTAGTTTTAATATTAATTAATTAATTATAAGTGTATAAATTATTAAAATATATTAAAATATTTGTGTGGTGAGTATAATTTTTGTGTGGGAATATATATATTATTATAACATAAAGTGTGGATATATATATACATATATACATATTTATTTATCAAAATTATTAAGTTAGCATTATTTACGGTTTTACCATTGAACCTCCTTCTTCCCTCCCGATCGCCATTCCTCCATTTCCGGCCGTTCCAAGCTGGGTTTCTTACCGTCGGTGTGCCTCTCCTCCTTCCTCCTCCACCTCCAGCCTTTCCCAACGCCTGAAGCTCCCTATTCCGATGTGTTTTGGCCGGATTTTCCAAGAATTGTCGAAACTCGATCCAGCTCCGATCAACGTGATTCCGGCCACCAAACTCGACGCCACTGGTCTCTATCTTCTCCTTAAGCTCCGGTGAGTGTGATTTCAAGCTTTTTTTCACTTAAAATGGTCTAGATTTTCCTAAGTTTCAATTTCTCAATTTTAGCCTATTAGGGTTTTCGATTTTTTTTAGCTTCAATTTGGTTGATTCATGAAAAATCCCTTCACAAAATGTGATCCTTGTAGCTTAATATTGATGTGGTAATTTTTGGAAATTATTTTGATTTTTGGGAATTTTTGATTATTTTATTATTATTTTCTAATTTTTGAAAATTAATTAATTAAATTATAAAATTGTCTTTTATGGTAATTATAGGTGTTGAAATGCATTTTAGAAATTTATTGGTAATTTTTGTGAATTGTATATAATTATTTGTAATTTATTAAGTTTATGTATTTTTTGGAAAATTAGGTTAATTATGTGTTTAATTGAAATTAATTGGTTAATTGAGTATATTTATTGAAATTATGGAATTATATGTTGAGAAAATTAATTTTGAGTAATTATACTATTTTTGGTGAATTTTTAATTATTTTTACTGAATTTATATATATAAGGGTATTTTGGTAATTTGACATTAAATTGGTTAAAAATGTAATTAAATTGGTTTTAAAAGTTATTTAGGGTATAAAAATGATTTCTATAAATTATTTAGTATTTTTAACTAATTAAAACTATTTTTAGTAATTATTTTCAAATTATATATATAATATAGATTTTTCTAAATAAATGAGTTTTTATCGGTTTTAATGTGTTTTAGGGTTAATTATGTAAATTGGATTGATAAAATGTATTTTTATTATGTAAGGGCATTTTCGATATTTTTGTAAATATTCTATGAATTGTGAATCTCGATTGGTGAATTGTAGTTTGGTATTCGACCGAGGGATTTTGATTGTGAATTTTGTGTCTATTTTTGAAGTGTATTTCTTTGCAGGACCGGCTCTACTCTTTGAGTAGAGAGATGTCCATTTTACAAGGGAGGTTCTATCGAATTTTCAGTAGAATTCTTGTAAAACGTGATGTCCGATCGAATTTCCATTCTAATTCTGTGTCTAGTATTCTAGATTGAGTTTCTAGGAATTTCTATTAGATTTATTCTGATTTATGTTGTCATTTGTTTGTTTAGTTGCGCCGAGACCGAAGTCTAGTAGACCAGGCCCGTCGGACCCATCTCGAGGAGCGCAATAAACAGTGAGTTGTTATTTTATATATACGTGTTCTAGGATGCATGTTTTTAGAAATGTATGATTTATTTCATAAGTTATGCATAAATGATTTAATTATTACTTAGGTTTATTTTTAGTATATTTTCAGTATATTATTGGTATATTCTAAACTATATGCATGTTTTATTAATAAATTATTCTTAAAATATTTTTAAGTATATTTATAGTTTGTGTATAGTTTATTTTGTAATTAAATTGAATTTACTTGAAGTATATATACTCGGAATATACCTGGTTTATTTTTGGTATATTTCTAGTATATATATGGTTTATGTTGCTATTCATTTCAAATTCATGCATCATTTATTTATGAATGTATGTTTTATATTTAAAATGAAGGATATCAATAGAACGTGGTACCTAGTGGGCATCACTAGGATCGAGTACATACCGGTATGCAGATAGCATTTAGGCTATATTACTAACCTATTTATGGATTATGATTGGATTGATTGGATTTGATTTGATATGTGAGATATGATTTGGGAGTGTGATTGATGGAGCTTGGTTGACCAAGTGTCTCGGGGCCAATCACAATGACAGTGAGACTGCTGGAGCTCGGTTGACTTAGTGTCTCAGGGCCAGTCTACTGTCCAAATGGAACAAGTGTATATATTTGGAATAAGTGAGCCTGTATGGCGAGAGTGTTATTTAACACTGCTTGAGATTGCGATTTTCTAGGGTTCTATTTGATCCTTCATAAACAGTGATTTTCAAAAAATATATAAAAATGATTTTGCTGCATCTGTGTGTAATTGCCTGTATATATATTTATTATATATACTATTGACTGTGTGCATTACCATTTAGTTATGCATGTATATATATTATAACAATTCACTTAGTGAGGTCTGACTCCCCTCCGTTGACTATTTTTTAGGAGAGTCATCATCTTCAGACCTCAGTAGCAGACCCATACGTCGGATTTCTTCCGCCCCGGCTTCATTATGTAAACTGTTTATCTGAGTTTTATTTTATAATCTAGACACTGCAGTAGTTATATACAGTTATGGAGTTTATGTATTATATATGTTGTGTGAGTTATGTACTTAAAATATTTGAACTGGATTTGTATTAAAGGAATATTTATATATATGAGATGAGGATTTAAATCCATTGATGTATATTTACTTATCTTATTTGTGATTTTATTTTCGCTACAGAATACTTTATTTATGTTATTATTATTATTGCATGTTTTATTTTATTTTAAAGCTTGCTACGGGTTCTGAATTCAAAAGAATTCCCGTTCCCTAGCACCTGTCATGGCCCCTATTTTGGGTCGTGACAAAGTCGGTATCAGAGCAGAGTTTTGTGTCAGGGCTTTGTTATGTGAGTTATGGCCCTAGTTTTCAAAGTTGTGTTTTTTGTTGAACTACTGCAGTGAATTAGGTTCGAGTATGTCTTAATAAGTATTCCTTGCTTTAGTTTTCTACGTTATTCCTCTATTGTCTATTTTTTCTGAATCGTTCTGTTTATCTTTTCAGAATGAGGAGGCGAGAGCATTTTGCTCCACCGATCGTTGAGGCCGAGGATGATGAGTCCTTCCAAGATGAGGTTTAACCTCTTAAGCCACCAGTTAGATGCAGAGGTCGTGGCAGAGGTAGATCTCAAGGAGTGATAAGTCACCGTAGGTAGAGAGAGATACAGGATGAGGAGCCTGTATAGCCTGAGTTTGAGGATATTCCTGTACCTCCAGTTATTCAGCCTATTTAGCCTGCCTATCAGCAGGGTATGTCTGACCCTAAGGCAGCTTTGCTCCATGCCAGAGTTGGCAGGATTGCTTTCAATGGGACTTCCAATTTGTTAGACTTTCTGCATGCGATCGAGACTAGGACTCGGACTGCTTACACCGAGTACTAGCAGATCATGATCGTTGAGCTTTTTGTCGAGGGACCAGCCTTAGACTGGTTCATTCAGATGATTCAGCCTTATATGATGATGATGACCTGGGCTCAGTTCAGAGAGGAGTATATCCGAGAGTTCCTTCGGCTGGGTAGGTATGCAGAGGATCTGATGCGAGACTAGTATTTCGCAGTTACTACCTACGTCACTGGTTTGGGTTCAGCATTTACTGGTATGCCTACAGCGGGCCTTACTCTGGAGTCTGTGATTGAGTTAGCCAAGGAGATTGAGCTGAGGCTAGTTAGGCAAGGAGTGATGCCTGATTATTACCAGCTGGGTGTTCAGTCGAGTGGATTGCAGGCTACTCCGTATTCGAGTTTTCATGTTAGTTCGAGTAGTTAGCAGAGAGGTCCGATTTAGCAGAGTCAGAGGCAGCAGCAGCGAGTGCATCGGAGCAGTAGACATGGTCGTGGAGGTCAGTATAGACCGTTTAGATTCGGGTCAGGTGCTTCGAGTAGCAGCAGTGGTCGCAGTTTTGGATTAGCTGCTAATGTTTGCCAGACCTGTGATAGAGTCCATTAGGGACCGTGTTACCTGACACCGCTGATATGCTTCAGATGCGGGCAAACAGGACATTATGCCAGATCATGTCCTTATTCTAGGTATCAGCAGCCGCAGATTTCGTGATTTCCATAGCAGTCGATTACTAGTGCTGCACCTATTCCATTTCAGTTGCCTCCAACCCAGCATCAGAGTTCCACTCAGTTTGTTCCACAGTAGGGTCGTGGTAGAGGTGCCAGAGGTGTTGGCCAGGCTTCTATCAGTCAGCAGGGAGATCGAGGATAGGCCAGAGTTTTCCATCTTACTCAACAGGATGCTCAGGCATCCAATGCAATCGTGGCAGGTATTATTTATGTCTGTTACCTGGATGCATGGGTTCTATTCGATTTGGGTGCCACGCATTCGTTCGTTTCTCCTATTTTTGCTTCCAAGTCTTGTTGGCAAGCTTCGAGGATGGCTTTTCCTTTTTCTGTTGCCACTCCTCTGAGCGATTCTTTGGACGCTAATATTGTTCTTTCTGGTTGTCCAGTTCTCGTGGGAGGTAGAGAATTATCTACTGATTTGATTTTGTTGGATGTGATGGAATTTATGTTATTCTAGGTATGGATTGGTTATCCCAGCACTATACCGTGGTGGATTGTCAGAATAAAGAGGTGACTTTCAAAATTCCTGGTGAAGAAGAATTTAAGTTTGTGGGTGATAGGAGTTCAGCACCTCAGAATCTTATTTCTGCTATTACGACTAGGAAGTTACTGAGGAAAGGTTGTTAGGGATATTTGGCATTAGTCAGGGATACTTTAGTGGAGAAGTTATCACTCACAGATGTTCCTATTGTCTGTGAGTTTCCTGATGTTTTTCCTGAGTTGCCAAGTTTACCACCTCACAGAGAGATTGAGTTCTGTATAGATATGGTTCCAGGTACTACTCCTATATCTATGCCACCTTACAGAATGGCTCCTGTAGAGTTGAAAGAGTTGAAGGAGCAGTTGCAAGAATTGTTGGATAAAGGTTTCATCAGACCCAATGTTTCTCCTTGGGGTGCACCAGTCCTATTTGTGAAGAAAAAGGATGGTATCCTGAGACTGTGCATTGACTACAGAGAGCTGAATAAGGTGACAGTGAAGACCAAGTATCCTCTCCCGAGGATAGATGACTTGTTTGATCAGCTACAGGGTACATAATTTTTTTCTAAGATTGATTTAAGGTCGGGTTATCATCAGTTGCGGATCAGTGAAGCCGATGTTCCTAAAATGACATTCTGCACTCAATATGGCCACTATGAGTTTCTAGTGATGTCTTTTGGTTTGACTAATGCACCAGCAGCTTTTATAGACCTAATGAACAAGGTATTCAGACCATATGTGGATCGGTTTATAGTAGTCTTCATTGATGATATACTGGTATATTTGAGGAGTATGGAGGAGCATGTATATCACTTTAGGACTGTACTACAGACACTGAGAGATCATAACCTTTATGCTAAATTCACGAAGTGTGATTTCTAGATGGAGAGTGTTTCTTTTCTTGGACATGCGGTGTATAAAGAAGGTATCTAGGTTGATCCACTGTCACGACCCAAAACAGGGGCCATGACCGGCGCTAGGGAACGGGAATTCTTTCGAATCCGGAACCCGTAGCAAGCCTAAAAATAAAATAAATATGCAATAATAACCATAAAAATATAATATGCAGCGGAAAATAAAATCATAAATATTACAATATCATCCATAACAACTGGATATAATTCAAAACTCATCACATCACATATATAATCTCATAAGTATAATCTTTATACAAATCCAGTTTTAACATAATACATCTCTTTAAAATAAAGTACATAAAATCCAATACTGTAATTTACAGCTACTGCAGTGTCTAGATAAAATAAATAAGACTCAAGTAGACAATTTACATAAAGAAGCCGGGGCGGAAGAAATCCGGCGTATCGACCTGCTACTGAGGTCTGAGGAAGTTGACTCTCCTGAAAAATAGTCAACGGAGGGGAGTCAGACCTCACTGAGTGAATTACTATAGTATATATACATACACTCTAAGTGATAATGCATACAGTCAACAGTATATGAGTAATATGTATATATACAGGCAAGTTCATACAGATGCAGAAAAATCATTTTATATATTTTGTCTGAAAATCAACTTTTATGAAGGATCACATAGAACCCTAGAATATCGCAACCTCAGAAAAATAGTGTTAAACAACACTCTAGCCATACAGGCTCACTAATTCCAAATATATCCACTTAATCCATATGGACAGTAGACTGGCCCCGAGACACTAAGTCAACCGAGCTCCAGCAGTCTGACTGCCAGTGTGATTGGCCCCGAGACACTTGGTCAACCGAGCTCCAGCAATCACACCCACAAACCACATCTCACATATCAATAATCATAATCAAATCGATATCCACAAATAGTCAGTAATAAAGCCTAAATACTATAGGCGTACCGGTACGTACTCGGTCCTAGTGCTGCCCACTAGGTAGCACGTTCTATTGATATCCTTCAGTAATAAATAATAAAACATTCATTCACAAATACATGATGCATGAATTTAAATAAATCAACAATATAAACCATATATATACCGAAAATATACCAAACATAAATCAGGTATATTTTGAGTATATATACGTCAAATAAATCCAATCAAATCATGAATTAAACTAAAAATATATTTAAAAACATTTTAAATATATTTTATTAATAAAACATGTATATAATTTATTATATACCAAAAATATACCAAAAATATACTTGAATATAAATCATGTTATTTATGCATAATTAGTCAAAATAAAACATGCATTTTCTAAATCATGCATCCTAAGCATATATATATAATATAGTAACTCACCTAATGCGCTCCACGAGACAGGTCCGACGGGCCTGGTCCACTAACCCTCGGTCTCGGCGCAACTAAACAAGAAATAATTACTCGACATCAGAATAACCCTAACAGAAATCCTAGAATTAAATCTAGAGTATTCAACACAGAATCGAAAATTAGGGTTCGACTGGATATCACGTTTTACGAGAATTCTACCGGAAATCCGGCAGAACCTCCCCTGTAAAACGGACATCTCTCTACTCAAAAGAGTAGAGCCGACCCTGCAAAGAAAATACACTTCAAAAATAACACCATAAACAATCACAACCCCTCGATCGGACTCCAGACTACAATCTGTCGACCGGGGTCCACAAACACAGAATATATATTCAAATATACCAAAAATATCCTTAAATCATAAAAATACATTTTATAAATAAAAATTACATAATTGACCTTGAAACACTATAAAAATCGATTAAAACTCATTTTATTTGAAAAACCGTATATTATATATATAATTGAAAATAATTCACGGAAAATAGTTTTAATTAGTTAAAAATACCAAATATTTTGTAGAAATCATTTTTATACCTTAAATAAATATTAAAACCAATTAAATTACATTTTTAGACAATTTAGGGTAAAATTACCAAAATACCCCTATATATATATATATACCTAAATTACTTCAAAAATTCACTAAAAATCATACAATTATCCAAAATTAATTTTCTCAACATATTTATCAATAATATCAATAATTAAACTCAATTAACCAATTAAATTCAATTTAAAACACAATTAACTTAATTTTACAAAATCACATAAACTTCAATAATTAAAAATAAATACTTAGAAATTCATAAAAATTCCAAATAAATTCCTATAATTCATTTCAACACCTAATTCAACCATAAACTCCAATTTCATAATTTAAATAATTAATTTCCGAAAATTCGAAAATAATATTAAAATATTCAAAAATACCCAAAAATCCAAACAATCTCCAAAAATTCTACAAAAATTCATACATGAAGATTAAACTACCAGGAACAACATTTGTGAAGGAAGTTTCCATGAATCATCCAAATTGAAGCTCAAAAAAATCGAAAACCAAAAGTGGCCGAAATATTCAACTCAAAACCTAAGCAATTCTAGACCATTTTAGCTCAAACAAAAGCTAGAATAACACTCACCGGAGCTCAAGGAGAAGATAGAGACCGGCGGTGTCGAAAACGGTGGCCGGAGGAGGGAGAAACCATGTGAGGAAGATTGGGTGGTCCGGCGCCTACCTACGGGAAGAAGAAGAAGAAGAAGAAGAAAAAGAAAAAGAAAGAAAAGGAAAGAGAAAAGAAAAGAAAAAGAAAGAAAAAGGAAAAGAAAAAGAAAAAAAAAAGAAAAAAGAAAAAAATAAATTTTAATAATTTAATAATAAATAAAATAATCAAATAATAATAAATAAATAATAAAATATTAGGGTAATAATAAACCCTAATTAAATAAATATACACACACAAGCTTTATTTATTAATTTAAAAATATGTATGAGTTCATGCAAGCCCGTAAATACATTTAAAATAATTAATAATACATTGTTTACGTGAAAATTTCCCCGAAAATGAAAGTCCCGGGAAAATTTTACGTAAAATACTGAAAATAATAGACAGTAATTAAAATAGGTTTAAAATACATATTAACTCATAAAAATATCATATAAAATACAAAAATCACTGACACTGCATATCCCGGTACAGTGTAAAAATATTTTTAAAATTACGGGATATTACAGTCTTCCCCCCTTACAGGAATTCGTCCCCGAATTCTAAAAACAAGATTACAGAATCAGGAAGGAAAGAGATACGGGTAAGAAGCTCGCATCTCAGCTTCAGTCTCCCACGTATGCTCTTCAACTCTGTCGCTACGCCACAAAACCTTGACCATCGGAATCTGCTTCGATCGCAACTGTCGAACTTGAAAATCAACGATCGCCACAGGTTCTTCCACAAACGTCAAATCTTCACTCACTTCCACACTGTCAGGTTGCAACACATGTGAAGGATCTGAGATATACTTCCTCAACATCGAGATATGAAATACTGGATGCACCTGCGACATACTCGGAGGTAAATCCAACCGATATGCAACAGTGCCAACTCTCTCCAGAATCTCAAACGGTCCAATATATCTCGGTGCTAACTTACCCTTCCTACCAAATCTCATCACACCCTTCATCGGAGATACTTTCAGAAAAACGAAATCTCCAACCTGAAACTCCACATCTCTGCGCCTAGGATCCGCATAACTCTTCTGTCTGCTAACTGCGGTCTCTAATCTGCGCTTGATCACGGCGACTTTCTCTGCAGCATCCTGAACCATCTCTGGTCCAGTCAAAGCTCTCTCACCGATCTCATCCCAACACAACGGGGATCTACACTTCCTTCCATACAACGCCTCATATGGTGCCATGCCAATACTGCTATGGTAGCTGTTATTATATGCAAACTCAACAAGCGACAAATGATCATCCCAGCTACCTCCCAAATCCAAGACACACATCCTCAACATATCTTCCAGTGTCTGGATCGTCCTCTCAGACTGGCCATCTGTCTGAGGATGAAAAGCAGTACTGAAATCCAACCTAGTGCCCATCGCTTCTTGCAACTTCTGCCAAAAACGAGAAGTAAACACTGAACCTCTGTCTGACACAATGGACACAGGTACTCCATGAAGGCATACAATATGCTTCACATACAACTTCGCCAATCTAGCAACTGAATATGTGGCTTTCACAGGCAAGAAATGTGCAGACTTCGTCAATCTGTCTACAATCACCCAGATGGAATCGTATCCATCCTTCGAACGAGGTAAACCGACTACAAAATCCATAGCTATCCTTTCCCACTTCCACTCGGGAATAGGAAGAGGCTGAAGCTTCCCAGAAGGCTTCTGATGTTCGGCTTTCACTTGCTGACACGTCAAGCACTTAGCAACATAATCAGCAACATCCTTCTTCAATCCATCCCACCAGTATAGATCTCTGATACTGTGGTACATCTTAGTAACACCAGGATGAACGCTGTAAGCTGTAGAATGTGCTTCCTCTAAAATCTCTTCTCTCAAATCATCCACATCAGGAACACACAATCTACCACTGATCCACAACACACCATCATCATCGAGTGTGAAATCAGTGAACTTCCCTGCTCTGACATTCTCTGCAAGCTCTTCCAGAATAGGATCTCGGCTCTGAGCTGCTTTAATCCTATCCCTTAGTACAGATCGTACTTTAAACTGAGCTAACAGTCCACCTGATCTACTGATCTTCATCATCAGACCTTGATCCACCATCAGATGCAATTCCTGGATCAATGGTCTCCTCTCCACACCGATGTGAGCAAGACTACCTGAGGACTTCCTACTCAATGCATCTGCTACCACATTAGCTTTACCCGGATGGTAAAGAATCTCGCAATCATAATCCTTCAACAGTTCCAACCATCTCCTCTGCCTCAAATTCAAATCTCACTGCTGGAAAATGTACTTAAGGCTCTTGTGATCAGTAAATATCTCACAAGTCACCCCGTACAAATAATGTCTCCAAATCTTCAAAGCAAAGATCACTGCAGCCATCTCAAGATCATGTGTAGGATAGTTCTGCTCATGCTTCTTCAACTGCCTCGAAGCATAGGCTATCACCCTTCCATTCTGCATCAACACACAACCAAGACCAATTCTAGAGGCATCACAGTAAACTGTGAACTTATCCACACTATTAGGCAAAGCTAATACTGGTGCTGTGGTCAACTTCTCCTTCAACAACTGAAAACTATTCTCACAAGCTTCTGACCACTCGAATCTAACATTCTTCTGAGTCAAGCGAGTCATAAGGGCTGCTATCTTGGAAAAATCCTGCACAAACCGCCTATAATACCCGGCTAAACCCAGAAAACTCCGAATCTCAGTAACTGAAGTAGGTCTAGGCCACTCAGATACTGCCTCAACCTTCTGTGGATCAACCTGAATACTTTCTTTAGACACTACGTGTCCAAGAAAAGAAACACTCTCCATCCAGAAATCACACTTCGAGAATTTAGCATAAAGCTGATGATCTCTCAGTGTCTGTAGTACAATCCTCAAGTGATATACATGCTCTTCCATACTCCTTGAATATATCAGTATATCATCAATGAAGACTACCACAAACTGATCCACATACGGTCGGAATACTCTGTTCATCAGGTCCATAAAAGCTGCTGGTGCATTAGTCAAACCAAAAGACATCACCAGAAATTCATAATGACCATATCGAGTGCGGAAAGCTGTCTTAGGAATATCAGCTTCACTGATCCGCAGCTGATGATAACCCGACCTCAAGTCAACCTTAGAAAAGAATTGTGCACCCTGGAGCTGATCAAATAAATCATCTATCCTTGGGAGAGGATACTTGTTCTTCACTGTCACCTTATTCAGCTCTCTATAGTCAATGCACAGTCTCAGGGTACCATCCTTCTTCTTCACAAACAGGACTGGTGCACCCCAAGGAGAAACACTAGGTCTGATAAAACCCTTATCCAACAACTCTTGCAACTGCTCCTTCAACTCTCTCAACTCTGCAGGAGCCATACGATAGGGTGGCATAGATATAGGAGTAATACCTGGAACCACATCTATACAGAACTCAATCTCTCTATGAGGTGGTAAACCTGGCAACTCCTCGGGAAAAACATCAGGAAACTCACAAGCAACAGGAACATCTGTGAGTGACAACTTCTCCACTGACGTATCCCTAACCAATGCCAAAAACCCCTGACAACCTTTCCTCAACAACTTCCTAGCTGAAATAACAGAAATAAGATTCTGAGGTGCTGAACTCCTGTCACCAACAAACTTAAATTCTACTTCATCAGGAATTCTGAAAATCACCTCCTTATTCCTGCAATCAACCACGGCATAATGTTGAGATAACCAATCCATTCCCAAAATAACATCGAACTCCATCACATCCAACAAAATCAAATCAGCGGGTAATTCTCTATCTCCCACGAGAACTGGACAACCAGAAAGAACAATATCGGCGTCCAAAGAATCACTCAGAGGAGTGGCAACAGACAAGGGAAAAGCCATCCTCGAAGCTTGCCAACAAGATTTAGAAGCAAAAATGGGAGAAACAAACGAATGCGTGGCACCCGGATCAAACAAAACCAAAGCATCCAGGTAACAAACAGAAAGAATACCTGCCACGACTGCATTAGATGCCTGAGCATCCTGCTGAGTCAGATGAAAAACTCTGGCCTGGCCTCGACCTCCCTGCTGACTGGTAGAAGCCTGGCCAACACCTCGGGTACCTCCTCTCGTACCTCTATCACGACTCTGCTGTGGAACAAACTGAGTAGAACTCTGATGCTGAGCTGGTGGTAACTGAAATGGCACGGGTGCTGCACTAGCAATCGACTGCTGTGGGAATCGCGGAATCTGCTGCTGCTGATATCCGGGATAAGGACACGATCTGGCAAAATGTCCTGTCTGCCCGCATCTGAAGCATGTCAACGGTGTCAGATAACACGGTCCCTGATGGACTCTACCACAAGTCTGACAAACACTGGTCGCTGATCCAGAACTACGACCACTGCTGCTGCTCGAAGCACCTGACCCAAATCTGAACGATCTACGCTGACCTCCACGACCATGTCTACTGCTCCGATGCACTCGCTGCTGCTGTCTCTGACTCTGCTGAGTCGAACCTCGCTGCTGACTACTCGAACCAACATGAAAACTCGAATACGGAGTAGCCTGCAATCCACTCGACTGAACTCCCAACTGGTAATAATCAGGCATCGCTCCCTGCCTAACTAATCTCAACTCAATCTCCTTAGCTAGCTCAATCACCGACTCGAGAGTAAGACCTGCTGTGGGCATACCAGCAAAAGCTGAACCCAAACCAGTCACATAGGTAGTAACAGCGAAATACTGATCTCGCATCAGATCCTCAGCATATCTACCCAGACGAAGGAACTCTCGGGTATACTCCTCTACTGATCGATCTCCACGAGAAATACTGGTCAGACGAAGACGATAGCTCAAACGAAGAGGCTCTGGACAAAATCTCCTCATGAATCGCTCTCGAAACTGAGCCCATGTCATCGTCATCATATAAGGCTGGATCATCTGAATAAACCAATCCAAAGCTGGTCCCTCGACAGACAACTCAACGATCATGATCCTCTGGTACTCGGTATGAGCAGTCCGAGTCCTAGTCTCAATCGCATGCAGAAAATCTAAAGGATCAGAAGTCCCATCAAAAGCAATCCTGCCAACTCTGGCATAGAACAAAGCTGCCTCAGGGTCAGACATACCCTGCTGATAGGCAGGCTGAACAGGCTGAACAACTGGAGGAACAGGAATATCAAACTCAGGCTCAACAGGCTCCTCGTCCTGTAACTCTCTCTGCCTACGGCGACCTGCCGCTCCTCGAGGTCTACCTCTGCCACGACCTCTACGTCTAACTGGCTGCTCAGGAGGTAAAACCTCGTCCTGAAAAGACTCATCATCCTCGGCCTCAACGACCGGTGGAGCGACACGCGCTCGCCTCCTCATTCTGAAAAGACAAACGGAAAGATTCAGACAAAACAGACAACGGAGGAATAACGCTGAAAACTACAGCAAGGAATACTCATCAAGACATACTCGAACCTAATACACTGCAGTAGTCCAACAGAAAACACAACTTAAAAACTAGGGCCACAACTCACAAAACTAAGCCCTGACACAGAACTCCACTCTGAAACGAACTTCGCTCTGATACCAACTTTGTCACGACCCAAAACAGGGGCCATGACCGGCGCTAGGGAACGGGAATTCTTTCGAATCCGGAACCCGTAGCAAGCCTAAAAATAAAATAAATATGCAATAATAACCATAAAAATATAATATGCAGCGGAAAATAAAATCATAAATATTACAATATCATCCATAACAACTGGATATAATTCAAAACTCATCACATCACATATATAATCTCATAAGTATAATCTTTATACAAATCCAGTTTTAACATAATACATCTCTTTAAAATAAAGTACATAAAATCCAATACTGTAATTTACAGCTACTGCAGTGTCTAGATAAAATAAATAAGACTCAAGTAGACAATTTACATAAAGAAGCCGGGGCGGAAGAAATCCGGCGTATCGACCTGCTACTGAGGTCTGAGGAAGTTGACTCTCCTGAAAAATAGTCAACGGAGGGGAGTCAGACCTCACTGAGTGAATTACTATAGTATATATACATACACTCTAAGTGATAATGCATACAGTCAACAGTATATGAGTAATATGTATATATACAGGCAAGTTCATACAGATGCAGAAAAATCATTTTATATATTTTGTCTGAAAATCAACTTTTATGAAGGATCACATAGAACCCTAGAATATCGCAACCTCAGAAAAATAGTGTTAAACAACACTCTAGCCATACAGGCTCACTAATTCCAAATATATCCACTTAATCCATATGGACAGTAGACTGGCCCCCGAGACACTAAGTCAACCGAGCTCCAGCAGTCTGACTGCCAGTGTGATTGGCCCCGAGACACTTGGTCAACCGAGCTCCAGCAATCACACCCACAAACCACATCTCACATATCAATAATCATAATCAAATCGATATCCACAAATAGTCAGTAATAAAGCCTAAATACTATAGGCGTACCGGTACGTACTCGGTCCTAGTGCTGCCCACTAGGTAGCACGTTCTATTGATATCCTTCAGTAATAAATAATAAAACATTCATTCACAAATACATGATGCATGAATTTAAATAAATCAACAATATAAACCATATATATACCGAAAATATACCAAACATAAATCAGGTATATTTTGAGTATATATACGTCAAATAAATCCAATCAAATCATGAATTAAACTAAAAATATATTTAAAAACATTTTAAATATATTTTATTAATAAAACATGTATATAATTTATTATATACCAAAAATATACCAAAAATATACTTGAATATAAATCATGTTATTTATGCATAATTAGTCAAAATAAAACATGCATTTTCTAAATCATGCATCCTAAGCATATATATATAATATAGTAACTCACCTAATGCGCTCCACGAGACAGGTCCGACGGGCCTGGTCCACTAACCCTCGGTCTCGGCGCAACTAAACAAGAAATAATTACTCGACATCAGAATAACCCTAACAGAAATCCTAGAATTAAATCTAGAGTATTCAACACAGAATCGAAAATTAGGGTTCGACTGGATATCACGTTTTAACGAGAATTCTACCGGAAATCCGGCAGAACCTCCCCTGTAAAACGGACATCTCTCTACTCAAAAGAGTAGAGCCGACCCTGCAAAGAAAATACACTTCAAAAATAACACCATAAACAATCACAACCCCTCGATCGGACTCCAGACTACAATCTGTCGACCGGGGTCCACAAACACAGAATATATATTCAAATATACCAAAAATATCCTTAAATCATAAAAATACATTTTATAAATAAAAATTACATAATTGACCTTGAAACACTATAAAAATCGATTAAAACTCATTTTATTTGAAAAACCGGTTATTATATATATAATTGAAAATAATTCACGGAAAATAGTTTTAATTAGTTAAAAATACCAAATATTTTGTAGAAATCATTTTAATACCTTAAATAAATATTAAAACCAATTAAATTACATTTTTAGACAATTTAGGGTAAAATTACCAAAATACCCCTATATATATATATATACCTAAATTACTTCAAAAATTCACTAAAATCATACAATTATCCAAAATTAATTTTCTCAACATATTATCAATAATATCATAATTAAACTCAATTAACCAATTAAATTCAATTTAAAACACAATTTAACTTAATTTTACAAAATCACATAAACTTCAATAATTAAAAATAAATACTTAGAAATTCATAAAAATTCCAAATAAATTCCTATAATTCATTTCAACACCTAATTCAACCATAAACTCCAATTTCATAATTTAAATAATTAAATTCCGAAAATTCGAAAATAATATAAAATATTCAAAAATACCCAAAAATCCAAACAATCTCCAAAAATTCTACAAAATCACATGAAGATTAAACTACCAGGAACAACATTTGTGAAGGAAGTTTCATGAATCATCCAAATTGAAGCTCAAAAAAATCGAAAACCAAAAGTGGCGAAATATTCAACTCCAAAACCTAAGCAATTCTAGACCATTTTAGCTCAAACAAAAGCTAGAATAACACTCACCCGGAGCTCAAGGAGAAGATAGAGACCGGCGGTGTCGAAAACGGTGGCCGGAGGAGGGAGAAACCATGTGAGGAAGATTGGGTGGTCCGGCGCCTACCTACGGGAAGAAGAAGAAGAAGAAGAAGAAAAAGAAAAAGAAAGAAAAGGAAAGAGAAAAGAAAAGAAAAGAAAGAAAAAGGGAAAAGAAAAAGAAAAAAAAAAAGAAAAAAGAAAAAAAAATAAATTTTAATAATTTAATAATAAATAAAATAATCAAATAATAATAAATAAATAATAAAATATTAGGGTAATAATAAACCCTAATTAAATAATATACACACACAAGCTTTATTAATTAATTTAAAAATATGTATGAGTTCATGCAAGCCCGTAAATACATTTAAAATAATTAATAATACATTGTTTACGTGAAAATTTCCCCGAAAATGAAAGTCCCGGGAAAATTTTACGTAAAATACTGAAAATAATAGACAGTAATTAAAATAGGTTTAAAATACATATTAACTCATAAAAATATCATATAAAATACAAAAATCACTGACACTGCATAATCCCGGTACAGTGTAAAAATATTTTTAAAATTACGGGATATTACATCCACAGAAGATTGAGGCAGTGTCTGAGTGGCCTAGACCGACTTCTGTTACTGAGATTCGTAGTTTTCTCTGGGTTTAGCTGGGTATTATAGGCGGTTGTGTAGATTTTTCTAAAATTGCAGCCCTTATGACTCGCTTGACTCAGAAGAATGTTAGATTGAGTGGTCAGAAGCTTGTGAGAATATTTTTCAATTGTTGAAGGAGAAATTACCCACAGCTCCAGTGCTAGCTTTGCCTAATAGTGTGAATAAGTTCACAGTTTATTGTGATGCCTTTAGAGTTGGCCTTGGTTGTGTGTTGATGTAGAATGGTAGGGCGATAGCCTATGCTTCGAGGAAGTTGAAGAAGCATGAGCAGAACTATCCTACACATGACCTAGAAATGGCTGCAGTGATCTTTGCTCTGAAGATTTGAGACATTATTTGTACGGGGTGACTTGTGAGATTTTTTACTGATCACAAGAGCCTTAAGTACATTTTCCAGTAGAGAGATCTGAATCTTAGGCAGAGAAGATGGTTGGAATTGTTGAAAGATTATGACTATGAGATTTTATATAATCCGAGCAAAGCTAATGTAGTAGCAGATGCCTTGAGTAGAAAGTCCTTAGGTAGTCTTGCTTATGTAAGTGTTGAGAGGAGACTGTTGATTTAGGAGTTACCTATTATTTCAAAATTTACATAATAATAATAATTTAAAAAAATTAAAAAAAAATTATCAAAAATTATTTTATCACTACTAAAATTACTAACATAATATACTAACACTAATTTACTCAAATATTCAACCAAAAATAATTAATTAATCACATTAACAAATATATATAAAAACTTAAAATACCCAATTAAATATACAAAAATTCCATAAAATCAATTTAATTAATCTAAATCAATCTTTATATACTCTTAACCAAAATTAACCCCAATTAATTTAGATCCACAAATATATGTATATATCAACCCAAAATTAAGCAAATAATTAAAATAAATTCTGGGTAATTAGTAACTAAAATCAACTACCTAACTTCCAAGATCAACCAAAATCTACTACCCTTAACCCATCAACTCACCAAAAACAGAGTCAAGGGTAGAAGGAAGGCTGCTGTTGCACGACTTCAACAGCTCCAGATGGCTTCCTTCAACAGTTGCCAACGTCCAGAAGAAGAGGGAGGTGTTGGTGGTTGTCCGGTGGTGAGGTGTGGTGGTCTGGTGGTGGGGTGTGGTGCTGCCTAGCGTGACGAAGGAGCAGGAACAATGACAGGGAAGAAGAAGAAGATGGCGGGCAGAGAGAAAAAGAAAAAAAGAGAAAAAAAATTGTAGGGGAAGGGAAGAAAATTAATGCTGACCGTTTATGGAGATTTTTTACCAACTTTTTGGTCTAAAAAAATTATATATATATATATATATATATATATATATATATATATATATATATATATATATATATATATATATATATATATATATATATATATATATAAAACAATAATAATAATTCTAGCACTAGGTTAAATAATACTATAAATAATAGTAATAAACAATATTAATGCTATATATAAAATATTAGGACAATTAAAATAATAAGGTATGTGCATAAATTAAAATGATGTAAAAATAATAATATCAATAGCTCTCGAATAAATATTTAAATTTGAAACTAGATATACCAATTCAATAAAATAATAATAATATAACATAGAAATGATCAATAATACTGAAATTCTCAATATTTAATTATATGAAATAATTTTAAAAAAATATTCGGGTTATTACATAAAATATTGTGTAAATAGTAGTATTATTATAATTTTTTTTAATCTTAGTATTAACTTGTTTGTTTATTTTTAAAATTTAAAATTATTTAAATATGTATATAATAATTTAAAATATTAGAAATTAAAATAAGTAAATTTATTCTTTACAGGTGAAAAAATTTATTTATATTTTTACTAGTGAAAAAATTTTAAAAGTGGTATAAGTATTAAAATGTAAAAAATGGTATGAATATTAAAAATATAAAACTTTAGGGACCAAAAGAAAATAATTTGTATTAAAATATTAACATAAGAAATTAAAACTTCAAGTGAATTTTAGGGACCTAAATATATAAAATGAAACTTTAGAGATTTAAAACTAAAAACCCGATAAGTTTAGGGGTTTTAGAATGGGTTTTGCTTGCAACTATATAACCTTTTTTGTCCACTCGGTTAATGCCATGTAAATAGCTTTAATAGTACATTAAGAAACTACAGGCTATATAGTTGCTTTCGATCGTAGATATTATTGCTTTCCAAACTATTATATTTTATTTTTCTTTATGCTAATGTTATACAAATTGTTCCAATTTTAGAGAAATTTATTTCTCTCATCATCAAATATGCTCAATGTCATACGAGAAAAATTTTAAAAATTAAAATTAATTTAAAAATATGATTTTATTTTTTAAAATTATAATTATCACAATAATTTAATATTTGTCAAAAATACTTTTTAAATAGAATATTATGGGTTCTATCCTTTTCTAAAACCTATATGGATTAATTATTTTTCTTTTGAATGTTGCCTTCCTTATAATAAATATTATTATTAAATAAAAATTAATAAGTTCGTATGCATTAAGTTTCAATGAATTACATATATCCCATATAATTTTAAAATGAAAATAATTTATTTTGGTAGTTAACTATTTTGAAGTTGAAGCATCTATCATGAAAGTATAAATCTATAAAATTGAAAAAAAAATATATATATATATAAGTAACTTTATTATCTTTAAACTGTCACACATACTAGATTAATTGTATCATGAATTTTGATATTATGATACTTAAATTGATATTCTTAATTATGATATAAACTTATATGCTAAATATATTATAAGTTACTATTATTTTTATTAAATTTATAAGATAATTCAATTGATCAAATAAAAGGATAATATTAATAAGGTATAAAGAGAAAAATCAAATATAAAAAAATTACTGTTAAACAATAAAAAAAAGGCTATAATGTTATTCATTCTAAATATAATTTTGGATAAACATAAAATATCTTATAATTGTTTCTTGCATGAAGATAAGTTTTTCTTGAATAATTCTAACACAATTACCTTTTTTGATATGTTATTGTAGGTATGTAGTATTAGTGATGCAGTATCATCATGATACTGTAAAATTCCCCCTATTGTGCCACCGCTAAGAGTAAATCAATCTTCATAAACATGGACCAAATTTAACTTGTTTGATTTTAATGTGTTATTCATTATCATCATTCTTTGAGATGTGACATATATCCAATTTTCAATATAACATATCCAAAACAATAAAAATAAAATAATTAGTAAAAATTCCATTTTTTTATAATGATAGTTAAATATTTTTTGAGCTAGTTGAAGTGATTGATTCCCCATTTTAATAATGCCATTGGAAAAAAAATTCTCTTAACAATGCCATTATAGATAAAATTTCCAAAAACTGTACAAATAGTTAGTAATGAAGGTTGAAGAGGCAACATCCCACATTATTTTGTTGAAAAACTATTAAAGTGTTTATAAGTCCAACTTTGGTAGACTTTAATAAGAGCAACAAGAGCTCCATGGGCCTACTATTGATTTACATTAATATATAAAATATATATATTAAGTACATTTTTTTCTCTGCATATATATATATGTTATATATATACACTTCCTACATGCTAATATATATATATATATATATATATATATATATATATATATATATATATATATATATATATATACTTCCTATATACAGTTCAATTATTAACTTACAATTAGAATGCGCCCCTTTACACAATCGCGCTTGACCCTGACTAGTCGACTCGACTGGAGGCGAGACTAAAGAGAAGAAATAAAAACAGAATTAAAAATGGAATTCCTACAAATTCTAGATTTTTAAGGAAAGACTCGATTAAAAAATACGACTTTACTAAAATAAACCCGATGTCACGTTTTACGAGAAATCTACTGAAAATTCAGTAGAGTTTCATCTGTAAAATGGATATCTCTCTATCGAAGTAGAGTTGACTCTACAAGAAAACACACTTCAAAAACACAGGTAGTCACCACTTCCGGTTGGAACCCCGAACTACACAAATTTTCAACCGAGGTTCACATTTCACAATAAAATAAATATTAAATAATAATATAATAAAATCATTAAAAATCCATAATCATCAATAATAAACTACAATATAATATTCAAACATCAAAACACTAAATATAATTATTTCCACAATAATTAATAAAATCTCAATTATTTATATAATATTAATAAAATCCCAATTTTACAAATGTTCAGTATAAAATAATAAAATTCACAATTAATTACACAAATAGTCTAAATATATAATAAAAATAATTAAAAACCCATTTAATCACAAAAATAGTAAATATTATTATTATTATTTGAATATAATTTTAAAAATTAGTATTAATTAGTTAAAAATAGTAAATAATTCGTAAAAATTATTTTAATACCAATTATTATTCCAAAATTATTTAAAACATATAATTTAAGTATATTTTCAATAAAAACACACCATTAACCTATAACTCCAATATTCACATAATACTAAAAATATTCCCAAAAATTATATAAAATTACCAAAAATTAGTTTATCAATTTTAAAATTACTAACTTAAATTAATAACACTAATTAACCAAAATTTCCATTCAAAATAATTAAATAACATAATTATCAAAAATCCATTTTTAATATTAAAATATTCAAAAATATCCATTATCCAAAATAATTCAAAAAATAAACAAAAAATATATTTGAGAAGATTAAGCTATACTAATCAACATTATCAAAGCAAAAATACATGAATCAAACATAATAATTCAAAAAAAATTTCAAAACCCTAAAACACATGAACTACAATTTGATATAACTCACAAATGAGTGGATTTAAGCTTGAACCAAGCTTGGATTAAGCTTCAACAGTCCAAGAGTTGTCGAACAAGATTGGAACGGAGGGCTGAGGTGGCCGAAAACTTTGTCGGCGCTCATGGAGGTCACTCTCGATTTCTTGCATTTCTGGCACGCTCTAATGGCTTCCCGATGAGCTAAAGGTGGCGGAGAGGAAGGGGAGGAAGAAGGAAGGTGATGGTGGTGAGTGGTGGCGCAATGGCGGCTCCGGCGTGGGTGTGGTGGTGCTACACAGTGACGGTGAGGAAAGGAAGAAAATGGGAAGAAAAGAAAAAAGAAAAAAGAAAAAAGAAAGAGAGGAGAAGGAAAGAATGGCCCATTTTATTTGTCCTGATTCTCTTATATATATATATATATATATATACACACACACACACATGCACATGAATAATATTAAATAATAACCAATATAAAATAACATTAACAATAATCATAATAACACCAATAAAATAATAACAATAATCTTATTAAAAATAAGAGTAATAACAATAACTTTAATATTTTAAATAGTAAAACTTCCAAAATAAATTATTTTACGTAAATAAAATATTTTGAATGAAATAAATAAATAATATACACAAATAATGATAATCTATATAAAATTTAGAATTTTATTAACACTGCATATATAATAATAATTTTTATATTATTTAAAATATCATGTTATAGCAAATGTAATACAATTACAATTATTAGAATATTAATATTTTTATAATGTTGAATCAAAATGTTATTCAAAGTATTAGAATGCTTATAAGAATTTCACACCAAAAAAAATTAAACAATGTTATCCTTAATGAATCAAGTATGAAAGGGTGAGCCAGTCAATCAGTTCAAGTTCTTGATCATTCACCTGATCCTGTATTTGTTTTCACCTACCTCGAGGATGTGCTCCTAGCTCACATAAGCAATGGGTGTTACAAAACATTTTCTCTACAATAATGAGTTGACCATACCCTTCTTTGAATCATATGAGCACCTCCACTGTTATCCCTCATGGCGCTTACAACTTTATTTTAATAACCCATAATTAATTATAGGGAAAGTACAAAAAAATTCTTGTGGTTTAGCGCATTTAGCATGACAGGTCTACCTTTTTTTTTTTTTGGCACTGAGGTGACCTATGATGCCTCACTATTAGCACTTTAGTGATAAATTCTGTAACACAGTTAAGTAATTCTATGTGGCATATAACGTGGCATCACATGGCAAATGATGTGAATGAGGGGATGACATGGGACGCACGTGACAAATGATGTGGCACCACATTATCTACCACGCAGGTTTACTTAATGACATCATTGTCATTGAAGTGCTAACAATGATGTACCATAGGTGACCTAGTGCAAAAAAGAAAAACCACAGGGTACTTTTTTGTATATATATTAATCGAACATAATTAATCAAAATTCAATTGATTTTGTATATAATGAGTATAGTGTATCGAACTCTATTGATCAAAGAAAGTAGTAACTCTATTGATCAAAGAAAGTAGTAGTGACTGCATGAGGTTTAAATCAAATGATTTAGGCTGAGGTCTTTGGACCTCAGCCTAAATTAATTAGTTAAAACTGAAATTTCCATTTCTTTAATTAATTAGTTCAAACTGAAATTTCCATTTCTTCATTTGCCTTGCGAATGAGGTTTAGACGGAGGTCCTTGAAACTTAGTAATTGAACTAATTAACTAAAACTCTTTGAAAGGTCTTCAGACTTCAGCCTAAACTATTTGATTTAAATCTCATTGGTAGACACTACTACTGCTCTTAATCAATAGAGTTGAATGCAATTATACTGTATATTAGTATGAAAATATGATTAATATTAAATTGATTTAGATCTATATGATGATCGATGACATGAATTAAATTTAGGGAAAAGTACAAAAAAGTATCTTGTTGTTTAGCACATTTAGCAAGATGGGTCTATGATTTTTTTTTTATACTTAGGTGACTTATAGTATCTCGCTATTATCACTTTAGTAACAAATTATATAACACCATTAAGTAATCCTATGTGGCAGATAACATCACACACACGTAGCAAATTACGTAGGGCCATGTCATATACCATGTAGAATTACTTAATGACATCACTAATTTGTCATTGAAGTGCTAACAATGTTGTACTACAAGTCACCTAGGTGCAAAAAAGAAAAACCATAAGACACTTTTTTGTTTCTATATTAATTGAATATAATTAGTCAAAATTCAATTGATTTTGTATACTAATGATCTAAACCAAAATAATAATTTATTGTATTTTTGAATAATCTTTCTTTTTAGATTTTAATAAAAATAATAAAATATATCAAATTATATTTAAATAATGTCATTAGTCATCATATAGATCTAAATCAATTTAATATTAATTATACAATATTTTTCATATTAATATGGAGTGTAGTTGCATCCAACTCTATTGATTAAAAGAAGTAGTAGTAGCTTCTAATGAGATTTAGATCAAATAGTTTAGGCTTAAGTATTAAGACCTTTCGAAGAGTTATAGTTAATTAGTTCAATTATTAAAGTTCAAGGACCCCAATCTAAAGCTCATTTGCAAGGCAAATGAAGAAATGGAAATTTCATTTTAAACTAATTAATTGAAGCTCTTCATTCAAAAGGTCCTAAGACCTCAACCTAAATCATTTGATTTAAACCTCATGCAGTCACTACTACTTCCTTTGATCAATAGAGTTTGATACACTATACTCATTATATATAAAATCAATTGAATTTTGATTAATTATGTTCAATTAATATATGTACAAAAACGTACCCCATGGTTTTTCTTTTTTTCACTAGGTGACTTGTGGTACACTATCGTTAGCACTTCAATGATAAATTAGTGATGTCATTAAGTAATCATACATGGTAGATGACATGGCGCCACATCATCTACCACGTGCGTGCCATATAATCACCTCGCACACATCATTTGCCACGTGCATGCCACATAACCACCTCATACACATCATTTGCCACGTGATGCCATGTAATCTGCCATATAGGATTACTTAATGGTGTTACACAACTTGTCACTAAAGTGCTAACAGTGAGGTACCATAGGTTACCTAAGTGCAAAAAAATAATAAAAATAAAAATAAAACCATAGAACTGTCATGTTAAAAGCGTTAAACCACAAGGTAATTTTTTTGTACTTTCCCCTTAAATATACTTTGTTATATATATATATTTTTTATTAAAATTTAAAAAGTAAGATTATTTAAAAATGTAATAAATTATTATTTTTGTTTAGATCATTAGTATACAAAATCAATTGAATTTTGACTAATTATATTCGATTAATATATGTACAAAAAGTGCCATATAGTTTTTCTTTTTTGCACTAGGCGACTTGTAGTACACCATCGTTAGCATTTTAATGACAAATTAGTGATGTCATTAAGTAATTCTAAGTGGCAGATGGTATGGCACCACATCAGTAGCCTCATGTGTGCCATGTCATCCCCTCATAAACGTCATCTACCCAATGGTGCCATGTCATATGCCATATATGATTACTTAATGTTGTTACAAAATTTATCAATAAAATGATAATAGTGAGGTACCATAGGTTACCTAAGCGTCAAAAAAAAATGACAGACTCGTCATACTAAAAGTGCTAAACCACAAGGTACTTTTGTACTTTCCTTTTAATTATATATAGATATATTGTTGTTGTTGGGTGATTAATTTATTTAGTTGCTGACAATTATTTAGACAATAAAATGGAATCAGTATGTAGATATTTTACAGAAAATGTAGGGACGATAGTGGTAATTTTCTAGTGCTTCTTTAGTTATATAGCTGACAGTGGCAACTACGAAAATAACAATAAAGTCCTTGAACTCCCCCATTTAACATTATAGCACTTGTAACCTTTCTCTTCTTTGTTCACTGGCCAAACGACCTTCATTCACCATAAAATTGAAACCATAGATACTTCTCAACATCCTCTACACATTAGTGGTCTTTGTCTTGTAAATAATGGTGTCGAAATTTTTAGATTTCATTATGAAAATTTTGCCATTTCTTGTTATAGCTGGAGCACCTCCATCACTGTTGTTCTATAATAACCACCATGAGTAGCTTCTTTTTCATCCTCTCAGGAGTCCATAGGCACCAGCCTCGTATCCGATCTCTGCTGTTTCAATTTTCTTCGAATTTATTTGATAATTTTCTATTTAATGTCTGATCTCTTAATGCAATTGTTGTTTAGTGTGTTTGAGGCTATATTTGAGTTCTATAAAGTTCTATGAATGTGTTGGTGTAATTGGTTTGGTTGAGTGACATTTTCTAATGATAAAATTCGGCAGATCCCTCTCGAATTCCGATAGGGAATAGTGACCAACCCAAAAAATTTTGATTTTATTTTTAATAAATATTATAAATTATAGGAATTAATTTTCATAACTAGAGTTAGGTCTAATTTCTTACGGATAATGAGATAAAAATTCTAGATTAGTTTTGGTGGAAATTATTCTATTTCCATTTAAATCAATTTAGATCATCGAAAATATTCCGTTTAGCCTCAAAATGGATGTTTTATAGCGTTTGTCAATTTATTTTGATGATTCCTTAATTTTTATAAATTTTCTAGAATTTTCAGGAATTATTAGAAATTTATTTTCTATGAAATTCTTTAATAGAAATTCTTTAATAGATATTCTTGTTATAGAGAGTTTCAGAGTGGGAGCCGCAAAGCTTAGGCAGTCGGGGACATGTCGACTAGTGCATAATGCTAGTTACTACCTAGGACTATATTGTATTACATGAATCCAAATGTGATATAGCTAATTAAGACATTAATTGGATACTCTAATCACCTGCTAATGCTCATTTTCATCTTGTAGAATCATCTTAACCACTTGGCTCATGCAAGGTCTGTCGTCTTTGCACTCCTCCACGCACTTGAGTGCTACTTCGATGAGTATTTCCATTTTCTTTTCATCATAGTCCATTCCTAGGATTGGATATGTTATCTCTTTTAGCCAACACCTTGCTGAAGCTCCATTTCTCTTATCCTTCACCCATTTGGCCAACATTTTGTACTCCGTCTCTTTGTTTCCATCGCAAGCATGGCCACCTTGTGATGGGCTCTTTCCAGTGATCATTTCCAACACAACCATTCCATAGCTGTAGACATCTACTTTTGAGGTGATGGGCAGATTGAAAATCCACTCAGGAGCCATGTATCCTCTTGTTCCTCTCATTCTTGAGAATCCAGAATCAGGATGATCGCCTCTGCTTATTAGCCTGGATAGGCCAAAATCCGAGACTTTTGGCATGTAATTACCATCCAAGAGTATGTTTGCTGGCTTTACATCACAGTGCAGTACCCACTCCAAGCATTCTTCATGCAAGTAAGCTAGGCCTTTAGCAGTACCTACTGCAATTTGAAACCTCTCATTCCAATCCAGTGATGGCGAAGATAGGTTTTCAGCCAATGAACCGTTCTCCATGTACTCGTAGACCAAAAGCCTGTGCTTTCCTTCTGCGCAATATCCCCACATGTCTATCAAGTTCATATGATTAAGCTTCCCAACAGTGCATACTTCTGCTAGAAACTCGGCTTCTCCTTGGTCAGCATCATTTAGCCGCTTGATTGCTGTAACTCGCTGATCATCTAATATGCCTTCATAGACGATTCCAGCAGCTCCTCGTCCAATTTCTTTGCTGAAATTCCCGGTTGCTTTCTTTAGCTCAGTGTAGCTGAATCTTTTAAAACCGGTAGTAGCAAGAAAGTAGTTTTTGGTAGTTGCATCTCTCTTCTGCTGGCTTTTAATCAAGAAAAGCCCCACAACAACTATAGCAAGAATCTCCATTGCTCCAACAGCAGTGACAAAACGAAGCAAGAACTTCTGGGTCCAACTTTCATGAGATTCAACGTAATTTCTGTCTAGCTGCTTGACAGCTTCAACAGAACAATCTAGCATGAACTCTGTAGCTGAAAAGTTGTTGGAACGACTAGTTTTTGGGACCTTCAAATGAAAATCTCCTGGAAAATTTGGCGAACGGTAACCATTTCGCAATTGTGTCTTGGGAAAGCAATAAGGAATATTATCAGGGTGGTTCTGGTAGGTGAATTTGTGTTCAAACCCTTTGCAATCATATCTTTCCAAGCACCGTTTCTTGCACTCATCAAGAGTGCAATTGATGTAGAAGCCAAAATCATAACCGTACATTTCAACTTGAGGGAATATATCGAAATCGAAAGTAGAATCATTTTCAGCACTAGAAGCATTAACTTCTCCTTCACAACCTGAAAACCAGTCAGTCTGATCTTTCATTTTATATCCAGGAAGACACGAACACTTCCTACCCGAGCTAGGAATATAAACACAAATGCTATAAGGCCCGCAGGTTCCATGAATTCTGCATAATTCTGAAAAGGCCTGCCACGAAACTGTCCAAGGTTCCGTCACGTTTTTGCGGCTGTACAATCGTAAATTACCATCAAAATCAAGAGTCAATCTTCGCTGAAGTGACAAGCCGTAATCAGCAGAGCAGAACGTGAAATTATCTGATGAAGAAAAATTTCCAAATGAATCTAGTACAGCAGTTCTACTGCTATTGTACGTGGTTCTCGCAGCTTCTCGGGGTAGAAGCCAATGGTCTGGCCAGAAAGAACTTGAAACTTCAGGACCATCATAAATCAGACGAAGAACATTATCCTCATCGAAAGTGAACTTGTAGAAACCAGAAGAAAAGTTTTTCGAGCTTCTTGAAGAAACAAGGAGTGTGTCTTTAGTAAGTGGTTGGTGAGGAAGAAGAGTATCAGTAGGAGAATCAAAGCTCTGCCATAGAATAGTACCCTCTTTTGTAGCAATCAGAACAAGACTACCATTATCATGTAGTTGCAGAGATGTTGAAGGTGACAGGGTGTTGGTATCCCAAACAATTTTGGATTCGTCAGCATCAGTCAAGATAAGATTGCCAGTTTTAAGAAGAGATATCTTCGAGCTTCTTCCATTAACGGGTACGTCCCGGTTCGCCATCCATGCTACTGTGCAACTGTTGAAGCAAGAAGGGTCATTGAACCATATCGCGAAGCAGTAAGCATTATCTCCAACTGGGTAAAAGCCGGCAGCAAAAGTAGCATCAGGTGAAATTAAAAAATGGTCTGGATTCTCAACAGAGATAGATGATCCTGAGTAAAGTGTGGGAGATGAAAATGAAGGAGATATGATAATAGAGAAAATAAGAAACAACAAAGGTGTAGACATTTGGAAATGGAAGCTGAGAGAAAGAAGAATCTTGCATGAGCACCCTAGCTTCTCTTGCATTTATATGTACACTCATAGACGAATAACTCCATGTCGAGATCCACTTAATAAATGCATGAGAAGTTTGATAACAACTTACATTTACCTCCTTAAATTTAACCTAATTAATATTTACCTCTCTTTATTTAAATGTAGAATTTTTACCTCTCTAAACTTTTATTCTGTTAATATTTGAGACTATTAGTAGTTTACAATTAATTATAGTTTTTTTTACTATTTGAAAGGACATTTTTATCTTTTTAATAACCCTTAACAGAAAAAATTATCTAACTCTAATGGAAAATATTAAATATTAACAGAATAAAAATTGAGGAGATAAAAATTTAATTTTGAAACAAAAGGGACATATATATAAATTAGGTCAAATCTCATAAAAGAAAATATAATTTGCTCAAAGTTTTATCTGCATTTTAATATATACATTGTAATGAATAGTTGAATGATACTTATATTTAAGTACTTAAAAATTACTAAGTTAATTAATATTAATAAATATTCTTAATTATTCAATAATATAGTATATATGTGAATACATACTAAATATGGATAAAAAATTTTCATAAATACATATATTTTTTAAGCTTATGTTAGTATTGTCAACTATAAGTTGGTAGGAACGAAAGCCTCCTCTACTAGAACAAAATGAGCAGGGGCGGAGCGTTGAATAGACATGTGAGGGCCATTGCCCTCCCAAAAATTTAAAATTTCTTTATATATATTATATAATTAAAATTATGATGATAAAAATTTTCATGTATTCTTAATATTTGCCCCCCCTCCCCTGCTCTATAATAAAATATTCAAGTCAATGTAGATATGCTCCAATGTTAATATGAGATGTGGGTAATTAACTTTTATTTAATTATTTACTTGACTTTCATTTATCTTAAGTTAACAAGTATGTAAGACTAAAACTTCTAATTAACAAGTCTTTTAAGCTACCAAAACTACCCTTTTAGCTTACCCACTATGTTTCCAACAAAGAAAACAAAACAAAAGTGTCTTTTTCAAAACTTTCTTCACCTGTTCATAGAATAATCGAACAAGTTAACAAAAGTGGAGGGCTCTTCTAGCAGTGGTAGAGCTTAACTCCAATTTTTCGAGGGGCCAAATTAACTCTGATTTTTTTGTGGTCCCATTTTCAAATAGACTTTCTTATTTCATCTCTTTGGTTAACATTAAACTCCCAAATTTGAGTACGTAATCCTGGATCACATTATAAGAAACCGATATCAATTTGTTTAGTTTCCACTCTTTCAAACTTAAAAAGATGTTTTTCATGTTCGGTTCTTTCTTGTTGAAATCTCAATTGATTCTCATTTTCATTTGAAGAATCATGAAATTAGGGTTGAAGGTGAAGGTGCTAACCTTTTAGGATCATCAACATTCTTTCTTCAATCAATAGTTTTTGGCTAAACCATGATAAAACCTAAAACATTTAACAAATTATAAGAATAGCACTTGCCCTCAAAGTAGAATAGAATTTAAATAAAATAATTATAATAATAGTAACAAGGAAAAAATAAGATGAATTCCAAGTTGAAATAGATCAAAATCAGTAAAAAGAATTCAATTATGTAACCTTTCTCTAATTAAATAAACAAACAATTAACAATTAACAAATAATTAAATTCAATTAACTAACAAAATTAACAAAAACAATGGCTTTAATTTGAACTTACCTCAAATAACAAGATAAATTGAAGAAAGAATTCATCTTCTTCAATTTATATTCAAGATAAAACTATTGATTCATTTTTCAAGATAAAGAATATTGGTGATCCTAAAAGGTTAGCACCTTCACCTTCAACCTTAAATCATGATTCTTCAAATGAAAATAAGAATCCATTGAGATTTTAATAAGAAAGGACTGAAAATAAAGAGCATCTTTTTAAGTTTTAAAAAGTGAAAAATAAATAAATTGATATTAATTCCTTAAAATGTGATCAGGATTACGTATTCAAATTTGAGAGTTTCATGTTAACCAAAGAGATAGAAATAAGAAAAGTCTATTTGAAAATGAGACCCCAAAAAAGCAGAATTAATTTAGCCCCTTGAAAAATTGGAGTTAAGCTCCGCCACTGAAAATGAACTCGATCGACTGCGACCATGACTATTACGTGTATGAATAAAAGGTGGAAAGGAATAATTCAGTTAGCATATTAATTTCCGAAGAAGCAAAATGAAGGTGAAAATGGTCCAATGAAATCGTAGGCGGACTGGACAGTTTCAACCAAATAATTTGGCTCTGTAACAGTACATTTTACTATTCATCTTAGACCGACTAAACAGTTTCAACCAACTTTATATATATATATATATACACATATATTTTACTGGCAACTTAGAGCGGAGAAAGTCTTAGATTTATTTTTTATTCTTATTATCTATGAACATAGGCACTAATTTTCAGTGTCGAATTAAAAAAAAAAAAAGAAAAAAAGAAAAAGTTCCCCTGTAGAGCAACGGTGCTCTCCTTTTGCGGCGGATAGAACCAAGTCTTTATAAAACTAAAAACTTGAGTAATTGACAACTTACGATAGAAAACTCCAAATGACATAAACAATTTTAAGATGCCCTAAACAACTTTGTGATTTAATAGATTGGAATTCGGTTTAGTTGTTTTCAGTTATCAGTTTTAATTAAATTAATGCTCACTCTTATGAATTACAAGCTTGTCTAACGCATGTCTGGAGTGGGCTAAATTGTTGGCCCTACACCTGCTTCTGAAACTCTGCAATTTTATTCAAACTTTTATGCATTCAAAGATCTGTCTTTAAATTTTATTTGATTTAGATAATTTGGGACGAAAAAGTTGACAAACATAGAGTTAATTTTGAATTTTTTGTTTTTAAATTGCATAATCATCAGTTTAGAAGTCAGACAATAATACGTTGCAAATAAATGAATAAAAGTCATGCTGCAAAAATAACACACCAAAAAAAAAAAAAACTGTAATTTTGTTTGATTTTGGTTATCCGACTAATATTAATTTAGTTTGATTTTTAAGTAAATCAACTATCATGCTCGCCCCATAGAAAAAACTTCCCATTTAGTGTGAACTGTAAAAGCTTCTGTAATCCACTGTCAATCTGGTAAAACCAAACGAAATTCTCTGATTTTCGTTTTTTTTTTTTTTTTTTTTTGAACAAAACGAAATTCTCTGATAAAACAACAAGAAATGGATTGACTATTACCCATGACTGCCGCCAATAAGAATTAAAGGCTACGAAGAATAATTGAATTAGCATATTAATTTCTGAAAAATATAGAACGCAAAATGAAAGTGAGAGTGGTCCAGTGATACATTAATTTCAAACAGGTCTAGAATTTCATTTATTGGATTTGAACTAAATCTCATACTATTTTTTTTTTTTTTTCTCTTTTGAACCAGTCATTGTGTCGTATGCCATGAGGACATACTGTCCAATTCTATGAGCACAGGGTCCCATTTGACCAGATCCCACCTATAAGAATTTAGTAAATTTTTCTTATTCTACTTTAAGTAGAGAATTTGGATAAAAACATAACTTTCGTATATTAATTATGTGGGGTTTCAAATAGCTGAAGTAGTAATATATATATATATATTTAATTTGAAAAAAATATGGTTCGAAACTGACTCTTTTTCATATATTAATTATGTGGGATTTCTAGTATGCCGCCCAAAATTGAAGTCTTAAAATTTATCGACCCGTTTCAATTTGTAAAATTTATCGACCTTTTGCAGGTATACATCTATAATTAGTTGTAGTTAAATAATTATTAATATATAGTAGAATATGGATAAAATAATATTCATTTAATCAATGATTTTACTAAAAGATATATTTTTTTATCAATCCCAACTTGATAAATTATTAATTTCCTGAATTTATAATATCTAATTGTACAAAATTTTCGAATATATATCTAATATTTAAATTAATAATCTTCCAATATTTTGATATATGATATATATAATTATTGTATTTTTCTAATAAAAGTATTATTTATTTTTTTTAAATATTTAAATAGATTTTTTACTTGATTAAATGTGTACAAGATGAAACAGTATAATATATTAATAATGTGCAAGATATTTAAAAATAATAAATTATTTATAAATTTTATCTATTAAAAAATAAATTTAATAAAAAGTATATATTTTATATTTTGCATTTAATATATAGTTATTTTCTATAGAAATATCTTATTAATTAAATGATTAAGTAGCATGTTTATTGATGTTAAAAATGTTAATTTATAGAGATTTTACTGTATTTCAATAAATATTAATAACATTAATGAGAAATTAAAGTTTGGTATCTATTAAAATCAAGAAAATGTTTCAAATTTCTTTTTAATAAGCTTCAGTTAAGTAGAGTTATCATTATTTTTAGAATAATTGACGTTTGAAATATATTAGAATCTTTATTGCTTTGATTTGTTAAAATAGAACTTTTTATTTCTAAAAGTAGTTACTGAAATTAAAATGTTAATATCAATAGCAAATGAATAAGTATCAAATAATAATTAAAAAGTTTTCCAAAAAAAAATGAAAAGCTTTATCTTTTAGAATTTCAAAATAAAGTATTATAATTGATTTTAATGTGTTTTGCATTTTTCTTTTTTTTACACTAGGAAGGGGAGGGAGGATTCCAACCGGTTCCCTTTTATATCTCACCCCATGGATGGGAAGGCACTGAGTCATCCCGTCCCTAAGCTGGGAGACTTATCCATTATCATTATTCTTTGAGATATAACTTTTCTTCATCGCTAGTACTCTCTTTAATTAAATTATGGTCAATTATATCTCAAACTTTGGTCTAAATTTCAATTATATCCTATTGTCAAAGCAATATTAATACAATCATTCAACTTTGTAAATTATATCGATTCTATCCTATTTTAATGTAAGGAACTGAATGTATTTTTAAAATTATTTTTAGATTCTTGTCAAATAAATTTATTTAATAAAATCTCTTTCTTTTATTTTTTTAAAATAAAATGTAAAAAAATATTTTCAAATATTAATCTTACTATTTTCAAAATAATATTAAAAATTAATTTTGAAATTTCTTAAATTATTTTATATATGAATGTGTTTATATTTTAATTTTTCTAAAAAAAATTTTGTCGACTTTTATTTGTATTTTAAATATTTTAATAAAGATTAAAACAGATACAAAAAATTATTTTTTAATAATACTTTTGTTAATAAGTGACTGAACCAGAAATTCGAGACTTGATGACTTGTTCCAAATGGTGAAAATTTAACCACGTTTGGTCCCATGCACGATGATATTAGCTTAGAGTCGCACTGCCATGGAAACTCACAACAAAATATGTTTCTGAAATAAATTATTCATATTGAAAATATCTTTATGAAAAAAGTAAAAAAAAAAAAATTATTAAAATTTTTATTATTTTTAATAGTAATAGTAAAACATTTTCTTTATATTTTTATTATTATTAATATTACAGCATATAATAATTGATTTATAAGTTGTGTTTTTAGTGTTGTTAGATTTTAATTTTTTTATTATTTAAAAAATATTGTTTTTATTATTAGAAAATAATTTTCAATCTTTAGAAAATAATTCAAAAAATAATTTTTTATTATTTATAATTTTTTATATTTATGTTCAATCTTTATTAGAAAATTTCTTAATAATATAATTGAAAGTTGAGAAATATGTTATAGAAAAAAATGAAGACTTTAATATATAAAATAATATAAAATTTTAATTTTATGAAAATATTTTAAAATTAATTTTTGAGGTAATTTTAAAAGTAAGAAGATTTATATTTGAAAATATTTTTTTATATTTTACCTTTTGTTAAAAATCAGAAAAAATATTTTAATAAATAAATTTATTTTATATGAATCTAAAAATAATTTTAAAAATACATTTATATCTCTAAATTAAAATAGGATAGAATTGATGTAATTTGTAAAGTTGAATAATTAAATTGATATAATTTTAAAAATAGGATATATTTAAAAATTAATTTAAAATTTGGAATAAATTTGATTATTTTCTCTTAAATTATATTTGACTTTAATGCGTTTGTCCTTTCATGATACACCGAATTTTTTGTCAAATTTGTTAAAAAAAAAAGTCAAATATATTGCAGTTTGACCATCAAAAATCATGGTGGGCACCCATGATGATGAACATGACTTTTGCAACTATGTAGCTTTTTTTGTCCACTTGGTTAATGCCATGCAAATAGTTTTAATAGTAGATAAAAAAAATTAAAATTAAAAAAAAAAACTACAGGCTATAGAGTTGCTTTCGATCTTAGATTTTAATGCTTTCCAAACCGTTAGATTTTATTATTTTTTTATGCTAATGTTATTTATACAAATTGTTCCAAATTTAGAGAAATTTTTTTCTCTCTCATCTTCGAATATGCTCAATGTCATACAAGAAAAAGTTAAAAAAATTAAAATTAATTTGAAATTATAATTTTATTTTTTAAATTATAATTATTACAACAATTAAATATCTGTCAAAGATACTTTTTAATTATATAGAATATTATGGATTGTATCCTTTTCTAAAACATACATGGATTAATTTTTTTTTCTTTTGAATGCTGCCTTCCTTATAATAAATACTATTATTAAATAAACATTAATAACTTCATATGCATTAAGTTTCAATGGATCATATATATCCTATTGTAAACACTTGATTCGGTTGGTCCGTATTAGAGGACGAATTAGGGTTGCTCAGTTTGACTGTCTCATTGTCAAGTCCAATGATGAGAATGTGAAACTTGGACATAAGGATGAAGCCTGAATCTCTAAGTGGAAAGTGGACTTGAAAACTCAAAGCTTGGAAAACTCAAAACCGAGCCCAACTATCCAAATTCGGCCCAAACCCGCTTGCCCCAGTGCAGGCCCGGGTCAAAGGGGCATCGCCTCAGTGTAATGAGGTGATCGCCTCCCCTATGGCAGCCCACTTGCAGCTACAATCATGGGAAGCTAAGGGATAAAAGAAAAAAGAGAGAGAAAAGGAAGGGAGGAGGAAAAAAGAAGAAAAAAGGAGAGCTCTAAAAACAAAAACAAAAACACAGAGTGAAAAATGAAAAGAAAAAAAAACATCCTTAAGAAAGGGAAGGAAGGTTGAAGCAAAGGAGTCCACTTTCTCCATAAGGGAAGAAGGAAGAAACTTGTGTCAAAGGTGGATACTACATCCTAGCAAGGATCTCAATCAAAACAGCTATGAGGGCCTCTCATTTTGGTATAAAATCTGCACTTTGAACTTGACATGTTCATCATTTTATGTGTTCTTACTTGTGTGTAACTGAGTCTTTAGCATATTTTAGGTTTATCTCTAATGTGTTTAGCTTGATATCTCACTTTATTGATGGATCTTTGAATACCTTTGCATGTAGTCATAGTATGATGAGTGTAGAGTGTGTATATGCATGTTTTGGTTACTTAGAGTAGAAGTCTGCATGTCTTGGGAGTCAGAGTCGGCCTGGTGGTTAGGCGATGCCTCTTTACAGAGGCGTCGCCTCATCTCAATGAGATGATCGCCTCATCAATGAGGCGATCACCCCATTGATAGGCCCTTAGGGAGCCTATCTTTTATGTGTTTGTTGCCTGTTTTTATCTTGGATCTGTAAAAGCCCTGTTGATAAGGCGTCGCCTCATCAACGAGGCGATCACCTCATCTCAATGAGGCGATCGCCTCATTGGCAGGGTTAACCTGTTTCCTACTTCATTTTTTGTTTATTTGTTGTGACGTCTGCTTTAATATATCCCCTTTTGACCTTAAATATGTCTGCATGATTGCATGATGGTGATTATCTGGATTACTTGATGTTTTTTTTTGTTCATAATGTGAAAACCCTCTTTTTGTATATATAGAGTCTCCTTGCGAGTATCATTACATTTAACTTCATTTTTATGAAAAGAAGGGCTAACCGTGTGTTATTTGCAGGAATTGCTTGATGATTTCTGTCATCAAGTAGTCACTTTTGTTGGTTGTTCCCTTGTACATTGCAGTTTTCATGTCATTTTATTGGTTTATTTTTGGTATATGTTTGGTTTACTTTCTGTATATTATTCTTTTATTTAGCCTAAAAAGCGTTTTAATTCTTAATCCCTTTCCCTATTTAATTTTGAATGTATGGTTGTAAATTATCATTTATTTTATTTACTACATTTTTTTGAATGTGGGGACTTAAAGGCATGAAATTGGACTAATGTACAAACTCGAACTTAATTATAAAATTTGGCAATTATTCGAAGGCAATTTCATCACATGTGGTAAATGAGGAAATAATTAAATAATTAGATGGTAATAAAACGCAAAATAAAAACGGAGGCCAACCGCAAGGTTGGGTAAGCATTCAAACGCTCATACCCAGTTTTCGAACCCGATCTCTGATGACGGCTTCTGGGAACCTCCATGGAATCCAGTTGCTATACAGTGTGTCCTGACTTTTATCCGAGTGGTGACTCCATCTCCGAATAGGCTTAAGACTTATATCATATTTCCTAGTGAGCCTCAAGCCCACACAGTGTCATGGTCGCCAAACACTTGGGCATGCGATAAACCCCGCCGCCTACAGTGGTGACTCCACTGGGGATAGAGATACTGATACCAGTGTTTTGTATTTTATCATCTTTAATTATTTTCTTATTTCTTCCTGCATTTATGCATTCACTACACATTTTGCACACAATGAGCACTTCAGTCCTTAATAAACCCAACAATAGTTAGTACTTCGCTACCTACGTTTCACTTAAACTTGGTGGTGGAATATTTGATTATTGTCACTCACGACACGTACTAATCCACGTTGTTTGACCCTTGAGTGGGGAGATGTATATGGATGTATATCATTGTGGGAGCTGAAGCCTTTTTACCCAAGACTCAAGCCCATGTAATGCCTTAGCAACTACCCTTAGGAATTTTCCCACATGCATATGTATTATGCCATATAATGGACTCTTAAAATAAATCTCGAGCCCATCAATAAGCAATCCAAAATAAAATGAGCCCTCGTGTCTGACCAAAGCCCATTATAAATAAGCTAGTCAACAAAAGCCTCTCATGCCTACTCATAACCCATTTCAAATGGGCCTTGACAAGTAAGTTTATGGCGTTAAGGATCTCGGCTCATAGAAAGTGGACTCGGGCTTTATTTAAAGGACCCATTACTTATCTGAATGATTTTTAAGAGTTTTCTTGCATACGTCAATTTTATTATCCCCCGTTGATAATTAAAACCCAGGCCAAAAATCCTAGGACAAGATACTCACCATTGAATACGTGTGTGGGAGAAATAAGGGCGGAAGTTTGCACGTTTAAGTTCCATGTTTTGATCTTGTATATCTTTTTTTGTGTGACCTTTTTATTTCTAAATAAAATGAACTTACATATCATGCATACACGTCATGCATCATTCTAACCAGTTGTTTTGCAGCGCTATAGATCCTTCAAGCTCAGCAGGGTGGGTCTGAACTAGTTCAGGTCGTTTGATCAGAAATTCAAAATTAGGAATGGCAGGAGGGTTTGATCCAGAAGTATTTGGGGCACGGTAGAAAGAAGTAATAACAAAAACTCGGGCTATGATGAGGGAAATGATGGGGGAGATTACTAAACTTATTAGAGAAAGTCAGCCAACACAGCCACCCAATGCACCGCCAATTAATCCAATCGATCTTGATGAGGAGATACCGATTAGAGGAAGGGAAGAGGATGATGTGACGGTATTGGCCAATCCAAGGAATCAAAGAAATATCATCCTGGCCGAAGATGTGGGTCAGACCGAGTGGGTTAAAAATATGACCATAGTGATGAATCAGATGTAGATGATGATAAAGGAGAAGGGTATGGTTGCTCCTCTAGATTATTACTTGAATCTGGAAAAGGGTGATGAACCACTGCCTCGTAAGTTTAAATTCTCAAACATGAAGAAGTATATTGGTGCCGAGGATCCCCATTTGCATTTGAAGCAATATGTAACATACATGAAGGCTACTAAGCTAACTGAGAGCCAAATTGTTAAGCAGTTCCCTATTTCATTGGAAGGAGCGCCAATTCATTGGTATTACACCTTGGAACTGTATGTTCAGTCGGATTGGAAAGAATTGTGTGCTACTTTTGTCAAGCAATATGGTCTCAACGTTCAACTAGAGGTGTCTTTGAGAGATCTGCAGAATACCAAATAGAACTTTAGCGAGCCTTTTGCTGATTACTTGACTCATTGGAGGGGAAGTTATCCTTAATGAGGAGTCCGACCAGTTAGTCCTGGCAATAGAAGGGTGTGTTCCCACATTGTCTAGGAAATGGAGGGATTTGGGGATCAGGAATTTTAAAGAAATATACCGGTTTGGGGTCCAAAAAGAATCAGATTTGGCTCAAGAGAAGAAGTTCTTCGAAAGAGGATCTGGGGGCAAAGAGGGGGCCAGCTCGAGCAATAACATTCAGATTCATGTTATTCGACCACCAAGTAGTAATGTACAAGTTAGTGCAGTTAGACAACCCTGGAGATTTTCTAATCTGGGACGTCCTATGTCCAAGGTCCTCGATAAGCTCATTAAGAAGAACCTGCTACGACCCTTGACTTTGTAACAACCCTTGCTTGGAGCTAACCCAAATCTTTTCTGTAAATTTCATCAAACCATCGGGCATGACACAGACAGCTGCACCTAGTTAAAGCATGAAATCCAAGATTTGATAGACTCAAGTAAAATCACTGACCTAGAAAATAGAAAACCAAACACTCAAACCAACCCATTACCCAATTACCGAAATGTACCACCTCCTAACCCATCCATTATGATGGTCAACTCTAGCCTAATGGAAGAATAAGTCCTAAACTCCTTCATTGATGTCTCTCATAATTCCCAATAGACCGAGCCTGAAAACTTGAGAACAAGCAAACAACCCACGGAGTTACAGGTGCAAGTCTTGGACATATGGAGTTATGATGATGAAAGCAGAGAACGAGATGACCTATGGGACAATGAGGGGTACGAATGGAATCAGTCTGTGGGAAAGGTTGAAGAAAAGGAAAAAGGAACTGATGTTACCAAGACGGGGCCTGAAAAGGCAGGAGGTGCAGAGAAGGGAAAGGGGGTAGAATAAAGCAGAGAGACCATTGCCAGTGTTTGGGAGTTACTCATGCATTCTAGGGATCACAGGGAAGCCCTGGTCCTGGCACTAGACTAAAGAAAAATTTCCACTAATTCCACTCCAGAACAGATGGTTCAGACCTTAACAGAAACTCCTCAAGGAATGATAACATTTTCCAATGATGATCTGCCTCTAGAAGGGAGGGATCACCATAAAGCTCTATTTATTAAAGCCAAAGTAAAAGGGAAGATGACCTACTGTGTGATGGTTAACAACGGTTCTGCCATCAATATGTGTCCACTGAAGATTCTGCCAAAGCTAGGGTTGACAGTAGCCGACCTGAAGCCTTTTGAGGTGGTTATCAAGGCTTATGATGACACTAAGAGATCTGTGGAAGGAACTTTTAGGGCGTTAGTCAGAACAGGGCCTATAGAAGTTTGGGTTAACCTGCATGTGCTTGATATCCTAGTAACCTTTGCCATTTTATTAGGAAGGACATGGTTTCACCCCCTGGGTGGCGTTCCATCCACTGTCCATCAAAAGGTTAAGTTTCCACATGAAGGAAGGGTTGTCACCATCTCAGCCAAAACTGAAGTCACTATAGCCGCACTGAAGTTGATCCCTAATGAGATCTCCCTTAGCCCTAGTTTTGAAGTCTGTGAGAACTATGAAGATGAGATGGATGAAAGGGTTCTGAGAATGATGTGCAATATGAAGTTTCTGCCTGGCATGGGATTAAGGAAAAATCAGAGCGGACCTTCAAGGTTTATGGGAAACAAAATACCTATTTTGAAGCACTAGTTAGGGTTCAAAGAGGTTGACGAAGCTGGGAAGGAAAGGGGTTTATCAGACCAGTCTGAAGAAAAGGGAAAGGAGACCGTGACTAGAAAGAAAACTCTATGGGAAACCTTTATAAAGGAAGGCGTCGGGCAACCATACAGTGGGACCCCAAAGCCTCTCCTAATGGCTGGGGAAGTTATCCCAGGATTTGAGATTTTTGCTGACTTTGTGAACAAAACTGAGGAAGCCGCTATCGAAAAGGCCCCTACTGAGGAGCTGGTACTAGCTGAAGAGGAGTCTAAAGAGGATGAAGCTACTTCAGAGCAGAAGGGCATTAATGATCAGAACAAAGGCTTAGAATTTGAGACCTACATCCTCAATTCTATCATAGATACCTTTTATGATGACTTTGATGTCTCCCTAGCTTCTCTGTTTGAAACTGATAATCTTTTCTTTTCAAAAGTGAATGCAATGAAATCTGAATTTGCTTATTTGTGCGATGTGTTTCCTAACGGTTATTCTATTTGTGATGACCATTTCATGCATATATTGACATTAAATCCATGCAAACCGAATCATTTAATTTAGGCACATACGATAATCCTAAAAATATACTGCTTGCTTCTGGTTTAACTCATGGTGAGAGAGAAAAAATGGAAGAAATCTTAAAAAAGAGACAGAAAGTATTTGCTTGGGATTATGAAGACATGCCCAGAATCGACAGGGAGATCTCATAACACAGAATCCCCACATACCCTCATATAATGCCAATAAAGCATAAGCAAAGGAGGTTAAGGCTAGAATGGGCTCTCTTGGTTAAGGAAGAAGTTGAAAAGCAGCTAAAGGCAAAGTTTTTAGAAGTGGTAGAGGACACTTAGTGGTTAGCAAATATAGTTCCAGTTCCTAAGAAGGATAGAAGGGTCAAAGTGTGTGTGGACTACTGAGATTTGAATAAAGCCTGCCTTAAGGATGACTTTCCCCTACCGCATATTGACACATTGATTGATAGTGCGGCTTCCAATGCAATGTACTCTTTTACGGATGGATTTTCGGGATACAATTAGATCATGATGGCAGTAATGGATAGATTGAAGACATCATTCATCACCGAATGGGGCGTGTACTGTTACCAAGTGATGCCCTTCGGGTTGAAGAATGCGGGGGCCACTTATCAAAGGATGGTGATTGCCTTGCTACATGACATGATCCATAGAGGTCGAGCTGTATGTGGATGATATGATGGTAAAGTCTGCAACCAGGGAAAGGCATTTTGAAGCACTAGACAAGTTTCTGGCTAGAGTAGAGAAGTATAATCTCAAACTGAACTCGAAAAAGTGTATTTTCGAGGTCACATCTGGGAAACTATTGGGGCACATTGTCAGCCAGAGAGGAATAGAAGTGGACCCAGATAAGATTAGGGCAATCAAGGATATGCCCGCACCAAAGAAAGAAAAAGAGGTCCGAGGGTTTCTGGAGCGTCTACAGTACATCAGCAGGTTCATAGCCAAGTTAACAGCTGTATGCAATCCCATCTTTAAGCTTCTAAAGAAAGACCAGCCTGTTGTGTGGAATGAAAGATGTCAATAAGCTTTTAAAGATTATCTAATGAATCCCCTTGTCTTACAGCCACCGAGACTGGGTAAAGCCTTGATCCTATATTTGGCAATTGAAAAGGATGCAATAGGGGCAATGTTAGCATAGGAAGGTGAAGGGAAGATAGAGCATGTTGTATATTACCTGAGTAAAAAGCTTCTCCCCTACGAAGCTACTTATAGTTTAGTAGAGAAAACATGTCTGGCAGTGATTTGGGCAACGAGGAAGCTCTGACACTACTTCCAGTCTTACAAAGTGCAAATAATTTCCAAACATGATCCCCTCAAGTACCTCCAACAGACCCCATCTCTTACAGGAAAATAGGCTAGGTGGCTCGTTTTGCTCACAGAATTTGATATAGAGCATGTGGCCAAAAGGACAGTAAAAGGAAGAGCAGTAGCAGACTACTTGGCGCAAAGCCCGGTAAGGGATGCCCAAGAGTGGAAGCTAAGGGAAATAGAGATACAAGATTGGGAAATGTACTTTGATGGAGCTGGCAATAACAAGGGGGTTGGGATAGGAGTAATTTTGGTTACACTAGAAGGAGAAATGATCTCAATGGCAAAAAGGCTCGAATTTGAAGCAACCAACAACCAAGCAGAATATGAAGCCTGCATCTTTGGTTTAGAAGTGTTACGTAGCGCAGGGGCAGAAAATGTCACAGTATATGGGGATTCCATGCTAGTTATAAAACAAGCCACCAAAGAATGGGAGATAAAATAAGACAGATTACAACTGTATTGGGAATATTTGACCACCATCCTGTGCTCCTTCACATAATGTAAATTCGTTTATTTGCCAAGGGAAGGAAACCAGGTAGCTGATGCCTTAGCCATACTGGCCTCCATGTGGGAAAGTGGGAAACAACCAGAGGCCAGACCCTTAATTCTCATAAAGTCTCGAGCCCCTTGTTACGAAGAGGTGAGAGTAACGCCAGTTGATGTCACTGAGAAACCTTAGTTCTATAATTTACAAAGGTATCTGGAAAGTGGGCAATTTTTGGATGACGCTGATAAGAAAGAAAGGATATCCTTACAAATGTTGTCTCGACAGTTCATAAGCCACGGGGGGATGTTATACAAAAGAATGCCAATTGGGGTACAACTCAGATGCATCGACAAGGATGAAGGTCAGAAGCTTATGGAAGCAATTCATGAAGGGGTGTGCGGACCATACATGAAGAGGACTATCTTGGCAAAGAAAATAGCCTGCCAAGGGTACTTCTGGCTCACCATGGAAGCAGATTGTGTTGGATTTATGAAGAAATGTCATAATTGCCAAACATATGGTGATGTTAGCCACCTACCGTGTATGAAATTTCAAGGAATGACATCTCTTTGGCCATTTATTGTATGGGGAATTGACATTATAGGGGAGGTAAGGCCAAAAGCAACTAATGGCCATTGGTACATCATTGTGGCCATCGACTACTTTTCCAAGTGGGTTGAGGCTGAATCTTATACTACCGTGGGGGCGAGGCAGATGTCGAGATTCATCGAAAAGAACATAATCTGCAGATATGGTCTGCCACACCACGTAGTTATAGACAATGGTGTTTAGTTTCGAGCAGAGATGGCCATACTACTAAACGACTATAAGATTGAGCACTATAGATCATCTCCATATAGGCCACAGGCAAATGGGGCGATGGAAGCAGCAAATAAGAATGTAAAAAAGATCTTGGCCAAGATGCTGGAAAATTATCGAGATTGGGCTGATTACTTGCAATTTGCATTATGGGGGTATTGAACCACTGCTAGAACTTTGACAGGGGTCACTCCATACTCCTTGGTTTATGGGTGTGAGGTTATTTTGCCCATAGAGGTTGAGATAAGGTCATTGAGAGTCCTTCTAGAGTCTAAACTCCCCGAGTATCAGTGGGTTGAAAGTCGGTTGGCTCAATTGACATTACTGGATGAAAAGAGGATGAAGGCTATGTATCATTCTCAGCTATATCAGAAAAGAATAGCCTGTGCCTACAATAAGAAGATCAAGCCAGGCAAGATTCGAGAGGGGGATCTAGTGTTGAAACTTACAAGATCAGTCATGACCAATCCTCAAGGAAAGTTTAAGTCCAACTGGGAGGGACTGTATCTGGTAAAGAAGCTATTTTTGAAAGGCGTTGCCATTTTTTCTGACATGGAGGGAAACGAGTTCAAAGAACCCATCAACCTAGACAAGCTCAAGAAATACTTTTTATGAAAGGTCTCGCTAGGGAGAAAACCTTGAAAAGAGACTGTCTAGGCAAAAATTAGAGACCAAAAAGAAGAAAAAAAGAAAGAAAAAAAGGGGGGGGGGTCCTGCTGGACTGAAAACCTCAAAAGACGCAGTTCAGGCAAAAGTTAAGGACATGTAAAAGGGGAAGGAGAGGCACAAAATGGTTAGTTGGAAAACTTGCAAGGGCAAGCCAACTAATAACACGAATGTACCAGAAGCAAAATGTATATACGTTTTCCACTTAAATGAAATGAAATGGATTGTTTTAATTATCGTTAAACATTGCATAATGTGTCCATTACAAGCCGTTTAACTAGTACAAAAAGGAAATTACTTCTAAGAAAAGGGAAAATGACAACTTCATTCCATGAGCAAGTTTTGCTTTCTCTTCTTTTGTTGCCAACCCTATGAACTTAACATATGTAATTCTCTTGTCTTTTTATATTTAATAAACTCATCTCTTTCTGTCAGTTGTAAGCAAACCCACACTTTGTAATGATCATCGGTGGTTTGATCATCATCGTAGCTTAAGTTTCTTTCAATGGCTCTTTGAGGCCAAGTTGCCACTAGGTGGTTCAGAAAATTCTGAGAAATCGGCCTTGACTCAAACTTGTGAATAGGCTCCATAATTAGTTATTATAACCATATTGGCGACAGAGGCGGGCTGGATTGTAGAAAGTGGCAAAATGGAGATCGGCAATCGGGACACAATATGTATAAGACTGTAGGGTCACATGTTGCAAACCCCACCAGGGACACATCCAGTGAATCAGTATATTAGGGAATGTTGATAGCCAGCCGTGAATGTCTGTAGGGATGGGATGTAGTTTTCTTGTTCAATAATGCTTGGCTTGATAACGCCTAATGTCTTGGGGAGATTCGATCAAGCCCAGCTTTTTATAAACCCACATCTGCGGGACTGCAAATGTTTAGATATAAGTAGTATTGGTAGTTGAAAGTAAAAGGGGGCAACGGAAAACTTACCTCCAGCAAAAAGGGGCTTCCAGAGAATCATCGCATCCTTGTGAAGTCATCCAATCCAATGATGGTTTCTGCTAAGATGAGAGGGAAGGGATTGAACCCTGACTTCACTTGGTTGAGGATGGAGAGGATCTTTGTATTGCAATGCCCTGAGGGGGAAACCAACAGAAATTGAGCATACAAATAGAGGGCTAACATACGGGGCTAGTAAGTTTCCCCTTTGTCCATAATCATGATGAATTCGAGGAGGGACTCCAATTTGATTCTGAGCTGGAGATACAATGGAAGGAAGACCTAGGTGGAAGATTGAACATACGCACCATTTGTTTCTGAATAGAGTGAGAATCCGGGTTTTCAAGAGCAAGAGTTGTAAGTTGGCAAACGGAATTTGTATGATGGCCAAGAATTGCCTCAAATTCCTCCGGTAGGGAACATATTTCTATTGTGTTGAGCCAAAAAACATATTTCTGGGGATCCTAAAATTAAAGCATGGCATGGAGAAAAGGGTAATTAATTCTCCTAATATGGAGTGATTTGAAGACCGCGAGATGAAACGGCTCTAACCCAGCCTAAGATTTATTGTCCAAACCTTTCAAAATTGACTGTAGGGACCTCAGACATTGTTCTGTCATATTTGTGGCTTTTCAGAGACACTTAGAGGGAGAAATAGAAAGGGAAGGACAAAGGGGATTCAAAAATTAGGTCAAACACAGGAATGTGGGTTTTATAGGGGTAGGACCACCTGCTACTGAGGTGGTCGCCTCAGTAGCAAGAGACGATCACCTCTTTACCAGGATTCAATGAGGCGATCGCCTCATCAGTGGTACGGGCTGATTGCATTTCTTCGAGTCACATAGTCTACATAGGTGCCATTGGAATATAGTGGGACAATTACACATGCAAACATTGAAATCAACTCACATGTAAAGAAATGAGAAAAACAAAACAAGTGGATTTAATCAAGGAAAATGTTGAGTTCTGCAAGCATTCTGTTCATAAAAATCAAAAACTGAAATTTTTTGTTCACTACTTAGAGACTACATAAATTTTAACCTTGGAATGTCAAGCATCTGATCCCGTACCCTCAGGGTCGTCTTCCCCCCCAGCGCCGCTGCTGCTCCTGTCTTTGTCCTTGTCGTCCCCATCAATCTGGAATACGTCAATCTGACGCTTGAGGGTGGCGATCCTCGCCCTACTAGCCTCATGCCAATCCTATTCAGACAAATCACAGGTTAGTAAACCATACAAGCATGCATACATGTAGAAAATAATGAAACTCTTACCCTCCACTGCTGGGTGACCTCCAGCATGTAGTCTCTCTAGGCCTCTATCATGCGATACATATATAAGCCCTGCTCTAGCGAAATCTGTATTTTTGAAATAAATGTTGGAACTAACATTTGGTTTGAAAATTATAGAGAAAGCAGGTCAGGAAAAGAACATACGTGAGTAGCACCACCAAGGGTGCATGCAGGGGTTAGGTCCTCGTCCAAGGCCAAGAACTGGCATGATAACTCTCCAGGGGGAACCCAACATTGAGCTAAAGGGTCGGGGACATGGATGAAGCTACCTTGGACAAACTCAGAACCGGGGGCAGTAGTCGGCTTGGCTTCCTCGCCGGTTGCAGAAGTCTCCTCCCTGCCCATATCCAATCGATGCCTTAAGGGCTCCCTCTCCTGCACTCGGGACCTAACCGGGGCCACGGGCCTAGCAGGCACAGCCTGAAGACAAAAATAAGAGGAACATGTTAGGAATCCAGTGAATTTACAAAGAAAATGGGGACTTACAAGGATTTACCTGAGAAGTATAAGCGACCTGGAAGGGAACCGTCAGTAGAAGGTGGGTGCGGATGAACTCTGCATACTGGCTCTTCACGCGAACTGTGTGGTCCACAGCTGGTGAGCCCACAATAGCCTAAGAGAGGTCGTCGCCCTCCAGCTCATGAGCCCAAAGCATACTGTCAAGAGGGGACCTAGGGACCCGCCTAGCCTTAGCGCCTGCCCTCCAATTCAGGACCCGCTCTCCTAAGTACCAAGCTCGATACCCAGGGCCACAAAGTAGTGCCCTCTTCTGGGCCAAAGGCCTGGAGCGAGTTATCTCAATGGTCCAAGTGTCCTCGGACCCCCACAAGTCGCTCCGGATCTGCAAAAAGAAAGAAAAGATGTCAATATGTAGGTAAATTGAATGCAAATAATTTACTAATAAGTAGGTTTGTGCTTTGCAGGTACCACATCCTGTGTCAGAGAGTTCAGGTGTTGCCTGTGGATGTGAACTTGTGCGAGGTGCCTCTTCACAACGCGGCTGGTGCCCCACCTACCGAGGGCAAGGAAATGGTCTCCTACACTAGTAATGCCCACAAGCAACTTAAGCTTTAGAGCCCAAACCTAAAAAATAGAATGGGAGAAGTTGAGAAGACTAATGTAAGTAATGGGGGTCAGAATAAGATAAAGGAAAAAAGGGGATCATGACATACCAGAATAGTATGCCAAAAGCCGTAAAACCTCCTAGCCCCTCGGACCACCTTGTCCATGCTCCGGTATAAGTACGCCAGGGCATAACTACCCCAATTGAATGTGGGAATCTGGTCAAGATCTCGAAGGGCCGGTAGGAACATCAGATCGATAGAGCTAGCGGTGTTGGCAAAGAGGTGGTACCGAGCAGGTATAGCAAGAAAGCCCTCACCACCTGGTCAATCTCAAGGGGAGAGATCATCGCTACGGCCTGATCCCGAGTGTAGAAACTCCTAATCGAGTCCAACTTCAGGGTATGAGTCCCTTTCATATCAGGAGTCATCCCTAAAAGCTGCTCGATATATGCAGCCTTATCCGAAGACAGCTGATGTAGACTTGCATCGAAGGGAACAGGATCCCCGACGCAGGCAATCCCCATAATGGCAGCAAATGATACCGGGTCTAAAGTAAGCTCACTAAACGAGAGGTGGAAGGTGTGGATCGTATCAAACCACCTCTTAATCAGGGCATGCAATGGCTGGTAGTCCGTGTGCCCCTGCTCGGATGGAAGTGAGAGTACGAAGTCCTCAAACCCCGTCTCCTGAATCCGGTCCCTCTGCTCGTCAGTCAAGTTAATGAAAAAGACTCGGGCTCCATGGAAATTCCCAACACCCTTGAAAGTCTGAGCATCATGTTGCAAATAAAGAGACAGGGAAGTAAAATTTATGCATTTTGCAATCTCCGGGAGATATTCAGAATGGATGTACATGTAAATGGCGCAGTTCCTCTTTGTTGATGAAGTGATCGCCTCACCTTAGAGGCGATTACCTTATTGAGGAGGCAATCGGCTCTGTGAAGGGGCGATAGGAAATCGCCTCTTCATAGAAACCCATCGTCTCATTGATGGGGTGATTGCCTCATCAATGAGACGATCACCTCATCGAAGAGGTGATTACCTCTGTAAGGCGTAGATAGGAACAATGTTCAATTTTTGACGTAATAAGGAAAAAATTCCATATTTTGTTTGATTAAATAAATGTCCTAGAACGATAATTATACAAGATTAATCCCTAACCCAATGAAATTTTATAGGAAATTTTAGGGTACTAACCTCTCCAGATGTGAAAGAGCAGATGTAAGACCCAAGGTCTACCAGAAGTGGAATCGAGTCTCCACGGGTCAATCCCAGACTCCTAAAAGCGATAATGAGAGGCAAAATATGATCCCACTGAGGTACAGGGGGTGTTCTATCGTTCTTCATCGACTGAAAAGTAAGGAGAGATGCAGGGAGTATAAGAAGTATAAAAAAAGACAGGAAAAGAAAAGGTGACAAAAATAGAAGGGAGAAAAGACAAAAGGAAAAGAGTTGTTTTTATAGCAAGCAAAGATGTAGGGTTTTCACCTAGAAAAGAAAAAAAATGAATAATGAGAATGATGGGTGGAAATTAGTGTCGTATACTAGGGAGGCGGAACTTAAAGTATGGATTTTTAAAATGAAGTTTCCAGAGGACAGGGTTTTTCAGGTTTGAATCCCTGAAGCTCAAGGACAGGGCTGTTTGGGTTTGAATCCCCGAAGCTCAAGGACATGGTTGTTCAGGTTTGAATCCCTGAAGCTCAAGGATAGGGCTGTTTGGGTTTGAAATCCCAAAGCTCAGAGGATAGGGCTGTTCGGGTTTGAATCCCCAAAGCTCAAAGACAGGGTTGTTCGGGTTTGAATCCCCGAAGCTCAAGGATCGAGATGATTGTTCAGGTAGTATCCCCGAAGTCGAAAGTAGAGGACAACTGGGCCAGGAAAACTCAGAAGTCTATGTCCCTGAAGGAGTGATAATCGGACTAGGAAAATCCGAAAGCCACATCCTCAATGGTTATTGGGCCAGGAAAACCGAGAATCGAGTTTCGATGTTATGATGATCGGGCCAGGAAAACCCGAGAATCATGTTTCAGGCGACTGATGGTTGGGCCAGGAAAACCCATAAGTCTATGTCCCTAGCAGGACAGTAATTGGGCCAGGAAAACCAGAGGTTAACGGTCTTTGAATATTTTATCAAATATTAATGAGTGGCTGATCGGGTTAGGAAAACCCGAGGATCATGGTCACATTTTAGAATTGAAGAATTCATCTCTCGGGTGAGACCCGAGAGTCAGGTACGTTTCTTATCTTATTGTTTATTTGTTGTTGTGTATGTGATTTTTTGAAAAATGTTCATTGCCTGCATTTGATTTTTTGAAAAATTAGGGGGCAAACTGTAGACACCCGATTCGGTTGGCCCGTGTTAAGGGACGAATTAGGGTTGCTCAGTTTGACCAGCCCATTGTCAAGCCCAATGATGAGAATGTGAAACTTGGACATGAGGATAAAGCCTAAATCTCTAAGTGGAAGGTGGACTTGAAAATCTAAAGCCTGGAAAACCCAAAACCGAGACCAACTATCCAAATTCGGACTAAGCCTGCTCGCCCCAGCGCAGGCCCGGGCCAAAGGGGCATCGCCTCAGTGTAATGAGGTGATCACCTCACTAATGAGGTGCCGCCCCTATGGCAACCCACTTACAGCTGCATTTAATGCAGCTACAATCATGACAGCCAAGTGGTGCGGGCCCCACTCTCCAGACCTCTTTTTTGTGTGAGGGAAAGATTTTTAGGGAAAGAAAAAAGGCTAGGAGAGCTCATGATGAGCTAGGAGGCTTAGGGACATGGGAAGCTAAGGGATAAAAGAAAAAAGAGAGAGAAAAGGAAGGGAGGAGGAAAAAAGGTTGAAAAAAGAAGAAAAAAAGAGAGCTCTGAAAAGAAAAAAAACACAGAGGGAAAAACGAAAAGAAAAAAACATCCTCAAGAAAGGGAAGGAAGGTTGAAGCAAAGGAGTCCACTTTCTCCATAAGGGAAGAAGGAAGAAACTTGTGTCAAAGGTGGATACTACATCCTAGTAAGAATCTCAATCAAAACATGTCACGACCCAAAACAGGGGCCATGAACGGCGCTAGGGTTCCGGATACTTTATCACGACCCAAAACAGGGGCCATGACCGGTGCTAGGGAACGGGAATTCTTTCGAATTCGGAACCCATAGCAAGCCTAAAATAAAATAAAACATGCAATAGTAATAATAACAACACATTTAAATAAAATACTGTGCAGTAGAATAAAATCATAAATATCAAAATAATAATCCACCACGGAATTTAAATCAAATCCTCATCTCATATATATAAATAAATCTTTTAATACAAGTTTCAGTTCAAATTCTTAAAATACATAACTCACATAAATATAATACATAAGACCCATAATTTATTATAACTACTGCAGTGTCTAGATTATAAAATAAAACTCAAGACTCAGATAAGCAATTTACATAAAGAAGCCGAAGCGGAAGAAATCCGGCGTACAGGCCTGCTACTGAGGTCTGAGGAAGAAGACTCTCTTGAAAAATAATCAACGAAGGGGAGTCAGACCTCACTGAGTGAATTACTATAATATATATACATGCATACTAAATGACAATGCATACAGTCAACAATATATATATAATATGCATGTATACAAGCAATTACACACAGATGCAATAAAATCATTTTATATATTTATTGAAAATCACTGTTTATGAAAGATCGAATAGAACCCTAGAATATCGTAACCTCGAAAACAGTGTTAGACAACACTCTAGCCACACAGGCTCACTTATTCCAAAATATTCACTTATTCCATTTAGACAATAGACTGGCCCCGAGACACTTGGTCAACCGAGCTCCAGCAGTCTGACTATCAGTGTGATTGGCCCCGAGACACTTGATCAACCGAGCTCCAGCAATCACACTCCCAAATCATATCTCACATAATAAATAATCAAATCCAATCAATATCCACAAATGGTTAGTAATATAGCCTAAATGCTATCAGTGTACCGGTACGTACTCGATTCTAGTGCTGCCCACTAGGTAGCACGTTCTATTGATATCCTTCATTGAAATATAAAGCATACATTCATAAAAGTAAATGATGCATGAATTTAAATATAATAGCAACAATAACCATATATATACTAGAAATATACCAAAAGTAAACCAGGTATATTTCGAGTATATATACGTTAAATAAATCCAATTAAATTACAAAACAAACTAGAAATGTATTTGAAAACATTTTAAACATAATTCGTTAATAAAATATGCATATAGTTTAAAATATACCAAAAGTAAACTAAAAATAAACTTAAGTACTAATTAAACCATTATGCATATTTAATCAAAATAAAACATATACTTCTAAAATCATGCACCCTAGAGCATATATATATATAAAATAACAACTCACACTTAGTGCGCTCCTCGAGATGGGTCCGACAGGCCTGGTCCATTAGGCCTCGGTCTCGGCGCAACTAAACAAACAAAATAACAGACATCAGAATAATCCTAACAGAAAATCCTAGAAACTCGATCTAGAATATTGGACACATAATCAAAATTAGAGTTTGACCGAATATCACGTTTTACGAGAATTCTACCAAAAATCCGACAGAACCTCCCCTGTAAAACGGACATCTCTTTACTCAAAGAGTAGAGCCGGCCCTACAAAGAAACACACTTCGAAAAATAGACACAGAAACACATCTACAACCCCTCGATCGGACTCCAAACTATAGTTTACCGACCGGGGTCCACAATTCACAGAACAATATAAAAATATCAAAAATACCCTTATATCATAGAAATACATTTTATAAGTAGAAATTACATGATTAACCCTAAAACACAGTAAAAAACGATAAAAACTCATTTATTTAGAAAAATCGTATATTATATATATATTTGAAAATAATTTACGAAAAATAGTTTTAATTAGTTAAAAATACTAAATAATTTGTAGAAATCATTTTTATACCTTAAATAAATATTAAAACCAATTTAATTTAATTACATTTTTAGCCAATTTATGGTAAAATTACCAAAATACCCCTATATGTATAAATATACTAAAATTAATCCAAAATTCACCAAAAATAATATAATTGTAAAAAATTAATTTTCTCAACATATTTATCAATAATATCAATAAATAAACTCAATTAACTAATTAATTTCAATTAAACATACAATTAACCCTATTTTTCCAAAATTACATAAACTAATTAAATTCAAAATAAATACATAAAAATTCTAAAAAATTCCAAATAAATTTCTATAATTCATTTAAACACCTATATTTATCATAAAACAAATTTTCATAATTTATTTAATTAATTTTCGAAAATTAGAAAATAATAATAAAATATTCAAAAATACCCAAAAATCAAAATAATTCCCAAAAATTATAAAAAAATTCACACATGTAGATTAAGCTAAGGGGAACAAAATTTGTGAAGGAATTTATCATGAATAAATCAATTCGAAGTTCAAAAAAATTAAGAACCCTAAAATGGCCGAATTACCAAAATCGAAACCTAAGCAAATCAAGACCATTTTAAGTGAAATAAAGCTTGGAATCACACTCACCGGAGCTCAAGGAAAATAAAGATATCAGCGGTGTCAAAAATGGTGGCCGGAAACGCCGTGAATGACGGTGAGAATGAATTCGGCTTCCCGAGCTTATTCTAACCAAACCTCGACGGAATAGGGCGCTGCTAGCAGCGGGGAAGAAGGTGGCACGCCGGGAGGCACACCGACGGTGAGAAAATGGGATGGCAGGCGGCGGAACGGCGATGAAAGCGATCGGGAGTGAGGGAGGAGGATGGATGGCAATTTCGTAATTAAATCAAACTTTATTTTTTTGTTTAATATTAAATGTATATGTATATATATATACTTTACACTATATATTAAAGTAACATAAACTCACACACATTAAATATACACCACACACATATAATTTAATATTTTTAATAATTTAATACACCTAAAAATAATTAAATAATATTAAAACTAATTAATAAATAATTAAATATTAGGATAATTAATTAAATCCTAGTTAAATAAATAAATACACATATATACGTTATTTAATACTTTAAAAATATATATGAGTTCATGCAAGTCCATAAAATTGTTTAAAATAATTAATAATAAATAATTTACGTGTCAATTTTTCTGAAAATGTAAGTCCTGAAAAAATTTTACGTAAAGTGCTTAAAATAATATAAAACAATTAAAAATTAATTTTAATTAAATAGAAACTCATAAAATATCGTAAATATATACAAAAATTATTAACACTGCATATCCCGATACAATATTAAAATATTTAAAAACACGGGATATTACAAAACAGCTCTGAGGGCCTCTTATTTTGGTATAAAATCTGCACTTTGAACTTGATATGTTCATCATTTTATGTGTTCTTGCTTGTGTGTAACTGAGTCTTTAGTATATTTTAAGTTTATCTCTAATGTGTTTAGCTTGATATCTCACTTTATTGATGGATCTTTGAATACCTTTGCATGTAGTCATAGTATGATGAGTGTAGAGATGCATGTTTTAGTTATTTAGAGTAGAAGCCTGCACGTCTTAGGAGTCGGAGCCGGCCTGGTGGTCAGGCGATGCCTCTTCACAGAGGTGTCGCCTCATCTCAATGAGATGATCGCCTCATCAATGAGGTGATCGCCTCATTGACAGGCCCTCAGGGAGCCTATCTTTTGTGTTTATGCTGCCTATTTTTATCTCGGATCTGTAAGAGCCCTATTGATGAGGCGACTGCCTCATTGGCAGGGTTAACCTGTTTTTTGCTTCATTTTTTATTTGTTTGCTGTGACGTCTGCTCTAAAATGTCCCCTTTTGACCTTAAATATGTCTGCATGATTGTGATTATTTGGATTACTTAATGTTTTTTTTTTGGTTCGTAATGTGAAAACCCTCTTTTTATATATATAGAGTCTCCTTGCGAGTATCATTACATGTAACTTCGTTTTTATGAAAGGAAGGGCTAACCGTGTGTTATTTACAGGAATTGCTTGATGATTTCTGTCATCGAGCAGTCACTTTTGTTGGTTGTTCCCTTGTACATTGTAGTTTTCATGTCATTTTATTGGTTTATTTTTGGTATATGTTTGGTTTACTTTATGTATATTATTCTTTTATTTAGCCTAAAAAAATGTTGTAATCCTTAATCCCTTTCCCTATTTAATTTTGAATGTATGGTTGTAAATTATCATTTATTTTATTTACTGCATTTTTTTGAATGTGGGGACTTTAAGGCATGAAATTGGACTAATGTGCAAACTCGGACTGAATTATAAAATCTGACAATTATTCGAAGGCAATTTCATCACGTGTGGTAAATAAGGAAATAATTAAATGATTAAATGGTAATAAAACGCAAAACACAAACGGAGGCCAACCGCAAGGTTGGGTGAGCATTCAAACGCTCATATCCAGTTTTCGAACCCGATCTCTAATGACGGCTTCTGGGAACCTCCGTGGAATCCAGTTGCTGTACAGTGTGTCCCGACTTTTATCCAGGTGGCGACTTCATCTCCAAATAGGCTTAAGACCTATATTGTATTTCCTAGTGGGCCTCGAGTCCACACAGTGCCATGGTCGCCAAACACTTAGACGTGCACTAAACCCCTCCGCCTAAATTTATTTTGGTACATAGTTAACTATTGTAAAGTTGAAACATCTATCGTGAAAGTATAAATCTATAAAATTAAAAACAAATTACAAGTAACTTTATTATTTTTAAACGATCACACATATATATTAGATTGATTGTACTGTGAATTTTTATATTAGATTAATTATATCATGAATTTTTATGTTATGATACTTAAATTAATATTTTTAATTATCATACAAACTGACACTAAAGAAAAAAATCAAGTATAAAAAAATTATTTTTAAACAATAAAAAATATATCATAATGTTATTCATTATAAATATTATTTTGGATAACATCAAATATCTTATAATTGTTTCTTAGATGAAGATAAGTTTTTTTTTTGAATAATTCTAACACAATTACCTTTTTTGATCTATTATTTTATAGGTATGTAATATTAGTGATACAGTATCATTACGACATTGTAAAATTTCACCTATTGTAGTACCGCTAAGAGTAAATCAATCTTCAAAAACACGGACCAAATGTAATTTATTTGTTTTGAATGTGTTATCCATTAAATTGTAAAGCAAGATAAAGCTAAAAGAAAAGGAAACATAAGAGTTTCTACCCTCACATAAGAAGAGGATTTGCTTTCATATATAGTCTTTCTAAGACCTCTTCTTTCTTTCTCAACATCATTTTCTGCTTTGCTTTCTTAGAAGCTGGGTTTTTCACAACACTACCAAATGGATCCTAATTGGTTGATACAAATCAAAATTTTCCTCATTTATTTAATGCTATTCAGATTTAATAATGCTCTTTCCTTTGGGTACTATGGAAAAGGAAAGTCTTATGTATTCAGATGCATTTTATTCAACAATCAAATGTAACATCTGTTTATACAATCAGTATAAAAAATTAATTTACATAGGCTTGCAATTTTCTTTCGATAAAAAAAAAAAAAAAAAAAAAAAAAAGAAAAAAAACTCTATGTCCATATTTAGGCCCAGTTGTTGAGTCCAACACTCTAAAGCCCATGGAGAAATCTAAAAGAAAAAAACGTACTTCTTTCTTAGTAAGAAACACAAATCCTAAAAGTGTGAGGACAGGAGTCCAATTCCAAATCTAACTAGGTTTGAACTATATATTTCTATATATACCTTTCATCTCTTCTCATTCTATTCATTCCAAACATTTCCTGCTTTCTACTTATTTTCTCACATACCATACTAACTTAAACAATGAAGTTTTTGTGGGATAAATCCCATAAGTTCACCCTAGATTTATTTGAGCTTACATATTCGAAAGAAGGTTCATGAATAAGTTATTAAGTGGCATCATCTATAAGAAATACAATCCCATTGAAAAATCTATGGCAAAAAAATTCAAATATAAATATTTGTTGACTTAAGATAGGGACTCGAGCACACCAGATAAGTTTTCTTTTTCAATTATGCATTCTCATAATAGTGTATCTATAACTCATTACATAAGCATGCTTATACATCTATATATAGATGCACATTCATTAAAATAAAAATAAAAAATGCATCGTCATTAAAACCATAACTTTATGCATGGAGTTTGAAAATCATGTGTCAATCATATTGGTATATCTTTGTGAATACATCAAGCACGCACCATTCATTATTGAAGGAGATCAGATGATACCGAAATTTTTATTCTTCTTTTGTTGTCTATTATTATAGTTAAAGATAGTACATTTGTTGGCCATGAGCATGGATCCTACTTCAAGTGCCTTATTTAGCCTATATAGCTTGATTAGCAACAATTCAAACAATCAAACTTGATAGGGCACGAATATTGCTCAGTTTTCAACATTAAGATTAATGCTTAGAACTATAGATGACATTAGACATCATGTCAAGTTATACTAATGCTAAAGTTCCAGTTCTTTATTATTTATTACACTACAAAAAATTGTCAATTTAGCTACATAATTTAGCGACGGAATATAACTATTGTAAAATAGCAAGAGATTAGCAATAGAATTATAATCTTAGCAACCAAATGTTTTTTTTTTTTAAAATAGATTTAGTGACGAAAACACAATTCAGTCACTAAAATGGCAACATAATTTACTTTGTTGTTAAAAGATTCTGTCACTAAATTAGCGATGAAAATACAATTCCGTTGCTAAATGTGACAGGCTAGATTAATTGTCTTTCCATTGCTAAAATAGTGACGGATTGATAATTCTATCAAAAATTTAGCGACATAATTACAATTTTGTCACTAAATATTGAGTTTTAAAATTTTATTCATTTAATTTAATCATGATATATGGCTATTAAAAATATTAATTAATGTTTATTTTATTCCTAAAAAAGTAATATTATTCTTTTAAAAAAATATTATTTTTAAATTATTATTTTATATTGACATTATATCAAATGATTTTTATTAAATGAGTGGGTCACCTATTAACTTTGTAGCTAAAAAAAAAAAAGCAAATTTGTGACAATTTACTTTAACAATAATGCTTAATTTTGATATGATATTAAGTAAATATCATTTAAAATATTAATTATAAAAAATTATATATAATAAAATAATATAATTTTATGATTTAAATTAATATTAATATTAATATTAAACATTAATATCAAATAAATATAATTTTAAATATAAAATAATATAATATTACCAACATTTATATAATACTAATTTAATACTAAATAAATAAATTTTAAATTAATAAATATAATAAAAATATAAATCAATAAGGAAACTTTATAATTTTTATATTAATTTATATTAATATTTAAAATTTATATTAGATAATATATTAAAATTATTAACATAGGTCAAAACTATGACCTAGTTTTGATACGTGATAAATATAAACATATCTCACAAAGTCAAAACCCTAAACCATCATTTTTTATCTAGTTTAGGTCGACCGCCTCTCCTTTCTCTCATTTCTATGTTCATTTCTTCTATTAAAGCCGACGTCCACCACCACCTCCACCATCGACCTCCCACCTTCACTCTCTACCAAAACCTCTCCTCCATAATCGTAGCTTTCGCTTCTTGTGTGCCTTTCTTCATTCATAACCGGTTTGCTTCTCCTAAGCACTCCCTCAATTTCTACATTTGATCTAGTCACCTCCTCTTTTCCCTCCTCATCTCTATTTTTTTTATCATCAAATTTGCTTAAAGCTTTTAGACGCCATACAACCATGTCTGACGATGAGCACCACTTCGAGTCCAAGGCCAACGCTAGAGCTTCAAGGACCTTTCCTTCACAATGTCAATGTTTGTCACTGAATACAACAACTTCAAAGCCTTCAATTGGACCTCCAGTTTTAAAGCAAAGCTCAACCATTTTAGTAAACCAAGCTCCTTAATTTGGATTTTGTTGCTTTTTGCTCTTTTCTTGATTTCTCTTTCAGTTCTTGGCCTTAAATTTCAACTTCCTGGTCAGCCACCTTCCTATTTCATTACACCTAATTTTTTTAAAAAAATTTTTCAATTAGATTGTGTATTATCTGTTGATTATAATATGATTATTTTTTCTTTTTACAGGTAATTTTGAAAGTTTGGAGAAATTTGATAATGTTGTTGATAAGCATATTAATAATAAAGCAAGTATTGAAATGACTAGTGTTTCTCCTCCAAATGAATTAAAGCAGGAATTTTCTAGATCTAATTATGCTTTAAATCCACCAAAATTCAAGCACCGAAAACAGTCTAAGAGGAATTTGCTTGTTTTCCCTTTCATTTCTTTCTGCTTTGATCTTTTTCTTCTTAAAATCCTTGTAATTGTTGTAAAATATATTAGCTACGCTGTGTTCTTGAATTTTGAGTTCTATTTACGATGCTTGATAGTATAATTATGTAATAATCCTAGTTTTTAAATTATTTTATTAAACAATGAGATATGCAATGTTAATAAAATTTAAAAGTTATATTTAATTATCTTACTATTTTGTGATTTATTATCATTATTTTATGTTTAATTAAATTTTCTATGTAAATATATTACTTTGGAATTTATTATTTTGGACGTTTAAATTCCATTATGTATATTTATTATTTTCGAATACTATTATTTTAATAATGTTAATTTAGTGCATAAATATTTTAATATTAGTTCTTTAAGCATTAATATTATTCTATTACTTGATGTGATTTATGTATTATTAATATTTTTGAAAGTATTCCACTACCATTATTAATGTTATTATTTTCATTGTTACTTATGTGAGTTATTATTACTATTTTTATTTTATTAAATATACATTATTTGTATTATTAATTATTTAATAATTATGGTTATTATTATTTTTTTTAAATGATATTTCATGTGGTTCTTTTTGTGTGTGTGTGATTATATTGTGTGTGTGTGTGTGTGTGTGTGTGTGTGTATATATATATATACACAAACACACACACACACAAAACAAATGCAGAAGCCATTTTTCTTCATTCCCCTCCCGCAAAATCCCGATCATACACTGTCACTGTGCCTCTTCTCACAGCTCGTCGGACCGCTCCTCACCGCCACCATCTTCTTCCCTTTTCTTCTCCATCGTCTTCATCACTGTTAGCTCGTCGATGTGTCATCGGAGAAGTCAGAACCGACAACAACAGTGAGTAGCTGCTTCTCACCGTTATTCATTTTCTGACCATCTTTTTTCATGTTCTCAGTGTCTATGAACTCCTTGAGCACCAGTGAGCAAGAATTTAACCTTTATTTTTGCTCAAATCCATCCATTGTTGTGTTTTCTCGAATTTTTGTTTTTGAGCTTTTTAGGGTTTTATTTGTTTAGATTGATTTTTATTGATTCAAGCAAACTCCCTTTGCAAATGATGATCCTTATAGCTTGAGCTTCATGAATATATTTTTGTTATAATTTTTGGAATTTATTTTAATTTTGGTGAATTTTTTATTATTTTAATATTATTTAATGAATTTTCGTAAATAAATTAATTAAATTATGAAATTTGTTAAATTATTGTTATTATATATTGTTATTAATTTTGATGTTGAGAAATTAATTTTTGGGAATTTTATATAATTTTTAAGAAATATTTATAGTTTATGTAAATATTGGATAATTGAGTTAAATGAGTATTTTGGTTGAATTTAAAGTTTAATTGTGTGTTTTAGTTGATATTAAAATGTTATTTGATGATAAAATAATTTTTAGGAATTTATATTATTTTTATGGAATTTTATATAATTTGTGTATTTTAAATTATTAAATTAAATAAGTATTTTTGTTGAAATTATTGGTTAAATATGTGTTTTGGTTGATATTAGAATACTATATGTTCATTAAATGATTTTAATAAATTTCTATAATTTTTTAAGAAATTATTTAGTATATTGGATATTTTATATTAAAGGGGTAAATGTGTAATTTTGTGTTAATTATAGTTAAATATTAGGTTTTAGTTAATTTTATAATTATTTAAGGTAATAAAATGATTTTTTTTACAAATTAATTACTATTTTTAACTAATTAATACTATTTTTCAAAAATAGTTTTCAAATAATATATATTATATATTATTTTAGAAATAAAATGGGTTTTTAAATTAATTTTATTATATAATTAAGCTATTTAAGCAATTAACATGAACTTTATTATGTCATGTTGAATAATTGTAGAATTGAATTTTTATTAATATTATATAATATTTGAGATTTTATTGGTTAAATTGTGATTTTAAATATCATTTACAATTTATGTTAATTTAATTGTAAAATGGAGATTTTATTCCATTTATGAATTTTTATTATCAAATATTATTTAAATTAGACTGTTATATTTTAATTGGAAAATAAGGTTTTTAAATATTTTAATTGATTTTTTTATGATTTATTATTTTACTATTAATATTTTTGATTTGTGAATTGTGAACCTCAGTTGGGGATTTGTGGAGTTGAGAGTCCCAACCTGAGGTGTTGAGTATTTTGTGATTTTAGAAGTATGTTTTCTTTGTAAGATCGACCCTACTTTTGTAGGGACATGTTTGTTTTATAGGGGAGACTCTGCCGATATTTCGGTCCGAGTCTAGTTTTGAATTTTTGATTGAGTCTGTCTATAGTAATCCTAGAAGCATAGAGTTAGAAGTTTATTCTGATGATTATTATTATTTTATTTTTCTAGCTGCACCGAGATCGAGGCCTACCGAGTTTGTCTCGTGGAGCGCTAGTCTGTGAATTATTATACTGTATATATATGCGTTGCATATAGAATGCATGACTTAGGATTTTTCATTTCCATTATATGTTTTAAACAGTAATTTAATTTATAATATGATTTGGTATATTTTCGGTTTATTTTTAGTATATCTTGATATATATATGTTAACATATTTTCTACATACATTTAATATATCATTGGTATATTTAGAGTTTATTTTTTATATATGTGTGTTAGATATTTAGGTTTATTTTTAGTATATTTTGGACATATGTCAAAATTAAATACATGTTTTAATATATATTTATTCATGATTGTTTTATTAAATAATTAGTATACTTTAGGTACATTTTTAGTATATTTTAGGTATATTCCTAAATAATTGAATGTCATATTATTGATTTATACTTAAATTGTTTTTAAGTATACTTTTGGTATATTTTTGATATACTTCCAAATAAATGCATGTTATATTATCAATTCATACTTAATTATTTTTAGGTATATCATTGGTTTATCTTTAGTATATTTCATATTTGATTTGACTTTATTTGACATATATATACTTGAAATATACTTAGTTTATTTTAGGTATATTTCTAGTATATATATAGTTTATTTTATCATTATAATTATTATTATGTGTTATTTGTTTGTCCATATAAATATTTATTTTTAATGAAGGATATCAATGGAACGTGCTACCTAGCAGGTAGCACTAGGACCGTGTACATACTGGTGTGATAGATTTAGGGTTGAGTGAGAATCATTTGTGGTATTATGATTTGATTAAAAATGATATTATTGATTCGATTGAGATATAATGTAATTAATGGTGTGATTGTTGGAGCTTGGTTGACCAAGTGTCTCAGGGTCAATCACACTAATAGTCAGACTGCTGGAGCTTGGTTGACTTAGTGTCTCGAGGTCAGTCTACTGTCTAGAATGGAATAAGTGATCTATATGGATTTAAGTGAGTCTGTATGGCTAGAGTGATAATATGATTGATTGAGGTTGTGATCAATAGGGTTCTATTTGATCCTTCATGTATTAAAATAAATGTTTTCTGTATTTATTATGTTTATAAAAGTAGAGTTTGACATTTGGGTGAAATGCGTGTATATGCATATTTATATAAGAATGCTTGATTGGATATGGGTTAGATTGCATGTATATATAGTATAATAATTCACTCATTGAGGTCTGACCCCCCCTCAATTATTTTTTTTCAAGAGATCTATATCGTTAGACCATAGTAGTAAAGTCTTCGCTGGCATTCTTCTGTCCTAGATATTTTATGTAGATGTATATTTTGAACTCTGATTTGTATTCTAGAAACTACAGTAGTAGTGTCATTATACCATAAGAGTATTTCTTTGTTTTGATACCTTGTACTCTAAAGGTTGTATTTGAATATTGTATGAATATATTCATTTATGAAAGGATTTGGAATATCTACTTTATATAACGACTTTGAGAAAAATTTTAATTCAATTGTATTTATTTAATGCATGTTTTATTTTTCTAAGGCTTGCTATGGGTTCCAGATTCGAAAGAATTCCCATTCCCTAGTGCCGGTCATGGTCCCTGGTTTGGGTCGTGACAAATTACATGGCCTATATACTCAAAATTATGTGGTACAAAAGAAGCGTTATATTCTACACCATTCAACTTGTAGATTATCCATGCAAAATATATATAAACTCAGCTCTTTACTTACTAGCACCTAATTGAATGATTTAAATTTCTTATCATAATGTTAGAGAGAAATGTTCTAATTTTGGGTTTAGCTACTTTAGTTTGGATCTGGTTAGTAATTAGTTTCTTTTTTACTATGTCTTTAGTGTCTAGACATCAAACTCTAATGAACATACCTATGGTGGATAAGGATGCATTTGTGGCTCCTAGTGCTTCATCATTGGGGATGTTCAAGTTTGAAGAGGATCATCTATTTGTTATGGTTGTGTTTTAAGAGGTATGATTTATTTTGTGTGTTATATTTTATAGTGTGCTTTTTGTGAATCTTTATGACTTGGTATAAGGGCAAAAGGATCATAAAATTTTATATCCTAAAGTTTTGGTTGTGTATATACATGGATTTTATGAACTTATCAAATTCTTGTATGCTTTTTATATGTATATGCCATATAGATATGTGTAGTTGAAATTAGGAGCCTTTGATTTTATAGATTTAATAGCTATATTTGGATGGCCATGATAAAAATTGTCTTTGTTTATACATGTATGCATGTCTTTAATTTCTATAAAAGTCAACATTGTATAGATGTGTCATATGTGTTTTAACTCTCCCATAATGCTAGTATAAAATAAAATTACACAAGTAAAATAGCTTAAATAATATATATATATATATATATATATATATATATATGTCGCAGGTCCTCTATTCAACCCTGACATTTGACCCATGTGGCACCTAAACTTCTCTATGTTTAGGCCAGCCAAGACTTATGAACATACTTCTAACATTAATACTAAGCATCCTTCGACTATAGTTAAGTGTTGGCAAACCTAACCAACCTTGCATGTTCACTACTATTATTGTTTCTTTGTTTCTCGCATACGTTCGAGGTTCAAGCTCGCCTTGTATTTTGTGTATGTATTTGAGCCTCATTCTTATCTCAAGCCTCACATTCGCCTCACCGTTCCTACACATTATTGAATTCCACATTTGCCTCACGACTCTCATATACTCAAGGGTCTTGTATTTGTTTCATAATTCCTGCATATATTCAAATCTCATTGTACTTTGGAATTCCCCTATATGCTAACACATAGCACACGCGTATGAACCTCGGATCTAGGAGAACATGCACTATGAGCACCTTGGCCTCGTAGTGTCCATAGAGCTCCTTCTTTATGGAGCATCGAATTCCTTTTTTTTTTAACTCGATGTTCGTTGCCTAGCTTCACACTAGGGAGCTCACTTAAGGCTGTGTTATCGAACATGCACATATGCCTTGGAGATAGTAAAGAGCTTATACTGAAGATATCCCCGAAAGAGCATAAGGAGCACCTTGAAGGTTAGTATGAGGGTACATCATAATGTTCCACTCATCACAACCTCATAAATATAAATACATAATATTTATTTATATTTACTAAAGTGCCCTTTAATATACTTTTCCCTTCATGTATACTTTTGTCCGACCATATTATACTTTTATTATTCATCCATGCCCTAAAGGTAAGCTGAGGACTCTAAGGGTGCACTGCCCTTAAAGTTCTTTTGTTGCCCTATTACAGTCTCCCCCACTTGAGCAATTGATGCCCTCGTCAATTGGCCATAGAAGTTCATGGTTCTCATCTTTATAGTGTCTTAATGTATTCTTCTATCTTATCTGCATCAGATTGTACTGCTTGTTTCTACTCTCAAATTTATGTTAATTCTTGACCCTTTCTCACTCTTGTGTATCATGAATCTTTAGCTCTCCACTTCAATATTTTCATGTTTTCTCTTAGGTTCTTAATTATAATTCTCGATAATGTTTCCCTTGCTTTCATTACTTTATTCCTATTTTGAGTGTAAATTGTACCTCGCAAGACAAAAGAAAGAAGCAACAACTATACATATTGAAAATAATTCTCACGGTTTATTAACTCATTTTAAAAGAAAATCAATGTTAGATAAGTTCACAATTTACCAATTTGTATGCATCAAATAAATAACAATATACGTTATCATTTTGTAAAGGAGTTATAAAGGAGCATCATATGACTTACACATTATCCTTGTGCTCATACGACAATATTATTGTTCACCGCTCTTGGGTACTCATATTTTATTGTTTTGTACCCTTCTCAAATTCTTATATCTTTTGTTTTAAGGATAGGGTCTTTGCTAAACAACATCTTGCTTTGTTTCATCATGAGCTTACTATATTACTTGTCACCTCATTAGAGCCTTCATGTATTTTGCTATTGCTATGCAAAGATAAGCGTGTGTCCTCCCATTTACGTCTAAGGCTTCTTTATGCTCGTACCACTTATAGAAGTAATTTTTGAGAAAATAATTCTTAAAAAGGTCTTCTAAAGTGTGTCATAGAGTATTTAAGTCCGATGGGCCATTTTTAAAAAGAAGCATCTATGCTTGTCTTAGTAGTAGTAATAACTAAGACTTTAGGATTGAACTGTCTATGCTTTGGTTTGAGCAAAGGTGTCAACTACACTTCTAAGAAACCATAACACTTCCTCCGCAAGTATATTGATTCAATGAAATCCTCTTCCTGACTAATTTGCCATGATATTTTTGTACCCTGTGGTTTGTATGTGTATTGTTTTCTTGGCACACCAACCCATTGGCTGCCCAAGATCTTATAGTTTATCTTTTTTCTCTATTTGTTGCCGATATATGTTTATCTGCATTAGCAATGGAGACTTCATGTGTTTTGTTTTTGCTAATTGGAAATAGACCATACATCAAAATTAGTGATTACTTTCTTCAAGAAATAATTAAGGATTTTTTTTAGATATTTTAGAGGGTATGTATTACACAGCTTAGTTCCATTATACTTATATTTATGGGATTTTAGTCTTTTCTGTTTTCCTAAAGTAATGTTACAGATTACCTTAATTGCTCGAGGGGATGCTCTAGTATCTATTGTAATGGCAGCATCCACTACTCTTGGTGCAGTTCTCACCCCTCTGTTAATAAAGATTGCCTTTAAATGTTGCAGTAAGAATGGAAGAAGTGTAATCGAGTTATTATGTGTAGTTTTTTTTTCAATTGATACTATACTGAACTTATTTGTATTTTTTCTTAATTTTCAATAATGTATTAATAATTTTTTTTTTTTGCAATGGATGTGTATTTTACATACATACATATATATATAATTTTTATCCTAGTTATAACCTTATTTTAATTTAAATATCATTATAAAAAAAAGCTTTGATTGTCATTTAGCAATAGAAAAATGTGTGTGTGTGTGTATATATATATATTATGTGGCTTATTTAGCGATCAAAAATCCATTATGTTTCTAAATTTAATGATGGAAAATTCATTCTGTTGCAAATTTAGCAATAGAAAATTCATGGAAATCAAAATTCGTTGCTAAATTTAGCAAAGGAAACTAAAATCCATCACTAATTCATTATTTTGTTGCTCATTTTACTGACCAAAAAAATTTTGTTGTTATTCCATTGTTGAGATATTTAGTGACAGATTTTTAAGTTTTAGCGATGAAAAATTTTATCGCTAAATCGCTAGTTTCTTATAGTGTTATAAGCTTATTATGATTCATTTCAAGTACATATCATATGGGTGTAAAACTAATACTCAATGCTAGCCAACACTCTATGCGTGCTTGGATTGACTTTCTTGAGCATTCTATATGTGCTCAAATCGACTTTCTCTAGCACTCATAATGTGCTAAAATCAACTTTCTCTAGCTCTCTACACGTGCTTATATCGACTTTCTCCAACACTCATAATATGCTTGGATCGACTCTCTCCTGCACTTTATACGTGATTTGATTGGCTTTTTCTAGAACTTATAATATGCTTAGATTGACTCTCTTTAGCACTCTACTCATGCTTAAATTAACCTTCTTCGGCACTCGGATCGACTCTCTTTAACATTCGTAATGTGCTCAGATCGACTTTCTTTAGCACTCATAATGTGATCAGATAGAATTTCTCCAGTACTAATAATGTGCTTGGTTCAACTCTCTCCAACACTCTACACATGCTTAGATCGACTTTCTCTAATACTCATAATATACTCATATCGATACTCACTAGCACTTATAATATACTTAGTTCAACTCTCATTAGTAAAGGACAACACTAGTGTCACAACCCAAACCGGGGGGTCATAAATGGTATTAGGGAATAGGAATTCACATGAATTCGGAACTTGTAGCAAGCCTTAAAAATAAAAACTCATGCAAATATTTCACAAAAATACTTCAAAATTAAAACTTTAATTATTATAAAAGAAATCCTCATATTATAACATAATAAAATATCTTCATACAATTATTCAAAAATAGAATCTCTATCTAATACAATATGAATACTATAACAAGATACATTACCACTACAACGTTTACTAAAATACAAGAAAAGTAACAGTTCAATATTTACATAAGTCAGTTAGGGAGGAAAGAGTCCGACGAATAGAACTAATGTGAAGATCTGAAGTAGAAAATCTTGAAAAAAATATTAAGGGGGGTCAGACCTTACTGAGTGAATTATTATTATATATGTACACGCAACCTAAAGATAGAAACACCCAAGTATTAGTATAATAATATACTTTTATTCATTTAATATATACATGCATTTCATACAAATGCTCGAAATCTGTCTTTATTATAACAATAGATGCAAGAGAATTTTAGGTAAAGGATCAAAGTAGAATCCCTAAATTCCCGCAACCTCAATCACTGCAATTCACTAACTAGCAAGCTTCCCATAACTCCAAAATATCCTTTACCCAACTTTTTGACAGTGAACTGGCTCCGAGTATATAAAGGGTCAATTGAGGATCCGCAGTTCCACTACCGGTGCTAACTAGCCCCGAGTACCCTACAGGTCAACTGAGGATCCACAATCATACCCTTTATATTAGTATAAGGTATGCCCTAGTGGCATTCTTGTAATTATTTAGACATTGTATATAATCCCTATGGCAATAAAATATTCTTTTAAATAAATATGTTATTTTTTTGAGTATTTATCCTTTAGTATTATGTTGAATAAATTTATTATCAAAGAGTTGACAATATGAGTTACAAATTTATTCAGTACATGTACTATAAATTGTTCGTAGTCGATTAATTAATATTTGGATAATATTAATTAGACCATCACCTCTGTCTATTTTCCTTGATTAGTGTGAGAAACTAATAAGGGGAGGTAGTGAATCTCATGCTACTTGATATAAGTGATCAAAATAGACATATGGATACTCATTGGATGGGTTAATCGAACAGTGACATTAGTATTGTGATTGCAAGGATATTCACATATAATTAACAATCACAATCTAGATTATAATAGTGCATATAGTCCTTTGACTTGAGGTGGCATAGTCATCCACATTTAGGTGGTTAGAGTTTGTTACCGCTTACATACTTGTGTTAATCATCACATAGGTATATGGCGTGTGGTGGCTCTAATTAGTTAAATGTAGGGATGAATGTTTAACCAAGATGGAATTCATTACCTGGTGTGAAACGGGATAGATCCTATGCTATCTAAGTTTATTCTTGATGAATAAATTCCTGGCCAGGATAAATACAACACAGTCTAAAAAAGAGTTTCAGTACTAGTCTTTGTTGTATTTTATCAAGAATTAAAACTTAAGATGAGGTCATATAATAAGCTATTAGAGTTTGATAATACCTTGACTCTAGGCTATATTAGGAGTGCACGGTAATTATGATCAGGTTCGTGTGAATCATAATATGCATTCATTTCTAATTGGGTAGCTGTGATATCGATACTATGGGTTACTCACAACTTATGAGAACTAAATGTGAATAATTAGGATTTTCACATTTAGAATTGAAAAGAGTTTCAAATAATATTAAATGTTAATATTATATTTTCTCATTGCCATTTAGATATGAACCTAGTAAGTCACACCTAATAGAGTTTTATTCATTCACTATAGTATTAATCTAATTATTGATTAAAAGAGTTTAATCAATTAATCAAGATTAATAGAATTAGATTTATGTTTTGAACAATGATTCTAGTATATCATGAAATCTAATTCAAATAAGAGTATTATTTATTAATTAATATCCTTAATTAAATATTAATTAATATATATTAAATTAACAAATATATATATGTTGTTATTTATTTATGGACTTATATTAATGGTCCAAATTGGTTTGGACATAGGCCAAAATTTATTTTGGACCAAAGATTAATTAAAGTCCATATCTATGTATATGTATAATTTAATATGTAAAATAATACATTTGATGTATACTTTACATACAAATTTATACATTAATATGTGTAGGTGGCAAGCTCAATTATTGAATTAAGCAAGGTGGCATATTAATTAAGTGGATATTTCTAAAGTATGCCTAAGGTGTCATTTTTAATCATTTAGATGGTTAGGTGTATACTTAAGGTGGCATACTTAATATTCACTTAATTAATTAACGCATACTTTTCCTTAGTGGAAAATTACTACACCTATATTTTTGATATATCTAAGGCAAGTCAAATGACTTGGTAAGAAAAGGGAGAGGAAAAATAATGCTTAAGTGAGTTTTTGCTTAAAGAGTTAAGAAAAATCACTAAGTAATTTTTGTTATGATAAGATCATAAACTAAAAATAAACACAACATATACTAAACATATACTCTATACTTGTGCTCTTAATTAAATTAGTACAAGTTACTAAGTTTAATTAACATAAGTAAGTGATGGATAAGGCTTTGGTGTTTCAAACTAGAGGCCTTACATTTGGAGGGCTAAGCATTTGATTTAAGGAATTGAACAAAAGGAATACTAAGCTCTACAACAAGTAAGTTTACAAACTTATAATTAATTAATTATTTGTTTGTATATTGCTTAATTTATTTAGTTGTATATTTCAATGCAATTTGAATCCTGGGCAAATGAAATTCTTCATTTTATGAAGGGTTATGATGAGCACATTTTTGAAATTTATTCTATTTAGAATTGTGCTTACAACACATGTATTTATGTCTAAATACCATAACTAATTTCTAACAGTGGTATCGGAGCCTCTTTTTGCATTTTATACATACTAAATAAATTTTTTAATTACAAATATTGTGAATAAAATATGTTGGTTGCAAGTTTTATGGCTAAAATATGCTAAAAAAATGTATTTTGTATGTTATAGTATTGCTATGAATAGTGGTACTATAGCAGTAAATAATGGTACTGTAGCATACGTTTTTATTTATGTTTGCAAAATTATTATAACACGCAAAAGTTGCATTTATTAAATTTTGCATGCCATACTTGCAAGTAGTAATCATGGACAAGGTGTTACATTCTAGTATTGTAATAATTAATTTTATTATTGTTTATGTAATTAAATGTTAATTACATAGTATTAGGATGTATTAATAACCTTGGCATGTCAAGGATTATTTGTTTGTTGCAAAAGTTGTAACAAGGAGACTTGAAGGAGTTCAAGGAGCAAATCCATAGAGATGGTGATAAGGATATTCATACTTGAAGTATTCATGGACAAGAATAATTTTTGTAATTTATTTTAATATTAAAATAGGTATAAAAATTAGTCCATGATCACTCCTTATTTATGCATCCATATTTGCATGTTTTATGCACATATGAGATATGTATGTTTTATATGCTTTTATACATACATTATGTATAATTGGATGTCATACAATTTATGAATTTGATACGTATAAATTGGTTAATGTGCAAAGTAAGACCCAAAAATATTCCAAATAAATTTAAGTCTAAGCTCTCCATTGGAGCAATAAATTGTATAATTTTGGATTATGTATATCGGCTATGGAAACATAGGGATATATATAAATCCAAGAGATTTATACAATGTTATTGTTAAGCATAGTGATGTTTTGAGTGTATAAATATACTACATGCCAAGAATGGCAAATAGGCGTATCTGAGGCATGTAGATTCAAATTTATACGTTTCACAGTGCCAATGGTATGGACTTAATTAATGCTAAGGACTAAGAATGGCAATAGGTACCTGAGGTCTGTAACATTAAGAGCTTGATTAATGAAATATCACATAAGATGTGATGACGGGAAAATGTCACTTATAAATTTTAATATTTCAAGAATGGCAAAGGGTACCTGAGGAATATTATAATTTATTAAGAACTTCATCACCCACTAGAAATCCATCCAATAAGGGATTTCTGTTTCCTACTTGGAAGAATAGGATCTACCAAATTAGTGGGAAATCATTAAGATTAAAGACCAAATCTAATGATTTTTTATGCAATGTCATTTAAACTAACTAATTTTGTTACCTTTACAGATAATTTGATAATATAAAATCATCAAACCCACTCTCCATCATACTAGACCAACATAGGCTCACGGGCCCAAACTTTGTAGATTGGATAAGGAATCTAAAAGGAGTTTTAGCTTCCGAAGAAATACTATATGTATTAGAACAACCACTACCTGGTTCACTTCCTGCAAATGCCTCTCAAGAGGAGAAAGACACTCTTAAAAATTGGAAAAAGGATGATTTGCAAGCACGTTGCATTATGTGGGCTTCTATGAGTACCGATATCCATCGGCAACATGAGAAGTACAATAGTGCAAATGAAATCCTACTTCACCTGAAAGAGCTGTTTAGTAAACAGAGTAGGACTGTTAGATATGAGATATCAAAACGGTTATTTCGTGCAAAAATGAAAGAAAGTGAGGATGTGGCAGTCCATGTGAACTCAATGATAAGATCAATTGAGGAACTAGAAAGTCTAGATTTTTAAATGGACTTCCATCTCCAAATGGATTTGATCCTACAATCACTTCCTGAATCATTTGGGCAGGCCATTACAAATTTTCATATAAATAAAGTAGAGTGTACACTTGCTAATTTATTGAACATGCTTGTAACAGCCCAAAAGGCAATACAAGGTAGCAAGGGGAAGGAGACTATTCTTATTGCTTCTTCTAGTAAGACTAAAAAGAAGAGTTATAAGAAAAAGAAAGGCAAGACAAATGTTGTCAAGCCTACAAGTAGAATAGCCAAATCTAAAGGCAAGGGATAGGTGAAGGAAGACCCAAACAAGGGTAATTGTTACTATTATAAAGGTAAAGGACATTAGAAAAGAAATTGTCCTAAGTTCCTTAAGTCTTTACAAATTAAAGGAAAGGATAGTTTTGGAGAAGGTATGTTTTTCTCTAATTTTTCTAAATGTTCTAATGGTTCATCAAATGCATGGATATTGGATATCGATGCTAGTTCTCACATTTGTTTATCTTTACAGGATCTAGCAAATAAGAGAAAGTTGAAGCCTAATGAAGTAACCTTAAAGCTTAGAAATAGTGCAAATGTTATAACTAAAGTTATAGGGTCAACTTCAATAGATCTTTGTAATCATATTTTATTATTGGATGATGTATTATATATACCTAATGCTTATAGAAACATAGTCTCTATTTCTAGTTTGACTAGAAAAGGTTATGAATTTTTATTCAAAAGAGACATATGTAATATTTACTTTGGAAGTAATATTATTGGCTTGGGTTATTTAATACTTGGTTTATATTATATTGATAATAATTCCAATAATAATCAGCTTCAATTTATGAGTAATAAATATGCAATGCTAATTAAAAATACTTCTAATTCCAAACAATTATGGCACTTAAGATTATGTCATATTACAGAAGATAGGATCACTAAGTTAGAAAAGATGGGAATCTTGAGCAATCTTGAATCCGCATCTAATCCAACTTGTGAAGCTTGTCTTCAGGGCAATATGACTAGATCACCATTTATAGGACAAATGGCAAGAGCCACTGATATATTAGAAGTCATACATAATGATGTATGTGGGTCATTTTCTGAAATGGCTAGAGGTAGTTTTTACTACTTTATAACCTTTAAGATGATCTATCAAGATTTAGGTATTTATTTCTTATAAAGAATAAATTTGAATCTTTTGAAAAGTTTAAAGAATTCAAAGCCCAAGTAGAAAACCAAACTGGGAAAAATATTAAAACTCTGAGATCAGATCGAGGAGGTGAATACTTGAGTATCGAGTTTATTGAGTTCCTAAAGGAACATGGCATTGTATCTTAACTCACACCGCTTGGAACACCTCAGTTAAATGGAGTGTTTGAAAGGCAAAATCGTACTTTATTGGATATGGTACGATCGATGATGAGTTATACGGATCTTCCTATTTTTCTTTGGGGTCATGCACTCCAAACTGCCTGCTATATCCTTAATCGTATTCCATCCAAATCAGTTTCTACTACACCATATCAGATATGGCATGGTAGAACACCAAGTCTTAAACATATTAAGATTTAAAGATGTCCAGCTTTTATCAAAAAATTAAAGTCGGACAAGTTGGATGTGAAATCAATAAAAGGAAGGTTTGTTGGATATCCTAAAGATAGTTTAGGATATTATTTTTATCTTCCTGTTGAACAAATAGTTGTTGTAAGCAGAGATGCCTTTTTCTTGAGAAAGAATTTCTAAAGGAAGGTGGCATAGGAAAGAAGATAATATTATATGAAGAGTCATCTGAAGAAATAGAACAAACTGATCAAATGAATATTGATCAACCCAAGGAGCCTATTCCAGTTGAAAATATTATCACACCAACTCCTAGAAAATCTAGTAGGGCATCTCATCCTCCGGAGAGATATGGCCTTCTACATGATATGCAAAAGTTGCTTTCTCATGAAGATAATATTCATATACATGATCTTACCACATATGAAGAAGCTTTATCTGATAAAGATTCTTTTAAATGGATTGATGCTATAAGAACCGAAATGGATTCCATGTATACAAATGAAGTCTAAACACTTGTTGATCCTCCAGAAGGTATTGTACCTATTGGATGTAAATGGATCTTCAAGAGAAAGACTGGTGTAGATGGAAAGGTTATCACCTTTAAAGCTAGGCTTATAGCGAAAGGGTTTCACCAAAGAGAAGGGATCGATTATGAAGAGACCTTTTCTCCAGTAGCCATGCTTAAATCCATTCGAATTCTTTTAGCTATAGCCGCACGCTATGATTATGAGGTTTGGAAAATGGATGTCAAGACTGCATTCCTTAATGGTTATCTTGAGGAAGAAATTTTCATGGAGCAACCTAAGGGTTTTGAATCCAAGGAAAGCTCTAAAGTGTGTAAGCTTAATAGATCAATCTATGGCTTAAAGCAAGCATCTAGGAGTTGGAATCATCATTTTGATGAGGCTATTTGTTCTTATGATTTCATAAAGAATCAAGATGAGCCTTGTGTTAATAAAAAGGTTAGTAGGAGTCAAATCACTTTCCTAGTCTTGTATGTGGATGATATTTTGTTAATTGGAAATGATATAGGAATGATGACTTCTGTAAAAGTCTGGTTATCTAAAACTTTCTCTATAAAAGACTTAGGGGAGGCAACTTATATTCTCGGGATTCGACTCTATAGAGATAGATCGAAGAGAATGATAAGTTTATCCCAAAGTCTTTACTTGGAAAAGATATTAAAGAGGTTCAATATGCTTGAATCCAAGAGAGGATTGTTACCATTTAGGCATGGTGTTCATTTATCCAAGGGTATATCTCCCAAGACACCCAAGGAAATGGAACAAATGGCTAAAGTTCCTTATACTTAAACAATAGGAAGCTTAATGTATGCTATATTGTGTACTAGGCCTGACATTGCCTATGATGTTAATATGACTAGCAGGGTTCAATCCAATCCAAGTTTAGAACACTGGATAGCTGTTAAATCAATCTTTAAGTACTTGAGAAGAACTAAAGATTTAATCTTAACTTATGGAGAAGGTGATTTACAGATTAATGGCTTTACAGATTCTGATTTTCAATCAGACATGGATGATAGAAAGTCTATATCCGGGTTTATTTTTGTCTATAATGGCGGTGTAGTGAGCTGGAAAAGTTTCAAACAAAGTATCACTGCTGATTCCACTACAAAAGTCGAGTATATAGCTGCATCAGATGCTGCTAAAGAAGCTATTTAGATTACGAAGTTCGTAATAGAACTAAAATTTGTTCCTTCCATTGAGTTTCCAATTTCTCTCTATTATGATAATAATAGAGCCATAGCATTGGCAAAGGAACCAAGGTCTCACCAGAAATCCAAACATATAGAAAGGCACTTTCATATTATTCGAGAACTTATTGTCAAGGGCGATGTGGTCTTCTAAAAGGTAGCTTCAGCTGACAATGTTGCTGATCCACTGACTAAAGCGCTCACATAACTACAGTTAGACTGTCATCTTGAAAAGATGGGTCTTAAATATTATAGTAAATGGCACTAGTGCAAGTGGGAGATTGTTAGTATAAGGTATACCTTAGTGACATTCTTGTAATTATTTAGACATTGTATATGTGGCAATAAAATATTCTTTTAAATAAATATGTTATTTTTTTTAGTATTTATCCTTTAGTATTATGTTGAATAAATTTATTATCAAAAAGTTGATAATATGAGTTACAAATTTATTCAGTACATTTACTTTAAATTGTTCATAGTCGATTAATTAATATTTGGATAATATTAATTAGACTATCACCTCTGTCTATTTTCCTTGATTAGTGTGAGAAACTAATAGTGGGAGGTAGTGAATCTTATGCTACTTGATATGAGTGATCAGAATAGACATGTGGATACTCATTGGATGGGTTAATCGAACAGTGACATTAGTATTGTGATTGCAAGGATATTCATATATAATCAACAATCACAATCTAGATTATAATAGTGCATATAGTCCTTTGACTTGAGGTGGCATAGTCATCCACATTTAGGTGGTTAGAGTTTGCTACCGCTTATATACTTGTGTTAATCATCACATTGGTATATGGCATGTGGTGTCTCTAATTAGTTAAATGTAGGGATGAATGTTTAACCAAGATGGGATTCATTACCTGGTGTGAAACGGGATAGATCCTATGCTATCTAAGTTTATTCTTGATGAATAAATTCCTGGCCAGGATAAATACAACACAGTCTAAAAAAGAGTTTCAGTACTAGTCTTTGTTGTATTTTATCAAGAATTAAAACTTAAGATGAGGTCATATAATAAGCTATTAGAGTTTGATAATACCTTGACTCTAGGCTATATTGGGATCTTTAATGAAAGGAATTTAGTGCACGGTTATTATGATCAGGTTCGTGTGAATCATAATATGCATTCATTTCTAATTGGGTAGCTGTGATATCGATAAAAGGGGTCACTCACAGCTTATGAGAACTAAATGTGAATAATTGGGATTTTCACATTTAGAATTGAAAAGAGTTTCAAATAATATTAAATGTTAATATTATATTTTCTCATTGTCATTTAGACATGAACCTAGTAAGTCACACCTAATAGAGTTTTATTCATTCACTATAGTATTAATCTAATTATTGATTAAAAGAGTTTAATCAATTAATCAAGATTAATAGAATTAGATTTATGTTTTGAACAATGATTCTAGTATATCATAAAATCTAATTCAAATAAGAGTATTATTTATTAATTAATATCCTTAATTAAATATTAATTAATATATATTAAATTAACAAATATATATATGTTGTTATTTATTTATGGACTTATATTAATGGTCCAAATTGGTTTGGACATAGGCCAAAATTTATTTTGGACCAAAGATTAATTAAAGTCCATATCTATGTATATGTATAATTTAATATGTAAAATAATACATTTGATATATACTTTACATACAAATTTATACATTAATATGTGTAGGTGGCAAGCTCAATTATTGAATTAAGCAAGGTGGCATATTAATTAAGTGGATATTTCTAAAGTATGCCTAAGGTATCATTTTTAATCATTTAGATGGTTAGGTGTATACCTAAGGTGGCATACTTAATATTCACTTAATTAATTAATGCATACTTTTCCTTAGTGGAAAATTACTACACATATATCTTTTGATATATCTAAGGCAAGTCAAGTGACTTGGTAAGAAAAGGCAGAGGAAAAATAATGCTTAAGTGAGTTTTTGCTTAAAAAGTTAAGAAAAATCACTAAGTAATTTTGGTTATGATAAGATCATAAACCAAAAAAAAAACATAAAATATACTAAACATACACTCTATACTTGTGCTCTTAATTAAATTAGTATAAGTTACTAAGTTTAATTAACACAAGTAAGTGATAGATAAGGCTTTGATGTTTCAAACTAGAAACCTTACATTTGGAGGGCTAAGCATTTGATTCAAGGAATTGAACAAAAGGAATACTAAGCTCTATAACAAGTAAGTTTACAAACTTATAATTAATTAATTATTTGTTTGTATATTTCTTAATTTATTTAGTTATGTATTTCAATGCAATTTGAATCCTGGGCAAATGAAATTCTTCATTTTATGAAGGATTATGATGAGCAAATTTTTGAAATTTACTCTCTTTAGACTTGTGCTTACAACACATGTATTTATGTCTAAATACCATAACTGATTTCTAACACTTTATCCATCATTCACCATAATCATTATTTCTATATCCGAAATCAATCAAAGTTCAAAGCCTAATTTCTAGCTTACTGTTGCGCAATAGCCCTAGTGTGACCCACTAGGTAGCACGTTCTACAACTATCCTCCAAAATGTTGTTTCATAATGAAAATTCATAATAAAATATAACATGCATTATTCAAAATAAATATTCTCAATTATATATATGAAAGCATATATATAAATATTAACAATAATAAATATCATTTAATGAACTAAAGCATAATTAAATTTATATTTATTAAAAATATATAGATGCTCATAATATATTTTCTACATGCAATGTATACATATAATAATAACTCATAGTTCAAGTGTGCTCCTCTACCCTGGCTCGGTTGGTCCGGTCTGATAGGCCTAGCTCACGGAGCAACCAAGGAAAATAATGACAATAATAATATATTAGAATCGAAATCCTAATTTTATACTTCTAGGATTTCTAAAGAACGACTTAATCTAGGACACGACTCGATAAAAATTCAAAATTTAGTAAGGTCTCCTCTGTAAAATGGACGTCTATGCATGCAAACACATTTAAATATTCACAATGCTCAACATCTTGGGTTGGGTCTCCGAACTACAGTTATTGCCCAACTGAGAACCAACAGAATAAAAATCAATAAAATAATAATAAATACTAATAATTCACCAAAACTCATAAAAATCATAAATTACCACAATTCAATTTATTTAAATAATAAAAGCATCAAAGATATTTATTTTCAAAATAAATAATAAAATCCCAAATATAATTAAATAATAAAAAAATCCATTTTTCAAATATTCAAAATTTAATAGCATAAATTAAAAATAATTATTTAAATTTCCCAAATATATAATAAAATAACTAAAAATTTCATTTAATCTTAAAAATAATAGATAAAACTATTATTCGAATATATTTCCAAAAATTATTATTAATTAGCTAAAAATAGTAAATAATTCATAAAAATTATTTCAATACTACTTATTACTGAAAAATTATCCAAAACATGACAATTAACGATAATTACAATCAAAATATAAAATTTATTAATTTATACTAATTTTTTGAAAAATCCAGTTTTTACATAAATATTCAAAAATTCATAATAAAAATTCGAAACATAATTTCTATAAACTTTCTTCACGAAATATGCGTAAAATAATTAGTAGAATTTATTAAAAATAAAACACATTTCCAAGCTAGGAACAGTACTCGTGAACAGAAATCGAGCTTGGAATAATGGCCAAATCGCAACTATCTCCAAAATTGAATCTAAATACATTTTTCGAAAGCTTACAACTTCAATTTAACTGATTCAAGGTCAATTTAACATAAATCAAACTAATTAAACTCAAAATCAACAAATCAAAATTCTAAAACCTAGAGACAAATCATCAAAATTGAGGTTGAATCCAGTGTTAATCGGATGAATTACCTTAGGGGAAACAAAACCTATGAGACAAGCTTTCGATCAAAACTAGAGTTGGCCCCTAACGTCACCGAAAATGTCACAAGAGAGCTCCAGAAGCTGTTAGCACTAAGGAGAACCGAGAAGGAGAAGAAGATGTCAACGCTAGTGGTTGGGCTACTGTCCCGTGGCATTAGGCGGTGGCGGCACAAAGAAGAGAGGTGGTGACGATGGTGGCGTACTATTTGGTTCAGTTGCGCAGGGGGGAGGGGCTGGTTCACACAGAAGAGAAAAAGAAGAAGAAGAAGAAAAAAAGGGAAGGAAGGGAGAAGGGAGAAGGAAGAGGAAAGGGAAGGGGAAGGAAAGAGAAGAGAGGAAAGAAGGAAGGAAAAACTTTATATATATATATATATATATATATATATATATATAAAGTACAAAAGGAAAAATAAAAATAATATTTTTAATTTAAATATTTTCTTTTCTAATTATACTCACCACATAATATTAAAATATATTAAAATACACTACATTAACATAATTTACAAATAATAATAATATTAAATAATATATAACAATAAATATAAGTTTTACATTTTTAATTAATAATAATGTCATAATATAATAAAGTAAATAATAACACTTTAATTTAATTTAATTTCACAAAATAACCATAATATAATAAATTAATAAAATAATTATTAATATTACAAATCCCAAAAATTTAATTTAATAATTTATAAAAATTCAGGTTATAACAACTAGATACTGGTTGAGATCATTCGAACATAAACATCCTAGCAACATTCAGGGGGAATATTGATACCCGATGTTCATATTTAGGTCTAGATGTTGAGTCAACACCCAAAGCCCATGGAGAAATCTATTTAAGCAGAAAATCTACTTCTTTCTCAATAAGAAAAATTAATCCTAAAAGGGTAAGGATAGTAGTCCAAATCCAACTAGGTTTGAGCTATTTATGTCTATGTATATCTCTCATCTCTTCTTATTCTATTCATTTTAAACTTTCCCTGCTTTCTATTTATTCTCTCATATACCATACTAACATAAGCATAAGAGTTTTTATGGAAGAAATCCAGCAAGTTTACTTTAGATCTAAATGTGCTTTCATATTTTAAGGAATGGTTCACGAACAAGTTATTAATAATAGAGAAAAGAAATTTATTAAAATGAAATAATAATTTAATATTTAAATTATATTTCAGTAACTAGGTAAATGGTATAGATAGTTTACTAAATTTTTTACTTGATTACAATTTAATTACAAAATTTTTATTGGTATCTTTATAGCTACTAAATTTATGTTTAGATTTTGCAAGTAATCTTCATAATATTGTTTGGTAGATAAACATTTTAGAATGATCATTTTAGTCCACAATTTGAAAGTATCATACAAATACGTAAAAAAATTTATATTCATTTAGAAATTAATGGAAAAACCAGAAATTATATTGAGGGATGAATAACTTACTCTTGAAATAATGTAAAAATATTATTCAATTAGGGATAGAAACAGATATTAATATTAATATTTATTTTTTATTTTGTATATAATAACCTATAGATTAATAAAATATTTATGTATTATATTATATTTAAATAATTTATAAATATAATTTTTATTTTTTTATTTAAATATTATTTTAGTTTTACATATAATAAGCTATATATTAATAATAAAATATTTGTATATTATATTTTATTTAAACAATTTATACCTTATAATTTTGGGGTGCTCATCCCTCAAGATAATTTTTAATTTTTTTTTATTAATTTTTATGTGATATAATTAGAAAATATGAACTTATTTGTATACTATTTTTAAACTTTGGACTAAAATGGTGATACTATACTATTTATGAAATAAAAACTTTTATAGGGACTACGCACGAAATCTAAATAAAAATTTGGTAAATAAAAAATAAGGGTTATTTGTGCACACTAATGGTGTCTAACTTTTTAATTAAATACCATTAATTATCCAACCTTTAAAATGTAAAACAAAACTTCATAATCTTTATTTTATTATCAATAAAGTGTCTGAACCTGATTTCCAGCCAAAACTAAATACATGACATGTCATATAGCATTTGTCGTGACACTACATGTCACACTTTACTGATGTGGCACTAACATGCCGCCACGTGTTACACATAACACATATGACATAGTGCCACACAATACACTTTTGTGATGTAGCGTTGGCTACATGATGCTAACTTGGTATTTGCATACCTAACACATAGTATAATATGACCTTAACTAAAAGTGAGATGCAGTATTGGATGCTTCACTAAACATTGGGTAACATGTGCAAATTTCAGTTTTTTAGTTGATATTTGTTTGTATAATTAGTTTTTATTCTCTGATAATAAAATTTTCAACTTTATAGTTTTAAGTGAAATTTTTTTTTAAAAAAAAATTTAGCTTATAATAGATATAAAATATTTATTTAAGTTTGTTTGTTAAAATAAAATTTTAATTTTAATTGAATATTTTATAAATGATAAAATAAAAAAAATTAAATTTTTTATGAATTATTATAATTTATAATTTATATTTGTGTAACTCTATTTAAATTTGATTAATCTCTTGAGTAATATTAAACTACACCCAAGTTTAGATTAATAATAATCAGTTAAGTACGAGCTACTTAAAATTAAATTTCATCAACTTAGTTGTGACTTTTGATAGTTATGTATATATAAAGTCTAAAATTATTACAGGTTAACTCTTTGAAAATTAAGGACTATAAGGTTATGTTTACTTGCAGAAAATAATTTTTTATTTTCTAACACTGATTTTCTTAGAAACTGATTTTTCATTTTCTAAAGAAAATTGTAGAAAATTTAGAACGTTGTGTTCATTTGTTAAAATTTAGAAAATTGTTTTTCAATTTTAAAAATTATATTAATTATTATGATATAATATTTCTTTCTTTTTTTTTACATATTTTTATGTTAATACAGTGCATGTTTCTTATATAATTCTATATTATATTTAAAAATAATTTTTTATGTTTCTTTTGATTTTTTTTTTTGGAAAATATTTCTTTTGATTATTTTTATCTAGTAAACCTATAATAAAAATACTGAAATACAAATTTTATAAAAAAATATCAATACAATTATAAACAAATGTGTATTAAAATTTGGTATATAAAATCCATTGCTAAAAAATAGATAATAGTTGGGATTATAACGTTATTTTTTGTATATACAATTATTATTATTTTTTATTCCAAAAAAAAAGGTTAAAAATTATGTGTATAAAATCTATTACTAAAAAATAGGTAATTGTTAACAATTTAATTGTTACTAAAATTGATAAAATAATGTATATAAAAAGAGATATTGCAATAATTTGAAAAAATAAAAAATAGTAGAAGTGATTGGTTAGGAATTGAACTGTGGTTGAATTATTTAAATCTCTGTGTTTTCCAATTAGAAAAAAATATAAATTAGATTTCCAAATTCTATTAAAAATTTTGAAAATAAGAAAACTGTTTTCTTTGGAAATATTTAGAAAATTGTAACATTTGAACATAAAAATCTATTTTCCATTTCCTATAAAAAAAATTTCTGAAAAACACCTTTTTTTCCACAAGTAAACAACCCCTAAAGTTGTGTGTTATTCTCCAATGTGCTCTGGTTAGCCCATTGGACATTGTTGTTGTCGTGCCACTGTTGCTGCTATCGTTGCCTTTAACTTTGCAAAAAAAAAAAACCATAAATTTTCACTTAAAAACTATGAAGTTCAAAATTTTATCATCAAAAAAAAAAATCAATTACACAAATAAAGATTAACTTAAAAATTATAAATTTTTATTCATGGTACCCAATTTTTCGCAAATGTCCCACTACAGTATTTTACTTTTAGTAAATGTCCTATTATAAGAATCTATCAAGCATACAAATATCACATTAGTGTCATGTGGCACCACATCATATAAGCATGACATATAGCGCCACGTTAGATGTCACGTCGACAACTTTAGTCGAAATCAAGTTTAGACACTTTATTAGTAATAAAAAAGAAGGTTATGAAATTTTGAGTTACGTTTTAAAAGCTGAATACTTTAATAGTATTTGATAGAAAAGTTGGGTATTGTCAATACAAATAACCATAAAAATACAAACTAAAGTTTTGTAACCAAATTATAATCAACCACAAAATTTAGTGAGTATTTATAAAATTTACACTCCACGAAATTTTAAATGTGCATATAAACACACTTTGTTAAACTTGGGGTCAATTAACAAATTTTGTCTATTAACCATGTAAAAGGATCGAAAAGTTAATGTTTAAGTTAATTGTCCTTAGGTTGAAAGTTTAGGGCAGCAAATCACTGTTTAAATGAACTGGGATAAATAATTTTAGAGATAATGACCCCAAAAGTCCTATAACTGTTTAAATATTTTAATTAAGTTGGTTCTACTAAATATTAAGTATTTATTCGTTTCTCGTCCTCCGTTAAATTAAACGGAATGCGATGATGTGTCAATTTAACCCTACTAATTTCCACATGTGCAGCCACCTCATATCACCTTTTCCACGTCATAAACATCTTCTTCCTCTCTTATCTAAGTGCAAGGGCTAACTGTTTCATTTACATCCAAATTTCTTCCATTGACAACTTTGAAAAATGCTACCAATTCAATTCATAAAAAGTAAAGCCTCCACATTAGATTAATCATCGAATTCAAAAATAATTACTTCAAAAAATCACTAAAGATAAGCTAAATGGTTATAAAATTAACAAAGAAAGAGAAACCAGTACCAAATCATTCCAACATTTGAAAGAATAAAACTCCAACTTAAAATGAATAATTACTAAATACGTTTATGCAAGAACTCAGGATGGGGAAATAAAATCTGGCAAAAAAAAGGATGGGGAAATAAAAGAAGAAAATCCATTAATAAAAGCAATTCAAGAATTTGAAAAACAATAAAATTAGAACTTCAAATGAACTAATTACTGAAGAATAGACATAAAACATCACCTAAAATAGAATAAATCAATCAATCAACTGATCTTTCACGCAAGATAGCTCAAAGAAGAAGAATAAAATGAAGATAAACCCACAAAAATTCTCATAAAACCTAGAAAATTCTCATGAAACTAGATATAATGGAATCTTGAAAAGATAAAATAAGAAAAAAAAATATATATAGGAAGCCAGAAATAAGAAACTCAAAAACATATTTAAAAAAAAAAAAAACAAAGAGCATAACACATAACTAGCAATAATTTGGGTTTGTTTTTCAATTGGCACCCCATACCATAACATAGAACCAAATAGCTTTCTTCTTTAACTATCTATAAACACCCTTAAATGTTGTCAACCATTTTTCTAACATTTTATGTAAACTGCAGAATAAATCAAAAGGCAAATAAGAAATCAAGAATTTATCTTTCAATTAAAAAAAAATAAAAAAATTATTTAAAAAAAAATGGAACCAAAAAAAGTTTAAAAAAATTAATTAAACCATAGCAACTATAAAGCAGCAACTTTATATTTTAGCACCAACCATGGCTAATAACTTCAACACAAGCACGAACTAGTGAGATTCATCATCAAGAATGAGGTTCATGTCAAACATGACTCTTTCCAGTCATCAACAAGAGGATACATGGCTCCTGAGTGGATATTTAATCTGCCCGACACTTCCAAAGTGGATGTCTACAGCTACGGGATGGTGGTGTTAGAGATGGTGATTGGTGACTGGAAAGAGCCCATCAATGTCTACCCAGATTACTGACAATGGAGAGGATGTGGAGCACAAAAGATTGGTGGAATGGGTGAAAGAGAAGCAAAATGGAGCTTCTGCAACAAGCAACTGGGTTAAAGAGATCACAGACCCGGTCATGGGATGGATTATGATGCAAAAAAAAAATGGAAATTCTCATAGAAGTGGGACTGAATTGTGTTAGAGAATGCAAAGATGCTAGACCCACCATGAGCCAAGTAGTTCAGATGGTTCTGCTGCATGAAAATGATGATTAACAGAGATATAATGTAGGGATGTTTTTTATCTTGAGCAAACTCATAATGATGAATAAGAAGGTGAGCTAAGTATACCTGTAAATGAATTTCGTATGGTGCCTTGCACTTTTGGGGCTATGCCATGTATACTTGTTCAGTGTTCGACTCATTTTGTATTATGTTATGTTAACGTATAAATATAAAATATTAACGCTAAACTAAGCATATTATAAAGGAAAATGTTAGATATGGTAAATTCAATTGTAAATTATAAAAGGTGAAAATCTAAAAATGATTTCTCCAAAAAGGAAATAGGCTTTCTGTATCAGGAATTAAAAAAAAAAGTAATTTTTTTTATAAGGATTAAATAAATTATTTTTTAAGAAATAAAATGACTATTTATTGTATTTGTTATAAATAGTATATGTCATAATTTATGAAATGTATCATTGTAATATTATAAATATATTTACTGATATTAGTCATGTTTGTAGTTATTTTCGTGTTGTTGGCGTTGCGTATACATTGTTTTACCTTATTATGTACAGGTAACATTCATGTGTCGAATGCATGGTCAAGGACAGAAACAGCAAAAGTGTGCATTAATTTAACAGGTTTATTAATTACGAAAATGCCATTTGATATCATATGCATCCTATAATCTGTCAGGGACGTGAGTTTATCATGTTTGGCTTCACGGGATATAATATAGAGAAAATTACAATTTAGGCTCATTTTTTGTTTTATTTATTTTAATTTGTCTTATATTTTAGATTAATTACACGTGTATTTTTCTTTTCATTTGTGCTTTTTTTTTTTTTAATTTTATTTTCGTTTATGATAATTTTTTTCTATTTTTCTTTGCTTTTCTAGGTTTTTTATTTTTTTCTTTCTTCTTTTTATTTTTTCCTTTCCATTTCTTATTTTTCTTTATTTTTCACTCCTCTTCTTTTTTAATTTTATTTTTTTTCTTATTTCCTATTATTTTTATATATTTTTATTTTTCCCTCTTATTTTTTATTTTTATTATCCTTTTTTTTAATTTATCCTTATATTTATTTTTAAATTTTCTCTCTTTTATTTATTTTTATTTTCCCTTTTCTTCTTTTTTTTATTATCCTTAATTTTTTTTCTTTTTTACTCTTTGTTTTTTGTTTTGATTTTGATATTCATATATATAAACGGTGTGCTCTATTTAAGATATTTAAATTATATAACTCATATTAGTTTTAATAAATAATTAAAGTTTTATATATCCTAGAAAAATATTTTGAAATATATATATATATATTCATTTTATACGTAGAAAATAAACTAAAATATACAAATAATAAAGTAGAAATAAATGAAAAAAAAAATTAATGTTTCATGCATCTGAAAAAAAAAGGTCACTTGAATTCAAATTAATTGATATGCATATATCAATTATTTTTATTAATTTTTTGTTTTAATTAATTGAATACGATTATATTTGAAATTTATTACTTAAAACCAACTATTTTTTTGATAATTTGTCTAATAAAAAGTACTTACTCAAATTATCATATTCAGTTGGGTTTCGAATATTGTTTTAAGTATCGGATACTGTTTTGAATTTCAAATGTTGTTTTGAGTTTCAGATACAAATAATATTTAGAAAATATATTTTTGGTTGAAGGAAAATATTTGATTAATATTTAGATAATATTATGTTTTAGTATTGGATATGATTTTGAAGTTTTACATACATATAATATTTAGATATATATTGTATTTTATGAGTTTGAGATATTGTTTTTAATTTTCAAATATTGCTTTAAGTTTTAGTTATTGTTTTGGGTTTTAGATATGATTAATATTCACAAAATATATTGTTTTAAGTTTCCGATACTGTTTGAGTTTGAGATACGAATAATATACAGATAATATATTTTTTTGATTGTATCATATACGAATAACATTTAGAAAATATACCTTTTTTTTTAAGTAACATTCTTTATTACTACTTAAGCTTCTTGTGTAACACAAATTTTATTAATTAATAATTTTTGTTAATTTATAACACAATTGGACAATATAAGTTAAGGATGGGCACTTGGATTCAAATTAATTGATATGATATGTCAATTGTTTTTATTTATTTATTTTAATCAATTGAATCCATTTACTTTTTATTTTTTATTCAAGGCCAACTATTTTTTAAATAATTTTTTATATAATTTTTTAATTTTTTGAAGTGTATAAAAAAGAAAAATATACAATTACTTTTTATTTATTAACTAAAAACACACTTAAGGCAAACCATTTTTTTTAACAATTTCTCATACAATATGTACTTACTTTAATTATTAATTTCTTTTATATATTTTGAAGTGTATAAGAGTAAAAAATATACAAATGGTATATTATTCGTATAATATACTATTACTATATTAAGGAAATAATAGTATACACCATCTGAGAGATCCAGGCATTGGTATGCAAATTTTAGTTAAGGAAAGGTTGCATAAGTTAGTTAATCTTTCAATAATAATAAGCTATTAAAAAAAAACCATAAGTTTTAACACAAAAATACTATCCATCACAAAAGACATAATTGTCATTAATTCCCAAGTAGAAGGCAATTCCTATGTTTGAACTAAGCAAAGCTGCATCTAGTAAATGGCATTGGAAAATTTAAAAAAAAAAAATCAAATTGATCAAGGAGCATCCACAGTACGCCTGGCTACTTTGTCAGGGTACCTTTGGCCACTTGAAGTTATTACCCTTCCTCTGTCAAAACAAAATATAATATGCATCAGCCAAAAAGTAACTCACAAGCGAGGTAGAATAATTTGCCAAAAAAAAAAGTGAGGTAGAATAAAGTAGGTACACAGCTATCTTTTACAAAATACTTTGAAGTTTGAGCAAAATTAAGTGGACACTAAGCTCCAAGGAATAAGAGCCTACCCCTTTGTGTTAATCTCAACAATGTTCATTTTCTACAATTGTTGAAGAATGTGGCGGGCAATAGAGCCACTACTCTTGCCAATGGGGTTGACGACTTCCATTTTTGTAGCTTTAAATCCTGCAATGGCTATGGCATCCATAATCTCTCATTCCAAGCAACATATTAACACAATCACTAGCAATAACATAACTCCAATTCACATATTCTAATGCATTTCCAAGCAACAAGACCAACATTCAATTCTAATTCACATATTCTAATGCAATTAAAAGCTCAAAAAAATTAACATGATTTCCCTAATTCACACCTATTATTTTGTTTTTTGAATAATAACAATCACAAAAGCATAATTTTAAGAAGAATCATGTTATATACTTATGCTGTGTACATGTATAATATGATAAGCTGGATGGTAATAACCAAAGAAAAATGCCATTTTAAAAAAATCTAATGCAAAAATAGAATTTGATATTTAGATAAAGTCACCACCTGGATGAAAGTCGAGACACACTATATAGCAATTGGATTCTACGGAAATTCCCAGAAACCGTCATCAGAGATCGAGTTCAAAAATTGGATATGAGCTTTTAAAATGTCCACCTAACCTTGCGATTGACCTCCGTGTGTGTTCGCATTTATTACCTTTAATTATTAAATTATTTCCTTATTAACATGCTAATCGTGATTAGTTTTCCAATTTTAGATTTTATCTCAAGTTTGCATATTAGTCTCATTTCATGCTTATATTCCCGACATTCAATCACAAATAAAATAAAATAAAGCAAATAAAAATAATTTACAACCATTCATTCCAAATAAAAAGGAAAAGAGATTAAGGATTACAACTTTTGGTGTAAATAAATGTAAAAATACTAAAAATAAACCATACATAAACCAAAAATAAATCGAAAATAAATTAAATAATTATATAAACCAAAACTCTTAAGAATTAATTAATAAAGCAATCATCTAATACTTAGAAATCACAACATAATTCTTGTAACAAATATGAATTAGTTCTATCTCTCAAACAACAACAATATCTATAAATCATTCATAAATAATATTTACAAAATAAATGGAAATAAATCCACAATATAGTCTACAAAATAACATAATAATATAACATTAAAAATAATACCAAATAACACAAAGCATGAAATAAGGAGATATAATAAATTAAACATGGAAATTATGTCAAATATTCGAGATAAGGATTGAAAATAGCTAAAAATCAAGACAGAAATGGGCAGAAAACTGGACAAAGGGCGACGCCTCTTCAAAGATGCGTCGCCTCCTGACCAAGAGGCGATATCACTATTGCCTCATCATGAAGGGGTGACATCTCGTCAGGGATAGAGAAAAATGATATTTCTTAAATCCTAAGAAACTCAATGATCATGCAAATAAATAAGAAACAAATGCAAATATACAAATATCAACAATTAATATTCAGTATCTCATCAATCATACTTCACATATGACTTTAAAAAAATAATAAAACTCAAGAATACAAACACAAGAGTAATGAATCAATGTTTTTAATGAAAACAAAGAACTTAAAGCTTAAGAAAGGGGAAGCTTACTGACTTGGACGTGCTTGATGCTCTTAACTAAGCCCTCAGAGCTTGGTTGATTGATTTGAGGCTTTGAATGCAAGAGACACCCCTTTCCTTCCCCAAGAAATCAAAGTCTTTAGCTTCCTAAGTCTTCTTATTATTATTCTTCTTCTTCCTTTCTTCTCTTCTCTCCCTGTGTCTCTTTTTTTCAGACATTTTTTTTAAGTTGCTAACCCTCAAATTTCTAACCTCCCCTCTCATGCCCCCATATTCCCTTTTTAAAGCCTCTCATTCTCTCCTCTTTTTCAATTTCTTAAAAACCATTCTCACACTCTCCCCTTACCTTTTTTCGTTCCCCAAGCTCTTTTTCCTGCTTTTCCCTTTCTTTTACGTCCAAAAATGACCAACTCTTCAGCAAGTGAGCCTCCAACCATCGCCATTAATGGCATTTAATGCTACAGAGGGTGTGTGTAAAGAGGGGCTGCCTCTTTAATTAGGCATCACCTCACCAATGCTCAGGGTAAAGAGGCAACACCTCTTTGCCTGGGCTAGGTCAAGGCCTTTTAGGCTAAGGTGCAATGGGCTTAGGCTTTGGCTTGGTTTTGGGCTTAGATATGATATTTATAGGTTTGGCTTAGTGTTTGGGCTTTCTGAGTTAATTTTTGAAAAGTCTTGGGCTCCACTTACATTCAAAACTCGAATTTTCTCATCATTAGGCTTTTGTTGCAACCGATCAAACCAATGATGCCCACACTACCCCTTTGGGTTAATCTCAACAATGTTCATTTTCTACAATTATTGAAGAATGTGATGGGCAATAGAGCCACTGCTCTTGTTAATGGGGTGGACGACTTCCATTTTTGCAGCTTTAAATCCTACAATGGCTATGGCATCCATAATCTCTCATTCCAAGCAACATATTAACACAATCACTAGCAATCACATAACTCCAATTCACATATTCTAATGCATTTCCAAGCAACAAGACCAACATTCAATTCTAATTACATATTCTAATGCAGTTAAAAGCTCAAAAAATTAACATAATTTCCCTAATTCACACCAATTATTTTATTTTTTGAATAATAACAATCACAAAAGCATAATTTTAAGAAGAATCATGTTATATAATTATCTTATGTACATGTATAATATGATAAGTTTGATGGTAATAACCAAAGAAAAATGCCATTTAAAAAAATCTAATGCAAAAATAGAACTTGTTATTTAGTGAAGAATCTTATTGCAAAACCAATATATACCACAGGATTAAGTAAAAAATTTTGGATAATTTTATTGAAATGAGTTGAACTCTTGAACTTTTCAAGATTCTACCAGAAACAGCAAATCAAAAAGGCTCCCTTACAGCTAAAACATAATTACTAGCAATTAAGAACATCCCAATAGCTAGAGTTACCAAAAAAAAAAAAAAGCAACCAAAATTTCTTAATTATGTAATTTCAAATTATATAATAGCTTCAATAGAAGAGGTAGCATATAAGAACTAAGACCAATTATAATCTTAATCATAAATTTTAAAGTAGTATTAATCAATCAAAGTGAAATTACAAGTTAGACAAAGATTCAAATAGAGTGTATCTGTGTTTGTGTCTTACATCAAAGATTATTTTTTCAGTTTTTTCAGTTGTTTCATTGATTAAAAAATGAGATTTTAATTCACAAAGCAACAACACCTACATTGAACAAAATACTGCTTGAAAATTATTGGATGTTTGTTCACTTTCTTAGCAACCAAACAAAGTAAACAGTTTTGATTAAAAGAAATTTAAAAAAATGCATAGTATTAAAAACCCATTAGCTAAAACAATTGAAAACCAAGAAAAAAAGTGAATTAATAAAGCAAAAAGACCCAAATCATGAAATAAAAGGAAAAAAATAGGACATAGAATCAAAAGACATAAAGAAGATATAAGATATAGATGCACATAGAGACTTTTGTTTAAAAGTTTTTTGTTGAGAGCTTAAATAAAATAAAATTTTGGTCTCTAGTCTTAGTTTTCAGAAAAAGGGAAGAAAGAAGAAGACGCTCTTGCACGAAAGAGCAACGCTTTTAGGGTACGCATGTAATTTTGGTGAAACATAATACATGCGTGCTATTTATTGATAACAAGAGGTATTTGATTTAAATTGTCTCCTTTTATTAGGCATTTTTGTAAAGAACTCTATAATATAAATACATTAAATCTTCCTGATTCTATCTCAAAATTAAAAGGGATATTTACTAAATGCAATATTTGCAATTAAAATACTCCAAATTTTTATTTATTACTCACATCCCTTTATCACAAAATAGTTACTAGCGTGCCCTTTTTGCAATTGATGCGAAACAAAAAAAACTTTGTTTATTCACTACTCTCTCTTTCCCTTCCTCTACACCCTCTTTCACATACTGATCCCTTTATATCAATCATAAAAAATTTCCTATTTCAATATCTTTCTTCCACTCTTCTTCTTATTCTTCTTCTTCTTTTTCTTCAATGTCAAGAACCAGTCTTTCTTTCCTTGTTCTTCCGATCCTTCTTCTTCTTCTTCTTCTTGATTTTTTTGACATTGTGATATCCCACATCGGTTGGGAAGGAGAACGAAGCACGCCTTATAAGGGTGTGGATACCTTCTCCCATAAGACGCGTTTTAAAAACCGTGCGCTGCGGGCTGGGCCTGGGCAAAGCGGACAATATCTGATGCGGGTTGGTCTGGGCTGTTATAGACATATCCTTCAAAACATGCAATGCCTAGGTGACCCATTTTTTTCCTCCTTATATTGTCTTTAATGTTTTTTGTTGTTCAAGATTACTAAGAATATAGTGAAGACTGATTGAAGTTCAAAAAATTAGTCGATGAATTGCATACTAATTAGTAGCAATGTAATTAATGACTGATTGTAATATTTGCAAACTATATCTCTTGCATTTTGTATTGTATTGTAACATAATAATATAGTTGTTCTTTCTTGTTGGTTCATGTTATTGTCAAACATTTCCAAACCAATGAATAAAAAATTATTCAATCATCTTATATTGCAAGCAAACTCCCCTTACCAATGCCTTCTTCAACTTTCACAATTTTTTTATTTTTTTATTGAAGTTATCAATTGAATTGCATATCAATTATATAAATAAGGTGTTGCATCTCTGTATTGGATTTTAAATAAAAACCTTTCTAATAAAATTTAAGATGTTGAGTATCTTGTGCTTGAGAGATGCTGATTTACTTGCAATGCCATATGTAGAGCTTTCTAGTCTTCCTACATAAGACAATTCCCATAAATATCCACTATGATATTTTATTATTATTATTATATTTTTAATCAACTATCAAGCAAGAGTTTAAATCAATCCTTCTTCTATGCAAAAGCTCAATTTAATCCTAATGGTTACTCATGTAAACAAGTCAATTAAATTCAATTCTTTACATATTTATTTATTAACTAAACTTTAAATTTTATAATACCCCTAAATGTATCCTATATTATACATATTCAAGTATACCATTGCAATGCACTTTGACAAATATAAAACAAATGAAAGAATGTGAAATACACATAGTTAAATGGAATTATTTAAGATGCATATGTTCAAATGAATTATATGCAATGCATACAAATTTAAATGAAATACTTATGGTTAGGGTCAAGAATATTACAACAACATTTAGAATTTTAATATTTTTTCCTTCATGTATTATAAATAAAGGTTATGGTATTTTTTAGGAGTAAAATACAAGGGAATGATACGTATTATGTGATGTATTGTAAGTTAAAGTTATATAACAATTTTAATTTTATTACTATAATTTTATTTATGTGATAATAATTTAGGGGATAATATTTAAGTGATAATATTATATTTATTTTATTTTATGTGATAATTATTTAAGTGATAATATTATATTAAATTAATTTTAATTTTATGTGGTAATTATTTGAGTGATAATATTATATTTATTTTATGTGATAATTATTTGAGTGATAATAATTAATCGAGATCTCTTAAAAAAATTTATGTGATGCTAATAAAAACTATTAAAAATTGTATTCATTGAGTCTAATGTCAAACTATGTCATTCCATATTGATACTATATGTTTAGGGTTCAAGGCATTCGTTTATTTATAAGAGCATTTTTTTTTCTTACTATAACCAAAGAACTTAACGAATATTATTATGAACTTGTCATTCGTACATTTGAAATTGTTGTGCATAAACATTATTAAAGCTTGTTGCTTCACTAGGATGTAATGTTACTCGACTACCTTAGCTATTTTTAATAATTGCATTTGCCTAAGTAGAAGATCCTCTTCCTCCACTTCCACATCAACCTCCTCCTCTTACTCCACAACCACCTCCTACGAGTGTTTATTACAGTAAAATTCCTAAGTGGTGGTGAAGCATCAATATCTCCACTGTTATTAATACCACCTGCCACTTCAGCGCCCTCATTTATAAGTCTAGTTTAGTTCGACAATTCATTTTTAATTGATTCTAAGAGTTTCTTTACAAACTCTCATTTTCCTCTATTATCCATATTGCGATCAACAAACTCATTGAATGATTTTTGTAGTTCCATGCAATTCTTATACTCATCTATCATGTTTGGATAACCTCTAGTGAAGAACATCCTGGAATGGTGATGATGTATGTCCTTTCTCTATTTATTAGGCATATACCTTCCATGGATCACATTTAGATCTTTCTTAGACATTAATTTCAATATGTGATAACATAGAATCCTAAGTGTTTTAAACTTTTTACAATTGCAACTTAAGTAATTTCCATTTTCCTTGTTCTCTACTATGTACTTGAATTCATTTACATAACAATGATTTAACACTGATCATTCAAAAACTTTGTGCCTTTTAATTCCACTTACAATAGGTTATGATTAGTCTGGCTTTAGAATGTGATAATACTATATTCCCTTTATTTAATCTTGCACCTAAAGAAACATTCCATTGGTGAATGCCCTTTGGAACACCTTTTCCCACTTAAAATCTGAAATGCATATAATAAAGTTTTTTTATGTCATAATTTACTTCAAACTCTCTTCAAATCTTATTGCTTATAACAATCTCATATTGCTCTGAAAATTGCTTTAGTGTACTCATTGAGTGAACGTATCCATCAAAGTACAAATGCATACTTTCACTCCTCTGAGTTAACACCATTCTAACATAAAATTGGTTGTTCAAGTAAGCATATGCCTAATATGTCCTCTTCGAGTATAACTTAGAAAGTTAATCATTGTTCTCCAATTCATATTTTACCAAGAAATTGCTCCAATTTTCCTTAAACATATCAATTTTTAAGCTCTTATATATTATACCTTTAAATGTAGATGCAACTTTATCATATTCCTCACTTGCTTGAATTTTTTAGGTACCTTCCATATTATATGCCACAGGTAAGACTAATGTAAAATATGTGCGCAGTGTTGAGCATTAGTTCGAGGATAGAGCATTGGTTGGTTTAGTTTGGCTCGGTTGTAAAGGGTGTAAAACTAATCAATTTTGGAGAGGGTAATTTAAGGACCGAATTGAAAAAAGTATGTTAACCGAATGTTCAGTTACTAAGAAAATTGTGATTATTTCTGTTTTGTTCATCAGGTTAGGCTCCATATGGACTGACTTAAAAATTGAAAGCCCAAAGATAATATATAAACTTTCATAACTGAATTCATTAATTTTATGTACAAAATGTAAAATACATGTACAAAAATGAATTTTTCCCATAGACCATTTAAGGCCTATTAACTATAATGTCATTTACAAAAAAATTGCTAATAAAAAGAATGGCCCTATAGAAATACATAAAAGAAGTATGCAATATAAAAAAAGAATGTGCCATGTATTGTATAAAAAATTTAATAGGCACAAGCTGAAGAAGTGTATTGTTGACTTAAATGTGTTTGCCTCTCTAAAACCAAGTGATCTCCTACAAGAACAAATAAAAATAAAATCCAAGTGAGGCTTAGAATGGAAAACAACACTGTAAGAGCAAAATTCAAATGAGGCTCATAATTAGTATGTATCAGTCAATCTAAGAATAAAACCACATTTCTGATAGTTAATAAAAAGTAAGCCACTAAAGAAACTTAAGTAAACACTCTGGTAGATCATAATACATAAGGGTGGAAGCATCATCATCACATCAAACAAATGCATAGGCATAGACACAATAATAGGCATAATAATAACAACACTGGCACCTCAACCCAAAGACAAAGGCATATCAAGTTGGTCATAATGTGTGCACAGTCACAAAAATGACAGTATATTCAAAAGCAAAAAGCAGGGATAGGTAGCCAAGTAACAAGCAAGCAATTGATTAGGCTATAAGGCACATGTAGATTGGTATTCAGGTAATGAAGCACAAATTCACAACATTGCAAACAAATAAAGTAAATTAAATCAAATAATAAAATTTATTAAGAAGTGTTAGATTAATGTAATTAGACTACATTTGAAGTTAAAGGGCCAATGTCTGTTTGTTTAGGTAGCTCTGTTAAAAAAAGATAAAATAATTAGTAGCAGTTATAGTAAAAAAATATAAATCCAAAAATAAAAAATTAAACAAATATGAGTTTATATTACCTTTTTTAAAATTTCTAATTCATCAATAGTCTCCTCAACACATATTGGCTTATTAGCCATTTTGAGCTAATCTAAAGTGCATATTAAGGCCTAAATAATCTTAGGAGTAAGAGAACTTCTGAATACATCAAGAACATGCCCACCAGTGCTAAAAGTACTTTCAAAAGCCATAGTTGAAATAGGGACAATAAGCACATCATGTACCCTATGACAAAGGATGAGAAACCTTTTAGAATTAAGTTTTAATTAATACAAAACATCAAAAGAATCCCTATCATCTATAATATCCTCATATAGATAAATTTCTAATTCAGACTTTTTATTGCCAAAACTTCCACCAAATTTCATTTTTTGCTTTCTAAATTTTGCTTTTAAAAGCAATATAGATTTCCCAGCTTTAGGAACAGAAAAATCAAAAAAAGAAGGGGCCTCATATTGGCTTTTACCATAATCAAAACCATACAACTTCATATACTCATCAAACAAAAGATAAAGATAAGATTTGAAAATGTTATACAACATGTGGCTAGTATCATCACCATACATATACTTAAGTGAGAATTCCATATACTTTAGCTTATCCCGAGGTTAAAAATATTGGCCAAGAATATTAGAGTGTTCTTTTTCTTAGGGTCACCCTAGTATTTTTCAAGTTTTGATTTCATTTAAAGTCCCATGGAAACAATAATTATATTAGATAAAGATTGCCACATAGAGAGAACCAAATATTCTTAGAGTCATTTCATAAAATAACTTCAGCATATCAATAATTTTATTAGCATAATGTCAATCAAAGAAGTCAACCATATCCTACTTTAAGTCTGCCTTAAAAGAAATCTCTTGATCCTCATACTTATTAAAATCTCTCTCATACAAACAAGCAATTTTAAATATGAGATAAGTAGAGTTCCACTGAGTGGAACATCTGGAGATAAAGCAAACTGACATGAAATCCCTATAAAATCAAAGATTTCTTTAAATTTTCTAAGTATTAGAGGTGAATTTCTGATATACCTAATGACTTCTCTAATATTTTTCACAGACTTTGAGGCTTTTAAGCCATCATTAACAACAAGATTCAAAATATGAGCTATACACCTCATATGTACAAATTTTAATATAATAGAAGAGCAAGTACCCTATGACATAAGCTTCTTTTAAAAATAATTGATAGTACTATCATTCGAAGAAGCATTATCAACAGTCATATAAAACACAAATTTGAAGCCCCAATCAAGCAAACAATTTTCAAGGGCCTTAGTTATATGTTCTTACTTATGGGAAGTAATAGGCACCAAGAGAGAATCCTTTTTTGCAACTTCCATTCAATGTCAATGAAATGGGTAGTAACACACATATAATTTAGTCTTTAAATGGAAGTCCATGAATAAGATGTAATGTTGATTCTATAAGACTGAGGGTGTATTAAAGATTTGAGCTTCACCATTTCATCTAGATAGATGGAGTAACAGTCTCTGTAAACTATCCATCTAGATGGAATTTTAAACCTAAGGCAACAAGATGCCATAAAAATTTTTAAAGTCTTCACCTTCAACAAATTTGAAGGGCAATTCATCAATAATCAACATATGTGCAAGTGCTGTACGAATGGCTTTTTGGTAAAAATTTAATGTGCATAGTATTCTTAAGTATGAAGTTTATGATTTAGAAACACCAAATGCAAACTATATGGAATTTTTAAGCAAGTCAACACATGATTTCTAAGACTAGATGTGCTAATTTTTTAGTGTCAGCATATAAGATTTGACCATAACATTTGCACTTGGCAATTTGGCCCCTTGCCTCATCCTTTCTTTTCATAAAATGCTCCCAGCATTTTGCTCTGGATTTTTAGGCTTTTGTTTTTTTTAGTAGGCTTAGGCTACTTTTCAGTCTCAATAGAGGCATTATGTGTCTCTAGTTATGTCTAAGCGATTGCTTCCACCCTTAAATTACTTACAGAGATAGGGTCAAGGTCACCAGTGGTAGGAGTATTGCCACTATCATGGTCCATCTTAAAAAAATTAAGAAAATAAGAAGCACCAATTAGTGACACAATACACATAAACAAGATAGTTAAACAAATATAAATGTATGGAAAAAAAATTATTTCTAGTTACTACCTTTAAATTTTTATGTTTTGATATTCAGTAGCCATACACAGTCTTAAAAACCAGATTCACAATGAATCATAATGACCTAAATAGCCAATTTCTTCCATCCTTTTTTTTTTATTTTGCACTCAAAAGAGATCATATATTTGTGATTCAATGAAGCAAATTGCTTCCACCCAATTCATTACTTCCATCTATTTAATAACTTAAAATTGAAACAAATAAACAAACAATTATTTTAACAACATCATCATATAACATAAAAATGACACTACATATAATGATTAAAAAAAATCAACTTTTTTTTATTAAATTTTCTAAATGTACACAAAAATATAAAATTTTTCTCACAATATAGTAGATCCAAAAATAAAATAAAATGTTTTATTTTATTTTAACTCAAAATCATAATAAAATAAAATGTTTTACAAAAAAAAGTAACATGAATGTATTTTATTTGACAAAAGATCATTTATTTTTTAAAAAATAAAATTTTTTCTTTAAATCAAATAATAGAATGTTTGTACAAATTAAAAAAATTTAGATCTATAAATAATTAGTTATATATAACTTAAAATCAAACCATAAAAATATTATTTAAAAGAAAAAAAAACTACGTGCATGTCTGTTAATCGATAATAAACCCTCAAAATCAAACCATAGAACACAGACTTTACCATTTTAGATCTTATCGCATGAATGATAAAAAAAACATTTCAGCATGAGGACTCAATGTAATCGAGTTTAAGAGTGCAAAAAATAAAAGAAACCATTGAAAACTTGATAAAATAAAGCAAATTGAATAGGTCTCTATCACTCGAGTCATTATGATCTAAGTATATAAAAGAAGAGAAAGATTAAATTAAATATAGATTAGTTGTAATGAAAGAAAAAAAGAAGAAATAGGGGGCATTTATAGTTCTGGACCAAAGAGGATAAGAAGAAGATTCGATAAAGAACTAAAGAGAAGAAGATGGGAGGCAACGAGAGAGATAAGAGAAGTGATAAAATTAGGGCTAGGGTTAGTTTATGATGCTTATATAGGTAGGGTTTAGAATTAAACGATGTCGATTTGGCTATATATACAGAACCAAAACTGAAGACTGCTCTTTCTCCCTATGTCCACTGAATCAACCGTTGCATCACTAACCAACCAAGCTGATTACTCTGAATGGTTTAATTTGGTTTAAGAACTTTAGCTTAGTCAGTTCTTGCACACTCCTAATTAGTTCCATGACAACTCACTTTATACTCTCACACTGATAATTATTATGGTTGGATATATATTGCCTATAACAGCTAGCCATATTGAGAAAATTCCTTTGAATGATTTAATATCTTCATGAAAAACCAAAGCATATCCAAACATGATAAATTGCCTATGCAGGTTCATGCCAACCATAGTAGTAAATGACGTCTTGTAACGGTTAACAAGATATATGGTGTCAAATGTAACAACATCATGGAATTTCTTGTATGTAGTTTTATTATGAGGATGAATCCAAATACATTCATGAGTTTGCCTCATCATCCATGTCTACTGAATAGAAGAATTCCCTATATTGTTGTTGCATCGCTCTTAAATAGTCATGGTGTCCCCCTTACCTATCCTCATACTCTTTTGACTCTCAAAGAAATTCCTGCGATCCTTTAGTATACACCCTAAATTCTCTACACCCCCACATATATTTCTAAAATTTTAAAACTTTTGCAGGGTCTAATGCCATTAATATCATTTGCTATAAACAATCTTTTCATGTTGGGACTTAGTTTTTTGTGACCAGGTTTTAATCTACTCATATCCAAAATTAGCTCATGGTTATGTCATTTTTAACTGAACTAACACCCAAACCTTATCTCTCCTCACAATATTTATATATGCAGGCAGCTTAACCTTTTAGTTTTCTTTTTTGCATCCATTTTTCTATTTGTATCATAACTGATTGTCTAGTACTTTCTAGCACCATCATCACTCTTTTTTCCTCATCTCTTTACCACAGAGAATCCTTTCAAATGCTCTTGATATGCTTTAAACAAGCTATCCAAACTTGAAAAGACATACCTAGTTAAAGACCTATTTTGGTATTAAAATTATTTGTTGAAGGTTGAACATCAACAAATGAACTTTCTTTATCGCCATCCACATCTCTATCTAAACTTTCTACAAACAAACTTTCACTATCGCTAAATAATTATGCAAAGACTTTAAAATCTTTGGATGTGCTCCTATCACCTATTAAAAAGAAATTTTATTTTTATGGACACATTCATAAGTTATGAAATCTTGGAAAAAATTTTGCAAACAAAATGGTAAAAGACTAAAAAATTCCCAAGAGAAGTTCTGACTCGTTGGAATTCAACTTATGAATTATTTTTCTGGGTAATACTTACGAATTATTAAAGGAGTCATAAGGATATAGAGATTTATTATATACATTTATTTCCAATAATGAGTCAAATTAATTTATATTCCAATAATGAGTCAAATTAATTTATATCCACGAAATTAGAAAGTTTGCATAAAATGTTTAGATATTTTAAAAGTTCTTAATAATGCAACATATGTTTTAAGTGGTGTTTATAATCCTACATCTCATTTATTATTAATTGAATGCATTAATATAGTTGGTGCATTACAAGAACATGAAAATGATATTTTTTTAAAAAGAATCAATTTTGTTAACAAAAATAAAATGGTTAAATAATTTTAAATTTATTCCATTAATTAATCTTATTGCATGTATTTTTTTTTATCCTAATTATAAATTAGATGGGTTATATAATTTAAATGTATATTATGGACGCTTAGGTCTTACAGATAATAATGATAATGATATTGATTTAATAATTAATAATGTTAGAAGAATAATGATATAATTATTTAATGAATGTAAAGATTATGTTAATATTTCTACTTCTAGTTCTACACCTTATAGTTTTATGTCTTCTTCTTTTACTACTACTAGCCAAGTTTGAACAAATGAAAATTAGTATGAGTGATTGTGTTATGACGCAAAGACTAAAAAGACTTTGAGGATCATCAAGTTCATCATTTGAACTTGATATTTATTTAATAGCTATTTTGCGAGTTTGGTGATACCAAATCAAGTAAAGATTTTCCCATTCTTAAATTATGGATTTAACCCCAAAATACATTTCTAGTCTTTACTCTAATTGCTAAACAAAATTTTTCAAGTTCAATTTCAACGATTGCCATTGAACAAGCATTTAGTGTAGGGGGATCTATTTTGATTGAGACTCGATCTTTTCTCCCGAATCATCAATAATAAATTGAAAGAGAAGAAAATGGAGATTTATTCGACTTCACAACTTGACGAATAATAACTTTAACTTCTAATGTAGGAAGTGATTAAATTTATAAGGCAAAGGGTAAAGGGGTCAATAAATTTCAAAAAAAAAAGTAAGAGAACTATGTAGGCTTTGATTCCCCTAAACCCCAAGAGGATACGTAGGCCACTTAATTTTTATAAGAAAATTAAGTTCAAGCCCTTAATTTTTTCATTTTATTTTTCTAATTTAATCTATTATTTCAAACTTTTAATTTTTTTAATAATTTATCTCAAGTGAATTATGATTTCTTATTTTTTAGATTTATTTTTTAATTCAAACTTTGTTAAAATTAATTATTAATTTAATTTTTTTTATTTTTTCAACTTTAATGTAATTCATATATGATATGAATCACATGGAGGCAATTCAACTAATAACTCGAATGGATCAAAAGGATCATATTGAAGATAATGGATCACATGAAGCTAAGTTAAAGTTGGATAGACCTTGTTTGAATCATAAAGATAATGCTTTGAATGATGATTTAAAGCTACCTTAAGGCCTAATAACTATATTGCATGCAAAGAGGTTTAAAGAGATATTGCATGTAAATAAGTTTGAGGAGGCTTTACAAGGTATTATGAACAATATTTAGGCTAATCAAGCACATGAACATTCAATTCATTTTAATGGCTTTTGTGGAAGTCAAATTGAAGCTACATGGGATTTATTCAACATATTGGAAGTCTAAATTTTTTATGATTATGGATAGACTTGTTTAAGGCTTATTTTAAGATTATTTTGGGCCAAATCATGTTCGGGCCTTAATCATTTGATTAGAATTCATTTTCATTAGTATTTATATTTGTTTAGAGGCCTTAAACCATCTTAAAGTTTGCCTAAGTCAATTAGGATAAGTTTTTATTAAGTTAGGATAAGTTTGCATTAGTTTTAGGTACTTATTTCCTACTTTAAGAAGGAAACCTTAGCTAATTAGGAGTCTTTAGTAAATCACTTCCTTATCTTCATAAAAGGAAGATTTATGTCAATTATTTAATAAGTTTAATACAAAATATTTGAGTTAAATTCAACCTTAAGCAAATAATTACTTATTTTCTTGTGTTCCTAAAAGAATACAAACCTGAACGCTACAAAAAAAATGACCTTTAACAACCATATTTTTGTGAAAGGTGTATAAAATGGTCGCAATAAGTATATCAATTACGACCTAAATTATTAACGATCACCTAAACTTAAGAGAAAATAAATCTTTGCGACTAGGAATATATCCATTCATTATTTATTGATCATTCTCGTCACAAATAACTAGAAGAAAGTGAGAACTTTTGTTTTCATTTAGTCATTCCCTCTAAAACCTAAATAGGAAAAAGATAAAATAAAAAAATCAATCAAATACACAAAATTTCCTTTCTTTTCCTCCCAAAACCAATGAAATTCCTGCTTTCTCCACTCACTAAAAAGTCCTCCACTACACCTCCCTGCTCCTCACAACCCCAATTTGAGCAAGATTCTCCAACCTAGGCAAATTGCTACTTTTAAGACCTTATGGTTGTCCACCTCTTTCCTCAACTATTGCCTGATTCTGCTCCTTGAATAATTAGTTTAGATTCATTTTATATCCTAAGTAAATCAAGTCTAATTACAACTAACAATAATAACAGTAATAGTAGCAAGCATCTACAATTTCTTAATTTTTATTGAACATTTACGCATAACTTCATCCTCCAAGTCTTTTTCACTACCTTAATCTCCCCCATTAAAAACCTAACCCTAATAATCCTAATTCTAATAAATTTGTGTATATCTGTATAATTAATATCTTTTTTTGTTTAGAGTTTTCAATGGTTAGTGAGATTAGAATTTTTTTAATAAATTATTCAAAGTGGAGTTTCTCATATTAGAAGATTGTATTCATATCATGTCATATGTTTCAGTTATGCATCCTAGCCTAATCATGACAATAACCAGGTTATTTTTTAAATCCAAGTTGGAGAAATAGTTTGCTAACAAGTTAATAGTCATGTAGCTTAAAGTCATTTTGAGAAATGTTTTGTTTGTTGTTTTAGGGTTTTGTAGATGCCATGTAAGTCTCAAACTCTCCATAGTAAAAATAGAAACCAAAAGCTATGAAATTATATGTTATTCTACTATTTTCTTTATTTGTATTTTTTCTCTCATTGTTTTGTGATCTTACTTTCATATGATTGCTTTAGCAGTTCAAAAAAGTTTATCTTTTCTTCTTTTAGACTAATGTTACTACATATTGATTATTTTGTCTTTTTTTTTTATCAATGTACACTAATAAATAAATGCCATTAAATGATCATATGATTACAAGATCCGCAAATCATGTTATGCTAGAGATTGATTTCCTAAAGCTTTAGTTGGAATATAGTGGCTCATTATTATTGTTGGAACTTATTATCACATCTTGTAGAACCTAGTTATCCATGTATAATATACTAGAGATTGATTTCCTAAATAATTGTACAAATTATAATGATTCATCATTGTTGATTCCGATAACAAAAAGTTCTTTATTTGTATACAACAAAAGAGTATGAATATTTATTCATATAAAGATAGATTATTTATGTATTTCAAACATATTATGGGATCATGTTTTCAATTAAACATGTTTTTTTGCTTATTGGATTACAAAGCATATAAAGACATGCAAAACTAATGCCAACAATATACTGTTACTAAAATTAGGAATCAAAATCCCACATAGCACTTTTTTCCTTTTTTGTAATTTAAGAGATCAGAATGGCAAAATCATAAGCAACTCCAACTTTCAATTCACTTGGAATAGCATTTATAAACCTATACCCATCTTTGCCCTACACTCTTACTCACTTGGAATCTAAAAGTTATGGCACCTTTTAGTGGATTTGGCATGTCCCAAATTTCCCTATATGCCTTTCTCATCCTTATACATGCCTTGTAATCTTCCTATAGCCAAGTTCAGAAATAGAACCATCAAATTGTATCCATCACAATAAACAATTTCTTTTCCTTAAAAATTTTATGTTTAAACGTATATTTATGTAAAAGAAACTTTTTTCATTTGAAGCACCCAATATTTAGTAATTACATGAACTCTAACTATTCTAAAGTTGATAAATCTAACTAATAAATTAGAAATCTTTATTTTATTTTCTATCTATGCGGGTACTATTTCACTTTAATGCTTTCTTGTAGAAATGGCTTCTTCTTCCTCCTTTTTAGGTGTGTATTTTCTCTTGTTTGGAGGCTGAGATAATGCTGAAACATATTAATTAAGTTCAATTATTTTTTTTCTAATTTTATTTATGAATTTCTTATTTATTTTCTGTGTAGTTGTTTATTTTATGGTTTTTGATGGAATGTATGATTAGGTAATTTACCTAAATGAGTAGTAAGAGAAATTATAGTAGTGTTCTATCTTGTGCTTCTAAAGCATCCTAGAGTCTTGATGGGATTTCTTGCCAGCACTGCACATCTTGCTCAGTGTTTTTCACTGTCCTCCTCTATGTGAAACTATAAAAGGATTAATTTCAAATTTGTAAGTATTTTCTAACTAATGGTTCTATTATTATTTATCCAAAAGTTATCTTTGTAAATGCTTTTAATTTGCTATAGTTCAACTTTCATTTGCTTTTAGTTTCATCAAAATTCAAGAAATGTAGGCTTCTCAAATATTATTTCTTTTTTATACGATTTAGATACATCACATATATTAATTTTTGAACTAAAAGATAAAAACCCCATTAATTCAAAACTGATGTTTATTCTATTTCTTATTGATACCCCCACATATATATTCCTGTTTAATTAAGGTCTGCATTTCCTATACAGGTTACTCGAAAAGGGAAGGCAACCAAAGACATTCAAGGAAGTTTTCTTATGCAAAAGACTCCCAAAATAAGAAGGAACATTCTCTTAATTGGTCTAGGATTCCTATCCAAAGAGGAATCCTACTCCTTTCAAGTTTTAGTATTACTATTACTATAAATAGAACCCCATATCCCTCATTCTCACTCATTCTATTCTCTCATATTCTTATTATTCTCCTTCTCTCTTTAAATTCGCTATATATACTCTGACTTAGGCATCGGAGGGTTTATTGAGATCCTCCCCACCTCTCACTTTGCCCTTTGTCAATCACTTGCAAGGTTCTAGCTCCAGAGTTCTAGAAAATAAGTCATCAAGTGGCGCCATCTGTGGGAAACTCTTAGGAAAAAGCCATTCGTGCATCTGCTAAATTAAGATTTAACGCTATAACTTCCAGCCCACTGCCAATCTTGACTCCTAACACTCACACCAACCTCTCCTCCCCATTCCTCCAATCAATCTAACAGCACCTCTCCCAATGGTGGTACCTCTAGCTACTTTCTCATACGCTGAACCTTTATATGGTAATATACACGTTCCTCTTGGAAACACCTAAGGATGCCGACTCTTAGCACCGACTTTTCATATTATGCCCTCTTATAACATCATCACCGACCTATACCTTCTATACCTTTTCCAAATCTAACTATAACTATGCCTAACCTAAACATCATAACTCAAAAACTCAACCTCACCCCAATAAACAAAGAAGCAATGATACAAAACATCCTAGCCTAATGCACCAACAATTGAACACCTTGATTTAAAGTGGCAACCCTGGACTAACTAATATAGAAAATACCACACCTTTGGAATTTCCCAGAGGGAGCAAGGGGGATGGTAAAACTCTAGAAGAAGAATCTAGCTCCACAATTCTGGCTCTCGATGATTCAAAATTAACCTGAAAGGTTAAAAAGGTTATACACAAAGCCCAGACAAGACCGAGGAAGAAAGATGAATGTATTATGGAAGGTAGAACGCCCTTCATAAATAGGATAATCTAGATAGAAATCCCAACCAAGTTCAGGATGCCATAACTGGATCAATATAACGAAACTGGAGATCTTGTCAAGCATGTATCCTCATTCAGAACAAGAATGCTGCTCCAGAATGTAAATGAAGGCATCATGTACAAAGTTTTCCCAAGCATGGTCACAAAGAATGCTAAAAAATGGTTTCACCGACTTCCTGAGAACTCCATCACTTCTTTTGAAGAACTGGCAGAGAAGTTCCAAACTAAGTTCGTCACCAACATTCCTCCAGCCAAAAAATCAATTACCTCCGAATGTGCCATCAAAAGGTTGATGAATCACTACGAAGCTACTTAGATTAGTTCAATAAAGTGGCTATATAAATAAAAAAATATTGTAGATGAACTTGCTATCAAAGCCCTCAAGAATAGAACAAGACTCGAAAAACTCAAAGACAAGATAATGACAAAACCTGACACTTTCGCAGAGGTGATGGCCATGAAGGTCAAAATGATAAAAATGGATGAAAACAGAAGGATGCGAAGGGAGGAGGAAAAAGAACCAACCAGAGAAGAGAGGTCAGGGCCTAGAAGAGTAAGCTTCCCATGAACAAATTTCAAAAACCTAGTGGAAAAATTTGAAAAGGAAGCTAATAGATAAACACTTTTAAATACCTCTAGATCCAGGATCCTTATGTAGGTCAGACATAATAAGGTGGGAATTACCCCAGCCAGAAGAATAAGCCCAAATTGGAGAGCCACACAAGATAAAGGACAATATTGCCAGTGTCACCAAGATTATAGGCACGACACTGAGGCCTATCAAAAATTAAAAAATGCCATAGAAAGACTAGTGTAAAATGTTAGACTCGGCAATTTCACTAACACATCTAGAGGGACCAGGAATCCGAATGTACAAGGACGAGACAAACTCGAACCAAAAAAGGCTTGGACTGAACCAGCTGGGGTCATTAACATGATAGTTGGAGAAGAAAATGCTGAGAAAAAACTATCATGCGAGAAGGACTAGATAATTGTTAATGTTAATTCGACTATCATAGGAGAAAGACCATCAACGCACTGTCTTTGCTCTTCTTTACCTAAAAGAAGCTGGGGAGAAGGACTAGCCCATAAGAAGAGAGAGGTCATCGTGTTTGAAGCTGAGGATAGGGAACATGTTCGGCACCCAAATAATGATGCCCTTGTGCTAAGCGTATACATTAACAATTATTTGGTAAAGAGGTTACTGGTCGACAATGGGAGTGCCATCAACACACTATCTTAGAATGCTTACAAAGCAATAGGGGGTTCCATCACTAACCTAAAAGCTATCCAAAATCACATTACAAGCTTCTGCGGAGGAACCATACAGCTGATATGAATTATAGAGCTAAGTCTAGAATTCAAAAATCGGGACATTGAAGAAATAAAAGCCATTAAAGCCATATTCAATATAATGGATATCCCATTGGCATATAATAACATAATAGGATAACCAACACTTTATAAAACTAATGCAGTCACAAGTATCTAACACTTGACCATGAAAATTCCAATGGAGGGCCAAACTCTTACAATCTGTGAAGATCAGCACACGGACAGGCAATGCTACCAGATGGCAATCAAACCTTAGACGTAAGCATTCCCCCTAAAGACTTGGGAGATAGAGAAGCAATGAGCTGAACCTGAACCAGTTGATGACACTCAAACATTACAGCTTGTCGATGGCAAGATAGTAAAGATCAATAATGAAATTAACTCTAAAACCAAGCAAGGAATAAATGAAGTCCTCGCCAAGCACTCAGGAGGTTTTGCCTCTTATGCGTCAGAGATAACTAGAGTAGATCCTTAGATTGCCTTACATAGCTTGAACATCAGACCAGGGGCGAAGCCAGTGATCCAAAAGAAATAAACTTTTGCATATGAGAGGCAGAAGATAATTTCCGAGGAAACAAAGAAGTTGTTAGATGCTGAATTCATCAAAGAAGTTACCCACCCAGAATGGGTAGCCAACGTGGTGCTAGAAAAGATCAAACGACAAGTATAGGATGTGCATGGACTATATTGACCTCAACCGGGCATGTCCCAAGGATAGTTACCCCATGCCAATAATTGACCAGCTAGTAGACTCCATTACCAACCATGGTCTATACAATTTTATAGACACAACATAAGGACATCACCAGATACCAATGAAGGAAGAAGACCAAGAGAAAATATCCTTCATCACCTATGAAGGTCTTTACTACTACAAGGTAATGCCCTTTAGGTTAAAGAATGCTAGAGCCATATATCAGAGGATGATGAACCACGTACTCCAAGATTATATTGGAAGAAATATGGAAGTATACATGGATGACATTATTATCAAAAGCAAGCATGCAGATCAACACCCCACGGACCTGGATAAGGTCCTTTAATTACTTAACGAGTCCAAGATCAAGATGAATAAGGAAACGTGCATCTTCGGAGTCAAGGTAGGAAAATTCCTAGGGTTCATGATATCCCACAGAGGTATTGAGGCCAACTCAAAAAAGATGGAAGCCATTCTTAACATAAAAGCTCCAAAAACCATCCATGAACTATAAAAGCTAAATGGCATAATCACGGCTTTAGGGCGTTTCATCTCTTGCTCCGCCAAGCGATGCTTACCACTATTTTAAACTTTAAAAAATTCCAAAAAATTGGTTTGGATGAAAGATTGCCAAATAGTTTTTGAAGATATTAAAAAATTCATATCCTCCTCACCTTTACTCAACAAGCCGATCCTAGAGGAAATATTGTACTTATACCTTTTGGTGGGCCCAGAATGCATAGCCTCGATATTAGTAAGGGAGGAAGAGGGCCAGTAAAGCCCTGTGTATTATGTTAGTAAAATACTCCAAGGATCAAAGATTCGATACCCAACACTGGATAAACTGGCCATGGCCGTCGTTCATGCATCTCGAAAGCTCAGGCACTACTTCCAGGCTCATCCCATTGTTAAAAGAACTAGCTTCCTCTTATGAAAAATATTGCAAAGACCTAAGACTTTGGGCATATTGGTTCAACGGTTGGTATTACTTAGAGAATTTGACATCAACTGTGAATCCCATCAATTGGTGAAAGCTCAAGCATTAGTAGATTTTGTTCAAGAGATGGCACCAAAAGATCTCACCATCACCAGTACACCAGAGTGGAAGCTCTATATGGACCAGACATCCTCCATTCAAGGATTCGACATCAAAATCATCCTCAAAGGGCCTTATAAAGTTCTTATCAGATATACAGTTTGGATAAAGTATAATGCTAGTAACAACACTGCAGATTATGAGGTGCTCATCATAGGATTAAAGTTAGATGTCGAAGTCAAAGCCGAGCATCTTAAGATACACTCGAACTCTTAATTAATAGTAAACTAATTCCAAGGGACATTCTAGATTAAGGATCCAAACATTGCTAGATATGTTAGGAAAGTCATGCAACTCCTAAAGAACATTAAGTAAAACAGGAGACAGTGGGAAATAATACAGATACCTTAAAATGAAAAATCAAAAGCCGATCTCTTAGCCAAGTCAGCAGTAGAAGATAATTAGGCATTCAAAGATATGGAGCTCACTGAAGCATTGAAAAAACCTAGTACTGATGATCCAAATATCTTGGAGATACGATAAAAGCCCAAAGTGGATAAAACTGATCATCCGATATCTCACAAATAGGACAATCTTAGAAGATAAATTAAAAGCTAGGAAGCTAAAGATGAAGGCAGCCCACTACTCTATACTTCACAGAGAACTCTATAGAAGATCCCTCTTACACCATGGTCTAAATGTGTATCCCCAAAGGAAGGAAACTGCATACTCAAGGAAATCCACGAAGGCATTTGTGAAGCACATGAGTCACATTACGCGTTAACTAGGAATACACTACTACAAGGATACTACTGGCCCACTATGTCCAGAGATGCTCAAAAGTTAACTCAGAAATGCCATAAGTGCCACAGTTTTCTCGTCTTAACCATAAGCCCTTTAACCGTCAACATCTGATCGGCAGCCCTTGGCCCTTTGCAGTGTATGGACATCCTAGGTCCCTTCCTGACCTTCACATCATAAAAGAAGTTCTTGATTATGGCCATAGACCATTTCACTAAGTGGGTAGAGTGTACCGATTTTCACAGAAGCCCGGATCCAATACTTCTTCTAGAGAGAAATCATTTACAGGTTCAGATTACCACACACCTTAATCATGAACAACGAGAAACAGTTCAATAATAAGAAGTTCAGAAGATTCCACTCTAACCTTAGAATAAAGCTTCATTTTACCTCAGTAGCCCACCCGCAGATAAATGGACAAATGGAAGTCACCAATCAAATTATCATGCAAGGATTGAAGAAAAGGCTCGATGAAAAGAAGGGAAAATGGGTCAAAGAGCTAAATAATGTTATCTAGGCTTATAGGACCACTCCCAGATCATCCAAGGAGGAAATTCTATTCAAACTAACCTACGGTATAAACGTAATAATACTAGTAGAAATCAAATCCCTAAGTTATAGGGTCAGTAAAGAATTAGACCAGGACATCAACAACATTAATACCCAAACATGCTTGGATCTATTGGAAGAAAAAAGGGAGTGGGTGTCCATTGTAGTAGAAGCACATAGGTGGAAGGTAGCACAATATCACTTTCGACGTATCCACCCAAGACAGTATAAGGTTGGAGACTAGGTACTCAGAAGGGTGGATGTTGGCAAAGGCAACTCTGGCATAGACAAACTTAGACCCAATTGGGAAGGCCCCTATCAGGTTACAGAGTGAACATCTAAAAGGGCATACAAAATAAAAGATAGACATAGCAAGAAACTACAATGATATTGAAACTCAGACTACCTTTGAAAATATTACCAATAGATGTATTTGAAACAACATTCAATAAAGCATTTTCATTCATTGTAGAAAAATCATATTACAAAAAAAAATCTCTAGTCTACCAAAAGTACATCCAATAAATTAAACTCAGAGATAGGCGGGGGAGCAGCATTGATAGCGCTGACAGGTGCTGGAGGCTCAGAAGATGACCCTTCCATTGATTTAGAAATATTTCTCACACAGAGGGCAAAGGCCTTGTTCTGGGAATCCTCTTTAGCAACAATCCTAGCCAAGTCAGTCGGCATTATTTAGTCAAAGTTAGCAAAGTCTAGCTTCGGATTCTAAGAAAATAGGACCCTCTTACATTCAAACCTATAGGCCTTGAGAAACCCTCCCACCATGTTTTAATAGGATCTCTTGTCATTCTCCCAAGATTTCTCGACCTCGCCGAGCTTTCTCTCCATGACTACAATCTGAGAGTCCTGCTCCTCGATCTTCTTTGTTAGTTGAGCTTAATTGTGCTCCAGCTCAGCCACCTTCTTCTGACTCATCTCTAATTTAGACTTGGCCTCTGCATATTTGGTCTATCAAAGCTCCAGTGCCGCCTTTGCATTATTCAACTTCTTCTCAAATTCAATTTCTATAGTCTTGACCTCCATCTCTTTTAAGTTATACTAGCTCTTTAAGAAGAAATATTGGTCCTTCACCAGCAATAAAGCTTGCGTCATCTACAAAAGGGGAAACTCAAGTCATTACCTTGAAGCCCGAAACATAAAAAGTTAAAAAAGCGTTCAAAACTTACTTTTAATGAATGCCCGATCAGGGAGCTAAATAGCTCCTCGTGACCCTTATCTATCCAATGCTACATATTAGCTAGCAACCTCAAGGACTCAGCATATTGGTCTCTGACTTGGGCGTTCAAGACACTTGGAGGTTTCACTTTGTTCAAGATCCACGCCCTCATATCCGAACACCCAGACAGCCTTGGACGCTAGATGAATATCTTCTTATCCAGTTCCTCAGCATCAGAGTCTCAATCTATCAGCTTCCTCTTTTGTCGCCCTTCCCTTTCAATCTATGAAGACTTGACCATAACTTTTCCCTTTGGATTGTTGGCGGCTTCCTCTTAGACCGCAAGCATTATAGGCTTGAGCGAGGGAAGGAGATCCAAACTTCTTATTGCCTCACTAGCTCATCATTTACAAGCCGGATTCCGTCTGTAAATGCAAAAAAGTTAGCCATCTACAAATGAAAGATTAAAATAAAAGTCAGAGAGATACCTTTCAATAATCAAAATGTACTAATGGATTGGATGCGATCTGGGCAGATTCTCCACAAGTATCTTCTTGAAACATCTTCAGCTAACTGAGCATTGACCAAGCCATTGAGATAAAGTCCCAAGACCATCTATGTATCATAGTCGGACAACTTTAGAGGCCGTTTCACCTTATGGCACTCATCGAACCATATTCACCGAACATCCAAGAAGTCTGAATGGTGCTCGATAATGAAAAACTTGTGCCTTCATTTCTTATGAAGATATGAAAGCTTCACAAAAAGGCTATGGTTGGGGACGACTGACAATGAGAACATCAGATCCCCTCTCTTCTTGGTCAGGCTATACAAATATCATAGGACATCTAAGTCCGGCTCCCTACCCTTCTCATGCATCAACTCTATAAACCTAATCAGCAACCAATAACTATTGGGATGAAGTTGACCAGGTGTTATATTATACCCATTCAAAAATGATTTTATAAAGGGATCCAAAGGGAACTTCAGACCCCTTTCTAGTTGGTCAAAATACATAACTAACCTATTAAGGCCTAGCATGGGAGTATGGGCTCTAAACTTCCTATCAACAGTACATAGGGTATGCTAAAATGCCTCCGATACCACCCTAACAAATCCTTATTTACTCTAGAAACGAATAGATTAGAACTAACTTGTTCTCTTGGTGCCATGAACTTATCTAATAAGCAAAAAAATATGAGAAGAAATGTATAGAGGAAGAAAAAGATCACCTGGATATAGAACGCAGTGGTTGCTGTAAAAAAAGCTTGATGACAGTAGTAAGGGGAACCAAAAAGATTGATAAATCAACAAGATAGCAAGAAGCAAAAATGCAACACATTAAATGAATAAAGATACTTATAGAGCAACATAAGGCTCTAGAAAGGACCATTAACTACCCTCATAAATACTCTGATTTCTCCCACATCATTCAGGGTAAACTGGGAAATGGGAAAACCTACTAATTGAGCTGTCATTATTATGGCAGTTGAAATGTCTTATCTTTTGACACACAAACATATGTGATAGTTAAGTAATTCAAATTTTTAAAAAAAAGAAAAGGGGGACATTAAAATGACCTAGCGAACGTACATCCTGGGTGTACCGCTGATAGCTATCCCTTCACAGCGAGCATCATAATCTCCAATATCTAAGTCCAGTAACTGAAATTGGCTCCCTTAGTTTGCTTCTATAGTACTGAGGTTCCACATCTGAGCCACCCTTTCAAGGCATCAAGACTACATGGCACTTGGGTCGCGCTTTTAATGCACCAAGAACATAAGTCTAGTGACTGAAGCTGGCACCCACAGGTCGCTTCTACAGTACTGAGGTTTTGAGCATGTAAGCCTCGTGTCCTTGCACCTAGCATCTAAGCCTCACATATTTAAGACCAGTAGCTGAAGTTGGCACCCTCAGTTCGCTTCTATAGTACTAAGGATCAGCATTTGGGTCGTGCTTTTAATGCACCAAGCATCAAAACTCTATTGATAACTAGTTTTGTCATATTGTCTCCACATTGACGAGTTAATCCATTACATATTATTTTTTGTAGATTTTGTGCATTTAACGTCTAGCTATCACTTCAACGACATCCTTACACAATGATTTCAAGACTTGGTACCGAGCTTTATCTTTTCTCATGACTGAGGCTGGCCACCTCAGCTCACCTTTACACATCGGGTGTGATTAAGTGGACGAGTGACATTGTCATCCCTTTCAGACCCGGATATATTGGACATAAATATCCAAACACACTCGCAGGGGGGACTCTTGATAACCCACATATATATTCCTATTTAATTAAGGTATGTATTTCCTATGCAGGTTACTCAGAAAGGGAAGGCAACCGAGACATTCAGGGAAGTTTCCTTATGCAGAAGACTCCCAAAATAAGAAGGAACATTCACTTAATTGGTCTAGGATTCCTATCTAAAGAGGAATCCTACTCCTTTCAGGTTTAAGTATCACTATCACTATAAATAAGATCTCATATCCCTCATTCTCATTCATTCTATTCTCTCATATTCTTATTATTCTCCTTCTCTCTCTAAACTCCCTTTATATACTCTAAATTAGGCATTGGAGGATTTATAGGGATCCTCCCCACCTTTTACCTTGCCTTTTGTTAATTACTTACAGGGTTCAGCTCAAGAGTTCCAAAAAATAAGTTATCACTTATTATTAAAAAAAGGTGGTCGCTTGTTGCAATTTATGTTATATATCATCTTGTAAAGATGGTAAGAAGAAAAAATATCCATCAAATTTAGAACAAAGTAAAGTACTAAATATTGAGACCATAGCTTAGGACTCTCATTATTATATAATCATTTTTTTATTCACTTTTTTTCTATAGATTTAGCATTATTTTTTTCTCTGCAAGATTATTTCTAACTCTTTTAGATAATTTGAATTTGAATTTGAGCTTCTATTATGATGACCTTATAGTTATAAATCAATTTTTAAAGGAAAATAAAACCTTTCCAATTAAGATTTATCAACTTAGTGTAACACAAGAAAAGGTTTCATAGAAGAAAAGAAAGATGCACTTGATAGATCATGGTTTAAATGCTCCCTTAGCTTTAGTTTAGCTTTTACTTTAGAGCCTCTTATAGGTTTTACTTATATAAACTTAACTTGAAGGGCATATTTGCACATGTAAATTTGTAGGTTGTAGTTGTCTATTTGGAATTGCAATATAAACTAGATATGTTTTGTAGTTTTTGTTGATATATTTCAAAATCCATTATTATCTACAATTAAACTTATACTAATCCAATTTCAGGTGTAGAATTATTTGAAACTCGGGTTGTAGAATCTATGTTTAAGTCGCTGGCTATTATATTTTTATCCCTCACTTTAAAAATTATCTCCTTGGTGTTATGTATATGATGAACATGTAGAGCTTTTCCAATTGAACTTTTATTCATGATTTTAATATGTAAATTTTTCTTAACTCCCTTTGTTTGTTTTGATTTTAATAAGTTATTATTGCTATCTTTTATTCCTTTGAGCATTAAAGGTGTTAAGACATTTAGTGGATAAAATTAAATATTTTGCTATTGCCTTGTGGTAGACATAGCAGTTCTTTCTCTTTTAAGCTAGTGTGCATGTTAATTTTGATGGGTCTCTCTATCAATTGAATTCTTTTTTTTTTTTATATAGTTTTGGGATGTTTGATGCATTATGATTCAAATTCAATATTTGCATTACTTGAATGGCCTTTATCATATACTATTTCATTATTGCTATAATTTAGTGTTGTAGCTACAATTTAAGGTCCCTTCTTTGTTTATTTTAGTTCATTATTTTTTTTTACTTAGCTTTTCTTATCCATTTAATTATGTTTATGGCTTTTGTGCAACTTTGTTCAAATCGTTTTATTATACATTAGCAGTTTATATGGTCTATTTTTTAAGTGTTGTTTTATGATTTAGTTATTTTCTGTCACTGACTAATGATATTTAACAGATCTTGGCAAACTTCAGTGCGACGTGGTGCAGTCCTTGTAGACTGATTGCACCATTTTACCTTGAGTTGTCTATTTTTACCTTGAGTTGTCTTAAAAAAACCTTCCATCATGTTCTTGTTTATTATGTTTAGACACAGTTATAGTTGTACTTCTAAGTTAGGAACATGAAAGAACTAAAAAAGGTTAGCATTATAAATTACAATTGTCTTTTTGAGTAGCTTGTAATTGGTTACTTGAATTAATGTAATATAATTATTTATAAATAAATTTTTTATTTTGCATATGCTTTAGTTGTGTTGTTTATTTATGTATAATAGTATTTCAAATTTATTACATAAATAATATGTTAATTAACTGGAAGTAAAAAAAATAGAAGAAAATTATAAAAAAAAAACTAACGAAGGTAAACTCAGTCGTAATTAGATCTCAAAATGGTTGCAATTAGTTTTTATTAGTGACCACTATACATCTTTTCATAAAAAGTTATTTGCGATCATTCACTTTTTAGGTTACAAAAGACTTTTAGTGGCGAAGTCTTTTGAGATGGGATGCGACCGAATTTTTCCAATCGCTAATAACTTATAAGGACTGGATTTTAAGTTGTCGCAACCAATTTTTACCTTCGTTAATGGCATATTTTCTTGTAGTGGAACTTATCAAAGGAATTGATTAAACCTTTGTGGCATTCAAAATTGGAGTTTCCTTCATCCAAATAGACTAAATTTCAATCTTTTCAATCATTTAATCTATTCTTAGAATCTTAGCCAAAGTTATTAAGTTTTGAATGTATTTCATCAAAGTGAATCATGATAATCATTCTTTGTATTTGTTGAAGGTCATTCATAATATTTTGGTATCAGAGCTTTGGCTTTAAGAATTAGGTTATGTATCCTTTTTTGTTTTCATTCATGTGCTTTCTTCTTCTACTCCTTTATTATTTATTTGTTTCATCATCTTATTCAGTTAGCTCTCAAATTCATTTTGAATTCTTTGTTTCTTGAATTTGTTTAGTTATTTTTGAATTCTTGCGTTAATATAAAAAAATAAAAAAAAAACATCAGAAGAAAAAAAGAATGCAAAAAAAAAAAGAAAAGAAGAACTAGGTTGTTGCAAGTTTTTCTTATAATCTTTAAAATTTTCTTGCATTCTTTGATCTTTTTAAGTCATGTTTTTTAATTCTTGATTATTTTCATGAATTTTCTTGATTAAATTTATGGGTTTGTTGAATTTTCTTTAAGTTCTTTAAACAAATCTTGATTCAAGATCACAAATCTTGAGTTTGAAGTGAGCAAATCCATTTTTCTTGGTTCTTTAAGTATAACTTCGAATTTTCCTTGTCTAATAAGGATATCTTATGGATAAAATTAAATCTTGGTTATATTATTCCTTATATAGTTAGATTTTAGTCATATCTTGTTTTACTATAATCCTTATCTTATTTTAAAGCTTTTCTTTGTCCTAAAAGGATTAGATAACTCTTTTTTTTTATCTATTATTCCTTATCCTTATATAATAGGATTAAATTCATTTTTCTTTACAACTCCTTTATTTCTTATTTACGAGCACTTTTTTATTAGGGCACTTCCAGTCATTGTCTCTACATTTACTTAAATTTTAAATTTCATAAAGGGAATTAATTCTTTATGTTATTCGATTTGATTTAATTAAGAACACTAAGGGAACAAGCCATAAGGTGTGAGGAAAACCTTATGTGATCAAATTAAGTTGAGCGAAAACACGAGAGATCCCCTTCATCTTTAAGAGTACACGTGTGAGGATGTGTTGTGAAGGTTTTTTTTTTGTTTATTTATTCTAACCTTTATTTGAGATATGTATAGTACGAGTGGCAGAGGTGAAAGTCTAGCTCCAATGGATAATACACTAGAAGCTCAAGAATTTTATGAATCGTTACAAAGCGCTTTTATAGAGGTTAAAGATAGATTGTAAACACTATGTGGAAGGATAGACAGGCTAAAAGGTAGAATGCCACCTCTTAAAGAGCAAAATCGACAATTTAGAGAGGGAATGGTAGAAACATCAATTATAATAAATGTTCAAGAGGAAACTAAAGATAGCAATGATGACATGTTGCATTTAAAATATTATAGTGATGATGATTTTAATTGTGGTGTTGATTTGGAAATGCCATTGAGTGGTCGAGTTTTAAAACAAATGATGACTTTAATTTGAGGACGAATCCTTCTAAGGAAAGAGGGAATGATACGAATCATATGGAGGCAATTCAACCAATAACTCGAATAAATCAAAATGAGCATATTGAAGATAGTGGATCATATAAAGCTAAGTTAAAGTTGGATGGACCTTGTTTGAATCATAAAGATAATTCTTTGAATGATGATTTGAAGCTACCTCAAAGCCCAATAACTATTTTGCATGAAAAGAGGTTTAAAGAGATATCGCATACAAATAAGTTGTAAGAGGCTTTACAATGTATTATGAAGAATATTTGGGCTAATGAAGCATATGAACATTCAATTCGTTTAATGGATTTTTGTGGAAGTCAAATTGAAGCTAAATGAGATTTATTCCACATATTAAAAGTCCAATTTTTTTATGACTATATATAGGCTTGTTTTAAGATTATTTTGGGCCAAATCATGTTTGTGTCTTAATCATTTCATTAGAATTCATTTTTATTAGTATTTAAATTTATTTTGAGGCCTTAAACCATGTTAAGGTCAACACAAGTCAATTAGGATAATTTTTTATTAAGTTAGGATATGTTTGCATTAGTTTTAAGTACTTATTTCTTACTTTAAGAAGGAAACCTTAGCTAATTAGCAATCTTGAGTTAAATCACTTCTTTATATAATATTTGAGTCAAATTTGACCATAAACAAAGAATTGCTTGTTTTTCATGTTTTTAAAAGAATATAAACTTGAACTTATCAAAGGAATATATCAAACCTTTGTGGCATTCAAAATTGGAGTTTAAGTCATCCAAATAGACTAAACTTTGATCATTTTACTTGTTCTTAGAATCTTGGGCAAAGTAATTAAGTTTTGAGTGTATTTCATTAAGGTGAATCATAACTATCACTCAGTGCATTTATTGAAGTTCATTCATAATAACATGCCCTTTAAATTAATTTAATTAAATTTTTTGTAATATAAATAGTTTATTTTTTAATTTATTTAAATTTAAATTATTTATTTTAGTAAAATAAAAATTTTAATAAAAAATTTTAAACCGAACTAAACCAATTTCGCTTGGTTCTAAACTGGAGGTAGCCTAGTTTCGAGTCATGTCGACCTAGGGTGGAACCATGAACTGTCGGTTCATAAACTGGAATTAGCGGTTCCTAAACTGTGGCCACCCTAGCTAGTAGTGTGTTCCTTTGAATCTAACATTGCCTTGAAAATCTCAAAGATAAAAGTTACATTAGTGGAAAATGAAAGAGGAGACAACACTCTTTTTATAAAAATTGTTTTCTTTTTTCTACTTTTTGTTATTAAAGTTTCTTCATTTTTTTGCGCTTTTAATTAGATTTGTACTAAATTAGCCTTTATAGGCTAAAGTCTCATGTACTTTTTAATATAGGGAAAAGTACATTTTTCTACCTAGCTATTATTGAATTTTTCAAAATTGGTTTGGTGGTAATTTCAGTGACGATACACTACCTTATGGATTTTTTTCATTAGTAAATAACTTCCAAAGCTTGTAACGCCATTTTAGAATGTGACATGGTATCTTGTGTGGCAGTCAATGTGTACTACTTATACGTCTGAACCATAAAATACAAAAAGAAAAGTACATTATTCTACTTTATGGTTTTTGAGTTTTGCAAAATTAGTTTCATGGCATTTTCAATGACAATACACTATCTTATGAAAATTTTCATTAGCAAATAACTTCCAAAGCCTGTAACATTGTTTTAAGGAGGTGATATGACATCTTGTGTGATGGCCATATGTACAACTTATACAACTTGACCACAAAATAAAAAGATAAAAAAAAGATGTGATTAATGTTGTTCAAAATTAGGGGCATTATAAACCCTTTTTATGTTTTGAATCCCTAACTCTCTAACTCTATCTAACTTTATATTTTTTGAGTCGATCCCGAGCTCCCTTCTCTTTAAAATTGAAGAATGAAATTTCTTTGACTCCAAGATGAAAGATATATAGTTATAGCTGAAAGGTAGCTTTGTTTTCAATAGAAGAAGAATTTGGAGATTTTAATTATAAATGAAGTATAAGGTAGAGTATTATTACTAAAAATACCATAGAGTCAGTTTTGCAAATTTCAAAAACTCTGGGGTAGAAAGATGTACTTTCCTTTTTTTATTTTGTGGTCCAGCTATATAAGTAGTACACATTGACCACCACACAAAATGTCATGTCACCCTCTTAAACGACATTACAGACTTTGGTAGTTATTTGTTGACACATATTTCATAGGGTAACATATTGTCATTGAAAAATACCATGGAATCAATTTTACAAAGCTCGAGAACCACAAGGTAGACAAATGTACCCTTCCCAGATAATTTTGACACTTAATGGTATTTTTTCTATTGAAAAAAAAAAAAAAAAAAAAAAAACGACAAGTAAGGCAGCAATGCCGCTTAGATTAACCCATATAAGTAAAGCCAAAAAATGGACAGCAATATTTTCTATTTTAGAAAATTTATGATTTTAACACTTAAGTCTTAAAATAAATTATTTTTATAATTAAATTTTATTAATTTTTTAAAAACTTAATATTAGTCTTATCAGTTAAGTAAAGTAAATTTATAATTTAATCTTATGACTAAAAAAGATTATATTTTTAATATTTGGATTTAATAACATTATTTTATTTTATTTACTTATTATTATTTTTTAGTTTTCATAAATGTTTGCGATATTTTTTTATGATTAAATATAATAGTTAAGTATTTATTTATTTTTAAATATTAAATTTGAAGAATATATTAATGAAAATAATATTGTTATATTTGAATAAATTCAAATTTTTTTATATTAAATTGGAGTTATATTTCAAATAATTGCAAAAATACAATTACTTTTGATAAAAAATTATAAAAAAAATTAAAATATGAAACAAATTATAATTAAAAATATTAAATATTTTAAGTAAAATGTAAAAAATATTTGTAGTCTTAAAAGAACATTAACTTTAAAATTTCACTAATAAAATTGGGAGTCTATAATTTTTTTTTTTATTTTAACAACTAATTTTCAAGATATTTCTTGATAAATAATTATTATAAATTTTCAAAATTATTCCATCAATTTTATCTATCAATCATTTAAATTTTCTCGTCAATTATTTAATTTTTATATTTTAGTTGTTAAATTTTTAAAATATATATATAATTTATTTTAAATTAAATTTATATTTAAAAATTATTAATAATAAGTATTGTAAATTTTTTAAAATTTTAATTATTCAACTTTTTAATTATTTAATTCTTCAACTGTTATATATATATATATATATACTCCACCACACATCAATAGCGCAGTTGAGAACTAATTAATCTCTATATTTTTATCTTATGGTAATATAATGTATGAAATTTATAATATTGAGAATAAATACACCAAGGATTATGAATATTAAAAAATAATTTTCCTAACATTAAGGGATATTTATAATTAAATTCAAATAGTAAGGATATTTTAAATATTTTTTTTACTATCACAATGGGTGTATTTTTTACTACTCTATTAACAATATAAGTAGTTTTCCCTATTTTAGATAATTTAAAAGGAATTTTTAAATTTGTCCAATTTTTTACTAATTCTTTTTTTTCTAAAGTAATTTGAGATCCTGTGTCTACTATTGTTAGAATTGTTTTATTATTTAATTTGACTAATATAAAACTTGTAAAATTATTTGTAAGGTTTCTTTTAGGATATTGGTATTGAAATTTTCTTTCCTTCATATATTATATTTATATGTGTGGATGTTATTGTAAAAAGTTTTACAGATTCTAAAAAATATATTCCTAAGAATACTGGTCCTATTTCATTGTGTTGTATTTTATGTAGCTTTAAGTGTATTTTTACTTGATTTAAATCTAAGATTATAATTACTAATTCATAAAGTGTATATTCTTCATTCTGATATATATATATGTATAGGGTTCTCCTAAAATTTATATTTCATCTTTTGTTTCTAATAATGATTTATGTCTATGAGAATTACATGATCTTGCATCTATTAGTACTGACATTTGTTTTTTTTTTTTTTATGTTTGCTTATATATACGTTTGGATATCTTGTCTTTTTTATATGGTGTCTACAATGAGGGTTTTTGTTATTACTTGGTTGTTACTAGTATTAGGTTCTCTAGATAGACTTCTTCTTCCTATTGTCAGTGATCTTTATAATTCATTATAATTTTTATGTATATCTGCATTTTTATTTTTCCTAGGTTTTCCTAATTTTTCAAAATTATCAAATTTTATAGTACAATTTTCAGGATAATTATAAATATTAGTTATTTCTTTAGGTCTATCTTCTAAATTTTTTTTAAATATTGATGGTACTTCATAACTTGTTAATATCTTATTAGTATAAATTTCATATTTATAGTAAATACATATATAGTTTTTATTTTTACACCAATTAATTTACTTCATGGGGGTGCTTTTACTCTATATTTTCATCTATGAGACTGAGACTGAAGTTTGAAAATATATTTATAACAGTTTTATTATAACACAAATTTGTATCTAACTTTCTTATTAAACTATCTTTTAAATTATGTCTTATTCTATCATCTGTTATAACTAAACTAAAAGGTAAATTAATATGAGGTTGAAAATAAGATTTTATTATTGTATTTATTCCTCCTATTTGTAAATTTTTATATTGATATCTTTCTTTTTGGTATTTTCATCAATTTTTTTTTATCATATCTTTATTAAGAATGGATATCTTAGTATTTCATTCTATATCAACTACATCAATTGTCTCTTCAACTACTTTTCCTACATAATATTATTTTCTTCCTCTTTTAAAAATTGGATTTTTAAATATTCTTTTAAAATTATTACTCGGTTGTTGTTTTTCAGAAATCTCTTTTATACTAATGTTAGGCTCATAATTTATTAATTCTAAATGTTTTTCTCTATCAAATTCTTGCTCTATGCAATTTTTTCCTATATCATTATTTTTTTGTTTAATCAGATTTTGATGATCCATTAGAAGTTATTTCGTATATAGTTTTATCTTCACTTATTTTCTAAGAGTTCTAAAATTATCATATATCCTTCTACTTTTTTTATTTTTCTTATTTGGACATTCATTTGCAAAATGTCCTTTTTGTCTACAAATGTAACATTTACATTTTGATTTATTTAACTTTCTATTATATTTCTTTTTATATTTTCTCTTCTTGCTATAATATGGTTTTCTATATTTCCTGAAATATTTTTTCCATTTTGTTTTTATATTTATGTTTTTATATCTATATGGTCCACATCCATAATTAGGTACTAAAGGAAATTTTTTACAATTTAGATTTTGTTTATTTTTAGTTTGTTTATATATTAATCTACATTCTTTTAATGACATACACTCTATTTCTAAATACTATTGTGTTAAAGCAATTCTTGTTCCTAAAAAATCTTCGGCCATATTTAATTCATCATATTTTTATGATATTTTATTTCCCAATGGTGCTGGTAATTTATAAAATAATAAGTTTAAATATAGTTTGTCTATTGTGTCTATTTTTGCTTTTATATAATATTCTTCAAATTTACATGCATATTTTTTAAAATAATTTTTATCACACATTTATAATTTAGCTAAATATTCTCTATAAGTATTTTCTGAAATTATTACTTTCTTATATGTAAAATATTTTAATAATAATTTTTCATATTCTTTTACTAATTCTATGTTTGTAGTTGTATTTTTTATTCTTGTTTTTTCAGTTTTTAGTAATTGCTCAAATAAATTAGCTAAAATTGCTAACAATATTTGTTGTAATAATACTTTTGATTTTGGAACTTCTAAATCTCTTCCTATTATTATAGTTGAATTCATTCTTGCCCAATTCTTTATTTCTTCTGTCATATTTTCATATGTTTTTTTAGCCAATATACTTCTCCATTGTAATTTTGATTTTCTATTATTCTTTCTTCAAATTTATTTGAAGATTCAACGTCTTCTCTTCCTACAGTTTGATATTTTATTGGTGCTACGGATGATGTTGGTTGAAATTTTTTTTCATTCATTAAAATTTCTTTTTTTGTATCTAAATTTTCTTCTAATGAAGATTAAGTTATTTCCATTGTATTTATTTGTTCTTCTATGACAGTTATTTCTAGTTGATTAATTAAATTTTATATTTCTTCATAATTAGTTTATGTACTAAAAGTTTCAATTTTATTTCATTATTCATTATTGTATTCAATTTTTAGATATATTTCTCTTTTTGGATTAATTACTTGTAATATTTTAGGATTTTTAGTTACTTTATTTTTTATTTCTATGATTATTTCTCTAAGTTCTTCTGTATATTCTTTAATATTATTATAACATAAATAATTTATATGAAAATTAGTATTATTTTGTTATACTAATAATTATTGTGTTTTTGACAATCCTATAGAGACTGCTACTTTTGTATATTCTTTATCATAAGTTCTAGCATTTTCTAATGTTATTTTATAAATAGAAGATTCTTCTAAAACCATTAATTAATTAATTTTCTTATAAATTTCTTCATATGTAAAAGCCATTTTTCTATTAAAATTTAGCCTATTGTTTATAATTCTATACATATCATGATTATTGTGATGTTTCAAAATCTATTTTATATCTTTTCTACACATATTTACATGTTTATTGGCTAAGGATAAAATTTCTTCTTTAGTATATAATTTTTTTTACTAAAATGTCAAAGTTTTGTGTTAAATTTTCCATTACTTCCTTGTTCTAGCTAATTTATTAAGTCTAATATGCACATTTGTATAGTTTTTCAATATTCTTTATTTATATATTCATAACTAGGATGTGTACTGTCATATTTAATAAGCTAAATTTTACTTTCTTTACTTATTGTAGCATATATTTTTGCTTAGTTCAAACATTTTTCTGAATTAAAAGAATATTCATCTACATCTTTATTATTCATTTTTTGGGTCTAAATTTCCTTCACTAATAATAATATTTATAGTATCTCTAAAAATTGTTAATATCATTATTTTATTATTATATTCTATTATATTTAAAATTTCTGGCGTATTTTGACTTTCTAAAACTTCTTGTGTTTCTCTTTCTGCAACTACAGTTTTGTCTATTTCATTTCTTAATGTTGTCATAACTGATAACCGGCCCTAGTCTAATATACATATATTATCTAAAATTTTATATATTGTAGAACTCATGATAAACAAATAGTTAAAATTACTTTTACTAATAATTCTATCATATATTGTTGGTCTAATATTTTTTCAAAAATTGTAGTAATTTTTTCTAAACTTTCTTTATTTTCTTGTAATCCTAATAATTTATTATACAAACAATTTCCTAAATTTGTTATCATATCTATTATTAAATTTTTTACTCTATTATTAAATTTTCTATAGCATTACCTTCTATACTATGATTATTATGTGATTCTTTATAATTCTTTACTCAACCTATATGATCTGATACCATAATAAGGATGCATGTATAAAAAACAGATTAATTGCCTAATGATAGACAAACTATCAAAATTCACAGTATAAATTAAAATTTCACAACACATAATTAATATAAATATAAATAATTAATTTATACAAGCATTCAAACAATGAAACAAAAAATATAGAATGAGTAAGAGAACTTACAGAAAGATAGTTTCCTACTCACAAATGTAGTAATAACTCATAAAAATTTTATTCATATAATTTTTCTTACTCATGTTCTTACAACATTACAAGCTCACATATATATAGAAGAGTAGTCCTAAAATATCTAAGTTTCTACATGTCTCTACATTTATTTTTTATTTGTCCTAATTAAACTTTTTTAACACATATGTATTACTACTAACTTAATTTTTCTACACCTAAACTAAGCTTTTTGACTACGAATTTTCTTTTTTTCTTTTTTGATACAATACTTGACACTACACCACTATTTTAATAAATTACATTCTTACAATACTTTTTTTTTATGTCAGCAATACAAACTTCCTGACAGCTGCATCAACTACTGACATATTCTTTTTATAAAAAGTACAATAATGATTTTCTTTTGATATCATTAATCTACAACATTGTTTACGTGCTTCGTCCGAGGCTATAAATTTTTCTTCTACAAAAGATTTGTACCATGCTTCTATCTTCTTTGGTATATTCATTTGTTCTTGACTACTTTTGGAGTAGATAAGATTTCTACTATCAAAATAGTACTCCCAATGGCTAGACTGTATTGTCATCTTTAATTCTTCATAAATTACTTTCATGCTAATGGCTTTAATAAAAGGTATAATGTTCCAAAGTTCGTCCTTTATAATTTCCTTAATTTGTTCCTCTATCATCAATGGTTCTTGAGTTGTTCTAAATTTGAGTACTATCATTAGCTGGAACCAGGACTAATCTCTCCCAAATTCTGGAATTGTCTGATAAAATCTCATATATATCTGTTTATTTTTTATTAAATTCTGTAATTTCTTTGTTGCCTGCTAGATACATATTGGTAGTTGATTGAGTTCTCCATGACTGAGACTTGAATATATATAATGAAGCTACCCATAATCATAGAGATTTCGTATTGTGTTTGGATTTACAATTTGGAAAATAGTAACTTAGTTAAAATTCTTCCAACAAACTAAATTCATCCAAATAATATTGGATTTTGGTCCTAATATATATTGAATCAGAGTAAAGAAATTTTAGAAATAATTATTCATGTAATGAGTGACTGTTATAAATGAATCATTTTTTAGTTTTTCTTTAACATTTTTTGAATAACTTGGTCCGATATTGTACTGAGAAATTATTTTTTCTAATTTTTCTTCTTTGGATTTAATATTTTCTTTTAGTTTGGATTTAGTACTATTTTTGGCTATTATGGTGAAATCTTCTTCAAAATCAGATTTCCTATAAGTTAGTTTTGATACAAGTTGCTTCAACTTTTTATTTTCTGACAATAATTGGTTCAACTTTTTTTCTAATGACAGATGTTTATCAAGAAACTGGTCCATTAGAAATAATATTATTGTTAGTTCTAGATAATAAATCAGCAAGAAAATTCTTTTTACCTACTATATATTTAGTACTATAAGCATAATCTGATAAATAAGATTGTCATTTTAAAATCCTTTTATTAACATTATTAGCTGGTATTCTTTTTAACTAAGATATTACCTTCACAAATCATTAATTCAAAGCTTTTTATTGCCTTTATTACTGTTAACATTTATTTTTTATTTAAAGAATAATTTTGTTCATTTCTATTAAAGTTTCTGAATTATATTTACAAATTTTTTTATCTTTATCCTTTTCTTTAAAAGTTAAAGTTGCTCTCTATCCTATGTTACTTGCATCTGTTGTTACTATTCATTCACATGGTCCTGTTGGTAGTGATAAGGGTGAAATCTTTTTACAGATTTCCTTTATTCTTTTAACTACTAATTCATCTTTTTCATTCCAATCTAACTTTTCATTCTTTTTTAATTTTTTTTATTAGAACTAGTTACAATATAAGATAAATTTGAGATATATTATCAACACACATTTAATAATCCTAATAATGATTGTAACTATCTTTTTTCTATTTTTTTTAGGAAATTCTAATAATTTTTGGACTATATGGGGTTGTAATTTAAGTCCTTTATTATTAATTACTGATCCTAAAACTTCTATTTCTATTTCAGCTATTTTACTCTTTCTTTTTCCTAAAACTAACTATTTTTCTTCACATCTTTCTGCAAATAATAATGTGTTTAAAATGTTCTTCTAATGTATTAAAAAATATCAAAATATCATCAATATATAATAAAGTAAATTCTTTCAATGGTTCTATCACTCTATTATTAAATTTCTAAAATTCAGCACAACTACTTAAATATCCAAATGGTAAAACATTCATTTTATATAAACCTTGAGGTGTGGTAAATATTGTCCAATGTTTATCTTTTTCTTCTAACTTACAATGATAAAATCCTGATTTTAAATCAAAAGTGAAAAAATAAATTTTATTTTCTAATTTTCTAAATAATACATGTTTATTTGATATTGGATAAAAATATCTATTACATAAATTATTAAATGGTTTATTATTTATGATTAGTCTAGTTTTTTCTCTTTTTTGTTCAGAGTGCTTATTTATTATAAAGGCACAACAACTATGGTGGCTAGTAAAGGGGCTATAAAATCATTTTTCTAACATTTCTTGAATATGAATTTCATATTCTTTAAATGTTATTAGTTTTGTTTTTAGTTATTTTCCTTTTATAATTTTATTCTTATTTTCTTCCTTCAATTCTTATTGGTATAATTGTTATGTAGTTTTCCCATTTTTCTAAGGGGGGCTTTCCTTTTAAGTTATTTATTTTTTTATTTTTTCTTATTCTATTTATGTTTGATATACTTTTATACCATAGTTTAATTCTAAAGTTGTGTTTTCTATAATATTATTTTTGTTTTCTTTTTATTTTTCTTCTTCTAATATATATATATTAGAAATTAAGGATAGGGCTAAAGAAATTAAGGCAAGGATTAATGGAGTTTAAAGAAAATCAAAAGCAAATTAAAAGGAGATGAAGAGGTGAATATAAGCAATTAAGGAGTATGGATTATAACTAATCCTACATATCCACCTAAATTATCCCTAAGTTAGGATTTGCAAACCACCCACTTTAATCTTATTTCCAAGATTGATTACACAAGAGTTTTTCGAGGCTTAACTCAAACCTTCACATAAATGAGTTTTTCTTAGCTGAACTTAAACCATAACCATAACTATAACCCAAGTGTTTCAATGGTTAACACTAAAACCAATTCCTTCTAAACTTAGTTCCTTACTTCCCTTTCCAACCCAAGAAATAAGAAGAAAAAGAACCCAAGTCGATCACACAACCACACTCAATAAATTGAAATATATAGGAGAATTAATGAGCTTTAGAGGCGTATTTATAGAGGGGACTTGAAATCTAGTTGTTGGAGGCCATTTAATTTCATCCCTAAGCTTCACTATTCTTCGTTTAATGAAAAATAGTTTTTTACAATCGAAATGTCATTCATGATCATGAGCCATAAAAAATATGATCATTGAAGCTTCAACTAGCCATTAGAGAACTGCTAGGATGACTCATCACCATCGTGACCTACACCTCATGAGCCACTCATGACCTTGAGTAGTGCAAACCTTTGGCTCAATTCTTGCTCTTTTAAAGCTCCTGCTCATGACCATAACTCACGATCGTGAGGGGAGCTCATGATCATGAGGGGAGCTCATGAGGAGTACTTATAGCTTGGAAAACTTGACTCTTGAGCCTCCAAATGCATCCTTTTGATCCTAACTTATAAACATACTTAAATATAAATGTTAGCAATAATATTAATTGTTAAAGTTAAAATCAAGGTTGTTTTGAGATTGATCATGACTTTGATCATGCAAAGGGTTAACAATCTCCCCCTTTTTTGACTTTGATAATCAATTTTAAATGATAAATAAAAAATTATTGATTGTATAAGTGTGCATTTATCCTTAATACTCCCCCTCAATCATATACCAAGAATGTTTAAACTCTTTAATGGCTGGTTGAAGCTCCAACGGTCATATCTTTCATGGCTTATGACTGTGAGCCTCCCTTCACTACCATGAGTAGCATTTCGATTGCAAAAAGTTATTTTTCATTAAATAAAGAATGGTGGAGCTTAAGGATGAAATTAATGACCACTAACAACTAGATTTCAAGTCCCATATATAAATACACCTTTGAAAACTTCATTTGAGAAGTTACACACTTTAATTGAGCATTCAATTTATTCTTAGCATTAGTCAAGCTCATTAATTCTTTTTTATACTTCAATTTATTGAGTGTGGGTTTTATGTTCTAGTTTAGGTTCTTCTTCTTCTTATTTCTTGGGTTGAAAAGGGAAGTAAGGAACTAAGTTTAGAAGGAACTGATTTAAGTGTTAGCCATTGAAAGACTTAGGTTTTGGTTGTGGTTTGAGTTAAGCTAAGAAAACTCATTTGTGTGAAGGTTTGAGTTGAGCCTTGAAAAACTCTTATAAGGGTTTGAGTTGAGCCTCGAAAAACTATTGTGTAATCAATCTTGGAAATAAGACTGAAGTGGGTTATTTGTAAATCCTAACTTAGGGATACATTAAGTGGAGATGTAGATTTAATTTATAAACTGAACTCCTAAAATAGCTTATGTTCATTTCTCTTCTCTTCATCCCTTAATCTTTCTCTTAATTTGTTTTAATTTCCTTTAAACTTTTAAAGCCTTATTCAAACCCCCCTTTAGGACATTTTCATTTGGTATAAGAGCTTAGGTTTTATGTACTTAATTGATAGAATTCAAAATCATGGGGAGTGAACATTTTTCTTTCCAAACCTTTAAATCTTTCTTTGATGGAAATGATTACCCCCATTAGAAGCATATAATGGAGCTTTATTTAGATAGTGATCCTATAAGACGATGAGATATAATTTTATATGGGTGGAATCCTCCTATGGATATAGTGGAAGGGGTTGAAGTTCCAAAAGATAGAGGGAGATGGTCAAAAGAAAAAAAGGAAGAAAATTTCAAAAATAAAAGAGTCATGGCCATTCTCCTTACTATTATGTCAAGAGAGGAAAGAGGCAAGCTTTAACAATGCATTTTAGGCAAGAAGATGTAGGAAACTTTAGAGAGCCATTATGAAGGCAACATCCAAGTTAGATCAAAGAAGGTTTAACTTCATGTCTATGAGTATGAAATCTTCAAGATGAAGCCTTATGAGTCTATAACTGAGCTAACTAATAGGTTGAATGCCCTATTGAAAACCTTGAGGAAATTGGGTAAGCACTACTCCAAAGAAGAAATCAATACCAAAATGTTTAAAGTGCTACCTAATAAGGATTGGGAATCAAGAGTAACCTCCATTAAGGAAGCTCAACATCTTTTCAATCTTTTAATCAATGTTCTCATTAGTAGGCTTCTCACTTATGAGCTTATCTTGAGACAAATGGAAAAGGAGTAACAAAGCAAAGAAGAAAAATAATAAGAGCCTTGAATTTAAAGCATCATAAGACTCAAGTGATGAAGATGACATTGAAGACTCAAGTGAAGAAGATGATATTGAAGACTCAAATAAAAATGATAAGAAGTTTGCATCACTCACTACGTACTTCATGGAGTACTTGAGAAAGAATAACTTGAGCAAGCATAAAGAATCCAAGAGAGGTGGTTTCAAGAAGGCTAAGAAAGTTATATGCTTTAAGTGTAAGAGCTCGATCACATTCAAAATGAATGTCCTAAGCTCAAGCATAAGCACAAGGAAGCAAAGGAGAGGAGATGAGCTTTCAAAGCCATTTGGGATGACTTATATAAATCCAGGATAGAGGAGGAGCAACAAGAGGGATCAAAACCTTTGCTTTATGCCTTGGAGAACAAATTTGAGGTACTCATCTTCTCTAATTCTTCTTATGATAATTCTTATGATGACTTATATGATGATGAGGAACTTGATGATGAAAGCTCCTTAGTTAGAAAATTAGTTTTAAAATGTCAAAAATTAATTTTAAAGAAAAAATATTAAAAGCAAAAACTTTTAAAATTAACTAAAGATTTTAAAACTTGAAAATAGAATTTTCAAATGTTATTTCCTTAAATAAGAAGATGTCTCATGATTTGAAAGCCTCTATGTCCTTAAAAAAATAATTTTAATGAAACTAAGAAAGAAAATGAATTTCTTTCAAAAGAAATTTTAGAACAAAAAGGCATCATTTCTAAATTTTAAAAATTGAAAGAAACTTTTAATAACATATTAATTTCTCAAAAGTCTTATAGTGATAAAAGTGGAATTAGTTTTTCTAATGGAGCTTTTACATAATCAAGTCCCTCCAAACTTATGAATGTTATTATTTCCTTATCCCCCACTCCTTGTGAGTAGTTTAAAGCTCATGATTTTAAGACCAAGAGTCTTTTGAATACAAGTGCCAATGGAAAACCTCAAAAGGATAATGTTACCAAGTCTCAAGGTTTCAAAGCTAAAGGCAAGAAACCTCAACTCCATCATGCATATATGTATCACAATAAAAGGCAAACACATATTTACATTAGGCCTAAAACATTTATGCATTATTGTGATTGTAAGTTACATGTTCATAATAGACTTTTTGTGTCTAGGAAAGCCACCAAGCACCTTAGCCATGATTCATTTTCAAAGGTTGGTAGGCAAAATAGATTTTTAAAAACTAGATGTTTTTATTGCATGAAATTTGGACACACTAATAATGTGTGTTACTATAGAAAACTTCATCTTAACCTTCTATATATGCACTACTTTGAAAGCCATAAACCTAGACTAAATAAGGTTTGGATTCAAAAGGTTGTTTGATGATTTTTACTATTATGTGCCAATTCTTGATAAATTGATAAAATTAATTTACCTAGCTTATCAATAAACTTGCACACATCAACAAGTTCAAAGAAAATTTTACCCTTTGCATGACTGAAATGAATCTCAAATTTCATTCTCATTTAGAATCATTTATTTTACTTGGTATTTTATTTTATACTCTCTCTTTGAACTACATATCGACAATCATAATTGCTATTAATGTATGATTGTCTTACGCTTCATTTCTTATTTCTTTTAACAATTATTAGTATTTATAACTTATTGATAAACCAATCTCTATGGTTTGTCAATAAATATGCAAACTTTAAGTTGTCTAAAAAGAATTTTACCTTTGCATGATCAAAATGCTTTTCAAACTTTACTTAATTTTGATATGCTATTCTCTCATCCCTTTTTAAAACCCCTTGGCATCAATTTTTAGTTTCAATTGATATCATCTTTCAAATGGTATGCCTATTATTCAATTGGTATCTTATAAAGGGGAAGAAAAATTGGCAAGATTATTCTTTCATGCCTTGGTTTATATTTTACAAAAAGGGAAAGAAATTGATAATTTTTTAATTTAATAATCATTTGACTTATTTTTCATATTTTATTTCCTCCTTTTTTAACTTTGTCAAAGGGGGAGAGAAATATGGCATTTTGAATTATATATAGTGTTTAACTTACTTTTAATTACCTTAACATATATTGAAGGGAAATTTTTAAAAATCCTTAGTATATGATCGAGAGGGAGTATTAATGATAAATGCACACTCATACACTTAGTGATTTTTTTTAGTTATCATTCAAAATTGATTGTCAAAATAAAAAAGGGGGAGATAAAATGCCCTATAGGGTGGTGAATAAGGATTTTAAAATTTAAAGGAAATTAAAACAAATAAAGAGAAAGATTAAGGGATGAAGAGAAGAGAAATGAACACAAGGTATTTTAGGAGTTCGGTTTCTAAATCAAACCTACATCTTCACCTAACTTATCCCCAAGTTAGGATTTGTAAACCACCCACTTCAATCTTATTTCCAAGATTGATTACAAAAGAGTGTTTCAAGGCTCAACTCAAACCTTTACAAGAGTTTTTCAAGGATTAACTCAAACCTTTACAAGAGTTTTTCAAAGCTTAACTTAAACCTTCATAAATGAGTTTTTCTTGGCTCAATTCAAACTATAACCATAACCTAAGTGTTTCAATGGCTAACATTTAAACTAAATCCCTTCTAAACTTAGTTCCTCATTTCCCTTTTCAACCCTAGAAATAAGAGGAAGAAGAACCTAAGTTTATCACACAACCACACTTAATAAATTAAAATATAGAGGAGAATTAATAAGCTTTACAAATGCTATGAATAAATTAAATGCTCAATCAAGGTGTGTAACTTCTCAAATGAAGTTTTCAAAGGTATATTTATAGCGGGGACTTGAAATCTAGTTGTTAGAGGCCATTAATTGCATCCCCAAGCTCCACTATTCTTTATTTAATGAAAAATGACTTTTTTCAGTCGAAATTTCGCTCATGGTTGTAAGGGGAGGCTCACAGTCATGAGCTATAAAAGATATGACTATTGGAGCTTTAATGAGATGTTAAAGACCTGCCAGGATGACTCCTCAAGGTCATGACCTGCTCCTCATGAGCTACTTATGACCATGAGCAGTGCTAGTGAGTAGCGTAAGCCCTTGGCTCAATTCTTACTCTCTTTAGGCTTTTGCTTGTGATCATAGCTCAAGGTCATGAGGCAAGCTCATGAGGAGCACTTATAGCTTAGAAAACTTGACTCTTGAGCCTCCAAACGCAAAATTGATTGTTAAAGTCAAAACCAAGGTTACTTTGAGATTGATTATAACCTTGATTATGCAAAGGGTCAACAATTTCCTCCTTTTTGACTTTGACAATCAATTTTGAATAATAAATTAGAAATCACTAAGTGTGTAAGTGAGTATTTATCCTTAATACTTCCCTCAATCATACAACAAGGATTTTTAGAACTTTTGTGTTCGCTAAAGTGAGTAAAAATAAGTTAAACACCATATATCATTCAAAATGTCATATTTCTTTCCACTTTTGACAAATTTAAAAGGGGAAAAAATAAAATATGAAAAATAAGTCAAATGATTATTAATTTAAAAAAGTATCAATTTCCTTCCCCTTTTATAAAACATAAACTAAGGCATTGAAAGAATAATCATGCCAATTTTTCTCCCCTTTTATAAGATACCAATTGAATTAATAGGTGTACCATTTGAAAATGATATCAATTGAAATTAGAAATTGATGCTAAGGGGTTTAAAAGGGGATAAAAGAGTAAAGCTTAGAAAACTTGACTCTTGAGCTTCTAAATTCATCCTTTTGATCCTAACTTATAAACATATTTAAATGTACATGTTAGTAATAAAAATTGATTGTTAAATTCAAAATCAAGGTTATTTTGAGATTGATTATGACCTTGATCATGCAAAGGGTTAAAAATCTCCCCCTTGTTGACTTTGATAATCAATTTTGAATGATAAATAAAAAATCACTAAGTGTATAAGTGTGTAGTTATCCTTAATACTCCCCCTCAATGATATACTAAGGATTTTTAAAATTTTCCCCTTCAATATATGCTAAGATGAGTAAAAACAAGTCAAATACCATATATCATTCAAAATACCATATTTCTCTCGCCCTTTGACAAAGTTAAAAAGGGAAGAAATAAATGTGAAAAATAAGTCAAATGAATATTAATTTAAAAAATGATCAATTTCTTTTCCATTTTATAAAACATAAACCAAGGCATTGAAAAAATAATCATGCCAATTTTTCTTCCCCTTTATAAGATACTAATTGAATAATAGGCATGCCATTTGAAAGATGATATCAATTAAAATTAAAAATGGATGCCAAGGGGTTTTAAAAAGGGATGAGAGAATAACATATCAAAAATAAGTAAAGTTTGAAAAGTATTTTGATAATGTAAAAGTGAAATTATTTTTGGACAACTTGAAGTTTACATATTTATTGACAAACTATAGAGATTGATTTATCAACAAGTTACAAATGCCAATCATAGTTAAAAGAAATGAAAAATGAAGCATAAGAAAATCATACATTAATAACAATTATGATTGTTGATATGTAGTTCAAAGAGAGTGTATAAAATAAAATACTAAGTGAAATAAATGATTCTAGAGAATGAAATTTGAGAATCATTTTAATTATGCAAAGGGTCAAATTTTCTTTGAACTTTTTGATGTGTGCAAGTTTATTGATAAGCTAGGTAAATTAATTTTATCAATTTATCAATAATTGGCATATAATAGTAAAAATACTAAACAACCTTTTGAATCCAAACCTTATTTAGTATAGGTTTGTGGCTTTCAAAGTGATGCATAAATAGAAGGTTGAGATGAAGTTTTTTTATAGTAACACATATTATTAGTGTGTCTGAATTTCATGCAATGAAAATATTTTGTTTTTGAAATCTATTTTACCTACCAACCCTTAAAAATTAATCATGGCTAAGGTGGTTGGTGGCTTTCCTAGACACAAAGGGTCTAGTATGAACATGCAACTTACAATCGCAATAATGCACAAATTGTTTAGGCGTAATGTGCATATGTCAATGCATTTTATTATTATACATATATGCATGATGGGATTGAGGTTTTTTACCTTTAACTTTTAAACCTTGGGCCTTAGGAACATTAGCCTTTTGAGGCTTTCCATTGGCACTTGCATTCATAAGACTCTTGGTCTTAAAATCATGAGCTTTGAAGCTCTCACAAGGAGTGGGGGATGAGGCTCTCACAAGCATTGAAAATTTTGGAGGGACTTAATGATGTAGAGGCTCCATTAGAAAAACTAATTCCACTTTTATCATTATAAGACTTTTAAGAAATTAGTAAGTTATGAAAAGTATCTTTCCCATTTTGAAATTTAGAAATGATGCTGATGTGAATCCAAGTTCAAAGCCTAAAGAGATCCAAGATCCATTAATAGTACAAGAAGGCCCAATCACAAGGTCTAAATCCAAGAAGCTTTAAGAAGCCATATTGGGTTTAATTAGGGACATTTGGAAAGCCCAAGAATTTCAACCCAATAAAGCATCCATAGAGGCCCAAGGAATAATATTTAACTTGTTTTTGTGTTAATAACAATTAGGGTTACATGTAGCCACCATATACAAGTTAATGGGGTAATTAATACCAAGTAATGGCTATTAATGTGGGTAGTGGTTATTAAGAGTTAATGGGGTAATTAAATCCAAGTAATGGCTATTAATGTAGGTGGTGGTTATTAAGGCCATTTAAGAGTAAAAGTAATCCAATGTGTGTAAGTCTATTTTAGTAGTGTGTGCATGGACTTGTACTCTATATAAACAAGTCCTTTTCTTTCTTTTATAGCATGAATGAATTTGATATATGAATTATAACTTTGTTTAAGTTTTATTGTAAGGAATTTTGTCTTTAATTTCTTGCATAAACTTTGTGACTTATCAAGCTTTATTCTAGCTTGTGGTGTCAAAATCTAAATCTTTATTTTCTTGTTATTTATCAAACTTTCTTGTTTGTGGCATAAGAGGAAATTCAAAGTCTATCTTAGTATCTTTATCCTTGTTGGTAAAGGGGTTAAGTAGCATCTATCTTCTTACTTCAATCTTTGAACGATCCGAATTTATGGATTAAATTGGTAATTTCTAGTTTTCTTTCAATTCAACTTATCATAGTATTCTTGCTATTGGGGAGTTAATTGATGAAACCTACAATTCCCATCAGATGCCTTTTAGTTCTAAAATTTCTTTTAAAAGCAATTAATTTTCTTTCTTAGTTTCATTAAAATTATTTTTCAAGGATATAAAGGCTTTCAAATCATGAGACAACTTCTCATTTGAGGAAATAACATTTGAGAATTCAAATTCAAATCCTTAAAATCTTTAAATAATTTTGAAAACTTTTGCTTATAAGTTTTTTTCTTTAAAATTAATTTTTAACATTTTAAAACTAATTTTCTAATTAAGGAGCTTTCATCATTAAGTTCCTCATCATCATCAAGTTTATTATCACACAACTTATCACCAGAATTATCACAAGAGGAGTAAGAAGTAGAGGGTACCTCATAGTTGTCTTCTAATGCCATGAAGCAAAAGTTGGTAGCTTCTTATTGCTCCTCCTCCATTTTCAATTAAAAAAAGTTATCTTAAGTAGCTTTGAAGGCTTTTCTTCTTTCTTTTTATCCTTTGCTTTTATGCTTGAGCTTTAGACATTCACATTTAAAATCATCAGGCTTCTTGCACTTATAGCAAGTGACTTCTTTGTATCTCTTGGAGTCACTCTTCTTACATTCTTTATGATTACTCAAGTTTTTCTTCTTTAAGTTCTTCATGAAGTATCTTGTGAATGATGTAATTTTTTTATTTTCTTCACTTAAATCTTCAAGTTCACTTTCATCACTTGAGTCTTATGATACTTTGAGTGCTAGGCTCTTTTTCTTTTCCTTTTTTCCTTGTTACTCCTCTTCTCTTTGCCTTAAAGTAAGCTTATAAGTGAGAAGCTTACCTATAAGGATATCGAATGAGAGCATGGAAAGATCATAAGCTTCCTTAATAGAGGTTACTATTAATTCCTAATCCTTATTGGGTAGCACTTTTAAGATTTTAATGTTGGCTTTTTTCTTTGAGTAGTGCTTGCCTAATTTCCTTAAGGTGGTCAAAAGAGCATTCAATTAGTTTGTCGAGGCTTCAGTTTGAACATCTCATATTCAAACACATGGAGTTTTTAGATATTGCTTAGATATTTCCTTTATAGTGATTTTCTAAGGTCTCCCACATCTCCTTAGCTGATATGCAATGTTGAAGCTTGCCTTATTATTCTCTTAATATTAAGGCAATAATAACCGACATAGCCCTTTTATTTTTATGGTTCTTCTTTTTTTCTTCTTAAGACCACTCCTTTCTCTCTTTTGGAACTTAAATATCATCCACTATCTTCATTAGAGGGCTCTACCTATCTAAGATTACATCTCATAATCTAATGGAATCACTATTAAGATATATCTTAATTTTATACTTCCAATTTAGGAAATCACTTCCATAAAAAAATGGTTTAAAGGTTTGGAAATAATCACTCCTTATGATCATGAATTCTGGTAATTAAGTACTAAGAACCCAAGCTCTAATACTAAATGAAAATGCCCTTGAAGGGGATGAATAGGGCTAAAAAAATTAAGGTAAGGATTGATGGAGTTTAAAGAAAATCAAAAGCAAATTAAAAGGAGATTAAGAGATGAACACAAGCAATTAAGGAGTTCAGATTATAACCAATCCTACATCTAACTTATCCCCAAGTTAGGATTTTCAATCACCCACTTCAATCTTATTTTTAAGATTGATTACATATGAGTTTTTCAAGGCTCAACTCAAACCTTCACACAAATGATTTTTTCTTGGATCAACTTAAATTATAACCATAACCTAAGTGTTTTAATGTTTAACACTTAAACCATTTCCTTATAAACTTAGTTCAACCCAAGAAATAAAAAGAAGAAGAACCTAAGTTTATCATATAACCACACTCAATAAATTAAAATATAAAGGAGAGTTAATGAGCTTTATAAATGCTAAGAATAAATTAAAAGCTCAATTGAGGTATGTAACTTTTCAAATGAAGTTTTTAAAAGTGTATTTATAAAAGGGACTTGAAATCTAGATATTAGAGGTCATTAATTGCATCCCCAAGCTACACTATTCTTTATTTAATGAAAAATAACATTTTAGAGTTGAAATGTGACTCATGATTATGAGCCATGAAAGATATGACAGTTAGAGCTTTAACTAGCTATTCAAGAGTTACCAAGATGACTCCTCACAGTAGTGACTTGCTCCTCATGAGCCACTCACAACCATGAGCAGTGCTAGTGAGCGGTGTAGACCCTTGGCTCGATTCTTACTCTCTTCAAGCTCCTGCTCGTGACCACAGCTCATGGTTATGAGGGGAGCTCGTAAGGAGCAAAACTAGCTTGGAAAAGTTGACTTTTGAGCCTCCAAATACATCCTTTTAATCCTAATTTATAAACACACTTAAATATAAAATGTTAACAATAAAAATTAATTATTAAAGTCAAAATTAAGGTTGTTTTAAGATTGATCATGACCTTGACCATGCAATGGGTCAACCCTTTTAATATCTTAGAATTTAATTACTTTTTGTAAATATTTAAGCATCTTGTATAATACTATTGCACTAATCAAATTTATACATCCCTTCTCTTAATTTAATAGAAGTTAACTTACTTTACTTGAAGTTAGGGCCACGAATTCCAAGTTTTATTGTGGTTGAATCCACTTTTATTATTTTTTTTATTTTTAAACTTATGCTAGTTAAATAAAAAATAGAGGAGGGGATACTAGGCATATATATTTGATTAGATCTCTATTCTTCTTCACCTCCATCTCAGTTGGATATACATGTATTTCATTTTAATTACTATAAAATTCATAAATTAAATGAAATAGTTAATGGTGTGATTACCATTATCATATTTTAGTGATGAATCTCATATGTATGTATTTTATTTCAATTACTATAAAATTCATAAATTAAATGAAATAGTTAATGGTGTGGTTACCATTATCTTTTTTTAGTGACAAATCTCATATGTATTCCTAAAAAAGGAATTTTTACATTTTTTAAGGTCTCAAAGTGGTGTGAAAACACATAAGAACTCTTGAATGGAAATGGAAAGGTGATGTAACTCTAGTTCCAGATAGAGAAAGAAGAGGGTCTGTTGAGTTCTTATGCTTTGATGTCCACAACTCAGTTCATTTGATTACTTATTACTTACAAGAATGAACCCAATCCAGAATATGAACTATAAAGGAAAATACCTATTAAACCAATCACAAAAATACCAATTACAGTACCTATTATCCAAAAAGGAATTCTTCCACTAGTATAAACCATTTATCTCACTTCATTTTTGTAATTGCCCTAGGGGGTGAATAGGCTTTTGAGAAATTAAAAGAAAATTAAGAAGAATTAAAGAAGGATTAAGGATAAGAGAATATAACATAACCACTTAAGGAGTTCGGTTTATCAACAAACCTATGTCTCTACCTAATTTATCCCTAAGTTAGGATTTTCAACACCCACACCAATCTTATTCACAAAGATTGAGTTTACAAAAGCTTTATGGATCAACTCTAAACCTTACAACAATGAGCTTTTACACAAGGCTTAGCTTTAACCATAAACATAATCCTAAGTGTTTTGATGGAGAAAAACTTAAACCAATTCCTTTACAAAGTAACCTCACTTCCCTTCCAATTTATCCCAAGAATTAGATGAAGTTTAAGGCCTATCTCTAACTCACAACCAATACTCAATATAATAATAAATTTAAAGAATTTAAGAATGCTTAAGATTTCTAAGAGAATTAATTTTCTTAACAACTTGTCTAACTTTTTAAATGAAGTACTAGGTCTTTAATTTATACTAGAGAAGTGAAAATATGGCTGTTGGAGGCATTAATTTTGTCCCCAACAATCTCTAAACTTCATTAAATGAGTTTGCAACTTGTGTAGGAGAAGAGCCACTCATGGTTATGAGGGGAGGCTCACGATCATTAGGGATGAAAATATAGCTGTTGGAGTGGCAGGTGACTATTGTGTCTTGAAAGGAGACGATATCACTAGTTGGTCAAGATCTTGAGGATAGGTTGTGAGAGGCTTAGGCTCTTTTGGCTTCTTGAAGCTCAATTAGAAATAAAATACTAAGCAAAAATTTTTAAATATTAACCTCTTTCATTGAAGTAAATCTCAAAATATATATTGAAATAATAAAAAAATGTTAAAATTATAAAAAAAAAATCATAACCAAAAATGCCTAATTTGAACAAAGAATCTACATTTTTAATTAATGGCTTGTAAATATTAGTGATTTTTATTTTTTATTTTTATTTTTCACTCTTTATCTTTTTTTTAATATAAAAAATTTAAACCCATGTTCAAAACTTAATATACATTAAAAATTTAATAAAAAAATAATATATTAAAATAATTAAACATAAAAATTTAAATATTGAATTAATTGATGAAAAAAAGTGAGATAATTATGTGATTTAAATTACTTAAAAATTTAAATATAGAGGGCACAAATTGCAATATGAATGCCCAAAGTCACAGTAAGGCATCGTCGACACAAAATAACAGAGAGTCAAGAGAAGCTTAATCGTTCAGACTCTCTTAAAAGCAAACGCTTTGACAGCTACAGCTACACCTACATCCAGAATGGGACAAGGACCATCGGGCATGAACCGGCCGCCAGGCGACCGGAAGAACGACGGCGACAACAAAAAAGACAAGAAATACGAACCAGCAGCACCACCATCACGCGTAGGCCGGAAACAACGCAAACAAAAAGGCCCAGAAGCCGCCGCACGCCTCCCAACAGTAACCCCTTTAACTAAATGTAAACTCCGACTCTTGAAATTGGAGCGCATCAAAGATTATCTTCTTATGGAGGAAGAATTTGTGGCTAATCAAGAAAGGCTTAAGCCGCAAGAAGAAAAGAACGAAGAAGATAGATCTAAGGTTGATGATTTGAGAGGATCGCCTATGAGTGTGGGCAATTTGGAGGAGTTGATCGATGAGAATCATGCGATTGTTTCGTCTTCGGTTGGACCTGAGTATTATGTGGGGATCTTGTCTTTTGTTGATAAGGATCAACTCGAACCTGGATGTGCTATTCTTATGCATAATAAGGTTTGTCTATTTTCTTCTTTTGGGTTTTTGATTCTGGTGTTTATTTGCACATCTGGATAATTAGGGTTAGGTTTTGCTAATTTATCAAGTCATTTTGCTAGTAGTTTTTTTTTTTTTTTTTGTGACATGATATGATTTTGAACTAAAAGTGAAAATTGGTGCTCTGTAATCCAATTTCAATTCTTGAAATTGTGTGTGTGTGTGTGTGTGTGTTTTTGATTGCTGAGGATTTTGTCCCGCTATTGAGTGATTTTCAGGATTTCTTGTTTGTATTTTTATTTTTTATTATTTTTTTGAGGTAAATGTGTATGGAAAAGTTGAGGTTAAAGATAGTGTAGAATTGTGCAAAGACTTCTAAATCTGACTGATAATAGAAAGGGAAATTTTTAGTTTTGTGTTTGAGTACAGTTGGGTTCTAACCAGAATTGTTTTCAACATGAGGCATTGTGCTAAAAGTAATCTAACTGTGAGAAAATTTTAATTGACATTGTAATTTTTGTATTCCTAAGTTCCTGTATGTGAGATTATTTAAATTGGCGCTGCAATTGTTGTTTTTTTAATCAATTTCTAGTTACTATGTGTCAACCTTTGCTTGGTTTGGTTGTCGCATTTGATTTATTTTGGCTTGATGGCTCTTGTGATAGTCTGGTGGATTCTAACTCAAGTACTGGTAATCTTTATTCAAGGTAAAATTTTTTGTTGTATATAGCTTGGAACTTATTCTGAAGTGAAATGTTTTGCAAGTTAGTATCATGCGCCTTCTTTTTTTTTTTGTTGATTTATATCATGATGCTCAAGACACACAGAGAATTCTTTGAAATTTCATGTAGGTTACCTTTTGTTCTGTTATTCAACAAAAAGAAAGTCCAATACCTAGTTTTCTCTTTCTTTTAATTTTTTTTTTTCCTTTTGTGTATAATACATGGAGAATGACATACAGTATACTGCTTTTTGTTTCTTTCCATGACAGTACTCATCTACCCAATAAGTGTGTTATGTTCAGTTCAAATCATGATGGGAATGGACATTGTATTCTAAGATTCTGTATTAAATGCGTATCCTGGAAGTTTGAATGTCTTTTCGTATAGTTTGTACAATGGATTTGTATTCTGTTATAAAGATTTTGAATGCTGTTTTGTGTTTTTCTTTCTTTTATTCTTGTGCAGGTCCTTTCTGTTGTAGGGCTTCTTCAAGATGAGGTTGATCCTATGGTGTCTGTGATGAAGGTTGAGAAAGCTCCACTGGAATCTTATGCTGACATTGGTGGCTTGGATGCCCAAATACAGGAAATTAAAGAAGCAGTAGAGCTTCCTCTTACTCATCCTGAATTGTATGAAGATATAGGTATTAAACCCCCTAAAGGTGTGATACTCTATGGGGAGCCTGGAACAGGGAAAACATTGCTTGCCAAGGTGCATCTCTCTCTCTCTCTCGCTCTCTCGCTCTCTCTCATGTTTGACTGATAATTTTCCAGTGTATAATTTTTCAAGAAAGTTGTTTATAGTGTTTTTATTTATTTTTTGGTTTAGTTTTTACTGGTTCATTTCTTATCAGGCATAATATAATCTGAATATTAACTCTTATGTATGTTTCTCATTATTTTTTTGGCATTGAAGATCATGAAAGCTTTTCCATGTGTGGCATGAGATTTTCTATATCATGAACAAAAGAAAATGAAGATTTGCTAGCAAGTTAAAGATGCTTTCTTGAATCATGCTGCCTTTGGATTTTGAAATTGGTTACATATTAAGAGTATCTCTAATCCACTCTTTATTTAACCTAAACTCTTTATTATGGGGAGTGATTGTAAAAAATAGAACTCCAACCCACTCTCTAAATCTAAATTGTAGATTGGAGAGTGAGTTTGACTCTCTACATGGAGAGCCAAAATTCACTTTCTATACAAAAGGTTAATTAATTAGTACACTCCTATTTTCCATAAATATTCTTGTTTTCTATTGGCTTCTTTTATTACCTAAATTTTTTGTTCTTTCTTCCGACAATATTCAAAAATTAGAATTAAATGCTTTTAGGATAAAACAAAATGAAAAGTGAAATATAAAGAGTGCATTGGACTTAAATGAAATTGTTTGCTCTTTATATTGAAAATTTTCTTAAACTGCTATTTATTACCTAGAATATACTCTTTAAAATAAAGAGCACCATTGGAGATGCTCTAGGTGCCCCTTTTTTTTTCTCCATATTTTCTTAAAGGTGATTGATAATTGAATGAGGCACTCAAAAAAGTCACAGGAACTTTAAAGTCTAAGCAAGTACCTTGATTCTTTATTTAAAATCCTTTAGTTTTTTTTTAAAAAAAAAAAAAAAAAAAAAAAAACTGTCAGCTCAGATTATAGCGAGAAAGACCTTTAGAACTTGTTCTCTTGATTTTCACTGGGCACAATTGTCTGTCTTGCTTAGAAATTAATATAGTTTTTATGCTTGGTTCATTTGGAATCCTTGTTAGCTTATGAACTATACAATTTGTTTATTTTTGGTGGATTGGATGTGTGTGTGCCTAGGCAAAGTCTTCTAGTCTTGGTTTTTTTTTTTTTTGGTACATGGGTTTGAATTTCAATTCCAAGTCAGAGGTCCCAGGTTATCTTGGTGTTCCCATGGGAACTTGGGTGTAACTGCATATTCATGTGGAATTGCAGCTAGTTGTAGAACTAAGCTAGATTCCTGCAATGATGCTATGAATACCGGATATAGAATTGAAATTATTTTATTTCCCTTTTGAACTTAATGTATAAAAGAAATCAAAATGAAGAATAAAAATCTATTTTTGGATTCCAGAATGGTATTTCAATGTTTTGCTCATAATCTGTCTTTATAAGCATGCTAGTGGGAAAATAAAATGCATGAGAACCCACCACTTCATTAGTCACAATGTTTCCCACCACTCCATTAGTCACAATGTTTGAATATTCTTTTTGTTCATTGATTTATACTATTTGGTTTTCATTGGTGTCACAAATGTGGCCTTATTTTGAACTGCAGGCGGTGGCAAACTCTACATCAGCAACTTTCCTGCGTGTGGTAGGAAGTGAATTGATCCAGAAATACTTGGGAGATGGCCCAAAATTAGTCAGGGAACTCTTCAGAGTTGCTGATGATCTCTCACCATCCATTGTCTTCATTGATGAAATTGATGCAGTTGGCACAAAGAGGTGTGCTTATTGATGTACGCTTGCTAGGTCTATCATGATGAGAATTTTTTATTGACACCTGTTTGGAAACTGTTTTGCAGATATGATGCACATTCAGGTGGTGAACGTGAGATCCAGAGAACTATGCTGGAGTTGCTGAATCAATTAGATGGTTTTGATTCACGGGGAGATGTGAAAGTAATTCTTGCAACGAACAGAATTGAAAGTCTTGATCCTGCATTGTTGCGGCCTGGACGAATAGACAGAAAGATTGAATTTCCTCTTCCAGATATTAAGACCAGGAGGCGCATTTTCCAGGTACTTGGTTTTGTTGAAGTTCAAGAATATTTTTTATTGTCTCCCTTTTTTTTTTTTTAATTTGTTTGTGTAGTTTGGTTGCCAACAATATGTCCTCTTTCTTCCTTTGTGAACATAGATACATACATCAAGAATGACATTGGCAGAGGATGTCAACTTGGAAGAATTTGTAATGACTAAAGATGAATTTTCTGGAGCTGATATTAAAGCTATATGCACAGAGGCTGGTTTGCTTGCTTTGAGAGAGCGGCGTATGAAGGTGATTGCATAATTTGTAGAATTTTATAATAGGGAGCAAATAATTTTGAGCATCGTGCTCATTGGCATAGGATTTACTTTCATTGGGAGTTTACTGTGTTACATTTGCTTGAAAAGCCTATTCAAGTACAGACTTGTGGGTTGGAAAAAGCTCCAATTTCATGCAGCATTCTGGAGTTGAAATAATTTTTTTTCCCCTTAACAAAAGCTTGTCTTTTTCCCCCTTGTCCCTGCCCTTTTTTTTTTTCCTTAAACGTTTTTGTTTCGACTGTATTCTTTATTGTGCATGTTATAGCCACTCAACGATTTAGTTTGCTGCCAGTTTTGTTTTCAAAACTTTGTTGTTTCTTTGTTCAGGTAACCCATGCAGACTTCAAGAAAGCAAAGGAGAAAGTGATGTTCAAAAAGAAAGAAGGGGTGCCAGAAGGACTCTATATGTGAAGGCAGTCCTTTACATGAGGCTAGAAACTCCTATATTTCCTTTCTTTTAGCTTTATTTTGCTCTACAAATTTAGTTGATTCTGGGGTGATCATACTTCAAGCATCAAACATTAATAGTCGGATATCGTCATTTGGGTCTCTTTCTCCTTTTTTTTTTTTTTTTTTTTTTTTTTTTTTTGACTATGTAATCTTTATCTTCCAATGGATCTTGATTTTCACATGATTCCTGTTTAGGTTTCCTATATGCCGTACAACTGCATATGATGAAAGCAATTTACTTAATTTCTTTGCCCCTACAATTTTGATATGGTTGGTGGCTGAAATTATTGGAGGGAATGAGGATAGCATTAATGATTTTAGGATGTTTGGCAGAATATGATAAAAATGATTATATGAGATGAGGAATTCTGCATGCCTAGAAAATGTGGATTTGATCAATTATGATAACGGTAGTTGTTTTTCGGAATTTTGAATCTCGAAATTGATACTTTTTTCTATTTTTTTTAATGATGCGTTTTGTGGCTAAAAGAAAAAGAAGCTGCATGTCTTTTTTGGATTGTGCTTGCGGTTTCTAGCGATATGTGTTTCTCATTTTAATTTTGATATAGGATTAGGAAGATATTTTAATGTATTTATATTATATCCTGGCAAGCTGGGCCTGATAAACTCAGGTTCCTGACAGATTATAGGATGCATATGATATCAAATGACATTTTATTTACATGATTGCCTATTTTATTTATAGATATGTAACTTTTTTTTTCTTTTACTTCATTTTTTCTTTTTCTTTTTCTTTTTTTTCCTTCTTTATTCATTTTTCTCTTTTTATTTTTTATTTTTTTCCTTTTTCTTTTTTTTTTCCATCTTTTTATATTAGTGGTGCATTAGTCAATATGTATTTTTTGGGATTTTATTTCTTAATTTTTTTGACATTTTATGTTGAAATACAACTTTTTTTATTTTTATTTCTATGTTCCTTCTTTTTTATTTTTATTTTCTCTATATTTTTAATAAATTTACCATTATTTTCTACATGTTAATTTTTTTTTCCAATAAACAAAATACATACAAATTATATAATCCTAAAAATAAAATAGTTAAAAATCTCATAGTATCATTAAATTAATTTTTTATTGTGTTTTCTTAAAAAAAGCTAACGTGCACTGCTTTATGAAATACTTTATATATATATATATATATATATATATATATATATATATATATATATATATATGTTTTGTTTATTTGTAATTTTTTTTTTTATTGAATTGGGTGTTGAAAATAGTGATTATGTTTATGTTCCTACTCATTCAGGTGGTTATGGAGGATAGAATATGAAGGGTGTTGATGTGATATAAATTGTTATCAATTTTTTGTAATTTATTTTTCGTTGCTTTTTGATTTCTAATTTTGTATTTGCAAGATGCTGAAGATAATTTTGTCAGTTGTCCTCCACATAAGAGGTAACATAGATTTGCTTATATTTTAAAGTCTCCTTTTGTTATTATATAAGAAACTGGAAATAAACCAAAAGAATACAAAATGGATACTATAACTTAAAGCTAAACATGTTCTTTATAGTTAAATGAGTTGTAATTATTGTAATAGAAATTTTTTTAAAAAAATCAATATGCTTTTATGTTTTTTTTTTGTGTTGTTAAGTTATAAGCGGATGCTATCGTTTTATGTTGCATTTATTGGTATTGTTTTGGTTTTTAATACTTTTACGTTTTAATTTGTATCATTTTATTTTATTTTATTGATATTTTTTTGTTTTATTAATAACAATGTAATTGTATCACAGAGTTTCTTTTTGTGTGTTTATTGTATTTATGTAATCTTTATTTTATGTCAAAATAATCCAAAGTTGAAGTAGAGTTGTTATTTTGATTTTCTTTTGAATTTGCATTTGTTTTATTTTTGGATTCCGATTCATTTTTTGTATCATTTTAGTTTATTTTTTGTTTATGATTCTTTTTTGTATCCTTTTGGTTTATTTCAAGTTTTAGATTCATTTTTTCTGTTTTAGTTTTTTTGGGTTTTGAAGAATGTATATAAGATTTTTAGTAATATCATTCAGTATTATGTATTTATTACATAATATATATATAAGAGACGATTGTTCAAATCCACACATGAATTGACCAAGTTAAATTAAATAGACAACAATTATAAATTAGTTATGGGAGGAAATTTAGCATGTATATACATTAAATGATAAGAACAAGTGACTTAAGGCAAAATAAATACAAAATAACCAAATACAATAAAATATGTACACCAGTTATCTACACATCATAACAAAAATTAAAACAAAGCTAAACAACACAAATAATAATGTTGCTGATTCATTAATTAAGTTTCTTCCATAGTTTAAACATAAGAGTCGTATTAGGTCCATGAGTATTACTTTTAATATAGATTGAGCTTAGTGTAAGTGGGAGATTGTTAATAATATGTACTAGGTCAATCATGTATAATCATGTTTTAACTTTATTATTTTATTTAATAAAGAGACATCTTTCAATATCATTTTATGTTATGATAATTACTTGAATAGTTAATTCTTACTAAGGTTATCAAGTATGAGACTTGATAGTAAAACCCTTAGATTAAATATGAGTTCTATTCAAATTATCCCTAGTCATAACAATATGTTATGACTAGTATGATGTTGGTTGATGATTATGTTTTACTGATCATGAATATAAGATATTAAGTTAACTTATAGGTATTTATTTGGGAAATAATGTACTAGATTGACCCATCATGAGAATATTATATAGGTAATTGTCATAAGTAATACTCATAATAATAAAATTGATTTAGTCCTTTGACTTTGAAATTATCATGAATTTTTACATAACTATTATATATTTTGACACAATCTAACATTGTCTTTAACATGATGATTAAATATATTGTTGTTGGATATGAAATGAGTTATATGAGGAATGTGAGTGATTGAGAAAGAATTTGCCCCTCATTTAATCTGAGTAAGATATCTATGGGCCCCTTGATAAGATAGACTGAGAAAAATGCAATAGTCATGCTAAAGTGAATGAGTCTACTTAGAGTCAAGAAATAATATGATTGAATTATATAAGGATGACATAAACTATGTTTTATATTCAATCAAGATATCATGTGACAAAGGGATTATAATATTTATTATAAATTAGGTTATGTCAGATTATTGACTTCACATAACTTGGATAGTCATAATGTTTTGCTAAAGGCCACTTATGACTTGTAGGCCTAAATAGAAATTTAAAGCCCACTGCCAACATCATGTGAAACTATAGGGTCACACACTTAGAACATGCTCAAAAACGGATATGGGTTTGAAAAGCCTAAATATACTCTGTGGAAATAAATAAATAGTTTATTTATTTAAGATAAAGATTATCTTAAATAAATAGAATATTATTTCTGATTTAATGTTAAATAAAATCAGAATAATAATGATTGACAAATTACCAAAAAGTTGTTTTAGTAAGTGAAACCCTAATTAGAGGTCTATGAATATGTTATATTCTCTAGGGTTTCACTAACTCAATTATTAGCCACCAAAATTTATTTTTCTCCTCTTAGAAAAACTAAAACACATAGTGTTTTTATTCTTGATTTGTGAGAAATCAAGAGAAGTGCTAGCACACAAAATTTTCATTTTAATCAAGGAATATTCGTATAGATGCTTGTGGAGGATGGATTCTTTTGGATACATCTTGATCCGAACTACCAAAATCAAAAGCTTGAGGTAAGGTGTCACCGGAGTGAACCTCCTCTCTACCATCTAGAAATCTTGCCTCTTCTGCGTTTGTGGTAAGATTTAAAAAATCTAGTTTTAAATCAATTAATCAAATTACTTGGATCCGGTTTAGGGTTTGTGGTTAAAAGTTTTAATTTCTATTGCGTGTTTGAATCATGAAACCCAACAGTGGTATACAACACATCAACATATGCACTAGCACAAGCACAAACATTAGCCCAATTTTAGATGCTACACGTTCTGCTAAATTGAATGAAACAAATGATCTACAAATGAAAACTAAGACTTGAGGCTATCTATAATAATAATAATATATGTGATCAAAGATAAAGAAAAATACAGTGAGATTGTTTCAGGTATGGAAAATAAACTAAAAAGTAAATGAAAAATAAATAAAAAATAATTCAGATTTCATGCTTTTAGAATTTGTATTCCAATCACTTCAAAATTTTAAGAAATGAAATTTTCACTCTACTTTACCATTTTATTGGATACCCTAAAATTTTATATATATATATATATATATATATATATATATATATATATATATATATATATATATATATATATATTAATTTAGAATACTTTATGTTTCTTTCAAGTTTCTGATATAATAATTTAGAATACTTTACATTTATTTTATGTTTCTAATACAATTTCTAGAAAAAATAAACAAAAAAAGGCTAGCATACATTACAAGAGAAAATGAACAATTGAAAACATGAACAATCCAAGTATTTTTATCTTTGAATGTGGAACTGTTCTCTCTCTATACAATCTTCATTCTTTGTATTTTATAACTAGGCAACAAACGATTATTTCCTACTTTTTTTTGCCATATTTTGCACTTCTTCATCCACTTTTTGTCATTGTCCAAAGTGCAACTTCCTTGTAGGTAATAGCTGTTCCACATTTCTTGCTCTTCTTTGTGCTGAACTAGCTTCTCGATGTCTTGTTATGAGTTGTGGATCAAACCAAATGGCAATTTGGATTTTATTGATTTCATATCAAAGTTATTGATAGGCTGATGGGCCAACCCTCTCTTTAATAGAGCCAACCCTTCTTTTAACAAGCCACAATTTTCCTTATGGCCTATTGCAAGAACATGATGCGGATAATTTTTAAATAAACTCACCTTAAACCATAGTTCATTTGCTATCTAAACTTCATTCCTTTCTCTTTCTCTCAAGCTTTTAAACTTGAAATTTTGATGATTTTAGCTACTAATTTGGTAAGTTAATTATTTTCCTTTTAAATTATATTTGAAATTATGTGATGATGATGTGAAAATGATTTTATAGCCTCTAAATTCTATTTTAGTGCTTAATTACACCCTTATTTTCATAGCCATAGAAGAAGAATTAGGAGAAATAAAAAACATGAAACTTGTAGGTTTATGTCTCATCTCTATGCCTATAAAATTTTTTTTATGAGATTTGATGTGTGTGATGAGAAATTCTTCATTGATTGGGATTGATTTAAATTGTATTTACTACAAGTAGCTTGGTTTTGGCCTAGGTAATATAAGACCCTTGGGGGCTGAATTAGGCAAATTGTTAAACATGAGTTTTGTTCCTTTATATATTATCTAAAAAATTATAAAACAGTTTGGTGAAATAATGTGTATGTAATTAGAAATCATCCTTGGAGTAGGGTTGTTTCTGCTTTCTACATCTATAGGAAGTCTAGTTTTTCCCAGTTAATATAAGGACTTTAGAGGCTGAATTATATGAAGTATAAAATGTGAAAGTTGTTCCTTTTTGTATTAAAGAAGTGCCTAACAATTTTTTTCCAATTGGACTTGTATAACTTGAGAACTTCTAAACTGAATGAGACCTGCTCAAATTGTTTCTATGCAAAACATAGGTCTGAATTCAAAATTTCACCATTAATTATGAGGTTATTATCTTGTGCTAATTTTTGGATATGTTATATTCCTATGTGTCTAGTTATATAGGAAAAAGACACCAAGTAATTTTGAGTTATGTGGTGAAAGATATTTACTCTCAAGTCTAGCAAGTTCAAGCTGTCCAACAAGGAAGAATATGCATAAATGTTAGGCTTACATGTATAGAACACATCCTAATTTCATACTAAGCATGAAAACTCATTTTAGACATATTATTGATCAAATATATGTCATATTGTAAGATCTCAAAGCATTGTTAAAGCTTAAGAATGTGATACGAGTCATCCATAAAGTATTTGACATTTAGAAGGTGAGTATAAGCATCAATTAAATTCTTGGGTGAAATTGTGTGTTTAAGATAGGTGTGAACATATGATGAATGAGTTATAGCTTGATTGAAAATGTGTATGCTATGAGATTTTAAAGTGAATTGCTTTTTGGTCATTCAAATATATATTGTTTGTTTATTGGTTGCTTATGTCTATACTCAAGTGTTTATAAGCTAAATGCAAATACTATGATCCTAATGACTATTTGTTATGCAAATTTACACTTCAACACTTGCATATGGATATAAAAGGACATTGTGACTAACTTGTGAAATAGTTGCAAATGTAAATGATAAAAAAAAAATCCAATGAATCACATGCCATATGCTGGCCAATAAAATCAAATGACAATTGTTTTACATGAATCCCGAGAGTAATATTTATCTTGCTAAGCCACAATAAAATCAATGAATAATTTATTTGCACTTATATTTGAATGAATCATACTTGTACTGTGTTTTGATATCATCTATTTGCTTTTGGTGCCTTTAGAATCTAATTTATATTTATATTCACTGAGTTATGACTCACCAAATCGCAATTATTTTTCCTAGATAGTGAAGCTTGAGGTATGATCATTTTAGAAGCATAATGCATTGTAAATAAAGAAAAGAGCAAAGGTCACCAATCGGATCTTCACACTATCTCTTCTTATATTATAAGCATACACTTTGATAAGGAGATATGTTTTGTACTTATATGTAAATATAGCTCATATATAATATATGAATGGAAATGTTATGATCTTTTATATATTTAAATAATAATTTGACTTTGTTTAATTATGTTATAGTTACATTAATACGCTAAACAAACAGTAAAGATATAGGATGTTACAATTGTGATCATCATTTTCCAATCAAGATAACAATCTTCTATCTCTCTTTTTGGAGCTTTGTAAATTGGGTACAGTAATTGGAAGTTTGGATCTAATTATTTTCTTGTTTTTCAATTGTATATCTAACTGTGCATGCATCTCTTTAAATTTCAATCTTACAAAAGATATTTGTAAGCATTCAATTTTTAGATGATTTGAGTTCAAATGCAATAGAAGACCCGATGATGAAAATTAACTGTGAAATTAGATTTTTTAGATATGATTTATTGGTTTTGAATTAAATTATAATTATTTAAGGACTTTTATTATTATTATTATTATTAAATAATTTCGAAAAAAATTTAAAACAAAATGGAAAAAATATTTAAAAAAGAAAGAAAATAGAAAAAAAGGGGATTGTGTCGAATGGCCCAACTTCACATTTAATATGTCAAATGCATTTCACAATTTGAAAGTGGCTACACATGGCCATTGTTGGCCATTTGTTTTTAGATCAGAACTATAGATTTTGATAAAAAAATCCACACTTTCGATCAGAGAAATAGACATCCCGCAATTTTTTTATTATATATTAATTTATCCTTGTTTTTTATTGATTATTATTTTTGTTTTATTTGATAAATATATTGATAAATGTGTATTTATCGGATAACAATAAAAATAAATTATTTTTTTCATCCAATACCCAATTTAGGGTTGTTGTGCCTATTTATATGTGATTTTCTTTTCATAGGGGACTCCAAACTTTTCATTTATTTCTCTCTAATCTTTCTTAGTATTGAACTCTTTACGTGCCTTTATTTTTATTTTTTTTAGGTTTTTTTATTTTCTTTCATGGCCATCAATCAGATAAAATAAAGCTAAAAATCTGTGGTGAACAACTTTTGAGGGAAATCAATATTGTATTCAATACTCATTTTTATCTCCTTTCTCTTTTATTTTAATTTTACTTTTATTTGTTTATTTTTATTCATTTTCTTTGTTTATATTTTCAATCACTCACTGATTAATTTTATTTTTCATGATGGATGGGAGTACATGAACATGTGTTTGAACCAAAGAAAACCCATAAAAATCCATGAAATGCCATGAATTAAAATCATGTATTAGTTTTACGTAGATTTTATTTTTTTTTATGTTTTTTACATGTTTTCATTTATTTGGTTTATTTGGGCATGTATTAATTAGTTTTGGTTATTTTTTATTTTTATTATTATTGCTATTATTATTATTTTTTTGCGTAGTTATTGATAGCCCTAATAGTGGAAATATAGTGAAATCTTTATTTTTCTATACTTAAAATCAATTAGTAAATTAGGATCAATTTGGTAAGAACCTTAATTAAAATTAATGGTGGCTTTAGTTAATTAGGGTTACATGTAAATTGAATTAGGGTTAGAAATTACTATATGTATGTTTTGGTGTGTTTATTTGTTTATTTCATTTTATTTTCCTTTTTTAATTATTTTTCGGCCCCAAGCCCGCGTTTAGGTTAAATTCACATAAAATAGGCATTTAAAAATTTATTTAGGTTTTAATTAACTTAAAATCAATTTAGGCCCATTTAGGTACATTCCTTAGTTTAATTAAAATTAACTTAGACTTAGCTCTTCCCATTAATTAAGCATTTTTAATAAATAGATTTAGGATCACTTCATTTAAATTAAAATTAATTATAACTAGGCCCACTAAATTCATTCAAATCAATTGTCCATAAAATCAATAAACTTAGGCCCACTTTTTAGAATTAAAACAAATTAATTTAACCTCATTAATTAACTTAAAATGTAGGCCTACCTTTAGTTTTATTTCACTTGTAAATAAAATATAGACTTAGCTCACTTAAATTAAAATCAATGTAAACTAGACTAATTTAGGGGCGTTGTGCTATATGGATGTATTTTTTATGTATTTTTTCATGACTAGTTGTCTTAGAGTTAGATGGATGCTAAATAGGGTTTAAATGAAATTGTATGTAAATAGGGAAAACTTAATAATTAATAAAGTAATTCTAAATTAACATGAGACTAAAAGAAGTTGGCATTCCGTATTTAGAATCTCCTGGTTGTGGTGCTAACTTTTTTTTAGAGAATTAAGTTACCACCACTTATTAGTTGTCCCAATTATTACCCTGGGTGGTGACTCCTCATCTCCACGCTATCTTTTTGTGATATAAAAGTGTGTTCCCTAAAGTCATGAGCTCCAACAGTGTCACGATTGCTAAAATCTTGGACACATGCTAAACTATGCTATCTCAATGGCGACTCCACTAGGGATAAGATATACTGATCTACTTATGTTCTTTAAAATTATTTTATTCTTGCATTCATTTTGCAAGTCCCTAAAAACAGATAGCGTTGGTTTATGGTCCTATAATTCCATTAGCTTCACGGGATTGTAGATTCGCTAACCATCATTCTTAACCTAAACTTTGTTTAGGAGAGATTACTGGACTCATCTAACTAAAGTCTATAACCCAAGCCTTAAAGGGGGTACCCTTTTGACCTTGGCCTATAACTTAGGTCTTAAAAGAGGGCATTGATGAGTATGAAAATATCTTATTTTTAACACTCTATAATAAAGTTTAATATTTAATTTATTGCATTTTTGTTTGATTTTTGGATTTTTCTAGTTAATTTACTTAAGTTTGTTTAGTTGTTAGGATTTTTGTTAATTTGGTTATTTTGAAGTTAATTAGTTAATTTTTATTTAAATTTTGAATTCAGGATGCATTGGCAAAAATTTTGAAGGATTTGAGAGCTTTGAATAAGTGGAGATAAGATTTGGGAGGTAATAACAATTCAAATTTTAAAGTTAAAGAGGATATTTTAATTTAGCCTATTCGCGCGCAGCCACGCTAGATTTCAAAGTACCTAGCATAGGTTGCGCACTTTGTTGTGCAGCCACACAAGACTTAGCATATTGTTCATGCACACCTTACAACGTAGCCACGTGCATGGGTGCGCATAACTGTACAAGTTATTATGACAACCTTCCAAATTTGAATTTTGAGCTGCAAATTTAGAATAACTTTATAGTTTTGGATTTTTAGTTAATTCTAGAGTTTTTTTAAAGCCTATGCCAATATAAGGAAGCCTCAAAGAGAGTAAATATAAATGAGTTTTGGACAACAAGTTTTAGAATAGATCTTGGATCAAGCGTTTATTACTTTTATTTTTCTTTTAGAATCAAGTAGCTTTGATTCAAGTTCTTGTTTTTATGATGAGAAAGAGTTTAAGTTTGAAGTTTTGAAGGAACAATATCCTTTATTCAAGCTTATTAAGTAAGAGAAAGGGGGTTTTCTTTATTAAACTTTTTTCTTATTATTTTCCTTTATATAATAATGATTGGAATTTTCTTCTTTATTTCTTATTCTTTTCTCTTTTTAGCATGAGTAGCTAAGTATATTTTTAGGGTTCTTGCTTTAATTTAACTATGTTTATATTGTGATTAATTCTATGTCTTTAATTTTGACTTATTGGTTGTTGTTGAACTTAATGTCATATTAGCCTTGATCAACCCTTCGATTAAATTTACACCTTAGAAATTAATTGAGAAATAGGTTCTATTGGACTTAAACAATAACCCTTTAGTTGCTTACTTAGTTGACAAACATTTAAGTGACTAATGTTGGTTAAGTTGGACATAAAATTTAGTTTAAAAGACATTTAGAAAGTGAGAGCTATAAAACTTAGTGTTTATTTCACTTAATTAATTGTAGATTTGTCTGAGAAGAAAATCTATGATTTTATAGATGCTTTCAGAAAGAATCAAGATTAGTATAGACTTAGAAGCTAATCTACCTTATGAAAAAGTTAAATTGAAAATAAGAACTCTAGCTTTTATTTGATTAATTTAATTTAATTTAATTTGTTTCTTTTCATTTGCGCTCAAACTAAAATTTAGTGTTTAAATAAATAAACACTTTTATTATTTCAGTATTCAATTTTGCAATCTCTATGGGATCGATGTTTTTACTACTTGCATGACTCCGTATGCTTACGGATTTTGCTCGTTAGGGATCTTGCTAAGGGAACCTTAAATTTTCCACTAGACCAAGCTCAATTAGTGGCCTAGTAACTTCCCCTAGGATTACCCAAATTGCATGTCTTTGTTGCCATGATGTATTTCTATCTATTAAGGCCTAAGCCATGCTTTAAAAGCCCATCTAGACTAATAAAGATTGGGCTAAACTTTTATACCTAAAATACTGCTGCTATGCTTTTACTACTTTAAGTGATATGGCATGCACGTTGGTTCTTGATATCCCTTGTTGATATTAAGGCATAACATATGCATGTTTAATATGAATTCAATTCAATTAGATTCATTCATTATGGGCATGGATGGAAATTCAAAGAACATTTATATACCACATGATGTAACTCCTGAAAAGAGGAAAAATGGAGGGAAAAAAAAAACAAGGGTAGTATTTGCTTGATCTTATAAAGACATGTAAAGGCCAAAAATAAAAGAATTATGGAACACTTTATTCCTATTTATTCCAAAAGTAAGGCCAGTTGAGCAGAACCCTCCGTGACTTAAATTGGAATAAGTATGAAAGAATGATAAAGCTAATTGCATTGCATTTATTCCCATTTGTTCCAAAAGTAAGGCCAGTTGAGTAGAAGCTTCCATAACTTAAACCAGAATGAATGATAAAGCTAGTTGCATTGCATGGAAAATAAAGGTAAAAATAGTTGCCCAAGGTTATAAAGAGAACTCTTATTTACAATTCCAGGCAAAGACAATAGCCTTACTACAGAAATTTAGGATTGACATCACAAGTCTCCATTATACTAACCTTAGTTAAGAAAGTAAAACAATTAAAGTATCTAATGAGAATGTCATGAAAATCCTTTTGAAGATCAGACTGAGCATCCTCCATTTATTTTATAGAGATATTGGACCACAGTGTGTGCTTCACCAGATGAAATACCATTTTCACTTGTGTATGGAAGTGAATCAACAATGCTACCTATAGAAAATTAACTTTTTTTAAAAAAAAAATAATAAGAGATGTTTCATTCGACACTTAAGAGAATCAATGAAGGATAATTAGGACATTTAATAGGAAAGTCAAGCTTGGAAAAACTAAGGTTGGAGATTTAGTTTTAAAGCAAGCAGAGGGCTATGGTGTTAGATCTAAAAGTAAAGTTCAAGCTAAACTAGAAAAAAATCCTATTTGGTTAGACAAATTCTACTAAGGGTGCTATAATGGTATCCGATATAGAAGGGAATGAGTTTAAAGAGCCCATCAATTCGAATCATCTTAAGAAATATTAAATTTGAAAAAAAAATGATGATAAAAATAAGAAACTAAAAATAAATAAATAAAGTCCATTAGGTAGAAAATTTGAAAAAGCTAGTCAGGTAAAAATTAGGACATTTCCACTGTTCAAAAAACCCGCAGAGGGCTAGCAAGAAAAAATTAGAGGGAAAAAAGAGGATCTTACAGATTAGAAAACCTACAAAGGGCCAGTCAAGCAAAAATTAGGAAAATAAAAGTAAGAGAAAAATATTCAGTTAGAAAATCCAAAAAGACTAACTGATAATAGGAGTTATATCATGTAATGTAATGAATGCGCTTATTTTTGCCCTAATTAATAAATAAAGTTGAATTTGAAATTTATGTTCAAATATTGCATATTCTACCTCATTACACTACATAAGTATTTGATTGGAAAGGCATAATATAATGAAAGCTGAAAATCAGAGCTATAAAATCATTATTCTAGTTGCATTTTCTCTTATATCATCCCTTTATGGTTTTGCTTGATTATAACTAATATAGTTGGTAAGTCAAAGGATCAACAAAAGTAGCAAGTTAATTGAGCTTCCCCTATAACCAAAATCTTAAAAAAAAAAGACAAAATAAATAAAAAAGAAAAAGGAAAAATTTAAGCCTACTACTTTGAAAACCAGCAAGGTTGGCTTAGGAAAAAGTTAGGGCAAGCCTACTAAGTTGAAAACCTGAAAGGTTAGCTTAGGCAGAAATAAAGACATAAAAAGAGGAAAAAAGAAGACAAGAAAACAAGAAAAGAAGAGAAAAAAGGAAAAGAAGAAATAATAATAAATTAAAGATTTTAGTTACACACATAAAGAAAAAATAAGACTACCAGAAGGGTATTGATGAGTTCAGTTAGAATGACAAGCAAGAGTACTGATGACCTTAGTGTAACCATCTCTGTGAAGGAAAATTATAAAAAACTAGGAGGCAAAATGTAGCTCTGGGGGCAATTTAGGGCAAAATAGTAAATCTTCATTTAAAGATTGATGATGGAACACTGAAGTATAAGAATCAACAAAAGAATTACGGGGGCAGAGAGAAGTAAATAGCAAGAGTAATTGTAAAAAAAAAATGGTTCAACTATCAATCATGAGCTCTAGTATAAGGTCATAGACTCCACCCCTTAGCCTGATCATTTGTCTGAGGAGTTGTGTAAGAAGCTCTAGCACCTAAATCATTAATATTAAAGCATCCAAAGCTACTAACATTCAAAATTAGTGTTGTAAAAGTGCAAGACAGTAGTCAGAGTCTAAAGGAGTGAAAATAGTAAAGGTGATGCGATCAAGAAACCTTATCCTAGGCAACCTCAAGGGGCAAGATAAGACACTCAAGCTCCTCAAGCTCAGCATACATCTCTATAGCTTCATCAAAAGCATCATCAATAACATTACTTATAGCTTTAGCAAGAGGAGAACTTACTGCCACAAATGTGAAAGCTAAAGGTAGTCAGTAATGTAAGAAGAAATGAAAGAAAGATTGATGACAAGCATACCTCATATCGATAAATGGGAATCTGCTCCAAGAGATGCTCCTGAATGCACCTTTGATAGCTATAAGAAAGCTCAATTGTAGATGAGAAAAACTATAAAATGACAATGAATTGCAAATCTAAAAGAAGTTACATCTAACATGTGAGATAAGCACTAGTACTACCAAGGACCTACACAAGATAATTGCTAAACATCACATTTTACTTAAACACTACATGGTAACTAGATCACATTTCGCCTTGTTATGTGTTACACAATATCTATAACATAATTTTTAGATTCACTTTGTTATATGCTATACAATAGCTATAATACAAATTTCAAATCACCTTCTTATATGCTACATAGTAGCTATAACATAATTTTTAGATTCACTTTATTATATGATACATAGTAGTGACAATAAAAATTCCAAACAAATCACAACTTGCTAGACGCTTCCTAGGACTTATAGCATGTTTGTACACTCTTTTTGCTAGACGCTCCACATAACCTATAACACCTTTTTCATAATTTACTAGACACTCCATAGGACCTATAGATGTTTACATTTTTTACTAGACACTCTATAGAACCTATACCACGATCATGATTAGATAGACACTACACAGTAGTTATAACATATTTTCGCTAAACGTTCCATAGGAAATATAATGAAATTTTCAATCACAGTTACTAAACATTCCACAGGAACTATAGTACAATTAGCTAGACACAACACAGTAGTTATAGCATTACAATCATATTGCTAAATGTTTCATAGGGAATATAGTGAAATTCACAATCACATCACTAAATGTCCCATAGGGAATATACTAAAATTCACAATTACATCGCTAAATGTCCCAAAAGGAATATAATGAAAATCTCTTCCACTAAATGTCCCATAAGGAATATAGCAAAATTCATTAATCACTTCGCTAAATGTCCCATAGGAAATATAGCATAATTAGCCAGTCACAAAGCTAAATGTCCCATAAGGAATATAGTTAAATTCACCAAAACACACTTCATTAGACATTCCATAGGAAATATAGTGAAATCTACTTAATGTTGCACAACAGCTAAAGCATTAATCACGAGTCAGCAATCAATCACAAGATGAAGCGCCTCACAACACACAAGTAAGTATCCTAACTCTTTACTTTGAAATTGTGTGCTTATTTGCTTTGTCATAATTTGTCAAAAAAATTACGACAAAGGGGACAACTGTTAGCACTCAATTTTGGATGATTTGAGTTCAAATGTGACAGAGGATTTAATGATGAAAATTAATTATGAAATTAGATTTATTGGATTTAATTTAAATTGTAATTATTTTAGAACTTTTTTAATTTTATTTATTTATTTTTTATTATTATGAGCATTATTATTATTATTATTATAAAAGAATTTCAAAAAAAATCTAAAACAAAATAAAAAATAAAAAAAGAAAGAAAAAAAAAAAGGATTGGGCCGATTGGCTCAACTTCACATTTAATTTGTCAAATGCATTTCACATTTTGAAAGTGGCCGCACATGGCCACTGTTGGCCATTTGCTTTTCTATCACAATTTGAAATCTATATTTCCTATCAGAAATATAGATTTCTAATAAGAAATCCACACTTCCAATCGAAGAAATCGACATCTCGCAATTTTTTTATTATTTTTTTTACTTATTTGTTAATTTATCCTTATTTTTTATTGGTTATTATTTTTATTTTATTTGATAAATAGATTGATAAATGTGTATTTATTGGATAACAATAAAAATAAATTGTTTTTTTTATCTTGTTCCTAATTTAGGATTATAGGGTGCTCTGCCTATTTATATGTGATTTTCTTTTCATCGAGGGCTCTAGACTTTTCATTTATTTCCCTTTAATCTTTTTTAGCCTTGAACTCTTTACGTGCCTTTATTCTTATTTTTTACATTCTTTTGATTTTCTTTCCTGGTTATCAATCAGATCAAATAAAGCTAAAAGCTCACAGACAACACAAAAAACCATTGGCTTCCTTCAATGTTGAACACCTTCTGAGGGGAATCAATACTGCATCTAATGCTCATTTTTATCTCGTTTCTCTTTTATTTTAATTTTACTTTTATTTGTTTATTTTAGGTCATTTTCTCACTGACTAATTTCATTTTTTTATTTTATTTTTAATGATGGATGAGATTACATGAACATGTGCTTGAACCAAGGAAAAACCATGAAGATCCATGAAATGTCATGGATTAAAATCATGTATTAGTTTTATGTAGATTTTAGTTTTTTTTATTATTTTTTGTTTTTTACGTGTTTTTATTTATTTGGTTTATTTGGGCATGTATGAATTAGTTTTGGTTATTTTACTATTATTTTTTTTTTACGTAGTTATTGTAATAGCCCCGATAGTGGGAATATAGTAAAATCTTTACTTTTCTATATTTAAAATCAATTAGTAAATTGGGACCAATTTGGTAAGAACTTTAATTAAAATCAATGATGGATTTAGTTAATTAGGGATACATGTAAATTAAATTAGGGTTAGAAATTACTGTATGTATGTTTTGGTATGTTTATTTGATTTTATTTTCCTTTTTATTCATTTTTGGCCCTAAGACCACGTTTAGGTTAAATTCACATAAAATAGGCATTTAAAAATTGATTTTTTTTATTAACTTAAAATCAATTTAAGTCCATTTAGGTTAATTTAGATTTAGGCACATTCCTTATTTTAATTAAAATTAACTTAGACATAGCTCAACCCATTAATTAAGCATTTTTAATAAATAGATTTAGGATTACTTCATTAAATTAAAATTAATTAGAATTAAGCCTACTAAATTCATCCAAATCAAATTTTCGTAAAATCAATAAACTTAGGCCCACTTTTTAGAATTAAAACAAGTTGACTTAGACTCATTAATTAACTTAAAATGTAGGCCCACCTTTAGTTTTATTTCACTTCTAAATAAAATGTAAACTTAGCTTACTTAAACTAAAATTAATGTAGACTAGACTAATTTAGGGGCGTTGTGCTATATGGATGCATTTTTTATGTACTCTTTTATGACTAGTTGCCTTGGAGTTAGATGGATGTTAAATAGCGTTTAAATGAAATTGTATGTAAATAGGGAATAACTTAATAATTAATAAAGTAATTCTAAACGAACACGAGACTAAAAGAAGTTGATATTCTATATTTAGAATCTCCTGATTGTGGTGCTAACTTTCTTTAAGAGAATCGAGTTACCACCACTTATTAGTTGTCCCAGTTATTACCCTGTATGGCGACTCCTCATCACCATGTTATATCTCTATGATATAGGAGTGTGTTCCCTAAAGATGTTTCATTCCACACTCGAGAGAATCTATGAAGGATAATTAGGACATTCAATAAGAAAGTCAAGCTTGGAAAAATGAAGGTTAGAGATCTAGTTTTAAAACAAGTAAAGGGCTATGGTGTTAGATCCAAGAGTAAAGTTCAGGCTAAATTGGAAAAAACCCCTATTTGGTTAGACAAATTCTATCAAGGGTGCAACAATGGCATCCGATCGAGAAGGGAATGAGTTTAAAGAGCCCATCAATTTGGATCATCTCAAGAAATATTACCTTTGAAAAAATAATGATAAAAAATAAGAAAAATAAAAATAAAGAAATAAAAGTCTACTGGCTAGAAAACTTGAAAAGGCTAGTTAGGTAAAAATTAGGGTATTCCCTCTATTCAAAAAACCTGTAAAGGGCTGGTAGGTAAAAAATAAGGGAAAAAAATAGGATCCTGCTAATAGTGAAAACTTGCAAAAGGCTAGTTAGGCAAAAATTAGGGAAATAAAATTAAAAGAAAAATATTCAAGTAGAAAATCTGAAAGGACTAGCTAATAACAAGAGTTATGTCATATGATGTAATGAAAGTGCTCAATTTTTCCCTAATTAATGAATAAAGATAAATTTGAAATTTGTGTTCAAATATTGCATATTCGTCCTTAGTTTTGCTTGATTATAACTGATCAGGTTGGCAAGTTAAAGGATCAATAAAAGTAGTGATCTAATTGAGCTTCCTCTGTAACCAAAATCTAAAAAAAAAAAAGAAAAAGGAAAAATTTAAGCTTGCTAAGTTGAAAACCTGTAAGGGTGGCTTAGGCAAAAGTTAGGGCAAGCCTGCTAAATTAAAACCCGCAAGGGCGTACTTGTCACGACCCAAAACAGGGGGTCATGACCTGCGTTAGGGAACGAGAATTCTTTCGAATCTGGAACCCATAGCAAGCCTTAAAATAAAAAAAAACATGCAATAATAATAACATAAATAAAATAACTCACAGCAAAAATAATTTTCATAAATAAAATAAAGTAATACTCCATCAAACTCGTTTAAATAAACAAGCTCATCTCATATATATAAATAATCCTTTAATACAACTCAGTTCAAATCTTTAAAACACAAATCTCATATAAACATGATACATAAATTTCACAAATGACTATAACTACTACAGTGTCTAGATTATAAACTTACATTAAGTAAGCAAATTACATAGTAAAGTCGGGGCAAAAGAAATCCGGCGTATGAGTCTGCTACTGAGGTCTGAAGACGTAGACTCTCCTGAAAAATAGTCAACGGAGGGGAGTCAGACCTCACTGACTGAATTGTTATAATATATATACATGCATAGCTAAATGACAATGCACACATTCAATAATATATATAATAAATATATATATATAGGCAAAATCACACAGATGCAGCAAAATCATTTTATATAAATATTAAGAAATACATCCGTATATGAAGGATCAAATAGAACCCTAGAAAATCGCAACCTCAAACAGTGTTAGACAACACTTTAGCCATACAGGCTCACTTATTCCAAATAAATTCACTTATTCCAATTGGATAGTAGACTGGCCCCGAGACACTAAGTCAACCAAGCTCCAGCAGTCTGACTGTCAGTGTGATTGGCCCCGAGACACTTGGTCAACCGAGCTCCAGCAATCACACTCTCAAATCACATCACACATCAAATAAATCAATCCGATCATAATCCAAAAATAAGTTAGTAATAAAGTCTAAATGCTATTGGCGTACCGATACATACTCAGTCCTAGTGCTGCCCACTAGGTAACATATTCTATTGATATCCTTCATTATTATATAAAACATACATTCATAAAATCAATAATGCATGATATTAAATAAAATAACAACATAAACCATATATATACTAAAAATATACCAAAAATAAACCAGGTATATTTCGAGTATATATACGTCAAATAAATTCAATTTAAATATAAAAAAATCTAGAAATATACTTAAAATCATTTTGAGAATAATTCATTAATAAAACATGCACATAATTTAAAATATACCCATAATATACTAATAATATACCAAAAATAAACCCAAGAAATAATTAAACCATTCATGCATAATTTATAAAATAAATCATTCATTTATAAGAACATGCATCTTAGAACACGTATATATAAAATAACAACTCACAGTTATTGCGCTCCACGAGACGGGTCCGACGGGCCTAGTCCACTAGGCCTTGGTCTCGACACAACTAAACAAACAAATGACAATATGACATTAGAATAAATCTATCAGAATTCTAAAGATTCGATCTAGAATCTTAGACATAGAATTAGAATAAGAATTCGATCGGACATCACATTTTACGAGAATTCTACCAAAAATTCGGCAGAACCTCCCCTGTAAAATAGACATCTCTCTACTCAAAGAGCAGAGCCGGTCCTGCAAAGAAACACACTTCAAGAATAAACACAGTTCACAATCTCTCGGTCGGACTCCAAAACTACAATTTCACCGACCGAGGTCTACATTTCACGAAATAATACAGAAACACATGAAAAATACCAAAAATACCCTTCAATACTCAAAATATAGAAATTTAGTTATTTAAACGCTAAAAATATTTATTTTACCGATAAATGCATAAAAAACCCTAATTTTAATAAAATATTATTAAAAATCAATAATTCTCAATAAATTCAAAAATATTGACCAAAATAAATTTTATAAATCCAAATTACATAATTAACCATAAAACATATTAAAAATCAATAAAAAAAACCCATTTATTTAGAAAAATAGTATATTATATATAATTTGAAAATAATTTATGAAAAATAGTTTTAATTAGTTAAAAATACTAAATAATTAGTAGAAATCATTTTTATACCTCAAATAACTAGTAAAACCAATTTAATTATATTTTTAGCCAATTTAGTGACAAATTACCAAAATACCCCTAGTTATATAAATTCCCTAAAATTAATAAAAAATTCACAAAAAATAGTATAATTACTCAAAATTAAATTTCTCAACATATAATTCAATAATATCAATAAATATACTCAATTAACCAATTAATTTCAATAAAACACATAATTAACCTAATTTTTCAAAAATTACATAAAATAAATAAATTCAAAATAATTATATAAAAATCATAGAAATTACAAATAAATTTCTAAAATGCATTTAAACACCATAAACACAATTTCATAATTTAATTAATTAATTTTTAAAAATTAGAAAATATTAATAAAATAATTAAAAATTCACAAAAATCAAAATAATTTCCAAAATTTCCAAAAAAATTCACAGAGGTAGATTAAGCTACAAGGATCAATGTTTGTGAAGGAAGATTGCATGAATCAACCAAATCGAAGCTCAAAAAATTCAAAAACCCTAAATGGCTGAAAATGAAAAATCAAAACCTAGGGAAATCTAGACCATTTCAAGTGAAACAAAGCTTGGAAATGCACTCACTGGAGCTCAAGGAAGAGATAGAGATCGGTGGGGCTCGAAACGGTGGCTAGAAAGTCAATGAATGATGTTGAGTGTGAGTTTCGGCAACTTTAAAGAAATCCGACCAAACTCACTAGAAATGGATGCTCTGGATGTCGGAAATGGCTGGCAAGTGAGGTGGCACACCAGAAGGAACACCGATGGGAGGAGAATGGTGTAGCAGTGGCTGGATTCTCGAAGAAGACAATCGGGAGGAGAAAGAAAAAGGTAATGACAATTCTATAATTATTGTAAACTTTATTTTTGATATGAATATTATATGTATATATGTATATATATATATATATCTAACTTATATTATTTTAATATATAATATAATACACACAATAAATATGCACCACACACATATTTTGATAATATATATACACACATATACATATATACACACTTAATTAATTAATATTAAAACTATATAATTTAATTTAATTTAATTAAATAACCGTAATTTTAATTTAAATGCATGTACGTATATATATTTTATTTGACACTCTAAAATCATGCATGGACTCATGCAAATTCATAAATCCGCTTAAAATAATTAATATATAATTATTTATGTTTTAATTTCCCCGAAAATAAAATCCTCGGAAAAATTTTACGTAAAGAACTTAAAATAATAAAAATAATTAAAAATGACTTAATAAATAACAAACTCATTAAATAATCATAAATATATTAAAATTATTAACACTGTATATCCTAATGCAGTTTAAAATTATTTAAAAACTCGGGATATTACAGTACTTAACCAAAATTTAAAGCAAGCCTACTAAGTTGAAAACCTGAAAAGGCAGCCTAAGTAAAAATAAAGGCATAAAAAGACGAAAAAATAACAATAAAAAAAGAGAAAAAGGAAAAAGAAGAGAAAAAAAAGAAAAGATAAAATAATAATAAATTAAAGATTTTGGTTCCCTAAATGAAGAAAAAAGAAGACTGCTAGAAGGGCATTGAGGAGTTTAGTTAGAATGACAAGCAAGAGTACTGATGACCTTAGTGTAACCATGTCCGTGAAGGAAAATTATCAAAAACTAGGAGGCAGAATGTAGCTCTTGGGGCAATTTAGGGCAAAATAATAAATCTTCATTCAAAGATTAATGATATAACACTTAAGTATAAGAATTAGCAAAAGAATTCTGGGGAGTAGAGAGAAGTAAATAGCAAAAGCAATTGCAAAAAACAAGAAGAAAAAAAGGTTCTACAATCAATTATGAGCTCTAGTGTCAGGCCATAGACTCCACTTGTTAGCCTGATCATCTGTCCGAGGAGTTGTGTAAGTAGCTCTAGCACCTAATGCATTAATATCGAAGCATCCAAAGCTAAAATCTACACGTTATTAATAAAGTACCTTTTTCTCACACTTCAAGCTATGAGCATCACTCTACTCCAAACAAAGGACCTATTAGGATTATGCATATTATACGTCACATGCATACATCTGCATGCATCTTTTGTGAAATAATTTCTTTGCATAATAAAATTCTTTAAGCCCAAACAAGATTGTACAAATACTCTGCTACTAACATTTAAAATTACTATTGTAAAAGTGCAGGAAAGTAATCAGAGTTTAAAGGAGTGAAATCAATAAGGGTGATGCGATCAAGAAACCTTATCCTAGGCAACCTTAGGAGGTAGGATAGGACACTCAAGCATACCTTAGATGGATCAATGGGAATCTACCCCAAGAGATGCTCCTGAATGCACCTTTGATAGTTATAAGAAAGCTCAAGCAAAGATGAGCATAACTACATAATGACAAAGAATTGCAAATCTAGAAGAAGATAAACCCAACATGTGAGATTAGCACCAATATTTCTAAGGACCTACACAGAAGAATTATTAGACATCACATTTTGCTTAAACGATGCATGCTAATTAGGTAACACATTTCACCTTGTTATATGCTACATGATAGCTATAACACAACTTTCAGATTCACTTTGTTATCTATTACACAGTAGCTATAACATAATTTTCAAATTCATCTTATTATCTACTACATAATAGCTATAACATAGTTTTTAGATTCACTTTATTATATGCTACACAATAGTTATAATAAAAATTTGAAACAAACCACAACTTGCTAGATGCTCCATTGGACCTATAATATGTTTGTACGCTATTTTTGTTAAACGCTCCACATTATCTATAACACCTTTTTCACAACTTGCTAGACACTCCATAAGACTTATAACATGTTTATATTTTTTTTGCTAGATGCTCCATAGGACTTATACCATGATTATGATTAGCTAGACACTATACAATAATTATAGCATATTTTTGTTAAACATTCCACAGGAAATATAGCAAAACTTCCAATCACAGTTACTAGACATTCCACAAGAATTATAGTACAATTACCTAGACACTACATAATAATTATAGGATCACAATCACACCGTTAAACATCCTATAGGAAATACAGTAAAATTCACAATCACATAAATAAATGTCCCATAGGGAATATAGTGAAATTCATAATAACATCACTAAACTTCCCATAGGGAATATAGTGAAAATCACTTATGCTAAACATTCTACAAGGAATATAATAAAATTCACCGATCACATCGCTAAATGTCGTACAAAGAATATAGCAGAATTAGCCAGTCACATAGCTAAATATCCCATAGGGAATATAGTGAAAATCACTTATGTTAAACATTCTACAAGGAATATAATAAAATTCACCGATCACATCGCTAAATGTCCTACAAAGAATATAGCAGAATTAGCCAGTCACATAGCTAAATATCCCATAGGGAACATAGATAAATTCACCAAAACACACTTCACTAAACTTTCCATAGGAAATATAGTGAAATCTGCTTGATGCAGCATAATGGCTAAAGTATTAATCATGAGTCTGCAGCCAGTCATAAGACGAAGCACCTCACAACACACAGGTAAGTATCCTAACTCTTTACTTTGAAATTGTATGCTTATTTGATTTGCCGCAAATTGTCAAGTAAACTACAACAAAGAGAGGCAATTGGAGGCATCCAATTTTTTGATGATTTGAGTTCAAATGCGACTGAGGAACCGAGAATGAAAATTAATTGTAAAATTAGATTTATTAGTTTTTAATTAAATTGTAATTATTTTAGGACTTTTTTAATTATTATTATTATTGTTGTTGTTGTTGTTATTATTATCATCATCATCATCATTATTATTATCATTATAAAAGAATTTCACAAAATTTTTTAACAAAATGAAAAAACTAAAAAAAGAAAGAAAAAAAAGGGTATTGGGCCGAATGGCCCAACTTCACATTTAATTTGTCAGATGCATTCACAATTTGAAAGTGGCTGCACATAGCCATTATTGGCCATTTGTTTTTCCATTGCAAATCCATAATTTCAATGGGAGAAATAGACGTCCCACAATTTATTTATTTATTTATTTGTTAATTTATCCTTTTTTATTGGTTATTATTTTTTGTTTTATTTGATAAATAAATTGATAAATGTGTATTTATCTGATAACAATAAAAATAAATTGTGTTTTATCCTGTACCCAATTTAAGGTTACAAGGTGTTATGCCTATTTATATGTGATTTTCTTTTCATGGGGGCCTCTAGACTTTTCATTTATTTCTCTCTAATCTTTTTTAGTCATGAACTCTTTACATGCCTTTATTCTTATTTTTTACGCTCTTTTGATTTTCTTTCCTGGCCATTAATCAAATCAAATATAGCTAAAAACTCACAAACAACACAAAAAGCCATAGGCTTCCATTAATGATGAACACCTTCTGAGGGGAATCAATAATTCATCCAATATTCATTTTCATCTCCTTTCTCTTTTATTTTAATTTTAATTTTAGTTAATTTTCTTTGTTTATTATTTTAAATCACTCACTGACTAATTTTATTTTTCATGATGGATGAGATTACATGAACATGTGTTTGAACCAAGAAAAACCCATGAAGATCCATGGAATGCCATGGATTAAAATCATGTATAATTTTTACGTTGATTTTAGTTTTTTTATTATTTTTGTGTTTTTTATGTGTTTTTATTTATTTGGTTTATTTGGGCATGTATTAATTAGTTTTGGTTATTTTTATTATTATTATTATTATTATTATTATTATTATTATTATTATTATTTACATAGTTATTGTAATAGCCCCGTTAGTGGGAATATAGTGAAAATATCTTTACTTTTCTGCACTTAAAATCAATTAGTAAAGGATCAATTTGGTAAGAACCTTAAATAAAATCAATGTTAATTAGGGTTACATGTAAATTGAATTAGGGTTAGAAATCACTATATGTATGTTTTGGTGTGTTTATTTGTTTATTTGATTTGATTTTCCTTTTTTTTTTAATTCATTTTGGGGCTTAAGCCTGCGTTTAGGTTAAATTCACATAAAATAGGCATTTAAAAATTGATTTAGGTTTTAATTAACTTAAAATCACTTTAGATGCATTTAGGTTAATTTAGATTTAGGCACATTCCTTAGTTTAATTAAAATTAACTTAGACTTAGCTTAGTCCATTAATTAAGCATTTTTAATAAATAGATTTAAGTTCACTTCATTTAAATTAGGATTTTTTCATAAATACCCAAAACAGAAGCAAAATAACAAAAATACCCCAAATTTTCTAAATTTACACATGTGTCCCACAACGTGAAAATAATTACACGAATGCACCTTGTCTCAATAGTAACAACATCTTCTTCATCTCCATTTTTTTTAGTTTCATTTCTTTTAAATCAACTTCTGCTTTTTTTTTTTTTGGTTTCTTAATTAGGCCATTGAATAATTATGATTATTTACTTCCAAGTGTCTTCTTCATAACCTTTCCAAAATTTTTACAACTCCCTGCTTTAGTTTACCTTTTTGCATGCGTAAATTGAATTATCTTTACTTCAGTTTTGAAAATGCTATGAAACGAAAAAATTTTTGAAGTAGCAATCATCCTATCCAAGCATCTCTGCAATAACATTATTGGGTTCTCTACCCATTTGATGAAACGAATCTAAATGGGTCTGGTTTGAGGGATTTAGCTAAAGAACAAAAAATTGATAGAAAAAATTTTTGAGCTTCAATCAATGGCAATAACACTGATGACCAATATCTCGTACAAGCTCTCTTATTCCCTTCTCGTTAATTCCTACAAATTTTCTCAAATTCCAAACCCTTTTTGCACTAGCAACATCTCATCTCCCAGTAAAGATTATGACTCAGATGAATTGACCCTTAGCCCAAATATTGACTTTGCCCCTACTTTAACCCCACAATCACCATCTTCCACCTCATCATCATCCCAGTAGATTCGACAGAGCTCAGCCAACAACGAGAGGTCAATCAGCGGCCGCTCGAGAATGGCCTTGATTTGGGTGTCTATAAGGTTTATTCTAATTTCAAACCTCAGTGTTTAAAAATAAGGACTTAATGTGATTTTTTTAATTATTTCTAGCCTTTTTGGGTCCTTTTATTAATGGGTATTATCTCTTTTTTTATGACCAATGACATACACCAAAATGGATTTATGATTGCTTTTTTGTTTCTGGTATTTTAGGTTCTCTAATGCTATATAGGTTTCTGCTATTAAGACTAGTAGAGGTTGATAAAGAGATTGTTAAAATACTTGATGGAATGTGTTTTATGCAAAAAAATTTTATTTTTGCTAGTGAAATTATACATTCATCTCTTATATATGAATTTTTTTTTAGCATAAACATATATTTCATTACATTTTAGTCATATGATTCTATAAATTCTAAGCTCGATTTGTTGAGTATGGACACGCATAAAGCATTGATTATTACATGTTATACTTAATGTTTTAACTGTAATTTGCTTCAACTTTGGCAGAAACATTGTGTAGGCAGTGCACTCTTTCTTTACTTTTTTTTTTCTAGATTATGCTTTTGCCCATTTGTTTTCCTCAATTTGTAGGATATTTAAATTGACAGGTCAAGATGAATATGATTTCTTTTATTTTATGGTTAACTAATATATTCTTCTACTTTTTTTTATTGGTTTTTAAAGCTGTAGTTTTTAAAGTTGAAATGAATTTTTTTAATTTTTTCAAGGTTTTTAAATTTAGGTGGATTGGAAAGTTGAATGGGTCTTAAGTGTCACTTGTACCCATGTTTCTTAGGCACTGCACTTTTTTCTCTTTTGACATTTATATCTTAGTTTGGTTCTGGTCTTGAGTTGTTCATGAAAAGTCCAATCTTGACCTGTTAGTCTTTAGAAGTAAAATTTCATGGGTTCTTCCCATTGAAAGCAAGTGCTGTGACTTTTTCTTTGTACTTTAAATTCAAGCTTCTTTTCAATTGTTCTAAACAAATTTACAACATAGAATTGATATCTGATGTAGAAGGTTTAAACTTGATATCTATGTAATTTATAAGTAATTTTCTTGTTCATCTCTTTATTATATCAATTTGTATATTATAGTTAATAGGTATTGTGCTTAATAGCCATATGGAATGTTAGACTTTATAATAGTGATTTGATTATTTTCTTGTTAATGGCCACTTATAAATCTCTTTAATTTAGTTGATTTTAATTACTTTCATTCGAGGAGATGAGACTTTAGTTTAATTTATTTTGGGATTTTGGATTTCAAACGTGATCATGAGTGAGTAAATAGCGATTTTGTTGATTTTAGTGTCCATCGCCTTCTAATTTTGTTGATTTTTTCTTGTGCTTTTTATTTCATAAAACATAATTCTTTGGTTGCTTTGCTTTGAATATGTCTGCCTCTATGATTGTAATTAATTGATTCATTGAGGCTTGCAATTTCAGTTACTCACATTGAAGAGAGGTTTCTTCTAATGATTGTAATTGATTGATTCATTGGGCTAAACTTACTCCCGTAAGTAATTTATGATTGTTATCTATTTAATTTAACTTGAACAATTCATGTGTGGATTTGACCAAATCATTTCTTATATATTACATACTGAATATATAATATTGCAGGATAGAACCAAAAATCTCATATACATTCTTCAAAACCAAAAAAACTAAAATTAGAAAAAATGAATCGAAAATAAAAAATTAACCAAAAGGATACAAAAAAAAAATGAATTAGAAACCAAAATAAACCAAAAGGATACAAAAATGAATCTTTGTGATTGTTATCTATTTAATTTAACTTGATCAATTCATGTGTGGATTTGACCAAATAATCTCTTATATATTATGTACTAAATACATAATATTACAGGATAAAACCAAAAATCTCATATACATTCTTCAAAACCAAAAAAAAAAAAAACTAAAATAAGAAAAAATGAATTGAAAACAAAATATTAACCAAAAGGATACTAAAAAAATGAATTAGAAACAAAAAATAAACCAAAAGGATACAAAAAATGAATCTTTGTGATTGTTATCTTATTTAATTTAACTTTATCATTTCATGGGTGGATTTGACCAAATCAACTCTTATATATTATGTGCTGAATACATTATATTGTAGGATAGAACCAAAAATCTCATATACATTCTTCAAAAAAAAAAAAAAAACTAAAATAAAAAAAATGAATCGAAAACCAAAAATTAACAACAAATGATACAAAAAAATGAATCAGAAACCAAAAATAAACCAAAATGATACAAAAAATAAATCAGAAGCCAAAAATTAAAAAAATAAAACCAATATAAATTAATATAATAAAAAAAGAAAACACTAAATTAGAATCTTGCAACACTTCATCACTATCAACATTATCTTTAACATAATTATCTTTAATATTGGAATTAAAACCAACATCCTTTGATAATTTTTTATCACCCTTAAAATAAAAACACAAAACAAAGTATCAGAAACCAAATAGAAGCCAAAATGATACAAAAATAATAAAACAAAACATACTCCAACAAATTCCTTTAACTCATTACCACCACCAATAGTTTCAACAAACTCTGAATCATAAGCACCCTTTTCACAACCAGCAACATCTCCTAAATCAAAACTAAAAGCACATCCACATTTCCCTGCAATTTTAAAATAAGATCATGAACTTAAAGTAAACCAAAAAGCAATAAAACTAAAAATATGCTACCTAATAAAAAAAATCCTTTAACTTATCACCACCATCAATAGTTTCAATAAACTCTGAATCATAATGACCTTTTTACAACCAGCAACATCTCCTAAATCAGAACTAGAAGCACCAAAAACACATCCACCTTTCCCTACACTTTTAGAACAATTTCAGAAACTAAAAGTAAATAAAAAAGCAACAAAATTAAATACATGGAGATGTGGGGTATCAATTTTTATACCTTTCACATGCTAAGCAAGTGCTCTACCATCTAAACTACACCAATCTTCGTCTTCAATTTACCGACACATTATTAAATTAGGTTATGATTTGATTCAGGATTAGTTCTTCAATTTGAAGTTATAAGGACTTATTTTGTATTTACAAACACATTAGACTATTTGAAATCTTAAAAATGTTTAAATTATATTTTTCGTACTTGAAATATATTAATAAAATTGATTATATTTTAGAATCATTAGAACTTTAAATTATGACTTTATTTTTCTTACCCAAAGTTCTATTATCACTTTTTAGAAATAGTCATGTTGGTTCAATTATAATGAATGTTACATCTTTTACACGTTAAGAACTTGAATAATCAATTATGTACTGAAAATTTGTTACATGTGAGTTGCTTATATTTTGACCATTACATTTTGTGTATTCTTATAACCCACTTGAGGAAATTATGAAACAAAATTTCAAAAAATATATTGGCTAATGCTTTACTAATTAAAAAAAGAGGGAAAATAAGGAAAATAATTTTTTTTAAAAAAGGAGAAAAAAGAGAAAAATAAAAAAATAAAGAGAACATAAAAATAAAAAAGAAGGGAGGTTCAAAAATTAAAAATAAAAAAGAGAAATAAATGAAATAAAAATTTATAAAAAAAAGAGGAAATGGAAAAAAGAAAAAGAAAAAGAAAATAAAAATAAAAAAGAAAAAAGGGTAGGAGAAAAATATAAGAAAAAAATTTATAAAAAGAGTACAAAAAAGAGAAAAATAAAAAAAAAGGAATAAAAACCATCAAGAAATTAATAAAAAAATAAAAGAAAAAGGTAGATATATGGAAAAAAAAAACATGAGTGCAATTTTTAAGATACAAATGACACTCTTGTAATTATGATAGGGTAGATTTATAAAAAAAAAAAAAAATGAAAACTTGAGGTATTTTTGTTCACAACATTTAAAAATAGAGTATTTTTGTAAATGTCTCTTTAAATTAAAATTAATTAGAATTAGACCTACTAAATTCATCCAAATCTTGTCCATAAAATCAATAAACTTAGACTAACTTTTTAGAATTAAAACAAGTAGACTTATACTCATTAATTAACTTAAAATGTAAGTTCACCTTTAGTTTTATTTCACTTGTGAAACAAAAATGTAGACTTAGCTGACTTAAATTAGAATCAATGTAGATTAGACTAATTTAGGGGCAATGTGCTATATGGATGCATTTTTTATGTACTCTTTCATAACTAGTTGCCTTGGAGTTAGATGAGTGCTAAATAGGGTTTAAATGAAATTATATGTAAATAGAGAATAACTTAATAATTAATAAAGTAATTCTAAATGAACATAAGACTAAAAAAAGTTGGTATTCTATATCTAGAATCTCCTAGTTGTGGTGCTAACTTTCTTTTAGATAATCAAGTTACCACAACTTATCAATTATCCGAGTTATTATCCTGGTTGACGACTTCTTATTTCCACGCTATGTCTCTGTGATATAGCAATGTGTTTACTAAAGCTTTGAGCTCAAACAGTGTCACGGTTACTAAAATTTTTGACCCGCACTAAACTCCGCCGTATATATATATATATATATATATATATATATATATATATATATATATATATATATATATATATGGTGGAAGGAAGAGTTCCAAGAAAATTGGAATTAGCATTATTATTCGATATGTTGTTGGACAATTTGACGTTTTGTATGAAATTTAAAATATTGAAATGACATTTACCCCTTATTTGGTTCAATTCCACCAGAAGTATAGTTCATTTCCAAATATAATTCATTTCCAAATGAATTTCAAATTTATTAAAACCAAACATATTTCATTAATAAGAATTGATTTAGTTTCAAATAATTTCACAAAATTATAAAAGTTAGAACTCAAAATGAATTTTATAAAGTTTTTATTTAAATCAAACATATTTACTTGGTTTTGCAAATGAATTCATCAAAATTTTATGAAATTCATGTGAACCAAATAAACTCATAGAATTTATATGGATGTTTAAACTTAAAATATTATTTAGGATTTGTATATTTAATTTTTTTATATTTTATAATTTGATGGTAAAACATGTTAAATGTGTTAAAACATGTCTTATTGTGTTTATAACATGTCTAAATATACAGGTTGTGTTGTGCTACCTGTTACTGAAATGGAGTTTATAGGCTTGACATGATTAATTAAATGGACTGTGTTTGAATTAGTCATATTTATATTATTATCGTGTTTCGATACAATTTATTTATAACCCGTTAACACAAATTGCCAACTTTAAAAATAGGAATTTGATTGAACAATCTTCTTAAAAGAACATGTTCGAAAAATATTATATGACGCTACAAGTCTAGAGGAAGCAATTTCACGAAATTATAAAAGTTAGAACTCGAAATGAATTTTATAAAGTTTTTATTTGAACCAAACATATTTATTTGGTTTTACAAATGAATTCCTTAAAATTTTATGGAATTCATTTGAATCAAATAAACTTATAGAATTTATACGAATGTTGAAACTTAAATTTTTATTTACGTTTTGTATATTTATTTTTTTTATATTTTATAATTTGATAATAAAATATGTTAAATGTGTTAAAATATATCTTATCGTGTTTATAACATGTCTAAATATACATGTTGTATTGTGTAATTTGTTATTTAAATAGAATTTATAAATTTGACACAATTAATTAAATAAATTATATTTAGATTAGTTATATTTATATTATTATCGTATTTTGATACGATATATTTATAACCATTGCCAACTTTAAAAATAGAAATTTGATTGTACAATCGTCTTAAAAGAACATGTTGGAAAAATATTATATGACGCTAAAAGTCTAGAGGAAGTATTTATGAAGACTAATTTGATAATATTTCCGGTTAAGAAAAAGAGAAGAACAACCTTTTTCAAGTAAGAAAAAGACTTCGGATATTAAATAATAAAAAGACAATAAGTAGCCAGCAAAGAAATTGGAAAAAGGACAAAGAAATTGGAAAGCGAGAGAGAGAGCAAATCATTTCGGTCCTCAAGGTTGCGCTCTGTCCCAATCTCATGACATAAAAAATACTAATAATAATCACAGGTCACTAAGGCAAACAAAACTTTAATACTTTTTGTAACCAATCAAATCATTTTAAACTTCTACCACTTGGCATATTTTTACTGAAGACACGTGTTCTTGGCCTCATATGATTTTTTTTAGAAGGTAAAATTAACGGAGAGGGGACTGCGCGTGGGATTAGGATTTTCACTGGAGTCTCAAGTACCAACGTCTTATGGAATCGAACCTTGAAGTTCCTTCTAAAACGAATATTCCATTCCAGACGCTATTCTAGCTGTTACGCTACGGACTGCCACGTTATTGGAAGTCAATACCCAAATCTCATTTTAGGAACATTATTATTATTATTATTATTATTATTTTTTTTATCTTAAGAAATCAAAATTGGTTAATTTTAAAATAGAAATACAAACGATTTGAATTAAGTATTGCATTTTTTAATTTTATTTATTTATTTTCAATTTAAACGTTAATTAAACTTTATATAAAGATTTAGTTCATCGAATTATTCACACAAGTTCAATATGTGTATAAATTAAAATAGTTAAATAATTTTAACACTCCTTCCATAAAATAATAACATTATTAAATCTATTAATTAATATTCATTTTATATATTTACAAATTGTTGTTAATTATATATATATATATATATGATTATTTTTTTAAATATTACCATTTTAAAATAATATCTTATAATTTTAAACTACTGATAAGTTCTTAGAATAAAATTTAAAAAATTTTTAAAATATAAAAAAATTTAAAAAGTTAATTATTAGACATATGTCTAACTAAGTTTGGTTCAAAAAATATCATTTTTAATAAAAAAACGTATATTATTATATATAAACACTTCATTTACATACATATATAGGGTTGATAAAAATTATTTTTATATAATAAATTAAATATAAATAAAATGAATTTAATTGATAAACAAGGCTCATAATATATCTGGATGGTGAAAAGTCTTTAAGACGAGAAATAATCAAAGAGTTGTCAAATTCAACTTTCACCCTTTCAAATTCGACATCCTGAGGTGCTGCCAAGACGAAGTGTATCGCCTGTACTTCTAACAAACAAATATGCTTAGAATATGGCTGAGGACTACCTCCTGACGCCATTACCGGACCTTCTTTATGAATAATAAAACCAAAGCTAACCCGTTGAGCATCCCCAGATGTAGCTGCATCCACGTTCATTTTAACATTAACATCTTTTGGTGGTTTCCAGATTTTACGAACAGCAGACATAGAAGTTAAAGTGTATATATATATATATGAATAAATTTTTTATTAAACTCATGATATATAATAAATAAATAATTAAATATATTATTATTATTAAATAAAATTTTAAAAATTATAACAATGTTCTTTATTTAGCAATTTAATATTAACTTAATATAATTATAATTTATTATAATTTCAATAATTTTATTTACTCAAAAATTAATTTAATGTAATTTTTTAAGGTCAACTAATAATTAATTAATAAATATTAATAAATTTAATTTTAACTCTTTTTTTATTAAATTTTATAAAAATATCGATAATTATACTATTTTTATTATAAACAATATACTTTCAAATAAATTATATAATTAAAATAAGAACTATACTTTCAATTAAATCAGAATTATATGTTAATTAATTTCATATTTATTAGAGATAAAATAGAAGTTAACTTAATTAGACTATGAAAATATACTTTCAATTAAATTAAAATTATATATTAATTTAATTTAATTTAATTTTATTACAGATAAAATAGAATACATATTTTCAATGATATTATAATTATATTTTAATTAAATTAATTTTTATTAGATATAAACTAGAAGTTAACCTAATTATAATAGAAAATATACTTTCAATTAAATTAGAATTTTTGTTAGAAATAATATAGAAGTTAACCTAATTAAAATAGAAAATATATTTTCAATTAAATTAGAATTATATTTAGTTAATTTAATTTTTATTAAAGATAAAATAAAAATTAACCTAATTAAAATAGAAAATAAACTTTCAATCACATTAAAATTATATTTTAATTAATTTAATTTTATTAATAAATGACTAAATTATATAATTTTTATATAATAATAAATGAAGACTGTTTTATAATTTTATCTGTCTCTCTTCATATAGATATATATTGAAAAAAAAACAGCAAATAAAATTTGAAAAGCAGTAAAAAAATAACTAAAAGTGAAAGTATTATATTTTTTGACATTTTATTCAAAAAAATTTCAATTATCAAAACATAAATTAATAAAATAATTAAAAAAATGATATATTTTCTTGCAATAAGATCAACACATACAATAGAATATAACTTAGGCCTTTATAATATACCAAACCACGCGCCAAAAAGCGGAGCGTGATGAAACAATTTAGGAGGGGAGGAGAAGAGGGAGGAGATGATAAACAGAAGATGCCGAGAGAGAAATACAGAAAGAAGCAGGGAGTGCCACGTGTGTCACTACCTGGCAAGCTCTCATCATCGCATCGTCATTTCTCTTCTTCCTCTCTTTCTATGTTTTTTTTTTCCAATGGCTATGGCGGTCACCATTAAAAACCACACAAAATTTTTTGAAAATTTGTGGTTAGATATGATTGTGAGAGAGAGATAGAGCTTTTAGAGTTCTAAATTTCGGATTTGCTATTATCAGGTATTTTTTTTTTTGTGGCTAAATACTGATTTAATTTGATTTAATAATGGACTATCAAATCCAAAGTTAGGGTTTTTATTTTTATTTTTTTAATCGAGCTGATTTGAATTTTTTAATCTTTTTCACTGATTTAGCTTGGGTAATTGTGTATTACATTAGGGACTTTTTTTTTCGATGGTATTTGATATTGGGAAATTTGATGATGAATTTAGAGTCGTGTAGACGAGTTGCCAAATGGGGAATAAATTTGTTTTCTTTTGCATTATGAATTTGGGCTTGTGTTTTTATCTGTTGTATTGTTAAATGTTATTTGAGTGATATATGTATATTCGCTCCCATGTGTAATAAAAGCATTGAGTGCTTGGACAACACTTATAACCCTGTTGAAAATCAACATCAGCAAAACCTTCACTTGATGGACACCACTCCAGCCTCTGTCGTTTATGGTTCACACGATGAAACCACCACCCCCCGTGTTAAGTTCTTATGTAGCTTCTTAGGTAGTATTATGCCTAGACCTCAGGATGGGAAATTACGCTACGTGGGTGGAGAGACTCGAATTGTAAGCTTGCCCAGGGATATTAGTTTTCAGGAGCTGATGAGTAAAATGAGAGAGCTTTATGAAGGGGCAGCTGTTTTGAAGTACCAACAGCCTGATGAAGATCTTGATGCATTGGTTTCAGTTGTGAATGATGATGATGTGACTAACATGATGGAAGAGTATGAGAAGTTGGGTTCAGGGGTTGGGTTCACTAGACTAAGGATTTTCCTGTTTTCACACCCAGAACAAGATGGCTCATCCCATTATGTTGATGGCGATGAGAGGGAGTCTGAGAGGAGGTATGTTGATGCATTGAATAATTTGAATGATGGAGCTGATTTTAGAAGGCAGCAACCTGAGTCTCCTGTGATTGGTCCAGTTGAAGATTTCCATTTACAGGAACCGTTTTTTAGTCCAATGAATCTTGACAGCAGCCTTCATAGTCAGAGGAGTGGTGAGATGCTAATGCCGCAGTATAACTTGCATCATGTTGCAATTCCTCAGAGGTACAGTGAAATGGAAGGTCCATGGAGTCCTGCATATTATTCTCCTAGGCATCATGGGCATCTTGATCCAAGACCATTGCCAGAGTTTCCAAATTCACCCCCTTCTTCCCTGTATCGTATGCAGTTTGGAGAATTTCCTGATAGAGTGTCTGAAGAATACACTCGGTCGCAGATAAATCGTCATCCTGTTTATGACCACCAGCCACCATATGCTGATAATGTGGTATGGATGCCTTCTGGAGCTATATCTGGTGAGAAGGCTGGTTTTCCTGGTAATCTGCTGCATGGTCCCAGTGTTGTTGAAGGAAACAGTACTTGTGAGCACTGCAGGGTTGCTTTCCAAAGAAATCAAATGCTTTTGGAGCAACCTAACGTAGGAAATCCCATTCACCAAGTTGCTAATACATGTGCTGAGTGCCAACCCAATAGAGAACATTTTGTTTTAAATGCAGATCTAAAGATTCATAATGCAGTATATCCCAAAGATCAGAATGATCCTCGATCCATCTATAATGAAGCTCACGGCCATGAAAGAGGATGGAATCCACAGCATCAGCTGAGTCCTCATGCTGATGAAGCAAGAGCACATATCTCAGGAGCTGGAAGAATTAATGAGCACTACATTGCAGATGGTCCTGGCATTAGTTATCCTCTTGGGCATGCCAATTTGGTGGATGGACATCATACTTCCTCTAACTATATTCATCAACGAACTGGACATGAATTGGGCAATGAAGTTTTTCATGATCAAGCTGCTGCTGCTGCACATCACCTGCATATTCCTCCTACAGAAGAACGTTCAGTTTGGTATGGGAATTTACCTTACGCCTATGGAACGGAGAATCTTCACCTGATGTCACATGGCCATTTACATCCTCAGACTTTATGGAGAAATGTTCAAAACCCTGTGCATGGTACTTCATTTGAAACATCCAATGGAACTTCCCAGGTGAATGCTACGGTTAATCCAGCACTTCTCAGGGGAACATTGGAGGGAAGCCAAAGGACTGGTACTGTCATGGATAATCAGTGCTCTAGAGTAGAGTCCCCACAGAAAATATTGGGTTTCGAAGTAACAGCCCCAGAATATACCTATGGCCATCCTTTGAAATTGAATTCAAATCATTATGGTCCAGAGAATAAGCAGTTATTTACTCCAGATGCTGTACAACCTACACTACCATGTGAACTGCAGAACTCATCAGTAATTTCAGGTACTTCTGGTTACAATCCAGAGCTTAGCAGCAGCAATATTTCCGAGGCAACAAAAATGGAGGAGAAACCTGTCCTTGGCATGGAAAGAGAAGCAAATTATGTAGAAAATATCAAAAACTTGGATGTACCAAATATACTTTCCACAGAGCAAGACATTGTTGCTCAAACCAATATTGAGGTTGCACCTGTTGAGTCTGTCCATTCAAATTTTTTGAGGCAGGCTGAAGGAGCTGACGAAGTTGTGAAAATGGGTGACAATGATGATTCAGTTGCTATGGAAAACTCAAGGCTATCACTTGGCCAGTTAAGTTTCTTACCTGAGCTTATTGCTTCTGTAAAGAAGGCAGCATTGGAAGATGCTGAGGGGGTGAAAGCCATGTTCAATGAAAATGAGCAAATTTCAGAATCAAAAGAAGCAACCCATAGTGAATCTGAAGCAGTGGTAAGGATGAACTATACGACTGAAAGAGCACTGTTACTGTGCTAGACATTATCTTTTATTTAGTGCCCTGCTTTTCTTGCAGAATGCTCATGAAGAAGCAGAGTTGGATTCTGAAAACGACAATATAAACACTAATGAAATTGAACCAACAAAGGCTGAGGCAGAAGCCATTGAAAGGGGATTACAGGTTCTTGTTTGCTCTTGTTTAATGTTTTTTTGTTGCATCCTCATGGATGCTTTCATCTATTTTTGTTGTTTTTTTTAATCCATTTGTTGTTATTCTGCACTTCAGTTTTAACAGCATGTTTGTTTTATGTTTCAGACAATAAAAAATGATGATCTAGAAGAGATTCGTGAATTAGGTTCTGGAACATACGGAGCTGTTTATCATGGGAAATGGAAGGGTTCTGATGTAGCTATAAAGAGAATAAAAGCTAGCTGCTTTGCTGGGAGGCCTTCTGAAAGAGAGCGTTTGGTAGTGTTCATAGCCTCCAATACTTTTTTTTTTCCATTTACTTTCTTTTAACATTGCTGTGGACTAAACATTTCATATTATAACATTTTTGAAGTATGATGGTAACAATAGGTTAATGTCACTTACATTCATTGAATTTATTGCTAAGTTTTAATAAGTACAGACAGAATACTAAGTTTTAGTTATTACAAACAGAATCACCCAACTTTGACTCTTGGTCCATTAAAGCCATTACAGCTAGATTTCGAAGAATCTTAAACTTTGATAGCCATGTCTTTTTTTTTTTTTTGGGGAAACTTGTATACTTCTACAAGTAGAACTACATCTACAACTTTCTTTCTGAGCTTATATGAATATGTTGTGATAGTTTTTTGTTGAAACAAAATTATAACCATGTGATTTGTTTATAAAGTTGAAGTTCAGTGAGCATTATGAAACCATAGGTGAAATCAACCCATGTAAGACTGTTCTAAAGCAACATGAAGGAAAGTTTGTGATAGTATTTTAATATGTGCAGTCTATTTTCCAAAGAAGGCCTCTGAATGTTTTGGCCTTCATGATGCCAGAAAATCTCATGTGCTAGTTAACAGTGTCTAAAGAAGTGGGAATAGATAATAAATTTGTATCGGAACCTTGGCTTGAAGAAAATTTGTTGCCTGCTTATTACTTCCATGTTGTTGTTTTTTTTTTTTTTTCTCTTTATATATTTGAGTTTTTGGTTTTTTTGTTTAGTTTGCTTGTACCACTTAATGCACTAGTTTATTGTAACAAAAGCCAATACTAGCATAGGCTCACAGGTTTTATTTGGGATGACAGCAGCTGCAAAATTGAATCATGACCGTAGTTATATGAAGCTTGTTGCTGCTGCCAATCCTCTTGTATTTTTTGTGTAGTAATTGTGCACAAATTGAGGAAAGAAAATTTTTTCAATGTTTGATGCCAGCATGTGGCTTCCATGTGATTGGTTCATTCTGATTACAACACGCTGTTATTCAAGGCTCTTTTCTTTGTGATGTTTGTTTTTCCAATGCATGTTTTACTTACGTCAGGACTTTATGGTGTATCCTACTGGGGATGATACCACTGTACGGACAACAGCTATAGATCATATATACTCACTATTACTGTAATTTAAAATATTGTAATCAATAATTCTGTTCTATTAGACATCTATTAGTAGCACTGTATGGAATTGTTGCTATTATTATATAATATCTGATTGTTAATGGAGTTGATTATGCAATAACTATTGTTTTATATACATTGTTTCTGTAGATTGCGGATTTCTGGAAGGAGGCTTTGATATTGAGTTCACTACACCATCCAAATGTTGTTTCTTTCTATGGTATAGTTCGTGATGGTCCTGATGGATCTTTAGCAACTGTCACAGAATTTATGGTTAATGGTTCTTTGAAACAGTTTTTGCAGAAGAAAGACAGGTAATTAAGTTGATGATGATGTTGTGGGTTTGCACATTTTAAATATGTTGGTCTTATTTATTTCCAGTTTTCATTGTTTATCAAGTGAAGCATTCCTTAAAGATAGAATGTATTGACATAGAGAAGAAGATTTTTTTTTTTTTTTTTTAAAAGGAAGTGTTCTGGGAAGGCAGAATGTGTGACAGTTTAGTGCCCTTGACAGAACCATTGATCGTCGTAAGAGACTCATCATAGCTATGGATGCTGCATTTGGGATGGAGTATTTGCACGGGAAGAACATTGTTCATTTTGATTTGAAGTGCGAAAACCTGTTAGTGAATATGAGAGATCCTCAACGCCCTGTTTGCAAGGTATGAATCTGAGATTGATAAAAGAAAAAAAAAAAAAAAAGGATTACCACCAAGACTCAGGTTGAGTGTTTTTCTTTTGTAAGCCAAAAATCTTCTGTTTTTCATAAATGTTGCCATTTGAAACTTCAGTATTCCATGGCCAGCTGTTTAGTCTGTACTTGGGGCTTGTTAAGTTTTCAGCTTTTGATAGTTGTTGGCTATGATGCACAAAAACTTCTTTGGATTAAAATTTCCATGTTTTGAAAACATTTCCGTATTGGAAACGTTTCGGGGCTGTTTCTGCAAATATGAAAAACTAGGAAAGACGTTACTTGGAAACACGTTACTTGGAAACACGTTTCCAACTTGAAAAATATATTTCCTTTTAGTATTTTCCTAAAGAAATGAGACAAATTAAAAATAATTTTATATTTTTCTTAACTAAACAAAATAATTTCTATAATTATACTATTATTTGATAGAATAGATAAAATTTTCCCAGATTTATATATAAAATTTATATTTATATATATTTATATATTTTTAATATTTATTGATATACCCCTATACTTTTAATATTTATACATTTCCGTTTCCTATCATTTTAAGAAATGTGATTTCGCTATATCCGTTTTAACGTTTCCCCGTTTTCCATTTCCATTTCTGTCCTACATAGGTTGTTGGGTGTTAGCTTATTTAATTTTACCAGATGATCTTTTTCTTTTCTTTTTTCTTCTTCAAAATTTTTGCATAATAGAATAGGAATTAGTTTGACTTATGAAGAGGATGGTTTGGCAACTAACCCATCATACATCATCTCATAGATTGGTGATTTGGGCTTATCAAAGGTGAAACAGCACACCTTGGTGTCAGGTGGTGTTCGTGGAACTTTACCCTGGATGGCACCTGAGCTTCTGAGTGGAAAAAGCCACATGGTGACAGAGAAGGTAAAATTTATCAGTAAAATTATTAAATTTGCTACAATTCATTATGATATATGTTATTGTTTTATACCTTGCTATTTCCTGTGTCATAGATTGATGTGTATTCATTTGGGATTGTGATGTGGGAGTTGCTAACTGGAGAAGAACCTTATGCTGGTTTGCACTGTGCCTCCATAATAGGTAAGCACCATGCAATTAGTTTACTGCATCAATATATGATTGCTAACATAATGTTCCATTCCCCATTTTACTTACAAATGGTGTATAAAATACATTGGGAATATATCCACCCTTCTGTTTGCTAAAAAGGCAAGTGTTGTGGAATCATGGAAACTGAGAAAGAGTGGAGAAAAAACCAATGATATAGTAGTTTTGGGAGTTCAAGAAAAAAGAAAGCTGATTTCATTAAATAATAACAAGATCTGCTTTGGAAAACATAGAGGATGCATGAGAGTAACAAATTTATAGCCTAGTGCTGTTCTTGACTATGAAAGTCATTTAATTTGGGAAGTCCAGATAAAATGATTCTGAAGTTGAGATGAGGAATATAATATTATCATCATTTTTTTATGAATGACACAGGAAATTTAGCTCCAAGTTGTTTTTGATTCCATGTCCATGCAAAGTTTGGGCTGTGGATGTGCAGAATCAATGTATTTGTTGCTTCAAACATTCCAAAATTATTTAGAAAAGTAGAAGAAACTTGAGAATTATTTTACGTGAATTAGGATTCTTATGGTTTCCCTTATGTTTAGGTGTGTATGTAATATTTTATTACAGAAAAAAGATGTTATTCCTGCTTGTAGCACAAATTGGTATTGTGCAAAAATTTATATTTGGAGTCTAATTATAGAATGGGCTAGTAATATTAGTAGTCTGTATATACAGGTGTCTCTAGCTTAGAGCCCATCCCTCTTCTTCAAACAAACAAGACACATTCAGATTTAGTAACTTTCTTTTTTTAAGCATTAAAAGCTTTGCAGTCCCAAAACACGCACTGCAAACAGCCTGACATTAAATTTGATATTTTAATCTTATAATACACCTACAAAAGCATAAACATGCACATCTTGCTCTTATGACAGCTTAATCAATAATACATCTTTAGACATCTTGAAAGAACTTGTTTCATGATCTGTGACAGTTATTCAACCTATGTGACAGTTACAGTGTCCTATGCCATTGACACAATCCAGAAAGCCAGTAGAATTTGAGTTTATCATTTGTCTGTGTATACATTGCAGACTGAAGATGTGCTATGGGAATAGTTTGTGCTCGTATAAATTTATAAATACCTTTTGAAATTTGGCCAAGTATACTGTTGGATCCTCATGTTTAACAAATGATTAAATCAACCTAAACTCAACTTCTAAATTTAACTTTGCTTTTCAGTAAAATGCTGTATAATTTAGTGCCTATATGCTTTGAATAACATTTAGTTATAGTCTTATAGAGCTTTGAACGGTTTAAAAATCTGATGAGATAGGTTCTAAAAGGTTGTCTCATTTGAAAGGTAATGGAATAGAAGTTGTTTTGCTTAAAAGGTGACCAACTGAATATGTTTTTAAGCCAGGTATTATTTACTTTTGTTGGAGAATATATACCTCATTGGAAAGGTATAGAGAAATAAAGTAGCTTATAAGTGGTGTAGATTGGACTTTAATACAATCTAATTGGTTTTGTGTTAGTTGGGCACAGGCCCATTTATAAGTCCACATGTGTGTGCTTGGGCAATACTCTTGAGGCCTGTGGATTCTTAACAACTTTGTATTTTAAAAAAAACGAGCATGGGTGCAGGTTTTGCTTGTTTATTTTGTAACTTATCCTTTAAGAGTTTTCTAGGCCTAGGTGAACGTTGCAATTTCAAGTCATTCTGTGAAATATACTGAATTCTCCTTTCCGATGGGCATTAGCTGTTTAGTTGTTTTGGATAAACCTCCTTAATAAATATCTCTTGCTATTTGGCCTGGAAGTTCATCATTAATGAAAATGCATATGATCTGAATTAAATATCAAATGTCTTCTCAAGGAATGTTTGATGTTCTTTTCTTATCCCCTGTTGTAAGCCTTTTACAGTTGTGGTGGTTGTAAGTTTTTGCCTCCATTTCTTTGCGTATGTATTTGTGGCAAGAGTTCTGAAGCCCATTATTTCCTGTATGTTGATGTATGTATAAGTGAATGTCTTTTATGATGTTTTGAAAGAGGTGTCAATTCTACGGGTAGAAGTTACAAAAATTTTCATTCTCAACTTCTCATAAAATTTGGAATGTCATTTCCCTTTGTAGTATATAGATGGTTCATATGTGTGCACATATGCTTATAGACTGGAACTCATCATTATCCAGTTATAAAATGATAAATTAAGTCAACTATTTGTTTTATTATTCCATCTATAGTTCTTAAATGTGTGGTTTTCATTTGCAGGAGGGATTGTCAACAACTCGCTGCGTCCACAAATACCAACTTGGTGCGACCCAGAATGGAAATCATTGATGGAAAGTTGTTGGGCTGCTGAACCAGCAGAGAGGCCATCTTTTTCAGAAATTTCTCGGAAATTGAGGAACATGGCTGCTGCAATTAATGTGAAATAATTCCATTCCAGGAGCAGCTTTTTTCACTTTTGACAGTCTTACTAGCAGAAAAGGTTAAAGAATAAGAATAATAAGGAGAAAACCAAGATTTTTCTGTTTGATGTTGCCAACCCGTTTGAAGCATATATTCAGGCTAATAGAATTATTATGCCTTTGATTCATCTTCTAGAAAGCTTTTACTGTTGCCACAGGATGGGGCTGTTCTTCTTGTAGTGCAACCCCTTGGATTCTACATTGAGTTTAGCCTTGAAGCTACGTGATATATGAAGAGCTATGGGTGCACAGTTGGAATGTAAGTATATTTCTTAGGTATTTCCTTTTCGTCAATGGTGCGGTTATTCACATTGTTGCACAGGCAGGGCATAATCTCTTTTGTCATTTTTTTTATTGGAGTACAGGTCTATTTTCAACATGATCAAAATCGCTTAAGTATTTCTATTTTCCACGGTCTTTCTATGTGGGATCAAGCTCCTTGAGGAAGGATATCTATAAGTCGGCTGGTATAGTTAAGTTGTTCTAAGCTTCACCCTGGAAAGAGATGATGCCTAATGCATTAAAATTTCTGATGAAACCTGGAACCAAATCAGTCTTGAACTTTTGTTTTCCCTTTATTCATTTCTTTTGAATTCTACATCCAATCATGTTTAGAAAAAAGTTTATGCTGTGAAGATGTAAACTGCATATGATTATTTTACTAGGAAGCGCTCAAATTATCCTTGTGACATGTTGGGGCAGTATTGGTAGGATCAAGGCTCATGCCAACAACACGCAAGTAGCTGATGCACACAGCTTATATTTGTTTAATATTAACTCGCTTTTGTTTTGATAATTTATGGGAGATCGTAGTAATATTATGTACTAGCTTATGGACGATATTTTGTACACACTTCATTTGTATAGTTGAAGTACGCAACAAGATTTTGTTGCATGCTATTAATAATATAAATTGCATGATTATTTTGTATAGGAGCTTCCTTTCTCTTCTAATTCAACTATGCTCGCAAGCTTTTTCGTTCGTCATGTCTCTTCCTGATATACTGAAACTCTGAGCTTGGTTATAAGCAATGTCATACTTTGATGACTTATAAGCTGAACTATTATATTAACTGTGCTATTGTGCATGAGAATACGCGAGTCTGCGTTTGGTATAATTTTATATAAATTTTATAAAATTTTATGGGATCTATTTGTAAATATGAGTTTAGTATATTTTGATTTTAATGAAAGCTTTATAAATTTATTTGCAATTTTATTTTAATTTTTCTGAAAATTTATGGAGATGCTTATAAATCATATTCTAATAAAATAGTTAAAATTTTTAAATAAATGTAATAATTTTAAATCTATTTTGTCACAAGACTAAAATGGTCATTTGGTAATTTTTATATTTAGGCAAAGGTTTATTTTTGCCAATAATGTTTACTTACAAAGATGCCCCATTTTAGACTTGATTAAAATGCACCTTTTTTTTTTCACTTTCCCTTTCCCTCGGAGAATTCTCCTCTCCCCTCTTTGTTTTATAATTTACCCTTCTTTTTTCATTTCTTTCTTTCTTTTTAATCCATATTTTTAATTTTTAATTATCTCTCTTTTTATTTATTTTATTTTTTTATTATCAATTATGCTTATTTTTTAAATTTTAAACTTTTTCCTTATTATTTTTATTTTTTGTTTTTGTTTTGGGTATATATGGGCAGTGTGCTTTATTTTAGAAATTATAATTAACATATTTAAATTATAAAATTCATATTAGTTTTAATAAATACTTAAATTTTCAGATATTTAAATTTTTTTGTTTTATAATCCTAGAAAATATTTAGAAATATATATATAATAAAATAGAAATAACGAAAAATATTTTAAGTTTCATGCATTTAAAATTTGTATTCAAGTCATCATGAACAAAATCACTAACGTAGCAATCATAATAAATTTAATCAAAGATAATAAAATATATAATGAAATTATTTACTATTGTTTATGAAGATGAATAAAAGTATAAGAAATGGTTTCATATATGGAAAAGCAACTTAAATATATAAAAATATAAAGAAAATAAACCAAAAGTATTTGAAATTGAATGAAACTGAAATTTAAAATATATTATTGAAAAAAAGCGACATTTAATACATTTCTTACAGTTATAATTTATTATTTTTATTCATAAATAGATATCATGTGATATATAAATAGTTGAAAAAATATAATGAGATTGTTTAGTATTCCTTATGAAGCTTAATAAAAGTGTAAGAAACTAGTAGATTGATCATATAATGATCATATATTGATAAAATACTGAGCATATATAGCTCTGAAAATTAGTAATTGTTCTATTCCTACAAATATAAGTTGTATTAGAAGTCATTATTTAATAATGAGTGTAATTTAAATATTCTATAAGAATGTAAAATATATGTAATATATTTTAAATTGAAAAAAGCATATACAAAATTTCTGATTATTCATATTTTTAGATTGACAAAAAAAAAAAAAAGAGACATTTAGCACATGTCTTACATTTATATTTCATTATTTTTATTCATAAATAAATATCATTTAATATATAAACAATTGAAAAAATATAATGAGATTATTCAATATTCCTTATGAAACTTAATAAAAGTGTACGAAATCAATATATTAATTATATATGGATAATATATTGATTATATACGAATAATATACATTTATTACTTTTGAAAGTATGATTTTAATTATTAAATTCATTGCCTTTAACCAAAAACCATTTGGTTTAATACATTTGAATTTGATGTGTAAATATACGTATATGCTTCTTATTGCAATATATTCATATTAATTCTTTTTCTTTTTAAAAAAAAAAGAAATATACATACAAACATGTAAATGTTCCATCCTCATTTACAAATTATTACGAGTGTTATCTGGTGTGAATTAATATTGGTTATTTTAGTTTGCCACAAGCACATGCAATTAGCAGCTTATGGATTAAGAAAAGTGCCAAAAGAATTTAATAATATGCTTAAGGTGCAAGTGCATGTAAAAATTGAATGACAGAAAAACAAATAATAAAACAACAATCAGTGGTAGCGTTGAAGGGAAAGTGTGTTGTTCCTCTTCTAGGATGCCCTTCTTGAAGGCATTGCCTTGTGATGCTAGTGCCCCTTGCCATGAAGACCTCTGTACTTCTTTCCTGTAGAAGTGAGACTGCGAAGCTCCTTATGTTTGTGGACAAGTTTGTAGGTCCAGTTGATCTTTGGATCATTGCGATTGATAGCATATGGGGAGCACCTAGTTCAATAGTAGATTCAAATAAACTGTAAATAGAAAATAAGAGAGAATAAAAAAAAGATACATAACGGTCTAAAAAGTGAAAAACAAATGAGAAATTAACCAATATCCAATGATTAATTAATAATTAACCTGAAAACGCCATCTCTGAAATTAGGTTTTTGAAACTAAATCGAAAAATAAAATAGAGTGATTTACAAGCACACATCGACAAGAATCCCTAAATTGAAATTAATTAAAATCAAAATAATTGAGATTAGAGAGGATTATTGAGATTCAGAAACAACTAATTTAAATTAGAGAGAGGAAAAGATAAATTGCAATGGAATAACAGATTACGTGATAAATTCAAAACCAAATCAAAGCAGACACACAAAAAATCAAAAAGAAAAAGAAAAAAAATGTGACGGTTAAAGAGATAGAGGTGATGGTGACAGTGATGGTGGCGGAGGTGGAGGAGCCTAGAGAAGGGGAAATTATGGGATTAAGAATGGGTTTACTACAAAGGGATCAACAAAATGGAAGTAGGAGATGTGATGGTGACGGTAACGGTAACGATGGTGGAGGCAGGAAAGAGAGTACTGCCCCCTTTGTTTTCTGCATCTTTCTTTTTTTTTTTTTTTTTTTTACATTGTTTATGTTAAGGGGACATGGGGTAAATTTTTTTGAGTTTTGGGGGCATTTTGGCAAAAAATGGAAGTGGATGCACTTTGGTAAGTGGCGGCTCTTTTTTGGGCATTTATGTAAAGATCCCAAAAAAATTTGGGAAAGTTTCCACAGATAACCCAAACACCAAAAATTATATAAAAAAATATCATGACTTTTAATTCTTTCAAAACTAATTTTCCAAACAAATACTTTTAAAAAATACTTACAAACTTTTCAAAAATACCCATAAAACACACTTCTTATCTTCTCCTTTATTTCCGTGCTCTCTCTCTCTCGCTCTCTCTCTCTCTCTTCATCAAAGCAGTCCTTGAAACAGTGTGAACATTCTGATGATGTCACGTATGTTGCATTGCACTCGCTTTTGGAGTGATTGGAAGATCCGAATTCCAAAACTCAAGTTCGAATTTTTCTTTTTATTATTTAGCATGTTGACAATTCCGATCATTGCTTCGATAAGTACCATTTCCGGATCCAGGATATCTTCTTGGACCAACATTAATGTATTATCGGTTTAGTTTTGATTTATTTTTTATAATTTTTTTAAATGTGGAAATCTTTTGAAGCTTAATACATGACTTTAGTTCAATTACTTTTGTGTGTGTATATATGATTGCGTTGTGTTATTCATGAGTGCTATCATTTGGTGCTGTAAAAAATATAGAGGAATTTGATTGGAAAAGAAAATAATAATGAATTCAATTGAGATTTTTGGCCTTTGATGAGTTGGAAGACCAAACCAATAATATCAAGCAATCTAGAGTTCACTCATGTGCTATTAGATTTTAGTTTTTATCACTTTAATTAAATGTTTAATTTTTATTGGTTTGACCTTCCAACTCATCAAAGGTCAAGATCACTATATAATATCTGTCCACGAAAATGCAGAATGAGGACAATTTAATTATATTTATAGTAATAACTTTAGCAAGTATTTTGGAAATTCAATTATTGTCTTTATCACAATCATTTTATCACTACAATTGTTGCTCTAATTGTGAATTTGGGTTTTTTGTACAAAAAGAAAAATTTATTGGATTAATGAATCAAAGTGGAAGAAAGCTCAAATAGATTTGAGATTTTGGATGGTATCAATCTGAATAAAAGTTGAATTAGAAAGTGAACATACTTTTGGACTATATACACATTGAGTGCAAGCAATGCAAAGAATTAACTTTCTCAGGGTTTTTACCTTGGAAAATTGTTTGATTCATTCATATATACGTATGATTTATCCTTTGTTAGTTCAAAAAAAAAATCCTTATAAAGCTAATCAATACTAAATGAGTTAACATAACTAAGTTTTTTTTCCTTAGCTATTTATTTGGTGTATGTCACAACCCAAACTTAGGAGTCATGATCGGAGTTAGGAAATGGGAATTCTCACGAATTTGGAACCCGTAGTAAGCCTAAAATATAAAAACTTAACAAAACATAAACATAAATATACCTCAGAATTAAAATTTTTTACAACATAAAGAAATCTCCATATCATATCATAATAAAATATGTTCATACAAATATTTAAATACAAAACCTTAGTCAATAACAATGTAAAATACTACAACAAGATATACTATTATTGCAGCGTCTAATAAATACAATGAGTGATAGTTCAAAATTTACATAAGTTAGCCGGTAAGGAAAGGGTCCAACGAAGAGAACTACTATGAGAGGTCTGATGAAAAAAATCCTGAAAAATATTTGAGGGGGGACAGACCTCACTAAGTGAATTATTATTATATATATGCATGCAACCTAAGGATACATACATTCAAGTATCAGTATAATAATATTTATATATTTATTTTTATTTATTTTATACATGCATTTTGTACAGATGTTTGAAATCACATTTTACGACAAACAAATAAATGCAAAAAGATTTTGGGTGGAGGATCGGAGCAAAACCCTAAAATTTTTTATAACCTCAATCACTAAACCTCACTAGCCAACAGACTCACTTAAATCCAAATATATTTCCCTTCCCAAATTTGATAGTGGACTGGCCTCAAGACACTGAGTCAACCGAGCTTTCACAGTCTCATTGCTGATATGACTGGCCTCGAGACATTGAGTCAACCGAGCTCCAGCAGCCACACCACTCTCTATTCACAATCTCAATAATCAACTTAACCATATCTCATATCTCAATAAAAATTTCATAGCCTAGCATCTAGCGTACTGCTGCGCAACAATCCTAGTATAGCTCACTAGGTAGCTCGTTCTATAGCTATCCTCCAAAATAACATTTCATAAATGACATAATGAAAATCATATATTAAATATGAACAACATCCAAATTACACAAATAAATATTCACCTTTATATCTATGCAAACATATATATAATAACATTAACAATTAATATTTAATGCAACATAGCATAATAAAATTCTTATTTATTAAAAATATGGATGCCAATAATATTTTCCACATGCAATGCATACATATAATAATAACTCACAGGTGGAATGTGCTCCTCTATGATGACTCAACTGACCCTATCTTGTAGGCCTCGATTTTTACGCAGCTTTAGAAAAATAATAATCAATTAATTAGAATAAAAATTATAATTTTATATATTCTAGATTTCTAAGGAAAGACTCAATTTAAAACATGACAAAAAATAAAAAAAAAAAGGAAGAAAAAAAGTTTTGAATTGTGAAAAAAAAGTTGAATTGTGGAAAAAAAGTTAAATTGATCAAATTTGAATTCAATTTGGCCTAAAACCATTCCAATTTGTTTTTTTGATTCTAAATTCAATACCTTTTCCTTATTGCAATTTTGAATATTCTACTCTTCTTCTTAAGTTACATTTGGGGTAGTTTAAGCACTTATTCTAAATTATCTTATTTTCATTTTGTTTGGATATTGTCTTTATTTATTGCATTTTCTTTAGCTTTTATAGTTAAATTTGAGTTAAATTTTGCTTTTTTTGTTTTGTATTGAGCTTAATTTGATAATTAGTAACTTAAGTTCCATAAGAATTATAAGAAAGGAATTTGAGAGGTGAAAGGCAAGTGGTGAGCTTATAAGAGGGTAAAAGCCTAATTAAGTGAAATACGAGCATTGAGTGACATTCTTTGAGTGTAAACATGTGAGGGAGTGTTACTTGTGAGTTTTTGTTTCTGTTGTTTCTTTATTTATAACATGGCAGATCTAAAAAAGGCTAAGATAGATCCCGAATTGAAGCTATTTATGAAGGCAATGTAAGAACAAATCAATCAATTGTTAAACAACCATAAAAAGGTTCAACATCAAATAGGGAGGTTATAGCAAAGACAAGCTATAACCACCATTAATAACACCAACAATATGACTCAAATCACACCTAGAAGAGTTTGTAGAAGGAGATGACATGAGGATGATGATGAGTTTGTTAATGAGAGAATTAAAGGGCATAATAGGCAAGATAACAACCTTAGGAGTGTAAAGATGAAGATACTTAATTTCCATGGCATAAGTGATCCCTAAGCATATCTAACATGGGAAAAGAAGGTAGATTTTGTGTTTGATTGCCACAACTACTACGATGAAAAGAAAGTCAAGCTTACAACTAGCACATTCATAGGCTATGCACTAGCTTAGTGGAATCCACTAGTGGTCTCAAGGAGGCATTTTGGAGACGAACCTATCTCTATATGGCAAGAGATGAAGACTATCATGCGAAAGAGGTTTGTGCTAAATCATTATTATAAGGATTTGCAAAATCACTTTCAAGGGTAAAAACAAAGTTCAAGGAGTGTTGAAGTCATTCAAGTGGTTGAGAGACATGATGAAAGAAAAGAAAAGAGGGAGTTGGGTGTTAAAACTGAGTTGAGTGAGTTAAATGATGAAAAAGGGTTGAGTGAGCCTAGTGAGAAATATGAAGAGCAATTATGCATTAAAGTAGATGATCAGGTTATTAAGGAGGATGACAACATTTATGTCTTGGTTAATGAAGAAAGTGTGAACAATGATTTTGAAGAGAAAATAGTTGATGAAGAAATTATCGAGGTGTTAGAGCAAAATAATGTTAAAAGCCTTGATGAAATATTGCAAGAAGTTGAAGATCATGGAAAGTGTGTGCATCCTAACAGAGAAATTGATGAGAAATTAAAATTTTTTGAAAGAGATATTAAGGCTAAAAAGGAGTGTTCATAAATTTTTGAGCAAGCTAGTGAACTTGTAGAAGGATTAACTAGTCAAGGAGTTGTTAAGAATACATACTGTGATCACGAAGAGTATATGGACCATGAAGAGGGAAATCTGGAAGTTTGTGCATAAAAGAGGAAACTAGAGATTGAGAGCATTATGATGGATAAGCAGATGGTTATTCATCATAATGATACTAACAATTCTAATTTTTCTTTTTCTAGTGTTTTGAAAGTTGTTTTGTAGACCTTGAAGCCATATAAAGATCCAATTGATGATGTTATTGAAATGAAACACAAGGTTAACAATCCTTTTGAAGATTTCATTCCTTGCATGAAGCATAAGAAAGAGCTGCAACATGTTATTTCTTTCAAGGGAATCTATGGAGTCTTTATTCATAGCAAGAAGAACTTAAAGTATTCATGTTTCAAATTTAGAAGGAAGCAATAAATATTCAATTCTTACATGTTCATGAATACAAGTTCTTTGTTCTAAGTGTGCAATCAAGTTCAAGTTGTTGTATGGATTATTACTTCAAAGGAGAGGATTTCAATCAAGGAGTTTATGTTTGACCCTAGAGGATAAATGAATTTATAAACTTTAGAAGATGGGTATGATTTGAAGATGAATCATCTTTAAGAGGGAGGGAATGATATGATCCTCAAAAGGGTTGATTTGTGAAGTCTACACATCAATATAGTCAAGTATAATGCTTGGACAAATTTTTAGGTTATTTTCTATTTTAGAGTCAATAAGGAAGATTCTAGAAGATGTGAGAAGATTCAAAGATATTCCAAGTCAAAGTCAAGAAGTCAAAGTCAAATTCAAAGTCAACAAGTCAAAGTCAATGGTCAACATCCTACTTGACATGTGACATGGCATGCTTTAAAGCTTAGTTATCGTTAGTTATTTGTTTAGTTGTCGTGAGTTGTCAATTTGACTTTTCAATGCTTAGTTGTCATGAGTTGTCAATTTAACTTTTCAAATCTTTGTTGTTATATTTTTGAAGGGATCCTATTTAATAAAGGATTTTCCTTTATAGATATCTTTAGGAATAAGTAAGAAAACCTATTCCTTCAAGGATTAGGATGTTTACAAGCTTATATAAAGGCCATAGCATTATAGAACAAATTGAATGAGTTTTATCAATTAATTTTGAATTCTTGAGAGGTTAAAGTCCTTTTCTTTTGTTATTAAAATAACTTTAGTGAATTTATCAAGTGAAGGCTTGGTACATTTAAACTTAGTTTAGTTTAGACTTAAAATTAACTTTGTTAATCTTAGGATTATATTGAACAACCTTTAATTCTTAAGGCTTGGTACATTCAAACTTAGTTTAATTTAGACTTAAAATTAACTTTGTTAATCTTAGGTTTATATTGAACAACCTTTAATTCTTTATAATTAAGGTTCTTAAGTACAAGTTATTTAAGGGTCTTATTGGGAATTAGAGTTTTCCTTTGCTTGATATATGAACAATCCTTGGAAAGATTATCAAGATTGAATATGGTTTGGTATAAGTTAACCACACTTGTATCATTTGGTATTAAAGCTTTGGCTCATTAATCAAGTATGTATCTTTACTTTTCTTTGTCGTTTGAATTTAATCCAAAAAAAAAAACCATTTTTTTCATTCATTTTTTTGTCTTGTTTGATATCAATTTGTTTTCTTTGTGATAATTATGATCAAATTCATTTTTCTTCATTATCTTGAGTCAACTTCATTCTTTTCTTCATATTTCAACCTATTTTAGTCTTTAAACAAAAAAAATCAATTTTTTTTTAAATTTTTGTTGTTTTGCATCTTAAGAGTCTTGTATGTCTCAAATAGATATCAATTTGAGTTTGTTCTTAATTTGGTCATTTTGCTTATGTTATATAAAAAAACTTTGAATTGTGAAAAAAAGTTGAATTGATCAAATTTGAATTCAATTTGGCCTAAAACCATTCCAATTTGTTGTTTTGATTGTAAATTCAATACCTTTGCTTTACTTCAATTCTGAATATTCTACTCTTCTTCTTAAGTTATGTTTGGGGTAGTTTAAGCACTTATTCCAAATTTTTTATTTTCATTTTGTTTGGATATTTTCTTCGGCTCTTATAGTTAAATTTGAGTTAAATTTTTCTTTGTTTGTTTTGTATTGAGCTTAATTTGATAATTAGTAACTTAAGTTCCATAAGAACTATAAGAAAGGAATTTAAGAGGTGAAAGGCAAGTGGTGAGCTCATAAGAGGGTAAAAGCCTAATTGAGTAAAACACGAGCTTTGAGTGACATTCTTTGAGTGTAAACATATAAGGGAGTGTTACTTATGAGTTTTTGTTTTCTTTTGTTTCTTTGTTTATAACATGGAAAATCTAAAGGAGGCTGAGATAGATCCCGAATTGAAACTCTTTATGAAGGCAATGCAAGAACAAATGAGTCAATTGTTAAACAACCATCAAAAGGTTTAAGAGCAAATAGGGAGGTTAGAGCAAAGGCAAGTTACAACCATCGCCAATAACACCAACAATAAGACTCAAATCACACTTAAAAAAGTTTGTAGAGGGAGATTGCATAAGGATGATGATGAGTTTGTTAATGATAGCATTCAAGGGTTTAATAGGCAAGATAATAACCTTAGGAGCGTAAAGATGAAGATACCTAATTTCCATGAAATAAGCAATCTCGAAGCATATCTAGCATGGGAAAAGAAGGTAGATTTTGTGTTTAATTGCCAAAACTACTATAAGGAAAAGAAAGTCAAGCTTACAACCAACGCATTCATGGGCTATGCACTAGCTTATGGAATCGACTAGTGGTCTCAAGGAGGCATTATAGAGAAAAACCTATCTCTACATGGAAAGAGATGAAGACTATCATGCGAAAGAGGTTTTTGCCAAATCATTATTATAAGGATTTGCAAAATCACTTTCAAGGGAAAAAAAAGAGTTCAAGGAATGTTGAAGTCATTCAAGTGGTTGAGAGACATGATGAAATAAAAGAAAAGAGGGAGTTGGGTGTTAAAACTGAGTTGAGTGAGTTAAGTGATGAAAAGGGGTTGAGTGAGCATGGTGAGAAATATGAAGATCAATTATGCATTAAAGTAGATGATCAAGTTATTAAGGTGGATGACAACATTCATGTCTTGGTTAATGAAGAAAGTGTGAACAATGATTTTGAAGAGAAAATAGTTAATGAAGAAATTATCGAGGTGTTGGAGCAAAATAATGCTAAAAGCATTGATGAAATATTGCAAGAAGTTGAAGATCATGGAAAGTGTGTGCATCTTAACAAAGAAATTGATGAGAAATTAAAAATTTTTGAAAGAGATATTAAGGCTAAAAAGGAGTGTTCATAAATTTTTGAGCAAGCTAGTGAAATTGTAGAAGGTTTAACTAGTCAAGGAGTTGTCAAGAATGCATAATGTGATCACGAAGAGTACATGGACCATGAGGAGGGAAATTGATATAATGCAATTATACATAGTTATTTAGGCTAGTTAAGGTCTATTTTCATCATTTCATCATGATTTATGTGTTTTTTTAGTTATTGAATTAATTTTTTTTACTTATTTCATCATTAGGACTCATTATGTAAGTTTTATGCACGATGTAAGGCTTAAATATGCTTTAGAAGACACTTGGAATTGATTGGAACAAGTTAGGATGTAAAAGGAGTTAAGCTTGGATCATAAGGAAGGGTGAAAAGTTGTCACCTTATGTATGAGTCGTCATCAAGAGTCTTTGTGGCAAGTCATCACACTCATTTCTTGCCAAAGGGTTGCAACTTTTCCCAATTTGAGCAGTTTTCGTATTTTAGCCATAACTCTGTTTACAGTTATCCAAATTAGGTGATTTAAGTTACTATAGAAAGAAAATAGAATGTTATACAACTTTAATGAAGGAACTTTATGGAGATAAAGTAATCTAGATGGAAAAAAAATGCCCTTGAATTTATAGATTTTGCAAAGGGGGTAACCTTTGATGTCAAGTGGTGCCTTTCCAAGTTCAATCCTATTCTAGTCACTTCCAACAGCTTCCAAGTCCTATATATGCATCATTTATGGACTGAAAAAAAAGAGAGGATGGATGAAAATAGGACAACAAGAAGAAGATTAGAGAGAGACATATGAATCAATAGAGTGTTTTATAAATATACTACTATCTTTTAGTTTTAAGAGTCATTGTAAAAACACCTGAAGGAGACAAAGCCAAGTGCAAGAGAAGATCATCCTAAGTATCAAGGATCATTTAAAAGACATAGAAGGGAGTTTTACTTATTCAATTCTTTATCTTTGTATCTTTCTTTCTATGTTGAATTTGGTCTTCTTTTGTTGCTTCTTAATCATGTATCTAGGCTAAGTCTTTTGTATGGGAATTATAATGATGAATTAAATAAGAACTATATTTTAATCTTATATCTTTCATGGTTTAATTTCAATTAGTGCTTATTTTTATTGTGTATGCTTGATCACCATATGTAACCTATCAATCAAATTATCACTAACGAGAGTTGGGGTAATTTGGTGGAAAGTGATTGAGATTACTTAAGATTGTAATTTTTCTAGGAATCATAAAGGGAATTCATCTTAAAGGAGACATAATTAGTATAATATGCTTTATGGTTTTCTCTTATCTCTGCAATACAATGAGAGTGCTTGTAGACTTTAAGAGGAAATACCTTTAATCGATAACAAGAGTTGCTTTTAAAGTCTATAGACTAATTTCCAATCAATATATTTTATGATAACTATGTTTAAAGTTCTTTTTTGATTCTGAATTGTGATTCTCCCATAAATATATATATATATTATTTGTCTTATTATTTTAGTAATTAGTTAGTGTTTATATTTCTTTATTTGTTTTAGTCATTATTACTATTATTCAGGTTTTATTTTACCTATCCATCTAAGTATCTATCCAGTTAATATAAGATTTACCCTAATTCTCGAGTGTTCGACACCCTATTTGCTCTATACTAAGTCCTAGAGACTAAGGTATACAATTCCACCCGCTTCAGAATTTGGCGCCGTTGTCGAGGAACTTGGATATAATTTTTATTAACTTAGGATAGAGAAAAGTTATTTTAGGCCTTGTTTTTGTTTTTGTTTTATTTCTTATTTTGTTTTTATATTTTTCATTTTTTTATGTATTTTATTTTATTTTTTGTTATTTGTTAAGTTTAATTTGTTCAATTGTGAATTTATATTTTTTATGCTTACTAGAAGTACTAGTGATAATAATTTAAACTTTGATCCTAAAATTGATTTAATTTTACGTGTTTTACGTAGGGAACAAAGGCAAAGAAGAGATAATCAATCGAATTTGAATAATATGGCTCAATCGGAAAGGAGAACGTTAGGCAATCTTGCAATGCTCGACATCTCAGGTAATCTTGGAGGGATTGTGGCTCCAGCTATTACTAATAACAATTTTGAGATCAAGCCAAGTATCATCCAAATGGTGTAGAACAATCAGTTTGGAGGTTTACAGGGAGAAGATCCCTATGCCCACATATTAACTTTCCTTGATGTGTGTGCAACTTTCAAGATTAATGATGTAACAGATGACACAATCAGGCTCAGACTCTTTCCATTTTTGGTTAGGGATACAACACAACTTTGGCTTGCTAGTTTTCCAAATGACAATGTGGGACCAATTGAAGCAAGCATTTTTGCACAAATATTTTCCATGACATAAGATGGCTAAGTTTCGCAATGAGATCACTACTTTCAAGAAAAATGGAAGTGAGACAATCTATTCAGTATAGGGGAGATTTAAGGAACTCCAAAGGCAATGTCCACATCATGGCTTGCTAGAATGGATTATTTCTTAAATTTTCTATAATGGGTTGATAGATGAAAATAGAAACATTATGAATGCAGTAGCCGGTGGAAATGGATGGATAAAATGGCTAGAGAAGCTGTTGCTTTGCTTGAAGAACTTGCATCTCAAGGATACATGGGTCATGAAACAACTATGGCAAAAGTAAGGGGATTTTTGGAGCTTAACACAATTAAAATGCTGAATGCAAAGGTGAATGCTCTCATAAATCTGGTAAGTAGAAATCAAATTAATTCTTTAGAAAGTACTAATGTTGTTTATGAGTCTTGTGGAGGACCTTATTCATATTCTCAATGTACTTTAAGTACAAATAAGGATGTGAACTATGTGCAAGGTGGTTTTAACCAATGAATGGGGCTGAATTCCAACACCTATAACCCTCAGTGGAGGAACCATCCCGGTTTCTCCTGGTCAAACCCATCCTCTCAATTAAACCCTCAATATAACCCAAACACCAAACCTTAAAACCCACCAGGATTTTCCATGAAACAATAAACCTTTAATCCTACCCATCCTAAACCTACTCTTGAAAATCTCATGGAGTAATTTATCAACCAACAAATGTCCATAAACAAACAAAATGAGGAGAAATTTAAGCAGCTAAACTCTAAGCTTGAGCAGCATGCTACTCATAAACACATCCTTGAAACCCAAATTGCCCAACAAGCCTCTTCATCAAATACTAAACCTTTGGGAAAGCTTCCTAGCCAACCGAAGTATGTACAAAAAGAGTCTTGTTAAGCAATTACCTTGTGCAGTGGTAAGGAGGTTGAAAAGGATCTCAATAAGAAAAAGAGAGTGGTTGATGATGATGGGGTAGAGATTGAGGAAGTGGATGTTAGAAGTAAAGATAATGATGAGTGTGTGAAGAAAGATAATAAGGAAGATGCCATACCATCAAAGAATAATGAACTAAGGGTAGATGTTAAAACCCTTCCTTTTCCTCAAATGTTCATAAGGCGTAACTTAAATAAGTAGTTTGGAAAATTCCTCACTAATCTCAAGGAAATCACTGTCATCGTACCATTTGTGGATGCTATTAGAGACATGCCATCTTGGGGTAAATTTTTGAAGGATATTATTAGCCATAAGAGCAAGCTTAAAGATTATGGCTTAGTATCTTTTGTCGAAGAATCCAAGGCTATGTACTCCAAGTCTCCACCAAAGCTTAAGGATCTAGGTTCATTTATATTTCCTTATACAATTGGAGGTACGCATTTTGATAAATCTTTATGTAATATTGGTGCTAGTGTTAGCCTTATGCCTTACTCTATTTACAAAAGGCTCAATTTGGATGAGCTTAAGCCTACCAATATATGTCTTTCCATGGCAGACAAATATGTCACATATCCACTTAGCATTCTAAAAAATATGCCAACAAAAGTGGGGAGGTTTATAATACCAGTTGACTTTGTTGTGTTGGAAATGGAGGAAGATCTTGAGATTCTAATTTTTTTTAGAAGACCATTTTTTTTGTCAGCATGAGTAATTATTGATATGAAGAAGGGAAAGATCACATTAAAGGTGGATAATGAATGTATGGAATTTGATGTACTGAAAATCATTAAGTCAACACTTGTAGAAGTGGCAAGTAGAATTGATTCTATTGATGTTATTGATGAATGCATTGAAGAAGTAATTCATGAGTGTGTAAGGAATGATTCTATGGAGCCATTCAGAATGCAAGAAGCTAATGAACAAATTTTGGAGGTAACTCTATATCAAATTTCCCATAGGACATCAAGATTTGAACTTTTAAGTAGAGAGGATGATCCAAAGGATACTACATCAAGTGAAGAAGTCAAGATGGAGCTCAAGCCCCTACCGTCAAATATAAGATGTGCATTTCTTGACTCTAACCTTAAATTTCCTTTTATTGTTAATTCATCTTTGATTAGTGATAATATTGATGCCTTATATGATGAATTGCTTAATCATAAAAATGCCATTGGGTATTCTATAAATGATTTGAAGGGTATTGGTACTAATGTATGTATGCATAGGATACTTTTAGAGGAACATGCTAGCCTTCTATTGAAGGTCAAAGGCAGTTAAACCCCACTCTTAAGGAAGTGGTGAGAAAAGTGGTAACTATGTTGCTTGATAATGGAATCATATATTCCATTAGTGATAGTAAGTGGGTAAGCCCCATTTAGGTTGTACCAAAGAAGGGAGGCTTAACCGTTGTTAGGAATGAATCCAATGATCTCATACCTACTAGAACTATCATGGGATGACGTATGTGTATTGACTATAAGAAATTGAATAAAGCAACTAGGAAGGACCATTTCCCATTGCCTTTTATTGACCAAGTCCTTGAGAGACTAGCCAAATTTTCTTATTTTTATTATTTGGATGGATTAAGTGGTTTTTACCAAATTCCTATTCATCATGAGGATCAATCTAAATCCACCTTTACATGTCCATATGGTACTTTTGCTTGTAGACGTATGCCTTTTGGTTTACGTAATGCACCTGAAACTTTCCAAAGATGCATGTTTTCAATATTTAGTGATTTGCTTAATGATTGTGTAGAAGTTTTTATGGACGACTTCGATGTTTACGGTATTGATTTTTCTGATTGTCTAAACAATCTATCTAAAGTTCTTGACAAGTGTATTGAGCATGGATTGGTCTTGAATTGGGAAAAATGTCACTTTATGGTATAAGAGGGAATTGTTCGTAGTCATTCAGTTTCTAAGAGAGGCATTGAAGTTAATAAAGCAAATATCAAAGTCATTAAAAATTTGCCACCTCTGAAGAGTGTTAAAGATATAAGAAGCTTCCTTGGACATGTAGGTTTCTATCGAAGATTTATCAAAGACTTCTCTAAGACAGTAAAGCCATTGTTTAGGTTACTTCCTAAACATTATTTAGGTTACTTCCTAAAGATGCTATTTTTGAGTTTAATGCTATGTGCCTTGATGCATTTGCAACTTTGAAAAGAGCTCTTGTTTCTGCACCAGTTTTACAACCACCTAATTGAGAGCAACCATGTGAAATAATGTGTGATGCTAGTAACTTTGCGGTGGGGGCTATACTAGGTCAGAGAAAGGAAGGCAAGCCTTATGTGATTTACTATGCTAGAAAACTACTTGATGATGCTCAGATCAACTACACCACAATAGAAAAGGAGTTGCTTGCTATTGTTTATGCATTTGACAAGTTTAAAGCATATATTGTAGGGAAAAAGGTGATTGTTTATTTAGATCATGTTGCTCTTAAGTATCTTCTAAGAAAGAAGGATGCAAAACCTAGACTCTTACGGTGGATTTTGATACTTCAAGAGTTTGATTAGGAAGTGAGAGATAAGAAGGGAAGTGAGAACTTTATTGTGAACCACCTATCAATGATTGATTAGGATGGACTCAAGAGGAATGATGATGGTGTGCCAATTAATGACATATTCCATGATGAACACTTACTAAGTGTGGTATTAAAGGAACTTCCATGGTATGTGGATATTGCAAATTATCTTGTCAGTGGTGTTTTTCCTTATGAGTTGGATTATTTACAAAGAAAGAAATTTCTGCATGATATTAAATTCTATTATTGGGAGGAGCCTATGCTTTACAAGAGATGTCCTGATGGTTTAATTCGAAGATACATTCCTCAAGATGAAGCTCAAGATGTTTTGAGACATTGCCATTCCTCGGATGTTGAAGGACACTTTAGTGCAACAAAAACGACATCTAAGGTACTACAGTCTGGTTTTTGGTGGCCAACTTTATTTAAAGATGCTAGAGAGTTTGTTATTACATGTGATAGATGTCAAAGAATAGGTAATATTACTAGGAAACATGAGATGCCTTTAAAAGGAATCCTTGAAGTTGAACTTTTTGATGTTTGGGGTATAAATTTCATGGGTCTGTTTCTTAGTTCTTTAGGCTACAAGTATATTATGGTCATGGTGGATTATATTTCAAAATGGGTGAAAGCATTGCTAACTATTATTAATGATGCTAAAATGGTCAAGAAGATGCTTAAGAGAACTAATTTTCCTAGGTTTGGTACTCCTAGGGCATTGATCAGTGATGGAGGTTCCCATTTTTGTAATCATGTGATTGAGGCTCTCTTAAAGAAGTATAGAGTAACACACAAGGTTACTACTCCATATCACCCACAAATAAGTGGGTAGTTTGAGATTAGTAATTAAGTGGATCCTAGAGAAAATAGTGTCTTCTTCACGGAAGGATTGAGAATTAAAGCTTGATGATGCTTTATGGGCGTGTAGGACAGCCTTTAAAACCCCAATTAGCCTTACTCCTTACTAATTAGTTTATGGGAAGTCATGTCATCTCCCTGTTGAATTAGAGCATAAGGCATATTGGGCAATAAGGGCTTTGAATTTTGATTTGAAGAAGGCTGGTAGGAAGAGGTTACTTCAGCTTAACGAATTAGATGAGTTAAGAATGAATGCTTACGAGAATGCAAAGTTATATAAAGATCATACTAAGCTATGGCACGATAAGCATTTATCTAAAAAGGAGTTGCATAAAGGTAAGCTTGTTCTCCTTTTTAATTCAAGACTCAGATTATTTTTGGGAAAGTTGAAGTCACGATGGACGGGTCCGTTTAAAGTTGTCAAAGTTTATCCTCATGTAGCAGTTGATCTTGCTAATGCAAAGGGGAAATTTTTTAAAGTAAATGGACATCATCTCAAGCCCTACTTGATCAGTGATACAATTGATCTGAGTTGCTCTATCTCTCTATCTACACCCTAAGTGAAGTATGGTAAGGTCAAGCTATAGACTTTCAAATTTTAGCAAGGTATGATTCATAATTTTTTCTTTTATTTCATGATAATTACTTCCACTAATTCATCACTATTTCTTTAATTAGTATGTTTATTATTAGTATACATTTAGTTTATGATTAGTTTTCTATTCTATTTTTATACATTTTTACATATATTCATTGCATTGTTAATTATGTCTAGTTAGGCACCATAATAGCACACAATAGCACACACTGTCATGACTCATCACTCATTGACAAGTCATAACAAAGACATAAGGTGATGAGTCATCATGCATTGACAACTCGTAACAGCACCTATTAGTGACGAGTTGTCACACATGTACGACTCGCCACAGAGAGTTAAAGTGATGAGTCATTACCATATTAACGACTCGTACACCTATATACATCCTGCTTATAAATGAATTCTTTTATATTTTTAATTATCATAGCTTAATTTCATTATTTTTATATATATTACATATCCTATTTGTGTTAGTATAAGGTATGCCCTAATAGCATTCTTGTAATTATTTAGACATTGTATATAATCCCTGTGGCAATAAATATTCTTGTAAATAAATATGTTATTTTTTTAGTATTTTTCCTTTAGTATTATGTTGAATAAATTTATTATCAAAGAGTTGATAATATGAGTTACAAATTTATTCAGTACATTTACTATAAATTGTTCGTAGTCGACTTTAACTCATTTATTTAAAATCCATGAAGATTAGACTAGCTTAGGGATTATATGATTTATTGAATGCATTATTTACTTGTATATTTCATGACTAGTTTTCCTTGGATTTTATTGTTTTGGGTTTATATGAAATTGCATGTAAATAGAGGATAAGATAGTAGTTCATAAAGTAATTCTAAATGAACACAAGACTGAAAGAAGTTGGTATTCCGTATCTAGAATCTCCTGGTTGTGGTGCTGGCTTTCTTTTAGGGAATTAAGTACCACCTTTTCAATTTGTCCCAGTTATTACCCTAGGTGGTGACTCCTCATCTCCACGCCATGTCTTTATGACAGTGGTTAGTGTGTTTTTTAGAGCCCTGAGCTCAAACAGTGACGCAGTTGCTAAAATCTTGGACGCGCGCTAAACCCTGCCATCTACAGTGGTGACTCCACTAGGGATAAGAGATACTGATTCTACCTATGTTCTTTAGAATTATTTTATTAATTATTCTTTTATTCTTGCATTCATTCTGCATGTCCCTACTAAACCGATGGCGTTGGTTTATGACTCCATGATTCCACTAGCTTTATGGGGTTGTAGATTGACTAACCATCACACTTAGCCTTAACTCGGTCCAAGAGAGATTACCAGGCTTATCTGACCAGAGCCTGTAACCCAAGTCCTTAAGGGGGGTAGTCTTCTCTCGAGTTTTCAAAGGATGTCGGGCCCCTCTGACCTTGGCCTATAACTCAAAGTCCGTAAAGGAGGGCATCTTACTAAGGGAACCTTGACCTTGTTACCGGACCCTAACCATATATAATGGCTTAGTTATTTCCCTTAGGATTTACCCAAATTTCTTGTGAATGTTGTCATGAGGTATTTCTATCTGTAAAGGCCCAAGCCCATACTTTAGAAGTCTGTTAAGGTTAATAAAGATTGGGCTAATCTTTTACACCTAGAAATGTTGTTTCTATGCTTCTATTTTGCTTTTAGAGATTTGGCATGTGCATCGGTCCCTAATATCCCTTGTTGATATTAAGTCCAAGATCAAAAATCCTATGAAAAGAGACTCACCATTGAATATGTGTGCGGGAGAAATAAGGTTAGAAGGATGTATGTATACCTAACTTGTTACTTGCTACATACTGCATAGCACGTGCATCATGCATACATGCATCTCATGCATCATACTAACCATTTGTCTTGCAGCCATCATAGATTTGTCCGAGTCTTCCTGTGTTTGGAGTCAAAAAGGTGGCAGCCTGGTGAGAACTGATTCAAGCCCCCAACCGATCGAGAAAAAGATCCTTAGCAGACTGGAAAAGAGCCCCATTAATCTAGCTACGTAACTTGAATGAACAGAAAGAATGGAACAACAAGAGGGAGGAAACTAGACCCTAGAAGATGTCAATGGAGCACTGATGGATGATATGAGAGAAATGATGAAGATGAGTTAAGACAAGCTCTAGCGGGACTGATGCCACCACCTGCTGCTGCTGCACCACCCATCGCGGCCAACCCACCTATCATGGGTCCACTACCTGTTGACAATGACATGAAACTCGAGGATGTTAAGAGTTATATGGTTGAAAAAGAAAAAAAGGAATCACTTGAGCAAGTTCAAGAGTTGGAATCCAGATAGATGAAGGCATTAACTCAGAAGATGTCTAAGATGGAAGAGTTGATGAGGGGACAAGGCCTAGGATGCCCTTTTGACTTTGATGATATGATGCAATTTGAGGAAGACATGCTACCTGACAAATTCAAAATGCCACAGTTGTAGAAGTTCGATGGTACTGGGGACCCAAGGGTTCATCTCAATTAATACACAATTACTATGAGTACCACTAAGGCTCCTTTGGCCGTGGTTACTAAGCTGTTTGTGCTATCCTTGGAAGGTATGGCCGTTAACCGGTATCATGGGTTAGAGAAGTCTATCTGAGTAGATTGAAGGGAGTTGTGCACTTCTTTTCTAAAGCAATATGACTATAATACTAGGCTTGAGGTGTCTATAAGAGATCTGGAACTGACCAAACAAAAGCCCAACGAATCATTTTCAGATTTTCTGACTAGGTTCATAAATAAGGCGGGAATGATGAAGAACAAATTGGCAGAGAAGGACCAGGTTAGAATGATAGTCTGAAATGTGTCACCTAACCTAGTGGAGAGGTTGCAAATGATGAACCCCAAGACGTTCGTGGACCTTTATGATGATGGGTTACAGTCTGAAGAGATTGAAAATGAGAAAAGAAGGCCACTAAGAACACTGGAGTGAGAAATTACCCAACTGGGGGCATGCAGCAAGGAAATACCAACCGAGTCATAGGAGTTCATGCCATCCAACAACCTAGGAGATTCTCAAATTTTAACCAACCCTTATCCAAAGTCCTAGACCATCTCATTCAAAAAGGCCTCATTAGACCCTTAACCCCTTCTAGACCACCAAACCCAAACCTCCCTGATTTTGATCAACATAGTTATTGCAAATTTCATCAAGTTGTTGGTCACTTTACTGACTCTTGCATGCGTCTTAAACACGAAATCCAAAACCTCATAGACTCTGGAAAGATCATAAACCCTGAAAAATCAAGCCCAAACCCAAACACTCGAAATAATCCTTTCCCAAATTTTTGAAACGTACCACCCCCAACCACTATGATGATCAACTCAGGAGTGAGCAAAGAAGAAGTGCTAAACTCTTTTGAGGATCTAAGTCTTAAAACTACTAAGAAATCTCCTAATACTCCTAAAAGTGTGGAACTGGCCGAAGACTTACTGGGACAGCCCTCAGGCAAGTTTGATTATAAGGTGTTTTACTCCAAACCACTTTCTTTTGACATATCTATTGATACAATCGAGCCTACAGGATGGGGTGAGGAGTTCGATGATGAAAATTTACTGGTCAAGAAGGAAAAATGCATGGTCGAGGTATAGAAAGAAGGGAGGAAAGATCGGACTATAGAGATGATTGATATCTGGTGTAATTCGGATGAGGAAGGCATTGAAGGGTATGATGTATGGGTAGATAATCCTGAAGTCAGTCATGTTACTAGAAGCAGGAAAGGTTATAAGCCAGCAGAGAAAGCCATAGAGAGGGAAGAAGCTACTGAAGGAGAAGACTCAAATGAACATGGTGATGACTTGATTCTCGAACAGCTTAGGAAAGCGAAGGCCAACGTAAGTATTTGGGAGCTCTTGATGCATTCGAGCAGCCACAGAAGAGCCCTAGTTAAGTCCTTGACTAACATAAACATTGAGACTACATCAACTTCTGAAACAATGGTGGCCAAGGTTACTGAGAAAAAGCATGGGGTACTTTCTCGGATGAGGATTTACCTGTAGAAGGAAGGAACCATAATAAAGCACTATTCATCCCAACTGAAGTAAGAGGGAAGAGGACTAATTATGTGATGGTGGATGATGGGTCTGCAATTAATGTTTGTCCACTATAGATCCTACCCAATTTAGGTGTGAAGGTGGAGGATTTGGCAAAATCGAACCTTGTAATAAGGGCTTATGATGACAGCATAAGTGGTGTAGAAGGAACCTTTGTGGCTTTCGTGAAGACTGGACCTATAGAGGTAATGGTTGAATTCATTGTTCTAGATATTCCTATCACTTATGCCCTTCTTCTGGGTAGACCTTGGTATCATGTCTTGGGAGGAGTGCCTTCGATTGTGCATCAAAAGGTGAAATTCTTACTTGATAGGGAAGCGGTGACTCTAGATGCTAGTATGGGAAAAATGGTGTCTACAATTATTGATAGTCAGAAATAGGTAATCACTCCCCCAGGTTATCAAGTGGCCATGATTTCAGAGGGAGTCGCAATGGATCCAAGGGTTATGAACATGATTAAGAAGATAAATTACCGACCAAGGCAAGGACTAGGGAAAAATGAGCAAGGAATCCCAAAACTACCAGATTTCAAAACCTAGAATGACACAAGAGGATTGGGCTATACTAGAGCTGAGTTTAGTAGCAAAGGGACAAGAAGAAGGTTTTTCAATGAAAACGGCCTAGGGAGTGTGGGACCCCTGAAAGGTAACTTTATCAAGCAAGGAAAGGAGAAGTTTTACCAAGGTGAAAAGGAGCCTGTCCAAGTAGCTAGTGTGGATATTCCTGGATTTGAAATTTTTAAAGAATAGATAGTTGAAAAGCTAGTGCAAGACAACAAGGACAAGGTGATGAAGATAGTTGCTGAAAAGATGAAAACCGAAGACATCGAAGAACTGCTTTGTCTGCCACCCAACAAAGAACCATCATAAGAATTAGCTAGTATCATTAATAATAGTTTTACTGATGTTTTTTTATGAAGAAACTGATGTAATAACATCCAGTTTGTTTGGGGATGAAAAATTTATGGTTAATGATATAAATTCTAGTTTGGCTTACTTATGTGATGTTGATTCTGATGGTTTTGTGCATTTTAATAATGATCATTCATGCATGTTTGAAATTAATTCTATTCAATTAGATTCATTAAACATAGGCATAAATGAACAACCAAAACACATTTCTATATCACATGACTTAACTCCTAAAGAGAGGGAAAAATTTGAGAGAATATTAATAAAAAGAAAGGTAGTATTTGCTTGGTCCTATGAGGATATACCAGGGTTAAATAGAGGAATTACGGAGCATCACATTCCAACATATCCTGAAGCTAAACCTGTTAAGCAGAAACTTCATAGGTTAAGGCCCGAATGGATAGAAAAGATAAGGGAAGAAGTCACTAAGCAAATCCAGGCTGGTTTTCTAGAAGTTATGGAATACCTTTAATGGTTGGCACATATAGTACCAGTTCCTAATAAAGATGGAAAAGTTCAAATGTGTGTAGACTTCAGGGACTTGAATAAAGCATACCCAAAGGATGATTTTCCTTTACCTCATATTGATATGATTATGGATAGTGCAGCATCCGATGTATTCATTTATGGATAGGTTCTTAGGTTACAATCAGATAATGATGGCCGTTATGGATAAAATCAAAACTGCTTTCATCACGGAATGGGGAACGTACTGCTACAAGGTGATGCCCTTTGGATTAAAGAACATAGGAGCAACTTATTAAAGAGCAGCCACTGCCTTATTTCATGATATAATGCATAAGGAAGTGGAATTTTATGTTAATGACATGATGGTAAAGTCTGAAACAAGAGAGGGACACTTTGAGGCTTAAGATAAGTTCTTAGGAAGAATAGAAAAATATAACCTAAGGCTGAATCCGAAGAAATGCATCTTTGGGGTAACTTCAGGAAAGTTATTGGGGCACATAGTCAGCAACAGAGGAATAAAAGTCGATCCAGACAAGATCAAAGCCATTCAGGAGATGCCAGCGCCAAGAACAGAGAAGGAAGTATGAGGGTTGATCGAAAAACTGCAGTACATCAGTAGGTTCATTATAAGACTTACTATGGTTTGCGACCCAATTTTCAAGCTCTTGAAGAAGAATCAACCTGTGGAGTGGAATGAAGAATGCCAGAAAGCCTTTGATAAGATTAAGGAATACCTTACCAACCCGCCTGTATTAAGGCCACCAAAATAAGGTAAGCCTTTAATTTTATATTTTGCTTTAGAAGAAAAGGCGATGGGAGCAATGCTAGCACAAGAAGGGCCCGAAGGGGTGGAGTATGCTATATATTACCTCAGTAAAAAGTTCTTGCCATATGAGGAAAAGTACAATCTTATAGAGAAGACATGTTTGATAATGATTTGGGCTACAAAGAAGTTAAGGCATTACTTCCAGTCCTACAAAGTACAAGCCATTTCAAGGATAGATCCTTTAAAATACTTGTTCCAAATACCAGCTTTGACTGGAAAGATGTCTAGATGGTTGGTACTTTTAACGAAGTTCGATATAGAATACGTCACTACAAAGTTCATCAAAGGCAGAGTTGTAGCAAAGTTTCTAGCCCAGAATGCAATCGAAGGAAATGAGCAGTGGAATCTAGAGTTTCTAGATGAGAACCTAGTGGTAATAAAATACCAAGAATGGAAACTTTATTTCAATGGAGCAGTGAATAATAAAGGAGTAGGGTTAGGAGTAATTCTTGTCACACCAGAAGGAGAAACCATCCCAATGGCCCAGAAATTAGACTTCAGGGTTACCAACAATATGGCTGAGTACAAGGCATGTATCTATGATATGGAAGCAGCATTGGCAGTCAGAGCAAAAGACCTATTGGTTTACGGAGATTCCATGTTGGTCATCAGCCAAGCTAATGAAGAGTGGGAAGTAAAGGAAGAAAGACTGAAACCTTACATCCATTATTTGGGAAAGCTGATAAAGAATTTCACCAAATGTCTTTTTATGCATCTACCAAGAGATGAGAATCAGATAGCGGATGCTTTAGCAACACTTTCTTCAATGTGGGATAAACTGACGGGATTGATGATGAAACCTTTGGTGATAATGAAAACGCAAGTTCCATGTTATGGCAAAGAACATATCATGAATATTCAAATAGGGCCAGAGAAAAAGCCATGGTTTTATGACATCTAGAGATACCAAATGAAGCAACTTCCAAAGATAGATATGCTCTTCATGTTCTTGCACATCATTATACAAGTCATGATGGGATATTATACAGAAGGATGCCGAATGGAATACAACTGAGATGTCTCAAGAAGGATGAAGCAGAGCAGGTGATGAGAGAAATTCATGTAGGAGTCTGTGAATCATATATGAATGGGATAATTCTAGCAAAGAAGATTACTCGAAAGGGGTACTATTGGGGGAGTATGGAAAAGGACTGCATCCAAATAGTAAAAGAATGCCATCAATGTCAAATACATGGGAACCTCAATCACCTTCCCTCTACAGTTCTAAATAGTTCAACACCTCCATGGCCCTTTGCAGCCTGGGGAATAGTTATAATAGGGGAAGTAAAACCAACTACTTTAAATGGGCATAAATATATAGTGGTCATAATCGATTACTTTTCAAGATGGGTAGAAGCAGAATCCTTCGGTACCTTAAAAGCTAGACAAATTATGAAGTTCATTGAGAAGAACCTCATCTATAGGTATGGGGTCCCACATCATGTTGTGATAGACAATGGAGTTCAGTTTCAGGCAAAAACTGTTGAATTGTTACAAAGATATAAGATTGAGCATCATAAGTCCTCACCTTATCGACCTCAGGTTAATGGAGTAGTAGAAGCGGCTAATAAGAATATAAAGAAAATTCTCTCTAACATGGTGAAGACACATAAGGACTAGTCCGAACACCTTCCTTTTGCTTTGTGGGGATACAAAACTACAACATGTACGACTACAGGATAAACTCCATTCTCGTTAGTATATGGTTGTGAAGCAGTTCTACCCATAGAAACAGAAATTAAATCCTTGAGGGTGGTTATGGAAGCAAAGATCCCCGAGAGTGAATGGATGTAAAAGAGGTTTGATTACCTTGTATCACTAGATGAGAAAAGGATGGATGCTTTATTCCACACTCAAATTTATCAGAGGAGAATAGCAAGAGCGTTCAACAAAAAGGTTAAGCTAGGAAAGATAAAAGTAGGAGATATGGTATTAAAACACGCAAGGGCTATGGTGTTTGACCTGAGAGGAAAATTCAAACCGAACTGGGAAGGGTCATATTTAGTCAAGATAATTCTACCTAGGGGAGCCACAAAGATATCAGATCTAGAAGGGAATGAGTTTACTGAGCCAATTAACCTAGATCGCCTTAAGAAATACTACCTTAAAAAAAAGTCTGCTAACTAGAAAACCTGAAAAGGTTGGTTAGGAAAAAGTTAGGACATTCCCGCTGTTCAGAAAACCTGTAAAGGGCTGATCATGGAGAAGATAGGGAAATGAAAATGAAAGGAAAAATGTTCAGTTAGAAAATCTGAAAAGACTAGCTGATAACAAGAGTTGTGTCATGTGATGTAATAAATGTACTCATTTTTTCCCTGGATAATAAAATGAATTGAAAAGATATTTTTGTTAAATATTGCGTATTCTATCTTTATTACAAGACACAAAGACTTAAAGAAAAATAAAACATGAGAAACTAGACTTATGAGACCAATAGTTATGTTTTTGTTTCTTTCTTGACTCATCTAATAATATTTGAGTTGTTTTGTACTTGAATAGTTTTGGTGATTCTGTAGATTGCATAGTAACCCAAGTCTTGTAGTTGTCATAAGTAGTCATGTCAGTATCTAGGCATAAATTGCATTCTAAAGCTCTACGAGGACACAAGTTCTTCACCTTGTCCAAAAAGTCTTGCCTTAGGAGGAAACCTTCGAAGTCAATTACAACAGCAACAATGAATTGAGGGCGACCATACTGACGGTAGAGGCGTAAAGGAGAAAGAAAGGTCGAAGAGTATAATATGGGAATAGGGACACAGTTGTCATATAAGTTGATGGCCATGAACTTTAATCTCCACCAAGGACAGATCCAAGTAATCTTAGTATTAGCAATGCCTTTTATCTAATCAACCCATTGATCCGTAGTGTGCTTATCCTTTATCTTCAAAAGACGAGATTGCAGATGATGAGGTTGATAAATAAAAGCATTAGGAGGACCATCAAGCAAACTTAATTTCTCCTGTAACCAAATCTAAAAAATAAAAATAAAAAAAGGAGCTAAGCTGAAAACCTGAAAGGGCAACTAAGCTAAAAAGAAAAAGTTACATACTTGAAGGAGAAGCAGACTGCCTGAGAGTCGGTTTTGAACTTTGAAATTATCTAACCAAATGATAGTTTCAGCAAGTATGACAGACATGAGATTAGCTCCAGTTTCTACCTGTTCCAAGATACTGATAATTCTTACATCAACATCTCCATGAGAAGATACTAGCAGAAACTGAGCATATAGGTAGAAGGTGACAGTTCTAATCCAAGCAACACTGGTTTTGTCTTTAGTTTCACAAGAGGAAATCAGAAAAGGAAGACTGATGGTTTCAGCATTACGTGCGTCCATATAGATAATATTTGGGGGCATATCAAAGAATGCTATTAACCTATTGGGGAACTCAATTTCAAGGTCTGGGAAGGCAATGGTAGTAGTTGAACTTAGTGAACATCCCAAAATAGTAGCAAACTCCTCTATTAGGGGACATAACTCTTGCCTGTTGAATCTAAATACATGATCCTTGGCATCCCAGAAAGTACAAACAGTGAATCATTCAATGCTCAAACTAATAGGCTATTGATGAGTGGCTCTGTTCCAAATAGAAGACTCATTAAGATCATGCACATCATACATAGCATGCATACACTTGCATACATAATTTATGAAACACTTATTTTGTATAATAAAAGTCTTTAAACCTTGAAAAGATTATGAAAATACTCTGCTACTAACATTTGAAATTAGTGTTGAAAGAACAGGAAAGTAGTCAGAGTATCCACATGTGAAACATATGAAAGAATGAAAATAAAAAGAGTGACACTACCAAGAAGCATTATCCTGGAAACTTCAAAAGGATAGATAGGATGCTCAAGCTCCTCAGATTCAATATGAAAGGGAAGAATGCACTCAAAACTTGAGATGAATGCACTCTAAAAACTTCTTTAATTATGAAATAAAAACCTCTAACTCCTAAATCTCTTCTTTTATAGGAAATGTTGAGAAGAGAAATGAAGCCCTCTATCATAGCATCAATGGGATAAAGCCACATCTTCGATGGTGGAGCATCACGACCCTATGATCGAAGACATTATCACCACAATGAAAGGGAAGGATGCGAAAGAATAACATTGCATTATGATAATTTTCTTTACTAGCAAATAGGCCATACTAACTTATGGTATTTTGTGTAGGGAAAATAAAAGAGAATGAAAAAGGGAAAAGGAATTGATACATCAATAAGAATGGGCAAGATAGCGAATGCCAATCACTTATCAAAACCTCACCCTGTGCTAATACCAAAGGGAAGTAGTACAACTCTATCCCCTTTGATTCTGCAATAAAATAAATCCTCAATAAGAAAATTCACAAATTGAAAGGAAATTCATCCACTTCACGAGATCATGTGCGAAAATATATCTCAAGACCTTTGATTTTAATGGCTTTCTTTTATTAGTCTTGCAAAATTCAGATGTCTTGTTGACAGTTCTATGCTGAGAATTTCTAAACTCTAATCAATCTAATGCTTGCTTTGCACCCAAACGAGGGGAAGAACATACAAAGATAAAATTTATGGACTTTTGGTATAAATTGAATAAATTTTAAGGTATCATTTCAGTCTTGTGAATGATAAATGTGCATGTAATCTACTCCAATGCTCAGAAATGAGTATGAGTATAAAATCCCTTGACGGTATCCACACTGAGTAATGAGAGAAAGGCGGGGGAATACTAAGAGGGGAATAGAAAAAAGAGCAAGCATAATTTACTCCAATGCTCAAAAATGAGTAAGAGTATTAATATAAAACCTCTGGCAGTATCCATGTTGAGTAATACAAGAAAGGCAGGGAATACTAAAAGAGGACCATGCCAAAAATTGCTCTATTTACTCCAATGCTCTATATGAGTATAAGTATCCAAAGGACCTTTCCAATGGTATCCACACTGAGTAATATGAGAAAGGTGGGGAATACTCGAATAAAGAAGAAAAGCACAAAAATAATTCAAAGACTATTTTGATACTTAGAATCTGATCCATTTATGCTCAAATACCATAAGTTTTGTTTAGTAGATTCTTTCTGAATTTAGGTATAGAAGTAAGCTCTTCACTTGGTAAAACATATGCTCTTAGCATAAAATGGACGATGCCTCTACCCTTTGCGAATGGTAAATAAATGATAGTCATGAGGATCAAAATTAAGGAGATTTGTTAAGTACATGTTATCTCGTGCAAAGTGATAAAATTTTTTATAAATATTCAAAATAATAATATACTTTTGTACATTCATCTTGTTAAAACTAACTTCAGTAATTCTATAGGAATTTCAAATTCAGAAGGGGGTATACTCAACTTGCAAAGCCAATCAATATAGCAAAATTTAAAGTCAGTCAACAAAAGTGCTAATTAGTCAGCACAAAAAAAAATTCAAGGCATTCAACTCAAACAACCAAATTTGTGAGCAATTATGGATTGCAGCATAATCATATAAGACAATTCAAACTATATGACCGAGTGTAGTAGGCATTATACGACCGAGTGTAATGTATTCCATAATCAATTATACAATCGAGTATAATCAGCATCATACGACCGAGTGTGATATCTCTTATAAAAAAAATAGACTATACGATCGAGTGTAGTCGGCATTGTACGATCGAGTGCAATGTATTCTCAATCAATTATATTACTGAGTATAATCAGCATCATACGACCAAGTGTGATGTTTCTTATAAAAGAAAAATAGACTATACGACCGAGTGTATTCAGCATTGTATGACCGAGTGCAGTGTATTCCTCAATCGATTATACGACCGAGTATAATCAGCATCATACGATCGAGTGTGATATTTCTTATAAAAAAACAGACTATACGACCGAGTGTAGTCGGCATTGTATGATCGAGTGCAATGTATTCCTCAATCGATTATACGACTGAGTATAATCAGCATCATACGACCAAGTGTGATATTTCTTATAAAAAATAGACTATATGACCGAGTGCAATGTATTCCTCAATCGATTATACGACCGAGTATAATCAGCATCATGCGATCGAGTGTGATGTTTCTTATCAAAACAGACTATACGATTGAGTGTAGTTGACATTGTACGACCGAGTGCAATGTATCTTTAATTGAATATACGACCGAGTATAATCAATATCATACGACTGAGTATGATATGTCGTTTAAAATGTTGTACGTTTGAGTATAGCAAATTCACCAGCAGAAGCCTCATGGAGTACAGGTAAGTATCCTAACTTTCAGTTTAGAAATTGGGTGCTATTCTACTTTGCCGCAATTTGTCAAGCAAACAACGATAAAGGGGGGCAACTGTAGACACCCAATTTTGGGATGACATGTTATGGATGTAGCAAAGGACTCCAATGATGAAAATGTCTTCGATACTTAATCTTTAAAAAAATTTTAAGGGCTTTTAAAGGTAGAATTTAATGTTTTTAGGGACTAAATCGCAAAGTTCTTTTTAGGACCTAATTGCAAACTTTAAATTTTTCGGGGGGCCTTTTTATAAAAAAAAATACACGTCGGAATTCCATAATTCTGACCGAAATTATGTAATTCCAATTGAAATTACATAATTCCGATTGGAATTACAATAATTCTGATCGGGATTGTACAATTCCGATTGGAATTGCACAATCCCGATCGAAATTGAACTCTTCCGTTTTCCTATTTCTAATTATTCCAATTTAGTGTTTTAGGTGGTTTAAATTTCCTAATTAATTCAATCCTAAATTGGTTTAAACTTCCTAATTAATTTAATCCTATTTGATTCAAAATTCCTAAATACACTTTAGGAATGAGAATCACATTAGGATTATGGTTAGACTTCCTAGTTCCATTATAAAAGGGGAGCTAAGAGGAAGAGAAAAAAGGGGGGGGGGGGGGGAGAAGAAAGAAGAGAGGGGCGTATAAAAGAAGGAGAGGAGAGAAAGAAAATTGTGATTTTATTTTTCTTAATCAAAAAATTATTTTTGATTCATCAATTAATTTATGGCTTGTGAAGAATTTTTGAAGAAAAGATTTAAAGACTTATCAAGAACGGTGAATCACAAATCTGAGGAGCACCCTAATCATCCATAAGCATATCATATTCTTCTATTCTTCTTTTATTTATTTATTTATTATTCTATTTATTTTATCATAATTTATTAATTAATTATTATTTTATTTTTTTTATGATGATTATGGAGGAAAACACATGGTGATCATATGAGGGAGATAAATTTTATTGGAAATCCACATAAGACTATGGATCAAGCCCCGTAGAGACTTAGTTTCTAGGGTTTTATTTTTTATTTTTATTGTCTTTATTTTTATTTTATTCTTTATTTTTATTTTTTTTATTAATTATTTTATGAATTAATGTAATAGCCCCAATAGTGGGAATAGTAATAAAATTATGTGTGTGGTTGCATGATTTTTTAAATTGATTAGTAAAATTAGGTTTCAATTTGGTAATCATTTAAAATCAGTGGAGGAAGTAGATTAATTTAGGTTACATGTTAATAAAAATTAGGGTTTTAGTAAGGATTAATTTAGTTATTTATTTGATTTTTTATGTTTTTTATTTGTTTTTGAGTTTATTTATTATTTTTGTGTGTTTTGGGACTTAGGCCCATTTTAGATTTTGATTTGTTTATTTTTAGCCCATATCATTTAATAATTAATTAGGTTTAATTAATGAAAATATATTTTTAGGTCCATAATTAATTAGATTTTAAGTTAGAAATACCTTTAGGCCCATTTAGTTAATTAGACATAGACCCACTTAATTTAATTTAATTAATTTAGACTTAGCTCACTTAATTTAAGCCCCTTTTTCATAATTTGTAGATTTAAGATCATTATTTAATTAAAACATGTAGAATTAGATCCATTAATTTAAATACCTTCATAACACGTAGATTTAGGTCCATTTTTAAAATTAAAATTAGTAGACTTAGGTTCATTTAATTAAAATAAAAAGGAATTAGGTCTTTAGGTTCACTTATAATTTAAAACATGTAGACTTTAACTCATTTATTTAAAATCCATGTAGATTAGACTAACTTAGGGATTATGTGATTTATTGAATGCATTATTTACTTGTATATTTCATGACTAGTTTGCCTTGGAGTTTATTGTTTTGGGTTTATATGAAATTGCATGTAAATAGAGGATAAGATAGTAATTCATAAACTATATCTAAATGAACACAAGACTGAAAGAAGTTGGTATTCCGTATCCAGAATCTCCTGGTTGTGGTGATGGCTTTCTTTTAGGGAATCGAATACCACCTTTTCAATTTGTCCCAGTTATTACCCTGGGTGGCGACTCCTCATCTCCACGCCATGTCTTTGTGACAATGGTTAGTGTGTTCTCTAGAGCCCTAAGCTCAAACAGTGACGCGGTTGCTAAAATCTTGGACACGCGCTAAACCCCGCAGTCTACACCCCTCTAGGACTCTTTCAATATTAAATGTTAATATTATATTTGCTCATTGCCATTTAGACATGAACCTAGTAACTCACACCTAATAGAGTTTTATTTATTCACTATAGTATTAATCTAATTATTGATTAAAAGAGTTTAATCAATTAATCAAGATTAATAGAATTAGATTTATATTTTGAATAATGATTCTAGAATATCATGAAATCTAATTCAAATAAGAGTATTATTTATTAATTAATATTTAATTAATATTAGATATTAATTAATATATATTAAATTAATAAATATATTTATATGTTGTTATTTATTTATGGACTTATATTAATGGTCCAAATTGGTTTGGACATAGGCCAAATTTTATTTTGGGCCAAAGATTAATTAAAGTCCATATCTATGTATATGTATAATTTAATATGTAAAATTATACATTTGATGTATACTTTACATACAAATTTATACATTAATATGTGTAGGTGGCAAGCTCAATTATTGAATTAAGTAAGGTGGCATATTAATTAAGTGGATATTTCTAAAGTATGCCTAAGGTGTCATTTTTAATCATTTGGATAGTTAGGTGTATACCTAAGGTGGCATACCTAATAATCACTTAATTAATTAATGCTTATTTTTCCTTAGTGAGAAATTACTACACATATATCATTTCATATATCTAAGGCAAGTCAAGTGACTTGGTAAGAAAAAAAAAGAGGAAAAATAATGCTTAAGTGATTTTTTGCTTAAAGAATTAAGAAAAATCACTAAGTGATTTTGGTTATGATAAGATCATAAACCAAAAATAAACACAACATATACTAAACATATACTCTATACTTGTGTTCTTAATTAAATTAGTACAAGTTACTAAGTTTAATTAACATAAGTAAGTAATAGATAAGGCTTTGGTGTTTCAAACTGGAGGCCTTACATTTGGAGGGCTAAGCGTTTGATTCAAGGAATTGAACAAAAGGAATACTAAGTTCTACAACAAGTAAGTTTACAAAATTATAATTATTTAATTATTTTTTTGTATATTGCTTAATTTATTTAGTTGTGTATTTCAATGCAATTTGAATCTTGGGCAAATGAAATTCTTCATTTTATGAAGGGTTATGATGAGTAAAATTTTAAAATTTACTCAATTTAGACTTGTGCTTACTACACATGTATTTATGTCTAAATACCATAATTGATTTCTAATAATTTGTTCATATATTTATCTTATTATACTTATTCCTAAACTAAACAATATTTTATAAATGAAAAGTTGTTTCTTTTCCAAGAATGGGCATACCCTTTCCTATCTATACACACCTTTTCACTAAACCTTACACCCCTATTACATCTATAAATACCCCCTTTTGACCATAAAATCTCACATGTCTCTTTATACCAATGAATTTACATTTACTTAAACTATCTTCTCTCATCTCTTACTCTTTCATCTTTTCAATTCTTTCATTCCTTTTACACTTTGGCTTTCTCTTCATCTCTTCTTCTCTCTAAACCTAACCAAACCACTCTTCATCCTTTCATCCTCTTTATTTTCTTTTTGCCTTTATAATTCATTCAAGCAGGACTATAATCATGGGTAAGACTAGAGGATCATCTTCTAAGAGGCCACACATTGAAGAAACACATCAAGAGGAGGAGGATCTTTCCCAAACTTACAAAGCCAAGTTTCCAATCCTTACACATGAGGAAGGTACCAAGTTCACAACAATCAAGTTTAGGGAAATCTTGGGTGGTAAGTACATTCCTAACTCCCTTTTGAATGATGTGGGTATGTTTAAATCTTTTAATCAATTATTGACTCAATGTGGGCTTAAGAAATTTGTTTCTATGCATGACGATACCAATGTTGAATTGACTACCAAGTTTTATACTACTTTGGATGTTAATGCTAAAAATTCACAAATTTTGGAATTTTGCATGCAAAGGAAGAAACATCAACTTACTTACACTTTCATGAATTGTGTCTTTGGTTTCAAAAGAGATGGGTTATGTGATCCCCCATCATCTTTTAAGTTGAATGAATTCTTGATGTTTTTGACTGGTTTGCACACACCATTTGACTCTAGGAAAGGCAAGGCTATGTTTATTAAGGACTTGAAATATTGGTTGCTATAAAAAGTGCTTGCATGTGTTCTGTTTTATAAAACTAAATTCAATAGAGTCTCTGCACAACAGTTGTTTCTAATGTGATGCATTCATAATAAGAAACAAGTGTGTTGGACCTATTAGGTGTTTAATTAATTGTTAGCTTGTGCTTCCAGTAAGGATGCACCTTTGACTCATGGCCATTTGATTACCATTATTGCAAAAGCTTTGAATGTTAACCATGCTAACTATACTCATTTTTTTAAGTTTTCTTATTTTACTAAGCAAGCTTTTGTAAGAGGAGAAGTAGTGGATGTTGCATTTTGTTTGATGCCTCCCCAATCCCGTTCTTGTTAGAGGGGAATTGAAGGACCATCACCAGCTGAGGAGCAACACTATGAAGAATCTACCAAGGAGAGTGATTTAGAGGAGGAACTTCCCCAATATACACCATTCAGTGATGTTCCTCTCCTCACTTATCCAATTCAAAGTACCACCGGTGGATCCTTAAGTGCACATCCTCCTATTTGGGATCAGATTTTGGATATGCAAATTGCTATATAGCGTCAACTCAATGAGATAGAATTTTAAAACCAACAACTTACTCATCGGCAATGCAAGATGGAGTACAAATTGAATCAATTTTTCTCTCGCTCTGGTTATCCGATCGAGTCTCCAATAACCACCCCTACGGATGATTGAGGGAGTACTTATATCCTTTCCTTTGCTTTATTTTTAATTACATTGAGGAAAATGCATGTTTTTAAGTGTGGGGGAAGGGATATTAGTAGGATATTAGTAGTATATTAGTAGGATATTAGTGGTATATTAGTGGTATATGGTGGTATATAAGTAGTATGTTGTTTGCATGTTTTATATGTTTTATGTGTGTTGCATGTTTTGCATTTTGCATATATCATTGTCGCATTTTGCATTTAGGGTATTGTTAGTGCTATTTTTCATTCATATTATTCATTCTCTTCCTATATTTAATAAGTAGTTGTTCTTTTTAGTCTATTAATTTTGATTGAGGTTAATCATTAATGTTGATAATTAGATTTTGTATGCTCTATTAATAGAACTTGAAATTTTCATCTAGTATAGGTTATAAATTTTCCTTTTTATATCTTTTTATTATTTCTAAGATCTAAAGAATATTTAGTCAACTTGCTAACTATGCTTAAGGCTAAAGTGGTAAAGATTTAAGCTTAGGTTTTCTTAGAATTTCAAGTAACCTTAGGGAAACTATTGCTATAATACTCATGAAACTCACTTTTCAATAATGGATGAGGACAAGAAAATTAAAAAAAATTAAAAAAAAATAAATAAATAATGCTTGTAATGTGATGCATCTTGAGTAAGTTGTGTGCATTTGAGTATGCTCCTTAGTTATATTCATTCGAAAAGGGATGTATGATGTTGCAAATAGATGTATTTTGAGTAAGTTGTGTGAATTTGTGTTTGCTCCTTATTTGCATTCATTCAGAAAGAATACATCCAAAAAATATATATTTGAATAAAATGTCTAAAAATGTCATGAGAAGATTGAGTTGATATGTGTGCTTAACATTGCTTTAAGGTTGCTTTTTCTTCTAGGAAATCATAAGTTTGGAGAATAACTATTTTGGTTAAGTAGCTTGGTTAGAACTTTGACTTTGTGTTCTTGATTTTATTTTAGTAAATTGAGATAAATTGATGAATTTATTGCTTATGCTATGAAACTTGCTTATTTTATTATTGTGGAGCATTGAAGTTTGGTTGATTAACTATCTTTGATAACCTCTTTCATTTTTTAGATGACTTAATAAGACAACTACATTTGTTTTGGAAGAGAAGAAAATTTTGTGTGCTTTTCTATACTAGATCTTTTCTTGCTTGAGAGCAAGCAAGGTCTAAGCAAATATACATAGTTATTTAGGCTAGTTAAGGTCTATTTTCATTTCATTTCATCATGATTTATGTGTTTTTTTAGTTATTGAATTATTTTTTTTTACTTATTTCATCATTAGGACTCATTATGTAAGTTTTATATATGGCTTAAATGTGCTTTAGAAGACACTTAGAGTTGATTGGAACAAGCTAAGAAGCAAAAGGAGTCAAGCTTGGATCATAAGGAAGGGTGACGAGTCATCACCATATGTATGAGTCATCACCAAGAGTCTCTATGATGAGTCGTCACCCCTTGACAAGTCATCACACTTATTTATTGCCAAAGGGTTGCAACTTTTCCCAGTTTGAGTAGTTTTCATATTTAGACCATAACTCTGTCTACACACATCCAAATTAGGTGATTCAAGTTGCTCTAGAAAGATAATAGAATTTTCTACAACTTTTATGAAGAAACTTTCTAGATATAAAGTCATTTGGATGGACAAAAATTCCCTTAAATTTATAGATTCTGTAAAGGGGGTGACCTTTGATGTCAAGTGGTACCTTTCTAAGTCCAATCCTATTCTAGTCACTTCCAACAGCTTCTAAGTCCTATATATGCATCATTTCTGGCCTGAAAAAAAGAGAGGATGGATGAAAATAAGACAAGAAGAAGAAGATTAAAGAGAGACATATGAATCAATAGAGTGTTTTAGAAATACTACTATCTTTTAGTTTTAAGAGTCATTATAAAAACACTTGAAGAAGACAAAGCCAAGTGTAAGAGAAGATCATCCTAAGTATCAAGGATCCTTTAGAAGATATAGAATGGAGTTTTACTTATTCAATTCTTTATCTTTTTATCTTTCTTTCTATGTTGAATTTGGTCTTCTTTTGTTGCTTCTTAATCATGTATCTAGGCTAAGTCTTTTGTATGGAAATTATAATGATGAATTAAATAAGAACTACATTTTTATCTTATATCTTTTATGATTTAATTTCAGTTAGTGCTTATTTGTGTTATGTATGCTTGATCACCATATGTAACTTTTCAATCAAATTATCACCAACGAGAGTTAGGGTAATTTAGTGGAAAGTGATTGAGATTACTTAAGATTGTAATTTTATTGGGAATCATAAAGGGAATTCATCTTAAGGGAGACATAATTAGTATAATATGCTTTATGGTTTTCTATTATCTCTATAATACAACGAGAGTGATTGTAGACTCTAAGAAGAAATACCTTTAAACGACAACGAGAGTTACTTTTAAAGACTATAGACTAGTTTCCAATTAATATGTTTTATGATAACTATGTTTAAAGTTCTTTTTTGATTCTAATTTGTGATTCTCCCATAGATAGATATATGTATTGTTTGTTTTATTATTTTAGTAATTAGTTAGTGTTTAGATTTCTTTATTTGTTTTAGTCATTATTACTATTATTCTAGTTTTATTTTACCTATCCATCTAAGTATCTATCCAGTTAATACAAGATTTACCCCAAGTCCTGAGTGTTCGACACCCAACTTGCTCTATACTAAGTCCTAGAGACTATGGTATACAATTCCACCCGTTTAAAAAATTTGGAAGTTTGTGCACAAAAGAGGAAACTAGAGATTGAGAGCATTATAAAGGATAAGAAGATGGTTATTTATCACAATAATACTAACAATTCTAATCTTTCTTTTTCTAGTGTTTTAAAAGTTATTTTGCAGACCTTGAAGCCATATAAAGATCTAATTAATGATGTTATTAAAATGCAACACAAGGTCAACAATCCTTTTGAAGATTTCATTCCTTACATGAAGTACGTGAAAGAGCTGCAACATTTTATTTCTTTCAAGGGAATCTATGGAGTCTTTATTCATAGCAAGAAGAACTTAAGGTATTCATGTTTCAAATTTAGAAGGAAGCAACAAGTATTCAATTCTTACATGTTCATGAATACAAGTTCTTTGTTCTAAATGCGAAATCAAGTTCAAGTTGTTATTACTTCAAAGGAGAGGATTTCAATCAAGGAGTTTGTGTTTGACCCTGGAGGATATATAAATTTATCAACTTTAGAAGATGGGTATGATTCGAGGTCATATCATCTTTAAGAGGAAGGGAATGATACGATCCTCGAAAGGGTTGATTTGTGAAGTCTATACATCAATATAGTCAAGTACAATGCTTGGACAAATTTTTGGGTTATTTTCTATTTTGGAGTCAATAAGGAAGATTCTAGAAGATGTGAGAAGATTCAAAGATATTTCAAGTCAAAGTCAAGAAGTCAAAGTCAAAGTCAAAGTCAACAAGTCAAAGTCAATGGTCAACATCCTACTTGACATGTGACATGACATGCTTCAAAGCTTAGTTGTCATTAGTTGTTTGTTTAGTTGTCATGAGTTGTCAATTTGACTTTTCAATGCTTAATTGTCATGAGTTGTCAATTTAATTTTTCAAACCTTAGTTGTCATATTTTTTAAGAGATCCTATTTAGTAAAGGATTTTCCTTTATATGTATCTTTAGGAATAAGTAAGAAAACCTATTCCTTCAAGGATTAGGATGTGTACAAGCCTATATAAAGGCCATAGCATTGTAGAACGAATTTGAACAAGTTTTATCAATTGATTTTGAATTCTTGAAAGGTTAAAGTCCTTTTCTTTTGTTCTTAAAAGAACTTTAGAGAATTTATCAAGTGAAGGCTTGGTACATTCAAACCTAGTTTAATTTAGACTTAAAATTGACTTTGTTAATCTTAGGTTTATATTGAACAACCTTTAATTCTTTATAATTAAGGTTCTTAAGGACAGTTTATTTAAGGGTCTTATTGGGAATTAGAGTTTTCCTTTGCTTGATTTATGAATGATCCTTGGCAAGATTATTAAGATTGAATACGGGTTTGGTACAAGTTAACCACATTTGTATCATTTTTAGTGTTGCAACCAAATATCGAAAAATATTTTTTAGAGAAAATATTTTTCACAAACAAATGGAACCTAAAATAGAATAAATTTTATCAATATAGTGCAAGCACAAGAAATTTTAAGATTTCAAGTAGTCTAATGTGTTTGTAAAAAAACAAATGAAGAAGCAATTCCAAATTACAAATTCATGTTAAAGAAGTAACTTATCAAATGCTAAAAAGTAAGAGAGTTATGAGATATGTGGATATTTAATCATTACCAATAAAAAACCATTCATTTTTTTTCTTAAGAAAATAAAGTTTCAGTAATTAAAATCAAACATCATGGATTTAGTTAGAAGGAAACATCCTCCATTGAAATTTAGCTTCACAAGGTTTTTTTTTTTTTTACCTTTTTCAATACAAATAAAAATAAAATAATAATTATAGTATTTTTTTTAAATCTAATTAGGTGGTGAACATATGAAGTTTATTATTTTGGTGCCATGATATTGTGTCATAAAAATAAAATTTATGGAAACATAAAATAAACTATAATGAAGATATTGTATCAAAAACGTAAAATATAATGTAGTGAAGATATTGTATTAGAAACATAAAATATACGAAAAATAAAGTAAAAGCATACAAAAAGTAAACCAAAAGTATACAATGTATATTTTAAATGTCATGACTTTGGAATTTATATTCTAGTAATGATGAACAAAACCATTAATATAGCAGACATGAAACTATTTAAATGTAAGATTGTTTCATAATTGGAAAATAAACTAAAAGTAAATGAAAAAATAAATATTTTACGTTTCTTACTTTCAAAATTTGTATTCCAATCACTTTACAAATTTTAATACCTTGAAATTGAATATGTTGTATTAAATACCTTGAATATATATATATATATATATATATATATATATATATATATAATAGTTTTTTATTGATTTTAGATTTCTGATACAATAATTTAGAAAAATTTCTAGATTTTTATAATAATACTTGTTTATTAAGAAAGGGGAGATGGGGTTGTATACATAAATGTGTTGTTTTCCAATAATAGATTAAATAATTCTTTTTCATTGGATAATTAATCATTACCACTTAAAAGCTCTCCATTTTTTTTTAAGAAAATAAAGTTTCATTAATTAATCAAACATTGTTGATTCAATTTGAAGTAAAATTTATCCAATAAATTTAGCTCCACATGTCTTTTACCTTTTTAAATAAAAATAAAAATTAATGAAAAAATTACACAATTGGTATGTGTACTTTTTCAATTTTTACTATTTTAGTGGTTCGACTTTTTTTTTTTACAATTAAGTATGCAAATCATCATCCATATGTGCAAGGCATTTCACTTGTCAAAAATGCCCTTAATCTTAAAAAAAAAATACAAGCCTTATAGCATGACTCAAACCCTAATAGTCTCCTTCCTCAAATTCTTCATCAACGATTGTTTCTTTGCTTCTTAATTCGTTGATAAAGCCCCCTACCTCCACCCCCCTCCCCCCCCTTCTCAATGAATTTCACAAGTCTCTGATGTCGTTGTCTCCTCTAATTCCCACTTCCTCATCTCCACCTCCAACGACAAAACCATCAGACTCTAGGAAGGCATAAATCCAAGTACAAAGATCTTAAATTCATTGCCATTTCTTGCACTTCCCTTACAGATCATAAAATCTCTGATTTTAAGAGCATGAAATATGAGATTGGAATTGCCCAACCTCACCTATTTAATCATGAGGAATTGCCCAAATCTCTTATCGTTGCTGTATGTTAATGCATATTTTTTTTGTAAGAAATAGAAGTATATAGTGACGTTTCAATTCTATTATTAAGAAATTTTTTTTATGACACATGCCTTTCTGTTGTGTGCTTGACTGCTTGTATATCTGCTTCAAACACTTCTCATTTATAATTTTATTGTGTTTTATGAGGCTAAAATATTGGTACTATTATCTTATCTTTTCAATTTGGAATATCTACATTTTTCTACTTTATGTCTCACAGAGGTAACTGGATATAGAAGAGAAAGTAGAAATACAAACTTTGCATCTCGATTTTTTCATAAGACAACAAATAAAAAGGTTGGAACATGAGATCAAATGATGAAGCTGCTTTCAGGTGTACTGTGTGGTTCGGGTGTAGCAAAAAAAAAAAAAAAAAAACTCATTTATTTCAGCTTAATTGGAAGGTGGTTTGGGTTTTCTTTGTTGGGTTCACGAAAGTATTTATTTTTGTATTTTCTTTATAATTATTTGCTAAGTAGAGCTTGAGTTTTTTTAATGAAAAATTATGAGCTTTATTAATTACAAAGAATTTTCATGTAGAAGAAGGTTAAGGGAATTACAATTTTGGAATTTATAATCTTCTTCTTCCTACAGATTGGCTTTTTATTCTCTTGTTTTTTCAAAAAAAAAAAAAAAAAATCCCTAATTCTAAAGGAGAATTTGTTAGAAAAAAAGGGCATTGTAGACAATTACTATTATGTATGATGACATGTCAAGCCGCATAGCTTAAAGTGGGCTCCATTTATGCTAATTGGACATTCAAACCACTATTTACCGAACAGAACCACTAATTTGATAAAAAAAAAATAAGGAGTTTGAACACTTGATTGCAAAAAAAAAAAAAAAAAAATCTAACCACAAAAATTGGAAAGGTTACACACCAATTATGCAATTTTTCCGAAATTAATTAATAATTAGTGGTTTTTTTTTATCTATTTAAGTAGCGAACATATAAAATTTATTATTTTGTTCCAATGATACTTTTCAAAAACAAATATATGGAAGAAAAATTATAAATATACGAAGAGTAAATAAAAAATTTACAAAAAAATATTTTAAATTTAATGTTTTTGGAATTTATATTCCTGTAATGACGAGAAAAATCACTAATATAGCAGACATAAGGCTACCTATAATAAAACAATTAATAATAATGATGAAAATATAATTAAAGATAAAAAAAATATAATGAGATTGTTTCATAAATGAAAAATAAACTAAAAATAAATAAATAAATTCCAAATTTAATACTTTCAAAATTTGTATTCCATTTTAAAAATTTTTAAAAATGAATTTCTCACTCCATTTTCTATTGTATCAAATACCTTGAAATTTTGTATATATATATTTGTCAATTTAAAATAATTTATGTTTATTTTATGTTTATGATATATATATATATATATATTTATTTATTTATTTATTTATTTATCAAATTTTCCATATAACAACAATAGTAATAGTATATTTAATTAAAGATAATGAAAAATATAATGAGCTAAATAAAAGTGTAAGAGATTGTTTCATTTATGAAAAATATACGAAAATAAACCAAAATTTATCGACAAAAACATAACAAGTCAGATCCTAATTCTAATGCCAAACGAAGTGCTTCTTGACACTTGCTTTCATCACCATCATGCTGACCAGCTCCTCATTTTGGTTTATAAGGTGAAATCCCTAAGAAACATCATTAGAAGCAAATATTGATGAAGTGTAACCAATTCCTAACTTGATGCATCAATTAACTATTTTACTAAATAAAGTCGAGCTTTCTATCATGTAGAGGCAAAAATATCAATTTTGATTCCAATCTTAAATCTGTAATGTCTTTAGATGTGATTAGCAACTAAGGAACTATTATCTACGCCGCTAATAGGAATTTAAAGAAGAAGAAGAAAAAAAACTAATTTGAGTACGTGCATGTTCTCAACTCACATGGAGGTGGAATCCATTTTATTTTATGAGCTGAAGAAGAAATAAAATATCCAACTTCAAAAACCTCTGCAGCCCATCATTTGGGTCCTTGTCTCTTTAGTCTAAAATAGTAACATTAATTTAGATTCACATTGCTCAAATTAGACTATGTTATGAGTTGAAAAGGATTAATTATACCATAAAAATTTTATCCTTTTTGACATCTATAATTACCTCAGCAGTAGCAAGGAAGGGGCGCCCCAAAATAATTGGGATTTGACGATCCTCTTCCATCTTAAGAATGAAGAAATCGCCTGGCACATAGTAGTTACCAATTTTAATGGGCACGTCTTATAGGATCCCATAAGGATAGATGATGGATCTATCCGCAAGTTGAAGTGACACCGTTGTAGGTTGGGGTTCACCAATAATTAAGCGCCTGCAAAAAGAAAGAGGAATTATGCTCACACTTGCACCTAAATCATATAAGGACTTACTAATAAATTCATTCTCAATACTACAAGGAATAGTGATACTTCCTGGATCTTTAAGCTTAGGTGGAAGCTTATTTTGGATGACAACACTAAATTCTTCACTAATGGGAATGGTTTCATAATCTTCCCACTTCCGTTTGTGTGAGATGATGTCCTTCAAAAACTTGGCATAGGCGGGCATGGTGGTGATAACATCCAAAAGAGGTATGTTAAGCTTGAGCTATTGGAAGGACTTTATGAACTTCTCAAACAACTTGTCCAACTTGGATTGTTGTTGCCTTTGAGGAAAGGGTAGTGGTGGAGTCTTGGGAGGTGTCACCTTTTTCTCTTCCTTTTTATCCTCAATCACCTCAGTTTGTTCCTCCACTTCAATGTCTTGATCAGCCCCTTTTTCTTGCCTTTTTGTCTCATCCTTAGGCAATTGCTTCCTACTTCTAAGAGTTATTGCCTTTGCTTGTTCTCTAGGATGCTCGAATTGACTAGACAACATACCACTCTGTCTTGAGCTTGAGGCTTGAGCTACAATCTGATTCTCCAACATCTTGTTATGAGCAAAAAGTTGGCCTATTTGAGAAGTTAGATTCTTTATGGCTTCCCTTTGCTCCTCTTGGTCCTTCAAGAATTTCTCCATCATGCTCTCCAAATTAGGTTTGTTCTCTTGTTGCTAATGGAATGTATTATTATATTAGAAAGTAGGGGATGAGTGCTTAAATCCTTGGTTGGTGTTAGGTGGCCCTCCTTGATTTGACCATGAAAAATTAGGGTGGTTACGCCAACCTGGATTGTAAGTGTTTGAGTAGGGGTTGCCTTGATTTCTCTAAAAGTTGTTAAGAGCATTAAGTTGCTCAATGGATGGTTCTTAAGAAGGAAATCCCCCTTGACACTCTAAGGTTGAGTGTCCTCCCCTACAATTGTCATATGAATACACAGCCATAGGGTTAGATACTTTGGTTGAAGCCTCTAATTTTTTTGTGAGCATGTCAATCTTTGCATTTAAGAGGTTCTAATTATCCACTTCATGGCTCCCTGCAACTTTCTTTAGTTTGCTTCTATCTCTATGCCATTGATAGTTGTTTAATGCCATAGTCTCAAGCAAGTTGAATGCATTTTCGGGTGTCTTGCTCATGAATGACCCTTGAGCTGTAGCATCTACAGTGATCCTTATTGGCTCAGTGAGTCCTTGATAGAAGGTTTGAATAAGTAGCCATTATGGAATTGCATGGTGAGGGCATTGACATTGCAAGTCCTTGAAATGCTCCTAAGCTTCATATAAAGATTCTTTATGATGTTGTGTGAAGCTTGTGATTTCTTGTTTGAATTTGGCTATTTTTCTAATTTTTCTAAGTGGGAAATATTTGCCCAAAAACGTCTTTGACAACACATCCCAAGTGGTGATTGATTATGGTGCAAGAGAATGTAACCATAATTTAGCTTTATCCTTTAAGGAAAAAGGGAATAATCTCAGCTTTATGGCATATGGACTAACCCCATTCTTCTTAAATGTGTCACATATCTCCAAGAATTGGGCTAGATGAGCATTAGGGTCTTCACATGGGAGACTGCCAAATTGAAATTGTCAAAACCATCTTAATGATTGCTGGTTTGATCTCAAAATTATTGGCATCCATAGTTGGTCTCACAATGCTACTCAAATTGTCTCTCGGACTAGGCATCGTGTATTCTTGTAGGGCACGATTCCTAGCTTTCTAAGCTATCTGATCTTCAGCCATGATTTGCTTATCTCTCTCGTGCTTTTCCTTACGATTTTTCTTACACTATTTCTCAATTTCAGGATCGATTTTTTTCAAGATTGGCCCCTTAGACCGAGTGTGCATAAACTAGTTAAAATCACCTGAAAATTCAAAAAAAATAAAAAAAATAAAAAATAAAAGAAATGAGTTTTCAAGAAAGGAATACTAGTCTAAGAAAAATAAAAATTAAATTGATATTAATATAGCCAATCCCCGGCAACGGCGCCAAAAACTTGTCTACAAAACCCGCAAGTGCACGGATCGAGAATTATAGCACAATAGATATCGTTCCCTCGAAGACTGGATACTAATTACCAATATTCTTATTTAAATTCTCAGCTAGCAAATTAAATATAAGTGAAATTATATTAAATAATTCAACAATCTAATATAAGGTAAAATCAAATAATTAAATCTTAGAGCCTAGGTCTAGTTTCACCATTCTAATATGTTCATGAACACAATTCAATAAAAGGGCATTTGAATTCAGTTAAAGGCAATTGTTCTTAAACACTTAATGATTCTCTCAAATTCAATGAAGCATGCAAGGATTAAGAATTAACCTACACTCGTGATTAAGGAATTAATCTAAGCTCATTAAGCTCTTAAACAATTTTTCTACCACCATAAACCCTGTTCACAGTCATGGTTCCCCTTAAAGCTCGTCTATTTTTATGGTCAAGTTATTTAAGTCTTATGAGATTTAAGCTAATAAAATTCCCTAACTCTTATCAGTGAAAATCATCCATAACATGCAATAAGTCGGCTAAGAATGAAAGCATGAAATAATTAGAACTCATAAGATTAACTGGAAATTCAAATTGCATTAATAAAATCTCATGTTCATCATAAATTGGAATGGCTACTCCTATTCCCAAACCCTAAATAGAAAACTTAGCCACATATAGTTATGGTAGATAACAAAGAAATGTTCCAAAAGAATAATAGAAAGATGAGGAAGAAATTAAATAAAAACTCTTTCTGATCTTCTAGCCTCCTTAATCTTCCCTTGTCTCTTGGTTGTTTCTTAATTATGCCTCATGTGTGTCCCCCCGTCTGCGTGTCCCCCCTTCTTTCCCACCTTTTTCCTTATATATGAAGTCCCCTCAAAATTCTTCCTTCTTAGAATAAGAATAAGTTAGGTTTTTAAAAAAAGACAATCCTAGTCAAATTAGGATTGTTTCTAACTCTATGCAGGTTAGCTAACTTCCTTAAAACTTTATCCCATCAAGATGAATGGAATAGGTCTCAAAACCTTCATGAAAGTCGTAGCATTCCTTCTTATCTTTCCAACACATCTTGAATTTCCTCAATCCAAGTTCGGGAAAAAAATTTATACCCAAAATACTCAAGCGTGCTTAGACATGAATTGCTCAATCGCCCGGTGACGGCCATTATCCAAGTGGAACACACGTTACCTAACTCACAGCTAACCTATAACGGCCGTTACACATATGTAATGCCCGTTACGGTCTTTAGTCCTATTTTTCCTTCCTCTCAAGCACTTGGTAATGGTCGTTAAGGATATATAACGGTCGTTACCCTACTTTAGGCAACTCATCCTTGGATTTTAAGCTCCAATTCATGTTCTAATGCTCCCGATTCAAACTCCAAGCCTCCCAACCTAAAAACATAAGGAGAAACATAAGAAAGCTAATGAAAAAATAACTATAAATATGCATAAAATATGAACTTATCAACTCCCCCACACTTAGACTTTTGCTTGTCCTCAAGCAAAAACATGAGAATGCCTATCCTCATAACAAATTTAGCACATTGATAGACTTTAACTCATCCATCTTCCAAAAGCTTGGGTTAATAAAAAACTTATAATCCTTAAATTAAATTAATAATCCAAGGTCAAAGACATAGGTATTACCAAGTGAAAAGCAAACTTAACTGTTGAAATCTTGAAAATTCATAAGTTAACAATCCAAGAAAAATAAAAGCAAACAACACTTTGCATTCAACCTTTAGCAACTATAGACTCTAATGCATAAAAGGTAGCCATACTGTTTTCTTTTATTATTATTATTATTTCTGTGAGTGTGTTTTACGCTCCATCTAGCATTTTGTTTCCCCCTAACCAACCTTCCCACTCTTAATGATCTCCCATCATTCCCGTACTACTAAGCATGGATACCATCAAGTGGGTCCTTTGGATACTCTTACTCTATTTAGAGCATTGGAGTATATTAGGATTATATCCTTATTAGGAGATTCTCAAATTGCATACGGTAATTTGCCTTTTTTTTTATTATGAAACTATCCTTGCTTATGCTAGAGTCAAAGAGCAACTAAGAATCAAAATTTAAGCATTGCTTACAAGAATTTTTCTTAATCTATCAACTAACAAAATTCAATTGTTCAAAAGCAAGTAAGCATTAGGTTCATTAAAGTTTCAAAAGCCATTAACCACAAATTATCAACCTCACTTAAAAAATCACAAATTGAGCATTAACAAAAGTTTATAAAGCATTTACAAGAAAATCAAATTCAATCATGTCCTACTCATCATAAAGATTAGTAGCAAAAATTTAAGCATGGGGATACTAATATGCAAATTTTTATTTTTATTTTCAATGTGGAATGGAAAATATAACTAAACTGAAAATAAAAAAAATAATAAAAAAAAAGATAAATAGAAATAAAAAGGAAACAAACTAAGAATAAAGAGATAAAATAAGAGATAATACTCCCCCACACTTTATGTTTCATTGTCCTCAATGAAGCACTGAATAAGACAAATGTTAAAATGAAAGGGACAACACAGAAAATTACATAAAGAGGTTAGGGAAAATATTACAAACCAAAAGAAACATAAAAAAACCACGGAGAAGAGAAACAAACACAAACAAACACGTTAAAAGAAAACATAAAAACATTAAGAAGTCTCATTATGGTCTTCAGGGTCCTCTATAGAGTAGACGCATAAGGCTCTACTATTATCAGCAGGAGTAGGAGCAGGAGGAGATGGGAAAGCTGGCGATTGGAAACCCTAAAATGCAAAATAAGCACTGAGGTCATGTTGAAGGCGGCTGACTTTCTGCTTGATCTCCCTAATAAAACCCTCCAAAGTAGTCATGCGAACATCAAAGTTCTGCATGCGAGTCATCAAATGCTCTAAAGTAACATGTTATGGAAGATAAACTCTTATGCCCTTTGCTCCTGGGGGTTGATATCCAGAGCCTCGAGGGTGTGGAAGAAGGACATACCCATCCACCCGTTGTATAAGTAAACCCATATTCACCATCATCTGAAAGCCAATCCTCATATCACCTTTGCACTTGGTATAGGGAATAAAAGCAATATCAAAGCCTTTGAATTGTGCCAAAGCCAATACCACAAAACCAATCCGAATTGCTCCTCGAGATGCCTTAGCTACATCCAAGAGTCGCAAAGCAATAATACGTGAAAGCTCCATTTTATGCCCATTTACCATAGCAAATAAAATATCCATCTCAACACTATTGACTTGGCCATCACTCTCTTTTCTACCTAACAGAGTATGAGCTAGCAATCGGTGCATGTACATAAGGTTGTGTGAGATAATCATGGATGCTTTAGAGGTTTTAGGATTAAAACCTTCATCCAAATCAGTGAGTTGCTTCCAGAATGCATGCTTCTTGTATGTGGGAAATTGGTTGAACATAAGTGGCATTTTCAGAGCTATCTTAATCTCCCAAATTGACATTTCAAAATCCTCATTCCCTAACCTAAAACTCATCATGCTATTGGCACTATTAAACTAAAAAAGGCTAAGGAATTTATAGATTATTACCTCATAAGATGGGAATTTTTGCAAAACCCACTCTTCCCATCCCAATCTCTTTATGTAGAAATCTACCTCTTCCCAAAGCCCTACTTGTTTCAGTGCTTCTTCATTAATATAGCTATTAAGGATGATTAGGCGAGGACTGAGTTGATTGAATTTCTGCTCTTAAGATGTGGTCTTAAATCGAATCTTGAGAAGAAAGACTTTGAGTATGGATGAAGGAGTTGAGGAAGGTGTGGATGAAACACCTTTGTCATGGACGTTTGCTTTCCTTCTTGGACATGGTAGGAATCGAAAGAGAATGGAGGAAGAGAAAGAAAAATAGATGGAGAGAAAAAGATTTAGGAAGAGGAAAGGTGAAGAGGAAGAGGTGAGAAGAAAAAGAGGTGAGGGGGAAGAAGAAAAATAAATAAATTTAAAGCCCTATGCAAGTCCCCATAAAAGAGAGCATGTGAATCGACACCCAAGAATTCAAAAATTTGAACGTGTAATGACCGTGACACTTTGGTAACGACCATTACTTGAGCATTACAAGCATAAAAAAAATAAAGGGATATGGAGTAACGGGCATTACAGACATGTAATGACCGTTGCTCGATGCCTAAAAGTGAGGAAAAGGATAGGGGATAAGTGTAACGGGCATTAAAAATATGTAACGGCCGTTGTGCAATGCCTATAATTACCTTAGAATTAGATGGTGATGCGTAACAGGCATTTCTAATTGGTAACGGCCATTACACATTGCCTGGATCTTTTGAAAAATAGTCATGATGCCTTATAATGGCTGTTACAGACTTGTAACGATCGTGACACTTCTCTTTTTTTTTTATGAAAGACATGAAATTAAAGAGAATGTAAAGTTGAAATAAAGATAAAAGTAAATATGAATTTAAATAAACAAAGCAAAGAAAAGAAACAAACACACATAAAACATCCATACATGAAATAAAATAAACAAGAGCAAACCTGAGCATGGCTAAGTTCAAGCCATGCTACTCCATTCCGGTGATGTTAAAGTCAACATTCCATATTTCTCTAAATACAATTTTCCTAAAAGAAAATGAAAGAAAAACTTTAAAATCACATACAAAAGGAAATAGAAAAGAAAATACAAGAAAAGAAAAGAAGAAAGATTAGGCTTCCTCATAATAGGACCAATTTTAGGTCATTGGCGTGACCGTAAGTCAGAGTTTTCACTCCGGGTTTGAGAGTGTGCATGAGACACTCTTCAAATGCTCTTCATTAGCATAGTATGATTTGAGACGATGCCCATTGACTTTGAAATACTCGTTGGCTTTGTTCACAAGCTCGATTACTCTATGAGGCAAGATTTTTTGAATCTTAAATGGTCCCGACCATCTGGACTTCAATTTGCCTGGAAAAAACTTGAGTCTTGAGTTATATAACAACACCAAGTTCCTTTCTTGAAACTCCTTTGTTTACAAGTGCTTTTCATGCCATCTTTTAGTTCTTTCTTTATAAATCTTGGCATTCTCATATGTTTCAATAAGGAACTCCTCAAGTTCATTTAGTTATAGAAGCCTTTTAGCACCAGCATTTGCTAGATCAAAATTTAGAAACCTTGTAGCCCAAAGTGCCTTGTGTTCTAACTCAACTAGAAGGTGGCATGACTTCCCATAAACCAAACGAAAAGGTGAAGTCCTTATAGGAGTTTTGAAAGTTGTTCTATAAGCCCAAAGGGCATCATCTAAATGAAGAGACCAATCCTTACGTGAAGAATTCACCATTTTCTCTAAGATGCTCTTCAGTTCCCTATTTGAAATATCCACTTAGCCATTGGTTTAAGGATGGTAAGGTGTAGCTACTTTGTGTTTTAATCCATACTTTGCAAGGAGACTCTCAAATTGGAGATTGCAAAAGTGAGAATCGCCATCACTAATAATAGCTCGGGGAGTTCCAAAATGAGTGAAGATATTTCGGTGAAGGAACTTGGTTACCACTCTACCATCATTGGTTGGTGAGGCAATTGCATCAACCCACTTAGATACGTAATCAACCCTAACCAAAATATATTTATTGCCAAAAGAGCTTGAACTCCCCATACATAAAAAAGCTTGATCTTAATGATGTTTGTAAGTGGCATTTCATTTCGGCGGCCTATGTTCCCTATTCTTTGACAACAATCACACTTAAGTACAAATATTCTTGCATCTTTGAAAAGAGAAGGCCATAAGAAACCACTTTGGAGCACCTTTGCTGCTATCTTAGTTGAATTAGTATATGCTCCACACTCAAGAGAATGACAATGGGTGAGAACATCTAGTACTTCTTCAGCTGGAATGCACCTCCTCACCAAACCATCTCCATACCTTTTATAAAGAAAGGGCTCATCCTAAAAATAATGCTTCATATCCCAAAAGAATTTCTTCTTTTAATGGTAGTATAGATCAAGAGGGAGAACTCCACATGCCAAGTAATTGATGATATCAGCATACCAAGGAACTCTTTCACTAATTTGCAGGAGTTGCTCACCTGGAAGGTTGTCAATAATAGGAGAGGGTCAGAATCAATAGTATGCTTAAAGCGAGAAAGGTGATCCGCTACTAAATTTTTCATCCCCTTGCGGTCTCAAATCTTCAAATCAAATTCTTGCAATAAAAGGATCCAGCGAATGAGTCTTGGCTTGGCATCCTTCTTTGACAAGAGATATTTAAGTGCTAAATGATCTGTGTAAACGACCACCTTACTTCCAACCAGATAGGATCTGAATTTATCCATTGCATATACCACCGCCAATAGCTCTTTTTCAGTTGTTGCATAATTTACTTGAGCTTCATCAAGAGTGTGGCTGATGTAGTAGATGGCATAGGCTTGCTTCTCCTTCCTTTGTCCCAACACAGCCCCTACAGTATAGTCACTTGCATCACACATAATTTCAAAAGGAAGACTCTAATCTGGTGGTTGCAAAATAGGTGCTATGATCAAGGCCTCTTTTAACCTGTGAAAAGCATTAAGACAGTCATCATTAAATTGAAAAGGAACATCTTTGGAAAGCAAATTAGTCAAGGGTTTAGCAATTTTGGAAAAATCCTTAATGAAGCGGCAATAAAACCCTACGTGTCCCAGGAAACTCCTTATCCCTTTAACTAAAGTGGGTGGTGGAAGTCTTTCAATTACTTCGATCTTAGCTTTATCGACTTCAATCCCATATTCAGACATAATATGTCTAAGTACCACTCCTTTAGTCACCATAAAGTGACACTTCTCCCAGTTAAGCACTAAGTTAGTTTCCTCACAATGTTGTAAAACTTTAGCAAGGTTATCCAAGCATGCATTAAATGTAGAACCATATACAGAAAAATCATCCATAAAAACCTCTATTATGTCCTCAACAAAATAAAAAAATATAGACATCATGCATCTTTGAAAAGTACCAGGTGCATTACACAACCCGAAAGGTATTCTCCTACATGCATATGTTCCATAAGGACATGTGAATGTGGTTTTCTCTTGGTCCTCAAGATGGATGGGAATTTGAAAGAAACCTGAATAACCATCTAAGTAGCAAAAGAATGAATGATTTTCAAGTCTTTCCAAAAGTTGGTCAATGAAGGGTAGGGGAAAGTGGTATTTCCTTGTGGCTTTATTTAATTTCCTATCGTCAATGCACATGTGCCACCCTATAATAGTCCTAGTGGGAATTAATTCATTGTTCTCATTCCTTACCATAGTCATCCCTCCCTTTTTAGGGACTATATGAATTGGGCTAACCTAATTACTATCCAAAATAGGATAGATAATCCCTTCATCTAGTAACTTCATTGTCTCTTTCTTTACTAATTCCTTTATGTTGGTATTTATTCTTCTTTGGTTTTCAATTGAAGGTTTGAAACCTTCTTCCATATGGATCCTATGCATACAAATAGAAGGACTAATCCCCTTGAGGTCGTCAATGTTGTAACCTATGATTTTTCTATGAGGTCTAACTCTCCTAAGCAATTTGTCTACTTGTTCTTCACTTAATTCAGCATTCACAAGTATTGGAAAAGTAGAGTTAGGGCTAAGAAAAGAATACCTCAAAGAAGAAGGAAGAGTTTTGAGTTCTACCTTAGGTGCACTCTCTTCCTCCAAAATGCTAACACAACTTACATTGGAAGGTAAAGGCTCATACATTGTTGATTTCACTTTGGTTAGTATAGGATGTGCTTTAAGAAAGTGATCATACAATACCACTTCTTGATCAATATCATCCTCCTTGCTTCATGAACTAAGCAAGCCTCGAGAAGGTCTTGGATGAGCTGTTTTTCAAAGACCCCTTGCACACATCTTTCTATTGCATCAACTCGGAAACATGGCCCCATAATTGGTGTTTGCTTTGCCATCTTAAAAATATCAAACTCAACTTTTTCATCTCCAATCTCGACCAAAATTTTTCCCTTTTTGATATCTATAATTGCCCCAGCAGTAGATGTCAAAATAATTAGGATTTGACGATCCTCTTCCATCTCAAGAATGAAGAAATCGCCTGGCATATAGTAGTTACCAATTTTGACGGGCACGTCTTATAGGATCCCATAAGGATAGACGAAGGATCTATCCGTAAGTTGAAGTGACACTGTTGTAGGTTGTGGTTCACCAATATTTAAGCGCCTACAAAAAGAAAGAGGAATTATGCTCATGCTTGCACCTAAATCACATAAAGACTTACTAATAAATTCATTCCCAATAATACAAGGAATAGTGATACTCCCTAGATCTTTAAGCTTAGGTGGAAGCTTATTTTGGATGACAGCACTACATTCTTCATTAATGGGAATGGTTTCATGATCTTCCCACTTTCGCTTGTGTGAGATGATGTCCTTCAAAAACTTGGCATAAGCGAGCATGGTGGTGATAACATCTAAAAGAGTTATGTTAAGCTTGAGCTGTTGGAAGGACTTTATGAATTTCTTAAAGTACTTGTCCAACTTGAATTTTTGTTGCCTTTAAGGAAAGGGTAGTGGTGGAGTCTTGGAAGGTGTCGCCTTTTTCTCTTCCTTTTTATCCTCAATCACCTCAATTTGTTCCTCCACTTCAATGTCTTGATTAGTCCCTTTTTCTTACCTTTTTATCTCATCCTTAGGCAATTGCTTCCTACTTCTAAGAGTTATTGCCTTTGTCTGTTCTTTAGGATGCTCGGATTAACTAAGCAACATACCACTCTGTCTTGAGCTTGAGGCTTGAGCTGCAATATGATTCTCCAACATCTTATTATGAGCAAAAAGTTGTCCCATTTGAGAAGTTAGATTCTTTATGGCTTCCCTTTGCTCCTTTTGGTCCTTTAGGAATTTCTCCATCATGCTCTCCAAATTAGGCTTGTTCTCTTGTTGCTGATGGAATGTATTCTTATGTTGGAAAGCAGGGGGTGGCTACTTAAATCATTGGTTGGCATTAGGTAGCCCTCCTTGATTTGACCATGAAAAATTAGGGTGGTTACGCTAATCTGGATTATAAGTGTTTGAGTAGGGGTTGCCTTGATTCCTCTAAAAGTTGTTAAGAGCATTAAGTTGCTCAATGGATGGTTCTTAAGAAGGAAATCCCCCTTGACACTCTAAGGTTGAGTGTCCTCCCCCACAATTGTCACATGAATACACAGCCATAGGGTTAGATAATTTGGTTGAAGCCTCTAATTTTTGTGTGAGCATTTAAGAGGTTCCAATTATCCACTTCATGCATCCCTGCAACTTTCTTTGGTCCGCTTTTATCTATATGCCATTGATAGTTGTTTGATGCTATGGTCTCAAGAAAGTTGAATGCATCTTCGGGTGTCTTGCTCATGAATGACCCTTGAGTTGTAGCATTGATGGTGATCCTAATTGGCTCAATGAGTCCTTGATAGAAGGTCTGAATAAGTAGCCATTGTGGAACTACATGGTGAGGGCATTGATATTGCAAGTCCTTGAAATGCTCCCAAGCTTCATATAAAGATTCTCTATGATGTTATGTGAAGCTTGTGATTTCTTGTCTGAATTTGGCTATTTTTCCGGGTGGGAAATATTTGCCCAAAAATGCCTTTGACAACACATCCCAAGTGGTGATTAATTATGGTGCAAGAGAATGTAACCACAATTTGGCTTTATCCCTTAAGGAAAAAGGGAATAATCTCAGCTTTATGGCGTCCGGACTAACCCCATTCATCTTAAATATGTCACATATCTCCAAGAATTGGGCTAGATAAGCATTAGGGTCTTTACATGAGAGATCACCAAATTGTAATTGTGAAACCATCTGAATGATTGCTGGTTTGATCTCAAAATTATTGGCATCCACAGTTGGTCTCACAATGCTACTCAAATTGTCTCCCGGACTAGGCATCGTGTATTCTTGTAGGGCACTATTCCTAGCTTGCTGAGTTGCCTGATCTTCAGCTAGGATTTGCTTATCTCTTTCGCGCTTCTCCTTGTGATTTTTCTTACATGATTTCTCAATTTCAAGATCAATTTTTTTCAAGATTGGCCCCTTAGACCAAGTGTGCATAAACTAGCTAAAATCACCTAAAAATTAAATAAAATAAATAAAATAAATAAGTTTTCAAGAAAGGAATACTAGTCTAAGAAAAAAAATTAAATTAATATTAATATAGTCAATCCCTAACAACGGCGCCAAAAACTTGTTGTCTACAAAACTCGCAAGTGCACGGATTGAGTAGTATAGCACAATAGATATCGTTCCCTCAAAGACTGGATACTAATTACCAATATTCTTGTTTAAATTCTCAGCTAGAAAATTAAATTAAATAATTCAACAATCTAATATAAGGTAAAATCAAATAATTCAATCTTAGAGCCTAAGTCTACCTTCACCATTCTAATACGTTCATGAACATAGTTCAATAAAAGGGCATTTGAATTCAGTTAAGGGTAATTATTCTTAAACACCTAATGATTCTCTCGAATTTAATTAAGTATGCAAGGATTAAGAATTAACTTACTCTCATGATTAAGGAATTAATCTAAGCTCATTAAGCTCTCAAACAATTGTTCTACCACTGTAAACCCTATTCACAGTCATGGTTCCCCTTAAAGCTTACTTTCTCTTGTGGTCAAGTTATTTAAGTCTTATGAGATTTAAGCTAATGAAATTCCCTAACTCTTGTCAGTGAAAATCATCCATAACATGCAATAAGCTGGCCAAGAATGAAAGCATGAAATAATCACAACTCATAAGATTAACTGAAAATTCAAATTACATTAATAAAATCTCATGTTCATCATAAATTGGAATGGCTACTCTTATTCCCAAACCCTAAATAGAAAACTTAGCCACACATAGTTATGGTATATAACAAAGACATGTTCCAAAAGAATAATAGAAAGATGAGGTGATGTGAATCCAAGTTCAAAGCCTAAAGAGATCCAAGATCCATTAATAGTACAAGAAGGCCCAATCACAAGGTCCAAATATAAGAAGCTTCAAGAAGCCATATTGGGTTTAATTAGGGACATTTGGAAAGCCCAAGAATTTCAACCCAATAAGGCATCCATGGAGGCCCAAGGAATAATATTTAACTTGTTTTTGTGTTAATAACAATTAGGGTTACATGTAGCCACCATATACAAGTTAATGGGGTAATTAATACCAAGTAATGGCTATTAATGTGGGTGGTGGTTATTAAGGCCATTTAAGAGTAAAAGTAATCCTATGTGTGTGAGTCTATTTTAGTAGTGTGTGCATGGACTTGTACTCTATATAAACAAGTCCTTTTCTTTCTTTTTGGAGCATGAGTGAATTTGATATATGAATTATAACTTTTTTTGAGTTTTATTGTGAGGAATTTTTTCTTTAATTTCTTGTATAAACTTTGTGACTTATCAAGCTTTATTCTAGCTTATGGTGTCAAAATATAAATCTTTATTTTCTTATTATTTATCAAACTTTCTTGTTTGTGGCATAAGAGGAAATTCAAAGTCTATCTTAGTATCTTTATCCTTGTTGGTAAAGGGGTTAAGTAGCATCTATCTTCGTACTTCAATCTTTGAACGATCCGAATTTGTGGATTAAATTGGTAATTTCTAGTTTTCTTCTAATTCAACTTATCATAGTATTCTTGCTATTGGGGAGTTAATTGATGAAACCTACAATTCCCATAATGAGGAAGAAATTAAATAAAAAATCTTTTTAATCTTCTAGCCTCCTTGATCTTCCCTTGTCTCTTGGTTGTTTCTTGATTATGCCTCCTGTGTGTCCCCCCGTCTATGTGTCCCCCCCTTCTTTCCCATCTTTTTCCTTATATATAAAGTCCCCCCAAAATTCTTCCCTCTTATAATAGGAATAAGTTAGGTTTCCAAAAAAAAAAAAATAATCCTACTTAAATTAGGACTGTTTCTAACTCTATGCAGGTTAACTAACTTCCTTAAAACTTTTTCCTATCAAGATGAACGAACTAGGTCTCAAAATCTTCATAAAAGTCATAGCATTCCTTCTTATCTTTCCAACACATCTTGAATCGCCTCAATCCGAGTTCAGGACAAAAATTTATGCCCAAAATACTTAAGTGTGCTCAGACCTGAATTGCGCAATCGCCCGGTAACGTGGGTAACGGCTATTATCCAAGTGTAACACACATTACCCAACTCACAGCCAACCCGTAACAGCCATTACACATATGTAACTCTCGTTATGGTCTTTAGTCCTATTTTTCCTTCCTCTCAGGCGCTTGGTAACAACCGTTATGGATATGTAACGACTGTTACCCTACTCTAAGCAACTCATCCTTGGATTTTAAGCTCTAATTCATGTTCCAATGCTCCCGATTCAAACTTCAAGCCTTCCAACCTAAAAACATAAGGAGAAACATAAGAAAACTAATGAAAAACTAACTATAAATATGCACAAAATATGAACTTATCAAAGAGAGGACATATGCGAGAAATTATTTGGTGGCTTGGTAGCTCGATGTTAGAGTTGCTGGTAGCATAATTGGATTGATCGATGATTATAGAAAAAAGCCATAAAAAATATAATAAAAAAATAGAATTCACAAGAAGGACAAGATAATGTTATTGAGTATTTGGGTTGAGTTTGATGGTAAGTCAAAATCAAAGAAGAAGAGGGCACACTGTTGAGATAAGGAGGGGCAAATATGTAAATATTTTTGAAATAGCAGATACGCGTACTTAATAAAAGTTTGAGATATTTTTATTATTTTTGTTATTTTCCAGGGCATTTATGAAAAAATCTTTTATCGCCACTACAACTATTCCCATTATCAGACCCTTCTTCTGCTGCCACCATCTAAGAATCAGAACCAAATGAAGCAACCACCACTGGTTGCTTGCTCGTAGCCATAGTCACCCTCACTCTCCTTCACTGCCATTGACAGTGAGGAAGGACTTAGAATCACTGCCACTGTAGTTGATGTTATTGACACAACTACTATTACTCCTGTAGCTAGTGGGTATTTGATTTCAATAATGTGAAACAATGATATAAAAAACATTCAGGTAATCGCTACACATAGATCAATGGTGGTGGTGGTGGATATATATATATATATATATATATATATATATATATATATATATATATATAATATCGTTGTTGGTTAGTGCTTAGCTTTTGGATTGAACCACTGGAATCAATTAAATAAAAAAAACAGTGAGTAATTATAATCATTTATTTATTATAATAAAAATGGACTAAACCAAAATTAATAAAACAAAAGACCTAGAGAATCCAATAAACAACTTCGATTAAATTTTTTTTAATTAATCATAAAAATTAATACAAATTGAATATATAAACATCAAAATGTGTATTTAAGATTAGTTTGAATATAACCATGGTCTTTTCTATTGGATGAGTTATAAATTCAACAATTAATGGCATATATATATATATATATATATATATATATATATATATATATATATATATAAGACTTTGAGTAAATTTTGGGGTAAATTGTGCCAATAGTCACCAAACTTTATTTGTAATTTGTGATATCTCGAGTTTTAAATAATTGTAAATTGTATCGGGATATGTAGTGTTAATAACTTTTATATGTATTTATGATTATTTAATGAGTTTGTTATTTATTAAGTCATTTTTAATTATTTTTATTATATTTAAGTCTTTTACGTAAAATTTTTCCGAGAATTTTATTTTCGGAGAAATTAAAACGTAAATAAATACTAGTTATTTTAAACGGTTTTATGAATTTGCATGAGTTCGTGCATGATTTTAAAGTGTCGAATAAAACATTTATGAATACATGCATTTAATTTAAAATTAGGGTTTATTTAATTAAATTATATTAAATTATATGGTTTTAATATTAATTAAGTGTGTATATATGTATATGTGTGTATATATATTATTAAAATAAGTGTGTGGTGCTTATTTATTGTGTATATTATATAATATATTAAAATAATATAAAGTAAGATATATATATATATATATATATATATATAAAATATTATTACCTAATATAAAGTTTGAAAAATTTACAAACGTGCCATCAACTACCTCTTCTCCCTCCCGATCATCTCTTTCGCGATTTTGGCCGCTGCAAGTCCATTTTCTTCCCGTCGGTTTGCATTTCCAAGATTTTTTTCACTTGAAATGGTCTAGATTTCTCTAGGATTCGAATTTTCAATTTCGACCATTTAGGGTTTTTGAATTTTTTGAGCTTCGATTGGTTGATTCATGAAAACTTCCTTCACAAACATTGATCCTAGTAGCTTAATCTAGCTCTGTGAATTTGTTTAGAATTTTTGGGAATTATTTTGATTTTTGTGAATTTTTTATTATTTTATTAATATTTCTAATTTTTGAAAATTAATTAATTAAATTATGAAATTTTGATTTATGGTGTTTATAGGTGCTAAAATTAATTTTAGAAATTTATTTGTAATTTTTGTGATTTTTATATAATTATTATGAATTTATTTAGTTTATGTAATTTTCAGAAAATTAGGTTAATTATGTGTTTTATTGAAATTAATTGGTTAATTGAGTATAAATATTGATATTATTGAATTATATGTTGAGAAATTTAATTTTGAGTGATTATACTATTTTTGGTGAATTTTTTTTATTAATTTTAGGGAATTTACATAACTAGGGGTATTTTGGTAATTTGGCACTAAATTGGCTAAAAATATAATTAAATTGGTTTTAATAGTTATTTGGTGTATAAAATGATTTCTACAAATTATTTAGTATTTTTAACTAATTAAAACTATTTTTCGTAAATTATTTTTAAATTATATATAATATACGATTTTTCTAAATAAATGAGTTTTTATCGATTTTTAATATGTTTTAGGGTTAATTATGTAATTTGGATTTATAAAATGTATTTTGGTAAATATTTATGAATTTATTGAGAATTACCGATTTTTAATAATATTTTATCGAAATTAGGGTTTTTATGCATTTATCGGTAAAATAATTATTTTTAGCGTTTAAATATCTAATTTGCTATATTTTGAGTATTAAAGGGTATTTTTGGTATTTTTGCATTTTAAATATGTTCTGTGATATATCGTGAATTATGAACCTCGGTCGATAGAATTGTAGTTTGGGAATTCGACCGAGGGGTTTGGAGCCTGTTTCAATTTGAAGTGTGTTTCTTTGTAGGACCAACTCTACTCTTTGAGTAGAGAGATGTCCGTTTTACAAGGGAGGTTCTGCTGGATTTTCAGTAGAATTCTCATAAAACGCGATGTCCGGTTGAATTCTTATTCTGATTTTGTGTCCACTATTCTTAGATTGAGTCTCTAGAATGTCGATAGACTTATTTTGATTCATGTTGTCATTTGTTTGTTTAGTTGCACCGAGACCGAGGCCTAGTGGATCAGACCCATCATATCCGTCTCGTGGAGCGCAATAACAGTGAGTTGTTATTCTATATATACTTTTATTAGGATTGCATGTTTTAGAAATGTATGATTTATTTTGTAAATTATGCATAAATGGTTTAATTATTGCCTAGATTTATTTTTGGTATATTATTAGTATATTATTGGTATATTTTAAATTATATGCATGTTTTATTATGAATTTATACTTAAAGTGTTTTTAAGTATATTTATAGTTGATTTATAGTTGATTTTGTAAATAAATTGAATTTATTTGACGTATATATACTCGAGATATACCTGGTTTATTTTTGGTATATTTCTAGTATATATATGGTTTATGTTTCTATTTTATTTAGTATCATGCATCATTTATTTTATGAATGTATGGATTTATTTTAAATGAAGGATATCAATAGAATGTGCTACCGAATACGTACCGATACGACGATAGCATTTAGGCTATATTACTAACCTATTAGTGGATATTGATTGGTTTGATTTATATGATGTGAGATGTGATTTGAGAGTGTGATTGTTGGAGCTCGGTTGACCAGGGGTCTTGGGGCCAATCACACTGATAGTCAGACTGCTGGAGCTCGGTTGACCAAGTGTCTCGAGGTCAATCTACTATCCAAATGGAACAAGTGAATTTTTTTGGAATAAGTGAGCCTATATGGCTAGAGTTTTGTCTAACACTGTTTGAGGTTATGATTTTCTAGGGATTTATTTCTTAATAATTATATAAAATGATTTTACTGCACCTGTGTGATTTTGTCTGTATATATATTTATTATACATACTATTATGCATGTATATATATATTATAACAATTCACTCAGTGAGGTCTGACTCCCCTCCGTTGACTATTTTTTAGGAGAGTCTATGTCTTCAAACCTCAGTAGCAGACTCATACGCCGAATTTCTTCTGCCCCGACTTTACTATGTAACCTGCTTACTTGATGTTATTTTATAATTTAGACACTGCAGTAGTTATAGTCAGTCGTGAGATTTATGTATCATGTTTGTATTTATGAGATATGTATTTTAAAGATTTGAATTGAGATATGTATTAAAAGATTATTCATATATGAGGATGAGTTTGTTTGTTTAAACAAGTTAGTGGATTATGCTTATTTTATTTATAAGATTTATTTTCGCTGCAAGTTATTGTATTTATGTTATTATTATTATTGCATGTTTTTATTTACCTTAAGGCTTGCTACGGGTCTGGATTCGAAAGAATTCTCGTTCCCTAGCGCCAGTCATGGCCCCTGTTTTGGGTCGTGACATAATTTCAATTTGGTTATAAAATTTTAATTTATGACTTTTTAGTAACCAAACTTTAGTTTTATTTCAAACGTAGTAACTTTTAAAAATTTTAATCCTTAAAGTTATATAATATTATCATTTTATTCAAAAAGATGATTTCCTTATAAATAAGTTCATAGGTTCTACAGATAAAAAAAATAAAGTAAAAATATATATTTATATTTTTTTATGCCTTCCATTTTAAACAGTCTTATTCGTTATTTGTGTTTATTTGACTGGTTTAATACTAACAGTTTTGATAGTTTTAAGATAAGAATTATTCGTCATATAACGTGAAGTGGTTAATAGTCACCAAAAATACCATAATCAATATACTGTGACTTTGTTAGATGAATGAGAAATCGAACAGAGAGTTCTAATTCCAATAATCCATCAGAATCACAACAATTGAACACTTTTAAAAAAAAAATTAATATGAACTTACAATAAATTAAAATTTAATAAGTCTTTTTTTTGTGAAACATTTTTAGAAAATTTTTTGAACACGGAGTAGGAAGGTAATAATTAAATGGACTATTATAACTAGAATATTTAACATTTATCACCGTATTTTATAAAAAAAAATTATATATTTATAAGTTGTCATAAGTTTAGTTTATAATTTGAATTTTAAATGATTGTTTCAAAAAATTATTATATAGTTCATATTAAATTTTTTAAAAAAAATGTTAAATTGTTGTAATTTTGATGGATTATTGGAATCCGAACTCTCTATTCGATTTCTATTTATCTTACAAAGTCATAGTATATTGATTATAATATTCTTGGTGAATATTAACCGTTTTTTATCCTACGATGAATAATTATTGCCTTAAAACTCTCAAACTGTTAATATTAAATAAACACGAATAATGAACAAAACTGTTTACAGTGGAAGGTATAGAAAAAATAAAAAATATATTTTTACTTTATTTTTTATTTTTTATTTTTTGAACATATTGACTTATTTGTAAGAAAATAATCTTTTAAACTAAAATTATAATATTATATAACTTTAAGAATTAAAATTTTTAAAAATGACTATGTTTAAAATAAAAATAAAAATTTAGTAATTAAAAAGTTATAAATTAAAATTTTATATTTAATTTAAAATTACAAGTAAAGTTGGGTTACTATTCAAACAATTTATCCAAATTTTGGGACATCATAATTTTGTCAACTAAAAGTACCTTCTCTATTGGAGTGTCTACTCTGAAGTCCGCTTAGCAAGTATGGTCAAATTGGTACTATTTTAGACTGAAAACTAAGTAGCTCCGATAACCACGTTAGCATTCTGTTAACTCAAACAGACAAAGGGTATTGATTGCCAATTTTGGAAGTTAGTGGTTATATTTGCAATCGCAATAAAAAATTCGACAAGGTTTGTTTTGTAAACATGCTAAAAGATTGAGGTTTTTGATGTAATTTTCTGTTTCTTACATAAAATTCAATAATTTATTTACTTATTATCAACTAAATAATTATTTTTCATTGTTCAATTTAATGTAATTTTTACTATGTTTCTTAAATCTAATATAATTCACTAAATAATTTCTTATATATAAAATTCAATAATTTATTAACCCATTTTCAACTAAACGATTTTCAGTTTAATCTAATTTTTATTATTTCTAATTTAATTCACTAAATAATATTTACCTATATATACAGGTTACTTGGTGGTGGTGGAAGTTGAAGAGGTTGGCAGGGGCAAGGTGGTGGATGGTATCAAGGGTGGCTGTGGTGTTTTTTCATTCTGTAAAAAAATGAGGAAGGGGTCGATTTTACCCTAAAAATTAACAACGATCATCTATCACTAATCCATCGTTGATTTTTAGGGTTTTTGTGTCTAAATTATGTGTAGCGACGGATCTTAAATCAATATTAACTAACAATAAATATGAATCTATTGTTAATTAGTGACGGAATAAACCATCACTAATTCATTTTTACTTAATCAGTGGCAAATTCCATATTTGTATTTTTAAAAGTCAACTAATAACTCCTCATGTTTCATTTCATTGATTATTTCTCATACTACTCCTAGGTTTGATATTTTTATTATAAATCTGAGGGAGTATTTAGTTAACGGGAGGAGACAAATTGTTAATAAAATCAAATAAGTTAATGAAAACGGAAGAACAAGGTGTGGATAAATAGTTTAATGATGTTAACGTTGAAGATGGAACTTCAGACGTCCAGTTTGGGTGGGTAGGCAAAGGAACATACGGTCCTCTCATATCTGCCATTGATGTGGAATCTTATATTTGAAGAACATGTGCATATGCATTTCCAGCAATCTGACAATCAGTGCTCTAACAAATTAATTTCAACAAAACGGGGTAGTTTTGGGTTGAATGCCGCTACTACTCAGCATGGGGTGATACTAGCATTGTATAGGAGAATACAAGTCAACAGAACGTGGGTGGTTTTGTAGCCAATCCATATGCAATGTTTGTATGTACAATCTATTAAATTAGAGAAAAATCAAAATTTCAGTAACTTGCAATGACTTGGAAAGATTTTGGCCTGAAATTAATGTGGGGCTGTTTCAGCCAATAATGCACCCAGCAACAACGTTTTGTTCGATGCACCATTCTCATTGAATAGTCCTAACATATCTTCCATTGGGCTATACAAGTGACACTTTTAGTAATTTATTTAACTTCTAAAATTGTGAAAAAAATTATTTTTTATGTAAATGTTATTGTAAATTATTGTAGTTTTGAACTTTTTATTAAATTTTATTAAATTAGTGTCAAAAATTTTGAAGTTTATGTTGATTATTTAATACAGAAGATAGAGTAAAAAAATGGTAACACTTGTTCTCGTCTAATCATGATTTTTCTTGAAAATTATTTTTATAAGTTGATTAATGATATTTTTACTTATACTATGTATGGTTCAAGATGTAATTGTCACATTGAAATGAATCTTTTAAATTAATATTTGTTTAAAGAGTACAGTGTTATAAATACTGTATTCTAAAATAATTTATTTGGATGTTGAATATTGTTATATTTGTCAAAATAAAATTTATTAATTTTTAAATATTGAAATAGTTAAATTGTTGTTTTTATATAAGTAGATGTTTACATTTTTGTGTTTTGATCATAAATAAATTTAAATTTAACACTAATATAATTATTAATTTTATTTCTATACTATACTATATATAAAATTATAAATGCAGGTAAAACATTTTTGACAGAAAGGACATTCATTTTTATAAATTGATGAAGTTAGTTTTAGTTTGTTGATTTTGTATCTGCCTAAGTTTTAGTTTATTAATTTTGTATCTGCCTATACTATATATAGAAAAAAATTATAAATGGAGGTAAAATATTTTCGACAGAAAAGGGCATTCATTTTTATATATTGAAAATATAGTCTTAATTCAATTTCTAAAAATTCTAAAATTGATGAAGCTAGTTTTAGTTTATTAATTTTATATTTGTAATATATATATATATATATATATATATATATATATGGAGGTAAAACAATTTTTTTATCAAAAAAGACATTCATTATTATATATTGAAAATATAGTCTTAATTTAATTTCTAAAAGTTCTAAGATGGGGTATATTTAAAAAAAAATTAAAATTGGATGAACTTGTATAAAAATAAAATACTTTCTACAATATTTATAATGAAATTTAAATAAATACATAAATAATTAAATTATCGTAAGATTCATATATAAATATATTACAGAATTCTTATTTATAATGTAGGGATAATTACCATTACCCTCTAAGATTTGACCATAATTACTATTTCAACTCTTCTTTTTTTAAAAAAAAAAAAAAAACTAAAAATCCTCTTAATTTCATATTCATCAAACAATTTTTCCTCTCCGTTAGAAAGTATAGAAATATTCTTAAAATATCTTGTTAGTCAAAGGTCAAAAAGTCAATAATTATAAAAAAATTTAAAGGCATCCTTAAACTTTTCAAATTTGAACTTAATTTAATTAATTTTAAATTTAAATATTCTTAGAAATAAAATATAAATACTTATGCAATTTGATGTGTGGTTAAAAATTTAAGTAATAAATTCACTATTTTGTTGAAGAATTGTAATTTTTAATTTAATTTAAGGATAATTTGAAATTTCTATAGTTTTAAGAACGTGACAATGTGTATGATTGAAAAAGTAAATTAAATATCCTATAATATAAGAATAGATTTGTTTTTAATTATTTAATGCAAATTTTTTTTACATTTTAATTTAATTTGATTTGGTTTAATTAAATCATAGTTTAAAATTTTGATTATTTTTAAATATTAAAATAATGTATATAAGGTAAATAAATTTTTTCAAAAAATTGAAAACAAGAAATTAATTAAGTGTTGTATAATACTATATATTTAGTAAATGAGTATGAATATATCTTTTTTTTTATTAAGTTAATTTTTTCAACAAAAATATTTTTTTTTTGTTGAAGTTATAACATTTACTGTAATTTGATTTAATTTAATTAAAGTTATTTATTATTATTTTAATATTATAGTCGTATAAAAGAAAAAGTGATTGAATTTTTTTAAAAAAATAAAAACTTAATTAAATATGGTATATTATTATGAATTTTTGTTAGGTATTGAGAGTAAATATTTCTTCTTTTTTTTTTAATGTCATTTAGCTCTCTTTTTTTTTAATAGAGGAAAAATTGTTTGAAAATTTTAAATTTAAGGGGGCTTTTAGTTATTTTTTTTAAAAAAGGGATGGAGTAATAATTATAGTCAAACCTTATGACGGTAAAAGTGATTATCCCCACATCTTGCAAATAAATTATGATTAATAAATAAAATATGCTCTTGCTAATGTATAAATGAAATTAGAATCATCAAATTAATTTTTATTTAATTATAATTTTTTATTATTTTGTATATTAATATGTAAAATATATCAATGACTATAATTAAATAAATATTAATCTAACGCTTATAATTCTATTTGTATCTTGTATAGATACAAATGTTTTGTATAAATAAATATAATTAATATTTTTATTATTAATAAAATTTATATAATTTTAAACAATCTCTAATACATATAAATGTAATTAAAAATTAAAAATTTATAAAAAAAAATAACAAAATTAATGAATGGATAAAAAAGGAATTATTTCATAAGATTCTTATATCAAAATTTAAATGTAAATGACTAAGAAAATGCAATTATTTTTAAGAATGAAAATTTTTTAACCAATTTTAAAATATATTTTTTAAAAAATTTTCAAATAAGCTAAATTTTTAATTTAAAATTTTTAATCTATTTTAGTATGAATATTACTTAGTTCAAATTTATAAATTTTTAATTACATTATTGATAAAATAATATTACTCTTTTTTATATTTTATAATATAATGTTTATTTCTTCAAATACTTAACTCTATCACTAATATAATTATGTAAATATTTTATGTCATTATTAAAATATTAAATTTTTTAATTACATTAAATGTTAAAATATCATTAGTTTACTGTTTGAAAGGACATTTTAGTTCTTTATCACTTAACGAAAAAAATGTTATAATTTTAACGGAAGTTCTTAATAGAATCAAAATTGAGACAGACAAAACTTCAATTTTAATACAAGAAAAAAATATGTATAAATTAGATCACATTTTAGAAAGGAAAATATAATTTGCTATATATAAAAATCTTATAATGCAATTCAAATGTGTGAAGTGTTGTTTTGTGATTGATGCAAACGGGTATGTTCACATTCAGACAAATAAGAGTGGAGAGGGCGGTTTTGGAAGTTTACTACAAATTCTGCTTTACCCTCATCAATCTGTTCCCATTAATGAAATGCTTACATTAGACTATTGTTTCCGAGGGATGGAACAGTAGTTGCAATCAAGCATCTTCACAATCAAAATCAAAGCAAGAAAATAGAGAATTTGTGAATGAGGAGAGGCTTGATTTCTGCTCTATAGCATCCGAACCGTGTTAGGTTGATGGGTTTCTGTGTTGAAAGGAGACAATTGTTATATGGGTACATAGAAAAGAACAACCTTGCACATGTTTTGTTAGGTCATTTAATGGGCACTTGTGCAACAAATCAAGAAAAAATGTGTAAAAAAACAAAAAAAAAAAAAAAAAAAAAAAAACAAATGAAGAAAAAGATTTTAATCATTCTAAAAAAACAAAGATTATAACTTTGTATAATGGTACTTATATTTATGGCCTACAAGTTATAGGGATTTGTGTATGCATAGCTAAAGGGCTAGCTTAATTATTTCATAAGATTTTTATATATAATTTTAAATGTAAATGACAAAAAAATACAATTATTTCTTATAAAATAAATTTTAATCAATTAAAAAATTAATTTCAATAATGTCAAAATTGTTTTTTCTAAAATTCGAAATAAGATAAATATTTATTTTTAATTTATTTCAGTATGAATAATACTTATTGTAAATTTATAAATTTATTTTAATTACATGATTTATAAAATAATATTACTTTTTATATTTTATAATTATATTTATATATTTATTTCTTCAAATATTTAACTCCATCACTAATATAAATATGTAAATATTATTTGATGCAATTATTCTTATACTAAATATTTTTTACATCAAATTTTAAAATAAAAAAAATTATGTACTCGATAGATATTTTAATCATGTGCAACTCACGTGGGGAAAAGCTATTAACTTATAAATGATAACCCAGTGGATCATGTCACTTCAAGAATTGTCTTCGAACAGGCAGCTTCAAGCTTCAAGCTTCAATCTACCCACCTTCAGTCTTTTCTCTTAATCATATCCTAGATTTGCTAACGTTTTAGCTCACATTATAGCTTCTTAGTGTTGATGTTGATGAAATAGTTTGGAAATACAACTTGCTTGCCTTGTTTTCCTGGATTGTTATTGCTGAGTCCAGCCTTGATTGAGTTCTTTCATAAAGTTTCATTTTCGATCAAAAAAAAAAAAAAAGAATTGTCTTCCTAGCAAGCTTTTCACTGTTAGAAAACATGGTGGCAGTTGATAGTTTAACCTGTAATGTGCTCCTACTCTTGTTGCTGATGTGCAGTGTACCAACTGAGGTTGATGCACAAGCTATGTCTCTTTCTAATGATGAAGGTATAGACATATATATTTCTTTTTTTCTTTTTATGTAACTTCAGTAAACCTCACAATGCTGCATGTGAACATGGGCGGATTTAAAGGGCGGGCAATGGGGCACTTGCCCCCACTGGCCCGTAGAAAGTTTTTAACATAGTATAGATTTATTTCATTTGCTCCTACAAAAAAATTTTCAATAATATATATATACAACCTTGTATGTATCCTTAGTGAATTCATAATAATAATCCAACAGTTTATTATTATAATTCTTTTAAAGAATCTAAAATAATAAATTTTTTTTTCGCTATTTTAAAATTTAACTTTTTAACTTTTTTTATTATTATTATTATTATTATATATTCTGAAAACAATATAATATATAAATTTTTTTCGCAGACCCTCATAATAATAATCCAGCAATCTATTATTATAATTCTTTTAAAGAACTTAAAATAATAGAACTTTTTCTCTTTTTTTTTGCTGTTTTAAAATTTAACTTTTTGGTTTGATTTCTTCAATACTTCATACCTTACCTCTTCCTTTCTTTTTTTTTTTTCTCTCGAATCAACCATACACACCTCACATCTTACTATTTGTATATTTTTTCTTTAATTTACTCATTAGTTATCATGCACTAAGCAATTTGATAAGGTTAATAATTTAGTATAACATTCAACCATTTATCATTATATATGTTGTCAATTAATTAATTTTTGTTGCACATACATTTTTGCCTATTCTTAATGTATATTTTTTCCTTTAATTTGCTGATTAGTTATTATGCTAAAAACTGAATTTATAATTTTTTTGTATTGTGATAGTTAATTATTTTTTATTTCATTTTGATTATAGATAAAATTATGAACAAATTTCTCAAAATAAAAGTTTTTATTGAATAAAACTAAATTTGATGTTATTTTCTTTGTTTATAATTTTGATTATCCATTTTGATTTTGGTTATCTTTAATGTTGTTTTTTTATATATTATTTTTTTAATTTAAATTATTGTTATTGTATTTGAGATATTATTTTGGTGGTATGTTTATTTTGAATGAAACATTTCTAATATACTAAGATTAACTAAGTTTTTATTTCAAAAAAAAAAAAAAAAAGATGAAGTAAGGTTTGCTTCCATTGAAATGTTTTTTTGGCTACACCCCCTGCATGTGAAAGTTTCAAGAAGTCATAATTTTTATATATTGATTTGGAACTAGTAACATAAACTCTCTTTTTACTGATGGCTTCATAACCAAATGTCCAAGTATTTAAAAGCTTATGTGGGTTCAATGTGTTTTTGATGTCGCAGTGGAAGCTCTTCGTGAAATAGCAGTACAACTAGGGAAAAAAGACTGGAATTTCAGTCTAGACCCTTGCAGTAATGAGGGAAGCTGGCAACCAGTAAAATTGCAATCGTACAATAATACTATAGTCTGCAATTGCACATATCTGAGTGGTGTATGTCATGTTGCTAAAATGTAACCCTTCACTTTCCTCCTATCTGATATGGTGCATGAATTATTTAATTCTATAAGCTACCAATATTACCATAAACATACATAATTTGATGCTTTATATTGGTATGAGATATAGAATTTTGATATATTATATTATGTACATTTAACACAGAACTCTCAAAGGGCAAGATCTTGATGGTATGCTTCCACCATCAATTGTGAAGCTACCTTACCTTAAAGCTTTGTAAGAATGCTTCCAATTGTTGTGATTTTTATGCATCTTTTTCTTTTATTAGCAAGAATAGGCCTATAGTGAAAAAAATCTTTCATCTGGGTTTGTAGTATTGTGACTCGTAATTACCTTAGTGGCAGCATACCACCTGAATGGGCTTCTACAAAGCTCGAATTTCTGTGAGTACTTTCAAATGAAGAAACCCAAATAAATATATATATGCTCGCTCTTAATTAACATATAAAGCACTGCAGGTCACTTTCAGTGAACCGTTTAACAGGGAAGATTCCAAGTTACTTGGGACAAATGACCTCACTTACATACTTGTATTGATACTCAATCTTTGTCTCTCTTTACTTTTCCTTAAGTTAAATGTAATAAGTGCTTAAACTTTGTTTGTAATCTTATTCATTCAGGAGCCTTGAGAACAATCTCTTTTTTGGAGTGGTTCCTCCTGAGCTTGGAAATTTGGTCAATATGGCCACTTTGTTCGTCCTTTAAATGACCACTTTTAGCATTGTGTTTATTTATCTCAAAACATCATAATTTTATTTACATCAATTTTGTGTTTGTTTTTCTTTGTTGTATATAGCATCCTTAATGCAAACAATTTTACTGGAGAGTTGCCTTTTGCTCTCACCAACATGACCAAATTAATAGAGCTGTAAGCCCTTGTCAATATTTAATCCCTTTTCCAGATTTGTTGGGGATGTTTATATGTTTTGATCTTGTTTTTGTATCGGGTCTTGTGCAGTCGGATTAGCAGTAACAACTTTAGTGGAAAAGTACCTAGTTTTATTCAAAATTGGGAACACCTTCAGATTCTGTACGTGCCATTATTGTGTTAGCAAATTTTGAATATATATACAAAACACTAGCTTTCATGAGGAATATTAATTCATTCTTAACGGTGGTGTTAATAGAGAGATCGAAGGGAGTGGTTTTCAAGGGCCTATTCCCCCAAGCATTTCTACTTTGAAAAATTTAATAGAATTGTAAGCTGTACTACAATTTTTTTAGAACTCTTTACTTGCTTATTCAAGTTGCATTATTTTCTCAAACATCTTATAGTAATATATGTTTATGTTCTATAATTTGTAGAAGGATTATGGATTTACATGGAAAAGGTTCCACATTTCCACAATTAGAAAACATGACAAATATGCAGTATTTGTAAGTCATCCTTATTTTGATGTCATAAAATTTACACAATTTGCACAATTGTAGTTACAGTTACAGGAAGATATTGTTTGCAGGAGGTTGAGTAGCTGCAACATATCAGGACCTATGCCAGGCTACATAACAAAAATGTCAAATATAAAAGTTTTGTAATATTCTATTACCTTTTCTATCATTTAAGGAATTACTCTATTTACATTGTGAAACAACCTTTCTTACAAAGTCAAATAACATTAACTTCTTGCAGGGATCTCAGTTTTAACAGACTCTCGGGATTTTTCCCAACAAATCTTGAAGGTTTAACACATTTGGAATACATGTAAGCTTTTAAACCCATCTTAGTGGTTGGCTAGACCATTTTATGGTTGCTCTTTATGAGATAAATTTCCAATTCTATAATTCCTAAGATCATTCTGTATAAAATGAAAAACATGTGCATAGCAAAAAAAATGACATGGTTCTACTTATTGTATAGGTATCTGACAGGCAACTTACTAACTGGCCCTATCCCAAACTGGATCATGCAGCAAAATAGTCGCACGTATGTTTGTTTATGATATTTTTCATCTGTAATTCTCCAAGATTGTTTTTAATGTTATTTTGGGCGAAGGAAATCAATAATTCCATTCTATGCTCAAACATTATGGTACAACTATTTGTAAGTATTTGGTTCCAGTTGAAATCTGGATGGAGATTTATGACTTTAAGAGATTTATGACTTCTCAATAGTTATCTGCAGATTTTGACAAAAGAAATGAGTGAAAATTGAAAAGTGGTCTCATTAATTTTACTGATAGCTTCATTTCACTTATGTTGTATGTAGCACAAAAAAAAACAAAGATTTTAGCTTTATTTCAACATTTATTGCTCCAAGCTTAATTTTTGTATGCAGCACAATTGATCTTTCTTACAATAATCTTACTCGAAGTTCTTTACCCACTACTTGTCGAGAAACATTGTAAGATAAGAAATGCCCTTTTAATTTTTTCCTTGTGTCTGGTTTATTCAAATATTATTTGTTTCAATCCTTATCTCCAACTTTGGACTTCTTTACTTTGTTGGTCATCAGGAACTTGTTCAGGAGCTCTTCCATTGGGTCAAACAAGTAATTAAGCTTCACAAAGAGCATATTTGGCTGTTAAATTTTCACTGTTTTCAAAAAAGTGTATATTTATTTCTTTCACTTTTGCTTAATTTGCATGACCTAATTATTCCTTGTATTATATTTTCAGAGTGGCTGATGAGTGTCTGAATAATTTTCCTTGTTCAAAAGGTAATGCCGCATTCAAATGAACGATACATGCTTGAATTATGTTACTTTCTATTCTATCCAGCTAAATTTTAATACATGGCCATCATTAACATGTCATTGTTTCTAAATATATAGTTCGATATTCAGTTCATATAAATTGTGGTGGAGGAGAAACCACCATCGGAAGCACCATTTATGAAGGAGATGAAGTTGCAGGAGGTGCAGCAAAATATGTTCCCACTCAGGAAGGATGGGAAGTTAGTACTACTGGACATTTTTGGGATACTGAAACTTTAGCAAATGGTTACATATCCAAAAATGTATCCCTTCTCAGAATGAACAATCTTGAACTATACACCACAGCACGCCTTTCTCCTCTCTCCTTCACTTATTATGTGCGTTGCCTAGCCAATGGGAGCTACATTGTGAAGCTTCACTTTGCAGAGATAGTTATCAGGGACAATAGATCCTTCCACAGCCTTGGAAGACGGGTATTCGATGTTTATATTCAGGTAGTGATAAGTTTTTATGTGATTTGATTTGCATTTGATATAGAGGACACAGGTTGATAAAATTAGTATGTATTGCAGGATAAAGTTGTGTTGAAAGATTTCGACATCAGAAAGGAAGCTCAAGGAGTGGATAAAGTACTCATTAAAGAATTTAAAGCAATTGTTGAGGTTGGAACTGTGGAGATTCTCTTCCGTTGGACTGGAAAAGGGACAACAATAGCCCCAAAGAGGCCCACATACGGTCCTCTCATTTCTGTCATTGATGTGGAAGCTGGCAAGCTCCTCTTCTTCTTTAGGCTAATACATTTTATATTTTAACACTTTCATGTGGTTTATTATAACATCTCAACAATTTCATATATTCAATAATTACTGCACTTCCTTCTTCTAATTTTGCACAGACTTCAAGCCTCCCTCTAACAGGAGCAAAAGGAAGAAACTCATTGCACTTGGAGTTGGGGTTTTGGCAGTGCTCTTCATTTTCATTATTATAGGCATTCTTTGGTGGAAAGGTTATCTGGGTGGCAGGAAACTAAGAAACTCAGGTATACAAATCTCTACATATATAAAAATCTTATAATGCAATTCAAACGTGTGAATTGTTGTTTTGTGCAGAGCTAATAGGGTTGAATCTACAAACTGGTATATTCACCTTCAGACAAATAAAAGCTGCCACTAATGACTTTGATCCAACAAGCAAGATTGGAGAAGGTGGTTTTGGACCTGTGTACAAAGTATGTTTCAAATTCTATCACACCCTTATCAATTTGTACCTTTGTTTTTTCTTGTTTCTACTAATGAAATATTTACATTAAACTTTTGTTTCAGGGAGTGTTGTCAAATGGAACAGTAGTTGCAGTCAAGCAGCTTTCTTCAAAATCAAAGCAGGGAAATAGAGAATTTGTGAATGAGATAGGAATGATTTCTGCTCTACAACATCCAAATCTTGTTAGGTTGTTCGGTTGCTGTGTTGAAGGGAGACAACTGTTTCTGGTATATGAGTACATGGAGAATAACAGCGTTGCACATGTTTTGTTTGGTAAGTCAACTGTTTAGTTTATTTAATTGGTACCTTGCACAATAAATCAAGAAAAAGATTATAATTGTGTTGGTACTTATGGACAGGTAAAAAGGAAGACCGACTGAATTTAGACTGGCCTACTAGGCATAGGATTTGTGTAGGCATAGCTAAAGGCCTAGCTTTCTTGCATGAAGAGTCCGCCATTAAAATTGTTCATAGAGACATCAAAGCTACTAATGTATTGCTAGACAAGGAGTTGAATCCCAAGATATCTGACTTTGGCTTGGCTAAGCTTGACGATGAGGAGAACACCCACATCAGCACAAGAATTGCTGGAACTATGTGAGCTGCCTTCTTGTCCAGAAATTTGTTCTTGTTTGTCATTTATTTTTGTGAAGCTAAGATCACAGAATTGTCTTTATTATTGTAGAGGATACATGGCACCAGAATATGCATTATGGGGTCGCTTGACCTATAAGGCAGATGTTTACAGTTTTGGGGTTGTGGCATTAGAAATCGTTGCAGGGGAAAACAACACAAAATGTCGTCCTAATGATGATTTTTTATGTCTCGTAGATTGGGTAAGAAATGTATTCCATGTTCTTTGGATGGACTCAATAAAACCTCATTTACCTAGAGAGGGTGGTTTGACAATCACTTGCATGCAAGGATAAACTGGCATGTAAACTTTAATCCTGCCATTGTTAATTTGTGAAATTAATTTTTACTTGATATGCCTTTCATCGATGTCTATTATTTTTACTAAAGAAAAAAAAAAAAAACCTCATTTATGAGACAAGTTGTTCACTCACTTCAACTTACACTTTATTTTATGGTTATTTCAGGCACTTGTTTTACAACAAGAAGGTAATCTAATGGAGCTGGTTGATCCAAGATTGGAATTTAAATCCAAGTTTGAGAAAGAAGTACTCAAGGTGATTCAAGTAGCGTTGTTGTGCACTAATCCGTCTCCAGCACTTAGACCCACAATGTCTACCGCAGTAAGCATGCTTGAAGGAACAACTGAGGTTCATAAATTGACAGTTGATTCCAATTTATATGGTAATGGGTTTAGTTTTAATGCCACAAGAAAACAATATGATCAAGTTTTGGTCGGAAACTCAAGTGACGTTGCTAGTTCATCAAATACAATATGAATCATCTAAATCTGGTCAGAATTAGTTTCAGACCTACCTAAATTGCCTTGTATTATAAATATATATATATATTAAGCTCAAGGCCAAACAAATTGCTTGAAAAATTAATGTAAGTTGTGCATCCGAGTATTCTTTGCTACATAGTTCCAATTATGTGTATATACTTATATGCCCGTTTGTTTTAATCCACCAAGTACAGACTCTTGGGGCAGCGACCCCAATGGCATCTTGGAACAATAATTCTCTTAAACCAATCATCAGGTCTATCAAGATTGGAAAAAGCCGAGTTTCAAACTCATACCCATGTGTTTCAAACTCATAACCTCCACATTTCAACCTTATCATCCTTCTCATTTTTTGGACCAAATGACAATTATATCTGAAGTGTCGCTAATGTTTTACATCTCATCCCAACGTTTTTTGATTTGGCCACAACCTTTTTTCTATTATTATTATTTTAGAATTTTTATATACATTTACTATCATTTTCAAATTGAAACTTTGAAAATTTCCTACAATATTTAAATTGAAATTTTGTGATACATAACAAAATAAAACCAACTATAATACATTTTTCAATGAATTTCAATTTTTAGACAAAAAATGTTCTGTACCTAAAATTTAAAATATAAACATTTTGAATAAGAAAAGAAAATAATGAAAACTCAAAGAAGTCAATTTCTAGTGCATTTTAATCCAAGGTTCCATAAGTCTGTTCTAGCCAACAAACAACCACAAAATAATGGTGTCTAACAAACTTGTAAGTTATAATACAGTAATTATACAACTCCCTGCTTGCTTTGCTTACAAGAACAAAAAGGATTACAAAACTAAAGTAAGGCGATTCCAAATGAATGAGTGAAGAATATACCACAAATGAATGACTACTATGGGGATCCCATGCCAAGCTTTCAACATCAGCTGTGATAGACCTCCTAAATCCAGGATGTGCAGGTATCCTCCCATCCTTCTGCAATTCGTACGGCTATTACATCAAAACAGAGTATCTTGACTGAACATGAAAAACTAACTGCCCAAACAAATCATAAATTTGCATTTTCAACGCTTAAGTAATCATTTGAAAACAAGTATTGCAATTATAGGTTCTAGCATCAAACTTTCTTAGATGACAAAAAAGAACAATTTTTATTACCATGACAATTGAGTGACCAAAAGATCCACTAAGAAGAACCTGTGGCTCATCATGATTCCAAGCAACTGCTTGAACCTGTAAAGAGCAGTATGAAGAGGATGTTGAGCATAATGCATGTTCATTTCCAAGCAACTCAATGATATGCATCTTCACTTAACCAAATCAAAAGGATAAATTCATTTCAACTTATAATAAGTCAAAACAAAGTAATCAATGGCCAAATGAGTCAAATTTTAGTCTCAAAGTGGTTCAAAAATTATGTCATTTTCTATCAAATACACACCAATTATATGCACATCGTAAGCAACCATTTTTCATCAAACACCTTAGTAAAGCAAAAATATTTCAGGTTTTTTTTAAAAGATGAACTTACGATATGAACACCAAGTTCTATTTCTGCACCAAGAATCTGCACAAGCATAGCAAGCAGTTGTGCCAGATCAGGAGAAATATATAGAAACAAGATTAATATTCATCAATTTGATCTATAAATTAAAATGCCTGTATATTCATGTAAAAAAATTGATTACCTCTATACTCCCAGCATTCTTCACCTGCAAACGGTCTCATGAGAGGAGCAATTATGTAAGGAATTATAATTTGTAAGATGCCTTGAATAAGAAAAATTGCAATCTATGAATATTTTACCAAAATGTCAAGTTCTCTGAACCGGGTTTTGATAACATCTGCTAGAGAAGTAATGCTGTAACCTTATGTTATTGTAAGGTTACAGGCCACAGAAAAGCCTCCACGAGTGCTTGTGTCGCTGTTAATGTTTTACAGAAAAACTCTGTTCGTGGCTTATTTGACTTCAGAGTAAGATTTGATCTCAGTAATGCATCTTTGTCAAACTGCACAGAAGAGCCGATAGACTTAGTTGGAGTTAGCAAATGGATCTAATATAAAAGTATGCATCTAAAAGATATTAAAGTAAAGATCTCAAAATAGAGGAGACAGAGAATGGATGAAAATAACAGAATATGCAAAAACAATTTCTACAACATAAAAGAGTATGGAAGGTCCAAACAATTTCTAAAAAGTTGTTGCTTCAGATTAGCATGTGCTTTGCAGCACTCAGACCATTACTTTTACCCTAGTTTTCAAGAACTAGTTTTCAGATTAGCATGTGCTTTGCAGCACTCAGACCATTGCTTTTACCCTAGTTTTCAAAAACAGGCAAATAATGAACCCATGAGCCTAACTTAAGCAATGCCACTTGTCACTTGCTACTGTGACAAGTCATCACTGCCTAGTAAAAACTCTCTTGACCCCCTAATCCAATTGTAAATGCTGTTTACTAGGGCTGGAACTCTGCTGCAATGTTAAACCTTGACTTGAAATATTGGTTGTAGAGTTTGTGCCAGTTGTAACAGCATCTAAGCCAATTGAGAAGGGGACTTTTGAAGAGGCTGCAGGAGTTGCTGCTAGGTAGAAAGAATAAGCAAATAGACTGCCACATGAAAAACAAATAACACTAAAAAGCTTGAGAGTTACCTTTTCAGCAACAGGATCAAGGTAGGAGCCCATTTCAGAATTAATTGTCATATTCCTTGCAACAAAGCCATCTAACTACAACATAAAGTAATAACAGCACAGCTAAATTCACTTCCAATGCATTCTTGATTCCATTAGCTATTAACATAAAGCATGAAATTTTGACTACCCAATCAGTAGCGCAGAGATAACCAACCACAGAAAAGCAGGAGAATACATTCTATTCGTGATCATCCTGCAGAAAAGAAAAAAGAAACTATTAGTCATCATTGTTGGTTGAATTCTGAAGAGTTATTGACAGACATAAGCCTAACTTGTAAATTTTTGAACAAATCAATCAAACAAGAGAAATATAAATGTTTTTGAGTGCATGTAAACAAACCAGAGTACAACCGTAACAAATCACCAAATGCAACAGTACACATGACATCCTCGCAAAAGATAGTGCAGATATCTAAACACAATCTGAAAACAGGAACAACTACGAAATAAACCAATAAAACTTAATAATCATTTACCAAGCAATAAAGATGCTAAAAAGAAATGAATCTAAAACATATAAACCAAACAGATACAAAATTAAGATTTCCAATCAGTGAAATAGCAGATTCAAATCACGGTAAACAGAAATGAGAGAGAATCAAAAAATAAAAAGAAAAGTTACAGAACCTTCTAAAAAGTGAAAAACAAATGAAATTAACCAATATCAAATGATTAATTAAAAATTAACCTGAAAACGCCATCTCTCTGAAATTATGGGGTTTTGAAACTAAATCTGAAAATAAAATAGAGTGAAAGATTTAAAAGTACAAATCGAGAGAAAACCTAAATTGAAAATAACTGAGATTAGAGATGATTATTGAGATTCATAAACAACTAATTTAAATTAGAGGGAAGAAAAGATAGTTTGCAAGGGAGGCAGCCATGAGAAAATTAGGGAAGAGACCATGAGAATAATGAAGAGAAGAAGAATAAAAAAAAATTGAGAAAGATGTGTTTATTGGCGACATTTTCAATTGTTACGATGATAATTGTAAGTGAAAATTATATGTAAATCTCTGTCACTAAATCTAAATTATTAGTTTGTTGACTTGTAGTTATTTTATTATCAATTTTCAAGACAACAAAATTAAACCCAATATTCCTTGCAAGTCAAGACCACACCGCCCAACTTTTTGCTACAATCTCTAATCTTAGCCAAAAACCACTCAGCCATCGACCAACATGTTCTCCAATAAGACCTCCTGCTGAAGTCCCCGAGTAGCGGACTTACAACAAACTGAATATGCTTCTCAACACACTTTGGAGGCCTGTAATAACAACACTTCTCTGGGCATCCACTAAACTCCGCACTTTAGTAATAATGAGATCAATAGCATCTGTAGGCAGTTCATACCCTTCTCCAAAAATGGCATTATTTCTAAATTTCTATATAAACCAGCAGGTGATACAAAACAGAACAGGGCATGGAAGATCACTCTCAATTTTCAACTCATTATCAATATTACATAACAATCACTCATCAAGCTGCATTGAAAGAAAGTTTCAGCAGCATGTGATTGAACTAATTATCTCCAAGTGACTTGCACCATTTCACAATCTTGAAGAGCATGCAGCAAGGTCTTGCTACAATAACATATCTCACAATGAGCTAAGAGGGAGAGACATGTCTATGCTACTCACTCCTCATTCCTCAGCAGCTTGTTATACAACTAAAGCCAAAGGAAAAACCTGACGCTTTCAGGCCTTTTTCATCTCCAAACCTTCAGCCATTTAGCATCTCTAACATATAAATCGTTGGCACTGATGTGACCATAAGCCGATTTAACGGTGAATCTTCCACGACAGGAGTACTTCCAGATAGGAACAACATTACCATCACCTGCTCTTGGAGGCTTCACAGCTGTTATACTCAATAACCCCGAAGGAGGGAGGAATCCTTGAAACCTCGGCCAGTCCCAATTGCCATGCTCATTAATAAAATCACACACTCTCAAATTCCACAACTCTTGTAGAATAACATCCAAGGCCAAAGCATGCAAGTTTGTTGGCAGATTCACCCATTGGTCATTCCAGAATTGCACAATGGTTCCATCGTCCAAACACCAACTCAGCTCCAAGGTACCTACCCATATTAGTTGTAACGTTATATGTGAGACAATTAGTAACAGCTGCATTGTCTTGTTACTAAGTATTGTGACAGAGATAAAGAATCAACTTCTTATTACTCACCAATTGACCTGACGACTCACAGAAAGTGCCCACACATGTTGCATACAAAAAGCATTCTTCTCATCTGCTTTTGCAAAGAGGATGAGACCATCAATGAAAAATATGTGACTCAAGCGATGATGAACTGGATCCCATTTACCACTCGCCACAGCAGCATTGATTCCATGAGCCAACCTCTGCATACAGATAACAAAGATACATAGGGACGTGGAATCCCCTTGATAGCTCCCTTTTAAGGGCACAAGCACATTCGAGAGTTCACCATTCCAAGAAAAATGCATATTAACTGAAATTATGGACTTCATCAAAATTTATCATTCATAGCTGTAATTAATTGATACATATTATAAACATTAATCATTCAATATTCCAACAACTCAAATTATACTATTGTTCATATTTCAGTCATCAATATCACTGGCCATACATTAAAAAGTCATTTTTTTTTGGATATTTTTTCTTGTATTGGATATTTTTTCTTGTATGCTATTTTGATGGCTGCTGAGATTTTTCCAAGCTATTTCAAAGAGTATGGCTGTAATCTTTTTTCTTACTTGAAAATTCATGTTTGCGATATTGTCTAAGTGAGCTGGTTAGGTAGTAACATGGTTAGTCAGCTTTTAAAGTAATGTTGTTTGATAAAAAGCTATAATGTTAGTTTAAAGTTTGTAATGAATAATCCTTATGTACTTTTTGAGGTAGGGCTGACAATTCATGTTAATAGGTCGTAAACAAATTGTGTCGAGACACAAATACAGTACAAATATGACCAACCCAAACATGACCTTTGATTAATTGTATCAAAGTTATAAATCCAAACACAGATACGTTTAAGGAATAGTTTATACCTCATGATCCAACCTATATAGGTCTAAATGTGTTGAGACACGTTACAAACACGAGAATGACATGTTTAACATGTTAACACATTTTAACACAAAATTATAAAATATCATAAAAATCAATTTAATTAAACATACAAATAATATAATAGTCTAAAATTGAAGTTTTAAATCCTAATTAATAATATTAAGTTTAAACATCCATCCAAATTCTAAATATCAATATAAAACTTTATACAAAATATTAAATTGTCCCAAAACACATAAAATAACAATGCTAAATTTAATATCATTCACGCTCTTGCTCCATCCACTCGCATATATACATAAATGTGTTAATTAACACATTATTTTCAAGTAAAATATAAAAATATTTTATATAAAATACTACAAAATATTCATATTTTGAAGTAAAAAAACCAATATTTCAATATCATAAAAAATAAACATAAGCTGAAAAAAGTATAAAGAGCATCAAGGATGAGCTACCATTGTTTCTCTATGAAGCTGTCTTCGCAAAAAGTCAATCGCCTTTACTAATTTATCAATTCCAGGTATCTGTAATATTAAAGGAAAATCAGTAAATAGAAGAAATTTTCAGTTGACAGAAACCAGTCCCAAGAAAGTAGAACCAGTAGTTATACATGAAGTAAGAAATACATTGAGTTCTGATTGTTGCTACTCTCAAATGTAATTCTGAAGGCACTTTCTAGGAGGCTGTTGATATAGCATAAGAATCTTCCTACATGATTATGATCCTTCTGGTCAACAATCAAAATAGGTAAATGTTTCTAAATTAAGGGAAAAAAGGTGTATAATGAACTTGGTTTCTAGTTCAAAAAGGTATTGGCTATGACAATTATTTCTATGATTCAAGTTCCAGGCTGTAGCACATGCATACTAGTTTTACAAATTACAAGTATGAGCTCAATTCACTGTTGATTTGCAAGCTCGCATTGCATCAGAAAAATATTAACCCTCTGTTTGGAAAGTCCGAATGTGCAAGAATTCAATTGACTGAAAACCCACAGTTGTTAGAATTCAGTTCCTTCAACTTAAAAGAAAAGAGAAAAAAAAAAAAAAAAAAAAAAAAGAAAGAAAGAATTCATCTTTGAAAGAAAATAGATCATGCCATTATTAACATGATTTTTCAAGATCAATTGAATTGAATGAAATGAATTCTTGAACATGATTTAGTCTAAACAAAGCCTAATAAGCATTAAAATGCTAGCAACCAATTATCTTTATATGGCCATCTAAATTAAAACATATAACCGAAAAAAGAAACAATTCATCGACCTACCTGCATAAACACACGAAAACACAAAACCCACCAAGGATTTAACTACATAAAAGGACAAACATGAACACATCTACACAAAAATTGATGAAAGATCATAGCTTGAACTTATTTTGCTTGAGTATAGGAGCATCAGCAGTTGCTTTTAATTGAACAATCACTTCACCAAATAAAAGAAAACCCACTTAAAACACAGAAAATTATATAAATTAAACAACATAAACACATAATTGCAGCGATTCATTGTTATTAAATACCTTTAAACATATATAAAATGCATAATACATAATACAGTAGCGATGTAAAGAGATGAAACACAATTATCGACCTTATTGAGGAGGAGACGATAACGAAATTGAGGAGGAGGAGGAGGAAGGAAGAACGAACAGAGAACGACAGGAGGACGTATTAAGAACGACGGAATAGAGAATGACAGAATGGGACAGAGAATGGCATAATGAGGAGAGGCCAGGGCGGCGAAACAGAGAAGCAGGAGGGTGGCGTTCTTTTGTTTTGTTAGAAGAGAACGAACAACAATAAAGTACAAGTTTTTTTTTTTTTTTTTCAATTTGAGAAGAGAACTCAATCAATCGCGTAATCTATGTTTACTTTATTTTGTACAAAATAAACTTTATTTTTGTTAATAAATAACAGCTTCTTTGGGCTTGGGATTGTTATTCGTGATGATCTGGGTGCTTGGGCACAAGGAATGATGAAGGTCTGCTATGGTTTTAACTCAGTTCGTGAAACAGACGCACTTGGTCTCTGGGAAGCTATCAGTTTGCGTTTGGATCTGCAGTGTACATATATGTATATATATATATATATATATATATATATATATATAAACAATTAAACATGAAAATATTATTATTATTATTATTGATGAATTTCAATCAATAAAACTTCTATTTCCATTAAAGAAAATTTAAAAATAATAACAGTGTTATTTATTTATATAACAATTTAAAATAACTTACTATAGTTATAATTTATTATAATTTATTAATCATATGATATTGTTTCAATATTTTTTATAATTAATTTTTTTCAATTTTAGAACTGATTTCATATGAGAAAATATTATGATGATAATTAATCATAAGATAATAAAAAATTATTAATTATTTATTAATAAAATGATTAAAAATTATAAAAATTATATTTTTTATATAACAATTTAAATATTACAACCTCATTAAATTTATAATTTATTATAATTTTAATAATTTTTTTTAGTTGAGCTATGAGATTTTATTTTTTCAATATTTTTAATATTAATATTTTATTTACACAAAAATTAATTTAATGTGATTTTAAAGTTTAACTAATAATTAAATGATAAATATTGATTAATTTAATTTTAACTCTTTTTTATTAAATTTTATAAAAATATCTAAAAAAGATAATAATTATAATACTTTTCTTATAGAAAATATACTTTCAAACAAATTTTATACTTTATTTTTTATTTATTAATTTTTAATTTATAAAGCTATCTACTTTTGAAAAAAATTATATACTTTTCCTATTTTCCTAAAATTTATTAATTTTAATTTTAATTATTCACTTATTAAATTTAATATAATAATACTTATAAAATTGTGTTATCTAATTTGACTTATATTAGATAAAAATATAAGTAGGCCTAATTAAAATAGAAAAATATATATTTGTAACAAAATTATCACTAAAATTTTAATTAACTTAATTTTGTTAGAGATAAAATATAAATTAATATAATTAAAATAAGAAATATACTTTCAATTAAATTATAATTATATGTTAATTAATTTCATTTTTATTAGAGATAAAATAGAAGTTAACCTAATTAAAATAGGAAATATATTTTCAATTAAATTAGAATTACATTTAATTTAATTTAATTTTGTTAGAGATAAAATAAAAGTTAACCTAATTAAAATAAAAAACATACTTTCAATTATATTATAATTATATTTTAATTAAATTAATTTTTATTAGAGATAAAATAAAACTTAACCTAATTAAAATAAAAAAAAATACTTTCAATTAAATAAGAATTTTTGTTAGAGATAAAATAGAAGTTAACCTAATTAAAATAAGAAACATACTATCAATTAAATTAGAATTATGTTTTAGTCAATTCAATTTTTATTAGAGATAAAATAGAAGTTAGCCTAATTAAAATAGAAAATAGACTTTCAATCAAATTACAATTATATTTTAATTAATTTTATTTTACTTTTATTAATAAATGACTAAATTATCCAATTTTTATATAATAATGAGTGAAGATTTTTACGTAATTTTGCATGTCTCCCTTAATATTAAATTATTAATATAATAATATAATGCCTGTCCCCTTTAAGATTTTTTTATATAATATTAATTTAATTTTACTTTCATATATATATAGGGAAAATGTGCATTTTGCCCCTAACATTTTGGCTAAAGCTCTTAATTCGTTTTTTTTTTTTGGCTCAAATACACATGGTTTTTAATAAATTAGGCATTTCAAGCCCTTCTCTTAATGTTGGCTCTATTCATAGCTATTACAAAACTGAACATTTGGCATCCATGCTTTGACATTAATAATCGCATCAAATTTTAAGAGGGAAGTTTAGCTCCTTTGTAAAACTTCTCACATTAAATGACACCAACTACCTCTGTCTGAGCAATCTAAATCCCATTAATTCCCCTGATTCTAACCCTAAGCTCAATTGAAATTACAACCACAACCTGAGAATAAGAACCTCATATTGAAGGAAGTTAAGAGTAATCGCATTGTGGTAGATAGAAGAACCATTGTTGCACCCTTCAGGTACGTGATTGTGTAGTTAATGAGAATTAGGTTTTCATTTGTGTATGCTTGAAAGAATTTGCATGTGTTACTATCAAAAGCAGAAAACAGAATGCCTGTGTTAATTGTCAGTGATTAAAAATGGTTTGAAGAAGTACCTGTTACATTGCATGCATATATGATTCTTTTTATTTTTGTTTTATTTATTTATTTTACTTATTTTGCAACAATGGACAAACTTATGAATATAATATTTCATTTTAGAGGTCGTTGGTGTTATGTTGATAGTAAGCTTATGTATCATAATGGTGGTATTGATGTGTTATATGATTATGATCCTAATTTCTTATGTTATGAAGACCTTTTGTTTAGATATTAGAACACTTATGGGTTTAGGAATGTCAAAAAAAATCTTTGTCATTAAACTAGGGAAAGAACTGAACGATAGTTTATCTTTAATTCATGATGATGTGACTATGGGAAAGGTGTTAGGATATATTAACAGATATAGTTAGGTGAGGGATATTCATTTCTATGTTAATAATTAAGTTGATACACTAGAGATTGTGCTATAAATTAGTTGGAAAGATTATGACTTTCTTAGTGAGTCAGTAGAAGAGCAAGTTTTTAATAATTAAGAGAGATAGTTACTGACCCTGAATTTGAACCTGTGATAGAAAATCAACCTGAAAATGAAACTACGGTAGCAAACTCACCTGAACATGAAAATTTTTCAGAATTTGAACATCAACCTGAGGCAGCCAATGACCCTGAATTTCATTTTAGCACCTAATGTTCAAATGCCAATGTTTGTAGTAGTGCAACTGCCCCTACAAATGGGACTGATGAGTGTCCTACAAGTTATCAAAGTGAGGAAGAAGATGGTGTGGAGGGTAATGATGATAGGGATGAAGGGGATGACTCATCAGAAAAGGAAAGTGATGCATCACCTTCAGATGAGAGGGTCAAATATGAGGGCAGTCAACCACAAGGTTCTTTTACATTTAGTATGACATTTGCAAATGCGAAAGAGACTAGAAATGCACTTGCCTCTTATGTTGTCCTCTATGGGTACAAGTTGAAGTTGAATCCCAATGAACTTTTGAGAATTATTGCCAAATGCAAGAATGAATAAGGTTGTCCATTCATGGTCAGAATTTCTAAAGATGGGGAAAATCTTAGTTTAAATATGAAGACACTTATAGACGAGCATAAATGTTTCAAGCACTTCATACTTCCAAGTGCCATAACTAAGTTTTTAGCAAGGCATTTTAGGAAAAAAATTGTATAACAATCTTGCATTTAAAGTTCAAGAAATGCAGGTTGAGGCTGAGGAGATTTTGAAGATAAGTATTAGTTTTGCCAAATGTAAAAGAGCGAAAAGAATAATGATTCAAGAAATGGATGGAAGCTATAAGGTTCAGTTTTAATAGTTAGAAGGATATACTGTAGCTTTAAAAAGAAGTAATCCTAGTTTAAAGGCTGAAATAAAGTTATGCAAAGAATATTTGAAGTAGGGTAAGAGAGTGTTCAGAAGAATGTTTATATGCTTTGATGCATGTAAAATAGGGTGAAGAGTAAGTTGTAGAAGACTAATAGGTCTAGATGGCTCTTTTTTGAAAGGTGTTTGTAAGGGGTAACTGTTGAGTGCAATAGGATTATATGCTAATGAACAAATGGTCCCCATTGCATGGGCAGTGGTTGACAAGGAGAAATTAGAGATGGTTTTTATGTTGGCTTATTTAAGAGCTTGAACTTAGAGATGGCTCAGAAATGACCTTCATTTAAGACATGCAAAAAGGTAAAAAAAAATTAAGTTATTTATTCGTTTATTTTCAATTGTTGTTATACTATTAAACTGCTTAAATGCTTTATAATTTGTAGGGATTAATTGATGCTGTGAGTAATGTACTCCCTCAAGCCAAACATAGATGGTGTGTAAGGCATATTTATCAAAATTTATGGTCTGGTGGTGAACTTAAAAAGAAGTTTTTTATTTGTGCTTAGAGTACATTTAAGGAGGAGTTCAAAGAGAATTTAGAAAAGCTTGGTGAAGTAAGTGTGAAGGTAGTCAAGATTTGTTAAGATATCCACCCCACAATTGGTGTAATGCTTATTTCAGCTCTAGGTGCAAGTCTATCAAGGTTGATAATAACTTCAGTGAGTCATTTAACACTTGGATTCTTTTAGCTAGTTTTAAACTAATCATCAGTGTGCTTGAAGATATAAGGTTGTAAACAATTAATAGAATTAAAGAGAACAAGAAGGCAACAAACATATGGTTCAATAAATGGAGTCTAGCTTGCATGAATATGTTTCAAGACAATAATGAGAGATGTTTATCTTGTAAGGGGGTTTTCAATGGCACTTCTGTTAGCATAGATGTGCCCTAGTGCCATTTTGGTAATGTATAATGACATTGTAAATTATCCCTAATGGCAATATAATATTCATTTAAATAAAGTGTTTTTTTATTTGATTATTTATCCATTAGCATTATGTTAAATATATTCATTGTCAAGAGTTAATAATATGAGCTATGAATTTATTTAGTACATATGCTATAAAATATTCATAGTCATATAATTGATATTTGGATAACATTACTTAGACTATCACCTCTATCTAAGTTCCTTGATTAGTATATGATACTAATAGTAGGAGATAATGAGTCTCATGCTACTTGATATGAGATGTCATAATAGACATGTGAATACTCATGTGATGGGTCGATCAAATAATGACGCTAGATATATGATATTCACTTATTGTCAACGATCATAATCTATGTCATAATGGTGCATATAGTCCTTTAATCTAAGGTGACATGGTCATCCTCATTTGAGTGGTTAGAGTTTGTTATTGCTTACATACTTATGTTATTCACATATGGGTATATGGCATGTGGTTGCTCTAGACAGTTAAATGTAGGGATGAGTGTTCGACCAAAATGGGATTCATTACCTGGAGTGAACCAAGATAAGATTCTATGCTATCTAAGTCTTTTCTTGATAAAAGAGTTCCTGACTAGGACAAATATAACAGTTTGAAAGAGTTTCAATGCTAGAAAGATTTTCTAGTAGTCGTTGTGTTTTAATCAAGAGATAGAACTTGTGATGCGATCATATGATATAATTATTAGAGTTTGACTAATCCTTGACTCTAGGCTATATTAGGATCTTCTAATTGAGGGATTTTAGTGCACAATAATTATGATTAAAGGGTTCATGTAAATTAATGAATACATTCATATCTAATTGGGTAGTTGTTATATCAATGCTAGGGGTCACTTACAACTTATGAGAACTAAATGTGAATAATTGGGATTTTCACATTTAGACTTGAAAGGAGTTTCAAATAATATCAAGTGTTGATATTATTTTCTTATTGCCAATTAGACATGGACCTAGTAAGTCACACCTAAAAGGTTTTTACCAAATCTCTTTGTATTAATCTAATTATTGATTAAAGAGTTTAATCAATTAGTTAAGATTAATGAAATTGGATTTTTGGTTAAAGCAATGATTCTAACATATCATGAAATCTAATTTCAATGAAAGGTTTACTTATTAATATATGCTTGATTAATATGAGATATTAATTGAGATAATGAATGAATAATATGTATATGTTGTTTTATTACTTTATTATGTTGTCTTTATAATTGTTTTTCACACTTATTTCAATGATATTTTTTTTATTTTCTTATTAGATCAAATCAAGTAAAAATATAATGACTAATGTCATCTTGCCATTAACAATTCTAAGGAAAATTTCTCGCAAAATGGCAAAATTTAGCATGCAAGATTTCCAAAATTTCCAAGCAACATTACTCTATTTAGTTATTTATAAAAACAATATTTGATTCAATTCATTCTAAAATTGTTTTGTTATAGGTAAATGAGATTTTACATTGCAGCCAAAACTTTAGGATTTCTCTGAGATTTAAATCTTTAATTTCTTTATAAATTCATAGCACATATAACAAGAGAACAATATCATATGATAGTAGCATGTAAAAAGGAAAAAATAATAATGCTCTATTTATTATTGGGATATATGAATATTTTTTTACAAGTCAAATTGTCAAAAGAGTAACAACTCATAAACGATTACATTTAAGAGGAAAATCGATATGCAATTTTTGTGTATGCAATCATCGAATTGAACATACATTTTGCAATAACAAAGGAACACAATTCCTAATAGAAATTGTTGAAGAAACAAATTATACAAGAAAATTTGATGGCTACCATAAAATATTGAGAACTATAGTGTCGGATCCTCATTTTAGAATGAGAAGAAGTTGCAAACAAATTTGTAAGGAAAATGGAGAAGGACATTAGAAACATAAGATAGAAGATCCAACAAATGAAGTATTTATAACTATACTTTACTATTAAAAAAATACATGTCAAATGTTAAATTAATGTACAAGTTTATAAAATACAACTTATATTTATTTAGGTATTTAAAAATTTTATTATTAGATTATTTAAATATATTTATAATATAGATATTATATTATTCAGTTTTGGTGTGTCATCTATTATCTTTAAATCAAATAAATATCAACTTAAAAATAAAAATAAATACAATAAAAATTTATGTTACAAAATAATGAAAAAATAGTTTGTACAATGCGTGAGTTTACGACTAGTTATCTTTGAGTTCGATGCCAAAGAAGTGGTCGATGCCTTCCACTCAAGTGAAGATGATGCTTCTGAGTTTGGAGTTATAATTATGGATTGCCTCTTTTTTTTAGTAAGCAAATAACATATTATTCTGTTATGTTCATTAAAGACAAGCGAACAATTGTGCCCACCGTTTGGCGAAAGCTACATGTTCTGATCTATAACACATTTAAAATTTTATTATGATCAATAACACAATTTGAACTTCAATTTCAGATCCATTTCACACCTACGCCACACAAGTTTTTTAGTTTACCGTGACGTCAAATGTGTTATTGGTCATAATAAAAAGTGAAGATATATATACATAAACTAAATTGTAACCGTAGCCATGTCTTCTTACCTGCCCAATGTAATGGGGCGACAAAAGGGGCCCTAGGGGCCATGCACCCTTAGAGTCCTTAGGTTATCCTAAGGACATGGTGGGACAAGAAAAGTATAATGTGGCTGAGCAAGGACGTGTGTGAAAGGAAAAGTTCAACGAAGGGCATTTTGATAAATATGAATAAATATTATTATTTATATAATTATCAAGGTGTGATGGGTGAAACATTCTGATGTCTCCTCCTACCAACCTTCAAGGTACTCCTTATGCTCTTTAGGGGGTACCTTTGGTGTAAGCTCTCCACCATCCCCGAGGCTTGTGTGCACGTTCGACGACACAGCCTTAAGTGAGCTCTTTAGTGTGAAGCTAGGTGACGAGCTTCGAGTTCAGGAAAGAGGAATTCGATGTCTCCATAGAGAAGGAGCTCTATGGACACTACAAGGCCGAGGTGCTCATAGTGCATGGTTCTCCTGGACCCGAGGTTACAATATGACTTGTGCTATGTGTAAGCATATAGGGGAATTCCGAGGCACTGTGGGATTTGATTATATGCGGGACTTGTGAAACAAGTATATGACCCTTGCATATACGAGAGCCGTGAGGCTAATGCGGGATTCGGTGATGTGCAGGAATGGTGAGGCGAATGCGAGGCTTGAGATAAGAATAAGGCTCAGATACATATGCGAGATACAATGCGAGCATGAGCCTCAAACGTATGTGAGAAACATAGGAACAACGATATTAGTGAACATGCAAGGTTGGTTAGGTTTGCCAACACTCGACTATAGTCGAAGGACACTTGGTATTAATGCTAAGAGCATGTTCATGAGGCTTGGCTGGCCTAAACTTGGGAAAGTTTAGGCACCACATGGGTTGAATGTCAAGGCTAAATAGAGGATCTGTGACATTTGGTATCAGAGTAAAGAAAACGTGCGATGTGGGAAATATTAATATATATAAGTACCATATTATGGATGCAAGAATGAATAATTATGGACCCACAATTATTCATGTAGGTGACTATTTAATCAAACTTATTTTCTAGAAGCGAAATAAGTACAAGGGATGCGATTGTTAGTGGCACATCAATATGTCAAAATCGGTAAATGAAAACTTATGGGAATTAGACAATATTCATCAAAGGAATATCATGAAACATCGAGGCGAGGCAGAAATGTATGTGACAACCTAATAAAATTGGTGGATCCTTTATACTTATGACTCTTACAAGAAATTATTGAGGCGTAATTTACTTGTGGCGAGCGAGCAAGTGAAGAGACACTTAAGTTTGTTAGTGAGGTCATATATGAGAAATAAAATGCAATCATGTGAAGCGAAAAGTGTTTGAGACTTTGGTCAGATATGACACTATAATAGCATCATTGTACTGATGCATATCCTGGAGGGATAATCTATAAGATTGACAAAAACTCGAAAGAAACTTCAAGTAAAATAAGGGAACAATTGATAAAATTATAGTAAGATTGCTTATTGGCATAAAAAGGCCAACCATGGTGGGATGAGAAATGTGCTAAACGAGAGGCCGATAGTGCCAATCATAAGATAAAAATATCGATGTTGCTATTGAATAATTTATAAGCGAAAAACATAAAGGGTACAATGTCCCCTAAATTGAGATACGATGAATATGATTCAATGCGAGAGATAAAGTACATTAAAATTCACAATGTGAACAAGGGTTGTGATAGGACCCATTAAATGTGGCGAAATTGGAAATATTGTTAGTCTTATGAGACTATTAAAGGGATGATGCCCTACAATTGGAAATGTGATAATGCACAAAGATGAAGTGCAAGAATTGAGATATATCTTTCGATTGATGAAGTATAAGAATTATCAAATAGTAGCATGAACTTATAGCGATATGCAATGTGGCTTAAGGGCCAGTGAGGTATTGAGCATGAGTTAGGCTTGAGAAGCCAATGTGATGGAATTTTCATGAGTATTATAACTCAAAGTGGGGGAGTGAAACCCACTCAGCAATGAATGAAATGATAAGTGAAATATTGTGATTTGTGTGTGGTTGCGATAACCACTGTTGTGAGTGTGTGAGAATGTATGAAAAAAATAATAATAATGAAAGAAAAAAAAGGAAGAGAAGAGAAAAAAAATATAAGAGCAAGAGGAAAATAACAAGGGAAAGTGAAAAGAAAGAGAGAAAAAGAAAAGAAAAAAAATAAGTGTGAGTGGAAACATGTGCGAGATGTGTGTTTGATAAGGGTTGCGGTAGCCTTGATTTGTGTTTGCTGAGGGCTGCGGTAGCCTTGATTTGTGTTTGCTGAGGGCTGTAGTAGCCTTAATTTGTGTTTGCTGAGGGCTGTGGTAGCCTTAATGTGTGTTTGCTAAAGGCTATGGTAGCCTTGCGTGTTACCAAAGGGTTTGCCAATAGAGCTTAAGGCAACCTTCGAGAAAAATATATATATCTGTTCTGTGCAGGTGAAAATAAGTGCTGATATAGCTAAACCAAGAAGGGGATGGAATATAAGTGCGATAAACAAAGTGTAATGCTACTGAGGTTTGAAACACTTACAAAAATGTGGTGGCAAATGACTCGGATGACATGCAGTAACTTTCAAGAAGCAAGAAAGGAGATTCATCGAATCAAATTAATTGAGGACAGAGGGTTATGGCTTTATAGAGATGGAGATAACATCGTATCTTAAGGCAAAGGCACAAGCAAGTTGAGCCAAAAATCATAAACTCTTACCACTATTAAGACGAGCAAAAATACTACTCTCGAATGACCCATCGGACTTGAATGTACTAGGACACACTTTGGAAAGATCTTGTAGAGATGTATTATCCTGTAAGTTACTTTTATAAGTGGAATGTACACCATAAAGACCCTAGACATAAATGGGACAAGATATCTACCTTTTGGCATGTGAACGACAAAATATATGAAGGCTCCTATGAAGTAACAAGTGAAGGAGGAAGAGCATTAAACCAAAGCAAGATGTTGGCTAGTAGATACCCTATCCTAGAAATAAAAGATGCGAGGATTCAGGAAGGTACAAAATAGAAAACTATTGGGGCCAAGAGCGATGAACAATAACGTTGTTGAATGAACATAAGAATAATCTGTAAGTTATATTATGCTCCTTTATAATTCCTTAACAAATATAGTAAGCTGTGATGGTTATTTAATTAATATACAAATATGTGCAAATGGCGAATTTATCTAACATTGAATTTTTATTGAAAGAGCAAATGAGACATAAGAATTATTTTTCAATATGTACTGTTGTTGCTTCTTTATTTTATCTTGCGAGGTAAAATTTACACTCAAGATAGGAATAAAGCAATGAAAGCATGGGAAACCGTATTGAGAAGTAAAAGTAAGAACCTAAGAGAAGACATTCAAATATAGAGGTGGAGAGCCAAAATTCACAATGGACAAGAGCAAAAAGCGATCAAGAGTTGATAAAGTTTTAAAGAGCATAAATAGGCGGTGCAAGCTGATGGAGATCGAATAGAAGAAGGCATGGCACACCACAAGAGACGAGAACTATGAACTCTTATGGCCAATTGACGAGGGCGTCAATTGCTCAAGTGGGGGAGAATGTAACAGGGCGACAAAAGGGGCTCTAGGGGCCATGCACCCTTGGAGTCCTTAGCTTATCCTAAGGACATGGTGGGACAAAAAAGTATAATGTGGCCGAGCAAGGACTTATGTGAAAGGAAAAGTTCAACGAAGGGCATTTTGGTAAATATGAATAAATATTATTATTTATATAATTATCAAGGTGTGATGGGTGGAACATTCTGATGTCTCCTCCTACCAACCTTCAAGGTGCTCCTTATACTCTTTAGGGGGTACCTTTGGTGTAAACTCTCCACCATCCCTGAGGCTTGTGTGCACGTTCGACAACACAGCCTTAAGTGAGCTCTTTAGTGTGAAGCTAGGTGACAAGCATCGAGTTTAGGAAAGAGGAATTCAATGTCTCCATAGAGAAGGAGCTCTATGGACACCACGAGGCCGAGGTGCTCATAGTGCGTGGTTCTCCTGGACCCGAGATTACAATATGACTTGCCTATACGCAAGCATATAGGGGAATTTCGAGGCACTGTGGGATTTGATTATATGCGGGACTTATGAAACAAGTATATGACCCTTACATATGCGAGAGCCGTGAGGCTAATGCAGGATTCGGTGATGTGCAGGAACGGTGAGGCGAATGCGAGACTTGAGATAAGAATAAGGCTCGGATACATATGCGGGATACAATGCGAGCATGAACCTTGAACATATGCGAGAAACAAAGGAACAACAATAGTAGTGAACATGCGAGGTTGGTTAGGTTTGCCAACACTCGACCATAGTCGAAGGACACTCGGTATTAATGCTAAGAGCGTGTTTATGAGGCTTGGCTGGCCTAAACTTGGGAAAGTTTAGGCGCCACACGGGTTGAATGTCAAGGCTAAATGGAGGACCCGTGACACCCAGCACTACCGCCACTTAAGTTGATTGTCTCTTTCTCCTCCTCTGATGAGTGGTGATAGTGGCAGTGAAGTCGATGATAGTTCTGCATGGGTAACTCATTGCCTTCTTCTCCACCAAGTGGCTCATCTTGGGGGTTCTTGAATTTCAAATTCTCCATTGCACCCAAGTTTTTTCTTAAAGGAATCTAAGCCATATTTTTATGCAGTGGATTCTCATGTGCTTCTCTTCTTCTTGCTAAGCGAGGAGATTGATTTGCTGTGAAGCTGATTCCGATATGCCTAAATCTATAATCTTCTTTTCGTCATCACCTTTAATTTTAGCATGCACTCAGTAAATTCCTTCGTCTTCAAAGTTGCAATTGTGCTTGTAGGGATTAGTCAATGGCTCAGATTGAAGACTTGCAGATGATGTTTATGAAGGTGACTATTAGTTTTTATCTTCTTTTGGATTTGGGAATCTTTGGCAATTTGTAACCAAGAAAAAAAAAGGGATTTTTGGATTTACGAATCAACATTTATTTTGTACAACAAAAATGTGTTTGGATTTTAATAGGGTCTGCTAATTGAATTTGCAGCTAGAGATGTCTATAATTTGTTTTTCTTTTCTGCATCTGAATTTTAATAATTATGCTCACCACTTGTGTGATACAATGCCAATGAAGAAATTTTCATTATATATTTTCTTTGAAGTTTACTTATTGATTTTATGAAATCAAATGATGTCCATGTGTTGCTCAATAATGGAAGAATCCGGGGCGAAAGAATATTCAAAGTCAGTAGGATGTTAAATGGAAAAGGCCTGCCACAAGTTCAGTAAAGTGTAATTGTGATGTTGCGCTATTCCCTCAGACCAAGAGCATAGGTTCTAGAATTATTTTGCGAGATTATGATGGGCAGTTCAGAGCATCGTGGTCTATTTCATTTTCTCATTTCTCAGGCTCTGTTTTGATGGCTGAAGCAGTGAGTCTTAAAGAAGCTCTCTCTTGGATAAAAGAGAGAAGATTAAGTTGTGTTGCAGTTGAGACAGATGCATTAGGTTTAATTTAGTTGTTATCTGCAGCAGCTACAGATTCAATTGTAAAATTTATGGTAATGGTTTTAATGGTCTATGAATGGCGGGAGGCGGTATGCTTGTCTAATGGATGATAAAAATGAGAAAATAAAGACAAAGGATTCAATTGTAAATTTTATTTGCTTTTATATAGTAATTTAGTCCTTTTTCATATATTTTATTATTTATATATGTGTGTCAATAATTTTTTTAATTCTTCACTTGCTCTAAAACATGTGATATTCACGCGATTGTACACCAGACAAGTCATAAGTTTAGTCGGTTAAAAATCTTGATTTCAAGGGTCAAATGCGTCATGGATAGAAGTTTAGATGTTGTATTGATTACAATGAAAATTTAGGTGTGTTATGGGTTAAAAGAGTAAAGTTCAGGTGTGAAATAAAACATTTGGCCATTTGTTTTTTGATTAATAAAAGTATTTTCTTCTCTAAAAAAAATTATATTGGATGATTCAATATTAAAGTAGTAAAAACAAAGTTAATAAAAAATAAAGCCATCCTTAGCCAAAAAAAAAAAAATAATAATAACAATAATAAAGCCTTCTTAGAATTTTCCTTCAAATTAAAAGTTAAAAACTATATAATTTAAACTAATTAGTTTTATTTAAGTAACTAATAAACAACTGCATGCAAAAGTCTTAGACTCGTGATATTAAATAAACTATTAATTAAATATATATTTGACATTATTATTATTGTTACTACTATTGCTGATGTTATTATTAAATAAAAGTTTTAAAAAACTAAAAGTATTATTTATTTATATGATAATTTGATATTAACTTAATATAGTTATAATTTATTGAAATTTTTATAAATTTTTTATTTAAATAATTATATGATATTCCTTCAATATTTTTTATAATTAATATTTTTCTCAATTCTATAATTAATTTTCTATAAAACATATTATGGTAATAATTAATAATAAGATAATAAAACATTGTTAATTATTTTCTTAATAAAAAATTTTAAAATAGTAAAAAATAATAATTTTTATATAAAAATTTAAATATTAGAACCTTATTAAATTTGTAATTTATAACAATTTTACTAAATTTTTTATTTGAGTTTCTTCAATATTTTCAATATTAATACTTTTATTTACTCAAAAAGTAATTTAATGAATTTTTTTTATTTCAGCTAATAAGTAAATGATAAATATTAATTAATTAAATTTTAACTATTTTATTAAATTTGATAAAAATATCTAATAAAGATAATTATACTAATTTTCTTACATAAATACTACTATCGAACAAATTATATGCTCTACTTTTTAAAATATGATTAGAGATACAAGACAAATAAAAATTTAATTAATTAATTTATAATTATTTATATTGTAAACTTTAATTTGGTAAGTATTTAAAAATAATAAAATTATTATTTTATTTATATGTCAATCTAATTTTTCAATTTTAATAGTATTACATGCATTATAATATAGTAATTTATTAGAGTTTGAATAAATTTTCTATTTGAATATTTGTACAACACCCTTTTAATTTTTCTCTAAACCTATAACACTTCTTAGGTTATGTATATATATGTATTAAAAAAGCAAACCTTATCACATGATAAGTATACAACTTGTCATCATAAGTATGCAAGTTGTAAAGTGTGTAGAGAATTAATACATCCTATGTATTATGTCTATATACATTCTTTAATATACCAATGTGATATACACTTTATCATAAATATAGTTAAAGTTTTACACACAAAAGGTAATGTGTGCCTAATATGACAAATTTATCATGGTCAACATTTTACATATAAAAAATAATGTGTGCCTAACATGATAAATTTGACCATATCCTTTGATATGGACTTGGGCTTGGTAATTGGCCAACACTTGGCCTAAGCCCAATCCATTAATCAAATGGGCCTAGATAAGGTTCATGAGCCTTCTCAACATCTTGGACTAATCTTTGGCCCAAAACCTTTTTAGGCCTCCAAACAAATTGGGCCATTAATCCAAATTTAACTAGAAACAAAATTTATTATTAATTTAATAATTTAATTAATATCTCATATTAATTAAGTATAAACTAATAATTAAACCCTTATTTGAATCAAATGAATTCAGAGAAATTGCAGCCCCTAATCTTTATTTTTAAGAATTTACTTAGACATTTTATCAAACAGTAGATATGATAATATAGTCATAGTTAAGGTTCAAATTTTACTCTTAATTTTGTGAAAGTAGACTATATATTACAATCACAATTGTCAATTAATTGCATATTTGACAGTTTGTTGTTTGTTTTATATAGGGGGACCACAAAAAATGTCATCTGTTTGAGTGAAGCTATAGTTCAAACAAGTATATTTCATAAGAGGAATCTATTCATGAGTTTGAGTAAAGATGCATATCAAATAGGTACCTTTTATAAGAGAATCTACATGTTTTTTTTTTCTGTTTGAACATGTGCAATATTATAATTTGCTAGGTTGGATGAATATAATTCATGGTTCAACAGTAATGAATCACATTAAACAAGCAAAGATTTGAAAGTGAACACTTGGTTTTTGTTTTGGGCGGTGGAGGTGGGGTTGTGTTGTGTTGGATTATCGTATTGGCATTCAATCACATTTTGCTTTCAAGTGAAAAGAGAAATTCTACTTAAGTTTTATTTGGGCATTGTGCAAAAGCTGAAATGCATAAAAAGATCATCAAATTCTAAAGGACTTTTGGTTTAGTGCAAATTCTATTTTGCACTAATTATTGCTTAAAGCATAAATCCAATTCTATTGATCTTAAATAATTGATTAAACACTTTAATCAATAATTAGATTACTATTGATGATGATTCAGTGAAACTCTTTTAGGTGTGACTTACTAGGTTCATATGTAATTGGTAATGAGAAATAATATCAATACTTGATATTATTTGAAACTTCTTTCAAATCAAAATATGAAAATCCTAATTATACACATTTTGTTCTCATAAGTTATGAGTGACCCCTAACATCGGTATCACAACTACCCAATTAGAAATGAATGCATGTATTGATTTGCAAGAACCCTTTGGTCATAATTACCGTGCAATAAAATACCTTCATTAGAAGATCCTGATATAGCCTAGAGTCAAGGTTTAGTCAAACTTTAACAGCTGTATCATATGACCTCATCTCAAGTTCTAATTCTTGATAAAACATAACATATACTAGAAACACTTTTCTAGCATAGAAACTCTTTCAAGCTATGTTATGCTTGTTTTGGCCATGAACTTATTCATCAAGAAAGAACTTAGATAACATGGGATCTTATCCCAATTCACTCTAGGCAATGAATCCCATTTTGGTTGAACACTCATCCTTATATTTAACTGACTAGAGCCACTTAATACCATATACCCATGTGTGATTAACACAAGTATGTAAGCAGTAGCAAACCCTAACCACTTAAATATAGATGACCATATCACCTTAAGTTAAAGGACTATATGCACCATTATGATCTAGATTGTGATTGTTGATTATAAGTGAATATCCTTGCGATCACAAATCTAACGTCACATTTTATCCACCCATCGCATGTGTATCCACATGTCTATTATGATATCTTATATTAAATAGTATAAGACTCACTACCTTCCACTATTAGTGTCATATACTAATAAAGAAAAATAGACAGAGGTTATAGTCAAATTAATATTATCCAAATATTAATTTATTGACTATGAAAATTTTATAACATATGTACTAAATAAATTTGTAGTTCATATTATCAACCTTGATAATAAATTTATTTAATATGATACTAACGGATAAATACTTAAATAAATAAACACTTTATTTGAATGAATATTATTTATTGCCATTTGGGATTATTTATAATGTTAAGAAATGTGATTGGTCTCTAGGGCATACCACCTATACTAACAATCTCCCACTTGCATTAGACTTAATCATTACAGTATTTATAACCCATCTTCTCAAGATGTCTATCTAGTTGTAGTTACATCAGTGCTCTAGTAAGTGGATCAACCACATTGTCGACTAAAACTACCTTTTGCATCAACACATCGCCCTTTCCAATAAGTTCTCTAATAATATGAAAGTGCCTTTCTATGTGTTTGTATTTTTGGTGAGACCTTGGTTCCTTTGCCAAAGTAATGGCTCTATTATTATCGCAATAGAGAGGAATTAGGAACTCAATGGAAGGAACAACTCCTAGTTCAGTAATGAACTTTTAAATCCAAATAGCTTATTTAATAGCATTCGATGTAGTTATATACTCGGCCTCTATAGTGGAATCAGTAGTGGTACTTTGCTTAGAGCTTTTCCAGCTCATTACTCCTCTATTACAAATGAAAACAAACCTAAAGATTGACTTTTTTATCATCCACATCTGATTAAAAATAAGAATTTATGAAGCCATTTATCTGTAGATCACCTCCTCAAGAAGTTAAGACCAAATCTTTAGTCCTTCTCAAGTACTTAAAGATTGTATTAATAGCTATCCAGTATTCCAAACCTAGATTGGATTGAAACCTATTAGTCATACTAATAGCATAGGCAATATTAGGCCTAGTACACAATATAACATACATTGAGCTTCCTATAGCCGAGGCATAAAGAACTTTAGCCATTTGCTCTATTTCTTTGAGTGTTTTAGGTGCCCTAAGATAAATGGATACCATACCTAAATGGTAACAATCCTCTCTTAGAATCAAGCATGTTGAACCTTTTCAATATCTTTTCCAAATAAAAACTTTGGGATAAAACTATCATTCTCTTTGATCTATCTCTATAGACTTGAATCTTGAGAATGTAGGTTGCCTACCTTAAGTATTTTATCAAGAAGGTTTTAGATAGCCATACTTTCACATAATTCATCATATATACCTTATTTCTAATTAATAGAATTTCATTAATATACATGAATAGGAAAGTGAGTTGGCTCCCATTAACCTTTTTGTAAACACATGGCTCATCTTTATTATTAATGAAACAATAAGAACGAATAGCCTTATTGAAATGATGATTCTAACTCCTTGAAGCTTGTTTCAGACCATAAATGGATCTATTAAGCTTGCACATTTTTAAGCTATCCTCAGATTGAAAACCCTTGGGTTGCTCTATGAAAATGTCTTCCTTAATATAACTATTAAGGAAAGCGATCTTGACATCCATTTGCCAAACCTCATAATCATAGTGTGAGACTATAGTTAAAAGAATCTGAATGGATTTAAGCATGGCTACTAGTGAGAAAGTTTGCTCATAGTTGACCCCTTACCTTTAGTAAAACCCTTTCGCTACAAGCCTAGCCTTATAGGTCTCTACTTTTCCATATGCACTAATCTTTCTCTTGAAGATCTATTTGTACCTAATAGGTGTAATACTTTTAGGTGGATCAACAAGTGTTTAGACTTGGTTTGTATACATAAAGTCCATTTCAGTTCTCATAGCTTCAAGCCATCTCAAATAATCTTTATCACATAAAGATCTGTATTAGGATCATCATCATGATTGTTTTCTTCATGAACATATAACTCTTGCACATTATAAAGAAAAACATATATCTTAAGAGGATGAGATACCCTACTAGACCTAGGAGTTGGTGTAATAACATTCTCAATTGGAATAGGCTCCTTGGGCTGATTAATTTCCATTTGATCAATTTGTTAAGTTTCTTTAGATGACTCCTTATCTAACATTATCTTCCTTCATTTGCCACCTTCCTTAAGAAACTTTTTCTTAAGAAAAATAACATCTCTGCTGATAACAATAACTTGTTCAGTAGGAAGATAAAAGCAATATCATAAATTGTCTTTAGGATATCCAACAAACCTTCATTTGATCAATTTACATCAAACTTGCCTAATTTTAGCCTTTTGATAAAAGCCAGACATCCCTAAATCTTAACATGTTTAAGACTTGGTTTTCTATCGTGCCATATCTCATATGGTGTAGTAGAAACGAATTTGGATGGAACATGATTAAGGATGTAAGAGGCGGTTAAAAGTGTATAACCCTAAAGTGAAATGGGAAGATCATTGTAGCTCATCATAGAGCGTACCATATCTAATAAAGTACGATTTTGTCTTTAAGATACACCATTTAATTATGGTGTTCCAAGTGGTGTGAGTTGTGATGCAATGCCACGTTTCTTAAGGAATTCAATGAATTCAATACTTAAGTGTTCACCTCCTTGATATGATATTAAAGTTTTAATACTTTTCCTAATTTGGTTCTCTACTTGGGCTTTAAGTTACTTAAACATTTTAAAGGATTTTCTTTTTCATAAAAAACAAGTGCCTATACCTTAATCGATCATCTTTAAAGGTTATAAAGTAGTAGAAACCACCTCTAGCCATTTCAGTAAATAGTCCATATACATTACTATGTATGATCTCCAACATATCTTTAGGTCTTTTCATTTTTTCAATAAATGGTGATCTAGTCATCTTGCCTTGAAGACAAGCCTCACAAGTTGAATTGGATGTAAATTCAAGATTTCTTAAGATTCCCATCCTTTCCAACTTATTGATCCTATCTTTCGCAATATGACATAATCTCAAGTACTAAAGATATTTGGAGTTAGAAGCATTTTTAATTAGCATTGCTTTTACATTACTCATATTGTTTTGAGGCTCATTCTTATCGGACATATTATCAACATAATATAAGCCATGTATTAAATAACCCATGCCCACCATTTCACTTCCAAAATAAATATTACAAATATCTCATTTAAAATGAAATTCATAAGCCTTTCAAGTCAAACTAGAAATTAAGACAATGTTCTTATAGGCACTAGGTACATACAATACATTATCCAATTAAATTATGATAATATAGATCAATAGAAGTGGATCCTATAGCTTTAGCCATAACACTTGCTCCATTTCCAAGATTTAAGGTTACTTCATTATACCTTAACCTTCTCTCATTTGCTAGATCCTGCAAGGATGAATAAATTTGAGAACTAGCACCGATATCCAATACCCATGCATTAAATGAGCTTTTAGAACATTTAGAAGTAAATAAATTAGATAAATTCTCACCTTCTCCTTGCTTTCCTTTTCCTTTTATCTTAAGGGACTCTAGGAATTTAGGAAAATTCCTCTTTTAATGTCCTTCACCTTAACACTAGAAACATTTTCCTTTGCCTTAGTCTTCCCTTACCATCTCCTTGCCATTATTCTTGGCTACACCACTTATAGGCTTGACAACACTTATCTTGCCCTTCTTCTTCTTATTTCCTTTCTTCCTAGTCCTATTACAAGAAGCAATAAGTGCAACTTCCTTGTCTTTATTCCCTTGGATAGCTTTTTGGGCCATCACAAGCATGTTCATAAGCTCTACAAGAGTACATTTTATTTTATTCATATGGAAATATACAATGGTTTGCCTAAAAGATTCAGGAAGGGATTGAAGGATTAAATCCAATTGGAAGTGGAAGTCCATAGAGAAATCTAGACTTTCTAGTTCCTTTATTGCTTTAATAAAAGAGTTTACATGGGCTCCTACATCCTCACCCTCCTTCTTTTTAGCATGAAAGAGATACTTTAATATCTCATATCTAGTGGTCCTACTATGTTCACTAAACAACTATTGAAGATGAAGTAGGATATCTTTTACACTTGTGTACTTTTCATGTTGCCGATGGATTTCAATATTCATAGAAGTCCATATTATACAACATGCTTGTAAATCATCTTCTTTCCATTTTTCTACAATGTCTTGCTCTTCTTGTGAAGCATTTTCAAGAAGTGGTATGAGTGGACTTTTTTCTAATACATAAAGTATCTTTTCAGAAGTTAAAATAACTTATAGGTTCTTTAGCCAATCAATGAAATTAGGGCCCATGAGCCTATATTGTTCAAGTATGATTGAAAGTGGGTTTGTTGATTTTATATTATCAAGTTTTTGCAAAAGTAACAAAATTAATTAGTTATATGGCATTGTTATTTTACCATTAGATTTGTTTTTTAATCGTAATGGCCTCCCACTAACTTGGCGAATCCCACACTCTAAAGTGGTAAATAGAAATTCCTTATTAGATGGATTTTTAGTGGGTGATGGAGTTCTTAATGAGTCACTAATATCCCTTAGGTAAACATTGCCATTCTTAGAATATTAGTCCTCATTATGTGGTAGCTCTTGCCGTCACATGTCATATGAGGTTCCATTAATCTAGCTCCTAATGTTATGGGCCTTAAGTATACATTGTCATTCTTGGCCTTTGGCATTAGTTAGGTCCATACCACTGGATTAGTGAAGTGTATGGATTTGAACACTACAAACCTCAGGTACTCCTATTTGCCATTCTTGCCCTATAGTGTATCTATACACCCATAACATTTTAAGCTTAACAATAGCATTACCTCTTGAGCCTTATACACACCCCTATGTATCCATAGTTGATGTACATAATCCTAAAACCATGCCAGTTATTGTTCCAATGGAGAGCCTATACTTAAATTTATTTTAGAAGATTTTTGGGGCATTTATTATTGAGGCCTCACTTTGCACATTAGCCAATATATATATATATATATATATATATATATATATATATATATATATATATATATATATATATATATATATATATATTTGCCATTCTTGCCCTATAGTGTATCTATACACCCATAACATTTTAAGCTTAACAATAGCATTACCTCTTGAGCCTTATACACACCCCTATGTATCCATAGTTGATGTACATAATCCTAAAACCATGCCAGTTATTGTTCCAATGGAGAGCCTATACTTAAATTTATTTTAGAAGATTTTTGGGGCATTTATTATTGAGACCTCACTTTGCACATTAGCCAATATATATATATATATATATATATATATATATATATATATATATATATATATATATACACCTCTTGAGCCTTATACACACCCCTATGTATCCATAGTTGATGTACATAATCCTAAAACCATGCCAGTTATTGTTCCAATGGAGAGCCTATACTTAAATTTATTTTAGAAGATTTTTGGGGCATTTATTATTGAGGCCTCACTTTGCACATTAGCCAATATATATATATATATATATATATATATTTGCCATTCTTGCCCCATAGTGTATCTATACACCCATAACATTTTAAGCTTAACAATAGCATTACCTCTTGAGCCTTATACACACCCCTATGTATCCATAGTTGATGTACATAATCCTAAAACCATGCCAGTTATTGTTCCAATGGAGAGCCTATACTTAAATTTATTTTAGAAGATTTTTGGGGCATTTATTATTGAGACCTCACTTTGCACATTAGCCAATATATATATATATATATTTATATGTTTCATGGCATCTAATTATATACATATATCACATAGACATATATCATGTTTTAATATACATATCACATATATACATAAAACATGCAAAATTGGATGCATAAATAAGGAGTGATCATGGACCTTTCCTAAACTTATTCTAACTCTTAAAATAAGTTATAAAGAGGCTCAACATAATAAAAATCTTCAAAGCATGAAACTCCTTATCACCATCTATATGGGTCTCCCACTAGAACACTTCAAGCTTCATATCACAACTCTTATGGTTTACAATCAATCATTGGTATACTAAGGTGAATATTACATCCTAACACTATGTAATTAATAATTAATTACATACCAAATAATAAAATTAATTATTATTACAAACCTTAGGATGTAATCTAAGTCCATGATCATTCCAAGCATGTATGACATGCAAAATCAAGTAAAAATGCAATTCTTGTATGTTCAGATTAATTTGCAAAGCATAAAAGAATAAAATAATGATATTTATAAGTTGTAGTAATGCTCCTCACAAGCTCCTCATGATTTTAAGGAGCACTCATGAGGGGCATTGCACAAAAATGGCAAGAAGACATTTATAGGCTGCTCACAAGTCAGAGGGAGCTCCTCACGATTGTGAGCACCCCTAACTGATTTTTAGCCATATTTTGCACATCATAAGCCACAAAATTTTCAATTAAAATCAAGTATAATAATAAAAAGTGAAATTATCAATCAAATTAGCATGTGTAATGTGTAAAAAAAAAGCTCTAATACTACTGTTAGAAAATGGTTATGCAACTTACAAGTGTGGTGAGCATAAGCCTAAATAGGGTGAAATTTCAAAAATTTCACTTGCATAACTCTTCATCACATGAAGAAATCGTTTCCTAAGGATCCATTTTTCATTTTACACATAGCTAAATATCAAGAAACATATAAATACATCAACCTAGGAAACTCTAAGTTTAAGAAAACTTACCATAATAGTTAACCTACAAGCTTTAGATGCTTTAGGTTCAACTCTTAAAATAAATGCTCTAGCCTCCTAAATGTTAGGCCTTTATCTTGAAACACCAAAAATCCACCAAATCACCTTCTTATTTAGATTAGATTAGTTGCAAGTAGCCTCTCTAATGACCCTCATAAAACTTGCACTAATTTAATCTCCTTGCATGAACATTTATGGTTTATTTTATGCATATATTATTTTTTTGTCTATACACTTTTTCTATTTTTTCTCTAAAACCATAATACTTATTAGGTTATATGTATTTATTAAAAAGCAAACCCTATCACATGATAAGTATATAACTTCTCATTATAAGTATGCAAGTTATAAATTGTGTAGAGAATTAATACATCTCATGTATCATGTCTATATAGATTTTTTACATATACCAATGTGATATACACCTTATCATAAATAAAGTTAATTTTTACACATAAAAGATAATGTGTGCCTAATATGAAAAATTTGCCATGGTCAACATTTTACATATAAAAGATAATGTATATCTAACATGACAAATTTGACCATATCCTCTAATATGGATGAGGGCTTGGTAATTGGCCAACACTTGGCCTAAGCCTAATCCATTAATCAAATGGGCCTAGATAAGGTTCATAGGCCTTCTTAACATCTTGGAGTAATTTTTAATCCAAAACCCTTTTGGGCCTAGGCCCAAACAACTTGTGCCATTAATCCAAGTCCAATTCGAAACAACATGTATTATTAATTTAGTACTTTAATTAATATCTCATATTAATTAAGTATAAACTAATAATTAAACCCTTATTTGAATCAAATTTCATTATGTGCTAGAATAATTGCTTAAAGCATAAATCCAATTCTATTAATGTTAATTAATTAATTAAATACTTTAATTAATAATTAGATTAATATTGATGATGATTTGGTGAAACTATTTTAGGTGTGACTTACTAGGTTAATGTCTAATTGGCAATGAGAAGATGATATCAACACTTGATATTATTTGAAACTTCTTTCAAATCTAAATGTGAAAATCCTAATTATACACATTTGGTTCTCATAAGTTGTGAGTGACCCCTATCATCAATATCAAAACTACCCAATTAAAAATGAATGCATGTATTGATTTGCTTGAACCCTTTAGTCATAATTATCATGAACTAAAATCCCTTCATTAGAAGATCCTGATATAGCCTAGAGACAAAGTTTAGCCAAACTCTAATAGTTGTATGATATGACCTTATCTCATGTTCTAATTCTTGATATAATATAACAAATACTAGAAATACTTTTCTAGCACTGAAACTCTTTCAAGCTATGTTATGTTTGTCCTGGCCATGAACTTATTATTAAGAAAGAACTTAGATATCCTAGGATCTTATTTTGGTTCACTCTAGGCAATGAATCCCATCTTGGTCGAACACTCATCCCTACATTTTATCGACTAGAGCCACCACACGCTATATACCCATGTGTGATTAACATAAGTATGTATGCAGTAACAAACCTTAACCACTTAAGTATGGATGACCACGTCACCTCAGGTCAAAGGACTATATGCACCATTATGACCTAGATTGTGATTGTTGACTGTAATTGAATATCCTCGCAATCATAAATCTAACGCCACTTTTGAACCATCCATCATATTAGTATCCATATGTTATTATAATATCTCATATCAAGTAGCATGAGACTCATTATCTATCACTATTAGTATCATATACTAATAAAGGAATATAGACAAAAGTGATAGTGAAAATAATATTACCTAAATATTAATTTGTTAACTTGAACATTTTATAGCGTATGTACTAAATAAATTTATAGCTTATATTATCAACTTTTGATAATAAATTTATTTAATGTGATGCTTATGGATAAATACTCAAATAAACAAATACTTTATTTTAAAAAATATTATTTATTACCATTTGGGATTATTTACAATGTCAAAATATGTGATTAGCCTCTAAGGCATACTGCCTATACTAACATCAATATGTGTTTAAATGGGTTAGGTAGTTTTAACCTATTTAAACATGATTTTATTCATATTTAAAATGTGTTGACCTATTTATGACCCAAACTTTTGCATAATAAACCTAATTTCATTTAACTTTGTGTCATGTTATGTCATTTAAAGAGGTTGTGTCACAAATTATTTTGATGTATCTTTTGTAAAAGCTATATAAGCATAATTAACTATGAATGAAATTTATGAAGGAAGTCAAATTTATGATAGTTTAATTCTCTAGTTTCTAAAATTTCACATGTTTATGTTAAAAAAATTAATAGTGGTATTAGAGTAATGTTTCTTAAAGGATTGTGATTTATAAGACTGAGGGAGTGAAAACATTAAAAAGTTTAAGAGAAGGGATCTTAAACACCTTGAGAGTTTTTTTATATGGCTTCTAACAATTTCTCAACTAATATAGCTCTTGTTTTCTTAAGAGAAAACTACTAAATATGGGTAGTAAAAATGAAATCAGATTTAAGAGCCTTGGTTTTATGGAATGTTGTGGAGATTAAAAAGGAACTAAGCCAACCAAAAAAGAGATAAGGCTCATAATAAGAGAAAATCCAATGATTGCTCAAATTAAACAACATAAATAAGAAGTGGCAAAGAAGGGCAAGGCTCTAACTTACATTTATTCACCTTTGTATGATGAGATTTAAACAACCATTATAGATTATAAGATTTCCAAGCAAGCGTAGGACAAGTTGAAAGAAAAGTTTGAAGGAAGTGAAAGGGTAAAAGCTATCAAGCTTTTGAATCTCAAAGGCAATTTGAGATGTTAAAAAGTGAATAATGGCAACTCTGTTACAAGATATTCCAATAAGCTTGTAAAGATTATCAATCAAGTTAGCTTGTATAGAGAGCTAATTAAAGATTATAAAGTGGTGGAGAAAATTCTTATAAGCTTTTTAGATAGATTTAAAATAAAAGTTCCTACTATAAAGGAATCTTATGATTTAAAAAATCTTATAATTGTAGAATTGTTAACTAAACTTCAAGCTAAAAAAAAAAGAATAAATATGAGATATGAAGAAGTTCAAGCAAAGAATAAGGGTAAGCAAGCTGCTAAAAATGTTAAGAATTATTTCCCAGAGCTCTATAAAATTATAAGACTAAAATAATTATACATGTATAAACCAAATAAACATATCATGGACTAGTAATAAAGTTGTACTTAAATCGTACATTTTCCAGCCAACTTATGCTTGTCCCTTTTTTTTATGCTTATTTAAGTTAACATAATATAATTAAATTAACCTCATAATCTTCTTAGAGTTGGTAAATAGGATCATTATCTGTTATTAAATTTCTAATGTATAAGACCCTAAAAAGAGGTAAGTATAAAGCACACTTTTTAATAACTCATAGTAGGGTTAGATTATTATTCTTAGAATTTAAACCTTCAAAGAAAAAGAGGAGGAATATACAAACTCATTAATGTGATCTTAAGCTTAAAACCAAGGTCCAATGATTCATAAGTAAGCCAAGGTCCATTATAAGTCCAACAAGGCCTAATGACAAGGTTAAAAACTAAGAAATTATAAAAAGCCATGTTAATCTTCATTCAAGGTATTTGGAAAGGCCAAGAACTTCCAAGTATGATCAAAATCAATAAGGGACCAAAGAAGGCCCAAATATTCATGTTTACCATATCAAAATAAGTAAAATTAGAGGGCCATTTATATGATTAAAAGCTAGTGGGATTTATAGCAAGTAACATTTTTGGTTTTCTTTTTACCCTATCCTTTATACTTCTTATTGAAATCTCTTGTTCTTGATGAATTTTTCTTTTTCAAGAACTTCTTGAAGTTTCTAGTGAGCATGATAATTTCATTATCTTCATCACTAGAACCTTTGACATTTTCTTTTTTACTATCATTTTGTGAAGCTTTCAAGGCAATGTTCTTATTTTTCTCTTTATTTTTTTCTTGCCCTTCACCTTTTTGCTTAATTGTTAGCTCATGTGTTAAGAGCTTTTCGATAAGCACATCGATAGAGAGAGTTGAGAGGTCTTAAGCTTCCTCAATTGAAGTAACCCAATCCTTCTTAGGTAGGATTCTTAGAATCTTATTATTTACTTCTTCCTTGGAGAAATGCTTTCCAAGTTTCTTAAGGGCCGTGATAAGAGCATTGAGTCGATTTGTCATCTCCGTGATTGACTCATAAGGCTTCATCTTGAAAAGTTCATATTCATAGATATGAAGTTGAACCTTTTTGCTTTTCACTTGCATGTTGCCTTCATAATGATTTTTTAAGGTCTTCCACATTTGCTTGGCTAACAAGCAATGTTGAAGTTTGCCTCCTTCTTCCCTTGTAATAGAAGAGAGAGTGATTATCGCCTTTTTATTTTTATATTTTTCTTCTTTTTGCTCATTGTTCCATTGACTCTTTGCTAGAGTAGTTACCATACTATCAATGGTACTTATAGGTGGTTCCCAACCTTTTAGGAAAATATCCCAAAGTTTGACGGAACACAATCAAGGTATAGTTCCATTTTGAACTTCCAATGAGGATAGTCACTACCATCGAAGAATGGTCTAAGTGAAGAAATATTTTATGATTCACTCCCTATGATATTGTATTCTAGCAATGAAGTTCCTATAATTCAACCTCTGATACCAATTGAAAAAGCCCTAGAGGGGGTGAATATGGTTATTAAATACAAATTGGAATAAAAAATAATTCTTTGTAAGAATTGAAAAAATGTCAAGAAGGAAGAATGAAGAACACAATGATTTAAGGAGTTTGGATTCAATAATAATCCTATGTCCCCACCTAACTTATCCATAAGTTAGGATTTTTAGTCGTTCATAATCTTATTCATAAGATTAAGATTACACAAGAGTTTTATGGCTCACTATTACAACCTTACCACATGAGTTTTCAAGGTTCACTCAAAAAACCAAATCCTAAGTGTTTCAATGGACAACACTTAAACTAATTTTATTAGAAATAAATCTCAGTTTCCTACTAATTTATCCTAAGATTTAAGATAAAGAGAAATTCTATTTTGAACACACAACCAACTCTCATAAAAGTTATAAGCAAAGAGTGCATTTTTGAGAATTTAAGAGCTTTAATGAATGTTAAGATAGAGAATGATAATAAGCAAAAATGTCTTCACTTTCATTCAACTCTAAAGGTGATTATATAGATAAAAACTCAAAAATACAACTATTGGAGGTGCAAATAATGTGTCCAGTGTCTATATTTTGAATCCAATGTTTATAATGTTTAATTATTGAAAGTAATGCCATCAGACTGCTATATACATATTAAAGCCATGATTTTCTATTGGAAACATTCAAATTTACCCATACTTTTTTCATAAAAATTATAGATATTTGACTTAGCTTTCTATATCATTTTGAATCACCTTAATTATACTTTCTTAGCTCAAGATATGTCCAATATACTAAGAGTTATGCAATCTAAAATGTAGACTACTATCAGATAATTGTGCATGAGTTGAAACCATGATTTGTTATTGCATACGTTTGAATTTGCCTATAATTTTTGCATAAAAGTTATTGATATTTGACTTAGCTTTCCATATCATTTTGAATCACCTCAATTGGATTTCTATAACTCGAGATATGTGCAAAATATTAAGAGCTGTGCAATCTAAAATGGTAGACTACTGTCAGATAACTGAGCATGAGTTAAAGCCATGATTTTCTATTAGAGACACTTGAATTTGCCTATTCTTTCTTTATAAAAGTTATAGATATTTCATTTTAAATCACCTCAATTGGACTTCTATAGCTCAAGATATGTCCAAAATAATAAGAACTATTGCATACATTAATTTTAACTCAATATTTGCATAACCAAATAAACTCGGATTTTAACAAGTAAGCCCAATTCAGAAAGCCCAAGATGTTTACTTCAAATTTGAAGGAGATAACTTTCTCATTATAAAGCTCTAAGGATGTCAAACGCCTCCTTAAATCTTAGAGGTTAAATCAGCCCAAGATATTCATTCTTCATTTTAACTTCTAATAAAGTCCTAACTTATACAACTTAAACAAATAAATTAAACGCTCAAAATTAAGTTTGTTAAGATAAAAAAAATTAAGTTTAATTATTGCTAAGGTCAACACTTTCCTTAATTAAATTAGGGTAATCACTCATTATAAATCACTTTTAATAATATTCTAAGCCTTGACACGTCTCCAAAACCCTAGCTCTTTTCTCATAAACTTAAGAAAATATACAACAATTCCCTAGCTTAGAATCAAACCCTTAAAACAATAATGAGAATAAAAAAGATGGCTTTAAAAAGAGTTGGTCCACCTCTAAAGAGAGCAAGACTTGGCGAAAGCTATTTAAATCCTCAAATCGATGAGGAAGAGAGTAAAACAATGACCCTATACCTAATCATAATGGAATTCATTAATAAAACTCAAAGGAAAAGGTATGAGGATGTTAGATGTAGAAAACTTTAACCCAATAGATACTCATGCAAACCCGTTTTAGAGAGTGTGGGATTATTTGATAAGGTGTGCATGTATTTGAGAAGAATGGGTTAGGAACAATTTATGATGAGAACATATCCTATCTATACTAGGGTGACTTGTGAATTTTTAAGCTCTTTTAAATTTAATGAACAAACCAACACTTTGATATTTAGGTTAGGGAATGAACCTTATGGATTATGCATTTTTGAATTGAAGAAGGCCTTTAAATTTCCTAGTAATCAACCCATAAACATTAAATATAATAGAGACCAATTTTGGAGAGAGCTAATAGGGCAAAAGGGAGTGTTTTATGAGCCTAAATCAATTAAAGAATAAAAACTTCTTTCTTATGCTCTTCGATATGTGCATCGCTTGATAGTATATACTATCTTTGGTAGAAAGGAGGGTGATGGTGTAGTTACAAAAATTGAGTTAACAATTTTGTATTATATGGTAAATGAAAAGCAATTGGATATATGCCATGCAATAGCCCTCAAACTCAAAGATGTAGCCATTAAGTTGTCTTCTGTGAAAAAGATTGGAGGTCTAATGATGGCAATTGCTAAATATCATGGAAATGATTTGTCTATAATGGATTATGACAAGGTGAAAGGAATTGAAATGATAGGCAACAAAATGATATAATATATGGGCCTTATTAAACATGTGAATAGGAATTATAGGTTTATGAGGAGAGTTATAGATCAAGCATAAGGTTCAGTTTAAGGGCAAGTATAAGTATAAGAACAAGTTTAAGAAGAGTTAGAAAAGGAAGAATTTATTAAAGAAGTGATGTTAGAGCACATGACCAAAAGGATTGACAATTTAGAGATACAAGTTAGAGCACTAGAAGTGAACGTGGAAAGCTTAACTATTAAAGTTAAGGTACTCAACCATAACCTTATGGCTTATTTCCAAAGTCAAGGATTCGAGCATCCATAAGACCCTTCCACACGTCCTAAGTATTGATGAATGATTAAAGAAAGCAATGTTTTCCTTTAGTTTGCATAAATTTCATTTAAGTTTTAAAAGTACTTTTTATATTTTAAGTTTGAGTTATTTAGAATTTTAGATGTTTGCTTGGCTATTTTCTATTTTAATTTGGTTTGTATGGATAATTTTTATTTATACTTCATTAGTTGTTGGCTTGTTTCAATTGCACTTTATATATTTGTTATTTTTGTAAGCATGTTACATTTGGAAATAATTGATTTTGCATTGTGAATCTAAGATATGCAAAAATGATATTATGTATCATTAAATTGAGTTTAGAACATTTGAGCACGTAAATCATGATTGGAGTGAATGATTAGAATGACTAGATATAGTGTTAATGAATATAAAGCTTATTTTTGAGAATTTTGCATATCAAACATGGCTGTGTGAAAAAAGACATTGTCGTGTCACTTATTGATCTTGCAAAAAGAGAGCTCAGACACGGTTACGCAACAATCAAACATAGCCATGTTACCTGTTAACTTTGTAGAAAAGTGCTTAAACACAACTGTGTCACCTGTAGACACGACACACCAACCTGATTTTGTTAAAGTCGACTACTATTTCCAAACACCCTCTAGGCTCATAACATTTAGGACAATGTTGATCTTAAGTATGAGGGAGGGATTATTGTTAGATAAAATTTTCAAAAATCTAAAAATATTTTATTTTTTATAATTGAAGCAGGTTTATGTATTCCCTAATTAGTTTTAATAGGAATAATTTTTCTTTTAACTTAATTTCCTTTTTAATCATAATTACATGGATTATATATATATATATATATAGAACCTTAATATTTATTTTAAGTGTTGTCTTGTGCTATTTATTCTGAGAGTACTATTCTTTTTATTAAATTTTCATCATATCTTTTGAGAAGAGAAGCAAGTCATCAATGTGTGATAAAAAAACATATAAAAGAAGTGAAAAAGTAAAGGATTAATAAAAAAATTCAATTCTTTCTTTCCCATCCACTCTGAAGAAAAAGGTGAAAATTTTCTCTCTTTTTAAGTGTGAATTTAGGCTTCCTAGATTCTTTAATGATGATGTACTTTATGATATTGGACTTGATGAGGATATTTAATTATGATGTGATCAAATGGGATGAACAAAATTTATCAACCTAAAATATGATACTTTTTATGAACTTACAATTGAATTCTACACTACATTTAATACCATTAATAAAAAGGAGCAAATTTACTCATGTAGATTCTTTGGTAAGGAATATAGATTTGATCATGCTATTATGTAATAAATATTTGGGTTGCTTGAGGGAGGATATATCCATCCTCCTAATAATTTTAATGCAAAAGGATTTTGGAATGCCATTATAAATAATGACACTTTTGGTAAAGGAGAAGCTATGCCTAGTGGATTTCTTATACATCATTCCTTATTAATGATGCATAAATTCTTGTCATATAACATTTTTGGAAGGCAAGATAGTTATAGGTTGACTATGAATGAATTATTCAAGTTATGGTGCTTATATTTTTACACTTGAATTTTGAGTATACACTTTATTTTTCAAACTTTGAGTCAGTAGTGCAATCAAGGAGGGTGGCTATCTCAATGGGACATATAGTAATAGGATTGGCATTATAGTTTATAATTAAAGATTTGAATACATGCAGTTTGGAAGATACAAGTTAGGAATGTTCAACGCTAAAGCCCTTATTAAAGTGGAAGTCATAACGACATGGATGATGTTATAAGAGCCAAACTCTAAGAGTTACTATTTATTGTGCCAATATGCATTAAGACAATAGAATTCATTATAATTAAAGGATGAAGAGAGTGAGGAAGCAAGTAGTAATGAGGAATGGGTTAAGCAGAAGAAACTGGAAGAAAAGACTTTTGATTGGCAATAATTCCATGATCACTTGGAGAGAATAGAGGTCAACATCAATGCAACCTTGTGTGAAGTACACTTGAAATTTGAGAGTGTTGTTAGGTATCAAACACAATAAATAAAAAAGATAAGGAAAGCTATCAGAGCTGCTAGTGTTGTTGTTCTGCCTTAACCTCCAATGGATTCATTTTACTAAAAAGGGGAGTTAATTCCTTTTAGTATTTTTAGTTAAGTTCATTTTTTTTATATTTTGAATATTTTCACTTGCTTAGTTGCATAAAAAGAAAATAATGCATTTCATGCATTTTATTATTTATTTTAATTTTTTAATTTTCTTTTTGCATATATACTTTTAGGAATCATAATGCATAACACTTGAAAATTTGCAAACTTATTCATGTAATGAGTGAGAGATTCATTATGTGAAGATTTCTTGAAAATGTGTAATAATCTCTTATTAATGCTTTATTTTGAATTCATTAAGCTAGAGGAAAAATCTATGGTTGAGGATTTTTGAATCTTAATGAACTTATATATATATATTGAATTTTAAGTATACACTTTGTTTTCAAGCTTTGAGTCATGTAGTACAATCAAGGAGGGCATTTATCTCAATGGGACACATAGGAATGAGATTGACATTATACTTCATAAATAGAGATTTGAATACATGTACTTTTAGAAGATACAAGTCGAGAATGTTCAATGCCAAAGCCCTCATTAAAGCGGAAGTCATAACGACATGAATGATGTTATAAAAGCCAAACTCTAAGAGTTGCTACTTATTATGCCAATATGAATTAGGACAAAGGAATTCATTATCTTTAAAGGATGAAGAGAGTGAGGAAGCAAGTAGCAATGAGTAATGGGTTAAGCAGAAGAAACTGGAAGAAAAGACTTTTGATTAGCAACAATTCTATAATCATTTAGAGAGGATGGAGCTTAACATCAATGTAACCTTGTATGAAGCACACTTGAAATTTGAGAGAGCTGTCAGGTTTTAAACACAACAAATAAAGAAGATAAAGAAAGCTATCAGAGCTGCTAGTGTTGTTATTTCGTCTTCACCTCCAATGGGTTTATCTTACTAAAAAGGGGAGTTAATTCCTTTTAGTATTTTTAGTTTATGTTTTGAATATTTTCATTTGATTAGTTACATAAAAAGAAAATTATGCATTTCGTGCATTTTATTATTTTTTTTAATTTTTGAATTTTCTTTTTACATATAGACTTTTAGGAATCATAATGCATAATGTTTGAGAATTTGCAAACTCATCATGTAATAAGTGAGAGATTCATTATGTGAAGCTTTCTTGAAAAAGTGCAATAATCTCCTATTAATGCTTTATTTTGAATATGTTAAGCTAGAGGAATAAACTATGGTTAAGGATTTTTGAACCTTAATGAACTTAATACTTACTTTCTTATTAAGTGTTTGAACTTAGATTCGTGATGTTGTAGAAAGATGATTGTAAGTAAAGATTAAAGTTTAGTCGATGTTAGTAGATTCTTGCATGTTTTAGAACCAATTTTAAATAGAAAATAAAGAAAACAAAAAAATTAAGATGGAGAGTAAAATGCACTCACTCAATAAATTGCTTAGAGATTGCTTTGAAATATGTTATATGTGCATACGCTCTATCTACTCTAATGCTCTAATATGAGTATGAGTACCTAAACCCTTTAAAACTATCCACACTGAGTAAATATTAGAACGGTAGGGGATCACTATAATTGGGAAACCTTCATAAGTAATTAAATAAGAACATAAAAAGGAACTTTGCATGTTAAGAATATGACTAGCTTGAAACTAGAATGATCTTTCCTTGCTTTCATTTTTCTCCAAAATTGATAGTTTATTTTCATGAATTCAATAATAAAGTTAGCTCTTCACATGATAACTTTTATATCTTTGACCTCGGCTTATTATTTTAGCTTATGAATTATTAAGTTTTATATTAATGGAAGATTAAGGTGGTTGTTCAAGTGAAGCTAGCTAATGGTTCTCACTCATTAAATAAATGAGAATTACTTGAGAATAAGAAAAAGTTCAAGTGTGGGGGAGTTGATAAGTGCTAAAAATGATAAATTTTGAGCACTAAATAGTTGCATCTCATTATTAGAATTATAGGTTTTTATTATTTAAAGTCATAATTTAGGTATAATTGCATAATTAATATAATAATACCTAAATTATGTTTTAAATGATACAAAACTATTACTTAGAATATTAGTTATTTTTGTTATTTTATTTTTGTTAGTTTATTTTTATGCTTTTTACATTGCTTTCGTGTTACTTTATAATATAAGTTAGAATATTAGTCGTTTTTGTTATTTTATGCATATTTAGTTTATTTATATATTTTTTACATTGCTTTGGTGTTAATTTTTACAGGTTCCATCAAGTGGGAACTCATTTTGGAATGAAAGTAATGAGGACTTAAATCTAGGAGCTAATTTTTCCACTAAAGAGGGCAAGAAATCAAAGAATAAAGAATATATAGAAGAATGACACAATCGTGTCACCTAGGTGACATAGTCGTGTCACTTGGGCGACACAGTCGTGTCACCTGGGCGACACAGTCGTGTCACCTGGGCAACACAGTCGTGTCACCTGGGCGACACAGTCATGTCTGGTTGTAAGTTTTAAGAGCCTACAAAAATCAAGTATGAAATAACCATGTCACTCACTTGATACAGTCGTGTTAAAGAGCTTGCATTCCAAAAGAAGACGCTTGATACAACCGTGTCCCAGAGTTGTTGATTTTGGAAAGTTCTTTTCTGGGTTTTTTTGAAGAATAATTATATATATATAGGAAGACAGGTTGCTACCTTAGACAATAGCACTCCATTGTTTTTACACAAGAATTATTTCTCTTTAAGTTTTTTTTTAATTTTAATTTTCAACTTAAAGCTATATGGATAAAGGATAGGGATTGAGAATCAAATATGCAATTGAGGAAGCAGAATAACAAGAGTTTTTATTCTATTATTCTCTTTCTTATTATTTTATTTAATTATGAATATGTTGGAATTCTTCATCTCTTGTTGTTCTTCTTTGATTTTTATGAGTAATTAAGTAGGTTAGTTAGGGTTTTAAAGAACTCAGCTCAACAAGAACTTAATCAATTAAATTCAAGGTAAAAGAATATGCATTTCATGAGAGTTATTAGACTTAATTCTTTTCATTGGCTTAATCACCCTTTGAATTGATTTAGACACTAGGATTATATTGAGATATTAATTCTAATGAGAAAAGCAATAACAATCTATTAATTCAAATTGACTAAGTCGAGAGACATTTCAATATTAATATTCCATAAAAGATTGCTTGTATTTTATGACTAGTTAATCATGCTGGTGAGAGCTAGGCAATCAAGTAATTGACATAATTGGTTAATTGTGAGAGTACTTGAGAGAGACATCACAATATTAAAGATGCTTCAAAAATGAAATGTTATTCATAATAAATAAGAATTTACTATCATTCTGAAATAAATTGATGTTGAGATTTTTCATTTTTTATTTTCTCCCATATCTTTTTTTAAATACTTTATCTCTTTAAAATTTGTTGCTTACAATCCCATTTTCACTTATGTATTTCTATCAATGACCGGATCCACATCAAGGTAAAGTCTAGTGTTTAGGTTAATAGGTATGGTAAATAGAGGATGTACAAGAAAAGACAAATGGTTATTAATTTTTTTTTAAAAAAAGGCTCAAAGTAGTACAAGAAATCACACATTTTATGACAAATTTCTTTGCACACATAAAATTTCATCACAATTTATTAACCAAAAATTATGAAACTTATAATCGTCACTATAACATATGATTTTGTGGTGATTGTTATTGTTGTCACTATTAATATTTTATATCGTCACTATATTGAATATTTGATGATGATTTAAAAAAAAAATTCACTTTCATTTTTAGAAAAAGAATTTTGCACCAAAATTTTGGAGGGAAATCTTTCGTTGATAAATTGATAATACTTAATGATGATGGTTAGTGTCACAAAATATTTCTTTTGATGATGACATTATATTTCGTCAGTAATTAGTCAAAAAAAATTAGTGACATAACTCATTTGTCTCCACTGTTCACATTTAGTGACGATGAATACTAATTCATCACAATTGTATTTGGAGGAAAATTTTAATATAAAAAATTTTGGAGGAAAATTTTTTTAAGAAGAAAAATTTGTAAGTTATGACCATTGTTATTGTCACAAATATGAATTTTATATAACATGATAATTTTTTTTCATTAATTAAGTAAGTGGATAAGTGATGAAAGTGTTTCATCATAAAGTTTTATATTAAATGACGATATATGCACATGCGTCACAATTTTTTTAGGCAATTTTGTTTATAGAATGTTGTGGAAGTAACTTTTTACTAATCGAGATAAAAATCTCTAACAACTATTATTGCCATAAATATTAATTTTATATGACAAGATAATAATTTGTCATATATCAAGTGAATAGATAAATATTGAACTATTTTATCATAAATATTTATATTTAATGACGATGCATGCAAAATTATCATTATTTTATTTGGGGGCAAAATTTTATTTCAAAACTTTTTTGGAGACAAATTTTCTAACAAATGGAAAGATAGTAATTTATGAAAAATTTAATTGAGCACAAATATCAGTTTTATATAACAAGATAATATTTCATGAGTGAGAATTTCAATTGATAAAACTATTTCATCTTGAATGTTTATATTTTTTCAATAATTAATTGATGAAATAAGTGACAATACTATTCTATCATAAGTATTAATTATATGTGACGACATAATAGTTCATCATAAATAAATTAGGTAGATAAGTGACAAAAATATAGGTCATTTATGTTACATAGGTTTTATTTCAAAAATTTTTTTTTACTAAAGATAATAAAATTTGTTATATAAATTATTATATATTTTTTAAAGAATTAATTTGATAATTTATATTGAACAAAAATTTAAAAATAATATCATAATTCTTTAAAAATAAAACTAGTACAATAAAGTTTAACAGAAAATTCAATTTAAATTTTTTTTTTATAAACTATTTTGTTTTACATCTTGAAATCACATAGTTTTAATGTGAAACTATGTAATTTTAACTAGAAAAAAAGGTTTTAGTTTTATATTCAATAAAAATACATATATATTGTTAAAAAATATATGTATTAACTTTATTTAAGCTAAAAATATCAATGTATTAATATATATTTTTATTTTTTTGAGCTTATAAATCAAACTATAATTATTAATATTTTGATTTTGAAATTTGGTATTTTAATTAGGGAAATTCTAAGGTAATTTCATTTTTTTATTTACTTTGTTTTCACTTTATTATTATCATCATTGGATGAGAGTATATTTATTGAACAATTCAATATTGGTTGTTAATAAAGTATGATTTACTTTATAAGAAAGAAAGTAACCATAGACTACAAATTCTAATTATTATTATTTTCATGGAGCTTATTCAAACTAAAATCATGGTATCAATTTTAAAAAATTTGAAATATGGATTATATAAATTATATTAATAATAACAATATTAATAACAATAGTACATAAAATAAAATATTATTTAAATTATAAAATTATAATTTAATTTTATGGAATGTTGTTTTAAAGTACATAATTTTTAAGTCAAAACTACGGAGTTTTCATATATCTCCCTAAACATCCCATTAGCCTAATTAATTTCCCTTCGTATCATTTTCATATCTCCACGAGCCAAGCCAACACCCAAGTGACGCCTCCCCTCCGCCACTTTCTGTCACCCTTATATCGTTGCCGCCCATCACCATCACCATCACCATCACCTCACCGCCGTCCATCACTATCACCTCCACTGCCGTCCATCTTCGTCACACACCGCCGTTGTAATTTCCCATCATGTCATCTTCGTCACTATCACTGAGTTCATTCTATTACTTCGCTTTGTCCCCATTCTATGATTGGAATTGCAATAATAAGCAGCTTCGATTGCAATGTATTCACGCTCTGGATCTTTCTCACCTCTCGTAAGTATGTCACTCTGCTTTTCTATTTCTTGGAATTGGGGAAAAAATTGAACCTTTTCGAATTTTATTGTTTTAAGAATCTCAAAGCAAGGGTTTTTATAATGGAATTATGTCATAAATTAAATTGGTTATTATTGTCTTTGGGTTTCTGGATTGGAACACTTCGAGAATCAAAGATTTGTTGTATTTTTTAATTGAGTATTATTGATATGTGCTGTCGAGTTCTTTGAATCAAGAACGTGAAAGATTTTTTCTTTACAGGAAGCACTGAGTACACGCTGAATGAAGTTAAAATATAATTGCCGCCCTCATACATGTTATCAATGAGTTTTGAACTCAATTCTATGCTTAGCTGTGATATCATTTTCATATTCTTGTTGCTGGTGAGTTTTATAAAATATTTGCAGCCACTGGAATTGCGGTTGGTTTCTATAATTTCTTTCAATAGTTTAGTTCAGTGTTCAATTAAGTTAGGGTTTGCTCAAAATTACAAGAAGTTGGTTTAGTTCAATGTTCAATTAAGAAGTTATAATTTCTTTTAATAGTTTAGTTCAATGTTCAATCTGGTTCTATTTTTTTGTCCTGTTTGTTGATTTCCCTTTTTGCTTAATAGGACTTGACTACAAATACTTGTTTCTTCTTAAGCAATGTTGCAGAATTAAAAAAAAAAGATGGAGAGTTTGTTGAGAACATATTACTAATCAGATATTGTGGTTATGCTATTATGAGCATCGTTGAAGTTTGCTGATATCTGTTTTTGGTTTCACTACAGCAATGGATTTTTTATTTTTTGCTAGATCAAGGAGGTCAAGGGAAGTATGGAAGTAGACCATTTTACAAGTTGAGAAGGTGGGAAGAATCAACCTCTAAATTTGGATTTTTGCGTTTGAATTATTCTTGTGTAAATTTTTGTACATCAAATGTTCCAGTTTTGTAGTTGCATAACTCTGCTCCACTGCTCACAGCTTTTGCATAGATGATGATAATGACTACGCCATAAGAGTTTATTTCTAATTCCATGTTTATTGGTCCAGGAGATTTTGCTGTTAAAAGAGCTTGAACATGAGAATATAGTTCGATATCTTGGAACAGATAAGGTATACGTACGATTTCTTGATTGGAACTTTGACCAGAATAAGAATCATTTTGTCTCTTATTACCAGGTGTTACAGAGGTAACTCTTTTCAATATGCAGTGATTCATAATTTTTTTTAAACAGCTCTAATGCATTTTTTAGACATGTAATTTTTTTTTTCTTTTTTAACATCATTTTGGTGCAAGCCTTATTCATTTTTTCCAAAAAAAAAAAAAAAAAAGGGTTACCTGATGTTTCTTAATTAATTATTTGTAGTCAGGTTAATTATGCATTTCGCATAGTCTCTCTTAATGCTTAATTTTTTTATTCTGTTGCTTTGATGAAGTTGTTTAATAGGATATGTAATTGTATATATCTTAGCAGGATATGTTTCCAATCAAATTAACGTCCAAGATAAGAAACATTAAACAAGAAACAAACACATGCATTATTTGTCATGCACTGGTATCTATCAACCGAAAAAGCAAATTTGTTAGCTTGGTAAAAATATTCATAACATGCATTGAGACATTAGCAGATCCCATGCTTGCCTTGGTTTCCAAATTAACAAATTACATTCTACCTTTGTCTTCATGCATTGAGTGTTTGAAATCAGTGTAAGGGATCAGGTGAGTATTTTTTAACTGCAACACCTCCATTAAAAATTGGATGATCACACTCAGCTGTGTAACTTTTTTATCCATTTTTGAAGTGTCCAAATTGACAATTTTCTATTGAACACACTTTTGTATTAAAATTTTATACATGTATTTAAGTGCAGAGAAGATTGTTGCTGTCCACATTTCTTGTTTGATGATATAACAGTGGCTCCTCATGATTTAATTCTCAGTGTTTCTAAAGCTTTTAGAGCAAATAATGATGTCAAGAAGTTCAATCTTGGAGGTGGCTTACCGGATTGAAGAGCTAAACTTTTTTTTTTGGTTACAAAGAGCTACTGCCTTATGAGCTTGATGTTGTGTTTTATTTTTGATACCAGTTTAGGATTATTTATATTATTTTTGTAGTATTTTTTGTGTTTCTAACTTAAGCTCATGTAAATTTATTTAATTAAATGAAATATTTGTATTATTATTATTATTATTATTATTATTATTATTATTATTATTATTTAATTTTTTGAAATTATTTTGGCACATGGCACCAAACTATAAATAATAAATAAATAAAAGGTATATAATGATAGAATATGATTATGATTATTTGGGATGAAATAAAAAATGTCACAAAATAACATATTTAGGGATGCTTTTTTTTTTGTCTTTATTGGAGATTAGTTTGGCTCAGCTTAAACTTGTTAATGATGATAAAGAAATTTAGGTGACAAAAGATTGACTTAAATATGATAAAATTTGTCGTCAATAAAATTTGATAAATTTGGTTGAATGTCATGTTTCATTACTAAAATAGAGTTGTGATGATAAAAAAGTCATTTCATCATTGAATATATTAATTTTTAATAATGAAATATAGTATGTGACAAAATTTTAATACCAATTGTCACGATTTTGGCTTTGCAAAAAGTGTTAAATTATAGTGACGATGACACTTATTGTCACAGTAAGTTGAATAATTAGTGACGATAACTACAGTTGTCAATTATACGTTTTGTGACACATACTATGATGGTCTCTGTGACGATAAAATTTCATCACTGAAATTTATTTGTGACAATAATTGAAGTTCAAATGATGTTTTTTAGCATTAACTTTTATAAAATTTCTTGTAGGCAATATTATTTGTGAACAAAGTAGGAAAAGAGGAAGTGTCGAATGGTTAAATAAATAAACGCCTAAATCATTTTCCTAATCATGCATACAACTATGATTTCAACTCGAAAGGGTGGATGATTGTTAGAAATTAGTTATGCTATTAGGAAGTGTGGTAAGCACACGCTTAAGTAGGGTGAAATTTCAAAATTTCACTTACATAACCCTTCATCACATGAAGAATTCTATTCCTAAGGATCCATTTTGCATTTTATACATAACTAAATGTCAAGAAACATATAAACACATCAACCTAGGAAACTCTAAGTTTAAGTAAACTTACAAACTCCTAAGCTTAATGTATACCACAATAGTTAATCTACAAGCTTTTGATACTTTAGGTTTAACACTTGAATCAAATGCTTTAGCCTCATAAATATTAGGCCTTTAGCTTGAAATACCAAAGCTCCACCAAATCACCTTCTTGCTTAGATTAGATTAGTTGTAAATAGCCTCTCTAATGACCTACACAAAACTTGCACTAATTTAATCTCCTTGTAAGAACACTTAGGGATTATTTTGTGTATATGTTGTTTTCTTTTTAATGTGTGTCTTTGCACTCTTTAACCTAAGAACACTTCTTAAGTTATGTGTATATATATTGAAAAAGCAAACCCTATCACATGATAAGTATACAACTTGTCATGATAAGTATGCAAGTTGTAAAGTGTGTATAAAATTTATACATCTCATGTATTATGTCTACATACATTCTTTGCACATACCAATATGATATACACCTTATCATATTGTAGACGGCGGGATTTAGTGCGTATCTAAAATTTTAGTAACTGTGACACTGTTTGGGCTCAGGGCCCTAGAGAACACACTAACCATTGTCACAAAAACATGGTGTGGAGATGAGGAGTCGCCACCTAAGGTAATAACTGGGACAAATCGAAAGGTGGTACTCAATTCTCTAAAAGAAAATTAGCACCACAACTAGGAGATTCTTAGAACGGAATACTAACTTCTCTTAGTCTCGTGTTTATTTAGAATTACTTTATAAATTATTACTTCATTCTTTAATTACATGCAATTTTATTAAACCCTATTTGAACATCCATCTAGCCCTAAGGCATCTAGTCAATAAAATCACACATAAAATTGCATTCAAGTGCATCGTCCCTAAGTCTAAACTAGGTTAATTTTATTGAAAGTTAGTTACGTTTACAATTTTTATTTACAAATGAAAATGAACTAAAGGTGGACTTATATTATCATTAGTTAGTGAGCTTAAGTCTATTGATTCTAATTATCTAAAGGTGGGCCTAAATCTATAAGTTTTAAAGAAATTGAATTTTATAAGTGGGCCTAGTCTAACTTGATTTTATTTTAAGTAAAATGTGGGTCTAAGTCTATTTATTTTAAAGGATATGAAATTAAATGGGCTAAGCTAAATCTAAATTAATTTTAGTTAAAAAATTAGTCTAAGTCTAAATTAACCTAATGGACCTAAATTGATTGATTTTAATTAATAAACCATTTTAAGCCTATTTTATTTAATGGGTTTGAACCTATCATGGGCTTGGGGCCCAAAAGGATATAAACATAAAAAAATAAGCCCAAAACAAATAAAACACAAAAAATAGATCAAACATATATTTTAATAATTTTCTAAAAAACCTAAATCAATTTACATGCAACCCTAAATTAATCTACAACCATCATTGATTTTAATTGATTTTTATCCAGTGAAACCCTAATTACCAATCAACTTTAGTGTAGAGAATTAGAATTCCACTATTTTCCCTCTATTTTCCCTATTACAACCTATAGTGCAGAGAATTAAAAGAAAAATAATTACAACCCATAAGCAATAAATGATCAAATAACACAGAGCAATAATAAAAAATCTAAATCCTACGGGAGTTTTACAAGCTTTAATCCATGACATTCCATGGATTCTTCAATAGTCACTGTCAAAAAATCACATATCTCTAGCCTCCCCTCTAGAGCATTATAGGATATCAATCAAAAATAAAAAAATTAGTCAGTAATGAATCATTAAAATAAAATAAAATAAAGAAAATAAAATTAAAAGAAAAGAAAAGAGAAAAGTAGAGGATGCTATGCAAATGCTGTTTGAATGCCCCTCAGATTGAGATTGTCACCATTTTAAGAATTAACTCTACGTTTATTGATTTCTGGACTATTGAAAGCAAAAGAGCATACTTTTTTTATGCAGTGAAGAAAACTTTTTCTTTTTTTTTTCTGTGTGATTTTTAGGGTTTCTACACAGTCAGGAGTTAGTCCCTCACTCACGCGGTCTTTAGCTTTTTAAAGTAGAGACCTGCGAACTGACTTCCTCCATTCCAGAAATTGACGCTATCTCTCAATTTTTCAAAATTTTTATGCGTTTTGAACACGTAAAACCACAATTATCTTTTAAGAAAATATTTAGAATTAATTTTCAATCAATCAGCGAACAGAAAAATACTAAAAAATGACCGACTATATTGAGAAATTGAAAATATGCTGTAATGCCAATCGACATTTTTCTAATGCCGATTAACATTAGGCAAATGCTAGTTGGCATTTGGCTAATGCTGATCGGCATTAGGCAAATGCCGATCAACATTAGCTAAATGTCGATTGGCATTTTGCTTATGCAGTCCTGAAATTTATTTTTTTAAAAAAACACTTCTATAGTTATAATTTTTGCAATTAGGTACAAAAAATTACAATTTAGTACTTGAAATCTCAAATTTTAACGCTAGAGATCAATTTCTCGATTAATTTTTCATCATGGAGGCTTTCGTTGCACTACGCATAATTGCATCGTGAAATTAGGTGCTTACAGTTGCCCCCCTTTGTCACTATTTGCCTGACAAATTGAGGCAAAGCAATAGAAGCACATAATTTTAAAGGAAATAACTAGGATACCTAGTTGTTTCCTAATTGATAGGTTAATGCTTAAATTGTTGTGCAATTTTAAGCGAATGTAATGTTGATTAAGTCTCACTATATTTCTTGCGGAACGTCTAGTGAACTTTATGTAAATGAGTTTTGCTATATTCCATGTTGGATGTTTAGCGATGAAGAATTAAAAGTTTGCTATAGTTCCTGTGGAACGTCTAACAATGATGAATTTCATTATATTCCCTGTGGGACATCTAACAATGCATACTATATTCCCTGCGGGACATCTAGTGATAATGAGTTTTGTTATATTCCCTATGGGATGTCTAACGATGCACACTATATTCCTTGTGCGATGTCTAGTGATAATGAGTTTCGTTATATTCCATATGGGACGTCTAACGATGCACATTATATTCCTTGTGGGATGTTTAGTGATAATGAGTTTTGTTATATTCATTGTGGGACGTGTAATGATTCACACTATATTCCCTATGGGACATCTAGTGATAATGAGTTTTATTATATTCCCTATGGGACGTCTAACAAAATGTATACAATGAAGTTTGCTATATTCCCTATGGGACGTCTAGCAAAAATGATAAAAAGTATGCTATAGTTCTTATGGAATGTCTAGCGATTTAAAATTCGCTATATTTCCCATGGGATGTTTAGTGACATCAACATAACTATCGTGTAGTGTCTAGTGGTAAACGTCTGAAAAAAGGTCATGTTATAACATGTGGAATTTGAAATTCATGTTATGACTATTGTGCAGACATAACATGATAATTTTGAAAATTTGCATTTCAGCTACTGTGTAACATGAAATGAATTTTGACATTTGATTGAAATGATGCATGTAGAAATGCAAAATTGAATTTTTTAATTTTGTTTTATATTCTATATGTGACAGAGAATTTAGAATCATAGACTGGTTGTAGATTAATAATTCAGTGAATTATTAATTTGATGAAATGAATGCCATAATTTAATTTAGGAATGAATTCCTAATCAGAATGCAATTATGGACCAAATTGCAATAAGAGAACTTGTATCGATATGTAAACAAAAGTATTTTTCTCTCTCATTTATTTACCCTAATTTTTTCCTAACTAGCCCTTTGCGGGTTTTTTAGCTAGCGGGATCATCTCTTTTATTTTTTTATTCCTTAATATTTACCTGTCAACCCTTTACGGGTTTTCTGAGTAGTGGGAATGTCCTAACTTTTGCATGACTAGCCTTTTTAGGTTTTCTAATCAGCAAACTTTATTTTCTTTTTACTACTTTTATTTTTATTTTTACAGGTAGTATCTCTTGAGGCAATCTAGGTTAACAGGCTCCATGAATTCATTCCCTTCCATGTTTGATATCTTCGTAGCTCCTTTAGGCAGAATTGATTTAACTAAATACAGTCCTTCCCAATTTGGCCTGAACTTTCCTCTCGGATCAAACACCACTATCCTGGACTGTTTTAACACCATGTCCCTAACTTTTATCTTTCTAGGCTTAACTTTCTTGTTGAATGATCTTGCTATCCTCCTATAATATATCTGAGTGTGAAACAAAGCATTCATCCTTTTCTCATCCAGAGATGCAAGGTAATCATATCTCTTTTATGCCCATTCACTCTTGGGCGTTCTAGCTTCCATAACTACTCTCAATGATTTGATCTCTATTTTTATTGGCAAGACTGCTTTATAACCATATACTAAGTAGAATGGAGTTTGGCCTGTGGCTGTTCTAGCTGTAGTCCTATATACCCATAAAGCGAAAGGAAGAAACTCAGACCAATCTTTGTAAGTCTTAACCATTTTAGAGAGGATTTTCTTGACATTTTTGTTAGATGCTTCTACCGCTCCATTGGCTTGAGAACGATATAGTGAGGACTTATGATGTTAAATCCCATACTTTTGTAATAATTCTGCTGTTTCTGCCTAAAATTAGACGCCATTATTTATCACAATATGATGTGGAACCCCATACCCACAGATAAAGCATTTCTCAATAAATCGCACCATTTATTTTATTTTCATGGCATTGAAGGATTTTGCCTCTACCCATCTAGAGAAGTAATCTTTTGCTATGACTATGTACTTGTGCCCATTTGAAGCTGTCAGCCTTATTTCTCCTATAATATTAATCCCCCAAGCTGCACAGGGCTAAGGTGATGATAAACTATTTAGCAATATAGGAGGTAAATGGTTAAGATTCCTATAAATCTGACACTAATCACATTGCCTCACTTTTCTTATACAATCCTTTTCTATACTCATCCAATAATACCCTTGCATGAGTATCTTCTTAGCTAGGATCATCCTGTTCATGTGAGAACCACAAGCTCTTGCATGAATCTCTTTCATCACCTCTTCAGCTTCATCTTTCTTGAGACATCTAAGCTGCATTCCATTCAGCATTCTTTTATATAATACTCCATCATGACTTGCATAGACACGTGTAAGAACATGAAGAACATATCTCTCTTTTGAGGTCGCTTCATCAAGATACTTTCCTTCTTCGATAAACCTTTGAATATCATAAAACCATGGTTTCTCTTCAGGCCCTATTTGAACACTTATAATTTGCTCTCCCCATAATATGGAGCTCTTGATTTTATGATTACCAAAGGCTTCATAGTTAATCTCGTCGCACTATCCCATATTGAAGAGAGTGTTGCCAATGCATCTACCATATGATTGTCATCTCTTGATAAATGGATAAAGAGACATTTATTGAAGTTCTTCACTAAAGCTTTCAAATAGCAGATGTAGGGTTTTAGCTTTTCTTCTTTCACTTCCCATTCTTCATTAGCTTGGCTAACAACAAACATTGAATCCCTATAAACCAGCAATTACTATGCCTTAACCACTAGAGCTGGTTCACTTATGTAGATGCATGCTTCATACTTAGCCATATTATTCATCACCTTGAAATCTAATTTCTTGGCCATCGGTATGGCTTCTCCTTCTAGCATAACAAGAATTACTCCTAATCTAGCTCCCTTGTTGTTTACAGCCTCGTCAAAGTAGAGCTTCCACTCCTGATGCTCTATGACTATTAGGTTTTCATCTGGAAACTCTAAGTTCCATTGTTCGTCACCCTCGACTACATTCTGAGCTAGGAATTTTGCTATTGCCCTCCCCTTGATGACCTTTATGGTGATGTACTCTATATAAAACTCAGTCAGAAGTACTAGCTATTGAGACATCCTTTTAGTCAAAGTAGGCACCTAAAATAAGTACCTTAAGGGATTGTTATTTGAAATTACTTGGACCTCATAGGATTGAAAATAATGCCTTAATTTCCTTATTACCTATATCATGATCAAACATGTCTTCTCTACCAAGTCATACTTTTCCTCATATGGTAGGAACTTCTTATTGAGGTAATACACTGCATGCTCTATCCCTTCCAGTCCTTCTTGTGCTAGCATTGCCCCTATTGTATTTTCCTCTAAGGCCAAGTATAGGATCAACAACTTACCTTGCCTTGGTGGTTTTAGTACATGCAGATTGGCAAGATATTCTTTAATCATTTTAAATGCCTTATAACAATCATTGTTCCACTTCACTAGTTGGTTTTTTCTTAAGAGTTTGAAGATAGGGTCACAAATATTAGTAAGCTTTGCGATAAACCTACTAATATATTATAACCTGCCAATGAATCCTCTCACTTCTTTATCTATCTTCAGTGCTGGCATTTCCTGAATAGCTTTCACTTTGTCTGGATCCACTTCAATTCCTCAACTGCTAACTATATGCCCTAATAATTTTCCTAAAGTAACCCAAAAAATGCACTTCTTCGGGTTGAGCCTCAGACTGTATCTCTCAATTCGAGCCAAGAACTTATCTAGAGCTTTAAATTATCCCTCTCTTATTTCTGACTTAACCATCATATCGTCCATATATACCTCCACTTCCTTATGCATCATGTCGTGGAAAAGAGCGGTGGCTGCCCTTTGATATGTTGCACCTGCATTCTTCAACCCAAAAGGCATAACCTTTTAGCAATATGTCCCCCATTCTATGATGAAAGCTGTCTTGATCTTATCCATAACTGCCATCATTATCTGATTGTACCTAGATGCTGTGATGTTTACTATTACATCAATTTGGGGTAAAAGGAAGTCATCCTTTGGACATGCTTTGTTTAGATCCTTGAAATCTACACACATACGTACCTTACCATCTTTCTTAGGTAGTGGCATTATGTTTGCTAATCATTAAGGATAATCTACTACTTCTAGAAAGTTAGCTTGGATTTGTTTATCAATTTCCTCTCTTATCTTTTTAGTCTACTTTGGTCTTACCCTGCGTAGTTTCTGCTTGACAGGTTTAATTTTTGGATGAGTAGGAATAAGATGCTCTGCAGTTTTCTTATCTAAACCTAGCATATCGTCATAAGCCCAAGCAAATACTACCTTTCTTTTTGTCAATATTCTCTTAAAATTTTCCTTTTCTTTAGGAGTTACCTTATGTAATATATAAACGTTCTTAGGATTATCATTTGTGCCCATGTTGAATGAATCAAATTGAATTGAATTAATGTCAAACATGCATGAACGATTAAAGTTATAATGCACAGAACTATCAGGATGCACATCACACAAGTAAGCAACACCATCATTCATATTATTGACCATGGAAAAAATAGAGTTTTCATCCTCAAACAGACCGAACGTTATTACATCAGTTTCATTATAAAAAACATCAATAAAGCTATCACTAATGATAGTGGCTAAATCCTGGGGTGGCTCCTCTCCAGGTGGCAAACACATAAGTTCTTCGACAGCAGTATCGCCTATTCTCTCAACTGCCAACTTCATCACGTCCTCTTTGTTGTCTTTCACCAGGTTCTCCATAATCTATTCCTTGAAGATATCAAACATAGGAACATCTCCTCCAACAATATTAATTGATTCCTTAGCTCCCAAATAGTATTTGCCTTCCCCTGGTTTGATGAAATTCTCACTTATCGGCCCAATTTTCTTTAAGAGCTTTTGCTTGGCATTCAACCTCTTTTTGGCTCTTTTGCTTATCAGCTTTGTTTCTTCAACATAATCCTTTTAAACTTTGGGAGACTAGGGCTTCCTTGCTCATTCTTCCTCAGCCTTTGCCCAAGTCGGTAATTCACACTCTCCATCATTTTTGTTACTCTTAGATCCATTTCAATTCCATCAAATATCCCAGTAATCTGGAAACTAGGGGGTGCACATATTTGCTTCTGTTTATCCAATATGGTTGTCACAACAGCATTGGTCCTAACTTCTATAGTCATAACCTCTCCTTTATGAGGGAATTTTATCTTTTGATGCACAGTTAAGGGTACCCCTCCTAAAGCATGGAACCATGGCCTTCCCAACAATAAGGCATAAGTGATTAGAATATCCAGCATAGTAAAATCAATAGTTGATTCCACATGTCCTATTTTAACTAGAGATTGGAATGCCCACTCCACATTCCTAGTGTTGTCATCATAAGCTCTGATTATGAGGTTTGAATCTATGAAGTCTTCAGCTTTCAAACCTAAGTTAGGCAGGATTTTCAAAGGACACACATTAATAGCATAACCATCATTAACCATAGTAAAATTGGTTCTCTTTCCCCTAACCTCAGTTGGGATAAATAATGCCTTATTATAGTTTCTTCCTTCCAAAGGTAGGTCATCATCTAAGAATGTTATCAGCCCGTGTTTCTTTTCTGTAACCTTCGCTACCATAGCCTTAGGTGTGGCTGCTATTTTAATGTTCATGTTTGGCAGAGCTTTGACAAGAGCTCTTCTATGGCTGCCTGAATGCATCAGTAGTTCCCAAATGCTGACATTTGCCTTAACCTTTTTTAACTATTCTAGAATCAGATCCTCTTTCTGATCTTCCTCTATTTTTGTATCTTCTATTTCTTCTCTTTCTGTGACTCTCTCGATTTTCTGTTTAGCTACTTTGCAATTCTTTATGCTCCTAGTGACATGATTCATTTTAGGATCATTAGTCCACACATCAAGACCATTTGAGTTTTCTTCATTACAGTCATACCAAATTTCAACAACTACAATGATTTGATCTCTTTTCCCATCTTTCTACACTTCCATTGTGCATGTTTCTTTCCCTTTCAACTCTCCCATATTGAGCTTGCCTAAGTATTGGTTTAGCAGATCTTCAACTCCTTCTTGAGATTGTTTAGGAGCTAAAGGTTCATCTTCTTTCATTTGCTTATCATTAAACTCATCATCCTAACCTGAGGCTTCAATTGATTCAATGGGAATATCAGCAGAGGGTGGTTTTGTGTAGAACACCTTATAATTAAAAATGCGTAAGGGCTGGCCTAGTAAATCCTCTACTCCTCTCTATGGTTATCTAAGGGATTCTTCATTGGCTATAGGGTTTAGGTTTTCAAAGGAGTTTAACACTTCTTCTTTGCTAACCCCTGAATTGATCATCATAGTGGTTGGTAGTGAAACATTTCAGTAGTCTGGGAAAGGGTTATTTCTAATGTTTGGTTTAGAGTTAGACTTTTCAGGGTCTGTGATTTTTCTGGAATCTATCAGGTTTTGGATCCCATGTTTTAGGTGGATACATTTGTCTGTGGAATGGCCAGTAGCTTGGTGGAATTCACAATAACTATTAGGGTCAAAATCGGGGACATTTGGGTTTGGTATCTTAGAAGAGGTTAAGGGTCGAAGTAGGCCTTTTTGGATTAGTCATTCTAGGACTTTAAAGGGTGGTTAGTTGAAGTTGGAGAATCTTCGAGATTGCTAGACTGTGCGCACCTCCACATCTCGGCTAGTACTTCTTTGTTGTGTGCCCCCAATTTGGTAGTTTCAAGTTCTGGTGCTTTTAGCATTTCTCTTTTTCTTACTCTCAATTTCTTCAACTTGTAGACCATCATCATATAAGTCTATGAAAGTTTTGGGGTTCATCATCTACAATCTCTTGACCAGATTAGGTGATACATTATGGATTATCATCCTAACCTGATCCTTCTTAGCTAACTTGTTCTTCATTAGTCCTGCCTTATTCATGAACCTGGTAAGGAAATCAGAGAAGGATTCATTAGGTTTCTACTTTGTCAGTTCTAAGTCTCTGATAGACACTTCTAGTCTCGTATTATAGTCATACTGTTTCAAAAAAAGTAGTATATAATTCTTTCCAGTAAGTTCTTATAGATTTTTCCAGCCTGTGATACCAATTTACAACCATTCCCTCTAAAGATAGTATAAATAGCCTAGAAACTACTGTTAATAGTGCCTTAGTAGTGCTAATGGTTATTGTATATTGGCTCAAATGAATCCTTGGATCTTCTCTCCCATTAAATTTCTACAGCTAAGGCATCTTGAATTTTTCAGGCAGCTTATCTCCCTCAATTTGCAGCATGTTATTAAAGTTGAATGAGTACCCCATTCCTTATCCTCTAATTAGCTCTTCCATCTTGGTCATTTTCTGAGTTAGTGCTTGCATATGCTTGGACTCATGATCATGGACCAGTTTAAGTGACTCCCTCTTCACATTTTCTACTATATAGTTCTTGATGTCCTCAAGTCTCACATAAGTAGTAGGTATGTTTCTAGCAATATGGTGCCCCCCAGCATTATTATCAACAAGTGGAGTGCTAAAAATAGGTGGAGGAGCTATAGCAATAGGCGGAGCTCCTATAGTAGGTGGTTGTTCAACATTAACAGTAGGTGGTTGTTCAATAGCAGGTTGCACTAGTCTGGCCAGAGCTTGCCTCAATTTGTCTTACATTATAGCTCTCATGTCATCCATCAATGCTCCCTTAATGTCCTCTAGGGTCCATATCTCTGGTTTTTGTTCCATTTTTATTTGTTCAGTTTGAGTCAGTTTAACTTCTAGGTAAAGTGAGTTAGTAGGACTCTTCTTTAGTTGTTGAAGGATGTCTTGAGCTATTAACTTAGGGCTTAGATCTGTTCTGATTAATATGCCACCTTTCTATCCCTAGATACGAGAAGACCCAGATGAATCTATGATGGCTACAAAACAAGGTGCTAGTATGATGCATGGAATGCATGTATGCAAGTATACATAATGCATGTGCTATGCAGCAAGTAGCACGTAATAAGTATCAGGAAACAATCAATAGGCAACATGCAAGCATAAATCTTCTAACCTTATTCCTCCCACACACATATTCAATGGTGAGTCTCTTGTCCTAGGATTTTTGGTCTTGGTCTTAATATCAACAAGGCATATCAAGGACCGACATGCATGCCAGATCTCTCGTAAAATAGTAAAGCATAGAAATAGCATTTCTAGGTATAAAGGTCTAGCCCAATCTTCATTACCCCAAGGGGCTTCAAAAGTATGGGTCTGGGCTTTTATAGATAGAAATACCTCATGGTAATAAGCATAGAAACATAATTTCTAAGTATAAAAGTTTAGCCCAATCTTTATTAGCCCAAGTGGGCTTCAAAAGTATAGGCCTGTGATTTTCTAGATAAAAATACATCATGGCAAAAATCATATAAGCAATTTGGGTAGATCCTAGGGAAGTAACTAAGCCATTATATGTGGTTGGAGTATGGTGAAAAGGTCAAGGTTCCCTTAGTAAGATGCCCTTCATTATAGACGTTAAGTTATAGGCCAAGGTTAAAGGGGCCCAACATCCTTTGCAAACTCGAGAGAAGACTACCCCCCTTTAGGACTTGGGCTATAGACTCTAGTCAGGTGAGCCCGGTAATCTCTTTTGAACTGAGTTAAGGCTAAGAGTGATGGTTAGCCAATTCATAACTCTATAAAGCTAGTGGAATCATAAACTAACACCATCAGTTTAATAGGGACATGCGGAATGAATGCAAGAACAAAATAATAATTAACAAAATAACTCTAAAGAACATAAGTAGAATTAGTATCTCTTATCCCCAATGGAGTCGCCACTGTAGATGGCAGGGTTTAGCGCGAGTCCAAGATTTTAGCAACTGCGACACTATTTGGGCTCAAGGGCCTAGAGAACACACTAACCATTGTCATAAAGACATGGTGTGGAGATGAGGAGTTACCACCTAGGGTAATAACTGAGACAAATTGAAAGGTGATACTTGATTCTCTAAAAGAAAGTTAGCACCATAACTAGGAGATTCTGGGAATGGAATACTAACTTCTCTTAGTCTCGTGTTCATTTAGAATTACTTTATAAATTATTACTTCATTCTCTAATTACATGCAATTTTATTAAACCTTATTTGAACATCCATCTAACCCTAAGGCATATAGTTAATAAAATCACACATAAAAAATGCATTCAAGTGCATCGTCCCTAAGTCTAAACTAGGTTAATTTTATTGAAAGTTAGCTAGATTTACAATTTTTATTTACAAATGAAAATGAACTAAAGGTGGACCTACATTGTCATTATTTAGTGAGCTTAAGTCTATTAATTTTAATTATATAAAGGTAGGCCTAAATCTATAAGTTTTAAAGAAATTGAATTTTATAAGTGGGCCTAGTCTAACATGATTTTATTTTAAGTGAAATATGGGCCTAAGTCTATTTATTTTAAAGGAAATGAAATTAAATGGGCTAATCTAAGTCTAAATTAATTTTAGTTAAAAAATGAGCCCAAGTCTAAATTAACTTAATAGGCGTAAATTGATTTTAATTAATAAACCATTTTAAGCCTATTTTATTTAGTGGATTTGAACCTATTGTGGGCTTGGGGCCTAAAAGGATAGAAACATAAAAAACAAGCCCAAAATAAATAAAACTCAAAAAAATAGATCAAACATACATTTTAAGATTTTTTAAAAAATCTAAACCAATTTACATGCAATCCTAAATTATTCTACAACCATCATTGATTTTAATTGATTTTTACCCAGTGAAACCCTAATTACTAATAAAATTTAGTGTAGAGAATTAAAATTCCACTATTTTCCCACTATTGGGGCTATTTCAACCTATAGTGTAGTGAATTAAAAGAAAATTAATTACAACCCATAAGTAATAAATGATCAAATAACATAGATAAATAATAAAAAATCTAAATCATATGGGAGTTTTACAGACTTTAATCCATGGCATTCGATGGATTCTTCAATATTTACTATAAAAAAAATCACATATCTCCAGCCTCCCCTATAGAGCATTATAGGACATCAATCAAAAATAAAAAAATTAATCAGTAATGAATCATTAAAATAAAATAAAATAAAGAAAATAAAAAAAATAAAAGAAAAGAGAAAAGTAGAGGATGCTGTACAAATGTTGTTTGAATGCCCCTCAAATTGAGATTGTCATCGTTTTGAGAATTAACTTTGCTTTTATTGATTTCTGGACTATTGAAAACAAAAGAGTGTATTTTTTGTGCAATGAAGAAAACTTTTTCTTTTATTTCTGTGTGATTTTTAAGGTTTCTATACAGTCAGGAGTCGATCCCTCACTCACGCAGTCTCTGGCTTTTTAAAGTAGAGACATATGAATTGACTTCCTCCATTCTAGGAACTGATGCTATCTCTCAATTTTTTAAAATTTTTACTTGGTTTGAACACATAGAACCATAATTATCTTTTAAGAAAATATTTAGAATTAATTTTCAACCAATCAATGAATATAAAAATACTAAAAAATGATCGAATATACTAAGAAATTGAAAATATTCTGTAATTCCGATCAATATTAGGCAAATGTCGGTTGGCATTTTCTTAATGCCAATCGGCATTAGGCAAATGCCGGTTGACATGAGCTAAATGTCGGTCGGTATTTACTAAATGCCGATCGACATTAGGCAAATGCCAATCGTAAAGAAATGCCGATCGGCATTAGGCAAATGCCAATTGTAGAACCATAATTATCTTTTAAGAAAATATTTAGAATTAATTTTAAACCAATAAGTGAATAGAAAAATACTAAAAAATGACCGAATATACTGAGAAATTGAAAATATTCTGTAATGCGGATAAACATTAGGAAAATGTCAGTTGGCATTTGCAAGTCGGCATTAGGCAAATGCCAGTCGGCATTAGCTAAATGACAATTGGCATTTTCCTTATGTAATCCCAATTTTTTTTTTTGAAAAAACACTTCTAAAGTCACAATTTTTGAAATTAGGTCAAAAAAATATTACAATTTAGTCCTTGAAATATCAAATTTCAATGCTAGAGATCAATTTCTTGATTAATTTTTCATTATAGAGGCTTTCATCGCACTATGCACAATTGCATCGCTAAATTGGGTGCTTACACATACCTATAGTCAAAATGTTACATTCAAAAGATAATATATTCCTAATATGACAAATTTGTCATTGTTAACATTTTATACTTAAGAGATAATGTTCCTAATATGCCAATTTGCTATGGTTAACATTTTACACTTAAGAGATAAAGTATCTAATATGCCAAATTTGTCATGGTTAACATTTTACACTTAAGAGATAATATGCCTAATATGACAAATTTGACCATATCCTTTAACATGGACTTGGTAATTGAGCCAACACTTGGCCCAAGCCTAAACCATTAATCAAATGGGCCTAGATAATGTTTATGGGTGTTCTCAACATCTTGGACTAATCTTTGGTCCAAAATCCTTTTGGGCCTAGGCCCGAACAATTGGGGCCATTAATCTAAATCCAAATAGAAATAATATATATTATTTATTTAATACTTTAATTAACCTTTACTTGAATTGGATTTTATTATATTATAGAATCATTGCTTAAAGCATAAATCCAGTTATATTAATCTTAATTAATTGATTATACTCTTCAATAAATAATTAGATTAATATTGATAATGATTTGGCGGAACTCTTTTAGGTGTGACTTACTAGCTCATGTCTAATTGGCAATGAGAAGATAATATCAACATTTGATATTATTTGAAACTCCTTTTAAATCTAAATGTGAAAATCCTAATTATACACATTTAGCTCTCATAAGTTATGAGTGACCCCTAGCATCGATATCACAACTACCCAATTAAAAATGAATACATGTATTGAGTCACACAAATCCTTTAGTCATAATTACCGCACACTAAAATTCCTTCATTAGAATATCCTAATATAGCCTAGAGTTAAGGCTTAGTCAAACTCTAATAGCTATATCATATGACCTCATCTCAAGTTATAATTCTTGATAAAACATAACAAATACTAGAATCAATTTTCTAGCATTGAAACTCTTTCAAGCTATGTTATGTTTGTTTTGGCCAGGAACTTATTCGTCAAGAACAAACTTAGATAGCATATGATCTTATCCTAGTTCACTTCGGACAATGAATCCCATCTTGGTCTAACACTCATCCCTATAGTTAACTGACTAGAGCCACCACATGCCATATACCCATGTGTAATTAACACAAGTATGTAAGTGATAACAAACCCTAACCACTTAAATGTGAATGACAATGTCCCCTCAAATCAAAGGACTATATACACCATTATGACCTAAATTGTGATTGTTGGTTATAAGTGAATATCATTGCAATCACAGATCTAATGTCACATTTGATCCACCCATCATATGGGTATCCACATGTCTATTATGATATCTTATATAAAATATCATAAAAGTCACTATCTCCAACTATTGGTATCACATGCTAATAAAGGAAAATAGACAAAGGTGATAGTCAAATTAATATTATCCAATTATTAGTTTATTTACTTTGAACATTTTGTAGCATATATACTAAATAAATTTGTAGCTCATATTATCAACTCTTGATAATAAATTTATTTAACATGATGCTAATGGATAAATACTCAAATAAATAAACACTTATTTAAACGAATATTATTTATTGCCATTTGGGATTATTTACAATGTCAAAATATGTGATTGGCCTTTAAGGCATACCACTTATACTAATAATGATATGTTATAGGACTTATGAAGCATCAAGAAATATAGCCAAATGCATAGAAGCCCCCTCTAAGTAAGCATACATAATCAAAATACAAGGGTCTAATGCATTCTTACCCTAATAAATACAAAATGCCAAATTTTCCATTCATGGTTGTGCTAGTAAAACAAATTAAGTATATGAAATGTAGAAAAAGATTATGTGAACATTTTTTTTTAAAAATTGTGCTTGGAAATAAAATGAGAGAATCTCAAAAAATAAAATTTACAAATGAATACAATATTTATAATAGCTGTTGAAAACTCAAAAACTTGTTAGCACCCAATTACTTAGCAAATCATAAGCTTAAAGTGAACAATTATTATTGGGTAAAATTTCATGTCATAAGCTCAAAGTAAATAAACATTATTAGGTAGAGTTTGGCAAGAGAGGTGTCCTTTGCCTCCATCTTTTTTTTTTATTATTTCTCTCACTTAATTAAGTGTGATACCATGTGAATGATTATGATTCACAAGCAAAGTGTGCAAAAATTGATAATACATTTTGTAAAGACAATAACCAACTTCATACATGAAAAGTTAGAAAAAACATTATCAAAATGAGTTTAAAAAACATTAAGAAAATAACATCACACAAAGTTTAAGAAGAAAGTTCCATTTTATTATAATTTTAACGTATTCATATAAACAAAAAGTGAAGAAAACAACACTACTATTGTACTCACTCCTGTTGGAGTGAAGGAGAATAGGATCAGTGTGATATTGGGGCACATAGGCTAATGGCAACCATCTACTGGTTATTATTGATTATGGGACGATATGCCTGAATAGGCTTTACATATTGGAGTCGCCACCTGATTTAATTGGGAGAAAGTGAATCAAGAACTCACTTTCCTAACCAGAGATTCCAGGTTCGAGGGGTAAGATTTACTTACCCTATTTCTTATTACACATTGCTTAATTATCCACTACTTCACCCTAATTTTGGTTTAATGATACTTTACCACACTTGATTATTAGTATATTTAAACTAGAATTAAAATGCGGGATAATTGAATTTGGGGCGCATACACCACAAGACAAATAAACATTCATCAATCACATCAATTAGGTAAGTAATAATGCAAACAAGTAGCAAGGTGCAAGAAATAATAAATAAAATAAATGCACAAATAAGCAAAATAAAAGAAACGGGGAAAGGAATTAATGATTACAACCATTGGAAAAAGCCTATTCTAATAAATATTTCCAAAATAGAAAGCAAAAAGGTAGTCAGGATTAAGGATTACATTGCCATAGAAATTTTCTATTCTATTAATTACATCAAAATGAAAAAAAAAATCCTATTATAATAAACTTGCAAAACAAAGGTTAGCTCTCATGCACATGCAAGCACTAATCACATATGGAGCAATCATATATTCGTAAGAGTAATTAAACAAGTAAACAAACAAGGATGCTAATGAAAATGCGTAATACAAGATTTAAAAACTAAAGTATTTTGGTGTAGAGTTGTCTTTTTTATTTTAAAAATGGGATTTTCATGACAAGAAAATATAAAAATAATCAATCTACCAAAGAAGATAATTAAGGCAATAAAAAGCAATAAAAAAAGGTATAAAATGAGATAAATAAATAAATGACAAAAGATACTATTTTCACCATAAAAATATTAACTTTATGATAAAAATAGTTATTTGTCAGGAGAATAAAATGGAAATAATCACAAATAACGAAAATGTAATAGAATAATAAAAATATTACTTTTACCATAAAAATAATGAACTTATCAAGAGAGAAAATAAAAAATGCAAGAATAGTAAATATACAATAAAAGATAATAAAATGATAAAAGTACTATTTTCACCATAAAAATGTGAACTTTATGATAAAAATAACAAATTTATCAAAAATAAAATAAAGTGGCATAAATAAATAAAAACACAATAAAAAATGCAAAATTAAAATATAAAGATGATAAAAATGCAATTTTTACCATAAAAATATCAACTTTATGATAAAGATGACAAATTTATCCAAAGGGAAAATAAAACAACAAAAATAGAAAAAAAAAATACAATTAACACAATGAAAATAATAAGAGTGCAGAAATGTGCAGAATTAAATTGATAAAAAGTGATAAAAATGCAATTTCTACCATAAAAACATTAATTTTATGATAAAAATAGTAAATTTATCAAAGATGAAAATAAAAGTAAGAAAAATAATAAAAATGCAACAAATATAATAACAATAATAATTTTCAGAAATAAAATAATGGAAATGATAAAAATGCAATTTTCACAACAAAAACATTAACTTTATGATAAAAATAGTGAATTTATCAAAAGTGCAAATAAAAGGAAGAAAAATAATAAAAATACAACAAATATAATAAAAATAATAAATTTGCAGAAATAAACTAATGGAAATGATAAAAATGCAATTTTCACCATAAAAACATTAACTTTATGATAAAAATAGCAAATTTATAAAAAATGCAAATAAAAGCAAGAACAATAATAAAAATATAACAACTATAATAAAAATAACAAATATGCAAAAATAAAATAATGGAAGTAATAAAAATGCAGTTTTTACCATAAAAACATTAACTTTATAATAAAAAATACCAAATTTATCAAGAGAAGACATAAAAATAACAAAAATGATAAAAAAAAAAAATGCAATAACAATAATAAACATGCAAAAAAAGTAATACAAATAAATAAAGATGACAGCAACACAACAACATATATATGAAAATAATAAAGATGACATTTCTACCATAAAAATGGGAACTTTATGATAAAAATGCCAAATTAACTACAAAAGGCATGAAATCAACAAAATGAGAAAAAGTGAACAAAAATAAATAAAGAGTAGAAATAATTAAATAGATAAATAAACATGACAGAAATAAAGCAAAAAAAAAAAGAAGAAGATATTTTTACCATAAAAATGTGAACTTTATGATAAGAAGCCAAATTTACAATAAAAATTGGAAAAATACCATAAAAATAATAAAAATATAGAAATAAATATGCAAATAAATAAAAATTGCAGAAATAAAGATATCAAAGTGATAATGGTGACATTTTTACCATAAAAATATAAATTTTATAATAAAAATGCCAAATTTACCACAAATAGCATAAATACAATAAAAATAGTAAAAATGCAATACAAATGAGAAAAATGCAGGAATATTAATAAAAAAACAAAATGATGGAAGCAAAAATAATAAATTAAAATGATGCAAAAACAATAATAAAAATGCTAACTTTACACAAAAATACCCATGTTTTTTTTATAAACAAGCAAAATAATGCAAAAAAGATGGAAAATGCAAAAATGAATGCAAACACTCATGGATTCACATGAACTGCCTACTCTGTCTACATATCTTATTCTCAAACTTCAAATCACTACAAAAATCACAACTTTATCACAACACAATAATAAGAAAAAAATAAAATGCAAAAATTGATAAAAATGAGTAGGAGAAGAAGTGAAAATGCAATAAATGCTAATTTTTTAATAAAAATAAATAGGGACCTTATAATTACCCTAGATGCATGCTTTGACTTAGAAGGAGATAAGTTTGGATTTATGGGTCTAAATCCTAATAGAAAATGTTTTTTGGTTTGAGTGTTTGGGTGTAAGTGGGGTCTCCACGTACTTTAGGAGAAATGAGTGATACGAACATGGTTAACTTGTATCAAACCCGTTTTCAATCTTGATAACTTTACCAAGGATTGTTCATAAATCAAGAAAAAAGAAACTCTAATCCCCAACAAGACGTTTAAATAACCTATCTTAAGAACCTTAATTATAAAGAATTAAAAGTTGTTCAATGTAAACCTAAGATTAACAAAGTCAATTTTAAGTCTAAATTAAACTAAGTTTGAATGTACCAAGCCTTCGCTTGATAAATTCACTAAAGTTCTTTTAAGAACAAAAAAAAGGACTTTAACCTCTCAAGAATTCAAAATTAATTGGTATGAACCCACTAAACAACCTGCTCTAGGAACCCATTCAACATGAACCCAAACCCACGCTCTCAAGGAAAGTTCAAATCAAGTTCCAATTCAGACATAGATAACCTTCACCTCATGTTTAGTTAGTCCAAACAACCAAAGCTATATTAAAACTTTAACCTTTTAAATAATAACAAACAAGCAACAAAGTTTATTAAAAAGACGTCACAATCTACTATCTAAAAGATAGATTGATAAGTCACAAAAGTTGTCACATGGTTAACCACCAAGTAACCTAAGAGATCCTCTCTAATTTTATTAATCATCTATGATTGCATACCCTCTATGTTACATAAAATAAGGTCGTTATATAGGCTTAAAGAAACCTTAGAAAAACCTAATGAATATCCTATATAAACAAGAAAAAAAATCCTTCTTAAATAAGAATATATAATTCTACTTAAATAAGAAAAAATAATCCTAGGTAAATTCGAATTTACTTATATACCATGTTGTAGTACACTTTTCAACATGATGATGGCTGAATTGACTCAAGCCCAAAACATAAAAATTGTAGCCCTTGTTGTTATCTTTCTGTAGCATCTTGAATCACTTTATTTTGATATATATTAAGTGAGATATGACCTATTTACTAATGTATATTTAGTCTGCCTAGTTTTGTTCACTACTTGATAATCTTTCATAATTTTAACTTAGGTTTAAGACTAAATTGACTTTGTAGATATATTTCTTAGCTTTCAATAGCCTCTTAAATCATCTAAATTTGAGTTTTGTAGAGTGATTTATGGCAAAAATACTAAAGTATGCTACACAAAATACGAATTTATACGAATTGCTCTTTTCTTGAATGAAAGTTGCCTTATTAGCTTGAACAAATCTTGAAATCTTCCTCTTTGGAACTAGGATCACATCAGTGAGAAATTCTAAAAAATCATGCCAAGTTATCTACGTTTCTTTCTTTAGGAGAGAGCTTTTATTAAAAAATGAGCTAATCCTTAAAAAAGGGAAAAATAGTATTTTTGTACTATTAGGGCTTGAATCCATGAGCTTGGGTTGAGAATCTACACTTTTGGGTCTTGAACCCACACAGATCCACCATAAGTCAAATTGATCCACGGAGTGGACTGGATGACCCCCACTCGTGGGTTGACTTAGCCTTGGGGATTTTCTATGCGTTTTGACCCTTTTTGGGCCCACATTGGGTTTTTTTAAATTTTTAGTTGTATATTTGGTTTATTTTGAGTTTCTTTTAGATTTTTACTTAGTCTGAGCACAACTAAAAAGACTCTTGAAAGAGCTTCCCTTTATCTAAAAGATAGGAATCCTTCATCATTGGATTTTTGGGGAAACCATAAAAATTTGACATGCAAATTTTGAACTATTGAATGATCTTTTATAAACATGAACTTATGATTGGTTTACTTAAGCTTGAGCACACTAAGGATAAACCTTGCAATGCTTGTCAAGTCATCTTTTAAGCTAAAAAATGTTGTGTCTACATTTAGTCCACTTAAACTTATACATATGGATTTGTTTGGACCAACTAGAGTTACTAATTTAGGTGGTATACATTATGCTTATGTTTTGGTTGATGAATACTCTTGATTTACTTAGGTGTGTTCCCTCACTCATAAGAATGATACTTTTAAAGCTTTTGAAATTTTTTCTAAAAGAGTTAAAAAAGAAAAAAGATTTTGTATTTCATCCTTTATAAATGATCATGGAACAAAATTTGAAAATGAATTTTTTAAAACCTTTTGCTAGGAAAATGGTATTTTACATATGTTTTCTTCTCCTCAAAGTCCTCAACAAAATTGGATAGTTGAAAGGAAAAATAGAACTCTTGTTGAGATGACTAGAATAATACTTCATGAGTATAATTTACCTCTATACTTTTGGGTGGAAGCCATTAACACATCTTGTTATATTTCAAATAGAGTTTTCAAAAGATTAATTTTAAATAAAACTTCTTATGAGCTATAGAATAATAGAAAACCTAAAATCACATATCTAAGAGTATTTGAATGCAAATGCTTTATATTGAACACCAATGTTAATCTTGGAAAATTTGACTTTAAAGCTGATGAAGGAATTTTCCTAGGCTATTCTACTTTTAGTAAAGCATATAAAGTCTTAAACGAAAGAACTCTAGTAGTTAACTAGTCAATGCATGTTGTATTTGATGAATCAAACTCACTTGAACCTAGAAAAGATGTTTATGGTGTTATTGATTTTATAGATAAGCATATGGATGTTAACACTCAATAGGAAAATGCTACTAAGCTTTTGAAACTTAAAGGTCTAAATAAGGAAGAAAGTGAGGAGATGCCTCAACCTACCTTAAAGGATGATCTTTAAAAGGACTAGCAATTTAAGAAAACTCATCCTCAATACCTCATTATAGGTGACACTACAAAAGGGGTAACTACTAGATCTTAACTTAAGTCTATTATTAATTTAGCGTTCATATCTCAAATTGAACCTAAAAAAGTTGATGATGCTTTGAGTGATGAATTATGGGTCCTTGTTATGCAAGAAGATTTAAATCAACTTGATAGAAATAAGGTTTGGGCCTTAGATCCTAGACCTAAACATCATCCTATTATAGGCAGCAAATGGGTGTTTAAAAATAAGATGAATGAATAAGATGTCATAACTAGGAACAAAGCTAGACTAGTGGATAAAGGTTATAATCAAGAGGAAGGCATTGATTATGATAAAACCTTTGCCCCTATTGCAAGGTTAGAAGCTGTTAGAATGCTACTTGCATTTACATCATTCATGAATTTTAAACTTTATCAAATGGATGTTAAAAGTGAATTTTTAATGATTTCATTGAAAAGGAGGTATATGTTGAATAATTTTTTTTTTTGAAAATTTTGATTTTCCAAATCATGTTTTTAAATTGTTAAAAGCACTATATCGATTGAAACAAGCTCCAAGAGCATGGTATGAAAGATTGAGCAACTTTTTTTTAAAGAAAGGTTTCTCTAAAGGAAACATTGATATAACTCTTTTCATAAAGGAATCTAAGCATGATTTATTAGTTGTTCAAATACATGTTGATGACATTATGTTCGGTGCTATTAACCACTGCTTATGTGAGGAATTTTCCAAGTTGATGCAAGGAGAATTTGAGATGAGCATAATAGATGAGCTCAAATTCTTTCTTGGACTTTAAATCAAGCAATACAAAAATGGGATTTTCATCAATCAAAATAAATATACATGAGACATTCTCAAGAAGTTTGGCATGGATAGAGTGAAGACAAGCAAAACTCTAATGATTACCACCACTAAACTAAAAAAAGATGAAAATGTTAAGTCAGTTGATGAATAACAATTTAGAGATATGATTGGGTCCTTTTTTTTTTATTAAACTGCAACTAGACTGAATATCATGTTTGCTACTGGTTTGTGTGCTAGGTTTCAATCAAGTCTTAAAGAGTCTCATTTGAATGCAATCAAAAAAATTTTCAAATATCTTTATGGAATAATGCATTCAGGACTTTGGTATCATAAGAGTTCCTCCTTTGACTTAATTAGTTATTCAGATGCAACTTTACTGATAGTTTACTAGATAGAAAGAGCACTTCTAAAACTTATCAATGTTTAAGATAATGTTTAGTTTCTTAGTGTAGTAAGAAGAAAGTTTCGGTTACCTTGTCCACTGCTAAAGCTGAATATATTGTAGCAAGTCCTTATTATTCCTAAATCTTATGGCAAAAACAATAATTATTGGACTATGGTATAAAACTTGATCTTCCATTCAAATGTGATAATACAAGTCCTATTAAGCTTTGCAAGAATCTGATTCAACATTCAAGAATGAAGCATATTGACATAAGACATCACCATGTGTAAAATTGTGATATCTCACTTGAATTTGTTGATACAAATAATTAACTTACAGATATCTTCACCAAACCTCTGAATGAAGAGAGAATGAACTTCATTAGACATGAACTTAGCATGATTGATGGTTCTAGTTTGTCTTAAATGTTATATTTCTATATTGATGGTTGGATTGATTTCATAATGTCATATGAAATCATGTTATGATTATTGATTGCTTTGATTGTTTAATGTTTTGATTGTGATTTTAACATTTTTTTAAAATTTTTTGCTATTTCATAATTATTTATCGAAATTATTTCAATAAATTAATTAATCAAATCTAGCAATTTTTTTAATTGTCATGCATTTATATATGTTTAAATATGCATTATGATTCTTTTTTTAAAATTGTACCTCTTCCTCAACAAGACTAAATTTTTATGTTTTATTTTGTTTGTTTTCGTTAGTTTTTTATTTGGTTTATTTTCAGTATATTTTCAGTATCTAAGCTTTGAGATGTTAGTTTGTTTTTATGGTTATTTTGTGTTAGTTAAGGTTTGGTTTATTTTCTAGATATTTTCTAGATATAAGCTATGAGCTATTAAGTTTATGTCTTGTTTACAATTGATATTTTAATATCATTGCAAGTTTCCTTTTCATTAATAATTTTTTTATTATAATTTCTTTTTGTATTTTGGCAGAGGGGGAGAAATATTTGAGTTTGAAATAAAATTTTTATGCATAGTTGTTTGAATTTATTTTACATAATTGTATTTATGCATGCATAGTAACATTATAGGTGTGACTAGTTTTGTCATATTTTTATGTGTGATAAAAAGCCCTTTTTTGATTTGTTTATATGTTTTGGCTAAATGGACACTTTTTTTTTAAAGATTTGGTCTATCCTTGTTTTCATTGCTTTAGTTCTTGGTCTTTTGTTTCCTTTAGAACTAAGCTCTATATAATCATGTGAAATATATACTATATTTGTGATGTGTTAAGTGCTATTAATTATTTTTTTCATATGTTTGAAATTATTTCCTTTCATGTTGCCTAGCATTATTGTTAATGATCATGTTATCATGTTTTTATGTTTTTAGCACATTTGTTATGTTAGGCCATATTTTTATTTCCCTTATGATATATTTTATGTTGTTTCTATTTTTGTCAAGGGGAATAATTTATAAATTTATATTTCTTATCATATCCAAAAGGGGAGTAATAAAGAAACATATTAAATATTTTAATTAGTATATTTTTCAATTGAATTTTGTTAGAGTTATTAAATTATTTATAGCACAAAGGGGGGATTCCTAAAATTTCATTAATATGTATCATTCTCATTGCATTGATTTTCTTCATTATTTGTATTCCTTACTCCTTAAATTAATTATTTTTATTATATGCATAAGTTAAGGGGGAGTATAATTTGCATACTTTATTGGAATTCAAATCAACACACAATTCGCTTTATATTATCTTTCTTAAACTCAAAATAAGCTTGTCAAAATCAAAAAGGGAGAGATTGTTGACCTTATTAATAATCAATCATAATTTTGATCTTAACAAAATTTATTTTGAACATTTAATATGTTTATTTTTAGTGTGTATAAGTTAGGAAATGAAAGCCAAGTCAAAATTCATGTGAATAGTAAGCTACGATTGAAGTAAAGGCTTTTATGGTGATAGAAAGCTAAGATGACTAGTAGGCTGTGTTTGAAGCAAAAGCTTCTATGGTGATAGAAAGCTGAGATGAATTGTAAGCTATGACTAAAGCTTAACTTCTATGGTGATGACCCAACGAACATATTTTTGAAATTAAGAAAAGAGACATTGGAGACATAATGTGAACAATAGGCTGCAACTGAAGAAAAGCCAATATAGTGATAGAAAGCAAAAGTGAATAGTAGGCTGCGACTAAAGCTCTGCTGCTATGGTGAAATTCCAACTATCACATTTTTGAATTTAAAAAAGAGACATTTGAGACATGTTTGACATCTCCAATAGCCATATTTTTGATTTTATTTATATAAACACCTACTTGAGCTTAATTAAAGTCATGACACTTGATTGTTATAATTTTGTATCAAAACTTTTATCAAAGCTCTCAAACTCCAAAATATTCATTATTTGTTTGTGTAACTCTTATGAGAGTTGGTTTTGTGTTCTCTTCATCTTAAATCTTAGGATAGATTAAAAGGGAAGTCAAATTTATTTATAAAGGAATTAGTTTAAGTGTTTAACCACTAAAACACTTAGGATTTGGTTTTTTGAGTGAGCTTTAAAAACTCAAATTGTAAGGTTGTAAGAGTGAGCCATAAAAATCTTGTGTAATCTCAATCTTGTGAATAAGATTGTAGGTGATTGAAAATCCTAACTTGGGGATAAGTTAGATGGAGACGTAGGATTATTATTGAATATAAACTCCTTAAATCATTGTGTTCTTCATTCTTCCTTATCAACATTCATTCAATTCTTATTTGATTCCTTAAAATCATTTTTATTTTATTAAAAAATTCCTTAGCCTTATTCACCCCCCTTTAAGGCTCTTTAAATATAAAATGTTAATAAGGGGAAACAAACTTGGACCCCTTTTGTTGATTGTGGTTCCTGTGCTGGCAGGTGCACATAGACTGTAGACACCACTTATGACATGATAATTGTGCCTCTTATTGACATTGTATGTTAACCTTAGTTACATTTGAGTATTGCTCCATAGTTTACATTTTGAGTCTAATTATCAAGAATTGAAATAGCTTAGCATGAGAGTGAGATGACTATAATTCGAAAATCCACCTAGGATAGAAAAATTTAACCATGTGGAGTAATAAGGTTACAAGGAGTAATTGCTTATCTTTGGTTTGTTTTTTTTGCATGTTTTTATGACTATGATTCATTTGTTCATATTGTCTTCCTTTCTTTTCCATGTATATATACATACATCTAGGAGCAACATCTCTTCATTCATGAACTAACCTATAATTTTCTTATAGCTATCTCACATAATCATACCATGCATACATGCTAACCCATTTTTCTTGCAGAACATGACATATCATGCACACATGCATCACCCCTTTGCCATCTTGACCTTCATATTCATGCAGAAGCGTAGCCTCACATGGACCTTAACATAAACTATTTTTGGACTCTAAGGATGATGATCTGGACACAAGACCCTCTTGGCAAAATAGGGGAGAAAATTTAAAGGCTGGTTAATAATGACACCTTAGTTGAGGAGCCTCAGGTTTAATTGGGTATTACTAAGGATCTACTTTGCACCCTCAAAAAAGCTGATTGGAAGAGCTTGGCCCTTTGGGATGCCATGCCTCAAGACATACCAACATGTTCACATCAAATTTCAGTTTTGAAAATGGCATCGACATTCTGGGATCTAAACAAGCACATCTTTCACTTCAATGGCTTTGAGATATGCCCTTTATATGAAGAGTTCAAAGCCATAATAAGAAGGATTCCTATAAAAACTGAAGAAGCTATGTTCACTAACCAAACTATGGAATATCAAGGACTCGGTTCAACCTTCTTTGTCCTTAGCTTGTATAAATTAGATGAATTAGTCACATTAGACAAATGACTAATTCCTCTCCAACTCTTGAATGCTTATGCGAAGAAGAGGCCAACAGCTTGCCTTAGGCATGTATATTCACATGTTATCTCTTTTTGTAGTATTTCATGACATCTCATGATGAACTAGGAGATTACAGGATGTTACGGGTCATTGAGGGTGTCAAATGCAACATGACTCTCTTCCTTCTAATCTTAGCTGAGATGATCCATAGTTTGTATGAGATAAGGACATAGAGGTGTTCTCATTTAATGAACATATCGTTACTACATCAAATTTAGCTTCAAGAGAAAATTAGTCATCTAAAGAAGCCCAATGGAAATTGGTTAAACTATTAGCCTAGGCACCATCAAAAGGGGGCATCTCAATAAGATCACCAGTGGTTCCAAGAACATTGCATCTGACAAATAGTTTAAGTGGATGTACTCCATCTCGGAGGATCTAATTACTCGGATGTGCCCTTAGTGGAAGCTAGAGCATATGACCGTGGGAACATTTGTGACATATGTGACAATATATAGATTTAGATCATGTACTCATTATTATCTAGCATTGGTGGCTAGATAGTTTGGAGCTAAGCAACATATACCATTAGACCCTATAAGTTTTATTAAGGAAATCTCCTTCAGAGATTCATCGATCACTTTCAAATCACTTGGAAAGGCATATCATTCATCATCTTAACAATAGTAAATGTAATGACACAATAGGTGATGAGTACAAACAATGGGTAGCCAACAAATTGGATCACTTACTTTCATATGTAGAGTACAATCTCTATGCTTGATATACTCACTTAATTGGCTTGTTTCCTTTTATATTTGTATTGCTAATCTGTTTGAATATTTTGGTATACCAAACTCTAAGTATGATGCAATGAAATTTGATTTTGTGTACTTATGTGACTTGGCTTATGATAATGATGATCATTTTATTAAACTTTACATGAGCATTTTTGACATTCATTCCATTAGCACTGAACCATTTACCACGGGCACGAATGAAAATCCTCGCATATTGCATATTTCAAAAGATGTTACCCTTAAGTAAATAAGAGAATTAGAAAAAATATTAATAAAATATTTGAAAGTATTCACTTGGACATATGATGATATGCCTGGCAATGATTGAGACCTCGTACAACACTACATTCTCACCAAAGAGGGACACAAGCTAATAAAGCATAATTTGTAAAGACTAAAATTAGAATAGGCATAATTAGTGAATGAAGAGACAAAAAAATAGATTAAGGCCAAGTTTTGAGAAGTGTCAAACTATCCAGAGTGGTTAACTAATGTGGTTCTAGTGCCTAAGAAGGATGGAAAAGTGAGAATTTATGTAGACTACATGGACTTTAACAAAGCATACCTGAAGGATGACTTCCCTTTGCCTCATATGGACATATTGATTGACAATGTTGCCTCATGCACCATGTACTCCTTTATGGATGGATTTTCAGGATACACATGGCATTCATCAACAAAGCCAAGACTGCCTTAATCACTGAATAGGGAATGTACTATTACCAAGTAATGCCTTTTGATTTAAAGAACAGAGGGGCAACATATCAAAGAATGGCTATTACAATGTTCCATGACATGATACATAAGGGGGTAGAGGTCCATGTTGATTATATGATAGAGAAATCAAAGACTATGGAAGAACATCCTGTCGTGTTGGAGAAGTTTCTATAAAAGGTAGAAAAAGAGTGTGTTCGGTGTCACTTTATGGAAGATGTTGGGGTATATAGTTAGTGAGAAAGGAATCAAGTTGATCCATACATGGTAAAAGTAATCCAAGAAATGCTAATGCTGAAGGTTGAAAAAGTGATTTATGGATTTTTGAGAAAGCTATAATTCATTAGCAGATTCATAGCCAGATTAACAAAGGTATGTGAGCCCATATTTAAGCTACTAGAAAGGGATCAACAGGTGGTTTAGAATGAATGGTGTCGGATTGCTTTTCATAGAATTAAAGACTACCTTATGAATCTTCCAATTTTAAAACCTCCAAAAATGGGAATACCCTTAATTCTAGATCTGACAATTGAAGGGAATACAAGAGGAGTTATGTTGGCTAAAGAAGGAGGAGCATAGGCTATACATACTATCTAAGTAAGAAAATATTGCCCTATGAAAGTGAGGCACTACTTTCAGTCCTATAAGATTCAAGCTGTTTTGAAGTTAGATCTGATGAAGCATTTGTTTGAAGCACCTTCGTTAGCTGGAAAGTTGGCTAAGTGGCTGGTACTACTCATGGAATTTTATGTTTAATACCTAACCAAGAAGACCATAAAAGGAAGAGTAGTAGCTTAATTCCTAACACTAAATCAAGCATCAGATAACCAAGAGGTAAAACTTGAGTTTCCAAATGACCTTACTACAACTATTGAAATTCAAGGATGGTAGATGTACTTTGATGGCACAGTGAATCAATTTAGAACAAGAATAATGGTAATCTTATAGACTCTAGAAAATGAAGTAATCCCGATAGCAAAGAAATTGACATTTTGGGTTACCAATAATGAATTAGAATACAAAGCATGTGTAATGGGAATGGAAGTATAATTGGCCCTAAAGGTCACGAAAGTGGAAGTATTGGGAGATTTAATGTTTGTAAATAATTAGGTAACAGATGAGTGGGATTTAAATGAACCACACCTAAAGCCATACTTAGAACATTTGCAACAGTTGAAATAGTCCTTCAAGAAATGCAAATTTATTCCCTTACCTAGAAATGACAACTAGATGGCAAATGCCTTAGCAAATTCATTCACTATTATTAGTTTGGGATGGATCGACAATAATGCAAATAAAGCCACTTGTGTTGCTAATGTCTAATAAAAAATGTCACAAGACTATGAAAGTAATATAGGCAAGGGTGGATTAGAAGCCATAATTCTATGATATACAATAGTATATAGACAAGTGTGAGTACTTTGATGATGCAAATGAAAGGGATAAAATAACTATTAGAAAAGTGGTAGCAAAGTTCATGCTCCACCAGGTTGTCTTGTACAAATGGACTTCAGATAGAATGAAATTGCCCTATATGGATGGGAATGAAGCAAAGAAGGTAATGATAGACGTCCATGAAGGGGTTTGTAGTCCTCTTATGAATGGTACAATATGGGTAAAAAAGATAATGAGATAGGGATTCTTGTAGATGATAATGGTAGAAGATTGCATTGGATTTACCAAGAATGGGTAATCTTCCATATTCATAATTACACATTATTTCCTCACCCTAGCCATTTTTGGTATGGGGACTAGACTTCATAAGAAAGGTTCATCCTATGACCTTTAATGGATATAGATACATTATGGTAGCAATTAATTATTTCATGAAGTGGGTACAAGCTAAGCCATTTGCTAAACTAAAGGCAAGGCAAGTAGTAAAGTTTTAAGAAAAAAGTCTATTATATAGATATGGGATTCCACATCACTTGATCTTAGATAACGGAGTACAATTCCAAGGAGAAGTATGTGCATTACTTGAAAAATAGAGTGAAGCAATACAAGGCATTACTCTATAGACCATAAGCCAACGGGGTAGCAGAGACAGCAAATAAGAACATCAAGAAGATCCTTTCAAAGATTATTAAAACTTATCGTGATTAGGCCAACAAGCTACTGTTTGCTCTTTAGGAATATCATATGATAGTAGGAATATTTATAGGGGTAATTCCCTTCTCATTGGTATATGGAATGGAAGTTGTATTACTGATTGAAGTGGAGATGAAATCATTGAGAACGATCATTGAAGCTGATCTACCTGCGGTGAAGTGGGTAGAAAAAATATTAATGCAGCTAATCTGATTGATAGTGAGAGGCTAAAGGCACTTTATCATGTCTAGTTATACCAGAGGAGAACTACAACAGCTTTTGAAAGAGGGTAAGGCAACATTACATCAAATCCACAGACTGGGTATTATGACAATGTAAGTAGAATATACTAAATCTGAAAGGGAAATTCATACCTAATTAAGAGGGGCCCTACTTGGTTAAGACTATTCTTTGAAAAGGTGCAGTTAAACTGACTAATATTGATGGAAACGTTCTCTTAGGGTAGGTCAATGTCGGTTGTCTAAAGTGATACTATTCCTAAAAAATGAAAAAAATGATGGGGGGTAAAGTACTTAGCTAGAAAACTTAAAAAGGCCAGTTAAGGATAAGGGTACTATCATTTTGAAATGCCTAACATGCAAATGTGCTTGGGACAAATATCACTTCAATATGAATGAGAAAGATTATTAGAATTGCATATGCTAAGAAGTAAATATGCTTGAATCAATATTCGTCACATACATAAGAAAATTTGTTCTTAGAGTTCATATCTTTCTTTGATGTAATGTTTCTTTTCCTTATGTATTTGTTGCAATAAAGTGGCAAGCAAAATAGAACAAAGCATAGAAGAACTAGAAAGCATCTAAATCATCATGAAAATATAGTCAGTAACCAAAATAATCATCCATGGTATAGAAAAAAAAGAGAAAAGGGAAATAAGGGAGATCAAGACTCATCCCTATCTTGCTCATCATCATTGTCGCCGTCATCAACATCAACCTCACTCACAAGATCACTTATGCTGTGTCCCATGCCTCCAACTTCGCTTGCAATCATTGAATGTTGCTTTAGTAGTAAGTGTCTTCCTGCTAATAAGTTACCTCCTAATGATGAAGACCCTCATCGTGCTCTTGTATCAACCTTACATGCTCATACTACATCAAAATATGTATGCATTAGCATACATGCATTCATTCATCTGTATATAATTGAATATTTAAATAGGTGTAAGAAGAAGTGAAGAAGTACTCACATGAGTCTTCATAGAATAGTGAACATGGTAATCCATCAAGCCTAAAGTATAATGATACTAATATTTAGCCATCTCACGTGGAACCTACAAGCAAAAGTAGTTAGCGAGCAGCAAATCGAAGGCAACAAAGCAATAAGGATTAAAACTCATATGTGTAATGTTCTTCAGAAAAAAGCCCACAGTCTTCGTAGATGCAAGAATTAGGTGGGTCACCACTCCACCTTGAAGGTTGTATCCCTTGACCATCAGGAGCAGAGGTAATGCAACAATCCTATAAATCATCTGAGCAAATTTGAGACTTGTTAGTATAGCCTTAACAATAGTGCTATTAGCCTCTATACCACTAAAGCTCTCCATTATACCCATGCCTTAAGGTCTCTTCGAATGAGTTTGTTAAATGAAGAATGAGGAAGTTAGAATAAAGATAATGGTCAATGCAAAAAAGAAATAATAAATAAAAAATTAGATGTACCCAGTGAGTAAAAGTGGAAGAAGCACCAGTAGGTAGAGCAAGAGGAGCCTAACCCCTCATGACACCATTAATTAAATAAGGAATGAGACTCTTCAAGTAAGAGAAGCTCTTAAGCTCCGGGAGTAGCTGGTGATCGGTCCCAGCTAGCACCTCCTCTAATATAGGGCCCACCATATCCTTCCCCAAAACATATCAAAGGGAGAAGAATGAGGGATGTGATGGATGGGAGGTACTAAGAACCAACTCACTACATGCTCATCAAGGTACCAGGCACAATCAATAGGAGCTAAGAACAAGATCCATAGGATAGTGATCTCCATGGCTCCTTGCATCATCTGTGAGAAAGCCATAGGGTAGCCCTCCCACCACTACTAAAGATGTACCTGCAATTGGAAATAATAATAAAAAATAGAATATAGCACTTCAAAATAGAAAAAGAAGAAAGCAATGCCATACCTAATTGAATGTTAGCTCTGCTAGGAAGGCATGAGCTACTTCTAAGGTTTGTATAGGACCTTTCTAATTTTATGCAGTTCAGATGGGAAAGTAAAGAAATCCCTCTTATAACCTAATAGCCATGCTAAGAGGGGTTAGGATATCAAACTCGAAGGCTTAAATCTGTAAGAAAATCCATGTCACAAATAATAAACTCATGTGAAGAACAAAATGATAATAAAGCATTAGAAACTACTCACATTAACCATTGACGGGACAATGTAGATCCTAGAGCTATCGCTAAATGCATAGTTAAGACCTTTGAGAAGATAGCCTTAAGTGGTAAAACCCAGTCATACTCCGTCAAGGCATCAAGGTCCTAGAGAAGAGGAAGCAACCATGAATCACCAGTGTTGTTCATACTGGGGAACACTATAGTGCTCATCAAGTAAAAAATGAAGCATTAAGCATGCCTCTCAATCTCGACAGCACCATCTCTGGTTGCTCCATCGCATACTTGCCATAGACACCCATATGAAATTAGATCACCCCAGCCAACTCTAAACTGAGGAGAGCAACCCAGTAGATCACGACAAAGCCCATAGGGTCCTTTGGAATCTTAAAAGGAACCTGCTGACTAGAGAACAAAAACCCTATAGTAGCAGTAAATCTTGGGGCGTGATCATCATCTTTCCAAACTAAAAGTGGAAGGTGTATTCAATCTGACCAGCCCTTAATTAGCGTAGTCCTCATAGCCTATTGACTCCTTAGTATTTAAGACCCTTGAGTAGTCCATCAAAATAGTGGCCACACACTTGGTCTCAGACCTCTTGAGTAATCCCCAATAGAGCTTCTTAGCTTTAGTGAAGCTACCGAGAAGCACCAATAGAATCACCATATTCTAAAAGGGAAGTTGAAAAAAATTAAGTTACAGTAGCAAACACTAACTATTGATTTACTTGTTATTTGTAGGTAATCACTATTGACATGCTTAGAGTGAAAGCTAACCAAGAAAGTTTTAGCATGTAGCCTAAGGGAGTCTACAGTGTTCAAAGTCACAACAAAAGGACCCTTAATCACATTAAAACATGCTAAAGGGGCAATGACAGTAAGGGGAAGTCAAAAAAAAGGGGAGAATTGAGATACTAACCCATTGGTAATTAAGCATACAAAAATTTTCCCTTAAGTTCAAAACTAGATAAATCTCATAGCCCTAAGTCACTTTATTTCTTGTGTGATGAGCTAGCATAAGCTTCTGATGAGTAGCGCCACTAGCCGCTTGACCCTTTAGAACCTCAGGACCTAGATCACTTAGGTCCTCTACATGATCTGAGGGCACATCCCTGAAAGCATCATCACCAACTCCTTGCATAGGTATAGATGTGAATAAGTCTTAAAAGTTTAGAGAGTTCTAGAGAAGAAGAGAGAGAAAAAGAATTAAAAATGAAGTTAAAAGATAAAAAAGGCCTTTTCTAAGCCCTAGCTCTATGAGTCCACTTCCATGGGTTCAGCCCACAAGGTCATTCTAGGCCCACCAAAACTCCCAAAATAGCCTCAAATCACCTGCGCATTGCACAAAAGTATGTGCATGATCACTTGCCAAGCATATAGCCACATGCGCTTCACATGGCTATGTGCTCCATTATAGGAACGTGCGAGTGACCACACACACACCCTTTTCTTAAAGTTTAGACTATAAATAGGGATCTCTACACCTCATATTGACATTAATAACATATAAAAACTACCCACACACTCAAAAATATATCCATTTGAGGATGCTGGAAACCCATTTCCATAAACTTTTAGCTCTCCTACTATGTTTTTTAGAGGTTATTAGACCTCCTTTCCACCAAACCTCGCCTCACCTTTATCAAAGCATGCTTCGAATGTATATGAATTTGCATCATTCTACATGTCATTTTGAACCTCTAAATGAGGAAAGATTGATAATCCCTCCAATCTAAAGCTTCAAAACTCACATAAGCTCAATCGAATTTGAGGACCACACAATCATTTTAGCATATTTATTTTAATGCATTGCATTTTACTTCATTATCAATAGCATTTATGAAATTTATTATGCTTGGATGTTGTATGCTATATGAATAACTTGTGATTTGTTTTGCTCATTTCATATCATCATCTTGGATCCTCTAGTTTCAAAATGTGAAATCACACCTTACATATATCAATAATGTGAAAAGTTTGCATTTCGGACTAGGGTCATCATATTCTTAGTATAATGATGTCATCATGTATCCCTTATATCATCATCACATATCATCATAGCATAATATTCACTACAAATATGCATGATTATGTACATTTCTCTTACTCTTTCAAGTAATTGAGTGTTTATTGCTCATTCCATTATTCGTATGATCGAGTAAGGTACATGCATAGTTGTGCTAAACTTGCAAGTTTATTATATCTAAGCTAGATTTACATTTCCACAATTTGTTTTCCTTTTATTTATATTTTATTAGGAAAGCAACATAATAATGATATTTCATGCTTTATTATCTTTCATTATTTAATGTATTAGGGTGTTGTGGTAGCTATGCACTGAATATTTGATGTATTATCTGATGAATGCTATATAAATTGTCATAGCTCAAATTAGGGTGTTGTGGTAGCTATGCATTGAATATCATATAATGAGAAATAGTCATAAAGTATATGCGATCCCCCGAACTTGAAAATCATTAATGGGGGCAATAGTAAAAAATCAGGTGGCGACTCGATGTTGGCCTTTTCTTTTCCTAATTTTCTAAAAATCAGGTGGCGACTCCATAAAATCAAAAAGCATCTCATTCCTCCTAAGACCAATAAGTTGTTTCTATTTAGTAAAGTTGCCATGTCCCTCATAAATAAAACACAATATCAAAATGAAACACAACAAGGTCACTTATAGTTGCAACTCCATTGGGGACTTCTAAGTAAGAGAGATCAACTCAAAAATGACTATTTCTCATTATGCAATACTCAATCATATAGAGCCCTTACAACTGCATTTGCACTACATATAACACGTGCACCACTAGTCCCTATTAGTTAACAACGACAAAAAGTGATCCACCATAGTTCTACTCATGCATGGGGTGAAAAATATGGATTTATCACCTTTAGCCTTTTCTTGTTGTGTCACCAGGTTCATCAGACTAGAGTCTGTAACCCAAGTCCTAAAGGGGGACAACTTGAGTTATCAAAAGAATGCTAAACTCATTGATTGAATTTCATAACCCTAGTCATATAGGGGCATTCTCACTAAAGGAACCCTTGGCCTTTTACCCTGACTTAGCCCATGTAAATAAACTAGTAGTAACTTCCACTAGGATTCTAACAAACTTTGCATCCTTGTCCTAATGCTGTCCGTTTAACCTGAAATTCATAAATGACATGATTCTCCTAGTGTCTATAGTTGAATGATGTTATACTGTTAGTTTTTATATAATTCATGCCTAGATCCATGTGATTTTTATCTACTTTGTATGAGCCCAAAGCATTAGGAATGATTAGAATTATATACTTTAGCTTGAATAGTCTATGTAAACTAGTAAATAATGGCATCTCCCAATGACAGAACTTATGAGATGTTGACTATTTATTTTTTATCATATTAAATGAACGGGTTAGGAATTCAACTAGATTGTGGACCTTTATGTCTACATAATCAAATTGTAAACTATTGAACAATACTTTCATAACTCCTGGTAAACATATCAAATATAGATATAGGGACAAGAACTCAAACCCCTTTTAATTAACTTTGGCCCTATGCATACGAGCACATATGGGGTATAGATATCATTTGATGCCTAATAATTGACCCTCACTTTGACATCATATAATTACCTAAAGTACATTTTTGTATCATTCCTCAGTTTACCTTTTGGTTCTAATCAACATAAATTGAAATAGCCTAGTTCTAAGAGTGGAACCATAGTCCCTTAATGACTATAAGTTCAAAACCCACCTAGGAAAGAGACTAAATAACCTTATGGAGAAATAAGGTTGGAAGTGAGAGCATGATTGTGATTAATTTGTTCACTATGAAGGAAATACTAACAAATATTCAAGATTTTTTTCTATTATGTATACATAACATACATGTAGATAGCACATACTAACCATTATTTCTTAACAATAAGCATTTTTCATTATAGGATTCTGGATTCACTCCATGCATATATACTCACCCTTCACTTTTACAAGTGAATACCATGCATCCCTCATCATTTACTTATCTAACATTAATGAATGTACAAGAGATAGTGATGAATTTTCTTGAAATCCTTTTTATCTTGTGTAGCTATCCTGCATCATTACATAAACACATCACACATATATTTGCATCTTATTCCTTTACATAGGCACATTATGCACACACGATAACCACTTTTTCAACCTATAATGTGACAAACATTCATGATCCTTTATTTTAGCTCATTCTTTTTTTATTTACTAACCTTTTCTCCTTTGCTATGTTTTCTTCTCATAAACATAAAGTAAGGATATCATATGCATCATATAAGCTCATGTGCACTTCCAATAAGATCTTATGCAATATATGGCATAACATGCATATGTTACATCTTCATACTAATCTCACATCCTTTTGTATAACATTGCATACATGAATTTCATAATAATTATACTAAAGCATACATCTTATAATGATTGTACTTATGCATACACTTCATACATGCATTTCATAATAATCGCCCTATTCTCAATATTTTTAAGCCTTAAAACCCCTAAAGGGAGAGTTAGCAATGGTTAAAATTTAAAATGGTTGAGCAACTTGGGATTCAAAGTCTAGATGACCTACTCAAAGAGCACATGAAGAAATTCATAGCTGATGGTGGCTTAATCGACACCTTTCAAGCAGAAATCAAGACAATTGTTTAGAATGTAATTGAGAACATCCTCAATTAGACCTTAGGCCCTAATGATGAGATAATCCTCTTAACTAGCATTCCTAATGACAAATAGGAACAAAACACCCCTAATCTTGAGTTGAGTAAGAGGAAAGAAGCCATCAGTATGCCTAAAGATATTGAGGATGAGTATAAATTTTACTAAGAACGTTGTCTACAATCCACTTTCAAGTCTACGAGTGCAACTGAGTTTGAATCGACAATGGAAATTCAAGAACTAGCCTTCAAGATCACTCAGCTAGAGGTTGTAATGAAAGAAAACACTAATACCTTGATTGAAGGATTCAATCAGCTTTTTGCACTCATGAACAAGTTCTTATAAGATCATTCTAAGTATCGCTATTGTTTTGAGCTTAATAAAGCTAAAGTACCAAGAAGGAGTAACTAAGGTATGATGTGTTATGATCCATTACATCCAGAGATCTTAGAATCGCTTACAATTGATCTTCCTTTGACTTATAGAAAATATTCAAAGCTCAACTAACCTCATTCTAAGGTCTTCATATTGCTTCAATAAAGAAACTTTATGAAACCCCTTAAACTAAAAACACTACCAAATCCAATACCACCCTAAATAGATTTTAACCTATACTATCACTATCAATAAATGCCAGGACACTCCACTGATGAATGTTATACCATTAAATATATAGTTCAAGATTTGATTGACTCTAAGAAGCTTAAAGACTTAAAAGAGAGCCCCAATGTCCAAACTAGCCCTTTTGTACCCTACACTAAAAATAAATCATGCCCTAGCTAACTAGTCTCACTACTACCACCCTCAAAAATAGACATTACCTCCTTTGGGCCATATGAATCTCATGGAAGTGATAAGGCACTTGCTTCACAAATCCCACCAGTCCACTCTAAACTCTCATATGATTATCTTAAGAGGGAAAAGCAAAGGAGAACTATGGAAACCTATCCTCTCTAAATGGCATAAGCAAGGCAGGATGAAGCAACTAGAATGAAGAAGACCAATAAATCCCTTTTAGATGTAATCACCATATTAGAATAGTGACCTCTTTCTTTTGTTATTTTGCTAGTGTTGGATGTTTATGTGGTTTATTAAACATTTTAATGGAATGCTAAGTTCTTTGTCATTACCTTAAAATCTATTGATTATCTTTATTCACTTTTGAACTTCATTGAAATTGCAAGTGTTCAATTTTCACCATAACCTTATTAAAAAAAAGGGTCTAGCTAGGTGTGAAAGGCCACTAGTCAAAAGGGGACATATGAGATGAAAATATGAAGCATGTGCTTGAACAAATACTTAGTATGATCCACTCTTTGATTCATCACTATATTTTAGGTAGACAAGCAGCCAAACTTGCATTGTATCTAGCATGCTTTTGGTATAAGTCAAGGCAACAAGGGTTTCAACCACATGATAGTTAAAACCTAAAAGACTCAAAGTCTATACATATGTTTAAGATGCTTGGCAACTCAACATGTTGGATATACTTTGGCCTCACTGAATCTTTATGATCTCTAAGGCATATTGAAATTCATAAGTGCAAACTAAGGATCTACTAGCCATTGCTTATGGTGATTTAAAAATCCCAAAAGACTTATTTTTTATGCTAAGATGCATGCCTACCTAAAGCCATAAAAAACCAAAGCTTGCAACCTTCTTTTCAAATAAGGCCTAAATCGATTATTAACCCAATCTCATCCAATATTACCTACCTTTCAAGTTCCCCAATGCTGCTCTTACCCTTAATGTTCTAAAGAACCATAAGCTACCACACTCTGATCCTAAAAAAACTTCAAAACTCTTAAATGGCCATTAGTTCAGTGCATTATCATTAAGATCTCTAGTTTTGTGCCTAAATGAGTTAGTCCTCTTGTTATTAACATTGTTCCCAATATCTTTAGTCAAGAATCACTAATTTTCTAACTCTCCTTAAAGGGTCCTAGCCTAATCTTTAAAATAAACTCCTATTACCTTAGCACAAAAAAAAAACATTTAGAGCCCAACACTCACCTTCATCATATAATATACTCATTTGCATTAGATGTAAACATGCATCTCATATTTATGCTCTATAAATGCAAGTAAATGTTACGCTTCTCTATACAACAATTCCATCATCATTCTATGTATACATGCATTGTACAAGTGACTCAAAATCATATAAAGTCTAGAGTCATATTGCATAAAGATCATTGAGCGCATCCATACATAAGCTAAAGTAAATGAGCAATTATCTTATCTTCATAAACCATAATTATGCGCATACATACATGTGTGATAAGTAATCTCACATGCTTTAAAAGATGGAAAATTTTATTTTAGTACACATTATAATCATTGACACCATATGCATACATGCATCAGTACATACACATTAGAAAATGAATAGTTCTCCTTTTTAACATATGATATCAACATTAATACACTTCCATCAATAATGCATGCACATGCACACCTGAGCATGTATACTTGCATTGGTATTTCAAAAAAAATCATTAATCTTTTATGCAACAGCATGGCCATCCTTATCATACACACTCACATACTGCACATATCCTTAGGAAATCCAACGTACATTATATTCCCATAAGATATAATCATCCATTACATTTTTTCACATTAGAAGACATGCCAATTCATCATTTACCTTCATGAATAATCACTAGCCCTTTATACATGTTATGACCATTTGCACTTTATGCATATGCATACATAAGCTACTCTTCATTCATCATGCATATAAGCATTCATCATCATGCATACATGCATTAACACAACATAATCATTGTTCATCCATGCGTTCACTCACACACCCTAAAGAATAGTGTAATCATTGTTCATACATGCATTCACTTATATATTCAGTACTCTATAAGTGACATCTCCTTTTGTAATGAAATTTGATCATTCATATATCATGCATGCAATCATTTTCTAATATGGAAGGCCTTCATCTCAATAAATAGTAAGGACCATTAGCATTTTCGACATGCATGAAAAAGTACTTGCATATCCACTTATGTGCACACATGCATACACAATCACATTTCCTCTTTCTCTTTTTATTGTACAATCACTTACACATATGCATTATTTTAAATGACATTAAAGGACAACTCTCTTATTTTAATATGACATACAATCATTGACATTTCATGCATTGTGAATATTGCAAAATGCGATCATTCCTCCTCAATAAATAAAACCATCTTTCTCATCATTTAATATAATCATCAACACTTTATATATCATGTAGAGATGAGCAATCTTTCTCATCAAATAGCATCATATAACATCATCATCGACATTATATGCATACATACATCCATATATATACCTTAGAAAAAAATTAAATAATTACCTTTATCCACCACAAGCATCTCATTAGCATTAGCATACATGCATATATCATTATAATATATAACTGTCAACATCACCAAAATGCATGCATAAGTGTATTTGCATATACCATCCCTCAGTGGAATCAATGATTGATCATGAATGCTTATGAAAGTCCCGTTATAACTTAATAGAAAGTTGTAATCAAGTCTTAGAGCATGGCATTACAAAGAGCTATAGGCTTCTCCAACATTCATTGACTGCCCCTCATAAAACTCTTTTACCTCTCGAAGGCTAGTCTCAGTGCTGGTTCAGGCATAATCCCTAAGCAAAGAATAAGACCAATAAGCTTTAAACCCAAAAATTCAAAACCTATAAACCTTGCCTAAAAGCTGCCACAAGATTAACTCAAACACTATAGAAACACCTCAGAACCTCCTAAACTCTCTAAAGCCATAAATATATGTATGGATAACCTATGGCCACATCTTATGCATTAAATATCCATTAAACCATTCTCACTCCCTCACATGATAAACATCTTGACTGAGTGCTCCAAATAAGAAAAGGAAATTTAGATCAGATGAAGAAAGTGAAAGGAACCTTAAGGTCAAAAGCCAAAGCTCCACTGCCTTTTTGGTAACTCTTGACACCTAAGTCACATTTCAATTTTGCCTAAAGTCTTTCTCCTTTCTTCTAGTAAATAAATCTTAGTCTTCGGATACCCTAAATTTACTTTCATGATCAACCTCTCTCCCCCTGCCATAAATGAGCAATCTCAAAATGGTCTCCCTCTGCATCAAAAATGTATCATAAGCATTGCATGCATAAACATTGGAAATATACATCACAATCATTGCATGCACAAACATTGGAAACATACTTTGTAAGCATCATATACATAAGCATGGGAAACATGTATCATAAGCATTTACATACAAATGATTAGCACATGCACAAGCATAAGAAACATGCATCATAAGCATTTATATACAAATGAGCATTACATGCACAAGCATGGAAAGCATGCATCATAAGCATTTACATATAAATGATCATTATGTGCATAAATAAGAGAAACATGCATAACAATCATTTACATATAAATGATCATTGTGTGCACAAAACCTGAGAAACATGCATCACAACCAGGAATATAATGAAAAGGCAATGTAATAAGAAGCTATAAACCCAAACATTCCAAGGTTAGAATGCTTAAAGATGTCAAAATTACACCAATAGAGGTCCTAAGGCATCCATATTAAGGTGAGGTCCACTAATGCCATCAACCCATACAAGTAGTCCCATGGGGCAAGCATATATGTAAGCAGCAAATAGACTGAAGTAAAGTAAGATTTGAACTTAATAAGACATAAACACTAGCTCCAAAAGTCTAGCCTCCTTAGATCTAGGCAAAAAGCTCAAGTAGACTGAAACTAAAGCAAGTGTTACAAAAGAGCTATAGACACCATAGTTAGAGCTACAATCAGTATAATAAGAGCTAAAAGTAGTATAGTGAGAGCTATAGTTAGTATAATAAGACCTATAGTCAGCATAATGAAAGTTATAGTGAGAGCTGTACAATGCAGTAAGAGCTACATAATGCAACTACAATCACTACAGGAAGAGCTACAAACACTAAAGCAAGAGCTATAGTTAGTGTAGCTAGAGCTACAAACACCATAGCTAGTGTTACTATCAACATAATAAGAGCTTCAGTCAGTACAACAAATGCTACAATTATTATAGTAAGAGCTATAAACACCAAAGCAATGACTACAGTCAATACAGCCAAAGCTATTGACACCATAGCTAGAACTACAATCAGTACAATAAGAGCTATTATTAGCACATCAAATGTTACAATCATCACAGTAAGAGTTATAGTCATTATAGAAAGAGCTACATACACTATAGCAAGAGCTATAGACACTACATCAAATGCTATAGTCATCATACCAAAAGTTATAGTCATCATAGCGAGAGCTATAAACACTGCAGTAAGAGCCATAAAAACTACAGCAAATGCTACAGTCACCACAATAATAACTATAGTCATTACATTAAGAGCTATAGACACAAGAGTTAGAGCCATAGTTAGTACAACCAAAATTACAAACTTTACAACAAGTGCCATGTCCTAGCAAAACCAATAAGAGGGGAATAGAAACTGCATTAATAAGCATGAGCAAGCAGTATAAAATCAATAGAAGTAGTGCAATAAAGGGTAAACTAATGCAAATGTGCAAGTTAAATCAAATCCAAGCACGTAAAAGTAATAGCCACTCATAAAGCAACATAATAAGGGTTGCACAATATAGCAAGGGCTATAACCATAAGAATACAATGTGTAGCAATGGCAACATCAATAGTCAACACCAATAAAAAAAAGAAAGCATCAAACTTAATAAATCGATAAATGCCACCTTCAAAATCACCTCTACATGGGGAGTGCCCTCTTCTTTCTTTCTTTTAATACATACATATGAATTTGCACATGTACATTGAAAAATTATATATAATGGCTTTTTTATTGCATTCTTACAAACTTTATATGTGCCATAAGCGGTGAGTGAGCTTGTTTTAATTGTCATAATCTTTCTTAAATGCTTATTTCATAAATTTTAAGCACGATTAATAGCTCTAAGTTAGGACTTTCTAAACTTTAATTAATCTAATGCTAACTTATCACTTAGATGGATGAAGAAATCGTAAGATGAAACCCATAAAGGACGTTGATGAAAAATAAATTTCAAATGTCAAGACATCATTCAAATGGGCTTGTGATCTTAATACTATACTTACCTACTCTAATGCTGAGTAAGAGTATTTAAAAAACCCTTATATGGTATTCACGATGAGTAATGTGAGAAAGGCAGGGAATACAAAACAGGGAACATTTGTCAAAAATGTAGGAAAAGCAAAGAAACAAAATTAAAACCAAATCTTTGCACACTCTGATGCTCCAAAAGTGGAGTATGAGTACCCTAAAGGACCTTGCAGTTGTATCTGTGCTGAGTAATATAAGAAAGGTAGGGGATACCAAAGAAAGGAAATCCTTGTAGGAAAACATAATGTATGGTCAACTATCACTTCCCTACTGGAAAATAGCTTGATAATCAAAACTTATTCTATTTTTTTTGCTTTCTTTATAATTTTCATCTCGCTATATTCTTCAAAAATTGAAACTTGGTAATACAAATAGCTTATGCCATGAGTTGTGAATCATATTTTTGAATTGATGAAATTCACATTAAATTAAGATTGTCACAGTTATGATAGCTCAAACACTCTAATACATATAACTCTTAGCATCAATGAATTAATTATAAGAATTCAAGAATAAAAGTACTCGACTAATAATGACTAGTTCAATGCACAAAATCTTTGAATATACTTCATGAATAAAATGGAAATGCATACTCTTCACATGTATAACTATGATTTTTAAGAATTCAAATCATAACCCATCAATCAATAAGAATTCAAAAGTCAGCATCAATCAAGATTAAGAAGCATCTACAATAGAAGGACCTCGAGCTACAACTAACCAATAAATCCAAAAGTCATAATCACATTATTATTGCAGCATTACTGCATCATCATTACTTAGTAGCATCCTCACATTGCTTAGGAGTGCTTTTCACATTGCTCAGTAGAATTTTTATATTGCTCAAAAGCACTTTCACTGCTTAGTAGTATTTTCATATTGCTTAGGAGCACTTTCACTTGTTAGTAGCATTTTCATATTGCTTAATAGCATCCTCACATTACTTAGGAGCACTTATACTACTTAGTAGCATTTTAACATTGCTTGGTGGCATCCCCGTGCTTAGTAGCATCTCCATTTTGCTTAGTAGCATCCTTATTTGTGTGACACCTAAGAAGGTTATGGTCACATCTTCATTTTTCTTAGTAGTGTGTGACACCTAAGAAGGTTATAGTCACATCTTCATTTTGCTTAGTAGCACCTTCATTTGCATGACACCTAAAGAGGTTGTAATCACATTCTCATTTTGCTTAGTAGCATCTCCATTTGCATGACACCTAAAAAGGTTATAGTCACAACTCCATTTTGCTTAGTAGTATCTCTATTTATGTGATACCTAAAGAGGTTATAACTGTATTCTCATGTTGCTTAGTAGCATCTCTATTTATATGACACTTAAGAAGGTTATGGTTGCATCTTCATTTTCCTTTGTAGCATTTCCATTTGTGTGAAACCTAAAGAGGTTATAATCACATTCTCATTTTGCTTAGTAGCATCTTCATTTATGTAACATTTAAAGAGGTTATAGTCGCACCTTTATCTTCATGACACCTAAAGTGGTTATAATCGCCTCTTCATTTTGCTTAGTAGCATCTTCATTTGCTTGATGCCTGAGGAGGTTATAATGGCATCACTTGGTCATAGAGGCATCATTTTCCTAACATTAAAGAATGTTAGAACTCTTAACATAATAAGGTAAATGTTAAGTACAACACCCATAAGGGGTAGTCATTGTACTTCATACGCACACCATTCTTATGGAAATCACATCTTAACATCTTTACACGTATCCAAATTGCATCCTTGTATAAAGTTGCATCTTGCATGATAATTGAATCATCGAGTGACAATAATTCTTATCACAATTTGGTGACAAAAGTCAAGTCTCAATAAGACATCTAAAGATGATCCACAAGTAAATACCTCTCTCCCTACTAAGCAATTTTTGCATCTTTGCATTTGCTTTATATGTATTGACACTAGCACTAGGTGGCTATGAAACACAACTGAAGTAGGGGAAATTTTTATTCCTCAAATTTATCTATCCCTAAAAAGGTCTAATGATGAAATAAATCTTTAAACATGACTAGAGTTTACTTGTTCGTAAAACCTCTAAAGTGTGCAACCTTAAGACCCTAATCGACTCCACCAATGTGCAAAATTGATCATTGAGCCATTAAGTTGTGCTCTAATCCTATGAAATAATAATTATTAAAATAATAAGGGGGTTATTTTGAGTAATCTTCTCTTAAAATGAGCATCTTATTAAGTCGGTGTTCATTTCATCAGATTGGGGCATAACTTCATAAAAAATGAAAATTGATTTTGACCAAATGGACTTAAAAAAGACACCTGAAAGGATAAAAAACCCTCAAAAGTGGTCCTAAAATACTCTAAAACTGATATAAACGTGGTTAACTTGTACTAAACCGGTATTCAATCTTAATAACCTTACTAAGGATCATTCATAAATCAAGAAAAAAGAAAATCTAATTCCTAACAAGACCCATAATAATATGTACTTAAGAACCTTAATTGTAAAGAATTGAAGGTTGTTTAATGTAAACCCAAGACTAACAAAGTCAATTTTAAGTTTAAATTAAACTTGGTTTGAATGTACCAAGCTTTCACATGATAAATTCACTAAAGTTCTTTTAAGACCAAAGGAGAAGGACTTTAACTCTTAGGAATTGAAATTTAATTGATAAAAATTCATTAAAATTCATACTACATTGCCATGGCCTTTTATATAGGCATGTAAATATCCTAATCCTTGAAGGAATAGGTTTTCTTACTTATTCCTAAAGACACCTGTAAAGAAAAATCCTTAAATAAATAGGATCCCTTCAAAATATGACAACTAATGACAACTAAGCTTTGAAAAGTCAAATTGATAATTGATGACAACTAATCATTGAAAAGTCAAATTGGCAATTCATGGCAACTAAGCAAAATTTAACCTAGTCTTTAAATGAGTAGCAGCCACTCTCCATCATATATAGGGTTTTATTTATAGAGAATATTCTTGAAAGATTCTTGATTCTTGTAGATTCCCTAAGCACTTTTTAGAACCTTCCAAAATCTTCAAAATTGCACTTTATGTATTTTGAATGAAAATCACTCCACTTGAAGAGTTTTCATTAATTCTTCATTTTAAGGGTCAAAATATGATAATAAGGTGTATAAAGGATGATTTTTCCCTTGTGTCAAACTTTCCCTAAATTCACTCAATTGAGCTCCATTTGCACTTGTGCTATAATTAATCGACTTAAGCTTTACCTCTTGCTTTATGAACACTCCTAAAGCATCCTTGAACTTCTTCATGCGAGCTCTAGTCATTGGACCATCATACTTGAGTAGATTATGATGCTTATCAACATGGTTGGTGCTTATTTGGTTTGAATCATTCCCTCATTCCTCATGAAGATTCGTCCTTAAATTTAACATATCTTGTAATGTTGGTATATTTGGATATCCTCTAGGATCAAATACAAATACCTTGGTATAGTACTTCTCCTTTGAAGCAATGATGCACGTAAGTAGCTTTAAAATTCCTTGAACTTGAGGACTTACTCAAAATGCAGCACTAGTATTCATAAACTTGTAAATTTTGAATTCTTGTTGTTTCCTTCTAAATTTGAAACATGAATATCTTAAGCTCTTCTTGCTACAATTGAAAACTCTATAGATTCCTTTGAAAGAAGTAAAAAATTATAGCTCTTTCTCATACATAATGCAAGTAATAAAATCTTCAAAGGGATTATTAACCTTGTATTGCATTTTAACAACATCATCAAATGGATCTTTATATGACTTTAAGGTTTGCAAAATAACTTTGAAAACACTAGAAAAAAAAGATTAAAGTTGTTAGTATATTCATGATGAATAACCTTCTCCTTATCCTTTAAAATGCTCTCAATCTCTAGTTTCCTCTTTTGTGAACAAACTTCCACATTTCCCTTTTTATGGTGCATATACTCTTCATGATCACATATGCACTCTTGACAACTCCTTGACTAGTTAATTCATCTATAAGTTCACTAGGTTGCTTAAAACTTTGTGAACACTCCTTATTAGTTTTAATATCTCTTTTAAAAATATGTAATTTCTCATTAATTTCTTTGCTAGGCTGTACACACTTGCCATTGTCTTCAAATTTTTGCAATATTTCATTAAGGCTTTTGCCATTATTTTGCTCCAACACCTCCACAATTTCTTTATTAACTATTTTCTCTTCAAAATCATTGTTCATACTTTCTTCATTCACCAAAACATGAATGTTGTCATCATCTTTAATAACGTGCTTACCTTTCTCACTCAAACCATTTTCAATATTTAACTCACTTAACTTAGTTTAAACACCTAACTCCCTCTTTTCTTTTCCCTCATCATGTCTCTGAATCACTTCAATGACATTAACATTCCTTGAACTTTGTTTATGCTCTTGAAAGTGATTATGCCAATCCTTATGATAATGATTTGGCATAAACTTCTTTCGCATGATAGTCTTCATCTCTTGCCATGTAGGGATAGGTTCTTATCCACAATGCCTCCTTGAGACCATTAGTTGATTCCACCAAGCTATTGGATAGCCTATAAACACACTGGTTACAAGTTTGACTTTTCTTTTCCTTATAGTAGTTATGGCAATTAAACATAAAATCTACATTCTTTTCCCATGCTAGATTTGCTTTGGGATCACCTCTGCCATGGAAATTAGGTATCTTCATCTTTATGCTCCCAAGGTTGTTATCTTACTTATTATACCATTGAATGCTCTCATTAACAAACTTATCATCATCATGCAATCTCCCTCTATGAAGTTGTCTAGGTGTGATTTGAGTCATATTATTGATGTTATTGGTGGTGGTGTTTAATAATTAACTCATTTATTCTTACATCATCTTCATAAAGAGCTTCCATTCGAGATCTCTCTTAACCTCATTTGGATCTTCCATGTTATAAATAAAGAAACAAAAGAAAAAATGCATTAGAAACACTCCTTCACATGTTTACACTCAAAAAATGTCACTCAACACTTATTTTTCACTCAATTAGGCTTTTACCCTCTTATGAGCTCACTACTTGCCTTTTACCTCTCATATTCCTTTCTTATAGTTATTATGGAAGTTAAGTTATTGATTATCAAATTAAGCTCAATAAAAAATAAATAAAGAAAAATTAAACTCAAATTTAACTATAAGAGTGAAAGAAAATGCAATAAATAAAGACAATAACCAAAGAATACAAAAAATGAGAAAATTTAGAATAAGTGTTTAAACAACCTTGAATGCAACTTAAGGAGAAGAGTAGAATATTTAGAATTGAAATAAGGAAAGGTATGGAATTTAGAATCAAAATAGTAAATTGGAATGGTTATAGGTCAAATGAATTCAACTTTGATCAATTCACCTCTATTTTTTTTATAACAGATGCTAAAACTTCCAAATTAAGAATAAACTTTAAATTGATATGTATTTGTGACAAATAAGACTCTTAAGATGTAAAACAACAAGAGTATAAATGAAATTTTTTATTTTTGTTTTGTTTAAAGACTAAAAGCAAGTTAGAATATAAAGAAAAGAATGAAATTGATGTAAGATGATAAAGAAAAATGAATTTGATCATAATGATCACAAAGAAAATAAATTGATACCAAACACACACAAGAATAAATGAAATGAGAAATAATGATTTTTTTTAGATTAAATGCAAACAACAAACAAAAGTAAAGATACATACTTGATTAATAAGCCAAAGCTCCGATACTAAATGATACGAATGTGGCTAACTTGTACCAAACCCGTATTCAATCTTTATAACCTTACCAAGGATAAATCAAGCAAAAAGAAACTATAATCCCCAACTTAAATAAGTGGTACTTAAGAACCTTATTTATAAATAATTAAAGATTGTTTAATATAAACCTAAGATTAATAAAGTCAATTTTAAGTCTAAATAAATTAGTTTTGAATGTACCAAGCCTTCATTTGATAAAATCATTAAAGTTCTTTTAAGAACAAAAGAGAAGGAATTTAACCTTACAAGAATTGAAATTTAATTGATAAAACTTCATTGAAATTTGTACTACATTACTATGGCCTTCATATAGGCATGTAGATATCCTAATCCTTGAAGGAATAGGTTTTCTTACTTATTCCTAAAGATTCCTATAAAGGAAAATCCTTAACTAAATAGGATCTTGTAAACACCAAATTTTAGGATAATGAACTGTGGATATGATAGATGGCTCTAATGATGAAAATGTTATAGATAGGTCTTCAATACTTAAAGTTTAAATGCATTTCCAAAAGGAGTTTAATTGGTTTTTAAGGACTTAATTGTAAATTTCTTTAGGACCTAATTGAAAAATTTAAATACTTTCAAGGGTCATTTTTTAATTAAAATTTAAATAAAGGAGATTGGAATTCTATAAATTTGATCAAAATTTTGATTGAAATTCCATAATTCTAATTGAAATTATGCAATTCCAATTAAAATTACATAATTTTGATCAGAATTATGCATGTTCGTTCAATTATTTTATTTTATTTTATTTTAGTAAATAAAATTTGATTTCTTGAATTTTGATTGGTCAAAATAGAATTTATTTGAATTTTCAGGAAATTAAAGTCATTTTAAAATCAAAACTCTAAATTTTATGGAAAAACAAATCATAGTAGGACACGTTTTTAGCTAGGTTTTTCATATAAAAGACCAACATGAGTTGTCATAAAAAAAGGAAAAAAAAATGCAGACATATACACACACAAAGGGAGAACACCAAAACTTTCATTGAGGAGCACACCCTTTTAATCCTTTTTGAGGACTTTCTCAATTATTTTTCCTAAACTAGAGGCATTTCTCTTTTGTCTCTATGCAATATAGAAATATATTATCTTGTGATTCATTTGTCTTTGGAGCAAGGATACTTTTGGGCAAAGGAATAACAAGTTTTTTTGGAGACCTACTCAATTAACAACGATGATTCATCCTGGTCTGAGGAGCAACTCATTCTGCATCCATAATCATCATCTTCTTTCCTTCCTTTTTTTATTTTTATTTTATTTTATTATTTTAATTTTATTCAATTTTAATTTTACTAAATTTTTATTGCTATTTTATTCACTAATCATTATTTATTCTTTTGTGTGGGTGATTATGGAGGAGATTACATGATGAATCGTACTTAGTGAACAAAATCCATGAAGGTCCATGGAATGCCATGGTTTGAGCTTTATAGCTAAATGTGGTTTTTAGGTTTTTTTATTTAGTTCTTTATTTTTGTTTTAATTTTGTCTATTTTTATTATTTTGGGGATTGTGTTAATTTTCTTTTCTTATTATTTTCAATGGCTCCTTGTAATAGCCCCAATAATGGGAATAATGAAATCATGTATGTGTGATTGTGTTCTAATTAATTGGTTAGTAAAATTAGGGTTTTGTTAGGTAATTAATTAAAATTAATGGCTGTAGAAATCATTAGGGTTTATTTGAGTTGAAATTGATTTAGATTTAAGTGGATAGAATTAGGTTGCTTGATTAATTATTTTATTTTATCTGTTTGATTAGAGTCTATTAAATTAAATTAGGGTTTTTTGGAATTAATTGCATTGATTTTTTGATCTTTTATTTGATTATTTTTGTTAAATTTTTATTGTTTTTGGGCTTATTTGTTTGTTTTTATATTATTTATGTGTTTTGGGCCCTAAGGCCATGATAGGCTTTAACCCATTTAAATAAATTTAGGTTTTTTAGGTTTAATTAATACAAATGCATCTTTGGGCCCATAATTAATTAGATTTAGGGTAGAGATAACTTAGGCCCATTTAGTTAATTTAGACATAGGCCCACCTAATTAATTTAATTAATTTAGACTTAGCCCATTAAATTTAAGCCTTTTCCATAATTTATAGATTTAAGAACACCTTATAATTAAAAAATGTAGAATTAGGCCCATTAATTTAAATACTTCACAATTTATAGATTTAGGCCCATTTTAGAATTAAAATAAATAGACTTAGGTTCATTTAATTCAAATTGAATAGGATTTAGGCTCATTAGTCCTTAGGCTCACTTGTAAATTAAACATGTAGATTTAGCCCATTTAATTGAATCAATGTAGATTAGACTAACTTAGGGATTATGAACTTAAATGAGTGCATTGTTTACATGTATTTTCATGACTAGTTTGCCTAGAGTGAGTTACAGGCCTGGGTCAGAGGGGTGGCATGCATGTCAGATCTTGATATCCCCTGTTGAAATTAAGGCAAAACCAAAAATCCTAAGAAAAGAGACTTGTCATTGAATACATGTGTGGGAGAAATAAGGTTGGAAGGATGTATATACACCTGATTTGTTATTTGTTGCATGACACATGCATTATGCATACATGCGTCATACTAACACTTTGTTTTTTAGCCATTATAGATTCATCTGGCTCTTCCTATGTTTGGAGTCAGAAAGGTGGCAGACTAGTGGGAATTGATTCAAGGCCACAATTAATTGCAAAAGAGATCCTTAGCATGTTGGAAAGGAGTCATATCAATCCACTTTACCTAGAAGTTGCATAACCTAAACAAGCTAAAGAAATGGAAGGAGGAAACTAGACTTTAGAGGACATCAAAGGAGCATTGATGGATGACATGAAAGCAATGATGCAAGATGAACTAAGACAAGCTTTGGCTAGATTAATGCCACCACTTACTGCTGTTGTACCTCACATTGTGACCAATCTGCCTGTTGTGGGCACACCACCCACTAACAATGATAATGCTACTAGGAATATGCTTGATGTAGAAATGAAATTGGAGGATATTGAAAGCTACATGGTTAAAAAGGAAAAAAGGGATCACTTGAACAAGTTCAAGGGGTGGAATCCAAGCAAATGAAAGCACTAATTGGATTTTAATGGAAGAATTGATGAGAGAACTAGGCATCGACTACTCATTTGACTTTGATGATGTGATGCAATTCGAGGAGGATAAACTACCTAATAAATTCAAGATGCCACAGCTGCAGAAGTTTGATGGTAATGGAGACTCAAGTATCTACCTCATTCAGTATACAATAACTATGAGCACCAGTAAAGCTCCATTGGCAGTAGTCACAAAGTTTTTTGTACCATCCTTGGAGGGATTGCCTATTAATTGATATCATGGGTTGGAGAAGTCTATCCGAGCAGACTAGAGAGAATTGTGCACTACTTTTCTAAAGCAATATGACTACAATACTAGGCTTGAGGTATCCATCAGGGACTTAAAATTGACCAAGCAGAAGCCTAATGAGTCATTTTCAAATTTTCTAGTTATATTCATAAACAAGGTAGGATTGATGAAAAATAAGCTGGCTAAAAAGGATCAAGTGAGGATGATAGTCCAAAATGTGTCACCCAATCTGGTTGAGAGGTTACAGATGATGAACCCCAAGACATTTGTAGATCTTTATGATGATGGGTTGCACATTGAGGAGATCAAAAGCAAGAAAAAGAAGATGACTTGAAACACCAGAGTAAGAAACTACCTAAATAGGGGCACACAACAAGGAAATGGTAGTCAGGTTATGGGAGTCCATGCTTTTTAACAACCCATGAGATTCTTGAACTTTAACCAGCCCTTATCTAAAGTCTTAGACCATTAGATCCAAAAAGGCCTCTTTAGACCCTTAATCCCCTTTAAACCACTAAACCCAAATCTTCATGGCTTTAACCCAAACCGTTACTACAAATTTCACTAAGTTATTGGCCACTCCACTAACTCTTGCATGCACCTTAAACACAAAGTTCAAAACCTCATAGACTCTAGAAAAATCATAAACCTTGAGAAATCAAACCTAAACCCAAACACCAAAAACAACCCTTTTGGAAATTACCAAAACATGCCACTCCCAACCACTATAATGATTAACTTAGGAGTTAGTAAGGAAGAAGTACTAAGCTCCGTTAAGGACTTAGACCTTAAAATCAATAAGAAATCTCCTACTACCCCCAAAGATGAGGAAAGAATAGAAGACTTATTGCGACCACCTTCGGCCAAGTTTGACTATAAGGTGTTTTATTCCAAACCACCTTTTTTTGATATATCCATTGAGTCAATCATGCCTACAGGATGGGGTGATGAGTTTAATGATGAGAATATAAAAAAATGCATGGTCGAGGTATAGAAAGATGGTTATTGACATTTGTTACAATTTTGATGACGAAGGCACAAAAGGTTACAATGTGTAGGTTGATAATCAGAAGTCAATCATGTCACTAGAAGTGGAAAAGGTTATAAACTGATGGAGAAGACTATAGAGAGAGAAGAAATTATTGAAAGAGAAGACTCAAATGACCATGATAATGAATTCATCCTCGAATAGCTTAAGAAGGCAAAAGCAAATGTGAGCATTTGGGAGCTTTTGATGCACTCAAGTAGCCTTAGAAAGACTCTAGTTAAGGCTCTAGTAAAGATGAACATTGAAACTAATACAACCCCTGAGCAATGGTGGCCAAGGTTATTGAGAAGAAGCATAGTGTTATTACCTTATTTGATGAGGACTTACCCATGGAAGGGCAAAATTATAATAAAGCCCTATTCTTCCTAACTGAAGTAAGAGGGAAAAAGACCAATTATGTGATAGAGGATGATGGGTCTGCAATCAATGTTTGCCCACTATAGATCCTACCTAATCTAAGAGTGAAGGTGGAGGATTTAACAAAATATGACCTCATAATCAGAGCTTATGATATAGCATAAAGAATGTAGAGGGAACATTTATTGCTCCTGTAAAGACCGAACCTATAGAAGTAATGGTGGAATTCACTGTGCTAGATATCCCTATCACCTATGCCTTGCTTTTAAGTAGGCCTTGGTATCATACTTTGGGCGGACTGCCTTCGATTGTGCATCAAAAGGTGAAATTCCTATGGGATAGGGAGGTTGTCACCTTAAATGCTAGTATCGGCAAGACTGTGTTCGTAATCATGGATAATTAAAACCAGGTAGTTACCCCTATTGGTTTCTAAATAGTCACGATCTCTAATGGGATTGAGGTGGATCCAAGGGTTATGAGCATGGTTAAGAAGATGAATTATTGACCCAGACAAGGACTAGGAAAGAATGAACAAGGAAGTCTATAGCTACTAGATTTTAAAGGCCAAAAGAATACTAGAGTATGGGGTTATACATGAGTTGTGTATGGTTGTAAACAAATTAGAAGAAGATTCTTCAATAAGAATGACTTCTTAAAGAATGTGGGACCATTAAAGCTTTATCAAGGAAAGAAAAAAAAGCACTACTTGGGTGAAAAGGAGCCTGTCCAAGTAGCTAGTTTGAATATTCCTAGGTTTGAGATCTTCAGGAAATAGATAGTTGAGAGTCTGTGCAAGACAACAAAAATAAGGTGATGAAGATAATTGCTGAGAAGATAGGGGCTTAGGCCATTGAAAAACTACTTTGTTAGCCACCTAAAGAACCACTACAGGATCTAGCTAGCATTATTAATAATAGTTTTAATAATGTTTTTTTATAAAGAAACTAATGAAATAATGTATGCTCTATTTAAGGATGAAAATTTTGTGATCAATAATATGAACTCTAGTTTTGCTTACTTGTGTGATGTTGATTCTAATGGTATTGTACATTTTAATAATGATCATTCATGCATGTTTAACATTAATTCTATTCAATTAAATTCATTAAACATGGGCACAATGAACGACCAAAGTACATTTCTATATCACATGATTTAACTCACGAAGAGAGGGAAAAATTAGAGAGAATTCTAACAAAAAGAAAGGTATTATTTGCTTAGTCTTATAAGGATTTACCAGGTTTAGATAGAGAAATCGTAGAGCATCACACTCTGACATATTTAGAGGCTAAACATGTTAAGTAAAAACTTCATTGGTTAAGGCCAGAGTGGGCAGAAAAGATAAGGGGAGAAATTGCTAAGCAAATGCAAGCTAATTTTCTAGAAGTAGTAGAATATCCTTATTGGTTGGCAAATATAAAACCAGTTCCCAAGAAAGATGAAAACGTTTAAATGTGTGTAGATTTCAAAGATTTGAATAAAGCATGCCCAAAGGATGATTTTCTTTTACCCCATATTGACATGATTATTGATAACGCATCATCTAGTGCAATGTACTCTTTCATGGATGGGTTCTCAGGTTATAATCAGATAATAATGGCAGTCATAAACAAGATCAAGACCACTTTTATCATGGAATAAGGGACATATTGCTATAAAGTGATGCCATTCAAATTAAAGAATGCAGGAGCAACCTATCAAAGAGCAACAATTGCTTTATTCCATGATATGATGCACATAAAAATGGAAGTGCATGTTGATGGCATGATGGTTAAGTCAGAAACAAGGGAAGGACATTTTAACGCTTTAGATAAGTTTCTGGCAAGAATAGAAAGATACAATCTAAGGCTTAATCCAAAGAAATGTATTTTTGGGGTTACTTCTGGAAAGTTGTTGGGGCATATAGTCAGCAACAGGGGAATCAAAGTCAATCCAGACAAGATCAAAGCCATTCAGAAGATGCTAGCACTAAGAACAGAGAAGGAAGTATGAGGGTTTATAGGAAAGTTATAGTGCATTAGTAGGTTTATTATAGTATGCGATCCAATTCTCAATCTCTTAGGGAAGAATCAGTCGGTGGAATGGAATGAAGAATACCAAAAGCCTTCAATAAGATTAAAGAAAACCATACTAATATGCATGTATTAAGACCACCAAGATAAGGTAAACCCTTAATCTTATATTTGGCTATAGAGGAAAAGGCAATGGGGGTAATGCTAGCACAAATAGCATAAGGGGTAGAGTACGTAGTATATTATTTTTGTAAAAAGTTCATGCAATATGAAGAGAAGTATGATCTTGAGGAGAAGACATGTTTGATTATGATATGGGTTGTAAGGAAGCTAAGGCATTATTTCTAGTCTTACAAAGTACAAGTTGTTTAAAGATAGATCCCTTAAGGTACTTATTTGAAGCACTAGTTTTAACTGGAAAGATGTCTCGATGGTTGGTACTCCTGATTGAGTTTGATATAGAGTACATCACTACTAAGGTGATTAAAGGAAGATCAATAGCAAAATTCCTAATACAAAATGCAGTCGAAGGAAATGAGAAGTGGAATTTAGAGTCTTCAAATGAGAATATAGCAATAATAGAAAGATGGAAATGGAAGCTTTATTTTGATGGAGTTGTGAATAATAGAGGAGCAGGGCTAGGAGTAATTCTTATCACACCAAACAGAGAAACTATCCCAATCTCTAAGAAATTGGACTTCAAAGTTACGAATAATATGGTTGAGTATGAGGCATGCATCTATAGGCTAAAAGTAGCACTAGCAATTGGAGCTAATGACCTATTGGTTTATAGAGATTCTCTATTAATCATTAGTTAGGCTAATAAGGAATAGGAAGTGAAAAAAGAGAGGTTTAAGCCTTATATCTACCATTTAAAGAAGTAAGTGAGAAATTTTACTAAATGTCTCTTAATGCATTTACCAAGAGATGAGAATCAAATGGTGAATGCCTTGGCAATGCTTTCTTTAATGTGGGATAAATCGATAGGGTCAATGATGAAGCCTTTGGTGATAATGAAAATTAAAGCTCCATGTCATGGTAAAGAATTAGTTATAAGTATTCAATTAAGGCTAGAAGAAAAGCCATGGTTTTATGACATCCAAAGATTCATTAAGGAAAGAAAATACCCAGATGAAGCAACTTCTAAAGAAGATATGCCCTTCGTGTTCTTGCATGCCATTATGCAAGTCATGATCGGGTATTATACAGAAGAATGCCAAATGGAATACAATTGAGATGTCTTAAGAAGGATGAAGCATAATAGATGATAAGAGAGATTCATGTAGGGGTTTGTGGATCTTATATGAATGGAATAATTATGATGAAGAAAATAATTCAACAAGGGTAATATTAGATGAGCATAGAAAGAGATTATATCCAGATGGTGAGACAATGTCATTAATGTCAGATACATGGGAATCTTAATCATCTTCCCCCTATAGTGCTAAATAGTTTAACATCTCCATGGCCATTTACAACATAGGGAATAGATATAAGTAGGGAGACAAGGCCAACTCCCTCAAATGGGAATAAATATATAGTAGTGGTGATTGACTATTTCTCTAAATGGATAGAAGTAGAATCTTTTGATACTTTGAAGTCTAGACAGATGGCAAGGTTCATCGAGAAGAATCTCATTTGCATGTATGGGATCCCACATTATGTTATGACAGACAATGGCATTCAGTTTCAAATAAAGATGGCTGAGTTCTTACAGAAATACAAGATTAAGCATCATAAATCGTCACTTTATCGATCTCAGGCTAATGGTATAGTTAAAGTGGCTAATAAGAATATAAAGAGAATCCTCTCTAAGAGGTGAAAATGCATAAAGATTGGTCTAAATATCTTCTTTTTTCCTTATGGGGATATAGAACTACAATGTGCATTTCTATAGGATAAATGCCATACTTATTAGTATACAATTATGAAGCAGTTTTTCATATAGAGATAAAAATTAAATCTTTGAGGGTTGTTATGGAAGCAAAAATCCCTAAGCATGAATAGATGCAAAAGAGATACAACCACCTCGTATCTCTAGATGAGAAAAGTATGGATGCTTTATTTAACACTTATATCTATAGAGAAGAATAGTAAGAGCCTTTAACAAAAAGATTAAACCTGGAAAGATAAAGGCTAGAGATATGGTACTAAAGCAATGAAGGGCAATGGTGTTTGATCTAAGAGGAAAATTCAGATCAAATTGGGAAGGACCATATTTAGTCAAGACGATTCTACGTAAAGGAGCTGCAAAGATATTAGATCTCAAAGGGAATGATTTCATTAAGCCAATCAACCTAGATCACCTTAAAAAATACTACCTTTAATAAAAAAGAGGGGTCCGCTAGCTAGAAAACCATAAAAGGCTAGTCAGGCAAAAATTAGGACATTCTTGCTGTTTTGAAAACCCACAAAGGGCTGACAAGCAAAAATTAGGGAATAATATAAAAAAAGTAATCCTACTGATCAGAAAACTAGCAAAGGGCCAGTCAATCAAAAATTAGGAAAATAAAAATGGGAGAAAAATGTTCAATTAGAAAATTCAAAAGGACTAGCTAATAATTGGAGTTATGTCTTATGATGTAATAAATATACTCATTTTAGCCCCAATCAATGAATCAAATTGAAATGGAATTTTTGTTTGAATATTGCATGTTATATCTTTATTACAAAGCATAAAGACTTAAAGGAAAAATAAAACATGAAAGTCTAAAAAACCAGACTTATGAGATCAATATTTTTGTTTTAGTTTCTTCTTTTACGACTCATCTAGCAATACTTAAGTCCTTTGTACTTAGCAAATCCTAGTGGTTCTGTAGCTTGCATGATAACCCAAGCCTTTTAATTATCATCAGTAGTCATATCAACATTCAAGTGCATATTCTTCTCTAATGCTCTGCGACGCCACATGTTCTTTATTTTGTCTAAGAAATCCTCTCTTAGAAGGAAGCCTTTGAAGTTAAGTATAATGGTCACAATAAATTATGGATGACCATACTGATGAAAAAGTTGTGAAGGGGAAAAGAAGGTTAAAAAGTGCAACCCAGGAATAGGAACACAGTGGTCATACAGGTTGATCGTTATAAACTTTAACTTCCACCAAGGATAGATCCATGTAATCTCAGTGTCAATAATGCCTTTTATCCAATCAATCCATTGATCTATGGTATGCTTGTCCTTCATCTTCAATGGGTGAGACTATAGATTATGAGGTTGATAAATCAAAGCCTTGGTAGGGGCATTAGGTAGACTTAATTTCTCCTGTAAACAAAACTACAAAAAAGGGGCTATGCTAAGTTGAAAACCCGAAAGGGTAGCTTAGGCAAAAAAAGGTTACATACCTGAAGGAGAAGCAAACTTCTTGAGAATCAATTATAAATCTTGAAATTATTTAATCTAATGATAGTTTTAGCAAGTATGACAGGCATAGGGTTAGATCCAGCTCCCACTTGATTTAGAACACTGGCAATCCTCATGTCAGCATCCCCGTGAGAAGCAACTAGCAGGAATTGAGCTTACAAGAAAAAAGAGATAGACCTAATCCAGGCAACATTGTCCTTATCCCTAGTTCCATAAGAAGTGATTAGAGAAGAAAGACTAATAGTGTACATGTAGATGTCACTTGGGAGCATATCAAAGAATGACACTATTATTGGGAAACTACATCTCAATATTAGGAAGAGCAATCACAAGAGTCGAGTCTAAAGAACAACCAATAATAACATCAAATTCTTAGATTAATGGACACATCTCTTGATTGTTGAATCTAAATACATAGTCCTTGACATCCCGAAAGGTGGCAGCAAAATGAAGAAAATTGTGATTTATTTTTAGATGTTGAAGGGATTTCAAAGACTTAACATGATAGGGTAGCAGTCTATTCCAATAGTCTCCGTCAAGGTTCTTGAGAAACTTCTTCATCAAATCAAGGGTAGCTTGTATCATGATGAAAGCCAATAAAAAAAAAGGATATAAGACAATTCTTTTGACAAGCTCCTTATATAGACATAATGGCTAATATGGATGGGATTAGGATTTAAATTGAACTCAAATCAAGAATCAGGATAAAAAAGAGCAAAAAGTGACAGTCAAGTTTTTGATTGAAAATTTAAAATTCTAATCGAAATTCTAGAAATCTAATGGAAATCTAGAATTCTGATCAGAATTCTAGAAATCTAATTGGAAATCCAAAATTCCAATCAGATTTCATAAATTTCCAAAAAATGATTAATTAAATTTTTAGGGTTTGATCCAAAACAAAAGTCCATAAACCATTCATAACAAGCAAAGTAGTTCACAGTGAAAAAGGAAGATAAAGTACAGTCATGAAAGCATGAGTCCTAAAGATAAAAAGATTAGTCATCATGAGCTTTAGTGTTTGGCCAAGGACTCCACCCTTTAGCAAGATAGTCGCTCTAGGGGCATAGAAGTCCCAACAACATGATTGTCAAAGCTGAGATCAGTAAGCTATCAATGAAGCCTCCCATTCTCATGCTCCAGATCCCCAACATAACTTTGTTACATTAAGAATAGTTAGAATAATGCATATCATGCATAAATTTGCAAACTTGTTGTAAATACTAACCCTCTAACTATATGTGATCTGTATAATAAATAATCTCTAGGATGAGATGAGTCCATATAGATACTCTGCCTATGTTTGAGGGATCTATAAAATAACATACACTAATTCAACAACAAGTGTCAGTTTGTGCAGGATTGGAAATGCAAAATGTACTTACATATGAAGCCTTAAGAGGAGAAAAGCTAGGAATCTGAGCTACATCAAAATATATGTGTTGCTCAATAAGAGTCTGCACCATAGGAGCCCAATAGTTCATAGACCTATCAAGTGGGGGGAATAATGCCTAAAATGGTACTCGAGGAAGTATCATCTTGAACAGCCCCGCTATGCTGAGTATGCTCAACCTCTTGCTCAATCCTCTCAGTGTCACCCTTAGTCTCCTCCTCTATGGTAACATCAGTGGCTTCTTAGACCTAGATAGAAAAATAAATGTCATCTGTAGTGATGAAAAAAAAATGGCGATAGTGAAGAATGATGACAAAAAGTGTACCATAGTTGGGTTTGTAGGAACCTGCTCTATTAGATTCTCTCGAATATACTCCTGATAGTGACAAGAATGCTCAAGTAAGGTCGTAGAGTCATATCCCTCAAGAACTGCTCTAAGCTCAGGGTTAGTCATGCTACAACTCCTTAATATTAAAGAGGGAATCAAAGAAGGAACACGCTTCTTTGAAGGTCCCATATGCCAATGATAAACGTGCTAATGAAGATACCATATCTAGCAACCATAACCAAGAAGCAAAATCCTTATAGTCTCAAGCCTCACAGCAGCAGTCATGAAATCATATTGATGGATGTCCTTGACACTGACTAGCTGATATGATTTGACTTACAAATTCATTTAGATAAATTTTATTTTTCATGATTGGTTAAATACTATAAATTAAATTTATCTTTCTAGGTCCTACTCTAAGGAGTTTAGCTAATCCTGATAAGTCTGAAAATCATACTTGATACTAACTAGACAAGAAGAGCCTTATCTCTACATCAGAGAAAGATCCTTATCAGAACTAATAGTGTTGAAGCCTTGAATCACCTCGATCTTTATGCCCCAGATGTGAAGAAGGAGAAATAGTTGAAATGAAAGGAAGGAGGTTATAAAAGAGTAAAATTAAAAGAGGTACAAGACACATAGAAGACATACATGCAAAACGTGCCAGAAGTTGCACATCATCATAGCACCTCTACAAATAGTATCCAGTCTGTAGTAGATATAGGAAAGAGCTACAAATCCCCAATCAAATGTAATGACTCTAGAAAGATTTTGAAGGGGACAAAGAAGAGCAATGCTAACCTCATGACCAACCTCATAAAAGAGGATAGTACCTAACAGTATCAATAAGAAGCATTTCAATTTCTAAAGGATCTAGCAAGGTGTGGTGGTGGCTAATCTCTTGAAACCCTAAACAAGAGAAGAAAGAAGCATGTTCTTCTAATTCTTCCATTTTAGAATGAACCCGAGTAACTCATGAACATAGCGACTCTTAGCATCCTCTAGAAGAGTGCAGTAATGAATATCAAAGGGAATTGGGGTACCCCAAAGGTGATCCCAGTGGTAGCAAAGAAGCTTATAGGGGAAATAGTCAACTTACCCACTCATGTGTAGAAGGTGTAAGTGGTATCCATCCACCTCTCGATAAGGGTGAAAAGTGAGTAGTGGTCCAACCTACTTCGAGCAGTCGATAGAGCAAGAATAAAGAGTTAGAAGCTATATGCCCAAATATGTTGTACTACCTCTATAGATAAAGCATAAAAGAGGTTGTGAGCCAAGTGAAAGCAACCTGAGGACTTTAGTGGTTTCTGAACAAAATTTAAAAAAAACATGATTACTTTCTTTCTAAACTCTTGATTGTTTATCTACATTATTTATTTAAAAATAAATAAATAAAATAAAATAAAACAAAGGGGGATTGGAAGACTAGATTTCTAATTAAAAATCCAGAATTTCGATTGGATTTCAGTTGATCGAAAATCTAGAAATCAGATTGTAATCCTATTAATCTTATGTAATATGCAAATACCAGTTTTTCAAAATTTTTTCTTCAGATTAACTATCTCATGCAATCTTATTTAATCTTTTATAGCAAAAATTCTATAATTACATGCATGAATATGTTAATTTATACATTAACATGAATATATCTTTTTACAGAATCAAGGACAAAAGGAAAATTCAACTCATCTCCATCTTATGAGCATTGGTGAAGGTGCAAGCAAGTCAAAGGAAGCACCTCATCCCCCTCGTTAAGGCCCAAATTGTTTTAAGGAAAATGCACTTGAGATATGACCATATCTTATTGCCTGGAGCTGCTTCTATGTAGTCTACATCCTAGGTGAGCCATAGGATTAGATGAATTCCAAATCAGAGATCAGATGAAAGAATAATTGAAGCAATAAGATTTTAAAATCAAGAGAAATGAAAAGAAAAAAAAGAACGAAAGGGATGTGTGATGAAGAAATGAATTGGCAAAATGAAAAGTATACATTAAAGTGTCAAACTTCCACTTTAGTCCTTTAACTTTATTTGCATTCAAGTCCAAAGTTTTTCTTGCAATTTAATCCTAAATTGCAAAGCTACATGATTTGATAATTCCTTGAATTATCAAATTTTCAGCATAAAAGAAATTAATGCCACATGATTGATTGTAGTGTATTTCTATCCAGGCTATATGATTGAGTATAGTTGACATCATATGATCGAGTTTCATGTAGTCTTTCAACCCAGACTATATGACAGAGTAAAGTTGACATTGTATGACTGAGTGCAATGTATCCTTTCAATCTAGACTATACGACCGAGTAGAGTTGATATTGTATGATCGAGTGCAATGTATCCTTTTAGTCCAGACTATACAACTGAGTATAGTCAACATTGTACGATTGAGTACAATGTACCTCTTTTAATCTATACTATATGACTAAGTATAGTTGACAAAATATGACAAAGTGCAATGTATCCTTTCAATCCAAACTATACAACCAAGTATATTTGACATTATACAACCGAGTGTGATGTATTCTTTCAACCTAGACAATACGACCAAGTACAATCAACATTGTATGATCAAGTACAATGTATCCTTTCAATTTGAGACTATACAATTGAGTATAGTCAACACTGTATGACCGATGCAATGTATCCTTTCAATTGAGACTATATGATAGAGTATAGTTGACATTGTACGACTAAGTGTAATGTATCCTTTCAATCTAGACTATACAATCGAGTATAATTGACATTGTATGACTGAACACAATGTACCTCTTTCAATCTAGACTATATAACTAAGTATAGTCGACATCATACAATTGAGTGCAATGTATCCGTTCAATCCAGAATATGCAATTGAGCATAGTTGACATTACACGATCGAGTGTGATGTATTCTTTCAACCAGACAATACAACTACGTATAGTCAATATTGTATGATCAAGTGCAATGTATCCTTTTAATCTAGACTATACGACTGAGTATAGTTGACATTGTATGACTGAGTGCAATGTTTCCTTTCAATTGAGACTATATGACCGAGTATAATCGACATTGTACGATCGAGTGTAATGTATCCTTTCAATCTAGACTATACAACTGAGTATAGTCGACATTGTATGACTGAGTGCAATGTATCCTTTCAATCCAGAATATATGACCGAGTATAGTCAACATTGTATGACTAAGTACAATGTACCTCTTTCGATACAGACTATACGACCAAGTGTAGTCAACATTATATGACTAAGTGTGATATATCCTTTTAATTTAGACTATATAACCGAGTATAGTTAACAATGTATGACCAAGTGCAATGTATCTTTTTAATCGATGTTATATATTTAAGTATAGTGTTTCCTTAGATATTTTAAGTTTATACCTAACATTGTAGGGCAACACAAGCATTCATTGTAGACCAACGATTGTTTACAGATAAAAGCTTCAAGGAGTGTAGGTAAGTATCTAAACTTTTATTCTTAAGAAATTGAGCGTTTATTTATTTTACTGTAATTTGTCAAGCAAACAGTGACAAAGGGGGCAACTATAAACACCTAATTTTGGGATGATGAAGTGTGGATGCAACAAAGAACTCTGATGATGAAAATATTATAGATAGGTCTTTAATACTTGAAGTATTAAAATCTCAAAAGTTTGAATGCATCTCCAAAAAGAGTTTAATTGGTTTTTAAGGACTTAATCGTAAATTTTTTTTAGGACCTAATTAAAAATTTTAAATACATTCAAGGGTCTTTTTTTAATTAAAAGTTAAAAAAGAAATTGGAATTTTATAATTCCGATCAAAATTATATAATTCTAATCAAAATTTTGTAATTTTGATTGGAATTTCGTAATTTTGATCATAATTACACAATTTCAGTTGGAATTATGCATGTTCCGTTTGATTTTTTCATTTTATTTTAGTAAATAAAATTTGATTTCTTGAATTTTAATTGGTCAAAATAGTATTTATCTGAAATTTTAGGAAATTAAAGTCCTTTTAAAATCAAAACTCTAAACTCTATGAAAAAACAAGTCACAGTAGGATACGTTTTTAGCTAGGTTTTTCCTATAAAAGACCAACATGAGCTCTCATAAAAAAAAGGAAAAAATGCAGAAATATACACACATAAAAGGAGAACACTTAAATTTCTTTGAGGAGAACACCCATTTAAACCTTTTGAGGACTTTCTCAATTCTTTTTCCTAGACCAGAGGCTTTTCTCTTTTTTCTCTAGGCAGCACATAAATATATTCTCTAATGATTCATTTGTCTTAGAAGCAAGGAGACTTTTGGGAAAAGGAATAACAAGTTTTTTTGGAGACCTACTCAATAAACAATGGTGATTTATCCTAGTATGAGGATCAACTTATTCTGCATCCATAATCATCATCTTCTTTCCTTCATTCTTTTATTTTTAATTTAATTTATTAATTTAATTTTATTAATTTTTAATTTTACCTAATTTTTATTTTTATTTTATTCACTAATCATTGTTTATTATTTTGTGTGGGTGATTATAGAGGAGATTATATGATGAATCTTACTTGGTGAACAAAATCCATGAAAGTCCATGGAATGCCATGGATTGATCTTTATATCAAAATATGGCTTTTAGATTTTTTTATTTAGTTCTTTATTTTTGCTTTGATTTTGTTTGTTTTTATTATTTTTAGGATTATGTTAATTTTCTTTTATTATTATTTTCAATAGCTCCTTGTAATAGCCCTAAGAGTAGGAATAATGAAATCATGTTTATGTGACTGTGCATTTTAATTAATTGGTTAGTAAAATTAGGGTTTTGTTAGATAATTAATTAAAATTAATGGCTATAGAAATTACTAGGGTTTATTTGAGTTGAAGATTTAAATTTAAGTGGATAGAATTAGGTTGCTTGATTGATTATTTTATTTTATTTGTTTGATTAGAGTTAATTAAATTAAATTAGGGCCTTTTAGAATTAATTTCATTGATTATTTGACCTTTTTATTTGATTGTTTTTGTTATTTTTTATTATTTTTGGGCTTGTTGTTTGTTTTGATATTATTTATATGTTTTGGGCCCTAAGCCCATGTTAGGCTTTAACTTATTTAAATAAATTTAGGTATTTTTTAGGTTTAATTAATAAAAATGCATCTTTAGGCCCAGAATTAATTTGATTTAGGGAAAGATAAGTTAGGCCCATTTAGTTATTTTGGACATAGGCCCACCCAATTAATTTAATTAATTTAGATTTAGCCCATTAAATTTAAGCCTTTTTCATAACCTGTAGATTTAAGAACACTTTAGAATTAAAACATGTAGAATTAGACCCATTAATTTAAAAACTTTATAATTTGTAGATTTAGGCCCATTTTAGAATTAAAATAAATAAACTCAAGTTCATTTAATTAAAATTGAATATGATTTAAGCCCATTAGTGTTTAGGCTCACTTGTAAATTAAAACATGGAGATTTAGCCCATTTAATTGAAATCAATGTAGATTAGACTAACTTAAGGATTATGAACTTAAATGAGTCCATTATTTACATGTATTTTAATGACTAGTTTGCCTGGATTTGATTTTTTTAATGAGGGTTTACATGAAATTGCATGTAAATAGAGGGTAAGATAGTAATTCATAAAGCAATTCTAAATTAGCACAAGACTAAAGGAAGTTAGTATTATGTATCCAGAATCTCCTAGTTGTAGTGCTAGTTTTCTTTTAGGGAATTGAGTACCACCATTTTTTTTATTTATCTCAGTTATTACCCTGGTGGCGACTCCTCATCTTTACGACATGTCTTTGTGACAATGGTTAGTGTGCTGTTTAGAGCCCTAAGATCAAATAGTGTTACGATTGCTAAGATCTTAGACGTGTGCTAAACCTATCATCTATAGATCCCTTCAAAAATATCACAACTAAGTTTTGAAAGGTTAAATTGAAAAATCATGACAACTAAGCATTGAAAAGTCAAATTGACAACTTATGACAACTAAGCAAAATTTAACTAAGTTTTTAAATGAGTAGCAAGGACTCTCCATCACATCTAGGGTTTTATTTATGGAGAATATTCTTAAAAGATTCTTGATTGTTTTAGATTTCCTTAGCACCTTCTAGAACCTTCTAAAATCTTTAAAATAATAAAGGATGATTTTTTTTTTGTGTCAAACTTTCTCTAAATTCACTCAATTGAGCTCCATTTGCACTTTTGCTGTGATTAATCAACTCAAGCTCCACCTCTTGCTTCATGAACACTCCTCAAGCATCCTTGAACTTCTTCATGTAAGCTATAGTCATTGGACCATTATACCTGAGTAGATTATCATGCTTATCAACATGGTTGGTGGTTATTTGGTTTGCATTAAAAATAACTTAAGGATTAGGGCGTGTTGCTTAGAAGTACGTGTATAGCCACAAACAGCTCCAGTTGTCACTTGCTAAATTTAAGGCTAAATTAGACATAAAAAATTTTAGAAATGTGTTCAAAAGGCCCAAAAACCCTAGAAACCAATCTTGAATAGCTTGAAAAATCCTTAAATTACATGTACATCATATGAAAGTGTGCACGACCACATGTGACTACGCGTGGCCTTTGTTTGTATAGATGTGCCCTAGTGCCATTTCTAGTAATATAAATGACATTATACTTTTATCCCTATGGCAATATAATATTCATTTAGATAAAGTGTTTATTTATTTGAGTGTTTACACTTTAGCATAATGTTAAATGAGTTTATTATCAAGTGTTGATAATATGAGTGACAAATTCATTTAGTACATATGTTATACAATGTCCATTATCATTTGGTTAATAAATAGGTCATATTAATTTGTAAACTATCACCTCTGTCTATTTTCCTTGATTGATATGTGATATCGATAGGGGGAGGTAGTGAGTCTTTTACTACTTGATATGAGATATCAGAATAGACATGTGGATACTCATGTGATGGGTGGATTGAATAGTAATGCAAGATAAATGATTGTATGAAAATTTACTTTACTCAACAATCATTTTCTTAGACATAATGGTGAATATGGTCCTTTAACCTTAGGTGACACAATCCTGCACTTATGGTTGATAAGAGTTTGTTACCAGTTACATACCCATGCTAGCCATGTATGGGTATATGTCATGCGGTGGCTCTAGTTGGTTCTATGTAGGGATGGGTGATTGGCCAAATGGAATTCATTACTTAGAGTGAATTGGGGTTGAATTATTATTGATTCTTGATTGGAACTAAAAAGAACAACGAATTGCCCTCGTTAAAATGAACTGTATCAAGAAAACTAAGGCTTTGAAAGAATAAAAGAAATCAAAGTTTATGGTGTACGGGGCAATCTCAGTAGTGTCTAGATTTTTTGCATAGTCAGGTTTTTTTTTACGCTGTTCTCTCTAGTCTTCTCTTGCTGCTTAGGGTTTTTTTTTCTCTAGCTTTTTTTTGTCCCCTTTTCATTCCTCCCTAAATGCAAATAGACTCTGCTTTTAAAAGCAAAGAGTCTACTTGTGTACTAACTTCCTCAATTACAGGAACAGACTATCTCTTCAAAATAGACCGATAACAAAATTTGATTTTGAAAGCTCCTTACACGTTTTGAACACATAAAAACATTTTATTGATAATAATAATAATAAAATTAACTTTTTAACCAATCAAAACATTGAAAAAATAGATAAAAAAAATAAGAAAGTAGGCAAAAAATTTAAAAAAATGAACTTTTAACGCTTCGGCATTGCATAATGCCGATTGACATTGTATAATGCCAATCGACATTATAGAATGCCGATCGGCATTACACAATGCCGGTCAGCATTGTGTAATGTCAGTCGGCGTTACACCAATGTCGATCCTAATTTTTTTTTAACTTTTAATTGCCAAAAGACCCTTGAAAAATTGACTTCCTTGTAATCAAATCCTAAAAAACATTACAATTTAGTCCCTAGAGTCCAGAAAATCGACAACCAAGTTGAATTTTTGAATAAATTTCATCATAAGGGCTTATGTTGCAATTATGAACAATTGCATCCTAAAATTGGGTGCTTACAGTTGCCCCCCTTTGTCGCTGTTTGTTTGACAAATTGCAGTAAACCAATAGAAGCACACAATTTTGAAAGAAAGAAATTAGGACACTTGATTGTATCCTAAATGATAGATTGATGCTCAAATTGCTAAGCAAGGTGTAATGTTTGACAAGTCTTACTATATTTCTTATGGAACGTTTAGTAGACTTTGTGCAAATGAGTTTCGCTATATTCCCTATGGGATGTTTAGCGATGATAAATTGAAAACTTGCTATAGTTCCTATGGCATGTCTAGCAATGATGAATTTCATTATATTCCCTATGGGACGTCTAACGATGCACACTATATACCCTGTGGGATGTCTAGTGATGATAAATTGAAAACTTGCTATAGTTCCTATGGAACATCTAGCAATGATGAATTTTGTTATATTCCTTATGGGACATCTAAAAATGCACACTATATTCCCTGTGGGATGTCTAGTGATGATAAATTAAAAACTTGCTATAGTTCCTGTGGAACATCTAGCAATGATGAATTTCGTTATATTCCCTGTGGGATGTCTAACGATGCACATTATAGTCTTATGGGACATCTAGTGAAAATAAGATTTCATTATATTTCCTGTGGGACGTCTAACGATGTACACTATATTCCCTGTGGGATGTCTAGTGAAGTATAATTGAAAATCTACTATAGTTCCTATGGAACATCTAGCACTGAGGAATTTGAAAGTTTATGTCATAACTGCTATGCAGTACATAACATAATGAAGGTTATGACTACTATACAACACATAACATAATGATTTGAAATTCATATAATAGCTACTGTGCAACATATGAATCCTTTAGTTGAAATGATGCATGTAAAATGCAAAAAATGAATTCTGTAATGTTGTTATGTATTTTATACTTGACAAAAAATTCAAAATCACATATTGATTATGCAGTTTTAATAATTCAATGAATTATTAATTTGATGAACGTCATGATTTAATTAGGAATATATTCCTAATCAGAAAGTAATTATAGACCGAATTGTAATGAAAGAACTTGAATTTATATGCACATACAATAGTAGTGGACTAAAGTGGATATACTTCCCTTTTTGCATTTAACACTCCATTATCTCCTTTCTTCATTCATTCATTTCTCTCTTTTCATTGATTTTCTTTCCTTGATTTCTTGATCATTTGAAGTCAGATTTGCAATCCATCTGATCCTATGGCCTCCTTGCAACTCGGACAACATGATGGGGTTGAGACTTAAGAATGTCAGAGGATTTTTCCTCCTTGTTTTCCTTAAAATGATCTTGGACTTCGAGAAGACTCAACCATCTTTCCTTTGACTCATTTACATACCCACAGGTGCAGAGATGTGGGTAATAAGGTAACTTTTCTTGCTTTTGTTTATTTTTGCAAAAATATCACCTGTACAATTAGTAATCAAATTTAGTTTTAGAGTAGAGATTGACATGTATATTTAGTTTCAGAGTAGAGATTAACATGTATATTAGTCAGAAATTAACATGAAAATGCATGATAGAATTGAAATTAAACTCTGAAAATGTGAAATTTAGCTCATGGGTTGTCCATATGATGGATCAGATGTCTGGAATTCGGGTCAAAATTCTAGATTTTTTATCAACCCAGCTAATGCCGATCGGCATAGTAGATTGTCGATCGGCAATATACATTACCGATTAGCTCTAAATATTTTTTATGTTTTAAAGGTCAATTAATTAACTAATCAAATCCTTCAATTTAAATTATTTAATTAATTAATTAATCTTTCAAATAATTAATTATTATTTTGAAATTGAGCTAGCATCTGATGAAGTTCACGGGCTGTTTCAATCTAGCTCAGGAATTATTTCATGGATTGCCCAAGTAGGTGACACGTTTGATTTGGACCTTTGGATTCAAGCATTTCATTGCTGCACTTTCGATTGTTCGAGTCTGGTCTGATCGTTACTCTTTGTTTGCTTTAATTGAGCAATGGATGGATACTACCCATACTTTTCATACTCATGTGGGTGAGCTAACTGTGTCACCTATAAGTTTCTCTGCTATCATCGGGATTGCCTTTGGAGGATCCTTAGTTCCATTTGATGTCAACTATTATAGTCTTCCAGATCATGTACGAAGTCAGTACGTGCGAGATTTGATCGGGTTTGCTCTAGCGTGGAAGAATCAAAAGAATGTTCTTCTTTCATCCTTAGTTGAGGGATTCAGACATCTTCCTACTTTTACTCATCATGAAATTGTCCAAAAGGCGAGGCATTTCCTTTTGATATTATTAGGCATGACCCTCTTTTGTGAGACTGGTCATGAGATCAGTATTGCTCTTCTTGGTCCTCTTCGTAACTTGGATCGAGTTGCCATACTAGATTGGGGATTTGCTGCACTCGCTTATCTTTACTATAGACTAGACACTGTCTGTAGAGGTGTTGTCATGATGTGTGGCTTTTGGCACATCTTGCATGTATGTTCTCCTTCCTTTAATCTTTGTAGTCTTGCTTTTCTTTGCCTTTTTTTATATGTTCTCTTTCTTCCAGATCTGCAGCATAAAGATCAGGCTGATTTGAGGCTTTGACGTTATCAATTCTGATAAGACCTTTCCTCTAATGATGACATGGGGTTCTTCCCACATTTCTAGCAATAGAAATACTTTGCAGACAAATCATGATTAGCTGAACACTGTCAAGTGGCACATCTAGTGATATGATTTCATAGCAGCTGCAGTTCACCTTGAGCCTATGAGGATCATGCTCTCTGGTTATGGCTGATTGATGTGGTATTTAGGGGAGCGAGTGTGTTGCTGGTCTTTCGGCCCTTCTTAATGTCACATTCCATCTGATGTCCCTTCCTCTATGCTCCGTAGCTCACATCTTATAGGTTCAAAGATGAGGGATGCACTACAAGGATATGCTGCCTCAGATTGTCTTAAGCTTTCTTAACATTATCAAAAGTTTATCCGTGAGAGCCTCTTTGAGCATGTTCCCATTGACGATGATGAGGTAATTTCTCATTATTTCAGCTTCTACTTATAGAATCTATGAATCACTCCTTCTTTTTATAGTTTGAGGAGGTTCGCTCTTTTGTTAATGCAGATGAGGAGATTGAGATTGCTCCTGAGACTGAGGTTGTTCTTGATATTGAGATTCTTAAGCCCATACCTAGTCCTATTCATCATACTCAACATGTTGGGACTAGTCGCGATGGTGCTTTTGCGAGCATTACCCTTAGTGATATCCCGCTTCCAGATAGGTCCATGTTCTATTGGGATCCTACTGTTTAGACTCCAATCGAGCAGTAGATGCATTTTAGTGATGCTTAGCTTTCTATCTTTTCTCCCACAGATGCCTCTCATGTGAGTTTTTCTGACTTGTTTCCTATGTAATCTACACACTCGACACAAATGTTAATAAATTTACAAAAAAGGTCCTTTGGACACAGGTGGAGTATTTACATGGACTTGCCTCATCTCAAAGGTTATTCACTATGCAAGTTATAGATAGTTAGAGGGTAAGTATATGTACAATAAAGATGCAAATGTATGCACGCTATGCATGACATGCACATGATGTGTTTTCTATGTGTACAGAGCTACTTGAGCAGTCTAGAGCGTGAGATTGAGATGATTCACCGATAGCTTGTAGGTTCGGGCATTGATCCTTATAGTGTTAGGACTTCCTCTGTTAGACCTTTGAGTATCTTTCACCATGATGACTGTACCAGAGGATGAAGCCCATGGTCAGATTCTAGAGCTCAGGATGACTGATTTAGGCTATCGAATTTTTCTATCATACTATTGTGTTAACCAACTCCACAAGTTGGATGCACTTCCTTCTGGATTTACAATTCCTGTAGACTTGTTGAAGTTAGTTTCAACCATGATGAATGATAAAATTCATCCTTTTATCATGAGATAACATGCAATTAATGAATCTCACTATTTTTTATTTTCATGACTGTCACTTATTTGCCATTTGCAAAGGTCAGAAGCATTGTTAACCATCTTATGCTGAGAGTGTATCTTTTACCAAGTGAAGAGCTTACTTCCACACCTAATTTTAGGGAGAATTTGCTAAACAAAACTTGTGGAAATTAAGTATAAAAATATTTAATTTGGAATATTAAAATAATCTTTGAATTATTTTTATGTTTTTCTTCCTTGTTCAAGTATTCTCCTGCCTTTCTCATATTACTCAGCATGGATACCGTTGGAAAGGTCCTTTGGATACTCATACTCTTACAGAGTGATACGATCCTCAAAAGGGTAAATTTATGAAGTCTACACATCAATAAAGTCAAGTACAAATTTTGGACAAATTTTTGGGTTATTTTATATTTTGGAGTCAATAAGGAAGATTCAAGAAGATTCTACAAGATGTGTGAAGATTCAAGGATATTCTAAGTCAAAGTAAAAAATTCAAGGTCAACGGTCAACATCCAATTTGACATGTGACATGGCATGCTTCAAAGCTTAGTTGTCATTAGTTGGTTGTTTAGTTGTCATGAGTTGTCAATTTGACATTTCAATGCTTAGTTTTCATGAGTTGTCAATTTGACTTTTCAAAGTTTAGTTGTCATATTTTTTAAGGGATCCTATTTTGTAAAGGATTTTCCTTTATAGGAGTCTTTAGGAATAAGTAAAAAAACCTATTCCTTCAAGGATTAGGATGTTTACATGCCTATATAAAGGCCATATCAATGTAGTACAAATTAGAATGAGTTTTATCAATTAAATTTCAATTCTTCTGAGGTTAAAGTCCTTCTCTTTTATTCTTAAAAGAACTTTTGTGAATTTATCAAGTGAAGGCTTGGTATATTCAAACCTAGTTTAATTTAGACTTAAAATTGACTTTGTTAATCTTAGGTTTACATTAAACAATCTTTAATTCTTTATAATTAAGGTTCTTAAGTACATGTTATTTAAGGGTCTTATTGGGGATTAGAATTTTTTTTTGCTTGATTTATGAACGATCCTTGGCAAGGTTATTAACATTGAATATGGGTTTGGTACAAGTTAACCATGTAAAGAGAGCAAGTTTTTTTTAACGTGGGTACTCTTTTAGTATTCCTTCGCCTTTCTTGTATTAGTCAGCGTGGATATCGCCAGAGGTTCATGTTGATACTGTTTCACATTTTTGGGCATTGGAGTACATTATGCTTGTTCTTATTCTGATTCTCCTCTTAATGTTTCCCTACCTTTCTCATATTACTTAGCATGGATACCGTTGAGGGATTTGTACTCGTACTCATTTCTGAGCATTAGAGTAGATTATATGCACATTTATTATTCAATAGACTAAATTGACACTTTGAAATTCAACTAATTTATACTGAAAGTCCATAGATTTTTTCTTTGCATATTCTTCCCCTCATTTGGGAGTAAAGTAAGCATTAGATTTATTAGACTTTTAGAAACTCTCAGCATAGAACTGTCAATAAGGCATCTAAATTCTGTGAGGATAATAAAAGAAAGCCACTAAAATGAAAGGTCCTGAGATAAGTTTTCGCACATGATATCATGAAGTGAATGAATTTACTTTCAATTTTATAAATTTTCTTTGTAGTTTACTACAAAATCAAAATAGATAGAGTTATACTACTTCCCTTTGCCATTTGTCAAGCTATTTGTAACACAAAGTGATATTTTGATGAGTGATTGACATTTGCTATCCTAGTCATTCTTATTGATGTATCGATTCCTTTCCTCTTCTTCATTCTCTTTTATTTTCCCTGCATAAAATACCATAAGTTAGTATGGTTTATTTGTAAGTAAAGAAATTTTGTCAAAATGCAACGTTATTCTTTTGCATTCTTCTTTTTTTAATTGTGGTAATAATGTCTCAGATCACAGGGTCATGATATTCTGCCATTGAGGTTTTGGCTTTAGGCTAAATTTGTCTTTCTGCTATTCTATTGATGCTTTGGTAAAGGGTCTCATTCCTCTTCCCAATGTTTCCTGCAAAAGAAAAGATTTGGGAGTTAGAGGTTTTTATTTCACCACCAAAGAAGTCTTTAAAGTGAATTTGTCTCAAGTTTTGAGTGCATTCTTCCCTTTTTAGGGCCGAGCGCATGTATCACTGACATTTTGGACCTTCTCGTTACCATATTCCACACCCTACAATGGTCTAACTATTATGGAAAGATATTCCAAATGATGCTCCCGATGAGACTATGGAGATGGATACTGAGTTTGAGGAGCTTAAAAGTCTTATCTAGCCTCTTGAGGTTACCAGGATGATGCTTCTTGGTAATGTTACTCCTTTTATTTTCATTCCTTTAGATGTTTTACCTATGAATACTCTAACTACTTTCCTGCACTTTTACAACACTAATTTTGAATGTTAGTAGCAAAGTGTCTGGACAATCTTGACTAGGCTCAAAGGCTTTATTATGCAAAGAAAGTATTTCACAATAAATGTATGCAAGGTATGCATGTTATGTATAATATACATGGTCCTAATAGGTCTTCTGTTTAGAGTAAAGCTATGTTAGCAGCTTGGAGTGTGAGAATGAGGTGCCTCATCAACCACTTGTAGGTTTAAGCATTTGATGCTTCATTGTTGGTACTTCTAATGTTTAAGCTTCTGATATAGTCTATTAGACAAATAACCAGGCCAATGAGTGGGGTCCATGGCTTTATACTGGTGCTTATGATTGACTGATGCATTGATGAACTTTTCTTTTTGTTACTGCTTTTGTTATATGATAACTGATGTATCTGTATGCTTCCAGTTTACTCCTTTTTGTCTTGAGATCTTTCACTAACTTCAAAGTTCTAGTGTTGTATTTGCCATTTTTCCCCCAAGCTGCCCCAGAGTTACATTTTGCTCCTAACTTCATTTTGAATTTATCCTAGCAATCACTTTCTTTATGTACAAAAGAGACTCGATTTGGCCATTATTGTTGTTGGCCCTTTGTCTTACTAACCGTATTAGCTACAATCTCATGTATTGAAGCTACATAGGAGTGGGAAAACTGATTGAAGCAAGTTTTGGATGATGAAATCAACTGGACTTGCACTTTGAAGAATTATTGAGCAGAATATGAGGCTTGATGCTGATGCAATAATTGATGATAGTTACAATGTATAGATTGAAAAGTAAGTTACTAAGCCACTTGAATTCTCAAGAATGCTAGGCTTACAAGGAAAATTACAAAAGAGGTGGAAAAAAGAAAACGTAACTAAAATAGTGATCTCATAGCTTTGATTTAGCTTTCATCATGTATTGTTTTTCCATTCAGATACTTATGCGTTATGATAAAGACCAATATACGATGTTTGAACAAAAATTTAAAATTCAATTTTAATAATTCATTAGGGCAAAAATGAGAACATTCATTACATCAAATGATATAACTCATGTTATCAGTCAGTCATGAATTTTCCTCTCTAATTTTTACTTTACTATTCTTTTTTCTCTTTTTTTTTTCTTTTTTTATTCTCTCTTTGTTCTTTCCTTTTTTTCTCACATTTCCTATCTTCAGAAGTTACATAATGTGATATATGTATGTTCTTTGAATTTGCATTTGTGCCCATGCTGAATGAATCTAATTGAATTGAATTTATGTTAAAAATATTGATATAAATTATAATGCATATAACTATCAGGATTACATAAGTAAGCATGATCAAAATTTATAGCATCGATCACTAAAACAAAATGGAAACTAAAATTTTATTTTCTTTTCTAGATGCTAGGAATGCTGAGTCTCATAGTGGTTTTCCTTGAGGTGGTTGACATAACAATTATTCTTGCATCTATTTGTCAATTATCTTTATGACTTCATCTTCCTATACCTCAAATGTGCATTTTTATTTTTTGTTTAGTAGCTTCTCATCATCAAACTTATCCTCCCATCCTGTAGGCATAATCAACTCAAAGGGTATGTTAAAAGAAGGTGGTTTAGTATAAAACACCTTGTAGTCGAACTTTCCTGAAGGCTGACCCAATAAGTCTTCTGCACTTTTTGGTGGCTGCTCAAGAATTTTAGGTTCTTTCTCTTCTTTCATAGGCTTATCATCAAACTCATCGACCCATCCTATAGGTAAAATTTATTTAATGGGTATATCAGCTGAAGTGGGCTTAGAGTAAAACACTCTATAATCAAAATAGCTCGAAGGTTGTCCCAATATATCTTCATCTCCTCTTAGCTGCTGCTCAGGAATTTTAGGCTCTTTTTTTACCGGCTTAACATCAAACTCATCTCCCTAACCTGAGGGCTTAATTGATTCAATAGGGATATCAGCAGAGGGTGGTTTCGAGTAGAATACTCTGTAATCAAACTTGCCTGAGGGTTGGCCCAATAAATCTTCCACTCCTCTCCATGGCTATCCAAAAGGTTCTCCATTGGGTATAGGGTTAAAGTCCTCAAAGGAGCTTAGTACTTCTTCTTCGCTAACTCTTGAGTTGATCATCATAGTGGCTAGTAGTGGAACATTTTGGTAGTTTAGGAAAGGGTTGTTTCTGGTGTTTGGGTTAGAGTTGGACTTTTCAAGGTCGATGATTTTTTCAGAGTCTATCAGGTTTTGGATATCATGTTTTATACGGATACAATTGTCTGTGGGATGGCCAACAGCTTGGTGGAATTTATAGTAATTGTTAGGGTCAAAACCAAGGACATTTGGGTTTAGTGGCTTAGAAGAGGTTAAGGGTCAGAGTTGGCCTTTTTGGATTAGTCTCTCTAGGACTTTAGAGAGTTGTTAAGTGAAGTTGGAGAACCTTCAGGGTTGCTGAACTACACGCACCTTCATAGCTTGGTTAGTACTTCCTTGTTGTGTGCCCCTAATTGAGTAATTTTGGGTTATTGAGCCTCTAGAATTCTTATTTTTCTCATTCTCTATCTCTTCAGCTTGTAGACCATCATCATATAAATCTATAAAGGTATTTGGGTTCATCATTTGTAGTCTTTTGACCAAATTAGGTGATACATTATAAACAATCATCCTAGCTTTTTTAGCCAGTTTATTTTTCATCAGTCCTGCTTTATTCATGAATCTGGTAAGGAAATCAAAAAAGGTTTCATTGGGTTTTTTCTTAGTCAACTCCAAATCCCTAATAGATGCTTCCAATCAAGTGTTATAATCATATTGTTTCAAGAATGCAGTACATAGTTCTTTCTAGTTAGCCCTAATAGACTTTTCTAATCCATGGTACCAATTTATAGCCATTCCCTCAAGTGATAGTACAAATAGCCTAGCAACTACTGACAATGGTGCTTTAGTAGTGCTCATGGTTGTGGTGTATTGACTCAAATTAATCCTTGGATCTCCTCTCCCATCAAACTTCTGCAGTTGAGGCATTTTGAAATTTTCAGGTACCTTATCTCCCTCCATTTGTAGCATGTCATCAAAGTTAAAAGAATATCCCATTCCTTGTCCTTTAATAAGCTCTTCTATCTTGGACATTTCATGAGTTAGTGCTTGCATCTACTTGGACTCATGATCATGGACCAATTCAAGTGACTCTCTCTTCACTTTTTCTACCATATAGTTTTTAATGTCTTCCAGTCTCACATCAGTAGCAGGCACATTTCTAGCAGCAGGTTGCCCCCCAGCATTATTAGTAGCAGGTGGAGGAGCTACAACAATAGGTGGCTGTTCAACAGTAGTAGTAGGTGGTTGTTCAATAATAGGTTGCACTAGTCCGACCAAAGCCTTTCTCAGTTCATCTTGCATCATAGCTCTCATGTCATCCATTAAAGCTCCCTTAATGTCCTTTAAGGTTCATATCTCTAGTTATTGTTCCATTTCAGTCTGTTTAGTGTTAGTTGGTTCAACTTCTAGGTATAGTGGATTGATTGGACTCTTATCTAGTTCTTGAAGGATCTCTTGAGCTATTAACTTAGGGCTTAGATCTGTTTGGATTAATCTTCCACCTTTTTGCCTCTAAACACAAGAAGACCCATATGAATCTATGATGGTTGCAAAACAAGGTATTAGTATGATGCATGGACTGTATTTATGCATGTATGCATGATGCACGTGCTATGAAACAAGTAGCAAGCAAGCACTTAACAAGTATCAAGAAGCAATTAATAGGCCATCATGCAGGTAAACCTTCCAACCTTATTTCTCCCACACACGTATTCAATGGCAAGTCTCTTTTCCTAGGATTTTTTGTCTTGGCCTTCATATCAACATGGGATATTAAGAGCCAACGTGCATGCCAAATCTCTCTTAAAAGATAAAAGCACAAAAGTAGCATTTCTAAATATAAAGGTCTAGCCTAATCCTTATTAGCCTGAATGAGCTTCAAAGTTATAGGCCTCGGCTTTTATAAATAGAAATATCTCATGGAAATTTCAAACAAACAAGCACTTTGGGTAAAAATCCTAGGGGAAGTAACTAGGCCATTATATGTGGTTAGGGTCAGGTGAAAAGTTAAGGTTCCTTTATCAAGATGCTCTCCATTATGGACTTTAAGTTATAGGCCAAGGTCAGAGGGGCCCAACATCCTTTACCAACTCGAGAGAAGATTACCCCCCCTTATGGACTTGGGTTACAAACTCTGATAAGATGAGCCTAGTAATCTCTCTTGGACCGAGTTAAGGCTAAAAGTGATGGTTAGCCAATTTACAATTCCATGAAGCTAGTGGAATCATGGAATCATAAACCAATGCCATCAGTTTAATAGGGACATGCAGAATGAATGCAAGAATGAAATAATAATCGATAAAATAATTCTAAAGAACACGAGTAGAATCAGTATCTCTTATCCTTAGTGGAGTCACCACTGTAGACGATAGAGTTTAGTGCACGCCTAAGATTTTAGCAACTGCGACACTGTTTAGGCTCAAGGTCTAAGGGAACACACTACTATGTCACAAATTCATAGCATGGAGAAGAGGAGTCACCACCCAAGGTAATAGCTGGGACAATTTGATTGGTGGTACTCGATTCTCTAAAAGAAAGTTAGCACCACAACCAAGAGATTTTAGGAACAGAATACTAACTCCTCTTAGTCTCATGTTCATTTAGAATAATTTTATAAATGATTATTTCATCCTCTAATTAAATGAAATTTTATTTAAACCTTATTTGACATCCATCTAACCCTAGGCATCTAGTCAATAAAAATACACATAAAAAATGCACTCAAGATCGTGTTGTCCCTAAGTTTAAACTATGTTAATTTTATTAAAAAGTTAGCTAGATTTATATTTTATTTACAACTGAGAAAGGGACTAAAGGTGGGCCTACATTTTTATTAATTAGTGAACCTACATCTATTTCTTTTAGTTTGTCTAAAAAATGGGCTTAAGTCTATTTAATTTTAAAAGAAATGAAATTAAGTGGGCTGAGCTAAGTCTAAACAAGTTTTAATTAACCAAGTGGGACTAAAATCTAATTAACCTAATGGGCCTAAATTGATTTTAATTGTTTAAAGCCCTAAACCATTTTTTAAGCCTATTTAAAGTGAGTTGGACCTAAGCGTGGGCTTAGGGCCCAAAATAACCCAAAAAACATAACCCAAAACAAATAAAACATAAAAAAGGATCAAATAAACATTTTAGTATTTTCTATAAACCCTAAATTAAGCTACTGCCACCATTGATTTCAATTGATTTTTACCCAATTGAACCTAATTACTAATTGATTTTAAACATAGAAAATTAAATCTTACACTATTCCTACTACTGGGGTATTACAAACTACGTATAAAAAAATAAAATCAATCAATTACGTAGACATGAATTAAAATAACTACATAGGATACCAAAATGTAAAATAAAGATAAAGCCCTAAGTTCTACTAGAAAACAACATAGGTTCTTCCATGGCATTCCATGGACCTTCTGTTCAATTTAAACACAGGTAACATCCTCCTCAATCCACATTCGAACATCAAAATTAAAAAAAAAACATAGAAATAAAAAGATTAGTAAAACTGAATCAAATAACAAAATATTAATAAAAAAGATTGTGAAATAAAAGAGAGAAGGGGAAGAGAAAATGGAGTGATGTGCAAATGCTTGTTTTAGCCCCTTAGACTAAGATTTTCACCATTGAAATTGAATTGTTGTTGATTCTGGGCTGGAACTAAAAAGAACAATGAATCACCCTCATTAAAATGAACCATATCAAGAAAACTAAGGCTTTGAAAGAACAAAAGAAATCAAAGTTTATGGTGTACATGGCGTTCTCAGTAGTGTGCAGTTAGGTTTTTTTTTACGCTATTCTCTCTGGTCTTCTCTTGCCGCTTAGGGTTTTTTTTTCTCTAGTTTTTTTTTGTCCCCTTTTTGTTCCTCCTTGCACGCACGCTGACTCTTTAAAGCAGAGTATGCCTACGTATTGACTTCCTCAATTGCAGGAACAGACTATCTCTTTAAAATAGACCGATAACAAAATTTGATTTTGAAAGCTCCTTACGTGTTTTGAACACATCAAAAAATTTTACTGATCATAATAATAATTAAATTAAATTTTTAACTAATCAAAAAACTAAAAAATAGATAAAAATTAAGAAAATAGGAGCAAAATTGAAAAAAAAATGCATTGGCATTACAACAATGCCGATCCTAATTTTTTTAACTTTTAATTACCAAAAGACCCCTAAAAAATTGACTTCCTTGTAATCAAATCCTAAAAAATATTTCAATATAGTCCCTAAAGTCTGAAAAATTGACAACCAAGTTTAATTTTTGAATAAATTTCATCATAGGGCCTTACGTCGTAGTTATGCACAATTACATCCCAAAATTAGGTGCTTACAATGACCATATGAAGATCATGCTTGCATGGTGGCCACTTAAGTATAGCTTTACATGCAATGTGATTGCATGGTTGCAAACATGGAGATGTGTCATAAGAATGCACCTTAAATTAGTGTTCAATCTCTATATGTTTGAGATAGCTTATTTTACACTTAAAGTGAAAAAGTAAGCACATGCATGAGATTACTTATCTTACACTCAAGCTTGAGTTAGAGGAGAGTCTCGACACATGCAAATTAGCCTTTTACATACATACACTAAGTTAGTGTAGTTTCTCTACACACTTCATACTTCATTTACCACTTACATTGGAGAGAAAGCACTAAGAGAGAAAATAAAAAGTTGAGTCTTCTTTTTCATCTTTCTTCTAAGTGTTATGAGTAAGAAATATAAGAGTAATGTTTCTTCATAAGTCCATTATCACCATCCTTTGTATAAAAGTCATTCAAGTGAAGGCTACATCCAAAGGAGGTAGGAAATCTTACATCATCCAAGGAAGGAGAGGAGCTCTAGCAAGCTTTCGGGTCATTAATAAGGAGGAGCTTATGGGTAGAGATTCTTTAATAGCTTAGAGTCATTTTGGTACCACTTGTGTGTTTCAAGCTAGAGGCTTCACACTTTGGTAGCTAGGAGCTTGTAGATTTGCATCAATCATTTCTTAAAGCCTATCGAGCATCCTACTGACAGTTAGACTTTATAAGTGTTACTGAACTCCAGATGTAGGTCTCTTGCCATGCTTTATGTTTTCACTATTTTATGAATCTTTGATTTATATTATCTATTAAGCATGAAAGTAATTAATTATGTAAATTCAATCTATTGTGATCTTGGTGGTTTTGGAATGCTTGCCTTTATATAAGGGTTACACACTAGGAAATTTTTTTGAAATTTATCCTAATCAATTTCATGCTCACACCACGTTTCAACTCATATTCCAATGTGTGTAATTGATTCCTTCAACCATACACTAAGCATATGACCATGTACTAAGCGCGTAGTCGTGCACACTTCAAATGGTTGCATGCTTCGTTCTAAAAATGTGCATGTGACCCTACACATACCCCTCTTTCTTGAACTTTGCACTATAAATAATGGTTTTTAACAACAACAACCCATACACTAAAAAATTTATCCTTCTGAAGACATTGGAAACCCATTTCCATATACTTTTAACTCTCATATTGTGCTTTTCTTAGGTTATTAGACCTCCTTTCCACTAGACCTAGCCTCACCTCTCTTAAAGCATGCTTTAAAGGTATATAAATTTGCATTATTCTACACATCATTTTGAACCTCTAGACAAGGAAAGGTTAATAATTCCTGGAAGCTAAAACTTTAAAACTCATACAAGCTCAGTCGAATATGAGGACCACACAATCATTTTAGCACATTTATTTTATCGTAATGCATTTTACTTTATTATCTCCAATATTTATGAAATTTATTATGCTTGCATGTTGAGACTGGCAATTTGCATGCTATATGAATAACTTATGCTTTGATTTGCTCATTTTATAACATCATTTTACATCCTCTAGTTTCAAAACATGAAATCACATAGTACATATCAATATCATGGAAAGTTCACATTCTAAACTAGGGTCATCATGTTCTCAGTCCAATGATGTCATCATGCATCCCTTATATCATCATCACACATCATTATAGCATAATAATCACTGTAAACATGCATGATTATGTACATTTTACTTACTCTTTCAGGTGATTGAGTGTTCACTTCTTATTATGTTATTTGCATTATTGAGTAAGCTACGTGTATAGTTATGCTAACCTTATAGGTTCATTATATATAAGCTAGATTTACATTTATGCAATCCATTTCCTTTTGTATGTATTTTGTTAGGAAAGTGATGTAATAATAATATTTTATGCTTTATTATCTTTCATTATCTGATGTATTATATGAATGTTACATAAACTATCATAGCCAAAACTAGAGTGTTGCGGTAGTTATAAATTCAATATCATATAATGAGAAATAGTCATAAAGTAGATGTGATCCCCCAAACCCCAAAATCTCTGTCGTGGGCAATACTCGTTGAGTGATCCCATGCCACTCTATAAAGGGTAGGGTTTAGCATGTGCCTAAGATTTTAGCAACCGTGACACTATTTAAACTCAGGGCTCCAGAGAACACACTTACCATTGTCATAAAGACATAACATGGAGATGTGGATTCGCCACCTAGGGTAATAATTGAGACAAATCATTTTGGTGGTACCCAATTCTCTAAAAGAAAGCTAGTATCATAACTAGGAGATTTTGGAAATGAAATACAAATTTTTTTCAATCTTGTGTTCATTTAAAAGTATTTTATCAATTACTATCTTATTCTCTAATTACACGCAATTTTATTTAAACCCTAATCAAACATTCATTTAACCCAAAGGCCATAAGTCATTAAATTACATATAAAAATACATACAAAAGGCAGTGTCCCTATGTCTAAACTAGATTAATTTTATTAATCAAAGTTAGCTAATTCTAGAAGTTTTATTTATAAGTGAAAAGGACTAAAGGTGGTCCTATATTTTAATTGAATTAATGAGCCTAAATCTAATTGCTTTAATTTACTAAGCGAGCTTAGTAATTTTAAGAAAAATAGAAATAAATTAGTGGGCTTAATTCTAATTAAATTTAAATTAGGTGATGTGATTCCAAATCTATTTATTTTAAAAAGAAAATGCTTGAATGGGCTGAGCTAAGTCTAAATTAATTTTAATTAAACTAAAAATGGGCCTAAGTTTAAATTAATCTAATTGGGCCTAAATTAATTTTTAAATTAATTAAACCTAAAAATCTGATTAAAAGCCTATTTATTAAATGGATTAGAACCTAATGTAGGTCTGGGCCTCAAAGAGAATAAAAACATGCAAATAAGCCCAAACAATAAATTAAAGCAAATAATGAATAAAAAACATACATTAAGTGATTTCTAACCTAATTTTAATTACATGCAACCTAAATTAATCTAAAGCCACCATTGATTTTATTAGAGTTTTATCAAATGAACCTAATTTACTAATTACTTTTAGTAGTGCAAAAAAATAAAGAGTTTCACTATTCTCACTATCGAGGCTATTACAAAATCTACCCAAAAATAACAAAAATTAAATTAAATTAAAATTATAACGCTCAAGAAAATAAATTAAACAAATTCAGAACTAAAAAAATAAATTGGATAGAAAAAAATAAAAAATACATAATAATTAAATTGGGATCCTAATTCTTGGTTTTCATTTATAGATTCTACATGGGTTTTCCTTAGTTAAATCATGTGTTCATCATCATAGAACCATGAAACACAAAGAATAAAAAAGATTAGAATAAATGAATGAAGAAAAAAATAATGAAAATTAAACCAAAAATAATAAAATGATATAAAAAAGAATTAATAATAAAAAAGAAAGGAGTAGAAGAAGGATACTATACTGATGTTATTTGAATGACTCTAAGAATGAGATTTCATCGTCTTGAGAAAATTGACTTTGTGTTTTTCTTGATTTCTGGACCTTGAAAAGAACGTACTTTTTTTAAAAGGTTTTTTTTCCACTTTCTTTTTTTTTCTCTCTGTGTTTTTCAATCAACTCTTTTTTTAGTAGCTGCTAGGGTTTTCTCCTTTTTCTCTCTTTACGCAATCCCCCATTTTTCCTTCCCAAACTTTTTTTTATATCTCATTCTAACCCTACCTAACCATATGAGCAGCTCTAATCCTCTCTCTCAAAACAAACAAGATAAGAATTTTAATTTCAAAAAATTATAGTAGGAGATGCACATTAGACAAATCAATATCAAAATTAATTTATTTATTAAAAATAAATTAAATTTGGACCAATCAAAATTAAAAAAATTGAGAAAATAATTTTTTTCCTAAAATTTTAGTGCCTCGACATTACAGAATGTCGATCGACATTGTGTAATTTTGATTGGTATTACATAATGCTGATTGGCATTATGCACATTTTTAAATAGGCCCTTACAAAATTATTATTTTTTAAATTAAACCTAAAAAATGTTGCAATTTAGTCCTTGAAATCACTATACTTAACACTAGAGGTCAAGTTTTGACTAAATTTTCATCATAGAGGCTTTCGTCACATTCATGCACCAATGCATCTTAAAATATGATGCTTATAGTTGCCCCCCTTTGTGGCTATTTGCTTGAAAAATTACGGCAAAGTAATAGAAGCACACAATTTTGAAGGAAAGAATTAGGATACTTAATTGTATCCTAATTGATGGATCAATGCTTAAATTGCTGTGTAATTTTCAAGCAAAATTTCATGTTTAGCATGCTTCACTATATTCCATCTAGAATGTCTAGTGAGATATATGCAAATGAGTTTCGCTATATTCCATGTGGGACATTTAGTGTTTCATGATTTGAGAACATGCTATAGCTCCTATGGAACATCTAACAATAGTACCACAACTACTGTGTATTTTCTGGTGAATTGCACTATATACCCTTTAGGACATCTAGTGACAATGGATTTTGTTATATTTCCTATGAGATGTTTAATGAAATATATGTAATGATTCTCGCTATATTCCCTATGGTACATTTAGAGATTTATGATTTGAGAAAAATGCTATAGTTCACGAGGAACATCTATCAATGATACCATAAGTACTGTGTAGTGTTTGGTGACTACATTATTTTTTTCTTTAGGATGGCTAGTGAGATATTTGCAAATGAATTTCACTCTATTACTTGTGGGACATTTACCATTTCATGATTTGAGAACATGTTATAGCTTATGTGGAACGTCTAATAATAATACCATAACTACTATGTAGTATTTGTTAGATTAAAAGATTTGAAAATTCATGTTATAACTACTTGGTAGCATATAACATATTGAATTTGAAATTCATGTTATGACTGTTGGACAGTGCATAACGAAATAATTTGAAATTTCTGTTATAACTACTGTGTAGTGTATAACAAAACAGATTTTAAAATCCTTGATAAAAAATTATCATGCATGTAAAATGCCAAAAAAGTAAAATTTGTAATTGCATTATGTATTTTGTAATTGATAGAGGATCCAAAATTTTAATACAGAGTAACTACAAAATTAATAATTATGTGAATTATTAATTAATGATATGAACTTGATGAGTGAATTATGAATGGACCAAATTGTAAGGAAAAAATTTGGACTTGAATGCAAGTAAGTTTTGGTGGATCAAATGGATATTTTCCGTCCTATATACTTCACTTTTGCATGTCACGTTCCATTTCTTATTCCATCTTCATTTTTTCCTTTCATTTTCCCTTTGCATTGATTTTCTTCTTTCTTGATTACTTGATCATCTATTATTCGATTTACAATCTGTTATATCCTATGGCTGCCCTGCAATATAAACCATATAGGGGAGTAGAAATTCCAACATATCTAGTTATTATGTCTCCCCATTTTCCTTAAAATAGCCTTGGACTTTGAGAAGGCTCCACCATCCTACCTTTAACTTTCCTACATCTCCACAAGTGCATAGATGTGGGTAATGAGGTAGTATTTCCTCATTTCTATTTATTTTTGTAAAAAATTATTTATAAAGTTAGTAATCAAAATTAATTTTAGAATGCAAATTAGTATGCACATTATTTAAATTAGATTAGAAATTGGTAAAAAATGCATGAAATTTTAAAATTAAACCCTGAAAACATGAAAATTTTAGCTCGGGTTTGCTATAGGTATGATTGAACATCTGAACCTCAAACAAAAGATGGGATTTTCAATCGGCATTGCCCAATTTCGATTGGCATTACATAATGTCGATCGACATTATGTAATGTCGATTAACATTCCATTTTGCCGATCAAAATATTCTTTTTTTAATTAATTTTTTATTATTGAATTTCATCTAGTGACTAATGAAATTCATAGGATGTTTTCACATAGCTCGAGAACTATTTCACGGGCTGCTAGTGAATATGGCACTGTATAGGCCTTAGGTTTTAGACAATTCATTGTTGTGCTTTTGACATTTCGGGGCCGATCTAACTACTATTCTTTATTTGCTTTGATTGAGAGGTGGATGGACACCACCCACACTTTTTACACTTGTATAGGGGAACTAATTATTTCTCTTATCAGCTTTTCTGGCATCATTGAGATTGCCTTCAGAGGAACTCTTGTTCCTTTTAGCATTAGTTATTGCATTCTTCCTGAAGACGCATGGAGTTAGTATGTGCATAACTTGATTGGGTTCATCTTGATGTGGAAGAATAAAAAAAATGTTGTCCTTTCATCTCTAGTCAAGAGATTTAGACATTTGCCCACTACTACTCCCTATCAGATTGCTTAAAAGGTGAGGTGTCTCCTTCTTATGCTACTAGGCATGACTCTTTTTTGTAAGACTAGTCACGACGTCAGCATTGCTTTACTTAGCCACTTTTATGACTTAGATCGAGTTGCTACTCTTGATTAGGGATCTGCAACATTGGCCTATCTTTATTGTATATTAGATACCATCTATAGAGGTGTTATCATGATGTGTGGCTTTTGGCACATCTTGCATGTATGTTCTTCTTCTTCTCTCTCTTTTTTTGCTTTTTTTATGATTCAATGATTTATTTTTTATTTTCCAAATTTAGAGTATAGAGATTAGGCTTATTCGAGGTTTTGATGTTATCAGCTCGGACACGAGTCTCCTTCTGATGAAAAGATGGGGTTCTTCCTGTTTGTCTAGCGTTAGAAATTTTCTTCAGACCTATCGTGACCAAATAAACTCCATTGAGTGGCACCTAGTAAGAAAAAAAATCATCAATATTTTATAATGCAAGTTAAACTTAATTAATATAATTTACAGATTAATTCCAATTGGCTAGAGGGAGCTGATGATGTCCAGAGATATGATTTTATGGTTAGAGCAGTGTATCTTGAGTCCATCAAGATATAGGGGAGTGAGTATATCGCTCATCTTATGGACCTTCACAATGTTGTATTCCTTTTGATATCCCTCATTCAACATTATATAGCTCGCACCTGACGGGTTCAAAGCTGAGAGAGGCGCTATAGGGATATGTTACCTGGACTTTTCTTGAGCGATCTCGCCATTACCAGTAGTTCATTCATGATAACCTCATGGAGCAAATTCCTACTAACCATGTTAAGGTAACTTCTTATCATTTCATTTATTCTTTTAGACCCCATAAATTACTCATTCTTTTTCATAATATGAGGAGATTAGTTCCCCTATTGCCAAGGCGATAGGGGAAGAGATAGAGACTGCTCCATATACTAAAAGATCTAAGCCCAAACCTAGTCATACACACTATACTTATCACATTGGGACTAGTCATGAGGGGGCTTTAATTAGTGCTATCTTTGACGATGTCTCTCTTTTGGATAGGTCCATGCTTTATTGGGCTTGCTATTTAGACTTCAGTTGAGCAATATATGCACTTTAGCAACACTCAACTTCCTAGCTTTTCTCCAATGGATACTTCTCATGTGAGTCTATTTGACTTATTTCTTGTATGATCTATACACTTTACACAAATGTTAATAGAAAATTTTACAATATAGGTTCACCAGAAAAAGGCAGAGTATTTACACGGACTTGCCTAATCTCAGAGGTTATTTACTATGTAGGTCACATATAGTTGGCGAGTAAGTATATACACTGAAAAATGCAAAGTGTATGCATGTTATGCATGAAATGCATATGATATGACATTTCCCATATGTGTAGAGTTTATTCCAATGGTTTGGAGTATAAGAATGAGATGCTTCACCAATAGCTTGTAGACTTGGGCATTAATCCTCATAGTGTTGGGACTTCATCTACTAGGCCTTTAAATACTTATTAGTAGGATGATCCGACTAGAGGATGGAGGCCTTGGCCCAATTCGGGAGCTTATAATGATTGATTAGGACTATTTTATTTTTAATTCTCAGTGTGCTTGTATCTGACTATTTATGTAATGTTGTTACTTTTAAGATTATGCATTGTTTTGAGTACGATTATATATCATTTGAACTGGTAACTGCTTTTAGGTAAATTTCTTCCATTAAAATCCTTCTAACAATGGGTAATGCTTTTTTAGAATCCATCACCTCATCTTATCCATATTCCTTAAGCACATAGAATCCTTAATTGTTTTCTTTCTCTTTTATTTGCCTTAATTTTTGCCTAAGTCCCCCTTTCAAGTTTTTAACTTAGCAAGCTTGCCCTAACTTTTGCCTAAGCTGCCCTTTTGGGGTTTTTAATAATGGGCTCTCTGCTAACCCTTTATCTATTAGCCTCATCAATTGCAGTCTCAACCCTTAAAGATGAAAGACAAGCACATTATAGAACATTGGATTGATTAGATGAAGGGTATCACAAACATTGAGATTACATGGGTCTGCCCTTGATGGAGATTGAAGTTCATGACTCTTGACTTATATGATCATTGTGTTCCCATCCTGGGGTTGTGCTTTTCAACTTTCATTTCCCCTTTATGCCTTTGTCATCAATATGGCTACCTGCATTTCATTATTACTATTCCAACTAATTTCGAAGGCTTCCCTCTTAGGCTAGAATTTTTTGGATTAGGTTAGGGACTTGTGGCCTCATAGAACCCTTGAGCACAACATGTCCTTGAATGCTGATAAAGCTGCTGATGATAACCATAAGACTTGGGTTGTGATACAAGCTATAAAGCCACCCAGATTTTCTAGATACTTTACATGATGAATCTTATAAGAAGAAGAAACATAGGCACCACTAAAGTAAAATGGTCTTATAGCGCTGATTTTAAGCCTTTATGTTCTATTTTCCTTTCCAGTACTTATGCATTATAAATAAGATAAAACATGCAATGTCATAAAAAAAATTCAATTTCCATAAGATTCATTAATTAGGGCTAAAATGAGTACATTTACTACAAAACATGACATAACTCTTGTTATCAGCTAGTCCTTTTGGATTTTCTAACTGAATAATTTTCATTCACATTTTATTTCCCTAACTTTTCCCTGACTAGCCCTTTATGGGTTTTCTAATTAGTGGGACCTTTTTCTTTTATTTATTCTATAATTTTTGCCTGCCAGCCCTTTACAGGCTTTCTGAGTAGTGGGAATATCATAATTTTTGCCTGACTGGCCTTTTTAGGTTATCTAGTCAGTTGACTTTATTTTCTCTATATTACTTTTATTTATTTTTATAGGTAGTATTTCTTAAGGCGATTTGGATTAACAGGCTCTATGAACTCATTCCCTTCAAGATCATATATCTTAGCAGCTCCCTTTGGCAGAACTAATTAACTAAGTATGGTCCTTCCCAATTCGGTCTGAATTTTCCTCTCGAATTGAATGCCATTGCTCTAGACTATTTTAACACCATGCCCCTAGCTCTTATTTTCCCTGACCTTACTTTCTTATTGAATTACCTTGCTAATGTCCTTTGATATATTTAAGAATGAAATAAAGCATCCATCCTCTTCTCATCTAGAGAAACCATATGATCATATATCTTTTATGCCTATTCACTCTCAGGTGTTTTGGCCTCCATAACCACTCTTACAGACTTGATCTCAATTTCTGTAGGCAAAACTACTTTATAGCCATACACAAAGGAGAACAGAGTTTGGCCTAGGGTAATTCTAACTATAGTTCTGTATCCCCACAAGGCAAAGGAAAGGTACTTAGACCAGTCTTTGTAAGTTTTGACCATCATAGAGAGGATTTTATTAATATTCTTATTCGCTGCTTCTATTGCTCCATTAGCCTGAGGTCAAATGGTGAAGACTTATGATGCTCAATACTATATTTATGCAACAACTCTATCATCTTTGCTTGAAACTGAACCCCATTGTTTGTCATAATATGATGTGGAACCCCAAATCTACAAATAAGATTTTTCTCAATAAACTGAGCCACTTGCTTTGCTTTTAAAGTATTAAAAGATTTAGCATCTACCCACCTAGAGAAGTAATCAATTACCATAACTATATACTTATATCCATTTGATGTTGTTGGCCTTATTTTTCCTATGATATCAATCCCCCACACTGTAAAAGTCCAAGGAGATGATACACTATCCAGCACAATTGGAGGAAGGTGGTTGAGATTCCCATAGATCTGACATTGATGGCATTACCTTAATGTCTTAATGCAATCTCTTTCCATGCTCATATAGTAGTACCCTTATCTAATTATCTTCTTTACTAGGATTATTCCATTCATGTGAGAACTGCAAGCTCCCACTTGAATCTCCTTCATCACCTCTTCCACTTCATCTTTCTTGAGACATTTGAGCTATCCCATTCAACATTCTCTTATACAACACCCCATTGTGACTTGTAAAATTACATGGAAGAACACATAGGGCATATCTTTTTTTAAGTGGCTTCATTTGAATATTTTCCTTCCTCAATAAACCTTTGAACATCATAAAACCATAGCTTCTCTTCGGCCCCTACTTGAATTCCCATAATCTGCTCATCCTTATAACTTAGAGCTCTTGATTTCATGATCACTAACAACTTCATATTCAATCCAATTACACTATCCCAGATTGAAGAGAGTGTTATTAAATCATCTACCATGTGATTATCATCTCTTGATAGATGGACAAAAAGACATTTGGTGAAGTTCTTTATTAAAGTTCTTAAATAGCAGACGTAGGGTTTTAACTTTTCCTCCTTCTTCATTAGCTTGACTAATAACCAACATTAAATCCCCATGTACAAATAATTCCTTTGCTCCAATAGCCACTGCTACTTCTAATCCATGAATGCATGCCTCACACTTAGCTATATTATTAATACTTTGAAATCTAGTTTCTTGGCCATTAGTATGGTTTCTCCTTTTGTTGTAACAAGGATCACTCATAATCTAGCTCCTTTATTGTTTACAGCCCCATTAAAATAAAGCTTCCATTCCTTATGCTCTACAATTACTAGATTCTCCTCTAGAAATTCGAGGTTCCACGGTTCCTCACCTTCTACTACATTTCGTGCTAGGAATTTCACTACTGCCCTTCCTTTGATAACCTTTATGGTAATGTAATCTATATTAAATTCAATTAGGAGTATGAGCCATCGAGATATCCTTCTAGTCAAAGCAGGTGTCTGTAGTAAGTATCTTAAGGGATCTACCTTTGAAATAGCCTAAACCCTAAGTAATGCCTTAATTTTCTTATTTCCTAGATCATTATTAAACACTTCTTTTCCACCAATTATACTTTTATTCATATGGCAAGAACTTTTTACTGAGGTAATACATTGCATGCTCTATCCCATCCAGTCCTTTTTGAGCTAACATTGCCCCCATTGTCTTTTCCTTTAGAGCCAAATACAAGATCAATGGTTTACCTTGCCAATAAACCCTCTCACTTCTTTCTCTATCTTTGGTGTTGGCATTTTTTTGAATACCTTTCACTTTATTTGGATATACTTTGATTCCTCTGCTACTAACTATATGCGCTAACAACTTCATTGAAGTAACTTTAAAAATGCATTTCTTTGGGTTGAGTCTCATATTATACCTATCAATGCATGCTAAAAACTTGTCTAGTGCTTCAAAGTGTCCCTCTCTTATTTTTGACTTGACCATCATGTCATATATATAGACCTTAACTTCCTTATGCATCATGTCATGGAAAAGAGCAGTAGTTGCCCTTTGGTATACTGCACCTGCATTTTTCACCTAAAAGGAATAACCTTATAACAATAGGTCCCTCATTCCATAATGAAAGCTGTCTTGATATTATCCGTAACTACCATCATTATTTAATTATACCTAGAGAACCCATCCATGAAAGAATACATTGCACTTCACGCTGCACTATCCACTATAACATCAATATGGGGTAAAGGAAAGTCATTTTTTGGACATGCTTCATTTAAATCTCTGAAATCGACACACATATGCACCTTAACATCTTTTTTATGTACCAAGACTATATTTGCTAGCCATTAAGGGTAATCTACTACTTTCAAGAAGTTAGCCTAAATTTGTTCAGCAATCTCCTCTCTTATTTTCTTAGTCCACTATAGTCTTAGCCTATGCAATTTCTGTTTAACTGGTTTTATTTTTGGATGAGTTTGAATATGATGCTCTACAATTTCCCTATCTAAACTTGGCATATCTTCATAAGTCCAAGAAAATACTACATTGCTTTTTGTTAATGTTCTCTCAAAATTTTCACTCTCTTCAAGAGTTACATAATGTGATATAGAAATATTCTTTGGATCATCATTTTTCCCATGTTAAATGAGTCAAATTGATTTGAATTAATGTCAAACATGCATGAACAATCCAAATTATAATGCAGAGAACTATCAGGATGCACATCACACAAGTAAGCAAAACTAGCGTTCATATCATTGACCATGGGAAAAACACAGTTTTTGTCCTCATAAAGATTAGATGTTATTACATCCATTTCCTCATAAAAAAACATCACTAAAGTTATTACTAATGATAGTAGCTAAATCCTGGGGTGGCTCTTTTTCAGGTGGCAGACATAGCAGCTATTCGATAGCAATATCACCCATCTTCTTAGCTACTTGCTTTATCACTTCCTCTTTGTTATCCTCTACTAAGTTCTCCACAATCTGTTCCTTAAAGATTTTAAACCTAGGAATGTCTTTTCCAGCAACATTGATAGATTCCCTAGCACCCATATAGTACTTACCTTCCCTTAGATTGATAAAATCCTCACTCATTGGCCTGATTCTCCCTAAGGGCTTATTGATCTTAGCCTCTCCCTTCTTCCTTCCTTTTTTGCTATCAAGTTCTATCTTAGCGCACCCTAACCCTTTGGTATCACTTTGACTCTTAAACTCTAGTAGCCTAGGGCTTCCCTACTCATTCTTTCCCAGTCCTTGTATAGGTTAATAATTCATGCTCTCCATCATCTTTGTAGCCCTTGTGCCCATTTCAGTTTTGCTAAATATCCCATCAACTTGGAAACTAGGAGGAATGCACACTTGATTCTATTTCTCCAGTATAACAACCATAACTACATCAGCTCTTACTTCTATATTCACTACATCTCCTTTATGAGGGAATTTTATCTTCTAGTGCATATTGAGGGTACTCTTCCTAGAGCATAGAACCATGGCCTTCCCAGCAATAAGGCATAGGTGATAGGGATATCTAGTATAGTGGTGACAACGGTGGATTCCACATGTCCTATTTTAACTAGAGCTTGGAATGTCCCCTCTATATTCCTAGTGCTATCATTATAGGCTCTGATTTTTAGGTTTGAACTTATTAAGTCATTGGCTTTCAAACCCAAATTAGGAAGGATCTTCAATGGACACACATTAATAGCAAAACCATCATCAACCATTGCAAAGTTGGTTCACTTACCCTTTACTTCAGTTGGGATAAATAATACTTTATTATGATTTCTTCCTTCCAAAGGCAAACCATCATTTATGAATATTATCAGCCTATGTTTCTTTTTTGTAACATTTGCTACCATAACCTCAAGTGTAGTTGTTGTTTCAATGTTCATGTTTGACAGAGCTTTGACAAGAGCTCTTTTATGACTGCTTGAATGCATTAGTAGCTCCTAAATGCTGACATTTGCCTTAGCCTTCTTTAGCTATTCCAAAATCAGGTCTTCTTTTTCTCCTCCTTCTATTTCTGCATCCTCTACTTCTTCTCTTTTTATGACTCTCTTGATTTTCTTTTATACTACCTTGTAATTCCTACCACTCCTAGTGACATGATTTATATTAGGGTTATTGCTCCATACGTCAAGACCAATAGGACTTTCCTCGTCAGAGTCGTACCAGATGTCTACAACCCTAATAATCTAGCCCCTTTTTCCACTTTTCCACACTTCCACTATGCATGTTTCTTTTCCCTCATGTTAAACTTTTTTAGTTACTTACTCAATAACTCCTCAATCTATTGTTCAGGAGTTAAGGACCCTTTACTCTCCTCTTTGAACTCATTACCCCATCCTATATGCACAATCTCCTTAAGGGGTATGTGGTTTGGAAAAGGTTAAGGGTCGGAGTAGGCTTTTCTAGATTAATTGGTCTAGGACTTTTAATCCTGGTTGATTAAAGTTAAAGAATCTTCTGGGCGGCTGAACTGTGTGCACCCCTACAGCTCAGCTAGTGCTTGCTTATTGTGTGCCCCAGTTGAGTATTTTGAGTTTCAATGCCTCTAGTGCTTTTCTTCTTTTCATTCTCAATCTCTTCAGCTTGTAGACCATTATCATATAGGTTTATAAATGTTTTGGGGTTCATTATCTACAATCTCTCAACTAGATTACGTGATATATTATGGATTATCATCTTAACCTAATCTTTCTCATCCAACTTATTCTTTATCAGTCCTGCTTCGTTCATAAACCTAGTAAGAAAGTTAGAGAAGGATGCATTCAATTTCTACTTTGTCAATTTTAAATCTCTAATGGACACTTCCAATATAGTGTTATAATCATATTGTTTCAAAAAGGTAGTACATAATTCTTTCCAACCAGCCCTGATAGATTTTTCTAGCCCATGATACCATTTTACAGCCATCCCCTCTAAAGACAATACAAACATCCTAGTGATTACTGATAATGGGGCATTAGTAGCACTCGGAGTGGTTGTGTACTGATTGAGTTGAATCCTTGGGTCTCTTCTTCCATCAAATTTATACAAATGCATCATTTTGAACTTATCAAGTAGCCTATTATCTTCCATTTGCCACATGTCATCAAAGTCAAATGAATATCCCATGCCTTGTCCCTTATTAAGCTCCTCCATCTTAGACATCTTATGGGTTAGTGCTCGCATCTGCTTGGACTCATGGTCTTGCACTAGTTTGAGTGACTCTTTCTTTGCTTTTCTTTGCTTTCTCTACCATGTAGTTCTCAATATCCTCTAGCTTCACATCAATAATAGGCAAATTTCTAACAATAGGTTACCCCTAGGTAACCGATAATTGGTAGCAGGTGGAGCATTTGCAGTAAGTGGGATAGTTACAGCAACGGGTGGTTACTCAATTATAGGTGGTCGTATGGTAGCAGTACCAGGTTGCATTAATCCAAATAATGCTTTTCTAAGTTCATCTTGAATCATAGCCCTCATGTCATCCATCAAAGCTCCATTGATATCTTATAAGGTCTAGTTCACTACTTGTTATTGTTCTATCTCTTCAGGTTCAAGTGTAGTTAGTTAAGCTTATAAGTAAAGCAAATTGATAGGACTTTTCTCCAGTCTATGTAGGATCTCTTCCACTATGGCTTTAGGACTTAAATTTATCCTTTTTAGTCTGCCACCTTTCCATCCATAAGTGAATCTATAATGGCTACAAAATAAAGTGTTAGTGCGATGGATGAAATGCATGTATGTAGGATGCACATATTGTATAATAAGTTAAGAAAAAAAAGCATCAATCAAGTGTACAATATGCATCCTTCTAATCTTATTCCTCCCACACACATGTTCAAAGATGAGTCTCTTTTCCTAGGATTTTTTGTCTTGGCCCTAATATCAACAGAGCATATTAAGAACCAATGCACATGCCAAATCTCCTTTAAAGCATTAAAAGCATGGAAACATAATTTCTAGGTATAAAGGTCTAGACCAATCTTTATTAGCCCATATGGGCTCTTTAAAGTATGGGCTTGGGCTTTCGAAATACCTTATGCAACATATGCAAGCAATTTAGGTAAATCCAAGGGAAGTAACTAAGCCATTATATGTGGTTAGGGTTTGGTGAAAAAGTTAAGGTTCCCTTAGCAAGTGCTCTCCTTTAAAACTTAAGTTACAAGCCAAGGTTAGAGGGGTCAAACATCCTTCACAAACTCGAGAGAAGATTATCCCCTTTTAGGACTTAGGTTACCAACTCTAGTCATATGAGCCTGGTAATCTCTCTTGAACTGAGTTAAGGCTAAGAGTGATGGTTAGCCACTTTATAACACCGTGAAGCTAGTGGAATCATGGTATCATAAATTAACGCCATCGGTTAATAGGGACATACAGAATGAATGCAAGAATAAAATAATAATTAATAAAATAATTCTAAAGAGCATAAGTAGAATTAGTATCTCTTATCCCTAATGGAGTAGCCATTGTAAATGGTAGGGTTTAGCATGCGTCCAAGATTTTAGCACCATGACACTATTTGAGCTCAGGGCTTTAGAGAACACACTAACCATTATCGCAAAGACATGGCATAGAGATGAGGAGTCACCACCTAAGGTAATAACTAGGACAAATCATTTTGGTGGTGCTCGATTCTTTAAAAGAAAGCTAGCACCACAACCAGGAGATTCTGGAAAGGGAATACTAACTTTTTTCACTCTTATGTTCATTTAGAAGTACTTTATAAATTATTATCTTATTCTCTACTTGCATGCAATTTTATTTAAATCCTAATTAAACATCCATTTAACCCAAAGGCAACAAGTCATAAAATTACATGTAAAAATGCATACAAAAGGCATTATCCCTATGTCTAAACTAGATTAATTTTATTAATTAAAGTAAGCTAATTCTACAATTTTTATTTACAAGTGAAATGGACTAAAGATGGTCCTACATTTCATTTGAATTAATGAACCTAAATATAATTATTTTAATTAACTAAATGGGCTTATTAATTTTAAGAAAAATAGAAATAAATTATTGTGTTTAATTCTACTTAATTTTAAATTAGGTGATGTGATCCTAAATCTATTTATTTTAAAAAGAAAATGCTTTAATGGCCAAGCTAAGTCTAAATTAATTTCAATTAAACTAAAAATGGGCCTAAATCTAAATTAATCTAATTGGGCCTAAATTAATCAAACCTAAAAATCCAATTAAAAACCTATTTATTAAATGGGTTAGAAACTAACATGGGCCTGGGGCTCAAAGAGAATAAAAACATATAAACAAGCCCAAACAATAAATTAAAGCAAATAATGAATAAAAAACATACATTCAATGATTTTTAACCTAATTTTAATTACATACAACCTAAATTAATCTAAAGCCATCATTGATTTTATTAAGTGTTTATCAAATAAACCTAATTTACTAATTTATTTTAGTAGTGTAGAAAACTAAAAGGTTTCACTATTCCCACTATCAGGGCTATTACAAAATCTACCCAAAAATTTTAAAAAAATTAAAATTAAAATTACAAGTCTCAAGAAAATAAATTAAACAAATTCAGAACTAAAAAAATAAATTAGATAGAACAAAATAAAAAAATATATATAAGAATTAAATTGGGATCCTGATTCTTGGTTTTCATTTATGGATTCTCCATGGGTTTTCCTTGGTTCAATCATGTGTTCATCATCATAGAAACATGAAACACATAGAATAAAAAATATTAAAATAAATGAATAAAGAAAACAAAATAATGAAAATTAAACCAAAAACACAAAAAATAATAAATAATAAAATAATATAAAATATAATTAATAATAAAAAAAAGGAGTATAAGAAGGATGCTATGCAAATGCTGTGTGAATGCCCCTCAGAATGAGATTTTACCATCTTGAGAAAATTGACTCTATGTTTTTCTTGATTTTTGGACCTTCAAAAGAACATATTTTTTTAAAAGGTTTTTTTCACTTTCTTTTTTTTCTTTAAGTTTTTTTTTCTCCTTTTTCTCTCTTTATGCAATCCCCCATTTTTCCTTCCCAAACTTTTCTTTTTATATCATGTTCTAACCCTAGCTAACTATAAAGGTAGCTTTGATCCTCTCTCTTAAAATAAACATGATAGGAATTTTAATTTCAAGAAATTATACATGTAAGAGATGCGTACTGGACATATTAATATCAAAATTAATTTATTTACTGAAATAAATTAAATTTGGACTAATCATAACTAAAAAATTGAGAAAATAACTTCTTTTCCTTAAATTTTAGCGCCTCGGCATTATAGAATGTATAGATTTCATTATATTCCCTATGAGACATTTAACAAAATATATGAAATGATTCTTGCTATATTTCGTATGGGATATTTAGCGATTTATGATTTGAGAAATGTAATGTAGTTCACGAGGAATGTCTAGCAATGATACTATAACTACTGTGTAGTGTTTGGTGACTGCATTACTGGGAAGTGCCTTGTCCTCTAATAAGCTCCTCCATCTTGAACATCTTTCGGGTCAATGCTTGCATCTACTTGGACTTATGGTCTTGCATCAATTTAAGTGACTCTTTATTTGCTTTCTCTAGAATGTAGTTCTCAATATCCTCCAACTTCACATTAACGACAGGTGGATTTCTAACAATAGGTTGCCCCCTAGCATTATTGGCAACATGTGGAGCATCTACAATAAATAGGATAGCTACAACATCAGGTGGTTGCTCAATTACAGGTGGTGGTATGACAACAACAACAGGTTGTATCAGTCTGGATAATGCTTGTCTCAGTTCATCTTGCATCATAGCCCTCATGTCATCCGTCATAGCTCCCTTGATATCTTCTAATGTCCAATTCCCTCCTTGTTGTTGTTCCATCTCTATAGGTTTAGGTGTAGTTGGTTAAAGTTCTAAGTAAAGCATATTGATAGGACTCTTCTCCAGTCTCTGCAGGATCTCTTTTGTTATGGCTTTAAGACTTAAATTTGTCCTTCTTAGTCTACCACCATTCATCCCCAAATATGAAAAGACCTAAGTGAATATATGATGGCTATAAAAGAAAGTGTTATTATGATGGTTGAAATGCATGTATGCATCATGCACATGCTATGAAACAAGTAGCAAATAACAAGTATCAATCAAGTGTACAACATATATCCTTCCAACCTTATTCCTCCTACACAAGTGTTCAATGGTGAGTCTCTTTTCTTAAATTTTTTTTCTTGGTCCTAATATTAGCAGGGGATATCAAGAACCTTCATGCATGCCAAATCTCCTTTAAATTAATAAAAGCATGGAAACAATATTTCTAGGTACAAAGGTTTAGCCTAATCTTTATTAGCCTAGATGGGCTTTTTAAAGTATGGGCTTGGGCTTTTATAGATAAAAATACCTCATGGCTACATACATAAACAATTTGAGTAAATCCTAGGGGAAGTAACTAAGCCATTATATATGGTTAGAGTCTAATGAAAAGTCAAGGTTCCCTTAGCAAGATGCTCTCTTTTAAGACTTGAGTTACAGGCCAAGGTTAAAGGAGCCCAACATCTTTTGCAAACTTAAGAGAAAATTACATCCCTTTAGGACTTGGGTTACAGACTTTTGTAAGATGAGCTCGGTAATCTCTCTTGAATCGAGGTAAGGCTAAAAGTGATGGTTAGCCAATTTACAACTCCATGAAGCTAGTGGAATCATGGAATCATAAACCAATGCCATCGGTTAATAGGGACATGTAGAATGATTGTAAGAATAAAATAATAATTAATAAAATAATTCTAAAGAACACAAGTAGAATTAATATCTCTTATCCCCAATGGAGTCACCACCATAGACAACAGGGTTTAGCGCATGTCCAAGATTTTAGCAACCGCGACACTATTTGAGCTCAGGGCTCTAAAGAACACACTAAACGTTGTTACAAAGACATAACATAGAGATGTGGAGTAACCACCTAGGGTAATAACTGGGATGAATCATTTTATTGGTACTCAATTCTCTAAAAGAATGTTAGCACTGCAACTAGGAGATTCTGAAAATGGAATGTTAACTTCTTTCAGTCTTGTATTCATTTAGAAGTACTTTATAAATTATTATCTTATTCTCTATTTACATGAAATTTTATTTGAACCTAATTAAACATCTATTTAACCCAAAGGCAACAAGTCATAAAATTACATGTAAAAATGCATACAAAAGGCAACGTCCGTATGTCTAAACTAGAATAATTTTATTAACTAAAGTTAGCTAATTCTACATTTTTTATTTACAAGTGAAATGGACTAAAGGCGGACCTACATTTTAATTGAATTATGAGTTAAAATCTAATTGTTTTAATTAACTAAGTAGGCTTATTAATTTTAAGACAAATAGAAATAAATTAGTGGGCTTAATTCTACTTAATTTTAAATTAGGTGATGTGATTCTAAATCTATTTATTTTAAAAAGAAAATGCTTGAATGGGCCGAGCTAAGTCTAAATTAATTTTAATTAAACTAAAAATGGACCTAATTCTAAATTAATCTAATTGAGCCTAAATTAATTTTAAAATTAATTAAACCTAGAAATCCAACTAAAAGCCTACTTATTAAATGGGTTGGAACCTAACATGGGCCTGGGGTTCAAAGAGAATAAAAACATGCAAACAAGCCCAAACAACAAATTAAAGTAAAGAATGAATTAAAAACATACATTCAATGATTTCTAACCTAATTTTAATTACATGAAACCTAAATTAATCTAAAGCCACCATTGATTTTATTAGGGTTTTATCAAATGAACCTAATTTACTAATTAACTTTAGTAGTGAAGAAAACTAAAGAGTTTGCCACTATCGGGGCTATTACAAAATCTACCCAAAAATAACAAAAAATTATAATTATAATTATAACCCTTAAGAAAATAAATTAAACAAATTCAGAACTAAAAAATAAATTAGATAGAACAAAATAAAAAATACATAAGAATTAAATTGGGATCCTGATTCTTAGTTTTCATTTATGGATTCTCCATGGGTTTTCCTTGGTCAAATCATGTGTTCATCATCATAGAAACATGAAATACATAGAATAAAAAATATTAGAATAAATGAATAAAGAAAACAAAATAATGAAAATTAAACCAAAAACATTGAAAAAATAAAAAATAATAAAATGATATAAAAAAGAATTAATAATAACAAAGAAAGTAGTGGAAGAAGGATGTTATGCAGGTGTTGTTTGAATGCCTTTTAGAATGAGATTTCACCATCTTGAGAAAATTGACTCTGTGTTTTTCTTGATTTTTGGACCTTAAAAAGAAAGTATTTTTTGTAAAAGGTTTTTTTTAGCTTTCTTTTTTTTTTCTATGTGTGTGTTTTTTTTTCAATCAACTCTTTTTTCAATAGCTACTAGGGTTTTCTCCTTTGTCTCTCTTTACGCAGTCTCCCTTTTTTCCTTCCTAAACTTTTTTTTATATCTTGTTCTAATCCTATTCTCCCTCTCAAAACAAACAAGATAAAAATTTTAATTTCAAAAAATTATGCGCGTAAGAGACACGTACTGGACAGATCAATATAAAAAATAATTTATTTATTAAAAATAAAAATTTGAACCAATCATAGTTAAAAAAATCGAGACAATAAATTTTTTCTAAAATTTTAGCGCCTTGGCATTACAGAATGTCAATTGGCATTGTGTAATGCTGATAGACATTATGTAATGTCGACCAACATTATAATGTTGATCGACATTGTACACATTTTCAAATACGTCCCTGCAAAATTTAATTTTTTAAATTAAACCCAAAAAATGTTGCAATTTAGTCCTTGAAATTGTGAAACTTAACACTAGAGATCAGTTTTCGACTAAATTTTCATCATACATGCTTTCATCGCATTCATGCACAAATGCATCCTAAAATTGGGTGCTTACATGCTCCTTTCTTTTCCCAATTTTTTAAAAATTTAGTGGTGATTTCATAAAATCAAAAAGCATCTCATTCCTCCAGAGACCAATCATTTGTCCCTATTTTGTAAAGCTGCAATGTCCTTTAGAAATAAAGCATAAGATAAAAATAAAACACAATGAGGTCACTCACATCATCTTTTCTATGTTCTCAAAGAAAAACCTGCACTAAGAAAGGAGCATGTGATAGGGATAGATCAGTCAACCCTTATAGCCACCATCTTACTTTGATAAAACTTTCAAAGTCTCTTAACTTTGATTAGTAATTTTCATTGGGTTATATGACTCAAAACCCATAAAAAATTTAAAAATTTAATCTTAAACCTGAACTAGGATCTATGTAATTCAATTAACTAATTGATATAGGGTTTCTAGAAACCTTACTATAAATGACATCCTACCTCTAGCTTTAGATTATCTGGGTTGGATTAAGATATCTCCAAAAAGATAAATCCTCTACAAGTACCTATGGGAACATCCCTTGAATCAAAACATATATGTGTGCTAGCGTCTTTTTCTTAAACTAAAAAACTTAGTGTTTTTGTTTTCTTAAAGGGAGAGAAAACAAATTTAGGTGGTAGAAATAAAAGGTGTGTGAAACCCTAAAGAATATGTCATATTTATGGACTTCACATTTAGGATTTCATTTACCAAAATTAATCTTTGATAATTTCTCATTTACTAAATTTTTTTGGGTATATTCCACTTATTTATTTGTAATTTCCTATTTATTTAAGATAACCATTACGTTATATATTCATTTTTGGAGAACCTATATTCATTTTGGGCATGTTCAAAATGTGAGACCCTATAGGTTCACATCACATTGGTAGTGGGCCTGAAATCCTTATTTAAGCCTACAAGTCATAAGTGGCCTATAGTAAGACATTATGACTACCCAAGTGATGTGAATGTCGATAATTCGATATAACCTAATTTATAGTGAATATTATTGTCCTTTTATCACATGATATCTTGATTGATATAAGGCATAGTTTTTGTCATTCAATTATATTAATTCTTAAATCCAAGTAAACTAAGAATGATAACTCTTTATCAATTCCCTTTATCATGGCCATGCATTTTCCTCAATCTATCTTATTAAAGGGCCCATAGATATCTTATTCAAATTAAATAAGGGACAAATTCCTCCTCAATCACTCATACTCCTTACACAACTCATTTCATATCCAACTATAATCTATTTTATCACCTAATTAAAGATAATGTTAGATTGTGTCAAAATATAAAATAGTTATGTAGAAGTCTATAGTGATTTCATGGTTAGAGGACTAAATCAGTATTACTGTTATAAGAATTACTTATGACAATTATCTATGTAGTATTCTCATGATGCATCAATCTGGTACATGATTTCTCAAATAAGTACCTGTAAGTTGACTTAATATCTCATATTTATGATTAGTAAAATAGAATCATCAATCAACATCATACTAGCTTGCACACATTATACTGACTATGGATAATTAAAGTAGAACTCATATTTAATCTAAGGGTTTTACTATCAAGTCACATACTTGATGACCTTAGGAAGAATTGACTATTCAAATAATTATCATAATAGAAAATGATAATGAAAATGCCTCTTTATTAATAAAATGATAAAGTTGAAACATGGTCTTACATGATTGACCTAGTGTATATCACTAACAATCTCCTACTTGCACTAGTCCCCTGTAGACACCCAATTTCGGGATGATGTGTTATGGATGTGCCAAAGGACTCCAATGATGAAAATATCATGAATAGGTCTTTGATACTTAATCTTTAAAATTCTAAGGGTTTAAATGAATCTTTTAAAGGAAGGATTTAATGTTTTTAAGGACTAAATTGTAATGTTTTTTAGGACCTAATTGCAAAACTTCAATTCTTCCAAAGGTCTTTTTGTAATTAAATGTTTATCGAAAAAAAAATACTTATCGGGATTGTGCAAGTCCGATCGAAATTGCACAATCCCGATCAGAATTGATTCATTTTTAAATTCAATCCTAATTGTTTTAAAACTCCTAATTGGCTTTTAACTCAATCCTAATTGATCTAAAATTCCTAAATATAATTTTAAATATTAATCTTATATTTTTAAGAATTAGAATCACATTAGGATTGAGCTAGGTTTTCTAGTTCTTTTTCCACTATATAAACAGGATGAAGAGTAATAGAAATGGGAGAAAAAAAGGGAGAGGAAGGCAGGAATAGATTTTTAAGGTTTTTGGTTTTGTGCGAACTTTCTTAATTTTGGGAGAGTTATTTCTCTACAAAAATTCCTTTTGATTCATCAATTAATTCAAGATCCTTGGAGAATTTTAAAGAAGAAGATTTAAAGACCTGTCAAGAAAATGGGATTTTACAAATTTGAGGAGTACCCTAAGTCATTCATAATCATCATCATCATCTTCTTCTTATTTATTTATTATTAATTATTTTTATACTTTTGAGTTATTATTATAATTTATTCATTAATCATAATTTTATTTTTATTTTTTTTATGGTGATTATGGAGGAAAACACATGGCGATCATATTTGGAAGGATGAATTCATGAGAAGTCCATGGAAAACCATGGATAAAACCTTGTAGAGACATAGTTTCTAGAGTTTATTTTTATTTATTTATTGCTTTATTTTATTCATTTTTATTGGGTGTATTTATTATTTTTTTATTATGTATTGTAATAGCCCCAATAGTGTGAGTAGTGAAATTATGTGTGGTTGCATGTTTATTTTGATTAAATTGGTTAGTAAAATTAGTTTTTCAATTAGATAATTATTTAAAATCAATGGAGGAAGTAGATTAATTTAGGTTGCTTGATAATAAAATTACGGTTTTAGTAAAGATTAATTTAATTATTTATTTGATCTTATTTAATTATTTTTTATGTTTTTATTTATTTTTGGGCTTATTTATTATTTTTATGTGTTTTTGGGGCCTTAAGCCCATTTTAGGCTTTGATTTATTTATTTAAGTTTAGATAATTCATTTAGCCCATCTCACTTAATAATTAATTAATTTTAATTAATTAAAATATATTTTTAGGTCATTAATTAATTAGATTTTAGGTTAAAAATATCCCTAGGCCCATTTACTCAAATAGACATAGGCCCACTAATTTAAATATTCCATAATTTGTGGGATTAGACCCATTTTTAGAATTAAAATTACTAGACTTAAGTTTATTTAATTAAAATCAAAAGGAATTAGGTATTTAGGTTCACTTATAATTTAAAACCTATAGATTTAACTCATTTATTTAAAATCCATGTAGATTAGACTAACATAGGAATTATGTGCTTTATTGAATGCATTATTTACTTGTATATTTCATGACTAGTTTGCCTTGGAGTTGATTGTTTTGGGTTTATATGAAATTGCATGTAAATAGAGAATAAGTTAATAATTCATAAAGTAATTCTAAATGAACACAAAACTCAAAGAAGTTGGTATTCCGTATCTAGAATCTCCTGGTTGTGGTGCTAGCTTTCTTTTAGGGAATCGAGTACCACCTTTTCGATTTGTCCCAGTTATTACCCTGGGTGGCGACTCCTCATCTCCACGCCATGTTTTTGTGATAGTGGTTAATGTGTTCTCTAGAGCCTTAAGCTCAAACAGTGTTGCGGTTGCTAAAATCTTAGATGCGCGCTGAACCCGCCGTCAACACGCCCTTCTATATTAAAACTAATACATATAGACATAATATGACTCTTATGTTGAGGTTATGGAAGAGGCTTAGTTAGTGGATCAATAACATTATCATTTGTAGGTACTTTATATATCTTCATGTCTCCTCTCTCAATGATTTGTAGAATGAGATAATAATGCCTAAGTATATGTTTGGATCTTTGATATGATATGGGTTCCTTAGCTTGAGTTATAGCTCCAATATTATCACAGTATAAGTTCACTAGATTTGATATACTAGGAATAACACCTAGTCTAATTATGAACTTCTTGATCCAAACAGCCTCCTTAGTTGTTTCTGAGGTAGCTATATACTCAGCTTCTATTGTAGAATCAACAATGGTATCTTACTTGGAACTTCCCTTAATTCAAACAAAACACATAACCTGACTACTATAAAAAATCATCTTTATCAGTTTAGAAGCTGGCATCCATGTAACCATTTACAACTAGCTCATCTTTTTTACCACCATACAGTAAAAATGCATCCTTAGTTCTTCTAAAGTATATAAGGATATTTTTAATTGCTATTTAGTGATTTTCACCTGGATCTAACTAGTATCTGCTCGTTGTGATTAAGGCATAAAAGACAACAGATCAAGTACACAACATTGCATATATGATAGAACAAATAACATGAGCATATGGAATCTTACTCATGCAACCTTGCTCATCCTATGTCATAGGACACTGAGTCTTATTGAGACTAATGCAACGTGACATTGGAAAGAATCCTCTCTTAGAGTCTTATATACTAGACCTGTTCAATACATTGTTAATATAAGTTCTTTGACTTAGGCCAATAAGCCTTTTATATCTATCTCTATAGATTATGATGCCTAATATATAAGCAGCTTCACCCAAGTTTTTCATTGAGAATTAATTCCCTATCCATGATTTAGCTTTTTGTAACATAGGGATATCATTTTTAATGAGTAGTATGTCATCAACATATAATAATAAAAACATAATTGTGCTCCCATGATCCTACTTATAGACATAAGGTTCATCTTCATTCATAATGAAGCCAAACTCTTTGACTACTTCATCAAAATGAAGATTTCAACTCTGAGATGTTTGCTTCAATCCATAAATAGACATTTAAAGATTACATACCTTTTGAGAATTATTAGGATTAACAAAACTTTTTAGTTGTGTCATGTACACATCCATTTATAATTTTCGATTGAGAAATACTATTTTGACATCCATTTGCCACATCTCATAAACATATTATGTAGCTACCACAAGGATAATTAGAATAGATTTCAATATAACAACTGGTGAAAAGGTTTCATTGTAGTCTATACTATGTGTTTATTTAAAACCCTTTACAACTAGTTTTGCCTTAAATGTATACACATTTCCATCCATGTCAGTTTTCTTTTTAAAGACTCATTTGCATCCAATAGTTTTTAAGCCATCAGTTGAGTTAATCAAGGCCCATACTTGATTATTATACATGGATTGCATTTCTCATTTCATGGCTTCTAGCCATTTCTTAAAGTTAGGGCTATTTATGACCTCTTGATAGGATGTGAGGTCACTTTGATCCACAATCAACACATCATTATCATTAATTATGAGAAATTCATATCTCATAGGAATTTGACGTCTCCTACCAGACCTTCTTGGGCCTTCTAGTAGTTGTGCAGGTTCAATAGTTACTTATTGATCCAACTGTTGTTCCATACTTTGTACAATGCTATTTTGTGTATCTTGAATTTCTTTAAGTTTCACTATGCTCCCACTGGTTCCTTTGGAAATAATTCTCTTTCCAAAAATACAATATTCCGAGTAAGAAACACTTTATTCTCAGAAGCATTGTAGAAGTAATATCCTTTAGTTTCTTTAGGATATCCCATAAAAAGGGATTTGTCTGATTTAGGTGCTAGTTTATCTAAGATTTGATGCCTGACATAAGCTTCACGTCCCTAAATCTTAAGAAAAGAGAAACTAGGATTTTTTTCCAGTCCATATCTCATATGGTGTCTTTTCAACTACCTTTGATGGAACTCTATTTAAAATAAAATGTAGTATTTTCTAAAGCATATCCCTAAAAAGAGATTGGAAGATCAAACTAACTCATCATTAATTGATCGATATCCAATAAAGTTTAGTTTCTCCATTCAAACACACCATTCCATTAGGGTATATCTAGAGGAGTTAATTATGAAATGATCCCATTCTAAAATGATCTATAAATTCTTGGCTTAAATATTCACCACCTCAATTAGATATTAGTGTTTTAATATTTTTACCAAGTTGATTTTGTACTTTATTCTTGAGAACTTTGAAATTTTCAAAAGATTCAGATTTATGTTTCATTAGATAGACATAGCTATATCTATTGAAATCAACTGTGAAAGTGATGAAGTACTAAAAACCTCCTCTAGCAGTTAAGCTTAATGGTCTATATACATCTGAATGTATAAGGCCCAATAAGTCATTAGCCCTCTCACTTTGTCCAGTAGAAGGTGTTTTAGTCATTTTTCCTAGTAAATAAAAGTCATATGTTTCAAATGATTCATAATCAAATGAATTTAAAAGCCCATATTGGTAAAGCTTTGAAATGCATTTCTCATTTATGTGGCCCAAACGATAATGCCAGAGATATGTAGTGTTGAAATAATTAGATTTAAACTTCTTTGTATCAATGTTATAAATTGACTTTTCATTAGTGTCTTCAAAATTTAAAACATAAAGACCATTAGTGCATGGAGAAAATCCATAGAAAATGTTATTATGATGAATATTGCGTTTATTATTCCTAATAATAACTTTAAAACCTTTCTTATCTAAAAAAGAAATAAAAATAATACTCATACACATAGTAGGCACAAAATAAAATAAAGCAGTTTTGGATATATGATATGTTGAAGATATGGGCAGTTCAAGTGTAATATGGGAGTGTTTGCATTCATTTTTGCATTTTCCATCATTTTTTGCATTATTTTCCTTTTATATTAAAGATTGGTATTTTAGTGTAAAGTTAACATTTTTATTATATTTTTTGGATCATCATAAATTTTATATTTTCATTTGTGTACTTTTTATTTCATTTATTATTTTTCTGCACTTTATTGATATTTTTTTGTATTTCTCCTTATTTTTACTCTATTTATGCTATTTTTGGGCAAAGCTTGCATTTTTATCATAAATTATGTTTATATAGTGAAAATGCCTCACCACTTTTACTTATTCATCACTACCATCTTTATTTATTTTTATATCTTTACTATAATTTTTATTTTTTCCCTTGCATTTTTCCCATTTTTATTGTATTTTTGCTATCGATGGCAAAGTTAGCCTTTTTTTAATTATCATAAAGTTCATGTTTTATGGTAAAAATATCAACTTTATCATTTTTGAAAAGAGTCCTAGAGGGGGGGTGAATAGGACTATGAAATAAAAATGAGAAATTAAATGAATTCTTTGCAAGAATTAAATAGAAGTAGAGAAGGAAGAATGAAGAACATAAAGATTTAAGGAGTTCGGATTCAACAACAATCCTACGTCTCCACCTAACTTATCCCCAAGTTAGGATTTTCAATCACCCACAATCTTATTCACAGGATTAAGATTATACAAGAGTTTTATGGCTCACTCTTACAACCTCACAACATGAGTTTTCAAGGCTCACTCAAAAAACCAAAACCCAAGTGTTTCAATAGACAACACTTAAACCAATTCCTTTAGAAATAAATCTCACTTCCCTTATAATCTAACCCAAGATTTAAGATGAAGAGAAATTCTATTTCTAACACACACCCAACTCTCACAAGAGTTATACAAACAAAGAATTATTTAAGAGAATTTGAGAGCTCAATGAAAGCTTAAGAGATAATAAAATGATAAAACAAGTTGCTTCACTTCCATTCAGCTCTAGAGGTATTTATACTAAAAAATATAGCTGTTGGAGGTGCAAATGATGTGTCCAACGTGTATATTTTGAATTATTGAGACTGATGCTGTCAGACAGCTATTCATGGATTGAAACCGTAATTGGATCCTTAGGACGTTTGAATTTGCCCATACTTTCTTCATAAAAGCTGTAGATATTTGAATTATCTTTCTATATCAACTTGAATCACCTAAATTGGACTTCTGTAGCTTAAGATATGTCCAAAATACTAAGGGTTGTGCAATCTGTAATGCAGACTACGGTCAGACAGCTATACCCAAATTGAAGCCGTGATTTGATCCTGAAGAAATTTTAATTTGCTCATACTTTCTTCATGAAATCTGTATATATTTGAATTATCTTTCCATTAAATTTTGAATCACCTAAATTTGACTTCTGTAGCTCGGGATATGTCCAAATTACTGAGGATTGTGCAATCTGAAATGCAGAATACTGTCAGACAGCTATACACAAGTTGAAGCCGTGATCTGATCCTGAATAGATTCGAATTTGCCTATATTTTCTTCATCAAAGTTGTATATATTTGACTTATATTTTCATATAATTTTGAATCACCTTAATTGGACTTCTGTAACTCAAGATATGTTCAAAATACTAAGAGATGTGCAGTCTGAGATGGCAGACGTATACGTGAATTTCAACTCAAAATTTGCATAACCAAATGAACTTGGATTTTCACAAAAAAGCCCAATTCAGAAAGCTCAAGATGTCTTCTTCAAATGTTAAGAAGCCCATTTTCTCATTTAAGAGCTTTAAATATGTCAAAAACCTTCTTCAATCTCAGAGGTTTAATCAGCCCGAAAAGTCACTATAAATCCAAAATTGTATATGCTTGGTATATGTTTGGTATATAATTCCCTACACACTTAATTGAAATTATTAGTATAAAAATTATTTGTCAAAGTCCAAAATTAGGAGTTTGATCATGCAAATGGTTAACAATCTCCCCCTTTTTGGCTTTGACAACCAATTTGAAAATATGATAAATAATATGTGTGTGTGTGTAAAAAATAAATAACATATATAAGCATATTAAATAAAAATAGCTCTCCCTTACAAATTAAACAAATGCAAAATAAGAAATAATTTTGCTCCCCCTTAACATGTGCATAAATTCAATATTTATCATGTATTAGAGCATATAAATAAATGATTTATCATAGCATGTATAAGGGTTTAACAAATATATTCCTTAATCAAAAATATATTTCTTTATTTCTCCTCCTTTTTGGACATGATAAGAAATATAAATAAATTTCATCATCCTTCTTATCAAAAATAAAGATAACAAGTTATTAAATAATATGAAGGAAATAATTTCAAACATGTAATGCATCACAAAATAACATGTATGCTATATCAAAACATCAATGATCATATAGAGTTTAGCTATTCAATCATACATAATCATGTGGTACTTAGCATATCTTAAACACAATTATCTATCCCCTAAGCACATAGCTTCTTTAGTTTCTTCTCCCCCTTTGTCAAAGACAAAAAGAAAAGAGAGAGATATAAGGGGAAATAGACCTAAGGGAGCCAAAAATACTAAAGGGAATAAAAGATTAAGAACCAAAACAATGCAAGCAAAGATATTCAAAATCTTTATGAAATTCATGTCATTTTAAAAGATAAAAGCCATTTAAAAAAAATGTATACATGAATGTTGCATGAATAAGCTCAATTAATAGTCATGCAAAAAAAAAAAAAAAATTCATGTAATATAAAAATAAAGTAAGCAAAACAAGGCTATTTATCATAAGGACAAAACTAGCCATGCTTACATTGTTATTATGCATGAGAAAAAGAATTATGTGAAATAAATTCAAATAATTTTCACCCCCTATTTCAATGGAATTAAAAAATATTGATATTAGGGACACACTATCACATAGTTATGTCACTTACATAAACACATCTTTGAAAAAAAATTTCCCTTAAAAGAAATTAACTAGGTACGCATGCAAACTCAATTATTTTTCCTCCTTTGTCAAAATGCAAAGATAGACCAAATCTTAAAAATATCCATGCATTATCAAAGATAAAAATAATTTCTAAGAAAACACAAAAATTAAACAAACTCAAATTTTTTTTTTTTTTTATCCTGATACCAATTGAAAACTTTTATAGGTCATACCCAACCTATATTACCTTTCGTCAAAATGCAAATAAAATTGTATTAAAAAAATACAATGATATTAAAATACCAATTGTAATCAAGATATAAAACTAACAGCTCATGTTTTATATCCAAAAAATATTCAAAAAATAAACCGAACATAAACTAACGAAAAATAGTTATAAAACACATTTAACAGCTCAAAACTTAGATACAGAAAGTATACCAAAAATAAACCTAAAATAAAAAATTTTGTTAAGGAGGAGGAATATTTATGCTATTTAAAATAATTAATTAATTGAATTTAGCTCAATAATTAATTATTAATTTGCAAAATAGGAGGGATTAAAAAAATGAATGAATCCACACAAATCCAATTAAAATTGATACAAAGATCATGCAAATGGGAAATACAATATATCATGTATATGAACTAAATTTGCTAAAGCAAATACCTTTAAAACAAAATATATACATGACGCTGAAAATAATAAAATCACATAAGAATCCAAACATCAATTCATCAATTTAACAAGTGATCAAGACAAGCTTGAGCCATCAATCATACCAAGTTCATGCTTAATAAAATTCAATCTTTCCTCACAAAGAGGTTTGGTAAAGATGTCTGCTAATTGATTATTAGTATCAACAAAATCAAGAAAAATATCACCATTTTGCACATGATCACGTAAGAAATGATGTCTAATATCAATATGCTTAGTTCTAGAATGTTGAATGGGATTCTTACTAAGGTTTATAGCACTTGTATTATCACACTTAATTGGAATGTGATTAATATCAATGCCATAGTCCAAAAGTTGTTGTTTTTGCCATAGAACTTGGGTGCAACAACAACTAGCTGCCACATATTCTGCTTCAGTGGTGGACAAGGCAACTGAAACTTGTTTCTTACTAAACCAAGAAACTAAGCAATTTCCTAAAATTTGACAAGTTCCAGAAGTGCTTTTTCTATCTAGTAAGCTACCAGCAAAATCATCATCAGAATAACTAATCAGGTCAAAGGAAGAACTCCTAGGATACCAAAGTCCTAAATGCATTGTACCACAAAGATATTTGAAAATTCTTTTAATAGCATTCAAATGAGACTCTCTAGGACTTGATTGAAATCTAGCACACAAGCAAGTAGCAAACATAATATCGGGTCTACTAGCAGTTAAATAAAGAAGGGATCCAATCATACCTCTAAATCGCTTTTCATCAACTGGTTTACCATTCTCATCCTTATTTAGTTTGGTTGTTGTGCTCATTGGAGTTTTGCTTGATTTAGCTCCATCCATTCCAAACTTCTTGAGAATGTCCTTTGTATATTTGGTTTGATTAATGAAAATCCCATTTTCATATTGCTTGATTTGAAGTCCAAGAAAGAACTTGAGTTCTCCCATCATACTCATCTCAAATTCTCCTTGCATTAGCTTAGAAAATTCCTCACACAAGCAATGGTCAGTAGCACCAAAAATAATATCATCAACATAAATTTGAACAATTAATAAATTATGCTTGGATTTCTTTATGAAGAGAGTTGTGTCAACTTTTCCTTTAGAGAAACCTTTCTCTAGTAAAAAGTTACTCAATCTTTCATACCAAGCTCTTGGAGCTTGTTTCAATCCATACAATGCTTTTGACAATTTAAAAACATGATTTGGAGAGTTAAAACTTTCAAAACCCAGAGGTTGTTCAACATATACCTCCTCTTCAATAAAACCATTTAAAAATGCACTTTTAACATCCATTTGAAAAAGTTTAAAATTCATGTATGATGCAAATGCAAGTAGCATCCTAATAGCTTCTAACCTTGCAACAGGGGCAAAGGTTTCATCATAATCAATGCCTTCCTCTTGATTATAACCTTTAGCTACTAGTCTAGCTTTGTTCCTAGTTATGACACCTTGTTCATTCATCTTATTTCTAAACACCCATTTTGTGCCTATAATAGGATGATGTTTAGGTCTAGGAACCAAGGTCCAAACCTTGTTTCTCTCAAATTGATTTAACTCTTCTTGCATAGCAAGGACCCAAAATTCATCACACAAAGCATCATCAATATTTTTGGGTTCAATTTGAGAAATGAAGGCTAAATTAACAGTAGATTTTAATTGAGATCTAGTAGTTACCCCTTTTGTAGTGTCACCTATAATGAGGTTTTGAGGGTGAGCTTTCTTGAATTGCCAATCCTTTGGAAGTTCATCCTTCAAGGTAGGTTGAGATGTCTCCTCATTTTCCTTCTTGCTTGGCTCTTTAAGTTCCAAAGGCTTACTAGCATTTTCTTCTTGTGTTTCCATAATCTCATTGTCACCTACAAGATCATCAACACTACAAACATCCTTTCTAGGATCAAGTGAGTTTGATTCATCAAATACCACATGCATTGACTCTTCAACTACTAGAGTTCTCTTATTAAAGACCCTATATGCCTTGCTAGAGATGGAATAGCCTAGGAAAATTCCTTCATCGGCTTTGGAATCAAATTTTCCAAGATTATCCTTCGTGTTCAATATAAAGCACTTGCATCCAAATACTCTTAGATATGAGATTTTGGGTTTTCTATTGTTCCATAGCTCATAAGACGTTTTATTTAAAATTGGTCTTTTGAAAACTCGGTTTGAAATATAACAAGATGTGTTAACAGCTTCCGCCCAAAAGTATAAAGGCAAATTATACTCATGAAGCATTGTTCTAGCCATTTCCACAAGAGTTCTATTTTTCCTTTCAACTACCCCATTTTGTTGAGGGGTTCTAGGAGATGAAAATGTATGAGAAATACCATTTTCATTACAATAGTTTTTAAAAAATTCATTTTCAAATTCGGTTCCATGATCACTTCTAATGGATGAAATACAAAATCCTTTTTCTTTTTGAACTCTTTTTGAAAAATTTTCAAAAGCTTTAAATGCATCATTCTTATGAGCAAGAAAATATACCCAAGTGTATCTAGAGTAGTCATCAACCAATACATAAGCATAGTGCATTCCACCAAGACTAGCAATTCTAGTTGGTCCAAATAAATCCATATGTATAAGTTCAAGTGGCCTAGAGGTGGACACTACATTTTTTAGCTTAAATGAGGACTTGGATTGTTTTCCCTTTTGACAAGCATCACAAGGTTTATCTTTAGTGAATTCAAGCTTAGGTAAACAAAGTACAAGTTCATGTTTACAAAGATCATTTAAAAGCTCAAAATTTGCATGTCCTAATCTTCTATGCCATGTCCATGTGTTATGGGAGATAGACACTAAGCATTTTATATCTTTATTATCAATTTTATTCAAATCAATGACATAAACATTTTCTACTCTTTCACCACTAAAAATAATTTTATTTTCATCAAGACTACTAACAAAGCAATTTTTAGGATAAAAAGTTACTTTATTTCCCATGTCACATAATTGACTTATACTAAGCAGATTGTGTTTAAGACCATCAACAAACAACACATGATGTATAGATAAGGATTGCGGATTACCTATTTCTCCAACGCCAATAATTTTTCCTTTTGCATTATCTCCGAAAGTAACATGTCCTCCATCCTTAGCATCAAGTTTATTGAATTGCTCTTTGTCTCCTGTCATATGCCTTGAACATCCACTATCGAGATACCATTTGCTTTTTGTTCTTGTGGATTTCAAGCACATCTACACGATACAATTTAAGTGTTCTTTTGGACCCAAACCTTTTTTGGTCTAGGTTGGTTAGTTTTAAGATAATCCGTAGGAAGTAAATTCATATGCAGTTTTCTATAAAAACACACATTATTGGTATGTCCTTTAATCATGCAATATGAACATACAATATTTTTAAATTTATTTCTCCTAGAATGAAATGCTTTCCTAGTGTGTGTAGCATGCCTTTGGTGTTGTGTGTATCTTTTGTTATTATTTTGTGACATTAAATGAGACATAAATTGGCAATGGTGATGAGCATTTTGATAAGTTTGTGCAATATGTTTATGTGCATTGTATTGTGCAACATGCCTATTATAATTATGTCTAGTGTACATATAAGCATGCTTAGGTTGAGATGCTCTAATTTGAGACTTACCTCTTTGTGTTAATGAAGGGTTAATCTTATGAGATTTTTCCTTGCTATTTAACACATGAGATTTTTTAGCTTGAATCTCATTTGAGGTTGAAGGAGTAGAATCATGTGAAGCTTTAACAAAAGTAATATGTGATGAGGATGATGAAGACATTCCATTTTTATATCCAATTCCATGGGTATCTCCATAAAATTTTTGAGAGTCAAGAAGACTATCTAAAGTTTCTTTTCCTCTCTTAAATTTAGCAATGGAATTTTTTAATTCTAAGACTTCCTTAGAAAGCTTATGATTTTCATCATTTGCTTTCTTAAGTTGGTCTTCCAAAGAATTACAAGATTTAGCATCACTTACAAGTTTTTCATTTGATGCAACAAGTTTAGCAAAATCAATTTTCAAACATTTAAAATCCTTATTTAAGCTAGTTAACTCATGTTTATATTTTTTCTTCTTAGATAACAAACTTTTGCATTTAGCAAGCAATTTGCTCACAATAGAGCTCTCATCATCATCATTATCATCATCACAATATTCATCACAATCATCAAAAGAGGAGTAAGAAGTGGATGGTACCTCATTTTTGTTTTCAATGGCCATGAAGCAAAGATTGGCAACTTCTTGTTGTTCCTCTTCCTCTTCGGATTCGGAGGAATCATCCCAAGTAGCTTTGAATGCCTTCTTCTTATCTTTTGCTCCCTTACTCTTGAATTTGAGTTTAGGACATTCATTTCTAATGTGTCCCGGTTTCTTGCATTCATAGCAAGTAACCTCTTTTATTTTCTTCCTCCCATCTCCTTCGAACTTCCTGTTGAAGTCCCTTGTTCTTGAGAAATTTTTCTTTCTTAAGAACTTCCTGAAGTTCCTAGTGAGCATGGCAATGTCACCATCTTCATCACTAGAATCTTTAATGCTTTCCTCTTCACTATCTTCTTGAAGAGCTTTTAGAGCAATGCTCTTTTTCTTTTCTTCTTTCTCTTCTTGTTCTTCACCTCTTTGCTTGATGGTGAGCTCATGTGTCAAAAGCTTACCAATGAGCACATCGGTTGATAGAGTGGAGAGGTCTTGAGCTTCCTCAATTGAGGTAACACGAGATTCCCAATCCTTCTTAGGTAGGATTCTTAGAATCTTGTTGTTTACTTCTTCCTTGGATAAATGTTTTCCAAGTTTCTTGAGGGTTGTAAGGAGAGCATTGAGACGGTTTATCATCTCCGTGATTGATTCTTGAGGCTTCATTTTGAAGAGTTCATATTCATACATATGAAGTTGAACCTTCTTGCTTCTCACTTGAATGTTGCCTTCATAGTGATTCTCCAAGGTCTCCCACATTTCTTTAGCTGAAATGCAATGTTGAAGCTTGCCTCCTTCTTCTCTTGTCATGGAGGAGACTAGAGTAATCATAGCCTTTTTATTTTTGTGATTTTCTTCCTTTTGATCAACACTCCATTGGCTTCTTGCAAGTGTAGTTACCATACCATCAATGATAGTTGTAGGTGGTTCCCAACCTCTTAGGACAATATCCCAAAGTTTGATGGAATCACAATCAAGATATAATTCCATTTTAAATTTCCAATGTGGATAGTCACTACCATCAAAGAATGGTCTAAGAGAAGAGATGTTTTGTGATTCACTCCACATGATCTTGTATTCTAGCAATAAAGTACCTAGAATTCAAGCTCTGATACCAAATGAAAAGAGTCTTAGAGGGGGGGTGAATAGGACTATGAAATAAAAATGAGAAATTAAATGAATTCTTTGCAAGAATTAAATAGAAGTAGAGAAGGAAGAATGAAGAACATAAAGATTTAAGGAGTTCGGATTCAACAACAATCCTACGTCTCCACCTAACTTATCCCCAAGTTAGGATTTTCAATCACCCACAATCTTATTCACAGGATTAAGATTATACAAGAGTTTTATGGCTCACTCTTACAACCTCACAACATGAGTTTTCAAGGCTCACTCAAAAAACCAAAACCCAAGTGTTTCAATGGACAACACTTAAACCAATTCCTTTAGAAATAAATCTCACTTCCCTTATAATCTAACCCAAGATTTAAGATGAAGAGAAATTCTATTTCTAACACACACCCAACTCTCACAAGAGTTATACAAACAAAAAATTATTTAAGAGAATTTGAGAGCTCAATGAAAGCTTAAGAGATAATAAAATGATAAAACAAGTTGCTTCACTTCCATTCAGCTCTAGAGGTATTTGTACTAAAAAATATAGCTGTTGGAGGTACAAATGATGTGTCCAACGTGTATATTTTGAATTATTGAGACTGATGCTGTCAGACAGCTATTCATGGATTGAAACCGTAATTGGATCCTCAGGACGTTTGAATTTGCCCATACTTTCTTCATAAAAGCTGTAGATATTTGAATTATCTTTCCATATCAACTTGAATCACCTAAATTGGACTTCTGTAGCTTAAGATATGTCCAAAATACTAAGGGTTGTGCAATCTGTAATGCAGACTACGGTCAGACAGCTATACCCAAATTGAAGCCGTGATTTGATCCTGAAGAAATTTTAATTTGCTCATACTTTCTTCATGAAATCTGTATATATTTGAATTATCTTTCCATTAAATTTTGAATCACCTAAATTTGACTTCTGTAGCTCGGGATATGTCCAAATTACTGAGGATTGTGCAATCTGAAATGCAGAATACTGTCAGACAGCTATACACAAGTTGAAGCCGTGATCTGATCCTGAATAGATTCGAATTTGCCTATATTTTCTTCATCAAAGTTGTATATATTTGACTTATATTTTCATATAATTTTGAATCACCTTAATTGGACTTCTGTAACTCAAGATATGTCCAAAATACTAAGAGATGTGCAGTCTGAGATGGCAGACGTATACGTGAATTTCAACTCAAAATTTGCATAACCAAATGAACTTGGATTTTCACAAAAAAGCCCAATTCAGAAAGCTCAAGATGTCTTCTTCAAATGTTAAGAAGCCCATTTTCTCATTTAAGAGCTTTAAATATGTCAAAAACCTTCTTCAATCTCAGAGGTTTAATCAGCCCGAAAAGTCACTATAAATCCAAAATTGTATATGCTTGGTATATGTTTGGTATATAATTCCCTACACACTTAATTGAAATTATTAGTATAAAAATTATTTGTCAAAGTCCAAAATTAGGAGTTTGATCATGCAAATGGTTAACAATTTTTATTGATTTATTTCTACCATTTTTACTTATATTATTCCAACAATTTTTATTATTTTCCTTATATTTTTCTCATTTTTATTGCATTTTTCCCATATATGGCAAATGTGGCCTTTTTATCACAAAGTTTATGTTTTTATGGTAAAAATATCGACTTTATCATTATGATATTGTCATTTCTGCATTTTTATTTACTTTTATTAACATTTCCACTTTTTTATATTTTTTGTGTTATTTTTGTTATTTTAATTGATATTGCATCATTTATGGTAAAAATAATATTTTTATTATCTTTACAATTTTATTCTACATATTTACGTATTTTCTTGCATTTTTATTTATTTTTATCATTTTTTATTTCATTGTTACCATTTTCACTATATTATTGCCTGTTATTGATGAATTTGCCATTTTTATTATAAAGTTAATGTTTTTATAATAAAAATGAATTTTTTTTTATCATCTTTATTACTTAAATCCTATAGTTTATTATTTATTATTTGTATTTTTGTTATTTTTATCATTTTTTCAAATTTTACCTCTTATGTTGGTAAATTTGTCAATTTGTTATTTTAATTTTTCATTTTATTGCTTTTATTTGCATTTTGTCTATTTTCATTATTTTTGTTATTTTCATGCCTTTTTAGATAAATTTATTATTTTTATCATAAATTTAATATTTTTATAGTTGAAATAGTACTTTTTATCACTTCAAATATTTTGTTTGCATTTTATTCCATGAAAAAAATGGTAATTTTATACCAAAATACCCTAAATTTCAAATCCTTACATAATGCATTCTCATTAGCATCCTTGTTTGTTTATTAGTTTAATTATTTTAGCTATTTAATTTATTTATTATGAATTAAATATATAATTGCCTTGTGTGCTTGCATATGTGTAGACACTAACCCTTGTTTTGCAAGTTTATTAGAATAGGACTTTTCTTTTTCTATTTTGATGTAATTAATAGAATACGAATTCAAAGGCAACATAATCCTTAATCAGATTCGGCTTTTCTTTTTTCATTTTGGATGTATTTTTTTATAATAAGTTTTCCAAGGGTTGTAATCCTTAACCCTTTTCCCTGTTTTTATTTTACTTATTTTGATTATTTTTTGCATGCTTGTGTGCTATGTGTTGCATGCTACTTATATGCTTATTACTTACTTTGGTGAATGTTTGCTTATTTGCTTATTTTATGATGAATGCTTGTTAATCCAACTATCATGTGCTTTATTTTCTATTTAAACTAACTAATGATCAAGTGTGGTAGAAAACACATCATAAAACCGAAACTAGGGTGAAGTAATGAGTAATTAAGCAACATATAATAAGAAACATGATAAGTAACTCCGACCCCCCAAACCTAGAATCTCTCATTAGGAAAGTGAGTTCTTCATAATTCACTTTTTCCCAATTCAAATCGGGTGGTGGCTCCAGTCTACAAAGCCTATTCAGGTAGACCCTCCCATAATCAATAATAACTAGTAGGTGGTTGCCATTACCTTGTGTGCCCTGATATTACACTGATCCTATTGTCCATCCCAAAAAGGGATACCATACCATAACATATGTCTTTAGATATCTACTTTGGATTTGAATTGGTTCTCATTGATTTTCCATTACTATATTTACTTATATAGGGGGACCCAAATGAATCTGTAATGGTTGAAAAATAAATTATTAGCATGATGCATGAGATGCATTTATGCATGATGCACTTATCAAGTAACAAGTAACAAATCAAATGTATAATATACATCCTTCTAACCTTATTTCTCCCACACATAAATTCAATGTCAAGTCTCTTTTCTAATGATGTTTAGTCTTACCCTTAATATCAATAAGGATATCAAGAACTTATGGACATGCCAAATCTCTCAAAGCAGTCAAAGCATATAAATAATATTTCTAGGTATAAAAGTTTAGCCCAATCTCTATTAGCCTAAATGGGCTTTTAAAGTATAGGCTTAGGCTTTTATAGATAGAAATACCTTATAGTAACATTCATAAGTAATTTACATAAATCTTAGAGGGATTTACTAGGCCACTACATAAGGTTGGTTTAAAGGAAAAGTTACAGTTCCCTTAGCAAGATACCCTCCTTTCAGACTTGAGTTACAAGCCAAGGTTAGAGGGGCTTGACATACTTTGCAAACTCAAGAGAAGACTACCCCTTTTAAGACTTAGGTCATAGACTATAGTCAGAAGAGACCAGGTAACCTCTTTTGAACCGAGTTAAGCCTAAGAGTGATAGTTAGTCAATTTATAATCCTATGAAGCTAGTAGAAATAAAGGACTATAAACAACACCATTGGCTAATAGGGACATGCAAAATGAATAATAAAATAATTATTGATAAAATAATCCTAAAGAACACAAGTAAAATCAATATCTCTTATCCTTAGTGGAGTCACCAATATAGACAGTAAGGTTTAGCGTGCAGTAAGTATATTATAACTGCGACATTGTTTGAGCTTAGGGCTCTAGAGAATACACTTTTATATCACAAAGACATAGTATGGAGAAGAGAAGTCACCACCCAGGGCAATAACTAGGAAAATTAATGGGTGGTGGTAATTCGATTATTTAAAAGAAAGCTAGCACCATAATTAGGAGGTTCTACATACGGAATACCAACTTCTTTTCATTTTATGTTCATCCAAAATTAGTTTATTAATTACTATTTTGTTCTCTAATTACATGCAATTTCATATAAACCCTAATTTAATAGTTATCTAACTCCAATGCATCTATTTATGAAAGAACATACAAATAATTCATATAGATTTCAATGTCCCTAAAATATTTTAATTTACTTAGCTTTTACTTAAAGTTAGCTAAATCTACATATATTTTACAAAAATGAAATGGAAAACTAAAGGTAGGTATATATTTTAATTATTCAATAAGCTTAGGTCTATTTATTTTAATTCTAAAAAAAATTGGGCCTAAATCTATTGATTTTGAGGAAAATTGACTTAGATTGAATTAGATGGATTAGTGAGCTTATATCTAATTAATTTTAAATTAAATGAAGTGATCCTAAATCTATTTATTTTAAATGGCCTGAACTATATGTAAATTGATTTTAATTAAGCTAAAGTGAGCTTATGTCTAAATTAACCTAGATGGGCCTAAATTTATTATAAGTTGATTATAACCTAAAACCTATTTTAAAAAGTCGTATTATTACTGAGTTAAACCTATAGATGGGCTTGAGGCCTAAAATTAATAAAACATAAAAAATAAGCCCAAATAAAATAAAGCAAATAAACATACAAATATACGGACTATGATTACTAACCCTAACTTAATTTACATGCAACCTAAATTATCCTAAAGCCGCTATGGATTTTATTAGGATTTTACCAAATTGAACGCAATTCACTAATCAATTTTAAAGTACAGAAAATTAAATGATTCTACTACTTCTCACTATTGGGGCTATTACAACCTACGCATAAAATAAAAAATCAAATAAATAAAACAAACAAAATAATAAAATGTAAAAATAAAACTTGAAATCTAATTAATTACGAGCCTAAAGTTTATTTTAATTAATTAAATTTAGAGTTAATTAAACTATTAACCTATTAAATTAATTGGGTCTAAAATCAAATCTAATTTTTAAAATTAAAATTCAACAAATTAGGCCTAAATTAATTAATTTATTCATAAACCAAACCAAAAATCTAAACAAAATTTAAAAAGTGGGCTAAAAAAAAGGAAGTGGGCCTAAAATAATTACTAACCTATGTTAATCAACTTATTTACAAACAAAAGCATCCTAAAGAAAAAGAAAATGGACGCAATTAAAAGTGAGCCTAAAAAACTAATTAACTAATTATTTACCAATATAAATTATGAACAAATGAAAAATTAATTAGCAAACAACTCAAATTATATTCTCCTAATTCAAATTCAATTTTAATTAGAAATCCTAATTTTAATTTTTATGCTATTGATTTTAATTAAATTATCCAATTGAAACCCGAATTTTAAGAATCGATAAATTAAAATAAAAACACACAACACACACATCTAAACTTTCATTATTCCCACTATTGGGGCTATTATAATAATCTACTGAAAATATAAATTAAAATTAATTAGAATCCAAAATATAAAAATAAATAGATAGAAACCCTTAACTACATAAAATCAATAAAAATGGTTTAATCCATGGATTGCCATGGATTTCTTCATGAATTTGATTTCTACATCCAATCACATAAATTCCATTCTAGGTTACTCTAGTTATTAACATGGAAACACAAAGAAAAGACAAGATTAGGTCAACAAAGTAATACGGATGAAAAAAAGAAAAAATTACAAAATATATTAAAGAAGAATAAGAAAGGATGAAGATGGTGGATGCAGTATTTATACTTTTTAGAAGGTGATCATCAAGTCTGTGACTTTTGATGTTTTTATGAGTTTTGATGTGTGTGATTTTAATTTATTAGAATTTGATCATAGCCAAGAACTAAAGAAGTATGTAAAAATAAAGAAAAGTGGTTGTGTTTTGGCTCACGACAAAGAATTAGAAAAATCAAAGAAAATCATCCAAAAGCTAGGAGCTCCTTCACTATGAAAAGAAATCTCTTTATTTATTAAAAAAAAGATAATAATAGAAAATAAAAATAATCTAATCCTAACAATATGATAAATGACTTATCTAATAAAGAGATTTAAATACCAGTAGTTTTTTTTAAACAAACCACCAATAATGCTACACTTTAAATCTTTAACATAAGATAAATATTCTTAACTACCCTATTTTTGTGGATGGAGCCAACACCATTAAGAAACCCTAAATTTCAATGATAATCTTGGGCATGCTGATCTTTTTCATGTTACAAGTTCCTCACAATCTATTTTTGCCAATAATAATGTAATGCCTTCTAAAAACCCTAACCATACAATGTCAAAGTCATATGTTGATGTTCTTAATATTGACGTTCCTATTGTTTCCTTGCCATTAGTGGTGGATCTTCCCACTCCAAAAACTACCCCTTACCAGGCTGTTAAATTTAATTTGAATATCTACCAAAAGTGTTTAGTGCTATGTCAGCACAATCTTATTATGAAAGTTATTTTGAACAAGGGAGACTCTCCTTAGACTCTCTAAAAGCTAAAAGAGAAGTTGACTTTTGTTTAAGGATTGGAATCAAGATGGCAATTAATTTTTCTTAGCATAGGATTTTTTTATATCTTATTATTCTAGGCTCAAGATAAAGATTTGGTTTGGGGTCATGGTTCTTTAATTTTGAAGCTCGAAATTTTGTACTTTTAATGTTGGAATCCTAGGTTTGATCCCTTCTAAAAAAAATAACCACCACCAATCTGTGGATGCATCTTTATTGACTCCCATGGGAATTATTGGATCCATAACTACGCTTAAATATTTCCTAAAATATTGTAGTTCTAATCATAATTGATCAAGCTACCTTGGAATGTGATTTTGATCACTTAGCTTGAGTTTTGATTGATGTAGATGTGTATGGTCATCAAATCTTCATATATATGGCCATCCCAATCAATGAGTTTAAAACCAATATATTATATATCAATGAATCTTTTGCATATACTCACAATATCCAATAAATAACTATCTAGATTGAAATTCTTTTCTTGGTATTCAGATTCCCCAAAGTGCAAAATAAGATTGTAAGACATGATTACACCTTTAAACAATGAATAAAAGAAGTGTTAGAATTAAATAATGAATAAAGGAAATGTTAGAATTAAAACATGATATCATTCTCTATAGATGCTAATGGAAATACTTATACTGCAAATTTTCTCATTAAAGTTAGAGTAGGTAAATAAAAAACTCATGCAAAATCAATGAAAAGAATATTAATTTACTTAACCCCATTTATAATATCATCTCCCTAATCCACGCTTGTTTAATTTCTAAAGAATAATAACATAAAAACAGGTTAAATTGCCATTTCTAGCGGCATTGACAAGTTTTGATGCATCATTTCACTCACCAAGATAGGATTTTTTATTTCTACTTGGACTCTTACAAGCTTCTTGGATTCTAGAAAAAATGGAATTGAAGTTGTCAACTATCTTTATATTTACTAGTTGGCATCCAACATTCAAGAACATGGAAATAAATGCTATAATTATGAAGATATAGGATGCTGATATAAATAAGATGAAGCCACTATATGGAAATTTATGTGAATTTAATAACAAGAATTTTTGAAATCTCTTTTGTAGTTAAAGTCAGCTAAAAAAAATCCTTAAGGTATGATATAATATACAAATGGAAAAAATTTCAAATTTAGTTACAATACCATTGAAAGTTTTGACTAGCCAAAATGATTTGAGTAAACATTTATGCCCTTTGGCTAACATACTACGTGTAATGAATTTTCCAACCTTTTAGCTTGCACCCTTCCCTTCTCTTACACTATTTTATAGCATCATTCACTTTAATAAGCAACCCAAGCAGCTTTAACTTGCATATGTAAAACAATACAATTATAAATTAGAAAAAAATCAACAATTGTATGCATGGAAAATTAAAAATAGTAAATTAACTAAGTTTAAATCAGAAAATGGTAATAATGTGTATCTTTAAATAATCACCATAAGAAAAGATGTGTGATGTAATCAAGTTATATGTGACTTTATAAATTTCTTCATTTCCTCGTCCTTTCAATAATTGATGTTTTAACTACATTAGTTCCACATCATTTAATGAATGATGATTTTCATTTTCAATATTTATGGTGGTTAAGTCATCACACTTGAAATAGAATGATTCATTATGTTGATATGCCTCACCCAAATCATCACTAACATCATTGATCTTAGCATCATTTTGAGATGGCATATCTTACAAATCATGAGGTTATGTTTTAAATACAACATGCTAGCCTTTGCTAATGTTATCAATGGTATAAAAGGCTTATGATGATTAAATGGCTAAAATAAATGGTTCATTTATGTTTCAAAAAATGTTGAGGATTAATACTAGTGAACCCAAACTCATCTATTTTTGATCCTCTCACATTTTCATGCACATTAAACCATTTACATTGAAACAACACCACTCTTTTCCCACCAAAATATTGCAGCTCTAGAATTTTAGTCAATATGCCATAATAATCAACATATACTATTTCACTACCGATGTCACTACTAACATAGACACCACAATTTTAAGTTCTATGTCTCTTATCATAATCTTCTATTTAAAACCTATACCCATTCACAATATAACCATTAAAGCATCTGCTACATATAGAGGGACCGTGAGATCATAACAACAAGTCTGCATTTATTATGTTCTCATCTTGCATATGCATTTGTGAAACCTACAAACAAACTCAAATATGAACATTTTAAATTGAATATACAATCTTATTGAACACACAATGAAAATTATGTACTTACTCTAGTTTTGAACCAACTATCAAAACATCTATTCCACTCAAAATTTGATAACTATAGCACACTGTTTGTATGAATTTGAGAAAAAATTTTGCATTACACCATTAAAGATTTAAACATTCTTTATTGAGGAAAGGGAAAAAGTACTATTGTGAAATGTTTACTTACTTAATAAAAGATTATACTTTATCACAATTCTTTAACACATAGTTATAAACTTGCTCCTACTCATTATTTGGTAGATTACGAGCCATACAAAATCTCCAAATTGTGAAAAGATAGATATTCCACCATTATATTGATGAGAACCACCATCATCATTTCTCTCAACTCTTAAATTTTGTCTCCATTCATTTTAGTTACCATGAGCCAAAAAATTCATACATCCTCTTGTAATTGAACCTTTTAAATGAGCCATATTATGAATGAATTACTTTAATCCATACAATCTTTGCTTAATAGAGTACATCCATTGATATTGAACTGGCCCACAAATTTTAGCCTCATTAGCTAAATGAATAGGCAAGTGCACCATTACATCAAAAAAATGAAGGCAAAAATTCTCATTCAAACTTATAAAGAGTTATAGTAACTTGGAATTGGATTTGCTCTAACTCTTACACTCTTAATGCCTTAGCAGTTAAACTAGTAAAGAACATAGATAACTCAATAAGAGGTTCACACACTTTTAAGGAAGGAGGCCTCATATTGCAAGAGGAACTAAATATTATAAAAGAATATGGCAATCATGACTCTTTAAATCATAAATTTTATATCCCTTCATGTTCACATATTAAGAAATAGAAGAGAATTTAGAATCAAATGTTAATAAAAAAAGATGTTAGGGCAAGAGAAAATGGAGAATATCTTGAAATAAATTGAGCTTTACAAATAGGTAGGAGCCTTTCAAAGCTAAGAACTATTATTACATCTTCTTCTCCAATAATTGAGCAATCTAATGAAGAGTTTGCCAGTAAGATTTTCTAATTCTTTGTTAATTAGTATCTTATCCTAAGTTACATATTCTTTTTACCCTGATGCAACCTATGCTAGTTTTAGAAAACAATTGTGGTATATGTTGATTTTATGCTTATATAATCTAACATGATTAACTAAATTAGCCTTAATAATTGATTTTTTTCCTCGTTAATTTATTAAGCGCTGAATCAGTGCTGACATTATTTTAACCATATAATCTACATCTATTCTAATTGACTTAGGTTCATTTGTCAAATTACACCAGTTACATTACCCTAATGTCTTATGAATTAGCTCGTTAATAATTAGTGCTTGTACTTTATGCCCTCATCCATCATCATCCTAATCATTATCATCATAATATTTACACTTATATTCTTTTCCATATAAGCCCCTTTCCTACTTTATACCAACTATTCATCAATAGTCTATATCAATATCAACATCAATAAAAATCCATCTTTAGCACATTTTCAGAGCCTATCATATTCATGTTCTTAGCTATCATTTTATCACTTATAAATTATCTTAATCAAAATGGTATATGTTGACAAAAAAAAATATTTCTATTCAATTGTTGATAAAAAAAATTAATTTTGGAAAAAACATAGCTTGTATTATTAGCATTATAACACAATAACACATCTATATGCCTGTTAGTTTAACATGTACACTTCATTTATAATTGCAATGTTTCCTCACTTACTTGGCATAGTAGTTGCAATTGTAAAAAAAACACAACAAAACTAAAAAACATTAAGGCAACAACTAGATCAAGATAAGCAGTGTATATGATTTTCTTTTTTCTTCCTTTATAATATCCATATGCAAGATATTCGGAGACTAATTCCATGAACACAATACATGTATTATTTAATCACCTATTAAATGTAGCTATATAGGTATCCAATTACACTATAAAGCATAGGGAGAAAGTTCATATGAAAATTTCCCCTCTTGGCACAACATTGCAAGTCTTTGTACGTGTGTTAAATTAGGAAATTAGCAAACAAGTTTATTAGAGAGTGCAAGAAATGCACTTTTAAAAAACATAATTTGTGAATACACATTTATATATGAATTCTATATTTAAAAGCTTTATACTATAAAATGTTTATAGCTACAAATTAGAATTCTGATATATTTGCAAAATAAAAGATACATAAGTAGATGCAACATAGGCCCTTAGATATATTATCAATCCCAGGCCACCAAATATAAGGTTTTTAATACCCAACTCCTAGATCTAGTCCTAAATGGAAAAATCAAAGCACAAATACCCTATACACTATAAGAAATTTAATGAAATTATTAATTATCAATATTATAAAAAGTTTGGTATCCTACTAGTTTTTTACTAAGTGGTGGAGGAAACTTCATAACTAGAAATAGTGTATTTAATTTGTTAATCATGCTTAATAATTTAGCACTTATGTGTCCATCTTTCTTTTGATTAGCAATGCAAGTTGAATTTTCATTTTCTATTACAATTAATATGTTTAACTATTTTAATGATTCATATACCTATCCTAAGTTTTATATGTTCTCATTTCCTTATTTCTTTTTTTAGGAGGCATGGCAGTGTGATATTTATGGCTCCAAGTCTGGAAGAGGATTTGGTAAGAGATTTAGAAGTTTTTTCTCATTTGATTTTGTGCTTCAAGCAATTTCCATAAAAGTGTGATACCTAAAATTTTTGTCAATGGTCAACTTAAAGCTATTAACTTGATTTTGGAAATAGTTTTTAAAGAGCATAGTAACTAGGTTTTAAAATTTGTAAAAGCTATAAGATGTCATAAAAATTTGATGGAAAGGCACCTTATGAGATATAAAAAGAAAACACTAAGTTGTGCTTTGGTTAAGTACATATTCTGCCCATTTTTTTCTAAGCATATTGATTAAAGTTGCTTAACTTTTCCTATTAATCTTCTAAGGTTATATAGCTTATGCTAAAAAAAATTATGTTGATGTAAATATTGTGATATGATATATTTACAAGTTCTTTGCTGTATAGATATAACTAATTGGATTCATTTCGTATTGTAATTCTTACAGAGGACACTTATGAAGTACTACCAAGACTTAATAAAATCAAATTTAGCAATGGTGTCATTAATGAGCTTTTATTTTTTAACTTGCCGCATGAATGTAGATTATGCCTTTTAAGCTAATAAATGAGAGGTTGTAAGGCCAAAATCATTGGTGAGTGGCTCAGTGCAACATACTTATATTGACACGGTGCTTTTATCTTATTATGATGTTTCTTTTGTCTCCAAATTTATATATATGTATCCTATTATGAGATTTTTATTTGATTTGTAAATTAGTAACTAATTAAGTGTTAAAGTATAAATTCATAACTAATCTAACATTATTAGTATTATAGTTATTTTATTAGAAACTTTAGGACAACCATAAGTTAAAATGAAATGCTCAAATAATTTCAAATAACATTGTAGACATAGAACACTAGGGAAGAAAAGTGCATTTAGCAGACATAATTATACAAAGTAAGAAAAAATATTAAGACCCTTTTTATTTTGATGATACCATTGATAAGAACATGTAATAGAAAACTACTCAGATTCATTATCAAGAAGCACATCAATGTAGACAAAGGAATTAACCAAAAAATTAGAAAAAAGTTAATTCTGTTTTTTATTGAGAAAAACTTTTAGATTCTAAAGTATTTTCTTAATCAATCATTTAATGAAAAATATTAAAGATACTATTGGTGACAATAGCACTAGTTTCAGGGGGAACTTTGATTTCTTCAACTAAAAATTTAAGAGTGAATGATTTTTAGTAGAAAATTGAAAATTGATGACAAAGAGCGACACTAGTTTCTACAAGCAGAATTTAAGATTTAATTGAAAACCACGAAAAATTAAAAAAAAAAGCAAAATTTAAGTGACTAAAAATTCAAATGCAAATGAAAAAAATACATTATAAACTCGCCATATATTTAACATAGAGAAAAATAATTGATAATATAGTGGAGCTAAAGAACAACACAACTGAGAAATTAAGAAGAACACAACAATGTTGAGAATTTTAGAATTAAACATAGAAGAGTTCAAGTGTAAACATGGATGATTAAGCATTGATTCATGGGTTTGAGGAGTGAGGGTATCTATTTTAAGTGAGATTTAGTGTCAATGATTCATGGGGTTAATTCATGGAATTGATAGTTAGTGTTGATGATTTGGTGAGATTTTTATTTTTTCTTTTTATTTGATAGCTTTTTATAAAGAGATTTTTATTTTTACTTTTTTTTAATGAATTTTTTAGGCTTGGACACTTGGTGGGAAAATTTTAACACTTATTTAGCTTAATAATTAATGGCTGAATAAAACCCATCAATAAAAAAAATCCTTTTTAAGCTAATAATGATGGGCTAACACATCAATTATGATCAACTAAAAACCCATTATTAAAAATCATACCTTTAATGAGATAAATTTTTTACCATTATAAAATAAGTAAAATTTATGCTTTTAGTGACAATTTTTTCATACTCTCACTACATTTAATCACTATAAATTGCTTTTGTTATCGTGTGTGGATATGCTCCACAAAGATATGGTCTTTATGTTTTAGACATTCAAGAAACTAATGAAAAGTCTATCTATAATATTAATACAAAAATTTAAATCTAATGATTTAAACATAACCTATCTTTGGCATTATTGTCTAAGCATATAAATGAGAAACACATTTCAAAACTACATTAACATGGACTTTTGAAATCATTTGATATTGAATCATTTGAAACCTTTGAATATTATTTATGAGGAAAAATGAATACAACACCTTTTACTAGACATGGTGAAAGGGTTAATGACTTGTTAGGTCTTACACAGTCTGATTCATGTGGTCCATTAAGTTCCACTACTAGAGGGGGATGTTAGTACTTGATTACTTTCACAGATGATTTCAAAAGATATGGCTATACTTCATTACTTGCACAGGTGATTTCAGCAGACATGGCTATGTCTATCTAGTGAAGCATAAATCTAAATTTTTAAACATGTTCAAAATTTCAAAAAATGAAGTGTAAAACCAACTTGGCAAGAATATTAAAGCATTAAGATCTAATCAGGGTGGTAAATATTTAAGCTAAGAATTTATTGATCATCTTAGAGATTGTGGAATAATTTCACAATTGACTCTACTAAGAACACCATAAAGGAATGGTGAGTTTAAACGGAGAATTCAAACTTTATTGAATATGGTTTGATCTATGATGAGTCAATTAGATCTTCAAATCTCTTTTGGGGGTACCCTTTTAAAAATACTACATTTCTAATAAACAGAGTTCCATCAAAGGCAGTTGAAAAGACACCATATAAGATATAGAATGAGAAATCTCCCAGTTTATCTTTTTTAAGATTTAAGGATGTGAGGCTTATGTAAAGCATCAAATTTCATATAAATTAGCACCCAAATTAGACAAATTCCCTTTTATTGGATATCTTAAAAAAACTAAAGGATATTACTTTTATAATGCTTCTAAGAATAAAGTGTTTGTTGCTCAAGATGGTGACTTTTTTAAAAGAGAATATATTTTCAAAGGAAGTAGTTGGAGTAAGGCATAGCTTAAAAAAATCTAAAAACCACATAATATCATTGTACCACATATGGAACCTCAACGCAATCAATAAGTAATTGTTGAATATACATAAGTACCATAAGGTCTAAAAAGGTTAGTTAGGACATGTCATAATACAGAGAGATATAGATTTCTCATGATAGATAATAATGATGTAATGATTGTGGATCAAAGTAAGCCCATAACCTACTAAGAGGCCATGGTAGTCTAAACTTTGAGAATGGTTAGAAGCTCTAAAATCAGAAATCCAATCCATGTATAATAATCAAGTATGGACTTTGATTGATCAACCTGAAGATTTAAAAACTATTGGGTGCAAATGGGTTTACAAAAAGAAAACTAACATGGATGGTAGTATGCATACCTTTAAAGCAAGATTGGTTATAAATGGTTTCAAGAAAACACACAATATAGATTATGATGAAACCTTTTTACTAGCTTAAGTTCATTTAAATTCTCCTTGCCATAGCTACATCCTATGACTCTGAGATATGGTAAATGGATGTCAAAATAACATTTCTTAATGCAAATGTAATTGAGGATGTGTACATGACACAATTAGAGGGTTTTTCCAATCCTGAAAATTTTGGAAAGGTTTGTAAGCTTCAAAAATCCATTTATGGATTGAAGTAAGCTTCTCGGAGTTGGAATCTTCACTTTGATGAAGCAGCAAAAGTGGTTGGATTCATAAAAGATGAAGATGAACCTTATTTTTATAAGAAGTTTAGTGGGAGTGTAATAGTTTTTCTAGTGTTATATGTTAATGGCATATTACTCATTAGAAATGATATTCCTATTTTACAAAATGTTAAGTGATGGTTAAAGAATGATTTTACAATGAAAGACTTAGGTAATGCTACCTATATTTTAGGCAAAAGTATATATATATATATATATATATATATATATATAAAGATAGATCTAAAAGGCTTATTAGCTTAAGTCATAGCGCTTACATTGAAAAGGTACTGAATAGGTTCAGTATGCAAAACTCTAAGTTAGGGTTCTTGCCAATGTTTGATGACATTAGTCTTAGCAAGACCTAATGTCCATTGACATATGAAGAGCAAGACTGTATGAGTACAATTCCATATGCTTATGCTATTGTATCCATCATGTATGCCATGGTATGCACTAGACTATATATCTTATATGCCTTAAGCATAATGAGCATATACCAATCAAACTTAGGTTAAAGTCATTGGATAGCAGTTAAAAACATCCTTAAGTACTTAAGAAGGACTAAAGATGTACTTTTACTCTATGGTGGGCAAGAATATAAGCTAGTTGTAAATGGTTACATAGATGCTAACTTCCAATCATTCAAGGATGACTTTTGATTGGAGTCAATTTATGTGTTTTATTTGAATGAAGGTGTAGTTAGCTGGAGAAGTTCAAAGTAAGATATCGTTGTTGATTCTACAATAGAAGCTGAGTACATAGCTACTGCTGATGCAGTTAAGGAAGCTATTTGGATTAAAAATTTCATAAGTCGTGTGAGTGACCTTCTAGTTTTAATTTTTTTGTACTTTGTTAGATAGTGTAGTAGGTCTTTCCATATTTGAGGGATATGGCAACTTTACCAAATATGGATAATCGATTAGTCTAAGGGGGACGAGAAGCTTTTGATTTTATGGAGTCGGTACCTGATTTTTAGAAAATTAAGAAAAGAAAAAGAACAACATTAGGTCACTCAATGAGTATTGTCCTAGTATAGATTTTCAAGTTTAGGGGATTGGATATACTTTTTAACCTTTTCTCATTATACGTTATTCAATGTATAGCTACCGTAACACCCTAGTTTTGGTAGTGATAGTTTATATAACATTTCACATAGCACATCAGATAGTATAAGATAATAAAGTTGAAGATCTTGTTACATCGCTTTCTTGATAAAAAAACATATAAAAAAGGGAAAGATTGTAGAAAAGTAAATCTAGTATGATTGATATGCAAGGATAACATGACCACTCATATAACTTGCTCAATTTCATGAATAACATGATGATCATGCATGCTTGCAGTGATTATTTATGCTATGGTGATGTATAACGATAATATAAAGGATGCATAGGGTCATCACTATAACAAGAGCAAGATGACTCTATTCTGAAATATGAACTTTTCACATCATTGGTGTTTACGATGTGATTTCATGATTATAAAGTAGAGGATGCATAATGATGATATGAAATGAGCATAATAAAGAATATATTATTTACTTAGCATGCAGTTTTACTAGTCTCATCACACAAGCACAACAGTATTCTCAAATACTGGCGATAATTAAATAAAATGCAATCCGATAAAATAAACATGCTAAAATAATTATGTGGTCTTCAAACTCAAATAATCTTGTATGAGCTTTAAAGATTTAGCTTTGAGAGATTATGAAGCTTTCCTCATTTAGAGGTTCAAAATGATAATAGAATGATGCTAGATTGTATACCTTTGAAGTGTTCTTTGACAAAGATGAGGCTTGGTTTAGTGGAAAAGGGATCTAAAAACATGAGGGAAAGGCTATGAGAGAGAAAAAACTATATGGAAAGGGGTTTCTAGCACCTTCGATCGGATAAGTTTTTGAGTATATGTGTGTTTCTACTTGCTCCCCCTCCAAAATGGGGTGAAAAGGGGTCGATTTATAGAAAAAATGTGTAAAATGGGATGGTGTAGGTGTGATCAAGCACGTGTAAGGGGGTTTTTATGCCAAGCCATGCCAAGAGCATGTGGCCATGCATAGTGTACATGTGGTCACAGGCTTGGCGAGTGGCCATGCGTGCATGTGTATATTTTCACTTGCACTTCGATGCTCTATATGCTCTTCTAAGATTTTACATGTGTTATGCTAAGTTGGTTCCTAGGATTTTTGGGCCTTCTAGAAGCATTTCTAGAGTAGCATGCAATTTTGCCAGTCTCATCCCATAAGCACAACAGTATTCTCAAATGTTGGCAATAGTAAAATAAAATGCAATGTGATAAAATAAATGTGCTAAAATAATTATGTGGTCCTAAGACTCGACTAAGCTTATATGAGCTTTGAAGCCTTAGCTTCAAGAGATTATCAAACTTTCCTCGTCGAGAGTTTCAGAATGATAACTAAATGATGCTAGATTATATACCTTTAAAGCATGCTTTAATAAATATGAGGCTTGGTTCGGTGGAAAAGGGATCTAACAACCTAATGAAAAGGCTATAGGAGAGCAAAAAATGTATGGAAATGGGTTTCCAATGCCTTCAATCGAACTAATTTTTGAGTGTGTGTGTGTGTTTCCACTTACTCCCCCTCTAAAATGGGGTGTTATAGAAAAATATGCAAAATGGGGTGGTGTAGGCGCGACCATGCACATATTAGGGGGTTTTTGCATGTATAACGTGGTCGTAGTATATGCATGGCCACGTGCGCATATGGGCATTTTCACACACAATTTGACTCTCTATGCCCTTTTCTTGAATTTTACGTGCACTATTGTGGGCTTGGGTCCTAAGGTTTTTTAGCCTTTCATATGCATTTTTGGAGTCTGTTTTGCCAAATTGAGCCTTGATTTTAGCATTGACACCTAAGGGTGTTTACACGCACTTCTAAGTGATATGTGCTAATACTTTGGTTATGCTGGACCACTCCGTGACCACTTTTAGAGGTTTTGGAGCCTTCTAGACATGTTTCTAAAGTCTATTTTGTCAAAATTAATTTTCATTATTTCATGAAGCTGGGTCTTGGTCTAACAAAATGTGCATCGGGCCAATGAGCTGAGTATTCCGAGAGGAGTTTTCTCAAAATAAAATGTCTCATTGTTATAATAATTCATATTTTGTAGGGTCAGAGCATAACTTAATGTCTCAGTGGTCAATTTTATACATTGGTGGGGTCAGTTAAGTGTTTTAAAGTTGCACACTTCAGTGGTGTTATGAATGAGCAGACTCTAGTCATCTTGAGGATTTATTTCATCATTAGACCTTTTTAGGGACAGTTAAATTTGAGGCATGAAAAGTGGATTAGGTGTCGTTCCTAATGTATCAAATCCAATGAAATTGTATTATGATAACAATAAAGCCGTAGCACAAGCTAAGGAACCTATATCACATCAATAATCCAAACACATACTCATGCATTATCATCTTATTAGAGAAATCATTAAAATAGAAGATGTGAAGATATGTAGAGTACTGATGGATGACAATGTTGCTGATCCACTAACTAAACCTCTTCCACAGCTTAAGCATGAGAGAGTCATACTAAGTCAATAGGTATGAGATACAATATGGACTAGGCTTAGTACAAGTGGGAGTTTGTTAGTAAGGCCACTTATATAATGACAATATATTGACTTTTTCACATTTCCATTTTATTATTAAAGAGGCATTTTCATTATTACTGGCTAATTCTAATTTTATCCTTGAATAATTAATTCTACCTAAGATCATTAAGTGTGTGACTTGATAGTAAAACTCTTAGGTGATACTTAAATTTTATTCTAAATTATCCTTGGTCAATCATTATTATGGGAACAATAATGAACAAAGGTTAGTATAAGGTTCACTGATGATTTTCATTATTACTAATCATGTATATAAAATATTGAGTCAAACTCATAAGTACATATTTAGAGAAAGATGTACTGGATAGACCCAGTATGAGAATACTATATGGATAATTGTCATAAGTAATTCTCATTATAGAGTATTATTTGAGTCCTCTGACCTGAATCACCATGGTTTCCTACACGATAAGTTATATGTTTTGACTCATCCCTACATCATCTTTAACTGTATGGTAAAATAGGTTGCCATTGGATGTACAATGAGCTATGTGAGGAATGTGTTATAACTTGAGTTTTTAAATGTTTTTATATTAAATCGGGATATGCAGTGTTAGTAAATTTTAAAAAATATATATATATTTGATTATTTAATTATTATGTGAATAATTAATGTTATTTTACATTTATTTAAAATTTTCTACGTAAAAATTATCCCGAACCCTATTATTTTGGAAAATAATATTTTATTGCTTAATGTTATTTGATTTTACTAATTTATATTGTTTCATGCATTATCATTATTGTATGTATGTATGTATGTATGTATGTATGTATTATTATTATTATTATTATTATTATTATTATCATCATTATTATTATATATATACATGCATATATACTTAGGGTTATTTTCATGCATGTGTTATATATATACATATATGTGTGTGTGTGTGTGTGTGTATATATATATATATATATATATATATATATATATATATATATATAAGAAACTTATCTCATCTCCTTCACCCTCGACATCCATCCCCTTCCCACACCTCACACTGCAACGCCAATCACAAGCCATCGGTGTGCCTCCTGGAGTGCCGCCTCCCTCTCCAGTTGCGCCGCCACCATCCTCCACCCTCTCCGGCGCCATTTAAGCCCATTTTGGCCGAGAAACCCGAACCTCTTCCCTTCACTGTTCATCAACTTTTTGGCCATCATTTTGACACCGTCGGTCTCTTTCCCTTCCTTGAGCACTGGTGAGTATGTTTCCAATCTTGGTTTCCCTTGGTTTGGCCTAGATTTTGGTGGTGAATGATTTTTCATTTTCGGCCTTTTTTGTTTCTCAATTTTTTTTGAACTTCGATATTTGAGGTTCAAGCTTAGTTCCTTCACAAAATATGCTTCCCTTAGCTTAATCTACACTCTGTAATTTTTGTTGCATTTTTGGAATTTATTTTTATTTTTGTTAATTTTTTATTATTTTATTATTATTTTCTAATTTTCGTAAATTAATTAAATAAATTGTGAAATTGTGATTTTTAGTTTTTATGGTGGTTGAAATTAATTTTAGATAATTTTTATGATTTTTGTGTAATTATTATAATTTTATTTAGTTTTTTTAAATTTTGGAAATATAGGTTATATATGTGTTTTGTTAAAATTAATTGGTTAATTGAGTATAATTGTTGTTTTATTGAATTATATGTTGAGAAAATAATTTTAGAGTAATTATATAATTTTTATTGAATTTTTGAGTATTTATAGTATATTATGTGAATTTTTATATACTAGGGGTATTTTGGTAATTTGGTAGTAACTATAATTAAATATTAAGTTTAATTGGTTTTAAATATTGTTTGAAGTATAAAAATGATTTTTATAAATTATTTTCTATTTTTAACCAATTTAAACTATTTTTTTGAAATTATTTTCAAATTGCATATAATATACTATTTTTGTAAATAAATGGGTTTTTAGTAATTTTTAGTATGTTTTTGGCCTAATTAAGTAATTTGGATTTATAAAATGAATTTCTATTAATATTTGTGAATATATCAAGAATTATCAATTTTTAATAATATTATATTAATATTAGGGTTTTTAAATAAATATCGGCAAAATAATTATTTTTAGTGTTTAAATATTTAATTTGCTATATTTTGGTATTAAAAGGGTATTTTTGGTATTTATGGAATTTTAATATATTTTGTGTATATTTTGTGAATTATGGACCTTGGTCGGTAGAATTTGCAATTTGGGATTCTAACCAAGGGTTGTGTGAAATCTATTGAAAGTGTGTTTTCTTGCAGGACCGGCTCTACTTTTTAAGTAGAATGATGTCCGTTTTATAGAGAAGGTTCTGTCAAATTTTTGATAGAATTCTCGTAAAACGTGACGTACAGTCAAATTCCTATTTTTTGTTTGTGTCTAGAATTCTATATCGAGTTTCTAGAAATTAAGTTAGATTTATTCTAATTTCGTGTTATTTATTTATTTGTTAGTTGCATTGAGATCGAGGCTTAGTGGACTAGGCCCGTTGGACCAGTCTCGAGGAGCACACAAGTGTGAGTTGTTATTTTATATATACGTGCATTTAGGTTGCATATTTTAGAAATATATGTTTTAATGGTATAAATTATGCATAAATGATTTAATAAATGCTGAAGTATATTTTAGGTATATTTTTAGTATATTTGTAAATAAATGCATGTTTTATTTTTAATGAATATACCTAGCATGTTTTTGTATAATTATGATTTATTTTTGGTATATTTTATAATTGATTTGAATTGATATTATGCATCATTTTATTTTTCGAATGAATTGAGTTATTTTTAATAAAGGATATTGATAAAATGTGCTTTCTAATGGGCAGCACTAGGACCGAGTATGTATCGGTACAACGATAGATTGTAGGTTAAATTACTAACCTATTTGTGGATCATAACTTGATTGATTTAATATTTATGTGTGATGTTATTGATGGTGTGATTGCGAGAGCTCGATTGACTAAGTGTCTCGGGGCCAATCACATTGACAGTCAGACTCCTGGAGCTCGGTTGACTTACTGTCTCAGGGCCAGTCTACTGTCAATAAGGATTAAGTGAATTTATTTAGAAAAAAGTGAGCCTGTATGGCTAGAGTGATATTTGTTGATATTTAAGGTTGCGATCATTTAGGGTTCTATTTGATCCTTCTTAAACTGATATTTTTCAGTATTATATATAAAGTGATTTTCAGCATCTGTGTGTACATGCCTGTATATATATTTATTATATAAATATGATTGTTTGCATTTGACATTTAGTAATGTGTGTATATATATTATAACAATTCACTTAGTGAGGTCTGACTGCCCTCCGTTGATATTTTTTTCAGGAGAGTCTTCTTCTTTAGATCTCAGCAGTAGACCTATCCACCAGATTTCTTTCGCTCTGACTTTATTATGTAAATCGCTTACTTGAGTTTTATTTAGTACTCTAGACACAATAGTAGTAGTTATATTTGTTTTGGTCGAGAGTTGTATTTGAATTTATGCATGTATGAGTATTTTAATTCAGAGTGTTACTTTAAAGACTTGTATCAAAAGATTTCTATTTATATATAAGATGTGAATTATGTTGTTAAAGTGAGCTGAGAAATTATTATTTTATATTCGATATTTAATTTCCACTGCACAATTATTTTATTTATTTTATTATATTGCATGCTTTTATTTTTAAGGCTTGCTACGGGTTCCGGATTCGAAAGAATTCCCATTCCCTAGCGCCGATCATGGCCCCTTGTTTTGGGTCGTGACAAAGTTGGTATCAGAGCGGAGTTCTATGTCAGGGCCTTAGTTGTGTGAGTTGTGGTCCTAGTTTTCAGTGTTGTGTTTTCTTTTGAAACTACTACAGTTAATCAGATTCAAGTATGTCTTGATACATATTCCTTGATTTAGTTTTTTGTGTTATCCTCCATTTTCTATCTTGTCTAAATCCTTTTGTTTGTCTTTTCAGAATGAGGAGGTGAGTGCATGTCGCTTCACCGATCGTTGAGGCCGAGGATGATAAGTCATTCTAGGATGAGGTTTTACCTTTTAACCCGCCAGTTAGGTGTAGAGGTCGTGGTAGAGGTAGACCTCGAGGAGCCGTAGGTCACCGTAGATAGAGAGAGCTACAGGATGAGGAACCTGTAGAGCCAAAGTATGAGGATATTCATGTACCTCCTATTGCACAGCCTGTTCAGCCTGCATATCAGCAGGGTATGTCTGACCATGAGGTAGCCTTGTTTTATGTCAGAGTCGGCAAGATCACATTCGATGGGACTTTATACCCTTTAGATTTTTTGCATGTGATCGAGATAAGGACTCGAACTGCTCACAACGAGTACCAGTGGATCATGAAAGTCAAATTTTCTATTAAAGGACTAGCCCTAGACTGGTTTATTTAGGTGATCTATCTGTATATGATGATGATGACCTGGGCTCAATTTAGAGAGTGATTCATGAGGAGATTCTGCCTAGAGCCACTTCGTATGAGTTACAAACTCCGGTTGACTAACATTTCCCGAGGGGATAGGTCTGTTGAGGAGTACACTCGAGAGTTCCTTCAGCTTGGCAGATATGCAGAGGACCTGATGCGAGATCGATACTTCACAGTCACTACTTATGTCATTGGTTTGGGTTCAGCATTTGCTTGTATGCCTACAGCGGGCCTTACTTTGGAGTCAGTGATAGAGTTGGCCAAGGAGATTGCGTTGAGGCTAGTTAGGCAAGGAGCTATGCCTGATTATTACTAGTTGGGTGTTCAGTCAGGTGGATTCCAGACTACTCCGTACTTGAGTTTTCAGATTGGTTTGAGTAGTCAGTAGAGGGGTCCAACCCAGCAGACTCAGAGACAGCAGCATCAGGTACATCAGAGCAGTAGACATGGTCGTGGAGGTCAGCGTAGACTGTTTAGACTTGGGTCAAGTGCTTCAAGCAATAGCAGTGGTCGTAGTTCTAGGTCAGCTGCTAGTGTATGTCAGATCTGTGGCAGAGTCCATCAGGGACCGTGTTATATGACACCATTGACGTGTTTCAGATGTGGGCAGATGAGACATTTTGCCAGATCATGTCCCTATTCTAGGTATCAGCAGCCATAGATTCCATGATTTCCTCAGCAATCGATTGCTAGTGCTACACCCATTCCTTTTCAGTTGCCTCTAGCCTAGCATCAAAGTTCTACCCAGATTATTCCCCATTATGGTCGTGGTAGAGGTACTAGAGGAGGTGCCAGAGGTGTTGGTTAGTCTTCTACTAGCCAAAAGGGAGGTCGAGGATAGGCTAGAGTCTTCCATCTTACTCAGTAGGATGCTCAGGCATTTAATGTAGTCATGGCAGGTATTATTTCTGTCTGTTATCTGGATGCATGGGTTCTATTTGATCTAGGTGCCACACATTCATTTGTTTCTCCTATTTTTGCTTCCAAGTCTTGTTGGCAAGCTTCGAGGATGGCTTTCCATTTGTCTGTTGCCACTCCTCTAAGTGATTCTTTGGACACTTATGTTGTTCTTTTTGGTTGTCCAGTTTTTGTCGGAGGTAGAGAATTATCTGCTGATTTGATTCTGTTAATGGAGTTTGATGTTATTCTGGATATGGATTGGTTATCTCAGCACTATGCTATGGTGGATTATTAGAGTAAAGAGGTGACTTTCAGAATTCCTAGTGAAGAAGAATTTAATTTTATGGGTGATAGGAGTTCAGCACCTCAGAATCTCATCTTTGCTATTATGGCTAGGAAGTTGCTGAGGAAGGGTTGTCAGGGATATGGCATTAGTTAAGGATACTTCAGTGGAGAAGTTGTCACTCACGGATGTTCCTATTGCCTGTGAGTGTCCTAATGTTTTTCCTGAGGAGTTTCCAGGTTTACCACCTCACAGAGAGATTGAGTTCTGTATAGATGTGGTTTAAAGAACTACCCTTATATCTATGCCACCCTATAGAATGGCTCCTGCAGAGTTGAAAGAGTTGAAGGAGTAGTTGCAAGAGTTACTATATAAGGGTTTTATTAGACCCAGTGTTTCTCCTTGGGGTGCACCAGTCCTATTTTTTAAGAAAAAGGATGGTACCTTGAGACTGTGCATTAACTACAGAGAACTGAACAAAGTGACAGTGAAGAACAAGTATCCTCTTCTGAGGATAGACAACTTGTTTGATTAGCTACAGGGTGCACAGTTCTTTTCTAAGATTGATATGAGGTCGGGTTATGATCAGTTGTGGATCAGTGAAGCCGATGTTCCTAAAATGACATTCTGAACTTAGTATGGCCATTATGAGTTTCTGGTGATGTCTTTTGGTTTGACTAATGCACCATCAGCTTTTATGGACCTAATGAACAGGGTATTCAAACCATATGTGGATCAGTTTGTGGTAGTCTTTATCAATGATATAGTGGTGTATTTGAGGAGTATAGAAGAGCATGTATATTACTTAAGGATTGTACTACAGACACTAAGAGAACATAAGCTTTATGCTAAATTCTCAAAGTGAGATTTCTGGATGGAGAGTGTTGCTTTTCTTAGACACGTAGTGTCAAAAGAGGGTATCCAGGTTGATCCACAGAAGATTGAGGTAGTGTCTGAGTGGCCTAGACCGACTTTAGTTACAGAGATTCATAGTCTTCTAGGTTTAGCCGGGTACTATAGGAGGTTTGTATAGGATTTTTCTAGAATTACAGCTTGCTTGACTCAAAAAAATGTAAGATTTGAGTGGTCAAAAGCTTGTGAAAATAGTTTTCAGTTGCTGAAGGAGAAGTTGACCACATCTCCAGTTTTGGCTATGCCTAATGGAAAAGACAAGTTCACAGTGTATTGTGATGCCTCTAGAATTGGCCTAGGTTATGTGTTGATGTAGAATGGTAGGGTGATAGTTTATGCTTTGAGGCAGTTGAAGAAGCATGAATAGAACTATCCTACTCACGACCTAGAGATGGCTGCAGTGATCTTTGCTCTTAAGATCTGGAGACATTATCTATATAGGGTGACTTGTAAGATTTTTACTGATCATAAGAGCCTTAAGTACATTTTCCAGCTGAGACATTTGAATCTGAGGCAGAGGAGATGGTTGGAACTGTTGAAAGATTATGACTATGAGATTTTATATCACCCAGGCAAGGCTAATGTGGTTGCAGATGCCTTGAGTAGGAAGTCCTCAGGCAGTCTTGCTCACATCAGTGTGGAGAGGAGACCGTTGATCCTAGAGTTGCATCTGTTAATGGATCCAGGTCTGATGATGAAGGTGAGTATATCAGGTGGACCACTAGCTCAGTTTAAGGTGCGATATATAATGAGAGATAGGATTAAGGTAGCTCAGAGCTGAGATCCTATTCTAGAAGAGCTTGCAGAGAATGTTCGAGCAAGGAAGTTCACTAATTTCACACTCGATGATGATGGTGTTTTGTGGAACAGTGGTAGATTATGTGTTCCTGATATGGATAATTTAAGAGAAGAGATCCTTGAGGAAGCACATTCTATAGCTTACAACGTACATCCGGGTGTCACTAAGATGTACCACAGTATTAGAGACTTGTACTGGTGGGACGGACTAAAGAAGGATGTTGCTGATTATGTTACTAAGTGTCTGACGTGTCAGTAAGTGAAAAATGAGCAACATAAGCCTTCTAGAAAGCTTTTATTGTCGGTTTACCTCATTCTAAGGATGGATACAACTCCATCTGGGTGATTGTGGATAGGTTGACCAAGTCTGCACATTTCTTGCCTATGAAAGCCACCTATTCTATAGCTAGATTGGCAAAGCTATATATGAAGCATATTGTGTGCCTTCATGGAGTACATGTGTCCATTGTGTCAGATAGAGGTTCAGTGTTCACCTCTCATTTTTGGCAGAAGTTGTAGGAAGTGATGGGCACTAGGTTGGATTTTAGTACTACTTTTCATCCTCAGACAGTTGGTTAGTCTGAGAGGATGATCCAAACACTAGAAGATATGTTGAGGATGTGTGTTTTGGATTTGGGAGGTAGCTAGGATGATCATTTGTTACTCATAGAGTTTGCATATAATAACAGCTACCATAATAGTATTGGAATCACACCATATGAGGCTTTGTACATAAGGAAGTGTAGATCCCCTCTAAGTTGGGATGAGATTAGAGAAAGAGCTTTGACTGGACCTGAGATGGTTTGGGATATTGTAGAAAAATTACTGTGATCAAGAGCAGACTACAGACCGTAGTTAGCAGGCAGAAGAGCTATGCGGATCCTAGACACAGAGATGTGGAGTTCCAGGTATAAGACTTTATTTTTCTGAAGGTGTCTCCAATGAAGGGTGTAATGAGATTTGGCAGGAAGGGTAAGCTAGCATCGAGATATATCAGATCGTTTGAGATTTTGGAGAGAGTTGGCATTGTTGCATATCGGTTGGCTTTGCCTCCGAGTATGTCTCGAGTGCATTCAGTGTTTCATATCTTGATGCTGAGGAAGTATATTTCAGACCCTTCACACGTGTTGCAGCCCGATGGTGTTGAAGTGAATGAAGACCTAACGTTCATAGAAGAACATGTTGCGATCGTTGACTATCAAGTTCAACAGTTGCGTTCAAAGCAGATCCTGATGGTCAAGGTTTTGTGGCGCAGCAACAAGGTAGAAGAGCATACCTTGGAGACTGAAGCTGAGATACGAGTTTTTTACTCGTATCTCTTTCCTCCTTGATTTATATTTCTTCTTTTGGAATTTAGGGACGAATTCTTGTAAGGGGGGAAGACTGTTATAACTCGAGTTTTTAAATGTTTTTATATTAAATCGGGATATGTATTGTTAATAAAATATATATATATATATATATATATATATGATTATTTAATTATTATGTGAATAATTAATGTTATTTTACATTTATTTAAAATTTTCTACGTAAAAATGATCCCGAACCCTATTATTTTGGAAAATAATATTTTATTGCTTAATGTTATTTGATTTTACTAATTTATATTGTTTCATGCATTATCATTATTGTATGTATTATTATTATTATATATATATATATACATGCATATATACTTAGGGTTATTTTCATGCATGTGTTATATATATACATATATGTGTGTGTATATATATATATATATAATGTATTGTGTGGTATGTGTTTAATGTGTTTATATATTATTAATTTATATTATTATAAGTTAAATTTATAATATATATATATATATATATAAAAGAAACTCATCTCATCTCCTTCACCCCCGACATCCATCCCCTTCCCACACCTCATACTGCAACGTTGATCATAGGCTGTCGGTGTGCTTCTCAGAGTATCGCCTCCCTCTCCAACTACTCTGCCACCTTCCCCGGCACCGTTTCAGCCTAATATGAATCCTAAAAGGGATCAACAATGCCTGAATATGAAGAATTCAAGCTAATTAGCTTAATTTCCTATTCTGAAATTAATTAGCTTGATATGGACAAATTTTGAGTTATTTTCCTATTTTGGAGTCAATAAGGAAGATTCATGAAGATTCTAGAAGATGTGAGAAGATTCAAGAATATTTCAAGTCAAAGTCAATAAGTCAAAGTCAAAGTCAAAGTCAAATAGTCAACAAGTCAAAGTCAAGGTTCAATGGTCAACATGTGACATGGCATGCTTCAATGCTTAGTTGTCATGAGTTGTCATTTTGTTTAGTTGTCATGAGTTGTCATTTTGTTTAGTTGTCATGAGTTGTAATGAGTTGTCAATTTTGACTTTTCAAAGATGAGTTGTCATGAGTTATTAGTTGTCCTATTTTGAAGGAAATCTCCTTAATTAAAGATTTTCCTATATGTGTATCTTTAGGAATAAGGAAGAAAACCTTTTTCTTTAAGGGTTAGGTTGTTTACATGCCTATATAAGGGCTAAATATATTATGGACGAATTAAGAATGTATTTTTGACAATTTTAATCAATTAAGTGAGGTTTTTCCTTAACTTTATTCTTTTGAAACTTTGTAAGTTTACTTGAATTGTTTCACATCTACCTTTCATTACAATTGCTAGGTTAGACTTAGAATTGTGTGATTGTTCATCTTTTAATAGCTAAGTATTTTGCTTCATATTAATAAGTAAGGGGTTTAGCTCCATCTTCACAACCTCATCTTGACGATCTTGGGCAACGATTTCAAAGTTGGATGCACGTTCCATCACTACTATAGGTAGGGTTCGTATCAGAGCCAAACTTCAAGGTTTGGTTACGTATCCTTTAATTTTTATGTATTATCTATTCTTTTCTTCTTCTGAATTCTTCATATATTAAAAAAAAAATTTTGAGTGAAACACGAGAGCATTCACATCCTTTAGTGTAAACACGTAAGTGAGTGCTTTGTGATGATTTTTTTCTATATCTTTTCAAACCTATTTTTTTTAGTATGGATATGCCTTATTTTATTGGTGGGGGTGATCCTTATGTTTATTTGGAATGGATGCAACAAATGGAGGAGATATTTGATTCTCTTGAATTAAGTGATTTCCAAAAGTGTAAACGTGCTTCTTGTAAATTTTTGGGTCATGCTGCTATATGGTGGGAAGATTTGATGACATCATGGAGAGAGAATAGGCATAGTGAGATTAAAAATTGGGAGATAATGAAGAGGTTAAAGACTAGACATTTTATTCCTTCTGAATTTAGGGATAAATTTCATCTTAAATTACAAAGGCTTAAATAAGGTGATGAATTATGCGTTAATGATTATATTAAAAAGTTTAAGTTGTTTGTAATTGCATGTGATGTAGGTGAATTCGAAAGGAGGAAAGTTGCAAAATTCATCAATGGGCTTAAGTGTGATATTGCTAAAAGATTGAAGAAAGAAGTGCAATTAGAACCTTCTATCTCTTTGAAGGTTATAATTGAACTTGCTTTGGAGTTTGAAAAGCAAGTGGGTTCTTATGAGGAGACAATGACAGTGTGTGATTCCAAAGGAGTATAAAGGTGTTAAAGTTACCGAATTGGTTGAGCAACAAGTTGAGGAGAAGAGTAGGGAGGAAGAGTGTCAAATTGAAACTACACCACCAAAGACACTTATTGAAGACATGTGTATTAATCAATTGGTGAGAGAAAATGAGGAAGGCATGAGTGAAAAGGAGAACTTAGAGATCGGGAGCATCATGAAAGATCAAGAGTTGGTTATTAATCATGATTATACTAACAATTTTAATCTTTCTTTTTCCAGCGTTATGAAAGTTATTTTACAGACTTCTATGCCATATAAAGATCCATTTGATGATGTAGTTGAAGTATCTTATGCCTATAAGAGAATCTATGGAGTCTTCACTTATAGTAAAAAGAACTTGAGATATTCATGTTTCAAGTTTAGAAAGAAGAAACAAGAATTCAATCTTTACATGTTCATGAATAGAAGTTCTATATTTCAAATGTGCTATCAAGTTCAAGTTATAATGAAGCTACTTGTGTGGATCATTATTTCAAAGGAGAAGTTTTCAACAATGGAGTTTGTGTTTGACCCTGGAGGATTTGCAAATTTATCAACTCTAGAAGATGGCTATGATTTGAGGGCAAATCATCTTCAAGAGGGAGGGAATAATATGAACCCTAAAAGGGATAAACAACACCTGAATATAAAGAATTCAAGCTAATTAGCTTAATTTCCTATTCTGAAATTAATTAGCTTGATATGGACAAATTTTGAGTTATTTTCCTATTTTGGAGTCAATAAGAAAGATTCATGAAGATTCTAGAAGATGTGAGAAGATTCAAGAATATTCCAAGTCAAAGTCAAATAGTCAACAAGTCAAAGTCAAGGTTAAATGGTCAACATGTTACATGGCATGCTTCAATGCTTAGTTGTCATGAGTTGTCATTTTACTTAGTTGTCATGAGTTGTAATGAGTTGTCAATTTTGACTTTTCAAAGATGAGTTGTCATGAGTTATTAGTTGTCCTATTTTGAAGGAAATCAACTTAATTAAGGATTTTCCTATATATGTATCTTTAGGAATAAGGAAGAAAACCTTTTCCTTTAAGGGTTAGGTTGTTTACATGCCTATATAAGGGCTAAATATATTATGGATGAATTAAGAATGTATTTTTGACAATTTTACTCAATTAAGTGAGGTTTTTCCTTAACTTTATTCTTTTGAAACTTGGCAAGTTTACTTGAATTGTTTCACATCTACCTTTCATTACAATTGCTAGGTTAGACTTAGAATTGTATGATTGTTCATCTTTTAATAGCTAAGTATTTTGCTTCAAGTTAATAAGCAAGGGGTTTAGCTCCATCTTCATAACCTCATCTTGACAATCTTGGGCAACGATTTCAAAGTTGGATGCGCGTTCTATCTCTACTATAGGTAGGGTTCGTATCAGTTTTTAGCTTGAATTCTTTATATTCAGGCATTGTTGATGCCTTTTAGGGTTCATATTACAACCCGTTTTGGCCGAGAAACCCGAAACTCTTCCCTTCACCGTTCATCGACTTTCCAGCCACCGTTTTCGACACTGCTGGTCTCTTTCCCTTCCCTGAGCACCGGTGAGTGTGTTTCCATGTTTGGTTTCACTTGGTTTGGCCTAGATTTTGGTTATGAATGATTTTTTATTTTTGGCCCTTTTTGTTTCTCATTTTTTTTAACTTCGATCTTTGAGATTCAAGCTTAGTTCCTTAACAAAATATGCTTCTCTTAACTTAATCTACACTTTGGAATTTTTATGGAATTTTTGGAATTTATTTTAATTTTTGTTAATTTTTTATTATTTTATTATTATTTTCTAATTTTCATAAATTAATTAAATAAATTGTGAAATTGTGATTTTTAGTGTTTATGGTGGTTGAAATTAATTTTAGATAATTTTTGTGCAATTATTATATTTTTATTTAGTTTAAGTAAATTTTGGAAATATAGGTTATATATGTGTTTTGTTAAAATTAATTGGTTAATTGAGTATAATTATTAATTTTATTGAATTATATGTTGAGAAAATAATTTTAGAGTAATTATATAATTTTTATTGAATTTTTGAGTATTTATAGTATATTATGTGAATTTTTATATACTAGGGGTATTTTGGTAATTTGGTAGTAACTATAGTTAAATATTAAGGTTAATTGGTTTTAAATATTGTTTGAAGTATAAAAATGATTTTTATAAATTATTTTCTATTTTTGACTAATTAAAACTATTTTTCAAAAATTATTTTCAAATTGTATATAATATACTATTTTTGTAAATAAATGGGTTTTTAGTAATTTTTAGTATTTTTTTGGCCTAATTAAGTAATTTGGATTTATAAAATGAATTTCTATTAATATTTGTGAATTTATCGAGAATTATCGATTTTTAATAATATTATATTAATATTAGGGTTTTTAAGTAAATATTAGTGAAATAATTATTTTTAGTGTTTAAATATTTAATTTGCTATATTTTGGTATTAAAAGGGTATTTTTGGTATTTATGGAATTTTAATATATTTTGTGTATATTTTGTGAATTGTGGACCTCGGTCGGTGGAATTTGCAATTTGGGATTCCGACCGAGGGTTATGTGAAATCTATTCGAAGTGTGTTTTCTTACAGGACCGACTTTACTTTTTAAGTAAAGAGATGTCTATTTTACAGATGAGGTTTTGCCAAATTTTCGGTAGAATTCTCATAAAACGTGACGTTCCGTCAAATTTCTATTTTTTTCTATGTCTAGAATTCTAGATCGAGTTTTTAGAAATTAAGTTAGATTTATTCTAATTTCATGTTATTTATTTATTTGTTAGTTGCATCGAGACCGAGGTCAAGTGGACCAGGCCCTTCGGATCAATCTTGAGGAGTGCACAAGTGTGAGTTATTATTTTGTATACATGTGCATTTAGATTGCATGTTGTAGACATATATGTTTTAATTGTATGAATTATGCATAAATGATTTAATAAATGCTTAAGTATATTTTAGGTATATTTTTAGTATATTTCTAAATAAATGCATGTTTTATTTTCAATGTATAATTATGGTTTATTTTTGGTATATTTTATAATTGATTTGAATTGATATCATGCATCATTTATTTTCTGAATGAATTGAGTTATTTTTAATGAAGGATATCAATAGAACGTGCTTCCTAATGGGCAGCACTAGGATCGAGTACGTACCGGTACAACGATAGATTGTAGGTTAAATTACTAACATATTTATGGATCATAACTTGATTGATTTGATATTGATGTGTGATGTGATTGATGGTGTGATTATGGGAGCTCGGTTGACTAAGTGTCTCGGGGCCAATCACACTGACAATTAGACTGCTGGAGCTCGATCGACTTAGTGTCTCGGGGCCAGTCTACTATTAATAAGGATTAAGTGAATTTATTTGGAAATAAGTGAGCCTGTATGGCTAGAGTGATGTCTATTGATATTTAAGGTTGCAATCATTTAGGGTTCTATTTGATCCTTCTTAAACTGATATTTTTCAGTATTATATATAAAGTGATTTTTGGCATCTGTGTTTACATGCCTGTATATATATTTATTATATACATATGATTGTTTGCATTCGACATTTAGTAATATGTGTATATATATTATAACAATACACGCAATGAGGTCTGACTCCCTTCCATTGATATTTTTTTCAGGAGAGTCTTCTTCTTTAGACCTCAGCAGTAGACCTATCCGCCGGATTTCTTCTGCTCCGGCTTTATTATGTAAATTACTTACTTGAGTTTTATTTAGTACTCTAGACACTGCAGTAATAGTTATATTTGTTTTTATCGAGAGTTGTATTTGAATTTATGCATGTATGAGTATTTTAATTCAGAGTGTTACTCTAAAGACTTGTATCAAAAGATTTTTATTTATATATACGATGTGAATTATGTTGTTAAAGTGAGCTAAAAAATTATTATTTTATATTCGAGATTTAATTTCCGCTACACAAATATTTTATTTATTTTATTATATTGCATGCTTTTATTTATAAGGCTTGTTACGGGTTTCGGATTTGAAAGAATTCCTGTTCCCTAGCACTGGTCATGGCCCCCTGTTTTGGGTCATGACAGAATGTGAGTGATTAAGATGGAATTTGTGCCTTAATTATTTTAAGAAGATATTTATGGGCCCCTTGATAAGTTAGAATGAAGAGAAATGCATGGACATGCTATAATGAGTTAATAAAGAGTTATTAATATTAGATAAAGCATTGTTAGTATTAGTCTACTTAAGATCAAGAATAATATGATTAAACAATATAAGGATCCATGCCTTATGTTTAATCAAAATATCATGTGACAAAAGGGCTATAATAATATACACTATGGATTAGGTTATGTCAGATTATCGACCTTCATATAACTTTGGTAGTTAAAATGTCTTGCTAGAGCCATTTATGATTTATGGGCTAAAATGGAATTTGAATCAAAATAAAAGAGGAAGTTTAGCCTTACTAAAACTATTTTGGTAATTAAGTGCTAAGTGAAACCCTATATTGGATGTCTATAAATACATCTCATTCTTTAGAGTTTGTGTAATCTATTATTCTCCTCATTCTTCCTCCACTTATTTTATAAAAAGAAAATGCTTAGAGAGAATAAAAATAAAAGAATTATTTTTTTATAGAGGTGTTAGCACACCAATATTGCTTTGGTCACCTTTTTCGTATGGATACCAATAGAGGGTGTGGTTTTATTAGTAGTACCTTGATCTAACAAGACATATACAAAAAAGCTTATGATAGGATGTCATCAGTGTGAACCCCCTCTTTTCTTTCTAATAATTATGCCTTTTTTATCCTTGGTAAGGCATTGGAAACCTCAGTAAATCAATTAATCAAATTATACAGATCCTGTAAAAGGGGTTTCTTGGTTAAAGTTTTAATTTCTATTGTGTTTTGCATTATGGAAACCCAACATTAAGGATAGCCTTAACTACCATCTAATGGTCTAAGCCTGGGTTGTATTGAAACCTGCTAGTCACACCAACAACATTTGCAATTCCTAACCTAGTACACAATATAACATACATTAGGCTTCCTACAACAAAAGTGTTGATGGTAGGGTTTAGTACGTGTCTAAGATTTTAGCAACTACTATACTATTTAAGCTCAAGTCTCTAGGGAACACACTATCATATTATAAAGACATGATGTGGAGATGAGGAGTCAACCCCCAAGGTAATAACTGGGCCAATTTTTGAAAACAGTGGTAACTCAATTCCTTAAAAAAGAGCTAATACCACACCGAGATTATTATAGGTATAGAATACTAACATCATTTAGTATCATCTTTGTTTAAAATTATTTTATGAATTGCTATCTTATTCATTATTTACATGCAATTTCTATAAAACCTTGTTGACCTTTACATGATTAAGGTCATGATTAATCTCAAGATAACCTTAGTTAGGTGTCACCTGAGTGGACCTCCTCTCATCCTTCCATCTCTTACTTGTTTTTTACATATGTGGTAAGGTTTTTAAAAACCCTAAATCAATAAGCTAATCTTATTATATGGATCTTGGTTCAGGTTTTGTGATTAATTTTTAAATTTTCACTGCACTTTAAATTGTATAACTCAATAGTGGTATCCAAGCCACTTGTAATTCTATTTATTTGTGTATATATATATATATATATATGTGTGTGTGTGTGTGTGTGTGTGTGTGTGTGTGTGTGTGTTTAAGTGATTCTTTTTTTAAAAGAAGTTTTCAAAAATTTTATCCAAACAGTTTTATTTTTATGACAATCTTTTCAAACTGTATAAAAATTATTAAACATTAATTTGATTAATCTTTATAAGTTTTTAATATGATTAAATAGTAGATAGAATTACAATTTTCTATATTATGTATACTATTTTAAGAAATTAAAATATAAGTATTTTTTATTAATATGATTAAATAAAGCAATAAACTCATTTTTTGTTTAATGTTGAAATATGAATATTTTAACTATGTAGATTTTAGTCAATGGATAGTCTGTTTAAGAGTTGAATAGACCATACAAATCAATCTATTTTGAACAGATTAACTAAACTATAATATGATTACAGTAAATTAGGGTTTTCTAATTGGCGACTGCTTAAATAAAAAAATTTAATCTATTTTGAACAGATTAATTACACTATCATTTGACTACTTAAATTATTAGTGTTTTAGGGTTTTGAAAACAAATCATTCAAAAAGTTTAGGTAAATTGTTTACCTTCGGGGGCATTGCCGCTTAGACCTTACTAGAGGCACTGCCGCATGGATTTGTCACACAATTTGTTTTTGAACATAATAATTAAATTAATGTGTAAATTGAATTATTATGCAGTATGTGTTTATTGTGAAATGCATAATACATAGCATGGCCCTTAGACCAATATGATTAGATTTAATTATTTAATTATTTATTAGGTTCTAATTTTTAAATGCGGCCTATGAGTCCATTTTATTTGTTGTAATTATTTATTTTTATTATATAGTAGTAGAATTGTCTTAATTACAACAAGTTATTTAAATCAAGATCCAAGATGAAAATTTAAGTTGGAGGTCTAGTATGGAGATGCAAGGTGGGAGACCAAGAAGGAGGTCCATGGGAAGAGGGAGATCTAAATTGAAGGTTGTATCTTGCATTTGTCAAATAACCTAGGTTTGACCTTTGATCTTCATATTATCCTATGAAGATCAACTTAAATATGGGCCATGTTATGTCACACTTTTCTTGTTATGTTAGTATGTTATACATGTGATGCTATATGTGTCATACCTTAAATTTGACTGTCCCCAAAAAGGTCCAATGATGAAACAAATCCCTGAGATGACTAGAGTTTGCTCGTTCATAACACCTATGAAGTGTGCAACCTTAAAAACCTAATTGATCCCACTAGTATGAAAAATCGATCATCGAGCCATTAAGTTATGCTCTGACCTTATGAAGTTCAAATTATCAGGACAACGAGAGGTTTTATTTTGAGAAAATGCCTCTCAAAATGCTCAGCTCGTTGTGTCGGTGCACATTTTGTTAGATCGACACCCAGTTTTGTGAAAAAGTAGAAATGGATTTTGATAAATCGGAAATCGAAAACACATCCAAAAGCCTCCAAAACCTCCGAAAGTGGTCCCGAAATGGTCCAACATAACTCGAGTATTAGCGTGTACTGCTCATAAGTGCACGTAAATACCCCTAGGTGTCAATTGCTAAAATCAAGGCTCAATTTGGTAAAATGGACTCTAAAAATGAGTCTGAAAGGCCCAAATACCCTATGTACCAACTCCATAATAGCACGCGTAAAACCTGGGGAGAGTGCATAGAGGGTGCAAGTGCACATCGAAGGGCACACATGTGTGTGTGGCCATATGCCAAGTGCGTGACCATGCACACACTGTGTGTGACCACACGTAAAAATCTCCTTATACGCATGTGACCATGCCCATACCACCCCATTCTAAACATTTTTTTCTATAAATAGACCCCTTTACACCCCATTTTGGAGGGGGGCAAGTAGAAACACACACACACTAAAAAATTAGTCCAATTGAAGGATTTGGAAACCCCTGTCCAGAAAGTTTTTACTCTCCCATAGCCTTTCCCTTAGGTTGTTAGATCCCTTTTCCACTAAACCAAGCCTCATCTTTGTCAAAGCACACTTCAAAGGTATACAATATAGCATCATTCTATTGTCATTTTGAACCTCTTGAAGAGGAAATCTTAATAATCACTCGAAGCTAAAGCTTTAAAGCTCACACAAGCTTAGTAGAGTATGAGGACTACATAATCATTTTAGCACATTTACTTTATCACATTGGATTTTATTTTACTGTCACCAGCATTTGGGAATACTATTATGCTTGTGTGATAAGACTGGCAAACTTGCATGCTACGTGAATAATATATGCTTTATTATGCTTATTTTATATCATTATTATGCATCCTCTATTTCTAAAATCATGAAATCACACCATAAATACCAATAAAGTGAAAAGTTCATGTCCCAAAATAAAGTCATCATGCTCTTGGTCCAATGATGACCTCATGCATCCTTTACATCATCGTCATACATCATCATAGGATAGATAATCACTACAAGCATGCATCATCATCCTATTATTCATGAAATTGAGCAAGTTGTGTGAATGATCATGTTATTCTTGTAGATCAATCATATTAGATTTACTTTTCTGTAATCTTTTCCTTTTCATGTGTATTTTATTAGGAAAGAAATGTAACAAAATTTTTAGCTTTATTCTCCTATATTATCTGATGTGATGTGTGAATGCTATAGAAAATATCATTACTGAAACTAGGGTGTTCTAGTAGCTACGCATCAAATATCATATAATGACAAATAGTGAAAAAGTAGACATGATCTCTTAAACCCAGAAATCTTTGTAGGGACAATACTTGTTTATTGATATGATGTTGTCCATTTCATTTCTCGATTTTCTAAAAATTAGATGTCTACTCAATAAAATCAAAAGTATCTCATCCCTTTGAGACCAATCATTTTTCCCTATTTGGTAAAGTTGTCATGTCACTCAAAAATGGAAAAACCCATTACATTGTCCAACAAATAAATAATAAGTCCCAAAAAAAGAGGTAGGTCACACATTGTGGCGACTCCACTGGGGACTTCTAAGTAAGAGGGATCAACTAAAAAATGACTATTTCTCATTATATAATACTTAATTGTATAGAGCCCCTTACCACTTCATTTTCACTACACCTCACACATGCACCACATGACCCTAAAAGCCTCGATAATACTAAATGACATCACCACCACCATGATTCCACTTGAGTCACAGGGTGACGAAGATACAATATTATCACCTTTAGTCTTTACTTATGCATTTGCTTAACTTATCTGACCAGAGTCTGTAACCCAAGTCAATAAGGGCGGTGATCGATTTATCAAAAGAATGCTAGACTCACTGATAGGAGTCTATAACCCTAGTCATATGAGGGCATTCTCGGTAAATGAAACCTTAGCCTTTTACCCTGACTTAGCTCATGTAGATAAACTAGTAGCAATATCCACTAGGATTCCACCAAGCTATGCATGCTATCCTCGTCCTAACACTGATCGTTTGACATAATATTCATAAATGACATGACTTTCCTAGTGTCTATCATCAAATGATGTTGTAATGTTAGTTTTTATAGAAAATTTATGCTTATGACCATATGATTCTAATCTACTTCATGTGAGCTCAAAACATGAGGAATAATAAGAATCATGTACCTTAGCTTGAATAGTTGATGCAAATTAACAACTAATGATTGTTTGGTTTCATGATTAAAAAATGCAACAAAAATTAAAAATTTTAACTACAAACCCTAACCCAGATCTAAGTAATTCGATTAATTGATTTAAAAATAGGTTTTCAAATCTTACCACAAACACAGATGAGGCAAGATTGTTGGAAGGCAGAGAGGAGGTTCACTCTGGTGACACCTTACCTCGAGCTTTTGATTTTGGTAGTTTGGATTAAGACATCTTTAAAAGAATCCGTCCTCCACAAGTGTCCACATGAACAGCCCTTGATTAAAAATAAAAACTTTATCTGCTAGCACTTCTCTTGATTTCTCATAAATCAAGAAAAAAAAAACTCTATGTTTTAGTGTTTCGATGAAGAGCAAAATGAATTTTGGTGGCTAATAATTGAGTTAGAGAAACCATAGAGAATATAACATATTTATAGACTTGTAATTAGGGTTTCACTTACTAAAATAACTTTTGGTAATTTCTCAATTATTATTATTCTGCTTTTATTTAAAATTAAATCAAATATAATAAATAAATATATTACCTTTACCTTAAATAAATAAATAAGCTATTTATTTATTTCTACAGAGCATATTTGGGCTTCTCAAACCCATATCCATTTTTGGGCTTCTTCTAAGTGTGTGACCTTGCAGGTTCACATGACATTGGTAGTGGGCCTTAATTCTCTATTTAGGCCTATAAGTCATAAGTGGCCTCTAGCAAAACATTATGACTACCCAAGTCATGTGAAGTCAATAATCCGACATAACCTAATTTATAATAAATATTATAATCCCTTTGTCACGTGATATCTTGATTGAATATAAGGCATAGTTTCTGTCATCCTTATATGATTCAATCATATTATTTCTTGACTCTAAGTAGATTGAGAATGATAACTCTTTATCAATTCACTTTAGCATGGCCATGCATTTTCCTCAGTCTATCTTATCAAGGTGCCCATAGATATCTTACTCAGATTGAATGAGGGACAAATTCCTTCTCAATCACTCACATTCCTCACATAACACATTTCATATCCAACAATAATCTATTTAATCATCATGTTAAAGACAATGTTAGATTGTGTCAAAATATATAATAGATATGTAGAAATCCATTATGATTTCAAGGTCAAAGGACTAAATCAATATTATTATAATGAGAATTACTTATGAAAATTATCTATGTAGTATTCTCATAATGGGTTAATCCAGTACATTATTTCCTAAATAAGTACCTATTAGTTGACTTAATATCTCATATTCATTATTAGTAAAACATAATCATAATTCAACATCATACTAGCCATAACATATTATTATGACTAGGGATAATTTGAATAGAACTCATATTTAATCTAAGGGTTTTACTATCAAGTCATATACTTGATGACCTTAGTAGGAATTGACTATTCAAGTAATTATCATAACATAAAATGATAATGAAAAATGCCTCTTTATTAAATAAAATGATAAAGTCAAAACATGGTCATACATGATTGACCTAATGCATATCACTAACAATCTCCCACTTGCACTAGGCCCAATCTATATTAAAACAAATACCCATAGACCTAGTATGACTCTCATGCTTAGGCTGTGGAAGAGGCTTAGTTAGTGGATCAGTAACATTATCATTTGTGGGTACTCTGCAAATCTTCATGTCTCCTCTTTCATTGATTTCTCGAATGAGATGATAACACTTGAGTATGTGTTTGGATCTTTGATATGATCTAGGCTCCTTAGTTTGAGCTATAGCTCCATTATTATCACAATATAAGTTCACTGGATCTGATATACTAGGAACAACACCTAGTCCAGTTATGAACTTTTTGATCCAAACAGCCTCCTTAGCTGCTTGTGAGGCAGCTATATACTCAGCTTTTATTATAGAATTAGCAATGGTGTCTTGCTTGGAACTCCTCCAGCTCACTGCACCTCCATTCAAACAAAACACATAACCTGATTGTGATAAAAAATCATCCTTGTCAGTTTGGAGCTAGAATTCGTGTAACCATTTACAACTATCTCATCTTCCTTACCACCATATAGTAAAAATGCATCCTTAGTTCTTCTCAAGTACTTAAGGATATTTTTTACTACTATCCAGTGACTTTCATCTGGGTCTGACTAGTATCTACTCATTGTGCTTAAGGTATATGAAACATCAGGTCGAGTACACAATATTGCATACATGATAGATCCAATAGCAGAAGCATATGGAATCTTACTCATGCAATCTCACTTATCTTATGCCATAGGACACTGAGTCTTGCTGAGATTAATGCCATGTGATGTTTGCAAGAATCCTCTCTTAGAGTCTTGCATGCTAAACCTGTTCAATACCTTATCAATGTAAATGCTCTGACTTAGGCCAATAAGCCTTTTATATCTATCTCTATAGATCTTGATGCCTAATATATAAGCAACTTCACCCAAGTCTTTCATTAAAAAACAATTCCCTAGCCATGATTTAACATTTTGTAAAATAGGGATATCATTTCCACTGAGTAGTATGTCATTAAGATACAACACTAAAAACACAATTGCACTCCCACTAACCTTCTTGTAAACACAAGGTTCATCTTCATTCTCAATGAAGCTAAACTCTTTGACTGGTTCATCAAAATGAAGATTCCAACTCCGAGATGCTTGCTTCAGTCCATAAATGGACTTTTGAAGCTTACATACCTTTCCAAAATTCTCAGGATTGACAAAACCTTATGGTTGTGTCATGTACACATCCTCAAGTAGGTTTCCATTAAGAAACACTATTTTGACATCAATTTGCCATATCTCATAATTATAGTATGCAGCTATAGCAAGGAGAATTTGAATAGATTTCAGCATAGCAGCTGGTGAAAAGGTTTCATCATAGTCTATACCATATGTTTGTTTAAAACCCTTTGCAACCAGTCTTCCCTTAAAGGTATGCACATTGCCATCCATGTTTGTTTTCTTTTTTAAAACCCATTTGCATCCAATAGTTTTTAAGCCATCAGTTGGGTCAGTCAAGGTCCAAACTTGATTATCATACATGGATTGCATTTTTGATTTCATGGCTTCTAGCCATTTCTGAGAGACAGGACTATTTATGGCCTCTTGAGAGGATGTGGGCTCACTTTGATCCATAATCAACACATCATTATCATTGGTTATAAGAAATCCATATCTCAATGGGATTATATGTGTCCTACCAGACCTCATTGGCCCTTATGGTACTTGTACAGGTCCAACAGTTATTTATTGATCCAGCTGCGGTTCCATACTTGGTACAATGCTATTTTGTGGGTCTTGAATTTCTTTAATTTAGACTATGCTCCCATTAGATCCTTTGGAAATAAATTCTCTTTCCAAAAATGCACCATTTTGAGTAACAAGCACTTTGTTCTCAGAAGCATTGTAAAAATAATATCCTTTAGTTTCTTTAGGATATCCCCACAAAAAGGCATTTATCAGATTTGGTGCTAGTTTATTTGAGATTTAATGCTTCATATAAGCATCACATCCCCAAATCTTGAGAAAAGACAAACTGAGAGGTTTTCCAATCCACATCTCATATGGTGTCTTTTCAACTACCTTTATTAGAACTTTATTCAAAATGAATGCAACAGTTTCTAAAGCATATCCCCAAAAAGAGATTGGAAGATTAGATTAACTCATCATTGATCGAACCATATCCAATAAAGTCCGATTTCTCCATTTGGACACACTATTTAATTATGGTGTACCTGGAGGAGTTAATTATGAAATAATCCCACAATCTCTCAGATGATCTACAAATTCTTGGCTTAAATATTCACCACCTCGATCAGATCATAGTATTTTAATATTTTTACTAAGTTGGTTTTATACTTCATTCTTGAAAACTTTGATCTTTTCAAAAGATTCAGATTTATGTTTCATTAGATAGACATAGCCATATCTACTGAAATCATCTATGAAAGAGATGAAGTATTAGAAAACTCCTCTAGTAGTTAAGTTTAATGGCCTATATACATCTGAATGTATAAGGCCTAATAAAATATTAGCTTTCTCACCTTTTCCAGTAAAAGGCGTTTTAGTCATTTTTCATAGTAAACAAGACTCACATGTTTCAAATGATTCACAATCAAATGAATTCAAAAGCCCATTTTGGTGAAGCTTTGAAATGCATTTCTCATTTATATGGCCTAAATGACAATGCCAAAGATAGGTGGTGTTTAAATCATTAGATTTAAACTTCTTTGTATCAATGTTATAGATTGACTTTTCATTAGTGTCTTCAACATTTAGAACATAAAGACCATTAGTGCGTGGAGCAAATCCATAAAAAATGTTATCATGATAAATATTGCATTTACTATTCTTAATAATAAATTCAAATCCTTTATTGTCCAAACAAGAAACAGAAATAATATTCCTACACATAGTAGGCACATAATAACAATTTTCTAAAATTTAAAACAAGTCCACCAAGCAAAGTTAACTCATAAGTCCCTATAGCTAAAGTAGCAACTCTTGCTCCATTGCCAACTCGTAGGTCCACTTTGCCTCTAGTCAATGATCTACTCCTTTTTAGACCCTGCACATTAGTACAAATGTGAGATCCTGATCCAGTATCTAATACCCAAGAATCAGAAGTAGATAAATTAATTTGTATAACATGAATATCTGAAGAGGTAATCACATTACCATTATTCTTGTTCAGATCATTCATATATAGCTTGTAATTTCTTTTCCAATGACATAGTTCATTGTAGAAAAAGCATATTCCCTCCTTTGGTGGCTTTGCTTAGGGTTCAACTTTGAATATGGACTTGGGCTTAGGCTTTGGTTTTGGCTTCTGAAAGCCTTTGGGAGCCTTACCCATGCCCTTGTCCTTTCCAATTCCAAATTTTTTTATACCTTTTCCTTTAATGACCATTAGAACATCCTTGGTGGAATTCCTGATGTTCTTTTTAGCAGTTTTAAGCATCCCATGCAACTTTGACATAGTTTTGTCCATAATATGCATATTGAAATTCATGATGAAACCTTCATAAGCTTCAGGAAAAGATTGGAGAATGATATCAATAGCCAATTCTTGTTCAATCTTGAGACCAAGCTTGTCCAAGTGTTCAAGATGACCTTTCTTCTTGAGAACATGAGGACTGATAGAGTCGCTAGCAATCAACTTGCATGAGAGCAATGCCCTGATGGTATTGAACCTTCAATTCTAGCTTTCTCTTGGAACATTTCCTTGAGATGGCCTATCATAGTATAAGCCTTCATTTCCATCAGTTGCTTTTAAAGCTCAGACTCCATGCATCCAAGCATGAGACAAGTGACATCAACTAAATCATTGAGATGCTTACTATAAGCATCCTTTTGTTCTCTAGGAGCACTAGCAACTAGTTCCTCTAGGATGGGTTGATCAAGGATATATTCCTTTCTTTCTTGCCTAAGAACAATTCTTAAGTTTCTGTACCAATCAAGAAAGTTAGTCCTATTTAGCTTATCCTTCTCAAGGATCAATCACAGTGACATGGTAGGTGCAGTGTTTGATGTCATTATCTACAACAAATATATATATAATATGTTCAGTTTTATTATGAAAGAGGCATAAGAAAACTCATACTAATTTTTCATAAATAATAAAACCCTCAAAATAATTTCAACAATTGAAATTTCTTAGTGGGCTAAGATCCATATTTCACCTTACTTCAAGTAAGTATTGGCTTATCACTTAAAGTGTGGCTATTTAGGTATGTAACACTTTACCAATTCCATCTTATGTAATTCTTGGATAATTATAGGATATCACATATACAGACATATCCTATCAAATGCCCTAAGTCCAAAAGTGTTTTGATAGCCTAGTTAAGTCAAACCAATTCAAACATGTGGATATCACCATTATCCATCTTATCTTATTTAGATGGCTTTTAGATGGCTTTATATACAATGCTTTGGCATAACCTATATATAGCAATCCAAATCTTGATAAGTGTTTATTAATGGGAGGCATTTTAATCACTTAATATTAGATGAGGGTTTAGATAGTTTTTATCTAATTTAGTTATTGTTGTATTGCATCTCATACATGGCATCACATGCATAACATACTAACATAATAAGATAAATGTGACATAGCATGGCCCATAACTAAGTTGATCTTCATAAGCCAATATGAAGACCAAAGGTTAAACCATCTTCTACCATGGACGTCATCCTTGGGATCCCACTTGTGATCCCCATCACGGGCCTCTAACTTGAATTTGCATATTAGGTCTTGATTTACATTACATGTTGTAATTAAAAATCAATTACATTGGTTCAAGGGCCATGCTATGCACCATGCATTTGAAAATAAACATATATAACATACTAAATCAAATTACATGTTAATTTAATTATTATAATGAAAAATAAATTACGTGACAAATCCATTTGGGGCTAAAGGGCAGTGCCCCTTGCGGGGTCCTAGGGATAGCGCTTTTAGAGGTGTCCAGGGGCAGTGCCCCAAGTGGCACCCCAAGGGTTCAGGGGCAACGCCCCCAAAGGTAAATGATTTACCTTAACTCTTTGACTGAGTTGTTGCCGAAAACCCTAAAATGACAATATTTTTTGCAATCAAATTGTTGTTTGATTGATTTGTTCAAAATATATTGTTTTCCTTTATGTTTAACATTTAGACAGCCGCCACTATAAACCCTAATTTATTCATTAATTATATTGCAGAATAATTAATTTGTTCCAAACAGATTTATTTTGTTTAACACTTAAACAGTTTATTCTCCATGATCTATTTAACTCTTAAACAGATCGCCCTTTGACAAAAATCTATATACATATGTAGTTTTTCATAAAAATAGAATATTTAAACTAGAAAGTCAAAATTCTGATTATTATTTAATCATATTAAACAATTATAAACATTAATCAAAATAATATTTACTGTTGTTTTCATACAGATTTAAGAGGATGTCATAAAAACAAAACTGTTTGGATAAATTTTTTGAAAACCCTTTTTAAAAATGAATCACTCAAAAACATATATATCACATATATATAAAATCAAATTAACTGAATTACAAGTGGCTTTGATACCACTATTGGGTTTTGTGATTCAAAAATATAGCAAAAATTAAAACTTTTAACCACAAACCTTAACCCGGATCTAAGTAATTCGATTGATTGATTTAAAACTAGGTTTTCAAATCTTACCATAAATGCAAAAGATGCAAGACTGTTGGAAGGTAGAGAGGAGGTTCACTCTGGTGACACCTTACCTCGAGCTTTTGATTTTGGTAGATGTCTCTAAAAGAATCCGTCCTCTATAAGCATCCACATGAACAACCCTGATTAAAAATGAAAAATTTGTGTGCTAGCACTTCTCTTGATTTCTCATAAATCAAGAATAAAAACACTATGTGTTTTAATTTTTCTAAGAGGAGAAAAATGAATTTTGGTGGTTAATAATTGAGTTAGTGAAACCCTAGAGAATATAATATATTTATAGACCTCTAATTAGGGTTTCACTTACCAAAACAACTTTTGGTAATTTCTCAATTATTATTATTCTGATTTTATTTAAAATTAAATCAGATATAATATCCCATTTATTTAAGATAACCTTTACCTTAAATAAATAAACTATTTATTTATTTCCATAGAGCATATTTGGGCTTCTCACATATTCGTTTTTTGGCTTATTCTAAGTGTGTGATCCTTAGGTTCACATGACATTGGTAGTGGGCCTTAATTCTCTATTTAGGCCTACAAGTCATAAGTAGCCTCTAGTAAGACATTATGACTACCCAAGTCATGTGAAGTCAATAATCTAACATAACCTAGTTTATAATAAATATTATAATCCCTTTATCACATGATATCTTGATTAAATATAAGGCATAGTTTATATCATCCTTGTATAATTCAATCATATTATTTCTTGACTCTAAGTAGACTAAGAATGATAACTCTTTATCAATTCACTTTAGCATGGCCATGCATTTTCCTTAGTATATCTTATTAAGGGGCCAATAGATATCTTACTTAGAGTAAATGAGGGACAAATTTCCTTCTCAATCACTCACATTCCTCACATAACTCATTTCATAACCAACAATACTCTATTTAATATCCTATTAAAGAGAATGTTATATTGTGTCAAAATATATAATAGTTATGTAGAAATCCATGATGATTTCAATGTCAAAGGACTAAATCAATATTATTGTAATGAGAATTACTTAAGAAAATTATCTATGTAGTATTCTCATAATGGGTCAATCCAGTACATTGTTTCCCAAATAAGTACCTATGAGTTGATTTAATATCTCATATTCATGATTAGTAAAACATAATCATCAATCAACGTCATACTAGCCATAACATATTGTTATGACTAGGGATAATTTGAATAGAACTCATATTTAATCTAAGGGTTTTACTATGAAGTCACATACTTGATGACTTTAGTAGGAATTGACTATTCTAGTAACTATCATAACACAAAATGATAATGAAAAATGCCTCTTTATTAAAAAAAATGATAAAGTCAAAACATGGTCATACATGATTAACCTAGTGCGTATCACTAACACATCCCTCGATAATGGAACCTATGAGATGTCATCCATTTATCCTTATTAGATCAAATGAATGGGTTAGGAACCCCACTAGATTGTCGACCTTTATGTTATTAAAGTCAACCATAAACTATCAAATGATACTCTTATGACTCATGGTAAACATATTAAATATCGATGTGGGGGCAAGAACTCAGACTCCCTTTAATTGACCTTGGTCCTATGCATACGGGCATATATGGGCTTTAGACATCATTTGAAGCCTGACAATTGACCATCACATTGACATCATATGATTACCTTAAGTGCATTTGAGTGTCGTTCCTCAGTTTACCCTTTGGTTCTGACTAACATAAATTGAAACAACCTAGTCCCAAGAGTGGAACCATAGTCCCCCGATGACTATAGGTTCAAAACCCACCTAGGAAAGAGAGTGAATGACCTTGTGGAGAAATAAGGTTACAAGCAAGAGCTTGCTTGTGATTAGTTTATTCACTGCAAAAGAAAAATAACCTGCTTTAATCATGCATGCATCGCATACATGTAGATAGCACATACTAACCATTATTTCTTACAGGTTTAATCATTTTCATTTTAGGATTTTGCATCCAGTCCATGCATACATGCTCACCATTTTCTTTTGTAGGAACACGTCATGCATCATTCATTTAGCTAACCCCAATAAATGTACATGAATATGACATTCAAGCATGAGTGACAAAGAAGATACCTCCTATTAGCAATTCAAAGACAAACTGAAAAAGGGGATCCAAAAGTTGCTCATTGATGGCACCATAACTGAAATCCCCTAAGCCTAAATCAATGACAAAAGTGCTTGAGATTAGAATAGCACACCACTAAATGAAGCATCTAGATCTGTTTACCTTAGGGTAGATAAGGCAAAGGGAATTCTTATACTGCAATTCAAGCTGTTGATGATAATGGCTACTACCAAGATCTCAAGAATGCACCAAAAGCTGTAAAAATTACTGACATGACCAAGCCTAATGTTATAGGGGAGGTCAAACTATTGGCGAATAGGATGGCTCAGTTGGAATTCGTCTTTAAAGACAAGGGAACTCATGGCTCCATAAGCTTTACTAACCTGGCACTATTTATAGATAAACCACTTCCAAATGATTTTAAGCTAGCGAACTTTGCCAAGTTTGATGGAACAGGGGATCTGGGGGTCCATCTAAGGCAATATGCTACCTTCATGCATGCCACAAATCTATAAATCTTACAAAATCACAAATTGTTTGATTTTTATTCACATCACTAGAGGAAGGATTGAGGGCATGGTTCTTTGACCTTGAAGATGAAATAGAAAATGATTGGCTACTGCTAACTCATAAGTTTATTAAGCAGTATGAATACAAAAATTAGTTAAACACCACTCGAAGGGACCTTAAGACCACAAGGCAGAAACCCGGTGAAGCTTTCTTTAATAATGTCACTATATTGTGAGCAACGACAGTTAATATAAGAAACTGTCCTCTCCAGGATGAACAAATAGATAATCAAAGGGTCACTACCAAACTTCATAAAATAGATGATCTTTGCTCATTATCCTGACTTTAGAGCTCTCCATTAGGCTGGGATCAAAATTAAGGATGAGGAACCTCAGCAAGCCAGAAACACTTTTCACTATAATACCCAACTAAACACCTAAAACACCTTCACCCAAGCCATAAAAATAAACATGATCCAACCCAACACCCACAGCTTACCATCTATCAATTCCATTAGACCACTAAGAAAATTCTTAAACTTTAACTTCCCACTATCCAAAGTATTTTAGAGGCTTCAACAAAGAACCTCATATAGCCATAAGAGCCTAGGCCTCTTCCAAACCTATTACCACCTCATATTAACCAAAACTTGCTCTGTCACTTTCACCAGATGTCTAGCCACACCACTAATACATTTAGAACTCTAAAAAATGCAATCTAAGACCTCATTAACTTTGGAAAAATTAATGACCTAGAAAAATGACCTAGTATCAAGACTAGTACTCTCCTAAACTATTAAAATATGCCTCCACCAACCATCAATATGATCTCCTTTAATCTACTAGAAGACCTTGTTAGAAAATCAATCCAAGCCATACAAAAAACCCGAGATAAGCCCTTAGAGGAAAAACCCTCAAATCCCATTCTTAAGCCTTATGATTCTAGTGAAGATGAGTAATGCCCTTTTACTTTTGAATACATTCTGATGCCTCTCCCTATGAATGTTGAAGTGGTTGATTACCCTTACTCACAAGAAGCAAACACAAATAAAAATTTTAGCAATAACCATGGATATAGGATTTACTAGGCTAACCATCTAGGAAGTTCAACTATAAAGTCAAGTACATAACACCTCCTGGTACCCACACACTCTTAGAAGATATAGTACCCTCAGGATGGGGAGAAGAATTTGACAATGAAGATGGGATGGTTAGTACTATTCAGTTTCAAAACCTATAAATCATTGGGATAGACATATCGTATGACTTTGATGATCCTGAAATCATTGTCTAGGACTAGAATAGTAGTACAAAAGTAGTTAAATAAGTAGCTAAGAAGCTATCACTAGCAGTTAATCATGTAACTCATAGCAGGTAGGTATATCAACCTTTTGAGAAAGAAAAGGAACCCTCTAAGGAGAAAGAAGTAGCAAAGGATCAAGCTCCAATCAAATAGGAAGACACTATCCTTAAGCAACTTAAGAAAACTTAGGCACAAGCTAGTATATGGGACTTACTCATGGCCTCCAAGAAGCATAGAGATGCCCTAGTCAGAGCACTAGATTAAGCAAAGATTTCCATTGATGCCTCACCTGGTGAGATGATAGCCTCTCTAATGAAAGCTCCTTCCAATGCAATCACCTTTTTAGACAAAAATTTACCCCTTGAGGGAAGGATCCACAATTGTCCTCTCATTATATAAGCAATTGTCAGGACTAAGAAGGCCATATGTGTTATGGTAGATGATGGGTCTTCCATTAATGTTTATCTCCTAGGGTTGCTACATAAGTTTCGGATGAATGTCAAAAAGTTGGAAGAATCCAATGTGCTCATATGAGCCTACGATGATTCAAAGAAGCCGGTCATCGACAATTTCAAAGTGGTAATTATAGTGGGGGATATCGAATCAGTAATAGAATTTACCATCCTAGACATCCCTTTAACTTTTGCCCTACTACTAGGAAGACCTTGGTTCCACCCATTTGGTGGCATACCTTCCACTATGCATTAGAAGATCAAGTTCCTTTTGAATGGAAAGGTCATTACCATCCCTACTGAAATGAGCAATATTACTACCTGTCTAAATATGGTTCCGCTAGGATTCCAGGTTTCTATGATAAGTGATGGTCATGTCAATCCTAAAGTTGTTACTATAATGAAGAAGATGCAATATCTGCTTGGAACATGATTAGGAGGAGGAAACATTTGAGTCATAAAATTCCATGACTTTTGAGGATAGACCAACAAAAATGGTCTAGGGTATGATCCTGAAAAGGATATCAAGGCTAAGAAATCAACCTCTTTTGTGGCTGAAAGTTCAACATAAGTCTATCAAGGATAAGATGAGGAATGGATGAGCAATGGAATCAAGAAACCTAGGTTCGAGATCATCAATGACACCCTCAAGGAGAATTACTTACTATACATGATCATCGAGAATGAAATCTATGAGCTGATGAAAAACTTGAAAATAGAATATGAGAGTGAAGCTATCAATCATGCCCATATTACTGTCATCCTTGAATCTAGCATTGATGACATCCTGTCTAAAGACATTACTGATAACGATCTTTGTGCTTTTTCTTTGTTTGAAAATGATGATGTAATAAACTCTAAAGTTAATGTAATGAAATTTGATTTTGCTTACTTGTTTGATGTCTTTCCTGATGGTTGTGTGCATTGCATTTATCAAAACATTAGCATATTTGATACTCATTCCATATGCACTTAATCATTTAACATTGGAATGGAATTTGAACCACGCATTTTGCATATTTCAAAAGATGTTACCCCTGAAGAGAGGAGAAAAATTGAAAAAATATTAATAAAAAATTCAAAAGAATTTGCTTGGACATATGACGATATGCTTGGTATTGATAGAGACATTGCTCAACACTTCATTCTTACTAAAGAAGGGTGCAAATTGGTAAAGTAGAAACTGAGAAGACTCATACTAGAATGGGCCCAACTAGTGTAAGTGGACATCAAGAAACATATCAAGGAAAAATTCCTGGAGGTAGTAGACTATCCAAAATGGTTAGCAAATGTGGTGCCAGTACTGAAGAAAGATAGAAGGGTTAGAAACTATATCGACTATAGAGATCTTAATAAGGCCTGCTCGAAGGATGACTTCCCTTTACCCCACATAGCCATACTGATTGACAGTGCCCCCATATGTGCAATATACTCCTTTATGGATGGATTCTCTAGGTACAATAAGATCCTAGTGGCCATTATCGACAAAGCAAAGACAACTTTCATAACATAATGGGGTACTTACTGCTACAGAGTAATGCCTTTTGGATTAAAGAATGCAGGGGTAACCTATTAAAGGATGGTAACTACAATGTTCATGATACATTAATAAGTGGATGTCTACATTGACAACATGATGGTCAAGTCAAGAACTAGGGAAGAACACCCCTCTAATCTCAAAAAGTTCCTTAAAAGGGTCAAAAAGTATAATCTCACATTAAATTTGAAAAAATGCATATTTAGGGTTACTTCAAGAAAGATGTTGGGGCATGTTTTTAGTTAGAACATGATTGAAATGGATCTAGACAAAGAAAAAGCCATCAAAGAGATGCCAATGCCCAAAATAGAGAAAGAAATTAAAGGGTTTCTAGGGAAACTATAGTTCATCAGTTGATTCATCGCTAAGTTGACAATAGTGTGTGAACTGATCCTCATGCTACTTAGAAAAGATCATTTAGTTGAATGGAATGAATAATGTCAACTAGCATTTGACAAGATCAAAAGCTACCTAGCCAACCCCTTGGTTCTAAGGCCACCTAAACTAGGGATGCCTCCAACCCTTTATTTGTCCATCAAAGGGAATACAATTAGTGCAATGTTAGCCCATGAGGGAGAAACAAAAGTAGAACACATGGTCCACTACTTTAGTAAGAAGATGTTACCATATAAAGAGAAGTACAACTAAGTAAAAAAATATATGTTTGTGTTAGTGATCTTCTAGTTTTATTTTTTTTGTACTTTATTAGATAGTGTAGTGGGCCTTTTTGTTTTTGAGGGACATGCCAAATTTATTGAACTGGGACAAGTGATTGGTCTCTGAGGGACAAGACGCTTTTAATTTTTTGGAGTTGCCACCCAATTTTTAGAAAATTAGGAAAAGAAAAGGGACAACATCGGGTCATTCAATGAGTATTGTCTCTAGTAGAGATTTTCAAGTTTTGAGGGATTGCATATACTTTTTGACTATTTCTCATTATATGATATTCAATACATAGCTATTGAAACACCCTAGTTTTAATAGTGATAGTTTATATAGCATTCACATAACACATAAGATAGTATAAGATAATATAGCTGAAAGTCTTATTACATTGCTTTCTTGATATAATACATATGAAAAATTAAAGATTGTGAAAAAGTAAATCTAATATGATCGATATGCAAAGATAACATGACCATTCACATGGCTTGCTCAATTTCATGAATAATTGGATGATATGCTTGCTTGCAGTGATTATTTATGCTATGATGATGTATGATGATAATATAAAGGATGCATGAGGTCATCACTAGACTTTCATTGTATTCGTATTTCTGGTGGTATTTTATGATTTTGAAAATAGAGAATGCAAAATGATGATATGAAATGAACATAATTAATAATATATTATTCACGTTGCATGGAATTTTGCTAGTCTCATCACACAAGCACAATAGCATTCCCAAATTATGGTAACAATAAAATAAAATGCAATGGGATAAAATAAACATGCTAAAATAATTATGTGGTCGTTAGACTTGACTAAGCTTGTATGAGCTTTGAAGCTTTAGCTTCGAGAGATTATCAAGCTTTCCTCATCAAAAGGTTTAAAATGACAACAAAATGATACTAGATTGTATACCTTTGAAGCATGCTTTGACAAAGATGAGACTTGGTTTGGTGGAAAAGGGATCTAACAACCTAAGGGAAAGGCTGTGGGAGAGCAAAAACTATATAGAAAGGGGTTTCAAGTGCCTTCGATCATATTGATTTTTAAGTGTATATGTGTTTCTACTTGCTCAACCCTTGAAAATGGGGTGTATATAGGTCTATTTAAAGGAAAAAAAAGTGTAGAATGGGGTGGTGTAGGCATAGTCACTCACATATAATAAGGGTTTTATGTGTGGCCACACCAAGTGTGCATGGTCATGCACTTGGCATGTGGCCATGTGTGCACATGTGCATTTTCATGCACACTTCGATGCTAGGGGTGTTTCCATAGTCTATTTTGCTAAATTTGGCCTTGATTTTAGCATATGACACTTAGGGGTGTTTATGCATACTTTTAAGCAATACACGCTGATCCTTGGGTTGTGTTAGGCCATTCTAACACCACTTCTAGAGGTTTTAGAGCCTTCTGGATGTGTTTTCAAAGTTTTTTTTGTCAAAGTTTTTCAGTCCCAGTCTAATGAAATGCACACCAGCCCACAAGCTGAATATTTTGAGAGGAGTTTTCTTGAAATAAAACCTTTTATTATTCTAATAATTCATATTTCGTAAGGTTGGAGGATAACTTAATGGCTTGGTGATCGATTTTGCACACTGGTGTGGTCGATTAAGTGTTTTAAGGTTTCACACTTCAACGGTGTTATAAATGAGTAGACTCTAGTCATCTCGGGGACTTATTTCATCATTGCGCCTTTTTAGGGACAGTCAAATTTAAGGTATGATAGTTGCCCCCTTACTTCACATGTGTTGTATAACCACCTAGCGATAGTGTCAATACATATAAAGCAAATGCAAAGATGCAAAAAACATTTTAGCAAGGAGAAAGGTACTTACCTATGAGTTATCTTTAGACTTTTTGTTAAGATTTAACTACTATTGTTGTGTTTCATTTGTTATTGTTGTTCTATAACTTGGTCATCACACAAGGTGCTATGCAAGCTTGTGACTAATGCAAAGTGTAGCAGAATATGGATGCAACTATAACCTTTTTAGGTGTCATGCAAATGAAGATGCTACTAAGTAGGAAAGATGTGACTATAACCTTTTTAGGTGTCATGGGAAATGGACATATGGCCATAACCTTCTTAGGCATCACATGAATGAACATGTGACTATAACCTTCTTTGGTGTCATGTGAATGAACATGCAACTATAACCTTCTTAGGTGTCATTAAAATGAACATGCAACTATAACCTTCTTATGTGCCACGCGGATGAACATGCAACTATAACCTTATTAGGTGTCACATGAATGAACATACGATTATAACCTTCCTAGGTGTCATGTGAATGAACATGCGACTATAACCCTTTTAGTTGTCACGTGAATGAACATGCGACTCTAACCTTCTTATGTGTTAGGCAAAATGAACATGTGACTATAACCTTCTTAGGTGTCACGTGAATGAAAAAGTGACTATAACCTTCTTAGGTGTTACTCGAAATGAAGAAGCAACTATATCCTTCTTAGGTGTCACACAAATGAACATATGACTATAACCTCCTTAGGTGTCACACGAAATGAACATGTGACTATAACCTTCTTAGGTGTCACACGAATGAACATGTGACTATAGCCATCTTAGGTGTCACATGAAATGAACATGCAACTATAACCTTCTTAGGTGTAATGTAAAATGAACATGTGACTATAACATTCTTAGGTGTCATGTGAATGAATAAGTGACTATAACCTTTTTAGGTGTCATGCGAAATGAACATATGAGTATAACCTTCTTAGGTCTCACACGAATGAACATGAAACTATAACCTTCTTAAGCATCACTCAAAATGAACATTTGACTATAACCTCCTTAGGTGTCACGATAAATGAAGATGCTACTAAGCAAATGAGAATGCTCTTAAGAAGTGTGGATGCTTAAAAGTGCTTTTTAGCAATGAGAAGATGCTTCTAAGTGGTGAAAGTGCTTTTAAGCAATGAGAAGATGCTTCTAAGTAGTGCGAAGATGCTCCTAAGCAATGAAAGTGTTTCTAAGCAATATTATAGTGCTTATAAGCAATGCAAGTGCTTCTAAGTAGTACGGGAGTGCTTCTAAGCAGTACGGGAGTGCTTCTAAGAAATGTGAATGCTCCTAAGCAATATGAGAGTGCCTATAAGCAATATGAAGATGCTTCTAAGCAATGAGAAGATGCTTCTAAGTAGTATGAATGCTACTAAGCAACTAAGCAATGTGAATGAGGTAGTAGTCATGATGCAGTGATTATGTAGTAATGATGTAATAGTGATGTAGTAATGATGTAATGGTGATGAGGTGATGACATTGTTATTTCAATGATTTGGAAAGAGATATCCTTACAATGAATTTTCCTTACTCTTATTCTTTCATGCGGTGTTGAATTTTTTAAAAAAGATAGTGCTTGTGCAGTGTCTTTAGACATATGGAGTCCTCATTAGGGCACTTTTGTGTGATTTTAGTATATGTCTTATGCTCAAATGGAAGTTTAAGACTGTAGGAGTGAGTGTGTAAAGTCTTAAAGTGTGTGTAAAACCACAAAAGAGCACGTGTAAGGGGAAAGTGTGCGTGATTGAGCATGGGAGGTGCATGATCACGCATCTGGTGCATGGTCACATGCTTCACTCCTTCAAGCTTTATTTAAATGGAAATTTTTGGAGGTCTTGCAAGGCTTCATTTGGACCTTTTGAGTGTTTGCTGACTTTTCTAGACCCTTTTCGTGTTTTGAGTGCTATTTGCTCTATTTTTTCTTTTGTACTTCCATTTTCTTCTACGTAAAATGGAATTCCCTAAAATTCTTTAGGGTTTAATGGAAATGTTTATTGATGTTGATATTGATCTTAAGGGTGACTTTGTAGAGGATACTAGAGCTGGGATGTCCGCTACAAGGACTAACACATATGGTGCTTAGAGTTGTCAGCCATCTAGGCTTTCTTAGGGAGATAAAATCCGTATTATTTATAGCTTAGGGACTCACGCTTGGGTTCATCATCATTGTGAGGTAGGTCCTTCTTGGCCTTTATTTTCTAGAGCTTATTGGTCGATTGTTTTGCTATTTATTTTGCTATATGAGGTTGTTGTAGTTGTAACTTTGTAGCTCTTGCTATAACTGTCTGTCTAGCATTATTATAAATGTTTGTAGCTAATAGCTCTTGCTTTATTTTCTTTTTATGATTGTCTGCTTACCGTGATGCTTTTCTTTTTGGTCTTTATTCTTTAGATCCTATTAAATGATATAGAGAGATGTGTTAGTATTTAGTAACTGTGCAAATGTTTGATAGTGTACCTGTTGTTTATAGCCATGTGGGTATGTCACTATACTGCTTGGTAGTTTCAATAGGGTTAACATATACTATAAGGGTCTCTCGATGTGTGTGAAGCAGATGGTTGCCGAGAAGGGCTTTAATGGGGTGATTGCTGCATTATCTTATGACTCATATGCATCAAGTCAAATTACGATGTATATATTGATAGAGCAGTGGATGGACATGACACATACTTTCCATATGCTTATCGAGGAGATGACTATTAGCCCTATGGATTTTTCCACCATTATGGGCTTGAGCTTTTCTAAAGAGCCCATTCCTTTTAGTGAGGAGGAGTGTTCTACTACTATAGTGAGGAGGCACCTCACGATGGATTTGCTTGGGGTAGTCACATTTATGAAGTTTATTTGCCCGTATCTCACTTGATACATGGAGTTTGTTTCTTCTATGTAGGCTTTATATAATGATGGTCTTGTCTCAGTAAAACAGTTGGCTCACTACTTTTTATTTTATTTATTTAGTGTTGTTATCTTCCCAAACCCTTTGGGTACGGGTGATCTATGATTACTGCTCATCTTAAGAGATCTAGATGGCTTATTGGGCTATTGCTAGGGCACTGCTGCCTTCACTCATATCTACTCTATACTTGATGCAGCATGCCAAGGTGGCTCAAGGATCTATGAATGCTTATTCATGCCAAACGTGAGTAGGAGTTCTATTGTCTATTCTTTTACTTTTAGTTTGTTATTTCTGACCCTTTAATTTTGACAAATTTAGGCATATGAGTTCAGGATTCTCCCTCATCTGTCCATTGAGCATTTCTTCGAGGATGGCTTTCCTCATTATTCTCATTAGATCTGGAAGATTACTAATTTGATTGAGGATTGCATGGTGGCTCAGGACCATATAAGGAATTTTTCCCCTAATTAGGTATGTCTAATTCCTATTATATTGGTTGTTCCTTTTTTTAGGGATTGTTTATTTATTGTTGCACTTTGAGCAAGTTTTTCTTTATTGGTGGGTGGCGAGGTCTTACTGGATAGCAGAGATGGTAGTTGCATAGTGGCTGATAGAGAGACAAGTGTTGCTCTCTAGCCTCATTACCAAGGTGTAGTATTTGGGTGAGCAAGTCCATCATTGGTGGGATGGACCATACATGAGGAGAGTTCCTATCCCTCCTACTAGGTACATATTCTAAGGCTATGAGCTATGCGATGATGATAATGCTACTGTTATGATGGGATTCCCCTTTGAGAGTCTCTAAGAGAGTGTGGGTTTGCCTTATGATAATGTATTAATCCCTCAACTAATTGATGTTGTAGCTAGTGGGACCTTTCCATCACCTTTACCTTTTTAGGCAGATGCATCTCGTTCCTCAAATTCGAGGATTAGACCATTATGCAGGTCATCGAGAGTCACTTTTTTTTATCTGATAAGATTTTATTCCTGTGTTTGGTGCAAGCATATAGCAAACTTCATTAGTAATAAACTATAATGGATATGATTTATGAGAACTTATCTGTAGTGACATCAGAGGAGATCTAGTTCTTACTTTGATGAGGATGAGGGCACACTCCATACTAAGGCAACTGCTCATGCTAGTGGTGTGGTTTCTAGTAGCACTATCCTTAGGGATTTGACAGTTCAGCCATCTTTGTCTTCACTTGGGACAAATATCCTTGGTAGAGCAGTGAGCTTCAATTTGCCTAGACCTAGCTTTCCTTAGTTGGGTGTTGCTCCTACTGATGCTACCCATATTCATGATCTTCACTTATTCTTACTTGTGTTTTATTTATTTAGTGAGTGGTGGTTGACTTATTTGCTTGCTTTTTCATATTCCTATCTCATCTGGTCAGTATTGGCATACGGTTGTAGGGAGTGTGTAGCAGTGCTTTTTGGAGTTTGCTACCACTCATAGGGTATGCCTTCTTTATTGTACCTATTTATTTTATGCACATGTTTTATGTATGTGTGATATACAATATGTAATGCAAGTTGGGTACCATCTTGCTAGTCTTGAATGAGAGCGAGAGCGTGCAGGTTATCATGACCGCATTAGTCAACTGGAATTATAGCTATCATCCTTTATGATGAACGGTGATGAGTTAGGATATGACGAGGGGGATGTTTCTACAAGATTAGTACTTTCTCCTGATGGCAGCCACAACTGATGTAGTTGTTTTAAGAGCTAAGTGTAGGACTTTTGGTATGTGGTTTACTTTGTTGTATCATTTTCCTGAGGTTATAGAATGTGAGTGTTGTATCTGGGCATTTGTCTCGCATGTTGTATGATGGTTATACGAAGATAACTATACATGCTTCCTACTATGTATCATTGATGATGATGTTTGCTACTATCATCTACTTGTTTTCCCTTTTTTGCCTAAGGTGTCTCCTTTTGTAGCTTTTTATGCGTAGCTGGGTTTTCTTTTCTTCCTTATTTTGCCTAGGGTGTCTCCTTTTAAAGCTTTTCACACATACCAAGCATTTTTTTTTCCGATAATGGTTGATCTTAAAGAGTGAGCTTAGAGAGGATGGTAAGAACCACAGTTATGTAATGAAAGAAAATGCAAAGCATGTTTGTTGCAATTCATGATGATAAAATGTGTTGCAGTTTTCAAAGACATTTTGTATTAATTAGCAATCATTCTTATTTCACTGTAATCATTTAAGAAAAGCACATGTGCATTCATACAAATTTTGATCTTAAGGTTACCCTTATCCTTAACTAGCCTTCTCAAGTTTTATAGCTAAGTATTTTCTCTCTTTCCTTAATTTTTATCTAAGTTGCCATTTTTAGGTTTTCAACTCAGTGGGAAGTCCTTAACTTTTTCTTAAAATGGCATTTAGGTTTTCAAATCAACGGGGTAATTTTTTTAGCCTTAGACACAGTACTTCTTTAGGTGGTCTATATTGATAAATTTAGAGAATTCATTGCCTTCAGAATCCATTAACTTGACTGCTCCTTTTGATAAGACATGTTTGACTAGGTATGGGCCTTCTTAGTTTCGTTTGAATTTGCCTCTAAGGTCTAGAACATTCTATCTTACCTACTTCAGTACCCATTCTCCTGCTTTCACACTCTTATGTTTTACTCTTGTATTAAAGGTTTTGGCTAGTCATGCCTGATATAACTGTGTGTGGTATAAAGCCTTAAGCCTTTGGCTATTTAAGAGAGTGAGATTTTCATGGCTCTATTGAGCCCACTATAATTCTAGTAATGCATATTTGATTTCTATCCGAAGAGACTTGATATCTATTTCGATTGGCAAAACTACTTCTGATTCATACACTAGTGAGAAATGAGTTGCCCTTGTTAAAGTTCTGAATGTTATTCTTAGTAAGTCTAAGTCATCTTTGATAAGATCTTTTTTATGTTCTTATTTTCAGCTTCAACGGTACCATTTACTTATGGTCGATAAAGACAAGATTTGTGATGTTCCACCTTATAGCTCCTTAGTAGTTCTCTAACTTCCCATTGGAATTGGACACTGTTGTTAGAGATGATGTGATAGGAGATCCCATATCGGTAGAACAAGTCTCTTTTGATGAACTTAGCCACTTGCTTGGCTCATATCCTTGCGAACGATTCTGCTTCGACCCATTATGTAAAGTAGTCCATTGCCACCAGGATGAATCTATATCTGTTCGAGGATATTGGGTGGATTTCCCTAACTATGTCTAGTCCCCATGTTGAGAAGGGCTATGGAGAGGAGATGTAGTGTAGTTATATTGGGGAAAGGTGGTTGACATTCCTATGGATCTGACACTTGTGGCATTTCCTTACAAATTTGGTGTAGTGTTCTACTATCGTCATCTAAAAGAACCCTTGTCAAATTAGCCTCTTAGTTAGGATTGTTCCAATTATATATGGACCATAAAAACCTTCTTGTACTTCTTTTACTGCTCTTACAACCTTAGTTTCATATAGACATCGGAGTTGTAAACCATATGAGGTTCTCCTATATAACACACCCTAGTGCGATATGAATTTTGATGCTAGTAATCAAATGGTTGCTTTGTCTCTTTTATCTGCTTGATCCTAATAGGCTCGTTCCTTCATATATCTTTGGATGTCATAGAACTAGGGCTTTTTGATTGCTTATATGTTTGTTATTCTATAGTTTTTATGATAAAGTTGTCCCAATCTAAGTAGAATTAGATGCTTCACAGGCATTTTGGATGGTCCTTCCCATATTGATGCTAGGGGACCAAGTGCATCTACCATCTGATTGTGATTTTTGGGGAGATGAATGAATTTGCATTTTTTGAAGGACATGGTGAGTAGCCTCAAGTGGTCCAGATAAGGCTTTAAGTGCTACTCTTTTAGTTCCTACTCTTTCATGGCATGATTAATTACTAGCATGGAATCTCTTAAGATTTTAACTTATGTGACATCCAAGGCTATTAGTGCTTCTATTCCGAGCGTGTATGCCTTATATACTGCTTCATTATTTGTGACTCTAAACTCAAGCTTTTTGGAAATTGGTAGTGCTTCACCTTCTAGAGATTGTAGTATGACACTGATTCTTGTGTTGAACTAATTGACTACTCTGTCAAAGTACATATGCCATCCTTAGATCTCAATGGCTAAGCTGAGGTCATCTGGGAAGTCCAATTGGATTTCTCCTGAGTCTGGAATAAGGTTGAGAGCTAGAAATTCAGCCACTGCTCTCCCTTTTGCTTCCTTCTTACTTAGATATTGCACGTTGAATTATATTAGTAGTATGAGCCACTTGGCAAGTTTCCCCATTAGAGAGGGACCTCTGTAGAGGTACTTCATTGGATCCATTTTAGACACAGCCTAAATTTTATAGGATTGAAAGTAGTGTCTAAGTTTTTCATTGCCTATACCATTGCTAGGCATATCTGTTCAACTTGGTTGTACTTCTCCTCATACGATAACATCTTCTTGCTTAAGTAATAGACTACGTGTTCTACTTTCATTTCTCCCTCATGGGTAACATTGCACTGACTTTATTCCCTTCGATGGCTAGATATTGGGTTAGAGGCATCCCTAGTTTAGGTGGTCTTAGAACTGGTGGGTTTGTTAGGTAACTTATGATCTTGTTAAATGCTAGTTAACACTATTTGTTCCATTCAACTGATTGATCTTTTCTGAGTAGCTTGATGATCGATTCACAAACTGCTATCAACTTAGTGATCAATCAATTTCTTTCTCTGTTTTGGGCATTGGCATCTCCCTGATGGCTTTTGCTTTATCTGGATCTATTTCAATCTTGTTCTGACTAACAACATACCCTAGCATCTTTCCTGAAGTTACCTTGAATAGGCATTTCTTCAGATTTAATATGAGACTATACTTTTTGACCTTTGTAAGGAACATTTTGAGATTAGAGGGGTTTTCTTCCATGGTTCTTGACTTAACCATCATGTCATCGATGTATACCTCTACTTCTTTATGTATTATGTCATAGAACATTGCAGTTGTCATTCTCTAGTAGGTTGCCCCTATATTCTTTAGTCCAAAAGGCATTACTCTGTAGCAGTAAGTACCCCATTATATTATGAAAGCTGCCTTTGCTTTATCAATAATGGCCATTATGATCTAATTATACCCAGAGAATCCATCCATGAAGGAGTACATTGCATATATGGCGGTGCTATTAACTAGTATGTCTGTGTAAGGTAATGGGAAATCATCCTTTGAGCATATCTTTTTTAGATCTCTATAGTCGACATAGATTCTAACCCTTCCATCTTTCTTTAGTACTAGCACCACATTTGCTAACCACTATGGATAGTCTACTACTTCTAGGAATTTTTCCTTGATCTATTTCTTAATGTCCTCTTTCTCTTATTGGGCCAATTATAGAATGAGTCTTCTTAGTTTTTGCTTTATCGATTTGCACCCTTCTTTGGTAGGAATAAAGTATTGAGCAATGTCTCTGTTAATACCAGTCATATCATTGTACATCTAGGCAAATACTTTTGAATATTTATTAATATTTTTTCAATTCCTCTCCTCTCTGTAGGAGTAATATCTTTCAAAATATGCAGAATGTGTGGTTCAGATTCGATGCCAATATTAAATGATTAAGTGCATATGGAATGAATGTCAAATATGCTAATTTTTTATTAATGCAATGCACACTACCATTAGGAAAGACATCAAACAAGTAAGCAAAATAAGATTTCATTGCATTAACTTTAGAGTTCATTACATCATCATTTTCAAACAAACAAAAGTACAAAGATCATTATTAGCAATGTCTTCAAATAGTATGTCATCAGTGCTTTATTCAAGGATGGTAGCAGCTTGGGTATAATTGATAGCTTCACTCTCATATTCTATCTCTAGGTTTTTCATCGGCTCATAGAAGTCATCTCGATGAACATGTCTAGTAAGTGCTTCTCCTTGAGGGTGTTATTGAAGATCTCAAATGCCGATTTCTTAATTCCATTAAACTTAGAAAATTTTGGTAGCTTAAAATCATCTCAAAGTGGCTTATCTTTGAACAGTGTCAAGTGGATGAAGCTTTTAGATCCATGTGTTCCCTTGTCCAGCTAAGCCATCCTGTTGGCTAACAGTTTGACCTCCCCTATCAATTTAGGCTTGGTAATGTCAACAACTTTTACAGCTTTTGGTGCATTCCTAAGATCTTGGTAGTGGTCATTGTCATCATCAGCTTAAACTTGAGTGCGGGGAATTCCCTTTATCTTATCTACCCTTGGGTGAATAGATGTAGATGCTTCATTTAATGGAGTGTTATTCCCATCTTGGGAACTTTTGGCTTTAATTTGGGCTTGGAGGATTTTAGCTATGGTGCCATAAGTGAGCAACTTTTGGATCCCCTCTTTTAGCTTGTCTTTGAATTGCTAATATGAGGTATCTTCTTGATCACTCATGTTTGAATGTTGTATTCTTATGGGTTGATTAAGGATAGCTAAATGAATAATGCATGACATGTGCTTGTAAAAGAAAATGGTGATCATGTATGCATGGAGTGGATGCAAAAGTCCTATAATGGAAAAATGATTATTCCTATAAGACACAGCGGTTAGCACATGCTAATTATATGTATATGACATATGCATGATTAAATCTAGTTAGTTTTCTTACACAATGAACAAACCAATCATAAGTAAGCTCTCACTTATAACCTTATTTATTTACGAGGTCATTTAGTTTGTTTCCTAGGTGGGTTTTGAACCTATAGTCATTATGGGACTATGGTTCCGCTCTCAAAACTAGGCTATTTTAATTTATGTTGGTCAAAACCAAGGGGTAAACTGAGGAATGATACTCAATGTGCTTGAGATAATCACAGGATGTCGATGTAAGGGTCAATTGCCTGGCTTTAAATGATGTCCATAGCCCGTATGTACCCGTATGTATAAGACTAAGGTCAATAAAATGGAGTATGAGCTCTTACTCCCATATCAATATTCGATGTGTTTACCATGAGTAATGAAAGTATTATTTGATAGTTTACTATTTGATTTTGTCAACATAAAGGTCTACAATCTAATTGGGTTTCTAACCCATTTATTTGACTTGATAAGAATAAATGGATGACATCTCGTAGGTTTCTTCATCGAGGGATGTCATTATTTGTTAATTTGTATAGATTATTCAAGTTGAGGTACATATTCTCATCATTCCTCATGCTTCAGGATTACACAAAGTAGATGAGAATCATGTGGTCCTATCATTCGATGATAGACACTAGGAGGTTCATGTCATTTATGAATATCAGGTCAAACAAATAGTGTTAGGATGAGGATAGCATGCATAGCTTGGTGGAATCCTAGTGGATGTTGCTACTAGTTTATTTACGCGAGCTGAGTCAGGGTGAAAGACTAAGGGTTCCTTTAGTGAGATTACCCCATATGACTAGGGTTATGGACTTCGATCAGTGAGTTTAGCATTCTTTTGATAACTTGGTAACCCCCCTTAAGCACTTAGGTTATAGACTCTAGTCAGATAAGTATAGTGAATGCACAAGTAAAGACTAAAGGTGATAATACCATATCTTTGTCGCTCAGTGACTCGAATGGAATCATGGTGGCAATGTCATTTAGTATTATCGAGGCTTTTAAGGACAAGTGGTGCTCATGTGATGTGTAGTGTAAATGTTTTGGTAAGGGGCTCTATACGATTGAGTATTGCATAATGTAAAACAGTCATTTTCAAGTTGATCCCTCTTACTTAGAAGTCCCTAGTGGAGTCGCCACTATGAGCAAGCTTTTAGTTTTTTTTTTTACTTTGTTAGACAATGTAGTGAGTCTTTCCATTTTCAAGGGACATGGCAACTTTACTAAATAGGGATAAGTGATTGGTCTCAGGAGGACAAGATGCTTTTGATTTTGTGGAGTCACCACCTGATTTTTAAAAAGTTAGGAAAAGAAAAAGGACAACATCGGGTCACTCAATGAGTATTGTCCCTAGCAGAGATTTCCAGGTTCGGGGATCCTATCTACTTTTTGACTATTTATCATTATAGGATATATAGTGTACATCTATCATAACACCCTGGTTTCAGTAATGACAGTTTATATGGCATTCACATAGCACATCAGATAATATAAGACAATAAAGCTAAAAGTATTGTTATATTGTTTTCTTTATAAAATACATACGAAAAAAAGATTGCAAAAAAGTAAATCTAATATGATTGATCTACAAGGATAACATGACCATTCACACAACTTGCTCAATTTCATGAATAATAGGATGATCATGCATGCTTGTAGTGATTATTTAAGCTATGATGATGTATGATGATAACATAAAGGATGCATGAGGCAATCACTGAACCAAGAGCATGATGACTCTATTTTAGAATATGAACTTTTCACATTATTGGTATTTGTTGTATGATTTTCATGATTTCTGAAATAGAGGATGCAAAATGATGATATGAAATGAGCATAATAAAATATTATTATTCAGGTAGCATGCAATTTTGCCAGTCTCATCACACAATCAAAATATTATTCTCAATATTGGCAATAATAAAATAAAATGCAATGAAATAAAGTCAATGTGCTAAAATAATTATGTGTTCCTCAGACTTGACTAAGCTTGTGTGAGCTTTGAAGCTTTAGCTTTGAGAGATTATCAAGCTTTCCTCATCGAGAGGTTCAAAATGATAGTAGAATGATACTAGATTGTATACCTTTGAAGTGTGCTTTAACAAAAATAAGGCTTGGTTTATTGGAAAAAGGATCTAACAACCTATAGGAAAGGCTGTGGGAGAGCAAAAACTATCTGGAAAGGGGTTTTTATTGCCGTTGATTGGACTAATTTTTAAGTGTGTGTGTGTTTCTACATGGTGCCCCCTCGAAAATAGGGTGTAAAGGCATATATTTATAGGAAAAAATGTGTATAATAGGGGGTGGTGTAGGTGTGGTCACTCGTGTATAAGGGTTTTTTACACGTGGCCACACATAGTGTTCAAGTGCACGTGGCCACGCATAATGTCTGCATGGTCACACACTTAGCACGTGGCCATGTGATGTGAACCAAGCAAGCACCAAACATGTTAACCAACATGATGATCCACTCAAGTATAATGGTCCAATGATTAGAACATGCATGAAGAAGTTTAAGGGTGCTTTAGGATTGTTAATCAAGTATGTATCTTTACTTGTCTTTGTTATTATATAATTCAAATTTGTTTTTCTTTGTTATCTTCAGTCGATTTCATTATTTTCATCATATTCCAATCTATTTTTAGTCTTTAAACAAAAAAAAAATCAAATTCATTTTTTATTCTTGTTGTTTTGCATCTTAAGAATCTTATTTGTCTCAAATACATATCAATTTGAGTTTGTTCTTAATTTTTTCATTTTGCATATATTATATAAAAAACATAAAAAAGGGAAGAAAGAAAAAAGTTTTGAATTGTGAAGAAAAAAGATTGAATTGATCAAATTTAAATTCAATTTGGCTTAAAACCATTGCAATTTTCTGTTTTGATTCTAAATTCCATACCTTGCCTTATTTTAAATGTAAATATTCTACTCTTCTTATTGAGTTGTGTTTAGGGTAGTTTAAACACTTATTCCAAAATTTCTTATTTTCATTTTGTTTGGATATTGTCTCTATTTGTTGTATTTTCTTTGGCCCTTATAGTCAAATTTGAGTTTAATTTTTCTTTTATTTGTTTTGTATTGAGCTTAATTTGATAAATAGTGACTTAAGTTCTATAAGAACAATAAGAAAGGAATTTAGGAGGTGAAAGGTGAGTGGTGAGCTCATAAGAGGGTAAAAGCCTAATTGAGTGAAACATGAGTGTTGAGTGACATTTTTTTTATTGTAAACACGTGAGGGAGTGTTACTTGTGCAATTTTTTCTTTTATTTCTTTGTTTATAACATGGCATATCCAAATGAGTTTGAGATAGATCCTGAATGGAAGCTCTTTATGAAGACAATGTAAGAACAAATGAGTCAATTAATAAATAATAATAAAGAGGTTTAAGAGCGAATCACGAAGATGGAGCAAAGTCACAACATAACAGCCACTGCAAATTACACTGCACTAATACAAGTTCATAGATAGAGATGGCATGATGATGATGATGAATCCATTGATGAAAGAAATCAAGGGCATAGGAGGCAAGATAACAACCTTGGGAGCATAAAGATAAAGATACATAATTTCCATGGCAGAAGTAATACTGAAGCATATCTAGCATGGGAAAAGAAGGTAGATTTTGTGTTTGATTTCCATAACTATTCTAAGGAAAAGAAAGTCAAGCTTGTAATCACTACATTCATGGGCTATGCATTAGCTTGCTAGAATCAACTAGTGATCTTAATGAGGCATTATGGAGAAGAACCTATCTCTATATGGCAAGAGATGAAGACTATCATGCGAAAGAGGTTTGTGCCAAATCATTATTATAAGGTTAGCATAATCACTTTTAAGGGCATAAGTAAAGTTCAAGGAATGTTGAAGTTATTGAAGTGGTAAAGAGATATGATGAGATAAAAGAAAAGAGGGAGTTGGGTGTTAAAACTGAGTTCAGTGAGTTAAGTGTTGAAATAAGGTTGAGTGCGCAAGGTGAGAAATTTTAAGATCAAGTTAATGAAAAGGATGACAACATTCATGTTTTGGTGACTGAAGAAAGTGTGAATAATGAATTTGAAGAGAAAATAGCTAATGAAGAAATTGTGTAGGTGTTGGAGAAAAATAATGCTAAAAGCCTTGATGAAAGATTGCAAGAAGTTTAAGATAATGGCAAGTATGTGCAGCCTAGCAAAGAAATTAATGATAAATTATAGATTTTGAAAAAGATGTTTAAGTTAATAAGGAGTTTTCACAAAGTTTTGAGCAAACTAGTGACCTTATAGAAGGATTAACTAGTCAAGGAGTTTCCAAGAATGCATATTGTGATCATAAAGAGCATATGAACCATGAAGAGAGAAATCTAGAAGTTTGTTCATAAATGAGGAAACTACAGATTGAGAGCATTATGAAGGATAAGGAGATAGTTATTCATCATGAATATACTAACAAATTTTATCTTTCTTTTTTTGTGTTTTCAAAGTTGTTTTGCAGACCTTGAAGCTATACATAGATCCATTTGATGATGCTGTTAAAATGTAATACAATGTCAATAATCCCTTTAAAGATTTCATTCCTTGCATGAACTATGAGAAAGAGCTATAATTTTTTACTTCTTTCAAGGGATCCATGGAGTTTTCAATTGTAGTAAAAAGAGCTTATGATATTCATGTTTCATATTTAGAAGGAAACAAAAAGAATTCAACATTTACAAGTTTATGAATGCTAGTGTTGCATTTTGAGTAAGTCCTCAAGTTGAAGTTATTCTAAAGTTTCTTATGTTCATCATTTCTTCAAACGAGAAGTACTCTACCAAGGTATTTGTATTTGACCTTGGAGGACATCCAAATATACCAACTTTATAAGATAGGTCAAATTTGAGGATGAATCTTTACAAGGAATGAGGGAATGATGTAAACCAAGCAAGCACCAAACATGTTAACCAACATGATGATCCACTCAAGTATAATGGTCTAATGATTAGAACATGCAGAAAGAAGTTTAAGGGTGCTTTAGGATTGTTCTTGAAGCAAAATATCAAGTTTAGGGTAGAGAATTAAAGCACAAGTGCAAATGGAGTTCAATTTAGTGAATTTGGAGAAAGTTTGACGTAAGGCCAAAATCATCCTTTTTAAATGTTATGATTATATTTTGACCCTCAAAATGAAGAATTTATGTCAAACTCTTCAAGCAGAGTGATTTGCATTCAAAACACAGAAAGTGCAATTTTGAAGATTTTGGAAGGTTCTTGAAGATACTAAAGGAATCTATAAGAATCAATAATTTTTCAAGAATATTCTCTATAAATAAAACCTTAGATATGATGGAGAGTGGCTGCTTTGCTTAGTTTTCATGAGTTGTCAATTTGACTTTTTAATGTTTAGTTGTCATGAGTTGTTAATTTGACTTTTCAAAGCTTTTTTGTAATTAATTGTCATATTTTTGAAAGGATCCTATTTGTTTAAGGATTTTCCTTTATAAGAGTCTTTAGGAATAAGTAAGAAAACCTATTCCTTCAAAGATTAGGATGTTTACATGCCTATATAAAGGCCATATCAATATGGTACGAATTTAGGGAAGTTTTATCAATTAATTTTGAATACTTGAGAAGTTAAAGTCCTTTTCTTTTGTTCTTAGAAGAACTTTAGCGAATTTATTATATGAAGGCTTAGTACTTTCAAACCTAGTTTAATTTAGTTAACCACATTTGTATCACCACGCACACACGTGTGAGTTTTCACGTGCACTTCAATGCTTTACATGCTCTTTTAGGGTTAGTTCCTAGGGTTTTTTTGGCCTTATGGATGCATTTCAAAGTCTGTTTTGCCAAATTTAGCCTTGATTTTAGTGCATGACACCAAAGGTTGTTTACATGCACTTCTGAGCGATACACACTAATCCTCAGGTTTTATTGGACTATTATGGGACCACTTCTAGAGGTTTTAGAGCCTTCCAGACGTTTTTCCAAAGTTTGTGTTATCAAAATCAATATTTGTTTTTTCATAAAGCTGGGTCCTGGTCTAAAGAAATGTGCACCGACCTAATGAGCTGAGTATTCCAAGAGGAGTTTTCTCAAAATAAAACCTCTTGTTGTTCCGATAATTTATATTTTGCAAGGTCAGAGCACAACTTAATGGCTTGGTGATCAATATTGCATATTGGTGGGGTCAGTTAGGTGTTTTAAGGCTGTACACTTCAACGGTGTTATGAACGAGTAGACTCTAGCCATCTCAACGATTTATTTCATCATTGGACATTTTTAGGGACAACCAAATTTGAGGTATGATAGTATGGCAATGGTATAGGCAGTGAAGAAACTCAGACACTACTTTTAATCCTATATAATTCAGGTTATGTCTAAAATAGACCCAATGAAGTACCACTATGAAGATCCCTCTTTAGTTGGGAAACTTGCTAAGTGACTTGCACTGCTAATAGAATTCGATGTACAATATCTGACTAAAAAGGCAATAAAAGGGAGAGCAGTGGCTGAATTTCTAGCTCTCAATCCCATTTTAAACTTAGGAGAAATCCAACTAGACTTCTCGGGCAGTGTCAGCTCATCCATTAAGATCCAAAGATGGCACATGTACTTTAATGGAGTAGTCAATCAGTTCGGCATAGGAATCAAAGTCATACTACAATCTCTAAAAGGTGAAGCAGTACCAATTGCCACAAAGCTCGAGTTATGAGTCATAAACAATGAAACAGAATACAAGGCATGCATGTTTAAAATATAAGCACTAATAGCCTTGGATGTCACAGAAGTAGAAATCCTTGGAGATTCCATGCTAGTAATCCATCATGCCACAAAAGAGTAAGAATTGAAAAAGCAGCACTTAAAGCCTTATCTGGACCACTTAAGGCGACTCGTCATGTCCTTCCAAAAATGCAAATTCATTCATCTGCCTAGGAATCACAATCAGATGACATATGCACTTGGTTTCCTATCATCAGTATGGGAAGGGCCATCCAAAATGCTCATTGTAAGCACCCAATTTCGGGATGCAATTGTGCACGTGTGTGACAAAAGCCCCTATGATGAAAATCTAATTGATAATTGATCTTTGGCATTGAGTTTTGTGATTTTAAGGACTAAATTGCAATGTTTTATGGATTTGATTACAAATTTGGTTTTTAGGGATTTCATTGCAGAAATTAGAAACTTTTGAGGACCTTTCTTGTAATTTGATTTAATAATAATAATAATAATAATAAAAGTAAATAAATAAATTTATCGCCCGGCATTGTGTAATGTTGATGGGAATTAGATAATGCTGACTGGTATTACATAATGCCAGTCCGCTTTAAGTAATGCTAGTCGACTTTACGGGTTAAAATCAGCTTTTTGTAATGCTAATTTTTACACTAATTTTGTCATTTTTCATTGTTCTAGGACAACACATGTCTACATGTGAATTTTATATTTTCAAAATCCTATCGCTTATCATCTCATTATCCTAATTTTGAAAATTTAAAAAAGTAAAATGCAGACTGAGAGACTTTTGATCTTGCTCCCAACTATCACGTAACTTCCTTATATGATCATAGGAGCTGAGGTGGTTGGGTCTGGCTTTAAAAGCCATAAGGGGAGGTTATGAAGGAGAGCTAGCGAGGGAGAGAGGTAAAGAGAGTTTGGGGAAAAAAGGGGATGCGAGGAAACCCTAGAGAAAAGAGTTGTAAAAAAAACAAGAGTGAAAAAAACCCTTATTAGCTACTACTAAAAAATAAAATGTTCTTTACTATTAAAGTACAAAGAATTAAGAAAAAAACAATAGAGTCAATCTCAAAATGGTTACAATCCCAATCTGAGGGGCATTCAAACAGCACTTACACAAGATCTTTTACTCTTTTTTTCTTTTTTATTTTGATTTGATTTTTTTTGTTTTATTTTTTTATTGATTCCTTACTAATTAATTTTTGTTTTTTTATTTTGATTGATGTTCTGTGACACCTGGAGATGAAACTAATGTTATAAGATTTTAGTAGTGACCATTGGAAGAATCCATGTAACCCCATGGATTAAGATATATAAAACCCTTATAGGATTTAGGATTTATGATTTCTACATTCTATTAATTTGCTTTTATTTTGGGTTGTAATTAATTTGATTTTTTCTTTTGCACAGTAGTTTGTAATAGCCCCAATAGTAGGAAATAGTAGAATTTTATACTCTCTGCACTAAAATTGATTAGTAATTTAGGTTCAACTGGGTAAAAATCAATTAAAATCAATGGTGGCTTTATATTAATTTAGGGTTGCATGTAAATTGATTTAGGGTTTTTTTAGAAAATAACATAAATCCTATGTTTGATTTGATTTTATTGTGATTTTTTTCTTTGGGTTTTGTTTTTGGATCTTATAGTTCTTTTGGCCTTAAGCCCACGATAGGTCCAAACCCACCACATAAAAATAGGCTTAAAAATGGTTTAGGTTCATTAAGTAAAATCAATTTAGGCCCATTAGGTTAACATAGATTTAGGCCCATTTTCAGGTAAACTAAAATTAATTTAGACATAGCTCAGCCCATTAATTCCATTTCTTTTAAAATAAATAGATTTAGGATCACATCACTTAATTTAAAACCCAGTTAGACTTAGGTCACTTATTAATTTAATTTTTTCTTTAAAATTTGGTAGACTTAGGACTATTCCCTTAGTTAAATTAAAATAAATACACTTAAGTTTACTAAAATTAATTAAAAATGTATGTCTTTTTCTAGTCCACTTCACTTGTAAATAAAACATGTAGAATTGGCCAACTTTTAAAAAATAACCTAGTTTAGACATAAGGACATTGCCTTTTATATGCATTTTTTACATGTGATTTTATGACCTATTACCTTTTTTGGGTTAGATGGGTGTTTGATACAATGCAAATATGCATAATTATTTAGTACATTATAAGTATTGTTTTGTTTAATTTTATTTAATTTTGTGTGTTTATTGAGTTATGAAAATGTTATTTTTAGTTCAAAATGTTTTTTATGTTCTTTGTATGTTTTATATATGTTTTTAGGTTTAATTAATGCATAAAAAGGACTTTGGACTTGTTAGAATGAAGTTTGAAGCTCGAGAAGCAAAAGGAAGTTGAATTGAAACTGTGGCAACTCATTACATCCAAAATGAGTCGTGACAGAGCCAATCCATGCCGACTCATCTTGGTGTACTAACTCATTCCATCACCAAAGAGATGCAATTTTTCCACTTTGAGCATTTTTTGTATTTTGGTCATAACTTCTTTTAAAGAGATCAAAATGAGGTGATTCAAGTTTCCATAGAAAGATAACTCAAAGATCTAGAACTTTCATGAAGGAAAAATTTTAAGATAATGTCATATGGAAGGACCAAAATGCTTTAGAAGTTACTATATCTCCATCCATAGAGTTGTGACCCTTCAATCGAAAGGGTACCTTTCTAATTGTAACTTCTTTTAACCACCTCAAGGGTCTATATATATGTCAATTGTAACTTGTAATAGGGGAGACCAAAAATGAAAAAGAGAAATATCTCAGTTATATATGAATAAATACAGAATTTCATTAGGACTTAGTTTATTTTGAAGATCAACTTAGCAAGAAGAGAAGATTGCTCTACACCAAGCAAGTACTAGAAGGCTTAGTGAAAAGGGTTTTACCAATTCTCTTTCTTATACTTTTATTGTTATTTAACTATGTTTCTTAGCTAAGTCTTCTTTAAGAATTACAATGATGAATTAAGTAAGAACTACATTTTCTATCTTATCTCATTTATGATTTAATTTCAATTAGTGCTTAATTAAGTTATTTATGATTGATCACCATATGTAACTTGTTTTAATCAAATTATTTGCAACAAGAGTTGGAGTAATTTGGTGGATGTATAATTGAGATTACTTAAGAATTTGATTTACTTAGAAATAAGGAATTCATCTTTAAGGAAAAAATTAGTAGATTTACTTGTGATTTCCTTGTCTATCTCTATAATACACCAAGAGAGCTTGTAGACTCTAGATGGGATGTCCTTAATCTGACAATGAGAGTTGCTTTTATGGATTTATTGGTATAATGTGATTTATGATTTTCTCTTATCTTTATAATACACCGAGAGAGCTTGAAGACTCTAAGAGGAAATACTTCTAATTGATAACGAGAGTTACCTTTAGGGACTTTTCTTTAATCTGACATTGAGAGTTACTTTTAAAGATTATACAGACTAATTTCCAATCAATATGTTTTATGATGCTCTTTATAAGTTCTTGTTTATATTCTGAATTATGAAATTCATACATACATAGATTTGCTTTTTATTTCTGTTTAGTATTATAGTATATTAGTAGTAATTAGATTTATTAAATAGTTTGAATTATTATCTTGACTTAGTTTTGCCTATCCATCTGAGTAAATAATTGGTTAATATAAAATTATGATCAGTTAATTCTAAAAGGTTAATGTAAATATTCCCAATTCCTAGTGTTCGACACCCTACTTACTCTATATTAAGTCCTTACAAACTAGGGTTATACAATTCAACCCGCTTCAGGCTTTAGTGCTGCTACCAAGGATTGGTTAGTCAAATTGGTTTTAAAATTTTTATTAACTTAGGTTAGAGAAAGGTTATTTTAGGCCTTGTTTTTACTTTTGTTTTTTTATTATTATAGATTGTTTAGTTTAATTTGTTCAATTGTGAGTTTACATTTTTTTTATGCTTACTAGAAGTATTAGTGATAATAATTTGAACTTTGATCCTGAAATTGATTTACTTATACAAAATTTGCATATGGAACGAAGGCAAAAAAGAGAAAATCGATAGCATTTTAATAATATGGCTCAACTGGAGAGAAGGACGTTAGGTGATTTTGCAATGCCTAACATCTCGGGTAGTTTCAGTGAAATTGTAGCTCCACCTATTGCCAACAACAATTTTTAGATCAAGCCAAGTATTATCCAAATGGTGCAAAATAATCAGTTTGGAGGCTTACAAGGAGAAGATCCTTATGCTCACATATTAACTTTCCTTAATGTGTGTGCAACCTTTAAGGTCAATGGTGTGACGGATGATGCAATAAGGATAAGACTCTTCCTTTTTTTAGTTAAGGACAAAGCACAACTTTGGCTTGCTAGTTTTCCAAACGAATAAATCACAACATGGGATCAATTGAAGCAAGTGTTTTTGTATAAATATTTTCCACCACACAAGACGACCAAGTTTCAAAATGAGATTACCACTTTCAAGAAAAATGGAGGTAAGACAATCTATTAGGCTTGGGAGAGGTTTAAGGAACTTCAATGGTAGTGGCAGTGTCCACATCATGGTTTGCCAGATTGGATGATTCCTCAAATTTTCTACATTGGATTGATGGATAAAAATAGAAACATTGTCAATGTAGCATCTAGTGGGAAATGGATGGATAAAATGGCTAGAGAGGCTGTTACATTACTAGAGGAACTTGCATCACAAGGATATATAGGTGAAGAAAATACTATGGCTAAAGCAAGAGGAGTTTTAAAACTTGATACAATTAAGATACTGAATGCAAATGTAGATGCCCTCACCAAATTAGTAAGTAATTCTTAAATTAATTCATTAGAATGTACTAATCTTGTTTGTGAGATTTATGGAGGATCTCATTCATATTCTCAATGCAATGCAATTGCAAATGAGGATGTGAATTATGTGCAAGGAGGTTTTAACCAAAGAATGGGGTTGCATTCCATCACTTATAACCTACAGTGGAGAAACCATCCTGGATTCTCATGGTCAAACCCATCCTATCAATTAAACCCTCCATATAACCCAAACACTAAACCTCAAGATTCACCTGGATTTCCTATAAAACAACAAGCTTTTAATCCTACCCAATCTAAACCTAACCTTGAAACTCTTATGGAGCAATTTGTTAACTAACAATGTCCATCAACAAACAAAATAAGGAGCAATTTAAGCAAATTAATTCTAAGCTTGAGCAACTTTCTACTCATAATCGCATCCTTGAAACCCAAATTGCCCAACAAGCCTCTACCTCAAACACTAAACCTTTGGGAAAGCTTCCTAGCCAACCAGAGTATGTACAAAAAGAGACTTGTTAAGCAATTATATTGCATAGTGGTAAGGAGGTTGAAAAGGATCTTAATAAGAATGAAAGATTGGTTGATGATGATGATGGAGTAGAGATTGAGGAAGTAGATGTTAGAAGTAAAAATAATGATGAGATTTCAAAAAGAGATAAAAAGGGAAATGCCAAGCCACCTAAAGATGATGAACCTAAGGTAGATGTTAACTCTCTTCCTTTTCCTCAAAGGTTCATTGATACAATGCAAACTTGCATAGTTATTTAGGTATTATAAGTGTTGTTTTATCTTATTTTAGAAATTTTTTATGTTTATTTAGTTATGCAATTATTATTTTTAGTTTTAAATGTTTTTTTATGGTAGTTTGTATGTTATCTATATGTTTTTAGGTTCAATTGATGTATTAGAAGGACTTTAGATTTGTTAGAATGAAGTATGAAGCTTAAAGAGACAAAGGAAGTTGAATTTAAGCTGTGCCAAATCGTTACACTAGGAATAAGTCGCTACAAAAGCCATTCATGCCGACTCGACCCTTCGTGCCTACTCATTCCAATGGCGTCTCACCAATGGATTGCAACTTTTCAACTTTGAGTAGTTTTTGTATTTTGGCTATAACTTCTTCTACAGACATCCAAATGAAGTGATTCAAGTTGATTTGGAAAGATAACTCAGAGATATAAAATTTCATGAAGGAATATTGTCAATATAAAGACTTCTAGTAGGAAAAAAATTCCCTAGAAGTTACTATATTTACATAGGGTTGTGACACTTCATTCAAAAGGGTACCTTCCCAGTTATAACTTCTTTTAACCACCTCTAAGGTCTATATATATCAATTATAACCTATAAGAATGGAGTTTTTCTTTCTTTTAGACAAGTAAACATTGAAAAATTTATTGAGTAAGGGACAAAACCAAGAAGACAAGACTCTACATCAAGCATCAAGATTTAATAAAAAGGGTTTTATCTTTTCTCTTATCTTTTCCCTTTTTTTTATTTATATTTAGTTTTCTTTTATTATTGCCTAATCATGTATCTTGGCTAAGCCTTTGTTTGTTAGAATTGCAAGGAAGAATGAATCAATGAATTATATCTTTTTATAATGCATGAATGAATTGCTTTTCAATTGAGTGTTTAATTAAGTTGTATATGCTTGATCATCATATATAATGTGTTAGTCAAATTTTTCACAACAATAGTTGGGACAATTTGGTGGAAAAATAATTGAATTCACTTAAAGGTTAGGAAAGTAACTGGAGACAAGAAATCCACTTTGAGGGGCCAAAGAATTTAGGTCATATTCTCCATTCATTGCATGTGTTCATTATTATAATTCTTTAACTAAATCCGAATTGTAGTTCTAATAAATATTTGATTTTATATTTAAAATAATTAGAGTTATTAGTACAGTTAGTAGTTAAATTAGTATAATTAGAGTAATCCAACAATTTTCAATTTTAATATATTGCCTATCCATCTTAGTATCTATTCGATTAATATAAAATTTAAAAATCCCAGTGTTCAACACTTTACTTGCTTTATCTAAGTCCTAGAGACTAGGGTATACAATTATAACCCACTGTTTATAATTTTTATTAACTAGAAAAATGTTGTTTTAGGCCTTGTTTTAATTTTTTTTCTTTTATTACTTGTTTATTTGCGAATTTACATGCTTACTAGAAGTACTAGTGATAGCAATTTGAACTTTGATCCCAAAATTGATTTAACTTTACATGCATTACGTAGGGAACAAAGGCAAAGAAGAGAAAATCAACATAATTTGAATAATATGGCTCAATCGGAGAGAAAAACGTTAGGCAATTTTGCAATGCCTGACATCTCGGGTAGTTTTGGAGGAATTGTGGCTCCGGCCATTGCCAACAATAACTTTGAGATCAAGCCAAGTATTATCCAAATGGTCCAAAATAATCAATTTGGAGGCTTACAAGGAGAAGATCCTTATGCTCACATTTTGAATTTTCTCAATGTATGTGCAACCTTCAAGATAAATGGTGTGATGGATGATGCAATAAGGCTAAGACTCTTCCCATTTTTGGTCAAGGACAAAGCACAACTTTGGCTTGCTAGTTTGCTAAATGAATCAATCACAACATGAGACCAACTGAAGCAAGCATTTCTACACAAATATTTTCCACCACATAAAACAACCAAGTTTTGTAATGAGATCACTACTTTCAAGCAAACTAAAAGTGAGACTATATATTTGGCTTGGGAGAGGTTTAAGGAACTTCAATGGTAGTGTCCACATCATGGTTTGCCAGAATGGATGATTCCTTAAATTTTCTATAATGGATTGATGGATGAAAATAGAAACATTGTTAATGTAGCATCTGGTGGGAAATGGATCGATACGATGGCTAGAGAGGCTGTTACATTGCTAGAAGAACTTCCATCTCAAAGGTATATGGGTGATGAAACCACAATGGCAAAAGCAAAGGGAGTTTTAGAACTTGAGACCATCAATATGCTAAGTGCAAAGGTAGATGCTCTCACCAAATTGATAAGTAATTCTCAAGTTAATTTATTAGAATGTACTAATCTTGTTTGTCAGATTTGTGGAGGATCTCATTCATATTCTCAATGCAATGCAACTGCAATTGAGGATATGAATTATGTGCAATGATGTTTTAACCAAAGAATGGGGTTGAATTCCAACACTTATAACCCTCAATGGAGAAACCATCCTGGATTGTCATGGTCAAACCCATCCTCTCAATTAAACCCTCCATATAACCCAAACACTAAACCCCAAAATCCACCTGTATTTCCTATGAAACAACAAGCCTTTAATCCTACACAATCTAAACCCAACCTTGAAACTCTTATGGAGTAATTTGTTAACTAACAAATATCCATAAACAAATAAAATGAGGAGCAATTCAAGCAACTTAACTCTAAACTAAAGCAGATTGCTACTCATAACCGTATCCTTGAAACCTAAATTGTCCAACAAGCCTCTAACTCCAACACTAAACCTTTGGGAAGTGCCATCCCATTAAAGAATGATGAACCAAAGGTTGATTTTAAAACTCTTCCTTTTCCTCAAAGGTTCATAAGGCATAATTTAGAGAAGCAGTTTGGCAAATTCCTTGATTATCTTAAGGATATCACTATCACTATACCATTTATGGATACTATTTGAGATATGCCAGCATGGAGTAAGTTTTTAAGGATATTGTTAACTATAAAAGTAAGCTTGAAGATTATGGTTTAGTATCTCTTATTGAAGAATCCAAAGCTATGTACTCCAAGTCTCCACCAAAGCTTAAGGATCCTGGTTCATTTACGATTCCTTGTGTAATTAGAGGTACATATTTTGATAAAGCTTTATGTGATATTGGTGCTAGTGTTAGTCTTATGCCTTACTCTATTTACAAAAAGCTTGATTTGGAAGAACTTAAGCCTACCAATATGTGTCTTTCCATGGCGAATAAATATATTACCTATCCACTTGGCATTCTAGAAAATGTGCCAACAAAAGTGGGTAAGTTTGTGATACCAGCTGATTTTGTTGTATTGGAAATGGAGGAGGATATTGAGATTCCAATTTTGTATGGAAGACCATTTTTTAGGACAACATAAGCAATTATAGATATGAAGAATGGAAAAATCATGTTGGAAGTGGATAATGAATATATGGAATTTGATGTGCTAAATATAATGAAGTCAACACCCATTGAATTGGTAAGTAGAGTTGATTCTATTGATGTTATTGATGGATGTAGTGAGGAAGTGATTCAATAGTGTTTAAGGAATGATTCTATGGAGTCATACATGAAGCAAGATGCTAATGAGCAAATTTTGGAGGTAATTCCATATCAACCTTTTCAAAGGACATTAAGATTGGAACCTTTAAGTAGTGAAGATGATTCAAAGGACAATACACTTTGTGAAGAAGTAAAGATGGAGCTTAAGTCATTGCCATCAAATTTCATATATGCATTTCTTAACTCTAATCTTAAATTTCCTTTTATTATTAATTCATCTTTACCTATTGATAATGTTGATGCCTTATGTGATATTGCTTAATCATAAGAATGCCATTAGTTATTTTATAAATGATTTGAAGGGGATTAGTCCTAATATATGTATGCATAGGATTCTTTTAGATGATAATGTCAAGCCTTCCATTGAAGGTCAAAGGCAGTTGAATCCAACCCTTAAAGAAGTGGTTAAAAAAGAGGTAACTAAGTTGCTTAATAATTGAATTATATATTCCATTAGTGATAGTAATTGGGTGAGCCCCGTTCAAGTTGTACCAAAGAAGGGAGGCTTAATCGTTGATAATAATGAATCTAATGACTTGATACCTACTAGAACTATCACAGGATAGTGTATGTGTATTGACTATAGGAAACTAAATAAAGCAACTAGGAAGGACCATTTTCCATTGCCTTTTATTGACTAAGTTCTCAATAGGTTAGCTAATTTTTCTTTCTTTTGTTATTTGGATGGACTTAGTGGATTTTATCAAATTCCTATTCATCCCGAGGCCTAACTTAAGACTACATTTACATGCCCATATGGTACTTTTGCTTTAGGCGTATGCCATTTGGTCTATGTAATGCACTTGTAACTTTTCAATGATGCATCTTTTCCATATTTAGTGATTCACTAGATGATTGTGTAGAAGTTTTTATGGATGATGTTAGTGTCTATGGTACTGACTTTTCCAATTGTATAAACAATCTATCTAAAGTTCTTGACATGTGTATTGAGCATGGATTGGTCTTAAACTGGGAAAAATGCCATTTCATGGCCTAAGAAGGCATAGTTCTTGGACATTTAGTTTCAAAAAGGGGCACTGAAGTTGATAAGGCAAAAATTGAAGTGACTGCTAATTTGCCACCTCCGAAGAATGTTAAGGATATAAGAAGTTTTCTTGGACATGCAAGTTTTTACAAAAGGTTTATCAAAGATTTTTCTAAGATTACAAAGTCATTATGTAAATTGCTGGCTAAGGAAGCTATTTTTGAGTTTGATGAAGCATATCTTGAAGCATTTAAAATTTTGAAGAAGGCTCTTGTCTCCACGCCTATTTTGCAACCACTTAATTGGGAGGAGCCATTTGAGATAATGTAAGATGCTAGCAACTTTGCTGTTGGGGCTGTGTTAGGACAAAGAAAGGAAGGCATGCCTTATGTGATCTATTATGCTAGCAAGTTACTTAATGAAGCTCAAATCAATTACACCACTACAGAAAAGGAGTTGCTTGCTATTGTTTATGCATTTGATAAGTTTAGAGCATACCTTATGGGGCAAAAGGTGATCGTTTATACAGATCATGCTGCTCTTAAGTATCTTTTAAAAAAGAAGGATGCAAAACCTAGACTCCTACGGTGGATTTTGATGCTTCAAGAATTTGATTAGGAAGTGAGAGATAAGAAAGGAAGTGAGAACTTAGTTGTAGACCATCTATCAAGACTAGAACAAAATGATTTAAAGAGGCATGATAATGGTGTGCCAATCGATGAGTCATTTCATGGTGAACATCTATTAAAGGTTGCAATGAAAGAACTTCCATGGTTTGCAGATATCACCAATTATCTTATAAGTGGTATTCTTCCTTATGGTATGGATTTTAGACAAAGGAAAAAGTTCTTACATGGCAACAAATTCTACTATTAGGAGGAGTTGTTACTTTTCAAAAGGTGTGTGGATGGTTTGATTAGAAGATGCATTCCTCAAGATGAAGTCCAAGATGTCTTGAAGCGTTGTCATTCTTTGGATGTTGGAGAATATTTTGGAGCATCAAAGAAAGTATCTAAGGTACTACAATCTGGTTTTTGGTGGCCTGCTTTATTTAAGGATGCTAGAGAATATGTTCTTACATGTGATAAATGCCAAAGGATGGGAAATATATCAAAGAAGCATGAGATGCCTTTAAAAGGCATTCTTGAAGTAGAACTTTTTGACGTATAGGGTATAGACTTCATGGGTCCATTCCCTAGTTCTTTAGGCAATAGGTATATATTGGTTATGGTCGACTATGTTTCCAAATGGGTAGAAGCAATGCCAACTTTGACAAATGATGCTAGGGTGGTCAAGAAAATGCTTAAAAAAGTAATCTTTTTGAGATTTAGTACCCCTAAAGCATTGATAAGTGATGGAGGTTCCCATTTTTGTAACCATGTGATTGAGGCTCTTTTGAAGAAGTATGGAGTAAAACACAAGGTTTGTACTCCATATGATCCATAAACAAGTGGGCAGGTTAAGGTGAGTAATCAAGAAGTTAAATGGATTCTAGAGAAAATAGTCTTTTCTTCAAGGAAAGATTGGGCATTGAAGCTTAATGATGCATTATGGGCGTATAGAATAGATTTTAAAACTCCAATAGGCCTTACTCCTTATCAATTGGTTTATGGGAATTCATGTCACTTACCCATAAAGCTTGAACATAAGGCATATTGGGCAACAAGAGCTTTGAATTTTGATTTACACAAAGATAGACAAAGAAGGCTACTTCAGCTTAATGAATTAGATGAGTTGAGAATGAATGCTTACGAGAATGCCAAGTTATCTAAGGATCATACTAAGTTGTGGCATGATAAGCACTTATTAAAGAAAGATTTTTATAAAGGGGAACTTGTTTTGTTTTATAATTCAAGGTTGAAGTTGTTTTTAGGCAAGCTGAGGTCTCGATGGTCAGGTCCTTTTAAGGTTGTCAAGGTTCATCCTTATGGTGTAATAAAAATTTCAGATGATGACAGGAAAGTTTTTAAAGTAAATGGACACCGTGTTAAGCCATACTTGATCGGGGAAGCAACTACTCCGAGTCAATCTATTTCTCTCTCTAAACCTTAATGAAATTAAGGTATGTTCATTAACACATTTTTATTTTACTTTATTACATATTTTTATTTTGTGTTTCTATTTCATTCTTATTTTGTTTTATTTTAGTTAGTAATTTTACTTCAGACTTTAATACTTATAAAGTTATTTTTATAATATTTTTGAAATTACACATTTTAATTTTATCAATTTTTTTTAGTTTATTTTCCTTATTTATACAACTTTCCTTATTAGACTATTTTTAGTTTAAGTATATATTTAGTTTATAGTAAGTATACATTCAATTTATGATTAGTATATCTTCAGTTTCTAATCTTATTTTCATACATTTCTTTTACACATATTACATAGAAAATAACTTAGAATAATTTTATGTATATTTGTATACTATCACAACTTGTTACAGAAAGGATGGGTACTGAGTCGAGCTACAAAGGCAAGTTCATAATGAGTCATTACGCTTGGCACGGCTCGTTATAGAAAGAAAGAGTGCCGAGTCGTTACACTTGGTATGACTCCACACATCAAGAAACAAGATGTACCGAGTTGTTCCTACGGAATGACTTGATACAGCAACATGGTGTGCCTACTCGACCCTTCATGCCGAGTCATGCCACTTATCAAATCTATTTTCATTTTACATTTACACACACATGCACTTATAACAACTTTCAATTTGCATTTTTAATATCTTTTTATTAATTTTTATTTTGTTTTAAATTCAATTTTTGATTGAAAAGGTGTCTAATTTTTCAAAAAGGTGTCATAGCTTTTCACTTCCCCTTACACCTTTTCACATCCACACACACCTTTTTATATTCTTCTTACACAACCTTTACACCCCTACATCTTACACCTCTCTAACACCTATATATACACCCTTTTGACCACCCAATCACTTATATTTTATACTTACAAAAATCTATCAAGATTTCACAATTTACACACAACCACTACCTATTCCTTTATCTTCTTCATTCTCTCTTCCATAACAACAAACCTTTTTCATTTTCTCTCTACCATTTAACCCCAACCAAATCACCACCCTTTCCCATTCCATTTTCTTTACTTTATTTTTTCTATTTTCATCTCTTATCATCTACATATTTTTGCAACTTTCTAACTTCATTCAAGAAAGACTAACATCATGGGTAAAATAAGAGGATCATCATCCAAGAGGCCACACATTGAAGAATCATATCAAGAAGAGGAGGAAAATTTGAGCAAGACTTACAAGGCAAAGTTTCAAATACTTTCACATAAGGAAGGTGCTAAGTTGACAACAATAAGATTTAGAGAAATCTTGGGTTGTAAGTATATTCCTAACTTTCTCTTGGACAATGTTGGTATGCTTGATGTGTTTGATAAAATGATTAATTAATGTGGTCTTAAGAAGTTTGTTTCAATGCATGAGGATACATATGTGGATTTACTTATTGAATTTTACACCACCTTGGATGTTAATGCTAACAATTCATAAATTCTAGAATTTAGGATGGAAGGCAAGAACCACCAACTAAGTTACTCTTTCATGAACGGTGTGTTTGGCTTTAAGAAGGATGGATTATGTGACCCTCCATCTAACTTTAAGTTGAATGAATTATGGACCTTTTTTACTAATTTGCAGACCCCATTTCAACCTAAAAAGGTAAAGGCTATGTTCATAAAAGATATGAAGTTTTGATTGTTGCATAAAGTCCTAGCATGTGTTGTTTTTCATAACTCTGAGTTTAATAGAGTTTCTGCACAAGAAATGTTTCTTATGTGGTTCATTCACAATAAAAAGCAAGTTTGTTAGACTTATTGGATATTCAGTAAATTATTGACTTGTGCACCACATAAGGATGCACCCTTAACACATGGACATGTGATCACAATTATAGTTAAGGCTTTGAATGTCGATCTTGTTGGTTATTCTAGGAAGGTTGAATGCTCTCATTTTACTAACCATGCTTTTGTAAGAAGAGAAGTTATTGATATAGGATTTTGATTCATTCCTACCCAATCTCTTTCATATTGGCATGGAATTTTTGGATCATCTAGAGTTGAGGAACAACCACCAACTAAGTATCAAATAGAAAGTGACCTGGAAGAAGAACTTCCTCAATACCAACCTTCTAGAGAAGTACCTTTGTTAACCTACCCTCTCTAAAGTGCATTGGATTCTTCAAGTGAACACCCACCAATTTAGGATCAAATTTTAAATAATCAAATTGCCATGCAAGGGAAATTGAATGAGATGGAGTTTCACCAAAGGCAATTGGCCTGTCATCAAAGGAAAATGGAGTACAAGTTGAACCAATACTTTGCTCAATTTGGATATTCAATTGAGTCTCCACCCACCACTCCGATCGACAACTAAAGGAGTATTTCTATCCTTTCCCTTGCTTTATTTTCATTACATTAGGGACAATGCATGCTTTTAAGTGTGGGGGAAGGGATATATATATAGATATTAGTATTAGTATATTATTAATATATGTGTTATTTGTTTATTCTACATCTTTATGCATTTGCATTAATTTTGCTATTCATTTTGCTCCTATAGTTAATAAGTAGTTATCCTTAATAATCTTTTTTATTTTGATTGAAATGAATATGTTTTATTAATAGTGAATGTTCATTGCTCAATTGGTAGAAGTTTTAAATTTCATGTAGTATAAGTAGTAAGTTTATCATTTTATCTCTTTTTATTATTTCTAAAGTCTAAGAAATGTATTAGTCAACTTGCTAACTATGCTTAAGGCTAGGCAGTAATGATTTAAGTTTAGTTTTTCTAGAGACTTAGGTAACCTTAGAGAAACTATAGCCATAATACCAAGATACTCACTTTTCAATAATGGATGAGGACATAATAAAAAAAAGAAAAAAAATAATAAATAATAATGCTTGTAAGTTGTTGCATCTCGAGTAAGTTATGTGCAATTGAGTATGCTCCTTAATTGCATTCATTCAAAAAGGGATGTATAATGTTGCAAGTTGATGTTTCTTGAGTAAGTTGTGTGCATATGTGTTTGCTCCTGATTTGCATTCATTTGGAAAGAGTACATCTAGCAAATATGTTTTTGAATAAAATTTTCTAAAAATGCCATAAGAAAAGTGAGTTGATGTGTGTGCTTAACATTGTCTTAAGGTTGATATTATCTCTAGATTCCCTAAGTTTGAAGCATGAATATTTTGGCTAAATAGCTTGGTTAGATCTTTGACTTTGCATTGTTGATTTTATTCTTAGTAGATTGAAATAAATTGGTAAACTTGTTGCCTATGCTATGAGACTTGTCTATTTTACCATTATTGAGCATTGGAATTTCAATTATTGACTTATTCCTTTCCTAACTTCATTCACGATTAAAATGACTTGATGAGGATGCTACACTTTTCTTTTGGGAGTAAATGATAATTTTTTTAACTTTTTCATATTAGTTTTTTTACTTACTTGAAGGCAAGCAAGGTCTAAGTGTAGGGGAGTTTGATATAATGAAAAATTGCATAGTTATTTAGGTATTATAAGTGTTTTTTTGTCTCATTTTAGTAATTTTTTATGTTTATTTAGTTATGTAATTGTTATTTTTAGTTTCAAATGTTTTGTTATGGTAGTTTGTATGTTTTCTATATGTTTTTAGGTTCAATTGATGTATTAGAAGGACTTTAGATTTGTTAGAATGAAGTATGAAGCTTAAAGAGACAAAATAATATGAATTGAAGTTGTGCCAACTCATTATGCTAGGAACGAGTCATTACAGAAGCCATCCATGCTGACTTAACCCTTCGTGTCGACTTGTTCCAATGGCATCTCACCAAAGGATTGCAACTTTTTAGCTTTGAGCAGTTTTCATATTTTGGCCATAACTTCTTCTAAAGACATCCAAATGAGGTGATTCAAGTTGCTATAGAAACATAACTTAGAAATCTAGAACTTTCATGAAGGGATATTTCAAGATAAAGTCTTTTAAAAGGAAAAAATGCCCTAGAAGTTACTATATTTACATAGAGTTATGATCCTTCATTCAAAAGGGTACCTTCCCAGTTATAACTTCTTTTAACCACCTTTAAGGCCTATATATATAAATTATAACCTATAAGAATGGAGGTCTTCTTTCTTTTAGACAAGCATACATTAAAAAATTTATTGAGTAAGGGACAAAGCCAAGAAGACAAGACTTTAAATTAAGCATTAAGATTTAATAAAAAGGGTTTTATCTTTTCTCTTATATTTTCCATTTTTATATTTATATTTATTTTTCTTTTGTTGTTGCTTGATCATGTATCTTGGCTAAGCCTTTGTTTATTAGAATTGTAAGGAAGAATGAATCAATGAATTATATATTTTTATAATGCATGAATGAATTGCTTTAAATTGAGTGTTTAATTGAGTTTTATATGCTTGATCACCATATATAATGTGTTAGTCAAATTGTTCACAATGACAATTGGGACAATTTGGTGGAAAAATAATTGAATTCACTTAAAGGTTAGGAAAGTACCTAGAGACTAGAAATCCACTTTGAGGGGCCCTAGAATTAGCAAGGAAGTTCATGGTTTTTGTCTATCTCTATAATGATATGACAGTACTTATAGACTCTAGATGGAAATACCCTTATTTGACAACGACAGTTGCACTTAAGGATTTTTGGTCATATTCTCCATTCATTGCATGTGTTCATTATTATAATTCTTTGACTAATTCATAATTGTAGTTCTAAGCATTATTTAATTTAATATTTATAATAATTAGAGTTATTAGTATAGTTAGTAGTTAAATTAGTATAATTAGAGTAATCCAACAATTTTCAGTTTTAATATATTTCCTATCAATTTTAGTACCTATTCAGTTAATATAAAATTTACAAATCCTAGTGTTCGATACCCTACTTGCTCTATCTAAGTCCTAGAGACTAGAGTATACAATTTTAACCCACCTCATTCATAAGGCAGAATTTGGACAACTAGTTTGGTAAATTCCTTCATTATCTTAAGGATATCGCTATTACTATCACTGTACCATTTATGGAAGCTATTAGAAATATGCCAGCTTGGGGTAAATTTTTGAAGGATATTATTAGCGATAAAAGCAAGCTTGAAGATTATGGTTTAGTATCTCTTGTTGAAGAATCCAAGTCTATGTACTCTAAGTCTTTACCAAAGCTTAAGGATCCTGGTTCATTTATGATTCCTTGTGTAATTGGAGGTACACATTTTGATAAAGCTTTATGTGATATTGGTGCTGGTGTTAGTCTTTTGCCTTACTCTATCTATAAAAAGCTTGATTTGGATGAACTTAAGCCTACCAATATGTGTCTTTCCTTGGTGGATAAATCTGTAACATATCCATTTGGCATTCTAAAGAATGTGCTAACAAAAGTGGGTAAGTTTGTGATACCAACTGACTTTTTTTTATTGGAAATGGAGGAAGATCATAAGATTCCAATTTTTTTTGGAAGACCATTTTTTAGGACAGCAGGAGTTATAGATATAAAGAATGGAAATATCACACTAGAAGTGGATAATGAATGCATGGAATTTGATGCGCTAAATATAATGAAGTCAACACCTATAGAAGTGGTAAGTAGAGTTAATTCTATTGATATTATTGATGGATGCATTGAAGAAGTAATTCATGAGTGTTTAAGGAATGATGATATGGAGCCATACAAGGTGTGAGAAGCTAATGAGCAAATTTTGGAGGTAGTTCCATTTCAACATTTTCAAAGCACATCAATATTTGAACCTTTAAGGAACGAAGATGATCTAAAGGACAATATACCTTGTGAAGAAGTAAAGATGGAGCTCAAGCCTCTGCCATCAAATCTCATATATGCATTTCTTAACTATAATCTTAAATTTCCTTTTATTGTTAATTCATTTTTGCCTAGTGATAATGTTGATGCCTTATGTAATGAGTTGAATAGTCATAAAAATGCCATTGTTTATTCTATAAATGACTTAAATGGTATTAGTCCTAAAATATGTATGCATAGGATTCTCTTAAAGGATAATGCCAAGCCTTCCATTGAAGATCAAAGGCAATTTAATCCCACTCTTAAAAGAAGGGGTGAGAAAAGAAGTGACTAAGTTTCTTGATAATGGAATCATTTATTCCATTAGTGATAGTAAATGGGTGAGCCCCATTCATATTGTACTAAAGAAGGTAGGCTTAACCGTTGTTAATAATGAATCTAATGATTTGATACATAATAGAACTATCATGGGATGGCGTATGTGTATTGACTATAGGAAACTTAATAAAGCAACTAGGAAAGATCATTTCCCATTGCCTTTTACTGACCAATTTCTTGAAAGATTATCAAACTTTTCTTATTTTTGTTATTGGGATGGACTTAGTGGATTTTATCAAATTCCTATCCATCCTAAGGATCAAACTAAGACTACTTTTACATGTATGTATGCAACTTTTGCTTTTAGATGTATGCCTTTTGGTTTACGTAATGTACTAGCTACTTTTCAAAGATGCATGTTTTCCATATTTAGTAATTTACTTGATGATTGTATAGAAGTTTTTATGGATGACTTTAGTATCTATGGTACTGATTTTTCTAATTTTTTAGACAACCTATCTAAAGTACTTGATAGGTGTATTGAGCATGGATTAGTTTTAAATTAGGAAAAGTGCCATTTCATGGCAAAAGAAGGCATAGTTCTTGGATATATGGTTTTAAAGCAAGGCATTGAGGTCGATAGGGCGAAGATAGAAGTGATTGAAAAATTATCACCTTTGAAGTGTGTTAAGGATATAAGAAGCTTTCTTGGACATGCAAGCTTTTATCGAAGGTTTATCAAAGACTTTTCAAAGATAGCAAAGCCATTGTGTAGGTTACTTGCTAAGGAAGCTACTTTTGAGTTTAATGATGCATGCTTGGAAGCATTCAAAATTTTGAAGAAGGCTTTTATTTCTGTACCTATCTTGCAACCATTTAAGATAATGTGTGATGCTAGCAACTTTTTTGTATGGGCTATTTTTGGGACAAAGAAAAGAAGGCAAGCCTTATGTGATTTATTTTGCCAGCAAGCTACTTAATGAAGCTCAAATCAACTATGCCACTACAAAAAAGGAGTTGTTTGCTATTGTTTATGAATTTGACAAGTTTAGAGCATACCTTATGGGGTAGAAGGTGATTGTTTATTCAGATCATGCTGCTTTTAAGTATCTTCTAAGAAAGACAAATGCAAAACCTAGAATCCTATATTGGATCTTGTTGCTTCAAGAGTTTGATTGGGAAGTTCGAGAGAAGAAAGGTAGTGAGAACTTTATAGCGGATCATTTATCAAGGCTAGATTAAGATGGATTAAAGAAGCATGATGATGATATGCCAATCATTAAGACATTTCAGGGTAAACATCTTCTACGTATCACATCAAAAGAACTTCCGTGGTTTGCAGATATTGCAAATTATCTTGTAAGTGGTATTCTTCCTTATGGTATGGATTATAGACAAAAGAAAAAGTTCTTACATGACTGTAGATTCTACTATTGGGAGGAGCCATTACTTTATAAAAGGTGTGCAGATGACTGTAGATTCTACTATTGGGAGGAGTCGTTACGTTACAAAAGGTGTGCAGATGGTTTGATTAGAAGATGCATTCCTCAAGATGAAGTCCAAGATGTTTTGAAGCATTGTCATTCTTTCAATGTTGGTGGACATTTTAGAGCATCAAAGATAGCATCTAAGGTTCTACAATCTAGTTTTTAGTGGCCTACTTTGTTTAAGGATGCTAGAGAATATGTGCTTGCATGTGATATATGTCAACGGATGGGAAATGTATCAAAGAAACATTAGATGCCTTTAAAAGGGATTTTTGAAGTAAAAATTTTTGACGTATGGGGTATAGACTTCATGGGTCCATTTCCTAGTTCCTTAGGTTACAAATATATTTTGGTCATGGTTGATTATGTCTCTAAGTGGATAGAAGCAATGCCGACAGTGACAAATGATGCTAGAGTGGTTAAGAAAATGCTTAAGAAAGTAATTTTTCCAAGATTTGGTACCCCTAGAATTGTGATTAGTGATGGAGGTTCACACGTTTGCAATAATGTGATAGAAGCACTTTTGAAGAAGTATGGAGTAACACACAAGGTTGCTACTCCATATCACCCACAAAAAAGTGGGCAAGTTGAGGTTAGTAATACAGAGATTAAATGGATTCTTGAAAAAATAGTTTCCTCATCAAGGAAAGATAGGACAACTTTTAAGACTCTGATAGGCCTTACTCCTTATCAATTGATTTATGGGAAGTCATGTCATTTACCCATAGAGCTTGAGCATAAGGAATATTGGGTGACAAGAGCTTTGAATTTTGACTTGATGAAGGCAGGTAAGAAAATGTTACTTTAGCTTAATGAACTTGATGAGTTGAGACTGAATGTTTATGAGAATGCAAAGTTATATAAGGATCACACTAAGTTATGGCATGATAAACATTTGATCAATAAAGAATTTCATGAGGGAGAACTGGTTGTGCTTTATCATTCAAGATTGAAATTATTTGGGCAAGTTGAAATCACGTTGGTCAGGTCCTTTTACAGTTGTTAAGGTATATCCTTATGGTGCAGTGGACATTACTAATAGTAAAAGGGAAATTTTTAAGGTAAATGGACATTGTCTCAAACCTTACTTGATCGGTTAAGTAACTACTCTAAATCAATCTATCTCTCTCTTTACTTCTTGATGAAATAAAGGTAAGACTTTTAACTTTAACATGGTAGCACTAACACATTTTTATTTTATAATACATTTTTTTACAATTTAGGTTCCTATTTCATTCTTATTTTATTTCATTTAATTAGCAAAATTATTTAGTTTTCATAAGGTTTCAAAGTTATTTTTACAAGGTTTTCGAAATCACACATTTTTAATTTCATATTATTTCTTTTCTTTAGTTTATTTTACTTATTTTCTTGCATACTCTTAGTTTTAGTATACATTTAGTATATTATTAGTATATATTTAGTTTATGATTAGTTTTTATATTTAGTTTATGATTAGTATACGTTTCTTTTACACATATTACTTAGAAAATAACTTAGAATAATTTTATGTATATCTGCATACTGTCACGACTTGTTACAAAGAATTGAGTCATTACAAGAAAGATGGGTGCCGAGTCAATTCATAAATGAACGACTCGAGCTACAAATGCATGTCCGTAATGAGTTGTTACGCTTGGCATGACTCGTTACAGAAAGAAAGCGTGTTGAGTTATTATGCTAGGTATGACTTGACACATCAAGAAACAAGGTGTAACGAATTGTTCCTTTAGAACGACTCGATACAAAGACATGGCATGCCGAGTCGTGCCACCTATCAAATCTATTTTCATTTTACATTTACATACACATGAACTTACAATAGCTTTCAATTTGCATTTCTAACATTTTTATTAATGTTTATTTGTTTTAAATTCAATTTTTGATTGAAAAGGTGTCTAATTTTTCAAAAAGGTGTCATACCTTTTCACTTCCCCATACACCTTTTCACATCCACACACACCTTTATACATTACTCTTACACAACCCTTGCACCCCTACATCTTACGCCTCTCTAACACCTATATGTACACCCTTTTGACCACCTAATCACTCATATTTCATACTTCTAAAAATCTATATGAATTTTAGTATTTAAAACACAAACACTACCTATTCCTTCATCTTCTTCATTCTCTCTTCCATAACAACAAACCTTTTTCATTTTCTCTCTACAATTTAACCCTAATCAAATCAACAAACTTTTCCATTCCATTTTTTTACTTTATTTTTTTATTTTCATCTCTTATCATCTACATATTTTTGCAACTTTCTAACTTCAAGAAAGACTAACATTATGGGTAAGACAAGAGGATCATCATCCAAGAGGCCACACATTGAAGAATCACATCAAGAAGAGGAGGAAAATTTGAGCAAGACTTACAAGGCAAAGTTCCTAATCCTTTCACATGCAGAAGCTGCAAAGTTGACAACAATAATGTTTAGAGAAATCTTAGGTTGTAAGTACATTCCTAACTCTCTCTTGAACAATGTGGGTATGCTTGAAGTGTTTGATAGAATGCTCACTCAATGTGGTCTTAAGAAGTTTGTTTCAATGCATGAGGATACATATGTGGATTTAATTACTGAATTTCATACCACCTTGGATGTTAATGAGAATAATTCACAAATTTTGGAATTTTGGATGGAAGGAAAGAAAGACCAACTAACTTATGCTTTCATGAACCGTGTGTTTAGTTTAAAGAAAGATGGGCTATGTGATCCCCCATCTAACTTTAAGTTGAATGAATTCTGGACATTCCTGATTGATTTGCAAACCCCATTTCAACCTAAAAAAGCCAAGGCTATGTTCATAAAAAATATGAAATATTTATTGTTGCATAAGGTCCTAACATGTATTATTTTTCACAAATCTGAGTTCAATAGGGTTTCTGCACAAGAAATGTTTCTTATATGGTGTATTCATAACAAGAAACCAATTTGTTGGACTTATTGGATATTTAATCAATTATTTTCTTATGCTCTAGGTAAGGATTCACCCATAACACATGGGCATGTGATCATAATAGTTGCAAAGGCCTTAAATGTTGATCTTGCCGGTTATACTTGCAAGGTTGAATGCTCTTATTTTACTAACCATGCTCTTGTGAGAGGAGAAGCATGTGATGTAGGATTTTGATTGATTCCAGCCCACTCTCATTCATGTTGGCATGGACTTGCTGGATCATCCTGACTTGAGGAACCCCTAACCACTTCTGAATATCAAATGGAAAGTGAGCCAGAAGAAGAGCTTCCTCAATATCAATCTTTTGGAGATGTACCTTTGTTGACCTACCCTCTCCAACATGCACCAGGTTCTTCAATTGAAAACTCTCCAATTTAGGATTAAATTCTAAATAATTAAATTGCCATGTAAGGGCAATTGAATGAAATGGCATTTCACCTAAAGCAATTGGCTCATTGTCAAAGGAAAATGGAGTACAAGTTGAACTGATACTTTGCTCAAACTGGATACTCCATTGAATCTCCATCCACCACTCCAATCGATGAATAAGGGAGTATTTCTATCCTTTCCTTTACTTTCTTTTTCATTACATTAAAGACAATGCATGCTTTTAAGTGTGGGGAAGGGATATTGATGTGGATATTAGTATTAGTATATTAGTATTCTATATTTTTTTTTTGGTTCTACATTTTTATGCATTTGCATTTCTTTTCATTTTTGCTCCCATATTTAATAAGTAGCTATATTTTAATATTCTTTTTAATTTTGATTAAAGTTAATATGTTTTGTTAATAGTGAATTTTTATTGCTCAATTGGTAAAAGTCTAAGTTTTATGTAGTATAAGTAATAAGTTAATGTTTTTTTTTATCTCTTTTTATTATTTCTAAAATCTAAAGAATGTATTAGTCAACTTACTAACTATGCTTTAAGCTAAGTAGTAATGATTTAAGTTTTTGTTTTCTTAAGGACTTAGGTAACCTTAGAGAAACTATAGCCATAATACATAAAACACTTGCTTTTTAATAATCGATGAGGACAATGAAAAAAAAATGAAAAAATAATAATAAGTAAATAATGCTTGTGATATGATGCATCTTGAGTAAGTTGTGTGCAAATGAGTACGCTCCTTAGTTGCATTCATTCGGAAAAGGATGTATAATGTCAAAAGTAGATGGATCTCAAGTAAGTTGTGTGCATTTGTGTTTGCTCCTCATTTGTATTCATTCGGAAAGAGTACATCTAGTAAATATACTTTTGAATAAAAAAGTCTAAAAATACCAAGAGAAAAGTAAGTTGTTATATGTGTTTAACATTGTCTCTAGGTTGTTTTTATCTTAAGAATCCCTAAGTTTGAAGCATGACTATTTTGGCTAAGAAGCTTGGTTAGAACTTTGACTTTGCATTTTTGATATTATTCTTATTAGATTTAGATAAATTGGTGAACTTATTGCCTATTTTATGAAACTTATTTATTTTACCATTATTGAGCATTGAAAGTTCAATTATTGAATTATTTTTATTCTAACTTCATTCATAATTAAAGTGACCTGTTAAGGATGCTACATTTTTTTTGGGAGTAAATGAAAATTTTGTTAATCTTTTTTTATATTAGATCTTTTATTTGCTTGAGGGCAAGCAAGGTCTAAGTGTGGGGGAGTTTGATATAATGCAAATATGCATAGTTATTTAGTACATTATAAGTATTGTTTTATTTAATTTTATTTAAGTTTGTATGTTTATTTAGTTATGAAAATTTTATTTTTAGTTTAAATTTTTTTTTATGTTCTTTGTATGTTTTATATATGTTTTCAGGTTCAATTAATGCATAAAAAGGACTTTGGACTTGTTAGAATGAAGTATGAAGCTTAAGAAGCAAAAGGAAGTTGAATTGATACTATGCCAACTCGTTACATCCAGAAATAACTAGTCATGACAGAGCCAATCCGTGCCAACTCATCTTGGTGTGCCGACTCATTCCAGCACTAAAGAGATGCAATTTTTCAGCTTTGAGTAGTTTTTGTATTTTGGTCATAATACAGACATCCAAATGAGGTGATTTAAGTTTCCCTAGAAAGAAAAATCAAAGATATAGAACTTTAATGAAGGAAAGATATAAATAAAAAGTCATCTATAAGGACCAAAATGCTCTAGAAGTTACTATATCTACATAGAGTTGTGATCCTTCAATCGAAAGGGTACCTTTCCAATTTTAACTTCTTTTAACCACCTCTAGGCTCTATATATATATGTCAATTGTAACCTATAATAAAGGAGACCAAAAAAGAAAAAGAAAAATACCTCAGTTATATGTGAAGAAATATAGATTTTCATTAGGACTTATTTTATTTTGAAGATCAAGTTAACAAGAAGAGAAGATTGGTCTACACGAAGAAAGTACTAGAAGGCTTAGTGAAAAGGGTTTTATCAATTCTCTTTCTTCTTCTTTTTTTCTTCTTTAACTATGTTTCTTGGATAAGTCTTGTTTGAGAATTGCAATGATGAATTAAATAAGAACTACATTTTCTATCTTATCTTGTTTATGATTTAATTTCAATTAGTGCTTAATTAAGTTATTTATGATTGATCACCATATGTAACTTGTTTTAATTGAATTATTTGAAATGAGAGTTTGAGTAATTTAGTGGATGTATAATTAAGATTACTTAATAATTGGATTTACTTAGAAATAAGGAATTCATCTTAAAGGAAACAATTAGTAGATTTACTTATGATTTCCTTGTCTATCTCTACAATACACCGAGAGAGCTTGTAGACTCTAGATGGGAATATCCTTAATCTGACAATGAGAGTTGCTTTTATGGATTTATTGGTATAATGTGATTTATGATTTTCTCTTATCTCTATAATACATTGAGAGAGCTTGTAGACTTTAAGAGGAAATAATTCTAATTGATAACAAGAGTTACTTTTAGGGACTTTACTTTAATCTAACAACGAGAGTTACTTTTAAAGATTATACGCACTAATTTCCAATCAATATGTTTTATGATAATCTTTTATAAGTTCTTGTTTATATTCTGAAGTGTGATTTTCATACATATATATATTTGCTTGTTTATTTCTGTTTAGTATTATAGTATATTAGTAGTAATTAGATTTCTTAATTAGTTTCAATTATTATCTTGACTTAGTTTTGCCTATCCATCTAAGTAACTAATTGGTTAATATAAAATTCTAATTAGTTAAGTCTAAAAGGTTAATGTAAAAATTCTCCAATTCCTGGTGTTTGACACCCTACTTACTATATACTAAGTCCTTATAGACTAGGGTTATATAATTCTACCTACTTCAGTGTTTAATTTGGGTTTAAATAAAATTGCATATAATTAGAGAATAAGATAGTAATTCATAAAGTAATTCTAAATGAACATGAGACTAAGATAAGTTAGTATTTTGTTTCCAAAATCTCCTAGTTGTGGTGCTAGCTTTCTTTTAGAGAATCGAGTACCACATTTTGATTTTTCTTAGTTATTACCCTAGGTGGTAACTCCTCATCTCCATGCTATGTCTTTATGATAATGGTTAGTGTGTTCTCTAGGGCCTTGAGCCCAAATAGTATCATGATTTCTAAAATCTTAGATGCGCACTAAACCCCACCATCTATAGTGGCAACTCCACTGGAGATAAGAGATACTGATTCTACTTGTGTTTTTTAAAGTTATTTTATTAATTAATATCTTATTCTTGCGTTAATTCTACATGTCCTTATTAACTAATGGTGTTGGTTTATGATTATATGATTCCATTAGCTTCATGGAATTATAAATTGGCTAACCATCACTCTGTAACTCAATTCAAGAGAGATTACAGAGCTCATTTGACTAGAGTCTGTAACCCAATTCCTAAAGGGGGTAGTTTTCTCTCAAGTTTATAAAGGATGTCGGGCCCCTTTGACCTTGGCATGTAACTCAAGTCCTAAAGGAGGGTATCTTGCTAAGGGAACCTTGACTTTTTACCAAACCCTAACCATATATAATGGCTTAGTTACTTCCCATAGGATGTACCAAAAATTGCTTGTATGATTTTTTTTGCCATAAGGTATTTCTATGTATAAAAGCTCAGGCACATAGTTTTGAAATCCTTTAGGGTAATGAAGATTAGACTAGACCTTTATACTTAGAAATGTTGTTTCTATTCTTGTTACCATGAGGTATTTTTATTTATAAAAGCCCAGACCCATACTTTTGAAGCCCCTTGGGGCAATGAAGATTTGGCTAGACCTTTATACTTAGAAATGTTGTTTCTATGCTTTATTTCTTTAAGAGAGATTTAGCATGCTTGTTGGTCCTTGATATCCCCCATTGATATTAAGACCAATACTAAAAATCCTAGGACAAGAGACTTGCCATTGAACATGTGTGTGGGAGGAATAAGGTTGGAAGGATGTATTTTGTACACTTGATTGATACTTGCTACCTGCTACTTATCGTATAACATGTGCATCATGCATATATGCATCTCATTCATCATACTAACACCTTGTTTTGCAACCATCATAGATACACCAGGGTCTTCTCATACTTAGGGACGATGAGGTGGCATACTAAGAAGAATAAGTCAGAGTCCTAAAGCCTTAGCAAAGGAAATCCTAAACAAATTGGATAAACTAGAAAGAAGCCTTATCAACCTACTTTACTTGGAAGCTAAATGAACTTTACCTAAATCTGAACAAATGGAACAACAGTAAAGGAACTGGACCTTAAAAGACACCAAGGGAGCTTTGATGGATGACATGAGGGCTATAATGCAAGATGTGCTGAAACAAGCACTATCTAGACTGATGCAACCAGCTGCTGTCATACCACCACCTACAATTGAACAACCACCTAATGCTGCTACTATCCCACCTATTATGGATGCTACACCTATTGCCAATAATGTTGGGGGCAACCTATTGCTAGAAACCCACCTGCTATCAATGTCAAGCCTAAGGATGTTGAGAACTACATAATAGAAAAGGCAAAGTGAGAATCACTTGAACTAGTATAAGACCATGAGTCCAAGTATATACGAGCACTAACGCAGAAGATGTCCAAGATGGAAGAGCTAATCAGGGGACAAGGCATGGGGTATTCATTTGACTTCGGTGACATGTTGTAGATGAGAGATGATAGGTTGCCTGACAAGTTCAAGATGCCATAGCTATAGAAATTTGATGGTTGAGGAGATTCGAGGATTTATCTCAGCTAGTATGCAACAACCATGAGCACTACTAAAGCACCATTAACAATTATTACTAAGTTGTTTGTGCTATCCTTCGAGGGAATGGCTATAAACTAGTATCATGGGCTAGAAAAAATTATAAGAGCAGACCAAAAAGATCTATATACTACCTTTTTAAGATAATATGATTATAACACCCAGTTGGAAGTGTCCATCAGATATCTAGAATTGACAAAGCAAAAATTCTCTTATTTCCTTACTAGATTCATGAATAAAGTAGGGCTAATGAAGAATAAGCTGGCTGAGAAGGATTAGGTTAGAATGATGTTTAGTTTTGTGATTAAAAAACACAGCAAAAATTAAAACTTTTAATCACAAACCCTAACTCGAATCCAAGTAACTCAATTAATTGATTTAAAGCTAGGTTTTCAAATCTTACCACAAATGCAGAAGAGGCAAGACTATTAGAAGGTAGATTAGAGGTTCACTCTGGTGACACTTACCTCGAGCTTTTGATTTTGGTAGTTTGGATCAAGACGTATCCAAAAGAATTCATCCTCTATAAGCATCCACAAGAACAACCCTTGATTAAAAATGAAAACTTTGTGTGCTAGCACTTCTCTTGATTTCTCACAAATCAAGAACAAAAAATTCTATGGGTTTTCATTTTTCTAAGAGGAGAAAAACTAATTTTAGTGGCTAATAATTGAGTTAGTGAAACCTTAGAGAATGTAACATATTTATAGACCTCTAATTAGGTTTCACTTACCAAAACTGTTAGTGATATGCACTAGGTCAATCATTTGTGATTATGTATTGACTTTCTTATTTTATTAATAAAGAGGTATTATATTATCATTTGATTTTATGATAATTACATGAATGGTTAATTCTTACTAAGGCCATCAAGTATGTGACTTGATAGTAAAACCCTTAGATTAAAATAAGAGTTCTATTCTAATTATCCCTAGCCATTTATTCATTATATGAATATTAAAGTATTAAGGCTAGTATGATGTTGACTGATGGTTATGTTTTACTAATCATAAATATGAGATATTAAGTCAACTCATAGGTACATGATGAGAGATCATGTACTAGATTGACCCACTATGAGAATACTATATAGATTATTGTCATAAGTATTTCTTATCATAGTAATTTTTTTGCGGTCCTTTGACCTTGAAATCATCATGGATTTCTACATAGCTATTTTATGTTTTGACACATTCTAACATTGTCTTTAACCGGATGATTAAAAGAATGTTGTTGAATATAAAATTAGTTATGTGAGGAATGTTAGTGATTTAGAAGGAATTTATCCCTCATTAATATGAGAAAGATATCTAAAGGCCCCTTGATGAGATAGAATGAATGAAAATGCATGGCCATGCTGAAATGAATTGATAAAGAGTTATCATTTTCAGTCTACTTGGAATCAAGTCATAATATTAAACTATATAAGGATGACATTCTATGCCTTATGTTCAATTAAGATATCATGTGATAAAGGGACAATAAAATTCATTGTAATTAGGTTATGTCGGATTATTGACTTCACATGACTTGGGTAGTCATAATGTCTTGCTAGAGGCCACTTATGACTTGTAGGCCTAAATAGAGATTTAGGCCCACTGCCAATGTTATGTGAACCTACAGGGTCACACACTTAGAACAAGCCCAAAATGGATATGGGTTTAATAAGCCCAAAATAAACTCTGTGGAAATAAATAATTAAAGTGTTTTATTTATTTATTTATTTGTTTATTTATTTAAGATAAATGTTTTTTTAAATAAATAAATAAGATATTATTTTTGATTTGTTTTTAAACAAAATTAGAATATAATAAATGGAAAATTACCAAAAGGTCATTGGTAAGTGAAACCCTAACTTGGAGTCTATAAATATATTATATTCTCTAGGGTTTCACACACTTGTTTTTGCCTCTAAATTCATTTTCTTTCCTCTTAGAAAACAAAGATAGAGTTTTTCCTTTTGCTCTTGATTTGTGAGACAGTCAAGGAGGTTGCTAGCACACACACTCAAATTCATTTTGTGAAGGGCTGTTCGTGTGGATACCTATAGAGGATGCATCCTTTTGGAGACGTCTTGATCCGAACAACCAAGCCAAAAAGCTCGAGGTATGTCACCGGTGTGAACCTCCTCTCATCCTTCCAGAGAAACTTGCCTCTTCTGCGTTTTGGTAAGATTTTTTAAAAACCCTAGATTTAATCAATTAGTCGAATTACATGGATCTAGGCTTGGGAACGTGATGAAATTTTAATTTTTCCACTGCGTTTGCATCATGGTACCCAACAAAAACAACTTTTGGTAATTTCTCAATTATTATTATTCTAATTTTATTTAAAATTAAATCAGATATAATATCCCATTTATTTAAGATAACCTTTACCTTAAATAAATAAACTATTTATTTATTTCCATAGAGCATATTTGGGCTTCTCAAACCTATATCCATTTTTTGGCTTGTTCTAAGTATGTGACCTTGTAAGTTCACATGACTTTGGCAGTGGGCCTTAATTCTCTATTTAGGCTTACAAGTCATAAGTGGCCTCTAGCAAGACATTGTGACTACCCAAGTCATGTGAAGTCAATAATCTGACATAACATAATTTATAATAAATATTGTAATCCCTTTGTCACATGATATCTTGATTGAATATAAGGCATAATTTCTGTCATCCTCATATAATTCAATCATATTATTTCTTGACTCTAAGTAGATTGAGAATGATAACTCTTTATCAATTCACTTTAGCATGGCCATGCATTTTCCTCAATCTATCTTATTAAGGGGCCCATAGACATCTTACTCAAATTAAATGAGGGACAAATTCCTTCTCAATCACTCACATTCCTTACATAACTCATTTTATATCCAATAACAATCTATTTAATCATCCTATTAAAGACAATGTTAGATTGTGTCAAAATATGTAATAGTTATGTAGAAATCCATAATGATTTCAAGGTCAAAGGACTAAATCAATATTATTATGATGAGAATTACTTATGACAATTATCTATGTAGTATTCTCATTATGGGTCAATCCAGTACATTATTTCCTAAATAAGTACCTATAAGTTGACTTAATATCTCATATTCATGATTAGTAAAACATAAGCATCAATTAACATCATACTAGCCATAACATATTATTACGAATAGGGATAATTTGAATAGAACTCATATTTAATCTAAGGGTTTTACTATTAAGTCACATACTTGATGCCCTTAGTAAGAATTGATTATTCAAGTAATTATCATAACACAAAATGATAATGAAAAATGCCTCTTTATAAAATCATAAAGTCTAAACATGGTCATACGTGATTAACCTAGTGCATATCACTAACAATCTCCCACTTGCACTAGGCCGAATCTATATTAAAACTAATACCCATGGACCTAGTATCACTCTCATGCTTAGGCTATGGAAGAGGCTTAGTTAGTAGATCGGCAACATTATCATTTATGGGTACTATGCAAATCTTCATGTCTCTTCTCTTAATGATTTCTCAAATGAGATGATAATGCCTGAGTATGTGTTTGGATCTTTAATGTGATTTGGGCTCTTTAATTTGAGCTATAGCTCCATTATTATCACAATATAAGTTCACTAGATCTGATATACTAGGAACAACACCAAGTCCAATTATGAACTTCTTAATCCAAATAGCCTCCTTAGTTGCTTCTGAGGCAGCTATATACTTAGCTATTGTTATAGAATCAACAATGATGTCTTACTTAGAACCTCCAGCTCATTGTACCACCATTCAAACAAAACACACAACCTAACTATGATCGAAAATTATCCTTATCAGTTTGGAAGCTGGCATCCGTGTAACCATTTATAACTAGCTCATCTTCCATACCACCATATAGTAAAAATGAATCCTTAGTTCTTCTTAAGTACTTAAGGATATTTTTTACTGCTATCTAGTGACTTTCACCTAGGTCTGACTGGTATCTACTCACTTTGCTTACGACATATGAAATATCAGGTCGAGTACACAACATTACATACATGATAGATCTAATAGCAAAAGCATATGGAATCTTACTTATGCAGTCTCGCTCATTTTGTGTTATAGGACACTGAGTCTTACTGAGACTAATGCCATGTGACATTGGCAAGAATCCTCTTTTAGATTATTTTATACTAAATCTGTTCAATACCTTATCGATGTAAGTGCTCTGATTTACACCAATAAGCCTTTTAGATCTATCTCTATAGATCTTAATGCCTAATATATAAGTAGTTTCACCCAAGTCTTTCATTGAAAAAGAATTCCCTAGCCATGATTTAACATTTTGTAAAAGAAGGATATCATTTCCAATGAGTAGTATGTCATCAACATATAGCACTAAAAACACAATTGCGCTCCCACTAACCTTCTTGTAAACACAAGGTTCATTTTCATTCTTAATGAAGCCAAACTCTTTGACTGCTTCATCAAAATGAAGATTCCAACTCTAAGATGCTTGCTTCAATCCATAAATGGACTTTTGAAGCTTACATTCCTTTCCAGAATTCTCAGGATTGAAAAAACCCTATGGCTATGTCATGTGCACATCCTCAAGTAGGTTTCCATTAAGAAACGCTGCTTTGACATCCATTTTCCATATCTCATAATCATAGTATGCAGCTATAGCAAGGAGAATTAGAATAGATTTCAATATAGCAACTGGTGAAAAGGTTTCATCATAGTCTATACCATGTATTTTTTTGAAACCCTTTGCAACCAGTCTTGCCTTAAAGGTATGCACATTGCCATCCATGTCTGTTTTCTTTTTAAAAACCCATTTGCATCCAATAGTTTTTAAGCCATCAGTTGGGTCAATTAAGGTCCAAACTTGATTATCATACATGGATTGCATTTTTTATTTCGTGGCTTCTAGCCATTTCTTAGAATCAGGAATATTTATGGCCTCTTATAGGATGTAGGCTCACTTTGATCCACAATCAACACATCATTATCATTAGTTATGAGAAATCCATATCTCATTAGGATTTGATGTGTCCTACCAGACCTCCTTAGGCCTTCTAGTACTTGTATAGGTCCAATAATTACTTGTTGATCCAGCTGCGGTTCCATACTTAGTACAATGCTATTTTTTAGGTCTTGAATTTCTTCAAGTTGAACTGTGCTCCCACTAGATCTTTTGGAAATAAATTATCTTTCTAAAAATACACCATTTTAAGCAATAAACACTTTTTTCTCAGAAGCATTTTAAAAATAATATCCTTTAGTTTCTTTAGGATATCCCATAAAAAGGCATTTATCATAACTAGGTGGTAGTTTATCTAACATTTGATGCTTCACATAAGCATCACATCCCCAAATCTTGAAAAAAGACAAACTAGGAGGTTTTCCAGTCCACATCTCATATGGTGTCTTTTCAACTGCCTTTGTTAGAACTCTATTCAAAATGAATGTAGCAGTTTCTAAAGCATATCACCAAAAAGAGATTCGAAGATTAGAATGAATCATCATTGATCAAACCATATCCAATAAAGTCCAATTTCTCCATTCATACATACCATTTAATTATGGTGTACCTGGAGGAGTCAATTGTGAAATAATCCCATAATCTCTCAAACGATCTACAAATTCTTGTCTGAAACATTCACCACCTCAATCAGATCTTAGTTTTTTAATATTTTTACTGCAAGTATACGGATTCGTACAAGTAGTAATTAAATATCGATCCCACAGAGATTACAAATTGATTACAATGATACTAGTTGTGTTTGTTTGTTTAAACAATGAACAAGGGTATTTTTAATTAAACTAAAAACTAAACTAAGACAAAACATAAAAATCACAATGAAATAACAATCACTTTAGAGAGCTAGGGTTCTTATTACAAATTCAACCTTTATTTAAGATAAATTAACTGCTAAGCCATACCTAACCTTAATCTAATTTGAGGGTTTCTCAAGAATCATAGGCTTTCCTCTTAAGACAACCCTATGATTAACCAAGTAAATTGACATTCTTAGATTTAAAGCTCTCGCTTACTAAGTGTTAGGTTAACCCAGTTTAAGCACCAACCCTTAATCAATATTAGTTGCTTAAGTGTTTCTCAACTAAGAAAGCATTTAACAGGTTATTGTTTAAATCCAATACAACCTATCTCTCAATAAAGTTTTATTGTGTATATTCAATCAAAGGGTGATCAATCTTAAGAAGACATTAAGTTTAACAACAACCAAAGGATCTAGATTAATGGCTTAGGTTTAATTGTGATTAGCCCATGGTTGATTTGCAACAAGAACCCTAACTAATAATTTAGCTACTCATGTCAATTATAAGAGATAAAGAAAAAGAATAAAAGAAAATAGGCATCATCATTAAATTAAAATTAAGAATGAATAAACACAATTGAATAGAAGAAACTGCCTGTTTAATAGGAAGCTTGATGTTCTTTAATTCTTTTTCTCAAATTTCTAAACTAACATAAGCAAGAAAAATTCTTGTTTTTCAAAACTGCTTTAAGAAAATTCTCTAAAAAAATGTTTGTCTCAAAAGTGATGAATAATAATCTATATATATACTTGTTTCTGGTGGCTACCCTCTTATAAAACCCTAATTACCAGCCCTAGGGTTATATCCGTGTGAAATCTCCCTCTTGTGCTTCATAAGTTAGCAATTAAATTTGCCTATGACTTTCCTAATTACCAGGTCACATGGCCATGTAAAAAATGCGCATGGCCATGCACATCATTTTTTCAGCATTTCAGCATATTGATCTCCATTGCTTTTTAGGCTCGCTTCAAGCGCTCACGACTCCTATATAACCTTCCTTTACTGTTCTTTGACTTCCCTAAATACATAAAAATCAATAAAAAATAAACCAACTAATATGTAAAAATAAATAAACACACAAGACATGCATTAAGTACCTAACTAAATAAAAATTGAATAAAAGAAACATAAACTTAACTGAAATTGAATTTTTCCTAAGACAAAGACTACTTAATAAAAATGCATTTTTCACACTCATCAAATTCCCGCACACTTGAATATTTGCTTGTCCTCAAGCAAAACCTGAAAACACATATCTACCTAAGGAATCATACTCATTAACTAGCTTTAACTAAATTAACTACCATAATCTTCTTTTAATAAAAAGTTTATAAACTCGAAAAGTAAAATAGCAACTGCGGTCAAGAATATATTGTTACCGTGTGAAGAGCATACTTTTCTAGTGAAAATATGAAAACAAATGATTGACACTCAAGAAAAATAAAAACAAGTAGGAATTGTGCCAACAATAAAGAGGCTAAGAAGTTCATCATTCAATATCTTTCCAATCTCAGCATTCCCCACCTTTCTTGCGTTACTCAGTGTGGAAACCTCCAAAAAGGGTCATTTGGATACTCTTACTCTTAAAGAGCATTGGAGTAGAAGGAGCATTTAAAATATTTTTCTTTTCAATTTTAAGCTCCAAACGAATGCGTTTTACACTCCATCTCACTTCTTGATTGTTTTTATTATTATTATTTTTTTTTATAACCACTCTAAAGCAGCCTCAAATTCCTACTCACAAATACTTTTCTCAAATATTAATAATCTAAATTCACTTGTTCAATATAAAAGTAAGCATTAATGTTCATTAAAATGTAAAAATTCTTAACCACAAGTTGCTCTTCTAATATAAAAATTTAAAGCGATCCATTAAGAGAAGATTAAGGCATTTCTTCAAGAAAACTAAGATTAATGATTAAGGCTCTAAAGGTATATATGTTGCAAAAATTAAAGTGTAAGAGCAAGGCATAAACACACAAAAGGGTAAAATAAATAAATAAATAAATAAATAAAGCATGTAAATTCTTAAAGTAAAACAAACACACAAGCATACAATCATGAAAAGTAAATAAATAAAAGAAAATTAAAGAACAGTATACTCTCTTTATTCCGGTGAAACTGGAGGGGGAATATATGGTGTGACCATGATGCACTTTGCAGCTTCATTTATAGCTTTAGATCTTTTGCTTTAAGGAAGGATGCAAAAGATTTCATCAATTTGAAGTTGCAACCTTTCAGCTCTGGATTCACATCGCCTCTCGAACTTCTCTAACTGGTTGGAAAAATCCATAACCATGTTCCCAATCCTATTGTCAGAGTTATCCATCCATTCTTTGATATTTTCCATGATACCATCACTCCATTTTTCGGTGTTCCCTCGCTTCCTTGATTGAGCTTCATTCCCATTATCTCATTTTTCAGTTGCATTAGGGGGAAGGTATTTCACCATGTTGCATTGCCATTTGGCGGATCATGTAGCATCTTCTACCCATTACATCATGAAACTCATTGAATTTGGTGATATATAAAATCAACACTCCAATAAAATAAAAATTGCTCACCCATTAATTCAGCAAGTTTAGCTCACTTAGGAAACTAAAATCAACTAAACTCCCAATGGAACAAAGAAACAACATAAAAACAAATAAAATCACAACTAACAAGCTCGCAAAATAAAAAATTTTAATTCCTCCCCCACACTTAAAATGTGCAATGTCCTCATTGCAACATTTATAACAGGAAAAATTTTAAGGAATTCGACTGTTTCTGTGCATCAGGTCACATGGCCGTGTGCAAAATGTGCACGGCCATGCTACCTGATTGACGTCGTATCACACATGGTCGTGTGTAAAATGCGCACGGTCGTGCTACCTGCTAGCACAGATCAATTTTTTTTTTGCATCATATTGGTAGGACAAGCCACATATATTTATTGCACAATTGGGGAATTGTGGAGTGTTGGGAAGTGGAAAAATCCACTTAAAACAAAATTTTGTTTCTATTTTTTTAAAAAATTGGGTCTGTCTCATTACATGGCCATGCACAAAATGCACATAGCCGTGTGTCAAGTTTTGGCTTCGTAAGGCGCACGACTGTGTGCAAAATGCACACGGCCGTGTGACCTGATGGTTTAGAAGTGGCGATGCAAGACGCATGGCCATGTACAAAATACGCACGGCCGTGTGACCTATACATGCATTCTTTCAAAATTTGCTGAATTAAAAATTCAACACACATAGACAAGCAATGCATCATAAATTTAAATTACAAGTCACTCGAAACAAAAATTCCATGAAACATTTAACTCACAAGACCTCTTCTAGAGCTCCAACCTTTCTTTCATTCCCTGAAATGCACCAGAAAAAATTATCAAAAATAGAATAAACTTGTAAAAACATAAAACAAATAACCAATAATAAAAACAAAAATACAAATACAAATACAAATACAAATAATAATCTTGGTTGAGCCCCCAAGAAGCACTCTTTTAATGGTCTATGAGCTAGACCATTAAATTGATCATCTAGTTAATTCCCTCAAGTATGAAACTTGATGGAACTCCTCAAATATGCTTCCATGGTATAACTTTAACCTTTGCCCATTCACTTTGAATGCGTCTCCTTTTGTTTTGCTCAATTCTATAGCTCCATGAGGATATGAATGAATCACTGTATACGGTCCTATCTATCTACTTTTTAACTTTCCAAGAAACAATCTGAGCCATGAGTTAGACAAAAAAACTTGATCACCTTCCTTAAACTCCTTGATTCTTACTCTTGCATCATGCCATCTCTTAGTACACTCTTTAAAAATCTTTGAATTTTCATAAGCAGCTTCCCTTATCTCTTTAAGTTCATTCAACTGCAACATTCTCCTCTCAGCTGCCTTCCTGAAGTCAAAATTCAAGGCTTTCACTGCCCAGTAGGCCTTGTGTTCATCTCAATGGGAAGATGACATGCTTTGCCATAAACCACCCTAAAGGGAGACATCCCAAGAGGTGTTTTATAAGCTGTTCTTTATGCCCACAAAGCATCATCAAGCTTCCTTGCCCATTCTTTCCTTGACTTACTTACTATTCTCTCCAAAATCTTCTTCAACTCCCTATTAGTCACCTTAACTTGGCCACTGGTTTGCGGGTGATAAGGTGTAGCTACCTTATGCTTCACACCATAGCGAGCTAATAAAGCTTCCATATTCTTGTTGCAGAAGTGTGTTCCCCCATCACTTATGATGACTCAAGGCATTCTAAATCGAGAGAATAGCTTCTTTAAGAACTTGTAAACAACCCTTACATCATTAATTGTGCATGCTTGAGGTTCCACCCACTTGGAAACATAATCCACATAAACAAGAATATATTTTTTACCATCAGACACTGGAAATGGTCCCATGAAATCAATGCCTCAAACATCAAAAATTTCCACCTCTAGAATTTTAGATTGGAGAATTTCATCCTTCTTTGAAATGTTTCCACTCCTTTGGTATGCGTCATAATGCATTACAAAATCTCTAGCATTTTGAAAAATTATCAACCAATAGAACCCTGTTTCAAGAACCTTAGCAGCTGTTCGTTGTGGTCCATAATGTCCACCATTGACCCTCCCATGACAGTGTTGTAAGATGTCTCTTGCTCCCTCATTTGTTACACATCTCCTGACTATGCCATCGTTGCATAGTTTCCACAAGAATGACTCATCCCAAAGGTAGAACTTAGCATCATAAATCAACTTTTTCTTTTGCTGAGGAGTGAACTCTTTTGGAATTTCACCCACTGACAAAAAATTTGCTATATCAGCAAACCAAGGAGCACCCATAAATTTTATAGCAAAAAGCATTTCGTCAAGGAACATCTCCTTAATAGGCTCTTGCTTATCACTTTCCTCGTGTTTTAACTCCAACCTTGAAAGATTATCAGCTACTACATTTTCAACTCCTTTCTTATCTCTGATCTCAATATCAAACTCTTGCAACAGAATTACCCATCTCATGAGCCTTGGTTTTGAATCCTTTTTGTTCATTAAATACTTCAATGCTACATGCCTTCGATCCAAGGAGGTACAATATGAACTTATTAAAAACAAATATAACAGCCAACATCTCCTTTTATGTAGTAGCATAATTCAACTAAGTATCTATCAATATTCGGCTTGCATAATAGATCACATGCAACCTATTCTCCTTTCTTTGGCTTAAAACGACTCCTATTGCATGATCACTGGCATCACACATCAACTTGAATGGTAGACTCCAATCTAGTGCCATCACTATAGGAGTAAAAACAAGTGCTTGTTTCAACTTGTCAAAAGCCAATTTGTAGTCAACAGTAAAATCAAAAGGTGAATCCTTTTCAAGTAACTTACAAAGGGGTTTTGAGATTTTTGAGAAATCCTTGATAAATCGCCTATAGAAGCCTACATGACCAAGAAAACTCCTAACTCCTTTAACATTTATGGGGTACTGCAGCTTCTCAATTGCCTCCACCTTTGCTTTATGAACTTGAATGCCTTGAGCTAAAATCTTATGTCCAAGTACAATACCTTCACCTACCATGAAATGGCACTTTTCCCAATTCAGCACCAAATTTATTTCCTTACAACATGCTAGAACTTGCTCCAAATTGCTTAGACATCCTTCAAATGAGTTTCCATAGATAGAAAAATCATCCATGAAAACATCCATGATCTCCTCCACTAAATCTGCAAATATAGCCATCATAAATCTCTGAAAAGTTACAGGAGCATTAAATAACCCAAATGGCATCCTTCTGTATGCAAATGTGCCATAAGGACATGTAAAGGTGGTCTTCTCTTGATCTTCTGGAGCTATTGCAATTTGATAGTAGCCTGAATAACCATCCAGGAAGTAGTAAAAAGAATGTCCTTCTATCCGCTACAACATTTGATCAATAAAGGGTAATAGGAAATGGTCTTTCCTTGTGGATGAGTTAAGTTTCCTATAATCAATGCACACTCTCCATCCATTCACAACTCTTATAGGAATGAACTCTCCTTCTGTATTTTGCACAATCGTTCTTCCCCCCTTCTTCGGCACACATTGAATTGGGCTAACCCAAGAACTGTCAAATATTGGATAAATAATTCCTGCATCAAGTAGTTTGACCACTTCTTTCTTTACCACCTCTTGCATGTTCGAGTTGAGCCTCCTCTATCTTTCAATGGTTGGCTTGTGTCCATCTTCCATCAAAATCTTATGCATATAATAAGAGGGACTTATTCCTCTCATATCCAAAATCTACCACCCGATTGCCTTTATTTTTCTCTTCAGCATAAATCCTCTTACTCCTTGCTAATTTTAGATTATATAATCATAGGTAAAGTTTGGTCATCACTAAGAAAAGTGTATCTTAAATATTGAGGTAACGGTTTCAAGTATAGCATTGGTGGTTTTATTATTGAGGGTGGTGTGGGTTCAGTGTTTGGTAGTTGTATGTGTGGTTGGTTTGGGTATTTGAGAGTCACTTCTTCTTGAGAATATTGTACCTGTAAGCACTTCTCAATATTCTCAACTTCTAAAGACCATGCCAACCTCTATCGTTGGACTTCATTCACACATTCATCAATGACTTTAACTCGCATGCAAAAATCTTCATCATAGGGATATTTCATACTCTCATAAATATTAAACTTACAGCTCTCATCCCCCACTCTTAATATAAGAGTTCCATAATAGGCATCAATTATTGCTCTAGTAGTGTAAAAGAATGGTATACCAAGGTTTAGTGGAACCTCCTCATCTTCTTCAAAGTCAAGGACTACAAAATCCACTGGAAAAATAAAATTTTCAGCCCTTACTAACACATCCTCCACTATCCCTTATGGTTCCTTCTTTGTCCTATCTGCAAGTTGCAATTGAATGCTTGTAGGTTTTGCTTCTCCTAATCCCAATTTCCTATAAACAGATAAAGGCATAAGATTAATTGAAGCTCCAGAATCACATAAAGCTCTTTGAAAATTTAAATTTCCCACCGAACAAGGAATAGTGAGACTCTCTGGATGCTTCCTTTTTAAGGGAAGTTTCTTTGAAATGATAGCGCTACACTCTTTTGTGAGTGTGATGGTCTCACATTCTTGCAACTTCTTTTTATTGGAAATCAACTCCTTGAGAAATTTAGCATACTTAGGCATTTATGAAAGACATTCCACCAAAGGCATGTTGATGTGAAGTGCTTTAAATCTCTCTAAAAATTTAGCAAATGGTTGATCATGCTCCTATTTCTTCAGTCTTTGAGGATATGGAGCTGGAGGTTTGTAAGGTTTCACTAGTGGTGGTATAGGTTTCTCCACTACTTGTTCCTTATTGTTGTTATCCCCTTGCAGCTTCTCCTCTGTTTGCACTTCAACCCATTCATCCTCTTGCTATTTCTCCTCTTCCTTATTCTTTTCCTACTCATATTCTATTGTTGTTTTTGGGATTTGTATCTCTGTTCCACTTATCAAGGTGATAGCCTTCAACTGTTCTTTTGGATTCTTCTTAGTGTTGCTTGGCAAAGAACCTTGATTCCTCATTGACAAAGAATTTGCCAATTGCCCCATTTGCACCTCTAAATTATGAATAGAGGAAGAGTGGTTCTTGAACATCAACTGAGTGTCTTGATACATTTGCTCAAATCTACCTTCCAACATTTTTGTAGTTTCATCTTATTGATTCATTTTTGTGGACATCACATCCATGAACTTCTCCAACTTGCTCCCTAAAGAACTTCCAGAAGATGAAGTTTTTTCTTGGTGGTAATTTGGTTGCTAGTGTTGTATATTATGCCCTACAAAACCAGGTGGTGCTTATGGCCTCCATTGGTTGTTCCCTTGATTGCTCTAAGAGAAATTAGGATGAGTTTTCCAACTTGGATTATAGGTGTTGCCATGCACTTGGTTCTACTGTCCTTTAAAGTTATTCACAAAGTTTACATTCTTTATGTACAAGCTTTGCATCATCTGACACTCTATAGTTGGATGACTACCATGACATAATTCACAAGAGGAAGACAAATTAGATATGGCATTGATATTCATTTTATCCATTCTTTTAGATAAAGCATCCATCTTTGCATTTAACATCGTCAAACTGTCAACTTCAATTGCTCCCCCTCTCTTTGGAATAGCTCTCTCACTGGACCAGAGGCTTTGGGTATTAGCCATTTCTTTAAAAAGCTCCAAGGCATCTTCTAGTGTCTTAGACATGATAGTTCCTCCTATTGATGCATCTATGTTTGCTCTCACTGTGGGATTGACACCCTTGTAAAAAGATTGTGCCAAATCCTAAGAAGAAATCAACTGTGGTGGACATTGTCGCTGATGATCCTTGAATCTATCCCAGCAGTCATAAAAACTTTCATTATCTCTTTGATAGAAAGAGTTGATTTCATTTCTGATTTTGAGTACTTTAGCTGGTGGAAAGTACTTATTGAAAAAGATTGTATAAAGCTCCTGCCATTTGTTTATGGAGTTAGGCGCTAAGCTAGTGAACCATCTTTTTGCTCTATCCATCAATGAAAATGGAAAAAGGATGAGCCTGATTGCTTCTGGCTATACCCCATTCATTTTGAAGGTTGAACAGTACTCCAAAAATCTTATCATGTGACCAATTGGATCCTCATGTGGTAAGCCACTAAACTATGAGTTTTGAATCATTTGGATCATGACAAGTTTGATTTCAAAGTTGTTTGCAGCAACTGCCAGCCTCACAATCAGAGTTTGATCACCTTGGACATTGGGACTCACAAAGTCCCTCATAGCTCTGTGGGCAACGTGCCCATTTTGGCCATCTTGCTCATTGTGTGCTTCCCCTCCGTTCATCCTATCTCTATTCTGTCTTCTCCTTCTATGAATAGTTTTCTCAATCTTTAAATCAAATGGTATTAATTGGACTCCTTGTCTTCTTGCGCCACATGTTGTGTGCATGCAACAACAAGACTTCCTGTAAAACTAAAAAAACTAACAAAAACAAAAGTAAAAAATAATGTCTAAATCAAATAACACAAAATTCTCAACAATATCAATTTGGCAATCCCTGGCAACGACACCAAAAACTTGATGGGTTTCCATAAGTATACGGATTTGTACAAGTAGTAATTAAATATCGATCCCATGGAGATTGCAAATTGATTACAGTGATACTAGTTGTGTTTGTTTGTTTAAACAATGAAAAAGGGTATTTTTAATTAAACTAAAAATTAAACTAAGACAAAACACAAAAATCACAATGAAATAACAATCACTATAGAGAGCTAGGGTTCTTATTACAAATTCAACCTTTATTTAAGATAAATTAACTGATAAGCCATACCTAACCTTAATCCAATTTGAGGGTTTCTCAAGAATCATAGGCTTTCCTCCTAAGACAACCCTATGATTAACCAAGTAAATTGACATTCTTAGATTTAAAGCTCTCACCTACTAAGTGTTCAGTTAACCCAATTTAAGCACCAACCCTTAATCAATATTAGTTGCTTAAGTATTTCTCAACTAAGAAAGCATCTAATAGGTTATTGTTTAAATCCAATACAACCTATCTCTCGATCAAGTTTTATTGTGTATATTCAATCAAAGGGTGATCAATCCTAAGAAGACATTATGTTCAACAACAACCAAAGGATCTAGATTAATGGCTTAGGTTTAATTGTGATTAGCCCATGGTTGATTTGCAACAAGAACCCTAACTAATAATTTAGCTACTCATGTCAAATGTAAGAGATAAAGAAAAATAATAAAAGAAAATAGACATCATTATTAAATTAAAATTAAGAATGAATAAACACAATTGAATAGAAGAAACCCCCTGTTCAATAGGAAGCTTGATGTTCTTTAATTCTTATTCTCAAATCTCTAAACTAACATAAGCAAGAAAAATCCTTGTTTTTCAAAATTGCTCTAAGAAAATTCTCTAAACAAATGTCTATCTTAAAAGTGATGAATAATAATCTATATATATACTTGTTTCTAATGGCTACCCTCTTATAAAACCCTAATTACCAGCCCTAGGCTTATATCTGTGTGAAATCTCCCTCTTGTCCTTCATGAGTCAGCAATTAAATTCGCCTCTGACTTTCCCAATTACCAGGTCGCACAGCCGTGTGCAAAATGCACATGGTCGTGCACATCATTTTTTCAGCATTTCAGTATATTGATCTCTATTGCTTTTTTGGCTCACTTCAAGTGCTCAAAGCTCCTATATAACATTCCTTTACTATTCTTTGACTTCCCTAAATACATAAAAATCAACCAAAAATAAACCAATTAATACGTAAAAATAAATAAACACACAAGACATGCAGTAAGTACCCAACTAAATAAAAATTGAATAAAAGAAACATAAACTTAATTGAAATTGAATTTTTCCTAAGACAAAGACTACTTAATAAAATGCATTTTTCACACTCATCAAGGCCCAATAAATCATTAACTCTCTCACCTTTTCTAGTAAAAGGTGTTTTAGTCATTTTTCCTAGTAAACAAGATTCACATGTTTCAAATGATTCACAATCAAATGAATTCAAAAGCCCATTTTGGTGAAGATTTGAAATGTGTTTCTCATATATGCGGCCTAAATGACAATGCCAAAGATAGGTGGTGTTTAAATCATTAGATTCAACTTCTTGTATTAATGTTATAGATTAACTTTTCATTAGTGTCTTCAACATTTAGAACATAAAGACCACTAGTGCGTGGAGCAAATCCATAGAAAATGTTATCATGATAAATATTGCATTTATTATTCCCAATAATAAATTCAAATCCTTTGTTATCCAAACAAGAAACAGAAATAATATTCCTACACATAGTAGGCACATAATAACAATTTTCTAAATATAAAACAAGTCCACTAGGCAAAGTTAACTCATAAGTCCCTACAGCTAAAGCAACAACTCTTGCTCCATTGCCAACTCATAGGTCCACTTCGCCTCTAACCAATGATCTACTCCTTTTTAGATCGTGCACATTAGTACAAATGTGAGATCCTGATCCAGTATCTAATACCTAAGAACCACAAGTAGATAAATTAATTTCTATAACATGAGTACCTATAGAGGTAGTTGCACTACCATTATTACTATTAAGATCATTCATATATAGCTTGCAATTTCTTTTCCAATGACCTAGTTCATTATAGAAAAAGCATATTCCCTCCTTTAGTGACTTTACTTGGGGTTTAGCTTCAAACTTGGGCTTTAGTTTTAAGCATATTCCCTCCTTTGGTTTGACTTCTTAAAGCCTTTGGGAGCCTTGCCCTTGCTCTTTCCAATTTTAAAATTTTTTATACCCTTTCCCTTATTGACCATTAGAACATCCTTGGTGGAATTCTTGATGTTCTTTTCAGTAATTTTAAGCATCCCATGCAACTTTGAAATAATTTTGTCCATACTATGCATATTAAAATTCATGATGAAACCATCATAAGCTTCAGGAAAAGATTGAGCTTGTCCAATCTTGAGACCAAGCTTGTCCAAGTGTTCAAGATAACCTTTCATCTTGAGAACATGAGGACTGACAGAGCCGCTAGCAGTCAACTTACAGGAGAGCAATGCCCTGATGGTGTTGAACCTTTCAATTCTACCTTTCTGTCATAACATTTCCTTGAGATGGCCTATCATAGTATAAGCCTCCATTTCCATCAGTTGCTTTTGAAGCTCAGACTCCATGCATCCAAGCATGAGACAAGTGACATCAACTAAATCATTGAGATGCTTACTATAACCATCCTTTTGTGCTCTAAGAGCATTAGCAACTGGTTCCTCTAGGATGGGTTGATCAAGGATATATTCCTTTCTTTCTTGCCTAAGAACAATTCTTAGGTTTATGTACCAGTCAAGAAAGTTAGTCCCATTTAGCTTATCCTTCTCAAGGATCGATCGCATGACATGGTAAGTGCAGTGTTTGATGTCATTATCTATAACAAATATATATATAGTACGTTCAGTTTTTTTATGAAAGAGGCATAAGAAAACTCCCACTGAATTTTCATAAATAATAAAACCCTCAAAATAATTTCAACAATTGAAATTTCTTAGCGGGCCAAATCCATATTTCACCCTACTTCAATTAAGCTTTAGCTTATCACTTAAAGTGTGGCTATTTAGGTAGGTAACACTTTACCAATTACATCTTATGTAATTTTTGGATAATTATAGGATATCACATATACCAGCATATCCTATAAAATTCCCTAGGTCCGAAACCATTTTGATAACCTAGTTAAGTCTAACTAATTCAAACATATGGATATCACCATTATCCATCTTATCTTATTTAGATGGCTTTATATACAATGCTTTAGCATAACCTATATAAAGCAATCCAAGTCTTAATAAGTGTTGATTAATAGGAGGCATTTTAATAACTTAATATTAGATGAGGGTTTAGATAGTTTTTATCTTATTTATTTATTATTATATTGCATCTCATACATGGCATCTCATGGTATCACATGCATAACATACTAACATAATAAGATAAGCGTGACATAGCATGGCCCATAACTAAGTTGATCTTCATAAGCCAATATGAAGATCAAAGGTCAAACCTAAGTGATATTATAAATATAAATTGAGCCTTTAATTTTGGATCTCCATCTTCTACCATGGACCTCATCCTTAGGCTCCCACTTGTGATCCCCATCAGGGGCCTCTAACTTGAATTTTCATCTTGGGTCTTGAATTACATTACATGTTGTAATTAAAACTATTATATTACTATCTAATAAAATAAAATAAAATAATTACAACAAATAAAATGATTAATAGGCTGTATTTAAAAATTACAACCCAATAAAATAAAATAACAAAATCCAATCACATTGGTTTAAGGGCCATGCTATGCACCATGCATTTAAAAATAAATATATATAGCTTAATAAATCAAATTACACATCAATTTAGTTATTATAATGAAAAATAAATTATGTGACAAATCCATTCGGGGTCAAGGGGTAGTGCCCCTTGCAGGGTCCGAGGGCAATGCCCCAGGTGGGGGTCAAAGGGGCAACACCCCTTTGAAGAGGTTTAGGGGTAGCGCCCCCAAAGGTAAATAATTTACCTAAACTCTTTGAATGAGTTATTGCTGAAAACCCTAAAATGACAATAATTTTTATAATCAAATTGTAGTCTAATTGATTTATTCAAAATAGATCATTTTCCTTTATGTTTAACATTTAAACAGCTGCCACCATAAACCCTAATTTATTCATAAATCATATTATAGAATAATTAATTTTTTCCAAATAGATTTATTCTATTTAACACTTAAATAGTTTATTCTGCATTATCTATTTAACTCTTAAACATATCACCCTTTGACAAAAATCTATATACATATTCGGTTTTTCATAAAAACATAATACTTAAACCATAAAATCAAAATTCTAATTATTGTTTAATCATATTAAAAAATTATAAACATTAATCAAATTAATATTTATTGTTGTTTTCATACAAATTTAAGAGGACGTAAAAAAAACAAAACTATTTGGATAAAATTTTTGAAAACTCCTTTTCAAAAATAAATCACTCAAAAACATATATATCACATATATATATAGAATCAAATTAATTGAATTACAAGTGGTTCTGATACCACTGTTGAGTTTCATGATTCAAAAATGCAGCAAAAATTAAAACTTTTAATCACAAACCCTAACCCGAATCCAAGTAACTGGATTAATTGATTTAAAACTAGGTTTTCAAATCTTACCCCAAATGCAAAAGAGGCAAGATTATTGGAAGGCATAGAGGAGGTTCACTCTAGTGACACTTTACCTCGAGCTTTTGATTTTGGTATTTCGGATTAAGACGTCTCCAAAAGAATCCATCCTCTATAAGTGTCCATATGAATAGCCCTTGATTAAAAATGAAAAATTTATGTGCTAGCACTTCTCTTGATTTCTCACAAATCAAGAACAAAAAACACTATGTGTTTTAGTTTTTCTAAGAGGAGAAAAATGAATTTTAGTGGCTAATAATTGAGTTAGTGAAACCCTAGAGAATATAACATATTTATAGGCCTCTAATTAGGGTTTCACTTACTAAAACAACTTTTTGTAATTTCTCAATTATTATTATTCTAATTTTATTTAAAATTAAATCAAATATCATATCCCATTTATTTAAGATAACCTTTACCTTAAATAAATAAACTATTTATTTATTTCCACATAGCATATTTGGGCTTCTCAAATCCATATCCATTTTCGGGCTTGTTCTAAGTGTGTGACCCTGTAGGTTCACATGACATTGGCAGTGGGCCTTAATTCTCTATTTAGGCCTAAAAGTCATAAGTGGCCTCTAGCAAGACATTATGACTACCCAAGTCATGTGAAGTCAATAATCCAACATAACCTAATTTATAATAAATATTGTAATCCCTTTTTTCACATGATATCTTGATTGAATATAAGGCATAATTTCTATCATCTTTATATAATTCAATCATGTTATTTCTTGACTCTAAGTAGACTGAGAATGATAACTCTTTATCAATTCACTTTAGCATGGCCATGCATTTTCCTTAATTTATCTTATTAAGGGGCCTATAGATATCTTACTCAAATTAAATAAGGGAAAAATTCCTTCTCAATCACTCACATTCCTCACATAACTCATTTCATATCCAACAACAATCTATTTAATCATCTTGTTAAAGACAATGTTATATTATGTCAAAATATGTAATAGTTATGTAGAAATCCATGATGATTTCAATGTCAAAGGACTAAATCAATATTATTATTATGAGAATTACTTGTGACAATTATCTATGTAGTATTCTCATTATGGGTCAATCTAGTACATTATTTCCTAAATAAGTATCTATGAGTTGACTTAATATCTCATATTCATGATCAGTAAAACATAATCATCAATTAACATCATACTAGCCATAACATATTGTTATGACTAGGGATAATTTGAATAGAACTCATATTTAATCTAAGGGTTTTACTATCAAGTCACATACTTGATGACCTTAGTAGGAATTGACTATTCAAGTAGTTATCATAACACAAAATGATAATGAAAAATGCCTCTTTATAAAATGATAATGTCAAAACATGGTCATACATGATTGACCTAATTCATATCACTAACTAATGATAGTTTAGAATGTGTCACCTAATCTAGTCAAGAGGTTGCAAATGATGAACCCTAAAGCTTTCATAGACCTATATGATGATGGTTTACAAGTAGAAAGAAGTGAGAATGACAAGAAAAAATGCTCTAGAGGTGATAGAACCTGAAACTACCTAACTAGGGGCACATAACAAAGAAGTACTAGTTGATATATGGAGGTGCACGCAGTTTAGCAACACTGTAGATTCTCCAACTTCAACCAACCACTCTTTAAAGTCCTAGAATGATTGATCTAGGAAGGCTTACTCTGACCCTTAACGTTCTCCAAACCACTTAACCCGAATGTCCCCGGCTATGACCCTAATAGCTATTGCAAGTTTCACCAAGTAGTTGCCCACTCCAGAAGCACCTGTATTCTCCTCAAACATGAGATCCAGAACCCAATAGACTCTAAAAAAATCACAGACCCTACAAAATCCAACCCCAACCCAAACATTAGAAATAATCCTTTCCCTGACTACCAAAATGTTCTACCACCGGCCACCATGATGATTAACTCAGGAGTGAGCAAAAAAGAAGTGCTAAACTCCTTTGAAAACATAAACCCTATAGCTAATGGAGAATCTCCTAATGCCTCTAAAGGAGTTAAGGATTTGCTTGGGCAGCCCTCAAGGAAATTTGACTATAAGGTGCTATATTCCAAACCTCCCTATACATATATCCTAGTTGAATCAATTGTGCCCTCAGGATGGGGTGATGAGTTTAATGGTGAGAAAGAATCCAAAACCCTATAATAGCCAAGAGTTAAGGATTTATTAGGGTATCTCTCAGGAAAATTTGATTATAGGGTGTTCTACTCAAAACCTACTTCTAGTGATATACCTCTTGAGGGGATTGTGCCCATATGATGGGATGATGAATTTGGTGATAGGCCAATGAAAAAAGAGAATAAGGAATCTCTAACTCCTGAATAGGGGATTGAGGAATTACTAAGAGCACATCTGGGAAAGCTTAGCATGGAGGGAAAGGAAACATGTACAGTAGAAGTATGGAAGGACAGAAAGAGGGATAGAATTATTGGAGTTGTAAACATTTGGTATGACTCTGATGAAGAGAGTCCCATTGGTTTGGATGTGTGGAGTAATGACCCCAAAGTGAATTATGTCACTATAAGTGGCATGAATTACAAGGCAGTAGAAAAGAAGATTGAGAGAGTCATAGAAAGAGAAGAGACAGATGATGCAGAAATAGAAGAAAGGAATTTTGGAACAACTGAAGAAGGCTAAGGCCAATGTCAGTGTCTAGGAAATAATGATGCTCTCAGGTAGCCATAGAAGAGCTCTGGTAAAAGCTTTGTTGAACATGAACATTGAAACAACAACCACACTCGAGGCTATGGTAGCAAAGGTTACAGAAAAGAAACATAGGCTAATAACCTTCTCAAATGAAGACCTGCCTTGGGAAGGAAGGAATCATAACAAGGCATTGTTTATCTCAACTGAAGTAAAAGGAAAGAACCAACTTTGTAATGGTTAATGAAGATTCTGCCATTAATGTATGCCCATTGAAGATGTTGCCTAACTTAGGTTTGAAAGCTAAATATTTAATGGATTCAATCCTTATAATAAAAGCCTATGATGACAGCATGAGGAATATGGATGGGACATTCTAAGCTCTAGTTAAAATAGGACCTATGGAATCAACCATTGAGTTCACTGTGCTGGATATACCAGTTACTTATGCTTTGTTATTAGGAAGGCCATGGTTCTATGCTTTAGGAGGGATACCCTCGACTGTGCACTAAAAGATAAAATTCCCTTATGAAGGAGATGTAGTCATAATCAAAGCAGGAATTGATGCAGTTATAGCCGCTATACTTGAAAAATAGAAATAAGTCTGTGTTCCTCCCAATTTTCATATTGCTTAGGTATTTGATGGGATGGACCAAAGAGTTGCGAAAATGATGGAGAGTATGAATTACCAATTTGGATAGGGGCTAGGTAAGAATGAGCGTGGAAGTCCTAAGCTACCATAATTTAAGAGCTAAAACAATACTAAAGGATTAGGGTGTGCTAAGACAGGATCCACCAGAATAAGGGCAAGAAAGAAGGAGAAGGTCGAGAGAAATAACCCTCTAAGTGAGAATTTTATCAAGCCAGGAGAGAGCAAATACTATTTGGGTACTAAAGAGTCCATTAATGTCGTTGGCAAAAAATGTTCCTAGGTTTAAGATTTTTAAAGACTAGATTGTGGAAAACTTAGCCTAGAGCAACAAAGAAGAAATGATGAAGCAAATAGCTGGAAGAATAAAGGATGTTGCTATAGATGGCGGGATTTAGCGCGTGTCAAAGATTTTAGCAATCGTGACACTGTTTAGGCTCAAGGCCTTAGAGAACACAGTAGCCACTGTTATAAAGATATGGTGTGGAGATGAGGAGTTGCCACCTAGGGTAATAACTGGGACAAATCGAAAAGGTGGTACTCGATTCCCTAAATGAAAGCTAGGACCACAACCAAGAGATTCTGGATACGGAATACTAACTTTTCTTAGTCTTGTGTTCATTTAGAATAATTTTATAAATGATTATTTCTTCCTCTAATTACATGTAATTTTATTAAACCCTATTTGGACATCCATCTAACCTTAGGCATCTAGTCAATAAAATTTCACATAAAAAATGCACTCAAGATCGCGTTGTCCCTAAGTCTAAACTATGTTAATTTTATTAAAAAGTTATCTAGATTTACATTTTATTTACAAGTGAGAAATGGACTAAAGGTGGGCCTACATTTTTATTAATTAGTGAGCCTATATCTATTTATTTTAGTATGTCTAAGAAATGGGCTTAAGTCTATTCAATTTTATAGGAAAATTAAATTAATGGGCCTAAGTCTAACTTGGTTTTATTTTAAGTGAAAAGTTGGCCTAGGTCTGTTTATTTTAAAAAAATGAAATTAAGTGGGTTGAGTTAAGTCTAAACAAGTTTTAATTAACTAAGTGGGCCTAAAATCTAATTAACCTAATGGGCCTAAATTGGTTTTAATTATTTAAAGTCCTAAACTATTTTTTAAACCTATCTATTAAGTGAGTTAGACCTAAAGGTGGGCTTGGGGCCTAAAAAGATCAACACATAAAAAAAAACAAGCCCAAAACAAATAAAACACAAAAAATGGATCAAACAAACATTATAGTGATTTTCTAGAAACCCTTAATTAATTACATGCAAACCCTAATTTAAGCTACTGCCACCATTAATTTTAATTAATTTTTACCCAATTGAACCTAATTACTAATTGATTTTAAATGCAGAAAATTAAATCTTTTACTATTCCCACTACTGGGGCTATTACAAACTACGTACAAATTAAAATTAAAAAATTATACACCCATGAATTAAAATAACTACACAGAACACCAAAATAAAAAACTAAAGATAAAACCCTAAATTATACTGGAAAACAACATAGGTTCTTCCATGACATTCCATGGACCTTCTGTTCAGTTTAAACACAAGCAGCATCCTCCTCAATCCACATTCGCATATCAAAAAAAATACATAAATAATCAGATTAGTAATGAAATTGAATAATAAAATAAATAACAAAATAAAATAAAAATCACAAAAAGAGAATAGAAGAAAAAAAATGAATGCTATGCATATGCTTTGAGATAGCCCCTCAGACTAGGATTTTCATCGTTGAAATTGAATTGTTGTTGATTCTAGACTTGGATTAAAAAAAATGTTGGACCGATCCTATTGAAAGAATCGTAAAAAAGAGCTTTGACTAAAAAATTAAAGTTTTTGGCGCACAGGGCGTTCTCAATGGCGTCTAAGTTTTTTAGGGTTTGTGTGTAAGTCCCCCTTTTTTCTTTTTGTGTGAATCTAAAAATTTCTCCTCCTCCCTCACACACATGCAAACTCTACTTTTAAATACAAAGTCTGCCTACATACTGACTTCCTCCTTTGGAGGAATAGAATACATCTGATCTAATGATAGCATTTTTTTTTAATTTTAAAAACTTATGCATTTAAAAACCTTATTAGATAATAATAAAGATAAAATTGAATTTTTAACCAGTCAAAACACTGAAAAAATTGACAAAAAATAGAAAAAAATACGCAAAAAAAGGGACTTTTACAAGTCGGCATTACACTAATGCCGATCGACATTAAATGCCAACCCTTTTTTTAACTTTTAATTACCAAAAGACCTTTGAAAAATTGACTTATTTGTAATCAGATCTTAAAAAATATTGCAATTTAGTCCTTAAAGTCCATAAAATCGACAACCAAGTTCAATTTTTGAATAAATTTCATGATAGGGGCTTATGTCGTAATTGTGCACAATTGCATCTCGAAATTGGGTGCTTACAACTGTTGTCAAAGAGCTATTATGTCTACCACCTGAATAGGAGCCACCCTAGGATTTAGCTACTCTTATTAGTGATAGATTTACTAATGTTTTTGTATGAAGAAACTAATTTAATAACATTCGGTCTCTATGAGGACAAAAACTTTATTTTTCCTTTGGTCAATGATATGAACGCTAGTTTTGCTTACTTTTGTGATGTGTATCCTGATAGTTCTATGCATTATAATTATAATTTTTCATGCATGTTTGACATTAATTCAATTCAATTTGATTCATTTAACATGGGCACGAATGATAATCCAAAGAATATTTCTATATCACATCATGTAACTCCTCAAGAGAGGGAAAGTTTTGAGAAAATACTAATAAAAAGAAAGGTAGCATTTTTTTGGACCTACAAAGATATGCCATGTTTAGATAGGGACATAACACAGCATCATATTCCTAACTCATCTGAAAATAAAACCAGTTAAATAAAAATTGTGCAGGCTGAGACCATAATGGATTGAAAAGATAAGAGAAGAAATTGCTAAACAAATATAGGTAAAGTTTTTAGAAGTAGTAGATTATCACCAATGGCTAGCAAATATAGTCTCGTTACATAAGAAAGATGGTAAGGTGTGAATGTGTGTTGATTTTAGGGATTTAAATAAAGCATTTCCCAAGGACAACTTCCCTTTAGCCCATATTAATGTGATAGTGGATAGTGCAGCGCCAAGTGTGATGTACTCCTTCATGGATGGGTTCTTTGGGTATAATCAGATAATGATGGCAGTTATGGATAAAATTAAGACAACTTTCATTACAGAATGGGGGACGTATTGTTATAAGGTTATGCCTTTTGGGTTAAAAAATGCAGGTGCAACATACCAAAGGGCAACTACTGCTCTTTACCATGACATGATGCATAAGGAAGTTGAGGTGTATGTAGATGACATGATGGTCAATTTAGAAACAAGAGAGGCAAAATTTGAAGTACTAGATAAATTCATGGCATGCATTGAGAGATATAATTTAAGACTCAATCCGAAGAATTGTATTTTTGGAGTTAGTTCAAGGAACTTGCTGGGGTATATAGTTAGTATTAGAGGAATCAAAGTGGATCTAGAAAAATTTAAAGCCATTCAGGAAATGCCAAAACCAAGGATGTAGAAAGATGTGAGAGGGTTCATAGGCAAGTTATAGTATATTAGTAGGTTCATTTCAAGGCTTATTAATATTTATGACCCAATCTTTAAGCTTTTGAGAAAAGATCGACCTGTAGAGTGGAATGATGATTGTCAAAGGGATTTTAATAATATAAAGGAGTATCTCACCAATCCACATGCACTGAGACCACCAAGGCAAGGTAAATTGTTGATTATTTAGCTCTAGAGGAAAAGACAATAGGGGCAATATTAACTCAAGAAGGATTGGATAGGATAGAGCATGCAGTATATTACCTCAGTAAGAAGTTCCTACCATATAAAGAAATGTATAATATAGTGGAGAAGACATATTTGATAATGATTTGGGCAAAAAGGAAATTGAGTCATTACTTTCAATCTTATAGGGTTCAGGCCATTTTGAAAATAGACCCTTACTGCAGGCACCTACTCTGACTTGAAGGATGTCTTGATAGCTCATTCTCCTAACTAAATTTGATATAGAATACATTACCACTAAGGTTATTAAGGGAAGGGTAATAACAGAATTCCTAGCTCAAAATGCAGTAGAGGGTGATGAATAGTGAAGCCTAGAATTCCCATATGAGAATCTAGCAGTTATAGATCATCAAGAATGGAAGCTTTATTTTGATGGTACAATAAACAATAAAGGAGACAGGTTAGGAGTAACCCTTGTTATGTCAGAAGGAGAAACCATACCAATGGCCAAAAAGTTGGATTTCAAAGTAACTAATAATATAGCTGAGTATGAAGCGTGCATTCATGGAGTAGAAGCAGCATTGGCAATTGGAGCAAAGGATTTGTTAGTATACAGAGATTCTATATTGGTTATCAGTTAGGGTAATGAGGAATGAGAAGTGAAAGAGGAAAAGTTGAGACCCTTGTCTATTATTTGAAAGCTTTAATAAAGAATTTTACCAAGCGTTTCTTTATCCATCTATCAAGAGAGGATAATTAGATGGTAGATGCATTGGCAACACTCTCTTCAATGTGAGATAGTATGACTGGGTTGACTATGAGGCCGTTAGTGATCATAAAATCAAAGGCTCCATGTTATAGGGGTGACCAAATTATGGGAATACATATAGAACCTCAAGAGAAGCCATGGTTTTATGATGTTAAGAGGCTCATTGAGGAAGGAAAATATCTAGATGAGGCCACTTCAAAAGAAAGATATGCCTTGCATATTCTTGCACATAATTTTGCAAGTCACAATGGGGTGTTGTATAAGAGAATGCCAAATGGAATGCAGCTCAGATGTCTTGAGAAAGATGAAGCAGAAGAGATGATGAAAGAGGTTCATGCAAGAGCTTGTGGTTCTCACATTAATGGGATAATCCTAACAAAGAAGATAATCAGATAGGGGTACTACTAGATGAGCATAGGGAAGGATTGTATTAGAACTGTGAGACAATGCCATCAATGTCATATCTATGGGAACCTCAACTACCTTCCACTAATGATGCTTAATAGTTTATCTTCTCCTTGTCCTTTTGTGGTGTCGGGGATTGATATCATAGGAGAAATAAGGCCAATAATATCAAATGGGCATAAGTACAAAGTTATGGCAATTGATTACTTCTCTAGATGGATAGAGGCTAAATCTCTCAATGATCTAAAGGCAAAATAGAAGGCCCAATTTATCAAGAAGAATCTCATTTATATATATGGGGTTCCACATCATATACTGATAGACAATGGGGTTCAATTTCAAAAAGAAATGATAGAATTATTGCAAAAGTATAGGATCGAGAATCATAAGTTTTCACCATATCGACCTCAGGCTAATAGAGCAGTGGAAGAAGCAAATAAAAATGTCAAGAAAATCCTCTCTAAGATGGTCAAAACTTATAAGTATTAGTTTGAGTTTCTTCCTTTTGCCTTGTGAGATACAGAACTACAACGAGTACTACCACAGGCCAAACTTTATTCTCCATGGTGTATGGTTGTGAAGCAGTTTTAATAATAGAAATTAAGATCAAGTCTCTAAGAGTAGTTATGGAGGCTAAAATGCCCGAGAGTGAATGGGCACATAAAAGATATGATCATCTGGTGTCTCTGGACGAGAAGAGGATGAATGCTTTGTTTTATACCCAGATGTACAAGAAGAGGATATCAAGGGCATTTAACAAGAAGATAAAGCTGGTGAAGATAAAAGCTAGGGATATGGTGCTAAAACAATTCAGAGCAGTGGTGTTCGATCGAAGAGGAAAGTTTATACCAAACTGGGAAGGACCATACTTAGTCAAGTCAATTCTGCCAAAGGGAACGAGTTCATGGAGCCTGTTAACCTATATTGTCTTAAGAATTACTATCTGTAAAAATAAATAAAAGTAGTATAAAGAAAATAAAAGTTTGTTGACTAAAAAACCTGAAAAGGCTAGTCAAGCAAAATTTAGGACATTCCCGTGGTTAAAAAAACCCGCAAAGGGTTGGCAGGCAAAAATTAGGGAATAAAATAAAATAAAAGAGGTCCCATTGATTAGAAAACCTGTAAAGGGCTAGTCAGGCAAAATTTAGGGAAATAAAATGTGAACAAAAAACATTCAGTTAGAAAATCCAAAAGGACTAGTTGATAACATGAGTTATGTTATGTAATGTAGTAAATGTACTCATTTTTTCCCTAATTAATGAATCTTATTGAAATTGAAATTTTTTTATGACATTGCATGTTCTATCTTATTTATAATACATAAGCACTAGAAAGGAAAATAGAACATAAAAGATTAAGACTAGCTCTATGAGATCATTTTTATTTTAGTGGTGCCTATATTTCTTCTTTTGAGACTCATTATATAAAGCCTAAATCCTCTTGTCTCTAAAAAGTCCAAGTGGCTCTGTAGCCTATATCATAACCAAGATTTGAAAAGTAAAAATAAGAAGCCTACTAAGTTAAAAACCCAAAAAGGCAGCTTAAGCAAAAGTTGGGGGTTGCCTACTAAGTTGAAAACCCGAAAGGGCAGCTTAGGCAAAGGTTAAGGAAAATAATGATAATAATAATAATAATAATAATAATAATAATAATAATAAAATTCACTTAGGATCATCTATTAATCCATGTCTAATTTTAGGAAAGGGAATTTTGAAATACAGTAGTATGAAAGATAGCTTGTCCCAACTATAAATCTGAGATGAAAATAGTCTGGAATCAGTCATCCCTAGCTCTAGAGTCAGGCCATGGGCTCCATCCTCTACTAGGATCATCATGGTGGTCTAGCAGATGAAGTACCAGCACTGTAGGGGTTAAGGCCTGAGTCAACAAGTTACCGGTAAAGTATCTCAATCTCCCACTCTAGATCATATGAATAACTCTGCACATATAGGAAGCATTATATCATATGCACTTCATGCACACCATGCATACATTTGCATATACTTACGCACTAATTATCTATGACCTATATGGTAAATAATCTTTGAGATGAGGCAAGTCTGTGTAAATACTCTTCCTGTGTCTAGGGGACCTATTTTGTAAAGTTGTACTAATATCAATACCAAGTGTATAGGTAATACAAGAAATAACTCAGACAAACTCACATGAGAAGTATTTATTGGAGAAAAGATGGGGATTTGAACATCATCAAAATGTATTTGTTGCTTAACTAGAGCCTGAACAGTAGGAGCCTAATAAAGCATGGATATGTCAAGAAGGGGAACATTGCCAAAAATAGCACCTACAAAAGCTCCCTCACGGTTGGTCCTAATATGCTAAGTGTGTTATGCATAGCCAGGACTGGGCTCGGGGATTGTAGGTGCAATCTCAGGCTCAAGGACAACCTCACTCTCCTGTGCAGTCTTAAACCCTTGATCAGCCCTAGCTACCTCCTCCATCACTTTATTAGCAAGGGAGCGAACGTCCTCAATTTATAAAAAGCAAACTATGAGAAAAGAATAAGTGATTGGAGAGTTTCAGGAAAGAAATTATCAGAAGTTACCTTAACCTGATCAATAGGAACCTACTCTAAGAGGTTTTCATAGACAAATTACCGGTAATGACGGGACTACACTAGAAAAATTATGGCATCATAACCCTATAATGCCTCCCTCAACTCTAAACCTATTAACCAGGAACTATAAAGCATCGAGCGGGGGACAACAATAGGAATACAACATTAGGAAGGTCAGAGCACCACCGGTATACCCACTCTCCCAAATACTACATCTGACAACCATAACCAGGGAGTAGAACCCTTATCTCCTCAAGTCATACTGTGGCATCCATGAAATCATATTGTTGGTTGTCATTAGCTCCCTCCATCCAATTAGAATTGATATGCAAAATTAGGATTAATTAAGTTTAAATTTTATTAAGTCATGAAGTACTAATGATTTTGTTTTCTTATCAAGTCCCACTCGACAGTTTTTAGCTAATCACGGTAGGTACATAGAGTATTCTTGACAGTCGTTAGACAAGAAGAGCCCCATCTTTGCATCAGGGGGAGACTCCTGTCAAAGTTGATAGCCATGAAGCCATGAATCAACCCAATCTTTATGCTCCAAATTTGAAAGAGAGAATAAGTAAACAAAAAAGAAAGAAAGGATAAAAGAATAAGAGAGATGAAAAGGGGATAGATGCATATGCATGACAAGCCAGAAGTTGCACATAGTGACAGCGCCTCTATAGTTAGTATCCAATTTGTAATACAAATAAGCCAATGCCATAGATCCCCAATCGAGGGTGATAACTTGGTCTAAATTATGAAGGAAATTGAGCAATGCAATACTGACCTCATGACCAATCTTGTAGAATAGGGTCGTGCCAAGCAAGATTAAGAAGAAGCACCTTACCTTATGAGTAATTTGGCGAGGAGTAGTGGTAGGAATACGTCTGAATCCCTCGACCAATGATGAAAGAATGAAGCTCTTTCGATTCTTTTATGTTAGGACAAATCCAATCAAGTCTCACACATACTTACTCTGTGCATGCTCGAGGAGACTACAGTAACTAAAGTTAAAGGAAATGGGAGTCCCTCCGAAGGTGATCCTGGTGATAGCAGAGAAACTCGTAGGCATAATGGTCAACTTGCCTACCTAAGTATGAAATGTGTGGGTGGTTTCCATCCACTGATCAATCAGTGTGAATAAAGAATGACAATTGAACCTCTCTTGAGCTGTCAGAAGCCTAACAATAAATCATCTAGACTCAGAGGCCCACACCAGCTATGCCACATTCTTCATAAGCCTATGAAATAATTCATGAGCTATGAAAAAATAGCCCATGAATTTCATCAGTTGCTAGGAAAATTCTGAGTGAGAAATAATAATTAATTAACTAAAAAAACAATTATGAACTAAGCCAGCTGGTTCAGTTTTGCACCGAACTGCCGACTTGTTTTGACTAGTAAAGTGGAATACCAATTGACATTGTAGAATCCTAACCGATATTCCAATAATGTCGGTCAGTAATCGGTTAATGCTGGTCAGCATTCTTTGGTCTGATCGATAATCCAAACTCCTAACTCAATACCGGTCGACTATTCACCTATAACTCAATACTTTCAAGTTTAATTTTAAAAATTTCATGTATAAAAATATACACTAATTTACATTTTGAAATTAATTCTAATTACTAACTATATGAATAAATTTTTATAGGAATAAACAGAAGTGGGAAGTGTTACCTCATTGTTGACATCTATGCACCTATGAAGGTGAAGGCGAGTCAAAGGAAGCATAGTAGAACCTTCTCGAAGACCAAGGTTGTTCTAAGGAAAATAGAGAGGCACAATGGCTGGATCAACTGGAATCCCTACTCCTTTATGTAGCCTATATGGTGGGTTAGCCATAGGATCCAATAGATCGTGAATCAAACTTCGGATGAGCAAGAAATCAAAAGAAAAAAAATCAAAGAAAAAAAGGAAAGAAATGGAGAGGGAAATGAATGAATTGCATAAAAAATAAGGTGGTAAGCTTCTTATAAATGGAAAATATCCATTTTGATCCCTTGATTATGCATGCATTCAAAATTAAGTTTTCTCTTTACAATTTCATCCAGAATTGCATCTTGATTAGGATTTGATTCCTAAATTAATTCATTAAACTCATGTCATCAATAAATGAATCATTATTACCTATGTCTGTATTCAATTCTAATTTTTTTCTCTATCAAGTACAGAATGCGGAATATAAATACGGAATGCAATTTTGCATTTTTTACATGCATCATTTTAAATCAAAAGATTTCAAAATTCATTTCATGTTACATAATAGCTAAAACACATATTTTCAAAATTATCATGATATGTGTTGCACAATAGTCATAACATGAATTTTAAATTCCATATGTTATATGCTTTAATAGTGGTTATAGTGATGTCATTAGAAATCCCATAGGGAACATAGCATATTTTAAATCGCTAAACATTCCATGGGAATTACAGCACCATTTTGAAAGCTCGCTAGTCATCCCACATGGAATATAGCATAGGTCATCACATTCATTTTGTTTAATGTCCCATAGGGAATACAACAAAATTCATTATCATTAAACATCCCAAAGGGAATATAGTGCAGTTTACCAAACACTACACACTACTTATAGTATCATTGCTAGACGTTCCACTGGAACTATAACACATTTTTCAAATCATAAATCGCTAAATGTCCCATAGGATATATAAAAAAATTCAAATCATCGAATTGATAGATGTTCCATGGGAACTATACCACTTCTTTCAAATAAAGGTTTGCTAGACGTCTCACAGGGAATATAGTGAGAGTCATTACATTCATTTCATTTAAATGTCTCATGGGGAATATAACAAAATCTACTGTCACATGACATCCCAAAAGGAATATAGTGTAGTTCACTAGACACTACAAAGTAGTTATGGCATTATTACTAGACGTTCCATAAGAGTTATACCATTTTCTTAAATCATGAAACACTAAACGTCCCATAAGGAATATAGCGAAACTCATTTGCATATGTCTCATTAGACATTCTATAGGAAATATACTGAAGTATGCCAAACATAGCATCTTGCTTAAAATTGCTTAACAATTTAAGCATCAATAGGTCAATTAGGATATAATGAAGTACTATAATTCTTTCTTTTGAAATTGTGTGCTACTATTGCTTAGCCGCAATTTGTCAAGCAAACAATGATAAAGGAGGGCACCTGTAAGCACCCAATTTTAGGATGCAATTGTGCACGTGTGTGACAAAGGCCCCTATGATGAAAATCTAATTGGGAATTTATCTCTAGTGTCGAGTTTTGTGCTTTAAAGGACTAAACTGCAACATTTTTTAGATTTGATTGCAAAAATTACAAACTTTCAAGGACCTTTTTTATAATTTGATTTAAAATAATAATAATAAAAAATGTAAATAAATAAATTGGTTGGCCAACATTTAATGCTGATCGGCATTGTGTAATGTTGATCGACTGATCGGTATTATGTAATGCCGATAAACATTTTAGCAATAGCTAATTATGGTTCTTTTCACTCTGGTTTTTTTTGTAGCTCTTTTCTTTAGGGTACAGAGAATCAAGAAAAAAATAATAGAGTCAATCTTAAAATGGTGACAATCCCAATATAAGGGGAATTCAAATAGCAATTGCACAACATCTTCTACTTTTTTTACTCTTTTATTTTGATTTGATTTTTTTGTTTTATTTTTTGATTGATTCATTACTTATTAATTTTTATTTTTATTTTTTTATTGATGTTCTGTGACACATTGGAGATGAAATTGGTGATATGATATTTTAGCAATGACCATTGGAAGAATCCATGGAATGCCATAGATTAAGATCTGTAAAACCCCTGTAGGATTTAGAATTTATGATTTTTGTGTTCTATTAATTTTCTTTTGTTTTGGGTTGTAATTAATTTGATTTTAATATTTGCATAGTAGTTTGTAATAGCCCCAATTATGGGAAATAGTAGAAATTTGTATTCTCTGCACTAAAATTGATTAGTAATTTAGGTTCAATTGGTTAAAAAACAATTAAAATCAATGGTGGCTTTAGATTAATTTAGGGTTTCATGTAAATTGATTTTGGGTTTTTTTTTAGAAAATCACATAGACTATGTTTGATTTGATTTTATTATGATTTTTTTGTTTGAGTTTTGTTTTTGGATCTTTTAGTTCTTTGGGCCTCAAGCCCACGATAGGTCCAAACTGTCACGACCCAAAATCGGGAGTCATTACCCAAAACCAGGAGTCATGATCAACACTAGGGAATGATAATTCTTTTGAATATGGAAACCATAACAAGTCTTAAAAATAAAAAACATGCAATAAATAAATAAAAATATATGACAAAATTAAAATTGAAATCGATATACAAATAAATACTTAAATGTCATTTTATAAAATAAAAATATGCTCATACAGTATTCAAAGAAAGGTCTCATATTAAAATAACATTCTACCAATACAAAACACTACTACTACAGTTTTCTAAAATATAATAGAATTTTAAATAAATAATTTATATAATCTAGCTGGGGCTGTAGAAGTTCGACATAGAGGTATACTACAAAGGTCTGACGATAAGGAATCTCCTGAAAAAAATATTGAGGAGAGTCAAATCTCACTGAGTGAATTATTATAATATATATGCATGCAATCTAAAACATATACAGTCAGGCATAAGTATATATATATACATATACATGCATTTTACACAGATGCAAAAATATGCTTTTATATATATATAAAATGCAGAAAACATTATTTAAATGAAAGATCAAATAGAACCCTAAAAATAATTGTAACCTGAAACTAATATCTCATTAGCCATGTAGGCTTACTTAATTTCAAATAAATTCTCTTATTCCATTTTGGACAGTAGACTGGCCCTGAGGCATTAGGTCAACCAAGCTCCAACAACCACACTATTCACTCACGGAATATCTAATATTCACAATAATCAATTCACCTCAAATAATTCTCACAATGTTGACCCTAAAGTCTAACGAACCGATGTGTACACAGTCCTAGTGCAGCCCATTATGTAGCACATTCTATTGATATGCTTCAAATAAAATTGTATATTTATGAAAAATAAATAAATACATAATTAAACATAAATGGCATTCGTAATAGAAAAATATACCATTTATATACCAAAAATATAATAAATATATTTCAAGTATATATGTTATATATAAACCAAAATCAACCATAATATAATTCATATCAAAACATAATTATTTATAATCATGCACTATATGCAATGTATATATAAAATAATAACTCATAAGTTTGCACTCCTCGAGATTGGCTTGACGGGCCTGGTCTGATAGGTCTTAGTCTCGGTGCAACTAGAAAATAAATAATCATAATAATTTCTAACTTATACTTCTAAGAATTCTAAATGAGACCCAATCTAAGAATTAAAAACTCAGACAAATACAGAAATTCATGATCGACCCGACGTCACATTTTACAAGAATTATACCAAAAATTCAATGGAACCTCCTCTATAAAATGGACATCTTTCTACTAACAGTAGAGCCGATCTTGCAAGAAAAACACACTTCTAATACCATAAAGCTTAACACCTTGGATTGGGACCCCGAGCTGCATAAATTCTCAACCGAGGTTAACAATTCACCAAAAAATAAATATAAAATAATAAATATATTAAAAATCATTAAATTCCATAAATATCCATAAAATACCAAAATATAATATATTTAAACATTCAATCACTAAATATAATTATTTTCACAATAATTAAATAAAAATCTCAAATAATAATAAAATATTAATAAAATCCAATTTTTCCGTAATTCAACATAAAATAGTAAAATTCACTTTTAATTACTCAGATAACTTAATTATATGATAAAAGTTATTAAAAATCTATTTAATCATTAAAATAGTAAATAATTTATTATTTGAATATAATTTTCAAAAATTAGTATTAATTAGTTAAAAATAATAAATAATTAATAAAAATTATTTTAATACCCTATATAATTATAAATTCATTTAAAACATATTATTTAACTATAATTTCAACAAAAATACACAATTAACTCATTAATCCAATATTTACATAATATTAATAATATTCTCAAAAATTATATAAATTCACTAAAAATTGTTTTATAAATTCTAAAATTATTAACTCAAATTAATAACACTAATTTAACTAAATTTCCATTAAAAATAATTAATTAACATAATTATAAAAAAATTCAATATTTTAATATTAAAATAATAAAAAAATTACCCATAATTCAAATTAATTCAAAAAAATAAAAAACATATATTTTTGAGAAGCTAAAGTTGTCATGAACAACATTTCCAAAGCAAGAATTCATAAATCAAACAATATCAAGCTCAAAAAAATAAAATAAAACCTAAAATAGACAAACTAAAATTTAGCTAAAACTAAAAAATGAGACGGTTAAAGCTCAAACGGCGCTTGAAAATGGACTCACCAGTCCAAAAGGAGTCGATTGACAACGAAAAGTGAAGCTGAGGTGGCTAAAAATGGAGTCGCCAACGTTAAGTTATCCTTACTGCTGTCGTTATTTTTGAGCTTCCAAGTAGTGGTCCGGTGATCCACAAGTGATGGGAAGGTAGAGGAGCAAGAGAGGGGTCAACGATGATGGGTGGTGGTGGTCGCTGATGGTTCAGCGAGGCTGGGTTGTGCAGTGATGGTTTCAGGAAGGAATGAAGGAAGAAAAACATGGGAGGGGAAGAAAGAAAAAGAAAAAAAGAAAGAGGAAAATGGCTTTTGACCCGATGCTTTTATTCTTTGACCCCCTTATATATATATATATATATATATATATATACATATATACACACACACACACACACACACACACACATACACACTAAATAACACTTGTATATATATATTTATTTATATACAACACAACTCATGTACATTAGAAGATAACAATAACAATAATAATAATAACAATAATAATAATAATAATAATAATAATAATAATAATAACAATAACAACAAAATAATAATAATAATAATACTATTTAAAATAATAGTAACGATAATAAGTTTAATATATTTAAATAATAGAACTCCCAAAATAAACATTTTAAATAAATAAAACTTTTAGAATAAAATAAATAAATAATTTTCACAAAATAATAACAATAATATATAAATAAAATTTTTAATTTCATTAACATTGCATATCTCAAAATAATTTTATATTATTTAAAATACATGGTCATTACAATCTTCCCTCCTTATAAGAATTTGTCCTCGAGTTCAAAGTAAAGAACAAAAACAAGAATTTATCAAGGAAAGAAGTAAGGGTAAGCAGCTTGCATCTCAGCTTCTATCTCCCAAGTGTGCTCCTCCATGTTGTTGCTTCACCAGAACACCTTGACCATCAAAATCTGCTTCGAACATAACTTGCAAACTTGCTAGTCTACTATCGCGACTAGTCCCTCCTCGAACATCAGGTCTTCATTCACTTCCACACTATCTGATTGCAACACGTGCGAAGGGTTTGAAATATACCTCCTTAGAATCGAGATATGCAACATTGGATGCACTTGAGAAAAATTTAGAGGCAAAGCCAACCGATATGTAACCATGCCCACTCTCTCCAGAATCTCAAACGGTCCAATATATACTGATGCTAGCTTCCCCTTCTTGCCAAATCTCGTCACACCCTTCATCAGAGACACTTTTAGAAACACATAGTCTCCAACCTAAAACTCTATATCTCTACGTCTCGGATCCATATAGCTCTTATGTGTGCTAATTGTAGTCTATAATCTACTTTTAATCATAACAACCTTCTTAGCAGCATCCTTAACCATCTCAGGTCTAGTCAATGCTCTCTCTCTAATCTCATCCTAACTCAGAGGGGATCTACACTTCCTTCTATACAAAGCCTCATACAGTGCCATCCTAATACTACTATGGTAGCTGTTATTATATGCAAACTCCATAAGCGTTAAATGATCATCCTAGCTACCTCCTAGAACCAATACACACATCCTCAACATATTTTCTAGCGTATGGATCATCCTCTCAGACTGACCATCTATCTGAGGGTGAAAAGCAATACTGAAATCAAGCCCCGTGCCCATTACTTCCTACAACTTCTATAAAAAATGAGAGGTAAAAATTAAACCTGTATAAAATACAATGGACATAGGTACTTTATGATGGCACACAATATGCTTAACATATAGCTTCACCAATTTAGCTATATAATAGTTGGCTTTCAAAGGCAAGAAATAATCAAACTTGGTTAACCTATCCACAATAACCTAGATGAAATCGTATCCATCATTAGAAGGAGGTAACCCAATAACAAAATCCATAGCAATTGTCTCCCATTTCCACTCAGGAATAGGAAGTGGCTGAAGCTTCCCAGAATGCTTATGATGTTCAGCTTTCACTTACTGACAAGTCAAGCACTTGGAAACAAAATCAGTTACATCCTTTAATCCATCCCACCAGTACAAATCTCTGATACTGTGGTGCATCTTAGTAACACCTAGATGTACGTTGTAGGTTATAGAATGTGCTTCCTCAAGGATCTCTTCTCTTAAATTATCCACATCAAGAACGCATAACCTACCACTGATCCACAAAACACCTTCATCATTGAGTGTGAAGTCAATGAACTTCCCTGTATGAGTATTCTCTATAAGCTCTACTAGAATAGGATCTCGACACTGAGCTGCCTTAATCCTATCTCTTAGGACTGATCAAACTCTAAAATGAGCTAACAATCCACTAGATCTACTAATCTTCATCATCAGACCTTGATCCACTAACTTGTGCAACTCTTAGATCAATGGTCTCCTATCCATACTAATATGAGCGAGACTACCTGAGGACTTCCTACTCAAGGCATTTGCTACCACATTAGCCTTGCCTATATAATAGAGAATCTCACAGTCATAGTCCTTCAGGAGTTCTAACCATCTCCACTGCCTCAGATTCAGATCTCTTTGCTGAAAAATGTACTTAAGGCTCTTGTGATCAATGAAAATCTCATAAGTCACCCCGTATAGATAATGTCTCTAAATCTTAAGAGTAACAATCATTGCAGCCATCTCTAGGTCATGGGTAGGATAATTCTATTCATGCTTCTTTAAATGCCTCAAAGCATAAGCTATCATGCTACCATTCTGCATTAAGACATAACCTAGGCTGACTCTAGAGGCATCACAATACATAGTGAATTTATCTACTCCATTAGGCAAAGCCAAAACTGGAGTTGTGGTCAACTTCTCCTATAATACCCAATTAAACCTAAGAGTTGTAATTCTAGAAAAATCCTATATAAATCTCCTACAATACCCAACTAAACCTAGGAAACTACCAATCTCTGTGATTGTCGTTAGTTTGGGCCACTCAAACACTGCCTCAATCTTTTGTAGATCAACCTGGAAACCATCTTTAGACACTATGTGTCCAAGGAATGCAACACTCTCCAACTAGAAATCACACTTTAAGAATTTAGCATAAAGTTAGTGTTCTCTCAGTGTTTGCAATATAGTTCTAAAATTAAATACATGGTCTTCCAAACTCTTTGAATACACCAGTATATCATTAATGAGGACTACCATAAACTTATCCATATATGGTCTGAATACCCTATTCATCAGATCCATAAAACTAGTTGGTGCATTAGTAAACCCAAATGACATCACCAAAAACTCATAGTGGCCATATCGAGTGCGGAATGCCATTTTAAGAACATCGGCCTCACTAATCCGCAACTGATGATAACCCTACCTCAAGTCAATCTTAGAAAAGAACTGGGCACCCTAAAGCTTATCAAACAAATCATCTATCTTCAAGAGAGGATACTTGTTCTTCATTGTCACCTTGTTTAGCTTTTTGTAATCAATGCATATTCTCAGGGTACCATCCTTCTTCCTCACAAATAGGACTAGTGCACCCCAAAGAGAAACACTAGGCCTGATGAAACCCTTATCTAGCAATTCCTATAACTGCTCCTTCAACTCTTTTAACTATGTAGGAGCCATTCTATAGGGCGGCATTGAAATAGGAGTCATGCCTGGAACCACATCTATACATAACTCAATCTTTCTATGAGGTGGTAAACCTAGCAACTCCTTAGGAAAAACATAAGGAAAAATCACAAGCAATTGGAACATTTATGAGTGAGAACTTCTCCATAGAAGTATCCCTGACTAATGCCAAATAACCCTGATAACCCTTCCTTAGCATCTTCCTATCTATGATAGCGGAGATAAAATTCTAAGGTGCAAAACTCTTATCACCCATAAACTTAAACTCTTCTTCATCTGGAATTCTAAAAATCACCTCTTTACTTTGACAATCCATAATGGCATAATGTTAAGACAACTAATCCATGCCCAAAATCCCATAGAATTCCATCACATCTAACAACACCAATTATGCTGGCAGTTCTTTGCCTTTGACAAACACTAGACAACCAAAAAGAACAATGTTGGTGTCCAATGAATTGCTTAGAGGAGTGGCAATAGACAAAGGAAAAGCCATCCTCGAAGCTTGCCAACATTACTTCAAAGCAAAAGCAGGGGATATGAAGGAGTGTGTGGCACCCGGATCAAAAAAAAACCTAAGCATCCAAGTAAAAAAATGAAATAATACATGCAATGATGACATTAGATGCCTAAGCATCTTGCTGATTGAGGTGGAAAAACCTATCTTGCTGATTGAGGTGGAAAAACCTAGCCTGACCTCGACCTCCCTGCTGACTAGTGGAAGCTTAGCCAAAACCTCTAGCACCTCCTCTGGTACCTCTGTCACACCTCTATTGGGCAATAATCTGTGTCATGCTTGGATGTTGAGCTGTAGAGGCAATTGAAAAGGAGCTGGTGCTGCATTGGTAATCAACTACTATAAAAACTATAGAAACTACTATGGCTAAAAACTAGAATATGGGCATGATCTAATAAAATGTCACGTCTGTCTGTGTTGAAAACATGTCAGTGGTGCCATATAATAGGGTCCCAAATGGACTTTACCATAAGTCTGACAAGCACTGGCTACTAATCCTATACTGTTGTAACTTGAACTCTAACCAGTACTACTGCTAAAAGCACCTGACCCAAATATAATAGGTCTACGAGGTCTAGTACGACCATGTCTACTACTCCTATGTACTCTCTGCTAATGCCTCTATTTTTACTATATTGAGCCTCTTTGTTGACTATTGGAACCAATATGAAAAGTTGAATATGGAGTAGTATGGAATCCTTATGACTGAACACCCAATTGATAGTAATCAAGCATAGCTCCTTGCCTAATTAGTCTCAACTCTATCTCCTTGGCCAACTGTATCACTGACTTCAGAGTAAGGCCTGTAGTAGGCATCCCAGCAAATGCAAAACCCAAACCAGTGACATAAGTCGTGATAGCAAAATACTGGTCTTGCACCATATCCTCTGCATATCTACCAAGTTGGAAAAACTCTATGGTGTAGTCCTTGATAGATCTATCACCGCTAGTGATGCTTGTCATTTAAAGTCTATAACTCATTCGAAGTGGCTTTAGATAGAATCTACTCATAAATCTCTCTCTAAACTATGCCCAAGTCATAGTCATCATGTACAGCTGAATCACCTAGATGAACCAATCTAGGGCTAGGCCCTCTACATATAACTCAATGATCATGATCCTTTCATACTTAATATGAGCAGTCTGAGTCCTCATCTCAATAGCATATAGAAAGTCTAATGGATCTGACATCCCATCAAAGGCTATCCTACCAACTCTGGCATAGAATAGTGATGCCTTAAGGTTAGACATACCCTATTGATAGGCAAGCTATATTGGTGGCGCAACTGGATGTATCTCAACTTCCTCGTATTCTAGCTCTACAGGTTCTTTATCTTGTAGCTCTCATTGTCCATGATGACTTGCCGCTCCTCAAGGTCAACCTCTAGCTCAGCCTCTGCGCCTAGCTGGTGGCTCAGGAGGTAAAACCTTATCCTAAAAGGACTCATCATCCTTGGCCTCAATGACTAGTGGAGTGACACGTGCTCGCCTCTTTATTCTAAAAAGACAAAACTAAAGAGATTCAGATAAAACAAACAATCTAATGGTTATGTTGAATACTAAATTAAGGAAAACTTATCGAAGACATAATTGAATCTAATTCACTGCAATAGTTTCAAAGAAAACACAACTCTGAAAACCTAAGTCCACAACATTAATAACCTAGAGCTCTGATACCAACTTTATGACGACCCAAAATCGAGAGTCATGATCGGCACTAGGGAACGAAAATTTTTTCAAATCCAAAAGCCGTAGCAGCCTTAAAAATAAAAAGCATGCAATAAATCATTAAAAATATAAGATAAAATTAAAACTAAAATTGATATAAAAATAAATACTTAAATGTCATTTCATAAAATAAAAATATGTTCATACAATATTCTGAGAAAGGTCTAATATTAAAAGATTGATACAAAACACTACTACAACAGTTTTCTAAAATACAATAGAAGTTCAGATAAATAATTTACATAATCTAGCTGAGGCTGAAGAAGTTTGGCATAGAGGTCTACTACTGACATCTAATGATAATGGATCTCCTAAAAAAATATTGAGGGTAGTTAGACCTCACTGAGTGAATTATTATAATATATATACATGCAATCTAAAACATATACAATAAGGCATTAGTATATATATATACATATACATGCATTTCACACAGATGCAAAAATCTACTTTTACATATATGTCAAATGTAGAAAAGATTATTTAAATGAGGGATCAAATAGAACCCTAAAGATAATCGTAACCTCAAAAAAATATCTCACTGGCCATGTAGGCTTACTTAATTCCAAATAAATTCTCTTGTTCCATTTTGTACAATAGGCTGACCTTGAGACACTAAGGTAACCAAGCTCTAATGATCTCATTGATAGTGTGATTGGTCCCAAGACACTAGGTCAACTAAGCTCTAGTAACCACACTATTCACTCACTGAATACTCAATATTCATAATAACCAATTCACCTCAAATAATTCTCACAATATTGACCCTAAAGTCTAATGAACCAGTACGTATATAGTCCTAGTGCAGCCCACTAGGTAGCACGTTCTATTTATATGCTTCAAATAAAATTGTATATTTATGGAAAATAAATAAATGCATAATTAAAAATAAATGGCATTCATAACAGAAAATATACCATTTATATACCAAAAATATACTAAAAAATACAAAATATATTTCATGTATATATGTTACATATAAACCAAAATCAACCATAAATATACCAAAATATACTTGAATGCATGTTGAGAATATATCAAATATATATCATCGCATATATGTTAAAATATATCAAAATATATTGAAAGTATACCGAAAATATACTAAACCATTTAATGAAATAATTCATATCAGAACATAATTATTTTTGATCATGCATAATATGCAATGTATATATAAAATAATAATTCACAAGTTTATGCTCCTCTAGACTGGCTCGACGAGCTTGGTCCAATCACCATAAAGCTCATGGCCGAAAAACATATCATTAGGGGGAGGGACAGGAAGTCTCCTCATGTATGGACCATCCCACCAATGATTGACTCGCTCACCCAAACACCACACCCTACCGATGAGGCCAAAGAGCAACACTCATCTCTTTGTCAGCTACCATGCAACCACTATCTCTACTCTCCAATGAGACCTTGGCACCCACTAGTGAAGAAATATCTGCTTAAAGGGAAATAATAAATAAAAGATCCTAAAAAAAGAAATAACCAACACAATAGGAATCAAACATACCTAATTAGGGGATAACTTCCTCATATGGTCCCAAGCCATCATGCAATCCTTAATCAAATCAATAGTCTTCCTGATCCAATAATCATAATAATGAAAGCCATCCTCATAGAAATGCTCAATGGATGGATGAGGGAGAATTCAAAACTCATATGCCCAGATTTGTCAAAATCAGAGGGTTAGAAATAATAACCCAAAAATAAAAAAACAAACTACAAAACTCCTACTCATGTCCAGCATAAACAAGCATCTACCGATCCTCGAGCCACCTTAGCATGGTATGTCAAGTCTTGAGTACATATAAGCAAAGGCAACAATACCCCGATAATAGCCCAGTAAGCCATCTAGATCTCTTAAGATAAACAACAGTCATAGATCATCCATACTTAAAGGGTTCATGAAGATAACATCACTCAGTAGATAAAATAAAAAGCAGTGAGCCAGCTGCTCTGCTGAGAAATGACCATAATTATACAAAGCTTGCATAGAATAAATAGACTCTATGTATCGAGCGAGATAGATATGGGCAACCATACTTCATAGGTGTGACTACCCCTAGTAAATCCATCATGAGGCACCTCCTTGCCACAGCAATAGAATATTCCTCCTCACTGAAAAGAATGGGCTCTCTAAAAATGCTCAAGCCCATGATAGTGGCAAAATCCAATGAGGTAATAGTCATCTCCTCGACAGGCAGGTGGAAAGTATGCATCATGTCCATCCTATGATAGTATGCATACATGGCAATCTAACTCGATGCATGCGAGTCATAAGATAATGCAGTAATCACCTTGTCAAAGCCCTTCCTAGTAACCATCTACTTAACACACATCGAGAGACCCTAATAATACATGTTGACCCTATTGAAACTACCAAGCAGTATAGTGACATACCTAGAGGGCTATAAACAATATGTATGCTATCAAATATTTTCACAGCTACTAAATACTAATAAATCTCTCTCTATCACTAAAAGAATAAAAAAAATAACAAAGGTTGAAAGGAAAAGCATCACAATAAGCAAACAATCATAAAAAGAAAAAAAGCAACAGCTATCAGTCGCCAACATTTACAATAAAGCTATAACTAGACAGACAGTTGCAACAAGAGCTACATAACTGCAACTACAACAACCTCATACAGTAAAATAAACAACAAAGCAACTAACGAACAACCTGCAAAAAATAAAGGCAAAGAAGGACCTACCTTGCGACAATGACAAACCCAAGCATAAGTCTTAAAGCTATAAACAACAGGGATCAGATATCCACGAGAAAGCCTGGATGGTTGATATGTGCTAGTCCCTATGGTATACATCCCAACTCCAGTGACCTTTGTAAAGTCACCCTCAAGATCAAAATTAACATCAATAAACATGTCCTCCAAACCCTTAAGAATGTTGGGGAATTCCATTTTATGTAGAAAAAAATGGAAGTATGAAGAAAAAATAGAGCAAATAGCACCCAAAACACATAAAGCATCAAGAAAAGTCAGAAAAGACTCAAAGAAGTCCAGACAAAGCCTCCCTAACCCACCAAAATAGCAGCTTAAAGAGGCCTAGAGGGGAGGAATCATGTGACCATGAACCATGTGCTTGACCACACACATAAGTGTGTGACAATGTGCCTCCCACATAAAGTCTTACACACTTCCCCCTTCCACATGCTCTTTTGTGGTTTTATGCGCACTATGAGACTTTCACACGCACTTTTATGTCCTAACTTCCATTTGAGCATAAGACATGCACTAAACTCACATAAAAGTACATTGATAGGGACTCCATATGCCTAAAGACACTATATGTGCACACTTTCTTCAAAAAAAACTCAACATCTTACAAAAGAAGAAGGCAAGGAAAATTCACTGTAAGGATACCATACTTCAAATCATCAAAATAACATCCTCAACATGGACAAATAACTATATCACTACTACTTCATTGTCTACTACCTCATTCATTGCTTAGAAGTATCCTTACATTGCTTAAAAGAACTCTCACACTCTCATATTGCTAAGAAGCATTCACATTTCTAAGAAGCATTCACATTGTTTAGGAGCACTCTCACATCATTCAAATTTCTTAGAAGCACTCTTACATCATTCACATTGCTTAGAAGCACTCTTACATCATTCACATTGCTTAGAAGCACTTCTACTGCTTAGGAGCATCTTCATTTCGCATGACACCTAAAAAGGTTCTAATCACATGTTCATTCGCATGACACCTAATAAGGTTATAGTCGCATGTTCATTCATGTGACACCTAAGAAGGTTATAGTTACATGTTCATTCACATGGCACCTAAGAAGGTTATAGTCGCATGTTCATTTTGTGTGACATTTAAGAAGGTTATAATCGCATGATCATTTTGCGTAACACCTAAGAGGGTTATAATCGCATATTCATTCGCATGACACCTAAAAGGTTATAGTTGCATGTTCATTGTATGACACCTAAGAAGTTTATAGTCACATGTTCATAATCATATGTTCATTCATGTGACACTTAAGAATGTTATAGTCATATGTTCATTCGCATGACACCTAAGGAGGTTGTAATTGCATGTTCATTCATGTGACACCTAAGAAGGTTATAGTTGCATGTTCATTCATGTGACACCTAAGAATGTTATAGTCATATGTTCATAATCATATGTTCATTTGCATGACATCTAGGAAGGTTATAATCACATGTTCATTCGCATGACACCTAAGAAGGTTAAAGTCCCATGTTCATTTTGCATGACACCTAAGAAGCTTAAAGTTGCATGTTCATTTGCGTAACACCTAAGCGGTTAATGTAAAATTCCCTAATTCGTACTATTCGACACCCTACTTACAATTGGGGAATTTTACATTAACTGCTTATAATTTATTGATTAGAATTTTATATTAACTGATTAGTTACTTATATGGATAAGCAAAACTAAGTCAAGATAATAATTGGAACTAATTAAGAAATCTAATTACTACTAATATACTATAATAATAAATAGAAATAAAAAGCAAATATATATATGTATGAAAATAACAATTCAAACTATAAACAAGAACTTATAAAATACTATCATAAAATATATTGATTAGAAATTAGTGCGTATAATCTTTAAAAGCAACTCTCATTGTCAGATTAAAGTAAAGTCCCTAAAAGTAACTCTCGTTATCAATTAGAAGTATTTCCTCTTAGAGTCTACAAGCTCTCTCAGTGTATTGTAGAGATAAGAGAAAATCATAAATGACATTATACCAATAAATCCATAAAAGCAACTCTCATTGTCAATTAAGGATATTCTCATCTAGAGTCTATAAACTCTCTCGGTGTATTATAGAGATAGACAGGGAAATCATAAGTAAATCTACTAATTGTTTCCCTTAAAATGAATTCCTTATTTCCAAGTAAATCAAATTCTTAAGTAACCTCAATTATACATCCACCAAATTACTCCAACTCTCATTGTAAATAATTTGATTAAAACAAGTTACATATGGTGATCAATCATAAATAACTTAATTAATCACTAATTGAAATTAAATCATAAATAAGATAAGATGGAAAATGTAGTTCTTATTTAATTCATCATTTCAATTCTCAAACAAGACTTAGCCAAGAAATATAGTTAAAGAACAATAAAAGAAGAAGAAAGAGAATTGATAAAACCCTTTTTACTAAGCCTTCTAGTACTTGCTTGGTGTAGAGCAATCTTCTCTTCTTGATTGCTAATTTTGTCTTCAAAATAATAAACTAAGTCCTAATGAAAATCTATATTTCTGATTCTAATACTATATATGTTTCTCATAGATTTCTTCACATATAACTGAGATATTTTTCTCTCTAATCTCTCTATTACAGGTTATAATTGACATATATATAAACCCTAGAGGTGGTTAAAAGAAGTTATAATTGGAAAGGTATCCTTTTGATTGAAGGGTCACAACTCTATATAGATATAGTAACGTCTAGGGCATTCTTATCCTTTTAGGTGACTTTATCTTGAAATCATTCCTTATGAAAGTTCTAGATCTTTGAGTTATCTTTCTAGGGCAACTTGAATAACCTCATTTAGATGTCTGTAGAAGAAGTTATGGCCAAAATAAAAAAGTAGCTCAAAGTTGAAAAATTGCATCTTTTTTAGTGATGGAACGAGTCGGCACGGATTGGCTCTATCATGATTCATTATGACTGTAACAAGTCGGCACAATATCAATTCAACTTCCTTTTGCTTCTTAAGCTCCATACTTCATTCTAATAAGTCCAAAGTCCTTTTAATGCATCAATTGAACCTAAAAACATATATAAAACATACAAAAAACATAAAAAGAATTTGGAACTAAAAATAACATTTTCATAACTAAATAAACACACAAACTTAACTAAAATAAAAAAAACAACATTTATAATGTACTAAATAACTATGCACATTTGCATTGTATCAAACTCCCTCATGCTTAAACCTTGCTTGCCTTCAAGCAAATAAAAGATCTAACATGAAAAAGATTAACAAAATTTTCATTTACTCGTGAAACAAATATAGCATCCTTAACAAGTCACATTAATCATGAATGAATTTAGAAGATAAATAATTCAATAATTGAACTTTCAATGCTCAACAATGGTAAAATAAACAAGTTTCATAACATAGGCAATAAGTTCATCAATTTATCTCAATCTACTAAGAATAAAATAAAAAAAATGCAAAGTTAAAGTTCTAACCAAGCTTCTTAGCCAAAATAGTTATGCTTCAAACTTAGGGATTCTTGAGACAAAAACAACCTAGAGACAATGTTAAGCACACATAACAACTTACTTTTCTCATGGAATTTTTAGACTTTTTTTATTCAAAAGTATATTTACTAGATGTACTCTGAATGAATGCAAATGAGGAGCAAACACAAATTCAACAACTTACTCGAGATCCATCTATTTATGACATTATACATCCTTTTCTGAATGAATGCAACTAAGGAGCATACTCATTTGCACACAACTTACTCAAGATGCATCATATCATAAGCATTATTTACTTATTATTTATTTTTATTTTTATTATTTTATTTTATTTTATTTTTCATTGTCCTTATCCATTATTGAAAAGCAAGTGTTTTATGTATTATGGCTATAGTTTCTCTAAGGTTACCTAAGTCCTTAAGAAAACCAAAACTTAAATCATTACTACTTAGCCTAAAGCATAGTTAGCAAGTTGACTAATACATTCTTTAGATTTTATAAATAATAAAAAGAGATAAAAAAATAAACTTATTACTTATACTATATAAAACTTAGACTTCTACCTATTGAGTAATAAAAAACAAAACATATTAACTTCAATCAAAATTAAAAAAAAAACTTTTAAGGATGACTACTTATTAAATATAGGAGCAAAATGAATAACCAACATTAATGCAAATACACAAAAATGTAGACTAATATAATACCCTAATATATAAGAAACTAATATACTAATACTAATATATCTATCTATCTATCCCTTCCCCCATACTTAAAAGCATGCATTGTCCTCAATGTAAGGAAAAGAAAAGCAAAGGAAAGGATAAAAGTACTTCCCTAGTCATCGGTTGGAGAAGTGGGTAGAGACTCAATTAAGTGTCTGGATTGAGCAAAGTATTGATTTCCGTTGACGACGAGCCAATTGCTTTTGGTGAAATGCCATTTCATTCAATTACCCTTACATGGCAATTTGATTATTCAGAATTTGATCCCAAATAGGAGGGTGGTTACTTGAATAGCTTGGTGCACTGTGGAGAGAGTAAGTAAGCAATGGAACATCTCCAAATGGTTAATATTAAGGAAGTTCTTCTTCTGGGTCACTTTTTATTTGATATTTGGTAGCTGGTTCCTCAACTCGGGATGATCTAGCAATTCCATGCCAACATGAATGTGATTGGGTGGGAATAAATTGAAATCCTACATCAATAACTTCTCCTCGCACAAAAGCATGGTTAGTAAAATAAGAGCATTCAACCTTGTGAGTATAACCAACAAGATCAACATTCAAGGCCTTTATAACTATTGTGATCACATGCCCATGTGTTAAGGGTGAATCCTTACATGGTGCACAAGACAATAACTGATTAAATATCCAATAAGTCTAACAAATTGGTTTCTTGTTATGAATACACCACATAAGAAACATTTCTTGTGCAAAAACCCTATTAAACTCAAACTTATGAAAAATTACAGATGTTAGGACCTTATGCAACAACCAATATTTCATATCTTTAATGAACATTGCCTTTGATTTTTTAGGTTGAAATGGGGTTTGAAAATCAGTCAAAAATGTCTAGAATTCATTTAACTTGAAATTAGATGGGGGATCACATAATCCTTCCTTTTTTAAACCAAACACATGGTTCATGAAAGAATAGGTTAGTTGGTGATTCTTTCCTTCCATCCTAAATTCTAGAATTTATGAATTAGTCTCATTAACATTCAAGGTAGTATAAAACTCAGTAATTAAATCAACATAAGTATCCTCATGCATAGAGACAATTCTCTTAAGACCATATTGAGTGAGCAATTGATCAAACACTTCAAACATACTCACATTGTTCAATAAAGAGTTAGGAATATATTTACAACCCAATATTTATCTAAACCTTATTGTTGTCAACTTAGCACCTTTTGCATGTGAAAGGATTAGAAACTTACCCTTGTAAGTCTTACTTAGATTTTCCTCCTCTTCTTGGGGTGATTGTTCAATGTGTGGTCTCTTGGATGATGATCTTCTAGTCTTACCCATAATGTTAGTCTTGTTTGAATAAACTTAAAATTTTGCAGAAATATGTAGAGGATAAGAAATGAAAATGGAAAAATGAAATGAGAGGGAGGGTGGTATTTGAGTAGGGTTTTTGTTGTTGTGTAGAGAAGAGATGAAAAGTTCATGGTTATGAAAGAGAGAATAAAGAAGTTGAAAGAAGAGTATATGTGTAAGTGTGTTTAAATATTGAAATTCATTTTTGTTTTTGAGAATTGAAGATATGGGAGATTGGGTGGTCAAATGGGTGTATAAATAGGTATTATAAAGGTGTAAGATGTAGGGGTGTAAGGTTTGGTGAATGGTTGTGTAAGAGTAACGTGAAAAGGTGTGTATGGATATGAAAAGGTGTGTTGAAATGTGAAAAGGTTTGACCCTTTTTGAAATAATAAGACAACTTTTCAATCCGAATTTGAATTTAAAAATAAATAAACATTAATTAAAAGATGTAAAAGGTGCTAATTTAGGATTATTATTAGTGTGTGTAGTTTAATTTGTGAAATGCATATGTGTGTGAAGGTGGGACAACTTAGCACGGTGTGTCAAGTCGGCACGATATGTCTCTGTTTTGAGTCAATCCTCAAGAATGACTCATTATGGCTTCCTTCATAATGGGTCGAGTCATGCCAAGCATAATGACTTGGCACGCTGACTCTCTGTTATGATTCATTACGTTGTAACGACTCATTATATGCCTTCATTCATAAATCGAGTCATCCTGTATGAAATAACTTGGTACACTATGTCTCTGTAACGACTCATGACAGTCACTATTATGCATAAATTAATTCTAACTTATCAAATAAACAATATGTGTAAAAGAAATGCATGAAAATGAGATAAAAACTAATCATAAACTAAATATATAATAATAATATACCAAATGTATACTAAAACTAAGAGTATGCAAGTAAAGAAATAAGTAAAATAAATTAAAGAAAAGAAATAATATGAAATTAAAAATGTGTGATTTCAAAAACCTTATAAAAATAACTTTATAACTATAAAAACTAAAGTAATTTTGCGAATAAAATGAATTAAAATAAGAATGAAATAGGAACATAATATGTAAAAAAAATGTATAATAAAATAAAAATGTGTTAGTGCTACCATGTTAAAGTTAAAAGTCTCACCTTTATTTAATCAAGAAGTAGAGAGAGAGATAAATTGATTCGAAGTAGTTACTTCACCGATCAAGTAAGGCTTGAGATGATGTCCATTTACGTTGAAAATTTCGCCTTTACTATTAGTAATGTCCACTGCACAATAAGGATATACCTTAACAACTGTAAAAGGACCTAACCAATATGATTTCAACTTGCCTAGAAATAATTTCAATCTTGAATGATAAAGCAAAACAAGTTCTCTCTTATGAAATTCTTTCTTGATCAAATGCTTATCATGCCATAACTTAGTATAATCCTTATATAACTTTGCATTCTCATAAGCATGCATTCTTAACTCATCGAGTTCATTAAGTTGAAGCAACCTTTTCCTACCTCCCTTCATCAAGTCAAAATTCAAAGCTCTTGTCGCCCAATATGCCTTATGCTTAAGCTCTACGGGTAAATGACATGACTTCCTATAAATCAATTGTTAAGGAGTAAGACCTATTGGAGTCTTAAAAGTTGTCCTATATGCCCATAATGCATCATCAAGCTTCAATGCCCAATCTTTCCTTGATGAGGAAAATGTTTTCTCAAGAATCCATTTAACTTCTCAGTTACTCACCTCAACTTGCCCATTTGTTTATGGGTGATATGGAGTAGCAACCTTGTGTTTTACTCCATACTTCTTCAAGAGAGCTTCAATCACATGGTTATAAAAATGTGCACCTCCATCACTTATCAATGCTCTAGGGGTACCAAATCTTGGAAAAATTACTTTCTTAAGCATTTTCTTAACCACTCTAGCATCATTTGCCACTGTCGGCATTACTTCCATCCACTTGGAGACATAATAAACCATGACCAAAATATACTTGTAACCTAAGGAACTAGGAAATGGACCCATGAATTCTATTCCCTATACATCAAAGATTTCAATTTTGAGAATCCCTTTTAAAGGCATCTCGTGTTTCTTTGATATATTCCCCATCCTTTGACATTTATCACATGTAAGCACATATTCTCTAGCATCCTTAAACAAAGTAGGCCACCAAAAACTAGATTGTAGTACCTTAGATGCTATCTTTGATGCTCCAAGATGTCCACCAATAGTGAAAAAATGACAATGCTTCAAAACATCTTGGATTTCATCTTGAGGAATGCATCTTCTAATCAAACCATCTGCGCACCTTTTGTAAAGTAACGACTCCTCCCAATAGTAGAATCTATAGTCATGTAAGAAATTTTTCCTTTGTTTGTAATCCATACCATAAGGAAGAATACCACTTACAAGATAATTTTCAATATCTACAAACCATGAAAGTTCTTTTAATGTGACACTTAGAAGATGTTGACCTTGAAATGTCGCATTGATTGGCATACCATCATCATGCTTGTTTAATCCATCTTTTTCTAGCCTTGATAGATGATCCGCTACAAAGTTTCACTTCCTTTCTTGTATCTCACTTCCCAATCAAATTCTTGAAGCATAAAGATCCAATGTAGGAGTCTAGGTTTTATATATTTCTTTCTTAGAAGATACTTAAAAGCAGCATGACCTAAATAAAAAAGCACCTTCTGCCCCATAAGGTATGCTCTAAAATTTTCAAATGCATAAAAAATAGCAAGCACCTCCTTTTCTATAGTGGTATAGTTGATTTGAGCTTCATCAAATAGCTTGCTAGCATAATAAATCACATAAGGCTTGCCTTCTTTTCTTTGTCCCAAAACAGCCCTTATAGCAAAGTTGCTAGCATTACACATTATCTTAAATGGTTGCTCCCAATTAGGTGGTTGTAAGACAAGTGCAGAAACAAGAGCCTTTTTCAAAATTTCTAATGCTTCTAAGCATGCATCATCAAACTCAAAAGTAGCTTCCTTAGCAAGTAACCTACACAATGGCTTTGCTATCTTTGAAAAGTCTTTAATAAACCTTCGATAAAAGCCTGCATGTCCAAGAAAACTTCTTATATCCTTAACACACTTCAGAGGTGGTAATTTTTCAATCACTTCTATCTCCGCCCTATCGACTTCAGTGCCTCGCTTTAAAACCATATGTCTAAGACCTATGCCTTCTTGCGCTATGAAATGACACTTTTCCCAGTTTAACACTAATCCATGCTTAATACACTTATCAAGTACTTTAGATAGGTTGTCTAAAAAATTATAAAAGTCAGTACCATAGACACTAAAGTCATCCATAAAAACTTCTACATAATCATTGAGTAGATCACTAAATATGGAAAACATGCATCTTTGAAAAGTAGCTAATGCATTATATAAACCAAAAGGCATACATCTAAAAGCAAAAGTTCTATATGGACATTTAAAAGTAGTCTTAGTTTGATCCTCAGGATGGATAGGAATTTGATAGAATCCACTAAGTCCATCCAAATAACAAAAATAAGAAAAGTTTTCTAATCTTTCAAGAACTTGGTCAGTAAAAGGAAATGGGAAATAATCTTTCCTAGTTTCTTTATTAAGTTTTCTATAGTCTATAAATATATGCCATCTTGTGATAGTTCTAGTAGGTATCAAATCCTTAGATTCATTTCTAACAATGGTTAAGCATCCATTCTTTATTACAACCTAAATAGGGCTTACCCAATTACTATTACTAATGGAATAAATGATTCCATTATCAAGCAACTTAGTCACTTCTTTTCTCACCATTTCTTTAAGAGTGGGATTCAACTGCCTTTGACCTTCAATAAAAGGCTTGGCATTATCCTCTAAAAGAATTCTATGCATACATATATTTGGACTAATACCTTTCAAATCATTTATAGAATAACCAATAGCACTATTATAATTATTCAACTCATCACATAAGCATCAACATCATTACTAGGCAAGGATGAATTAACAATAAAAGGAAATTGAAGATTAGAGTCAAGAAATGCATATCTAATATTTGATGGTAATGGATTGAGTTCCACCTTAACTTCCTCATAAGGTGTATTATCCTTTGGATCATCCTCACTTCTTAAAGGTTCAAATCTTGATTTCCATTGAGAAGATTTGTATGGGATTACCTTAAAATTTTGGTCATTAGCTTCTTGCTTCTTATATATCTTTATAGAGTCATTCCTTAAACAGAATTACTTCTTTAATGCATCCATCAATAACATCAATATAATCAATTCTACTTGCCACTTCTATAGGTGTTGACTTCATTATATTCAACACATCAAATTCCATACATTCATTATTCACTTCCAATGTGATATTTCCTTTCTTCATATCAATAATTGCTCCTACTATCCTAAAAAATAGTCTTCCAAACAAAATTGGGATCTCAAGATCCACCTCCATTTCCAATAGAACAAAGTTAGTTGGTATCAAAAACTTACCCAGTTTTGTTGGCACATTTTCAAAAATGCCAAGTGGATATGTAATAGATTTATCTACCATGGAAAGACATATATTGGTAGGCTTAAGTTCTTGTAAATCAAGGTTTTTGTAATTAGAATATGACATAAGACTAACACTAGCACCAATATGACATAAAGCTTTATCAAAATGTGTACGTCCAATGACACAAGGAACCGTAAATGAACCAGGGTCCTTAAGCTTTAATTAAGACTTGGAGTACATAGCCTTAGATTCTTCAACAAGAGATACTAAACCATAATCTTTAATCTTACTCTTATGGCTAACAATATCCTTCAAAAATTTACCCCAAGCTGTCATATCTCTAATAGTATCTATAAATGGTATAGTGATAGTGATATCCTTAAGATAATCAAGGAATTTACCAAACTGCTTGTCCAAATTCTGCCGTATGAACCTTTGAGGAAAAGGAAGAGATTTAACATCTACTTTTGGTTCATTATTCTTTAATGGGATGTCACTTTCCTTATTACCTTTCTTTGCACTTTTATCATCATTTTTACTTCTAACATCAACTTCCTCAATCTTTACTCCATTATCATCATTAACCTTTTTATTTTTCTTATCAAGATCCTTTTCAACCTCCTTACCACTATGCAATGTAATTGCTTGACAAGACTCTTTTTGTACATACTTCGGTTGGCTAGGAAGCTTTCCCAAAGGTTTAGTGTTTGAGGTAAAGGCTTGTTAGGCAATTTGGTTTTTAAGGATACGGTTATGGGTAGCCATCTGCTCAAGTTTAGAATTGAGTTACTTAATTTGCTCCTCATTTTTTTATGGCTATTTGTTGGTTAAAAAATTGCTCCATAAGAGTTTCAAGGTTGAGTTTAGATTGGGTAGGATTAAAGGGTTGTTGTTTCATGGAAAATCTAGGTGGGTTTTAAGGCTTAGTGTTAGGGTTATATTGAGGGTTTAATTGAGAGGATGGGTTTGACCATGAGAATCTGAGATGGTTTTTCCAATGAGGGTTATAAGTGTTGGAATTCAACCCCATTCTCTAGTTAAAACCTCCTTACACATAATTTACATCCTCATTTGCAATTGCATTGCATTGAGAATAAGAATGAGATTCTCCATAAGTCTCACAAACAAAATTAACACATTCTAATGAATTAATTTGAGAATTACTTACCAATTTGGTAAGGGCATCTACCTTTACATTGAGCATCTCAATTGTGTCAAGTTCCAAAACTCCTCTTGCTTTAGCCATAGTATTTTCTTCACCCATGTATCCATGTGATGCAAGTTCCTCTAGCAATGTAATAGCCTCTCTAGCCATTTTATCCATCCATTTCCCATCAAATGTTGCATTGACAATGTTTATATTTTCATCCATCAATCCATTATAGAAAATTTGAGGAATCATCTAGTCTGGAAAACCATGATGTGGACACTGCCGTTGAAGTTCCTTAAACCTCTCCCAAGTCGAATAGATTGTCTCACTTCCATTTTACTTGAAAGTGGTAATCTCATTTCGAAACTTGGTCATCTTGTGTGGTGGAAAATATTTATGCATAAATGCTTACTTCAATTGATCCCATGTTGTGATTGATTCGTTTGTTAAACTAGCAAGCCAAAGTTATGCTTTGTCCTTGATTGAAAAAGGGAAGAGTCTTAGCCTTATTGCATCATCTGTCATACCATTGATCTTAAAGGTTGCACACACATTAAGGAAAGTCAATATATGAGCATAAGGATCTTCTCCTTGTAAGCCTCCAAACTGATTATTTTGTAACATTTGGATAATACTTGGCTTGATCTCAAAATTGTTGTTGGCAATAGCTGGAGCCATAATTCCATCAAAACTACCTGAGATGTTGGGCATTGCAAAATCACCTAACGTCCTTCTCTCTAGTTAAGTCATATTAGTAAAATTCTATCAATTTTCTCTTCTTTGCCTTTGTTCCCTACATAAATTTCATATAAGTAAATCAATTTTAGGATCAAAGTATAAATTATTATCACTAATACTTCTAGCAAGCATAAAAAAATGTAAAGTCACAATTGAACAAATTAAACTAAACAATTAATAATAATATAAAAATAAAAACAAAACAAAAGTAAAACTAAGGCCTAAAACAACCATTCTCTAACCTAAGTTAATAAAATTTTTAAAACTAATTAGACTAACCAATTCCTCGGCAACGACACCAAATTCTGAAGTGGATAGATTTGTATAACCCTAGTCTCTAAGGACTTAGAATATAGTAAGTAGCGTGTCGAACACTGGGAATTGGGGAATTTTATATTAACTGCTTAGAATTTACTTATTAGAATTTTATATTAACCAATTAGTTACTCAAATGGATAGGAAAAACTAAGTCAATATAATAATTGGAACTAATTAAGAAATCTAATTACTACTAATATACTATAATACTAAATAGAAATAAAAAGCAAATATTTATATGTATGAAAATAACAATTCAGAATATAAACAAGAACTTATAAAAGATTATTATAAAACAAATTGATTGGAAATTAGTGCATATAATCTTTAAAAGCAACTCTCGTTGTCAGATTAAAGTAAATTCACTAAAAGTAACTCTCATTATCAATTAGAAGTATTTCCTCTTAGTGTCTACAAGCTCTCTCAGTGTATTATAGAGATAAGAGAAAATCATAAATGACATTATACCAATAAATCCATAAAAGTGAATCTCATTTTCAATTAAGGATATTCCTGTCTAAAGTCTATAAGATGTCTCGATGTATTATAGAGATATACAAGGAAATCACAAGTAAATCTACTAATTGTTTCCTTTAAGATGAATTCCTTATTTCCAAGTAAATCCAATTCTTAAGTAATCTCAATTATACATCCACTAAATTACTCCAACTCTCATTGTAAATAATTTGATTAAAATAAGTTACATATAGTGATCAATCATAAACAACTTAATTAAGCACTAATTGAAATTAAATCATAAACAAGATAAGATAGAAAATGTAGTTCTTATTTAATTCATCATTACAATTCTTAAACAAGACTTAGCCAAGAAACATAGTTAAAGAACAACAAAAGAAGAAGAAAGAGAATTGATAAAACCCTTTTTACTAAGCCTTATAGTACTTTTTTAGTGTAGAGCAATCTTCTCTTCTTGCTTGCTAACTTGGTCTTCAAAACAATAAACTAAGTCCTAATGAAAATCTGTATTTCTGATTCTAATACTATATATTTTTCTTAAAAATTTCTTCACATAGAACTAAGATATTTTTCTCTCAACTCTCTCTTTTACAAGTTACAATTTACAAATATATAGACCCTAGAGGTATTTAAAAGAAGTTACAATTGGAAAGGTACCCTTTTGATTGAAGGGTCACAACTCTATATAGATATAGTAACTTCTAGGGAATTTTTGTCCTTCCATATGAATTTATCTTCAAATTATTCCCTTATAAAAGTTCTAGATCTTTAAACTATCTTTCTAAGGAAACCTGAATCACCTCATTTAGATGTTTTTAGAAGAAGTTACTACTAAAATACAAAAACTACTCAAAGCTAAAAAATTGCATCTCTTTTGGTGATGGAACGAGTTGACACACCAAGATGAGTCAACACAGATTGGCTCTATCATAACTAATTGCAGCTGTAATGAGTCAGCACAATATCAATTCAACTTCCTTTTGCTTCATGAGCTTCATACTTCATTCTAACAAGTCTAAAGTCCTTTTAATGCGTTAATTGAACCTAAAAACATATATAAAACATACAAAAAACATAAAAAGCATTTGGAACTAAAAATAACATTTTTATAACTAAATAAACACAAAAAATTAACTAAAATTAAATAAAACAACATTTACAATGTACTAAATAACTATGCATATTTGCATTGTATAACCAAGCATAGTCATGGCATGGCCATGTGCTGCAATCTCCTCACACGCATGTGACCACACCTGCGCCACCCTATTCTAAATATTTTTTTCTATAAATTGACCCCTCTACACCATATTTTAGAGGGGGGAAGTAAGTAAAGACATACACACACTCAAGAGTTAGTTCGATTGAAGGTGCAGGAAACCCTGTCCCATATAGTTTTTGCTCTCCCACAGCCTTTCCTTTAGGTTGTTAGATCCTTTTTCCACCAAACCCAGCCTCATCTTTATCAAAGCAGGCTTTAAAGGTATATAATCTAGCATTATTCTACTATCATTTTAAGCCTCTCGATGAGGAAAGCTTGGGAATCTCTTGAAGCTAGAGCTTCAAAGTTCATGCAAGTTGAGTCGAGTTTGAGGAAAATATAATCATTTTACCACGTTTACTTTCCTGCACTGCATTTTATTTTACTGTCACTAGCATTTGGCAATATTATTGTGCTTGTGTGATGAGACTAGAAAACTTGCATGCTATGTGAATAATATATGTTATTATGCTTATTTAACATCATCATTCTGCATCCTCTATTTTTGAAACCATGAAATCGCATCATAAATATCAATAACATGAAAAAGTTCATGTCCAGGAATAAAGTCATCATGCTCTCAGTCTAGTGATGACCCCATGCCTCCTCTATATTATCATCATGATCATAGCATAAATAATTGCTGCAAGCATGATCATCCTATCATTCATCGAATAAACTATGTAAATGGTCATGATATTCTTATAGATCTATCATATTAGATTTAATTTTTTGCAATATTTTCCTTATTATATGCATTTTATTAGGAAAGTGATGTAATAATTAAACTTTTAGCTTTATTATCTTCCATTATCTGATATATAGTGTGAATGCTATACAAACTGTTATTACCGAAACTAGGATGTTACGGTAGATATGCATTAAATATCGTATAATGATAAATGGTCAAAAAGTAGATGCAATATTCTAAACCCAGAAAACTCTGCTAGGGAAAATACTTGCTAAGTGACCCAATATTATCCCTTTCTTTTCCTAATTTTTTAAAAATCGAGTGGCGACTCCATAAAATAAAAAATGTCTCATCCCCCCAAGACTAATCATTTGTCCCTATTCGATAAAGTTGTTGTGTCCATCGAAAATGGAAAAATAAATAATGCATACTCAACTATAGAGTTGAAAATAAAAAAACAACGGTCACTCACACTTAGCTAACTTTAACTAAAATCAATGTAGATTAAAATAACCTTGGGACTTTATGATGTATATACATGCATTGTTTGTATGCTCTTCCATTACTAGTTACCTTGGAGTTAGATGTATACTAAAGTAGGATTTAAATAAAATTGCATGTAAATAGGGAATATTTTAGTAATTAATAAAGTAATTATAAATGAACATAAGATAGAAAGAAGTTAGTATTCCATATCCAGAATCTTTTGGTTATGGTGCTAACTCTTTTTTAGAGAATTGAGTTATCTCCACCTTTGAATTATCCCAATTATTACCCTAAGTAGCGACTCCTCATCTCCATGCTATGTCTTTATGATATAGTAGTGTGTTCTCTAGAGCCCTAAGCTTAAATAGTGTCACAATTGTTAAAATCTTACACACATGCTAAACCCTACCATCAAAAATAGTTTCCTTTTTATTTCAATTATATATATATATATATATATATATATATATATAATCAAAATAAAAAGGAAACTATTTTTGATTTGGTACTTGAATAAAATTAGAATTAGAATAAGTGGAATATACCAAAAACATTTTTGTATATGAGAAATTATCAAAATTCATTTTGGTAAATGAAACCCTAATTAAAAGGTCTATAAATATGACATATTCTTTAGGGTTTCATATACTTTTTATTCTTCCATAAAAATTCATTTTCTTTCCTCTTAAAAAAAAAAGTTCTTAAGTTATAAGATAATCAAGAAAAAGGTGCTAGCACACACACATTCATTTTGATTTAAGGTTGTTCATGTGGATGCTTGTGGAGGATGTATTCATTTAGAGACGACTTAATATGATATAGAAAATTAAAAGCTTAAGGTAGGGTGTCACCGAAGTGAACCTCCTCCCATCCTTCTATTATTCTTGCTTGTTCTTTGCATCTATAGTAAGGTTTTTGGAAACCCTAAATCAATCCATTAATCGAATTACATAGATCTTGGTTTAGGTTTTGTGGTTAATTTTTAAATTTTTGCTGCGTTTTGAATCGCATAACCTAAAAATTACTACTTAATAAAATGAAATCATAATACATGAAAAATGACTCATATACCATATTTAATAAATTACAACCCATAAAAATGAATAACAAAAATCCAATCACATTGGTCTCAATGGCCATGTCCTGTACCATGCATTTTTACACTAAATATATTAAGCATAATAAAATCAATTATTAGGTGAGAATGATTTATGTGGTGAATCCATTTGATGGTCCCGCTAGTTACAGTTCATTGTAATCCTTAAACCATTATAATCATATTACATTTCATTGGTATGTTCAAAGCATTCTAATTACGTTCAACATATAGAACAAAAATGCAAACAACCTTTGCATATGCACTTTGTAGATTTGTACAATGCACACGACCATGTGCATAAAAGCACACTAGCATATGCACTATAGTCTATCAAAAATTGTGTGATGTCATGCATCATAGCATGTATTATCCAAAATACTACAAATGGTTTTTAATTTTATTAATAACCATATACATTAATCCAATTAATGTACAAAATTACTTTCGATGTAGATTTAATTAAATCATCATATAGAAACATTCCAATGAAATTTTAAAAACTCTTTTTTCAAAATCATATATATATATATATATATATATATATATATATATATATATATCTCATCAAATTAAAAGTAGCTTTAATACCACTGTTAGGTTTCATGATCTAAAACATAATGGCAAAACAAAACTTTTAACCATAAAACCCATAGCCTAGATCTATGTAATTTAACATAGATTGATTAAGAGGGTTTTCTAAAACTCACTGAGATGATTTCTAGGAAAGAATGTTGGAAGGAGGAGAGGGGGCTCATACCATTGGCACTTTACCTCAAGCTTTATGTATTCCTTTATTGGATTGAGATGTCAACAAAAGGTCATGCCCTCTACAATATCCACACGAATAAGGTGAACCAAAGCAGTGTTAGTGTGTTAGCACCTTTATTGACATATAACTAAGTTTTTCTCTATGAATTTTTCTTTTAACAAAGATATAGTAGAAGGAGGAGGAGAATGAATAGCTTGGCTAACCTTAGAGAAATAGATGTTTATATATATATCCTATCTAGGTTTTCTTTTACCAAATAGTTTTGGTAGGATTAGACTTCCTTTTCTACTTTGATTCTAATTCAAAATTAAAGTCATTTCCTATTTATTTAGATAAATATTTCCTTAAGGAAATTTGAAAATAAATAAATACTAATAGAGGTTGACACAACATTAGCAGTGGGCCTAAAATTCCCATTTTAGTCCATAAGTCATAATTGCTCTCTAGCAAGACATTATGACTACCCAAGTTATGTGAAGATCGATAATTCAACATAACCTAACACACAGCATGTACTAGAGTCCTTTTTTCATATGATATCCTGATTGAACATAAACCATGGATTATTTCATCCTTCTATTGCTTAAAAAATATTGTTTCTCAATCCTAAGTAGACTGATATTGATAACTCTTTATCATTCTAGCATGGCTACACATTTCTCTTTAGTCTAACTCATTGAGGGGTCGAACAAAACATCTTCTCAAAATAACTAAGGGACAAATTCGATTTGAATCATTAACATTCCTTATACAACTCATTCTATATCCAGTCACAACCTATTTTAGCATTCGGTTAAAGAATAGTGTATGAATGTGTCAAAATACATAATGTATCATGCAAGAAACCATGGTGATCTCATGTCAGAGGACTTAAATGATACTGCTATAATAAGAATTACCTATGACAATAATCAATGTGGTGTTCTTATAGTGGGTGGATCCAATACATCATTTCTCTAAAGATGTACCTATGAGTTTGACTTAATATCTTATATACATGATCAGTAAAACTTAATCATTAGTCAACCTTATACTAGTCTTTATTCATTATTTTTCCCACAAATAATCAACTAGGGATATTTAGATTAGAATTCAAGTATAATATAAGATTTTTCCTATCAAGTCACGTACTTGATGATTTTAATAAAATTAACTAATCAAGGTTAATACTAGAATTAGCGAGTAATAGTAAAAATGTCTCTTTATTATTAAAATATAAATATAACATTGATAAAGTATTACCATTAAATAATTAGCCTAGGGTATAACACTAACACATGGAACTCTTGCATATCTTGGAGAAAGCAGTATCTCTCTAGAGGATGAGATACCCTACTAGACCTTATAGGAGTCAATATGATGACTTTCTCTATTAGAATAGGCTATTTGGGTTGATTAATTTATTGGGCTTCCTTCGTTGACTCCTCATCTAACATTATCTTCCTTCCTTTGCCATTATGAGTGACCCGATTCAATTTTTTAAGGAACATGGAAACTTTACCATATAGGGACAAATGATTGGCCTTAAGAGGGACAAGATGCTTTTTTTTTTCTAAAGTCACCACCTGATTTTTAGAAAATCGAGAAAAGAAAGGGACAACATCTGGTCACTCAATGAGTATTTCCTCCAATAAAGCTTTTTAGGTTTGGGGGATCGCATATACTTTTTAACTATTTCTCATTATATAATATTTAATATATATCTACAGCAACACCTTAGTTTCAATAATGATAGTTTGTACATCATTCACACAATACATCAGATAGTGGAAGACAATAAAGCTAAAAACATATTATTATTACACCTCTTTCCTAATAAAATACATATAGAAGAAAAAAAGGATTATGAAAAAGTAAATCTAGCTTTAATGTAATGAACTTGCAAAGTTAACATAATTGTGCATGTAGCTTAATCGATCACATGAATAATGGGATAAGCAATAAACACTCAATCAATTGAAACTCTAAGTATATTGTGCATAATCATGCATGTTTTCATAGTTGGTTTTATCTAATTTAGCCTTGACCTAGGGGTGTTTACATGCTCTTCTAAGTAATATACACTAATCTTTGTGTTGTTTTGGACTATTCTAGGACCATTGTTAGAGGTTTTAGAACCTTTTGGATGTGTTTCTAAAGTATGTTTTGTCTATTTTAGCTTCAAATTTAGCACATGATACGTAGGGGTGTTCATGGCTTCATGTATCCTCAAGTTATTTTAGACTACTCCAAGGCCACTTTCAGAGGTTTTTAAGCCTTATAGATGCATTCCCATAGTCTATTTCATCAAAATCAATTTTTATTTTTTCATAAAGTTGGATACCATTTTGATGAAATGAACACCAGCTCAACAAGTTGTATATTTTGAGAGAAGATTCTAGAAATAAGGCTCTTATTGTTATGAAATTTCATATTTTATAAGATTGGAGCATAACGTAATGGCTTGGTGATCAAATTCAAACATTGGTGGGATCAATTATGGTTTTAAGGTTGCATATTATAGAGGCATTATGAATAAGAAGACTATAGTCTTTTCAAAGATTCATTTCATCATTGGACCTTTTTTAAGGACAATCAAATTTAAGGTATGACAATTACCTCTTATTTCCCATGTGTTGCACAACCACCTAGTTCTAGTGTCACTACACATAAAGGAGAGAGGTACTTACCTAAGTGTTGTGTTATTGTGATATGATTGTTAGGATACTGCCACTATAAGCTCTTCAAGTTTCAGGCAAACAGACAAATATTGCCATTATAACCTCTTTGGGTATTAGGTAAGATGTAGTTTGCTACATATGCAAGATGTAATTTCATGATTCACACACAGATGTAATTTTAGGATTCATTCAATATGCAGTTTTAGGATTCATGCAAGATGCCATTTTGGAATTCACACAAGATGATGCAACTTTAAGATTCATGCAATATGCAATTTTGGGATTCATGCAAGATGATAGAACTATGCAAGGATGTGATTTAGGGATCATGCAATGATACAATTTCCACATGAATGATTCAAGCAAATGAGACAAGTACATGATAGTGATATGTAATCAGGCATATGATATTCAAGCATATACATGAAATGCAAAATAATGCCACTATAATCTCTTCAGGTCTTAAGTGAATAGATAAATACTACCACTATAACCTTATTGGGTGCCAGGCAAGATGTAGATACTACCACTATAACCTCTTTGGGTGTCAGGCGAATAGGTAGATACTACCACCATAAACTCTTTGGGTGTCAGTTGAACAAAAAGGTACTACCACTATAATATCTTCAAGTGTTAGGCAAACAAATAGTTACTACCACTATAACCTCTTTAGGTGTTAGGTGAACATATAGGTACTGCCATTATAAACCCTTCAGGTGTCAGGTGAATAGACTATTGTGATTATTGTGATTGATGTAATGTGTCCTTTTTTAGTCTTGGCCATTGATGATGTAGTGATGATGCAATAATGATGTAGTGATGATTATCATCATTTTTCATGTTTACAGGTGTTATTTTAATGATTTTAAGTAGGATATCCACTCAGTGATTCTTCCTTATTTTTCTTCATCCATAAGGTATTGAGTTTTTAAAGGCAGTAAGGCCGCGTGGTTTCTTTAAATAGTTATAGTCCACATCAGTGTACTATTTTATGCGTTTGGTGCATGTCACACTCAAAGGGAGGTTTAGGACTAAAGAAATGAATACATAGTCTCAGAGTGTGTCTACAACTATACAAAATTGCGTGGAGAGGGGAAGTGAGCATGGTTATGCATGTGGAGCGAGTAGTCATGTACTGAGCATGTGATCACGCACCTCCCCCTCTTTAGTCTACTTAAGATGCTTATTTTTTGGGTTTAAGGAAGCTTGTTACGACCTTCTCTAAGTGTGTTTCATATTTTCTTAACCCTTTTCGAGTTTTGGGTGTTTTATGCTCTATTTGTGCTTCTGAATTTTTATTTTCTCTACAGAAGATGGAGTTCCCTAACATTCCAAAGGGTATGAAGGATATCTTTTTGGATGTCAAGGGTAACTTCACATAGGCTAGTTAATATGCAAAATTGACTTAATGATTTTTTATAATTTTAATTTTAGTTATAGGGGAGTAATTTCTTCCAATTTGTAGCCTAATTTTACATAATTATTTGTTACTATTAAAAAGGAGAAGATTGTTGAACCTTGAAGGGTAAAATGGTCATTTTTATGATCATAAATGATTAATCTATATGCTTAAATGTTTATATTTAGGTCAATTAAATTTGCAATAACCATATATGACACAAGTAGTGACAAGTACATCATGACTATGACAAAAGGTAAAGTCAAGGATCAAATTTTTATGGCAAAAGCTAAAGTAAGATTTGATGAAAAATGATAGAAATCTTTATTATAAGTGGTCACAAGTGAAATCCAATCATTAGAAAAAATTTCCTAGCAAAATTACAATAATTAAAATTTTAATTCTCAAATTTTGCCCGAGACTTGCCATGATCATGAAAGTATGAAACTCATATTTCTTCTTGGCACCCAGTTTATCATTACCATAATGATTGCACATACTTGATTCTTTTCAAGTGGTTCAAATGGCTCTCTTCGCATTAAATGCTCCTCTAACAGTTCTTTTTCTTTTTTAAAGCATAAATATAACTTATAATAGAGTTGGAACAAGAGAATGAAGTTGAGTAAAACCCTAAGAGCCATTTTTGAGTATTTATTCTTGAATTTAATCTTCAGCGACCTAAGATTTTCATCTTAAATTCTTATAATTTCTATTGATCTCAAGAGTGTTCTTGAGTGTCGATTAGTGAGTGTTTAGTACCTTCATTCAATAGCTTAATAATGAGATTGAGTGAATTGGGTTAGGGTTTTATTCACTTATAAGCTAAAAAGATTGTTCTTAGCATTTGGGTTTGAGTGTGATCCTTGGGAAAACACTTATAAGCTAAGAGGATTGTTCTCAGCACTTGGGTTTGAGTGTTCACCATAAGAAAACACTTTGGCTTGAGTGTGAGCCTCATGAAAATAGTTAGGTTTAAGTGTAAGCCTTGGGAAAACAATTGGGTATATTGCTTTAAGCTTGTAAGGGTTTGATTTACACCTTGAAGTAGAATGATAGCGGATTGAAACTCTCAATTTATGGTTTAGCAAAAGATGTAGGCATGCAGGGAAAAACCTCTATAAATTTCTTGTGTTTTCTTTGCTCTTCTTATTCATTCTATTATGCTTAAACTCTAATTTTAATATTCTTTTTATTAAAAAATCAAAATTACCCATATTGCTTAAAAATCCAATTCACCCCCTTTTAGAACTTATGGAATTACATTCCTAGAAGAGATTAGGATGATTCCTCTAACTAGGACTATAAGTGTTACTATACACTTAGTTCTACTACCCCTTGAAATTGTTCACATATTTTACATTCTCTATTAACAATCCCTACATCAGTTGACACTCTATAGTGGGATGACCACCTTGACACAATTCACAAGAGGAAGACAAGTTAGATGTAGACATTGTATTAACACTTATGTTGTCTACTCTCTAGGATAAAGCATCCATCTTTGCATTCAAATTTGTCAAATTATCAACTTCAATTGTCCACCCTTTCTTTGGAATAGTTCTCTCATTGGACCATAGGCTCTGTTGTTAGCTATTTCCTTAAAAAGGGCTAAAGCATCATTAAGTGTTTTAGACAAGATGATTCCTCTTGCTAATGCACCAATTTTCACCCTCACTAATGGATTGACATGTTTGTAGAATGATTACACTAAATACCATAAAGGTATCAAGTGAGGTGGACACTATCTTTAAAGATCTTTGAAGTTGTCCCAGCACTCATAGAAACTATCATCCTCCCTTTGATAGAAGGAGTAGATGTCATTTATGATCTTCTGTATCTTTGCTGGTGGAAAGCACATGTTGAAGGTTGAGCAATAGTCCAAAAATTAGGTTGTACTCCATTCATCTTAAAGGTTAAGCAATATTCCAAAAATTGGGTCATATGACCAATTGGATCTTCATATGGCAACCCATTGAACTATGAATTTTGGATCATTTAGATCATGGTAGCAAATTTGTTTGCTACAACTGCCAGCCTCATAATTAGATTTTGATCACCTTAGATATTAGGACTCATAAAGTCCCTCATACTCTATAAGCACCCAATTTTAGGATGCAATTGTGCATGCGTGTGACAAAAGCCTGTATGATGAAAATCAAACCGAGAATTAATCTCTGGTGTTGAGTTTTGTGATTTAAAGGACTAAATTGCTACATTTTATGGATTTAATTGTAAAATTGGTTTTTTAGGGATTTAATTATAAAAATTAGAAACTTTTGAAGACCTTTTTAAATTTAATTTAAAAAAGGTGTGTGTGATAAAATGCTTAACCGGCATTATATAATGCCGGTTGGCATTAAGTAATGCCAATCAGCATTACGAATGTTGATCAACATTCCAGAATGCCAATTTTTGCTAAAATTAATTTTTTATGCTGAAAATTAATTTTTTCATCATTTTTTATTTTTTTTCATTGGTTCAAGACACCATGTGTCCCTGCATGTGTGAGTCTTTGATTTTTTTCAAAACTTTATCACTCATCCTTTTATTTGGATTTTGAAAGTTAAAAAAAAAAGACCTACACTCCTGAGACTCCTCCTCTCGCTCCCAATATCATGTGACTTCCCTCCGTGGTCACAGGGGTTGAAGGTTGCTAGGCCAGGCTTTAAAAGCTGAGAGGCAAAGTCTGTGAAAGGGGATGGAAAAAAAAAGAGCTGCAAAAAGCTAGAGTTATTTTCTTACTGTGAAGAAAGACACACACCTTAGCTCTTCAATTTTTCTTCATTTTCAAACCTTCAGGAAATTAATTATTTGCTTTTAAAGTCCATAAAATAAAAAAAATAAACAATAATAGGGTCAATCTCAAAATGGTGACAATCCCAATCTGAGGGTGTTCAAACAACATTTGCACAATATCCTTTACTCTTTTTTTATTCTTTTTATTTTGATTTGATTTCTTTATTCTATTTACTAATGGAATTATTATTGATTAAAATTTTAAATTCTTTTTATTGGTGCTATATGATGCTCTTGATATGAGGTTAGTGATGTGAGATTTTGGCAGTGGCTACATTGAAGAATCCATGGGATGCCATGGACTAAATTTTGTGAAATCCCCATAGAATTTAGGGTTTATTATTTTATGTGGTATTTTGTTCATTACTTTTACTGGGTTGTAATTAATTTGCTTTAGTTTCCTACACTGTAGTTTGTAATAGCCCCAATAGAGGGAAATTAATGGAATTTTAATTCTCTATACTAAAAATTGGTTAGTAATCTAGGCTCAATTTGGTAAATTTCAATTAAAATTAATGATGGCAATAGATTAATTTTAGGGTTGCATGAAATTGAATTAGGGTTTCTTAGAAAAATCAAATAAAAGTTGTTGTTTTAATTTATTTTTGGTATGTTTATTGAATTGGGTTTTATTTTTGGTTCTTATGCCTTTTGGGCCCCAAGCCCATGGTAGGATCAACCCATTTTATAAATAGGCTTTAAAATGTTTTTTTTAGGTTTTAATTAATTTAAAATTAATATAGGCCCATTTAGTTTAATTAGACATTAGGCCATTTCTAGTTAATTAAAATTAGTTTAGTTTTAGCTCAGCCTATTAATTTTATTTCTTTTAAAATAAATAGACTTAGGTTCCATTTTTTTTATTTGAGTTAAAATTAAGATAGACTTAGGCTCACATAATAACTTAAATTTCTTCCTTAAATTTTATAGACAATAGGCCTATTTCCTTAGTTGATTAAAACAAGTAGATTTAGGCTCACTAATTCAATTAAAATATAGACCCATTTTAGTCCATTTTACTTTTAAATAAAATATGTAGAATTAGATAACTTTAATTAATAAAATTAATCTAGTTTAAACATAAGCACGCTACCTTTTGCATGCATTTGTACATGTAATTTTATGACTTATTGCCTTTGGGTTAAATGGATGTTTAATTAGGCTTTAAATAAAATTGCATGTAATTAGAGAATAAGATAGTAATTCATAAAATAATCCAAATGAACACAAGACTAAAAGAAGTTAGTATTCTGCTCCTAAAATCTCTGAGTTATGGTGCTAGCTTTCTTTTAATGAATCGAGTACCACCAAAATGATTTGTCCCAATTATTACCCTAGGTGGTGACTCCTCATCTTCATGCCATATCTTTGTGACAATGGTCAGTGTGTTCCCTAGGGCCCTAAGCATAAATAGTGTCGCAGTTGCTAAAATCTTAAGAGCTAAATCCCCCCATCTATAGTGGCGACTCCACTAGGAATAAGAGATACTAATTCTATTTGTGTTCTTTAAAATTATTTTATTAATTATTATTTTACTCTTGCATTCATTCTGCATATCCCTATTAACCGATGGCAACGATTTATGATTCCATGATTCTACTAGCTTTATGGAGTTATAAATTGGCTAACCATCACTTTTAGCCTTAACTCGATTCAAGAGATATTACTGGGCTCATCTTACCAGAGTTTATAACCCAAGTCCTAAAGGGGGATAGTCTTTTCTCAAGTTTGCAAAGGATGTTGGGCCCCTCTAACCTTCGCCTATAACTCAAGTCTTAAAAAGGGCATCTTACTAAAGGAACCTTAACTTTTCACCATATAATGGCTTAGCAACTTCCCCTAGGATTACCGAAATTGATTGTGAATGTTTCCATGAGTTATTTCTATCCATAAAGGCCCAAACTCATACTTAGAAGCCTACTTGGGTTAGTAAAGATTGGGCTAATCTTTTATACCTAAAAATATTGTTTCTATGCTTCACTACTTTGATAGATTTGGCATGCACATTGGTTCTTAATATCCCCTATTGATATTAAGGCCAAGACCAAAAATCCTAGGCAAAGAGACTCACCATTCAACACATATATGGGAGGAATAAGGTTGGAAGGATGAATGTTGTACACTTGATTAATATTTGCTATTTGTTACTTGTTGCATAGCACATGCATACATGCATTTCATACATCACACTAACACTTTGTTTTGTAGCCATCATAGATTCATCTGGATCTTCTCGTGTTTAAGGACAGAAAGGTGGTAGACTAAAAAGAATAGATTTAACTCCTAAAGCCATAGAAAAAGATATCCTTCACAAACTATAGAAGAGTCCAATTAATCCACTTTACTTGGAAGCTGAACCAACTCCAACTGAGCATATAGAAATGGAACAACAACAAGGAGGGTAATGGATCTTAGAAGACATTAAGGGAGCTTTGATGGATGACATAAGGGCTACGATGTAAGATGATATGAGACAGGCATTATCTTGATTGATGAAACCTGCTGCTACTGTCATACCACCACCTGTAATTGAGCAACCACATGTTGCTACAGCTATCCCACTTACTGCAGATGCTCCTCCTATTACCAATAATGTTGGGGAGCAACTTATTGCTAGAAACCCACCTGATGTTAATGTGGAGCTTGAGGATGTTGAGAACTACATGGTAAAGAAGGCAATGAGAGAATCACTTGAACTAGTACAAGACCATGAGTATGCAAACACTAACCCAAAAAATATCTAAGATAAAGGAGCTGATTAGAGGACAAGGCATGAGATATTCATTTGACTTTGATGATATGTTGTTAATGAAGGGTAATAAGCTACATTAGAAGTCCAATATGCCTCAGCTATAAAAATTTGATGGAACTGGAGGTCCTAGGATTCATCTCAATCAGTACACAATAACCATGAGCACTACTAAGGCCCTATTAGTAATTTTCACTAGGTTATTTGTATTGCCTTTAGAGGGAATGGATGTAAATTGGTATCATGGGTTGGAAAAGTTTATCAGGGCTTACTAGAAAGAATTATGTACTACCTTTTTGAAACAGTATGACTATAATACTATATTGCAAGTGTCCATCAGAGATACAAAACTAACAAAACAAAAATTGAATGAATCCTTCTCTGATTTTCTTAATAGGTTTATGAACAAAGCAAGACTAATAAAGAATAAGCTAGATGAGAAAGATCAAGTTAGGATAATAGTCCATAATGTATCACCTAATGTAGTCGAGAAATTGTAGATAATGAAACTCAAAACATTGATGGACCTATATGATGATGGTCTACAAGCTGAAGAGATTGAGAATGAAAAGAAGAAAAGCTCTAGAGGCACCAAAACCCAAAATTACTCAACTGGGGCCACACAATAAGGAAGCACTAGCCGAGCTATGGAGGTGCACGTAGTTTAAAGATTCTCCAACTTCAATCAACCACTCTTAAAATTCCTAGACCAATTAATCCATAAAGGCCTATACATCCCTTCACCTTTTCCAAACCACCTAACCCAAATGTCTTAGGCTATGACCCTAATAACTATTATAAATTTCACTAAGTAGGTGGTCATTCAATAGATACCTGTATCCACCTCAAACACAAAATCCAAAACTTGATAGACTCTTAACAAATCACAGACCTTAAAAAATTTAATCCTATCCCAAACACTAGAAACAATCCTTTCATAAACTATCAAAATGTCCCACCACTAGCCACTATGATTATTAACCTGAGAGTTAGTAAGGAGGCAATGCTAGACTCCTTTAAAAACCTAAACCCTATAGACAATAAGGAATCTCCTTATGCCTATGGTAGACTTGAGGATTTGCTAGGATAACCCTCAAGCAAATTTGATTACAAAATGTTACACTCTGAACCATCCTCTATTGATATCCATATGCCTTGAGTATGGGGTGATAAGTTTGATAATGAGCCAGCATAAGAAGAAAAAGAATCAAAAACTCTAAAACAACCATAAATAAGAGTTGAGGATTTGTTGGGGTAGCCCTTGGGAAAATTTAATTATAGATTATTCTATTCAAAACCAGCTTCTAGTGACATACTCATTGAGGATATTATGCCTACAAGATAGGGTGATGAGTTTGAAGAGGAGAGTAAAGGGTCCTTAACTCCTAAGCAAGGGATCAAGGAGCTACTAAGTGAGCATCTAAAAAATTTTAATATGGAGGGAAAAGAAATAAGCATAGGGGAAGTGTGGAAAATGAAAAAAGGGACTAGATTATTAAGGTTATAGACATCTAGTATGACTCTAATAAGGAAAGTCCCACTAGTCTTGATGTATAGAGTGATAACCCTAAAGTGAATCATGTCACTAGGAGTGGGAGGAATTATAAGGTAGCAAAAAACAAAATCAAGAGAGTTGTAAAAAGAGAAGAAGTAGAGCATGCAGAAACAGAAGGAGGAAAAAAGAAGACATGATTTTGGAACAACTAAAGAACGTTAAGGCAAACATCAGCATTTGGAAGCTACAAATGCATTCAAGTAGTCATAAAAGAGCTCTTGTCAAATATTTATCAAACATAAACATTAAAATAGTAGCTACACCTGAGGCTACAGTAGCAAAGGTTACAAAAATGAAACACGAGCTAATAACATTCTTAGATGATAATTTGGCTTTAGAAGGAAGAAATTATAATAAAGCATTATTTATTCCAGCTGAAGTGATGGGGAAGCAAACCAACTTTGCACTGCTATTAATGTGTGTCCGCTGAAGATCCTGCCTAATTTGGGTTTCAAAGCTGATGACTTAATAGGTTCAAACCTGATCATCAGAGCCTATGATGATAGCACTAGGAATATGGAGGGGACATTCCAGGCTTTAGTTAAAATAGGACCTGTGGAATCCATCATTGAGTTCATTATGCTAGATATCCCAATCACCTATGCTTTGTTGCTGGGAAGGCCATGGTTCCATGCTCTGGGAGGAGTACCCTTAATTGTGCAATAAAAGATAAAACTCCCTCATGAAGGAGATATAGTAACCATAGAAGTAGGAACTGATGCAGTTGTAGCCGCCATATTAGAGAAACAGAAGCAAGTGTTTATTCCTCCTAGTTTCCAATTTGTTGGGATATTTGATGGAACTAAAATGGACCTAAAGGTTGCGAAGATAATAGAGAGCATGAATTATTAACCTAGACAAGGACTGGGAAAGAATGAGCAAGGAAGCCATATGCTACTAGAGTTTAAGAGCCAGAGTGACACTGAGGGATTAGGGTACATTAAGATAGAACCTGGTAGCAAAAAAGGAAGGAAGAAGGGAGAGGCCAAGATAAATAAGCACTTGGGGAGAATCAGGCTGATCAGTGAGAATTTTATCAAGCCAAGAGAAGGCAAGTACAATATGAGTGCGAGGGAATTTGTTAATGTCACTAGTAAAGGTGTTCTTAGATTCAAAATCTTCAAGGAGTAGATTACAGAGAACCTAGTAGAGAATAACAAAGAGGAAATGATGAAGCAAGTAGCTAAAAAGATGGGTGATAATGTTGTCGAAGAGCTGCTATGTCTGCCACCTAAAGAGGAGCCACACCAGGATTTAGCTACTATTATTAGTAATAATTTTAGTTATGTTTTTATGAAGAAACTAATATAATAATGTTCAGTCTTTATGAGGATAAAAATTATGCTTTTTCCATGGTCAATGATATGAATGCTAGTTTTGTTTACTTGTGTGATATGTATCCTGATAGTTCTGTGAATTATAATTGTAATCATTCATACATGTTTGACATTGATTCAATTCAATCTGTTCATTTAAAATGGGCATGAATGATAATACAAAGAATATTTCTATATCACATGATGTAACTCCTGAAGAGAGGGAAAATTTTGAGATAATATTAACAAAAAGGAAGGTAGTATTTGCTTGGACTTATGAAGATGTGCCATGTTTAAATAGATAAATTATAGAGAATCATATTCCAACTCATCTAGAAATAAAATTGGTTCAATAGAAATTTTGTAGGCTAAGACTATAGTGGACTGAGAAATAAGAGAGAAGATTGCTAAAATTCAAGCTAACTTCTTAAAAGTAATAGATTACCCCCAATGGCTAGCAAACATAGTACCAGTACCTAAGAAAGATGGTAAAGTATATATGCGTGTGGATTTCAGGGATTTAAATAAAGCATGCCCAAAAGATGATTTTCCTTTACCTCTCATTAATGTGATAGTGGATAGTGTAGTGTTGAGTGTAATGTATTATTTTATCGATGGGTTTTTAGGATATAATCAGATAATGTTGGTGGTTAGGGATAAGACCAAAATAGCTTTCATTACATAATGAGGGACATTGTTATAAGGTTATGCCTTTTAGATTGAAAAATGCAGGTGCAATATATTAAAGGGTAGCTATTGCTCTTTTCCATGAAATGATACACAAAGAAGTAGAAGTATATGTAGATGACATAACGATCAAGTTAGAGATAAGAGAGGGAAACTTTAAAGCTTTAGATAAGTTCTTGGCTCGAATTGAGAGGTACAATCTAAGGCTCAACCTAAAGACATTCATTTTTAGGGTTACTTCAGGAAAATTGCTAGGGCATATAGTCAGTAATAAAGGAATTAAAGTATATCCAAATAAAGTGAAAGCCCTTCAGGAAATGCTAGAACCAACGATAGAGAAAAAAGTGAGAGGGTTTATTGGTAGGTTACAATATATTAGTAGGTTCATTATAAAGGTTACTAATATTTGTCACCTAATCATCAAGCTATTGAGAAAAGATCAACCTGTAGACTAGAACGATGATTTTTAGAAGGCCTTTGGTAATATAAAAGAATATCTCACCAATCCACATGTACTAAGACCACTAAGACAAGGTAAACCATTGATCCTATATTTAGCTCTAGAGGAAAATGCAATGAGGGCAATGTTAGCTTAAAAAGGAATGGATGGGATAAAGCACATAGTGTATTAACTCAATAAAAATTTCTTGCCATATGAAGAAAAGTATTATTTAGTGGAAAAGATATGTTTGGTAATGATCTAAGCAACAAGAAAATTAAGGCATTACTTTCAGTCTTATATGTTCAGGCTATTTCAAAGATAGATCCATTAAGATACTTACTACAGACACCTGCTTTGATTGGAAGGATGTCTTGATGGCTCATACTCCTAATTGAATTTGACATAGAGTACATTACCATTAAGGTTATCAAATGAAGGGCAGTAATGAAATTCGTAGCACAAAATGCAGTAGAGGGTGATGAACTATAGAACCTAGATTTTCCATATGAGAATCTAGCAATTGTAAAGCATTAGGGAAGGAAGCCTTATTTTGATGGGGCTATAAATAATAAAGGAGCTAGATTAGGAGTGATCCTTATTACGCCAGAAGGAGAAACCATACCAATGACTAAGAAACTTTATTTCAAAGTAACCAATAATATGGCAGACTGTGAGATTTTAGCATTGGCTACATTGAAGAGTCCATGGGATGCCATGGACTAAATTTTATGAAATCCCTGTAGAATTTAGGGTCTATTCTTTTTCGCAGTATTTTGTTCATTGCTTTTACTGGGTTGTAATTAATTTACTTTAGTTTCCTCCATAGTATTTTGTAATAGCCCCAATAGAGGGAAATTAGTAGAATTTTAATTCTCTATCTAAAAATTGATTAGTAATCTAGGCTCAATTTGGTAAATTTCAATTAAAATCAATAATGGTAGTAGATTAATTTTAGGGTTGCATTAATTTGAATTAGGGTTTCTTAAAAAAATCATACAAAAATCATTATTTTGATTTATTTTTGCTTTGTTTTTTGAATTGGGTTTTGTTTTTGGTTCTTATGCCTTATGGACCCTAAGCCCTAATAGGATCAACCTATTTTATAAATAGGCTAAAAAATGTTTGTTTGTTAGGATTGAATTAATTAAAATTAATTTAGGCTCATTTAGGTTAATTAGACCTTAGGGCCATTTCTAGTTAATTAAAATTAATTTAGATTTAGCTCAGCCCATTAATTTCATTTCTTTTAAATAAACAGACTTAGGCTTCATTTTTTATTTGAATTAAAATTAAGTTAGACTTAGGCTCACTTAATAATTTAAATTTATTTTTTAAAACTTGTAGACAATAGGCCCATTTCCTTAGTTAATTAAAACAAGTAGATTTAGGCTCACTAATTCAATTAAAATATAGGCTCATCTTTAGTCCATTTTACTTGTAAACAAAATATATAGAATTAGCTAACTTTAATTAATAAAATTAATCTAGTTTAGACATAGTGATGCTACCTTTATGCATTTATGTTCAACATGACATATGCAAGTTTAAATGTATGTTTTAATTGTTATGGAATGGAAACATTACAGGAAATGTCCATGATTTTGCTTCTATAAATTCTGAATAATTGCATTCTATAGCGATGCATGGTTGTGCACTCTAGAATGCACAATCATGCACTAAACATTATATCCAAATATTTAATGTAGGTAAGGCCGTGAACCCATAGGTGCACAAGCCCATGTTCATATTATTAAACCTAAGTGCACAATAGTGCACTATAGAATTCATAGCCAAGCACCTTTGTGAGTTTACACAACATTAGTTTTTCCTCTGCTAACTTGATAGCGTTGAGGATAATGTTGAAATTAAGTGTGGGGGAGGAATTCATCAATTTTTAGGAAATTTTAAATTTTGACTAAATTTTATTTAAAAATTTTTCAATTTTCTTTTAGGATTTGAATTCAATTACCTCTTTAATTTTTAAAATTTCCTTCTTAATTTTTCTTTTTCCATTAGGTTTTTATTCTGGAATTTAGTAAGTTAATATTCAAGAATTCAATTTTTATTTTCTTTCCTTTTTTATTAACCTTTGAATTTTTCTTTTCCTTCCAAAATGAAGAGAAATATTCTAGGGTTCTTTTATTTTTCTTATTATGTAAGGGGAGTTCTTTATATAAGATCAAGCATGATATTCTAATTGTGCATCTTTGCTTTTGAGAAACCCTATTTCAATAATTGATCACTTCTTTTATGCTAATAATATTCAACTCTTATGTTGAAGATGTCTCAAGAAAAGATTGAATAAACAAGGTAAGGGAAAGGTAGTTATGCAAAAGACTAATGAGATGAGTAAACTCACTAATGAATATAATGCTTCTTTCTTTATTTGTTCACATGAGAAGGGTAAGAAATTTCATTCTCTTTTTAAACAAAAATTCACTTTGCCTAAAATTTTTTATGATGTTGTATTGTATAACATAGGAGTTGATGAAGATATGGTGATTTTTAGTGATCAATTAGGGTGGCAAAGTTCTTTAAAATGAAACATGACACTTTTCTTGAACTCACACTTACAATCTACACCACTTTTAAATTTATGAATAATGATAAATACATATTCTCATGTAAGCTTTTTGGAAGAGATTTTCATGTGGATTGTGAACTTATGTCCTATGATTTCTTATTTCCTAGTGGAGGACTTAAACAACCTCCAAAAGAGTTTTAATGTGCTTGCATTTTAGAGAATAATTACTCAAGAAAGTAGTTTCAATGATAGAGAGATTATGGTTAGTGGTTTAATTAGGGAATCATGCTTACTTACTAATACACAAATTTGTGGCACATAATATTTATTGGAAAACAAGATAGTGCTAGGGTCTCAAAAGATGAATTTTTTTTATGTTCTGGTGCATGCATGCTAACACCAAGGTTTTTAATGCTCACATGATTGTCCAAACTATTTGGCAAGCTGTGTAGGCAAAGAAGGTGCCTCTCTTTATAGGGCATATAATTATAGCTTTAGGAAAATACTTTTTAGCATTTAATGTGTCATTCTCTATTTAAAAAAATGGGAGTCTTTAAATCCAAGATTTTAGTTGAAAGGGCACATATCTTAGCAAACATTATTACTGAGTGGATGACATTAAAAGGTGTAGAGAGCAAGAAATGATATTTGATGCTCTAATACACATTGAAACAAATTAATAAATCTTCTTCAAAGGAGGATGAAGAGAGTGAGAGAAGTAGCAATGAGTCATGGTTAAAGAGGAAAGCTTTGGAAAATGAAGCAACTACAAAACAAATGCTAATACTTTTTTTCGATATACTAGATTTAAAGCTATATGCTAGGTTAGAGATGGTTTAAATCATGATAGAGAATTTGCACCAATCATAAGAAAGTCATTTTGAAAGGCTAAAGAAGCTTTTAAAGACCAATAATTCCTCACCCCTACCCTTTTAATGGAAAAGGGGAGATTGTTCCTTTGCTTTTACTTTTATTTTAAGTTTTTATTTTATTTATTTTTAGTGTCTCTTTTGGCATAAAAGGGAAGGGATAATGCATTTCATTTTGTTATTTTCTTTCTTGCATATAGTTTTAGGAAACATATCATGCATAATACTTAAGAGTTTGAAACATATTCTAGAATAGAGTTTAATTCATCAAATCTAGTTTTCATGAAAAGATGTGGTAATCTTCATTTAATCTGAGTTTAGACATTTAATATTAGGGTAAGAACTTGTGGTTATGGACTTTTTAACCCTTAATGAACTTAATGCTTACTTCATGATTGAGTGATTGAACTTAGAGTCTTAATCTTTAGGAAAGGCGGTTGTAAGTAGAAATTTAAAATTTAACTCCTAAAGTTAGTCAATTCTTGTGTATTTGGTTGGTAATAAGAAAATAAAATACAGGCTAGATAGAGGGTAAAATGCACTCATTTTATATATGCTCCTACTCTAATGCTCTCAAAGTTATAGTATGAGTATCCAAAGGACCCTTTGTGAGGTATCCACACTAAGTAGTTCAAGAAAGTTGGGGGATACTGCAATTAGGAAAACCTTTATTAAATAAAATAAATAAAGTGCTTAAAAAATTTTCCTTATGCATGAAAAATTTAGGCTAGCCAAGTTTTGAGTTAATTTCTATTCACTTTCATTTTTCTTTAATTTCTATTCTCCATTTTCATGAATTCAATTGGAAAGTTTTCTCTTCACAAAAGAATCTCACATGTCTTTAACCTCAAGTTATTATTTTAATTTTTTAGTTTTCAATCTTCATATTAAGTGAAAATTGCTATATCTAATCAAGTTACACCTAAACAATAAGTGAAGTTCTTTTTAAGAATAGAAGTTTTCATGTTTTGCTTGAGGACAAGAAAAAGTTCAAGTATGGGGGGGTTGATAAATGAAAAAAAAAATAGTTGATTTTGAGCACTCATTAACTAAGTTTTTATGTGTTGAAGTGTCTATTTTACTCTTAAATAGTTATGTTTTTACTTAAATTCCATAAAGCATAGCGTTTTAAAGGTTTTTATAATTTTTTTTATTTTTGTTTACTTTTGTTTAATTTTCTATTTTAATGTTAATTGGTTAGGTGTGCCTAAGTTTGGAGTAGTGCAAGTGGAATTCATGCTAGAATATGTAGAGGAAAACTCAAAATCTTGATGAAATAAAGATGAATCAACATGCACAGCCGTGCACATGGGTGTGCATAGCCAATCCTAAGCCTAAACATTTCACCTTGTTGAAAGATAGTGATACACAATCGTGCATCATATCTAAACAGCCATACAATAGGGAGTGCATAGCCAATGCTGATTCCATGGATTTCTAAAGCAATAGTGATGCACAATCATGCATATGAAAGTGCACAGTCGTGCACTTCAGTAAAAAAATCAAATTTAGAAAGCATTTTTAGGGTTTTTTTAGAACTATTATTAATAGCCTTTGTTTGCCTCCTTTACAAGGGTTGGCTGGTCTAAATTTTAGTTAGTCAAGTTTTTCTTAGGCAATAAAATAATTTTATATTTCATTTAGCTTGAAATTTTTGTTATCTACCTAAGAATTATAAAGAGTAAAAGATTAAAGTCCAATTACAATCATATTTAAGAGAAGAAGATTGAAAATAGTTTTTTCCTTCTAATTATTCTTTGCACTTTATTTATTATTACATTATATTTATGTTTGCTATTTTCAATTATAGTTCTTCTTTCCTTTTACTTGCTATAAGTAGCTAAATTATTAGCTAGGGTTACTAGTCCTAGCTCAAGAATGGACTTAATAGGTTAAATCCCTTATCACCAAACATAAAATCCATTATTATTAGTGAACATAATGTTTTTCTAGGCTTGATTACCCTAGTAATTAAATTAGACAATGGGGTGAGTTTGAGAGAAGATCCCCATTGAGACAAAATAATAAGTTGTTAACTAGTCAAATTGGTTATGAGACTATTTGATTATTAATATTCTGTTAATGGCTTTCTTAATTATCAAGAATAATAAATTGCTTAAAAGTGAGAGTTGATCATTTGGGTAGTTATTATAATTGATAGAATTTTATGAGTGCTCAAGAGAGACTTTCATATGTATAAATACACCTAGGAAATGGATTAAATCCATAAATGGTAAGGAGATTAGCATGATCTTTTAGATAAAATTGAGCCAAGAATAAAAACCCTAACATTCATTTTATTAATACATTTTCTATTAGATAATTTTTGTTGCCTAGCTTTGTTCAAATCTCTAGTAAATTATTTTTAGCTTAATTTTTAATGATAACTACAATCAATTATCTAGAAAAATAAACACAAAAAGTAGTCCAATGAGTAAAAGCACTCCCTATGGGATGGATATTTTTTTACTACTTGAATGACTATGTGAGCTTACAAATTCAAACCACCATGTTTTTGGTGCCATTGCTTGGGAGTGATAAGTTGATATTATAATAAAATTTATGTTTTCTAATTTAGACCTTTTATTTTATTTTATTTATTTGAATTATTTTTCTCTTTTGCAAGTTTTTCTATTATCTTTTTAAGACCTTGCTAGTGCATGTGTTGAATGCATAATAGTGCTAGACGAGATTAATTTTTTATATCTTTAGATACTTAAATTGATAGAACTTTTAGTAGGAGATTAAGGAGACAAAGGAACATGATGAATGGAGTTAAGAATAACATACAAATAAGGATAATAATCAACAATACTCACCACCTGCAGCACCGCCTGAAAATTAAAATAGACTGAATTTGTAAAGAACCATGAGGGACTTTGTCAGTCCTCACATGCAATTAGATTAGAATCTTATATTAAGATTGATAGTTATAGCCAATAATTTTAAGATTAAGCCAGTAATGATTCAGATGATTCAAAATTCTTGGTTTAATGGTTTGCCTCATGAAGATCCTATTGGTCATATGACAAGATTTATGGAGTATTATTCCACATTTAAAATGAATGGAGTGCAACCATATGCTATTAGATTGATATTATTTCATTTTTTGTTTATTGATAGAGCACAAAGATGGTTTACTAGTTTGCTATCTAATTCCATTAGTATATGGTAGGAGTTGTAGACAACATTTTTCATCCTCCTATTCATCCTCCACCTAAACATTCATAGAGGTCTCAACTTTAAGATCAATTACTTGGGTTGGTTGCTTCTCTAGGAGCAAACATGTCACCTCTCCCATCATCTCTCCCATTATTGATCGAGTCTCAATTGCTAACTCTTCTTTCAACTATTCCTTGAAAGCTTCAGGATTAAAACCCACCATTGCTACTTGTTCAAAATTTCTAACTAAACGATTACTGCAAGATTATATCTAAATGAAAGATGGAGGTGGATCTATATCTACAATTACCATAGGTCAGAAATATGCAAGACATGTGTGCATGAGATGCAAGTTCATTTTTAATATTATTTTAACAATGTGAAAGGAAAATAAGGAATCAAGTAAACAACAACAATCAACGGAGAGATGCATGATCACTTCCACTATTATTCCTCCCACCCATGCATTTAATAATGAGTTTCCTCTCCTAGAATTTTTTTCTAGGTTTTGATTATCAATGAGGGATAACAAAAGCAACATATGCAAGAAAACTCTTAAGATGGCAAAAACAAGTAGCAATACCTTTGGATAAAACCAAAGTCTAACCTAATAGGACATAATGGCCACGGAAAGCCCAATTTGACATAATCCACTTATGATGGGCCTGGGCTTTATACCAAGGACTACTATATGGCATCAAACACATGCATTTAGGAATAAACCTAAATGAAATTATGAAGTCATTATATGAACTGGGTCTTGGGTAATAAGCTTTAGTTCCCACAATGGTATACTTCCATTATGTCTCCACACTCAAGGGTCCATATGACAAGGTTAAGCATGTGCTATGAATGAAAATAGCTAAATGCTCCACCATTAGGTTTGAGTAAAACACAGGCAATGAAGTAAAGACTATTATCAGGTTATTTAGGACCAAGTGCACAATATGTGAAAAGGTGTCGTGAAATGTAAAAGAAATAAGAAAATAATTAAAAATGAAAAAATATAAAATAATGGAATCATTTTCTCTATCATAGTGGAGTCACCACTAGAGGCGATGGGGTTTAGCATACACTTAAGTGTTTGGCATCCATGACACTACGTGGACTCAGGGCCCACAAGGAAATATAATATGGGCTTTTATGCTTATGTTAAAGATGGGAGTCACCACCCAAATAAGACCCGTGACACACTATTATAGTAACTAGATCTCACATAAAGCCCCCAGCAACCATCATCAGAGATTGGGCTCAGAAACTCGATATAGGCTTTTGAATGCCTACCCAACCTTATGGTTGGCCTCCATTTTTTTCATATTTTATTACCTTTAATTATTAAATTATTTCTTTACTAACATGAGAAATGTGATTACCTCCAAATGAATTTCCAATTTTACAATTTAGTCCAAGTTTACACACTAACAAGAGTTCATGCTAGTTAAGTCCAATATCATCCCATCACATATTCATAGCAATTAAAACAAAAATAAACAAAATGTACACATGAAAGAAAAAGGGATGGGAGAATATAATTATAACCATTTTTACACACAATAATATAAAAGAATTGTACACCTAAAGAAATAGGGGAGGAGAAAAGATTACAACCCTTTTAACTTATAAAAACATAAATAAAAATTAAAAAAACAAAAAAAATTAAAGATCTTAAAGACTATTGTAAAGCAGGTGATTTAATCACTATATGGTTTATCCCTATAAGATAAAATAATTAACTCCCAAATTAATAGAAAACCTACACCATAAATCACAAAGTTAACCCTTTAAAATCAAAATGAAAATACATAAAATAATTGAATTATCATGTGAATTACCTTTAGATAATCAAATCATAACAATTTAACAATCACATAAATAATTTAGAGTATTAACATTGATGTAAACTATTAAAATTCTATTCAAATAAAATATCCAAATATGAAAACAAAACATCTAAAAGAAAAGAAAATCTTGCAGAGCAATAAAATAACATGATAGACCAACAAAATTTCCATTATGCAAGAAACTAATAAATAAAAAAAATTCTATTTAATTAAGTTACTAGAGTTGTATAACCACATGATATGTAAGAAACAATTCAATCAAATTAAAATATAATCATAATATCTTAAAATAAGTAATAGGATTAAAATGAAAGAAAATTCAAGTTTAAGAATAAAGATTATTATTTTGGACAAATTGAATCCCCTAACTATAGCCCTCAGAAGTGAAAATGGAATATTTTCCTACTCTAAATGCAAGTTAATGTTTTCCACCTCTAGAAAATGGACCCTTCATCCTTCTTCCACTTCCTCTTTCTTCCTTTTCTTTCTCATATCTGTTTCTTTTTTTCTTATTTTTTTGAAGAATCTAACCAACTTATTTTTTTTCATTCTCTTCCATTTTTTATTCCCTCTTCATAGTACTCTAATATCTCTCATTGTTTTCAATGATTGTTGGGTTTCATGATACAAACGTAGCATAAAATTAAAAATTTATCATGTTCCCAAACCTTGATCTATGTAATTTGACTACTTCATTAAATCTAGGGTTTCAAGAATCTCATAAAAAATGCAGAAGAGGCAAGATTTTTTGGAAGGATGAGAGGAGGTTCACACCGGTGACACCTTACCTTGAGCTTTTTGCTTTGGTTATTCAGATCTAGACGTCTCCAAAAGGATGTGTCCTCTATAGGTATCCATACGAACAACCCTTCATAAAAATGAATTAGAGTGTGTGCTAGCAACTTTATTAATTGTCTCATAAATCAAGAATAAAAGAAAAAAAACTCTGTGTTTATTTTCTAAAAAGAGAGAAAATGAATTTGGAGGTAGGAAAAATAAGTGAGTTAAACCTTAGAGAATATAACATATTTATAGACTCCAAATTAAGGTTTCACCTACCAATGACCTTTTGGTAATTTCCCATTTATTATATTCTAATTTTGTTTTAAAAACAAATCAGAAATAATATCTTATTTATTTATTTAAAATAACATTTATCTTAAACAAATAAATAAAACACATTAATTATTTATTTCCACAGAGTTTATTTTGGGCTTATTAAACCCATATTCGTTTTAGGTTTATTCTAAGTGTGTGACCTTGTAGGTTCACATAACATTGACAGTGGGCCTAAATCTCTATTTAGGCCTACAAGTCATAAGTGGCCTCTAGTAAGACATTATGACTACCCAAGTCATGTGAAGTCAATAATCCGACATAACCTAATTATAGTGAATTTTATCATCCCTTTATCTCATGATATCTTAATTGAACATAAGGCATAGAATGGCATCCTTATATAGTTCAATATTATGACTTGATTTTAAAGTAGACTAAAAATGATAACTCTTGATCAATTCATTTCAGCATGGCCATGCATTTTCCTTCAGTCTATCTTATTAAGGGGCCCATAGATATCTTTCTCATATTAATGAGGGATAACTTCCTTCTAAATCACTCACATTCCTTACATAACTAATTTCATATCCAACAACATCCTATTTAATCATCTGGTTAAAAACAATGTTAGAATGTGTCATAACATAAAATAGCTTTGTAGAAATCCATGATGATTTTAAGGTCAAAGGACCGAAACAAAATTACTATGGTGAGAAATACTTATGACAATAATCTATGCAGTATTCTCATAGTGGGTCAATCCAGTATATGATATCTCATTATGTACCTATGAGTTGACTTAATATCTCATATTCATGATTATTAAAACATAACCATTAGTCAACATCATACTAGCCTTAATACTTTAATATTTATATAATGAATAAATGGCTATGGATAATTATAATAGAACTCTTACTTTAACTTAAGGATTTTACTATCAAATCACATACTTGATGGCCTTAGTAAGAATTAACCATTCATATAATTATCATAAAATCAAATGATAATGAAATACCTCTTAATTAATAAAATAAGAAAGTTAATACATAATCACAAATGATTGACCTAGTGCATATCACTAACAATGATGTCCCCATTAAACTAAAAAATGTGTTAATGTGTAGAAGACACAAAGTTAGTGAATTAGTCTATCATAAATTCTTTATAAAAAAATAGAATCATGCTACTAAGGTGATGCCTTAGTAGAATGGTGATCATCTTAGCCTTATAGGGTGTTTCCTTACTGATAAGGCAACACCTTAGTACGACTGAGCTAAGGGCCTTTTGATGGGCTTTGTGGGTCTCTAGATTTATTCTTAGCCATCCTCTAATAGAATAAAAAAACTTTAATTCATATGAAAAAATTTCTTAGGCTTTAGTCCATTTTCAAAAGGATTTCTTAGTTTGGATCTTGCATTTAGTATTTATCAGTTGCATCATCGGGCTTTTGTTGTGGGCTGATCAAACTAGGTGTCCATAACACGATATGAGATATGGCATGGTAGAGCACTAACTCTTAAATATAATAAGATTTTTTTATGTCTAGCTTTTATCAAAAGGCTAAAATCAGATAAATTGGATGTAAAATTTATTAAAGGAAGGTTTATTGGATATCTTAAAGTTAGTTTAGGGTACTACTTTTATCTTCCTACTGAATAAGTTTATAAGTTGAGATATTATTTTCTTTAAGAAAGAGTTTCTTAAAGAAGGTGGCAAAGGAAGGAAGATAACGTTGGATAATGAGTCATCTAAAGAAACCTAACAAGTTAATCAAATGGATATTAATCAACCTGAAAAGCCTATTCCAATTGAGAATGCCATCACACTGACTCCTAAAAGGTCTAATAGGGAATCTCATCCTTTAAAGAGATAGAATTTTCTTCATAATGCACAAAGTTGCATAATCATGAAGAGAACATTCATATTATGATCTTACTATTTATAGAGAAGCTTTATGAGATAAAGATTGCCTATATTGTTAGTGTGACTAGTAGGTTTCAATCTAATTCAAATTTAGAACACTAGATAGTTGTTAAGGCAATCTTTAAGTACTTGAGAAGGACTAAATATTTGGTATTAACTTATGAAGGAGGTAATATACAGATAGATGGTTTCATAGATTATAATGTTCAATCAAATGTGGATGATAGAAAGTCCATCCTAGATTTGTTTTCATTTGTAATGGAAAAGCTAAGAGCTGGAAGAGTTCCAAGAAAAATGTCATTACTGATTCCAATATATAGGTTGAGTATATAGTTGCATCAAATGCTGCTGAAGAAGCTATTTGCATTAAGAAGTTCATTATCAAACTAGGAGTTGTTCCTTCTACTAAGTCCCTAATTCCTTTCTATTGTAACAACAATGGAGCCATTGCTTTGACAAAGGAGTTGAGGTCTCACCAAAAGCCCAAACACATAGAAAGGTGATTTCATATTATCATATAACTTATTGGAAAAGGCAATGTGTTCATGTATAAGGTAGCTTCAACCGATAATGTAGCTGATCCATTAATTAAAGCTCTTACCCAGCTACAATTAGGCAATCATCTTGATAAGATAGGTCTTATACACTGTAGTGATTGGCTCTAATGCAAGTGAGAGATTGTTAGTATATATGGTATGCCCTAAAGGCCAACTACATATTTTGACATTAAATGGCAATAAAATAATATTATATTATCTAAAGTGTTTCTTTAATTGAATATTTATCCATTAGCATCATGTTAAATATTTTATTATCAAGAGTTGATAATATAAGCTACAAATTTATTTGGTACATATGCTATAAAATGTTCATAGTTGATAAATTAATAATTGGGTAATATTAATTAGACTACTAGCTCTATCTATTTTCCTTGATTAATATGTGATACTAATAGTGGAAGGTAGTGAGTCTCATGTTCCTTGATATGAGATATCATAATGGATAGTGGATACTCATATGATGAGTAGATCCAATAGCGAGTTAGATTTGTGATCACGAGTATATTTACTTATAGTCAATGATCTCAATCTAGGTCATAATAATGTATATAGTCTTTTCACATGAGGTGACACAGTCATCCACATTTAAGTGGTTAGAGTTTGTTACCACTTATATACTTGTGTTAATCACACATGGGTACACTATAAGAAATTTGTACTTCTATGACACTAGAAATTGACATATTAGAACAAGAAGTTTGTCACCAAACACAATACATGACAATTTTATGTCATCACAATGATCGTCATAGCAAGTGTGTGATATTTTGTTTAAGTGATGATTTTTATTTTCATAATGTATAAATGATGTTATGATGACAATTAACACATTCGTCATTTTAGGTATTAGTTTTTGTGACGAAATTCACTTTTTTTAATGATGAAATGTCGGCCACAAATTGAATAAATTCATCACATAAAGTCATTAATTAAAATGACAAAATGAAAGACTTGTCACGTATAAAAAATAAATAATGACAAAATCCCTTACTTTCCCGAAAAAGCTTCAACTTTAATGGCGACATTAAAATTGTCACCGTTACTGTTGATATTTTGTAATAAAATATTAATACTAACGCGATGATATGCACTTTTCATCACCTAAATGTTCAACATTTGTTGATGAAATCGATATGTCACAATTGTACGTTATTTTTATGACAAAAAATTTGTTACATACTAAACCAAAATTTTTTCATGTTTGGTGACGAAATTCACATGCAATATTGACATCGTAATGAGTAATTAGCGACGGCATTCATAAAATGTCTCTAAAATATTATATTTTTAATCATCACAAATAATTATATTATTTTATTTTATACTTTTAATTTATTTACTTTTTGGTGATATATGTTAAAATAATTTCAAAAAATTAAATACAATTATTTTTTTCATTAATAGAATAAATTTACATGATTTCAAGTTCAATAAATATTTAAAAAAAAAAATTATGCTACAATGGTTTCCACGATTTCTTGAACTATCCATACTTGTAGTCTTAAAAAATAATTACTATTTCCTATACAATAATTTTTTCATAAATTTTCTCTTCCTTTGTTGAGATTAACCATCCTCTCACGGTGAAAAATGTTTACAGCAAGTTGAAGCTTTCATCTGCAAAAATAAATAAATAAATAAACAAAAAGTACAGAATAATAAATCATATATTATAAATAAATAAAAAAATAAAAAATATACATTAATAATATAAAATATATAAAATAAAATAAACAAAAGGTATAGAATAATAATAAAATAAACAAAACTTTCATCGATTCATCGTATGATTTTGGCAAGCTAACATAAGCTTGCCAAAATATAAAGTCAATTTCTCTTCTTCTTTTTTTTTTTTTTCATTTCTTTCCCACCTCATCTTAAAATTCTATCTTCAATACTTTTAATTATTTTATGGTATTATTGTCATTCAATTAAAATCAAGAAGTGGAGAACTTAAATCAATTCTAGAAAAAAGAAAAAAGAACAAAAAAGCTAAGGAAAAATCATTCCCTGCAAATTTATTCCCAAACATCATTTAGGCATTTTATCGAACAATTTGACTACAATGTTAAAATATATTTTAAAAGAACAAGACTTTGCCCACTGTGCAACACAACACCATACCTAGCAACAATTTATCAACAACAAGACATATAATGAAGCTTAATATGTGCTATCTCATATGATTTATAAATTGAGACAATAAAAAAAAATTGAAGTAATGGTTGTTTCATGTTATAAAAGAAAAGGTAACGTTGTAGAATTATACATGTACCGACAATGTTAATGTTAACTAACTTGAATAAAGATCAAAACTAAAAAATTCAACTTAAAATATTATGAGAATATCACCCCCATTTTGCTTGTTAATTGAACGACTTTGAATGAAACCTCCTTATAGACCTATATACACAAAAATTGTAAAAGAAAACAACATTAAATAAATAAATAAAACCTCCTAGTTCTACTTTCATTGAACTATAGAGTTCGCCCCTTTTAAAATCTAAATAATGTTAAAGAATAGAGTTTTAAAGCCCTAAAATAAAATAAAGAAAAAAAATAACACAATATCTCAAATGAAAGAGAAGGTTGAAGGAATCGATTACGCACACCAGAATATGAGTCGAAGTGTAGTGTGAGCATGAAACCAGTTAGGATAAATTTCAAAAATTTTCCTATTGTGTAACCCTTGCATGAAGGTAAGCATTCTAAAACCTCCAAGATCACAACACACTGAATTTACACAACTAATTAATTGCATACTTAATAGAAAAAAATAAATCAAGGAATCACCAAAACAACCAAACATAAAGCATGGCACGAGACATACATCTAGAGTTTAGTAACACTTACAAACTCCAAATATCGGTATAATGCTCGATAAGCTTTAGCAAATGGTTGATGCAAATCTAAAATCTCTGAGCTCCCCAAGTGTGAAGCCTCTAGCTTGAAACACAAAAGTGACACCATAATGACTCCAAGCTTTTGAAGAATCTCTACCCACAAGCTCCTCCTTCTTGGTGACCCAGAGGCGTGCTAGAGCTCCTCTCCTTGCATAGATGATGTAGGATTTCTTGCCTCCTTTGGATGTAGCCTTCATTTGCCCAACTCTTGTACAAAGGATGTGACAATGGACTTATAAAGAAACATAAATTTTGCATTTCTCACTCACACACTCACAACACTTAGAAGAAAGATGAAGAAGAAGATTCAACTTTTATTTTTTTTCTCTTAGTGTTTTTCCCTAATGTAAGTGGTAAGCCAAGTGTTAAATGTATAGAATATGCACTAACTTGGTATGTATATATAAGAGACTAATTTGCATGTGTAGAGATTCTCCACTAACTCAAGATTGAGTGTAGGATAAGCAATCTCATGCATGTGCTTACTTTTTCACTTTGAGTGTAAAATAAGTTAACTCATGCATGTAGAGATTGACTAATAACTTAAGGTGCATGCTTAGGACACATCTCCATGTTGTCAACTATGCAATCACATTACTTGTAAAGCTATGCTTAGGTGACCACCATGTAAGTGTGATCGTCATAAAGTCATGCTTATGTGGCACCTCCTTTAGTAAGTCAGCTTTAGGCTCAATTAACTCTAAAATGAGCCCATCTCTACAACATCCATTAATTAGTATTATGGGCTTTATTTAACATTTAAGGAAGGCCCATTTTAATAATACACCTAATTGTCTAAGCTCATTCATCATCCATTAAACTATATATACAAGGCCCATCTTATGGTTTATATCCAAAGTAGTATTATTAGCACATATTAATTTCGTCTATAAACTTAATATCATATACTAAATTAAGTCCAAACTAATATTTAATAGCCCTAACCTTTGAATTAGATTTCGGGATATGTTGGATCCCTGTATAAGCAAATACCCAATTCAATTAATTTAATTAATTAATTAAACACTTTAATTAATAATCAAATTAATAAATGTCATTATTGGTGCTACTCTTATGTGTGTGACTTACTATGTTCAAGTCCAAATGACAATGGAAATAAATAATATTAACTCTTAATATTATTGGAAACTCTTTATAAGTGAAATATGAAAATCCAAGTTAGTCACATTTAGTTTCCATAAGTTGTGAGTGACCCCCAACATGGATGTCATGACTACCTAATTGGAAATGAATGATATCCATAGATTCATAAGAACCATACAACATAATTATCATGCACTCAATGTCCTTTCATTTGAAGATCCCACCATCTGATAGAGTCATGGTTAGTCAAACTCAAATTGCCTCAATCATATGACATCATCTTCAATTCAATTCTTAATTAAACATGACTTCTAATAAAAACACTTTCTAGCACCAAAGCACTTTTCAGGTAAGTTAAGTTTGACCTGGCCAGATACTTATTCATTGAGAAAAACTTAGATAATATAGGATCTTATCATAATTCACTCCACGTAATGAATTCCATCCTGACTGATCATTCATCACTACATAGAACTGACTAAAGCCACCACATGCTATATACCCATACGTGGATAACATAAGTATGTAAGCAGTAACAAACTGTAGCAACCATATGTGGATGATCGTGTCGCCTCAAGTTAAAGGACCAAATGCACCATTATGTCCAAGACAGTGATTGTTGACTAAAGTGAATTTCCATGCAATCACTTACCTTACATCACTGTTCAATCCACCCATCATATGAGTATCCACATGTCTATTCTGATATCTCATATTAAGTAGCATGAGACTTACTACCTCTCACTATTTATATCACATACCAATTAAGGAAAATAAATAGAGGTGATAGCCTATGGATTAATAAGACCCATTTATTAATCCAATGACTATGAATATTTTATGGCATATATACTAAATGAATTTGTCACTCATATTATGAACACTTAATAATAAACTCATTTAACATTATGCTAAGGGTCAACACTCAAATAAACAAACACTTTATCTAAATGAATATTATATTACCATAGGGATAAAAGTATAATGTCTTTATATTACAAGAAATGGCACTAGGGCACATCTATACTAATAATCTCCCATTTGCACTAGTGCCATTCACTATAATATCTAAGACCCATCGTCTTAAGATATGGTCTAACTATAGCTAAGTGAGTGCCTTAGTAAATGGATCAACCACATTATCAGCTAAAGCTACCTTTTTCACTGGCGCATCACCCTTTCTAGTAAGTTCTCTGATAGTATGATAGTGCCTTTTGATGTGTTTGGATTTATAGTGAGACCTCAGTTCCTTTGCCAAAGCGATGGCTCCATTATTTCCACAAAAGAGAGGAACCATCGACTCAATGGAAGGAATAACTCCTAGTTTGGCGATGAACTTCTGAATCTAAATAACTTCTTTAACAACATCGGATGCGGCTATATACTCAGCCTTTATAGTGGAATTAGCAGTGATACTTTGCTTAGAACTCTTCTAACTCACTACACCTCCATTATAGGTGAAGAAAAACCTGGAGATAGACTTTCTATCATCCATATATGATTGAAAATCATAGTTATGAAACCTATAAGCTGTAAGTCACCTCCTTTATAAGTCAAGACTAAATCCTTAGTCTTTCTCAAGTACTTATGCATAGCCTTAACTACTGCCCAATGCTCTAAGCTTAGGTTGGATTGAAACCTGCCAGTCACACTAACGACATAGGCAAAGTTTGGCTTAATACACAATATAGCATACATTAGGCTTCCTATAGTCGAAGCATAAGGAAACTTATTTTTTCCATGTCCTCGAGTGTCTTAGGCGAAATCTCCTTGGATAGGTGGATACCATGAATTAAAGGCAACAATCCCTTCTTAGAATCAAGCATGTTAAACCTCTTAAGCACCTTTTCCAAGTAAAGACTTTTCGATAAACCTATTACTCTTTTTTATCTATCTCTGTAAACTCAAATCCTAAGAACATAGGTAGCCTCCCCTAAGTCTTTGATTGAGAAGGTTTAGATAGCCATTCTTTCATAGAGATCATCATATCAACATCATTACCAATGAGAAGAATATCATCCATATATAAGACTAGGAAAGTGAGTTAATTCCCACTAACTTTATTATATATATATGGCTCCTCCTCGTTCTTAATGAAACCATAAGAATAGATAGCCTCATCAAAATAACGATTCCAACTCCTTAAAACTTGCTTTAGACCATATATCTATCTATCAATTTTGCACACTTTTGAGCTTTCTTCAAATTCAAAACCTTTGGGTTGCTCTATAAAAATGTCTTCCTTAACATGGCCATTAAGGATGGTGTTTGACATCCATTTGCCAAACCTCATAATCATAGTGTGATACTATTATAAGAAGAATTAGAATGGATTTAAGAATGGCTACTAGTGAGGAGGTCTCCTTATAGTCAACCCTTTACTTTGGTGAAACCATTTCACTATAAGCCTAGCTTTATAGGTCTCCACCTTCCAATCTGCACCAATCTTTCTGTTGAAGATCCATTTACACCCAATAGGTATAAGACCCTTAGGAGGATAAACAAGTGTCTAGACTTGGTTTGCATACATGGAATCCATTTCAGTTCTCATCGCCTTAAGCCATCTTAAAGAATCTTTATCATATAAAGCCTTTTCATATATAATAGGATTATCATCATGAATACTCTCTTCATGCACATGCAAATCTTGCACATCATGAAGAAAATTGTATCTCTCTAAAGGATGAGATACCGTACTAGACCTTTTAAGAGTTAGTGTGATGAAATTCTCAATTAGAATAGGCTTTTTAGGTTCATCAAAGTCCATTTGATCAATTTGTTAGGCTTCCTTAGATGACTCCTCATTTAACATTATCTTCCTTCATTTGCCACCTTCCTTAAAAAATTATTTCTCAAGGAATATAGCATCTCTACTTACAACACCAACTTTTTTAGCAAAAGATAAAATCAATACCCTAGGCTATCCTTAGGATATCTAACAAACCTTCCTTTAATCGATTTTGCATCCAATTTATTTGATTCTAGCTTTTTAATAAAAGCTAGGCACCCCCAAATCTTATCATGTTTAAGACTTAGTGCCCTACCATTCTATATCTCATATGGTGTGGTATAAATGGACTTAAATGGAACTCGATTAAGGATGCAGGAGGCCGTTTGGAGTGCAAAACCCTAAAGTGATATGGTGAGAATAGTGTAGCTCATCACATAACGTACCATATCCAATAAAGTATGATTTCGCCTCTTGAACACACCATTTAACTAAGGTGTTCCAGGTGGTATAATTTGTGATGCAATGCCATGTTCTTGAAGGAACTTAATAAACTAAGTACTCAAGTATTCACATTCTAAATTTGATCTTAGAGTCTAAATACTTTTCCCAGTTTGGTTTTCCACTTGGGCTTTAACTCTTTAAACCTTTTAAAGAATTCACTTTTGTTCTTCATTAGAAAAAAATGCCTATACCTTGATAGATCATGCATAAAGGTTATAAAGTTGTAGAAATCACCTCTAAATATTTCACTAAATGGTCCACATACATCACTATGTATGATCTCCAACACATCTTTGGCTCTTACCATTTGTCCAATAAATGGTGATCTAGTCATCATGCCTTGAAGATAAACCTCACAAGTTGGATCAAATGCAAATTCAAGATTACTCAAGATACCCATCCTTTCTAACTTTATGATCCTATCCTCTAAAGTGTAATGTAATCTCAACTGACATATATGTTTGGAGTTAGAGGCATTTTCAATTAACATTGCATTCACATCACTTACATTAGTTTGAGGGTCATTGTTACTAGAAATATTATCAACATAATATAAATCATGTATTAAATAATCCATGCCAACCAATTCATTTCCAAAATAAATCTTACATACATCTCTACAAAAGTGGAATTCATAACCCTTTCTAGTTAAACTAGAAATAGAGATAATGTTTTTATAGGCATTAAGCACACATAATACATCATCCAATAATAAAATATGATTATATCAATGAATTGAAGTTGAACCTATAGCCTTGTCCATAACTCTTGCTCCATTTCCTAGCCTTAGGGTCACTTCATTGGATCTCAACCTCCTCTCATTTTCTAGATCCTGCAAGGATAAATAAGTGTTAGAACTTCCATCGGTATCCAATAGCCATGCATTAGATAAGCTCTTGGAACATGTAGAAGCTAATAAATTATAGAAAGTCTCACCTTCTCCTTATTTTCCCTTTCCTTTTGTATTAAGAGATTAAAGTAACTTAGGAAAATTCCTCTTCCAATGTCCTTTACCTTGGCAATGGAAACATTTTCCCTTACCTTGCTCTTCCCTCATAATGGCTTTACCCTTATTCTTGGCTATGCCACCTATGGGCTTGACAACACTTGTCTTGCCTTTTTTTCTTATTGCCTTTCTTTATAGTCCTACTAGAAGTGGCAATAAGTGTAATGTCTTTCCTTTTGCTTCCATGGAAAGCCTTTTGGGCCATTACAAGCATGTTTAAAAGCTTCGCAAAAGTACACTCTATCTTGTTTATATGGAAGTGAGCAATGGTTTGCCCAAAATATTCGAGAAGGGATTGAAGGATTACGTACACTTGGAGGTAGATGTCCATTGTGAAGTTAAGACTCTCTAGCTCCATTGATCTAATCATGGAATTCACATGGGCTCCCACTTCATCTGCTTCCCTTGTCTTAGCATGAAAAAGCCACTTAGATATATCATATCTAGTGGTCCTACTTTGCTAACCAAATAACTCCTATATGTGAATTAGAATTTCCTTTGTACTTGTGTACTTCTCATGTTGCTGATGGATTTTAGTGCTCATAGATGCCCATATAATGCAATGTCCTTGCATATTATCATCCTTTTATTTATCAAGATGATTTGCTCTTCTTGGGAGGCATTTTTGGGAAGTGGTCCGGGTGGGCTTTGTTCTAATACATAAAGTAAATTTTTGGAAGCTAAAACAACTTTTAGATTTATTAGCCAATTAATAAAATTAGGGCTTTTGTGTCTATGTTGGTCGAGTATGATCATTAGTGCATTTGATGATCTCATATTGTCAAGTTTCCATGAAAGGTAACAAGATTAATTAGTTTCATGAAATTGTTATTTTACCATTTGATTTGGTCTTTAATAACAATAGTCTCCCATTAACTTAGTGAATCCTACACTTCTAAAGTAGGAAATGGAAATCCCTTGCTAGATGGTGGGTGATGGAATTCATAATGGGCTACTAATATTCCTCAAGTACACATTGCCATTCTTGGAATAATAGTTCTCATTAAGTGGAGAACTCATTTCCATCACATCTCATATGAGGTTCCATCAATCCAACTCCTAATATTACAGGCCTCAAGTACACATTTCCATTCTTGGCCTTTGGCATTAGTTAGATCTATACCATTAGATTAGTGGCATGTATGGATTTAAACATTACAAACCTCAGGTACTCCTATTTTCCATTCTTAGCCGATAGTGTATCCATACACCGACAACGTCTCTTGCTTAACAATGACATTACATGAATCTCTTAGGCTATATGTACACCCCTATGTATCCATAACCAATGTAGAGAAGCCCAAAACCATGCAAGTTATTGCTCCAATGAAGAGCTTAGACCTAAATTTAGTTTGGAGGGTTTTTGGGTCTTTACTATTAATGTTTGAATTTGCACATTAACCACTTTCAATTGTATATATCTCATACATACATGACATGTCATCTATTCATGTAAACATATCACATAAGCATATGGTAGGTTACAATATATACATATCACATAAGCATATGGCAGGTTACAATATATACATATCACATAAGCATATGGCAGGTTACAATATATACATATCATATAAATACATGGAATATGCAAAATTGATGCACAAATAAAGACTTATCATGAGCCTTTCTTAAAGCCTATTCTAACTCTTAGAATATGTTAAAAATGGGCCTAGCCCAATAAAAGCCTTCAAGCCATGAACTCCCTATTGAGTTTCATGATACAAACGCAGCGGAAAAATTAAAATTTTATCATGTTCCCAAACCTGGATCCATGTAATTCGACTACTTGATTAAATCTAGAGTTTCAAGATGCAGAAGATGCAAAATTTTTTGGAAGGATGAGAGGAGGCTCACACTAGTGATACCTTACCTCGAGCTTTTTCTTTGGTTGTTCGGATATAGACATTTCTAAAAGGATGCATCCTCTATAAGTATCCACATGAACAACCCTTCACAAAACGAATTCGAGTGTGTGCTAGCAACTTTCTTGATTGTCTCACAAATCAAAAACAAAAGAAAAACTTTGTGTTTATTTTCTTAGAAGAGAGAAAACCATTTTGGAGGTAGGATAGACTCCAAATTAGGGTTTCACATACCAATGACCTTTTGGTAACTTCCATTTATTATATTCTAATTTTGTTTAAAAAAATCAGAAATAATATCTTATTTATTTATTTAAAATAACATTTATCTTAAATAAATAAACAAATAAATAAATAAATAAAACAATTAAATTATTTATTTCCATAAAGTTTATTTTAGGTTTATTAAACCCAAATTCGTTTTGGGCTTGTTTTAAGTGTGTGACCATATAGGTTCACATAACATTGGTAGTGGGCCTAAATCTCTATTTAGGCCTACAAGTCATAAGTGGCCTCTAGCAAGACAATATAACTACTCAAGTCATGTGAAGTCAATAATTCGACAAAACTGAATTATAGTGAATTTTATTGTCCCTTTATCACATGATATCTTAATTGAACATAAGGCATAGAATGTCATCCTTATATAGTTCATTATTATGACTTGATTCCAAGTAGACTAAAAATGATAACTCTTTATCAATTCATTTCAGCATGGCCATGCATTTTCCTTCAGTCTATCTCATCAAGGGGCCCATAAATATCTTTCCCATTTTAATGAGGGATAAATTCCTTCTAAATCACTCACATTCCTCATATAACTAATTTCATATCCAATAACATCCTATTTAATCATCTGGTTAAAGAAAATTTTAGAATATGTCAAAACATAAAATAGCTATGTAGAAATCCATGATGATTCAAGGTCAAAGGATCGAAATAAAATTACTCTGATGAGAAATACTTATGACAATAATCTATGTAGTATTTTCATAGTGGGTCATTCCAGTACATGATCTCTCATCATGTACCTATGAGTTGACTTAATATCTCATATTCATGATTAGTAAAACATAATCATCAACCAACTGCATACTAGCCTTAATACTTTAGTATTTATATAATGAATAAATGGCTAGGGATAATTAGAATAAAACTTTTATTTTAATCTAGGGGTTTTACTATTAAGTCACATACTTGAAGGCCTTAGTAAGAATTAACCATTCATATAATTATCATAAACTAAGTCCATGATCATTCCTTGTATATATGACAGGCAAATATTTAATATAATATAACTCTTGCATATTATCATATATTTACAAAGCCAAAGAAACAAGAAAAAATATAATAAAAAAATATGTTGTTTATGCAAATTGCTATAGTACTATGAATAGTAATGCTACATTATCTATGAACAGTATGAATGAATAGTATTTGCTACATTGCCAAAAATGAACATTATTACTATAGTTTGTGAACAATATGTGTGAATAATACATGAATAGTACTTTGCATTTTTAGCATATTTAGTCATAACTCTTGTAACTAACAATAAGAATAATCATAACTCTTATTTTAGCATGTAAATTATTTGATTTTGTCTCTAATACCACTTAAAGGAATTAATTACACACATCGAAATATAAGTAGAAGCATGGTGTGAGCATTAAACCAGTTAGGATAAATTTCAAAAAATTTTCCTAGTGTGTAACCCTGCATGAAGGCAAGCATTCTAAAACTACCAAGATCACAACACATTCAATTTACATAACTAATTACTTACATGCTTAATAGAGAACATAAATCATAGATTCATAAAACAACCAAACATAAAGCATGACATGAGACCTACATCTAGAGTTGAGTAACACTTAAAAATTCCAAATGTTAGTAGGATGCTCAATAAGCTTTAGGAAATGGTTGATGCAAATCTACCAGCTATTACCTCCCTAAGTGTGAAGCCTCTAGCTTGACACACATAAGTCGCACCAAAATGACTCTAAGCTTTTGAAGAATCTCTACCCACAAGGTCCTCCTTGTTGGTGACCCGAAAGCTTGCTAAAGCTCCTCTCCTTGCTAGGATGATGTAGGATTTCTTGCCTCCTTTAGATTTAGCCTTCACTTACACAACCCTTGTACAAAGGATGATACTAATGGACTTATTAAGAAACACAGCTCTTGTATTTGTCACTCACACACTCACAACACTTAGAAGAAAGATGAAAAAGAAGACTTAACTTTTATTTTTTTCTCCCAATGTTTTTCCTCTATTATAAGTGGCAAGTCAAGTGTTAAGCCTATAGAATATCCACTAACTTGGTATGTGAATGTAAGAGACTAATTTGCATGTGTAGGGATTCTCCACTAACTTAAGCTTGAGTGTAAGATAAGCTATCTCATGCATGTGCTTACTTTTTCACTTTGAGTATAAAATAACCTAACTCATGCATATAGAGATTGATCACTAATTTAAGGTGCATGATTTTGACACATATCTATGTTGTCAAACATGCAATTACATTGCATGTAAAGTTATGTTTAGGTGGTCACCATGCAAGCATAATCATCGCATTGTCATGTTTATGTGGCACCTCCTTTAGTAAGTGGGCCTATTTAACTCTTAAATAAGCCCATCTCTATAACATTAATTAGTCTTATGGGCTTTATTTAACATTTAAAGAAGGCCTATATTTATAACATACCTAATTGTCCAAGCCCATGCATCATCGATTAAGCTACATATATAAGGCCCATCTCATAGTTCATATCCAAAGTAGTGTTATTGGCAAATATTAATTTGGTCCTTAAGCTTAATATCACATACTAAATTAATTCCAAATTAATATTTAATAGGCCTAACCTTTGAATTAGATTTTGAGATATGCTAGATCCCTGTATAAGCGAAATTCTAATTTAATTAATTAATTTAACACTTTAATTAATAATCAAATTAATAAATGTCATTATCAATGCTACTCTTATATATGTGGCTTACTAGGTTCAAGTCCAAATGGTAATGGAAATAAATAATATTAACTCTTAATATTATTGAAACTCTTTCCAAGCTAAATATGAAAATCCCAATTATTAACATTTAGTTTCCATAACTCATGATTGAGCCCCAATTGGAAAATAATGCTATATGTAGATTCATAAGAACCATAGAACATAATCATCATGCACTTAATGTCCCTTGATTTGAACATCCTGACATCAGCTAGAGTCATGGTTGGTCAAACTCTAATTGCCTTAATCATATGACCTCATCTTTAGTTCTATTCTTAATAAAACATGACTTTTACTAGAAATACTTTTTAGAATTGAAATAATTTTTGGGTAACTCAAGTTTGTCCTGTCCAGGTACTTATTCATCAAGAACAACTTAGATAGCATAAGATCTTATCCCGGTTAAATCTAGGTAAAGAATTCCATATTGGACAATCACTCATCCTTATATAAAACTAACTAGAGCCACCACATTCCATATACCCATAGGTGGCTTCCACAAGTATGTAAGCTGCAACAAACTCTAATAAACCATATGGGGATGAACATGTTGCCTCAGGTTAAAGGACTATATGCACCATTATGTGAAAGATAGTGACAATTGATTAAAATGAATTGCCATGCAATCACTAATCTTATGTCACTGTTCGATTCACCTATCACATGAGTGTCCACATGTCTATCCTAATATCTCATATCAAGTAGCATGAGACTCACTACCTCCCACTATCAATATCACATACCGATTAAGGAAAATATATAGAGGTGATAGTCTATGGATTAATATGACCCATTTATTAATCCAATTACTATGAATATTTGATAGCATATGTACTAAGTGAATTTGTCACTCACATTATTAGCACTTGATAATAAAATCATTTAACATTATGCTAAAGGGCAAATACTCAAATAAATGAACACTTTATCTAAATGAATATTATATTATCATAGGGATAAAGTACAATGTCATTTACATTATAAGAAATGGCACTAGGGCACATCTATAATAATAAAGGTAAAGGCAAGAAGTGCATTGATTAGGTTAGAAATGGGGTTAAACACATAAGTGGTCACCTCACTTTATACTTATTGGAATTTAGGTACTAAACTTCAATTTGTTTCTTTTTGGTCACCTAACTTTGATTTTATTTCAAAAAGAGCACTATTAAAATTTTTTAGACCTCTATATTTCTCTTAAAAACCATTTTAATCCCTCAATCTCTTTATCTTTTTAATTTAGTCCAAAAATAAGACAAATTTTAAAAGTTTTCAACTCTTAGGCTTTGATACCTCTCATGATGAGTTTGCTTTTACTAGGTGGAATCAAAATAATTTTCAAAATTTTTATTATTTTTTATACATATATAGAAAATATGGATTTATTTACAAAACAATTTTTAATTCTAGATTAAAATAGTAATTTTATATTGTTCTGGCATAAATTTTTTTTTTAAGTGACTGTTATGAAACTAAATAGAAGTTTGGTATCTAACAAGATATAAATGAAAGTTTCATAACTGAATTAGAGAAAAGTTAAAGTTCAGTATCGTCCAATGCATTTGACCCTTTAAAATAAAAAAAGAATAAAATGGAGGAAGATGAAGAATGGATAAGGGTAATAGTGTTTATAGAGGTAGAGAAAAGCAGTTATAGCACTAGCAATGAGAGATGCTTGCTAAGAAGAAAACCTAAAGGAGAGAAAAGGACCAAGTAGCTTAAACTATTAAAGGGTTATAAATAGTGTTAAAATAACAATACCAAAAACTATGTATGCAACTATGTAGTTTTTCTAGTTAAGTATATATTAATTTATTTAATATTAAAATTATATCATTCCTATTTTTAATTTAATATGAAATCAAAGAAAACACAACCAAATTAAAAAAGATTACACCTTTATAGGTCATATTATATAAACAAAAATAAAAACTTTGTTTTATCAATCAATCAGTATTTTGAGCAAACCAGGCAACATTAAGGTAAGAGAGAAATACATGTTAGCCATATTTACATATTAGTCATATTTACATTATTACTAGCTATTTTTGTAAGTCATGAACTAAATCTTTACGGAGGCTATCAATCTTCAAGCAAGCTACTTCAGCTTTATATATATATATATATATATATATATATATAGTCATTTCTTTAGTCATGTAATACAAAAAGTTTTTTGAATTTTTTATGTAAATAATCCTAGCAAGCAATAAGTTCTATGAACTTTTAGTTTATACATAATGGAAACTAGCTTTAGACTAAAAATAAAGGAAAAAAATTAAAGAAGAAGAGATAAAAAAAGTTAAAAAGGTAGCTAGGGCTGGATAGTGTGTTAGTAAATATCTGAATGGAAATAAAAGAACATTATATTATTTAAAATGTTTATTTAATTAAATATTTATCCATTTGCATCATGTTAAATATATTCGTTATAAACAGTTGATAATATGAGCTATGAATTTATTTACTACATATGCTATTAAATGTTAATAGTTGTATAATCAATGTTTAGGTAATATTAATTAGACTATCACCTCTCTTTATTTTCCTTGTTTAGTATGTGATACTAATAGTGGGAAGTGCTACTTGATATGAGATATCAGAATAGACATGTAGAGACTCATATGATGGGTGGATTGACCAATGACGTTAGATGTGTGATCTCATGGATATTTACTTATGGTCAATGATCACAATCGAGATTATAATGGTGCATATAGTCCTTTGACATGAGGTGATACAATCATCCACAATTATATGGTTATATTTTGTTACCATTAACACACTTGTGTTACTCACACATGGATATATGGCGTGTAGTGGATCTAGTTAGTTAAATGTAGGGATGAGCATTCGACCAAGATGGGATTCATTACTTGGAGTGAACCGGGATAAGATCTTGTGTTAGCTAAGTCTTTTCTTAATCAAGATTTCCTGGCCAAGACAAACATAACAGTCGGAAACAGTTTCAGTGCTAGAAAGAGTTTATAGTATTTATTGTGTTTTATTAAGAGATAGAATTTGAGATGAGATAATATGATATAGCTATTAGAGTTTGACTTATCCTTGACTCTAGGCTATATTGGGATCTTTTAATGAAGGGATTTTAGTGCAAGGTAATTATGGCTAAAGGAGTTCATATGAATTAATAAGTACATTCATATATAATTTGGTAGTTGTGATATTGATGCTAGGGGTCACTCATAACTTATGAGAACTAAATGTGAATAATTGGGATTTTCACATTTACACATAAAAGGAGTTTGAAATAATATTAAGTGTTGATATTATCTTCTCATTACCAATTAGACATGAACCTAGTAAGTCACACCTAAAAGCTTTTACCGTATCTCTATTTATATTAATTTAATTATTAATTAAAGAGTTTAATCAATTAATTAAGATTAATGAAATTGGATTTTTTTAAAGCAATGATTCTAGCATATCATGAAATCTAATTTCAAATAAGGGTTTAATTATTAATTTATGCTTAATTAATATGAGATATTTGATTAATAATAGATATATGTTGTTTCTATTGGATTTGGATTAATGGCCCAAGTGTATGGACCTAGGCCCAAAATAGTTTTTGACTAAATACTAATCTAAGGTCCAAGAATTTTTTTTAGACCCATTTGATTAATGGATTGGGCTAGGACCAATAGTTGATCCAATAAGCAAGCCCATGTCTATTAAATAAATGTGGTCAAATTTGTCTTATTTAACATTATTGACTTTGACTACATTGGAGATGACATCATATGGGCATTTATGAGAATGAATATAGAGAATTATATGGGATATATTTTCAACATAATTCTTAATGCCAATTTTCATCATGTCATACCTCAAATTTTATTATCCCCAAAAAGGTCCAATGATAAAATAAATCCCCAAAATGACTAGAGTCTGCTCCTTTATAACATCGTTGAAGTGTGCAACCTTAAAATGCCTTACCAACCCCACTAGTGTATAGAATCAATCATTGAGCCATTAAGTTATGCTTTGATCTTGCAAAATATGAATTATTGGAACAATAAAAAGTTTTATTTTTTTACAAAACTCCTCGTAGAATACTCAACTCTTTGGGCCAATGCGCTTTTTTTTTACCAAGACCTAGCTTTGTGAAAAATGGAAATCAATTTTGATAAAATGGACTTAAAAAACACATATAAAATTCTCCAAAACCTCCAAAAGTGGTCCTAGAATGGTCGAACACAACCCGAGGATTATGACATATTGCTCAAAAGTGTGCATAAACATCCCTAGGTGTCAAGTGCTAAAATCAAGGCTAAATTTGGCAAAGCAGACTCTATAAATGCATTTGAAAGGCCCAGAAACCTTAGGAACCAACCCTGGAATAGTGTACATAAAACCTAGGAAGATCACATAGAGTGTCAAAGTGCATGTGAAATGCACATGTGCACACGTGGCCATAGGCCAAGTGTATGACCACACACACACTATGCATGGCTTCATGCTAAAACCCCTTTATACGTGCATGACCATACCTACACCACCCTATTCTACATATTTGTTCCTCTAAATAGACTCCTATACACTGAATTTTTGAGGGGGGAGAAAGTAGAAACACACATACACTCAAAAATTAATTTGATCGAAGGCATTGGAAACCCCTTCCATATAGTGTTTTGGTCTCTCGCAGCCTTTCCCTTAGGTTATTAGATCCCTTTTCCCCTAAACCATGCCTCATCTTTGTCAAAGCACACTTCAAAGGTATACAATCTAGCATCATTCTACTGTAATTTTGAACCTCTCGACAAGGAAAGCTTGATAATCTTTTGAAGCTAAAGCTTTAAAGCTCATATAAGCTTAGTCAAGTCTAAGGACCACATAATTATTTTAGCACATTTATTTTATTGCATTGCACTTTATTTTACTATCGCTAGCATTTGAGAATATTATCATGCTTGTGTGATGAGACTAGCAAAACTGTATGCTACATGAATAATATATGTTTTATTATGCTCATTTCATATCATCATTATGCATTCTCTATTTATGAAATCATGAAATCACACCGTAAATACTAATAATGTGAAAAGTTCATATTATGGAATAGAGTCATCATGCTCTTGGTCTAGTGATGAGCATATACATCCTTTATATTATCTTCATACATCATCATATCATAAATAATCACTACAAGCATGCATGATCATCCTATTATTCATGAAATTGAATAAGCCATATGAATGGTCATGCTATCCTTGTAGATCAATCACATTAGATTTAATCGAGTGGCGACTCCACAAAATCAAAAGCTTCTCATCCCCTTGAGACCAATCACTTGTCCCTATTTGGTAAAGTTATCATGTCCCTAAAATATAGAAAGACCTTATTCGTGAAGCAATCATGCATAGTGCGACGAAAGCCCCTACGATGAAAAATTAATTGAGAAATTGATCTCTAGTACTGAAATTTAAGATTTTCAAGGACTAAATTGTAGTATTTTTGGACGTAATTTCAAAATCTTAATTCTAGAAATTTTTTTTCTAATTTTTGAATTTTTTTAGGACTGTTGAGCAAATAGCTAGTTGACATTTAGCTAATTTTGACTAACATTGGCCTAATGCCAATCGGCATTAGCCAAATGTCATTTGGCATTTGCCTAATGTCAATCAAAATTGGCCAAATGCCAATCAAAATTTGCCTAATACCGATCAACATTTGCCTAATGCCGAACGAAATTATCCAAATGTCGATCGGTATTATGGGACATTTTCATTTTTTGGTATTTTTGGTATTTTCCTATTTTTTGATTGGTCCAAAATTAATTCATTTTAATAAAGAAATTATTTATAATATTTTTCATTTATAGTACACATGTATTTTCTCTTTTTGAAATAGATTTTATCTTGATTTTTTGATTTTGAACTCCTTTATCCTGCCTCTCCTGTGATCGTGTAAGAGGTTAGTAGTGTTGTGATCATGCAAGAGTTGTTAGCTGAGGATAAAAGGATGCAAAAAATGATAGAGAGGAGAGGGGCCAAAGAGGCTAGGGTTTTAAAAAAATTTGAGAGAAAAAAGGCAGAGAAAAATTAATAAAAAAAAAACCTTTTTGCTGCAGATTTCAAAGAAACATTTTCAAAAGGAAAAAGTACATTCTTTGTGTTTTTTTAGTCTAGGAAATCAAGAAGAAAAGTAAAAGAGTCAATCTCAAAATGATGACAATCCTAATTTGAGGGGCATTCAAATAGCATTTGCACAACATCTTCTACTCTTTTCTTTTCTCTTTATTTTTTATTTGATTTCTTTATTTAATTTTTGAATGATTCATTAATAATTAATTTTTATGTTTTTTATTTTTTTTATTGATGTTCTGTGGTACTCTAGAGATGAGGTTGAAATGAGATTTTGGCAGTGATTACATTAAAGAATCCATGGGATGCCATGGATTATGATCTATAAAACTCCCATAGGATTTAGGATTTATGATTTTTGCATTCTTTTAATTTGTTTTTGTTTTGGGCTATAATTAAATTAATTTTAATTTCTATGCAGTTGGTTGTAATAGCTCCAATAGTGGGAAATAGTAAATATTCTTTAATTTTTTGCACAATTAAAATTAATTAGTAAATTAGGTTAATTTGGTAAACCCTAATTAAAATCAATAGAGGCAGTATGTTAATTTAGGTTGCATGTTAATTAAAATTATGGTTTTTTAGAAGAAATAATTTAATTGCTTGTTTGATCTTTTATTTGATTATTTTGATATTTTTTATGTTTTTCGACTTGTTTGTTTATTTTTGCATGATTTGGGCCCTAAGCCCACGTTAGGATCCAAACCCACTAAATAAAAATAAGCTTAAAAATGGTTTAAATTAACTAACTAAAATTAATTTAGGCCCATTTGGATTAATTTATATTTAGGCCCATTTTTAGTTTAATTAAAATTTATTTAGATTTATATCAGCCCATTTAATTTCATTAATTTTAAATAAATATACTTGGGCCCATATTTCACTTAAAATAAAATCAAGTTAAACTTAGACCCATTAATTCAACTTTTCCTTTAAAACTTCATAGACTTAAGCTCATTTCCTTAGATAAGTTAAAAAAAAGACCTAGGTTCACTAAAATTAATTAAAAATGTAGGTATTTTCTAGTCCACTTCACTTGTAAATAAAACATGTAGAACTAGCTAACTTATAAAATTAACCTAGTTAAAACTTAGGCACGCAGCTACCTTTTGTATGCATTTTTACATGTGATTTTATGACCTGTTGTCTTTTTTTGGGTTAAATGGATGTTTATTTAGAGTTTAAATACAATTGCATGTAATTAGAGAATAAGATAGTAATTCATAAAGTAATTCTAAATGAACATGAAAATAAGAGAAGTTAGTATTCCATTCCTAGAATCTCCTGGTTTAGAGAATCGAGTACCCCAAAATGATTTTTCTGAGTTGTTACCCTAGGTGGTGACTCCTCATCTCCGTGACATGTCATTATGACAATGGTTAGTGTGTTCCTTAGGGCCTTGAGCCCAAACAGTGTCGTGGTTGCTAAAATATTAGGTGTGCGCTAAACCTCGCCGTCTACAGTGGCGACTCCACTGGGGATAAGAGATACTAATTCTACTTGTGTTCTTTAGAATTATTTTATTAATTATTATTTTATTCTTGCATTCGTTCTGCATGTCCTTATTAAACCGATGGCATTAGTTTATGATTCCACTAGTTTCATGGAGTTATTACCGGGCTAACCATCACTCTTAGCCTTAACTTGATTCAAGAGATATTACCGGGCTCATCTTACTAGAGTCTGTAACCCAAGTCCTAAAGGGGGGTAGTATTCTCTCGAGTTTGCAAAGGATGTCGGGCCCATAATTGAGGGCATTTTGCTAAGGGAACCTTTACTTCTTTCTAGACCCTAACCATGTATAATGGCTTAGTTACTTCACTTAGGATCTATAAAAAATTGCTTGTATGATTTTTCCATGAGGTATTTCTATCTATAAAAGCCTAGGCCCATACTTTTGAAGCCCTTTTGGGTAATGAAGATTGGGCTAGACCTTTGTACCTAGAAATGATATTTCCATGCTTTACTACTTTAATAGAGATATGTCATATGCACCGGGTCCCTAATATCTCCCATTGATATTAAGACAAAGACAAAAAATCCTAGGACAAGAGACTTGCCATTGAACACATGTGTGGAAGGAATAAGGTTTGAAGGATGTATGTTGTACACTTGATTGATACTTACTACCTGCTACTTGTTGCATAGCACTTGCATCACATATACATGCATCTCATTCATCATACTAACACCTTATTTTGCAGCCATCGTAGATACACTTGGGTCTTCTCATATTTTGGGATGGAAAGGTGGCAGACTAAGAAGAATGAGTCAGAGTTCTAAAACCTTAGCAAAGGAAATCATGAACATACTGGATAGATTGGAAAGAAGCCATATCAACCCACTTTACTTGGACACTGAACCAACCTCACTTGAATATGAACAAATGGAATAACAGTAAGGGAACTAGACATTAGAAGACATCAAGGGAGCTTGATATAATGCAAATATGTTTAGTATTTTAGGGTAGTTTAGTATTAATTTTATTTAGTTTTCCTATGATTAATGTGTTTATTTGGCTATAAATATAATATTTTCACTTTTTTTTTATCTTTATGGTTTATTATGTAGGTTATATACATGTTTTAAGCTCAATTCATGCTTGGAAAAGACTTGGAGTTTATTAGAATAAGTTGGGGAGCAAAAGGACTAAAGTTTGGAAACTTGAAGACTGTCACAACTCATTACCATTGGCACGACTTAGTACAAAGAGCTATTGTGATGACTCGGGTACCATGTCATGACTCGGCACAGAGACTAATGATCTAGAACATTCTAATTTGAGTAGTTTTAGTATTTTGGTTATAACTTCTACAGATATCCAAATTTTATTATTCAAGTTGCTATGGAAAGATAACTTAGGGATCTACAACTTTCATGAAGGAACATTCAAGAGTTAAAGTCATTTGAATGGAAGAAATTTCCCTTCAAGTTAAATTTTCTGCAAAAGAAGGTGACCTTTCATGAAGTGGTGCCTTTCCAACTCTAAAGATTCTAGTCCTTTCTAGTCACTTATAAGACTTATAAATAGATAATCTTAATTCATGCTTGGAAAAGACTTGGAGTTGATTAGAATAAGTTGGGGAGTAAAAGGACTCAAGTTTGGACTCTTAAAGACTATCAAGACTCGTTACCACTGGCACAACTTGGTACAGAGAGCTGTTGTGACAACTTGATACCATGTCATGACTCGGCACAAAGATTAATGATCTAGAACATTCTGATTGAAGCATTTTTAGTATTTCAGTTATAACTTATTCTAAAAATATTCAAATTTAATGATTCAAGTTGCTTTGGAAATATAACTTAAAGATCTACAACTTTCATGAAGAAACATTTAAGAGTTAAAGTAATTTGAATTTACAAAATTGCCCTTGAAGTTATAACTTCTACAAAATAAGGTGACCATTCATGAAGTGGTGCCTTTCCAACTCTAAAGATTTTAGTCCTTTCTAGTTACTTGTGAGACTTATAAATAGATGATTAAAGATAGAAGAAAAAAAGGATACAAAGAATAGATAGGTTTCTTTCTTTTAGACAAATAGATATTACAAAATTATTTAGTTTGTATTAGAGTTATTATAAAAGACAAAGCCAAGAAGAAGAAAGATTCTACATCAAGTGTGAAGACTTAGTAAAAGGGTTTTACAGTGGGTTAGAATTGTATACCCTAGTCTCTAGGACTTAGATAGAGCAAGTAGGGTGTTGAACACTGGGATTTATAAATTTTATATTAACCGAATAGATACTAAAATGGATAGGCAATATATTAAAAGTGAAAATTGTTGGATTACTCTAATTATACTAATTTAACTACTAACTATACTAATAACTCTAATTATTCTAAATATCAAATTAAATATGGTTTATTAGAAATACAATTCCGAATTAGTCAAAGAATTATAATAAATAATGAACACATGCAATGAATGGAGAATATGACCTAAAATCCTTAAGAGCAACTGTCGTTGTTAAAAAATGGTATTTCCATCTAGAGTCTATAAGTACCATCGTATCATTATAGAGATAGAAAAAAACCATGAAGTTCCTTGCCAATTCTTTGGCCCCTCAAAGTGGATTTCTTGTCTCCAAGTTCTTTCCTAACCTTTAAGTGAATTCAATTGCTTTTCCACTAAATTGTCCCAACTATCATTGTGAACAATTTGACTAACACATTATATATGGTGATCAAGCATATACAACTCAATTAAACACTCAATTGAATGTAATTTATTCATGCATTATAAAAAGATATAATTCATTGATTCATTCCTCCTTGAAATTCTAACAAACAAAGGCTTAGCCAAGATACATGATCAACCAACAACAAAAGAAAACTAAATATAAATAAAAAAGGGAAAAGATAAGAGAAAAGATAAAACCCTTTTTATTAAATCTTGATGCTTGATGTAAAGTCTTGTCTTCTTGGCTTTGTCCCTTACTAAAATAATTTTTTCAATGTCTATTTGTCTAAAATAATGAAACCTCCTTATTCTTATAATTTACAATTGATATATATAGACCTTAGAGGTGGTTAAAAGAAGTTATAATTGGGAAGGTACCTTTTGAATGAAGGGTCACAACTCTATGTAAATATAGTAACTTCTAGGGCATTTTCGTCCATATAAAAAACTTTATCTTAACAATGTTCCTTCATAAAAGTCTATATCTCTGATTCATCTTTCTAGGGCAACTTGAATCACCTTATTTGGATGTTTGTAGAAGAAGTTGTGGCCAAAATATGAAAATTGCTCAAAGTTGAAAAGTTGCAATCCTTTGGTGAGACACCATTGGAATGAGTCGGCACAAAGGGTTGAGTTAGCACAGATGGCTTCTGTAATGACTCGTTCCTAGTGTAACAAGTTGGTACAACTTTAATTCAACTTCCTTTATCTTCTTTAAGCTTCATACTTTATTCTAACAAATCTAAAGTCCTTTTAATACATCAATTGAACCTAAAATCATATAGAAAACATACAAACTACAATAAAAAACATTTGAAATAAAAAATAACAATTGCATAACTAAATAAACATAAAAACATACTAAAATGAGACAAAACAACACTTATAATACCTAAATAACTATGCAAGTTTGCATTGTATCAAACTCCCCCACACTTTGACCTTGTTTGCCCTTAAGCAAGTAAAAATCTAATATGAAAAAGTTAACAAAATTATCATTTACTCCCAAAAGAAAAGTGTAGCATCCTCATCAAGTCATTTTAATCATGAATGAAGTTGGGAAAGGAATAAGTCAATAATTGAAATTCCAATGCTCAATAATGGTAAAATAGACAAGTCTCATATCATAAGCAACAAGTTTACCAATTTATCTCAATCTACTAAAAATAAAATAAAAAATGCAAAGTCAAAGTTCGAACCAAGCTATTTAGCCAAAATAGTCATGCTTCAAACTTAGGGATTCTAGAGGGCAATAACAACCTTGAGACAATGTTAAGCACACACATTAATTGACTCTTCTTGTGGCTTTTTTAGAAAATTTTATTCAAAAGCATATTTGCTAGATGTACTCTTTTTGAATGAATGCAAATGAGGAGCAAACACAAATTCACACAACTTACTCGAGAAACTTCAACTTGTAACATTATACATCCTTTTTTGAATGAATGCAACTAAGGAGCATACTCAATTGCACACAACTTACTTGAGATGCAACAACTTACAAGCATTATTATTTATTATTATTATTATGATTTTATTTTTTTTATTATGTCCTCATCCATTATTGAAAAATGAGTATCTTGGTATTATGGCTATAGTTTCTTTAAGGTTACCTAAGTCTTTAGAAAATAAAACTTAAATCATTACTACCTAGCCTTAAGCATAGTTAGCAAGTTGACTAATACATTTCTTAGACTTTAGAAATAATAAAAAGAGATAAAATGATAAACTTACTACTTATACTACATGAAAACTTAAAACTTCTACCAATTGAGCAATGAAATTTCACTATTAAAAAATATATTAAATTCAATCAAAATCAAAAAGACTATTAAGCGTAACTACTTATTAAATATGGGAGTAAAATGAATAGCAAAATTAATGCAAATTCATAAAGATGTAGAACAAAAAAATAACACATATATTACTAATGTACTAATACTAATATCTATATTTATATACCCTTTCCCCCACACTTAAAAGCATGTATTGTCCCTAATGTAATGAAAATAAAGCAAGGGAAAGGATAGAAATACTCCCTTAGTCATCGGTGGGAGTGGTGGGTGGAGACTCAATTGAATATCCGGATTGAGCGAAGTATCGGTTCAACTTGTACTCCATTTTCCTTTGATGACGGGCCAATTGCCTTGGTAAAACTCCATCTCATTCAATTGCTCTTGCATGGACATTTGATTATTCAAAATTCGATCCCAAATTGGTGGGTGTTCATTTGAAGAACTCGGTGCACTTTAGAGAGGGTAGGTTAACAAAGGTACTTCTCCAAAAGGTTAGTATTGAGGAAGTTCTTCTTCCTGGTCACTTTCCATTTGATATTCAGAAGTGGGTGGGGGTTCCTCAACACAAGATGATCCAGCAATTGCATGCCAACATGAATGAGAGTAGGCATGAATTAATCAAAATCCTGCATCACATACTTCTCCTCTCACAAGAGCATGGTTAGTAAAATAAGAGCATTCAACTTTTCTAGTGTAACCGGCAAGATCAACATTTAAAGCTTTAGCAACAATTGTGATCATATGTCCATGTCTTAAGGGTGTATCCTTATGTGGTGCATAAATGAATAGCTAATTGAATATCCAATAAGTCCAACAAACTTGCTTTTTGTTGTGAATGCACCACATAAGAAACATTTCTTATGCAGAAACCTTATTAAACTCAGACTTATGAAAAACAACACATGCTAGGACTTTATGCAACAACCAAAACTTAATATCTTTTATGAACATAGCCTTTGCCTTTTTAGGTTGAAATGGGGTTTGAAAATTAGTCAAAAGGTCCAAAATTCATTCAACTTAAAGTTAGATGGGGGGTCACATAATCCATCCTTCTTAAAGCCAAACACACGGTTCATGAAAGAGTAAGTTAGTTGGTGGTTCTTGCCTTCCAACCTAAATTCCAGAATTTATGAATTATTGGCATTAACATCCAAAGTGGTGTAAAATTTAGTACTCAAATTGACATATGTATCCTTATGCAAAAAGCCATACTTCTTAAGACAACATTGTAAATGGCAGGGTTTAAGATTTTAGTAACTGCGACACTGTTTAGCCTAAAGGCCTTAGAGAACACAATAACCACTATCACAAAGACATGGCGTGGAGATGAGGAGTCGCCACCCAGGGTAATAACTAGGACAAATCGAAAAGGTGGTACTCGATTCCCTAAAAGAAAGCTAGCACCACAACTAGGAGATTCTAGGAATGGAATAAGAACTTCTCTTAGTCTTGTGTTTATTTAGAATAATTTTATAAATGATTATTTCATCGTCTAATTACATGCAATTTTATTAAACCCTAACCATCCATCTAACGCAAAAGGCAACAAGTCAATAAAATTACAAGAAAAAATGCATAAAAAAGACAATGTCCCTATGCCTAAACTATGTTAATTTTATTTTATAAGTTAGCTTAATCTACATATTTTATTTACAAGTTAAATGGACTAAGGTGGGCCTACATTTTTATTAATTAGTGAGCCTAGATCTATTTATTTTAGTTTTTCTAAGAAATGAGTTTAAGTTTATTTAATTTTAAATAAAAGCTAAGTTAGTGGGCCTAAGTCTAACTTGGTTTTATTTTAAGTGAAATGTGGGCCTATGTCTATTTATTTTAAAAGAAATGAAATTAAGTGGGTTGAGCTAAGTCTAAAGAAGTTTTAATTAACTAAGTGGGCCTAAAATCTAATTAACCTAATGGGCCTAACTTGATTTTAATTATTTAAAGCCCTAAACCATTTTTAAGCCTACTTATTAAGTGGGTTAGACCTAAGCCTGGGCTTGGGGCCCAAAAGGAAAAAAAAAACGATAAAACATAAAACATAAAAAAACATCACAAAATCAAATCAAAACACATTCACATATGATTTCTAAAAAACCTAATTTAATTACATACAAACCCTAATTAACTAAAGCCACCATTAATTTTAATTAATTTTTACCCAATTGAACCTAATTACTAATTGATTTTAAATGTAGAAAATTAAATCTTTTACTATTCCCATTACTGGGGCTATTACAAACTACGTACAAAAATTAAAATTAAATACTTATACATCCATGAATAACTACACATAACGCATAAGGGTAAAATGAAAATTAAAACCCTAATATCTATTGGAAAATAGTATAGATTATTCGATGGCATTCCATGGATCTTCTATTGATTTGAGCATAAGCAATATCCTTCTCAATCCACAATCGAGATCAAAACAAAAACACATAAAAAATTAGATTAGTAATGAAATTGAATAAGAAAATAATAATGAAATAAAATAAAAAAATCACAAAAAGAGAAGAGAACAAAAAAAAGAATGTTGTGCATATGCTTTGAGATAGCCCCTCAGACTAGGATTTTCACCATTGAAATTGAATTGTTGTTGATTCTAGACTAGAAATGGCATTCTCAATAGCATCTAGATTTTTAGAGTTTTTTTGCACAGTCAATTTTTTTCAGTGTGTGTCTGTCTCTCTCAGTCTCTCTGTGAGTAAAAATCCTCTCCAAAAAAAAGGTCCCCCTCACACAGATGCAAACTTTGCTTTTTTAAGCAGAGTCTGCATGTACTGGCTTCCTCCAAAGAAGGAATAAACTCATCTCTTAAAAAACAAACTGATAAGAATTTTGATTTTTGAAAACTATTTATGCGTTTTGAACACGTTGAAATTTTCATCAGATAATAATAAAGATAAAATTGAATTTTCAACCAATCAAAATGATGAAAAAATCAATACAAAATATGCGAAAAAAATGGGATTTTATGAATCAAAATTGTGTAATGTCGGTCGGCATTACACCAATGTCGATCGGAATTAAATGCTGACACTAAAATTTTATTTTATGTTATTTTTGAACTTATAATTACCAAAAGACACCTAAGAAATTGACTTATTTGCAATCAAATCCTAAAAAAATATTGCAATTTAGTCCTTAAAGTCCAGAAAATCGACAACTAAGTTCAATTTTTGAATAAATTTAATCATAGGGGCTTATGTCATAATTGTGCACAATTGCATCCTGAAATTAGGTGCTTACAATTGCCCCCCTTTGTCGCTGTTTGTTTGACAAATTACGGCAAAGCAATAGAAGCACACAATTTCAAAAGAAAGAAATTAGCACACTTGATTGTATCCTAAACGATAGATCGATGCTCAAATTGCTGAGCAAGGTATGATGTTTGACAAGTCTCACTATATTTCCTACTGAACGTCTAGTGGACTTTGTGCTAATTAGTTTCGCTATATTCCTTATGGGTCGCTTAGCGATGATAAATTGAAAACTTGTTATAGTTCCTGTGGAACGTCTAGCAATGATGAATTTTGTTATATTCCATGTGGAATGTCTAACGATGCACACTATATTCCTTATGGGATGTCTAGTGAAATTGAATTGAAAATCTGCTATAATTATTATGGAACGTCTAGCAATGATGAATTTCATTATATTCTTATGGGACGTCTAATGATGCACACTATATTCCCTGTGGGACGTCTAGTGATGATAAATTGAAAACTTGCTATAGTTCCTATGGAATGTCTAGCAATGATAAATTTTGTTATATTCCCTGTGGGATGTCTAACGATGCACACTATATTCCCTATCTGACGTCTAGTGAAATTGAATTGAAAATCTTACTATAGTTCCTGTAGAACATCTAGCAATGAGGAATTTTTGTTATATTCCCTATGGGACATCTAACAATGCTCACTATATTCCCCATGGGATGTCTAGTGATGATGAGATTTTGTTATATTCCCTATGGGATGTCTAGTGATGATGAGATTTCGTTATATTCCCTGTGGAATGTCTAACGATGTACACTATATTCCCTATGGGACGTCTAGCACTGATAAATTTCATTATATTCTCTGTGGGACATCTAATAATGCACACTATATTCCTTGTGGGTTGTCTAGTGATGATAAATTAAAAACCTGCTATAGTTCTTGTGGAATGTCTAGCAATGATGAATTTCAAAGTTTATTTCATAATTATTATGCAATACATATTATAATGAAGGTTATAACTATTGTGCAACACATAACATAATCATTTAAAATTCATATCATAGCTACTATGTAGCATATGAATCCTTTGATTGAAATGATGCATGTAAAATGAAAAAAATGAATTCTATAATCTTATTATGTACTCTGTACTTAACAGAAAATTTAGAATCATATATGTAGTTTTAATAATTCAATGAATTATTAATTTAATGAATGTCATGATTTAATTAGGAACATGTTCTTAATCATAATGCAAATATAGACCAAATTACAATGAAAGAACTTGGATCCATGTGCACACAAAAGTAATGGACTAAAGTGGAATACACTACACTCGATCATGTAGTGTTGATTCATCTATATGATTATGCTATAATCCATAATTGTTCACAATTAGCTGTAACCCTTTAATTGCTCACTGATGATGTTGTAGTCCATAACTGCTCGCAATTGGCTACAACCCTTTCATTGCTCACTAATGATGTTATAGTCCATAACTGCTGGCTAATGATGCTGCAATCTATAATTGCTTGCAAATTAACTGCAACTTAACTGATGTTATAGTCCATAACTGCTTACTGGTTGTTTGAGTCGAATGCTTTGAATTCTTTATGCTGACTAATTTTAATTCCACTATGCACTTCCTTCTAATTTTATAATTCCTGTAGACATATTGAAGTTAGTTTCAATCATTATGAATGTATAAAAGTGCATTATAATGTTGACAATTTATGAGAAAATTCATCCTTTTATCATGAGATAACTTATACTTAACGAATCTCACTATTTTTTATTTTCATGACTGTTACTTATTTGCCATTTGCAAAGGTCAGAGGCATCATTAATCATCTTATGCTGAGAGTGTATCTTTTTACCAAGTGAAGAGCTTACTTCCACACCTAATTTTAGGGAGAATTTGCTAAACAAAACTTATGGAAATTAAGCATAAAAATATTGAATTTGGAGTATCAAAATAGTCTTTGAATTATTTTTATGCTTTTCTTCCTTATCCAAATATTTCCCTACCTTTCTCATATTACTCAGCATGGATACCATTGGAAAAGTCCTTTGGATACTCATATTCTTACAGTGCATTGGAGTAAATAGAGCAAGTTTTTTTTTAATGTGGATCCTCTTTTAATATCTCCCCATCTTTCTTATATTACCACCAAAGGTTCACATTGATACTCTTGCTCATTTTTGGACATTGAAGTACATTATGCTTGCTCTTATTATGATTCTCCTCTTAGTGTTCCCCCTCCTTTCTCGCATTACTCAGTGTGGATACCATTGAGGGATTTATACTCGTACTTATTTCTGAGCATTGGAGTAGATTATATGCACATTTATTATTCAAAAGACTAAAATGATAATTTGAAATTCAACCAATTTATACTGTAAGTCCATAGATTTTGTCTTTGCATAATCTTCCCCTTGTTTAGGTGTAAAGTAAGCATTAGATTGATTAGGGTTTTAGAAACTCTCAGCATAGAACTGTCAATAAGACATTTGAATTTTGTAAAGCTAATAAAAGAAAGCAACTAAAATCAAAGGTCATGAGATAAGTTTTTGCATATGATATCATGAAGTGGATGAATTTACTCTTAATTTTATAAATTTTCTTTCAATTTGTACTTTACTACAGAATCAAACAAAGATAGAGTTATACTACTTCCCTTTGCCATTTGTCAGGGTGTTTGTCACACAGCGTGAGATTTTGACTAGCAATTAGCATTTGCTATCCTAGCCATTCTTATTGATGTATTGGTTCCTTTCCCCTTCTTTATTCTTTTGTTATTTCCCTGCACAAAATACTACAAGTTAGTATTGTCTTTTTGCAAGTGAAGACATTTTATCAAAATGCAATGTTATTCTTTTGCATTCTTCCTTTTTTATTATGGTGATAATGTCTCTAGTCACAGGGTCACGATATTCTGCCATTGATGTTATGGCTTTATTCTGTTATTGTTATGGTAGAGGGCTCCATCATTCCTTTTCCTAACATTTCATAAAAAAGAGAAGATTTATGAGTTAGAGATTTTTATTTCATAATCAAAAAGTTTTTCAGAGTGCATTTGTCCTAAGTTTTGAGTGCATTCTTCCCTTTTAATCATGATGTCTCTAATCAAAGAGTCGTGATATTCTACCATTAAGGTTGTGGCTTTAGGCTGAATTTGTATTTCTAGTAATCTATTGATGATTTGGTAAAGGGCATCATTCCTCTTCCCAATGTTTCCTGCAAAAGAAAAGATTTTGGAGTTAGAGGTTTTTATTTCACCATCAAAGAAGTCTTCAGAGTGCATTCATCTCAAGTTTTGAGTGCATTCTTCCCTTTTAGGGCCAAGCGTATGTGTTGCTAACATGTTGGACCTTCTCATTACCATATTCCACACCCTACAATGGTCTAACTATTATGGAGAGATATTCCAAATGATGCTCTTAATGAGACTATGGAGATGGATACTGAGTTTGAGGAGCTTCAAAGTCTTATCCAGCCTCTTGAGGTCACTAGGATGATGGTTCTTAGTAATGTCACTTCTTTTATTTTCATTCCTTCAGATGCTTTACCTGTGAATACTCTTACTACTTTTCTTGCACTCTTACAACTCTAATCTTGAATGTTAGTAGTGAAGTGTTTGGACATTGTTGACTAGGCTCAAAGAATTTATTATGCAAAGAAATTATTTTACAACAAATGTATGCAAGTGTATGCATGTTATGCATAACATGTATGATCCTAATAGGTCTTCTATTTAGAGCAAAGCTATGTTTACAGCTTGGAGTGTGAGAATAAGGTGCCTCATCAACAACTTGTAAGTTTAAGCACTTGATGCTTCATTGTTGGTACTTCTGTTGTTTGAGCTTCTGATATAGTCTATCAGACAAATAACCAGGCTAGCAAGTGCGGTCTATGGCTTTACACTAGAGCTCATGATTAATCGATGCACTATTTAACTTTTCTTTTTGTTACTGCTTCTGCTGTATGATAACTATTATGTCTGTATGCTTGTAGTTTACTCCTTTCTGCCTTGAGATCATTTTCACTAACTTTGAAGTTCTACTGTTGTATTTACCATTTTTCCCCTAACTTGTCCTGGAGTTACATTTTGCCCCCAGCTTCATTTTGAATTCATCCTAGTAAATCACTTTCTTCATATGCATAAGAGACTCGGTTTGGTCATTATTGTTGTTGGCCCTTTGTCTTACTAATCCTATTAGTTGCAATCTTATGTATTGAAGATGCATAGGAGTGGGAAAATTGATTGAAGCGAGTTCTCGATGATGAAATCAACTGGACTTGTACTTCGAAGAATTCTTGAGCAGAATATGAGCCTTGATGCTGATGCAATAATTGGTGACAGTTACAATGTATGGATTGAAAAGCAAGTTACTAAGCCACCTAAATTCTCAAGGTATAAAAGGGGATGCTAGGCTTACAAGGAAAATTACAAAAGAGGTAGCAAAAAGAAAACATAACTAAAATAGTGATCTCATAGCTCTGATTTAGCTTTCATCATGTATTGTTTTTCCATTCAGATACTTATGCGGTATGATAAAGACCAATATGCGATGTTTGAACAAAAATTTTAAATTCAATTTTAATATTCATTAAGGCAAAAATAAGAACATTCATTACATCACATGATATAACTCCTATTATTAGTCAGTCATGAATTTTACTCTCTAATTTTTACCTTACTATTCTTTCTTTCTTTTTTTTTAAATTTTTTTTAATTTTTTTCTCACTATCTTCAAAAGTTACATCATGTGATATATGCATGTTCTTTGAACTTGCATTTGTGCCCATGCTGAATGAATCTAATTAAATTGAATTTATGTTAAACATGCATATGCAATCATAATGCACAGTACCATTAGGATGTACATTACATAAGTAAGTTAGTCATAATTTATATTAGCGATCACTAAAACAACATAGAAACAAAAATTTTATTCAAAGAAGACAATGATAAATTTTATTTCCTATTCTAGATACTAGCGATGCTGAGTCTCATAGTGGTTATCCTTGAGGTGGTTGACATAACAACTCTTTAACAACAACATTGCCTATCCTCTCAACAGCCAGCTTTATCACTTCCTCTTTATTGTCCTTCACCAAATTCTCCACAATCTGCTCCTTGAAGATCTCAAACCCAGTAACATATGCTCTAGCAACACTGACTGATTCCTTGGCTCTAAGATAGTATTTGCCTTCCCTTGACTTGATGAAATTTTGACTCAAAGGACCAACTTTTGTAAAAAACTTCCTTTTTCTGTATTGAATCTCTTCTTTCCCCTTCTACCTTTTGGCTTTGCTTCCGCTGTAAAACCCAATCCTGTTGTGTCATCTTGGGTTTTGAATATTGGGAGTTCTGGACTTCCATGTTCATTCTTCCCCAATCCTCATCAAAGTTGGTAATTCCTGCTCTCCATCATTTTTGCTACTCTCGGATCCATTTCAGTCCCATCAAATATCCCAGCAATCTGGAAACTAGTGGGTGCACACACTTGTTTTTGCTTATCCAATATGGATGCCACAAGAGCATTGGTCCCAACTTCTATAGTCATAACTTCTCCTTCATAAAGGAATTTTATCTTTTAATGCACAGTTGAGGGTGCCCCTCCTAAGGCATGGAACCATGTCTATCCCAATAACAAGGCATAAATGACTAAAATGTCCAGCATGGTAAACTCAATGGTTGATTCTACAAGTCCTTTTTTAACCAGAGCTTGGAATGTCCCCTCCACATTCCTGGTACTATCTTCATAAGCTTTGATTATGAGGTTTGAATCTGTTAAGCCTTCAACTTTCAAACCTAAGTTAGGCAGGATTTTCAAAGGACATACATTGATAGTAGAACCATCATCGACCATAACAAAATTGGTTCTCTTTCCCCTCACCTCAGCTAGGATAAATAATGCCTTATTATGGTTTCTTCCTTCTAAAGGCAAGTCATCATTTGAGAATGTTATCAGCTCGTGTTTCTTTTCTATAACCCTTGCTATTATAGCCTCTAGAGTAGCGGTTATTTCAATATTCATGTTCAATAGAGCTTTGACCAGAGCCCTTCTATGACTACTCAAATGCATTAGTAATTCCCAGATTCTTACATTCGCTTTAGCCTTCTTGAGTTGTTCCAGGATTAGGTCTTCTTTCTGTCCTTCATCTACTTCTGCATTTTTTGTTTCTTCTCTTTCTATTACTCTTTTTGTTTTCTTTTCTGCTGCTTTATAATTCCTCCCACTTTTAGTGATATGATTCACTTTAGGATCATTACTCCAGACATCAAAATCGCCTGGGCTTTCCTCATCAGAGTCATACCATATGTCAATAACTCTAATGATTCAGTCTCTTTTCCCATATTTCCACACTTCCATTGTGCATGTTTCCTTCCTTTTTTGATCTTCTATATTGAGCTTGCCTAAGTGTTCATTCAACAAATCTTCAACTCCTTCTTGAGACTGTTTAGGAGCTAAAGGGTCATTCTCAAATTCATCACCCCACCCAGTAGGCACAATTGATTCAATAGGGATGTCAGCAGAAGTGGGCATAGAATAGAATACTCTGTAATCAAACTTGCCCAAAGGTTGTCCTAATAGATCTTCAACTCCTCTTGGTAGCTGCTTGGGAATTTTAGGCTTTTCTTTTACTGGCTTATCATCAAATTCATCTCCCCAACCTGAGGGCTTAATTGATTCAATAGGGATATCAGCAGAGGGTGGTATCGAGTAGAATACTTTGTAATAAAACTTGCTTAAGGATTGGCCTAGTAAATCTTCCACTCCTCTCTGTGGCTATCTGAAAGGTTCTCCATTGGTTATAAGGTTGAGGTCCTCGAAGGAGCTTAGCACTTCTTTTTTGCTAACACTTGAGTTGATCATCATAGTGGCTAGTGGTGGAACATTTCGATAATCTGGGAAAGGGTTATTTCTGGTGTTTGGGTTGGAATTGGATTTCTCAGGGTCGATGATTTTTCCAGAGTGTATTCGGTTTTGGATTTCATGTTTTAGGCGAATGCAGGTATCTGCATAATGGCTAGCTACTTGATGAAACTTGCAGTAACTGTTTGGATCATAGCCAGGGAGATTTGAGTTTAGCGGCTTAGAAAAGGTTAATGGTCAGAGTAGGCCTTTTTGGATTAGCCTCTCTAGGACTTTAGAGAGTGGTTGGTTGAAGTTGGAGAACCTTCGGGGTTATTGAACTACATGCACCTCTATAGCTCGGCTAATACTTCCTTATTGTATGCCCCCAGTTGGGTAATTTTGGGTTTCTATGCCTCTAGTAGTTTTTTTTCTCACTCTCAATTTCCATAGCTTGTAACCCATCATCATACAAATCCATAAAGGTTTTGGGATTCATCATTTGTAGCCTCTCAACCAAATTAGGTAACACATTACGAACTATCATTCTAACTTGATCCTTCTCAACAAGCTTGTTTTTCATCATCCCTACTTTATTCATGAAATGAGTTAAGAAATTAGAAAAGGATTCATTGGGTTTTTTCTTAGTCAACTCCAAATCCCTAATAGATGCTTCCAATCGAGTGTTATAATCATATTGTTTCAAGAGTGTAGTACATAATTCCTTCCAGTAAGCTCTAATAGACTTTTCTAACCCATGGTACCAATTCATAGCCATTCCTACTAGAGACAGCACAAACAGCCTAGTGACTATCACTAGAGGTGCTTTTGTAGTGCTCATAGTTGTAGTGTATTGACTCAAGTGAATTCTAGGATCTCCTCTCCCATTAAATTTCTATAGTTGAGGCATTTTGATTTTTTTAGGCAGCTTCTCTCCCTCCATTTGTAGCATGTCATCAAAGTCACAAGAATATCTCATTCCTTGTCCTCTAATAAGCTCTTCCATCTTGGACATTTTCTGAGTCAGTGCTTGCATTTTCTTGGACTCATGATCATGGACTAATTCAAGTGACTCTCTCTTTGCCTTTTCTACCATGTAGTTTTCAACGTCTTCCAGTCTCACATCAGTAGCAGGCACATTTCTAGCAGTAGGTTGTCCCCCAGCATTGTTAGTAATAGGTGGAGGAGCTACAAAAATAGGTGGAGCTCCTACAATAGGTGGCTGTTCAATAATAGCAGCAGGTGGTTGTTCAACAATAGGTGGTGGTATAATAACAGGTTGCACTAGTTCGGCCAAAGCCTATCTCAGTTCATCTTGCATCATAGCTCTCATGTCATCCATTAAAGCTCCCTTAATGTCCTCTAAGGTCCACATCTTTGGTTGTTGTTCCATTTCAGTCTGTTCAGTCTAAGTTAGTTCAGCTTCTAGGTATAGTGGATTGATTGGACTCTTCTCTAGTTCTTGAAGGATCTTTTGAGCCATTGACTTTGGGCTTAGTTATGTTTTGGTCAATCTGCCACCTCTTTGCCCCTAAACACGAGAAGACCCAAATCAATATATGATGGCTGCAAAACAAGGTGTTTGTATGATGCATGGAATGTATGTATGCATATATGCATGATGCATATGCTATGCAACAAGTAGCAAGCAAGCACTTAGCAAGTATTAAGAAGCAATCAACAGGCAACATGCAAGCATAAGCCTTCCAACCTTATTTCTCCCACACACGTGTTCAATGGCAAGTTTCTTTTCCTAGGATTTTTGGACTTGGCCTTCATATCAACAGGGGATATTAAGAGCCGACGTGCATACCAAATCTCTCTTTAAAAAAAAAAGCACAGAAGCAACATATCTAAATATAAAGGTCCAGCCTAATCCTTATTAGCCTAAATAATCTTTAAAAGTATAGGCCTGGGATTTTATAAATAGAAATACCTCATGGCAATTCAAACAAACAAGCACTTTGGGTAAAAATCCTAGGGGAAGTAACTAGGCCATTATATATGGTTAGGGTCTGGTGAAAAGTTAAGGTTCCCTTAGTAAGATGCTCTCCATTATGGACTTTGAGTTACAAGCCAAGGTCAGAGGGGCCCAACATCCTTTACCAACTCGAGAGAAGATTACCCCCCCTAAGGACTTGGGTTACAAACTCTAGTCAGATGAGCCTGGTAATCTCTCTTGAACCGAGTTAAGGATAAGAGTGATTGTTAGCCAATCTATAACTCCATGAAGCCAGTGGAATCATGGAATCATAAACCAATGCCATCGGGTTAGTAGGGACATAGAAAATGAATGTAAGAATGAAATAATAATCGATAAAATAATTCTAAAGAACGTAAGTATAATTAGTATCTATTATCCCCAATGGAGTCAGCACTATAGATGGCGAGGTTTAGCACATGCCTAAGATTTTAGCAACCATGACACTGTTTAGGCTTAGGGCCTTAGAGAACACACTAACCATTGTCATAATGACATGGCATGGAGATGAGGAGTCGCCACCCAGGTTAATAACTGGGACAAATTGAAAAGGTGGTACTCGATTCCCTAAAAGAAAGCTAGCACCACAACCAGGAGTTTCTGGGAATAGAATATTAACTTCTCTTAGTCTTGTGTTCATTTAGAATAATTTTATAAATGATTATTTCATCCTCTAATTACATGCAATTTTATTAAACCCTAACCATTCATCTAACCCAAAAGGCAACAAGTCAATAAAATTACAAGAAAAAATGCATCGAAAAGGCAATGTCCCTATGTCTAAACTATGTTAATTTTATTTTATAAGTTAGCTAAATCTACATATTTTATTTACAAGTGAAATGGACTAAAAGTGGACCTACATTTTTATGAATTAGTGAGCCTAGATCTATTTATTTTAGTTTGTCTAAGAAATGAGCTTAAGTCTATTTAATTTTCAAGAAAAGCTAAATTAGTGGGCCTAAGTCTAACTAGGTTTTATTTTAAGTGAAATGTGTGCCTTGTCTATTTATTTTAAAAGAAACGAAATTAAGTGGGCTGAGCTAAGTCTAAAGAAGTTTTAATTAACTAAGTCGGCCTAAAGTCTAATTAACCTAATGGGCCTAACTTGATTTTAATTATTTAAAGCCCTAAACCATTTTTAAGCCTACTTATTATGTGGGTTAGACCTAAGCGTGGGCTTGGGGCCTAAAAGGAAAAAAAAAGCCCAAAAACATAAAACATAAAAAAACATCACAAAATCAAATCAAAACACATTCACATATGATTTCTAGAAAACCTAATTTAATTACATACAAACCCTAATTAACTAAAGCCACTATTAATTTTAATTAATGTTTACCTAATTAAACTTAATTACTAATTAATTTTAAATGCAGAAAATTAAATCTTTTACTATTCTGACTACTAGGGCTATTACAAACTATGTACAAAAATTAAAATTAAACACTTATACACCCATGAATAACTACACATAACATATAAAGGTAAAATGAAAATTAAAACCCTAATATCTATTGGACAATAGTACAGATTATTCCATGGCATTCCATGGATCTTCTATTCATTTAAACACAAGCAGTATCCTCCTCAATCCACAATCAAGCATTAAAACAAAAGCACACAAAAAATTAGATTAGTAATGAAATTTAACAATAAAACAATAACGAAATAAAATAAAAAATTCACAAAAAGAGAAGAGAAGAAAAAAAAGAATGTTGTGCATATGCTTTGAGACAACCCCTCAAACTAGGATTTTCATCGTTGAAATTGAATTGTTGTTGATTTTGGACTATAAAGGGTGTTCCCAATAGCGTCTAGATTTTTAGAGTTTTTTTGCATAGTCAATTTTTTTTAGTGTGTGTCTGTCTCTCTCGATCTCTCTATGAGTAAAAATCCTCTAAAAAAAAAGGTCCCTCTTGCATGGATGCAGACTCCGCTTTTTGAAGCAGAGTCTGTGCATACTAGCTTCCTTCAAAGGAGGAACAGACTCATCTGTTCAAAAACAACTTGATAAGAATTTTGATTTTTGAAAACTATTTACGCATTTTGAACGTGTTGAAATTTTCATCAGATAATAATAAAGATAAAATTGAATTTTCAACCAATCAAAATGCTGAAAAAATCGATAAAAAATATGCACAAAATTAAAAAAAATGGATTTTATGTGTCGAAATTGTGCAATGCCATTTGGCATTACACCAATGCTGATCGGTCAACATTACATAATGCCGGTCAACATTACACCAATGTCGATTGGTCGACATTAGATAATGCCAGTCGGCATTACACCAATGCTGATCAGTATTAAATGCCGACCCTAAAATTTTATTTTATTTTATTTTATTTTTTTAACTTTTAATTACCAAAAGACCCCTAAAAAATTGACTTATGTGCAATCAAATCCTAAGAAAACATTGCAATTTAGTCCTTAATGTCCAAAAAATCGACAACCAAGTTCAATTTTTGAATAAATTCATTATAGGGGCTTACGTCGCAATTGCGGACAATGGCATCCCAAAATTGGGTGCTTACACACATTGATTAAGCATTTTATCAAACACATAAAGCATACCAACATTATTCAAGAGAGAATTAGAAATATACTTATAACCCAAGATTTCTCTAAATCTTATTGTTGTCAACTTAACACCTTCCTCATATGAAAGGTTTTGAAACTTAGCCTTGTAAGTCTTGTTCAAATTTTCCTCCTCCTCTTGATGTGATTCTTTAATGTGTGGCCTTTTGGATGATGATCCTTTTGTCTTACCTTGATGTTAGTCTTGCTTAGATGAAATTAGATAATGCATCATAAGAGAGGAAAATAGAAAAATAAAGTAAAGAAAATGGAATGGGAAAGGGTGGTGATTCAGTTAGGGTTAAATGGTAGAGAGAAAATGAAAAAGGTTTGTTGTTATGGAAGAGAGAATGAAGAAGATGAAGGAATAGGTACTGGTTGTGTGTAAATTGTGAAATCTAGATAAATTTTTATAAGTATAAAATATGGGTGATTCGGTGGTCAAAAGAGTGTTTATATAGATGTTAGAGAGGTGTAAGATGTAGGGGTGTAAGGGTTATGTAAGAAGAATATAAAAGGGTGTGTGTGGATGTGAAAAGGTGTATGGGGAAGTGAAAAGGTATGACACATTTATGAAAAATTAAACACCTTTTCAATCCAAAATTGAATGTGAAACAAAATAAACATTAATAAAAAGATGTTAGAAATGCAAATTGAATGATGCTATAACTGCATATGTGTGTAAATGTAAAATGAAAATAGATTTGATAGGTGGCATGACTCGGCATAAGGGGTCGAGTCAGCACGGCATTTTGCTGTACTGAGTCATTCCTACAGAATGACTTAGTACACCTTGTTTCTTGATGTGTCGAGTCGTAACAAGTGTAACAACTCGGAATGCTTTCTTTTTGTAATGAGTCATGCCAAGCGTAATGAGTCGTTATGGACTTGTATTTATAGCTCGAGTCATTCATTTGTGAATTGACTCAACACCCATCCTTTCTGTAATGACTCCTTATGGTGTAACGAGTCATGACAGTATGCACATATACATAAAATTATTCTAAGTTATTTTCTAAGTAATATGTGTAGAAGAAATGTATGAAAATAAGATTAGAAACTAAACATATACTAATCATAAACTGAATGTATACTTACCATAAACTAAATATATACTTAAACTAAAAATAATCTAATAAGGAAATGTGTATAAATAAGGAAAATAAACTAAAAAAAGAATTGATATAATTAAAATGTGTAATTTTAAAAAAATTATAAAATAACTTTATAAGTATTAAAGTCTGAAGTAAAATTACTAACTAAAATAAAACGAAATAAGAATGAAATAGAAACATAGAATAAAAATGTGTAATAGAGTAAAATAAAAATGTATTAATGAACGTACCTTAATTTCATTAAGGTTTAGAGAGAGAAATAGATTGACTCAGAGTAGTTGCTTCCCCGATCAAGTATAGCTTGAGACGGTGTCCATTTACTTTAAAAACTTTCCCATCATCATCTAAAATTTCTATTACACCATAAGGATGAACCTTGACAACCTTAAAAGGATCTGACCATCGAGACCTCAGCTTGCCTGGAAACAACTTCAATCTTGAGTTATAAAGCAAAAAAATTTCTCCTTCATAAAAGTCTTTCTTTGATAAATGCTTATCATGCCAGAACTTGGTGTGATCCTTATATAACTTTCCATTCTCATAAGCATTCATTCTCAACTCATCTAATTCATTAAGCTGAAGTAGCCTTCTTTGTCAAGCTTTGTGTAAATCAAAATTCAAAGTTCTTGTTGCCCAATATGCCCTATGTTCAAGCTCTATGGGTAAGTGATATGACTTCCCATAAACCAATTAATAAGGAGTAAGGCCTATTAGAGTTTTAAAAGCTATTCTATATGCCCATAATGCATCATTAAGCTTCAATGTCCAATCTTTCCTTGAAGAAGGGACTATTTTCTTTAGAATCCATTTAACTTCACGATTACTCACCATAACCTGCCCACTTGTTTTTGGATGACATGCAGTAGCAACCTTGTGTGTTACTCCATACTTCTTCAAAAGAGCCTCAATCACATGGTTGTAAAAATGGGAACCTCCATCACTTATCAATGCTCCAGGGGTACCAAATCTTTGAAAGATTACTTTCTGAAGCATTTTCTTGACCACCCTAGCATCATTTGTCAAAGTTGGCATTGCTTCTACCTATTTAGAGATGTAGTCGACCATAACTAATATATACTTGTTGCCTAAAGAACTAGGGAATGGACCCATGAAGTTTATACCCCATACATCAAAAATTTCTACTTCAAGAATGCCTTTAAAAGGCATCTCATGCTTCTTTGATACATTTCCCATCGTTTGACATGTATCACATATAAGCACATATTCTCTAGCATCCTTAAACAAAGTAGGCCACCACTAAAAACTATATTGTAGTACCTTAGATACTACCTTTGATGCTCCAAAATGTCCTCAAACATCTAAAGAATGATAATGCTTAAAGACATCTTGGACTTCATCTTGAGGAATGCATCTTCTAATCAAACCATCCGCACACCTTTTGTAAAGTAACGACTCCTCACGTAAAAAATTTTTCCTTTGTCTAAAATCCATACCATAAGGAAGAATACTACTTACAAGATAATTGGTGATAACTATAAACCATGGAGTTCTTTTGATGCAACTTTTAATAGATGTTCACCATTAAATGACTCATCGATTGGCACACCATTATCATGCTTCTCTAAATCATTTTGATCTAGTCTTCATAGATGGTCTGCAACTAAGTTCTCACTTCCTTTGTTGTCTCTCACTTCCCAATCAAATTATTGAAGCATCACAATCCACTATAGGAGTCTAGGTTTTGCATCCTTCTTTTTTAGAAGATACTTAAGAGCAGTATGATCTATATAAACGATCACCTTTTGCCCTACATGGTATGCTCTAAACTTATCAAATGCATAAACAATAGCAAGCAACTCCTTTTATGCAGTGGTGTAGTTGATTTAAGCTTCATTAAGTAGCTTGCTGGCATAATAGATCACATAAGGTGTGCCTTCCTTTCTTTGTCCTAACACAGCCCTAAGAGCAAAGTTGTTAGCATCACACATTATCTTAAACGGCTCCTCCCAATTAGGTGGTTGCAAAATAGGTGCAGAAATATGAGCCTTCTTCAAAATTTTAAATGCCACAAGACATGCTTCATCAAACTCAAAAGTAGCTTCCTCAAGTAGCAATTTACATAATGGCTTTGCAATCTTAGAAAAATCTTTGATAAACCTTCTGTAAAAACCTACATGTCCAAGAAAACTTCTTATATCCTTAACATTCTTTGGAGGTGGCAAATTAGCAATCACTTCGATTTTTTCCTTATCAACTTCAATGCCGCTTTTTTAAACTAAATGTCCAATAACTATGCCTTTTTGGGCCATGAAATGGCATTTTTCCCAGTTCAAGACCAATCAATGCTCAATACACTTGTTAAGAACTTTAGATAGATTATCTAAAAAATTGGAAAAGTTAGTACCATAGACACTAAAATCATCCATAAAAACTTCTACACAATCATCAAGCAAATCACTAAATATGGAAAACATGCATCTTTGAAAAGTTGCGGGTGCATTACATAAACCAGACGACATATGTCTAAAAGCAAAAGTACCATATGGGCATGTAAATGTAGTCTTAGGTTGGTCCTCAAGATGAATAGTAATTTGATAAAATCCACTAAGTCCATCCAAATAACAAAAGAAAGAAAAATTAGCTAACCTCTCAAGAACTTGGTCAATAAAAGGCAACAAAAAATGGTCCTTCCTAGTTACTTTATTTAGTTTCCTATAGTCAATACACATGCGCCATCCTGTGATAGTTCTAGTAGGTATCAAGTCATTAGATTCATTCTTAACAACGGTTAAGCCTCCCTTCTTTGGTACAACCTGAATAGGGCTCACTCAATTACTATCAATAATGGAATATATGATTCCATTATCAAGTAACTTAGTTGCCTCTTTTGTAACCACTTCTTTAAGAGTTGGATTCAACTACCTTTGACCTTCAATGGAAGGCTTGGCATTATCATCTAAAAGAATCCTATGCATACATATATTAGAACTAATCCCCTTTAAATCATTTATAGAATAACTAATGGCATTCTTATGATTAAGCAACTCATCATATAAGGCATCAACATTATCACTAGGCAAAGATGAATTAATAATAAAAGGAAATTTAAGATTAGAGTCAAGAAATGGATATATGAGATTTGATGGCAATGGCTGGAGCTCCATCTTTACTTCTTCACAAAGTGTATTGTCCTTTGAATCATCTTCGCTCCTTAAAGGTTCAAATCTTGATGTCCTTTGAAAAGGTTGATATGGAATTACCTCCAAAAATTGCTCATTAGCTTCTTGCTTCGTGTATGACTCCATAGAATCATTCCTTAAACACTCTTGAATCACTTCTTCAATACATACATCAATAATATCGATAGAATCAACTCTACTCGCCACTTCTATGGTTGTTGACTTCATTATATTTAGCATATCAAATTCTATAGATTCATTATCCACTTCCAATGTGATTTTTCCATTCTTCATATCTATAATTGCTCCTGCTGTCCTAAAAAATGGACTTCCAAACACAATTGGAATCTCAAGATCCTTCTCCATTTCCAATACAACAAAATCAGCTGGTGTCACAAACTTACCCACTTTTGTTGGCATATTTTCTAGAATACCAAGTGGATAGGTAATAGCTTTATCTGCCATGGAAAGACACATATTAGTAGGCTTAAGTTCTTCCAAATCAAGCTTTTTATATATAGAGTAAGGCATAAGAGTAACACTAGTACCAATATCACATAAAGCTTTATCAAAATGTGTACCTCCAATTACACAAGGAACTGTAAATGAACCAGGATCCTTAAGCTTAGGTGGAGACTTAGAGTACATAGCTTTGGATTCTTTAACAAGAGATACTAAACCATAATCTTCAAGCTTGCTTTTATGGCTAATAATATCCTTCAAAAACTTACTCCATGCTGGCATATCTCTAATAGCATCCACAAATGGTATAGTGATAGTGATATCCTTAAGATAATTAAGGAATTTTCCAAACTACTTATCTAAATTACGCTTTATGAACCTTTAAGGAAAAGGAATAGTTTTAACATCAACCTTTGGTTCATCATTCTTTAATGGGATGGCACTTCCCTTATCATCTTTCGTTGCACACTCATCATCTTTTTTACTTTTATCATCTACTTCCTCAATCTCTACCCCACCACCATCATCATCAACCAATTTTGTCTTATTATTAAGATCCTTCTCAACCTCCTTACCACTTCACAATGTAATTGCCTGACAAGACTCTTTTTGTACATATTTCGATTGGCTAGGAAGCTTTCCTAAAGGTTTAGTGTTTGAGGTAGAGGCTTGTTGGGAAATTTAGGTTTCAAGGATATGGTTATGAGTAGCAATCTACTCTAGTTTAGAGTTAATTTGCTTGAATTGCTCCTTATTTTGTTTGTTTATGGATATTTGTTGGTTAACAAATTGCTCCATAAGAGTTTTAAGGTTGGCTTTAGATTGGGTAGGATTAAAGGCTTATTGTTTCATAGGAAATCCAAGTGGATTTTGGGGTTCAGCGTTTGGGTTATATGGAGGATTTAATTGAGAGGATGGGTTTGACCATGAAAATCTAGGATGGTTCCTCCGTTGATGGTTATAAGTGTTGGAATTCAACCCTATTCTTTGGTTAAAACCTCTTTGCACATAATTCACATCCTCAATTACAGTTGCATTGCATTGAGAATATGAATGAGATCCTCCACAAATCTCACAAATCAGATTAGTACATTCTAATGAATTAACTTAAGAATTACTTACCAATTTGGTGAGAGCATCTACCTTTGCACTCAGCATATTGATGGTGTAAAGTTCCAAAACTCCCTTTGCTTTTGCCATTATGGTTTCTTCACCCATGTACCCTTGAGATGCAAGTTCTTCTAGTAATGTAACAGCCTCTCTAGCTGTCTTTTCCATCTTTTTCCCACCGGATGCTACATTGACAATGTTTCTATTTTCATCCATTAATCCATTGTAGAAAATTTAAGGAATCATTCATTCCGATAAACCATAATGTGGACACTACCATTGAAGTTCCTTAAACCTCTCCTAAGCCGAATAGATAATATAACTTCTAGTTTGCTTGAAAGTAGTGATCTCATTGTGAAACTTGGTCGTCTTATGTGGTGGAAAATATTTGTGCAGAAATGCTTGCTTCAATTGGTCCCATGTTGTGATTGATTTATTTGGCAAAGTAGCAAGCCAAAGTTGTGTTTTGTCCATGACTGAAAATGGGAAGAGTCTTAGCCTTATCACATCATCCGTCACACCATTGATCTTGAAGGTTGCACACGCATTGAGAAAAGTCAAAATGTGAGCATAAAGATCTTCTCCTTGTAAGCCTTCGAAATGATTATTTTGCACCATTTGGATAATACTTGGCTTGATCTCAAAGTTGTTGTTGGTAATGGGCGGAGCCATGATTCCTCTAAAACTACTTGAGATGTTGGGCATTGAAAAATCACCTAACGTTCTTCTCTCTATTTAAGCCATATTATTCAAATTATGTTGATTTTCTCTTCTTTGCCTTTGTTCCTTACATAATGCATGTAAATTTAAATCAATTTCGGGATCAAAGTTCAAATTGCCATCACTAGTACTTGTAGTGAACATGTAAATTCACAAATAAACAAGTAATAATAAAAAAACAAAAAAGAAACAAACAAACAAACAAAAATTAAAATAAGGACTAAAATAACATTTTTCTACCCTAAGTTAATCATCGGCAATGACGCCAAATTCTGAATCAAGTTAGAATTGTATACCCTAGTCTCTAGGACTTAGATATAGTAAGTAGGGTGTCGAACACTAGGATTTGTAAATTTTATATTAACTAAATAGATACTAAGATGTATAGGAAATATATTAAAAGTGAAAATTGTTGGATTACTGTAATTATACTAATTTAACTACTAACTATACTAATAACTCTAATTATTCTAAATATCAAATTAAATATGGTTTATTAGAAATACAATTTTGAATTAGTCAAAGAAATATAATAAATAATGAACATATGCAATGAATGGAGAATATGACCTAAAATCCTTAAGAGCAATTGTTGTTGTCAAATAAGGGTATTTCCATCTAGAGTCTATAAGTACTGTTGTTGTCAAATAAGGGTATTTCCATCTAGAGTTTATAAGTACTGTCGTATCATTATAGAGATAAACAAAAACCATAAAGTTCCTTGCCAATTCTTTAGCCCCTCAAAGTGCATTTATTGTCTCTAAGTACTTTCCTAACCTTTAAGTGAATTCAATTGCTTTTCCACTAAATTTTCCCAACTGTTGATATGAACAATTTGACTAACACATTATATATGGTGATTAAGCATATACAACTCAATTAAACACTCAATTAAAAGAAATTCATTCATGCATTATAAAAAGATATAATTCATTAATTCATTCTTCCTTGTAATTCTAACAAATAAAGGCTTAGCCAAGATACATGATCAAGAAACAACAAAAGAAAACTAAATATAAATAAGAAAAGGAAAAGATAAGAGAAAAGATAAAACCCTTTTTATTAAATCTTGATGCTTGATGTAGAGTCTTGTCTTCTTGGCTTTGTCCCTTACTAAAATTAATTTTTCAATGTCTACTTGTCTAAAAGAAAGAAAACCTCCTTATTCTTATAGGTCACAATTGATATGTATAGACCTTAGAGGTGGTGAAAAGAAGTTATAACTGGGAAAGTACCCTTTTAAATGAAGGGTCATCACTCTATGTAAATAAGTAACTTCTAGGGAATTTTTGTCCTTCTAGAAAAAATTATCTTGACAATATCCCTTTATAAAAGTTCTAGATCTTTGAGTTATCTTTCTAGATGGCCAAAATACTAAAAATACTCAAAGCTAAAAAGTTGTAATCCTTTAGTAAGATGCCATTGGAACGAGTCCGCACGGATGGCTTCTGAAATGAATCATTCCTAGCGTAATGAGTCGACACAGCTTTAATTCAACTTACTTTGTCTCTTTAAGCATCAAACTTCATTCTAACAAATCTAAAGTCCTTCTAATACATCAATTGAACCTAAAAACATATAGAAAACATGCAAACTACCAAATTTTGAGGCGGGTTCGAATTGTATACCCTAGTCTCTAGGAATTAGACAGAGAAAGTAGGGTGTCAAACATTGGGATTTGTAAATGTTATATTAACCGAATAGATACTAAGATGGATAGACAATATATTAAAAGTGATAATTATTGGATTACTCTAATTATACTAATTTAACTACTAACTATACTAATAACTCTAATTATTCCAAATATCAAATTAAATATGGTTTATTAGAAATACAATTCTGAATTAGTCAAAGAATTATAATAAATAATGAACACATGCAATAAATAGAGAATATGACCTAAAATCCTTAAGAGCAACTGTCATTGTCAAATAAGGGTATTTCCATCTAGAGTCTATAAGTACCATCGTATCATTATAGAGATAAACAAAAACCATGAAGTTCCTTGCCAATTCTTTGGCCCCTCAAAGTGGATTTCTTGTCTCCAAGTACTTTCCTAACCTTTAAGTGAATTCCATTACTTTTCCACCAAATTTTCCCAACTGTCGTTGTGAACAATTTGACTAACACATTATATATAGTGATCAAGCATATACAACTCAATTAAACACTCAATTGAAAGCAATTCATTCATGCATTATAAAAAGATATAATTCATTAATTCATTCTTCCTTGCAATTATAACAAACAAAGGCTTAGCCAAGATGCATGATCAAGAAACAACAAAAGAAAACTAAATATAAATAAAAAAGGGAAAAGATAAGAGAAGAGATAAAACCCTTTTTATTAAATCTTGATGCTTGATGTAGAGTCTTGTCTTCTTGGCTTTGTCCCTTACAAAAATAAAATTTTCAATGTCTACTTATCTAAAAGAAAAAAAAATTCCTTATTCTTATAGGTTACAATTGATATATATAGACCTTATTAGTGGTTAAAAGAAGTTATGACTAGGAAGGTACCCTTTTAAATGAAGGGTCACAACTCTATGTAAATATAGTAACTTCTAGGGAATTTTTGTCCTTCTAAAAAACTTTATATTGACAATTTCTCTTCACGAAAGTTCTATTTCTTTGAGCTTTCTTTCTAGATCAACTTGAATCACCTCATTTGGATGTCTGTACAAGAAGTTATGGCCAAAATACTAAAACTGCTCAAAGCTTAAACGTTGCAATCCTTTAGTGAGACGCCATTGGAATGAGTTGGCACAAAGGGTCGAGTTGGCATAGATGGATTCTGTAATGACTCATTCATAGTTTAACGAGTTAGCACAGCTTCACTTCAACTTCCTTTGTCTCTTTAAGCTTCATACTTCACTCTAACAAATCTAAAGTCCTTCTAATACATCAATTGAACATGAAAACATATAGAAAACATACAAACTACCATAAAAAAACATTTGAAACTAAAAATAATAATTGCATAACTAAATAAACATAAAAAATTACTAAAATAAGACAAAACAACACTTATAATACCTAAATAACTATGTAATTTTGCATTGTATCAGGTTTTATCTTCTTTATTCTTTTCCATTTTTCTATTTATATTTAGTTTTCTTTTGTTGTTGCTTGATCATGTAACTGAGCTAAGCCTTTGTTTATTAGAATTGCAAGGAAGAATGAATCAATGAATTATATCTTTTTATAGTGCATGAATGAATTGCTTCCAACTGAGTGTTTAATTGAGTTGTTTATGCTTGATCACCATATATAATGTGTTAGTCAAGTTATTCACAACAATAGTTAGGACAATTTGGTGGAAAAGTAATTGAATTCACTTAAAGGTTAGGAAAGTACCTAGAGATAAGAAATCCACTATGAGGGGTCAAAGAATTGGTAAGGAAGTTCATGGTTTTTTGTTTAGCTCTATAATGATACGATGATACTTATAGACTTTAGATGGAAATACCCTTATTTGACAACGACAGTTGCTCTTAAGGATTTTATGTCATATTCTCCATTCATTGCATGTGTTCACTATTTATTATAATTCTTTGAGTAATTTGGAATTGTATTTCTAATAAACCATATTTAATTTAATATTTAGAATAATTAGAATTATTAGTATATGTAGTAGTTAAATTAGTATAATTAGAGTAATCCAACAATTTTCACTATTAATATATTGCCTATCCATCTTAGTATCTATTCGGTTAATATAAATTTTACAAATCCCAATGTTTGACACCCTACTTGCTCTATCTAAGTCCTAGAGACCATGGTATACAATTCTAACCTGCTTCAGAATTTGGCACCATTGTCGGGGATTTGTTTAAAATTTTTATTAACTTAGGGTAGAAAAAGGTTTTTTTAGGCCTTGTTTTAATTTTCATTTATTTTTGTTTTTGTTTTATTACTTGTTTATTTGTAAATTTACATGCTTACTAGAAGTATTAGTGATAATAATTTGTACTTTGATCCTGAAATTGATTTACTTATATGAAATTTGAGCAGGGAACAAAGGCATAGAAGAGAAAATCAACAGAATTTGAATAATATGGCTCTACCAGAGAGAAGGACGTTAGGCGATTTTGCAATGCTCGATATTTCAAGTAGTTTCGGTGGAATCGTGGCTCCGGCCATTGCCAACAACAACTTTGAGATCAAGCCAAGTATTATCCAAATGGTCCAAAATAATCAATTTAGAGGCTTACAAGGAGAACATCCTTCTGCTCATATTTTGACTTTTCTCAATGTGTGTGCAACCTTCAAGATAAATGGAGTGATAGATTATGCAATCAGGCTGAGACTCTTCCCATTTTTGGTCAAGGACAAAGCACAACTTGGCTTGCTAGCTTGCCAAATGAATCAATCACAATATGGGACCAATTGAAGCAAGCATTTTTGGATAAATATTTTCCACCACATAAGACAACCAAGTTTCACAATGAGATCACTACTTTCAAGAAAAATGGAAGTGAGACTATTTATTTGGCATGGGAGAGGTTTAAGGAACTTCAACAGCAGTGTCCACATCATGGTTTGCCGGAATGGATGATTTCTCAAATTTTCTATAATGGGTTGACGGATGAAAATAGGAATATTATTAATGTTGTAGCTGGTGGGAAATGGATGGATAAGATGGCTAAAGAGGCTATTACATTGCTAGAAGAACTTGCATCTTAAGGGTACATGGGTGATGAAGCCATAATGGCAAAAGCAAAAGGAGTTTTGGAACTTGACACCATCAATATGCTGAGTGCAAAGGTAGATGCCCTCGCCAAATTGGTAAGTAATTCTCAAATTAATTCTTTAGAATGTGCTAATGTTGTTTGTGAGACTTGTGGAGGATCTCATTTATATTCTCAATGTAATGCAATTGCAAATGAGGATGTGAATTATATGCAAGGAGGTTTTAACCAAAGAATAAGGTTGAATTCGAACACTTATAACCTGCAGTGGAGGAACCATCCTGGATTTTCATGGTTAAACGCATCTGCCCAATTAAACCCCCAATTTAACCCAAACACTAAGCCCTAAAATCCACCTGGATTTCTTATGAAACAATAAGCCTTTAATCCTACCCAATCTAAACCTAACCTTAAAACTCTTAAGGAGCAATTTGTTAACCAACAAATGTCCATAAACAAACAAAATGAGGAGCAATTTAAGCAAATTAATTCTAAGCTTGAGCAACTTGCTACTCATAACCGTATCCTTGAAGCCCAAATTTCCCAATAAGCCTCTACCTAAAACACTAAACCTTTAGGAAAGCTTCCTAGCCAACTAGAGTATGTACAAAAAGAGACTTGTCAAGCAATTACATTGCATAGTGGTAAGGAGGTTAAAAAGGATCTCAATAAGAAAGAAAGATTGGTTGATGATGATGACAAAGTAGAGATTGAGGAAGAGGATGTTAGAAGTAAAAATAATGATGAGATTTCCAAAGGAGATAAAAAGGGAAACGCTAAGCCACCTAAGGAGGATGAACCTAAGGTAGACTTAAAAAATCTTCCTTTTCCTCAAAGGTACATAAGGCGGAATTTGGACAAGCATTTTGGCAAATTCCTTGATTTTCTTAAGGATATCACTATCATTATACCATTTGTGGATGCTATTAGAGATATTCTAGCATGCAGTAAATTTTTGAAGGATATTGTTAACTATAAAAGTAAGCTTGAAGATTATGGTTTGGTATCTCTTATTGAAGAATCAAAGGCTATGTACTCCAAGTCTCTACCAAAGCTTAAGGATTCTAGTTCATTTATGGTTCCTTATGTAATTGGAGGTACGTATTTTGATAAAGCCTTATATGATATTGGTGCTAGTTTTAGTCTTATGCCTTACTCTATTTACAAAAAGCTAGATTTGGAAGAACTTAAGCCCACAAACATGTGTCTTTCATTGGCGAATAAATCTGTAACATATCCACTTGGCATTCTAGAGAATGTGCCAATAAAAGTGGGTAAGTTTGTGATACCAGCTAACTTTGTTGTGTTGGAAATGGAGGAGAATCTTGAGATTCCAATTTTGTTTGGAAGACCATTTTTTAGGACAGCAAGAGCAATTATTAATATGAAGAATGGAAAAATCACGTTAAAAGTGGATAATGAATCTGTAGAATTTGATATGCTAAATATAATGAAGTCAACACCCATAGAAGTGGCAAGTAGAGTTGATTCAATTGATATTATTGGTGGATGTATTGAATAAGTGATTCAAGAGTGTTTAAGGAATGATTCTATGGAGTCATACATAAAGCAAGAAGCTAATGAGCAAATTTTGGAGGTAGTTCCATATCAACCTTTTCAAAGGACATTTAGATTTGAACCTTTAAAGAGCAAAGATGATCAAAAGGACAATACAACTAATATAGAAGTAAAGATGGAGCTCAAGCCATTGGCATCAAATCTCATATATGCATTTCTTGACTCTAATCTTAAATTTCCTTTTATTGTTAATTCATCTTTACCTAGTGTTAATGTTAATGCCTTATGTGATGAGTTGCTTAATCATAAGAATGTCATTAGTTATTCTATAAATAATTTAAAGGGGATTAGTCCTAATATATGTCTGCAAAGGATTCTTTTAGAGGATAATGGCAAGCCTTCCATTGAAGGTCAAAGGTGGTTAAATCCAACTCTTAATGAATACCACTTACAAGATAAGTTGCTTGATAATGGAATCATATATTCCATTAGTGATAGTAATTGGGTGAGCCCCGTTTAGGTCATACAAAAGAAAGGAGGCTTAACTGTTGTTAAGAATGAATCTAATGATTTGATACCTACTAGAACTATCACAGGATGGCGTAGGTGTATTGACTATAGGAAACTAAATAATGCAACTAGGAAGGACCATTTCCCATTGCCTTTTATTGACCAAGTTCTTGATAGGTTAGCTAATTTTTTTTATTTTTGTTACTTGGATGGACTTAGTGGATTTTATCAAATTCCTATTCATCCTGAGGACCAACCTAAGACTACATTTACATGCCCATATGGTAATTTTGCTTTTAGGCATATGTCGTTTGGTCTATGCAATGCACCTGCAACTTTTCAACGATTCATGTTTTCCATATTTAGTGATTTGCTTGATGATTGTGTATAAGTTTTTATGGATGACTTTAGTGTCTATGGTACTGACTTTTCCAATTATTTAGATAATCTATCTAAAGTTCTTGATAGGTGTATTGAGCATGAATTGGTCTTAAATTGGGAAAAATATCGTTTCATGGCCTAAGAAGGCATAGTTCTTGGACACTTAGTTTCAAAAGGGGGCATTGAAGTTAGTAGGGCAAAAATCAAAGTAATTGCTAATTTGCCACCTCTAAAGAATGTTAAGGATATAAGAAGTTTTCTTGGACACGTAGGTTTTTACAGAAGGTTTATCAAAGATTTTTCTGGGATTGCAAAGCCATTATGTAAATTATTGGCTAAGGAAGCTACTTTTGAGTTTGATGAAGCATGTCTTGAAGCATTTAAAATTTTAAAGAAGGCTCTTGTCTCCGCACCTGTTTCATAACCACCAAATTAGGAGGACCCGTTTGAGATAATGTGTGATTCTAGCAACTTTGTTGTTAGGGCTGTGTTAGGACAAAGAAAGGAAGGCAAGCCTTATGTGATCTATTATGCTAGCAAGTTACTTGATGAAGCCCAAATCAATTACACCACTACAAAAAAGGAGTTGCTTGCTATTGTTTATACATTTTATAAGTTTAGAGCATACCTTGTGGGGCAAAAGGTGATCGTTTATATAGATCATGCTACTCTTAAGTATCTTTTAAAAAAGAAAGATGCAAGCCTAGACTCCTACGGTGGATTTTGATGCTTCAAGAATTTGATTGGGAAGTGAGAAATAAGAAAGGAAGTGAGAACTTAGTTGTGGACCATCTATCAAAACTATATCAAAATGATTTAAAGAGGCATGATAATGGTGTGCCAATCGATGAGTCATTTCTTGGTGAACATCTATTAAAGGTTGCATCGAAAGAACTTCCATGGTTTGCAGATATCGCAAATTATCTTATAAATGGTATTGATCCTTATGGTATGGATTATAGACAAAGGAAAAAGTTTTTACATGACAACAAATTCTACTATTGGCAGGAGGCGTTACTTTATAAAAGGTGTGTGGATGGTTTGATTCAAAGATGCATTCCTCAAGATGAAGTCCAAGATGTTTTAAAGCATTATCATTCTTTAGATGTTGGAGGACATTTTGGAGCATCAAATACAGTATCTAAGGTACTATAATATGGTTTTTGGTGACCTACTTTGTTTAAGGATGATAGAGAATATGTGCTTACATTTGATAAATGCTAAAGGATGGGAAATATATCAAAGAAGCATGAGATGCCTTTGAAAGGTATTCTTGAAGTAGAACTTTTTTAATGTATGGGGTATAAACTTCATGGGTCCATTCCTTAGTTCTTTAGGTAATAGGTATATATTGGTTATGGTCGACTACATCTCCAAATGGGTAGAAGCAATGCCAACTTTGACAAATGATGCTAGGGTGGTTAAGAAAATGCTTAAGAAAGTAATCTTTTCGAGATTTAGTACCCCTAGAGCATTGATAAATGATGGAGGTTCCCATTTTTGCAACCATGTGATTGAGGCTCTTTTGAAAAAGTATGGAGTAACACATAAGGTTTCTACTCCATATCATCCATAAATACCATAAATAAATGGCTAGGTTGAGGAGAGTAATCGAGAAGTTAAATGGATTCTAGAGAAAACAGTCTCTTCTTCAAGGAAAGAATGGGCATTGAAGCTTTATGATGCATTATGGGCATATAGAACAGCTTTTAAAACTCCAACAGGCCTTACTCCTTATCAATTGGTTTATGGGAAGTCATGTTACTTACTTGTAAAGCTTGAACATAAGGCATATTGTGCAATAAGAGCTTTGAATTTTGATTTACACAAAGGTAGATGAAGAAGGGTACTTCAGCTTAATGAATTAGATGAGTTGAGAATGAATACTTATGAGAATACAAAGTTATATAAGGATTTCACAAAGTTGTGGCATGATAAGCATTTATCAAAGAAAAACTTTTATGAAGGAGAACTGGTTTTGCTTTATAACTCAAGAATGAAGTTGTTCCTAAGCAAGCTAAGTTCTTAATGGTCGGGTTCATTTAAGGTTGTCAAGGTTCACCTTTATGGTGCGATAGAAATTTATGATGATGAAGGGAAGGTTTTTAAAGGGAATGGGCATCGTCTAAAGCCTTACTTGATCAGTGAAGCAATTGCTCCGAGCCGATCTATCTCTCTCTTTATGCCTTAATGAAATCATGGTACATTCATGCTATAAATTTTTAATTTTAACATGGTAGCACTTACACATTTTTATTTTAATATGCAATTTTACATTTTCTATTTCTATTTCATTCATTCTAGCTAGTAAAATTACTTTAAGTTTCTACATTTACAAAGTCATTTTTTTAAGGTTTTTAGAATTACACATTTTAAATTTCACATCATTTATTTTCCTTAGTTCCTTTTCTTTATTTACTTATACATTCTTAATTTTAGTTTATGATTAGCATATATTTAGTTTCTAATCTTATTTTCATGCATTTCTTTTATACATGTTGCTTAGTAATAAGTTAGAATTACTTTTGCATACTATCACGACTCGTTATAGAAAGGAAGGGTACCGAGTCATTACAGGAAGGAACAACTCGACCTAGAGGTGCATGATCGTGCTGAGTCATTCCAACGGATCAACTTGATATAGAGCCATGGCATGCCGACTCGTCCCCTCGTGCTGAGTCGTGCCTCCTTCCAATTTATGTTCATTTTACACATACACTTACAGCAACTTTCAATTTGCATTTTTCACATCTTTTTATTGATGTTTACTTAGTTTTAAATTCAATGTTGAATTGAAAAGGTGCCTTTTTTTTCAAAAAGGTGTCATACCTTTTCACTTCCCCATACATCTTTTCACTTACACACACCTTTTCACATATCCCTTACACACCCCTTCACTATACCTTACACCCCTACACCTTACACCCCTCTAACACCTATATATACACCCTTTTTCATATTATTTCCTCATAAAAACCCATACAAATTTGACAACTTAAATATACTAACAACTCCCATTCCTTCATCTTCTTCATTCTCTCTTCAATAACAACAAAGCTTTTCATTTCCTCTCTACAAACCAACACTAACCGAATCAAACATCCTTTCCCTTCCATTTTCTTTACTTTATTTTTCTATTTTCCTCTCTTACCATCTACCTATTTCTACATTCTCTAACTTCATCTAAGCAAGACTTACATTATGTGTAAGACAAGAGGTTCATCATCCAAGAGACCCCATATTGAAGAATCTCACTAAGAAGAGGAGGAAAATTTGAGCAAGACTTACAAGGCAAAGTTCCTAATCCTTTCACATGTAGAAGGTGCAATGTTGACAACAATAAGGTTTAGAGAAATCTTGGGTTATAAGTACATTCCTAACTCTCTCTTTAACAATATGGGTATGCTTGACGTGTTTGATAGAATGCTCACTCAATGTGGTCTTAAGAAGTTGGTTTCAATGTATGAGGATACATATGTGGATTTGATTACTGAATTTTACACCACCTTGGATGTTAATGAGAATAATTCACAAATTCTAGAATTTAGGATGGAAGGCAAGAAACACCAACTAACTTACTCTTTCATGAACCGTGTGTTTGGCTTTAAAAAGGATGGATTATGTGATCCTCCATTTAACATTAAGCTGAATGAATTCTAGACATTATTAACTGATTTGCAGACCCCATTTCAACCTAAAAAATCTAAGGCTATGTTCATAAAAGATATGAAATATTGGTTATTGCATAAAGTCCTAGCATGTGTTGTTTTTCACATGTCTAAATTTAATAGAGTTTCTGCACAAGAAATGTTTCTTATATGGTGCATTCATAACAAAAAGCAAGTTTGTTAGAATTATTAGTTATTCAATTAGTTGTTGATTTGTGCTCCACATAAAGATTCATCTTTAACACATGGACATGTGATCATAATTGTTGATAAGGCTTTGAATGTTGATCTTGCCGATTACACTAGAAAAGTTGAATGCTCTTATTTTACTAACCATGCTCTTGTGAGAGGAGAAGTATGTGATGCAGGATTTTGATTAATTCCCACCCACTCTCATTCATGTTGGTGTGGAATTTTTGGATCATCCTAAGTTAAGGAACCACCACCCACTTCTGAATATTAAACAAAAAGTGAGTTGGAAGATGAGCTTCCTCAATATCAACCTTTCAAAGATGTACCTTTGTTAACCTACCCTCTCCAAAGTGCATCGGGTTCTTCAAGTGACCACCCTCCAATTTGGGATCAAATTATGAATAATCAAATTGCCATGCAAGGGCAATTGAATGTGATGGAGTTTCACTAAAAACAATTGGCTCATCGTCAAAGGAAAATGGAGTACTGCTCAAACCGAATACTCAATTGAATCTCCACCCACCACTCTAGCCGATGACTAATGGAGTATTTCTTTCCTTTCCCTTGCTTTCTTTTTCATTACATTGAGGACAATGCATGCTTTTGAGTGCGGGTGAAGGGATATTGATATGGATATTAGTATTAGTAATAGTATTAGTATATTAGTATTCTATATATGTTTATTTGTTTTGTTCTACATTTTTATGCATTTGCATTACTTTTTATTTTGCTTCCATATTTAATAAGTAGTTATCCTTAATAGCCTTTTTGATTTTGGTTGAAGTTAATATGTTTTATTGCTCAATTAATTTTAAACTTTAATTGCTCAATTGGTAGAATTTTAAGTTTTATGTAGTATAAGTAGTAATTTTATGTTTTTATCTCTTTTTATTATTTATAAAGTCTAATTAATGTATTAGTCAACTTGCTAACTATGCTTAAGGCTAGGTGGTAATGATTTAAGCTTGGGTTTTCTTAGAGATTTAGGTAATTTTAGAGAAACTATAGCCATAATACGAAGAAACTTGCTTTTCAATAATGGATGAGGGCTTAAAAAAAGAAAAATAATAAAAATAATAATAAGTAAATAATGCTTGTGATATGATGCATTTTAAGTAAGTTATGTGTAATTGAGTATGCTTCTTAGTTGCATTCATTCGGAAAGAAATGTATAATGTCACAAGTAGATGTATCTCGAGTAAGTTATGTGCATTTGTGTTTGCTCCTCATTTGCATTCATTCAGAAAGAGTAAATCTAGCAAATAGGTTTATGGATAAAATGTCTAAAAATGCTATAAGGAAAGTGAGTCGATGTGTGTGCTTTACAATGTCTCAAGGCTGCTTTTGCCTCTAGAATTCCTAAGTTTGAAGCATGAATATTTTGGCTAAATAGCTTGGTTAGAACTTTGACTTTACATTTTTTATTTTATTCTTAATAGATTGAGATAAATTGGTAAATTTGTTGCTTATGCTATGAGACTTGTCTATTTTACCATTGTTGAGCGTTGGAAGTTCAATTATTGAGCTGTTACTTTTTTCTAACTTCATTCATGATTAAAATGAATTGATAAGGATGCTACACTTTTTGGGAAGTAGATGAACATTTTGTTAACTTTTTCATCTTGGATCTTTATTTGCTTGAGGGCAAGCAAGATCTAAGTGTGGGGGAGTTTGATATAATGCAAATATGTTTAGTATTTTAGGTTATTTTAGTCTTAATTTTATTTAGTTTTCCTATGATTAGTGTGTTTATTTGGCTATAAAGCTATTATTTTCACTTCTTTTATCTTTATGGTTTATTATGTAGGTTATATATAGGTTTTAAGATCAATTCATGCTTGGAAAAGACTTGGAGTTGATTTGAACAAGTTGGGAAGCAAAAGGACTCAAGTTTGGACACTTGAAGACTGTCATGACTCATTACCATTGGCACAACTCAGTACAAAGAGTTATTGTGATGACTCGGTACCATGTCATGACTCGGCACAGAGACTAATGATCCAGAACTTTTTGATTTGAGTAGTTTTAGTATTTTGATCATAAATTCTTCTATAGATATCCAAATTTAATGATTAAAGTTGATCTGGAAAGATACCTTAAAGATATACAACTTTCATGAAGGAAAATTTGAGATTTAAAGTCATTTCGATTAATGAAATTACCCTTGAAGTTACAGCTTCTGCAAAATAAGGTGACCTTTCATAAAGTGGTGACTTTCCAACTCTAGAGACTCTAGTTTTTTCTAGTCACTTGTTAGACCTATAAATAGATGATTAAAGATAGAAGAAAAAAAGGATAGAAAGAATAGATAGGTTTCTTTCTTTTAGACAAATAGATATTAAAAAATTATTTAGTTTTTATTAAAGTTATTATAAAAGACAAAGCTAAGAAGAAGAAAGATTCTACATCAAGTATCAAGACTTAGTAAAAGGGATTTATCTTCTTTATTCTTTTCCCTTTTCTATTTATATTTAGTTTTCTTTTGTTGTTTCTTGATCATGTATCTTGGCTAAGCCTTTGTTTGTTAGAATTGCAAGGAAGAATGAATCAATGAATTATATCTTTTTATAGCGCATGAATGAATTATTTTCAATTGAGTGTTTAATTGAGTTGTATATGCTTGATCACCATATATAATGTGTTAGTCAAATTATTCATAATGAAAGTTGGAAAAATTTGGTGGAAAAGTAATTGAATTCACTTAAAGGTTAGGAAAGTACCTAGAGACAACAAATCCACTTTGAGGGGTCAAAGAATTGGCAAGGAACTTCATGGTTTTTGTTTATCTCTATAATGATACGATGGTACTTATAGACTCTAGATGGAAATACCCTTATTTGACAACGATAGTTATTCCTAAGGATTTTAGGTCATATTCTCCATTCATTGCATGTGTTCATTATTTATTCTAATTCTTTGACTAATTCGGAATTGTATTTCTAATCAACCATATTTAATTTGATATTTAGAATAATTAGAGTTATTAGTATAGTTAGTAGTTAAATTAGTATAATTAGAGTAATCCAACAACTTTCACTATTAATATATTGCCTATCCATCTTAGTATCTGTTCGGTTAATATAAAATTTACAAATTCCAGTGTTCAACACCCTACTTGCTCTATCTAAGTGCTAGAGACTAGGGTATACAATTCTAACCCGCTTCAGAGTTCTAATGGATGACATGAGGGCTATGATGCAAGATGGACTAAGACAAGCACTATTTAGACTGATGCAACCTGTTGGTGTTATACCACCACCTATAATTGAACAACCACCTGCTACAGCTATTGTCCCACCTATTGCAGATGCTCTATCTATTTTTAACAATGCTTGGGGCTAGCCTATTGCTAGAAACCCACCGATTATTAATGTGCAACCTAAGGATGTTGAGAATTACCTCATAGAAAAAGCCAAGAGAGAATCACTAGAATGAGTACAAGACCTTGAGTCCAAGAAGCAAGCACTAACGTAGAAAATGTCTAAATGGAAGAACTGATTAGGGGACAATGAATGGGATATTCATTTGACTTTGATGATATGCTACTAATGGAGGGTGACAAGCTACCTGGCAAATTAAAAATGCCTTACCTATACAAATTTAATGGGAGAGGAGATCCAAGGATTCATCTCAGCTAGTACACAACAACCATGAGCACTACTAAAGCACCATTAGAAGTGATCACTAGGTTATTTGTACTACCTTTAAAGGAAATGGCTATAAACTAGTATCATGGGCTGGCAAAATATATGAGAACTGATTGGAAAGAATTATATACTACCTTTTTAAAGTAGTAGAATTATAACACTAGATTGGAAGTGTCCATTAGAGATCTAGAATTGACAAAGCCAAAACCCAATGAATCTTTTTCTGATTTCCTTATAAGATTCATGAATAAAGTAGGGTTGATGAAGAATAAGCTGGTCGAGAAGGATCAGGTTAGGATGATGGTTCAAGATGTGTCACCTAATCTAGTTAAGAGGTTGCAGATGATGAAAGCCAAAACTTTCATAGGCCTATATGATGATGGTTTGCAAGTCAAAGAGATTGAGAGTGAGAAAAAAAAAAGTTTTAGAAGTACAGGAACCAAAAATTACCTAATATGGGGCATATAGTAAGGAAGCACTAGTTGGATTGTAAAAGTGAATGTTGTTCAGTAACCAAGGAGATTCTCCAATTTTAACCAACCTTTGTCAAAAGTCCTATAGCACCTAATGCAAAAGGGACTACTTCAACCTTTACCTAATCCAAACCCACCAAATCCAAACACCTAGGCTATAACCTAAATAGCACTGCCAATCCTATCAAAACCTCCAACACTCCATGGATAACTGCATCTACCTTGAACATGAAATCCAAAACCTTATAGACTCTGGAAAAATCATAAACCTTGAAAACCCAAGCACTAGAAATAATCCTTTCCTAAACTACCGAAATGTACCACCCCCAGCTACCATAATGATTAACTCAAGAGTTAGTGAGGAAGAAGTGCTAAGCTCCTTTAAGGACATAGACTTGAAAACCAATGAGAAGTCTCCTACGAGTTATCAAAAGAATGTTAGACTCATTGATCGGAGTCCGTAACCCTAGTCATATGGGGGCATTCTTGCTAAAGGAACCCTTAGCCTTTCACCCTCACTCAACTCATATAGACAAAATAGTAGCAACATCCACTAGGATTCCACAAAGCTATGCATGCTATCCTTGTCCTAATATTGTCCATTTGACCTGATATTCATAAATGATATGATCCTCCTAGTGTCTATCATCGAATGATGTCATAATGTTAGTTTTCATATTAAATTTAATCTCAAGAGCACGTGATTCTCATATACTTTATGTGACCCCAAAGCATGAAGAATGATAAGAATCATGTACGTTAGCTTGAACTGTCTATGCAAATTAACAAATAACAACATCCCTCGATGATGGAACCTATGAGATTTCTTTAATGAATCCTTATCATATCAAGTGAATAGGTTTGGAATCCAACTAGATTATGGATGTTTATGTTTGCAATATCAAACTGTAAACTATCAAACAATACTTTCATGACTCACGATAAACATATCAAATATCGATCTGGGAGCAAGAACTTGGACTCCCTTTGATTGACCTTGGTCCTATGCATATGGGGGCATATGGGCCCTAAACATCATTTGAAGCCCGACAATTGACCCTCATATTAAAATCATGTGATTATCTCAAGCACATTTGAGTATTGTTCCTCAGTTTACCTTTTAGTTCTAACTAATATAAATCAAAATAGACTAGTTTTGAGAATGGAACCATAGTCCCCTGATGACTGTAGTTTCAAAACCCACCTAGGAAAAAGAATAAATGACCTCGTGAATAAATAAGGTTAGAAGTGAGAGCTTGCTTATGATTGGTTTGTTCAATATGTAGGAAAACTAACTGGCTTTAATCATGCATACATCACATACATATAGATAGCATGTGCTAATCATCATTTCTTATAGGAATAATCACTTTTCCATCATAGGATTTTTGCATCCATTCCGTGCATACATGCTGACCCTTTTCTTTTGCAAGCATATGTCATGCATCATTCATTTAGCTAACCTTAATAAATGTACAGGAATATGACATTCAAACATGAGTGATCTCGAAGCTGAGTCTTGTTATCAAAGAAATGGAAAATTGAAAGCTAGGATCCAAGAACTACTTAACGATGGTGTCATGGTCAAAAAAACCCCTAAACCCAAACTAGTATCACAAGACATTTCATCCATAACCTTGGCAAGGCATACTAGAAAATCTTGCATCCATATGAAATGATATGCATTAAGACATTCCAGTATGTGCACCTCGAACGTGACCTCTTGAATGTTGCTGTGTCACTCTAAGACCCTTAAGAGCACGTGTTCTAATTCAACACCATAGAGCTATGCCCATTATATGAAGAATTAAGTGCCATAGTAGGGCCAATCCCCACCATGACCAAAGAAGCAGTTTTCACTAACCAAGACATCAAATACCTAGGGCTTGGGGTTGCTTTCCTTAACCTAAGCTCACAAAAGCTTGATGAACTAGTCACTAAGCACAAATGACTAATTCCTTTACAACTTCTAGTTGCTTGCACTACCAAAAAGACTGCTACTCTGATTTGGGTAGGTCTCCTTACATGTTACCTTTTTATACAATACTTTACCATCTCAAAATGATGGACTAGGATATTATAGGATACTGTAGGTCATTGAAGGAATATAATGCAGAATGACTCCCTTCCCAGTAATCATAACAAAAATCATTCAAGGTTTGAATCCATGAAGGACACACCAAAATATCTAGTAAGATGGATGCGCCTATGGTGGAAGTTGGGACATATGACTCTCTTCATGTATGTCAACTGTATACCAATCTGAGGATTCAGGACATACACCCACTACTATCCATAATGGTTAGCATATTTGGTGTCATTACCAAAGAAAGATGGAAGGGTTAGAATTTGTGTCTGAATAAGGCCTACACGAAGGATGACTTCCCACTACCCCATATAGACATACTGGTTGACAGTGTCGCCATATATGCAATGTACTTCTTCATGGATAGATTCTCTAGGTATAATCAGATCCTAATGGCCATTATCAACAAAGCAAAGACAACTTTTATAATAAAATGGGGTACTTACTGGTATATAGTAATGCCTTTTAGACTAAAGAATGTAGGGGCAACCTACTAAAGGATGGCAACTACAATGTTCCATGACATGATACATTAAGAAGTGGAGGTATACGTCGATGACATGATGGTAATGTTAAGAACTAGGGAAGAACAACCCTCTATTTTTGAAAAGTTCCTAAGAAGGGTCAAAAAGTATAGTCTTAGGCTAAATCTAATGAAATGCATATTTGGGGTCACTTTAAGAAAGATGCTAGGGTATATTGTCAATCAGAATGTGATTGAAATGGATCCAAATAAAGAAAAAGCCATCAGAGAGATGCCAATACCAAAAATAGAGAAAAAAATTAGAGGGTTTATAGGAAAATTCTAGTTCATCAGCAATTTAATCGCTGAGTTTACAACAGTGTGTAAATCGATCTTCAAGCAACTCGAAAAAGATTAGTCGGTTAAATGGAATGAACAGTGTCATCAAGCATTTGACTAGATCATAAGCTACCTGGCCAACCCATTGATTCTAAGAACACCTAAATCAGGGATGCCTCTAACCCTGTATCTTGCCATCAAAGGGAATGCAATCATTGCAATGTTAGCCCATAAGGGAAAAACAAAAGCATAACACACGGTCTACTACTTGAGCAAGAAGATGTTGCCATATAAGGAGAAGTACAACTAAATCGAACATATATGTCTGGCAATGGTAAAAGTAATGAAGAAACTCAGGCACTACTTTCAATCTTATAGAATTTAGTCCATTTCTAAAATGGACCCAATGAAGTACCATTACGAAGCTCCCTCTCTAGTGGGAAAACTTGCAAAGTGGCTCGTACTCCTAACAGAATTTGACATGCAATATATGGCTAAAAAGGAGAGCAATGGCTTAATTTCTAGCTCTCAACCCTATTCCAAACTTAGAAGAAATCCAACTAGACTTCCCATATGACCTTAGTTTTGCCATTAAAATCCAAGGATGGCCCATGTACTTTGACATAGTAGTCAATCAATTCGGTGTAGGAGTTGGTGTCATACTACAATCTCCATAAGGTGAAGTAGTACCAATTGCTAAAAAGCTTGAGTTCAAAGTCATAAATAGTGAAGTAGAATACGAGGCATGTATAATAAAAATAGAAGCACTAATAGCCTTGGATGTCACAAAAATTAAAATCTTTAAAGATTCCATATTAGTAATTAATCATGCCACAGGAGAGTGGGAACTAAAAGAGCAGCACTTAAAGCCTTATTTGGACCACTTAAGGCTACTTACCATGTCATTCCAAAAATACAAATTCATTCATCTCCCTAGGAACGACAACTAGATGGCAGATGCACTTGCATCCCAAGCATTAGTATGGGAAGGATAACCAAAATGCCCATGAAGCCTCTGATTCTACTCAGATCAGGACAAACTTTTCATAAAAACTGCATAATAGTAAAGACAAAAGTAGCCAAAAAGCCTTTATTCTATGACATCTAGAGATATTTGAAGGAACAAGCCTATCCTGATCATGTAGATGAAAGAGACAAAGTAGTCATTCGATGACTAGCATTAAAATTCACATTACATCAGGGTGTGTTATATAGGAGAACCTTAGATGGTTTACAACTCTGATGTTTAGATGAAACTCAAGCTGTAAGAGCAGTAGAAGAAGCAAACGAAGGTGTTTACGTTCCATACATGAATGGAGCAATCGTACCTAAGAAGCTAATCAAATAAGGGTTCTTCTACACAAAATTTGTAAAGAAATGCCACAAGTGTCAAATCATGAGAATGTCAACCACCTTCCCTAACAAAACTACACTACATCTCCTCTCCATGGCCCTTCTCCATATAAGGACTAGACATAATTGGGAAAATCCACCCAATAGCCTCAAATGAACATAGATTCATCTTAATGGCAGTGGACTACTTTACAAAATGGGTCAAAGTATAATCATTCGCAAGGATAGGGCCTAAGCAAATGGCTAAGTTCATAAAAATAAACCTATTATGCTAATATGGATCCCCTATCACATCATCTCTAACAACGATATCTAATTCCAAGGGGAAGTTAAAGAGCTACTAAGGAGCAATAAGATGGAACATCACAAATCTTCTCCTTACTAACTACAAGCAAATGGGGTCATTGAAGCTGCAAACAAGAACATCAAAAAATCTTATCAAAGATGACTCAGACTTATCAAGACTGGGCAGACAGATTGCCACATGCCTTATGGGGTACTGAACAATAGTCAAAACTTCAATGGGGGGCAACACCTTTCTCACTAGTGTATGGATCAAAAGCAGGTCTTCCAATCAAAACAAAGATCATGTATCTTTGGGTAGCAATCAAATTTGAATTGCTAGAACTATAGTGGGCTCAACAAAGGCACAATAATCTCACTCTTTTAGACAACCAGAGGCTCAAGGCTTTATGCCACATATAGTTGTATCAAGCTTGACTAGCCAAAACCTTTAACATAAGAGTAAAACACAAGAGTGTGAAAGTAGGAAAAAAGGTGCTAAAGCAAGCAAAACAGAACATTCTAGATCCTAGAGGGAAATTTAGACCGAATTAGGAAGGCCCATACATAGTCAAACATGTCCTATCAAAAGAAGCAATCAAGCTAATGGATTCAAAAGGCAATGAAATCTTTAAACATGTCAATACATATTGCCTGAAGAAGTAATATGTCTAAGGCAAAAAAAAACATCCCAATGAGTTAAAAACCTAAATGGCAGCTCAGGAAAAAGTCAGGGACTTCCCAATAAGTTGAAAACCTAAAATTAGCAGCTTAGGAAAAAATTATAGAAAGAGAGAAAATACTTAACTAGAAAACTTGAGAAGGGTAGTTGAGGACAGGGGTAACCTCCATATTGAAATTTGTATGAATGCACCTGTGCTTTTCTTAAATGATCATAGTGAAATGAGAATGAATGCCAATTTATGCAAAATGTCTTTGAAAAGTGCAGCATATTTTATCATCATGAATTGCATCAAGCATGCTTTGCATTTTCTTTCATTACATGACCATGGTTCTTACCATCCTCTCTAAGCTCACTCTTTAAGATCAACCACTATCATAAAAAAATGCATTGTTAGGTGTGAAAAGCTCAAAAAGGAGACACCCTAGGCAAAAAATTAAGGAAAAGAGAACCTAGCTAAGCGTGAAAAGCTCCAAAAAGAGACACATTAGACGAAAAAGGAAAAAAAGGCAGACGATAGTAGTAAACATCATCATCAATGATACACAACATGAAGCACATACAATCATCATCATATAAACATCATACAATATGCAGGAAAAATGCCTAGATACAACACCTAGAGTCCATAACCTCGAGAAAATGATACAACAAAGCAAACAGTATACTAAAAGTCTTAAACCTAGCCCCTAAAACAACTACAGTAGTCATGGCTAACATCAAAAGAAAGCACTGATCCTGCTTAAGCATCCCCCTTATTATATCATAACTCATCACCTTTCATCACAAAAGGATGATAGCCATGACTCTAGCTCACTGATGCAGTTATAATAGGCTATACGTTCCTGCTCCCAGTCAAGACTAGCAAGATATTGCTCAACCTACAGTACACATTGCATATCATACACTTATACATAAAACATGTGCATGAAAAAAATAGGTACAATAAAGAAGGAATAACCTCTGAGTGGTAGAAAATTCCAAAAAGCACTATTGCGAACTCCCAGCAACAATATACCAGTATTGACCAGAGGAGACAGGAATCTACAAAAGTAAATAAATAAGTCAACCACCATTCATTGAATAAATGAAACACATGCAAGAATAAGTGAAGAACAAGAACATGGGTAGCATCATCGAGAGCAACACCCGACTAAGGAAAGTCAGGCCTACCTAAATCTAAGCTCACTACTCTACCAAGGATATCCATCCTACGCAAAGACAAAGATGGCTAAGCCATCAAATCCCTAAGGATAGTGCTACTAGAAGCCATACCACTGGCATGAGCAGTTGCCTCAATGTAAAGTGTGCCCTCATCCTCCATAAAGCAAGAACTAGATCTCCTTCAATGTTACTATAAATAAGTTATCACAACTCATATCAATTATAATTTATTACTAATAAAGTTTGTTACATGCTTGCGCCAAAATAGGAATAAAAGCTTGTCAAATAAGACGAAGCGACTCTCGATCACCAGGAAGAGATGCATCTTCTTGAGAAGGTGGAGGTGAAGGAAAGGTCCTACTAGCTACAACATCAATTAGTTAAGGGATCAATACATCAGCATAAGGCAAACTCGTACTCTCCAAGAGACTCTTAGAGGGGAATCCCATCATAACAATAGCAAGATCATCACCGTAAAGCTCATGGCCCCATAACATGTCCTTAAGGGGAGGGACGGGAACTCTCCTCATGTATGGGCCATCCCACCAATGATGGACTTGCTTGCACAAATACACACCTTACTAATGAGGCTATAGAGCAACACTTGTCTCTCTATCAGCTGCCATACAGGTACCATCTCTACCATCCAATAAGATCTTGTTACCCACCAGTGAAGATAGATCTGCTCAAAGGGCAATAGTAAAAGAAATGATCCTTAAGAAGGAAACAATTAACACAACAGATATCAGACATACCTAATTAAGGGACAACATCCTCATATGGTCCCGAGCTATGGTTCAATCCTAAATCAATAGGAATAATGAGGGAAGCCATCCTCTTGGAAATGCTCAATGGATGGATGGATGAGGGAGAATCCCAAACTCATATGCCTAGATCTATTAAAGTTAGAGGGTCAGAAATAATAAACTAAAAGTAAAAGAATAGACAACAGAACTCCTACTCATGTCTAGCATGAATAAGCATCTGCAGATCCTCGAGCCACCTCGACATGCTGCATCAAGTCCATAGTACATATGAGTGAAGGCAGCAGTGCCCCTGTAAGAAGGCCATCCAGATCTCTCAAGACAGGCTGCAATCACAGATCACCCATACCTAAAGCGTTCGGGAAGATAATAGCACACAACAAATAAAATAAAAAGTAGTGAGCCAACTGATTTGCTGAGACAAGACCATCATTATACAAAGCCCGCATGAAAGAAACAAACCCCATGAATTAATTGATATATAGGCAACTAGACTTCAAAGGAGTGACTACCTCAAGCAAATCCATCATGAGGTGCCTCCTCGCCATAACAGTAGAACACTCCTCATCATTGAAAGGAATGTGCTCTCTAGAAAAGCTCGAACTTATGATGGCGATAAAATCCAAAGGGTTAATAGTCATCTCCCTAACAGGCAGATGGAATGTATATGTCATGTTCATCCACCACTCTATCAATACATATATAGCAATCTGACTCAACACATATGAGTCATAAAATAATGCAGTAATCACCCCATCAAAGCCCTTCTTGGTAACTATATGTTGTATACACATCAAGAGACCCTTATAGTACATGCTGACCTTATGAAAACTACCAGGCAGCACGGTGACGTACATATGGGGCTATAAACTATAGGTACACTATTAAACATTTGCACAACTACTAAATACTAACACATCTCTTTCTCTCTACCATTTAATAGGATTTAAACAATAAAAATTGAAAAGAAAAGCATCACGATAATAAAACAATCACAAAAGAAAATAAAATAAGAGCTATCAGCTTCCAGCATTTACAATAAAGCTAGATAGACAGTTACAATGAGAGCTATAGAGCTACAACAACAACAACCTCATACAGCAAAATAAACAATGAAATACTCGATGAATAAGCTCTAGAAAATAAGGGCAAAGAAGGACCTACCTTATAACAATGATGCACCAAAGCATGAGTCTCCAAGCTATAAATGCTAGATGTGCTAGTCCCTACAGTAGATGTCCCAGCTCCAACAGCCTCTACAAAGTCACCCTTAAGATCAACATCAACATCAATAAATGTCCTCTAAACCCTCAAGAATGTTGGGGAATTCCATTTTACACAGAAGAAAATGGAAGCATATAAGCAAAAATGGAGCAGAAAGCACCCAAAACATAAAAAAGGTCAAGAAAAGTTAGAAAACACTCAAAGATGTCCAAACAAAGCCTCCCAAGACCTTTGAAATTATCTTTTAAATAAACCTAGACTGGGGAAGTGCATGACTACATGCTAAGCGTGTGACCAAGCATACAAGCACGTGACTAAGTGCATAAGTAGATGATCACGTGCCTCCCACACGTAGTCATGCACACTTCCCCCTTCGACGCACTCTTATGTGGTTTTATGTGCACTTTGAGACTTTGCACACTCACTTCTATAATCTTAAACTTCCATTTGAGCATAAGACATGCACCAAAATCACATAAAAGTACACTGATGAGGACTCCATTTGTCTAAAGGCACTATGCGTGCACTACTTTCTTTAGAAAACTCAACATCTTATAAAAGAAGAAGAACAAGGAAAATTCACTATAAGGATATTTTACTCTAAATCATCAAAATAACATCCTCAACATGACAAATAATTTCATCACTATTGCATCATCATTGTATCATTGCTACATCACTACTACATCATCACTATATCATTAATGCATCATCACTATTACCTCATTCATATTGCTTAGAAGAACTCTCATATTTTCACTGCTTAGAAGCATTTTCTCATTACTTAGAAGCATCCATATCGCTTAGAAGCAATCTCATATTGCTTATAAGCATTCACATTGCTTAGGAGCACTATCACATCATTCACATTTGCTTAGACGCACTTTCACTGCTTATAAGAATCTTCTCATTGCTTAGAAGCATCCTTACTTTGCTTAGGAGCATCCTCACTTTGCTTAGGAGCATCCATACTATTTAAGAGCATTCTCATTTTCTTAGTAGCATGTTCATTTCATGTGACACCTAAGAAGATTAAAGTCACATGTTCATTCGCATAACACCTAAAAAGGTTATAGTCGCAATTTCATTCGTATGACACCTAATAAGGTTATAGTTGCATGTTCATTCATGTGACACCTAAAAAGGTTATAGTCGCATGTTCATTTATGTGACACCTAAAAAGGTTATAATCACATTTTCCTTTGCATTACACCTCAAAAGGTTATAGTCGCTTGTTCATTCGCATGATGCTTAAGAAGGTTATAGTCGCATGTTCATTCACATGACACCTAAAAAGGTTATAGTCATATCTCTTTTTACTTAGTAGCATCCTCTTTTATGTGACACCTAGGAAGGTTTACAGTCAAATTTTCATTTACTTAGTAGCATCCTCATTTTGTGTGACACTTAAGAAAGGTTATAGTTGCATCTTTCCTGCTTAGTAAGATCATCATTAGCATGACACTTAAAATGGTTATAGTTGCATCCACATTTTGCTACACTTTCCATTAGTCACAGGCTTGCATATGTCCCAAAATACCACCTTACATGATAACCAAGTCATAGAACAATAACAATAAATAAACCATAACAACAGTAGAAAAATCTTGATAAGACATTTAAAGATAACCCACAGGTAAGTACCTCTCTCCCTACTAAAATGTTATTTGCATCTTTGCATTTGCTTCACATGTATTGACACTAGTGTTAAGTAGATATGCAACACACATGAAGCAAAGGGGTAATTCTTATACCTTAAATTTAGTTGTCCCTAAAAAGGTCCAATGATGAAATAAATCACCTATATGACTAGAGTTTGCTCATTCGTAACACCACTGAAGTGTGCAACCTTAAAACACCTAACAGACCCCACTAGTGTGCATAATTGATCACCAAGCCATTAGGTTGTGCTCTAAACATATGAAATATGAATTATCAAAATAATGAAAGGTTTTCTTTCAAGAAAACTCCTATTAGAATAATCTGCTCATTGAGTTGATGTGCATTTTATTAGATTAAGACCCAGCTTCATGAAAAAATGGCAATCAATTTTGACAAACTAACTTTGGAAATAAATTTGGAAGGCTCTAAAACCTTTGAAAGTGGTCCCAGAATGGTCCAACACAGCTAGAGGATTAGTGCCTGATATAATGTAAACTTGCATAGTTATTTAGGTATTATAAGTGTTGTTCCATTTCATTTTAGTAAGTTTTAATGCTTATTCAGCTATGCAATTGTTATTTTTAGTTTTCAATGCTTTTTATGGTAGTTTGTTTGTTTTCTATATGTTTTTAGGTTCAATTGATGCATTAGAAGGACCTTGGATTTGTTAGAATGAAGTATGAAGCTTGAAAAGACAAAGGAAGTTGAATTGGAACTGTGCCGACTCATTACACTAGGGATAACTGATTATAGAAGCCATCCATGCCGACTCAACCCTTCGTGCCGACTTGTTCCACTTATGCCTCATCAATGAGATGCAACTTTTTAGCTCTAAGCAGTTCTTGTATTTTGGCCATAACTTCTTCTACAAATGTCCAAATGAGGTCATTCAAGTTGCTATAGAAAGATAACTTAGAGATCTAAGACTGTTATGAAGGGATGTTCTCCAGATAAGCTCATATGAAAGGAAAAAAATACCCTAGAAGTTACTATATAGAGTTATGGCCTTTTATGTAAAAGGGTACTTTTTCATTTTGTAACTCCTTTTTAACCACCTCTAGGGTCTATATATAGATTAGTGGCAGCCTATAAGAGAGAGAGATTCATTCATATATATATTCATACCAAATTATTATAAGAGAACATCATTATTGTAAAAAGTACAAAATTTATTTTCTTAGGCTTAGCCTAGTGTTTTGAAGATCAATTAGAAGAAAGCAAGAAAGAAGCAAGAAAAGAAGATTGCTCTACATCAACAAGTGTTGGAAGATTATTAAAAGGGTTCTATCAATTCCTTTTCTTCTTTTCTTATTGTTTTCTAATAATGTCTATTGGCTAAGTCTTGTTGAGAAGCAATGATGAATTAAATAAGAACTACATTTTCTATCTTATGTTGTTTATGATTTAATTTCAATTAGTGCTTGATTAAGTTACTTATGATTGATTACCATATATAACTTTTTTTAATTAAATTACTTACAATGAGAGTAGGAGTAATTTGGTGGAAATATAATTGAGATTACTTAAGAATTGGATTTACTTGGAGACAAGGAATTCATCTTAAGGGAAATAATTAGTAGATTACTTATGATTTCCTTGTCTATCTTTATAATGCACCGAGAGAGCTTGTAGACTTTACATAGGAATATCCTTAATTGACAATGAGAGTTGCTTTTATGGATTTATTGGTATAATGTCATTTATGATTTTCTCTTATCTCTGCAATACATCAAGAGAGCTTGTAGACTCTAATGGGAAATACTTCTAATTGATAACAAGAGTTACTTTTAGGAACCTTACTTTAATTTTCCAACAAGAGTTTCTTTTAAAGATTATACGCACTAATTTCCAATCAATATGTTTTGTGATAAATTTTTATAAGTTCTTATTTACATTTTGATTTATGCTTCTTTTTTATATATATTGTATTTCTTATTATGTTTAGTATTATAGTAATTAGGAATAATTAGATCACCAATTATATTTAATTTAGTTTTGCCTATCCATCTAAGTATTTGCTCGGTTAATGCATAATTCTTCCTAAATCCTGACTGTTTGACACCTGACTTGCTCTATACTAAGTCCTTAAAGACTAGGGTTATACAATTCTACCCACTTCAGAATTTGGCACTGTTGCCGGGGATTTAATTTAAGTTTAATTTTTCTTTTATTTATTTTGTTTGATTGTGAATTTACATGCTCATTAGAAGTTCTAGTGATAGCAATTTGAACTTTGATCCTAAAATTGATTTAACTTTACGTGCACTATGTAGGGAACAAAGACAAAGAAAAGATAATCAATTCAACAGAATGGCTCAACTGGAGAGAAGGACATTAGGCAATTTTGCAATACCCGATATATCATGTAGTTTTGGTGGAATTGTGGCTCCAGATGTTGCTAATATAACTTTGAGATCAAGCCAAGTATTATCCAAATGGTGCAAAATAATCAATTTGGAGGCTTACAAGGAGAAGATACTTATGCCCATATTTTAACTTTTCTCAATGTGTGTGGAACCTTCAAGATCAATGGTGTGATGGATGATGCAATAAGATTGAGACTCTTCCTATTTTTGGTCAAGGAAAAAGCATAACTTTGGCTTGCAAGTTTGACAAATGAGTCAATCACAACATGGGATCAATTGAAGCAAGCATTTTTGCACAAATATTTTCCACCATATAAGACAGCTAAGTTTCGCAATGAGATCACTACTTTCAAGAAAAGTGGAAGTGAGATAATTTATTCGGCTTAGGAGAGATTTATTCAGCTTGGAAGGAACTTCAAAGGCAATGTCCACATCATGGTTTGCTGAAATGGATGATTCCTCAAATTTTTTACAATGGTTTAACGGATGAGAATAGGAACATTATGAATACGGCTTCTGATGGAAAGTGGATGGATAAAATGGCTAGAGAAGCTATTATATTACTAGAAGAACTTGCATCTCAAGGATACATGGGTGATGAAACCACCATGGCAAAGGCAAAGGGAGTTTTGGAACTTGACACCATCAATATGCTGAGTGCAAAGGTAGATGCCCTCACCAAATTGGTAAGTAAATCTCAAGTTAATTCATTAGAATGTACTAATCTTATTTGTGAGAATTGTGGAGGATCTCATGCATATTCTCAATGCAATGTACTTGCAAATGAGGATGTGAATTATGTGCAATGAGGTTTTAACCAATGAATGGGGCTGAATTCCAACACTTATAACCCTCAGTGGAGGACCCATCATGGATTCTCATGGTCAAACAATATAACCCAAACACTAAACCCCAAAATACACCTGGATTTTCTATGAAACAACAAGCCTTTAATCCTACCCAATCTAAACCTGACCTTGAAACTCTTATGGAGCAATTTGTTAACCAACAAATGTCCATCAACAAACAAAATGAGGAGCAATTTAAGCAAATTAATTCTAAGCTTGAACAACTTCTTACTCATAACCGTATCCTTGAAACCCAAATCGCCCAACGAGCCTCTACCTCTAACACTAAACCTTTGGGAAAGCTCCCTAGCCAACCAGAGTATGTATAAAAAGAGACTTGTCAAGCAATTACATTGCGTAGTGGTAAGGAGGTTGAAAAGAATCTCAATAAGAAGAAAGGATTGGTTGATGATGATGATAGGGTAGAGATTAAGGAAGTTGATGTTAAATAATGATGAGATTTCAAAAGGAGATAAAAAGGGAAATGTCAAGCCACCTAAAGAGGATGAACCTAAGGTAGACTTAAAAACTCTTCCTTTTCCTCAAAGGTACATAAGGCAAGAAAGAAGGATGCAAAACCTAGAATCCTAAGATGTTGACTAGGAAGTACGAGATAAGAAAGGAAGTGAGAACCTTGTTGCTGACCACCTATCAAGGCTTGATCAAGATGGATTGAAGAAGAATGACGATGGTGTGCCAATTAATGAGTCATTTCATGGAGAACATCTTTTTACAGTGGCATCGAAGGAAACTCCATGGTTTACAGATATTGCAAATTATTTAGTAAGTGGTATTCTTCCTTATGGTATGGATTATAGCAAAGAAAAAAATTCTTACATGACTGTAGATTCTACTATTGGGAGGAGCCATTACGTTACAAGAGATGTGCCGATGGTTTGATTAGGCGATGCATTCCTTATGATGAAGTCCAAGATGTTTTGAAGTATTATCATTCTTTAGATGTTGGTGGACATTTTGGAGCATTAAAGATTGTATCTAAGGTACTTTAATATGGTTTTTAGTGGCATACTTTGTTTAAAGATGCTAGAAAATATGTGCTTACATGTGATGATGCCAAAGGATGAGAAATATATAAAAGAAGCATGAGATGCCTTTGAAAGGGATTATTGAAGTTGAAATCTTTGATGTTTGGGGAATAGACTTCATGGGTCCATTTCCTAGTTCCTTGGGTTACAAGTATATTTTGGCCATGGTTGATTATGTCTCCAAGTGGGTAGAAGCAATGCCAACCTTGACAAATGATGCTAGAATGGTTAAGAAGATGCTTAAAAAAGTCATTTTTTCGAGATTTGGTACCCCTAGAGCATTGATAAGTGATAGAGGTTCCCATTTTTGCAACTATTTGATTGAGGCTCTTTTGAAGAAATATGGAGTAACACATAATGTTGCTACTCCATATCACCCATAAACAAATGGGCAAGTTGAGGTGAGTAACCAAGAGATTAAATGGATTTTAGAGAAAACAATCTATTCTTCAAGGAAAGATTGGGCATTGAATCTTGATGATGCATTATGGGCATATAGGATAGCTTTTCAGACTCCGATAGGCCTTACTCCTTATTAGTTGGTCTATGGGAAGTCATGTCACTTACCCGTTGAGCTTGAGAATAAGGCATATTGGGCGACAAGAGCATTGAATTTTGACTTGATGAAGGCAGGTAAGAAAAGGTTACTTCAACTTAATGAACTCGATGAGTTAAGAATGAATGCTTATGAGAATGCAAAGTTATATAAGGAATGCACTAAGTTCTAGCATGATAAGCATTTGATCAAGAAGGAATTTCATAAGGGACAACTTGTATTGCTTTATCATTTAAGATTGAAATTGTTTCCGGATAAGTTGAAGTCTAGACGATCAGGTCCATTTACAGTTGTTAAGGTATGTCCTCACGGTGCAATGGAAATTGCCAATAGTAAAGGGGAAATCTTCAAGGTAAACGGACACCGTCTCGAGCCATACTTAATTGGTGAAGCAACTACTCAAATTCAATCTATATCTCTCTAAACATTAATGAAATTAGGGTACGTTTACTAACACATTCTTCATCTTATTTAATTTTATTACACATTTTTACTTTAAGTTTTTATTTCATTTTTCATTTCATTTTATTTTGTAATTTTATTTCAGATTTCAATACTTCTAAAGTTATCTTTAAAATGTTTTTGAAACTACACATTTTTATATCATTCTTTTCTTTACTTTACTTTCTTTATTTATACATATTTCCTTATTAAAATGTTCTTAATTCAAGTATACATTCAGTTTATGATTAGTTTATTTTTAGTTTCTAATCCCATTTTAATACATTTCTTTTTCAAATATTATTTAAACAATAACTTAGAAAATTTCTATGAAATTTTATACTGTTACGACCCATTATGGGCATTCCGAGTGGTTACAGAGAGCCTACGTGCTGAGTTGTCACGATTGGTGCGACTCAAGCCAAAAATGCATCTCTATAACGAGTCATTATGGACGTGCCGACTCATTATAGAGAGTAGTCATGCCGAGTTGTTCCAATTGGTATAACTCGATAGAAGCCAAAAGAAGGCATAACGTCTCGTTCCTGTGGAATGACTCGTTACATAGGGCTGGCGTGTCGAGTCGACCCTTTATGCCGAGTCGTGCCATCTCCAATGTTTTTTTTCATATTTCACATATACACATACATACATTTCCAGTAGCTTTGAATTTGTATTTTGACTTTTTTTTATTAGTTTCTATTTAGTTTTCAATTCAAAATTGCTTGAAAAGGTGCTTAATTTTTCAAAAGGTGTCATACCTTTTCACTTCCCCATACACCTTTTCACTTACACACACACCTTTCCACATATCCCTTACACCCCTACATCTTACACCCCTCTAACACCTATATATACACCCTTTTGACCACCAAATCACTCATATTTACTACTCACAAAAATCCATATGAATTTCACTACTTACACACATAAATAACTCCTATTCATTCATCTTCTTCCTTCTCTCTTCCATACCATCCAAGCTTTTCATTTCCTCTCTACAAACAAACCCTAACTGAATCAAATATCATTTCCCATTCCATCTTTTCCTTTTCATTTACACATTATCATTACTTATACTCTAAATATTACTATAACTTTCTAACTTCATCTAAGTAAGATTAACATTATGGGTAAGACAAGAGGTTCATCATCCAAGAGATCCCATATTGAAGAATCTCACGAAGAAGAGAATGAAAATCTTAGCAAGACTTATAAGGCTAAGTTCCTCATCCTTACACATTAGGAAGGTGCTAAGTTGACAACAATAAGATTTAGAGAAATCTTAGGTTGTAAGTATATTCCTAACTCTCACTTGAACAATTTGGGTATGCTTGATATGCTTACTCAATGTGGCCTTAAGAAGTTTGTTTCTCTACATGAAGACACTTATGTTGATTTGCTTACTGAGTTTTATACCACCTTGGATATTAATGCCAATAATTCCTAAATTCTGGAATTTAGGTTAGAAGGCAAGAAACACTAACTAACCTATTATTTCATGAATCATGTGTTTAGCTTTAAGAAGGATGGTTTATGTGATCCCCTATCTAACTTTAAGTTGAATGAATTATGAACCTTTTTGACTGATTTGCAAACCCCATTTCAACCTAAAAAGGCCAAGGCTATGTTCATAAAAGATATGAAGTATTGGTTATTGCATAAGGTCCTAGAATGTGTTATTTTTCAGAAGTCTGAATTTAATAGGGTTTCTGCACAAGAACTGTTTCTTATGTGGTGTATTCATAACAAAAAGCAAGTTTCTTGGACTTATTGGATATTCAATCAGCTGTTGACTTATGCACCACGTAAGGATGCACCCTCGACATATGGACATATGGTCACCATAGTAGTATAGGCTTTGAACATAAATATTGACAATTACACTCACGCAGTTGAATGCTCTTATTTTACTAACCATGCTCTTATGAGAGAAGAAGTATGTGATGCAAGATTATGATTCATTCCTGCTCGCAATCATTCATGTTGGCATGGAATTGCTAAATCATCTTGAGTTAAGGAACCACCACGAATCGAATACCAACCCGAGAGTGATTCGGAAGAAGAACTTCCTCAATACCAACCTTTTGGTGAAGTCCCTTTGTTGACCTGCCCTCTCCAAAGTGCACCGGGTTCTTTAAATGAACACCCACTAATTTGGGATCAAATTTTGAATAATCAAATTTCTATGCAAGGGAAATTGAATGCTATAGAATGTCACCAAAGGCAATTATCCCATCATCAACGAAAGATGGAGTATAAGTTGAATTGATACTTCACCCAATCCGGATGCTCAATTGAGTCTCCACCCACCACTCTGACTGACGACTAAAGGAGTATTTCTATCCTTTCCCTTGTTTCATTTTCATTACATTAAGGACAATGCATGCATTTAAGTGTGGGGGAAGGGATATGGATATAGATATTAGTATTAGTATATTAGTAATATATGTGTTATTTGTTTGTTATACATCTTTATGCATTTGCATTAATTTTGCTATTCATTTTGGTCCCATATTTAATAAGTAGTTATCCTTAATAGTCTTTTTGATTTTGATTAAAGTTAATATGTTTTGCTAATACTGAACTTTCATTGCTCAATTGGTAGAATTTTTAAGTTTCATGTAGTATAAGTAATAGTTTTATCATTTTATCTCTTACTATTATTTCTGAAGTCTGAGACATGTATTAGTCAACTTGCTAACTATACTTAGGCTAGGTAGTAATGATTTAAGTTTAGTTTTTCTAAAGACTTAGGTAACCTTAGAGAAACTATATCCATAATACCAAGATACTCACTTTTCAATAATGGATGAGGACAATTAAAACAACAAAAGAAAAAAAAGAAAAGAAAGCTAAATGAAAAATATAAAAGAAAAAAATGCTTGTGATATGATTCATCTTGAGTAAGTTGTATGCGATTGAGTATGCTCCTTAGTTGCATTCATTCGGAAAGAGATGTATAATGTCATAAGTAGATGGATTTTGAGTAAGTTGTGTGCATTTGTGTTTGCTCCTCATTTGCATTCATTTAGAAAGAGTACATCTAGCAAATATGCTTTTGAATAAAATTGTCTAAAAATGCAATGAGAATAGTGAGTTGATGTGTGTGTTTAACATTGTCTCAAGGTTGCTATTGCCTCTAGAATCCCTAAGTTTGAAGCATGACTATCTTAGCTAAATAGCTTGCTTAGAACTTTGACTTTGCATTTTTTATTTTATTCTTAGTAGATTTTGATAAATTTGTAAACTTGTTGCCTATGCTATGAGACTTATCTATTTTACCATTGTTGAGCACTGGAATTTCAATTATTGAATTATCCTTTTTATTTTTAACTTCATTCATGATTAAAATGACTTGATGAGGATGCTACACTTTTTGGAGGAGATAATAATTTTGATAATTTCTTCATCTTTGATCTATACTTGCTTGGGGGCAAGTAAGGTCTACATGTGGGAGAGTTTGATATAATTCAAACTTGCATAGTTATTTAGGTATTATAAGTGTTTTTTTGTTTCATTTTATTAATTTTTTATGCTTATTTAGTTATGCAATTTTTATTTTTAGTTTTCAATGCTTTTTATGGTAGTTTGTATGTTTTCCATATGTTTTTAGGTTCAATTGATGCATTAGAAGGACCTTGGATTTTTTAGAATGAAGTATGAAGCTTGAAAAAGTAAAGGAAGTTGAATTGGAATTGTGCCGACTAGTTACAACATGATGACTCGTTACAGAAGCCATATGTGCCGACTCATTCCACTTGTGCCTCATCAATGAGAGGCAATTTTCCAGCTCTGAGCAGTTTTTGTATTTTGGCCATAAATTCTTCTAGAAATTTCCAAATGAGGAGATTCAAGTTCCTATAGAAATATAACTCAGAGATCTAAGACTTTAATTAAGGGACGTTCTCCATATAAGGTCATCTGAAATGACAAAAAGGCCCTAGAAATTACAATATAGAGTTGTGACCTTTTATGTAAAAGGGCACCTTTTCAATTTGTAACTCCTTTTTAACCACCACTAGGGTCTATATATAGATCAATGGCAGCCTGTAAGAGATAGAGAGAGATTCATTCAGATATATATTTATACAAAATTATTATAAGAGAACATCATTTTTATAAGAAGAACATAATTTATTTTCTTAGGCTTAGCCTAGAGTTTTGAAGATCAATTAGAAGAAAGCAAGAAAGAAGCAATAAAAGAAGATTGCTCTACATCAGCAAGTGTTGGAAGATTATTAAAAGGGTTCTATCAATTCCTTTTCTTCTTTTCTTATTGTTTCCTAATCATGTATATTGACTAAGTCTTTTTGAGAAGCAATGATGAATTAAATAAGAACTAAATTTTCTATCTTATCTTATTTATGATTTAATTTCAATTAGTGCTTGATTAAGTTATTTATGATTGATCACCATAAATAACTTATTTTAATTAAATTACTTACAATGAGAGTTGGAGTAATTTTATGGAAATATAATTGAAATTACTTAAGAATTGGATTTACTTGGAGATAAGGAATTCATCTTAAGGGAAACAATTAGTAGATTACTTATGATTTCCTTGTCTATCTCTACAATACACCTAGAGAGCTTGTAGATGCTAGATGGGAATATCCTTAATTCACAATGAGAGTTGCTTTTATGGGTTTATTGGTATAATGTTATTTATGATTTTCTCTTATCTCTGAAATACACTAAGAGAACTTATAGATTCTAAGGGGAAATACTTCTAATTAATAACGAGAGTTACTTTTAGGAACCTTACTTTAATTTACCAATGAGAGTTGCTTTTAAAGATTATACACACTAATTTCCAATCAATATGTTTTGTGATAAATTCTTATAAGTTCTTGTTTACATTTTGATTTGTGCTTCTCTTTTCTATATATTGTATTTCTTATTCTGTTTAGTATTATAATAATTAGGAATAATTAGATCACCAATTCTATTTGATTTAGTTTTGCCTATCCATCTGAGTATTTGCTCGGTTAATATATAATTCTCCCCAAATCCCGAGTGTTCGACACCCAACTTGCTCTATATTAAGTCCCTAGAGACTAGGGTTATACAATTCTACTCACTTCAGTGCTTATTTCTTAGAAGTGTGTGTAAACACCCCTAGGTGTCATGTACTAAAATGAAGGCCGAATTTGGAAAATGGACTCTGGAAATGTGTTTGAAAAGCCTAAAACCCTTATGAACCAACCCAAGAATAGCATACATAAAACCCAAAAAGAGTATGTAGAGCATCAAAGTGCACATGAAAATGCACACATGCATGCATGGCCATGCGCACTTGGCATGGCCACATGCAAAAACCCCCTTATATGTGCATGACCATGCCTACACCACCATTTTGGAGGGGGGAGCAAGTAGAAACATAAACACACTAAAAAATTGATCTAATTAAAGGCACTAGAAACCCCTTTCTAGATAGTTTTTTGCTCTCTTGCAAGCTTTCCCTTAGTTTGTTAGCTCCTTTTTCCACCAAACCAAGCCTCATCTTTGTCAAAGCACACTTAAAAGGTATATAATCTAGCATCATTTTGCTGTCATTTTCAACCTTCTGATGAGGAAACCTTGATAATCTCTCGAAGCTAAAGCTTCAAAGCTCACACAAGCTTAGTCGAGTTTAAGGACCACACTATTATTTTAGCACATTTATTTTATTGCATTGCACTTTATTTTACTGTCACCATCACTTGAGAATACTGTTGTGCTTATATGATGAGACTAGCAATATGCTTTATTATGCTCATTTCATATCATCATTCTGCATCCTCTATTTTTGAAATTATGAAATCATATAATAAATACCAAAAATGTGAAAAGTTCATATTCTAGAATAGAGTCATCATGCTCTAAGTCTATTGATCACCTCATGCATCCTTTATATTATCGTCATACATCATCACAACATAAATAATCATTGTAAGCATGTATGATCATCCTATAATTCATGAAATTGAGCAAGCCATATGAATGGTCATGTTATCCTTGCAGATCAATCATATTCGATTTACTTTTCCTCATTCTTTCCTTTTTATATGTATTTTATAAAAAAAGGTGATGCAATAAAATTTTTAGCTTTATTATGTTATACTATCTGATGTGTTGTGTGAATGCTATATAAACTGTCATTACTGAAACTAGGGTATTGCAGTGGCTTTATATTGAATATCGTATCATGAGAAATAGTCAAAAAGTAGATGCAATCCTTTGAATCTAAAAATCACTACTGGGGACAATACTCATTGAGTGACATGATGTTGTCCCTTTTCTTTTTCTAATTTTCTAAAAATCAGATGGCAACTCCAAAAAATAAAAAGTGTCTCATCCCCTCGAGACCAATCACTTATGCCTATTTAGTAAAGTTGTCATGTCCCTTAAAAACATAAGGACTAACTACACTATTTAACAAAGTACACAAATATGAAAAAAAAATCCAAAGGTCACTTACACATCATCCTACATTAGTGCATATATGTATGCCAAATGGATGAATTTGATCTGATCGATCATGTGATTAATAGCCTTATTTTTTCTACACTAATAACTTATCATCATATCTCTAAGGGTTAGTATATATTAATTGGTAACAAGAACATGATTGATGAGTATCAATCTAGAGGAAGTGTAGAGACATAAGAGATAAGAAGAAAAAGGAACACACATAATCGAAACTCAAGAGTTCTTGCAAGGAGAATTTAGTGTAAGTTTCACAAGGGTTATTAAGAGAAGGTTCTTGCTACTACTTGAGTAAGACAAGAAGGAGATTTATTGAAACTTGGTGTCTCAAGCTAGAGGTCCTATAATTGGGAGACTTGAAGAGTTGATTCAATAATTGAATCAAAGGGCCAACCATTTAGTAGATTAATTGTGGTGTACATCAAACACTTAGGAGATTGTAAGTATTCCTTAACTTATATTTCCTTTTATATTTATACATGTTGATGTATATTAGTTATGTGCTAAAATTGCAGATTAGATCCTAGGGATTAGAATTCTTAATGAGAACAACGATTATATTGAGCAAAATTTTAAAATTTGCCCTACTTAGTATTTAATGTCAAAGTAGCACAATTGATTCCTAACATTGTGTATATAAATGTCTTTAAATAAATAAATATTTATTTATTTATGTAAAATATTAAAAAGTAAATCTTAAATATTTGAAGATTAGAGTCGTAATAATAGATTTTTGTAAAATAATTTTTATAAATCTTAATAGATGAAAAATATTTTTTAAATTTGCAAAACCAAAAGGAAGTTTTGATCAAATAGGGAAGATAATTATAAGTATATTTGCTTTCCTTTATATACAATGCAAATTCAAAATTTTACTATTTTAATTGGTGATGAAAAAATTTATTAATTTAAATGTCAATGTCTAATTGAAGTAGTTACTAATTTTTTTAATATTTAAAATATATCAAATTTAACTTAATGTTACTCATTAATGACAAAAAAAACATACATTGTCACAATTTATTGAATACAAGTAATTTTAAATTTTGTGACAATATCAATTTATCATAATATATGTCTATGTTGTTGTCATTATATATTGATGTTCCATTACGTGACAAAAAACAACTTTCATAAATCTTATATAAGTATTTAGTTATAAGTGCAATATTGTAACAACCAGATTTTATTTAAATCATTTACCATTGAAATAATAGTTAACAAAACAAAATTGAGGTTTACAATAACGAAGTTATAATGACGAATTTGAAATTCATCATTACTATATAAATATTTGATGACAAGCATAATCCTATAGCAATCCATATTTGATTTAAATTGTTAACCATTATTGAAAAAATTTGTATATTGTCATAAATGGAAGCAATAGCCGACAAAATAATTTTATGGTTTATAAAAATGAAGCTATAATGATGAGTTTGAAATTCATCACTAAAAATTTTCAATGTTGATGCATGAAATCATCATAATTGGGGAACTTCTCATCATTAAAAATATTCACACCAAAATTATTGCATTGAATTTTCCCTCCATATAGAAACATCATCAATTAAATTAATTTGTCATAAAAAAATTAAATATGAAAATATATATTATTATTGGATATGAAAAAATTAACATGACATCAACTACTTTCATCATCTAAATAAAATATTTGGTGACAACAAAATTTATGTCAAAAAAATATTGTCACTAAACATGTAATTTCTTATAGTGGTACATGGCATGTGGTTGCTTTAGTCAATTAAACGTAGGGATGTGTGTTCAGCCAAAATGAGATTTATTACTTAGAGTGAACCAGAATGGTATCCTATGTTATATAAGTTTGTTATTGATGACTAGCTAGGACAAACATAACACAGCTTGAAAGAGTTTCAATGCTAAAAAAAGTGTTTCTAGTATTTATTATGTTTTATGAATAACTACTACTTGAGATGAGGTCACATGACATAACTATTAAAATTTGATTAAAACTTGACTTTAGGCTAAATCATGATCATCTAATAAAGGGATTTAAGTGCATGGTAATTATGACTAAAGGGTTCATGTGAATTAATATATGCATTCATTTCTAATAGGGTAGTTATTATATTGATGCTAGGGGCCACTTATAACTTATGAGAGTTAAAAGTGTATAATTAGGATTTTCACATTTAGATTTGAAATGAGTTCCAAACAATATCAAGTGTTGATATTATTTTCTCTTTGCCAATTAGACATGAACCTATAAGTCATACTTAAAAGAGTTTTATCAAATAATCATCAATGTTAATCTAATTATTCATTAAAGCATTTTATGAATTAATGGAATTGTATTTATGCTTTAAGCAATTATTCTAGAGTATTAAATTAATAATGTATATTGTTTCTATTTGGACTTGGATTAATGGCATAAGTAGTTTGAGCCTAGACCTAAAAGGTATTTTGGACCAAAGATTAATACAAAATATTGAGCAAGTCCATAAATGTAATCTAGGACCATTTGTTTAATGGATTGGGCTTGGGCCATGTGTTGACCTAATTACCTAAAGAAATTGTTCATGCAACTTTCAAGTGTGGTGAGCACAAACCTCAAATAGGGTAAAATTTCAAAAATTTTACTTACATAACCCTTCATCACTTGAAAATTTCTAGTCCCATCGATCCATTTTACAATTTACATATAACTAAATTACATAACAACATGTATAAACAATAATCTAGGAAATATTAAGTTTAAGAAAACTTAAGTAAACCATAATAGTTATCTATAAACTTTGATGTAGTGAGGTTAAACTTTTGAATAAATTACTGTAGCCTCCCAAATGTTAGGCCTTTAGCTTGAAACACTAAAGCTCGACCAAATCACCTTTTTACATAGATTGGATTAGTTGAAAATAGCCTCTATATTGACCCTCATAAAACTTTCACTAATTTAATCTTCTTACAAGTATTCTTAAGGTTTATTTAGTGTATATGTTGTTTCCTTTTGGTGTGTGTCTCTACACCCTCTCTAACCTTCTAACTTTAGAAATATATCTTAGGTTATGTATATATATGTAAGGAATACAAACCTTAATGACATTATGTCTTACATCACATGTATACAACTTGTCATGATAAGTATATAACTAGTATACTTATCAAGTGCACCAAGAAGTAAGTAGAGAATTAATACATCTCATGCATTATGTTTATATACATTCTCTACACATAATTATGTAACCTAATCCTTATATTTACCATGGTCAATAAAATACACTTAAAGGATAATATATGCCTAATAATTCCAAAACTGACCATATAGCTTTTGTATGGACTCGAGATTAATAATTGGGCCAAGCCTAAATCATTAGTCATAAGCACCTAGATTAAGTTTATGGGCCTTATCTACATCTTAAATTAATCTTTGTTCCAAAACTCTTTTAGGCTTATGCCGAAACAACTTGGACTATTAATCCAAGTCTGATTAGAAATAACATATATTATTAATTTAATACCTTAATTAATATCTTATATTAACTAAATATAAATTAATAATTAAACCCTTGTGTGAATTAGATTTCATGATGGACTAGAATCATTGCTTAAAGTATAAATCAAATTTTATTAATCCTAATTAATTGATTAAACTCTTTAATCAATAATTAGATTAATGTTAATAGAAATTTGGTGAAACTCTTTTATGTGTGACTTACTAGGTTCATGTCTAATTGGTAATGAGAAAATAATATCAATACTTAATATTATTTGAAACACCTTTTCTTGCCTAAATGTGAAATTCCTAATTATACACATTTAGTTCTCATAACTTATGAGTGACCCCTAGCATTGATATCACAACTAGTAAATTAGAAATGAATGCATGTATTGATTCACATGAACCCTTTGATCATAATTACCATGCTTTAAAATCCCTTCATTAGAAGATCTTGATATAGCCTATAGTCAAAGTTTAGTCAAACTCTAATAGTTGTATCATATGAGCTCATCTTAAGTTTTAATTCTTGATAAAACGTAAAAAATACTATAAACACCTTTCTAGCACTAAAAATCTTTCAAGCTAAGTCATGTTTGTCTTAGGCATGAACTTATTCATCAAAAACAAACTTGGAGAGCATAATATCTTGTCTTGGTTCACTCCAGGCAATGAATTGCATATGGGTTGAATACTCATCCCTACATTTAACTTATTAGAGCTATCACACACCATATACACATGTGTGAATAACACAAGTATGTAAGTGGTAATAAACCCTAACCCTAACCACTTAAATAAGGATGATTGTGTCAATTTAGGTTAAAGAACTATATGCACCATTATGACCTAGATTGTAATCATTGATTATAAGTGAATATCCTCATGATCACAAATCTAATGTCATGTTTGATTCACCCATCACATGACTATCCACATGTTTGTTTTGGTATCTTATAACAAACAACATGAGACTCACTACCTCTCAGTATTAGTATCATATATTAATTAAGGAAAATAGACAAAGGTAATAGTCTAATTAATATTACTCAAATATTAATTTAATGACTATGAACATTTTATAGTGTATGTACTAAATAAATTTGTAGCTCATATTATAAACTCTTGATAATAAATTTATTTAACTTGATGCTAATTGATAAATACTCAAATAAACAAAAAATTTGTTGAAATGAATATTATTTATTGCCATTTGGGATTATTTGCAATGTCAAAATGTATGATTGGCCTCAAGGCATAACACTTATACTAACATTACAATGCCCAAGTCCATAAAATGATGTAGTCAAAATTGGCTTATTCAACACATTTTCTTTTATGTGTAAATTTTTTACTTTGGCAAAAAAGAAAGAGTAGGTTATATGGATAAGTGTGAGGATGAATGTAGACATATACATGAGATGTATTATCTACATAATTCTTTATAGACTAGTGAATCACAGAAACAACAGTTAGCACAAGTGGTATGCTTTAGAAGCCAATCACAAATTTTGACATTGTAAAAATCCCAAATGGAAATTAAGTATATTCTTTTATCTAAATTTTTTATTTAATTGCATATCCATCCATTAGTACTGAAGGAATTGATTAGACATGCTGAAATATGAGTGGAAGTATGGTGTGAGCACGAAACTTGTTAGGATAAATTTCAAAAATATTTCCTAGTGTGTAACCCTTGCATAAAGGCAAGCATTCCAAAACCACCAAGATCACAACATATTGAATTTACATAAATAATTACTTTTATGCTCATTAGATAACATAAGTCAAAGATTCACAAAGCAACCAAAACATAAAGCATGGTAAGAGACCTACATCTAGAGTATAGTAACACTTATAAACTGTAAATGTTAGTAGGATGCTCAATTGGCTTAGGAAATTATTGGTTTAAATCTACAATCTCCTACCACCCCAAGTGTGAAGCCTCTAGCTTGAAACATACAAGTGGTACTGGAACGACTCTAAGCTATTGAAGAAACCCCACCCATAAGATCCTCCTTGGTAGTGACTTGAAAGGTTGCCAAAGCTCCTTTCCTTACATGGATGATGTAGGATTTCTTCCCTCCTTTAGATTTAGCCTTTACTTGCACAACACTTGTACCAAGGATAATGAAAATGGACTTATGAAGAAACACAACACTTGTATTTCTCACTCACACACTCACAACACTTAAAAGAATTCTAGAGAAGAAAACTCAACTTTTATTTTCTCTCTCAGTGTTTTATCTCCAAAGTAAGTGGTAAGTCAAGTATCAAATGTGTAAAGAAACTCCACTAACTTAGTGTATGTATGTAATAGACTAATTTTCACTTGTAGAGATTCTCCACTAACTCAAGCTTGAGTGTAGGATAAGCAATCTCATGCATGCGATTACTTTTTCACTTTAAGTGTAAAATATGTTATCTCATGCATGTAAAGATTAACCACTAACTTAAGGTGCATGATTATGACACATCTCTATGTTATCAACCATGAAATCACAATGCATGTAAATCAATGCTTAGGTGGCCACCATGCAAGCATGATCACCTTATAGTCATGGTCATATGGTACCTCCTTTAGTAAGTGGGCTTTAGGTTAATTAAACTTTTAAATGAGCCCATCTCTACAAGATCCATTAATTATTCTTATAGGCTTTATTTAACACTTAAAGAAGGCCCATATTAATAATACACCTAATTGTCCAAGCCCAAGCACCATCCATTAAGCTACATATACAAGGCCCATCTCATGGTCTATATCCAAAGTAGTATCATTCACAAATATTAATTTGGTCCTTAAACTAATATCACATATTAAATTAAGCCTAAATTAATATTTAATGGTCCTAACCTTTGGAATAAATTTTAGGATATGCTAGATCCTTGCACAAGTGAAAATGCAATTCAATTAACTTAATTAATTAATTAAACATTTTAATTAATAATCAAATTAATAAATATCATTATCGATGCTACTCTTATGTGTGTGACTTACTATGTTCAAGTACAAATGAAAATGGAAATAAATAATACTAACTCCTAAAATTATTGGAAACTCTTTCCAAGCTAAATATGCAAATCCTAATTAATCACATTTAGTTTCCATAAGTCATGAGTGACCCCCCGTACGGTTGTCATAATTTCCCAATTGGAAATTAATGTTATCCATAGATTCACAAGAACCATAAAATATAATTGTTGTGCACTCAATGTCCCTTCATTTGAAGATCCTGATATTAACTAGAGTCATGGTCAGTCAAACTCTAATTCCCTCGATCATATGACCTCATTTTCAATTCAATTCTCAATAAAACATGACATCTACTAGAAATGCTTTGTAGCACCGAGACTTTTTGACTAAGTAAAGCTTGACCTGGCTAAGTACTTATTCATCAAGAATGACTTGGATAGCATAGGGTCTTATCCCGGTTCAGTTCAAGTAATGAATTCCATCTTGGCCAATCAATAATCCCTTTATAGAACCGACCAGAGCCACTACATGCCATATAACCTTATATGGCTAGCAAAGGTATATAAGCAACAACAAACTTTAATAAGCCATATGAGGATGACTGTATCACCTCAGGTCAAAGGATAACATGCACCATTATGTCTAAGACAATAATTGTTAACTAAAATGAATTTCCATGCAATCATTTATCTTACATCACTATTCGATCCACCCATCACATGAGCATCCACATGTCGATTCTGATATCTCATATGAAGTAGCATGAGACTCACTACCTCACACTATCAATATCATATACCGATTAAGGAAAATGGATAGAGGTGATAGTCTACAGATTAATATGATCCATTTGTTAATCCAATGACCATGAACATTTTATAACATATGCACTAAATGAATTTATCACTCATATTACAACACTTGATAATAAACTCATTTAACATTATGCTAAAGTGTAAAAACTCAAATAAACAAAACTTTATTTAAATGAATATTATATTGCCATAGGGATAAAAGTACAATGTCATTTATATTACAAGAAATGACACTAAGGCACATATATACTAATAATCTCCCACTTGCACTAGCACCATTGACTACAATATCTAAGTCTCATCTTCTTAAGATGATGGTCTAACTATAATTGAGTGAGCACCTTTGTCAATGGATCAACCACATTATTGGCTAAAGCTACCTTTTTCATGAGCACATCACCCTTTCCAATAAGTTCTCTAGTAATATGATGGTGCCACTGCTTTGGCAAAGGAAGCAAGGTCTCAACTAAAATCCTAGTTTGATGATGAACTTTTGAATCTAAACAACTTCCTTAGCAGTATCCAATGCAGCTATATACTCAGCTTCTGTAGTCATATCAATAGTGATACTTTGCTTGGAACTCTTCTAGCTCATTGCACCTCTGTTATAGGTGAAGATAAAGTTAGAGATAAACTTTCTATCATCCACATCGGATGAAAAAATCAAAGTTTATGAAACCTATAAGCCATAAGTCACTTCCTCTATAAGTCAAGACTAAATCCTTAGTCCTTCTTAGCTACTTAAGGATAGCCTTAACTACCACCCAATGCTCTAAGCCTAGGCTGGATTGAAACTTGTTAGTCATACTAATAGCAAAGGTAATGTCTAACCTAGTACACAATATAGCATACATTAGGCTTCTAATAGCTGAAGTATAAGGAATCTTGGCCATCTCTACCATATCCTTGAGTATCTTAGGCAACATGTCCTTGAATAAGTGGATAGTATGCTTAAAAGGTAACAATCCCCTCTTAGAATCAAACATGTTGAACCTCTTTAACACCTTTTCTAAGTAAAGAATTTAGGATAAAACTATTATTCTCTTTGACCTATCACTGTAGACTTAAATCTTAAGAATATAGGCAACATCCCCTAAGTCTTTTATCGATAAGGTTTAGATAGACAGACTTTCACAGAGTTCATCATACCGACATCATTACCAATTAGAAGAATATCATCCACATAAAAAGACTAGGAAAGTAAGCTGACTCCCACTAACCTTCTTGTAAACACATGGCTCATCCTAGTTCTTAATGAAACCATAAAAACAAATAGCCTCATCAAAATGATGATTCTAACTCCTTGAAACTTGCTTTATACCACATATCAATCTATTAAGCTTGCACACTTTTAAACTTTCCTCAGATTGAAAACCCTTAGGTTGCTCTATAAAAATGTCTTCCTCAACACGGCCATTAAGGAAGGTGGTCTTGACATCCATTTGCCAAAGCTCATAATCATAGTTTGCAACTATTGCAAGAAGAATTTGAATGGATTTAGAAATGTTCGCGGGTGAGAAGGTCTCCTTATAGTCAACCCCTTAACTTTGTTGAAACCCTTTTGTGACAAGCCTAGCTTTATAGGTCTTTACCTTCCCATCTATACCAATCTTTGTCTTGAAGATCCATTTACACCTAATAGGTATAAGACCCTCATGAGGATCAACAAGTGTTCAAACTTGTTTTACATACATGGAATCCATTTCAGTTCTCATCACCTTAAGCCGTCTTGAAGAATCTTTATGACATAAAACTTCTTCATATGTAGTAGGATCATTATCATGAATGCTCTCTTCATGAACATGCAACTCTTGCAAATCATAAAAAAAGCCGTATCTCTCTAGAGGATGAGATACCTTGTTAAACCTTCTAAGAGTCTGTGTGATGACATTCTCAGTTGGAATAGGCCCTTCAGGTTGATAAATGTCCATTTGATAAATTTGTTAGGCTTCCATAAATGACTCCTCATCTAGCATTATCTTTATTCCTTTGCCACCTTCCTTAAGAAACTCTTTCTTAAGGAACATAACATCTCTACTTACAACAATAATTTGTTTAGTATGAAGATAAAAGTAATACCCTAAGCTATCTTTAGGATATCTAATAAACCTTCCTTTAATCAATTTTACATCCAACTTTTTTGATTTTAACTTTCAAATAAAAGCTAGGCACCCCTATATTTTAACATTTTTAAGACTTAATGCTTGTTAGTGGTATGCACTAGGTCAATCATTTGATTATGCATTGACTTTCTTATTTTATTAATAAAGAGGTATTTCATTATCATTTGATTTTATGATAATTATATGAATGGTTAATTCTTACTAAGGCCATCAAGTATGTGACTTGATAGTAAAACCTTAGATTAAAATAAGAGTTCTATTCTAATTATCCCTAGCCATTTATTCATTATATAAATATTAAAGTATTAAGGCTAGTATGATGTTGACTGATGGTTATGTTTTACTAATCATGAATATGAGATATTAAGTCAACTCATAGGTACATGATGAGAGATCATGTACTAGATTGACCCACTATGATAATACTACATAGATTATTGTCATAAGTATTTCTCATCACAGTAATTTTATTTCGGTCCTTTGACCTTGAAATCATCATGGATTTCTACATAGCTATTTTATGTTTTGACACATTCTAACATTGTCTTTAACCGAACGATTAAATTGGAATGTTGTTGGATATGAAATTAGTTATGTGAGGAATGTGAGTGATTCAGAAGGAATTTATCCCTCATTAATATGAGAAAGATATATATGGGCCCTTTGATGAGATAGACAAAACAAAATTGCATGGCCATGCTAAAATGAATTGATAAAGAGTTATCATTTTCAGTCTACTTAGAATCAAGTCATAATATTGAACTATATAAGGATGAAATTCTACGCCTCATGTTCAATTAAGAAACCATGTGATAAAGGGATGATAAAATTCATTGTAATTAGGTTATGTCGGATTATTGACTTCACATGACTTGGGTAGTCATAATGTCTTGCAAGAGGCCACTTATGACTTGTAGGCCTAAATAAAGATTTAGGCCCACTACCAATGTTATGTGAATCTATAGGGTCACACACTTCGAACAAGCCCAAAACGAATATGGGTTTAATAAGCCCAAAAATAAACTCTGTGGAAATAAATAATTAAAGTGTTTTATTTATTTATTTAAGATAAATGTTATTTTAAATAAATAAATAAGATATTATTTTTGATTTATTTTTAAACAAAATCAGAATACAATAAATAGAAATTACCAAAAGGTCATTGGTAGGTGAAACCCTAATTTGGAGTCTATAAATATGTTATATTCTCTAGGGTTTCATACACTTGTTTTTCTGCCTCAAAATTCATTTTCTTTCTCCTTAGAAAACAAAGACAGAGTTTTTCTTTTGTTCTTGATTTGTGAGACAATCTGATACGGAACCTCCAAGAATAAGCTTGAGAACCCCTTTATGTATTCGAACCCCCAAAGCATTAACTTGAAAACCCCAATAGTCAATTCATCAACAACCCCTAAGAATGGTTAGAAATCATATTACTTAGATGATCAAAGAATTAGAATAAAGAAAACTCGTTTCTAAATTCCAATTTCGAAACACTCCACAAGAAGATGATCAATCTACTTGAATGTTCCTTAAAGCATGTATTCTACACAAGAACACAAAGATAAAAGCAAAACAGCCTTTAGGTTTTAAAACTTCAATTCTGAATCATAAAATTCGTCCAAGGCATATATATATAGCCTTTACAAGGTTTTCCTTAGTGAGTAAGGAAAACTAATAACCCTAATCACAAAAAAAGGAAATTTATCTAATCAGACCTTAAATAGGAATTTTGACATATTTCCTATTTTAAGAATAATTAAACTAACTAAAACTAATGGGCTTTTAAAATAACAAATTCGTCCAGCCCTTATTTAACATAATTAAACCCATTAACAACTTGGACTTGAATTAAGTTGTATTGAACTTGAGCTGCACTTGGCACAAAGCTTTGGTGTCCTTGTAAACTTTCACTAGCTAAGTTCACAAAGCCTTGTACATGATGGATTAAGGCTTCTTGAAGCTTCTTAGATTGAGACCTTGTTATAGGTCTTTGAGGCATGCTGATTGGACTCAAAACCTCTTGAACTTGATCCTTGCCTTCTTGACCATGCTCATCTTCATCATGTTGAATTCTTTGAGCTTGGTGTGTTGGCTGCTCCATAACATTTCCCCTCTCCTCAAAAGGATTCATCCTCGAATCTAAAGCATCACCTATATCAAAAGGACTCAAATCAGCCACATTGAATGAAGCACTAACATTATACTCACCAGGTAGGTCCACTTTGTATGCATTGTCATTAATCCTTTCAAGTGTTTGAAAAGGACCATCTCCTCTTGGGTTTAGCTTAGACTTCCTTTGAAGTGGAAACCTTTCTTTACGAAAATGCACCCAAACCCAATCTCCAGGCTGAAAAATCATTGGCTTCCTTCCTTTGTTCACACGTGAAGCTACTTTAGCATTTTGCTTCTCAATCCTCTCCTTAACTTGCTTATGTATCTTCTTCACCAAATCAGCCTTAGAATTAGCATCAACACTCACAAAATTGTTAGGTGGCAGTGGCAATAAATCAATAGGAGTAAGTGGATTAAATCCATAAACAATCTCAAATGGAGAGCAATTAGTAGTGCTATGAACAGCCCTATTGTAAGCAAACTCCACAAATGGTAAACAATCCTCCCACATCCTAATGTTCTTTTCTATGATTGCCCTAAGCAAAGTAATCAAAGTCCTATTAACTACTTCAGTTTGCCCATCGGTTTGAGGGTGACAAGTAGTTGAAAATAATAGCTTAGTTCCTAACTTTCCCCATAACACACGCCAAAAATGACTCAAAAAATTAACATCCCTATCACTAACAATGCTCCTAGGTATGCCATGTAAACGCACAACTTCTTTGAAAAACAAATCAGCAATCAACTTAGCATCATCAGTTTTATGACATGGTATAAAATGAGCCATTTTACTAAATCTATCAACCACAACAAAGATACTATCATGACCTTTCCTAGTTCTAGGCAATCCAAGCACAAAATCCATAGACAAATCAGTCCAAGGTTCACTAGGAACGGGTAATGGTGTGTATAACCCATGCGGTTTCAACCTAGACTTAGCCTCTCTACATGTAATGCAATGCTCACAAACTTTATACACATCATGTTTCATGCCGGGCCAAAAGAAATGTTCTAACAGCATATCATAGGTCTTATTTACCCCAAAATGCCCCATTAAGCCTCCTCCATGTGCCTCCTTAATTAATAATTCCCTTATAGAACACTTAGGAATGCACAATCTATTTCTTTTAAACAAGAAACCATCAAACAAGTAAAAATCATCTGAAACAACCCCATTGGCACAAGATGCATATATATCACCAAAATCATCATCATGTGGATACAACTCCTTTATAAACTCAAAACCTAATAATTTAGCAGTAAGAGAGTTAAGTAAGGTGTACCTTCTAGATAATGCATCAGCAACCACATTCTCTTTACCTTGCTTGTACTTAATCACATATGGAAATGTTTCTATGAACTCCACCCATTTGGCATGCCTACGGTTCAGCTTATCTTGACCCTTCAAATGCTTTAAACTTTCATGGTCAGTGTGTATCACAAACTCCCTAGGCCACAAATAATGTTGCCAAGTTTGCAAAGCTCGAACCAATGCATATAATTCCTTGTCATAAGTTGGATATTTCAAGGTTGCCCCACTTAACTTTTCACTAAAATACATTAGTGGTCTTTGATCCTGCATCAAAACAGCTCCAATCCCTATGCCACTAGCATCACATTCAATCTCAAAAGTTTTATCAAAGTTAGGTAAAGCAAGTAGAGGTGCATTACATAATTTTGCCTTAAGTTCATTAAATGCATGTTCTTGTGCATCACCCCAAACAAATCCAACATTTTTCTTAACTAATTCATTCAAAGGTGCAGCTATAGTGCTGAAATCTTTAATGAATCTCCTATAGAAACTAGCAAGCCCATGAAAACTTCTCACCTCACTAGCAATTTTAGGTTTTGGCCACTCTTTAATAGCCCTAACCTTCTCCTCATCAACCTCTATGCCTTGACTAGATACAACAAAACCAAGAAAATTAACCTTATTCATGCAAAAACTACACTTTTTAAGGTTTGCATACAACTTTTCTTGTCTAAGTGTTTCTAGTACAATTCGCACATGCATAACATGATCATCTAAACACTTAGAGTAAATGAGAATATCATCAAAGTAAACAACAACAAATTTACCTAAGTAATTTCACAACACATGGTTCATCAATCGCATGAATGTGCTAGGTGCATTAGTAAGACCAAAGGGCATAACAAGCCACTCATACAACCCATACTTAGTCTTAAAAGCTGTTTTCCATTCATCACCAACATTCATTCGAATTTGATAATAACCAGATTTCAAGTCTATTTTAGTGAACAAACAAGAACCATATAACTCATCAAGCATATCATCTAATCTAGGAATAGGATGACGATACTTTACAGTGATTTTATTGATGGCTCTGCAATCCACACACATCCTCCATGTTCCATCCTTCTTTGGCACAAGAATGACAGGAACCGAACAAGGACTAAGACTTTCCCTCACATACCCTTTAGCTAGCAACTCCTCCACTTGTGTTTGGATCTCCTTTGTTTCTCTTGGATTTGCTCTATATGCTGGTCGATTGGGTATGGCTGCCCCAGGAATGAAGTCAATTTGATGTTCTATGCCTCTAATTGGGGGTAATCCACTAGGCATCTCTTTGGGAAACACATCTTCAAATTCCTGCAAAAGATCAACAAACACACTAGGCAAAGATGGGTTAAGTTCATTAGTTGCCAAATAAGCCCCTTTGTACAAAAGTACAAATATAGGCCGATTAGCATACAAGGCCTGTCTAACCTCACTTGTCCTAGCTATTAAACTCAAATTCTTTTCTTTTTTCTCTCTAGGCTGAATCTCTTCTTTTATTTTTCCCTCTTTCTTTTCACTCTCTAAAGAATTTTTCTTACTCTCTTTTTCTTTCTTTTCAGCCTCCACTCTCATTCTTTCCATTTTACATTGGTCTTCATACACCTCCTTTGAAGAAAGCGGTGTTAATATGATCTTGCGCCCATCCTTGGTTAAGTGATACCGATTGAGGTACCCATCATGCTTGGTCTTTCTGTCAAATTGCCATGGTCTACCAAGCAAAATATCTCCAGCATGCATAGGAACTACATCACACAATTGCTCATCATGATATTTACCAATTGAAAAGGAAATAATAGATTGTCTATTTACCTTGACCTCTCCACAATCATTAAGCCATTGAAGTTTGTATGGTCGTGGGTGTGGTATAGTAGACAACCCCAATCTACTAATTAAGAATGAGCTCACTGCATTGGTGCAACTCCCTCCATCAACAATCATAAGACATGCCTTGCCTTGCACATGACACCTTGTATGGAATAAGTTGTCTCGTTGCTCTTCAATGCAATCTTCCTTTATTTAAGTACTAAGAGCACGCCTTGTAACCAACATGTCACCTTTGATTGGCTCCTCTATACTCCCATCACTACAACTTTCCAATTCAGGCATCTCATCCTTATCACTTTCATTATTGCCCTCTTCTTCATCAGTCACAATTTCCCCATTCCTTATGGTCATAGTTCTCTTATTAGGGCAATCTTTGCTCACATGACCTACTCCTTGACACTTCCAACACTTAATGTCTCTATTTCTCCCTTTAGCCTCATTGGTTTTGATTTTGTCCTTAGAGACCGAATCTGTCTTCCCTTTAGCAACCTCATGAGCAACCTTATTCCCACCCCTATAATCACTCTTTCCATCCTTTTTCCAATTAAAATTAGAGCTAGAATAGGATTTGGAATTGTACCTTGTCGCCCCTCTTCCTTGGAGTTGCCTTTCTATCTTGACGGCCATGTGCACCATCTCTTCTAAATCTTCATATTTGTGTAAATCTACTCGGTCAGATATGTCTTTGTTTAGACCAGCCAAGAAGCGTGCCATAGTGATCTCCACATCTTCATCTATATCAGCCCTAGTCATGAGCATCTCCATCTCTTTATGGTAATCATCCACACTCTTACTACCTTGTTTAAGAACTTGAAGTTTTTGTACAAGTTCCCTATGATAGTGTTTGGGCACAAATCGCTTCCTCATTACAACCTTGAGCTCAGGCCAATTATCAATTGGGTACTCCAAATTCCTTCGCCTATTAATCACCAAATGGTCCCACCAAGCAATAGCATAATCAGAAAATTGAGTAACTGCCAATTTTACCTTCTTTTCCTCGCTAAATTGATGGCAATCAAATATAAGCTCCAATTGCTTCTCCCATTGTAAATAGGACTCCGGATCTGATTTACCTTGAAAGTTAGGTATCTTATGTTTGATGCTTCCCAAATTTCGATCTACATTATCTTCATTGCCTCGGTTTCTTCCATTGTATGGAACCGGTTCTAACCTTCCTCTTCCTCTACCTCGGCCTTGTCTACCTCCACCTCTTGGTACTACTTCTGCATAGGCCTCATCTTCATCCTCATTGTCAACATTGCCTTCTATTTCGTCATTATGATTTGGTGTTGTTGCCCTTTCAACCGCTCCTAGCCTTGTATCCATGCGGTTTAATCTCTCCATTATAGTCTCAAAATTTGTATTCATACGTTCAAATTGCCTTTGTTGAGCCTCACGGAGCAAAGTTTCATCAACTTTACCCTCACCTTTATTTTCACCTTGGTTTGACATTGATGTAAAAGAATGTTAGAAACAATAATAATAATAATTTAAAATCCTCACAAGCACTCCCTCACGTGTTTGCACTCAAATGATACGGGTGGTCACTCGTGTTTAACTCAATTTGATGTTTCACTCGACTTCCTCTCACCACTCAAGCTAATTCTTTTATGTTCTTAGGTGAATCACACTTTTAGAACAAATCAATTAGATTGAAGCAATATTCAAGTAGAACTTTCAAAAGTGAAATTTTCAAAACAAGTTTGAGGCAATTCGGTTAAAAAAAAAAAACAACAATTCAGAAGCAATAAAATAGGAAAACTCAAAAAGATGCAAAAGACATGTGAAAGAAATACAAAGATCTTCTAGAATAGAAAAGAAAATGAATTTAGAAGTTATTTTAAGGAGAAAAGTCAAATCTGCCTCAATAAGTAATATTCCTTAATGAGCAAGTATTGTAAAGATATGCAAAATCCTTAATAGACAAGTAATACAAGATATGACAAGATCTAGTTAGATATGTCAATTATAAACCAAATAGGATTAGGAAACCAAAATCAGACCTGATGAGGATATTAATCACTCAAACAATATTCCTTAATGAGCAAGGAATGGAAGGAAATGCAAATCAGACCTGATTAGGATATAAATCACTCAAGAATCTTAATTCTTCCTTTTCTAATAACTTTCTCTCTTTTTTTTCATGAATTTGTTTTTTTTTTTGCTTTTTTTTTCAAATTTCTTCTCTTTTTTTTTTTTTTTTTTTTTGCACGAATTTTTTTTTTTTTTAATTTCAACTATGAACACAAATCTAAATTTCAGAATGCAAAACAATTGACTGACCTAAAGGGAAAAAAAAATCAAGACTAACAAATAAGAACAAAGAACAAAACACAAGAATGAAGAACAAAAATAAATAAGAACGATTTTAAAAGAATAAGAAAAACATAAGAAATCAGGATTAAGAATAAAAATTATAAAAGATAAAACCTGATATAGAGCCAAAGCTCTGATACCAAATGATACGGAACCTCCAAGAATAAGCTTGAGAACCCCTTTATGTATTCGAACCCCCAAAGCATTAACTTGAAAACCCCAATAGTCAATTCAGCAACAACCCCTAAGAATGGTTAGAAATCAGATTACTTAGATGATCAAAGAATTAGAATAAAGAAAACTCGTTTCTAAATTCCAATTTCGAAACACTCCACAAGAAGATGATCAATCTACTTGAATGTTCCTTAAAGCATGTATTCTACACAAGAACACAAAGATAAAAGCAAAACAGCCTTTAGGTTTTAAAACTTCAATTCTGAATCATAAAATTCGTCCAAGGCATATATATATAGCCTTTACAAGGTTTTCCTTAGTGAGTAAGGAAAACTAATAACCCTAATCACAAAAAAAGGAAATTTATCTAATCAGACTCATATAGAACTCAATTAAAGATGTAGGAGGCCATTTAGAGCACAAAACCCTAAAGTGATATAGGGATATCAGTGTAGCTCATCATAAAATGTACTATATCTATTAAAGTATGATTCCACCTATTGGAAACACCATTTAATTGAGGTGTTCCAAGAGGTGTAATTTGTGATGTAATGACATGTTCCTTAAGGAACTCAATGAACTCAGTACTTAAGTATTCACCTCCTCGATTAGATATTAGAGTCTTAATACTTTTCTCGGTTTGATTTTCTACTTAGGCTTTGAACTTGATATAGCACAAATATGCATACTTATTTAGGAGTATTTTAGTAATTATTTTGTTTATTTTGGGTTGTGATATTGTTTTTTATGTTCTTTTTATATGATTTCTATCTTCCAAATGCATTTTGGGTTTGTTTGTATGTTTTGATGTGTTTTTAGGTCTAATGATCATTGGAAAAGGCTTGGATTTGGTTAAAACAAGTTGGAAGGCAAAAAGACTCATTTTTGAAGGATTCAAGACTATCACGAGTCATTACACATGATACGACTCATTATAGAAAGCTTCCGTAATGAGTCGGCACCCTGGAACGACTTAACACAGAGACTGAAGGGCCTAGAAGATTCTAGATTGAGTAATTTTCATATTTTGGTCATAACTTTCTCCATAGATATCCAAATGAGGTTATTCAAGTTTTTTTAGAAAGATAACTCAAAGATCCAAAACTTTTATTAAGGGAATTTCTAGAGATAGAGTCATTTAGATGGACCAAAATGTTATAGAAGTTATATATTCTGCATAGGGTTGTAACCCTTCATGTCAAAGGGTACCTTTCTATTTTGTAACCACTTCTAAGGCCTATATATATAGGTCATTAGTGCCTTTTATATAGGCAGAATTGAGGGGGAATTGAGGAGAGAATTTATGAGAGACATAGTTATAGATATTTTAGACAGATTTATATATTATCTTATAAAGTTACTATTAAGTTTCTTATTTTTAAGAGTTCATTTTTTTTCTATTCTACTATCTATTATTCAAGAAGAAGGAAGCAGATCATTCCTGCAAGAGAGATCATTTTCGGTTAGAAGACAAATTAAAAGGGTTGTATAAACTCAATCTCTTCTCTTCTATATTATTTTTTATTATGTCTTGATTTAATTAACCATGCATAGTGGCTAAGTATTTGAAGGAACTGCAATGTTGATTGAATAAGGATTATATATTCATGCTTGCTTATTTGATTTGAATTCAATTAGTACATAATTTTGTTGTGTATGCTTGATCACCATGTGTAACTTGTAAATCGGTTTATTTACAATGAGAGATGGAATAATTCAGTGGAACTTTGATTGGATTCACTTAAGTAATGAATTCACTTGGATACAAGGAATTCATCTTAAGGGATGTTTAGTAGTTTTACTTGTGTTTCCTTGTCTATCTCTATAATGAACCGAGAGGACTTGTAGACTCTAGATGGGAATATCCTAGTCTAACAATGAGAGTTGCTCTTTAGGATTTGTTTGGTATAATTTTATTTATGGTTTTTTCCTATCTATGCAATACATCAAGAGAGCTTGTAGACTCTAGGAGGGAACACTTCTAATTGACAACGAGAGTTGCTTTTAGGAACTTTACTTTAATATGACAATGAGAGTTGCTTTTAAAGATTATACACACTAATTTCCAGTCATTAAGTCAAGAATAATTAATTTACATATCCTTATTGATTGTCATTGTAATTCTTCCATATGTTTTAATAAGAACTTATAGTAATTGTAGTTTTAATATTAGAGTAGTTATTTTTATTATAATTCATTTGCTTGATTATTATTATGATTTTATTTGCCTATCCATCTTAGTACCTATTCAATTAATACAATCATTACCCCAAATTCCCTATGGATCGACACCCTACTTGCTCTATACTAAGTCCTAGAGACTAGGGTATTACAATTTGACCCTCGATCATATTTTGGCGCCATTGCCGGGGAATTTGATTTGTAACATTTATTAATTGAGGGTAGAGAAAGGTTGTTTTAGGCCTTGTTTTAAGTTTTATTTATTTTTGTGTTTATTTTTGTTTGTTTATTTTTTTGTTTGTTTCTATTTTGTTTTAGTTTTAATTTTTGTTTTTATTATTAATTGTTTAATTTTGAATCTATATGCTTACTAGGAGTACTAGTTATAGTAACTTGCTTTTTGATCCTGAAATTGATCTAAGCATACATGCTTTATGCAGGGAATAAAGGCAAAGGATAGAAAACCAATTGAACTACAATAGAATGGCTTAACCAGAGAGAAGGACATTGGGTGATTTTTCCATGCTCGATATCTTGGGTAGTTTTGGTAGAATTATGGCTCCGGCTATTGCCAACAATAATTTTGAGATCAAGCCAAGTATTATCCAGATGGTGCAAAATAATCAATTTGGATGCGTATAAGGAGAGGATCCTTATGCTCACATTTTGACTTTCCTCAATGTGTGCGCAACCTTCAAGATAAATGGAGTGATGGATGATGCAATAAGGCTGAGATTTTTTCCATTTTCAGTCAAGGACAAGGCATAACTATGGCTTGCAAGTTTTCCTAATGAATCAATTACCACATGGAACCAATTGAAGCAAGCATTTCTGTACAAATAATTTCCACCATATAAGATAGCCAAGTTTCATAATGAGATTACCACTTTCAAGCAAAATGGAAGTGAGACAATTTATTCGGCTTGGGAAAGGTTTAAGGAACTACAAAGGTAATGTTCCACATCATGGTTTGCTAGAATGGATGATCCCTCAAATCTTTTACAATGGATTGACAGATGGGAATAGAAACATAGTCAATATGGCTTTTGGTGGGAAATGGATGGACAAAACAGCAAGAGAGGCCATTACATTGCTTATGGAACTTGCATCTCAAGGGTACATGGGTGAAGAAACTACTATGGCAAAGGCAAGAGGATTCTTGGAACTTCATACAATCAATATGCTTAGTGCAAAAGTGGATGCCCTCACTAAAATGGTAAGTAAATATGAAGTTAATTCATTAGAATGTACTAATCTTGTTTGTGAGACTTATGTAGGACCTCATTCATAGTCTCAATGTAATATGAGTGCCAATGAAGATCTGAATTATATCCAAGGAGGTTTCAACCAAAGAGTAGGACTTAACTCAAACACATACAACCCTCAATTGAGGAACCATCCTGGATTCTCATGGTCAAACCCGTCTTCCTAATTGAACCCCCAAATTAACCTAAACACCAAACCTCAAAACACACCTGGATTCCCTACAAAACAACAACCCCTTAATAATCCCTAATCTAAACCTAACCTAGAGAACCTTATTGAGTAATTTATCAACCAACAAATTGCCATCAATAAACAAAATGAGGAGCAATTTAAACACATATCTTTTAAGCTTGAGAAATTTGCTACTCATAACCGAATCCTTAAAACACAAATTTCCCAACAAGCTTCTTCCTTTAATGCTAAACCCTTAGGAAAGCTTCCAAGCCAATCGGAGTATGAACAAAAGGAGACTTGCTAAGCAATTACTTTGAGGAGTGGTAAAAAAGTTGAAGGAAGCTCTAGTAAAAAAACAATAATGGTTAATGAAGAGGTAGGGATGAAAGAAGGGGAGGTCAGTGGTATAAAGAAAGATGAGAGTAAGTTGCAAAGTAAGAAAAAATATGCTCCACCACCAAAGGTGGATATTAGAACTCTTCGTTTCCCTCAAAGGTACATAAGGCGTAATTTGGATAAGCAATTTGGAAAATTTCTTGACTATCTAAAGGAGATCACTATCACTATACCATTTGTGGAGGCAATAAGGGATATGCCTACATGGGGTAAGTTTTTGAAGGATATTGCTAACCATAAAAGTAAGATTGAAGACTATGGTTTGGTATCTCTTGTTGAAGAACCTAAAGCTATATACTCTAAGTCTCCACCGAAGCTCAAGGATCCTAGTTCATTTACGGTTCCTTGTAAAATTGGAGGTACGCATTTCAACAAAGCCTTGTGTGATATTAGTGCTAGTGTTAGCCTTATGCCTTATTCAATTTACAAAAAGCTTAACTTGGATGAGCTTAAGCCTACCAACATGTCTCTTTCCTTTCCAAATAAATCTATTACATATCCACTTGGAATATTAAAGAATGTGCAAACACAAGTAGGTAAGTTTGTGATACCGGCATATTTTGTTATGTAGGAGATGGAAGAGGATCTTAAAATTCCAATTTTGTTTGAAAGATCATTTTTACGGACAGCAGGAGCAATTTTAGATATGAAGAATGGGAAAATTACATTGGAAGTGGATAATGAATCTATGGAATTTGATGTGTTAAATATAGTAAAGTTGACACCTATAGAAGTAGAAAGCAGAGTTGATCATATTGATGCTTATGATGTTATTGATGGGTGTATAGAAGAAGTAATTCATGAGTGTATAAAAAGTGATTCTATGGAGCTAAATAAGGTTCACAAACCTAATGAGCAAGTTTTGGAGATAAGTCCATATCAACCTTTTCAAAGGACATTAAGATTTGAATCTTTGAGGAGAGAAGATGATCTAGAGGCTACTGCATCAAGTGAAAAAGTAGAGTTAAATCTCATATATGCTTTTCTTAACTCTAATCTCAAATATCCTTTTATTATTAATTCATATTTGCCTAATGATTATGTTGATGCTTTGTGTGATAAGTTGAATAGTCATAAAAATGCTATTGGTTTATTATATTAATGATTTGAAGGGAATTAGTCCTAAAATATGTATGCATAGAATTTTGTTAGAAGATAATGACAAACCTTCCATTGAAGGTCAAAGGCGATTGAATCCCACTCTTAAAGAAGTGGTAAGAAAAGAGGTGACTTAGTTGCTTAACAATGGAATCATTTATTCCATTAGTGATAGTAATTGGGTAAGCCCCGTTCAAGTTGTTCCAAGTAAGGGGGGCTTAACTGTTGTTAGGAATGAGTCTAATTATTTAATACCTACTAGAACTGTCACTGGATGGTGTATGTGCATTGATTATCATAAATTGAATAAAGAAATTAGGAAGGATCATTTCCAATTGCCTTTTATTGACCAAGTTCTAGAGAGGCTAGCTAATTTTTCCTATTTTTGTTACCTAGATGGACTTAGTGGATATTATCAAATCCCTATTTACCCTGAAGACCAACCTAAGACTACTTTTACATGTCCTTATGGTACTTTCACTTTTAGGCATATGCCTTTTGATTTATGTAATGCACCTGCAACTTTTCAACGATGCATGTATTCAATTTTTAGTGATTTGCTTGATGATTATGTAGAAGTTTTTATGGATGAATTTAGTGTCTATATTACTAACTTTTCACATTGTTTAGACAATCTCTCTAAGGTTCTTGACAGGTGTATCGAGCATGGATTGGTATTGAATTGGGAGAAATGTCATTTCATGGCACAAGAAGGAATCATTCTTGGTCACTCAATTTCAGAGAGAGGAATTGAAGTTGATAGACCAAAGATAAAAGTAATCAATAAATTACCACCTCCTAAATGTGTTAAGGAAATAAGAAGCTTCCTTGGACATGTAGGCTTTTACAGGATATTTATCAAGGATTTTTCAAAGATCGCAAAGCCATTGTGTAAGTTACTTGCTAAGGATGCAATGTTTGAGTTCAACGATGCGTGTCTTGATGCATTTAACACCTTGAAAAGCACTATTGTATCTGCACCTGTTTTGCAACCACCTAATTGGGAGGAGCCATTTGAAATAATGTGTGATGCTAGCAATTTTTGTTGTGGGAGCTGTTTTGGGTCAAAGGAAGGAAGGCAAGCCTTATGTGATCTATTATGCAAGTAAACTACTTGATGAAGCTCAAATCAATTACATCACTACAGAAAAGGAGCTACTAGCTATTTTTTATGCATTTGACAAGTTCAGATCATATCTTATAGGGCATAAAGTGATTGTTTATTCTGATCATACTGCCCTTAAATATCTTTTGAGCAAGAAGGATGAAAAACCTAGAATTTTATGATGGATTTTGATGCTGTAAGAATTTGACTAGGAAGTCCGAGGTAAAAAGGGGAGTGAAAACCTAGTAGCGGACCATCTATTAAGGCTAGACAAAGATGGATTAAAAGAACTTGATGATGGTGTCCCAATCAGTGAGTCATTTCATGGTGAACATCTTCTGAATATTACATCAAAAGAAATTCCATGGTTTGCTGACATCGCCAATTATATGGTAAGTGGAGTTCTACCTTATGGTATGGATTATGGACAAAATAAAAAGTTTTTCTATGATAACAAATTTTACTATTAAGAGGAGCCCTTATTATATAAATGGTGTGCTGATGGATTGATTAGAAGGTGCATACCTCAAGATGAAGTCCAAGAAGTTTTGAAGCAATGTCATTCCTTAGAAGTTGAAGGACACTTTGGAGCATCAAAGACAACATCTAAGGTATTGCAATATAGTTTTTGGTGGCCTACTTTATTTAAGGATGCTAGAGAATTTGTGCTCACATGTGATAGACGTCAAAGGATGGGTAACATATTTAGGAAGCATGAAATGCCTTTGAAAGGAATTCTTAAAGTTGAAATTTTTGATGTGTGGGGAATAAACTTCATGGGTCCTTTTCCTAGCTCTTTAGGCTATAAGTATATTTTGGTTATGGTTGATTATGTTTCAAAATGGGCAGAGGCAATACCGGCCTTGACCAATGATGCTAGAGTAGTCAAGAAAATGCTTAAGAAGGTCATTTTCCCTATATTTGGTACCCCTAGGGCATTGATAAGTGATGGAGGTTTCCATTTTTTACAATCATCTGATAGAAGCTCTGTTAAAGAAATATGGAGTGACACATAAGGTCACTACTCCATATCACCCATAAACAAGTGGGTAAGTTGAGGTAAGTAGCTGGGAGATTAAATGGATTCTTGAGAAAACAGTTTCTTCTTCAAGGAAAGATTGGGCATTAAAGCTTAATGATGCATTATAGGCATATAGGACAACATTTAAAACTCTAGTAGGCCTTACTCCTTATCAGCTTATATATGGGAAGTCATGTCACTTACATGTTGAGCTTGAGCATAAGGCATATTGGACAACAAGAGCCCTTAACTTTAACTTGATGAAGGCAGGTAAGAAGAGGTTGCTTCAACTCAATGAATTGGATGAATTAAGGATGAATGCTTATGAAAATGTAAGGTTGTACAAGGATAGGACTAAATTGTGGCATGATAAGCATTTAGTGAAGGTAGGCTTTCATGAAGGAGAGGCTGTTTTGCTTTACAATTCAAGATTAAGGTTGTTTCTGGGCAAGTTAAAGTCTAGATGGTTAGGTCTGTTTAAAGTTGTCAAAGTTCATCCTTATAGTGTTATCGAGATATCAAACGATAAGGGTGAAACATTTAAGGTAAATGGACACCGCCTCAAACCCTACTTGATTGGTGAGGCAACTACTTTAGGTCAACCTATATACCTTTCTAAGACTTAAAGGAATTAAGGTACATTCACTAACACATTTTTACTTTGTTATGCATTTCTATTCTATGTTTATATTTCATTTTCATTTTTTCTATTTTAATTAGCAATTTCACTTCACATTTCATTACTCATAAACTTGTTTTCAAAATTTTTATTTTACACATTTTTCTTGTTGCTTTTCTTAGTTCAATTTTTCTTATTCATATGCATTTCATTATTATAATTTCATTATTTTTCTTTTATTATACATTTGGTTTCTAATTAGTATATTTTTGGTTTTTGATACCATTTTTTATGCATTTCTTTTACACATATTGCTCAAAAAGGGACTTAGAAATATTTATGCAATTTTTCACTCGGTCACGACTCCTTTCAGTGGAACGAGTCGTTACAGAAAGAAAATGTGCTGAGTCATCCCATAAGGGAACAACTCATTTTGGATGTTCATTGTTGTCATGACTTGTTCCAATGGATCGAGTCATTATAGTAACCTATCATGCCGAGTCGTTACACCTAGAATGACTCGACATAACCCAAATCAAAACATCACGACTTGTTCCAGTGGATTGAGTCATTACAGAAAGCAAGCGTCATGACTCGTCCCACCTGTGCCAAGTCATGCCACCTATAAATTAGCTTCCATTTTTCAATTTTACACACCCATACACTATTACCAATTCTAGATTTGTGTTTTTAACATCTCTTTAGTAGTTTTTATTTTCATTTTTAATACAAAATTGAATGAAAAGGTGTTTAATTTTCCAAAAGGTGTCATATATTTTCACTTCCCCATACACCTTTTCACCTTCAAACACATATTTTTAACCCTTTTTCACATACCTTTTCAAATATCTTACACCCCTGCACCTTACACCCCTCTTACACCTATATATACCTTTTTTTTTTACCACCCTAACCACTCATAAAACCCATTCTTAAGAGTCTATACGAATTTTGATAAGTCTCTTACTCTTTCATCTTCCTCATTCTCTCTTCTATCTATATAAACCTTTCCATTTCCTTTTAACAGAAACCCTAATCGAAATCTACACTCTTTTCCTTTCCATTTTCTCTATTTTCTTTACTTTATTTTCATTTTTATCATCTTCACATTTCTGCATTTTTATCACTACTTCTATTCAAATAAGTTTAGCAATATGGGTAAGACTAGAGGATCAACATCCAAGAGACCTCGTGTTGAAGAATCCCCTCAAGAGGAAGAGGAGAACCTAAGCAAGACCTACAAGGCTAAGTTCCTCATCTTATCACATGAGGAAGGTGGTAAGTTCATAAACATAATGTTCAGAGAAATATTGGCTTGTAAGTATATGCCTAACTCTCTTTTGACTAGAATAGATATGTTTGATGAGTTTGATAGAATGCTTCATCAATGTGGTCATAAAAAGTTTGTTTCAATGCATGAGGACACATGCATCGATTTAATCACTAAATTTTACACCACTCTTGATGTTAATGCCAACAATTCTCAAATCATGGAATTTAGGTTAGAAGGCAAACAACACCAACTCACTTATAGTTTCATGAATAGAGTGTTTGGATTAAAAAAGGATGGGTTATGCGACCCTCCTTCTAACTTTAAGTTGAATGAGTTTTGGACTTTCTTGACTGATTTGCAAACTCCCTTTCAACCTAAGAAAGCCAAAGCAATGTTCATAAAGGATATGAAGTATTAGTTACTACATAAAGTCCTTGCTTGTCTTGTCTTTCATAAATCTGAATTCAATAGGGTCTCTGCACAAGAGATGTTTCTCATATGCTGCATTCATAATAGAAAACAAGTTTGTTGGACCTATTGGATTTTCAACCAATTGTTGTCTTATGCACCATGTAAGGATGTACCCTTAACCCATGGTCAAGTTGTCACAATTATTGCTAAAGCCTTGACTATCAATCTTGGCAATTACACTCAAAAAGTCGAGTGTTCTTACTTCATTAACCATGCCCTCGTAAGAGGATAAGTTATTGATGCAGGTTTAAGTTTCATTGCTAATCGCTCACGATCTTGTTGGCGAGGCCTTCCTGGTGTAACCCGAGTTGAGGAACTAATCCACTAACCCATGGAAGAGAAGGAAGAGGAAGAAGAGGAGCTTCCACAATATCAACATTTTAGAGACGTTCCCCTCCTTACATACCCCCTCTAGAGTGCACCGGGTTCTTCAAACGATCACCCACCTATATGGGATCAAATTTTAAACAACCAAATTTCAATGCAAGGGCAATTGAATGCCTTAGAATATAATCAAAAGCAACTCAATTGCTGACAACGTAGGATGGAGTACAAATTGGACAAATATTTTGCTCAAAGCGGTTATTCCATTGACTCTCCACCCACCACTCCCACTAATGACTAGGGAAGTTTTTCTTTTCCTTTCCCTTCTTTATTTTTCCATACATTAGGGACAATGCATGTTTTAAATATAGGGGGGAAGGAAACTAGTTATATATTAGGATTATATATATATATATATATATATATATATATATATATATATATATATATATATATATATATGTCTTATATTTGTGTTTTGTGTTCTATCTTTTCTATCATTTTTGCATGTTTGCACTATCTTTTTCATTCATTTTGCTCATATATATATAATAATAGCCATCCATATTAGTCCTTTTGATTTTTATCAAAGTTATTATGTTTTGTTAATTTTTAATGCTCAATTGGTAGAAAGTTTAAGTTTCATGTAGTATAGGTTATAAGTTTATGCTTTTATCTCTTTTTACTTTTTCTAAAATCTGAAAAAATGTATTAGTCAACCTGCTAACTATGCTTAAGGCTAGTTAGTAATGTTTTAAACGTATGTATTCTTAGAGTCTTAAGTAAATTTAGAGAAACCATAGCCATAATACTTAGAGACTCACTTTTCAATAATGGATGAGGACTAGTTATTATTTAAAAAAAAAGAGAAGAAAAAAAAAGGAAAAAAAGAAGAAAGAAAAAATATATAATAAGTAAATAATGCTTGTAATATGATGCATCTTAAGAAATTTAGGTGTGATTGAGTGTGCTCCTTAGTTGCATTCATTCAGAAAGAGATGTAAATGTCAAAATTAGATGTTTCTCGAGTAAGTTGTGTGTATTTGTGTTTTCTCCTCATTTGCATTCATTCGAAAAGAGTACATCTAGCAAATTTTCTTTGAAAATTTTTTTTGTCTAAAAATGCCATGAGAAGAGTGAGTTAATGAGTGTGCGTAAAATTGTCTCAAAACTTACTTTTTTCTCTAGAGTTCCTAAGTTTGAAACATGACTATTTGGTCTAAATAGCTCGGTTAGAACTTTGATTTTGCATTTTTTATTTTACTCTTAGTAAATTGAGATAATTGGGTAAACTTGTTGCTTATACTATGAGGCTCATTTATTCTATCATTGTTGAGCATTGAAAGTATATAATATTTTCTATCTTTGTTCTTAATTAAATTGGCTTGGTATGGTGGCTATATCTATTTGGAGTAAATTGAAAATTTTGTTAACTTTTTCATCTTGGATCTTCACTTGCTTGAGGGCAAGCAAGGTCTAAGTATGGGGGAATTTGATATAGCACAAATATCCATACTTATTTAGGAGTATTTTAGTAATTATTTTATTTATTTTTGGTTGTGATATTGTGTTTTTATGTTCTTATTATATGATTTCTATCTTCCAAATGCATTTTAGGTTTGTTTGTATGTTTTTATGTGTTTTTAGGTCTAATGATCATTGGAAAAGGCTTGGATTTGGTTAAAACAAGTTAGAAGGCAAAAAGACTCAATTTTGAAGAATTCAAGACTGTCATGAGTCATTACACATGAGATGACTCGTTATAGAAAGCTTTTGTAACGAGTCGGCACCCTGGAACGACTCGGCATAGAGATTGAAAGGCCTAGAAGATTCTAGATTGAGTAATTTTTGTATTTCAATCATAACTTTCTCTAAAATATCCAAATGAGGTTATTCAAGTTTATTTGGAAAGTTAACTTAAAGATATAGAACTTTTATGAAGGGACTTTCTAGAGATAGAGTCATTTAGATGGACAAAAATGCCCTGGAAGTTATGTATTATGCATAGGGTTATAACCATTCATGTCAAAGGGTACCTTTCTATTTTGTAACCTCTTGTAACCACTTCTAAGGCCTATATATATAGGTCATTAGTGCCTTGTACACAGGGAGAATTGAGGGGGAATTGAGGAGAGAATTTAGGAGAGACATAGTTATAGATATTTTAGATAGATTTATATATTATCATATAAAGTTACTATTAAGTTTCTTTTTTTTGAGATTTCATTTTTTCTTTTCTATTCGACTATCTATTATTCAAGAATAAGGAAGCAGATCATTCATGCAAGAGAGATCATTTTCGGCTAGAAGACAAATTAAAAGGGTTGTATAAACTTAATGTTTTCTCTTATATATTGTATTTTTTATTGTCTCTTGATTTAATTAACCATGCATAGTGGCTAAGTATTTGAAGGAAATACAATGTTGATTGAATAAAGATTACATATTCATGCTTGCTTATTTGATTTGAATTCAATTAGTACAGAATTGTGTTATATATGCTTGATCACCATGTGTAACTTGTAAATCGGTTTATTTACAATGAGAGTTGGAATAATTCGGTGGAACTTTGATTAGAGTCACTTAAGTAATGAATTCACTTGGAGATAAGGAATTCATCTTAAGGGATATTTAGTAGTTTTACTTGTGTTTCCTTGTCTATCTCTACAATGAACCGAGAGGACTTGTAGACTCTAGATGGGACTATACTATTCTGACAATGAGAGTTGCTCTTTAGGATTTGTTTGGTATAATGTTATTTATGGTCTTTTCCTATCTCTGCAATACATTGAGAGAGCTTGTAGACTATAGGAGGGAACACTTCTAATTGAAAACGAGAGTTGCTTTTAGGAACTTTACTTTAATTTGACAACAAGAGTTGCTTTTAAAGATTATACGAACTAATTTCCAGTCATTAAGTCAAGAATAATTAATTTACATATCCTTATTGATTGTCATCGTAATTCTTCCATATGTTTTGATAAGAACTTATAGTAATTGTAGTTTTAGTATTAGAGTAGTTATTTTGATTGTAATTCATTTGCTTGATTATTGTTATGATTTTATTTGCCTATCCATCTTAGTACCTATTCGATTAATACAATCATTACCCCAAATTCCCTATGGATCGACACCCTACTTGCTTTATACTAAGTCCTAGAGACTAGGGTATTACAATTTGACCCTCAATCAGAACTCCTTGAACTTTTCAAAGGATTCACTTTTATTCTTTATAAGAAACAAATGTCGATACCTTGATAGATAATCTATAAAGGTTATAAAGTAGTATAAATCACCTCTGGCCATTTCATAAAATGGTCATACATCACTATGTATGATTTCCAACACATCTTTGACTTTTTTCATTTATCCAATAAAATGGTGATCTTGTTGGGTTTTGTAATTCGAAAATGCCATGGAAATTAAAAATTTTAACCATAAACCCTAACCTGGATCCAAGTAATTCGATTAATTGAATTAAAAACTAGGGTTTTCAAATCTTACCACAAATGCAAAAGAGGCAAGATTATTGGAAGGTAGAGAGGAGGCTCACTCCAATGACACCTTACCTCGAGCTTTTGATTTTGCTAGTTTGAATGAAGACGTTTCCAAAAGAATCCATCCTCCACAAGTGTCCACATGAACAACCCTTAATTAAAATGACAAATTTATATGCTAGCACTTCTCTTGATTTCTCACAAATCAAGAACAAAAAAAATATGTGTTTTAGTTTTTCTAAAAGGAGAAAAATGAATTTTGGTGGCTAAAAATTAAGTTAGTGAAACCCTAGAGAATATAACACATTTATAGACCTCTAATTAAGTTTTCACTTACCAAAAAAACTTTTTGGTAATTTATCAATTATTATTATTTTGATTTTATTTAAAATTAAATCAGATATAATATTCCATTTATTTAAGATAACATTTACCCTAAATAAATAAACTATTTATTTGTTTCCACATAACATATTTGGGCTTCTTAAACCCATATCCGTTTTTAGGCCCATTTTAAGTGTGTGACCCTATAGGTTCATATGACATTAGCAGTGGGCCTTAAATCTCTATTTAGGCCTACAAGTTAGAAGTGGCATCTAGCAAGGCATTATGACTACCCAAGTCATGTGAAGTCAATAATCTGACATAATCTAATTTATAATAAATATTGTAATCCCTTTGTCACATGATATCTTCATTGAATATAAGGCATAGTTACTGTCATCCTTATATAATTCAATCATATTATTTCTTGACTCTAAGTAGACTTCTTATGATAACTCTTTATCAATTCACATTAGCATGGCCATGCATTTTCCTTAGTCTATCTTTTCAAGGGGCCCATAGATATCTTACTCATATTAAATGAGGGACAAATTCCTTCTCAATCACTCACATTCCTCACATAACTCATTTTATATCCAACAACAATCTATTTAATAATCTTATTCAACACAATGTTAGATTGTGTCAAAATATATAATAATTATATAGAAATCCATGATGATTTCAAGGTTAAAGGACTAAATCAATATTATTATAATAAGAATTACTTATGACAATTATCTATGTAGTATTATCATGATGGGTCAATCCAGTACATTATTTTCCAAATAAGTACCTATGAGTTGACTTAATATCTCATATTCATGATCAGTAAAACATAATCATCAATCAACATCATGTTAGTCATAACATATTGTTTTGACAAAGGATAATTTGAATAGAACTCATATTTACTCTAAAGGTTTTACTATAAATTCACATACTTGATGACCTTAGTAAGAATTGACTATTCAAGTAATTATCATAACACAAAATGATAATGAAAAATGCCTCTTTATTAAATAAAATGATAAATTCAAAACATGGTCATACATGAGTGACCTAGTGCACATCACTAGCAGATATAATCATCTTATCTTAAAGACGAGCCTCAAAAGTTGGACTATATGTAGATTCAATATTACATAAGATTCTAATCCTTTCTAACTTCATGATACTAACCTCCATAATGTGTCATAATCTCAAGTGCCATAGATATTTATAGTTAGAGGTTTTTTTAATTAGCATTGCATTCACATCACTCGCATTAGTTTGAGGCTCATTGTTACTAGACATATTATTAATATAATATAAACCATGTATTAAATAACCCATGCCAACCAATTCATTTCCAAAATGAATCTTACATATATCTCTACTAAAATGGAATTCATAACCCTTTTTAGTTGAACTTCAAATAGAGACAATGTATTTATAGGCATTAGGTACATACAATACATCATCCAATAACAAAACATGATTATATAAATATATTGAAATGGATCCTATAACCTTGGCTCTAGTACTTGCTTCATTCCTAAGTCTTAAGGTCACTTTATTAGGCCTTAACCTCCTCTTATTCACTAGATCTTGCAAGAATAAACAAATGTGAGAACTTGTACCAATATCCAATACCCATGCATTAGATGAGCACTTAAAAAGTTTAGAAGTTAATAAATTAGAGAAAGTCTCATCTTCTCTTTGTTTGCCCTTTCCTTTTGTCTTAAGAGAATTAAGTAACTTAGGACAATTCCTTTTCCAATGTCCTTCAACTTGGCAATGGAAACACTTTCCTTTACCTTGTTCTTCCCTCATAATGTCCTTGCCCTTATTCTTAGCTATGACACCTATGAGCTTGACAACACTTGTCTTACTTTTCTTTTTCTTATTGCCTTTTTTCTTATCCCATTAGAAGTGGCAATAAGTGCAATTGCTTTCCCTTTGCTCCCATGGAAAGCCTTTTGGCTTATTACGAGCATGTTTAAAAGCTCCATAAGAGTGCATTATATCTTGTTCATATAGAAGTTAGCAATAGTTTTCCCTAAAGATTTAGGAAGGGATTAAAGGATTATGTCCACTTAAAGGTGGAAGTCCATTATAAACTATAGACTTTCTAGCTCCTGCATTGATTTAATCATAGAGTTCATATGGATTTCCACTTCCTCTCCCTCCCTTATCTTAGCACAGAAAAAGTCACTTAGATATCTCATATTTAGCTATCCTACTTTGCTCACTAAATAACACTTGTAGGCAAAGAAGGATTTCTTTTGAACTAGTGTACTTCTCATGTTATCGATGGATTTCAGTGCTCATGGAAGCCCATATGATGCAACGTGCTTGCATTTCATCATTCTTCCATTTATCAAGAGTTATTTGCTCCTCTTAGGAATCATTTTAGGGAAGTGCTCCAAATGGGCTTTGTTCTAATACATAAAATATCTTTTCGAAAGCTAAAAGAAATTTTAGATTCCTTAGCCAATTAATAAAATTAAGGCCCATGAGTTTATGTTGGTCAAGTATGATTGCAAGCAGTTTTGATGATCTCATATTATCAAGTTTCTATAAAATGGCAACAAGATTAATTAGTTATATGACATTGTTATTTTACCATTTGATTTGGTCTTTAATCACAATGCCCTACCACTAACATAGTAAATCCTATAATTCCAAAGTAGAAACAAAAACCCCTTATTGGACGGATTTCTAGTGGGTAATGGAATTCTTAATGGGCAATTAATATTCCTTGTGTACACATTGCCATTCTTAGAATAATAGTTCTCATTAAGTGGATAACTCTTGCCCATCACATCTCATGTGAGGTTCCATCAATCCGACTCCTAATATTATGGGCCTTAAGTACACATTGCCATTAATGGTCTTTGGCATTAGTTAGGTCCATACCATTGGATCGATGACATGTATCGATTTGAACACTATAAACCTCAAGTACTCCTATTTCCCATTCCTGGCTCATAATGTATCCATACACCCATAATATCTCATGATTAACAATAACACTACATGAATCTCTTAGGCCTAATCTCTTAGGCCTATTTCCCATTCCTGGCTCATAATGTATCCATACACCCATAATATCTCATGATTAACAATAACACTACATGAATCTCTTAGGCCTAATCTACACCCCTATGTGTCGATAGCATTGCTCTAATAAAGAGCCTATACCTAAATTTAATTTGGAAGATTTTGAGATCTTTAATTAGTAAGGTCTCACTTTTCACATTAGCTAATTTCAATTGTATATATCTCATACATACATTGCATGGCATCTATTCATACATAACATATCACATATGCATATAAAATGTTAATCAAAACATCCTAGTTTCTAGAGTAGAACCATATTTCCCTGATGACTATAGGTTCAAAACCCACCTAGGAAAAAGACTGAATAACCTCATAGAGAAATAAGGTTGGAAGCGAGAGCTTGCTTGTGATTGGTTTGTTCACTGTGCAGGAAAACTAACTAGCTTTAATTATACATACATCACATACATATAGATAGCATCATGTTTCCATTATAGGATTTTTGCATCCACTCCATGCATATATGCTCACCCTTTTCATTTGCAATAACACATCATACATCATTCATTTAGCTAAACCTAATAAATGTACAGGAATATGACATGCAAACATGAGTGACTAAGAAGATTCCTCCTATCAATAATTCAAAGACAAGCTAAATGAGGGGATCCAAAAGTTGATCATTTATGGCACAATAGCTAAAATCCTCCAAACTCAAATCAAAGCCAAAAGTGCCCTAAATGGGAATAGCATACCACTAAATGAAGCATCTACATCTTTTTACCCAAAGGAAGATAAGTAAAGGGAATTCTCTGCACTCTAGTCCAAGCTGATGTTGACAATGACTACTACTAAGATCTTAGGAATTCACCAAAAGCTACAAAAATTACTGACATGACCCAGCTTGAATTGATAAGGGAGGTCAAACTATTAGCCAACAGGATGGCTAAATTGGAATTCACCTTTAAAGACAAGGGAACTCATGGCTTTAAAAGCTTTACCAACCTGGCACTATTCAAAGATGAGCCACTTCCAAATGATTTTAAGCTATAAAACTTTGCTATTGACATAATAGGAGATTCGAGGGTCTATTTAAGGCAATATGCTACCTTCATAATGTTAGTGATATGCACTAGGTCAATCATGTATGACCATGTTTTAACTTTATCATTTTATTTAATAAAGAGGCATTTTTCACTATTATTTTATGTCATGATAATTACTTGAATAGTCAATTCCTACTAAGGTCATTAAGTATGTGACTTGATAGTAAAACCCTTAGATTAAATATGAGTTTTATTAAAATTATCCCTAGTTATAACAATATGTTATGGTTAGTATAATGTTGATTGATGATTATATTTTACTAATCATGAATTTCAAATATTAAGTCAAATCATAGGTACTTATTTGGGAAATAATATACCAGATTGACCCATCATGAGAATACTACATAGATAATTGTCATAAGTAACTCTCAACATAATAATATTGATTTAGTCCTTTGACCTTGAAATCATCATGGATTTTTACGTAACTATAATATATTTTGACATAATCTAACATTGCCTTTCATAGGATGATTAAATATATTACTGTTGGATATGAAATGAATTATGTGAGGAATGTGAGTGATTAAGAAGGAATTTATCCCTTATTTAATATGAGTAAGATATCTATGGTCACCTTGATAAGATAGACTGAGGAAAATGTATGGCCATGCTAAAGTTAATTGATAAAAAGTTATCATTCTTAGTCTACTTAGAGTCAAGAAATAATATGATTGAATTATATAAGGATGATAGAAACTATGCCTTATATTCAATCAAGATATCATGTGACAAAAGGATTATAATATTTATTATAAATTAGGTTATGTCCGATTATTGACTTCACAAAACTTGAGTAGTCATAATGTCTTTCTAAAGGCCACTTATGACTTATAGGTCTAAAGAGAGATTTAAGGCCCACTGCCAACATCATGTGAAGCTATAAGGTCACACACTTAGAATAAGCCCAAAAATGGATATGGGTTTGAGAAGCACAAATATGTTCTATGGAAATAAATAAATAGTTTATTTATTTAAGGTAAAGGTTATCTTAAATAAATAGAATATTATTTTTTCTTTAATTTTAAATAAAACCATAATAATAATAATTGAGAAATTACCAAAAAGTTGTTTTGGTAAGTGAAACCCTAATTAGAGGTCTATAAATATGTTATATTCTCTAGGGTTTCACTAACTCAATCATTAGCCACCAAAATTCATTTTTCTCCTCTTAGAAAAACTAAAACAAAAAGTTTTTTTCTTTTTTGATTTGTAAGAAATCAAGAGAAGTGCTAGCACATAAAGTTTTCATTTTAATCAAGGGTTGTTTGTGTGGACGCTTGCGGAGGATGGATTCTTTTGGAGACATCTTGATCTGAACTATGAAAATCATAAGCTTAAGGTAAGGTGTGATAGGAGTGAACCTCCTCTCTGCCTTCCAGAAATCTTGCCTCTTCTATATTTGTGGTAAGATTGGAAAACCCTAGTTTTAAATCAGTTAATCGAATTACTTGGGTTCAGGTTCAGGTTTGTGGTTAAAATTTTTAATTTCTATTGCATTTTTGAATCACAAAACCCAATGGTGGTATCAGAGCCACTTTTAATTCGGTTAATTGGATTCTATATATATGTGATATATATGTTATTGAGTGATTCATTTAATATGATTAAACAATAATCAAAATTTTGATTTTATGGTTTAAGTATTATGGTTTTATGAAAAGCTAAACATGCATACAAATTTTTGTCAAAGGGTGATATGTTTAAGAGTTAAATAGATCATGCAGAATAAACTATTTAAGTGTTAACTAGAATAAATCTGTTTGGAACAAATTAATTATTCTGTAATATGATTTATAAATAAATTAGGGTTTATGGTGGCGGATGTTTAACTGCTAAACATATAGGATTTCTCACATAATTTATTTTTCATCATAATAATTAAATTAACTTGTAATTTGATTTATTATGCTATATATGTTTATTTTTAAATACATGGTGCATAGCATGGCCCTTAATCCAATGTGATTGGATTTTGTTATTTTATTTTATTGGGTTGTAATTTTTTAAATACGGTCTATGAGTCATTTTATTTATTGTAATTATTTTATTTTATTATATAGTAATATAATAGTTTTAATTACAACATGTAATGTAAATCAAGACCCAAGATGTAAATTCAAGTTAGAGGCCCATGATGGGGATCACAAGTGGGAGCCCAAGGACGAGCTCCATGGTAGAAGATGGAGATCCGAAATTGAAGGCTCAATTTGTATTTGTAATGTCACCTAGGTTTGACCTTTGATCTTCATATTGGCTTATGAAGATTAAGTTAGTTATGGGCCATGCTATGTCATGTTTATCTTATTATGTTAGTATGTTATGCATGTGATGCCATGTATGAGATGCAATATAACAATAACTAAATAAGATAAAAACTATCTAAACCCTCATCTAATATTAAGTCATTAAAATGCATCCCATTAATCAACACTTATCAAGATTTGGATTGCTACATATAGGTTATGCCAAAGCATTATATATAAAGCCATCTAAATAAGATAAAATGGATAATGGTGATATCCATATGTTTGAATTGGTTAGACTTAACTAGGTTATCAAAATGGTTTTGGACCTAGGGCATTTGATAGGATATGCCGGTATATGTGATATCCTATAATTATCCAAGAATTACATGATCTTGAAGTGGGATGAAATATGGATCTTAGCCTACTAAGAAGTTTCAATTATTGAAATTATTTTGAGGGTTTTATTATTTATGAAAATTTAGTAAGAGTTTTCTTATGCCTCTTTCATAATAAAACTAAATGTACTATATATATATTTGTTGTAGATAATGACATCAAACACTGCACTAACTATGTCACTAAGATCGATCCTTGAGAAGGATAAGCTAAATGGGGCTAACTTTCTTGATTGGTATAGAAACCTAAAAATTGTTCTTAAGTAAGAAAAAAAGGAATATATCCTTGATTAACCCATCCTAGAGGAATCGACTACTAATGCTCCTAGAGAACAAAAGGATGCTTATAAGAAGAATTGCAATGATTCAGTTGATGTCACTTATCTTATGCTTGGATGTATAGAGTTTGAGCTTCAAAAGGAATTGATGGAAATGAAGGCTTATTCTATGATAGGCCATCTCAAGGAAATGTTCTAAGAGAAAGCTAGAATTAAAAGGTTCAATACCATCAGGGCATTGCTCTCTTGCAAGTTGACTGCTAGCGACTTTCTCAGTCCTCATGTTCTCAAGATGAAAGGTCATCTTAAACACTTGGAAAAGCTTAGTCTCAAGATTGAACAAGAATTGGCTATTGATATCATTCTCCAATCTTTGCCTGAAGCTTATGATGGTTTTATCATGAATTTTGATATGCATAGTATGTACAAAATTTTTTCAAAGTTGCATGTGATGCTTAAAACTACTGAAAAGAATATCAGGAATTCCACCAAGGATGTTCTAATAGTCAATAAGGGAAAGGGTATGAAAAAAATTTGGAATTGGAAAGGGCAAGGGCAAGGCTCCCAAAGGCTTTCAAAAGGCAAAACCAAAGCCCAAGCCTAAGTTCAAAGATGAACCCCAAGCAAAGCCACCAAAGGAGGGAATATGCATTTTATGAAATAAACCAGGTCATTGGAAAATCAATTGCAAGCTATAAATGAATGATCTAACAATAATAATGGTAGTGCGAGGTGTTCATGTTATAGAAATTAATTTATCTACTTCTGATTCTTGGGTATCAGATACTAGATCAGGATCTCACATTTGTACTAATGTGTAGGGTCAAAAAAGAAGTAGATCATTGGCTAGAGGTGAAGTGGACCTACGGGTTAGCAATGGAGCAAGAGTTGCTGCTTTAGCTATAGGGACTTATGAGTTAACTTTGCCTAGTGGACTTGTTTTAAATTTAGAAAATTATTATGTGCCTATTATATGTAGGAATATTATTTCTTTTTCTTTTTTGGACAAGAAAGGATTTGAATTTATTATTAGGAATAATAAATGTAATATTTATCATGATAACATTTTCTATGGATTTGCTCCATGCACTAGTGGTCTTTATGTTTAAATGTTGAAGACACTAATGAAAAGTCAATCTATAACATTGATACAAAGAAGTTTAAATCTAATGATTTAAACACCACCTATCTCTGGCATTGTCATTTAGGCCACATAAATGAGAAACGCATTTCAAAGCTTTACCAAAATAGGCTTTTGAATTCATTTGAAACATGTGAATCTTGTTTACTAAGAAAAATAACTAAAACACCTTTTACTTGAAAAGGTGAGAGAGCTAATGATTTATTGGGCCTTATACATTTAGATGTATGTGGGCCATTAAACTTAACTACTAGAGGAGGTTTCTAGTACCTCATCTCTTTCATAGATGATTTTAGTAGATATGGCTATGTCTATATAATGAAATATAAATCTGAATCTTTTGAAAAGTTCAAAGTTTTCAAGAATGAAGTACGAAACCAACTTGGTAAAAATATTAAAACACTAATATCTTATTGAGGTGGTGAATATTTAAGCCAAGAATTTGTAGATCATCTAGGAGATTGTAGGATTATTTCACAATTGACTCCTCTAGGTACACCACAATTAAATTGTGTGTCTAAATGAAGAAATCAAACTTTATTGGATATGTTCGATCAATGATGAATTAATCTAATCTTCCAATCTCTTTCTAGGGATATGTTTTAGAAACTATTGCATTCATTTTGAATAGAGTTCTAATAAAGGCAGTTGAAAAGACACCATATGAGATGTGGACTAGAAAACCTCCTAGTTTTTCTTTTCTCAAGATTTAGGGATGTGATGCTTATGTGAAGTGTCAAATCTCAAATAAACTAGAACCCAAATTTGATAAATGCCTTTTTTGTGGGATATCCTAAAGAAACTAAAGGATATTATTTTTACAATGCTTTTGAGAACAAAGTATTTATTGCTTAAAATGGTGTATTTTTGGAAAAAGAATTTATTTCCAAAGGATCAAGTGGGAGCACAATCCAACTTGAAGAAATTCAAGACCCACAAAATAGCATTGTATCAAGTATGGAATCGCAGCTGGATCAACAAGTAATTGTTGGACCTGCATAAGTACCAGAAAGCCCAAGGAGGTCTGGTAGGACACATCAAATCCCAATGAGATATGGATTTCTCATAACTAATGATAATGATATGTTGACTATGGATCAAAGTGAGCCCACATCCTATTAAGGGCCATAAATAGTCCTGACTCTAAGAAATGGGTAGAAGCCATGAAATAAGAAATGCAATCCAAGTATGATAATCAAGTCTGGACTTTGATTGAACCAACTAATGGCTTAAAAACTATTGGATGCAAATGGGTTTTTAAAAAGAAAACAGACATGGATGGCAATGTGCATACCTTTAAGGCAAGACTAGTTACAAAGGGTTTCAAATAAACATAGGTTATAGACTATGATGAAACCTTTTCACCAGTTGCTATGCTAAAATCTATTTGAATTCTCCTTGCTATAGCTGCATACTATGATTATGAGATATGGAAAATGGATGTCAAAATATCATTTCTTAATGGAAACCTACTTGAGGATGTGTAGATGAAACAACCAGAGGGTTTTATTAATCCTAAGAATTCTGGAAAGGTATGTAAGCTTCAAAAGTCCATTTATGGACTAAAGCAAGCATCTCAGAGTTGCAATCTTTGTTTTGATGAAGCAGTCAAAGAGTTTGGCTTCATTAAGAATGAAGATGAACCCTATGTTTACAAGAAGGTTAGTAGGAGCGCAATTATATTTTTAGTGTTGTATGTTGATGACATACAACTCATTGGAAATGATATCCCTCTTTTACAAAATGTTAAATCATGGCTAGGGAATTGTTTTTCAATGAAAGACTTGGGTGAAGCCACTTATATATTAGGCATCAAAATCTATAGAGATAGATCTAAAAGGCTTATTGGCTTAAGTTAGAGCACTTACATTGATAAGGTATTGAATAGGTTTAACATGCAAGACTCTAAGAGAGGATTCTTGCCAATGTCACATGGCATTAGTCTCAACAAGACTCAGTGTACTATGACACAAGATGAGCGAGACCACATGAGTAAGATTCCATATGCTTCTGCTATTGGATCTATCATGTATGTAATGTTGTGTATTCAATTTGATGTTTTATATGCCTTAAGCATAATGAGTAGATAACTGTTAGGCCTAGGTGAAAGTCACTGGACAAAAATTAAAAATATCCTTAAGTACTTGAGAAGAACTAAGGATGCATTTTTACTGTATGGTGGTAAGGAAGATGAGCTAGTTATAAATGGTTACATGGATGCTAGCTTCCAAACTAACAAGGATGATTTTTTATCACAGTCAGGTTATGTGTTTTGTTTGAATGGAGGTGCAGTGAGCTGGAGGAGTTCCAAGCAAGACACCGTTGCTGATTATACAACAAAGGCTGAGTATATAGTTGCCTCAGAAGTAGCTAAGGAGGTTGTTTGGATCAAGATGTTCATAATTGGACTAGGTGTTGTTCCTAGTATATCAGATCTAGTGAACTTATATTATGATAATAATGGAGCTATAGCTCAAGCTAAGGAGCCAATATCACATCAGAGATCTAAACACATACTCAGGCATTATCATCTCATTCGAGAAATCATTGAGAGAGGAGACGTGAAGATTCGCAAAGTACCCACAAATGATAATGTTACTGATCCACTAACTAAGCCTCTTCCATAGCCTAAGCATGAGAGTCATACTAGGTCCATGGGTATTAGTTTTAATATAGATTAGGCCTAGTGAAAGTGGGAGTTTGTTAATGATATGCACTAGGTCAATCATGTATGACCATGTTTTGAATTTATCATTTTATTTAATAAAGAGGCATTTTTCATTATCATTTTGTGTTATGATAATTACTTGAATAGTCAATTCTTACTAAGGTCATTAAGTATGTAACTTGATAGTATTAGATTAAATATGAGTTCCATTTAAATTATCCCTAGTCATAACAATATGTTATGGCTAGTATGATGTTGATTGATGATTATTTTTACTAATATTGAATATGAGATATTAAGTCAACTCATAGGTACTTATTTAAGAAATAATGTACTGGATTGACCCATCATGAGAATACTGCATAGATAATTATCATAAGTAATTCTCATCATAATAATATTGATTTAGTCCTTTGACCTTGAAATCATCATGGATTTCTACATAACTATTATATATTTGGACATAATCTAACATTGTCTTTCATAGGATAATTAAATAGATTGTTGTTGGATATAAAATGAGTTATGTGAGGAATGTGAGTGATTAAGAAGGAATTTGTCCCTCATTTAACCTGAGTAAGATATCTATAGGCCCCTTGATAAGATAGACTAAGGAAAATGCATGGCCATGCTAAAGTGAATTGATAAAGAGTTATCATTCTTAGTCTACTTAGAGTCAAGAAATAATATGATTGAATTATATATGGATGACAAAAACTATGTCGTATATTCAATCAAGATATCATGTGACAAAAGGATTACAATATTTATTATAAATTAGGTTATGTCAGATTATTGACTTCACATAACTTGGGTAGTCATAATGTCTTGCTATAGGCCACTTATGACTTATAGGCCTAAATATAGATTTAAAGTCCACTACCAACATCATGTGAACCTATAGGGTAACGCACTTAGAACAAGCCCAAAAACAGATATGGGTTTGAGAAGCCCAAATATGCTCTATGGAATATTTATTTATTTAAAGTAAAGGTTATCTTAAATAAATAGAATATTATTTATGATTTAATTTTAAATAAAATTAGAATAATAATAATTAAGAAATTACCAAAAAGTTGTTTTGGTAAGTGAAACCCTAATTAGAGGTCTATAAATATGTTATATTCTCTAAGGTTTCACTAACTCAATCATTAGCCACCAAAATTCATTTTTCTCCTCTTAGAAAAACTAAAACACATAGTGTTTTTATTTTTTGATTTATGAGAAATCAAGAGAAGTGCTAGCACACAAAGTTTTCATTTTAATCAAGGGCTATTTGTGTGGACGCTTGTGGAGGATAGATTATTTTAGAGACATCTTGATCCGAACTACCAAAATCAAAAGCTTAAGGTAAGGTGTCACTAGAGTGAACCTCCTCTCTGCCTTCTAGAAATCTTGCCTCTTTAATTAATCAAATTACTTGGATCCGAGTTAGGGTTTGTGGTTAAAAGTTTTAATTTTCGTTGCATTTTTGAATCACGAAACTCAATAGATGGCTGCCATAAGGCTTACAAAATCATAGATTGGTTGATTCTTCTTCACATCACTAGAGGAAGGACTAATAATATGGTTCTTTAACCTTAAAGATGAAATAAAAAATGCTTGGCTACTGCTAACTCAGAAGTTTCTCAAGTAGTATGAATACAACACTTAGTTAGACATCACTCGAAGGAACCATGAGACCATAAGTTAGAAATACAGTGAAGCTTTCTCTAATTATATCACAAGATGGTGGGGAAAGGCAGTCAAGATGAGAAACTATCCTCCTTAGGATGAACAAATAGATTTGATAATCGAAAGGGCATTACCATAGTTCATAAAATAAATGATCTTTGCTCATTATCCTGACTTTAGAGCTCTCCATCAAGCTAGGATTAGAATTGAGGATGAAGAACCTCAGCAAGCTAGAAACACTTTTTGCCATAATAACTAACTAAACACCTAAAATACCTTACCCGAGCATAAAAAATAAACATGATCCAACCCAACACCCACAACCTTACCATCTATCAATGCCATCATGCCACCAAGAAAATTCTCAAGCTTTAACCTCCTACTATCCAAGGTATTCCAGAGGCTTCAACAAAAGAACCTCCTACAACCATAAGAGCCTAGGCCTCTTCCAAACCCATTACCACCTCAAATTAACCAAAACTTATGCTGCCACTTTCACTAGATGCCCAGCCATACCAATTATACATGCAGAACTCTAAAAAATGCAATCTAAGACCTCATTGACTATGGAAAAATTGATGACCCATAAAAATGACCTAGTATAAAGACCAATCCTCTCCCAGACTATCAAATCATACCTCCACCAACTATCATCATGATCTCCTCCAATCTACTAGAAGACCTTATTAAAAAATCAATCCAAGAAACCCAAGATAAACCCTTAGAGGAAAAACCCTCAAATCCCATTCTTGAGCCTTATCATTATAGTGAAGATGAGTAATGTCCTTCTTCCATCGAATACATTCCAATGCCTCAAAAAATCCTTCCCCACTTGATGATACAAATAAGAGCCAAGGTAATAGCTCTCCTTATGAATGGTTAAGTGATTAATTGCCCTTACTCACAATAAGCAGATATAAACAAAAATTTCAGCAGTAACCAATAAGTATGGGATTTACTAGGCTAGCCATATGGGAAGTTTGACTACAAAGACAAGTACATGGCACCTTTTACTATCCACACACTCTTAGAAGACGTAGTACCCTCAAGGTGGGGATAAGAATTTGACAACAAAGAATAGAAGATCAGTACTATTAAGCTTCAGAACTTATAGATCATGGGGATAGACCTATAGTATGACTTTGACGATCCTGAAACCATATAGATGATAGCCTCTCTAATGAAAGCTCCTTATAATGCAATCACCCTTTTAGAAAAAGATTTACCCCTCGAGGGATGGGTCCACAATCATCCTCTCATCATATAGACAATTGTTAAGACTAAGAAGACCCTATGTGTTATGATAGATAATAGGTCTACCATTAATGTTTGCCCACTGAGGTTGCTATATAAGTTTAGGATGAATTTTGAAAACTTGGAAGAGTCCAATGTGGTTATACGAGCCTACGATGATTCAAAGAAGCTAGTCATTGGCACTTTCAAAGTAGTAGTTATAGTGGGAGATATTGAATTAGTAATAGAATTTATCATCTTGGACATCCCTCTAACTTTTGCCCTGTTGCTAGGATGACCTTTGTTTAACCCATTGGGGAGCATACCTTCCACTATGCATCAGAAGATGAAGTTCCCTTTAAATGGAAAGGTCATTACCATCCTTGCTAAAACACATAACAATATTACCTGTTTGAATGTGGTCCCACTAGGATTCTAGGTTTTTATGATTTATGATGGTCATGTCTATCCTAAAGTTGTTACTATAATTAAGAAGATGCAATATCTACCTAGAATAGTATTAGGAGGAAGAAAAATTAGAGTCACAAAATTCCCTAACTTTTGAGGATTGATCAATAAAAATGATCTAGGGTACAATCCTAAAAAGGATACTGGGGCTAAAAAATCAACCTCTTTTATGGCTAAAAGCTCAACCCAAGCCTATTATGGATAAGCTAAGGAATGGATGAACAATGGTTTCAAGAAACCATGTTTGAGATCTTCAATGACACCCTCAAGGAGAAGAACTTACCAGACATGATCACCAAGATTGACATTTATGAGCTGATGAAAAACCTAGAAATAGAATCTAAGAGCGAAGCTATCAATCAAACCCAAGCTGTTGCCATCCTCGAATCAAACATTAGTCCTATTAGAAGACATTGCCAATTATGATCATTGTACTTTTTCTTTGTTTGGAAATGATGATGTAATGAACTCTAAAGTTAATGCAATGAAATATGATTTTGCTTACTGGATTAATGTCTTTCCTAATGGTAGTGTGTATTGCATTAATAAAAACATTAGCATATTTGACATTCATTCCATATACACTGAATCGTTTAACATTGGCACATAATTTGAACCACACATTCTACATATTTTAAAAGATGTTACCCTTGAAGAGAGGAGAGAAATTGAAAAATATTAATAAAATATTCAAAAGTATTTGCCTAGACATATGATGATATTCCTAGTATTGACAAAGACATTGCTCAACACTACATTCCTACTAAAGAAGGGTGCAAAACGGTAAAGTAGAAACTGAGAAGACTTATACCATAATAGGCCTAACTAGTGAAAGAGGACATCAAGAAATAGATCAAGGAAAAATTCCTAAAGGTAGTAGAATATCCAGAATCATTAGCAAATATGGTCCCAGTACCGAAGAAAGATGGAAGGGTTAGAATCTATGTTAACTACAAAGATCTGAACAAGGCATGCTCGAAGGATGATTTCCCACTACCTCATATAGACATACTGGTTGATAGCATCACCATATGTGCAATGTACTCCTTCGTGGATGGATTCTCTAGGTACAATTAGATCCTAATGGCCATTATCAACAAAGCAATGGTATCTTTCACAATAGAATGAAGTAGTTAATGTTATAGAGTAATGCCTTTTGGACTAAAGAATGCAAGGGCAACCTACTAGAGAATGGAAACTGCAATGTTCCATGACACGATACATATAGAAGTGGAGGTATATGTCAATGAAATGATGGTTAAGTAAATAACTAGGGAAGAACATAGGCTAAATCTGAAGAAATGCATATTCATGGTCACTTTGGGAAAGAAACTGGGGTATGTTGTCAGTTATAATGGGATTGAAATGAATCCAAATAAAGTAAAAGCCATTAGGGAGATGCCATTGCCCAAAATAGAGAAAGAAATCAGAGGGTTTCTAGGGAAACTATAGTTCATTAGTAGATTCATTACTATGTTGATAGCAGTGTGTAAACTAATCTTCAAGCTATGAGAAAAAGATCAACCAATTGAATGGAACAAACAATGTCCGCTAGCATTTAATAAGATCAAAAGCTACCTAGCCAACCCACCGGTTCTAAGACCACTTAAACTAGGGATGCCTCTAACCCTATACCTGGCCATCAAAGGGAATGCAATCAGTGCAATTTTTGCCCAAGAGGGAGAAACAAAAGTAGAACATGCAGTCTACTACTTGAGTAAGAAGATGCTATATGAGAAGAGTATAGCCAAGTCTAATAGATATGCCTGATAATGGTATAGGAAATAAAGAAACTCAAACATTACTTTCAATCTTATAGAATTCAGGTCGTGTCTAAAATGGACCCAATGAAGTACCTCCATGAAGCTCCTCCTCTAGTAGAGAAACTTTCCAAGTGGTTCATACTTTGAATAGAATTCGATGTGCAGCATCTAAATAAGAAGGTAATAAAAAGGAGTGCAGTGGCTGAATTTCTAGCTCTTAACCCCATTCCAAACTAAGAAGAAATCCAATTGGACTTCCTAGATGACCTTAGTTCAACCATCAAGATCCAAGGATGGCATATCTACTTTCATGGAGCAGTCAATCAGTTTAGCACAGGAGTCAGTGTCATACTACAATCTCCAAAATGTAAAGTAGTGCCAATTGCTAAAAAGCTCAAGTTAAGAGTCACAAATAATGATGCAGAAAATGAGGCACGCATGCCCAAAATATAAGCACTAATAGCCTTATATGTCACAAAAGTCAAAATCTTCAAAGATTCCATGCTAGTAATCAATCATGCCACAAAAGAGTGGGAATTAAAAGAACAACACTTAAATCCTTATTTAGACCACCTGAGGCTACTTACCATGTCCTTCTGAAAATGTAGATTCATTAATCTCTCTAGGAATCATAACTAGATGGCAGATGCACTTGCTTCCCTAACATCAATATGGGAAGGACCATCCAAGATGCCTGTGAAAGCTCTTATTCTACTCAAATATAGACAACCTTGTCATAAAAATAGCAAAATGGCAAAGACAAAAGCAGTTGAAAAACCATGGTTCTATGACATCCAGTGATATCTGAAGGAATTAGCCTATCCTAATCAAGTAGATGAAAGAGACAAAGTAGTTATTTGACTACTAGCATCAAAATTCACATTACACCAGGGTGTGTTATACAGGAGAACCTAAGATGGTTTACAACTCTAATATCTAGATGAAACAAAGGTTGTAAGAGTAGTAGAAGAAGTACACGAAGGTGTTTGTGGTCCACACATGAATGGAGCAATCCTGGCTAAGAAGCTAATTAGACAAGGGTTCTTTTGGATGATGATGATAGAAGACTGCACCAAATTTGTAGGAAATGCCACAAATGTTAGATCCATGGGAATGTTAGCCACCTTCCCCCAATAGAACTACACTGCATCTCAACTCCATGGCCCTTCTTAATATGGGGACCATACATAATTAGGGAAATCCACTTAACAGCCTTGAACGGACATAGATTCATCCTAGTGGTAGTGGACTACCTTACAAAATGGGTCAAAGTAGAATTATTCGCAAGGATAGGAGCCAGGCAAGTGGCTAAGTTCATCAGAAGAAACATGTTCTGCCAATATGGTATCCCCCATTGCATCATCTCTAACAATGGTGTCTAATTCCAAGGGGAAGTTAGAGAGCTGCTAAGGAGCTATAAGGTGGAACATCATAAATCTTCTCCTTATCGACCACAAGCAAATGAGGCCATAAAAATAGAGATCAAGTCTTATTGAGAACATAAGAACATAAAAAAGATCTTGTAAAAGATGACTTAGACTTACTGAGACTAAGTATACAGATTGCCACAAGCATTACAGGGGTATTGAACAATAGTCAGAACTTTAATAGGGGCAACTCCTTTCTTACTAGTGTATATATCAAAAGCAGTTCTACCAATGAAAATAGAGATCAAGTCTCTTTTGATAGTAATCACATCTGAATTACCAAAAGTATAGTGGGCTCAATAGAGGTTTGGCAATCTCACTGTCTTAGACATCCAAAGGCTCAAGGCTTTATACCATATGTAGTTGTATCAGAGCCAAAACCTTTAATATAAGAGTAAAACACAAGAGTGTGAAAGTAGGAGACTGGGTGTTAAAGCAAGCAAGATAGAACATTTTGGACCCTAAAGGGAAATTCAAACTAAACTAGGAAGGTCGATACCTGTCCAAACATGTCTTATCAAAAGAAGCAGTCAAGTTAAAGGATTATGAAGGTAATGTATTATCCGAACTTATCAATAAAGATTGCCTAAAGAAGTACTATGTCTAAGGCTAGAAAAAATCATCCCAATGAGTTGAAAACCTAAATGGTAGCTTAGGAAAAAGTTAGGGACTTCCTGCTAAGTTGAAAACCTGAAAATGGCAACTCAGCTAAAAATTAAGGAAAAAGAGAAAATACTTAACTAGAAAACCTGAGAAAGGTAGTTAAGGAAAAGGGTAACCTCAAGATCAAAATTTGTATGAATGCACTTGTGCTTTTCTTAAATGATTATAGTGAAATAAGAATGACTGCTAATTTATGTGAAATGTCTTTGAAAAGTGCAACATATTCTATCATCATGAATTGTATCAAGCATGCTTTGTATTTTCTTTCATTACTTGACCGTGGTTCTTACCATCCTCTCTAAGCACACTCTTTTAGATAAACCATTATCGTAAAAAAAATGCCCAGCTAGGTGTGAAAAGCTTCTAAAAGAGTCACACTAGGAAAAAAAAGGAAGAAAAGAAAACCTAGCTAAGCAAAAAAAGCTCTAAAAGGAGACACCTTAAGCAAAAAATGGAAAAAGGCAATCGATAGTAGCAAACATCATTATCAATTAAACACATCGAGAAGTAGATACAGTCATTATACAAGATGCAGGACAAATGCTCAAATACAACACCCAATGTCCATAACCTCAAGAAAATGATATAACAAAGCAAACCACAGACTAAAAATCTTATACCTAGCACTTAAAAAAACTACATCGATTATGGCTGCCATCAGAAGAAAGCACTGATCTTGCTCAATCATCCCCCTCATCAGATCTAGACTTATCACTGTTCATCACAAAGGATGATAGCCGTGATTCCAGCTCACTGATGTGGTCACAATAAGCTTCATGCTTCTTCTCCCATTCAAGAGTAGCGAGACAGTGCACAAGTTGCATTACATATTGCATATCACACATATGCATAAAATAAATAGGTACAATAAAGAAGGCATACCCTCTGAGTGTTAGCAAACTCTAAAAAGTACTGTTGTGCACTCCTTATAATAGCTCGTAAGGAGCAAGTTTGTTAGTTATTGCATTTGAAAATATCATTATAGCCTCTCTTTATTGTCATTATAAGCTGAAGCATGCTCCTCATAATTGTGAGGGAAGCTGATGAGGAGCACTACCTCTTTTGGAAAAAATTGCTCGGACAAGCACTATAGAGACTTAGCTCATGAGGCACTTGTAAGGTGATCCTAAGGGGATCACTACAAGTCCAATTTGGTATATTTTATATGTAATTGCACCTCAAATATTGAGGACTTGAATAGGTTGAGATACTTTATTGAAATTCATATTAATACTCTTTTAAAGAGCATTTCATTGTCTCTAATCATTAAACAATTAGTCTTGATGATAAATCAAGTCCCTACCCACTTAAATGATATTATTAGAATCTAAATTGTTTTTCAAAGTCCAAAATTAGGAGTTTGATCATGCAAATGATCAACAATCTCCCCCTTTTTGGCTTTGATAACTAATTTGATAAGATAATAAATAAAGTGTGTGTGTAAAAAATAAATGACATGAATAAGTTTGTATTGTACAATATACTCACCCTTATAAATTAAATAGGTGCATTGTGTGAAAAGAATATTTTCATCCCCCTTAATATATGCATCATGTATCAAATCATAAAATAGGGATAACAAATATTTGTAAAAAATTTTCTCTTTTATATAAATATATTTCTTTATTACTCCCCTTTTATAAACATGGTAAGAAATATAAATTTCATATTTTATTCCCCTTTTTTTAAAAAATAAAAACAACATAAAGTTTAATATGAGGAAAGAAGTATGGCCTATCATAATAAATGCAATAAAAACATGATAATATGATCATTTAAAAAAAATGTTAGGTAATATGAAGGAAATAGTTTCAAACATATATGCATGTAGTGCTACTAAAATGCATCACACAAAATAGTATATATATCACTCACTATCACATGATCATATAGAGCTTAGCTAGCTGACATACATAATCATGGAGCACTTAGCATATCACAAACACAAATTATCATATAGCTTCTGTTAGCATATGTGGTATGCCCTATAGGCCAGTCACATATTTGACATTGTAAATTGTCCTAAATGGTAATAAAATAATATTCTATTATTTAAAGTATTTACTTAATTGAATATTTATCCATTATCATAATGTTAAATAAATTTATTATCAAGAGTTGATAATATGACATACAAATTTATTTAGTACATATGCTATAAAATTGTTTAGAGTCAATTAGCATTTGGGTAATATTAATTGCACTATCACCCCTGTCTATTTTTCTTGATTAGTATATGACACTAATAGTGGGAGATAGTGATTATTGTATTAGTTGATATGAGATATGAGAATAAACATATGGATACTCATGTGATGGGTGGATCAAACATGACATTAGATTTGTTATTGCATGGATATTCACTTATAGTCAATAATCACAATCTAGGTCATAATGGTGCATATAGTTCTTAGACCTGAGGTGACATGGTCATCGACATTTAAGTGGTTTAGGTTTATTATAGCTTACATACTTATGTTAATCATACATGGGTATATCATGTGTAGTGGCTCTAGGTAGTTAAGTGTAGGGATAAGTGTTCATCCAAGATAGATTCATTTCTTGGATTGAACTTGGATAAGATCCTATGGTATATAAGTTCTTTCTTGATGAACAAGTTCCTTGCCAAGATAGATATGACATGAACTGAAAGAGTTCTAGTGTTGGTTATATTTTATCAAGAATAGAACTTGAGATAAGGTCATACGATATAACAATTAGAGTTTAACTAAACCAAGACTTTAGGGTATATCGGGATCTTCTAATGAAGGGATTTTAGTGCATGATAATTATGACTAAAGGGTTCGTGTGAATCAATATATGCATTCATTTATAATTTGGTAGTTATGATATTGATGCTAAGGGTCACTCACAGCTTATATGAACTAAATGTGCATAATTGAGATTTTCAAATTTAGACTTGAAAGGAGTTTCAAATAATGTCAAGTGTTGATATTATCCTCTCACTGCCAATTAGACATGAACCTAGTAAGTTACACTTAAAAGAGTTTCACCAAATCACCATTAACATTAATCTAATTATTGATTAAAGAGTTTAATCAATTAATTAAGATTAATTGAATTGGATTTATACTTTAAGCAATGATTATAGTATATCATGAAATCTAATTCATATAAGGGTTTAATTATTAATTTATATTTTATTAATATGAGATATTAAATATAGTATTAAATTAATAATTTATGTTATTTCTAGTGGACTTGGATTAATGGCCCAAGTTGTTCGGGCCTAAGCCTAAAAGATTTTTGGGCCAAAGATTAATCCAAGATGTTAAGAAAGCCCATGGAACTAATCCAAGCCCATTTTGTTATATGGATTGGGCTTGGGCTAATAGTTGACCTAATTACTAAGCCCAAGTCCATGTATGTGTGAATGGATAAATTTGTCATGTTAGGCATGCATTGTCTCTTATGTCTATAATGTTGACTATAATAAATGATAAATATTAAGCTTAGTTTATTAGGCTTTGCTTATTATGCACATTATCTTTTAAGTGTATAATGTTGACATTGGCTTAATCAAGATTAGGTTTTATGATTATATGTAGAGAATGAATGTAGACAAACACATGGGATGTATTCAATTCTCTACATACCTTTTTGATATACTTATCTCTTATACATGTTGTATACTTATTATGATGAGTTGTATACATGTGATATAAAAGATGATGTCATTATGGTTGTTTTCTCTACATGTATATATCTTAAGGATGTGAGACACAAAAAATAAAAGAGAGAAACACATACATACTAAAACCCTAAGTGTTCTTGAAAGGAGAATTAATTAGTGCAAGTTTGTAAGGATCACTAAAGAGGTCACTTGCCACTAATCCAATCTAAGTAAAAAGGCGAATTAGTCCTGCTTTGGTGTTTCAAGCTATATGCCTAGGATTTTGAAGGCTAAGGCATTTGATTCAAGAGGTGAATCTAAGTACCTCAAAGGTTGTAGAATACTTGCAGTCTGCATCAAACCTAGGAGTTTTTAAGTATTCCCAAACTTATAATTCCTAGGTTAATGTTTACATGTTATTTTGATATTTAGCTATATGTTAAATGCTAATTAGATCCTTAGGATTGGAAATCTTCATATAATGAAGGGTTATGCAAGTGAAATTTTAAAATTTCACCCTATTTATGGCTTGTGCTCATAACAACTATAAGTTTCATAACCATTTCCTTTTAGCTTCTTCTCCCCCTTTTTCAAAGATAAAAAGAAAAGAGAGATATATAAAGGTAAATAAATCTAAAAGAAAGAAAAAAATCCTAGAGGAATTAAAGGACCAAGAACCAAAGTAATAAAAATAAAGATACACCAAATCTTTATAAAATATATGTCATACATAAACAAAGTAAGCAAAACAAGGCTTTTCATCACATATGTCAAAACTAGCCACACTTACAATGTTAACATGCACACATAAATAAAATTATGTAAAAAAATTTTCTCCCCCAATTTCAAATAGTTATATCACCTACACAAATACATATTTAAAAAAAAAAATTCTTTCCTTGAAAAGAAATTAACTAAATACACACACAAACTCAATTATTTATCCTCCTTTGTGAAAATGCAAATGGTAATTTTAGCAAAATAAAAATTGCATTAAAAAAATAGAATTACAATGATATTGGAATATTAATTGTAAATTAAAAAACATAAATAACAAAACACAATACATAAACTAGCATCCCAACGCTTAAAATTATGAAAATAAATAGTAAATAAACTAAACATAAACTAATGAAAAAAATTAGTCTTGTAGAGGAGGAGGTGGAGGAGGGTGAGGATTTGAAGTGCATTATATATTATGATGAGCATATAATTGATGAATATCATACTCCATGTGATCCATCGTATTCTCAAAATGATCAAGTCTTATGTCCATTTGATCAAGCCTATAGTTGAAGTTGGATTCAACAATGGAGAGATGATAAAAACAATCCTCCAATCCAAATGAGTTCTTCATCAACACTTTGAGAAGTAGAAGGTCCTCTTGCCCTTTCTCCTTAAGATTGAGGAGGAATATGCTATTAAGGGATTTCTTCTACAATTTGAACACCTTCATGACCATGAGTGCCAATGTGCTCAATATCTTCCAAATCTTGTTCCAGCTCCTCATCAACATCTTAATCTCCTACTTTTTCTTTCCAAATCCAAGAATTTCTAACAAGCTTGAATTGTCTAGAGTTTCTTAAGAGGTTATCATCAAGCAAAGAAGGAGGAATGGAAAGAATGTTGTTCAAGTTGATCCCAAAGTGATGAGCAATTATAGTAATAAGCCCTCCCATACATAAGGCACCACCAACACTATCACTAGCTAACCAAAATACCCATTGGAGACATCTACCTAACTCCATGTCCACACCCTCAACAAGACATCTAATAAAAAATAAGTCATCAAAAGAAGTTTCTTCACTACCTAAACCCCTAACATAAATAGAATATATGATAAACCTATGCACATACCAAAGAAATTTTGAAGTAAAATTAAATGCTTTGGTGTGTCCCACTTAAAAAGGTGTTATATTATGTCATACCTTAAATTTGACTATCCCCAAAAAGGTTCAATAATGAAATGAATCCCCGAGATTACCAGAGTTCGCTCATTCATAACACCTTTGAAGTGTGAAACCTTAAAAACCTAACTACCTCATTGGGTGAAGCGGGTTAGAATTGTATGAGCAAGTAGGGTGTCGAACACTGGAATTGCAAATTTTATATTAACCAAGTAGATACTAAGATGGATAGGCGATATATTAAAAGTGAAATTTATTGGATTATTCTAACTATACTAATTAGCTACTAACTATACTAAATAATCTAATTATCTAAGTATCAAATTAAATATTATTTGTTAGTACTACAGTTCTGAATTAGCCAAAGAACTATAATGAATAATGAAAACATGCAATGAATGGAGAATATGACCTAAAATCCTTAAGTGTAACTGCCATTGTCAAATAAGGGTATTTCCATCTAGAGTCTATAAGTGTTGTCGCATCATTATAGAGATAAACAAAAACCATGAAGTTACTTACCAATTCTTTAGCCCTTAAAGTGGATTTCTTGTGTCCAGGTACTTTCCTAACCTTTAAGTGAATTCAATTGTTTTTCTACCAAATTACCCCAACTGTCATTATGAATAATTTTACTAACACATCATATATGGTGATCAATCATATACAACTAAATTAAACACTCAATTAAAAGCAATTCATCATGCATTATAAAAAGATATAATTCATTTGTTCATTCTTCCTTGCAATTCTAATAAACAAAGGTTTAGGCAAGATACATGATTAAGCAACAACAAAAGAAAATCAAATATAAAATAAAAAAATGGAAAAGATAAGAGAAAAGATAAAACCCTTTTTACTAAATCCTGGTGCTTGTAGTACTTTTCCTTTCTTGGCTTTGCCTTTTGTAATGATGACTAAATAATAAACTAACACTAATTTAGATAATAATAGAAAGAATTTCATTCAAGAAAGAATTTCATATATATCAATAGAAAGAAAATCCTATCCTTTTTTGTAACGAAGACTATCTATTTATAGGCATTCACAATTGACTATAATGGACTAGAACTTTTGAGTTGGAATGGCTTCACTTCATGAAAAGTCATCTTCTTTTACAGATACTATAACTTCAAGGGCAACTTAGTCCATTCAAATGACTTTAAATCTTGAAAGTTTCTCCATGAAAGTTTTAGATCACTGTGTTATCTCTCTAGGGCAACTTGAATCATCAAATTTTGATGTTTGTAGAGGAAATTATGACAAAAATACGAAAATTGTTCAAATCAAAATGTTCTAGACTTCTACATTGTGCCGAGTCGTGACATGGGTGACGACTCATGATAGAAGCTCTCTATTATGAGTCATGCCCATGGTGATGACTCGTGAAAAGCTTCAATTGTCCAAAAATGACTCCTTTTGCTCTCCAACTTGTTCTAAGCAACTCCAAGTCTTTTCTAAGCATGAATTAAGCCTAAAACATGTATTTAACCTACATCATAAACCATAAAGATAAAAGAAATGAAAATAGTAACTTTATAGGGAAATAAACACACTAAACATAAGAAAACTTAATGAAATTAAGACTAAACTACTACTAAATACTAAGCATATTTGCATTATATCAAACTCCCCCACACTTAGATCTTGCTTGCCCTCAAGCAAGAAAAGATCCAAGATGAAAAAGTTAACAAAATTATCATCTACTCCAAAAAGTGTAGCATCCTCATAAAGTCATTTTAATCATGAATGAAGTTAGAAAAAGGATAGTTTAATAATTGAACTTCCAATGCTCAAAAATGGTAAAATAGATAAGTCTCATAGCATAAGCAACAAGTTCACCAATTTATCTCAATCTACTAAGAATAAAATAAAAAAAAAAATTTAAAGTCAAAGTTCTAACCAAGCTATTTAGCCAAAATATTCATGCTTCAAACTTAGGGATTCTAGAGGCAAAAGCAACCTTGAGATAATGTTAAGCACACATGAGAACTTACTTTTCTTATGGCATTTTTAGACATTTTATTCATAAGCATATTTTCTAGATGTTGTACTATTTCCAAATGAATGCAAATGAGGAGCAAACACAAATGCACATAACTTACTTGAGATCCATCTACTTGTGACATTATACACCCATTTTGAATGAATGCAACTAAGGAGCATACTCAATTGCACATAACTTACTCAAAATGCATCATATCACAAGCACTATTTACTTCTTTCTTTTTATTTTCTTTCTTTTTTTTTATGTCCTCATCCATTATTGAAAAGGAAGCATCGTATGTATTATGGCTATAGTTTCTCTAAAATTACCTAAGTCTCTAAGAAAACCTAGGCTTAAATCATTACCACCTGTCCTTAAGCAAAATTAGCAAATTGACTAATACATTATTTAGACTTTAGAAATAATAAAAAGAGATAAAAACATAAACTTAGTAATTATACTACATGAAATTTAAAATTCTACCAATTGAGCAATAAAATTTTAAAAGTTTACTATTAATAAAACATATTAACTTCAATCAAAATCAAAAAGACTATTAAGGATAGCTACTTATTAAATATGGGAGCAAAATGAATAGCAAAATGAATGCAAATGCATAAAGATGTAGAATTGTAGAACAAAACACATGAACATATATATTACTAATATACTAATACTAATACTAATAACAATATCAATATCCCTTCCCCCACACTTAAAAGAATTCATTGTCCTTAATGTAATAAAAATAAAGAGCAAAGGAAAGGATAAGAAAGACTCCCCTAGTCATCCTTCGGTGTAGGAGGTGGAGACTCAATTTGGTAGTCCGATTGAGCAAAGAATTGCCCCATTTTATACTCCATCTTCCTTTGTCTGTGAGCAAGTTGCTTTTGGTGAAACTCCATCTTATTCAATTGACTTTGCATAGCAAGTTGATTGTTCAAGATTTGATCCCAAATTGGAGGGTTATCACTTGAACTACTGAGTGCACTTTGGAGAGGATATGTGAGCATTGGGACATCTCTGAATGGTGTCTAAAAGGGTACAGCCTCCTCTAGATCAAGTTCATCCTCCTATTCAATATGCTGCTCATGAATCAGTGGTGGTGGTGTAAGTCCTCTCTAACATGATCTCATTTGGATCGAGATCAATCTGAAAACATAATCAACAATTTCACCACTAACAAATGCTTGTTTGGTGAAATAAGAACACTCAATAGTTCTGGTAAAGTTAGCAAGATCAACATTGAAAGCTTTAGCAATAATAGTTATCACATGACCATGTGTTATAATCACATCCTTGTGAGGGGCACATGCCAACAATTGGTTAAAGATCCAATATTTCCAACAAACTTGTTTCTTATGATGGACACACCACATCAAAAATAACTCTTAGGTAGAAACCCTATTGAATTCAATCTTGTTGAAAAACACATGCAAGTACTTTATGCAATAACTAGAAATTTAAGTCTTTAATGAACATTGCTTTGCCTTTCTTAGGTTGAAAAGGGGTTTGCAAATCAGTAAGGAAAGTCCAAAATTCATTCACATTAAAATTTGGTGGAGGGTCACATAATCCATCTTTCTTAAAACCAAAAATATGTTGCATGGATGAATAAGTGAGTTGGTGCTTATTTCCTACCAAACAAAATTCCATAATTTGTGAATTGGTGGGGTCGACATCTAATGTTGTATAAAATTGAGAAACCAAATCAACATATGTATCCTTATTCATAGACACAAACTTTTTAAGTCTACATTGTATCATCAATTTGTCAAAGGACTCAAGCATACCAACATCTTTCAAGAGAGAATTTGAAATATACTTACAATAGGTGATTTCCCTAAACTTGATTAAGGAAAACTTAGCACCTTCTTCATGAGTGAGGATAGGAAACTTAGCCTTGTAAGTTTTTATGAGATTCTCCACTTCTTGAGGCTGCTCCTCCACATGAGGCCTCTTGGATGTTGAGCCTTTTGTTCTACCCATGGTGAAAGAAGATATGGTTTTTTTTGTTGAGAAATTATAGAGATGGAAGTATAGAGATGGTTATTCAAAATAAAGAAATAAGGTGAGGGAGAGAATGAGTGGTTCGGTTATGGCTAAGAGAGTGAAGAGGGAATAATGAATAGAAGTAGTGATGGGATGAGACAGTGAGAAGGAATTAAGGATGTGTGTATATATATAGGGCAATGAAAAAGACACAATATCAAAAAGATATATTATTATGTAGGCTAAAAATGAATTAGGAAAATGGGTAGTTAAAGGGGATATATTTATAGGTTGGTAGGGGTGTAAGTAATAGGGTGTATGTTGATAGTGAGAGGTCATATAGGTTAGTGAAAAGGCATGAGAGTTGGTGAAAGGGTGTGACTTTTCTTGGAAAGGGAATGCCTTTTTTTTTGGAAAAGAAATGACTTATCACTAATATATGTTATTTTGGTTGGGAAAATATATGTAAAAATGTGTAAAAATTAAAAAATACAAAAAAAAACTTTAAAATGTGTATGCATGTGAATGTATAAAATGTAAGGTGTAGGGTGCTTGTCACGAGTTGTGCCCATCGTGTCGACTAGTGACGATGAGGCTCTGTCATGAGTTTTTCCATGGTGCCGACTCATGACGATTATGTTGGATTGGTGACAAGTCATGCCCATCATGCTGACTCGTCACACTATGTCTCTGTCATAAGTCGTGCCAATGTGCCGACTCATGACAATATGTTATACTTAGGCTGGAAAAATTACTAAGTAAAGCATTAATATGTGAAAAAAATTGCATAATATTCGTATAAGAAACTAATTATATACCAATTATATACCAATTATATACTATAAATGAAAAGACTAATTAAACATATGTGGATAAATAGTATCAAAATGAAGCAAAAAAAACTATAAAGCAAAATAAATAAAATGAAAGTAAAGTAGAAATGTGTGGATAATACCTAGCTAATTTGAATTAAGGTGTGGAGAGAGGAATAAATTGACTTAAAGGAATTACCTCCTTGATCAAATAGGGCTTGAGACAATGCCCATTCACTTTGAAAACCTTCCCTTCATCATTTGAAATTTCTATTGCACTATAAGGGTGAACCTGAGAACCTTAAAAGGACCCAACCATCGAGACCTCAACTTGCTTGGAAATAATTTCAACCTTGAATTATAGAGTAAAACAAGTTCTCCTTCATAAAATTCCTTATTCAAAAAATGCTTATCATGCCACAATTTGGTACGATCCTTATATAACTTAGCATTCTCGTAAGCATTCATCCTTAACTCATCCAATTCATTAAGTTGAAATAGCCTCTTTCATCCAGCCTTATGCAAATCAAAATTCAAAGTTCTTATTGCCCAATATGCCTTATATTCTTACTCAATCGGTAAATGACAAGATTTACCATATACTAGATGATAAGGAGTAAGGCCAATTAGGGTTTTAAAAGCCATACTATAAGCCCATAATGCATCATCTAACTTTAATGCCTAATCTTTTATTGAGGAAGACATTGTTTTTTCAAGAATCCATTTAATCTCTCTATTACTAACCTCAACTTGCCCACTTGTTTGTGGGTGATATGGAGTAGCAACCTTGTGTGTTACTCCATACTTATTCAAAAGTGCTTCTATCACATTATTGCAAAAGTGTGAACCACTATCACTAATCAAAGCTCTAAGGGTACCGAACCTTGGAAAAATTACATTCTTAAGCATCTTCTTGACTACTTTAGCATCAATTATCAAGGTTGGCATTGCTTCTACCCATTTGGAGATGTAGTCAACCATAACCAATATATACTTTTAGCCCAAAGAATTAGGGAATGGATCCATGAAGTCTATACCCCATAAGTTAAAAAGCTCCACTTCAAGAATCCCTTTTAAAGGCATCTTATGTTTCTTCGAAATGTTACCCATCCGTTGACATATATCACATGTAAGCACATATTCTCTAGCATCCTTAAATAAAGTAGGCCACCAAAAACCAGAATGTAGTACCTTAGATGTCATTTTCTCTGCACCAAAGTGTCCTCCAACATCCAAGGCATGGCAATGTCTCAAAACATCTTGAGCTTCATCTTAAGGAATGCATCTTGAAATTAAACCATTAGCACATCTCTTATAAAGCAAGGGCTCCTCCTAATAGTAGAATTTGATATCATGTAGAAATTTTTTCCTTTATCGATAATCCATTCCATAAGGAAGAATACCACTAACAAGATAACTGGCAATATCAGCAAACCATGGAAGTTCTTTTGATGGAATACTTATAAGATGTTCACCATGAAATGACTCATTGATTGGCACACCATCATCATTCTTCCTTAATCCATCTTGATCTATCCTTGATAGATGATCCACTACTAGGTTCTCACTTCCTTTCTTATCTCAAACTTCTCAGTTAAACTCTTGCAGCATCAAAATCCATCTTAGGATTCTAGGTTTTGCATCCTTCTTGCTTAAAAGATACTTAAGAGCAGCATGGTCTGAATAGACAATCACCTTTTACCCCACAAGATATGATCTAAACTTTTCAAATGCATAAACAATAGCAAGAAACTCCTTTTCTATGGTGGTGTAATTAATCTGAGCTTCATTAAGTAGCTTACTTACATAGTAAATCATATAAGGCTTGCCTTCCTTTCTTTGGCCTAAAACAGCTCCCACCGTAAAGTTACTAACATCACACATTATTTCAAATGGCTCCTCCTAATTAGGTGGTCGTAGAACAGATGCAGAGATAAGTGCTCTTTTTAAAGTGTCAAATGCATCAAAACACGCATCATCAAACTCAAACATAGCATCCTTAGCAAGTAACTCACACAATGGCTTTGTGATCTTGGAAAAATCCTTGATAAATCTCTGATAGAATCCTACATGTCAAAGGAAACTTCTTATATCCTTAACATATTTTAGAGGAGACAATTTTTCAATTACTTGTATATTTTCTTTATCAACTTCAATGCCTCTCTTTGAAACTGAATAACCAAGAACGATTCCCTCTTGTGCCATAAAATGGCATTTTTCCCAATTCAAGACCAATCCATGCTCAATACACCTATCAAGAACTTTCGAAAGATTGTCTAAAAAATTGGAAAAGCTAATATCATAGACACTTAAGTCATCCATAAAAATTTCAACATAATCATCAAGCAAATCACTAAATATTGAAAACATGCATCGTTGGAAAGTTGCGGGTGCATTACATAAACCAAAGGGCATACGCCTAAAAGCAAATGTACCATATGGAAATGTAAATATAGCCTTAGGTTGTTCCTCAGGATGAATAGGAATTTGATAGAACCCACTAAGTCCATCCAAGTAACAAAAATGGGAAAAATTAGTTAATATCTCAAGAACTTGGTTAATAAAAGGCAATGGGAAATGGTCCTTCCTAGTTGCTTTATTTAATTTCCTATAATCAATACACATACACCATCTTGTGATAGTTCTAGTAGGTATCAAATCATTATATTCATTCCTAACAATTGTTAAGCCTCCCTTCTTTAGAACAACTTGAACGAGACTAACCCATTTACTATCACTAATGGAATATATGATTCCATTATCAAGCAACTTAGTTACCTCTTTTCTAACCACTTCTTTAAGAGTGGGATTCAATCACCTTTGACCTTTAATGGAAAGCTTGGCATTATCTTCCAAGAGAATTCTATGCATACACATATTAGGACTAATACCTTTCAAGTCATTAATAGAATAACCAATGGCATTCTTATGATTATTCACTTAACACATAAAGCATCAATATTAGCACTAGGCAAAGATGAATTAACAATAAAAGGAAATTTAAGATTAGAGCCAAGAAATGCATATCTGAGATTTAATGGCAAAGGCTTGAGCTCCATCTTGACTTCTTCACTGGGTGTAGTGTCTTTTGGATCATCTTCGCTCCTTAAAGGTTCAAATCTTGATGTCCTTTGAAAAGGATGATATGGAACTACCTCCATAAGTTTCTCATTAGCTTCTTACACCTTATATGGCTCTATAGAATCAGTTCTTAAATACTCATGAATCACTTCTTCAATGCATCCATCGATAACATCAATAAAATTAATTCTACTTGCTACTTCTATAGGTGTTGATTTCATTATATTCAGCATATCAAATTCCATACTTTCATTATCCACTTCCAATGTGATCTTTCCATTCTTCATATCTATAATTGCTCCTGCTATCCTAAAAAATGGTCTTCCAAAAAAAATTGGAATCTCAAGATCCTTTTCCATGTCGAACACAACAAAGTCAGCTGGTATTATAAACTTACCCACTTTTGTTGGCACATTTTGTAGAATGCCAAGTGGATATGTTACAAATTTATCTGCTAAGGAAAGACACATATCGGTAGGCTTAAGCTTATCCAAAGTAAGCTTTTTGTAAATAGAGTAAGGCATAAGGCTAACTCTAGCACTAATTATTGGGAACCGTGATGCAAACATAGCCTAAAAATTAAAATTTTATCATGTTCCCAAGCCTGGATCCATGTAATTCGACTAATTGATTAAATCTAAGGTTTTTAATAATCTTACCAAAACGCAGAAGAGGCAAGATTCTCTGGAAGGATGAGAGGAGGTTCACACCGGTGACACCTTACCTCGAGCTTTTTGGCTTGGTTGTTCGGGTCAAGACGTCTCCAAAAGGATGCGTCCTCTATAGGTATCCACACGAACAGCCCTTCACAAAATGAATTTGAGTGTGTGTGCTAGCAACCTCTTGACTGTCTCATAAATCAAGAACAAAAGGAAAAACTCTGTCTTTGTTTTCTAAGAGGAAAGAAAATGAATTTGGAGGCAAAAACAAGTGTGTAAAACCTTAGAGAATATAACATATTTATAGACTCCAAGTTAGGGTTTCACTTACCAATGACCTTTTTGGTAATTTTCCATTTATTATATTCTGATTTTGTTTAAAAAAATCAAAAATAATATCTTATTTCTTTATTTAAAATAACATTTATCTTAAATAAATAAACAAATAAATAAATAAATAAAACACTTTAATTATTTATTTCCATAGAGTTTATTTTGGGCTTATTAAACCCATATCCATTTTGGGCTTGTTATGAGTGTGTGATCCTGTAGGTTCACATAACATTGGCAGTGGGCCTAAATCTCTATTTAGGCCTACAAGTCATAAGTGGCCTCTAGCAAGACATTATGACTACCCAAGTCATGTGAAGTCAATAATCCGACATAACCTAATTACAGTGAATTTTATTGTCCCTTTATCACATGATATCTTAATTGAACATAAGGCATAGAATGTCATCCTTATATAGTTCAATATTATGACTTCATTCCAAGTAGACTGAAAATGATAACTCTTTATCAATTCATTTCAGCATGGCCATGCATTTTCATTCAGTCTATCTCATCAAGGGGCCTTTAGATATCTTTCTCATATTAATGAGGGACAAATTCCTTCTAAATCACTCACATTCCTCACATAACTAATTTTATATCCAACAACATCCTTTTAATCATCCGGTTAAAGACAATGTTAGAATGTGTCAAAACATAAAATAGCTATGTAGAAATCCATGATGATTTCAAGGTCAAAGGACTGAAATAAAATTACTGTGATAAGAAATACTTATGACAATAATCTATGTAGTATTCTCATTGTGGGTCAATCCAGTACATGATCTCTCATCATGTACCTATGAGTTGACTTAATATCTCATATTTATGATTAGTAAAACATAACCATCAGTCAACATCATACTAGCCTTAATACTTTAATATTCATATAATGAATAAATGGCTAGGGATAATTAGAATAGAACTCTTATTTTAATCTAAGGGTTTTACTATCAAGTCACATACTTGATGGCCTTAGTAAGAATTAACCATTCATTTAATTATCATAAAATCAAATGATAATATAATACCTCTTTATTAATAAAATAAGAAAGTCAATACATAATCACAAATGATTGACCTAGTGCATATCACTAATAATCTCCCACTTTCACTAGGCCCAATCAACATCGTATCGTATACCCATGGACCTAGTATGACTCTCATGTTTAGGCTGTGGAAGAGGCTTAGTCAGTGGATCAACAACATTATCATTTGTAGGTACTCTGCATATCTTGACATCTCCTCTCTCAATAATTTCTCGAATAAGATGATAACGCCTGAGTATGTGTTTGGATCTCTGATGTGATCTGGGCTCCTTAGCTTGGGCTATAGCTCCATTATTGTCACAATATAAGTTCACTGGATCTGATATACTAGGAACAACACCTAGTCCAGTTATGAACTTATTAATCCAAACAGCTTCCTTAGCTGCTTCTGAGGTAGCTATGTACTCAACTTCTGTTGTAGAATCAGCAATAGTGTCTTGCTTGGAACTCCTCCAGCTCACTGCACCTCCATTCAAACAAAACACATATCCTGATTGTGATAAAAAATCATCCTTATCAGTTTGGAAGCTGGCATCTGTGTAACCATTTACAACTAGCTCATCTTCCTGACCACCATACAGTAAAAATGCATCCATAGTTCTTCTCAAATACTTAAGGATATTTTTAACTGTTGTCCAGTGACTTTCACTTGGGTCTGATTGGTATCTGCTCATTGTGCTTAAGGCATATGAAACATCAGGTCGAGTACATAACATTGCATACATGATAGATCCAATAGCATAAGCATATGGAATCTTACTCATGCGGTCTCGCTCATCTTGTGTCATAGGACACTGAGTCTTGCTGAGACTAATGCTATGTGACATTAGCAAGAATCCTCTCTTGGAATCTTGCATATTAAACCTGTTCAATACCTTATCAATATAAGTGCTTTGACTTAGGGCAATAAGCCTTTTAGATCTATCTCTATAGATCTTGATGCCTAATATATAAGCAGCTTCACCTAAGTCTTTCATTGAGAAACAATTCCCTAACCATGATTTAACATTTTGTAAAATAGGGATATCGTTTCCAATGAGTAGTATGTCATCCTCATACAACACTAAAAACACAATAGCACTCCCACTAACTTTCTTGTATACACAAGGTTCATCATCATTTTTAATGAAGCCAAATTCTTTGACTGCTTCATCAAAATGAAGATTCCAACTTTGAGATGCTTGCTTCAATCCATAAATGGATCTTTGAAGCTTGCATACCTTTCCAGAATTCTCAGGACTAACAAAACCCTCTGGCTATGTCATGTACACATCCTCAAGTAAATTTCCATTAAGAAATGCTATTTTGACGTCCATTTGCCATATTTTATAATTATAGTATGCAGCTATGGCAAGGAGAATTCGAATAGATTTTAGCATAGCCACTGGTGAAAAGGTTTCATCATAGTCTATACCATGTGTTTGTTTGAAACCTTTTGCAACTAGTCTTGCCTTAAAGGTATGCACATTGCCATCCATGTCGATTTTCTTTTTGAAAACCCATTTGCACCCAATAGTTTTTAAACCATCATTTGGGTCAATCAAGTTCCATACTTGATTATCATACATGGATTGCATTTCTGATCTCATGGCTTCAAGCCATTTCTTAGAGTCAGGACTATTTATGGCCTCCTGATAGGATGTGGGCTCATTTTGATCCACAATTAACACATCATAATCACTAATTATGAGAAATCCATATCTCATGGGGATTTGACGCGTCCTATCAGACCTCCTTGGGCCTTGTGGTACTTATGAAGGCTCAACAACTTCTTGTTGATTCAGCTGCAGTTCCATATCAGGTATAATGCTATTTTGTGGGCCTTGAATTTCTTCAAGTTGCACTATGCTCCCACTGGTTCCTTTGGAAATAAACTCTTTTTCCAAAAATACACCATTCCGAGACACAAACACTTTGTTCTTAGACGCATTATAGAAGTAATATCCTTTAGTTTCTTTAGGATATTCAACAAAAAGGCATTTGTCAGATTTGGGTGCTAGTTTATCTGAGATTTGACATTTCATAAAAGCATCATAGCCCCAAATCTTAAGAAAAGATAAACTGGGAGTTTTTCCAGTCCATTTCTCATATGGTGTTTTTTCAACTGCCTTTGATGGAACTCTATTCAAAATGCATGCAGTAGTTTCTAAAGCATATCCCCAAAAAGAGATTGGAAGATCAGATTGACTCATCATAGATCGAACCATATCCAATAGAGTTTGATTTCTACATTCAGACACACCATTCCACTGTGGTGTACCTGGAGGAGTCAATTGTGAAACAATCCTACAATCTCTAAGATGATCTGTAAATTCTTGATTTAAATATTCACCACCTCGATCATATCTTAGTGCTTTAATATTTTTACCAAGTTGATTTTGTACTTCATTCTTGAAAATTTTGAACTTTTCAAAAGATTCAGATTTATGTTTCATTAGATAGAGATAACCATATCTACTAAAATCATCTGTGAAAGTTATGAAGTATTGAAAACCTCCTCTAGTAGTTGAGCTTAATGGTCCACATACATCAGAATGTATTAGGCCCAATAAGTCATTAGCCCTCTCACTTTGCCCAGTAAAAGGTGTTTTAGTCATTTTTCCAAGTAAACAAGATTCACATGTATCAAATGATTCATAATCAAATGAATTTAAAAGCCCATTTTGGTGTAGCTTTGAAATGCGTTTCTCATTTATATGGCCTAAACGACAATGCCAGAGGTAGGTCAAGTTTAAATCATTAGATTTAGACTTCTTTGTATCAACATTATAGATTGGCATTTCATTAGTGTCTTCGGCATCTAAAACATAAAGTCCACTAGTGCATGGAGTATATCCATAGAAAATGTTATCTTGATAAATACTGCATTTATTATTCTTAATAATAAATTCAAATCCTTTCTTGTCCAAACAAGAAACAGAAATAATATTCCTACACAAAGTAGGTACATAATAACAACTTTCTAAAGATAAAATAAGTCCACTAGGCAAAGGTAACTCATAAGTTCCTACAGCTAAAGCAGCAACTCTTGCTCCATTGCCAACTCGTAGGTACACTTTGCCTCTTGCCAATGATCTACTCCTTTTTAGACCCTACACATTTGTACAAATGTGAGATCCTGATCCAGTATCTAATACCCAAGAATCAGAAGTAGAAGCAGATAAATTTAATTCTATATCATGAATACCTGAAGAGGTAGTCTCACCACCCTTTTTCTTCTTCAGATCATCCAAATAGAGCTTGCAATTTTTTTCCAATGGCCTGGCTCATTACAGAAAAAACAAATTCCTTCCTTTGCTTTGGGTTCAGCTTTGGATTTGGGCTTGGGCTTTGGCTTAGCCTTCTGAAAACCTTTAAAGACCTTGCCCTTGCCCTTTCCAACCCTTTTCATCCCCTTTCCCTTATTGACCATGAGAACATCCTTGGTGTTACTCTTGATGTTCTTTTCAGTAGTTTTCAACATCCCATGCAACTCTGAAACAGTCTTCTCCATACTATGCATATTGAAATTCATAATGAAGCTATCATAAGCTTTAGGCAAAGATTAGAGAATAATATCCATAGCCACTTCTTGTTCAATCTTGAGACCAAGCTTGTCCAAGTGATCAAGATGACCCTTCATCTTGAGAACATGAGGACTGACAGAGCCACCAGTAGTTAGCTTGCAGGAAAGCAATGCCCTGATGGTATTGAACCTTTCAATTCTGGCTTTCTCTTGGAACATTTCCTTAAGATGGCCTATCATAGTATAAGCCTCCATTTCCATCAGTTGCTTTTGCAGCTCAGATTCCATACATCCAAGCATGACACAAGTGACATCAGTAGAATCATTGAGATGCTTAGTATAAGCATCCCTTTGTGCTCTAGGAGCATTGGCAGCTGGTTCCTCAGGGATGGGTTGATCAAGGATGTATTCCTTTCTCTTATGCCTACGAACAATTCTTAGGTTTCTGTACCAATCAAGAAAATTAGTCCCATTGAGCTTATCCTTCTCAAGGATCGATCGTAGTGACATGGTAGGTGTAGTGTTTAAAGTCATTATCTACAACAAATATATGCAAAGTCCATTAAGTATTTTATTAAATATGTATAAGGCATAATAAAAAACTCCCACTAAATTTACTCAAATCAATAACCCTCTAAGTTAATTTTAGAAATTTTAGTGGGCCAAGATCCATATTTCACCATACTCTAAGTGAGCTTTGGCTCATGACCTAAAATATGGTTATTTAGGTAGACAACTCTTATCAATTACATCTCATGTAACTCTTGGATTGGATTTGACATCACATGTCATGGCTAAAAATCCCATCTAATGCCCTAGGTCCAAAACCATTTTGATAACCTAGTTAAGTCAAACCATATCAAACGTTTGGATAGCACCATTATCCAACTTGCCTTCCCCAGATAAATTTATACACCCTGCTTTGGCAGGCTCATATATAATAATCTAAGGCTTGACAAGTGTTGAACTTATGGAAGGCATTATAATGACTTAATATTAAATGAGGGTTCATTTTTATTTAATCGTATTCAATTATTGTTATGTTGTATTGCATGGCATCACATGGCATCGCATACATAACAACAAATAAATAAATGTGACATAGCATGACCCAAATTTAAGTTGATCTTCATAAGCCAATATGAAGATCAATGGTCAAACCTAGGTAATATTACAATTACAAATTGAGCCTCCAACTTGGATCTCCATCTTTTACCATGGATCTCCTTTTTGGTTTCCACCTTGGATCTCCATCCTGGGCCTCCAACTTGAATTGCACCATGGGTCTTGATTTACAAAAATTGTTGTAATTTATTCTACACTATTCTAATAAAATAAATACAATAAAACAAAACAAAAATGATTCGTAGGTAGTATTTAAAATTACAACCCATAAAAATAAAATCCAATCACATTGGTCTAAGGGCCATGCTATGCACCATGCATAAAACAACAAACATGTATAACATAATAATCTATTTAGTTATTAAATCCAATTATTATGTTAAAATAAACTAATGTGACAATTCTTTTGGGGTCAAGGGGCAGCGCCCCTTGCGAGGTGGTAGGGGCAACGCCCCTGGCGAGGTCCGGGGCAGCGCCCCAGGTGGCGGTCCCGCTGGCCAGTCAACGGGTCCGACGGTAAACACTTTACCTTAGCTCTTCGGTGAGTTGCCTTTCAAATTTCTGAACATTAATGAATTTTCGTAATCAAATTACTATAAAATCAATTTGTTCAAAATAGACAAAAACGCTTAATTAAAACAGCCACCTTAAAACCCTTATTTGCGTCAAGGAAGCAATTAACCAATTTTCATAATCATATTACTACATCAGTTTGTTGCTTAAAAACATCACTTTTTGTAAACATTTTACAGTCTGAAAAATCCGTTCAAAACATATCAAAATTTTTTTTTTATTAAAACAGACGCATCCATTAAGAAAACCCTAATTTGTGTAATTAAAATTACAGCTTGAATGAATCTATAGAAAACATATCCATTCTGCATAATCTGTTTAACATTTAAACAGATTGCCCTTAACACATAATCTACATAATCACAAAATTTCTGTTTCAGATTTAATTAAAAACGATTTTCCTAATCAAATAGAAAATGTTTTTCTAATTAAAATAGGAAACAAATAAGCTGCTTCAATTAATCATATTAATCAAAATAGAATACATAACAGATTTAAATCCTTAAGTGATTAGGTATTTGAAAATAGAATTTCTGTTTTAGATTTAATTAAAAATGATTTTCCTAATCAAATAGAAAACGTTTTTTCTAATTAAAATAAGAAACAAATATGCTGCTTCAATTAATCATATTAATCAAAACATTATTCTTAATTCATTTTTCATAAAAACATCATACAAAATTTATTTTCATGAAACAACATTCTTAATTCATAAAATCAAAGGCTGCTTTTAGTTTAATCACATTAAACCATTACAAACATTAATCAAATTAATGTTTAATTCCGTTTTCAAATAGATTACCCAGAATTGTCACAAAACAAATCAAAACCCCTTTTGATAATTTTGAAACCCTTTTCAAAACGAATCTTAAACCCTAACATATATCACATATACACAGAATCAATTAATCGAATTACAAGTGGCTCTGATACCACTGTTGGGAACCGTGATGCAAACGCAGTGGAAAAATTAAAATTTTGTCACGTTCCCAAGCCTGGATCCATGTAATTCGACTAATTGATTAAATCTAGGGTTTTTAATAATCTTACCAAAATGCAGAAGAGGCAAGATTCTCTAGAAGGATGAGAGGAGGTTCATACCGGTGACACCTTACCTCGAGCTTTTTGGCTTGGTTGTTCGAGTCAAGATGTCTCCAAAAGGTTGCGTCCTCTATAGGTATCCACACAAACAGCCTTTCACAAAACGAATTTGAGTGTGTGTGCTAGCAACCTCTTGACTATCTCATAAATCAAGAACAAAAGGAAAAACTCTGTCTTTATTTTCTAAGAGGAAAGAAAACAAATTTGGAGGCAAAAAAAGTGTGTGAAACCCTAGAGAATATAACATATTTATAGACTCCAAGTTAAGGTTTCACTTACCAATGACCTTTTTGTTAATTTTCCATTTATTATATTCTGATTTTGTTTAAAAACAAATAAAAAATAATATCTTATTTATTTATTTAAAATAACATTTATCTTAAATAAATAAACAAATAAATAAATAAATAAAAACTTTAATTATTTATTTCCATAGAGTTTATTTTGGGCTTATTAAACCCATATCCGTTTTGGGCTTGTTCTAAGTGTGTGACCTTGTAGGTTCACATAACATTGGCAGTGGGCCTAAATCTCTATTTAGGCCTACAAGTCATAAGTGGCCTCTAGCAAGACATTATGACTACCCAAGTCATGTGAAGTCAATAATCCGATATAACCTAATTACAATGAATTTTATTGTCCCTTTATCACATGATATCTTAATTGAACATAAGGCATAGAATGTCATCCTTATATAGTTCAATATTATGACTTGATTTCAAGTAGACTGAAAATGATAACTCTTTATCAATTCATTTTAGCATGGCCATGCATTTTCATTCAGTCTATCTTATCAAGGGGCCTTTAGATATCTTTCTCATATTAATGAGGGATAAATTCCTTCTAAATCACTCACATTCCTCATATAACTAATTTTATATCCAACAACATTCTTTTAATCATCCGGTTAAAGACAATGCTAGAATGTGTCAAAACATAAAATAGCTATGTAGAAATCCATGATGATTTTAAGGTCAAAGGACCGAAATAAAATTACTGTGATAAGAAATACTTATGACAATAATCTATGTAGTATTCTCATTGTGGGTCAATCTAGTTCATGATCTCTAATCATGTACCTATGAGTTGACTTAATATCTCATATTTATGATTAGTAAAACATAACCATCAGTCAACATCATACTAGCCTTAATACTTTAATATTCATATAATGAATAAATGGCTAGGGATAATTAGAATAGAACTCTTATTTTAATCTAAGGGTTTTACTATCAAGTCACATACTTGATGGCCTTAGTAAGAATTAACCATTCATGTAATTATCATAAAATCAAATGATAATATAATACCTCTTTATTAATAAAATAAGAAAGTCAATACATAATCATAAATGATTGACCTAGTGCATATTACTAACACTAATATCATATAAAGCTTTATCAAAATGCGTAACTCCAATTACACAAGGAACCGTAAAAGAACCAGGGTCCTTCAGCTTTGGTGGAGACTTGGAGTACAAAGCCTTGGATTATTCAATAAGGGAAACTAAGCCATAATCTTCAAGCTTGCTCTTAGGGCTAATAATATCCTTTAAAAACTTACCCGAAGCTGGCATATCTCTAATAACATACACAAATGGTATGGTGATAATGATTTCCTTAAGATAATTAAGGAATTTTCCAAACTACTTATCTAGATTACGCCTTATGAACCTTTGAGGGAAAGGAAGAGTTCTAACATCTACCTTTGGTTCATCATTCTTTGATAGTATGGCTTCTTCCTTATTACCTTTCTTTGCACACTCATCATCTTATTTACTTCTAACATCCACATCATCTTTTCCACTATTAGCTTCAATCCCTACCACTTCATCATCATTATCAACCATTCTTTTTTTCTTGTTGAGATCCTTTTCAACCTCCTTACCACTCCTTAAGGTAATTACTTGACAAGACTGTTTTTGTACATACTCTGATTGGCTAAGAAGCTTTCCTAAAGGTTTAGTATTAAAGGTAGAGGCTTGATGGGCAATTTGGATTTCAAGGATACGGTTATGAGTAGCAATTTGTTCTAATTTAGAGTTTATTTGCTTGAATTGCTCCTCATTTTGTTTATTGATGGACATTTGTTAGTTAACAATTTGCTCCATAAGAGTTTTAAGGTTGGGTTTAGATTGGCTAGGATTGAAAGCTTGTTGTCTCATAAGAAATCCAGGTGGGTTTTGAGGTTTAATGTTTAGGTTGAATTAGGGGTTTAATTGGGAAGATGGGTTTGACCATGAAAATCTGAGATGGTTCCTCCACTGAGGGTTATAGGTGTTGGAATTTATCCCTATTATTTGGTTAAAACCACCTTGCACATAATTTACATCCTCATTTGTACTTAAAGTACATTAAGAATATGAATGAGATCCTCCACATGTCTCACAAACAACATTAGTACAATCTAATGAATTAACTTGAGATTTACTTACCAATTTGGTGAGGGCATCTACCTTTGCACTCAGCATGTTGATGGTGTCAAGTTCCAAAACTCCCTTTGCTTTTGCCATAGTTGTTTCATCACCCATGTACCCTTGAAATGCAAGTTCTTCTAATAAAGTAACAGCTTCTCTAGCCATTTTATCCATCCATTTTCCACCATTTTCTACATTTACAATAATCCTATTTTCATCCATCAGCCCGTTGTAGAAAATTTAAGGAATCATCCATTTCGGCAAACCATGATGCAGACACTGCCGTCGAAGTTCCTTAAACCTCTCCTAAGCCGAATAGATTTTCTCACTTCCACTTTGCTTAAAAGTGGTGATCTCATTGAGAAACTTGGTCATCTTATGTGGTGGAAAATATTTGTGCAAAAATGCTTACTTCAATTGATCCCATGTTGTGATTGACTCATTTGGCAAACTAGCAAGCCAAAATTATGTTTTTCCCCTAATCAAAATGGAAAGAGTCTTAACCTTATTGCATCATCCATTACTCCATTGATTGTGAAGGTTACACACACATTGAGGAAAGTCAATAGGTGAGCATAAGGATCTTCTCCTTGTAAGCCTCTAAAATGATTATTTTGCACCATTTGGATAATACTTGGCTTGATCTCAAAGTTGTTATTAGCGATGGCCAGAGCCACAATACCTTTAAAACTACCAGAGATGTCAGGCATTGTAAAATCGCCTTTCTTGCTCAGCCATGTTATTCAAATTCTATCAATTTTCTCTTCTTTGCCTTTGTTCCCTGCACAAATTTCATATAAGTAAATCAATTTCAGGTTCAAAGTAAAAATTATTATCACTAATGCTTCTTGTAAGCATGTAAATCCATAATCAAATAATAAAAATATAAAAATAAAGAAAAAAAAATTAAAGCAAGGCCTAAAATAACCTTTCTCTATGCTAAGTTAGTAAAATTTTTTAAACAAATTCCCCAGCAATGGCGCCAAATTCTGAAGTGGGTTAGAATTGTATACCCTAGTCTTTAAGGACTTAGATAGAACAAGTAGGCTGTCGAACACTAGGAATTGCAAATTTTATATTAACCAAGTAGATACTAAAATGGATAGGCGATATATTAATAGTGAAATTTGTTGGATTATTATTATCTAAGTATTATTTGTTAGTATTATTAATACTAATTAACTACTAATTATACTAAATAATCTAATTATCTAGGTATTAAATTAAATATTATTTGTTAGAACTACAATTCTGAATTAGCCAAAGAATTATAATGAATAATGAACACATGCAATGAATGGAGAATATGACCTAGAATCCTTAAGTGCAACTATCATTGTCAAATAAGGGTATTTCCATCTAGAGTCTATAAGTGTTGTCGCATCATTATAGAGATAAACAAAAACCATGAAGTTCCTTGCCAATTCTTTAGCCCCTCAAAGTGGATTTCTTGTGTCTAGGTACTTTCCTAACCTTTAAGTGAATTCAATTATTTTTCCACCAAATTACCCCAACTGTCATTGTGAATAATTTTACTAACACATCATATATGGTGATCAAACATATACAACTCAATTAAACACTCAATTGTAAGAAATTCATCATGCATTATAAAAAGATATAATTCATTAGTTCATTCTTCCTTGCAATTCTAACAAACAAAGGTTTAGCCAAGATATATGATCAAGCAACAACAAAATAAAATCAAATATAAAATAGAAAAATGGAAAAGATAAGAGAAAAGATAAAACCCTTTTTACTAAATCTTGGTGCTTGTAGTCCTTTTCCTTTCTTGGCTTTGCCTTTCGTAATGATGACTAAATAACAAACTAACACTAATTTAGATGATAATAGAAAGAATTTTGTTCAAGAAAGAATTTCATATGTATTAATAGAAAGAAAATCCTCTCTTATTTTCTAACTAAAACTATCTATTTATAGGCATTCACAATTTACTAGAAGGGACTAGAACTTTTGAGTTGGAATGGCTTCACTTCATGAAAAGTCATCTTCTTTTGCAAATGCTGTAACTTCGAGGGCAACTTTGTCCATTCAAATGACTTTAAATCTTAAAATTTCCTTTATGAAAATTCTAGACCTCTGAGTTGCCTTTTTAGAGCAACTTGAATCATCAAATTTTGATATTTGTAAAAGAACTTATGACTAAAATACAAAAATTCTCGAATCAGAATGTTCTAGACTTCTGCATTGTGCCATGTCATGACATAGGTGACGACTCATGATAGAAGCTCTTTGTTATGAGTCGTGCCCATGGTGGTGACTTGTGACAAGCTTTAACTATCCAAAAATGACTCCTTTTACTCTCCAACTTGTTCTAATCAACTCCAAGCCTTTTCCAAGCATGAATTGAGCCTAAAACATGTATTTAACCTACATCATAAACCATAAAGATAAAAGAAATGAAAATAGTAACTTCATAGGTAAATAAACAGACTAAACATAAGAAAACTTAATGAAATTAAGAATAAACTACTACTAAATACTAAGCATATTTGCATTATATCATTGGGATGCAAAATTAATCATTGAGCCATTAAGTTGTGCTTCGATCTTACAAAATATTAATTATTAAAACAATGAGAGGTTTATTTTAAGAAAACCCCTCTTAAAATACTTAGCTCATTGGACCGGTGTGCATTATGTTAGACTGGGACCTAGCTTCATGAAAAATAAAAACTCAATTTTAATAAAATGGACTTAGAAAACACATCCAAAAGGCTCCTAAACCTCCAAAAGTGGTCCTGGAATGGTCCAACACAACTCAAGGATCAACGTATATCACTCAGAAGTACGCATAAATACCCTTAGGTGCCATGTGCCAAAATTAAGGCTGAATATGGCAAAATGGACTCTGGAAATGCATCTAGAAGGCCTAAAAACCCTAGGAACCAACCCCGGGATAGCATATAGTAAAGCCTAGGAAGAGTGCATACAGCATCAAAGTGCGCACGGAAGTGCACATATGCGCACATGGCCATGCGTCAAGTATATGAACATGCTATCTCTTTATACGCACTGGACCATGCCCACACCACCCTATTTTACATATTTTTTTTATAAATTGACCCCTATAAACCCCATTTTAGAGGGGGAGCATGTAGAAACACATACGCACTCAAAAATTGATCATGCTAGAAACCCCTTTCCAAGTAGTTTTTTTTCTCTCCCACAACCTTTCCCTTAGGTTATTAAATCCCTTTTCCACCAAACCAAGCCTCATCTTTATCAAAGCATGCTTCAAAGGTATACAATCTAGCATCATTCTACTATCATTTTGAAGCTCTTGATGAGTAAAGCTTGATAATCTCTTGATGCTAAAGCTTCAAAGCTCACACAAGCTTAGTCGAGTTTAAGGACCATTCAATAATTTTGGAATGTTTATTTTATCACATTGCATTTTATTTTATTATCGTTAGCATTTAGGAATACTATTATGCTTGTGTGATGATACTGGAAAACTTGCATGTTGTGTGAATAATATATGCTTCATTATGCTCAATTCACATTATCGTTCTACATGGTTTATTTCTAAAATCATGAAATCATATTGTAAATATCAATAATTTGAACATTTTATATCCTAGAATAGAGTCATCATGCTCTCAATCTAGTGATGACCTCATGCATCCATTATATTATCATCATGCATCATCATAGCATAAATAATTACTGCAAGCATGATTATCCCATCATCCATGAAATTGACCAAGCCATGTGAATGATCATGTTATTCTTGCTGATCAATCATATTAGATTTACTTTTCCATAATCTTTTCCTTTTTATGTGTATTTTATTAGGACAATGATGTAATAAAAGTTACAGCTTTATTCTCCTATACTATTTGATTACTGTGTGAATGCCATACAAACTGTCATTATTAAAATGAGGGTGCTATGGTATCTATATATCGAATATCATATAATGAGAAATAGTAAAAAAGTAGATGCAATCCCTGAACTCAAAAATCTCTACTAGGGACAATACTCGCTGAGTAACCCGATGTTGTTCCTTTCTTTTTCTTATTTTTTGAAAATTAGGTGGCAACTCCATAAAATCAAATGTGTCTTGTTCCCATTAGACCAATCATTTATCCTTATTCAGTAAATTTTCCAAGTCCTTCAAAAATGAAAAGACCTATTATGCAATCCAACAAATAAACAATAAGCATAAAAAGACAAGTCGCTCAAAGTGGTTACTCGACTGGGGACTTCTAAGTAGGAGGGATCAACTCAAAAATGACCATTTCTCATTATACAACACTCAATCATATAGAGCCCCTCACCACTACATTTGCACTACACACCACATGTGCACCACTTGTCCTTAAAGGCCTTAATAATACTAAATGACATTGCCACCATGATTCCACTTTAGTCACAGGGCGATGAAGATATGGTATTATCACCTTTAGTCTCTACTCGTGCATTTGTCAGACTCATCTGACTAAAGTCTATAACCCAAGTCCTTAAGGCAAATGAATGCTAGACTCACTAACTGGAGTCTGTAACCCTAGTCATACAGGGGCATTCTCACTAAAGGAACCCTTAGCCCTTCACCCTAACTCAACTCATATAGATAAACCATTAGTAACATCCACTAGGATTCTTCTAAGCTAGGCATACTATCTTTATCCTAACATTATTTGTTTAACCTAATATTAATAAATGACATGACCCTGCTAGTGTCTATCATCGAATGATGTCATAATTCAATTTTTATAAAAAAATTATGCTTGGGACCACTTGATTCTAATATACTTCGTGTGAGCTCAAAGCATGAGGAATGATAAGAATCATATACCTTAGCTTGAATAGTTTATGCAAATTAACAAATAATGATATCCCTTAATGACAGAACCTATGAGATGTCATCTATTTATCCTTATCAAATCAAATGAATGTGTTAGGAACCCAACTAGAGTATAGACCTTTATGTCAATAAAATCAAACTGTAAATTATCAAACAATACTTTTATGGCACATATTAAACATATTAATTATCGATGTGGGGGCAAGAACTTGGGATCCCTTTGATTGACCTTGGTCCTATGCATACAGCCACATACGAGATTTGGACATCATTTGAAGCCCAACAATTGACCATCATATTGACATAATGTGATTACCTTAAACACATTTGAGTGTCGTTCCTCAATTTACCCTTTGGTTCTAACCAATATAAATAAAAAAAGCCTAGTTCCAAGAGCGAAACCATAGTCCCCTGATGACTATAGGTTTAAAACCCACCTAAGAAAGAGACTGAATGACCTCATGGAGAAAAAAGGTTAGAACTAAAAGCTTGCTTGTGATTGGTTTATTCACTGTGCAAAAAACTAACTAGCTTTAAACATACATACATCGCATGCATGTAGATTGCACATACTAACTATTATTTCTTATAAGAATACTTATATTTCATTTTAGGATTTTGCATCCACTCCATGCATACATGCTCACCCTTTTCTTTTATAGGCACACATCATGCATCATTCATTTAGCTAACCCTAATAAATGTATAGGAATACAACATTTAAGCATGAGTGAGCAAGAAGATACCTCCTATCAATAATTCAAAGACAAGCTAAAAGAGGGGATCCAAAAGTTGCTCGCTGATGGCAGTATAGCTAAAATCCTCCAAGCCCAAATCAAAGCCAAAAGTGCCTGAGATGGGAATAGCACACCACTAAATGAAGCATCTACATCTTTTCACCTAAGGGTAGATAAGGCAAAGGGAATTCCTTATACTCCAGTTCAAGCTGATGATAACAATGGCTACTACAAAGATCTCAAGAATGCACCAAAAGCTACAAAAATTATTGACATGACCAAGCCTGAATTGACAGGGGAGGTCAAACCAATAAGATGGCTTAGTTGGAATTTGCCTTTAAAGACAAGGGAAATCAAGGCTCCAAAAGCTTCACTGACTTGGCACTGTTCAAAGATGAGCCGCTTCTAGAAGATTTTAAGCTTTTGAACTGTGCTACGTTTGATGGAACATGGGATTTGAGGGTCCATCTAAGGCAATATGCTACCTTCATGACTGCCACAAGGCTTACAGAATCACATATTGTTCAATTTTTCTTCACATCACTAGAGGAAGGACAGAGGGCATGGTTCTTTGACCTTGAAGATGAAGTAAAAAATGATTGGCTACTACTAACTCAAAAGTTTATCAAGAAATATAAATACAAAACTCTATTAGACATCACTCGAAGGGACCTTAAGACCACAAGGCAGAAAATCGATGAAACTTTCTCTAATTATGTCACTAAATGGTGGGGAAAGGCAATCAAAATAAGAAACTATCCTCTTAAGGATGAGCAAATAGAGCTGATAATCAATGGGGCACTACCATAATTTAAGAAATATATGATCTTTGCTCATTATCCTGACTTTAGAGCACTCTATCAGGTTGGGATTAGAATTAAGGATGAGGAACCTCAATAAGCCAAAAATACTTTTCACTGTAATACCCAACCAAACACCCAAAACACCTTCACCTGAGCCACAGAAATAAACATGATCTAACCCAACACCTACAGCTCATCCTCTATCAATGCCATTAGACCACCAAAAAAATTCTTAAACTTTAACCTCCTATTATCGAAAGTATTCCAAAGGCTTCAACAAAAGAACCTCCTACAGCCACAAGAGCCTAGGCCTATTCTAAACCCATTAGCACCTCAATTTAACCAAAACTTGCTCTGTCACTTTCACTATATGCCTGGCCATACCACTAATACATGCAAAACTCTCAAAAATGCAATACAATACCTCATTGAGTCTAGGAAAGTTGATGACCTAGAAAAATGACCTAGTATTAAGGCCAATCCTCTCACAAACTATCAAAACATGCCTCCACCAACCATCAACATTATCTCCTCCAATCTACCAAAAGACCTTGTTAAAAAATCAATCCAAGCCACACAAGAAACTTAAGATAAGCCCTTAGAGGACAAACCCTCAAATCCCACTCTTGAGCCTTATGATTAAAGTGAATATGAGCAATGCCCTTTTGCCATTGAATACATTACAATGTCTTTCCCTATGAATGGTAAAGTGATTAATTACCTTTACATATAAGAAGTAAACACAAATAAAAATTTTAGCAATGACCATGAGATATAGGATTTACTATGCTAATCATCTAGGATGTTCGACTATAAAGTCAAGCATACAACACCTCATGCTACCCACACACTTTTAGAAGATATTGTACCCTTATGATGGGGATAAACATTGAATAATGAAGATGGGATTGTTAATACTATTCAACTTCAAAACCTGCAGATGATGGAGATAGACATATGGTATGACTATGATGATCTTAAAATTATTGTCTAGGACCATAATAGTAGCACAAAAGTAGATAACTAAGCAACTAAGAAGCCCTCACTAGTCGTTAATTATGTAACTCACAGCAAGCAGGTATATCAACCTCTTAAGAAAGAGAAGGAACCCTAGCATGAGGTCAAGCTTCAGTCAAAGAGGAAGACACTATCCTCAAACAGGTCAAGAAAACTCATGCACAAACTAGTATCTGGGACCTACTCATGGCCTCTAAGAAGCATAGAGATGCCTTAGTCCTAGATAAAGAAAAGATTGCTATTAATGCCTCACCTTGAGAGATGATAACCTCTCTAATGAATGCTCCTTCCAATGCAATCACCTTTTTAAATGAAGATTTACTCCTTGAGGGAAGGGTCCACAATCATCCTCTCTTTATACAGAAAATTGTCAAGACTAAGAAGACCCATGTGTTGTGGTAGATAATGGGTCTACAATTAATGTTTACCCCTTAAGGTTGCTATATAAGTACGGGGTGAATGTTGAAAACTTGGAAGATTCCAAAATGGTCATATAAGCCTATAATGATTCAAAGATTTTGGTCATTGGTACTTTCAAAATGGTAGTTACAATGGGAGATATCGAATCAGTAACATAATTTACTGTCTTGAACATCCTTTGAACTTTTGCCTTGCTACTAGGAAGACCTTGGTTCCACCCATTAGGGGGCATACCTTCCATTGTGCATTAGAAGATAAAGTTCCCTCTAAAAGGAAAGGTCATTACCATCCCTACTATAATGAACAACTTTATTGCCTACCTGAATGTGGTCCCACTAAGATTCTAGGTTTCTATAATCGGTGATGGTCATGTTGATCCCAAAGTTGCTGCTATGATGAAGAAGATGCAATATTTGCCTAGAATAGGATTAGGATGAAGAAACATTAGAGTTAGAAAATTCCTTGACTTCTGAGGATAGACTAACAAAAATGGTATAGGGTACGATCCTGAAATGGATACCAGGGTTAAGAAATCAACCTCTTTTGTCGTTGAAAGTTTAACCCAAGTCTATTAAGGACAAGCTGAGGAGTGGATAAGTAATGAAATCAAGAAATTGAGATTCAAGATCTTCAATGACACCCTTAAGGAGAAGCACTTACCAAACATGATCATCAAGACTGACATCTGTGAGCTGATGAAAAACCTGGAGATAGAATTTGAGAGTGAAGCTATCAATCATGCCCAAGCTGCTACCATCCTTGAATCTAGCATTGATGACATCCTATTCAATCACATTGCTAATAATGATCTCTATACTTTTTCTTTGTTTGAAAAAGTTAATGTAATGAAATATACTTTTGTGTACTTGTTTGATGTCTTTCTTAATGGTAGTGTGCATTGCATTGATTAAAACATTATTTGACATTCATTCCATATTTACTTAATCATTTAACATTGGCACAGAATTTGAACCACCCATTATGTATATTTTGAAAGATTTTACCCTTAAAGAGAGGAGAGAAATTGAAAAAATATTAACAAAATATTTAGAAGTATTTTCCTAGATGTACAATGATATGCCTAGTATTGATAGAGATATTGCTTAACACTTCATTCCTACTAAAGAAGGTTGCAAACAGGTAAAGCAAAAACTTAGAAGACTTGGACCAGAATGGGCTCAACTAGTAAAAGAGGGCATTGAGAAACATATCAAGGAAAAATTCCCATATGTAGTAGGCTATCTAGAATGGTTAGCAAATATGGTGCCAGTATTGAAGAAAGATAGAAGGGTTAGAATTTACTACAACTATAAAGATTTAAATAAGGCCTACCCGAAGGATGACTTCCCACTAGCCCACATGATATAGTACAAATATGCATACTTATTTAGAGTATTTTAGTGATTATATTATTTACTTTGGTTGTGATTTTGTGTTTCTATGTTTTGATTATGTGATTTCTACCGTCCAAATGCATTTTAGGTTTGTTTGTATGTTTTTAGGTCTAATGATCAATGGAAAAGGACTTGAGGATGAATTATCTGAAATGTGAAGGTTGTAAAGAAAATGGAAGTTAAGTTCATGTCTGTGCTAACTTGTGGTAAGAAGGACGACTCGTGATAGAAGCATTTTGTGCCAACTCGTGACAAGAAGGACGACTCGTGATAGTCACTAGCCATCTCTTCCTAGCTTTGCACACTTTTTGTATTTCACTTATAACTTCATCCAAAGATATCCAAATGAGGTGATTCAAGTTTAATTTGAAAGCTAACTCGAAGAAACATAACTTTTATGAAGGGACTCTCTAGAGATAAAGTTATTTAGATAGAAAAAAATGCCTTTGAAGTTATGTATTTTGCATAGGGTTATAACCTTCATGTCAAAGGGTGCCTTTCTATTTTGTAACTTCTTGTAACCACCTCTAAGATTTATATATAGGTCATTAGTGCCTTGTATAGGGGAGGATGGAATGAAAAAAAAGAAGGATAGAATTTAGACATATGATCTTATAAAATTACTATTGAGTTTCTTATTTATTTGAAGAGTTCGTTCTTCCTTTCTATTTTTTTCTATTATTTATCTAAGTTCAAGAAGAAGGAAGCAAACCATATTTTTCTACAAAGAGAGATCATCTTTGACTAGAAGATAATTAAAAGGGTTTTATAAGCTCAATCTATTCTCTTTTATATTATTTTTGATTGTCTCTTGATTTAATTAACCATGTATATTGGCTAAGCATTTAAAGGAATTGAAATGTTGATCGAATAAGGATTATATATTCATGCTTGCTTATTTGATTTGAATTCAATTAGTACAAAATTATATTATGTATGCTTGATCACCATGTGATATTTGTAAATTAGTTTATTTACAACGAGAGTTAGAATATTTCGATGGAACTTTGATTGGATTCACTTAAGAATTGAATTCACTTGGAAACAAGGAATTCATCTTAAGGGAATAATTAGTAGATTTACTTGTGATTTCCTTGTCTATCTCTATAATACACTGAGAGAGCTTGTAAACTCTAGATGATAATATCCTAGATTGACAACAAGAGTTACTTTTTAGGATTTATTTGGTATAATATTCTTTATGGTTTCTTCATATCTCTACAATACACTGAGAGAGCTTGTAGACTTTAGGAAGGAACACTTCTAATTGACAATGAGAGTTGCTTTTAGGAACTTTACTTTAATCTGACAATGAGAGTTGCTTTTAAAGATCATATGCACTAATTTCCAGTCATTAAGTCAAGAATAATTAATTGATATATCCTTATTGATTAATTTTTGTAATTCTGTTTTGATAAGAACCTATAGTAATTTTGGTTTTAGTATTGTAGTAGCTATTTTGATTGTAATTTATTTGCTCAATTATTATTGTGATTTTATTTGCCTATCCATCTTAGTACCTATTCAATTAATACAACATTACCCAAATTCCCTATGGACCAACACCCTAATTGCTCTATATTAAGTCCTAAAGACTAGGGTATTATAATTTAACCCACTTTACCACAAAGACATACTGGTTGACAATGCTACCATATGTGCAATGTACTACTTCATGGATGGATTCTTTAAGTACAATCATATCCTAATGGCCATTATCAACAAAGCAAATATAACTTTCATAATAGAATGGGGTACTTATTACTACAAAGTAATGCCTTTTGAATTTAAGAATATAAGGCAACCTACTAGAGGATGGCAACTCTAATGTTCCATGACATGATACACAAATGAGTGGAGGTCTACGTTAATGACATGATGGTTAAGTCAAGAACCAGGGAAAAACACCCCTCTAATCCCATAAATTTTCTTCAGAAGGGTCGAAACATACAATCTTAGGCTAAATCTAAAGAATTGCATATTCGAGGTCACTTCAGGAAAGATGCTAGGGTATATTGTCAGTCAGAATGGGATTGAAATGGTCTAGACAAAGCAAAAGCCATTAGAGAGATGCCAATGCCCAAACTAAAGAAAGAAATTAGAGGGTTCCTAAAGAAACTATAGTTCATCAGTAGATTCATCGCTAAGTTGATAATAGTGTCTAAACTGATCTTCAACCTACTCAGAAAAGTCAATTGGTTGAATGGAACGAACAATGTCAGCTAGCATTTGACAATATTAGAAGCTATCTAGCCAATCCATCAATTCTAAGACCACCTAAACTAGGGATGCCTCTAACCCTATATGTGGCTAACAAAGGGAATGAAATCGATGCAATGGTAGCCTAAGAGGAAGAAATAAAAGTAGAACACATGGTCTACTACTTAAGCAAGAAGATGTTGCCATATAAGGAGAAGTGCAGCTAAGTTGAATATATATGTCAAGTAATGGTATGGGAAATGAAGAAACACATACACTACTTTTAATCATATAGAATTCTAGTCATGTCCAAAATGGACCTAATGAAGTACCTCTATAAAGCTCCCTCTCTAATAGGGAAACTTAATAAGTGGCTTGTACTGCTAACAAAATTTGACATGCAATATCTGACAAAGAAAGCAGTATGATAGTAGTGGCTAAATTTATAGCCCTCAACCTCATTCCAAACTTAAGAGAAATCCAACTTCACTTCTTGGATGACCTAAGCTCAGCCAATGAGATTCAAGGATGGTGCATGTACTTTGATAAAAAAAGTCAATCAGTTCATTGTAGGAATTGGTGTCACACTATAGTCTCTAGAAGGTGAAGTAGTACCAATGGCGAAAAAGCTTGAGTTCAGAGTCCCAAACAATGAAGTAGCATATAAGGCATGCATGCTCAAAATAGAAGTATTAATAGCCCTAGATGTCACAGAAGTTGAAATCTTTAGAGATCCTATGCTAGTAATCAATAATGCCACGGAAGAGTGGGAACTAAACGAGCAGTACTTAAAGCCTTATCTAGACCACTTGAGGCTACTCACCATGTCCTTCCAAAATTGCATATTCATTCATCTCCCTAGGAATCATAATCAAATGGCATATGCACTTGCTTCCCTAGTATCAGTATGGGAAGGGCCATTCGAAATGCTCATGAAGCCTCTGATTCTATTCTGATTGGGACAACCTTGTCATAAAAACTGTAGAATAGGAAAGATAGAAACATCTAAATAGCCCTAGTTCTATGAAATCCAAAGATATTTAAAGGAATGAGCCTATCATGATCAAGCAAATGAAAGAAACAAAGTAGTCATTCGATGATTAACATCAAAATTCACATTGCATAAGGGTGTGTTATATAGGAGAACCTTATATTGTTTACAACTCTGATGTTTAGATGAAATTGAGGTTGTAAGAGTAGTAAAAGAAGTATATGAGGATATTTGTAATCCACACATGAATGGAGCAATCCTAGCTAAGAAGTTAATAACACAAGGGTTCTTCTAGATGACAATGATGGAACACTGCATCAAATTTGTAAGAAAATTCCATAAGTGTCAAATCCATGGGAATGCTAACCTTCCCCTAATAGAAGTACACTACATCTCCTTACCATGGCACTTCTAAATATGGGGACTAAACATAATTATAAAAAATCCACATGACAACCTCGAACAGATATAGATTCATCCTCGTAGTAGTGGACTACTTTATAAAATGGATCAAAGTAGAATCATTCACAAGGATAGGAGCTAAGCAAGTGGCTAAGTTCATCAAAAGAAACATGTTCTACCGATATGGGATCCCTCATCACATCATCTCTAACAACGTTGTCCAAATCCAAGGAGAAGTTAGAGAGCTACTAAGGAGTTATAAAGTGGAATATCATAAATCTTCTCCTTACCAACCACAAACAAATGGGGTTGTCAAAGCAACAAAAAAGAACATTGAAAAGATATTATTAAAGATGATTTAGACTTACTAAGATTGGGTAAACAGATTGCTACATGCCTTGTGGGGGTATCTAATAATAGTCAAAACTTTAATAGGAGTAACTCCTTTCTCATTAGTTTATGGATCAGAAGCAGTTCTTCTAATTGAAATAGAGATTAAGTCTCTTCAGGTAGTAATCAAATATGAATTCCTAGAAGTATAATGGGCTCTATAGAGGCACGATAATCTCACTCTCTTAGATGGCCAAAGGCCTAAGGCTCTTTACTACACATAATTGTATCAGGTTCGACTAACCAAAATCTTTAATTGAAGAGTAAATCACAAAAGTGTGAAAGTAGGAGACTAGGTGCCAAAACAAACAAGATAGAATGTTTTGGACCTAAGATGGAAATTTATACCAAACTGGGAAGGCCCATACCTAGTCAAACATGTCGTATCAAAAGGAGTAGTCAAACTATTGGATCATGAAGGCAAGAAATTCTCTGAACCTATCAATACAAATAGCTTGACAATGAAAAAAAAATTATAACTCATTCTGCTAAGTTGAAAACCTAAAAATGGCAGCTCAGGTAAAAGTTAGGGACTTCCTGCTGAGTTAAAAACCTAAAAATGGCAACTTAGGAAAAGTTTAGGGAAGGAGAGAAAATACTTAATTAGAAAACCTAAGAAGGCTAGTTAAGGACAAAAGCAACCTCAAATTCAAAATGTGTATGAATGTACCTATTCTTTTCTTAAATTATTATAGTGAAATGAGAATGATTGCCAATATATGTAAAATGTCTTTGAAAAGCGCAACACATTTTATCATTATGAATTGCATCAAGCATACTTTGCATTTTCCTTCGTTATTTAACCATGATTCTTCCCATCCTCTCTAAGCTCTTCCTTTGAGATCAACCATTATCGTATAGTGAAGAAAAGGCCCAACTAGGTGTGAAAAGCTCCAAAAGGAGACACCATAGGAAAAAAAGGGAAGAAAAAGAAAAGCCAGCTAAGTGCGAAAAGCTTCAAAAGGAAGCAGACGATAGTAATGGCAAACATCATCATCAATGATACACAGTAGGAAGCATATACAATCATCATCATACAAGCATCATACAACATGCGGGATAAATGTCCATATATAACACCCAGAGTCAATAACATTAGGAAACCACATACCAAAAGACCTACACCTAGCTCCTAAAATAACTACATCAGTCATGGCTATCATTAGAAGCAAGCAATGATCCTACTCAAACATCCCCCTCAACTGAACCTGACTCATCACCGTTCATCATAAAGGACAATAGTCATGACTCTAGCTCACTAATGTGGTCACGATAAGCTGCACCCTCCTGCTCCCATTCAGGACTAGTGAGATGGTGCTCAACCTGCATTACATATTGCATATCATACATACATAAAACATAAGAATAAAATAAATAGGTACAATAAAGAAGGCATACCCTTTGAGTGGTAGCAAACTCCAAAAAGCACTATTGTGCACTCCTTGCAATAGTATACCAATATTGACCAAAGGAGACAAGAATCTATAAAAGCAAGCAAATAAGTCAACCACCATTCACTAAATAAATGAAACACATGCAAGAATAAGTGAAGAATATGAACATGGCTAACATTAGTGGGAGTAAAACCCGACTGAGGAAAGCCAAGCCTAGATAAATTGAAGCTCATTACTCTACCAATGATATCCATCCCAAGCAAAGAAAAAGATGGTTGAACCATCAAGTCCCTAAGGATAGTACTACTAGAAGCCACACCATTAGTATGAGCAGTTACCTCAATGCGGAGCATGCCATCATCTTCCTCAAAGTGAGACCTAGATCTCCTCTGATGTCGCTATAGATAAGTTCTTAAAACTCATGTTAATTATAATTTATTACTAATAAAGTTTGATATAAGCTTGCACCAAAATAGGAATAAATGCTTATTAGATCAGAAGAAGCAACTCTCAATGACCTGTGTGATGGTATAATACTCAAACCTAAAGGATGAGATTCATTTGCTTGAGAAGGTAGAGGTGAAGGAAAGGTCCTGTTAGCTACAACATCAATTAGCTGAGAGATCAATACATCAACATAAGGCAAACTCGCACTCTCTAAGAGGCTCTTAGAGGGGAATCCCATCATAATAGTAACAAGATCATCACCGTAGAGCTCATGGCCCTAAAACACATCTTTAAAGGGAGGGGCAGGAACTCTCCTCATATATAGGCCATCCCTCTAATGACAAACTCGCTTGCCCAAATACCACACCCTGTCGATGAGGCCAGAGAGCAATACTCTCTTTGTCATCCACCATGCAGGCACCATCTCTACCATCCAAATAGACCTCACCACCCACTAGTGAAGAAAGATCTGCCTAAAGGGCAATAATAAATAAAAGATCCATAAAAAAGAAACAACCAACATAATAGGAATTAGAGATACCTTATTAGGGGATAGCTTCCTTATATGGTCCCGAGCCATTATGGAATCCTCAATCAAATCAATAGACTTCCAAATAAAATTAAAATAATGAGGAAAGCCATCCTCCTGGAAATTCTTAATGCACAAATCAAGGACAATCCCAAACTCATATGCCTAGATCTTTCAAAGTTAAAGGGTCAGAAATAACAACATAAAAGTAAAAGAATAGATAATAGAACTTCTACTCACGTCTAGCACGAACAAGCATCCATAGATCCTTAAGCCACCATGGCATGTTACATCAAGTCCTAAGTACATATAAGCAAAGCCAGTAGTGCCCTAATAATAACTTGGTAAGCCATCCAAATCTCTCAAGACAGACAACAATCGTAAATCACCCGTACTCAAAGGGTTCGAGAAGATAATAACACTCAGCAAATGAAACAAAAAGCAACAAGCCAGTTGCTCTACTAAGATAAAAGCATCATTGTATAGAGTGCACACAAAAGAAATAAACTCTATGTATCAAGCGAGATTCGGGCAACCATACTTCATAGGTGTGACTACTCCAAGCAAATCCATTGTGAGGTGCCTCCTCACCACAATAGTAGAACACTCCTCCTTACTGAAAGGAATGGGCTCTCTAAAAAAGCTCAACCTCATTAAAGCGGCAAAATCTAATGGGGGTAACAGTCATATCCCCAACATGTAGATGGAAAGTATGTGTCACATCCATCCACTGCTCTATCAATGCGTACATGGCAATCTGACTTGACATATATGAATCATAAGATAATGCAGAAATCACCCTATCAAAGCCCTTCTCGACAACTATCTACTTCACACACATTAGGAGACGCTAATAATACATGCTAACATATTGAAACTACCAAGCAGCACAGTAATGTACCTACGAGGCTACAAATAATAGGTATGCTATCAAACATTTGGACAACTACTAAATACTAATACATATATATCTCTCTCTCATTTAATAGGATCAAAACAATAACAAAAAATGAAAAGAAAAAGATCACAACAAGCACTAGTAGATGATCATGGCATTACAATAAAGTTACGACTAGACAAGTAATTATAATAATAGCTATGGAACTACAACTACAATAACCTCATATAGTAAAATAAAAAGCAAAGCAACTAACACACAAGCTTCAAAAAACAAGGGCAAATAAGGACCTTGTAGATGGTGAGGTTTAGCATGCACCCAATATTTTAGCAACTGTGACATTGTTTGGGCTCACAGTCCTAGGGAACACACTAACCATTATCACAAAAACAAAGTGTGGAGAGGAACAGTCATCACCCAGGGTAATAATTGGGACAAATCATTTTAGTGGTACTATATTCTCTAAAAGAAAGCTAGCCCCACAAACAGGAGATTTTGGGAATGGAGGATTTAGAATTATTTTATGAATTGCTATCTTATTCTCTAATTACATGCAATTTTATTTAAACCTTAATTAAACATCCATTTAACTTAAAGGCAATAAGTTATAAAATTACATGTAAAATTCATACAAAAGGCAGCGTCCCTATGTCTAAACTAGATTAATTTTACTAATTAAAGTTAACTAATCCTACATATGTTATTTACAAGTAAAATGGACTAAAGATGGGCCTACATTTTAATTGAATTAGTGAGCCTAAATCTACTTGTTTTAATTAACTAAGGAAATGGGCCTATTGTCTATAAATTTTAAAGAATAAATTTAAATTACTCAGTGAGCCTAAGTCTAACTTAATTTTAACTTAAATAAAAAGCGGAGCCTAAGTCTATTTATTTTAAAAGAAATGAAATTAATGGGTTGAGCTAAATCTAAATTAATTTTAATTAACTAGAAATGGGCCTAAGCTCTACTTAACCTAAATGGGTCTAAATTAATTTTAAATTAAATAAATCCCAAAACAAAACATTTTAAAGCCTATTTATAAAATGGGTTGATCCTACCATGGGCTTAGGGCCTAAAAGGCATAAGAACAAAAAACAAAACCCAATTCAATACACATACAAAAAATAAATCATAAAAATAATTTTTACATGATTTTTCTAAGAAACTCTAATTCAATTTCATGCAACCCTAAAATTAATCTACTGCCATTATTGATTTTAATTAAAATTTACCAAATTGAGCCTGGATAACGAATCAATTTTTAGTACAGAGAATTGAAATTCCACTAATTTCCCTTTGTCGGGGCTATTATAAACTACAGCGCAGGAAACTAAAGCAAATTAATTACAACCCAACAAAAGCAATGAACATAATAGTGCACAAAATAATAAACCCTGAATTCTTTGGGGATTCCATAAAATTTAGTCAATGACATCCCATGGATTCTTCAATATAGCCACTACTAAAATCTCACATTACCAACCTCACATCTAAAGCATCACAAAGCACCAATAACAAAAAAGATAAAAACATAAAAATTTAATCAGTAATAATTCAATTAATAAATAAAAAAAAGATATCAAATCAAAACAAAATAGAATAGAAAAACGGTAGGGAATGCTATGCAAATACTATTTGAATGCCCTTAGATTAGGATTGTCATTATTTTAAGATTGACCCAATTTTTTTTTTTGGACTTTAAAAGCAAAGAACTGATTTCTCGAAGTTTTGAAAATGAAGAAAAAATGAAGAGCTAAGGTATGTGGCTTTCTGCACAATAAAGAAAATAACTAGGGCTTTTTCCTAGCTCTTTTCCCATCCCCCCTCATATTATGCCTTTCAGCTTTTAAAGCTTGGCCTAGCAACCTCCAACCCCTCTGATCACGTGGGGAAGTTAAGCGGTATTGGGAGCAGGAGGAGGCATCTCAAGAGTTTAGGTTTTTTTTTTTACTTTCAAAATCTAGATAAAAGGATGAGTGATAGAGTTTTGAAAAAAATCAAAGACTTATGTATGCAGGGACATGTGGTGTCTTGAACTAATGAAAAAATTAAAAAAATGATGAAAAATTAATTTTCAGCATAAAAAATCAAAGTTTAGCAAAAATTGGCATTCTGGAATGCCAACCAATGTTTGTAATGTCGATTGGCATAGATTAATATTGATTGGCATTATGTAATGCCCATCAACATTGCATAATGCTAGCTGATCACACACATTTTATAATTAAATTACAAAAAGGTCCTTGAAAGTTTCTAATTTTTGCAATCAAATCCCTAACAAACCAATTTTGCAATTAAATCCATAAAACATAATAACTTAGTCCTTTAAATCGTGAAACTCAACACTAAAGATCAATTCTTGATTAGATTTTCATCATAGGGCTTTTTTCACTTTCATACATGCATAATTGCATACTAAAATTGGGTGCTTTCAGTTGCCCCCTTTTATTATTAAACGCTTAACAAATTGAGGCAAAGCAATTGTGGCACACAATTTCGAAAGAAAGAATTAGGGTACTTCATTATATCCTAATTGACATGTTGATGCTTAAATTGCTAAGCAATTTTAAGCTAGATGTTATATTTAATATGTTTTCCTATATTTCCTATGGAACATCTAGCGAAACTTATGCATTTCTCTATATTCCTTATGGGACATCTAGCGATTTATGATTTGAGAACATACTATAGCTCGTGTGGAATGTCTAGTAATGATACCATAACTACTGTGTAGTGTCTGGTGAATTGTACTATATTCTCTTTGGGACATCTAGTGATAGTGGATTTCATTACATTTCCCGTGGGACATTTTAATGAATTGAATGCAATGATTCTTGCTATATTCCTTGTAGGATGTCTAGCTAGCCTTTATTTGAAAAAGTGCTATAATTCCCATGAAATGTCTAGCAATAATATTGTAACTACTGTGTAGTGTATGGAAAACTGCACTATATTCCTTTTGGGATGTCTAGTGATAGTAGATTTCATTACATTCCTCGTGGGACATTTTAATGAAATGAATGCAATGTTTCTTGCTATATTCCTTCTAGAGCATCTAGTGAGCCTTGATTTGAAAAAAGTGTTATAGTTCCCGTTGAACGTCTAGCAATTTGATAATTTTAAAATTCCTCTATATTCCTTATGGGATGTCTAGCGGCAAAATGTTTGAAAATTTTCATGTTATAACTACTATTAATGCATATAACATGTCGAATTTGAAATTCATGTTACGACTACTAGGCAGTGCATAATGAAACAATCTGAAATTTCTGTTATACCTACTGTGTAGCATATGACAAAACAAATTTAAAAATCCTTGACAAAAATTTCAATGCATGTAAAATGTAAAAATAATTGAATTTTATAATTATATTTTGTATTATGTACTTAACAAAGGATCTAAAACTATAATACATATGCAATTAATAATAATTCATTAATTAATGACATGACTTAAATTAATTAATTAGGAATTAAATCATAATCAAGATGAAATTATGGATGAAATTAAAAAGAAAAACTTAATTTTGAATGTAGTCACAGTCAAAAGACCAAAATGGATATTTTCCATTTATAAGAAGCTTCCCTCCTTATTTTTCGATGCTATTTTTTCATTTCCTTCTCCATTTCTTCTTTTTTGCTTTGATTTTCTTCTTTCGATTTCTTGCTCATCCAAAATTCGATTCACGATTTGTCAAATCCTATGGCTAACCAACAACATAAGTTGGCATTATGGAATGCCAAATGGCATTCTATTTTGTCGATCCATAATTTATTATTTTTTTAATATTTTTAATCAATTAATTAATTATTTTTATTATTTTTATCCTTGAAATTCTCCCATCAACGGATGAAATTCACGAGCTATTTTTATATTACTCATGAATTATTTTATAAGTTGTCGGAGAATGTGGCGCAGCTAGTATGGGTCTCTAGGTTTGGATGATTTATTTCTAGGCTTTTGATAGCTTGAGGGAGGTCTGATTACCATTCTTTATTTGCATTTATTAAGCGATGGATGGATACCACCCACACGTTCCATACTCATTTATATGAGTTGATTATTTTGCCCATGAGTTTTTTATGATCACTAGCATTGCTTTCAGGGGACTCCCATTTCCTTCAATATTGGCTACTGCAATCTCCCTAAGCATACGTGGAGTCGTTATGTTCAAGATTTGATCGGGTTCATTCCAATGTGGAAGAATCTAAAGAATCTTCTTCTTTCATCATTAGTCGAGGGATTCAGATGTCTTCCTACCACCACTCCTCGTCAAATTAGCCATAAGGCGAGGTGTTTCCTACTAATATTGCTTGGCATGTCCCTTTTCTGCGAGACTGGTCATAAGGTTAGCATTGCTTTACTCGACCCCCTTAGTGACTTAGACCAAGTTGCTAACCTTAATTAGGGATCTACTATATTGGCTTATCTTTATTATAGATTAGACATTGTCTATAGAGGTATTGTCACCATTTATGACTTTTGGCATGTCATGCATGTATGTTCTTCTTCTTTTTTTCATGATTTATTGATTTTTTAATCAGATTTAGAGTATAGAGATCGGGCTGATCTGAGGTTTTGATGCTATCAGCTCTTATAGGAGTCTCCCTCTTATGCAAAGATAGGTTTCTTCTTGTTTGTCTAACATTAGGAGCACTCTGCAGACTTACCATGATAAACTGAATAGTGTTGAGTGGCACCTAGTAAGAAAAAAATCATTAGTATTTAATGATTTAATGTAAGTTTAACTTAATAACATGATTTTATAGATTCAATCTAATTGGTTGGAGGGAGTGGATGATGTCTAGAGGTACAATTTCATAGTTACTGTAGTACGACTTGAGGACATGAGGATTCTGCTCCCTTGTTATGGCTGCTGAATATGGTATTTGGGAGAGTAGGTGTATCAGTGGCATTCTAAACCTTCTCGATGTCATATTCCCTATAATATTCCTCTCTTGATGTTATATAGTTCTCACCTTATAGGTTTAGAGTTGAGAGAGGTGTTATAGGGATATGACGTCATGATTTTTCTTGAGTGATCTTGCCATTACCATCAATTCTTCCATGAGAACCTCTTAGAGTAGGTTCCTACTGACTAGGCTGAGGTAACTTTTGGTCATTTCTCTTATTCTTTTAGAACCTATAAAGTACTCATTCTTTTTAACAGTTGAAGGAGATTAATTCTCTTATTATTGAGGTGATGGGGGGAAGAGACTAAGACTGCTCATAGGACTGAGACTTCTCCTGATGCTGTGAGATGTGAGCCTAGACCTAGTCATACACACTATACTCAGCATGTTGGGACTAGTCGTGAGAGGGCTTTTATTAGTGATATCCTTGGTAATGTCTCTCTTATGGATGGGTCCATGCTTTATTTCACTCCTGCTATTCAGACTCTGATTGAGCAATATATGCACTTTAGCGATGCTCAGCATCCTAGCTTTTCTCCAGTAGATACTTCTCATGTGAGTTTATGTGACTTATCTCTTATATTACATGTACATTTGGTATTGATATTAGTACAACTTTACAAAATAGGTCCCCCGAACACAAGCAAAGTATTTGTATGGACTCACCTCATCTCAGAGGTTATTTACCATACATGTCATAAATAGTTGGTAGGTAAACATATACACTTGTTATGAAAATGTATGCATGGAATGAATATGATATGATGTTTCCTATATATGTAGAGTTATTCGAGGGATCTAGAGCAGGTGAATGAGATGCTTCATCGACGACTTGTAGAATTGGGCATGGACCCTTACAACATTGGTACTTCATCTGTCAGATCTCCAGATACTTATCATCATAATGACCCTAGCAAAGGATGGAGCCCATGGCCTAATTGTGGAGCCTAAGATGACTGATTCTAGGCTATCTTCATTTTTTATTTGTAATTATGTCAGACTGCCTTCTTGTACTTATCTATTTCAAATTTCCCTTTCTTGAAATTAGACTTGGATGAATAAATGGTCCTAAACAAATTTTATTTTATTTATTTATTTTAACTTAACTTTTTCCTAAGCTACCCTTTTGGGTTTTCAACTTAGGAGGGCTGCCTTAACTTTTGCCTAAGTTGCCCTTTTGGGTTTTCAACTTAGCGGGCTTCTTTTATGTACTAAAGAAAAATGGTCTCACAGAGCTAATTTTAAGCTTTTTATGCTATGTTTTCCTTTCTAGTACTTATGCATTATAAGTAAGATAGAACATGCAATGTTATAACAAAATTCAATTTCAATAAGATTCATTAATTAGGGCTAAAATGAGTACATTTACTACATCATATGATATAACTCCTGTTATCAGCTAGTTCTTTTGAATTTTCTAATTGAATATTTTTTGTTCACATTTTATTTCGCTAACTTTTACCTAACTAGCCCTTTTATGGGTTTTCTAATTAGTGAGACCTTTTTCTTTTATGTATTCCCTAATTTTTGCTTGACTAGCCTTTTCAAGTATTCCAATTAGTAGACTTTATTTTATTTATACTACTTTTATTTATTTTTATTGGTGGTATTTCTTGAGGTGATCTATATTAACTGGCTTTATGAACTCATTTCCTTCAAGATCAGATATCTTGGCAGCTCCTTTTCGCAGAACTGACTTGACTAAATACAGTCCTTCCCACTTCAATATGAATTTTCCTCTTAGATTGAATACCATTGCTCTAGAATGTTTTAACACCATGTCCTTGGCTCTTATTTTCCTCCACCTTACTTTCTTGTTGAATGACCTTGCTATCCTCCTATGATATATCTGAGTATAAAATAAAGCATTCATCCTCTTCTCATCTAGAGATACCATATGATCGTATCTCTTTTGTGCCCATTCACTCTCAAGCATTTTGGACTCCATAACCACTCTTAAAGACTTGATCTCAGTTTCTATAGGCAAAAATGCTTCGCAGCCATACACCAAGGATATTGGAGTTTGGCCTGTGGTAATTTTGGTTATATTACTATATCCCTAAAAGGCAAAGGGAAGGTACTCATACCAATCTTTATAAGTTTTGACCATTTTAGAGAGGATTTTCTTGATATTCTTATTTGTTGCTTCCACCTCTCTATTAGCATGAGGTCATTATAGTGAAGACTTATGATGCTTGATCCCATATTTCTGTAACAACTCTACCATCTCTACTTGAACCTGAACTCCATTATCCCTAACAACGTGATGTGGAACCCCATATCTGCAAATAAGAATCTTCTTAATAAACTGGGCCATCAGCTTCGCCTTTAGAGTATTAAAAGATTCAGCCTCTTCCCATATAAAGAAGTAATCAATTTCCATAACTATATACTTATGTCCATTCAATGTTGTCAGCCTTATTTCTCTTATTATATCAATCCCTCATGTTGCAAAAGGCTAAGGAGATGATAAACTATTCAACACTATTGGAGGAAGGTGGTTGAGATTCCTATAGATCTGAAACTAATTGCATTACCTTACTGTCATAGTGCAATCTCTTTCCATGCTCATCCAATAGTACCCTTGTCTGATTATCTTTTTTGCTAGGATTATTCCATTCATATAAGAACTGCAAGCTCCTGCATGAATCTCCTTCATCACTTCTTCTACTTCATCTTTCTTGAGACATTTGAGTTGTATCCCATTCAGCATTCTTTTATACGATACCGTATCTTAAGTTGCAAAATTATGTGCAAGAACACGCATGGCATATCTCTCTTTTGAAGTGGCTTCAACTGGATACTTTCCTTCCTTGATAAACCTTTGAACATCATACAACCATGGCTTCTCTTTGGGCCCTACTTGAATTCCTATAATCTACTCATCCATATAACATGGAGCTCTTAATTTCATGAACACTAATGGCTTCACAGTCTATCAAATTATATTGTCACACATTGAAGAGAACATTGCTAAAGCATCTTCCATTTGATTGTCGTCTCTTAATATATGGATAAAAATACATTTGGTGAAGTTCTTTATTAAAGTCCTCAAATAGGGAATGTAGGGTTTCAGCTTTTCCCCCTTTACTTCCCATTCTTTATTAGCCTAACTAATAACCAACATCGAATCCCCATATACTAAAAACTCCTTTGCTCCAGCTACCATTGCTACTTCCACTCTATGAATGCATGCCTCATACTTAGCCATATTATTGGTTACTTTAAAATCCAGTTTCTTGGCCATTGGTATGGTTTTTCCTTCTGACATAACAAAGATCACTCCTAATCTAGCTCCTTTGTTATTTACAACCCTATGAAAATAAAGCTTCCATTCCCGATGCTCTATAACTGTTAGATTCACATATAGAAATTCTAAGTTCCAAAGTTCATTACCCTATACTTCATTATATGCTAGGAACTTCGCTATTGCCCTTCCTTTGATAAACTTCATGGTAATGTACTTTATGTCGAATTCAGTTAGGAGTATGTGCGATCGACACATCCTTCCAGCCAAAGCATGTGTCTGTAGTAAGTATCTTAAGGGATCTATCTTTGAAATAGCATGAACCCTATAAGATTGAAAGTAATGCCTCAATTTTCTTATTGCCTAGATCATTATCAAATATGTCTTTTCCACCAAATCATACTTTTCTTTATATGGAATGACATTTTTTACTGAGGTAATACATTGTGTGCTCTATCCCATCCAGTCCCTCTTGAGCTAACATTGACCCAATTGCCTTTTCCTCTAGAGCCAAATATAGGATCAACGGTTTACCTTGCCTTGGTGGTCTTAGTATAGGTGGATTATTAAGATATTCTTTTATCTTATAAAAGGCCTTTTGACAATCATCATTCCACTCCACAGGTTTATCTTTTCCAAACAACTTGAAGATTGCATCATGAATATTAGTAAACTTTGCAATGAACATGCTAATAGATTGTAACATGCCAAATAAACCCTCTCACTCTTTCTTTATCTTTGGTGCTGGCATTTCCTGAATAGCTTTCACTTTACCTGGATCTAATTCAATTCCTTTACTATTGACTATATACCCTAGCATTTTTCCTGAAGTAACCCTAAAAATGCATTTTTTTGGGTTAGGCCTTAGATTGTACCTCTTAATTCAAGCCAATAACTTATCTAAAGATTAAAAGTGTCCCTCTCTTGTCTCTAACTTGACCATCATGTCATCTAAAAATATTTATCCTCCTTTGTGCATCATGTCATGAAAAAGTACAGTAGCTACCTTTTGATATATTGCACCTGCATTCTTCAATCCAAAGGGCATAACTTTATAAAAATACATTCCCCATTATGTAATGAAAACTATTTTGATCTTATCCATGACTGACATCATTATCTAATTATATCTTAAGAACCCATCCATAAAAGAATACAGTACGCTCTATGCCACACTGTCCATTATCACATCAATGTGAGGTAAAGGAAAATCATCTTTTGGGCATGCTTTGTTTAGATCCTTGAAATCCATAGGCATATGTACTTTACCATCTTTCTTAGGTTCTGGTACTATGTTTGCTAGCCATTAGTGGTAATCTACTACTTCAAAGAAGTTAGCTTGAATTTATTTAGCAATCTCCTCTCTTATTTTCTCATTCCACTATAGTCTTAGCCTATACAATTTCTATTTAACCAGTTTTATTTCTGGATGAGTTAGAATATGATGCTCTGCAATTTCCCTGTCTAAACCTAGCATATCTTCATAAGTCCAAGCAAATACTACCTTCCTTTTTGTTAATATTCTTTTAAAATTTTCCCTCTCTTCAAGAGTTACATCATGTGACATAGAAATAATCTTTAGATTATCATTTGTGCCTATGTTAAATGAATCAAATTGAATTGAATTAATGTCAAACATGCATGAACAATTAGAATTATAATGCACATAACTATCAGGATGCATATCACACAAGTAAGCAAAATCAGCATTCATATCATTGACCATGGAAAAAGCACAATTTTCATCCTCATAAAGACTAGACGTTATTACATCAGTTTCTTCATAAAAAACATCACTAAAACTATTGCTAATGATAGTAGCTAAATCCTGGGGTAGCTTCTCTTAAAGTGGCAGATATAGTAGCTCTTTGATAGTAGTATCACCCATCTTCCCAGCTACTTGCTTCATCACTTTCTCTTTCTTATTCTCTACTAGGTTCTCCACAATCTACTCCTTGAAGATTTTGAATCCAAAAACATTTTTGCTGGTGACATTAATAGATTCCCTAGCACCCATATAGTACTTACCTTCTTCTAGCTTGATAAAATTCTCACACATCGGCCCGATTATCCTTAAGGGCTTATTTATCTTGGCCTCTCCTTTCTTCCTTCCACTTTTGCTACTAGGTTTTGTCTTAGTGTACCCTAATCCCTTGGTGTCACTCTAACTCTTGAACTCTAATAGCCTAGGGCTTCCCTACTCATTCTTTCCTAGTCCTTGTCTAGGTTGATAATTCATGCTTTCTATTATCTTTACAACCCTTCGGTCCATTTCAATTTTGTTAAATATCCTAGTAACTTGGAAACTAGGAGGAAGACACACTTGCTTCTATTTCTCTAACATGTTGCCCACACTGAATCAGCTCATGCTTCTATCATCACTACATCTCCAAGAGCATGGAACCATGGCCTTCCTAGCAATAAGGCATAGGTGATAGGGATATCTAGCACAGTGAACTCAATGGTCGATTCCACAGGTCCTATTTTAACTAGAGCTTGGAATGTCCCTTCCACATTCCTAGTGTTGTCATCATAGACTCTTATTATCAAGTTTGAACCTATTAAGTCATCAGCTTTCAAAGCCAAATTAGGTAGGATCTTTAGTGGACACACATTAATAGCAGAACAATCATTGACCATTGTAAAGTTGGTTCGCTTCTCCTTCACTTCAGTTACAATAAATAATGCTTTATTATGATTTCTTCCTTCCAAAGGCAAATCATCATCTGAGAATGTTATCAGCCCGTGTTTCTTTTTCGTAACCTTTGCTACCATAGCCTTATGTGTAGCTGCTATTTTAATGTTCATGTTTGATAGATTTTTGAAAAAAGCTCTTCTATTACTGTTTAATGCATCAGTAGCTCTCAAATGTTAACATTTGCTTTAGACTTCTTTAGTTGTTCCAAAATTAGGTGTTCTTTTTCTCCTCCTTCTGTTTCTACATCCTCTACTTCTTCTCTTTCTATGACTCTTTCGATTTTCTTTTCTGCTACCTTGTAATTCCTCCCACTCCTAGTGACATGATTCGCATTAGGGTTATCGCTTCATATGTCAAGAGCAACAAGACTTTCCTCATCAAAGTCATACTATATGTCTACAACCCCAATAATATGGTCCCTTTTTCCATTTTTCCACACTTCCACTATGCACATTTCTTTTCCCTCCATGTTAAAATTTTTTGGATGCTCACTCAATCCCTTACTTAGGAGTTAAAAACCCTTTACTCTTCCCTTCGAACTCATCACCTTATCCTATAGGCACAATCTCCTCAAGGAGTATGTCACTAGAAGCTAGTTTTGAATAAAATACTTTGTAATCAAATTTGCTCGAGAGCTGTCCCAATAAATCCTTAAGTCCTCTTTATGGTTGTTCTAGAGTTTTAGATTCTTTTGCTTCTTCAGATGGCTCATTATCAAACTCATCACCCCATCTTGAAGGCACTATTTATTCAATAGGGATATCAACAAAGGGTGGTTTAAAGTATAACACTTTGTAATTGAATGTGCTTAAGGGTTGTCCTAGTAAATCCTCAACTCCACTAGAGGCATCAGGAGATTCTTACTATATGTAGGGTATAGATTTTTAAAGAAGTCTAGCACTTCCTCTTTGCAAACTCCCGAGTTGATCATTATGGTGGCTGGTGGTGGGACATTTCAATCGTCTGGCAAAGGATTGTTTATAGTGTTTGGGTTAGGAATGGATTTTGTAGGGTCTATGTTTTTTCAGAGTCTATAAGGTTTTGGATTTCATGTTTGAGGTGGATACATGTATCTATGGAATGACCAGCTACTTTGTGAAACTTACAATAACTATTAGGATCATAGCTTGGGACATTTGGGTTAGATGGTTTTAGAAAGGTTAAGGGCTGGAGTAGGCCTTTATGGATTAATCAGTCTAGGACTTTTAAGAGTGGTTAATTAAAGTTGGAGAATCTCCTAGGTAGTTGAATTGTGCATACCTCTACAACTTAACTAGTGCTTCCTTGTTGTGTGCCCTTAGTTAAGTAATTTTGGGTTTTGGTGCCTCTGGAGCTTTTCTTCTTTTCATTCTCAATCCCTTAAGCTTGTAGACCATCATCACACAGGTCTATGAATGTTTTAGGTTCATCATCTACAATCTCTCAACTATATTAGGTGATACATTATGAACTATCATCCTAACTTGATCTTTCTTAGCCAGCTTATTCTTCATCAGTCTTGCTTTATTCATGAACCTAGTGAGAAAATCAAAGAAGGATTCATTCAATTTTTTCTTCGTTAGTTCTAAATCTCTGATGGACACTTCCAGTATAGTATTATAGTTATATTATTTCAAAAGGTAGTACATAATTCTTTCCAATCAGCCCTGACAGACTTTTCCAACCCATGATACTAATTTACAGCCATTGCCTCTAAAGATAGTATAAATAACTTAGTGATCACTAATACTGGGGCCTTAGTAGTTCTCATGGTTATTGTGTATTGATTAAGATAAATCCTAAGATCTCCAATTCCATCAAATTTCTACAGCTAAGGCATTTTGAACTTCTCAAGTAGCTTATTACCCTCCATTAGTAGCATATCATCAAAGTCAAATGAATATCCCATGCCTTGTCCTCTAATCAACTCCTCTAACTTGGACATTTTCTCGGTCAATGCTTGCATATGTTTAGACTCAGAGTCTTGTACCAGTTTAAGTGATTCTCTATTTGCCTTCCCTACCATGTAGTTCTTAACATCCTCAAGTTTTATATAAACAATAGATGGGTTTCTTGTAATAAGTTACCCCCTAGCATTATTGGCAATAGGCGAAGCATCTACAGTAAGTGGGTTAGCTACAATAGTGGGTGGTTTCTCAATTACAGGTGGTGGTATGACAGTAGCAACAAGTTACATCAATCTAGATAAAGCCTATCTCAATTCATCTTGCATTATAGCCCTTATATCATCCATCAAAGCTCCCTTGATGTCTTGTAAGGTATAGTTCCCTCTTTGTTGATGTTATGTTTCTATATGCTCAGTTAGAGTTGGTTTAGCTTCTAAGTAAAGTAGATTAATAGGACTTTTCTATAGTCTGTGAAGGATCTCTTTTGTTATGGATTTAGGAGTTAAATATGTTCTTCTTATTCTGCCACTTTTCCATCTCTAAACACAAGAAGACCCATATGAATCTATGATGGCTGCAAAATAAAATATTAGTGTGATGGATAAAATGCATGTATGCATGATGCACATGCTATGCAACAAGTAACAAATAGCAAGTATCAATAAAGTGTACAACATTTAATCCTTCCAACCTTATTCCTCCCACACATGTGCTCAATGGTGAGTCTCTTTTCCTAGGATTATTGGTCTTGTCCTTAACATCAATAAAGGATATCAAGAACTGATGTGCATGCCAAATCTCTTAAAGTAGTGAAGCATAGAAATAGTATTTCTAGGTATAAAAGATTAGCCTAATCTTTATTAACTAAAGTAGGCTTTAAAATTATGGGCTTGGGCTTTTATAGATAGAAATACCTCATAGAAACATTCACAAGCAATTTGGGTAATCCTAGGGGAAGTTGCTAAGCCATTATATGTCGATGAAAAGTTAAGATTCCCTTAACAAGATGGCCACCTTTAAGACTTGAGTTATAGGCCAATGTCAGTGGGGCGCAACATCCTTTACAAACTCGAGGGAAGACTACCCCCATTTAGGACTTGGGTTACAAACTCTAGTCAGATGAGCCTAGTAATCTCTCTTGAACCAAGTTAAGGCTAAGAGTGATGGTTAGCCAATTTCTAACTCCATGAAGCTAGTGGAATCATGGAATCATAAACTGATGCCATTGGTTAATAAGGACATGCAAAATGAATCCAAGAATAAAATAATAATTAATAAAATAATTCTAAAGAACACAAGTAGAATCAGTATCTCTTATCCCTAGTGTAGTCACCACTATAGATGGTGGGGTTTAGCACATGCCCAAGATTTTAGAAACTGAAACATTGTTTAGGTGCAGGGCCCTAGGGAACACACTAATAATGTCATAAAGACATGGCATGGAGATGAGGAATCGCCACCCAGGGTAATAACTTGGACAAATCATTTTGGTGGTACTCAATTCTCTAAAAGAAAGCTAGCACCATAACCAGGAGATTCTAGGAATGGAATACTAACTTCTCTTAGTCTTGTGTTCATTTACAATTATTTTATGAATTACTATCTTGTTCTCTAATTACATGCAATTTTATTTAAACCCTAACTAAACATCCATTTAACCCAAAGGCAACAAGTCATAAAATTACATGTAAAAATGCATACAAAAGGTAGCGTCCCTATGTCTAAACTAGATTAATTTTATTAATTAAAGTTAGCTAATTCTACATATTTTATTTATAAGTAAAATGGACTAAAGATAAGCCTACATTTTAATTGAATTAGTAAGCCTAAATCTACTTGTTTTAGTTAACTAAGGAAATGGGCCTATTGTCTACAAATTTTAAAGAAGAATTTTAAATTATTAAGTGAGCCTAAGTCTAACTTAATTTTAACTTAAATAAAAAATGGAGCCTAAGTCTATTTATTTTAAGAGAAATGAAATTAATGGGCTAAGCTAAATCTAAATTAATTTTAATTAACTAGAAATGGGCCTAAGTTCTAATTAACCTAAAAGGGCCTAACTTTATTTTAAATTAATAAAATCCTAAAAAACATTTTAAAGCCTATTTATAAAATGGGTTGATCATACTATGGGCTTGGGGCCCAAAAGGCATAAGAACCAAAAACAGAACCCAATTCAACAAATATACTAAAAATAAATCAAAACAACAATTTCTACGTGATTTTTCTAAGAAACCCTAATTCAATTTCATGCAACCCTAAAATTAATCTACTATCATCATTAATTCTAATTAAAATTTACCAAATTGAGCTTGGATTACTAATCAATTTTTAGTACAGAGAATTAAAATTCCACTAATTTCCCTCTATTGGGGCTGTTACAAACTACAGTGCAGGAAAATAAAGCAAATTAATTACAACCCAGTAAAAGTAATTAACAAAATACTACATAAAATATTAAACCCTAAATTCTATGGAGATTTCACAAAATTTAGTCCATGACATCCGATGGATTCTTCAATGTAGCCATTGCCAAAATCTCACATCACCAACCTCACATCCAGAGCATCACAAAGCACAAATAAAAAAAAGCAAAAAAAATATAAAATCTTAATTAATAACAATTCAATCAGTAAATAAAATAAAGAAATCAAATCAAAAGAAAATGAAAAAGAAAAGAGTAGGGATGTTATGCAAATGCTACTTGAATGCCCTCATATTGGGATTATCGCCATTTCAATATTAACCTTATTATTTTTTTTCTTGATTTTTTACACTTTAAAAGCAAAGAACTAATTTCCCTAAGCTTTGAAAATGATGAAAAAATGAAGAGCTAAGGTGGGTGGCTTTCTGCACAATAAAGAAAATAACTAAGGTTTTTTCATAACTCTTTTTTTTCCATCCCCACCCCCCTCAGATTCTGCCAATTGGCATTTAAAGCTTTACCTAGCAACTTTCAACCCTTGTGATCATGTAGGGAAGTTGCCCGATATTGGGAACGACAGGAGGAGCCCAGGAGTCTAGGTTTTTTTTGAACTTTTAAAATATAGATAAAAGGATCAATGATAGAGTTTAGAAAAAATCAAAGACTCACACATGCAAGGACATGTGGTGTCCTGAACCAATGAAAAAATAAAAATATGTCAAAAAATTAATTTTTCACAAAAAAAAATCAATTTATAGAAAAAATTGGCATTCTATAATGCCGACTGATATTCATAACGTTGATTGGCATTGCTTAATGACGATTGGCATTATGTAATGCCAACCGATCACACATATTTTTTAATTAAATTACAAAAAAGGTCTTCAAAAGTTTATAATTTTTGTAATCAAATCCATAAAAACCTAATTTTGCAATTAAATCCAAAAAAACATAGCAATTTAGTCCTTTAAATCATAAAACTTAACACTATAGATCAATTCTTGATTAGATTTTCATCATAGGGACTTTCGTTGCACGTGTTCACAATTGCATCCCAAAATTGGGTGCTTATAGACCTACCTCACGATGATGATGCACTCAAGCATGAGTTTCGAAGCTATAAACAATAGGGATTAGATCACCCTGAGAAAGCCTAGATGGCTAAGAACTCTGAACACTATATGTGCTAGTCCTTATGGCAAACATCCCAGCTCCCGTAGCCTTTGTAAAGACACCCTCAAGATCAACATCAACATTAATAAAAATGTCTTCCATACTCTCAGGAATGTTGGGGAATTCCATTTTATGTAGAATAAAATGGAAGTACATAAGCAAAAATATAGCATATAGCACATGAAACACAAAGAGGGTAAAGAAAAGTAAGAAAACACTAAAAAAAGTCAGGATGAAGCCTCCTAAGACCTCTGAAATAGCCATTTAAATAAGTCTAGAGGGGGGAAGCATATAACAATATGCCAAGTGCATGACCATGCACATAAATGCATGATCAGGCAGCTCCCATATGTAGTCACATGTACTTCCCCCTTCTGTGAGCTCTTATGTGGTTTTACATGCACTTCAAGACTTTGCACACTCACTTATATAGTCCTAGACTTCCATTTGAGCATAATATATGCACCAAACTCATACTAAAGTACATTGATAAGGACTCCATATGTCTAAAGACACTACACGTGCATCGCTTTCTTCATATAACTTAACATCTTACAAAAGAAGAAGAGCAAGGAAAATTCACTGTAAGGATACCTTACTTCAAATCATTAAAATAACATCCTTAACATGTCAAATAATGGCATCACTACATTATTACTTCATCACTACTACATCATTACTACATCACCACTACATCATAATTACCACCTCATTCATATTGCTTATAACCACTCTCACATTGCTTAGAAGCACTCATTCATTGCTTAGGAGCATTCACATCTCTTATAAGCATTCATATTATTTAGAAGCACTCTCACACTCTTACATTGCTTAGAAGCATCCACATCACTTATAAGCATTCTCACATTACTTAAAAGCATTCATATTACTTAGGAGCACTCTCATATCATTCACATTGCTTAGAAGCACTTCCACTGCTTATGAGCATTCTTATTTGCCTAGTAGCATCTTTATTTCATGTGACACCTAAGAAGGTTATAGTTGCATATTCATTCATGTGACACCTAAGGAGGTTATAATCACAAGTTCATTCACGTGACACCTAAAAAGGTTATAGTTACATGTTCATTTCATGTGACACCTAAAAAGGTTATAGTCATATGTTCATTCAAATGACACCTAAGAAAGTTATAATCACACATTCATTCATGTGACACCTAAGAAGGTTATAGTCACATGTTCATCATCATATGTTCATTCTCATGACACCTAAGAAGGTTAAAGTTGCATGTTCATTTGCATGACACCTAAGAAGGTTAAAGTCACATTTTCATTTTTGTGACACCTAAGAAGGTTATATTCATGTCCACATTTTCATTGCTTAATAGCATTGTCATTTGCATGACACCTAAAAAGGTTATAGTCACCTTTCTCTTTACTTAGTAGCATCTTCATTTGCATGATGCCTAAGAAGGTTATAGTCATAAAAATCCCAATACACTTTACATCAGTCATAAGCTTGCATAGCACCTTGTCCAACAACTAAGTCATATAACAACAAAAACAAATAAAACATAACAACATCAGTCAAATCTTGACAATAAGTCTGAAGACAACCCATAGGTCAGTACCTCTCTCCCTACTAAAATGTTTTTTGCATCACAAGTATTGACATTAGCACTAGGTGGCTATACAACACACGTGAAGTAGGGGGCAACTATTATTCCTCAAATTTAACTATCCCCAAAAAGGTCCAATGATGAAATGAATCCCTAAGACAACTAGAGTCTGCTCTTTCATAACACCTCTGAAGTGTGCAACCTTAAAATCCTAACTAACCCCACTAGTGTGCAAAATCAATCATTAATCCATTAAGTTGTGCTTTGACATTGTGAAATATGAATTATCAGAACAATAAGAGGTTTATTTTGAGAAAACCCCTCTCAAAATACTCTGCTCGTTAGGCTGATGTGCATTTTATTAGACCGGGACCTAGCTTTGTGAAAAATTAGAAATCAATTTTTACAAAATGGACTTCAGAAACACATCTGGAAGGCTCCTAAACCTCTAAAAGTGTTCCCAAAATGGTCCAACACAACCTAAGGATTAGCGAGTATCACATAGAAGTACGTGTAAACACCCCTAGGTGTCATGTGTTGAAATTGAGGCCAAATTTGGCAAAACACACTCTAGAAATGCGTCTAGAAGACCCAAAAACACCAGGAACCAACCTTAGAATATCGTGCATACAACTTGAGAAGATCACATAGAGCGTTGAAGTGCGTATGGAAGTGTATACATGCATGTGTTGCCACACACAAAAATCTCCTTATGCGCACGTGATGCGTAAAAGTCCCATTTTTCAAATTTTCAAGTATTTTTTTAGTTTTTCAGTGTTTTCATTGGTTGAAAATTCAATTTTGTCATTATTATTATCTGATGAAAATTTCAATGTGTTCAAACACATAAATAGTTTTCAAAAATCAAAATTCTTATAAGTTTGTTTTGGAAGAGATAATCGTTCCTACAAACTTGGGAAGTCAGTACGCATGCAGACTCTACATTTAAATGTAGAGTTTGCACACGTTCGAGGGCTAGGGACACAGATTGAGAAAAAAAAAAGAAAAAAAGCAGAGACTGCAAAAAAAAAAAGAGGCAAAGCAGTGCACAAAAAAACCCTAAAATCCAAATGCTATTGAGAACACCCCGCACACCACAAACTTTGATTTCTTTTGTTCTGTCAAAGCCTTAGGTTTTTTGATACGGTTCTTTCAATGATAATGATCCAATGTTGTTTTTAGTTCTAGTCTAAAACCAATAACACTTCAATTTCAATGGTGAAAATCCTAGTCAGAGGGGCTAAAAAAGGCAATTGCAAAGCATCTAAGATCACTACAGTGTTTTTTTTTATTATTCTTTTCTTCCTTAATGATTTTTATTTTATTTTTGTTATTGATTTGAGTTTTAAATTTCACTAATATGATTTTTTGTGTTTTTTTTTTTTGATATTTGAGTGGGGATTGAGGAGGAAACAGTCTAATATCCAAAAATTGAACAGAAGGTCTATAGAATGCCATAGATGAACATGTACTATTTTTTTAATAGTTCTTAGGATTTTAATCTTTAGTTTACATTTATGTGTTCTACATAGTTATTTTAATTCGTGGCTGTATAATTATTTAATTTTAGTTTTTGTACGTAGTTTGTAATAGCCCCAGTAGTGGGAATAGTGAAAGATTTAATTTTCTACATTTAAAATAAATTAGTAATTAGGTTCAATATGGTAAAACCAAAATTAAAATCAATGATGGTAGTAGCTTCAATCAGGGTTTGCATGTAATTGATTTAGGGTTTCTAGAAAATCACTAAAATGTTTGTTTGATCCTTTTTAATGCTTTATTTGTTTTGAGCTTTTATATTATTTTGGGCCCCAAGCCCACGCTTAGGTCCAACTCACTTTAAATAGGTTTAAAAAATGGTTTACGACTTTAAATGATTAAAATCAATTTAGGCACATTAGGTTAATTAGATTTTAGGCCCACTTAGTTAATTAAAACTTGTTTAGACTTAGCTCAGCCCACTTAATTTCATTTCTTTGAAATAAATAGACCTAGGTCCCCATTTCACTTAAAATAAAGCCAAGTTATACTTAGGCCCATTAATTTAACTTTACTTTGAAATTAAATACACTTAAGCCCATTTTTTAGACAAAGTAAAAGAAATAGATCTAAGCTCACTAATTAATAAAAATGTAAGCCCACTTTTAGACCTTTCTCACTTGTAAATAAAATGTAAATCTAGCTAACTTTTTAATAAAATTAACATAGTTTATACTTAGGGACAACATGATTTTGAATGCATTTTTTATGTGTAATTTTATTGACTAGATGCCTAAGGTTAGATTGATGTCAAATAGGGTTTAAATAAAATTTCATATAATTAGAGGATGAAATAATCATTTATAAAATTATTCTAAATGAATATGAGACTAAGAGAAGTTAGTATTTCATTCCTAGAAATCTCCTGGTTGTCGTGCTAACTTTCTTTTAGAGAATCAAGTACCACCAATCAAATTTTCCCAATTATTACCCTGGGTGGTGACTCCTCTTCTTTAGACTATGACTTTATGACATAGTAGTGTGTTCCCTAAGGCCTTAAGCCTAAACAGTGTTGCGGTTGCTAAAATCTTGGACACACGCTAAACCCCACTGTCTATAGTGGTGACTCCACTAGGGATAAGAGATACTAATTCTACTTGTGTTCTTTTGAATTATTTTATTGATTGTTAATTCATTCTTGCATTCATTCTGCATGTCCCTACTAAATCAATGGTGTTGGTTTATGATTCCATGATTCCACTAGCTTCATGGTGTTGTAGATTGGCTAACCATCACTCTTAGCCTTAACTCGATTCAAGAGAGATTACCAGGCTCATCTGACTAGAGTATGTAACCTAAGTCCTTAAGGGGGGTAATCTTTTGTCAAGTTGGTAAAAGATGTTGGGCTCCTTTGACCTTGGCCTATAACTCAAATTCCATAATAGAGAGCATCTTGCTAAGGGAACCTTAACTTTTCATCAGACCCTAACCACATATAATGGCCCAATTACTTCCTCTAGGATTTTTACCCAAAGTGCTTGTTTGTTTGAATTGCCATGAGGTATTTCTATTTATAAAAGCCTAGGCCTATACCTTTGAAGCTCATTCAGGCTAATAAGGATTAGGCTAGACCTTTATATTTAGAAATGTTGATTCTGTGCTTTTATCTTTTAAGAAAGATTTGGCATGCGTGTCGACTCTTAATATCCCCTATTGATATGAAGGCCAAGACTAAAAATCCTAGTAAAAGAAACTTCCCATTGAATATGTGTGTGGGAGAAATAAGGTTGGAAGGTTTACCTGCATGATGGTCTATTGATTGCTTCTTGATACTTGCTACTTGCTAAGTGCTTGCTTGCTACTTATTGCATAGCACATGCATCATGCATACATGCATACATACAGTCCATGCATCATACTAATGCCTTGTTTTACAGCCATCATAGATTCATCTTGGTCTTCTTATGTTTGGGGACAAAGAGGTGTAAAATTAAACATAACAGATCTAAGCCCTATGTCGATAGCTCAAGAGATCCTTCAAGAACTAGAGAAGAGTCCAATCAACCCACTATACCTAATAGTTGAACCAACTCAGACTGAACATACCAAAATGGAACAATAACCAAAAATATGGATCCTAAAGGACATTAAGGGAGCTTTGATGGATGACATGAGAGCAATGATGCAAGATGAAATAAGACAAGCCTTGGTCGTGGGACGTCTAACGATGCACACTATATTCCCTATGGGACGTCTAGTGAAGTTGAATTGAAAATCTGCTATAGTTCCTATAGAACATCTAGCAATGATGAATTTCAATATATTCCCTATGGGATGTCTCATGATGCACACTATATTCCCTATTGGACATCTAGTGATGATAAATTGAAAACCTACTATAGTTCCTATGGAACGTCTAGCAATGATGAATTTTGTTATATTCCCTATTGGACGTCTAACAATGCACACTATATTCCCTATGGGACGTCTAGTGAAATTGAATTGAAAATCTGCTATAGTTCTTGTGGAACATCTAGCATTGATGAATTTCATTATATTTCCTATGGGACATCTAACGATGTACACTATATTCCCTGTGGGATGTCTAGTGAAGTTGAATTGAAAATCTGCTATAGTTCCTGTGGAATGTCTAGCACTGATGAATTTTGTTATATTCCATGTGGGACATCTAACGATGTACACTATATTCCTTGTGGGACGTCTAGTGATGTTGAATTGAAAATCTACTATAGTTCCTGTGGAACGTCTAACATTGATGAATTTGAAAGTTTATGTCATAACTGCTATGCAGTATATAACATAATGAAGGTTAGGACTACTGTGCAACACATAATCATTTGAAATTCATATCGTAGCTAATGTGTAGCATATGAATCCTTTGATTGAAATGATGCATGTAAAATGAAGAAATTAAATTTTGTAATCTTCTTCTATATTCTGTACTTGATAAAAAATTTAGAATCATAGATTGATTATGCAGCTTTAACAATTCAATGAATTATTAATTTGATGAATGTCATGATTTAATTAGGAATGTATTCCTAATCAAAATGCAAATATGGACCAAATTGTAATGAAAGAACTTGAATTCATATGCACACAAAAGTAATGGACTAAAGTGGAATACACTAAACTCAATCATGTAGTGTTGATTGATCTCTATGAATATGCTTCAATCCATAATTGCTCGTGATTAGTTGGAACCATTTCATTGCTCACTGATGATACTGCAGTCCATAACTGTTCACTAATGATGCTGCAATCTATAATGGCTTGCAAATTAATTACAATCCTTTCATTGCTCGCCTTTGATATTGCTCCAGTCTATAATTGCTTGTTGATTTTTATCTTTTGTTGTTTGAGTTGAATGCTTTGAATTCTGTGTGCTGACTAACCAGTATTTTTGTTGACTAACTTTGAATTTTGCTATGCACTTCCTTCTAGTTTTATAATTCCTGTAGACATATTGGAGTTAGTTTCAATCATAATGAATGTATAAAAGTACATTATAATATTGAAAATTTATGAGAAAATTCATCATCTTATCGTGAGATAGCATGCACTTAACGAATCTCACTATTTTTTATTTTTATGACTGTCATTTATTTGCCATTTGCAAAGGTCAGAGGTATCATTAACCACCTTATGCTGAGAGTATAGCATTTACTAAGTGAAGAGCTTACTTCCACACCTAATTTTAGGGACAATTTTCTAAATAAAACTTGTGGAAATTAAGCATAAAAATTTTGAATTCGGAGTATAAAAATAGTCTTTGAGTTATTTTTATGATTTTCTTCCTTATCCAAGTATTTCCTCACCTTTCTCATATTACTCAGCATGGATACCATTGGAAAGGTCCTTTGAATACACATACTCTTACCGAGCATTGGAGTAAACAGGGTAAGTTTTTTTTTTTAACGTGGATCCTCTTTTAGTATTCCCCCGCCTTTCTTGTATTACTCAGCGTGGATACCACCAAAGGTTAACATTGATATTCTTGTCCATTTTTGGGCATTGGAGTACATTATGCTTGCTCTTATTCTAATTCTCCTCTTAGTGTTCCCCCACCTTTCTCGTATTACTCAGCGTGGATATTGTTGAGGGATTTGTATTCATACTCATTTCTAAGCATTGGAGTAGATTATAGGCACATTTATTATTCAAAAGACTAAAATGATACTTTGAAATTCAATTGGACAACCACCTGCTGTTGTTGTTAAATAACCACTTATTGCTACTATTGAACAACCACCTACTGTAGGAGCTCCACCTATTGTTGTAGCTCCTCCACCTACTGTTAACAATGCTAGGGGGCAACCTACTGCTAGAAATGTACCTGCTACTGACTGAGACTAGAAGATATTGAAAACTACATAGTAGAAAATGAAGAGAGAGTCACTTGAATTGGTCCATGATCATGAGTCCAAGCAAATGCAAGCACTGACTCAAAAAATGTCCAAAATGGAAGAGCTTATTAGAGGATAAGGAATGGGATATTCTTTTGACTTTGATGACATGCTGCAAATGGAGGGAGATAAGATGCCTGAAAAATTCAAAATGCCTCAGCTGTAGAAGTTTGAAGGGAGAGGAGATCCAAGGATTCATTTGAGTCAATACACCACAACCATGAGAACTACTAAAGCACCATTATCAGTAGTTGCTAGGCTATTTGTACTCTGATTGGAAGGAATGGTTGTAAACTGGAACCATGGGTTAGAAAAGTCTGTTAGGGTTGACTGGAAGGAACTATGTACCGCATTCTTGAAATAATATGATTATAACACTTGATTGGAAGTGTCAATTAGGGATCTGGAGTTGACTAATCAAAAGCCCAATGAGTCCTTCTCTGATTTTCTAACCAGATTCATGAATAAGGCAGGTCTGATGAAAAATAAACTGGTTGAAAAGGATCAATTTAAGATGATTGTTCGTAATGTATCACCCAAAAACCTTCATAGATCTATATGATGATGGTCTGCAAGCTGAAGATATTGAGAATGAAAAAAAAAGAGTTCTTGAAGCACAGTAACCCAAAATTACTTAACTAGGGGCACATAATAAGGATGTACTAGCCCGACTATAGAGGTGCACGCATTTTAGCAACCTAGGAGATTCTCCAATTTTAATTAACCACTCTCTAAAGTCCTAGAAAGACTTATCCAAAAAGGCCTACTCTGACCCTCAACCTTTTCTAAGCCACTAAACCCAAATGTCCCTAGTTTTGACCCTAACAGTTACTATAAATTCCACAAAGCGACTAGCCATCCCATAAATAATTGTATCCGCCTAAAAAATGAGATCCAAAACTTGATAGACTCCAGTAAAATCACTGACCCTAAAAAATCCAACTCTAACCGAAACACCAAAAACAACCCTTTCCTAGACTACCGAAATGTTCCACCACTAGCCACCATGATGATCAACTTAGGGGTTAGCAAAGAAGAAGTGCTAAGCTCCTTCGAGGACCTCAACCCTATACCTAATGGAGAACCTTTTGAATAGCCACAAAGAGGAGTGGAAGATTTACTGGGGCAGTCCATAGGCAAGTTTGGTTAAAGAGTATTCTACTCAAAACCATCCTTTGTTGATTTCCCTATTGAATCAATTAAGCCCTCAAGTTGGGGAGATGAGTTTGATGATAAGCCGATAAAAGAAGAGCCTAAAATTCTCGAGCAACTGCCAAGAGGAGTTAAAGATCTATTGGGACAACCTTCGGGCAAGTTTGATTATAGAGTATTTTGTTCTAAGCTCGCTTCCACTAACATCCCCATTGAATCGATTGTGCCTATAGGGTGGGGTGATGAATTTAAGGATGAACCTTTGGCTCTTTAACATTCTTAAGAAGGAGTTAGAGATTTTCTAAATCAACACTTAAGTAAGCTCAATATAGGAGATTTGAAAGGGAAGGAAACATGTACAATGGAAGTGTGGAAATATGGGAAAAGAGACCGAATCATTGGAGTTATTGACATATGGTATGACTCTGATGAAGAAAGCCCAAGCGGTTTCAATGTTTGGAATGATAATCCTAAAGTGAATCATGTCACTAGAAGTGGGAGGAATTACAAAGTAGCAGAAAAGAAAACAAAAAAAGTAACAGAAACATAATAAATAGAAGATGTAGAGATAGAAGAAGAACAGAAAGAGGATTTAATTTTGGAACAACTGAAGAAGGCTAAGGCAAAAATCAACATTTGAGAATTATTGATGCATTCAGGCATCCATAGAAGGGCTCTTGTCAAAGCTCTATAAAACATGAATATTGAAACAGTTGCTACTCCAGAGGCTATGGTAGCAGAGGTGATAGAAAAGAAACATGGGCTAATAATATTCTCAGATGATTACTTGCCTTTAAAAGGAAGAAACCATAATAAGGCATTGTTTATCCCAACTTAGGTGAGGGGAAAGAGAACCAATTTTGCTATGGTCAATGATGGTTTTGCTATTAATGTATATCCTTTGAAAATCCTGCCTAACATAGGTATGAAAGATGAAGACTTAATAGATTCAAACCTCATAATTAGAGCCTATAATGACAGCACTAGGAATGTGGAGGGAACATTCCAAGCTCTAGTTAAAATAGGACCCATGGAATCAACCATTGAGTTTACCGTGTTGGACATTCCAATCATTTATGCCTTGTTGTTGGGATGGCCATAGTTCCATGCCTTGGGAGGGGTACCCTTAACTGTGCATCAAAAGATAAAATTCCCTTATGAAGGAGAAGTTATGACCATAAAAGTTGGGACCAATGCTGTTATGGCATCCATATTGGATAAATAGAAACAAGTGTGTGCACCCCCTGGTTTCTAGATTGCTGGGATATTTGATAGGACTGAAATGGATATGAGAGTAGCAAAAATGATGGAGAACATGAATTACCTGCTTGGACAAGGACTGCGGAAGAATGAACAAGGAAGTCTAGAATTCCTAGGATTCAAAAATCAAGATGACACAACAGGATTGGGTTTTATAGGGGAAGCAAAGCCAAAAAGGTAGAAGGGCAAGAAAGAGATTCAATGTAGAAAAGAGGAAGCTTTATGGAAAAGTTAGTCCTTTGAGTCAGAACTTCATTAAGCTAGGGGAAGGCAAATACTATATAGGAGCCAAGGAATTTGTCAGTGTTACTAGAGTAGATGTCCCTGGGTTTAAGATCTTCAAAGAGCATATTGTGGGGAATCTATGAAGGACAACAAAGAGGAAGTGATGAAGCTGGAAGCTGAGAGGATGGGCAGTGCTGCTATTAAAGACTTGTTATGTCAACCACCTTAAGGACAATCACTATGAGACTTAACATCGCTAGCATCTAGAATAGGAAATAAAATTTCTCATTGAATAAAATTTTAGTTTCTAGTGATCGATGATATAAATTCTAATTATGCTTACTTATGTAACCCTAATAATTATGTGCATTATAATTTAGATTAGTATGTTTGACATAAATTCAATTCAATTAGATTCATTCAGCATAGGCATAAATGTAAATTCAAAGAACATACATATATCACATGATGTAACTTCTAAAGATAGGAAATGTGAGAAAAAAAAGAACAAAGAGAGAATAAAAAAGAGAGAAAAAGAGAAAAAAGAACAATAAGGTAAAAATTAGAGAGGAAAATTCATGACTGACTGATAACAGGAGTTATATCATGTGATGTAATGAATTTTCTCATTTTTGCCCTAATGCATGATTAAAATTGAATTTTAAATTTTTGTTCAAACATCACATATTGGTATTTATCATACCGCATAAGTATCTGAATGGAAAAACAATACATGATGAAAGCTAAATCAAAGCTATGAGATCACTATTTTAGTTACATTTTCTTGTTGCCACCTCTTTTATAATTTTCCTTCTAAGCCTAGCATCCCCTTATACCTTGAGAATTCAAGTGGCTCAATAACTTGCTTTTCAATCCATTCATTATAACTATCATCAATTATTGCATCAGCATGAAGCCTCATATTCTGCTCAAGAATTCTTTAAAGTGCAAGTCCAGTTGATTTCATCATATAGAACTCACTTCAATTAGTTTGCCCACTCTTATGGATCTTTAATACATGAGATTGCAACTAATAGGGTTAGTAAGATAAAGGGCCAACAACAATAATGACCAAATCGAGTCTCTTGTGCACATAAAGAAAGTGATTGCTAGGATAAATTCAAAATGAAGTTGGGGGGCAAAATGTAACTCCATGACAAGTTAAGGGCAAAATGGTAGATACAATAATAGAACTTCAAAGTTAATGAAAATGATCTTAGGGCAGAAAGGAGTATACTATAAGCATACATATATAATAGTTATCATACAGCAAAAGCAGTGACAAAAAGAAAAGTTTAATAGTGCATCGGTCAATCATGAGCTCCAATGTAAATCCATGGACCTCACTCACTGGCCTGGTTTGTCCAATAAACTATATCAGAAGCTCAATCTTCAGAAGTACCAACAATGAAACATCAAGTGCTTGAACCTACAAATTGTTGATGAGGCATCTCGTTCTCACACTCCAAGTTGCGAACATAGCTTTGCTCCAAACAGAAGACCTATTAGGATCATCCATGTTATTCATAACATGCATACACTTGCATACATTTTTTGTGAAATAATTTCTTTGCATAATAAAGTCTTTGAGCCTAGTCAAGATTGTCCAAACACTTTACTACTAACATTCAAGATTAGTTTTATAAAAGTGCAAGAAAGTAGTCAGAGTATTCATAGGTCAAGCATCTAAAGGAATGAAAATAAAAGGAGTGACATTACCAAGAAGCATCATCCTAGTGACCTCAAGAGGGTGGATAAGACTTTCAAGCTCCTCAAACTCAGTATCCATCTCCATAGTCTGATCGGGAGCATCATTTGGAACATCTCTCCATAATAGTTAGACCATAGTAGGATGTGGAACATGGTAACAAGAAGGTCCAACATGTCAGCGATACATGCGCTCGGCCCTAAAAGGTGAAGAATGCACTCAAAAATTGAAATGAATGCACTCTGAAAAAATTCTTTGATTATGAAATAAAAATCTCTAACTACTAAATCTTTTCTTTTGTAGGAAACATTGGGAAGAGGAATGAGGCCCTTTACCATAGCATCAATAGAATAGCAAAAAGACAAATTCATCCTAAAGCCACAACCTCAATGGCAGAATATCATGACCCTGACCCTGTGATCCGAGACATCATCACCATAATCAAAAAGGCAAGAATGCAAAAGAATAACATTGCCTTTTGATAAAATTTCTTCACTTATAAATAAATTATACTAACTTATGGTATTTTGTGTTAGGAAAATAAAAGAGAACAAAGAAGAGGAAAGGACTCGATACATCAATAAGAACGATTAGGATAGCAAATGCTAATCACTAGTCAAAATCTCACTCTATGTAACAAACAGCCTGACAAATGGCAAAGGGAAGTAGTGTAACTCTGTCTATTTTGATTTTATAGTAAAGTACAAAGAAAATTTATAAAATTAAGAGTAAATTCATCTGCTTTATGATATCATATGTGAAAACTTATTTCATGACCTTTGATTTTAATAACTTTCTTTCCATAGGAACTATAGTAGATTTTCAATTCAACTTCACTAGACATCCCCCACAGGGAATATAGTGTGCATCGTTAGATGCCCTACAAGGAATATAATGAAATTCATCATTGCTAGACATTCCATAGGAACTATAGCAAGCTTTCAATTTATCATCACTAAATGTCCCATAGGGAATATAGTGAAACTCATTTGCACAAAGTCCACTAGATATTCCGCAGGAAATATAGTGAGACTTGTCAAACATTACACCTTGCTTAGTAATTTAAGCATCAATCTATCATTTAGGATACAATCAAGTGTCCTAATTTCTTTCTTTTGAAATAGTGTGCTTATATTGCTTTGTTATAATTTTTCAAGAAAATAAGAATAAAGGGGGGCAACTATAAGCATCCAATTTTGGGATGCAATTGCGCACAATTGCGATGTAATCCCCTATGATGAAATTTATTAAAAATTTAAACTTGGTTGTCAATTTTCTAGACTTTATGGACTAAATTATAACATTTTTTTAGGATTTGATTATAAGGAAGTCATTTTTTCAGGGGTCTTTTGGTAATTAAAAGTTAAAAAAATTTAAAAAATTAGGATTAGCATTTAATGCCGATCGGCATTAGTGTAATGCATACTGGCATTACATAATGTCGACTGGCATTGTGTAATGCCAATCGGCATTGGTGTAATGCCGATCGGAATTGGTGTAATGTAGACCGGCATTGGTATAATGCTGACCAGCATTGTATAATGGCAATCGACATTATACAAAGCCGATCAACATTGCACAATGCTGACATGTAAAACTCCCATTTTTCAATTTTTCACGTATTTTTTTCAATTTTTTCAGTGTTTTGATTGGTTGAAAATTCAATTTTATCATTATTATTATCTAATGAAAATTTCAACGCATTCAAAACACATAAATAGCTTTAAAAAAATCAAAATTCTTATAAGTTTGTTTTGGAAGAGATGAGCGTTCCTACAAACTTGGGAAGTCAGTATGCATCCAGACTCTACATTTAAATGTAGAGTTTGCATACGTGCGAGGGCTAGGGACATAGATTGAGAAAAAAAATAAAAAACAAACAAAGTGACTATAAAAAAAAGAGGCGAAGCCGTGTGAAAAAAAAAACCCTAAAATCCAAATACTACTGAGAACACCCCGCACACCATAAACTTTGATTTATTTTGTTCTATCGAAGCCTTAGGTTTTTTGATACAGTTCTTTCAACAAGAACGATCTAACATTCTTTTTAGTTCCAATCCAGAATCAACAACTTCAATTTCAATGGTGAAAATCCTAGTGTAAGGGGCTAAAAAAGGCATTTGCACAGCATCTAAGATCATTACAGTGTTTTTTTATTATTCTTTTCTTCCTTAATGATTTTAATTTTATTGTTATTACTGATTTGAGTTTTAAATTTCACTAATATGATTATTTGTGTTTTTTTTTTGTTTGGATAAATGAGCGGGGATTGAGGAGGAAATAGTATAATATCCAAGAATTGAATAGAATATCCATGGAATGCCATGGATGAACTTGTATTATTTTTTTCAATAGTTCTTAAGATTTTAATCTTTATTTTTCATTTATATGTTATGTGTAGTTATTTTAATTCCTGGCTATCTAATTATTTAATTTTACTTTTTGTACGTATTTTGTAATAGCCCCACTAGTGGGAATAGTGAAAGATTTAATTTTTTGTGTTTAAAATAAATTAGTAATTAGGTTCAATGTAGTAAAACCCAAATTACAATCAATGATGGTAGTAGCTTAAATCAGGGTTTGCATGTAATTGATTTAGGGTTTCTAGAAAATCACTAAAATGTTTGTTTGATATTTTTTAATGCTTTATTTGTTTTGGGTTGTGTTTTTGGGTTTTTATATTATTTTAGGCCCCAAGCCCATGCTTAGGTACAACTCATTTTAAATAAGTTTAAAAAATGGTTTAGGACATTAAATGATTGAAATCAATTTAGGCCCATTAGGCTAATTAGATTTTAGGCTCACTTAGTTAATTAAAACTTGTTTAGACTTAGCTCAGCCCACTTAATTTCATTTCTTTTAAATAAATAGACCTAGGTCCCCATTTCACTTAAAATAAAATCAAGTTAGACTTAGGCCCATTAATTTAACTTTCTTTAAAATTAAATAGACTTAAGTCCATTTTTTAGACAAAGTAAAAGAAATAGATTTAGGCTCACTAATCAATAAAAATGTAGGCCCACCTTTAGTCCTTTCTCAATTGTAAATAAAATGTAAATCTAGCTAACTTTTTAATAAAATTAACATAGTTTAGACTTAGTGACAATGTGATCTTGAGTGCATTTTTTAAATGTAATTTTATTAATTAGATGCCTAGGGTTAGATGGATGTCAAATAGGGTTTAAATAAAATTACATGTATTTGGAGGATGAAATAATCATTTATGAAATTATTCTAAATGAACATGAGACTAAGAGAAGTTAGTATTTCGTTCCCAGAAATCTCCTGGTTATGGTGCTAACTTTTTTTTAGAGAATCAAGTACCACTAATCAAATTGTCCTAGTTATTACCTTGGGTGGCGACTCCTCTTCTCCATGCTATGACTTTGTGACATAGTAGTGTGTTCCCTAAGGCCCTGAGCCTAAATAATGTCGTGGTTACTAAAATCTTAGACGCGCACTAAACCCCACCATCTACAGCTGGAAACCCTTTTCTAGATAGTTTTTGCTCTTCCACATCCTTTCCCTTAGGTTATTATATCCCCTTTCCACCAAACTAAGCCTCATCTTTGTCAAAGCACACTTCAAAGGTATAAAATCTAGCATCATTTGCTGTCATTTTAAACCTCTTAATGAGGAAAGCTTGATAATCCCTTAGAGCTAATGCTTCAAAGCTCACACAAGCTTAGTCGAGTCTAAGGACCACATAATCATGTTAGCATGTTTACTTTATCAAATTATATTTTATTTTATTATCACTAGCATTTAGGAATATTGTTATGCTTTTTTTATAAGACTAGCAAACTTGTATGATGCATGAATAATATATGCTTCATTATGCTCATTTCATATCATCATTCTCCACCCTCTATTTTTGAAATCATGAAATCACATCATAAATATCAGTAATGTGAAAAGCTCATATCCAATAATAGAGTCACTATGCTCTTGATAACCTTTTGCATCCGTTATATTATCATTATAGCATAAATAATCACTGTAACCATGATCATCCTTTCATCCATGAAATTGAGCAAGATGTGTGAATGATCGTGTTATTTTTACATATTAATCATATTATATTTACTTTTTTGCAATCTTTTCCTTTTCATGTGTATTTTATTAGGAAAGCGATGTAATAAAAATTTCAACTTTATTCTCCTATGCTATATGATGTACTGTATGAATGCTATACAAATTGTCATTATCGAAACAAGGGTGTTACGGTAGCTATACATTGAATATTGTATAATAAGAAATAGTTAGAAAGTAGATGCAATCCCCCGAACCCAAAAATTTCTATTAGGGACAATACTCGCTAAATGACCAAATATTGTCCCTTTCTTTTCCCAATTTTGTAAAACTTTGGTGACAAATCCATAAAATCAAAAGTTTTTCATCCATCCGAGACTAATCATTTATCCTTATTTGGTAAAGTTGTCATGTCCCTTGGAAATGGAAAGACTCGCTACACTGTCTAACAGATAAACAATAAGCCCAAAAAAAGACAGGTCGTTCACACATTAGGTTTAGCATATTGAGTCTAAATTGATAATGAAGCCAAAAGAAATATGAGAAGCTAAACCCTTTGCTTAAACCTAAAAATACGATTAAATTCTTGAGGTGTCAAAAATTTATCTCTCCCACCAAATCTAAATCTTATGTTATTCATAAGGTTTTGACCAATAAAGTAATGGGTTCTCAAGCAATAAGAAGCAAGAAATTCATGGACCAAAGAAAGATAGGTAAGAAAAGTATTAAATGCAAAATTGTGCAAAATTGCATTCTTAAGTAATGTTTTAACATCATTGTACCATCCCATCTTTTCAAATGTTACTTGAGACATGAAATTTGAGGAAATAATTTTTCTTTCCATGAATTGAACAAGCCTTACCCTAAATTGAGTTGAAGTGTAGGAGAGAGGAGGTTTCTTCTTAAATTGATCTTTGGTAGCTCTTCTAGATAATAAAGAGACATCTTGAGTAATCTTCTTCTTTAGAGCCATAAAGTTAGCACTTAGAGTTTTAAAGACTATAAAGAAAGATAGGATGATTTATTTAAGAAGAGAAGGGTTCGATTTGCAAATAATGAAGTGTGAATGAGAAGGGAAGTTTATGAAATTAATATACATTAAAATTTAGGTAAAAAATAAAGAAAAATATGCTAAAAAGTAGTGCAAAAATGTAGCTTACCATTTTGAAATAGGAAAGAGTGTAAAAGAATGAAAATGTTATCAAAACAAGGAATCTCATCTATCATACCACTAATAATAAGTAGTTCATGAGTGGTCCACTCATGAGCATCACTTATGAGCAGTTCTAGACAGAACGACCTATAATGGCCATGAGCTATAACGAATCTTGAAAAAAATGCACTAAGATCCTTGAACTTTCAAAATAAATGAAATTAAGCCCTTAAAGTATGATGAACAAGTCCTTATAAACTAAATTAACATTAAATTAAAAAAAATCATAACTAAATTAAATGCTTTAATTTCAAATATTAACAAATATAATAAATACCAAATATCATCATAAATAAAAAATTAATTTTAGTAATTATTTTTAAATAATTTTTTTTATAAAAATATATTAAAGATAAATCATGCAAATGGGAAATCAATAAATCATGTTCATGAAATAAATTTGCTTACTTAAATAATCAATAAAATAAATAAAATTCAATAATTAATTATTTAAATAGAAAATATTTTAAAGATAAAATTTTTACATGTAAAATTTATAAAATAATAATTTTCATGAATAAATATGAGAGAGTATCAAATACCAAAAATTAAAAAAAGGTATGAAATCATGGTTAAAATTGAAAATGAAAATAGGTATCAAATATGAAAAATAATCAAATGATAAAAAAATAAGTATTTACATATCCAATCATCAATTTTGCAATATATCAAGTTGTCAAGACAAACTTGAGCCATCAATCATATCAAGCTTATGCTTAATGAAATTTAATCTTTCCTCGTAAAGGGACTTGGTAAAGATCTACTAATTGATGATTAGTACCAACAAAATCAAGAAAAATATCACTATTTTGCATACGATCATGTAAGAAATGACCTTTAATGTCTATATGCTTAGTTCTAGAATGCTGTATAGGATTCTTGCTAAAGTTTACAGTACTTTTATTGTCACATTTAATAGGAATATGATCAAGTTCAATGCTATAGTCCAATAATTGTTGTTTTTGCCATAAAACTTGTGTGCAATAATAACTAGTGGCCACATTTTCTGCTTCAGCAATAGATAAAGCAAATGAAACCTGTTTCTTACTAAACTAAGAAACTAAGCAATTACTTAAAACTTGACAAGTTTTGAAGTGCTTTTTTTATCTAGTAAACTATCGACAAGGTATGCATCCGAATAACTAATTAAGCCAAATGATGAACTCTTAGGATACCAAAGTCCTAAATGCATTATTCCATACTGATATTTGCAAATCCTTTTAGTAGCATTCATATAAAACTCCCTAGGACTATATTGAAACCTAGCACAGAAGCACGTAGCAAATATAATATCCAATCTACTAGTCCTAGAGGAGGGTGAATAGGACTATCAAACAAAATAGAAAATTAAAGGAATTCTTTGCAAGAATTGAGTAAGAGTTGAGAAGGAATAATAAAGAACACAAATATTTAAGGAATTCGGATTCCATAATAATCCTACATCTCCACCTAACTTATCCCTAAGTTAGGATTTTCAATCACCCACAATCTTATTTACAAGATTGAGATTACACAAGATTTTTATGGATCACTCTTACAACCTTACAACTTGAGTTTTTAAGACTCACTCAAAAACCAATTCACGAGTGTTTTCAAGGCTCACACTAAAACCAAATTCCTAAGTGTTTTAATGGCTAAACACTTAAACCAATTCCTTTAGAATAGAATTTCACTTCCTATTTTCTAAACCCATATAATAGAAGAATAAGAATGTCTATTCTAATCACTCACCAACTCTCATAAGGGTTATGCACAAAGAATTGTTTAAAGAAAATTTTTAGAGCTCAATTGAATGTTTAAGAAATAATGAATGATAAAAAAGTTTATTAACCTTTCGATTGAGTTTTATGAAGTGTTTATATAGAAAACCATTCAAAAATATTCCTATTGGATGAATCAAATATTTCTCTAGCATCTACAATTGATTTTGAATCAAACTTGAACTTAATGCTATCAAAATGACGCTCACGATTAAACAATGCTCATGAGGGTCATGCCTTGGCTCATGAGGGGCAAGATTATATCCATTGGATTAAAATATTTTTTTTAGAGGCATAAAAATCTACCCTCATAATTAGCTCATGATCAAAATGGCTCGTGAGGGGCACTGCCCCTTTTGGATCAAAAGAGTACAAATACATGACAACTCATGACCAACTTGAGAGATGCTCATGAACAGGATAGAAGATGATTGAATCAACCTTAACATTCTTCATCAAAATTGTAGATAATTGTCTTATATTTCCATATAACTTTTAATCAACTCAATTAAACATTGTTAGCTCAAGATATTGCTGAAATACTAAGGCATACTCAATCTAAAATGCAAGCTACATATGCTGACTTTGACTTAAGATTTGCATACACAAATGAGCTCAGATTTTTACAAGTAAAATCAATTCGAAAAGCTTAGGATGTCTTTCAAAAATAAAGAAGACCATTTTCTCATTTAAGAGCTCTAAAGATGTCAAAACCCTTCTTGAATCTTAGATATCAAATTAGCCCGAAAAGTTACTATTTAACCAACAATGTATATGCTTAGTATATGTTTGGTATATAATTCCCTACACACTTAATTTAAATTATTAGTATCAAAATTTTTTATTAAAGTCCAAAATTAGGAGTTTGATAATGCAAATGGTCAACAATCTCCCCCTTTTTAGCTTTGACAACCAATTTGAAACGATAATAAATAATGTGTGTGTGTATGTCTAAAATAATTAATATGTATAAGAATGTTAAATTAAAATAGCTCCCCCTTTAAAAATAAATAGATGAAATAAATTTCTCCCCCTTAATATATGCATAAGATTAATATTTATCCTATATCAAAGCATTTAAATAAACAAATTATTATAAATTTTAACAAAATTTATTTCCTTAAACAAATATATTTCTTTATTTCTTCTCCTTTTTGGTCATGATAAGAAATATAAAAAATTTTTATCAAAAACATGACCTAACATAACAAATGTGTTAAAAATATGATAACATGATGATAACATGATAATGAAAATATTATGCTAGACATCATGAGGGAAATAATTTCAAACATATATGCATGTAGTGCTACTAAAATGCATCACAAAATAGTACATCTATCACATGATCATGTAGAGTTTCTCTAGCCAATCAATCATACATAATCATGTGGCACTTAGCATATCACAAACACAATTATTTATCCCTATAGCCCATGCCCATAGTTTTTTCTCCCCCTTTGTTAAAGGCAAAATGATAAGAGAGAGATATAAGGGGAAATGAACTAAAAAATTCTATAGGGAATTAAAAGATCACAAACCAAAATCATAAAAACAAGGATACTCAAAATCTTTATAAAATCTATGTCATACATAAAGAAAGTAAGAAAAACAAGGCTTTTTATCATAAGGAAAAAACTAGCCACACTTACATTATTACTATGAATGCATTAACAAAAGTTTGTGAAACAAATTGAAACAATTTTCTCCCCCTATTTCAATGGATTAAAAAAACATTGATATTAAGGACACACTATAACATAGTTATATCACTAACATAAACACATCTTTGTAAAAAAAATTTCTCTTCCTTAAAAGAAATTAACTAAGTATGCATGAAAACTTAATTATTTTTGCCTCCTTTGACAAAAGCAAAGATAGACCAAATCTTAAAAAAATATTCATGTCTTATCAAAGATCAAAACAATTCCTACATAAAATTGATACATGAATAAATTAAACATTAATTATGTATGTATAAACATAATAAAAAATATTCATGAGTAAACACGATAAATACAAAATTAAACCAACTCAAATATTTCTCCCCCTTGTCAAAATGCAAATAAAATTGCATTAAAAAGGAGAGAGTTACAATGATATTAAAATATCAATTATAGACAAGACATAAAACTAACTGCTCATGGTTTATATCTAGAAAATATCAAGAAAATAAATTGAACCTAAACTAATGAAAAATAATCATAAAACAAACTAACAGCTCAAAACTTTGATACAAAAAGTATATTGAAAATAGACTAAATAGAAATTGGCATAAAACATACACACACAAAAAACATTAAAAAAATCTTGTTGAGCTCAATAATTAATTTTTAATTGAAAAAAGGAGGAATAGTTTTGCTAAATTAAAATAATTAATTAATTGAATTTAGCTCAATAATTAATTTTTAATTTTCAAAATAGGAGGGCTTTTGAAAAAATTGAATGAATCTAAATGAAATAAAATTAATACAAAGATCATGCAAATGGGAAATACAATGTATCATGTATATGAAGTAAATTTGCCAAATAATTACTTTTAAAACAAAGCTTATACATGATGCTGAAAATAATTTTTCTAAAGAACATGATCATATAAGAATATAATCATCAATTCATCAATTTTAACAAGTGATCAAGATAAGCTTAAGCCATCAATCATACCAAGTTCATACTTAATAAAATTTAATCTTTCCTCACAAAAAGGCTTGGTAAAGATGTCTGCTAATTGATGATTAGCATCAACAAAATCAAGAAAAATATCACCATTTTGCACATGGTCAGACAAGAAATGATGTTTAATATTAATATGCTTATTTCTAGAATGCTAAATGAGATTCTTACTAGGGTTTATAGCACTTATATTATCACATTTAATTGGAATATGATGAATATCAATGCCATAGTCCAATAGTTATTATTTTGCCATAGAACTTGTGAGCAACAATAACTAGCCGCCATATATTCTGCTTCAATGGTGGACAAGGCAACTTAAACTTATTTCTTGCTAAACTAAGAAACTAAACAATTACCTAAAATTTGACAAGTTCTAAAAGTGCTTTTTCTATCTAGTAAACTACCAGCAAAGTCCGCATCAGAATAACTAATCAAGTCAAAGGAAAAACTCCTAGGATACCAACGTCCTAAATGTATTGTACCACAAAGATATTTGAAAATTCTTTTAATAGCATTTAAATGAGATTCTCTAGAACTTGATTGAAATCTAGCACATAGGCAAGTAGCAAACATGATATCGGGTCTACTAGCAGTTAAATAAAGAAAGGATCCAATCATACCTCTATATCACTTTTCATCAACCGGTTTGCCATTCTCATCCTTGTTGAGTTTGGTTATGGTGCTTATTGGAATTTTTCTTGATTTAGCTCCTTCTATTCCAAACTTCTTGAGAATTTTCCTTACATATTTGGTTTGATTGATAAAAATCCCATCTTTACATTGCTTGATTTAAAGTCCAAGAAAGAATTTGAGTTCTCCCATCATACTTATCTCAAATTCTCCTTGCATTAATTTTGAGAATTCCTCACACAAGCAATAGTTAGTAGCACCAAAAATAATATCATTAACATAAATTTCAAAAATTAATAAATCATGCTTAGATTTTTTTATGAAAAGAGTTATGCCAACCTTTCCTTTATAGAAACCTTTCTCTTGTAAAAAGTTACTTAATCTTTCATACCAAGCTCTTAGAGCTTGTTTCAATCCATATAGTGCTTTCGAAAATTTAAACACATGATTTGGAGAGTCAAAATTTTCAAATCCTAGAGATATACATCTTATTCAATAAAACCATTTAAAAAAGCACTTTTAACATCCACTTGATAAAGTTTAAAATCCATGAATGATGCAAATGCAAGTATCACTCTAATAGCTTCTAATCTTGCAACAGAGGCAAAGGTTTCATCATAATCATTGTCTTCCTCTTGATTATAACCTTTAGCTACTAGTCTAGCTTTGTTCCTAGTTATAACACCTTATTCATTCATTTTATTTCTAAACACCCATTTGGTGCCAATAATAGGATGATGTTTAGGTCTAAGAACCAAGTTCCAAACCTTGTTTCTCTTAAATTGATTTAACTCTTCTTGCATTATAAGGTCCCAAAATTCATCACTCAAAGCATCATCAACATTTTTTGGTTCAATTTGAGAAATGAAAGCTAAATTAGCAATAGACTTAAGTTTAGATCTAGTAGTTACCCCTTTTATAGTGTCACCTATGATGAGGTCTTGAGGATGTGCTTTCTTAAATTGCCAATCCTTTTGAAGTTTACCCTTCAAGGTAGGTTGAGATGTCTCCTCATTTTCCTCCTTACTTGGACCTTTAAGTTCCAAAGGCTTACTAACATTCTCTTCTTGTGTTTCCACAATTTCATTTTCACTTACAAGATCATCAACACTACAAACATCCTTTCTAGGATCAAATACGTTTGATTCATCAAATACAACATGCATTGACTATCTAACTACTAGAGTTCTCTTATTAAAGACCCTAAATGCTTTGCTAGAGATAGAATAGCCTAGGAAAATTTCTTCATCGGCTTTGGAATCAAATTTCCCAAGATTATCCTTAGTGTTCAATATAAAGCACTTGCATCCAGATACTCTTAGGTATGAGATTTTGGGTTTTCTATTACTCCATAGCTCATAAGATGTTTTATTTAAAATTAGTCTTTTGAAAACTTGGTTTGAAATATAAAAAGACGTGTTAATGGCTTCCACCTAAAAGTATAGAGGTAAATTATACTCATGAAGCATTATTCTAGCCATTTCCACAAGAGTTCTATTTTTGCTTTCAACTACCCCATTTTGTTAAGGAGTTCTAGGAGATGAAAATGCATATGAAATACCATTTTCATTACAAAAGGTTTTGAAAAATTCAATTTAAACTCAATTCCATGATCACTTATATGGAAGAGATACCTTTTTCTTTTTTAACTCTTTTAGCAAAATGTTCAAAAGCTTTAAAATCATCATTCTTATGAGTAAGAAAATAATGTATCTAGAGTAGTCATCAACCAATACATGTGCATAGTGCATTCCATCGAGACTAATAACTCTATTTGGTCAAATCCATATGTATAAGTTTAAGTAGTTTAGAAGTGGACGCTACATTTTTTAGCTTAAATGAGGACTTGGATTGTTTTCCCTTTTGACAAGCATCACAAGATTTATCCTTCGTTTGGGCATATTCAACTCTTAAATGAGCCCATCTTTATAACATCTAGTAATTAGTCTTATAGGATTCATTTAATACTTAAATAAGGCCCATCTTACTAATACACTTAATTATCCAAGCCCATGCATCATCCACTAAGCTACATGTACATGGCCCATATCATAGGCTATATCCTAACTATTATTTATGACAAATATCAATTTGGTTTAATATCACATTTTAAATTAAATCTAAATTAATATTGAATAGTCTTAACCTTTGAATTAGATTTCAAGATATGCTAGATCCCCGCACAAGCAAAAATCCAATTTAATTAATTTAAATAATTAATTAAACACTTTAATTAATAATCAAATTAATAATTATCATTATCGGTGCAACTCTTACATGTGTGACTTAGTAGGTTGAAGTTCAAATGACAATAGAAATAAATAATATTAGCTATTAATATTATTGGAAACTCTTTCCAAGCTAAATGTGAAAATCCCAATTAATCATATTTAGTTTCCATAAGTTGTGAGTGACCCCGACATAGATGTCAAGACTACTTAATTGGAAATTAATGTTATGTATATATTTATAAGAACCATAAAACAACCATGCACTCAATGTCCCTTTATTTTAAGATCCTGACATCGTCTAGAGTCATTGTCAAGTCAAACGATAATTGCCTCAATCATATAACCTCATTTTTAATTCAATTCTTAACAAAACATGACTCCTACAAGAAATGCATTCTAGCATTGAAACTCTCTTCAGATAAGTCAAGTTTGACCTAGGTAGGTACTCATTAATTGAGAATAATTTGGATAGCATAGGATCTTATCCCAGTTCACTCCAGGTAATGAATTCCATTTTGGTCGATCACTCATCCCTGTATATAACAGTGATAATGGATAAAAGTGAATTTTCATGCAATCACTTATCTTATGTCACTGTTTGATCCACCCATCATATAAGTATCCACATATATATTCTAATATCTTATATCAAGTAGCATGAGACTTAGTAACTCTGACTATCGATATCACTTACTTATCAAGGAATATAGATAAAGGTGATAGTCTACTGATTAAAACAACCCATTGATTATCACTCATATTATCAATACTTTATAATATACATATTTCACATAATGATAATGGGTAAATACTTAAATAAACAAAGACTTTACTTAAATGATTTTTTTTCCTTAGGGATAAATGTACAATGTCATTTATATTACAGGAAATGGCATAAGGACACACCTATACTAATAGTTCTCTTAATTATTGGTAATATTTTTAGGGACATAGATATTCATGTAAATAAATAAAAACCATAAACAATAACCATAACTTGGTCAAAATTTTTGGTTTTTAAAGAAAAAAAAACACAATGAAAAATTCCTAAAAATGGCAACTACAATATATGTGTGTGTGTATATATATATATATATATTCATAAATACAAAAACCCAGGTCAAAAGTTAAAAGTAAATAAAAAACCCAATGGAGAAAAAGCTTATGGCATTGTTGGTGATGTGTATTTTAGTAGTAACATTTATGCAAATGTCAGTGGGTACACCCCTAGCTATCAGAAGGGATGCCAATTTCATTAATGATTGCATGAAAGATTTTTATATGAATAAAGATTATAAATATCATATTAGGATAAAATTTAATGAATGTTGTTGAAACTGTGATGGCCATTACACTAATTCAATGAAATAGTAATGCAACAAAAACACTAACTGTGGAGGTAAAAAAAAATCGATAATGTCACACCCGTACTTAATTCTTAGTAGATTTAAATTCATTATGCATTGTATTTATATATATATATATTTATTTATTTAATTTAAGTATAAGTTATATATATATATATATATATATATATATATATAGTTATAGAGGAAAGGACTCAATTGTAGTAAATGATTATCCTTGATTAAACAATTGAAAGCTTGCTGATTTATAGATAACATAAGCATTTTACTAAGGACAAAAGGGATTATTCTACATATTATTTAATTATTTTTTGGGGTATAGCTTCTTCCATCCTGAGGAGCTGCTATAAAAAAAGAAAGAAAAAAAGGAAGAGGGTTGATTCATTTTCTCTATAGAAGTTGTTTTTTTCAAATGAAATTAAAGACTTAAAGTAAAATTCAGGCTATAATCTTCATCCTAAAAGACTTTTGTGATTGATTTGGTAAGTAATTTTAGTGTTTTAGTTGATTTAATTTAGGGTTCATAAGTTATAGATTTCAAGCTCTTAAAGTTTGTTTATTAGTCTCTGTAATTCAAGCATACATTAAGCTAGAAAGCTCAAAATTAAGTGTTTTTTTATGAACTATAACCTTTAAAGAATTATTTAAAATTTTTCCTCTTTGAGCTTGATTTGATTCGGTCTCTATGTTAGGGTAATAGGAGAAAACATTTTATTGCTTCATCTATCAGTTTCTTTGAGCTAGTTATAAATATATAACTCAATTTGCAAGTATCCAATTGGTTTGAATATTTTATAGCATGTTCTATACATATAGATCTAAAACTGGTAAAAATTTCAGCTCAAAACTCCTTTTCCATAAGTCCTATCAATTTTTCAAATTTAGCTCTGAAAGCAACCATTTTAATTAAGTGAACCAGGTTTACAAATTTCATAAGTTAAAACTAGTCTAGATACTTTTGGTATATCTTGACCTAGAAAACTCAAAATTGAGTTTATTTTGATTTTTAGAAAAATTTTAAAAGTTCTCTAAAACTTTATAGTTTTGATAAAGATCTAATTATGTTTTAATAGACCTATACTTTTTATTACCCGAGTAATTGAGTTGCTTGTAATGTAACCTTTATAATTTTATTTGTGGTTATTGAATGGAAGTGAACTTTTTATTGAAAGTACTAGACGCAAAGGTCTAGGTATAATAAAATTTTAAGGTTAAAATTCATTTTATACAGGTTAGAGCAATTTTTCTAATTTAGTCTTGAAAATAGCTATTTTAGAGTCCATGAAGGTGATTTGTAGAATTGAGTTTAATTGCATTTTATGTATATCATTTGGGGACTTCATGGCTAGAGTAGCATGTGGGATTATTATATTGATGATTTATAAGTGAAATTATATATGTTAAGTGCTAGAAAGGGCAAGGGAAGTGCAGGTGTAAGTTAAGCAAATTTGGTGAATTAGATTTATGTGTTTATTGGCTATTTTGGTGAGTAGATGTTCAAGCTTTTTAAATATTTTCATAATATCAAGACAATGAGTTTTTAATGATGTTTTGTGAATCTAAAATCATGTATAAAAAAATGTTTCAATTCATTTTCATTACTACTTGAATTACTTAAAGTATTTAAGCTTTGAAATAATAATGGTTTTAATTGTGCAAGTTAAATGTATCATGCTTTGTTTTGTAACTTGATTTGAAGTCATTTTATTTACTTGGTGATTTAAAATAAATTTATGCTCTACATGGTACCTCTCTTCTTTAAAATATAATGAAGATTTTTTGATTTTGAATGCTTATTAAACCATAAATACGATAATATTATTTTGATTGATTATTTTATGAAAATGGCATTTAGATTTGAGTATTACCACCCTATATGAGTTGTATAAATGTGTTGAGGTGATATATGCACATTTGAGATTGTGTTGCTTGTTATTTCACAATAAACAATAGGGCACTTGATTGTAGGAAGGTGAAAGGAAAAGGGCCATTCTGTACTAATGTAGTTGAATGGTTAGCCTTCAAGTGTGCCTAGAGAGTGAGTTTGTGATGGCCTGCATTTTATGGTCAGGTTGTGATGCTTATTATAAGTATGGTTAATATACGTGAAATATTGTATAGATGTTTAAAAAGACATGTGTTTTACTTGGCTATGCTTTACACAAGTTTAAAAGTGAGAAAAGATTTGAAGTTTTAAGTGGATTATAATATGATTTCAAATACTCTATTATTATCATTTCAAAAGTTAAATGTGTTTGGTTTATGCAAATTGTTTTCTTCTTGATATATCTATTCACTGAGCATTTTTATACTCATTTTACTCTATTATATAAAGTTTCCAGATAACAAGGCTTAATAGTTAGTGGACAGAGCTAAGTGAGTGTGAATAGAAGTTTTAGAATAAGGTTGGCCAACATCCGAATTAGAGAAGCCTTATTCATTTGTTTCTTAAGCTTGTTATAGAAGTATTGTAAAAGAGTATATTATTGAGTTTAAATAATGGTGGCTAGGTTATATGTAGCATAACTATTTGGAAATGTTTTTTATATTATCTTAATGATGTTTTCACTATTATGATTTTAGTTTAAAAAGATTATTATTAATTTAGTAAAAAATAATGTGTAAGCACCAAATTTCTCGATGATTTGAATATGCATGCAACAGAGGACCTAATGATAAAAATTAGTTGTGAAATTATATTCATTGGATCTGATTTATTGGTTTTGAAATTAATTATAAATTATTTTTATTTATGTTACTTTTTAGGACTTACCTTTAAATTTCATTTTTAAGTATTTCCTTTTTTTAAAATAATAATAATAAATTTAAAAAAAAAGAAGAAAAAATTCAAAAAAAAAGGAAGGTTTCCATGGGAAATATAGATTTCCAATTGGAAATCTATATTTCTAATTGAAAATATAGATTTTTGGTCGGAAATGTAGATTTCTAATTGGAAATCCACACTTTTGATTGGCACTCCACAATTTATTATTATTATTTAATATTTATTTTATTTGTTATTTTATTTTATTTTACTTTTAAATTTATTTTTTATTGGTTGTTTTTTTATTTTATTAGATAAATATATTAATAAATTTATTTTTTATTAGATAAATATTAAAATTTTTATTTTTATTTTTATCCTGATACGTTATAGGCCTAAGGTTCTATATATTTATCATTTTCTCTTTTCATAATGGAGGCTCCTAGGGTTTTTGTTCTTTTTCCTCTACTCTTCTGATTTTGAGCTAAGAGCCAAAATACTATCTTTCTCTTCTTTATTTTTTTTACGTGCTTTTTAGTTCTTTACAATAAAATTAGATTTAATACAATAAAGCCATAGGCTTCTATAAATAGTGATCAAACTCTAAGGGAAATCAATATTGCATCTAAACATCTTCATTTATTCTTTTCTTTTTTTCTATTTTGCTTCTTTTATTATTTGATTGTTTTAAATGTTACTTTACTGGTTCATTTATTTTTTTATTTTTTTGTTTCGTTTTGTCTTCATTGTTCTTTTAGTCCAACTTTCTTTTTCAATTGTTTTGCTCCTTTGTTTTATCATTTTTATTTCTTCATTTTTTACTTTATTTTAAATTTTTCTTTTCATCCAATTATTTTAATAATATTTACATTTGTTATTTGTTATTTTTATTCTTTCATTTTTATTATATTCCTTTCTATTTTTTTTTATCTTGTATGTTTTGTAATTTATTTTTATCCTTATTCTTTTTGCTTGTTTCTTTTATTTAATCTTATTTATTGATTGTTTACTAATTTTTATTTATTGTTTATTTATGTTTCCTAATGGTGGGAGTAATCTAAAAGGAGAGGAGAATGGAGTCAAGTGATTGAATAAAAATCCACCTATGAAGGTCTATAGAATGCCATGAATTAAAATCCTATTTTCATTTTATGTAGATTATTAGGGTTTTATTATTTTGTTAATTTTTATTTGTTTGTTTGTTATTCTTGTAATCCACTTGAAGAATTTATGAAATAAAATTCCAATAAATAAATATATATATACATAGGCTAATGCTTAACTAATTAAAAAAAAAAAGAGGAAAATTAAGGAAAATAATTTTAAAAAAAAAAAGAGAAAAAAGAAATAAAAAAAGAAAATAAAAATAAAAAAGAAGGGAAGTACAAAAATTAAAAATAAAAATGAGAAAAATAAAAAATTATAAAAAAAGGAAAATGAAAAAAAAAAGAAAGTAAAAATAAAAAGGAATAAAAAAAAGAAGGAGAAAAATATAAGTAGGATAAAATAAAAATTTATAAAAAGAGTAAAAAGATAAAATAAAGGGAATAAAAACCGTTAAGAAATTAATAAAAAAATAAAAGAAAAGAGTAGAGAATCAAAAAGAAAAACATGAGTGCATTTTTGACAATACAAAATACACACTTGTAATTATTATAGGGTAGATTTGTTAAAAATGAAAATTTGGAGTATTTTAGTTGACAACATTTTAAAATGGGGTATTTTTGTAAATGTCTATTTAATTAACTTTAAAATTCATTTAGACCCATTTAGGTTAAATTAGATTTAGGCCCACTTTAATTTAAATTAAGATTAACTTAGATTTAGCTTAGCACATTAATAAAACATTTTCCTTGTTAAAATAAATAGATTTAAGATAATTTCAGTTCAATTAATATTAATTTGAACTAGACCCACTAATCTATCCAATTCAATCCAAATCAATTTAAAATCAATAGATTTAGGCCCACTTTTTAGAATTAAAACAAGCAAACTTAGGCTCATTAATTAACTTAAATAAAATATGTAGATTGATCCCATTTAATTAAAATTAATGTAGATTAGACTAACTTAGGGATGTTGTGCTTTATGAATGCATTGTTTGTATACTTTTTTCATGACTAGTTGCCTTGGAATTCGATGTGTGCTAAATTAGGGTTAAAATGAAATCACATGTAAATAGGGAAAAATTTAGTAATTAATAAGGTAATTCTAAATGAACACAAGACTGAAAGAAGTTAGTGTTTCGTATCCAGAATCTCCTGGTTGTGGTGCTAACTCTCTTTTAGAGATTTGAGTTACCACCACCTTCTATTTGTCCCAATTATTACCTTAGGTGGTGACTCTTCATCTCCACGCTATGCCTTTTTTATATAGTAGTGTGTTCTCTAAAGCCTTGAGTTTAAATAATGTCGCGGTTGCTAAAATCTTAGACACGCACTAAACCCCACCATATACACAATGTAATTTTTTATATTATTTGATTACTTTATACATATTTTACTATTCATAAATATATATTATTTTAAAAATTTCTTATTCTTTAAATGCAATACATGAACAAGATTAAACTTTTAAAAGAGAATAATTTAAATCCTTTTCCAAATGCAATGATATTTATAATATATTTGCACTAAATTAATTTTGTTATGGTTGGTTTAAATGTCCATCTCGGGCTATATGAGATGAGATGTGATAGATAATATTTAAGTAAAAACCTCTATGAATATGTAATAAAATGATGATATTGTTTGGAATGGTTTTCTTTCTCTCCAATGTCTTTTATTGATGTATTTTAGTATCAATAAATTGTTATCAAAAGTTCTATTTAACTTCTAAAATTGAAAAACATTTAATGTCTATGAAATAAAACTATATTTGACTATTTTGTATTATTTTTTTTAAAAAAAAGAGAAATTATGCTAAATGAAATTTGTGGGTGTGATATTATGCAGTCAAAATCATGTTAGCAAAAAACAAATTAAAGTAGTAGTAGTTCAATGAATTCTTTGAAATTAAGGAAAAAATAGTATATAAAATATATGATTTATTAATGACTTCTCCTCCAAATGGAGAAGAAATTTTTTTAGTGCTTATATTTCCTTACATATAACTAAAATCTAAAGAAAAGAATTTGCACCACTGAACAAAAATATTGAGTGCCATTATACCTCTTAAGATCAAAGACGGTTAAGCCTTGTTAAGCTAGTTTTCCCCATTGTTACATCTTGTTAGCATTTTTACAAGAGTCGCAACTGTTAGTTATAAAATTTTTAAATGCTTCTTATGATGTAACACATTGTAAATCTCATGAATTTAATTCTAGCAAAAATGATATTATACATCAAATGTAGTACATGTAATATTAGAATTAACTAATTTGGTTAATGCAATTTTTACTTTTATCAATAAGAAGGTAAAATGGCCTAAATAGTAATGAATTTCATAATAGTGGATAGTAATATCATTTTTAAATCAGGTGAAAATATTTTTACAAATTAATCCAACCATTGACATGTAAGGTAATTAGGCCTATCAAAGCTAAAATTAGAAAGTAATGAATAGAGGGTAGCAATTGAATTGAAACTAAGATGTAAAATCAAAGAATTTAAAATAGTAGTTCATTGAGTTTAGTGAAAAGAATAAAAAGCTCAAATTTGAAAGGAGCAGAATTAGGTATTTCAAATGATGCTTGATGGCATTCTAAACATAAAGATGCCACTTATGTATTTGAGTAGTTTGGCCATAACTTACTTCACAGAAGTCATCAAAGAATTTGAAATAGTAGTTCATTGAGTTTAGTGAAAAGAATAAAAAGCTCAAATTTGAAAGGAGCATAATTAGGTATTTAAATGATGCTTAATGGCATTCTAAACATAAAGATGCCACTTATGTATTTAAGTAGTTTGGCCATAACTTACTTCATAGAAGTTAAATTAAGGAGACACAAAATTCTATGAAAAGCTAATAGAAAGGCATCTGACATTGCCAAAAGTACTACAACTAATTCATTCATTGTTCGGGAATAAAATGTTTAGAAAGTCATTTAATTATGAGTAAAATTAGACAATACTCCTAATTTAATTAGGAATTAACGATTCAAAGAATATTTATTTATTGTTCTATAAAGGATGAGCTACCACTATAAAAAGGAACTTTAAGGCAAGAAATTAAAAGTCTAAACCACATTGATCATAATTCATATTACATAGAGAAGTCAATATTACATGATTCATGATTGAACTTAAGTTTGTTTAATGATTTGTTATATTCTACTTATATTGAGGTGGGAGTTCATAAAGTGTAGCTAATAATTAAGTCAATTAAACTACCTCATAATTTAACAGAAAAAATTTATAAGAACTTTGGTTGACAAGCATAATGTGCATAATTTTTATTAAGTTAAAATGAGTTTTATTTAGCTTTGGTTATTCGAACTAAAATACATAGGATGAGGGTTGTCAATGTTTGAATTCAAAAATGATTTGAACTTCCCTTAATATCATGGGATGAAGTTCATGTAAATAAATATTCATCTACATCTCAACTGCATTGTAGTTTTTCAGCAACCAAGGCCTGTGGTTGCCCACGTTTTGATTTCATATAATTTAGTATTAAAGCTTAGCTCAAATAAGGTTTTGTTTATTTCAATTCTATGTACACTTTGTGTTTTTTTAATTATTGTGATTTTGCATTCTTTTTAGTTTAAAATTTCTATCCATCTTAGGATTATGATAATCTTTTATGAAATTGTTCGTGTGCTGAATTTTAATAATATCTTATTTTGAGTTCTTTGTTTTTTTACCAAAAATATGTTTAGTTTGATTTTATAATTCTTTATAAGTTCTTAGGATTTAATGTGTTGTTCAATTATATAAAAATTTGGAACATGATATATTCAACCATTTAGTCATATAAATAAAAGTGATATAAAAGCCAAGGAAAGAATAAACACTCTTTTTATGCTAAAGCGAGTGTAATGGAGATTAGGAATGCTATTGAACTCTAGAAAGTTTTATGTATTCAACTATTTTGTCATATAGTTGAAAGGATGTAATTCTTAAAATTTCAACCTAATTTTTAAAGATATTTGTCAACCATTTAGTGCCCCATAATGGAATTTTCTAATTTTTTTTATCAATTTACTATTATTAAAGCAAAAAAGATATTTATTGTTAACTTAAGTAAAGCTAAAAAGTATGATTAATGGTTGGTAAGTTTATACAATGTTTCTAACTACAAAATTTAAATGCTTAAATTTCATTAAGATTTAATAAAAAAAATTATTATTTTAGAAAAAAATTATGTGATTTTTAATACAAAATTTGAAAAATTTATACTTACTTATTTATCATTTTACTATGAGCATAATTTATTAGCAATTCAAGCACACATGAATTCCAAGGGAAATGTTAGACCAAGTTCTATTAATTAATTGGTAATATTTTTAGGCACATACGCATTCATGTAAACAAATATCAACTACAACTTTATCGAAGTTTTTGATTTTTAAAAACAAAATAAAATGAAAAATTCCTAAAGTTGGCAACTAATGTGTATATATATATTAATTCACAAACACAAAACTCTAGGTTAAAAATTAAAAGTAAACAAAAAACCTAATGGAGAAAAAGCTTATTGCATTGTTGGTGATGTGTATTGTAGTAGCAATAACTATGCAATTGTCAATGTTCGGTAAACCCCCCCCCCCCCCCCCCCAAGTTACTGGAAGGGATGCCGATTGCATTAATAATTGTTTCAAAGATTGTTGCAAGAATAAAGATTGTAAAGATTATCCTAGTACAAAATATGATGAACGTAGTTTGAACTATGATGGTTGTTACACTAATGCAGTGAAATAATAATACAACAAAAACATTAATTGTGGAGGCAAAAAAATTCAATAATATTTATAAAAAACACCTATAAATATATAATAAAATGACCATAATTTTCAGTTTGATTTTTTTTTTCTCTTATGTCTTTTATTGATGTATTTTGGAATCAATAAGTTGTTATCAAAAGTTTTATTTAACTTTCGAAAATGAACCTTATTCAATGTCTGTGAAATAATTAATATATTTGAATTTTTTGAAATATTAAAAAAAAAAGAGAAATTATGCCAAACGAAATTTGTGGTTGTGATATCATGTATTCAAAATCATTTTAACAAAATGAAAATTAAAGTAGTAGTAGTTCAAAGAATTCCTTGAAATTAAGGAAAAATAGTACACAAAATAGATGATTTGTTAATTCCCTTTCTTCTAAATGGAAAAGCAAGTTATTAGTACCTATCTTTAATGTTATAATGTACCACACAATAAATCTCATGAATTTAAATCTAGCAAAAATGTAGTACATGTAACAATAGAATTAACTAATTTGATTGATGTAACTTTTACTTTTATTAATAGGAAGGTAAAATGACCTAAATACAAATTAATTACATAATAGTGGATGGTAATCTCATTTTTAAATTAAGTGAAAATAATAGTATAAATAAAACCAGCTATTGACATGTAAGGTAACTAGGCCAATTAGAGCCAAAATTAAAAAATAATGAATGGTGGGCCATAATTGAATTGAAATTAAGATGAAAAATTAAATAATTATAAATAGTAGTTCATTGACTCTAGTAAACAAAATAGAAAGCTCAACTTTAGAAGAAGTAGAATTAGGTATTTTAAATGATGCTTGACGGCATGCTAAACATAAAGTAATATGAACCATAAAAGGGGTTAAGTGCAAGCATGGAGCTTAATGATGAAGAATTTAAAATAATTAGCTTAATTTCCTATTCTAAAATTAATTAGCTGGATATGGAAAAATTTTGGATTATTTTTCTATTTTAGAGTCAATAAGGAAGATTCAAGAAGATTTTAGAAAATCTGAGAAGATTCAAGGATATTCTAAGTCGATGTCAATAAGTCAACAAGTCAAAGTTAAAGAGTCAACAAGACAAAGTCAAGGGTCAAGGGTCAACATCCTACATAGCATGTGACATGGCATGCTTCAATGCTTAGTTGTCATTAGCTATCCTATTTTAAAGGAAACCTTATTAATTAAGGATTTTCCTTTATAGAAGTCTTTAGGAATAAGTAACAAACATTTTCCTTCAAGGGTTAGGTTGTTTACATGCCTATATAAGGGCTAAACATATTATGGACGAATTTAGCATGTATTTTTGACAATTTTCATCAATTAAGTGAGGTTTTACCTTAGTTTTATTCTTTTAAAACATTGCAAGTTTACTTGAATTGTTTCACATCTACCTTTCATTACAATTTCTAGGTTAGACTTAGAATTGTGTGATTGTTCATCTTTTAATAGCTAAGTATCTTGCTTCAATTTAATAAGTAAGGGGTTTAGCTCCATCAACACAACCTATCATTGATGATCATTGGGCTAATATTCAAAGTTGTATGCGTGTTCTATCTCTGTTATACGTAAGGTTCGTATCAAAGAGGGCGGGAATAATATGAACCCTAAAAGGGGTTAAGTGGAAGCATGGAACTTAATAATAATGAATTCAAAATAATTAGCTTAATTTCCTATTCCAAAATTAATTAGCTGGATATGGTTAAATTTTGGTTTATTTTTCTATTTTAGAGTCAATAAGGAAGATTTAAGAAGATTCAAGAAGATGTGAAAAGATTCAAGGATATTATAAGTCAAAGTTAATAAGTCAATAAGTTAAAGTCAAAAAGTCAAAAAGTCAAAGTCAAGGGTCAATGGTGAAAATCCTACATGGCATGTGACATGGCATGCGTCAATACTTAGTTATCATGAGTTGTCATTTTGCTTAATTGTAATGAGTTGTCATTAGTTGTCAATTTTGACTTTTCAAAGATGAGATGTCATTAGTTGTCCTATTTTGAAGAAAACCTTCATAATTAAGGATTTTCCTTTATAGGAGTTTTTAGGAATAAATAACAAACCTTTTCCTTTAAGGATTAGGTTGTTTACATGCCTATATAAGGGCTAAACATATGTACAACAATTTTGGATGTATTATTTGACAATTTTAATCAATTAAATGAGGTTTTCCCTTAACTTTGTTCTTTTAAAACTTTGCAATTTTACTTGAATTATTTCACATCTACCTCTCTTTACAATTGCTAGGTTAGATTACACTTAGAATTGTATGATGTTCATCTTTTAATAGTTAAGTATCCTACTTCAATTTAATAAGAAAAGGGTTTAGCTCCATCAACACAACCTATACTTGATGATTCTTGGGCTAGATTTCAAAGTTGGATGCATGTTCCATCTCTATTATAGGTAGGGTTCGTATCATAAAGACACCACTTATATATTTTGGTAGTTTGGCCATAACTTACTATATAAACATCAAATTAAGGTGAATCAACATGTTATGAAAAGCTAGTAGAAAGCCATATGACATTGGTAAAAATACTACAACTAATTCATTCATTATTAGGGAATAAAATCTTTAGAAAGTAATTTAGTTGTGAATAAAACTAGACAACAATCCTAATTTGATTAGGAATTAACTATTCAATGAAAATTTATTTTCTTTTCTATAAGGGATAAGCCACTGCTACAAAAAATAACTTTGAGGCATGAAATTAAATGTGTACACCATATTGCACATAATTTATATTACACATATCAGTCAATATTGCATGATTTTTCATTACACTTATGTTTGTTTAATGATTTGTTATATTCTACTTATAGTGAGGTAGCAATTTATAAAGTGTAGCTAATAATTGAGTTAATTAAACTACCTCATAATTCAATAGGAAAAAATTATAAGAACTTTGGTTGACCAACATCTTGTGCATAATTTTTATTAAGTTAAACAAAGATTTATTTAGCTTCAGTTATTTGAACTAAAAAACATAAGATGAGGGTTTTCAATGTTTGAATTCAAATATGATATGAACTTCCCTTGACTGTGTGGGAAGAAGTTCATGTAAGTAAATGTTCATTTACATCTCAAATGCATTACTGGTCTTTAGCAATCGAGGCCTATGGTTGCCTATGTTTTGATTTCATATAATTTGGTACTAAAGCTTAGCTTAAATAAGGTTTTGTTCATTTCAATTCTATTTATACTTCGTGCTTTTTTTAATTATTATGATTTTGCATTCTTTTTTTTTTTATTTTAAACTTTCTATCCATCGTGGGTTTGTGATAATCTTTTGTGAAATTGTTCGTGTGCTTAATTCTTACAAGATCTTATTTTGAGTTCTTTGTTCATTACCAAAAAATATTTCTAATTTGATTTTATAATGATTCTTTATGAGTTCTTATATTTCAATGTGTTATTCAATTATATAAAAATTATAAGCATGATGTATTCAACCATTTAGTCTAATAAATAAAAATGATATAAAATAATTGGAATGAATAAACACTCTTCTTATGCTAAAGTGAGTGCAGTGGAGATTAGGGATGCTCTTAAACTCTAGAAAGTTTGACATATTTAACCATTTAGCCATATAGATGAAAGGATGTAATTCTCAAAATTTCAACCTAATTATTAAAAGGCTTTTGTCCACCATTTAGTGCCCTAAAATGGAATTTTCTATTTTTTTCTCAATTTACTATTATTAAGGCGAAAAAGATATTTATTATTAAGTTAAGCCTAAAGTTATGATTATTGGCTAATAAGTTTATATGATGTTGCTAATTATACAATTTAAATGCTTAAATTTCATTCGGATGTAATCCAAACAAATTATTATTTTAGGAAAAAATTACATTATTTTTCTAAACAAATTTTGAAAAATGTATACTAAACTATTTATCGTTTTACTGTGGACATAAATTATGAGGTATTAAAGCACTCATTAATTCCGAGGGAAACGCTAGGCCAAGTTCTCTTAATTAATTCATAATATTTTTAGGAACATACCCATTCATGTAAATAAATACTAACCACTACTTTATCGAAGTTTTTGGTTTTTAAAAACAAAACAAAATGAAAAATTGATATGGTTGCCTATTGTCATTTCATTTCATATAATTTCGTATCAAAGCTTAGCTTAAATAACGTTTTTTTTTTCATTTTAATTCTATGTAAACTTTGTGTTTTTTTTATTATTGTGATTTTGCATTTTTTAATTTTAAAATTTCTATCCATCTAGGGTTTGTGATAATCTTTTTTGAAATTATTCGTGTGCTCAATTCTTACAATATCTTATTTATAGATTTTTGTTCATTACAATAAAAATATGTTTAATTTGATTTCATGATGATTCTTTATGGGTTTTTAGGTATTAATATGTTATTCAATTAATTAAAAATTATGCACATAATGTATTCAACAATTTAGTTATATAAATAAAATTGATATAAAAGAGCAGGAAAGAATAAACACTCTTTTTATATGAAAGCGAGTGCAGTGGAGATTAGGAATGCTATTGAGCTCAAGAGAGTTTGATGTATTCAACCATTTAGACATATAGATGAATGGTTGTAATTCCCAAACTTTCTACCTAATTTTTAAAAGACAATTGTCCATCATTTAGTGCCCATAATGGAATTTTCTATTTTTTCTCTACTTACTATTATTAAGACAAAAAAGATATTTATTGTTAAATAGAGTTAAGCCTAAAAATATGATTATTGGTTAGTAAGTTTAAACTATTTTGCTAACTGTAAAATTTAAATGCTTCAATGTCAATGGAATTCAATCCAAACAAATTATTATTTTAGAAGAAAATCATGTTATTTTTTGGATAAATATTGAAAAATGTATACTTAATTATTTATCATTCTACTATAAGCATAAATAATGATCTATTCAAGCACTCGTGAATTTCATGGGAAACGCTAGGCTAAGTTCTCTCAATTAATTTGTAATATTTTTAGGAACATACGCATTCATGTAAATAAATATTAACCACTACATTATCAAAGTTTTTGGTTTAAAAAAAACAAAATGAAAAATTCCTAAAAATGGCAACTAAAATTTGTGTATATATATATATATATATATATATATATATATATATATATATATATATATATTCACAAATACAAAACTCTAGGTTTTAAATTAAAAGTAAACAAAAAACTTAATGGAGAAAATGGTTGTTGCATTATTGATGATATGTATTATAGCAGCAGCAACTATGCAAATATTAGTGGCTGGCGTACCCCTAGTTCTCAGAAGGGATGCTAATTGCATTAACGCTTGCTTGAAAGATTGCTATAAGGGTAAAGATTGTGAAGATCATCATGGTTCATAACTTTATGGATGCAGTTCGGATTGTGATGGCCTTTACACTAATGTAGTGAAACAATAATGCAACAAAAACATTAAATATGGAGGCAACAAAATTGGAGAATATTCTAAAAAAATACTAATGAATATGTAATAAAATGACCATATTGTTTAGTATGATTTTCTTTTTCTCTTATGTCTTTTATTGATGTATTATGGTGTCAATAAATTGTTATCAAATATTTTATTTTACTTTCAAAATTGAACCCCATTCAATGTCAGTTAAATAATTATTATATTTTAATTTTTTGAAAAACTAAAAAAAAGAGAAATTATGGTAAATAAAATTTATGGGTGTGATATCGCATATTCAAAAGCATTTCAGCAAAAATAAAAATTAAAGTAGTAGTTTAATGAATTCCTTAAAATTAAGGAAAAAATTGTGCACAAAATTGATGATTTGTTAATGCCCTCTCCTCGAAATGGAGAAGAAATTTTTACTACATATCTTTCCTTCTATATAACTAAAATTTAAAGAAAAGAATTTCCACCAATGAACATAAATATTGAGCACCATTGTGCCTCTTAAGATTAAAGAAGGTTAAGCCTTGTTTAGTTATTTTTTCCCATTGTAACATCATTTGAGTAATTTTACAAGGGTCACAACTATTAGTTATAAATATTTTGAATACCTTTTATAATGTACCACATAGTAAGTCTGATGAATTTAAATCCAGCAAAAATGATATTATTTCCAATAACTACATCAAATGTAGTACATGTAATAATAGAAGTAACTAATTTTATAAATGTAATTTTCACTTTTATTAAGAAGAAGGAAAAATTACCTAAATAGTAATGAATTTCTTAATAGTGGGTAGTAATCTCATTTTTAAATCAAGTGAAGATAATATTAAATATAAAACCATCCACCGACATGTAAGGTAACTTAGCCTATCGGAGCTACAATGTATATATATATAAATATAGATATATTAATTCACCAATACAAAACTCTAGGTTTGAAATTAAAATTAAACCAAAAACCTAAAGGAGAGAAAGCTTGTTGCACTATTTATGATGTGTATTGTAGCAGCAGCAACTACGCAATTGTTAGTGGCTGGTATACCCCCAGCTCTCGAAAGGAATGCTAAATGCCTTAATGCTTGCATGAAAGATTGCTGCAAGGGTAAAGATTGTGAGGATCATCCTGGTTCACACCTTTATGGATGCAATTTGGATTGTGATGGCCTTTACACTGAATGAAATAATAATGCAACAAAAAACATTAATTATGGAGACAAAAAAATTCGAGAATAATCTAAAAAAAAAACCAATGAATATATAATAAAATCACCATATTGTTTGGTCGGATTTTCTTTTTTTCTTATGTCTTTTATTGATGTATTATGGTATCAATAAATTGTTATAAAATACTTTGTTTTACTTTCGAAATTGAACCCCATCAAATTTTAGTTAAATAATTATTATATTTAACTTTTTTGTGTTATTAAAAAAAAGAAATTATTGTAAACGAAATTTATGGGTGTGATATCGTGTATTCAAAATGATTTTAGTAAAAATAAAAATTAAAGTAGTAGTAGTTCAATGAATTTCTTAAAATTAAGGAAAAAATAGTGCATAAAATAGATGATTTGTTAATGCCCTCTCCTCGAAATGGAGAAGAAAGTTTTTACTACATATCTTTCCTTCTATATAACTAAAATTTAAAGAAAAGAATTTCCACCAATGAACATAAATAGTGAGCACCATTGTGCCTTTTAAGATTAAAGAAGGTTAAGGCTTGTTTAATTATTTTTTCCCATTGTAACATCGTTTGAGTAATTTTACAAGGGTCACAACTATTAGTTATAAATATTTTGAATACATTTTATAATGTACCACATAGTTAGTCTGATGAATTTAAATCCAGCAAAAATGATATTATTTCCAATAACTACATCAAATGTAGTACATCTAATAATAGAAATAGCTAATTCGATAAATGTAATTTTTACTTTTATTAAGAAGAAGGAAAAATTACCTAAATAGCAATGAATTTCTTAATAGTGGGTAGTAATCTCATTTTTAAATCAAATGAAGATAATATTAAATATAAAACCATCCACCGACATGTAAGGTAACTTAGCCTATCGGAGCTAAAATTAAAAAGTAATGAATCGAGGGCAACGATTGAATTGCAACTGAGATGCAAAATCAAAGAATTTGAAATAGCAGTTCATTGACTCTAGTGAATATAATAGAAAGCTCAACTTTAAAAGAAACAGAATTAAGTTTTTCAAATGATTCTTGATGGCATGCAAAATATAAAGATGCCAGATATGTATTTTGTTAGTTCAGGCATAACTTACTCCACAAAAGCCAAATTAAGGTGACTAAACATGCTATGAAAAGCTAATAGAAAGGCATATGACATTACTAAAAGTACTATAACTAATTCATTAATTATTAGAGAATAAAATCTACAGACAGTCATTTAGTTGTGAATAAAACTAGTCAATAATCCTAATTTGATGAGGAATTAACTACTCAAGGAAAATTTATTTCCTATTGTAAAAAGGATGAGCCACTGCTATAAAAAGGAACATTGAGGCATGAAATTAAAAGCCTAGACCATACTGTCCATAATTCGTATTATACATATCAGTCAATATTGCATGATTCATCATTGAACTTAAGTTTGTTTAATGATTTGTTATATTTTGCACAGAGTGAGGCAGGAGTTCTATACTACCTCACAATTTAAAAGTAAACCAAAAACCTAATGGAGAAAAAGCTTGTTGCATTATTGATGATGTGTATTGTAGCAGCAGCAACTATGCAGTTGTTAGTGGCTGGTATACCCCCAGCTCTCGGAAGGAATGCTAAATGCCTTAACGCTTGCATGAATGATTGCTGCAAGGGTAAAGATTGTGAGGATCATCCTGGTTCACAAGTTTATGGATGCAGTTTGGATTGTGATGGCCTTTGCACTGATTGAAATAATAATGCAACAAAAACATTAATTATGGAGACCAAAAAATTTGAGAATATTCTAAAAAAATACCAATGAATATGTTATAAAATCACCATATTGTTTGGTTTCATTTTCTTCTTGTCTTATGTCTTTTATTGATGTATTATGGTATCAATAAATTGTTATCAAATATTTTATTTTACTTTCGAAATTGAACCCCATCAAATGGTAGTTAAATAATTATTATATTTAACATTTTTGTATTATTAAAAAAAAGATAAATTATGGTAAACAAAATTTATGGGTGTGATATCGCGTATTCAAAATCATTTCAGTAAAAATAAAAATTAAAGTAGTAGTAGTTCAATGAATTCCTTAAAATTAAGGAACAAATAGTGCATAAAATAGATGATTTGTTAATGCCCTCTCCTCGAAATGGAGAAGAAAGTTTTTACTACATATCTCTCCTTCTATATAACTAAAATTTAAAGAAAAGAATTTCCACCAATGAACATAAATATTGAGCACCATTGTGCCTCTTAAGATTAAAGAAGGTTAAGCCTTGTTTAGTTATTTTACCCCATTGTAACATCGTTTGAGTAATTTTACAAGGGTCACAACTATTAGTTATAAATATTTTGAATACCTTTTATAATGTACCACATAGTAAGTCTGATGAATTTAAATCAAGAAAAAATGGTATTATTTCTAATATCTACATGAAATGTAGTACATGTAATAATAGAATTAACTAATTTGATAAATGTGATTTTTACTTTTATTAAGAAGAAGGAAAAATTACCTAAATAGTAATGAATTTCTTAATAGTGGGTAGTAATCTCATTTTTAAATCAAGTGAAGATAATATTAAATATAAAACCATCCACCGACATGTAAGGTAACTTAGCCTATCGGAGCTACAATGTATATATATATATATATACAAAACTCTAGGTTTGAAATTAAAAGTAAACCTAAAACCTAATGGAGAGAAAGCTTGTTGCACTATTGATGATGTGTATTGTAGCAGCAACAACTATGCAATTGTTAGTGGCTGGTATACCCCCAGCTCTCGAAAGGAATGCTAAATGCCTTAACGCTTGCATGAAATATTGCTACAAGGGTAAAGATTGGGAGGATCATCCTGGTTCACAACCTTATGGATGCAATTTGGATTGTGATGGCCTTTGCACTGATTGAAACAATAATGCAACAAAAAACATTAATTATGTAGACAAAAACAATTCGAGAATAATTTGAAAAAATACCAATGAATATATAATAAAATCACTATATTGTTTGGTCGGATTTTCTTTTTGTCTTATGTCTTTTATTGATGTATTATGGTATCAATAAATTGTTATCAAATATTTTGTTTTACTTTCGAAATTGAACCCCATCAAATGTTAGTTAAATAATTATTATATTTAACTTTTTTGTATTATTAAAAAAAAAAGAAATTATTGTAAATGAAATTTATGGGTGTGATATCGTGTATTCAAAATCATTTCAGTAATAGTAAAAATTAAAGTAGTAGTAGTTCAATGAATTGCTTAAAATTAAGGAAAAAATTGTGCACAAAATTGATGATTTGTTAATGCCCTCTCCTCGAAATGGAGAAGAAATTTTTACTACATATCTTTCCTTCTATATAACTAAAATTTAAAGAAAAGAATTCCCACCAATGAACATAAATATTGAGCACCATTGTGCCTCTTAAGATTAAAGAAGGTTAAGCCTTGTTTAGTTATTTTTTCCCATTGTAACATTGTTTGAGTAATTTTACAAGGGTCACAACTATTAGTTATAAATATTTTGAATACCTTTTATAATGTACCACATAGTTAGCCTGATGAATTTAAATCCAGCAAAAATGATATTATTTCCAATAACTACATCAAATGTAGTACATCTAATAATAGAAGTAGCTAATTTGATAAATGTAATTTTTACTTTTATTAAGAAGAAGGAAAAATTACCTAAATAGCAATGAATTTCTTAATAGTGGGTAGTAATCTCATTTTTAAATCAAGTCAAGATAATATTAAATATAAAACCATCCACCGACATGTAAGGTAACTTAGCCTATCGGAGCTACAATTAAAAAGTAATGAATCGAGGGCAACGATTGAATTGCAACTGAGATGCAAAATCAAAGAATTTGAAATAGCAATTCATTGACTCTAGTGAATATAATAGAAAGCTCAACTTTAAAAGAAATAGAATTAGGTTTTTGAAATGATGCTTGATGGCATGCAAAATATAAAGATGCCAGTTATGTATTTTGTTAGTTCAGGCATAACTTACTCGACAAAGCCAAATTAAGGTGACTAAACATGCTATGAAAAGCTAATAGAAAGGCATATGACATTACTAAAAGTACTATAACTAATTCATTCATTATTAGAGAATAAAATCTACAGATAGTCATTTAGTTGTGAATAAAACTAGTCAACAATCCTAATTTGATGAGGAATTAACTACTCAAGGAAAATTTATTTCCTATTGTATAAAGGATGAGCCACTGCTATAAAAAGGAACATTGAGGCATGAAATTAAAAGCCTAGACCATACTGTCCATAATTCGTATTATACATATCAGTCAATATTGCATGATTCATCATTGAACTTAAGTTTGTTTAACGATTTGTTATATTTTGCACAGAGTGAGGCAGGAGTTCTATACTACCTCACAATTTAATGGGAAAAATTTATAAGAACTTTAGTTGACGAGCACCTTGTGCATAACTTTTATTAAGTTAAAATTAGTTTTATTTAGCTTTGGTTATTTAAATTAAAAAAAAATATAAGATAAGGGTTATCAAAGTTTGAATTCGAATAAGATTTGAACTTCCTTTGATAGTGTGGGAAGATGTTCATGTAAATTAATGTTCGTCTACATCTCAAATGCATTGTAGCTCTTCGGCCATTAAGGCCTATGGTTGCCCATTTTCATTTCATATAATTTGGTATCAAAGCTTAGCATTAATAAGGGTTTTCTCATTTCAATTCAATGTGTACTTTGTGTTTTTTATTATTGTGATTTTGCATTCTTTTTATTTTAAAATTTCTATCCATGTTGGGTTTGTGATAATCTTTTGTGAAATTGTTCCTGTGCTCAATTCTTACAAGATCTTACTTGGAGTTCTTTGTTCATTACAATAAAAATATGTTTAATTTGATTTTATGATGATTCTTTATGGTTTTAAGGTGTTAATGTGTTGTTCAATTAATGAAAAATTATGCACATGATGTATTCAACAATCTAGCTAAATAAATAAATTTGATAAAAGAGTAGGAAAGAATAAACACTCTTCTTATAAGAAAGCGAGTGCAGTGGAGATTAGGAATGCTCTTGAGCTCTAGAAAGTTTGACTTATTCAATCATTTAGTCATATAGATGAACGGATGTAATTCCCAAACTTTCTACCTAAATTTTAAAAGACATTTGTCCATCATTTAGTGCCCCACAATGCAATTTTCTTTTTTTTCCTCTACTTACTATTATTAAGACAAAAAGATATGTATTGTTAAATAGAGTTAAGCCTAAAAATATGATTATTGGTTAGTAAGTTTATACGATGTTGTTAACTATAGAATTTAAGTGCTTCAATGTCATTGGAATTTAATCCACACAAATTATTATTTTAGAAGAATATTATTTTATTTTTTTAGATAAATATTGAGAAATGCATACTTAATCATTTGTCATTTTACTATAAGCATAAATTATGAGCCATTCAAGCACTCATGAATTTCGTAGGAAATGCTAGGCTAAGTTCTCTCAATTAATTTGCAATATATTTAGGAACATACACATTCATGTAAATAAATATTAACCACTAATTTATCAAAGTTGTTCATTTTTAAGAACCAAACAAAATGAAAAATTTCTAAAAATGGCAACTACAATGTATATATATATATATATATATATATATATATATATATATATAGATATATTAATTCACAAATACAAAACTCTAGGTTTGAAACTAAAAGTAAACCAAAAACCTAATGGAGAAAAAGCTTGTTGCATTATTGATGATGTGTATTGTAGCAGCAGCAACTATGCAGTTGTTAGTGGCTGGTATACCCCCAGCTCTCGGAAGGAATGCTAAATGCCTTAACGCTTGCATGAATGATTGCTGCAAGGGTAAAGATTGTGAGGATCATCCTGGTTCACAAGTTTATGGATGCAGTTTGGATTGTGATGGCCTTTGCACTGATTGAAATAATAATGCAACAAAAACATTAATTATGGAGACCAAAAAATTTGAGAATATTCTAAAAAAATACCAATGAATATGTTATAAAATCACCATATTGTTTGGTTTCATTTTCTTCTTGTCTTATGTCTTTTATTGATGTATTATGGTATCAATAAATTGTTATCAAATATTTTATTTTACTTTCGAAATTGAACCCCATCAAATGGTAGTTAAATAATTATTATATTTAACATTTTTGTATTATTAAAAAAAAGATAAATTATGGTAAACAAAATTTATGGGTGTGATATCGCGTATTCAAAATCATTTCAGTAAAAATAAAAATTAAAGTAGTAGTAGTTCAATGAATTCCTTAAAATTAAGGAACAAATAGTGCATAAAATAGATGATTTGTTAATGCCCTCTCCTCGAAATGGAGAAGAAAGTTTTTACTACATATCTCTCCTTCTATATAACTAAAATTTAAAGAAAAGAATTTCCACCAATGAACATAAATATTGAGCATCATTGTGCCTCTTAAGATTAAAGAAGGTTAAGCCTTGTTTAGTTATTTTACCCCATTGTAACATCGTTTGAGTAATTTTACAAGGGTCACAACTATTAGTTATAAATATTTTGAATACCTTTTATAATGTACCACATAGTAAGTCTGATGAATTTAAATCAAGAAAAAATGGTATTATTTCTAATATCTACATGAAATGTAGTACATGTAATAATAGAATTAACTAATTTGATAAATGTGATTTTTACTTTTATTAAGAAGAAGGAAAAATTACCTAAATAGTAATGAATTTCTTAATAGTGGGTAGTAATCTCATTTTTAAATCAAGTGAAGATAATATTAAATATAAAACCATCCACCGACATGTAAGGTAACTTAGCCTATCGGAGCTACAATGTATATATATATATATATACAAAACTCTAGGTTTGAAATTAAAAGTAAACCTAAAACCTAATGGAGAGAAAGCTTGTTGCACTATTGATGATGTGTATTGTAGCAGCAACAACTATGCAATTGTTAGTGGCTGGTATACCCCCAGCTCTCGAAAGGAATGCTAAATGCCTTAACGCTTGCATGAAATATTGCTACAAGGGTAAAGATTGGGAGGATCATCCTGGTTCACAACCTTATGGATGCAATTTGGATTGTGATGGCCTTTGCACTGATTGAAACAATAATGCAACAAAAAACATTAATTATGTAGACAAAAACAATTCGAGAATAATTTGAAAAAATACCAATGAATATATAATAAAATCACTATATTGTTTGGTCGGATTTTCTTTTTGTCTTATGTCTTTTATTGATGTATTATGGTATCAATAAATTGTTATCAAATATTTTGTTTTACTTTCGAAATTGAACCCCATCAAATGTTAGTTAAATAATTATTATATTTAACTTTTTTGTATTATTAAAAAAAAAAGAAATTATTGTAAATGAAATTTATGGGTGTGATATCGTGTATTCAAAATCATTTCAGTAATAGTAAAAATTAAAGTAGTAGTAGTTCAATGAATTGCTTAAAATTAAGGAAAAAATTGTGCACAAAATTGATGATTTGTTAATGCCCTCTCCTCGAAATGGAGAAGAAATTTTTACTACATATCTTTCCTTCTATATAACTAAAATTTAAAGAAAAGAATTCCCACCAATGAACATAAATATTGAGCACCATTGTGCCTCTTAAGATTAAAGAAGGTTAAGCCTTGTTTAGTTATTTTTTCCCATTGTAACATTGTTTGAGTAATTTTACAAGGGTCACAACTATTAGTTATAAATATTTTGAATACCTTTTATAATGTACCACATAGTTAGCCTGATGAATTTAAATCCAGCAAAAATGATATTATTTCCAATAACTACATCAAATGTAGTACATCTAATAATAGAAGTAGCTAATTTGATAAATGTAATTTTTACTTTTATTAAGAAGAAGGAAAAATTACCTAAATAGCAATGAATTTCTTAATAGTGGGTAGTAATCTCATTTTTAAATCAAGTCAAGATAATATTAAATATAAAACCATCCACCGACATGTAAGGTAACTTAGCCTATCGGAGCTACAATTAAAAAGTAATGAATCGAGGGCAACGATTGAATTGCAACTGAGATGCAAAATCAAAGAATTTGAAATAGCAATTCATTGACTCTAGTGAATATAATAGAAAGCTCAACTTTAAAAGAAATAGAATTAGGTTTTTGAAATGATGCTTGATGGCATGCAAAATATAAAGATGCCAGTTATGTATTTTGTTAGTTCAGGCATAACTTACTCGACAAAGCCAAATTAAGGTGACTAAACATGCTATGAAAAGCTAATAGAAAGGCATATGACATTACTAAAAGTACTATAAATAATTCATTCATTATTAGAGAATAAAATCTACAGATAGTCATTTAGTTGTGAATAAAACTAGTCAACAATCCTAATTTGATGAGGAATTAACTACTCAAGGAAAATTTATTTCCTATTGTATAAAGGATGAGCCACTGCTATAAAAAGGAACATTGAGGCATGAAATTAAAAGCCTAGACCATACTGTCCATAATTCGTATTATACATATCAGTCAATATTGCATGATTCATCATTGAACTTAAGTTTGTTTAACGATTTGTTATATTTTGCACAGAGTGAGGCAGGAGTTCTATACTACCTCACAATTTAATGGGAAAAATTTATAAGAACTTTAGTTGACGAGCACCTTGTGCATAACTTTTATTAAGTTAAAATTAGTTTTATTTAGCTTTGGTTATTTAAATTAAAAAAAAATATAAGATAAGGGTTATCAAAGTTTGAATTCGAATAAGATTTGAACTTCCTTTGATAGTGTGGGAAGATGTTCATGTAAATTAATGTTCGTCTACATCTCAAATGCATTGTAGCTCTTCGGCCATTAAGGCCTATGGTTGCCCATTTTCATTTCATATAATTTGGTATCAAAGCTTAGCATTAATAAGGGTTTTCTCATTTCAATTCAATGTGTACTTTGTGTTTTTTATTATTGTGATTTTGCATTCTTTTTATTTTAAAATTTCTATCCATGTTGGGTTTGTGATAATCTTTTGTGAAATTGTTCCTGTGCTCAATTCTTACAAGATCTTACTTGGAGTTCTTTGTTCATTACAATAAAAATATGTTTAATTTGATTTTATGATGATTCTTTATGGTTTTAAGGTGTTAATGTGTTGTTCAATTAATGAAAAATTATGCACATGATGTATTCAACAATCTAGCTAAATAAATAAATTTGATAAAAGAGTAGGAAAGAATAAACACTCTTCTTATAAGAAAGCGAGTGCAGTGGAGATTAGGAATGCTCTTGAGCTCTAGAAAGTTTGACTTATTCAATCATTTAGTCATATAGATGAACGGATGTAATTCCCAAACTTTCTACCTAAATTTTAAAAGACATTTGTCCATCATTTAGTGCCCCACAATGCAATTTTCTTTTTTTTCCTCTACTTACTATTATTAAGACAAAAAGATATGTATTGTTAAATAGAGTTAAGCCTAAAAATATGATTATTGGTTAGTAAGTTTATACGATGTTGTTAACTATAGAATTTAAGTGCTTCAATGTCATTGGAATTTAGTCCACATAAATTATTATTTTAGCAGAATATCATTTTATTTTTTTTAGATAAATATTGAAAAATGGATACTTAATCATTTATCATTTTACTATAAGCATAAATTATGAGCTATTCAAGCACTCATGAATTTCGTAGGAAATGCTAGGCTAAGTTCTCTCAATTAATTTGCAATATATTTAGGAACATACGCATTCATGTAAATAAATATTAACCACTAATTTATCAAAGTTTTTCATTTTTAAAAACCAAACAAAGTGAAAAATTCCTAAAAATGGCAACTACAATGTATATATATATAGATATATTAATTCACAAATACAAAACGCTAGGTTTGAAATTAAAAGTAAACCAAACACCTAATGGAGAAAAAGCTTGTTGCATTATTGATGATGTGTATTGTAGCAGCAACAACTATGGAATTGTTAGTGGCTGGTATACCCCCAGCTCTCGGAAGGAATGCTAAATGCCTTAACGCTTGCATGAATGATTGCTGCAAGGGTAAAGATTGTGAGGATCATCCTGGTTCACAACTGTATGGATGCAGTTTGGATTGTGATGGCCTTTGCACTGATTGAAATAATAATGCAACAAAAACATTAATTATGGAGACCAAAAAATTTGAGAATATTCTAAAAAAATACCAATGAATATGTAATAAAATCACCATATTGTTTGGTTTTATTTTCTTCTTGTCTTATGTCTTTTATTGATGTGTTATGGTATCAATAAATTGTTATCAAATATTTTATTTTACATTCGAAATTGAACCCCATCAAATGGTAGTTAAATAATTATTATATTTAACATTTTTGTATTATTAAAAAAAAAAGATAAATTATGGTAAACAAAATTTATGGGTGTGATATCGCGTATTCAAAATCATTTCTGTAAAAATAAAAATTAAAGTAGTAGTAGTTCAATGAATTCCTTAAAATTAAGGAACAAAATAGTGCATAAAATAGATGATTTGTTAACGCCCTCTCCTCGAAATGGAGAAGAAATTTTTTACTACATATCTCTCCTTCTATATAACTAAAATTTAAAGAAAAGAATTTCCACCAATGAACATAAATATTGAGCACCATTGTGCCTCTTAAGATTAAAGAAGGTTAAGCCTTGTTTAGTTATTTTTTCCCATTGTAACATCGTTTGAGTAATTTTACAAGGGTCACAACTATTTGTTATAAATATTTTGAATACCTTTTATAATGTACCACATAGTAAGTCTGATGAATTTAAATCCAGAAAAAATGATATTATTTCTAATATCTACATCAAATGTAGTACATGTAATAATAGAATTAACTAATTTGATAAATGTAATTTTAACTTTTATTAAGAAGAAGGAAAAATTACCTAAATAGTAATGAATTTCTTAATAGTGGGTAGTAATCTCATTTTTAAATCAAGTGAAGATAATACTAAATATAAAACCATCCACCGACATGCAAGGTAACTTAGCCTATCGGAGCTACAATGTATATATATATATATATATTAATTCACAAATACAAAACTCTAGGTTTGAAATTAAAAGTAAACCAAAAACCTAATGGAGAGAAAGCTTGTTGCACTATTGATGATGTGTATTGTAGCAGCAGCAACTATGCAATTATTAGTGGCTGGTATACCCCCAGCTCTCGAAAGGAATGCTAAGTGCCTTAACGCTTCCATGAAAGATTGCTGCAAGGGTAAAGATTGGGAGGATCATCCTGGTTCATAACTTTATGGAAGCAATTTGGATTGTGATGGCCTTTGCACTAATTGAAACAATAATGCAACAAAAAACATTAATTATGGAGACAAAAACAATTCGAGAATAATCTGAAAAAATACCAATGAATATGTAATAAAATCACCATATTATTTGGTCAAATTTTCTTTTTGTCTTATGTCTTTTATTGATGTATTATGGTATCAATAAATTGTTATCAAATATTTTGTTTTACTTTCGAAATTGAACCCCATCAAATGTTAGTTAAATAATTATTATATTTAAGTTTTTTGTATTATTAAAAAAAATAAATTATTGTAAACGAAATTTATGGGTGTGATATCATGTTTTCAAAATCATTTCAGTAAAAGTAAAAATTAAAGTAGTAGTAGTTCAATGAATTGCTTAAAATTAAGGAAAAAATAGTGCACAAAATAGATGATTTGTTAATGCCCTCTCCTCGAAATGGAGAAGAATGTTTTTACTATATATCTTTCCTTCTATATAACTAAAATTTAAAGAAAAGAATTTCCACCAATGAACATAAATATTGAGCACCATTGTGCCTCTTAAGGTTAAAGAAGGTTAAGCCTTGTTTAGTTATTTTTTCCCATTGTAACATCGTTTGAGTAATTTTACAAGGGTGACAACTATTAGTTATAAATATTTTGAATACCTTTTATAATGTACCACATAGTTAGTCTGATGAATTTAAATCCAGCAAAAATGATATTATTTCCAATAACTACATCAAATGTAGTACATCTAATAATAGAAGTAGCTAATTTGATAAATGTAATTTTTACTTTTATTAAGAAGAAGGAAAAATTACCTAAATAGCAATGAATTTCTTAATAGTGGGTAGTAATCTCATTTTCAAATCAAGTCAAGATAATATTAAATATAAAACCATCCACCGACATGTAAGGTAACTTAGCCTATCGGAGCTACAAGTAAAAAGTAATGAATTGAGGGCAACAATTGAATTGCAACTGAGATGCAAAATCAAGGAATTTGAAATAGCAGTTCATTGACTCTAGTGAATATAATAGAAAGCTGAACTTTAAAAGAAACAGAATTAGGTTTTTCAAATGATGCTTGATGGCATGCAAAATATAAAGATGCCAGTTATGTATTTTGTTAGTTCAGGCATAACTTACTCGACAAAGCCAAATTAAGGTGACTAAACATGCTATGAAAAGCTAATAGAAAGGCATATGACATTACTAAAAGTACTACAACTAATTCATTCATTATTAGAGAATAAAATCTACAGACAGTCATTTAGTTGTGAATAAAACTAGTCAACAATCCTAATTTGATGAGGAATTAACTACTCAAGGAAAATTTATTTCCTATTGTATAAAGGCTGAGCCACTACTATAAAAAGGAACATTGAGGCATGGAATTAAAAGCCTAGACCATACTGTCCATAATTCGTATTATACATATTAATCAATATTGCATGATTCATCATTGAACTTAAGTTTGTTTAAAGATTTGTTATATTTTGCACAGAGTGAGGCAGGAGTTCTATACTACCTCATAATTTAATGGGAAAAATTTATAAGAACTTTAGTTGACGAGCACCTTGTGCATAATTTTTATTATGTTAAAATTAGTTTTATTTAGCTTTGGTTATTTGAATTTAAAAAAAAACATAAGATGAGGGTTATCAAAGTTTGAATTTGAATAAGATTTGAACTTCCTCTGATAGTGTGGGAAGATATTCACGTAAATTAATGTTCGTCTACATCACAAATGCATTGTAGCTCTTCGGCCATCAAGGCCTATGGTTGCCCATTTTCATTTCATATAATTTGGTATCAAAGCTTAGCTTTAATAAGGGTTTTTTCATTTCAATTCAATGTGTACTTTGTGTTTTTTATTATTGTGATTTTGCATTCTTTTTATTTTAAAATTTCTATCCATGTTGGGTTTGTGATAATCTTTTGTGAAATTTTTCCTATGCACAATTCTTACAAGATCTTACTTGGAGTTCTTTGTTCATTACAATAAAAATATGTTTAATTTGATTTTATGATGATTCTTTATGGTTTTAAGGTGTTAATGTGCTGTTCAATTATTGAAAAATTATGCACATGATGTATTCAACAATCTAGCTAAATAAATAAATTTGATAAAAGAGTAGGAAAGAAAAAACACTCTTCTTATAAGAAAGCGAGTGCAGTGTAGATTAGGAATGCTCTTGAGCTCTAGAAAGTTTGACTTATTCAATCATTTAGTCATATAGATGAACGGATGTAATTCCCAAACTTTCTACCTAAATTTTAAAAGACATTTGTCCATCATTTAGTGCCCCACAATGCAATTTTCTTTTTTTCCTCTACTTACTATTATTAAGACAAAAAGATATGTATTGTTAAATAGAGTTAAGCCTAAAAATATGGTTATTGGTTGGTAAGTTTATACGATGTTGTTAACTGTAGAATTTAAATGCTTCAATGTCATTGGAATTTAATCCACACAAATTATTATTTTAGAAGAATATCATTTTATTTTTTTAGATAAATATTGAGAAATGCATACTTAATTATTTGTCATTTTACTATAAGCATAAATTATGAGCCATTCAAGCACTCATGAATTTCGTAGGAAATGCTAGGCTAAGTTCTCTCAATTAATTTGCAATATATTTAGGAACATACGCATTCATGTAAATAAATATTAACCACTAATTTATCAAAGTTTTTCATTTTTAAGAACCAAACAAAATGAAAAATTTCTAAAAATGGCAACTACATTGTATATATATATATATATATATATATATATATATATATATATATATATATTAATTCACAAATACAAAACTCTAGGTTTGAAATTAAAAGTAAACCAAAAACCTAATGGAGAAAAAGCTTGTTGCATTATTGATGATGTGTATTGTAGCAGCAGCAACTATGCAGTTGTTAGTGGCTGGTATACCCCCAGCTCTCGGAAGGAATGCTAAATGCCTTAACGCTTGCATGAATGATTGCTGCAAGGGTAAAGATTGTGAGGATCATCCTGGTTCACAAGTTTATGGATGCAGTTTGGATTGTGATGGCCTTTGCACTGATTGAAATAATAATGCAACAAAAACATTAATTATGGAGACCAAAAAATTTGAGAATATTCTAGAAAAATACCAATGAATATGTAATAAAATCACCATATTGTTTGGTTTGATTTTCTTCTTGTCCTATGTCTTTTATTGATGTATTATGGTATCAATAAATTGTTATCAAATATTTTATTTTACTTTCGAAATTGAACCCCATCAAATGGTAGTTAAATAATTATTATATTTAACATTTTTGTATTATTAAAAAAAAAAGATAAATTATGGTAAACAAAATTTATGGGTGTCATATCGCGTATTCAAAATCATTTCAGTAAAAATAAAAATTAAAGTAGTAGTAGTTCAATGAATTCCTTAAAATTAAAGAACAAATAGTGCATAAAATAGATGATTTGTTAACGCCCTCTCCTCGAAATGGAGAAGAAATTTTTTACTACATATCTCTCCTTCTATATAACTAAAATTGAAAGAAAAGAATTTCCACCAATGAACATAAATATTGAGCACCATTGTGCCTCTTAAGATTAAAGAAGGTTAAGCCTTGTTTAGTTATTTTTTCCCATTGTAACATCGTTTGAGTAATTTTACAAGGGTCACAACTATTTGTTATAAATATTTTGAATACCTTTTATAATGTACCACATAGTAAGTCTGATGAATTTAAATCCAGAAAAAATGATATTATTTCTAATATCTACATCAAATGTAGTACATGTAATAATAGAATTAACTAATTTGATAAATGTAATTTTTACTTTTATTAAGAAGAAGGAAAAATTACCTAAATAGTAATGAATTTCTTAATAGTGGGTAGTAATCTCATTTTTAAATCAAGTGAAGATAATATTAAATATAAAACCATCCACCGACATGCAAGGTAACTTAGCCTATCGGAGCTACAATGTATATATATATATATATATATATATATATATATATATATATTAATTCACAAATACAAAACTCTAGGTTTGAAATTAAAAGTAAACCAAAAACCTAATGGAGAGAAAGCTTGTTGCACTATTGATGATGTGTATTGTAGCAGCAGCAACTATGCAATTGTTAGTGGCTGGTATACCCCCAGCTCTCGAAAGGAATGCTAAATGCCTTAACGCTTGCATGAAAGATTGCTGCAAGGGTAAAGATTGGGAGGATCATCCTGGTTCATAACTTTAGGGATGCAATTTGGATTGTGATGGGCTTTGCACTAATTGAAACAATAATGCAACAAAAAACATTAATTATGGAGACAAAAACAATTCGAGAATAATCTGAAAAAATACCAATGAATATGTAATAAAATCACCATATTATTTGGTCAGATTTTCTTTTTGTCTTATGTCTTTTATTGATGTATTACGGTATCAATAAATTGTTATCAAATATTTTGTTTTACTTTCGAAATTGAACCCCATCAAATGTTAGTTAAATAATTATTATATTTAAGTTTTTTATATTATTAAAAAAAATAAATTATTGTAAACGAAATTTATGGGTGTGATATCATGTATTCAAAATCATTTCAGTAAAAGTAAAAATTAAAGTAGTAGTAGTTCAATGAATTGCTTAAAATTAAGGAAAAAATAGTGCACAAAATAGATGATTTGTTAATGCCCTCTCCTCGAAATGGAGAAGAATGTTTTTACTATATATCTTTCCTTCTATATAACTAAAATTTAAAGAAAAGAATTTCCACCAATGAACATAAATATTGAGCACCATTGTGCCTCTTAAGGTTAAAGAAGGTTAAGCCTTGTTTAGTTATTTTTTCCCATTGTAACATCATTTGAGTAATTTTACAAGGGTGACAACTATTAGTTATAAATATTTTGAATACCTTTTATAATGTACCACATAGTTATTCTGATGAATTTAAATCCAGCAAAAATGATATTATTTCCAATAACTACATCAAATGTAGTACATATAATAATAGAAGTAGCTAATTTGATAAATGTAATTTTTACTATTATTAAGAAGAAGGAAAAATTACCTAAACAGCAATGAATTTCTTAATAGTGGGTAGTAATCTCATTTTCAAATCAAGTCAAGATAATATTAAATATAAAACCATCCACCGACATGTAAGGTAACTTTGCCTATCGGAGCTACAATTAAAAAGTAATGAATTAAGGGCAACGATTGAATTGCAACTGAGATGCAAAATCAAAGAATTTGAAATAGCAGTTCATTGACCCTAGTGAATATAATAGAAGGCTGAACTTTAAAAGAAACAGAATTAGGTTTTTCAAATGATGCTTGATGGCATGCAAAATTTAAAGATGCCAGTTATGTATTTTGTTAGTTCAGACATAACTTACTCCACAAAACCCAAATTAAGGTGACTAAACATGCTATGAAAAGCTAATAGAAAGGCATATGACATTACTAAAAGTACTACAACTAATTCATTCATTATTAGAGAATAAAATCTACAGACAGTCATTTAGTTGTGAATAAAACTAGTCAACAATCCTAATTTGATGAGGAATTAACTACTAAAGGAAAATTTATTTCCTATTGTATAAAGGGTGAGCCACTGCTATAAAAAGGAACATTGAGGCATGAAATTAAAAGCCTAGACCATACTGTCCATAATTCGTATTATACATATTAATCAATATTGCATGATTCATCATTGAACTTAAGTTTGTTTAATGATTTGTTATATTTTGCACAGAGTGAGGCAGGAGTTCTATACTACCTCACAATTTAATGGGAAAAATTTATAAGAACTTTAGTTGACGAGCACCTTGTGCATAATTTTTATTAAGTTAAAATTAGTTTTATTTAGCTTTGGTTATTTGAATTAAAAAAAAAACATAAGATGAGGGTTATCAAAGTTTGAATTTGAATAAGATTTGAACTTCCTTTGATAGTGTGGGAAGATATTCATGTAAATTAATGTTCGTCTACATCACAAATGCATTGTAGCTCTTCGGCCATTAAGGCCTATGGTTGCCCATTTTCATTTCATATAATTTGGTATCAAAGCTTAGCTTTAATAAGGGTTTTTTCATTTCAATTCAATGTGTACTTTGTGTTTTTTATTATTGTGATTTTGCATTCTTTGTATTTTAAAATTTCTATCCATGTTGGGTTTGTGATAATCTTTTGTGAAATTTTTCCTGTGCACAATTCTTACAAGATCTTACTTGGAGTTCTTTGTTCATTACAATAAAAATATGTTTAATTTGATTTTATGATGATTCTTTATGGTTTTAAGGTGTTAATGTGCTGTTCAATTAATGAAAAATTATGCACATGATGTATTCAACAATCTTGCTAAATAAATAAATTTGATAAAAGAGTAGGAAAGAATAAACACTCTTTTTATAAGAAAGCGAGTGCAGTGGAGATTAGGAATGCTCTTGAGCTCTAGAAAGTTTGACTTATTCAATCATTTAGTCATATAGATGAACGGATGTAATTCCCAAACATTCTACCTTAATTTTAAAAGACATTTGTCCATCATTTAGTGCCCCACAATGCAATTTTCTTTTTTTTCCTCTACTTACTATTATTAAGACAAAAAGATATGTATTGTTAAATAGAGTTAAGCCTAAAAATATGGTTATTGGTTGGTAAGTTTATACGATGTTGTTAACTGTAGAATTTAAATGCTTCAATGTCATTGGAATTTAATCCACACAAATTATTATTTTAGAAGAATATCATTTTATTTTTTTAGATAAATATTGAGAAATGCATACTTAATTATTTGTCATTTTACTATAAGCATAAATTATGAGCCATTCAAGCACTCATGAATTTCGTAGGAAATGCTAGGCTAAGATCTCTCAATTAATTTGCAATATATTTAGGAACATACGCATTCATGTAAATAAATATTAACCACTAATTTATCAAAGTTTTTGGTTTTTAAAAACCGAACAAAATGAAAAATTCCTAAAAATGGCAACTACAATGTATATATATATATATATATAGATATATTAATTTACAAATACAAAACTCTAGGTTTGAAATTAAAAGTAAACCAAAAACCTAATGGAGAAAAAGCTTGTTGCATTATTGATGATGTGTATTGTAGCAGCAGCAACTATGCAATTATTAGTGGCTGGTATACCCCCAGCTCTCGGAAGGAATGCTAAATGCCTTAATGCTTGCATGAATGATTGCTGCAAGGGTAAAGATTGTGAGGATCATCCTGGTTCACAACTGTATGGATGCAGTTTGGATTGTGATGGCCTTTGCACTGATTGAAACAATAATGCAACAAAAACATTAATTATGGAGACCAAAAAAATTGAGAATATTCTAAAAAAATACCAGTGAATATGTAATAAAATCACCATATTGTTTGGTCTGATTTTCTTCTTGTCTTATGTCTTTTATTGATGTATTATGGTATCAATAAATTGTTATCAAATATTTTATTTTACTTTCGAAATTGAACCCCATCAAATGGTAGTTAAAAAATTATTATATTTAACATTTTTGTATTATTAAAAAAAAAGAGAAATTATGGTAAACAAAATTTATGGGTGTGATATCGCATATTCAAAATCATTTCAGTAAAAAACAAAATTAAAGTAGGAGTAGTTCAATGAATTCCTTAAAATTAAGGAACAAATAGCGCACAAAATAGATGATTTGTTAATGCCCTCTCCTTGAAATGGAGAAGAAAGTTTTTACTACATATCTCTCCTTCTATATAACTAAAATTTAAAGAAAAGAATTTCCACCAATGAACATAAATATTGAGCACCATTGTGCCTCTTAAGATTAAAGAAGGTTAAGCCTTGTTTAGTTATTTTTTCCCTTAGTAACATCGTTTGAGTAATTTTACAAGGGTCACAACTATTTGTTATAAATATTTTGAACACCTTTTATAATGTACCACATAGTAAGTCTGATGAATTTAAATCCAGCAAAAATGATATTATTTCTAATATCTACATCAAAATGTAGTACATGTAATAATAGAATTAACTAATTTGATAAATGTAATTTTTACTTTTATTAAGAAGAAGGAAAAATTACCTAAATAGTAATGAATTTCTTAATAGTGGGTAGTAATCTCATTTTTAAATCAAGTGAAGATAATATTAAATATAAAACCATCCACCGACATGTAAGGTAACTTAGCCTATCGGAGCTACAATGTATATATATATATATATATATATATATATATATATATATTAATTCACAAATACAAAACTCTAGGTTTGAAATTAAAAGTAAACCAAAAACCTAATGGAGAGAAAGCTTGTTGCACTACTGATGATGTGTATTGTAGCAGCAGCAACTACGCAATTGTTAGTGGCTGGTCTACCCCCAGCTCTCGAAAGGAATGCTAAATGCCTTAACGCTTGCATGAAAGATTGCTGCAAGGGTAAAGATTGGGAGGATCATCCTGGTTCACAACTCTATGGATGTAATTTGGATTGTGATGGCCTTTGCACTGATTGAAACAATAATGCAACAAAAAACATTAAATATGGAGACAAAAAAATTCGAGAATAATCTAAAAAAATACCAATGAATATGTAATAAAATCACCATATTGTTTGGTCAGATTTTCTTTTTGTCTTATGTCTTTTATTGATGTATTATGGTATCAATAAATTGTTATCAAATATTTTGTTTTACTTTCGAAATTGAACCCCATCAAATGTTAGTTAAATAATTATTATATTTAACTTTTTTGCATTATTAAAAAAAAAGAAATTATTGTAAACGAAATTTATAGGTGTGATATCGTTTATTCAAAATCATTTCAGTAAAAATAAAAATTAAAGTAGTAGTAGTTCAATGAATTGCTTAAAATTAAGGAAAAAATAGTGCACAAAATAGATGATTTGTTAATGCCCTCTCCTCGAAATGGAGAAGAAAGTTTTTACTACATATCTTTCCACCTATATAACTAAAATTTAAACAAAAGAATTTCCACCAATGAACATAAATATTGAGCACCATTGTGCCTCTTAAGATTAAAGAAGGTTAAGCCTTGTTTAGTTATTTTTTCCCTTTGTAACATCGTTTGAGTAATTTTACAAGGGTCACAACTATTAGTTATAAATATTTTGAATACCTTTTATAATGTACCACATAGTTAGTTTGGTGAATTTAAATCCAGTAAAAATGATATTATTTCCAATAACTACATCAATAGTATTTTTACTAATAATAGAAGTAGCTAATTTGATAAATGTAATTTTTACTTTTATTAAGAAGAAGGAAAAATTACCTAAATAGCAATGAATTTCTTAATAGTGGGTAGTAATCTTATTTTTAAATCAAGTGAAGATAATAGTAAATATAAAACCATCCACCGACATGTAAGGTAACTTAGCCTATCGGAGCTACAATGTATATATATATATAGATATATTATTTCACAAATACAAAACTCTAGGTTTGAAATTAAAAGCAAACGAAAAACCTAATGGAGAGAAAGCTTGTTGCATTATTGATGATGTTTATTGTAGTAGCAGCAACTATGTAATTGTTAGTGGCTGGTATACCCCCAACTGTCGAAAGGAATGCTAAATGCCTTAATGCTTGCATGAAAGATTGCTACAAGGGTAAAGATTGTGAGGATCATCCTGGTTCACAACTTTATGGATGCAATTTGGATTGTGATGGCCTTTGCACTGTTTGAAACAATAATGCAATAAAAAACATTAATTATGGAGGCAAAAAAATTTGAGAATAATCTGAAAAAATACCAATGAATATGTAATAAAATCACCATATTGTTTGGTCGGATTTTCTTTTTGTCTTATGTCTTTTATTGATGTATTATGGTATCAATAAATTGTTATCAAATATTTTGTTTTACTCTCGAAATTGAACCCCATCAAATGTTAGTTAAATAATTATTATATTTATCTTTTTTGTATTATTAAATAAAAAAGAAATTATTGTAAATGATATTTATGGGTGTGATATCGTGTATTCAAAATCATATCAGTAAAAATAAAAATTAAAGTAGTAGTAGTTCAATGAATTCCTTAAAATTAAGGAAAAAATAGTGCACAAAATAGATGATTTGTTAATGCCCTCTCCTCGAAATGGAGAAGAAAGTTTTTACTACATATCTTTCCTTCTATATAACTAAAATTTAAAGAAAAGAATTTCCACCAATGAACATAAATTTTGAGCACCATTGTGCCTCTTAAGATTAAAGAAGGTTATGCCTTGTTTAGTTATTTTTTCCCATTGTAACATCGTTTGAGTAATTTTACAAAGGTCACAACTATTAGTTATAAATATTTTAAATACCTTTTATAATGTACCACATAGTTAGTCTAATGAATTTAAATCCAGCAAAAATGATATTATTTCCAATAACTACATCAAATGTAGTACATCTAATAATAGAAGTAGCTAATTTGATAAATGTAATTTTTACTTTTATTAAGAAGAAGGAAAAATTACCTAAATAGCAATGAATTTCTTAGTAGTGGGTAGTAATGTCATTTTTAAATCAAGTGAAGATAATATTAAATATAAAACCATCCACCGACATGTAAGGTAACTTAGCCTATTAGAGCTAAAATTAAAAAGTAATGAATCGAGGGCAACGATTGAATTGCAACTGAGATGTAAAATCAAAGAATTTGAAATAGCAGTTCATTGACTCTAGTGAATATAATAGAAAGTTCAACTTTAAAAGAAACAGAATTAGGTTTTTCATATGATGCTTGATGGCATGCAAAATATAAACATGCCAGTTGTGTAATTTGTTAGTTCAGGCATAACTTACTCCATAAAATCCAAATTAAGGTGACTAAACATGCTATGAAAAGCTAATAGAAAGGCATATGACATTACTAAAAGTACTACAACTAATTCATTCATTATTAGAGAATAAAATCTATAGACAGTCATTTAGTTGTGAATAAAACTAGTCAACAATCCTAATTTGATGAGGAATTAACTACTCAAGGAAAATTTATTTCCTATTGTATAAAGGATAAGCCACTGCTATAAAAAGGAACACTGAGGCATGAAATTAAAAGCCTAGACCATACTGTCCATAATTCGTATTATACATATCAGTCAATATTGCATGATTCATCATTGAACTTAAGTTTGTTTAATGATTTGTTATATTTTACATAGAGTGAGGCAGGAGTTCTATACTACCTCACAATTTAATGGGAAAAATTTATAAGAACTTTAGTTGACGAGCACCTTGTGCATAATTTTTATTAAGTTAAAATTAGTTTTATTTAGCTTTGGTTATTTGAATTTAGAAAAAAAACATAAGATGAGGTTTATCAGAGTTTGAATTCGAATAAGATTTGAACTTCCCTTGATAGTGTGGGAAGATGTTCATGTAAATAAATGTTCATCTACATCTCAAATGCATTGTAGCTCTTCGGCCATTAAGGCCTATGGTTGCCCATTTTCATTTCATATAATTTGGTATCAAAGCTTAGCTTAAATAAGGTTTTTTTCATTTTAATTCTATGTATACTTTGTGTTTTTTATTATTGTGATTTTGCATTCTTTTTATTTTAAAATTTCTACACAAAATAGATTATTTGTTAATGTTGTCTCCTCGGAATGGAGAAGCAAGTTTTTACTATATATCTTTCCTTCCATATAACTAAAATTTAAAGAAAGAAATTTCCACCAATGAACATAAATTTTGAGTACCATTGTGTCTCTTAAAATTAAAGATGATTGAGCCTTATTAAGCTATTTTTCCCATTGTAACATCTTTTATGTAATTTTACAAGGGTCACAACTATTGGTTATAAATATTTTGAATACCTTTTATGATGTACCACATAGTAAGTCTCGTGAATTTAATTCTAGCAAAAATGATATTATTTCCACTATCTACATAAAATGTAGTACAAGTAATTGTCAATGGTTGGTGAACCCCCCTTGTTACTAGAAGGGATGCCAATTGCATTAATAATTGTTTCAAAGTTGTAAGAATAAAGATTATGAAGATTATCCTAGTACAAAATATGATGAATGTAGTTTGAACTATGATGGTTGTTACACTAATGCAATGAAACAATAATGCAACAAAAAAATTAATCATGTTTTCAAAATCATTTTAACAAAATGCAAATTAAAGTAGTAGTAGTTCAAAGAATTCCTTAAAATTAAGGAAAAAATAGTACACAAAATAGATGATTTGTTAATGCCGTGTCTTCTAAATGGAAAAGCAAGTTATTAGTACCTATCTTTCCTATTATGATGTACCACAAAATAAATCTAATGAATTTAAATCTAGCAAAAATGATATTATTTCCAATCAATATATCAAATGTAGTACATGTAACAATAGAATTAACTAATTTGATTGATGTAATTTTTTCTTTTATTAATAGGAAGGTAAAATCACCTAAATACAAATGAATTACATAACAGTGGATGGTAATCTCATTTTTAAATCAAGTGAAAATAATATTATAAATAAAACCAGCCATCGACATGTAAGGTAACTGGGCCAATCAGAGCTAAAATTAAAAAATAATGAATGGTCGGCCATAATTGAATTGAAACTGAGATGTAAAATCAAATAATTATAAGTAGTAGTTCATTGAATCTAGTAAACAAAATAAAAAGCTCAACTTTAGAAGAAGTAGAATTAGGTATTTCAAATGATGCTTGACGGCATGCTAAACATAAAGTAATATGAACCCTAAAAGGGGTTAAGTGCAAGCATGGAGCTTAATGATGAAGAATTTAAGCTAATTAGCTTAATTTCCTATTCTAAAATTAATTAGCTGGATATGGAAAAATTTTGGATTATTTTTCTATTTTAGAGTCAACAAAGAAGATTCTAGAAGATGTGAGAAGATTCAAAGATATTCTAAGTCGATGTCAATAAGTCAAAAGTCAAAGTTAAAGAGTCAACAAGACAAAGTCAAGGGTCAATGGTCAACATCCTACAAGGCATGTGACATGGCATGCTTCAATGCTTAGTTGTCATTAGTTGTCCTATTTTCTAATAAACCTTCTTAATTAAGGATTTTCCTTTATAGGAGTCTTTAGGAAAAGGTAACAAACATTTTCCTTCAAGGATTAGGTTGTTTACATGACTACATAAGGGCTAAACATATGTAGAATGAATTTGGAAGTATTATTTAACAATTTTAATCAATTAAGTGAGGTTTGCCCTTGACTTCATTCTTTTGAAACTTTGCAAGTTTACTTAAATTTTTTCATATCTACCTCTCATTACAATTGCTAGGTTAGATTAAACCTAGAATTTTTTCATTGTTCATCTTTTAATAGCTAAGTATCTTGCTTCAATTTAGTAAGCAAGGGGCTTAGCTCCATTAATATAACCTATCCTTGATGGTACTTGGGCTAGATTTCAAAGTTATATGCACATTCTATCTCTGTTATAGGTAGGGTTTGTATGAGTTTGTTATTAGAGCCAATCTTCAAGGTTTGGTTAACTATCCTTTTTAATTTTTATGTATTATTTCTTTTTCTTCTTCTCAATCTTTATAGATAAAAAAAATTTTGAGTTAAACACAAGTGTATTCACATCTTTAGTGTAAATACATAAGGGAGTGCTTTGTAATGATTTCTTTTCTATTTTTGAAAATTATCTTTGAGTGTGGTCATTATGGACATGTCTTATTTTCTTATTATGGATTATCCTTATGTTTTATTTGGAATGGGTGCAACAAATGGAGGAGATATGTGATTCTTTTGAATTAAGTGATTTTTAAAAGTGTAAGCTTGCTTCTCATAAATTTTTAGGTCATGCTACTATATGGTGGGAAGATTTGATGGCATTATGGAGAATGAATAGACTTAGTGAGATTAAAAATTAGGAGATAATGAAGAGGTTAATGACTAGACATTTTATTCCTCATAAAGTTAGGGATAAGTTTTGTCTTAAATTAAAAAGGCTTAAACAAGGTGATGGATTATGTGTTAATGATTATGTTCAAAAGTTTAAGTTATTTGTAATTACAAGTGATGTAGGAGAATTCAATAGGCAAAAAGTTACAAAATTCATCAATAAGCTTAAGTGTGAAATTGATAAAAGATTAAAGAAAGAAGTGCAATTAGAATCTTCTATATCTTTAAAGGTTGTAATTGAACTTGCTTTGGAGTATGAAAAGGAAGTGGGTTCTTGTGAGAAGATAATGATAGTGTGTGATTCCAAGGAACATGAAGGCATTAAAGTTATTGAATTGGTTGAGCAACGAGTTGAGGAGAATAGTAGAGAGGAAGAGTTTCAAATTGAAACTACACCACTAAAGACAACTGTTAAAGACATGTGCATTAATCAATATAGTGAAGAGTTTCCATCTTTAATTGGGAAAACAATAGGAAAGGGAACCTAAGAAATTGAGCAAAAAGCAAAAAGTGAGCTAAGTGCTCAAAATGAGTTGAGTGAGAAAAGTGAGGAAAATGGGAAACACTTGGTGAGAGAAAACAAACAAGTAATGAGTGAAAAGAGAATAAATGATTATGCAGAAAAATGAGGATGTTTTGTTTATCACTAACCAAATTCTTCATCAATTGCCTATTTTTATTGTTTCAAACAGGTTTATCATGTTGATATACTTCATTCAAAAAACAAGTGTTACAATACATGTTATAAAGATAAAGTTTTCAACCAAGAAATTTGTATTTGACCCAAGAGGATTTATGAATTTATCGACTTTAAAAGATGGCCATGATTTAAAGGTAAATCACCTTCAAGAGTAATATGAACCCTAAAAGGGATCAAAAGTGCCAAATATGAAGAATTCAAGCTAAATAATATGAACCCTAAAAGGGATCAAAAGTGCCCAATATGAAGAATTGAAGCTAATTAGATTAATTTCCTATTTTGAAATTAATTAGCTTGATATGGACAAATTTGGAATTATTTCTATTTTAGAGTCAATAAGGAAGATTCAAGAAGATTCTAGAATATGTGAGAAGATTCAAGAATATTCCAAGTCAAAGACAACAAGTTAAAGTCAAAGTCAAATAGTAAATAAGTCAAAGTTAATGGTCAACATGTGACATGGCATGCTTCAATGCTTAGTTGTCATGAGTTGTCATTTTACTTAGTTGTCATGAGTTGTAATGAATTGTCAATTTTGACTTTTCAAAGATGAGTTATCATTAGTTGTCATATTTTGAAGGAAATCTCCTTAATTAAGGATTTTCCTATATAGGTATCTTTAGGAATAAAGAAGAAAACCTTTTCCTTCAAGGGTTAGGTTGTTTACATGCCTATATAAGGGCTAAACATATTATGGACGAATTTAGCATGTATTTTTGACAATTTTAATCAATTAAGTGAGGTTTTACCTTAACTTTGTTCTTTTAAAACTTTACAAGTTTACTTGAATTGTTTCACATCTACCTTTCATTACAATTTATAGGTTAGACTTAGAATTGTGTGATTGTTCATCTTTTAATAGCTAAGTATCTTGCTTCAATTTAATAAGCAAGGGGTTTAGCTCCATCATCACAACCTATCCTTGATGATCCTTGGGCTAATATTCAAAGTTGGATGCGTGTTCTATCTCAGTTATAGGTAGGGTTTGTATCAAAGAGGGCGGGAATAATATGAACCCTAAAAGGGGTTAAGTGGAAGCATGGAGCTTAATGATAATGAATTCAAGCTAATTAGCTTAATTTCCTATTCCAAAATTAATTAGCTGGATATGGTTGAATTTTGGTTTATTTTTCTATTTTAGAGTCAATAAGGAAGATTCAAGAAGATTCAAGAAGATGTGAAAAGATTCAAGGATATTCTAAGTCAAAGTTAATAAGTCAACAAGTTAAAGTCAAAAAGTCAAAAAGTCAAAGTCAAGGGTCAATGGTGAACATCCTACATGGCATGCTTCAATGCTTAGTTATCATGAGTTGTCATTTTGCTTAATTATAATGAGTTGTCATTAGTTGTCAATTTTTACTTTTTAAAGATGAGATGTCATTAGTTGTCCTATTTTGAAGGAAACCTTCAAAATTAAGGATTTTCCTTTATAGGAGTCTTTAGGAATAAATAACAAACCTTTTCCTTTAAAAAGGTTGTTTACATGCCTATATAAGGGCTAAACATATGTACAATAATTTTGAATGTATTATTTGACAATTTTAATCAATTAAGTGAGGTTTTCCCTTAACTTTGTTTTTTTGAAACTTTGCAAGTTTACTTGAATTGTTTCACATCTACCTCTCTTTACAATTGCTAGGTTAGATTAGACATAGAATTGTGTGATGTTCATCTTTTAACAACTAAGTATCCTACTTCAATTTAATAAGCAAGGGGTTTAGCTCCATCAACACAACCTATCCATGATGATCCTTGGGCTAGATTTCAAAGTTGGATGCATGTTTTATCTCTATTATAGGTAGGGTTTGTATCATAAAGACACCACTTATATATTTTGGTAGTTTGGCCATAACTTACTCTACAAACATCAAATTAAGGTGACTCAACATGTTATGAAAAGCTAGTAGAAAGCCATATGACATTGGTAAAAATACTACAACTAATTTCATTCATTATTAGGGAATAAAATCTTTAGAAAGTAATTTAGTTCTGAATAAAACTAGACAATAATCCTAATTTGATTAGGAATTAACTATTCAAGGAAAATTTATTTTCTTTTCTGTAAGGGATAAGCACTGCTACAAAAAGGAACTTTGAGGTATGAAATTAAAAGTGTACATCATATTATACATAATTCATATTACAAATATCAATCAATATTGCATGATTTGTCATTGAACTTATGTTTGTTTAATGATTTGTTATATTCTACTTATAGTGAGGTTGCAATTTATAAAGTGTAGCTAATAATTGAGTTAATTAAACTACCTTATAATTCAATAGGAAAAAATTATAAGAACTTTGGTTGACCAACATCTTTTGCATAATTTTTATTAAGTTAAACTAAGATTTATTTATCTTCAGTTATTTGAACTAAAAAACATAAGATAACGGTTTTTAATGTTTGAATTCAAATATGATATGAACTTCCCTTGACTTTGTGGGAAGAAGTTCATGTAAGTAAATGTTCATTTACATCTCAATTTCATTGTTGGTCTTTAGCAATCGAGGCCTATAGTTGCCTATGTTTTGATTTCATATAATTTGGTACTAAAGCTTAGCTTAAATAAGGTTTTATTCATTTCAATTCTATTTATACTTCGTGTTTTTTTTAATTATCATGATTTTTCATTTTTTTTAATTTTAAACTTTCTATCCATCTTGACAAATCATGACTTAATCAACATTCTTTTAAGCTAAGCTTCTTTTTTTTTATAGAATCTTCCCACTAAACTATTAGCAATATCACACTAGAATCTTCCTAAATTATCGCACTATCGCACTAAATTATTAGCAATATCGCACTAGAATCTTCCTGCTATAGTCAATATTGCAGGAGTGGATAGAGTGTAGCTAATAATTGAGTCAATTAAACTTCCTCATAATTTAGTGGGACAAATTTATAAGAACTTTAGTTGACGAGCATCTTGTGTGTAGTTTTTATTAAGTTAAAATAAGTTTTAATTAGCTTTGGTTATTTGTACTAAAAAACATAAGACAAGGGTTGTCAATGTTTGAATTTGAATATGATTTGAAATTTCCTTGATAGCGTGGGAAGAAGTTCATGTAAATAAATGTTAATCTACATCTCAAATGCATTATAGCTGTTTAACAATTAAGGCCTATGGTTTCCTATATTTGATTTCAGATAATTTGGTATCAAAGCTTAGCTTGAATAAGGTTTTGTTCAATTGCAATTCTATGGATACTTTTTATTCAATTGTAATTGCAATTCATGTTTTTTGAATTATTGTGATTTTGCATTCTTTTTGTTCTAAAATTTCTATCCATCTTAGGTTTGTGACAATCTTTTGTGAAATCGCTCGTGTGCTAAATTTAAATGCTTAAATTTCATTAGTATTTAATCCAAACAAATTATTATATTAGAAAAAATTATGTTATTTTTTTTTAAAATTTTGAAAAATGTATACTTAATTATTTATTATTTTAATATGAGCATAAATTATGAACTATTCAAGCACTCATGAATTTTGAGGGAAATGATAGGCCAAGTTCTCTCAATTAATTAGTAATATTTTTAGGAACATATGCATTCATGTAAATAAATATTAGCCACTACATTATCAAAGTTTTTGGTTTTTAAAAACAAAACAAAACCAAAAATTCCTACAATGTGTGTGTATATATATATATATATATATATATATATATATATATATATATATATATATATATATATATATAAATTCAGAAATACAAACCTCTAGGCTAGAAAGTAAAAGTAAACAAAAAACCCAATGGAGAAAAAGCTTATTGCATTGTTGGTGATGCGTATTGTAGTAGCAGCAACAATGTAATTATTAGTGGCTAGTACACCTCTAGCTACTGGAAGGAATGTTGATTGCATTAATGATTGCTTTAAAGATTATTATAAAAATAGTGATTGTGAAGATCATATTGGTTCATAACTTAATGAATGTAGTTTGAACTGTGATTACCAAGGCATTGATTGAGTGAAACAATAATGCAATAGAAACATTAATTGTGGAGGCAAAAAAAATCAATAATATTTAAAAAGACACACTTATGAATATGTAATAAAATGACCATAATGTTTGGTCTAATTTTCTTTTTCTCTTATGTCTTTTATTAATGTATTATGGTATTAGTAAATTATCATCAAATGTTTTATTTTACATTCAAAATTGAACCCCTTTCAAAGTGTGTTAAATAACGAATGTATTTAACTATTTTGTATTATTCAAAAAAGCAAAATTATGCAAAATGAAATTTATAGGTGTGATACATGCATTCAAAATCATTTTAGCAAAAAACAAAATTAAAGTAGTAAGAGTTCAATGAATTCCTTGAAATTAGGGAAAATTAGTGCACAAAATAGATGATTTGTTAATGCCCTCTCTTTGAGATGAAGAAGCAAGTTTTTAGTACATATCTTTCCTTCCATATAACTAAAATTTAAAGAAAAGAATTTCCACTAATAACCATAAATATTTAGTTCCATTGTGCCTCTTAAGATTAAAGAGGGTTAAGCCTTGTTAAGCTATTTTTTCCCATTGTAACATCTTGTTTGTAATTTTACAAGAGTCACAACCATTAGTTATAAATTATTTAAATACCTTTTATGATGTACCTTATATTAAATCTCATCAATTTAAATCTAGAAAAAATGATATTGTTTGTAATCTATACATCAAATGTAGTACATGTTATAATAGAATTAACTAATTTGATTAATGTAATTTTTACTTTTATTAACAGGATGATAAAATGACCTAAATTGTTATGAATTATATAACCGTGGATAGTAATCTCATTTTAAATCAAGTGAAAATAATATTACAAATAAAACCAGCCACCGACATGTAAGGAAATTGGGCTTATCAAACACGAAATTAAAAAGTAATGAATGGAGGGCCGCAGTTGAATTAAAACTGAGATTTAAAATCAAAGAATTAAAAATAGTAGTTCATTGACTCTAGTTAAAAGAATAGAAAGCTCAACTTTGACAGAAGCAGAAATAGTTATTTCAAATGATGCTTGATGGCATGCTAAACATAAAGATGCCACTTATGTTTGGCCATAACTTGCTTTATATAAGTCAAATTTAGGTGACTTAATATGCTATGAAAAGCTAATGGAAAGGCATATGACATTGCTAGAAGTTTGACAACTAATTCATTCTTTATTAGGGAATAGAATCTTTAGAAAGTCATTTAGTTATGAATAAAACTAGTCAACAATCCTAATTTTATTAGGAATTAACTATTCAAGGAAAATTTATTTCCTATTCTATAACGGATGAACCATGTTTGTAAAAAGGAACTTGGAATATAATTAAAAGTCTACACCATATTGTACATAATTCCTATTACACATATAAGTCAATATTGCATGATTCATCATTGAACTTAAGTTTGTTTAAAGATTTGTTATATTCTTTTTATTGTGAGGCAAGAGTTCATAAAGTGTAGCTAATAATTGAGTTAATTAAACTTCCTCATAATTTAATTGCAAAAATTTATAAGAACTTTAATTGATGAGCATCTTATGCATAATTTTTATTAAGTTAAAATAAGTTTTAATTAGCTTTGGTTATTTGAACTAAAAAATATAAGATGAGGGTTGTCAATGTTTGAATTTGAATATGATTTAAACTTCCCATGACAGCATGGAAAGAAGTTTATGTAAATAAATATTAATCTAAATCTCAAATTCATTATATCTCTTTAGGAATCAAGGAGTATGGTTGCCCACATTTTGATTTCATATAATTTCGTATCAAAGCTTAGCTTAAATAAGTTTTTTTTTTCATTTTTATTCTATGTACATTTAGTGTTTTTTTAATTATTGTGATTTTGCATTCTTTTGATTTAAACTTTCTATCCATCTTAGGTTTGTGATAATTTTTTGTGAAATTATTCGTGTGCTCAATTCTTACAAGATCTTTTCTTTTAGTTCTTTGTTCATTACCAAAAAAAATATGTCTAATTTGATTTTTTGATGATTCTTTATGAGTTCTTAGGTTTTAATGTGTTGTTCAATTAATTAAAAATTATACACATGATGCATTCAACCATTTAGTCATATAAATAAAATTGATATAAAAGAAAAGAAAAGAATAAAAACTCTTCTTATACTGGGACTGGGAATGCTCTTGAGCTCTAGAAAGTTTGGCATATTCAACCATATGGATGAAAGGATGTAATTCTCAAAATTGCAATTTAATTTTTAAAAGACATTTGTGCACCATTTAGTGCCACATAATGGAATTTTCTAATTTTTTTGTCAACTTACTATTATTAAGGTGAAAATATATTTGTTGTTAAGTTATGTTAAGCCTAAGAATATGATTATTGGTTGGTGAGTTTATACGATGTTGCTTACTATAAAATTTAAATGCTTAAATTTAATTGGGATTTAATCCAAACAAATTATTATATTAGAAAAAAATTATGTTATTTTTTAAACAAAATTTGAAAAATGTATACTTAATCATTTATCATTTTACTATGAGCTTAAATTATGAGCTATTCAAGCACTCATGAATTTCGAGGGAAACACTAGGCCAAGTTATCTTAATTAATCGAAAATATTTTTAGGAACATACGCACCCATTTAAATAAATATTAACCACTACTTTATTAAAGTTTTTGGTTTTTAAAAACAAAAAATTTCTAAAAATGGAAACTAAAATGTTTATATATATTAATTCATAAATACATGCCTCTAAATTATAAATTAAAATTAAACAAAAATCCATTAGAGAAAAGCTTGTTGATTGTTGGTGATATGTATTGTAATTGTCATACCGTAAATTTGACTATCCCCCAAAAAAGGTCAAATGATGAAATGAATATCCAAGATGACTAAAGTCTACTCATTCATAACACCTATAAAGCATGTAACATTAAAAACCTAACTGACCCCACTAGTGTGCAAAATCAATCATTGAGCCATTAAGTTAGGCTCCAGCCTTACAAAATATGAATTATCATAACAATGAGAGGTTTATTTCAAGAAAGCCCCTCTTAAAATACTCAGCTCATTAGGTTGGTGTCATTTCCTTAGACTGGGACCCAGCTTCATGAAAATGAAAGATTGATTTTGACAAAAAAGACTTAAAAAACACATCTCGAAATGGTACAGCACAACCTGAGGATCAGTGCATATCGCTTAAACGTGCGCATAAACACCCTTAGGTGTCATGTGCTAAAATTGAGGTTGAATTTGGCAAAATAAACTTCAAAAATGCATTTGTGAGGCCATATTACGTTATGAACTAACCCCAGAATATCACACATAAAACTCGTGAAGAGTACATAGAGCATTGAAGTGTGTATAAAAGTGTACACATGAGCACGTGGCCACACGCCAAGTGCGTGACCACATGCACACTGTGTGTGACCACGCTCACTTGGCATGGCCATATACAAAAATCTCCTTATATGTGTGTAACCATGCTCACACCATCCTATTCTACACATTTTTCTATAAATAGGCACCTCTATACCCTATTTTGGAGGGGGGAGCAAGTAGAAACACACACACACTAAAAAATTTGGTCTGATCGAAGGGGCTAGAAGCCCCTTTCTAGATAGTTTTTACTCTCGCATAGCCTTTCCCTTAGGTTATTAGATCACTTTTCCACCAAACCAAGCCTTATCTTTGTCAAAGCATGCTTCAAAGGTATATAATCTACCATCATTTTGCTGTCATTTTGAACCTCTCAAAGAGGAAAGCTTGGTAATCTCTCAAAGCTAAAGCTTCAAAGCTCACATAAGCTTAGTTGAGTTTGAGGACGACACAATCATTTTAGCATGTTTATTTTATCACATTGCATTTTATTTTACTATCACCAGCATTTTAGAATACTGTTATGCTTGTGTGATAAGACTGGCAAACTTGCATGCTATATGAATAATATATGCTTCATTATGCTCATTTCACATCATCATTCTGCATCCTCTATTTTCAAAATCATGAAATCACATCGTAAATACCAATAATATGAAAAGTTCATATCTTAGAATAAAGTCATCATGCTCTTGGTCTAGTGATGACCTCATGCATCCGTTATATTATTGTCATACATCATCATAGCATAAATAATCACTACAATCATGATCTTTTCCTTTTAATGTGTATTTATTAGGAAAGCAATATAATAAAATTGTTATCTTTATTCTCATACATTATCTAATGTACTATGTGAATGCTATACAAACTATCATTACCAAAACTAAGATGTTACGATAGCTATACATTGAATATCATATAATGAAAAATAGTGAAAAAGTAGATGCAATCCCTCGAACCTCTAGAAATCTCTGCTGGGAAAATACTCACTAAGTGACCCAATGTTGTCCTTTCTTTTCTCAATTTTCTAAAAATTGGGTGTTGACTCCATAAAATCAAAAGTGTCTCATCCCCTTGAGACCAATCATCTATCCCTATTTGATAAAGTTGCCATGTCCCTTAGAAATGCAAAGACCCTCAACATTGTTTAACAAACAAACGATAAGCCAAAAAAAGCAGGTCACTCATAGTGGCAACTCCATTAAGGACTTCTAAGTAAGAGGGACCAACTCAAAAATGACTATTTCTAATTATGCAATACTTAATTGTATATAGCCCTCACTACTACATTTGCACTACACACCACATGTGCACCACTTGTCCCTAAAAGCCTCGACAATACTAAATGACATCACCACCATGATTCCACTCGAGTCATGGGGTGATGAAGATATAGTATTTTCACCTTTACTCATGCATTTATCGGACTCATCTGACTAGAGTCTACAACCCAAGTCCTTAAAGGGGTGACCAAGTTATTAAAAGAATGCTAGACTCACTGACCAGAGTCTGTAACCCTAGTCATATAGGGCCATTCTCACTACCTTAGCCTTTCACCTTGACTCAGCTCGTGTAAATAAAATAGTAGCAACATCCACTAGGATTCCACCATGCTATACAAGCTATCCTCATCCTAACACTGTCTATTTGACTTGATATTCATAAATGACATGACCCTCCTAATGTCTATCATCAAACGACATCGTAATGTCTGTTTTCATATAAAATTTATGCTCAAGACCACGTGATTCTCATTTACCTCATCTGAGCCTGAAGCATGAGGAATGATAAGAATCATGTACCTCGGCTTGAATAGTCTATGAAAATTAACAAATAATGACATCCATTGACGATGGAACCTACGAGATGTCGGCCATTTATCCTTACCATATCAAATGAAACCCAACTAGATTATGGACCTTTATGTCGGCAAAATCAAACTATAAACTATAAAATGATACTTTCACAACTCATGGTAAACGTATAAAATATTGATATAGGGGAAAGAACTTGGGCTCCCTCTAATTAACCTTGGTCTTATGCATATGAGCACATGTGGGCTTTGGACATTATTTAAAGCTCGACAGTTGACCATCACATTGACATTATATGATTACCTCAAGCACATTTGAGTGTTGTTTCTCAGTTTACCCTTTGGTTCTAACCAACATAAATTGAAATAGCCTAGTTTTGAGAGTGGAACCATAGTCCCCTAATGACTATAGGTTCAAAACCCACCTAGGAAAGAGACTGAATGAACTAGTGGAGAAAAAAGGTTGGAAACAAGAGCTTGTTGGTGATTGGTTTATTCATTGTGTAAGAAAACTAATAAGCTTTAATCATGCATACATTGCATACATGTTGATAGTACGTACTAACCATTGTTTCTTGTAAGAATAATCATTTCTCATTTTAGGATTTTGCTTTCACTCCATGCATACATGCTCGCCCTTTTCTTTTGTAGGCACAATCATGCATTATTCATTTAGCTAACCCTAATAAATGTATAGGAATATGACATTCAAGCATTAGTGACCAAGAAGATACCTCCTATTAGTAATTCAAAGACAAGTTAAAAGAGGGGATCCAAAAGTTGTTCACTGATGGCACTATAGCTAAAATTCTCCAAGCTCAAATCAAAGCCAAAAGTGCTTGAGATGGGAATAGCACACCACTAAATAAAGCATCTGCATATGTTCACTTGAGGGTAGATAAGGAAAAGTGAATTCCCCGTACTCTAGTTCAAGCTAATGATGATAATGGCTACTACTAAGATCTCAGGAATGCACTAAACGCTGCAAAAATTGCTAACATGACCAAGCTTGAATCGATAGGGGAGGTCAAACTATTGGCCAACAAGATGGCTCAGTTGGCATTCGCCTTTAAAAATAAGGGAACTCATGGCTCTAAAAGCTTCACTGACATGGCACTGTTCAAAGAAGAGCCACTTCCAAATGATTTTAAGCAATTAAACTTTGCTAATTTTGGTAAAATAGGGGATTCGAGGGTCCATCTATGGCAGTATACTACCTTCTTGGTTGCCACAAAGCTTATAGAATCATAGTTTGTTCAATTCTTCTTCACATCACTAGAGGAAGGACTGAGGGTATGGGTTTTTGACCTTGAAGATGAAATAAAAAATGATTGGGTACTACTAACTCAAAAGTTTATCAAACAGTATGAATACAATACTCAGTTAAACATCACTCGAAGGGACCTTAAGACTATAAGGTAGAAACCTGATGAAGCTTTCTCTTAATACGTCACCAGATATCACGGAAAGGTAATTAAGATGAGAAACCGTCCTCTTGAGGATGAACAAATAAAGTTGAAAATCAAAGGGGCACTACCACACTTCAAAATATAAATGAGCTTTGCTCATTATCCTACTTCAGAGCTCCCTATCAAGCTAGGATCAGAATTGAGGATGAGGAACCCCAACAAGCTAGAAACACTTTTCGTCGTAATACCTAACCAAACACCTAAAACACCTTCACTTGAGCTGTAGAAATAAACATGGTCCAACCCAACACCCATAACTTACCATCTATCAATGCCATCAGATCACCAAGAAATTTCTTAAACTTTAACCTTCCACTATCCAACATATTCCATAGGCTTCAAAAAATGAACCTCCTATAGCCACAAGAGCCTATACCTCTTCCAAACCCATTACCACCTTAAATTAACTAAAACTTGTTCTGTCACTTTCACTAGATGCCAGGCCATACCACTGATACATGAAGAACTCTTAAAAATGTGATTTAAGACCTCATTGACTCTAGAAAAATTGATGACCCAGAAAATTACCCAGTATCAAGATCAATCCTCTCCTAAACCATTAAAACATGCCTCCACCAACCATCAATATGATCTCCTCCAATCTACCAGAAGGCCTTGTTGAAAAATCAATCCAAGCCATACAAAAAATGAAAGATAAGCCTAATAGGACAAACCCTTAAATCCCATTTTTGAGCCTTATGATTCTAGTGAAAATGAGCAATGCCCATCTACCTTTGAATACATTCTAATGCCTCTCCTTATGAATGGTGAAGTGATTGATTGCCTTTACTCACAAGAAGTAGACATAGATAAAAATTTCAATAATGACTATGAGATATAGGATTTACTAGGCCAACCATCTGGGAGGTTCGACTACAAAGTCAAGTATATAATACCTCCTACTACCCACACACTCTTAGAAGATATAGTACCCTCCGGATGGGGAGAAGAATTCAATAATGAAGATGGGATAGTCAGTACTATTTAGCTTTAGAACCTGCAAATCATGGGGATAGACAAATGGTATGACTTTGGTGATCTTTAAATCCTTATGTAGGACTAGAAAATTAGTAAAAAAGTAGATAAACAAGCAACTGAGAAGCCCTTAATAGCAGTCAATCATGTAACTCGTAGCGCTCAGGTATATCAACCTCCTAAGAAAGAGAAAGAACCCTTTGAGGAGAAAGAATTAGTAAGGAATCAAGCTTCGATAAAAAAGGAACACGCTATCCTTAAACAAATCAAGAAAACTTAGGCACAAGCCAATATCTGGGACCTACTCATCTCCAAGAAGCACAGAGATACCCTAGTCAGAGCACTAGATGAAGCAAAGATTGCCACTGATGCCTCACCTTGTGAGATGATAGCCTATTTAATGAAAGCTCCTTCCAATGCAATCACCTTTTCAGATGAAGATTTACCCCTTAAGGGAAGGGTCCACAATCATCCTCTCTTAATATAGGCAATTGTTAGGACTAAAAAGACCCCATGTGTTATGATAGATAATGGGTCTACCATTAATATTTGTCCTCGGAGGTTGCTACATAAGTTCATGATGAATGTTGAAAACTAGGAAGAATCCAATGTGGTTATATGAACCTATAATGATTCAAAGAAGCTGGTCATCAACACTTTTAAAATGGTAGTTATATTGGGAGATATCAAATCAGTAACAAAATTTACTATGTTGGACATCCCTTTGACTTTTGCCCTGTTACTAGAAAGACCTTGGTTCCACCCACTAGGGGGCATACCTTCCATTGTACATTAGAAGATTAACTTCCCTATGAATGGAAAGGTCATTACCATACCCATTAAAATAAACAACATTATTGCCTGCCTGAATGTGGTCCTACTAGGATTCAAAGTTTTTGTGATCAATGATGGTCATGTCGATCCCAAAGTTGCTGCTATAATGAAGAAAATGCAACATCTGCCTAGAACAAGATTAGGAGGAAGAAACATTAGGGTCGTAGAATTCCTTAACTTTTGAGGACATACTAATAGAAATGGTCTAAGGTATGATCTTGAAATGGATAACGGGGCTGAGAAATCAACCTCTTTTGTGGCTAAAAATTCAACCCAAGTATATCAAGGACAAGCTGAGGAGTGGGTAAGCAACAAAATCAAGAAACTGGGGGTTTAAGATCTTTAATGACACCCTCAAGGAGAACCACTTACTAGACATGATCACCGAGACTGACATCTGTGAGCTAATGAAAAACCCTCAGGGACACAATGATGAAAATTTATCTTTATGGATATTGATTTTTGAATCTCAAGGCATTATTGCAGCTTTTTAAGGACTTAATTGAACTATTTTTTTAGGGACCCAAATGAAAAAGTTTTAATTCTTTTAGGGGTCTTTTTATAATTAAATATTATTGATTGGAATTATAGATTTTCAATCAAAAATTTACAATTCCGATTGGAAATCTACAATTCTAATCATAATTTTACTATTGTGATAAATATTTTTTACATTATTTAATTAATTTTTGAAAATTATTTTTCTTGTTTTTTATTGGTTAAAAAAATTAAATAAAAGGGGGATAAAATCTTCCTGATAATCTATCATTATTTGGAAGTTTAATTTTTAATTTTTAATTTTTATATTCCATGATTTGTTATAAGAGAGATTATGGTTTTGTTTCTAGAGCTACAAAAATGGATGTTTTCTTCATTCTGAGGGGGGCTTTAGCTTTAAAAATCACAAAAGCTTTTTCCTCACCTATTTTTTTCCAAAAAAAAGGACAGTGAGCAAAAACTCAAAGAGCAAGCTTTTCAATAAACAAAAAAACCTTTGAAAAATAGACAAATTTTTAGATGAAAATCATTGTTTTTGAAAAGTCAATCAAGGTGAAAAAAATTTATCATATTCTATTTCAACACAGTGAAAATTTATTCTGAGCGGCATTCAAACACCATCTGCATAACATTATTCATCTCCTACTATTTTCTTTTCTTTTTCTAAATTTTATGTTATTATTTTCCATTTTTTATTTTTTTATTATTTTCTGTGTTTTTATTTGATTTTGGTTTTAATTCATTATTATATCTTTCTTTCTTTATTAATTCTAACCTTATTTTCTTTTTGATTCTTTGTGTTTCATATTTCTGGTGATGATGAATATATGATTGAACCAAGGAAACTTATGAAGAATCCATGAATGAAAGCCAAGAGTCAATATCCTAATTTAATTTAATTTTGCTATGTCTAGTTTATTTTATTAGTTTTTCTAGGTTTTGAATTTGTTTAATTTGTCTTCTTAAGGGTTGTATTTTAATTTTATTTTCTTTATTATTTTGGTAGATTTTGTAATAGCCCATATAGTGGGAATAATGAAAATTTAGTTTTATTGTTCTTAAAAAAATTAATTAGTAAATTAGATTCAATTTGGTAAACCATAATTAAAATCAATGGAGGCAATAGATTAATTTAGGTTGCATGTTAAGTAAAATTAGGGTTTTTATAAAAAATAAATTAATTGCATGGTTAATCTGTTTTTTTTGTCTTATTTTTATGTGTTTGGGCCCCAAGCCCACATTAGGCTCTAACCCATTTAATAAATATGCTTTTAATTGGATTTTTAGGTTTAATTAATTTTAAAATCAATTTAGGCCCATTTAGGTTACTTTAGACCTAGGCCCATTTTTAGTTAATAAAATTAACTTAGATTTAGCTCAGCCAATTAATTTCATTTCTTTTAAAACAAAAAGACTTAATCCTATTTTTTATTTAAAATAAAGTTAGAATCAAGCCCACTAATTAATTCATTTCTTTAAAATTTGTTGACTATAGGTCCATTTCTTTAGTTAAATTAAAATGAATAGACTTAGTTTCATTTATTAACATGTTGGTCCACCTTTAGTCAATTTCACTTGTAAATAAAAATGTCAAATTAGCTAACTTTAAAATAAACTTAACATAGTTTAGACCTAGGGATGATTTTCTTGGTATGCATTTTTTACATGTAGTTTTATAACTAGTTTACTTTAGGGCTAGGTGGATGTTTAATTACGGTTTAATAAAATTGTATGTGAATAGAGAATAAGATAGTAATTCATAAAGTAATTCTAAATGAACACAAGACTGAAAGAAGTTAGTATTCTATTCCCAAAATCTCCTGGCTATGGTGCTATCTTTCTTTTAGAGAATCGAGTACCACAAAATGATTTGCCCTAGTTATTACCCTAGGTGGTGATTCCTCATCTCTACACTATGTCTTTGTGACATAGTAGTGTGTTCCCTAGCGCCTTAAGCCTAAACAGTGTCATGGAACCTCGCTGTCTACAGTATGGATTATAAACAGTTCTTCAAATCGAAATAAAGATAACGTCTCTTTAAGTGGTAGCAATCGAGTCTAAATTGCCAGAAGTATAGTGGGATCAACAGAGGCATGACATTCTCACTCTCTTAGATAGCCAAAGGCTCAAGGCTCTAAACCACACATAGTTGTATCAAGCTTGACTAGCAAAAACCTTCAACATAAGAGTAAAACATAAGAGTGTGAAAGTAGGAGACTGGGTGCTAAATCAAACAAGATAGACTGTTCTGAACACTAAATGGAAATTTAGGCCAAATTGGGAAGGCCCATACCTAGTCACACATGTCCTATTCAAAGGAGCAGTCAAGCTAATGGATTCTAAAGGAAATGAATTCTCTGAACTTATTAATACAAACCGTGTGAAAAAGTACTACATATAAGAAAAACACTCATCCTGCTGAGTTAAAAACCTAAAAATAGCAGCTCAGGAAAAATTTAGGGACTTCTCACTAAGTAGGCTCAGGAAAAAATTAGGGAAAGAGAGAAAATACTTAATTGGAAAACTTGAGAAGGGTAATTAAGGATAGAGGTAACCTCAAATTCGAAATTTGTACGAATGTCCCTGTACTTTTCTTAAATGGTTATAGTGAAATGAGAATGATTGCCAATTTATGCAAACTGCCTTTGAAAAGTTCAACACATTTTATCATCATGAATTGCATCAAGCATACTTTGCATTTTCCTTCATTACATGACCATGGTTCTTACCATCCTCTCTGAGCTCTCCCTTTTAGATTAGCGACTATTGTATAGTAAAAAAAAGCCCAACTAGGTGTGAAAAGCTCTGAAAGGAGACACCCTAAGCAAAAAAGGGAAGAAAAAGAAAACCAGTTATGTGCAAAAAGCTCTAAAAGGAGATGCCTTAGGCAAGAAAGGGAAAAGGGGCAGATGATAACTGGTAGCAATGATACAATAAAGCATCATCAATGATACATAACAGGAAGCATATATCATCATCATTGTACAAGCATCATAGAACATGCGGGATAAATGCCTAAATACAACACCTTAAGTCAATAACCTTAGGAAAATAATACAATAAAGCAAACCACAAACCAAAAGTCCTACACCTAGCTCCTAAAATAACTACATCGGTTGTGGCTGTCATAAAAGCAAGCAATGATCCTACTCAAGCATCCCCCTCGTCTAAACCTAACTTACTATTATTCATCACAAAGGACAATAAGCTGCACGCTCCTGCTCCCATTCAAGACTATTGAGATGGTGCTCAACTTGCATTACATATTTCATATCATACATACATAAAACATGTGCATAAAAAAATAGGTACAATAAACAAGGCATACCCTCTAAGTGGTAGCAAACTCTAAAAAGCACTACTACGCACTCCCTGTAACAATATACCAATATTGATAAAAGAAGACATGAATTTTCAAAAGCAAGCAAATAAGTCAACCATCATTCACTAAATAAATGAAATAGAGGCAATAATAAGTGAAGAATAGGAAAATTGGTAGTATTAGCGAGAGCAACACTTGACTGAGGAAAGTTAAGCCTAGGCAAATTGAAACTCACTACACTACCAAGGATATCTATCCTAAGCAAAGACAAAGATGGCTAAATTGTCAAGTCACTACGGATAGTATTGCTAGGAGCCACACCACTAGCATCAGGAATCCCCTTAATGAGGACTGTGCCCTCATTTTCCTCAATACGAGATCTAGATCTCTTCCAATATCGCTACAAATAAGTTCTCATAACTCATGTTAATTACAGTTTATTACTAATAAAGTTTGCTACATGCTTGCATCAAAATAGGAATAAAGGCTTACTAGATTAGAGAAGTAACTCTCGATAACCTGAATGATGGTTTAATCCTAGAACCTGAAGGATGAGATGCATCTACCTGAGAAGGTGGAGGCAAAGGAAAGGTCCCACATGCTACAACATCAATCAACTGAGAGGTCAATACATCAACATAAGGCAAACTTGCACTCTCCAAAAGGCTCTTAGGGGGGAATCCTATTATAACCATAACAAGATTCTCACTGCAGAGCTCATGGCCCCAGAATATGTCATTAGGGGGAGGGGCGGGAACTCCCCTCATATATGGACCATCCTACCAATGATGGACTTGCTCACTTAAATGCCACACCTTACTAATAAGGCTAGAGAGCAATAATTATCTCTCTGTCAGCTGCCATGTAGCCACCATCTTTGTCGTCCAATAAGACCACACCACCCACCAATGAAGAAAGATTTGCTCAAAGGGCAACAATAAATAAAAGATCCCTAAAAAAGAAATAACCTGTTAGTGATATGCACTAGGTCAATCATGTATGACCATGTTTTTTTTTAATAAAGAGGTATTTTTCATTATCATTTTATGTTATGATAATTACTTGAATAGTCAATTCTTACTAAGGTTATTAAGTATGTGACTTGATAGTAAAACCCTTAGATTAAATATGAGTTCTATTCAAATTATCCCTAGTCATAACAATATGTCATGGCTAGTATGATGTTGATTGATGATTATGTTTTACTAATCATGAATATGAGATATTAAGTCAACTCATAAGTACTTATTTGGGAAATAATGTACTAGATTGACCCATCATGAGAATACTAAATAAGATAATTGTGATAAGTAATTCTCATCATAATAATATTGATTTAGTCCTTTGACCTTAAAATCATCATGGATTTTTACATAACTATTATATATTTTGACACAATGTAACATTGTCTTTCATAGGATGATTAAATAGATTGTTGTTGGATATAAAATGACTTACATGAGGAATGTGAGTGATTGAGAAGGAATTTGTCCCTCATTTAATCTAAGTAAGATATCTATGGGCCCCTTAATAAGATAGATAGAGGAAAATGCATGGCCATGCTAAAGTGAATTGATAAAGAGTTATCATTCTCAGCCTGCTTAGAGTTAAGAAATGATATGATTGAATTATATAAGGATGATAGAAACTATGCCATATATTCAATTAAGATATCATGTGACAAAGGGATTACAATATTTATTATAAATTAGGTTTTGTTGAATTATTGACTTCACATTACTTGGGTAGTCATAATGTCTTGTTAGAGGCCACTTATGACTTGCAGGCCTAAATAGAGATTTAAGGCCTACTGCCAATGTCATGTGAACCTACAGGGTCATACACTTAGAACATGCCCAAAAATGGATATGGGTTTGAGAAGCCCAAATATGCTCTATGGAAATAAATAAATAGTTTATTTATTTAAGGTAAAGGTTATCTCAAATCAATAGAATATTATTTCTGGTTTAATTTTAAATAAAATAAGAATAATAATAATTGAAAAATTACTAAAATGTTATTTTGGTAAGTAAAACCCTAATTAGAGGTCAATAAATATATTATATTCTCTAGGGTTTCATTAACTCAATCATTAGCCACTAAAATTCATTTTTCTCCTCTTAGAAAAACTAAAACACATAGTGTTTTAATTCTTGATTTGTGAGAAATCAAGAGAAGTGCTAGCACAATTTTTTTTTTAATCAAGGGTTGTTCGTGTGGATACTTGTGGAGGATGGATTCTTTTAAGGACGTCTTGATCTTAACTACCAAAATCAAAAGCTTGAGTTAAGGTGTCACCAGTGTGAACCTCCTCTCTGCCTTCCAGAAATCTTGCCTCTTCTGCATTTATGGTAAGATTTGAAAACCCTAGTTTTAAATCAATTAATCAAATTACTTGGATTTAGGTTAGAGTTTGTGGTTAAATTTTTAATTTCTACTGCGTTTTTGAATCACAAAACCTAATAGTGGGATCAGAGCCACTTCTAACTTGGTTAATTTGATTCTATATATATGTGATATATATGTTTTTAAGTGATTCATTTTTGAAAAAGAGTTTCCAAAAATTTTATCCAAACAGTTTTGTTTTTGTGACGTCCTCTTAAATCTGTATGAAAACAACACTAAATAATAATTTTATTAATGTTTATATTTTTTTACTATGATTAAAAAGTAATCAAAATTTTTATTTTCTAGTTTAAGTATTATGTTTTTATGAAAAACTGAATATGCATACAGATTTTTGTCAAAGGACGATCTATTTAAGAGTTAAATAAATCGTGCAGAATAAACTGTTTAAGTGTTAAACATAATAAATCTATTTGGAACAAATTAATTATTCTACAATATGATTTATGAATAAATTAGGGCTTATGGTGGTGATTGTTTAAATGTTAAACATAAAGGAAAATGATATGTTTTGAACAAATCAATCAAACAGTAATTTGATTGCGAAAATTATTGTCATTTTAGGGTTTTTGGCAATAACTCATTCAAAGAGTTAAGGTAAATTGTTTACCTTCGAGATCGCCGCTAGGGGTACTACCCTCGGACCCCTCTAGGGGCACTGCCCCTAAGACCCCGCAAGGGGCGCTACCCCTTGACCTCGAATGGATTTGTCACATAATTTATTTTTCATCATAATAATTAAATTAATGTGTAGTTTCATTTATTATGCTACATATGTTTATTTTTAAATGCATGGTACATAGAATGGCCCTTGAACCAATGTGATTGGATTTTGTTATTTTATGTTATTGGGTTAGAATTTTTAAATACGCCCTACGAGTCATTTTATTTGTTATAATTATTTTATTTGATTAGATAGTAATATACTAGTTTTAATTACAACATGTAATGTAAATCAAGACCTAATATGCAAATTCAAGTTAAAGGCCCGTGATGGGGATCACAAGTGGGAGCCCAAGGATGAGGTCAATGGTAGAAGATGGAGATCCAAAATTAAAGGCTCAATTTGTATTTGTAATATCACCTAGGTTTGACCTTTGATATTCATATTGCCTTATGAAGATCAACTTAGTTATGGGCCATGCTATGTCACGTTTATCTTATTAAGTTAGTATGTTATGCATGTGATGCCATAAATGAGACGCAATATAACAATAACTAAATAAGATAAAAACTATTTAAACCCTCATCTAATATTAAGTCATTAAAATGCCTCCCATTAATTAACACTTATCAAGATTTGAATTGCTATATATAGGCTATGCCAAAGCATTGTATATAAAGCCATCTAAATAAGATAAGATGGATAATGGTAATATCCATATGTTTGAATTGGTTAGACTTAACTAGGTTATCAAAATAGTTTTGGACCTAGGGTATTTGATAAGATATGTTGGTATATGTGATATCCTATAATTATCCAACAATTACATGAGATGTAATTAGTAAAGTGTTACCTACCTAAATAGCCACACTTTAAGTGATAAGCCAAAGCTTACTTGAAGTCGAGTGAAATATGGATCTTGGCCCACTAAGAAATTTCAATTGTTAAAGTTATTTTGATGGTTTTATTATTTATGAAAATTTAGTGGGAATTTTCTTATGCCTCTTTCATAATGAAATTGAACGTACTATATATATATATATATATATCATCAAACACTACACCTACCATGTCATTGTGATTGGTCCTTAAGAAGGATAAGCTAAATGGGACTAACTTTCTTGACTGGTATATAAACCTAAGAATTGTTCTTAGGCAAGAAAGAAAGGAATATATCCTTGATCAACCCATCCTAGAGGAACCAACTGCTAATGCTCTTAGAGCATAAACAAATGCTTATAATAAGCATCTCAATGATTCAATTGATGTCACTTGTCTTATGCTTGGATACATGGAGTCTAAGCTTCAAAAGCAACTAATGGAAATGGAGGCTTATACTATGATAGGCCATCTCAAGGAAATGTTCCAAGAGAAAGCTAGAATTGAAAGGTTCAACACCATCAGGGCACTACTCTAATGCAAGTTGACTGCTGGTGGCTCTTGTTAGGTTTCGTGATACAAACGCAGTAGAAATATAAAAATTTTATCACTTTCCCAAACCCGAATCCATGTAATTCGACTACTTGATTAAATCTAGGGTTTCAAGAATCTTACCAAAATGCAGAAGAGGCAAGAAAATCTGGAAGGATGAGAGGAGGTTCACTCCAATGACACCTTACCTCGAGCTTTTGCTTTGATTCGAATTCGGATTTTAGATGTCTTCAAAAGAATCCATCCTCTAAAGGTATCCACACTAATAGGCCTTGATCAAAATGATATGTGTGTGTGCTAGCATGACTTGGTTGTCTCATAACTCAAGAACAAAACTCTCTTTGATTTCCATTTTCTCAAAATGTAGAGAAAATGAATTTTAGATGGCTCACTCAATTGATTTGTCTAAAACCCTAGAGAATATAACATATATATAGAGTTCTTAGGGTTTCACTTACCAATACCAACCCTTTTTGGTAAATAGCCATTAAATTCAAATTTTATTTATTTAAAATAAAATCAGTAATATATTTATTATTTATTTAGATAACAATTATCATAAATAAATAGTTAAATATATTTATTTCCAAACAGTTTAACTAGGCTTAATAAGCCTATAATCATTTTGGGCCTTTTTTAAGTGTGTGACCCTATAGGCTCACATAACATTGGCAGTGGGCTTAAATCTCTATTTAGACCTACAAGTCATAAGTGGCCTCTAGCAAGACATTATGACTACCCAAGTCATGTGAAGTAAATAATCTGACATAAGCTAATTACAATGAACATTATAGTCCCTTTATCACATGATATGTGTATTGAACATAAGGTATAAAATGTCATCCTTATATAGTTTAATAATATTATGACTTGATTCCAAGTAGACTAAAAATGATAACTCTTTATCAATTCATTTCAACATGGCCACACATTTTCCTTTAGTCTAACTCATCAATGGGCCCATAAATATCTTACTTATATTAATGAGGGATAAATTCCTTCTCAATCACTCACATTACTCATATAACTCATTTTATATCCAACAACATTCTATTTAATCATCCAGTTAAAGAAAATGTTAGAATGTGTCAAAACATAAAACAACTATGTAGAAAACCATGGTGATTTCAAGGTCAAAGGACTTAAACAATATCACTACAATAAAAAAATACTTATGACAATAATCTATATAGTATTCTCATAGTGGGTTAATCCAGTACATGATCTCTTATCATGTACCTATAAGTTGACTTAATATATCATATCCATGATTAGTAAAACATAATCATCAGTCAACATCATACTAGCCTTATTAATATTTATACAATAAATAAATGGCTAGGGATAATTAGAATAGAACTCTTATTTTAATCTAAGGGTTTTACTATCAAGTCACATACTTGATGACCTTAGTAAGAATTAACCATTCAAATAATGATCATAAAAGGAATGATAATGGAAATGCCTCTTTATTAATAAAATAGAAATGTTAATACATAACCACAAATGATTGACCTAGTGCAAATCACTAACAATCTCCCACTTGCATTAGGCCTAATCAACATCGTATTTAATACCCATGGACCTAGTATGACTCTCATCCTTAGGCTGTAGAAGAGGCTTAGTTAGTGGATCATCACTATTATCATTTGTAGGTACTCTACATATCTTGACGTCTCCTCTCTTAATGATCTCTCGAATGAGATGATAATGCATGAGTATATATTTGGATCTCTGATGTGATCTAGGCTCTTTAGATTGAGCTATAGCTCCATTATTGTCATAATACAAGTTCACTAGATCTGATATACTAAGAACAACACCTAGTCCAGTTATGAACTTCTTGATCCAAATAGCCTCCTTAGCTGCTTTTAAGGCAGCTATGTACTTAGCTTCTATTGTAGAAGCAACAACGGTGTCTTGCTTGGAACTCCTCAACTAACTGCACCTCCATTCAAATAAAACACATATCCTGACTGTGATAAAAAATCATCCTTGTCAGTTTGGAAGCTAGCATCAATGTAACCATTTACAACTAGCTTATCTTACTGACCACCATAGAGTAAAAATGCATCCTTAATTCTTCTCAAGTACTTAAGAATGTTCTTAACTGCTGTCCAGTGACTTTCACCTGGGTCTGACTGGTATTTTCTAGTTGTGCTTAAGGCATATGAGACATCAAGTCGAGTACACAACATTGCATACATGATAGATCCAATAGTAGAAGCATATGGTATCTTACTCATGCGGTCTCGCTTTGCTAAGACTAATGCCATGTGACATTGGCAAGAATCCTCTCTTAGAGTCTTGCATGCTAAACCTATTCAATACCTTATCAATATAAGTGCTTTGACTTATGCCAATAAGCCTTTTAAATCCATCTCTATAAATCTTAATGCCTAATATATAAGTAGCTACACCTAAGTCTTTCATTGAGAAACAATTCCCTATCCATGATTTGACATTTTGTAAAATAGGGATATCATTTCCAATGAGTAGTATGTCATCCACATATAGCACTAAAAAACACAATAGCACTCCCACTAACTTTCTTGTATATATAAGGTTCATCTTCATTTTTAATGAAGCCAAATTCTTTGATTGCTTCATAAAAATGAAGATTCCAACTCCGAGATGCTTACTTTAATCCATAAATGGATTTTTGAAGCTTGCATAACTTACGAGAATTCTTAGGATTGACAAAACCCTCTAGCTGTGTCATGTACACATCCTTAAGTATGTTTCCATTAAGTAACATTATTTTGACATCCATTTGCCATATCTCATAATCATAGTATGCAACTATGGCAAGGAAAACTCAAATAGATTTTAGCATAGCTATTGGTGAAAAAATTCATCATAGTCTATGCCATGTGTTTGTTTAAAACCTTTTGCAACCAGTCTTGCCTTAAAGGTATGCACATTGCCATCCATGTTAGTTTTATTTTTAAAAACCCATTTACACCCAATAGTCTTTAAACTATCAGTTGGGTTAATCAAGGTCCATACTTGATTATCATACATGGATTGCATTTATGATTTCATGGCTTCTAGCCATTTCTCAAAGTCAGGACTATTTATGGCCTCTTGATAGGATGTGGGCTCATTTTGATCCACAATCAACACATCATTATCACTAGTTATAAGAAATCCATATCTCTCAGGGATTTGACATGTCCTACTATATCTCTTTGGGCCTTCTAGTACTTGTACAGGCTCAACAACTACTTGTTGATCCAACTGTAGTTCCATATTAGGTACAATGCTATTTTGTGGACCTTGAATCTCTTTAAGTTGCACTATGCTCCCACTGGTTCCTTTGGAAATAAACTCTCTTTCCAAAAATACACCATTCCGAGCAATAAACACTTTGTTCTTAAATGCATTGTAGAAGTAATATCCTTTAGTTTCTTTAGGATATCCCACAAAAAGGCATTTGTTAGATTTAGGTGCTAGTTTATCTGAGATTTGATGCTTCACATATGCATCAAATCCCCAAATCTTAAGAAAAGACAAACTGGGAGTTTTTCCAGTCCATATCTCATATGGTGTCTTTTCAACTCCCTTGGAGGGAACTCTATTCAAAATGAATGCAGCAATTTCTAAAGCATAACCCCAAAAGAAGATTGGAAGATTAGATTGATTCATCATAGATCGAACCATATCCAATAGAGTCCAATTTCTGCATTCAGACACACCATTCCATTATGGTGTACCTAGAGGAGTCAATTGTGAAACTATCCCAAAATCTCTAAGATGATATGTAAATTCTTGGTTTAAATATTCACCACCTCGATTAGATCTTAGTGTTTTAATATTTTTACCAAGTTGATTTTGTACTTCATTCTTGAAAATTTTGAACTTTTCAAAAGATTTAGATTTATGTTTCATTAGATAGAGATAACCATATCTACTGAAATCATCTATGAAAGTTATGAAGTACTAAAAACCTCTTCTAGCAATTGAGTTTAATCGTCCATATACATTAGAATGTATTAGGCCCAATAAGTCATTAGCCCTCTCACTCTGTCCAGTAAAAGGTGTCTTAGTCATTTTTCCAAGTAAACAAGATTCATATGCATCAAATGATTCATAATCAAATGAATTCAAAAGCCCATTTTGGTGTAGCTTTGAAATGCGTTTCTCATTTATATGGCCTAAGTGACAATGCCAGAGATAGGTTGAGTTTAAATCATTAGATTTAGACTTCTTTGTATCAATGTTATAAATTGGCATTTCATTAGTGTCTTTAGCATCTAAAACATAAAGACCACTAGTGCATGGAGCATATCAATAGAAAATGTTATCCAGATAAATATTGCATTTATTATTCTTAATAATAAATTCAAATTCTTTCTTATCCAAACAAGAAACATAAATAATATTCCTATGCATGGTAGGTACATAATAACAATTTTTTAAGGATAAAACAAGTCTATTAGGCAAAGGTAACTCATAAGTTCCTACAGCTAAAGTAGCAACTCTTGCTCCATTGCCTACTTATAGGTACACTTTGTCTCTAGTCAATGATCTACTCCTTTTTAGACCATGTGCATCTGTACAAATGTGAGATCTTGATCCAGTATCTAATACCCAAGAATTAGATGCAGAAGTAGATAAATTTAATTATATAACATGAATACCTGAAGAGGTAGTCTCACTACCCTTTTTCTTCTTTAGATCATCCAAATAGAGCTTGCAATTCCTTTTCCAGTGGCCTGGCTCATTGCAGGAAAAGCAAGTTCCTTTTTTTGTTTTGGGTTCAGCTTTGGATTTGGGCTGGGCTTCTAAAAGCCTTTAGAGGCCTTGCTCTTGCCCTTTGCAACCCTTTTTATCCCCTTTCCCTTATTGACCTTGAGAACATCCTTGGTGTTACTATTGATGTTATTTTCAAAAGTTTTCAACATCCCATGCAACTCTGAAATAGTCTTCTCCATACTATACATATTGAAATTCATAACAAACCTATCATAAGCTTCAGGAAAAAAATGAAGAATAATATCCACATCCAAATTTTGTTCAATCTTGAGACCAAGCTTGTCTAAATGATCAAGATGACCCTACATCTTGAGAACATGAGGACTGATAAAGTCACCAGTAGTCAACTTTCAAGAAAGCAATGACCTGACAGTATTGAACCTTTCAATTCTGGCTTTCTCTTAGAACATTTCCTTGAGATGGCCTATCATAGTATAAGCCTCTATTTCCATCAGTTGCTTTTGTAGCTTAGAATCCATACATCCAAGCATAACACAAGTGACATTAGTAGAATCATTGAGATGCTTATTATAAGCATCCCTTTGTGCTCTAGGAGCATTGGCAGCTGGTTCCTCAGGGATGGGTTGATCAAGGATATATTCCTTTCTCTCATGCCTAAGAACAATTCTTAAGTTTCTATACCAATTAAGAAAGTTAGTCCTATTGAGTTTATCCTTCTTAAGGATCAATCGCAGTGATATGGTATGTGCAGTGTTTGAAGTCATTATCTACAACAAATATATGCAAAGTCCATTAAGTATTTTATTAAATGAGGCATAATAAATCCCATAAAATTATTTAAATTAATAACCCTCAAAGTTAATTTACAAATTATAGTGGGCCAAGATCCATATTTCACTATACTTTAAGTGAGTTTTGGCTCATAGCCTAAAATATGGTTATTTAGGTAGACAACTCTTATCAATTACATCTTATGTAACTCTTGTGTGGTATGGGATTTGACATCACATGTTGTGGTTTAAAAATCCTATCTAATGCCCTAGGTCCAAAACCATTTTGATAACCTAGTTATGTCAAACCATAACAAATGTTTGGATAGCACTATTATCTAACTTGCCTTCCCTGGATAAGTTTATACACCCTACTTTGGTAGGCCCATATATAATAATCTAAGGCTTGACAAGTGTTGAATTTATGGGAGGCATCAAAATGAATTAATATTAAATGAGGGTTCATATTTATTTAATCTTATTTAGTTATTGTTATGTTGCATCACATGGCATCACATACATAACAACTAAAATAAATGTGACATAGCATGGTCCAAATCTAATTTGATCTTCATAAGCCAATATGAAGATCAAAGGTCAAACCTAGGTAATATAATAATTACAAATTGAGCCTTCAATATGGATCTCCATCTTCTATCATGGATCTCCTTCTTAGGTTCCCACCTCGGATCTCCATCCTAGGCCTCCAACTTGAATTGCTCCATGGGTCTTGATTTACATTAATTGTTGTAATTTATTCTACACTATTACAAAATAAAATAAATACAATAAAAAAATGACTTGTAGGCCGTATTTAAAATTACAACCCATAAAACAATTAAATCCAATCATATTGGTCTAGGGGCCATGCTATGCACCATGCATTAAACAACACACATGTATAACATAAAAATCTATTTAGTTAGCAACTCCAATTATTATGTTAAAAAATAACAATGTGATAATTCTTTCGGGGTCAAGGGGTAGTGCCCCAAGTGGCGGTCCCGAGGGTCTGACGATAAACACTTTACCTAAGCTCTTCGGTGAATTATCTTTCAAATTTCTAAACGTTAATGATTTTCATAATCAAATTACTAAATAATTAATTTGTTAAAAAATAGATAAAAATGCTAAATTAAAACCACCATTAAAAACCCTAATTTGCATCAAGGAGGCAATTAATAAATTTTTGTAATCATATTATTGAATCAGTTGTTGCCTAAAACCCTAAAATGACATCACTTTATGTAAAAAAAGAGTAATTCAAAAAATCTGTTCAAAACAGATTAAAAATGGTTCTTTTTTTATATATAAATTGACAGCAGCCATTAAGAAACCCTAATTTCTATAATCAAAATTATAGCTTGAACGAATATTTATAAAATAGATCCATTCAACATAATCTATTTAATACTTAAATAGATTGCCCCTTAATTCTTAATTTGCATAATCATAGAATTTTCTGTTTTAACTTAAAAAAAAATTTCCTAATCAAAATAGAAAATGATTTTATTAATTAAATAGAAACAAAATTTTTGATTAAAACAGAAAACAAATATGTTGTTTCAATTAATCATATTAATCAAAATTGAATATAGAACAAATTAGTGATTGTCTTTGAAATCATATTACCTAATGCATATCACTAACAACTCTGTTAGTCCTCATGTTCTCAAGATGAAAGGCCATCTTGAACACTTGGACAAGCTTGGTCTCAAGATTGAACAAGACTTGACTATTGATATCATTCTCCAATCGTTGACTGAAGCTTATGATGGTTTCATCATGAATTTCAATATGCATAGTATGGAAAAGACTATTTTAGATTTGCATGGGATGCTTAAAATTGCTAAAAAGAATATCAAGAATTCCACCAAGGATGTTCTAATGGTCAATAAGGGAAATGGTATGAAAAAAATTGGAATTGGAAAGGGCAAAGGCAAGCCTCCCAAAGGCTTTTAGAAGCCAAAACCAAAGCCCAAGCTCAAGCCCAAGTTCAAAGCTGAACCCTAAGCAAAGCCACTGAAGGAGGGAATATGCTTTTTTTGTAATGAACCAATTCATTGGAAAAGAAATTGTGAGCTTTATATGAATGATCTAAACAAGAAGAATGGTAGTGCAACTACCTCTTTAGGTATTCATGTTATATAAATTAATTTATCTACTTTTGATTCTTGGATATTAGATACTGGATCAGGATCTCACATTTGTACTAATGTGCAGGGTCTAAAAAGGAGTAGATCATTGGCTAGAGGCAAAGTGGACCTACGAGTTAGCAATAGAGCATGAGTTGCTACTTTAGCTGTAGGGAATTATAAGTTAACTTTGCCTAGTGGACATGTTCTAAATTTAGAAAATTGTTATTATATGCCTGCTATGTGTAGGAATATTATTTATGTTTCTTGTTTGGACAAGAAAGGATTTGAATTTATTATTAGGAATAATAAATGAAATATTTATCATGATAACATTTTCTATGGATTTGCTCCACGTACTAGTGGTCTTTATGTTCTAAATGTTGAAGACACTAATGAAAAGTCAATCTATAACATTGATACAAAGAAGTTTAAATCTAATGATTTAAACACCACCTATCTCTGGCATTATCATTTAGGCCACATAAATGAGAAACACATTTCAAAGCTTTACCAAAATGGGCTTTTGAATTCATTGATTGTGAATCATTTGAAACATGTGAATCTTTTTTACTAGGAAAAATGACTAAAACACCTTTGATTGGAAAATGTGAGAGAGCTAATGATTTATTGGGCCTTATACATTCAGATGTATGTGGGCCATTAAACTTAACTGCTAGAGGAGGTTTCCAATACTTCATCTCTTTCATAGATGATTTCAGTAGATATGGCTATGTCTATTTAATGAAACATAAGTCTGAATCTTTTAAAAAGTTCAAAGTTTTCAAGAATGAAGTATAAAACCAACTTGGTAAAAATATAAAAAAACTAAGATATGATCGAGGTGGTGAATATTTAAGCCAAGAATTTGTAGATCATTTGAGAGATTGTGGGATTATTTCACAATTGACTCCTCCAAGTACACCATAATTAAATCATATGTCCGAATGGAGAAATCAGACTTTATTGGATATGGTTCATTCAATGATGAGTCAATCTAATCTTCCAATCTCTTTTCGGGGATATGCTTTAGAAACTGATATATTCATTTTGAATAGAGTTCCAATAAAGGTAGTTGAAAAGACATCATATGAGATGTGGACTGGAAAACCTCCAAGTTTGTCTTTTCTCAAGATTTGGGGATGTGATGCTTATGTGAAGCGTCAAATCTTAGATAAAATAGCACCCAAATATGATAAATGCCTTTTTGTAGGATATCCTAAAGAAACTAAAGGATATTATTTTTACAATGCTTATGAGAACAAAGTGTTTGTTGCTCGAAATGGTGCATTTTTTGAAACATAATTTATTTTCAAAGGATCTAGTAAGAGCACAGTCCAACTTAAATAAATTCAAGACCTATAAAATAGCATTATACCAAGTATGGAACCATAGCTGGATCAACAAGTATCTGTTGGACCTGCACAAGTACCAGAAGGCCCAAGGAGGGTAGGACACATCAAATCCCAATGAGATATAGATTTCTCATAACTAATGATAATGATGTGTTGATTGTGGATCAAAGTGAGCCCACATCCTATCAAGAGGCCATAAATAGTCCTAACTATGAGAAATGGCTAGAAGCCATGAAATCATAAATACAATCCATGTATAATAATCAAATTTGGACCTTGATTGACCCAACTGATGGCTTAAAAACTATTGAATGAAAATGGGTTTTTAAAAAGAAAATAGACATGGATGGCAATGTGCATACCTTTAAGGCAAGACTGGTTGCAAAGGGTTTCAAACAAACACACGGTATAGATTATGATGAAACCTTTTTACCAGTTGCTATGCTGAAATCTATTCAAATTCTCCTTGCTATAGCTACATACTATGCTTATGAGATATGGAAAATGCATGTCAAAAAATTGTTTCTTAATGGAAACCTACTTGAGGATGTGTACATGACACAACTAGAGAGTTTTGTCAATCCTGAGAATTCTAGAAAGGTATGTAAGCTTCAAAAGTCTATTTATGGACTGAAGCAAGCATCTTGGAGTTGGAATCTTCGTTTTGATGAAGTAGTCAAAGAGTTTGGATTCATTAAGAATGAAGATGAACCTTGTGTTTACAAGAAGGTTAATGGGAGCACAATTATGTTATTAGTGTTGTATGTTGATGACATACTACTCATTGGAAATGATATCCCTATTTTACAAAATGTTAAATCATGGCTAGGGAATTGTTTTTCAATGAAAGACTCGGGTGAAGCCGCTTATATATTAGGCATCAAGATCTATAGAGATAGATCTAAAAGGCTTATTGGCCTAAGTCAGAGCACTTACATTGATAAGGTATTGAATAGGTTTAGCATGAAAGACTCTAAGAGAGGATTCTTGCTAATGTCACATGGCATTAGTCTTAGTAAGACTTAGTATCCTATGAAACAAGATGAGCAAGACCACATGAGTAAGATTCCATATGCTATGCTATTGGATCTATCATGTATGCAATGTTGTGTACTCAACTTGATGTTTCATATGCCTTAAGCACAACGAACAGATACCATTCAGACCCAAATGAAAGTTACTGGACAGTAGTTAAAAATATCCTTAAGTACTTGAGAAGAACTAAGGATGCATTTTTACTTTATGGTGGTAAGGAAGATGAGCTAGTTGTAAATGGTTACATGGATGCCAGCTTCCAAACTGATAAGGATGATTTTCGATCATAGTCAGGTTATGTGTTTTGTTTGAATGGAGGTGCAGTGAGTTGGAGGAGTTCCAAGAAAGACACCATTGTTGATTCTACAAAAAAAGCTGAGTACATAGCTACCTTAGAAGCAGATAAGGAGGCTGTATGGATTAAGAAGTTCATAACTGGACTACATGTTATTCCTAGTATATCAGATCTAATGAACTTATTTTGTGATAATAATTGAGCTATAGCTCAAGCTAAGGAGCTAAGATCACATCAGAGATCCAAACACATACTCAAGCATTATCATCTCATTTAAGAAATCATTGAGAGAGGAGACGTGAAGATTCCAAAGTACCCACAAATGATCATATTGTTGATCCACTAACTAAGCCTCTTCCACAGCCTAAGTATAAGAGTCATACTAGGTCCATGGGTATTAGTTTTAATATAGATTAGGCTTAGTGCAAGTGGGAGATTGTTAGTGATATGCACTAGGTCAATTATGTATGACCATGTTTTGACTTTATCATTTTATTTAATAAAAAGACATTTTTTATTATCAATTTGTGTTATGATAATTACTTGAATAGTCAATTCTTACTAAGGTCATCAAGTATGTGACTTGATAGTAAAACCTTTAGATTAAATGTGAGTTCTATTCAAATTATCCCTAGTCATAACAATATGTTATGGCTAGTATGATGTTGATTGATGATTATGTTTTACTAATCATGAATATGAGATATTAAGTCAACTTATAGGTACTTATTTGGGAAATAATGTATTGGATTGACCCATCATGAGAATACTATATAAGATAATTGTCATAAGTAATTCTCATCATAATAATATTGATTTAGTCCTTTGACCTTGAAATCATTATGGATTTCTACATAACTATTATATATTTTGACAAAATCTAACATTGTCTTTAATATGATGATTAAATAGATTGTTGTTGGATATGAAATGAGTTATGTGAGGAATGTGAGTGATTGAGAAGGAATTTGTCCCTCATTTAATCTGAGTCAGATATCTATAGGCCCCTTGATAAAATGGACTGAGGAAAATGCATGGCCATGCTAAAGTGAATTGATAAAGAGTTATCATTCACAGACTAATTAGAGTCAAGAAATAATATGATTGAATTATATAAGGATGACAGAAACTATGCCTTATATTCAATCAAGATATCATGTGACAAAGGGATTACAATATTTATTATAAATTAGGTTATGTTGGATTATTGACTTCACATGACTTGGGTAGTCATAATGTCTTGCTAGAGGCCATTTATGACTTGTAGGCCTAAATAGAGATTTAAGGCCCACTGCCAATGTCATGTGAACCTATAGGGGTCACACACTTAGAACAAGCCCAAAAACAAATATGGATTTGAGAAGCCTAAATATGCTCTGTGGAAATAAATAAATAGTTTATTTATTTAAGGTAAAGGTTATCTTAAATAAATAGAATATTATTTTTTATTTAATTTCAAATAAGATCAGAATAATAATAATTGAGAAATTACCAAAAAGTTGTTTTGGTAAGTGAAACCTTAATTAGAGGTCTATAAATATGTTATATTCCCTAAGGTTTCACTAACTCAATCATTAGCCACCAAAATTCATTTTTCTCCTCTTAGAAAAACTAAAACACATAGTGTTTTTATTCTTGATTTGTTAGAAATCAAGAGAAGTGCTAGCATACAAAGTTTTCATTTTAATCAAGGGTTGTTTGTGTAGACACTTATGGAGGATGGATTCTTTTGGAGATGTCTTGATCCGAACTACCAAAATCAAAAGCTCGAGGTAAAGTGTTATTGGAGTGAACCTCCTCTCTGCCTTCTAGAAATTTTGCCTCTTCTGCATTTATAGTAAGATTTGAAAACCCTAGTTTTAAATCAATTAATTGAATTACTTGGATCTAGGTTAGGGTTTATGGTTAAAATTTTTAATTTCCATTGCGTTTTTGAATCACGAAACCCAACATAACCAACATAATAGGAATTAGACATACCTGATAAAGGGACAACTTCCTTGTATTGTCCTAAGCCACCATGCAATACTCAATCAAATAAATAGTCTTCCTAATCCAATAATAATAATGAGGAAAGCCATCTTCTTGGAAATGCTCAATGGATGGATGAGGGAGAATCTCAAACTCGTATGTCAAAATCTATTAAAATTAGAGGGTTATAAATAATAACCTAAAAGCAAAAGAACATACAACAGAACTCATACTCATGTCCAGCACGAACAAGCATCCATAGATCCTCGAGCCACCTTGGCATGTTATGTCAAGGCCTGAGTATGTATGAGCAAAGGTAGTAATGCCCCAGTAATAACTCAAAAAACCATCCATATCTCTCAAGATAGATAGCAATCACATATCACTTGTACCTGAAGGGTTCAGGAAGATAACAAGACTCATTAAATAAAATAAAAATTAGCAAGCCAATGACTCTACTGAGACAAGACCATTATTGTACAAAATCTACATGAAAGAAAAAAACTCCGTGTATCGAGCGAGATACGGGCAACTAGACTTCAAAGGTGTGACTATCCCAAGATAATCCATTATGAGGTGCCTCCTCACCATATTACTAGAACACTCCTCCTCATTGAAAGGAATAAGCTCTCCAGAAAAGCTCAAGCCCATGATAGCAGTAAAATTAAATTAGGTAATAGTCATCTCTCTAATAGGTAGATGGAAAGTATGCATCGTGTCCATTCACCACTCTATCAATGCATACATGGCAATCTGACTTGATGCATATGAGTCATAAGAAAATGCAGCAAGCACCCCATCAAAGCTCTTCCTAACAACCATGTACTTCACACACTTTAGGAGACCCTAATAATACATGCTGACCTTATTGAAACTACCTGGTAGCACAACGACATACCTACGGGGCTATAAATAATAGGTACACTATCAAAATTTGCATAACTTTTAAATACTAACACATCTCTCTCTATCACTAAAAGGATTAAAAGAATAATAAAAGATGAAAAGAAAAGCATCGCGATAAGTATACAATCACAAAAAGAAAATAAAGCAAGATCTATCAGCCACTAGCATTTATAATAAAGCTAGAGAGACAGTTATAGTAAGAGTTGAAAGGTACAACTACAACAACCTCATACAACAAAATAAATAGCAAAGCAACCACCGAAGAAGCTTTAGAAAATAAGGGCAAAGAAGGACCTACCTCAAGATGATGATTCACCTAAGCATGAGTCTCCAACCTATAAATAACAATGATCGAATCTCCCTGAGAAAGCCTGGATGGTTGAGAACTTTGAGCACCAGATGTGCTAGTCCTTACGACCAACATCCCAGCTCTAGTAGCCTCTCCAAAGTCACCCTTAAGATGAACATCAATATCAATAAAAATGTCTTCTAAACCTATAGGAATGCTAGGGAATTCCATTTTATGCAGAAGAAAATGGAAGTACATAAGCAAAAACATATCAGATAGCAACGAAAACACAAAAAGGGTCAAGAAAAGTAATAAAACACTCAAAGAACTTTGGATGAAGCCTCCTTAGACCACTAAAATAGCTATTTAAAAAAGTCTAGAGGGGGGAAGCGCATGACCACATCCTAGGCATGTGACCATATGCATAAGGACGTGATCACGCGTGTCCCACATGTAGTCATGTGCACATCCCCCTTCCACACACTCTTTAATAGTTTTATGTGCACTTTGCGACTTTGCATACTCACTTCTATAGTCCTAAACTTCCATTTAAGCATAATAAATGCTCCAAACTCACATAAAAGTACATTAATGAGGACTCCATCTATCTAAAACACTATACGTGCACCGTTGTCCTAAAAAAACTCAACATCTTACAAAAGAAAAAGAGTAAGGAAAATTCACTATAAGGATACCTTCCTTTAAATCATCAAAATAACATCCTTACCATGACAAATTAAGGCATCACTATTGCATAATCACTGCATCATTTTTGCATCACTACTGTATCACTATTGCATCATCACTACTACCTCATTCATATTGCTTAGAAGCACTCTCACACTGCCTAGAAGCACTCTCTCATTACTTAGAAGCACTCTCACACTCTCACATTTCTTAGAAGCATCCATATCACTTAAAAGCATTCTCACATTGCTTAGAAGCATTCACATTGCTTAGAAGCACTTCCACTACTTAGGCGTATTCTCATTTGCTTAATAGTATTTTCATTTCATGTGACACCTAAGAAGGTTATACTCACATGTTCATTCACGTGACACCTAAGGAGGTTATAATTGCATGTTCATTCGCATCACACCTAATGAGGTTATAGTTGCATGTTCATTTATGCAACATTTAAGAAGGTTATAATTGCATGTTCATTCATGTGATGACTAAGAAGGCTATAATCGCATGTTCATTCAAAGGACACCTAAGAAGGTTATAGTCACATGTTCATTTTCATGACACCTAAGAAGGTTATAATTGCATGTTCATTCACGTGATGCCTAAGAAGGTTATAGTCGCATATTCATTCATATGACACCTAAGAAGGTTATAGTTGTATGTTCATTCGTGTGACACCTAAGAAAGTTATAGTTATATGTTTATAATCATAGGTTCATTCGTGTGACACCTAAGAAGGTTATAGTTGTATGTTCATTCGTGTGACACCTAAGAAAGTTATAGTTATATGTTTATAATCATAGGTTCATTCGTGTGACACCTAAGAAAGTTATAGTCATATGTTTATAATCATAGGTTCATTCGTGTGACACCTAAGAATGTTATAGTCACATGTTCATTTGCATAACACCTAAGAAGGTTAAAGTCGCATCTTTATTTACATGACACCTAACAAAGTTATAGTTGCATCTGCATTTTCATTTCTTAATAGCATGGTCATTCATGTGACACCTAAAAAGGTTATAGTTGTATCTCTCTTTGCTTAGTAGCATCTTCATTTGCATGATGCCTTAGAAGGTGATGGTCGTAAAAATCCCAATGCACTTTGCATAAGTCACAAGCTTGCATAGCACCTTGCGTGATGACCAAATCACAAAACAACAATAATAGATAGAGCACAACAATAATAATCAAATCTTGACATGATGTTTAAAGACAACCTATAAGTAAGTACATCTCCCCCTGCTAAAACATTTTTTGCATCATTGTATTTGCTTCATGTGTATTGACACTAGTGCTAGGTGGCTATGCAACATAGGTGAAGCAGGGGGCAACTGTCATACCTCAAATTTGACTATCCCCAAAAAAGGTCCAATAATGAAATGAATCCCTGAGATGAATAGAGTATGCTAGTTTGTAACACTTCTAAAGTGTGCAATGTTAAAAACCTAACCAACACCACTAGTGTGCAAAATTGATCATCGAGCCATTAAGTTATGCTTCGACCTTACGAAATATGCATTATCAAAACAATGAGAGGTTTATTTTGAGAAAACCCCTCTTAAAATACTCAACTCATTGGGCCGGTACACATTTTGTTAAACCAAGACCTAGCATGGTGAATAATTAAAAATTGATTTTGATAAAACAGACTTTGGAAACACATCCAAATGGTTCCTAAACCTCTAGAAGTGGTCCTAGAATGGTCTAATATAACCCAAGGATCAACTCGTATCACTGAGAAGTGTACGTAAACACCCTTAGGTGTCTTATGCTAAAATTGAGACTGAATTTAGCAAAATGGTCCAGCGCGAATAAAACCCGAGAAGAGTGCATAGAGCATCGAAGTGCATGTGGAATTGAACACGTGTGCGTGTGGCCTCATGACCACATGCACACTGTGTGTGACCATGCACACTTGGTGTGGCTAGGCATAAAAGTCTTATTATACACGCATGACCATGCCCACACTACCCCATTCTACACATTCTTTCTATAAATAGACTGCTCTACACCCCATTTTGGAGTGGGGAGCAAGAAGAAACACACACACACTCAAAAATTGGTTCGATTGAAGGCTCTGGAAACCCCTTTCACAACCTTTCCCTTAGGTTGTTAGATCCCTTTTCCACCAAACCTAGCCTAATCTTTGTCAAAGCATGCTTCAAAGGTATACAAACTAACATCATTCTACTATCATTTTGAACCACTTGATAAGGAAAGCTTGATAATATTCGAAGCCAAAGCTTCAAAGCTCATATAAGCTTAGTCAAGTTTAAGGACCACACAATCATTTTAGCACATTTGTTTTATCGCATTGAATTTTATTTTATTATTGCCAGTATTTGGGAATACTATTACGCTCGTGTGATGAGACTAATAAACTTACATGCTGCATGAATAATAAATGCTTCATTATGCTCATTTCACGTTATCATTCTACATGCTTTATTTATGAAATCATGAAATCACATCGTAAATATCAATAATGTGAAAAGTTCATATCTCAAAATAGAGTCATCATGCTCTTTGTCCAATGATGACCTCATGCATCCATTATATTATTGTCATACATCATCATAACATAAATAATCATTACAAGCATGATCATCCCATCATTCATGAAATTGAGCAAGCCATATGAATGATCATGTTATTCTTATAGATTAATCATATTAGATTTACTTTTCTACAATCTTTTCCTTTCCATGTGTATTTTATCAAGAAAGTGATGTAATAAAATTTTCAACTTTATTCTCCTATACGATGTGATGTATTGTGTGAATGCTATACAAACTGTCATTACTAAAACTAGGGTGTTGTGGTAGCTATACATCGAATATCATATAATGAGAAATAGAAAAAAAGTATATGTGATTCCCTGAACCGAAAAATCTCTATCGGGGACAATACTCACTGAGTGGGCCAATGTTGTCCCTTTCTTTTCCATATTTTCTAAAAATTAGGTGGCAACTCCATAAAATCAAAAGTTTCTTATCCCCCTAAGACTAGTCATCTATCCCTATTTGGTAAAGTTGCCATGTCACTAGGAAGTGGAAAGACTTGCTACACTATCCAATAAACAAACAACAATCTAGAAAAAAAGATAGGTCACTCACAATATTTGCAGTAACTATGCAATTGTCAATGGCTGGTACACCCCCAACTGTTGGAAGGGATGTTAATTGCATTAAGGATTGCTTCATAGATTATTAAAAGAATAGATTGTTCAAAGTACTATGTACTTTTTTGAATAGTTAAAATACTATTTATAAATAGTAAAATATGTATTTATGAAGAGTGAAATACTATTTATGAATAAAAAAATATGTACAAAAATAATTGGATAATATAAAAATCACATTTTTAAATATGGCTTAGCCACCAATGTTTTACAACACTTATATAATAATTTTAAGAAATAAAGGAACAAGGCTACTCTAATGAGGATTTTGGCCAACCTTATTTTGAAACTTCTATCCATACTCACTTAACTCTATTCACCAACTATTAGACCCTTCTGTTTGAAATTATTTATAAAATACAATAAAATGAGTACAAAAATACACAATGAATAGATATTACAAGCAAAAAATGGTTTAGCTAAATTAAATATAATAAACATCTCAAATTAAAATACTTAAGCACTAATAATCAAATTATCATTTACTCAAAATATCCAATTCAATCTTTCTTTTAAACATATTCAAAGCTTACTCAATTAAAACATGTGCCTTTGTATATATCAATAGAACCTTTCATTTGTATTAACTATCCCTATAACAAGCATCACAACTGATGTGATCCTAGCTCCAAAGAGGAAGATTTCAAGATTTGTTCATGCTAATAAGGCAATGTTCATTCAAGAAAAGAACAATTAGCATAAATTCGTATTTTGTAGTATACTTCAGTATTTTAGTCATAAATCACTCTACAAAACTCTGATTGAGATGATTCAAGAAGCTGTTGAAAGCTAAGAAAGAGATCTAAAACTTTTGTGAAGATATCCAGAGTTAATTCGGCCTTATACCTGAGCTAAAATTATGAAAGATTATCAGATCGTGAATAAAACTGGGCAGACTGAATATACATCAGTAAATGGGCTGTATCTCACTCAATATAGATCCAAATGAAGTGATTCAAGATGCTGATGAAAGATATCAACAAGGGCTACAACTTTTGTGTTGTGGGCTTAAGTTAATTCGGCCATCATCGTATTGAAAAGTGTGCTACAATGTGCTGCATAAGTAAATCCGAATTTAACTAGGATTATATTTTCTTATTTAAGTAAAATTATATTTTCTTATTTAAGAAGGATTTTGTTTTCTTGTTTAGTTAGGATAATAATTAGGTTTTATTTAGGATTTCTTTAAGCCTATATAAAGCCTTATTTTATGTAACCTAGAGGGTATGCAATCATGGATGATTAATAAAATTTAGAGAGGATTCTCTTTGGTTACTTGGTGGTTAACCATGTGACAACCTTTGTGACTTATCAATCTATCTTTCAGACAGTAGATTGTGGCGTCATTTTAATAACCTTTGTTGCTTGTTTGTTATTGTTCAAAAGGTTAAAGTTTTGATATAGCTTTGGTTGTTTGGACTAACTAAACATGAGGTGAAGGTTCTTTATGTCTGAATTGGAACTTGATTTGAACTTTCCTTGAGAGCGTGGGTTTGGGTTCATGTTGAACGGGTTTCTAGAGCAGGTCGTCTAGTGGGTTCGTATCAACAACTTAGTCATAACATACAGGCCATCACAAGCTCACTCTCTAGGCACACTTAAAGACTAACCCTTTAACTACATTAGCACGGAATGACCCTTCTTCCTTTACCATATTGTAATCAAGTACCCTATTGTCTATTGCACAATAACGACCAACACAATCTTAAATGTGCATATATCATCTCAGCACATTTATACATTTCATATATGGAGGTAATACACAAAACTCAAAATTAATCAAAACCATTCTATTACATTTATAGCTCATCAAAGTATTAAAAATCAAACCACTTCTCATTAAAATTCTAATGAATAAAACCAATTTGATTATAAATCATTCAAATCTTCAAGTAAATAGCCAAAGCATTTCTATCACATTTGTTGTTCAACAAAGTATTCAAAATCAAAACATCTCCTTATAAATGAAAATAAGGAAAGTAGACTGATTACAACCTTAATTAAATAAAAAATTATCTAAAAATAAGTCTCAAATCATATTGTAAACAAAATCACAAAGTAGTAACATATTTAGCTTATGAAAACATTATCATTTTGAAGTTTGAATACTTCAAATAATCAAAGTAGTAACCAAACTAAATTGAAATTATTCTTAGACATAATTTCATACTCATAAAAAAAATTAAAAATCTCATTTTCTTGCTAATTTAAAAAGAGTTTAAGGGCTTGAACATCTACTCACCAAATAGCCTATAAACATATAAAGCTAGTTCACTAAATTTGCTTAACTTGCACATGGACTTCCTTTGCCTTTTCTAGCACCTAACACATGCAATTTTATTTATAAATCATTAATATAATAATATCATAGATTGACCTAACCATGAAACCCCCAAACTATAGGGAAAATATGTAAATTAACTTAACTCTACAAACTTGCCTTATTAACTCTATAAGGGCTATTTTCAAACCTATATTAGAAAAATTTATCTAACTTGTAGAAAAGGAATTTTAACCTCAAATTTTAGTCAACCTTAGATCTTTGTGTCTACTACCTTCAATAAAAATTTCACTTTCATTCAATAACCACAAATAACATTATAAAGGTCACATTACACACAACTCAATTACTCAAATATATTGAGCAACAAAAAGTATATGTCTATTACACCAAAATTCAAGCATAATTGGCTCATGATCAAAATTACAAAGTTTTAGAGAAGTTTACTCAAAATCAAACAAAAATTAATTTTGAGTTTCCTAGCTTAATAACTCATGAACTCTATAAACCTGGTTCACATAATCAAAATGGCTACTTTCATAGATGAATTTAAAAAATTACTAGGACTTATAGAAAAAATGATTTTGAGCTAAAATTTAATTCAGTCTTAGATATATATGTCAAAAATATGATATAAAATTTTCACACCAATTGGACTCCCACAAATAGAGTTATATATAGCAAATTATAACCAGCTCAAAGAAATTTACAGACTAAGCAATAAAATATTTTCTCTTATTACCCTAACATAAAGACTGAATCAGATAAAGCACAAAGAGAAAAAATTCTAGATAATTCTTTAGTATTCTATATCATCCAATAAAACTTAATTTGGAGTTCTCTAGATCAAGATATGATTGAATTATAAAGACTGATAAACCAGACTTACCAAACCCGAATTCTGCAACTTAAGAACCCTAAATTAAATCAACCAAAATACTTAAATTACTTACAAATCAATCATCAAAGTCTTATAGGATGAATATTTTAGCCTTAATGGTACTTTATATCTTTAATTTTGCTTAAACATTAACTTTTATAAGAGGAAAATGAATTAACCCTTTTCCCCCTTTTTCTTTTCCCTTTCTTTTCTTTCTTTCTTTCTTTCTTTCCTTTTTTATTTCTTTCTTCATATCTATGGCAGCCATGATATACCTAAAGAAAATAATTAAATAATATGTAATATACTTCTTTTGGTCCTTAATGAAATGCCTAAGTTACCTATAAATCCTTAAGCTTTCAATTATTTAATCAAGGACAATTATTGTTTCAATTTGAGTCCTCATCTTTTGCTAACATTAAAGTCCTTATCCTCTACTTTAATTTAACCTCATATCGTTATCATTCTTAAATTTTATTTATTTTTAGTGTCACTAAAATTCAAAAATTCTTGCTCTTTAAGCGAGTATAAGTGATGGCTCAACCCGAAACACTAGCTTAATTATATATACTAGCTTATACTTAAATTTAATCAATGTATATGTAAATGTAATATACAATGAATGCAAATGTACTTAGATTTAGGGTACGGGTGTGACAATTCTTCCCCCTAAAAAGAAATTCTGTCCTCAAATTCCACGGAGTCTCACCATAATTAGTATATGATGAAAATCACCAATGTTAAATTTTCATCTCATATTTTCCTTTCTTATACTAATTCTTCTAAACTACTTTAACTATGGAAATCATTTTATTTCATAATAAATTATGATCCTTAACTAGGTAGTCCTTACACACATTCATACATGCTACATGTTATATAACTCCTTAAAGCAATATAGGCAATTTTTACTACATTTATAAGAATAATTTCTAAAACTTATTCCTCATGACACTTGACACCATCTGCAATTCTGAAGTCTTTACCACAGCTGTCACCATGAACTTTATTAGTAAACTAATCCTAGCTTTATGGATTCCTACTCTAAAATAGGCCAAATTTTTAACTCTAAACCATGCGATATATCTAAGATCATTGACTATATAATACATCAATATTCTCAACTAATAAAATATTAAATCATCAACTATTGTCCATAAAATTTCTATTTCCTTCAAACTAGAATACCTTTGAAACATCATATAGACGTTTAAAAAATGACATTTTAGAATATAACTTTTAACTCGATCTCATTCATTTTTTTATTAAATCATCTTTCAACTCCTATATTATAAAAAAAAATTTTATTGTACCACTAAACATATATAATTCCATCCACTAATAAATGTGGAGTTTTAAGTAGACTCAGTATTGTCTTCAGTGTCTATCAACTATATATTCATAACTAGCCTTAAATTCTTAATCAGAATATCTTCGAGAATAATCAACCTTTAAATATTGCTTATGTTCTCACAAATTATATTCTTATAAATAATTTCTACCAATATCTTATCTTTCATTACAATTCATTCATGTATCTTAGAATGTAAGAAATCAAATGTTACACCATTAAATAAAATTTCACCCATTTCTCTTTTGCTTTCCTCAAATTTTACCTTCCTATGAAATTCATAAAATTTCTTATGCACTTCTTTCATAATAAATTTTTTCAACAATAATTCCTCCTATAGGATGACTAACACCCTTTAAACTATGTTATTGTTCCATAAGATCAAGTAGTTAAATCCTCCATTCAGCCTTCTAAGACTATCCCTTTAGTTTCCTTGAGCTAAATAACTCCAACTATAGATTTGAATCTCAAATTTTATTTCCTATTCAATATGCTTGTCTCTCAACTACCATTTTATTATGCATATATCTTGTATAATCTATTAATTTTATACTTGCTACTATATAATAGTCCTTTTTTATTATTTGGTACTAACAAGTAACATTAACTCATACTTGTTCATTATCTTATTAGCATTTGATTATGCCATGTCATAAGATCAAGCTTCTAGTGTGCTTTATTTCCTATCTACCATTCATACATCCATTTTTCCCTTGATGAAATACACACTCTCTTAGTATGTAGACCTATATATAATTCCCATAAATGATATTTGGATAAATTACTTCTAGTTTAACAACATTCTTTATTGTAGTTTAACTCTATCCTTAAATGAAATAAATTAACATGGTGCTTTATTCAATAAAAATTCAACTCACTACAAGGAGGAAATTCTTATATTTCCATTACTGTTGATAAAATTTATCAACTATAACCATATTTTTATTTCAAATCCTCAAATCATCATTTTCTCAAATATTATTCTTATTTCATAAACTATATTTCTATAAGTTATTCCTATTAGCACTTTAACCTTCACTCCAAATCATCCATGTATCAAAGATAGAATAAATCAAATTCAACTCTATTAAATACAAATTCCATCTCTAACATGATCATCACTTTATAGAATCATTATCAATCATAAATTTTAAACCATAATTTTATTAATATCACATATCCTTAATACCAAATTCTCTAAGATAAATAATCTTTATAGCATTCTTTCATCTCATTCCATAATTACTTTATAATCAATCAAACTTAAGGTCTGATATAAATGTGCCATTTGATATGGTGCAACTGATTATAGTGTTACCCTTGATATGGTTTCTATCTCAAAGTCAGTCTCTCAATGTAGAGATAAACTCGGTAGAACATCCAAAAATACATTTGCAAGTTCCTTCACTATTGGAACATCCATTACTCCTAGACCAACTTTAGATACATCCTCCACATTAGCAAAATAAGCTTTACAACCCTTTTTAATTAAATAGAAAGTAGTGGTAGCCAAAACCAAAAAGAAATTCACCTTAAAATCTTATAGAGTACGCATTGTCTTTTAAAATATTACTCATCCATCAAATGTCCACACCCATATCAATCACACTATTTCACCAAAGAATTCAATCAATACTTGTACTTACCTTTTAGTTGTCAATCACTCTATAGATAACTTGTATCACCTTCTCTAGCTTTATGAATGCTTTGAGATCCTAAAGTATGACATATATTTGATTAAGAATATACCTACAATGAGTTTTATGCTTAGTATGTAATTAGGATATGTTCTATATATGTAAGCCTAATATTTATGCACATTTCTTTCTTATTAGACAACTTGGCCTTACTTAACTTGAGAGTAAATAACTATCACCACCCAATTCTAAATTACTTCATTTTTTTACAAAACTAGACACACATGGCTATAAAATATCCAAAAATCAACACAATATTAGCTTTGTACACTTAATGGTGACATTTTGAATCTAAACTTGTGTTTTACACAAAAATAGCTCGAGTAGGTCATTTTTGGTTTAGAACTTCTCAAGTTATATAAGTCTAATTACAAAACTCTATTTTAGGCACTTCATTAACACATAAATTAACAACTTTCATGTTTTATACTTTAATTTTAAATTAGCCTTCAAGGCCCTCATATTATTTAGGCAAGATAAGACTACCTTCAAACGTAATAAGTAGAACTAGCCCTAGTTTTAAGGATGAGTTATCTTACTGAATCCTTTTTGCCTCCTTGCCCAAACTAGAGCCTTTGATGTGCCCTCTTACTTTATTTTCTCTCTTAGCTTCTCTTTCTCTATTACTTTCTCAACATAGCCCCTAAAATTCTAGCCTTCATATAATGATAATTCATTCTTTAACATAATCTACAAGCCCTTTTTAAAATTATAACATTTATAAGCTTCAGTTGGGAAAATATCTGAGGCATACCAATATAAGTCTTCAAATTTATTGATGTATTCTCGTACTAACGTTACACCTTGTTTCAAAGTAATGAATTCATTTTTCTTTTCAGCCTTGAATGCATTTGTTAAGTATTCCCTCTAGAACTCAGTCTTGAATATATCCTATGTTAATTAACCTTCATGTAACAATCTAACCAAAGAAAACCAAGCACCTTCTATATCATATAAAAGGTTGTGAGCGACCTACCTTCTTTTTAGGCTTGTTGTTTATTTGATAGTATATCGAGTCTTTCCATTTCTAAAGGACATGGCAACTTTACTGAATAGGGACAAATGATTGGTCTTGAAGGGATGAGACACTTTTGATTTTATGGAGTCGCCAACTAATTTTAAAAAAACTTGGAAAAGAAAGGGATAACATCAGGTCACTCGGTGAGTATTGTCCCCAGTAAAGATTTTTGGGTTCGGAGGATTGTATCTATTGTTTGACTATTTCTCATTATACAATATTTAATGTATAGCTACCATAACACCCAAGTTTTGATAATGATAGTTTGTATAGCAATCACATAGTACATCAGATAGTATAGGAGAATAAAGCTAAAAAATTTATTACATTGCTTTCTTGATAAAATACACATGAAAAGGAAAAGATTGCAGAAAAGTAAATCTAATATGATTGATATGCAAGAATAACATGATCATTCACATAGCTTGCTCAATTTCATGAATGATGGGATGATCATGCTTACAGTGATTATTTGTGCTATGATGATGTATGGCAATAATATGAAGGATACATGAGGTCATCATTGGACCGAGAGCATGATGACTCTATTTTAGGATATGAACTCTTCACATTATTGATATTTATGATGTAATTTCATGATTTCAGAAATAAAGCATGCAGAATGATAATGTGAAATGAGCATAATGAAGCATATATTATTCACGTAGCATGCAAGTTTGCCAATCTTATCACACAAGCATAATAGTATTCCTAAATGCTAGTGACAGTAAAATAAAATGAAATAAAATAAAATAAATGTACTAAAATAATTGTGTGGTCCTCATACTTAACTAAGCTTGTGTGAGCTTTAAAGCTTTAGCTTCGAGAAATTATCAAGCTTTCCTAGTTGAGAGGTTCAAAATCATAGCAAAATGATGCTAGATTGTATACCATTAAAGCATGCTTTGACAAAGATGAGGCTTGATTTAGTGGAAAAGGGATCTAACAACCTAAGGGGAAGGGTATGGGAAAGCAAAAACTATCTAGAAAGGGGTTTCCAACGCCTTTGATTGCACTAACTTTTGAGTGTGTGTGCGCTTCTACCTGATCCCCTCTCCAAAATGGGACATATATGGGTCTATTTATAAAAAAATGTGTAGAATCAGGTAGTATGGGCATGGTCATGTACGAATAAGCAACTTTTTGCACATCACCATGCCAAGTGCATATGGTCCGCACAATGTGTGTGTGGTCATATGCTTCGTTTGTGGCCACACGTGCACTTGCATCTATACTTCAACGCTCTATGCGCTCTTCTTGGGTTTTACGTGTGCTATTTTGAGGTTGGTTCATAGGGTTTTTGGGCCTTTTAGACACATTTTTAGAGTCCATTTTTCCAAATTTGGCCTCAATTTTAGAACATCACACTTATGGATGTTTACATGCACTTGTTAGTTATACATGCTAATCCTCAAGTAGTATTAGGCCATTTTGAGACCACTTTTAGAGGTTTAGTTGCCTTCCAGATGTTTTTCTGAAGTCCATTTTGTCAAAATCAATTTTTTATTTTTCATAAAGGTAGGTCCCAATCTAAGGAAATGTGCACCAACCCAACGAGTTGAGTATTTTGAGAGGGGTTTTCTTGAAATAAGCCTCTCATTATTCTGATAATTCATATTTCATAAGGTTAGAGCATAATTTAATGGCTCGATGATAAATTTTGCATGCTATTGGGGTTAGTTAGGTTTTTAAGGTTGCACACTTTAGAGGGCCACGAATGAGCAAACTCTAGTCATATCGAGGATTCATTTCATCATTGGACCTTTTTTTAGGACAGTCAAAATTGAGGTATGATAGTTGCCCCCTGCTTCACTTATTTTGCATAGCCACCTAGTGCTAGTGTCAATACACGTGAAGCAAATACAAAGATGCAAAAATCATTTTAGCAGGGAGAGAGGTACTTACCTATGGGTTATCTTTAGACATCTTGTCATGATTTGACAATTGTCGTTGTGTTTTATTTATTATTATTGTTTTGTGACTTAGTCATCACACAAGGTGCTATGCAAACTTTTAACAGATGCAAAGTGCATTGGGATTTTTATGACTATAACCTTCTTAGGCATCATGGAAATAAAGATACTACTAAGTAAAGAGAGATGCGACTATAACCTTTTTAGGTATCACTCGAATGACCATGCTATTAAGTAATGAAAATGTGGATGCAACTATAACCTTTTTAAGTGTCATGTAAATGAACATGCCACTTTAACCTTCTTAGGTGTCACACAAAATGAACATGCAATTATAACGTTCTTAGGTGTCACATGAATGAACATGCGATTATGAACATGCGACTATAACCTTCTTAGGTGTCACGCAAATGAACATATGACTATAACCTTCTTAGTTGTCACATGAATGAACATGTAATTCTAACCTTTTTAAGTGTCATGTTATTATGAACATATGACTATAACCTTCTTAGGTGTCATGTGAATGAACATGTGATTATAACCTTCCCAGGTGTCACACGAATGAACATACAATTATAACCTTCTTAGGTGTCACACAAATGAACATGTGACTATAACCTCATTAGGTGTGACATGAATGAAAATGAACTTATAATCACCTTAGGTGTCATATTAATGAACATGTGACTATAACCTTCTTAGGTGTCACATAAAATGAAGATGCTAATAAGCAAATGAGAATGCTCTAAAGTAGTGGAAATGCTTCTAAATAATGTGAATGATTCTAAGCAATGTGAATGCTTCTAAGCAATATGAATGCTTATAAGAAATGTGAGAATGCTTGTAAGCGAAGTGGATGCTTCTAAGCAATGTGAGAGTATGAGAGTTCTGCTAAGCAATATGAATGCTTCTAAGCAATGCGAATGCTCCTAATTAATAAGTGAGTGCTTCTAAGCAATATGAGAGTGCTTTTAAGTAATACGAATGAGTTAGTAGTGATTATGCAATGGTTATACAACAATGATGTAATGATGATGTAGTAGTAATGCTGTTATTTGTCATGTTAAGGATGTTATTTTGATGATTTAAAGTAAGGTATCATTATAGTGAATTTTCCTTGCTCTTCTTCTTTTATAAGATGTTAAGTTTTCTAAAGAAATTGGTGCATACGTAATGTCTTTAGATAGATGGAGTCCTTATCAGTGTACTTTTATGTGAGTTTGGTGCATATATTATGCTCAAATGGAAGTTCAAGACTATAGAAGTGAGTGTGCAAAGTCTCAAATTCATGTAAAACCACAAAAGAGCACATGGAAGTGGGAAGTGTGCATGATTGGTTACATGCTTGCCCCCCCTCAGGCTTATTTAAATGGCTATTTTAGAGGTCTTAGGAGGCTTCGTCCAGATTTCTTTGAGTGTTTTCTAACTTTTCTTGACCCTTTTTGTGTTTTGGGTGCTATATGTTATGTTTTTGCTTATGTACTTCCATTTTCTTTTATGTAAAATGGAATTTCCTAACATTTGTAAGGGTATGGAGGACATTTTTATTAATGTTGTTAAGGGTGACTTTCCAAATGCTATTAGAGCTAGGATATCTGCCGTTGGGACGTATGTTGCTAGGACTAGCACATTTGGTGCTCAGAGTTCTTAGCCATCCAGGCTTTCTAAAGGAGATTCAGTCCCTATTGTTTATAGCTTGGAGACCTATGCTAGGGTGCATTATCATAACAAGGAAGGTCCTTCATTGTGCTTATTTTTTGAAGCTTATTCATTGGTGGCTTTGTTGTTTATTTTACTATATGAGGTTGTTGTAGTTATAGCTTTGTAGCTCTTGTTATAATTGTCTATCTAGCTTTATTGTAAATGCTGGTAGTTGATAGCTCTTGCTTTATTTTCTTTTTATGATTGTCAACTTGTCATGATACTTTTCTTTTTGGCCTTTATTATTTTTTTGATCCTGTTAGTAATAGAGAGAGATGTGTTAGTATTTAGTAGCTATGCAAATGTTTAATAGTGTACCTATTATTTGTAGCTTGTAGGTATGTCACTGGTGCTGCCTAGTAATTTTAATAGGGTCAGCATGTATTATCAGGGTCTCCCGATGTATGAGAAGCAGATGGTTGTCGGGAAGGGCTTTGATGGGGTGATTGCTACATTATCCTATGACTAATAAGTGTCGAGTCATATTGCCATATATGCATTAATAGAGCAATGGATGGACACAATGCATACTTTCCATTTGCCTGTGGGGAGATGACTATTACCTTATTGGATTTTGCTGCTATCACGAGCTTGAGCTTTTTTGGAGAGCCCATTCCTGTCAGTGAGGAGGAGTGTTCTACTGCTTTGGTGAGGTTACACCTCATGATGGATTTGGTTGGGGTTGTCACACCTATGAAGTCTGGTTGCCTGTATCTCACTTGATACACAAAGTTTGTTTCTCCCATAGGACTTTGTATGATGATGGTTTTCTCTTAGCATAGCAGCTGGCTAGCTGCTTTTTATTTTATTTGCTGAGTGCTGTTATCTTCTCGAACCCTTCAAGTATGAGTAATATGTGATTGCTATCTATCTTAAGAGATATAGATGGCTTGCTGGGCTATTGTTGGGGTACTGCTATCTTTTCTCATATGTACTTAGGACTTGAAACAACATGCCAATGTCACTAACCTCATGATTGATTTCGAGGATCTATGGATGCTTGTTTATACTGCATGTGAGTAGGATTTCTATTGTTTATTCTTTTACTTTTAGGTTGTTATTTTTATCCTCTAATTTTGATAGATATGGACATATGAGTTCGAGATTCACCCTCATCCATCCATTGAGCATTTCTAGGAGGATGGCTTTCCTTGTTATTCTTGTTGGATAAGGAAGACTACTGATTTGATTGAGGATTACATGGTGGCTCAGGACCATGTGAGGAAGATGTCCCCTGATCAGGTATGCTTGATTCCTAGTGTGTTGGTTATTTCATTTTTAGGGATCTGTTGTTTATTATTGTCCTTTGAGCAGATCTTTCTTCTCTCGTGGGTGGCAAGGTCTCATTGGACGATAGAGATGGTGTCTACATGACAACTAATAGAGAGATGAGTGTTGCTCTCTAGCCTTATCGGTAGGGTATGGTATTTGGGTGAGCAAGTGCATCGTTGGTGGGATGGCCCATACATGAAGAGAGTGCACACCCCTCCCCCTAGTGACATGTTCTGGCGCCATGAGCTTTATAGTGATGATCTTGCTACTATTATGATGGGATTCCCCTCTTAGAGCCACTTGGAGAGCGTGAGCTGACCTTATATTGATGAATTGATCCCTCAGTTAACTGACACTATAGCTAGTGGGACTTTTCCTTCACCCCCACCTTCTTAGGCAGATGCATCTCGTCCTTTGGGTTCAAGGATTAGACCATTATATGGTTCATCAAGAGTTGCTTCTTTTGATTTGGTAAGTTTTTATTCCTATTTAAGTGCAAGCATGTAGCAAACTTTATAGTAATAAACTATAACTAATATGAGTTGTGAGAACTAATCTATAGTCATGTCGGAGGAGATTTGGAAGATAAGAGCACACTCCGCACTGAGGTGACTACTTATGCCAGTGGTGTGGCTTCTAGTTGTACTATCCTTAGGGACTTAACGGTTCAACCATCTTTGTGTTTGCTTAGGACATATATCCTCGGTAGAGTAATAAGCTTCAATTTGCCTAGGCCTAGCTTTCCTTATTCAGGTATTGCTCCCGCTGATGCTACCCATGTTCATGTTCTTTAATTATTCTTGCTAGTGTTTCATTTATTTAGTGAATGGTGGTTGACTTATTTGCTTGCTTTTGTAGATTCATGTATCCTCTGATTAGTATTGTTATACTATTACAGGGAGTGCGCAGTAGTGCTTTTTGGAGTTTACTACCACTCAAAGGGTATGGCCTTTTTATTGTACCTATTTTTTTATGCATATGTTTTACATATGTATGATATGTAATATATAATGCAAGTTGAGCACTGTCTCACAATTCTTGAATGGGAGTGGGAGCATGTAGTATATTGTGACCACATCAGTGAGCTGGAGTCCTATTGTCCTTCGTGATGAATGGTGATGAGTCAGGTTCAGATGAGGGGGATGCTTGAGAGGATCATTGCTTGCTTCTAATGGCAGCCACGACCGATGTAGTTGTTTTAGGAGCTAGGTGTAGGACTTTTAGTCTATGGTTTGCTTTATTGTATTATTTTCCTGAGGTTATTAACTTTGGGTGTTGTATTTAGGCATTTGTACTTTATGTTGTATGATGCTTACACTATGATGACTATATATGCTTCCTACTATTTATCGTTAATAATCATGTTTGCCATTACTATTGTCTGCCTCTTTTCCCTTTTTTTGCCTAAGGTGTCTCCTTTTGGAGCTTTTCATACTTAGTTGGGTTTTCCTAAGGTTTCTCCTTTTGGACCTTTTCCCACCTAGCTAGGATTTTTTTTAATTATACGATAGTGGCTGATCACAAAAGGAGAGCTTAGAGAGGATGATAAGAACCATGGTCATGTAATGAAGGAAAATGCAAAGTAAGTTGATGTAATTCATGGTGATAAAATGTGTTGCACTTTTCAAAAACATTTTGCATAGATTGGCAATCATTCTCATTTCACTGTAATCATTTAAGAAAAGCATAGGCGCATTCGTACAAATTTGGAATTTAAGGTTACCTTTGTCCTTAGCTAGCCTTCTCAGGTTTTCTAGTTAAGTATTTTCTCTCTTTCCCTAACTTTTTCTTAAGCTACCATTTTTAGGTTTTTGACTTAGCGTGAAGTCCATAACTTTTACTTAAGCTACTATTATTAAGGTTTTTAACTCAGTGGGATGACTTTTTTTTGTCATAGATGTAGTACTTCTTTAGGTGGCCTGTATTAATAGGTTTGGAGAATTGGTTACTTTTAGAATCCATTAGCTTGATTGCTCCTTTTGATAGGACATGCTTGTCTAGGTATGGGCCTTCCTAGTTTGGTTTGAATTTCCATCTAAGGTCCGGAACATTCTGTCTTATTTGTTTTAGCACCTAGCCTCCTACTTTCACACTCTTATGTTTTACTCTTTTGTTGAAGGTTTTGGCTTGTCAAGCTTGACACAACTGTGTGTGGTATAGATCCTTGAGCCTTTGGCTATCTAAGAGAGTTAGATTGTCATGCCTCTATTGATCCCACTATACTTTTGGCAATTCAAATTCAATTACTACCTGAAGAGACTTGACCTCTATTTTAAATGCAAGAACTACTTATGATCCACACAATAGTGAGAAAGGAGTTACTCCTATTAAAGTTCTGACTATTGTTTGGTACCCCCATAATGTCTGTGGCAATTTTTCTACCCATTCTTGGTAAGTCTGAGTCATCTTTGATAAGATCTTTTTGATGTTTGTGTTTGCAGCTTCGACGACCCTATTTACTTATGGTCGGTAAGGAGAAGATTTATGATGTTCCACCTTATAATGCTTTAGTAGCTCTCTAAATTCCCTTTAGAATTGGCAACTATTATCTAAGATGATGTGATGGGGGATCCCATATTGGTAGAATAAGTTTCTTTTAATGAACTTAGTAACTATCTTAGCTCCTATCCTTGCAAATGATTATACTTTGATCCATTTTATAAAGTAGTCCACTGCCACTAGGATGAATCTATGTCCATTCAAGGCTGTCAAGTGGATTTTACCAATTATGTCTAGTCCCTATGCTGAGAAGGGCTATGGAGAGGAGATGTAGTGTAGTTCAATTGGGGGAATTTGACTGACATTCTCGTAGATCTAACACTTAGGGCAATTTCTTACGAATTTAATGTAGTCTTCTATCATCATCATCTAGAAGAACCCTTGTCTAATTAGCTTATTAGCTAGGATTGCTCCATTCATGTGTGAATCGTAAACACCCTCGTATACTTCTTTTATTGCTCTTGCAGCCTCAGTTTCATCTAGACATAAGAGTTGTAAACCATATGAGGTTCTCTTGTATAACACACCTTGGTGTGATCTGAATTTTGATGCTAATCATCAAATGACTACTTTGTCTCATTAATTTGCTTGAATAGGATAGTCTCATTCCTTTTAAATATCCATGGATATCGTAGAACTATGGCTTTTCAACTATTTCTATCTTTGCTATTCTATAGTTTTTATGACAAGGTTGTCTTGATTTGAGTAGAATCAAAGGCTTCGTGGGCATTTTGGATAGCCCTTCCCATACTGATGCTAGGAAAGAAAGTGCATTTTCCATCTGATTGTGATTCCAAAGGAGATGAATGAATTTATATGTTCAAAAGGACATGGTAAGTAGCCTCAAGTGGTCAAGCTAAGGCATTAAGTGCTACTCTTTCAATTCCCACTCTTTCATGGCATGATTTATTACTAGCATGGAATCTCCAAAGATTTAAACTTCTATTACATCCAGGGCTATTATTGCTTTTATTCTGAGCATGCAAGCCTTGTATTCTACTTCATTATTTGTGACTCTTCACATGAGCTTTTTGGAAATTGATATTGCTTCACCTTCTGAAGATTGTAGTATGACATTGATTCCTATGTTGAACTGATTGACTAATCTATCAAAGTACATGTGCCATCCTTAGATCTCAATGGCTAAGCTGAGGTAATCTCAGAAGTCTAATTGGATTTCTCATGAATCTAGAATGGGGTTGAGAGCTATAAATTCAACCATTTCTCTGCCTTTTAATACCTTCTTAGTTAGATATTGCACATCAAATTATGTTGGCAATATGAGCCACTTGGCAAGTCCCCCCATTAAAGAGGGAGCTTCATAGAGGTACTTTATTAGGTCCATTTTAGACACAGCTTGAATTTTATTGGATTGAAAGTAATCTTTGAGTTTCTTCATTGCCCATACCATTGCTAGACATATCTGCTCAACTTGGCTATACTTTTCCTTATATGGCAGCATCTTCTTGCTCAAGTATTAGATTTGCATGTTCAGCTTTTGTTTCTCCCTCTTGGGCTATCATTGCATCGATTGCATTCCCTTTGATGGCCTGATACAAGGTTAAAAGTATCCCTGGTTTAGGTGGTAATAGAATCATTGGGTTGGCTAGGTAGCTTCTGATCTTATTAAATGCTAGCTGACATCATTCGCTCTATTCAACCGGTTGACCTTTTCTTAGCAGGTTAAAGATCGGTTCACACACTATTTTCAACTTATTAATGTATCTACTAATGAACTGTAGCATCCCTATAAACCCTCTAATTTCTTTCTTTGTTTTGGACGTTGGCATCTCTCTGATGGCTTTTGCTTTGTCTAGATCCATTTCAATCTTATTTTGACTAACAACATACCTTAGCATCTTTCTTGAAGTGACCCTAAATATGCATTTCTTCGGATTTTGCCTGAGACTATACATTTTGAACCTTCTAATGAACTTTTAAAGATTAAAGGGGTGTTCTTCCTTAGTTCTTGACTTGACCATCTTGTCGTTGATGTATACCTCCACTCTTTATGTATCATGTCATGGAACATTGCAGTTGCCATCCTTTAGTAGGTTGCCTATGTATTCTTTAATCCAAAAGGCATTACTTTATAGTAGTAAGTACCCCATTCTATTATGAAAGTTGTCTTTCCTTTATCGACAATGGCCATGAGGATCTGATTGTACTTAGAGAATCCATCCATAAAGGAGTACATTGCACATATGGTGGCACTATCAACTAGTATGTCCATATGGAGTAATGGGAAGTCATGCTTTAGGCAGGCCCTACTCAGATCTCTGTAGTCGATGCAGATTCTAACCTTTTTGTCTTTCTTCAGTATTGGCACCATATTTGCTAACCATTTTGGATAGTATACTACCTTCAGGAATTTTTCCTTGATTTGTTTCTTGATGTCCTCTTTCACTAGTTGGGCCTATTTTGGCTTGAGTCTTCTTATTTTCTGCTTTACCAGTTTGCACCTTTCTTTAATAGGAATGAAGTATTGAGCAATGACTTTGTCAATGCCAGGCATATCGGCATACGTCTAGGTAAACACTTTTGAATATTTTATTAATATTTTTTCAATTGCTCTCCTCTCTTTAAGGGTAACATCTTTCAAAATATATAGAATGTGTGGTTCAGATTTTTTGCCAATGTATGATTCAATGAATATGGAATGAAGGTCAAATATGCTAATATTTTGATCAATGCAATGTTCAGTACCATTAGGAAAGACATCAACCAAGTAAGCAAAATTAGATTTCATTGCATTAACTTTAGAGTTCATTACATCATCATTTTCAAATAAAGAAAAATCATAGAGATCATTATCAACAATGTCTTTAAACATGATGTCATTAATGCTAGATTCGAGGATGGTAGTAGCTTGGGCATGATTGGTAGCTTCACTCTTAGATTCTATCTCTAAGTTTTTCATCAGCTCATAATGTCAGTCTCGGTGATCATGTCTTGTAATTGCCTCTCCTTGAGGGTGTCATTGAAGATCTCAAACCCTGATTTTTTGATTTTGTTGCTCATCCACTCCTCAGCTTGTCCTTGACAGACTTAGGTTGAACTTTCAGCCATAAAAAAGGTTTATTTCTTAGCCCTAGTATCCTTTTTAGGATCATACCTTAGACCATTTCTATTGGTCTATCCTCAAAAGTTAGGGAATTTTGTAACTCCAATGTTTCTAAACCTATTCCAGGTAGATATTGTATCTTTTCATCATAGTAGTAACTTTAGGATCGACATGACCATCACTGATTATAGAAACCTAGAATCCTAGTGGGTCCACATTCAAGCAGGCAATAATGTTGTTCATTTTAATAGGGATAGTAACAACCTTTCCATTCAAAGGGAACTTGATCTTCTGATGCACAATGGAAGGTATGCCCCCTAATGAGTGGAACCAAGGTCTTCATAGGAGTAAGGCAAAAGTCAGAGAGCTGTCTAGGATGGTAAATTATATTATTGATTTGATGTCTCCCATTGTAACTACTACTTTGAAAGTGCCGATGACTAGCTTCTTTAAATCATCATAGGCTCATATGACCACATTGGATTCTTCCAAGTTTTTAACATTCATCCTAAACTTATGTAGCAACCTCAAGGGGTCAACACTAATGGTAGACCCATCATCTACCATAGCACATAGGGTCTTCTTTCCTGACAATTGCCTATATGAATAGAGGATGATTGTGGACCCTTGCCTCGAGGGGTAAATCTTCATCTAAAAAGGTGATTGCATTGGAAGGAGCTTTCATTAGAGAGGCTATCATCTCGGAAGGTGAGGCATCAATGGCAATTTTTTTGTTATTTAGTGCTCTAATTAGGGCATCTCTGTGCTTTTTGGAGGCCATGAATAGGTCCCAGATATTGGCTTGTGCCTGAGTTTTCTTGAGCTATTTGAGGATAGTGTCTTGCTCTTTGACTAAAGCTTGATCTTGTGCTACTTCATTCTCCTCAAAAGGTTCCTTCCCTTTCTTAAGAGGTTGATATACTACCTACTGTGAGTTACATGATTAACTATTAGTTAGGGCTTCTCAGTTGCTTGCTTATCTACTTTTGTACTACTGTTCTAATCCCACATAATGATTTCAAGATCATCAGAGTCGTACCATATGTCTATCCCTATGATTTCCAGGTTCTGAAGTTGAATAGTATTAACCATCCCATCTATATTGTCAAATTCTTCTCCCTATCCTGATGGTACTATATCTTTTAAGAGTGTATAGGTAGCAAGAGGTGCTATGTACTTGACTTTATAGTCAAACTTCCTAAATGGTTGGCCTAGTAAATCCTATATCTTATGTTCATTGCTAAAATTCTTGTCTATGTCTACTTCTTATGAGTAAAGGCAATCAATCACTTCACCATTCATAGGGAGAGGCATTGCAATGTATTTAAAGGTAGAAGGGTGTTTCTCATCTTGACTAGAATCATGAGGCTTAAGAATGGGATTTGAGGGTTTTTCCTTTGAGGGCTTATCTTGGGTTTCTTGTATTGCTTGGATAGATTTTTCAATAAGGTCTTCAAGTAGATTGGAGGAGATCATATTGATGGTTGGTAGAGATATGTTTTATTAGTTTAAGAGATGATTGGTTTTGATACTAGGTCATTTTTTTAGGTCATCAATTTTTCTAGAGTAAATGAGATGTTGGATTGCATTTTTGAGAGTTCTGCATGTATCAGTGGTATGGCCAGGCATCTAGTGAAAGTGACATAATAACTTTTGGTTAATTTTAGGTGGTAATGTGTTTGGAAGAGGCCTAGGCTCTTGTGGCTGTAGGAGGTTCTTTTATTGAAGCTTTTGGAAAACTTTGGATAATGGGAGGTTAAATTTTGAGAATTTTCTTGGTGGTCTGATGGCATTGATAGATGGTGAGCTTTGGGTGTTGGGTTGGATGATGTTTATTTCTATGGCTCGGGTGAAGGTGTTTTAGGTGTTTGGTTGGGTATTGTAGCAAAAAGTGTTTCTAGCTTACTGAGGTTCCTCATCCTCTAGTTTGATCCTAGCCTGATGAAGAGCTCTAAAGTTAGGATACTGAGCAAAGATCATATGTTTTCTAAAGTTGGTAGTGCCCCTTTGATTATCAGCTATATTTGTTCATCCTCATGAGGATGGTTTCCCATCTTGATTGCCTTTCCCTGCCATCTGGTGACATAATTAGAGAAAGCTTCATATGGTTTTTGCTTTTAAATTGTTGATAGGAGGTAACCTTTTTATCGTATTCCTATACATTTATTAGGGTTAGCGAAATGAATTATGCATGACATGTGCTTGCAAAAAAATAGGGTGAGCATGTATGCATAGAGTGGATGCAAAATCCTAAAATGAAAGATGATTATTCCTATAAGAAATAATGGTTAGTACATGCTATCTACATGTATGCAATGTATGCATCATTAAAGCTAGCTAGTTTTCTCACATGATGAACAAACCAATCACAAGCAAGCTCTCGCTTCCAACCTTTTTTCTCCACAAGGTCTTTCAGTCTCTTTCCTAGATCAATTTTAAACCTATAGTCATCATGGGACTATGGTTCCACTCCTAGAGCTAGGCTATTCCAATTTATGTTGGTCAGAACCAAAGGGTAAACTGAGGAACAACACTCAAATGTGGTTGAGGTAATCACATGATGTCAACTTGATGGTCAATTTTCAAGCTTCAAATGATGTCCAAAGCCCGTATGCATAAGACCAAGGTCAATCAAAGGAAGCAGGAGTTCTTGCCTCTATATAGATATTCGATATATTTACCGTTAGTCATGAAAGTATCATTTGATAGTTTATGGTTTGATTTTTCCAACATAAAGGTCCTCAATCTAGTTGGGTTCCTAAGCCATTCATTTAATCTGATAAGTATAAATGGATGACATCTCATAGGTTCTATCATTAAGCGATGTTGTTAATTGTTAATTTGCATAGACTATTCAAGCTGGGGTACATGATTCTTATCATTCCTTATGCTTCAAGCTCACACGAAGTAGATGAGAATCACATGGTTCTAAGCATAAATTTTCTTTAAAAACTAACATTATAATGTCATTCAATGATAAATATTAGGAGGGTCATTTCATTTATGAATTTTAGGTCAAACAGATAGTGTTAGGACAAGGATAGCATGCATAGCTTGGTGGAATCCTAGTGGATGTTGCTACTGGTTTATCTACATGAGCTAAGTCATGGTGAAAGGCTAAGGGTTCCTTTAGTAAGAATGCTCCTATATGACTAGGGTTACAGATGTCAGTCAGTGAGTCTAGCATTCTTTTGATAACTTGATCGCCCCCCTTAAGGAATTGGGTTACAGACTCTAGTCAGATGAATCCAGTGAATGCAGGAGTAAAGACTAAAGGTGATAATACTATATCTTCATCCCCACATGACTCGAGTGGAATCTTAGTGGTGATGTCATTTAGTATTATCGAGGCTTTTAGGGATAAGTGGTGCATGTGTGGTGTGTAGTGCAAATGCAGTACTGAGGGGCTCCATATGATTAAGTATTGCATACTGAGAAATAGTCATTTTTGAGTTGATCCCTCTTACTTAGAACTCCCCAGTGGAGTCACCACTATGGATGACCTACTTTTTTTGAGCTTGTTGTTTTTTTATTGGATAGTGTAGCGAGTTTTTCCATTTCTGAGGGACATGGAAACTTTACCAAATAGGGACAAATGATTAGTCTTAGGGGGATGAGACCCTTTTGATTTTATAGAGTCACCACCTAATTTTTAGAAAATTGAGAAAAGAAATGGACAACATCATGTCACTCGGTGAGTATTGTCCCCAGCAGATATTTCTAGTTCAAGGGATCACATCTACTTTTTGACTATTTCTCATTATATGATTTTCGATGTATAGCTATTGTAACACCCTAGTTTTAGTAATGACAGTTAGTATAGCATTCAGACATTACATCAGATAGTATAGGAGAATAAAGCTAAAAAATTTACTACATCACTTTCTTGATAAAATACACATGAAAAGGAAAAGATTGTAGAAAAGTAAATCTAATATGATTGATCAACAAGAATAACACGATCATTCACACAACTTGCTTAATTTCATGAATAATGGGATGATCATGCTTATAGTGATTATTTATGCTATAATGATGTATGACAATAATATAAAGGATGCATAAGGTCATCACTGGATGATAGCATGATGACTCTATTCTGGGATATGAACTTTTCATATTATTGATATTTACGATGTGATTTCATGATTTCAGAAATAAATGGTGCATAATGATTATGTGAAATGAGCATAATGAAGCATATATTATTCATGTAGCATACAAGTTTGCCAGTCTCATAACATAAGCATGATAGTATTCTTAAATGCTAGTGATAGTAAAATAATATGCAATACGATAAAATAAACATGCTAAAATAATTGTATGGTCCTTAGACTTGACTAAGCTTGTGTGACGTTTAAAGCTTTAGCTTTGAGAGATTATCAAGTTTTCATCATCAAGAGGTTCAAAATGATAGTAGAATGATGCTAGATTGTATACTATTGAAGCATGCTTTGACAAAGATGAGGCTTTGTTCATTGGAAAAGGGATCTAACAACCTAAGTGGAAGGCTGTAGGAGAGCAAAAACTATCTAGAAAGGGGTTTCCAACACCTTCAATTGGATCAATTTTTTAGTGTGTGTGTGTTTCTACTTGCTCTCCCCTCTAAAATGGGGTGTAGAGGGATCTATTTATAGGCAAAAATGTATCGAGTGAGGGTGGTGTGCACATGGTCGCATGCATATAAGGTGATTTTTGTGCATGGCCATGCTAAGTGCATGTTGTTGTGCATAATGTATGTGTGGTCATTCGCTTGGCAGATGGCCACACGCACAATGTGCACTTCCATGTGAACTTCGATGCGCTATGAGCTCTACTCGGGTTTTATGTGCACTATTTTAGAGTTGGTTGCTAGGGTTTTAGGGCTTTTCGGATGCATTTTTGGAGTCTATTTTGCCAAAACTCAGTCTCAATTTTAGCACACAACACCTAGGGGAGTTTACATGCACTTTTGAATGATATGCATTGATCCTTGGGTTGTATTGGACCATTCCGGGACAACTTACAAAGGTTTAGGAGCCTTCCAAATGTGTTTCTAAAGTCCATTTTATCAAAATGGATTTTCAATTTTTCACAAAGCTAGGTCCCAGTTTAATTAAATGTGCGCCGGCCTAACGAGTTGAGTATTTTGAGAGAGGTTTTCTTGAAATAAACCTCTCATTATTCTGATAATTCAAATTTCACAAGGTCAGAGCAGAACTTAATGGCTCGATTATCAATTTTGAACACTATTGGGGTTGGTTAGGTTTTTAAGGTTGCACACTTCATAGGTGTTACTAATGAGTACACTTTAGTCATCTCAGGGATTCCTTTCATCATTAGACCTTTTTTGGGGACATTCAAATTTGAGGTATGACAAAGACCATACACATTATTAACTTTTTGTGCTTCAATTAAGGAAAGAGTATTAAATGCTTTCATAATTCCATTAAACTACAATAAAAGCATAGTTTCAAGGACCATTTAACAAAGCTCTGATTCCAAACCTTGTCTCAGAAAGCTCAAGATGGACATTTAAAACCAATCACGAATTCCTGAATTAATCACTTTTTATCAAAATATCATTTTATCTACAAAAGTATTCAAAATTAATATCTTATAAAAGTTTAGTATTGTACATATGTTACATTTAAAGAATAAGAACGTTTAAAGTACTACTTTTTTTTAATAGTTAAATACTATTTATGAATAGTAAAATACATATGAAAAAATTAGATAATATAAAAATTACATTTTTTAATATGGCTTAGCCACCAATGTTTTACAACACATACAACAATCTTAAGAAATAAAGGAAAAAGGCCACTTTAATGAGGATGTTGGCCAACCTTATTTCGAAACTTCTATCCACACTCAGTCAACTCTACTCACCAACAATCAAACCCTACTATCTGAAATTGTTTATAAAATTATGAAAAATGATTACATAAATACTCAATGAATAGATATTACAAACAGAAAATATTTTAGCTAAATTAAATATAATAAACGTCTCAAATTAAAATAATTAAGCATTAATAATTAAAGTAACATTTACTTAAAATATCTAATTCAATCTTGCTTTCAAACATATTCAAAGCTTAGTCAATTGAAACATGTGCCTTTGCAGATATCAATACAACCTTTCATTTGTATTAACCATCCCTATAACAAGCATTATAGTTTGACCATAACATATAGGCCATCACAAGCTCACTCTTTAGGCATACTTAAAGGCTAACCCTTTAACTACATTTGCACAAAATGACCCTTATTCTATCATTATCCTATATTCAAGTGCCTTGTTGTTTATTATGCAATAACAACCAACACAATCTCAAATGTGCATATATCACCTCAACACATTTATACATCTTATATAGGGAGGTAATACACAAAACAAGTATCATTTCATCCAAAATTGATCATATATATTCTATCACATTTATAGCTCATCATAGTATTAAAAATCAAACCACTTCTCATCAAATTTCAAAGGAATAAAACCAATCTAATTATAACTTATTCAAATCATCAAGTAAATAGCCAAACCATTTCTATCACATTTGTTATTCAACAAAGTATTCAAAATTAAAACACCTCCTTATAAACCAAAATAACGAAATCATACTGATTACAAGCTTAATTAAATAAAAAAGTGTTTAAAAAATAAATCTCAAATCATATTGTAAACAAAAGCACAAAGTAGCAACATATTTAGCTTGTGAAATAGAAAACATTATCGTTTTAAAGTTTCAACACTTTAAATAATCCAAGTAGTAATCAATCTAAATTGAAACCATTCTTATACATCATTTCATATTCATAAAAATCACTAAAAATCTCATTTTTCTTGCTATTATAAAAAGATTTTAAGGGCTTGAACATCTACTCACCAAACAACCTATAAACATGCAAAATCGGTTCACTGAATTTGCTTAACTTGCACCTTGACTTCTCTTGCCTTTTATAGCACCTAACATAAGAAATTTGTTATAAATCATCGATATAACAATCTTATATATTAACCTAACCATGCAGCCCTCGAACTATATGAAAAATATGCAAATTAAGTTAATTCTACAAATATGCCATATTACCTCTATAAGGGCTATTTTCATACCAATATTAGAAAAATTTCTCTAACATATAGAAAAGGAATTTTAACCTTAAATTTTAACCAGAATTAGGTCATTGTATCTAGCACCTTTAAGAAATAACCAAAAATAACATTATAAAGGTCACATTAAAAGCAACTCAATTACTCAAATAGATTTAGCAATAAAAAGTACATGTTTATTATACCACTATTTAGGCATAATTAGCTCTTGATCAAAACACAAAGTTTAAGAGAACTCTTTTAAGTTTTTTTTACAATCAAACCAAACTAAATTTTAAGTTTCCTTGCTTAAGATACACCAATAATATCTAGACTAGTTTTAACTCATGAACTCTATAATCCTGGTTCATATAATCAAAATGGCTGCTTTCAATGCTGAATTTTAGAAATTACTAAGACTTATAGAAAAGGGATTTTAAGCTAAAATTTTAATCAATGTTAGATATATATGTCTACAAGATGGTATAAAAATTTTACACCAATTGGACACCCACAAATAGAGTTATATATAACGAATTATAACCAGCTCAAAGAAATTGATAGACTAAGCAATAAAATATTTTCTCTTATTACATAACATAGAGACTGAATCAGATCAAGCTCAAAAGGAGAAAATTTTAGATAATCCTTCAAACCTTGCATATCATCAAATAAAACTTAATTTGGAGTTCTCTAGATCAAGATATGATTGAATTACAAAGACTGATAAACTAGACTTATCAAAACTTAAATTCTATAAATTAAGATACTAAATTAAATCAACTAAAATACTAAAATTAAATCAACCAAAATACTAAAATTACTTACCAAATCAATCACTAAAGTCTTCTAAGATGAATATTTTTTCCTTAATGGTACTTTAGATCTTCAATTTTGCTTAAAAATTCACTTCTATAAGAGGAAAATGAATAAGCCCTCTTTCCCTTTCTTCTTTTCTTTTACTTTCTTTTATTTCTTTCCTTCTTTATTTCTTTCTTCCCATCTATGGCAGCTCATGATTTACCCAAAGAAAATAATTAAATAATATGTAAAATACTCCTTTTGGTCCTTAATGAAATGCTTAAGGTACCTATAAATCCTTAAGCTTTCAATTATTATTTCAATTTGAGTCCTCATCTTTTGCTAACATTAAAGTTCTTATCCTTTACTTCAATTTAAGGAGGTGCCACATAAGCATGACTATATGATGATCATGCTTGCATGGTGTCCACATAAGCATTGCTTTACATGCAAATATGATTGCATGATTGACAATATGGAGATGTGTCATAAGCATGCACCTTGAGTTAGTTGTCGGTCTTTACATTCATTACTTAGATTATTTTATACTCAAAATGAAAAAGTAAGCACATGCATAAGATTGGTTATCCTACACTCAAGCTTGAGTTAGTGGAGAATCTCTACACATGCAAATTAGTCTCATACATACATACAAAAATTTAGTGGATATTATCTACACTTAACAAAAAAACTTACCACTTACAATAAAGAAAAAAATATGAAGAAAGAAAATAATAGTTGAATCTTCTTATTTATCTTTGTTCTAAGTGATTGCAAGTGTGTCAGTAAGAGATACAAGAGTTGGGTTTCTTCATAAGTCCATTGTTATCATCCTTTGTATAAGACTTGTACAAGTTAAGGCTACATTTAAAGGAGGTAAGAAGTCCTACATTATCCAAGCAAAAGAGGAACTCTAGTAAGATTTTGGGTAACTATTAAGGAGGAGCTTACAGGCAGAGGTCCATTAAAACTTAAAGTTATTTTGATGCCACTTATTTGTTTTAAGTTAGAGGCTTCATACTTAGGGAGCTAAGAGCTTATATATTTGTATCAACCATTTCTTAAAGCTTATTGAGCATCCTATTGACATTTATAGTTTCTAAGTGTTAATAAACTCTAAATGTAGGTCTCATGCCATGTTTTGTGTTCGGTAGTTTTGTGAATCTTTGATTTATGTTGTCTATTAAGCATGCAAGTAATTAGTTATTTATATGTAATGTGTTATGATCTTGGTAGTTAAGGAATTCTTACATTCATGTAAGGGTTATATACTATAAAATTTTTTTAAAATTTATCCTAACTAGTTTCGTGCTCACACCACGCTTCTACTCTTATTCTAGTATGTGTAATTGATTCCTTTAAGTTGTATCAAAAGCCAAAATCACATAATTTACGTGCTAAGTGTTATAATAATTATAACAGTTGTGATTATGCTTATTGTTAGTTGCAAGAGTTGTGACTATAGATGCTTAAAATGCAAAATTACTATTCATACTATTAATATATTGTTCATAGTACTATTCATTTGGTACTATTCATTTGTTATTATAGCAATGTTTTACAAGGACAACATATTTTTTTCCTTATTTATTTGACATTGTAAATATATTATAATATACAATCGTTGTATTTTATTAAATATTTGCTTATCATACATGCAATGAATGATCATAGACTTAGTTTACATCCTATGGTTTGTAATAATAATTAATTTATTATTATTATTTTATGTAATTAAATATTGATTACATAGATTTAGGTTGTAATATTTTCCTTGGTATGTTAAGGAATGAATTTAAATTACAAGAGTTGTAATTTGGACTTGAAGTGTTCAAGATGGTGGTCCATTCAACCTTTAGTGGCATGAATCAAAGCCCATGGAGATTGTAACAAAGGAGTTCATAACTTAAAGGATTTTCCTTAGCTAGGCCCATTTGTAACATATTCTAAGAGTTAGACTAGGCTTAAGAAAAGCCCATGATCACTTCTTATTTGTGCATCCATTTTGCATGTTCTTTATATATATATATATTGTAACATGCTTTATGCATATATGATATGTAAATATGAATAGATGTAATGTTACGTATGTATGAGATATATACAATTGAAATTGGCTAATATGAAAAGTGAAACCTTAATAATTAAAGACTTGAAAATCTTCCAAATTAAATTTAGGTCTAGGCTCTCCATTGGAGAAATAACTTACATGGTTTTGGGCTTTTGTATATTAGCTATGGACACTTAGGGCTACAATGGGCCGAAAAGATTTATGTAGTGTTATTATTAAACAAGAGATATTATGGGTATATGGATACACTATAGGCCAAGAATGGAAAATAGGAGTGCCTGAGGTTTGTAGTGTTCAAATCCATACATTTCATATATCCAATGTTATGGACCTAACTAATGAGAAAGGCCAAAAATGGCAATGTGTACCTGAGGCCCATGACGCCCATAACATTAGGAGCTGGATTGATGGAACCTCACATGAGATGTGATGGACAAGAGTTATCAACTTAATGAGAACTATTATTCCAATAATGGAAATGTGTACTTAAGGAATATTAGTGGCTCATTAAGAATTCCATTACCCACTAGAAATCCATCCAATAAGGGATTTTCTTTTCCTACTTTGGAAGCATTTGATTGACCAAGTTAGTGGGAGGCCATTGTGATTAAAGACCAAATTAAATGGTAAAATAACAATGTCATATAACTAATTAATTTTGTTACCTTTTATAGAAACTTGATAATATGAGATCATCAAACCTACTCGCGATCATACTCAACCAGAATAGACTTATGAACGTTAATTTTATTAATTGGCTAAGGAATCTAAAAGTTATTTTAGCTTTTGAAAAGATACTTTACATATTATAACAAGGCCCACCCAGACCACTTCTTGAAAATGCTTCCCAAAAGGAGTAAATCACTCTTGATAAATGGAAGGATAATGATATGCAAGCATGTTGCATCATATAGGCTTTAATGAGCACTGAAATTAATTAGTAACATAAGAAGTACACTAGTGTGAGGAAATTTGACTACACCTACAAGAGTTATTTAGTGAGAAAAGTAGGACCGCTAGATATCTTATATCTAAATGGCTTTTTCATGCTAGGATAAGGAAGGGAGAGGAAGTGGGAGCCCATTTGAACTTCATGATTAGATCAATGAAGGAGCTAAAGAGTTTAAACTTTATAATGGACTTCCACCTTGAAGTGGACTTAATCCTTTAATCCCTTCCCGTATCTTTTAGGTAAACTATTATTAACTTCCATATGAAAAAGATTGAGTGCACTGTTGTGAAGCCTTTGAATATGCTTATGACAACCTAAAATGGCTTTCCAAAGGAGCAAAGGGAAAGAAATTGCACTTATTACAACTTATAGTGGGACTAAGAAGAAAGGCAATAAGAAGAAGAAAGGCAAAACAAGTTTTTTCAAGCCCACGAGTGGCATAGCCAAGAGTAACGGAAAGGCCATTGTAAGGGAAGAGCAAGGCAAGGAAAAGTGTTTCCATTACCAAAGTGAAGGGCATTGCAAGAGGAGTTGTCCTAAGTTCCTTGAGTCTTTCAAGATAAAGGAAAATGACAAACAAGGAGAATGTGAGACTTTCTCTAACTTATTCGCTTCTAAATACTTATTCGCTTCTAAATGTTCTAGTAGCTCATCTAATGCATGGGTATTGGATATCGATGCAAGTTCTCACATTTGTTTATCCTTACAGGATCTAGCAAGTGAGAGGAGGTTTATAAATGAATTGGTTGTCATAGGTTATTTAACACATGGTTTATATTATGTTAATAATATGTCCAATAACAATGAGCCCCAAATTAATGTGAGCGATGCAAATGAGATGCCAATTAAAAATGCCTCTAACTCTAAACATCTATGGCACTTGAGATTATGTCATATTATGGATGATAGGATCATAAAGTTGGAAAAGATACGAATCTTGAGCAATATTGAATCCTCATCTGATTTGACTTATGATGCTTGTCTTTAAAGCAAGATAACTAGGTCACCATTTATTGGAAAAATGGCAAGAGCCAATAATGCATTAGAGATTATACATAGTAATGTATGTGGACCATTTAGTGTAATGGCTATAGATGGTTTCTACTACTTTATATCCTTTATAGATGATCTATCAAGGCATGGACATTTTTTTCTTATGAAGAACAAAAGTGAATCCTTTGATAAGTTTAAGGAGTTCAAAGCCCAAGTAGAAAACCAAACCAAGAAAAGTATTAAGACTCTAAGATTATATCAAGGAGGTGAATACTTAAGTACCCAGTTCATTGAGTTCCTTAAAGAATATGGCATTGCATTACAACTCACACATCTTGGAACACCTTAATTAAATGGTGTGTCTGAGAGGCAGAATCATACTTTATTAATATAGTACGTTCTATGATGAGCTACACAGATCTTCCCATATCACTTTTGTGTTTTGCACTCCAAACTACCTCCTACATTCTTAATCGAGTTCCATCCAAGTCCATTTCTATGACACCATATAAGATATGGCTTGGTAGGCTTTAAATCATAAGCATGTTATTTGGGGGTGCCCAGCTTTTATTAAAAAGCTAAAATTGGACAAGCTAGATGCAAAGTGGATCAAAGGAAGGTTTGTTAGATATCCTAAAGATAGTTTAGGGCATTACTTTTATCTTCCTACTGAATAAGTTGTTATCCTAAGCAAAGATGTTGTTTTCCTTGAGAAAAAGTTTCTTAAAGAAGGTGGCAATTGAAGGAAGATAATATTATATGAGGAGTCACCTAAGGAAGCCCAACAAATTGATCAAAGGAATATTGATCAACCTAAAGAGCCTATTCCAATTGAGAATGTCATCACACTGAATCCTAGAAGGACTAGTAGGATATTTCATCCTTTGGAGAGATACTATTTTGTTCATAATGTGCAAGAGTTGCATGTTAATGAATAGAGCATTCATGATGATGATCCTACTAAATATGAAGAAGTTTTATGTGATAAAGATTTTTTGAGATGGCTTGAGGTGATGAGAACTGAAATGGATTCCATGTATGAAAACCAATTCTAGACACTTGTTGATCCTCTTAAGGGTATTGTACCTCTTGGGTGTAAATAGATCTTTAAGAGAAAGATTGGTGCAGACGAGAAGGTAAAGACTTATAAAGCTAGGCTTGTAGCAAAAGGGTTTCACCAAAGGTAGGTAGTTGACTATGAGGAGGCCTTCTCTCTAGTAGCCATCCTTAAATCCATTTGGATTCTTATTGTTATAGTTGCACACTATGATTATGAGGTTTGGAAAAAGGATGTCAAGACCGCCTTCCTTATTAGTCATGTTAAATAAGACATTTTCATAGAGCACCTTAGGGGTTTTAAGTCCGAGGAAAGCTCAAAAGTGTGCAAGCTTAATAGATCAATTTATGGTTTAAACCAAGCTTTAAGGAGTTGGAATCATCATTTCGATGAGGCTATCCATTCTTATAGTTTCATTAAGAGCAAGGATGAGCTATGTTTTTACAAGAATGTTAATAGGAGTTAGCTCACTTTCCTAGTATTGTATGTGGATAATATTCTTCTTATTGGTAATGATGTCAATATGATGACCTTTGTGAAAGTATGGTTGTCTAAACCCTTTTGATGAAAGACTTAGGGGAGGCTACCTATATTCTCAAGATTTAAGTCTATAGAGATAGATCGAAGAGAATGATAGGTTTATCCCAAAGTCATTACTTGGAAAAAGGTATTAAAGAGGTTCATCAAACTTGATTCCAAAAGGGGATTGTTACCATTTAGGCATGCTATCCACCTATCCAAGGAGATGTCACCCAAGACACCCAAGGACATGGCAGAAATGGCTAAGGTTCCTTATGCTTTGGCTATAAGGAAGCCTAATGTTATGCACTAGGCTAAACATTGCCTATGTTGTTTGTATGACTATTAGGTTTTAATCCAACCCAAGCTTAGAGCATTAGGTGGAAGTTAAGGCTATCCTTAAGTATTTGAGAATAACTAAAGAGTTATTTTTTACTTATGGAGGAGGTGACTTACAGCTTACAAGTTTCATAGAATCTAATTTTTAGTTAAATGTGGATGATAAAAAGTCTATCTCTAGGTTTGTTATTCACCTATAATGGAGATGCAATGAGCTAGAAGAGTTCTAAGCAAAGTATCACTGTTGATTCCACTACAGAAGCCGACTACATAGCTATATCGAATGTTGCTAAGGAAGCTGTTTGGATTCAGAAGTTCATTATCGAACCAGGAGTTCTTCTATCCATTGAGTTGGTAGTTCCTCTCTTAAGTGACAGTATTGGAGTCATCGCTTTGGCAAAAGAATCAAGGTCTCACTAGAAATCCAAACACATAGAAAAGCGGTGCCCTATTATTAGAGAACTTAGTGGAAAGGGCAATGTGCTTGTGCAAAAGGTAGCTTATGTCGATAATTTGGCTAATCCACATACTAAGGAGCTACAATTAGACCACCATCTTGAGAAGATGGGTCTCAGATATTGTAGTGAAAGGCGATAGTGCAAGTGGGAGATTATTAGTATTGATGTGCCCTAGTGCCATTTCTTGTAATATAAATCATATTGTACTTGTATCTCTATGGCAATATAATATTAATTTAGATAAAGTGTTTGTTTATTTAAGTGTTTACCCTTTATCATAATGTGAAATGAGTTTATTATCAAGTGTTAATAATTTGAGCAGCCTTGGAACCCATTTTAGGCAATTTTTACACATCTTAAGCCATAAAACTTACAACTAACAATAATCATAATCATGACACTTTTAATTATCAATAAATTTAGCATGTATAAAGTGTAAAAAGGAGTTCTAATACCATTTAAAAGCAATTAATTATGAAATATACAAGTGTGGTGAGCATAAGCCTAAGTATGGTGAAATTTCAAAATTTTCTCTTATATAACGCTTCATGACATCAAGAATTCCATTCCCAAGGATCCATTTTTCATTTTACACATAGCCAAATAGCGAAACAACATATACATGTGTCAACCTATGAAACTTTAAGTTTAAGAGAATTTACAAACTCCTAATTTCATGAAGACCAAAATAATGAAGATCTACAAGCTTTGGATGCATAAGGTTTAACACTTCAATCAAATGTTCTAGCCTGCTAAATGTAAGCCCTCTAGCACTAACTCAATTTTTACAAGTACACTTAGGATTTTATTATGTAAATGTTGTTCTATTTTGTTATGTATCTCTAACTACTCTAAGCCTTTTTAACCTTTCTTAGGTTATATATATGTGTAAAAGCACCTTATGATGTCATCTCTTACATCATAAGTGTACAACTTGTCATGATAAGTATACAAGTTGTATAGTTCTCTAGTGTACAAAAGAAGCATGTAGAGAATTGAATACATCCCATATATTATGTCTAAATTCATATTTATACATATCAATGTATCCTAATCTTATTTTTGCCTTAGTTAAAATTTTACACCTAAAAGATTATATGCCTAGTATGCTAATTTTAACTATATCATTTCATACAAACTTGGGCTTGGTAATTAGGCCAACACTTAGCCCAAGCCTAATGCATAAAATATATGGGCCTGGATTATGTTAATTGGCTTTCTCAATATTTTGTATTAATCTTTAGTTCAAAACTCTTTTCAGCCTAAGCCCAAACTACTTAGGCCATTAATCCATGTCCAAATAGAAATAATTTGTTTATTATTAATTTAACACTTCAATTAATATCTTATATTAATTAAGTATAAATTAATAATTAAACCCTTACTTCAATTGGATTTCATGGTACGCTAGGATCATTGCTTAAAGCATTTATCCAAGTCCTTTAATCTTAATTATTAGACTAAACTCTTTAATCAATAATTAGATGAATATTGATGATGATTTGGTGAAACTCTTTTAGGTATGACTTACTTATTAGTATAAATATGCCCTAGTTCCATTTCTTGTAATATCAATGGCACTATACTTTTATCCTTATGGCAATAGAATATTTATTTAGATAAAAGTGTTTTTTTATTTGAGTGTTTACCCGTTAGTATAATGTTAAATGCATTTATTATCAAGTGTTGATAATATGAGTGATAAATTCATTTAGTACATATGTTGTAAAATGTTCATGGTCATTGGATTAATAAATGGGTCATATTGATCCATAGACTATCAGCTTTGTGTATTTTCCTTGATCGATATGTGATATCATAATAGACATGTGGATACTCATGTGATGGGTGGATCAAATAGTGACGTAATATAAGTAATTGCATGGAAATTCACTTTAGCTAAAAATCACAGTCTTAAACATAATGCTGCATATGGTCCTTTGACATAAGGCGACATGGTCATCCATATATGGTTGTGTCATACCTCAAATTTGAGTGCCCCTAAAAAGGTCCAATGATGAAATAAATCACTAAGAAGACTAGAGTTTGCTCATTCATAATACATCTAAAGTGTGCAACCTTAAAAACCTAATCGATTGTACTAGTGTGCAAAATCGATCACTGAGCCATTAAGTTGTGCTTTGACCTTGTGAAATATGAATTATCGAAACAATGAGAGGTTTATTTTAGGAAAACCCCTCTTAAAATACTTAACTCATTAGGGCAATGCGTATTTCGTTAGACCGAGGCCCAGCTTTATAAAAAACAAAAATCAATTTTGATAAAATGGACCTTAGAAACACATCTAAAAGGCCCTAAAACCTCTAGAAGTGGTCTTAGAATGGTCTAACATAACCTGAGGATCAGCGCGTATTGCTTAGAAATGCACATAAATGCCCCTAGGTGTCATGTGCTAAAATTAAGGTCAAATTTGGAAAATGAACTTTGAAAATGCATCTAGAAGGCCTATAAACCTTAGGAACCAACCCCAAAATAGTGTGCATAAAACTCAAGAAGTGTGCATGGAAGGCCGAAGTGTGCATGGATCATGTGCATATGCTCATGACCACATGCACACTGTGTGCGACCATGTGCACTTAGCATAGCCACGTGTAAAGTCCTCAATATGTGCATGTGACCACACCCCTTCCACTATATTCTACCTAATTTTCCCTATAAATAGACCCCTTCATAACCCATTTTAGGAGGGAATAGTAGGTGGAAACACACATACTTAAAAAATTAATCCAATCAAAGGCATTGGAAACCCCTCTCCATATAGTTTTTACTCTCCCACAACCTTTATCTTAGGTTGTTATATCCCATTTCCACTAAACCAAGCTTCATCTTTGTTAAAGCACACTTCAAAGGTATACAATCTAGCATCATTCTATTACCATTTTGAACCTCTCGATGAGGAAAGCTTGATAATCTCTTAAAGCTAAAGCTTCAAAACCCACACAATCTCAGTCAAGTATGAGGACCACATAATTATTTTAGCATATTTATTTTATCTCATTGAATTTTATTTTACTATGGTAGAGCATTTGGGAATACTATTGTGCTTGTGTTATGAGACTGGCAATCTTACATGCTACGTGAATAATATATGCTTTATTATGCTCTTTTCATATTATCATCCCACATCCTTTATTTATGAAATCATGAAATCATATCGTAAATTCTAATAATGTGATAAGTTCATATCCTGGAATTGAGTCATCCTGCTCTTAGTCCAGTGATGACCTCATGCATCCTTTATATTATCATCATACATAATCATAAATAATCACTACAAGCATGCGTGATCACCCTATTATTCATGAAATCTAGCAAGCTGTGTGAATGGTTGTGTTAATCTTGCAAATCAATCATATCCAAATTAGATTTACTTTTCCATAATATTTTCCTTTTCATATGTATTTTATTAGGAAAGCAATGTCATAATTAAATTTGCAACTCTATTATCTTCCACTGTTTGATGTACTGTGTGAATGCTATACATATTGTCATTATTGAAACTAGGATGTTATGGTAGCTATGCATTGAATATCGTATAATGACAAATAATTAAAAAGTAGACGCGATCCCTCGAACTTGGAAATCTTTGTTGGGGACAACATAGATTGAGTGACCTAATGTTATCCCTTTCTTTTCCCGATTTTCTAAGAATCGGTTAGTGACTCCATAAAATAGCATCTCATCACCCCGAGACTAATCATTTGTACTTACTCAGTAAAGTTTCCATGTCCCTCATAAGAAAAAAGACCCACACAATGTCCCATGAAATCATACCACTAACCAAAAGTGAGAGATGGTTGCTCACAATGGTGACTCCACTGGGGACATCTAAGTAAAAGGGATTAACTTGAAAATGACTATTTATCATTATGTAATACTCAATTGTATAGATCCCCTCACCACAGTATTTTCACTACACATAACATGTGCACCACTTGTCCCTAAAAGCCTTGATAATACTAAATGACATTGCCACCATAATTCAACTCAAGTTATGGGGCGATGAAGATATAATATTATTACCTTTAGTCTTTACTCGTGCATTCGCCAAACTCATATGACCAGAGTCTATAACCCATGTCCTTAAAGGGGTGATCGAGTTTTCAAAAGAATTCTACACTCACTGACCAGAGTCCATAACCCTAGTCATATTGGGGCATTCTCGCTAAAGGAACCCTTAGCCTTTCACCCTAACTCAGCTCATGTAGATAAACCAATAGTAACATCCATTAGGATTCCACCAAGTTATGCATGCTATCCTTATCCTAACACTATCTATTTGACCTAATACATATAAATGACATTACCCTTCTAATGTCTATCAGTGAATGACATCGTAATGTTAATTTTCATAGAAAATTTATGGTTAGGGCCACATGATTTTCATATACTTCATGCAAGCCCGAAGCATAAGGAGTGATAAGAATCATGTACCTCAGCTTGAATGGTCTATGCAAATTAATAAATAATGACATCCCTCGATGATAGAACATATGAGATGTTGTCAATTTATCCTTACCAGATCAAATGAATGGGTTAGGAACCCAACTATATTATGAACCTTTATGTCGATAAAATCAAATTGTAAACTATCAAAGGATACTTTCATGACTCTTGGTAAACATATTAAATATCAATATGAGGGCAAGAACTCAAACTCCCTTTGATAGACCTTGGTCCTATGCATACAGGCACATACAGGCTTTGGACATCATTTAAAGCCCCCTCACATTAAGATCATACGATTACCTCAAGCACATTTGAGTATCGTTCCTCAATTTACCCTTTGGTTCTAACCAACATAAATTGAAATAGCCTAGTTCTAAGAGAAGAACTATAGTCCCTTGATGACTATAGGTTCAAAACCCACTAGGAAAGAGACTGAATGACCTCATATAGAAATAACATTGGAAGTGAGAGCTTGCTTATAATTGGTTTGTTCATTGTGTAGGAAAACTAACTAGCTTCACTCTTGCATACATAATATACATGTAGATAGTGTATGCTAACTATTGTTTCTTCTACACGAATAATCATTTTTCATTTTAGGATTCTACATTCACTCCATGCATACATGCTCACCCTTTTCTTTTGTAGGCACATGTCATGCATCACTCCTTTACCTAACCTTAATAAATGTACAAGAATACAATATTCAAACATGAGTGATCACGAAGCTGAGTCTTCTCACTAAAGTAATGGAAAATTGAAAGCCAGGATTCAAGAACTACTTGACAATGGCACCATAATCGAAAACCCCTAAAACTAAACCAATATCACTAGACATTTCCTACATAATCTTGACAAAGCCAATTGGAAAAGCCTGTAACCATATGGAATGATATGCATTAAGACATTCCGGCATATTCACCTAGACCATGAACTATTGAACATTGTTGTGTCATTCTGGGATCCTGAAGAGCACATGTTCTAATTCAACACCATAGAACTATGCCCATTATATAAAGAGTTCAGTGTCATAGCAGGGCGAACCCCCACCGAGATCGAAGAGGCAATCTTCACTAACCAAGATGTAAAATTCTTAGGGCTTGGGGCTAATTTCCTTAATCTAAGCGCATAAAAGCTTGATGAACTAGCCACTAAGCACAAATTGCTAATTCCTATACAACTACTAGCTACCTACACTACCAAGAAGACTAGCATTCTCATTTTTACTACCTCAAATGATGGGCTAGGAGATTATAGGATACCTCAGGTCATTGAAGGAATGGAATGCAGAATGACTCCATTCCTATTAATTCTAGTAGAAACCATTCAAGGTTTGGATGACCTCTAAAATAGGAAAAGTCCAAACTTCAATAAAAACCCTTTGTTGCTTCAAATATCATTATAAGAAAAGCTGAGTCTACTTGAAAAACCTGTAGGGAACTAGATGAGATGCCAACCCAGGAATCACATGGAAAGGCACATCAAGGATGTTTACAGGTGCTCAGCCTATATCACAGCCCAGGACAGGTTTGAATGCATAAAGGACACACCATAGTATTAAGTAAGATGGATATGCCCATGGTGGAAGCTAGGACATGTGACTCTATACACATATGTCAATTGAGTACCAATCTTAGGATTTAGGTCATGAACCCACTATTATCTTTCACTAGTGAAAAGATAGTTTGGCGAGAAACAACACATACCTTTTGAACTTGCAGATTTCTTTGGTGGTAGGATACAAAAAAGGTTTATGGATCACTTTGAGCAATATGAAGGAAGAAAAATCATCCACCAATTTACCCCTAGTATTGGAGACAGTGTTATTGATGAAGCATACAAGCTTAATTTTTATATCTTTATTTTAAACTAATGATGTAACGAACTCTAAAGTTAATGCAATAAAATATGATGGTAGTGTGCATTGCATTGGTAAAAACATTAGCATATTTGACTTTCATTCCATATGCATTGAATCATTTAACATTGGCATGGTATCTGAACCACACATTTTGCATATTTTAAAAGATGTTACCCCTAAAGAAAGGAGAGAAATTGAAAAAATATTAATAAAATATTCAAAATTATTTGCCTGGACATATGACGATATGCCTAGTTTTGACAAAGACATTACTTAACACTTCATTCCTACTAAAGAAGGGTGCAAATTGATTAAGCAGAAACTGAGAAGACTCATACCAGAATGGGCCCAACTAGTGAAAGAGGACATCAAGAAATAGATCAAAGAAAAATTCCTAGAGGCAGTAGACTATCCATAATGGCTAGCACATGTGGTGCTAGTACTAAAGAAAGATGGAAGGGTTAGAGTCTGCGTTAACTACAGAGATCTGAACAAGGCCTGCTCGAAGGATGATTTCCCATAATTTGCAAAGACATATTGGTTGACAGCACCACCATATGTGCAATGTACTCCTTCATAGATGGATTCTCTGGGTACAATTAGATCCTAATGGCTATTATTAATAAAGTATAAATAGCTTTCATAAATATAATGAGGGTACTGACTGCTATAGAGTAATGCCTTTTGTACTAAAACATGTAGGGGCAACCTACCAAAGAATTCCAACTGTAATGTTCCATGACCTGATACACAAAGAAGTGTAGGTATACATCGACAACATGATGGTCAAGTCAAAAACCAAGGAAGAACACCCCTCGGATCTCGAAAAGTTCCTCAGAAGGGTCAAAAAGTACAATCTCAGGCTAAATCTGAAGAAATGCATATTCAATGTCACTTTAGGAAAGATGATGGGGTATGATGTCAGTTAGAACAAGATTGAAATGGATCTAGACAAAGCAAAAGCCATTAAAGAGATGCTAGTTCCAAAAATAGAGAAGGAAATGAGAGGGTTTCTAGGGAAACTACAATTCATTAGTAAATTCATCGCTAAGTTAACAAAAGTGTGTGAACTAATCTTCAAGCTACTTAGAAAATATCAGCCAGTTGAATGGAATGAACATAGTCAGCTAGCATTCAATAAGATCATAAGCTATATAGCCAACCCACAAGTTTTAAGGCCACCTAAACTAGGGATACCTCTAACCTTGTATCTAGCCATCAAAGGGAATGCAATTGGTGCAATGTTAGCCTAAGAGGGAGAAATAAAAGCAGAACATGCAGTCTACTACTTGAGCAAGAAGATGCAACCATATAAAGAGAAGTACAACCAAGTTTAATAGATATGCCTGATAATGGTATGGGCAATGAAGAAACTCAGACACTAATTTCAATCCTATAGAATTTAGGTCATGTCTAAAATGGACCCAATAAAGTACCTCTATGAAGCTCCCTCTCTAGTGGGGAAACATGGCAAGTGGCTTGTACTGCTAATAGAATTTGACATGCAATATCTGACTAAAATGGCAGTAAAAAGGAGAGCAGCAGCTGAATTTCTAGCTCTTAACCCCATTTTAGACTTAGAGGAAATCCAATTGGAGTTCCCAGGTGACCTCAGCTCAGCCATTAAGATCTAAGGATGGCACATGTACTTTGATGGAGCACTTAATCAGTTCATTGCAAGATTTGATGTCATACTACAATCTTCAAAAGGTGATGTGGTACCAATTGCTAAAAAGATTGAGTTGAGAGTCATAAATAATGAAGTAGAATATAAGGGATGCACACTCAGAATAGAAGCACTGATAGTCCCATATATTAAAAAGTTAACATCTTCAGAGATTCCATGCTAGTAATCAACCATGCACCAAAAGAATGGGAACTAAAAGAGCAGCACTTAAGGCCTTACTTTAACTATTTAAGGCTACTTACCATGTCCTTTTGAAAATGTAGATTCATTCATCTCCCTAAGAATCATTATCAGATGGCAGATGCACTTGCTTCCCTAGCATTAGTATAGGAAGGACCATCCAAATTGCCCATGAAGCCTCTAATTATGCTTAGAATAGGACAACCTTGTCATAAAAACTACAAAATAACAAAGAAAGAAAAAATTAAAAAATCTTGGTTCTATGACATCCAAAGATACCTGAAGGAATGAGCCTATCCTGATCAAGTAAATGAAAGAGACAAGGTAGTCATTCAATGACTAGCATCAAAATTCACATTGCACTAAGGTGTGTTATACAAAAGAACCTCAGATGGTTTACAACTCTAATGTCTAAATGAAATTGAGGCTACAAAAGTAGTAGAAGAAGTACATGAGAGTGTTTGTGGTCCGTACATGAATGGAGCAATTTTGGCTAAGAATCTAATCAAATAAGGGTTTTTTTTGGATGATGATGATGGAAGATTGTATCAGATTTGTAAAGAAATGCCAAAAGTGTCAGATCCATGGGAATGTCAATCACCTTCCCATAATAGAACTACACTGCATCTCTTCTTTGTGGCCCTTCTCAGCATAGGGACTAGACATTATTGGGGAAAACCACCTGATAGCCTCAAATGGACACAGGTTCATCCTAGTGGCAGTAGACAACTTCATAAAATGGGTTAAAGTAAAATCATTTACAAGGATATGAGCTAAGCAAGTGGCTAAGTTCATCAAAAGAAATCTATTCTATTGATATGGGATCCCCCATCATGTCATCTTTGACAAGGGTGTCCAATTCCAAGGGGAAGCTAGAGAGCTACAAAGGAGTTATAAGGTGGAATAGCATAAATCTTCTCCTTACTGACCAAAAGCAAATGAGGCCATCGAAATTGCAAATAAAAACATCAAAATTATTTTTATCAAAAATGACCCAGACTTACTAAGATAGTGTAGATTGATTGCCACATGCCTTATAGGGGTACTAAACAATAGTCAAAACTTAAATATGAGCAACTCCTTTTTCACTTGTGTACAGATCAAAAGCAGTTCTTCAAGTCAAAATAGAGATCAAGTCTCTTAGGGTAGCAATTGAATCTAAATTGCCAGAAGTATAGTGGGCTTAACAGAGACACGATAATCTCAAAGGCTTAAGGATCTATACTACACACAGTTGTATCAGGCTCGACTAGCCAAGACCTTTAAAAAATTAAAGCTCAAAAGTGTAAAAGCATGAGACTAGGTGCTAAAGGAAGGTAGAACATTCCAAACCCTATAAGGAAATTCATACCACACTAGGAAGGCTCATACCTGGTCAAAAATGTCCTATCAAAAGGAGCAATCAAGTTGATGGATTCTAAAGGCAATGAATTCTCCAAACCTATCAATATATACCACTTAAAAAGGTACTATGTCTAAGGCAAAAAATATTATCCTGTTGAGATGAAAACCTAAAAATGGAAACTCAAGCAAAAGTTAGGGACATCCTGTTGAGTTGAAAACCTAAGAATGGTAGCTTAGGCAAAAATTATGGAAAGAGAGAAAATGCTCAACTAGAAAACCTAAGAAGGCTAGTTAAGGATAGGGATAACCTCAAGTTAGAAATTTATATGAATGCACCTGTGCTTTTCTTAAATAATTATAATGAAATGAGAATGGTTGCTAATTTATGCAAAATGCCTTTGAAAAGTGTAATACATTTTATCATCATGAATTGCATCAAGTATGCTTTGAATTTTCTTTCATTATATAACCATGGTTCTTACCATCCTCTTTGAGCTTTGTCTTCAAGATCTACCACTACTATTGAAGAAAAAAAAAAGCCCAGCTAGGCATGAAAAGCTCTTAAGGGAGACACCCTATGCAAAAAAAGGAAGAAAAAAGAAAACCCAGTTATGTGTGAAAAGCTCCAAAAAGGAGATGCCTTAGAAAAAAAAAGGAAAAGAGGTAGACAATAGTAATGGCAAACATCATCATTAATGATACACAACAAGAAGCATATACAATCATAACTATACAAGGATCATACAACATATGGGACAAATGCTTAGATACAACACCCAGAGTCCATAACCTCAGGAAAATAATACAATAGAGCAAACCATAGGCCAAAAGTCCTACACCCAGCTCCTAAAACAACCACATCGACCATGGCTTTCATTAGAAACAAGCACTAATCCTACTCAAGCATCCCCCTCATCTAATCTTGATTCATTACCATTCATCATAAAGGATGCCAGCCATGACTCCAACTCATTAATGCGATCATGATAAGTTGCATGCTCTCGTTCCCATTCATGACTAGTGAGATGAGGCTCAACTTGCATCACATACTGCATATCAAACACTCATACATAAAACATGTGCATAAAATAAATATGTATAATAAAAAAGGCATACCCTATCAGTAATAGCAAACTCCAAAAAGCACTGTTGTGCACTGCCTACAATAGTATACCAAAACTGACCAGAGGAGATAGGAGTCTACAAAAGCAAGAAAATAAGTCAACCACCACTCATCAACTAAATGAAACACATGCAAGAATAAATGGAGAACACAAACATGGGTAGCATCAGTAGGAGCAACACCCAATTGAGGAAAGCCAAGTCTAGGCAAATCAAAACTCACTATGCTACCAAGGATATCCATCCCAAGTAAAGACAAAGATGATTGAATCATCAAGTCCCCAAGAGTAGTACTACCAGAAGCCACACCACTAGCATGGGTAGTTGTCTTAATATGGAATGTACCCTCATGCTCCTTAAAATGAGATCCATATCTTCTCTAACATTATTGTAGATAAGTTCTTATAACTCACACCAATTATAGTTTATTACTAATAAAGTTTACTACATGCTTGAACCAAAACAAGAATAAAGGCTTATCGAGTCAGAAGAAGCAACTCTTAATGACCCGCATGATGGCCTAATCCTTGAACCTAAAGGATGAGATGCATCTACCTAAGAAGGTGAAAGTGGAAGAAAGGTCCCACTAGCTACAACATCAATTAGCTAAAGGATCAATACGTCAGTATAAGGCAAACCCACACTCTCTGAAAGGCTCTTAAAGGGGAATCCCATTATAACAGTAACAAGATCATCACCACAAAGCTCATGGCCCCAGAACATATCAATAGGAGGATGGATGAGAACTCTCCTCATATATGGGCCATCCCACCAATGATGGACTCGCTCACCCAAATACCACACTCTACTAACGATGCTAGAGAGCAACACTCGTCTCTCCATCAGCTACCATGCCATTACCATCTCTACTGTCTAATGAGACCTTGCCACCCACCAATAATGAAAAATATGCTCATAGGGCAAGAATGAAGAAAATATCCCTAAGAGAGAAACAACCAATGCAGCAAGAATTAGACATAGCTTATCAGGGGATAGCTTCCCCGTATGGTCCAAAGGAACTATGCAATCCTCAATGAAATAAGTAGTCTTCCTGATCCAACAAGAATAATGAGGGAAGCCACCCTCCTAGAAATGCTTGACAATTGGAGAATCCCAAGCTCATATGCCCAAATTTTTCAAAAATTAAAGGGTCAGAAATAACAAACTAAAGCAAAAGAATAGACAACAGAACTTCTACTCATATCCAGCATGAACAAGCATCCATAGATCCTCGAGCCACCTCCGTATGCTACGTCAAGGCTTGAGTACATATGAGTAAAGGTAGTGGTGCCCCATCAATAGCTCGATAAGCCATCTAGATCTCTCAAGATAGACAGTAATCATAGATCACCTGTACCCAAAGGGTTCAATAAGATAACAACACTCAATAAATAAAATAAAAAGCAACAAGCCAGTTGCTCTGCTGAAATAAGACCATCATCATACATAGTCTACACGGAAGAAATAAACTATATTTAATGAGGAAGATATGGGCAATCAAACTTCATAAGTGTGACAACCCCAAGAAAATCCATCGTGAGGTGCCTCCTCAACACAGTAGTAGAACACTTCTCCTCACTAAAGGAATAGTCTCTCCAGAAAAGCTAAAGCCCATGATAGCAAAAAAATCCAAAGGGGTAATAGTCATCTCCCTAACATGAAGATGGAAAGTATGTGTCATGTCCATCCACTGCTCTATCAATGCATACATGGCAATCTTACTAGATGTATACGAGTCATAAGATAACAAAGCAATGACTCCATCAAAGCCCTTCCCGACAATCATCTGCTTCACACATATTGGGAGACCCTGATAATACATGTTGACTCTATTTAAACTACCATACAACACAGTAACATGCCTACATGGCTACAAATAACAAGTACACTATCAAACATTTGCACAGCTACTAAATACTAGCACATCTCTCTCTCTATCATTTAATAGGATCAAACAATGACAAAAGCTGAAAAGAAAAGCATGGAAAGCACTAGCAGAAAATTATGAAAAGAAAATAAATTAACAGCTATCAACCACTAGAATTTATAATAAAGTTATGACTTAATAGACAATTATAGTAAGAACTACAGAGCTACAACTATAATAGCCTCATACATCAAAACATCTAATGAACAAGTTTTAGAAAATAAGGACAAAGAAGGACCTACCTCACGATGATGATGTACCCAAGCATGAGTCTCCAAACTATAAATAACAGGGATCGAATCTCCCCAAGAAAGCCTATATGGTTGAAAACTCTGAGCACCATATATACTAGTCCCTACAGTGTAAGTCCCAGCTAGAGTGGCCTCTATAAATTCACCCTCAACATCAATATCAACATCAACATCAACATTAACAAAAATATCCTCTAAACCCTCAAGAATGTTGGGGAACTCCTTTTTATGCAAAAGAAAGTGCATAAGCAAAAAAAGAGTAGATAGCATTAGAAACATAAAAAGGGTCATGAAAAGTCAAGAAACACTTAAAGAAGTATGGACAAAGCCTCCTAAAACCTCTAAAATGACCATCTAAATAGGCCTTGAAGGGAGGAAGAGTTTGATCATGTGCCTTCCATGTGTAGTCATGAACATTTTACCCTTCCATGCACTCTTATGTGGCTTTACATGCACTTCAAGACTTTACACATTCATTTTTATGGTCCTAAACATCCATTTGAGAATAAGACATGCATCAAACTCACATAGAAATTCAATGAGGTGGACTCCATTTGTTTAAATACATTGCGCGTGCACTACCTTTTTAAAAAAATTCAACATTGCATGAAAGAATAAGAGTAAGGAAAATTCACATAAGGTTATCTCTCTCCAAATCATCAAAAACATGACATCATCACCTCATCATTATTACATCATCACTGCATCACTATTGCATCATTACTACATCATCCCTATTACCTCATTCACATTGCTTAAAAGCACTCACTCACAGTTTAGAAGCATCTTCACATTGCTTAGAAGAACTCTCACATTGCTTAGAAGCACTCTCACATTGCTTAGAAGAACTCTCACACTGCTTAGAAGCACTCTCATAATGCTTAGAAGCACTTTCATTGCTTACAAGCATATTCACATTGCTTAGAAGCACTTTCACTATTTAAAAGCATCTCCTCAATGTTTAGAAGCATCTTCTCATTGCTTAAAAGCACTTTCACCACTTAAGAGTATCCACACTGCTTATTCATATCTCTTTTTTCTTAGTAGCATTCTTATTTTATGTGACACCTAAAAAGGTTATTGATGCATCAATTTTTACTTAGCAGCATCCTCATTTCATATGACACCTAAGAAGGTTATAGTCACATGTTCATTCATGTGACACCAAAGAAGGTTATAGTTGCATGTTCATTCATGTGACACCTAAGAAGGTTATAGTTGCATGTTCATTTGGATGACACCTAAGAAGATTATAGTTGCATGTTCATTTGTGTGACACGTAAGAAGGTTATAGCCACATACATGTTCATTCGTATGACACCTAAGAAGGTTATAGTCACATACTTATTTTGCATGACACCTAAGATGGTTATAGGCATATCTTCATTCATATGACACCTAAGAAGGTTATATTCATATTCTTATTGCTTAGTAGCACCCTCATTTTGTGTGACACCCAAAAAGGTTATAATCACATGTTATAGTCACATGGTCATTTGTGTGACACCTTTTAGTTGCATGTTCATTCGCATGACACCTAAGAAGGTTATAATGACACCTTATAGTCGCATGTTCATTCACATGACACCTAAGAAGGTTATAGTTGCATGTTCATTTGTGCGACACCTAAGAAGGTTATAGTTACATTCTCATTACGTAGTAGCACTCTCATTTAGTGTGACACCTAAGAAGGTTATAATCACATGTTATAGTTGCATTTTCATTACTTAGTAGCATCCTCATTTTGTTTGACACCTAAAAAGGTTATAGCCATATCTTTTTCTACTTAGTAGCATCTTCATTTATGTGACACCTGAGAAGGTTATAGTCACATAAACCCCAATGCACTTTGCATAATCTTGCATATGTGCTAAATAACACCTTGAGTGACAACTAAGTCATAGAATAACAGCAATAAATAAAACACAACAACAATCAAATCTTGATAAGACGTCTAAAGAAAACCCATAGGTAAGTACCTCTCTCCCTACTAAAATGGTTTTGCATCTTTGTATTTGCTTCATGTGTATTAACACTAGCACTATATGGCTATCCAACATACATGAAGCAGGGAGCAACTGTCATACCTCAAATTTGATTGTCCCTAAAAAGGTCCAATGATGAAACAAATCCCCGAGATGACTATAGTATGCTCATTCATAACACCTATGAAGTGTGCAACCTTAAAAGCTTAACTGACCCCACCAGTATAAAAAATCGATCATCGAGCCATTAAGTTATGCCTTAACCTTGCAAAATACTAATTATTAGAACAATGAGAAATTTATTTTGAGAAAACCCTTCTCAAAATACTCAACTCGTTGGGCTAGTGAACATTTCATTAAATCATGACCCATCTCCATAAAAAAATTAATTTTGACAAAATAAACCTTGGAAACACATCCAGAAGGCCCCAAAACCTCTAGAAGTGGTCCCATAATGGTCCAACACATCCTGAGGATTAGCGCATATAGCTCCTCCTCTCCCTTCTTGTTTCAAATTCTCTTCAACAATTTTGTCTATTTTTTCAATTTCTTTTATTGTGGAAAATTTAAGGTTTTTGGAATTGGTTTATTTTTGAAATTGGGGATATGGATAATGTGGTTTTATATTTTCTATTTTTAGTTTTCTTTAAAATTTTCCTAAACAAACTTAACTAAAGATTGTTCCTTTTTGTTAATTTAATGTTGTAAGTGATAGTACATTTTTAGAATTAGGGATATGGATTTTCCTGAATGTTTTTAGTTATAGTTTGTAAAATAATGGGTTGTGTAAGGGTCAAAGATTGGATAATGCAAATTAGTTATTTGATGAAATATTTGAGAGGGTTACTTCCTAATGATATTTCTTTCACCACTTTAATTAATAGGCAATGTAAGGATGGTTAAAATTGATTTGGTCATGGAAATTTATCAATAAATATTATGATAAGGCCTAACACTTGGTGTGATTTTGTACAAAATACTCATTAATGTCCATTGCAAGGTTAGGAATCTCTTAGAGGCAAGAAAGCTTATTGATAAGATGAGTGAGAGACATCTAAAACCTAATAAGATCGTGTACACTATTCTTTAAATGGTTATTGTAAGGTGGGGGAATTTAGAATTAGCTTTGGAAATTATAAATTTAATGATTAAAGAAGGAGATCCTCTAGTAGAAGGTGGTATAGTAGTAACAGTGGTTATAGTGGTTGCCATTTTGAAAGGGAGAATATATTTTTCTTTTTAGTTTAATTTTTCTTTTAAAAATAAATTAATTTATTTTTTATATACATGGAAAATGTGGAAAATTAAAATGAGAAATTTAATTGAGATAATGGTTTTTTTTACTCTTTTTCTAGGGAGAGTGTATTGCACACGTGAAATTTGATACAATTTTACACTTATTTGATCTTAATTAGAAGTTTTGGATCTATTTATAGAAAAAAAGTTAATTAGGCTTATTTGGTCCTGTGTACCAAGTTGGAGGGCCCATTTGTATATTAGTTCATGAAATAACTAATATATTTGACACTTTTATATATTTGAAAAAATAGAAATTAAGCTGAACAAAATTTGATGGGCGTGATTTCATGTATTCAAACTCATTTAGCAAAAATCAAATTAAAGTAGTGGTAATTCAAAGAATTTCCTAGAAATTAAAGAAAAAATAGTACACAAAATATATTATTTATTAATGTCCTCTCTTCCAAATGAAGAAGAAAGTTTTTAGTACTTATCTTTCATTCCATATAACTAAAATTTAAAGAAAGAATTTCCACCTATAAACATATATTGAGTGCCATTGTGCCTCTTAAGATCAAAGAGGGTTAAGCCTTATTAAGCTATTTTTTCCCTGTTGTAGCATCTTGTTAGTATTTTTACAAGAGTCACAATTATTAGTTATAAAATTTTTAAATAATTTTTATGATGTACCACATAGTAAATCTCATGAATTTCAATTAAGCAAAAATAATATTCCTTCTAATCTATACATCAAATATAGTAGATGTAATAATAGATTTAAATAATTTCATTAATGTAATTTGTACTTTTGTTAAGAGGAAGGTAAATGACCTAAATAGTGATGAATTACATAATAGTGAGTAGTAATATCATTTTTAAATCAAGTAATAATATTACAAATCAAACTAGCCACTAAAATGTAAGGTAACTGGGTCTAATAGAGCCAAAATTAGAAAGAAATGAAAGGAGGGCAACAATTGAGTTGAAACTGATATTTGCATAATTGACATTATACATAATTCATATTACATATATCATTCAAATCATAGACTAAAATAGTTTTACTTGAATTGTAAGGATTCAATTATGGATTTCAAAGCATTCTAAAGAGTAAAGCATTCAAAATAAAGATTTGAGTGATTCTAAACTCTTGTTATTTTATTTTTCTTTGAGATGTTTACTTGAATTTTCATGAGTTGTGTTCTTATAATCATAAACATTTTAGGCTAGATTTTCATTATATACTAAGAAGGATATAAGTAGTTTTGGGATGTGTTTTTAGTGTCGATAGCTTGATGAGCTGATGGCCAATGGAATGATAAGAGCTATAAAAAAAAGGCATATTTTCATAGCTAACATTAATATCAAATAAATTACCATCACAATCAAGAACAAATTAATATTGTAGTGGTGTAGAAAGATCAACATCAATAAGAACTCTTAAAAAATGGCCAAATTCACCATCTAATAAGATATATGCACAAAGGAACACAAATATTACAGGTAATATCAAAAAGAATTTAGGCATACTAGAGCTCCTAAGGAAACCAATAAAACTGAACCCATAACTATGCAAAAGTGGACTTCTCCTTATAAAAATAAAAACTTAGCATCCATTGTTGATGATGTAAAATTCTAGGCTTAAGAGCTAAGGAACCATGACTCTAAAAAATTTCCTTATCTTGATTAGAGGAGAGAAGGATATTTAAAAATCCACATCCCAAAGAAATTAGGTGCCATTTGGATTTCAGATTGAATAAAGAGGAGAGATTTTCCTTCAGTTTTGCTAAAGTCCATAGAGAATCACCTTTGGTAAAGACCACATGACCAATTAATGAATACTAACAAAGAGCTAAGAATTGACAGTACCAGTTATAATTTATCTTAACTACTTAATAAGAGCCTGGAATCATTAGCCATATCATGAGGAAATAGTAGGCTAAGTTACCATTGGCACATATGATTTCATCAGATCTGAGGAGGGTTGAATGTCAGGAATAGTGGTCATTTACCAATTGGAATAAGACTTTTTTTAAAATATGTTAGCAAGACTAAAATAAGAGTCATTGGAAATAGAATTCCTATTCCTAATGTCTCTAGTTGGATATTGATCCAACAACGGTGGTAGCATCAGGGTTTTTAGAGAGTCCCCCATAACTAAGTAATTATAATCATAAATTGTACAAAGATTTTTTTTATCGATCCACCCCTTTCTCACTTATTAAAATTTGTTTCTTTTCTCTATATTATTACTTAATTCAAAGCTTTTATTTGAATTATAAAGGGAAATTGTATTTATTTTTTTTATTTTTATATGAATAAAAAACATGAATTTATTTGTATATTCTTTTTAAATTATGGATTAAAATTGTAATACTAGAATGTTGATGGATCAAAAAAATTTAATAAAGACTATATGCAAAAGCTAAATAAAAATTTGGTAATAAAAAATATACAAATTGAAATTTTGTAAGCAAATTGTAATCAAGTAAAATGTTTAGTATTCATATATATAATTGCCCCAGCAAGTAAGAGAAAAGTAAAAATCTATTAAAAAAGTTAGCTACAATGCCATTTATTAGAAAATTTTGATTGTATAAATTATGAAAATCTAGAAATCAGCTCCATCAACTATAAAAGTATGAATTTTCACCTCTTACATTTCCTTTACACAACATATTGGTTGATAAATACAAGAAATAGATTTTCTTTTGCTTCTTTACCAATTTATATTCAAAGTACTGTTTTGAAAATTTTCTCTTTCTTACTCTTATTTACCGGTTCAAAATTAGTGCTTTTGCATCCAATGCATACAACATCTTACATATAAAACTTTAATCATTGTGAAACAAATATAGTACAAATAACAATTCTAATTCCATTAGTAGCCATAATTTCATTACCTTTACGAGCCATCAAATTTTTCCCAATCTCCTAGAGCTACCTAGTAGAAGTCCTAGACTACAAAAAAATTCAAAACCTAATAGCAAACCAAGAATATGAAGCACTCCACTTTTCTTCTATTTACAAAGGCAGCTTCAATTTCTCTTCTCTCTTGTTGCTTTAAATCTTTCTTTGCAAATGGAGTGTTCATATAGAAGTGGAATTTTTCCCTTCAAATGTAAGAGCTCCAAATGAAATTGGAAAAGTGAAAAATCAAATGTAATAATGATGGTAATTTAGGTGGAAGGCAAATGTGGCAATGAGAGGCCATGTTACATTGAGTCATAACCCACATAGGTAAAAATAGAACTACATTTCCATGTTTTTTTACAATTAATGGAACAAGACTAATGGTTAAATGTTTAATTACTCATCTAATTCGATTATTAAATATTAAGCATTTAGGTCTTAGTTATAAAAACACTATAATTATAGGACTAGAATTATTGTTATCCTAAATTAATTTAAGGATTAATTACATCATTAACTCTTAAAAACATAAATCATTATGCTATTACATTTTCCAATCTTGAATCATTAAACCGAGATAGCTTAAAGAAGATCTTGAAGCATTTGCTTAATGGAATTTGAAGGTAAACATGACTATAGCAGCAAATTTATTTTTTTGGTTGTCTACTTTGATATGACACTACTCTTGAGTACTAATGTGATATGATGAATGCGTTGACATGTACGATGAGGTGAGAAAGAGTATCATTAATATTTATACCATATAAGCTTATTCCATATGAGCTAACAAACTAATGAAAATAAATTTACAATTTATAGGACTTGATTGTTAAAAAAATTTCTTTTCAATAGTTAATTGTGAAAATTGAAAAATTTATAAGACTAAGCTTGTCATTATCCCTTTCTAAAATGCTCCTATCATGCAATAGTAATTCAGAGTCCTTCATCAGTGTATATACTTATATTTATACAAACAAAATTGACAATCATTACATTAATTTTAACCATTGATAAATATAATTAAAAAATCATGTAATTTAACTTTGTTAACAAAAAATCTATAATTTTAATTACTTTTATATTGCTGTTTGTATTTCTAATCTCAATGGCTATCCATTCTCTCAATTTTAACCATTCTCTTAATTTATCTTTCTTTAAATTTTTTTTTAAAATATTTTAAATCATTGCTCTTCAGAATAGCAACTCCTGTTGTCATGCTCCTCACCATTTACTCCTTGATGATATTATCCATCTATGTTTTAAAGAAAATTTCATTTTCCTCCCTTTGTTTTAACCTAATTTACACTTATTTCTCTATTGTTTCAAAATCAAATTTTTTCCTCATGTAGTTTTTATTTTGTTAACATTTAAGGACTTTCATTATGGATAGACAATTTTTCCTTTTAAGTGCCATATAAAAATACTAAAATATCTTAACAAATAATAAAAACTATAATTAACTATAAAATACTAATAATATTCAAAGCATAGAAAAGTACTTTATATTTAATAACATAAAATATATACGTTCTTAAAAAATGAATTAAAGATACTAGCAATTATATAGTATATTCCAAATAGTAATCAGTTGCATTAGAACCATCAAAATAACTTAAATCCATAATAAATCTATCTAGTAATGCCAGTAGGACTGACTCAGCAATCTTTGGATCATAAACCCTATTTCCTTATTACGAAAAAATAGAGAGTAGCGAGGGGAGTACTGAAAGAGCTTAGGTATGGCATAAATGTACTTATAACCCTTTACCCAAGTAGAAGAAATAGGAAGTCATCACTCGGTATCACCCAATAATTTGTCCATTTTAGGGACTTAGGAAAACTTTGATCCCTCATTTAAAATTGCTTTCAGCCGTTGGATAAAGCATTAGGTTTGGATTTTTAGATTTTGATTTTTTAATCTTAAGACTTAATTAGAACTTTTTTAAAGGCCTATTTATAATTTTTCTTTTACTTTTTCGGGTTAGTTTTCAATTAAAAGAAAATAAAAAAAGGGGGTAAAAAAATTCTTGAGTGGAATTACAAATTTTTTTATCAAAATTACACATTTTTCGATAAAATATGTATAATTTCAATCATAATTACATATTTTAGATTGGAAATACACAATTAAGTTGGAATGGTACCATTCTTATCCATCCTATTATTTTGTTTTTTATTTTTCAAAATTATTTTTCTTGTTTTTGATTGGCAGAAAATAAAAAAGAGATAATTATGTCATAATTATTCTAATAATTACATATTATTAAAATATTATCATATAAAAAATATGTTTTACCTCCGTTGACTGAAAATACATAATTCTAATCATTTTTATCTTGTTGCTTATATTTCTAATCTTAGTGTGTAAGTTATTTCATTCTCTCAATTTCTCTTTTTCTTTATTTAAAAAAAATTAAATAATTTCTCTTCAAAATAGCAACTCTTGTTATCATGCTACTCACCATTTACTACTTGATGATATTCTCCATCTATGTTTTTAAGCAAATTTCATTTTTCTCCCTTAGTTTTTACCTAATTTGCACTTATATCCCTCTTCTTTTAAAATCAAATTTTTACCTCTTGTAGTCTTTATTTTGTTAACATTTAAGAACTTCTATTATAATTAGACAATTATTCCCACTGAGTGGCATATAAAAATGCTATAATATCTTTACAAATAATAGAAACTGTAATTAACTATAAAATAATAATAATATTCAAATGATAGAAAAGTACTTTATACTTATTAACATAAAATATATACATTCCAAAAAAAGAAAAATGAATTAAAGAAACTAACAATTATATATTATATTTCAAAAAAAATAATTTTTTAAAATGGAATCATATAAATAACTTAAATCTAGAATAAATCTATTTGTTAATGCCAACGGGACAAACTCAGCACTCTTTGGATCACAAGCCATTTTTCCTAATAACCAAAAAATAGAGGGTAGTGAGGGGAGTACTGAAAGAGCTTAGGGATGACATAAATGCACTTACAACCCTTTACTCAAGTAAGATAAATAGGGAGTCACCACTCGGTATCACCCGAGAAATAATCCCTTTTAGGGACATAGGCAAACTTGGATCCAACGCTTAGAACCACATTCACCAATCGGATAAAGCATTAGGTTTGGATGTCAGTGTAGTAGGATTACACTCTTTTATTTGAGGCATCTCCATACCATTCAAATACTGAGCAAGCATAGGTATCAAATTTCTAGATGACTTGAGTGTGGATGCGATAGAAGATCATATGATAATAATTTTTTATCAATAGATCTTTAGATTTTGATTTTTTTAATCTTAAGACTTAACTGTAACTCTTTTAAAGGCGTATTTATAAGTTTTCATTTTCTTTGTGGGTTAGCTTTCAATTAAAAAAATAAAAAAGGCTAAAAAATAAATTCACAATTAGAAATATGTAATTTTGACTGGAATTACACTTTTTTTTATTTAAAATGTACAATTCCAATCGGAATTATGCATTTTTTATTGGAAATATGCAATTCTAGTCGGAATTATGCAATTTTGATTGGTCCCATCATTTTGTTTTTAATTTTGTAAAATTATTATTCTTGTTTTTTTATTAGTAAAAAAAAGAGATAATTATTTTGATAATTATGTATTATCAAAGTATTATTATATAAAAAATAGGTTTTATCTCTATTGATTTTAAGAATTATAGGAGGCTACTCCTCTTTTTTATAAATACCTTAGGTTTTCATGTGAAGAGGAAGGAGCTTTTGGTGAGCTAGAGTTGTCTAGAGAAAAAAAATATCTATTATATTCTTTATGTTTTCAATGTCCTTTTCATATAAATTTTCTTGTGAAAGAGAAAAACAGTCCGAGATACAAAAGACAAATCTTGTAGACTCTATTCAACATGGTGAATCAATACTATATCCACACCATTCTCATCTTTTCTCTCTTATTTTCTTTTTGTTATATTTTATTAATGTAATACTAATCTTGTCTTTTCTTAATATTTTTTCACATTAATGGCCATGGTGAGAGTAACTTAAGCTATAGAATTATGAACATGATCGAATTAAATAAACCCATGAAGAAATCCATGAAACCTATGGATTAAAACCTCATATTAGGTTCATGTAGTTTTTAAGGGTTTCTATTATTTTAATTAGTTTGTGTTTTGGTGGTTTTAATTTCTATAATCTTATTTTGGGTTGTATTTTAACTTTTAGTAAATCATTGTAATAGCCCCATTAGTGGGAATAGTGAAATCATATGTGCTTGTTATGTGTTTTATTTTTCTATTTAATTGATTACTAAAATTATGGCATTTGGTTAAATAATTAACATCAATGTCTATAGAGATAATTATGGTTTTTAAAATCAATTAGATTTAGGAGAATAGATTAGTTTTTTTTGTTATTTTTGTGCTTTTCTTGGTTTATTTATTTTATTATTTGTGTTTAAGCCCTTTTTCATTTTTTAATTAATTTTAGTTTTAATTAAGATTTAGGCCGATCATTTAATTAGCTTATGAATTAAATAGGTCCATAGTTTAATAGGTATAGTATTAATTAATTAAATTAAAGTTTAGGTTCATAATTAATTAGATTTTAGGTTAGAAATAATGTAGGCCCATTTAGCTACTTTTAGACATAGGCCCATTTAAGTTAATTAAAATTAATTAGACATAGCTCATTAATTTATGCCCTTTTACATAACTTGTAGAATTAGGCTACCTTAAAATTAGGCCCGCTAACTGAAAAGAATTTCATAATTTATTGACATAGGCCCATTTTTAAAATTAAAATAAACAGACTTCAGGTCATTTTAAATTAAAATTAAATAGGAATTATGCCCATTAGTCTTTGGGTTCACTTGTGAATTAAAATATGTAGACTTGGCCCATTTAATTAGAATCAATGTAGATTAAACTAAGTTAGGTATTATATGGTTGAATGTTTGCATTGTTTATTTACTTTTTTTAAGATTAGTTGCCTTAGATTTAATTGTAAATAAAGGTTTAATATGGAATTGCATGTAAACATAGGATAAAAAAGTAATTAATAAGGTAATTCTAAAAGAACATGAGACTAAAAGAAGTTAGTGTTCTATTCCTAGAATTCTCTTGATGTAGTGCTAAGTCTTTTTTAAAGAATCAAGTTAACGTCACTCATACATTATCCTAGTTATTACCCTAGGTGGCAAATCCTCATCTCCACACCCTATCTATGAGATAGCAGTTACTGTGTTCCCTAAAGTCCTAAACTCAAATAGTGTTTTGGTTGCCAAAAACTTGGGTGGCCTCTAAACTCATGTCTACCATAGCGACTCCATTGTGAATAACAGATATTGATTTTGCTTATGTTTTTAGAATTATTTTATTATTTATTATTTTGTTCTTGCATTCATTTTTACATGTCCCTATTAATCGGTGGCATTGGTTTCTGGTCCATTGATTCCACTAATTTTCTTTGATTGTAAATTGACTAACCATCACTTTTAGCCTTTACTCAATCCAAGAATATATGCTGAGCCAATCTGACCATGATTTGTAACCTAAGTCCTTAAGGGGCACTTTATTCTCAATTAAGCAAGAGATGTTAGGCCCACCGGACCTTGGCTTATAACTCAAGTTCTTAAGGGGAGCATCTCATTAAGGGAACCTTAACTTTTTATCGGACTTAGCTCATATAGGGGCCTAGTAACTTCCTCTAGGATTACCCAAATTGCTTATGTATGTTGCCATGCTATATTTCTATCTATAAAATCTTAAGCCCATACTTTAAAAGCCCATTGGGACTAATAAATATTGACTATTTTTATTCTTAGAAATGTTATTTCAATGCTTTTATTACTTTAAGAGATTTGGAATGTATGTCAGTTCTTAATATCCCCTATTAATATTGAGGACATGACTAAAAATCCTTAGGAAATAGACTCACCATTGAACTGTGTATGGGAGAAATAAGATTAGAAGGAATTATGTTGTATATACTTGACTTTACATAGCACTTTAATCATGCATACATGCATCTCATGCATCATACTAACACATTGTTTTGTAACCATCATAAATTCATTTTGGAGAGATGGCAAACTAGAAAGAATCACTTTAAGCCCATATTTAATAGTGAGATCCTTTGTAACTTATAAAGGAGTCCAATGATCTATTCTACCTAGAGACACCATTAACTCCAGTTAGTCATATAGTTGAAGAGATAGAGCAATAAAAGGGAAAGTGGTACATGAATGACCTAAAGGCTATAATTCAAGATGAACTAAAATAGGCTTTAGCTAGATTGATACCACCTCTTGCAATAAAAATGAAACATGTTGCTCCTACTTTTCCACACACTACTGTTGTTCCATATGTTACTACTATTTCTACTACTATTATTATTCGACCTATTGTTGTTGTTCTACTTACTGCATTCCTACTGATAATAGCAATATTGAGGGCTAACCCTTAAATGATGTGCCTATCATGGAAATAAAGAAGATAAACATAAAAAGTGAAAAAAGGAAGAATTACCAAATTATGGGCATGTAGTATAAAAACATTAGCCAAGTCAAAGGTATCCATACGGTACAATAAAAAAGGAGATTCTCAAACTTTAACCAACCCTTATAAAAAATCTTATATCACCTAATGCAAAGTGGGTTACTTCAACCATTATATAATCCAATCCACCAAACCCAAACACCCTAAGCTATAACTTAAATATGCATTAAAAATTTCATTAAATCCTTAAACACTCCATAAATAGTTATATTCACCTCAAATAAGAAATCCAAAACCTTATAGACATTGGAAAAATCATGGACTTGAAAAAGCAAAAGCCAAACCCAAGCACAAAAAAGTACTTTCCTTAATCACAATGATGATTAAATCTAGTGAATAAGAATCTCCTAATGCCCCTTAGAATAAGGAGAAGAGTAAGAAGCCTATAGCTCTTGAGCATCTAAGAAGAGAGACAAAGGAAGAAGTGATCGAGGAAATCACTAAGGGAATGTAAGAATAGTTATTATGTCTGCCACATAAAGGAAAGCTACCATAAGACTTAGTATCCTTAGCATCCTTAGCATCTAGAATTTAAAATAACCATGTTATTCTTTTTCTTTGAACAACATTTCAATTTATTAAGAACTTTTTGTTTCAATGATCGATTATATGAATTCTAATTTTTCTTAGTCATGTGATGTGCATAATGATGGTTCTATACATTATAATATTGATTGCATTTGCATATTTGACATAAATTCAATTCATTTAGATTAATTCAACATGAAAACAAATAATAATCCTAAGAACATTTCTATATCATATGATGTAATTCATTAAGAAAGGAAAATTTAGGAGAATATAAAGAAAAAAAGAAAAAAAGGGTGAAGTATTTACTTGATCTTATGACGAAACTTCCATGGCTTAAACTGAAATAAGTAGAAAAGTATGATAAAGTTAGTTGCATCTTATGGACACAAGTACACTGGGGACAAAATAGATGCCCATGTTTATAAAGAAAATTGTTATCTATAGTTCCAAGTGGAGATAATAACTTTATCACAGAAATATATAATCGAGCATCACAAGTCTTCATTATACCAACCTCAGGTAAGCAAGTAGAGCAATTGAATTAATTTCATGAAAGTCCTTCTAAAAATTGGCCAACATCTTCCATTTGTTTAATGGAGATGTTGGACCATAGTATGAAGTTCAATAAATGAAATGCCATTTTCACTTATATACGGAAGTGAAGCAGTAGTGCTACCAATATAAATTAAAAGAAAGTCTTTAAAAAAGGGATACATCATTCCACACTCAAGTGTATTGATACAGAGTAATTAAGGCATTCAACAAGAAAGTCACACCTAGAAAGATAAAGGTTGGAGATCTATTTTTGACTCAAGCAAAGGCTATGGTGTCAAATCTAATAGCAAAATTGCTAAGCGTGAAAAATTTCGTGTTTTTAGCATTCAATATAGTAGAATTAGGATTAATTTATTTTCAATTTTAGTTATATGCAAGGATTTTATATTTTCTTTAGTATTTTAGCTGATTTTTATAATTTTGTTAATTTTTAGTTATTTAGGTTTTATTTTTGTAAAGTGTTTGACCCTCAGGTTACATTTGAGAGTTTCGAGGAGTTGTTTGACTGAAGTTCATTGTAAGAGGCCAAAGCAAGTGAAGTCCATTAAGAAAATTCAAGTTTTCAGGTGAGGAAATATTGTGCAGCTATGCATAGAAGACCATACAACCATGACTTAGCCATCATAGACATGCACAACTGTGCACAATAGTTATAAGGGACACATAGGAGTGTAAGGGGTGTGCCTAGCCATGCATTAGTAACATAATTTCAAATTTTAAATTTTGAAGTACTTAATTATTTAGGATAGCAATATCTTCTATTATTATTTAAATTAGAGTTGGAAAGTTATTTTGAAAAGGTGTAGAGCTACCAAATGAACAGGATTGAATTCTCTTAGTTTAATTTTTCATCATTTTTCTAAGAATCAAAGCTAGAATTTTCTAGTTCTTTTCATTGATTAGATGTGTTTGTGTGTGTGTCTACATATATATGAGTTAATGCTTTAAAGATTTAAAACACAAGGCTTTCATTCCAGCTTGGAAAAAAGGGTTTTTCTTGTTCTGTTTTATTTTTTATTTCAATTTTAATTTAGCAATGATGGTTTCATTATCTCTTTATACATCATCTTCTTTCTTTATTAATATATGGGGCTAGATTTCTAGTTAGGGTTTATAATTAAATTCAACTATGTAATTAATAGGATTAAATCTAAGTTATTAAACATTGTTCTACTTAATTTCTTTAATGGATTGATCACCTTTTAATTGAATCTAGATAATGAAACTTGATTAAGAAATAAGTTTCATTGAGAAAAATAAATAGCCTATTAATTATTTATTTAGTTGAGAGACACTTTGACAATTAATAATATTAAAAGAGCTAAGCTTTTAAATTAGGTATAATGATCACTTGATTAGTAAGAGCTGTAAAATTATGTAGTGGTTATATTCAATTAATCATGGGTTTGTTTGAGAGGAAGATCTATGATATATAAGATGTTTAGATAATGAACTATAGATTAAAATTGACTTAGAAATTGATAACATTTTTTAAAAGGTTGAATTCAACTTAAGAATCCTAGTATTTTCTTGGATTGTGATTTTTACATTAGTTTTAATTTGGTTAGCATATTTTATTTCAAAAAACCATTTTGCAATGTCTAAAAAAATAAAAACTTTGAGTAATATAATATTTATTTTTCCAATCTCTATGGGACAATCTTAATTTGTTACTTGCATAATTTTGTATCTATTATGGATTTCACATATTAAATTTTTGCCACTATTGCTGGTGATTGTCAAAATTGATATTGTTAAGAAAATTATGATGATTATTTTAGACATTATTTTTCTTTATTTTTTATTGTGTTTATGGTATTTTAGGAACTTATGCTATTGCATGCACATAACACATAATGCAAGTAAACAAGGAGTTTCGTTAGTACCACTTGATTTAGAGCTTAAGAAAACAATTAGTAAATAAAAAAAAGTAGCAAACTAATAGGATGAATGAAGGTGAAAAAGAAAGAAATTTGCCTCTAAGGTAGCAAGCAGCTCAAAATGGGTAGAAGACTATAAGAGATTTCATAAGTCCAAATGTCCATGGTGACCAAACACTAATTATAAGACGGATGGATGTAGTAAACAACTTTGAAATTAACCTAGCAATAATATAAATGATCTATAATTCATAGTTCAATAAGTTATAACATGACTCAATTAGTGGAATACTGCTCGACTTTCAAAATTAATGAGGATCTGATTGGTCACAAGACTCAATTCTTGAAATACCACTCAACTTTCAATATGAATGGAGTGAAACTTGAAGTAATTCAACTAATTCTCTTCCATTTTATTTGATAAATAAAATGAAGAGGTGGTTTAAAAGCTTGATTCCTATTTCTATCAATACATGTTAAGAGATTTACACCATATTCATTAATAAGTACTTCCCATAACTAAAGTGTTAAAAATCAATAATGAAATCAACTCTTTTTCAAAGAGAATATAAGAGCTTCTATTAATGCTATGATAGATTTAAGGATCTACAAAGATAGTGTCCACTTCAGTTGATACATTTCTAGGATTTGGTGTAATCATTATATAAATGTGTCAATCGATCAATATGAGTAAACAATGATGCAATAGTTAGAGAGACCACCATGTTAAAATACTCTTAAAGATGCTTTAGACAATTTTGAGGAAATGACTAATACAAAAATCCTTTGGTCTAATGAGAAATCCATTACAAAGAAAAAAAGGTCAACTGAAGTAGATAGTTTAACCATGATGAATGCAAAGATGGATGCTCTGTAAAAAAGGATGGACAAGATAAGTGTTAATGTAGTTTCTACATCTTCATTGTCTTCCTCATATGCACTATGTTAAGGAAGCCATCATACTATAGAGTGTCAATTGATGCAAGGATTATCCATAGAAAATGTCAACTACATGAACAAATTTAATAAGGGATAGTAGAATTAAGTGTATGGTAACACGTACAACCCTAGTTATAGGAATCATCCTAACTTTTAAAGGAGCAATCAAGGGAAAAACTAGTGGACATCATAAGCTCTGTATGGTTTTAGAGGATAGAATGAACAATAATCTTAATGTCACTTTCAATAAGATAAAAGCTCATCTTTTATGGCTTCACCAAAAAACAAGATGGAGAAATTCATGGACATGATTTTTGCAAAGATGAATCAAAAGGATAAAACTATAAAAAGCTTGGAGGGTACATTTGAGAAGATGTACTAAGACACATAACTTATGTTTAGAAATCACTCTTCCTCTATTCATAATTTAGAGGTACAAGTAGGGCAATTGGCAAATTCTATATCATTGACAAATCAAGGTACACTGCTAAGTAATTTTGAGAAAAACCCCAATGAGCAATTGAAGATCATTACTTGAAGAAGTGGAATAAGGATTGAACCTCTAAAAGAAACCATGGAATATGAGGAAAAGAAGAAGAAGGAAAAGGAAAAAGAACTAGGAGATGAATGGGTTGAAATGCAAGTTAAGAGGGAGCAAAACATTCAAGACAAGGGGAAAGAAAAGCCAAAACCACCACCAAATAAACTTTATGAACCCCATGTTAGTATAGGTGGTATGCCCTAAAGACCAATCACATATTTTGACATCGTAAATTATCCCAAATGGTAATAAAATAATATTCATTTAAATAAAGTGTTTGGTTATTTGAGTATTTACCCTATAGCATTATATTAAATAAATTTATTATCAAGAGTTGATAATATGAGCTACAAATTTATTTAGTACATATGCTATGAATGTTCATAGTCACTAAATTAATATTTGGGTAATATTAATTATACTATCACTTATGTCTATTTTCCTTTATTAGTATGTGATACTAATAGTGGGAGGTAGTTAGTCTGATGCTACTTAATATGAGATATCATAATAGACATGCAAATACTTATATGATGGGTGGATCGAATAATGATATTAGATTTATAATCATAAGGATATTCACTTATAGTTAACAATTACAATTTTGGTCATAATGGTGCATATAGTCCTTTGACCTAAAATGACACGGTCATTAACATTTAAGTGGTAAGTGTTTGTTGCTACTTACATACTTAAGTTAATCACATATGGGTATATGGCATGTGGTGGCTCTAGTCAATTAAATGTAAGGATGAGTGTTTGACCAAGATGGGATTCATCTCCTAGAGTGAACTAGGATAAGAGCATATACTATGTAAGTTCTTTGTTAATGAATAAGTTCCTAGCCAGGACAAACATAACATGGATTGAAAGCATTTCAGTGCTAAAATAGTGTTTCTAATGTTTATTACATTTTATCAAGAATTAGAACTTGAGATAAGGTCATATAATATAGCTATTAATGTTTGACTAAACCCTAATTCTAGGCTATATTAAGATCTAATTAAGAGATTTTAGTGCATAGTAATTATGACTAAAGGGCTCGTGTGAATCAATACATGCATTCATTTTTAATTGGGTAGTTGTGATATCGATGCTAGAGAACACTCAAAACTTACGAGAACTAAATTTTTATAATTGGGATTTTCAAATTTAGATTTGAAAGGAGTTTTAAATAATATCAAGTGTTGATATTATCTTCTTATTGCCAATTAGACATTAACCTAATAAGTCACACCTAAAAGATTTTCACTAAATCACCATTAATATTAATCTAATTATTGATTAAAGAGTTTAATAAAATAATTAAGATTAATGTGTTAGGATTCATGATTCTATACATAGTGAAAAAATTAAATTTTAATCACAAACCCAAACCTGAATCCAAGTAATTTGATTAATTGATTAAATATAGGGTTCTCAAAATCTTATCACAAATGTAGAAGGGGCAAGATTTTTGCAAGGGAGAGAGGAGGTTCACTCTAGTGACACCTTACCTTAAGCTTTTAATTTGGCAATTCGGATTAAAACATTTCCAAAAGAATTCATCCTCCATAAGTGTCCACACAAACAACCCTTGATTGAAAATGAATGTTTATATGCTAGCACCTTCTCTTGATTTCTCACAAATTAAGAATGAAAAGAACTCCATGTTTTATTTTCTAAAAGAGATAAAAACCAATTTAGTGGCAAAATAATGTGTAAGTGAAACCTTAGAGAATATAATATATTTATAGACCTCTAAATTAGGGTTTTATTTACCAAACGTCCTTTTGGTGATTTCTTAATTATTCTTATTTTGATTTTATTTAAAATTAAACAAGAAATAATTTTCTATTTATTTAAGATAACCTTTACCTTAAATAAATAAATAAATAAATATTTTACTTATTTATTTCCATAGAGCTTATTTGGGCTTGTTAAAGCCATATTCATTTTGGGCTTATTCAAAGTGTGTGAGCTTGTAGGTTCATATGACGTTGGCAGTGGGTCTTAAATCTCTATTTATGCCTATAAGTCATAAATGGCCTCTAGCAAGACATTATGACTACCCAAGTAATGTGAAGTCAATAATCTGACATAATTTAATATATAGTGAACATTCTAATCCCTTTGTCACATGATATCTTAATTGAATATAAGGCATAGATTATGTCATCCTTATAGAATTCAATCATATTATTTCTTCATTCCAAGTAGACTAAGAATGATAACCCTTTATCAATTTACTTTAGTATGGCCATGCATTTTCCTCAATCTATCTTGTCAATAGGCCTATAGATATCTTACACAAATTCAATGAGGAAGAAATTCCTTTTTAATCACTCACGTAACTCATTTCATACCCAATAACAACCTATTTTATCATCCGATTAAAGATAATGTAAGATTGTTTCAAAATATAAAATTATTATGTAGAAATCCATGGAGATTTCAAGGTTAGAGAACTAAGCCAATATTAATGTGATGAAAATTACTTATGACAATTATCTATGTAGTATTCTTATGATGGGTCAATCTAGCACTTTATTTCTTAAATAAGTACCTATAAGTTGACTTAATATCTCATATTCATGATTAGTGAAACATAATCATCAATCAACACCATACTAGCGTTAATACATTGTTATGACTAGGGATAATTTGAATAGAACTCATATTTAATCTAAAGGTTTTACTATCAAGTCACATACTTGATGACCTTTGTAGTCAATTTAAGTAATTATCATAACAAAAAATGATAATGAAAAATGCCTCTTTATTAATAAAATGATAAAGTCAAAACATGGTCATGCATGATTGACCTAGTGCATATTACTAACATAATGGTATTGGATTTATGCTTTAAGCAATGATTATAGAATATCATGAAATCTAATTCAAGTAAGGGTTTAATTATTAATTTATACTTCATTAATAAGAGATATTAATTAAGGTATTAAATGAATAATATATATGTTGTTTATATTTAGACTAGAATTAATGGCCCAAGTAGTTTAGGCCCATGTGCTTGAACATAATTCTAAGCCCATTTTTATAACGGATTGGACTTAGGCCAAGTGCTGGCCTAATTACCAAGCCTAAGTCCATAAAAAGGATATGGTTAAATTTGTCATGTTAGGCATTGTAAGCACCCAATTTCATGATGCAATTATGCACACATGCGACGAAAGCCCCTATAATGAAAATCCAATCAAGAATTGATCTCTAATGTTGAATTTTACAATTTAAAGGATTCAATTATGTTTTGTGGATTTGATTGCAAATTTGGTTTTTAGGGATTTGATTGTAAAAAATAAAAACTTTTGAGGACCATTTTTTATTTAAAAAAATGAAAATGTGGTCGGTCGACATTTAATGCCAACCGGCATTACATAGTGCCAGTCAACATTAAGCAATGTGAATCGGTATTATAGGACAAAATTGGCATTCCAGAGCGTCGATTTTTGCTAAAAATTGAATTTTCATGCTAAAAATTGAATTTCCACGCTAAAAATTGAATTTTCACGCTGAAAATTATTATTATTATTTTTTGTAATTTTGTAATTTTTTCATTGGTTCAAGACAACACATGTCCTTGCATGTGTGAATCTTTAATTTTTTTGAAAACCCTGTCTCTTGATTTTGAAAGTTAAAAAATTAAAATCTAGCACAACTTCCCTGCGTGATAGCATAGTTTTAGGTTGTTAGGTCTGGCTTTAAAAGCCAGAAGGGGGAGGTTGCAGAAACCCTAAAGAAAGGGCGAGAGAGAGGCTAGAGAGATAGAGAGCCAGAGCTAAAGAGGTAGAGTTTGTAAAAAAAAACCTAGAGAAGTAAAGGGGTTGCAAAAAAACACCAAAGAAAGGAAAGGAAAAAAAAACCATAGTTCTTTTCTTCATTGTGTAGAAAGCCACATAACTGAGCTCTTTATTTTTTTTTCATTTTCAAAACCTTTGGTAAATCAGCAAAAATATGTTCTTTGTTTTTAAAAGTCTAGAAAGTTAAGGAAAAGACAATAGAGTTAATCTTGAAATGGTGACAATCCCAATATGAGGGGCATTCAAACAGCATTTGCACAACATCCTGTACTTCTTTTTTTATTTTGATTTGATTTCTTAGTTTTATTTCTTAATTGATTCATTACTGATTAATTTTTTGTTGTTTTTTTTATTGGTGTTGTGGTGCTCTGGATGTGAGGTTGGTAATGTGACATTTTGGTAGTATTAAAGAATCCATGGGATGCCATGGACTGAATTTGATGAAATCCTCTTAGAATTTAGGATTTATTATCTTCTACAATATTTTTTTCATGGCTTTTATTGGATTGTAATTAAATTGCTTTAATTTCCTATAATGTAGTTTGTAATAGCCCTAATATAGGGAAATTAGTGGAATTTTAATTCTCTACACTAAAATTGATTAGTAATCTAAGCTTAATTTGGTAAAATTCAATTAAAATCAATGGAGCGAGTAAATTAATTTAGGTTGCATATTAATTAAAATTAGATTTTTAGAAGAAATAATTTAATTACATGTTTGATATCTTTTTATTTGATTATTTTGATTTTTTTTATGTTTGTGGGATTGTATGTTGATTTTTGTATGTTTTGGGCCTCAAGCCCACATTAGGTTCTAACCCATTTAATAAATAGGCTTTTAATTAAATTTTTAGGTTTTAATTAATTTTAAAATCAATTTAGGCCTATTTAGGTTAATTAGGTCTTAGGCCCACTTCTAGTTAATTAAAATTAATTTAGATTTACATCAGCCCATTAATCTCATTTCTTTTTAAAATAAATACATTTAAGATTACATCACCTAATTTAAAATTAAGTAGAATTAAGCCCACTAATTTATTTCTATTTTTCTTAAAATTAATAAGCCCATTTTGTTAATTAAAATAATTAGATTTAAGCTCATTAAATCAAATAAAATGTAAGACCACCTTTAGTCCATTTCAATTGTAAATAAAAAATGTAGAATTAGCTAAATTTAATTAAAAAAATTAATCTAGTTTAGACATAGGGATGCTGCCATTTGTATGCATTTTTACATGTAATTTTATGACATGTTGCCTTTGGGTTAAATGGATGTTTAATTAGGGTTTAAATAAAATTGCCTGTAATTAGAGAATAAGATAGTAATTTATAAAGTACTTCTAAGTGAACACAAGACTGAAAGAAGTTAGTATTCCATTTCCAGAATCTCCTGGTTATGGTGCTCACTTTCTTTTAGAGAATCGAGTACCACAAAAATGATTTGTCCTAGTTATTACCCTAGTTGGTGACTCATCAATGCCATGTCTTTATGACAATGGTTAATGTTTTCTCTGGAGCCCTAACCTCAAACAGTGTTATGGTTGCTAAAATTTTAGGCACACGCTAAACCCCACTGTCTATAATGGCAACTCCACTAGGATAAGAGATACTGATTCTACTTGTGTTCTTTAGAATTATTTTATTAATTATTATTTTATTATTGCATTCATTATGCATATCCCTATTAACCGATGGCATTGGTTTATGATTCCATGATTCCACTAGCTTCATAGAGTTGTAAATTGGCTAACCATCACCCTTAGCCTTAATTCGATTCAAGAGAGATTACATGGCTCATTTGACTTGAGTCTATAACCCAATTCCTAAAGGGCGGTAATCTTCTCTCAAGTTTGCAAAGGATGCTGGATCCTTTTGACCTTGGCCTATAACTCAAGTTTTAAAGGAGAGCATCTTGCTAAGGGAACCTTAACTTTTTCACTAGACTATAACCACATATAATGGCTTAGTTACTTCCCTTAGGATTTACTTAAATTTCTTATGAATGTTGCCATGAGTTATTTCTATCTATAAAAGCCTAAGCCTATACTTCAAAGAGCCCATTTGGGCTAATAAAGATTGGGTTAGACCTTTATACCTATAAATATTATTTCCATGCTTTTATTGCTTTAAAAGAGATTTGGCATGTGTGTCAATTCTTTATATCCTCTATTGATATGAGGGCCAAAACCAAAAATCCTAGGAAAAGAGACTCACCATTGAACACATGTGTGGGAGGAATAAGGTTGGAAGGATGAATGTTGTACACTTGATTGATACTTGCTATTTACTACTTGTTGCATAGCATATACATCATGCATACATGTTCCATTTGCTGCCAATAATGCTAGGGGCAACTTGTTGTTAGAAATCTGCCTAGTGTTAATGAGAAGCTAGAGGATATTGAGAATTACATGGTAGAGAAAGCAAAGAAAGAGTCACTCGAACTGGTGCAAGATGATGAGTTGAAACAGATGCAAGCACTAACCTAGAAGATGTCCAAGATGGAGGAGTTGATTAGGGGATAAGGCATGGGATATTCATTTGACTTCAATGACATTCTATAAATGGAAGATGATAGGCTGCCTGATAAGTTGAAAATGGCACAGCTACAAAAATTTAATGGAAAAGGAGACCTAAGGATTCATCTTAGTCAGTACATAACCACTATTAGTACTACTAAAGTCCCATTAGTAGTAATCATTAGGTTATTTGTGTTGTCTTTTAAGAGGATGGCTATAAACTGGTATCATGGGCTGGAAAAATCTATCAGGGCTTACTACAAAGAAGTATGTACTGCCTTTTTAAAACAATATGATTATAACACTAGATTAGAATTGTCCATTAAAGATTTAAAATTGACAAAGTAGAAATTGAATGAATCCTTCTCTGATTTTCTTACTAGGTTCATGAACAAAGCAAGACTAATGAAGAATAAGCTGGCTGAGAAAGATCAAGTTAGGATGGTAGTCCACAATGTATGACCTAATCTGGTTAATAGATTGCAGATAATGAACCCTAAAAAATTCATAGACCTATATGATGATAGTCTACAAGCTAAAGAGATTAAGAAGGAAAATAAGAAAAGCTTTAGAGGCACCAAAACCTAAAATTACTGAACTGGGGGCACACAATAAGGTGGCACTAGCTAAGCTATGGAGGTGCATGCAGTTCAGTCACCCAGAAGATTCTCTAACTGCAATTAACCACTCCCAAAAGTCCTAGATTGATTAATCTAGAAAGGCCTACTCCAACCCTTAACCTTTTCCAAACCACCTAACCCAAATGTCCTAGGCAATGACCCTAACAGCTATTGTAAGTTTCACCAAGTAGATAGTCCTTCCACAGATACCTATATCCACCTCAAACACAAAATCCAAAACTTGATAAACTCCTAAAAAATCACAGACCCTAAGAAATCCAATCCTAACCCAAACACTAGAAACGATCCTTTCCTAGACTATCGAAATGTCCTACCACCAGCCACCATGATTATCAACTCAGGAGTTAGCAAAGAGAAAGAGCTAGACTCCTTTGAAAACCTAAACCCTATAAATAGTAAGGAATCTTCTGATGCCTCTAGTAGAGTTGAGGATTTGCTAGGACAACCCTCAAGCATATTCAATTACAAAGTGTTATAGTTTAAGCCACCCTCTGTTGATATTCCCTTTGAATCAATTGTGCCCTCAAGATGGGGTGATAAGTTTGATAATGAGCCAATAGAATAAGAAAAAGAATCTAAAACTCTATAATAGCCATAAAGTGGAGTTGAGGATTTACTGGGGTAGCCCTCAAGCAAATTTAATTATAGAGTATTTTATTCAAAATTAGCTTCTAGTGACATACCCCTTGAGGAGATTGTGCCTACAGGATGGGGTGATGAGTTTAAAGAGAAGAGTAAAGGGATCGAGGAGCTACTGAGTGAGCATCTAAAAAAGTTTAACAAGGAGAGAAAAGAAACGTGCATAGTGGAAGTATGGAAAAATGGAAAAAGGAACTAAATTATTAAGGTTGTAGACATCCGGTATGACTCTGACAAGGAAAGTCCTGTTGGTCTTAACATATGGAGTGATAACCCTAATGTGAATCATGTCACTAGGAGTAGGAGGAATTATAAGGTAGCAGAAAAGAAATTCGAGAGAGTCATAGAAAGAGAAGAAGTAGATGATGCAAAAATAAAAGGAGGAGAAAAAAAAGACCTGATTTTGGAACAGCTAAAGAAGGTTAAGGCAGATGTCACCATTTGGGAGCTACTAATGCATTTAGGTAGTCATAAAAGTGCTCTTATCAAAGCTCTATCAAACATGAACATTGAAACAATAGCTACACCTAAGGCTATGGTAGCAAAGGTTATAAAAAAGAAACACAGGCTAATAACATTCTTATTTGATGATTTTCCTTAAGAAGAAAGAAATCATAGTAAAGCATTATTTATCCCAGCTAAAGTAAAGGGGAAGTGAACCAACTTTACAATGGTTAATGATAGTTCTGCCATTAATGTGTGTCTATTGAAGATCCTACTTAATTTGGGTTTGAAAGCTGATGACTTAACAGGTTCAAACTTAATAATCATAGCCTGTGATGATAGTATTAGGAATGTGGAGGGGACATTCTATGCTCTAGTTAAAACAAGACCTTTGGAATCCATTGTTGAGTTGACTGTGCTAGATATCCCTGTCACCTATTCCTTATTATTGGGAAGGCCATGGTTCCATGCTCTAGGAGGAGTACCCTCAACTATGCACTAGAAGATAAAATTCCCTCATAAAGGAGATGTAGTGACTATAAAATCAGGAATCGATGAAACTGTGGCCACCATACTGGAGAAACATAAGAAAGTATGTGTTCCTCCTGGTTTCCAAGTTTTTGGGATATTTGATGAAACTGACATGGACCCAAGGGTTGAGAAGATGGTGGAGAGCATGAATTATTGACATGGATAAGGACTATGAAAGAATGACCAGGGAAGCCCTAGGCTACCAGAGTTTAAGAGTCAGAATGACACCAAGGGGTTGGGGTGTGCTGAGATAGAACTTGGTAGGAAAAGAGGAAGAAAGATGGGAGAGGCCAAGATAAATAAAAACTTGGGGACAATCGGGCCAATGAGTGAGAATTTTATCCAACTAGGGGAAAGTAAGTACTATTTAGGTGCCAGGGAATCTATCAATGTTGCTGAAAAAGACATTCCTGGGTTCAAAATCTTCAAGGAGAAAATTATGGAAAAATTGGTAGAGTATAACAAAGAGGAAGTGATGAAGCAAGTAGTTGAGAAGATGGGTGATACTACTGTTGAAGAGCTGCTATGTCTGCTACCTAAAGAGGAGCCACCCTAGGATTTAGCTACTATAATTAGTAATAGTTTTAGTGATGTTTTTTTATAAGGAAATTGATGTAATAATGTTCGGTCTTTATGAGGACAAAAACTATGTTTTTTCCATGGTCAATGATATGAATGCCAGTTTTGCTTACTTGTGTGATGTGCATCATGATAGTTCTGTGTTAGTGATATGCACTAGGTCAATCATCTATGACCATGTTTTAACTTTATCATTTTATTTAATAAAGAGGCATTTTTCATTATCATTTTGTATTATGATAATTACTTGAATAGTCAATTCTTACTAAGATCATCAAGTATGTGACTTGATAGTAAAACCCTTAGATTAAATGTGAGTTTTATTCAAATTATCCCTAATCACAACAGTATGTTATGGCTAGTATGATGTTGATTGATGATTATGTTTTACTAATCATGAATATGAGATATTAAGTCAACTCATAAGTACTTATTTAGGAAATAATGTACTGGATTGACCCATCATGAGAATACTATATAGATAATTGTCATAAGTAATTCTCATAATAATAATATTGATTTAGTCCTTTGACCTTGAAATCATCATGGATTTCTACATAACTATTATATATTTTGACACAATCTAACACTGTATTTAACATGATGATTAAATAGATTGTTGTTGGATATGAAATGAGTTATATGAGGAATGTGAGTGATTAAGAAGGAATTTATCCCTCATTTCATCTAAGTAAGATATCTATGGGCCTTTTCATAAGATAGACTGAGGAAAATGCATGGCCATGCTAAAGTGAATTGATAAAAAGTTATCATTCTTAGTCTACTTAGAGTCAAGAAATAATATGATTGAATTATATAAGGATGACATAAACTATGCCTTATATTCAGTCAAGATATCATGTGATAAAGGGATTACAATATTTATTATAAATTAGGTTATGTCAGATTATTGACTTCACATGACTTGGGTAGTCATAATGTCTTACTAGAGGCCACTTATGACTTGTAGGCCTAAATAGAGATTTAAGGGCCACTGCCAATGTTATGTGAACCTATAGGGTCACACACTTAGAATAGGTCCAAAAATGGATATGGGTTTGAGAAGCCCAAATATGCTTTATAGAAATAAACAAATAGTTTATTTATTTAAAGTAAATGTTATCTTAAATAAATGGAATATTATATCTAATTTAAATTTAAATAAAATTAGAATAATAATAATTGAAAATTTAACAAAAAGTTGTTTTTAGTAAGTGAAACCCTAATTAGAGGTTTATAAATATGATATATTCTCTAGGTTTCACTAACTCAATTATTAGCCACCAAAATTCATTTTTCTCCTCTTAAAAAAACACATAGTTTTTTTATCTTGATTTATGAGAAATCATGAGAAGTGCTAGCACACAAATTTGTCATTTTAATCAAGGGTTGTTCGTGTGGACGCTTGTGGAGGACGGATTCTTTTGGAGATGTCTTGATCCTAAATACCAAAATCAAAAGCTCAAGGTAAGGTGTCACCATAGTGAACCTCCTCTCTGCCTTCCAATAGTCTTGCCTCTTCTACTTTTGTGGTAAGATTTGAAAACCCTAGTTTTTAAATCAATTAATCGAATTACTTAGATCCAGGTTAAGGTTTCTGGTTAAAATTTTTTATTTTCGTTACATTTTTGAATCACAAAACCCAACAGTGGTATTAGAGCCACTTGTAACTCAGTTAATTTGATTATATATATATGTGATATATATGTTTTTGAGTGATTCATTATTTAAAAAGAGTTTTTGAAAATTTTATCCAAACAGTTTTGTTTTTGTGACATTCTCCTAAATTTGTACAAAAACAATAGTAAATATTAATTTGATTAATGTTTATAATTTTTTAATATGATTAAAAAATAATCAAAATTTTGATTTTCTAGTTTAAGTATTCTATTTTTATGAAAAACTGAATATGTATACAGATTTTTGTCAAAGGGCGATCTGTTTAAGAGTTAAACAGATCATTCAGAATAAATTGTTTAAGTGTTAAACATAATAAATTTGTTTGGAACAAATTAATTATTTTGCAATATGATTTATGAATACATTAGGCAGTTGTTTAAATGTTAAACATAAAGGAAAAAGATCTATTTTGAACAAATTAATTAGACAACAATTTAATTGCAGAAATTATTGTTGTTTTAACAACACCTCATTCAAAGAGTTAAGGTAAATTGTTTACCTTTGAGAGTGCTTCCCCCGAACCCCTACAAAGGGCATTGCCCCCTTGACCCCTTGCAAAAGGACCGTCGCTTGGGGCACTGCCTTAGGACCCTACAAAGGGCGTTGCCCCTTAACCCCGAATGGATTTGTCACATAATTTATTTATCATCATAATAATTAAATTAATGTGTTATTTGATTTATTATGCTATATATGTTTATTTTTAAATGCATGGTGCATAGCATGGCCTTTGAACCAATGTGATTGGATTTTGTTATTTTATTTTATTGGGTTGTAATTTTTAAATACAGCCTGTGAATCATTTTATTTGTTGTAATTATTTTATTTTATTAGATAGTAATATATTAGTTTTAATTACAACATGTAATGTAAATAAAAACTCAAGATGCAAATTCAAGTTAGAGGCCTATGATGGGGATCACGAGTGGGAGCCCAAGGATGAGGTCTATGGTAGAAGATGGAGATCCAAAATTAAAGGCTCAATTTGTATTTGTAATATCACCTAGGTTTGACCTTTGATCTTCATACTGGCTTATGAAGATCAACTTAATTATGGGCCATGCCACGTCATGTTTATCTTATTATGTTAGTATGTTATGCATGTCATGCCATGAGATGCCATGTAATAGATGCAATATAACAATAACTAAATAAGATAAAAACTATCTAAACCCTCATCTAATATTAAGTCATTAAAATGCCTCCCATTAATCAACACTTATCAAGATTTGGATTGCTATATATAGGTTATGCCAAAGCATTGTATATAAAGCCATCTAAATAAGATAAGATGGATAATGGTGATATCCATATGTTTGAATTGGTTAGACTTAACTATGTTATCAAAATAGTTTTGGACCTAGGGCATTTGATAGGATATATTGGCATATGTGATATCCTATAATTATCCAAGAATTACATGAGATGTAATTGGTAAAGTGTTACCTATCTAAATAGCCACATTTTAAGTCATAAGCCAAAGCTTACTTGAAGTAGGGTGAAATATGGATCTTGGCCGACTAAGAAATTTTCAATTATTGAAATTATTTTGAGGGTTTTATTATTTATGAAAATTTAGTGGGAGTTTTCTTACGCCTCTTTCATAATAAAATTGAACGTACTCTATATATATTTGTTATAAATAATGACATCAAACACTGCACCTACCATGTCGCTGTGATCGATCCTTGAGAAGGATAAGCTAAATGGAACTAACTTTCTTGATTGGTATTGAAACCTAAGAATTATTCTTAGGCAAGAAAGAAAGGAATATATCCTTGATCAACCCATCCCAGAGGACCCAGTTGCTAATGCTCCTAGAGCATAAAAGGATGCTTATAGTAAGCATCTCAATGATTCAGTTGATCTCACTTGTCTCATGCTTGGATGCATGGAGTCTGAGCTTCAAAAGCAACTGATGGAAATGGAGGCTTATACTATAATAGGCCATCTTAAGGAAATGTTCCAAGAGAAAGCTAGAATTGAAAGGTTCAATACCATTAGGGCATTGCTCTCCTACAAGTTGATTGCTAGCAGCTCTGTCAGTCCTCATGTTCTCAAGATGAAAGGTCATCTTGAACACTTGGACAAGCTTGGTCTCAAGATTGAACAAGAATTGGCTATTGATATCATTCTCCAATCTTTGCCTGAAGCTTATGATGGTTTCATCATGAATTTCAATATGCATAGTATGGACAAAACTGTTTCAGAGTTGCATGGGATGCTTAAAACTACTGAAAAGAACATCAAGAATTCCACCAAGGATATTCTAATGGTCAATAAGGGAAAGGGTATGAAAAATTTTGGAATTGAAAAGGGTAAGGGCAAGGCTCCTAAAGACTTTCAAAAGCCAAACCAAAGCCTAAGCCCAAGCCCAAGTTCAAAGCTGAACCCTAAGCAAAGCCACCAAAGGAGGGAATATGCTTTTTTTGCAATGAACCATGTCATTTAAAAAAATTGCAAGCTATATATGAATGATCTGAACAAGAATAATGGTAGTTTGACTACCTCTTCAAGTATTCATGTTATAGAAATTAATTTATCTACTTCTGATTCTTGGGTATTTGATACTAGATCAGGATCTCACATTTGTACTAATGTGTAGGATCTAAAAAGGAGTAGATCATTAGCTAAACGTGAAGTGGACCTATGAGTTGGCAATAGAGCAAGAGTTGCTACTTTAGCTATATGGACTTATGAGTTAACTTTGCCTACTAGACTTGTTTTAAATTTAGAACATTGTTATTATATGCCTGCTATGTGTAGGTATATTATTTCTGTTTCTTGTTTGGACAAAAAAGGATTTGAATTTATTATTAAGAATAATAAATGCAATATTTATCATGATAACGTTTTCTATGGATTTGCTACACGCACTAGTGGTCTTTATGTTCAAAATGTTAAAGACACTAATGAAAAGTCAATCTATAACATTGATATAAAGAAGTTTAAATCTAATGATTTAAACACCACCTACCTCTAGCATTGTCATTCAGGCCATATAAATGGGAAACACATTTAAAGCTTCATCAAAATGGGCTTTTGAATTCATTTGATTGTGAATCATTTGAAATAAATGAATCTTGTTTACTAGGAAAAATTACTAAAAAACCTTTTACTGGAAAAGGTGAGAGAGCTAACGATTTATTGGGCCTTATACATTCAGATGTATGTGGGCCATTTAACTTAACTGCTAGAGGAGGTTTCTAGTACTTCATCTCTTTCATAGATGATTTCAGTAGATATGGCTATGTCTATTTAATGAAACATAAATATGAATCTTTTGAAAATTTCAAAGTTTCCAAGAATAAAGTACAAAACCAACTTGGTAAAAAAATTAAAGCACTAAGATCTGATCGAGGTGGTGAATATTTAAACTAAGAATTTGTAGATCATCTGGGAGATTATGGGATTATTTCACAATTGACTCCTCTAGGTACATAATAATTAAATGGTGTGTCCGAACGGAGAAATCGAACTTTATTGGATATGGTTCGATCAATGATGAGTCAATCTAATATTCAAATCTCTTTTTAGGGATATGCTTTAGAAACTACTGCATTCATTTTGAATAGAGTTCCAACAAAGGCAGTTGAAAAGACACCATATGAGATGTGGACTAAAAAACCTCCTAGTTTGTCCTTTCTTAAGATTTGGGGATGTGATACTTATGTAAAGCATCAAATCTCAGATAAACTAGCACCCAAATCTGATAAATGGCTTCTTATGGGATATCCTAAAAAAATAAAGTATATTATTTTTACAATGCTTTTGAGAACAAAGTGTTTGTTGCTCAAAATGGTATATTTTTGGGAAGAGAATTTATTTCCAAATGATTTAGTGGGACCACAGTACAACCACAGTCCAACTTAAAGAAATTCAAGACCCACAAAAGAGCATTGTACCAAGTATGGAACTACAGCTAGATTAATAAGTAACTGTTGGACTTGCACAAGTACCAGAAGGCCCAAAGAGGTCTAGTAGGACACATCAAATCCTAATGAGATATGGATTTCTCATAACTAATGATAATGATGTGTTGACTGTGGATCAAAGTGATCCCACATCCTATCAAGAGGCCATAAATAGTCCTGACTCTGAGAAATGGCTAGAAGCCATAAAATCAAAAAAATAATCCATGTATGATAATCAAGATTGGACCTTGATCGACCCAACTGATGGCTTAAAAACTATTGAATGCAAATGGGTTTTTAAAAAGAAAATAGACATGGATGGAAATGTGCATACCTTTAAGGCAAGACTGGTTGCAAAGGGTTTCAAACAAACACATGGTATAGACTATAATGAAACCTTTTCACCAGTTGCTATGCTGAAATCTATTCTAATTCTCCTTCTTATAACTGCATACTATGATTATGAGATATGGGAAATGAATGTCAAAACAACATTTCTTAATGGAAACCTACTTGAGGATGTGTACATGACACAACCAAAGGGTTTTGTCAATCCTGAGAATTATGGAAAGGTATGTAAGCTTCAAAAGTCCATTTATGGACTAAAGCAAGCATCTCGGAGTTGGAATGTTTATTTTGATGAAGCAATCAAAGAGTTTAGCTTCATTAAGAATGAAGAAAGGTATATAGCGGGACCGCCACCTGGGGTGCTGCCCCTGAACCCCGCCAGGGGCGCTGCCCCTTAGACCCCCACTAGGGGCATTGCCCCTTGACCCCGAAAGAATTGTCACATTATTTTATTTTTAACATAATAATTGGATTTAATAACTAAATATATTATTATGTTATACATGTTTGTTGTTTTATGAATGGTGCATAGCATGGCCCTTAGACCAATGTGATTGGATTTTATTTTTATGGGTTCTAATTTTAAATACGGCCTGTGAGTCATTTTTGTTTCTTTGTATTTATTTTATTAGAATAGTGTAGAATAAATTACAACAATTTTTGTAAATCAAGACCCATGGTGCAATTCAAGTTGGAGGCCCAGGATGGAGATCAAAGGTGGGAACCAAAGAAGGAGATCCATGGTAGAAGATGGAGATCCAAGTTGGAGGCTCAATTTGTAATTGTAATATTACCTAGGTTTGACCATTGATCTTCATATTGGCTTATGAATATCAACTTAGATTTGGGCCATGCTATGTCACATTTATTTATTTGTTATTATGTATACGATGCCATGTGATGCCATATGATGCCATGCAATACAACATAACAATAACTAAATACGATTAAATAAAGACTAACCCTCATTTAATATTAATTCATTATAATGCATTCCATAAGTTCAACACTTGTCAAGCCTTAGATTATTATATATGAGCCTGCCAAAGCAGGGTATATAAATTTATCTGGGGAAGGCAAGTTGGATAATGGTGCTATCCAAACGTTTGATATGGTTTGACTTAACTAGGTTATCAAAATGGTTTTGGACCTAGGGCATTAGATGGGATTTTTAGCCATGACATGTGATGTCAAATCCCATACCATCTAGGAGTTACATGAGATGTAATTGATAAGAGTTATCTACCTAAATAACCATATTTTAGGCAATGAGCCAATGCTCACTTAGAGTATGGTGAAATATGGATCTTGGCCCACTAAAATTTGTAAAATTAACTTAGAGGGTTATTGATTTGAGTAAATTTAGTGGGAGTTTTTATTATGCCTTATACATATTTAATAAAATACTACATGGAATTTGCATATATTTGTTGTAGATAATGACTTCAAACACTACACCTACCATGTTTGTTGTTTTATGAATGGTCAATAAGGGAAAGGGGATGAAAAGGGCAAGGGCAAGGTTCTTAAAGGCTTTCAGAAGCCCAAGCCAAAGCCTAAGCCCAAATCCAAAGCTGAACCTAAAACAAAGGAAGGAATTTGCTTTTTCTGTAATGAGCTAGGCCATTAGAAAAGAAATTGCAAGCTCTATTTGGATGATCTAAAGAAGAAAAAAGGGTGGTGAGACTACCTCTTCAGGTATTCATGTTATAGAATTAAATTTATCTGCTTCTAATTCTGATTCTTGGGTATTAGATACTAGATCAGGATCTCACATTTGTACAAATGTGCAGGGTCTAAAAAGGAGTAGATCATTGGCAAGAGGCGAAGTGTACCTACGAGTTGGCAATGGAACAAGAGTTGCTGCTTTAGCTGTAGGAACTTATGAGTTACCTTTGCCTAGTGGACTTGTTTTATCTTTAGAAAAATGTTATTATGTACCTACTATGCATAGGATTATTATTTCTATTTCTTGTTTGGACAAGAAAGGATTTAAATTTATTATTAAGAATAATAAATGCAGTATTTATCAGGATAACATTTTCTATGGATATGCTCCATGTAGTAGTGGACTTTATGTTTTAGATGCTGAAGACACTAACGAAATGCCAATCTATAGCATTGATATAAAGAAGTCTAAATCTAATGATTTAAACTCAACCTATCTCTGGCATTGTCATTTAGGCCATATAAATGAGAAATGCATTTTAAAGCTACACCAAAATAGGCTTTTAAATTCATTTGATTATGAATCATTTGATACATGTGAATCTTGTTTACTTGGAAAAATGACTAAAACACCTTTTACTGGACAAAGTGAGAGGGCTAATGACTTATTGGGCCTAATACATTCTGATGTATGTGGACCATTAAGCTCAACTGCTAGAGGAGGTTTTCAGTACTTCATAACTTTCATGGATGATTTTATTAGATATGGTTATCTCTATTTAATGAAATATAAATCTGAATCTTTTGAAAAGTTCAAAATTTTCAAGAATGAAGTACAAAATCAACTTGGTAAAAATATTAAAACACTAAGATCTTATCGAGGTGGTGAATATTTAAACCAAGAATTTATAAATCATCTTAGAGATTGTGGGATTGTTTCACAATTGACTCCTCCAGGTACACCACAATGGAATGGTGTGTCTGAACGCAGAAATTAGACTCTATTGGATATTGTTCGATCTATGATGAGTCAATCTGATCATCCAATCTCTTTTTGGGGATATGCTTTAGAAATTGCTGCATTCATTTTGAATAAAGTTCCATCGAAGACAGTTGAAAAGACACCATATGAGATATGGACTGGAAAAACTCCCAGTTTGTCTTTTCTAAAGATTTGGGGATGTGATGCTTTTGTCAAGCATCAAATCTCAGAGAAACTAGCACCCAAATCTGATAAATGCCTTTTATGGGATATCCTAAAGAAACTAAAGGATATTACTTCTACAATGCATCTGAGAACAAAGTGTTTGTGTCTCAGAATGGTGTATTTTTGGAAAGAGAGTTTATTTCCAAAGGAACCAGTGGGAGCACAGTGCAACTTGAAGAAATTCAAGGCTGACAAAATAGCGTTGTACCTAATATGGAATCGTAGTTAAATCAACAAGAAGTTTTTGAGCCTGGACAAGTACCAGAAGGCGCAAGGAGGTTTGGTAAGACACGTCAAATCCCCATGAGATATGGATTTCTTATAACCGGTGATAATGATGTGTTAATTATGGATCAAAATGAGCCCACATCCTATCAGGAGGCCATAAATAGTCCTGACTCTGAGAAATGGCTTGAAGCCATGAGATCAGAAATGCAATCCATGTATGATAATCAAGTATGGACCTTGATTGACCCAAAAGATGGTTTAAAAACTATTGGGTGCAAATGGGTTTTCAAAAGGAAAACTGACATGGATGGCAATGTGCATACCTTTAAGGCAAGACTGGTTGTGAAAGGTTTCAAATAAACACATGGTATACACTATGATGAAACCTTTTCACCAGTGGCTATGCTAAAATCTATTAGAATTCTCCTTGCCATAGCTGCATACTATGATTATGAAATATGGCAAATGGATGTCAAAATAGCATTTCTCAATGGAAACATACTTGAGGATGTGTACATGACACAGCTAGAGGGTTTTGTTAGTCCTGAGAATTCTAGAAAGGTATGCAAGCTTCAAAGGTCCATTTATGGATTGAAGCAAGCATCTCGGAGTTGGAATCTTCATTTTGATGAAGCAGTTAAATCATGGTTAGGGAATTGTTTCTCAATGAAAGACTTAGGTGAAGCTGCTTATATATTAAGCATCAAGATCTATAGAGATAGATCTAAAAGGATTATTGGCCTAAGTCAAAGCACTTATATTGATAAGGTATTGAATAGGTTTAATATGCAAGATTCCAAGAGAGGATTCTTGCCAATGTCGCATGGCATTAGTCTCAGCAAGACTCAGTGTCCTATGACACAAGATGAGCGAGATCGCATGAGTAAGATTCCATATGCTTCTGCTATTGGATCTATCATGTATGCAATGTTATGTACTCGACCTGATGTTTCATATGCCTTAAGCACAATGAGCAGATAACAGTCAGACCCAGGTGAAAGTCACTGGACAGTAGTTAAAAATATCCTTAAGTACTTGAGAAGAACCAAGGATGCATTTTTACTGTATGGTGGTCAGGAAGATGAGCTAGTTGTAAATGGTTACACAAATGCCAGCTTCCAAACTGACAAGGATGATTTTTGATCATAGTCAAGATATGTGTTTTGTTTGAATAGAGGTGTAGTGAGCTGGAGGAGTTCTAAGCAAGACACCATTGCTGATTCTATAATAGAAGCTAAGTACATAGCTACCTCAGAAGCAGCTAAAGAGGTTGTTTGGATCAAGAAGTTCATAACTAGACTTGGTGTTGTTCCTAGTATATCAGATCCAGTGAACTTGTATTGTGACAATAATGGAGTTATAGCCCAAGCTAAGGAGCCTAGATCACATTAGAGATCCAAACACATACTCAGGCGCTATCATCTCATTTGAGAAATCATTGAGAGAGGAGACGTCAAGATATGCAGAGTACCTACAAATGATAATGTTGTTCATCCACTGACTAAGGCTCTTCCATAACCTAAACATGAGAGTCATACTAGGTCTATGGGTATTCAATACGTTGTTGATTGGGCCTAGTGCAAGTGGGAGATTGTTAGTGATATGCACTAGGTCAATCATTTACGATTATGCATTGACTTTCTTATTTTATTAATAAAGAGGTATTTCATTATCATTTAATTTTATGATAATTATATGAATGGTTAATTCTTACTAAGGCCATCAAGTATGTAACTTGATAGTAAAACCCTTAAATTAAAATAAGAGTTCTATTCTAATTATCCCTAGCCATTTATTTATTATATATAAATATTAAAGTATTAAGGGTAGTTTGAAGTTGACTGATGGTTATGTTTTACTAATCATGAATATGAGATATTAAGTCAACTCATAGGTATATGATGAGAGATCATGTATTGGATTGACCCATTATGAAAATACTACATAAATTATTGTCATAAGTATTTCTCATCACAATAATTTTATTTTGGTCCTTTGACTTTAAAATCATCATGGATTTCTACATAGCTATTTTATGTTTTGACACATTCTAACATTATCTTTCACCGGATGATTAAATAGGATGTTGTTGGATATGAAATTAGTTATGTGAGGAATGTGAGTGATTTAGAAGTGATTTATTCCTTATTAATATGAGAAAGATATCTATGGGCCCCTTGATGAGATAGACTGAAGGAAAATGCATGGCCATGCTAAAATGAATTGATAAAGAGTTATCATTTTCAGTATACTTGGAATCAAGTCATAATATTGAACTATATAAGGATGACATTCTATGCCTTATGTTCAATTAAGATATCATATGATAAAGGGACGATAAAATTCATTGTAATTAGGTTATGTCAGATTATTGACTTCACATGACTTGGGTAGTCATAATGTCTTGCTAGAGGCCACTTATGATTTGTAGGCCTAAATAAAGATGTAGGCCCACTATCAATATTATGTGAATCTACAGGGTCACACACTTAGAACAAGCCCAAAACGAATATGGGCTTAATAAGCCCAAAATAAACTCTGTGGAAATAAATAATTAAAGTGTTTATTTATTTATTTATTTGTTTATTTATTTAAGATAAATGTTATTTAAAATAAATAAATAAGATATTATTTTTTATTTATTTTTAAACAAAATCAGAATATAATAAATGGAAATTACCAAAAGGTCATTGGTAGGTGAAACCCTAATTTGGAGTCTATAAATATGTTATATTCTCTAGGGTTTCACACACTTGTTTTTCTTGCCTCCAAATTCATTTTCTTTCTTCTTAGAAACAAAGACAGAGTTTTCTTTTGTTCTTAATTTGTGAGACAATCAAGGAGGCTGCTAGCACACACACTCCAATTCATTTTGTGAAGGGTTGTTCATGTGGATACCTATAGAGGACGCATCCTTTTGGAGACGTCTTGATTCGAACAACCAAAGCAAAAGGCTCAAGGTAAGGTGTCACCGATGTGAACCTCCTCTCATCCTTCTAGAAAATCTTGCCTCTTCTACGTTTTGGTGAGATTTTTGAAATCCTAGATTTAATCAAGTAGTCGAATTACATGGATCTAGGTTTGGGAACATGATAAATTTTTAATTTTTTCGCTGCGTTTGTATCACGAAACCTAACAATATTCTCTAGGGTTTCACTAACTCAATTATTAGCCACCAAAATTCATTTTTCTCCTATTAGAAAAAAAACACATAGTGTTTTTTTATCTTGAATTGCGAGAAATCAAGAGAAGTGCTAGCACACAAATTTGTCATTTTAATCAAGGGTTGTTCGTGTGCATGCTTGTGGATCATGGATTCTTTTGGAGACGTCTTGATCTGAAATACCAAAATCAAAAGCTCATGGTAAGGTGTTATCGAAGTGAACCTCCTCTATACCTTCCAACATTCTTGCCTCTTCTTCTTTTGTGGTAAGATTTGAAAAACCTAGTTTTTAAATCAATTAATTGAATTACTTGGATCCAGGTTAGGGTTTGTGGTTAAAAGTTTTATTTCCGTTGCATTTTTGAATCACAAAATCCAATATTATATGCATTATAATTTTGATCGTTCATGCATGTTTGACATTAATTCAATTCAATTTGACTCATTTAATATGGGCATGAATGATAATCCAAAGAATATTTCTGTATCACATGATGTAACTCCCGAAGAGAGGGAAATTTTTGAGAGAATATTAACAAAAAGGAAGGTGGTATCTGCTTGGACTTATGAAGATATGCCAGGTTTAGAGAGGGAAATTGTAGAGCATCATATTCCAACCCATCTAGAAATAAAATTGGTTAAACATAAATTACGCAAGCTAAGACCATAGTGGACTAAGAAAATAAGAGAGGAGATTAATAAACAAATTCAGGCTAACTTCTTCGAAGTAGTAGATTACCCCCAATGGCTAGCAAATATAGTCTTGATACCTAAGAAAGATGGTAAGGTACATATGTGCATTGATTTTATAGATTTAAATAAAGCATGTCTGAAAGATGACTTTCCTTTACCCCACATTGATGTTATAGTGCATAGTGCAACATTAAGTGTAATGTATTCTTTCATGGATGGGTTCTCTAAGTATAATCAAATAATGATGGTTGTTATAGATAAGATCAAGACAACTTTCATTATTGAATGGGGGACCAATTATTATAAGGTTATGCCTTTTGGGTTGAAAAATGCATAGGTAAAATACCAAAGGGCAACTACCGCTCTTTTCCATGACATGATGCATAAGGAACTTGAGGTGTATGTAGATGACATGATGATCAAGTCAAAAATAGAGAGGGATACTTTGAAGCACAGTACAAGTTCTTGGCACACATTAAGAGGTATAATCTGAGACTTAACCCAAAGAAATGCATTTTTAGAGTTACTTCAGGGAAGCTGCTAGGGTGTGTTATTTGGGCAAGTAAGTCCATCATTGGTGGGATGGCCCATACATCAGGAGAGTTCCTATCCCTCCCCCTAGGGACATGTTATAGGGCCATGAGCTCTATGGTGATAATCTCACTATTGCTATAATGGGATTCCTCTCTAAGAGTCTTTTGGAGAGTACGGGTTTGCCTTATGCTATTGTATTGATCCTTTAGCTAATTGATGTTGTAGCTAGTGGGACCTTTCCTTCACCTCCACCTTCTCAGGTAGATGCATCTCATCCCTCGGGTTTGAGGATTAGACCGTGATGCAGGTCATCGAGAGTTACTTATGGTCTAGTAAGCCTTTATTCCTATTTCGATGTGAACATATAACAAACTTTATTAGTAATAAACTGTAATTGACATGAGTTATGAGAACTTGTCTGCAATGATGTTGGAGGAGATATGGATCTCACTTTGAGGAAGATGAGAGTATGTTTTGCACTGAGGCAGCTACTCATGCCAGTGGTGTGGCTTCTAGTATTACTATCCTTAGGGACTTGATGATTTAGCTATCTTTGTCTTTGCTTGGAATGGAAATTCTTGGTAGAGTAGTGAGCTTTGATTTGCTTAGGCTTGGCTTTCCTTAATTAGGTGTTGCTCCTACTGATGCTACCCATGTTCATGTTCTCCATATATTCTTACTTGTGTTTCATTTATTTAATGAATGGTGATTGACCAATTTGCTTTCTTTTTTAGATTCCTATCTCCTTTGGTTAGTATTAGTATACTATTACATGAAGTGCACATCAGTACTTTTTGGAGTTTGCTACCACTTAGAGGGTATGCCTTCTTTATTGTACCTATTTATTTTATACATATGTTTTATGTATGTATGATATGCAATATGTAATGCAAGTTAAGCACTGTCTCGCTAGTCTTAAATGCATATCTTCTAAATGTAATCTTAACCGCATTAATGAGCTAGAATCACATCTATCGTCCTTCACGTTGAATGATGATGAGTCAAGATCTGACGAGGGGGATGCTTGAGCAGGATTAGTGCTTTCTTCTTATGGCAGCCATGAAAAATGTAATTGTTTTAAGAGATAGGTCTAGGTCTTTTGGTTTGTGGTTTGCTTTGTTGTATCATTTTCCCCATGTTATGGCCTTTGGGTGTTGTATTTGGGCATTTGTCCAGCATGTTGTATGATGCTTGTACGATGATGACTGTATATGCTTCATATTGTGTATCATTGATGATGATGTATAATACTATCATTTGTGTTTTTCCCTTTTTTACCTAAGGTGTCTCCTTTTAGAGCTTTTCACGCTTAATTGGGTTTTATTTTCTTCCCTTTTTTGCCTAGGGTGTCTCCTTTCGGAGCTTTTCACACCTAGCTAGGCATTTTTTTTATGATAGTGGTTGATCTCTTAGAGAGGATGGTAAGAACCATGGTCATGTAATGAAAGAAAATGCAAAGCATGGTTGATGCAATTCATGATGATAAAATGTGTTGCACTTTTCATTTCATTGTAATCATTTAAGAAAAGCGTAGGTGCATTCATACAAATTTTGATCTTGAGGTTACCCATGTCCTTAACTAGCCGCCTCAGGTTTTCTAGTTAATTATTTTCTCTCTTTCCCTAATTTTTGCATGAGTTGCCATTTTTAGGTTTTCAACTCAATAAGAAGTCCTTAACTTTTTCCTAAGCTGCCATTTAGGTTTTCAACTCAACAGGATGATTTTTATAGCCTCAAACATAGTACTTATTCAAGCAGTCTATATTGATAGGTTTATAGAATTCATTGACTTCAGAATCCATCAGCTTGACTACTCCTTTGGAAGGGATATGTTTGACCAGGTGTGGGCATTCCCAGTTAAGTATGAATTTCCCTCTAAGGTCCAAAAAATTTTATGTTGCCTGCTTTAGCTAGTCTTCTACTTTCACACTCTTATGTTTTACTCTTCTATTAAAGGTTTTGGCCAGTCGAGCCTGATACAACTGTGTGTGGTATAAAGCCTTAAGCATTTGGCTTTCTAAAAGAGTGAGATTGTCGTGCCTCTATTGAGCCCACTGTACGTATGGCAATTCATATTTGATTGCTACCCAAAGAGACTTGATCTCTATTTCAATTGGAAGAATTGCTTTTAATCCATGTACTAGTGAGAAATGAGTTCCCCTTATTAAAGTTCTAACTGTTGTTTGGTACCCCTATAAGGCATGTGTTAATCTATCTACCTAGTCTCACTAAGTCTGAGTCATATTTGATGGGATCTTTTTTATGTTCTTGTTTGCAGCTTCAATGGCCCCATTTGCTTGTGGTCAGTAAGGAGAAGATTTATGATGTTCCACCTTATAGATCCTCAGTAGCTTTCTAACTTCCCCTTGTAATTGGACATCATTGTCAGAGATAATGTGATAGTGGATCCCATATAGGCAGAAAAATTTTCTTTTTATGAACTTAGCCACTTGTTTGGCTCCTATCCTTACGAATGATTCTACTTTGACCCATTTTGTAAAGTAGTCCACTGCCAGTAGGATAAATCAATGTCTACTCGAGGATATCAGGTGGATTTCCCCAATTATGTCCAGTCCCTATGCTGAGAAGGGCCATGGAGAGGAGGTGTAGTGTAGTTCTGTTGGGGGAAGGTGGCTGACATTCCTATGGATCTGACACTTATAGAATTTCCTTACAAGTTTGGTGCAGTCTTTTATCATCATCATCATCCAAAAGAACCCCTATTTGATTAGCTTCTTAGCCAAGATTTCTCCATTCATGTGTGGACCACAAACACCTTCGTGTACTTCTTCTACTACTCTTATAGTCTCAGTTTCATATAGACATTAGAGTTGTAAACCATCTAAGGTTCTTCTGCATAATAGACCTTGGTGTGATGTGAATTTTGATGCTAGTCATCAAATGAATGCTTTGTCTCTTTCATCTACTTGATGAGGATAGGCTCATTCCTTTATAATCTTTAGATGTCATAGAACTTGGGCTTTTCAATTGCTTCTGTCTTTGCTGTTCTGTAGTTTTTATGACAAGGTTATCCTAACTTGAGTAGAATTAGAGGCTTCATATAAATTTTGGATGGTCCTTCCTATACTGATGTTAGGGAGGCAAATGCATCTGCCACCTAGTTGTGATTCTTAGGGTGATGAATGAATCTGTATTTTTGGAAGGACATGGTAAATAGCCTCAAATGTTCTAAATAAGGCTTTAAGTGCTGCTCTTTCAATTCCCACTCTTCCGTGGCATTATTGATTACTAGCATGGAATCTCTAAAGATTTTGAATTCTATGACATCCAACACTATTAGTGCTTCTATTATGAGTGTGCATGCCTTGTATTCTACTTCACTGTATTCTACTCTCGAAACTAGGTTGTGTCAATTTATGTTGGTTAAAACCAAAGGGTAAACTAAGGAACAATACTCAAATGTGCTTGAGATAGTCACATGATGTCAATGTGAGGGTCAATTATCAGGCTTTAAATGATGTCCAGAGCCCATATGCATAGGACCAAGGTCAATCAAAGGGAGTCTGAGTTGTCACCCCCCACATCGATATTGGATATGTTTACTGTGAGTCATGAAATAATTGTTTGATAGTTTATAGTTTAATTACTGACATAAAGGTCCATAGTCTAATTGGGTTCCTAACCCATTCATTTGATCTAATAAGGATAAATGGACAACATCTCATAGGTTTCATCATTGAGGGATGTTGTTATCTATTAATTTCCATATATTATTCAAGCTGAGGTACATGATTCTCATCATTCCTCATGCTTTGGGCTCACACGAAGTATATGAGAATTACGTAGTCCTGAGCATAAATTCTCTATAAAAACTGAAATCATAACATTATTCAATGATAGACACTAGAAGGGTCATGTCATGAATGAATATCAAGTCAAACGAACAATGTTAGGATGACGATAGCATGCATAGCTTGGTGGAATCCTAGTGGATGTTGCTACTATATTTATCTACACTAGCTGAGTTAGGGTGAAAAGCTAAGGGTTCCTTGAGCGATAATGCCCCCATATGACTAGGCTTACAGGCTCCTGTTAGTGAGTCCAACATTCTTTTGATAACTCAATCGCCCCCTTAAAGACTTGGGTTACAGACTCTAGTCAAATGAATTAGGCAAATACACAAATAAAGAATAAAGGTGATAATACTGTATCTTCATCACCCAATGAGTTGAGTGGAATCATAGTGGCAATGTCATTTAGTATTATTAAGGATTTTAGGGATAAGTGGTGCACGTGTGATGTGTAGCACAAATGCAATGGTGAGGTGCTCTATACGATTGAGTACTATATAATGAGAAATAGTTGCTTTTGAGTTGATCCCTCTTAGTTAGAAGTCCTTAGTGGAGTCGCCACTATGAGCGACCATCTGGTTTTGTTTTTTTGTATATTATTAGACAATGTAGCAGGTGTTTATGTTTTTGAGTGACATGGCAACTTTACTAAATAAAGACAAGTGACTGGTCTCGAGGGGATGAGACGCTTTTGATGTAATGGAGTCACCACTCAATTTTAAGAAAATCAAGAAAAGAAAAAGGACAACATTGGGTCAATTAATGAGTATTGTCCCCAACAAATATTTTTGGGTTTAGGGGATCGCATTTGCTTTTTAACTATTTCCCATTATACGATATTCAATGTATAGCTACTATAACACCCTAAATTTCAATAGTGACAGTTTATATAGCATTCACACAGCACATCAGATAGGATAAGATAATAAAGTTGAAAGTTTTATTACATCATTTTCTTGATAAAATACATATGAAAAAGGAAAGATTGCAAAAAAGCAAATCTAATATGATCAATATGTAAGGATAACATGACCATTCACATGGCTTGCTCAATTTCATGAATAATAGGATGATCATGCATGCTTATAGTGATTATTTATGCTATAATGATGTATGATGTTAATATAAAGGATCCATAAGGTCATCACTAGACTAAGAGAATGATGACTGTATTCTAGACTATGAACTTTTAATATTATTGGTATTTATGGTGTGATTTCATGATTTCAGAAATGGAGGATGCAGAATGATGATATGAAACGAGCATAACAAAGCATTTATTATTCACATAGAATGCAATTTTGCTAGTCTCATCACACATGCACAACAACATTCTCAAATGCTAGCAATAGTAAAATAAAATGCAATGCGAGAAAATAAATGTGCTAAAATAATTGTGTGGTCCTCATACTCAACTAAGCTTGTGTGAGCTTTAAAGCTTTATCTTCAAAAGATTATCAAGCTTTCCTTATTGAGAGGTTCAAAATAAAAATAGAATGATGCTAGATTATATACCTTTAAAGCATGCTTTGAAAAAGATGACGCTTTTTTTGTTAGAAAAGGGATCTAACAACCTAAGGGAAAGGCTATGGGAGAGCAAAAACTGCCTAAAAAAAGGTTTCCATTGCCTTTAATCGGACCAATTTTTTAGTGTGTGTGTGTTTCTACTTGCTCCCCCCTTAAAAATGGGTGTAGAGGGGTTTCTTTATATGGAAAAAAAAGTAGAATAGGGTAGTGTAGGCAAGGTCATGCATGTATAAGGGGGGTTTTTATGCATGGCTACGCATGCACATTTGCATTTTCATGCACACTTTGATGCTCTACGCGCTCTTCCTAAGTTTTACACACTATTTTGGGGTTGGTTCCTAGGGTTTTTAGGCCTTCCAAATGTGTTTATAGAGTCCATTTTTCTAAATTTGACCTTGATTTTAGCACATGACACCTAAGGGTCTTTACACACACTTCTGAGCAATATGCGTTAATTCTTAGATTATGTTGGACCATTCAAGGACCACTTCTGGAGATTTTGAAGCCTTTCAAATGTGTTTCCAAAGTTTATTTTTTCAAAATCAATTTCCATTTTTTCACAAAGTTGATTCCTAATCTAACAAAATGTGCACCCGCCCAATGAGTTGAGTTTTTCGAGAGGAGTTTTCTTCAAATAAAACCTCTCATTGTTATGATAATTCATATTTCATAAGGTCGAAGAACAACTTAATGGCTTGGTGATCGATTTTGCACATTGGTAGGGTTGGTTAGGTGTTTTAAGGTTGCACACTTTAGTAGTGTTACGAATGAGCATACTCTAGTCATCTCAGGGATTTATTTCATCATTGGACCTTTTTTGGGACAGTCAAATTTGAGGTATGACACTCAGATTAATGAGGCATAAATTCCTTCTTAATCACTCGCATTCTTCATATAACTCATTCTATATCTAACAACAATCTATTTATCATCTCATTAAAGACAATGTTGGAATGTATCAAAATACTAAATAATTATGTAGGAAACCATGTTGATTTTAAGGTTAAAGGACTAAAATGATATTACTATAATGAGAATTACTTATGATAATTATGTACATGTAAGCAACCTGGGTGCTTTTTTTTTTAATTTTATTTATGAGAAAATATGGAAAATAGAATGTGGTAAAGAGAATGTGGATTAGATATAATAAACCTACAAGGTTAGCATAACTATGCACATAGCTTGCTCGATCATGCACATAACATAAAAAGGAATGAACACTTAATCACTTGAAAGAGTAAGTAAAAAATACATAATGATGTTTGTTTGTAATGATTATTATGCTATGATGATATGTAATGACAATATAAGGGATGTATGATGACATCATTAGACTGAGAACATGATGTCCTTAGTCCAAAATGTGAACTTTTCATGTTATTGATATGTACATGTGATTTTATGTTTCAAAACTAGAGGATGCAAAATGATGATATTGAATGAGCAAAACAAGGCATAAGTTATTCATATAGCATGCAAATTGCCAATATTAACATGCAAGCACAATAAATTTCATAAATGCTAGTGACAATAAAGTACAATGCAATGTGATAAAATAAACATGCTAAAATGATTATGTGGTCCTTAGATTCGACAAACCTTGTGTGAGTTTTAAAGCTTTAGCTTCTTGGGATTTTCAAGCTTTCCTCATTGAGAGGTTCAAAATGATATGTGGAATGATGTAAATTCATATAACTTTGATGTGTGCTTTAATAAAGGTAAGGCTAGGTTTGGTGGAAGGGAGGTTTAATAACCTAATAAAAACACAACAGGAGTGCTAAAAGTGTGCAAAAATGGGTTTCCAATGTCTTCAAATAGATAGATTTTTAAGTGTGTGGATTGTTGTTGTGTATTATTATTGTCAAAATGAGGTGTGAAGACCCCTATTTCTAGTGCAAAATTTGAGAAATGGGTGTTTGTGTGCATGGTAGAATAGAGCTCACGACCATACGAAGTGCGCATGGTGGCACACACTTTCGTGCGATGTGCATGTGATTTGAGGCTTTTTCAAAACTTTTTAAGGTTCGTTTCTAAGGGTTTTAGGCCTTTTGCACATGTTTCCAAGGTCAATTGTATCTAATTCTGCCTCAATTTTGGCATGTGACACATAGGGCTATTTTTGTCTATGCATGCACTTTTGAGTAATGCATGCTAATCCTTAGGTTATTTTTTACTATTCTATAGCACTTCTAGGGGTTTTCGAGCCTTTAAAATGTATTTCTGAAGAGTTTTTTATTAAAATTAATTTTTATGTTTTCATAAAGTTGTGCCTTTGTTTGATGAAATGAACACAGGCTCAATAAGCTATATTGGAACTTTTTTAAGATAGTCAAATCTGAGGTATGATAGTTGCCCACTGCTTTGCACGTGTTGTATAGCCACTTAGTGCTAGTGTCAATACACATGAAGCAAATGCAAGGATACAAAAATCATTTTATGGGGAGAGAGGTACTTACTTATGGGCCATTTTTAGAAGTCTTATAAAGATTTGGCTGCTATCATTGTGTCATGACTAGACTTGTTGTTTAGTGATTTGGTTTCCATGTAATTGTGGTTTTATATAACGATATGATACAAAGATGTGAAGATGTGACTCAATGTTAACACAAAGTTAAAATATAATGACTACCCCTTTCGGATGTCATACTTAACAATCTCTAGTCATGTTAAGAGTTCCAAGATTCCTCAATGTTTGGAAAATGATGCCGCTGTAACCTGTTTAGGTATAAGTGAACAACTAACACCATTATAACCTCTTTGGGTGTCAGGCAAATGGATATGCAACTATAACCTCCTCATGTGTCATGAAAATGAAGATAGGACTATAACCTCTTTAGGTGTCACGCAAATGAAGATGGTATGAAGCAATGTGAAGATGCGACTATAACCCCTTTAAGTGTCATGCAAGTGAAAATTGCTACTATAACCTTTTTAGGTGCCATGAAAATAAATATATAACTATAACCTCTTCATGTGTCATGAAAATGAAGATACTACTAAGCCATGTGAATATATGACTATAACCCTTCTAGGTGTCATGCAAGTGAAGATTATAACTATAACCTTTTTAGGTGTCACACAAATAAATGAAAATGCTACTAATCATAGGGATGCTACTAAGCAATGTGGAATGGTACTAAGCAGTGGAAGTGCTCCTAAGCAATATAAGGATGATACTAAGCAATGTGAATGCTCTTAAGTAATGTGAAAATGCTACTAAGCAATGAAAGTGCTCCTAAGCAATGTGAAAATGCTACTAAGCAATATGAATTCTCCTAAGCAAAATGGAAATGCTACTTAGCAATGAAAGTGCTCTCAAGTAATGTGAAAATGCTACTAAGATATGCAAATTCTCCTAAGTAATGTGGAAATGCTACTAAGCAATGGAAATGCTCTTAAGTAATGTGAGGATCCTGCTAAGCAATGTGAATGCTCTTAAGTAATGTGAAAAGACTACTAAGTAATGCAAATGCTCCTAAGCAATATAGAAATGTTACTAAGTAGTGAAAGTGCCTAAGTAATGTAAGGATGCTACTAAGCAATGGTGATTGAGCAAAGGTGCAATAATGATGTGATGATGACTTTTGGATTTATTGGTTAGTTGTAACTTGAGGTCTTTCTCTTGTAGATGTTTCTCGATCCTGATAAGTGCTGACTTTTGAATTCTTATTGATTGATTGGTTGTAACTTGAATTCTTGAGGAGCATAGATGTACATATGAAGAGTACATATTTCTAATTTATTCATAAAGTAGATTCAAAGGTTTTGTGCATTGAACTAGTCATTGTTAGTCGAGTGCTTTTATTCTTAAATTCTTGCAATTGATTCATCGATGGAAAGAGTTATATGTATTAGAGGGTTTGAGCTATCATAATTGTGACAATCTTGATTTAATGTGAATTTTGTCAATTCAAAAACTTAATTCACACCATGTGGCCAAGGCTGTTCATATTACCGAGTGGAGAGCAAGCTTCCCAAGTGAATTTCTAAAGAATATAAGGAGATGAAACTTATAAAGAGTGTAGATGAATAGAATAATAAGATTCAATTATCAAGAGGTTTTTCAATGGGCAAATGATAGTTGATAATACATTATTTTTTATAGGGATTTCCTTTCTTTAGTATCCCTTGCCTTTCGTGCATTACTCAACATGGATACCACTGAAAGGTCCTTTTAGATACTCATACTCCACTTTTGGAGCATTAGAGTGCATGAAAAAGCCCTATAAGCGATGAAAAGGGCTATTAAACAAAAATTGGAATTAAAAATAATTCTTTGCAAGAATTGAAAGAATGTTGAGAAAGAAGAATGAAGAATGCAATTATTTTATGAGTTTGGATTCAACAATAATCCTACATCTCCACCTAACTTATCCTTAAGTTAAGATTTTCAATCACCCATAATCTTATTCACAAGATTGATATTACATGAGAGTTTTATGGCTCACTCTTATAACCTCACGACATGAGTTTTTAAGACTCATTAAAAAAACTAAATCCCAAGTGTTTTAATGGACAACACTTAAATTAATTCCTTTATAAATAAATCTCACTTCCTTAATAATCTATCCCAATATTTAAGATGAAGATAAATTTTATTTCTAATACACAACCAACTCTCATAAGAGTCATAAACAAAGAATGAATATTTGAGAATTTGAGAGCTTTAATGAATGTTAAGACAGAGAATGATAATAAGAGAAAAAATTTTCACTTCCATTTAGCTCTAGAGGTGTTTATATAGATAAAAACTCAAAAATATAAAGGTGTAAATAACCTGTCCAACATCTATATTTTGAATCCAATATTTATAATTTTGAAATATTGAAAGTAATGTTGTAAGACTGATGTGCACAAATTGAAACTATGATTGGATACTAAATATGATCAAATTTCCCCCAATTTCTTTATAAAAGTGATAGATATTTAACTTAGCTTTACATATCATTTTGAATCACCTCAATTAGACTTCTTTAACTTAAGATATGTCCAAAATACTAAGAGATATGTCATCTAAAATGTAGTCTACTATCAAGCAGCTATACACGAGTTGAAGCCATGATTTTTATTGGAGATGTTCAAATTTGCCCAAACTTTCTTTATAAAAGTTGATATATTTGACTAATCTTTCAATATCATTTTGAATCACCTCAATTGGACTTTTATAGCTCAAGATATATCCAAAATACCAAGAGATATGCAATCAAAAATGTAGAATACTATTAGACAGTTATACACAATTTGAAACCATTATTTTATATTGGAAACATTTGAATTTTAGCTCAAGTGATATCTAAAATAATAAGAGCTATGCAATCTGAAATAGCAGCTGCATATGTTGATTTCGACTCAATATTTACATACCCAAATGAACTCAAATTTTGACAAGTAAGCCTAATTCAAAAAGCTCAAGATGTCTATTTCAAATGTGAAGAAGATAACTTTCTCATTATAAAGCTCTAAGGATGTCAAAAGCCTCCTTAAATCTTAGAGGTCAAATCAGCCCAAGATATTTGTGCTTTATTTTAACTTCCAATAGAGTCCTAACTTATACACACTTAAACAAATAAACTAAATCCTTAAAATTAAGTTTGTTAAGATCAAAATTGAGATTGATTATTGCTAAGGTCAACAATCTCTCCCTTTTTATTTTTGACAAACTTATTTTGAGTTTGATAAAAAAATAATATAAAGTAAAGTGTGTGATGATATTTGTGATTATAATGATACTGAATGAAATAAAAATATATTTTTTTATTTCTCCCCCTATAAATATTGAAATGATAAGAAATATAAATTTATAGATTATTCCACTTAACAAAAAAAAAACAACATAAACTATATCAAGAGGGATAAAAACATGGCATTCTTATGACAAATGTATTAAAAATATAAAATATGATAAAATGATCATTTAAATAAATTTTAGGCAATGTGAGGTAATAATTTCAAACATACATACATATAGTGCCTTTAAAATGTATCATAAAAATAGTACGTATAACCCTAATGTTGATGCTAGACGAGCTTAACTATCATATGATAATATAGAGCTTAGCTAGCTAATCAATCATGTAGAACTTATCATATAAAAAATAAACACAAATTATGCATGATATATTTTACTCTCTTCATTTTTCAAAAGGAAAAGAAAGAGATATAAGGGGAAATGAACCTAAAGGGACCAAAATTCCTATAAGAAAAAAGCACTAAATCTTTTTTAAAATTGAAAAAAAAAGTGCACATGTTAAAAAAATTAACTAGGTACACATGCAATCTCAAATTATTTCTCCTTCATTGATAAAATGCAAAAGGAAATTTAAAAAGATAAACCAAATATAAACTAATGACTATTATAAAACTTAAGATAAAAAAAATATTTATCAATCAAAGTAATCAATAACCACAACATGATTTCATATGAAAACAATTCAATCATCAATTAAATATAAAATCAATATAAACTAGAACCATCAATCATGCAAATTTCATGCTTAATGAAATTTAATCTCTCTTCATTGAGAGGTTTGGTGAAGATATTTGCAAGTTGATTATTTGAATCAACAAATTTAAGTGAGATATCACAAATTTAAACATGAACATGCAAGAAATAATGTCTAATGTCTATATGCTTAGTTTTAGAACACTAAATGAGATTTTTTCTAAGGCTAATAGCACTTGTATTGTCATATTCGATTGGAATGTGATAAATTTTTACACCATAGTTTAGTAACTATTGTTTTTGGCATAAAACTTGTGAACCACAAAGACTTGTTGTAATACATTCAGCTTCAATAGTGGAAAAGAAAACTGAAACTTGTTTCTTACTAAATCAAGAAACTAAACATTGTCCTAAAAATTGACAGGTTCCATAAATGATTTTTCTATCTAGTAAACTACTAGCAAAGTCTGCATCAAAATAACTAATCAAGTCAAAGGATAAACTCCTAGGATACCAAAGTCCTAAATGCATTGTACTATAAAAGATTTTTGAAATTTCTTTTGATAGCATTCAAATGAGACTCTCTAGGGCTAGATTGAAATCTAGCACACAAGAAAGTAGCAAACATAATATCAAGTCTACTAATAATTAAATAAAGAAGGGATCCGACCATAACTCTAAATCACTTTTCATCAATCGGTTTGCCATTCTCATCTTTATTAAGTTTGGTTATGGCGCTGATTGGATTTTTGTTTATCTTAGCTCCATCCATGCCAAACTTCTTGAGAATGTCTCTTGAAAACTTGTTTTTATTAATAAAAATCCCATTTTTGAATTGCTTGGTTTGTAGTCCAATAAAGAATTTGAGTTCACCCATCATACTCATCTCAAATTCTCCTTGCATTAGAGAATTCCTCATAAAAGCAATGGTTAGTAGCATCGAATATAATTTCATCAACATATATTTGAACAATTAATAAATCATGCTTGGATTGTATCAACTTGCATTAAATTAGAGAATTCCTCATACAAGCAATAAAGAGTTGTATCAACTTTTCCTTTAGAGAAACCTTTCTCTAATAAGAAGTTGCTCGATTTTTCATACTAAGCTCTAGGAGCTTGTTTCAATCCATATAATGCTTTGGAAAATTTGAATACATGATTTGGAAAATCAAAGCTTTGAAAACCTGGAAGTTGTTCAACATACACCTCTTCTTCAATAAAACCATTTAAAAATGCAATTTTAATATCCATTTGATAAAGTTTGAAATCCATGAATGATGCAAATGCAAGTAGCATTCTAATGGCTTCTAACCTTGCAACGGGGGCATAGGTTTCATCATAATCAAAGCCTTTCTCTTGATTATAACCTTTAGCCACTAGTCTAGCTTTATTCCTAATTATGACACCTTATTCATGCATCTTATTTCTAAACACCCATTTGGCACCTATAATAGGATGATATTTTGGTCTAGGAACCAAGGTCCAAATCGTATTTCTATGAAATTGATTTAAGTCTTTTTGCATAACAAGGACCCAAAATTCATTAAACAAAGCATTATCAATATATTTAAGTTCAATTTGAGAAATGAATGCTAAATTAACAATAGACTTTAATTGAGATCTAGTATTTACCCTTTTTGTAGTGTCACTTATAATAAGATCTTGAGGATGATCTTTCTTGAATTGCCAATCCTTTGGAAGTTTATCCTTCAAGCTAGGTTGAGTTGTTTCCTCATTGTCCTCCTTGCTTGTACTTTCAAGTTTCAAAGGCCTATTAGCATTTTCTTCTTAAGTTTCCATAATTTCATCATTACCTATAAGATCGTCAACACTACAAATATACTTTCTAGGATCAAGTGAGTTTAATTAATTAAATACAATAAGCATTGACTCTTCAACTACTAGAGTTCTCTTATTAAAAACTTTACATGCTTTTCTAGAAATATAATAGCCTTGGAAAATTCCTTCATCGACTTTGAAATCACATTTTCTAAGATTATCCTTGGTGTTTAATATAAAGCACTTATATCCAAATACTTTTAGATATAAGATTTTAGGTTTTCTATTGTTTTATAGCTCATAAGAAGTTTTATTTAAAATTGGTCTTTTGAAAACACTATTTAAAATGTAGCAAGACGTGTTAATGGCTTCTGTCCAAAAGTATATAGGCAAATTATACTCATGAAGCATTGTTCTAGCCATTTCCATAAGAGTTCTATTTTTCCTTTCAATTACCCCATTTTGTTGAGGAGTTCTAGGAGAAGAGAATGTATATGAAATACCATTTTCATCACAAAAGGTTTTAAAAAATTCATTTTCAAATTCGGTTCCATGATCACTCATAATATAAGAAATACAAAAGCCTTTTTCTTTTTAAACTCTTTTTGCAAACTTTCAAAAGTTTTAAATGCATCATTCTTATGAGCAAGGAAACATACCCAAGTAAATCTAGAGTAATCATCAACCAATACATATGCGTATTGCATACCACCAAGACTAGCAACTTTAGTTGGTCCAAACAAATCCATATGTATAAGTTCAAGTGGCTTAAAAGTGGACACTATATTTTTTAGCTTAAATGAGGACCTGGATTGTTTTCCCTTTTGGCAAGCATCATAAGGTTTATTCTTAGTGAATTCAAGCTTAGGTAAACCAATCACAAGTTCATGTTTACAATGGTCATTCAATAGCTCAAAATTTTCATGTCCTAACCTTCTATGCCATGTCTATGTGTCATGGTAAATTGAAATCAAGCATTTAATGTCTTTGTTATCAATCTTATTCAAATTAATTACATAAAAATTATAAACTCTTTCACCATGAAAAATTACTTTGTCTTCATTAAGACTACTAACAAAGCAATTCTTAGGATAGAAAGTGACCTTATTTCCCATATCATATAATTAACTTAAACTAAGCAAGTTATGTTTAAGACCATCAACAAGCAACACATAGTGTATAGTTAAGGATTGAGGATTACCAGTTTCTCCAATGCTAATAATATTTCCTCTTGTATTGTCCCCAAAAGTAACATGTCCTTCATCCTTAGCATCAAGCTTGTTGAATTGCTCCTTGCCTCCCATCATATGCCTTAAGAATCAACTATCAATATACCATTTACTTTTTTATCTTGTGAACTTCAAGTACACCTACAAAAGATAACTTAAGCATTCTTCTAAAACTAAACTTTTTTTTGTCTAAGTTGGTTAGTTTCAAGATAGTTCATAGGAAGTAAGTTCATGTGCAGTCTCCTATAGAAGCACAAATTATTGGTATGTCCCTTGATCATGCAATATGAGCATTCCATATTTGCAAACTTATTTCTCGTAGAAGGATATGCATTCTTAATTTGTGAACCATGCCTCTGTTGATGTCTTCTAAAGTTCGTTTGAGTCATAGTGTTAGACATGCATTGGCAATGACAATGCGTATTTTGATAGGTTTGTGCAATATATCTTGGTGCATTATGTTATACAACATGCTTATGGATATTGTGTCTAATTTATATGTAAGCATGTTTAGGTTGTGTTTTCCTAGCATGATGCTTACCTCTTTGTGTCATATAAGGTTAAGTCTTATAAGACTTTCCTTGAGTGTTTAACATATGAGATTTTTAGCTTTGAAAGCTTGAGTCTCATTTTTTTTAGGTAAAAGGAGCATAATTATTTGAGGATTTAACAAAATTAATATATGATTATGAGGAGGAAGCTATTGCATTTGTATATCCAATTCCATGTATATCTCTATGGAATTTTAAGAGTTAAGAATATTAATCAAATATTATTTTCCCTTTATGAGTTTCCCAATATAATTTTTCAAATTAAAGACTTCCTTAGAAAGCTTTTAATTTTCATCATTTTCTTTCTTAAGTTGATATTCCAAGGAATTTAAAGTTTTCAAATCATTAGAAAATTTATCATTTGATTTAACTATATTAGAAAATTTATTTTTCAATTTTTTGAATTCCTTCATTGCTATATAACTCATGCTTATAATGCTTCTTTTTAGATAATAAGTTTTGGCATTTAAGTAAGAGTTTCTTTACCATAGAGCTTTCAATATCATCATTATCATTATATTCATTTTCATTATTATAATAATCATCATCATAGGAAGAATTAGACATAGATGGTACCTCTTTTTCACTTTCAAGAGCCATGAAACAAAGGTTGGCTACTTCTTATTGTTCCTTTTATGTTTCTGATTTAGATGAGTCATCCTAAGTTAACTTATAAGCCCTCTTTTCTCTCTTTTTTTCCTTTGCTCTTACTTTTGAGTTTAGGACACTCACTTTGAATGTGATTGAGTTTTTTACATTCATAGCAAGTAAAGTCTTTAGTTTTCCTTTTACCTTCGCCTTCATATTTCTTATTTCTTGATGAATATTTATTTTTCAAGAACTTCTTAGAGTTTCTAGTAAGCATGGGAATTTCATCATTTTCATCACTAGAACCTTTAACATTTTCTTCTTTACTATCATTTTGTGAAGCTTTTAAGGCAATGCTCTTCTTCTTCTCTACCTTTTCTTCTTGCTCTTTACCTCTTTGCTAAATTGTTAGCTCATGTGTTAAAAGCTTTCCAATAAGCACATCAATAGAGAAAGTTGAGAGGTATTGAGCTTCCTCAATTGAAATAACTTGAGATTCCCATTCCTTCTTAGGTAGGATTCTTAGAATCTTATTGTTTACTTCTTTCTTGGAAAAATGCTTTCCAAGTTTCTTGAGGGTTGTGATAAGAGCATTGAGTTAATTTGCCATCTCCATTATTGACTCATGAGGCTTCATTTTGAAAAGTTTGTATTTATATATGTCAACCTTCTTACTTCTAACTTGCATGTTGCCTTTACAATGATTTTCCAAGGTCTTCCACATTTCCTTTGTCGACATGCAATGTTGAAGCTTGCCTTCTTCTTCCCTTGTCATAAAAGAGACTAAAGTGATCATTGGCTTTTTATTTTTATAATTTTCTTCCTTTTGCTCATTGTTCCATTAAATCCTTACTATAGTAGTTACCACACTATCAATGGTAGTTGTAGGTGGTTCCCAACCTTTTAGGACAGTATCCCAAAGTTTGATGGAATCACAATTAAGGTATAGCTCCATTTTGAACTTCCAATGAGGATAATCACTACCATCAAAGAATGGTCAAAGTGAAGAAATATTTTGTGATTCACTCCCCCACTATCTTGTATTCTAGCAATGAAGTTCCTAGAATTCAAGCTCTAATAGCAACTGAAAAAGCCCTAGAGGGGGGTGAATAAGGCCATTAAATAAAAATAGAAATTAAAAATAATTCTTAGCAAGAATTGAAAGAATATTGAGAAGGAAGAATGAAGAACACAATAATTTAAGGAGTTTATACACAAGAGTTTTATGGCTCATTCTTATAATCTTACAATATAAGTTTTCAAGGCTCACTCAAAAAACTAAATCCCAAGTGTTTCAATGGACAACACTTAAAACTAATTCCTTTAAAAATAAATCTCATTTCCCTACTAATCTATCCTAAGATTTAAAATGAAGAGAAATTCTATTTCTAACACATAACCAACTATCATAAGAGTTATAAACAAAGAGTTATTTGAGAATTTGAGAGCATTAATGAATGTTAAGATAGAGAATAATAATAATAAAAAATGTCTTCACTTCCATTTATCTCTAGAGTTGTTTATATAGATAAACAATAAAAAAAATATATCCTCTGTAGGTGCAAATAATGTGTCCAATGTCTATATTTTGAATCCAACATTTATAATTTTAAATTATTAAAAGTAATGCTATCAAACTGTTGTAGACAGATTGAAACCATGATTGGCTACTAAAGATGTTTGAATTTGCCCACACTTTCTTCATAAAAGTTATAGATATTTGAATTATCTTTACATGTCATTTTGAATCACTATAATTGGACTTCTAGCTCAAGATATGTCCAAAATACTACGAGCTATGTAATTTAAAATGTAGTCCACTATCATATAGCTATACATGTGTTGAAGCCATGATTTTCTATTTGAGATGTTTCAAATTTCCCACACTATCTTTATATAAGTTGTATGTATTTGACTTATCTTTCCATATAATTTTGAATCACCTAAATTGGACTTATGTATCTTCATATTTGTCTAAAATACTAAGAGTTATGCAATCTAAAATGCAAACTACTATTACATAATTTTACACAAGTTGAAACCATGATTTTATATTGGAAAATTTTAAATTTGCCCACACTTTCTTCATTAAAGTTGTAGATATTTGATGTTTCTTTCCATATAATTTTGAATTACCTCAATTGGGCTTTTATAGCTTAAGATATGTCTAAAATACTAAGAGTTATGCAATCTGAAATGGTAGCTACATATGTTGATTTTGACTTAATATTTGCATACCCAAATGAACTCGGATTTTGACAATTAAGCACAATTCAAAAAGCTCGAGATGTCTACTTCAAATGTAAAGATAACTTTCTCATTATAAAGCTCTAAGGATGTCAAAAGCCTCCATGAATCTCATAGGTTAAATCAGCCTAAGATATTCATACTTTATTTTAACTTCTAATAGAGTCCTAACTTATACACACTTAGGTCCATGGGTATTAGATACGATGTTGATTGGGCCTAGTGCAAGTGGGAGATTGTTAGTGATATGCACTATGTCAATCATTTGTGGTTATGTATTGACATTTCTATTTTATTAATAAAGAGGCATTTCCATTATCATTCCTTTATGATCATTGTTTGAATGGTTAATTCTTACTAAGAGTTCTATTCTAATTATCCCTAGCCATTTATTTATTGTGTAAATATTAATAAGGCTAGTATGATGTCGACTAATGATTATGTTTTACTAATCATAGATATAAGATATTAAGTCAACTCATAGGTACATGATGAGAGATCATGTACTAGATTGACCCACTATGAGAATACTACATAGATTATTGTCATAAGTATTTCTCATTGTAGTGATTAAGTCCTTTGACTTTTAAATCACCATGGTTTTCTACATAGCTATTTTATGTTTTGACACATTCTAACATTATCTTTAATCGGATGATTAAATAGAATGTTATTGGATATGAAATGAGTTATATGAGTGATTAAGAAGGAATTTATCCCTCATTAATATGAGTAAGATATCTATGGGTGCATTGATGAGTTAGACTGAAGGAAAATGCATGGCCATTATAAACGACGGGGTTTAGAGCGAGTCCAAGATTTTAGCAACCACGACACTGTTTGAGCTTAGGGCTCTAGAGAACACACTAACCATTATCATAAAGACATGGTATGGAGATGAGGAGTCATCACCCAAGGTAATAACTAGGACAAATCGAAAAGGTGGTACTCGATTCCCTAAAAGAAAGGTAGCACCACAACTAGGAGATTCTGGATACGAAATACCAACTTCTTTCAGTCTTATGTTCATTTAGAATTACTTTATGAATTATTATCTTATTCTTTATTTACATGAAATTTCATATAAACCTTAAAAACAATCAACTCCAAGGTAAACTAGTAATGAAATATACAAGTAAATAATGCATTTAACAAATCACATAATCCTTAAGTTAGTCTAATCTACATGGATTTTAAATAAATGAGCTAAATCTACATGTTTTAATTATAAGTAAACCTAAAGACCTAATTCCTTTTGATTTTAATTAAATGAACTTAAGTCTATGTATTTTAATTCCAAAAGTGGGCCTAATTCTACAAATTATGGAATATTTATATTAGTGGGCTTAATTCTATATGTTTTAATTAAATAATGATCTTAAATCTACAAATTATGGAAAAAGGCTTAAATTAAATAGGCTAAGTCTAAATTAATTAAATTAAATTAGGTGGGCCTATGTCTAATTAACTAAATGGGCCTAAGGATATTTCTAATCTAAAATCTAATTAATTATGGACCTAAAAATATATTTTAATTAATTAAACCTAATTAATTATTAAGTGATATGGTCTAAAAGAATTACCTAAACTTAAATAAATAGATTAATGCCTAAAATGGGCTTAAGGCCCCAAAAGCACATAAAAATAATAAATAAGCCCAAAAACAAATAAAAACATAAAAACAATTAAATAAGATCAAACAAATAATTAAATTATTCCTTACTAAAACCCTAATTTTTATTAACATGCAACCTAAATTAATCTACTTTCTCCATTAATTTTAAATAATTACCTAATTGAAAACCTAATTTTTACTAACCAATTTAATCAAAATAAACATGCAACCACACATATAATTTTATTACTCCCATTATTAGGGCTATTACATTAATTCATAAAAAAATTAATAAAAATAAAGATAATAAAAATAAATAAAATAAAACCCTAGAAACTAAGTCTCTACGAGGCTTTATCCATAGTCTTCTACGGACTTCTCATGAAATTCATTCCTCCCATATGATCACCATGCGTTTTCTTCCACAATCACCACAAAAAAGATAAAATAATGATTAACGAATAAATTATGATAATAACTTGAAAAAATAATAATGTAAAATTATCAAAGAAATAAATAAATAAATAATAGAAGAAGATGATATGCTTATGGATGATTTAGGGTGCTCCTCAAATTGATAGTTCACCATTCTTGACAAATCTTCAAATCTTTCTTCTTAAAAATTCTTCACGAGTCTTGAATTAATTGATGAATCAAAAGGAATTTTTGTAAAATAAATTCAAGAGAAAATCACGATTCCTTCTCTTCTCTTCCTCTTCTTTGTCTTTCTCTTTCTCACCGTTTCTTTTCTCCTCTTCTTTTCCTACGCTTTTCTCTTATGATTTTTCCTCCTTTCTTACTACTGCTTCCCTTCCTTTCTTTTTATAGTAGAACTAGGAAGCCTAACCCTAACCCTAATCCTAATGTGATTCTAAATCCTAAAGTGTATTTAGGAATTTTAAACCGGGTAGGATTGAGTTAATTAGGAAGTTTAAACTAATTAAAACACTGAATTGGAAATAAATAGAAATAGTAAAAAATGGAAGAATTCAATTCCGACCGAGATTGTGTAATTTCGATCGGAATTATACAATCCCAATCGGAATTACATAATTCCAATCAGATTTATGTAATTTCAATCGAAATTACATAATTCCGATCGAAATTATGGAATTTCGACACACTTCTTTTAAATTTTGTAAAAAGGCCCCCGAAAAAATTTATATTTTGCAATTAGGTCCTAAAAATAACTTTGCAATTTAGTCCCTAAAAACATTAAATCCTTTCTTTACAAGCCCTTAGAATTTTTTAAAGATTAAGTATCGAAGACATTTTCATCACTGGAGTCCTTTGCTGCATCCATAACATATCATCCCGAAATTGGGTTTCTACAGCCATGCTGAAATGAATTAATAAAGTGTTATCATTTTTAGTCTACTTGGAATCAAGTCATAATATTATTGAACTATATAAGGATGACATTCTATACCTTATGTTTAATACAAATATCATGTGATAAAGGGACTATAATGTTCATTGTAATTAGGTTATGTCGGATTATTGACTTCATGACTTAGGTAGTCATAATATCTTGCTAGAGGCCACTTATGACTTGTAGGCCTAAATAGAAATTTAAGCCCACTACCAATGTTATTTAAGCCTATAGGGTCACACACTTAGAAGGGGCCCAAAATGATTATAGGCTTATTAAGCCTAGTTAAACTCTTTGGAAATAAACATATTTAACTATTTATTTATGATAATTATTATCTAAATAAATAATAAATTTATTACTAATTTTATTTTAAATAAATAAAATTCGAATTTAATGGCTATTTACCAAAAAGGGTTTGGTAAGTGAAACCCTAACTGAGAACTCTATATATATATGTTATGTTCTCTAGGGTTTAAGATAGATCAATTGAGTGAGCCACCTAAAATTCATTTTCTCTGCATTTTAGGAAAAATAAAATCAAAGAGAGTTTTGTTCTTGAGTTGTGAGACAACCAAGTCGTGCTAGCACACACACATATCATTTTGATCAAGGCATGTTCATGTGGATACCTTTAAAGGATGGATTCTTTTGAAGACGTCTAAAATTCGAATATGAATCAAAGTAAAAGCTCGAGGTAAGGTGTCACCGGACTGAACCTCCTCTCAACCTTCCAAATTTTCTTGCCTCTTCTGCATTTTGGTAAGATTCTTGAAACCTAGATTTAATCAGGTAGTCGAATTACATGGATCCAAGTTTGGGAACGTGATAAAATTTTTATATTTCCGATGCGTTTGTATCACGAAACCCAACATTTCCTACACAGTGAACAAACCAATCATAATTATGCTCTCACTTATAACCTTATTTCTCTATGAGGTTATTCAATCTCTTTCCTAGGTGGGTTTTGAACCTATAGCCATCAAGGCACTATAGTTCTGCTCTCAAAACTAGGCTATTTCAATTTATATTGATTAAAACCAAAAGATAAAATGAGGAACGATACTCAAATGTACATAGGGTAATCATATGATGTCAATGCGAGGGTCAATTATCGAGCCTCAAATAATATCCAAAGCCTAAATGTGCTCGTATGCATAGGGCCAAGGTCAATCAAAAGGTGTCTGAGTTCTTACCCTAATATTGATATTTGATATGTTTACCTAGAGTCATGAAAGTATTATTTGATAGTTTATAGTTTGTTTCTGTTGACATAAAGGTCCACAATCTAGTTGAATTCCTAACCCATTTATTTGATCTTATAAGAAAAAATGGATGATGTCTTATAAGTTATGTCATTAAGAGAAGTTGTTACTTGCTAGTTTACAAAGACTATTCAGGCTGAGGTACATGATTCTTATCATTCCTCATGCTTCAAGCTCACATAAAATAGATAAGAATCACGTAGACTATAGCATGAGAATTCTATAAAAACTGACATTATGATGTCATTCAATGATAGACACAAGGACAGTCATCTCATTTATAAATATTAGGTTAAATGGATATCATTAGGATAGGGATAGCATGCAAAGCTTGGTGGAATCCTAGTTGAAGTTACTACTCATTTATTTACTTATGTTGAGTCAAGGTAAAAGCCCAAGGGTTCCTTTAGTGAGAATGCCCATATATGACTAAGGTTACAGACTTTGGTCAGTAAGTCTACATTCTTTTGATAACTTGGTTCCACCCCCCTTTAGGACTTAGGTTACAAACTTTGGTCAGATGAGCCCAACGATATAATAAGTAAAGGCTAAAGTGACAAATTCAAATCAATCATCCCATGCTTGAGTGGAACTATAGTGGATCACTTTCTATCATTATCGGCTGATAGGGACCAGTGGTGCACATGTGATGTGTAGTGTAAATATAGTGGTGAGGACTCTTTGTTTGTGATATGCACTAGGTCAATCATGTATGATCATGTTTTGACTTTATCATTTTATTAATAAAGAGGCAATTTCATTATTATTTTCTATTGTGATAATTACATAAATAGTCAATTCTTCCTAAGGTCATAAAGTATGTGACTTGATAGTAAAACCCTTAAATTAAATATAACGTCTATTCAAATTATCCATAGTCATTATAATGTATGAAGGCTAGCATGGTGTTGATTGATAATCATGTTTTACTAATCATGAATATGAGATATTAAGTCAACTCATATATACTTATTTTAGAAATAATGTACTAGATTGACCCATCATGAGAATACTACATAGATAATTGTCATAAGTAATTCTCATCACAATAATATTGATTTAGTACTTTGACCTTGAAATTGTCATGGATTTCTACATAACTATTTTTTATTTTCACACAATCTAACATTTTCTTTAATCTGATGATAAAATACATTATTGTTGGATATGAAATGAGTTATATAAGGAATGTGATTCATTAAGAATTTGTCCCTCATTTAATCTATGTAAGATGTCTATAGGCCCCTTGATAAGATAGATTGAGGCAAATCAATGGCCATGCTAAAGTGAATTAATAAAGAATTATTATTCTCAATCTACTTAGAATCAAGAAACAATATGATTGGATTGTATAAGGATGATAGAAACTATACTTTATAGTCAATCAAGATATTTTATGACAAAAGGACTATAATATTCACTATAAATTAGGTTATGTTGGATTATCGACCTTTATATGACTTGGGTGATCACAATGCCTTGCTATAGGCCATTTATGACTTGTAGGCCTAATAAGGATTTTGGGCCCACTGCCAATGTCATATGAACCTATAGGGTCACACATTTAGAATAGGTTCAAATCGAATATAGGTATACTAAGCCCAATAAAGCTCTATGTAGAAAATCAAATATATATGTACATATATTTATTTATTTATTTAAGGTAATGGTTATCTTAAATAAATAGGAAACTATTTTTTATTTGTATTTAAATAAAATCAGAATTAGAATAAGTGGAATATACTAAAAACATTTTGGCTATCAAAATTCACTTTGGTAAGTGAAACCTTAATTGAGAGGCCTATCAATATGACATATTCTCTAAGGTTCCACACACTTATTATTCTACCACCAAAATTTTTTTTCTCTCCTCTTAGAAAACAAAACATAAAATTCTTGAGTTATGAGATAATCAAGAAAAAGGTGCTAGCACACATTCATTTTGATTCAAGGGTTATTCATGTGGATACTTATAGAGGATTTATTCATTTAGAGACATCTGAATCTGGTGTAGAAAATTAAAAAGCTCAAGGTAGGGTGTTAACGGTGTGAACGCCCTTTCAACCATCCATCATTCTTGCCCAATTTTCATCTACGGTAAGGTTTTTAGAAAACCTAATCAATTAATTAATTAAATTACATGGATGCTGGTTTAGGTTTGTGATTAAATTTTAAAATTTTCCACTACATCTTGAATCATACAATCTAACACTCTATATAATTCAATATTGTATAATGAGAAATAGTCATTTTAAAATTTTATCTCTCTTACTTAGAAGTCTCCAGTAGAGTCACCACTATGAGTGACCTAGGTGTGTTTTTTTCTATTTTATTTTTTAGGAAAATGGCAACTTTACCGAATAACGATGAATGATCGGTCTTAGGAGGAACAAAATGCTTTTGATTTATAGAGTTGCCACTCATTTTTTAGAAAATCAACAAAAGAAAGGAACAACATTAGGTCACTTAATAAGTAATGCCCCCAATAGAGATTTTTAGATTTAAGAGATTGCGTCTACTTTATGATTATTTGTCATGATACAATATTCAATTAAAAGCTACTGTAACACCCTTGTTTCGGTTATGATAGTTTATATAGCATTCAAATAATACATCAAATATTGAAATATAATAAAGCATGAAATATCAATATTACATTGCTTCCCTAGCAAAATACATATAAAAGGAAAAAAGAATGCAAAAATGTAAATCTAGCTTAGATTTAATGAACTTACAAGGTTAGCACAACTATGCCCATAGCTTACTCAATCATATGAATAACAGAATAAGCAATGAATAGTCAATCTCTTGAACGAGTAAGCAAAATGTACATAAACATGCATGTTTGTACTGATTATTATGCTATGATGATATGTGATGACAATATAAGGGATGCATGATGACATCATTAGACTGAGAACATAATGACCTTAGTTCAGAATGTCTACTTTTCACATTATTGATATGGACGGTGTGATTTCACATTTTGAAACTATAGGATGGAAAATAATGATAGGAAATGAGTAAAACAAATAATAAGTTATTCATATAGCATGCAAATTGTCAATCTTAATATGCAAGCATAATAAATTTCATAAATACTAGTGACAATAAAGTAAAATGCAGTGTAATAAAATAAACATGTTAAAATGATTATGTGGTCCTCAAATTCAACTGACCTTGCATGAGTTTTGAAGCTTTAGCTTTGAGGGATTATCAAGCTTTCCTCTTCGAGAGGTTCAAAATGACATGTAAAATGATGAAAATCTATACCTTTGAAGCATGCTTTGACAATGGTGATGCTAGGTTTGGTAAAAAGGAGGCCTAATAACCTAAGAAAAATATAGTATGAGAGATAAAAGTGTGTGGAAATAGGTTTCCAGCATCTTCGAACGGATAAATTTTTAAGTGTATAGGTTGTTGTTATGTGTTATTATTATCAAAATAAGGCATGGAGACCCCTATTTATAATGCAAAGTTCAAGGTGTGTGTATGTGTGGTCATGCACGTGTTCCTAGAATAGAGTGCATGACCACGCTAAAAGTGTATGGTTGCATGCTCAAGTGCATGTCCATGCGTTCTTAGGACTTTTGTGCAATGCGCATGTTACGCTAGACTTTTTTGGGACTTATGAGGTTAATTTCTAAGATTTTGGGCCTTTCAGACAGGTTTTTAAAGTTCGTTGTGTCTAATTCAGCCTCGATTTTAGTGCATGACACTTAGGGCAATTTATAGCACTATATGCACACTTCTCAGCAATGTGCACTAATGTTCAAGTTGTTTTGGACTATTATGGAACCTTCTAAGGGATTTTGAGCCTTTCAGAGATGTTTCTAAAGTCCATTTTGTCTAAATTAATTTCCTTTTTTTCTATGAAGTTGTGCCTTGGTACGATGAAATGAATATTGGCTCAACAAGTTATGCATTTCAAAAGAAGATTACTAGGAATATGCCTCTTATTAATCCGATAATTCATATTTTATAGGACTAAAGTGCAACTTAATGGCTCAATGATCATTTTTGTACATTGGTGGAATTGGTTAGGGTTTTAGGGTTGCACACTTCAGAGGTGTTATGAACAAGTAAACTTTAGTCATGTTTGAAGATTTGCTTCGTCATTAGACCTTTTTGGGATAGTCAAATTTAAGGTATGATGCTATGTAGTATTCTCAGAGTAAGTCAATCTAGTACACCATTTTTTAAACAAGTACTAATGAGTTGAAATAATATCTTATATATATAATTAGTAAAACATAATCATTAGTGAACACCATACTAGCCTTAATTCATTATCGGTTCAATAATAATGAATGACTAGGGATAATTAGAATAGAACTCATATGAAAGCTAAGGGTTTTACTATCAAGTAACATACTTGATGACCTTAGGAAGAATTGACTATTCAAGTAATTATTATAGTATAAAATGATAATGAAAATGGCTTTTTATTAATAAAATGATAAAGTCAAAAAATGGTCATACATGATTGACCTAATGCATATCACTAACAATCTCCCACTTGTCCTAGGCCCAATCAATATTGAATCTAATACCCATTGACCTAGTATAATCTTAAGGTTAGGCTACCAAAGAGCCTTAGTTAGTGGATTAGTAACATTATCATTTGTAGGTACTTTGCATATCTTTTCATGTCTCTTCTCAATGATTTCTTAAATGAGATGATAATGTTTGAGCCTATATTTGGATCGCTAATGTGATTTGGGCTCCTTAGCTTATGCTATGGCTCCATTATTGTCAAAATACAAGTTCAATGCATTTTATAAACTAGGAATAACACCTAATCTAGTTATGAACTTCTTAATCCAAATAGCCTCCTTAGCTGCTTCTAAGGTAGCTATATACTCAGCTTCTATTATAGGACCATCGCTTGGGGCACTGCCCCCCTAACCCCACCAGGGGCGGTGCCCTTTAGATCCTATATAAATTTGTTACATAATTTGTTTTTGAACATAATAATTACATTATTATGTAAATTGAATTATTATGCAGTATATGTTTATTGTTAAATTCATGGTGCATAACATGGCCCTTAGACCAATGTGAATGGATTTTATTAGTTAATTATTTTATTGGGTTGTAATTTTTAAATATGGCTTACAAGTCATTTTAGTTGTTATAATTATTTTATTTTTATTAGATAGTAATTGAATAGTCTTAATTACAATAAGTTATGTAAATTAAAACCTAAGGTGAAAACTCAAGTTAGAGGCCCAGGATAGAGATCCATGGTGGGAGCCTAAGAAGGAGGTCCATGGCAAGATGGAGATCTAAATTGAAGACCCAATATTGTATTTGTAATATCACATGGGTTTGACTTTTGATCTTCATATTGACTTATGAAGATCAACTTAGATATGGGCCATGCTATGTCACCAAATTGAAGACCCAATATTGTATTTGTAATATCACATGGGTTTGACATTTTATCTTCATATTGACTTATGAAGATCAACTTAGATATGGGCCATGCTATGTCACATTTATCTTATTATGTTAGTATGTTATGCATGTGATGCTAGGTGATGCCATGTATGTGATGCAATATAATAATAACTAAATAAGATAAAACTAATTAAACTGTCATTTAATATTAAGTCATGAAATGCCTCCCATTGATAAACACTAATCAAGATTTGTATTGCTATATATAAGTTATGCCAAAGCATTTTCTATAAAGCCATCTAAATAAATTAAGATGGATAATGGTGATATCCATATGTTTGAGTTCATTAGACTTAACTAGGTTATTAAAACGGTTTTGGACCTAGGGCATTTGATAGAATATACTAGAACATGTGATGTCAATATCCTATAATTATCCAAGAAGTACATGAGATATAATGGTGAAGTGTTACGTACCTAAAAAGCCACACTTTAAATGATAAGCCAAAGTTTACTTGAAGTAGGGTGAAATATGAATCTTGGCCCACTAAGAAATTTCAATTACTGAAATCATTTTGAAGGTTTTATAATTTAATAAAATTTAGTGTGAGTTTTCTTATGATTCATATATAATAAATATTGAATGTACTGTATATATATTTATTATAGATCATGACATCAAACACTACACCTACTATATCATTGCAATCAATCCTTGAGAAGGTTAAGCTCAATGGCACTAACTTTCTTAACTAGTACAAAAACCTAAGAATTCTTCTTAAGGAAGAAAGAAACGAATATATCCTTGATCAACCCATCCTAGAAGAACCAGTTGCTAATGCTACTAGAGCATAAAAGGATGCTTATAACAAGCATCTTAATGGTTCGATTAATATCACTTATCTTATGCTAGGATGCATGGAATCTGAGCTCTAAAAGTAACTGATGGAAATGGAGGCTTATACCATGATAGGCCATCTCAAGGAAATGTTCCAAGAGAAAGATAAAATTGAAAGGTTCAATACCATCAGGGCATTGCTCTCATGCATGTTGACTATTAGTGACTCTATTAGTCCTCGTGTTCTCAAGATGAAGGGTCATCTTGAACCCTTGGACAAACTTTGTCTCAAGATTGAATAAGAATTGGCAATTAATATCATTCTCTAATATTTCCTAAAGCTTATGATGGTTTCATCATGAATTTCAATATGTACAGTATGGAAAAAATTGTTTTAGAGTTGCATGGGATGCTTAAAACTATTGAAAAAGAACATCAAGAACACTACCATGGATGTTTTAATAGTCAATAGGGGAAAGGGTATGAAAAAGGTTAGAAAGGGTAAGGGCAAGGCCCCTAAAGGCTTTCAAAAGAAAAATCCAAAGCCCAACCCTAAATTTAAAGTTAAACCCTAAGCAAAACCTCCAAAGGAGGGAATATGCTTTTTCTACAATGAGCGAGGTCATTGGAAAAGAAATTGCAATCTATATCTGAATGATCTAAATAAGAATAAGGGTGTTGTGAATACCTCTTCAGGTATTCATGTTATAGAAATTAATTTATCTATTTTTTATTATTGGGTATTAAATACTGGATCAGTATCTCACATTTGTACTAACGCACATGGTTTAAAAAGGAGTAGATCATTGACTAGAACCGAAGTGGACATACGAGTTGGCAATGGAGCAAGAGTTATTGCTTTAGCTGTAGGGACTTAAGAGTTAATTTACCTAGTGGACTTATTTTAAATTTGGAAAGTTCTTATTATGTGCCTACTATGTGTAGGAATATTATCTCTATTTATTGTTTAGGCAAGAAAGGTTTTAAATTTATTATTATTATTAATAAATGCAATATTTATCATAATAACATTTTATATGGATATGCTCCATGCACTAATGGTCTTTATGTTCTAAATATTAAAAACACTATTGAAAAGTCAATCTATAATATTAATATAAAGAAGTTTAAGTCTAATGATTTAAATACTACCTATCTTTGGTGTTGTCGTTTAGGCCACATAAATGAGAAATGCATTTCAAACCTTCACCAACATGGGCTTTTGAATTTATTTGATTATTAATCATTTAAAACATGTGAATCTTGTTTACAATGAAAAATGACTAAAAAACCTTTTACTGGACAAAGTGAGAGGGCTAATGACTTTATTAGGCATTATACATTCAAATTTATGTGGACCACTAAGCTCAACTGCTAGAGAGGTTTTTAGTACTTCATAACTTTCACCAATGATTTTAGTAGATATGGCTATGTTTTTTTAATGAAACATAAATTTGAATCTTTTAAAAAGTTTAAAGTTTTCAAGGATGAAGTACAAAATCAACTTAGTAAAAATATTAAAACACTAAGATCTGATTAAGATGGTGAATATTTAAGCCAAGAATTTATAAATCATCTTAGAGATTGTGGAATTATTTAACAATTAACTCCTCTAGGTACACCACAATGGAATGGTGTGTTCAAACAGAGAAATTGGATTTTATTGGATATGGTTCGATCAATGATGAGTCAGTCTGATATGTTAGCATGGGTGGTATGCCCTAGAGGCCAATCATATATTTGATAGCATTAATTTTCCCAAACAACAATAAAATAATATTCTACTATTTAAAGTATTTTATTTAATTAACTATTTATCCATTAGCATAATGTTAAATAAATGTATTATCAAGAGTTGACAATATGAGCTACAAATTTATTTAGTATATATGCTATAAAATTGTTCATAGTCGATTAATTAATATTTAGGTATTATTACTTAAACTATCACCTATATCTATTTTCCTTAATTAGTATGTTATACAAATAGTGGGAGGTAGTGAGTCTCATACTACCTGATATGAGATATCATAATAGACATGTGGATACTCATCTGATGGGTGGATTGAACATGACATTAGATTTATGATTGTGTGGATATTCACTTATATTCAAAAATCATGATATAAGTCATAATGGTGCATATAGTCCTTTAACTTGAGGTGATACAGTAATCCACATTTAAATGGTTAGGGTTTATTACCACTTACATACTTACATTAATTATACATGGGTATATGGCATGTGTTGGCTCTAGTCAATTAAGTATATAGATGAGTGTTCAAACAAGATGGGATTCATTGCCTAGGGTGAACTAGGATAAGATCATATGTTATCTAAGTTCTTTCTTGATGAATAAGTTCCTGGCCAGGACAAATATGACACAAACTGAAAGAGTTTTAGTGTTGGTTATATTTTATCAAGAAAGAACTTGAGATGAGGTCATATGATATAACTATTAGAGTTTGGCTAAACCACTACTTTCGGCTATATCAAGATTAATTAAAGGATTTTAAAGCACAGTAATTATGACCAAAGGGTTTATGAGAATCCAAACATGATTTTATTTTTAATTGGGTAGTTATGATATCAATGCTAGGGGTCATTCACAACTTATGAGAACTAAATGTGAATAGTTAGGATTTTCACATTTAGACTTGAAAGGAGTTTCAAAGAATATCAAGTGTTGATATTATCTTCTCTTTGCCCATTACACATGAACCTAGTAAGTCACACCAAAAAGAGTTTCACCAAATCATCATTAATATAAATCTAATTTTGATTAAAGTGTTTAATCAAATAATTAAAATTAATGGAATTGGATTTATGCTTTAAGCAATGATTCTAGCATATCATGAAATCCAATTCAAGTAAAGGGTTTAATTATTAATTTATACTTAATTAATATAAGATATTAATTAAGGTATTAAATTAATAATATATGTTATTTCTAATTGGACTTGGATTAATAACCTAAGTTATTTGGGCCTAGGCCCAAAAGGGTTTTGGACTTAAGATCAATCCAACATGTTGAGAAAGCCTATGGACCTAATCCAAGCCCATTTGTTATATGGATTGAGCTTGGGCCAAAGTGTCAACCCAAATCCATGTGAACAAATTTTAGTTAAAATTTGTCATGTTAGGCATGCCTTATCCTTTATATGTATAATATTGACTATGGGCATACTAAAGATTTAACTTGGCTTATTAGGCTTGTCATGTTAGGCACACATTATCTCTTGTGTGTATAAATTTGACTAAGGCAAAGATAAGGATTAGGTTACATGATTAAGTGTAGAGAATGTCTATACACATATGCATGAGATGCATTAATTCTTTACATAATTCTTGGTGCACTAAATAAGTATTCAAGTTGTATACTTATCATGATGAGTTGTACACTCATCCTATGATTAGTTTGTTCTTTCTCTATATTATATATTCATAACCTAAGATGGTTAGACACTTTGTGTAAAGACACATAAAAGGAGAGAAACACATACATAAAATAAACCTTAAGTGTTCTTGCAAAGAGATTAAATTAGTGTAAGTTTTGTGAGGTCATTAAAAAGGCTACTTGTAACTATTCTAATCTATGAAAGAAGGTGATTTGGTAGAGCTTTGGTGTTTTAAGCTAGAGGCCTAACACTTGGGAGGTTAAGCATTTGATTTAAGATTTGAACCAAAGAATCCAAAGCTTGTAGAATAAATGTGGTCTACATTAAACCTAAAAAGTTATAAGTATTCTTAAACTTCGATTTCCTAGATTGTTGTTTTACATATTGACGTGTAGTTTAGCTATGTGTAAAATGAAAAATGGATCTATGGGAATGGAAATCTTCATATGATGAAGGGTTATGCAAGTGACAATTTTGAAATTTCACCCTATCTAAGGCATGTGCTCACCACACTTTTTTATTACATAACCATTCCTTTCATGATCTTCTAATCTCTTTTTGGGGATATATTTAGAAAATATTGCACTCAATTTGAATAGAGTTTTATCAAAGGAAACTAAAAGGACACCGTATGAGATGTGGATTGGAAAAACTCTTAGTTTGCCTTTTCTTAAGATTTGGGGATGTCAAGCTTATGTTAAGCATCAAATCTCAAATAAACTACCACCTAAATTTGACAAATGCCTTTTATAGGATATCCTAAAGAAACTAAAGGATATTTTCCATACCTTAATTTTGACTATCCCCAAAAAGGTCCAATGATAAAATAAATCTCCAAGATGACTAGAGTATGCTCATTTATAATACTGTTGAAGTGTGCAACCTTAAAACACCTAACCAACCCCACCAGTGTACAAAATCGATCACTGAGCCATTAAGTTATGCTCCAACCTTGCGAAATATGAATTATCAAAAAAATGAGAGGTTTTATTTCAAGAAAAATCCTCTCATAATACTTAGCTCATTGGGTCAATATGCATTTTATTAGACCAGGACCCGGCTTCATGAAAAAACAGAAATCAATTTTGATAAAATGGACTTCAGAAACACATTCAAAAGGCTCTAAAACCCCTAAAAGTGCTCTCAAAATGGTCCAACAAAACCCGAGGATCAACACTATCACTCTGAAGTGTGCATAAACACCCCTAGGTGTCATGTACTAAAATCAAGGCCGAATCTAGAAAAATGGAATCCAAAAACACGTCTGAAAGGCCCAAAAACCCTAAGAACAACCCCAAAAAAACATGTTTAAAACCTAAGAAAAGAACATAGATCATCGAAGTGCACATGAAAACATAAATGTGTGCATGTGGCCATGCACACTTGGCATGGCCATGTGCAAGAACCCTCTTATACGCATGACCACACCTAAACCATCCCATTCTACACATTTTTTCCTATAAATAGCCCCTCTACACCCCATTTTGGAGGGGAGAGCAAGTAGAAACACACACACTCAATAATTAGTCTGATCGAAGGTATTAGAAACCCTTTTCCAAATAGTTTTTGCTCTCCCACAGCCTTTCCCTTATGTTATTAGATCCCTTTTCCACCAAACCAAATCTTATCTTTGTTAAAGCATGCTTCAAAGTATACAATCTAGCATCATTTTGCTATCATTTTGAACCTCTCGATGAGGAAATCTTGATAATCTCTTGAAAATAAAGCTTTAAAGCTCACATAAGCTTAGTCGAGTCTAAGGACCACATAATTATTTTAGCATGTTTATTTTATCGTATTGTACTTTATTTTACAATCGCTAGCATTTTAGAATACTGTTGTGCTTGTGTTATGAGATTGGAAAAATTGCATGCTAAATGAATAATATATGCTTTATTATTCTCATTTCATATCATCATTTTGCATCCTTTATTTCCAAAATCATGAAATCATACCGTAAATGCCGAGCTGTGTGAATAGTCAAAATAGAGTCATAAGTCATGAAAAGTTCATATTCTAGAATAGAGTCATCATGCTCTTAGTCTAGTGATGACCTCATACATCCTTTATATTATCATCATACATCATCATAGCATAAATAATCACTACAAGCATGCATGAACATCCTATTATTCATGAAATTGAGCAAGTCATGTTATCCTTGCATATTAATCATATTAGATTTACTTTTTCATAATCTTTCCTTTTTCATATGTAATTTATCAAGAAAGCGGTGTAATAAAATTTTTAGCTTTATTATCTTATACTATCTGATGTGTTGTGTGAATGCTATATAAATTGTCATTACCGAAACTAAGGTGTTGCAGTAGCTATACATTGAATATTGTGTAATGAGAAATATTCAAAAAGTATATACGATCCCCCAAACCTGGAAATCTCTACTTGGGACAATACTTGTTAAATGACCTAATATTGTCCCTTTCCTTTTCTTGATTTTCCAAAAATCAAGTGGCAACTCCACAAAATCAAAAGCATCTTGTCCCCTTAAGACTAATCATTTGTCCCTATTTAGTAAAGTTACCATGTCCCTTAGAAATGGAAAAGACCCGCTACACTATCCAACAAAGTACATAAATAAGAAAATAAACAAAACTAGAGGTCACTCATAGTGGCAACTCCATTGGGGACTTCTAAGTAAGAGGGATCAACTCGAAAGTGACTATTTCTCAATATGCAATACTTAATTGTATAGAGCCCCTCACCATTACATTTTCACTACACATCACATATGCACCACTTGTCCTTAAAAGCCTTAATAATACTAAATGACATCATCACCATGATTCCACTCGAGTAACTAGGAGACGAAGATATGGTATTATCACCTTTAGTCTTTACTCATGCATTCGCCATACTCATATGACCAGATTCTATAACCCTAGTCCTTAAAGGGGGCGACTGAGTAATCAAATGAATGCTAGACTCACTGATCGGAGTCTATAACCCTAGTCATATGGGGGCATTCTCACTAAAGGAACCATTAGCCTTTCACCCTGACTTAGCTTATATGGACAAACTAGTAGCAACATCCACTAAGATTCCACTAAGTTATGCATGCTATCCTCATTGTAACACTATCCATTTGACATGATATTCATAAATGACATAACCCTCATACTGTCTATCATAGAATGACATCGTAATGTCAATTTTCATTGAAAATTTATGCTCAGGACCACATGATTCTCATATACTTTGCATGAGCCCGAAGCATGAGGAATGATAAGAATCATGTATACCTCAGCTTGAATAGTCTATGCAAATTAACAAATAATGACATCCCTCGATGATAAAACTTACGAGATGTCATCCATTTATCCTTATAAAATCAAATGAATGGGTTAGGAACCCAACTAGATTATGGACCTTTTTGTCGGCAAAATCAAATTGTAAACTATCAAATGATACTTTCATAACTCATTATAAACATATTAAATATCGATGTAGGGGAAAGAACTTAGACTCCCTTTGATCGACCTTAGTCCTATGCATACGGGTGCATATGGACTCTGAACATCATTTGAAGCTCGAAAATTGACCATCACATTGACATCATGTGATTATCTCAAGCACATTTGAGTATCATTCCTCAGTTTATCCTTTGGTTCTGACTAATATAAATTGAAACAACCTAGTTCTGAGAGCAAAACCATAATCCCCTGATGGCTATATGTTCAAAACCCACCTAGGAAAGAGACTAAATGACCTCATAGAGAAATAAGGCTGGAAGCATGAGCTTGCTTGTGATTGGTTTGTTCACTGTGAAGGAAAACTAACTAGCTTTAATCATGCATGCATCACATACATATAGATAGCACGTGCTAACCATTATTCCTTATAAGAATTATCACTTTTCCATCATAGGATTTTTGCATAAACTCCATGCATACATGCTCACCCTTTCCTTTTGCAGGCACACGTCATACATCATTCATTTAGCTAACCCTAATAAATGTACATGAATATGACATTCAAACATGAGTTACTAGGAAGATACCTCCTGTCAGCAATTTGAAGATAAGTTGAAAAAAGGGATCCAAAAATTGCTCACTGATGACACCATAACTGAAATCCTCCAAGCCCAAATCAATGCCAAAAGTGCCCAAGATGGGAATAGCACACCATTAAATAAAGCATCTATATTTGTTCACCCAAGGGTAGATAAGGCAAAGGGAATTCCCCACACTCCAGTTCAAGCTGATGATGATAATAACTACTACCAAGATCTCAGGAATGCACCAAAAGCTGCAAAAAGTGTTGACATAACCAAGTCTAAATTGACATAGGAGGTCAAACTATTGGCCAACATGATGGCTTTTTTGGAATTCGCCTTCAAAGACAAGGGAACTCATGGCTCTAAAAGCTTCACCAACCTGGCAATATTCAAAGATAAGCTACTTCCAAATGATTTTAAGCTACCGAACTTTACTAAGTTTGATAGAGCAGGAGATCTGAGGGTCCATCTAGGGCAATATGATACCTTTATGGCTACCACAAAGGTTACAGAATTACAAATTGTTCGATTCTTCTTCACATCATTATAGGAAGGATTGAGGGCTTGGTTCTTTGACCTTGAAGATGAAATAAAAAACAATTGGCTACTACTAACTCAAAAGTTTATCAAGCAGTATGAATACAACACTCATTTAGACATCACTTGAAAGGACCTTGATACCATAAGGAAAAAAATTCTGATTATGTCACCAGATGGTAGTGAAAGGCAATGAAGATGAGAAACCATCCTCTTGAGGATGAACAAATAGAGCTTGTAATCAAAGGGGAAATACCACACTTCAGAAAATAGATGATCTTTGCTTATTATCCTAACTTTATAGCTCTCCACCAGGCTAGGATCAGAATTGAGGATGAGGAACCTTAACAAGCCATAAACACTTTTTGCCACAATACCCAAACAAATACCCAAAACACCTTCACCTGAGCAGTAAAAATAAACATGATCCAACCCAACACCCATAGTTCACCATTTATTAATGCCATCAAACCACTAAGAAGATTCTTAAACTTTAATTTCCCACTCTCTAAAGTATTCCAAAGGCTTAAACAAAAGAATGTCCTATAGCCATATGAGCCTAGGCCTCTTCCAAACCCACTACCACCTTAAATTAACCAAACTTATTCTGCCATTTTCACTAAATGTCTTGTCATACCACTGATACATGCAAAACTCTAAAAAATCAATCTAAGACCACATCGACACTGGAAAAATTGATGACCTAAAATAAAGACCAATCCTCTCCCAAACTATCAAAACATGCCTCCACCAACTATTAGCATGATCTCCTCCAAACTACTAGAAGACCTTATTGAAAAATCAATCCACGAAACACAAGATAAACCCTCAAATCCCATTCTTGAGCCTCATGATTCTAGTGAAGATGAGCAATGTCCTTCTACCTTCAAATACATTCTAATGCCTCAAAAATTCCTTCCCCACTTAATGATACACAAAAGAGCCAGGGATATAGCTCTCCTTATGAATGGTGAAGTGATTGATTTCCCTACTCGCAAAAAGCAGACATAGACAAAAATTTCAGCAGTAACCATGAAGTATGGGATTTGTTGGGCCAACCATTTGGGAAGTTCAACTATAATGTCAAGTAAATAGCACCTCCTGCTAACCACACACTCTTAAAAGACATAATACCCTCACGATGGGGAGAAGAATTTAACAATAAATATGAGATGGATAGTACTATTCAACTTCAGAACCTGCAGATCATGGGAATAGACATATGGTATGACTCTGATGATCTTGAAATCATTGTCTAGGACTAGAATATCAGCATAAAAGTTGATAAGCAAGCTGATGAAGAGGCCTCACTAGTAGTTAATCATGTAACTCACAACGGGTGTGTATATCAACCCCCTAAGAAAGAGAAGGAACCCTCTAAGGAGAAATAACCAGCAAGGGATCAAGCTCCCATCAAAGAGGAAGACACTATACTCAAACAGCTTAAGAAAACTCAAGCATAAGCCAATATATGGGACCTACTCATGGCCTCTAAGAAGCATAAAAATGCTCTAGTTAGATTACTAGATGAAGTAAAGATTGCCACTGATGCCTCACCCTACAAGATGATAGCCTCCTTAATGAAAGCTCCTTCCATTGCAATCACCTTTTTCAGAAGAAAATTGTAAAAGAATCGATTATGCTATTTAGACATCAAATGTTAAGTAGGGAAAATTTAAAAATTTTGCTCAACATAATCCTTGATCTCATTAAGAATTTCAATTCCTAGGACCTAATTTGTAATTTAACACATAGCTAAAATATATCAATAGGTATAAATACAAAACTTAGGAAATATAAATGCGGAATACCTACAATTTCCCATATGTTTGATGTAGACCACAATGGTTGGCTTCTTTGATTCAACTCTTGAATCAACTCTTTAAGTCTCTTAAATGTGAGACCTCTAGCTTAAAACACCATTGATTCACTAATCACCTTCTTACTTTGATTTGGTTAGATGCAAGTAGCCTCTTTTAATGATCATTTATAGACTTGCACTAACTTAATCTCTTTATAAGAATACTAGAGTTTTTAAGTATATGTTGTTTGCTTTAGTTTTGTGTCTCTACACAAAATTCTCAATCTCCTAACCTTAAGAAAATTTCTTAAGTTATCTATATATATATATAGAAAAAAGGAATCCTGATGATGTCATTACTTACATCACATGTAAAACTTTCCATACAAGTATAGAACTTTATACAAGTATAGAATTGACAACATCCATGACATCACATTACTTGCCATGCAAGTATAGAATTGACATCATCCATGACATTATCCATGATATCACATTACTTGCCATGCAAGTACATAATTAACATCATCCATTACATCATATTACTTTCTCTACATCTTAGATTAATCTTTGGTCTAAAGCTCTTTTGGTCTTAGCCATAAACAACTAAGGCCATTAATCGAAATAGCATATATATAATTAATTTAATACTTTAATTAATATCTCATATTAATGAAGTATAAATTAATTATTAAACCCTTACTAGAATTAGATTTATGATATGCTAGAATCATTGCTTAAAGCATAAATTCGATTCTATTAATCTTAATTAATTAATTAAATTCTTTAATCAATAATTAGATTAATATAAATAGTGATTAAGCAAAGCTCTATTAGGTGTAACTTACAAGGTTCATGTCTAATTGGTAATGAGAAGATAATATCAACTCTTGATAATAATTGAAACTCCTTTCAATTCTAAATGTGAAAATCCCAATTATACACATTTAGTTCTCATAAGTTGTGAGTGAACCCTAGCATAGATATCATAACTACCTAATTAGACATGAATGCATGTATTAATTCACACGAACCCTTATGGTCATAATTACCATGCACTAAAATCCTTTCATTAAAAGATCCCGATATAGCCCAGAGTCAATGTTTAGTTAAAATTTAATAGTCATATCTTATGACCTCATCTCAAATTCTTCTTAGTAAAACATAACAAATACTAGAAACACTTTATAGCACTAAATTTCTTTCAGACTGTGGTATGTTTGTCCTAGCCAGGAACTTATTCATCAAGAAGCAACTTAGATAGCATAGGATCTATCCCGATTCACTCTAGGGAATGAATCCTTTATTGGTTAAACACTCATCCCTACACTTAATTAACTAGAGCCACCACATGCCATATACCCATGTGTGATTAACATAAGTATGTAAGCTATAACAAACACTAACAACTCAAATGTGGATGACCATGCCACCTTAGGTCAAGGACTATATACAACCTTATAACCTAGATTATGATTGTTGACTATAAGTGAATATCCATGTAATCACAAATTTAACATCATGTTCGATCCACCCATCACATGAGTATCCACATGTCTATTTTGATATCTAATATTAAGTAGCATAAGACTCACTACCTCCCACTAATAGTATCATATACTAATTAAGGTGATAGTCTAATCAATATTGCCCAAATATTAATTATATAACTATGAACAATTTATAGCATATGTAATAAATAAATTTGTAACTCATATTATCAACTCTTAATAATAAATTTGTTTAACATAATGCTAAGGGGTAAATACTTAAATAAACAAACACTTTATTTAAATGAATATTTTATTGCCATAGGAATAATTTACAATGTCATTATACATTTCAAGAATGGCACTAGGGCACATATATACTAATAGATTTACCCCTCAAAGGAAGGGTCCACAATTGTCCTCTCTTCCTACAAGCAATTGTCAAGACTAAAAAGACCCCATGTGTTATGGTAGATGACGGGCCTGCCATTAATGTTTACCCCTTGAGGTTGCCATATAAGTTTTGGATGAATGTTGAAAACCTAGAAGAGTCCAATGTGGTCATACGAGCCTACGATGATTCAAAGAAGCCAGTCATCGACACTTTTAAAATAGTAGTTATAGTGGGAGATATTGAATCAATAATAGAATTTACCATCTTGGACATCCCTCTGACTTTTGCCCTGCCGCTAGGAAGACCTTGGTTCCATGTATTATGGGGCATAGCTTCCATTGTGCATTATAAGATCAAGTTCCCTCTGAATGGAAAGGTCGTCACTATCCATGCTCAAACAAACAACATTATTGCCTATCTGAATGTGGTCCCACTAGGATTCTAGGTTTCTATGATCAGTGATGGTCATGTCAATCCCAAAGTTGCTACTATGATGAAGAAGATGCAATATCTATCTGGAATAGGATTCAGAGGAAAAAACATTAGAGTCACAAAATTCTTTGACTTCCAAGGATAGACTAACAGAAATAGTCTAGGGTACAATCCTAAAAAAGATACTAGGGCTAAGAAATCAAACTCTGTTATGGCTAAAAGTTCAACCCTAGTCTATCAAGGACAAGTTGAGGAATGGATGAGCAACAAAATCAAGAAACCAGGGTTTGAGATCTTCAATGAAACCATCAAACAGAAGCACTTACCACATATGATCACCGAGACTGACATCTATAAGCTGATGAAAAACCTAGAGATAGAAATTGAGGGTGAAGCTATCAATCATGCCCAAGCTGTTGCCATTCTCAAATCAAGCATTGATGACATCCTAGTCAAAGACATTGCTCATAATGATCTTTGTACATTTTCTTCATTCGAAAATGATGAATGTAATGAACTCTAAAGTTAATGTAATGAATTTTGATTTTGCTTACTTGTTTGATGTCTTTATTAATGGTAGTGTGCATAGCATTAATCAAAATATTAGCATATTTGACATTCATTCCATATTCACTAAATCATTTAACATTGGCATGGAATATGAACCATGCTTTTTGCATATTTTGAAAGATGTTACCCTTAAAGAGATGAGAGAAATTGAAAAAATATTAATAAAATATTCAAAAGTATTTGCCTGGACGTACAATGATATGCCTAGTATTGACAGAGACATGCCCAACACTTCATTCCTACCAAAGAAGGGTGCAAACCAGTAAAGCAGAAATTGAGAAGACTCAAACCAAAATGAGCCTAACTAGTTAAGGGGGACATTAAGAAACATATCAAGGAAAAATTCCTAGAGATAGTAGACTATCTAGAATGGTTAACAAATGTAGTACTAGTATCAAAGAAAGATGCAAGGGTTAGAATCTGCATCGACTACAGAGATTTGAATAAGTCCAGCCCAAAGGATGACTTCCCACTACCCCACATAAGCATACTAGTTGATAGCACTGCCATATGTGCAATGTACTCCTTCATGGATGGATTCTCTATATGCAATCAAATCCAAATGGCCATTAAGACATATTTCATAATAAAATGGGGTACTTACTACTACAAAGTAATGCCTTTTGGACTAAAGAATGCAGGGGCAACCTACTAGAGCATAGCAACTACAATGTTCCATAACATGATACATAAACAAGTGGAGGTATACATCAATGAAATTATGGTTAAGTCAAGAACTAAGGAAGAACACCCCTCTGATCTCAAAAAGTTCCTCAAAAGGATCAAAAAGTATAGTCTCAGGCTAAATCCAAAGAAGTGCGTATTCGAGGTCACTTCAGGAAAGATGTTGGCATATGTTGTTAGTTAGAATGGGATTAAAATGGATCCTAACAAAGAAAAAGCCATCAAAGAGATGTCAATGCCCAAACAAGAGAAAGAAATCAGAGGTTTTCTAGGGAAACTACAGTTCATCAGCATATTCATCTTTAAGTTGACAACAGTGTATGAACTGATCTTCAAGCTACTAAAAAAAATCAGCTAGTTGAATGGAATGAACAGTGTCAGCTAGCATTTGACAAGATTAAAAGCTACCTGGCCAACCCACCAATTCTAAGACCACCTAAACCAAGGATGCCTCTAACCCTGTATCTGACCATCAAAGGGAATACAATTGGTGCAATTTTTGCCCAAGAGGGAGAAATAAAAGCAAGACACGTGGTCTACTATTTGAGTAAGAAGATGCTGCCATATCAGGAGAAGTAGAGCCAAGTTGAAGAGATATGTCTAGTAATGGTATGGGTAATAAAGAAACTCTCACACTACTTTAAATCTTATAGAATTTCAGCCATGTCTAAAATGGACCCAATGAAGTACCTTTACGAAGCTCCCTCTCTAGCGAGGAAACTTCCCAAGTGGCTCGTACTCCTAACAAAATTTGATGTGCAATATCTGACTAAAAAGGCAGCAAAAGGGAGAGTAGTGGTTAAATTTCTAGCTCTCAACCCCATTCCAGACTTAGAAGAAATCCAATTGGACTTCGTAGATGACCTTAACTTGGCCATTGAAATTCAAGGATGGCACATGTACTTTGATAGAGTAGTTAATCAGTTCAACACAAGAGTTAGTGTCATACTACAATCTCCAGGAGTTGAAGTAGTACCGATTAATAAAAAGCTTGAGTTTAGAGTTACAAATAATGAAGCAGAATATGAGGCATGCACACTCAAAATAGAAGCATTGATAGCCTTGGATGTCACATAAGTCAAAATCTTCAAAGATTCTATGTTAGTAAGCAATCATGCCATGGAAGAGTGGGAATTGAAAGAGTGGCACTTAAAGCCTTATTTGGACCACTTAAGGCTACTGACCATGTCCTTTCAAAAATGTAGATTCTTTCATCTCCCTAAGAATCATAACTAGATGGCAGATGCACTTACTTCCTATCATCAATATGGGAAGGACCACCCAAAATGCCTATGAAGCCTCTAATTCTACTCAGATTGGGGCAACCTTGTCATAAAAACTGCAGAATAGCAAAGATACAAATAGTTGAAAAACCCTAGTTCTATAACATCTAGAGAAACCTCAAAGGAACAAGCCCATCATTATTATGCAGATGAAAGAGACAAAGCAATCATTCGACAACTAGCATTGAAATTCACATCATAGTAGGGTGTGTTATATAGAACAACCTTAAATGGTTTACAACTCCAATGTCTAGATGGAACTGAGGCCGCAAGACCAGTAGAAGAAATACACGAAGGTGTTTGCAGTCCACACATGAATGGAGCAATCTTGGCTAAGAAGCTAATCAGATAAGAGTTCTTTTGGATGACAATGATAGAAGACTGCCTTAAATTTTTAAGGAAATGTTACAAGTGTCAGATCCATAGGAATGTCATCCACCTTCCCTAATATAAGTACACTACATCTCCTCTCCATGTCCCTTCTCAGCATAGAGATTAAACATAATTAGGGAAATCCACTCGATAGCCTAGAATGAACATTTATTCATCCTAGTGGTAATGGACTACTTTACAAAATGGGTCGAAGCAAAATCATTCATAAGGATAGGAGCTAAGCAAATGGCTAAGTTCATTAAAAGAAACATGTTTTGCTGATATGGGATCCCTCATCACATTATCTCTGACAATGGTGTCTAATTCTAAGGGGAAGTTAGAGAGCTACTAAGGAGTTATAAGGTGGAACATTACAAAAATTCTCCTTACCGACCATAAGCAAATTGGGCCATCAAAGCTGTAAATAAGAATGTCAAAAAGATCTTATCAAAGATGACCCAGACTTATCGAGACTGGGCAGACAGATTACCACATGCCTTATGGGGGCACTAAACAATAGATAGAACTTCAATGGCGGCAACTTCTTTCTCACTTGTGTATGGATCAAAAGTAGTTCTTCCAATCAAAACAAAGATAAAGTCTCTTTAGGTAGCAATCAAATATGAATTGCCAAATGTATAGTGGGCTCAACAAAGGCATGACAATCTCACTCTCTTAGATAGCCAGAGGCTCAAGACTTTATACCACATACAATTGTATCATGCTCGACTAGCCAAAACCTTCAACATAAGAGTAATACATAAGAGAGAGAAAGCATGAGACTGAGTGCCAAAGTAGTTAAAATAGAACATTTTAGATCCATAGAGAAATTCAAATAGAACTAGGAAGGCCCATACTTGGTCAAACATGTCCTATAAAAAGGAGCAATCAAGTTAATGGATTATAAAGGCAATGAATACTTTGAACCTGTCAATAGAAACATCTGAAGAAGTACTATGTCAAAGGAAAAAAAATCATCCCGCCAAGTTAAAAACCTAAATGGCAGCTCAGGGAAAAGTTAGGGACATCCTACTAAGTTGAAAACCTAACAATGGCAACTCAGGAAAAAATTAGGAAAAAAGAGAAAATACTTAACTACAAAACCTGCGAAGGCTAGTTAAAGAAAGGGGTATATCAAAATTTATATGAATGCACTTGTACTTTTCTTAAATGATTATAGTGAAATGATTTTATGCAAAATGTCTTTGAAAAGTGCAACACATTTTATCATCATGAATTACATCAAGCATGCTTTGCATTTTCTTTCATTATATAACCATTGTTCTTACCATCCTTTTTCAGCTCAACCTTTAAGATCAGCCACTATTGTAAAAAAAAAAGCCCAACTAGGTGTGAAAAGCTATGAAAGGAGACACCCTAGGCAAAAAAGGGAAGAAAAGAGAACCAGCTAAGTGCAAAAGCTTCAAAAGGAGACACCTTAGGCAAAAAAAAGGGAAAAAAGGCAGATGATAGTAGCAAACATCATCATTAATGGTACATAACATGAAGCATATACAGTCATCATCATACAAACATCATACAATATATAGGACAAATGCCTAGATACAACATCTAGAGTCAATAACTTAGGGAAAATGATAAAACAAAGCAAACCACAAACCAAAAGTCCTACACCTAGCTCTTAAAACAACTACATTGGTCGTGGCTACCATCAGAAGAAAGCACTGATCATGCTCAAGCATCCCACTTGTCAGATCCTGACTCATCATCATTCATTGCAAAGGATGATAGCCTTGACTTTAGCTCATTGATACAATTATGATAAGCTACACACTCCCACTCCTATTCAAGACTAGCAAGATGGTACCCAACCTGCATTACACATTGCATATCATACACTAATTCTTAATACATGTGCATAAAATAAATAGGTATAATAAAGAAGGCATACCCTCTTAGGGGTAGCAAACTCCAAAAAGCACTACTACGTACTCCCAGTAACAGTATATTGATATTGACCAGAGGAGACATAAATCTACAAAAATAAGAAAATAAGTCAACCACCACTCACTAAATAAATAAAACACATGTAAGAATAAGTGAAGAACACAAACATAGGTAGCATCAACAGGAGCAACATCCAACTAAGGAAAACTAGGTCTAGGCAAATTGAAACTCACTACTCTAGCAAGGAAATTGATCCCAAGCAAAGGCAAAGATGGTTGAACCATCAAATCCCTAAGGATAGTGCTACTAGAAGCCACACCACTAGCATGGGCAGTTGCCTTAGTACAGAGCGTTGCATTATCCTCCTTAAAGCGAGAATCAAATCTCCTCCAACATTGGCATAGATAAGTTCTCATAACTTATATCAATTACAGTTTATTACTAATAAAGTTTGATGCATGCTTACACCAAAATAGGAATAAAAGCTTACCGAATCATAAGAAGCAACTCTTAATGACCTGCGTGATAGTCTAATCCTCAAACCCAAGGAACTAGATGCATATACCTAAGAAGGTGGAGGTGAAGGAAAGGTCCCACTAGCTACAACATCAATCAGTTGAGGGATTAATACATCATCATAATGCAAACATGTACTCTCCAAAAGACTCTTTAAGGGAAATCCTATCATAATAGTAGCAAGATCATCTCCACAAATGATGGGCTCTCAGATAGGAACTCTCCTTATGTATGGGCCATCCCACTAATGATGGACTCACTCGCCTAAATACCACACCCTACCGATGAGGCCAGAGAGTAACACTTATCTCTTTATCAGCTGCCATGTAGCCACCATCTATGTCGTCCAATGAGATCTCACTACCCACCAGTGAAGAAAGCTATGCCCAAAGAGCAATAGTAAAATGAATGATCACTAAAAAAGAAATAACCAATATAATAAGAATCATACATACCTTATCAGGGGATAACTTCCTTATATGGTCCCAAGCTACCGTGCAACCCTCAATCAAATTAGTAGTCTTCCTGATCCAACAAGAGTAATGAGGAAAGCCATCCTCCTAGAAATGCTCCATGGATAGATGAGGGAGAATCCTAAACTCATATGCCCAGATCTGTCAAAATCAAAGGGTCAAAAATAATAAACTAAAAGCAAAAGAACAAACAATAGAACTGCTACTCACATTCAGCACGAGTAACCATTCGCAGATGCTTGAGCCACTTTGATATGCTGCATCAAGTCCATATTATATGTTAAGAACCTCCAAGGATTAGAACCATAGACACTAATGATTATAAACCCATGAATTACTATCTTGGCAACCCAAGAACAAATTGATTTTCAAAACATAAGAATTGCTTAAATCAGATTGCAAGGTTTGGTTGATCAAGATTAGAACCTAAAGAAAACTAAGTTATTTAAAACCTAACCCTTAACATGCCATAAGGATAGATCAATTCCTTGATAAGTGTTTTATGCTTTTTATAAGAATTCAAGCAAATATGCAAAAGGACTAATTTTCATTCAATTTCCAATCTATCTAAAACACACCATAAGGAGGGTTTTTATAACATCCTAACATAAGAAACCCTAATAAAACTATTAAGCATAATAGCAAATAATATAATTCTAAACTTAAATAAGAAATTTGAGCCCACATACTAGCCCATATTAGTCTTTATGTTTTTGGACTTGGAAAACATTAAACGAAGCCCACTCAATTGTGTCTTCACTTGGGCCAAACCTAGCATGACCAATTGAACTTCCTTGACTAGCCCAATCTTGCATATAGCCAATTAAGGCTTCTTATAGCTTCTTGGACCTTGACCTTGTAATTGGGCTTTGTGGCATGCTTAATGGATCCTTAGCTTTATCTTTCATTTTCTTATTTCCTCTCCATCAAGCCCAAACTTAACTTTATCTCTAGAAACACCACCACCATTACCATTCTTAAGCTTGGCCATGTCCATTTCATTCCCTCCACCTTTAGGATGATTCATCCTTGAATTAAGCTCATCACCTACATTAAATGGACTTGGATCAACAACATTAAAGGTACCACTCACCTTTCAAATAAATCTTGTAGGCATTGTCATTGATCCTCTCAAGGACTTGAAATGGACCATCACCCCTCGAACTTAGCTTAGACCTTCGTTGATTTGGGAACCTTTCCTTTTGAAAATGAATCCAAACCCAATCTCCAGGTTGGAACACCATTGGAATTCATCCTTTATTAACCCTCTCAGCTACTTTTACAGTTTTCTTCTTAATTCTCTCTTTAACGTGCTTGTGTAGCTTTTTAACCAAATCTACCTTAGAAGAACCTTCAACACTATTGTTAAGAGGTAAAGGAATTAAATCAATAGGAATTAAAGGATTAAAGCCATATACAATTTCAAATGGTGAAGTGTGTATAGTGCTATGAACAGCACTATTGTATGCAAATTCAACAAATGGCAACAAATCCTCCCAAGATTTTAAATTCTTAGAAATCAATGCACAAAGTAATTAAACCAAATTCCTATTCATAACTTTAGTTTGTCCATCTATTTATGGATGGCAAGTATTAGAAAAGAGTAATTTAGTGCCTAACTTACCCCATAGTACACACCAAAAGTGACCTAGAAATTTAACATCTCTATTACTAACAATGGTCCTAGGTACTCTATGCAAATGAACAACTTTCCTACGAAAAAAATCAACAATATGAATAGCATCATCACTTTTATGGCATGGTATAAAGTGAGCCATCTTAATAAACCTATCCATAACAACAAAGATACTATCTTTGCCTTTCCTAGATCTAGGCAAACCAAATACAAAGTCCATAGACAAATCTAACCAAGGAACATCAAGAATAGTTAAAGGCATATATAACCCATGGGGTTGCAATTTGGACTTAGCTTTCAAACAAACAATGCATTGACCATAAATCTTATGCACATCATGTTTCATGCATGGCTAATAAAAATGCTCAATCAGAGTATCATAAGTCTTTTGTACCCTAAAATGGCCCATTAAACCCTCAAACACATAAAAATCATTAAAAACATCCCCATTTTCACAAGTTGTAAACACATTGCTAAAATCATTATCACTCACATACAACTCTTTTATGAACTCAAAGCCTAACAATTTAGAATCAAGAGTAGTAAGTAAAGCATACCTGCAAGAGAGTGCATTAGCAACCACATTTTCTTTGCCTTTTTTATGCTTGATTACATATAGGAATGTCTCGATGAACTCCATCCACTTAGCATGTCTTTGATTCAGCTTGTCTTGCCCCTTGAGATGCTTCAAACTCTCATGATCCATGTGTAGGAAAAATTCCTTGGGCCATAAATAGCATTGCCATGTTTGCAAGGCCCAAACCAAAGCATAGAGTTCTTTGTCATAGGTTGGCTACCAAAGGGCTACTCCATTTAGCTTTTCACTAAAATAGCATATAGGTCTGCACTCTTGCATCAAAATACCCCAATTCCAAAGCCACTAGCATCACACTTAATATCAAAGGTTTTGTCAAAGTTAGGTAAAGCCAACAAAAGAGGATTACATAACTTATCTTTAAGCATATTAAAAGCATGTTCTTGTGCATCGCCCCAAGTAAACCCAACATTTTTCTTGACAATTTCATTCAAGGGTGTAGCTATAATACTAAAGTCTCTAATGAATCTCCTATAGAAACTAGCTAACCCATGAAAGCTCCTAACTTGGCTAATGGTTTTAGGTGTTGGTCACTCCCTAATTGCATCCACCTTATCCACATCAACCTCTAGGCCCTTTGAACTAACAATAAAACCAAGGAAAATAACTCTTTCCATGCAAAAATTGTACTTTTTGAAATTGGCATACAACTTTTCTATCCTAAGAATTTCTAAAACCCTTCGTATATGCATGACATGATCATCAATGGACTTGGAATAAATTAAGATATCAATAAAATACACAACCATAAATTTACCAAGACACTCACGTAAGTCATGGTTCATTAACCTCATAAAAGTACTAGGTGCATTTATAAGCCCAAATGGCATAACTAACAACTTATAAAGACCATACTTATTCTTAAAAGCCATTTTCCACTCATCCCTAATTTTCATGTGAATTTGATAATATCCAGAACGCAAATCAATCTTAGTAAACAAACATGCACCATGTAAATCATCAAGCATATCATCTAATATAGGGATAGGGTAATAATACTTTACCATTATTTTGTTGATTGCATGACAATCCACACACATTCTCCATGTGCCATCCTTCTTTGGAACTAAAATCACTAGAACTACATAAGGACTTAAGCTCTCATGCACATACCCTTTTGACATATGTTCTTCCACTTGCCTTTGAAGCTCCTTTATCTCTTTAGGATTACTTCTATAGGCTGGTCTATTTGGTATGGCAGCTTCGGGTATGAAATCTATTTAATGTTCTATCCCTCTTTGAGGAGGTAATCCACTTGGCATTTCCTCAGGAAAGACATCAGCAAACTCCTACAAAAGATTAACAAACACACTCGGCAGGGAAAGATCAAGTTTAGTAGTGTTCAAGTATGGATCTTTATAAGTAACAATAAATAAGATCTGACTTAAATGCAATGCATGCCTAACTTTACTTTCCCTAGCCAAAAAATTACCCTTTACCTTTGTTTTCTCTTTAGGCCGAATCTCACCTTTTAGGTTTTCACTCTCCTTTTTGTTATTTTCAACCTCACTCCTCTCTTTTTCTAGCTTACATTGGTTATCATACTCTTCCTTAAGAGAAAGAGGTGTTAATGTAACTTTTCTTCCATCCTTCACAAATGAGTACCTATTTAGAAAGCCATTATAGATAGCCTTTATATCAAATTGACATGGCCTACCTAACAAGATATAGCCAACATGCATTGGCACGACATCATATAGCACCTCATCTAAATACTTACCAATTGTGAAAGGCAACAACCTACCTATTGACTTTGATATCACCATAATTATTTAACCATAACAATCCATAAGGGCTAGGATGTGGAATCAGATTTAAACCTAATTTTTCAACCATTAAAGTGCTAGCAAAATTTGTACAACTATCACCATCAATAATAACAAGACAAGTCTTACCTTGTACATGGCATCTTGTGTGGAAAATGTTGTCTCTTTGCTACTCAAAGGCATCTTCTTCCTTTAATTGAACACTTAGTGTCCATGTAGCCACTAAATGATCACCTCCCGTAGGACCTTCAATGCAATCATTGCTGCCATCTTCTAATTATGGTATCTCATCATCATTGTCACTCTCCTCACTTGCTATTTCAATCTCCACATGCTCTCGAGCCACCATTATCTGCTTGTTTGGATATTATGAAGCAATATGGCCATGCCCTAAGCACTTGAAACACTTAATATCTTTATTCTTTTCTCTATTGATTTTTGGGTTTAGATGTGCCTTTGCTGCCCAAAATGCTTTTCCCTTTGTTCTCATTGAAAATGGCCTTGTCATCACCTTTCTTGCCTCCGTTCCATGAATTAGACTAATGTGGCCTACCACTTAAAACACCTTTATATTATAACCTCGTTGCTCCTCTAGGTTTTAGTTGCTTTTCTGCCTTAATTACAAGGTGAACTAACTCCTCAAGCTCTATATAATGTTACAACTCTACCCTATCAACAATCTCCTTATTAAGCCCACTAATGAATCGTGCCATGGTATCTTCCTTATCCTCATCCAAATCAGCCCTAGCCATGAGCATATCCATCTCCTTGTAATAATCCTCAACTCTCTTTATACCTTGCCTCAAAGATTGGAGTCTTTGATGTAACTCCCTATGGTAATGTCTAGGTATAAAATGCCTCCTCATAATAGTTTTAAGTGCAATCCAACCATTAATAGGTTCTTTCATGTTCCTCCTCCTACTAACCACCAACTGATCCCACCAAACTATAGCATACTCACTAAATTGGGTAACCACCAATTTCACCTTTTTCTCTTATGAAAAGTTATAACAATCAAAGATAAAGTTTATTCGCTTTTCCCACTCCAAATATGCCTCCGAATCAATTTTGCCTAAAAAGATAAAAAACCTAAGTTTGATGCTACCCAAGTTCCTATCAAAATCATTATAGTTCCTCTAGCCACCAAAGTATCCTCTACCTCTACCATGATTTTGGTACCTCCTAGCTCCTCTGCCCATGCCTCTATTAACCCCACCATAGGCTACATTATCATACTCCTTAAAGCCTTCACCAAAGTCATCCTTATTCATCCTAATTCATCCCAATTTGTTGCCCATAATTGCCTTGCACATTCACCCCTTCATTCAGCCTATTTCCCATACCTCGGGCAAGTGCATTAATTTGGTCTAGAATGGCTTATTGATTGGCTACCATTTCAAGTTGCAACCTCTCCATTTTCTCATTCATATTCCTTATGCTTCGTTGCACCCTTTCATTTTCATGCATTTGTGCCATGAGATTACCAGTAGTTGGCATATTATCACCTCCATTAGAACCAATTGACATGCTGCAATAAGAATTAGTATGCAATAAAAAATAAAAAAAATAAAAAGAATTAAGGACCTCATTATCACTCCCTCACATGTTTACTCTCAATTAATTGGGATGGTCACTCATGTTTCACACAATCAATAATGATCACACAAGGTTGTAAAACTCACACCACTCAGCTTATTTTCAACGATTCTTATGTGAATCAATAACCACACATCAAGTTATTTCACTATACTTGCAAAGCACCAAGAATTATGATCTAAAAAGCTTAGTTGAGGCAAAATCCAAGAATTAAGAAAATTAACAAATAGCCATGCTTTCAAAAAATTTTGAAGAAAAACACAAGAACACTTCAGAAGGATGCAAATGTTATATAAAGAAACGATCTAGATGCAAGAAACATGAAAATTATATGAAGAAACAAGAAAGATGCAAGTCATCTTGAAATAAGAAGAAGAGGAAATAGTAACAAAAACAAGTGCTTAATGAATCAAGAATAATGAAAAACTCAAATGAAGCAATGGTCATGTAAAAAGAAATAAGGTACAAGAAACAAAGAATTAAATTCAAGAACCAAGAAATCAAATTTAAGCCTGAATAGAAAGCAACAATAGAAACATGATTTTAGAGCTCAAGAACGAATTAAAAGCTTCAAATTGATGTAGAAGACATGTAAGGATCATAGTAGGAGGTAAAAATCACAAAGAAAGTTGATCAAGAAGGAAGGTTACCTTTGTATGCCATAAATGTGTAAATTCTGCCCAAACTTAAAAGACATGCAAAAAAGAGAATATTTGAAGGAGAAAGATGAAATTAAAACTGAAATAATTCAAATAAGATGGTATATGTAGGGTTCAGGTTAATGGAATTCAATGTGCCTTTGAATATTCCTAAACAGCCACCTAATCTTTATTTGTGTAGGATTGTAAAAATCTTCTTAATTTCCTCTTGAGTTTAGGAAACTTTCAAGGCTAGCTATAATAGGAATCTTTTAACCTTAATATCTATATAAACATGCCAAGAACAAGGATTAACACACCAAACACATTTTCAAGCCAATTAAGACACAATCAAACCAATCAAACCTATTCCTTGATCTCTTTTTTTTCTAAATACTTCATATCTTATTTCATTTTATTCTTCTTCTTTTCCTTTTTTTCTTTTTTTTTAATCAGAATTAAAAAATCTAAAAGAATCAAAAAATAAACAATGTAGAACATGAAGAAAATAAGTAAATAACTTAAAGAAAATGATAGATAACATGATTTAAGAGCCAAAGCTTTGATACCAAATGTTAAAAACCTCCAACGATTAGAACCACGAACCCTAATGATTACGAACCCATGAATTACTATCATGGAAACCCAAGAACAAATTGAGTTTCAAAACCCAAGAATCATTTAAATTAGATTGCAAGGTTTGGTTGATCAAGATTAGAACCTAAAGAAAACTAAGTTCTTTAAACCCTAACCCTTAACACACCACAACGATAGATCAATTCCTTGATAAGTGGTTTATGCATTCAATAAGAATTCAAGCAAATATGCAAAAGGACTAATTTTCATTCAATTTCCAATCTGTCTAAAACACACTATAAGGAGGATTTTTATAATATCTTAACATAAGAAACCCTAATAAAACTGTTAAGCATAATAGCAAATAATATAGCTTTGAACTTAAATAAGAGATTTGAGCCCATATTAGTCTTCATGTATTTGGACTTAGAAAACATTAAACAAAGCCCATTTAATTGTTTCTTCATTTAGGCCAAACCTAGCATGACCAATTGAACTTCCTTAACTAGCCCAATCTTGCATATAGCCAATTAAGGCTTCTTCTAGCTTCTTGACCTGGACCTTATAATTGGGCCTTGTGGCATGCTTATTGGATCCTTAGCTTTATCTTTAGTTTTCTTGTTGTCCTCTCCATCAAGCCCATCCTTAGCTTTCTATCTATAAATGCCACTACTATTACCATTCGTAAGTTTGGCCATGTCCATATGAGTACATATAAGTGAAGGTAGTTGTGCCCCAGCAATAGCCCGGTAAGCCATCCAGATCTCTTAAGACAGGTAGCAATCATACATCACCTGTACCCAAAGGGTTTAGGAAGATAATAGCACTCATAAAATAAAATAAAAAGCAGCAAGCTAGCTACTCTATTGAGATAAGAACATCATCATACAAAGCCCACACAAAAGAAACAAACTCTATGTATCGAGCAAGATACAGGTAACCAAACTTCATAGGAGTGACTACGCCAAGCAAATCCATCATCTCACCACAACAATAGAATACTCCTCCTCACTAAAAAGAATGGGCTCTCCAGACAAGCTTAAGCCCATGATGGTGGCAAAATCCAAGGGGGTAATAGTCATCTCCTTGACAGGCATATGGAAAGTATGAGTCGAGTCCATCCAGCACTTTATCAATGCATACATGGCAATCTGGCTCAATGCATACAAGTCATAAGACAATCCAACAATCACCCCATCAAAGCCCTTATTGGCAACCATCTGCTTCACACACATTTAGAGACCTTGATAGTACATACTAACCCTGTTAAAACTACTAGGCAGTGCAGTGACATACCTATAGGGCTACAAATAACATCAAACATTTACATAACTACTAAATACTAACACATCTCTCTCTATCATTTAATAGGATCTAAACAATAAAGAACAAAAAGAGAAAGCATTATAGTAAGCAAACAATCACAAAAGAAAATAAAGAAAGAGCTATCAGCCACCAGCATTTATAATAAAGCTAGACAGATAATTACAACAAGAGCTATAGAGCTACAACTACAACAATCTCATATAGCAAAATAAGCAGCAAAATAATTGATGAAAAAGCTCCATAAAATAAGGGCAAAGAAGGATCTACCTCATAACAATGATGCACCCAAGTGTGAGTTTCCAAGCTATGAACAATGGGGATCAGATCTCCCTGAGAAAGCCTGGATGGTTAAGAACTTTGAGCACTAGATGTGCTAGTCCCTATAGCAGATGTCCCAGCTTTAGTTGCCTCTACAAAGTCATCCTCAAGATCAACATCAACATCAATAAAAATGTCCTCTAACCCCTCAGGAATGTTCGGGAATTCCATTTTACACATAAGGAAATGGAAGCATAGAAGCAAAAATAGAGCAGAAAGCACCCGAAACATAAAAAGGGTTAAGAAAAGTTAGAAAACACTCAAAGAATTCTAGACAAAGCCTCCTAAGACCTCTAAAATAGATGTTGAAATAAGCCTAAAGGGGGGAAAGTGCGTGACCACATGACAAGTTCATAAGAACATGATCACATGCCTCCCACATGTAGTCACATGCACTTCCCCCTTCCACGTGCTCTTATGTGGTTTTACGTGCACTTTGAGACTTTGCACACTCACTTCTACAGTCCTAAACTTCCATTTGAGCATAAGATATGCACCAAACTCACACAAAAGTACACTGATGAGGACTTCATCTATCTAAAGACACTACACGTGCATTGCTTTCTTTAAAAAACTCAACATCTTATAAAAGAAGAAGATCAAGGAAAATTCACTATAAGGATATCTTGCTCCAAATCATCAAAATAACATCCGCAACATGACAAATAATAGCATCATTACTGCATCATCATTGCATCACTATTGCATCATCATTGCAGCATTACTGCACCATCACTGCATCATCATCACTACTACCTCATTCATTGCTTAGAAGCGTCTTTACATTGCTTGTAAATCATATTAGATTTACTTTTCTACAATCTTTCCTTTTTCATATGTATTTTATAAAGAAAGCAGTGCAATAAAATTTTTAGCTTTATTATCTTCTACTATCTGATGTGTTGTGCGAATGCTATACAAACTGTCATTACCAAAAGTAGGGTGTTACGGTAGCTATACATTGAATATCATATAATGAGAAATAGTCAAAAAGTATATGCAATCCTCCAAACCTAAAAATCTCTACTGGGGACAATACTCATTGAGTGACCCGATGTTGTCCCTTTTTTTCCTAATTTTCTAAAAATCGAGTGGCGACTCCATAAAATCAAAAGTGTCTCATCCCCCTTAAGACCAATCACTTGTCCCTATTTGGTAAAGTTGTCATGTCCCTCAAAAATGGAAAAGACCTGGTACACTATCTAACAAATTACATAAATAAAAAAATAAATAAAACCAGAGGTCACTCACAATATTACTTCTATAATACTTCAGAGAATAAAGTGTTTGTTGCTTAGAATGGTGTATTTTTAGAAAAATAATTTATTTCTAAAGAAACTAGTGGGAGCATAATGCAATGTGAAGAAATGTAAGACCCATAAAATAGCATTGTACCAAGTATTGAACTGTATCTGGATCAGTAAGTAATTGTTAAACCTACACAAGTACCAAAAGGCCAAGGAGGTCTGGTAGGACACATCAAATCCCTATGAGATATGGATTTCTCATAACTTATGATAATGATGTGTTGATTATGGATCAAAGTGAGCCCACATCCTATCAAGAGGCCATAAATAATCTTGACTCTAAGAAATGGCTAGAAGCCATGAAATAAGAAATGTAATCCATGTATGATAATCAAGTATAGACCCTTATTGACTCAATTGATGGCTTAAAAAGTGGTTGGATGCAAATGGGTCTTTAAAAAGAAAATTGACATGGATGGCAATATGCATACCTTTAAAGCAAGACTAGTTGCAAAAGGTTTCACACAAACACATGGTATAGACTATAATGAAACTTTTCCATTAGTTGCTATGCTAAAATCTATTCAAATTCTCCTTATTGTAGCTGCATACTATGATTATAAGATATGGCAAACAGATGTCAAAATAGCATTTCTTAATGGAAACTTACTTGAGGATGTGTACATGACACAACTAAAGGGTTTTATCAATCTTAAGAATTCTAGAAAGTTATGCAAGCTTCAAAGGTCCATTATGGATTAAAGCAAGCATCTTAGAGTTGGACTCTTCATTTCGATGAAGTAGTCAAAGAGTTTGGCTTCATTAAGAATGAAGATGAACCTTATGTATACAAGTAGGTTAATGGGAGCACAATTCTATTTTTACTACTATATGTTGATGACATACTACTTATTGGAAATGATATTTAAGTTTTATAAAATGCAAAATCATAGGTAGAGAATTATTTCTCATTGAAAGACTTAGGTTAAGTTGCTTTTATATTAGGCATCATGGTGTATATAGTTAGATATAAAAGAAATGTGAGTGATTAAGAAGGAATTTTTCCCTCATTTAATTTGAGTAAGATGTCTATGGGCCCCTTGATAAGATATACTGAGGAAAATGCATGGCCATGCTAAAGTGAATTGATAAAGAGTTATCATTCTTAATCTAATTGGGATCAAGAAATAATATGATTGAATTGTATAAAGATGACAAAAACTATGCCTTATATTCAATCAAGATATCATATGACAAAGGGACTACAATATTCACTATAAATTAGGTTATGTCGGATTATCAACCTTCATATGACTTGCATAGTCACAATGTCTTGCTAAAGCCCACTTATGACTTATAGGCCAAAATAGGGATTTCAGGCCTATTACCAATGTCATGTGAACCTACAGGGTCACACACTTATAATATGTGATGTGAATCCAAGTTCAAAGCCTAAAGAGATCCAAGATCCATTAATAGTACAAGAAGGCCCAATCACAAGGTCCAAATCCAAGAAGCTTCAAGAAGCCATATTGGGTTTAATTAGGGACATTTGGAAAGCCCAAGAATTTCAATCCAATAAGGCAACCATGGAGGCCCAAAGAATAATATTTAACTTGTTTTTATGTTAATAACAATTAGGGTTATATGTAGCCACCATATACAAGTTAATGGGGTAATTAATACTAAGTAATGGCTATTAATGTGGTTATTAAGAGCCACCATATACAAGTTAATGGGGTAATTAATACCAAGTAATGGCTATTAATGTGGGTGGTGGTTATTAAGGCCATTTAAGAGTAAAAGTAATCCTATGTGTGTGAGTCTATTTTAGTAGTGTGTGCATGGACTTGTACTCTATATAAACAAGTCCTTTTTTCTTTCTTTTTGGGGCATGAATGAATTTGATATATGAATTATAACTTTGTTTGAGTTTTTTTGTGAGGAATTTTGTCTTTAATTTCTTGCATAAACTTTGTGACTTATCAAGCTTTATTCTAGCTTATGGTGTCAAAATCTAAATCTTTGTTTTCTTGTTATTTATCAAACTTTCTTGTTTGTGGCATAAGAGGAAATTCAAAGTCTATCTTAGTATCTTTATCCTTGTTGGTAAAGGGGTTAAGTAGCATCTATCTTCTTACTTCAATCTTTGAACGATCCAAAGTTGTGGATTAAATTGGTAATTTCTAGTTTTCTTCTAATTCAACTTATCATAGTATTCTTGCTATTGGGGAGTTAATTGATGAAACCTACAATTCCCACCATAAGTGGTATTAAAGCATTGGCTCAAGATTCAGGTTTGCGTATCAAAAACTATCTTTTAGTTCTCAATATCTTGTGTTCATCTTATATTTTGCACCTTTCTTGCTATCTATTGTTCTTGTTATTTTTTTTATCTTTATTCTTCTTATCTCAAGATTTTTTTTGCAGGTATCAAAAAAAAAAAGTTGTTATCTTTGAGATTTTTGTGATACCTTTCAATTCGTGCATATATCAAAAAAAAAAAAAGATATTCGTCCATACAAAAAAATATGTTATCTTTGATATTCCTATGTTAGATCTCAGTTTACATTAAAAAAAATTGACTCTTCATATTCCATTGAGATCTATCTTTATAATTCTGTCTTTTTGCGTTCTTTGATGATCTATCTTTGTTTTTCATTTCTATTAGCCTATTTATTACAAATTGTTCTTTTCTTTAAGGCTACCTTATTATTTTATTGTTAGCCTACCTTATTTTTTTTATCATTGATTATTTCTTTCTTGAATTTTGTTTGATTGAGAAACTTAGTTCATCTAAGAAATCAAAAGGCAAATTTGAGAGGTAAAAGGAAAGACTGTGAGATCATTAGAGAAAAAGCCAAAATTGAGTGTAAACATGAGTGGTATACATCAATTTTGAGTGAAACACATAAGGGAGTGTTGTGAGATTGTTTCTTTCTATTTTCTTTTGTTAAAATTTTAGGTTTTACAATCATGTCAAAAGACACAAGTTCTTCTTCTACAAATGATCATGTGATTCAAGCTATGCAACAACAATTCGAAAGAATGTTTAACATGATGGCGGGAGTCAATGAGAAATTGGAGAGGCATGATGGCATCCTTAACTAATTATAAGGAGAGCCTAAACAAAGGAGACGTCCACCAATTGTCCAAGAGGACTATAAAGGAGAGGATGAATTGGATGATGATCAAGTCACCTTGGTGGGACAATAAATCAATCCTAGGAGACAAGCTAGGAGAGGAAATCCTAATGATGATGTTGATCGCAACCTTGGAAGCATCAAAATGAAGATTCCTTCATTCCAAGGAAGAAATGATCCAGATGTGAATGGGAGAGGAAAGTGGAACTCATCTTTGAATGTCACAATTATTCAGAGGAGAAAAAGGTAAAACTTGCCGCTATTGAGTTTAGTGATTATGCAATTGTTTGGTGGGATCAATTTTGCAAGGAAAGACATAGATATGGAGAAAGACCCGTGGAGTCTTGGAGATGAGAAAGAGGTTTGTTCCAAGCCACTACTATAGAGAGCTTCATCAAAGGTTACAAACTCTAATTCAAGGATCCATGAGTGTGGAGGAGTATCACAAAGAAATGGAGAAGGCTATGATTAGAGCAAATATGGTAGAAGATCGTGAAGCTACCATGGCAAGGTTCTTGAGAGGGCTAAAAAAAACATTGCTGATGTTATTGATTTGCAACATTATGTGGAGATTAAAGATATGGTGAATTTGGCCATGAAAGTGGAAAGGCAATTGAAAGGAAAGAGGTATGATTCTAAACCAAATGTGGGCTCTTCTTCTTCTTGGAAAACTCCTTGGGGGAAAAAGGATGATAAACCTTTTAATAAGTCAAAAGTGGAAGAAACTAAACCTAAAATTGACTTGGGTAATAAGGGAAAGGGTGAGAATCAACCAGCCCAAACTAGGGGAATCAAATGTTTTAAGTGTTTGGGTCATTGGCACATTGCTAGGGAATGTCCAAATAAGAAAGCTATGATTCTATGGGATGGTGATATTGAATCGGAGAGTGAGAGGGATAGTGATGATGATATACCTTCTTTAGAAGATTGTAGTGATGTTGAATGTGCTAAGGGAGATAATCTTGTTGTTCAAAGAATATTGAGTTTGCAAAATAAACATGATGTCCATAGGGAGCAAAGGGAAAATTTGTTTCATACTTATTATTTAATTTCTAACAAGTTGTGCAACATGATTGTGGATAGTGGAAGTTGTACTAATGTAGTAAGCACTTTGCTAGTGGAGAAATTGAAGTTGCCTACTACCAAGCACCCAAGACCATACAAGTTGCAATGGCTTAATGAAAGTGGAGTTGTAAAGGTAAATAAGCAAGTTCTAATTTCTTTTCAAATTGGTAGATATAAGGATGAGGTGTTGTGTAATGTGTTACCAATGTTGGCCGGACATATGTTATTGGGGAGACCTTGGCAATATGATAGAAGGGCTAATCATGATGGATTCAAAAATATGTATACTTTGACTATGGATGGAAAAAGGTTTAACCTTGGACCATTACTCCAAAATAGATTTTTGAAGACCAAATGCGCATCAAGCAACAATATGAAGAAATGGGTTCTTCATTGGGAAATTCTTTAGGAAGGGAAACCTTTGAGAGTAAAGAAAAAGGTGAGACGAGTGAACCTAAACATTCCAATTCTCTTGACCAAAATGGGAAACACATGGTGAGAGAAAACAAGGAAGGTTCAAATGAAAGAAAAATGAGTGTTTATGCAAAAATGAGTGATGTGAAGGAAGCTATGCTTTTGAGGCAACACATGCTTGTACTTATGTACAAGGAGATTTTACATATTTCTAATGAAATAACCAATGGTTTGCCTAGTGTTGTTGTTGATCTTTTGCAGGTTTATGAAGATTTATTCCCAGAAGAATTCCAAATGGTTTGCCACCTAAAAGAGGCATTGAGCACCAAATTGATTTCATACCCGGAGCAAGCATTCCAAATAAACCAGCATATAGATGTAATCCGGAGGAGACAAAGGAAATCCAAAAGAAAGTGAGTGAGCTTATGGAGAAGGGTTATATTCGTGAAAGCATGAGTCCATGTGCCGTACCCGTCTTGTTAGTGCCTAAGAAAGATGGAACTTAGAGGATGTGTGTTGATTGTCGTGCCATCAACAAAATCACGGTGAAGTATAGACATCTCATTCCTAGGCTAGATGACATGTTGGATGAATTGCATGGTTCATATTTGTTTTCAAAATTGATTTGAAATTTGGTTATCATCAAATTAGAATGAGAGAAGGTGATGAATGGAAAATAGCTTTTAAAACTAAACATGGTTTATATGAGTGGTTAGTAATGCCTTTTGGTTTAACTAATGCACCAAGCACTTTCATGAGATTGATGAATCATGTTTTAAGAGCATTTATAGGCAAATTTATTGTTGTCTATTTTGATGATATCTTGGTTTATAGTAAAAATTTAGATGAGCATGTACAATATTTGACTTGTGTTTTTTACGTGTTTAGGGAAGAGAAGTTGTATGCTAATCTAAAGAAATACTGTTTTTGCACTAATGAAATTACTTTTCATGGATATATTATCAATGACAAGGGCATTCATGTTGATCAAGAAAAGGTAAAAGTAATTAGAGAATGGCCAACACCCACAAGTGTAAGTGATGCAAGAAGCTTTCATGGTTTAGCTAGCTTTTATAGAAGGTTCATTAAAAAAATTTCTACCATAGCTGCACCTTTAACTGAATGCATCAAAAAGAATGTTGGTTTTAAGTGGGGAATTGAACAAGATGAGGCTTTTAACTTGCTAAAAGACAAATGAAGTTCTGCACCCTTGTTATCTTTGCCAAATTTTACTAAACCTTTTGAGATTGAGTGCGATGCAAGTGACATAGGTATTGGAGGAGTTTTGATGCAAGAAGGCAAGCCCATAGCATTCTTTAACGAAAAGCTAAGTGGAGCAAGTCTAAACTACCCTACATATGACAAGGAGTTCTATGCATTGGTGAGGGTTCTAAGGACATAGCAGCATTACCTTGGTTACAAAGAATTCATAATTCACACTGACCATGAGTCCTTGAAGTATCTCAAAGGACAAGGAAAGCTTAACAAGAGACATGCAAAATGGGTGGAATTCATTGAATCCTTTCCGTACATCATTAAGTACAAGCAAGGGAAAGAAAATGTGGTGGCCGATGCATTATCAAGAAGGTATGCCTTGATCTCTAAACTTGATGCAAAATTATTAGGCTTTGAATACATTAAAGATCTTTATTCTAATGATCCTGATTTTGCTAATGTTTATGGGGCATGTGAGAAAGGGGGTTTTGATAAGTTCTATAAGTTTGATGGTTTTCTTTTTGGGGAAAACAAATTGTGTGTGCCACAAAGTTCTTTAAGAGAGTTACTTGTGAGAGAGGCACATAGCGGAGGTTTAATGGGGCATTTTTGGATTAAGAAAACTTTGGATGTGTTGGGTGACCATTTCTTTTATCTACACATGAAAAGGGATGTTAAGAGAATTTATGAGAAATGCATTACTTGCAAACAAGCCAAATCCAAAGCAATGCCTCATGGTTTGTATACACCTCTTACCATACAAAATGAACCTTGGGTAGACATTTCTATGGATTTTTTTTTAGGATTACCTAGGTCCAAGGGAGGGAGAGATTCCATTTTTTTTGTTGTGGACAAGGTTAGCAAAATGGCACATTTCATTCCATGTCACAAGATAGATGATGCAACCCATATTGCCAATCTATTCTTCAAGGAGATTGTTAGGCTACATGGAGTGCCAAGGACCATTGTGAGTGATAGGGATGTCAAATTCCTAAGTCACTTTTGGAAGACTCTTTGGGGAAAGATGGGGACAAAGCTTTTGTATTCTACAACTTGTCATCCATAAATGGATGGACAAACGGAGGTGGTCAATAGGAAACTTTCAACACTTTTGAGGGCTGTCATCCAAAGAAATCTAAAGAATTGGGAAGAATGTTTACCACATGTGGAATTTGCTTACAATAGGAGTGTGCATGGTTCAACAAATTGCTCACCATTTGAAGTTGTGTATGGATTCAACCCATTGACTCCATTAGATTTGCTACCATTGCCATTGGACAAAGCTAATCTAGAGGGGAAATAAAAAGCTGAGTTCATCAAGACTTTGCATGAGAGGGTGCGTGCAAACATTGAGAAGAAGACACTCTAATATGAAAAGCAACACAACAAAAGGAGGAAGCAAGTCATTTTTTAGCCTAGAGATTGGGTGTGGGTGCACTTGAGGAAGGAAAGATTTCCTAACCAAAGGAAATCAAAGCTTATGCCAATAGAAGATGGTCCTGTTAAAGTGCTTCAACGCATCAACAACAATGCCTACAAGATAGAACTTCCAAGTGAGTATGGCAATGTTAGTGCTACTTTCAATGTTAGTGACTTGTCTTTGTTTGATGTAGGTGATAAAGATGATGGAACTGATTTGAGGACAAATCCATTTGAAGAAAGGGGGAATGATGTGAATCCAAGTTCAAAGCCTAAAGAGATCCAAGATCCATTAATAGTACAAGAAGGCCCATTCACAAGGTCCAAATCCAAGAAGCTTCAAGAAGCCATATTGGGTTTAATTAGGGACATTTGGAAAGCTCAAGAATTTCAACCCAATAAGGCATCCATGGAGGCCTAAGGAATAATATTTAACTTGTTTTTGTGTTAATAACAATTAGGGTTACATGTAGCCACCATATACAAGTTAATGGGGTAATTAATACCAAGTAATGGCTATTAATGTGGTTATTAAGAGCCACCATATACAAGTTAATGGGGTAATTAATACCAAGTAATGGCTATTAATGTGGGTGGTGGTTATTAAGGCCATTTAAGAGTAAAAGTAATCCTATGTGTGTGAGTCTATTTTAGTAGTGTGCGCATGGACTTGTACTCTATATAAACAAGTCCTTTTTTCTTTCTTTTTGGGGCATGAATGAATTTAATATATGAATTATAACTTTGTTTGAGTTTTATTGTGAGGAATTTTGTCTTTAATTTCTTGCATAAACGTTGTGACTTACCAAGCTTTATTCTAGCTTGTGGTGTCAAAATCTAAATCTTTGTTTTCTTATTATTTATCAAACTTTCTTGTTTATGGCACAAGAGGAAATTCAAAGTCTATCTTAGTATCTTTATCCTTATTGGTAAAAGGGTTAAGTAGCATCTATCTTCTTACTTCAATCTTTAAATGATCCAAATTTGTGGATTAAATTGGTAATTTCTAATTTTCTTCTAATTCAACTTATCATAGTATTCTTGCTATTGGGGAGTTAATTGATGAAACCTACAATTCCCATTATAATATATCCAAAATGAATATGGGTTGACCAAGCCCAATTTAGGCCAACCCATATTCATATATAAAGGTAATTATTATTTTAATAAATAAGAAACTATTTTTTATTTGTATTTGAATAAAATCATAATTGGAATAAGTGGAATATACCAAAAACATTTAGGCAAGTGAGAAATTACCAAAATTGATTTTAGTAAATGAAACGCTAATTGAGCGATCTATAAACATGACATATTCTCTAAGGAGTTTTCTCTCCTCTTAGAAAATAAAATATAGAGTTCTTGAATTATAAGACAATCAAGAAAATGGTGGTAGCACACATTCATTTTGATTTAAGGATTATTCATGTGGTTACTTATGGAGGAAGTATTCATTTAGAGACGTCTTAATCTAGCCTAGAAAATTAAAAAGTTAGAGGTATGGTGTCACTAGTGTGAACCCCCTCTTAACCTTCCAACATTCTTGCTAGATTTTCATATGTGGTAAGGCTTTTAGAAACCCAAATCAATCAATTAATTGAATTATATGGATCCTAGTTCAGGTTTGTGATTATATTTTAAAATTTTTTTCTACGTCTTGAATCGCATTGCCCAACACTTTTTGATTACATAATTAGAAAATAGTCATTTTTCAAGTTGATCTCTCTTACTTAGAAGTCCCTAGTAGAGTCACCACTGTGAGCAACCTAGGTGTACTTTTTTATTTTATTTTTTAGGGAAATGGAAACTATACTAAATTAGGATGAATGATTGGTCTCATAAGGAATATGACACTTTTGATTAGTGGAGTCGCCACCCAACTTTTAGAAAATCAGGAAAAGAAAGAGACAACATCAGTCACTCAATGAGTATTGCCCCTAATAAAGATTTTTAGGTTTAGGAGATCATGTCTACTTTATAACTATTTCTCATTATTTAATATTTAATGTATAGCTACAGCAACACTCTATTTTTAGTTATGATAGTTTATATATAATTCACATAGTACATTAGATAAATAAAGATAATGAAGCATGAAATATCATTATTACATCGCTTTCCTAGTAAAATACATATAAAAGGAAAAGAGATTACAAAAATGTAAATCTAGCTTATATATAATGAACCTATAAGGTTAGTACAACTATACATATAGAATGCTCAATCATGTGAATAACAGAATAATCAATGAATACTAAATCACTTGAAAGAGGAAGCAAAATGTACATAATCATGCATGTTTGCAGTGATTATTATGCTATGATGATATGTGATAATGATATAAGGGATGGATGATGACATCATTGGATCGAGAATATAATGACCTTAGTTTGGAATGCGAACTTTTCACATTAGTGATATGTATGGTATGATTTCACATTTTAAAACTAGAGGATGGAAAATGATGATAGGAAATAAGCAAAACAAATCATAAGTTATTCATATAGCATGCAAATTGCCAATCTTAATATGCAAGCATAATAATTTTCATAAATACTGGTGACAATAAAGTAAAATCCAATGTGATAAAAAATGCTAAAAGGATTGTGTGGTCCTCAGATTCAACTAAGCTTATGTGGGTTTTGAAGTTTTAGCTTTGAGGGATTATCGAGCTTTCCTCATCAAGAGGTTCAAAATCACATAGAGAATAAGGCAAATTCATATACCTTTAAAGCATATTTGATAAAGGTGAGGCTATTTTTAGTGGAAAGGAGGTTTAATAACCTAAGAAAAACACAGTGGGAAAGTTAAAAGTTTATGGAAATGGGTTTCCAGCATCTTTAAACAAATAGACTTTTTGAGTGTATCGGTTGTTTTTTTATGTTGTTATTATCAAAATAAGGTGTGGAGACCCTTATTTATAGTGAAAATTTTAATAAAAGGGTGTGTGTGTGTGTGTGGTCATGCACGTGTTCTTAAAACATATTGCATGGCAATACAAAATGCGCATGGCTATACACTTGTCATGTGGCCATAAGCACTTGCACATGGTTATGCGTACTTTCATGCAATGCACACATGATTTGAGGCTTTTTTAGGACTTTTTAAGGTTTCTTTCTAGGGTTTTGTGCCTTTCAGACATGTTTCCAAAGTTTGTTGTGTCTAATTCAACCTTGATTTTAGCACGTGACATTTATGGGTGTTTTTGCCTATACGTGCACTTTTGAGCAATGTGCACTAATCCTCAGGTTGTTTTAGACTATTCTAGGACCACTTGTAGTTTTTCAATCTTTTAGGATGTGTTTTTTAAGTCTGTTTTATCAAAATTGATTTTCAGTTTTTCATGAAGTAATGCCTGATCCAATAAAATGAACATCAGTTCAACAAGTTGTGCATTTCAAGAGAAGATTACTTGAAGTAAGCCTCTTATTATTTCAATGACTCATATTTCATAGGATCAGAGCATAACCTAATGGCTTGGTGATCAATTTTTTTCATTAGTGGAATCAGTTAGGGTTTTAGGGCTGTACACTTTAGAGGTGCTATAAATAAGTAGACTCTAGTCATATTTGAGGATTTGTTTCATCATTAGACCTTTTTAGGGATAACCAAATTTGAGGTAAGACACTATATAGTATTCTCATAATGGGTGAATCCAGTACACCATTTCTCAAACAAGTACCAATGAGTTGAATTACTATCTTATATAAATGATTAGTAAAACATAATCATCAATCAACATCATACTAGCCTTAATTCATTATTAGTTCAATCATAATGAATGAATAGGGATAATTAGAATAAAACTCATATGTATATAAGGGTTTTACTATCAAGTAACACAGTTGATGACCTTAGAAAGAATTGACTATTCAATTAATTATCATAACATAAAATAAAAATGAAAATGTCTCTTTATTAATAAAATGATAAAGTCAAAACATGGTCATACATGATTGACCTAGTGCATATCACTAACAATCTCCTACTTACACTAGGCCCAATCAACATTGAATCTAATACCCATTAACCTAGTATGACTCTCTTGTTAGGCTGTGGAAGAGTCATAGTTAGTGGATTGGCAATATTATCATTTATAGGTACTCTGCATATCTTTATGTCTCCTCTCTTAATGATTTCTTTAATGAAATGATAATGCCTAACTATGTGTTTGGATCGTTGATGGGATCAAGGCTCCTTAGCTTATGCTATGGCTCCATTATTGTCATAATACAAGTTCAGTGGATCTAATATACTAGGAATAACATGTAATCCATTTATGAACTTCTTGATATAAATAGCCTCCTTAGATGCTTCTATGGTAGCTATATACTCAGCTTCTATTATAGAATCAGTAACAATGTCTTGCTTATAACTTCTCTAGCTCAATGCACCTCCATTCAAAAAAAAGCACATGACTTGACTATAATTGAAAGTCATCTTTGTCAGTTTGGAAATTGACAGCCATGTAATCATTTACAACTAGCTCATCTTATTCCTTACGAATATAAGTAAAAAATGTGTCCTTAGTTCTTCTCAAGTACTTAAGGATATTTTTTTTACTGATGTTCAATGACTTTCACCGAGGTCTAACTCATATCTACTTATTGTGATTAAGGCATTATGTCGAGTACATGGCATTACATTCATGATAGATCTAATAGCAAAAGCATATGGAATCTTACTTATATGGTCTCAATTTTCCCATGTCACAGGACATTTAGTTTTGTTGAGACTAATGCCATGAGACATTGGCAAGAATCCTCTTTTAGAGTTTTGCATACTAAACTTGTTTAACACCTTATTAATACAAGTGATATGACTTAGGGTAATAAGTCTTTTAGATCTATCTTTATAGATCTTGATGCCTAATATATTAACTGATTCATCAAAGTCTTTCATTCATAAATGATTCCCTAACCATGATTTAACATTATGAAAAATAAGGATATCATTTCCAATGAGTATTATGTCATCAACATACAACACTAGAAACACAATTGCACTCCTAGTGACACCCTACCTCAAGCTTTTAGTGTTCTTAGCTTGATTGAGATATCTCCAACATAGGTAAATCCTCTATAAGTATCCATATGAATAGCCTCCAAAATGAAATAGTGTGTGCTAGCACCCTTTTTCTAAAAACTCTCACGTTTTAATTCTATGGTTTTTATTTTCTAAAGTGTGAAAGAAAAATTTCTTTGGCAAAATGCAATTGTATATAAAACCTAGTGAAAATGATGTATTTATATACCTCACATTAGGGTGTCATTTACCAAAACCAAAATGAATTTTGCTAACTCTTCACTTTCCAAAACATTTTTGGTACAAACATCACCTTTCTATTTGTGTAATGGACTAAAGGTCTATTACTAATTACTAATTTATAACTTAATGATGATAATGGATTCCGTTACAATATCACAAAGAAAAAATAATTTATTGCCATATTTTATAATAGATTATAAATCTATTACAAATTTGCAACATATTTCTTATCTGTTATAAATTTACAACCGATTTCTTATCTGTTACAAAGTTGCAAAGCTAAGCATTGTAGCAAAGCATATTTTGTAACTGATACTAAATTTATTATAAATTTAGTACATATTAGAAATGTGCTACTAATTTGTAATAGATTTATTTTGTAACGGATTTATAATCCATTACAAATAATCAATATAATGATAGAAAGCAAAAAATTGGACGATATTTTATAACGTATTCAAGACTTTTGTTACTATTTTATAATAAAAAATAAGTCCATTGTAAATTTATAACAGTTTATATCCATTACAAAATTTATAATGGCTACATCTGTTACAATTTTGTAAGAAATATTTGGTGTTATAGTAGCACCACTTTTGTCTTAAATATAGCAACAAAAAAATTTTTGTCATACAATCCGTTACAAATATGTTTATAAATCCGTTAAAATTTATATTTTGTTATTGATCTTCTGCTATTATAAAAATTTTGTTACTAATTTATTGTTTCATTAAAAATCTGTTACAATACTGTTGAATTATAGTACTAGATGTAATTTGTTACAAATATCCATTACAAAATAGATTTTTTTCTTATAGTGTGATATATTCCATATTGCATATGATTTTTTTATGATTTTTTTTATGGCAATATTTTAATATCCGCTTAAGTGAAATATATATATATATATATATATATATATATATATATATAATTGTTAAATATAAAGCATTAAAATATCTTGTAAATATTATTAGTATTTTATAGTTAATCATAGGTTTTTAGTGTTTAAAAGGGCATTTTAACCTTTTTATATGGTATTTAATAGAAAAAAAAAATCTAACCTTAACAAAAATCCTTAAATGTTAACAAAATAAAAGTTAAAGGATGTTAAATTTCAATTTTTAAGTAAGAGGGAGGTAAATATAAATTAAATCAAATTTCAGGAAGAAAAATATATTTTACTTTTTTATTTTTCTTATCATTCATTTCAGTTTATCCTTTAAACATGCCTTACAATTTAGCTAAATGGGCAACACTTTTATTCGAGGATCATGTTTCACTGCCTAATAGCCTTGCTTTTTTATTAATCTATTTCATTTTTGTTCAAAAAATATCCTGACTCTTGCAAATATAAAAATCTAGTTGACAAAGTCATGGTGAAGATGGCGTATTTGGCTTAAAATTTTCTGCATATGTCAGCAAATGATTAAATGATTGGCCTTACAAAACTCCCATTTAAGCAAATCTACTGCATGCCTTTATTTCTTTATTGAAGCATGGATACATTTGATTAAATATATGGCATTACAAGATTCTTAGTTATCAATCTAAGAATTTATAGCTAAAATGGAATAAGGCATTCAGACTATTCATATCAACTATTTAAATTATTAACATTATTAATAGTAACTTTTTATATGTAAAAGTGAAAGTGAAAGTTACTAACACAACAATAATTTTTTTTACGTAAATGTAACGTGAAAGTAAAAGTCATTAAAAATTTAAATACTAGTTATATTTTGGGAAAAGTATGGAAAACCAATATATGGTTTCACAGTTTTGCACTTTTAAGTATGTGTTTCATTTTTTCACAAATTGAGTTCTATGTTTATCATTGTTTGACAATTTTCAAAATATAAAGCTAACCATATTAAATGAATCTGACAATGTTAGTCACATATACCAGAAATCACCAAACACTGACAAACACAGGACCCAAATTAGTCAAAAAAGTGAAACACATACTTAAAATTTCAAAACCTTGAAACCACTGTATGGTTTTCCAAACTTTTCTCTTAATTATTTTTAGTTAGGTCATACGTCATTTAATAGTGTTAGCATCATATACTGGAAATTTTTATTGGTTGATTACATGTTATTGAAGGTGAATTATTTTTATTTATACGGATATAATATTTGCACTTTAGTAAGAGTTATTAGTGTAAACAGTTTTTTCTTTTTTTGCCTAACAATATATTATTCTAAATTTCAACTTTATACCAAATAAAATATAATAAAATATAAAATTTACTTTAAATAAATTTCATAAAGTATTCATTCAAACCAAACATATTGTATTTATAATGTCACGACCTAAACCTCAAAGGGCATGTAGCCGACACTAGGGAATGGGAAAGGGTAAAGCTTCCAAAATCTACAATAACCCTTAGAAAAAAAATTTCACAATAAAATTAATCATTTTTAAATTTTAATGAAAATCCAGCATATTTTTTTCAATATCAAAGTAAAACCAAAAACTATAACACTCGCAATAAATATATATTTCCAATCACTTCTACAACCACAACACAACACTCAACATCAATCCACCACCATACACACATAAATACTTAAAAAAATTAAATCACAATTTGAAGTTACAAATGATCCTGGGATGATGGGAAACAAGCTGTTAGTTGTGGCTTTAACTTATCGGCAATGAGGTGAGTTTTCCAACATTCATAATTTGAGCTAAATTTTCAAAATTAAAATTAATTTTTTTGCAACTTCTCTATAGAAATGAACACCACCAATGTTTATAGGACATAAAAAAATTTATATGGTTAAAATTTCATGTTGATCAGAGGTCGTTTGGGTGGTTAAAAGAGAAGAGAAAGAACTCAAGGACTAAAATGAATATTTGTCAAAGCTATAACTTTTTTTCTCCTTTGGTAGCCCTGATCTCTACTTATACCATTTCACTTTTGTCTTTTTCTTAGCAACCCAAATCAACTTGTATCAACTTAGTCACCAAATCAACTTGGTAACCTAAAACAACTAAAGAAACCATACATACTTAACAACCCAAAACAACCTCAAGCAGCCTCCTTCAACGAAGCAACCTCCACCAACCTAGAAACCAAAACAACAACAAATCAAATATAACAACCCAAAAACAACTCAACCACTAAGCAACCAAAACAAACTACAAAACAACTATATACGAACATCCACCCAAATCAACTTATATCAACATCAACCCATATTTTATATATCTATATACACTCATAGCCCTAAATCAACCAATATCCACTTTAATTAACATTCCTCCTTATTAACCTATATAAACTTATTTTTACACCCTTTTTTTAATAATTAATTTAATTTTTTTGGTTATTTCCTTTTTCCCCTTTAATAAAATGTGTTCTTGAATTTTTAAAATCTCCTCATCACTCTCCTAATAAATAGGGGTATCAACTACACATATCCACTTCTATCACCTAAGTGCAGTCCTTTATTTTGTGGTTGCTATATAACACTTTCACATAAAAATTTCCTTAAAACAAAGCTAGAAAATCTAATGATTTACAATCACTACAGGATATTCCTTATACAATAAGTCTTCATTGAGCTTCACTATCTGAGGCTGAAGAATATAAGAAGGATCAAAGATATATTTTCTCAACATGGACACATGGAATACTGGGTGAATTCAAGATAATTTAAGTGGGAACACCATCCATAAGCCACTTCTCCAACTTTTATGAAAATCTCAAAAGTTCCATTATACCTCAGAGCTAGTTCACCTTTCTTACCAAATCTCATTACCCCTTTCATTGGAGACACCTTTAAAAATACTATGTCTCCAATAGAAAATAATACATCCTTTCTTTTAGGATCCGTATAACTTTTTTTTTGTCTACTAAAAGTCATCCTTAACCTTTGTTGAATGATAGGGATCTTTTCTGAAGTAACTTACATTAATTCTAGGCCTATATTGCCTCTCTCTAATTTCTTAACATAAAGGTGATCTATACTTCTTATCGTATAATGCTTCATATGGAGCCATCTCAACACTTACATGATAATTATTTTTATATGCAAATTCAATCAATGATAAGTGTAAATCTCACTGACCACCAAAGTCCATCATACACATTCTTAATATATCTTCTAATGTTTAAATGGTCCTTTATAACTGACCATCCATTTAAGGATGAAATTTCATTTTGAAATTAATTCTTATGCCCAATACCTTATGCAACTCTTATGAAAAGACTGAAGTAAACATAGCTCATCTATCTAACATTATTTTTTTTGGTACCCCATAAAGGCAAATAATTTAATTAATGTACAACCTTGTTAACCTATCAATAGTTTATGTCTTTATATCTTCTTAATTGGCAAAAAGTAAGCTGACATGGTTAGCCTGTCAACTATCACCTAAATAGCATAATAACCCCTAGGTGTACGAGGCAATCCAGTCATAAAATCCATAGTAATCATATCCTACTTCAACTCTAAAATGGGAAACTACTGCAATAATCTGAAGGCCTTTTATAAACATCCAATTTTGAGATAATAAAATATGGATGCAATAAAGGACTCTAAGAAAATGTTAAAAATAGGTCATTAAAACTTGAAGTTTGAAACCTCAAGAGCCTGAATGCATTTTTAAAAAAAAAGAGTTTAATTAGTTTTTTAAGGACCTAACTATAATACTTTTAGGACCTAATTAAAAATTTTAAATTCTTTTAGGGGTCTATTTATAGTTAAAAAAGGGATCAAAATTGTGTAATTTCAATCGAAATTGTGTAATTTCAATCGAAATTGTGTAATTTCAATCAAAATTGTGTAATTTCGATTGAAATTGTGCAATTATGCAATTGTTTATTTTCGATCGAAATTATGCAATTCCGGTTGGAATTATATGTTTTCCATCTATTTTTCATAATTTTTATAGAAAATAAAAAATATGTTTCCTCATTTTTTGGATTTTTCTAGGTTTTCATGAAATAAAATTCGTTTAAAACTCAAACTCTTTCAGTACATGATGAGCTAGGGTTTCTTTATATTTTTCTATAAAAACCTAGCTAAGGTTGTTTTGTGACGAGACTAGACTCAAAAAAAAAAAACACTCTCCTCTCTTTTTAGCTTCAACTCTCTAGACTTTTTCTTTTTAGGTGGCACATAAAAAATTCTTTATGATTTATGTGTTTCTGAAACAATGGGCAAGAGACCTTTAAGAAAAGAATAACAAGTTTTTTGAAGGCCTACTAAAAAATAATGGTGATTATTCTTAGTTTAAGGAGCCAACCATAGTGCATCCATAATCATCTTCTTCTCTATTTTCTATTATTTTTTTATTTTTTATTTTTTATTTTTTATTTTTTGTTACTATTGAATTTTAGCTTTACTTAATTTTTATTATTATTTTATTTATTCAGTAACCATTGTTTATTTTTGTATTGGTGATTATGGAGAGGATCACTTAATGAGTTTACCCAAAGAATAAAATCCATGAAGGTCCATGGAATGCCATCGATGGAAACTTGTAGCTAAATATAGTTTCTAGGTTTTTTTATTTAGTTGTTTATCATTTTTTTTATTTTTTTATTTTTAGATTGTATTAATTTTTCTTCTCTTACTATTTTCAATAGCTCTTTGTAATAACCCCAATAGTGGAAATAATGAAATTTGGTGTGTGTACTTGTGTGTTTTATTTTAATTAATTGGTTAGAAAAATTAAGGTTTTAATTGGGTAATTTATTAAAATTAATGGCTACAAAGAGAATTAGGGTTTTTTTATTAAAATTGGATTAGATTTAAGTGGTTAGAATTAGGATTGTTTGTTAATCATTTTATTTTATTGTTCATGGTCACTTTAATTAAATTAGGATTTTTTTTAAAAGAAATGAATTTTATTAATTGTTTGATTTTTTATTTAGTTATTTTAATGTATTTTTATTGTTTTTGGGTTTGTTTGTTTATGTGTTTTGAGCCTAAGCCCATATTAGGCTTTAATCCATTTAAATAAATTTAGGTTTAGAACTTAATTAATTAAAATGCATGTTAGGCCCATAATTAATTAGATTTTAGGGTAAAGATAATTTATGCCCATTTAATTAATTAAATATAGGCCCACATAATTTAATTAATTTAGACTTAGCCCATCAAATTAAAGCCCTTTTCCATAATTTGTAGACTTAAGATCACCTTCGAATTAAAACATGTAGAACTAGGCCCACTAATTTAAATACTTCATAATTTGTAGATTTAGGCCCACTCTTAGAATTAAAATAAGTAGACTTAGGTCCACTTAATTAAAACTAAATAGTAATTAGGTTCATTAGTCTTTAGGCTCACTTGTAAATTAAAATATGTAGATTTAGCCCATTTAATTAAAATCAATATAGATTAGACTAACTTAGGAATTATGAATTCAAATGAATGCATTGTTTACATGTATTTTTCATGACTAGTTTGCCTGGAGTTGATTATTTTAAATAAGGGTTTATATAAAATTGCATGTAAATAGAGGATACGATACCAATTCATAAAGTAATTTTAAATGAACAGAAGACTAAAAGAAGTTGGTATTCTGTATCCAAAATCTCCTAGTTATGGTGCTAGCTTTCTTTTATAGAATCGAGTACTACCATTTTTTATTTTTCTCAATTATTACCCTTGGTTGCGACTCCTCATCTCCACGCCATATCTTTGTGACAATGGTTAGTGTGTTCTCTAGAACCTTGAGCTCAAACAGTGTCATGGTTGCTAAAATCTTAGGTGCGTGCCAAACTCCATCAATTTATTTACAAGTGAAATGGTCTAAAGATGGTCCTACATTCAAAGATAATTAAAGAACTGATGGCATTACATATGTTTTCAAATATGCCCCTACAAAATTCAATTTTTTACAATTAAACCCACAAAATGTTGTAATTTAGTCCCTAAAATCATGAAACTTAACATTAGAATTAATTTTTGACTAAATTTTCATTTAAAGGCTTTCATCGCATTCATGCATAAATGCATCCTGAAATTGAGTGCTTACAATTGCTCCCCCTTGTCACTATTTGCTTGACAAATTACGACAAAGCAATAGAAGCACATAATTTCGAAGGAAAGAATTAGGGTACTTAATTGTATCATAATTGATGAATGCTTAAATTATTGTGTAATTTTAAGCAAGATGCTATGTTTAGCATGCTTTACTATATTTCCTATAGAACATCTAGTGAGATATATACAAATGAGTTTCACTATATTCCATATGGGATGTTTAGCATTTCGTGAATTGAGAACATACTATAGCTCCTATGGAAAGTCCTAGCAATAATACCATAACTACAATATAGTATATAGTGAACTGCACTATATTCCCTTTGGGACATCTAGTGAGATATATGCAAATGAGCTTTACTATATTCCCTGTGGTACATTTAGCATTTCATGATTTGAGAACATGCTATAACTCCTATGGAATGTCTAGCAATAATTCCATAACTATAATGTAGTTTCTAGTGAACTGCATTATATTCCTTTTAGGATGTCTAGTGACAATGGATTTCATTATATTTCCTATGAGATGTTTAACAAAATATATGTATGGATGCTCGCTATATTCCCTATAAGACATTTAGTGATGTATGATTTGAAAAATGTGTTATAGTTCATGTGGAACGTCTATCAATATACCATAACTAATGTGTAGTGTCTAGTAGATCAAAAGATTTGAAAATTCATGTTATAACTACTTTGTATTATATAATATATTGAATTTGAAATTAAATTTATGACTACTGGGTAGTGTATAATGAAATAATTTAAAATTTATGTTATAACTACTATGTAGCATATAACAAAATGGATTTAAAACCCTTGACAAAAATGATGATGCATGTAAAATGATTAGCAGCAACCCTTTCATTGCTTATTGATAGTTCTACAATCCATAATTGCTCATGATTAGCTATAACTCTTTCATTGCTCACTGATTATGCTACAGTCTATAACTGCTTCCAATTAGTTGTAACCCTTTCGTTGCTCATCGATGATGTTGTAATCTGTAATTACTCATGATTATTTATAACTCTTTCATTGCTTACTAATGATGCTATAATCCACAATTGCTCACAATTAGCTGCAACCCTTCCATTGCTCATTGATGATGTTGTAATCCGTAATTGCTCACGATTAGCTATAACCCTTCCATTACTTTTTGATGATGTTGCAATCCATAATTGATCACTAATGATGTTGCAATATGTAATTGCTTGTGATTATGTTGCAATCCATAATTGCTTGCAAATTGACTGCAATCATTTCATTACTCTCCTTTAATAATGATGCAGTCCATAACTACTCATAATTTTTATCTTTGGTTATTTAAGTCGAATGCTTTCAATTCTTTATGCTAACTGATTAGCATTTTTACTGACTGACTTTGAATTTTGTTTTGTTGATTGATTAGAATTTCTCTGCTGACCAACTCTATAAGTTGGGTGCACTTCCTTCTAAATTTGCAATTCCTACAGACTTGTTGAAGTTAGTTTCAATCATGATGAATGTACAAAGGTACATTATAATGTTGAAAATTTATGAGAAAATTCATCACTTTTTCATAAGATAGTGTGCACTCAATGAATCTCACTATTTTTTTAATTTTCATAACTATCATTTATTTTCCATTTGCAAAGGTCAAAGTCATTATTAACCATCTTCTACTGAGACCATATCTTTTACCAAGTGAAGTGCTTATTGCTATATTGTAAGCACCCAATTTCAGGATGTAATTATGCACACGGGTGACAAAAGCCCCTATCATGAAAACCTAATTAAGAATTGATCTCTAGTGTCGAGTTTCACGATTTAAAGGACTAAATTGTAATGTTTTGTGGATTTAATTACAAAATTGGTTTTTTAGGGATTTGATTGTAAAAATTATAAACTATTGAGAACCATTTTTGTAATTTAATTTTAAAAATAATAAAAAATTAATTAATTTTGGTCAACCGGCATTACATAATGCCAATCGACATTAGGCAATGCCAATCCGCATTATGGGTGAAAAAAGGCATTCTAGAATGTCGATTCTCACTAAAAGTGATTTTTATGCTATTTTTTACACTAATTTTGTCATTTTTCATTTTTTATTAGTTAGGAGTTTTTAATTTTTCAAAATTTTATTGCTTATTATCTCGTTATCCTGATTTTGAAAATTGAAAAAAATAGAATGCAGACTAGTCCCCTGATCTTGCTTCTTGTGATCACGCAACTTCCTATATAATCACAGGAACTGAAGTGGTTGGGTCTGGCTTTAAAAGCTAGAAGGGAAGGCTGCAAAAGGGGCTAGCTAGCGAAGAATCAAGAAAGAGCTGAAAGGCTAAAAGAAAGTTTGTAAAAAAAAGAACTAAGAGAAAGAAAAAAGAGCTATGAAAAACCAAAGGGAAAAAAACCTAATTAGCTACTACAAAAAGATACATTCTTTACTTTTAGTCTAGAAAATCAAGAAAAAGAAATAACAAAGTCAATCTCAAAATGGTGACAATCAAATCTGAGGGGCATTCAAATAACATTTGCACAACATCTTCTACCCTTCTTTTTCCTCTTTTATTTTGATTTGATTTCTTTATTTTATTTTTTATTTAATTTCTTATTAATTAATTTTTTTTCTTTTTTTATTTTGATTGACATTCTGTAACACTCTGGAGATGAAAGTGGTGATATGAAATTTTGGCAGTGACCATTGGAAGAATCCATGAAATGCCATGGATTAAGATTTGTAAAACCCCTGTAGGATTTAGGATTTATGATTTCTGTGTTCTTTTAATTTTCTTTTATTTTGGGTTTTAATTAATTTGATTTTAATTTTTGCACAGTAGTTTGTAATAGCCCAATAGTGGGAAACAATAATTTTATATTTTCTGCACTGATATTGATTAGTAATTTTGGTTCAACTAGGAAAAAATAAATTAAAATTAATGGTGACTTTAGATTAATTTAGGGTTGCATGTAAATTGATTTAGGGTTTTCTAGAAAATCACATAAATATTGTGTTTGATTTGATTTTGTCATGATTTTTTATTTTGGTTTTGTTTTGGATCTTTTAATTCTTTGAGCCCCAAGCCCACATTAGGATTAAAACCATTTAATAAATAGGCTTAAAAATGGTTTTCAGGTTTTAATTAATTTAAAATTAATTTAGGCCCATTTAGGTTAAATTAGATTTAGGCCAACTTTTAATTAATAAAATTAACTTAGACTTAGCTCAGCCCATTAATTTCATTTCTTCTAAAATAAATAGATTTAGGATCATATCACTTAATTTGAAATCAAGTTAGACTTAAACCCACTCACTAATTAATTTGTTTCTTTAAAATTTGGTAGACTTAGGACTATTCCCTAAATTAAATAAAAATAAATAGACTTAAGGTCACTAAAATTAATAATGTAGGTCTTTCTCTAGTCCAATTTGCTTGTAAATAAATATGTAGAATTAGCTAATTTTAATTAATAAAATTAACCTAGTTTAGACTTAGGGACGATGCCTTTTGTATGCATTTTTACATATGATTTTATAACCTGTTGCTTTTTTTGGGTTAGATGGATGTTTTATTTGGGTTTTAATAAAATTGCATGTAATTAAAGAATAAGATAGTAATTCATAAAGCAATTCTAAATAAACATAAAACTAAAAGCAGTTAGTATTGCATTCCCAAAATCTCCTAGTTATGGTGCTAGCTTTCTTTTAGAGAATCGAGTACCACCTTTCAATTTATCCCAGTTATTACCCTGGGTGGTGACTCCTCATCTCCACACCATGTCTTTGTGATAATGGTTAGTATGTTCTCTAAGGCACTGAGCCCGAATAGTATCATGGTTGCTAAAATCTTGGATGCACACTAAACCCCACCGTCTATAGTGGCAACTCCATTAGGGATAAGAGATACTGATTCTACTTATGTTCTTTAGAATTATTTTATTAATTATTATTTTATTCTTGCATTCATTTTGCATGTCCCTATTAACCAATGGCATTGGTTTATGATTCCATGTTTCCACTAGCTTCATGGAGTTGTAAATTGGCTAACCATCACTCTTAACCTTAACTTGATTCAAGAGAGATTACCTAGCTCATCTGACCAAAGTTTATAACCTAAGTCCTAAAGGGGGGGTAGTCTTCTCTTGAGTTTGCAAAGGATGTTGGGCCCCTCTAACCTTGGCTTGTAACTTAAGTCCTAAAAGAGGGCATCTTGCTAAGGGAACCTTGACTTTTTACTGGACCCTAACCACATATAATGGATTAGTTACTTCCTCTAGGATCTACCAAAAATTTCTTGTATGATTTTTGCCATGAGGTATTTCTATCTATAAAAGCCCAGGCCTATACTTTTGAAACCCTTTAGGGTAATAAAGATGGGGTTAGACCTTTATACTTATAATTATTATTTCTATGCTTATTACCATGAGGTCTTTCTATCTATAAAAGCCCAGGCCCATTCTTTTGAACCTCCTTAGGGTACTAAAGATTGAGCTAGACCTTTATACCTAGAAATGCTATTTCTATGCTTTGCTACTTTAAGAGAGATTTGGAATGCACGTCAGTCCCTTATATCCTCCATTAATATTAAGACCAAGACTAAAAATCCTATGACAAGAGACTCACCATTGAATACGTGTGTGGGAGGAATAAGGTTAGAAGAATGTATGTTGTACACTTGATTGATACTTGCTACTTGTTGCATAGCACGTGAATCATGTATACATGCATATATGCATCTCATTCATCATACTAACACCTTTTTTTACAGCCATGATAGATACACTAGGGTCTTCTCATATTTGGGAATGGAAAGGTGGTAGACTAAGAAGAACGAGTCAGAGTTCTAAAGCCTTAGCAAACGAAATCCTTAATAGACTTGATAGATTAAAAAGAAGCCCTATAAACCCACTTTACTTAGAAGCTAAACCAACTTCATTTGAATATGAACAAATTGAACAATAGTAAGGGAAATGGTCCTTAGAAGACATCAAGGGAGCTCTGATGGATAACATGAGGGCTATAATGCAAGATGAGCTAAGACAAGCACTATCTGGACTGATGCAACCTACTGTTGTCATACCACCACATACAATTGAATAGCCACCTACTACTACTGTTGTTCCACCTACTGCGGATGCTCCACCTGCTACTAATAATACTAGGGGCAACCTATTGCTAGAAACCTACCTGCTATTGATGTGCAGCCCTGAGGAGGTTAAGAACTATATAATAGAAAAGGCAAAGTGAGAATCACTTGAACTAGTGCAAGACCATGAGTCCAAGAAGATAGGAGCACTAACCTAGAAGATTTCCAAGATGAAAGAGCTAATCAGGGGACAAGGCATGGGGTATTCATTTGACTTCAATGAAATGTTACAGATGGAAGATGATAGGCTGCCTGACAAGTTCAAGATGCCACAGCTACTAAAATTTGATAGGAGAGGAGATCCAAGGATTCATCTCAGTTAGTACACAACCACCATGAGCACTAATAAAGCACCATTTGAAGTGATCACTAGGTTATTTGTACTATCTTTAGAGGGAATGGCTGTAAACTAGTATCATAGGCTGGAAAAATCTATGGGAGCTGATTGGAAAGAATTATGTACTACCTTTTTAAAATAATATAATTATAATACTAGATTAGAAGTGTCCATAAGAGATCTAGAACCGACAAATAAAAAACCCAATGAATCTTTCTTTGATTTCCTTACCATATTCATGAATAAGGCAGGATTGATGAAGAATAAGTTGGCCAAGAAGGATGAGGTTAGGATGATAGTTCATAATGTGTCACCTAATTTGGTTGAGAGGTTGTAAATGATGAACCCCAAAAATTTTATATACTTGTATGATGATGGTCTGCAAGCATAAGAGATTGAGAATGACAATAAAAGAAGCTCTAGAGGCACTGGAACCCAAAACTACCTAACTGGAGGCACATAATAAGGAAGTGCTAACCGAGTTATGGAGGTGCATGCAGTTCAATAACCTCAAAGATTCTCTAAATTTAACCAACCACTCTCCAAAGTGTTAGAATGATTTATCTAGAGAGGCTTACTCTGACCCTTAACCTTCTTCAAACCACCTAACCCGAATGTCCTAGGCTACGACCCCAATAGCTACTATAAGTTTCACCAAGTAGCTAGCCACTCGACAGACACTTGTATTCACCTCAAACATAAGATCCAAAACCTAATAGACTCCAAAAAAAATCACAGACCCTGAAAAATCCAACTCTAACCCAAACACTAAAAATAATCCTTTCCTTGACTACCGAAATGTCCCACCACTGGCCACTATAATGATTAACTCAAGAGTGAGTGAAGAAGAAGTACTAAACTCCTTTGAAAACCTAAACCCTATAGCTAATAGAGAATCTCTTGATGTCTCTAGAGGAGTTGAGGATTTATTGGGGCAGCCCTTAAGGAAATTTAACTATAAGGTGTTCTATTCCAAACCACCCTTTGCAAATATCTTGATTGAATCAATTGTGCCCTCAGGATGGGTGATGATTTTAATGATGAGAAAGAATCCAAAACCCTAGAACAGTCAGGAGTTGAAGATTTCTTAAGGCAGCCCCTTAGGGAAATTTGATTATAGGGTGTTCTATTCAAAGCCTGCTTCAAGTGATATACCTCTTGAAGAGGTTGTGCCCTTAGGATGGAGTGATGAATTTGGTGATGGGCCATGGAAAGAAGAGAAGGAGTCTCTAACTCCCGAACAGGGGATTGAAGAATTACTGAGAGCACATTTAGGAAAGCTTAGCATGGAGGGAAAGGAAATGTGCATAATAAAAGTATGGAAGGATGGAAAGAGGGATATAATCATTAGAGTTATAGACATCTGTTATGACTCTAATGAAGAGAGTCCTGCTGGTCTAGATGTGTGGAGTGATGACCCTAAAGTGAATCATGTCACTATAAGTGGTAGGAATTATAAGGCAATAGAAAAGAAGATTGAGAGAGTTATAGAAAGAGAAGAGACAGATGATGTAAAAATAGAAGAAGGGAAAAAGGAAGACCTAATTCTGGAACAATTGAAGAAGGCTAAGGCAAATGTCAATATTTGGGAACTACTGGTGCACTCAAGTAGCCACAAAAGAGCTTTAGTGAAAGCTAAGTCGAACATGAACATTAAAACAGTAACCACACCCAAGGCTATGGTAGCAAAGGTTATAGAAAAGAAACATGGGCTGATAACCTTCTCAGATGATAACCTACCTTTGGAATGAAGAAATCATAGTAAGGCATTGTTTATCCTAGCTGAAGTAAAAGGGAAAAGAACCAACTTTGCAATGGTTGATGATGGTTATGCCATTAATATATGTCCATTGAAGATCTTTCCTAACTTTGGTTTGAAAGCTAAAGGGTTTACAGATTCAAACCTCATAATCACAACTTATAATAATAGCACTAGGAATGTGGAGGGGACATTCCAAGCTCTAGTTAAAATAGGACCTGTGTAATCAACCATTGAGTTCACTATGTTGGATATACTAGTTACATATGCTTTATTATTAAGAAGGCCATGGTTCTATGCTTTGGGAGGGGTACTCTCAACTGTGCTCCAAAAGATAAAATTCCCTCATAAAGGAGGTGTAGTGACAATCAAAGTAGGACCCAATGTAGTTGTGACCACTACATTGGAAAAATAGAAACAAGTGTGTGTTCCTCCTAATTTTTGAATTTTTGGGATATTTGATGGGACTAAGATGGACCTAAGGATTGCAAAAATATTAGAGAGCATGAATTACCAACTTGGAAGGGGACTAGACAAGAATGAGCAAGGAAGTCCTGAGCTACCGAAATTCAAAAGTCAAAATAACACTAAAGGATTAGGTTGTGTTGAGACAAGATCTACCAACATAAGGGAAAGAAAGAAGGAGAAGGCCAAGAGAAATAAGCCTTTAGGGAGATTTAGGCCGATAAGTGAGAATTTTATCAAGCTAGGAGAGGGTAAGTACTATTTGGGTGCTGAGGAGTCTGTTAATGTCGCTAGCAAAAATGTTCCTAGGTTTGAGATTTTCAAAGACTAGATTGTAGAAAACATAGTCGAGAGCAACAAAGAAGAAGTGATTAAGCAAGTAGCTAGAAGAATGGGGGATGTTGTTGTCGAAGAGTTGCTATGTCTGCCACTTAAAAAAAGCCACCCCAGGATTTAGCTACTCTTATTAGTTATAGCTTTACTAATTTTTTTATGAAGAAACTGATGTAATAACATCCGGTCTCTATAAGGATAAAAAATTTATTTTTCCTTTGGTCAATGAACACTGGTTTTGCTTACATATGTTATGTGCATCTTGATCGTTCTGTGCATTATAATTTTGATCATTCATTCATGTTTGACATTAATTCAATTTAATTTAATTCATTTAATATGGGCATGAATGATAATCCAAAGAATATTTTTATATCACATGATATAACTCCTAAAGAGAGGGAAACTTTTTAGAGAATATTAACAAAAAGAAAGGTAGTATTTGCTTGGACCTATGAAGACATGCTAGGTTTAAATAGGGACATTGTATAGCATCACATTCCAACTCATCCCGAAATAAAACTAGTTAAATAGAAATTGCACAAGCTGAGACCAAATAGACTAAAAATATAAGAGAATAAATTACTAAACAAATTCAAGCCAACTTCTTAGAGGTAGTAGATTATCCCCAATGGCTAGCAAATATAGTCCCCATACCTAAGAAAGATGGTAAGGTGCAAATGTGTGTTTGTTTCAGGGATTTCAATAAAGCATGTCCGAAGGATGACTTCCATTTACCTCACATCGATGTGATAGTGGATAGTGAAACATTAAGTGCTATGTACTCCTTCATGGATGGGTTCTCTAGGTATAATCAGATAATGATGGTAGTTATGGATAAGATCAAGATAGCTTTTATTATAGAATGGGGGGTGTATTACTACAAGGTTATGCCTTTCGGGTTGAAGAATGCAGGTGCAATATATTAAGGGGCAGCCATAACTCTTTTCCATGACATGATGCATAAGGAAGTAGAGGTATATGTAAATGATATGATGGTCAAGTCAGAAATAAGAGAAGGGCAATTTGAAGCATTAGACTAATTCTTGACACACATTGAGCGATATAATTTAAGACTCAACCTAAAGAAATGCATTTTTAGAGTTACCTTAGGGAAGTTGTTAGAGCATATAGTTTGTAGAGGAATCGAAGTGGATCCAGATAAAGTGAAAGCCATTCAAGAAATGCCAGCACTAAGGACAAAGAAAAAAGTGAGAGGGTTTATTGGCAGGTTACAATATATTAGTAGGTTCATTGCAAGGCTTACTAATATTTATATCCCAATCTTTAAGCTGTTAAGAAAAGATCAACCTGTAGAGTGGAATGATGACCGTCAAAGGTCCTTTGATAAGATAAAATAGTATCTCACTAATATACCTGTACTTAAACCACTGAGGTTAGGTAAACCCTTAATCCTATATTTAGCTTTAGATGAAAAGGCAATGGGGCCCATGTTAGCATAAGAAGGACTGGATAGGATAGAGCATGCAATGTATTACCTCAATAAAAAGTTCTTGTCATATAAAGAAAAGTATAAATTAGTGGAGAAGACCTGTTTGATAATGATATGGGCAATAAGGAAATTGAGGCATTACTTTCAGTTTCATAGGGTTCAAGCCATTTCGAAAATAGACCCCTTAAGATACTTACTATACGCACCTACTCTAACCAAAAGGATGTCTTGATGGCTTATTCTCATAACTGAATTTGATATACAGCACATTACCATAAAGGCTATTAAGGGAAGGGCAATAGCAAAATTCCTAGCTCAAAATGCATTAGAGGGCAATGACCAATTCCTAGAATTCCTATATGAGAATCTAATAGTAGTAGAGCATTAGGAATGGAAGCTTTATTTTAATGGTGTAATAAACAAGAAAGGAGCTAGTTTAGGAGTGATCCTCATCACGCCAAAGGGAGAAACCATACTAATGGCCAAGAAGTTGGATTTTAAAGTAACTAATAATATGGCTGAGTATGAAGCATGCATTCATGGAGTGGAAGTGGCGATGGTAGCTGGGGCAAAAGAGTTGTTAGTATATAGAGATTCTATATTGGTTATCAGTCATGCTAATGAGGAATGGGAAGTGAAAAAGGAAAAGTTAAAACCCTATGTTCGCTATTTAAAAGCTTTAATAAATAATTTCACCAAGTGTCTCTTTATCCATCTATCAAGAGATGATAATTAGATGGCAAATGCACTGGCAACACTCTCTTCAATGTAGGATAGTGTGACTAGATTGACTATGAGGCCATTAGTGATCATGAAATCAAAGGCTCTATGTTATGAGGGTGAATAGATTATGGGAATTCAGATAGGGCCTCAAGAGAAGCCATGGTTTTATGATGTTTAAAGGTTCATTGAGGAACAAAAATATCCATACAAGGCCACTTCAAAAGAATGATATGACTTGCATGTTCTTGCACATAATTTTGCAAGTCACGATGGGGTGTTGTATTTGGAATGCAACTCATATGTCTTAAGAAAGATGAAGTAGAGGAGTGATAAAAGAGGTTCGTACAGGAGCTTATGGTTCTTATATGAATGGGATAATCCTAGCAAATAAGATAATCATATAAGGGTACTATTGGATAAGCATGGAAAAGATTGTATTAGAACCATGAGATAATGCCATTAGTGTCATATCTATGGGAACCTAAACCACCTTCCTCTAATGGTGTTGAATAGTTTATTATCTCCTTGGCCTTTATAGTATGGGGGATTGATATCATAAGAGAAATAAGGCCAACAACATTGAATGGGCATAAGTACATAGTTGTGGCAATTGATTACTACTTTAAATAGGTAGAGGCTGAGTCTCTCAACACTCTAAAGGCAAAAAAAAATGGCCCGATTTATCAAGAAGAATCTCATTTACAAGTATGGGGTTGCACATCATCTAGTGACAGACAATGGGATTCAATTTCAAGTAGAAATGGCAAAGTTATTGTAGAAGTATGGGATCAAGCATCATAAGTCTTCACCATATCAACCTCCGGCTAATGGAGCAGTGGAAGCAGCAAATAAAAACGTTAAGAAAGTCTTCTCTAAGATGGTTAAAACTTACAAGGGTTGGTTTGAGTTTCTTCCCTTTGCCTTATTAGGATACAAAACTACAACTAGAAATGCCACAAGCCAAACTCTATTCTCCTTAATGTATGATTGTGAAGTAGTTTTGCTAATAGAAACTAACATCAAGTCTCTAAGAGTAGTTATAGAGGCCAAAATGCCCAAAAGTGAATGGGCACGAAAAAGATATGATCATCTGGTGTCTTTGGATGAGAAGAGGATGAATGCTTTGTTTCATACCCAAATATACCAAAAGAGGATTACAAGGGCATTTAACAAGAAGGTAAAATTGGGGAAGGTAAAAGTTAAGGATATGGTACTAAAACAATCCAGAGCAATGGTGTTTGATCCAAGAGGAAAGTTTAGACCAAACTGGGAAGGACCATACTTAGTCAAGTCAATTCTATCAAAAAGAGCTGCCAAGATATCTAATCTTGAAGGGAATGAGTTCATGGAGTCTGTTAACCTAGATTGCCTCAAGAAATACTCTCTATAAAAATAAATAAAAGTAGTATAAAGAAAATAAAAGTCTACTGATTAGAAAACCTAAAAAGGCTAGTCAAGCAAAAATTAGGATATTCTCACTATTCAGAAAACCCACAAAGTGCTTGCAAGAAAAAATTAGAAAAAAAAGGTCCCGCTGACTAGAAAACCCATAAAGGGCTAGTCAGGCAAAAATTAGGGAAATAAAATATGAGCGAAAAATATTAAATTAGAAAATCCAAAAGGACTAGCTGAGAACAAAAGTTATGTTATGTGATATAGCAAATGTACTCATTTTTTCCCTAATTAATGAATCTTATTGAAACTGAAATTGAAATTTTGTTATGACATTGAATGTTCTATCTTATTTATAATACATAAGCACTAGAAAGGAAAATAAAACATAAAAGATTAAGACTAGCTCTATGAGACCATTTTATTCTGGCAGTGCTTATGTTTTATCTTTTGAGACTCATCATGTAATGCTTAAATCCTCTTTTCTCTAGAAAATCTGGGTACCTCTGTAGCCTATATTACAACTTGAATTTGAAAAGTAAAAATAAGAAGCCCGCTAAGTGGAATGAAAGGGCAGCTTATACAAAAGTTAGGGCATGCTTGCTAAGTTGAAAACCCAAAAGGGTGGTTTAGGCAAAAGTTAAGGCAAAAAAATAATAAAATAAAATTCACTTAGGATCATCTATTCATCTAAGTTAAATTTTAGGAAAGGGAAGTTTGAAATAGAGCAGCACAAAAGATAGCTTATCCTAACTATAAATCAAAGATGAAAATAGCTTGGAACCAATCATCCCTAGCTCTAGAGTTAGGCCATGGGCTCCATCGTCTACTAGGATAATCATGGTGATAGGTATCTGCAGGTCTAGCAGATGAAGTACTAACACTATAAGGATCAAGTCCTAAGTCAGTAAGCCACCGGCAAAGCATCACAATCTCTCACTCTAGATCCCTAGAATAACTCTACACATATAAGAAACATCATATCATATGCATACCATGCATACATTTGTATAATAATTGTATATATACTTACCCACCAACTATCTGTGACCTGCATAGTAAATAACCTCTATGAAAAGGCAAGTCCATATAGATACTTTACTTGTATCTAGGGGACCTATTTTGTAAAGTTATACTAACATCAATACCAAGTGTATAGGTAATATAAGAAATAAGTCAGAAAAACTCACATGAGAAGTATATGTTAGAGAAAAGATAGGGAGCTAAACATCACTAAAATGTATTTACTGCTCAACCAGAGCCTAAATAGTAGGAGCCCAATAGATCATGGATCCATCTTTCCTGATAGATCGCCAAAAATAACACTAGCAAAAGCTCCCTCACGGCTAGTCCCAACAAGCTGAGTGCAATGTGCATGGCTAAGATTGGACCCGGGGACCTCAGGGGTAATCTCAAGCTCAAGAGTAACCTCACTTTCCATCACAGTCTCAAAACCCTGATCAACCCTAGCTATCTCCTCCATCGCTTCATCAGTAGGGGAGCAAACCTCCTCAATCTATAAAAAGTAAATTATGAGAAAAGAATAAATGATTGAAGAGTTCCAGGAAAGAAATCATCAAAAGTTACCTCAGTCTGATCAATAAGAACCTGCTCTAAGAGGGTCTCATGGATGAAAGTCTCTTTTAACTCAAGAAAAATAGTGCCAAACCCTATAATACCTAACACCTTTTTCTTGGCAAGATTGCTTAAGAAAAATAGTGGCATCATATCCCTATAATGCCTCTTTCAACTCTGACCCTGTCAGATAAGAACTATAAAGCATCGAATGGGGGACAACAATAGGAATACAATGTTTGGAAGGTCCAAATCACCACTGGTATACCTACTCTCCCAAATACCACATTTGATAACTATAGCTAGGGAGTAGAACCCTTATCTCCTTAAGTCATATTATGGCATCCATGAAATCATATCATTGGACATCATTAGCTCCCTACAGCCAATCAGAATAGATTTGTAAAATCAGGATTAATTAAGTCTAACTTGTATTAAGTCATGAAGTACTAATGATTTTGTTTTCTTACTAGGCCCCACTCAATGGTGTTCAGCTGATCGCGGTAGGTCTTTAGAGTATTCCTGACACTTACTAAATGGGAAGAGCCCCATCTCTTCATCATGGGGGACTCCTATCAGAGTTGATAACCCAATCTCTATGCTTTATATATGAAAGAGAGAATAAGTCAAAAAAAAAGAAAGAAAAGGAGAAGAGAATAAGAGAAATGAAAAGGAGATAGACTCACATATAGGACATGCCAAAAGCTACACATGGTGATAGTGCATCTACATGCAGTGTCCAATCTATAATACAAATAAGCCAACACCGCAAATCCCGAGTCAAGGGTGATAACTCGATCTAAGTCTTAAAGAGGGCTAAGAAGGGCAATGCTGACCTCATGACCAGTCTCATAGAAAAGGGTTGTGCTAAGAAAGATCAGGAGATAGTGGCTCGCCTTATAAGCAATCTAATGAGGTATGGTGGTGGGAAGATGTCTTAATCCCTTAACCAATGATGAAAGAAAAATGTTCTTCTAGTTCTTCCATGCCAGGACAAATCCAATAAAATCTTGTATATATTGACTATATGCATGCTTAGGAAGACTGCAATAACTAATATTGAAAGAAATGGGAGTCCCTCCGAAGGCAATCCCGTTGATCATAGAAAAACTCATAAGCAAAATAGTCAACGTGCCTATATAAGTATGGAACGTATGGGTGGTGTCAATCCACCGCTCAATCAATGCAAATAAAGAATGGCTATCAGACCTCCCACGAGCAGTCGAAAGCCCAGCAACAAATCGTCTGAACCCAGAGGCCTAGACCAACTGTGCAACATCCCCTGGTAGCTCATAGAATAATTCATGAGCTATGAAAAAATAGTCAATGAACTTCATTGACTACTAGGAGCATTTCAAGAATAAATGAGCAAATAATAAATAAATATTCCTTAAAAAAGAAAGAAAGAAAATGAACTAAACCAATCGGTTCAATTTTGAACTGAACCACCAACTCAGTTTGAAATAGACCGATCAGCATTGTAGAATGTCGATCGACATTTGATAATGTTGATCGATGATTGTTGAATGCAGGTCGACATTTCTCAATCCGGTCAATAATCCAGTCAACTATTCACCTAAAACTCAATATTTTTGGGTTTAATTTTTAAATTTTCATGCAATTTTGAGTGATTTTTAATCTAATTCCAATAATATACAAACTAATTTACATTCTAAAATTAATTTTGATTACTAACTGTATGAATAAATTTTTTCAGGAATAAATAGAAGTGAGAATTGTTACCTCATTGCCCACATTTATACACTTATGAAGGTGAAGGAAAGTCAAAGGAAGCACAATAGAACCTTCTCAAAGTCCAAGGTTTTTGTAAGGAAAACAGAGAGGCACAATGGCTAGATCAACTAGAATCTCTACTCCTCTTTATAACCTATGTGATGGGTTAGCCATAGGATCCAATAGATCATGAATCAGACTTCGGATGAGCAAGAAATCAAAAGAAGAAAATTAAAGAAAAAAAGGAAAGAAATGGAGAGGGAAATGAAAGAATTGCATAAAAAATGAGGGAAGCTTCTTATAAATGGAAAATATCCTTTTGGTTCCTTGACTATGCATGCATTGAAAATCAAGTTTTCTTTGCAAATTCATCCATAATTTCATTTTAGTCAGGGTTTAATTCCTAAATAATTCACTCAACTCATGTCATCAATCAATTAATTGTGTCTGTATTTATTTTGAATTATCTATCAAGTACAGAATACAAAATATTATAGAATTCAACTTTGCATTTCTACATGCATCATTCTAATCAAATGTCAAAATTCATTTCATGTTACACGATAGCTAAAACATATATTTTCAAAATTATCATGTTAAATGATGTACAATAGTTATAACATGAATTTCAAATTCCACATGTTATATTCTTCAATTGCGGTTATAACATGACCTTTTTCAAACTTTTTACCACCAGACAATATACAATAGTTATGGTGATGTCGCTAGACATCCCATAGGGATTATAGTGAATTTTAAATCGCTAGGCATTCCACATGAACTATAGCACCATTTTTAAAGCTTGTTATACATCCCATAGGGAGTATAGCGAGGGTCATCACATTTATTTCATTAAACATCCCATAGGGAATATAATGAAATTCATTATCACTAGATGTCCCGAAAGGAATATAGTGCAGTTTACTAAACACTACATAGTAGTTATAGTATCATTGGTAGATGTTCCATGGGAACTATAGCACTTTTTCAAATCACAAACCGCTAAATGTCCCACACGGAATATAGCAAAATTCTAAATCATTGAATTGTTAGATGTTCCTTAAAAACTATAGCACTTCTTTCATATCAAGGCTCATTAGACGTCTCATAGGGTATATAGCGAGAATCATTGCACTCATTTTGTTAAAATGTCCTACGGGGAATATAATGAAATCCATTATCAATAAACATCCCAAAGAGAATATAGTGCAGTCCACTAGATACTACACAGTAGTTATGGTATTATTGCTAGATGTTCCATAGGAACTATAGCATGTTTTCAAATCACGAGTCACTAAACATCCTAAGGGGAATATAGTGAAATGCATAAGTTTCATTAAACGTTCCAAAGGAAATATAGTGAAACATATTAAAAATAGCATCTTGCTTAATATTGCTTAGCAATTTCAGCATTAGCAGGTCAATTAGGATACAATGAAGTACCCTAATTTTTTCTTTTGAAATTGTGTGCTACTATTGCTTTGCTATAATTTATCAAGCAAACAACAATAAAGGAGGACAACTGTAAGCACCCAATTTTGAGATGCAATTGTGCACACATGCGACAAAAGCCTCTATGATGAAAATCTAATTAAGAATTGATATTTGGTGTCAAGTTTCATGATTTAAAGGCCTAAATTGCAACATTTTATGGATTTAATTACAAAATTAGTTTTTTTGGGATTTTATTGCAAAAATTAGAAACTACCGAGAACCTTTTTCATAATTTAATTTTAACAAAATAATAATAAATAGTAATTAATTTTGGTCGACCGGCATTGTCTAATATCGACCAACATTGTGTAATGTCGATCGGCATTGATCAGCATTATGTAATGTTGACTGCTATTACATAATGCCAGTTGACATTAGGCAATACGAGTTGGCATTATGGGTGAAAATCGGCATTTTGGAATGCCGATTCTCGATAAAAAGTGATTTTTACACTAATTTTATCATTTTTCATTTTTTATTGGTCAGGAGTTTTTAATTTTCAAAATTTTATTGCTTATCATCTTGTTATCCTGCTTTTGAAAATTAAAAATAAAATAAAATGCAAACCAATCTCCTGATCTCGCTTCCTGTGATCATGAAACTTCTTGCATGATCACAGCAACTGAAGTGGTTAGGTCTGGCTTTAAAATCCAGAAGGGAAGGCTGTGAAAGGGGCTAGCTAGCAAAGAAGCGAGAAAGAGCTAAAAGGCCGAAAGAAAGTCTGTGAAAAAAAACAAGAAAAAAGAGCCATGAAAAACCAGAGAGAAAAAAACCTAATTATCTACTGCAAAAAGATATGTTCTTTGCTTTTACTCCAGAAAATTAAGAAAAAAGAAATAATAGAGTCAATCTCAAAACAGTGACAATCCAAATTTGAGGGGCATTCAAATACCATTTACACAGCATCTTCTACCCTTCATTTTCTTCTTTTATTTTGATTTGATTTCTTTGTTTTATTTTTTATTTGATTCTTTACTAATTATTATTATTTTTTTCATTGATGTTCTGTAACACTTTGAAGATGAAAGTGGTGATATGAAATTTTGGCAATGACCATTTGAAGAATACATGGAATGTCATGGATTAAGATCTATAAAACCCCCATAGGATTAGGAATTATGGTTTTTGCGTTCTTTTAATTTTCTTTCATTTTGGATTGTAATTAATTGATTTTAATTTTCGTACAATAGTTTGTAATAGCCCTAATAGTGGAAAATAGTAGAATTTTATATTTTCTGCACTAAAATTGATTAGCAATTTAGGTTCAATTGGGTAAAAATCAATTAAAATTAATGGTGGCTTTAAATTAATTTAGGGTTGCATGTAAATTGATTTAGGATTTTTTAGAAAATTACATAAATCCTGTGTTTAATCTGATTTTGTCATGATTTTTTGTTTGGATTTTGTTTTTGGATTTTTTAATTCTTTAGGCCTTAAGCCCATGTTAGGATCAAAGCCATTTAATAATTAGGCTTAAAAATGTTTTTTAGATTTTAATTAATTCAAAATTAATTTAGGCTAAATTAGATTTAGGCCCACTTTTAATTAATAAAATTAACTTAGACTTAGCTCAACCCATTAATTTCATTTCTTCTAAAACAAATAGATTTAGGATCACATCACTTCATTTAAAATTAATTTAGACTTAGGCCTACTCACTAATTAATTCCTTTCTTTAAAATTTGGTACACTTAGGACTATTCCTTAATTAAATTAAAATAAATAAACTTAAGGTCACTAAAATTAATAATGTAAGCCTTTCTCTAGTCCTATTCACTTGTAAACAAATACGTAGAATTAGCTAATTTTAATTAATAAATTTAACCTAGTTTAGACTTAGGAACGCTACCTTTTGTATGCATTTTTACATGTGATTTTATGACATGTTGCCTTTTTTGGGTTAGATGGATGTTTGATTTGGGTTTTAAATAAAATTGCATGTAATTAGAGAATAAGATAGTAATTCATAAAGTAATATTAATTAACACAAGATTGAAAGAAGTTAGTAATTCGTTCCCAGAATCTCCTAGTTGTGGTGCTAGCTTTCTTTTAGAGAATTGAGTACCACCTTTCTATTTGTCCCAGTTATTACCTTGGGTGGTGACTCCTTATCTCCACACCATGTCTTTGTGATAATGGTTAGTGTGTTCTCTAGGGCCCTAAGCCAAACAGTGTCATGGCTGCTAAAATCTTGGATGCACGCTAAACCCCGTTGTCTACACATACCAAACTTTAAGGAAATTTTGCTAAACAAAACTTATGAAAATTAAGCATAAAAAAATCAAATTCTAAGTATCAAAACAAACTTTGAGTTTTTTTTATGTTTTTCATCCTTATCCAAGTATTCCCCTATCTTTCTCATATTACTCAACGTGGATATCTTTGTAAAGGTCCTTTGGATACTCATACTTATATAGAGCATTAAAGTAAATAGAGCAATTTTTGGCATGGTCCTCTTTTAGTATTCCCATGCCTTTCTTTTATTACTCAATGTGGATGCCACTAGAGGTTCACATTGATACTCTTACTCATTTCTAAGCATTGGAGTAAATTATTCTTGCTCTTATTTTGATTCTTCTATTAGTATTCCCTTGCCTTTCTTGTATTACTCAACATGGATACCATTAAGGGATTTCGTACTCGTACTCATTTATGAGCATTGGAGTAGATTATATGAACATTTATCATTCGAAAGACTGAAATGATACTTTAAAATTCAAGCAATTTAATCTGTGTGTCCATAGATTTTGCTTTTGCACATTCATATTAGAGTTTATAAGTTCTCAACATAAAACTATTAACTGCACCTCTAAATTATGTAAGGCTAAAAAAGAGTCATTATGACCAAAGGTTATAAGATAGGCTTTTCACACATGATCACATGAAATGGATGAATTTATTTTTAATTTGTGAATTTTATGATTTAGATGATACTTTATTACAAAATTTAAGGAAAGAGAAAAATTTAAGGAAAGAGAGTTTTGTTACTTCCCTTTGTCACATAAGGTGATACTCTAATGAACAATTAGCATTTGCAATCTTATTTGATCTTAGTGATGTAATGGTCCCTTTCCTCTTCTTCATTCTCTTTTATTTTATTTTCCTACACAAAATACCCAAAGTCAGTATATTCTATTTGCAAGTGAAGAGATTTTATCAAAATGTAATCTTATTCTTTTGCATTCTTCCCTTTGATTATGATGATGATGTCTCTGATCACCAAGGTCATGATACTCCACCATTAAAGTTATGGCTTTAGGCTGCAATTATATTTATGCCATTCCATTAATACTATGGTAGAGGGCTTTATTCCTCTTCTTGATATCTCCTACATTGGTCTAACTAAAGTGGAGAGATATTCTAGATGATGCCCCATAAGAGACTATGGAGATAGATATTGAATATGAGGAGCTTGAGTGTCCTATCCATCCTTTTAAGGTTGCCAAGATGATGCTTTTGCAAATATCACTATCGATGATATTCCCGTACTAGATGGGCCTATAATTTATTAGGCTATTGAGGTCTAATGTCCCATTGAGCATCAAGTTCACCTTGATAGTGTTACCCTTTTCCTTCATATGGGAACATTATGACTACCTTTTTGCACTTTTACAACACTAATTTTGAATGTTAGTAGCAAAGTATTTACACAATCTCGCCTAAACTCAAAGTCTTTATTATGCAAAGAAAGTATTTTCACAACAAATGTATGCATGTTATGTATAACATGCATGATCCTAATAGGTCTTCTATTTGGAACAAAGCTATATTCGCAACTTGGAGTGTGAGAATGAGGTGCTTCATCAATAGCCTATAAGTTTGATTATTGAATGCCTCACTGTTAGTACTTCTAATGTTAGAGCTTCTGATACAGTTCATCAGACTAATGACCATGCTAGCAAGTGGGGTATATAGCTTTACACTAGAGCTTATGATTGACCAATGCACTATTGAACTTTTCTTTTGTTTCTATTATTACTGTATGATAACTAATGTATTAGCTCTTATGTTTATTTTTGCCCTGAGATCTCCTATACTAGCTCTTAAAATTCAGCTTCCATCTTCACTCTTTGAATGCAGGCTTACTGTTCTGTAATTTTCCCCCAAAGCTACATTTTGCCCCCAGCTTCATTTTGGATTCATTCATACTATTATAGCAGTTTTTTTTCACTTTTGTGTGCAAGAGACATAGTTTGTTCACTATTGTTGTTGATCCTTTAACTTACTAACCCTATTAGTTGCAATCTCATGCATTGAAGATGTAGAGGAGTGGGTGAACTGACTAAAATGAGTTCTTGATAATGAAATCAACTAGACTTGCTCTTCAAAGAACTCTTGAGCTGAATATAAGTCTCGATATTGATGATAGTTATAAGACAAGACTTGCAATGCAAGTTACTAAGCCACCTAAATTCTCAAGGTGTAAGGGGATGTTAGGCTTATAAGGAAAATTACAAAGGGGTGGCAAAAAAGAAAACATAACTAAAATAGTGATCTCATAGCTTTGATTTAGCTTTCATTATATTGTCTTTCCATTCAGATACTTAAGCAGCATAATAAAGATGAATATACAATATTTGAAAAAAAAAATTCAAATTCAATTTTAATCATTCATTAGGGCAAAAATGAGAACATTCATTATATCACATGATACAACTCCTGTTACCAGCCAGTCCTAAATTTTTTTCTCTAATTTTTACCTTACTATTCTTTTTTCCTTTTTCTCTCTTTTTATTCTTTTTTTTTCTCAAATTTCCTATCTTCAGAAGTTACATAATGTGATATATGTATATTTTTTGAATTTGCATTTGTGCCCATGTTGGATTAATCTAATTGAATTGAATTTATGTCAAACATGCAGATATGATCAATATCATAATGCACAGTACCATTATGATGTACATTACATAAGTAAGCATGATCAGAATTCATATCATCCATTATTAAAATAAAACAGAAACTAAAATTTTATTCAAAGAAGACAATAAGAAAATTTATTTCCTATTCTAGATGCTAAGGATGGTTGTCCTTTAAGCAACTGACATAATAACTATTCTTGCATCTTCTAGTCAACTGTCTCCATGACTTCATCTTTCTATACCTTAAATGTGAATTTTTCTTTCTTGTCTAGCAACTTCTCATCATAAAACTCATCAGCCCACCCTATAGGCATAATTGACTCAATGGGTATATCAAAAGAAGGTGGTTTAGTGTAAAACACCTTATAGTCGAACTTGCCTTAAGGCTGACCCAAAAAGTCTTCTACTCTTTCCATATCTTCGAGGGCATTAGGAGATTTCTCATTGGTTTTAAGGTCTGGGTCCTTAAAGGAGCTTAGCATTTCTTCCTCACTTACTCCTGAGTTGATCATCATAGCAATTAGGGGTAGAACATTTTGATAATTCAGGAAATGATTATTTCTGGTGCTTAGACTTTTAGGGTCTGTGATCTTTCCAAAGTCTATAAGGTTATGGATTTTATGTTTTAAACAGATATAGGTGTCTGTAGAGTGGCCAACTACTTCATGAAATTTATAGTAGTTGTTTGGGTTGTAGCCTCAAACATTTGTTTTTGGTGGTTTGGAAAAGGTTAAGGGTCTAAGCAGGCCATTTTGGATCAAACAGTCTAGGAATTTGGAAGTGGTTGATTAAAATTAGAGAATCTTCTGGGCTATTGAACTACACACACCTCCATAACTCGGCTAGTACTTCCCTCTTATATGCCCCTAATTGGGTAATTTTGGGTTCTCGTACTTCTAAAACTTTTCTTTTTCTCACTCTCAATCTCTTCAACTTGTAAACCATCATCATGCAAGTCTATAAATGTTTTAGGATTCATCATTTATAATCTCTCAACCAAATTAGGTGACACGTTATGGACTATCATCCTAACCTAATCTTTCTTAGCCAACATGTTTTTCATTAATCTTGTTTTGTTTATAAATATGGTCAAGAAATCAAAAAAGGATTCATTTGACTTTTTCTTAGTTAGTTCTAAATCCCTAATGGACACTTCCAATCTAGTGTTATAATTATATTGTTTTAAAAAAGTAGTACACAATTCTTTCCTGTTAGTCTTGAATCAATCCATGATACTAGTTTATAGCCATTCCCTCTAAAAATAGCACAAATAACCTAGTCATCACTACTAATGGGGCCTTAGTAGTGCTCATAGTTATTGTGTACTGACTAAGATAAATCCTAGGATCTCCAGCTCCATCAAACTTCTACAGTTTAGGCATTTTAAACTTTTTAGGTAGCTTATTACCCTTCATTAACAGCATATCATCAAAGTTAAATGAATATCACATGCCTTGTCCTCTAATCAGCTCTTCCATTTTGGACATTTTTTGGGTTAGTGCTTGTATCTACTTAGACTCATGGTCTTATACCAGTTTGAGGGATTCTCTCTTTACCTTTTTTACCATGTAGTTATCAACATCCTCAAGCTTCACATTAATAGTAGGTGATTTTCTAGCAACAGGTTGCCCCCCAACATTATTAGTAGTATGTGGAGCATCTACAGTAAGTGAGATAGCTACAGCAGTACTTGGTTGCTCAATTATAAGTGGTGGTATGACAGTAGCAGTAGGTTGCATCAATCCAAATAAAGTTTGTCTCAGTTCATCTTGCATCATAGCCCTCATGTCATCCATCATAGCTCCCTTGATGTCTTCTAAGGTCCAGTTCCCTCCTTATTGTTGTTCCATTTCTATATGCTCAGTTTGAGTTTGTTCAACTTCTAAGTAAAGTGAATTAATAAGAATCTTCTCTAGTTTATGAAGGATCTCTTTTACTATGGCTTTAGAATTTAAATATGTTCTTCTGAGTCTACCACCTTTCTATCCCCAAATACGAGAAGACCTAGATGAATCTATGATGGCTACAAAATGAAGTGTTAGAGTGATAGATGAAATGCATGTATACTTGATGCACATGCTATGTAACAAGTATCAAATAGCAAGTATCAATCAAGTGTATAACATTTATCCTTACAACCTTATTCCTCCCACACACGTGTTCAGTGGTGAGTCTCTTTTCCTAGGATTTTTTATCTTGGCCTTAATATCAACAAGGGATATCAAGAACTAATGTGCATACCAAATCTCTCAAAGCAGTAAAGCATAAAAATAATATTTCTATGTATAAAAGATTAGCCCAATCTTTATTAACCCAAATGGGCTTCTAAAGTATAGGCTTGGGCCTTTATAGATAGAAATGCCTCATGGAAACATACATAAGCAATTTGGGTAAATCATAGGGGAAGTAACTAAGCCATTATATATGGCTAAGGTCTGATGAAAGGTCGAGGTTCCTTTAGCAAGATGCCCTCCTTTAAGACTTGAGTTAGAGGCCAAGGTTAGAGGGGCCCAACGTCCTTTGCAAACTTAAGAGAAGACTACCCCACTTTAGGACTTAGATTATAGACTCTGGTCAGGTGAGCTCAGTAATCTCTCTTGAACCAAGTTAAGGCTAAAAGTGATGGTTAGCCAATTTACATTTCTATGAAGCTAGTGGAATCATGGAATCATAAACCAATGTCATCAGTTAATAAGGACATGTAGAATGAATGCAAGAATAAAATAATAATTAATAAAATAATTCTAAAGAACACAAGTAGAATCAGTATCTCTTATCCCTAATGAAGTCTCCACTATAGACGGTGGGGTTTACCACGCACCCAAGATTTTACCAATTGTGACACTGTTTGAGCTTAGGGCTTGAGAGAAAACACTAACCATTATCACAAAGACATGGCGTGGAGATGAGGAGTCACCACCCTGGGTAATAATTGGGACAAATCATTTTAGTGGTACTCGATTCTCTAAAAGAAAGCTAGCACCACAACCAAGAGATTCTAGGAACATAATACTAACTTCTTTCAATTTTGTGTTCACTTAGAATTACTTTATGAATTACTATCTTATTCTCTATTTACGCACAATTTTATTAAAGCCTAATTAAACATCCATCTAGCCCTGAAGCAAACTAGTCCTAAAATTGCATGTAAAAAATGCATATGAAGCACATCGTCTCTACATCTAAACTATGTTAATTTTATCTTTAAAGTTTAGCTAATTCTACATTTTTATTTACAAGTGAAATGGACTACAGATGGTCCTACATTTTAAGATAATTAATGAGCCTAAGTCTACTTATTTTAATTCTAAAAAGTGGGCTTAAATATATTAATTTTAAAAAATAAAATAGAAATAAATTGGTGGGCTTAATTCTACTTAATTTTAAACTAAGTGATGTGATCCTAAATCTATTTATTTTAAAAATAAAATTATTTAATTGGGTAAGCTAAGTCTAAATTAATTTTAATTAAACTAAAAACAAGCCTAAGTCAAAATTAATCTATTTGGGTCTAAATTGATTTTAAAATTAATTAAACCTAAAAATCCAATTAAAAGCCTATTTATTAAATGAGTTAAAGCCTAAACGTGGGGTTGGGCCCAAAACACATAAAAATCAACAAACAAGCCCAAAAACATTAAAAAAAAATCAAAACAATCAAATAAAAAGATATCAAACATACAATTAAATTACTTCTTCTAAAAACCTAATTTTAATTTTAATTAACATGTAACCTAAATTAATCTACTGCCTCCATTGATTTTAATTAGATTTTACCAAATTGAACCTAATTTACAAATTATTTTTTAAGAACAAGAGAAAGCTAGACTTTTCAATAGTCCCACTATTGGGGCTATTACAAGATCTACCAAAAATAATAAAGAAAATAAAATTAAAATTACAACCTTTAAAAAAATAAATTCAAAAAATTCAAAAAACCTAAAAAAAATAATAAGATAAATTAAATAGAACAAGATAAAACTTAAATCATGATCTTTGACTATTGGCTCTTATTCATGGATTCTCTATGGGTTTTCTTGGTTCAATCATGTATTCATCCCAGAAACATGAAACACAAAGAATCAAAAAGGAAAATAAGATTAGAATTAATGAAAAAATAATGAAAATTAAATGAAACAAACACAAAAATAATAAAATAATGTAAAAGAAAGAATTAATAAGGAAGAAAGGAGTAGGAGAGTGATGATATGTAGATGTTGTTTGAATGCCTCTCAGAATGGGATTTCACCATTTCAAGAAAATTGCCTCTGTGTTTTCCTGATTTTTGGACTTTGAGAGGAAAGTATCTTTTTGAAAAAGGTTTTTTTCTTTTCTCTTTTTTCTTTATGTTATTTCAATTAACTCTTTTTTTCCAATAGTTATTAGGGTTTTTCTCTCTTTTTCTCTTTACACAGTCATCTCTTCTCCTTTTTATTCTTTTCTACCAATCCTTTTCCTTTTATATCCCATTCCTAACCCTAGCTAACCTCTTATGTGATCACAGAAGAGACATGATCATAGGAGAGGCAACTCTAATCCTCCCTTCAAGAAACAAATAAAATAAGAATTTTAATTTCAAAAAATTATACATGTAAGAGATGCGTACTAAATAGATAAATACCAAAATTAATTTATTTATTAAAAATAAATTAAATTTGGACCAATCATAAATAAAAAATCGAGAAAATAAATTTTTTCTGAAATTTTAGTGCCTTAGCATTACAGAATGTCGATCGGCATTGTGTAATGTCGATTGGCATTACCTAATGCCGATCGGCATTATGTAATGCCAATCGGTATTATATGATGTTGATCAGCATTATGCACATTTTCAAATATGCCCTTACAAAATTCAATTTTTTATAATTAAACCTAAAAAATATTGCAATTTAGTCCTTGAAATTGCAAAACTTAACACTAGAAGTCAATTTTCAACTAAATTTTCTTCATAGAGGCTTTCATCGCATTGATGCATAATTGCATCCTGAAATTAGGTGCTTACAACAATTCCTTAAGGATTGGCCTCTTCTTTGAGCTAAAGTGAGCTAAGGTTTCTGTTGACTTTCTACTAAATGCATCAGCTACCACATTAGCTTTACTCAAATGGTATAAAATAAAGCAATCATAATCTTTTAAAAGTTATATCCATCTCTTCTACCTCAAATTCAAGTCTTTCTACTATAAAATATACTTTAAGCTTTTGCAATTAGTGTATATCCCACAAATTACACAATACACCTCTTATTTTTCAATGCAAACACTATTGCTACCATTTCTAAATCATAAGTAGGGTAGTTCTACTCGTGCTTCTTTAGTTGACATGAAGCATAAGTAACTACTCTTCCTTTTTTCATTAATACACACCATAAACCTAATTAAGAAGCATCACAATAAATTTTATACCCTTCATTTCCCAAAGGTAAAGTCAGTACTAGAGCTGAAGTTAACCTGCCCTTGAGTAACTGAAAGTGCTCCTTATATTTATCCGTCCACATAAATTTAGTATTTTTCTAGGTCAACGTTGTTAAAAGTGTGGTTATTTTAGAGAATTCCTTTATAAATCTCTTATAGTAGCCAATTAAACCTAAAAAACTCCTTATTTTAGTAACTATTGTGGGTCTCATATCTCTTTATGATCTATTTGTATGTCATTTTTGGATACCATTTGGCCTAAGAATGCCACTTGATCCAACTAAAATTCATACTTTGAGAAGTTGGTATACAATTGGTGCTCTCTCAAAGTCTAAAGCACCATCCTTAAATGCATAGCATGCTCCTGCTCACTCTTAAAATGTACCAAAATTTCATCTATAAACATTATCACAAATTGCTCTAAGAATGGCCTAAACACCCGATTCATCAAGTCTATAAAAGTTACTAGGGCATTAGTCAACCCAAAGGACATCACCAAAAATTCATAGTGGCCATATCTTATCTAAAAAACAATCTTAGGGATATCTCCACTTTTAATCTTCAATTAATGATATTCATACCTCAAGTCAATCTTAGAGAAACACTGAACTCCTTAAAGTTGATCAAACAAGTCATCAATCCTTCGGAATGAATAGTTATTCTTAATAATAACTTTGTTCAATTGTATATAGTTGACACAAAGTCGAAGACCACCATCTTTCTTCTTTACAAATAACACTAGTGCCCCCAAGGAGATGTGCTAGGTCTAATGAAACCCTTATCAAGCAATTCTTGTAACTGCTCTTTAAGCTTTTTCAATTTTGCAGGTGCCATTTTATAAGGGGGCATAAAGATAGGAATTGTATCAAGTACAATATTGATACAAAATTCTATCTCTCTTTCAGTGGAAAATATATTAATTCTTTAAGAAAGACATCTGAAAACTCACACACAACTAGCACATTCTTAATTACCCCCTTATTTGCTTTTATATCTTTAACCACAACCAAATATCCTTAACATCCCCTTCTAAGCATCTTTCTAGCCATGGTTGTAGAAATAAGATTATAAGGCATTGAATTCTTATTACATAAGAATCAAAATTCCATATCATTTAAGATTCTAAAAATTACCTCTTTCTCTCGATAATCTAAAGTAAAATAATATCGAGCCAACCAATCCATTCCCAAAATCACATCTAATAAAACTAGATATATAAGCTACTCTCTATCTCTTATCAATATTGGATAAGATGGAAAAACTATATCTATTTCAAACTCTTCACTAAGGGGAGTTACTACAAATAATGGAATTAACAGCTTGAATGGTTTCCATCCTATTTTTGAAGCAAAAATAGGATATATAAAGGATGTAATGCATTAGGATCATGTCAAACTCTAGCATTAAGTTAACATACTAGAATAGTACCTAGAACCATTGTCATCTATAATTATCCTTCATCAAACTAGGATAACTTCATAATCATTATCCTTTGATAATCTATGTATCTTGTCCTTGTCAATAACTCAATTATGTTGATAAAATGCAAAGCAACTCCTATTAAATCAAAATGAACTTTGCCTATCATAGAGTATAAAAGTGTTGCATCAACATCAGACATTTCTCATTTCCTCCATTATAGCATATGCTAAACAATTGTCATACTTGGTTAATTCCTACTAAACCCTCATTATTCCTTACTACTCTAGCAATAAATGCAAGTTCTAGCTTTAAAGCTACCCGCTCCACTTGTAATAACTATTATGGCCTCTAAGTTACAATTGTCTCTAACCTACCCCTATGCTAGACAAGTGGAGTAAGGACTAGATCTAGAATTGGAACTTTATCTTGAAAGGACCATTTATTATTATATGTTGTCTCTATAGTAGGAGCAGTTCACACATACCTCATTTTGAAAGACGCCGATTAATAAGATCTAAGACATGATAAGAAAACTAATATATACATGGAATTCTAGAAGCAATGATAACAATAACTGATATTTCTCAACCTAATTACCATAGTAGTTTTAATAAAAGATGAATACTAATGACCAAAAGAATAAGAAATCAACCATTAACTCTTATACTAACTTTGTCATAACCTAAACCCTAAGGGGCACGTGACAAGCACTAGGGTGTGTGAAATTGCAAAGCTTCCAAAACTCATAGTAAGCCTTAAAAAAATTTCATAATAAATTAACCATTTTTAAATTTTAATAAAAATTCGATAGATATTTCTCTATACCGAGATAAAATAAAACCTATAGGAAAGAAATAACACTCCTAATAAATATTTATTTTCAATCACTTATATAACTGTTAGTAGAGGTGGTATGCCCTAGAGGCCAATCACATATTTTGACATTGTAAAAATCCTAAATTGTAATAAAGAATATTATTTTATCTAAAGTGTTTATTTAATTGAACATTCACCCATTAGCATAATTTTAAATAAATCTACTATCAAGAGTTGATAATATAAGTGACAAATTTATTTAGTACATATGCTATAAAATGTCTATAATCGATAAATTAATATTTAGGTAATATTAATTTGACTATCATCTCTATCTATTTTTCTTGATTAGTATGTGATACTAATAGTGGGAGGTAGTGAGTCTCATTCTACTTGATATAAGACATTAGAATAGACATGTGGATACTCACGTGATGGATGGATTGAACATTACATTAGATTTATGATCGAGAGGATATTCACTTTTAGTCAACGATCACAATCTAGGTTATAATAGTGCACATAGTCCTTTGAACTAAGGTGACATGGTCATCAACATTTGAAAGGTTAAAGTTTGTTACGGCTTACATACTGATTTTAATCACACATGGGTATATGGTGTGTGGTGGCTATAGTCGGCTAAATGTGGGGGTGCGTGTTCAACCAAGATGGATTTATTTCCTAGATTGAATGGGTGTAAGCACCCAATTTCAGGATGCAATTGTGCATAATTGCGACGTAAGCCCCTATGATGAAATTCATTCAAAAATTGAATTTGGTTGTCGATTTTTTGGACTTTAAGGACTAAATTGCAACATTTTTTTAGGATTTGATTGCAAATAAGTCAATTTTTCAAGGGTCTTTAGGTAATTAAAATTTAAAAAAAATTAAAATTAAGATCGGCATTGTGCGTAAAAGTCCTATTTTTTTTATTTTTTGTATATTTTTGTCAATTTTTTTAGTGTTTTGATTGGTTGCAAATTTAATTTTATTATTATTATTATATGATGAAAATTTCAACGCATTCAAAATGAGTAAATAATTTTCAAAAATCAAAATTCTTATCAGGTTGTTTTTTAAGAGATGAGCGTTCCTGCAAACTTGGGAAGCCAATACGCGTAGACTCTGCAATTAAAAGCAGAGTCTACATGCGTGCAGAGAGAGTTTTTTACACAGAGAAGAGGAGACTCATAGAGACAGACACACACACACACACTAAAAAAACTTGACTTCCCAAAAAACCCTAAAAATCTAGACGCTATTGAGAACACCCTTTCTAGTCCTAATCAAACGACAAATTAAAAACAACGATGAAAATCCTAGTTTGAAGGGTTATCTCAAAGCATATGCACAATATTCTTTTTTTTCCTTTCTTCTTTTCTCTTTTTGTGATCTTTTATTTTATTTTGTTATTGTTTTCTTGTTCAATTTTCATTACTAATCTACTTTTTGGTGTGTTTTTATTTGATGCTCGATTATGGATTAAGGAGGATACTGCTTGTGTTCAAATGAATAGAAGATCCATGGAATGCCATGGAATAATCTATACTGTTTTCCAATAGATATTAGGGTTTTAATTTTCATTTTACCCTTATGTGTTTTGTGTAGTTATTCATGGGTGTATAAGTGTTTAATTTTAATTTTTATACATAGTTTGTAATAGCCCCAGTAGTAGGAATAGTAAAATATTTAATTTTTTGCACTTTAAAATCAATTAGTAATTAGGTTCAGTTAGGTAAAAATTAATTAAAAATTAATGGTGGCTTTAGTTAATTAGGGTTTGTATGTAATTAAATTAGGTTTTTTTAGAAATCATATGTGAATGTGCTTTGATTTAATTTTGTGATGTCTTTTATATTTTATGTTGTTGTTGGGCTTTTTTTATTTTAGGCCCCAAGCCCACGCTTAGGTCTAACCCACTTAATAAGTAGGCTTAAAAAATGGTTTAGGGCTTTAAATAATTAAAATTAACTTAGGCCCATTAGGTTAATTAGATTTTAGGCCCACTTAGTTAATTAAAAACTTGTTTAGACTTAGCTCAGCCCATTAAAATGCATTTCTTTTAAAATAAATAGACCTAGGCCCACATTTTACTTAAAATAAAACCAAATTAGACTTAAGCCCACTAATTTAACTTTCCTTTAAAATTAAATAGACTTAAGCCCATTTTTAGACAAGCTAAATAAATACATCTAAGCTCACTAATTAATAAAAATGTAGGCCCACCTTTAGTCTCTTTCTCACTTGTAAATAAAATGTAAATCTAGCTAACTTTTTTTAATAAAATTAACATAGTTTAGACTTAAGGACAACACAATCTTAAGTGCAATTTTTATGTGTAATTTTATTGACTAGATGCCTAGGGTTAATGGATGTCAAATAGGGTTTAAATAAAATTGCATGTAATTAGAGGATGAAACAATCATTTATAAAATTATTCTAAATGAACACGAGACTAAAAGAAGTTAGTATTCCATTCCCAGAATCTCCTGGTTATGGTGTTAGCTTTCTTTTAGGGAATCGAGTACCACCTTTTCAATTTGTCCCAGTTATTACCCTGGGTGGTGACTCCTTATCTCCACACAATGTCTTTGTGATAGTGGTTAGTGTGTTCTCTAAGGCCCTGAGCCTAAATAGTGTCGCGGTTGCTAAAATCTTGGACACATGTTAAACTTCGCTGTCTATAATGAGGTTAAGATCCTATGCTATCTAAGTTCATTTTTAATGAATAAGTTCTTGGTTAGGATAAACATGACATTGTCTAAAAGAGTTTCAATGTTAAAAAGGTGTTTCTAGTATTTGTTATGCTTTATTAATAATTAATATTTGAGATGAGGTCATATAATGTAGCTATTAGAGTTTGACTAAACCTTAACTCTAAGTAATATCAGGATCTTCTAATGAAGGGATTTAAGTGCACAGTAATTATGACCAAAGGGTTCATGTGAATTAATACATGCATTCATTTATAATTGGGTAGTTATGATATATATGCTAGGGGTCACTCACAAATTATAAGAACTAAATGTGTATAATTGGTTATATGAACCCACTAGATGACCTGCTCTAGGAACCCATTCAACATGAACCTAAACTCATGCTCTCAAGGAAAGTTCAAATCAAGTTCCAATTCAGACATAGAGAACCTTCACCTCATGTTTAGTTAGTCCAAACAACCAAAGCTATATCAAAAATTTAACCTTTTGAACAATAACAAACAAGCAACAAAGGTTATTTAAAAGATGCCATAATCTATTGTCTAAAAGATAGATTGATAAGTCACAAAGGTCACAAAGTTTGTCACATGGTTAACCACTAAGTAACCAAAGAGAATCCTCTCTAAATTTTATTAATCATCCATGATTACACTTTTCAACCCTGATAGGGTTGATATTATTCCCTCCATTTTGAAGATGATTTTCCCTAGAATCATAGCCATCTTCTAAATTTGATAAATTCATAAATGCTCCAAGGGCAAACACAAAGTCCTTTGTTGAAAACTTCTCCTTTGAAGTAATGCTCCATAAAAGTAGCTTCAACATAGCTTGAATGTGATTAAACATTTGGAATGTAGAACTCTTATCCATGAACTTATAAGAATTATATTCTTTTTGCTTCCTTTTAAACTTGAAACATGAATATCTTAAGTTATTATTGGTTTCAAGTAAAGACTCTATAGATTGCATTGTGGACGTAAGGAACTTCAATAACATCAACAAATGGATCTTTGTATGGCATAGAAGTCTGTAAAACAACTTTCAAAACACTATAAAAAGAAAGATTAAATTTATTAGTATAATCATAATGAATAACCAACTCTTAATCTTTCATGATGCTCTCAATCTCTAGCTTCTTCTTTTCGCTCATGTCTTGCCCATTTTCTCTTACCAAGTGTTTCTCATTTTCCTCACTTTCCTCACTTAACTCATTTTTAACACTCAGCTCACTTTTTTCTTTTATCTCAACTGCATGGGGTTTCCCTCCCTAAAACACTCCTTAATGAAAATGGAAAAATCTTCACTTTATTGATTGATGCACATGTCTTCAAAAGCTATCTTTAGAGATGTAGTTTCAATTTGACACTCTTCCTCCCTACTTTTCTCCTTAATTTATTGCTCAACTAATTCAGTAATTTCAACACCTTCATGTTCCTTGGAATCACACTATCATTGTCACCTTATAAGAACCCACCTTCTTTTCATATTCCAAAGCAAGTTCAATTACAACCTTCAAAGAGATAGAAGGTTCTAATTGCACTTCTTTCTTCAATCTCTTAGCAATCTCACACTTAAGCCCACTGATGAATTTTACAACTTTTTGCCTTTCAAATTCACCTACATCACTTACAATTACAAACAACTTAAACTTTTTAGCATAATCATAAACACATAATCCATCACCTTGTTTAAGCCTTTGTAATTTAAGACGAAATTTATCCCTAACTTCATAAGAAATAAAATGTCTAGTCATTAACCTCTTCATTATTTCCTAATTTTTAATCTCACTAATCCCATTCATTCTCAACAATGACATAAAATCTTCCTACCATATAGCAGCATGACTCAAAAATTTACAAGAAGTAAGTTTACACTTTTGAAAATCACTTAATTCAAGAGAAATATCTCGTCCTTTGTTTCACCCATTCCAAATAAACATAAGGATCATCCCCACCAAGAAAATAAGGCATGTCCATACTAAAAAAAATCACATTTGAAAAGATATAGAGAAAATACTCACAAAGCACTTTTTTACGTGTTTACACTTAAGGATGTGAATGCTCTTGTGTTTCACTTAAAAAAATTATTTTTTTAATCAATAAAGAATTAAGAAGAAGAAGAAGAATAAAAGATTATACATAAAAATTAAAAAGATAGTAAACCAAACCTTGAAGTTTGGCTCTAGCTCTGATACCAAGTGATATGAACCCACTAGACGACCTGCTCTAGGAACCCATTCAATATGAACCCAAACTCACGCTCTCAAGGAAAGTTCAAATCAAATTAATTTCCAATTTAGACATAGAGAAACCTTCACCTTATGTTTAGTTAGTCCAAACAACCAAAGTTATATCAAAGCTTTAACCTTTTGAATAATAACAAATAAGCAACAAAGGTTATTAAAAAGATGCCACAATCTATTGTCTAAAAGATAGATTAATAAGTCATAAAGGCTGTCACATGGTTAACCACCAAGTAACTAAAGAGAATCATCTCTAAATTTTATTAATCATCCATGATTGCACTTTGTAACCCTTTCAGGGTTCATATTAATTGGGATTTTAATATTTAGACTCCAAAGGAGTTTCAAATAATATCAAGTGTTGATATTATCTTCTCATTACCAATTAGACATGAACCTAGTAAGTCACACTTAAAAGAGTTTCATCAAATCATCATCAATATTAAAACTAATTATTAATTAAAATGTTTAATAAAATAAAGATTAATGGAATTGGATTTATGATTTAAGCAATTATTTTAGCATATCATGAAATCCAATTCAAGTAAAGGGTTTAATTATTAATTTATACCTAATTAATATGAGATATTAATTAAGGTATTAAATTAATAATATATGTTATTTCTAATTGGACTTAGATTAATGGCCCAAGTTTTTGGGCCTAGGTCCAAAAGGGTTTTAGACCAAAGATTAATCCAAAATATTGAGAAAGCCTATGGACTTAATCCAAGCCGATTTGTTATATGGATTGGGCTTGGGCCAAGTGTTGGCCCAATTATTAAGCCCAAATCCAAGTCAATATGACTTGGTCAGAATTTGTATATTAGGCATGTCTTATCATTTATGTGTATAATGTTGACTATAGTCATGATAAATATTAAGCTTGGCTTATTAGGCTCGTCATGTTAGGCACACATTATCTCTTATGTGTATAAATTTGACTAAGGAAAAGATAATAATTGGGTTACATGATTAAGTGTAGAGAATGTATGTAGACATATATTTGAGATGTATTAATTCTCTACATAATTCTTTGTGCACTAGATAAGTAAACAAGTTGTATACTTATCATGATGAGTTGTACACTCATCACGTGATAAGATTTTGCTTTCTCTATATTATATTTTCATAACCTAAGATATGTTTCTAAGGTTAGACACTTTGTGTAAAGACACACAAAAGGAGAGAAACATATGCACAAAATAAACCCTAAATGTTCTTGCAAGGAGATTAAATTAGTGCAAGTTTTATGAGTGTCATTAGAGAGGCTACTTGTAACTAATCTAATCTAAGCAAGAAGGTGATTTGGTAGAGTTGTGGTGTTTAAAGCTAGAGGTCTAACACTTGTGAGGCTTTTTTGATTCAAGAGTTGAACCAAAGAATCCAAAGCTTCTAGTATACTTATAGTTTATATCAAACTTAGGAGATTGTAAGGATTCTTAAACTTAGACTTCCTAGGTTGTTGTTTTATATATTGATGTGTAGTTTAGCTATGTGTAAAATGAAAAATGGATCTATGGGAATGGAAATCTTCATGTGATGAAGGGTTATGCAAGTGAAATTTTTGAAATTTAACTCTATCTAAGGCATGTGCTCATCACAATTGATTGTTGCATAACCGTTCCTTTAAACAACAATAATACAACACTCAACATCAAGCCACCACAATGCAAATATAAATACTTATAAATATTAAATCATAATTTGAAGTTATACAAAACAATCCACTACTACGTTATCTAGAATTCAAGTACAAAATATATCAAATAAAACTAGATAATATAACTAGGGAAGAACAAACCCAGCGCATATAACAAGTGATAAACTGTTTATGAGGCCCTAGGAAAAATAAATTGAGGGAATTAGACCTCACTGAGTGAATTAATATTATAAAATGCATGTTGGCTTTAAAATAGTTATTTTAAACCTTAAATTAGTTAAATAAATAAATATTCAAAAATCATTTATTTTACTAAAATTATTTTTATAAAAATACATTTCCATAATATATAAATCTCTTTAATATAAAATAGCTCATGAAAAATAATATTTATGATAAAATAAAATCTTTAATGCATATCATGGTAGAACCTTAAACCTCAATTCTACTAGCCTTTCAGCACTCTTAAATGTAAATGATTACTGGTCCCAAAGAGCAAACTCAACCAAGGTCTAACCATAGTTGGTCTCTCTTACTCCAGTTATTTACTAGTGCCCAGAGAGTAAGCTCAACTAGGGTCAAACCAAAAAATCACCATATACCTGCCTATGGAGTCTTACTCAACCAAGGCTTAACTATAAAACTACCCATAGAGTCTCACTTAGGGTTCCCAATCAATCAATGGAGAACTCATAAATCAACACTAATGCAAATATAGTCCTGGTAACACCCACCAAGTGGTGCGTCCTACCACTTTCTCCAATTATTTTTATTTGAAAGGATTCAATTATGCAACTTATGCATTATAGACATGTGTGGTGAGTACAAGCCTAAGTAAGGGAAAATTTCAAAAAGTTTGCTAACATAACCCTTCATAACATGAAGAATTCCATTCTCAATGATCCATTTTGCATTTTACACATAACTAAATTGCAAATAACATATATATGCATAAATCTAGGAAATTCTAAGTTTAAGAAAAGTTACTAACTTCTAGTTTGATGAAAACTGCAATAGTAAATATCAACAAGCTTTTGAGTGCTTTTAGTTTAACTCTTGAATCAAATGTTCTAGCCTCCCAAATGTAAGGCCTCAACCTTGAAATACCAAAGCTCTACCATATCACCTTCTTGCTTTGATTTAGTTAGTTGCAAGTGCCCTCTCAATTGACCCTTATAAACCTTGCACTAAGTCAATTCTTTGTAAGAACACTTAGGGTTTTATTGTGTACAAGTTATTTCTACTTATGGTGTTTCTCTAACCATCTTTTTTCCTTAGAAACATATCTTAGGTTATATGTAGAGAAAGAAAGCACCTCATGACATCACCTATAACATAATAAGTATACAATTTGACATGATAAGAATACAAGTTGTATAACTCACTAGTGTACAAAGAAGTATGTAGAGAATACATCTCATGTATTATATCTACATTCATCCTCACACTTATCAATGTAACGTAATCTTTATTTTTGCCAAAGTTAAAATTTTACACATTAAAGATAATGTGCCTAATATGCCAATTTTGAATACATCATTTTATATGGGCTTCATAATTAGGCTAAGATTTGGCCTACGTCCAATCCATAAAACACATGGGCATAGATTAGGTTCATGGGCTTTCTCAATATTTTAGATTAATCTTTAGTCTAAAACTCTTTTAGGCCTAGGTCCAAAATACTTGGGTCATTAATCCAAGCCCAAATATAAACAACATTTATTATTAATTTAATACTTCAATTAATACCTCATATTAATTAAGTATAAATTAATAATTAGACCCTTACTTGAATTAGATTACATGATATGCTAGAATCATTACTTAAAGCATAAATCCAATTCCATTAATCTTAATTAATCAATTAAACACTTTAATCAATCATTAGACTAATATTAATGGTGATTTGGTAAAACTCTTATAGGTGTGACTTATTAGGTTCATGTCTAATTGGCAATGAGAGAATAATATCAACACTTGATTTTATTTGAAACTTTGTTCAAATCTAAATGTGAAAATCCCAATTATACATGTTTATTTCTCATAAATTATGAGTGACCCCTAGCATCGATATTAGTACTACCCAATTAGAAATGAATGCATATATTGATTCACATGAACCCCTTGGTCATAATTACTGTGCACTAAAACCACATCATTAGAAGATCCTGGTATAGCCTCCAGTGAAGGTTTAGTCAAACTCTAATAATTATGTCATATGACCTCATCCCAAGTTCTAATCCTTGATAAAGCATAACAAAGACTAGAAACACTTTTCTAGCACTAAAACTCTTTCAAACTATGTTACGTTTGTCCTAGCCAAGAACTTATTCATCAAGATATAGCATAGGATCTTATCCCAGTTCACTTCAAGCAATGAATCCCATTTTGGTCAAACACTCATCCCTACATTTAACTAAGTAGAGCTATCATACACCATATACTCATATGTGATTAACATAAGTATGTAAGCGGTAACAAACCCTAAACTCTCAAATATGGATAGTCGTGTCACCTCAGGTCAAAGGATTAGATGCACCATTATGACCTAGATTGTGATTGTTGACTATAAGAGAATATCTTTGCGATCACGAATCTAATGTCACTATTTGATCCAACCATCACATGAGCATCCACATGTCTATTCTGATATCTTATATAAAGTAGTATGAGACTTACTACCTCTCACTATTAGTATCAGATACTAATCAAGGAAAATAGACAAAGGTGATAGTCTAATTAATATTACCTAAATATTAATTTTTTGACATGAACATTTCATAGCATATATACTAGATAAATTTATAGCTCATATTATCAACGCTTGATAATAAATTTATTTAACATAATGTTAGATGATAAATACTCAAATGAACAAACATTTTAATTTGAGTGAATATTTAATTGCCATATGGATAAAAGTACAATGTCATTTTTGTATAATAATAAAGGCACTAGGGAACATCTATACTAACAATATTATGTATCATATATGAAATAAAATAAAATGAAACCAAACTACAGCATCTTCCCAAAATTCTTAACCATAATAAAATAAATAAACCATGCACACAGGTAAAATTCATAATCATAAATAAATTTATATATTCAACTTTAACCTTTTTTTATTGCATAAAAATTCTCATTTATAAGTAATTTCAACATACATTTTATAAAATTAACTCACAGGTGGAGCATGTTAGCCGACACATCTTCTGTTGCCTATGTTATACAACTCCCGCTCACAAACTCTCTAAAAATAAATAATATTTAGTTAATAAATAGTTTTAAATAAATTCTTAAAAATCTTAGAAAAATTATAAAATCAAGGAATGATCAAAATAACTTCATGAACACTAAAAATAATTAATTTTGAGGCTTAAAGAATATTTCCAATGAATAAAAAAAATTTATATGGAAATAAAGATTTTCCACCATAACCATTCCAAAAATTTTATCTCATAATCCGTAAGGAATTGGACCTAACTCTAGTTAGAAAAAAATTATCAACACAATTTATACTATCTATGAAAAAAATTAAAATTTTCTGGGTTGGCTACTATTTATCACCATAATTCGGATGAGATCGCCAAATTTCTCATCAAAAACACAACACCAAACCAACCCAAACATACCAATGTGTTACCAACAATTAATAGAACACAACTATAGCCTCAAATACTCCAAAATATATGTAGAATAAAGAGATTGGAAAATAAAAAGAAAATTGCCAAAAAAATTCACAAAATATTCTACCAATAGAGATTAAACACAAGGCTGGTGTCTATAAACTCCTAGAATGATGGGAAAGAAGATGTCAGTAATGGTTTTCACTTCGCTAATGAGGTGAGTTTTCCAACATTCACGACTTGGGCTGAATTTTTGAAATTAAAACTAAATTTTTCTATAAATTTTTTTGTAAAAACAAAGACTATCAGTGTGTAGAAGTAGTCGAGAAATGTCTATGGTTAAAATGTCATTTTGATTGAAGGTTGTTTAAATGGTTAATACATAAGAAAAAAAAATTAAGGACTAAAATGAATATTTGCCAAAATCACAGTTTTTTTCCCTCCTTTGGCAGCCCTGATCTTTACTTATACCCATTCATTTTTGTCTTTTTCTTAGCAAACCCATATCAATCTATATCAAACTAGGTACCAAATCAACTTACCAACCCAAAACAACCAAAGCAACCATATATACTTAACAACCTCAAGCAACCTCCACTAACCTAACAACCACAAATCAACCAAAAAAACCCAAAACAACTTAGCCACCAAGCAACCTCCATAAACCAAGTAGCTGAAACAACTACAAAACAACCATATACCAACATCCACCCAATTCAACTCATATAAACATCAATCCATATTTTATGTATTTATATATAGTCAAAATCATTACTAATAATGAATAACAAAATTTGAAATATTGTTTCTAGTTTTTCTTTAAATGTCATTTACTATATAAATCAATGGTTTATATTTATAATGAATTATAACCATTGAATTTTTTTAGTAAATGAAACACTATAAATATTGTATTCATTGTTTGTAAAATGCATGGAAAAGAGAATAAAAAAAGTGATACGTAAAAAATAAAGTTCCATTCTTTTTATTTTCATATGTTTAGGTTGTAAAATATTTTTCTCTTTTGCACTTAAAAAGTGAGTTTGGAAAATCGCCAAATTTCTCACATGGTAATAATTATTTTTTTTATTGTTAATTTTTTTATTTTTAATCTACTCCAACTCAACAAGTGGTATCAGAGCCTACTCAGTTAAGGGTCTGATTACTAGCATTTTATGTACAAAAGTAGTTGTACATGGGAGATTTTGCATGTGCACAGTTTAGAACTATGAAGCTTATTGGTTTGGAACCATGCTTGCTTAGTGAAACACAAGGCTATTAAATCCAAGTCACTATGGTAGAATCGGGTAATGTTAGTATTATTAAAAAATTAAATAATAATAATTATAACATGTGGAGGACTTGCATGGAGTCATACTTGCAAGGTCAAGACCTATAGGAGGTTATTGCTAGGACTGAGGTTACATCACCACCACCAGATGATGTGCTGGCAATATTAAAAAATGGAGAATTAAAGTTAGAAAAGTCATGTTTGCCATCAAAATAACTATTCAAAAGGATATGATGGAGCATATTAAAGATGTTATCACACCAAAGGAAGCTTAGGATTCTCTTGCTCTACAGTTCTTAAAGAAGAATGATGTTAGACTTCAACTGTTGAAAAATGAACTAATGTCTATCTCATAAAAAGATATGACAATTAGTTAGTATTTTACCAAGGTAAAGTCCTTATGCCAAGAAATTACTAAGTTAGATGCGACATCCATAATAGCTAGCAATAGGATAAGGAGAATCATCATTCATGGACTATGACCTCAGTACCATAGTTTCATCCCTGCAGTTCAAGGTTGGCCCACACAACTATCTATTAAAGAGTTGGAGAATTTATTGGCAAGTCAAGAAACTCTAGCAAAATAAATGGTTGGTATGTCTTTGAATATTGAAAAGGTGGCACTCTTTATCAATAAGAAAAAAATCAACAGCGTGGTAGGAATGGAGGGAGGACACGAGGCAATGTCCAATTAAAAGGGCTCAACAAAAGTAGCAACACAATAATCAGTAGTCCAAAAATTCTAGACATCAAAATGGTGAGTTTTTTAATTATAGTAAGAAAGGACACTATCCCAGAGATTGTTAGTCTAAGAAAAGGACTATTCAAAGCAATAGAGCAACAATAAGCAATCACCACCAATATGAACCAGAGTGGGATGCTGAAGCATTATTTATGAAAATAATGCAAGCGGAAGAGTGCTCTAGTTCAAAGATTGTGGAAGTTCCTAGCTTTATGGCTACCATAATAGAATAAAAGGAGCAAGCACCTAGTTTTTTTAGTTCTTATAGAATTGATTATGATAAATGTTGAATCTTTGATTCTAGTTGTTCGACGCACATGATAGGAGATAAAAGCAAGCTCCATAATGCTTCAAAATACAAAGACAAGTGAGTTATGGTAACTGTAAATAACTCACAACTACCAACTACTCATATTAGGGACACAATGATCACTTCTTGTTCAAATCGACAAAAAGTGTAGTTGGAGGATGTGTACAAAGTATCAAGTATGAAAAAGAATCTGATGTCAGTTTCAACGTTGACTAATTTTGGAAACTTCATTATGTTCAGCCCTAATGATGTCAAAGTTTATCAACAAATGAAAATAGTTGACACACCAATAATGGAGGGACAGCAAGTGGATTCCATATATTTCTTGTTAGTAGAAGATGCTTTATGTAGAGAAGACCAAAGGCGATGATACAACTGACTTATGGCATGCATGACTAGGCCATGTCAATTATCATAAGTTGAAAATGATGATGACCAAGTCCTTATTAAGAGGGCTACCTAATCTTGATGTATGTACTGATGTGATTTATGCTGGATGTCAGTATGGAAAGGCACACCAACTTCCATATGAGGAGTTATCATTCATAGCCAAACAGCCACTAGAGTTTATCCACTCCAATGTGTTTGTTAAAGTAAAGCAATCATCAGTCAATAGTATGCACCATATGGTGACATTCATTGATGATTATTCGAGGTATGTATGGGTCTATTTCATGAAAGAAAATTCTAAAACTCTTGCAAAATTCAAAGAGTTTAAGCAAATTGTTGAAAGTGAAGTTGGGAACAAAATCTAGTGCCTTCGTATTAATAATGGGGGAGAATACATCTCTAATGAATTCTCAAGTTATCTTTTCCAATGCAAGGTTAGGCGACAACTGACTTGTCTAAACACACCACAATAAAATGGTGTTGTAGAGAGAAAGAACAAGCATTTAGCAAAAACATGTAGGAGTATATTGCATACTAAGAATGTCCTTGGAAGATTTTGGGCTGAATGTATGAGAACAGCAGCTCATATAATCAATATACTCTCTCAGCCAAAAATGGAATTTATGTCTCTATTCGAGAACTTATGGAATATGAAACCTACGGTGAGCCATTTTAAAGTATTTGGTTGTGTGTGCTATGTATTTTTACCTGATCATCTATATAGTAAGTTTGATAAGAAGGCAATCAGATGTGTCTTTGTGGGCTATGATGAGCATAGAAAAGGATAGAGATATTGTGATCCTACAACTGGCAAATGTTATGTCTCATGAAATGTTGTATTTGATGAGACATCATCATGGTGGACACCAGAATATGTTGTACTTCCTCACTCTAACGAAGTAGAATAATTACATGAAAAGAGTGAGGGACAGTTAACAAAAATTCAGTAAAATTTAGAGCCTGACATGTAGTCTCAACTTCGAGAGAGGCCATGGTAGACTAGTGTATATCAAAAAATAAATGATGAAAAGTAATTAGCAGTGGAGGTGCTAAAGGAACAACCTGCATAATAGGCAATATCACCAATACAATTGAGAAGATCAACCAGGGTAAATCCTAAATATGCCAATATTGCAATGGTGGAAGAAGAAAAAGAACAACATCCTTTGAGAAGGCATCATAAAAAATTAAATGGATAAAAGCCATGGAAGAAGAGATCAAAGCCCTTGTTGAAAATCAAACTTAGGACTTAGTGCCAAAACTTAGAGATGTGAAGCTCATTTCTTGCAAATGGGTGTACAAGATCAAAGACTCGTCCAATGGTTCAATTAAGAGATACAAGACATGTTTGGTAGCACAAGGATTCTCACAATAGTATGGATTAGACTATGATGAAACTTTTAGTCTAGTGGCTAAAATTGCAATAGTTCGTGTTTTATTAGCACTTGCTGCAAGTAAATCTTGGAACTTGTGGTAAATGGATGTCAAAAATGCCTTTCTAAATGAAGAGTTAGATCAAGAAGTATACATGGAGCAACCCAAAGGATTTGAAAACAAGATTAATCCTGAGTATATTTGTAAATTGAAAAAGGTGCCATACAGGTTGAATCAAGCCCCTAGAGCTTGGTATGGCAAGATTGTTGAGTTTCTCATTCATAGCAGTTATGAAGTTACACCAGCTGATACGATTTTATTTGTCAAAGCTCTATAAGAGAAGCTACCAATAATTATTATTTATATTAATGATCTCATTATTACTGGAGATGATATTAATGAGATCTACTAGAATAAGAAAAATTTATTAGTCTGATTTCAAATGAAAGAACTTGGGGAGCTGAATCACTTTCTTGGATTGGAAGTGGAGCAGACAAAGGAAGGATTACTCTTGTGTCAAAAGAAATACGCAAGAAATCTTCTCCAAAAGTATGGAATGCTTGACTATAAACCTCTTGGCCTTCCAATAAAAATAAACTCTAAATTGAGCATTATAGAAGGCAAAGATTTAGAGGATTCAATGATGTATCAATAAATTATTGGTAGTTTGATCTATCTAACATTGACAAGGCCAAATACTGCCTTTATAGTTGGAATAGTTAGCTGATTTATGCAAACTCCAAAAAAGACTCACTTGGAAGCAATTCGGAGAATCTTAAGGTATATCAAAGGAACACTTGATCTTGAATTATTTTATAAAAGTAAAATAACTTGTAAATTGGAAGGATATTGTGATGTTGATTATGCAGATGATTATGATACATGAAGATCGACCATTATTTATACGTTTAGTTTGGGTTCTGTAGTTATTACTTAGTGCAGCAAAAGACAACCAATAGTGTCACTTTCAACAACAGAGGCTGAGTATCATGCAGCAATGATGGCAGCTCAAGAAAGTACATGGTTAGTACAATTGCTAGAGAATTTACATCAACCAATTGATTATTTGATACTAATATACTGCGATAATCAATCAGCTATTTTTTTAGTGGAGAACCCAGTGTTTCATGTTAGAACAAAGCATGTGGAGGTGTAATATCATTTTATTTATGAAAAAGTCTTAACAGGGGAGATCAATGTAATTCAGGTGAAGATAGATAAACAACTAGCAGATGTTTTCACTAAAGGACTCAATAGTGAAAAATTAAAAACTTTTCGTAAAGAACTCGGCATGACTCCAAGAAAAGGGATTAAGGATATTAGTAATGAGGGAGAGTGTTGAAATCATTACTAACAATGAATAACAAAATTTGAAATATTGTTTTTAGTTTTTTTTTAAATGCCATTTATTATATAAATTAATGGTTTATATTTATAATGAATTATAACTATTGAATTTGTTAGTAAAAGGAACACTATAAATATTGTATTCATTGTTTGTAAAATGCATGGAAAAGACAATAAAAAATGTTGATACATAAAGAAGAAAGTGTCATTCCTCTTATTTTCATATGTTTGGGTTGTAAAATATTTTTCTCTTTTGCACTTAAAAAGTGAGTTTGGAAACTCACCAAAATTCTCACATGCTAATAATTATTTGTTTTACTGTTCATTTTTTTTTAATCTACTCCAACTCAACATATATACTCGTGGTCCCAAACCAACTGATATCCACCCATATCCACCTTAATCAACCTTCCTCCTTATTAATCCATAGACACTTATTTTTATACCCTTTTTTAAATAATTAATTAATTTTATTTTTTTTTCAGTTGTTACAAATAAAACTATTCTTGCAAATATATTTAGAATTTATTTGAAAATAAATTTAATTTATTAATGGAATTGAACCAAATAATATGTAAGTGTTTTTTTTTTTTTTTTGTAAAATATTTTCATTAGGTGGTGATCGATATTACCAAGCCTTTTTTTTTTGTAGTATGGTTGAAACAATGGAGATCAGAAGGTCCTCATGACTGCAAAGATAGCAACCTGACTTTCATGACTAAGCATTTGATCCGCTCATGAGTAGAGAGAGAAGCTAAATCAAGAACTATAAACATATGAGATTTCTTAGTAACCAAATCTTAGGTTGTATTTTATATAAAAATTTTACTTTATTTTTTTCATATTATTTTTTAAAAATATCATGTTGTTATATGCTTTTTCACTTTATGATTTTGATTATTTATGTCTTTTTGGGATGACATATATTATGTTGCAACCTTAATTAAGTTTTTTTATGTAACAATAGTATTAACTGAAATTTTAATGGTAATATCATTTCTCATGTGATTTGTTATCTAATTGACTATTACAATCCTAAAATAAATTTGTAATTCCACAAGTGACAAAAGGGAGGGGAGTGAATTGGAATTTTTAGCAATATGAGGAATTTTCATTTCACACTCAAGAGCAAACAAAAAATAGAGTAAGAGCTAAAATAAATGAACAAGAAGAGCAATAAAAACACCAAGGATTTATAGAGGTTTGGCCCTCCAAGCCTACATTCTCTCCTCAACCACAAGTTGAGAATTTCAATCCATTATCAATCTACTTCAAGGTGTAGATCAAAACCTTTACACGCTTAAATCAAAACTACCCAAGTGTTTTCCAAGGCTTTAACTCCAACCTAAATGTTTTTCCAATGCTCACACTCCAATCTAAGTGTTTTCTCAATGCTTAGACTCAAACCCACATACTAAGATCAATCTTCTTAGTTTACAAGAGTTTTCCCAAGGATCACACTCCAACCTAAGTGTTTTTTCAAGGCTCACACTCCAACCTAAGTATTTTTCAAAGGTTCACAATCTAACCCAAATGCTCAGGACAATCCTCTTAGCTTACAAGCGATTAAAACCCTAACCCAACTCACTCAATCTCACTATTGAGCCATTGAATAATGGTTTTAAACACTCACCAACCCACACTTAGGAACACTCTTAAGATAGAAAAGATTACAAAGAGTTAAAGATTAAGAACTTGAGTGGTTGAAAGATTAATTAAATATAAAATGCTCAAAGATTGTTCTCAATGTGTTTGTTCAACTTCCTCTCATGTTCCAGCTCTATTCTTAATGGTGTTTAAACCCTCTAAGAGAAAAAGAGCTATTGAAAGTGCATTTAATGCAAATAGAATCGTTTAAACCACTCAAGAAAAAGCAGGTCTGCACGTCATCATGATCATAATTGTCAGGGCTCCAGGAAAAAATTTGAATTTGCACAATTTCATGATTGAAACTATAGTGGTGACTTTGGTCATGACAACTCTCTATAGAGGTGATTACATATGCTAGAAATTGAACTTAAGATTTTGTTATATAGGTGTTGTTAAATGTCAAATAAAACACACACAACAAACAAAACTAGTTGATATTTTATTATATAAAACATAAACAAAAAAACTTAGGAAATAAAGTGTATAGAAAAACCTATAATCAAATCAAGACTAGAGTTTTACTCTATTTTCTTAAGAAAAATTTGTTTCCTACTGATGCTAAGGGTTTTGCAATAATTGTTGCCCAAGATACAACGATTTTTTCTTGTAAAAGTAGCACTCCAATTTACAAGAAAATTGAACTAAAAATAATATTAACTCTCTCAAAGATAGCATCAAGATTTTGATAAAGGAGGAAGAAGATGCATAAAAAAAGTAGTTAAATTTTTTTCTATCTATTGCTGGAAATCTTTATTTATAATAAAGACTTATTAATAGACATGACTCTCCTAAGAAACATAATAAAAAAAGTCATGATCCTACTTAAAGACATAAACCAAAAGATATGTCTTAATATAATCTCTCATTCAAATTAAATAAAATAATATTAATTTATTAAAATTAATATTATTTTCTAACAGAATTAATTTAAACAAGAACAAACCATTACTGGCTAATTCCAATGGTTTTTTGTGGTATATTTCTTTTTTCAATTAAAAAATGTGTTAAATTTATAAAAATATGTAAAGCTTACTATTTTAAAGTATAAAAAGATAATAATGATAATATTGTATCATATGCTAAAATATTAATTAAATAAATATTGTTTAATATTGAAGTAGAAATTTTATTGATAAACTTTAAAAGGATATATATATATAAGAAAATTTTTTATAACTCATTAAAATTTTTAATTAAAAGACTTTTGCTATCATATTAAATTAAACTGTTAAAATATTAATTAATCAAATATTGTTAAATATTGAAGTAGAAATTTTTTTGATAAATTTTAGAAGGATATATCAGCATTGTTAAAACGTGTAATGTTTATGTTTTTTTATGACTTTAAAATCACATATTAAATGTTAAAAGATAACAAGTTTAGAAGTTTTTTTTTAGTAAATGTTAAAACAATAAATTAAAATTGTTAAAACGTTTTGGTGTTTCTGACCCTTATTTTGGAGTATTAAGAAAGGGAAACGTACCAACAACTCTGTATTTGATAAGAAAAGTACTCGTCAAATTCTGTGACGACATCGTCATCTCCCAACCCAAACCCACCCCCACACCCCCCACACACACGTTTGGTCCTCTTGAAAGTATGAGCAATTCCTCCGTATTTGAACATTAAATTTGTACATTCATCATTTTTAGTTACATCGATACTTTGGTTCTTTTATTAAATTTTCCCGATAGTATCTTAATAAATAGAACATTTTACTCACTCTTTTATACTAATTAAACATTTTAGTCTCTATATTTTGTAAAAACTAGCACTTTGATCCTTTTATTTTAATAAAACAAAAATTATTGTTCTTTAATTTTTAAATTTAATCAATTTTAAAATCACAATTTTTACTAAATTTTCAACGATTATACCTGTTTTTATCAATATTTTAAAATAAATATATTAAACTAGAAATTTAATAAAATCATTAAGTTTATTATTTTTATTTTATATTTATTTTTTTATGTTTGGTTTCATTAATTTTACCTTCTTTTAAAGTAATTCATTTTATATATTATTTTATTTTTAGATAATACTAATTTTAAAGGAAGTAAAAATTAATAAAATTAAGTAAAAAATGAATATAAAATAAATTTATGAATATTTATAGATTTATTAAAATCACAACTTGACTTTTTGAGTTAGTATTTATTTTGTATAATTCAAAAAATATATATATTGATGGAGATATGTGTACATATTTAAAATTTGGTTAGTACTAAAATTTTAAATTTTAAATCATTAAAAAATTAAAGGAATAAATTATTTAATTTTATTAGAACCTAGAAATTAAACTGTTTTATTTTTATAAATAGAGGAAGTTAAATGTATTTTGATATTAAAAACCTAACAGAAAAGTTAATTGAGAGATTTAAATATTAACAGAATTAAACTGGAAAATATAAATATTTAATTTTCAAATAAGAATGAGAAGAGTTTGAATTAGGTCAAATCTCAAGGAAAATGTAATTTTCTCTATATTTAACCTTACACACGGCTTTCATTAGACATTTCCCTTTGAAGTCAAAGCTTGGGCTAGCCTGTTTCATCACCAATTTTTCCCCATTGTTTAGCTGTGTAAACAGAACCCAACAGCCACATGCATGGGTGACTACAAAATTTTACAGCTGCCCTGCGAAAATGCTATCAGGATTTCTTCTACACAAAACCAATCCAAATCATAAATATATAAATAAATTAACAAGACTATTGTATGAACTTTCCTCTAGCCTTCTCCTTACTTTTCTTATCATTTTTTTTTATCAATTATGAGTCAGTCACACTGAAATAATTTTCAGTCTCTTATAATTAAGTTTTAAATATAATTTGTTTTATTTAAAGTTTTAAATATTTAACTTTCGGTTATTCCTCCTTAATTAAATTCCAACAGAAAGTAATAGGAAGTATGTTGTTAAACTTTATACGATTTATCTTTTTTTTATTTTGGTATAATTACTTTCGATATTTAATAGGTATAAAAATTCTGATTAATTTGAATTGAGTCGATTGAACCCATAAATATGTAAAATTTTAGAATTTAAAATCTTGTAGAGAAAATTTTTAAATTTTTTATCACTTTAAATCAATAGATATTATTGTTCATGAGTCCAAGTCACTAGTTGTATTTTAAAATTTTTTTTTTTTTTTGAGAGTAAATTATTTATTCCAGGTCTATACATAGTTTGAATTAAGGTAACAATTGGTTGATTTTATAACCAACGCATGCAAATTGCATCATGACACAAGAAATCTCTCTCTAAGGCACAAAGATAAACATTGTCAATAAAATTGATTAGAGGAGGATCAATTTCGTGGAAGCTAAGAGTGATGGGTTTGTTGGCAAAAAGCTGAAAAGAAGACAAAAAAATGAAAATTGAGAATAGGGTTGACAATTGTTGGTGACTTGTTGGAAGGGGTAGAGACCTATTTTATGAGCTCAGCAACAGCGTCCGCTTTTAACGTCCTTTAGCATTATTCCACATAAAAAGTACATTGTTGATAATGACAGGGCAATTATAAATATATGAGAATATGCTAATACGTATTATTATTGAGATTGATCATAATCCATTATTATAAATATTCAACAAGTCAAGATTTATAAGTTATATGACACAAATCAAGGACGAAGCCAGAATTTATTCTTAGCAGATTAACAATAAAAATTTACATTATAATATATAAAACTCACATAAAAAAATATACAAAATTTTTACACGATTTAATGTATTTTACCGTGTTAAATGTGATTATTTTTCAAAGAAAGTTAAAGTTTTTTTTTTATTTTAATCATAGGTATCAATAACTAATTTAACGTAATTACATGTATTATAATTCAAATTTAAAAAGTTATTTAAGCAAAAATAGTTTTTACTGATTTTATTCCTAACGCTGGTTGTTAAAGCAAGTTAAAGTTTTTGTAGTTGAGATTGTATTTTATTGGAATTTTTTAAAATATTTTGAAAATATTTAAATTTAAATTTTTCAGTTGAATATATTCTGAGAAGATATAATTATTTTGGATACTACATCTCAAATACAGTTTTTTTTTCCCCAAAAAATATCAATAACTATATAAAAAAAAAATTTACTATTAAAAAGATGCCTTGGCCATGTTGCAAAAAGTGTACTTACAATGAATAACAACATCTACTAATATCAATAGACAGAAATATTTGTAATTCGAAAGTTTTTATACTTCTTGTACCAAATATAAACTAATTATAAAAAAACTGATGTGATTAGTTCATTAGTTACTGTCATATTCAAAAGAATGCTGCAATCTTATATTATTGGTATACAAGTCCACCAATAACATTGTTGTCAACCTTTGTGACGAAATATGGGTTATTAATTATATATTTTCTTTAGGAATTGTCTTTCCACGGATTTCAATCTTATCTTAATCAGTAATATTTTAGGAATCAATGAATATACATAAGGCCAGATGGCATGCTTTCACAAGGTAATTATCCCCTTTTGTTTGTGTGGTAAATTTATCAACATATTGGCTATTAAGTACTAGCTAATAATCATGCTTTTAGCTTTAATCACGGTTGTATTACAATTGAAAGTCAATTGCCTAGCATACTAAGCCATCATTTTAAAATTTTGATTCACGACTCCCAGATGATTCAAATACTTGTGTGGAGGTCACGTGTTAAGTTTAGTCAAATTACTGTAGCTACTTCACAACTCTAGTTGAGTGTTATTGATTTAGTAGTCTAATAATGAAAATTTTCTCCTAATTAACGTAAAAGATTGAGAGTTCCATTTCCTTTATAATTAACTAAACAAACTCTAGTCAAAAATTTTTGTTTTTATGAATTGTATTATTTAGACAAATTCCAAGAAAAAAAAAATTTCCTACGAGTAGCTTAAAGAACAAAAAATGTGGACATTTCAACTCTATCCTCCCGGCTTTCCCTCTTGAGGTGGGGAATTAAACCATTTCAACTCTAATAGGTTGACAAAAAAAAAATTCAGAAAAAAAGAGATGTTTTGTGGAAATTTTAACATTAAGAATTATTTATTCTCGTGGTGAGTAATTAAATTAAATGAAATATATTTTATTTATAATCATGAAAAATCAAGGAATTCAAAAGGTTTTATTTTTATCTAGTCTTCACCTTTTATTATTTTCATTTGTTGGAATAACTTATGAGTATAAAAATGGAATTATTTATTTCTATGGACATTAAGAGATGTTTAAATTTTTTTTTTTGTTGTTAATTTGTTATCTTGTTGTATAGTTCATTAATATTTAAATTGTTTAACCTTTATATTAATCAAAAGAAAAAAAAATTACTCCTAATATATATATATATATATATATATATATATAATAGAAAAATATCATGATAACAAACAAAAAGAAATTGGAATGAAGGGCATGCTGGCAATAATTTGCACTCTTCTCACAGCATCACTTTCTATTGTAAGTACATTATCATAGCCTCAATAGTAATATAATTATGATTGGAAATATAGAATTTTACCATTATTATACATGAAATTGTATAACTAACAACATTATGTGAAGTAAGTATGGAAAAGCTTAGTCTAAATGGCTGTAGAAATCACTACAGCAATTAAATTAAATATAGAGTAAAATACAATTTATGCCCTATATGTTGTTCTATCACACTATTTTATCCCTGACATTTTAAAAAATATTTATTCATCCATATATTTCTTGAATTTCAACACTCATTAGTTCTTATGCCGAGGATGAAATAGTATGAAAATTATAAAATATAAGGATAAATAAATATTTTTTAAAATGTCAGAAATTATATAGTGTAATGAATCAAAACACATGGGAAAATTGTAATTTATCCTTATATATATATAACACCAATAATTCAATCTTGTAATTGTATATAGACCAACCCAAAGCTTATCCTCTCTTTAATTAGGACCACCCCTACCAGCTCTCACTAAGAAGATAGTCTTAAGGTTGGTCTTATTGATGATGAAATATTATTGCAGTGTGTCAATGAAGAGATTCTAGGGTTGTGAGAAAGACAAGCAGAAGCATGTTTATTTTCTCCAGAAGATCTTAGTCTATTTGATGATTAAGATATTTACATTTAAATATATTAGAATATGTTTTTTTAGGAGTGAGTACTTTTTGAATTTGATAGTTTCTTCTTGTTATTTCTTCATGGTTGCTGGTTCTTGGCCTCCTTTTCTTCTCCTTGCATTAATAAAATCATGAAGAAAATATTAAAGTATGAAAACCAAGGTCAATGAGTGGTACTTCTTCAAAAACTTTTGATTTCTCTATTCTTTTTCTTTTGGTTTTGCTACCTCTCTCTTGTTTAAATATTACACACTAATATTCTTTTTTATTGTCAACCCTAGCCAACTTGTCACATTAGGGTTCATTTTTAAATTAGAGATTAATGAGAAACTGCGCTGTTGTGATCATGAAAATCATTGTATTATCAACCTAAGCTCCACCTTTTTCTTTTTCTTTTTATTGGGTGGTTTATCTTATTATTCATAAGAAAAAGATGGCCGTAATTGCTCTTATAAAATTTGTTCATAACTGTATATTTAGTTAAATTTTTTCCTTTCATGTTTTATCACTGGATTAATAATTAAATAATTGAGATCCAGTGAAAAGTAGTCAAATGATAATTTTTTTCTAAAGATATTTCGAGATGTAGAGTTCAATTTTTATTGTTATTAATTTTAAAAGGACAATAATTCATTACTGATTGGTCATATGATCTCCCTATTAACACACAAAAAAAACTGAGTATATCTTATTTTATTTTTGTAAATATGTAAATAATTTCTATTATTCTATGCAATTAAAGGCTAATGACATATTCATTCTTTCTCATTTTTTCGAATGAAAAAATATATATATTTTTGTCACCTATTATTGTCATTTAATTTTTTTTCCTTGAATCAAGTTGTGAATTAAATTAGAATAAGTATCATAATTTTCAGCTTGAATCTTATAAAAGAAAGAGCACAAAAAATAAAATCAGATGATAAATTTCATCCTAATTCAACTAGAGACATTTACTCTATTACTTTTAAAGTATTTGTTCTTTTATAATGACACGAAATTATGTGAACTGGATAATAATTCCACAGATATATGTAGTAACCAACTTCAAGAAATTCTTCGGGTGTTGGTTTATTATCATTTTTAGAAGCTGTGACTTGTCCCCACAACATGATCTTAGAATACCATTTAATTGCAGCTCTCAAGGCATGTAGCTGGTTGTCTTTCCAAGAAATTGTAGCAGCTAAAGTAATAACAAAAGCTTTGTCCAAAGATTAACATGCATGGAGAAGTCAATCACTAATTGTAATTAAATTGGTTCTAGCCCTTGATATATATTTATATATATCTTTATATTCTCCTATGGTATAACAAAAGCAATACAAGGTAGAGTAATAATTGAACATTTCAATGATATTGGGGACAAACTAAAAGCATAGAGGTTTCTTCTAATACTTAATTACCTGTGGCATGCATTATATATATATATATATATATATATATATATATATATATATATATATATATATATATATATATATATATATATATATATATATATATATATATATACATTATCAAATTAATAAATTAACATCCCTGGAAAAAAGCAGTTTTGAATTTGAAAAAAATATATAAAATAGATAAAGGAGGAAGAAATTTTGTATTGTACTTTGTCGAGTTGCATGTACTGTTAATTAAATATATATGGATTATCAAACTAATCCAAAAAGGAAGAAAGAGAAAGATAGAAACCTAGCAAGAAAAAATAATAATAATAAAGCAACAACCCTAGAGAGGAGAAGCTGTATTGAAAATTTTGAGAGGAGAGGAGGGAGAAGGTGAGGTATAAGACTTTTTGTCCTCATAAAGTACCACATCACCCACTCTTCCTACCTATAAATCTCGGGTCATCTCTTCCTCATATTTCCCAACAATCTCAAGACGTAGATTTCCTCTAGAGCTTCTTTGCTTGAAGAAAGATATAGAAGACACAGAAGAGTCTAATATGGGTAGAGCTCCTTGTTGTGATAAGGCAAATGTCAAGAAAGGACCATGGTCACCTGAAGAGGATGCTAAACTCAAAGCTTATATTGAACAATATGGTACTGGAGGCAACTGGATTGCACTTCCTCAAAAAATTGGTATTTTATCACATACCCATTTCATTAAAATATTTATTGTTTGTAAAAGTCTTTCAATTTTTTGTTTACCCTTTTTTGTGGGTATAAAATATGCTTAGGGCTTAAGAGATGTGGAAAAAGTTGCAGACTGAGATGGTTGAATTACTTGAGGCCTAATATCAAACATGGTGGATTCTCTGAAGAAGAAGACAACATCATCTGCAGCCTCTATATAAGTATTGGCAGCAGGTGTGTACCGCACATGGAGCTTAACAAGAACTGCTTGTCCTTTTTCTTTGTCCATGAATCCTTTGTGTGTCTGATACAATAATTAATCTTTATTCGATCAGTCAGACCCATATCTTAGTTTCTGTTTCTAGCTTGTTTTCACTTTCTTTGATGGAAAAGCATGTGATCATTTGACTCAAGCTCTGTCTATTTCATTAGGTGGTCCATAATTGCAGCCCAGTTACCTGGAAGAACTGATAATGATATCAAGAACTACTGGAACACAAGGTTGAAGAAGAAACTACTGGGAAGACGCAAACAAGGTAACATCAATCGGCTATCATCATTGACTAGTCAAACTGACTCGAACCAGGTTGAAGATACTTCTTCATCTTCAATTTCCCTGAGCAACTCAGCTCTTGAAAGGCTGCAGCTTCACATGCAACTTCAGAACCTTCAAAACCCTTTCTCTTTTTACTGCAATCCTGCACTTTTGCCTAAGTTGCATCCTTTCCAGGAAAAGCTGCTCCTCCAATCTTTGGCTGAATCAGAAACCTCTACTACTTTTATGCAGCAATTCCTGCCCAACCCTGAACAAGCGAATGGACAAAAGAATGACATCTGTGAACAATTATCTGGTTCACTCGCACTTGATCATGAGGATTACTCGAAATTCAGCAATCCTAATGTCAATGATTTGGAGAATTCTTTGCATGCTATAATATCATCAGACAGCTCAATTCCCTTCAACAATGGTACCAAAGTTGACACGGCTACGGGAGCAAGGTTGGATGGTATTGAGCAGTCTGATGCAGCTATCCAGCCTGTTTCAACATTCCAAGCCGAGCTTGAGGACCTTCTCAGTAACAAAACATCTGGCTATGTGGCACATGATGATCAGATAACTGAATTTGATTGTTTTAAAGATATGAATGGTGCAAAGGACTGCTTGATTTGGTGGTCTAATGACTTCGAGGGGAAATCAGCATCATCAAATTCATGGGATTCAACTTCTGTTCTTCAATCTGAAGGGATGTTCCAAGATTATGAATTAGGCTATAACATGTAATCAAAATGGAGAAAAAAAAAAAGAATTAGAGAGGATTTAAGCTGCATATTGTGTTGGTCAAAAGATGAGGAAGAGAAGTTGGATAATCTGCTATAGCAAAGGGTTTCTGTATATTGTGTGAATAATAATGTCCATGTCCTTCTCAGAGTCTTGCCAATATCATAGTTCATACTTATATGTACTTATTTATAATCCAGTGATATCTACATTTTTCATATATCTTTATGATAATTCTCCCTGTAAAAAAAAAACAAAAAGTTTCACGAAATCAATTGCCACTGTATAACATGCATATATATATCTATGGACAATTATATATGTAGACAAAATTTTAATTGTTTGTTAGTATATAAGGATTTTGTAGTCTTTTTATCTTTTTACAGCATTAGGAAGAGATTTTAAAAGGTTTAAACTCTTTTATTTTGATAGTTTTTTTAGTAAATTTGGAGGTTGTATGACCTTAACATTAATTAACTCTCTCCTTTTTAAATTGATAATTGCAAGAATCAAACTATGCAGTTCAATATACTCTTGCAAAGAAGTTACTATTTAACTACTTACTCACCGGTAAAAATGTGTATTATTTAACTATACATGTATCTTCACACTGTTTTTTTTAGGAATCTTCACACTTTTTTTTAATTATATATGCAATAATTAATTATCAAAATTAATAAATGTGATTAATTTATCAAAAATATCAAAGATTGCATATTCTTTTGTAATCAGCTAACATATAAATCTTGACATAACACTCACATGAACCAATCTAGACAATTTCAAATGTAATATGCCCAATATTTAAAGGAATTGTTTCACATATAAACCAACGCATAAATGTTTTTTTCAAAAATGGTGTTGACTCATTAAACCTTTAAATATTGGTCTTTCAAAGTTTTTTCTTTAAAAAAAGGACCACTTTCCTTTTTTAAAAGTGGTGTCTTCTTTCTCAACATTTTTACTGTCATTTTTTTTTCTCAATGTTTTTTTCATTGTTTTGATTTTTTTTTCACAACATTTTTTACTGTTTTTATTTTTTTAACGTTTGTTTTAATTTTTTTTCTCAATATTTTCTTTTTCTTCAAACATTTTTTTTCACCATTATCATTTCCTTTTTCAACATTTTATTTTTCTTCAAATGTCTTTTTTTCTCTCACTCTTTCTCAATTCAATTCAATTGCAATATTTTTTAAAAAAAAAATTGGAACCAACAACTTCAATTAAAATGTATCTCTTTTTTTTTTTTTTTTTACATTTTCTTTCTGCAATTAAATGATTATGAACTAAACATCTTCAATGTTGTATCAACAAGAAATAAATACATTTTCCCACTTTTATATTCTTAAAAAAAAAATAAAGATTTTAGTTTTTTTTTATTAATTTGATTAGTTTATTAATATGTCTAACAAGTTTTTTGTTCCTATTTGTTGTTTTTTGTTGAATGTTTTTGTTTTTGTTTGTTTTCTATTGTTCTTTTATTAAGGTCATAAATAAAATTTTTATTTTATTAGTATTAATAATAAAAATAATAATTTTTTTGCCATATTTCATTAAAAAAAAATTTTGTTATTTTTTTGTTGTTAAAGAAAAACAACAAATGGAAACAAAAAAAATCAATAAAATTTTGTAGCTGTTGATTTTTATTATTTTTCAATTTTTTTCATTATTAATAATAAAATTAAAGCCATAAATAAAATTTTTTACTTTTATTGGTATTAATGATAAAAATAATAATTTTTTTGATATATTTTATAATTTTTTATTGTTGATAGTTTTTTATTTTTAACAAAAATCAATGAAAATAAACAAACAGAAACAACAAAAATAATTGAATAAACTAACTGAAACAACAACAAAAAATTGCCATTGTTGATGCATGTTGATTTTTGTTAGTGTTTATTATTTTTTAAAATTTTTTCATTATTAATTATAAAATTAAGGCTAAAAAAATATAATTTTTTCTTTTATTAGTATCAATAATAAAAATAATAATTTTTTTTGATATATTTCATTATTTATTTTATTGAAAAAAATATTGAATACTATGCATAATTTTTAGTTTAATTAGTTTGATTTCTAAATTCTAAATAATGATGAAAAAAATAATATGTGAAGACTATGGGTAATTTTTAGTTTAATTAGCTTAATTTTTATATTATAAATAAAAATAAGTTTCAAAATTAAAAAAAAATTGTTATTTAGAATATAGAATTAAAATTATTTATAATATACAAATTAAATAAATACATGTAATTAACTTCAATTAAAATGAATTCAAAATAATAAATTAGTTAAAAAATTACAAAAAAAAAATGAAAGAAAAGCAAAAAAAGGCCGATTTAAAGAGTGAAAACACGGAGACAAAAGGAGCACATAAATGGAAATAAAAAAACAAAAAACAAAAATGAAAGAAAAAAGGGGGCCAAGCTACAATTGAAAACAGGGGGTTTGACTTGGTGACTTGGCCCACCCTTATAGTTATTTCATAATTAAATGTAGATGTATTATACATCCAAGCACATGGAGTAATACATCTAATGTATGTAAGAAAAAATGATCAAATTTATATAAAAAAAAAATGAAAAAAGTGATATTGTTTGTAATAATCCGAATTTATATGGTTATTAATATTATTATTTATTATTGTTGTTACAATTGCTATTCTACTTATTATTATATTTGTTGTTAAAGTGGTAGTGTGTCTCTGCTCAGGGAAGATAGAAAGGAGTAGCCAGAGGTTATGGTTTTTTAGTGGCAAATTCTTTTTGACACCAAAACTTTTCTTTTTCTCCGTTAACCACCCAAATGATATCCGATTGACCTCAAAATTGAATCATAGTTTCTTCTCACTCTCTTTTACACTCAATACTTTTATTGTATGAGAAACTACCCAAAAATGTACAATTTTGGCCAAGAATAGTTGGCCTAATTACCACCATTTTTTACTATTTCAATTTTCAAGATTACTTCCATTGTGTTCCTCTCATCAACAAGAGTCTGTAGCCACTAACTATGTGTCTGATCTCATTCGATTTAATTTTGTACAAAATTGTTTGGTAATTTATCTTTAATTTTTTTATCTATGAATTCTATGCATATTTTAGTGCATTTAAGGCTTTAGATGTATTCTACTAAATATTAGAAACATGTTGGTATATTCAGTTTTGTTGGATGATACTTTTCTAATGAGAAATATGATGGGACCCACCCAAACTCCAGTATATAAACAGTACCAACCCGAGAGAATTTATGAAACTATTTTTAATAAACAGTATAAATTGTGGTGATCAATTTCCATAAATGGAGTTTAGTATAATTCTTTATGGATTTTGAGAAATAAACCTCAGAAAGGTTATGGTGGAAATTATTTAATTTCCATTTAAAGTAGTTAAATCGTCTAAGATGATCCTTAAGCCTCAAAATTTATCATTTAGAGTGTTTCTAAATCAATTTCTATTATTCCATCCATTTTGTAAATTTTTAGAATTTTTGGGAGTTATTAGAAATTAATTATATATATATATATATATATATATATATATATATATATATATATGTATGTATATAATTTACTAGAGCAAAGACATCAAGTAATAAGCAGATGAGGACACATTAGCCTGCTCGATTCACTTGTAAGTTAATATAATGAAATGTGTGTTAGATTTGCATATAAAAGTATAGGCTAGTTAATTATATTTAAAGAGTATATTTAATTAAAGAATTTATATTCTTAATATTTGAAATATCCATATTATTGATTTGATATTTTAAGATGCTTATTATATTTGATTATTATTGTCACATCCATATCCCCAAACATGATAAATTGAAGATTTGTTATCATTTAAATAATTAATTAAGAAATTAATTAAGTCTCAAATTAATAAGATTAAACAATGGAAGGACTTGCTCTATAAGAGATAAAGGTTATAAGGGTGCAAGTGAAAGGAAATTTGGATTAAGAATGGTATAATTGAAGAAGGAAGAGAGAATTAAGGGTATTTTTTCAAAGAGTATATGAGGTGTCAGGAAATTTGCACGAAATTGGACACTTGTCTCTTGCAAATAAATCATAACAATAAAAATAAGGATTTAATTAAAGGAATTTTTGATATATTGTGGTGAGGTGTCAATTTGCATATAAGTTTCATCTTTCATTAAGACATTTGTTAAAAAACTAAAAAATAAAAAAAGAGAACTCTTCTATGTGTGAATAAGAGAAAAGCATGAGGGAGAGCAAAATAAGAGGCATTACAGGTAGATGGAGATGGTTTCAAAACTTTGATTCATCTCTAAAAGCAAGAAACTAAACTCAAATCACTTAAGAAGTTAAAGATCAAGTAAGTTAAATAAGCAAAGATTTTTTTTTTTTTTGAAAAAAAGCAGAACAAGAGTTTTAAGTTTGGTTGAGTTTCAGGTAGATCAATGAAGCATTGAGGTAAGAAACTTTGAATGATTATAAGGATTATTGTAGATTGTAGATAAGACTATAATAAAGTTACATGCATGAAGATTTAGATATAGAATTCTTGAAAATTATATGATGCAAATGTTGAGTTTGAGATAGAATTGAAAAATTCTTTGCGAATGGTTATTAAGAGCTATTTGTGGCCCTGGAATTGAGTCTGTTAAAGTAGCAAGGAGATAAAGAGGAATCTAGCTTTAATTGTGAGTCATTTTTCACCTATCCTTGATAAAAATTTTGATTCTTTGATTCTGTTCAATTCTTGAGTTTCAGTGTTATTGATCCTTATGATGTTTAAATGTTAAGCTTGATTCTATTGCTTTGGTTTAGTGTTGATTTCTACCCATTTTTCTTCATTGAATTTGAATGTCAAATGGGTTGAGTTATGTTGTTAACTCAAGTTATTTCTTTCAAGCTTAGCTGTAAATATTTAATCCCAAATATTTTTATTTGTGACTGTTAATTCCAAATATTTTTATTTATGACTACTATGTCCATTTTTTCTTGTTGTAATGACAAGTATTGTCTGAAGTTTTAAATTATAGTTTTTGTATAAGACTATTAAGAGATGAGTCGATTATGTTGACCAACTGATAAAAACTTTCTTGGGGATAGTGCATAAATTCATTATGCCTTTGGGGTAAATTTATTTGGTTAACAAGTATGCATACTAAATTCCTGAGTTAATATGCTCAGAGAAGGAGTTATATTTCTTTTTTGTTTTTTGCCCTAACAAAGAGTTGTTATTTAATTTTCTCTGAGAAGGAGATATATGATTATTTTACTTTAAGAAGGAGTTAACTATAAACTTGTACTTTTCAAAATATAGTATTTTTTATAAAGGTGTTATGTCTAGTGTGTGATGTTCAAGACGAGAGTAAATTTATCTAAACATTAGTATTTGTTATCTGATGCTCATAATTTTTATATTATGTGGAATATGCTCAGAATCATATCTTGTGAAAAGATGCTTAGAATTAAATTATGTGAAACCTTTAGAAAAATATAGAAATAATTTTTTGACATCTGTTAATAGATAAAATGATGTTTAATATATCAAACCGTCCTTTGAGTTATGAATCAAATTTTTATGCAATTACTCTATTATTATTATTATTTTTGTACTCACGATCTATTCCATGTTCATTATTCTCATTATATTTTTCATTAGTCACTTAGTAGGTAATTTTCTTACAAAATTACTCCCACTCGCTTTCTTGTATATTTTTTTGTTTAGGCTATACATATATTAGTTGTATAGCTAGAGATTATCAGATGGCAATACAGTGGACCACCATGACTTACGAGGTTTCTAAGATGGAGACAACAATGAAGTATGTCATATGTCATGACACAGATGTTGAGTTTGCTTTCAGGGTTATTGTAGAGCCCATAAGGGTGGATGTCCGCATTATAGCCATTAGAGAGGAGTATATGGATTTTGTGTATACCATTATTCTAGTTATTTATGACACTAGCACTGGACTTCAAGTTTCTCTAGCTTGGATATGATGTAGCTATGATGAAATCCATTTTTTGGCTTTTTGCTTTTAGCTTAGATTATTCCCCCTGGACTGTGACTAGTTTATTTCTTTTTGCTCAATATTAGAAGGGGGTTGAGTTTAGTTGTGGCCAATGTTGTGCTAGAGGATGAGGCACACATACCACACTTTAAGGGAGGTGCTATTAAGAGAGGGTTATCGAAGTACTTATATGTATTTCTTTTTACTTGTATTTTTATATAACCTGTACTCATGTATTATATTAAGGTTGTTAAATGCTAAGGTGACAGGACACTTTACCTACCATGTACATATTTGTTTAAGTTAAGATATCAAATATTGCTTGCCATCATTTAAATTTTATGGGAGTTAGTTATTGTGTATTTATACAATTATACCATTTACATATTCTAGAGATATTGCTATTGATAGCATTGCAAGGTTTGATGTTGAGGTAATGCTACTCTCTAATGGTATTGCTAAATATAATGTGATGTTATATGGTGGTACTACAGGGGAGTTGTTATTGTTGCAATTATTATCGATGTTATCTTGCCATAATTCTTGTTAATAAGATTATTAATGTTAATGATATTGTGGATTATAAAAATAATTTTATTTCCAGTATAGATTTTTCTTAAGAATTTATTATGCTTATATATATATATATATATATATATATATATATATATATATATATATATATATATATATATATATATATATATATATATATATATATAATTTTTTGAAAAGATTAGTAGAACGGGCTACCTGATGGGTGTTATCAAGACTGTGTACACATAGGTAATGATCCTTGAGTAGGGCCATTATTGAGAAATTTAATTATGAAGTACAGTTGATGTATAGCTCTCGGGCAATATGTATGAATTATAGGTAGTTATTACTGGGACCGATGGCTTGGTAGATGCTTAGCTCTAAGGAACCGCTAACAAATATTAGAATAAGAGAATGATTATAGCTGGAAGCTTAGTGGAAGCTTAGCTATTAGAAATCAACAGTCTTTGGATAAATAAGTGAGTTGAATGGCTTATAGATTTATGGATTAGGGTTCGACCATTATTTTCCTCTTAAGTTATTTATTAACGTTGTTTACTTATTTTATCCTTTTTATTATTCATTTATCTAATTATTGGTATTTGGAAATTATGTTTTTAATAAAGTTACTCCTTTTAAGCTTATGTCTTGAATCTTATTGATTTCTGTGCCTTCTCTAAATGAGATGAGTATGCACTGTTCCTACTAAAAATGCAGTTAATGAGTATAAGAAATGCATTATTTTGAGCCCTCAATGTGTTAGGATTAAGTGTAATTTTAGATGAATTAATAGTCTCTTGTTTAATTTTTCTTAAGTTAAGTGTTTTTGTTTCATGATTTAAGTTTTTGTTCATTTTAAGTATTTTGGTTACTTTTAGTTATTTTTGCTCAAGTAGTAGTTTAAAAAACAATAATGTAATGATGCATAAGATTTCTAGAGGTTGTGGAGGTGTCTAAGGAGCATTCAAGGAAAATTATAACAAGTTTAAAGCTTATAAAAGGCACATGGCCATACTTGATTGAAGATTGGACGCATAGCCATGCACACCCATGAGCATGGCTATGCTTGATTTGAGGAGTCAAGAGAAGACTGGCACACGATTGTGTGCCTGCGTGCACATAGCCTTGTGCCCTACTGGTAGCTTTTAATTTTGAATTTTAAAGTGTTGATTTTAGGGGATTGATTGATTCTTAGATGGAAACAAATTAGTGAGGCTGAAGGCTAGGGTCTTATGTGTATAGCCACTAGAAAAACAAAACTTTATATTCCACTTTAAGTGCATGTGCTGCATAACTATTTTTTTAAAAGACGTGCATTTAACTTTAAATGGAGCCTTTCCACTTTCCCAATATCCTCACTTTCCTGAAACTTAGGGCTTTTCAACTTTCACCCCTTTTCCAGCTTTCCCACTTCCCAAACCCTAGAGTTAATTAATTTTTCAACTTCCTACCTTTATTTAAAGACTTACTACTCCACTTCTTCTTTTTGACATTCACTCATTCTTTATATCATTCTCTCCCTCTCATGTTCTCTCAAATCATCATCTTTTAACTTTCACCATGGATAGAGAGAAAAGAAAGAAGAGCATTGCAAGGAAGAAATCAACTCCTCCTCTTAAAAGGATAAGGCTTGGTGGAAGCTCCAACAATCCAACTGGTACTAGTGAAGAAAGAATGGTAAAACCCTTTCCTAAACAAATTCAATTTAGGTATGAGGGGTATAGGAAGAAATTTGAGCAAATGATGAATAGAAAGGTTGTCCTTAATATATATGCTAGTGCTTTAGCTTTAAAGGAAATTGGGTTGTATAATAAGGTGATGTTGCATGTAAATAGAATGGGCTAGGGTGATTTTGTTATGATGCAAAGTCCTACTTATTCTAGGCCTACTTATGAGTTTCTCTCCTTATTTAGCTTTAATGAATAAACTCTTTTGCTGACATTTCAATTCAGAAATGAAAAATAACAATTAGGGTTATTTAAGCTTGATGATGTGTCTCATTTCCCTAAGAATTAGGATGCTAATCTTATGTATGATAGGAATGTATTTTGGAGAGAAATCGCAAGGCAAAAAGGGATTTTCTATAAGGCTAGGGCAGCAAAAGAATCTTATATTCAATCACTAGCTTTGAAGTACTTGCATAAGCATATATCCCATTCCTTATTTCCTTAGAAATAAGGGGATTCTGTGGTTACCACCACTGAGCTAAACATTTTGTATTACATGATTAATGATAGGAAACTTGATATTTGTCATGCTCTTACTGGAAAATTAAGAGATGTGGCTATAAAAGGGACTAGGTCTATCAAGGTAGGAGGATTAGTGACTACAATAGCTACCTACCTAGGTTTTGAAACTGAAAACATGCCATTTTAGAAGGTTAAGGGGCATTTCTTAATTGATACTAGCATGATGGACGCTATGAGTTTGGTTTGTGTCGATCATAAGGGAAGAGATTTCCTTAATCAACTTGTTGCTTAACCTCAAGAGGAACCACAAGAAGAGGAGGATGAAAAAGATTAAAAATTTTATTTGAATGATGTCATGTAATGATTGGACAGCTTGGAGCTTTAGGTTGGGGTGATCAATTCAAATGTTAGGAATTAAATGCAGAAATTGAAAGGATGGGCAATACTACACTTCAGATGAATCATACCATCACCATAATGAATCATAATCTTCTTGCCTACTTTAATTTGTAGAACTTTGCTCCAACCCTATATCTACCAATTCATGATGCTCCCGAAGAGGAAGAAGAAGAATCCTCATTCGAGGATGATGAAGAAGATGAATGAAAAACCCTTTGTTAAATGTTTATTTGGTTCTAGCCTTGAATAATATTTAATGTTGTTTTTGTTTTATGCTTATATTGAACAATGTGTTGTTTAGGTTGTGTTTTATTCTGTTTAAGTTGTTCAAGTTTGTTTATATTTAAGTTATTTAAGAATTTTGTTTTATTAATGTTAATGGTTCTTTATTTCATGTTTAATTTCTCTCTTATATTAACGCAATAAGCATATGATAATTGTCTTATACAATGTGATGCTAAATAGGTTAATAAGACGCACAAAAGTATCATTGCATGTTCAGCTTGTGGCTCAAGCACAGCCATATGCATTTTGCATATAGCCATGCATCCACAGAGCTTATTTTTTCAAACCAAGCATGGTTATGCACTTCGATGCATATAGTCGTGTGACCTGATGGGCTCTAAAATGAAAATTAAAGGCAAACAACCATGTGTGTCGACACACCTAACCATGCGCCCTATTAGCGATGTCAACCTAAATTTTTCTTGTCTCATTTTGTCATATGGTCATGCAATATGGACATTAAATTTTTTGGAATTTTAATTTTAATTTGTTAATTTTTTATTTTCTTTATTTTTATTTTGTTTCCTTGTTAATTATGGATTCTATTAATTTTTAATTCCTTGATTAAGGAAACTTTAACTTGATAATTTTTAATTTTTCCTTTTCTGTTAGAATTCAAATTTATTTCTTTTTCTTCTTTTTAGGAATAGAACTCTTTATATCCCATAGATTTTTCTTATTTAACTCTTTCTATCCATTTATTTTTGTTAGTTTCAATTGCTTTTGCTATTTTATGTCTATGAAGTACTAACACTTTTGTGATGGCTAAAACAAAAATTTTATATCAAGGAAAGGGACTCAGTGATGGCAAAGGTAAGTCCAAGGACATAAAGGCTGATTATAAAGCTTTGTTTGCAATCTAATCGGAAGAGAAGGTAAGAGATTTTGCTCTTTAGTCAAAAGAAATTTTAGCACACCAAAATATTTTGATGATGAGGTGCTTTTGAACATAGAGATAAAGGGAACCATAGATTTTTTTTTATAAGAAATTGGGTTGGTCTAAATTGGCTATAGCTCAAAATGATGTGTTCTTTGAGCTCATAATAGAATTTACACTACATTTTAGATTATAAATGTAAATCAAGGGGTCTCTTCTTATAGGTTCTTTGGAAAAGAATACTATTTTAATTATGAAATCATGTCTAATATCTTTGGTTTCCCTAAATGAGGTGTTTGTTAACCTCCATTGGAATATAATATAAGTAGTTTTTAGCATGAAATCACTGGGGCTGATAGAGTTTGTGAGGTCAAGTAATTATTTAAGATTGCTCATATTTAATTCTGCATAAGTTCATGTCATACACCATTTTTGGAAGAAAGGATAGCATTAAAGTGCCCCTTTATGAGTTATTTGTGTTGTGGTGCTTGAAAACTAACACAAAAGTAGCAACACATACTTTGTTCTTTGTTCTATGTGGTGTGTTGTGTAGACTAGGAAAGTAGTGGCATCACTGGGGCATATTTTCATTAGTTTAACATTGTACTTTGCTATATTCAAATTTGCTAAACATCAATTGGAACCACTAAAATCTTAATCCTTTTATGAAGAGTACCTTGTTTGAGCTAAAATCATCACATAATTTAATAAGCTAGATGATGTCACTTTAAGGAGATGTTATTTGCTACACCAAACAGTAATGCAACATAATAAAATCTTTTTACCTCCTACCACAATAGAAGAAGTTAATGGGAGTGAAGCATAAACAAAGAAGAGAAGGAACACCAAAGGTTGGAGTGAAGAAATCATAAAGAATATTAAAGAACTGATGGATATTTCTGATAATAGGATTGGGAATATGATAATGGATTTATCTTATGAGATGGAGAAGTTTAAAAGGCATTATGAAGTAAGGGCAGAAAGGTTGCAAGCTCAATTAGATAAAATATTTCATCTTCTCCCTCAAATTAAAAGGTTAAAGATGGATAATGATGCAGCAAGAGATCCTATTATTAAGCCAATCACTTCCCCTCTGAGTGCATCAAAATGAGGGAAGTACATTATTCTTTAGTTTAATTGTCATTTTGCTTTATTTTCTTTTCATGTTTGTTTAGGTATTTTTCTTTAAATGTCATGCATGTTTTGAGTTTAATTTTTATGTTGTTCATGCATTACTCTCTCACTTGAATTTTTGCAACTTATTCACATGAATAGTCTTATTCATTAAGTCTAGTTTTCTTGAAGAAATATATTAATCTTCCTTTAATGATTAGTTTGGACTTTTAAATTAGGAGAGTAATTTATGGTCATGAATTTTTTAATTTTAATGAACTTAATGCTTACTTTTTTATTGAACAAATGAATTTAAGTGATTGATGCTTAAGAAAAATGTTTGTAAGTTGGAATGTGAATCTAACTTCAATGTGATAAAGTTCTTATGTATCTTGGTATTATTATTAAAAAAATAGCAACAACAAGATGGAGTGTAAAATGCACTCATTAGGAGCTAAATTTGAAAACAACATCTTTAAATGCTCTTTTTACTCCAATGCTCTTTTCAAAGTATCCAAAGGACCCTTTTTGGAGGTATCCACATTGAGTAGTGTAGGAAAGGTAAGTGATATTGAGATTGGCCTTGGAACCTTATATGTGTTGAATTTTTAACTTCCTAATTATTAGACTGATTCCTACTTACTTTCATTTTTGTTAGGTATCAATTATTTGCTTTTATGACTTCAATAAAGAAGTATACTCTTCATATGGTAATAATGCATTCTTGACCTTGGATTACTATTTTAATTTTTACTTTTTAAACTTTTAAAGGAAGATTGAGGTAGTTAGTCAAGTTAAAGCTAGTTAATGACTGTGATTCTTTAAGTGAATAAAGTGTGCTCAAGCTTTGCTTGAGGACAAGCAAACATTAAAGTGTTGGAGAATTTGATAAGTATGAGAAATCCATTATTTTGAGCATTCAATATGCTAGGATTAAGTGTCATTTCAGATGCATTAATAATCTTTTGTTTAATTTGTCTTAAGTTTAAATGTTTATGTTGCATGATTTAAGTTTTTGTTCTTTAAGCATTTTGGTTACTTTTAGTTATTCTTGCTCATGTAGGTGTTTAAAAAACAGTGATGGAATGATGCATGGGACTTTTAGAGGTTATGGAGACATTCGAGGGGCATTTAAGGCAATTTCTAGCAAGTTTAAGGCTTATAAAAGGCACATAGTCGTGCACATAATTGCACATAGCCATGCCTGATTGAAGATTGGACACACAGCCATGCACACCCATACGCATGACCATGCCTAATTTAAGGAGTCAAGAGAAGATTAACACATGGCCATGTGCCTGGGTGTGCACAATCTTGTGCCATGCTGGCAACTTTTGAAACTTTGAATTTTAAAGTGCTGATTTTAGGGGATTTGATTGATTCTTGGATGGAAACAAATTAGTAAGGCTGAAGGCTAGGTTTTTATATGTATAACCACTAGAAAAAAAACATTCTATTATATTCTATCATTTTTTACTTTTAGTTTTTTAGAGATCAAAGGCTAGTCTCATTTTAGTTTTTTACTATCTTGTTCATATTGAGTTTAAGATTTAGCTACAAGGATTGAAGAACATAAAACCTTCCATTTCAGCTGGATAAGCAAAGAAGCAGGTTTTCTTATTACTTTATTACTCATTTCTATTTTGATTAATAATGATGTTATCTTTCATATATTCTACATCTTTATCTCTTATTATCAACATGAGTAGCTAAGCTCCTTATTAGGGTTCTTATTTCAATTAAGCCATATAAATATAGGAATTAAATCTAAGTCTATAATCTTAATTCATTAGTTATTATTGAACTTAATGTCATCATAAGATTGATCACCATTTAATTGAATTTATACAATGAAACTTAACTAAGAGATAGGTTGCATTGGAACCAAACATTAACCTATTAGATGCTTTCTTATTTAAGAGACATTAAAGCAACTAATATTGATATATTGATTAAGGGATGGAGCTTAAAATTGAGTTTAAGAAACATCTAGTCAGTAAGAGCTATAAAATTTAGTGTCAATTTAATTGGTTAATTGTGGGTTTATTTGAGAGGAAAACCTAGGATTCCTTAGATGCCTTCAAAATGGATTATGATTAGACTTGGCTTAGTTGTTAATTAATCTTAAGAAATGGTTGAATTGGTAATAAGAACCCTAGTTTTAAATTGATCATTAATTAATTCATATTTTTTTTGTTTAATTTCAATTGAATTCAAAACCACTTGTCATTATTTAAAAAAAATAAGCACATTATTATTACAATACTCAATTTGTAATCTATGTGGGATGATATTAATTTACTACTTGCATGATTCTATATGCTTATAGATTTCACACATTAACAGTATATAATGATGATGAGCAGTCATTTCATAATGGGGCTCCTCCCTCTATCCCACCAGCTAGAAGAAGTGGTAGACCTAGAATGGTAACTACTAAGAGATAAAGACAGTAGCAGCTAGTAGAAATAGCTACTCTATATATAGATCCTAATGCTTTTATGGTTGGTGTAGTAAGGATTAATCAAGGACTAGTGATAATTAATCAAGTTATACCCTCAGTATAGCAGATGCCATAGTAAAGGAATCAGGGGATGTTTGATGTATATGCAGCTTTACTATACTCCAAGATTGAGAGAGTTCTTTTTAATGGTACTGGAGATGCTTTGAATTTTATAAATACCATTGAGCTTAAGACAAAGATAGGATACATGAAGGATATTGATTGTAGAACTATTAGTTCAAGCCAAAGCTCAAGGCTTATTTATGCAATCAATTTAGCCATATATGACTACTATAACATGGTTGGAGTTTAAAGAGCAACTTTTAAGATACTTTTGTTCACATTCAATGAGGGATAATTACAAATGATAGCTATTGCATAAAGCTAGAGGAGAGCAATCAGTTGAGGAGTACACTTATGAGTTCTCCAAACTATCGCATCATATTGTAAATGAGATATAATATAAGAGAAGAGTGGTTAAACTATATATTACAAGATTAGGTCTAACATATATTGGCATCTGAGCTAAGGATTGGAGTTTAGAGAGTTATTGCGGATTTAGTCCTATTTGATGTAATTAATTTTAATATGATTTTAGGAATATATTGGTTAGCTTGACATTATGCTACATTGGACTACCAAGAGAAAGATGTGATTTTTAGAATTTCAAATGATGTGGAATTTTAATTCAAAGGTGGCAAAAGTCCAATGCCTTAGAATCTTATTTTTGCAATCATAGCTAAAAAGATACTTTGAAGGGGGTGTCAAAGCCGTTTAGTTATGGTAAAAGATATAAATGTAGATTAGGCAACAGTTGAGAATGTGCTAATTGTGTGTGAATTTCTAGATTTTTTCCTGAAGAGCTACCAGGATTACTACCAGAAAAAGAGATAGAACTTTGTATCGATATTGTACTTGGTGTAGATCCTATCTTTATGCCACCTTATAGGATAGCACTTGTAAAACTGAAGAAGCTTAAAGACTAGTTGTAAAAGTTGCTAGATAAGAGTTTCATTAAACCCAATACATCTTCTTGGGCACACTAGTGCTTTTTGTAAAGAAGAAATATGGTAGTCTTCAACTTTATATCAACTATAGATAGTTAAACAAAGTCACCATCAAGAACAAGTATCCTCTCTCAAGAATTCATAACCTATTTGATCAGTTGTAAGGAGCTTAATATTTCTCCAAGATTAACTTTAGGTTAGGGTATCGTCAATTGAGAATCAAAAGTGGATATATACCCATGATTGCATTTCGAACAAGATATAGCCATTATGAATTCTTGGTAATGTCTATTAGGTAAACTAATGCCCAATAGCTTTTATGAACTTGATGAATTAGGTGTTCAGGCCATTCTTAAACCAATTTATGATAGTGTTTATTGATGATATATTGGTGTATTCAAGGAGTGAGGTGAAATATGCAATGCATTTAAGAATGGTTCTCCAGACTTTAAGAGAGCATCAATTGTATGCCAAATTCCCTAAGTGTGAGTTTTGGTTGGATTAAGTGGCATTCTTAGGCCATATGGTATTTAAAGATGGCATACAAGTGGATCTCAAAAAGATTGAAGCCATTATAGAGTGGCTGAAACCCACAACAATCATAGGAGTAAGGAGTTTTCTAGGTTTAGCTGGCTACTACAAGAGATTTATGAAGAATTTCTCCAAGATTGCCATACCTTTAACAAGGTTAACCTAGAAGAATAACAAATGTGTGTGGATTGACAAATATAAGAGCATTTTTAGATGCTTAAAAATAGGTTGAACTCAGCTATAGTGTTAACTTTACCTTCAGGGAATAAAGGGTATACAATATATTATAATGCTGCTTAAGTAAGATTGGGTTATTTATTAATGTACAATGGGAGAGTGGTTGCTTATGCTTTATGTCAGTTAAAGAAGCAGGAATAAAATTACCCTACTCATGATATGGAAATGGCAGTAATAATGTATGCACTAAAGATATTGAGGCATTACCTATATAGAGTGACTTGTGAAATATACACTAATCATAAAAGTTTAAAGTATATCTTCCAGCAAAGAGATTTGAACTTGAGAAAAAGGAGATGGATGGAACTCCTTAAAGACTATAATTGCTCTATTTTGTACCATCTAGGCAAAGCCAATGTAGTGGTTGATGTTCTGAGTAAGAAGTTAGTAGAAAGCCTTGCTCATATTAGATCAGAGAGGAGGACAATCATTAAAGAATTGTATGAATTGATTGATCAAGGGTTGCAATAAAAGGTAACCAAGAAATTTTTATTGGCTTAATTCAAAGTATGATCAAAGTACTTAGATAGTGTTAAAGTAGCTTATAGAAAGGACCTACAATTATAGAAGATAATGTCAGAGGTTCAATAATGTCAATATAGAGATTTTATAATTGACAATGAGTGCATATTACATTTGGGCACTAGGTTATATATGCCAGATGTGGTTGAGCTGAGAAAGGAGATCATAAAGGAAGCTCACTTTTTTACTTACATTGTGCATATAGATTCTACCAAGATGTATTATAATTTGAAAGAAATATATTATTGGAATAGGATGACAAAGGACATTGCAAAGTTTGTATCTAGGTGTCTCACATGTCAGTATGTGAAATTGCAACATCACAAGCCTCATAATTGTTACAACAGTTTCCCATTCCATAATGGAAGTGGGATATGATTGCTATGGATTTTATGACTAGATTACCTCATACAACTGGAGGCTCTGATGTTGTTTCAGTGATAATTGATAAGCTAACCAAGTTAGCTCACTTTTTGCCAATTAAGAAAACATACTCTACTGATAGGTTGGAAAGGTTATATATTAAAAGAATTGTTTGCCATCATAAGGTGCTAGAGATTATAGTGTCTGATAAGGAGCTACTTTTACTTTAATCTTTTGGCAAAAATTACTTAAGGCATTGGATATAAGACTTGACTTCAATACGGAATTCATCCTTAAATGGATGGTCGGTTATAAATGACCATTTAGAGCATAAAAGATATGCTGAGAATGTGTGTGATAGAATTTAGTAGTCAATGGGATTTACACTTGCCTTTAATTGAATTTTCATATAACAACAGTTATCATACAAGTATTGGAATTACTCCCTATAAAGCATTATATGCTAGAAAGTGTATATCACCTGTATACTAAAAAGTTGGTGAGAGGTAAATAATAGGGCTAAAATTAGTGAAAGTAACTTCAAAAAAGGTTCCTTTCATCCAATAGAGATTGAAGATAGCTTTTAGTCAACATAAAAGCTATGTGGATCCTAAGAGAAAGGATGTATAATTTTCTATTGGAGACATGGTGTTTCTCAAGGTGTCTCCGGTAAAAGGAGTAGTGAAATTTGATGGTAAATTAGCTCTAAGATACATTGGACCCTTTGAAATTCATTCAAGAGTAAGTGATATGGCTTACAAACTGGTGTTGCCACTAGAATTGTCACAAATTCATCTAGTATTTCATATCTCTATATTGAGAAAGTACATCTTTGATCCTTTACATGTTCTTCAACCACAAACAGTGGAGCTTAATGAAGATTTGACTAATGAAGAGTACCCAATGGCGACCATGGATTGACAACTTCACCAAATTACATACCAAATAAATTTCTATGGTGAAAGTACTATGGAGCAACCATGCAGTGGAAAATTGCACTTAGGAGCGGAGGTCGATATGCAGAGTCGACATTGATGTAAAATTTAAGGATGAATATTATCAAGGGGGAAGACTATAACAACTTGAATTTATATGGTTATTAATAATATTATTATTACCATTGCTATTCCATATATATATATATATATAAGAAAAGAAAGGGGGACAAATGGACACGTGGTGAGTGTCCATGATTAAAATGAAGGGGAATGGCTCTGCGCAAGGAAGAAAGAAGGAGCAGTAGGAGGTTATGGTTTTGTGGTGGCAAGATTTTTTTTGGTACCAAAATGTTTTTTTATCTCCGTTAACCACCCAAACGACATCTAATTGACCCCAAATTTGAATCATAGCTTATATTCACTCTCTTATACACTTAGTAACTTTTATATTATAAGGAACTGCCCAAAAATATATAGTTTTGGCCAAGAAAATCAGCCTAATTACCACCATTTCTCACTGTTCAGTGGCTTTCAACTTCCAAGAATGCTTTTATCATGTTTCTCTTGTCAACAAGAGTCTATAGCCACCAACCACGAGTTCGATCTCATCTTATTTATTTTTCTACAAATTTTTTTGGCAATTTCTCTTTAATTTTTTCATCTACGATTCTATACATATTTTGATGTATTTAAAGATTTAGATGTGTTCTACTAATTATTAGGAATGTGTTGGTATATTCCGTTTTGTCAAGTGATAATTTTCTAATGAGAAATTCAGTGGGACCCACTAAAACTTCGACGTGTAAACAGTACCAACCCTTGAAAAATTTATGAAACTATTTTTAATAAATAATATAAATTGTGGTGATCAATTTCCATAAATGGAGTTTAATCTAATTCTTTATGGATTTTGAGAAATAAATCTCATAAAGGTTGTAGTGGAAATTATTTAACTTTCATTTAAATTAGTTAAATCATCGAAGATCATTCTTAAGCCTCAAAATTTATCATTTAGAGCGTTCTTAAGTCAATTTCTATAATACCATCATTTGTGTTAATTTTTGAATTTTTGGGAGTTATTAGGAATTTATTATATATATATATATATATATAATCCTAAAGTTTGTTGATTGTGCTACCGACATTTGGCATTTGTAAGAGTTACTAAACTCTTAGATGTAAGTCTCTTGACTTCCTATGTGTTTTTGGTTTTTTGTGACTTATTAAATGTTGTCCAATGTGCATGCATTTTAATTGTGTAAATTTATGTGATGTGATCTTGATTTGGTTGGGATTCTTGCCTTCATGCAAGGGTTGCGTGCTAGAAAAAAATTTAAAATAGACCCTAATCAGATTCATGCTCACACCATGCTTTCACTTATAATTTAGTGCATATAACCAACTCCCTTCAAAAACATGTAAGGATTAAAAGTACAGGGGTACATAAATAAATATTAAAAATATATTAATATATATAGATAAAAAATTTATATATAAATATTGAAAAGTTTTATTTCAACTATCAATTAATAATATAATTATAGAAATTATTTTGTTTAGTTAAGAAAAATATAAAATTATTTTTTAATTTGTCTCCTTTCTTATTTAATAAAATATGAAATAAATATATTTTTGAGTTAGAAACTCATTTTTTAGTAAAAAACGTGTTTCCTAATTTTTTATATTTTTAAAAATAGCCCCTAAATATTTTTAAGGACTGTCATGAAGTTTTCGATACGAAAACATGAAATAAATATATTTTTGAGTTAGAAACTCATTTTTAAGTAAAAAATGTGTTTCCTAATTTCTTATATTTGCAAAAATAGCCCCTAAATATTTTTAAGGGCTGTCATGATGTTTTCCATATGGAAACATTTTGAAAATGTGGAAATGTTTATTGGGAGAAGTTCCTATCCATCATAGGTTCTGCTTGGAGGGGTGAAAGACTATTGCACTTCTTTGTAATTTTGTGGATGATGCAACCTTTGAAGTCTTTGCATATAAAAGCAATTTGACTGCTATATTGCATTAAATAAAAAATATGCATAATAGTTTACTTTCCAATATCCCTCCTATGGTGCTTTCCATTTATTCACTTGATTGTTCTAGTTGTTTGTAACTCCCCCCCCCCCCCACCCCCCCTCTGCCTGAGCAACTAGCTAGATTATTGATGGTTATTTGAATAAGGATTCCATCAAGTATAAAATTTTCTCATTGTTTCTAGAGGTCCTTCTGATATCCCATTAACAAGAAAATTATTATGAGCTTTCCACATATACCAACATACACCTGCTACTAAACTAATGAGCTCCACTTTGCTAGAGTTTCTCAACATCTGATGAGTAGCAGTCCTTGATATGAGAGATTGGAATCCATGCATGTTTAAGATATATCTAAAGGGGCACACTAGCATGATATACATGTTTAGAACATTTATTATATCATGACCCGAACCCGAGGGCACGTGACCGACACTAGGGAATGGGTAGGCATAAAGCCCCCGAAACCCGTAGTAAGCCTAAAGGAAAAGAAAAATAAAACCATTCATATTTTAAACTTTATTTGAAAATAGAACACATTATCAAACTGATTTTTCTCAAATTACACAATTTCAACTGTTTAAATAATAATGTGTTTCAACATCTCATATTATAAATTGAACTTAAATCTTATACATAAGTGTGTTCCGTACAAATAAACTACATAATTATGCTTAAACCATACAAATCTTTAATACATATACTACTGCAACTACCTAGATTAACACATAGTATAGCTTACAATGACCTACATAAAATAGCCGGGGGAAGAAGAAACCCGATGTGGAGGTAGTCGGAGGTCGAACTCCCAAGCTCCTGAAAAAAAAAATTGAGGGGAATCAGACCTCACTGAGTAAGTCAATAAAAGAGCTGTACGATTTGAAAACCTTTTTTTTTTGAAAACTATATATGTTTATAGTGAAGATAATTTATAATATATATATTTATAGCTTTTGAAAAATCTCGGTAGAACCCTAAACCCAAAATCTAAATGGCCAACCAGGCCCACTTATTCCAACTAGACTACCAATCCCCGAGAGCAAAGGCATCAACCGAGGCACCAAGTCATAGTCATTCACTTAATCCAAATAAATGGTACTGGCGGTCCCCGAGAGCAAAGGCATCGACCGAGGCACCCATCCCAGTCCATTATTGAATTTTCAATAACTGGTGGTCCCCGAGAGCAAAGGGTTCCACCGAGGCACCCGTCCCAATTTAACATTCATCAATCATACAATTATCAGATCCGTCTCTCAATCTCTACCATGTGCACATAGTCTTGGTGAAGCCCACCAGGTAGCCCGTTCTACTAAAATTTCTCAAAATCGATTTTTAAATAAATAAAATGCATTTAAATCTTAAATAATAGCATTAAATTAAATAAATCATATAATCAATGTAATAAAATACGAACGCATGCATTCTTTACATAAACACACGCACAGATCGTTCTATTGACTTACAGGATGAATGCGAAGGATGACGACCACGCGTCTGCCTCGGCCTCACAGCTTCTGCTCCGATATGCTCTAAAAGAAAAATAATGAATCGACTTTTAAAATATGACTATGGAATCAAAACCAACAATCAACAAAACAATGAAATTCCAGACTGACTCGAGAAAAATCGGACAAGACTCGACAGACAGGATTTAACCTAACTAACGGTAGAAATTTTATGAGTATCACGTTTTACGAGAAAATCTATCAAAATTTCGACAGAGTCTCCTCTGTAAAACGGATATCTCTCTACCGAAGGTAGAGCCAGACCTGCATAGAAAATGCACTTCTAATAACCACAAACACCCACACTCGAGTTGGGCTTCCAAAACTACAATTTGCCCCGACCGAGATCACAACTCAATTATTCAAAAGTAAACAATTAAATTTGTATTCCATCACTAACAATATAAATATAATTATTATCCAAATTAAACCTTGGTAATGTATTATAGGAATATATATATATATATATATATATATATATATATATATATATATATATATATATATTGGGAATTCGATATATAAAATTTTACACTACTTAGATAGAAATATCAATTAATTTTATAAAAATTATTTAAACCCTTTAAATATTAATAAAACTAATTAAAATATATATTTTACCATATTTAGTGTAAAATTACATTTTTACCCCCCTAAAATACCTAAGTTACATAACGTGTTTTTTAATACTAGAATAATTCCTTAAAATTATTTAATCATGCCAAAAATTTATTTTCTTAAAATAAATCTTCCTACTATAATTAAAACACTTAATCAACCAACAAATTTTCTCCCAAAAAATATTATTTAACCAAAAATCAATTTTTTTGGCATAAACTCAAATATATTTATAAAAATAGTATAAAAATCTCAAAAATTATAATTTGAGTTCTAAAATTTATAATATTCACTTATAACCTCAATTATTAAAATTTCATAATTTTTTTAACCATAATTTCGAAAATTAGCAAAATATTACTAACATTTACAAAAATTCTACCAAAATTACAATAATTCCTAAAAATTTCAATAAAATTTGATTCACTCAAAATAATTAATAACAATCACCCTAGTTATGAATTATACTCAAATTAATATCAAATAAAGCCAATTAAATACTAAATAATTTTTTGGAAATTAACTAAATTACCAAAAATTCCAATAAATTTAATTCACTCAAAAATAATTAACCACAACCTCCCTAATTACTAATTATACCCAAATAAATATCTAAATAAACCAAATAAACATTAAATAAATTCTGGAAATTCAACTAATTACCAAGAATTTCAAGAAAATTGAAAACAACTTCAAATACATGCTAACCAACACTAACTAACCTAGGATTACCAAGATCAAGCAGAAAATTGAAGAAAGGAAGGAGGGATAAGGTGAGTGTTACTCACTGCCAGCAGGACGAGGAAGAAGGGAAGGATGAGCTTGCTGTCGCCGGGAAGAATGAAGAAGATGGAGCAGCACAGGCGAGGTGGACAGCAATGGCAAGCGGAGGATCAAGCTGGCATGAGGGTGTTGTCGCGCGCAGGAAGAGAGGAAGCTGCTTGACGGGGGAAGAAGAAGAGCAGCAGCTGCCAGACTTGGGAGCTTCTGAAGCACGGCGGAAATGGAGTTCTCCGGCAAGGGCAAAGGCGGCACAGTGAGGGACAGAGAATGGCAGGGTGACGGACGGGAAGGAGGGTGCTGTGAGGGTTCCTTTCTCTGTCAAGTGTTTTATGCTTTCTCTTGCCTTTGATCCCGTTTTTTTTTTTTTGTCCAAATCCTTACATATATATATATATATATATATATATATATATATTATAAACTATATATATAGATATATATATATATATATATATATATATATATATATATATATATATTAATATAATTTAGTATATGTATATGTGCATGTACATGGAGACACATACATAGACATAAAATTCAATATAATTTAAAATAGCAATAATAATAATAATAATAATAATAATAATAATAATAATATTATTATTATTATTATTATTATTATTATTATTATTATTATTATTATTATTATTATTATTATTATTAGACAATGAAATTCTAAACATTAAGTAATACTCTCATATATTAATAATCCTTAAATAATATGAACATAAATAAATAAAATATAATATGATGCAAAAGTAATTGTTAGTAATACTTTTTGAAAGAAATTATCCCTTTTTTATTTAAATAATATATAGGGTATTACATATTATTTCTTTGTGGATCAAAATAGAACTTAAAGACTAGGGACAAGGAAAATTAAAATAGAGCCAAACTTTGCCACCCACTTAGAATGGGATGGTTCTCCTTCCATCACAAGGTATGGCAATTATAAGAGGTGGGGGTTGGAATTCTCTCTCCCTCTCCACCTTCATGTTGAAAAAAAAAAACCTTTAATATTATAATATCAAAATGGGAAAAGATGCAAATACAACTATGACATTTTGCCCTAATCTCACATCCGCCACTAATATTTTTCACGGTGCCAATACATTTTTTTTTGTTTTGATAATTTGATATTTAAATCCTTCTTATAAATGGTGTTTATTCTCATTGTTAGTGGGGTCCACTATTTTTTACAAGTATAAAAATATTATTTAATTAATGTACATTTTTTACCCTAACATTTATAGTGAAGACTAAATTTGCACTTAAAAATTTAAAAACATTTAAATTCACAATTTTCAAAAACAATTTAAATTCTTAAATAATAAAAATTTTAAATAACCATTTATTTTTTATACTCGTTAGATATAATAATATTAATATTAAAAGGATTTGGTTGAATGCATAGTTTCACCCATGAACTTTACATGATTAACCTATGATACTCCCAAAATTTTATTATTTTCTATTCAACCTTTAAACTTTTGCTTTGAACATTTTTTACCTTTTAATTTGTACTTTTTAATTCTATTTGAATCATACAATATCAAAACAGATAAAAAATTAATTTCAAATGATTTTAAATACATAAAATGCTAAAATTAGCTTAAAAACAACATAAATAGAATTAAAAATAAATATTAGAAAGTCAAAAAAAATTTATTTTTAATCATATTCTCTCTATCATTAAACATTATTTTAATTTATATAAGTTTCTTTTGTATTCATATCAATAATGATTTATAAAATACTTTGATTTCATATATTATTGGGTTTAGATAGGTTTAAATGTAACACCCATACCCTTGACTATATGTCAAGTGTTGTATATAGTTAGAATAGGGTATCGTACCAAGCCATAACTTGTACATATTCAAGGAGTGAGAATTTTTGAATTTTGATAACACTCAAAATTAATGAAATTATGAAAATAAAAGGGAATAGGAATAAAAATGAAGTGAAGAGTGAGAGTTAAAAAGTTTAGAATGATAGGGACTCAATTGAAACAAATAATTATACTAAAATGAACAATTAAAACCTTGAGGATTAATGGGTAATTTAACCAACTCATTAAGGGCTTAAAAGGATATTGTATGGCTTAGCCTATCATAAATTAGGTCTAGAATTATCTTTGCTTTATGATATATGGATATAGATATACATGAAGGAGGATTAAAAAAACAAAGAAGGAAAAAAAAAAGAAAAAAGAGAGAACTATAAGAGTTGTTTAATTATTCAAGTGTAGGATGGTTTTGCAAGTGAAATTTGATGATCTAAAACACTTTTGAGGCTTTAATCTTCATTCTAAAAGCCTGTGGTGATTGATTTGGTAAGTAATTTTAGTGTTTTTATGGATTTAAGTTTTGGTTCATAAGTTGCCATTTTTGTGTTCTAGATTTCTAGTTTTATAGTTTCTATATGTTGTTTATATCTTAAGCTATAAAACTTAAAATTAATATTGGTTTCATTCTAAAGAAACTTTGAAGATTTTTCTATAACTTTGTAGTTTTAAGTTAGAGCTGATTTAGTATGTATAATGGTTAAATGAAGACATACTTTTTAATTCTCAATTTGTCAGATTAATTAAGCTTATTATGATTCAACCTCTATAAATTTCTTTGTAGTTATAAAATTAAAGTGAAATTTTTCTGGAATACATTAGACATATAGATCTAATGATGTATAAAATTTATGCTTCCAATTCCTTTCCTAAAATTCTCAGGAATGTTTCAAATTTAGCCCTACGAATTTGTCTTGGTAGAGTCATTTTATCTATTTCAATTGAGTTTTGGTAGGCTATCTTGATGGCATGTTAATGGATTAATGATTATCATATCCAAATGTACACATGATGATGTTAAGGTTAATTATAGGTCTCTAATAGGCATGAAATTCAAATGGATAGCATACATGCAACTATGGACATGCATGTATATTAAGTAGAATTTTTATTAAAATGAAAACAAAAATGGATATTGATGTTCATGATTGTTAGGGACAATATAAATCTCTGTAAAGATGTCAAAAATTGTGGCTGATAAAAGCAAGGAAAATTTTTGAGAAATTAGTGAGTGAACTTACTACCTTCATTTCTCTTCTTGATGAATTTTTATTGTGAATGGGCTCGCCTTTGAATTTTCTTTGCTTAGCCGAATCCTATCAAGAATTTCCATTCTTTTTTTATTGAACCAATTATTATTGAAACCTAATTTATGATTAAATCTCTAATGAATTTTGGGCTCAATTGTTGAATTAACATCCTTGATGAATTAAATGAGTAAAGTGGTAAAAAAAAAAGGCATTTATTAATTTAATGACAAGTATCAATATATTTTATAAAGAAATATTTATTTCTTAAGGTCTTTATTTTTTATTTACTTATATATATTTTAATGCAAAAGAGTATTTGCATTATATACGAAAAGTGTACGGTACATTTAAACCAAAAAGTAAAATATGTATAGTAAATTTAATGTATACCCTTACCCCAAAGTTATATGTATTTGGATATGAAAAAGTGTTTGAAATATTTTAATTAAAGAAATTGTTTAGAATATACGTTATGGAAATATATTCAATATTCAAAAGGTTGATCTTAAGTATGTTTTTGGTATATATAAGAAGTATATTTTAGTATATGAAAAATGTATCTAATATTTATCAATACGCATTTTATGAGAGTGTTTCGAGCAATAAGAGCAATGAGTAAATGGTGTATACTGGTGATAATAAGACCATGTCTAGGATATGGTAAGTCACGTAAATGTGTATAGTTGTTGCCTAGGGCTAGGTGCACATTTTATCTTATAAATGTAAGACCATGCTTAGGGTATATGTATAGTCATTGCCTGGGGCCTGATACATATTTTTCTAAAATTTGGCATTGTATATTAATGACAGTAAGACCATGTCTAGGAAATATCCTAGACATGGTCTTACTGTCATCAACATACATTGCCAAACTTTAGAAAAATATGAATTTATTATGAATTTGTGAATATATTAAAATAGTTTAATATATAAAGAAATATAATACAAAAGTCATTTGAAATGAATCATCAATTGATGACAATATGAACCAGTAGTGAACTGTGAGTATATATAAGTAACAATGACCTGTTTCATGCTCATTTTCCTATACCATTGGCTACTTTCCCTTGTAGTTCACTTGCTAGGTATTTAATCGGAAGTACTCACCACTCTCCTAACATAATTTTTACAAAGTAGCTGCTAATGATGTAAGCATGGAAGTGAAGTCAAGATTTCAAAATAGATGCTAGAAATTTAATGGAAGTGCATGTTAGGAATTAGTGTACACACTCTAAAAGTACATGAGTAAGTGTGATTTAGTACCAAGTGTATTGTGTAAGAGGGAGAGAGTTATGTATTTTTGGTATTTTGGTAATATGGACAATATTATAATATGTATATGAATTTGATATTTCTCTTACCATCTTATGTAAATATCTTAAATTATTGTTGAGTAATTAGGCTAATTATGTTGTGTATTGTTGGATGCTTATTTTTAATAAATATTCAATCGAATTTTTTTTAGGTGACATTCCTCTTTATTGGTGTCTTTGATGTGCTATTATACTATGATAATACGTAGAGAGGGTGTCAGTAGGAATGGGTGTTACATTAAAACAAAAGTTTAAAAATTGAATAGAACATAATAAAAGTTGAGAAATGTTAGAAGTTAACAAAGTAAAGTTTAGAGGTGAAATTATGCATTTAGCTAAACAATTTTACATCTAATGTTTTATAGAAATTCTTTTAAAAGTATTATTATAGGTGGCAAGGTTTATAACGTATCCATGTGTTTGATGATCACAACATTGTGCAAGCTCAAGGCCCACTATAGAAAATAACATGGGTTAAGAAATGTAAATTGGAGTTGGGAGTTGCCACCCAGGTGAAATTTAGGAAATACTTTTACAATAACTAGATCCCATGGAGGACTCCAGTATCTGTCCGTAGAGATTAGGTTTGAAAACTATATGTAGACACCTAATTTCAGGATGATATGTTATGAATGCAGCAAAGGACTCCAGTGATGAAAATGTCTTTGATACTTAATTTTTAAAAAATTCTAAGGGTTTTTAAAGGAAGGATTTAATATTTTCAAGGACTAAATCGCAAAGTTCTTTTTAGGACCTAATTGCAAAATTTAAATTTTTTCTGGGGCCTTTTTGTAATTAATTGTTAAAAAAAAGAGTGTGGCGGAATTCCATAATTCTGATTGGAATTACAATAATTCCGATCAAGATTGTATAATTCCGATCGAAATTACACAATTCCAGTCGGAATTGAATTCTTTCATTTTGTCCTATTTCTAATTATTTCCAATTTAATGTTTTAATTGGTTTAACCTTCCTAATTAACTCAATCCTACCCGGTTTAAAATTCCTAAATACACTTTAGGAATTAGAATCACATTAGGATTGGGGTTAGGATTCCTGGTTCTACTATAAAAAGAAAGGAAGGGAAGTAGTAGGAAGAGGAGGGAAAAAAGCAAAGAGGGCATAGAAAAGAAAAGAAAAGAGAAAGAAGGAGAAGAGACGGGAGAAGAAGAAAAAATGTGATTTTATTCTTCTTGAGTTTATTTTTTTTTTACCAAAAAATTCCTTTTATTAACAATTAATTCAAGACTCGTGAAGAATTTTTGAAGAAAAGATTCAAAGACTTATCGAGAACAAGGAACTACTAATCTGAGGAGCATCCTAAACCATCCATAAGCATATCATCTCCTTCTATTCTTTATTTATTTGATTATTTACATTATTATTTTTATTATTATTCTTTCGAGTTATTATTATAATTTATTCATTGATTTTATTTTATTTTATTTTATTATGGTAATTATGGAGGAAAACACATGGTGATCATGTGGGAGGGATAAATTCATGAGAAGTCCGTGGCAGAACATGGATAAAGTCTTATAGAAACTTAGTTTCTAGGGTTTTTTATTTTATTTATTTATTTATTTTTATTTTATTAATGGTTTTATGAATTAATGTAATAACCCCAATAGTGGGAGTAGTGAAATTATGTGTGTGATTGTATGTTTATTTTGATTAGATTGGTTAGTAAAATTAGGTTTTCAGCTAGGTAATTATTTAAAATTAATGGAGGAAGTAGATTAATTTAGGTTGCATATTCATAAAAATTAGGGTTTTAGTAAGAAATAATTTAATTATTTGTTTGATCTTATTTAATTATTTTTTATGTTTTTATTTGTTTTTGGGTTTATTTATTATTTTTATGTGTTTTGGGCCTTAAACCCACTTTAGGTCTTGATTTATTTATTTAAGCCCATCTCATTTAATAATTAATTAGGTTTAATTAATTAAAATATATTTTTAGGTTCATAATTAATTAGATTTTAGGTTAGAATTATCCTTAGGCCCATTAAGTTAATTAGACATAGATCCACCTAATTTAATTTAATTAATTTAGACTTAACCCACTTAATTTAAGCTTTTTTTTTTCACAATTTGTATATTTGAGATCACTATTTAATTAAAACATGTAGAATTAAGCCCATTAATTTAAATATTCCATAGTATATAGATTTAAGCTCATATTTAGAATTAAAATTAGTAGACTTTAGTTCATTTAATTAAGATCAAAAGGAATTAGATCTTTAGGCTCACTTATAATTTAAACATGTAGACTTTAGCTCATTTATTTAAAATCCATGTAGATTAGACTAACTCATGGATTATGTGATTTATTGAATGCATTATTTACTTGTATATTTCATGACTAGTTTGCCTTGGAGTTTATTGTTTTGGGTTTATATGCATGTAAATAAAGAATAAGATAGCAATTCATAAAGTAATTCTAAATGAACACAAGACTGAAAGAAGTTGGTATTCCATATCTAGAATCTCCTGATTGTGATGCTAGCTTTCTTTTAGGGAATCAAGTACCACCTTTTCAATTTGTCCCAATTATTACCCTGGGTGGCGACTCCTTATCTCCACGTCATATCTTTTTGATAGTGGTTAGTGTATTTTCTAGAAACCTAAGCTCAAACAGTGTCACAATTACTAAAATCTTAGACGCGCGCTAAACCTCGCCGTCTACACTATGTATGAACTTTTAAAATGTCCACTCAACCTTATGGTTGGTATCTATTTGTGGTTTGTGTTTGATTAATCTTAATAATTTATTTACATGTAAATTGCAATTTCCTCCATAAAATTTCCAAATTTTACATTCAGGCCTAAATTTTTAATTAGATCATTTCCATGCAATTTCAGTCCACTTCAATACAAAATAAACCATTCACACACACATAATAGTTACAACTAAAATAAAATAAGGAAAATTACATGCAAAGAATGAGGGAGGAGAATTAAGTTACAACCCTTTTTTGTACAAAAATAAAATAAAAGTGAAAACTTAATCTAATTAAATTAACATTATTTGTTTATTGCATCTTGCAAGAGGAAATAAATTAACCCAACAACCTACAAGAATATTGAAAAATTAGTTCATATAATAAAAGAACGACAATTAAGTGAAAACACAAATTAAACAAAATAGGAAGATAAAATTAAACTTGAATCTAAGTTTTAAAATATTAAATTAAAACTAAAACTAATTAAAAAATGAGAAAATTCGATTTATTGACTTAATAAAAAATTAAACAATTTTTATTACTACTTTTATTCAATCAAACTTATAAAAATATAAACTAAATAAAATCAAATTAATGTTCAAAGATAAAAAGCCCAAATTTAAATAAAATTATAGAAGCCTAAAATTAACAACACAAAATAAACAAACAATTAAAGTATGAAAGCACAAAAAATAAAAATTAATAAATAGACAAAATAACCAAAACAATTCAAGGGACTCGTCTTACTATCATTAAGGCGACATATTATTGCCATAAAATGTTTTAACATTCACAAATCATGAAATTTAAAATAAAACAATTTAAAATAAAATTACTTCTTGCAATAATAAAAAATTAAAAGTAAATAGAAGATCAATTAAAATACAAACAATCTAATTTTACAAACTTAATTAAAGGAAAATGATTATTTAATCTTCATATCTCTAATTAACGTAATAATCATTAATTAATAATAAAATAAAAAACAGAAATAAATAGAGTATTGTATAAAAAATAATAATAAATAGAAAAAAATTAATAGTTAGAAATAAGAACAACACAATGACAAAAAATGAAATATGAATAAAAAAGGAAAATGGTATTAATCTCAACAATACAATAAAATAAAATTGAACAAATAAAATATACAATATAAAACACACAAAATCATAGATAGAAATAGTAAATAGACAAAATAAAAATAAAGATATATTAAAATAAAAAGAAAATGAAATACAAATAAAAATAAATAAGGAATAAAAAAACAAAAAAAAACAACAGTGCCAATGAATCAAATACAAAATAAACAAAAAATGAAAAATTACACCCAGCACCACATTTGATCAAAATATTTTAAAAAATACTGTGAGTTTATTTGTCTTTTCACTTTTACTTTTTTCAAATTTAAGGTTTTTTTGACGCTTTGTTTTTTCAAACTTACGTGCACAGCCGAAATACTAACCTGAGCATGGTCATGGTTCCCTGAACTTATCATCTTTATAAATTTTTTTTTTCTTTTATTGTTATTTTTTAAGAAAGAATTTATTTTTTACTTTTTTTCCTTTTTATTTATGAGGTTGTTTCTTTTCTTTTTAGTTATTTTTTCTCCTAACTCTCTATATTTTTTTATTTTATTTATTTTTTTATTTTTCACCTTCATAAATTTTTTATGTTATTTTTTTTAACAAAGAATTTATTTTTTTATTTTTACTTTTTTCTCTTTCTTTTTATTTGTAATGTTGTTTCTTTTTTAGATATTTTCCTCTCTTTATTTTTTTTAATTTTATTTATTTATTATTTTCACTTTTTTCTTTTTTAGTTTTATGAAGTTGTTTTCTATTAATTTTTCTAGTTGTTTTATTAGTTGTTTTCTGCTTTTTTTAGTTGTTATAACAGTTATTTTTCTAATCATTTTGACTGTTGTTTTTAGTTATTTTTCTAGTTGTTTTTGGTTCCTCATTATTTTTCTTGTTTTTATAGTTCGGCAATTCTTTTTTTATTTCTGGTTGAATTTTTTGGTTTTTTTCTAGTTGTTTTTTGTTCTTGACAGTTTTTCTAGTTTTTTAGTTGTTTTTCTGACTGTTTTGGCTATTATTTTGCTTGTTATTTTTTGTTACAGGTCATTTTTTGCAGTTATTTTTCTTGTTGTTTTTTGTCTTTTTGGTAAAAAACATGCTCAAAAACTGAAAATGAACCAAGAAAAAATTTAAAAACAAAAAAAATAACAAATCACTACAAAGAAAAAAGCTCAAAAATTGAAAATAAACCAAAAAAAAAAAACTTGAAACAACAACTAAAACAACCATAAAAAAACAATAACAAAATGAGTTTGTTTTTCCGGTTGTTTTTTTCATTTTTTTATTTTCTAATTGTTTTGGCAATTATTTTTTTAGTTATTTTTTATTATTTTTTATTGTTTTATGGTTATTTTGGAAGTTGTTTTTGTTAGTGATATGCACTAGGTCAATCATGTATAACCATGTTTTGACTTTATCATTTTATTTAATAAAGAGACATTTTTCATTATTATTTTTGTGTTATGATAATTACTTGAATGATCAATTCTTACTAAGGTCATTAAGTATGTGACTTGATAGTAAAATCCTTAGATTAAATATGAGTTCTATTCAAATTATCCCTAGTCATAACAATATGTTATGACTAGTGTGATGTTGATTGATGATTATGTTTTACTAATCATGAATATGAGATATTAAGTCAACTCATAAGTACTTATTTGGAAAATAATGTACTGGATTGACCTATGATAAGAATACTACATAGATAATTGTCATAAGTAATTATCATCATAATAATATTGATTTAGTCCTTTGACTTTGAAATCATCATGGATTTCTACATAACAATTATATATTTTAACACAATCTAACATTGTCTTTAACAGGATAAGTAAATAGATTGTTGTTGGATAAGAAATGAGTTATGTGAGAAATGTGAGTGATTGAGAATGAATTTGTCCCTCATTTAATCTGAGAAAGATATCTATGGGCCCCTTGATAATATAGACTAAGGAAAATGCATGGTCATGCTAAAGTGAATTGATAAAGAGTTATCATTCTTAGTCTACTCAGAGTCAAGAAATAATATGATTGAATTATATAAGGATGACAGAAACTATGCCTTATATTCAATCAAGATATCATGTGACAAAGGGATTACAATATTTATTATAAATTAAGTTATGTCAGATTATTGACTTCACATGACTTGGGTAGTCATAATGTCTTACTAGAGACCATTTATGACTTGTAGACTTAAATAGAGATTTAAGGCTCACTGTCAATGTCATGTGAACCCACAGGGTCACACACTTAGAACAGACCCAAAAACGGATATGAGTTTGAGAAACTCAAATATGCTCTGTGGAAATAAATAAATAGTTTATTTATTTAAGTTAAAGGTTATCTTAAATAAATAGAATATTATTTCTAATTTAATTTTAAATAAAATTAGAATAATAATAATTGAGAAATTACCAAAAAGTTATTTTGGTAAATGAAACCCTAATTAGATGTTTATAAATATGTTATATTCTCTAGGGTTTCACTAACTCAATCATTAGCCACCAAAATTCATTTTTCTCCTCTTAGAAAAACTAAAAAAACAAAGTATTTTTTGTTCTTGATTTGTGAGAAATGAAGAGAAGTGCTAGCACACGAAGTTTTTTGTTTAATCAAGGGTTGTTCGTGTTGACACTTGTGGAGGATAGATTCTTTTGGAGACGTCTTGATCTGAACTTCCAAAATCAAAAGCTCGAGGTAAGGTGTCACCGGAGTGAACCTCCTCTCTGCCTTCCAGAAATCTTGCTTCTTCTGCGTTTGTGGTAAGATTTGAAAACTCTAGTTTTAAATCAATTAATCGAATTACTTGGATCTGAGTTAGTGTTTGTGGTTAAAAGTTTTAATTTTTACTGCATTTTTGAATTATAAAACCTAACAGTTTTTCTAGTTATTTTTTGTTGTTTTGGTGGTTGTTTTTGGTTCCTAATTGTTTTTAGTTGTTTTGGCATTTTACTTATGTTAAAAAAAAAACTCAAAATACTAAAAATAAAACAAGAAAAAAAAGATAAAAAAAACCACAAAAACAAACTAAAAAATAACAAAAATAACAAAAAACAACCACAAAAAATAATACGAATAAATTATTAGTCATAACTAATTTTTAATATTTCACAATAATTATATTATCTAAAATAATTAATTTTATAATTCAACCATAATAAAATTTCAACATTACATTACACTATAAGTATCAATCTTGGGCGGTGTATATAGGAGAGGATATGAATACAAGTTAGATGGGATTGAAATGGGAACATGGCATGGCATGGCAAGACAAATTAAGAAATGGACGAGCACAAAAACCAAAGCACCATTAACATAACAGATAGAGATATGCAGAGAGGCTGAGAATATAACACGAGAGAAAGAGGGGCTTTGATTGAAGAATTTTGTAGTTTAAGCTCCAAAACCAAAAACCCAAGTCATTGATTATTGAGTAGTTGTAGTAGTAACGTTACTCATGAAGAAAGAGGAATTTTTTTTTTACATAACCCACAACACAGTTTTTGAGATTATCATTTAACAGATAGAGAGAGCTTAACTTGAGGAATGCATAACCCACACTTTAGAATTGATGATGGCTTTGGTAGTAATAAAAAAGAAGCTGAAGAAGAACATGGTGCTTCTAGTTTTACTTTTTCTTATACTTCTCATCATCATCAAAGCACAAAGGCATAGCAGAGATATAATGATGATGAGAAGAAGAAACAGAAAAAAAGATGAGAAAAAGAAAAAAATTAAAAGAGAGGAAAAGAAAAAAAAAAAGAAAAGAGATGAGAAAAAGGAGAAAGAAGGAAGAAAATAGTATTTTTAAAAAATTAATTCTGTATTTTAGAAAAATAGTTTTAGTTAACCATAATTTTGAAAATATTTTTTCATTTTTAGTTATTTTTTAAAAAGTCTCTAAAAAAAGTAAAACAAAGGGAGTAAAAGTGCTTGCAGTTTTGCTAAATGAATAATAATAAAAGTATAGAGTTCTTTGTCGCAACAATATATCGCGGGGCGAAAATTTCAAAAGTAATCCTTCCTCAAATAAATAGTCCTCCGTATTGGAGGGCAAAATTGGAAGATAATTTTTTTTATGGAGAATTAAATTGCAATTTTAAAGAAATTAAAATAAATATTTATCGCAACTCATGACTTGCAACTCCATAATAAAAAGGTAAACAAAGGCCCCATAAAGTTGGAAAAAAATAAGAAAATGGCTTTGTTGACAAATCACCATCAATTTAAAATGGGCTTGACAATGAGTGTGTCTTCTACCAAAATGGTCTTAATACATTTGGTTATTGTCTCCCTATAAATTACATGTTTATATATTTTTTTTTCTCTCCTTTCCAATATGGGACTCTTGTTCCCACTTATTTATCTTTTAATTGGACTTTAGCTTTTATAACAATTCATGTTAAAGCAAGTGACAACTAGGTCTAAAGAATCTAAAGTTCAATTGCACTTAAATGGAGTATTAGATAATGAAAACAAGCAAGAATCCCACATTGGAAAGAAGAATAAAAGTTATATGGGTATAAAGTTAAGGAAGAAGCAACAATCTAACAGTTTAGGCCATTTAGCATATTTTTGAGACGCAATTGGAGAATAAAGTTCAAGCTCAATTAGTCATTAAGACTTACATTTTAAGTTCAAGCATGTTGAAGTCTACATAGCTCAAAATTCAAATTGAGGATTCAAATAGAAAAATTAAGAAACTAAAAAAAAAAAAACTAGTCTACAAGTAAGCAAAAACCCATTAGCATAATTCAACAAGATAGGAAAAAAAAGTTATGAAGGATTTTTATAAGACCAACAACATGAACAAAGCAACAACCTAAGAAAAGAAAAAGCCTAAATCTCTTTTTTTATTTATTTATAATCAATCTCTTTTTTAAGTACTTTATATGTATTAAAATCATTTTTAGAAGATAAATTATATTGAGTTCCAATAAGATGGGCCACATTTGGACTACAACAATCGTTTTTTTCATTAAGTCTAACTTAACCATGTCCTTTTCATAATGGCTACTTAGTTCATCCTTATCTCTACACATTTTACCTTCTTTAAAGAGATCAGCTAAATTAAATATCACAATCAAAGGAGAAAACCAACCTATGAGAAACTTTAAAATACCAAATGTAGTATAACAACGTGACAAGTATAAAATCACCAAAATAAAATTAATGCATTCATATGAAGGCGTTAACCAGTTAAATAATGAAATAAACATATAACTATTTTTATAAATAAAATAATGTTTTCATTCTCATTTTTAATTTTTTAAAATTTATTTGGGTAAATTGTAAGCAATTGTTACAATTAGTGTAGGTAACGGGTTTCAGTGTGCCTAAATATTTGCTGACCACAACACTATATGGACTCAAGACTCGCTAAGGAATACAACCTAGGCTACAAAACCTAGATTGAAGTTGTGAGTCACCACCCAAATGAAATTTGGAACACACTTTACAACAAAAGAATTTCAAGGAGAGCCTTAATAGCCGTCCTTAGAGAGTGAGTTCAAAAACTGGGTATGGATTTTTGGAATGTCCACAAAACCTTGCAATTAGCCTCCATTTGTATTTCGTGTTTTATTATTTTTTATCATGACCCGAACCCAGGGCATATGACTGACATTAGGGAATGGGAAAGCATAAAACTGTCAAATCTCGTAGTAAGCCTTAAAAGAAAAAGAAAAAAGAATACGGAATATATTTAAATTTTGAAACCTTAAAATAAATAATTAAATCACAATGCATATTATCAAACTGATTTTTCTCAATATAATTTAAACCATAATATTATAGTGCATAAAATAAATAATATTAGTTATACAAATAATGTCTCAGTACACAATATTATAAATACATGATACTCCTAAATAAAATATTTAGTTAAACAGTTTTTCCTACTGCAGTATACAAAAATAAACACAATACAACTAAGTAAACCTACGCAGAATAGTTGGTGATGAAGCTACACAACGAAAAGAAGCAGGCCTAATAGAAAAGTCCCAAACTCTTGAAAAAAAAAATAAATTGAGGGAAATCAGACCTTACTGAGTAAGTTAATAAGAGAGCTATATGGTTTGAAAACCTTTTGAAAACCGTATAGATGTAGCAAAAATAATTTATAATATATATACATATATAGCTTTTAAAAAATCTCAGTAAAACCTTAAATCCAATTCTAAAATGGCCAATTGGGCCCACTTAATTCAACTAAACTGTCGGTCCCTGAGAGCAAAGGCATCAACCGAGGTACTAAGCCGTAGTTATCTACTTAATCCAAACACATAGCACTTGTAGTCCCCGAGAGCTAAAGCATCTACCGAGGCACCAATCCCAATCCATTATTAACTTTCCACATCACTGGCGGTCCCTGAGCGTAGAGGCTTCCACCGAGGCATCCATCCCAGTTTATAACCACAAGTCATACATATTTTAGATCTATCCCTCAATCTCCACCATGTGCACACGATCCTGGTGAAACCCACCAAGTAGCTCGTTTTACCAAAATTTCTCAAAACTAATTTTGAAATAAATAAATAAATACATTGCAATGAAAATTCTTGATAATGTAAACAACACTAAAAATATTAGCACATGCAATTTTAAAGAAAACACACGTATAGATCAATTCATTAAGTTACAGGATGAGTAAGATAGTTGATGATCGTGTTTGCCTCAATCTAGAAGCTCCCGCTCCATAACTCTTTAAAAAAAATAACATATTTATTTTTAAAATCATACTTATGGAATAAGAAGGGAAATTAATAAAATTACGAGACTCTACAATGACTCGATAGATTGGAATACCCTACTTTATGATAGGAAATTATAGAAAATGTCACATTTTATGAGAAAATCTATCAAAATTTCGATAGAGTCTCTCATGTAAAATGGACATCTCTCTACAATAGGTAGAGCCATTCTTGTATAGAAAAATGCACTCAACCATACTCTGACCGGCACCGAGTTCACAACCTAATCAAACATACAACATAATTCTAATTAATAAAATTCAAATTTAATTGCTAAATAGTTTAATTATATAATAAAATTAGTTTAAAACTCATTTTATACCCAAAATAATATATAATATATTATTGAAAACAATTTTCAAAAATTAGTATTAATTAGTTAAAATAGTAAATAATTTGTAAAAATCCTTTTAATTCCTTAAATATTATTAAAAACCAACTACAATATATTATTTAGCTATAATTAGCACAAAATTACATATTTACCCCTATAATATAAAAATATACATAATATCCTATATTATTCAAAAATTCCATAAAAATATATAAATGCATTAAATTATTTTCTCAACATATATATTATTAATATTAACTAAAACACATATTTAACCAATATTCCAATAAAAATCCAACTCTAACCTAATTATTCAATTTTGACATAAACTATAAAAATTCATAAAAATTATATAATATTCTTAAAAATTATTTTCTTTACTCAAAAATTAATATTAACTCATAATAACACCAAATATAGCAATTTATAATTTTAATAATTAATTTACGAAAATTAATAAAATAATAATAAAATATTCAAAAATTCACAAAAATCAAAAGAAATTCCAAAAATATAAAAAAATTCATAGAGGTAGATTAAGCTACCGAGAATCACATTTGTAAAGGGAGTTTGCAAGATTCAAGCTAGATCAAGCTGAAAAAATTTTGAAACCCTAGAACTCAAAAACTAAAAATCAACAAAAACTCAATCAAACTAGGGATCAAAGCTCAAACTAAGCTTGGAATGGTTCTCACCGGTGTAAGAGGTGGAGAATGACACTGGAATTGCGTGAAATGGTGGCCGGATGAAGCTTGACCTATTTTAATGGTGATTCTCGACTTCTCTGGTTCCCTATATTGTCGGCGATGCTGTTGGTAGTCAGAGGCGAGGAAGAGGAAGGGAGTGATAGTGGTTGATGGTCAGAGAAGAGGGAGGCACATGAAGGTGGTTGGTCAGGACAGCGGGGAGAAGAAGCCTTCACAGTGTTTTGTTTTTTTTTTTCTTCTCGGGAAGTTTCTAAGTTTGTAATGTAAATGCATATGTTTATGTATATTTATTCATGTGATGTTTATTGTATGTATGGGTTTTGCATGGATCATGCATGTGTCTATATATATATACATAATATTATAATTATATAATATGCTTATATGTACTAATCTCCACCACATGCAATAAATATATATATATATATATATATATATATATATATATATATATAATATATATATATAGATAGATAGACACAACACACACACACACACACACACACACACACATATATATATATATATATATATATATATATATATATATATATATATATATATATATATATATATATATATATATATAATATATATATATATATATAACACAATAATAAATAATATAATCACATAAAATAATAATATACCCTAATTTATATATGTGCATATTTATATAATAACACATAAAATAACAATACAATTAATGTAATTTATTAAAAATAATAATAATAACATTAAAATAATAATGTAATAAATTAAATATTATTAAAATAATAATTCTCAAAACAAGAATAATGATATAAACCCTAATATAAGTTTATTAACTTCTAAAATACATATTTACATAATATATATATATATATATATATATATTAGCATAAAATGTCAATTAATAATCACAAATAATAGAGTAATTTAAATATAATTTTTGAATTCATTAACACTGCATATCTCATTTTAAAATAAATTAATTTTAAAATAGGGTTATTATAGTCTCCCTTCTTTATAAGAATTTGTCCCCGAATTCAAAAAAGAATAATTACAAAACTCAAGGGGGAAAGAGATACGGGAAAGAAGCTCGCATCTCAGCTTCAGTCTCCCAGGTACAGTCCTCTACAGTGTGGTTACTCCATAACACTTTCACCATTGGTATCTCCTTGGTTCACAACCATCGAATTTGGCGATCCACAATCGCCATTGGATACTTTTCTTAAGTAAGATCATCTTTAAGCTCTATAGCTTGAGGTTGCAGAACGTGAGATGGGTCAGGAATGTATTTCCTCAGTATAGATACATGAAATATAGGGTGGATTCTTAACAATTCTAGCGGTAACACTAACCTATAAGCCACTTCACCTACTCTTAACCGAATCTTAAACGATTTAATGTATCTAGGAGCTAGCTTACCCTTCTTGCCAAATCTCATGACTCCTTTGATTGGAGACACTTTCAGGAACACCATGTCTCCAACCATAAAGGATACATCCTTTCTTCTAGGGTCAGCATAGTTTTTCTGTCTGTTGAAGGTTGTCTTCAATCTCTACTGTATGATGGTAAATTTTTCTGAAGTCACCTGTACTAACTTCGGACCTGTCAGCTGCCTCTCACCAATCTCCCAATATAATGGTGATCTGCACTTTCTACCATATAGTGCCTCATATGGAGCCATTTTAATACTAGCATGATAACTATTGTTATAGGCAAACTCAATCAATAATAAGTGTGAATCCCACTATCCTCCAAAATCCATCACACACATCCTCAACATATCTTCTAACATCTGGATGGTGCTCTCTAACTAACCATCTGTCTGAGGATGGAAGGTTATACTAAAATCCAGTCTAGTGCCCAAAGCTTTATGTAATTCTTGCCAAAAAATTGAGGTGAATGTGGCTCCTCTGTCTGACACTATACTTACTGGTACCCTATGTAGATAAAAAAATCCTATTGACATAAAGTCTTGCCAGTCTATCTATAAAGTACGTCTTCTTCACTGGTGGAAAATGTGTTGACTTAGTTAGCCTATCAATAATCACCCAAATAGCATCATAGCCTCCTGTAGTCTGAGGTAATCCAGTCACAAAGTCCATAGCTATCATGTCCCATTTTCATTCAGGAATTGGCATAGGTTGCAACAATCCCAAAGGTCTCTGATATTCAAGCTTCACTTACTGACAAGTCAGGCATCTAGATACAAACTCTGCAACATCCTTCTCCATTCCATTCCACCAATATGTATCTTTCAAGTCATGATACATCTTGGTAGAACCTGGATGGATACTATAAGCAGAAAAATGAGCCTCTTCCATAAATTATTTCCTAAAGTCATTAACATCCGGCATACAAATCCTAGTACCCAAACGTAACACACCTTCTTTGTCAACCACAGAATCTCTTGACTGCCCTTGTTGTACTTCATATGTAATCCTCTACAACTGTGGGTCTCTATTTTGAGCTACCTTAACTTGATCCAAGTATATTGATCATACCCTGAATTGAGCTAAAAGGCACTTTTTAGTAACTTTTAATTGCAACCCTTGATTAATCAATTCATGCATCTCCTTGATAATGGGCTTCCTATCTAAGCTAATATGGGTAAGACTATTCACTGACTTCCTACTCAAGGCATCAGCAACAACATTTGCCTTGCCTGGATGGTACAAAATGGAACAATTATAGTCCTTAAGGAGTTCTATCCATTTTCTCTGCCTCAAGTTCAAGTCCCTTTACTGGAAGATATACTTCAAGCTCTTATGATTGGTGTAAATCTCACAAGTAACCCCATAAAAGTAATACCTCCATATCTTCAAAGTAAACACAATAACTGCCATCTCTAAGTCATAAATAGGATAGTTTTGCTTGTGCTTCTTCAGCTGCCTTGAAGTATAAGCAATTACTTGGCCATTTTGCATCAATACACAGCCCAATCCTACTATAAAAGCATCATCATACACCATATACCCTTCATTTCTAGAGGGCAAAGTCAGAATTGGAGCTGACGTCAACAAATCCTTCAATAACTGGAAGTGCTCTTCACATCTGTCTGTCCATACAAACTTAGCACTCTTCTGGGTTAACCTTGTTAAAAGTGCAGCAATTTTGGAGAAGCCCTTCACAAATCTCTTACAGTAGCCCATTAGATAAAAAAAACTTCGTACTTTTCTAGCTGTAGTTGGCCTCAACCATTATGTAATAGCTTCTATCTTCTTAGGATCGACTTGTATACCATCCTTAGAAACCACGTGGCCTAAAAATGCCACTTGACTCAACCAGAACTCACACATCAAAAACTTGGCATACAACCTGTGATCCCTTAAAGTCTAAAGCACCCTTTTTAAATGTATAACATGCTCAACTTCACTCTTGGAATAAACCAAGATATCATCAATGAAGATTATTATAAACTGGTCCAAATATGGCCTAAACACCTAATTCATTAAGTCCATAAAGGCTGCTAGAGCATTGGTCAACCCAAAGGACATTACCAGGAACTTATAATGGCCATATCTCGTCTAAAATACTGTCTTGGGCTCATCACCACTTCTGATCCTCAACTGGTGATGCCCAGACCTCAAGTCTATTTTGGAGAAGTATGTATCACCTTGAAGTTGATCGAATAAGTCATCGATCCTTGGAGTGGATACTTGTTCTTAATGGTGACCTTGTTTAACTACCTGTAATCAATACAAAGTCGAAGGCTACTATCCTTCTTCTTCACAAACAACACCGGAGCACCCCAAGGCGATGTACTGGGCCTTATAAAACCCTTATCAAGTAACTCTTGCAACTGCTCCTTCAGCTCCTGTAATTCAGCTGGTGCCATTCTATAGGGTGACATAGAAATAGGATATGTACTAGGTATAACATCGATACGAAACTCTATCTCCCTGTCTAGTGGTAATCTCGATAATTCTTCAGGGAAGACATCCAGAAATTCACGCACCACTAGCACTTATTCAATTACCCCTTTCTCTGTTTCAACATCTCTTACTACTGCCAAGTAGCCTTGACAACCCCTTCTAAGCATCTTCTTGGTTGTAATGACAGAAATGAGATTATGAGGCATGAAGCTCTTTTTACCTTTAAAATAGAACTCTTTTTCATTCGAGATTCTGAACACCATTTATTTTTCTTGACAATTCACATAAGCATAATATCTTAATAACCAATTCATACCTAGGATAACTTTAAATTCTAACACATTAAGCAACACCAAATCCACCAATAATTCTCTATCTTCAACTAACATCAGACAAGAAAGAAAGAAAATATATGTCTCTAACTCATCACTAAGAGGAGTTGATATAGATAAAGGAAAGGACAACCTGAAAGGTTGCCACTCGATTCTTGAAGCAAACACGGGGGATATAAAAGAATGCGAAGCGCTAGGGTCAAACAATACTTTAGCATCACAAAAATAAACTGAGAGAATACCTATGACTACTGCATTAAAAGTCTAAGCATCTTGTGGTGTCAGAGTGAAAACCCGTGCCTGGCCACGACCTGCCTGCTGAGATGTCGAAGGCTGCACAAAACCGTGACCACTAGGTCTACCAACTGAACCTCAGCCCTGCTAGCTTATAAACTGTGGCGGTCTCTACTGTGGATGTACTGGTGCTTTGTACTGCTGTGGCATTGAATAAAAAGGTTGAGCTACTGATGAAGATGAACCCTGGGCATACTGTAGCTGATATCCAGTGTGAGGACAAGCTCTGACAAGATGACCAACCTGCCCACATCTAAAGCAAGCACCTAATAACAGATGACATGGGCTTTGATGAAATCGGCCATAACTAGCACATGCATTGGCTCCAGACCCAGAACTACTCTGTCCAGAGCTTTGCCCACTACTACTGTTGCTAACTCTAGTACCAAATCTGTGACCTTTTCCACTTCTTCTGTTCGTGGCATAACCATGTCGACCCACTCTATGTGTTCTGCACCTTCTACCACCATGCTATGAACTACCCTCAGCCTGTTGACTCGTGCTACCAATCTGAAATACCGGCTACTGGTACCAAGGAGCTACACCATATCCATTACCACCAACCATGTAAGGATCTATCATGGTACTCTGACGGATGTGTCGCCTCTCAATCAGACAGGCCTCTTCTATCACACTGTCCAGTGTATGGTCCTCGGTATGCATACTAATAAAAATTGGCCCCAAACCAGTAATATATAACTTGACTACCCTATTAGGATCTCTCCTAATATCCTCTATGTGTTGGGACAACCTGTTAAACTCCTTAGTGTAGTCCTCAACAAACCTATCCCCTCTGGTGATATGAAGCAATTGCCACCTGTAGGGATCCCTGGTGGCTAGAGGATAGGAAAATCTCAAAAAGCGGTCCTTAAACTCTAGCAAAGTTAACTCATACATGAATGGCTGAATCGACTATATAAACCAATCTTGGGCTGCCGCTTGGACTGATAGCTCAATAATCAAGATCCGCTGGTAGTCTGTATGTCTTGTCTTGGTATGTGCCTCAATAGCATTAATAAAGTCTAAGGTGTCACCAGTACCATCAAAAGAAACTCTACTAAGTCGGGAGTAGAGAAGTGTTGCATCAGTGTCTGACATCTCCTAATTTCTCTATTGTAACATCTGCTACACTAAAGGCATTGCTTGATTCAAAGCTGCAAGACCCTGATTAATTCTTACTAGACTAACTGTAAAAGTCATGAGTTCTACGGCTGGATCTTCAGGCTCTACTGGCGGCTAATCATGAACCTCAGCTGCAGCTGCCCTACCTCTACCTCTGCCCCTACAATGTGGAGCAGGAGGAAGAGCCTCATCATGTACGGACAGCTTATCAAACCCAAATGTTGCATCGGTAACGAGATCTATTTGCACACGTCTTATTTTGAAAAAGATAGAGAAAACTTAATTCAAAATAAGATAAGAGTATTTAACACATACACGAAATTTAGAAACAAGGATATCACAAAGACAATTATCAAACTAATGTATTGCAATAGTTACATGGAAAGACAGACATAGACAATTAATCGAACAATGTTCTGATACTAACTTTGTCATGGCCCGAACCCAGGGCATGTGATCGATACTAGGGAATGGGAAAGCATAAAGCTATCAAATCTTATAGTAAGCCTTAAAAGAAAAAAAAGAATGCGAAATATATTTAAACTTTGAAACCTTAAAATAAATAATTAAATCACAATGCACATTACCAAACTGATTTTTCTCAATATAATTTAAACCATAATATCATAGTGCATAAAATAAATAGCATCAATTATACAAATAATGTCTCAATACATAATATTATAAATAATGATACTCCCAAATATAATATTCAATTAAACAATTTTCTCTACTGTAGTACACAAAAATAAACACAACATAACTAAGTAGACCTATGCAGAATAGCCAATGATGAAGCTACACGACAAAGAGAAGTAAGCCTAATAGAAAAGTCCTAAACTCCTAAAAAAAAATTGAGGGGAGTCAGACCTCACTGACTAAGTTAATAAAAGAGTTGTACGGTTTGAAAACCGTATAGATGTAGCATAAATAATTTATAACATATATACATATATAGCTTTTGAAAAATCTTGGTAAAACCCTAAACCCAATTCTAAATGGCCAATTGGGTCCACTTAATCTAACTAGACTGTCGGCCCCCCATAATAGAGACATCAACTGAGGCACCAAGCCGCAATCATCCACTTAATCCAAACACATGGCATTGGCGATCCCCGAGAGCTAAGACATCCACTAAGGCACTAATCCTAGTCCATTATTAACTTTCCACATCACTAGCGGTCCCCAAGAGCAGAGGCTTCCATCGAGGCACCCATCCCAGTTTATAACCACAAGTCATACATATTTTAGATCCATCTCTCAATCTCCACCATGTGCACACAGTCTTGGTGAAACCCACCAGGTAGCCCGTTCTACCAAAATTTCTCAAAACTAATTTTGAAATAAATAAATAAATAAATACATTGCAATGAAAATTCTCGATAATGTAAACAATACTAAAAATATGAGCACATGCAATTTTAAAGAAAACACACACACAGATCAATTCATTACCTTACATAATGAGCGAGATGGCTGACGACCGCGCATCTGCCTCAAGCCAGAAGCTCCTGCTCTGGAACTCTCTAAAAAATAATATATTTATTTTTAAAATCATACTTATGGAATAAGAAGGTTAATTAATAAAATTATGAGACTCTAAAATGACTCGATAAATTGGAATACCCTAATTCATGCTAGGAAATTACAGAAGATGTCACGTTTTATGAGAAAATCTATCGAAATTTTGGTAGAGTCTCTCCTGTAAAATGGACGTCTCTCTACCGTAGGTAGAGCCATTCCTACATAGAAAAACGCATTCAACCATACTCGGATCGACTCTCCAATATTGCATTTAGCCCGACCGAGTTCACAACCCAACCAAACAACACAACTTAATTCTAATTAATAAAATTCACATTTAATTGCTTAAATAGTTTAATTATATAATAAAATTAGTTTAAAACCCATTTCATTACCCAAAATAATATATAATATATTATTTGAAAACAATTTTCAAAAATTAGTATTAATTAGTTAAAAATAGTAAATAATTTGTAAAAATCCTTTTAATTCCTTAAATATTATTAAAACCAACTACAATATATTATTTAGCTATAATTAGCACAAAATTATATTTTTACCCCTATAATACAAAAATATACATAATATCCTATTATTACTCAAAAATTCCATAAAAATTATATAAATGCATTAAATTATTTTCTCAACATATATATTATTAATATTAACTAAAGCACATATTTAAACCAATATTCCAACAAAAATCCAACTCTAACCTAATTATTCAATTTTGACATAAACTATAAAAATTCATAAAAATTATATAATATTCTCAAAAATTATTTTCTTTACTCTAAAATTAATATTAACTCATATAACACCAAATATAGCAAATTTATAATTTTAATAATTAATTTACGAAAATTAATAAAAAAAATAAAAAAATATTCAAAAATTCACAAAAATCAGAAGAAATTTCAAAAATCATACAAAAATTCATAGAGGTAGATTAAGCTACCAAGAATCACATTTGTAAAAGGATTTTACAAGATTCAAGCTAGATCAAGCTAAAAAAATTTTGAATCTCTTAAACTCAAAAACTAAAAATCAACAAAAACTCAATTAAACTAAGATCAAAGCTCAAACTAAGCTTGGAATGGTTCTCACCGGTGCAAGAGGAGGAGAATGACATTGGAATTGCGTGAAATGGTGGTCGGATGAAGCTTGGCAGGTTTTAATGGTGATTCTTGGCTTCTCCAGTTCCCTGCGTTGCCGGCGATGCTAGTGGTGGTTAGAGGCAAGGAAGAGGAAGGGAGTGATGGTGGGTGATGGCCAGAGAAGAGGGAGGCACAGTGAAGGTGATCAGTTGGGATAGCGGGGAGAAGAAGCCTTCACAGTGTTTGGTTTTTTTTTCTTCTCGGGAAGTTTTTGAGTTTGTAATGTAAATGCATATGTTTATGTATATTTATTTATGTGACATTTATTGTATGCATGGGTTTTGCATGGGTCATGCATGTGTCTCTATATATATACATAATATTATAATTATATAATATGCTTACTTGTACTAATCTCCACCACATGCATTTTATATACACAGACACAGACACAGACACAGACATAGACATACATACATACATACATACATACATACATACATACATACATACATATATATATATATATATATATATATATATATATATATATATATATATATAACACAATAATAAATAATATAATCACATAAAATAATAATATACCCTAATTTATATATGTGCATATTTATATAATAACACATAAAATAACAATACAATTAATGTAATTTATTAAAAATAATAATAATAATAACATTAAAATAATAATGTACTAAATTAAATATTATTAAAATAATAATTCTCAAAACAAGATTAATGATATAAACCCTAATATACATTTATTAACTTCTAAAATATATATTTACATAAAAATATATATTTTAGCATAAAATGTCAATTAATAATCACAAATAATAGAATAATTTAAATATAATTTTTGAATTTATTAACATTGTATATCTCACTTTAAAATAAATTAATTTAAAAATAGAGTTATTATATTTTTAATTTTTTAATTAATTTTTTTATTAACATGCAAACTTGGTTTAAAACTTTACAACTACGTCATTTTTATACAATTTTGGTGTGATTCACAACATTCATCATATTGTATACATTCACCCATAAGTATCATTAATAAAATGAAAAAAAGATATAAAAACACATGCAAAGAAAGGAGAGTGGAGGAGTTAATTTTCACATGCAAGAAAAATAAATACTAAAATAAAGTAAAAAAAATTAATTAATTGTATTGTAGCCAAAATGTTACTTGCTTATTCCATCATCCAGAAATAAAATTTAAATTAGTTTTCTAAAAAAGAAAAAAAACCTACAAGAAAATAATGAATTTAGTTCCATAAAATATAAAATATAAATTAAATACAGAAATATGGAATGAAAAAAAAAACTAAATTAACTCTATATACAAATTCTACAAATTAAAATATTCAACAATTAATAATTATACAATACTATGCACTACATTTATTAGAATTATCTTTAGAAATTACAAAAAAAAATAAAACTTAATCTAAAGTTAATTAAATATTTTACAATAATAAATAACGTAATTTTACCAAATTAATTAAAGGACAAATTATTGTTTAATCTACATATCCCTAAATATCCTAATCACCATTAATTAGCAAAATAAAAATATAAATAAATAAAATATTGCATAAAAAATAAATAGAAATAAAATTAATAATTAGAAGTAAAAACAGCACAATGGCACAAATAAAATATGAATAAGAAAAAATTAATCACAACAATAGAATAAAATATAATTGAATAAGGAAAATAAAATATACAATATAAATCACACAAAATTATAGAACAATATAATAATTATAAAATAAAATATAAGACAAAACAAAATAAAGTGATAATAAATAATAAATTACAATAGAAATAGTAAATAGATAAAATAAAAAAGGAATAAAAAAGGCAACCAAAGAGAAAGGAGGGAGAGTAATGTCGCTGGTAAATTTTAACAGTAAATATGTTATTAGAATTATCAATTAAAACAAATAACTTTTATAAATATTTTTTTTACACATTTTCTTTATATTTTTTCTTTTATTTTTCACAAAACATATTTTTAAACCTTTTATATCAACATATTTAGCAACAATGAATCTGAATTGTTGCATAATTTTATTATTTCAGTCTAATTTATCTTTAATTTATATAAAAATACAAGATTGATGGCTTAACAAAATACAATAAAAGTTGAGAAATTCAATAGAATAGAGTGTTAAAATTTAATAATTTTATTATGGGTTCTTCTTTATATATATATATATACGCATAAAAATAACCCAACCAAATTCAAGTAGTTAATTTAGTTTGGTTCGATTTTTTGCTAACCACTAACAGTACCTAGTACCATCAATAGAATTGCAAAAAGTGCTCAAGTCTCATCCCTCACACCACCAAGTGATCAATTTTCATAAAATATTTAATTTTGTGGGACTCTGACTATGTGGTGACCTATAAAAATAATTTTAAAGAGACACTGATAACTAGCGACTTTTATGAACAAGAAAAAACAAATAATTATCAACCGCTAACGTAGCAATTCGCCCCACTTTGGATTTGATGGTCAACTATTCTTCTTGGTAAATTTATTATTCTTGAATAGAAATATGTGTATTTATATAAATAAAATTATAGCTATCAGATTGATATTTGTTTAATTATAATTTTTGATGTATATTATGGGTGTTAAAACACAAATAAATCAATAATTGTAATTAAATAAAAATTAATTTAACAATTTTAATTTTATTTATATAGATACAAATATTTGTACCGCAACAAAAGTCCCTTTAAAAAGAGATAACAACATTTTTAGTCATGTAACTTATATCATTTTTTCAATTAAATTTTATGAGTAATTTTGTTTATAATCAAGTTATATAAGTAGTAAAAAAAATTTCCATTAGTTCTATACGTTAATTAAACTAATTTTTTGTTAATTAACTGTTAAAATTAAACTTATTTTTAACATTTCAGTCTAAAAACTTTAAAATCTTTTATATTTTAAATAATAATTTTTATTTATAATTTATTACATTATTTAATTTTCATAATAATTGTATTAATTCATTAAAAATAGTATTAAAAAATTAAATAATAAAAATAAAAAATATTTATTGAACTCAATTATATTTGTATTAGATATTTTCAAAAAAAATATATATATATTTCTTTATGTTAAGCTGTTTTATAAAAACATATGTTGACTTGTTTAATTGCTGAAATATTTATTATAAAACAGTCTATGTTCACTTCAAAAGTTATATGTATTGACTAATTTGATTCAATTTGTCCAACTTTAAAATATGTAAAATATGAATTAGTAATAATTAAATAATTTTTTTTTTTGGAAATTATATTCAGATTAAAAAATCAAAATAGCATTTGGAAGAGATTTTTAAAGGTTAAAATTCTTTTTTTTTTTTATTAGTTGCTAGGAGTTTGAAAAGCTGAAATAGTACCCATATTGTACATAAAAATTGATATTTAAAAAAAAAAATTGTGCTTCTTATTGGGATCTTTGGAGATGTATATTTTTTAACTACACATGTATCTTCACACTTTTTTTTTTTTTTGGGAATCTTCGCACTTACTTTTTATTGTATATGTAATAATTAATTATCAAAATTAACAAATATAATTAAATTACCAAAAAATATAAAAGATTGCATAATCTTTTGTAATTAGCTAAAATAGAAATGTTGATATAACACTCACATGAACCAATCTAGACAATTTCAATATTTATATGGAAAATTTTTGTCTGCATTAAATATAATACATGCAACAATTTTTTTTGAAATCATAATATATGCAACAATTAAATATAGATATATTACAAATCTAATCATATGGTGTAATATATAAAAAAATGATCAAATTAAAAAAAAGAAGCTGAAAATTGTGATATTGTTTATAAATAAACTATTTATCTAATGATAAATGATTAAAATTTTTATGATATTTTTTTTGAAAAAATTATTATGTACAAACTTCTTTTAGGGAAGAGAATATTTACAAACTTTTTTTAATAGGGAAAGGGTAAGGATATAGCCAGTGAGGAAGTAGTTAAAAAGTAATTTCTCTCCAAATACATTTTGAGGTATAGACTTCAAATCATTTAGTCATCAGTTTAAAAAGGAAGGACTACCCCCTATTGTGCAGTCTATTGATGCCTATATTATATAATCTTCCTATTAATAATAAAAAAAAGAGTATAATCGAGTCGAGCCAAGTTTTGACTAGTTTGGGTTTTGTTAGTTTATAATCAAGCCAAACTAGAGTCGAGTTCGTTATGTCACTTAATATTTACGAGTTGTTCGTGAATTTAAACGAGTCTAAAGAGATTTTAAAAAAATGCAAACTATAAAATAAAATTATACACTAAAAATTGAAAAATAAATTATCTACTAAATAAGTTATAATATATTTAATAAAAATTATAATTTTATTCTAATAAAATATTTTTATTAAATTTTTTAATATTAATTTATATATTATATATCTAAAATTAAATTATTAAATATTAAAATTATAGCTTTTTGAGTCGATTTTTGTATAACTTGAACTCGGTTGATTTATTAAACAAGTTTCATTAAATGAGTTCAAACGAATTTTTATCAAATTAAATATCAAACTGTTTGTAAACAGTTAAGCTCATTTACAACTCTTAAAAAAAAGGCAAAAATTAAATCTTAACAAATTAATAGTTTGAAAAAAATGATATTACTAAACTAATGTTTCCACAAATGTTTATAAACTTTTAAGTATATTTGGAGCAAGCAAAAACAATTCCATAAGTTTTAGTATTATTGCTTTTGATGTCCGTTGGCCAATTAAATTGCCATTGCAATATTTTTAAAGAGTATATATATATATATATATATATATATATATATATATATATATGAGGTTGATGCACGTACCGGGCCACTACGTATTTTTTTATTAATTTTTTTAATTGAATTGTCCCCTACTTACATGGGAGATTATTTATTATATTGATTTTTTGTTCATTTTCCTTTTCTCCCCCTTTTTTTAATTGGTCTGCTAAGAAAAACATTTCTGTATATATATATAAGATTTTTTTTTCTTTTTTTGAAAAAAGGCCAGAGCCGTTCGGCGTCTGTAAATTCCAAGGGGAAAAAGAGGTGGAAAGATGCAATTAAAGGGGTCAAATAATAAAAATCAGAATTAAAATGAATGATTTTTTTTTTTTAAGAATAGAGTAGATAATTTTGATATTTAGTGTTTGATTGACTAAAATTTAGTATAAAAAATATTCCTAGTATTTGATTCTCCTTCTATTTTAAGAATACCTTTTTAATTTTCTTAGAAAACAAATCAAATTAATTATAAATTGATTAAATATTTAAAGGGAGAATTAATTATAAATTGGTTAAATATTTAAAGAGAGAAGTGCAAATAACCCCCTAATGTTTGGTCTGTGGAGTAAATAAGCCTCTTAAGTTTTTTTGGACCATTTAAACACAAAAATAAGTTGTTTATGTAATTTTAGCCACTTGACTAACAAAAGCTTATTTAACAAATAAACACCATTACATTCCATTCAAGTATGTTCACTAGGATATAAAAGTCAAAGCTACCGTTGCAAAAGATTATCTTCACCCATAATTCCTCTTAGACATTTCATCAAACAACACTTGTGCAATTAGAAGTCACATGCATAAAAGCTGACCCAACAAACAAACTCACCTCGTTTAGGCTCCCATTAACCATGTATTCGTAAACCAGTGCCTTGAAATTGTTCCCTTCATAAGATTTCGATGTCTAATGCTTTTCAATGCTTCACATTTGGCCATGAAGCTCTTGGCAGCTTTGTGATGATGCATGTTAAGCACCTTAATAGTAACGAGTTGTCCACCTTCACCAAGAACTCCTTGATATACTGATCCAAAGCCATCAACATTGATTAAATTTGAAGAGGAGATGGAGAGAGAAAAAAAAGATAGAGGGAGAAAATAAAAAAAGCCCCATGGGTCTTCTTTGTTCATATCATAGCAAGACTTTATATCCTCTACCCCATTATTATTAAAGCAGTAATTTGTTGTTTTTTCTTTTAATTGATCAATTATGTTGTTTAGAGATATAATCATGGCCTTATTTTCTTGTGCTACCCTTTGCCATACTTAATTCTCCATTTCTAATCTTCTCAAGAATTCTTCAAGTTCTGATGTTCTTTTAGCTACTTGTGCTATCTTCTCAATAATTTTTCAAGTTCTGATGTTGTTTTATTTGTTCTTGCAATATGAATCTCAATCACTCTTTCTGTTTATTTTAATGAGAGGGAAAGAAAAACTTTAATCAATAAAACAAAAATCCAAATTGAATGAGTCAAATGATTATAATACTACTACTAACACAAGATTTAAAAGAAGAAACAATTCAATAAATCAGAGTTTCTAACCTGCAATATGATATAATGATCAATCTTTTTTTTTTATGTTGATCATATGCAGTAACCATACTTGGTATTACAATAACTACATATTGCATTGTTGCTGTTGTCGCTGCTATTGCACAGATATGAATAAATCAAATGATTTAATCTGTCATCAACATCGTAACCACCATTATCCATCCAATCCTTCTCTCTTTAACTATGAGATTGAATAACAAATCCCTTTCTTCAGATGGTGTATGCTTACATAAAAGCTATAACAATAATATAGATGAAGAAATATAAAAAAAGCAAGAGCTTATTGTGGACCTTTGTCACTATCTCCGCCCAAGAGAAATATATCCAAATCATTTTGTTGTCAGCGTTGTGGACAAATGTTGCTGCTTCTTGTTATCGTGTTGTTGTTAGTGACGTCACTCCCTTATTGCAAGTAGTAGCTACTGTGTTATTTGAAGTCGGGATACACCATTTATAAAAGTGAGTTTATGATTAAAGAAGAAGAGAGATAGAGACAAGAGTTTGAGAATTTTGGACTAAAGTGGTGTTGGTTTTGTACTAGAGTGAGGAAAGAGTTTGACAATTTTATTTTATGTTATGTTATGGGACCATCGATTTTCTTTTATATAGTTGCCACATTAGACAGAGATAACGATGTTAATTTCAGCTGTTAGTCAAGGTGCTAAAATCACATATACAACTTATTTCTATGTTTAAATGGTCCAAAAAACCTTAAGAGGCTTATTTGCTCCACGAACCAAATATTAAGTGGTTATTTGCACCTTCTCTCATATTTAAATAATAATTTTTTGAAAAAAATTTACAAATAAAACATAAAAATATATATAAATATTTGAATAAAAAATATTTATTAAAAATAAATTATTTTTATAATAATTTTTTAAAAATTATAGTAACATTTTATCAATAAATATTGTATAATTATAATGATAATATTAACTCTTAATATATAAAAATAATTTAATATTAATTTTTTATATATAAAATAATTACAAAAATATCTTTTCATAAAAAAAAATTTAATTACTAAATGATCGATGTTAATTTTCATTCATATTTTTATTCTTTAAATTTTTATTTTTTATTCTTTTTTTTATTTGAATCAAATCACACTAAATCTCTTCATTTTATTATCTTTGTTTACTTTTATTTCTATTTCCTAGGTAGCAACCACATGACATTTATTTTAGCTAAAATCTATCAGCATTAAATAATTTTAAATGGATTTTTAAAATTTTGAATAATTAAATTCATTGCAAGCAAAGAATTGCCATTGATTATGGATAGCACAAATTGAATTGATGAGGATTGAAATTTTTTTACCACTCTAATTACGTTATATAGTTAATATTATTCTCACAAACTTCTAAATGTTGATGGTTAGTTGTTGTCTCAATGGCAGTTTGCTGTTCAATCTCAGCAGAGAATTCAGCTGGAGGTAGACTATTTGAAGGTTAACATGGATGCATCTTTTTTGAACTCTCAATGTATAGGTGTTGGTTGTATAGTTAGAAATGAGTTTAGGCAATTTGTCAAAGCATTTTCAAAGAGAATCCAGGGTTCATTTGTTAAAATCTTCTTTGTTGCAAGCATCAAAGTTTCCAAATTCTATTTTATAAAACAAATAAGATTCAAGTATAGGCAATAAGAAAACAATTCATGAATAAAGAACACATATTTTGATTGAGAATAAGAACCTATTTTGGAATACATCATGAGCTTCTACAAGAAGAAAATGCAAGAAAGTGATTTGTAATTGCACCAAGAACTTCATCCCCATCAACCCTACTCTCAAATATGGCATTTTTAGTTATGTCCTCTTACTTTTTTTTTTTTTTCAAGACAAGGAAATAAGAATGAGAACTATAATGGGTTAGGTTATAGAGATGAGACCTTAGCCTAATACTTATGTAGAGGTCCAATGGGCATTAACCATCATAAATCCATTGAATCCTACGGTCCACACATAAATGAGAGCAAGCTCATTTCATAACAATTAGAGTCAAACCCAATTTTATATAAATCAATTTATTTTTTATATAATCCATAATTAATAGAGCGCATTAAATCAAAATTTTCAACATTCTCCCACTTTGGTGATATTAATTGTAAATTTTACAACAAAATCCAAACTTTAAGGATATCCATTCTTTGCTTATATAAATATAACTCTAGAGAACTGTTCCATCTAATAGAATCTTCGATATGGAATCATGTGGAAACTACATCATAATGTAACATAAAACCTTCTATGATCACACATATAAAAAATTCTACTCACATGAACGTGAAGTAAGAGTATGGCAAGACATGATAACACATTTATAAGATTTAATAAATATGTGTTACTTATCTTGTCAGTCAATAATTTCTTATCTTTATGAAATACAAGCATGCATCAAGAAATCATCTTTAGGTTTGTATATTCCTATAACAACCTTAATATCTCGAGATAAACTTTATGTGTTTCAATGACATACAAATTTGGCTACTAACATTTATGCCCTATAACTACTTGCTTAAGATTAACACCAATTCTAAGTCTTTATTTAACAACATCTTTATCTTGATGCATTAAAATAGAAAAATATTTCTATATTATTTTAAGTCATCAAGTACATTAAATATATATACGTATTTTATAACTAGCTGTAGAGTTATTATACCTCCCACTAACTAAGGGTATAATGAAACTTAGTCAAACCCATAGACAAAACATGTTTATGATACACATTAGGTCAAAGTCACTTTGTTAGTCAGTACTAATATGCTCTATAGTAACATCACCTTTTTTTTTTACAAGATCTTTCAAGGTCAAATATTTTATTTCCATATGTTTAAACTCTGAGATGTTTTTGTTATTTTTTACAAATAACATGGCTGCCAAATTGTCACAATACAGCTGCATGGGTTTGGTGATGGAATCAATAATTGACATTTCACTGATGAGATTTTGTAGCCAAGTGGCTTGAACAACTATTCCATAATATGCTACAAATTCAGCATGCATCGTAGAAGAGGTTATGAATGTCTGTTTAACACTTTTCCAAGACATTGCTCCACTAGCAAACAAAAATATGTAGCATGATGTAGATTTTCTATCATATGACCAACTATCAAAGTCAAAGTTTGTAAACCCTACTAGTTCAAGATTGTTAACTTTGTCTCTATATTAATAAGTAGTCTTTTGTGCTCTTTAAATTTCTCATAACTCTTTCAGTTGCTACCTAATGGCCTTTTCCAAGATTTGATAAATATCATCCCAAAATGCCAACTATATATGCAATGTCTGGTTTAGTGCATACTTGAGTATACATTAGACTTCTAATAACATTTGCAATAATCGAATTGAGAAGAGCCAAATGACCTGCAATGGATAGTGTCATTCCGTTCCATTTATTAAAATTAGATAAAATACAATATGTAATAACTTGCAACCATTTGCGTTTTGGCACACCAAGAAACAAAGGAACTCCTAAATAAATAAAGGGGAGATAATCTTATCGAAAACCCACTATAGAACACAAGGATACCATTTGGTTATTAGAAACATAGTTGCCAAAAATAATTTTTGATTTATTCCAATTAACATACTGCCCAGAAAGCCAACCATAAACTTAAAAATTTTGAACAATTTTTTGAATATTAGCTTTCGAATCCTGATAAAAGATAAGCACATAATTCATATAAAGTAAATGAGGACATATAATTTTACCCAGAGCATGCATATAAACCAAATGATTAGATGTAAAAGAATAATCCAACCATCTATTTAAAAAATCCTTAGCCATACAAAATAACAATGGAAAAAAAGGATCTGCCTGACGCACCCCACCAGAACAACCAAAAAAACCTCTTGGAGTACCATTAATTAAAACAGAAATATGAGCCAAATTAAAAATAGTCAAAATCCAATGACAAAAAGTGTTGGAGAAACTGACGCTATCCAAGACAATGAGGATAAAATCCCAATCCATTGTATCAAAAGTTTTGTGGATATCCACCTTTAAAGCCATATTGCCACCCAAACAACAAGTATTAAGTTAACATATTCAGAAGCTGCTACTATGCAATTTTCAATGTTATGGCTTTTAATGAATCCAAACTTATGAGGATCAATAATTTTGCTAGCAATGAAAGCTAACCTATCAGAAAGGATCTTAGTGATGATTTAACAAAAAAAAATTTCCAACATAATAGGCCTAAATTTATCAACAGAATCTGCAACCTGAACTTTAGGAACCAAAATCATAAAATTAAAATTCATACAATTCACAATTGATCACGTTTGGAAAAAAATATTTGACCATTAAACATAAATTAGGGTCGATAAAATCCCACCAATTCTTATAGAACAAACCTGTGAAACCATTGGGGCTTGAAGCACTATGAGGGTCCATGGAAAAAACCACTTCTCTAATTTTTGTATCAAAAGGAACTCGAAGAAGAGAATTATTGTTTGCCATTGAAACCAAAGGAGGGATCATGTCACGGACCAAAGAAAAATCTTGATTAGTTTGAGGAGAAAAAAAAAAGACTAGAATAATATTGAATAATGTAATTTTGAATAATCATCTCATCAATAACCAAAGAATCTCCAATTTGCAAACTGTAAATACCAAATTGAGGGCGTCTTCTTGCAAGAAGACTATAGAAAAATTGAGCATTTTTATTGCCATATTAAAGCCATTTAACTTGACATTGATCATTCAAACTATTTTTATTATCAAGAAAAGCTTGAAGACATTCATGTGCTTCCAATTCCCTAGAATGAAGAACCTCTGAAAATCCATTGGCATCAATGTTAGCTTGAATATCAAGTAAATTCTGCTTAGCCAATAATATATTTACATCTACATGACTGAAAGCTGATTTATTCCAACCCTAGAAAAATACCCAAAGAAGCTTGAGTTTTTTCATGAGCATAAATGTTGGATTATGACTAAACGTAAGAGAAGTCCAGAAAGCTTTTACATCTATGTGAAACTAACGATGATCAACCCATATAGAATAAAAGTGAAAAGGCCTATAACATAAAGATTGCATTTGATGGTGGCTTAAAAGGATAAGATTATGATTCGATTGATGTTGCACTAGAGCAAAACACTCAATAAACCTCTAAAACCCAAAGGCCAAATTATTACAAAAGCTTCTATCAAGATGAATACTGATTGGTTGATCTCCCATTCTATTATTGGTCCAAGTAAAAAAGGATCCTCTAGTGTCCAAGCAAAAAAGATCACAACAAACTCACTACAAGACCGAGATGAAGGAATTTGACCATTGGATTTTTCATGTGCCCAAAATAAGAATTAAAATCTCCTAAAACATACCAGTTACCATTGCAAAGGGAAGACAATTGGTAAAGAGTACTCCATAAATGTTGGCTTCAAGAAGATAGAATATCAGCATAAACACAAGTAATGAAGTGCCAATCAGACTCTAAGAAAAACTGAATGGTGACTTATTGCTCCGAACTAGATAAAAGAGAGACATTTCCAACACCAATAGTAAAAGAAACTAGAACCCAAATAGTGGAAGAAGGATTGTGAGCGACAAAAGAACATCCCAGAGAATTCCAAAAACGGAAACTAATACTATCAAATTTAACCTTAGGTTCCGCAATACATAGAACTTCAGGTTTATGCAATATAGAATTGTCATACAAATAAATGATACTTTTATCATTTTTAAAAAATTAATATGTTCAACATTTATATAATATCACAAGTTTAAACAATTTTATGTTCTTAATTATAAAAAATATTAAAAAAATGCAATATAATTATTGGAATAAAAATTTATTGAAATTATAATAAATTATAACTTGATAAAGTTTGTTATATTGAATTATTATATAAACAAATAGCACTTGTATCGTTTTAAAAAATTAAATAACAATAATAATAATAATAGTAATAATACTATCAAAATATATATTTTATATTTTATACAATACCAGAATCTAAATACTTTTCTATTCACATGCTTCGCACATAGTTATTTCGTAGTACATATATTCACCAAAGTCATTTTAGAGTCCAACTATTTCTAAATTCAAAGGAATTTAATAGAGAGATGGGAGCAGGCAGCTGATCAAAGTTATTAATAATAATAATGATAATAAAAATTTCTGAAAAAATAGCAACAGGACAAGGGTATCACCAGCCACCATGACTAAATAAAGCCATTATAACAACATAAAATACTAATTAATTATATGGAGCACAGTTAGAATCTGTTAGAATCTGGCCATTTTACGAGAAAGCTAATTTCTATTAACATCAGATACTCAAGCCACGCATACCATATAACAGACCCTTAAAGTCATACCATAACATTATAAACCAAACTGTTCTGTTTTTCAAACACTACTACTTAACCATAAGACATATAGCAAATTACCCAACTTAGTAAAAAACATATTCACCCAAAGAAAAACTACGACTGAACAGTAGGACATGGCAAACTGTGCAAATTAGGTAACACATTCACCTAAAGACATAGTCCTAAACTCCATGAGCACTTGCCATAGAAGACCCACAAACTCAAAAGAGTAATAGTTACTTCAAATACTTGTTGCTGGAGTAGCTACTTTTTCCCCTGCTACTATTGCTGCTGCTCTTGCCATAATCAACTCTGCGAAACCTCTCTTCCTTCTGATGCTCAAAATAGCCACTTTTGTCACCAACCTTAAAAGTTGAGGTAGTCTTGAACTCATCCTTGTAACCAATCCTTCCAGTGGATCTCTCCTTGAATACATCACCAGCAGAACTGCTTTCCTTCACTGTTTTACGAATATAGGACCCAGTCTGCTTGTCCACAATACTATTCTTTGTAGTCCACTGGTGATTGTTGGATTGCCGTGGAGTTGTGTCACTGTAAGAAGTTTTTGAATTCCCTGTAGAATAAATAAGAAAGGGTCCGAGCAAAAATCATACAATCTACTCTTCAGAAATTTGGACTGCTAAGAAAATATAATGAGTAAACGGCGTACGAAATAAAATTGAAGACAAAAACGACGCAGCACAAGAAAGTAAAAGATCATACACAATGCTAATATTCAAGAATTTATAGGTAAGTAGCACAGCAATTATCTTATAATTTTCTATAGCATGGGCTGACCTTACTGTCAGCATTCTATGCTACAACTTAAATGATATAATGAACTGCACTAACCTGATGATGACAGAATACATCTAAACTGTACTGATACAAAAAAGTAGTAAGACCAAAAAGAATCACATACCAGAATTAAACTGATGCAGTTAACTAATATTTGCTTAAGAATTTTCTGAAAGTTTTAACATCACCAAGATGCTTTCTAATAACAAAAATTTATCCACATTCCAAGTCAGTGCTATGCAGTGAAGGATTTGTAAATATATAACCAAAAATATATCATGCCAGCTCATTATATTAAAAGCTGTATATAGAGCTCAATAATAGGAAGGAAAAAAAGGCTAATAGCATGCATACTTTTGCAATTCAACACATAAAAAAAATATATAATTGACTTGTTTTGTTACCAGAAATGTATTCAATACTGAAGAATAGACCAACATAGTAGAAAACTGACAATTCAAACCATAATTTTAGTTATAAAATTCAAAGCCATCTAAGGCACAAAACAGGCCCTTATATAAGCAAAAAAACTAGTTTGAGGTACAAGTGAAGATTAATACTTATATAAGCAAATAGCCTGTTTTAAGGCTGAAAATGAAAGTTCCTACTCGTTTAATAGCATTAATCAGGCATTTTATAGTTAAAGAAACATCGGTATTCATCAAATAACACCATAGCATGTCAAACATAAAAATGAATGACAAAAATCACACAACAGAATAAGGCAAAAGGATCTTCTCTCACCACCTTTGCTTGATTGAGAAAAATCATATCCAACATCAGATTCCTTATGATTATATTTTTCTTCAAAGACAGATCCCATGTCATACTCTTTCTCCACATCATCAGATCCCCCGTAATACTCTTCTTTCACATCATCATATTCTCCATCATCATCATCATATTCTCCATGACAACCATATCCAAAATCAGATTGATCGCCGTAACCAGCACTATCATATTCATAATCACTGTCCGCCATTACCCTACATTTGATCAATGTACGTGAAATTAACATGGGGAACAGAAAGGAAATCAAGAATAACCTTGAAACTAAAATTATTCACTAATTACTTGAAGAACCCAAAAATGATAACAATTACGCAACTAACTAAAATTAGAATGTATAACAGAATATCATCAGATGTATATTAAAAAAACACACGAAAACAAATTCAAAAATATGCCAATCATGCATAGTCTAGTTGGCCTTCTCGCAATGCATTTGATGTGAGAAATCCGGGAGACTTCAAGTTCCAATCTTTCACTATGTATACATATACTAAAAATAAATAGTAAAATTTCTCACATTTATGGCAAGTGATTATTTAAAAGCAAAGGTTATCCATAATGTTGCAATTTATTAAAAAATAATAATAATAAATATCTGCAACCCTAGTTCAAGCGTAAACATGCCAAGGACAAAAACATTACAAGCATAACCAGGTATAACTTGAATTTCAACCCTAGACAACTCATACAAACCCTATACCCTATAAACCAATTATCAAATACAATAAATGCCATTGAAGAATCAACTAAATGATCTATTAAAAAAAAAAAAGAGTGAAACTGAAAGCTCAAAGAGTAAAGTTCCATTTTGGTACCTTTTGCTGCTTTCATAGACGTGGGGTGGGATACAGCGGTAAAGATATGGGGGTTTTATAGAGGGTTACGTAATACTACGGAAACGGTGCATTGGAGGTTGTTTGGTGTCAATTTTATTTTTGTTTTTTTTTTTAACAACTAGGAAGTTAAAAGGAAACAGGAAATTGAAACTATAATCTTATATTGTAATGTTTATATGGAGTTATTAGATTACAAATGAATGACTGATTTTTCACATTGTGTACTGATTGGATAAAATCTATCCAATTTTTTTTTTAGAATAATTAAAAAGACTAATATGACCTTTTATAAGAGACAAAAATTCTAATAATTTGCACCAATTTTTGGAGAGTGAACCACTCATCCCAATTACATCAAGTGAAATAATAATTACAATACTAAATAATAGGGTAATTTACTAACATCTCCTATGAGGTTAGTCCTAATTTACTAGTTCATTCCTCCATTTTCAAAAGTAAATTAAATACTTCTTTAAATTTGATTCTAAGAACTATTTTACATTTCGTTAAAAATTTTAAGAGTTTTATATTAGTCAAAAGCATAAATAATGATATAAAATTTCAAAAAAAAATATCATTTAATTTTTTGAAACTTAATCTTCCTTTCACCCATATCATTTCTTCTGCACCCACCCATGAATCTCTTTCCTACCCATCCATGTCATCGACCACTGTACAGACTCCTTTGTAACAAATCCAGCACCACCATTGATCCACTACCACCTCATATGCCCCTATAAAAAATCCAGCTTCTCACCACCAAGCTGCTACCACTGTGTACGCTCTTATCACAAACCAAGCATCACCACCACGAATCTGTCACAACAACGGGTAGTAAGTAACGACAACAACAACAATAATCGCATCAATCACAGCAAAAGCAATAAATCAATCAGGACACAAAGCATTAACTCCTAAAGCAAAAGAAAAAAAAAATTCTAAGGACAAGAGTCTTGTTTGTCTGTCCTTCCCATTCCCCAAGTCTTTTGCAAGATCAATAAGAAGGCTTTCAAAAATTGATCATTTCAAAACAAATTTTTGAATTTATCTTTGCCTATCTTTTCCAATGAGGAAACTAGATTGCTTCAAGTTGCAGTGGGGCTCTACAGAGAGAGACGTGAGTCGAAACAGGAAATGAGATAATATTTGATTTAATTATAATGATTATATTAACATATATATACTACCTATTGATATTTTAAAAATAGTTATACTAACTATACTAATATAATTATTTAATTACCATATTTATTCTAATTATTGATATTATAAAAATAATACATAATAATATCATAATACTTATACATAATAAATATTAACGTATTTATATTAACTTACATATTTATATTAATTATTTAATTTATGCTAACCATAATAAATAAATTAGACTTTATATTTATTTAATTATTAAAACATAAAACTAAATAAAAATAGTTTGCATTGCTTGCTCCGGTCTCTATTACTTCTCTTCCTATTGTTTAATAATTATCTCCGTGACCATCATCTTTTCAATTTTCTTTTCTTTTTTCTTTTTTGCTTCCTCCTCTCTCTCTCTTCCTCTTTTTTCCTTAACTCAAGAGTTTTCTTGATTAGTGTGTGGAGTAGACCAATCCTTATTTTAGTTTCATATTTATTACTGATAAATGGTAATGGTCCTTCGATCAAAATTTTTTAGAGAGAATATTATTGGTGTTACACTTTTATAATTTTTCATTAGTCTTTAATCTCTATTTAAGTTTACCAAAATACCTTTTTTATTCAAAAAAACATGGATAGATTTTATCCACGTAGATTTATCCTTTCACAAAATTATTAAATATTTAGGTGCAGTTTTTTTTAGACTCATGATAATAAATAAAATATTAAATATATATTTTAATAATATTAATATTAATATTATTGTTATTATTATTATTTAATTAAATAAAATTTTAAATATAAAAATTATATGATTTATCTATATAATAATTTAACATTACAAACTTATTATAATTCATAGAATTTTGACAATTATATTATAAATCATTATATGATATTCCTTCAATAATTTTTATAATTATTTTTCTCAACTCCAAAATTAATTTTACATAAAGAATATTATGGCCATAATTAATTATAAAATAAGAAAAATTATTAGTTGTTTTCTTAATATTGAAAAATAATAAAGAGTTTTATATTATTATTATTGCACAATCTAATACGAATACTTTTGTATTTGGGCAATGACACATTGTTTTTCAATACTTTTAATATTAATACTTTTATTTACTTAAAAGTTATTTAATGTAATTATGAGTGGTGGATTTTAGCATGCTCTCAAATGTTTGGCGATCACGATATTTTGCAAATTCAAGGCCCACTAAGGAATACAAGTTTGGGTTATAAGTTCTAGATCGAAGATGGTGTTGCCATCCGATGAAATTCAGAACACATTTTATTGCAATTGGATCTCATAGAGGACTCTAGCAATCATTCTCAGATATTGGGTTTAAAAACTGAGTATAAACGTTTGACATGTGTCATCCAACATTGCGGTTGGCTTCCATTCATATCTTGTACTTTAGTATTTTTAATTATTTAATCATTTTCTTTATTAATATGGAAAATTGTAATTTCTTGCACACAATTTTTAAACTTTACAATTAGGTCCAAATTGTTAATTAACCATTTTCATGTAATTCTCAGATTCATCATAGTTCACCTCCATCACATCATTAAATTACAACCATTCATCCAACAAAATAATAAATTAAAATAAAATAAAATAATGAAATGATAATAAAAAACACATATAAAGAAATGATAGGAGAAGAAATGATTACAACCCTTATTAGCACACAAGAAAATAAATAAAATAAGATTACAAGAATGAAAATAAGAATTAAATTAGATAAGATTAAATATAAAGTAGTCCAAATACTACTCCCTCATTCGCTATGCTAAAAAAAAACTAAATTTTAAATTAGTCATCCCATAAAAATAAAAGAAATCATGCAAAGAAAATAATGAGTCAGTCTAAAGAATAATAATAAAAATCAATAAAAACATGAACTAAACGCATAAAGTAAAAATAAAGATATATTTGAATCTATACTTACATCCTAAAACATTAAATTAGAAGTGGCTTAGACTAAAATTAATAAACATTAGAGAAAGAAAAGTCACTTTATTAACTCAATCAAGATCTAAAATTTTTTACTAACATTTTAACCAACTTAATCCTAATTCTAGATTAATTAATTAAATCAATTTATGCAAAAGACACAAGTTAAATAATAAAAATTTCTCAAAAATATGAAGTAAACACGACTTTAAAACATATTATTTAAAAGGAAATATGGACTAACTATGCTGGATAATTATAAAATTACATTGCTAAATAAAACAAATTAAAAATTAATTAAAATTAAACTCATAAATTCATTTTAATCCTAAACTAATTAAAACCTTTTAAAACTGAATGTTTAACTTTAACATAAATGATTGACATAAAACTCAGACTAAAATTCATTTAATGAAGATAAGCAGGTAGATATACAAGAAAAAAAATTTCCGCACCATAAGTGGTAAAGGCGATGTCTTTGTATAAAGACATTGTCTTTACACTACTAATGCGTAGTGAATTCACCTTAACATGTAAAGATGGTGCCCCATTGAAAAGTGTCATCTTATCACTCTGGAAACAAAATTAGATTGAAGTTGTTTTGATATTCTAATTAACAGAAAAATACAACAAAAATCACAAATAATAACTAAGAATGCCAACACAATTACTTGAAACAATTCATAAGCATTCCATCATGGTTAAATTTAAAATGGTTTTTAAAATGATGAAAAATAGAATATTGAAAAAAAAAGCCTTACTATTTATGGCATAAACTGGTTTGACTCCCTGTCTTAGCCATCAGAAACTTCAGTATGATAACAATGATTCTTGAGCAGTGTAAAGCCTAGAATCTCCTTTCTTTAGCAAGTTAGAGCCTGTATTGTTTGTTTTCCCTCTCTTATGTTATTGCAACACCTTTATTCTTCAATCTCAATTCCCTTTGATGAGCTATTCCCAATTCTATATTTCCTTTCCTAAATTTTCCTCCTAGGTCTTTGTCTTAATTTTTTCCTTTTTCCTTTTTTCTATTTTCTCTCTATTTTTTATGTTGCCCCCTTTTTTCAATGTTCTTTTCTTTTTATTTACATTGCTAGTTTCTCCTCCCTTTTCTTTGTCTCATTTCTCCCATCTTAATTTTTCCCTTTTTTCAGTTTAGATATCACTCTAAAACTCCTTAACATTCTCTCACCTATTAGTAATAACTTTCCATGCAAAAAGTTGAAGAAATCACATTGCAATGTGGTTTTCTCTATTGTATTTTTAAAAATAGCTCAATATTGCTAAGGTGCACTACCTTAGTGCTAAGGTGCCACCTTAGTGATGTCATTATAGGGCTTACTTTGGGCCACTAGACTATTAAGGGAGAAAGAGACCATACTTTATATTATTCTGGATTATTTTTTTTGAAATTTTGTCATTAGGCCTTTATTCTTGGGCCAACCAAGCCATGTGTCAATAATTTGTCCCTTCTACTTTCTAAAAATCAAAATGCATGCAATGTAATGATATATATATATATAAAGATGCAAACAAAATAGTTTCACACTATCAACCTTGATGTACAAATCAAAAGGTTGGAGACTATCTGTTAGAGTTCTTGTCTATCATCATTGGGTTAGGTATTCAAGATGACATTCTAATTTCATCAACCTTGATGTCTAAAATCAAGAGGTCACTAACTTCGTGCCGTCAACCTTGATGTACAAATTAAGAGGTTTGAGACTATTTTGTTTGTCATCCTCAGAATCGGCTATCCGAGAGGGCATTTCGATTTATTTTCTATCAGCCTCAATATCTAAAATCAATAGATTTTTTATTATAGAAAAATGGAAGTCAAAATAACATCATAAAAAATAAAAGCCTTATAACCACTTTTGAAGTTAAGTAAAAGACAATTAGATTATGCCATATAGACTTTTCAAGCATCAAGTAAATTGTTAAAATGTGTCACATAACATATAAGACATTAGATAGGATGTTAAAATGTGTCGTATAGCCTCTAAAGTATCAAGTGAGTTATCAATTTTATTAATGTTACCCATTACAAATCATATTGGAACAAAATACATAAAAACAATATCACAATCAAAGTCAATTCCATAGAATTTCAGAAATAACACATCATCATCATAAAAATACATAAGCCAAAATAAAGCCCAAACTAATAAATTGATGTTTAAAAATATCAAACATAGAATCAAGAACACCATCATCAAGTCCATAAAGTCGATCACCAGTAAATACCATTCTAACACAAATAGAAATTAAAGGATGAACCTTGTTGATAGTGTCAACTGAAATATGTTTCCATTGGAGGTGAATATGCTTGAGTATTAAATGATGAGTAGGTGGCATGCAAAATTAACACTATTTTCTCTTCCTTCTGCTATACTTTCAAAACTAGTTTTTGACATTATTTCTACTACACTTTCAAAACCAGGTATGTTTCATGAATGTTGACTATTTACTAACAACAAGCAATATTCCTAATTAATATCCAAGATTTTTGAATGAGCCCATTAACCTCCTTTAAACTTCTTTATTGTTGATGCCACTTAAGATTTCTTAAACAAACAGGGAAGCAAAGGTCCTAAAATATAGAGAAAAAAGGAAATCAAGGAAATTTGATAAGAAAATAATGGTATGCCACTAGGAAGGCCAATGCAAAGAGTAGACCTCGAGTTAAGGGTTGATTTGCAAGAAAAACAAACATGGAATTTGAAATGGATAAGATGTTATTATAAAAGATTGTGGCATGGAGACATTGCTAGTGGAGGAGCTACTTGTGATAGTAGCTTCATTAGCAGTAACACGCAAGCAATGCACAATTACACATTGATGAGTAGCTAGTGACTCATAAAGGCCAATGAGGAGCTTGAGGAGAATCACATGGTGAGATGCAGCAGCTTTAATGGAATCTTGGCGGCTCCATCATAGGTGGATTTCTTTTGGACAATGGAGATCAGTGGATTTTGGAAACATAAAATACAAGGAAAAAGAAGGTTTTTTTTTTTTTTTTAAGAAATGGTAGCTTTGAGATATAAAAGCAGACTTGTGGTTAAATAAAAATAAAATAAACATTATATTTATGTGGTAGGGCCACTTTTAGCCATGTCATGTTAGCATTACTAAGGGGTGTTTAACATCTCTGTTAGAAGGAGGGCTCAAATACTTGGTTTTCTAAAAATTTATATTTTTTTGTTAAAAAAAAAAATAGATTAAGGGCTTATATGAGCCCTAAAATAAACATTAAGAGCAAAATTGCACCTTTGCCCTAAGTTATACTTGTCATCCCCTTTTTTTTTTAATCATCATCCACCTTTCACTTTGAGATTAAAAACTTATGCCATCCACTTTCCACTTTCATCATTTTTTTTCTTCTTCTTCTTTTGCTTTAAATATCAACTAATAGCTTTGTTCAAAAAAATTAAATTACCCATGAACCAAAATAAAATGCAAGGACTCTTCTTCTTCTCCTATTTCATTTTTTTATTTTGCTTCAAAAGTCAATTGCCCATGAAAAAAACAATAGTGGCTCTTCTTCTTCCCTCCCATCTTCTTCATTTTTTGCTTCAAAAATCAAACACCCATCGAAATAAAAAAGAAAAGGAAAAGATAATAGCTCTTCCTTTTTCCCTTCCTCTTCCATCATTATTTAAAACCCTACTTAAGAGTATAAGTAGTGCAATTATCATATGGAACTTGTAGATGGTCTCTTGTTCACATTGACAAAGCATGTAGGCAACTATTACTTCTAAATCTTTTAGAGATGAGCTCCAAATGACTATGGTGCCTGAAATTGACATACGAAGATGAACTGGGTGAATTTTCAGGCTATTTTGCTAGAAATTATATGATCCAACTTATTATGCATCCATTGAAAGTGATTTGGTCTAAGTTAGTATAGCATGCCCAATATGTGGCACAACTCTTTTCCATCTACAACACATGATAACAAACAATGTCATTTTGCATACTGGTTGTGTAGGATTCCAATTTCAATGGTAAAGAACTTTGTTTTATAAGTAATAGGCAGTGGACAACACTTTTTCCCTTAAATGGGAGTAATATTGGGCTTTTTACCAATTTAGGGTAAAAACAAAATTTTTTTTCCCTACTTTAGGGTGGTTTTCAAACTAATTCCAAATTTAGGGTAGTTTAGAAATTTATTATGAATTTGGGGTGAATTTTGCTTAGGTGGCCTGATTGGAGAGATTCTGCCCGTTTGAATAGCGAAGAGCCTATTTTCGCCATCCACACTTATGGAGATATGACTGATATTTTTTTTAATTATAATCAACTCCGCCATATGAGATGGCCGAGTTGATATGAATTTTTTTTTAAAATTTATGTTGGCCCAAGTTAATGCAAGAATCTTTTAATGTCCTTCAAGCCAAGTATTTTCCACAAAATACCATGCCATGCACTTATTCCTTCCAGCCAATAATTTTGCACAAAAAACAATACCATGCAAAAATTATGGTTGCCATCCAACTCATTCATTTCAATTATTAGTTAATAAGTTAGTTTTTTTTTTCTAGAGTATGATAAGTTAGTTAATAATTAAGTGATCATGCTAATAATTTATAAAAAAAAAAAAGTAAGCCAAACACCAACAACACTCATGTATCAAACAACAACAACACCACTCATGTATCAAACAACAACAACAACACTTATGTTTCAAACAACAACAACAACAACACTCATGTATCAAACAACAACAACAATAACAACACTCATGTATCAAACAACAACATCAACAACAACAACACTCATGTATCAAACAACAACAACAACAACAACTCATGTATCAAACAACAATAACAACAACAACACTCATGTATCAAACAACATGTACTTGTAAAGGTAACACGTAGGCGATCGGCTCCATCTATTTCTTGATCTCTCCGTGAATTGTATGTTTGTAACAATAGGGACAGAATTTTCTCAATTATATTATATTTATTATTTATATTAAAAAATAAAAATATATATATATATTTATATTATATTAAAAAAATGGACAATCAAACCCATTTCATAATGTCTAAACAATAACAATAATAATATTAATGTTAAAATTAAAAAACAAGAAAAATCATAATATTATTATAATTATGATATTATTTTTAATACTATTTTAATTAATTGATTATAATCATTATAATATTAAAATAAAAAAATGATGAATGTAATAAATAATATTATTCATATATTATTACTCATAATACTTTAATAATAAAATAATATTATTATTTTAAATATTATTATAATCAAATTAAAATAATCATATTAGCATCAAATTAAAAAATATAATATCATCGTAATTATATTATTATTTTTGATAATGTTATAATTAAAACAATCATAATTATCATAATATTAAAGTGAAAAAAATTTTGTTAAAAAAATGAAAAAAAAAACTTGGTCCTGGCCCTTTTGAAGTTACAAATAAATAAATAAATAAAATATATTTATTTGGGAAGTGGCGGAAATGCCCAAAATTGAAAAAAAAAAAAAAAGTATTTGTAAGTATGTCAGCCATCCCAGAACTCCACTATTTTTGTAGGCGGAGTTAACTTCGGTTTATTTAAAAATAAAAAATAGTTCGGCCATTTTAATCGGTAGAAATATTTTGTCATTTAGCATTTTCACTATTTCATATGGTGGAAATGATTTCCTTTTTTTTTTATTTTTAAATTATTTTCTTACCTTAAATTCGGAAATTTTTTGAAAACCACCTAGAGTTGGAATAATTTTTTTTAACCCTAAAATAGTAAAAAGCCCAGCAGGATTAGCAAAAATGTAATTAATTTGGATTATAGAATCAAGCCACTTGCTAGAAAGCTAATTTGTGTAAACACTGTTCTAAACTGGTAGTCATACCAGCAAATGATCTGTTTTTCAAAGATTGCTACTTAACCATAGGGTATATGCCAAACTACCAACTTAAATAACATATCCGCCTAAAGACATCAGCTACTTAACAAAAGACTATTGCAAAACCATTCAAATTAGATAACACATTCACCTAAACACATGGTCCTAAATTCTGTAAGTGTTTAGAACATAATACCCATAAATTACTTCATTCAAGTACTTGTTGCTGCAGTAGCTACTTTTTTCTCCTGCTGCTACCGCTACCGCTTTTGCCATAATCAACCCTGCGAAACCCCTGTTTTGTCACCAACCTTAAAAGTTGAGGTAGTCTTGAACTCATCCTTGTAACCAATCCTTCCAGTGGATCTCTCCTTCAATAAATGACCAGTAGAACTGCTTTCCTTCACTGTTTTATGAACATAAGATCCAGTCTGCTGGTTCACACTACTGTTCTTCGTAGTCCATTGGTGATTATTGGCTTGCCGTGGAGTTATGTCACTGTAAGAAGCTTTTAAATTCCCTGCTGTGTGCATAGTAAAGACTCAGAGCAGAAAAGCATACAATCTATTCTTAGAAATTTACATTGCTAAGAACATCAACATGAGTAAACAGCCACTTGAAACAAATTTAAGACATGACGATACAACACAAGTAGTTAAAAGATAAAGCACGATGCTAATATTCAAGAATTTATAGGTGATGAGGAGGGGACCACACATTCGAAGTAGCATAGAAATTGAACTTACTATCAGCATTCTATGATACAATTTAGATGATAGAATGTACTACAATAACCAAATGACGACAAAATATATCTGAATTGTATTGATACAAATAACAACACAAAAATTCCACAAATTCTCATTGATTTGTATATGTAAAACCAAAAATATATCCTGTCAGCTTATCCAAAAGTTGCATGTGGTGATCGATAATAGGGACAAAAAGTTAATAGCATGCATACTTTTGCAATTTAACACAAAAAGAAAAAAAATATAATTGACAAAAAGCTACTAGAAATGTATTCAATTGAAGCATAATATTATAACAGAGGCACATAAAGGAAACGAACAAATTTTCAATTATAAAATCCAAAGCCGTTAAAAGGCAACGAATAGGCTATTATAATTAAATAGGCAATTATAATTAAATAAAGGGTGATGACGATAAATTATCACCTAAGTTCCTATAAAATTATCGGCTAAGTTTCTATAAAAAAATTTCATTTGTACTTTTGCCCCCTGTTCGTGTTGGAGTCATTTTACCAAAATGACCCCATGATTTTCTTGTTGCAACATGCAACATTTTCCTTAAATAAATGACTTGTTTTGGATACAATTGAAGACTAATAATATTACACAAGAAAATTAACTATTTTGGGTGCATAGTGAGACTATCTATATAAAATATCTAATAACCAAGTACATGAATTTTGCCACTTAGGAGAACTTGAATCAACAGAGTGACACATGACAGTTCAGCTTTAACATTTTCGTGGCTCTTTCTTTGAACTTTTCACACTACTTTGTCTTTTCATTTTCGTGCTTCTAGTCCAGCTTGTGACTCTCTTTCTTTTTTATTTTTTTATTTTCGTTTTCTCTTCTCTTCAGTTTCTTATCTTTTCTTATTCTCAAAATTTAATTTAGTTTCTTTTGTTCCCTTCCCTTCAGTTTCCTTTCTCTTTTTATTCCTCAAAAGGTTGAAGCAGTAGAAGATGACAGTGGAGGAGTTGAAGCAGAAGATGAGCATCAATCTTTTACAGTAATGAAAGTCCACTGCGATTAGGTAGTTTGGCATATGTTCTTTGTATTTGATTATATTTATTTCATGTGATTTGCTTATTTAAGGATTTATTGGCCATATTAAATAGAAAATTACCCAAAAGAACAAAAGAGCAAAGAAACAAAGGTATAAGAAAGAGCTAACTATCTCTGTTGGCATTACTAGCTATTGGAGTCCATCATCGACATCCGCAGGGTTCAAAATACTATTGGCAGAGCCCGGAATCATCACTACTAGACAACGGTATATATACTAATATACTATATGTATTTTTGTGCTATGTATATTTTCCATTCATCGAGTGGGTTTTTGGTAGTGCCTGATTCTCATAAAGGATGAATTAGTGTTTTCATGATGTTAGACTTATTAATATATTTTTTTTGGGAATTTTGAAAGTTTAAAATACATTTTTTTTTACTGAAAATAGTTTTGTTTTGAATTTTCAATTTTAAATGAAGTAAAATAATTGCATGAGATTATACAATTTGATTATTGTTTGACAGACTAAAGAAACCCAATTGATTTGGTAGTATGTATGTGTATAATTTTTGACAAGTTCAGTATGGTGTAATTTTTATAGGTGGTAGAATTAGAATGAGGAGGAGGCTTTTCAAGGTTCAGGGGAAATGAATTTCGTTTCTTTTTATTGTGGTACTAGGGATGGCAATTCTCATATGGGCATGGGATAGGACCCTTTTACTTGCTAGTTTGCTTCCACCTAAAAAGTAGTTGCAACTATTTCAAGGTTCATTGCCAGTCTTTTTACATTGATGTTGCTAGACCATTTAAACTTGTTAGAGGAATACCATTTAAAATTAAGCCTTTTGTTGTCCATTTATATGCATGATTGATACTCATGCATTTTCTATTCTATAGAATTCCTAGCTTTTTTAACATAATCTTTGCAATGTTTAAATTTAGAATTGTGCAATAAGCAAGCTAATGGCAATCCTATTGTGATCTCAGTGTCTTCAGAGAAAAATTTAACTTCAAGCACTGGTGTACAGGCTGCTTATCAGAATCCTCTAAGCAACTATGGACCAAGAACTCCTATTAAAAAAGAAGTTAATGTGTAGCTTTTTTTTTATTTTGGCACTATTGTTATAAAAAGATTGGGTGAAAATTTTAAAGCTTTTCTACCATTTTGATGTCAAAAATTGGGTAGGCTATAAGTCTTTTCTTTTCTCATTTTATATTTTAGCATGAATTTGTGCTTCCTAATTTTTGCACCCTATCCTTTTTTTATTAGCTTTATGGATTTCTTTTTTATGTTTTTTTTATTCTCTCTATATAGTCCATTGTATAAGCTTGATTTTCATTATTTAAGTTTGTTTTTAGTTGAAAAGTTTGTTCGTTACTCTTTATTAATTTAATTTTCTCTTTGGTTTAAGTTTTGATGAAATATGGAATATTTTATATTTAATTTGAATTTTTTTTAAAAGTAGTAATGGGTTTTAGAGTAATATAAAGATTGAACTATTTTAAGTTGAAAAGGATTTTAAAAAAAAAACTTGTGATGTTTATGGTAGTTTTTGAATGGTTAAAAGGGCTTAATTTAACTTTGTTTTAAGAAATTAAAGTGACATAAAGAAAAAAAATCAACATTCAGATGTGAATTTCCTGAAAGATTTTCCATGGTGAAGTTTGTGTTGTATATTGTAATGTTGTTATTGCAGATAACTTGATAATGAATGTTGTTATTTTTGTTGGAAGCAGAAGTGAGTATCACAATGCATATTTGTTCTCTTAACTCTTATTTTGGTATAGGTTTTGAATGATTTGATGTTGTTTTTCACTTATTAGGCTTTTAAGAGTTCATTAACCATGGGTGATGCAATTGATTTATATAGGGATGGAGGTGTCATTAAGACAATCTGAAAGCAAGTAAAAGCTGGTGAAATTAGTCCTTTGGAGGATCTTCCTGTTGTTGATGGTATTTCTTTTTTATCACCAATGGCTAATATATATATATATATATATATATATATATATATATATATATATATATAGTTCTAGAGATTGTTTTAAAAAGCCCAAAGATTCTTAGCTTTCTTTTCTTTTAAGTCTTGTAGTAAAGAAGGAGAAAAAAGTAAAACATGTAAAAAACTACCTATCGTAGCATACCCTAATTTCATATAATTTTGTGTTTAATTAATCCATTTTCAATTTAATCTTTATTTTAATTAGTTTAACTGTAAGAACATTAATGTTGGCCTACAATCCTACCATTGCTACTGATTAAACAACCCCATGTTTTTGGATTTTTATTCTTATTTTGCAGAGGGAAGAAAGTGTTGGGGTTTTGTGATTTAAAAACGCAGTGAAAATTAAAAATTTTAACCATAAACCCTAACCTAGATCCAAGTAATTCGTTTAATTAATTTAGTGAAACCCTAGAGAATATAATATATTTATAGACCTTTAATTATGGTTTCACTTACCAAAACAACTTTTGGTAATTTCTCAATTATTATTATTCTGATTTTATTTAAAATTAAATCAGATATAATATCCCATTTATTTAAGACAACCTTTACCTTAAATAAATAAACTATTTATTTATTTCCACAGAGCATATTTGGGCTTCTCAAACCCATATCCATTTTTGGGCTTATTTTAAGTGTGTGACCCTATAGGTTCACATGATATTGACAGTGGACCTTAATTCTCTATTTAGGCCTAAAAGTCATAAGTGGCCTCTAATAAGACATTAGGACTACCTAAGTCATGTGAAGTCAATAATCTGACATAACCTAATTTATAATAAATATTGTAATCCCTTTGTCACATGATATCTTGATTGAATATAAGGCATAGTTTCTGTCATCCTTATATAATTCAATCATATTATTTATTGACTCTAAGTAGACTGAGAATGATAACTCTTTATCAATTCAGTTTAGCATGACCATGCATTTTCCTTAGTTTATCTTATCAAGGGGCCCATAGATATCTTACTCAGATTAAATGAGGGACAAATTCCTTCTTAATCACTCACATTCCTCACATAACTCATTTCATATCCAACAACAATCTATTTAATCATCATGTTAAAGACAATTTTAGATTGTGTCAAAATATATAATAGTTATATAGAAATTCATGATGATTTTAAGGTCAAAGGAATAAATCAATATTATTATGATGAGAATTATTTATGACAATTATCTATGCAGTATTCTCATAAGAGGTCAATCCAGTACATTATTTCTTAAATAAGTACCTATGAGTTGACTTAATGTCTCATATTTATGATTAGTAAAATATAATCATTAATCAACATCATATTAGCCATAACATATTGTTATGACTTGGGATAATTTGAATATAACTCATATTTAATCTAAGGGTTGTACTATCAAGTCACATACTTGATGACCTTAGTAAGAATTGACTATTCGAGTAATTATCATAACATAAAATGATAATGAAAAATGCCTCTTTATTAAATAAAATGATAAAGTCAAAACATGGTCATACATGATTGACCTAGTGCATATCACAAACAGAAAGCATATGTTACCATGGAAAAAAAGGGTTAAGCTTTTGATAGGAATGGCTCAAGGTCTGTCTTATTTGCATGCTCTGGAGAATTCTATAATTTATAGAGATTTCAAGTCTTTAAAGATATTACTTGAGGTAAAATGTTGCATCCTAGTTCACATTTGCATGATGTTTTCTGCATAAAGGCTAAGTACATAACTTGTAACCATGAATTTTTAATTATAAAGAAACAATCTTATTATTGCACTAAGGGTCACCCTTTATAATAAAAGCATGTAATGTTAAGAAATTAATTTTTTTTTATGAATCAACCTATTTTCTCTTTAGTGTTGGTGTGATGACACTTCTGTTATTGCCTAAGAATTCTGGAATCTCCATGTTCATGTTTGTTTATGTATGAGATATCCTGATATTGTAGAAACTCCTAAAATTTTGATGTAACTATAAGAATGTAAGGGTATTTTTTATTGTCTGTATATGTAGCTAATGAGTGGTGTTCAAGTGTCTTAAAAAAATAATGTATAGAGTGTGTGCAAGTGAGAAGTGTAAAAGAGGGTTGGAGAGGAGAGCTTTATATTGAAGAAAAAGAGAGAAATTTTTTATTTTATTTTAATGTCTGAATTTATTGTTTATATGTTAAAGCTACTTTGTTTTTTGTTCTTTTTCTCCTCTCCAAATCCAACATTTAGTATAATACAACAAGGATATCTAACTTTGACTTGACCAAGAGAAGCACACTTGATAATGAAGTAGAAGAGCATATAATGGGCACCAAAGGTTATGTTGCTCCTAGGTACATTTTTACAGGTAATTTCTTGCACTATTTTCATGGTTGTATCATTATTTTTCTTTAAAGTTATTACCTTAAATTTCATGGATATACCCACTAGTAATTGATTAGGAAATTTGAATGTGAAGAGTGATGTGCACGGCTTTGGTGTGGTTTTGGTTGAAATGCTTATAGGCATGAGGGAAATTGATAAAAATGAGCATTTATTTATTCATCTGATTTTGTGTTGGTGTTGTTCTAGGCTCATAATTGTAACAATTGTGATTGAACTAAAATTGATAATGTTTTTATGTTTGTAAGTTGATGAATTAATCATAAATTTGAATTGGCATGTGTCCCTATTTATGAAGCAGATGTCTCTTCCAAGCTATTTAGTAGCTCAAGAGGCCACAGTGGTTGCTAGAGTTGTAGCTTCTAAAGTGCAGCATACATTTCTTATAGAATTTAGTATGGTAAATCATTTACAAGAAAAGAGAAGAAGTGCAGTAGAGTAGACTCATTATTATGATTGCAGCCTAAAGCACGATTGCGATAATGTACAGATGCTAGCCCCAAGTGATGCTGAGTCTTTTGCGATCGTGGTTGCATACGTGATCACGTATCTTCCTTAGCCTAAGCTTCTATCATGAGTGCTGACTTAAGAATGATCATGACCCTTTTCACTAAAGGCCCTTTTGCCATGAGCGCGACTTATGCACTATCACGGGTAGTGCGTTTCTAGCAAAGAACATGCTGATGTGTACCTTTTAAAAGAAGAAATCTAAGAGAGGTAAAAGGACATATTCTAGAAGATGCTAAGAGGATATAAAGACATGTATTGTAAAGGGGATAACAACTTTTACATGCACACTCACAAGGAAGGACACACCAGCTAAGCAAGGAGAGAGAAGAAGAAAGAGGAGAAAAAGAAGCTAAAAAAGGAGACCCATTTGTTGATTCAAGCTTCTTGGATAACATTTCTCTTTCTATTTTAATTGAATATTGAATATTGAATATTGTTTTATTTAGCCATGAGTGGCTAAATTGTTATATGTTATTGGGATTTTGAGACCCATTTGATTTAATGTTGAGTTGATGTTTATTATTGCTTCTTTAATGCATATTGTATTTTTTGTGCTTGTAAATATATAATAACTAACTTTATGAATTGTTCCACCTCATGTCCTTACTGCCATGTGGCACTTTCTATATTTCTTAGGTAATGTTAGTTGTTGGTATTTTTAATTGCGAGTGAGTGTATGTTATTTCAATTAGAAAACATACAAGTGATGGAAAATGAAAGGTTCATGTCCTTAATTGTGAGTGGGTGTATGTTATTTGAGTTAGAAAACGTACAAGTGATGGAAAATGGAAGGTTGTTAAACAATCCCCTTTGTATAAAAGTGCAAGAATTTGTAGGGAACAACCATTATTTGAACTTGAAATAAGTCATAACAGCATACACCACATACATATTCCAATGAAGGTTAAAGGACAACAGTTAAGTTGGTAAAGGTATATCATGGTGGAAGACTGCTGATGATTAGTTGTGTTATCGAATGCAGTCTTATTGCAATAGTGCTAAATTGATTTGTTAATACATACTATTTCCAAAAATAATTATGGTTTTGTTAGGACAACAGTTATACAAATAAATGACCCGTGCTGTAATAATAAGGTTGAAGAAGGAAACCACTATAGGTTGGGCTGCTGTAAAATTCGATCAGAATTTAACCAAGTATCATTTACTTTCTAATTCTTTGATTTATTGTGTAGGGGTGTGCATCAAACGAGTTAGGTCGGGTTTGAAAATTTTTCAATAATTGAAAATCGAACCAAACTGATAATATTATGCAGGTGCCCAGTCGGATTTCAGATAACCGACTAAAATAATATATACAATAAAAGAAAGAAAGAAAGAAAGAAATAATTTTTAGTGGTTAGATAGGACTCGAACATTTTCCTCACTTTTTGAGGAATTTTTTCAATGGGAAAAAATATTAAGGGGATGTGGCTACTGGGACTCGAACCGGAACCATTTGATATAAGTAAATGAAGACTCATTACTTTGCTACAACTAAGGTTTTGACATATTTTAACTATATACATATATATATTAGATATTTGGTTTTTGGTTCGATCAGTTATTCGATCGAAATTTACAAATGTCTAAAAACAAGAACCAGCTCAACTCGGGTTGATCGAGTTCTGCACACCCCTAATATTACTGTGTTGAATACCTATAATTTTTATCATACAAATGCAAGGTGTTTGTAATTTAAGAACCGTAACCATTTTAAGGCAATTGAGTAATTTTTAAAGAGTGAAGAAACAAACACCTTTCAATTTGGATTCCTAGCAACTAAGAAGTGTCTTTTGTTTTTGTATAACATATACTAAGGGGAGACATTGACATAAAGGAGCGAAAACCTCTTAGGATAGGAGTGTAGAATTAAAGGGAAGTTGTTATAAAAATGAATATGATTGTTTAAAATTTGAAGTCCTTTTGTTATGTTACTATAGTTATAATTTTTACATTATTTTAAAGGAAAAAAATATTTAAACAAATTTAATTTTATGTTGTTTGTATTTGGCATTTGGCTATGGAGGGTTCCTAAATGGAAGAAATAATGGCAATTTGATTATGAATTTAAATTATCTTATTATCTGAGAAGCATATTTCATTTGAGAAAAGTGTGATATAGTGTTTTAAAATAATTAAGTTCTAAAATTTTTTTCCATGCTTTTTGAAATTTAGTTATTTTATTCCTACAAAATTAAAGGTCCAATACAATATTTACATTGTATTAATTATTAATTAGTTATTTAATTTAATTTCAATAATTTCAAATTACAAGTGATGTTATAAACTAAATATAGAAGAAATTTCTTCTATAGTGACAAATTGAAATAACAAGCACAGCATGTGGGCCTTAGAGCCTACCGCTCTAGCACTGCAGCGCTCCATGTGGTACCCAGCACTCCAACGCTGCATGCGGTGCCTAATTATTTTTATTTCTTCCTTTGTTTGGTCAATTGTTTGTTTTAAAATACAAATTAACATAATTACTTTTAATTAAATTACATTATATGTTAACTAATTTCATTTTTATTATAGATAAAGTATAAACTAACCTAATTAAAATAGAAAATATACTTTCAATTAAATTAGAATTATATTTTAATTAATTTAATTTTGTTAGAGATAAAATATAAGTTATCCTAATTAAAATAAAAAAATATACTTTCAATTAAATTAGAATTATATTTTAGTTAATTTAATTTTTATTAAAAATAAAAGAGAAGTTAATCTAATTAAAATAGTAAACATACTTTTAATTAAATTACAATTATATTTTAGTTCATTTAATTTTTATAACAAATAAAATAGAAGTTAACCTAATTAAAATAGGAAATAGTCTTTCTATCAAATTAAAATTATATTTTAATTAATTTAATTTTACTTTTATTAGTAAATGATGAAATTATCCAATTTTTATTAGGAAACAACAAACTTCAAAGTTTTATTATTTTCTCACTAAATTCAAAAGGCATTTCTTACATTTAACTTCATTCAACTTATTAAAATAACATATTTTTACCATGAAATAATCTTTCGCGCATCGTGCAGGTGACATGCTAGATCATTTTATTTAATAAATTACTAATTTCATAAAATTTCTACATATTTAATAAAATTTCTACATTATATACATTTATTGTCAACATAATTTTTTTCCCTAACTCCCACTTACATATAATAAAAAAAATATTTAACTTCAATTAAAAGATCCACATTTCCACATAATTAAATGAAATCTTATTTATAACAAATAAGTCAAATTTCCATTAGGTCTAAATGGGCGATTGTAAGGCACAAATAACTACAAGGATTGTACTCAACTATTTAACTATGAAGTATTTTTTTTAAGTTTCTTTGCAATTTATGAATTACACACTTCTTTCAAACTAAATTACATTTATGTGCATCCAAATTACATTCATATGTAAAAATAAAATATTTTTACAAGAAAATAAACAGCCGCGCATCGCATAGGCCTCACGCTAGTTACTGATAATAATGCTGAAATAAAAGCTCATACCTATTTAGTACCATTAATCAGACATTTTAGAGTTAAAAAAACATAATTATTCTTTGACAAAAAAACAAGAAACATAACTATTCATCAAATAACACCATGTAATATCAATAATAAAAATGAATGGCAAAAAATTACACAACAGTGCAGAAAATAGAATCTTCTCTAACTCGGCTTCAAAAAAAAATCATCTTCTCTAACTCTTACGACTTTTGCTTGATTGAACATTAAATTCTTTATAACTATGTTCTTTTTTAGAGTCAACTCCTTCATAATGTGCATTTTCCCCATCATCAGACCCCTCGGGACACTCCTCTTCCTCATCATCAAATTGCTCATAATTCTCTTCTTCTACATCATCAAATCCCTCATAATAATCCTCTTCCTTGTAATCAAACCCCTCGAAATACTCATTTTCCCCATCATCATATTGCTCATAATTCTCTTTAACATCATCATATTTCTCGTAATTCTCTTTAACATCATCAGACCGCTGGTAATACTCTTCTTCCACATCATTAAATTCTCCATAACAATCATCTCCAAAATCAGATTGATCCCCGTAACCAACAATATCATATTCATAACCACCGTCCGCCATTACCCTACATTTGATCAATATAGGTGAAATTAACATGGGAATAGAAAGGAAATCAAGAATAACCTTGAAATTGAATTTATTCACTAATTACTTGAAAAACATAAAAATTATAACAATTACTCAATAAAACTATACTAATAAATTTAAAAGTTATGCAGTTAACTAAAATTAGAGTTACAAGCTAGCTAATAAACAAATAATCATTAGATGTATAAAAAAAAGAACAATAAGTTTAAAATATGCCACATGCATAATCCAATTAGTCTTCTCAAATTGTGTTTGGTGTGTGGACTGTGAGAGATTTCAAGTTTGAATCTCTCCATCTAATAATACATGGCAAAATTTATCACATTTATGGTGGGTGACTTATAAAAACAAATTGTATTGACAATACAAGACATAGATTTTTAGTTTCAGTTCTGGTACCAGTACTTAATATTTTTAAATATCTGATTTTCAATTTAATTCTTAAGATTTTCAAATTCCCATAGTGGATCGAACCGTGCTCAGTCGTAAAGGCAACAATGTTATGCATTATTGTGCCATAAAAGTAATTTCTTTTAACAAGCAAAAAGAAGATGGATAGATGTAGATGCTTTTTCGGGAGAAGGCACTTGGTTCCTCTTTATATATTTTTAAATAAAATTTTGAAATGAAAATAAAAAATAAAAATAAGAACTAGTAAAGAAGAAAATCAACCTAATAAAAAAAATCAATTAGAAGAATCAAGAAAAATATTCCTATAAAAGTTTTTTTTTCCAAAATCCTATTTTTAATTCCCTTTTTCTTATAGAAACTCTTCCTTTCACTTTTCTTTTCTTCATTCTCCTCTCCTCCTTTTTTCTTTCCTAGAGATCTCCCCTTTTTATTTTCCAAAAAATTATCCTCCTTCCTCCTACTTCTCCTACTTCCCTTTTTCTTCTCCCACTTACCTAAAAAATCTCCCCCCATTCTCTCTAACTTCTCTTTTTATTTTCTCTCAACTCCCTCCACCTTTTTGCCAACTACTAAAAAATCTCTTTGTTGGCTATTTTTGGTTTTGATTGGTTTTACAAGTGTGCCAAAGGAGCAAGTCCTTAAAATTTTAACTTGACTTCTTTAAATGATAATGGGTTCCCAAGCTCCTTTACCACAATTTGCTTGGATTTCAGATATGGAAATTTAAAATAAAGAGACCATTTGAGCAATTAAAAAATAAATTGTATTGATTTAAGAGCTTAGTACAAAAACTAAAGTATACAATGTTGTTATGAACTAAAGAAAAAGATATGCTAATGATTCTAAATTTATAGATTGATGTAGATGTAGTAGATATTGATGTGTCTTCCACTTTCTTCCTCCTACTTCTCCCACTTCCCTCTTCCTTCTTCCATTTACCTAAAAAATCTCCCCCCCCTCCCCCCCCCCCCCCCCCCCTTTCTCTCTAACTTCCCTTTTTATTTTCTTTCAACTCCCTCTACCTTTCTACCAATTACCAAAAAATCCCTCTGTTGGGTATTTTTTATTTTGATTGATTTTGCGAGTGTGCCAAAGGAGCGAGTCCTTAAAATTTTAACTTGACTTCAAACAAAAATGGGTTCCCAAGCTCCTTTACCATAATTTGCTTGGATTTCAAAGATGGAAACTTGAAAATAAAGAGACCATTTGAATAATTAAAAGAGAAATTGTATTGATTTGAGAGCTTAGTACAAAAACTAAAGTAGACAGTGCTATTATAAACTAAAGAAAATGATTGGCTAATGATTCTAAATTCATAGATTGATGTAGATGTAGTGGATATTGATGTTGATATATCTTTCCTTTACTTTTATAGGCTTCTTTTACTTACAGGCTACTTCTTTCCTTAGTTTATTAATTCCTCAATAGCAATTCTAGAAACTTCAAGTGTCTTCATTCTCTAGCTCAAGAGTCTATGTCATTCCTAAATGAATTAATTCACATAACTCCTCTTAGATGCATTCATCCCTAAGCTGATCTTTTTCCCTAAGGCATTCCAGAATCTCCAGAGTCTTCTAAATAATTTTAAAATCTTTTTATCTTATGGGTTGGACTTGTAATTAATTTGGGCTTTAAAATCCTAATAAAATTAGATTGATTAATATTTTAGCCAAAAATATAAATTAAGCCACTAATTTAATGGCCTTATTAGTTTAGCAAAAAATTTCAAATATGGCACAAATAATGCCCCTCGCATGTAATTAGGTTGGGTAATCCAATGCTAATTTACATATAAAATAAAAAACCTTCTTCTCCTGATTATGTAAAATAAAATTTTGGTGAGCTTAATGACCCAATAAACAAAAAGTTGTGAGGAGAAGCATAAAGACAAACCCAATATTGGCATCACCAATTTTTGTCTTAGAAAATTTGTTTGCAAGCTTTTATGAACTTCTATTCACTTCCCTAGGCTTTCAAGCTCAATCCAAGTCATCTCTTTCTTCTGCAAAAAATTCAAATTTGAATTTTTGCAAAAACTTAATGAGAAAAATCAATTATTTTCTCAAATTCTCGAAGGAAATTCATGTATTCTCTCAACAAATCTTTTTAATTTATGCTCATTTCCCCCTAAATCACCTTCAAAATTAATATACCCAAGCGTTGAATTACTCAAAAATCTATTATAACTAATTTTATTCTTTTCCCATGGCTAAAAATCCTATAACTTTGATTTTCCAAAAAATTATTTATTATTTATTAATATTATTTCTTCCCTTTATTTTCTCTTCTTTTTTTTTTCTTTTTTTTTCTTTTCTTTCCCCATCTTTCGGTCAGCTCTCCTTCAGCAGACAATATCTCATCACCACCACAACTCTCGGCTCCGTCGAACAGTAGGGGTCTGCCATCGTCAGACCACCATCATGAGTAGCAGGGATGCTACCCTTCTTTGCGATGCAACAGATAATAGCAGGCAACATAATGCTACACAACCCAACACTGCTTACTGTCCACCTAAGCCACCTCTACGAGTTGTCAACCAGCTAGCAGTGCGAGCAATAGAGGTCACTACTTAGTCCCACATAATAGCACCATATGGTAGCAACACCACTGCCTTCTCAAGATGCAATGAGCAACAAAGCAGAGCTACAACTTCCTCAGCAAAATGGCCATCATTTCTAGCCCCTGTACATTTCGAATCAAAGCACTTCTCCAAGTAAAATCTCAACAAACTCCATTAAAGTTTTGTTCAAGGAAGAGATTTAAATAAGGTAATTTGATTTCCCCTTATTCAACTCTAATTTGAATGTATTTATTAAAGATTTCTTTGTAATTTTATGACTTTATGGTGTTCTATCAATGCTTCTGGAAGTAGATCCTGTGTTTTTATTCTTTAGGGTAAAAAAAATTTAGTTTGGGATTTCCTTCAAAATTTCATTGTTAATCTTTAATTTAGTGGAAACTTGCAATTTTAATGAATTTTGGCCATCTAAACTTTATCACTCCATATATATGAAATTTTCCCAACAAAATCAATTGAATTTATTTTAACAAGTGCCAAAACAACTTTATTTATCCATAAGAAATGCCAATATAACTCTTAGAATTTAGCCTTTATTGCATTTTTTATTGAAAGCTTTTAGCTTGCTTTATAAGTCCAAATTCTTTGTTTAACCAAAATTAATTTTTGATTTTTTATTAGTCACTTTTATTTCAAGAAATTATAATTGGCATTTTTTGTATAGTTTGTTCTTTTAGCTGAAAATTTTTTGCATTGAATTTAGGCTTTCTTAAAATCGCTAAACCTAGTTGCTCTAATCAAGTCAAGTCCATACCATACCCCACTTGGGCTCAGGCCTGTTGGCCTTTGCCCTCTGTCTCCACCATAGATCTAACAAAAAATCCATTTTGGGTTAAGTTCCTAAAATATTTTGAGTTAGGTCATAATTCAAGTCATTTAATATTTTGTTGGTGAACTTGAAGTAAATGGCCAATTTTAACTTTAACCAAAAATTAAAATTCTTGGTTCACCATTAGCTATCTTTTAAAATTTTGGATCTTTGAGTATATTTTAGCAACTTATGCCAAAGTAATCTTAACATTCTAAAATACAAATGCATTCACTTTAATAAAAAATTTACACATCTCTTAGCCATCTTTAATCTTGTGATTTACTTGCATTTCGTTCTTAGCCAATGTTGTGTAATTTCACTAATTTTCCCTAAGAATTTAAGCACACCAAATTTATTTAACCAAAATATTTAACTTTTGGTTAGCCATTAGTCTTCTTTCAAGAGTTTTAAATTTTGGCTTTAAGATAATTCTCCTTTTAAAAATCTCCACATCCATTCTTGGTTTTATTCCCTCTTTAAGCATTGCCAAAATCTTGTGCTTTTAATATGGCCACATGCATGTTTGACTTAAAGATCATAAGCTTAATGCTAATTATTTAAGTCAAAAAGCAAATTTAATTATCTTTTAGCTTCAACCTACTTTGGCACTTGGGTTGGCATCTAGATACTTGTTCTCTCTTTAGCCAAAATTTACATGTTTAGCTTTTCGAACTAAGAATTTTGGCAATTTATTTTTGAACATGGGGCACCTCTTTACTTTGCCAAAATTTGTTTTCTTTGATCACTCATGGGTGTCTTTAGAGAAAATAGCCATATTTTGCTTTTAGCCAACAATTTAATTAGCCCAACTTTGGCTAATTATTATTTTTGGAATTTTGTTGGCCCTTTATAAAGATGGCCAAGCTTTCTTGCCTTAATCAATTTAAAGAATGCCATTTAAAATTGGTCTTTTCCAAACCTTAACTGAATGTCAAAGGAATTTTTTGGCTTTAATCTCTTATTTTATTTTAGCATAAGGTGCCAAAAAAGAACTATGGAAAATAGATATTATTCTTTGCTCTTTAAGCTAAAAAGAAAAATGCACATTTGAACTAACTCTTGCTTTTATTTTTGGCAAAAATTTATTCCTACCTTGATAATCTTTTAGTGAACTTCTAAAGTGCCATATTTCTTTATGTTTAAGCTTTAGCCATTATTTCCATGGCTTATAATGCTACTCTACTGCAAAAAATATTTTTAACCAAATTTAATGAACTTAAGTTGATAATTGTTTTGTAGGCCAATTTTGTGAATCATGGCCACATTGTTGCAATTTTTAGCATATCTTCATATTTTAGATCATAGCTTGTCATTAATTTCTCTGAGGTCTTAAGGCCTTAAAAATGCATTTCATCAAGCTAAATTTCTAACTTTCATTCTCAACAGGGTTTGACAAAGATAAAATGAATTTCTCTTGACCTAAAATTTAATTAAAGCTCCTAAGTAAATTACAGAACTTTATCATGAATTTTCTTGTAATTTTAAGTTTCAAGCAAGAATTATCTTAGCCTTTTAGGCTAAAATAATCTTGTCAAGCTCATTCTTGACCTATACTGACTTTTCTTGTCTTAAGGACATGGACCAAAACTCATTATTACTCCTCTCTGCAATGCCTCTTTATATATTTTTTAGCAAAATTTTATTAAAACCTCTATTGTGGAATTTATTTATTTAATTCATTTTGTGTCAAGTCGAATAAAATGTTTGTTAGATGGTCATCATTTATCCATCTTCAATTTTACAGTAACAAATTAATTTTTCTTGGGGAAAAATATGTTTTGCTTATTTTCTATGCATATTCTGTATATTCCAACATCTATGGCTTAGTATATCACTCATTTAAAGCACAAACAAAATAAATCAACATGTGACTTATTAAAACCACAATCATTTGACAGTTATATTTTTGTGTGTACTTGTTTTCATACAATAATCAATTGCCAAAATAATGTATATTCCTATAGTAAATCACATTCCTAGGCAAATTTGATTTAATGGCCAAACTAATTAATTATTTAGCCTTTTTGTCTATTATTTCCTTGCCTGGGAATTTATAGTCTGTTATATATGTTTTTATTGCTATGCACTTTAGGGATTTTAATGTATATTAACTTCTTGCAACAGTCAACATCTTTTCTTGATAATGAAAATGAATCCACTGACTTGTCTTTTGGGGATTGCTTTGTATTTGCCTGTCTATTTTTAAGTTAACCTTTTCCATTATTAATCACACCACACATATACACTATAGCCATGTATTACTAAAATATTATATTTTCAGCCATTATATTGCTGAAATTTCATGAATCATATCATAGCACTTATTTCACACACTAAAGGAAAAAACACTAGAGACAAACAACAGTAAATAGAAACACACCAAAATTCAAACTTGTAACAGTAAATAGAAACACACTTAAAATGTGCAGAATTCAAAATTTATTTATTTAATATAATGGCTATCAAGCCAATTTTTAAAACCCCCCAAAAAAATATTGCTAACTAGTGGCAAATTTCTAGCTAAAGGCCAGTTATTTATTTTATTTTTTAGCTTTTATTTTCCTATATAGTGGGAAATATTTCCAGCTCCACTCCCTTTGACTCCTTTCTTAGACTTATCAAGGAGGTAATATTCAACCACCTGATTTAGCATTTTCATATATTCCTATGCCGAATAATCCTATTTAAAGCTCAGTATTTTAATCGAATCTACCATAGAGAAGACATTAAGGGAATTTTTGTTGTAAATAGTAATTGGAAAAACCATTATTATTGCATTAATTACCACTCCTGATGAATTTTCTAGGATGATCCCTTATGTTTCTCCTAATGAAGTTGCCCCCTAAGTATGCAACTTGGTGACACCTTCCTTAGCCTTTTGCATCATGGACTCCTTTTTATTAGAAAGTGGATCCTTTATAGCATTTGGCCTAAATTTTACCTTAGCATTAGGTTGGACCTTCTATTCTTTAAATGCCCATTGTCTCTATAGTCTTCTTTTATGTGCATGAGTTAGTAGCTGTGAACATTTTTTGTGCTGCATCTTACGCCACTACTTATTTAGTGGAACAGACTATGACACCAAAAATCTAGATTGTATAGGCCTTTCATCTTTCATTAGCCTATATTTATGGTTATTTTTTAATAAATTTAAATCAGGTGGCCTTTTGTTTGATGGTAAAATTTTTTTATGAGAAACTAGCCTCCAATGACTTTTAAACCTGTTTAGATTCATGTTTGAAGGTTGAACCACCTCTTTTTCCTCTATTTTCTTTTTTAAATCCACATTGATAGAATGCCAATGAGGAAAGTGAATTTTCTTTCATTAGCTCTGTCTCCTTTTCTGCATTCAGGTTTATTTCCACCTTTGGGGATTGAGGAGAAGATTTTTTTAGGAATCAGTGTTTGGCAAATAGATTTTTTCTTAAGTAAAATATCACATTCTGTGTTTCGTTATAATCCTTAGGGAATTAGTTCCTATTCCTAAGGAAGTAGTGTGTGAGCTTGAGGAATTGATTGTTCCTTATGTGTACTCCTTATGCTTTGATTTCGTCCTTGGGGAAATAACACTTTTGCCTCGGGAAAAGGCATATGAGTTTGGGGATTTGGCATGTAACCTTAAGGAAAATTGCCCCCCCCCCATGCCTTTTCCTTCTTGTTTATATATTCTAGCAGGAAGGCTAGGTTATTCCTTTCATCAATGACAAATTAAACTTTTGGAATTTTTGCAAGATTGCTAAACTCCTCTTGAGCTATGTCTAGTTTGGGTAATGTACTTTGTTATCTAGATGACTGTTCATTCATTTTGAAAAATGCTTGCATAATATCCTATAACATTTTTTCAAAACCTTGCTTTAGGGAATTCTAAATGCTTTGCTTTAGGGAATTCTAAATGCTTTGCTTTAGGGAATTCTCAATGCTTTGCTTTAGGAATTAACAAAGCCTTGCTTTAGGGAATTAACCATTTGTAGTATTACATCTTGAAAGACTTTTTCAAAATCTTGTGTACTCTTAACCATATCAACTCATTTCCATTTCTAACTTGTTTGGTTAATTAGGTTGCCTTATATGATATTCAAAATTTAGCTTGAATAGTCAAAATGTGCCTCAATCCAAAAGTGATCTGGAGGCATCAAGTCTTCATCATAGAAATCACCTGGGTGTATAGGTGAATTGTTGGTCTAGTAACAAACTTCAAAAAATTCTTCTTTAAGTTTGTTCATCTTTTTGAAACATGTCCCACTGAGTGTGCCAAAAGATTTTTGGCTATTTTTAGTTTTGATTAATTTTGTGAGCATGCTAGTGGAGCAAGTCCTTAAAATTTTAACCTGACTTCTTCAAATGAAAATGGGTTCACAAGCTCATTTACTACTATTTGCTTGGATCTCATAGATGGAAATTTGAAAATAAAGAGACCATTTGAGCAATTAAAAGAGAAATTGTATTGATTTGAGAGCTTAGTACATAAACTAAAGTAGACAGTGTTGTTATGAACTAAAGAAAATGATTGGCTAATGATTCTAAATTCGTAGATTGATGTAGATGTAGTGGATGCTGATGTTAATGTGTCTTCCCCTTGCTTTTATAGTCTTATTTTACTTGTAGGCTACTTCTTTATTAATTTCTTAGTAACAATTCTAGAAGCTCCAAGTGTCTTCATTCTCTAGCTCAAGAGTCTGTGTCATTCCTGGATGAATTAATTCATGTAACTCCTCTCAGATCCCTTCATCCCTAAGCTGATCTTTTTCCTCAAGGCATTCCAGAATCTTCAGAGTCTTCTAAATAATTTCAGAATCTCCTTATTTTATGGGTAGGACTTGTAAATAATTTTGGACTTCAAAATTCTAATCAAATCAAATTGATTAATATTTTAGCCAAAAACATTAAATTAAGCCACTAATTTAATGGCCTTAATATGTTAGTAAAAAATTTCAAATATGGCATAAGCACTCTTTTTTTTTCTTTCTCTCGTCCCCTCCTCAAACACTAAAAGTCAAAATTTTGAAAAGATTCACTGTGTTTTTTTTTTCAAAAAGGCTAAAAGCCCATTTGTAGAGAAAATTTGGTTTCAATTTTTTTTTGGTCATTACTTGTTTTGATGGCCTTAGCTTAGACTATTCAGCATTTGACTTTTTGATTTCAGGTGGGTCAAGATTGGGTGTCAACACTAAGAAAAATTGATTTTGATTTACGAAAAGTAATATATTACATTTTTATAAACATAATAGTCTAATAATATAACTCCCTTCGAGACATCAATAGGTTAAGGGATCAATCATTATCTTAACTCTCAAATTCAAAAAAAGAAATTGTATGTATAAAAATTAGTATTTTTTTATTTTATAACTTAATATACTTTTTAGTAAGTTATTATTTTATAGCAAAATAAATTATTTTTATGGAATTAATTTTATAATTATAAATTCTTTCAAAAAAGTTAGTACCACTTTATTAATTAAGGGGTGTATTAGGTGTTAGGATATATGTTGGAATGTAGTCACTAAATATTTAGTTCCCAACATCTGAAAAAACATGTTTAGTTAATGTTTTTTTTAACATAAACTAATAGCTATTAAAAGTTCCAACTGGAATTGTTCCTATTAGCTTCATGGTCCATTTGGCTAAATTATTGTTGTTAGTTGTTAACTGCTAGCTGGTGCTAGTAGCTAGTAGCAAATGCTGATAGCTAATAGTTGTTAGTTGATTAATGATAAGTGTTTGATATAATTATTTACAATTGTTCTATTTATATACTTAATAATAATAATAGACATTAGTTAAATTATTTTGATAATTTTATAAAAGTGTGTGTGTGTGTATAAAATAATTCAATAAAAAAATTAAATAATTGCATAATTCAACAAAAAATGCATTTTTATGTGATGGAATTCCAATTTTACCAAACTATTTAGAGGATATTGTTTCCTTTCATTAACCTAGAAGCACTTTGATCATCATGCACATCCATTTGAATTGTACTAAAATTTTCATCTTTTCCACACATTAGATCACTATATGAGGTGAGAGAGGAGGCATAAATTTTGGATTTTGATCAAATCACATAAATGTTGGAACATTTAAATATTTAATTTGAATATAGTCTTGCAATGTCATAGCTGCAAACAGGATATCTTGTTGTGTTTTAGATGGATACGAAGGCATCAATTGTAATATTTTACATTTAGCTTTCCAATAATTAAATATTTTTTCAATACAACATCTTAATGATGAATGCCAATGATTAAAAGTTTCTTTAGGCCCTCTTGATTGATCGCCATATTAAAATTTAGGTAAATGATATTTGGTTTTTTTACAAGATCCAAGAAATCCTTTAAGTTATTTATATCCAACAACAACCAAATAATTTTTTTTGTATATTTTATCAAAAATATATAATAGTAGGCATATGGAAGTATAAATATTTTTTAACTTTGTAAAAAATAATAGTTAATAAATATATTAATACTTAGTGGTGGTTTTGAAAAATTTAATTTCTTTTTATGATTTAGATATTGAAAAAAAGTCGTTCATCATGAGAAATTTCTTTTCATTAAGCCATTTCAAATATAAGTTGCATGCCGAAACTACATCCATTATATTTTGTGCGAGTACTCCTTTTCTTCTAATGAATAGTACTAAATTTTTTCTTTGATAGTAGTTGCTACATGAATGCCATCAATAGCTCTAATGCAATTCTAATAAAAAAAATATATTTGTCACACACACATAAAATTAGAAAAAGAAATAAAATGTTACCTTAATCTATAGTCTTTTAGTATCTCTGGAGGAATGGTATTAAATATTGGATCTTCTGGTTTTATCAAATTGATTGTAAACCTTATTATTGTCAACATTACTTGATTAAAATTACAACAAATTGTCTCATAAGCATTTGTGAGCTTGACTATTTGAATCATCCAAAGTAAGAATATATGAAAATATTCTTACTTTTTCTATCATTGACATTCTTTTTGAAGTTATTAATCCATATTTAATTCTAAATCTTGATAGGAATAAATATATTAATTCATCTAAACATATTAATGCATCTCTTTTCATCTCCTTTCATTATTTATAATAATCATATCATTTTTATTTGAAATGAATCCATACAAGATTCTTTGTAAATGTATTTAAAATGAAACTAACATATCATTTCAATGACAAATATTGCTAATAATGATTCCCATTCTTTGTCTTCTTCATGAACTTCAACAATAATTTACTAATTGGCACCCATATCTACCAATTAAATTACAAATTAAAAAATTATATTTCAATAGTATTTTAAATTATAAATACATTTAAAAATAATAAAAACCTTATCATTATCAAACACATATCAAACTCAATAATTTTATAGATATCACCAATAAATAAAACATGACATAATGCAATAACAATGTTAAACTAAATTATATTATTCTAATACAAAAGGATACGCTATAATAAACTAGATTAATAATTTGCTAGCTCCCTTTAGGCTTCAATGCATTCTTCTTCCATAATGTATGATGATACTCAAGCCAATTCCATTATATCTATGCTTCCCCAAGAGTAACATATTGTTAGAATATGGACCATAATGCTCATGATAGGTGGCAACCCTGATCTATTTGAAATAGTTAAATTATAATTATAATTATAATAAGAGTGGATAAGAGGTAACTACCCATCTAATCATGAAAAATATTTTTAAAAAATGTTATAGAAAAGAAAGCTCTCTCTAAAAAATATATTTGTCTCTTATTTTTTCCATAAATAATATACTTAAGTTGTGATAAAAAATGGTTTCTAATAATGTAATTCCTTTTCATATTAATGATACATGTTTTCTTTTTTATTTTGAAAATTTGTAGCAAGAGAAACCTATAAATTTTTTCAACTCTTTATTTTTAATTTTTTCTCCTTTAGTATCAAATCCTTTTAACTTGTGTTCTATTATGGAAATATGGTTTAAAGTATGAAAATTTTATAGAGAATTAATTCCACCATGTTTATGCATGTGTATATGATATGTTTTTATATTTGTTCATATGGCATACTGTGGATGATATTTCTACTATGTAAAATATATTTTTTTATCTACTTTATCATAACACAATAAACATAAACATTGTGAGCTTTAATTCAACTTATAAATTATATATTCTGATTAAAAATTAAAGTGTTATGAGTTTTTATAATTGTATGATTAACACTAATAATCTAAACTTTTATTTGAACAGTAATATGTTGTCATACACATATCATTATATATACTATTGCATATTTAAGAAAGAAAATAAAAAAGTAGGGAGTTACTCACACGGGTCTCCATGGAGTCATAAAGATGATGGTTCATCAAGCCTTGAGCACATTGGTACCAGTATGCAGCTGTGTCCCATGGAACCTACAAACAAGATAGTCAGCAAGCAGAAGATTTAAAACATTAAAGTAGTAAAGACATAAACTTACATGGTTAGTGTCCTTTAGAATGAAAGCTACAGGCTCAGTAAATGCAGCAACTACATGGGTCACCATCTCACCATGGAAGCTTTAGAAGAAGACATACAAATAGGGGGAGCTAGTGCAAAGCTCTTCACTGCACCATCTATCAGTCGAAGGATGATGCCCTCTAAGTAAGAATTGCCCTCCAACTCCCAATAAAGCTAATGATTGGTCCCAACTAGTGCCTCCTCTAAAGTAGGGCCTACCATGTCCTTCCCTTAAAACATATCCTACAGAGGAGTATAAGGAATGTGATGAGTAGTGAGACCCTTATGCTAGTCCATGATGCACTCACCAAGGTACCAGGCACGGTCCATAAGGGTTAGGAGCAGTACCCTTATGCCGGTAAACCTTATAGCTCCCTACATCACTGTTGAGAAGGATGTAGGATAGCCCTCCCACCACCATTAATAATGGGTCTGTAATCAGAAAAAATATTAGAAGTAGAAAATAGAAACTCAAAACTAGAAAAGACTAAAAAATGGTGACTAACCTTGTCAGAAGTTAGCTCCATGAGAGAAGCACAAGCTTCTTTAAAGACTGCACGACACCTTTCTAGCTCTACACTGTCCATATAGGAAAATGAGGGAATCCCTCATGCAACTCGGGTATGGTAGGAAGAGTTACAGAACTCAAAGGCCCAAATATGCAAAAAAAAAAAGTGTATCATGAATGTCATATTTAGAGGTAAAAAAAAAAAAGAATGTTAAAGCATAAAAAATAACTCATATCGACCATTAATGGCATGCTATGAATCTGGGAGCTATCTCTGCATGCATTATCCAGGCTATAGAGGAGGTAGCCATAAGTGAGAGAACCCTAATCATAATTCTCATAAAGCATCAAGGTCCTAAAGAACAGGGAGCAACCAAGAGTCGCTAGTATTTTTTGCATTAGGCAACATTGTGGTGCTCATCAGATAGAAAATGAAGCACCTTGCTCGCCTCTCAACACCGATAACTCCCTCTTTAATAACTGCATCATAAGCTTGCTAATGGCAATTATATAAAATCAAAATGCCCCTACCAACTCTGAACTGCGGGGCCACAACCAAATAGCTACCCACATAATGTTATGGGATCATTAGGGATGTTGAAAGGGATCTATTGACCAGTAAATGAGAACCCCATGATAGCTATAAAATTAAGGGGTATAATTATCATCTCCCTTAACTGGAAGTGGAAGGTGTGCATTCAGTTTGACCACCTCTTGACCATGGCAGTCATAGCAACTTATTGATACTTCATTATCTTTAGACCTTCTAGTAGGTTGTCGAGGAAGCCATCAAAACTGAGGCCATGTACCTAGTCTTATACCTCCGTAAGCAATCCCTAGTAGAGCTTTTTGGCTCTAGTAAAGCTATCAGGTAGCACTAATAGAGTCATAATGCTTTAAAAGGGAAATTAGCAAAATATAAACTCTAATTAAGAATTTCCTTTATCTATGCATGATGACAAGTACTAACTATCCATTAAGTTGATATTTGTAGGTAAATAATATCATACATTCGAAGTCAAAGTCCAAGTTGCAGATCCTATCATGCAACATAAAATAGGAAGGATTCTACAAGAATTAAGTCCTAGTAAAGAGTGGTCCTAACCGTCTCCGAGCATATAAAAGGATCAACACTTGTAAGTAGAAATTCTAAAAAAAAAAGTCAAAGACACTAACTTGCTAATGATGGAGCATTTAGACATGCTACCCTAGGTTTAAGATGAGCAAAACCTCTAGACCTCTAGTTACCTTATGCCTAATGCGGCAAGCAGGCATAAGCTTCTAGCAAGTATCACCACCTGTCGCCTAATCCTACAGAGCATTTAATCTAAGGTTGTTTAAACTAATCGCAAGGCTAGGGTCGATATCCCCCAAATGTCTTCACCATCACCTCCTTGCATGAGAATGTATGAAGTGAAGAAAGCCTAAAGTCCAAAGAGAGTCTAAAAAAGAGAGAGGAAGGAGGAAGTAAAAAAGAAGAAAATGATGAAACCAGAGGCTTTTATAGCCTCCAACTCCATAGGTTCAAGATCCATCCATGCTCATGGGTCCTGATTAGTGCACATCGATCACTAGACCAATGTGCGTAGGTCATTGGACCCACTTTCGTGGGATCCTCCTATGAAGCCTTTTAAGGCCCACCAAAGAATTTTGTTATGTTGAAGCTCTAAGAAGACCCCAAGAACATTTTTAAAGATTGAAACACCAACCCTAAACCCAAACAGAAGCCAAGGACTAGATGCAAAAACTTGGGACGGTTCCAAAAATGTGCAAAACATCAGGGAAGTCCACTATGCCACCTTACTTTAAAATTTTCAAATGCATTCATGCATCCATGCAATCACACTCATATTTGCATTCCAAAAACTATTTTCTTATGCTCTTAAAGGTAAACCCGCATTGGAGAAGGGGGCTTATGGTAGAGATGGACCAGTCAACCCTAACAGTGACCATCTCACTTTGATAGAATCTTCAAGTTTTCTTGACTTTGATTAGCAACTTCAAGCTGTGATTCTCAACTTTTGTATCAATCTAATGCTTGACAACCTCATGAAAGATAGAAAATCTACCAAAAGAAAAATTGCAAGGAACTTAGACATTTAGGAAACTTGCGATTATTAAGATAAACCCTAGAAACAGTTCGAATGCAAAAATCATACTCGATTTACTCCAATGCTTATAATTAAGTAAGGGTATACAAAGGATCTCTTGGCAAAATTCACGCTGAATAATACATGAAAATGGGGAATACTTAAAAAGGGAAAACCAATGCAAGAAAGTAACTGCTCCAATGCTCCCCAAAAGAGTAAGAATATTTAAAGAACTCTTTGATGACATTCACATTGAGCAATAGAAGGTGATGAATGCTTGAGAAGAGAAAATGCTCTATAGGAAGAGAAGTATGATCAAGCATTTGCTTCCAAAGAGAATGTCTTGATAATAAAAGTTGCCTTATCCATCGTGATCTTTGATGACCTCATTTGGTGAGTTTCCTTTTGATCATGTGGAATGCTTGCTCTTCACTCAGTAACCAAAAACATCTTTGAGAAAGAGTTACTGGTCAAAACCTAGAGGAATGATGAATACCGAATCAAGGTAAGATGATTATGAATGGGGTAGCTCTGAGTCCCTGATACATATCACTCACAAACGCAGGTAAGTGGCTAAAAGCATGAATAAAACTCTCATACATCATAATTTTAGAATAAAAATTTGCATCATAGTATTTTGGTTTTACATGTATCATTACTCTAAAAAACCACACACAACACTGGTAAAGCCATACGATGTATCTTATTAGTAAACCAACTAAGGTTATATAGCATCCACAAAAGACTTTACATGCACTTTGGTTTCTTTTAAACTAAACACTTGAATCCTACTTAGGGCTATACATTGTATCTCTTCATGATAAAATTTTTCCTCTCATATGTCGTCAAGTGTAATTTGATTGATATGTGTGGAGTATGGGGTTGCCCCAAAGTTCCATCTCATATGTCTTTAAAAATTTTCTTTTATATATCGATAAGCATTGGTTTGACTAATATGTGTGGAGTAGGGGATTGCCTTAAAAGTCTTCATCTATATTAAAACATTTGCTCTTATATATTGATAAGTGTTGGTTTGATTAATCTATATGGAGTAAGGGGCCACCTTAAAATCTAAAGTTTTTATCTCATATGTTTTCAAAACTTGCTTCGCATGCATTGAAAAGTGTTGGCTTGATCAACCCACACAAAGTAAGGGGCAACTATTGATACCTAAATTTTGGCAGTTCCCCCAAAAATTCAATGACTAAGGATTCCTATAAGTCAAACAGGGGGAAAGCTCCTTTAGGATTTTTCTTAGGCATGCTTAGATTGAGGAAATAAAAACTAAAGAAACCTAAAATAAACCAAACATACACTCAAAACCTTAAAAAACCCAAATTGAGCCTCAAAAAGGGAAAAAGGTTTGAAAAGCCCATAGGATGGGCCTGACGTATGAGCTTGGGTCTATAACCCAAGGGCATGGGTCCTCTAGCCCATAGTGGATCTACGTGGGTTGAAGGACCCAAGCGCATAGGTCTAGGACACAAGAGCATGGGTTCGAGGCTTGTATGCATAAAAACTCAAATTTTTCCTTTTTTGAGGAGGGGCCTCGAATTTCAAGAAAAATTCTCTTTTGAAGAGAAAATTCTAGACCCCAAATGAAGGCAAAGGATCAAAGGCAAAGTCATAAAGTCCTACCCTAATGAGAAGATCCTTTACCTCATCATACCACCCAAGATCCTTGAGGGTTGCTTCACACATATATCTTGATGGAAGGAGAGTCCCATTTTGAAAGGCACTTACTCTATTTTTTATTTGCATGGATGTGTAGGAGAAATGAGGATGAGATTTCTTTAGCTTTTCCATTCTGGATGGAGAATCATAGGAGGAAGAGGGGCCTTGGAGGGTTTCTTGGGAGCCATAGAAGAAAGAAAAAATAAAGTTGTTAAAAAAGAGAAAGAAAGAAGAAGGTAATATTAAAAGTAAATTGAAAGTGTGAAAGAGAAGTGAATAAGATGATATTTAAAGAGTTAAAAGGGAGGGAAGAGTAAGGAAATTAAATTTTGGTAAAAAAACTACTTCAAATTTTATTTCTAATTTGGATTGATGTGCCTCTTCTATGAACAAAATTTGAATTCCAAAAGCTGTTTGGATTGATGTCACGGTCGGGATAGGTATCCTAATCTAAAAGGTGAACAGTAACAATTAGGACATAACTCATGACAACACTTGAACTTTCAAAAAAGGTTCAATTAGGTCTAGAGAAAAGTGAAAAAAAGTGTACAATTTAGTTCTTTTAAATGATTTTGAGCTTAAATTGATAAAATTTAGGATTTGAAGATTTTTGAAAATCAAAATGATTTTGAGCCTAAAAAATTATTTGTAAGTGCTTTGGTCATTTAAATTTTTGCAAGTTCAATAATAAATCAAATAAATTAATGATATTTAATTTATTAAAGAAATAATAAGAAAAAATTAAGGATAAAATGATACGGCTATGAACAAAGTGATTGATTTATTAAAAAAATCACTTTGAGAATAACCAAGCAAACAATAAGCTTTAAAAAGAATAGATTAATCATAGCATATTCATAAAGAATATTCACTCTTTTAAACACTTTAATAAGTAGGAGAGCATGTAAATCGAAAATAGAACATAGGATTCTATACGTGTATACTCATTACATGCCAATCATAAGTAATTAAGTCAAGCTAGCACCATGAGTAAGCATTTAACTTATCAAGTATGTGAATTGATTTCAACTTGTATTCTGAGAGCAATGACATAAATGAAAATCACATAAGAATAAGCAATCAAAGTACATGCATCAATGTAAGCTAAAACCATCTATCATTTCTAGTTCACTCTTAATGAAATTTAATCTCTCCTCATTTACATGTTCAATGAAAATATCTGTAAGTTGATTGTTTATATAAAAAAATTCAAGCAAGATATCACTGCGTTGTACATGATCTCTAAGGAAATGACGTATAATGTTTATGTGTTTGGTTCTTGAGCGTTTAATAGGATTTTTGCTAAGGTTTATAGCACTTGTATTATTATATTTGATTAGAATGTGATCAATATCAATACAATAGTCCATTAGTTATTATTTTTACTGTAATACTTATGAGCAATAATAACTTGCTACCACATATTCTGCTTCAGCAGTGGACAAGGCAACAAAGACTTACTTTTAATTAAACCAAAAGACTAAACAATTTCCTAAAATTGGTAAGTTTTGGAAGTGCTCTTCCTATCTAGTAAGCTATCAGTAAAATCATCATTTTAATAGTTAACTAATTCAAAGGTTGAACTCCTAGGATACCATAGTCTTAAAAGCATGCTTTCACTAAGGTATTTAAAAATTCTCTTAATGACATTTAGATGTGACTCCCTAGGATATGATTGCACATGTGCATATAAACAAGTAAAAAACATTATGACTAGTCTACTAGTAGTTAATAAAGAAGGGATCTAATTATACCTCTATATCATTTTTCATCAACCAGTTTCCCATTCTCATCCTTAGTAAGTTTAGTGGTTGTGCTTGTAGGAGCCTTACTTTCTTTAGCTCCTTTCATGCCAAGCTTCTTAAGAATGTATCTTGTGTACTTGGTTTGGTTGATAAAGATCCCATCATTGCATTGCTTGATTTGTAATCCAAGGAAAAAGTGGAGCTCACCCATCAAGCTCATTTCAAATTCTCCTTGCATTAGAATAGAAAATTCCTCACATAAGCAATGGTTAGTAGCACCAAAAATAATACCATTAACATGTATTTGAATAATATGTAAATCATTCTTGGAGTTCTTAATCAATAGAGTTATGTCAAATTTTCTTTTAATGAAACATTTCTCCAACAAAAAGATGCTCAAACTTTCATACCAAGCTCTATGAACTTGTTTCAATCTATACAATGCTTTAAAGAGTTTAAATACATGATTAGGAAAGTTAAAACTTTTAAAACCCGGAGGTTATTCAATTAAAACCTCCTCTTTAATGAAACCATTTAAAAATGTGCTTTTGACATCCATCTGAAAAAGTTTAAAATTCATGTAAGATGCAAATGCAAGTAACATTCTAGTAGCTTCTAAGCTTGCAACGAGGGTAAAGGTTTCATCATAGTCAATTTCTTCCTCTTGATTATAACATTTAGCTACTAGTCTAGCTTTATTCCTAGTTATGACACCTTGTTCCAAGGTCCAAATCTTATTTCTCTTAAATTGATTTAACTCTTCTTGTATAGCAAGAACCTAAAATGCATCACTCAAAGTATCATTAACATTTTTTGGTTCAATTAGAGAAAAGAAGGCTACATTAATAATAGATTTAAATTGAGATCTATTAGTTACCCCCTTTGAAGTGTCACCAATGATGACATCTTGAGGATAAGCTTTCTTGAATTGTTATTCCTTTGGAAGATCATCCTTCAAAGTAGGTTGAGGCATCTCATCATCCTCTTCCTTGTTAGGCTCACTAATTTCTAAAGGTTTATTGGCATCTTCTTCTTGAATGTTCATCTTTATAAAATCCTTTACAACATTATCAACATTAACAAAATGCTTTTTAGGATCAAGTAGGTTAGATTCATTAAATACAACATACATTGACTCTTTAATTATAAGATTTCTTTTTTGTAAAGACTCTATATGCTTTGCTAGAGGTGAACTAGACTAGGAAAATTTATTCATTGGCTTTGGAGTCAATTTTATTTAATATAAAGAACTTGCATCCAAATATTCTAAGATATAAAATTTTGGGTTTTCTATTATTCTAAAGCTCATAAGAAGTTTTGTTTAAAATGAGTCTTCTGAAGACTCTATTCACAATGCAATAAGAGATGTTAATAGCTTCTATCCAAAGTTATAATGGTAAGTTATACTCATGAAGCATAGTCCTAGCCATTTCCACTAAAGTCCTATTCTTCCTTTCAACTACCCCATTTTGTTGAGGTATTCTAAGAGAAGAAAAAGTATGTAAAATACCATTTTCATTCCAAAAGGTTTTGAAAAATTCATGTTCAAATTTAGTTCTATAATCAATTCTAATAGTTTAGATGCAAAAACCTTTTTCATTTTGAACTCTTTTTGAAAAACTTTCAAAGGCTTTAAATTCATCATTCTTATGAGCAAGAAAATATACCTAAGTACATCTAGAGTAATCATTAACTAAGACATATGCATAGTGCATTCCACCTAAACTAGCAACTCTAGTTGGTCCAAATAAATCCATATAAATAAGTTCAAGTGGTCTAGAAGTGGAAACTACATTTTTGAGCTTAAAGGAAGACTTAAATTGTTGTCCTTTTTAACAAGCACCATAATTCTTATCCTTAATGAACTTGAGCTTAAGTAAACCAACCATAAGTTCATGCTTACTAAGATCATCCAAAAGCTCAAAATTTACATGTCCTAGTCTTTTATGTCATGTCCATGTGTCATAGGAGATAAACATTAGACATTTAATGTCTTTATTGTCAACCTTCAAGTCAATGACACATACATTATCAACTCCTTTACCATTAAAAATTACTTTGTCTTCATCTAAGCTACTAATAAAGTAATTTTTAGGATAGAAAGTGACATCATTTCCCATTTCACACAATTGACTAATACTAAGGGAATTATGTTTGAGACCATCAACAAGCAACACATAATGAATTTATAAGGATTGAGGGTTACCAATTTCTCTAATGTCTACTATTTTTCCTTTGGTATTATCTCCAAAGGTGATATGATCTCTATCCTTAGCATCAAGCCTGTTCAATTGTTCATTATTTCCTATCATGTGCATTGAACATCCATTATCAAAGTACCACTTACTTTTAGCTCTTGTCAAGGATGGACCTAAGTATATGATAGGAGTGGCCCTAACCCCTCCCATTCTTTTTTTAAAAAAAAAAAACCAAAGTATATATATTATGGAAAATAGGAATTGGCCTCTATCTTGTAACCCTTAAAAAAATCTACTTTCCCCTCTTTTGCCATAAGTCAATGGTAGCCCCTCTCATTTGAAAAAAAAAATAACATACCTTACTAATTAAAAAAAATCCTTGCAAAAGAAAAAACATAAAAGGACAATCAAATTTTTCTTGAAAGTGGTAATAAACAAAACTACTCATATTTTCTTTGTCTTGTGCCCATTAAAAAAAAAAGAAAGCTTTCATCTCTCTCATGTTTCTCTATCTCTTATTTGCAAATTACAGTAGTTTCAGTCAACAATCAACATCAACGTTCTCTTTTTTCTCCATCAATTTACTAGATGTGCCTCTTAATTTATCTCATCTCTTAATTTATTTAGTTTATAATTTATCTTTTTATAAATTGAATTCAAAGATTTGATATTTTAAAATATATCATGAAAATATTATTTTGTTAGATTTAATTATTTAGTTAAATGGAATTAATTTTCAATGAGTTTATAATTTATTTATATATGCATGAAATCATATAAATAAATTATAATTTGGTGTTAATTTTAGATTTGTAATTTTGATTGAGTTGATGTCAATCAAATATATTTAATTTTGTAATGATAATATTTTTTAGATATATTGTAGCCTATTAATTTAATTTAATTTTTTTATAAATAGCCCATTGATAATCAAAGTTGCTATATTTTCATAAGTTTGATTAAATTTACTAGAGCTTGGTGACAAAAAGTTTAGTTTAGATTCACTTGTAGATGATTTTCTTGATTTAAAAGAACGAAAAGCTAAAATTTAATACATATTATATTGTTATTATGTTAGTTTAACTTTATGTTATGACTTTTTAATAGCAATATTTATTATTCGTTATATAAATTAGTTGGCCCCTCCCCAAATGTGAAGCTAGATGCATCCTTGGCTCTTTTGGACTTCAGACACACCTATGCAATATAATTCAAATATTCTTTTGAAACTAAACCTTTATTGGTATAGGTTGGTTAGTTTCAAAGTAGTCCAAAGGAAGCAATTGCAAGTGTAATCTTCTATAGAAGCACACATTGCTAGTATAACTTTTGGTCATGCAATATAAGCATTCAATATTAGCAAATCTATTTCTTCTAGAGCCATATGATTATCTAGTATGTGAGACATGCTTTTTGTGTTGTGTGTATTGTTGTTGTGTAGACTTCCTAAAGGTCTTTTGTGCCATAAAAAGAGAGTGAGACATACTGTTATGGAGCAGCCAACACACCAAGCTCAAAGAATTCAACATGATGAAGATGAGCATGGTCAAGAAGGCAAGGATCAAGTTCAAGAGGTTTTGAGTCCAATCAGCATGCCTCAAAGACCTATAACAAGGTCTCAATCTAAGAAGCTTCAAGAAGCCTTAATCCATCATCTACAAGGCTTTGTGAACTTAGCTAGTGAAAGTTTACAAGGACACCAAAGCTTTGTGCCAAGTGCAGCTCAAGTTCAATACAACTTAATTCAAGTCCAAGTTATTAATGGGTTTAATTATGTTAAATAAGGGCTGGATGAATTTGTTATTTTAAAAGCCCATTAGTTTTAGTTAGTTTAATTATTCTTAAAATAGGAAGTATGTCAAAATTCCTATTTAAGGTCTTATTAGATTAATTTCCTTTTTTTGTGATTAGGGTTATTAGTTTTCCTTACTCACTAAGGAAAACCTTGTAAAGGCTATATATATATGCCTTGGACGAATTTTATGATTCATAATTGAAGTTTTAAAACCTAAAGGCTGTTTTGCTTTTATCTTTGTGTTCTTGTGTAGAATACATGCTTTAAGGAACATTCAAGTAGATTGATCATCTTCTTGTGGAGTGTTTCGAAATTGGAATTTAGAAACGAGTTTTCTTTATTCTAATTCTTTGATCATCTAAGTAATCTGATTTCTAACCATTCTTAGGGGTTGTTGCTGAATTGACTATTGGGGTTTTCAAGTTAATGCTTTGGGGGTTCGAATACATAAAGGGGTTCTCAAGCTTATTCTTGGAGGTTCCGTATCATTTGGTATCAGAGCTTTGGCTCTAGATCAGGTTTTATCTTTTATAATTTTTATTCTTAATCCTGATTTCTTATGTTTTTCTTATTCTTTTAAAATCGTTCTTATTTATTTTTGTTCTTCATTCTTGTGTTTTGTTCTTTGTTCTTATTTGTTAGTCTTGATTTTTTTTTCCCTTTAGGTCAGTCAATTGTTTTGCATTCTGAAATTTAGATTTGTGTTCATAGTTGAAATTAAAAAAAAAAATTCGTGCAAAAAAAAAAAAAAAAAAAGAGAAGAAATTTGAAAAAAAAAAAGCAAAAAAAAAAAAAATTCGTGAAAAAAAAGAGAGAAAGTTATTAGAAAAGGAAGAATTAAGATTCTTGAGTGATTTATATCCTAATCAGGTCTAATTTGCATTTCCTTCCATTCCTTGCTCATTAAGGAATATTGTTTGAGTGATTAATATCCTCATCAGGTCTGATTTTGGTTTCCTAATCCTATTTGGTTTATAATTGACATATCTAACTAGATCTTGTCATATCTTGTATTACTTGTCTATTAAGGATTTTGCATATCTTTACAATACTTGCTCATTAAGGAATATTACTTATTGAGGCAGATTTGACTTTTCTCCTTAAAATAACTTCTAAATTCGTTTTCTTTTCTATTCTAGAAGATCTTTGTATTTCTTTCACATGTCTTTTGCATCTTTTTGAGTTTTCCTATTTTATTGCTTCTGAATTGTTGTTTTTTTTTTTAACCGAATTGCCTCAAACTTGTTTTGAAAATTTCACTTTTGAAAGTTCTACTTGAATATTGCTTCAATCTAATTGATTTGTTCTAAAAGTGTGATTCACCTAAGAACATAAAAGAATTAGCTTGAGTGGTGAGAGGAAGTCGAGTGAAACATCAAATTGAGTTAAACACGAGTGACCACCCGCATCATTTGAGTGCAAACACGTGAGGGAGTGCTTGTGAGGATTTTAAATTATTATTATTATTGTTTCTAACATTCTTTTACAGCAATGTCAAACCAAGGTGAAAATAAAGGTGAGGGTAAAGTTGATGAAACTTTGCTCCGTGAGGCTCAACAAAGGCAATTTGAACGTATGAATACAAATTTTGAGACTATAATGGAGAGATTAAACCGCATGGATACAAGGCTAGGAGCGGTTGAAAGGGCAACAACACCAAATCATAATGAGGAAGTAGAAGGCAATGTTGACAATGAGGATGAAGATGAGGCCTATGCAGAAGTAGTACCAAGAGGTGGAGGTAGACAAGGCCGAGGTAGAGGAAGAGGAAGGTTAGAACCGGTTCCATACAATGGAAGAAACCGAGGCAATGAAGATAATGTAGATCGAAATTTGGGAAGCATCAAACATAAGATACCTAACTTTCAAGGTAAATCAGATCCGGAGTCCTATTTACAATGGGAGAAGCAATTGGAGCTTATATTTGATTGCCATCAATTTAGCGAGGAAAAGAAGGTAAAATTGGCAGTTACTTAATTTTCTGATTATGCTATTGCTTGGTGGGACCATTTGGTGATTAATAGGCGAAGGAATTTGGAGTACCCAATTGATAATTGGCCTGAGCTCAAGGTTGTAATGAGGAAGCGATTTGTGCCCAAACACTATCATAGGGAACTTGTACAAAAACTTCAAGTTCTTAAACAAGGTAGTAAGAGTGTGGATGATTACCATAAAGAGATGGAGATGCTCATGACTAGGGCTGATATAGATGAAGATGTGGAGATCACTATGGCACGCTTCTTGGCTGGTCTAAACAAAGACATATCTGACCGAGTAGATTTACACAAATATGAAGATTTAGAAGAGATGGTGCACATGGCCGTCAAGATAGAAAGGCAACTCCAAGGAAGAGGGGCGACAAGGTACAATTCCAAATCCTATTCTAGCTCTAATTTTAATTGGAAAAAGGATGGAAAGAGTGATTATAGGGGTGGGAATAAGGTTGCTCATGAGGTTGCTAAAGGGAAGACAGATTCGGTCTCTAAGGACAAAATCAAAACCAATGAGGCTAAAGGGAGAAATAGAGACATTAAGTGTTGGAAGTGTCAAGGAGTAGGTCATGTGAGCAAAGATTGCCCTAATAAGAGAACTATGACCATAAGGAATGGGGAAATTGTGACTGATGAAGAAGAGGGCAATAATGAAAGTGATAAGGATGAGATGCCTGAATTGGAAAGTTGTAGCGATGGGAGTATAGAGGAGCCAATCAAAGGTGACATGCTGGTTACAAGGCGTGCTCTTAGTACTCAAATAAAGGAAGATTGCATTGAAGAGCAACGAGACAACTTATTCCATACAAGGTGTCATGTGCAAGGCAAGGCATGTCTTATGATTGTTGATGGAGGGAGTTGCACCAATGCAGTGAGCTCATTCTTAATTAGTAGATTGGGGCTGTCTACTATACCACACCCACGACCATACAAACTTCAATGGCTTAATGATTGTGGAGAGGTCAAGGTAAATAGACAATCTATTATTTCCTTTTCAATTGGTAAATATCATGATGAGCAATTGTGTGATGTAGTTCCTATGCATGCTGGAGATATTTTGCTTGGTAGACCATGGCAATTTGATAAAAAGACCAAGCATGATGGGTACCTCAATCGGTATCACTTTACCAAGGATGGGCGCAAGATCATATTAACACCGCTTTCTTCAAAGGAGGTGTATGAAGACCAATGTAAAATGGAAAGAATGAGAGTGGAGGCTGAAAAGAAAGAAAAAGAGAGTAAGAAAAATTCTTTAGAGAGTGAAAAGAAAGAGGGAAAAATAAAAGAAGAGATTCAACCTAGAGAGAAAAAAGAAAAGAATTTGAGTTTAATAGCTAGGACAAGTGAGGTTAGACAGGCCTTGTATGCTAATCGGCCTATATTTGTACTTTTGTACAAAGGGGCTTATTTGGCAACTAATGAACTTAACCCATCTTTGCCTAGTGTGTTTGTTGATCTTTTGCAGGAATTTGAAGATGTGTTTCCCAAAGAGATGCCTAGTGGATTACCCCCAATTAGAGGCATAGAACATCAAATTGACTTCATTCCTGGGGCAGCCATACCCAATCGACCAGCATATAGAGCAAATCCAAGAGAAACAAAGGAGATCCAAACACAAGTGGAGGAGTTGCTAACTAAAGGGTATGTGAGGGAAAGTCTTAGTCCTTGTTCGGTTCCTGTCATTCTTGTGCCAAAGAAGGATGGAACATGGAGGATGTGTGTGGATTGCAGAGCCATCAATAAAATCACTGTAAAGTATCGTCATCCTATTCCTAGATTAGATGATATGCTTGATGAGTTATATGGTTCTTGTTTGTTCACTAAAATAGACTTGAAATCTGGTTATTATCAAATTCGAATGAATGTTGGTAATGAATGGAAAACAGCTTTTAAGACTAAGTATGGGTTGTATGAGTGGCTTGTTATGCCCTTTGGTCTTACTAATGCACTTAGCACATTCATGCGATTGATGAACCATGTGTTGCGAAATTACTTAGGTAAATTTGTTGTTGTTTACTTTGATGATATTCTGATTTACTCTAAGTGTTTAGATGATCATGTTATGCATGTGCGAATTGTACTAGAAACACTTAGACAAGAAAAGTTGTATGCAAACCTTAAAAAGTGTAGTTTTTGCATGAATAAGGTTAATTTTCTTGGTTTTGTTGTATCTAGTCAAGGCATAGAGGTTGATGAGGAGAAGGTTAGGGCTATTAAAGAGTGGCCAAAACCTAAAAATGCTAGTGAGGTGAGAAGTTTTCATGGGCTTGCTAGTTTCTATAGGAGATTCATTAAAGATTTCAGCACTATAGCTGCACCTTTGAATGAATTAGTTAAGAAAAATGTTGGATTTGTTTGGGGTGATGCACAAGAACATGCATTTAATGAACTTAAGGCAAAATTATGTAATGCACCTTTACTTGTTTTACCTAACTTTGATAAAACTTTTGAGATTGAATGTGATGCTAGTGGCATAGGGATTGGAGCTGTTTTGATGCAGGATCAAAGACCACTAATGTATTTTAGTGAAAAGTTAAGTGGGGCAACCTTGAAATATCCAACTTATGACAAGGAATTATATGCATTGGTTCGAGCTTTGCAAACATGGCAACATTATTTGTGGCCTAGGGAGTTTGTGATACACACTGACCATGAAAGTTTAAAGCATTTGAAGGGTCAAGATAAGCTGAACCGTAGGCATGCCAAATGGGTGGAGTTCATAGAAACATTTCCATATATGATTAAGTACAAGCAAGGTAAAGAGAATGTGGTTGCTGATGCATTATCTAGAAGGTACACCTTACTTAACTCTCTTACTGCTAAATTATTAGGTTTTGAGTTTATAAAGGAGTTGTATCCACATGATGATGATTTTGGTGATATATATGCATCTTGTGCCAATGGGGTTGTTTTCGATGATTTTTACTTGTTTGATGGTTTCTTGTTTAAAAGAAATAGATTGTGCATTCCTAAGTGTTCTATAAGGGAATTATTAATTAAGGAGGCACATGGAGGAGGCTTAATGGGGCATTTTGGTGTAAATAAGACCTATGATATGCTGTTAGAACATTTCTTTTGGCCCGGCATGAAACATGATGTGTATAAAGTTTGTGAGCATTGCATTACATGTAGAGAGGCTAAGTCTAGGTTGAAACCGCATGGGTTATACACACCATTACCCGTTCCTAGTGAACCTTGGACTGATTTGTCTATGGATTTTGTGCTTGGATTGCCTAGAACTAGGAAAGGTCATGATAGTATCTTTGTTGTGGTTGATAGATTTAGTAAAATGGCTCATTTTATACCATGTCATAAAACTGATGATGCTAAGTTGATTGCTGATTTGTTTTTCAAAGAAGTTGTGCGTTTGCATGGCATACCTAGGAGCATTGTTAGTGAAAGGGATGTTAAGTTTTTGAGTCATTTTTGGCATGTGTTATGGGGAAAGTTAGGAACTAAGCTATTATTTTCAACTACTTGTCACCCTCAAACCGATGGGCAAACTGAAGTAGTTAATAGGACTTTGATTACTTTGCTTAGGGCAATCATAGAAAAGAACATTAGGATGTGGGAGGATTGTTTACCATTTGTGGAGTTTGCTTACAATAGGGCTGTTCATAGCACTACTAATTGCTCTCCATTTGAGATTGTTTATGGATTTAATCCACTTACTCCTATTGATTTATTGCCACTGCCACCTAACAATTTTGTGAGTGTTGATGATAATTCTAAGGCTGATTTGGTGAAGAAGTTACATAAGCAAGTTAAGGAGAGGATTGAGAAGCAAAATGCTAAAGTAGCTTCACGTGTGAACAAGGGAAGGAAGCCAATGATTTTTCAGCCTGGAGATTGGGTTTGGGTGCATTTTCGTAAAGAAAGGTTTCCACTTCAAAGGAAGTCTAAGCTAAACCCAAGAGGAGATAGTCCTTTTCAAATACTTGAAAGGATTAATGACAATGCATACAAAGTGGACCTACCTGGTGAGTATAATGTTAGTGCTTCATTCAATGTGGCTGATTTGAGTCCTTTTGATATAGGTGATGCTTTAGATTCGAGGATGAATCCTTTTGAGGAGAGGGGAAATGTTATGGAGCAGCCAACACACCAAGCTCAAAGAATTCAACATGATAAAGATGAGCATGGTCAAGAAGGCAAGGATCAAGTTCAAGAGGTTTTGAGTCCAATCAGCATGCCTCAAAGACCTATAACAAGGTCTCAATCTAAGAAGCTTCAAGAAGCCTTAATCCATCATCTACAAGGCTTTGTGAACTTAGCTAGTGAAAGTTTACAAGGACACCAAAGCTTTGTGCCAAGTGCAGCTCAAGTTCAATACAACTTAATTCAAGTCCAAGTTATTAATGGGTTTAATTATGTTAAATAAGGGCTGGACGAATTTGTTATTTTAAAAGCCCATTAGTTTTAGTTAGTTTAATTATTCTTAAAATAGGAAGTATGTCAAAATTCCTATTTAAGGTCTGATTAGATTAATTTCCTTTTTTTGTGATTAGGGTTATTAGTTTTCCTTACTCACTAAGGAAAACCTTGTAAAGGCTATATATATATGCCTTGGACGAATTTTATGATTCATAATTGAAGTTTTAAAACCTAAAGGCTGTTTTGCTTTTATCTTTGTGTTCTTGTGTAGAATACATGCTTTAAGGAACATTCAAGTAGATTGATCATCTTCTTGTGGAGTGTTTCGAAATTGGAATTTAGAAACGAGTTTTCTTTATTCTAATTCTTTGATCATCTAAGTAATCTGATTTCTAACCATTCTTAGGGGTTGTTGCTGAATTGACTATTGGGGTTTTCAAGTTAATGCTTTGGGGGTTCGAATACATAAAGGGGTTCTCAAGCTTATTCTTGGAGGTTCCGTATCACATACATTAATAATGACATTTTGTATTGTAAGGTGATTGTGTTGCATGTTTAGAAGTATTGTGTTTAGTGTATATGTAAGCATGTCTAGGTTGGGGCCTTTGGGCATGTGCCTTGGACATTTGTGTCAATGGAGGTTATGTCTTGTAAGACTTAAACTTGCCATTAAGCACATGACACACTTTAGCTTTAGGAGCTTGAGTCTCAAAAGGTTTAGAAGTAAAGGGAGAAGAATCACATAAAGCTTTTAACAAACTTGATATATGATGATGAAGAGGAAGACATTCCATTTATATATCAAATTCCATAGGTATTCCTATGGAGTTTTTAGGAATTAAGAAGACTATCATATAATCATTTAGGCTTTCATCTTCACTTGCTTCTTGAGTAGCCTTTAATGTGATTCCCTTTTTCTTCTCTTCTTTCTTTTCTTTCTCATCTTCTATTTGCTTTAAGGTAAGTTCATGTGTAAGGAGCTTTCTTATTAGAATATTAGTTCAGAGGGATGAGAGGTCATGAGCTTCCTCAATTAAAGTAACTCTAGATTCCTAATTCTTCTTAGGTAGGATTCTTAGAATCTTTATATTGATACCTAAATTTTGGTAATTCCCCTAAAAATCCAATGATGAGGAATTCCTATCAGTCAAATAGGGGGAAAGTGCTTTCAAGAGTTTTCTTAGGCATGCTCAAACTAAGAAAAAAACCAAAAAGAAATCCAAAATAAACCAAACATACACCCAAAACCTTAAAAAAATCCAAATTGGACTTGAAAAGAGGGAAAGAAGGTGTGAAAAGCCCATAAGTCAAGGTTGCCTTATGAGCTTGGGTAAGCAACCCACAAGCATGGGTTCGAGACATATATGCATAAAAACTCAAAATTTTCCCTTTTTTTAAGGAGGGAGCTTGCTTTTTAAGAAAAATTCTCTCTTTGAGAGAAAATTCCAGACCTATTTAGATGAATTCCATATACTCCTAAGGCACTTAGAGACCCATTTTGACACCAAAATCATTTTCTTTAGGATTTAACCCATAAATCCAAACCTAGTTCATTCTTAGTCAAAACATACTACAAGGGTAATCACCCGATCCCTATATGGATCTCCTTATTTTTATTTATTATTAAAAATCATTATTTTTGCATTTCTCCTACTTATTTTTATCATTTTTGCATTTTATTATTCTCATTTTTATTGTGTTGTTATAAAGTTATGATTTTTGTGGTAATTTGAAATTTGTTTGAATCATAAACTCGTCTCATCCTCTTCTTCATTTTTATGGTGCTCATTTTTCAAGAAGTGGCTTTGTGTGGAGCAGAAGTCATGATTTTCATATAGCTTTCCATCTTAATTCTGCACATTTCTAGCGGTTGGCTGGTAACATGGTTGGTTCCATTGTGTTCTCCACATCATTAGGAGTCCATAAACATTAAACACTGGAATCCCGACAGGTAAATATTACCAACCTGGAATAATTATGATGCTATTTTTAATAAATAGTATAAATTATAAGGATTAATTTATGTAACTAGAGCTAGGTATGATTCATCACGAATTTTAAGATTAAAATTCTATATTCATAGTTTCCATTTAAATTGTTTTAGCTTATCAAAATTATTCTTTTAGCCTTAAATGATATGTTTAAGGTGTTTTTCAAGTAATTTTTAAATAATTCTTTGATTTTATTAATTTTTCTAGAATTTTGAGAAAACTATTATGGATTTGATGGGTTAAATTCCTTTGCCTTAGCGTGACTTCCATTGGACAATGAATCAATCTCTGTAAAAGAGAAAAATTAGGTAAAGGTGGGTTTGTTTGCTCAAGCCCCCTCTGATGGTTAAGTCAGCTCAAGCCCCATAAGAGATAGGTCAAACAAGAAAAACCATGTCTAAAAGAAAATGAAATTATTTGCAAATGGTTTGGTATAAAAATGGTGGTGGAGCATAAAAGAAAGAATGGAAGAAGAAGAAGAAGAAGAAGAAGAAAGAGGGTGGCATATATATATAATAAGTAAAGGGTTAGTGAGAGATAAAGCAATCTAGTTGGTGGAAAATACCTGACAGCATAAGGGAGAAGTAGGTGCTATAGTGATTAATGAGATGTGCATTTAATGCTTGGTGGTAGGGAAAGTGCTCTTAGGAAATTTTTGAAGCATGAAGTAATTTTTGAGAGAGGTTTTTCTCAAAGAGATGTTCCACTTAGGTGTCAGGTCTTGGTGTCCTTCATAGAAAATTACTCCTAATGATATTCAACCTTGGCTTGATTCTTAAAGGTTAAAAAGTTAACAAGTTGAAAAGTAGCTTGAGGTGGTGCATAAGAAAAATCCACTTTCAATGTGTCGGGCTTCTACTGGAGGTGTATTTTTTGTGTATCACCAAATGTACCCCACTCTAAGTCTAAAACAAATGTTCTAGGCAAAAGAGTATAGTTTAGTGATACTTCTTTTATTTTTCTAGTTAGGAAATTCTTTCTTGTGTAGGATCTTAGGATCCAACTTTTGTTATTTTTCCTTGGAGAAGTTTCCTCACAATGAGACTTTCAGGATCTAAGAGTGTTCTTAGCATTTGAGTGTTGAAAGTTTCTTTGAGAGGAAGAGTTATACTTGAGAAAGATATCTGCGTAAGGAGTCCTAAAGGGCATGTGTTTTTCTCATTTGAGGTATTCTCTTTGGAGAGGAATTTTTTACCATAAGTCCATGGGGACATATGATTCTAGCTTTTGGAGAATTAAATTTGAATTTTAAGGGCTTTGTCCCTCTATAATTTGGAGATTATGATTTTTTAAGAAGGCATTTCTAATGTAGGAAATGTCGCTCCTATAGGGAGTTAGAAAATCCTGATTAGTTATTTCCCTTAAAGGAAATGTTATTCTCAAGGGGAAGGTAAAGAATCCTGAGTGGATTGTCTTAGATAGACAATCTTATTGAGCATATTTCACTCGCTTGGGGAAGATTTAAATATTCCATTGAATTTCCTATGAAGAAATCTTTGCTCTAACTAGGAGGTAAAAGTCTTTGACTAAACATTTTCTATGAGGAAGTTTTGTTCCTACTGGGAGTTGAATTATTTAAGATGATATTTTCATGGAAGAATCCTTCTCTTGACTTCTTATGATGATGACTTTTATGTCTGAATAAATGGAGAATGCTTCCTTTTATGTCAATGATAGAGATTTCCCTTAGAGAATAAAGTGAGTTCAACTGACTTGATTCATTGGTGATTTACAACACAAAATAATTATTCTTTGATGTTGTAGTAGATAAGAATATGCTCTTAGAATAATATGTTGTCATTCTTAGATTCTTTTGCTATCTTATTTTTTATATTACTGAAAGGGATTTCCTTCTCAAGAATATCCTGAGTAGAATGTATTATGCAAGATTAAATGCATCATACAAATAGGTTAACATCATGCATTATCATTGAATAATAACCAGAGCATCATAATTAGAAAAATTATAAAAGGAAAAACTTATCTACGAAGTCATATTTAGCCTTAGGGACTCCTCATAGTCATTTAAGAACCAACTAGAATTAGGAAATATAATTATGCTCCCTTAATTTTAGGTTAAGCATGTTATAGATAGAGATCGTATAGTGGTAGAGAGATTAACTCATTCCTTTATAAACTTTCCTTGATAATATGTCTTAACTTCGGAGGGAGAGAAAATGACAATCCTTTAAGAGAATTTCTTAAGTATAGTTTCCTATGGAGGAATTTTTTTTTTTGAAAGAGGTTGAGTTTTGTGTATTTCCTATAAAGGAAATATCTCCTTTGGGGGAGGCAAGGATGTTTAATAAAATATTTTTTTTTAAGAAGATTTCCAGAGAGTCTAGTAAGATCTTTGAATGTTCATGACACATTTGAAGCAAATCAAGTGGAGAATATTATTACATTCCCTTCCTCAAATAATAAAGCGAATGTTGAATCTCTTTCTTTATAGGAGAGAGCTGTTCTAGTTTAGGATAACAATGCTGGGAGTATTCTTGTCAAGATTTTTTCATTGAGTACTTTGCAAAGTACTGTTTTCGAGTGGTGATGTCGTTAGGTGCATTTTCTTATAAGTTTCCTATATGTCTATTTTGTTGATGTTGATTGGCATTATCTTTCTTAATGCTTTAATTGAGATATTCTATTCTTGAGATTCTTCAAGTGCTCTTCCACTCTCATACATTCTTTTATTCTTTCTATTTGAATAAAGATCATGAATGAGGAATCATATGTTCAGAATAGTCCTCCTAAGTATATGTTTATATAAAGTTTATTAGTTTCTCATTATAAGAATTTTTGATATTTGATAAGAACCTCTTGGGGAAATTATGACTTTTGATTAATTCCTCTAAAGAGGATTCTACAAAGGCGGTCTCTTTTATAGAGCATGGCTGATTGATTTTCTTTACAAGAATTCTTACTTGGATGACCTCTCTAGTGGAGGATGTTTGATTAATTCCCTTATGAGATTTCTGTATAGATGTTCTCACTCATAGAGAATGTTCTTATTGAGTCCTTTATGGGATTGCTTGATGGAAGTTCCTACTTATGGAGATTGGTTTGATCGGTTCCAGTGTGGGAGGATTCTTGATGGGATTTCTCACTTGTGGAGAATATCCTGACTAGTTCCCTCATAGGATTATTCCTGAGTGGATGTTCTCACTCATAGAAAATGTCCATATTGAGTCCTTCATGGGGTGATTCCTAAGAGGAAGTTCTCACTCATGGAGATATAGTAAAGATTAGTTCCTGCATAGGTACTCATATTGAAGCAATTAAGTTCGTCTTGCTTCTAGAGACTTTGTGGATTTTAAATGCATTCTTTTAGTTCACCTCACTTTTGGAGGTGTTCCTCATGAGATGAGGAAATTGATTTGTATTATGTAAATTTTGAGTATAAAATTATGGATTGTGTATCACAACGTAATAGTTTCAAAATTTGTGTTTTCTAAAATGAGATAAGTAAAAAAGCTTTATTGCTAGAGAATATATGAGCATGATCATATATATAAAGAGAAATACATAAGAAGAGGATGCCTCTATTTCAAAGAGATGCTTAATAATTATGCCATATAGATAGAGTAGCTTCAATAGAGATAATTCCTTCCTTTATAAAAGAGTGCACTATAAATTTATAAAAAACCATATAGATAACAAGTTTTCTTTAAAGCTTACTAGCGAGCAAATTCCTGCTCTGACAATTTAAAAATCCTAGATAGGCCATCCTAAGAAGGAAATAATTGAAGTTTATTATCAACTCCTTTTGACTTCAGTATGAGTTCCAGGAGTAGTTCTATAAGCTCATAGGATGCTAGGTAGTCTCTTTGTCTAGTCACTTTTTACTCTTTATACTCTTTCTTTTAACCCTCGTAGGATAATTTAATCAGACATTTTTACTTGCCGAAGAGCTTTAAATTAATATGCAATATTTCTTTAAAGGAAAATGATAGTTTCCTGACAAGCAATTCCTGTCAGGTAATTTCTGTCAAGGTCTTAGACTTCACCCATTTGGTCAAATAATTGACTGTTAGATTTATGCTCAGGTGAGTGTGCTTTTTAAGGAGATAAGCATTGATAGTAAATGTATAGTCTTTCCTTTTATATGATTTCTCATCTTAAAGAGTAAATATTAATGTTCTAATAGGAATTCTCCTGCATGGATGTCACTAGATAAGAAATTCATTTTGGCCATCACCATCTTTCAAAGAAAATCTACTTGAGAATTACCTGCTTTAGGTATTTTAGAGATGAATCTTGGTAAATATGTTCAACATAGGAATAAAAATTATTTTGCACATTTTCCTTCTTCATTCTCCTTACTATGCTTTTTAAATTTATTTATGTTATAACTTATTCTCATTCAAAGTGTGGACTAACATTTTCTGGTTTAAAGAGTATTATTCTCAAGTTGCCTATTTGTTCCTCAACTGCCACCCAGATTGTTTTACCTCTAAAATCCATAAGCACTTTGTCATAACTAGGGAGGATTTTTGTCTCCTTGCCCCCTTCAAAAAAAGTTTAAAGAATGACAATGATTTCAAACTAAGTGAATTGATGTTGGTTGAGCTCTTCCTATCCTCATCAAGAATTATATTCTGAGAAGTGAATTCTCAATCGGTCTTTATCATATAGGAAAATAACTTTCCAAAATCATTTTACCATTACTAAACTTGCTAGCAAATAATTCAATAGTCTTTAAAATTTGAGATAATGGCCATTCTATTGCTTGATATGTAGAATAACCCATGTAGAGAGACTATGAATATAAGTGGTGAAGAATCCTATGTAAGCGAACTATCTTGGGGTAGAATATTTATAGGTGCAATAAAGATTTCTTTTAATAAATAAGTTGAGCTCTTTTTACTTGATGATACTACTTGAATTTATCAAAAGAGTATATATCTTCACTCAATACCCATTAATCATAGTCATTACCACAATGGCATTTGCATAAAGAGTCTTCCAATGAATAATCCATGTATGAGCTTCTTTTCCTTGATGGGAGGATTTTCCTTGGTCACTAAATGAATAACTCCACTCATGTCAATGTCGGGTGAAAGTGCTAGTTGCTTAGCCTTCTTAGGTCTTACAACTTTTGTCTTCTTGTTATATGAGGACTATTTAGGAGGGATGTTCCCCTAATTTAAAAAGCTTCTCATGAGGAATTAATCTCTTAGTTTTTAGCATCAATTGGTGGTATTTGTCTATACCATGGTCAACTGAGTAGTAGGTGTAGCAATACTTCATTTGATTTCAATTTTAGAGTCAAAGAGCAAATCCTTTAGTCACTGAACATACTTTATATCCTTGATTGTTGTTAAAACCTCATTTCTAGTAGTGTTTAAGGTTGTCATTTCCTTCTCCCATAAGGAGAAAAGGGGTCTTCTTGAAGGCCTTATGAGAGGTTTGATAGGGAGAGTATGAATACCTCTCTTGGCCCCTTTGGTAGGGTATTATTCTCTAAAGGTTCTTCCCATTAATAATAATACAAGAAACATATGCATATTCTTAAAATGAAATGTCATATTTATCAACATGAGAAATTATGCAAAAGATTTGCACATATATGCAAATAGATGATATGCAATATAATTTTAAAAAATGTAACTTAGGACATATAATAAAAAAAAATGTCATGCCATACAATTTAATGTATGCAAAGGAAGAAAATTTATCCTTATATCTTATATGGGATTTGACAACTTATGCAAGTTATGGCAAATAAAAATTTATTAGTTTAAGATGTAACACTACGTGCCTTACTAGTGATCAAGTCATTAAAGGCTTGAATATGAGTTTTCTCATTACAGAGAAAGTCTCAGGTGTCAAGATTTTGCCTTTAAGGTCAGGTAGAATCAACATAGGTAATTTTGACCAAGAAAGACCTTTCTCCTAAGTGAGAGTAAAAAGTTAGGTCATTTCCTATGTAAGGAGATATTCATGCTTCATACAAATGGATTAAGACATGTATCATCATAAAATGATTATTAAAACATATTGATTCAAGATATTTAATGAAGGAAACTTATATTATAAGGTTGTAATCAGCCTTGAAGACTTCTCGTAATGTTTTAGATCCAAATAGACACACCCAAATAGAATAAGAGAATAATATGTCTTCCATTGCTTTTAGAATGGCATTGGTGCTTGGGAGAGTTCCAACCTTCCTACTTGGAAAATAAGTGATTGAGGAAATAATTTTTCCTTGTAGGGATGCATTGTTAGCATTCTCTCCCTTGGGGAGTTAATAGTTTCTGGATAGCCATTTCTAATGAGGAAATGTTACTCCTTTGTTGGAGATATATATTCTTGAATAGATATTTCCAATGGAGGAAATTTCACTCCTATATAGGAGGTATAGGTTTTTTATTAGATAATCCTTTGTAGATAATCATGTGAAGTAGATTACACTCCTTTGGGGGAGGTTTAGATATTCTATTGATAATTTCCAATAAAGAACATTTTGCTCCTAAGGGGAGATATAAATATTTAATTAAATATTTCCATTGAGGAGATTTTCCTCCTAGGCAAGATTCCTATATGAATAACTTTTACATAATCACTTGTCTAATTGGCTTCCTTTCTAGGATATTCATGGAGTAGCTCCTATTGGTAAGATGCCATAAGAAAACATCCCCTTCTCACTAAGAGATCCAAGTATCATCATATACATAAAAAAAAAAAGCTTTAAAAGGTACCATATTCTTTTCAATGAGAGACTCAACCACTTGTTCATATAGATAAAAACACTTCAGTAGATAAAATCTCCTCTTGATGAGGGTTTACAACCATTAGATTATAAAAAAAATCAGAAGGAAGATAGCTAGCCAATATAAAGCAAACATTCACCATTTATCTTTTATAAGATAAGAGCATTTCATCAATTATATAACAAAGCAAAAAAAGATACTGCTTTGATAATAATGTTTTCTCTCATGCTTAGGGCTTTATGTAAGATTCACCATATAGGATAAGAGCTTTAAAAAAGAATAATTGGATAGGGTTCCCAGGTAGAAGCTTCATGGAAGGAATCTTTCCTGATTGCTTATATTAGTAAGAAAGTTCGCTTGACATCATCTACTTCGAGGTACCTAGAGGTTCAAAAGGCATCTTCTTACCGAGTGTCCTTATCCTTCATGATTGCCTCAATTTCTTAAGAGTCTTCCTAGTTAGGAATGTTTAGAGCCTTTATATTAAATCAAGCCATATAGTCACATAGGCTTTTGCCCCTACTTGGGAATTGGTTATTTATGGACGTTTTCTTGAGAAGGGTGAGTGAATGTTGATCACCTTACTAGGTAGTCTACTCCTCTCTGCTGTCTTTTCCTACCAATTCAGAAATTCCTTAAATTCTTTCTCCAATTTACTGTGACGGGATGAGGAATGGGAGATGAATTTCCCTTTTTCACTATGCCTTCTAGAGGTTTCTACATATCACTTAGAGACTATTTTCTCTGTATAGATCCTTGATTGTCTTTGCTCATAGGACTGAGAGTGCTTTTGCTCCCAGGAATGAGGGTGCTTTCACTCATGGTACCGAGAGTGTCCTCCTCTTCTTCATATAACATCATAATCTTTTATATTTTCATACCTTGGTTCTTACTTTTCTTTTATAGTTATTCCAGAACCATGCTCTCTAGAGTTCAACCCCACATAATGTTTGTCATGCTCTCTATGTGATTGAGAGCTCAAGAATGTTCCTGATTGTGCTTCATTTATTTCCTTATCTCCTCTTATGGTCAACTTTCTCCTTACGACATTAGGAGTATCAATATAAGGTTCACTAACTTTGACTTTTTCCTTCACCTGTATGTGTTGCCCATCTTTCATTCCCCATTGGCACATCTCTTTTTTAGTGGATGTACTTGATTCCATCACCACATAAATCACAAATTCTTTCCAAAAATAAGAAATGACAATAACAGCAACAACAATAACAATAACTGAACATTCCTTAAACAACATGCAATAAAGATATGCCCAAACTCATTACCATCAAAATATTATATTCTTTGATTTTTAATGGAAAAAATATAAAGATTAATAGAGAACAGAAAGCCAACAATCTTTCACTTGTAAACAAAAAACATATATGATGTAAGAAATTTTAACGGAAAAGGATAACCTTTTAAGCAATAAAGATCATCCCTCCCTATAAATAGTGCCATTTTGATGGGTCAAACTCCTTTGCTTTAGCTTGAGCTTCCATTGGACAACAAATCAATCTCTACAGAAGAGAAAAATTAGGTGAAAGTGGGTTGGTTTGCCCAAGCCCCCTCTGATGGTTAAGTCAGCTTGAGTCCCATGAGAGATAGGTTAGACAGGAAAAATCATGTCTAAAAGATGATGAAATTATTTGCAAATGGTTTTGTATAAAAATAGTGGTGGAGCAGAAAAGAAAGAATGGAAGAAGAAAAAGAAGTTAGGGAAGAAGAAGAAAAAGGGTGGCATATATATATAATAAGTAAGTTGAGGGTTGGTGAGAGATGGAGCAATCTCATTGGTGGAAAATACCTGACAGCATAGGGGAGAAGTAGGTGCTACAATTATTGACGAGATATGCATTTAATGCTTAGTGGGAGGGAAAGTGCTCTTAAAAAATTTCCAAAGCAGACCTTTGAGTACTTTTCTGAGAGAGGTTTCCCAAGAAGGACTTGGCTTCCCTGAGAGAGATGTTCCACTTAGGTATTAGACCTTGGTGTCCATCATCAGAAATTCCTCCTAGTGATATTCAACCTTGGCTTGATTCTTAAAGGTTGAAAAGTTAACAAGTTGAAAGTAGGCTGAGGTGGCGCATAAGACAAATCCACTTTCCATGTGTCAAGCCTCTATTAGATGTGTGTTTTTTATGTATCATCAATATTTATTTGATTTATAAGCATATTTTTTTAATATTAATTATGTTAGAGAGTTTGGGAGTAAGAGGTACCAATTTGAGTCTTTTGAGGACACATCAACCAATGTGCACCACCTGTGAGTTAATTTTATCAAATGTTTGTTGAAGTTATACATATATTAAGAATTTTTACGTGATAAAGATAATGATAAATTTGAATATATAATTTAATTATGCTTATGAATATTACTTGCAAGCATGATTATTTATTTTATCACTATTAAGAATTTCAAAAATGCTTTAGCTTAATTTTATTTATTTATTTATTTCATTTATTAAATAAGCATGTTTTGGAGAAACTGTTAAAACATGCTACTTGGTGGGTGTTACCAAGACCGTGTGCACACTATTATTGAATGGATGTGTGAGCCAGCTATATTGTAGATTGTGAGCCCTAGTTGAGCTTTGCTCTCTGGGTAGATATACATTATGGATTATAAGCGCTAGTCAAGCTTTGCTCTCTTGGCGGATGTATGTTTGTAGTTGAACCCTGGTCGATCTTACTCTCTAGGCAGAGGTATGTTTACTGGTTAGACCTTAGTCGAGCTTACTCTTTAGGTGCCTATAAACACTTGGAGTAAAAGATTGAATGTGGCTGAACCTTGGTTGAGCTTGCTCTCTAGGACTCATAATTATTTGGACTTAAAAGAGTCAAAAGGCTAGTAGACTTTGAGGTTTACGGTTTTACCAAGATTTTCATTAAAGATTTTATTTCGGGGAAAGTATAGAAAACCACCCTGTGGTTTCACGGTTTTAAAGTTTTAAATATGTGTTTCATTTTATGACAATTTGGATCCTATGTTTGTCACCATTTGATAATTTCTAGTATACGAGCCTACTGTCATTAAATGAGTATGACACATTGTGCTACCTAACTAAAAACAATTAAAGGAAGTACAAAAAACCACCTTGTGGTTTTAATATTTTGCAATTTTAAGTATGTGTTTCACTTTTTGTGACAATTTGGGTCCTATGTTTGTCACCGTTTAATGATTTCAGTATATGTGTTTCACTCATTTAATAACATTAGCCTTATATACTAGATATTGTCAAACGGTGAAATCACAGGACCCAAATTATCATAAAATGAAACACATACTTAAAATTCTAAAACCGTGCACATAGTGGTTTTTCATACTTTTTCCTTTCATTTTATATGAATTTCAAATAATGATTTTTGCATAAATATATTTATGAATGTTGGAAAATTTTTTTTATAAAAATAATTTTAATAAAATAAATTATTTTTAAATATTTATCTATTTCCTAAACTTATTAGATTTAAATAAGAATTTTAAACCAACATGCATTTTATAACATTAATTCACTCAATAAGGTATGACTCCCTTCAATTATATTTTCCAGGATCTTGGGAATCTTTTGCTAGTTCTTCTTCTCTACATTAGGTTTATCCTTCACTAGCTGCTCTATGCATGTTATGTTGATGTTACTATTTTATATTTATACTTTAGACATTGTAATAGTAGTCTGAATATTGGATAATTGTATTTTTTATATTATTTAGTTTTATATGGATATATGTATTATTATGATGATGATATGATGAACATAATTCAATGTTAATTTTGTGTTATATTGGAGAATTAATGTTTAAGAATATCATTGGAAGTGTATTTCTTTGATATACATGTTTTTGGTTGTTACTGGTAGAGAGGAAACTCTACCGGATTTTCATTAAAATGTTAAAGTGGTTAATTTTATTGTGATAAATTCTTAAGGCATATAATAGGTTTTAGAAGCTTAATGCTTTTCCTATTCCCTAATGCCAGTCATGTGCCCATGGGGGTTCGGGTCGTGACAAAGTTGGTATCAGAGCAATGGTTCATGTCTTATTCTTTTGATTATGGGTGTTTTTCTTTTCTTAAAAATATTACGGTGATTTGGTTGATAATTATCATTTATTGTCATCCTTACTTTTAGAACTCTATGTATATGTTAGCTTCCTTGTTTTGCCTTGGACCATGTTGGTTTCTGTGTCTTTTTAAATGAGGCAAATGCGAACTGCTTCTATTGCATAAATATTATATAATAATAAGTAGTCCATTTAAGATGAAGTTCCAATTATAGTTCTAGCCTCTACTCCACCTCTTTAATATAAAGGAAGGATAAAGGCAGTTGAAACTCAAAGGCCAATGTAGTTACCATAAGTGATGCATGCAGCTTTTGAACTAGAACTTGCAACATTTGTTATTGGCATAGCTAGGATTAATAAGGGCTTGGTAGTACTTAACTAAGAATAGCAATGGTTCAGCAAATGTTTTAATGGAGGAATCAAAAGATGTATATCATTGATGTAGCACTTTTGTACTCTATGATAGGTATAGTTCATTTTAATGTAATAAAAGATGCTTTGGATTTTATCAACATAATTGAGTGACGAACAAGGATAGGATATATAGATTATTAAAGGATAACTGTGAAATTGTTAGTTTAGATTGCAGTACAATATTAGTTCATGCAATGAATCTAGCTATATATGATTACTATGATATATTTGGAGTTTACAAAGTAATCCTTATGATACTTTTGCCTGCCTTTATGAGGGACAATTATGGATGGCAATGGTTGCATGTACTCTTCAATATGTCATTTTGATGCTAGAGCTTGGCATGATCCTAGTGCATTGCATTCCTTGTATATCTTATGCTTCCAAGATGGGATGGCAACCATCCAAGTTGTTAATTTCATTATCTGTAGCAACTCCTCTCAATGATAAGTTGGAAATAGATATAGTTATTCCATCTTGTCCAATGTTAGTGGAAGGTAGAAAGTTGCTTGTAGATATAGTTTTGTTGGATGTGATGGACGTTAATGTAATTTTAGGAATGGATTAGTTAGCAGAACATTATGTCACATTGGATTGTTACAAGAAGGTAGTGATTTTTAGAATTCCAAATGATATGGAATTTCATTTAGAGGTAAAAAGAGTCCAATGCCTCATAATCTTATTTTTGTAACTAGAAAGATGCTTAGAAGAGAGTATTAAGGTTATCTAGTTATGGTTCGAGATATAAAGGTAGAAAAGGGGGTAATTGAGAATGTACCAATTGTATATGAGTTCCTTGATGACTTTTCCTAACAAATTACCAAGCTTACCACCTAAGAGAGAGATAGAATTCTATATTGATATGGTACTTGGTACAGATCCTATCTCTATGCCACCTTATAGGACAACACCTACAAAGTTAAAAGAACTTAAAGAGTAGTTACAAGAGTTACTTGATAAGCATTTCATCAGACCCAACACATCTCCTTGGTGTGTGCTAGTGTTATTTATAAAGAAGAAAGATGGTAGCCTCTGACTTTGTATTGACTGTAGACAATTGAACAAAGTCACCGTCAAGAACAAATATATCCTCTGCTAAGGATTGATGACTTGTTTGATTAATTACAAGGGGCAAGATATTTCTCTAAGATTGACTTGAGATCAGGATATCATCCATTGAGAATAAGAAGTGGTGATATACCTAAGACTGCATTTTAGATGAGATATAGCCATTATGAATTTTTGGTGATGTCCTTTATATTGATTAATGCCCCAACAACTTTTATGGAATTAATGAATAAGTTGTTTAGGCCATTCTAATTCGTGATAGTGTTTATTGATGACATTTTGGTGTATTCAAGGAGTGAAGAGGAACATGCTATGCATTTGAAAATGGTGCTTTAGACTTTAAGGGATCATCAACTGTACACCAAATTCTCTAAGTGTGAGTTTTGGTTGGATCAAGTGGCATTCTTAGGCCATGTGGTATCCAAAGATGGCATACAAGTGAATCCTATAAAGATTGAAGCTATTACATAATAGAAGAGACCCAAAATAGTCATAGAGGTTATTAGTTTTCTAGATTTGGCTAGCTACTATAGGAGATTTGTAAAAGATTTCTCCAAGATTACCATACCTTTAATAAGGTTAACCTCAAAGAATGCTAAGTTTGTGTGGACTAATAAATGTGAAGAACATTTTGATATGCTTAAGGGTTGACTTCAACTCTAGTGTTGACTTTACCTTAAGGGAATGAAGGTATACCATATAGTATGATGCTTCTCGAGTAAGATTGGGTTATGTATTAACATAGAATGGGAGAGTAGTTACTTATGCTTCACGTTAATTAAAGAAGCATGAGCAGAACTACCCTACTCATGATTTGGAAATGGCAGCAGTGGTGTTTGCATTGAAGATTTAGAGGCATTACTTATATGGTGTAACTTGTGAAATATACATTGACCATAAGAGCTTAAAGTATATTTTCCAACAAAGAGACTTGAATTTAAGACAAAGAAGATGGATGGAACTTCTAAAATATTATGATTGCTCTATTATGTACCATCTGAGTAAAGCTAATATGGTAGCTAATGCTTTGAGTAGAAAGTCAGCAGGTAGCCTTACTCACATTAGCATAGAAAGAAGGCCAACCATTAAAGAATTGCATGAATTGATTGATTAGGGATTGCAGTGGAAGGTAACTAAGAAGTGTCTTTTATCTCAATTCAGGGTATGATTAGTATACCTAGATAGAGTTAAAGTATCCTAGAGGAGAGACCCACAATTGTAGAGAATTATGGCAGAAGTTTAGCAAAGCCAGTTTAAGGACTTTGTAATTGATAATAAGGGTGTATTATGCTTGGGCACTAGGCTTTGTGTGCTAGATATGGATGAGTTGAGGAAAGAGATTATGGAAGAGGCACACTTCTCTATTTATAGTGTTCATCCCGGTTCTACTAAGATGTATCATGATTTGAAAGATACATATTAGTGGAGTGGAATGAAAAAGGGCATTGCAGAATTTGTATTCAAATGTTTGACATGTCAGCAGGTGAAATTAGAACACCAGAGATCCTCAGGATTATTGCAACAGCTACCCATTCCTAAATGGAATTGGGACATGATTGCAATGGACTTTGCTTCTAAATTACCATACAGATCTAGTGGCTATGATTCTATATAGGTGATAATGGATAGGTTAACCAATTTAGTTCACTTTTTGCAAATTAAAAAGACTTATACTACAAATAAGTTAGCCAGATTGTATATTAATTAAGTTATTTGTCTACATGGTGTGCCAAAGAGTATAGTGTCTAACAGAGGAGCTACTTTTACTTTATTATATTTTTTTTGCAAGAATTACACAAAGCTTTAAGAACAATACTTGATTTTAGTATAGCCTTTCATTCTCAAACTAATTGTTAGTTAGAAATGACCATTTAGACACTAGAGGATATGCTATGAATGTATATGATAGATTTTAGTGGTTAATGAAATTTTACACTTGCCATTGATTGAATTTGCATATAACAATAATTACCATACAAGTATTGAGATGGCTCCTTATGAAGTGCTATATAGTAGGAAGTGTATATCACTCCTATGTTAGGAAATTGGTAATATGCAATTAACAAGCCCATAATTGATGCAAGTGACTTTCGAGAAAGCTCCTCTCATCCAACAAAGGTTGAAGACAACTTTTAGCTTATAGAAAAGCTATGCTGATCCTAAAAGAAAATATGTATCTATTCTATTTGAGATATGGTGTTTCTCAGGGTGTCTCCAATGAAGGGAGTAATGACATTTATCAAGAAAGGCAAGTTAGCTCCAAGATATAACAAACCCTTTGAAATTCGTTCAAGGGTAGGTAATATGGATTATAGACTAGTGTTACCACCAAAACTATCACAGATTCATCCAGTTTTCCATGTTTCCATGTTGAGAAAGTATGTCTCTAATCATTCACACATTTTTCAACCACATACAATCGAGCTCAATAAAGATTTGGCATATGAGGAGTACTCGATTGCGATTATGCATCGACAAGTCCGTCAGCTTCACACTAAAGAGATTCCTATGGTTAAAGTACTATGGAGAAACCATGCAGTGGAAGATTGCACTTAGGAGACGGAGGTCAATTTGTAGAACCGATACCCCTATTTGTTTCAATACTAATGGAAAATTTGAGGGTGAATTTTTTTAAGGGAAGAGAATGTAATAACCTGAATCTATATGGTTATTAATAATATTATTTTATTGTTACCATTATTATTATTACTATTATTGTCACCTTACTTTATTTTTAGCATTATTATTATGGTGGTTATTAATATATATATATATATATACACACTTGTGTATATATACACACATGTTTATATATACCATAATAAGGATGAAATGATAGAAAAACTATCAAAAATTCACAGTATAATTTAAAATTTCACAAAGTACAATTAATATAACTGTGAATAATTAATTTATACAAGCATTCAAACCATGAATCAAAAAATATAGAAAGTGTAAGAAAACTTACAGAGAGAAAGCTTTCTGCTCACAAATATAAAAATTAATAATAATTTTATTCATATGTTTTTTCTTACATTCTCTACAATACAAACACACATACATATAGAAGAGTAGTCCTAAAATATCTAAGTTTCTACATGTCTCTACATTTATTTTTTGATTAACATATTCACAATTTTTGACACATAAGCATTGCTACTAATTTAATTTTTCTACACCTAAAATAGGTTTTTTGACTACTAATTTTCTTTCTTTTTTTTTTGGTACAATAGTTGGCACTGCACCTTTTTTAGTACAAAACTTGTCACTATTTTATATTTTACATCCTTACAATACCTTTCACAAATTACTTTAGGAAAAACATAATTAGTAAAAAATTGGACAAATTTAAAAATTTCTTTTAAATTTTCTGGAATAGGAAAAATACTTATATTATTAATAGAGTAGTAATAAACACACTCATTGAGATAGCAACAAAAATATTAAAAATACCCTTAATATTTGAATTTAATTATAAATATCCCTTAATATTAGGAAAATCATTTTTTGATATTCATAGTCCTTGGTGTATCATCAGTATTATGAATTTCATATATTATGCGGTCATATGATAACAATACAGAGATTAACTAGTTCTCAACTGCACTATTGGATGCATGGTGGGATCCATATAATGCATGAAGAAAAGCAGAAATAATATTATAGAAAACACAATTTTAGAATTAAACTGTTGTATAGAAGTATACTAAACACAAATAGAAAAATAGAAAAAATAAATAATTTAGAAGGAGAAAACCCCTTAGAAAAATGGGAAAAACATAAAACAACTGTACCAATAAGAATTAAAGAAGAAAATAAAAATAAAATTATAAAAGGAAAATAAATATAAGTAACACCAATAACTTACAGAGAAATAGCTTTCTACTCACAAATATAAAAACTCATAGTAATTTTATTCATATGTTTTTTTCTTACATTCTCTACATTACAAACTCACATATATAAAAAAAATTGAAAAAGAATGAAAAATTAAATTGGATAGAAAAAGATGAATTATTAGTAAAAAGGATAAAATAAATATATAAAAAGATTTCACCCTTATCACTAGCAGCAGGACCATGCAAATGGATAGTAACAACAAATACAAGTAACATAGGATAGGGAGCAACTTTAACTTTTAAAGAAAAAGACATAGATCCAAAAATTTGTAAATATAGTTCAGAAACTTTTAATAAAGCTAAACAAAGGCAATAAAAAGCTTTGAATTAATAATTTGTGAATCTAAATTTATTACAAAAATTGTAGAACAGTGATATCTTGGTTAAAAAGAATATAAGCTAATAATCTTAATAAATGGATTTTAAAATGGCAATTTTATTTATCAGATTATAATTATAGTACTAAATGTATAGATGGTAAAAAGAATTTTCTTGTTGATTTCTTATCTAGAACTAATAATAATATTATTTCAGATGGACCAGTTTCTTAATAAGCATCTAGCTTTAGAACAAAAGTTGAATCAATTATTAATAGAGAATGAAAAGTTGAAGCAACTTGTATCATAACTAACTTATGGAAAATATGATTTTGAAGAAGATTTCATTATAATAGCTGAAAACAGTACTAAGTAGGAGCAGAAAGAAAACATATCCAAAGAAGAAGAAAGAGGTAAATCCAAATTAGAAGAAAATATTACATTCAAAGAAGAAGAATTAGAAAAAAGAATTTCTTAGTATAGTATTGGACCAAGTTACTCAAAAAAAGTTAAAAAAGAACTAAAGGGTGATTCATTTATAATATTCACTCGCCACATGAATAATCATTTCAATAATTTCTATACTTTAATCAAACATATTTCAGGACCAAATTCCAATATTCCTTGGATGAATTTAGTATATTAAAAGAATTTTAACAAAGTTATTATTTACCAAACTGCAAATCCAAACACATTACGAAAGATTTATGATTATGCGCTTCTTCATTGCATTTATTGAAGCCTTAGTCGTGAAGAACTTAGTCAATTACCAGTATTTATCCAACAAGTAGCAAAAAGGTTTCAGAAATTAGTAAAAAAATAAGCAGATATATATGAGATTTTATCAAACAATTCTAGAATTTGGAAGAGATTAGTCATGGTGCTAGCCAATGACAGTACTTGAATTTGGAACAACTGAAGAACAATTGATGATGGAGGAACAAACAACCTTTAGTATTATATGGTTAATAAAAAAAGAAACTGGTAAGAACTCCTGAGTATTAGCCAAAGGAGATGAAAGGTATAAGAGCCACAAAAAGTACCCATGAGAAGGCTTATGAAAGGGTAGAAATTTTGGGAATTTCACCAGTTTTGTTCGTTGGCAAAACCAAAGTATTAACCATATAAATTAAGGGTTATTATTGAGGTTTGATTATATGACTTTCTTTGATATTTATCTAAGTATCATGTGGTTAAACCTCTCTTTCATCAAATTTGGATAAATCTTTACAGTATTTGTTTATGACTACTATTGAGAAAGTTTTGGAAACTTTTTGTTTATTAAATCTTAAAGACTTAAATAGCTTAAAAGAATTCAGGACTGAAACTCTTATATACATAGAGATAGAAGACACCAATCATACTAAAAATCATGACACAAACTGTGATTATAATGAAGTAACTCGAAGACAATTCTTATTTCAATCATTAGCAGACTCATTAGAAGTATTAATAAGACATTTTTCTAATATACCTTATTTACAATTTATAGACAATCCTCCTACTCCACCTGAATCTAGTTAAGAATCCTCATAAGTAGATAGACTTTAAATAATATTAATTTACAATTATTAGAAGAAAAATTTAGACTTCAAGAACTTGAACATGAATACAGGAGACTTATTACTAGAAGAAATACACTGTATTTTTTTGGACTTAAAAATATAACTCTAAACCACAGTATAACAATAACTAAGTGGAACATAGATAGAATTAGACAATGTATTAAGTACATTGAAGACTGTAGAATAATTATTTCACTTTAATCACAGCTTGTGACATTACTTAAAATTCTTTAAGTATATTCTTGTATACCTTTAGGTAACCAAAACATTTGGCATTAGTATTTCTCTCAAAAATAAAATTTTGGTGAGGAATCCTCCAAATTTTTTTTTTTTAACTCATGACATATAATATATAAACAACTAAGAATTATTATTATTTTTATTATTAAATAAAAGTTATAAAAATAATAATAGTGTTATTTATTTATATAACAATTTAATATGTATATGCTATTACTTTAATATCTCTTATAATTAATTTTACTCAATTCTAAAACTGATTTCATATAAAAAAAATATTATAGTTATAATCAATCAGAAAAAAATTATTAGTTATTTAAAAAAAATAAAATAATAAAAGTTATTTTTTTTATATAACAATTTAAATATTACAATCTCATTGAACTTATAACCTATTACAATTTTAGTAAATTTTTTATTTGAATTATGACACTTTATTTCTTCATTATTTTAAATATTAATACTTTTATTTATAAAAAAATAAAAAATAAAAAAATTAATTAATTTAATCTTAACTTTCTTTGGTTAAAGTTTATAAAAGTATATGGAAATGATAATTATACTATTTTTCATATAGAAAATATACTTTCAAACAAATTATATGCTTTATTTTTTATTTATTAATTTTTAAATTATAAAAATATCTACTTTTAAAAAAATTATATACTTTATTTATTTTCATAAAATTCATTAATTTTTATTTTAATTAAGTAATTTTTAATTTATTATATTAAGACTTACAACGTTATATTGTCTATTTTGATTTATATTAGATAAAATATATGTAGACCTAATTAAAATATAAAAAATATATATTTTAGCCAAATTATCACTAAAATTTTAATTTAATTTTTTTGAGATAAATAGATATTAATATAATTAAAATAGGAAACATATTTTTAATTAAATTAGGATTATATGTTAATTAAGTTTATTTTTATTAGAGATAAAATAGAAGTTAATCTAATTAGAATGGGAAATATACTTTTAATAAAATTAGAATTACATTTTAATTAATTTAATTTAATTATGTTAGAGATAAAATAGAAGTTAACATAATTAAGATAGATTACATACTTTGAATTATATTAGAATTATATTTTAATTAAAATTAATTTTAATTTGAGATGAAATAAAAGTTAACCTAATTATAATAGAAAATATACTTTCAATTAAATTAGAATTTTTATTAGAGATAAGATAAGACTTAACCTAAATAAAATAAGATACATACTTTCAATTAAATTAGAATTATATTCTAGTTAATTTAATTTTTATTAGAGATTAAATAGAAATTGATCTAATTAAAATAGAAAATAGACTTCCTAGCAAATTAAAATTAAAATTTAATTAATTTAAGTTTGCTTTTTATTATTAAATGACTAAATTATCCAATTTTTATATAATAATGAGTGCATACTTTTTCCTAATTTTGTCTGTCCCTCATTCATGTGTGTGTGTGTATATATATATATATATATATATATATATATATATATATATATATATATATATATATATATATATATATATATATATATATATATATATATACATATATATTAAGTGATGGGTGTCCAACTTTTAATAGAAAGGAAGGTTGGCGTTTTGCAGAAGGGAAAGCCAAGGGGAGAATGGTGGTTTTAAGGAAAAATTTCTTTTTAGTCCAAATACTTTTCTTTTTCTTTGTTTGCCAAATGACCTTCAATTAACCTCAAATTTGAACTATAGACTCATCTCATCCTCCTCTTCATTCTGGTAATGCTCATTTTGCAAGAAGTGGCTTCGTGTGGTGTAGAATTCTTGATTTATAGACAGCCTTCCATCTTAATTTTACACAATTCCAGTGATTTTCTTATAACATGGTTGGTTCCATTGTATTCTCAAAAGGATTTTCAAATATCTTTATGGAATAATGCATTTAAGACTTTGGTATCCTATGAGTTCCTATTTTGACTTAAATAGTTATTCATATGCAAACTTTACCAGTAGCTTACTAGATGGAAAGAGCACTTTCTTAACTTGTTAATTTTTAAGATAGTGTTTAGTTTCTTGGTTTAGTAAGAAACAAGTTTCAGTTGTCTTGTCCACTGCTGAAGGTGAATATATTACAACAGGTATTTGTTATTCACAAGTCTTATGGTAAAAAAAACAATTGTTGGACTATAGTATAAAACTTGTTCACATTCCTATAAAATGTGACAATATAAGTGCTATAAACCTTACAAGAATCTCATTCAATATTCTATAGCTAAGCATATAGACATTCGACATCATTTTTTACGTGATCATGTTCGAATTGGTGATATCTCACTTGATTTTGTTGATATATATAATTAACTTGTTGATATCTTCACCAAACCTCTCAATGAAGAGAGATTGAATTTCATTAAACATGAATTTGGTATAATTAATGGGTTTAGTCTAACTTGATTTTGTATATAAGTTGTTACTTTTATAATTGGTTTCATTTAAGTTTCCCTTATATTTATTTCTGGTATATAACACTTGTCCTCAAGTATATTTTTAGTATTTGTTTTAATACCTTCATTTTTCTTATGTGAAATCATATGGTATTTATTTAAATTACTTTGATTAATTTTAAAATTTGATCTTCTTTATTTTCTAAAATATTTTGCAAAATCATTTTTTTTAAATTCTTCTTATTTTTTCAAAATTAATAATTAATTAATGAAACTTTTAGTAAAATATATCCTTCCTTAAATGAGTTCATTTCATATACTCATTTAATCCTTCTCAAAATCTCTTAATTAATTCAAAAAAATGCAATTAATTTGAAAGGACTTAATTGTAGGGAATTTTGGACTTAATCGCAAACATTTTTTTTATGAACTTTTTATTGTTAAGGGTTGTCCCGCCTAGGATCAGATCATATCTTAATTGAGACATTATTCTATCAATTATACATTTTTATACGGAATTGATCCCCAAATGATATCCTGATTAGGATATCACTCAGGACAATATGTTTTGACCGGGATAGGAGCATGTTTGGATTGGGACATTAATCTTGACAAGATTAGGATTCCAAATCTTATTACCTTTTTGACTCCCCAATCATAATCAGAAACGATTTTTTAGGTTCTATTCAATTCAAATTCAAATTTTGAACTATTTCTAACCCCAATCTCTTGCCCATAAATCCATCCTATTTCTACTAGATTTTCATCTCAAACAATATTCCATTTCTCTACAAATTTCCTTTTATATTTTTCTTATCTCTCATTATGGCTCCTAAGAAACCAAGCAAGGTTCCTTCTTCTTCTTAAAATCCTCCTTTAAAGAAGGATAAACCCAAAATAACACACTCTCCATTCTTATATTTTTCTTAAGATCTCAAGAAGAGATTGTCACGATTCCAAAAGAAAGTCTTTATTCCCTTAAGATTCATGGATGAACCTACTCTCAACGAAATTAGTTTCTATGATGAAGTCAAGGATCTTCTTCTCAAAGGTGGGATATATGATTTTTTTCACCTTTTCTATTTTATCCTTCTCTCATTATTGAATTTCTTCCACCATACACTCTTCATTCCCTCAAATTTGATGATGTTAATCCTTACTTCTCCATGAGATTCAAATTGGGAGGAAGAGATCGCTTCATGACACATCAGGAGTTTGATACTCTTTTTGGTTTTTTCCAAGAGAGACACATTCAAGTTAACCCTCATTAACTTGCGTCCTCTTTTTAGGATGAAATCAAAGCTCCTAATGCTCCTTAATTCTCCACCAGACTTACTAAAGCCTCACACATCAAATCTAAAGCACTTTGGTATGTTCATCGCTTTATTACCTATTCCATTAATAGTAAAGCTCTTTTCAAAAAAACTCTTTCTCTTAATGATCTTTTCATTCTCTATTGCCTTTGTCATAGTGAAAAGATTGCTTTGGAAGGATTTTTACAATAGAGAATTTAACTAATTATTGATAGTAACACCGGCGCAATTTATATTAGTGGAATTATCACAAAGTTGACTAAATTCTGTAATGTTAATCTTGATCCTGTACCCTCTATCAAGCCTATACTTTTTTATGAATCTTTTATAAAAAAATTATAAATAATTCACCTATATTAATGGAGTTTAGGTTTTTAAACATAACCTTGGAGCAAGTGAAAATATTGAGGCTATGTTTCAAGAATTAGAAGCGCAAGAAGGTCAAGATATTGGGGAAGAAGAACGAACTCATGATTCTCCTCCAAGGAAAAGGACAAAAAGTGAAGGTACATTAACTCAAGGTGCTGAAGGTTAAAATGATGAACCTCTTTGGGTAAGACAAATCTTTGAACACATGTCCATGATAGAATCCAACTTCAATTCTCGCTTTGATAAAGTTGAATCCAATTTTCATATGTGTTTCAATCATATTGATGACAATATTGCTCATCTTCAACATGTTGTCCATCATATTTATGAGCAAAAAGGCTATACTTGCACCTATCCTCCTCCTCCTTCATCTCCTTACTTAAAATAAATATTATTTGTACTTTTTATTTGTATTATATTTAGTATCTATTTAGTTTATTTTTTTGTATATGAGCTTATAACTGTTAGTTTATTTTTAAGCTCATCTTATACTTGTTTATGTTTCATTTTTTTCAGTATTTTATCTTTGTGTTGTATGAATTTTCCCTATTAATGAAATTTTCTTTCTTCAAAATGTCCATTTCTCTAGTATTCATTCTTTTTAATTTTTGACAAAGGGGAAAAAATATATGAGTTTATAGGAGTATTTAGTAATTGTCATGCCTCAAATTTGATTGTCTTAAAAAAAAGTCCAATGATGAAACAAATCCTTGAGATGACTAGAGTTTGCTAATTTGTAACACCCCTAAAGTGTGCAACCTTAAAAAAACCAAACTGACCCCACTAGTGTGCAAAATCGATCACTGGGCTGTTAAGTTGTGCTCTAACCTTATGAAATACAAATTATTGGAACAATGAGAGGTTTACTTTGAGAGAACTCCTCTTAGAATACTCAGCTCATTAGGCTAATATGAATTTTATTAAACCGAGACCTAACTTTATGAAAAAATGAAAATCATTTTTGAAAAAAGTGACTTTGGAAACACGTCCGGAAGGCTCCAAAACCTCTAAAAGTGGTCCCAAAATGGTCCAACACAACTTGAGGATCAGCGCGTGTCGCTCATAAGTGCGTGTAAATGCCTCTAGGTGTCATGTGCTAAAATTAAGGCCAAATTTGGCAAAATGGATTCCAAAAATGTGTCTGGAAGGCCCAAAACCACCTTAAGAACCAACCTCAAAATAGCATACGTAAAACCCAAAAAGTGTGCATAAAGCGTTGAAGTGCATGTGGCCACACACCAGGCACATGACCACTCATAAAATCCTCAATATACGCATGCGACCATGCCTCCACCACCCTATTCTACCCAATTTTCCTTATAAATAGACCCCTTCACACCCTATTTTAGAGGGGGTGAGCAAGTGGAAACACACACACACTCAAAATTAGTCCGATTGAAGGTGTTGAAAACCCCTTTCCAGATAGTTTTTGCTCCCCCACAGCCTTTCTCTTAGGTTGTTAAACTCCTTTTCCACCAAACCAAGCCTCATCTTTGTCAAAGCATGCTTCGAAGGTATATAATCTAGCATCATTCTACTACCATTTTGAACTTTAGATGAGGAAAGCTTGATAATATCTCAAAGCTAAAGCTTTAAAACCCACACAAGCTCCGTCAAGTCTGAGGACCACACAATTATTTTAGCATGTTTATTTTATTTTATTTTACTATCACCAATATTTAGGAATATTGTTGTGCTTGTATGATGAGACTGGTAATCTTACATGCTATATGAATAATATATGCTTTATTATGCTCATTGCATGTCATCATTTTGCATCCTTCATTTCCAAAATCATGAAGTCACATCATAAATATCAATAATGTGAAAAATTTATATCTCATAATAGAGTCATCATGCTCTCAGACTAGTGATTACCTCATGCATCCTTTATGTTATATTCATACATCATCATAGCATAAATAATCACTGCAAGCATGCATGATCATCTTATTATTGATGAAATCGAGCAACATGTATGAATGGTCATGTTAATCTTGCAGATTAATCATATTCAGATTAGATTTTCTTTTTCGTAATATTTCCCTTTTCATATGTATTTTATCAAGAAAATAATATAATAATATTTCTAACCTTATTATCCACCACTATTTGATGTATTATGTGAATGCTATACAAATTGTCATTACCAAAACTAGGGTGTTATGGTAGTTATACACTGAATATTGTATAATAAGAAATAGTTAAAAAGTGTATGTGATCCCCTGAACCTGAAAATCTCTACTAGGGACAATACTCATTGAGTGACCTGATGTTGTCCTTTTCTTTTCCTGATTTTTTAAAAATTAGGTAGTGACTCCATAAAATTAAAAGTGTCTCCTCCCCCCGATACTAATCATTTGCCCTTATTCGGTAAAGTTGCCATGTCCCTCGAAAATGAAAAGACCAACATAATGTCCCATAAAAACATAGCGCTATCCAAAAATGAGAAGACATATCATCATCACATTTGGTCACTCACAATGGTGACTCAACTGGGGACCTTTAAGTAAGAGGGATCAACTCAAAAATGACTATTTCTTGTTATGAAATACTTAATCATATAGAGCCTTTTACCATTGCATTTGCACTAAACATCACACGTGTACCACTTGTCTCTAAAAGCCTCGATAATACTAAATGACATTGCCACCATGATTGCACTGGGGTCATGGGGTGACAAAGATAGGATATTATCACCTTTAGTCTTTACTCGTGCATTCACCGGACTCATATGACTAGAGTCTGTAACCTAAGTCCTTAAAGGGGGTGATCGAGTTATCAAAAGAATGCTAGACTCATTGACCGAAGTCTATAACCCTAGTCATATGGGGGCATTCTCGCTAAAGGAACCCTTAGGCTTTCACCTTGACTCAACTCATTTAGATAAACTAATAGTAACATCCACTAGGATTCCACCAAGCTATGCATGCTATCCTCATCCTAATGTTGTCCATTTAATGTAATATTCATAAATGACATGACCCTCTTAATGTCTATCATCGAATGATGTCGTAATGTTAGTTTTCATAGAAAATTTATGCTTAGGACCACATGATTCTCATCTATTTTATATGAGCCCGAAGCATGAGGAATGATAAGAATTATATACCTCTGCTTGAATAGTCTATCCAAATTAACAAATAATGGCATCCCTGAATGACGAAACCTACGAGATGTCGTCTAGCTATCCTTACCATATCAAATGAATGGGTTAGGAACCTAACTAGATTATGGACCTTTATGTCACCAAAATCAAACTATAAACTATCAAATGATACTTTCATGATTCTCCATAAACATATCAAATATCGACATGGGGGGCAAGAACTCGAACTCTCTTTAATTGATGCATATAGGTGCATATGAGATTTGGACATCATTCAAAGCTCGATAATTCAATATGATTATCATAAACACATTTAAGCATCATTCCTCAGTTTACCCCTTGGTTTTTACTAACATAAATCAAAACAACCTAGTTTCAGGAGTGGAACCATAGTCCCTTGATGACTATAAGCTTAAAACCCACCTAGGAAAGAGACTGAATGACCTTGTGGAGAAATAAGGTTGGAAGCGAGAGCTTGGTTGGTTGTGATTGGTTTGTTCACTATGCAGGCAAACTAATCAACATTAATCATGCATACATAACATACATATAGATAGAACGTGCTAACAACTGTTTATTGTAGACATAATCATTTTTCATTATAGGATTTTGCATCCACTCCATACATACATGCTCACCCTTTTCTTTTGTTAGGCACATGTCATGCATAATTCATTTAGCTAACCCTAATAAATGTACAGGAATATGACATTCAAACATGAGTGATCACAAAACTGAGTCTTCTTGTCGAAGCAATGGAAAATTGAAAGCTAGGATCCAAGAATTAGTTGACGTTAGTGTCATGGTCGAAAACCCCCAAGCCTAAACTAGCATCACTAGACATTTCCTCGATAACCTTGATAAAGCTGACTAGAAAAGGCTATAACCATACAGCCTGCTATGCATTAAGACATTCCAGCATGTGCATCTTGACTGTGAACTCTTAAATGTTGTTGTGTCATTCTAGGACCCTCAAGAGCATATGTTTTAGTTCAACATAATAGAACTATGCCCATTATATGAGGAATTCAGTGCCATAGTGGGACAAATCCCCACTATGACCGAAGTAGTAGTCTTCACCAACCAAGACATCAAATACCCATGACTTAGGGTCGCTTTCCTTGACCTAAGCTCATAAAAGCTTGAAAAACTAGTCACTAAACATAAATGACTGATTCCTATACAACTTCTAGTTACCTGCACTACTAAGAAGACTAGTACTTTGATTTGGCATGTCTCCTTACATGTTACCTCTTTACGCAATACTTCACCATCTCAAGCGATGGGCTAGGAGATTACAAGATACTTCAGGTCATTGAAGGAATAAAATGCGGAATGACTCCCTTCCCACTGATTCTAGCAAAAACCATTCAAGGTTTAAATGACCTCAAAAATGGGAAAAGTCCAAACTTTACTAGGAGCCCTCTGTTGCTTCAAATATGGCTGTAAAAAAATCTGAGTCTACTCAATAAACCTACAAGGAACTAGATGAGATACCAACCCAGGAACCATCTGAAAAGACATAACAAAGACATCCATGGGCGCTCCCAGCAGTGGTTCGAATGCATGAAGGATACACCAGACTATTAAGTGAGATGGATGTGTCTATGGTGGAAGCTGGAACATATGACTCTCTGCACATATGTCAATCGCGTACCAATCTCAGGATTCAGGCCATGCACCCACTACTATCTGACACTAGTGAAGAGATAGTTTGGTGAGAAATAACACATACCTTTTAAGCTTACAAATTTCTCTAGCGGTAGGATATAATAAAGTTTTATGGATCACTTCATAGCAACATGGAGGAAGAGAATCATCCGCCAATTTACCATTAGTATTGGAGATAGTGTTACTGATAAAGCATACAAACAGTGGATGATCCAAAGACAGAAACATCTCTCAAATCACTGATCCAGAGAAAGTTCTCCTTTTAATTTCTATGTCTTTGTTTAAGAACGATGATGTAATGAACTCTAAAGTTAATGCAATGAAATATGATTTTGCTTACTTGGTTGATGTCTTTCTTGATGGTAGTGTGCACTGATCGAAACATTAGCATATTTTACATTCATTCCATATGCACTTAATCATTTAACATTGGCATAGAGTCTGAACCATGCATTTTGCATATTTTGAAAGATGTTACCCTTGAAGAGAGGAGAGAAATTAAAAAAATATTAATAAAATATTCAAAAATATTTGCTTGGACATACAACGATATGCCTGGTATTGATAGAGACATTGCTCAACACTTCATTCCTACCAAAGATGGGTGCAAACTGGTAAAATAGAAACTAAGAAGACTTAGACCATAATGGGCCCAACTAGTGAAAGAGGACATTGAGAAACATATCAAGGCAAAATTCCTAAAGGTAGTAGACTATCTAGAATGGTTAGCAAATGTAGTGCCAGTACCAAAGAAAGACGGAGGGGTTAGAATCTGCATCAACTATAGAGATCTGAACAAGGCCTACCCGAAGGATGATTTCCCATTGCCTCACATAGACATATTAATTGACAGTGCTGCCATATGTGTAATGTACTCCTTCACGGATGGATTCTCTAGGTACAATCAGATCCTAATGGCCATTATCAATAAGGAAAAGATAACTTTCATAACAGAATGGGGGTACTTACTACTACAGAGTAATGCCTTTTGGACTAAAGAATGCAGGGGCAACCTACAAGAGAATGGCAACTGCAATGTTCCATGACATGATACATAAAGAAGTGGAGGTACACATCAATGACATAATGGTCAAGTCAAAAACTAGGGAAGAACACCCCTCTAATCTCAAAAAGTTCCTCAGAAGGGTTGAAAAGTATAGTCTTAGGCTAAATCCAAAGAAATGTGTATTCAAGGTCACTTCAAAAAAATGTTAGATATCTTATCAGTTAGAACAGGATTAAAAAGGATCCAAATAAAGTAAAAGCTATCAGAGAGATGCCAATGCAAAAAACAAAGAAGGAAATCAAAGGGTTTCTAAGGAAATGTTGCCATGTGAGGAGAAGTACATTCAAGTTGAATAGATATGCCTAGCAATGGTATGGGCAATGAAGAAACTCAAACACTACTTTCAATCCTACAGAATTTACATCGTGTCTAAAATGGACCCAACGAAGCTCCCTCTATAGTGGGGAAACTTGCCAAGTGGCTCGTACTGCTAATAGAATTTGACATGCAATATCTTACTAAGAAGGAAGTAAAAGGGAGAGCAATAGCTGAATTTCTAACTCTCAACCCCATTCTAGACTCAGAAGAAATCCAACTGGACTTCTTAGTTGACCTCAACTCAGCCATTAAGATCCAAAGATGGCACATATACTTTGATGGAGCAGTCAATCAGTTTGGCGCAGGAGTTGGTGTCATACTGCAATCTCAAAAAGGTGAAGTAGTACCAATTGCTAAAAACCTCAAATTCAGAGTCACAAATAATGAAGTAGAATACGAGGCATGTGCACTTAAAATAGAAGCATTGATAGCCCTGGATATCATAGAAGTCAAAATCTTATGAGATTCCATGCTAGTAATCAACCATGCCACGAAAGAGTAGGAACTGAAAGAGTAGCACTTAAGGCCTTACTTGGACCACTTGAGGCTACTTACCATGTCCTTTTGAAAATGCAAATTCATTCATCTCCTTAGGAATCACAATCAGATGGTAGATACACTTGCTTCCTTAGCATCAGTATAGGAAAGACCATCCAAAATGCCCATGAAGCCTTTAATTCTACTCAAATCGGGAAAACCTTGTCATAAAAATTATAGAATAGTGAAGATAAAAATAGTTGAAAAACCCTAATTCTATGACATCTAGAGATATATAAAGGAATGAGCCTATCCTGATTAAGCAAATGAAAGGGACAAAGAAGTCATTCGGCGATTAGCATCAAAATTCACATCGCACCAGGGTGTGTTATACAAGAGGACTTAAATGGTTTACAACTCTAATATCTATATGAAACTAAAATTGCAAGAGTAATAGAAGAAGTACACAAGGATGTTTGTGGTTCATACATGAATGGAGTAATCCTTGCTAAGAAGCTAATTAGACAAAGGTTCTTCTAAGTGACAATGATGGAAGACTACATCAAATTTGTAAGGAAATGCCACAAGTGTCAGATCCATAGGAATTTCAGCGACCTTCCCCCAATAGAATTTCACTACATCTCCTCTCCATGGTCCTTCTCAACATAGGGACTAGACATAATTAGGCAAATCCACTCGACAGCCTCAAACAGACATAGGTTCATCCTAGTGGCAGTGGACTACTTCACAAAATAGGTTAAAGTAGAATCATTCGCAAGGATAGGACCAAGTAAGAGGCTAAGTTCATCAAAAGAAATCTATTTTATTGATATGGGATCCCTCATCATATCATCTCTAATAATGGTGACAATTCCAAGGGGAAGTTATAGAGCTACTAAGGAGTTATAAGGTGTAACACCATAAATCTTCTCATTATCGACCATAAGCAAATGGGGCCATCGAGGTTGCAAATAAGAACATAAAAAAGATCTTGTTAAAGATGACTCAGACTTACCGAGATTGGGCAGACATATTGCCATATGCCTTATGGGAGTACTGAACAACAGTCAAAACTTCAACATTAGCAACTCCTTCCTCACTAGTGTATGGATAAGAAGCAGTTCTTCTAGTCAAAATAGAGATCAAGTTTCTTCGAGTAGTAATCGAATATGAATTATGAGAAGTATAGTGGGCTTAATAGAGGCATAACAATTTCACTCTCTTAGATAGCCAAAGGCTCAAGGCTCTATACCACACTTAGTTCTATCAAGCTCAACTAGCCAAGACCTTTAATAAAAGAGTAAAAAATAAGAGTATAAAAGTATAAGACTAGGTGCTAAAGCAAGTAAGATAGAACATTCCAAACCCTAAAGGGAAATTCAGACCAAACTGGGAAGGCCCATATTTGTTCAAACATGTCCTATCAAAAGGAGCAGTCAAGCTAATGGATTCCGAAGGCAGCGAATTCTCTAAACCTACCAATATAGACTACCTAAAGAAGTTCTACATCTAAGGCACATAAAAAAATCATCTTGTTGAATTAAAAACCTAAAAATGGTAGCTAAAGCAGTTAAGGACTTCCTAAAAAGTTAAGGACTTCCTAAAAAGTTAAGGACTTCCTACTGAGTTAAAAACCTAAAAATGGCAGCTAAGGAAAAAATTACGGAAAGAGAGAGAATAATTAACTAAAAAACTTGAGAAGGCTAGTTAAAGACAGGGGTAACCTCAAATTCAAAATTTGTATGAATGCCCTTGTGCTCTTCTTAAATGATTATAGTGAAATGAGAATGATTGCCAATTTATACAAAATGTCTTTGAAAAGTGCAACACATTTTATCATCATGAATTCCATCAAGCATATTTTGCATCTTCTTTCATTACATGACCACGATTCTTACCATCTTCTTTAAGCTCTCTTTGAGACCAGCTACTATTGCCGAAGCCAAAAAAAAAAGCCCAGCTAGGCATGAAAAGCTTTAAAAGGAGACACCCTAGGCAAAAAAAAAAGGGAAGAAAAAAGAAACCTAGATAAATGAGAAAAGCTCCAAAAAGGAGACGCCTTAGGCAAAAAAGGGAAAAGAGGCAGACAATAGTAATGGTAAACATTATCATTAATGATACATATCAAGAAGCATATACAGTCATCACCGTACAAGCATCATACAACATGCAGGATGAATGCCTAAATTTAACACCCAGAGTCTATAACCTCGGGAAAATGATACAATAAAGCAAACCACATGCCAAAAGTCCTACACCTAGCTCTTAAAATAACTACATCGGTCGTGGCTGCCATCAGAAGTAAGCACTAATCCTGCTTAAGCATCCCCCTCATCTGAACCTGACTCATCATCATTCATCATAAAGGATAATATTTATGACTCTAGCTCACTAATGCAGTCACGATAAGCTGCACGCTCCCACTCTTATTCAAGACTAGTGAGACGATGCTTAACTTGCATTACATATATATATTATACATTCATACATAAAACATGTGCACAAAATAAATAGGTGCAATAAAGAAGGCATACCCTCTGAGTGGTAGTAAACTCTAAAAAGCAATAATGTGCACTCCCTACAATAATATACTAGTACTAACCAGAAGAGACATGAATCTATAAAAGTAAGCAAATAAGTCAATCAACACTCACTAAATAAATGAAACACAAGCAAGAATAAGTGGAGAACATGAATATGGGTAGCATCAACAAAAGCAACACTCGACTAAGGAAAGCTAGTTCTAGGCAAATTGAAACTCACTACTCTACCAAGGATATCCATCCCAAGTAAAGACAAGGATGGCTGAACCATCAAGTCCCCAAGAGTAGTACTACTAGAAGCCATACCACTAGCATGGGTAGTCGCCTTAGTATGGAACGTGCCCTTATCCTCCTCAAAACGAGATCCAGATGTTCTTCGATGTCGCTAAAAATAAGTTCTCATAACTCACATCAATTACAGTTTATTGCTAACAAAGTTTGCTACTTGCTTAAATCTAAATAGGAATAAAGGCTTACTAGATCATTAAAAGTGACTCTCAATAACCCGTGTGATGGCCTAATCCTCAAACCCAAAGGACGAGATGCACCTGCCTGAGAAGGTAGAAGTGGACAAAAAGTTCCACTAACTATAGTGTCAATCAGTTGAGGGATTAATACATCAGCATAAGGCAAGCCCACACTCTCTAAGAGGCTCTCAAAAGGGAATCTTATCATAACGATAACAAGATCGTCACCATAAAGCTCATGGCCATATAACATGTCATTAAGAGGAGGGACCAGAACTCTCCTCATATATGGGCCATCCCACCAACTATGGACTCTCTCGCTTAAATACCACTTTACCAATGAGGCCAGAGAGCAACACTCATCTCTCCATCAGCTGCCATACAACCACCATCTTTAATAAGACTTCGCCACCCCCCCAACGAAGAAAGATATGCTCAAAGGACAAGAATGAATAAAAGATCGCTAAGAAAAAAAATAACCAACATAGTAAGAATTAGACATACCTTATCAGGGGATAGCTTCCCCATGTGGTCCTGAGCTACCATGCAATTCTTAATCAAATTCGTAGTCTTCCTGATCCAGCAAGAATAATGAAGGAAGCCATCCTCCAGGAAATTCTCAACAGACGGATGAGGGAGAATCCCAAACTTATAAACCCAGATCTATCAAAACTAGAGGTTCAGAAATAACAAACTAAAAGCAAAAGAATAGATAATAGAACTCCTACTCACGTCCAGCACGAACAAGCATCCATAAATCCTTGAGCCACCTCGTCATACTACGTTAAGGCCTAAGTACATATGAGCAAAGGTAGCAATGCCCTAACAATAGCTCGACAACCCATCTAGATCTCTCAAGAAAGATAGCAATTGCAGATCACCCGTACCTAAAGGGTTTGGGAAGATAATAATAATAATTAGCAAATAAAACAAAAAGTAATGAGCTAGTTGCTCTATTGAGATAAGACCATCATCATAAAGAGTCCATAATGAAGAAATAAACTCCATGTAGCGAGCGAGATACGGGCAGTGAGAATTCATAGGTATGACCACCCCAAGCAAATCCATCGTAAGATGCCTCCTCGCCATGTCAGTAGAACACTCCTCCTTATTAAAAGGAACAGGCTCTCTAGAAAAGTTCAAGCTCGTAATAGCGGCAAAATCCAAAGGGGTAATAGTCATCTTCCCAATAGGTAAATGGAAGGTATGCGTCGTGTCCATCCATTGCTCTATCAACACATACATGGCAATCTGACTCGATGCATATGAGTCATAAGATAATGCAGTAATGACTCTATCAAAGCCCTTCCTGGTAATCATCTGCTTCACACACATTAGGAGACCCTAATAATACATGCTAACTCTATTGAAACTACCAGGCAACACAGTAACATACCTACGAGGCTATAAACAATAGGTACACTATCAAATATTTGCACAACTACTAAATACTAACACTTCTATCTCTGTCATTCAACAGGATCAATAACAAAAGCCAAAAAGTAAAGCATCACTATAAGCACTAGCAGAGAATGATAAAAAGAAAATAAAGTAAGAGCTTACAATCATCAGCATTCATAATAAAGCCATGACTTAACAAATAGTTACAGTAAAAGCTACAACTATAATAGCCTCATACAGTAAAATAAATAGCAAAGCAGCCAATGAACAAGCTTTAGAAAATAAGGACCTACCTTGAGACGATGACTCACCCAAGCATAAGTCTCCAAGCTATAAACAACAAGGATCGGATCTCCCTAAGAAAGATTGGATGGCTAAGAACTCTGAGCACTAGATGGGCTAGTCCCTACAATAGATGTCCTAGCTCTAGTGGCCTCTGTCAAGTCACCCTCAACATTAACATCAACATAAAAAAAATATCCTCTATACCCTTAAGAATGTTGGGGAACTCCATTTTATGCAAAACAAAATGGAAGTACATAAGCAAAAACAAAGCAAATAATACCCAAAACATAAAAAGGGTCAAGAAAAGTCATAAAACACTCAAAAAAGATAGGGTGAAGCCTCCCCAAACCTCCCAAACAATTGTTTAAATAGGCTTAAAGGGAAGAAGCATGTGACCATGCACTAGGTGCATGATCACACGCAGTCACGCGCACTTCCCCCTTCTACACACTCTTCTGTGGTTTTATGCACACTTTAAGACTTTGCACACTCATTTTTACAGTCCTAAACTTCCATTTGAGCATAAGATATACATCAAAATCACATAAAAGTACACTGATGTGTACTCCATCTATCTAAAAACACTATACACACACCATTTTCTTTAGAAAACTCAACATCTTACAAAAGAAGAAGAGCAAGGAAAATCTACTATAAGGATATCTCTTTCCAAATCATCAAAATAACATCCTCAACATGACAAATAATGGCATCATTACTACATCATCACTGCATCATTACTACATCATTATTGCATCATTACTACTACCTTATTCATACTACTTAGAAGCACTTTCATTGCTTAGAAGCACACTCACACTGCTTAGAAGCACTATCATATTGCTTAAAAGCACTCTCATACTATGTATAAGTACTCTCACTACTTAGAAGCACACTCACATTAATAAGAAGCACTCTCACACTGCTTAAAAGTGCTTTCACTGCTTAGAAGCACACTTTCATTGCTTAAAAGCATCTTCACATTACTTATAAGCACTCACCTCATTGCTTAGAAGCACTCACTCATTGCTTAGAAGCACTTTCACTGCTTAGAAGCACTCTCGCATAGCTAGAAGTACTCTCACATTGCTTAGAAGCACTTTCATTGCTCAGGAGCATTCACACTGCTTATAAGCACCTTCATTATTTAAAAGTACTCTCACACTGCTTAAATAGGCTTTCACTACTTAAAAGCACACTTTTATTGCTTAGAAGCACTCACTTTCATTGCTTAGAAGCATCTTCTCATTGCTTAGAAGCACTTTCATTACTCAAAAGCATCCTCACATTACTTAGGAGCATTTACATTGCTTAATAGCATTCTCATTTGCTTAGTAGCATCCTCATTTGCATGACACCTAAAAAGCTTAGAGTCACTTGTTCATTTCGCATGACACCTAAAAAAGTTATAGTCATATATTCATTTCACATGACACCTAAAAATGTTATAATCGCATGTTCATTCATATGACACCTAAAAAGGTTATAGTTGCATGTTCATTTCACGTGACACCTAAAAAGGTTACAATCACACGTTCATTCGCGTGACACCTAAAAAGGTTATCATCGCATATTTATCTACGTGACACCTAAAAATGCATATTAGCATCTTCATTTGCATGACACCTAAGAAGGTTATAGTCGTATAAATCCCAATACACTTTTCATGAATCACAAGCTTGCATATGTCCCAAATAGCATCTTATATGACAACCAAATCACAGAACAATAACAACAACAAATAAAACACAACAACAGTAGTCAAATTTTGATAAGACAACCCACAGGTAAATACCTCTCTCCCTATTAAAACATTTTTTTTGCATTTGCTTCACGTGTATTGACACTAGCGCTAGTAGGGGGCAACACATATGAAGTAGGGGGCAACTATCATACCTCAAATTTGAATATGCCCAAAAAATTCCAATGATGAAACAAATCCTTAAAATGACTAAAGTCTGCTCATTCATAAGACCTCTGAAGTGTGCAACCTTAAAAAAACCTAACTCACCCTATTAGTGTGCAAAATCGATCACTAAGCCATTAAGTTATGCTCTAACCTTGCAAAACATGAATTATCAAAATAATTTAAGGTTTATTTCAAAATAATTCCTCTCAGAATACTCAGCTCGTTAGGCCAATGTGAATTTCATTAGACCGGGACCCAGCTTTATGAAAAAAATGGAAATCAATTTTGATAAAATGGACTTTGGAAACACATCTGAAAGGCTCTAAAACCTCCGAAAGAGGTCCCAGAATGGTCCAACACAACCTGACGATCAGCGCAAATCATTTAAAAGTGCGCGTAAATGCCCTTAAGTGTCGTGTGCTAAAACTAAGGGTGAATTTGATAAAATGAACCCCAAAAATGCGTTCGAAAGGCCTAAAAACCTTAGGAACCAATCTTGGAACAACGTGCGTAAAACCTAGGAAGTGTGCATGAAGTGTCGAAGTACGCATGATGCGTACATGTTGGCTCATGGCCATGCACCAGGCATATGATCACGTGCACTTAGAGTGGCCACGCATAAAATCCTCGATATATGCGCATGATCACCCACCCCCCACCTATACAATTTTCCTTATAAATAGACCCCTTCACACCCCATTTTAGAGGGGGAAGCAAGTGGAAACACATATGCACTAAAAAATTGATCCGATCGAAGGCATTGGAAACCCCTTTTTTGATAGTTTTTGCTCACCCATAGCCTTTCTTTTAGGTTTTTAAATCCCTTTTCCATCAAACCAAGCCTTATCTTTATCAAAGTATGATTTAAAGGTATACAATCTAGCATCATTATGCTAACATTTTGAACCTCTTGATAAGGAAAGCTTGATAATCTCTTGAAGCTAAAGCTTCAAAACCCATACAAGCTCAATTGAGTCTTTAGACCACATAATTATTTTACCACATTTATTTTATCTTATTGCAGTTTATTTTACTATCGTTAGAATTTGGGAATATTGTTGTGCTTGTGTGATGAGACTAGCAATCTTGCATGCTATGTGAATAATATATACTTTATTATGCTCATTTCATATCATCATTCTACATCCTCTAATTTTGAAATCATGAAATCACATCGTAAATATCAATAATGTGAAAAGTTCATATCTTGAAAAAGAGTCATCATGCTCTCAGTCTAGTGATGACCTCATGCATCCTTTATGTTATTGTCATACATCATCATAGCATAAATAATCACTATAAGCATGCATAATTATCCTATTATTCATGAAATCGAGCAAGTTGTATGAATGGTCATGTTAATCTTATAGATCAATCATATTTAGATTATATTTACTTTTCCGTGATCTTTCCCTTTTCATATGTATTTTTTTAAGAAAGCAATGTAATAATATTTCTAGCTTTATTATCTACCACTATTTAATGTACTATGTTAATGCTATACAAAATATCATTACCGAACTAGGGTGTTGTGATAGTTATACATCGAATATCGTATAATGAGAAATAGTCAAAAAGTAGATGCGATCTCTCGAACCTGAAAATCTCTATTAGGGAAAATACTCGCTGAGTGACCCAATGTTGTCCTTTTCTTTTCCTGATTTTTTAAAAATCGGGTGGTGACTCCACAAAATCAAAAGTGTCTTGTCCCCCCTCCCCAAACTAATCATTTGTTCATATTTGGTAAAGTTGTCATGTCCCTCAGAAATAGAAAGGCCCACACAATGTCCCATAAAAATATACCACTATCCAAAAGTGAGAAGACACATCATCATTACATCTAGTCACCCCATAGTAGTTGATTCTTTTAAAGGGGATTAAATTTTTTAAAAAATATATATGTTTATATTAGAAATACACATATGTGATAGTATGTCCTTAATATTAAATTTTTATTTTCTTCTTATTCTATTTTATTATTTTAATAGGGGGAGAAAAAATTATTTGAATATTATTTTTATGTATGCCATATAATTTCATAAAGATTTGGTGTATCTTTGGTTTTCATTATTTTGGTTTGTGATCTTTTAATTCCTCTAAAGTTTTTTTTATTCCTTTAAGTTTTTTTCCCTTTATATATCTCTCTTTTCTTTTTATATTTGATAAAAGGGTGAGAAAAAGCTATACGATAATTGTGCTTAGTGTTTGTGTTTGTAATATGCTAAGTGCCATATGATTGTGTATAATTAGCTAGCTAAGCTCTATATTATCATATGAGGTTGTGCTATATGTACTATTTTTATGATGCATTATATACATATATGTTTGAAATTATTTCCTTCATATTGCCAAACATTTTTTTATTTTTAACACATTTGTTATGTTAGGCCATAATTCTCTTATGATATATTCATGGAGAATAAATTATAAATTTATATTTCTTATCATGTCCATATTTATAGGGGGAGAAATAAAGAAATATATTTGATATCATCATTATTATCATAATTGTTATCTATCACACACTTCATTTTATATTATTTTATCAAACTCAAAATAAGTTTCTCAAAATAAAAAAGGGACATATTATTGATCTTAGCAAGTTATCAATCTTGATTTTAATATTAACAAACTTAATTTTGAGAAACTAATATGTTTGATTTTAGTGTGTATAAGATAAGATTCATTTGGAAGCCAAAATAATGATGAACTATCAAAATAAAAATCATTCTAGAAAGACATCACAAGCATTATCTCATTCAGGCCCAAAATAAGGACCAAATTGAACATTTTTAGCAATTTTGGAACATTTCTCGAGCTCAGTCCTAACTGGAACCAAGATCGGGACTGAAGAGTTAAATTTTGCATTAAATTGCATTTTAGGACAGTAATGATCTTGATCTATGTCCCAATTGAGACATTACTTAGGACTAGGTAGTCCCGATTCGGAAATAGGGTCACGATCGGCACCTAACTTTGTAAAACTTTGATTTTTAGGTAGAACTAATCCTGAGCCATGTCCTAACTAGGACCATGCCTAGGACTAGATAAATTCAAATCTAAAATGGCTATAAACTGCTACTTTTGAAGCATCCCGACCAAGACTGGTGTAATCCCAACTAGGACCTAACAAATTGCAGCTCAAAAGTCCAAATTACATTTAAATGGACTTTAATTTTATAAGGAACGAAAATATTGCTTCCAAAATCTATAATTGAATTGATCAAGTATAAATATAACCTTTGAAGATTATTTTAAGGTTAAAAAACTTATTTACTCATTATATACTTTCAAGTATTCAATTAAACTCTCAAAACTCTTTCAAAATATATTTTATTTTTATATAACTCTTGTGAGAGTTGGTGAGTTTTAGAATAGAAATTCTTATTCTTCTATTTTTTAGGATTAAAAAAATGAGAAGTAAGATTCTATTATAATGGAATTGGTCTAAGTATTTAGCCATTAAAACACTTAGGAATTTGGTTTAAGTGTGAGCCTTAAAAACACTTGTGAATTGGTTTCTTGAATGAGCCTTGAAAACTCAAGTTGTAAGGTTTGAGTTGAGCATAAAACTCAAATTGTAAAAATCAATCTAGGGAAATAGATTGTGGTGATTCAATATCCTAATTTGGAGATAAGTTAAGTGGAGACATAGGATTGTTAAGAATCTGAACTCCTTAAATTCTTATGTTCATCATTATTCATTCTTAACATTCCTTTTAATTTTTATTCAAATATTTTTAATTTCTTATTATTGTTCAATAGTCTTATTCACCCCCCTCTAGGACTCTTTCAAGTTATATGTATATATATTGAGAATTTTTACGCGATAAAAATAATGATAAAGTTGAATATATAATTTAATTATGCTTACGAATTTTACTTGCAAGCATGATTATTTATTTTATTACTATTAATAATTTTGGAAATGCTTTAGCTTAATTTCATTTATGAAATAAGAGTGTGTTTGGAGAAAGTGGTAGAACATGCTACCCAATGGGTGTCACTAGGACTATGTGTGCACCAATATTGAATTGATATATGAGCAAGCTATATTGTTGATTGTGAGCCCTAGTTGAGCTTTGCTCTCTGGGCAAATATACATTGTGGATTGTTAGCTCTAGTCGAGCTTTACTCTCTAGGCCGATGTATGTTTATAGTTGAGCCTTAGTCTAGCTTGCTCTCTAGGCAGAGGTATGTTTGTTGTTTGTACCCTAGTTGAGCTTACTCTCTAGGCACTAGTAAACACTTGGAGTAAGAGATCAAATATGGTTGGACCCTACAATCATTTGGACTTCAGAGAGCTAAAATGCTAGTAGATTTTGAGGTTTATAGTTCTACTATGATTTTCGCTAAAGATTTTATTTTATATGAATTTCAAATGAGGAGTTTTGCATAAATAGATTTATGAATGTTGGAAAGATTTTTTTTATAAAACTAATTTTAACAAAATAAATGATTTTTAAATATTTATCTGTTTCTTAAACTTATTGATTTTAAATAAGAATTTTAAAACCAACATGCATTTTATAATATTAATTCACTCAGTGAGGTATGACTCCCCTCAATTATTTTTTTCTAGGATCTTAGGAGTCTTTTCTAGTTCTTCTTCTATACGTCGGGTTCATTCTTCATTGGTTGCTTTGTGTAAGTCATGTTAATGTTACTATTTTAGATTTGTACTCTAAACACCGCAGTAGTAGTTTGAATATTGGATAATTGAATTTGTGATATTATTTGGTTTTATATGGATATATGTATTATTATGATGATGATATGATGAACACAATTTGGTGTTAGCTATGTGTTATGTTGGAGAATTGTTGGTTAAGAATATCATTGGAAGTGTATTTCTTTTATATACAGGTTTTTAGTTGTTACCAATACAGAGGAAACTCTGCCAGATTTTTATTAAAATGTTAAAGTGGTTAATTTTATTGTGATAAATTCCTAAGGATTACTATGGGTTTCGAAAGTTTCATGATTTTCTTATTCCTTAATGCCAGTCACGTGCCCTTGGGGGTTCGAGTTGTGACATTTAATCTCTTTCCCTCATTTCTTTTTATTTTGTTTATTTGTGTGTTTATTTTATTTCATTATTTCTTGCATGCTTGTGTGCTATTTGTTACTTGCTACTTGTTTGCATTATTACTTGCCTAATTAATGTGATTGGTGAATGTTTATTTGTCTTGTGATGTATGCACAGTAACTCCAAACATCCCGCATTCCCAACTTTCATTTAAATTAACTAAGAATTAAATTTGGTAAATGTATCATAAAACCAAAACTAGGGTAAAGGAATGAGTAATTAAGTATTGCATGATAAGAAACAAGATAAGTAACTCCTACCCTTCGAACTCGAAATCTCTAATTAGGAAAGTGAGTTCTCAATTCACTTTCTCCTGACTTAGTCGGGTGGTGACTCCAATCCATAAAGCCTATTCAAGTAGACCCTCCCACATCAATAACAACTGGTAAATGGTCGCCATTAGCCCTGTGTGCCCTGACATTACACTGATCATGTTCCTTCCTTCATTCCAACAGGAGTGCATACACTTTGTGTTAACTTCTTCCTTGAAAAAATATTTTCCAAGTTTCTTGAGTGTAGTAAAAAAAAAGCATTAAGGTGATTTTTTTATCTCCGTTATTGATTCTTTTAACTTCATTTTAAAAAGTTCATACTTATACATGTGAAGTTGAACTTTTTTGCTTCTCACTTACACATTTTCTTCATAATGGTTCTCAAGATTTTCCCACACTTCTTTTGCAAACTGGTAATTTTAAGTTTTGCCTCCTTCTTCTCTCTACACAGAGGTTAGCAAGATTGCCATGACCTTCTTATTCTTGTAATTCTCTTTTTTTTTTATCATTTAACTATTGACTTCTTGCAAATATAGTCCCTATACCATTAATAGTGATTTTAGTTAGTTCCCAACCTATTAGAATAACATCTCAAAGTCTAATGGGATCACTATCTAACAACTTCATATTGAACTTCCAATGTGGGTGGTCGCCATCATCAAAAAAAGGTCTAAAAGATGAAAAATGTAAAGATGCACTCCTCATGATCTTTTCTTCTTATAATTAAGTACTAGGAAGTCAGGCTCTGATACCAATTGTAATTGCCCTAGAAGAGGGGAGTGACTGGGTTTTTAAGAAATTAAAAATACTTAAGGAAGGTTTAAGGAAGGATTAAGAGAATAAAAGATGGAACAGTAGTGTTTAAGGAATTTAATTCACAAATGAATCTATGTCTCCACGTAACTTATCCCTAAGTTAGAATTTTCAACTCCTACACTAATCTTATTCACAAAGGTTGAGTTTACAAGAGCTTTATAGATTAACTTTAAACCTTACAAAAATGAGATTTTAAACTATGTTTAACTCTAACCATAGACCCAAGTTTTTTAATGGATAAACACTTAAACCAATTCCTTTAGAGAGTAACCTCACTTCCCTTCTAATCTATCTTAAGAATTAGATGAAGTTAAGGCTTATCTCTAACTCATAACTAACACTCAAAAGAGTTAATGAATTATAAACAAAGTAGATGAGAGTTTTGAATGCTTAATTGAATGCCAAGAGAAAATTTCAACAACTAGGTATCCAACCATTAAATGAATTTCCAGGAATTGATTTTATACTTGAGCATCAAAATAATGGTTGTTAGAGGCATGAACTTCATTCCCAGCCTTATGGTTAGTCTCGATCAAGACAACCTCAGTCCTAATTATGATGCTTAATAAAACTAGCCATTGTAGCTCAAATATTGTTATTATATAGGCATGTTGCCTTGTAACGCTTGATCCCGATCAAGATTGCTCTTGTGATGAATGTCCCGAATTAGGTCCCAATCGTGATTCTTAATTGTGATGAGCACTAGAAAGAGGCTTTTCGTTTCATCAAAGTAGTCATAAAAGATTAATTATTGGTCTCAATTAGGATACTTTCTCATGACCTTATCTTGAGCATTATCTCGGTCAAGACAAGTGATCGTGAGCAGCACTGTCCACAACACTAACTTTTCTCCATTATGATCAATAGTAGCTCACTTATGGTCATGATCAGGATATCCATGTCCCTAATGATGTCTAGATCGTGATCCTTGTCTGGGATGATCATTATCTTAATTTTAGTTTTAAGCAATATAGTTCCGAGCATGGTCTTAGTTGTGACTTAGCTAGTGATGGCTGCTATCAAGTTCTTAAAGTATTTTACTTTTTCATGATCTTGCTTTCCAATGGTGCCTAACTTATATTCACTCAAAGTACACTCATTAGTCACTCAAAATGTGGTTTGTTAAGATCACAACAAGGAAGATTAAGTTTGATCATTGATTTAGATATTTCATGTAATTCCAATTTTGTTTTAATGCATCTTTAAAACTCAAAAAAATGTAAAAAAAAAAAACACAATTTATTTAGAAGGGTATTTTCAACCAAAAATAAAATTAACTTGAATTTTATATTTATAACAAATATAATATAATATTAAAATGAATTTCACTAACTATTCATTTGAACTAAACACATTTTATTAAAATAATTTATTTAGAAATAAAATGATTTTTAGGTGGAATTGAACCAAATATAGACTAAAGAATTTTAAAAATCTTACTCCTTATTTGGCTTAATTCCATTAACAAATTAATTTTATTTCTTAATGAATTCCAAATATGGAATTTATTTTCAAATGAATACTAAATTCATTTAAACCAAATATATTTCATTAATAAGAATTGATTTTAGTTTCAAATAATTTCGTAAAATTAAAAAGTTAAAATTTGAAATAAATTTTACAAAATTTTTATTTAAATCAAACACTCAAATGAATTGCATAAAATTTTATTGAATGAATTTCAAAAGTAGGAAAAACCCTATTTTTGGTCCCTTAACTTTTTGAGTTTGTTTCATTAAGTCTCTATATTTCAATTTTGCTCTATGTGATCCCTATACTTTTATTTTCTTATACATTGATCCCTCCGTCAAAATTTTAGTTCTTATATTTTAACATTATATATAATTAAGTCCTTATAAAATATATAATTGACTCCCTATATTTTTAGATTGTACTAAATTAGTCCTCAAAAGTTTCATTTTTTGCCAATTAAATCCTTATTCTTTACTTTTAATCTTAATTATTAAAGTCTTAAAAGATATATTCTTTCATTAATTTTTTTCTCATATAGTTAAAATATAGGTCATTTATTTATAGTAATTTTTTATTAACAAAAGATATATATAATATTCAAATATAATTTAAAAATATGTATAATAGAGATCCAAATTAAATATATATGATAAATATTTTTTTTTATCTATTTTGATATAAAATATTTTAATTATCATTAGCATTTATATACCTAACTAATAAATTTGTAAGTTCATTAATTTTTTTCACTAAAGCAACCTAATAAAACTATTAATTAATATGAACCCTAAAAGGGATTAAAAGTGTAAGCATGGAGCCAAATGTTGAAGAATTAAAGTTAGTTAGTTTAATTTCATATTTTGAAATTAATTAGCTTGATATGGACGAATTTTAGAGTTATTTCTATTTTGGAGTCAATAAGGAAGATTTAAGAAGATTCTAGAAGATGTGAGAAGATTCAAGGATATTCTAAGTCAAAGTCAGCAAGTCAAAGTCAAAGTCAAAAAATTAACAAGTTAAAGTCAATAGTCTACAAGTCAAAGTCAAAGTCAAAAAGTTAATAAGTGAAAGTCGATGGTTAACATCCTACATGACATGTGACATGACATGCTTCAATGCTTAGTTTTTATGAGTTGTCATTTTGCCTAGTTGTAATAAGTTGTAAATTTTGACTTTTTAAAGCTAATTTGTCATTTGTTGTCCTATTTTAAAGGAAACATTCTTAATTAAGGATTTTCTTATACAGGCATCTTTGAGAATAAGGAAGAAAATATTTTCCTTCAAGGATTAGGTGGTTTACATGCCTATATAAGGGCTAAACCTATGAAAAACGAATTTGGGTGATTGAAATATTAAAAAGTAAGGTTTTCCCTTAAACTTTATTTTTTTGAAACTTCACAAGTTTACTTAAATTGTTTCACTTCTACCTTTTATTACAATTGCTAGGTTAGATTAGACTTAGAATTGTGTGATTGTTCATCTTTTAATAGCTAAGTATCTTGCTTTAATTTAATAAGCAAGGGGTTTAGCTCCATCAACACAACCTATCCTTAGGCTAATATTCAAAGTTGGATGCGCTCTTTATCTTTGTTATAGGTAATGTTTGTATCAGTTTGGTATCAACTCATGACAACTAAACATTAAAACATGCCATGTCATATGTCATGTAGGATGTTGACCATTGATAATTGATTTTGACTTGTTGTCTCTTTGACTTTGACTTGTTGACTTTAACTTGGAATATCCTTGAATTTTCTCACATCTTCTTGAATATTCCTTATTGACTACAAAATAGAAATAACTCCAAAATTCGTCTATATCAAGCTAATTATTTTCAAAATATGAAATTAAGCTAACTAGTTTTAATTCTTCAACATTCGACTCCATGCTTACACTTTTAATCCCTTTTAGGGTTCATAATATTCCCTCCCTCTTGAAGATGATTCACCCTTGAATCATAGTTATCTTCTAAAGTTGATAAGTTCACAAATCCTCTAAGGTCAAACACAAACTTCTTAGTTGAAAAGTTCTCCTTTAAATTAAGGATTCGCACAAGAAACTTCAAAATAACTTGATTGCACAACTAGAACATAGAACTCTTATCCATGAACTTATAAAGATCATATTCTTATTGCTTCCTTTTAAACTTATAACATGAATATCTTAAGTTCTTCTTACTGCAAGTGAAGACTCCATAAATTATATTGTGGACATAAGAAACTTCAATAACATCATCAACTAAATCTTTGTATGGCATATAAGTATATAAAATAACTTTCAAAACACTAGAAAAAGAAAGATTAAAGTTGTTAGCATAATCATAATGAATAACAATCACTTTATCCTCCTCCTTCTTTTGTGTACAAACTTCTTGATATTCCTCTTTATGATGCATGCACTCTTCATGATCACAAGATACACTCTCAGCAACTTCTTGAGTAGTTAATCCTTGTACAACTTCACTAGATTGCTTAAAACTTTGAAAATGCTCCTTATTATCTTCAATGACTTCAACAATTTTATTATTCTTGGATTCACACTTTATTTTTGTGTCCTCACATACAAAATCTTCTTTTTCACACTTTTCTTTATGAATAATGTTATCCTCCACTTTATTAGTTTGATAACATAATTGATCCTTATGCTTCTTCTTATGATCATTCAATGTTATTCCAACATTAGCACTACTCTTACTATCATCCTTATTACTCTAACTATCTCTCTCTAAGGCAAGTGTAATCATATCATTCAAAGATAAAATAAGTTACAATTGTACCATAAACATAAGATCTTGTCTTATTTCACTCTTAAGCCCGTTTATGAATCTTATAACTTTCTGCCCTTTAAATTCTTTTAAATCACTTGCAATTACAAAAAACTTAAACTTTTTAACATAATAATCAACACTTAATTCATCCCCTCGTTAAAAGTGTTTACAATTTAAAATAGAATTTATTCCTATCATTATGAGGAATGAAATATCTAGTCATTAACCTTTTCATCTATAAATAATTAAGAGGAAGAAGAAGAGATTATGCATAAAAATTAAAAGGATATGTAACCAAACCTTGAAGTTTTACTATGATACCAAGTGATACGGACCCACTAAACGACCTATTTTAGGAACCTGTTCAACATGAAGCTAAACCCATGCTCTCAAGGAAAGTTCAAATCAAGTTTCAATTCAGATATAGAAAACCTTCACTTTATGTTAGTTAGTCCAAACAACCAAAGCTATATCAAAACTTTGACCTTTTGAACAATAACAAATAAGCAACAAAGGATATTAAAAAGATGCCACAATTTACTGTCTGAAAGATAGATTGACAAGTCATGATGGTTGTCACATGGTTAACCACAAAGTAACCAAAGAGAATCCTTTCTAAATTTTATTAATCATCCATGATTGCATACCCTTTAGGTTACATAAAATAAGGCCTTTATATAGGCTTAAAGAAACCGTAAATAAAACCTGATTAATATTCTAACTAAACAAGAAAACAAAATCCTTCTTAAGTAAGAAAATATAATTCTACTTAAATAAGAAAATATAGTCCTAGTTAAATTTGGATTTACTTATACAACATGTTGTAGCACACTTTTCGACATGATGATGGTTGAATTGACTAAAGTCTAAAATATAAAAGTTGTAGCCCTTATTGTTAACTTTCAATAACATTTGAATTACTTCATTTTGATCTATATTGAGTGAGTTGCGACCTATTTACTTATGCATATTCAGTATGCCCATTTTTATTCATGATCTAATAATCTTTTATAATTTTAGCTCAGGTATAAGGCCAAATTAACCCTAGATATCTTCATCAAAGTTGTAGATCTCTTTCTTAGCTTTCAACAGCCTCTTGAATAATTTCAATCCAAGTTTTGTAGAGTGAGTGATGGCCAAGATACTAAAGTATGCTACACAAAATACAAATTTATGCGAATTGCTCTTTTCTTGAATGAAAGTTGTCTTATTAGCATGAACAAATCTTGAACTCTTTCTCTTTGGAAAATGGGATCACATCATTAATCATTATTTTTTAAATTATTTTCTTATCTAATTTACCTTTAAGTCATTTAATTATAATTTGAAACTTTTAATTTGATGAATTAAGACTTCTATATAAATAATTTACTTATAAAAATGTTATAAATATTTTCATATTTTTGCTAATCGATAGATAAATTTAATAAGTAAAAGCATTTGTATCTTAATTATATGCATGAATTATTGTAGCTTTAACGTTACATGAATTATAAAATATTTGCTTAAAAAATTTTTGTTAATACAATTTTGTATTTGTTAAATCTTTATATTTTAATTAATGATGATGTAAGTTTTAAATTTACCATGTGTTCAAAAGTTGCATTAGTTAATATTTAATTAAAATTTTAAATTGTTGAAATCACAAATTTATTAATTTTCTATACAAATACTAATAACTAGCTAAAATATTTTTGAATAGAAAATATAAAATTTTTTGTATTATACATTTTTTTTTAAAAAATGATACACAATTTTATCAATAGAAATTTATTAGAAATTGATAATCTATATTTTTTAACTATATAAAAAATAAAAGAATATACATTTTAAGATTTTAACAATCCATTTAAAAAATTTAAAATAAGGATTTGATTGACTAAAAATAAAAATTGTAAGGAATTAAGTAGTATAATTTTAAAATATAGGGATTCAATTATATATTATGTTAAGGACTAAATTGGATATAGTAGGAATAAATTGGATATAGTATTAAATATAAGAATTGAAATTTTGATGGAGGGACTCAATATATAAGAAAATAAAAGTATAAGAACTTAATAAAAAAAATAAAAATATAAGAATATAATGAAGAAAAAATAAAAATATAAAAATTACATAAAATAAAATTGTAATATAAGGATTTAATAAAAAAACTCAAAAAATTAAAGGATCAAAAATAAAAAATTAAGGGACCAAAAATAGGGTTTTTCCTCAACCAAACAACTCCAAATTATAAGTTCTTAGACTGAGGATTTGGAATCGAGGGCGTAAGTATTCCACGCTGAAACCGGGGGGAACGAATGTATAATAATTATGACCTTATCTCGGGGCGAAAAGTCTTGTATTGCTCAGTGACTATTGAAAACCCCAGTTCGTTCTCGCTCGCTCCTAAATGGCAGCACGGACAGAGATGCCAGCGCTAATGGCGACTGTCGCAAAACCCTAACTAATCGCACAGAGGGTCTCTGTTTCTCTCTCCTGTTCATTAGAATTTCAAAAGGTATGTTCTGTCATTCCTAGAGACTGTTAATTTTGCTAGTTTAATTTAGATCTCTCGCATATATCTTTTTTTTTTTTTTTATCAACTTTAATCATTCTTTTACCGCAGTTAAAAAAAATTAAGATTATGATAGTGACTTTGATGACTAATTTGAAACAGATGAGTCTAGTTACTGATTCTCCAGTGAATTCATCGTATTCATCAAGCAGTGAGGATTTCGCGGCATTTCTTGATACTGAATTGGAGTCTAAGTCATCTCCAGATTCCTCATCTAAAGCAACTACACGCCACGGTGATGATGCTGAACTTGATTCTGATTCATCTCACTCTTCACCTGATAATGATGAATTTGAAGGTGATGATGATTCTGACATCGAAAGCAGCAGGTAGTGTTGTTTGTTTTGTTTTAAGGTTATGAATTAATTTATTTATGCTGTCCTTTTGCTTACAGAAAAAATTTGCCTCTGAGTTAATACTGCAGGATAAAAAGGTCTAGAGTGGAGATATTAGAGAAAAATGAAGACACTAAGGGATCAACTGCTCTTGTAGCCAGAGACCAAAACTCAGGTAAAGTGAGTGTATGATACACACTTAGTTATTATTAAAAGCGAAAGATGCATTGAGGCGCAAAGAGCTCCTGGAGCCTAGGCGCAAGGCGCAGGTGCGTGTCTGAGTGACGTGTATAGTTATTAGTAAAGGAAAGAGCTTCTGGAGCCTAGCGCAAGGTGCAGGTGTGTGCCTGAGTGATATTTGTATAGTTATTAGTAAAGGTGAAAGGTGCAAAGAGCTCCTAGGGCTTAGGTGCAAGGCACAGGTGCTTGCCTGAATGCCATGAGGTGCAAAAGAGAAGGAAATTTAAAAAATATACAAAAACTATTTCTATTTGGCAAGAATAAGTTGTTTATATGGTTGCTCACATATGCAAATCAATGCTAGAGATCTGTAAATGATGAAACAACTAAAGAAATTGGCAAAACAAACATCTGTAAAGTAAAATATTACTGAGGCACGTGCCTCACCTTACACAAGGTGAGAACCTCATTGACTTCGCCTGCCACCTTTTAATGTTTGAGGCATTAGGGCTTGTGCCTGGTGAGCCTTGCAGGTGTGCCTTTAATAACTATGGATACACACTTACATGGTGCTTATTTTTCTGAAATAAAATGCTAAGAAATGGAATGTTTAGGACATTAACAGTTCTTTTTTAATAATGTCATTAATAAAAAATCCCAACAGTTCTTTTTTAATAATGTCATTGATAAACAATTCTACCTTTCCAAGAACAAAGAAGACAATAGCCTTTTGAGTGGATATTTGTGGAGATTTTCAATGCCTTACATGGACTTTTGTTTTTAATGTTAGTAACCAGATGGTGGTGTTAATTCATTAATCCTGATTAATTTTGAGTATTTGCAATTTAGAATCAAGTCTTTCAATTGTTTTTAGCTTACCTAATTGTTACTTTTTTCCACTTTTCATTTCATTTGTGTAACTTAGAATGTATTTTATATCTAGATCGGAATATGTAACCCTTTATTTTTGGATGGTGTAACTAGTTCCTTTGCTTGCATTGACACCTGCTGGTGGATGCCCTACATGTCTACATGCTCGATGCATGAGGCAAATGACAGAGACTTTGTGGAAGTTTGAAGTAGTTCACTGTTGCTTTAGTTGGCAAATATTCTGTTTTAGTTCACAAATTTACTTTAGTGTATAAGTTGTTAGTTAAGCTGATATGTTAGTTTTTGATGTTGGACTTCCATTTTCTATTAATAGCATTGAGGAAGTCATTTGGAATAAGCAATTATAAAAATGCAATTTCTGATAGAAATGCCAAAAAACCTAATTCCAGTTTTCTCTCTCAAATCTATTTTTTCTCTTGTTAGCTCTCAAGTTTTCTCCCTCCCTCCTTGTATGCTTTACTCTCCATCCCTCTGTAGCTTTGTTTCTCCCTCTCTCAGACTCTTCCTCGAATTCTTGCTTGCCAATCACACCTTCAGGTCATAAATTTTAGTGTTTGTGAACGGTACTAACAGAAACTAGCAAGGTTTTCATATGCATGTGTATATATGTTTCTTCACGCAGTAGGCCAAATATTTGCATTTTCGTTCAGTGTTCATGTGTCTTTATGCAGTAGCCAAAATTCTTGTGAATTATTGCAAAGTAAAATTATATATTTATTTTTTGGTTATTGACTTACTATTGACCACATCTGATGCATTGTTATGCAGTGGCATCTTCAAGTAAGGTTGCGTGCAGACATCCAGGGTCTTTTGGAGACATGTGTATAATTTGTGGGGAGAGGTTGATTGAGGAAACTGGTGTCACATTTGGTTACATACATAAGGTATGCAAATAATGCTATTTTTTTAAAGGAAAAAAAATCATAATGTAATTTTATATTATGTTTTGGATGGTGCAGAATGAGGGAGAATAACTTTTTTGCATTTGGAAAGAGAATGGAGAATATTAAGAGGAAGGAAAATAACTTTTATTTCCCACTCTAAATTTTTCTTTCTATTTTGGAAAGAAAATTAAAAAAAAAAGGTTCAGTGAGGGAGTGGAAAATAAGTGGTGGATTCCACCCTCTCTATTTTTCATCCATCTAAACAATAGAAGAGAAAATAAAAGGGTGGAATCCATTTTTATTTTCCACTCTTATTTTCTGTCATCATCTTTTTGGTTTTTTTTTCCAAATGTAGCATTAAAGACCATAAAGAGAAATTTTTTAATTGATATAACAAGAAAGGAAAGAGATTTATCGGTTAAGAAGTAGATGCCTTAGCAAATACGGAATATTGGGTTCTTCACCTGCATGCATCAGAGGGAATTTGATTCTTTTACACTATGCATGGTAACTACAAAGGGAAGGGAAGGGAAGGGAAGGGAAGGGAGGGGAGGGGAAGACAAGTGAATAAAAACTATAGATTTTGTTGTATTTTGGTAACTTAAAAGTAACTAATAAAGGGAAAACAAGGAGAAATATTTGAAAATGAAATAAAATTTTAAATTACAATGTGTTTTGGTGTATAACTAGTTTCACCTTCTACAAGGGGAATGGGGGAAATAATTTCCCTTCAGTTCCCTTCCTCCTCTATTAACATTTGATAGCCAAATAACACAAAATCCAATTCCCTTCCTATTTCCCTTTTTTCCCTTTAGATCCTCCTGAATCCATGCATAGTGTTAGTGTTCTTCATTTCTAATCTATCGATTTTAGCTGGAATTATAATGTTCTTGCAGGGGTTAAGGCTGGGTAATGATGAAATTGTGCGATTACGTGACACAGACATGAAGAATTTGCTACAACATAGAAAGCTCTACTTAGTCCTTGATCTAGACCATACACTGCTTAATTCTACTCTGCTCATGCATTTGACTGCAGAGGAGGAATATTTGAAGAGTCAAATAGATTCTATGCAAGGTATTTTTTTTATTTGAATTGATGGAACTCAAGGAAACTTGGGCAAATATTAGAATGATTACTGCTCTACATATGCCAATTTGTTAAGAAGCCAAGCAAATCGTTTCTCCTAATGAATTTATAATTTTTATTCTCACCTGTAATATTAGAGTGATGTTCCCCCAAAGCATGTTGGCAATTTCATGTGGATGCATGTGTTTGTATGTATAGCTGTTGCCAATCTGTTTACAGTGTCTATTATAGACTATAAGATGGTGCCTTCTACTGGTATGTGGATGTTTTTACTGTTAGCAACTAGTGGACTGGAGCTGTCATGGTTCTTTCAGCTTGTTTACATTTACTTTCATCATCATATTGTGCATCATGAAGAGAGGATATGTCTATAAACTTCTGATAATTTGGCTAACTGCCTATCCAATTTGTTTGACAAATTGTCATTAATGTGTAATCTTCCTTGACAGTCTGTGCCTTTTGATTGACTTTATATTCGTGTGAATTGGATAGATGTATCAAATGGTAGCCTCTTCATGTTGGACTTCATGCACATGATGACAAAATTAAGGCCCTTTGTACGCCCATTTCTCAAAGAAGCAAGTCAGATGTTTGAGATGTATATATACACAATGGGTGATAGGGCATATGCACTGGAAATGGCTAAGCTTCTTGATCCTGGAAGAGAGTACTTCAATGCTAGGGTTATATCACGTGATGATGGAACTCAAAGGCATCAGAAAGGTCTTGATGTTGTGCTGGGACAAGAAAGTGCTGTTCTAATCCTTGATGATACAGAAAATGTGAGTGCACGAACGAAAGTATTCCTTACATTTGTTTTATTTACAATTTTTATATTGATGTTATTGCATACTGATGAGCTTTAGAAAAGGTATAATTGTAGGTCAAATTGAAATAGATGTTCTAACTCTTAGCTCTTTGTAATTCTGCTGTTTTCCTGGTTGTAGTTGTATTATTCTTTGATGTTTATGGTTTTTCTTTTCTTTGTTTATTGGTTTGTTCTTGAGCTTCTATTTACTCAACATCAGTGCATGGTTTTGTCCTTTTTTTTTAATGAAGTTGGAAGCATATTATTCATTTATTTATTTATTTCTTCATACAAAGGCTTAATGGTGCATGAAGCAGTCTGAAATTGCTTTAGCAAATCAGGCTATGCACTTAAGGGTTCTTGCCACCAGTCATAACTATTTTTCTTCCTGTTAGGTTGTGAAGTTCCTCATTTGTGAATGTGTTTATGCATGTATATGTTAGACGGTTATTGGGCTTTTGAGGTCTTGGCTGACACAAATGATACTGTAACAACTAAAACTAAGTGGCAGAATGGATGTAGAAAGGGGAGGTAGATTGCAGAAATACCAATAATCACTTTCTTTTTTAATTTTAAATTTCTCTCAACCAGATTTAATTCCTCGTTCCCCTTACTGTGTTTAGTTATTTCTGCATTTTCTGGCTGAACAATACATAATTGTTTGGAATGCTATATATAGTTACATCTTACCTATTAAATGATAATTCTTGTGCTTATGAAGTGAGTTGATTTGATTTAGGCATGGATAAAGCACAAAGACAATTTGATATTGATGGAAAGATATCATTTTTTCGCTTCAAGTTGTCACCAATTTGGCTTCAAATGTAAATCTCTTTCTCAGCTGAAGAGTGATGAGAGTGAATCAGATGGAGCACTTGCATCCATTCTCAAGGTTTTAAGGAAAATTCACCATATGTTCTTTGATGTATGCTCTCTCTCCCAACATCTTTGTTGGTTTAACATGTTTTTGGTGTCTGATTCTAATATTTCAAGGCCCTTTTTGCAGGAACTTATGGACAATTTAGACGGCAGAGATGTGAGGCAGGTAATGGGGTGTAGTGAACAAAATGTCATTTTTCAAATATATCATTTCTGTTATCCTGTTGTGCCTCCCTAGTTTGTAGACATTTGCGTATGTGCTTATGTATGCATGCACAGAAATGTCCTGCTGCAGGGATGTGGTAGTTGTATTAGAATACAGAATTGCTCAACTGATTCTCTCTTAACATTACATTGCATTTCCTGCCTTTATGTAAATTGCTTCATTCTTGTTCTCGGAGGTTGGTAGTTGATTTCCATCCTGAAAATTATTGTGATTGCTTTGTGCTGACATAATCCCTAGGTTCCTGCTTGTGATCATTGAATCTGGTTATGTCTATTTATTTTCTTCTTCTAGTTGAAACATTTACATTTCCTTATATAATTTATGAACACTCAACTAAATACTAATTTGCATCTCCTATATTCTTCTGTAGGTCTTGAGTGCTGTTCGTAAAGATGTGCTGAAGGGGTGCAAAATTGTATTTAGTCGAGTGTTCCCTACCCAGTTCCAGGCCGATAATCATCATCTCTGGAAGATGGCTGAGCAGCTGGGGGCAACTTGCTGTAGAGAACTTGACCCATCGGTAACACATGTGGTCTCAGCAGAAGCTGGGACGGAGAAGTCACGTTGGGCTCTGAGGAATAATAAGTTTTTGGTCCATCCACGGTGGTTGGAGACTGCTAATTACTTGTGGCAAAGGCAAGCTGAAGAGAAGTTTTCAACAGTCAATGTTCTCGTCTAGGTCTAAACATTTTTTTAAAAAAGGTTTTTGATAGTTTTTTTTTTGATAGCTTAGGGCCTGATTCATGTTCAGCAACATTGATCGGCTCTCTAACATTTTCTGTCACCATCCTAATTATCTGTGCCCACTTCTGGTTATGGGTGCTGTAAAAATGCATCAAGTGGTTCGTACTCCATAAAATTATGTAAAATCACCTTGATATGTTAATAGTTTGATCAACTAGCATGATCTTACAGTGGTGAATGATCAATTTTTTTTCCCCCTCTGCATTGTGCTGTTACTAGTGAGTTTATAGTTGCTGGACGTAATTATGAGATGTCAACCAAAACTTTTGACAGGGTTATCAATGTCTCAATTTCCTGGCCCTGGGGTATGGTTATTACTGTTGATAGGTCAATTGTGCCCCATCAGCTGCGCTGTTATTTATTTATTTATTTATTTTTGGGAACATTCAGTGGTATTTATTGTTTTATTCGGAAACTTAAGCAGCATTTGATCACTGGTCGGTACTGTTTAGATTTATTTATATCCAGTATTATTGATTTGTGCAACAGTTGTGCAAATTTTTTGTTCAACAAATTTACAGAGTCAGATGTACTTGTGTACATATACACGAGTGATGAGACTAAAGGCAAAGTGATGTGCTGTGGAATATACATATGGTGCAAATATGTCAAGCATTGATAAAATTCTCCTATTATTTTCTAGGCAAAGCCGCATTTTAGGTACTCAATTTTTCGACTTTTTTTTTTTTCCATTAAGCTCCTATCTTTTAATTTTGCTTTATGTTATCTCTATATTTTTATTTTTTCTTCATTAAGTTTTTATATTTTTATTTTTTTACACATTGAATCTGTTCGTTAAAATTTCAATTAGTGTATTTTAACATTATATTTAATTTAGTCCTTGTAAAATAAATAATTGACTTCCTATAATTTTAAATTTTACTAAATAAATCCTCAAAAGTTCCATTTTTTGTCAATTAAATTTTAATTTTTGACTTTTTTATCTTAATTATTAAAATCTTAAAAGGCATTTCTTTCATTAATTTTTTTCCTCCTGTAGTTAAAATATAGGTCATTTATTTATATAAAAAAAATCTATTAATAAAAGATATATATAATATTAAAAAATAATTTAAAAATATGTATAATAGAAATCCAAATTAAATATATATGATAATTTTTTTTTATCTATTTTGATATAAAATATTTTAATTATCATCATCATTTATATACCTTATTAATAAATTTGTAATTTCATTAATTTTTTTTCACTAAAGTAACCTAATCAAACTATTAAGAATCTAAATCATTATTTTTTTATATACTTTACCTTTAAATTATTTAACTATAATTTGAAACTTTTAATTTGGTGAATTAAGACTTCTATATAAATCATTTACTTATAAAAATGTTAAATAATGTTATAAATATTTTCATATTTTTGCTAATTGATAGATAAATTTAATAAGTAAAAGCATTTGTATCTTAATTATATGCATTAATTATTGTAGCTTTAAGGTCACATGAATTATAAAATATTTGGTTAGTAAAAAAAATTGGTTAATATAATTTTTTATTTATTAAATCTTTATATTTTAATTAATGATGATCTAAAATTTAAATTTACCATGTGTTCAAAAAGTTGTATTAGTTGCATATTTAATTAGAATTATAAATTAGTAAAATCACAAATTTATTAATTTTCTATACAAATAGTAACAACCAGCTAAAATAATTCTAAATAAAAAATATAAATTTTTTTGTCATTTATATATTTTAATTAAATTTGTATTATACATATGTTTAAAAATCATACACAATTTTATCAATAGAAATTTATTAAAAATTGATAATCTATATTTTTAGATAGATAAAAAATAAAAGAATATGCATTTTAAGATTTTAACAATCAACTTAAAAATTTTAAAAATAAGGATTTATTTGACTAAAAATAAAAATTATAAGGATTTAAGTATATATTTTGTAAAAACTAAATTGGAAATATTATAAAAAACAGGAACTGAAATTTTGGCGGAATGATTCAATATATAAATAAAAATAAAAGTGTAGAAATTACATAAAAGGAAATTGAAAGATATAAATTTAATGAAAAAAAAAGTTGAAAGGTTGGGGACCTAAAGTACAGTTTTTCCTATTTTCTATGATACAATGGTGCAAGAATTGACCTTCCTTGACCTCAAAAATGTCATTGAGCATGAATTTTTTTTTAGAAATTTTTTCATAAATGCCCTACAAAATTTTATTAATTACACGCATATCACCCTCAACAAATTTATTTATGCGATACCTCCTCCTTCGTTAACGTCAAAAAAAGTCAGCTGCTGCTCCAGCTTGCGACCCACGCTCTGGTTCTCTTCTCCATTCCATTCACCAAAACGCTGCACTTTCGGCCTCCATGACTGTGAAGGCCCGCCTCCTCAAGAAGAGTGCAATGCTAAGGCTGTATTTGCCACTGTTGTTGCTGGTCCCAGCACTAGACACGCTGCTAGTTGTGGTATCCCTACTGCTCCTCTTGTTCAAGCTCTTGCCTAATCTACAAAGCTCTTCACTTCTTGGTAATATACTTGCACCTTTTGTTTTCTTTAAGTTTTTTCGATTCAGCGTTCCTTTTAAGAAATGCAGGGTCTTCTTCGATCTGTGTGATTCTTGTTTTGAGAAAAATCTTAGGCTTTTGCTTGTTGTTCTCAATGAGACGGGTGGTTTATGTCTTTTGGAAAAGAAGCCTCAGTTATCATGTTTATGGGAATTTATTATAGCTATAGTATGGCAATTTGTTCAGGAGGGGAGTTAGGCATTGGTGGCAACTTGCTGTTCTTGGATTTATGCTGTCTTGATCATTTGATTGGCCTTCATGACTAGTGACCATGATAGAATGAGATTAAAAAAAAAGTTAGTCTTGAGTCATTGACTCTTCAGTCTTCAATAACTTGATGTTGATATCTTTCATCATGAACTGAATAGTGAATACAATATAGAATTCAGTAAGGTGAACCATTTTTTGTGACTAATTTTGGCTGTGAATGCTTCCCTATGTGTTTGTTTAATGACTTCAATAGTGAATAAGATATAGAATTCAGTAAGGTGAACCATTTTTGGTGACTAATTTAGGTTGTGAATGATTCTTTATGTGTTTATTTAATGACTTCAATATAGTAAGGGCCTTTGTGTTGCAGCCCATTTGCATTTTGATGTGTTTCTTGATATTGATGGAAGAAATGCTGCCAAAATTTCCGATTATTTTCTTAGTTTAATTGCCCTAAAAAGTCTTAAAGCTTTCCTAGATTTCCAGGTATAAAGAAAGGCGATGGGATTTCAAGCAACTTGTTGGATCTGGTGGGATGCTTTAGTCACATTCTGCAACTGTTACTGCATTTACCAAGGCCATTAGGTTCCAAGAAGGGTTTGGTGGATCATTGTTTGCAGCTGCATTGTTCTTGGCATGTGTTGTAAGAACCTTTTTTGTTGTAAAGATTCAAAGAATGAACCTTGTTTTTTGATGGGAATTGAAAGCTTGATTCTTTATTTTGAATTAACCAATTTTTTTTTTGGGTTTACTTCGTTTTGTTTGAATTGTTGTGCGTTTTGTTTGTACCTAGTTGTAGAACAATTTTCCTTTTCAAGGAAAACTCAGTTATCATTAGAAAATTGACAAGATCAATATAAACAACTTTTGTATATTTACTTACCAAGAACTTGGTCTTGTTTTTAAGTGTTTAGTCGACAAAGTGTGTGAAATGGCTTGGACTGAGAGGGCAAATTGTGTAGAGATTTTGAGGATGAAGTAGATATGTTGATGATTTAATGGATAACGGGAAGATTGAAGTGAATGCCATTAGAAATGTTCTCTTTGGTTTTGTGTTGTTCGAGTGAGTTTGTGTTAAGAATGAAATTGCAAATATGAAATAAATAAACAAAAATTATTCTCAATTGACAAAACATATACAAAATTATTATATCAAAAACGTAAAATAAATGTGAAGTATATATACAAAATTTTAGGGTACTCAATACAATGGGAAGTGGAATGACAATTTCATTTTTAAAAATTTTAAAGTTATTGCAATACAAATTCTAAAAGTATGAAATCTGTAATGTTTTTTTTATTGCTTGTTTACTTTTAGTTTATTTTCCATATATGAAATAATCTCATTATGTTTTTCTTTGTCTTTGATTGAATAAATTATCATTATTTTTATTAATTGTTTTGTTATAGGTAGTCTCATGTCTGCTATGTTAGCGGTTTTATTCATCATTACTATAATATAAATTCCTGCATGAAATTCAAAATATATATTTACTTTTGGTTTACTTTTTGTATACTTTTAGTTCAATTTCCGTATATTTGATGTTTGTGATATAATATTTTCATTAAAATACAATATGGTTAAACTTCACATAATTACTAAATTTTGATATATATTCTTTTATATTAAATTTGTATATGTTAATTATAGTTATAATATGGTTAAAATAAATTTTATTTTATTTTTGTATATTTTTAGTTTATTTTCTGTATATGAAACAATCTCTTACACTTTTATTCAGTTTTTTATATTTTTCATTATTTTTTATTAAATATATTATTATTATTATTATTAATAAAAGGATGTAAACATTCTAAAATAGTCACATCCTTCTTCTCCTTAGAAACTCCTAAAGAACTAAACTCATTCACAAAAAGGTGATTTCATGAAATACGCAGGTCTATGCTCTATTTCCATTGGAACTAGAGTCACAAAGTCATCTTCATCATCTTGCATATATAAAACAATATCAGAAACCAAACATAAACCAAAAAGCAAAAACAGTAATCACACATAAAAACAAAAAAAAAATAAAATACCACTATAGTATACTTAACACTTTGTCTCCTAATAACACCATATTAGTTAGAAAATAGACACAAAATCACCCTTTTCAATAGCCTATTCCAAAAAAAAAAAAAGTCAACCATAAATAAAACACAAAAAAATAAAAAATAAAAAGCATACAATATCTCCACTCAATCCTCAAGTAGCTTTTATAGTAGAATCAATAACATTGAAAAGATTAACAATATCATCAAATACAGTCTCTTTACCCTAAAAATAAAATAACACATCAAAAGCAAAAATATAAACCAAAACGAACCCAAAAAGATACCAAATTAATATAACAAAAAAAAAAAACACATCAAATTAGAATCCTTCAACACTTCATCCCCATCAACACCATCTTTAACAGAACTATCTTTAATTTTGAAATTAAAACCAACATCCTTAGAGAATTTCTTATCACCCTTAAACTAAAAACACATAATAAAGTATCAAAAACCAAAAAGATACAAAAATAATTGTCACGACCCGAACCCGAGGGCACGTGACCGGCATTAGGGAATGGGAAGGCATAAGGCCCCCGAAACCCGTAGTAAGCCTTAAAGAAAAGAAATATAAAAACTTACAATTTAAAACTTTATTTTATAATAGAACACATTATCAAACTGATTTTTTTTTTCTGAAATTAAAACAGAATTGAATTCATAACTAAAATATTCTCCAACGTCATATTATAAATCAAAGTTAAATCATTATACATAAACATGGTTCATTGAAATAAAATACACAAGTATACTTAAATCATACAAATTCTTAGTATAGTTACTACTGCAGTTTTCTAGAGTTACTACTACAGTACAGCTCATAGTGACCTACATAGTATAGCCGATGATGAAGAAATCCGGCGTAGAGACGGTCTGAGGTCGATCTCCCAAGCTCCTGAAAAAAAATAAATTAAGGGAAATCAGACCTCACTGAGTAAGTTAATAAAAAGAGCTGTACGATTTGAAAACCTTTTTGAAAGCCATATAATTGTGGTGAAAATAATTTATAATGTATAGATATAGCTTTTAAAAAAAAATCTCGGTAGAACCCTAAACCCAAAGTTCTAAATGGCCAACCGGGCCCACTTGTTCCAAATAGACTGTCGGTCCTCGAGAGCAAAGGCATCAACAGAGGTACCAAGTCACAGTCATTCACTAAATCCAAAATATATGGCACTGGCGGCCCCCGAGAGCTAACGCATCAACCGAGGCACCCATCCCAGTCCATTATTGACTTTCCAATCACTGGCGGTCCCCGAGAGCAAAGGCTTCCACCGAGGCACTCATCCCAGTTTAATATTCACCAGTCATACAATAATCAGATCCATCTCTCAATCTCTACCATGTGCACACGGTCTTGGTGAAACCCACCAGGTAGCCCGTTCTACCAAAATTTCTCAAAACTGATTTTAAATAAATAAAATATGCTTAAACTTTAAATAGTAGAATTAAATTAAATAAATCATATAATAATAACATAAAAATATGAGTGCACACATCTTTAAATAAAACACACGCACAGATCATTTTATCGACTTACAAGATGAACGAGAAGGCTGACGACCGCGCGTCTGCCTCGATCCAACAGCTTCCGCTCCGATATTCTCTAGAAAATAATTAACATACCTCTTTTTAAAACATGCCTATGGAATTGAAATCGAAAATCAACAGAAATAGTAAAATTCTAGATTGACTCGAGGAAGATCGGATAAGACTCTATAGATAGGAAAAACCCTAATTAATGATAGAAATTTACTGATGATATCACGTTTTATGAGAAAATCGATCAAAATTTTGGCAGAATCTCTTCTGTAAAACGGACATCTCTCTACCATATGTAGAGGCATTCTTGCATGGAAAACGCACTTCTAAAAATTCGCACACAGTCTACACTTGGGTCGGCTCTCCAACACAATTTTAGCCCGACCGAGTTCACAACTCAATTCTAATTAATAAATTCAGGAAAATTTTACTTTCATAAATAAACATTAAAATCATATTTAAAGTATAACATGACACTTAGTTAAATTTAATTAGACATAAATATATAAAAACCCATAATTTCCAATAATATACATTATTCTTAAAATATGCATATATATAATTCATAATTAATATAACTATCAACAAATACCTTAATTAAAACCATTATACCAAATATGCTAAATATAACCATATATACATTTTTTGTTACCAAAATAATATATTATACATATATATATAATATTTGGAAACAATATTCAAAATTAACATTACTTAAATAAAAATACCAATTAATTTATAAAAAAATCCTCTAAACCTCTTAAATATTAATAAAACCAACTAAAATATATATTTAACTATAATTAGCATAAAATTACATATTTATCCATATAATATAAAATATACATAATATACTATTATTACTCAAAAAAATTCCCTAAAAATTTTATAAATCCAAATTACGTAATTAACCCTAAAACTTATTAAAAATCAATAAAAACCCATTTATTTAGAAAAATAGTATATTATATATAATTTAAAAATAATTTACGAAAAATAGTTTTAATTAGTTAAAAATACTAAAAATTTGCAGAAATCATTTTTATACCCTAAGTAACTATTAAAACCAATTTAATTACATTTATAACCAATTTAGTGTAAAATTACCAAAATACCCCTATATATATATTCACTATAAATTTTCAAAAAATTCACCAAAAATTATATAATTACTCAAAAATTAATTTCTCAATATATAATTCAATAATATCAATAAATATACTCAATTTACCAATTTATTTCAATTAAACACATAATTAACCCTATTTTTTCAAAATTACATAAACTTAATAAATTCCAAATAAATACATAAAAATTCACAAAAATTACAAATAAATTTCTATAATTCATTTCAACTCCTATAATCACCATAAAACACAATTTCATAATTTAATTAATTAATTTTCGAAAATTAGAAAATAATAATAAAATAATCAAAAATTCACAAAAATCAAAATAAATTCCAAAAATTACAGCATGTAGATAAAGCTTCCAAGAACAAATTTTGTGAAGGAAGTTTTCATGAATCCAACAAATTCAACTTCAAAAAAAATTAAAAACCCTAAAACACATAAACTAAAACTTGAAGATATCTAAAAATCTAGAGGTTTTGAGCTTAAAAATGAACTCATCGGATGAAAAGCTTTCAAAAAAGTCTGGTCCGACGTCCTAAGGTGGCCGGAATCTTCACCGACATGAGGAAGCTGCACCTTCGGTCTCCTTCATTTTTCAACGTTCTAGGCAGCGATAGACGATGCTAGTGGCGGCTGGTGGCTGCTGGACAGAAGGGGAAATAGTGGTGATGGCTGGTTCCAGGTGGGGCAGTCCGGTTGGAAGGAACCGAGAGTGAGGGGAAGAAGAAGAAGATAAAAAAAAAAAAAAGGAAATGATTTTACCCATGCTGTGTTGACTTATATTTGTACCTTATATATATATATATATATATATATATATATATATATATATATATATATATATATATATAACTTTACTTTAATTTAAATATTCCCACACCACACACTATAATATATATATGTCCACACTACATTATAGTAATATATATATTCCCACACACAATTAATACTCACCACATAAATATTTTAATATGTTTAATAATTTATACACTTAAAATTAATTAATTAATACAAAAATTAAATAATAAAATTAAGAAAATTAATTAAGCTCTAATTAAGTTAAATAAGTACAAATATATACAATTTATTTTAGCACTTTAAAATTATATATGAGTTCATGCAAATTCATAAAACTAGTCAAAATAAATAGTATTAAATTATTTACGTGTCAATTTTTCCGAAAATACAATTCCCAGAAAAATTTTACGTAAAGTACTTAAAATAATATAAAATAATTAAATTAGCTTTAAACAAACAAGAAACTCATAAAATATCATAAATATATATACAAAAATTATTAACACTGCATATCCTGATGCAGTATAAAAATATTTAAAAATTCGGGATATTACAGTCTTCCCCCCTTACAAGAATTCGTCCCCGAATTCCAAAAAGAAAATTACAAGATCAAGAAAGGAAGAGATACTGGTAAGAAGCTTGTATCTCAACTTCAGTCCCTCACGTAAGCTCTTTCACTTTGTTGCTTCACCACAACATCCTGATCATCTGGATCTGGTTCGAACATAACTATCGAGCTTGATAATTTACAATCTCAACCGATTCCTTCTCAAACTTCAGATCTTCATTCAGTTCTATATTGTTCAACTGTAACATGTGCGAAGTGTCCAAAATATACTCTCTCAAAATCGAAACAAAGCCAACCAATATGCAATCTTACCAAATCTTATCATACCATTTTTTTGGAGACATCTCCAGAATTACAGTCTTCAATTTGAAACTCCATATCTCTGCGTCTAGGATCCATATCGCTCTTCTGATCACAACAACTTCTTGGCTATATTTTGAACCATCTCATATCTAATTAAGACTTCTTTCCATAAAAGCCTCAGGTGGTGTCATTCCAATACTGCTATGGTAGCTGTTATTATAAGTGAATTCTATAAGTAGCATATAATCAACCTAACTACCTTCTAGATCTAAAACACACATCTTCAACATACTGTTTAGTGTCTGGATCGTCCTCTCAAACTGTCATCTGTCTGAGGATAAAAAGCAGTATTAAAATCCAATCAGGTGTCTATTACTATCCATAATCTCTGCCAAAATCGAAAGGTAAACACTGTACCTTTACCATATACAATGGACACAAGTAGTCTATGCAGGCACACAATATGTTTCATATGCAGCTTAGCCCTCTTAGCTACTGAATAAGTGGCTTCCACTAGCCAAAAATTAGTTGACTTGATCAATTTATCTACAGTCATTCCAACAGAATTATATTTACCCTTCGAACGAGGTAACCAACCATAAAAATTATCATAATTCTCTCTTATTTCTACCCAAAGTTCAAAAGAGATCGAAACTTCCTAGAAAACTTCTGATGTTCAGCTTTCATCGATTGGCAAATTAAACTCTTAGAAATACAATCAGTCACATCCTTCTTCAATCCAACCCACTAGTATTGATCCTGAATACTGTGATAATTCTTGGTAATCATCTGGATGTACATTGCAAGTTCATTTCCACAGCTTATATAGGATCCCTTTCTCAGATTACAACATCAACCCTGTATCATTAACTTGGGCATCTCCTATCAACATATCATTCTATGGTGATATGTCATGATGACATGCTATGATGAATGTCATGATGAGATGATATAATGAAATGTTATGATGAAATGCTAGAATGAAATGTCGTGATGAAATGTTGTAATGAGATGCTATGATGATATGATGAAATGCTGTAATGATATCAGGTCTTCTTCAATACTTGGAAGTTGTTCCAACAAACATCTGTTCATATAATCTTCCCATTCTTCTGAGTTATGTGGGTCATAGGAGCTGCAATTCTAGAGAATTCTATTTAGATTTCCTATGATACCCAATTAAACCCAAAAAATTATAGATCTCAATGGATTCAGTCAGTCTGGGCCGCTCAGATGTTGTTTTGATCTTTTGTGGATCAATTCGAATTCTATCTTTAAACGCCACACTTCTAAGAAAAATAATACTCTCCACCCAATGATCACACTTCTTGAATTCAGCATAAAGCTGACATTCTCTTAGTGTCTGTAGTATAGTCCTCAAGTGATATACGTGCCCTTTCATTCACTTCGAATACACTAGTATATCATTAATAAAGACTACTACAAACTGATCCATAACTAATAATAACCCGACTTCAAATAAATTTTTAAAAAGAACTGTGCACCCTGTAGCTGATCAGACAGGTCATCTATCCTCAAAAGAGGATACTTTTCCCTCACTGTTACCCTATTCATCTCTCTACAATCAATGCACAGTCTCAGGGTACCATCTTTCTTCCTTACAACAGGACTATTGCACCCCAAAGAGAAACATAAGGTCTAACAAAACCTTGGTCATACAACTCTTGCAATTGCTCCTATAGCTCTACAAGAGTCATTTGTAGGGCTACATTAAAATAGGAGTTATATTAGGAACCACATCGATACATAATTCAATCTCTGTAAGGTGATAAACCTGGTAACTCACAGGCAATTAAAACATTTGGGAGAGACAACTTCTCCACTGAAGTATACTCAACTAGAGCCAGATATTCTTGACAACCCTTTCACATCTCATCAAGATTAATTACACCCAAAAGACTGAATTCATAATAACTCTCTGAATCTCAATTCTCGGTTCAGATGCCAATATATTATGCTTAATCCTATAACACATAATTCTACCAGTCTCCTCTTATACTGTATTACGTCTTCAGCATGACGTATCAGATTGAAGAGTTTACAGGTAATCTTCTCAACTGATTGCTCTTCCCTTACTATGTGCAATAGCTGATACAGGTAATTATCCTTCCTTAAAGGTGGATGGAAGTATCTTAGAAATCCTCCTTTAACTCAAAATATATGTTGTAATCAAAACTGACAGCTTGCCATAAGGAATACAAGAGTGCTTCGTCTTCATTAGACATGTTCCAATTCCCCCATCAAAGCATATTCAAACAACTGTCAAACTTGATTAAATGTTATCAAGCTTTTATTAGTCTCAGCTATTGTAGTCATAATTACTGCAAGTTCAAGTCCAAGCGAAATGCTTGTACTGCTTACAATGACTACCTTAACCCTTGAGTTATAGTTGCCTCTAACCTACCCCTATACTAGATAGGTGTAGTAGGGCTGGAACTATAACCACAACTTGAACTTGAAAAGACTGATTATCAATATTGTCTCAATAGAAGAAATAATTCGCATTCACTGCGCTGAAAAGATATGGAAATCAACAGAATTCAGAATATAGAATATACACAGAATTGACATATCTCGAGTTCTCGATTGAAATAGAAATTACATCTACTGTACGATCGAAGGTATCAACACTGCATCCTACAAAACTCCTATTGCAGAAGCAACATCATTGCAATGCTAAGCCACCAGCTCCTCATTCAGTTAGTCCCGCTGTCAACAGTGATCATCAGGCCTTCTAAATCCATCTCTACCCCTATGCCTACAGGATGCATAGGGGGTAGAACCTCGTGCTTAGAAGATCAACTACCCTCGTTATCATCGATCAATGGAGCGACTCACGCTCAAGGCAATCAACAAGGAGTAAAAAAAAAAAAATAGTTCAAATAATCACTACATCATCAGACACCCTAACGGTTATGCGGAATTCCTAATGCAAGGAAGACTTTTCAAAGACGTGACCGAACCTAATTCACTGCAGTAGTTCCAAAGAAAACACGACTTGACAACCTAGGTCCACATCTCTAAAGCTATGCTTTGATACCAACTTTATCACGACCTGAACCCGAGGGCACGTGACCGGCACTAGGGAATGGGAAGGCATAAGGCCTCCGAAACCCGTAGTAAGCCTTAAAGAAAAGAAATATAAAAACTTACAATTTAAAACTTTATTTTATAATAGAACACATTATCAAACTGATTTTTTTTTCTAAAATTAAAACAGAATTGAATTCATAACTAAAATATTCTCCAACGTCATATCATAAATCAAACTTAAATCATTATACATAAGCGTGGTTCATTGAAATAAAATACACAAGTATACTTAAATCATACAAATTCTTAGTATAGTTACTACTGCAGTTTTCTAGAGTTACTACTATAGTACAACTCATAGTGACCTACATAGTATAGCTGGTGATGAAGAAATCCGGCATAGAGATGGTCTGAGGTCGATCTCCCAAGCTCCTGAAAAAAAATAAATTGAGGAGAATCAGACCTCACTGAGTAAGTTAATAAAAAAAGTTGTACGATTTGAAAACCTTTTTGAAAACCATATAATTGTGGTGAAAATAATTTATAATGTATAGATATAGCTTTTAAAAAAAAATCTCGATAGAAACCTAAATCCAAAGTTCTAAATGGCCAACTGAGCCCACTTGTTCCAAATAGACTGTCGGTCCCCGAGAGCAAAGGCATCAACCGAGGCACCAAGTCACAGTCATTCACTAAATCCAAAATATATGGCACTGGCGGTCCCCGAGAGCTAACGCATCAACCAAGGCACCCATCCCAGTCCATTATTGACTTTCCAATCACTGGCGGTCCCCGAGAGCAAAGGCTTCCACCGAGGCACCCGTCCCAGTTTAATATTCACCAGTCATACAATAATCGGATCCATCTCTCAATCTCTACCATGTGCACACGGTCCTGGTGAAACCCACCAGGTAGCCCATTCTACCAAAATTTCTCAAAACTGATTTTAAATAAATAAAATGCGCTTAAACTTTAAATAGTAGCATTACATTAAAAAAAATCATATAATAATAACATAAAAATATGAGTGCACGCATCTTTAAATAAAACACACGTACAGATCATTTTATCGACTTACAAGATGAACGAGAAGGCTGACGACCGCAGCGTCTGCCTCGATCCAACAGCTTCCGCTCCGATATTCTCTAGAAAATAATTAACATACCTCTTTTTAAAACATGCCTATGGAATTGAAATCGAAAATCAACAGAAATAGTGAAAATTCTAGATTGACTCGAGGAAGACCGGATAAGACTCTATAGACAGGAAAAAGCCTAATTAACAATAGAAATTTACTGATGATATCACGTTTTATGAGAAAATCTATCAAAATTTCGGCAGAATCTCTTCTGTAAAATGGACATCTCTCTACCATAGGTAGAGACATTCCTGCATGGAAAACGCACTTCTAAAAATTCACACACAGTCTACACTTGGGTCGGCTGTCCAACACAGTATTAGCCCGACCGAGTTCACAACTCAATTCTAATTAATAAATTCAGGAAAATTTTACTTTCATAAATAAACATTAAAATCATATTTAAAGTATAACATGACACTTAATTAAATTTAATTAGACATAAATATATAAAAACCCATAATTTCCAATAATATGCATTATTCTTAAAATATGCATATATATAATTCATAATTAATATAACTATCAACAAATACCTTAATTAAAACCATTATACCAAATATGCTAAATATAACCATATATACATTTTTTGTTACCAAAATAATATATTATACATATATATATATAATATTTTCAAACAATATTCAAAATTAACATTGCTTAAATAAAAATACCAATCAATTTATAAAAAAAATCCTCTAAACCTCTTAAATATTAATAAAACCAACTAAAATATATATTTAATTATAATTAGCATAAAATTACATATTTATCCATATAATATAAAATATACATAATATACTATTATTACTCAAAAAAATTCCCTAAAAATTTTATAAATCCAAATTACGTAATTAACCCTAAAACTTATTAAAAATCAATAAAAACCCATTTATTTAGAAAAATAGTATATTATATATAATTTGAAAATAATTTATGAAAAATAGTTTTAATTAGTTAAAAATACTAAAAATTTTCAGAAATCATTTTTATACCCTAAGTAACTATTAAAACCAATTTAATTACATTTATAACCAATTTAGTGTAAAATTACCAAAATACCCCTATATATATATATTCACTATAAATTTTCAAAAAATTCACCAAAAATTATATAATTACTCAAAAATTAATTTCTCAACATATAATTCAATAATATCAATAAATATACTCAATTTACCAATTTATTTCAATTAAACACATAATTAACCCTATTTTTTCAAAATTACATAAACTTAATAAATTCCAAATAAATACATAAAAATTCACAAAAATTACAAATAAATTTCTATAATTCATTTCAATTCCTATAATCACCATAAAACACAATTTCATAATTTAATTAATTTTCGAAAATTAGAAAATAATAATAAAATAATAAAAAATTCACAAAAATCAAAATAAATTTCCAGGAACAAATTTTGTGAAGGAAGTTTTCATGAATCCAACAAATTCAACTTCAAAAAAAATTAAAAACCCTAAAAAACATAAACTAAAAATTGAAGATATCTAAAAATTTAGAGGTTTTGAGCTCAAACGGAGCTCGGAAATGGACTCATCGGATGAAAAGCTTTCAAAAAAGTCTTGTCTGAAGTCCTAAGGTGGCCGGAATCTTCACCGGTGTGAGGAAGCTGCACCTTCGGTCTCCTTCATTTTTCGGCGTTCTAGGCGGCGACAGACGATGCTAGTGGTGGTTGGTGGCTGCTGGACGAAAGGGGAAGCAGTGGTGATGGCTGGTTACAGGTGGGGCGGTCCGGTGGTGGTCCGGTTGGAAGGAACCAAGAGTGAGGGGAAGAAGAAGAAGAAGAAGAAGAAGATAAAAAAAAAAAAAAAAAAAGAAAGAAAGAAGGAAATGATTTTACCCATGCTGCATTGACTTATATTTGTACCTTTTCTATATATATATATATATATATATATATATATATATATATATATATATATATATATATATAACTCTACTTTAATTTAAATATTCCCACACCACACACTATAGTATATATATGTCCACACTACATTATAGTAATATATATATTCCCACACATAATTAAAACTCACCACATAAATATTTTAATATGTTTAATAATTTATACACTTAAAATTAATTAATTAATATAAAAATTAAATAATAAAATTAAGGAAATTAATTAAGCTCTAATTAAGTTAAATAAGTACAAATATATACAATTTATTTTAGCACTTTAAAATTATATATGAGTTCATGCAAATTCATAAAACTAGTCAAAATAAATAGTATTAAATTATTTACGTGTCAATTTTCCCGAAAATACAATTTCAGGAAAAATTTTACGTAAAGTATTTAAAATAATATAAAATAATTAAAATTAGCTTTAAACAAATAAGAAACTCATAAAATATCATAAATATATATACAAAAATTATTAACACTGCATATCCCGATGCATTATAAAAATATTTAAAAATTCGGGATATTACAATAATAAAATAGAACATGCCCTAATAGAATCCTTTAACTCATCACCATCACCAATAACTTTAACAAAACTTTGAATCATAAACTTCCTTATTATCACCATCCCCTCCATCTTCATTGCCTTTACATTCATTTTCCTTATCTTCAACACCCTTTTCAAAATCAACAACATCTCCTAAACCAGAAAATACGATAAGAAACTAAATGTAATTCAAAAAGAAAAAAAATTAAATACACGTTGCCTAATAATAGAATGGAGATATGAATTATCGATTCTTATACCTCTCACATGCTAAACAAATGCTTTACATCTGAATTACACCTATCTTCATTTTTCATTTGTTGACACATTATTAAATTAGATATGATATATTTGAAGAGAAGCAAAACTAATCCAATTTTGCATAACTGCTATATTATTATTATAAATACATGAAAAGTATTCCAAATTGACAAAAATATGTACAGAATTATTGTATCAAAAATGTAAAATAGACATAAAGTATTCTAAATTGTAATATATATATATATATATATATATATATATATATATATATACACACACACACACACACATAAAAAAAAAATGGAGTGACAATTTTATTTTTAAAAACTTTAAAGTAATTTAAACATAAATCTCTTAATTTTTAGTATTTGATAAGTTACTTCTTTTACATGAATTTATATTTTGCAATTGCTTTTTTAATTTGAAGTTATAAGAAATTTTTTTTATACATTTTACAAACACATTAGACTACTCGAAATCTAAAAAATGTTAAGATTATATATTTTTGGTGCTTGGAAATGTATTGATAAAATTGATTCTATTTTAGAATCATTATAAATTGAAGTTATGAATTTATTTTCCTCATCCAAAGTTCTATTATCACTTTTTATAAATAGTCATGATGGTTCAAGCATAATGAATATTATATCTTTTATATATTAAGAACTTGAGTAACCAATTATATATAGAAAATTTGCTTCATGTGAGTTATTTGTATTTTGGCCATCATATTCTGTATATTTTTATAATCCACTTGAGACAAAATAAAATTCCAAAAAAATATATTAGCTAATGCTTTACTAATAAAAGAAGAAGAAAAATTAAGGAAAAAAAATATTTTTAAAAAAAGGAAAAGAAAAAAAAGAAAGAGAAAATAAAAATAAAAAAGAAAAAAAGAAGGGAAGGAGAAAAATTAGAAATAAAAAGAGAGGAAAAAAATAAGAAAATAAGAAAAAAAAGGAAAAAATAAAAATTTATAAAAAAGAAGAAAAGGAAAAGGAAAAAAGAAAGATAAAATAAAAATAAAAAAGAATAAAAGAAAAAATGAAGAGAAAAAAGAAATTTTTTTTTAAAAAAAAGGATAAAATAAACATTTATAGAAAGAGGAAAATCTAAATAATAAGAGAGAAAAAATAAAGAAAATAAATATAAAAAAAAAAGAATGAAAATCACCAAGAAATTGATAAAAAAAAAAATATGGGTGCAATTTTAAAAATATGAAGAGTATTCATGTAAATAACATAGGGTTGTTTTGTAATTAATGAAATTTTGAGATTTTTTTTGAATCAAGGTATTTTTGTTAAAAACATTTAAAAAATGTCTTTTTATGCAAATTTTTCTTTTTTTTATTACCCTTTGTTTGGTTAAGTTCTATTAAGAAATTTATTTTATTTTCAAATGAATTTTAATAAATAGAATTTATTTCAACTAAATACATTTCATGAAATTCGTGTTAAACAATTTTATAAAATTTAAAAGTTAGAATTGTAAATGAATTTTACAAAGTTTTCAATTAAACCACATATACTTATTTAAATTTATAAATAAATTCCTAAAATTTTTATAAAATTCATTTGAATCAAACACATTCTTAGATTTTTTTGTTGCAATGGTCTACAATTAATAATATCTAGAATTCGATTCCAACAAATAACATTTAGGTTGACTTCTCTGATTATGCATCAATATCTCTGATGAATATTGCACTGTGTATCCTTTCTTTAGCTTTCTTTGCCTGAAAAAAAACGTAACAAAAAAAAAAAAAAAGAAAAAAAAAAAGAAAATTAGATCAGGAATTAAAACCTTACAAGAAATGGGAACCATATTAAGTATCAGAGGAAGCAACTATACTTGTTTCTCCCAATTGGTGCATAAAATTATAACTGAAAGAGCAATTGCTTGCACAAGCATTGCTACTGTAATCCCAATCCAGAGACCCTGCAGTTAGACCACATTTCAAGTTTTGTTGCTTTTGTAATAAGGGTGTAATTATTGAAGAACATTAGAATATTGAAGCTACCTTCCCTCCCATGTGGTATACAAAAGCTAATACTACAGCACAAGGAATTCCAACAAAGTAATAAGCTCCCAAATTAACAAACGCCCCAACCTTTTGCAATCCACATCCTCTGCAAGTCCCTAAAATTGTCAATTGTACTCATGTTCAGCAACAATACATAAATTGCTCAAACTTTTTAAAAAAAGGTGCGATGACACCTTATACTTTTTTAACCTACAATGCCCTGTGCATGTGCATACTTTTATTTGGCTAATAGATGTGCAAGATTTTCCAGCTTAAATTGAATTGTTATGAATAGAGCAATATTCATAACTTGACACTGACCTGAAAGCACAGTTTGAAATCCATTTATGAAATGGGATGCTGCAAGCAGTGGAATCATATCACCCACATATTTTACCACTCTTTTTTCCTTGCTAAATAGATAGCCCCAAACTTTTTGACCTGAGACCATGACAGTAGCTACAAGCATGCCTTCTGCTATAACCATAATTACCACAGCATATACTGCTAGACGTGCTGATTGTGGTCGACCAGAACCCAGTTCATTGGAAACTCTTGTACTATTCGAGGCATCAGAAATTAACAGAAAAAGAAACTTAATGTCTTGTTAAAGAGAAATACAGAGCAGGTAACATCAAATTAACATTATATGCACCTCACAGCCCCGCTGAGACCAAAAGGTATCATGTAAGTCATCATGTGCATGTTAAAGCTGGAAATGTAAGGGGAAAAGAATTGATCAGTTAAAGTGCTTGTACCTGAGTACATGGGTTTACAACAAATAGAAAGTTACAAACCTGATTGACAAGACTGATGCTTCGAGTTTTGGGTTTGGAAGAAGACCTGATAGCAGAACCGCTATCTCAAGTGACCAGACTTCCAAGCTGTTTCAAGCCATGAAATTAACAATAAATTACGGGAGTATCATAGAGTGATAATAAGTTGATGCTGAATTCAATTGAGAAATTGCCTTTCACCTGAGCATAATGGTTGAAGGAATTGCTAGACTTAGAAACTCGGGAATTGCGTGGAATGCTTCTTTTGAAAAACCTGTCCAAGTTTCCTTGAATGATGAAGATAATCTGACATAAGCTATTAGCAGCAATGAAATAATCCAATAAGAAATACTGTTTGCCAACGCAGCTCCCATATTTCTCAGGTCAGACCTAAAAACTAGAAGCCAACAAATGGGGATATGTAGTGCTGTCGCAATTCCTGCGGTAATCATCACAGGGACTACTTTACTCTGTGTTTGTAAGAATCTGACAATACATTCCATGATAGAAATACCGAAAAATCCAGGTATTAGGAAACGAGCATATTTTCCTGCTTCATCCGCTATTTCAGGATTTTGCCTGGCGAATTTGAGTATGTCAGCAGAAAAAAGAAATGCAATGCCTATTGGAATGCTCATGACAAAAAGAATAAGAATTCCTCTCTGCAAATGTATTCCGAGCAAGCGGTACTGTTTTGCTCCATAAGACTGACCAGAGAACGTCTCTAATGCGCTTCCTATTCCTCGCTAATTAACAATAACAAACCAAAATAGAAAAGATTCCATGTCAGGAATGTGATAAAATTTCTATATATGTTCTAACATGATCCTGGACTGCAGAATTTAATACTGAGATACAAAAGGTGATAAATAAAATTGTTACCAACAAAGTGTAACCCGCCACTGAACCAAAGGATGTGGCGATGGAAGCACCTGCAAGAGGGAGTTCTCCAAGATGACCAACGAATGTTATACAAATAATCTGTATAATGCCCAGGCAGGAGAAAACTGACACTAGAGGCCCTGCTAAGAGCAACTGTTGCTTCATCTCTTTAAGAATTACCTTTCTGCTACTGAATCCATTTATAGATTCACTAGTATTTTCCTGAGCTGCAGTAGGTGGTGTTTGAGGACATGATTCTTTCTTTTCTATATCCATTTTCGCGCTCTTTGAACCGGAACATGTGGAGATTTATGTAGAGAACTAGGAGCAAACTGCCAATCAAACTCAAACCTTTTAAGATTATATTATTTGTGCAAGAGAAAAAGCGGTCAAATGATAACTCATCTTCACAGACATCATAAGGCGGTATGATTCAATTTTTGTCATCGTCACTGCCTTTATCATATGGTCCATCAAAGTTTAAGTCATATGATCTCCGTATATATATATATTATTTGTCAAGCTGCACAGCTGACTTGGAAGGCAATTGTGTTATACCATGGACCCGTCCTCCTCTCGATCCGACGCTCTTTGCGCTCTACACTACACACAACACAACTTTTAACAGCCAATCACCAAACCAACCAGCCGCACTCACTGTGCATTTCACACCCCTTCCCATCCTACTAACGTATGCACCTACCACATCAGCTTTCTTCTTTATTATTTTTTTACTGTAACCATTTTTTCTTCATAAGTAGATCTTATCTGATAAAAAAATCATTATATAATCAATGCATATGGTTGTTGATTTTAAATTTTATTGACCGATGAAAGAAATTGAGATTTGAAAAAAAAAATCATTATTGAATTATCCATGATAGATGAATACTTACAACAGTCTTTTTCTCTTGTTTTATTAATAATATAAAAATTAACATTAATATACTAATATTAAATAAATTATTAATTAATATTATTAAAAACAAATAAATATTAAATAATATAGGTTTATTACGTAAATAGTAGAAGTTAATCATATTTACACTTCAAATTCATTACTTAACTAATATAGGTTCATTTAGATAAAATATTTAGATTTATTACTTAAATAATGCAATTTCAATATGAATTAATGGTGGATTCATTAGTATTTGTCTATAAATTCATGAGTATTTACTTATAAATATTCATTAGTAATTGCCCATAAGTTTATTAGTATTTGTCTACATGAACTTGTACGTAAAAGGTCAATAAACTTACATTATTTAAGCAACGAACTTACATGTTTTATCTTATAAACTTGTATTATTTAAATAATGAATCTACATTAATTAATTAAAATAAAAAATATAAGTAAAAAATTATTTATTATAATTAAAAAATAAATAATTTTTAATAAATAAAAATTTTATTTTGACTAAAATTAAAATTAAAAATTTTATTTTGACTAAAATTAAAATTAAAAATTTTATTTTGACTAAAATTAAATTAAATAAAAATTAAATTTATTTTGATAAATAAAAAATACTTTCACTCAAAACCATGCAAATCTTTGGCTACAAGTTCATGTGAAGGCCTTTATTGATTGTAATCCTACGGGAACAATCTACTTCGTCAGCCAGTTCCACGGTATAGGAGCATTAAGAAATTGATAGATGCAAAGATGTCAAAAGTGTTTAAAAAATATAGATATATATGTTTTATATGTGCGATGAATTATGATCCATACGAATCCATATTGCAATACAAATAGAAATATAAATATGTGATATAATTTGTCCTTGAAAGACATTACAATTACGCTCCAATTCAATGGAAGCTAATTTTTCAAATAATAATAATTTCAGAATGGATTGGACTTAAGTTGGATAACAATTTTTTTTAAAAAAAAGAAAAATTATGTGAAAATTAATCATAGCACAACGGGAGAGATTTTTTTTTTTTGAGTTGTAATTTGATGTAGTTTATAATGTTTTAGAAAAAAAATAACTACACAACAACGCCTCATTAGTTTCACTCTTTTTTTTTTTTTCACATGACAGTTTTCTTTTTAAATTAATGATAATATAAATTGAACCTTATACTTTAAAATGTTATTCGATAGGAATTCCCATCAATACTGGCTCTCACTCTCGTATTTTATAAGTGCTCTCCACACTTTTAGCATAAAATGACACATTTGACCTCGAGACTGACGGTCCTCAACAGCACACCTTCAAAACAAATCCTACTCATTCTCTAAATTTACATAAAAAATCTTAATGGATGGATAATGAATACATAAAATTTAAAATACACTTTCATGCAACACTGCCATAGTTTTGGCTCAAAAGGATAAGTTCTTATCCGATATTTGCTACCATGAAATCCACAAACTCATATATCATTCATGGTGGATGACATTTCAACCAGCTCAAATGTCATCCACCATATTATTGTTATTATGCAATTCCAGAACTTGCGTTAGAGCAATCATATTGTAAGTTATGTAAGTATGATAATTGGATTGCAGATTTTCTTAATTTTCTTTTTTAGTGTAATTGTTAAAAAATGTATCGAAAATACATCAATTAAATTTTTGTCAAATTAAAAAATTCAAGCTAATAAGAAAAAATGTGAAAATTCAAGCTAACTAGTAAGTCAAAATATCCAATTAGTATATAAATCTATTTTATCTAATTTATGAAACTTATGTTGGATTAATTATTTTAAATATAACAATTGGATTGAAGGTTTTTTTTTTTTTTTACAAATTAGTAGGTTATTAAAAAAAACATAAAAAATTTTATTAATGGCGTAGAATTGTTCCATTTTTAAGGGCAAAATTGTCATAAAATAAAAGAAATATGGATCATAAAGAGTGTGAAGATCCTTGCTCATAATCAATATTCTAATTTTATTGATGCAAGCAGAAATTATTATTTTATAATAAGATTAATTCTAAATTTTATAATATTTCGATATTAAAATAAGCTTTTTCTCCAACGTGCCTTCTCTAAAATTCCAACATGATCTTGTTAATTAATATTTGAAGGAAAAGAAGATAGAAAGAAACATTAAAGGAAAACCACATCAACTTCTAGAAAACTTTAGAAAAAGAAACCCGTCAGCCAACACAAACTTACCAATCTATTTATATATGTTGTCCTTTTGGTGCTTCTGATAATTGAGCAATTAAATGATTTTAAATACTAATTTTACTGCTTTTAAAACGAATTTAAAAATTAAATTTCAAATATTTTTATAAAGTTTTAACTTTGTTTATTAAAGATATTTTATTTTTGGAATAAATATAAAAAGTACCTAATAGTTTAACACTTTTTTACCTCAAACCTTGTAATTTTTTTTTTATAACACTTCAGTATTTTATGTATTATACCGTTAGCAATTTTAACTATACCGATGTAGACATTGACTTGGTGACATGGCTGATGTGGATGCTAATATCATCATCTACATAAACAATATATGTAAAAGAAATATTTATTAAAATTTTATATTGTAACTTTACTTTTTTTTTTTTTTCTAAACAACCGGTAGAAATGATTATAAAGAGGGTTCAAATTCAACTCTTCTTAATAGGATGTCTAAATATTTTACCACTTAAATTTCTTGTGAGAACATATTACAATTTTAGGCTTCATTTGTTTGTGGAAAATATTTTTTTTGGAAAATATTTTTCCTTATTTTCCAATGTTTGGACTATAAAAGAAAATAAATTGTTAGTTAAAGGAAAATAACTTCAAAATAAGGAAAAATTATCTCTCATTTTATATCATTTTCCAATACCTTTTCCAATATTTATTCTCTCTTCATTTATTATATTCGTTTTTATTTTTCAATATATTTTCTTATCATTTATTATTTTTTAGTGTTGCAACAAAACTAAAATATTTTTCACAAACAAACGGAGTATGCCTTAGTGATTTTATATATATATATATATATTTGGAGATTACATATACTTCTCAACTATTACATTTGATCAATTATCATATAGAACAAAGGACAGTATTATGTGCATTTGGTAAGACTATTTGGATAGTGGTCTCTTTTTCTAACGTTTTCTAAAAGTGCATTTTACTTTTCTTTTTTTGTTTAACACAAGATTAATAAACTAGATAACATGATAGTGGGATTTAATCATTTGTTTCTCTTCTTTCGTGGCGTTGAAAATCAATCAATTCATTTAATTGTTAAAAAAACCTAGATTATAATGGAAATTGTAAAGAAGGTAGGTTGGCATATATATATATATATCTTGGGAACTATTACATTTGATAAATTATCACCGAGAACAAAGTGCATGATATATTATTATTTGTATTTGGTAAGACTATTTGGCTAGTGATTTATTTTTCTAACGTTTTCTAAAAGTGAATATTACTTTTTCTCTTTCCATCTTCTTTTCCTTCGAATATTAATTAATTAGATCATAGTGGGAATTATAGAGAAGGTACGTTGGAAAAAATATATTTTATACCAAAGCATTATAAAAATTTAAAATTAACCTTATAATTATAAATTTATAATTTCCCCCTTATAAAATAAATATGGAATATATATATATATATATACCAAAAATGATATCTCGTTCAATTAGGTCTAAAAATCTACATACCTTATATCTCTTAGCCACGTGTGTATAGTTCAAGTGTATTCCCCAACCCCACATCGGGATTCTTGGGAGACCCTTAGTTGGTGGGACCCATGCACCTAGGCCCACAAGTACTTGGCCAACTACTGGAAATTCATGCAGGCATCTAGGAGCAACCATGACTCGAACTGTCAACCTTAAGGATACATTGTAGGCTTTGATACCCTTTCAGCTTAAAAGGATATTCCTTCCAATCAGGCACAATAATCTACTTTACACCTTTTAGCCACATGTGCACAGTTCAAGTGCCTTCTCCTTAGACACAATACAGGGACCAAAGGGGTATAACACAGTAGCAGCAAGAAAACACAAAGAAGAGAATAAATATAAATAAATAATGAATTTTACAAAGTTTTTGGTGCGGAGGATCTCAGTTAGAAGCAAGCACATAACATATCTTCTACTACTTAAATATTATATCTAAAATTAAATCAAAAAATTAGATTAACAAAAGAAAATTCATAATAAAGAAGTCTTACTAAAAGCTTGTGAGTTTTACAAATTCATTTACAGCCAGCAGTCAAGCAAGGTTTAGTGAAGGTTTTACACGTTGTTGGGATTTTAGCAATACAACTCTTAGCTCATTAGAGGAGAGAGAATTTCATGCAGGTTTTCTAGCCTGAGAGATGTTTTGTCTTTAGAGAAAATGAACCTCATATTTATAGACACCTTAAGGGTATAGTGGAGGAATATGGATGCAACAATCATAAAATCCTATTTTGATCTTTTACTATGAGTAACCTTATCTTATCTTGCCATTCTGCCAAATGGGAATTTTCAGTAAGTGGTCTTGGATTTTACTAATTATGAATAATAGTTTTCCTACCACGCTTATCCTTTGTTCATGTGTTTTGTTTTATGAGTCCTCACAAGCAGGTCTTCAAAATGGAAATTTTAGCCATATGTGAATGAAATAATTGATTCCATTGGAATACTAGTAGATGGTGGGGAAGTGTACCAAACTTTGAAGTTATGTTTTCTTGATGGTTGCCTAAGAACATCTCATATTTCATTAGGAGTCACATGGGTTAATGTCACAAGCCAAACTGGGAAATTATGATTGACGTTAGAGAATGAGAATTCTTTTGAATCCGAAACCCATAACAAGCCTTAAAAATAAAACGCATGCAAGAAATAAATAAAATACATCAGAATTAAAATTTTAATCAATATAAAAATAAATCTTATATCATATCATAATAAATATCTTCATATAAGATTATAATACAATCTCTAATAAAAACAACACAACTATTATAATAACACTACTACTGTAGTTTCTAGAATACAACAAGAGTTCAGATATAAAATTTATATAATCTAGCCGGGGCTGAAGAAGACCATCGTAAAGTACTATTGGGGAGGTCTGAAAAAGAAGAAGATCCTGTAAAAAAAATATTAAAGGGTCAGATCTCACCGAGTGAATTATTATAATATATATACATGCAATCTAATGTCATATACAATCAAGCATCAGTATAATAATATACACACATTTCACACAGATGCTAAAATCCACACATATATATATATATAATAAATGTAGAAAAAGTTATTTAAGTGAAGGATGAAATAGGACCCTAAAATATCTGCAACCTCAATAATAAAACTCACTAGCCATACATGTTTACTTAATTCCAAAGTAATTCTCTCATTTTGTATTTCGACAGTAGATAGACATCGAGACACTAAGTCAACCGAGCTCACGCAGTCTCATTATCAGTGTGATTGGTCTCGAGACACTAGGTCAACCGAGCTCCCGCAATCACACTACTCACTCACTAAAATTCTTTATAATAAAATAATCAAATTTTACCTCAAATGATTTCATAATATCAACCCTAAAGTCTAACGAATTGATACGTACACAGTTCTAGTGCAGCCCACTAGGTAGTATGTTCTATTGATGTCCTTCAATAAATCATATATTTATGGAAAATAATAAAATGCATAATTAAAACACAAATGACATTCATTTTAAAAGAATATACTATTTATATGCCAAACATATACTAGAAATATACGAATTATATACTAAAAATATTTCAAATATATATATGCCACGTATATAACAAAATGTACCAAAAATATACCAAGTATATATTAAGAATATACCTAACATATATGTCATGTATATATATATATATATATCAAAATATACCAAAGATATACTAAAAGTATACCAAAATATACTAAATCATTTAATAAAATAATTCATGTTTAAACACACAATATTGAAACATGGATGCTCATAATCAGGTATCCTATATGCAATGCATATATAAAATTACAACTCACAGGTTTGCGCTCCTCCAAATAAACTCGATGGATCTAATCTGATAGGTCTCGATCTCGGTGTAACTATAGAAAATAAATAATAATAACAATATCATAATTGAATACCTAATTTATGCTTCTTAGAATTTTGAAAGAAGACTCGATCTAGACACAACTCGACCACAAAACCAAAAACTCATGATCGACCCGATGTCACGTTTTATGAGAATTCGACAGAGTCTCCCCAGTAAAACGGATGTCTCTCTACTAAAAATAGAGCTGATTTTGCAAGCAAAAACACTTCAAAAATATTCAATTACACAACTTCTTAGGTTGGGACCCCTAACTATGAAATTTCCAACCGAGAAACACAATTCACCAACGATAATTAATTTAATAATAACATATTAAAAATCATTAAAATCCATAAAATCAAGAAAGTACCTCAATATGCTTTATTTAAATAACAAAAAAATATTAAATATAATATTTCCACATTAACTAAATAAAATCTCAAATAAATTATACAATATTAATAAAAATCCATTTTTCAAATACTCAATGTCAAATAGTAAAATTTATAACTAAATTATCTAAATTGATTAAATATTTAATAAAAATAGTTAAAAACTCATTTAATGACAAAAATAATAAATAAAACTATTATTTGAATATATTTCCAGAAAGTATTATTAATTAGTTAAAAATAGTCAATAATTCATAAAAATTACTTTAATACTATTTATTATTTCAAAATCATTTAAAATATACTAATTAACAATAATTTCAATAAAACTACAAAGTTTACCAATTAAACCAAAAATTACATAATACTAAATATTTTCCTAAAATTACTCAAAATTAGTAAAAATTATTTTCTCACTTCTAAAACTAATAATTTAAATTAACTATACTATTTTAACATAATTTCTATACAAAACATATAAAACACATAATTAATAAAAATTTCATTTTAATTACCAAAAATACAATTCATATACATAAATTAAATAAATTCAAAAAAAAAAACTAAAAATATATTTAAGAAGCTAAAGATGTATATAACAACATTTCTTAAAGAAATTATCATAAATCATTCAAAATCAATCTAAAAAAATCAAATAAAAACCCTAAATGGCATAAACTAAAACTTGAAGATAACTAACTAACCATACGTCCTAAGCTTGAAACGAGTTGAGAAATGTCTAGCTCGTGTCGAGAGGAGTTGAATGAGTCTGGAATCATGAGCTAAAACCATTGGAATCACACCGGAGTTACTGTAGCATTAGGTGTTTCTTCTCGATTTTTGGCGGCTTAGAGGTGTCCTGGCAATGGCAGAAGGAAGAGGGGAGAGGGAGGGGGCGACAGTGAACTTCGGTGGTGGTTAGTGGCGGTTGGAGGTGTCTCTATGGTGTGGGTGGCGTTGCTGCAAACCGGAAGTAAGGAAGAAAAGAAGAAGAAGAAGAAGAAGAAAAAGACAAAGAAAAAGAAGGAAGGGAAGGGTTGACCTATATATATATATATATATATATATATATATATATATATATATATACCTACTTTAATATATATACATATATATATTTAACAACACACTAACACATATAAAAATAATAATACTACGAACAATAATAATTAAAATGAATAAGCACTCTTAAATAATTCCTCAAAGATATATTAAAATATTTAAATAAAATGAATTAATACTATTATAAAATAAAATAAACACTAACACTAGAGTTCAATTAAATCACATAAAATAATCATGATATAATATATGTAAATTTAAAATATTATTAATACTGCATATCTCAATATAAAATTTTTAATAATTTAAAATAAAAGAGTTATTACAGTTAATTCTACCAGAATCTCTTAAATTTCTGCAAAAGAAAAATTACTAGAATTAAATTTGTTTTAAGTCCCTAACTATTCCATGGGTTGTCCTTTCAAATTTTCAACCCATCAAGCTTATGTAATCATATGTTTACAAAAATTATAAGGATTTTAGTCCATTGGACCTTTTTTATAGCTGTTTTATGGAAAACAAAAAAACAAAAAACAAAAAAAACAAAGCATTCATCTTCATTATCATTGCCCAAGTCCACTAAAGGTTCTAAGTCTTGAAGATAGATGCTTTGGAATTTTTTGAGGAAGAATGATGGTTCTTGACTGGAGCAATTGTTGCATAATGCTCTTCTTTGATTTTTGGAGTTGCGAGTAGAGCATTAGCATGAAATTTTTGTGTTAGGAAAGTTGATTCCCATAATTATGACATAATTTAACATTTTATTCTAGTTTCATTAATTTTTTGAGTCTTTTATTCCAGTTTCATTATAATACATGCTTTCAATTCAAAAACACTAATTTTAAAAGTAGAAAATGAGAAACACTATTAATCTAAACCAATATCACCAAGTACAATATAGTTTTACCAAAACCTATCTAGTAGAAAGAAATAACCCTTGTAGAAGATTGGATTCTTGAAGGAGTTGTTCAACTAGAGCTAGAAAAACTAGTCGTTCCTAACTAAATAACCAAATAAAACAAGTAACCCTATACCAAGATGGTAAGGTTAAAATTAGCTTTGATAGAAGATCTACTAGTTCTAGATTTTCTGATGATTCATCATCGTTATGTATAGATCTAGGAAGAGTTCCTTAAATTACTTATATCATTAACCTTTCTTATAAAACCAACACAAATGACTAGGTAAATCTAAATTTGGATTTGCCAAAGGTTATAAATTTGCCCTATAAAACCCAGCCTCCTAGGTATTGCACCTTAGCTATACCATCTACTTCCTTAAGAAATATAGATTACATTTTCCTATACTAAAACTAGTCTACAATGAGTCACATATGGAAAGAAAAAGCCTTTCACCTCCAAATTCCTCTAATGCATCAACTACAACAAAAAATATAGCCAATGAATTGAAAAAGAAAAACTATACAATAATTATTTGAAGTGGATGCTTATGAAGAAAAGGTTAGTTCATAAAAAATTTACTAATAAAAATAAAATATTTTATAAAATACTAAAATATATTACATGTCAAGCGATTAACTTTACATGCAAAGCGACTGTGATTGATATTAATGCATCAAATGGATGGTGCTATAGAGCATGCCCAGCATGTCATAAAGGAATAAGAACTTATAACACACAAGTTTAGTGTAGTAATTATGATACATTGAAAAGTCTCTTGACATATGATAAGTTTATTATTTTACAAAATTAATAAAGTAATACATAATATAAACATATATTTTCTTTGTAGGTATATACATTATATAAACATATATTTACAAAATTATTATCTAATGTGGTTGTTGAATAAAAAAAAATAATTGGAGACAATTTCATAAGTTTTTATGCAATCAATTGGACAAACAAAAGTTTTTCAAATTACAGTGTCTGCTGATGAATATGATCCAACTACCTTGAATTTCAAAGTGACTAAAATATTCTTTGATGACGTAACTACTATAATTACAAACATTGAAAAGATAGCATCATCATCATCAACTTCTCAAACTCAACATACATTAATTCTGAAACAAATAAAAGAACAATATCCACAAAAAGAAATGAATAAATAAGTTTTGAATATTTTAATTTATTTGATTTTTTTTAAACGTACAATGATCATTTTTTTTTTTTTTGTAGCAAGAATTATCTAGGAAAAGAAAAGATTGAATGAAGTTAATATGAAGCATCTTATACATATATATAGACACACACACTTTAGTGAGGTGGGGTGAGGGGGGATTTGAACATATCCCCTTAATGTGCCTTGCCCCATGGTTGAACTAACTCATCCTCGGACGAGCAAGCTGAAGCATCTTATATTATGTTCATTAAATATGAAAATTATATATTTATGTTTTTTAAAATTATGCATAGTACTAAGTATCATTTATAAACATAAATTAGTTTTTTCTTTTATAATAAATAAACATCCAAGTTTCTTTGAAATCCTAATTCCAATATGGTCCCATAATAAATTATTGTAAACCTCTTAAAATTTACTTAAATATATTAGTCAATTCCTTATTTTTAAGAAATGCATTATAACATTATTAAATTTTATTTTCATTAAATTAATTAATTTTTCCATCAATTTTTCCATTAGTGTAATTCTCTAAAATAAATGATTTTCTTTTAATTTTTGAAGTTTCATATTTCTAATATTTACATCATTTAATACTTTTCTATCTCTAATGTCACTTTTTAAAATTTTCAACAATGATAAAATAAATTTACTTATTTTAATTCTTAATATTATAAATATAAAATATAAATATAAATTTTTATAAAAATAATTTTTATCTTTTACACACAAACAACTATATCCATTATCTTTTAATATATCAAACATTATTTCATAACAAATGTTGTTCAACGATCATATTAAAATAAAATGACATCCAAATAAATAAGTACAAAAAACCATGTAAAAATATTATATATAAATCATTTTTCCTTTCAAAAAAAAATCAAAATAATTTTGCATGTAAACAAATTTCAAATTTAACAAATTAATATCATTCAGTAATCATATAAATATTAAAAAAAGAACTTACTCAACTCAACACATCAACTAAAAATTCAAAATTTAACTGGTGTCATTTAGTAATCATATAAAAATCAAAGAACAACTTATTTAGCTAAAAATTAGATTACTCAGCAAAAAAATATAAAACAATCTATCATACTAATAAAATATAAAAAATAACAAAACAATAAGTATTCTTTATAGAATACACACAAGTTTATTTGTAACACTTATATATAGAGAAATTCATATACAATAATGAAAGGAATTGATTACATGCACTGGATTGAGCGAAAGCATGGTGTGAACATGAATCTAGTTAGAGTTAATTTCAAAAATTTTTCTCTAGCATGCAACCCTTGCATGAAGGCAAGAATTCCAAAAATGCCAAGGTCACATCATGTAAATTTACACAACTAAAATGCATGCGAAGTGGACTACATTTAACAAGTCAATAGGTTCACAAATCAACCAAAAACATATAGCATGACAATGACCTACATCTAGAGTTTAGTAACTGATACCTCACATATATATTCTTGTTTAATTAAGGTCTTTATTTTCCTATACAGGTTACTCAAAAAGGAAGGACGTCCAAAGACAAGTAGGAAAAAGATCATAAATCAAGAGACTCCCAAAAAAGAAGGAACATTCTCCTAATTGTCTTAGGACTCTCATTTAGAGTGGAATCCTACTCCTCTCAAGTTTGAGCATTACTATCCCTATAAATAGGACCCCATATGCCTTATTCTCATTCATTATATTCTCCCATATTCTTGTTGTTCTCTTTCTTTCTCTAAATTCTCTTTTTATATATTCTGCCTTAGGCATTAGAGGGTTTATGGGGATCCTCCCCACCTCTCATCTTTTCCTCTATTAATCACTTGATGGGTATTAGCTCAAGAGTTCCGAAAAATAAGTTATCAAGTGGCGTTGTCTGTGGGAACTCTTAAATTAAAGGCATTCGTACATTTACTGAATGAGCCCTAGGTATAATGACTTCTAGTCCACCACAAATCTTAACTCCTAACACACACATCAACCCATCCGCTCCCATTCCTCCAATTAATGTCTCATTACCAATAACACCGCCAGCCCCTCTTTTGCACGCTGGACCCTCATCTCAAATTACAATAGGTGGTACATACCTTCTGCCTAGACATACTTAAGGGTATCCAACTTTGGGCACCGATCTTCCCTACTATGTTCCTCTCAAACACCATCATAAACCTATACCTTCCATACCTTTTCCAAACCTACAGGAAATACCCACTATAACCACACTTAACCAAAACACAGTAACCCAGACACTCAACCTCACACCATTAAATAAGGAAGCAATGATATGAAACATTCAAACTCATATGGCCCTGATGCAACAACAGTTGAATGTCCTGATTTAAAATGGTAACCTTATATTAACTCATATGGAAGGCAATACTACATCTTCGGGAGTTTCAGAAGTAAATAAGAAGAAGTATAAAACCAAGGAAGGGGAATCCAGCTCAACAATCCCAGCTCTTAATGATTCTAAGTTAACCTAAAAGGTGGAAGAAGTTATATATAAAGCTCATACAAGGCCAAGAAAAGAGGATGAATGCGTGATGGAAGGAAGGATGTCTTTTGTAAGTAGGATAGTCTGAATAGAAATTCTAACCAAATTTAAAATACCGCAACTAGAACAATATGATGGAACAGGAGATATAATCAACCACATATCCTCGTTCAGAATGAAGATGTTACTCCAGAACATGAACGATGGAATCATGTGTAAAGTCCTCCCTAGTGCACTCACCAAGAATGCTCAGAGATGGTTCCATTATCTCCTAAAAAATTTTATCACCTCTTTCAAAGATTTAGTTGAAAAATTCAGGACCTGGTTTATCACCAATGTCCCTCTAGCCAAAAATATCAATGACCTTCGGATGTACCGACAAAAGGCCAATGAATCATTATAAAGCTATTTGGATCGGTTCAATAAAGTTACTATGCAAATTAAAAACCTAGTTGGCAAAGTAGCTATAGAAGCTCTAAGGAATGGTACTAGGCTCAGAAAGCTTAAGGATAAGATAATGACAAACAAACCTGGCACTTTTATAGAAGTAGTGGTGATGGCAGTCAAGATGATAAAGATGAATGAAGACAGAATAATGTAAAAAGAGGATGAGAAAATGCTAGCTAAAGAAAAAGAAAGATCAAGACCCAAGAGGCCAAGCTTTCCATAAACAAACTTTGGAAAACCTGGTGGAAAGATTTGAGAAAGAAGTTAAAAGATACATGCCTTTAAATATCTCTAGATCCAAAATCCTTATGTGGGTTAAGTAGAATGGTATGAGAATTACTCCAACTAAAAAAATAAGCCCAAATAGGAGAGCCATACAGGATAGAAGGTACTATTACCAATATCACTGGGATTATGGGCACGACACCGAGGCTTGTTGAGAACTGAAGAATGTCATAGAAAGATTGGTAAAAAATGGCAAACTCGGCAACTTCACTAACACACCCAATGAAACTAGGAATCAGGATATGGAGGAATGAGATAGACCAAAACCAAAGAAAGCCTAAAATGAACCAACCGACATCATTAACATGATTATCGAAGGAGAGAACGTGGAAAAAAAGGCTAAGAGAGTCCATAAAGAAGAAGATCTTGCTCTCAAGAATAGACAGACCATCATATTTGGTCTAGAAGATGGGAATCATATTTGGAACCCTCATAATGATGCCCTGGTGGTAAGCACTTACATCAACAATTATCCGGTGAAGAGATTACTAATCGATGATGGAAGTGCCATCAATGCATTATCTTGGAATGCCTATAAAGCAATGGGAGGCTCGGTTACTGACTTGAAGGCTATCCATAATCCCATTATAAGTTTCTGCGAAGGAACCATACAGCCTATGGGAATAGTGGAGCTAACTCTGGAATTTAGAGAAAGAGATACTGAAGATACAAAAGTCATTAAAACCAAGTTCAATGTGGTAGACCTCCCACTGGCATAAAACGACATCATAGGATGACCAGTATTTTATGAAACTGACGCAGTCATAAGTATTCGACATCTGACCATGAAGATTCCTATTGAAGATAGAGTTCTAACCATTCATGGAGATCAACACATGGCCAGGCAATGCTACTGAATGGCAGTCAATCATTAGATAAAAGCATTCCCCCTAGAATCGTAAGAAGTAAAGAAATAGGGAGCCGGACCTGAATCAGTAGATGAGGTTCAAACATTACAGATCATTGATGGAAAATAGTAAGGATCGATAACGACCTTGATGAAGAAACTAAGCAAGGGATTACGAAGGTCCTAATCAAACACTCAAAAGACTTTGCCTCTCAAGCATCTGAGATTACGGGGGTAGACCCTCAGATTGCCTCGCATAGCCTGAACATCAAACCAGGGGAAAAGCCAATTGTCCAGAAGAAGAGGACCTTTGCATACAAAAGGCAGAAGATAATCGCTGAAGAAATAAGAAAACTATTAAAGGCCGGAATTATCAAAGAGGTCACTCACCTGGAATGGGTAGCCAACGTGGTGTTGGTAAAGAAGTCCATAGGAAATGCAAAATGTGTGTATATTACATTGACCTTAATAGGGCATGCCCAAAGGATAGCTACCCACTACCGATAATAGACTAACTTATAGACTCCACCGCCAGACATTGCATGTATAGCTTTATGGATGTAGCACAGGGGTATCGCCAGATACCAATGAAGAAAGAAGATTAAGAAAAAAAATCCTTCATTATTCATAAAGGCCTTAAATGTTACAAAGTAATGCCCTTTGGGCTAAAGAACGCCGAATCAACTTATCAAAGGATGATAAACTATATACTCTAGAATGAAATCGGAATAAATATTAAAGTATATATGGATGACATCATCATCAAGAGGGCGGAGCAGTATCCCGCTGACTTTGACCAAATCCTCTAATTATTGAGCAAATACTAGATTAAGCTAAACCTAGAGAATTATGTCTTTATGGTAAAGGCAGATAAGTTCTTAGGATTTATGATATCACACAAGGGAATCGAGGCTAACCCGAAAAAGATGGAGGCCATTCTCAATATGAAAACTCTAACAACGGTTAACAAGTTGCAAAAACTGGATGGCAGGATAACAACCTTGGGGTGTTTCATCTCTTCCTAAGCCAAATGGTGCCTGCCACTATTCTAAACCTTAAAAAATTCCAAGAAATTTATTTGGACAGAAGACTGCCAGACAACGTTTGAAGATATAAAAAAAATTCATATCCTCACCACCATTGCTCAGTAGACCAATCCCTAAGGAAACACTCTACTTATACCTCTCTATTGGCTGAGAGTCAATAGCTTTAGTACTAGTGAGGGAGGAAGGAAGTTAGTAAAGTGCAGTATACTATATCAATAAAGTACTCTGAGGGTCAGAGATTCAGTATCCAATGCTAGAAAAATTAGCCATGGTCGTCATCCATACATCCCCAAAACTCAAACACTATTTCCAGGCTCATTCCATCATTGTAAGATCCAACTTCCCCTTGAGGAAAATCTTACAAAGGCCTGAAACATTTGGTAGACTAGTTCAATGGTCAATAGTACTCGAAGAATATGACATCAATTATAAACCAGGCAGTAAGTAAAAGTTCAGGCCTTAGCGGACTTTGTATAAGAAATGACATTAAAAGAGTTGCCCTTTTCGAGAGACTAAAATGGCAGCTCTATATAGATAGGGTGTCATCCACATAAGGTTTTTGCCAAGGATTATTCTTAAAGGGACAAATAAAATCTTCATCAAATATACTGTCTAGATAGAATATGATGCCACTAATAATGCATCAGAATATAAGGCACTCATCACAGGGCTAAAGTTAACTATAAAAGTGAAAGCCAAGTATCTCATGATACACTAGGAATCCCACTTAATAGTGAACCAGGTCAGAAGGACATTCCAAATTAAAGATCTGAGCATCACCAGATATGTTGGAAAAGTCATGCAGCTCCTAAAGAAGATCGAGAAAGATGGGGGACAATGGGAAATAGTTTAAATACCTTAAAATGAAAACTCTAAGGCTAACCTATTGGCTAAGTTAGTGGCTAAAGACAATTAGGCATTTAAAGGAATGGAGCTCATCGAAGTATTAACAGAACCTAGCATTGAGGATTCAAAAATCATGGATGTACGGGAAGTCCCAGAATGGATGAAACCAATCGTTCAATATTTAGAAAATGGGACACTTCCAGAACATAAATTGAAAGTTCAAAAATTGAAAATGAAGGTGGCCCACTACTTTATCCATCATAGAGAACTCTATAAAAGATCCCTCTCATACCCATGGTCTAAATGTGTGTCCCCATAAGAGGGGAATTAAATACTGAGAAAAATCCACAAAGGAATTTATAGAGCACATGAATCACAATACTCATTAACCAGGAAAGAATTATTGTAAGGATACTATTGGCCTACCATGTCCCAAGATGCTTAGAAGGTAACTCAGGAATGCCACAAGTGCTAGTAGTTTTCTTGCCTCAAACATAAGCCTTATAACCCTTAACATTTAATTGGCAACCCTTAGCCCTTTGTTATATAGGGAATGGACATCTTGGGTCCCTTCCCGACCTCAAAATCACAGAAAAAATTCTTAATTATGGCTATAGACCATTTCACTAAATGATTAGAAGTGGAAGCTATATTGATCATCATAGAGGCCTTGGGTTCAACACTTCTTTTAAAGAGAAATCATCTTTAGGTTTGGAATACTGTATACCCTAATCATAGACAACAAAAAGTAGTTTGATAATGAGAAATTCAAAAATTTTTGCTCCAACCTCTAAATAAAGCTTCATTTCACCTCACTAGTTCACCCGTAGACAAATGGGCAAATGAAGGACACCAACAGGATAATCATAAAAGGGTTGAAAAAGAGGCTAGATGAAAAGAAGGGAAACTAGGTCGAATAACTTAACAATGTTATATGGGCTTATAGGACTACACCCAAATTGTCCATAGGAGAAACCCCATTCAGACTAACCTATGGTATAAACACAATGATACCAGTAGAAATCAAATCACCAAGTTGTAGGGTCAATAAAGAATTAAATTAGGAAAACAATAGCATTAACCCCTAAATATGCCTAGATTTACTAGAAGAAAGAAGAGAACGGGTATAGACAGTGGGTTTAGTGCGTGCTCAAAATTTTAGCAACCACAACACTGTTTGGGCTCAGGGCCATAGGGAACACACTAACCATTGTCACAAAGACATTGAGTAGAGATGAGGAGTCGCCACCCAGGGTAATAATTGGGATAAATCAAAAGGTGGTACTCGATTCTCTAAAAGAAAGCTAGCAACACAACTAGGAGATTCTGGGAATGGAATACTAACTTCTTTTAGTCTTGTGTTCATTTAGAATTACTTTATGAATTACTATCCTATTCTCTAATTACATGCAATTGTATTTAAACCCTAATTAAACATCCATCTAACCATTATGACCTAGATTATGATCATTGACAATAAGTGAATATCCATGCGATCACATATCTAGCATCATTGTTCGATCCACCCATCACATGAGTATCCACATGTCTGTTCTGATATTTCATATCAAGTAGCAAGAGATTCACTACCTCCAACTATTAGTATCATATACGTATTAAGGAAAATAGATTGAGGTGCAAGTCTAATTAATATTACCCAAATATTAATTATATGACTATGAACATTTTATAGCATGTGTACTAAATAAATTTATAACTTATATTATCAACTCTTGATGATACATTTATTTAACAAAATATTAAAGGGAAAAAACTCAAGTAGACAAACACTTTATTTGAATGAATATTATATTGCCATTTGGGATAACTTACAATGTCATCATTCATTACTAGAATGACATTACGACACATCTATGCTAATAACCCATACTTTAGATCGTCCAAGAAACAAGTCGAGTGAAAACTAGAACCCTTAATTATCTAACAACTAAGAACTCTAGCTATCAAGAAGTCACCATAAATAAAACTCTAAGTAATTTGAAGCAAAATTCATCACTTTATTTTAATTAATGAAAAAATTGCCAAAATAGGCTACGAAATAAACTATTTATAAGAATTCTTAACCTTAAACCTAATCTTAAACAAATCCTTAAAGTGAAAGGATAATAAAGTCCTAAAAAATAAGGAATTATTTTGCTCAGCAACTAAGCTAAAGAAAAATAGTTCTAACTAAAATAAACATTTCAAAAATGTTTTTGGATAAGAAACATATCCAAATTCATTCTTCACAAATACTTAGACTAAATAACATATATTTGGGCTTCATATTGGACTTGGAATAAGTGTAGCTACTCTATCAGTCTTAATGCTTCAAAATTGGACCTAATATAACACTACTTAGGACTAAATCTTTAATTTACACCAAATGAAAAAGCTTTAGACTAAAACTCCATGTGCTTCAAATGGATCAAAATGATTCAAAATTATACTTTAAACCTATATTGCTTAAATTAGTTAAAGGAATGCTTCCTTAATCTTTTTTGCACATGGCCATATAATTAGACCTCCATTATAAGTCAAAGTTTCTTCAATCCTTGTTAGATTATGATTCCATGTGACATCTAGAGTCTTTATTAGTTTAGGATTTCTTGTAACATCTTGAATCCTTGTTGGATTAGGATTCCTTATTGTATTAGGATTCTCATTAGAGTTCTATAAAACAACATTCTGTTATTCAGTCTTTTATTAAATCTGAATATAGATCTTTGGCAATTGTTGTTCAAGAACTTAATTGGCTTCAATCTCTCCTCAAAGAGATAGGTTTTCATCTTTAGGATAATGGCTATTTTAGTGTAAAACTTTTTAAAATCTTATAATTGAGTGTCCCAACTTTTATTCATTACAATTAAGTGTGTGAACCTATTAATAAATAATAGTTCAATATTTTTACAAGTAATAAATGATGTAGCAATTTGTGGATCCTACTTTGTTACTGACATGGACAAACAAGTTGATGAAGGTGAAGCAAGCAAATTGCACATGATCTTAAAATAAGGACTAAATGATGAAAAAATCATACTATTTATCCTCTCCACTCTCTGTGTCTCTAATATGACCGGAGTGGCTGAGATCACTAAGTAGAGGTCATACCTCACCTAAATAATAACCACCACCGATGCCAATGGTAGCAATACCAAAACCACCACCACCACCACCATTACCTAGATACTTCTCTTGCTCATTTTAAAGACATTCATTCCCTTCTTTTAGAAAACAACAACAACCCAAATGTGGATCCATTTCCCAACCTCAATCCATTAAAAAAACCCTCCATTTTCTACCGTCTATGAGTCACCACCTCCTTCGTTTGCAACCACTACCACCACCACAACAACAATAACAATCTAAATACAAAACTCTCCATTATTTCACCACCACCTAATATAAATGACCAACAAATAATCCTCTTTTTCACTACCCTTCGCATTTTCCAAAAAATCTTTGAAAATTATAGGACTATTAGATCAATCCTCTGTGGATTTCAGATCCTAATTGATGAACATGATTTATCAATGGATAGTAAGTATATAGATGAGATACAAGAAATCACAGGGTAAAAAAAGGTCACATTACCATTAGTTTTTGTAAAAGGGGAGTATGTTAATGGTGTTGAAGAAATTAGAGAAATGAATGAAAATGGAGATTTGAAAAAATTCTTGATGGCAGTAATAGTAGTAATAGCTGTGATATTTATTGAGGGCCCAGATTTACTCTTTGTGAACAATGTAATGGCAGCCATAAGATCTATATGAAGAAGTATGGGTTTGATTATGTTAACTTTAGGATGTTTATAATTGTCAACAATATTTGGACATGGGTTGCTTTTGTCACTGTAGTTATTACCTTTTAGAGAATCAGAATTTTTGGTTTCCTCATTAAATCAAAGTAGCCACCACGAATGTCTTTGATTGAGCCATCTCTCATTCTTGAAACATCGCAAGTGCAACGACCTCCTCACTTGGTTGTTGTTATTCAGCCTCCTCCAACTCCATCATCATTTTCAAATGATATTGTAGCTTCAAAAATATCAAGATTAATTTCGGGTTTTGATGATGTTGGTGGTGTTACCAAAGGGCATTATTGTCTTCTTAAAAATGTTGCTCACATTCTTCACATGAGTGGAAGCCCATGTTAACATTCAAAGTAACACCTTAATAAGGTGAAACTAAAGACTAGTTGATTACTTGCTAAAAACCATTGAATTGTTATTTATTAACAGGTGTACACACTTAATTGTAACAAATAAAAGTTAGGACATTTAATTGTAATATTTTGAAAAGTTCAAACACCAAAATAGTCATTATCTCTTCATCTTCATCACCATTAGTCTTATAGTGTGATAACCTCAGTGCCACATATCTTATAATGCCAGGTTTTCACTCTCATTCAAGCACTTGGAGATCGACTATCATTTTGTTCATGATAGAGTACAACAAAAATTTCTATTTGTTAAATACCTTGCCTCCACTAATCAACTTGTGGTTTTACACACAAAACCATTGAACAAAGGCCAAATTCTGGCACTTCACAACAAGTTCTTTTCTTTTTTGTTCAACATTCAACTTGCGGGAGGGTGATAAGGATAAGTTGTTATTTAATATTTGAATTGTCTCTATCTTTCAGCCATAGCTTATATTTTCTATTGTAACAACTGTTATCCATCTCTTGTATATAACGCATGTCAGTGTTAATACAAATTGACTTTGATACTGCTAAATTCATTCACACCTTATCCCTTGAATTTATCTTCACTTTGTTAACTTAATGTTTACATACATGAATGTTTGTTAGAAGATGAACTGTTCGTTAGTAGCGTCCCAATATATTTATTTACTAACCGTTACATGATCACGGACCAAATATTTTGGTACATGCAAACTATAATTAAAAGTTAAAACAGAAAGGTATGTCTTCCACCTCATAATCATCTGTCGAAGGATTCGAAACTGAGGCAGCAAATGCTTAAAATTATTCATTTAGAGCAATAGATCTTCAGGCATGGGCGTAACAATGTTGTTGTAGACTCTATTGGTAGCGTTCTTTGACTGCAAACAAAGCATGAAAAATTTAATCCATGGCATGTAAACCGAAAGTCAATATAATATTATAAAATGAATTAGCCGGTAAATTCACTTACTTCTTTCTCCCAGTTGGTGCTTAGAGTTATTGCCAGCAGGCCTAGTGCTTGAACAATGAGTGCAACTATAAGTCCTGTCCAGAGACCCTGTAGACCAAAATTTCATGCCATTATTTCCATTTGTTGCCATCATCCAAGTCGAATATTGGTAAGTTGTGTATTTACCTTCCCTCCAATGTGGATGACAAAAGCCAGTATTATAGAACAAGGGATGCCGACAAGGTAGTAAGCTCCTAGATTAATTATGGCTCCAAGTTTCTGCCATCCACATCCCCTAGCATTGCCTGCAAATTGATCAACATAATGAGTAAGGTATAGAAAAATACTATACTTTTTACATTTTGAGACTTATGATTTTTTTTTTCTTATCATTTTGGACTCTGTAATTTTCATCATATTTCGTTTTAGTAGTCTATGCAGTAATATCATTCGTTTTAGTGTTATAATGTTTAACATAATAAAAATTTAATAACAAAATCATTTGCTAAGTAATTTATTATCAAACTAACTATTGAGAGATTTCTAAATATATTATACTTTATTTAAAATTATATCTATATTTTTTATAAAATTTTTAAATATAAAATAATATTATCATAAAAAAATTAATATAACATAATAAAAATCATATATTCTAAAATAACATCAGAAAACTATAAGTTACAGTGTAAAACTATATTTTTCGATAATGATAATCAGACCAATTGATCTGAACAGAGACTCCATGATAGGTTCAAACCACACTGACCCCAAAGAAAAATTTTTGAGTTCCCTGCGAGTGAACACATGGTTGTGGCATCCTACGCCAATAATAAATATAAAGTTTGTTTCCTGTGTTCACAGTCACACTAAGAAGGCTCTTATGAGGGTCACAATTAACAAGCTCTTTTTTTTTTTTTTTAATTTACAAAAGAAAAATTGCTAGGCTTTAAGTGCTTGGGAAAACTAATAAGCTATTTTGTTTTCACAAACCTGAAAGCACAGATTGAATGCCATCACAAAAATGTGATGCTGCTATAAATATTAGCATTTTCCCCACATATTTCACCACTCTTTCTTCCATGCTATAAAAGTAGCCCCAAACATTGCGACCGGCTATCATGATGAAGGCTGCCAAAGTGCCTTCTGTGGCAACCAGGAACACTGCGACACATACCGCTAGAAAAGCTGCTTTGGGTTGTCCGGCACCAATTTCATTTGACACTCTTGTACTAGGCACATCAAAAGAAAAAGGGCTCATCACTGGAAATAAAGTAGAAGTGCATTTAACATTAAACTTGGTCCAAGCTTACCTTGTAGCTCCACTAAGTCCGAGGGGTATCATGTACATCATCGAACTTGTGTTAAGGCTGGAAATACGACAAATAGTTAGAAATATGTTTCAGGTAATGTGACAACTTATTTTTAAGAGTGTGTTTGGTGTAAATAAATTTTATAAAATTTTATATAATTTATTTATAAATTTTAGTTCAGTGTGTTTGATTTAAATAAAAATTTTATAAACTTTTTTTGTAGTTTCAACTTTTTAACTTTGTTGAATTATTTATAAGTAAAACAAATCCTAACCAAATGGTTAGAAGTATTGAATAAATTCCATGATTTTAAATATATTTTTCTATAAACTAAAATGTCTCCTTTTATCATTTTTATTTTCTAAAATGGTTCTATTATGTAATATCAATTTAAAATATTTTTTAATCAAATAATATATCATTTATAATTTATAATAAACATAATATAATTAAATATGAAATTCACTTGCTGAATTATATAAAATATTCATTTAAGCCAAACACATTAGACTGCTAAAATTTTTATGTATACTAAATAAAATTAAGTTAAAAATGAAATGAATTTTTTAGTAGAATTAAAAAGTTTCTACGAATCTAACCTGATGGATAAGACTGAAGTTTCGAGTTTCGGATTTGGAAGAAGACCAGATAATAAAACCATCATCTCAAATGACCAAATCTCCAAGCTATTTCAAAACAAGAACTTGCTAAACTCATATGCAATTTTGCATAATTTGAACCAAAGATTGATTGCAAATTCAACAATACCTGAGCATTACAGCTGAAGGAATTGCTAGTTTGAGATAATCAGGAATTCCATGAAGAGCCTTTGTAGAAAAACCAGTCCAAGTCTTCTTGCAAGAAGGAGATGTGCATACATAAAACATTAATAATAAAGCATAGATCCAATAAGAGATAGCATTCGCCATTGCAGCACCTCTACTTCCAAGTCCAGACTTAAAAACAAGAACCCAACAAACGAAGATGTGAAGAAAAGTTGTGATTCCTGAGCTAATCATCATTGGGACAACATTGTTTTGGGTTTGCAAGAATCTGACAAGACATTCCTGTATGGCAAAACCGAAAATGCAAGGAATCATGAAATAAGAATAGCGTCCAGATTCAGCTGCTATCTCTGGATCTTGTCTGAAGAACAGAAGAATCTCTCCAGCATTCGCCCATATGAAGGCAAGGGGAATGCTGACAAGTAGAAGAACAATCACTGCCCTCTGCAAATGTATTCCAAGCATGTGATATTGCTTTGCTCCATAAGATTGACCACAAAATGTATCTAATGCGCTTCCCATTCCTTTCTGTTCATCGCACAAGAAATTAAGTTGAATTAAAGTGTTTCAACCAAGAAAGTGAGATACAAAAGTATTAGTTCTTTTACGTAAAAATCCATAACCAAATCTAACACACATGAGTTCGGAACAAATCTTACCAATAAACTGAATCCCGTTACCGATGCAAAAGAAGTGGCTATGGAAGCACCAGAAAGAGGTAGTTCACCAAGATGACCAACAAACATGACCGAAATGACTTGCAAAAGATATATCAAGAAATTCACTGCAACAAGAGGACAAGCCAAATTCAGCTGCTTCTTCACCTCCTTTATTATATCGTCTTTGGTGAATTTGTATTTTGGACCTAAAGTTCCAGCTTCAGAGATTAATGGCGATTCAAGATCTGTCGGTTTTTCTTCTTGTACGTCCATCGCATGTATATCTTTCTCGTAACAGGCTCTTTCTATATATAAATGTACGAGTAGATAATGGTCTTTCTTTATGAAAGCTGCTCCATTGTGGGTTTTCAGATTTCTATAAGTCTTTGGCCTGTGCTTCACATGCGAAGCTCTTCGGATAATAATTACATTACTTGTTAGTCATGAATGTACATGATTACCTTGAAAGATAAATTTATACCAAGTTGCTAAATGTTAAGCTACTCCCAGCTTTTCTGTGCATATGTTGTCTTAGAAAAACAATTCGTTTTATTTTATCCTTATTTAAAAAAATTAAGAATATATTAATGTTGTTTTGAAAAGAAGAACCTAAATTTACATTTCATATTAATTTTATCCACACTCAAATTGGTGATGTTGACTTGGTATGCCCACATGTAAATATATATGCTGATATGAAATTAGTGGAACAAAATATTAACATAAATATTAAATCTTAACATGACCTTTTGATCACATAACATAAATTTCTATAGATATCTATATATGATTTGAAATTGGCTAAAATTGAAATGATTTATAATATTGATAGAAAAAAGTAGCATATTTTTAGGGTAAAATATTCAAATTAATTCTAATTTTCTTCTCATATTAAAAATAATGTATAATTAGTCAAATAATAGATATATATTTGAGGTGGAATAGTTTTATATTTTATTATTTTAATAACTATATTATCAGTCAAGAAATCTTATTTACTTGTCATTTTTGAATTACATTCTTGACTAATGAAAGTTTTGTAATAATTTTGATATTAAATAGAGTTAAAAGAATATATTACTATGAAAAAGTTGAGGATATATTTGTAAAAATAAGTGAAGTTAAAGATAGAAAAGTTTTTTTTAAAATCTAATTCTATATTAGCAGGTATATTTATATGTCGAAATATCATGTCAATATCAATACATGTCAATTTGACTCTGGATAAAATTGCTAGAAAATATAAAGTTCATTAAAAATAAGGATATATTGACAAAAATGAGTAAAGTTATTGTACAATTAACCATTATCCCTAATTTTTATGATTTCACTTTTATCTTTAATTGGTAATTAATGTGCCCAATGTAAGTGATAAATTAAATTATATCATAACTTTTTTTTTTAATATATAAGAGAGACTTTCACTACCCTATCATGATTAAATTATATTCAACTTATAACCTTTTTAAAACTGTAGAAAAATATATTATTTATTTATTGAACTTTTGGCATGTGACTTATTAAAAATTTACTAATAAAATGCGATATTTTAGATATTTCGATAAAATAATAATAGTCATAATAACTATGTCTCATACAATTCAAGCTAGTTAAGAACCTTTTTGCAAATATTGCGTAATGATTTTAAAATTAAGGGAATATTATTTACTAATTAATTATATATATGCGGAGTTTCATATTACTTCATTTAACTTTAGTTTTATTGTATTAAATATTGAATCAATGGTAACACTGCTCAGTTGATGTATCATTGAGCAAATTGTTTTTTCTTTAATTATTTATACGGCAATCTAATTGTTCTAAAAAAATTATAAAATGCATGTAAAGAGATATTATAGTCTATTATGACTGGAAAACAAATCAAAGGGAAAATGAAGTAAATATCTTGGTAGCAACAAAAATTGACGTATGCTTGAAGTACCAAAATAGGACAAGAAGCTGAACATATCTTTCCGAAATTGCATTAATTGGGAAGACAATGAAGTTTAAAAAATAGCCAAAAATATATGATGTACGTAGCTACAACACACACATCAACTTTGTGCTGTTATCAAATCACTCCAACAATAAAATCTACAGTTTCTGCAAAATATCTTAGACACTTTGCCTATGTTTGGAATAAGAGAAAAGTAGAGAGCATAAAAAATGGAGGAGAAAAATAGGGGAGGGATTCTACTTTTTCATATTTGAAATGAGGGAGAAAAATAAACTGAGGAAGAAAAGTTGATGTTATTTTTCCTTCTATATTATCTCTCCAATTTGGAGAGAAAAAGAAAAAAAAGAGAGGAAAAATTGTACTATTTATTTTCATTTTATAATTTTACTCTTATTGTATAATTTGTTTATTTACTCATTATTTTAGTACATTAACATAATAATAAATATATTATATATTTATTTTCTTTTTTAAAATATTTTACCTTCCCAATATAAAATATATCATAATTTTCTTTTCTTCCTATATTATTTTCTTTCAAATCCAAACACAAGAAAGTAAAATAAGAGAAAGAAAATAACATTATTTTTCTTCATATTTTCCTCTCTTTTTTTTTTCTCCCATTCTGTTTGATTTAAGTTTTTGCTTTGATTCAAAAGGCGTGAGAAGGAGGATAGTTTTGAACTGGCTTGATGTTCAGCCCTTGTTCAAATCTCAAATAGGAACAATAACGTCAGCAATAAGAAATCAATAAGGGTGTGTTTAATTTTGAATTTCAAATCTATCAACTTTTAAAACCAATTTACTTCATTTTTGTAATAGTAAAACCAAATAATTTTTGTAATAGTGCTCACCAACATCAAATATTGTTCACTTCTTTTTTTTGGTTATTAACAAAATAAGTTGTATACTTTTACATGTGTAATATTTGAGACCAATTTCAATTTTACATTAATTTAGTTTCCTTTTCATGAGAAATTATTTTGTTACTTTTTTAATTAAAGAATATAAAATTCTTTGAATGTATTATTGTTTATATTTTCAAAATTAATATAATTATTTTTATTAATTAAATATATTATTAATTATATGTACATATTATATTCACATGAATATATATAATAAAATATTGAATACATTATCAAACATCACATAAATATTAAAAATGTTGCATAAATCTTAAAACATCACACAATTACTACAAAATACTACATAACTATCAAATATTTTAATAATCTGGTAGACCAATTCCAAATCCACCAATGTTATCAAAATAATCATTAAAATAATTTAATGAATTAAGATAATCCATAATTTAATTATATTTTTATTAATATAATTATAAAATTTAATTATATAATATTTATAAATAAATATTAATAATATTTAAATTGGATGAATATGTACAAAATAAAAAGTATGGGTATAATTTTTAAAGTTAATAAAAAGTAAGGAATTAATAAAAATAAAATATATAAAAAAAATATAAAATGAATATTTCTATACTGTGAAAATTGGTATTATGGATTAGAAATTAAATTACTGTACAAACATCAAAATAGTACAGAAATTGCAATTATTTAATGTTTTGGGTTGGAGATGCCATAAAATGCAAATTTTTGCCCATTACATCCAAATTAATATTAATATATATATATATAAAAGGACTAGGAATGTTCATGAAGTAATATAAAAAATGAAAATAAATAAAAGTCAATAAAAGATAGCAAAATCCTTTAATCGTATAATACACGGGCAATAATTATTTATCAAAATAAATTACTATATAAACTTACTACCAATATTCATTAACGTTTTTGAAGGTTACTCTTTTATCAAAAATTTTAATAAAAAATATAATTATTAATTATATTAATGTTAAATTTATATTTGTTTATGTATCAAAATTCAAATACGTAACGATCTACTTAGCCATAAGACACTACAAAAAAAAAAATGATTTTAGGGGACCACTTTAGGGTACACAGCAAAATATGCCATCCTCTAATATTTTATTTAATATAATAGAGGATGATTAATTATAGTGTCCTTGATTTTTCCTAATTAATAGAATAGGAGAAGATTGTGTTAATACAATAGGGGATGATAATGTTCCCAATTCTTTCTAATTGATGAAATATGGGATGATAGTTTAATACAAAAGGGGATAATTAATTTTAATGTCACAATTCTTCCTAATTGATGGAATAGGGAATGAAAAATTACTAAAACTTTAAAACCTATAAAATATAATTTTTTTGGGATGACATATTGTAAAAGTAAGTGGTAGTCTAAAAAAGAATTCCCACTTTAAAATACATCGAGGAAGTGAAAGAGTTTTTTTTTTTTTTTTTGTGACAAAAGGAAGTGAAAGAGTTGGTGGTAGTATCAATTACAAAGTGGAGAGGATACCTAAAATTCAAAGCAATTCAAGATACTAGGTATAATTATTTACATGAGTTTACTTGTTTCTAGTTGATGATTATTGATAACTTGTTTTTGAAACTCTTAAGTTAGAACCCTACGAGAGATAAAAGAAGAGTAAGGTGAGAAGTGAGGAAGATCCCCACAAACCCTCAAATGTCTAAGTCAGAGAATGTAGAGAGAGTTTTTTAGAGAGATAAAGAGAGTAAGGAGTATGAGAGAATAGAATGAATGAGAATGAGGGATATGTGGTCGTATTTATAAGGATAGTGAAACTCAAACCTGAGAAGAATATGATTCCTTTTTTATGAAAGTCCTATGCCTATTAGGAGAGTGTTTCTTCCTATCCGAGAGTTACCTCGTTTGGGAATCCTTTCCTAATTATTTTGGATGTACATGCAAAAGAAGAAGAAGAAGAAGAAGAACATACATCCAAGACATGCCAAAAGCCACACATCATGATAGCACTTTTACAAATGGTATATAGTCTGCCGTAAAGATAGGCTAATGTAGTAGATCCCCAATCAAGGGTAATAACTCAACCTAAGTCACAAAGGGGGCCAAGTAAAGCAATGCTGACCTCGTGACCAATCTCGTAAAAAAGAGTCATGCCTAATAGTATAAGGAGGAGACACCTCGCCTTCTGAGCAATTTGATAGGGAGTAACAGTGGGCATACATTTGAATCCCTTGACTAGAGATGAAAGGAGAACATTTTTTCAATTCTTCCACATCGGGACGAACCCAATCAAGTTACACACGTACTGACTCCATGCATCTTTAGGAAGATCACAATAACTAATGTCAAAAGGAATAGGAGTTCCTCCGAATGCAATCCCATTAATGACAAAAAAGATCATAGGAGAAATAGTCAATACCCTTATATGAGTGTGAAAAGTGTGGGTGGTGTCCATCCACCTCTCAATCAAAGAAAATAGAGAATAGCAGTCAGATTAGCCCCGAACTATCAGAAGCGTAGTGATGAATTATCTGAAACTTGAGGCCATCAGTTGTGCCACATTCATTGGTAACCCGTGAAATAATTCTCGAGCTATGTGAAAATGGCTCGTGACTTTCATCGGTTGCTGGATGAAATTCAAGAATAAAAATAAATAAATAATTAAATTTTTTGGTTAATAAAATGGAATGTCGATTGGCATTACATAATGCCAATCGATATTACGTAATGTCGATCGATATTAGGAAATGCCAATAAAAAATGGGATGGCAATTGAAAATCTGGACTTCTGATCAAGATTCCAAACATTCCATTGGACATATGGCAAACCCAAGCTAAAATTTTCATATTTTCAGGATTTAATTTCAAATTTTCATGCATTTTCTACCAGTTTCTAATTTAATTTAAATAATGTGCATACTAATTTGCATTCTAAAATTGATTCTAATTACTAACTTTATAAATAATTTTTTGAAAAAATAAATAGAAATGATGAAATATTACCTCATTACCCACATCTGTACACCTGTGGAGATGTAGGTAAGTCAAAAGGAGGATGGTGGAGCCTTCTCAAAGTTCAAGACTATTCTAAGAAAAATGGGGAGATAGAATAATTGGATCTGTTGGAATTTCTGCTCCCCTATATGGTCTGTATCCCAGGCAACCATAGGATCTAACGGATTGCAAATTGGACATCAAATAATAAAGTAATCAAAGAAAGAAAAAATCAATGCAAAATGAAAGGAAAAGAAAATGAAGATGAAATGAGAAATGGAACTTGACATGCAAAAGTGAAGTATATATGATGAAAAATATCCAATTTGATCCACCAAAACTTGCTTGCATTCAAGTTCAAATTTCTTGCTTACAATTTGGTCCATTTATAATTAACTCATGAAATTCATATCATTAATTAATAATTCACAACATTATTAAATACATTGTTAGTCTGTATTAAAATTTTGAATCCTTTGTCAAGTACATAATACAAAATATAATTACAAAATTTGATTTTTGCATTTTACATGCATCATTATTTTTTATCAAGGATTTTAAATTTGTTTTGTTATATGCTGCACAGTAGTTGTGATAGAAATTTCAGACTATTTCGTTATGCACTGCCCAGTAGTCATAATATGAATTTTAAATTCAATATGTTATATGCTACAAAATAGTTATAATATGAATTTTCAAATCTTTTAATCTACCAGACACTACACAGTAGTTATGGTATCATTGCTAGATGTTCCACATGAACTATAGCACATTTTTCAAATCACGAATCACTAAACGTCCCATAGGGAATATAGGAAAATTTTAAATCATAGATTACTAGACGTTCCACAGGAACTATAGCATATTTTTTTAAAAAAAATCATAAATCACTAAACGTCCCATAGGAAATATAACAATAATTATTACATATATTTCGTTAAACATCTCACAGGGAATATAATGAAATCCATTGTCATTAGATGCCCAAAAGGGAATATAGTGCAATTCGCCAAACACTACATAGTACTTATGGTATTATTGTTAGACGTTCCACATGAGCTATAACATGTTCTTAAATCATGAAACATTAAACATCCCACAAGGAATATAGTGAAACTCATTTGCATATATCTTACTAGACATTCTATAAGAAATATAGTGAAACATGCTAAACATAGTATCTTGCTTAAAAATTGCACAGCAATTTAAGCATCAATCCATCAATTAGGATACAATTAAGTACCCTAATTCCTTCCTTCGAAATTGTGTGCTTTTATTTCTTTGCTGCAATTTGTCAAGCAAATAGTGATAAAGGGGGGCAACTGTAAACACCCAATATTATGATGCAATTGTGCATGAATGCGATAAAAGCCTATATGATGACAATTTAATAAAAAATTGACCTCTAGTGTTAAGTTTCGCGATTTCAATGACTAAATTGCAACATTTTTTTGGTTTAATTGTGAAATTTTGACTTTTGCAGGGGTATATTTAGAAATGTACAACCAACATTATATAATGCTAATTGACATTACATAATGCCAATCAACATTACACAATGCCGATTGACATTTTGGAATGCCGAGGCGCTAAAAAAAATTCAGTAAATTTTTTTTTCTCATTGTGATTGGTCCAAATTTAATTTATAAATAAATTGATTTGAGTATTTATTTGTAGGTTTCGGTCTAGTATGCGTCTCTTACGCGTATAATCTTCTTTTTTTAAGTTAAAATTCTTATCTTATTTTTTTGGGAAGGGAGAGATCAGAGCTACTGTGATCACGTAACTCTTATGATTATGTAAGAGGTTAGCTTAGGAATGGAATATAAAAAGAGAAGATTGGTAGAGAAAAAATGGGGGGGGAACTGGGTAAAAAAAAACTCTAATCAACTACTGCAATAGAGGTTGACTAAGAAAAAATAGAGAAGACCTAACCTGATACTGTCATTTTTCAAAACCTTTTTTTTTAAAAAAAAGAAAAAAAAAGTGCGTCCTTTTCAAAAGTTCAGAAATCAAGAAAGTGCAGAGTCAATTTTCTCAAAATGATGAAATCCTAGTCTGAGGGGCATTCAAACAACATCTGCACAACTTTATTCATCTTCTACTCTTTTCTTTTTATTAGTTCTTTCTTTTATATTGTTATTTTATTTTTATTATTTTTTATTTTATTATTTTTGCATTTTTTATTGAAGTTTTATTTTCATTATTTTATTTTCTTTGTTCATTAATTCTAATATTATTTTCTTTTTTTTTATTCTTTGTGTTTCATGATTCTAGTGATAAATACATGATTGAACCAAGGAAACTCATAGAGAATCCATGAATGAAAGCCAAGAGTCAAGATCCCAATTTTATTTTATTTTGCTGTGTTTAGTTTAGTTTAGTTTATTTTATTTTTTAGGTTTTGAATTTGTTTAATTTGTCTTCTTAAGGGTTGTATTTTAATTTTATTTTCTTTATTATTTTCGTAGATTTTGTAATAGCTCCAATAGTGGGAATAATGAAAATTTAGTTCTCTTGTTCATAAAAAATTAATTAGTAAATTAGGTTCAATTTGGTAAACCCTAATTAAAATCAATGGAGGAAGTAGATTAATTTAAGTTGCATGTTAATTAAATTAGGGTTTTTAGAATAAATTAAAATAAATTATTTGATCTTTTATTTGCTTGTTTTGATATTTCTTATTGTTTTTGGGCTTATTTATTCCTTTTTTTTATGTGCTTTGGGCCTTAAGCCCATGATAGGATCTAACCCATTTAAATAAATTTAGGTTTTTTAGGTTTAATTAATTAAAATACATCTTTAGGCCCATAATTAATTAGACTTAGGGTAGAGATAACTTATACCCATTTAAGTTAATTTAGATATAAGCCCACCTAGTTTAATTTAATTAATTTAGATTTAGCTTATTTAATTTAAGCCCTTTTCCATAATTTGTAGATTTAATATCACTTTAGAATTAAAACATGTAGAACTAGGTCTACCGGTTTAAATACTTCATAATTTGTAGATTTAGGCCCATTCTTAGAATTAAAATAAATAAACTTAGGATCACTTAATTAAAATTAAATAAGAATTAGGCCCTTTAATCTTTAGGCTCACTTGTAAATTAAAACATGTAGATTTAGCTCATTTAATTAAAATTAATGTAGATTAGACTAACCTAGGGATTGTGATCTAAATGAATGCATTATTTACTTGTATATTTCATGACTAGTTTGCTTGGAGTTAATTGTTTTAATAAGGGTTTATGAAAAGAGTCCTAGAGGAGGGGTGAATAGGACTATCAAATAAAAATGAGAAATTAAAAGAATTCTTTGCAAGAATTAAATAGAAGTTGAGAATGAAGAATGAAGAACACAAAGATTTAAGAAGTTCGGATTCTACAACAATCCTACGTCTCCACCTAACTTATCCCCGAGTTAAGATTTTCAATCACGCATAATCTTATTCATAAGATTAAGATTATACGAGACTTTTATGTCTCACACTTATAACCTTACAATATGAGTTTTCAAAGATCACTCAAAAAAACCAAAATCTAAGTGTTTCAATGGACAACACTTAAACCAATTCGTTTAGAAATAAATCTCACATCCCTTCTAATCTAACCTAAGATTTAAAATGAAAAGAAATTCTATTTCTAACACACACCCAACTCTCACAAGAGTTATACAAACAAAGAATTGTTTAAGAGAATTTGAGAGCTCAATGAATGCTTAAGAAATAATGAATGATAAACAAGTTTCTTAACTTCCATTCAGCTTTAGAGGTATTTATACTAAAAAATATAGTTTTTGGAGGTGCAAATGATGTGTCCAACGTCTATATTTTGAATCATTGAGAGTGATGCTGTCGGACAGCTATTCATGGATTGAAACCATGATTGGCTCCTCAAGACTTTTGAATTTGCCCATACTTTCTTCATACAAACTGTAGATATTTGAATTAGCTTTCCATATTAATTTTAATCACCTAAATTAGACTTTTTTAACTCAAGATATGTCCAAAATACTAAGGGTTTTGCAATCTATAATGCAGACTACGGTCAGACAGCTATACCTAAATTGAAGTCGTGATTTGATCATGAAGAAATTTGAATTTGCCCATACCTTCTTCATGAAATCTGTAGATATTTTAATTATCTTTTCATATAATTTTTAATTACCTAAATTGAACTTTTTTTATCTCAGGATATGTCCAAAATACTAAGAGTTATACAATCTGAAATGCAAAATATTATCAGATAGCTATACACAAGTTGAAGCCGTTATTTTCTCCTAAAGAAATTTTAATTTGCCCATACTTTTTTCATAAAATTTGTAGATATTTTATTTATATTTTCATATCATTTTTAATCACCTTAATTGGACTTCTTTAGCTCAAGATATGTCCAAAATACTAAGAGATGTGCAGTTTGAGATGGCAGACGTATATGTGGATTTTGACTCAAAATTTGGATTTTAACAAATAAAAAAAATTCAGAAAGCTCAAGATGTATAATTCAAATGTGAAGAAGCTCATTTTCTCATTTAAGAGCTCTAAAGATATGAAAAGCCTTCTTGAATCTTAGAGGTTCAATTTGCCCAAAAAGTCACTATTCATCCAAAAGTGTATATGCTTGGTATATAATTCCCTACACACTTAATTGAAATTATTAGTATAAAAATTATTTGTCAAAGTCCAAAATTTTTAGAATTTGATCATGTAAATGGTCAATAGTTTATATGAAATAACATGTAAATAGAGAGTAAGATAGTAATTCATAAAGTAATTCTAAAAGAACACGAGACTGAAAGAAGTTAGTATTCTATAACTAGAATATCTTGGTTTTGGTGTTGGCTTTCTTTTAGGGAATCGAGTATCACCATTTTTTGATTTGTCCCAGTTATTACCCTAGGTGGCGACTCCTCATCTCCACACCATGTCTTTATGACAATTGTTAGTGTGTTCTCTAGAGCCTTGAGCTAAAATAGTGTCACGGTTGCTAACATCTTGGGTGCCCGCTAAACCTCGCCATCTACAATAGGACTTTCAGATTATGGCATTAGAGAAAAAACTTGCTAAAGCAAGGAAAGCTGGTGAGGACAATAAAAGAAGCTACCAGAATATGGTCATGGGGTTTCTTAAAGATTACAAGTTTAAATGTCGAAGAGTCTTACTCGTCTAACACCTGAATATGGAATTTTTAAACTTTGATAAAATAATGTCCACCGATCTAGCCAAGATTGCTACTGAGGAAGATGCTTAGAGCAAGGCTTCTTCCAAGAGGTCAAATAATCAGAAGAAACCAACCAAGCCTACTGTTGATAAATCATCTCTGAGCAACTAAAGGTGTAATACCCTACATATATATATATATATATATATATATATATAATTATTTAAATAAAAAGGGACATAATTTTTCTCAAATAGTACTAGTAATAGTTAATTTGCATTATATTATAGTATGATTGTGTTAACATTTTATTTTAGGTTAAATGTTGGTTTAAATGTGTATATTTATTCATATGTATGTATATATAAATATGCACATAAATGTATATATAATATAGTATAAAGTATAATTATATACATTTTCATGTAGTGTATGTTTACATACATATACATATATAACATATATAACATATATATATATATATATATATATATATATATATAGTTAGAGTTAGAAGGAAACCAAACCGAAGCAACAGACCCCTCTACACCTCCTTGTGTATGTTTACATACATATACATATATATATATATATATATATATATATATATATATATATATATATATATATATATATATATATATATATATATATATATATATATATATATATATATATATATATGTATAGTTAGAGTTAGAAGGAAACCAAACTGAAGCAACAGACCCCTCTACACCTCCTTCCCCGTCCGTCACCCTGCTGCTCCCTACCTTCCCTGTGCCGCCCTCGCCTTTGACCAGAAGACTCCATCTCCGCCATGCTTCAGGAGCTCCCCAAGCCTGGTAGCTACTGCTGCACTTCTTCTTCTTCATCTCCTTCGCCTGGCAGCTTCACTTCATCGCGCGACAGCCCAACTCGGTCCGCCTGCCCAGTTTCGTCCCTCACCTCCTGTGCTGCCTCTCTGTTGCGACTTGCTGCTCCATCCTCCCTATCTTCTGATGACAGCGAGCCCCTCCTTCCTCCTCCGTCTCGACAGCTTGGAGGTGAGTAATGCTCACCCGATCTCTTTCTTTTCTTCCTTGATTCTGAAATTTTTTTCGATTGATTGGCTAAACAGGGTGTTGTTAGTGTAATGAGGTAGATAATTGCTCATTTGGATTATTTTTGGGAAATTATTAGATTTTCCAGAATTTATTTAATGTTTATTTGGTTTATTTAGATATTTATTTAGCTATAATTAGCAATTAGGGTGATTGTTATTAATTATTTTGAGTAAAATAAAATTTATTGAAATTTTTTGGTATTTATTTTGATTTTTAGTGAATTTTGAAAATTTTGATACTATTTTAGGAATTTTTGAAAATTAATTATAAAAATAGCAAATAATAATAATTGGCATTTTGATGTTATTATGTGTTGATTTAGATTTTAGGATAAGGAAGATAATTTTTTTAGAATGTTATACAATTTTTAGAAATTTTTATACTTTATGTCAAAATTAAATAATTAGGTTAATTTTGAAAATTTTGGTTAAAAAGGTTATGAAATTTGATAAAAGAGGTTATTAGTGAATAATATGAATCTTAGGACTCAAATTATAATTTTTGAGATTTTTATACTATTTTTATAACTATATTTGAGTTTATGCCAAAAAGTTGATTTTTGGTTAAATAATATATTTGGGAGAAAATTTTTGGTTGATTAAATATTTTAATTATATTAGGTAGGTTTATTTTAAGAAAATAAATTTTTGGCATGATTAAAGAATTTTAAGGGATTATTTTAGTATAAATAGCACTTTGTGTAAATTATGTATTTTAGGGGGATAAAAATGTAATTTTACACTAAATATGATAAATAAATAAATAAATAAATATATATATATATATATATATATATATATATATATATATATATATATATATATATATATATATATATATATATTAATTAGTTTTATTAATAATTAAAGGGTTTAGATAATTTTTATAAATTAATTGATATAATTTCCTAAGTAATGTAAATTTTAAATATCAAATTCCCAATAAATATATATATACATATAATACATTACAATAGTTTTAATTTGGGCTATAATTATAATTTTAAAATGATTGGAATACAAATTTAATTGCTCAATTTTGAATAATGGATATTTTATATAATTTTCATCTATTCTAGTATGTATGTATGTGATATATGTATTTAAGAAACAAATATTATTAATTTTTGATATTTTATTGAGTTGTGATCTCGGTCGGGGCAAATTGTATTTTTGGGAGCCCGACTCGAGTGTGAATGGTTTTGGAAATTAGAAGTGCATTTTCTATGCAGGTCTGGCTCTACTTTTGGTAGAGAGATGTCCGTTTTACAGAGGAGACTCTACCAAAATTTCAATAGATTTTCTCGTAAAACGTGATATCCGTAAAATTTCTACCGTTAGTTAGGTTAAATTCTGTCTGTCGAGTCAATTTGGAATTTCATTGCTTTGTTGATTTTTGGTTTCAATTCCATAGACATATTTTAAAGGTCGATTATTATTTTCCTTTAGATCATCTTGGAGCAGAAGCCGTGAGGCCAAGGCAGACGCGTGGTCGTCAGCCTTCACATTCATCCTGTAAGTCAATAGAACGATCTGTGCGTGTGTTTATGTAAAGAATGCATGCGCTCGTATTTTATTACATTGATTATATGATTTATTTAATTTAATGCTATTATTTAAGATTTAAATGCATTTTAATTATTTAAAAATCGATTTGAGAAATTTTGGTAGAACGGGCTACCTGGTGGGTTTCACCAGGACTATGTGCACATGGTAGAGATTGAGAGATGGATCCATAATATATGTTTGGTGAATGTTAAACTGGGACGGGTGCCTCGGTGGAAGCCTACGCTCTCGGGAACCGCCAATGATTATAAGGTTAAAATGGACTGGGATGGGTGCCTCGGTTGATGCCTTTGCTCTCGGGGACCACCAGTGCCATATATTTGGATTAAGTGAATGACTACGGCTTGGTGCCTCGGTTGATGCCTTTGCTCTCGAGGACCGGTAGTCTAGTTGGAATAAATGGGCCCGGTTGGCCATTTAGACTTGGGTTTAGGGTTCTACCGAGATTTTTTCAAAAGCTATAATTATATATATTATAAATTATTTTCACTATAAATATATATAGTTTTCAAAAAGGTTTTCAAACCGTACAGCTCTTTTATTGACTTACTCAGTGAGGTCTGATTCCCCTCAATTTATTTTTTTCAGGAACTTGGGAGTTCGACCTCAGACTACCTCTACGCTGGATTTCTTCTTCACCGGCGATTTTATGTAGGTCATTGTAAGTTGTACTGTGTATGAATCTAGGTTGCTGTAGTAGTATATGTATTGAAAATTTGTATGGTTTAAACTTAATTATGTAGTTTATTTGTACGAAACACATTTATGTATATGACATAAATTCAATTTATAATATGAGATGTTGAATCATATTTTATTAAGCAGTTATTTGTGTAGTTTGAGAAAAATCAGTTTGATAATATGTTCTGTTTTTAATAAAGTTTAAAATATGAATGGTTTTATTTTTCTTTTCCTTTAGGCTTACTACGGGTTTCGGGGGCCTTATGCCTACCCATTCCCTAGTGCCGGTCACGTGCCCTCGGGTTTAGGTCATGACAAAAGGATTCAGGGCCTACTAAGGATATGTCTATTGGTGTTGTCTTCGTTGGATCTGATCCAATCTCTATGTCTGAGTCTTAGGAGATTAGTCTTCTTTCTACTGAGCTTTACGATACTCAATTGTAAATTACTTATTTAATAATTTTCTCTTTATTTTTGGAATACTCTATAATACAACATTTTTAATGTTAAATGAAGTATTTATTTCTCAAAACTTTGAATAAATTTATTAATAATATCTCTGAAGACTATCCGAGTTCCAATATCTAGGTATTCTTTTCCCTGATTATCCTTGATCTTGTACACCCCTTTAGTCATATTCTCGATAACTTAATAAAGACCTTCCCAATTAGGTTCAAGTTTTCCTATGTTGGAGATGCCTCTGCCAATGTCAACCCTTTTAAGTACCCAGTCTCTGACTTTAAACTATCGTGGTTGGATGTCTCGATTATGATATTCCATGACCTTTTACTTCTGAACTTCTGCTATAATGGATGCCTGCTCTCTCTGCTCTTCAAATAGGTCTAGGCATATCCAAGCATTGATGTTGTTGACTTCCTTATCTAGATTCTTGGAGACCCAGTAACTTATTGATCTGATCTCTACTAATATTACTATTTTCTCCATCCTGTAAGTTAGTCTGAAATGTGTTTCTCCTATGGAATTTTTGGGTGTAGTTCTATAGGCCTAGATGACATTGTTGAGTTTGTCGACCCAGTTCCCCTTCTTTTTATATAGTCTTTTCTTTAGCCCTTGCATGATGATCTTGTTGGTGACTTCCATCTGGCCATTTGTTTAGGGATGGGCTACTGAAGTAAACTGGACCTTTATTCTTAGATCTGAACAAAACTTTCTGAATTTCTCATTATCAAACTACTTCTCATTGTTTGTTATTAAGGTGTGTGGTATTCCAAATCTGCAAAAGATTTCTTTCCAGAAAAAGTGTTGGATCCGGGCCTTGGTGATGGTTGGTATAGCTTGGACTTCTATCCACTTGGTGAAGTGATCTATAGCCATGATTAGAAACTTCTTCTAGGAGGTTGATGTAGGAAATGGGCCTAGGATGTCCATTCCCATACTTCAAAGGGCCAAGGACTCCTAATTGTATGCTAAGTATTAGAAGGCTTGTGTTTAAGGCGAGTAAACTATTGAAATTTATGGCATTCTTGAGCCAATTTCTAAGCATCTCGAGACATGGTAGGCTAATAGTATCCTTGGAGCAATACCTTCCTGATTAATATGAGTGATGGGATTCATGTGCTCCACATATTCCTTTATGGATTTTCCTAAGCACGTATTTCCTTCCTCTATTGATACACATTTAAACGATAAATATGAGAAAGATGTTCTATAGAGTTCTCCATGGCTAATGAAGTAGTGAGTAGCTTTTATCTTCAACTTCTGAGCTTTCAACTTATCTTATGGAAGTATACCATGTTTGAGATACTGAATGATCTACTTTATCCATTCTGTTACTTCTTGTATGTCCATGATTTCTGCCTCCTCAGTGCTTAGTTTTATCAATGCCTTAGTAAGCTCAAGATCTCTAAATGTCTAATTATCTTTTACTACCAATTTGGCTAGCAAATATGCTTTTGAGTTTTCGCTTATGGGGATTTGGATGATTTCCCATTGTCCCCCATCCTGCTTGAGCTTCTTTAAGAGTTGTCTAACTTTCTCAACATACTTGGTGATGCTTGGGTCTTTGATCTGGTACATTCTTTTAACTTGGTTTACCACTAGTTGTGAGTCAGAGTGTATCTTAAGATACTCAGCTTTAACCTCAATGGCTAACTTTAATCTTGTGATGAGTGCTTCATACTCGGATGCATTATAAGTGACATTGTACTTTATCTGAATTATATATCTGATGGTGACTTTGTATGGCCCTTTGAGAATGATTCCAGTACTAGAGCCTTGGATGGATGAGGCTCCATCAATGTATAACTTCCATTCTATACATTCAGAAGGAGTGAAGTCTTTTATTGTCATCTCTTGTACAAAATCTGTCAGGGTCTGAGCTTTTATCTAATGTCGAGGTTCATAGCTGATGTCAAATTCTTCGAGCAATATTGACCACTAAACTAGTATGCTTGATGTTTTAGGTCTTTATAAGATTATCCTTAGAGGGAAGCTAGGTCTTACAATGATTGAATGGGATATTGGATTTTTGAACCTTTGAGTATCTTACTGACGTATTATACTAGATTTTATTGGCTTCCTTCTTTCTTTACTAGTATTGATACAATTGACCCTTGAACAATAGAGAGATACAAGTATAGTGTTTCTCTGGGCATCGGCCTGTTGAGTAGAGGTGGTGAGGATAGGAACTTTTTTATGTCTTTAAAAGCTGCCTGGCATTCTTCATTCCACAAAAACTTCTTAGAATTTTTTTAAGGCTCAAAATAATGGTAGACATTGTTTGATCAAATAGGAGATGAAATGCCCTAAGGCTGTTATTCTGCCATTTAGCTTCTACAACTCGTTGATTGATGTCAAAGTTTTTATCTTAAGAATGGCCTCCATCTTCTCTGGATTAGCTTTAATTCCTCTGTAGGATACCATGAATCCCAGGAATTTTCCTATCTTTACTCTGAAAAAACACTTCTCTGGATTCAATTTGATCTAGTATTGGTTCAGTATTCGAAGGATTTGATCGAGGTCATTAGAATGTTGCTCTACATGCTTGCTCTTGACAATGATTTCATCTACATAGTCCTCAACATTCTTTCTAATTTAATCTCAAAACACATGATTCAGGACATTCTTTGATATGTTGTGCCAACATTCTTTAAACCAAAGGGTATAACTTGGTAACAATAAGGCCTTCATGAGTAACGAACGATGTCTTTTCTTGATCTTCTTTCTTCACTGGTATTTAATGGTACCCTTGAGCAACATCCACAAAGCTATACAAATAATGACCAGGTGTTGAGTCTACCAGTTGATTTATAGTCGACAATGGATAATTGTCTTTGGGGCACGCTTTATTAAGATCAGTATAGTCCACACACATCATGTACTTGCCATTGGGATTTTTTACTAGCACCACATTAGCTACTCATTTTGGGTGTGTTACCTTTTTAATGAATCCAGCCTCCAGTAGTTTCTTTATTTCCTTAGTGATCACCTTTTGTCTTTCGCATGTAAAGGTCCTCTTTTTTTGAACAACTGGCTCCTGGTTTGATGTTCAAACTATACGAGGCAATTTGAGGATTTACTCCACTGATCTTAAACACTTGAGACGTAAAGCTGCTTGAGTGTTTAATGAGGACCTTGCTTATTCCATGCTTAACTTTGCTATCAAGCTCATTGCTAACCATTACTATCTTTCCCTAAGTGATCTGTAAGGTCTGAACTTGGTCAACTGGCTCAGGTTTGGCTCCTTATTTCTCCATTTCCTAAGATTCCAGAGGGAATATGAGGTTTGATTGACATTTGGTAGCATTGCTTAGCTATGTGTTGATCCTTGTGAATTGTTAGGATCCAACCTTTAATAGGAATCTTCATTGTCAGATGTCGGATACTTATGACTACATCGATCTTGTAAAGTACTAGGTGGCCTATGATGCCATTTTATTTGAGAGGAAGATTTACCACATTGAACTAAGGTTTGACACCTTTCATATCTCTAGTATCTCGATCATCGAATTCTAGACTCAGTTTTATTAATCCCATTAGTTAGGTGGCTCCTCCGTAAAATTTGGTAATGGGATTCTGAATAGCTTTCAAATCAATGACAGAACCTCCCATTGCTTTGTATGCATTCTAAGAGAGTGCGTTGACAGCGCTTCTATCATCGATTAGTAATCTTTTTACTAGGTAATTATTAATGAAAGCACTTGCCACGGGTGCATCATTATGAGGGTGCTAAACATGTTTCCCTTCTTCTAGACCAAACATGATAGTCTACTTCTTTTAATGAGTGGACCCTTCTTCTCTGCGAGATCTCTTAGGCCTCTTCTCAGTTGCCTCTCCTCCAATAATGAAGTTGATAACTCTGGCTACTTCATTCTAAGATTTCTTTGGTTTTGGCTTATCCCTATCTTGTTCATTTGGATCTCTATTTCTTCTGGCTATGTCAATGAAGTTGTCAATTTTACCATTTTGTATTAATCTTTCTATGGCATGCTTTGGTTTTATGCCTATAATCCAGGTGGTATTGGCAGTATTACCTCTTATCCTGCATAGCTCTCTTGGTTGGACTCAATCTTTTGGCTAGGGCTATGCCTAAACCATTTTCTTCAACCCACATGAGGATTTTGGATCTAAAGGTGTTTAATGGCGTACACTTCTCAACCTCCTTTTCAAATCCTTCTATTGGGTTTCTAAAGTTTGATTGTTGGAAGCTCAACCTTTTGGGTCTTGACCTTTCATATTTCCTGATAGGTGCTTTCTTATTGTCCTAGCGCATCCTTTTATCTTCGTCTATCTTTATCATCTTTATTGCCATAGCCATCACCTCAGTGAAGATGCTAGGTTCCTTTCTCATTATCTTATCTTTGAGCTTCCCTAGTCGAGTCCTATTTTTCAAGGCCTCTATGGCTACCTCATCGACCAAATTCTCAATTTGCATAGCTACTTTATTGAATCGATCCAAATAGCTTCTCAATGATTCAATGACCTCCTATTTGCACATTTAGAGATCATTGATGTTTTTGGTCGGAGGGACGTTGGTGATGAACTAAGTCTGAAATTTCTCTACTAACTCTTCAAAGGAGGAGATAGAATTCTCAAGAAGCCGATGGAACCATTTTTAAGCATTCTTGATGAGTGTACTATGAAAGATTCTACAGATGATTCTGTCATTCACATTCTAAAGTAACATCCTGGTCCTGAATGAGGATATGTGGTTGATTGGATCTTCAGTCCCATCAAACTTATCTAATTAAGGCATTATGAATTTGGTTGGAATCTCCGTTTGGATTATACTGCTTACAAAGGGTGTCTTTCTTTCCATAACATATTCATCCTTTTTCCTTGGCCAAGAATTTGATGTATTCATTATTTATGTGTTTTAGAGTTAAATTTTAATAAAATTTAAATAAGGAATAAATTAATTTAAGTAATTATTGGGTTTAATTAGGAAATTTTTATAAGTTAGTATTTAATTAGGATTTTTATTCTTTATTGTCTATTTAATAAGTTTTATCTTTAATTGATTTTGTCCTTTATGTCTAGTGGGCTGCATGAATAAAAAAAGGAGTTGGGCTAAATATAAAGTTTTTGATATAGCATGGCATGCACCATGTTGTGTGATAAAAAAGAATAAGGGGAAGTCATGCACTAAGCCAAGCCCAAGCCATGTGTGAGCCATGAAGAAGCTAACTACACTTGAATTTTAACACAGCATCACCTTGTCGTGTGAGTGAAGATTTCTAACCCAGAAAGATGCATGGCTAATAAATTTGCTTGTGCTAGAAGCCGTGTAGTGTGCGGAGTAAATTTGCATATTGCTTTTGGATTAGCGCATGGTTGTGCCTCACAACCGTGTCATGAAAGGAAAAATTTTCTATTTTGAAAATAAGGAGGAATTAGAAATAAAAGAGGATTCTTTTCATACCCTAGCATTATATAAGGAATAAAACCCCCTTTTTAAAAGGGAACGGAGAGACACTAAGAGATAAAAAAGGGGGCGGCTAAACTGAAATAAAAGAGAACCAGGAGAAAAGACTATATGCTTATTTTTATTTTTATTTTTTTCATCTTTTATTCTTTGTGATTATATTTATGGATTTTACTATAGCCATGTGTGGATAAGTTTTCTTTCAGAGTCTTGGTTAGGAGTATCTATTCCTTGACATGATTTGAACATAAGTTTTTATATTTGATTTGAATTTTGGTTAATTCTTTGCGTTGTAATATTTATCTTATTATCATTCTAGGCGTATTTGATTGCATATTTATGGATGAATTCACCAATGAGAATTAAGGGAATTCATTAGCTTAAGACACTTTAAAGTTATATCACTTGATCATGAGAGTAGGTGAGCTCTTCGAGGAATCATAATAGTAGATTACAATGATAAATTAATTGCTAAAAATCTTAATGAGCTTGGATTAGATTATTAAACATGAGAGTAGGTTAGATTTTAATCCTTGCATGCTTAATTGAACTTAAGAAAGTTTTTAAGTATTTTAGAGCAATTACCCTTAACTAAGCTCAAGATTTTTGCTTAATGATATGTTCATTATTGGATTGGAATAGTGAAACTAAACCTAGGCTATGTGTTTAAGAATATTTTATTTTACTTCTAATTAAGTTTCTACTATTTAAAATTTAAACTTTGCTAAATTACTCAATTTAGTAGCTGAGATCATAGGCAAAAATTATTAGTAATCAATATACAGTCCTTGAGGGAATGATATATATTTACTGCAACCACAATCATATGCTTGTGGGTTTAAAACATAATAAGTTCTTGGCACCATTATTGAGGACTGGTAATATTGATATTAATTTAATTTTTACTTTTCTTAGACTAGTATTCTTTCTTTAGTTTTAACTTAATTTGCTAATTGATTTTTCAAGTAACTTTTGTTGTTTTATGAACACTCAAACCAAGGGGACAAACTTAGAGAAGATCAACCCTGAAATCGAGAAATCGTTTAAGAAAAACCAATAGGAAAAGCAAGAGAAAGACAAGCAAAAGATGGTTGAAGATTAAGCACCAGTAGGTAGGAATTCAACTCTTCAAGAGTACACAATGCCTAATCCAAGAGATACCCATAACAGTATTGTCAAGTCAACTATCGATGCCAACACATTTGAGATCAAACTAGTGATAATTCAAATGGTCTCATAATTTTAGTTTGGAGGTGTCCCAAGCGAGGTTCCTAATGCCCATCTAGCTCAGTTTTTGGAAATTTATGACACATTCAAGATGAATGGGGTTAGTCCTAATGCAATTAACCTTAAGTTTTTCCCTTTCTCTTTGAGGGATAAGGATAAGTTATGGTTGCACTCTCTAGCATCACAATCGATCACTTCATTGGATATGCTATCAAAGACATTATTGGGAAAGTATTTCCCACCGAGAAAAATAGCAACGTTCAGACAGGAGATCACAAGCTTCACTCAACACGATGGTGAATCTCTTTATGAGGCTTGGGAAAATTTCAATTATTTATAGAGATAGTGTCCTCACCATGCCAAAGCTTGACAAAGCCATTGAGGATCATTATTAATGGAACTGCCCAAAGCTCATTCATGAGTAAGATGCCTGATGAAACCTATAATCTTTTTGAGACTATGGCATCCAACAACTACCAATGGCATAGTAAAAGGAGCACACCAAAGAAAGTTACAAGAATGGATGAAATGGATAGTTGGAATCTCTTTAATACGAAGATTTATTTGCTTACCAAGAAATTTGAGGCATCCACTAAAGTTTCAAATCCCATGGCTAGCTATTCCTATGAGTATTGTGGAGGAGGACATTCAACCCTAGAGTGTCAGGGAGGTTTTTCTCAGGATTCCTCTATTAAGCAGTTAAATGCACTTAACAATTTCCAAAGGAATCAAGGGAATCCTTACTCTAACATCTACAACCTAGGTTGGCGAAATCATCCAAACTTTTTATAGTCTAACCAAGGAGAGGTGAAGAATACCCATCAAGGGTTCAAACAACCGCCTCTTAGATTTTAGCAGAAGAATGCCTTCCCTCAACAAAGTGAACCAAAGTCTAACCTTGAAGCCATGATGGAGAAATTCCTAAAAGATCAAGAGAGGTACCAAAAAGACCAATTGAGCAAAAGTAAGCAATAAAGAATCTGACATCTCAAGTGGGACAACTTTTTTCCCATAACAAGATGTTAGAAAACCAAATTGCATCGTAAGCTTCCAGTTCAAGGTAGAGTGGAATGTTTCCCAATCGACCTTGAAATCCTAGAGAACAAGCTAAGGTGGTCACACTCAGAAGTGGAAAGAAATTGCCTAAAGTAAAGACCAAGAACAATGCTATATAAACCATTCATGACACCAAAGAGGAGAAGAAAGACTCACCACCCTAGGTATTGCCATTGCCGTTTCCATAAAGGCAGCAAAAATCCAAGTTTGACAGGTAGTTTAAGAAGTTTATGAAGTCATTATAGTTGCTTAAACTAAATATACCTCTCCTGGATGTGATTAATACCATGCCTATATACTCCAAATTCTTAAAAGACATTATCTCACATAAGAGAAAATGGGAGGATCATAAGACCATTCCTATCAATGAGGAATGTAGTGTTTTCATTCAAAATAAGCTTCCCCAAAAGCTTAAAGATCTAGTAAGTATCATTATCCTTTATATCATTGGAAATGAATTTATAAGTAAATCTTTATATGATCTTGGTGCAAGTGTGAGTATAATTCCTCTTTCCTTTTGTAGATGACTCAACATTTATGACCCATAACCAATGATTGTGTCACTATAACTTACAGATAGATATATCACCTACCCCTATGGAATTCTAGCAGATGTTCTGGTCAAAGTTGGAGACTATTACGTACTAGGGGATTTCATTATCCTAGAAATAGAGGAGGATCACCACATTCCAATCATATTAGGATGACCATTCCTAACCACAATGGGAGCAATCATTGATGTTAAGAAAGGAAAAATTTTACTAGAAATTAGAGATAATAAGGTGGAGTTTGATGTTTTTAAAATGGTAAAATATTCCTTAATAATGGGATCTTATTTTAGAGTGGACATAATAAAAAGCTACGTGTAAAAGACCTTTGAAAAGCAACTCACCCATGACCACTTAGAAGCATGCTTGATCCATGATGTTATAGAGGACGACATTAATGAAGAGGTGGTAATGTATGGGCAATACCTCGATGCAAGTCCATCATTGAATAAACATAAATCAACTAGGTATGAGCCTTTACCTTCTGTTAAAGAAAGCCTTGGTATGATTAAGGAGGAGAGTGCACCTAAGGTAGAGCTCAAAGCTCTTCCTTCATCTTTGAGATATGCTTTTCTTAGCCCTAACTCTACATATCCTATCATTATGAATGTTGAGTTAACTAATGAACAAGTAGACAAATTACTTAGGAGAGTTAGGCCTCATAGAAAGATCATAAATTATACCATAGATGACCTAAAGGGGATTAGTGCTTCAATATGCATGAATAGGATTCACATGTAAAATGATGCTAAACCCACCATTGAGCATCAAAGAAGGTTAAACCCTAACATGAAAAGGTGGTTAAGAAAGAGATTGTCAAGTTGCTTAATGCAGGGATTATCTATCCTATCTTGGATAGCCAGTGGGTTAGTCCAATCCATATAGTCCTTAAGAAGGGAGGTATGATAATAGTGAAAAATAAGAACAATGAGTTCATCCCAAATAAGATTGTTACAGGTTAGTGCATGTGCATTGACTATAGAAAATTAAATAAGGCCACTAGGAAAGATCACTTCCCTTTACCATTTATTGACCAACTTTTAGAAAGGTTAGCTAATCATTCATTTTTCTATTACTTGGATGGATACTCTGTTTCTTTCAAATTCCCATACACCTTGATTATCAAGAGAAAACCACACTTACATGTCCTTATAAAACATATGCATATAGAAGAATGCCATTCGGGCTGTGTAATGCACTCGCTACTTTCCAATGATGCATGATGTCTATCTTTTCTAATTTTGTTGAGGACATTATAGAGGTTTTTTATGGATGATTTCTCTATGTACAGTTCTTCTTTTAATGATTTTCTTGATAATCTCTCTAAAGTATTTCAGAGATGTGAAGACACTAACCTTGTGCTGAACTGGGAAAAATGTCACTTTATAGTGACTAAAGGGGTGGTGCTCGAGCACATTGTGTTTGAAAATGGCATTAAAGTGTAGGGAAAAATTGAAGTGATAGAGAAGCTTCCACCCCCTACTCTGTTAAAGAAATACATAGTTTTTTGGGACATGCTAGGTTCTATCGGTGCTTCATCAAAGATTTTTCCAAAATTGCTAAACCTTTGACTAATTTGCTTGCCAAGGACATTCCTTAATGAATGTCTTTATGCTTTCCATAGGTTGAAAGAAGCACTTGTTTTAGCACTTGTCCTACAACCACCAGACTGGAGCCTTCCCTTTAAAATCTCGTGTGATGCTAGCAACTATACAGTAGGAGTTGTCTTAGGGCAACAAAGAGATAAACAAGCCTATGCCATCTATTATATCAGCCACACTCTCAATGAAGCTCAAATAAATTATGCAACAACTGAGAAGGAACTGCTGGCAATGGTACATGCTATGGATAAATTTCATTCATATTTAGTAAGAAGCAAAGTGATTGTCTACACCGACCATTCAACCCTTAAGTACCTCATAGCAAAAAAGGATGCTAAGCTAAGACTCATTCGTTAGATCCTTCTTTTACAAGAATTTGACATGGAGATTCCAGATTGTAAAGGAACTGCGAATTTGGTTACTGATCACCTTTCATGCCTTGAGTGAAGTACTAATCCAGACTCTCTCCCAATCTCATATAACCTTCCAGGAGAACAACTATGAGAGTCTAATAAAGCGTCCCATAGTATAAAAATTTTATGAATGAGCTTACATATGGTGTTTTTCCACCAAACATTGATTACCATCAAAAGAAGAAATTATTTTAGGACTCTCGATAATACTTCTGGGATGATCCCTACTTATATAAGAGAAGTGGGGATGGATTGTTACGAAGGTACATTCTAGATGAAGAAATTTTAGAAGTACTCACTCATTGCTATTCGCTTGAGTGTGGGGGACATACAAGCTTTACCAAAACAGCAGTAAAGGTACTTCAGAGCGGATTCTACTAGCCCTCTCTCTTTAAAGATGCAAGGAAATTTGTACTCAAGTGTGATCATTGCCAAAGGACAGGCAACATTAGTAGACGAAATAAAATGCCCCTCACAAATATTATTGAGATTGAATTATTTGATGTGTGGGGTATTGATTTTATAAGACCTTTCCTAAGCTTCTATGGGAAAAAATATATATTGGTTTGGGTTGATTATGTGTCCAAGTGAGTGGAAGAAATTTCTTCACCAACCAATGATGCTAAAGTATTCACTAAGTTCCTCAAGAGGAATATATTTACTCACTTTGGCACCCCTAAAGATATAATTAGCGATGGCAGTTCTCACTTCTACAATTGTCAATTTGAATCCCTTTTAGCAAAATATGGGGTCAAACATAAAGTGGTTATACCATACCACCCTCAGACTAGTGGACAAGTGGAAATCTCAAATAGGGAACTGAAGACTATACTAGAAAAGACAATCAATGCCTCAAGAAAGGATTGGTCCATTCATTTGGATGATGCACTATAGGCATACTGAACAACTTTCAAAACTCTAATTAGGATTTCACCATTTAGATTAATTTTTGGGAAATCATGTCATCTCCCAATTGAGTTAGAACAGAAAGCATTATGGGCTACAAGGTTTCTAAATTTTGATTTAGCAAAGGCTGGTGTGAAAAGGCTCCTTAAGTTGAATGAACTTAAAGAGTTTCACATGAATGCCTATGAGAATGCCAATATTTATAAGGAAAGAACAAAATGGTGGCATGATAAACATCTACGGAAGAAAAAGTTTCAAGAAGGAGATCTGGGATTACTATTTAACTCTAGACTAAAGCTATTTCTAGGGAAACTCAAGTCTCACTGGTCTGGACCTTTTAGAATTAAGTAAGTCTTCCCTCATGGAGCAGTTGAGCTTTCAAATAGAGCAAACGAAACCTTCAAAGTCAACGAGTAACATCTCAAGCCCTACTATACAGAGGAAGTCAGCTTAAAGAGTGTCTCTTATATATTCATGGATCCAGTTTGAGCTCAATATAAAATGGTCAAGCTAAAAACCTAAAAATAGCACTAATTGGGAGGCAACCCAATCATTTTTCTTTTTAACTCTTATTTTGTTTTAATTCTCTTTTTTTTTTCTTTATGTTTTTACTTGTTAATTAATTTACTTCACTTCTTACATAGGATCAAAAGTGCAATTGTCGTAAAGAGCTACTACTTTAAGGAGCAAGTTTGCATAATCACATGTGGTAATGCACAGCTGTGTTATAGACCATGTCCAGGTATGCAACTTAAATTGATAGATTTATATACTACATGGTATACTGACATGACATATCCATATCGTGTCCAAAACTCCATAAACTTACAGGTTGTATCACGGCTTTATTACACAACATTTCTATGCCATGTCATATTCCCAATTATCTACTAGACTATCATATATCATAACAGTATGACATCATTATATTGTGTCCCTCATCAACCATACAGCATGTAGCACGGTTTCATGTTGTGTTATCATCTTTACCATGTCATGTCATCACTATCCTAACATAGTTTGCATGTCGTGTTATCATCTTCTCCATGTCGTGCCATTGCCATTCTAACACGGCATCCAGCATGTCGTGCCAATACCTTCATCATGTCATGTTAAGACCATCCTCACACGATATGATAGCACGACATCATGTCATGTCATAAGCATCCTAACACGGCATCCTTGCATGTCGTGTTACATCTCCTTCATGCTATGTCTCATTTTCACCTATTATCCTAGAATGTAACACAGCATGACAGCACGACATCTCCATGTCCTACCATGCCCTACAACGCACAGTCTCCAATCATGGCATGGGAGTCCATGCCATTCACTTCCCTAAATCGTACCCCCTAATATGGTTTTCCTAAACTGTGTTCCTAAAATCATGTCCCAATCCCTCTATATAAATACCCACTTCTCTAAACCTAGCCCTAATATATTCTTTTTACTTCTCTCTTTCTCATACACCATTGTCTCCCAATTTTTCTTCTTTGTCTCCTCTTCCTTGACTTCATCAACCATTTTTCTTCCTTATTTCTTCTTTCTAAAATCACACTTCTTTATTTTCTTTTTTATTCTCTGCATATGGGAAAATCCAAAGCCTCTGGGAAATCACCATCATCATCCAAAAAGAGGACTCATACCACATCTTCCCCTCCACCCTCATGCCCTTCTCATATGAGTGTGCCACCACCCACCACTCTAACTTCCTCACACCATGACTAAGGGAGCCAATTCGGTATGTCTCACCCCCTTCTTTGTTTCACTAATCCTGATTTTAAAAAAACATGTGCTACTTTGTTTCCCCTTCCAATCCATCCTTCATATCATATTATGTTAGGGAATCTTCCTACTGTAGGCTTGATGAATCAATCTTAGGCATGATTGATAACTCAAAATAGGATAATTTTGTGAGAATTGAGGAGCCTATATTTCATGAATTATTTTTAGAGTTCTTATCCACTTTTTTATTCAACCTTAGTAATCTTGTTGACATTAATAAGAAAAATGTGGTTCTATTCCAATTAAGGGGCAAACAATTCTCTTTTTCCCTAAATGAATTTACTATGCATTGTGGTTTATATAATGATTTGTCTATTACTAGTGGTGCACTTGATAATGCCCAAATTATTGTTGAACCTATAAATTATCATTAGTTTTGGAGGGAGATTATACATGTAGGAGTTGCCCAACAAGCCTATGACCTTAGGGTTAGCAAGAGCACTAATATAGTCCATCCTAAATTGCATTACCTACATCGTCTAATAGCTGGCACTATTTGTGGTCGAAGGGAGAGTACTATATGTGTTACACTTAGAGATTTGTTTTATTTGCACTAGTTTATTAAAGGTATAGTGCCTCATTTGGGATATGGTTTTGCTTTCTCTATGGATGGTGTTTTCAAGAAAAATGAAAGGGCCTTATATAGGGGGTTCATATATCACTAGGCATGCTAGGAATCTATAAGTTTTTTATTCCCTTACCAACATGACTCAACTTTGCACCACATTGCCCTTTAATATCACTATAATGAAAAAAATTAAGGTGGTCACAGTTAGGGATGGTCGATATGTTTTGATTACTAATCCAGTTAAGTTAGATGCCAATAAGCCACAGTAGACACACACCCCCGCGCCTTTACCTTCACAAGCTTCTCATACTACCAGACCTTCCTTATATTCCTATCCTCCACCTTTTGAGGCTACTCTTCAGTATCACACGGGGCTTTTGCGTTGGGTTTTTGATGGTCTCTCGAGCTTATGTCAAGCTCAAGGTATACCTCTTCCTCGCCGACTAATTTTTCCTTGTTCCAACTCCGCTGCTGCTACTGAGCAGCTTCCTAAAGACACTGATCCATTGGATGACACTGGAGTTGCCCCAGATGATTCTGCTCCTATGGATGATTGATGTTACTTTCAATTTATAATTATATTTTATGATTTTTCTTCTTCTTTTATTATTTTCTTTTAGGATATTATATGTGTTTTTTTATTGTTTTAGTTTTATGTTCCTCTTTGTTAGTTTTCTGCCTTCTACTATCTTTCAGATGAATTTACAATTTCAAGGCAGTACCCTTTCTCCTTTTTTTTTTCTTTTTGATGTTCCTTTTATCTTTTATATTTTTTTTGTCATTGAGGACAATGCCATGAATAGTGTGGGGGTGCTTCAATTGATTTGTTTGTCAGTTTTTATCTTTTTATCTTTTCATTTCAGTTAAATAAATAAATAAATAATAAATAAATAAAAGACTATTCAGGGTTTATTTATCTTCAACTTGTTCCCCTATATTAATGATTTGTTTGTCCTAAAAATTTTTAAATTTTCTTTCGATACTCTATCACACTTGGGAATATATTAGTGTATAAGCTTGTCTCTTAATTGAATTACTAAACTATCATATGGTCTATTAATTAAGATAGTTATACATAATCTTTATGTATGAAGAATTTAGTTTTTATGACCTAAGCATGAACCTGAATTAAAATTTTAGGAAGGATTGCATTCTGAATTTCAACTAAAAAAAATCTCTCATTCCTTACGTTAGAGCAACATTTAAAGTTAAATTCTTATACACTCTGAATATACTCCAATGTCCTTATTAAGGTATAAGTATCTATAGGACCCACTCAGCAGTATCCACGCTTAGTAACATAGGAACGACGGGAGATCACTCAGGGTGGAAAGAATTGAATAGAGAGAAAAATTAAAAAATTATGAAATGGAGTGTAAAACACATTCACAACCATATCAAAAAGAGCTACAAACCTTAATGTTTTCTTTTTTGGATTTATGCTCATTTGATTTCAAAGAGTTATGTGCTTGGGTTATGATTAATAAATTATTCATGTAAATTGTGTTTTTGTCTAACTATCTTCTTTAGTAAACATGTTTTGTCCTTAGTTGTGATTTGAGTTTGTTATTTTCAAATTTTGGTTTTTGCTTGAGGACAAGCAAAGCTTTAGTGTGGGGGAATTTGATGTGTTCATTATTTACATATTTTAGAGTTGAATTTTAATAAACTTTAAATAAGGAATAAATTAATTTAAGTAATTTTTAGGTTTAATTAGAAAATTTTTATAAGTTAGTATTTAATTAGGATTTTTATTCTTTATTGTATATTTAATAAGTTTTATCTTTAATTGATTTTGTCCTTTATGTTTAGTGGGCCCCAGGAATAAAAAAGGAGTTGGGCTAAATATAAAGTTTTTGACATAGCATGGCATGCACCATGTTGTGTGATGAAAAAGAATGTGGAAAAGCCATGTGTGAGCCATGAAGAAGCCAACTATACTTGAATTTCAACATAGGAATGTCACAACATCATCTTGTTGTGTGAGTGAAGATTTCTAACCCAGAAAGATGCACGACCAATAAACATGCTCGTGCTAGAAGTCGTGCTGTGTGCAAAGTAAATTTGCATATTAGCACACGGTCGTGCCTCACAGCCATGTCATGAAAGAAAAAAAAAATTATTTTGAAAATGAAGAGGAATTGGAAATCAAAGAGCATTCTTTTCATACCCTAGCATTATATAAGGAATAAAACCCCCTTTTAAAAATAGAATAGAAATAAAAAGGGGGTGGCTAGATTGAAATAAAAGAGAACTAGTAGAAAAGACTAAGAGCTTATTTTTATCCTTTTTTTTCATCTTTTTGTCTTCTTGATTATGTTTATGGATTTTGTTAAAGCCATGTGTGGCTAAGTTTTCTTTCAGAGTCTTAGTTAGGAATAGCTATTCCTTGAAATAATTTGATCACAAGTTTTTAAATTTGATTTGAATTTCAATTAATTATTTGTGTTGTAATATTTATCTTGTTATCATTCCAGGCCTGTTTGATTGCATATTTATGGATGACTTCACCAATGAGAATTAGGGGAATTCATTAGCTTAAGACAATTAGAACTTAGATCACTTGACCATGAGAGTAGGCGAGCTCTTCAGGGAGTCACGATAGTAGATTACGGTGACAAATTAATTACTAAAAATCTTAATGAGCTTCGATTAGATTATTAATCACGAGAGTAGGTTAGATTTTAATCCTTGCATGCTTAATTGAACTTGAGAGAGTCTTTAAGTATTTTAAAGCAATTACCCTTAACTAAGTTCAAGATTTTTTCTTAATGATGTGTTAATGATTGGATTGGAATAGTGAAACTAAACCTAGGCTCTATGTTTACAAATATTTGAGTTTACTTCTAATTAAGTTTCTGCCACTTAAATTTTAAACTTTTCTAAATTACTCAATTTAATAACTGAGATCATAGGTAAAAATTGTTAGTAATCAATATACAGTCCTTATGGGAACAATATATATCTGCTGCAACCACAACTGTGCACTTGTAGGTTTAAAATATGACACGATACAAGCTTTATGCATGACTTCTTCAACTTTTTGAGCTATCTTCAAATCGTCTAGGGCTGGGATTATCAAGCTAGATTCTCCTTCTAGAGGTTTATGTTTTTCTCCGTTTCCACTAGATACATCCGGAGCTAGTGTTAGTGGTGCTATATTATTCTCTAGGTGAGTTGCTTTAGGATTGCCACTTTAAATCAAAGCGTTCAGTTGTTGTTGCATCAAGGTCATCTAGGTTTGGATATTTTGAATCATCACTTTCTTACTCATTGGGGATAGATTGAGTGTCTGGGTTACTATCTTTAAGTGAGGTGTGTTTATGGCAAGAGTTTCTAGTAGGCTTAGAAAAGATACAGAAGGTATGGGTCTATTATTATACTGAAGAGGAGCATAATAAGGAAAGTCAATGCCAAGAGCTGGCCATCCCTAAGTATTACGAGGTGGAGTGTATGCACCAGTCAAGGTTTAAGACGACGATCCAATATGTTGAAAAGGAGCTGACAGAATTATTGTTTGAAAAGGTGCTGACAGGTTAATTGGAGGAAGGGGAGCAGATGGATTAATTGGAAGAATAGGAGTAGATGGATTGATTGGAAGAATAAGGGCAGATTGATTAATTAGAGGAATGGGGGCAAATGGATTGATGTGCGTGTTTGGAGTTGAAATTAGTGGTGGACTGGAAGTCATGATGCCAATATTTTGGTTGGTAGATGCTTAATAGCTTTTAGCTTAAGGGCTTCTCACAAACGACACCATTTAATAACTTGTTTTCGGAACTCTTGAGCTAGAACCCTACGATGGATCAAAGAAGAGTAAGGTGAGAAGTGGGTCAGATCCCCCACAAACCCTCCAATGCCTAAGTTAGAGAATGTAGAGAGAGAGTGTGTAATATCCCGTGTTTTTAAATATTTTAATATTGTATCGGGATAAGCAGTGTTAATGATTTTTGTATATATATTATGATATTTTTACGAGTTGATATGTATTTAAAACCTATTTTAATTATTGTGTATTATTTATAGTACTTTACGTAAAATTTTCCCGGGACTTGCATTTTAGGGGAAATTTTCACGTAAATAATTTATTATTAATTATTTTAAATATATTTTCGGACTTGCATGAACTCATACGTATTTTTAAAATTACTAAACACCGTGTATGTGTACGATATTTATTTAATTAGGGTTTAATATATATTACCCTAATATTTTATTATTTATTTATTAATTTATTGTTATTTAATTATTTCATTTATTATTAAATTATTATAATTATTTTTTTATTTTTTTATTATTTTATTATTTTATTTTATTTTTTCTTTTTTTTCTTTTTCTTTTTCTTTTCTTTTCTTTTCTTTTCTTTTCTTTTTTCTTCTTCTTCTTCCTCTCCCTCCCGCGCCCAACCACCCTTCCCCTCACCACTGCAAATCCCGACCACCTACCATCGGTGTGCCTCCCGGCTTGCCACCATCGTCCTCAGTCGTTCCCCGCCGCCAGCAGCCTCCTTCCCCGGAGCCGGCAGCCTCTTTTCTTCCATTTTGGTCGAAATTCTTCTCCTCGCCGTCGACCACGATTCCATCCACCATTTTCGACACCGCCGGTCTCTTTCTTCTCCTTGAGCTCCGGTGAGTGTGATTCTAGCTTTGGTTTGAGTTTAAATGGTCTTGATTTGCTTAGGTTTCAAATTTTTGAATTCGGCCATATTAGGGTTTTTTATTTCTTTAAGCTTCGAATTGATTGATTCATGAAAAATCCCTTCACAAATGTTGATCCTAGTAGCTTAATCTACATGTATGAATTTTTGTGGAATTTTTGGAGATTTTTTGGATTTTTGGGTATTTTTGAATATTTTAATATTATTTTCTAATTTTTGGAAATTAATTATTTAAATTATGAAATTGTGTTTTATGGTTAAATTAGGTGTTGAAATGAATTATAGGAATTTATTTGGAATTTTTATGAATTTCTAAGTATTTATTTTGAATTATTGAAGTTTATGTAAATTTGGGAAATTAGGGTTAATTATGTTTTTAATTGAATTTAATTGGTTAATTGAGTTTAATTATTGATATTATTGATAAATATGTTGAGAAAATTAATTTTGGATAATTGTATAATTTTTGGTGAATTTTTGAAGTAATTTTAGTATATTTATATATATAAGCGCATTTTGGTAATTTTACACAAAATTGGCTAACAATGTAATTTAATTGGTTTTAATAGTTATTTAAGGTATAAAAATGATTTCTACAAATTATTTAGTATTTTTAACTAATTAAAACTATTTTTCGTGAATTATTTTCAATTATATATATAATATACGATTTTTCTAATAAAATGAGCTTTTATTGGTTTTTATAGTGTTTAAAGGTTAATTATGTAATTTCTACATATAAAATGAATTTCTATGTTATAAGGGTATTTTTGGTATTTCAGAATTGTTCTGTGTTTGTGAACCCCGGTCGGTAGATTGTAGTCTGGAGTCCGACCGAGGGGTTGTGGTTGAGTGTTGAGCTTGTTTTTCAAAGTGTATTTCTTTGCAGGGTCGGCTCTACTCTTTTGAGTAGAGAGATGTCCATTTTACAGGGGAGGTTCTGTCGAATTTTTGGTAGAATTCTCGTAAAACGTGATATCCGGTCGAATCCTGATATCGATTCTATATTTAATACTCTAGATCGAGTTCTAGGATTTTCTATTAGGTTTATTCTAATGTCAGTTGTTTATTGTTTGTTTAGTTGCGCCGAGACCGAGGGCTAGTGGACCAGGCCCGTCGGACCCATCTCGAGGAGCGCACTAGGGTGAGTTACTATAATATATATATATGCTTAGGGTGCATGATTTAGAAATATATGTTTTATTTTGATTAAAATGCATAAATAATATGATTTGTATTTAAGTATATTTTTGGTAATTATTAAATTATATGCATGTTTTGTAAATAAAATATATTTAAAATGTTTTTAAATATATTTCTAGCTTAAGTTATAATTTGATTGGATTCATTTGACGTATATATACTCGAAATATACCTGGTTTACTTTTGGTATATTTTCGGTATATATATGGTTTATATTGTTATTTCAATTAAATTCATGCATCATTTAATTGTGAATGAATGTTTTATATTTATTAATGAAGGATATCGATAGAACGTGCTACCTAGTGGGCAGCACTAGGACCGAGTACGTATCGGTACGCCTATAGTATTTAGGCTATATTACTAACCTATTTATGGATATTGATTGATTATGATTATTTGATGTGTGAGATGTGATTTGGGTGTGATTGCTGGAGCTGGGTTGACCAAGTGTCTCGGGGCCAATCACACTGACAGTCAGACTGCTGGAGCTCGGTTGACTTAGTGTCTCGGGGCCAGTCTACTGTCTAAATGGATTAAGTGGATATATTTGGATTAAGTGAGCCTGTATGGCTAGAGTGTTGTCTAACACTGTTTGAGGTTGCGGAATTATAGGGTTCTATTAGATCCTTCATGAACTGTGATTTTTAATGAAAAATATATATAAAATGATTTTATTGCATCTGTGTGTATTTGCCTGTATATATACATATTATATATATACTGTTGATTGTATGCATTGTCATTTAGTATGCATGTATATATATTATAGTAATTCACTCAGTGAGGTCTGACTCCCCTCCGTTGACAATTTTTCAGGAGAGTCAACATCTTCAGACCTCAGTAGCAGGTCTATACGCCGGATTTCTTTGGCCCTGGCTTCTTTGTGTAAACTGCTTACTTGAGTCTTATTTTTATAGTCTAGACACTGCATCAATTATAAATTAATTTTGTGGGATTTTATGTATCTTATTTATGTGAGATATTGTATTATATTTGAAACTGGATTTGTATTAAAAGATTTATATATATGAGATGAGATTTGATTTAAATCCAGTTGGTGAAATGATATTGTAATATTTATGATTTTTATTTCCACTGCATTTAATATTGTTATTATTATTGCATTTTTATTTTATTTTTAGGCTTGCTACGGGTTTCGGATTCGAAAGAATTCCCGTTCCCTAGCGCCGATCATGGCCCCTATTTTGGGTCATGACAAAGTTGGTATCAGAGCGGAGTTCTGTGTCAGGGCTTAGTTATGTGAGTTGTGGCCCTAGTTTTAAAGTTGTGTTTCTGTTGGACTACTGCAGTGAATTAGGTTCGAGTATGTCTTGATAAGTATTCCTTGCTTTAGTTTCCTGCGTTATTCCTCCGTTGTCTGTTTTGTCTGAATAATTCCGTTTATCTTTTTAGTATTAAGAGGTGAGCGCATGTCGCTCCACCAGTCGTTGAGGCCGAGGATGATGAGTCTTTTCAGGATGAGGTTTTACCTCCTGAGCAGCCAGTTAGACGTAGAGGTCGTGGCAGAGGTAGACCTCGAGGAGCGGCAGGTCGCCGTAGGCAGAGAGAGTTACAGGACGAGGAGCCTGTTGAGCCTGAATTTGATGTTCCTGTTCCTCCAGTTGTTCAGCCTGTTCAGCCTGCCTATTAGCAGGGTATGTCTGACCTTGAGGCAGCTTTGTTCTATGCCCGAGTTGGCAGGATTGCTTTTGATGGTACTTCTGATCCATTAGATTTTCTTCATGCGATTGAGACTAGGACTCGGATGCTCATACCGAGTACCAGCGGATCATGATCGTCGAGTTATCTATCGAGGGACCAGCCCTAGATTGGTTCATTCAGATGATCCAGCCTTATATGATGACGATGACCTGGGCTTAGTTCCGAGAGCGATTTATGAGGAGATTTTGTCCAGAGCCTCTTCGTTTGAGCTATCATCTTCGTTTGACCAGTATTTCTCATGGAGATCGATCTGTAGAGGAGTATACCCGAGAGTTTCTTCGTCTGGGTAGATATGCTAAGGATTTGATGCGAGATCAGTATTTCGTGGTCACTACCTATGTCACCGATTTGGGTTCTGCTTTTGCTGGTATGCCTACAGCAGCCCTTACTCTCGAGTCTGTGATTGAGTTGGCCAAGGAGATTGAGCTGAGACTAGTTAGGCAGGGAGCGATGCCTGATTATTACCAGCTGGGAGTTCAGTCGAGTGGATTGCAGGCTACTCCGTATTCGAGTTTTCATGTTGGTTCTAGTAGTTAGTAGCGAGGTTCGACTCAGCAGAGTCAGAGACAACAGCAGCGAGTGCATCAGAGCAGTAGACATGGCCATGAAGGTCAGCGTAGATCGTTCAAATTCGGGTCAGGTGCTTCGAGCAGCAGCAGTGGTCGTAGTTTTGGATCAGCGACCAATGTATGCCAGATCTGCGGTAGAGTCCATCAGGGACTGTGTTATCTGACACCACTGACATGCTTCAAATGCGGGCAGATAGGACATTTTGCCAGATCATGTCCTTATTCCGGGTATCAACAGCAGCAGATTTCACGATTCCTACAGCAATCGATTGCTAGTGCTACACCCGTGCCATTTCAGTTACCACCAGCTCAGCATCAGAGTTCCACTCAGTTTGTTCCACAGCAGAGTCATGGTAGAGGTACTAGAGGAGGTGCCAGAGGTGTTGGCCAGGCTTCTACCAGTCAACAGGGATGTCGAGGTCAGGCCAGAGTCTTCCATCTCACTCCGCAGGATGCTCAGGCATCTAATGCAGTCGCGGCAGGTATTGTTTCTGTTTGTTACCTAGATGCTTGGGTTTTGTTTGATCCGGGTGCCACACATTCGTTTGTTTCTCCTGTTTTTGCTTCTAAATCTTGTTGGCAAGCTTCGAGGATGGCTTTTCCTTTATCTGTTGCCACTCCTCTGAGCGATTCCTTGGACACCGATATTATTCTTTCTGGTTGTTCAGTTCTCGTGGGATATAGAGAATTACCCGCTGATTTGATTTTGTTGGATGTGATGGAGTTTGATGTCATTCTGGGAATGGATTGGTTATCTCAGCACTATATAGTGGTAGATTGCAGGAATAAAGAGGTGACGTTCAGAATTCCTGGTGAAGAAGAGTTTAAGTTTGTTGGTGATAGGAGTTCAGTACCTCAGAATCTTATTTCTGCTATTACGGCTAGGAAGTTATTGAGGAAAGGTTGTCAGGGATATTTGGCATTGGTCAGGGATACGTCAGTAGAGAAGTTGTTACTCACAGATGTTCCTGTTGCTTGTGAGTTTCTTGATGTTTTTCCCGAGGAGTTGCCAGGTTTACCACCTCACAGAGAGATTGAGTTCTGTATAGATGTGGTACCAGGTACTACTCCTATATCTATGCCACCCTATCGTATGGCTCCTGCAGAGTTGAAAGAGTTGAAGGAACAGTTGCAAGAGTTGTTGGATAAAGGTTTCATCAGACCTAGTGTTTCTCCTTGGGGTGCACCAGTCCTGTTTGTGAAGAAGAAGGATGGTACCCTAAGACTGTGCATTGACTATAGAGAATTGAATAAGGTGACAGTGAAGAACAAGTATCCTCTCCTGAGGATAGATGATTTGTTTGATCAGCTATAGGGTGCACAATTCTTTTCTAAGGTTGACTTGAGGTCGGGTTATCATCAGCTGTGGATCAGTGAATCTGATGTTCCTAAGATAGCATTCCGCACTAGATATGGCCATTATGAGTTTCTGGTGATGTCTTTTGGTTTGACTAATGCACCAGCAGCTTTTATGGACCTGATGAATAGGGTATTCAGACCATATGTGGATCAGTTTGTGGTAGTCTTCATCGATGATATATTGGTATATTCAAGAAGTATGGAGGAGCATGTATATCATTTGAGGATTTTACTGCAGACACTGAGAGATCATCAACTTTATGCTAAATTCTCGAAGTGTGATTTCTGGATGGAGAGTGTTTCTTTTCTTGGACACGTAGTGTCTAAAGAAGGTATTCAGGTTGATCCACAGAAGATTGAGGCAGTGTCTGAGTGGCCTAGACCAACTTCTGTTACTGAGATTCAGAGTTTTCTAGGTTTAGCCGGGTATTATAGGCGATTTGTGCAGGATTTTTCCAGAATTGTAGCCCCTATGACTCGCTTGACTCAGAAGAATGTTAGGTTCGAGTGGTCAGAAGCATGTGAGAATAGTTTCCAGTTGTTGAAGGAGAAGTTGACTACAGTGCCAGTGTTAGCTTTGCCTAATAGTGTGGATAAGTTCACAGTTTACTGTAATGCCTCTAGAATTGGTCTTGGTTGTGTGTTGATTCAGAATGGAAGGGTGATAGCCTATGCTTCGAGGCAGTTAAAGAAGCATGAGCAGAACTATCCTACACATGACCTTGAGATGGCTGCAGTAATTTTTACTTTGAAGATTTGGAGACATTATTTGTACGGGGTGACTTGTGAGATATTTACTGATCACAAGAGCCTTAAGTACATTTTTCAGCAGCGAGATCTAAATTTGAGGCAGAGAAGATGGTTGGAACTGTTGAAGGATTATGATTGCGAGATCTTATATCATCCGGGTAAAGCTAATGTGGTAGCAGATGCCTTGAGTAGAAAGTCCTTAGGCAGTTTTGCTCACATCAGTATTGAGAGGAGACCATTGATCCAGGAATTGCATCTGATGGTGGATCAAGGTCTGATGATGAAGATCAGTAGATCAGGTGGACTGCTAGCTCAGTTTAAAGTATGATCTATACTGAGGGATATGATTAAAGCAGCTTAGAGCCGAGATCCCATTCTGGAAGAGCTTGTAGAGAATGTCAGAGCAGGGAAGTTCACTGATTTCACACTTGATGATGATGGTGTGTTGTGGATCAGTGGTAGATTGTGTGTTCCTAATGTAGATGACTTGAGAGAGGAGATTTTAGAGGAAGCACACTCTACAGCTTACAACGTTCATCCAGGTGTCACTAAGATGTACCATAGTATTAGAGATTTATACTGGTGGGATGGATTGAAGAAAGATGTCGTTGATTATGTTGCTAAGTGCTTGACGTGTCAACAAGTGAAAGAAGCCTTCTGGGAAGCTTCAGCCTCTTCCTATTCCTGAGTGGAAGTGGGAAAAGATAGCTATGGATTTTGTGGTCGGTTTACCTCGTTTGAGGGATGGATACGATTCTATCTGGGTGATTGTAGATAAATTGATGAAGTCTGCACATTTCTTGCCTGTGAAAGCCACTTATTCAGTTGCTAGATTGGCGAAGTTATATGTGAAGCATATTGTGTGCCTTCATGGAGTACCTGTGTCCATTGTGTCAGATAGAGGTTCAGTGTTTACTTCTCATTTTTGGCAGAAGATGCAGGAAGCGATGGGCACTAGGTTGGATTTCAATACTGCTTTTCATCCTCAGACAGATGGCCAGTCTGAGAGGACGATCCAGACACTGGAAGATATGTTGAGGATGTGTGTCTTGGATTTAGGAGGTAGCTGGGATGATCATTTGTCACTTGTTGAGTTTGCATATAATAACAGCTACCATAGCAGTATTGGCATGGCACCATATGAGGCGTTGTATGGAAGGAAGTGTAGATCCCCTCTGAGTTAGGACGAGATTGGTGAGAGAGCTTTGACTGGACCTGAGATGGTTCAGGATGCTGTAGAGAAAGTCGCCGTGATTAAGCGAAGATTAGAGACCGCAGTTAGCCGGCAGAAGAGTTATGCAGATCCTAGGCGCAGAGATGTGGAGTTTCAGGTTGGAGATTTCATTTTTTTGAAGGTATCTTCGATGAAGGGTGTGATGAGATTTGGCAGGAAGGGTAAGTTAGCACCGAGATATATTGGACCGTTTGAGATTCTGGAGAGAGTTGGCACTGTTGCATATCGATTGGATTTGCCTTCGAGTATGTCACAGGTGCATCCAGTATTTCATATCTCGATGTTGAGGAAGTATATCTCAGATCCTTCACACGTGTTGCAGCCTGACAGTGTAAAAGTGAGTGAAGATTTGACGTTTGTGGAAGAACCTGTGGCGATCGTTGATTATCAAGTTCGACAGTTGCGTTCGAAGCAGATTCCTATGGTTAAGGTTCTGTGGCGTAGCGATAGAGTCGAGGAACATACGTGGGAGACTGAAGCTAAAATGCGAGCTTCTTACCCGTATCTTTTTCCTTCTTGATCCTGTTTTCTGGAATTCGGGGACGAATTCTTGTAAGGGGGGAAGACTGTAATATCCCGTGTTTTTAAATATTGTAATACTGTATCGGGATATGCAGTGTTAATGATTTTTGTATATATATTATGATATTCTTACGAGTTGATATGTATTTAAAACCTATTTTAATTATTGTGTATTATTTACAGTACTTTACATAAAATTTTCCCAGGACTTGCATTTTCGGGGAAATTTTCACATAAATAATTTATTATTAATTATTTTAAATATATTTTCGGACTTGCATGAACTCATACGTATTTTTAAAATTATTAAACACCGTGTATGTGTGCGATATTTATTTAATTAGGGTTTAATATATATTACCCTAATATTTTATTATTTATTTATTAATTTATTGTTATTTAATTATTTCATTTATTATTAAATTATTAAAATTATTTTATTATTATTTTATTATTTTTTTTTATTTTATTTTATTTTATTTTTTCTTTTTTTTTTCTTTTTATTTTTCTTTTTCTTTTTCTTTTCTTTTCTTTTTTTTTCTTTTTTTTTCTTCTTCTTCCTCTCCCTCCCACGCCCGACCACCCTTCCCCTCACCGCTGCAAATCCCGACCACCTACCATCGGTGTGCCTCCCGGCTTGCCACCGTCGTCCTCAGCCGTTCCCCGCCGCCAGCAACCTCCTTCCCCGGAGCTGGCAGCCTCTTTTCTTCCATTTTGATCGAAATTCTTCTCCTCGCCGTTGACCACGATTCCGTCCACCATTTTTGACACCGTCAGTCTCTTTCTTCTCCTTGAGCTCCGGTGAGTGTGATTCTAGCTTTGGTTTGAGTTTGAATGGTCTTGATTTGCTTAGGTTTCGAATTTTTGAATTCGGCCATATTAGAGTTTTTGATTTTTTTAGCTTTGAATTGATTGATTCATGAAAACTCCCTTCACAAATGTTGATCCTAGTAGCTTAATCTACATGTATGAATTTTTGTGGAATTTTTGGATTTTTGGGTATTTTTGAATATTTTAATATTATTTTCTAATTTTTGGAAATTAATTATTTAAATTATGAAATTGTGTTTTATGGTTAAATTAGGTGTTGAAATGAATTATAGGAATTTATTTGGAATTTTTATGAATTTCTAAGTATTTATTTTGAATTATTGAAGTTTATGTAAATTTGGGAAATTATGGTTAATTATGTTTTTAATTGAATTTAATTGGTTAATTGAGTTTAATTATTGATATTATTGATAAATATGTTGAGAAAATTAATTTTGGATAATTGTATAATTTTTGGTGAATTTTTGAAGTAATTTTAGTATATTTATATATATAAGCGCATTTTGGTAATTTTACACAAAATTGGCTAAAAATGTAATTTAATTGGTTTTAATAGTTATTTAAGGTATAAAAATGATTTCTACAAATTTTTTAGTATTTTTAACTAATTAAAACTATTTTTCGTGAATTATTTTCAATTATATATATAATATACAATTTTTCTAATAAAATGAGTTTTTATCGGTTTTTATAGTGTTTAAAGGTTAATTATGTAATTTCTACATATAAAATGAATTTCTATGTTATAAGGGTATTTTTGGTATTTCAGAATTGTTCTGTGTTTGTGAACCCCGGTCGGTAGATTGTAGTCTGGAGTTCGACCGAGGGGTTGTGGTTGAGTGTTGAGCTTGTTTTTCGAAGTGTATTTCTTTGCAGGGTCGGCTCTACTCTTTTGAGTAGAGAGATGTCCATTTTACAGGGGAGGTTCTGCCGAATTTTTGGTAGAATTCTCGTATAACGTGATATCCGATCGAACCCTGATATCGATTCTATGTTTAATACTCTAGATTGAATTCTAGGATTTTCTATTAGGTTTATTCTAATGTCGGTTGTTTATTGTTTGTTTAGTTACGCCGAGACCGAGGGCTAGTGGACCAGGCCCGTCGGACCCATCTCGAGGAGCGCACTAGGGTGAGTTACTATACTATATATATATATGCTTAGGGTGCATGATTTAGAAATATATGTTTTATTTTGATTAAAATGCATAAATAATATGATTTGTATTTAAGTATATTTTTGGTAATTATTAAATTATATGCATGTTTTGTAAATAAAATATATTTAAAATGTTTTTAAATATATTTCTAGCTTAAGTTATAATTTGATTGGATTCATTTGACGTATATATACTCGAAATATACCTGGTTTACTTTTGGTATATTTTCGGTATATATATGGTTTATATTGTTATTTCAATTAAATTCATGCATCATTTAATTGTGAATGAATATTTTATATTTATTAATGAAGGATATCGATAGAACGTGCTACCTAGTGGGCAGCACTATGACCGAGTACGTACCGGTATGCCTATAGTATTTAGGCTATATTACTAACCTATTTATGGATATTGATTGATTATGATTATTTGATTTGTGAGATGTGATTTGGGTGTGATTACTGGAGCTCGGTTGACCAAGTGTCTCGGGGCCAATCACACTGGCAGTCAGACTGCTGGAGCTCGGTTGACTTAGTGTCTCAGGGCCAGTCTATTGTCTAAATGGATTAAGTGGATATATTTGGATTAAGTGAGCCTATATGGCTAAAGTGTTGTCTAACACTGTTTGAGGTTGCGGAATTATAGGGTTCTATTAGATCCTTCATGAACTGTGATTTTTAATGAAAAATATATATAAAATGATTTTATTGCATCTGTGTGTATTTGCCTGTATATATACATATTATATATATACTGTTGATTGTATGCATTGTCATTTAGTATGCATGTATATATATTATAGTAATTCACTCAGTGAGGTCTGACTCCCCTCCGTTGATAATTTTTCAGGAGAGTCAACATCTTCAGACCTCAGTAGCAGGTTTATACGCCGGATTTCTTCCGCCCCGGCTTCTTTGTGTAAACTGCTTACTTGAGTCTTATTTTTATAGTCTAGACACTGCATAAGTTATAAATTAATTTTGTGGGATTTTATGTATCTTATTTATGTGAGATATTGTATTATATTTGAAACTGGATTTGTATTAAAAGATTTATATATATGAGATGAGATTTGATTTAAATCCAGTTGGTGAAATGATATTGTAATATTTATGATTTTTATTTCCGCTACATTTAATATTGTTATTATTATTGTATGTTTATTTTATTTTTAGGTTTGCTACGGGTTTCGGATTCGAAAGAATTCTCGTTCCCTAACGCCGGTCATGGTCCCTGTTTTGGGTCGTGACAGAGAGTTTTAGAGAAATAAAGAGAGAAAGGAGTATGAGAGAATAGAATAAATGAGAATAAGAGATATAGAATCCTATTTATAGGAATAGTGATGTTCAAACCTAAGAGGAATAAGATTACTTTTTTATGAAAATCTTATGTCTATTATAAGAGTGTTTCTTCCTATCTAGGCGTCACCTTGTTTGTGACTCATTTTCTAATTGTTTTGGATGTCCTCCTTCTACAAACGACCCATGTATAGGAAAATAAAGACCTTAGTTAAATAGGAATATGTATATGGGGTTTCAATTATGCATATTGATAGTACTTTTAATTATTTATATTATATTTTGTTGTTTTTTTTTTCATTACCCGATTGAAATTGAGGGTTTTTTTTAGCTAAATTGAAATTTAGGATGACTGGATGTTATTTGATTGAATTGGGTAATGCACATCCGTATATCATTGTTGTTAGTGATAATAGCTATTGGATGGCTTATATCGCTTTTTTTTTTTTTTTTTTTTTGCTATAAAAAGAAATTTTCTTTTTCTTTATTTTTAAATTAAATAGTCAGTAATATTAAAAGTTCAAATAATTTGTATGCATTTCGCATTTGTCTTGAGCCGAAGAACATCAATTATTAGCTTCCTAATCAGGTTTTTGTTCATTATTTATATTAATTTTTTTGTACTTTTTAATATGCTGTAAACAATGTGCATGGTTATTAGAATATGTGGGTTGTCTTTTTTTCATTTTTTTACTTGTTGCTGATTGGGATGCTATTGAATAAGGTAATTCTATTGTGACTTTATTTTTTATTTATTTTTTTTACTTTTATTACTATTAAATAAAAATGTATTAAATTATCCAATAATAGTTATTAATAAAGAAAATTTACTTTATAAAATAAAGTAATAATTACTACACCTATTATATAATAAATTTGTCTATCTCTCAACTACATTGGATATCCTGGAGCTGTATTGTACAGTGATATTGTCTATAAAAAAAAAAAAAAAAAACACCCACAAAGTTAAGTGAGAGTTTCAACTTGCCATTTGCTGAAAACACTGCACATGATTCCCTTACTGAACATTAAAAAAATAAAAACTCCAACATAGTGGCCCATCTATCCCTTTTCATCATCGCCACTTATGAATATAAATTTATTATATAAGTTATTAAATATTAAATTATTAAATAATTGTTCATTATTGTTTCACGAGCAGCATGTATGTGTTGTGTGTAAATGTTCAAAGATGCAAACTAAAAAAATACGTAGACATGACTAAAATAGTGGCCCTAATCATTTTGTGTATGCATTGATAATACTATCATAACCCCAAATATATATATATATATATATATATATATATATTCTTTTGGGAATATTGTCATAACCCCAATTGTTTGTAAACAGAACTTGCAGTCTAAAAATTCAAATGGCCATGTATATTCTAGTGGATTTACATCTGTCTAGTTCTGAATGATGAATTTAGTCCATATATATATATTAGCTTGCACTTATATATGTTTTCTATTTTTTTAGTTTGCACTTGTCAAGTTTTGTGCCGAGAAACCTAAGTGTTGATTTATATAAATACATGAGATACTCTCATGTGAACCTTTTCAAGTAATATATTCAAGTAATATAAATACAAAATCTTGAAATAATGTCCATGAAAAACCAAATCTTTCCCGACCAAATCCCTTGCATTAAATAGTCAAGAGTTGTCAAAAAAAATATATATATATATATAGTCAAGAATCTTTAACTCTGTGTGTGTCTATATATATATATATATATATATATATATCAACATTTATATTTCAAGCAATATATTCAAGTAATATAAATACAAACAGTGAATCTTGAAATAATGTCCATGTAAAACCAAATCTTTCCCGACCAAATCCCTTGCATTAAATAGTAGAGAATTGTAAAAATAAAAAATAAAAAATAAATAAAAAAGTCAAGAATCTTTAACTCTATCTGTGTGTCTATATATATATATATATATATATATATATAGTAATTTGCACTTGTCAAGTTTTGTGCCGAGAAATACTTTCTAATATGCTATTAAAAAAAATGTGCATGTGAATTCATGAATTGTAGTCAAATTTTGAGCTGATAAATTTCTTTTGCACTTGTCTTTTTTTTTTTTTTTTTTACTTCATACGAATTACTTTAATTTTATTGCGATTCTCTTATAATAATCATATAGTATACTACATGAAAAGATATGCATTGTTATGTTGATTAAATATAGATTCAGTATTATATATTCCTGGTGTATTCGTCTCTTATTTTTTTTATGAAATAACTAATGATAAATTTTGTTTAGTACATACCTATTACAATAACATCTATTTTTTTATGTTTTTTTTTTCTTTTGTACAAAAAGGTAATCAATAAGCTTTATTAGTTTTATAGGAGAATATGGCTCTAGATAAGACTTGAATGGGAATTGATAATATTCATAATCCGGCATATATTCAGGGTGTGGAGGAGTTTCTTAGTTATGCATTTAGAGATTCATCAACTAAAAGTGTAATTTTTTGTCCATGTATGAGGTATAGAAATGTGAATTACAAAGAAGAATTTGAAGGTAGATATCACTTGTTAAAACATGGAATAGTAAAAACTTACACGGTTTGGTATTTTCATGTTAAGTCCCCAAATGAAGATATTGACATCAATAATGAGATAGATTGCAATACTGAGCCGTATCATATGATGATATGATGGGCTTGGTAAATGATATTTTCGTTCTTTCTACTCTCAATAGTAATACAGGTGATAGTTATCATTCTTCTAATTCTAGTGAAGCCTTTCCTGAAACGGTGCCTAAAGGAGATACAACTAATTTTTATCACTCATTAGATGAAGCTAAGCAAAAGTTGCACTAAAAAATATACTTTAAATTGAGTTGAGTGACATTGTACCTCATTGTAATATCCCGTGTTTTTAAATATTTTTACACTGTATCGGAATATGCAGTGTTAATAATTTTTATATATATTTTACGATATTTTTACGAGTTGATATGTATTTAAAACCTATTTTAATTACTGTGTATTATTTACAGTGCTTTACGTAAAATTTTTCCGGGACTTATATTTTCGGGGAAATTTTTACGTAAATAATTTATTATTAATTATTTTAAATATATTTTCGGACTTGCATGAACTCATACGTATTTTTAAAATACTAAATAAGGCCTATGTGTGTATATATTTATTTAATTAAGGTTTAATATTACTCTAATATTTCATTAATTATTTATTAGTTTTATTGTTATTTAATTATTTTTATTTAGTATAAATTATTAAAATATTAAATTATATGTGTGTGGTGTATATTTAATGTGTGTAATTTAATATTATTTTAATATATAGTATAAAGTATATATATACATATAATACATTAAAAATCAAACTTTTGGAAAAATTACCATTTTGCCCCCGAAGCATCTCCTTCCCCAATCTTCATCCTCACCGTCGTCCGACGCCTACAACTGCCGATTTCTTGCCGTTGGTGTGCCGTCCGGTGTGCCACCTCCTTCCCCAGCCTTCTCCGCCGCCAGCAGCACCCTATTCCGTCGAGTTTTGGCCGGAACTAGCTCGGGAAGCCGAAACTTTGGCCACCGTCGATCACGCCGATTTCGGTCACCATTTTCGACACCGCCAGTCTCTTTCTTCTCCTTGAGCTCCGGTGAGTGTGATTCTAGCTTTGGTTTGAGCTGAAATGGTCTAGAATTGCTTAGGTTTCGAATTTTCCAATTCGGTCACATTAGGGTTTTTGATTTTTTTGAGCTTCAAATTGATTGATTAATGAAAAATCCCTTCACAAATGTTGATACTAGTAGCTTAATATACATGTATGAATTTTTGTGGAATTTTTGGAGATTTTTGGATTTTTGGGTATTTTTGAATATTTTAATATTATTTTCTAATTTTCGGAAATTAATTATTTAAATTATGAAATTGTGTTTTATGGTTAAATTAGGTGTTGAAATGAATTATAGGAATTTATTTGGAATTTTTATGAATTTCTATGTATTTATTTTGAATTATTGAAGTTTATGTAATTTTGGGAAATTAGGGTTAATTATGTTTTTAATTGAATTTAATTGGTTAATTGAGTTTAATTATTGATATTATTGATAAATATGTTGATAAAATTAATTTTTGATAATTATACTATTTTTGGTGAATTTTTGAAGTAATTTAAGTATATTTATATATATAGGGGTATTTTGGCAATTTTACCCTAAATTGGCTAAAAATGTAATTTAATTGGTTTTAATAGTTATTTAAGGTATAAAAATGATTTCTACAAATTATTTAGTATTTTTAACTAATTAAAACTATTTTTCGTGAATTATTTTCAATTATATATATAATATACGGTTTTTCTAATAAAATGAGTTTTTATCGGTTTTTATAGTGTTTTAAGGTTAATTATGTAATTTTTACTTATAAAATGAATTTCTATGAGATAAGGGTATTTTTGGTATTTCTGGAATTGTTCTGTGTTTATGAACCCTGGTCGATAGATTGTAGTCTGGAGTCCAACTGAGGGGTTGTGGTTGAGTGTTGAGCTTGTTTTTTGAAGTGTGTTTCTTTGCAGGGTCGGCTCTACTCTTTTGAGTGGAGAGATGTCCATTTTACAGGGGAGGTTCTGTCGAATTTTCGATAGAATTCTCGTAAAACGTGATATCCGGTCGAACCCTGATATCGATTCTGTGTTTTATACTCTAGATCGAATTCTAGAATTTCTGTTAGGTTTATTCTGATGTCGGTTATTTATTGCTTGTTTAGTTGCGCCAAGACCGAGGGCTAGTGGACCAGGCCCGTCGGATCCGTCTCGTGGAGCGCACTAGGTGAGTTACTATACTATATATATATGCTTAGGATGCATGATTTAGAAATATATGTTTTATTTTGATTAAAATGCATAAATAATGTGATTTGTATTTAAGTATATTTTTGGTATATATTAAATTATATGCATGTTTTGTAAATAAAATATATTTAAAATGTTTTTAAATATATTTCTAGCTTAAGTTATAATTTGATTGAATTCATTTTATATATATATACTCGAAATATACATGGTTTACTTTTGGTATATTTTCGGTATATATATGGTTTATGTTGTTATTTTATTGAAATTCATGCATCATTTATTTTTATGAATGAATGTTTATATTTATTAATGAAGGATATCGATAGAACGTGCTACCTAGTGGGCAGCACTAGGACCGAATACGTACCGGTATGCCTATAGTATTTAGGCTATATTAATAACTTATTTGTGGATATTGATTGGCTATGATTATTTGATGTGTGAGATGTGATTTGGGTGTGATTGCTGGAGCTCGGTTGACCAAGTGTCTCGGGGCCAATCACACAGGCAGTCAGACTGCTGAAGCTCGGTTGACTTAGTGTCTCGGGGCCAGTCTACTGTCTAAATGGATTAAGTGGATATATTTGGATTAAGTGAGCCTGTATGACTAGAGTGTTGTCTAACACTGTTTGAGGCTTCGATATTTTAGGGTTCTATTTGATCCTTCATAAAAGATGATTTTCAGATAAAATATATAAAATGATTTTATTGCATTTGTGTGTAATTGCCTGTATATATATATATTAGATATATACTGTTGACTGTATGCATTATCATTTAGTGTGTATGTATATATATTATAGTAATTCACTCAGTGAGGTCTGACTCCCCTCCGTTGACTATTTTTCAGGAGAGTCAACATCTTCAGACCTCAGTAGCAGGTCGATATGCCGGATTTCTTCCGCCCCGACTTCTTTGTGTAAATTATTTACTTGAGTCTTATTTTTATAATCTACACACTGCAGTAGTTGTGAATTAAAGTGTGGGATTTCATGTATTTTATTTAAAGAGATGTATTATATTGAAACTGGATTTGTACTGAAAGATTTTATATATATGCGATGAGATGAGATTTGATTTAAATCCAGTGATGAAATGATATTATAATATTTATGATTTTTATTTTCACTGCATTTAATATTGTTATTATTATTGCATGTTTATTTTATTTTTAGACTTGCTACGGGTTCCGGATTCGAAAGAATTCCCGTTCCCTAGCGCCGGTCATGACCCCTGTTTTAGGTCGTGACACTCATAATCCTTGATGACTATAGACTGATTCTTACATTTGGAAACTTCTTTGATTTGGAGATTGATTTCATCATGGCACAACTTAAAAGTTATTTCACCATCTTAACTCAAAGTATTTTCATCATCCCATATACTTTCTCCTTATGTTGGTTGTGTTGAGCAATTCACGGGTTCACATTGTTGAAGTTTTTAGAAGCATATTTTTTAAATTTCTACAATTTTATGTTTACTTTCTAATAAATGTTTGGTAAAATTAAAAAAAAAACTAATAAATGTTTTAAATTAAAATAATTAAAAATTCAATCAACTCTATTTGGAGCTTTTTTATATCATTTTTTTTTTTAAACAAAAGAGAATAATATTAATAAGCACCTAGAGAAATAAGGTACAAAAGGTCTTGAGGAACATTGAATACACCATAATCAAAACAGATAGTGTTTCCATTTTTGGCAATCCAGTCTGCTATTCTATTTAAATTCCTAGGGACATAGCAGCAAGAAGAATTTGGAGATAACTGGAGAAGATGCCTGATGTGCGAAACAGGCACTTCAATATCCCATGTAGGCTCCTTTGAGATGTCTTCACAGTACGAGATAGCAATAAGACAATCTGATTCCATTGTAATGGGAATATGGGGAAACTTCCTTGAATAGTCGATAGCTTGTCTTAAGGCAACGAGTTCTGCATGAAGAGCTGATGAACAATAGATTTGGGAAGTCTCAATGTGGATCACCGAACTCTTATGATCTCCAGCGATAAAGGCTACTTTACATTTGTCTTCAGATTTGTGGGAGGAGGCATCACTGTTAATCTTCCATTCACCCAAAAGAGGAGGATTCCATTTATTTTGTGATGAGTTTGAAGAGGGATTAGTTGAAACAATTGACCTTGGATGACTGCTCCGCACTGAATTAACTTTAGTCCACCATTTAGAAATCTCAGCAGCAGTTTTCAATGGGTCTTCACTGCTGCCTTGAAAAATGAAATTGTTTCTAACTTTCCAAATATGCCAGCAAGTGCCTGCTATAAGCTTTAGGAGATGATTTTGATGCTCATTATAAAGCATTTGAGTTGTTGCTAACCACCAATGTTGAAAGGATTGAAAACCTTGATTATTTGGAGAATAATGTAGAGGACATGCAAACCAAGTCCTTTTTGAATTCTCGCAAAGGAAAAGTAAATGCTCCAAAGTTTCTGGATCTTTGTTGCATTTGTGACATGTTATGTTAACAGGACAACCACGATGAGACAGAGCGTCGTAGGTGGCTATAGCATTCCAAGCGCAGCGCTAGATAAAGACTTTAATTTTGGGGGGAAGCTGCATCTGCCATATAGAGTTCCAAATGAATTGTCTTGATGCTGAGCTAGATTAAAGATGGCAGCTAGCTTCTTTAGAATTTTATACCCTGACTTACATGTTAGTCTTTCTCATTTCCTCTTCTATCACAAAAGCAATTGAGCAGCTCATTTGAAAGTTTTGGTGGTCAAAAGATATTAATCAAAGAAAGCTCCATGGGAAACGCTTTCATATCAGTTGATTGATAGCTTATTTGTATATATTTTTTATTTAAACTATTTTATCTTTTTTAAAAATAGGTAATAACAATTAACTCTATTTAAATTAGGTATATGTAATTATTTTTTTTATAACTCATAATTGAATAAATATTATTTTAAACTATAATTAATTATCAAATAATTATAATACATATTCCTATAATTATTTTTTAAAAACATTATACAATAATATTTATATCTTAAAATAAAATTTTACATAATTTTTATTAATAATTTTTATTAATAATTTTAATAATATATAAATCAAATATAATAAATTATTATTTATTACTAAATATTATCTTTAAATTAAGAAATATATAAAATTATATTTAGAAATACATTGTGCCCTTAATGATCATTTAACATACTAACAATAACAATTAATAAAATTTTACCAAACGGTTCATATTTATCAGCTATCAACTATTATAAACAGCTAAACCAAACAAGTTTTAAGATTCCAATGGTAACTAGCACTTTAAGATTAGGGAGTATTTGGTCGCTTTGGTTGATTTTTAACTATTTTCTTACTGAATCAAATTAATCAAACTGAATCATATAAAAATGAAACTAAATTGAACCAAATTGAAAACCGAACCAAACTAAGTTGAAATAATCGAATTGAATCAAATTAGAAACTAAACTTACTGAATCAAACCAAATTTTTACTAATTATTTTAATATATATATATATATATATATATATATATATATATATATATATATATAGCTGAACTAAAATTTGAGTTTGATTGATAATATTTGAAAATATGAAGTAATAAAATCAAACCAAACTGCATTGGTTCAATTATTTATTCATTTTATTGAGAAGCTTTACTCATCGCTAGTTATGACTCATAGAAATATTAAGGAAAAATATTTTTGAAAAAAAAATGACAAAACAAAACAAAACAAAAAAGAGCCCAAAAGAATTTATTTATTATTTTTCTCTTAATAAAGAAGAGGCACACAAAAGCAAAAGCAGCCATTAGGCATTAAACTAAAGAGAGTTTACAAATATTGACTCTCAGAAAATGACTCGTTAACTAATAGAATAAAGCACAGCTAATACACAATCCCGTCGGATTCGAAGGTGGCATCCTTAGAGAATGCCTTCTCACTCAGACTTCTTCGCTTGAAAAACTTAACATTATGTTTGGAATTAAGAAAAATGGAGGATAATAGAAAATATGGACAAAAATTTATTTTTTGTTATTTGGAAATAGGAGGAAAAATAAAGGTGTAGACATCCGATTTGATCGGCCCGAGTTAGGGGATAAATTAGGAATGTTCAGTTTGACCAACTCGTTGTCAAGTCCAATGATGAGAATGTGAAACTTGGACATGAGAATGAAGCCTGAATTTCTAATGGAAAGTGGACTTGAAAACCCAAAACCTAAAAAGCCTAAAACCCAGTCCAATTATCCAAAATTTAGTCCAAGCCCGCCTGGCCCAGCGCAGGCCCAAGCCAAAGGGGCATCGCCTCAGTGTAATAAGGTGATCACCTCTTTGACAGCTACCAATGAGGCAATTGCCTCATCACATAGGTGAATGCCTCATTGAAGAGGCACCGCCTCTATGGCAGCCCACTTGCAGCTGCATTAAATGCAGCTGCAATCATGATGGCCAAGTGGTGTAAATCCTAGCCTCCAAACCTGATTTCTTATATGAGAAAAAGATTTTTTGGGAAGAGAAAAAGGCTATGGAGGCTCATGATGAGCTAAAAAACTTAGGGGCATAGGGAAGCTAGGAAATAAAAAAAAAAGAAAAGAGAGAGAAAAAAAAGGAAAAGATTAGAGATTATTAAGAGAGGAGGAAGATTGAAAAAGAAAAAAAAAAGAAAGAAGAGCTCTGAAGAGGAAGGAAAAAAAATAGAGAGAAGAGAAAAGAAAAACATCCTCAAGAAGGGGGGGGGGAGATTGAAACAAAGAAGTCCATTTTTCCAAGAGAAGAAGGAAGAAGCTTGTGTCAAAAGTAGAGAACAACTCCTATCAAGGATCACCATCAAAAACATCTCTGAGGATCTCTCATTTTGGTAGAAAACTTGCACTCAAACTTAACATGTTCTTTATTATGTGTGTTCTTTCTTATGAGTGACTAAGTCATTAGTATATTTCAAGTATACTTCTAGTTTATCTTGCTTTGAAATCCCATTTTACTGAAGTAATCCTTGAATACTTTTTCATGTAGTTGTGGTTTGAATGATTGTAGAGTGTGTATATGCATGTATCGTTACTTAAAGTAGAAGTCTAAACATTTAAGAGTAGGAACAAGCCTGTTGATTAGAAGAGGCGTCGCCTCTTGTCAATGAGGCGATCGCCCCATTAACAGGCCTCTAGGAAGTCTTCCTTTTGTACGTGTGTTTTATGCTTTTTTGACTCAGAGATATAGGGATCCCTGTTGATGAGGCGTCGCCTCATTAATGAGGCGATTGCCACATTGACAGGTTTAGTCTGCTTTTTGTTTCATTTTTTTATTAACATTTGTCGTAATGTCCACTTTGGTATGTCCCCTTTTAACCTTAAACACGTTTGCATCATTGCATAATGATGTTCATCTTGTTTTTTTGATGCTTTCTTTAGTTCATAATGTAAAAATCCCTTTTTAGAGTCTCTTTGTAAATATCGTTGTATGTGATTTCTTTTTTTTTGAAAGGAAGGACTAACTATGTATTGTTTGCAGGAATTACTCGATGATTTCCATCATTGAGTAGTCACCTTTGTTAGTTATCCCTTTTATATTACTGCATTTATGTTATTTCATCGGTTTATTTTTTGTTTATGTTTAGTTTATTTTATGTATATCATTCTTTTATTTGACCTAAAAGCATTGTAATCCTTAATCCCTTTCCCCTATTCGATTTTGAATGTATGGTTATAATTATTATTTATTCTATTTTTGCTAAATATTGGGACTCAAAAGCATGAAACTGGATTAATGTGCAAACTCAGACTTAATTATAAAATTTGGAAAGTAAATGAAGGCAAGTGCAACTTGGAATGTAAATGAGGAAATAATTAAATAATTAAACGGTAATAAAATACAAAACACAAATGGAGGCCAACCGCAAGGTTGAGTGAGCATTCAAACGCTCATACCCAGTTTTCGAACTCAATCTTTGATGACGGCTTCTGGGAACCTCCGTGGGATTCAATTGTTGTATAGTGTGTTTCGGATTTTATCCGAGTGGTGACTCCATCTCCGAATAGGCCTTAGACCTATATCGTATTTCCTAGTGGGCCTCGAGCCCACACAGTGCCGTGGTTGCCAAACACTTGGGCGTGCGCTAAACCTCACCGCCTATAGTGGTGACTCTACTAGGGATAGAGAAGTTGATTCCAGTGTTTTGCATTTTATCATCTTTAATTATTTTCTTATTTCTCCCTGAATTTATGCATTCACTACACATTTTGCATACAATAAACACTTCAGTCTCGAATAAACCCGACAATAGTTAGTACTTCACTACCTATGTTTCACTCAAACCTAGTGGTGGAATATTTGATTATTGTCACTCATGACGCGTACTAATCCGCGTTGTTTGACCCTTGAGTGGGGAGATGTATATGGATGTATATCGTTGTGGGAGCCGAAGCCTTTTTACCCAAGACTCAAGCCCATGTAATGACCTAGTAACAATCCTTAGGAATTTTCCCACATGCATGTGTATTATGCCATATTAAAATAAATCTTAAGCCCATCAATAAACAGTCCAAAGTGAAATGGGCCCTCATGTCCAACCAAAGCCCATTATAAACAAACTAGTCACCAAAGTCCTCTCATGCCTACTCATAACCCATTTCAAATGGGCCTTGACAAGTGAGTTTATGGTGCTAAGGATTTTTGCTCATATAAAGTGGACTCGGGCTTTATTTAAAGGAATCATTACTTATTTAAATTATTTTAAGAGTTTTCTTGAATACGTCAGTTTTATTATCCCCCGCCGATAATTAAAACCTACGCCAAAAATCCTAGGACAAGATACTCACCATTGAATACGTGTGTGGGAGAAATAAGGGCGGAAGTTTGCACGCTTAGGTTTCATGTTTTGATCTTGTATATCTTTTTGTGTGTGACCTTTTGTTTCTCAAATTTTTAAATAAAACAGACTTGCATATCATGCATACATGTCATGCATCATTCTAACATACTGTCTTGCAGCACTATAGATCCTTCAAGCTCAGCAGGGTGGGTCCGAGCTAGTTCAGGTTGTTTGGTCAGGAATTCAGAAATAGGAATGGCAGGAGGGTTCAATCCAAAAGCATTTAGGGCACAGCTGAAAGAAGAAGTAATGGCAGAAACCCGGGCTATGGTGAGAGAAATGATGGGGGAAATTACTAAGCTTATTAAAGAGAGTCAGCCAATATAGCCACCTAATGCACCGCCAATCGATCCAATGGATCTCGATGAGGAAATACCAATTAGAGGAAGGGAAGAAGATGATGTGACAGTGTTGGCTAATCAGGTGAATCAAAGAAATGTCATCCCAGCTGAGGATGTGTGTCAGACTGAGTGGGCTAAGAATATGACCAAAGTGATGAACCAGATGTAGGTGATGATAAAGGAGAAGGGTATGGTCACTCCTCTATATTGTAATCTAAATCTGGAAAAGGGTGATGAACCACTGCCTCGTAATTTTAAATTCCCAGACATGAAGAAGTATACTGGTGTCGAGGATCCCCATTTGCATTTGAAGCAGTATGTAACATACATGAAGGCTACTAAGCTAACTGAGAGCCAAATTATCAAGCAGTCCCCTATTTTATTGGAGGGAGTGCCAATCCGTCGATATTACACCTTAGAACCACATGTTCAGTCAAATTAGAAAGAATTGTGTGCCATTTTTGTCAAGCAATACGGTCTTAATGTTCAACTAGAGGTGTCCTTGAGAGACTTATAGAATACCAAACAGAGCTTTAAAGAGCCTTTTGCTGACTACCTAACTCGTTGGAGGGGAAAGTTATCCTTGATGAGGCATAAACCTGCTGAGTCTGACTAATTAGTCCTGGTAATAGAAGGGTGTGTTCCAGTATTATCTAGGAAATTGAGGGATCTGGGAATCAGGAACTTTGAAGAATTGTACAGATTTGGGGTCCAGAAAGAGTCAGATTTGGCTCAAGAGAAGAAATTATTTGGAAGAGGATCTAGGGGCAAAGAGGGGGCCAGCTCAAGCAGCAACATTCAAATTCATGCTATTCAACCACTAAGCAACAATGTACAAGTCAGTGCAGTTAGACAGCCTCGAAGATTTTCAAATCTGGGACATCCTATGTCCAAATTCCTTGATAAGCTCATTGAGAAGAACCTGCTACGGCCTTTACCTTCACAACAACCCTTGCCTGGAGCCAACCCAAAGCTTTTTTATAAATTTCATTAGTCCATCGGGCATGACATAGACAGTTGTGCCCGGTTAAAGCATGAAATCGAAGACTTATTATACTTAGGTAAACTTACCGACTAAGAAAATAGAAAACTAAACACACAAACCAACCCATTACCCAATTACTGAAATGTACCGCCACCAAATGCACCCATTCTGATGGTCAACTCTGGCCTCACAGAAGAGCAAGTCCTAAACTCCTTCATTGATGTCTCTCACAATTCCCTAAAAACCAAACCTGAAAACCTAAAACTAAACAAATAACCCATGGAGTGACAAGTGCACGTCTTGGATATATGGAGTTTCGATGATGAAAGCAAAGAACAAATTGACCTATGGGACAATGAGGGGTGTGAGCCAAGTCAGTCTGTGAGGAAGGTTGAAGAAAAGAAAAAAGAAACTGAGGTTGCTAATGTTGGGCCCGAAAAGGCAGATGTGCAGAGAGTGGAAAGGAGATAAAATAAAGAAAAGAGGCCATTAGCAGTGTTTGGGAATTACTCATGCATTCTAGGGATCACAGGGGAGCCCTGGTCTTGGCACTAGATCAGACAAAGATTTCCACTAATTCTACTCCAGAGCAGATGGTCCAGTCACTAATGGAAACTCCTCAAGGGATGATAACATTTTCTAGCGATGATTTGCCTCTGGAAGGGAGGGATCACCACAAAGCTCTATTTATCAAAGTTGAGGTAAAAAGGAAGATGACCTGCTGTATGATGGTTGATAACGGTTCTGCCATTAATGTGTGTCCATTGAAAATTTTGTCAAAGCTAGGGTTGACGGTGACCGACTTAAAGCCTTTTGAGGTAATTATCAAGGCTTATGATGACACCAAGAGATCTGTGGAAGGAACTTTCAGGGCATTGGTTAAAACAGGACCTATAGAAGTCTGCATTGACTTGTATGTGATTGATATGCCAGTAACATTTGCCATTCTATTAGGGAGGCCATGGTTTCACCCTCTAAGTGGCGTTCCATCCACTGTTCATTAAAAGATTAAATTTTCACATGAAGGAAGGGTTGTCACCATCTCAGTTGAAATTGAAGTCGCCATAGCCATATTGAAGTTGATCCCTAAAGAGATTTCCCTTAGCCCTAGTTTTGAAGTTTGTGTGATCTATGAGGATGAGATGGATGAAAAGGTTATGAGAATGATGCGCAATATGAAATTTTTGCCCGGCATGGGATTAGGGAAAAATCAGAGCGGACCTTCAGAGTTTGTGGGAAACAAAGTACCTATTTTGAAACATGGGATAAGGTTCAAAGAGGCTAACGGAGCTTGGAAAGAGATAAGTATGTGGGACCAATCTGAAGAAAAAGAAAAGGAGACTGTGACTAGAAAGAAAACTCTATGGGAAATCTTTATAAAGGAAGGCACCGGGCACCCATACAGCAGGACTCCAGAACCTCTCCTGATGGCTGGGGGAGTTATCCTAGGGTTTGAGATTTTTACTGAATTTGTGAACAAAGCCGAGGGAGTCACTGTTGAAAAAGCCCCTACTAAGGAGCTAGTACTGTCTAAAAAGGAGGTTAAGAAGGATAAAACTACCTCGGAGCAGAAAGGCATTGATGATCAAAGCAAAGGCCTTGACTTTGAAACCTACGTCCTCAAATCCATCATAGATATCCCTTATAGTGACTTTGATGTTTCTTTTGCTTCTCTGTTTGAGACTGATGATCTTTTCTTTTCAAAAGTGAATGCAATGAAGTCTAAGTTTACTTATTTGTATGATGTGTTTCTTAATGGTTATTCTATTTGTGACTATCATTTCATGCATATGTTTGACATTAATTCCATGCAAACTAAATCATTTAATCTAGGCACAAATGATAACCCTAAAAATATATTGCTTGCTTCTAATTTAACTCATGGTGAGAGAGAAAAAATGAAAGAAATCTTAAAAAGGAGACAAAAAGTATTTGCTTGGGGTTATGAAGACATGCCTGGAATTGGCAGGGAGATCTTAGAATGTAGGATCCCCACATACCCTCACATAGCGCCAATAAAGCAAAAGCAAAGAAGGTTAAGGCTAGAATGGGCTCTATTGGTTAAAGAAGAGGTCAAAAAGTAGCTGAAGGCAAAGTTCCTAGAAGTGGTAAAGGACACTCAATGGTTAGCAAATATAGTTCCTGTTCCTAAGAAAGATGGAAGGGTCAGAGTGTATGTAGACTACCGAGATTTAAATAAAGCCTGCCCCAAGGATGACTTTCCACTACTGTATATCGATACGTTAATTGATAGTGCAGCTTCCAATGCGATGTACTCTTTCATGGATGGATTTTTGAGGTACAATCAAATCATGATGGCAGTAATAGATAAATTGAAGACATCTTTCATCAACGAATGGGGAGTGTACTGTTATCGAGTGATGCCTTTCAAGTTGAAAAACGCAGGGGCCACTTATCAAAGGATGGCTACTACCTTGCTGCATGACATGATCCATAAAGAGGTAGAAGTGTATATAGATGATATGATGGTGAAGTCTGCAACTAGGGAAGGGCATTTCAAAGCGCTAGACAAGTTTCTAGCTAGAGCAGAAAAGTATAATCTCAGACTGAACCGGAAGAAGTTTGTTTTTGGGGTCATATTTGGGAAACTACTGGGACACATTATAGCCAAAAAGGAAAAGAAGTGGATCCAGATAATATCAGAGTAGTCAAGGATATGCCTGCACCAAAGAATGAAAAAGAGGTCCGAGGGTTTCTGGGGCATTTACAGTATATTAGCAAATTTATAGCCAAATTAACAGCCATCTACAATCCTATCTTTAAGCTTCTAAAGAAAGACCAACCTGTTTGTGGGATGAAAGATGTCAACAAGCCTTTGAAGCTATCAAGGATTCTTTGATAAATCCTCTTGTTTTACAGCCGTCGAGACCGGGTAAAGCCTTAGCTCTGTATCTAACAATTGAGGAGGAAGCAATAGGGGCAATGTTGGCACAGGAAGGTGAAAAGAAGATAGAGCATGTTGTGTATTACTTGAGTAAGAAGCTTCTACCCTATGAAACTACTTATAGTTTGGTGAAGAAAATGTGCCTAGTAATAATTTGGGCGACAAAAAAACTTCGACACTATTTTTATTCCTATAAAGTGCAAGCGATTTCTAAACACGATCCCTTAGGTACCTCCAACAGACCCCGTCCCTTACAGGAAAATTGGCTAGGTGGCTCATTTTACTCACTGAATTTGACATAGAGTATATAGCCAAAAAGACAGTAAAATGAAGAGTAGTAGTAGACTTCTTAGCACAAAGCCTAGTGGATGACGACCAAGAATGGAAGTTGGAGTTTCCCGATGAGCATCTAAGGGCGATAGAGATACAATGTTGGGAAATGTACTTTGATGGAGCTGTCAACAACAAAGGGGCTGGAATAGGGGTAATTTTGGTTACGCTAGAACGAGAAATGATCCCGATGGCAAAAAGACATGAGTTTGAAGTAACCAATAACCAAGCAGAATACAAAGCCTGCATCTTTGGTTTAAAAGCATTGCGTAGCATGGGGGCAGAAAATGTTACCGTCTATGGGGATTCCATGCTAGTTATAAAATAAGCCACCAAAGAATGGGAGATAAAAGAAGATAGATTACGGTTGTACTAGGAATACCTGGCTACCATCCTGTGCTCCTTTACTCAGTGTAAATTTGTCCATTTGCCAAGGGAAGGAAACCAAGTAGCTGATGCCCTAGCCATACTGGCCTCCATGTAGGAAAGTGGGAAACAACCAGAAGCCAGGCCCTTAATTCTCATGAAGTCTCGAGTCCCTTGTTACAAAGAGGTGAGAGTAACGCCAGTTGATGCCATTGAGAAACCTTGGTTCTATGATTTACAAAGGTATTTGGAAACTGGGCAATTTTTGAATGATGCTGATAAAAAAGAAAGAATATCCCTATAAATGTTGTCTTGACAATTCATAAGCCATAATGGGATGTTATACAAAAGAATGTCAATCAGGGTACACCTCAGGTGTGTTGATAAGGATAAAGCCCGAAAGCTTATGGAAGCGATTCATGAAGGGGTGTGTGGGCCACACATGAATAGAACCATCTTGGCAAAGAAAATAGCCCGCTAGGGGTACTTTTGGCTCACCATAGAGGCAGATTGTGTTAGATTTGTGAAGAAATGTCATAATTGTCAAACTTATGGTGATGTTAACCACCTACCATCTATGGAGCTTTAAGGAATGACTTCTCCTTGGCTGTTTGCTATATAGGGGATTGACATCAAAGGAGAGGTAAGGCCAAAAGCAACTAATGGCCATCGGTATATCATTGTGGGTATCGACTACTTCTCCAAATGGGTTAAGGATGAATCCTATGCTACCGTAGGGTCGAAGCAAATGTTGAGGTTCATCGAAAAGAACATAATCTATAGATTTGGTTTGTGGCACCACATAGTTACAAACAATGGCATTTAATTTCGAGCAAAAATAGCCTCACTACTAAAAGACTATAAGATTGAGCACCATAAGTCATCTCTATATAGGCCACAGGCAAATGGGGCAGTGGAAGCAACAAATAAGAATGTAAAAAAGATCTTGGCCAAGACGCTGGAAAATTACCGAGATTGGGCTGAATGCTTACAATTTGCATTGTGGGGGGTACCAAACCACTGCTAGAACTTCAACAGGAGTCACTATGTACTCTTTAGTTTATGGGTGTGAGGCTATTTTACTGGTAGAGGTGGAGATAAGGTTATTAAGAGTCCTTATGGAATCTAAACTCCCTGAGTATCAATGGCTCGAAAGTCGGTTGGTTCAGTTAATATTGCTGGATGAAAAAAGGATGAAAGCTATGTATCATTCTCAGCTGTATCAGAAAAGAATAGCCCATGCCTACAATAAGAAAATCAAGCCAGGTAAGATTCAAAAAAGGGATTTGGTGTTGAAACTTACAATCAATCATGACCGATCCTCAAGGAAAGTTTAAGCCCAACTGGGAGGGACCGTATCTGGTAAAGAAGTTATTTTTGAAAGGCGCTGCCATTTTGTCTGACATAGAGGGCAGTGAGTTCAAAGAACCTATCAACCTAGACAGGCTCAAGAAGTACTTTCTATAAAAAGTCTCGCTAGGGAGAAAACCTCAAAAAAAGGATGTCTAGGCAAAAGTTAGAGACTAAAAATAAATAAATAAATAAAAAGTCCTACTGGACTGAAAACCTCAAAAGAGGTGATCCAGGCAAAAGTTAAGGACATGTAAAAGGAGAGAGAGAGGCACAAAATAATTAGTTGGAAAACTTTCAAGGGCAAGCCAACTAATAACATGAGATGTACCAGAAGTGAAATGTATATACATTTTATGCTTAAATAAAATGAAATGGATTGATTTAATCATTATTAAACATTGCATAATGTGTCCATTACAAGCCGTTTAACTAGTACAAAAGGACAATTACATCTAATAAAAGGGGAAATAAGGACTTCATTTCATAAGCTAATTTTGTTTTCTCTTTTTTTATTGCCTACCTTATGAACTTAAAATTTGTAACTCTCTTATCCTTTTGTATTTAATAAATTTGTCTCTTTCTGTCTATTGCAAACGAACCCACGCTTTGTAATGATCATCGATAGTCTGATCTCCATCATAGCTTAAATTTCTTTCGATGAATCTTCGAGGCCAAGTTGCCACCAGGTGATTTAGAAAATTTTGGGAAACTTACCTCCAATAGGAACGGACTTCATGAGAATCGTCGCGTCTTCATGAAGTCATCCAATCCGATGATAGTTTCTGCTAAGATGAGAGGGAAGGGATTGAACCTTGAATCCACTTGATCAAGGATGGAAAGGATCTTCATATCGCATTGCCCTGAGGGAGAAACCATCAGAAATAGAGCATATAAATAGAGGGCTAACATACGGGGCCAATAAGTTTCTTCTTTGTCCACATTCATGGTGACCTCGAGGAAGGACTCTAGTTTGATTTCTGAATTGGAGATACAGTGAAAAGAAGACCAGGGTAGTAGGTTGAACATACGCGCCATTTATTGCTGAATGGGGTGAGAATCTGGGTTTTTAAGGACAGGAATCGCAAGTCGGCAAGCAGAGTCCATATAATGGTCGAGAATTGCCTCGAATTCCTCCGGTAGGGGACATATTTCTATTATGTTGAACCAGAAAATGTGTTTATGGGGATCCCAAAACTAAACCATGGCATGGAGAAAATGGAAATTGATTCTCATAATGTGGAGTGATTTGAAGACCAGAAGGTGAAACGATTCTAATCTAGTCCAAGATTTATTATCTAGGTCTTTCAAGATTGGTTGTAGCATCCGCAGACTCTGTTCAGTCATGATGATAACTTTAAGAGGTGCTTAGAGAGAGAAATGGGAGGTTAGGGATGAAGGAAACTCAAGAAGTGGGCTGAACACAAGAATATGGGTTCTTAAAGGGGTAGGACCCCCTGCTGCTGAGGCGATCGCCTCATCGATGAGCCGATTTCCTCATTAATGAGGCACCACCTCAGTAGCAAGAGGCAATCGCCTCTTCAACAGAGCTCAATGAGGTGATCACCTCATCAGTAGTATGGGTTGTTACACTTCTTTGAATCACACAGTCTAAACAGGTGCAAGTCAAAAGATAATGGGGTAGATACATATGTAATCATTGAAATTAGCTCACATGTAAAGAATAAAGAAATAAAATTAATTGGGGAGAATGATAAATTTTGTAAACATTCTGTCTATAAATCAAAAACCAAAATTTTATGTTCACTATTCAAAGACTACGCAAGTTTCAACCACGGCACATCAAGCGTCTAATTTAGTACCCTCAGGGTCACCCTCTCCTCCAGCACCGCTACTTCTCTTGTCTTCATCCTCATCATCCTCATCAATCTGATGATCGAGAGTGGCGATCCTCACCCTACTAGCCTCATCTCGATCCTGTTCAGATAACTCACAGGTTAGTAAACCATAAAAGCATGCATACATATAGAAAACAAAGAGGTTCTTACCCTCTACTACTGGGTGATCTCTAGTATGTAGTCTCTTTGGGCCTCTATCATGTGATACATATATAGGCCTTGCTCTAGAGGAATCTGCATTATTAAAATAAATGTTAGAACTAATGGTTGGTTTAAGAATCATAATGAAAGCAGGTTGGGAAAAGAACTTACATGAGTAGCACCATAAGGGGTGCATGCAAAGGTCAGGTCCTTGTCCAAGGTCAAGAACTGATGCGAAAACTCTCTAGGAGGAACCCAACATTGGGCTAAAGGATCGGGGACGTGAATAAAGCTACCTGGGATGAACTCAGAATCGAGGGCAATAGTTGGCCTGGCTTGCTCGCCAGCTATAGAAGTCTCCTCCCTGCTCGGATCCAATCGATGCCTCAAGGGCTCTCTCTCCCCTACTTGGGACCTAACCGAGGCCACGGGTTTAGCAGGTGTAGCCTGAAGACAAATATAGGAGAAACATATTAAGAATACAATCAATTTGCAAGAAAAGGAAAGCTGACAGGGACATACCTAAGAGGTAGAAGCGGCCTGGAAGGGGACCGTCAGCAGAAGGTGGGTGCGAATGAACTCCACATACCGGCTCTTCACACGAACTATGTAATCCACAGCTAGTGAGCCTGCAATAGCCTAAACAAGGTCGCCACCCTCTAGCTCATGAGCCCAAAGCATGCTGTCAAGAGGAGACCTCGGAACCCGTCTCGCTCTGGCACCTCTCTTTCAGTTCAAGACCCGCTTACCTAAATACCAAAATCGATATCCAGGGCCACAGAGGAGTACCCTCTTTCGGGATAAGGGCCTGGAGCGAGTCATCTCAATGGTCCAAGTATCCTCAGGCCCCCACAAATCGTTCTGAATCTACAAAAAGGGAGATGTCAATAAGTAAGCGTGTTAAATATGCATAATATACTAATAAGGAAGGTTGTGCTTTGTTGGTACCCGCATCCTGTGTCAGAGAGTTTAGGTCCTGTCTATGGATGTGAACTCGTATAAAATGCCTCTTCACGACACGGCTGGCACCCCACCTGTCGAGGGTTGGGAAGTGGTCCCCCACTCATGTAACGCCCACAAGTAGCTCTAGCTCTAGAGCCCAGACTTGAAAAAATAAAATATGAGAATTGAAAAAACTGACGTAAATAATGGGGGTCAGAATAAGATAAGGAAAAAGAGGATCATGACATACCAAAACAACATGCCAGAAGCAGCAGAATCTCTTAGCCCCTCAGACCACCTCGTCTATACTCTGAAATAAGTACACCAGAGCACATCTACCCTAATCAAATGTGGGAACCTGGTCAAGATCCCGAAGATCCGATAGGAACATCAGGTTGATGGAGCTAGCAGTGTCAACAAAGAAGGTGGTACCGAGCAGATAGAGTAAGAAGGCCCTCACCACCTGGTTAATCTCATGGGGAGTAATCATTGCCACAGCCCGCTCTCGGGTGTAGAAACTCTTAATCGAGTCCAACTTAAGGGTATGAGTCCCCTTCATATCAGGAGTCATCCCCAAAAGTCGCTCGATATATGTAGCCTTATCCGGAGACAGCTGATGTAGACTCGCATCAAAAGGAACGGGATCCTTGGCGCAGGCAATCACTGTGATGGCAACAAACGACACTGGGTCTAGAGTAAGCTCACCAAATGGGAGGTGAAAAGTGTGAGTTGTATCAAACCACCTCTCCATCAGGGCATGCAGTGGCTGATAGTCTGTACACCCCTGCTCAGATGGAAGCGAGAGTACGAAGTCCTCAAACCCCGTCTCCTAAATCTGATCCCTCTGCTCATCAGTCAATTCACTGTAAAAGACCCAGGCTCTATGGAAATTCCTGACACCCTTGAATGGTTAAGCGTCATGCTACAAACAAAGAGATAGGGAAGTGAAATTTATGCATTTTATGATTTTAGAAAGAAATTCAAAATGAATGTACATGTAAATAGCGCAATTTTCTCTGTTGATGAAGCGATTGCCTCACCATAGAGGCAATCACCTCATCACAGAGGCGATCACCTCATTGAAGAGGCGATTGGCTCTTTGAAAGGGCGATAGACAATCACCTCTTCGTAAAAGGCGATTGTCTCATCGATGAGGTGATCACCTCATCAATGAGACGATCACCTCATCAAAGAGGTGATCGCCTCTGTGAGGTGTGGACGAGGATAATTTTCAATTTTTTTGGCAATTAAAACATAAATTTCATGTTTGTTTGATTAAATAATATCCTAGAATGATAATTATGCAAGATTAATCACTAACCTAATATGATTTTGCAGGAAATTTTAGGGTATTAACCTCTCCAGATGCAGACGAGTAGATATGGGACCCTAAGTCTGCCAGAAAGGGAATCGAGTCTCCACGGGTCAATCCTAGACTCCTAGAAGCGCTAATAAAAGGAGGGATATGATCCCACTCAGGCATAGAGGGTGTTCTCTCGTTCTCCATTGACTGTAAAAGGAGGAAAGATGTAGGGAGTACAAGAAGTGCAGGAGGAGGAAAGAGGAGAAAAAGAAAGGTGGCAAAAGAAAAAAAGGAATAGAGACAAAAGAAAAGTTATTTTTATAGTAGGCAAGGGTGTAGGGTTTCATAAAAAAAATCAAAAAATCAAAAAATGATGAATGGAAAATGATGTTTATTTTTGCATACTAGGAAGGTGAAATTCAGAGGTAGAGATTTTTGAGATAAAGTTTTGGGAAGAGTGGGCTAAGAAAAGCCATGCCGTTAACGTGACAGGGTTGTTCAGGTTTGAATCCTCGAAGCTTAAAAAGACAAGGTTGTTCGGGTTTGAATCCCCGAAGCTCAAAGGTAGAGCTGTTCAGGTTTGAATCCCCGAAGCTCAAAAGACAGGGCTGTTCGGGTTTGAATCCCCGAAGCTTAAGGACAGGGCTGTTTAGATTTGAATCCCCGAAGCTCAGAGGCAGAGCTGTTCGAGTTTGAATCCCCAAATCTCAAAAGATAGGGTTATTCAGGTTTGAATCCCCGAAGCTCATAAGGTTAGGATGGCTATTCGGGTAATATTCCCAAAGTCGGAAGTGAATGACAGTTGGGTCAGGAAAACCCAAAAGTCTGTGTCCTCGAAGGAGTGATAATCAGATTAGGAAAATCTGAAAACCACACCCTTAATGAGCATCGGGCTAGGAAAACTCAAGAATCGAGTTTCAATTTTGTGACGATCAGGCCAAGAAAACCTGAGAATCAAGTTTCAGTGTTGCGAAGATCAGGCCAGGAAAACCCGAGAATCAAATTTCATGTGTTATGAGGATTGGACCAAGAAAACCCAAGAATCATGTCTTAGGTGATGGATGGTTGGGCCAGGAAAACCCATAAGTCTATGTCCCCAACAAGACGACAATCGGGCCAGGAAAACTTGAGAATCGAATTTCGGTGTTATGAGGATCAGGCTAGGAAAACCTGAAGTCAACAATCTTCAAATATTTATCAGATATTAATGAGTGGCTTATCGAGCCAGGAAAACCCGAGGATCATGGTCACATTTCAAAACTAAAGGATTCATCTCTCGGGTGAGACTCGAGAGCCAGGTACGTTGCTTATCTTGTTATTTGTTTATTTTTTTGTGCATGTGATTTTTCAAAAAATGGTCATTACATGCATTTGATTTTTTGAAAATCAGGGGGCAAACTATAGACACCCGATTTGGTCGGCCCGTATTAGGGGACGAATTAGGGATGCTCAGTTTAACTAGCCCGTTGTCAAGCCCAATGATGAGAATGTGAAACTTGGACATGAGAATGAAGCCTGAATCTCTAATGGAAAGTGGACTTGAAAGCCCAAAGCTTAAAAAGCCCAAAACCTAGCCCAAGCCAGCCTGGCCCAGCGCAGGCCTGGGCCAAAGGGGCGTCGCCTCAATGCAATGAGGTGATCGCCTCTTTAGCAGCTGCCAATGGGGCGATCACCTCATCATAGAGGTGAACACCTCATTAAAGAGGCACCGCCTCTATGGCAACCCGCTTGCAATTGCATTAAATGCAGCTACAACCATGGTGGCCAAGTGGTATGGACCCCAATCTCTAGACCTTATTTCTTTTGGGAAGAGAAAAAGGCTATGGAGGTTCATGATGAGCTAAAAAGCTTAGGGGCATGGGGAAGCTAGGAAATAAAAAGAAAGAAAATAGAGAGAGAAAAAAAAGGAAGAGATTGGAGATTATTAAGAGAGGGGGAAGATTGAAAGAAAAAAAAAGAAAGAAGAGCTCTGAAGAGGAAGGAATAAAAAAACAGAGAGAAGAGTAAAGAAAAATGTCCTCAAGAAAGGGGGGAGATTGAAGCAAATAAGTCTATTTTTCCAAGAGAAGAAGGAAGAAACTTGTGTCAAAAGTAGAGATCAAGTCCTATCAATGATCACCATCAAAAACATCTCTGAGGGTCTCTCATTTTGGTAGAAATCTTACACTCAAACTTAACATGTTCTTTATTATGTGTGTTCTTACATGTGAGTGACTAAGTCATTAGTATATTTCAAGTATACTTTTAGTTTATCTTGCTTTGAAATCCCATTTTACTGAAGTAATCCTTGAATACTTTTGCATATAGTTGTGGTTTGAATCATTATAGAGTGTGTATATGCATGTATCGTTACTTAAAGTAGAAGTCTAAACGTTTGAGATTCATAACCAACCTATTGATCAAGCGATGCCTCTTCATAGAGGTGTCGCCTCTTGTCAATGAAGAGGCATCACCTCTTGTCAATGAGGCGATCGCCCCATTGACAAGCCTTTAAGAAGTCTTCCTTTTGTATATGTGTTTTATGCTTTTTTGACTCAGAGATATAGGGATCCTTGTTGATGAGGCGTCACCTTATCAATGAGGCGATCGCTACATTAACAAGTTTAGTCTGCTTTCTGTGTTGTTTTTTTATTAACGTTTGTCGTAATGTCCGCTTTGGTATGTCCCCTTTTGACCTTAAACACGTTTGTATCATTGCATGATGATGTTGATCTTATTTTTTTGATGCTTTCTTTAGTTCATAATGTAAAAACCCCTTTTTAGAGTCTCTTTGTAAATATCGTTGTATGTTATTTCATTTTTTTTGAAAGGAATGGCTAACTCTGTATTTTTTGCAGGAATTATTCGATGATTTCCATCATTGATTAGTCACCTTTGTTAGTTATCCCTTTTATATTACCACATTTATGTTATTTCATCGGTTTATTTTTGGTTTATGTTTAGTTTATTTTCTGTATATTATTCTTTTATTTGACCTAAAGCATTGTAATCCTTAATCCCTTTCCCCCATTTGATTTTGGATGTATGATTATAATTATTATTGATTCTATTTTTGCTAAATATTGGGACTCAAAAGCATGAAACTGGATTAATGTGCAAATTCAGACTTAATTATAAAATTTGAAAAGTAAATAAAGGCAAGTGCAACTTGGAATGTAAATGAGGAAATAATTAAATAATTAAACGGTAATAAAATGCAAAACACAAACAGAGGCCAACTGCAAGGTTGGGTGAGCATTCAAACGCTCACACCTAGTTTCCGAATCCGATATCTGATGACGGCTTCTGGGAACTTCCGTGGGATCCAATTGCTGTACAATGTGTCCCGAATTTTATCCGGGTGGCGACTCCATCTCCGAGTAAGCCCTAGACCTATATCATATTTCCTAGTGGACCTCAAGTCCACACAGTATCGTGGTCGTCAAACACTTGAACACGTATTAAATCTCGCCGCCTACAAAAAGAAAGAGGAAAAGTTAATTTTATTTTCTCTATATTTTATTTCTTCAAATTTGAGAGAAAATGAGAGAGAAAATAAAGTAAAATGTATAATTTAATAATTAATTTTACTATTTTATCCTAATTTATTTTAATATCTACTTAATTATTTTTTAATATAAGAATATAATAATAAATATATCATATATATTTTAACTCTCAAATAAAAAATATATATTTAATTTCTTTTCACTCTATATTACTTTCCTCTTGTCTAAATATAACAGTAAAAAACAAAAACATAATTTTTCTTTACATTTTTCTCTTTTATTTTCTTTACTGCCTTTATTTTATCTCCGCATATTGTGTAAGAGTACCTGATGTGTGAGATTCAATTCCACTCAGTGCAAACTGCTAAATCACTGACAATGTTAACGTTATCTTTGGAAAAAAAAAAAAAAAAAGTAACACTAATTATCAATCTCATGTCATTTGTTCACTTCAATGATTGACCGGATCTGTCCAATGCTGCGATGCCTTTTTTTTTTTCTTTTGCTTGTATAGAGGCCTTTGTAATGGATATAATATTCAAACAATAACGAACAAACAAATGGGATTTAATAAAAATTCTGAAAGCATAATTTTATTTATTTATTTTTCTCAAAGAGGAAATATAAATTAAACATAAAATTTTTTATTTATTTTGTGTGCATATTATATTTTACACTTAAATGTATAATATTAAATATATTTTTTCACATTTTTATTCCTTAAATAACTTCATATATTTATCATTTTTTATCAATTTTTTTATCAAATATTTTTTATTAATTTGATACATCAACTTATAGTTTTATCATTTTAACATCTTAACTTATCTAAAATATAATTTTAAAATCTCTATCAGCACAAGTGACATGAAATAGCAAATCAACATATATTACATTTTAAAAATTTAACTGATAAAAAATTATAAATAGAGATATTAAACTGATAAAAAGTGATAAATATATGAGTGATAATATCATATTAGTGTAAATTAATGTATATTAGACAAATTTAAATGTTGAAATGACAAAACTAAATTGAGGTGTAAAATTGATAAATTTTAGAAGCCAACGGACAATTCCTTCTTATTGTTATTAATTTTCTACTGTATTGTATTTCAGTGAAAGCAATAATTGCTGCACGGCTGCACCTTTGATTACTGGATTGACTAAAAATTTTCATGCATCAAGATGGACGATGTCTGTGACTTTTGTGGCAGTTCAAGCCTCAGAATTCGTTTACCACAACTCAAAATTATCTGGTACATTGAAATATTAAATGAGCTACGCAAAACATTAGTGGAATTAACTTAGACCTTCTGATCTTATGAAGACCATAAGCCTATATCTTTATCTATCTATCCACTGTCAACTGCCTTTAAAATTGCTCGAGCCTTACTGGGAATCTTCACAAATGGATGGAACGCTGCTGCCGTAGACTCTATCACTAGCCTTCTTTGACTGCAAGGGAGAGAAGTAGAAAGTTGCATCCATCACACGAAAGTCTGAACAATAGGACATCATATAAAGCATTAATTGTTAAAATTCGCTTACTTCTTTCTCCCAGTTGGTGCTCAGAGTTATTGCCAACAGACCAAGTGCTTGGACAGCCAGTGCAACTATAAGTCCTATCCAGAGGCCCTGTAGGCCAAAATGTCATGTCATTTCTATTTATTGCAATCCAGGATTTACATGTTCCGAGTCAAATGGAAACATCATACTAAATAAAATAAGGGATAGGGAAATGTAAGAGGTGAAATTACCTTCCCTCCAATGTGGTAGACAAAAGCTAATACTATAGAACAAGGAATGCCTACAAGATAGTAAGCTCCCAGATTGATTATAGCTCCAAGCCTCTGCCATCCACATCCTCTGGCAGTGCCTAAAAATTTGCAATTGAGACCACGTGAGCTTCACCCTAAAACAAATTGGCAATACTAAAATTTTGCTGCCATAGACCTGAAAGAACAGCTTGAATGCCATCCAGAAAATGAGATGCCGCTACCAGAATTAGCATTTGTCCAACATAATTCACTACTCTTTCTTCCTGGCTGTAAAAGTAGCCCCAAACATGACGACCTAGTATCAAGGTGGAGACTACAATACTGCCTTCAGTTGCAACCATGAATAACGCAACGCACACAGCTAGACGAGCTGCCCTGGGTTGCCTGGCACCAAGTTCATTGGATACTCTTGTACTAATGGCGTTGTAAAAATAGCAAATAAGTCTGTCAGTGGGAATTAAAGCAGAATTAAGTACATTTATCTAGTAATTCAGCACAAGCTCACCTTATAGCTCCACTTAGTCCAAGGGGTATCATGAAAATCATTGCACATGTATTAAGGCTGGCAACATAGCACAAATTGGTTAGAACTATTTACATTTGACATGATGATGAAGAGAAATATTGATCCTTCCAAAGAATTTCTAAGAGTCTAACCTGATGGATAGGACTGACGTTTCAAGTTTTGGATTTGGAAGAAGACCAGATAACAAAACCATCATCTCAAATGACCAAATCTCCAAGCTATTCTACGTTTGAAAATTAACATCATTAAAACTAATTATACCTAGATGCATTAGTACTATTTACTGCATTAATGATGAAAATTCAAGAACACCTGAGCATTGCAGCTGAAGGAATTGCTAGTTTAAGATAATTCGGAATTCCGTGAAGGGCCTCCTTGGAAAAACCAGTCCAAGTCCTTTTGCAGGAAGGAGATAGGCTCACATAAAGTATTAACAATAACGCATAGATCCAATAAGAGATAGCATTTGCCAACGCAGCACCTTTATTTCCAAGTCCAGACTTAAAAACAAGAACCCAACAAATGAAAATGTGAAGTAAAGTTGTCATTCCGGAGCTAATCATCATTGGAATAACATTATTTTGGGTTTGCAAGAATCTGACAAGACATTCCTGGATGGCATAACCGAATATGGAAGGAATCATGAAACGAGCATAGCGCCCAGCCTCAGACGCTATCTCTGAATCTTGCCTGAAGAACAAAAGAATCTCCCCGGCGTTGGCCCAAATACATGCCAGGGGAATGCTGGCAAGAAGAAGCACAATCATTGCTCTCTGCAAGTGTATGCCAAGCATGTGATACTGCTTTGCTCCATAAGATTGACCACAGAATGTATCCAACGCACTTCCTATTCCTTTCTGTCCATCACAAAAAGAGCTATTAGTTGCAGTGTTTCAAGAAAGCGAGATTAAACTAAAGGACGAATTCATTATTCACAAACTGAATTCATTATGCCATTGATTGGATTGAATCTTGCATTTTTGGAGTTTTGAGTTACAGTGTTTCAAGAAAATGAAATTCATTATGAGCTTTAGCTGAATAATAATACAGTCTTCTCCAGGGCTGTAAGGTTATTAGTTTGAATCCAATTAACGGAAAGAATTCATTATGAACTCTAACAGGCATGATTCAATTCGAAACAAGAACCTTACCAATAAGCTGAAGCCGGTTACTGAAGCGAACGAAGTAGCCATGGAAGCACCAGAAAGAGATAGCTCACCAAGATGACCAACAAACATGACTGAAATAACCTGTAAAAGATAAATCAAGAAATTAACTGATACAAGAGGACCCGCCAACTTGAGCTGCTTCTTAAATTCCTGGACAATCTCATCTTTGGTGAATCTATGTTTTGATTCTAATCTTCCTGTTCCAGGGATTAATGGTGCTTCAAGGCTTTGCTTTTGTTGCTGTTCCATAAGTATTTTTTTTCTGTGATTTTTACTCAACTAAAGTCCGAAAACTTTGTTCAACGAATGGAAAGGGAAAGTCTCAAAGCTTTATATTTCGGCCAAACCGCGAAATTGGATCCTTACGTTTTGCTCTAATTTTATAGTAGACCCTTTAATTTTTTTTGAGCCAAATTGGAACCTATTTTTTATAAAATTAGATGGATTGGACCTTTATTGAATACAATAAATTTTTATAACATTTTTTAGTACAATTAAATTCTATAACTTAGTAAAAAATTAATTTTAATGATTAACTGAAAAATAAAATTTATAATTTTTTAAATAAATAAATAAATATATATATATATATATATATATATATATATATATATATATATATATATATATATATAAATTTTTTAAACTTATAAAATAATTTTTTTTTTTTTAATTTTAAAAACTTTATAATCAAGTTATATAAATTTCAAAAAAATGATCAATTTTATTCATTGATATAAATAATAAATTGATAATTGACCCAAAAATTAATTTTAACAGTTGAGTAAAAAGAACATTTTAAAATTTCATTCATTTGTTTGAAATTTTAAACCTACACAATTATTGTGTATGTATAAAATTATTATGTAGGTTTAAAATTTCAAACAAATGAATGAAATTTAAAATTTTTTTATTTAACCATTAAAATCAAGTTGTGGGTCAATTATTAATTTATTATTTATATTAATGAATAAAATTGGTCATTTTTTAAAAATTTATATCACTTGATTATAAAGTTTTTAAAATGAAAAAAATTAAAATTATTTTATAAGTTTAAAAACTTTAAAATTAAGTTATCTATATATTTTTAAAAAAATTATAAATTTTATTTTTCAGCAAATCATTAAAATTAATTTTTTACTAATTTATAAGATTTAATTGTATTAGGATATTATTGTACTCAATAAAAATCCAATCAGTCTAATTTGATAAAAAAGAAGTTCCAATTTAACTCAAAAATAATTAAAGGATCCAATATAAAAATTAGGTCAAAATGTAAGGGTCCAATTTAGACCTTTTGCCTAAGCCTTTCTTTACAAGTCCAATTGGCATCACTGCTGATGTTGCATCGTATGTGAGGACACGATTTATTTGTTTATTTATTTTCCAAAATAAAGAATTCATTAATACAAAGAAGAGAAAAGGCATCAGCATTCCTGGGTATACAAAATTCAAAAAACATGACCAATGGTTGTCAGTCCAATTGAGGAGAGATTTATTTTACTTTAAATAAAATCAAGAGTTTAAGTTTTGTGCATATAATAATATTTTCAAAAAATATATCTAATTTAAATTGAAAAAGTAAGAGGTTCTATTCTAACTTTACACGAATTGATAATTGTATCAATTTACTCATTGAATTTGAGGAGTTTTATAAATTTATCGGCCAATTTTATTTTAAGAATTTAATTATTATTAATTTCAAAAATTATGTTTGTATTCTTATAAGATTTTGATAGTTATTGAAATTTTTATTCTTTCTTCCTTATAAGAAAAAAGGAAATGTAAAAATTATTTTTAAAATCTAATTTTATCATTTGTGAAATAAATTTAAAATGAGAAAATCATCAATTCTATAATTAACTTTAAATCAGTTATCAATTGAATTCGATTTTGAAAGTCACTTCAATTTGCTTGTTTAACTTTATAAATTTTGTAAATTCTATCCAATTTTAGGTGAAGAACCTAATTGTATTTTTAAAAATTACTTTTAGGAAATATATTTGACACTTATTAAATTTTTATCCTTTTTTTCTATAAAAAAAATGTAAGAAGTTGTTTTTAATTTATAATTTTCTCACTCTTAATATAAATTTAGAAATTATTTTTTAAAATATTTTCATAAATTTTTCATTTTTCACTAAATCCTTAAATATTAACTATTTTAAAATTTACTTCTTAACTTTCAACCACAATATTTAGAAATTTTATAATAGAGGTCAAACAAAAAAAAAGAATTAGATAAAAAAAAAGAGAGAATTTTGAGACACTAAAAATATAGTCAATACTATTAAAAATATTTAGTTTTCTAAAAAAATGAAAATTTTATTATTATTTATAGTGATAGTTAAACATACTTACTTATTTATTTTTAATTTTTTTAATATTAGTCTATATAATAAATTGACTCACAAGTTATCACCTTTTTTATTATTTTTAATTGATACATAAAAAATTGAAAATTTATGCAAAAATTTAAAAAGTTATTTTAAACAATTTTAAAATTAAAACTTGAAAATATTTTTCAAATTTAATTTTTCTTAAAAAGGAAGAAAAAATAAAAAAAACTATTAAATTTATTTTATAAGGATCTAAAAGTAATTTTTAAAATTACAATAAGAATGTTTAAATGAAATTAAATAGAATTGATACAATTTGTTCTAAAGTTGATGATATAATGAATTTTTTTCCGTCTAAAAATTGATTTCAAATATTTTCATAAAAAATTTCAACATTTTCACTCAAAGACCTTATATTTTAATTATTTTTAAATTAAATTCTCAACTTTCAATAATGTTATTTAAAAATTTTTCTAATAGTAATCAATCAAAGAAAGGTGTAAAATAGAGAAGAAAAGCGAACTTCAGATGCAAAATATTTTAATCAACAATATAAAAATTATTTAACATGACACGGCAACTAGCTAGGCTGCATTCAAATAATTTGGACGGTCACGAACCCTCTTAGCTTCTTCTGCAACCATTTTGTTTTTTTGTTGTTTTTTTTTTTTTTTGGTCAGATTTTGCAACCAATGGTTTAACGTTGCATTAGCTCTTTTTATTACAAAACGATTTTATATTATTTTTTTCGACCCAAACTATTTTATATTGTTTCTATTTAATAAGTTGCTGACTACATATTAAAACTTGTCTTGTTCTGTAGAAATAACAATAGAAAGTAGTTTTGCCTAGCGTGTTAAAACTCAATTGTTATGTCATGGCCTCCATCCATATTACACTATAGATAAGAATTCATCACATTCATTATTGTCTCAGCATTAATGATGAAAATTCATCTTCCTTATCCAGCTTTGGTTCTTTCTGTAAACCACTTAAATGATCATCTAAATTCTCATTGTTATTGACTTTTGCGACCAAGAATTGACTTTTGGACCTAGAGGTGCCTCCTCAAACCTGTTGACATCATCCACGTAATGCATAACCAAGTTAATTTCCATAAACTTTAGAAGGCTCTGAGCCCGTGTTCAAATCACTTACTAAATTACTGGAGTCTGGTTTAGCATGAGAAGGTTTAGATTCAGTTTCATTTGCAGTCAAGGTATGCTGTGGTTTTCGGTCCCATTTTTCCGTTTTGGCAGAGCGCTTGGATTGATTATTATTTGGAGTTCTCCTCTTGTCAGTCTCTTTCATACTTGAATTGCTTCTCCTCTTACCAAAATCCAATCAGATGAATAATCAAAACTGTCATGAAGAAAATTTTAAAAACAAAACTAGCATCAATATCCCCACAAAAAATCTAACAAAGTAGATGCTAAATCTTTTTTTTTTTTTTTGTAACTTTATTAATTTTTACCTGTATGTTCATTAAGGATCAATAAACTGTAGGTGAAAATCAATAAGCTTAATATAAGTTCATTGACTTTCATCTATATGTTTATTACATCAATGATAAAAATATTATAAATAGTTTTCAACACTTAAAATTTAAAACCTCAAAAATCTAAATGTGTTTTCAAAAGAGTTTAATTGGTTTTTTAAGAACTTAATTATAATGTTTTCTTTAAGGACCTAGTTAAAAAGTTTAAATTTTTTTAGAGGTTTTTTTTGTAATTAAAAGTTTTAAAAAATTGAAATGATCTAATTCTGACCGGGATTATATAATTATGATGTTCTGTCTATTTTTTGATTTTTACAGTAAATAAAAATTTTATTTTTCTAAATTTTGATTGGTCAAATAAAATGATAAATCCCTTTTTGGGATTTATCTGAATTTTCACAAAAGAATTACATAATCCCGATCGGAATTAAATATGTTTCGTCTATTTTTTTTTATTTTTACATTAAATAAAAATTTTATTTTTCTAAATTTTGATTGATCAAATAATATGATAAACCCCTTTTTGGGATTTATCTGAATTTTCAAGAAATCAAAAGGTCCTTTTAAAATCAAAACTCTATCACTGTGAAGAGAGGAAGTCATAATATGATGCATCTTTTAGCTAGGATTTTTCTATAAAAAACCCAGCTTAAACTCTCATAGGGGGGAGCTCTCTCTTTTCCTAGGATTTTTTAGAGGCTTTCACTTTTCTTACGCAGTGTTCAAAAAATATTTTCTTTGGAAGTATTTGTTCTTTGAGCAAGGAGCAAGAGGTTTCTGAAAGGATAATAACAAATATTGAAGATCTATCTAAAAAAGCAATGATGATTTATACTAGTCTAGGGGACAAATCAATACAGTATTCATATCATCTCCTCTTACTTTCTTCTGTTTTTTTATTTTATAATTTTGTTTCTATTAAATTTTAACTTTATTTGATTTTTATTATTATTCATTAATCATTGTTTATTTTTGTTTGTGTTGGTAATTATGGAAAGGGTTACATGATGAGTTCACTTAGAGAACAAAATACATGAAGATCCATGGAATGCCATGAATTGAATTTTGCAGCTGAATATAGCTTCTAGATTATTTATTTATTTATTATTGTTTTGATTCTTTTATTTTGCATTTAGTTTGTCTGGTATTGTATCAATTTTTATTTTCTTATTTTTTTAGTAGATTATTGCAATAGTCTCAATAGTGGGAATAATGAAATCATTTGTATGTGGTTATATGTTTATTAATCAGTTAGTAAAATTAGGGTTTTAATTAGGTAATTAATTAAAATTAATGGCTATAGAGATAATTAGGGTTCGTTTAATTAAAATTGAATTAGATTTAAGTGGATAGAATTAGGGTTGCTTGTTAATTATTTTATTTATTAATAATTTATTGTTTAAGGTCACTTTAATTAAATTAGATTTTTTTAGAATAAGTTTAGTTGAGTGTTTGATCTTTTATTTGATTGTTTTGATATTTTTTATATGTTTTCGCCTTGTTTATTTCTTTTATGTGTTTTTGACTCTAAGCCCATATTAAACTTTAAAAAATTTAAATAAATTTAAGTTTTTTAGGTTTAATAATTAGATTCACCTTCTCTTTAATAGATTTACTAATTTAATTAGTTTTAAGTTTAATTAATTAAAAATTGATTTTAGGCCCATAATTAATTAGAAATTTTAGTTAATTTAGACATAGACCCACCTATGATAATTAAAATTATTAGACTTAGCCCATTAAGTTAAAGCTTTTTCCATAACTTGTAGATTTAATATCACCTTAGAATTAAAACATGTAGAACTAGGGCCATTAATTTAAATACTTCATAATTTGTAGATTTAGGCCCATTTTTAGAATTAAAATAAGTAGACCTAGATTCACTTAATTAAAATTAGATAGGAATTAGGTCCATTAGCTTTTAGACTTACTTGTAAATTAAAACATGTAGATTTAGCCTATTTAATTAAAATCAATGTAGATTAGACTAACTTAAGGATTGCGAATTTAAATAAATGTATTATTTACATGTACTTTTCATGACTAGTTTGCCTGGAGTTAATTGTTTAAATAAGAGTTTATATGAAATTGAATGTAAATAAAGGATAAGATAGTAATTCATAAAGTAATTCTAAATGAGGATAGGACTGAAAGAAGTTGGTATTCTGTATCCAGAATCTTCTGGTTGTAGTGCTGGCTTTCTTTTAGAGAATTTAGTACCACCATTTTTCAATTTGTCCCAATTATTACCCTAGATGACGACTCCTCATCTCTGCGCTATGTCTTTATAACAGTGGTTAATGTGTTCTTTGGAGCCCTGAGCTCAAACAGTGTCATGATTACTAAAATTTTGGGTGCGCGCTAAACCCCGTCATCTACAATTTGCCACCCGCATCTCTGCCTTTGCTTCCCATGTACAATCCTCCACCGCATGGTTGCTCCATAGTACTTTAACCATAGGGATCTCTTTAGTGTAGAGCTAATGAACTTATCGATCCATTATCACCATAGGGTACTCCTCATAAGTCAAATCTTCTCTGAGCTCCACTACCTAAGGCTGAAGAACGTATGAAGGATCTAAGATGTACTTCCGTAACATCGATACATAGGACACTGGATGGATACGCAATAACTCTGGCAGTAACAATAATCTGTAAGCCACATCTCTTACCCTTAACCAATTTTGAAGGGTCCTATATATCTTGGAGCTAACTTACCCTTTTTACCAAACCTTATAACTCCCTTCATTGGAGACACGCTGAGGAACACCATCTCTCCAACATAAAATTATACATCTTTCCTCTTAGGATCAATATAGCTCTTCTGTCAACTAAAAGTTGTCGTTAATCTCTGTTGGATGATAGGAATCTTCTCTGAAGTCACTTGCACCAATTATGGGTCTATCAACTGTCTCTCACCAACTTCTCAACACAAGGGTGATCTATACTTCCTTCCATATAGTGCTTCATATGAAGCCATCTCAATACTTGCATGATAACTGTTGTTACATGCACATTCAATCAATGGAAGGTGCACATCCCATTGACCACTAAAATCCATCACACACATTCGAAGTGGATCCTCTAAAGTCTGAATGGTCCTTTCTAACTGGTCGTTAGTTTGAGGATGAAAAGTTATACTAAAGTCCAGTCTCATACCTAAAGCCTTCTACAATTCTTGCCAAAAGACTAAAGTAAAGGTTGGCCCTTTATTCGACACTATACTTTATGGCACTCCATGAAGATAAATAATTTAGTTGATGTACAATCTAGCTAACATGTCTATAGTATAAGTCTCCTTAATTGGCAAGAAGTAAGCTGACTTGGTCAACCTATCGACCATTAATCATATGGCATCATATCCACTTGATGTGCGAGGCAAACTAGAAACAAAGTCCATCGCAATCATGTCCCACTTCCACTCTAGGATGGGCAACTGTTGCAATAATCCCAAGGGTCTCTAATGTTCCAACTTCACTTGCTGACAAGTGAGACACTTTGATACAAACTATACAATATCTCTCTTCATCCCATTCCACTAATATGCATCTTTTAAATCATTATACATTTTGGTAGAACTTGGGTGAACACTATAAGAAAAAAAAATAGCTTTCTCCATGATATCCTTCCTCAAATCATCTATATTTGCACACATAACTTAGTGCCCAACCATTAAATGCCCTCACTGTCAATAAAAAAAAATCCTGAGACTGACCTTGCTATACCTCTAACCTTGTCTTCTATAATTATAGGTCATTTCTTTACGTTCCTTTAACTCTATCTAAGTACACAAAATGTACCATGAATTAAGCTAAAAGACATTTCTTGGTTACCTTCAATTGCAACCCCTGATCAACTAGCTCATGCAACTCCTTAACAATTAGCCTCTTTTCTGAGCTAATATGAGCAAGACTTCCCACTGACTAACTACTCAAAGCGTCAACTACCATATTAGTCTTACCTAGATGGTAAAGAATAGAGTAATAATAATCTTTCAAGGGTTCCATCCATCTTCTCTGCTTCAAATTCAAGTCTCTTTGTTGGAAGATATACTTCAAACTTTTATGATCGGTGTAGATTTAACAAGTCACGCTGTATAAGTAATGTCTCTAAATCTTCAAAGCAAACACTATACCTGCCATTTCCAAATTATAAGTAGGATAGTTCTGTTTATGCTTCTTCAACTGTCGTGAAGCATAAGCAACTACCCTACCATTTTGCATTAATACACACCCCAATCCTTCTCGGGAAGCATCATGATATATCATCTACCCTTCATTCATAAGTAGGATAATTCTATCCATGCTTCTTCAACTGACATAAAGCATAAGCAACTACCCTACCATTTTGCATCAATACACACCCTAATCCTTCTCGGGAAGCATCACAATGAACCGTATACCCTTCATTCCCCGAAGGTAGAGTCAATACTGGAATTGAAGTCAACCTATCCTTAAGCATTTGGAAATTCTCCTACACTTGTCTATCCACACAAACTTAGCACTCTTCTAGGTTAACCTTGTCAAAAGTGTCGCTATCTTGGAGAAATCCTTCATAAATCTCATATAGTAGCTAACTAAACCTAGAAAACTCCTTACTTCTATCATTGTAGTAGGTCTTTATCATTCTGTAATAGCTTCTATCTTCTTAAATCCACTTGTATGATATTTTTTAACACCATATGGCCTAGGAATGCCAGTTAATCCAACCAAAACTCACATATAGAGAACTTGGCATACAATTGGTGCTCTCTCAAAGTCTGAAGCACCATCCTCAAACGCATGACGTGCTTGGCTTCATTCTTGGAATACACTAAAATATCATTAATAAAGACTATCACAAATCAATTCAAGAATGGTCTAAACAGTTGATTCATCAAGTCCATAAAGGCTGCTGGGGCATTAGTCAACCTAAAGGACATCACCAAAAATTCATAATGGTCATACCTCGTCCGAAATGTAGTCTTGGGTACATCCCCACTTCTAATTCTCAACTAATGATACCCGGATCTTAAATCAATCTTAGAAAAACACTGAGCTCTTGAAGCTGATCAAATAAATCATTAATCCTTGGAAGAGGATATTTGTTCTTGATGGTGACTTTATTCAACTATCTATAATCGATACACAATCAAAGACTACAATATTTCTTCTTCATAAACAACACCAAAGCCCCCTAAAGAGATGAACTGGGTATAATAAAATGCTTGTTAAGCAACTCTTGTAATTGTTCCTTAAGCTCCTTTAATTCTGTCAAGGCATTCTATAAGGCGGCATCGAGATAGGATTTATGCCTTGTCCAACATCAATATAGAATTTTATCTCTCCGTCCGATGGTAATCTTAGTAATTCTTTAGAAAAAACATCAGGAAATTCATATACTACTAGCATATTCTCAACTGTCTCCTTATCCACTATCGTATCTCTAACCATAGTTAAATAACCTTGACACCCTTTTCTAAGCATTTTTCTAGATGTGATCACGGAGATGATATTCTTAGGCATCATACTCTATTGCCTCTTAAATGAAACTCTTCATTATTAGGGATTCTAAAAATTACCTCTCTCTCTTAACAATCCAAATTGGCGTAATGTCGAGCTAACCAATCCATCCCTAATATCACATCAAAATTGATCACATCCAATAAAAGTAAGTCTACCAGTAACTCTCTACCTTCCACTAGTATTGGACAAGATGGAAAGACTATATCTGTCTCCAACTTATCATTAAGTAGAGTTACTACAGACAATGGAATCAACAACTTGGATGGTTGCCATTCCATTCTTAAAACAAACAGAGGAGAAACAAAGGAATGCAATGTACCGGGATCAAATAAAACTCTAGCATCTAGAAAATAAATTGAAAGAGTACCTACTATAACCGCATTAGATGCCTGAGCATCATGAGGAGTCAAAGTGAATACCCTAGCCTGACCATGGCCAACCTACTAAGAAGTGGATGGCTATGTAAATCCTCTGCCACCCAGTCTCCTTAGTAGCCTAATCCCTGTACCTCAACCCTACTAGCCCATAAACTGAGTCGGTCTCTACTCAGGACACATAGGTTCTTGATAAGGCTAATGCACTTGCTAAAACGGCTAAAAAAACTAAAGATGAAGATCCTTGTGGAAATGATGGATGATAACCAGTGTTAGGATAAGCTCTAGTAAGATGTCCTATCTACTCGCACTTGAAACACGCTTTAGATAACAAGTGGCATGGCCCTTGATGTACACGACCATAAGTAGGACATGCATTGAGCCCTAAGCATGTGCTACTGTATCCAGAACTCTAACTGTTGCTACCACTACTGGCTCCATGTCCAAATCTCAAAGGTTTGCTTTGCTTGGGATTATGTCTCCCAGATCTATATCCTGTCTGACCTCTACATTACTGGGAGGTACTAGCAGTCTGAATGTTAAAATTACCCATCTAAAATATAGGCTACTAAATCCCTTAAGCTACCACTGATCCACTACTACCACTCAAGTAGGGGTTAGGAATAGTACCATACCTGAGGTGTCGCCTCTTAAGCTGTCTAGCCTCCTTCATGACACTCTCTAAGTTTTGGTCTTTCGTCTGAATACCAATATAAGATGGGCCTAACCCAGTCACAAATAAGTCCACAGCTCTTCGCTCATCTTGTATCATGTCCACAACATGATGTGATAGCCTGAAAAACTCACGGGTGTATTCATCAACTGATCTGTCACATCTGACTATATGTAGTAACTGACATATGTAATTATCTCTCATGGAAACTAGGCAGAAATACCTTAAAAATTGCTCCTTAAACTCCAACCAAGTTATAGTAGTCATATACAACTGAATAGTCTACATTAACCAATCATGTGCCACAGCCTATACTAATAACTCCACTATCATGATCCTCTGATAATCAGTGTATCCGATCTTGGTCTTAGCCTTGATGATGTTTATGAAGTCTAAGGCATCACCCGTACCATCGAAAAAGACTCTTCCAACTCTCGAATACAATAGAGTTGTATCTACATCGGACATCCTTTGATTTCTCTACTCTAACATCTACTATACCAAAGGCATAGATTGATTAAGTGCTACTAAGCCTTAGTTAATCCCTGTCATACTAGCTGCAAAAACTACAGGATCCACTTTTGGAGCTTCTAGCTGAACTTGCTGCTATTACGATTGCTTATCAACTGTAGTAACTCTAAGTCTACCCCTTCCTCTACAACATGGGGTAAGAGGAGCTCCACCCTGAACAAACTACTCACCCTCATCATAAGCTACATCCACAGTAGGAGTATTCCATAATCTCCATCTCATTTTGAAAAAAGACAAAACCAATGAAATTCAAAACATGACAAGTGATACCGCTTATATATATTTATGTTTAATTAAAGGGTTTTTATTTTTTGAATAAGGTTACCTAGATAGGGAAGGTAGTAGAATCCATTCATGAAAAGGACTCTACCACAAAGAGGATTACTAAGAAAAGAGGGAATACTCTCCTACTAGGATTAGGATTCCTATCCCATAAGGAATCTTACTCCTTTCAGGTTCAAGCATCACTATAAATAGGACCCTATACCTCTCATTCTAGATCATCTCATTCTCTTATATTATAATTATTCCTTGCTCTCTATACAAACTCTTTTTCTGTTCTCTAACTTAGGCATTGGAGTGTTTGTGGGGACTCTCCCCACCTCTCACCTTGCCCTCTATTCATTGATTGCAAGGTTTCAAGCTCAAGAGTTTCAAAAATAAGTTCTTAAGTGGCACCGTCTATGGGAACTCTTAGGAAAATCCATTCATATACCTGTTAAGCTAAAGACATCCACACGATGACTTCCAACCCACCACCAACTTTGACCCCTGAAACTAACACCAATCCTTTTGTACCTATTCCTTCAACTGACCTTTTAAACCCTCTCCCAACAATAATGCTTCCAGCCACTTTTCAGTATGTTGGAACTTCATTTGGGCACACACATTCACTTCCTGATAATACCTAAAGATGCCCGGCTTAGGGCATAGACTTTCCACATTACGCTCTTTTATAATACCACCATTGTTCAATACCCTCCATACCTTTTTTGAGTTTAATAAACACACCAGCAATAACCACACCAAACTTAAACACTGTAACCCAAACACTCAACCTCAACCAAACCAACAAGGAAGTTATGATACAAAATATCCAAGCACAAATAGCCTTAATGCAGCAACAGCTAAATGCTTTAATACAAAGTGGGAACTTTGAACCAGCTCAAATTGATAATAGTACGACACCTCGACAGGCACTAGAGATAAGTAGGGGAAAAGGTAAAGCACCGGAAGGGGAATGGTGTTCAACAATTTCGGCCCTTGATGACTCAAAGTTAGCTTAGAAAGTTGAAAAGGTTATACACAAAGCCCTTACAAAACCAAGAAAGGAAGACAAATGCGTTATGGACAATAAAACTCCATTCATAAGAAGGATAATTCAGACAGAGATCCCTACTAAATTTAGAATCCCACCGCTTGATTAGTATGATGGGATGGGAGACCCGATCAGCCACATATTGGCGTTTAGAATAAGGATGTTGCTCTAGAATGTGGATGATGGAATCATGTGTAGAGTCCTTCCAAGCACACTCATAAAAAATGCCTAAAAGTGGTTTCATTGACTCCTGGAAATTATTGTCACTTCTTTTGAGGATCTGGCGGAGCAGTTTCATACCAGTTTCATCACCAATATTCCTCCAGCTAAAAATACCAATGATCTTCAGATGTGTCGGTAAGAGGTCGATAAGTCTCTGCAAAGTTATCTTGATCAGTTCAACAAAATAGCTATACAGATCGAAAGCCTCATTGATGAAGTTACCATAGAAGCTTTGAAAAAAGACATTAGACTCGAAAAGCTTAAAGATAAGATAATGACTAAGGAACTGGGCACCTTTGCGGAAGAAATGGCGATGGCAGTCAGAATGGTAAAAATGGATGAAGATAGAAGGATGTGAACGGAGGAGGAAAAGCCACCAGCCAAAGATGAAAGACTAAGACCCAGACGAGCAAGCTTCATAAAAATAAATTTCAGAAACCCAGTAGAGAGATTTGACAGGGAAGCGAACAGATACACACCCCTGAACACCTCTCGATCTAGGATTCTCATGTGGATTAAGCAGAATGGTGTCAGAATCACTCTAACAAAGAGGATAAGCCCCAGTCGAAGATCCACACTAGATAGGGGACAATATTGCTAGTATCATCGAGAATAAGGGCACAACACAGAGGCTTACAGAGAGCTGAAGCATGCCATAGAAATATTGGTGCAGAATGTTAAACTTAATAATTTCATGGACACATCAAGAAGGAGTGAAAACCTAGAATCTTGGGTGCATGATAGGCCAGAAGCAAAGAAAGCTTGGAAGGAGCCAATTGGCATTATTAACATGATCATCGACGGAGAAAATAATAAGAAGAAATTGAAATAGAGTAGGGGAGAAAAGCCAGTTTTCAAGAAAAAAGATATCATATTCAATTCAAAAGATGGTTCACATGTTTGCCATCCCTACTGTGACACCCTGGTGATAAATGCGTATATAGATAATTACTTAGTAAAGAGGTTATTGGTGGACAACAAAAGCACTATCAATGCATTATCCTGGAATGCATACACAATGATGAGAGTCTATGTCACTAATCTGAAGACCATGAAGAACCCCATCACAAGCTTCTGTGGAGGAACTATACAGCCAATGGGAGTCATGGAGTTGAACCTAGAATTTGGGAATCAAGATGATGAAGAAATGAAAGTTATACGAATAGTATTCAATGTGGTGGATCTCCCACTGGTATACAATGGAATCATAGGATAGCTGATGTTTTATGAAGCAGATGTAGTCACCAGTATCTGACACTTAACTATGAAAATTCCAGTTGAGAACGTGTAATATCCCATGTTTTTAAATATTTTAATACTGCATCGGGATATGCAGTGTTAATAATTTTTGTATATATATATATATATATACATATCTTTGATATTTTTATGAGTTGATATTTATTTAAAGTTTATTTTAATTGTTTATATTATTTTAAGTATTTTACGTAAAATTTTCCCGGGAATTTTATTTTCAGAAAAATTGACACGTAAATAAATTAATATTAATTAATTTAAATTAATTTACAAAATTGCATGAGTTCATGCATGATTTTTAAGGGTTGTATTGAAATACATACCTATACATTCATGTATATGTATTTAAATTAAATTGGGGTTTATTTCCATTAAATTATACTATATTATATAGTTATTATTTAATTAGCATGTGTGTGTGTATATATATATTGTGTATTTTAAACATGTGGTGTGTGATTTTTCTAAATATTATATTAATATATTTTAATATAAATTATTAAAATTTATATATATATATATACAAAAATTAAAAGTTTGGTTTATTTACATTTTGTGCCATCGTTCCTCCTCCAACTTCTCCGGTTGTCCCGACCCTTAACCACCATCTGTCATGCTGTTCTCTTGCCATCGGTGTGCCTCCCGGTGTGCCACCTTCTTCCTCAGCCTTCCCCACCACCTGCTGCAGCTATTTCCGGCGTCCGGAAGCTCATTTTTGGCCGGAAAGCCGAAAGTTGAAGCTAATGTCAATCGATGTGATTTCAGCCACCGTTTTTGACACCGCTAGTCTCTATCTTCTCCTTGAGCTCCGGTGAGTGTGATTCCAAGCTTTTTTTCACTTAAAATGGTCTAGATTTGCCTAGGTTTTAATTTTGCAATTTCGGCCTATTAGGGTTTTTGATTTTTTTTTGAGCTTCAATTGATTGATTCATGAAAAATTCCTTCACAAATGTTGTTCCCCTTAACTTAATATTCATGTGTGAATTTTTTTAGAATTTTTAGAAATTATTTTGATTTTTGGGTATTTTTGAATATTTTATTATTATTTTCTAATTTTCGAAAATTAATTAATTAAATTGTGAAATTGTGTTTTATGATAAATATAGGTGTTGAAATGAATTATATAAATTTATTTGGAATTTTTGTGAATTTTTATGTATTTATTTTGAATTTAATTAGTTTATGTAATTTTGAGAAAATAGGGTTAATTATGTGTTTAATTGAAATTATATGGTTAATTGAGTTTATTTATTGATATTATTGATATATATGTTGAGAAAATTAATTTTGTGCAATTATATTATTTTTGGTGAATTTTTGGATTAATTTTAGTATATTTATATATATAGGGGTATTTTGGTAATTTTACCCTAAATTGGCTAAAAATGTAATTAAATCAGTTTTAATAGTTATTTAGGGTGTAAAAATGATTTCCAAAAATTATTTAGTATTTTTAACTAATTAAAAATATTTTTCGTAAATTATTTTCAAATTATATATATAATATACGATTTTTCTAAATAAATGAGTTTTCATCGATTTTTATTGTGTTTTAGGGTTAATTACGTAATTTGTACCTATTAAATGTATTTTTGGTATATAAGGGTATTTTCGGTATTTCTGTATTGTTCTGTGAATTGTGGACCTCGGTCGGTAAACTGTAGCTTAGAGTCCGACCGAGGGGTTGTGATTGTGATTATGTGTCTATTTTTTGAAGTGTGTTTCTTTGTAGGGCCGACTCTACTCTTTGAGTAGAGAGATGTCCGTTTTACTGGGGAGGTTCTGTCGGATTTTCGATAGAATTCTCGTAAAATGTGATATCCGATCGAATTCTGATTTAATTATGTGTCTAGTAATCTAAATCGAGTTTTTAGGAGTTTTCATTAGATTTATTCTGATTCCTGTCGTTATTTGTTTGTTTAGTTGCGCAGACACCGAGGCCTAGTGGACCAGGCCCATCGGACCCATCTCGAGGAGCGCAATAATTATGAGTTACTATTCTATATATATATATATACTTTAGGGTGCATGATTTAGAAATGTATGTTTTATTTTAATTAATTATGCATAGATAATTCAATTAGTATTTAAGTTTACTTTTGGTTTATTTTTGGTTTATTATTAGTATATTTTAAACTATATGCATGTTTTATTATCAAATTATGTTTAAAATGTTTTCAAATACATTTCTAGTTTATTTTGTAATTTAATTGGATTTATTTAACGTATATATACTCGAAATATACATGGTTTATTTTTGGTATATTTTTAGTATATATATATGGTTTATGTTGCTATTTTATTTAAATTCATGCATCATTTATTTATGAATGTATGTTTTATGTTTAATAATGAAAGATATCAATAGAATGTGCTACCTAGTGGGCAGCACTAGGACCGAGTACGTACCGGTACGCTGATAGCATGTAGGCTATATTACTAACCACTTGTGGATATTGATTGGATATGATTATTTGATGTGTGAGATATGAATTGGGAGTGTGATTGCTGGAGCTGGTTGACTAAGTGTCTCGGGGCCAATCACACTGACAATCAGACTGTTGGAGCTCAGTTGACTTAGTGTCTCGGGGTCAGTCTACTGTCTAAATGGAATAAGTGAATATTTTGGAATAAGTGAGCCTGTATGGCTAGAGTATTGTCTAACACTGTTTTGAGGTTGTGATATTCTAGGGTTCTATTTGATCCTTCATAAGCAATGATTTTCAATAAATATATAAAAATGATTTTTATTGCATCTGTGTGTATTTGCTTGTATATATATACATATTATATATACTTTTGACTGTGTGCATTGTCATTTAGTATGCATGTATATATATTATAGTAATTCACTCAGTGAGGTCTGACTCCCCTCCGTTGACTATTTTTCAGGAGAGTCATCTTCATCAGACCTCAGTAGCAGGCCTGTACACCGAATTTCTTCCGCTCTGGCTTCTCTATGTAAACTGCTCACTTGAGTTTTATTTTATAATCTAGACACTGTAGTAGTCGTAAACTTGTTAAAAGATATTGTATTATATTTGTATAAGATGTGTACTTTAAATATTTGAACTGGATTCGTATTAAAAGAGTTTATTTATATATATGAGATGAGGATTTGATTTAATTTCATTTGGTGGAATTATTATTTTGATATTTATGATTTTATTCCGCTGCATAATATTTTACTTAATTGTGTTGTTATTATTACTATTGCATGTTTTTATTTGTTTTTAGGCTTGCTACGAATTTCGGATTCAAAAGAATTCCCATTCCCTATCGCCGGTCATGGCCCCTATTTTGGGTTATGATAAAACGGAACTCCTACCATTCGAGGAGATCAGTATATGGCTAGACAGTGTTACTAGATGGCCATGAAGCCTCAGGTAGAAGCCTTCCCCCTAGAAATATGGGAAATAGAGAAGCAGGGTGCAGGTCCACAACTAGTTAAAGACACAGAAGCCCTAAAAATTATGGATGGCAAAGTGGTGAAGATCAGTATTGAACTTGACCGTGACATCAAGGAAGAAATAAGGGAGGTCCTCACTAGACACTCAGAAGACTTCGCTTCCTGAGCATTTGAGATCATCGGTGTGGATCGACAGGTTGCTTGTCATAGTTTAAACATCAGACTGAGAGTAAAGCCAGTGGCCCAGAAAAAAAGAACCTTTGCTTATGTGAGGCAGAGGATAATTACTGAGGAAACAAAGAAGTTGTTGGAAGCTGAATTCATCAAGGAAGTTACTTATCCAGAATGGGTAGCCAACGTGGTACTTGTCAAAAAAGCGAATGGAAAATATAGGATGTGCGTGGACTATACTGACTTTAATCGGGCATGTCCCAAAAATAGCTACCCATTGCCCACGATCAACCAGCTTGTAGACTCCACTACTGGCCATGGATTATATAGTTTCATTGACGCAGCACAAGGATATCACCAGATACCGATGAAGGAAGAAAATCAGGAGAAAACGTCCTTCATCACCCATAAAGGCTTATATTGCTACAAGGTGATGCCCTTCGGACTAAAGAATGCTAGAGAAACATAGCAACGAATGATGAACTAGGTGCTCTAGGACCATATTAGCACAAACGTGGAATTATATGTAGATGACATCATCATCAAGAGCAAGCATGCAGAACAACACCTGGCGGATCTGGATCAAGTTCTCTAATTATTGAGCAAGTCTAGGATCAAGCTAAATCTAGAAAAATGTGTCTTCGGAGTTAAAGCAAGTAAATTCCTAGGATTCATGATATCCCACAGGGGTATTGAGGCCAACCCGAAGAAAATGGAAGCCATACTCAACATGAAAGCCCTAAAAAAATACCCATGAAGTACATAAACTAAACAGCAGAATCACAATATTGGGGCGTTTCATTTCATGCTCAGCCAGATGTTGTCTACCATTATTCCAAGCTCTAAAAAATTCCAAAAAGTTTATTCGGTCTGCAGATTGCCAAGCAGCCTTCAAAGATATCAAGAAGTTCTTATCCTCACCACCCCTACTTAGCAAGCTCGTCCCAGATGAAATATTGTATTTATATCTCTCTGTAGGCCAAGAATGCATTGCTTCCATACTGGTAAGAGAAGAGGGAAGCCAACAAAACCCAGTATATTACATTAGTAAATTGCTCTGAGGATCTGAAGTCCAATATCCCATATTGGATAAGCTGGCTATGGTTGTGGTTCATACGTCCCAGAAGCTCCGATATTACTTCCAAACACATCCTATCATTGTCCGATCCCATTTCCCTTTATGAAAAATCTTATAAAGAATAGAGACCTCGGGCAGACTGGTTCAATGGTCATGTTACTTGGCAAATTTGACATTTATTACGAGCCTTGCTAACAAGTGAAAGCCTAAGCATTAGCAAATTTTGTACAAGAAATGGCTCCAGAAGACCTCACCATGACAAAAGCACTGGAATGGAAACTCTTTGTTGACGGAGCTTCCTCTACTCAAGGATCCAGTGCTGAAGTGATTCTCAAAGGACCACATAAATTTCACATCTGGTATGCAATTCGAATAGAGTATAATGCAATTAATAATGCCGCAGAATATAAGGCACTCATCACAGGCCTGAAATTAGCTACCGAGGTCAGTGCCAAACACCTCACAATACACTCAGACTCCCAATTGGTAGTAAACCAGGTTAACAGTATGTTCCAAGTCAAGGACACCAGCATTGCCAAGTATATGGACAAAGTCAGGCAACTCTTGAAACAGATTGAATAAGAAGGGGGCCAGTGGGAGATCATCCAAATACCCAGACAGGAGAACTCTGAGGCCCACCTCCTGGCCAAGTCGGTAGCTAAAAACAGTTAACCATTTAAGGATATGGAATTCACTGAGGCAATGACAAAACCCAATATGAAAGATCCTAAAGTTTTGGAGATACGGGAAGTCTCAAAATGGATGCGTCCGATAGTCCAATACCTGGAACACGAAAATCTCCTTAAGACAAATTGGAAGCTCAAAAACTAAAAATAAGAGCAGCCCACTTTTCTATCCACCAAAAGGAGCTCTATAGAAAATCCCTATCACACCTATGGTCTAAGTGTGTGTCTCCGGAGGAAGGGAATTATATACTCAGGGAAATCCACGAAGGAATTTGTAGAGTGCATGAATCCCACTACGTACTAACCAGGAAAACACTACTCCAAGGATATTATTAGCCTACCATGTCTAATGATGCCCAAAAACTAACTCAAGCATGCCACAAGTGCCAACAAGTCGATCAACTCAATCATAGGCCTTCCCACCCCCTGTATACAATCGGTAGCCCATGGGCCTTCGTCATGTGGGGGATGGACATCTTAGGCCCCTTCCTAACTTCCACTACATAAAAAATTTTTTTGATTGTGGCTATAGACCATTTCACTAAGTGGGTAGAAGTGGAGGCAATTCCAACCATCACAAAAGCTCGAATACAACATTTCTTCTGGAAAAAAGATCATCTACATATTTGGCATCCTTCACACTTTGATTATGGACAACGACAAACAATTTGATAACAAAAATTTTGGAGGTTTCTATTCAAACCTCAGAATAAAACTTCATTTCACCTCGGTAGCCCACCCACAAATAAACAGGCAAACAGAAGTCACCAATAGAATTATCATACAGGGATTAAAAAAGAGACTTGATTAGAAAAAGGAAAATTGGGTCAAAGAGCTTAACAACGTAATATGGGCCTATATAACCACTCATAGATCATCCATCGAGGAGACACCATTCAGACTGACTATGGCATGGATGCGGTAATATCGGTGGAGATTGGTTCACCAAGTTACAGAGCCAGTCGCAGTCTCGATCACAACATCAATAACATTGATGCCCGGGTATGTTTTGACCTATTAGAAGAAAAGTGAGAGTGAGCAGCAGCTACGGCTGAAGCACATCAGCAGAAAGTGGCACGATACCATCTCTCGCGGAGTCACCCAACACAGTTCAAATTAAGAGACTGGGTACTCAGAAGGGTAGATATTGGTAAAGGCAACTCAGGAACTGGCAAGCTAGGTCCAAAGTGGGAGGGCCCATATCAAATCTCAGAACACACAACCAAGGGAGCATACAAACTAAAAGATAGAGGAGGCAAAGAGCTGCCATGATTTTGGAATTTAGATTACCTCAGAAAATACTATCCATAAACTGTACTCATAATGATATTCAATAAGTGTCTCTTCATTAAACAATAATATTTTTACAACCGATCAATTATAAAAAAAAAAGAGATACAAAAAATGAGAAAGGTTTTTATTATACTACTTTTATATCCAAACCATCATGCTTGGAGACAGAGGGGGAAATAGCATCAGCGGTATTTAAGGTGCAATAGGCTCAGCAGCAGTAGCAAACTCAACATTATTCCTCATATGTGAAGTACTTGCCTTTAGACGAGCATCCTCCTCAACAGTAATCTTTGCAAGGTCTGTCGGTGTTATTCGATCCAACATTCCCAAGGTTAACTTGGGATTCTGAGAGAGTAAGATCCTCCTACATTCAAACCTGTAGGCCTTGAGAAATCCCCCTACCATGTTTTAGTAGGATCTTTTGTCATTTTCTCAGGACTTCTCGACCTTAGATAGTCTCCTCTTTAGATTTGCAATCTAAAGATCTTGTTCTTTAATCCTCCTCATTAATTGACCTTGATTGTGCTCTAGATTGGCGATTTTCTTCTGGCCCTCCTCAACCTGAATTTTACCTCCGCATATTTTATCTGGTAGACCTCTAGTGCTACCTTGGCACCATCCAACTTCTTCTTGAAGTCAATGGCTATTGTCCCAACCTCTATCTCCTTTATATTGTATTGGCTTTTCAAATAGAAATATTGGTCCTTTACTAATAGCAAGGCCTGGGTCATCTGTGACAAGAGAAGTTCGTGTTAAACACAAGTACAAGTGTAAGTAAATAGTATAAGCAGCAGTATTCATTTACTTCTAACGAATGGTCGATCATCGAATCAAGCAACCCCTTTGGACCCTCCTCAAACCAGCACTGCTTATCTGCTGGTAGCCTCAGTGACTCGACATACTAATCTCTCACTTGATTGTTCGAGATGCTTGGAGGCTTCATTTTATTAAACATCCACTCCCTCATATTTGGACACCCAGACAACCTCGAACATTGGATGTGTATCTCTTCATCGAGCCCCTCAACATCAGAGTCCTACTTGATCAACTGCCTTTTCTGCCAACCTCCCTTCCCAACACGAGACGATTCAACTACATATTTGCCTTTAGGATCGAAGATCGTCTCCTTAGGGGCCGCAAGGGCTTCAGGTTTCGGAGAAGGGGATGCCTATACTTCCTCTGGAGCTATTGGCTCGTTAGCTAAAAGGGAAATCCCGCCCACAAAATAAAAAAAGTCAACCATCTACAATTGAAAAAATAGAGCATGTTAGAAGGATACCTTTAAGTAACATAAACATACCAGTAGAATGAACACGGTCCAAACAGACTCTCCATAGGTATCTCTTGGATACATCCTCAGCCAATCGAGCTTTGATAAGACCATCGAGATGCAGCTACAAATGATTAGGAAGTCTCACAGGCCATTTTACCCTATGGCATTCATCATACCACATTTTTCGGACATCCATGAAGTCCGACAAGTGCTTGATGATAAAAAAATTATGCCTCCACTTCTTATGGAGGTCTGGAAGTTTACAAAAAGGGTATGGTTAGGAACGACTGACAAGGAAAACATCAGTTCTCCATTCTTCTTAGCCAGACTATACATATATAAAAAAATGTCTAAATTGGGTTCCTTCCCCTCTTCGTGGATCAACTGGATGAACCTAGTCAGAATCCTATCGCTATTTGGATAGAGCTGACCAAGCGCTATGTTATGCCTATTCATGAATCTCTTAACAAAGGGATCTAATGGAAACTTTAAACCCCCCTCTAGCTGGTCAAAATACACCAATAATCTACTAAACCCTAACATAGGAGTGTGAGCCCTAAACTTCCTATCTACTATGTGGAGGGTGTAATTGGCAGGAATACAGAACCACCTTCGATACCACCCTAGTAGTTCATCATCTATTTTTGACACAAATAGGTCAAAACTAACCTATTCTCTCGGTGCCATAATGTTTTCTATGAAGAAGAAAAAATGCAAAAAGATAAAAGAAACAGGAAAAATAAGGAGAAAGACAAAGATCACCTGGTTACAAAGTGCAAAGATTACGGTAGACAAAAATGAAGCAGTAGTAGTAACACAAATGTGACAATGGCAAAACAAAAGGGCAAAATGCATCAGTTGACAAGTACAAAGATATTTATAGAGTTATAGAAGGATCTAGAAACACGCCATTAATTGCCTTTATCATTACTTCACTTCTCCTTATATCATTAAGGGCAATTTGGGAAAAGTAAAACCCATTAATCAAGTGATCATTATGACGACAGCAAAAATGTCTCATTTACTAACACACGAAAAGACACATCGCTTAAATTTCAAATCCCTTGGAATCAAAGTGACATAGCCATGCCTCGGCCTGACCGTATCTTTACCAAGCTCTTTTTCTATTTACTCGAAATAAGCATCTGAGTTACGCTTTCGGCACATTCCAACTATCCAGCTCTTAAGCCATGCCTTTAGTGCACCAAGCATCTAAGTCTAGTGACTAAAGCTAGCACCCTTAGGTCACTTCTATAGTACTAAGGTTCTGAGCATGTAAGCCTCGCGTCCTTGCACCGAGCATCTAAGCCTCGAGCATCTAAGTCAGTAACTGAAGCTAGCACCCTCAGGTCGCTTCTATAGTACTGAGGTTCTGAGCATGTAAGCCTCACGTCCTTGCACTGAGCATTTAAGCTTTGAGCATCTAAGTCCAGTGACTAAAGCTAGCACCCTCAGGTTGCTTCTATAATACTGAGGTTCTGAGCATGTAAGTCTCGCATCCTTGCACTTAGCATCTAAGCCTTGAGCATCTAAGTCCAGTGAATGAAGCTGGCACCCTTAGGTCGCTTCTACATTACTGAGGTTCCGAGCATGTAAGCCTCGCGTCCTTGCACTGAGCATCTAAGCCTTGAGCATTTAAGTCTAGTGACTGAAGCTGGCACCCTCAGGTTGCTTCTATAGTACTGAGGTTCTAAGTATATAAGCCTCACGTCCTTGTACTGAGCATCTAAGCCTCGAGCATATAAGTCCAGTGACTGAAGCTAGCACCCTCAAGTTGCTTCCATAGTATTGAGGTTCTGAGTATGTAAGCCTAGCATCCTTGCACCGAGCATCTAAGCCTTGAGCATTTAAGTCCAATAATTGAAGTTGACACCCTCAGGTCACTTCTATAGTACTGAGGTTTCAAGTATGTAAAGCCTCACGTCCTTGTATCAAGCATTAAAAATCCAGTGATGACTAGTTCCGTCACGTCATTTTTACATGGACGAGTTAATCTAGTGCACTCGATCTCGCAAATATAGTGAACTCTAAAGGTCTAGATGACACCTCGGCAGCACGATGCTTACGAGACTCTATACTGAGCTTACTTTTTTCTTATGATTGAGGCTGGCCACCTTAACTCACCCTTCTATGTCACTGTGCAACACCTAACTACTTTCTAAATGGAACCAATAAGTGCTATATTCTACTCAGATATGACGGACATAAATATCCAAATATACTTGAGGGGGGGACTTTTGATACCGCTTATATATATTCATGTTTAATTAAAGGGTTTTTATTTTCTGAATAGGGTTACCAGGATAGGGAAGGTAGCAGAATTCGTTCATGAAAAGGACTCTACTCCGAAGAGGATTCCTAAGCAAAGAGGGAATACTCTCCTACTAGGATTAGGATTCCTATCTCACAAGGAATCTTACTCCTTTCAGGTTCAAGCATCACTATAAATAGGACCTTATACCTCTCATTCTTGATCATCTCATTCTCTTATATTCTAAATGTTCCTTGCTCTCTATACAAACTCTCTTTCTGTTCTCTGACTTAGGCATCAGAGTGTTTGTGGGGACTCTCCCCAACTCTCACCTTGCCCTCTGTTTGTTGATTGCAAGGTCTCAAGCTCAAGAGTTCCGAAAATAAGTTATCAATAAGGAACTGACAAATACATGGAATTCTAGAAACAATAGTGATGATAATTGACATATAACACCTATTTACAGTAGTAGTTCAAGAAAAGACATATTCCAATGACCAAAAGATCAAATAAATAAACCAGACTTTGATACTAACTTTATCACGACTCGAACGCAAAGGTACGTGACCAACACTGGGGAATAGAAAATTCAAATATGTAACCGAAACCAATACTAAAACTTAGAAATTTTTCACAAATAAATGACAATCACATAACAATAATATCATGGATAAAATCATTAATATCAAATACATAAGTTATTACTCCATTACAATAATATTTCAACACAATACAATGCCATAATATCAATAATACAAGTTTCACAATAAACTATTGCGGTATTTAGAATTTGATTACATAATGTTCTAATCAAATAGACATACATAATGCGACCGATGATGAAGAAACCCGACATAGATGTTCAGTGCTAAACTAACCGTGAGGTCCTAAAAAAATAAATTGAGGGGAGTCAGACCTCATTGAGTAAATCAATTTTATAAAATGCATGCTGGTTTGAAAACATTTGTTAAAAATCTTTTGAAAATAAAAATAAATAAAGTAAAATAAATATAAATATAAATATTAAAAATTAAAAATTATTTATTTTAATGTAAAACTCTATTACAAAATCATATCAATTTATTCCTTTAGCAGAAAATCTTGTAGAACACCTAGATCATCAAATTCTAATAGCCACTTGACTCACTTATTCCAATTGACTGTTAATCCTAGAGAGCAAGCTCGACTAGGGTCCAGCCACAGTCAGTCTTTTATGTCAAATGATCATTGGTGCCCAGAGAGCATGCTCAACTAGGGTCCAACCAGTATCATACCTCTGCCTAGAGAGCAAACTCAACCAGAGCTCAATAATAACCATACATCTGCCCAGAGAGCAAAGCTCAACTAGGGCTCTCATTTTTACAAATCTTGCCTAGAGAGCAAAGCTCAACTAGGGCTTACAACTTAATTAATGGCCATTAAATTAATCATTACTGGTGCACACACAATCCTAGTGACACCCACCAGGTAGCACATTCTACCATTATTTTCAAAACATTTAAATCATAATAAATAAAATAAAATAAATAAAGCGGAATAAAGCAAATTCCATAAGGCATTCTTCAAATACTATTCATGATAAATAAAGAAATAATCATGCATGTAACAATATAAATAAATTCATACAATCATTTCATTATTATTTAAATTATATGAAAATATAATTAAAATTGTCATAACACACATTTTATAAAATCAACTCACAGGTTGAGCATGTTAGACGATGCATCCTCTACTCCCCAAATGCTACAGCTTTGGTCCCGGAGTTCTCTAAAATAAATAATATTTATTTAAAATATGCTTATGTAAATAAATTCGTAAAATTCTCAAAATTTAATAAAATCATGAGATGATGAGGTTGACTCGATCTAAGACTCAATGCTACATAGACTTGAAATTAACACATACCAATATTATATTTTAGGAGAAATCTACCAAAAATTTGACAGTGTCTCCTCTATAAAATGGACATTTTTCTACCAAAATAGAGTTGTTCTTGCACAAAAATAGCATTTCTAGCAGTCTCATAACTCAACAATTCGAGTTGGGTCCTACACTACACTTATGCCCAATCGAGAACTACAATTCACAACGTGTATAAAAATAATATAATTTATCTCAAATCACTAATAATTCATAAACTATTCAAGAAATCATTTTTCCAAATAAATAATAAAATTATAGTTTATAAATAATATTTCACTAATAAATAATATTCTCTTTTGCAATTAAATTAGCATAAATTGTAAATAATTATCAAAATCACCCAATTATATTATGAAAATAATAAAATGTTCATTTAAGCTTGGAAAAATAATAAATAAACTTATTTTTTATATATATTTTCCCAAAATTACCACTTTTTAATTAAAATTGGAAAACGATTGTAAAAATTAATTTTCATACTTTTATTAATCAAAATAGTCTAAAACAGAATAATTAACAATAATTTCAATTAAAATTAAACAATTTATTCATTTCCAACAATTTCTCAAAAATACATATTTATACATAAACTTTAAAAATTCATATCTTAAATTCTATACATAATTTCACAAAACTTCCTTCACAAAATTTAATCTACATAATTTATAGGATTTAATAAAAATATAAAAATTTCCTGAGCCCGTAATAGTACCATGAACAGTATCCGAGGCTTAAAAAATTCAAAATTTTCAAAAATTAAACAAATTACACAAATAGATAGATCACAACTTCAATTACATTCTATATAAAGACAACTAAACATGAATCAACCTAATTGAAGCTCAATTTGATAAAATGAACAAAATGACCTAGGTTCTAATTACTCAAAATTGAGGGACTTATCGGAGTTAGAGTTCAAAATTAATGGAGGGCTTTTGTAGCCCAGAGGACGATGAGCGTTTTGGGACCAGCGGCAAGCCTTGGAGTGGCTGGAGGCGGTGCCGACGACTCCCTAAGCAATCTGGCAAGAAAGAGACCGAGAGGGAGACAGGGAGGTGACAGAAGGGAAAGGGAAAGGATGGCAGCGACTGGCCTAATGTGGGTGAGGCAGTGGTGGTGATGGTCGATGTTAGCAGTGGTGGTAGTGGTGGGTGGTGCTGCGTGGGGAAGAAAAAGATGAAGGAAGGGAAGAGAAAAGAAAAGAAAAGGGCGGAGAGAGGAAAAGAGAAAAAAGTTTTTTATGTCCTTTTTTAATAATATAGTATAAAAGTACAATTTTTATTATTTTAAAATAAAAATATCTTCTCTCTCAATTAAACAACACACACACACACACACACACATATATATATAACATACACAATCTATACTCTTAAAAATTAATAAAACTTTTATTAATAATACATTTAACACTAATTAAATAAAATAATAATTAAATTTAATATTCCACATTTAATATTAATAATTAAAAATTCAGGTCTTTACAATAATAAAATGCTCATTTAGGCTAAAAAATAATAGATAAATTTATTTTTCATATATTTCCCAAAATAACAACTAAATAATTAATAATTGGAAAATAATTACAAAAATTATTTTTATACTTTTATTAATCAAAATAGTCTAAAATAGAATAATTAACAACAATTTTAATTAAAATAAAATAATTCACCAATTTCTACAAAAATACATATTTATACATAATCTTTAAAAATTCATATTTAAATTTCCATGTGTATTTTTGTAAAACTTCCTTAACAAAGTTTAATTTACATAATTAATAGAATTTACTAAAAATATATAATTTTTCAGAGCTCGAAACAGTAACCGAACGCTTGAAAATTTTGAAAAATTCAAAAAAATAAATAAAAATTACAATTAGCAAGATCTCAACCTCAATTACAATTTATCTCAAAGCAACTATATGCAATTAAATCAAATTCAAGCGCAATTAAACAAATAACCAAAAATTAACCCAAAATCAATTACTCAAAATTGAAGTTATCACCAGCTTGAATCGAAGCAATTGATGGAGGGGTTTCGAAGCCCAGAGGGAGAGTTTTTTATCACGACCAGCGGCGTTGCCTGAGGTGGCCAGAAACCTCACTAGTGAGTCCGTTAACAATCCGACACCAAAAGAGAACGAGAGGAAGAAGAGGAAGGGATTGTCACCAGAAATTGGAGATACTGGCGATGTCAGGTGGCTTGGTGATGTTGGCAGGTGACGGTCTGACACGATGGCGGTGGCTAGACAGTGATGGTGACAGTGGTGGTTGGCGTTGTTGGTGGGTGGGGAAAGGAAAGGAAGAAAGGAAGAAAGAAAAAGAAAAGGAGGGGAAGAAGAAAAAAGAAAAAAAAATCATTTTTTGAATTTTTTTATTTTCTTTATAAAATAATAATTTTTAAAATAATAATAATATTCTAATATTTTAAAAATTTAAATTTTTTTCAAAATATTTATACACTTAACAATTAATTAAAATTTGATAAAACTACACAAATAATAATAATATCATAAATATTCAAATAATAATTAATATGAATTAATTCCATATTTAAATATAATAATTAATTAAAAATAATTCGGATTGTAACAATGTTTAAGTAATAGAATAATTTACAAATAAAAAAATAAAATATTATTTTTTAAATATTAAAAAAATATTTTTACAGTGTTAGAATTAAAATATAATAAAAAGTTGAATTTTAAAAATTAATTAATGAAAAATTATTTTAACTAATTAATAGAAGTAATGGAATTTTTTTTTCAAATTTAGAGTATTTAATTGTAGAAAAAATTTTATATGACCTTACAAGACTAACAATAATGTTAGTCCTAATTCCCATGTTGAATTGCATGTGTTAAATGCATAATCTCTGCTTCCATCGATTTCCATAACCATTCTTGATATGGCCACAATTTAAAAAAACTAATAAAATAAAATTGATTAAAATATAATCATTTTCTAAAATCTCTTTATTTCTAGGTCACTTTGTTTTTTTAACAAGTGGAGGTAACATGTTTTGTTTTTTTTCCCTCATATATAAAAAGATTATGTTAATAAATTTTTTGACTAGAGAAATGAATTTTTCATTCATTAAATTCTGATAGAACTTTTGAATGCATATAAAAAATAATAAGAGATAAAAAAAAAATACTTGTAAAAATTTTTCGATCATGTTCGTAGACACCCAAAATTTTTTTACTACAATATTTTCCGTTCTATTGACTTTTTCTATCGTTTATTTAGCTTGATTATTTGAATATAATCAACAATTTTTCTCCCAAAAGTTTCACGTAGAAAAATTGAAATTTACACATATAAAAAGATGGTGAAAATTTGGGAAAATGTGATTTCACATTAGACTCTATATATATATTTTTTCTCAAATTGAAACTTTTATTTTGAAAATATAGACTATATTAAACCTTTATTGAGTACAATTAAATTTTGTAACTTTTTTTTAATACAATTAAATCCTATAAATTATATATATAAATTTTAAAAATTTATTTTATATCACTTGATGTAAAACTTTTAAAAATTCAAAAAAAATAAAAAATGTATTTTATAGGTTTAAAAACTTTTAATATTTTATAACTAGGTTATATATATATATATATAATATATATATATATATATATATATATATATATATATATATATATATATATATATCAAGTGATATAAATGTCACGATCCGAATCCCCAAGGGCATGTGACTAACATTAATGAATGGGAAAGCAATAAGTTTTCGAAACACGTAGTAAGTTTAAGAAATTTATTATAAAAATAAAACTAACTTTAAAATTTTAAGGAAAATCTAGCAAAGTTTCCCTAGAACCAAGACAAAACCAAAACCTATAAAAGTGCAAATGCACTCCTTATATATACATATATATCGAGTGATATAAATGTTACAATCCGAATCCCCCAACCTAAAAAATTTATTACAAAAGTAAAACTAACTTTAAAATTTTAAGGAAAATCTAGCAAAGTTTCCCTTGTACCAGGACAAAACAAAAACCTGTAAAAGTGCAAATGCACTCCCTATATATATATATATATATATATATATATATATATATATATATATATATATATAATCACTAACACAACTCCAATATTCCAATCCTCAATACAACACAAATATAGCAGCAATAACAATAAATATTCAAATCTACTACGGTGTCTAGAATACTAAATCTCTTACACATGAATAATAATAATATTAATTTAACCTATATAATACCACTAATGAAAAATGAATCCGGCGTAGAGGAGGTGAACTAATTGGAGACTCCTAAGTTCTTGGAAAAATAGTTAAGGGGAATCAGACCTCATTGAGTAAGTTAATATAAAGAAACATACATTAGTTTGAAAACCTTCTTCTATTAAAACTTTTTTTTTTCAAATATTTAGTATGAAATTGTATTTAAAGAAAATCATGAACATTAATAATTTTATTAACAAAAATTATGTCAAAATAACGTCGATAATAATAATAATCAAATATAAAATCAATATTTTAATATATCAAATCAATATGGATATTTCAAGTATTAAGAATATAAATTCTTTGATTAAACATACTTTTTAAATATAATTAACCAACGTATATTTTATATGCAAATCTAACACACATTTCAATATGAAAAAGCCCTAGGGGGGTGAATAGGCTATTAAATAAAAATCAGAATTAAAAATAATTCTTTGCAAGAATTGAAAGAATGTTGAGAAGGAAGAATGAAGAACGCAATGATTTAAGGAGTTTGGATTCAACAACAATCCTACGTCTCCACCTAACTTATCCCTAAGTTAGAATTTTTAATCACCCACAATCTTATTCACAAGATTGAGATTACACAAGATTTTTATGGCTCACTCTTACAACCTTACAACATGAGTTTTCAAGGGTCACTCAAAAAACTAAATCCCAAATGTTTCAATGGACAACACTTAAACCAATTCCTTTAGAAATAAATCTCATATCTCTACTAATATATCCCAAGATTTAAGATGAAGAAAAATTCTATTTCTAAAACATAACCAACCCTCACAAGACTTAAAAATAAAGAGTGAATATTTGAGAATTTAAGAGTTTTAATGAATGTTAAGGTAGAGAATGATAATAAGCAAAAATGTCTTAACTTCCATTTAGCTCTAGAGGTGTTTATATAGATAAACACTAAAAAAATATAGCTATTGGAGGTATAAATAATGTGTCCAACATCTATATTTGGAATCCAACATTTATAATTTTGAATTATTGAAAGTAATGTCATCATACTGTTGTACGCGGATTGAAACCATGATTGGCTACTGGAGACGTTCAAATTTATCCACACTTTATTTATAAAAGTTTTAGATATTTGACTTAGATTTCTATATCATTTTGAATCACCTCAATTGGACTTTTGTACCTCAAGATATATGTAAAATACTAAAAGTTATGAAATCTAAACTGCAGATTGTTGTCAAACAGTTGTGCATGAGTTAAAACCATGATTTTATATTGGAGAAGTTTGAATTTGCCCATAATTTCTTTATAAAAATTGTAGATATTTTATTTAGATTTTCACATCATTTTGAATCACCTCAATTGGACTTATGTAGCTTAAGATATGTCTAAAATACTAAGACTATGCAATCTAAAATGCAAACTATTATCAAATAGCTATGCATGCGTTAAAACCGTGATTTTATATTGGAGACGTTTGAATTTTTTCACACTTTCTTCATAAAATTTTTAGATATTTAACTTGGATTTTCATATCATTTGAATCACCTCAATTGGACTTTTATAGCTTAAGATATGTCCAAAATACTAAGAGCTGTGCAACCTAAAATGGCAGACCTAAATGAACTTGGATTTTGACTCAATATTTGCATACCTAAATGAACTCGGATTTTGACAAGTAAGCCTAATTTAGAAAGCTCAAGATGTATACTTCAAATGTCAAGAAGATAACTTTCTCATTATAAAGCTCTAATGATGTCAAAAGCCTTTTTGAATCTTAGAGGTCGAATCAGCCCAAGATATTCATACTTCATTTTAACTTCCAATAGAGTCCTAACTTATGCACACTTAAACAAACAAGTTAAATGTTCAAAATTAAGTTTATTAAGATCAAAATTAAGATTGATTATTGCTAAGTTCAACACGATATATTAACTTACAGGTGAAGCAAGCAAGCTGACATGTCCTTATTCGCCTATTACTCGATGCCCTCCACTCCGGTTTACGCTATAAACAATATATATAAATAATTATCAAATAAATTCCTACTAACTCCTAAAAATTCTAAAAATTTATAAAAAATGATGGAATCATGGAAATTGACTTAGGAACACCCTACATGATTAATTTGAGGCTTAAGAATTATCTTCGACGATTTAACTAACTTAAATGGAAATAACTAATTTCCACCACAAACCTTTCCAAGATTTATTTCCCAAAATCCATAAATAATTATAATAAACTCCATTTATAGAAATTTATCATTATAATTTATATTATTTATTAAAAATAGTTTCAGACATATCTTGGGTCATTCACTAGAGTTCGGGTAGGACCTATCGGATTTTCACCGAAAAACATAACTCCTAACCAAACAAATTATACTAAAACATTCCAAATAATTAATAGGGACACACATAAAGCCTCAAACAACCCAAAATAGACATTGAATGATGAAATCTAAAATAAATCAAAATTACTTAAAAAAATTCACCAAATATTCTAGAGGTGCAAATCGGATGCATGGTTAGTGCCTACAGACTTTTGATGATGTGGGGAATACAATGGAACTAACCGTATCACCTGAAACCCACTAGAATAGTGCAGAATCGAGGTTGAAGGTCTACTAATCTAAGCTGAATCTGTACTATTCATAGCCACCTCTTGCAAAACAAACACCATTGGAGTAAAGAGGAGGATGAGATGAGTTTATGGCTCAAATATGAGGAGATATTTTGGGTGTTGAATGGAGAGAAAAACGTATTGGTATTAAAAAGAAATTTTACCACCCAAATTGCTTCTCTCCCCATTGTTCTTTCCCTATCTGCATGTCACTTCCTCCTTTTAAAAATGATGGACACCCATGTGTCCATTATAATGGTTGTGTAAGGGTCCTAGAAAATCCAAACCGTCCAAAAAAAAACTGAACTAAAATTATCCAAAATCGAATATACTCGTTGACCATTTGACTTTATTCAAACCAAACCTGAATTGCACAAACTAAAGAACTGAAACCAAAACTAATAATTATATAAGTACTTTATATATATATATATACACACACACACACATGCATATACATAATATTAACCTAATGTGATATTTGATATTAACCTAATGTAGTTTTAAGTTTGGATATAATATTAACTTAATATGATATTAATATAATATAATATTAGCATATTTTTATCAAAACTAATATAAATATAATTTTAAGTTAACCTAATTTTTTTAACATAATATTAATCTAATCTAATTTAGTTTTAAGTTTTAAAATTAACCTAATATACATCTAAATAAAACTATGTAGTTTTGAGTTTTGATATTCAAAGATGCCTTAAAATTATATCAAAAAATGCTTTAATTTTTTTTATAATATAACTTTAATATCATAATATAACTTTAGCATCAATTATGTTAATAGAAATGTCACGACCTGAACCCGAGGGCACGTGACCGGCACTAGGGAATGGGTAAGCATAAGGCCCCCAAAACCCGTAGTAAGCCTAAAGGAAAAAGAAAATAAAACCATTCATATATTAAACTTTACTTTAAAACAAAACACATTATCAAACTGATTTTTCTCAGAATACACAAATTCAACTGCTTAAATAATAATGTATTTCAACATCTCATATTATAAATCAGATTGAATCTTATACGCAAGCGTGGTTTACATATATAAATTACATAATTATGTTTAAACCATACAAATCTTTAATACATACTACTGCAACAACCTAGATTAGTACATAGTACAGCTTATAATGACCTACGTAAAATAGCCGGTGAAGAAGAAATCCGGCGTAGAGGTAGTCTGAGGTCGAACTCCCAAGCTCCTGAAAAAAAATAAATTAAGGGGAATCAGACCTCACTGAGTAAGTCAATAAAAGAGTTGTACGGTTTGAAAACCTTTTTGAAAATTGTATTTATAGGGAAAATATTTTATAATATATATAAGTATAGCTTTTGGAAAATCTTGGTAGAACCCTAAACCCAAGTCTAAGCGGCCAACTGGGCCCACTTATTCCAACTAGACTACCGGTCCCCGAGAGCAAGGGCATCAACCGAGGCACCAAGCCGTAGTCATTCACTTAATCCAATTATATGGCTCTGGCGGTCCCCGAGAGCAAAGGCATCGACCCGAGGCACCCATCCCAGTCCATTATGACTTTCCAATCACTGGCGGTCCCCGAGAGCAAAGGCTTCTACCGAGGCACCCATCCCAGTTTAACATTCATCAATCATACAGTTATCGGATCCATCTCTCAATCTCTACCATGTGCACATAGTCCTGGTGAAGCCCACCAGGTAGCTCGTTCTAACTCTACCAAAAATTTCTCAAATCGATTTTAAATAAATAATTTGCATTTAAATCGTAAATAATAGCATTAAATTAAATAAATCATATAATCAATATAATAGAAATACGAGCGCAATGCATTCTTTAAATAAACACACGCACAGATCATTTTATCGACTTACAGGATGAATGTGAAGGCTGACGACCACGCTTCTGCCTCGTCTCACAGCTTCTGCTCCGATATGCTCTAAAAGAAAATAATGAATCGAATTTTTTAAAACATGACTAAGGAATCGAAATCAGGAATCAACAAAATAATAAAATTCCAGACTGACTCGATGAAAATCGACGAGACTCGACAGACAGGATTTAACCTAACTAACGGTAGGAATTTTTACGGATATCACGTTTTACGAGAAAATCTACCGAAATTTTGACAGAGTCTCCTCTGTAAAACGAACATCTCTCTACCAAAGGTAGAGCCAGACCTGCATAGAAAAATGCACTTCCAAAATACACGACCGTTCACACTCGAGTCGGGCTCCCAAGACTATAATTTGCCCCAACCGAGATCACAACTCAAAAGTATCAAAATTGATAATATTTGTTCTCCAATTATACACATACTAAAAATAAATAGCATATATAAAATCTTAATTATCCAAAGTTAAACAATTAAATTTGTATTTCATCACCAACAATTATAATTATAATTATTATCCACATTAAAACCTTTGCAATATTTTAAATGAATATATATATATATATATATTGAAAATTGGACATTTGAAATTTTACACTACTTAGGAAATTATATCAATTAATTTATAAAATTTATCTAAACCCTTTAAATACTAATAAAACTAATTAAAATATATGTTTATCATATTTAGTGTAAAATTACATTTTTACCCTTAGTATATATATATATAAATTACATAATGCTATATATATATATATATACAAAAAAATTTTCCTTAAAATTATCTACCTTACCCTAAAATTGATTTCAACACTTAATATCACCAAAATGTCAATTATCATAATTATTTGCTATTTTTATAATTAATTTTCGAAAATTCCCAAAATAGTATCAAAATTTTCAAAATTCACTAAAAAATCAAAATAAATACCAAAAATTTTAGTAAATTTTATTTCACTCAAAATAATTATTAACAATCTCCCTAATTGCTAATTATAGCTAAATAACTATCTAAATAAACCAAATAAACATTAAATAAATTCTGGAAATTCAATTTAATTATCAAAAATTCAAGAAAATTAAAAACAACTTCAAATGCATGCTAAACAACCCTAATTAGCCTAGATTTATCAGAATCAAGGAAGGAAATGGAAGGATTTGGGCAAGCCCTACTCCACCTCCCAGCAGTCGGACAGAGCCAGGGGAAAGGGAAGACCTGCCTGCTGCCGGAGAAATGGGGAAGGTGGGAGCAGCTCAGGAGGAGACGGTGAGTAGCTCGACACCACCAAGGAGGAAGCACGGCAAACTGGGGCAGAATGAGGAGATGCAGAGCTACTGCTGCTGCTGCAGCTGCACGAGGCGAGGGAGGAGCTGCTTCGCGTGGAAGAAGAAAGCAGCTGCTTCAGCCTCCAGCAAGCTTCTCCCACGGCGGCAATGGCACTCTCAGGCAATGATGGAGGCGGCACAGTGAGTAGGAAGGGCAAGGACGGGGAGGAGGGGCTTAGTTTTATTTCTTCTCCTGCCAAAAATATACATATACTCATATATATATATATATATAAATTAATGTATACATATATATATACTATGCTTATTATACTACATTATGACTATATACATATATACTTTATATATCATATATAATTATACATATATATATACACCATGTACATTCAAGTGTGATAGTGTACCTATGTATATATTTATATAGTCATATATATATATATATGTATGCAAACATATGCTACATGAAAATGTATACATATATATACACAAGTATATAATTATACTTTATACTATATTATATACATATATATATATATATATATATATATATATATAATATATATATATATATATATACATGTGAAAGATATGCACATTTAAATTAATATTTAACCTAAATATAATGTTAACAAAATTTTATACTTTAATAGAATGCAAATTAACTATTACTAGTACTATTTGAGAAAAATTATGTCCCTTTTTATTTAAATAATTATATATAAGATATATATATTATATATATATATTATATATATATATATATATATATATATATATATACACATATATGTAGGGTATTACAGTCTCCCCTCCTTATAGGAATTCGTCCTCGAATTCAAGAAAAGAAAGAAAAGAGGAATTACAAAGCTAAGAAGGGAAGAGATACGGAAACGAAACTCGCATCTCGGCTTCAGTTTCCCAAGTGCAATCTTCTGCAGAATGGTTACTCTATAAACACCTTCACCATCGGTATCTCCTTAGTCCACAGCTGTCGGATTTGGCGATCCACAATCGCCAACCAGGTACTCCTCGTAAGTCAAATCGTCGCTAAGCTCTACGGCTTGAGGTTGCAGCATGTGAGACGGATCAGGGACGTATTTCCTCAACATGGACACATGAAACACAGGATGGATTCTCGATAGCTCTGGTGGTAACACTAGCCTATATGCCACTTCACCCACTCTAGATTGAATCTCAAACGGTCCCAATGTATCTGGGAGCTAGCTTACCCTTCTTGACAAATCTCATAGCTCCTTTCATTGGAGACACCTTCAGGAACACCATGTCTCCCACCATGAAGGATACATCCTTCCTCCTGGGTCAGTGTAGCTCTTCTGTCTACTAAAGGCTGTCTTCAATCGCTGCTATATAATGGGGACTTTCTCTGAAGTGATATGCACTAACTCTGGTCCCGTTAACTGCCTCTCACCAATCTCCCACACAATGGTGATCTACACTTCCTACCATATAGTGCCTCATATGGAGCCATCTCAATGCTAGTATGATAGCTGTTGTTATAAGGCAAACTCAATCAGTGGCAAGTGTGAATCCCATTGTCCTCCAAAATCCATTACACACATCCTCAACATATCCTTCTAACGTCTGGATGGTTCTCTCTGACTGACCATCTGTCTGAGGATGGAAGGCCGTACTGAAATCCAATTTGGTACCCAAGGCCTTGTGTAATTCTTGCCAAAAGACTGAGGTAAAGGTGGCTCCTCTATCTGATACTATGCTCACAGGTACTCCATGTTGACAAACAATCCTATTGACATAAAGTCTTGCCAGTCTATCAGTAGAGTACGTCTTCTTTATAGGCAGAAAGTGTGCCGATTTAGTCAACCTGTCAACAATCACCCAAAATAGCGTCATAACCTCCAGTAGTTCGAGGTAGTCCAGTCATGAAATCCATGGCTATCATATCCCATTTCCATTCAGGAATTGGCATAGGTTGTAACAGTCCCGAGGGTCTCTGATGTTCAAGCTTTACTTGCTGGCAAGTCAAGCACCTGGATACAAAATCTACAATATCCTTCTTCATTCCATTCCACCAGTATGTATCCTTCAAGTTTCGATACATCTTGGTAGAACCCCGGATGAACACTATATGCAGAAAAATGTGCTTCTTCCATAATCTCCTTCCTCAAGTCATCAACATCTGGCACACAAATCCTAGTGCCCCAACCGCAATATACCTTCCCTGTCAATTACAAAGTCCCGTGATTGCCCTTGTTGTACTTCATACATGATTCTCTACAACTGAGAGTCTCTACTCTGAGCTGCCTTAACCCGATCTAAGTATACTGATCGTATACTGAATTGAGCTAAAAGGCACTTTCGGGTAACTTTCATCTGCAATCCCCTGATCAAATCAGTCCATGCAACTCCTTGATAATGGGCCTTCTCTCTGTGCTAATATGGGCAAGGCTGCCTGCTGATTTTCTACTCAAAGGCATCTGCAACAACATTCGCCTTGCCTGGATGATATAAAATAGAGCAATCATAATCTTTAAGGAGTTCCATCCATCTCCTCTGCCTCGAAATTCAAGTCCCTCTGCTGGAAAATATATTTCAAGCTCTTATGGTCTGTGTATATCTCACACGTCACTCCGTACAAGTAATACCCTCATATCTTCAAAGCAAATACCACGGCTGCCATCTCTAAGTCGTGAGTAGGATAGTTCTGTTCGTGCTTCTTCAACCTGCCTCGAGCATAAGCAATCACTTGGGCCATTTTGCATTAATACACAGCCCAATCCTATTCTGGAAGCATCACAATACACTGTATAGCCTTCATTCCCAGAGGGTAAAGTTAGAATTGGTGCCGACGTCAACAAATTCTTCATAATTGGAAATGCTCTTCGCATTTGTCCGTCCATACAAACTTAACATTCTTCTGGGTCAAACCTTGTCAAAGGTGCAACAATTCTAGAGAAGTCCTTCATAAATCTTCTGTAATAACCTGCTAGACCCAGGAAACTCCGTACTTCCTTAACTGTAGTCGGCCTTGACCACTCTGTAATAGCCTCTATCTTCTTAGGGTCCACCTGTATGCCATCTCGAGAAACCACGTGGCCTAGAAATGCCACTTGATGCAACCAGAACTCGCACTTTGAGAATTTGGCATACAACCTGTGCTCCCTTAAAGTCTGAAGTACTCTTCTCAGATGCATCACATGTTCAGCTTCACTCTTAGAGTAAACCAAGATATCGTCAATGAAAACTATCACAAATCGATCCAAGTATGGCCGGAATACCCGATTCATCAAGTCCATAAAGGCTGCTGGAGCATTAGTCAACCCAAAGGACATTACTAAAAACTCAATAATGGCCATATCTTGTTCGAAAAGCTGTCTTGGACTCATCACCTCTTCTGATTCTCAACTGATGATACCCAGATCTCAAATCTATTTTAGAGAAACATGTAGCACCTTGAAGGTTGATCAAACAGATCATCGATCCTCGGAAGTGGGTACTTGTTCTTAATAGTGACCTTATTCAACTGCCTGTAGTCGATACAAAGTCGAAGGCTACCATCTTTCTTCTTCACGAACAACACCGGAGCACCCCAAGGCGATGTACTGGTGGTCTGATGAAACCCTTATCAAGCAACTCCTGCAACTGCTCTTTCAGCTCCTGCAGTTCAGCTGGTGCCATTCTGTAAGGTGGCATAGAAATAGGATCCGTACCATGTATGACATCGATATAGAACTCTATCTCTCCTGTCTGGTGGTAATCTGGTAATTCTTCAGGGAAAGACATCCAGAAATTCACACACCCACTGGCACCTGTTCGATTGCCACATTCTCCTTCTCAACATCTCTTACCATTGCCAAGTATCCTGACAAACCCCTTCTAAGCATCTTTCGAGCTGTAATGACAGAAATAAGATTATGAAGCATGGAGCTCTTTCACCTTTGAAACAGAATTCTTCTTCACCTGGAATCCTGAACACCACTTCTTTCTCTCTACAATTCACAAAGGCATAATACCTCGACAACCAATCCATGCCCAAAATGGCATCGAATTCCAGTACGTCGAGCAATACTAAGTCCGCCAATAGTTTCTCTACCCATCAACTGTCACCGAACACGAAGGAAAGAAAACATCTGTCTCCAACTCGTCACTAAGAGGAGTCAAAACAGATAGAGGAAAGGACAACCTAGAAGGCTGCCACTCGATTCTCGAAGCGAACACAGGAGAAATGAAGGAATGTGAAGCACCGGGATCAAACAACACTCTAGCATCGCATGCACAGACTGAGAGAATGCCTGCTACCACTGCATGCGAAGTCTGAGCATCCTGTGGTGTCAAAGTGAACACTCGAGCCTGACCACGACCTGCCTGCTGAGAAGTCGAAGGCTGCGTAAAACCACGTCCGCTAGGTCTACCAACTGAACCTCGACCCTGCTGACTCATAGGCTGAGGCGGTCTCTGTTGTGGCTGTATGGGTGCTCGATACTGCTGAGGCATCGGATAGTAGGGCTGAGCCACTGAGGAAGACGAACCCTGAACGTACTGTGACTGATATCCAGAGTGGGGACAAGCTCTGGCAAGGTGTCCAACCTGCCCACACATAAAGCAAGCGCCCGTCAATATATGACACGGGCCTTGATGAAATCGTGCACAACTCGCACAAGCACTAACTCCAGACCTAGAACTACTCTGCCCGGAACTCTGCCCACTACTGCTGCTACTAACTCCTGCACCGAATCTGTGACCTCTGCCAGTTCTCCTATTTGAAGCATATCCATGTCGGCCAACTCTGTGAGTCCTGGACCTCCTACCACTCTGCTGAGAACCACCCGCAACCTGCTGACTCGAACTGCCCGATGTGAAATGCTGGTTGCTGGTACCCCGGGAGCTATACCATGACCACTGCCCCCGATCATATAAGGATCCATCATGGTGCCCTGGCGGATATGTCGCCTCTCAATCAAACGGGCCTCCTCAATCACACTCTCTAGGGTGCGGTCCTCAGTACCGCATACCAACAAAAGCGGGTCCTAGTCCAGTAACATACAGCTCCACTGCTCTATAAGGGTCCCTCCTGATATCTTCTGCATATCGGGACAGTCTATTAAACTCCCTGGTATAATCCTCCACTGACCTATCGCCTCTAGTGATGTGGAGTAGCTGCCACCTGTAGGCATCTCTGGTGGCTGGAGGACAGAAAAATCTCAAAAAGCGATCCTTAAACTCTGGCCAAGTCAGCTCGTGCATCGATGGCTGAATCAACTGCATAAACCAATCCTGAGCAGCTGCCTGTACCGACAACTCCATATTCATAATCCTCTGATAATCCGTATGGTCCAGTCCTAGTGCGTGCCTCAATCGTATTAATGAAGTCTAAGGCATCACCGTACCGTCGAAAGAAACTCTACCAATCCGAGAGTAAAGAAGGGCTGCTTCAGTATCTGACATCCCCTGGTTCCTTTGCTGAAGCATCTGCTGTATAAGGGGCATCGCCTGATTTAATGCTGCTAGACCCTGATTAATCCCTGCCAATCCAGCTACAAAGGCTGTAGGGTCAACAGCTGGGGCTTCAGGCTCGACTTGGCTGCTGATCAGGAATCTCAGCTGCAGTTACCCTGGCTTGACCTCTACCTCTACCCTCTGCCCCTACGACGTGGAGCAGGAAGGGGAGCCTCATCATGCACAGACTGCTCATCGAGCCTAAGGGTCGGATCAGCATCTGGGTCGGTACGTACACGCCTCATTCTGAAAGGAAGACAAGGAAAATTGAATTCAAAAACGGGGTAAGAATATTTAAAGCAACGCGGAATTAGAAACCATACATCTCAAGACAATTATCAACCCTAAAGCTGCAGTAGTTACATAGAAAGACAGACATAGACAATTAATCGAACTTATGCTCTGATACCAACTTTGTCACGACCCGAACCCGAGGGCACGTGACCGGCACTAGGGAATGGGTAAGCATAAGGCCCCCCGAAACCCGTAGTAAGCCTAAAGGAAAAAGAAAATAAAACCATTCACATATTAAACTTTACTTTAAAACAAAAACACATTATCAAACTGATTTTTCTCAGAATACACAAATTCAACTGCTTAAATAATAATGTATTTCAACATCTCATATTATAAATCAGATTGAATCTTATACGCAAGCGTGGTTTACACATATAAATTACATAATTATGTTTAAACCATACAAATCTTTAATACATACTACTGCAACAACCTAGATTAGTACACAGTACAGCTTATAATGACCTACCGTAAAATAGCCGGTGAAGAAGAAATCCGGCGTAAGAGGTAGTCTGAGGTCGAACTCCCAAGCTCCTGAAAAAAAATAAATTGAGGGGAATCAGACCTCACTGAGTAAGTCAATAAAAGAGCTGTACGGTTTGAAAACCTTTTTGAAAATTGTATTTATAGGGAAAATATTTTATAATATATATAAGTATAGCTTTTGGAAAATCTCGGTAGAACCCTAAACCCAAGTCTAAGCGGCCAACTGGGCCCACTTATTCCAACTAGACTACCGGTCCCCGAGAGCAAGGGCATCAACCGAGGCACCAAGCCGTAGTCATTCACTTAATCCAATTATATGGCTCTGGCGGTCCCCGAGAGCAAAGGCATCGACCGAGGCACCCATCCCAGTCCATTATTGACTTTCCAATCACTGGCGGTCCCCCGAGAGCAAAGGCTTCTACCGAGGCACCCATCCAGTTTAACATTCATCAATCATACAGTTATCGGATCCATCTCTCAATCTCTACCATGTGCACATAGTCCTGGTGAGCCCACCAGGTAGCTCGTTCTACCAAAATTTCTCAAATCGATTTAAATAAATAATTTGCATTTAAATCGTAAATAATAGCATTAAATTAAATAAATCATATAATCAATATAATAGAAATACGAGCGCATGCATTCTTTAAATAAACACACGCACAGATCATTTTATCGACTTACAGGATGAATGTGAAGGCTGACGACCACGCGTCTGCCTCGGTCTCACAGCTTCTGCTCCGATATGCTCTAAAAGAAAATAATGAATCGAATTTTTTAAAACATGACTAAGGAATCGAAATCAGGAATCAACAAAATAATAAAATTCCAGACTGACTCGATGAAAATCGGACGAGACTCGACAGACAGGATTTAACCTAACTAACGGTAGGAATTTTACGGATATCACGTTTTACGAGAAAATCTATCCAAATTTTGGCAGTGTCTCCTCTGTAAAACGAACATCTCTCTACCAAAGGTAGAGCCAGACCTGCATAGAAAATGCACTTCCAAAATACACGACCGTTCACACTCGAGTCGGGCTCCCAAGACTATAATTTGCCCCAACCGAGATCACAACTCAAAAGTATCAAAATTGATAATATTTGTTCTCCAATTATACACATACTAAAATAAATAGCATATATAAAATCTTAATTATCCAAAGTTAAACAATTAAATTTGTATTTCATCACCAACAATTATAATTATAATTATTATCCACATTAAAAACCTTTGCAATATTATAAATGAATATATATATATATATATATATATATATATATATATATTATATATATTTATATATATATATGAAAATTGGACATTTGAAATTTTACACTACTTAGGGAAATTATATCAATTAATTTATAAAATTTATCTAAACCCTTTAAATACTAATAAAACTAATTAAAATATATGTTTATCATATTTAGTGTAAAATTACATTTTTACCCTTAGTATATATATATATAAATTACATAATGCTATATATATATATATATACAAAAAATTTTTCCTTAAAATTATCTACCTTACCCTAAAATTGATTTCAACACTTAATATCACCAAAATGTCAATTATCATAATTATTTGCTATTTTTATAATTAATTTTCGAAAATTCCCAAAATAGTATCAAAATTTTCAAAATTCACTAAAAAATCAAAATAAATACCAAAAATTTCAGTAAATTTTATTTCACTCAAAATAATTATTAACAATCTCCCTAATTGCTAATTATAGCTAAATAACTATCTAAATAAGCCAAATAAACATTAAATAAATTCTGGAAATTCAATTTAATTATCAAAAATTCAAGAAAATTAAAAACAACTTCAAATGCATGCTAAACAACCCTAATTAGCCTAGATTTATCAGAATCAAAGAAGGAAATGGAAGGATTTGGGCAAGCCCTACTCACCTCCCAGCAACCGGACAGAGCAGGGGAAAGGGAAGACCTGCTGCTGCCGGAGAAATGGGAAGGTGGAGCAGCTCAGGAGGAGACGGTGAGTAGCTCGACACCACCAGGAGGAAGCAGCAACAAACTGGGCAGAATGAGGAGATGCAGAGCTGCTACTTGCTGCTGCTTGCGCGAGGCGAGGGAGGAGCTGCTTCCGCGTGGAAGAAGAAAGCAGCTGCTTCAGCCCTCCAGCAAGCTTCTTCCCACGGCGGCAATGGCACTCTCAGGCAGTGATGGAGGCGGCACAGTGAGTAGGAAGGGCAAGGACGGGGAGGAGGGGCTTAGTTTTATTTCTTCTCCTGCCAAAAATATACATATACTCATATATATATATAAATTAATGTATACATATATATATACTATGCTTATTATACTACATTATGACTATATACATATATACTGTTATATATCATATATAATTATACATATATATATACACCATGTACATTCAAGTGTGATAGTGTACCTATGTATATATTTATATAGTCATATATATATATATATATACATGTGAAAAGATATGCACATTTAAATTAATATTTAACCTAAAATATAATGTTAACAAAATTTTATACTTTAATAGAATGCAAATTAACTATTACTAGTACTATTTGAGAAAAATTATGTCCCTTTTTATTTAAATAATTATATATATATATATATATATATATATATATATACATATATGTAGGGTATTACAAGAAATTTCGATATATACTAATATTGTTATTCATATTATATATATATTATTTATACTAATTAAAGATAATTTAAATACTAAGTGGATGTTATATAACTTGAGTATAAACAAATATTAATAACTAGATTTACATTAAGTATTTCTCAATTAGATTTATATGATAAAAATTTTAGTTTTAAGTTTTGATATAATATTAACATAATATAATATTTATATATATATATATATATATATATATATATATATATATATATATAATATATATATATATATATATATATATATATATATATATATATATATATGATATATTTATTTATAAACTAATATAACTATGGTGTTAAGTTCTTAACCTAATTTTTTTTAACATGGTATTAATCTAATTTAGTTTTAATTTTTAACATTGACCTAATATATATATAAACAAAAACTACTTAGTTTTGTATTTTGATATTTAAAGTTGCCCTAAAATTATATCCAAAAATGCCCTAAATTTTTTTCATAATATAACTTTGGTATAAAAAATGGCCTAAAGAAAACTGCATAGTTTTGAATTGCCAACCCTAGTTTTCATTTTTCAACCATATCAGAAGAAAAACATAGCTACTAGTTATTCATTTTCATATCTTTGCCGCCCTCTACTGCGTCTTCTTCTTCTTACTCCTCGAGTCCTCATCTACAATAACTTTACTGTATGTCCATCTTGCACCAGTCATTTTACTCCTCATCTTCATATCACACCACGACATTCCGTGAGTACCAATCCTTTATAGATTGCCACCACCATGAGTACCAGTAGATTACTACTAGATTGCCCATCACCTTTCTGAAAATTGTCAGCCACTTGGCTTCATCAACAGTCTCTGTCTGATCGCCCATCTTCTTATTCTTCTTTCATTTTTTTTCTAGTTATGGATTTTTTGTTAAAGATTATTTCTTTGATGGGATTTAATGATTTTTCTCTTGGTTATTTGGATTTTTTATTGTTGGTCATATGATTAAATGACTATTTTTTTATCTTTTAGTTTTTTTAGGTTGTCGGTTGTTAGTTCTCCTCCGTCTCTGCCGCTATTAGGGCTTTCTTCTTTTCCACTTCCACCCCAATCACCGCCACTCTTTTCCTTGGTGACAGTATTGGCCCTGAGATTATTGAATCCTTAAAACAACATCACTACCATTAATTGTTAGTCTTCTGGTCCTGCAATGGTATTCTTGTATTTATCTTTAGTAATCTTTAGCTTGCCAGTGAACAACACGCTTTTAAGTTTAGCTAGGTGATTGTTTGTGTTTTTTTTTTAATTTTATTTTGGTCTATTTATTTTCTTTTTTTTTGTTAGGCCTTTTCATGCGTGTCATCTGATTGTCCACCAGTGTATGATCGATCCCCATTATAGGTGAATCTACGTTGTTATCAATGACTGTGCTATCATAGTTATCAACATTTTATATGGAAAAACCAAGAACGTCTTCCAACTTATGAATCTTTTTATCAGAATACGCAACAAGAGCCTTTGCGAGATAATAAAGACTTTTATGATAAGCTTTGATACATATTTTAAGGGCATTATGTACCTCCATTATTGTAAATGGGTCTTCCTTTGCTTTCTCATAAATGTCAATGGCTTTTCCAATTCAGTTGTATACAAGCAAATTCATCACTGAGATTGCATCTGTTGATGAACTGGTCAAGTATGGAAGAAGAAACTCAATGCAATGATTTGGGTTTCTAGTAACCTTGCAACCTTGCTTACTATAGCTACATCTCCATGAGAGAATGGACCTGCAGCTAGAGACCTAGCTGGAGATGTAGAAACCTATGTTTAAGAAATGGTAGATAATGAAAGAATTATGCAAGAAAATAGAAAAAATCCTAACATTGGCTTATTGAATTCCATTGTATTTGTAGGTCTTAAATAAGTGTATGTGTTTATGGGAGATATTAATTATGGTTTGGGTGAAGATAGAGACATAGAAGTATACATTCTCCATTTACTCCATTTTTTAGCTTCGAATTGCTCCAAATATTCAGAGTAATTTGGAGTGGAGAATTTTCCTATTCAGTTTGGCTATCGAGAACCATTTTTGGAATTCTCCGAATTTAGGTTCAGGTCCAAAGAATGGGTATTCTCTTACTTGCTCAGACTTGTGCACTGCCCTATCCATCAATTATTGTGTAGGTTTAAAAATTATTGTATAAGTTTAAAAATTTTAATTTTCTTTATTCAACTGTTAAAATTAAATTTTAGGTCAACTATCAATTCATTATTTATATTAATGAATAAATTTGGTCTTTTTTTAAATTTATATCACTTTATTGTAAAATTTAAAAAAATTAAGAATTATTCTATAGATTTAAAAACTTTTAAAATTTTATAATTAGGTTATATTTGTATTTCTAAAAAACTTATCAATTTTATTTGTTAGTATCCATTAAAATTATTTTTTTTATTAATTTATAGGACTTAATTGTACTAAAAAAAATTTTATAGGATTTGATTGTACTCAGTAAATGTCCAATATTGTCTGCATTTTTATCACGACCCAAACCCGGGAGTCATGACTGGCGCTAGGGAACAGGAATTCGTAAGAATCCATAACCGTAGCAAGCCTTAAAATAAAAATTCCATAAAACATAAATATAAATATTACTCAGAATTAAAACTTTTTAAATCAAAAGAAAATCTCCATATATATATCATAATAAAATATTTTACAATATTCAAAATACAACTACCAATAATAACAATAAGATAATACAATAGTATGAAATACTACTGCAGCATCTAGCAATACAAAGAAAGGATAATTTAAAATTTACATAAATTAGTCGGAGAGGAAAGGTCTGACGAAGAGAACTAGTATGGGAGGTCTGATGGGAAGAATCTTGAAAAAAATATTTGAGGGGGTCAGACCTCACTAAGTGAATTATTATTATATATATGCATACAATCTAAGGACACAAACATTTAAACATCAGTATATATATATTTATTTAATTATTTTTATACATGCATTTCATACAGATACTCGAAATTACATTTTTCGATAAACAAATAAATGCAATAATATTCAGGTGGAGGACCAGAGCAGAACCTTAAAATATTCCACAACATTGATCATTGTATTTCACTAGCCAATAGGCTTTCCATAAATGCCTAAAATATTTCTTTTATCCAACTTTGGCAATGGACTGGCCCCGAGTACACAAAAAGGTCAACTGAGGATCTGCAGTCCCACTACTGGTATGATTGACCCCAAGTACACTATAGGTCAACTGATGATCTATAGTCACACACTTTATTCAGAATTTCAATAACCATTTATTCATATCCTAAAAAAATTAATATCCTAACATCTAGTGTACTGTTGCGTAACAGTTCTAGAGTGATCCACTATGTGACACATTCTACGATAATCCTCCAAAACATTTATCATAAATAAAAATAATGAAATTCATATATTAAATATGCACAACATCCAATAATAAAAATTAATATTCACATTTATATATATGAAATCACATATATGTGCATATATAATAATGATAATAATAATTAATAAATAAAGAAAATTTGATGCAAGCTAATATATTAAATTCATATTATCAAAGTGCAGATGCTAACAATAATTTCTATATATCATCCATACATATAATAATAACTCACAGTTCAAGTGTGTTCCTTTATTTTGATTCGGCTGGCCCGGTCCGGTAGGCCTAGCTCGTGGTGCAACTAATAAAAATAATGATAATAATAATATGAGAATTAAATTCCTAATTTTATACATTTAGAATTTCTAAAGAACAACTAGATCTAAGACACGATTCGACTAAAACTCAAAATTTAGTATTGACCATATGTCACGTTTTATGAGAAATCTATTGAAAATTTGGCAAAGTCTCTTTTGTAAAACAGACATCCCTCTACAAAAGTAAAGTTGATCATGCATGCAAACACAGTTCAAAATATCCACAAAGTTTAATTTCTCAGGTTGGCCCCCGAACTACAATTATTGTCCAACCGAAAACCAACACAATTCACAATAATAAAATAACATAAATTCCAATAATTCAAAAAAAAAATCATAAAAATCCATTTAAATATCACAAATCAATTTATTTACATAATAAAAGTATAAAAAATATTTATTTCCAAAATAAAAAATAAAATTCTAATTTGTAATTAAATTATATTAATAAAATCCATTCTTCTAATTTTTACAATTAAATAGCATTAATTAAAATTAATTATTTAAATTGCTAAAATATATTAAAAATAACCAAAAACTTATTTAAACATAAAAATAATAAATAAAATCATTATTCATATATTTTTCTGAAAATTACTAGTCTTTAGCTAAAAATAGGAAATAAATTATAAAAATTATTTTAATTCTATTTATTACTCAAAAACTATCTAAAAAATAATAATTAATAATAATTTCAACTAAAATATAAAAATTACTAATTTATACTAATTTTGTCAAAATTTTATTTTTCACATAAACATTCAAAAATTTATAGTAAAAATTCTACACACAATTTTAATAAACTTCCTTCACAAAACTTTCTCAAAATAATTAGTAAAATTTATTAAAAATATATTCTTCCCGAGCTCAGAACAATGCTGGAACAATAACCCAAGCCTGGAATAGTGCCATTTCAAAATAATCTCCAAAATTAAAGATAAATACATATTTGGAAAGCTCATAACCTCAACAACAATAATCTAAAGTCAATTTAACATAATTCAATCAAATTAAACATAAAATTAACTAATTAACAAAAATTAGCTAACCTCGAATTTACCTAAAATTGAAAACGTTAGAGGCTCATATTGGACGAATTGAGGGAGAGGAAATGAAGCCCAATTCGAGATGAAGAGAACGAGTTATCAAGTTCGGCCTGAGGTTGCTGGCAAGAGGAAAAAGATCTAGTCACCAAGAGAGGAGAAAGAAAAGGAAGAAGGGGAGGGTGGGGTGGTGACACTGTTGTCGGCATCAGCATGCTGTGGTGGCGATGGCGTTGGACAGTGGCTAGTGGTGTCGGTGATGGTGTTGGTGTCAATGTCGGGAAGTGCAGGAGAAGAGAAGAGAAAAGAAAAGGAAGGAAGGATGGAAGAAAGAGGGAAGGAGAGAGGGAAGGGAAAAAAAGTTGTCATATATATATATATATATATAATATAAAATAAATAATAACTTTTAAATTAAAAAATATTCTAATATTTTTTAAAAAATCTAAATATCCAAAAATTAATTATACACTAACAATTAATCAATAATTTATATAAATAATAATATTAATAATATTCAATTAATATTCAACACAAAAAATTCAAATTTAATTTCACTAATAATCAAATATCATAATTTAATAAAATAATTATTAAAACTGCAAATCCTAGAATTTTAATTTTATAATTTATATAAATTCAAGTTATAATAGTCTTCCCCTTTTACAAAAATCCATCCTCAAAATTTAAATAAAAAGAATTGAATACAAGAATTTATTGAGGAAAAAGGTAAGGGTCCATATCTCAGCCTTGGTCTCCCACGTATGCTCCTCCATGTTGTTGCTCTTCTATAAGACTTTGACCATCGGAATTTGTTTCAAATGCAACTGGCGAATTCGATGGTCAATAATCATAACTAGTTCTTCCTCATATGTCAGATCTTCATTCACTTCCACACTCTAGGGCTGCAACACGTGTGAAGGGTCTGAAATATACTTCATGAGCATCGACACATGGAACGCTGGATGCACCTGGGACAAATTCAGAGGCAAAGCCAATCAATAGGAAACCATCCTAAGTCTCTCCAGAATCTTAAAAGGTCCTATGTATCTCGGTGCCAACTTTCCCTTCTTACTAAATCTCATAACACCCTTCATTAGTAACACCTTTAAGAATACATAGTCTTCAACCTGAAATTTCACATCTATGCACTTCATATCCACATAACTTTTCTGTCTGCTAGTTGCTATTTCCAATCTCTTTTTTATCAAAGCGACTTTCTTGGATGCATCTTGGATAATCTTTGGACTGGTCAATTCTCTTTCCCTAACTTCATTCCAATATAAAAGGGATTTATATTTCCTTCCATACAGTGCATATGGTGCCAAGCTTTACCAATGGCAAATGATCATACTAACTGCCTTCAATATCCATTGTACACATCCTCAATATATCTTTAAGTGTTTAGATTATTCTCTCAGACTGATCATTTATTTGAGGATGAAAAATAGTACTGAAATCAAGCCTAGTACCCATTGCTTCTTATAACTTCTACCAAAATCGAGAGGTAAACACCAAACCTCTTTCAGAAATAATGAAGACAAGCACCCCATAAAGACACATAATATTCTTAATATACAAGCTAGCCAACTTGGCCATTTAAAAAGTAGCTTTAACTGGTAGAAAATAAGCTAATTTGGTCAACCTATCTACTATCACCCATATGGAATTGTATCCATCCTTAGCACGAGGCAATCCCATCATAAAATCCATAGTGACTCTCTCCTATTTCCACTCAGGAATTGAAAGAGTTTGAAGTTTTCCAAAAAGCTGATGATGCTATACTTTTTCTTACTAACAAGTCAAGCACATAAAAAGAAATTTAGCTACATCCTTCTTTATTCAATCCCACCACTAAGATCCTTACTATTATGGTACATCTTAGTAGAACCAGGATGTACACTGTAGGCTGCAAACTGAGCTTCTTCCAAAATCTCCTCTCTCAAGTTATCCATATTAGGAATACACAATCTTCCACTGATCCATATTACACCTTCATCATCGAGACTAAAATCAGTAAACTTTCCATTATGAACTTTCTCCATAAGTTCAACTAAATAAAGATCTTGGCTCTAATCTACTTTGATTAGATCCCTTAATATTGATCTAACTCTGAACTGAGCTAGCAATCCTCCTGACCTAGTTATCTTCATCATCAACCCTGGGTCCACTAACTTATGCATTTCTTATATCAACGGTCTCCTCTCCACACTGATTTGAGCAAGACTACCTGAGGACTTCCTACTCAAGGCATCTACTACCACATTAACCTTGCCTGGATAGTACAAGATATCATAGTTATAATCCTTCAGAAGTTCCAACCATCTTCTTTGCATCAAGTTCATATCTCTCTGTTGAAAAATGTTCTTCAAGCTCTTGTGATCAATGTAGATCTCGTATGTTACCCCATATAGATAATGACTCTAAATCTTAAGAGCAAAGATCACTACATCCATATCTAGGTTATGAGTAGGATAATTTTGCTTGTGCTTCTTCAACTGCCTGGAAGCATAAGCCACTGCCCTTCCATTCTGCATCAACACATAACTTAGGATAACTTTGGAAGCATTACAGTACACAGTGAACTTATCTACTCCATTAGGCAAAGTTAACACTAGAGCTATAGTCAACTTCTCCTTCAACAGTTCAAAACTATCCTCACATGCATCTGACCATATAAACTTCATATTCTTCTAAGTCATGCGGGTCATAGGTGCTGCAATTCTTGAGAAATCCTGCACAAATCTACTATAGTACCCAGCCAAACCCAAGAAACTCTAAATCTCAATAATAGTGGTAAGTCTATGCCACTCAGACACTACTTCTATCTTTTGTGGATCAACCTGAATGCCATCCTTAGACACTATATGCCCAAGGAACACTACACTCTCTAACTAGAAATCTCTTCAAGAATTTAGCATAAAGCTGATACTCTCTTTGTGTTTATAGTACTGTCCTCAAGTGATATATATGCTCTTTCATACTCTTCGAACACACCAGTATATCATCAATGAAGACCACTACAAACTGATCCATAAATGGTCTGAACATCTAATTCATCAAATCCATAAAAGCAGATAGTTTATTAGTTAACCCGAAGGACATCACTAGAAACTCAGTGTCCATATCTAGTACAAAATGTCGTTTTAGGAACATCGGCTTCACTGATTAGTAATTGATGATAACCCAACCTCAAGTCAATCTTAGAAAAGAACTGTGCACCCTGAAGTTAGTCAAATAAATCATTTATCTTCAGAAGAGGATACTTGTTCTTAATTGTCACCTTATTCAGCTCTCTGTAGTCAATGCACAGTCTCAATGTACCATCATTCTTCTTCACAAACAGGATTGGTATGCCCTAAGGAAAAACACTAGGTCTAACAAAACCCTTGTCCAGCAACTCTTGTAACTGCTCCTTTAACTCTCTCAACTTTGCAGGAGCCATCTTATAAGGTGGCATAGAGATAGGAGCAATTCTTGGGACCATATTAATACAAAATTTTATCTTCCTGTGAGGTGGTAAACCTAATAACTCATTAGGAAAGACATATGGGAACTCACATGCTATAGAAACATCTGAGATAGACGTCAGCTCTACTATAGTATCCTTGACTACTACTAAGTATCCCTGACACCCTTTTCTCAGCATCTTCCTAGTCGTGATGGTAGAGATAAGATTCTGAGGTGTAGAACTCTTATCACCCATAAATTTGAATTCCTCACCATCTAGAATTCTAGAAATCACCTCCTTGCTACGATAATCCATAATAGAATGATGCTGAGACAACCAGTCAGTTCCCAAAATTACATCAAAATCTATTACATCTAGTAACACCAAGTCTACATGTAGCTCTTTACCTTTTACCAATATAGGACATCCAAGAAGAACAACATCGATGTCTAAAAAATCACTTAGAGGCATGGCAACTCATAAAGGAATTCCCATCTCATAGATTTCCAACCCAACTTTGTGTAAAAATAAGGGACATAAATAAATGGGTAACATCCGGATCAATTAAAACTCTAGTATCAATGAAACATATTAGGAGTGTACCTGCTACCACTATATTGGATGCCTGAGTATCCTATTGAGTGAGAGTGTAGACTTTCTCCTATCCTCTACCTCCCTATTGGTTGGTGGAAGCCTGACCAAAGTCTCTTGCACTACCTCTGCCTCCTTTACCTCACCCTTACTGGGCCACAAATGTGAAGTACTAAGGTATTAAGTTAGCAGTAGCTGATAAGGAGTTGGAGCTATAATGGCAATAAAATATTATGGAAACTACTGTTGATAACCAGTATAAGAACATGACTTGGCAAAATGTCCCATATGTCGGCATCTAAAATATGCCCTTAGAGCCATGTTGCATGATCCCTAATGGACTCTCTCGCACATCTGACAAGCACTGACTGTCAATCCCGTACTACCATAACCAGAACTCTAGCCGCTGTTATTGCTGGTAGTACCTAAACCAAATATGACCGGTCTATGAACTCCACCGCGGTCATGTCCCCTACTCCTATAGACCTTATGCTGTAATCTTTAGTCTTACTAAATGGATCCTCTATATTGATTACTAGAGCTAATATGAAATGTAGTGTACTGGGTGCTATGAGATTCTCCTACCTGGACACCTCTCATTTGATAATAATCAAGAATAACTCCTTGCATAACCAATCTGAGCTCTATCTCCTTGGCCAACTCTATCATAGACTTAAGAGTCAGACTTATAGTAGGCATCCCAGCGAACGCAGAACCGAAACCAGCGACATATGTAGTAACTGCAAAGTACTGATCTCTTATTAAGTCCTTTGTATACTGACCCAGTTTAAAGAACTCTTTGGTATACTCCTCTACTGACATGTCGCTTTTAGCAATGTTGGTTAGCCAAAGTCTGTAGCTCATCCATAGAGGCTTTAGGTAGAAATGTCTCATAAATCTCTCCCAAAACTGAGCCATGTCATAGCAATCATATGGGGCTGGATGACCTGAACAAACCTATCTAGGGTTGGCCCTTCAACTGATAGCTTAACAATCATAATTCTCTAGTACTCAATGTGAGCAGTCTAAGTCCTCATCTCTATCGCATGCAAGAAATCTAGAGGATCTGAAGTCCCATCAAATGCTATCTGCTGACTCTAGTATAGAACAAGGCTACCTTTGGGTCAGACATACCTTGTTGATATATAAGTTGCATCTATGGGATGATCAGAGGCATCGACATTGCACTTTGCTGAACTCCTGGTGCAAAAGCATTACCCTTAAAATCCTAGTCTATAAGTTTCATCTTGTAACTCTCTCTATTTACGGTGACTTGTTGCTCCTCTAGGTCTACCTTTACCTCTACCCTTATGCCTAACTAGTAGCTCAGGAGGTAGAATCTCGTCCTAGAAGGACCCCACATTTTTTGCCTCATCAACCTATAGAGCTATACATGCTCTCCTCCTCATTCTGAAAAAATAAACATAAACACAATTCAAACAAAATAGACATCGTATTAATTATGCGAAATTCTAAAGCAATGAAGACTTTGAAAGACATAATTGAACCTAATTTACTACAATAGTTCCAAAAAAACTCAAACCTTAATAACCCAGGCCTAACCATACTAAACTTAGGCTCTGATACCAACTTTGTCACGATCCAAACTCAGAAGTCATGACCAGTGCGAGGGAATGGGCATTTGCAAGAATCCGAAACCCCGTAGCAAACCTTAAAATAAAAACTCGACAAAACATAAATATAAATATTACTCAAAATTAAAAATTTTTAAATCAAAAGGAGATCTCCATATATATATATCATAATAAAATATTTTACAATATTCAAAATATAACTACTAATATTAACAATCAAGAATACAATAGTTGAAATATTATTGCAACATCTAGCAATACAAGGAAAGGGTAATTTAAAATTTACATAGATTAGCCGAAGAGGAAAGAGTCTTGTGAAGAGAACTAATATAGGAGGTCTAATGGGAAGAATCCTAAAAAAATATTTGAGGGGGTCAGACCTTACTGAGTGAATTATTGTTATATATATGCATGCAATCAAAGAACACAAACATTCAAGCATCAATATAACAATATTTATTTATTTATTTTTATACATGCATTTCATATAAATGCCTGAAATCACATTTTTTTATAAACAAATAAATGCAATAATATTTAGGTGGAGGATTGGAACATAACCCTAAAATATTTCGCAACCTCGATTATTGTATTTCACTAGCCAATAGGCTTTCCATAAACTTAAAAATATTTTCTTTATCTAACTTTGACAGCGGACTGGCCCCGAGTACACAAAAAGGTCAACCAAAGATCCGTAATCCCACTACCAGTATGACTGGCTCTGAGTACACTGCAGGTCAATCGAGGATCCGCACTCACACATCCACAATTTCAATAACCATTTATCCATATCTCAGTTCAATAAAAAATTCATAGCCTAGCATCTAGCGTACTGTTGCACAACAGTCCTAGTATGACCCACTAGGTGGCACGTTCTACGGAAATCCCCTAAAACATTTATCATAAATAAAAATAATGAAATTTTTATATTAAATATGCACAATATCCAATAATAAAATTTAATATTCACATATATATATATATGGAATCACATATATGTGCATATATGATCATGATAATAATAATTAATGAATAAATAAAATTTGATGCAAACTAATATTTTAAATTCATATTATCAAAGTATGGATGCTAACAATGATCTCTATATGCTATGCATACAAATAATAATAACTCACAGTTTGAGTGCGTTCCTCTATTCTGGTTCAGCTGGCCTGGTTCGGTAGGCCTAGCTCGTGGTGCAACTAAGGAATAATAATAATAATATTAAAATTAAATTCCTAATTTTATACATCTAGAATTTCTAAATAACAACTCGATCTAGGACATGACTCAACTAAAACTCAAAACTTAGAACCGACCTGAAATCACGTTTTACGAGAAATCTATCTAAAATTCGGCAGAGTCTCCTTTGTAAAACGAACATCCCTCTACAAAAGTAGAGTCGATCTTGCACGTAAACACACTTCAAAATATCCACAAAGTTCAACTTCTCGGGTTAGGCCCCCGTACTATAATTATTGCCCAACCGAGAACCAACACAATCCACAATAATAAAATAACATAAATTCCAATAATTTACAAAAATCATAAAAATTCATTTAAATATCACAAATCAATTCGTTTACATAATAAACGTATAAAAGATATTTATTTCCAAAATAAATATTAAAATTTTAATTTTTAATAAAATTATATTAATAAAATCCATTCTTCTAATTTTTGCAATTAAGTAGCATTAATTACAATTAATTATTTAAATTGCTAAAATATAATAAAAATAACCAAAAACTTATTTAAACATAAAAATAATAAATAAAATCATTATTCATATATTTTTCCAAAAATTACTAGTAATTAGTTAAAAATAGGAAATAACTTATAAAAATTATTTTAATGCTATTTATTACTCAAAAACTATCTAAAACATAATAATTAATAATAATTTCAACTAAAATATGAAAATTACTAATTTATACTAACTTTTCCAAAAATTCATAATAAAAATTCTACACATAATTTCAATAAACTTCCTTCACAAAACGTGCTTAAAATAATTAGTAGAATTTATTAAAAATATAATCTTCCTGAGCTCAAAATAATGCTAGAATAGTAATCAGAGCCCGAAATAGTGTCATTTCAAAAATAATCTCCAAAATTAAATCTAAATACATATTTGGAAAGCTCATAACTTCTACAAACAATAATCTAAAGTCAATTTAACATAGTTCAACTGAATTTAACATAAAATTAACTAATTAACAAAAATTGGGTAACCTCGAATTTACTTAAAATTGAAGACGTTAGAGGCTCGGATCGGACGAATTAAGGGAGGGGAAATGAAGCCCACTCTAAGATGAAGAAAACGAGCTATCAAGCTCGGCTTGAGGTAGCTAGGAACATCATCAGCAAGAGGAAGAAGATCTGGTCACCGAGAGAGGAGAAGAGAAAGGAAGAATATGAGGGTGGTGGCACTGCTGTTGGTGTCGACGTGCTATGGTGGCAAGCTGATGGTGGCGACAATGCTGGATAGTGGCTAGTGGTGTCAGTGTCGCGATGTGCAGGACAAGAGAAAAGAAAAGGAAGGAAGGAAGGAAGAAAGAGGGAAGGAAAGAGGGAAAGGAAAAACAATGTTTATATATATATTTTTTTAATATAATATAAAATAAATAATAACTTTTAAATTAAAAAAAATTAATATTCTACTATTTTTAAAAAAATCTAAATATCCCTAAATTAATTATACACTAACAATTAATCAATAATTTACATAAATAATAATATTAATAATATTAAATTAATATTCAACACCAAAAATTTAAATTTAATTTCACTAATAATCAAATATCATAATTTAATAAAATAATTATTAAAGCTGCAAATTTTGGAAATTTAATTTTATAATTTATAAAAATTCAGGTTATAACAATTTCCAAAATAGAAGTTCCAATTTGAGTCAAAATAAATAAATAAATAAGATCCAATATGAAATTAGGTTAAAAGTTGGGGTCCAATTTTTTCCTTTTCCCGTGAAAATTTTGCACTTAATCACTTTATATTCACACCATATTATTAATGCTTTTAAAGCATGAATGATATGAATTATCAACCTCAATGTCTTACTTTTTATCTATATAAAATATATAAAAGTTAAGGATATCTATTTTACCACTTAGGACAAATTTTGCCACGTGACACTTTTATTCCTAACCATTTTTTAAAAATTTTATATTTATGTAAGCACCTAATTTCAGGATAATGGAATGTGGATACGACAGATGACTCTAATAATGAAAATATTATAAATAGATCTTCAACATTTGAAGTTTGAAATCTCAAAAGCCTAAATGCATTTTCAAAAGAACTTAATTGGTTTTTTAAGGACGTAATTGTAATGTTTTCTTTAACGATCTAATTGAAAAGTTTAAATTCTTTTAAGCATCTTTCTGTAATTAATTTTTTTTTTAAAAAAAGGATCGGAATTACGTAATCCCGGTCGGGATTAAACGTATTTCATCTGTATTTTTAATTTTCCAGTAAATAAAAAAATATTTTTCTGAATTTTGATTGGTCAAATAATATGATAAATCCCTTTTCCAGGATTAATCTAAATTTTTCAGGAGATTAAAAGTCTTTTTAAAACCAAAACTCTATTATTGTAAAGAGATGAAGTCATAGTATGATATATTTTTTTAGCTAGGGTTTTCTATAAAAACTTAGCTCAACTCTCCTAGATAGGGACTTCTTTTGGGACCTTTCCTTTTCCTTTTACGTAGTTTTCAAATAATATTTTCTTGAAAGGTACTGTTCTTTAAAAAAGAAGCAATAGACTTTTGGGAGGAAAAATTAAGTATTATAGATCTATTCTAAAAAAACAATAGTGATTTATACCACTCCGAGGAGCAAATCAATACTGCATCCATTCAATCACCTCTTCTTCTACCTTATTCTTTATTTTATTTGTTTATTCTAGTTTCATTTAATTTTAATTTTAATTTTTTAATTACTAATCATTATTTATTTTTGTGTTTTTTGTTTGTGATTATGGAGGGAGTTACATAATGAGTTCACTATAGAGAATAAAATCCATGAAGATCCATGGAATATTATGGATTAAATTTTATAGTTAAATATAGTTTCTAGGGTTTTTTTTTAAATTTATTTGTTACTATTTTATTGGTTGGATTATTTTATATTTTTTCTATTTAGTTTTTTTAGGGTTGTATTAGTTTTATTTTTTGTACATTATTGTAATGTCCCAATAGTGGAAATAGTGAAATTATCCATGTGTGGTTGTGTGTTTTATTTTATTAATTAATTAGTAAATTAGGTTTATTTGGTAAAGATTTAATTAAAATTAATGGTGGTTGTAGTAAATTTAAGTTGCATATAATTTAATTAGGGTTAGATATCATTGAACGCATGATTATTGAAGTTTATTTATTATATAGTTTATTTATTACATCTTTTTTATACTTTTGTAATAACCCGAGATTTTAAATATTTTTATACTTTATCGAAATATACAGTATTAATAATTTTAATATATATTTTTGACTATTTAATTATTTTGTTAATAATTAAAGTTAATTTTTAATTATTTTAAGCTTTCTATGTAAAATTTTCCCAAAATTTATATTTTTTGGGAAAATAATACCTAAATAATTATTTATTTATTTAAGTTAGTTCATTTTATCAAATTGCATGGTTTCATGCATGATTATATTTTGCATATTAATATATATACATATACATATACATGCAAATATATATATTTAGCATTATTTAGGGTTTAATGTTTAAATTATGTATATATTATAGTTTTTATTATATGTGTTATATATGTATATGTATATATACATTTATTAATGTGTGGTGTGGGATTATTTTAAGTTATAATATTAATATATTTTAATGTTAAGTGTTAAAGTTTTATTTTATATATATATATATATATATATATATATGTAACTTATACAATTTACATTTCATGCCATCACCCCTAACCTCATGAACCTGACACCCTCCCCTCACCATCACCGCTGCTAAATGTCGATCCCCTCCGTTCAATGTGCCTATCGGCGTGCCGCTGCCTTCCCCAACTGCTCCACCACTTCTTCCACCCATTTCCGACGTCGTTTGGCTGTGGTTTGGCCGGAAACCCGAGAATTACCATTAATTTCGTTCTCCTTCGTCCGACCACCGTCTTTTATGATTTCAGTGTGGTTTTGCTCCTTGAACTCCATAGAAGCCGATTCTAAGCTCCTTGTAGCTTGAAAACTCAATTTGGTAAGGACTTAAGCTTAATCTCATTTCTGGCCATTTGAGTTTCTTGATTTTTTTAAACTTTGATCTTAATGATTCAAGATAAATTCCTTCACAAAAGTTTCTTTTAGTAACTCAATCTACATTTTGTAATTTTTGTATAATTTTTGGAATTTATTTTGATTTTTGTGAATTTTTGATTATTTTATTAATATTTTCTATTTTTCGTAAATTAATTAAATAAATTGTGAAATTATGATTTTTGGTGTTTATAGAGGTTGAAATTAATTTTAGAATTTAATTTATATTTTTTTGATTTTTGTGTAATTAATATAATTTTATTTACTTTATGGGAATTTTGGAAATTTAGGTTAAACATGTATTTTGTTAAAATTAATTGGTTAATTGAGTATAATTATTGATTTTATTGAATTATATGTTAAGAAAATAATTTTAGAGTAATTATATAATTTTTAGTGAACTTTTTGAGTAATTATTATATATTATGTGAATTATTATATATTAGGGGTATTTTGGTAATTTGGTAGTAATATGAGTTGAATATTAAGTTAAATTGGTTTTAATAATTATTTGAGGTATAACAATGATTTTTACAAATTAATTACTATTTTTAACTAATTAAAACTATTTTTCAAAATTTATTTTCAAATTATATATAATATACTATTTTTGTAAATAAATGAGTTTTTAATGATTTTTAATATGTTTTTGGGCTAATTAAGCAATTGGATTTATTAAATGAATTTCTATTAATATTTGTGAATTTATCGAGAATTATTGATTTTTAATAATATTTTACTAATATTAGGGTTTTTAAGTAAAAATCAGTAAAATAATTATTTTTAATGTTTAAATATTTAAATTGCTATATTTTCGTATATAAAGGGTATTTTTGAAATTTTTATGTATTTTGTGTATATCTCGTGAATTGTGGACCTCGGTCAATGAAATTGTTGTTTGGGAATCCGACCGAGGGGTTGTGTGGCTATCTGTATTCGAAGTGTGTTTTCTTGCAAGATCGTCTCTACTTTCTGAGTAGAGAGATGTCCGTTTTACAAGAGAGGTTCTGTAGAACTTTTGGTAGAATTCTTGTAAAACGTGACATTCGATCAAACTCTTATTCCTTGTCTATGTCTGGTATTCTAGATCGAGTCTTTAGAAATTACGTTAGATTTATTCTAATTTTGTGTTGTGATTTATTTGTTAGTTGCACTGAGACCGAGGCCTAGTGGACCAGGCCCGTTAGACCCATTTCGTGGAGCACACAACTATGAGTTATTATTTTATATATACGTGTATTAGAATACACGTTCTTAGAAATGTTTGTTTTAATTGTATGAAATATGTATAAATAATTTAATAAATGCTTAAGTATATTTTAGGTATATTTTAAATTAAATGCATGTATTATTCTTGATTTATACCTAAAATGTTTTTAAGTATATATATGATTTATTTTATAATTAAACTGAATTTGTTTAACATATATATACTCAAAATTTACTTGGTTTATTTTTGGTATATTTTTAGTATATATATGGTTTATACTGCCATTTTAATTATGTCATGCATCATTTATTTTATGAATGTATGAGTTTATTTTAAATGAAGGATATCAATAGAACGTGCTACCTAGTGGGCAGCACTATGACCGAGTACGTACCAGTACGACGATAGAATTTAGGTTAAATTACTAACCTATTTGTGGATATTGATTGGATTGATTTGATTTAAGGGTATGATTGCTGGAGCTCGATTGACCAAGTGTCTCGGTGCCAATCACACTGACAGTCAGACTGCTGGAGCTCGGTTGACATTGTGTCTCGGGGCCAGTCTACTGTCCAAATGGAAGAAATGAATTTGTTTGGAATAAGTGAGCCTGTATGGCTAGAGTGTTGTCTAACACTATTTGAGGTTGCGATCATTTAGGGTTCTATTTGATCCTTCATAAACGAATATTTTTCAAATATAAAATGATTTTTGCTGCATCTGTGTGTATTTGCCTGTATATATATTTATTATATATACTATTGAGTGTTTGCATTTGTCATTTAGTTATGCATGTATATATATTATAACAATTCACTCAATGAGGTCTGACTCCCCTCTGTTGATATTTTTCAGGAGAGTCTTCATCCTCAGACCTCAATAGAAAGCCTATACGCCGGATTTCTTCCACCCCGACCTTATTATGTAAACTGCTTACCTGAGTTTTATTTTGTATTCTAGACACTGCAGTATTGGTTTTAGTGAGCTGTATTTATTATATATGTATGAGATTAAATTTCAAAAGTTTGAACCGAAAATTTGTACTTTAAGATTTTATATATATGAGATGGATTTTATGTTATCGAATGAGTTTATGAATTATTATTTTACTTTTGAGATTTAATTCCGCTGCATAATATTTTATTTTGAATAATATATATTGCATTCTTTTATATTTTAAAGGTTTGCTACGGGTTTCGGATTCGAAAGAACTCCCCCTAGCGCCGATCATGGCCCCCCTATTTTAGGTCGTGACATCTTTTGATTTATGTATCTTAATTATTTATTTGTTTAATTATTTTATTTTGTTTGTTAATTTTATGATTTTTATATTATGTTTCCGTTGTGTTTGCTTTAAGCTCATGATTTTAGGTTTCTTTAGGTTTAATAATTAGATTCACATTTTCTTTAATAGGTTTTCTAACTTAATTAGGATAAGGTTTAATTAATTAAACTTGATTTTAGGCTCATAATTAATTAAATTTTAGGTTAGAGATAACGTATACCCATTTAGTTAATTTAGACATAGATCCATCTAGGATAATTAAAATTATTTAGACTTAGCCCATTAAATTTAAGCCTTTTCCATAACTTTTAAATTTAAAATCACCTTAAAATTAAAACATGTAGAATTAGGCCCACTAATTTGAATACTTCATAATTTGTAGATTTAGGCCCATCTTTTAGCATTTAAATAAATAGACTTAGGTTCACTTAATTAAAATTAAATAGGAATTAAGATTTTTAGTCTTTAAGGTCACTTGTAAATTAAAACATGTAGATTTAGCTCATTTAATTAAAATCAATATAGATTAGACTAACTTAGGGATTGTGAGCTTAAATGAATGCATTATTTATATGTTTTTTTTTGTAACTAGTTTGTCTGGAGTTAATTGTTTAAATAAGGATTTATATAAAATTGCATGTAAATAGAGGATAAGATAGTAATTCGTAAAGTAATTCTAAATGAACATGAGACTGAAAGAAGTTAGTATTATGTATCCAAAATCTTCTGGTTGTAGTGCTAGCTTTCTTTTAGATATTCGAGTACTACCATCTTCAATTTGTTCTAGTTATTACCTTGGGTAGCGACTTCTCACCTCCACACAATATCTTTGTGATAGTGGTTAGTGTGTTCTCTGGAGTTCTGAGCTCAAATAGTGTCACTGTTGCTAAGATCTTGAACGCGTGCTAAACCCCATCGTCTACAATTTAGTTTTATTTTTTATTTTTTAACTTTACAACATATTAATGAACATTAATGTTTTATATATTTTTGACTTCTTATATTTCTAATTATATTTATATAATTTTTATGATTATTTATTTTTTAATTTTCACTTTTTAACATATTAATGAACATTATTTTTTAATTTTTTTTATCTTCTTCTATTTCTAATTGTATTTATATTAATTGTAAAAATTTTAAATTTTGACAATTAACTATTTTCTACATTTACCAATTATTTACATGATTTTTTATTATATTATCCAAAAATAATTTTAGTTTTAAAATTAAATTAGATTTTTTGAAAAATTAAAAATTAAAAATATTTTATTTCTTTATGTAATTATTGTTTACTTTTATATCTATATAAAATGTAAGATAACTTTTAGTGTGTAAACTACAATTTTTTAATTTGTATATTTTATTTTATTATTTTATAAAATTGAATTGAATGTTATGAAAATGTAAATTAAAGTTATAATTTTTTTTCTTCATAAAAAATTAAAAAAAAATTATATTTCTATCTATTTGAATTTTGAATTATTCTAATTTAAAATAACATGTGGCATGTTAAAATTTTTTAATTCATTTATATTGTATGTGATCTTTCATATTTTAAATCATTAATTATTTTAATTTTAAATTTTATTCTTCTTTTAAGTTAAATTTTTTTTTTTTGACCTTTTATATTTTGTTTCATATCCTTATAAATACTTATATCTTGACATTTTGTATTCTTTCTTATATCTTTATAAATACTCACATTATTCATTTTCACAAAATGAAGTGACTTTAAAGTGTGATTATCCTTACTTTACTCTCTTAACCTAAAAAACGAGTCATGAAGATGATAAATTGTTTTTAAGGTTTACTTTTTTTTATGTTGCTCTTATTACATAGCTAATTCTCTTATTATATTTATTTGTTTTATTATTAATAATTTTTTTATGCATATAAATTTTATTTTAAGTTATAATTTTATTTTATTGAGTATAATGTTATTTTATTGAGTTTTTGTATTTTTGTACTCTATATATATGAACGAAATTTAAAGTGATCATTTTCATTTTATTTTTTTACCCTATAAAAATATAGTCACAAAATTATTAAAATAGTCATAACTGATGTTAGATCACTTTTATTTTCATGAAAAAATTGAATTATGAATTAGGCAATGCAAGAGATAGGTTTGACGGTATAAACTAACCCGTAGTGGCATTTTATAAATAGTCAATGTGGTCAATTGTGAAGTTTTCCTTTAATTGGTTATAGTAAAATTTATGTTGATAACAAAGATGAAATGCAAAACTATAGTTATATAAACTTCAAACATCATTATTTAAGAATATATAAAAAAATTTAGCTTGCAAAGGAAAATTGCACCTAAGAAAAATGTTGCCATATGGTAGTTTTGTTCCTAACTATATTTTTCTAATTATTTTATTTTATTTTATTTTTATTTTATAAAATGTTAATGGGAATTATATTTTTTTTAATATATTATAACTTTTCATATTTCTAATTATATTTATTTTAATTTTTTAAAATTTCAATTTTTATATAATTTCATTTTACAACATATTAATGAGTATTCTTTTCTTATATTTTTATCTCTTATATTTTAAATTATATTTAGTTTAATTTTTATAAATTTTAAATTACCTACTTTGTATTTTTAATTTTTTACCATTTAATGAGCAAACTTTTGCATCTATGACAATTCTACTTCTTTTTGTTTTTTCTAATTGTTTTATTTAATTTCTATTTCATAAATTTTGCCTCCAATGTATACATTTTCTATTACCGTAAAAAACTAAAAATTCTCCATTTTTTTAAATTATTTTGAAGATTCAAAGAGTTTTGAATAATTTATAATTAATTTATTTTTATTTCCTTTTTTAACAAAATATTTTTTATTTTTATTTCATTTCATAAATTTTACCTTCAATACATCTTTTCAATTATTTTGAAAAATTAAAAGGTCTGCATCTCTTAAACTATCTTACAAATTTAAACAGTTTTGAATCATTAATTACTATGATTAATTTTTATTTTTTTCTTAAATAATATGTTATTTTTTGACTTTTTGTATACTTTTTCATATATTTGTAAATACTTTTATGTTTAAACATATAACCAAAATAATGTAAATTCAAATTAATCATTCTCACTTTCTCTCTTAACCTATAAAGATTAGACATGAGAATGATAAAGGTTTTTGAAGATTTGATTTGATTTTTGTTTATGATACTACTCTTATTACATAGGTAAAAAATTTTTTTTAATTTTTTTATGTTAGTTTTTTATTAGCAATTTTACTGAAGCATGTAAATTTTATATTAAAATATATTTTATATTTTATTGAATTTTTATATTTCTTTTCCATATTTTATGTGATTTGAGTTTAGAATAACTATTTTGACTTCACACCCTTAGCTTATATAAAGTAATTATAAATATAAGAAATTATTTTGAAATTTTGATTTTGCTTTATTAAATTGTTGCAGCTTTTTATATTTTGCCATGTACTATATTTTAAATTTTTTAATTGGTAATTTTTATTAATTATATTTCTAATTTTAATAATTTATTTGCACTAACTATTATCTTAATGAGTCATTATTTTATATTATGTGGTCCTTTATTTTATTTTATTATATATATATATGGATAAAGTATTTATGATTTGGTTTTTAAAACTTTCTTTATTTTTTAACTATCCAAATAAATTATATTTGTTATGAAATTAAATTATCTTTAATATTTACTATTTGAAATTTTTTTGGATTAAAAATTAATTTTATTTGAATTATTTACACACTTACAATTTTTACAGCATTTAAATGAAACAAGAGTTATATATGTATAAATATTTTTTAATGCCAAATGATTGAGCACTTTTTTATATTTGTTTATGTTATTTTATAATCTGTTTAATATAAAATGGATACATAAATTATACTTTAATTCTAAATAGATTATTTTAATATTTATATTATTTATACTATACAGTTCTATTTTAACGAATAAGTATTTTCCACTCTCTCTCCCTTTTAAGACAATTATAAGAGATGTAGTTTAAATTGACTAATTAGGTTACATTATATGTTATTTATAAGCTGAAATAAAAGTAACGAGTTTAATTAAATTTTAAAAATAATTAAAATTTAAAATTTTTCAAATACTTTATTTTTGACACTTTTAAAAAATAAATTATCATATACACAAACACTAATTTTAATTTTTCAAAATACAAAAATAAATTTATTAAGAATTTATGTGTTTTTAGAAACCTTAAAAAATAAAAACAAGTTTTTGAAAAAATAACAAAAATGGTGTCTAAACTTTATAGTTTTTCCTATTTGAGTGTCTAATCTTTTTTTTTTTTTTTTTTTTTTTGCAATCAAGTATTCAAACTTTGAAAATGGATACAAACCAACGTTTTTGACCAATGTGTTGATGATTGTGTTCTTAGGTGGATGAAATGGACTCCACTTTTTTCTCAATTAGCTTCAAAGTCACTAGCCGCACATGTAATATAAAGTTAAAGACATAAATAACCCTTTCATAAACAATAAGTAGACAAAACTAACCTTAGTATACCTAAAAAATAATACGTATCTCTTAAAAGATCTCTACTTACTATGTACCATAAAAATCATATTCCTTTAGGGTTCATGTTTGGAAAAGGCGATGAAACATTAGCTCTACAAACTAAAATGAAAAGAAAACAAATTGTTGCATCATTTGATGGTATAAGTATAGATTTGAAGTTTAGTTCAACAAGTAGAACCAAAAATCGAGTGTTCAAACTTTAAAAATGGCTACCAAATCAATGCTTCTAGATGATGTGTTAATGATTATATGCTTAGTTGGATGAAATGGACTCTACTTTCTTCTTAATAAGCTTCAACATCACTAGCCACAAATGTAAAGTATAAGACATAAATAGCTCTTTCATCGATAATAAGTTGATAAAAATAACCTCAGCTCACTAAAAAATAAAATTGACCTCATAAGTGCCTCCTAGAAGATTTCTACTTACTATGTATTATAAAAATCATATTCCTTTAGGGGTAGAAAAATGATGAAGTATCAACTCTTCAAATTAATATGAAAAAAATGAAGATATTGCACCATTTAATGGTAGAAGCATAAATTTGAAGTTCAATTTAACCATTAGAACCAAAAATTAAAAGTCTAAATTAAAGATTTTTGTTTGCATTAGTATTGTAGTTGTAACTCTAATTTGGATTTCGCATTTAAACCTTGATATGATTTGCCTTAATCTTTTAGTTTCTTTGTCTTCAATCCATTCAAATATTAAGTTTCATGATTAATTATCATATGTTCAAAATCTTCTACATGGATTCATAATGATCCATGAAATTCTAATGATTTGGCCCTCTCTAAATTAGCATTGTGTGTTCTTTTTATTTCTTCTTCTCTTCCTTCATGTATTATGTTTTTCTGTTTTCTCTTTATAACCCTTAATTTCAATTACATTCATTATATTAGAAATAGGTTAGGATTAATTTGTGTAAGCCTTCAGAAACTTAAGTTTTTCATTAGTTTTAAAGTTCCTTACAATCCCAGTCATGACTCATGATTAAGCTTTTCATTATCCTAAGGATGAAAGGCTTCATTATTGTAAAAATCCAGAGGTCCTCATGAGTAGTCCTAATGATTATGACAATACATTCATAATCCTATTCAGGACCATCCTAATCGTGATCTTCAAAGGAGTTTAAATCCAAAACTCCTCATGATCCTCGTGATCGTAAGGATGATAATGAGTGATGTGGCATTTAAGTAATGGGCAAAATTTCAAGAGCTAAAGGTCAAATTTTTTATCCTCATGATCATGACCATAATACTTATGGTCGTGACTGTAATGCTTATAGTCATGACCTTTAAAATTCCTACAAAAAGTAAAACATGAATTTAATAAAGATAGAGGAGTTAGGTACAATCTTGTAGGTTTCTAACAACTATTTTTTTAAGCTTTTACTCTAAATTAAAGCCACATAACTAATTTATGATAGTTAGATAATTGGTTGAGCTAATTTCTTATTAAAATTATTATGCATTCAAAGCTCTCTTTATTTTTTTGTAGTATATTTCTTTGTCCAACTCTTAAGAGATTTAGTAAGTGTTAGAGTTAGAATTCTCATTTTCATTATTTTTTGGGTTAAAGAAGTGGGCAATAAGGTTCTTTTTTTTCAATTTGTGTTGAGCCTTATAAAAACACAATTGTAGTTAGGTTTGTGTTGAATCTAGAAAAAAACATTGATTATAATATTGGTGTTGAGCCTAAAAACACTTTATCTGTACAAACTCAATAATACAATCAATTTGGAAATCAAACATCTTAACTAGAAGAGAAGTTGGGTAGGGGATGTAGAATTTTGCTAAATATGAACCTCTATAAAATTGATGTTTCTTGTGTGTTTGTTCCTTACATTATTTATAGCCTTAAACATTTTAGGTTAGACCATCATTATCAAAAAAGGTGATAACATCAAACATTATGTGTTTGGGTCAGTATTGATTTTCTAAGCCTTAAACATTGAGTGTTAGAGTTATACTTAAATACAAAAAATTATGAATTGGTACTACTAGATAGAGAAATCCATTCAGCTTAATTGAAAGGAATTATGCACCACCTTTCTAAAGCAATACAAGCATAATAACAAATTGGAGGTGTATATTAGAGACCTAGAATTGACTAAGTAGAAGTCAAATGAATCATTCTCAGACTTTCTAATTAGGTTCATGAACAAAACAGGTTTGATGAAGAATATTTTAGCCAAAAAGGATCAAGTGATGATGATTGTGAGAAATGTGTCACCTAACCTGGTAGAGAGGTTACAAATGATGAATTCTAAGACATTTGTAGATCTATATGATTATGGTTTGTAAGTAGAGAAGATTTAGAAAGAGAAAAGAAAGAACATAAGCAGTACATAAGCTAAAAACTATCAAGCTAGAGGAACTCAATAAGGAAACACTAATAGAACTGCATATATTCACACGGTACAATAAGGGAGGAGGTTTTTATACTTTAACTAACCATTGTCCAAAGTCATGCAAAAGGAGTTACTTTAACCCTTGCCTAACCTAAACCCACCAAACCAAAATACCCTAGGATATCACCCAAGAAACTATTATAAATTCCAACAAACACTTGGACACACCAAAGACAATTGCATATGCCTTAAATATAAAATCCAAGACCTTATTGATGCAGAAAAAATCACTGACTTAAAACACAAAACTTAAATCCAAGCACTAAAAAAAAGTCATCGTCATAAAAAAAAGGTGATAACATTAACAGGTATTTTAATTAGTGATGTTATCATGTCTTCAAGTGAAGTTCCTGTAAAAATCTTAGCATTTTCTAAGGCTAGGACTAGGACATCTGCATGCCTCTTTAATGCCAAAAGTAGATCTCAAATGTTAGCCTATGCTTGTTTCTTTTTCAACTACTTTAGAATAATATCATATTATTCTATTATTATTGACTCACTCTCTTTTGGTTCTTCCTTTCCCTTTGCAATATCTTTCTCTCTCCCTTTCCCTCTCTGGTGGCTAGTAAAATCTTTCACTCCTAGTCATATGGTTGACTTTGGGTGGTGCTTCTTTATTGCTCTTGACCTTATAAACTACTTTCTTGTTTTCGTATTTTTCTTGTTTCACTTCTCTTAGCTTTGTTACTTTGTTCTCCATTTGGAAAGTACCTTTTCCATTTTCCTCTTCTTATGTACTAATATGGGATCCTTTTAGTGCTTTTTCCTTTGTCACTCTTCTCATCACCATTTTCATTAGAATCATACCATATGTATATGCCTATAATATATAGTCCATTTTGCATTTGACTGCTCACCTTATAATTCTACTTCTTAATTGAATTCTTTACCCTAACATGTAGGCATAATGTCTTTTTTAGTAATGCTGAAAGATGGTGGGGCAGTATACTTTGCATTATAATCATAGTTTCTAGATAGATGTCCTATATAGTCCTCTTCCACTACTTTAGGGCACTGTATGATTTCTTCAGGTTGAGGTGGAATTATACCACCGAACTCCTCACCCTAACCAATTGACATGATAGATTTCCACTATACATTTGAAACAAACTTTCTAAGCAAGCATAGATACTAATAGTTTTTAGGGTTCAAAGGGTCCCAATCTTCCTTTTCACCTAAATTTAAGTGCATGCCTAAGAACTCATACTCTTGTATCATTAGTTCTCTTTCTTCTTTAACAACTTTTTCATTTTTGATTTTAAATAATATTTGAATAGATTATAGAACATAGCAATCAGGAAACCTAAACAAAATAATATTGGTTCTTAGAGGTGGCAATGCTTAGTGGTTTAAGAGAGGATTGGTATTGATGTCAATGTATTGACTTAACACTATTTAGATTATAATCTCTTTCTTCTTAATATAGGAAAATAGAGGGATAGTGAGGGGAATACTAGAAGAGTGCCTAAAGATGGCATAAATGCCTTTACAAACCTAGAAGCCAGCTAAAGAAAACAAAGAGTCACCACTTGATATCACCTGAAAAATTGTCTACTTAGGGACTAGGCAAACTCGAATCCCTCAATTGGAACCAAATATGGCTACAGGATAAAGCAAATGGGTTTAGATGTTGATGTCACCAGGAGCATACTTATATAACATGAGGCATCTCCACTATGTTCGAATGCTAAGCAGGGTCGGCCTTATTAGTTATCGCAATGCTTCCAAGAAATGTGTACTCTTTTGGATCAACCACTACATGCAAATGAAAACATAATATGTACACATAAGCATACTAAAGTAATATATAAGATGCATAGGTATGCTATAAGCATGAACATGGTATAAAATGATGCATGGGCATAACAAAATGCATAACTAAGACATAAACACATAACCAAGTAAATCATGATAATGCACAAACATGGTTATGGCATTATTATCTCTACATGACATGGCAATCATGGTATGCAAGGCATAATGGCATAAATAGTATAAATTTGGTAAATATATCATGAAAGTCTAAACAAATTATGTAAAAACAAAATATAACAAAATAAATGAAGAGAAGAGTTAGAACTACAAACACTTTTATGAACATTACCTCTCTTATTGTCTTTTAATCTTGATATTTAGGGAAACCTATTTATAAAAATGATGAAATTTAAAAGGAAAACAAATTATGAATTTTATAAAATAAAGTATTTTGAAAATAAACAAAAATAGTTATTTCATTGAAAATTAATGAAAATCATAAATTTTGTATTTTGAAATATAAATTTCAAGAAAACAATTTAAAAAGATTAATGATGTTAATTGTTAGGATCATGTTAAAGAATTTTATTTGTTTTGTGAATAACCCATCATATTAGGCCTCAAAACGTAAGTTTTGTACCTTAGGTGGGTTAAGCGCATACTACACACTATTGCTTTTCCATTATTCCAATAATAAAAATAAATAAAAAGGTTTAGAAGAAGGGAATACAATATTTAGAGATTAAGCTGGATCAAAGATCAAGATTTGCAAATACGCACACATGAAATTATAGACCAAATAATCCACATAACACATATTCATAAAAAAAAAAATTATATGATAGACAATTTAGAATGATAGTTAAAATAAAAACAATTTGGTTATATATATATATATATATATATATATATATATATATATATATATGAGAAAAATAAAGAAAAATTAGAATATGAATATATCTGAAGTGGAAATGAAAACCAAATTATATGTTATTATAATTATTTAAAAGAATGATTTCAAGAGATGAAGAAGTAAAACATGAGTATCCACTTTATGAAACAAATAAACAATAATATATTTGTTTATCACTTTTGAACAATTATTGAGACATAAATAATATAAATGAAATTGGAACAATTTATCAAAATGAGTAATACTAAATAATCAAAGAATAACAACATGTAACGAATAAGGAAGATCATATAGGTTAAGGTAAAATTGAGAAAGAAATAAGATGTGGATTATAAAGCAATAAAAAGGATGAGATAGAGAATATATGATATATGTACAATAACATAAATAACAAAAATGTATCAATGTATCAATATGGATATATATAATATATATAATAATATTGAGAGAATTCATGAATATGAGCAATATAAAAATTAAATAATAAATAAAATGCTTAAAAAGTAAATAACATAAGAAATAAATGTTAGATGTTAGTAAAAGCTAGTACAATTAGCAATGTTAATAAGAGTTAGTAGCTTGAGAGATTGAGAGTTTTGAGATTCGATTATATATATATATATATATATATATATATATATATATATATATATATATATATATATATATACACACTACAAAAGATGATGGTAATAAAGTTAGCAATCTTATTAGAACCTAGGATCCTCTATTTATAGCCAAGCAAATTGATGGCAGCTAATGTAATTTATTTGGAAAGATTAAGGTTTTAAAAGTAAAATGAACATATTTTTCCATTCTTAAAATGACACTTGACATAGTATATTCCTTAAATGACATATTCTAAACTTGGAGAGCACTTCTTATGCCATTTTTCTTAGTAAGGATAAGGATGATAAGGTTGACACTTGTACAACCCACTTTGATTGCAGAAGGTCAAAATTTTAACTTTTTGCCAAATGGGACCTATAGACAAACTATAATTTTAAAAGACAGTTTCAAACTGAAACTCAACTCTAGGAGCTCCATTTGACCTCTAAAAAGTCAATTGACCAAAGTTTGACTTTTCATTATAAGGTTTCCTAAGGTTAAATCTAGGCTCATAGAACAAAAACCATATTCAAAAACATATAAATAAATACAAAACAATATTTTTTTAAGGACTTTACTTATTAACTCAACAGACAGGACTTAACCTAAGCTCTTTCTCTCTTATCCATTAAATCCTCTTTCCCAACCAAATAAGGGTTTGTTAAAGGCTTGTTTAAGGTTTGGTTTAGTGTAAATAGTATCTGATTGGAAATAGGGTAAGTTTTTTGTGTCATGAATGGTTTAAAAATCATTCCTTTTCATCAATCTCATTCATTGGTGAGATATTTTCTTACTTTCATCAATGACCTTTAGGATTTTCAAAAATAACCCCAATAGTTTACACCCTACTTTAGAAGAATTTATATGTTTCATTAATAACACTTGATTGTAAGATTAATTATTTTCATGTTTCAGTTTCAATAAAATATAAAACAAACACTAAAGTTCAAAAATCGTACTTGAATTTATTACTTCTTGTCATTTGCTTTGGATTCCTATGAACTTAAACTTAAAAATGGAAGTCAATTTTAAAAATCAAATTGAGAAAATGTTATATAGATTACTACCCGAAAATGAGTCATAAGGACTCCCACATGAAAATGAGTCATAGGACTCTATGTGGAAATGAGTTATAAGGGCTCTATAGAGAATTAGTGATAAAAAATTTGCATCACTTGAAAATGAGTTGTAAAGAATTTGCATCGCATGGAAATGAGTCATAAAGATTCTACATCACATGGAAATGAGTCATAAATACTCCACATCATATTGAAATGAGTCATATAGATTTCGCAATGAATATAAATGAGTTATAAAGACTCCACATCATGTGTAAATGAGTATTAAAAACTCCACATCATATGAAAATGAGTTATAAAGACTCTACATTGCATAAAATGAGTCATCAATACTCTGCATTACATGAAAATAAGTCATAAAGACTCCTTATCGCATGAAAATGAGTCACAAAGACATTATATCTCATGAAAATGAGTCATAAAGACTCCGTTTCCCATGAAAATGAGTTGTAATGTTATAAACTCAACTAAAATTTTATTTTAAAAACACTTCATTGAGAAAAATATAGAAATTTATTTTTTGGAAAAATTTATTAAGAATGATAAAAGCTGAAATTCTAATAAGAGTTTCTTATGAAAAACATATTTGGAGAGCTAAAATGAGAAATTTATATATTCTAGGGGAATTTTGGAAATTTTATTTTGAAAAATATGCTTGGAAGTAATAGAATGGATACTTAAAAATTCATTATTGAGGCTAATTATTTGAAAAAAGGACTGCAAAAAAGGAAGTGAAAAAAAGCTAGGAAAAACTTAAATTATATTGAACAAATTAAACATTGGGGAATTTACTTCTGAACAAAATAATTCATTGGGGATGATGAAATAATATACTAAGGAGATAAAAAATTTATTCAAAAAGCAAAAAAAAATTATTGAAAAATCCTCTAAGCATACTTATTAAGATATTTCAATTTGAAAAAGCCGACAGGAAATTTCATTTTGAAAAGATCCATATGGGATAACTGAAAATGATATGAAATTTAAATATTACCAGGAAAATTACTTACACGTAAAATTTGTGGCTTGAAGTGCCTTTTGGCAATTTTGAGAAAATGAGGACTTTTTATAATATTAATATTATTGTAGATCTCTATATCCTTCTTGCTCTTTGAGACTTGGATGCTATTATGAGTTATAACTGGGGAGGAGCTGCTTTGTCTTACTTGTACAGGTGTATAGATACAGTATGTCGAGAGCACACCCATTTAAGCGAATTTTAGAGAAGTCTAAAGGTATAATCCTTGTCTTCTTTTATTTAACTTAATAGAGAAATGTTTATTTTGACTTTATCATTTCTTTAACAAATTTGGGCTAATGAATATGGAATCATTCTTGCCCCACAAATGACTCATGATGAAGATGATGCTGCAAGTATCCCTTTACTAATCTTGTATCTCAATGCTCATTCTAGGACTTCGAAAGACTTGACAAGGCATAGAGTTCACATAATCAACTTAAGCTTCCATGATGTAAGTTTCCTAAAAGAAAAAGAAACATATAGATAAGATAGTATTTTTGTCAACATTTATCCTTAGCTGATAACTTTATTGTAGGTACACTTAGAGCCTTTTGGAGTGAATTTCAGTGCATTTAGATTACTCAACATGTTTAAAATGGGATGAGTTCTACTTGACTACCCTTTCTATTATAGATGGTTTCTTAGGGAGCACGTTTAGCATTAGTGGTAAGGGTTAAGCACATGTCGTGATCCGTATCTTTTGCCTTTTTCTGTGATAGCCACTCGAAATATCATTGGTAGAGATTTGGAGCTCTCTCATGTAGGTTTCCTATGCAATATGTTTATGGAGACTTACGACGAGAATGCTTACATCCAATTCAATTAGAGTCATCTTCTCAATAATGTTTTAGTTCAATCTCTATTTGAGTGTACCTTGTACCATCCTTTTTGATATTTCTATGACTGCAATTAAGATAAGTTTTATTTTATTATTATTTTATAAATTCATTCTTTTATTAGTTCTAATTTTTTTATGTACAGATTCAAAAGAAAAGTCCTACTGAGTCCAACACCCATTCTGAGCCTAATATGCATTGATATAGCATTAATGTTGTTATTGATGAACTCTCTCATTTTGGATATTGAATACAAGGTTGAAATCTACAAAGATCTTCCTATGTTTTAACATCAACCTATAACTTTTACACTTGTTGGTACTAGGGGTGGCCACAATTTAGAACCAGATGGTTTCGATTCAAAGGTTTTTGGAACCAAACATGAACCAAAAATAGTACAGTTCAGGGCCGATTTGGAGCTAGATTTTGGTTCTAAAAGTTTTTTTTTATTTTTTTGTTTCATAATTATATTTAAATAATTTAAAATATTGTAGTAATTTTTAAAATAATTTAAATTAAGTAAAAAACACTGATGCAATTAAAAATTAAAGTGAATAAAGTTTACATGATAAATCAATTAAAATTAACAAAGTAGAAAAAATTAAAGGGTTTGAACTTAATTTCTTACAAAAAAATATATTAGCCTAAGTATCCTCTTAGGGTTTAGATAACAACAACAACAACAACAACAACAACAACAACAACAATAATAATAATAATCATTATTATTGGCTTTGATTTCTCTAAACCCCAAGAGAATACGTAAGCTAATATATTTTTAGTAAGAAAATTAAGTTTAAGCCCTTTAAGTTCTTCTACTTTTTCATTGTTAATTTTAATTCATTTATCATTTAAAATTTATTCACTTCAATTTTTAATATATATATATATATCAAAAAATCTTCAGGCTAGTTAGCAGGTCTATTGTGAAAAAATTAATACAAGGGCTTTATAGTATGATAACCTTGTTTGAATATTAATAAAAAAAATATGCTAATGAGTGTATTCATGAATACGAATACATGTATGGATACATGTATGAATAAATAAATGTATGAATGAATAAATATATGTATGTATGCATGAGTATACATTCAAACTAATTAATCTCCATCATGTCTCACTCGCAAGAATTATTCTTCGAGAATTAGAGATTGAAGAACCATAAGAATGAATATAAGCGTGAGATTCAAAGACTTAAGCAACAACTTGTGTGCTCGTTATCTTATCTTATCTTTATTTTTTATTTTTATCCCTTGATCTATGATGGTTGTATTTTAAACTCTCGTATTGCAGTATTAGCATATTGCATGCTTTGTAGACATGTTATTTTGCTAGACAACATAACTTTATTATTTTTAAAGAATTTATAAAAAAAACATGTATAACATGTATTCACCACTAGAAAAATATGCTTAAGCTAGCTTATTATACAACCTCATGAAAATGAATTTTTCATGAAAGTTTTATGAAAAAAACCATAAACATAAGTAAAAACTTAAAAATTCAAGTGAAGGATACTGAAAAAGGAATTTCAAAGTGTAATGGTTTAAGGGGAGTGAAAATTTTCATAAAAGAAAATTTGGAGAATGAAAAATTTGATGTGGAACTTTAGTTCTTAGTAGGGTTAAATGATATATGCACAAAGAGAATAAGAGATGGAATGATCTTTTATTTATAATCAAGAAAAGTGTTTATACAAGCAAGAATATAATAATTAACAAGATTTCATTAATGATAAAGATAGAGTATAAAAGGAAGTAAATTTTGAAATATGGTTATTACTTGAAATCAAACATTACAATTTCACCAATATATTTACAATGCATAAACTAATGACAAGTATGCATGCACCTGAGTATAGTCAACTTAAAGGCTACTCACACTTGACCATAAAAGGGATAAATGATATATAATGATGAAAAGATCAAACAAATTGGCAAAAGGAATTTCTAATGAAGTTAGTTAACTCTTTTTTAGCTCTTTTAAATAACATAACTATCAAACTCCTTATTTTTGCCTAAGCCGCCCTTTTGGGTTTTCAACTTAGCATGATATTTTATTTTCCTAACTTTTTTCTAAGTCCCCTTTTGGGTTTTCAACTTAGTGGACTATTTTATTTTGGGATAAGTACAAAAAAGTACCCTATGGTTAGACACTTTTTCACTTAGAGGATTGTGGTATTTTTCATAATATTTAAGGATTTATGGTTTCATTCTACTTGCATTTTAGTACCCTACTCAGTAACATTGTTAAAAATATATGATATAATATTAAACTAATATGAATTTTTAATAGTAGAATTATTTATTAAGTAATATAGCATTAAACTAACTAAATTAAATTCACAATAAATAAAAATAAGAAGTATTTTTAATTTTATTATGAATAAAAAGAAATAATTTTTAAAATAAATTTGTAATATTTTTAAAAGTATCTAAATAGTTATATTGATGGTAAATCACATATAAAAATATTTATATTATTGAAAGGGAGTGTTATATTAAAGTTTTATTACAAAACAACGATGATATCAGTTAATAGGGTATTAAAGTGTTAGAAAATGAAATCACACGCCTCTAAATGTCACAAAAAAAAACCACAAGCCTTTAAGTGAAAATACATATAACTACAAGGTACTTTTTTGTACTTATCCCTATTTTATTAATTTTTGGCAAAATCACCCTTTTTGGATTTTTGACTTAGTTGGAACCCCTAATTTTTGCCTAAACTGCACTTTTGGGTTATTAACTTAGTTGGGATTTTTGAAAAAAAAATACTTGCTTGAAAACTTCAATGAATTTTTTTTAAATATCTAAATTTACAAGTTCTAGGTATTCATTTTCAACCGTTTGATAATTTAGCTACCCCTTTTGGAAGAATTTTCGTATCTGAATACGGACTATCCCAATTTGGTCTTAAATTTCCTCTCGAGTCAAATGTTATTGGTCTTGCTTGTTTTAAAACCAAATCTCCTTCTTGAATCTTACTAGGCTTCACTTTCTTATGAAAGGTATGAACAATTCTTCTTTAATAAAGTTGCATGTTAAATGCTACCTTGAGCCTTCTCCCATCCATCAAGGTTAATTATTTAAATCTAGTTCTAGCCCATTTTAATTCAGGAATTTTTGCTTTTGGAACTATTCTCAAGGATTACAATTTTGCTTCTACTAATAAAATGACTTCCATTCTATAAACCAATAAATAAGGTGTTGTACCTATAATAGTTCTACCTATAGTTCTATACCTGCATAAGGCATATGGAAGTTGTTCAAACCAATCTCTGTATGTCTTTACCATTTTAGTAAAAATCTATTTCACATTCTTATTAGCTACCTTAACTCTACCATTCACTTGTGGATGATGCAAATATGACTTATGATGCTTAATAAATCCCTCACTTTTACTTAAAATTGAATGTTATTATTAATAACAATATGATGTGGAACACCATATCTATAAATTTTATTCCACTTTATGAATTTAGCCATTTTTTTGCTCCTAGTTTCTTAAAAAATTTAGCTTCTATTCACTTAGAAAAATAACTGCTACCACTGTGAATTCATGACCATTAGAATTTGGTGGTGAAATCTTTCTAATCACATTCATACCCCAAGCTGAAAAAGGCCAAGGAGAAGTAACATTTTGAAGCATTGATGGTGGATATGAGCTAGGTTACCATGTATTTGAAAATTATGGAAATTCCTCATAAACTAAATGCAGTAATTGCCCATTGTCAACTAATAATAACCCTATCTTATAATCTTTTTTGCCAACTCTTTTCCATTCATAAATGAACCACACATCCCTGTATGTAAATCTTGTAAAAATCCATTCTGCTTATGATTATCTCAGACATTTAAGATGAAGGAACTTGTCTTGATTATATAACACACCATTAAAAATGAAGAATCTTTTTACTAAGGATCTTAATAACATTTCGTCTTTTTTATTGTTACCTTTTAGAAAGTCTCCATGTTCCATTAATATGAGAATATCATGATACCATTATGTCTTTACTTGTATAAAAATTTGATGTGGAACTTTAGTTCTCAGTAAGGTTTCTATGATATATGCATAAAGAGAATATGAGATGGAATGATCTTTTATTTATAATCAAGAAAAATGTTTATACAAGCATGAATATTATAATAAAAAAGATATAATTAATGATGGACATAGTAGAAAAGAAAGTAAATTTTGAAATATGTTTATTGCTTGAAATCAAACATCACAATTTCACTTACATATTTACAATACATAAACTTACGTTAAGTATGCATACATCTGAGCATAGTTAACTTAAAGGCTACTCACACTTAACCATAAAGGGATAAATGATATAGAATAATGAAAAGATGGAAGGAGGGGCTGCCGGAGGTATTAGCGTGTTGACGGCGATATGGGCTATCTAGTACAGTGAAGGAATGGTAGTGGCAGTGGGTGGTGGTTGCTCTGTCGATGGGGGGTGGAGAAATAAAAAAGGGAAAAGAAAAGAAAATAGGGTGAAGAAGAAGAAGAAGAAGTGGCAGTAGGCACTTTTTTTTTAACTTTTACTTTTACTTTTGTTATTAATATATATATATATACACACACACACACTTAAATAAATTCATATATACAATATACACTAAATTAATAATTTTACTAATATACTCTTAATAATAAATTTTACTAAAAATACTCATTTAACACTAATTGAATAAAATAATAATTAAAACTCAATAATTCGGGTTGGTTTAGGTTCTCAAAGTCTGAAGCATCATTCTCAAATGCGTAGCATGTTGGGCTTCTCTTGGAATACAGTAAAATATCATCAATAAAAACTATCACAAATTAGTCTAAAAATGGCCTAAACACCTGATTCATCAAGTCCATAAAGGTTGTTAGGGCATTAGTTAACCCAAAGGACATCACCAAAAATTCATAGTGGCCATATCTCTTTCGAAATGCAGTCTTAGGTACATCCCCACTTCTAATTCTTAATTGATGATACCCAAATCTCAAATCTATCTTAGAAAAACACTCAGCTCCTTGAAGATGATCAAACAAATCATCAATCCTTAAGAGAGGATATTTGTTCTTGATGGTGACTTTATTCAACTGTCTATAATTGATACACAGTCGAAGGCTACCATCTTTCTTTTTCACAAATAATACTGGAGCACCCTAAAGAGATGAATTGGGTCTAACACAATCCTTTAATGCTGCCAGTGCCAATCTATAAGGCGGCATAGAGATAGGATATGTGTCTGGTACAACATCAATACAGAATTCTATCTCTCTATCTAGTGGCAATCTTGGTAATTCTTCAAGAAAAACATCAGGAAACTCACACACCACTGGCACATTCTAAATTGTCCCCTTATCCACTTTTATATCTTTAACCATAGCTAAATAACCTTGACACCCTCTGTTAACCATCTTTCTAGTTATAATTGCGGAGATGATATTCTAAGGCATCAAAATCTTATCACCTTTGAAATAAAACTCCTCATCATTAGGGATTCTGAAAATCACATCTTTCTCTCGACAATCCAGATTGGCGTAATGTCAAGCTAACCAATCCATCCCCAATATCACATCGAACAAAACTAAGTCTGCCAACAACTCTCTACCTTCCACTAATATTGGACAAGATGGAAAGACTATATTTGTCTTCAACTCATTACTAAGTGGAGTCACTACAAACAGCTTAGATGTTTGCCATTCCATTCTTAAAGCAAACACAGGAGAAATAAAGGAATGCAATGCACTGGGATTAAATAAAACTCTAGCATCCAAAAAATAAACTAAAAGAGTACCTGCCAAAACTGCATTAGATGCCTAAGCATCCTGAGGAGTCAAAGTGAATACCCTAGCCTGACCATGGCTAGCCTGTTGAGAAGTGGATGGTTGTGTAAATCCTCTGCCACTCGGTCTCCTTTCCACTCGGTCTCCTTTCCACTCGGTCTCCTTTGTGGCCTACTCCTTCCACCTCGGCCTTGCTAGCTCATAAATTGAGTCGGTCTCTAATGAGGATACATAGGTGCTTGATAAGGCTGATACACCTATTGAAATGGCTGAGCAATTGAAGATGAAGATCCCTATATAAATAACGGCTGATAACCGGTGTTAAGACAACCTCTGGCAAGATGTCCTATCTGCCTATATCTGAAACATGCTCCTGACAATAGGTGGCATGGCCCTTGATGGTAGGGCATACACTGGGCCTTGAGCCTATGCTGTTGTACCCAAAACTCTAATTGCTGCTACCACTACTAGCTCCAAGTCCAAATCTCAAAGGTCTGCTCTGCGTGTAATTATATCTCCCAGACTTATGTCCCCTCTGACCTCTATGCCATTGTGAGGTACTAGCAGTCTGAATGCCAAAACTACCCATATAATATATAGGCTGCTGAATCCCTTGAGCTACCATTAATCCACTGCTACCGCTCAAGTAGGGTTCAGGAATAGTCCTATGCCTAATGTGTCACCTCTTAAGCTGTCTAGCCTCCTCTATGAGACTCTCCAAGTTCTAGTCTTCAGTATGAATACTAATAAGCTGGGCCTAATAGCTCTCCGCTCATCCTGCATCACATCCACATCATGATGTGATAACCTAAAAAACTCACGGGTGTATTCCTCAACTGATATGTCACCCCTGACTATATGCAGTAACTACCATCTGTAATTATCTCTTATGGAAGCTGGGCAGAAATACCTTAAAAATTGCTCCTTAAATTCTAGCCAAGTCATAGTAGTCATATATGACTGAATAGTCTACATGAACCAGTCCTGTGCCACAACCTGTACTGACAACTCCAATATTATGCTCCTTTGATAATCAGTGTATTCAGTCCTAGTTCTAGCCTTGATGGTGTTTATGAAGTCCAAAGCATAACTCGTACCATTGAAAGAGACTCTTCCAACTCTCGAATACAACAGAGTTGCATCTGCATCTAACATCCTTTAATTTCTCTACTGTAACATCTATTGTACTAAAGGCATAGCTTGATTAAGTACTGCTAAGACTTAGTTAATGCCTATCATACTAGCTACAAAAGTTGCAGGATCCACTTCTAGCTCAATTTGCTGCCTGTCAGCTACAGCAGCTTTAGGTCTACCCCTCCTCTACGACGTGGGGCAGGAGGAGCTTCATCTTAAATGGACTGCTCGCCCTCATCATAAGCTGCATCTGTAGTAAGAGCATTCTATGCTCTTTGTCTCATTCTAAAAAAGACAAAACCAACAAAATTCAAAACATAACAAGGAACCAACAAATACATGAAATTCTAGAAACAATGGTGATGACAATTGACATATAACACCTATTTACTGCAGCAATTCAAGAAAAGGCATATTCCAATGACCCAACGATCAAATAAATAAACCATTAGCATTGATACCAACTTTTTCATGACCCGAACCTAGAGGTACATGACTAGCACTCGGGAATGAAAAATGCAAAAATGCAACCGAAACCCGTAGTAAGCCTTAGATTTTTTTTTTTGTAAATAAATAACAATCACTTAACAATAATACCATCGATAAAATCATTAATATCAAATACATAAGTCATTACATTTCAACATAACATAAATCCATAATATCAATAACACAAGTTTCATAATCAACTACTGCAGTATCTAGAATTCAATTACATAATTTCCAAATCAAATAGGCATACATAATGCAGCCGGTGAAGAAGAAACTCGGTGCAAACGACCAATGCTAGACTGATTGTGAGATCCTAAAAAAAGTAAGTTGAGGGGGAACTAGACCTCACTAAGTTAATCAATTTTATGGAATACATGCTGGTTTGAAATCATTTGTTAAAACCCTTTTTGAAAATAAAATAATATAAAGTAAAATAAATATAAATATAAATATTAAAAATCATATCCTTTAATATAAAATTCTAGTATAAAATCATATAAATTTATTATTTTAGTGAAAAATCTGGTAGAACACCTAGACTATCAAATTCTAATAGCCACTTAGCTCACTTATTCCAACTGATTGTCAGTCCCAGAGAGCAAGCTCGACTAGGGTCCAACCACAGTTGGTCTCTTATTCTAAATGATCATTAGTGTCCAAAAAGTATGCTCGACTAGGGTCCAACCAGTATCATACCTCTACCCAAAGAGCAAGCTCAACTAAGGCTCAACAATAACCACACATTTGCCTAAAGAGCAAAGCTCAACTAGGGCTCACATTTTCACAAATCTTGCCTAGAGAGCGAAGCTCAACCAGGGCTCACAAATTAATCAATGGCCATACAAATAATTATTATTCATTTGCACACAGTCCTGATGATGCCCACCAAGTAGAACGTTCTACCATTATTTCCAAATCATTTAAATCATAATAATAAAATAAACAAATAAAGCGGAATAAATCAAATTCCATAAAGAATTCTTCTAATACTATTCATGATAAATAAAGAAATAATCATGCATATAACAATACAAATAAATTCATAAATAATTCATATAATCATTTCATTATTATTTAAATCATATGAAAATATAATAAAAAATCATCACAACACACATTTTATAAAATCAACTCACAAGTTGAGCGTGTTGGGCGACATGTCCTCTGCTACCCAAATGCTACAGCTCTGGTCCTGGAGTTCTCTAAAATAAATAATATTTATTTAAAATATGCTTATATAAATAAATTCATAAAATTATCAAAATTTAATAAAATCATGAGATGATGAGGTTGACTTGATCTAAGACACAATGCTATATAGACTCGGAATTTACACATACCGATGTCATGTTTTACGAGAAATCTACCAAAAATTCAGCAAAGTCTCCTCTATAAAACGAGCATCTCTCTACCGAAGTAGAGCTGAACTTGCATAAAAACAACACTTCTAACAATTTTACAACTCAACAACTCGAGTTGGGCCCCATACTACATTTATGCCCAACCGAGGACCACAATTCACAACATATATAAAAAATAATATAATTTATCTCAAATCACTAATAATTCATAATAATTAGTTAACTAATGTAAATTTATTTATTTATATATAATAAAAATATAAGGAAAATTTATTTCCAAGTAATTAATAAAATTTCTAATTTATAACAAAATCTCGTTAATGAAATCTATTTTCCATTTTTACTACCAAATTAGTATAAATTATAAATAGCTATTTAAATTACTCAAATAATTCATAAAAATCATAAACAAAATTACTAAATGACTCATTTAAGCTTAAAAATAATAAATAAATTTATTATTTATTCATTTTGCCAAAAATACTACTAGTTAACTAATAATTGAAAATTAATTATAAAAATTATTTTTGTACTTTTATTATTTAAAAATCTGTCTAAAATAGAATAATTAACAATAAATTCAATTAAAATTAAACAATTCACCAATTTCTAATAATTTTCCAAAAATACATATTAATACATAAACTTTAAAAATTCATATCTTAAATTCTATACATAATTTGACAAAAATTTCTTCACAAAGTTTAATCTACATAATATATAGAAATTATTAAAAATATAAAAATTTTCTGACCCATGACTGTTCGGAACAGTGACGTGAACTGTACCCGACACTCGAAAAATTTGAAAAATTAAATAAAAATCACAGTAAGCAAGATCACAAACTTTAAATCATTTCATCTCAAAGTAATTATATCTAATAAATTTTAATTAAAGCTCTATTTAACAAAATAACTAAAATATCTAAAATTGAATTACTCAAAATTAAGGTGCTTATCGGAGTTGAAATTCGAAATTGATGGAGGGCTTTTGAAGCTTAAAGAATAAGGATCAAACTGAGAGAGAGAGAGAGAGAGAGAGAGAGAGAGAAGGAAGGAGGGGTTGCCGGAGGTGTTGGCATGCTGGCAACAATGTGGGCTATCGGCATGATGAGGAGTGGTAGTGATAGGTGGGTGGTGGTTGCTCTGTCGGTGGGGGGAGGAGAAATAAAAAAGGGAAAAGAAAATAAAATGGGGTGAAGAAGAAGAAAAAGTGGCATTAGGCACTTTTTTTTTTAACTTTTACTTTTACTTTGGTCATATATGTATATATATACACTTAAATAAATTCATATATACAATATACATTAAATTAATAATTTTACTACAATACTCTTAATAATAAATTTTATTAAAAATATTCATTTAACACTAATTAAATAAAATAATAGTTAAAACTAAATAATTTCCCTTTTAAATTAATAAATAAAAATACGGGTCATAACAAAAAAGACTTCCATTCCATAAACCAATGAATAAGGCATTGCACCTTTAGTAGTTCTAGCTATAGTTTTATACCCACACAAGGCATATGGAAGTTATTCAAACCAGTCTCTGTATGTCTTTACCATTTTATTGATAATCTATTTCATATTCTTATTAACCGCCTTAATTGTAACATTCACTTATGGATGATATGGAGATGACTTTTGATGTTCCACCTTGTATTTTTATAAAAAAAATACATCACTTTTGCTTGAAACTTAACCTTACTATCAATAACAATACAATATGGAACCCCATATCTGCAAATCAAATTTCACTCTACGAATCTAGCCATTTATGTTGCTCCCAATTTCTTGAAAGATTCAGCTTCTACCCACTTAGAAAAATAACTACTACCATTATAAATTAATGAACATTAGAAGGTGAGGGTGAAATCTTTCCCATCACATTTATACCCTAAGCTAAAAAAGGCTAAGGAGAAGTCAAATTTTGAAGCATTAATGGTGGGATATGAGATAGGTTACCATGTATGTGATACTTGTGGAAATTCTTCACAAACTAAGTGCAATCATGTTCCATTGTCTACCAATAATAACCCTATCTTATTATCTTTTTTGCCAAATCTTTTCCATTCATACGTGGACCACACACCCTTGCATGCACATATTGTATAATTCATTTTACTTGTAATTATGTTACAAACCTGAGATGAAGGACCTTGTCTTGCTTATATAGCATACCATTCAAAATGAAGAATTTTTTTTTCTAAAGATCTTAATAACATTATGTCTTTCTTATAAGCACCTTCTAGAAACTCTCCATATTCCATTAATCTGAAAATATAATAATACCAATGTTTCTTTTCTTTTGAATGGATAAAATCTATACAACCTTAAAACATGGTACTCTTATCCTTATCAATACCATCAATCTTACAATACCCTATTTGGATTATCCCAAATACAAGCCAAGTTGGATAATGCTTTTATAATTTAATTATCTTTTCTAGGCAAATGAATAAACCTTAACTCATCGAAGAACTTCATAAGGTCTTTAATATAGTGTAAATGAGGCTTAAATATGTTTTTTCTAGTTGATTCCTATGACTTTTAAAGTTTTAAGACCATAAACACATCCTTTTATATTCTAAAATGTTATTGGTTACTTCAAAATCTAACTTTTATCTCCCATTATTGAGACTAGAATGATTCTAATACCAACTCCTTTATAATTTATAGCACCATTAAAGTATATTTTCCATCCTTGTACTTTAATTAACCAATTTCTTCATTCAAAAAAGAAATATCTATTTCTTGATCATCTTCTATTAGTTTTTGTGCCATAAATTTAGCTATTGCCCTACCATTTATCATCTTTTTGGTGAAATACTCAATATCAAATTCGAAAAGCAATATTAACTACCTCCTGAAGTTTCTAATCAATGAAGGTGTTACATACAAGTATCTCAAAGGATCCATTTTAGACACCACTTAAGCCTTATAAAAATTAAAAATAATGATGAAGTTTTTTAGTTGCCTATACTATTGCTAAACAGGTTTTCTCAATGATCTTGTATTTCTCCTCACAAGGTAACAACTTTTTACTCAAGTAGTAGATTGTAAACTCAACTCCTTTATTATATATTTGAGTCAATATTACCCCTCCCCCCCCCCCCCCAACATTGCATCTTCTACATATAAGTACAAAATCAACACATTTCCTAGCTATGGTGGTCTTATAATTAATGGGTTTAATGGATATTACTTAATCTTTTCAAATACCATATGACATATTGCTTATTCCACTTTATTGGTTATTCTTCTTTAAAAGCTTAAAAATTGGTTCACAAAGTAAAGAAATTCTAGAAATAAAATTGCTCATGTATTGAAGATGACCCAACATCAGTTTCTGTTATAAGAATCAATATATCTTGAATAACTTTAACCTTATTTGGATCAATCTTGATTCCCTTTAAACTAACCATATAACTAAGTAACTTCCATGAAGACACTATAAAAACACACTTCTTGGGATTGAGCCTTACATTATACTTGGTCACCCTTTCCATGAACTTCTCTAAATCTTTATAATGTTCTTCCAAAGTGTTAAGCTTAAGAAGTGATCAATCTTGATTTTGATCTCAACAAACTTAATTTTAAGCATTTAATATGTTTGTTTCAAGTGTGTATAAGTTAGGACTCAATTAGAAATTAAAATGATGAAAGCATATCAAAGAATAATCACCATAGACATCGGTCACGAGCACCGTCATGACCAGGATCAAGACAGGGATGAAATTGCCTATTTTAAGCAATTTTTGAACCCATACTGAGCCTAGTCATGACTGGGACCATGCTTGGGATGGATAGGATCATTTTTCTTTATTTTTGAAGTATCGAGCAATGAAGATCCTAAGCTAGGTCCCAACCGGGACCATGCCCGGGACAAGGCAGTCTCAATAAGGACCAAGGGTCAAGACCAGGACCCATTTTTGCAATCTTTAATTTTTTTTTTGTAGAACTAATCCTGAGCTCAGTCCCAACTGAGTTGTTAGGCTTGTGATAGTTTTGGTCCTACTCGTGATCTATCTCCTAATGATTGTGACTTGGATTGTGAGGGTCATTGCCTAGTTTTTCAATTCATGTACCTTGGGTCACAATCACAATCCTTTTGATCACAATCATGATCTCCTTATTATAAATATAATTATGGTCATGATCCAAACTATAGGGGTCATTAGATATTGTCAAAACTTGAGCATTTCTTTGCAATTATGTTCATGGGGATGCTCATGATCATGATGGGGATGGTGAACATCTGTCAAGATGATATACTTCATAAAATTTACTTGGAAATGCCTCTAATTTGTGTCTAATATATACACACTTGAAATATACACATTAATGACACAAAATTAAGTTTGTTAAAATTAAAGCAAGGTTGATTAGACATTGATCATGCAAACGGGCAACAATAACTCATATTCAAAAATGTAATTAAAGTAAAATAATTGGATGATCTTTGGACAAGTGAAGAAACAATCAAGCTTTTATACAAACAAGGTGTCAAGGAAGAATTTTTTTTAAAAGAAATTAGATGGAGAAAAGGAGAATTTAAACGTTGAGGATTAGAAGAAAATAGACGTAGTGAAATTTAAGATAGAAGAGATAATAACAATTATGAGTTCATGAATATAAATGGGTGGACATGTTGGATGAATTCTGGATCATTCTTGCTCTTTAAATCGCTTACGATCATGCGTTATTCCATTATGGAGTCACATAGTTGAACTTAGTATTAACTAGTTGCAAATTCGCACGTGGATTAACTTGCCAATATATATATAGACACATACATTTTGAACAAAATTAGAAAAAAAAAAAAAAAAAAACATATATAACATATAAGGTGATTTTTTTTGAAAATAATTATGTATATTTGTTTTTAATTTTTGGATAGAATATAGATTTTATTAAAATTATAAATAAATTAAATAAAATTTAATTTAAAGCTAAAAAATATATATTTAACTATAACTAATTTAAAGCGAGACCATTTAAAAAATATCCTATTAGAATTCAAATTTCACCATATTCTAAAATCTTTCTTCAGTACTTCAAAAAAAGAAAAACTTTAACATTAATAAATCATTCAAAAAAAAGGGAAACGTAAAGAAAATAAGGGAAAAAGAAAAGGGTTCAAGTATCCTTGAGATGGTCCGAGGGTAGAACCTTTACACATATAGTAATAAATTATTATGCAATTCTAAAATTTAAATAATTGATCTACATTGGATTAATGCAATAATTCAAGTGTTCACTCCTGCCAACTTAGTTTGCCTAGATAACTTCTTGAATCCAACAAATTCTTGTCTTCTGTAACATTACAATAAGGAATCAAAATTCAAACAAAATGAAATAAAAGAACAACTAACTTGGCAAAACAAACAAAAAATGAATATAAAACAATACTTGAGGAAGAATGTAGGAATAAAAGTGGCAGCATGGAGAATATTAGCAAGGAGCACATCTGGTTGATGGGTTGGAATTTTCTAGTCCAATAAGGTAAAATGTCTACTTCCCAATTATCCCACATGTGTTGCATACAATAATTCTGATAATTAGAAGAGAATTTTGTAAAAAAAAAAAAAAAATCGACACAAATTAAACAAGTACATAATGATGAATTCCCATTTGATCATGGCTTGTTGAAATTTCATAACCAAAATCAAATAAATGAAGAAGATAAATATTAACTACCTAGTAAGGGACATGTGGAATTATGGACCAACAAATGCTTTGTTAATCTATGGTCTTGTTTCTACATTAAAATTCACTTTGGTCTTGTTCCCACATTAAAATTCACTAAGTACCAATAGCCCAATATCACAAAAACTAATGACCTTGATTAAATAAATACAAGTTGCCTAAGTAATATGTGTACAATTTACAATGTAGAAAAGAAATCAGAAAAAAAAAAAAAGTCATTTTTCTTTATCCTCAAATTAAATTATGAGTTAAAGCAATATAATTCAATGGAAATATAATTTCAAGGTGAGAGGTAATTATAACTTCCCAGGTAGAATAGCAAGAGGAAAAACTTATTTAGATGACATAATCATTCATGGTTATATTATTGTTTTCGTTATTATTGTTTAGATTTTATTTGAGAGGTAATTATCAAAATTTGACTATTATATAACTATTTAGATTTAATATGACTATTATTTTATAACAGAATTTTAATATAACAATACTTTTCAATAATGAAAATGTTTTACATTTGATTTACCATCAATATAACTATTTAGATACTTTTAAAATATTATAAATTTATTATAAAATTATTCCTTTTTAATCTTAATAAAATAAAAACAGATCTTATTTTTATTAATTGTAAATTTATTTTAGTTAATTGAATGTTATACTACTTAATAAATGATTTTCTTATTAAAATTCATATTATTTTGATATTATATCATTTTTTATGATATTATTACCATAAAATATTAAAATGGAAGAAAAATTAAACCATATATACTTGAATAATATATTTTGTATTAGTTATGAGGTATTTTTTGCACTTTGTCCTTCAAATATATAGCATTATTAAGTATTATATTGGCCGAAAATAAAAATTGAGATGTGATATTGAAGAAATAAAAGTTCAGAGGTGAAGTAAAATAATTTAATTAAGTTGAAAGGTGAAAATGTGCATTTGGCCAATGAGATTCTGTCAATTCTCGTCTCTCATTTTCTCCCCCTTTCTTTTTCTCTCCCTTCTCTTTCTGTTCCCTCCTCACTTTTTTTTTCTTCTTTCCCAATCAAGAGCCAAAGAAATATCTGTATTTTTTTTTATTGGATTTACTCTCTCAGTCACATCATTATGGTTATATATATTAATTGGTCAAAAACATAATTTACTCCTAAATTTTATATGATTAATTTTTTATAACTCTCCATTTTTTTTATTTAAATATTGAACTTTTATTTTGAAGTCATTTAATTCCTAAATACATGAAATTAGTGTATTCTATGAACAAACGTTGATATACATATGAAAAATTTAACATAGAGTGAAAATGATATTTAATTAAAAATAATATAAATATATTTTTTTTCTAATTTTAGCATAAAACTCATTTTTAACATACCGCATCTAAGTATTTGAAATTAAGTGTCCATCCATCGTAAATTTCTATAGATAAAATAAAATAAAAAATTTAATTTAGATGTAAAAATAAATCTAAAATAAGTAGAGAAAAATAATAAATAGAAAATAAAAAAAAAAAGAAAATAAATAATAGTATCAAAATAAAATAGTTATAAAATAATAATAGTAATAATAACAAGAAGAAGAAAAAATAGAAATAAATAATAATATTAAAAGAAAATAGCTTTGAAATAATAGCAGCAATAATAATAATAATAAATGAAAAATAAAAAGTGAAGATGAAAAGTATGAATGAAAATAAAGGGTTAAACTACGCTGTACAGTGTAATATCCCCTAACCTATTTCACTGCTTTGTGCATAATAGTCTTGATACGAACTAGATATAAATAGCCACAAGGCCCACAAAATGGTTGTCACTCGTATTATAAATAGCCACATGGTCCACAACGCAGTTGTCATGTAATAATTCCTCATGCTGCAACCATGTTGATTTGGACGGTACAAAATGTTAGAAAAAGTCTATTTTGGCCCCTGTGTTTTGTCCTTATATGTACATTCTGACACAGTGTAATTTTTATTTTTATTTTTTGGCATGTTGAATTCTTATCGAACAACAGAAGAAATCTCCAGGTCAAAATATCCAGTTTAGTGTCTATAATTTTACAATTTTTCTATTAAGTATTTTCTATTTTTATTTTTAACCAATTACATCCTAAAAAATGTTTAAAAATTATATATCTTTTCAACTTTTTTTTATCCAATTGAGATGTCGGTCGTTTATTTCTAAAAAATTGTACAAAATTAATCTATATAATTTTAGAATTATAAAAATATTTATAATAAAATATATATTTAATTATTCATTAAATATTTATATAATTAACAAAAATATTTAAAAATTAATGCATCATAAAATTTTAACTAATAAAAAAAATACACATTAGCTATTTAGTAAATGAAATATAATAAAATTATAGGATATTGATATTTCCACAAAAGATTTACATCATTCACAAATTAAAGTCTTATATAGACAATGTTATATTCACTTAATAACAGTTTTCAATTAACGATAATATTATCCATACAATATTCTTTGTTTATGGAAATGACATTACTCTAAATCATATTCACCCTAAATATAATTTTATGATATTTAATATGATAAAAATTAATGAAAAGGATTCAAATTTACTATATTTTCCATAGACATTGATGCCTAAAACAATAGATTTAATGTCAAAAAATCTAATGAAAGATGAAAAATAGAAAACGGTTTAGAAGTTATTGGTTTTTTCTTTTCAATGTCATATATTGATGATCATAAAATATGATATTTTACTACTTTTACGTTATATAAAAGTGAAAAAAATATATAGAAGTTATTTTTTATTGAATAGAAGATATGTGTTTTAAATGGAATAAAAAATAGAATTTTTGATAGAATAAATGTCACAACTTGAAATCAGGGCACGTGACTGGCATTAGGGAGAAAACTTAAAGCTACCGAAATTCATAGTAAATTTAAAAAAAAAAACGCAAAATATTTCAACTTTAAAACTTTACAATGAAATAATTAAATTATGATACACATTATCAAACTGATTTTTCTCAATTTAAACAAATCATACCATTATTATATATAAAATAAACATCATAAGTTATACAAAATAGTATCTCAATACACAAATTTCAATACATAATATCCAATTAAAGTATGCAGTTATATAATTTATCTACTGTAGTACACAGATACTAATACAAATATAATTATATAGACCTATATAAAATAGTTGGTGAGAAAACTATTCGGTATAGGGAAGTAGGTCTAACGGAAGACTCTCAAACTCCTGAAAAAAAAAATAAACTGAGGAAAGTCAGATCTCACTGAGTAAGGTAATAAAAAAATGATGCGGTTTGAAAATCTACTTTAAAATAGGTTTTTATGAAAATATAATATATTTATAATTTTATTCAAATCCTTTGATATATATATATATATATATGAAATTCATTTTTCAAAAGGAGAAATAAATTTTCAAATGCTTTTTAAAAATTTCAATATAAAAACTAGGTAGAACCCTATAGACGGCGGGGTTTAGCGTGCGTCCAAGATTTTAGCAACCGCGACACTGTTTAGGCTCAGGGCCTTAGAGAACACACTAACCATTGTCACAAAGACATGGCGTGGAGATAAGGAGTCGCCACCTAAGGTAATAACTAGGACAATTTGATTGGTGGTACTCGATTCTCTAAAAGAAAATTAGCACCACAACCAGGAGATTCTGGATACGGAATACTAACTTCTCTTAGTCTTGTGTTCATTTAGAATAATTTTATAAATAATTATTTCATCCTCTAATTGCATGCAATTTTATTAAACCCTAATTAATATCCATTTACGCAAAAAGGCAACAAGTCAATAAAATTACAAGTAAAAATGCACTCAAGATCACGTCATCCTTAAGTCTAAATTATGTTAATTTTATTAAATAAGTTAGCTAAATCTATATTTTATTTACAAGTAAAAATAGAATAAAAGTGGACATACATTTTATTAATTAATGAGCTTAAATCTATTTTTTAGTTTTTCTAAGATATGGGCTTAAGTCTATTCAATTATAAAGAAGAAATTAAATTAGTAGGCTTAAGTCTTAATCTGGTTTTATTTTAAATGAAATGTGGGCCTATGTCTATTTATTTTAAAAGAAATGTAATTAAATGTTCTGAGTTAAGTCTAAACAATTTTAATTAACTAAGCGGGCCTAAAATCTAATTAACCTAATGGGCCTAAGTTGATTTTAATTATTTAAAAAAACCTAAATAATTTTTTAAGCCTATTTATTAAATGAGTTAGACCTAAACGTGGGCTTGGTGCCTAAAAACATAAAAAACAAGTCCAAAATAAACAAAACACAAAAAATAGATCAAACAAACATTATAGTGATTTTCTAAAAAAAAAAACCCTAAATTAATTACATGCAAACCCTAATTTAAGCTACTGCCACCATTGATTTTAATTGATTTTTTTTTACCCAATTGAACCTAATTACTAATTAATTTTAAAATACAGAAATTTAAATCTTTTACTATTCTCACTACTGGGGTTATTACAAACTACGTACAGAATTAAAATTAAATAATTATACACCCATAAATTAAAATTAACTACATAGTATATCAAAATGTAGAACAAAAATTAAAATCCTAAGAACTATTATTAAAGTAGTACAGATTTATCCATGGCATTCTATGGATCTTCTGTTCAATTAAACACAGACGGTATCCTCCTCCTCAATCCACATCAAAACAAAAACAAAAAACAAAAAAACAATCAAATTAGTAGTGAAATTAAATAATAAACCAATTAACGAAATGAATAAAAATCACAAAAGAGAAGAAAGAAAAAATGAATGTTGTGCATATGCCCTTTTTCAGCCCCTCAGATTAGGATTTTCATCGATGAAATTCACTCAGCGTTGATTTGATTATGGACTGAGACTAAAAATCGTTGTATTGTCTTCCTCAAATGAACTGCAAAATTAGGGTTTTTTTTTTTAAAGAACAGAAGAAATCAAAGCTTTTTTTTTCGTCTGTAAAAAATCCTTCAGCCAAGCCTCCAGCCAAAAAAAAAACCTTCTCTAATTTTGTAGGCATGCAGACTCTGCTTTTAAATGCAGAGTTTGCGCGTACTGAACTTCCTCCAAAGGAGGAACAAACCTATCTGAACAGATCATATAGCGTTTGTTTTTATTTCAAAAAAATATCTTCTACATTTCTTTTTTAAAAAAACCTTATCAGATAAAAATTTGAATTTTTCAACCAATCAAAACATTGAAAAAATTAATAAAAATAAGGAAAAATACATGAAAAAAATCAAAAAATGGAATTATTGCGCATCGGTATTATGCAATGTCGACCGACATTGTATAATGCCAATCAGCATTGTGTAATGCCAGTCGGCATTACACCAGTGCCGATCCTAAAATTTATTTATTTATTTATTTTAACTTTTAATTACTAAAAGATCCCTGAAAAAATGACTTATTTGCAACCAAACCCTAAAAAATGTTGCAATTTAGTCCTTAAAGTCCAGAAAATCAACAACCAAGTTCAATTTTTGAATAAATTTCATCATAGGGGCTTACATCGCAATTGTGCACAATTGCATCCATAAATTGGGTGCTTACAAAACCCTAGTCCTCAACTCTAATAGCTAATCGGCTCACTTATATCCAAGACTCGCCGGATCCCGAGAGCAAAGCATCACCAGGATACACAGTCGCAGTCACATCACTTAATCAAATATCACTGGCGGTGTCTGAGAGCAAAGCATCACCAGACCTTCGGTCCCAGTGATTTAATAAATATAAATCCAACTTTACTAGTGGTGTCTAAGAGCAAAGTATCACCAAACCTTCGACCCCCAGTATAAAATAATATAATCAAATATCATATTATTGGCGATGTCTGAGAGTAAAGCATCACCAGACCTTCGGCCCCAGTAATATAATCAATACAACCAAATATTTTACCAGTGCGTACACAGTCCTGATGAAACTTATCAAGTAGCCCGTTCTACTGTAATTTATTTAAAATAAATGAAAACAAATAAAACAAGAAAAATTACAATAAATAAAAATAAAATAAAACAACTATATAATTTAAACCATGCGATATCATATAAAGAATACCAACTTGAATTCTCATAAATTTAAATTCATCAGAACTTTATGTATTTAATTTGAAAACTCAACATGCAAATCGAATATTAATTTAAAAGATGGATGCGCTCCTTTGTGTAATATCCCGTGTTTTTAAAATATTTTTACACTGTATCGGGATATGCAGTGTTAATAATTTTTTGTATATATCTTACGATATTTTCATGAGTTGATATGTATTTAAACCTATTTTAATTACTGTGTCTTATTTACAGTGCTTTACGTAAAATTTTCCTGGGACTTGCATTTTTCGGGAAAATTTTCACGTAAATAATTTATTATTAATTATTTTAAATATATTTTTGGACTTGCATGAACTCATACATATTTTAAAATATTAAACACCGTGCTATACATGTAATTATTTGTTTAATTAGGGTTTAATATTACCCTAATATTTTATTAATTATTTATTAGTTTTATTGTTATTTAATTATTTTTATTTAGTATAAATTATTAAAATATTAAATTATATGTGTGTGGTGTATATTTAATGTGTGTAATTTAATATTATTTTAATATATAGTATAAAAGTATATATATATACTATAAATACATTAAAAACCAAAACTTTGGAAAAATTACATTTTGGCCCCCGAGTGAGCTTCTTCTTCCCCGACCGAATTCCCTTCGCCGTTCCGGTCACTGCCGTGCCATTCCCTTGCCGTGGGAGTGCCGTCCGGTGTGCCACCACCTTCCCCAGCCTCTTCTGCCGCCTGTGGTAGCCGTTTCCCGGCGTCTGGAAGTGGATTTTGGCCGGAGAAGCCGAATTTCCTTCCACCGTCGATCACGCCGATTCCGGCCACCATTTTTGACACCGCCGGTCTCTTTCTTCTCCTTGAGCTCCGGTGAGTGTGATTCTAGCTTTGGTTTGAGCTTAAATGGTCTAGAATTTCTTAGGTTTTGAATTTTCCAATTCGGTCACATTAGGGTTTTTGATTTTTTTGAGCTTCAAATTGATTGATTCATGAAAACTCCCTTTCACAAATGTTGATCCTAGTAGCTTAATCTACATGTATGAATTTTTTTGGAATTTTTGGAGATTTTTTGGATTTTTGGGTATTTTTGAATATTTTAATATTATTTTCTAATTTTCGGAAATTAATTATTTAAATTATGAAATTGTGTTTTATGGTTAAATTAGGTGTTGAAATGAATTATAGGAATTTATTTTGAATTTTTATGAATTTCTAAGTATTTATTTTGAATTATTGAAGTTTATGGAATTTTGGAAAATTAGGGTTAAATGTGTTTTATTTGAAATTAATTGGTTAATTGAGTTTAATTATTGATATTATTTATAAATATGTTGAGAAAATTAATTTTGGATAATTTTATAATTTTTGGTGAATTTTTTGAAGTAATTATAGTATATTTATATATATAGGGGGTATTTTGGTAATTTTACCCTAAATTGGCTAAAAATGTAATTTTATTGGTTTTAATAGTTATTTAGGGTATAAAAATGATTTCTACACATTATTTTGTATTTTTAACTAATTAAAACTATTTTTCGTGAATTATTTTCAATTATATATATAATATACGGTTTTTCTAATAAATGAGTTTTTATTGGTTTTTACAGTGTTTTAAGGTTAATTATGTAATTTCTACGTATAAAATGAATTTCTATATTATAAGGATATTTTTGGTATTTCTGAAATTGTTATGTGTTTGTGTCGGACCCCCGGTCGATAGATTGTAGTCTGGAGTCCGACCGAGGGGTTGTGGTTGAGTGTTGAGCTTATTTTTTTGAAGTGTGTTTCTTTGCAGGGTCGGCTCTACTCTTTTGAGTAGAGAGATGTCCGTTTTACAAGGGAGGTTCTGTCGGATTTTCGGTAGAGATTCTCGTAAAACGTGATATCCGGTCGAACCCTGATATCGATTCTATGTTTAATACTCTAGATCGAATTCTAGGATTTTCTGTTAGGTTTATTCTAATGTCTGTCATTATTTGCTTGTTTAGTTGCGCCGAGATCGAGGGCTAGTGGACCAGGCCCGTCGGACCCATCTCGTGGAGCGCACTAGGTGAGTTACTATACTATATATATATGCTTTAGGATGCATGATTTAGAAATATATGTTTTATTTTGATTAAAATGCATAAATAATGTTGATTGTATTTAAGTATATTTTTGGTTTATTTTTGGTATATATTAAATTATATGCATGTTTTGTAAATAAGTTATATTTTAAATGTTTTTAAATAAATTTCTAGCTTAATTTATAAATTGATTGGATTTATTTAACGTATATATACTCGAAATATACCTGGTTTACTTATGGTATATTTTCGATATATATATGGTTTATATTGTTATTTTATTTAGATTCATGCAACATTTATATTTGTGAATGAATGTTTTATATTCATTAATGAAGGATATCAATAGAACGTGCTACCTAGTGGGCAGCACTAGGACCGAGTACGTACCGGTACGCCTATAGTATTTAGGCTATACTACTAACTATTTGCAGATATTGATTGATTATGATTATTTGATATGTGAGATATGGTTTGGGTATGATTGCTGGAGCTCGGTTGACCAAGTGTCTCGGGGCCAATCACACTGGCTGTCAGACTGCTGGAGCTCGGTTGACTTAGTGTCTCGGGGCCAGTCTACTGTCTAAATGGATTAAGTGGATATATTTGGAATAAGTGAGCCTGTGTGGCTAGAGTGTTGTCTAACACTATTTCCGAGGTTGCGATATTCTAGGGTTCTATGTGATCCTTCATAAACTGTGATTTTTCAATAAAATATATAAAAATGATTTTACTGCATCTGTGTGAATTTGCCTGTATATATACATATTAGATATGTATTATTGACTGTATGCATTGTCATTTAGTATGCATGTATATATATTATAGTAATTCACTCAGTGAGGTCTGACTCCCTCCGTTGACTATTTTTCAGGAGAGTCAACATCTTCAGACCTCAATAGCAGGTCGATACACCGGATTTCTTCCGCCCCGGCTTCTTTGTGTAAATTACTTACTTGAGTCTTATTTTTATAATCTAGACACTGCAGTAGTTGTGAATTGAAATGTGGGATTTCATGTACTTTATTTAAAGAGATGTATTATATTGAAACTGGATTTGTACTGAAAGATTTTATATATATGTGAAGAGATTAGATTTGATTTAAATCCAGTCGATGGAAATGTTATTATTATATGTATGATTTTTATTTCCGCTGCATTTGATATTGTTATTATTATTATTGCATGTTTTTATTTTATTTTTAGGCTTGCTACGGGTTCCGGATTCGAAAGAATTCTCGTTCCCTAGCGCCGGTCATGGCCCTTGTTTTGGGTCGTGACACTTTGCTACGTCGTGTCTAACCTCGATTTGGTCAATGCGACTGGTGGGGTAGCTAAAAGATAGAAAAGAAAACACTATCAGAAAGTAGAACCCTAACTTCTAGAATTTCTAACAAAGACTCAACTCAGAATTCAAAACTTAGGATTGATCCGATGTCACGTTTTACGCAAAATCTACTGAAAATTCGGCAGAATCTCCTCTGTAAAAACGGACATCCCTCTACAGAAATAGAGTTAATCCTGCAAACAAACACACTTCTAAACTTCACAATAGCTCAACACCTCATATTGGGACCCCGAACTACACAATTCCCAACCGAGGTTCACAATTCAAGAAAAAATAAATATTAAATAATAATATATAAAAATTATTAAAAATCCATAAAAATAATAATAAATCACAATATTAAACCTCAAAAACATTAAATATAATTATTTTTCACAATATTTAATAAAATCTCAATTAATAATATAATATTAATAAAAATCCAAATTTTTCAAATATTCACATAAAATAGTCAAATTCACATTTAATTATTCAAATAGCTTAATTATATTATAAAATTAGTTAAAAACCCATTTAATCACAAAACTAGTAAATAATTTATTATTTGAATATAGTTTTTGAAACTTAGTATTAATTAACTAAAAAATAGTAAATAATTTATAACAATTAATGTAATACCCTATATAATTCTAAAATCATTTAAAATATAAAATTTAACTATATTTTCATCAAAATTACACAATTAATCTATATAACCAAAATTCACATAATATTAATAATTCCTCAAAAATTATATAAATTTACTAAAAATTATTTTATTAATACTAAAATTACTAACTTAAATTACTAACACTAATTAACTCAAGTTTTCAAGCAAAATAATTAATTAACATAATTAACAAAAAAAATTCAATTTATATTATTAAAATATTCAAAAATACCCTTAAATCAAATTAATTCAAAAAATACACAAAAATTATTTTTGAGAAGCTTGACCTATATACGACAACTTTACTAAAGAGAAAAACCATGGATCAAAGCCAAAAATTAAATAAAAATATAAAATCCTAATTAGAAATAAATAAAAACTTGCTCAAAAATCAAAACCAAGGGAGAATGAGCTTCAATGGAGGTCAGAAATGGACTTACTAAAGCTTAAGGAGTCCAGCAAGCCCAAGATCACGAGCTGAGTCCACACGAGTTAACGCCGGCGACGTGAAGCTCCTTCTCGATTGTTGCTATAACCTTGTGATCCCGGCAGCTTTAGGCGGTCCTCAGCAACAACAATCAACATCCAGAGGAAGGGGGAGATGCTGGTGGTGAGTGGTGGTCATTCGGTGAGGCATGGGTGGTTCTGTCATACAGAAACAGTGGCGGGGAGAAGAGAAGAAAAGGGAAGAAGTAGAAGGGAGGGGGGTGGGTAGGAAGGGTTGATTGGGTTTTGTAATGCTTGACTTATATATATGTCACGACCTGAACCCAGGGGCACGTGACCGGCACTAAGTAAAGGGAAAGCATAAAACTACCGAAACTCGTAGTAAGCTTTAAAAGAAAAATTACGGAATATTTAACTTTGAAACTTTACAATAAATAATAAAATAACAATGCCACATTATCAAACTGATTTTTCTCAATATAATTTAAACCATAATATCAGTATATAGAATAAAATAAATAAACATCGGTTATATAAATAGTATCTCAGTACATAAAATTATAAGTACATGAATTTCCAAATAAAGTATGCAGTTATATAATTTTCTCTATTACGGTACACGAAAGTAAATACAACACAACTAAATAGACCTACGTAGAATAGCCGGTGACGAAGCTACACGGCGAAGAGAAGTAGGCCTAATAGTAAACTCCCAAACTCCTAAAAAAAAATGTTGAGGGGAGTCAGACCTCACTGAGTAAGTTAATAAAGAAATGAAAATAATTTGAAAACCTCATTAAAATAAAATTTATGGAAATATAATATAATATTATTTTATTTTAACCATTTGGTATACATATAATAAATCTATTTTTTTAAAAAGAGAATAAATGAATATTTAAATATCTTTTAAAATCATTTCAGTATAAAAATTTGGTATAACCCGATTTATAAATTTTTAACAGTCATATGACTCACTTATGTCCAAGACTGCCGGATCCCGAGAGCAAGGCATCACTAGGATACACAGCCACAGTCATATCTCTTAATCCAATATCACTAGCGGTGTCCGAGAGCAAAGCATCACCAGACCATCGGCCCCAATGATTTAATAAATATAAATTAAAATTTTACTGACGGTGTTCGAGAGCAAAGCATCACCAGACCTTCGGCCCCAGTATTTATTAAATAAACAAATATTATACTACTGGCGACGTCCGAGAGCAAAGCATCACCAAACCTTCGGCCCTAGTAATATAATTAAATAATCACATATTTTACCGGTGCGCATACGATCCTGATGAAACCCATCGGGTAGCCCGTTCTACCATGATTTATTTAAAAATAAAGAAAATAAATAAAACAATGAAAATTACAATAATAAACTATAAATTACATCATGCAAAATCCTATGAATAATGCTGACTAGAATCTCATAAAATTAAATTCATAAGAATTTAATATGATTTAAATTAAAAATTCGACACTCAAATCAAATATTAACTTACAAGATAAAGGTGCTCCTTTGACATGTCGTGTCTGACCTTGACTAGTAGACACAATTGGAGGGGTAGCTAAAAAACAGAAAAAGAAAATGACAATTAGAAAATAGAAACCTAACTTCTAGAGTTTCTAAGGAAGACTCAATTCGAACTTAGAATAAAAATTTTAGGATTGACTCGGTGTCACATTTTATGAGAAATCTACCGAAAATTCGATAGAGTTTTCTCTGTAAAACGGACATCCCTCTACCGAAGTAAAGTCAACCCTGCATATAAACACACTTCAAAATTCACATTGGCACAACACCTCGGGTTGGAACCCCAAACTACACAATTTCATAACCAAGGTTCATCAAAAATATAAATAAGCAAATACTAAATATTAATTTAGTAAATCGCCAAAAATAATAATAAATCATAATATAATTTATTTAATTTTAAAACACTAAATAAAATTATTTTCCACCATAATTTAATAAAATTTCAAATAATAATGTAATATTAATAACAATCCAACTTTCCAAATATTCAACATAATATAGTCAAATTCAATTATAATTGCCCATCTAGATTAAATATACTATAATATCAATTAAAAACTCACTCAAACCACAAAACAATAAAATAATTTAATTTTGAATAAAATTTCAAAAATAGTTAGTATTAATTAACTAAAAATAATAAAAATTATTTCAATACCACATTTTATCTCAAAATTAACTAAAACATAGTATTTAATTATAATATTAACAAAACACACCATTTACCTATTATTTCAAATTTTACATAATAATAATAATTTCTAAAAAAAATTAGATAAATTATCAAAAATTATTTTATCACTACTAAAATTACTAACATAATATAGTAACACTAATTAACTCAAATATTCAACCAAAAATAATTAATTAATCACATTAACAAAATATACCTAAAACTTAAAATACCTAAATAAATATACAAAAATTTCTATAATCTCAAATAAAATTAATATACTCAAAAAAATTAACAATAACTACTCTAATTACTAATTAAACCCAAATTAAATATCAATTAAATCAAACAAAAATAAAATAAAATTCTGTAAAAATTGGGAAAAATCAAAATAATATACAAAATTAGATTTAAGCCTTTAACTTTGCAGAATTCATCATCTAACTTAGAAGAGTTGAAGATTAACACAAAAACTAGCTCAGGACAACCAGAAATCAACCAGAAAATAACTCTGCGCAACTCACCTTCAACCTCACTTTTCGGTGCCGAAAATGGGTGGCAAAGACAAGGCTGGACATTGACCGACGCCTGAGGAGGTGAGGAAGGTTGAGGGAGAAATGATAGCTCCGATCTAGCTCCGACAAAGGTGATGGAAGCTTCAAACCAAGAGAGAGAGAGAGAGCAAGGGAGACGCCGGAAAGAAGAAAGAAGGGAGGCTGCTGGTGGTATTGGTTGGAAGAAGATGGTGACAGTGATGGTGGATAGGGTAGGCAGCATATGGGTGTGTGTTTTAGGGTGGTCGGGTTGTTTTTCTTCACTTGGGAGGTAAATTGTCGTTTTTCTTCCTTCTTTTTACAAATATATATATATATATATATATATAATATATATATATATATATATATATATATATATATATATATATATATATCTTACTTTATATATATAAAAAAACATTAAATTATAATATTATACATTAATTCTCCACCACACACACATGCACATAGTACATATACCTCTCTCTCTCTCTCTATATATATATATATATACATATATATATATTATATATATATATATATACACACACACACACACACACACACACTAATAATTTAATACAACACATAAAATATCCATGCAAATAATGTAGTTTAATAAAAAATAATAATAATAATAATAATAATAATAATAATAATAATAATAATAATAATAATCATAATGATGATGATGATGATGATGATAAAAATAAACAATGTCATTTAAATAATAAAATAATACAAATTCACAAATTACTTTTATTAAAATAAAATATAGGGTATTACAATCTCCCCTCCTTACAGAAATTCATCCTTGAATTTGAAAGAAAAGTTAGGAATTACAAAGTCTAAGGATGAAAAAGATAGAGATAGACGACTTGCATCTCAAATTTTGCCTCCCACATACAGTCTTCTTGCTGTGTGGTTACTCCAAAGCACTTTGACCATCGGAATCTCTCGAGAGCAAAGGTTGGCGAAGCTGGCGATCCACAATCGCTACTGGATACTCCTCATAAGACAAATCTTCACTGAGCTCCACTGCTTGAGGCTGAAGTATGTGAGAAGGATCAAGAATATACTTCCTCAACATAGACACATAGAACACTAGTGGATTTGAGATAACTCAGGTGGCAACACTAATCTATTAGCCACTTCCCCAACTCATGACCATATCTCAAAAGGTCCAATGTACCTCAGAGACAACTTACCCTTCTTATTGAACTCATAACTCCCTTCATTGGAGATACCTTCAGAAACACCATATCTCCAACTAAAAAGGAAACATCCTTCCTTTTGGGATCAACATAACTCTTCTACCTGTTGTATGCTATCCTCAACCTCTGCTGAATGATAGGAACTTTTTCAGAAGTAATTTGCACCAACTCTGGACCTGTGAGCTGTCTCTTACCAATTTCCCAACACAATGGTGATCTGCACTTCCTACCATACAAACGCTTTATACGGAGCCATCTCAATACTTGCATGATAACTGTTGTTATATGCAAATTCAATCAGTGGCAAATGATTATCCCATTGACCTCCAAGGTCCATCACACACATCCGGAGCATATCCTCTAAAGTCTGAATGGTCCTCTCAGACTGACCATCAATCTGAGGATGGAATGCTATGCTGAGTCAAGTCTGGTACCCAATGCCTTATATAACTCTTGCCAAAAAAAATGATGTAAAAGTGGCTCCTCTGTCATATATTATACTTACTGGAACTCTATGGAGACAAACAATTATGTTGACATACAATCGTGCCAACCTGTCAGTGGAGTATGTCTTCTTAACTGGCAGAAAGTGAGCTGACTTAGTTAACCTGTCAATGATCACCCCAAATAGCATCAAACCCACCTGTCATTCGAGGCAACCCAGTCACAAAATCCATAGCAATCATATCCTACTTCCACTTTAGGATAGGCATGGGCTGTAGTAATCCTGAGGCCTCTAATGCTCTAATTTCACCTGCTGACATATGAGACACTTGGATACAAATTCTACAACATCCTTCTTCATTCCATTCCACCAATATGTATCCCTCAAATTATGATACATCTTAGTAGAACCTGGATGAATACTGTAAGCAGAAAAATATGCCTCTTCTAAGATCTCTTTTGTCAGATCATCAACATCTGGCACACACAACTGAGTACCCAAGTGTAGAACTCCCTCATTGCCAATCATAAACTCTTCAGATTGCCTGTTGCACCTTAAACATAATTCTCTATAACTGTGGGTCCTTTCTTTGAGCTGCCTTAACTCTATCCAAGTACATAGATCGTACTCTGAACTGAGCTAAAAGGTACTTCTTAGTCACTTTCCACTGCAAACCCTGATCAATCAGCTCATGCAACTCCCTAAATAATCAGTCTCCTCTCAGTACTAATGTGGGCAAGACTACCTGCTGATTTTCTACTCAACACATCAACTACTACATTTCCCTTGCCTAGATGGTAAAGAATCGAAACAATCGTAGTCTTTTAGAAGTTCTATCCATCTTCTTTGCCTTAAGTTCAAATCCCTCTGCTCAGAAAAAATACAAAATATCTTGAAGCTCTTGTGGACAGAGTTAGAATCTCACAAAGTGACACCGTACAGATAAAGCCTACAATAAAAAAATAAAAAAAAAACAATAGACTATAAAAAAAAAACAAAAAAAAAACAATTGCTGCCATACTCTAGATCGTGAGTGGGGTAATTCTACTCATGCCTTCTTCAACTTCCTTGAAGCATAAGCAACCACTCTGCCATTCTGCATTAGCACACATCCAAACCTACACAGGAAGCATCATAATACACCGTGTATCCATCATCACCAGAAGGTATGACATAGTACTGCGAGTTGAAGACAATAAATCCTTAAGAAACTGAAATGCTCCTCACATCTATCAGTCCACACAAATCTAGCATTCTTCTGGGTTAGCTCTAGTTAAAAGCACGACAATCTTAGAGAAATCTTCACAAATCTCCTGTAATAGCCTACTAAAACCTAGAAAACTTCTCACTTTAGTAAACCGTTGTAGGTTTTTGGCCATTCAGTAATTACCTCTATCTTCCTAGGAATCCACTTGAATGCCATATTTAGAAACCACATGGCCCTAAGAATGTCACTTGGTCTAACCAGAAACTCACATTTTGAAAATTTAGCATACAACTGGTGCTCTCTCAAAGTCGCAGCACCAATCTCAGATGCATCGCATGCTCTACCTATTCTTTGAATAGGACCAGAATATCATCAATAAACACAATCATAAATTAGTCTAAGTATGGCCTAAACACCCTGTTCATCAAGTCCATAAAGGCTGTTAGGGCATTAGTCAACCCAAAGGACATCACTAAGAACTCATAGTGGCCTATCTAGTCCAAAATTCTGACTTAGGTACATCCTCCCTTCTAATCCCTCAACTGATGATACCCAGATCCTCAAGTCAATCTTAGAGAAATGTCGAGCTCCTTGTAACTAATCAAACAAATCATTAATCCTGGGGAGGTGGATACTTATTCTTGATGGTAACCTTATTCAGCTGTCTGTAGTCAATACAGAGTCAAAAGACTACCATCCTTCTTCTTTATAAAGAGAATTGGAGCACCCCAAAGAGATGTACTAGCCGAATGAACCCCTTATCTAATAATTTCTGCAATTGCTCTTTTAACTCCTTTAGCTCCGTAGGTGCCATCCTATAGGTGGCATAGAGATAGGATCTGTACCTAGGACAACATTAATATAGAATTCTATCTCTCTATCTGGTGGCAATCCAGGTAATTCGCTGAGTGGAAAAACATCTGTAAAATTCACGTACTACTGGTACCCTCTCCATTGATCCCATTTTTGCTTGAACATCTCAAACTATAGCTAGATAGCCCTGACATCCTCTACTGAGCATCTTCCTACCTGTAATGGCAGAAATAAGAATACAGAACATGGAACTCTCAGTACCTCTGAATCTGAATTCCTCATCACCAGGAATTCTGAAATTACTTCCTTTGCTTGACAATCAATAGAATCATAATACTGGGACAACTAATCCATTCTAAGAATCACATCAAACTCTATCACATCCAAAAGGAGCAAGTCTGCTAATAATTCTCTACCCTTTACTAATATGGGAAAAGATGGAAAGAAAATGAGTATCTCTAACTCATCACTAAGCGGGAGTCAAAATAGACAAAGGAAAACTCAATATTGGAAGGAAGACAAGCCACTTGTGAAGCAAAACAAAGGAGATATAAATGAACATGTAGCACCCGGATCAAATAAGACTCTAAGCCTCAGAGCAATAGACTGGAATAATACCTACTACCACAGCGTTGGATGCCTGTGCATCCTGAGGAGTCCAAAGTGAAGACTCTAGCCTGACCACGTTCTGGCTGATGTGAGGTGAATGGCTGAGTCTGTCCTCTACCTCAGCCCTGCTGGCTCGACATACTACATCGGTCATTGTTGAGGAGTACATGGGTGCCTGGTACTATTAAGGCTCCTATTGCAATGGCTGAACAACAGTAGGTGAAGATCCCTGAGAAAAAGATGTCTGGAATCCATAGTTCAGACAAGCTCTAGCGAAATGTCCAAACTAACCACATCTAAAACATGCTCCTGGCATCAAGTGACAAGGACCCTGATGCACTCGACCACCAAATGGCACACACACTAGCTCCAAACCTAGAACTACCATACCTAGAGCTCTGCCCACTACTGTTGCTGGCGTTACTACCAAATCTAGTGGCCCTACTACTCCTGCGATCCTGAGTAAGGCGGTGCCTACCAGTCTGATGTGCCCTAAAATGTCTGCTCTACTGAGAAGGGCCTGCTGATTGAGGACACTCGAGCTGCCTATCTGAAATACTGGTTGCTGCACCCCTCTGGACAAGTCTGAAGTGCCACTATCATAGGGTTAGGTATGGTGCCGTGTTGGATGTGTCTGCGCTCCAGTTGTCTTGCCTCCTCTACCCACACTCTCGAGACTACGACCCTTTGGTCAAATACCAATATAGGCTGGCCTAATCCAGTCACATAAAGCTCTGCTGCCATGGAAACATCTTGTCTCATCAATATCCTCCCCCTCAAACATGCCTCATCAGTCTATAGAACTCCTGAGTATAGTCCTCCACTGATCGATCTCTCCTATTAATGTTAAGCAGCTTCCATCTATAGTTCTCTCGCATAGACGAAGGATAAAAGAATCTCATGAACTGCTCCTTAAATCCCAACCATGTCATCGTCGTCATGAAAGGCTGAATGGACTACATAAAACCAATCCTAAGCTGCTGCTAAGACTGATAGCTCCATAATCATAATCCTCTGGTAGTCAGAATACCCAGATCTGGTCCTGGACTTGATGGTATTAATGAAATCCAATGCATCCCTAGTACCATCAAAGTGAACTCCGCCCCACTCTGGGAGTATATAAGGCTGCATCAACATCTGACATCCCTAAGTCTGTCGCTGAAGCATTTGCTGCACAATGGGTATCACTTGATTAAGAGCTGTCAAGCCTTGGTTAATACCTGCCATGCCAGCTACAAAGACTGCAGGATACTCTGCTAGAATCTGAGGTTCTACCGGAGGTTGATCCTACCTCTGAGCTGCTGCTACTCTCGCTCTAACCCCTACCTCTACCTCTACCCTACCTCTAGGTCGAGAGGTAGGAGGGAGAAAAACTAAGATTCAAAACAAAACAAGAATACAGACTCAGATGCTGAAACCAAAAGATAAGAGATTAGCAAACGACGTTCAACAACCTAAGTATCGCAGTATTATGAGAAAAAGACAGACATCGACAATCAAAAGCATGAAAAATGAGTCAAAGCTCGAATACCAACTTTGTCACGACCTGAACCTAGGGGCACGTGATCGGCACTAGGGAATGGGAAAGCATAAAGCTATCGAAACCCATAATAAGCCTTTAAAGAAAAATCATGGAATATTTAACTTTGAAACTTTATAATAAATAATAAAATAACAATGCACATTATCAAACTGATTTTTCTCAATATAATTTAAACCATAATATCAATGTATAAAATAAAATAAATAAACATCGGTTATACAAATAGTATCTTAGTACATAAAATTATAAGTACATGAATTTCCAAATAAAGTATGCAGTTATACAATTTTCTCTACTGTGGTACATGAAAGTAAATACAACATAACTAAATAGACCTATGTAGAATAGCCGATGACGAAGCTACACGACGAAGAGAAGTAGGCCTAACAGTAAACTCCTAAACTCTTGAAAAAAAAAATTTGAGGGGAGTCAGATCTCACTAAGTAAGTTAATAAAGAAATGAATGCGATTTGAAAACCTCATTAAAATAAATTTTATGGAAATATAATAAAATAAAATATAATTTTATTTCAACCATTTGGTATACAAATAATAAATCCATTTTTTTAAAAGAGAAAAAATGAATATTTAAAAATCTTTTAAAATCATTTCAGTATAAAAATTTGGTATAACCCGATTTATAAATTTTTAACAGTCATATGACTCACTTATGTCCAAGACTGCCGGATCCCGAGAGCAAGGCATCATCAGGATACACAGCCGCAATCATATCTCTTAATCCAATATCACTGGCGGTGTCCGAGAGTAAAGCATCACCAAACCATCGGCCCCAGTGATTTAATAAATATAAATTAAAATTTTACTAGCGGTGTCTGAGAGCAAAGCATCACCAGACCTTCGGCCCCAATATTTATTAAATAAACAAATATTATACTACTGGCAGTGTCCGAGAGCAAAGCATCACCAAACCTTCAGCCCCAGTAATATAATTAAATAATCACATATTTTATCGATGCACACACAATCCTGATGAAACCCATCATGTAGCTCGTTCTACTGTGATTTATTAAAAAAAATAAAAAAAAATAATGAAAATTACAATAAATAATAATAAATAAATAATAAATAAAAGTAAAATAAAATAAATCAACTATAAATTACATCATGCAAAATCCTATGAATAATGCTGACTAGAATCTCATAAAATTAAATTCATAAGAATTTAATATAATTTAAATTAAAAATCCGACAATCAAATCAAATATTAACTTATAAGATAAAGGTGCTCCTCTGGCACGTCGTGTCCGACCTCGACTAGAGGGGCAGCTAAAAGATAGAAAAAGGAAATGACAATCAGAAAATAAAAACCTAACTTTTAGAGTTTCTAAGGAAGACTCGATTCGAACTCATAATAAAAATTTTAGGATTGACCAGATGTCACATTTTATGAGAAATCTACCGAAAATTCGGTAGAGTTTTCTCTATAAAAGAGACATCCCTCTACCGAAATAGAGTCAACCCTGCAAATAAATACACTTCAAAATTCACAATGGCACAACACCTCAGGTTGGAATCCCAAACTACACAATTCCCAACCGAGGTTCACAAAAAATACAAATAAGCAAATACTAAATATTAATTTAGTAAATCACCAAAAATAATAATAAATTATAATAAATTATAATATAATTTATTTAATTTTTAAAACACTAAATAAAATTATTTTCCACCATAATTTAATAAAATTTCAAATAATAATGTAATATTAATAACAATCCAACTTTCCAAATATTCAACATAATATAGTCAAATTCAATTATAATTGCCCATCTAGATTAAATATACTATAATATCAATTAAAAACTCATTCAAACCACAAAACAATAAATAATTTAATTTTGAATAAATTTTCAAAAATAGTTAGTATTAATTAACTAAAAATAATAAATAATTTATAAAAATTATTTTAATACCACATTTTATCTCAAAATTAACTGAAACATAGTATTTAATTATAATATCAACAAAACACACCATTTATCTATTATTTCAAAATTTACATAATAATAATAATTTCTAAAAAAATTAGATAAATTATCAAAAATTATTTTATCACTACTAAAATTACTAACATAATATAGTAACACTAATTAACTCAAATATTCAACCAAAAATAATTAATTAATCACATTCACAAAATATACCTAAAACTTAAAATACCTAAATAAATAGGCAAAAATTTCTATAATCTCAAATAAAATTAATATACCCAAAATAATTAACAATAACTACTCTAATTACTAATTAAACCCAAATTAAATATCAATTAAAATCAAACAAAAATAAAATAAAATTCTATAAAAATTGGGAAAAATCAAAATAATATACAAAATTAGATTTAAGCCTCTAACTTTGCAAAATTCATCATCTAACTTAGAAGAATTGAAGATTAACATAGAAACTAGCTCAGACGACTAGAAAACAACTAGAAATAAACCAGAAAACAACTATGCACAACTCACCTTCAATCTTACTTTTCGGTGCCGAAAATGGGTGGCAGAGACAAGGCTGGACATCGACCGATGCCTGAGGAGGTGAGGAAGGTTGAGGGAGCAATGACAACTCCGATCTAGCTCTGGCAAAGGCGATGGAAGCTTCAAATCGAGAGAGAGAGAGAGCAAGGGAGACGCTGGAACGACGAAAGAAGGGAGGCTGCTGGTGGTAATGGCTGGAAGAAGATGGTGACAGTGATGGTGGATAGGGAAGGCAGCAGATGGGTGTGTGTTTTGGGAATGGTCGGGTTGTTTTCTTCACTTAGGAGGTAAGTTGTCGTTTTTCTTCCTTCTTTTTACAAATATATATATATATATATAACTTATATCTTACTTTATATATATAAAAAAAACATTAAATTATAATATTATACATTAATTCTCCACCACACACATGCACATAGTACATATACCTCTCTCTCTCTCTCTCTCTCTATATATATATATACACACACACACACACACACATTAATAATTTAATACACACATAAAATATCCATGCAAATAATGTAGTTTAATAATAATAATAATAATAATAATAATAATAATAATAATGATGATGATGATAATGATGATGATGATAAAAATAAACAATGTCATTTTAAATAATAAAATAATACAAATTCGGAAATTACTTTTATTAAAATAGAATATAGGATATTACAATATAAATAAATAAATAAATAAATATATAAATAAATAAATATATATATATATATATATATATATATATATATATATATATATATATATATATAAGTCAAGTATTACAAAACCCGATCAACTATATATATATATAAGTCAAGCATTACAACACCCAATCAATCCACACACACATATACACATAACAATAATAAAATAATCCTAGTTTAAAATAATTATATATATAACAAATTAAATAATAATATAATGCTATTTAGAAATAATGACAATCAAAATAAATTAATCTATTGCATGCTAATAATAATAATAATAATAATAATAATAATAATAATAATAATAATAATAATAACTTTAATATCTTGGAATATAATAACATAATAATAATAATGCTAATTTTATTATTATTATTATTATTATTATTATTATTATTATTAGTAACTTTAATATCTTGGAATATAATAGTTCCCAAATAAAATTTTTAATTAAATAATTAGATATAGAAATCCAACGTAAAAATAACAATATAAGAATAAAATAATTAATATTGCTAAAAATCCTAATATTTATATATAAAATAATTTTAAAAAAAATATTCAGATTGTTACAATAAAAAAGAAATGTTTTAAATGAAGTAGAATTAAAGTGTTCTAAATAACATAAAAATTATTTTTGAAAGTAAGAAGTTTTTATAAATTTTTTATGAAAAAAATAGAAAATTTTATAATTTACATGTAAAGTTTAGAAGTAAATATTGAAATATAAGAAGAGACATTTGTCAAAATTTGGATTTAATAATTTTGGAGCTCAACATTTAAGGAAAATGATATATTATATCATTAACTTTAGGATAATTATTAATTAAATTTTACTTTGAAAGTTATTTCAATTTGCTCCTTCAATATTATAAACTATGTCAATTCTATCTAATTTAATTTGAAAGATCTAATTATATTTTTTAAAATAACTTTTAAATCCTTATAAAATAAATTTCACAATTATTTAATTTTTCTTCTTTTAAAGAAAATAAAATTTAAAAACTATTTTCAATTTTATTTTTACCATTTTTGAAATAAATTTAATCATTAATGTTTAAATTTTTACATAAAAATGTTAACTTTTATGTATCAATTAAAAACAATAACAAAAAGTGACAACATGTGAATCAATTTGTTATATAAAAATAAATAAAATAAGCACATTTAACTATCACTCTAAACAATAATAAAATTTTAGTTTTAAATTTTTTCTTATTTTTTAGAAAAATTAAATAGTTTTCTATATTATTGACTAATGTTTTTAGCATCTCAAAATTCTCTATTTTTTTTTATTTGATACTTTTTTTTATTTGACCTCTATTAGAAACATTTCTAAATAATGTGGTTAAAAATTTAGAAGTAAATTTTAAAATAGTTAAATTCAAGAATCTTTAGTGAAAAATTAAACATTTGTGAAAATATTTAGAAATTAATTTTTAACTATATGTTAAGAGTGACAAAGTTGGAATTTAAGAATATTTTCTCACATTTTAGTTTTGCTTAAAGGAAGAAGAGGATTAAAAACAATATAATAAGTGTAAAATTTATTTTATAGGAATCTAAAAATAATTTTTAATAATTTTTAAAAATACAATTAGATCTTTCAAATGGAATTGATATAATTGATAAAGTTGAAGAAGCAATTTGAAACAATTTTTAAAGCAAAATTCAATTAATAATTAATTTAGAGTTATATATATATTAGGAGATGGTGTAGATACTCAATTTGATCAGCCAATGATAAAGGGCGAATTGTGAATACTCAGTTTGGTCGGCTCATAACAAAGCCCAATGACAAGAAATGTAAAACTTGAATGCAAGAAAGAAACCTTAAATCTTCTCGAAAATGAGCTCAAGGGCCAGAAATCCACAAACCCAGAGCCCAAAACCCTTATAAAGTAAGCCCGTTGCATTGGCCCATCAAGCCCAGTGTAGGGCAAGCCAGAGAGTCGAACGCCTATATGAAAAGATGATTGCCTCTATAGCAACAATAGAAAGAGGTGATTGCTTTATCGTAGAGGCGTCACCTCTGCAGCGGCCACTTGCCTCTATATTAAATTAATAGTTGACCATGGTAGCCAATTTAGTGGGCCTATCTCCTCTTCAACTTAGCCTCTGGTTTAAAAAAGAAATCTTTGTAATAAGAAAAAGGCTAGAAAATGCAATGATGGAGGAGAGTGGTAGGAGTATGGGCTAGAGGTATTAATAAAAAGGAGAAAAGAGAGAGAGGAAGGGGACTTTTCTAGGACATTTGAGGGAATTAGACAACACTTAGCAAAGAAAGGGAGTTTCAAAGAGAAGGATCTTTGGAGGGGAAGTGAGTAAAATGTTCTTGAGAAGAAAAAAGCCTAAAGGTTGATTTTTGCTTAAGAAAGAGAAGGAAAGAAGTTTGCATTCAAAGGAAGACCAACATTCCTAATCGTTTTTGAGGGCCAACATTTTGAAAGCTCATTCCTTAGTAATCATCTCGATTCTTTCCAAGATTGATTCATAGATTTTCATGATCCTTTCTTACTCATTTATATAACCTCTAATTTGTTCGTTTTCTAGCTTTTTATTTAGTACCTTGTATTAATTATTTGTAATATGACTTGCTTTTAGTGTGATTCACTGAGCTTTAGGTGTAGTTGTGTATATAGTTTATTTGCAGTAGTATATTTTTATTTGAAGTGGAAGTTTGCTTATTTGAGAGTCGTTTGAGCATGTTGAGAGAGGCGTCGCCTTATTGCTTTGAGGCTATCGCCACCTTGTTAATATAAGGCTATCGCCACTTTGATAGGTCCTTATAATTTTATTTATGGTGTAGCCTCTACAAACCATGTCGCCTTATTACCATCAGAAAAGGCGATCATGACTCTAACAAGGTCTCATATGACCTTGTCTCATTTCTTTGAAAATTGTATAAGGTTTCCATGCATGAATTGGTCTTACTATACTCAAGTCTATCTTGTATGGTTGTCCTATAATGTCATTTAATTAATATTTACTTTGTTAGACTTCGTCCCTTTGTTTTACTAAATTAATTAATGAGTTGATTTTATGGATTTTTATATAAGATCTTTATGTATTTCGAGGAACTAACATTTTTCCTGTTGTAGGGATTCATTGATGATTTTTAATCATCAAGTATTTATCCCATGAATTAGTTCTTAAAAGTTTTTTACTTAAATCAAGCAGTTTATTTTTGGTTTATTTTTTTTATTTATTATACTTTTATTTTGCACAAGATGTTATAACCCTTAATTCCTTCCCCACTTGAATTGGAATGTATGATTGTAAATTATAATTCTTGTTTTATTCATGGTGAATGGTAGGACTAGTCGCATGAATTTAATTAATGTGCAAATTCGGGCCTAATTATAAAATGCAACAATTATTTAAACGAAATTGCAATTCATGTGATACTAAAGAAATCATTGAATAATTAAGGGTAATAAATTACAAAACATAAATAGAGGCCAACTGCAAGGTTGGGTGGGCATTCAAACGCCCATAGCTAGTTTTTAAACTAGATCTCTAATAATGGCTCATGGGAACCTCCATGGATCTAGTTGCTATATAGTGTGTCTCAGCTTTCATCCAGGTGGTGACTCCATCTCTAAGTAGGCTTTATGACCTATTTCATATTTCCTAGTGGCCCTCGAGCCCACATAGTGCCATGGTTGCCAAACACTTGGGCACATGCTAAACCCCACCTCCTATAGTGGCAACTCCACTGGGGATAAAGAAATTGATTCCAATTGTTTTGTAATTTATCATCTTTAATTATTCTTTGATTTTTTTGCATTTCTATTGCATTCACTACACTCTTTGCACACAATGAGCACTTTAATCCTGTTTTAACCCGACAATAGTCAGTATTTTGCTAACTGCATTTCATTCAAACCTGGTGGTGGAATATTTGATTATCATCACTCACGACACGTACTATCCATGTCGCATGGATCCTTGGGTGGGGAGATGTATATTAATGTATATCATTATGGGAGCCTAAGCTTGCTACCCAAAACTTAAGCTCATATAATGGCCTAGTGATTTTCCTTAGGAATTTTCCTATTGCTTATGTTTTATGCCCTTTAATGGACCCTTTAAAATAAAACCCAAGCTCGTTACAAATGGACCTTATCAAGATAGGTCTTTCACACCTATTCTTAGCCCATTTCAAAATACGTATTGTCAAAACTGGCCTATTATGCCCATACTAGCCCATTGAAATGGATCTTAATGAGGTAAAGCCTTGATGTCATTCTCGGCCCATTAAAGGCAAACTTTGGATTTATTTAGAGGATCCATTACTTACTTGTACCATTCTGAGAGTTATCTTGTATACGTCATAAAAAATCCTAGGACAAGATACTCATTATTGAAAACTTGTGTGGGAGAAATAATGGTGGAGGTCATCATTTTTGAAGCTTTGCATTTTGTGTTTGTGTTATGTATATATTAAATGTGCTTACTTGTTTTCTTTGAATAATAAAATGAACCTGCATATCATGTATACACATCATGTATAATTCTAACATGTGGTCTTGCAGTAGTATAGATCCTTCAAGTTCGTCAAAGTTGGTGCGGTCCAATTTTGGTCATTTAGTTAGAAGTTTAGAAATATATATGGTAGGAGGTTTTGATCCCAAGGCTTTTAAGGCACAATTGAAAGAGGAAGTGTTCGATGAGACCTGATTTATAATGAGGGAGAAGATATGAGAGATAACTAAGCTAATCAAAGAAAATCAGCTAGTATAGCCAACCAATTTAATTGATTTTATTGATGAAATCCCAGTAAGAGAAAGGGAAGGAGATGATGTGACGGTATTGGCTAATCCATCAAACTGAAGGAGTGTGAATTCGATTGAGGACATGGAACAATCTGAGTGGGCCAATAATATGACCAAGGCTATCAGTTAAATGCAAATGATAATGAAGGAGAAGGGTATGGATGCTCCATTAGATTACACTAATTTGAATATGGATAGGGAGGATGATCCATTGCCTCAAAAATTCAAATTCTTCGACATGAAAAAGTATTTCAAATTAAGGACCCCCATTTGCATCTGAATAAATATGTGACTTACATGAAAGCACCGAACTGATTAAGGCTCAGATAATCAAACAGTTCCCCATGTCATTAGAGGGTGTACCAATTCGCTGGTGCTATGCTTTGGAACCACACATTTGATATGATTGGAAAGAATTGTGTGCTGCATTTATGAAACAATACGACCTTAATGTTTAATTGGAGGTATCTTTGAGGGATTTTCAAAACACTAAGCAAAGGTTTAATGAGTCTTTTGCTAATTATTTAACTCGTTGGAGAGGAAAACTATCTTAATGAGGCATAGGCCAACCGAGTCGGATCAACTAGTGCTAACGATAGAAAGGTATATTATGGCACTGTCTAAGAAGCTAAAGGATTAGGAATCCAAAATTTTGAAGAGTTATACAGATTTAGGGTTCATAAAGAATAAGATTTAGCTGAGGAAAAAAGATTCTTTGGACAGAGATCTAGGGGCAAAGATAGGACCAATTCAAGCAACAATGTCCATATTAATACCATCAAGCAACCAAGCAATAGTCTGCAGATTAACACTATTAGGCAACCCCAAAGATTCTTCAATTTGGGGAAGCCTTTATCCAAAGTTTACGAGAAGTTTATTAAGAAAAACATATTATGACCCTTACTTTCACAGCAACCCTTGCCAGGTGCCAATCAGAAACTTTTCTATAAATTCCACAAGACCATTGGGCATGACACCGATAGTTATGCTCAAATGAAGCATGAAATCCAAGACTTAATTGATGCGGGTAAAATCATTGACCCCGAGATAAGAAAACCAAACACCTAAAATAACCTTTGTCTAATTACCAAAACATGCCACCACCTAACCCACCCATTTTAATGATTAACACCATCCTAACAGAAGAGCAATTCTTGAACTTTTTTATTAACACTGTTCCTAATCAACTAAAGCTTGAACTCGAACCAAAATAAACAATCCACCGAGTTTGATATGCATGTATTGGATATCTGGAGCTCTGATGACAAAGATGAAGTAAAGGTTGATTTATAGGATGATGAGCAAAGTATATTAGGCCAATCTGTGAAAAGGGTCGAGGAGAAAAGGCAAGAAGTTGAGATTGTTGAACCTGAATAAAAAAAGTTAGAGAAGACAGGAAAAGGGAAAGAAATGATGAAAGACTAGGTGTGAGTGACCTGACTTTTGTTGTTTTACATCTCTTAGTTTCGTAAAGGTCTTTTGTTTCCAAGGGACATGGAAACTTTACCGAATAGGGATAGATGGTTAGTCTCGGGAGGGACGAGACACTTTTTTTTTTATTTTTTGGAGTCACCACTCAATTTTCAGAAAATCAGGAAAAGAAAAGGGACAACATCGGGTCACTTAGCAAGTATTTCGCCTAATAGAGGTTTTTGGGTTTGGGGGATCACATATACTTTTTGACTATTTCTCATTGTATGATGTTTGATGTATACCTTAGTTTTGGTAATGATAATTTGTATAACATTCACATAATTCATCAAATAATGGAAGATAATAAAGCTAAAGGATATTATTATTACATCACTTTCCTAATAAAATATATATAAAAAGAAAAAAGAGATTGCAAAAAAGGAAATCTAATTTTAAATATGATGAATCTGTAAGGAAAATATGACCATTCACACAGCTTGCTCGATCACATGAACAATGGGATAAGCAATGGACACTCGATTGTTTGAAAGAGTAAGCAAAATATAGATGACCATGCATGCTTACAATGATTATTTATTCTAATATAAGGGATGCATGATGTCATCACTGGACCAAAAACATGATGACTTTGTTCCAAGATATGAACTTTTAGATTATTGATATTTATGATGTGAATTCATGTTTTGAAACTAGAGGATGCAAAATGATGATATAAAATGAGCATAATAAAGCATAGATTATTCATATAGCATGCAAAATTGTCAATCTCATCACACAAGCACAACAATATTCTCAAATGCTGGAGATGATAAAATAAAATGCCATGTGATAAAATAAACATGATAAAATGATTGTATGGTCCTCAAACTTGATTAAGCTTGTATGGGTTTTAAAGACTTTAGCCTCATTGAGAGGTTCAAAATGACAATGGAATGATACTAGTTTGTATGCTTTTAAAGCATGCTTTAACAAATATAAGGCTTGGTTTAGTGGAAAAGAGGTATAATTTCCTAAGAAAAAGACAGTGTAAGAGAAAAAACTATCTGGAAAAGTGTTTCCAGCATCTTCAATTGAACAGATTTTTTGAGTGTGTGTGCTTCCACTTGCTCCCCCCTCAAAATGGGGTGTAGAGACACCTATTTATAGTGAAAAATGTATGGAATATGGGGGTATAGTTGTGGTCACATACGCGCCGTAGGATGGAGTGTATGGCCATGCAAAGTGTGCATGACCACATGCACTCATGCACATTTACATGCACTTTTGTGCTTTATAGGCTCCATTCGGGGCTTACACACACTATTTGGAGGTTGGTTCATAGGGTTTTTAGGCCTTCTGGATGCGTTTTTGAAGCCTATTTTGTCAAATTCAGCATCAATTTTAGTGTGTGATAACTAGAGGTGTTTATGGACACTTTTGAGCTATATGCACTAATCCTCAAGTTATTTTGGACTATTTTGGGACCACTCCCTTGGATTTTAGAGCCTTCTAAATGTGTTTCTAAGGTCTGTTTTGTCTATTTTGGCTTTAATTTTAGCACATGACACCTAGGGGTGTTTATAGCTTTACACATACTTCTAAGCAACATGCGTTGATCCTCGAGTTGTGTTGGACCACTTCGAGATCACTTTTAGAGGTTTTGGAGCCTTCTAGATGTGTTTCTAAAGTCTATTTTATCAAAATTAATTTTCATTTGTACATAAAGTTGGGTCCTGGTCTGATGAAATGAGTATCGATCTAACAAGCTGAGTATTCTGACAAAGGAATTCTCAAAATAAGGATCTCATTGTTTTAATAATTCATATTTCATAATGTCAAAGTATAACTTAATGGCTCAATGATCGATTTTGCACACTGGTGGGTTCAGTTAAATTTTTAAAGTTGCACACTTCAGAGGTGTTATGAACGAGTAGACTCTAGTAATCTCGAGTTTTTGTTTCATCATTAGACCTTTTGGGGACAATCAAAACACCAGGGAACCCTCACCAATGTTTGGGAGTTACTTATGCATTCTAGGGACTACCAGGAAGCACTATTGCTAGCACTAGATTAGAAAAAAATCTCCGTAAGCTGTACTCTCGAGTAGATGATTAATTTCTTGATAGAAACCCCCCAATGCACTATAATGTTTTCTAATAATGATTTACCTTTGGAAGGGAGGGATCACCACAAAACCTTATTCATTAAGGTTGAAGTGAAGGGAAAGGTGACTTACTGTGTTATGGAAGACAATGGTTCTGCCATTAATGTGTGTCCATTGAAGATTTTACCATAGCTAGGGTTGACTGTGGTAGATTTAAAACCTTCTGAGGTAGTCATCAAGTCCTATGATGATACGAAGAGGCCTATTGAGGGGACATTTAGAGCATTGGTTATGATAGGACTTATCGAGACTTAGGTCAACTTGCATGTGATTAATATTCCTATGACCTTTGCTATTCTATTAAGAAGGCCATGGTTTCATCCTTTTAGTGGCATGCCCTCCACTGTCCATTAGAAATTCAAGTTTCTGCATAAGGGAAAGGTTGTCACCATCTTCGATGAGACTAAAGCTGTTGTGGTTGCCCTAAAGCTAGCTCCTAAAAGAGATCGTTATAAGCTCGAGCTTTAAGGTATGCATAATCTATAAAGATGAGATAGACTAGCGAGTACTTAATATGATGCACAGTTTGAAATTTATACCTGGCATAGGATTGGGAAAGGACCAAAGCAAACCTTTGAGATTTATTGAGTGCAAAGTACCCATTATGAAGCATAGGGTAGGGTTTGAAGGGACTGATGGTTCTAAAGAAGAAATTGACATCTAGAATCAGCTTGAGAAAGAAAAGGAAGATATTATGGTTGAGAGAAAGGGCTTATGGGAAACCTTTGTAAGAGAAGGCACTGGATACTCGTACAATAGGACTCCAAAACCTCTTTTGATGGTTGTGGAAGTTATTCTAAAATTTGAAATCTTTGCTCAGTTTGTAAATGGAATAAAGAAAGCTGATATTGAGGAAGTCCTTATGGAAGAGCTGGTACCAGCCAAGGAAGAATTTGAGGAGAACACAATTGCTCTAAAGATAAAGGATGCCGATGATTAGAATAAGGAGCTAGATTTTGAAGCCTATGTCCTCAACTTTATAATGGATGTCTTTTATAACAATTTTGATGTTTCTCTTACTTCTTTGTTTGAAACTGATTAATTGTTGTTTTTAAAAGTAAATGCAATAAAGTCTGACTTTTCTTGTTTGTGTGATGTGTTTCCTAATGGTTATTCTATTTGTGATTATCATTTCATGCATATCTTTGACATTAATTCCACGCAAACTGAATCATTTAATTTAGGGAAAAATGACAACCCTAAAAATATATTCCTTACTTATGATCTAACTTATGATAAGAGAGAAAAAAATGAAAGAAACACTAATGAAAAGACAAAAAGTATTTGCTTGGAGTTATAAAGACATGCCTAGGATCGATAGGGAAATCTCTGAACATAAAATCCCTACATATCCTCACATATCACCATTTAAAGTAGAAAAAGAGGAGGCTAAAGCCAAAATGGGCACTTCTGGTTAAAGAAGAGGTTGAAAAGTAGCTAAAGGAAAAGTTTCTAAATGTGGTAAAAGAAACCTAATGGTTGGCAAATATAGTTCCAGTTGCTCAGAAGGATGGGAGGGTCAGAATGTGTGTGGACTACATAGATTTAAATAAGCCTTACCCGAAGGATGATTTCCCACTACCACACATCAACACATTATTTGATACTGTAACTTCCAGTGCAATGTACTCTTTCATGGACGGGTTCTCAGGGTACAACCAGATTATGAAGGTAGTAAACAAGCTAAAGACATTATTCATCATCGAGTGGGGTATGTATTGTTATCGGGTAATGCCATTCGGATTAAAAAATACAAGAGCTGTGATTGCTCTATTGCATGATATGATCTACAAAGAGATAAAAGTGCACCTAGGTGATATGATGGTGAAGTCTGTAACTAGAGAAGGGCACTTTAAGGCTCTAGACAAGTTCCTAGCAAAGGAAAAAAAGTACAACCTCAAACTGAACCCAACGAAGTGCATTTTTGGGGTAACATATGGTAAGCTGCTGGGATATATTTTTAGTTAGAAGGGAATATAAGTAGACCCGGATAAGGATAAAGCAATTAAAGAAATGCCTGTACCAAAGAATGAAAAATAATTCAGAGGGTTCATCGATCGTTATAGTATATTAGCAGGTTTATAACTAAGTTGACTACTATTTGTAATTGAATCTTCAAACTTTTACAAAAAATTAGCATGTGATATGGGACAACGAATGCCAATAAGCTTTCAAAGCCATTTAGACTTATTTAATAAATTCTTTAGTTCTATAGCCACCGAAGCTGGGTAAGCCCTTAATCCTATATTTGGTGATTGAAAAAGATGCAATAGGGGCAATACTAGCCTAAGAAAATAAAGAGAGAATTGAACATACAGTGTATTACTTAAGTAAGAAGCTCCCCTCATATGAAGCCAACCACAGTCTTATAGAGAAAATGTGTCTGGCTATAATTTGGGCGACGCAGAAGCTTCGACATTACTTTCAATCCTATAGAGTACATGCAATTTCTAGACATGATCCCCTTAAATGCCTTCAATAAACTCCCTCACTCGCAGGAAAGCTAGCCAGATGGTTAGTGTTGCTCACTGAATTTGACATTGATTATGTGGCAAAGAAAGTAGTAAAGGAAGGGTGGTAGTAGACTTTTTAGCTCAAAATTCAGTAGTCGATGAGCAAGAATGGGAATTGGAATTTCCTAATGAGCACTTAGGGGCCATAGAGGTACAAGGATGGAAAATGTACTTTGACAAGGCCATTAACAACAATAGGGTAGGTATTGGTATAATCCTGATCACACTAGGAAATGATCCTGATGGCCAAAAGGCTTGAATTCGAAGTAACAAATAATTAAGCAGAGTGCGAGGTATGCATCTTTGGTTTAAAAGCATTATGTAGTGTGGGGGTAAAGGATGTTATCGTGTATAGAGATTCAATGCTGGTACTAAAATAGGCTTCTAATAAGTGGGAAGTAAAGAAAGACAAGTTGCATCTATATTGGGATTATTTGGCTGCTATTTCACTATCTTTTACTCAGTGCGAATTTATTCATCCATCGAGAGAAGAATATCAGATAAATGATGCTTTAGCTACTTTATCTTTTATATGGGAAAGTGGAAAACAAATAGAGGTTAGGCCCTTAATATTAATAAAGTCTCGAATCCCTTACTATGAAGAAATAAGGGTAATGCCGGTGGATACTACTAAGAATCCTTAGTTTTATGATTTGTAGTAATACTTGGAGATGGGACAATTCCCTAAGGATGCCAATAAGAAAGAAATGATGACTCTGTCAATGCTATCCTAGCAATTCATTAGCCATAATGGAATGTTGTACAAAAGAATGCCTATGGTGTCCACTTGAGATGTGTCAATAAAGAGGAAGCCTAGAAACTTATAGAAGTAACTCATGAAGGGGTGTATGGGCCATATATGAATGAGATCATCCTCGTGAAGAAGATAGCTCGACAAGGTTATTTCTAGATTACCATGGAAATATATTGTGTCAAGTTTATAAAGAAATGCCATAAATGTCAAGCTTATGGGGATGTGAGCCATTTGTTGTCCATAGAGCTTTAAGGCATGACTTCTCCTTAGCCATTTGTAGTGTGGGGGAATTGATATCATAGGTGAGGTAAGGCCAAGCGCATCAACCAATCTTTGATACATTGTCATAGCAATTGACTATTTCTTTAAATGGGTCGAGGCTAAGTCCTATACTATGGTTGGCTCGAAAAAAATGTCAAAGTTTATTGAGGAGAATATAATCTACAGATATGGGTTGCCGCATCACTTTGTTACTGATAATGGTGTCCAATTTTGGGTAGAGATGGTTGCACTATTAAGAGACTACAAAATCGAACACATATCATCTCCATATAGGCCATAGGCAAATGGTGCTATGTAAGCTACAAATAAAAATGTAAAAAGTATCCTAGCTAAGATGATGGAGAATTATTGGGAATGGGTGGATTACTTATAGTTTGCATTATGGGGGTATCGAACTACTACTAGAACTTCAACATGGGCCACTCTATATTCCTTAGTGTATGGGTGTGAAGCCATGTTGCTAATAGAAGTTAAGGTTTGATCACTAAGGGTTCTCTTAGAATCTAAGATCCCTGAATACTAATGGGTGGAAATTCGATTGGTGCAGCTGACATTATTAGATGAAAAGAGGATGAAGGCTATTTATCATTCTCAGCTGTATCAGAAGAGGATAGCTCAAGCTTATAATAAAAAGATCAAGCAGGGAAGATCTGTCATGACCCAAAACAGGGGCCATGATCGGCGCTAGGGAACATGAATTCTTTCTAATCCGGAACCCGTAGTAAGCCTTAAGAAAAATATAAGCATGCAATAATAATAATATGAATAAAATAATTCACAGCGGAAATGAATCTCATATATAAAATAAAGTAATAATCCACCAATAGATTTAAATAAACAAACTCATCTCATATATAAATAATCTTTTAATACAATCTCAATTCAAATCTTTAAAATACATATCTCATACAACATAGTATAAAAATATTACAACTGACTACAACTACTGCAGTGTCTAGATTATAAAATAACATCAAGTGAGCAGATTACATAGTAAAGCCAGGGCAGAAGAAATCCGACATATGGGTCTGCTATTGAGGTCTGAAGACGTACACTCTCCTGAAAAATAGTCAACGGAGGGGAGTCAGACCTCATTGAGTGAATTGTTATAATATATATACATGCATAGCTAAATGACAAATGCACACATTCAATAGTATATATATAATAAATATATACACAGGCAAAAACACACAGATATAACAAAATCATTATATATATATAATGAAAATAATATCCAATTATGAAGGATCAAATAGAACCCTAGATGATCGTAACCTCAAATAGTGTTAGACAACACTCTAGCCATACAGGCTCACTTATTCCAAATAAATTCACTTGTTCCATTTGGACAGTAGACTGGCCCCGAGACACTAAGTCAACCGAGCTCCAGCAATCACACTCTCAAATCACATCTCACATTAATCAAATCAATCCAATTAATATCCACAAATAGGTTAGTAATATAACCTAAATTCTATAGTCGTACCGATATGTACTCGGTCCTAGTGCTGCCCATTAGGTAGCACGTTCTATTGATATCCTTCATTATTATATAAAACATACATTCATAAAATAAATGATGCATGATATTAAATAAAATAACAATATAAACCATATATATACTAGAAATATACCAAAAATAAACCAGGTATATTTCGAGTATATATATGTCGAATAAATTCAATTTAATTATAAAATAAAATGGAAATAAACCAGAAATATACTTAAAACATTTTAAGTATAATTCATTAATAAAACATGCATATAATTTAAATTATATCAATAATATTCCAACAATATACCAAAAATAAACCTAAGCAATAATTAACCCATTTATGCATAATTTATAAAATAAATCATACATTTCTAAAAACATGCATTCCTAAACAAGTATGTATAGAATAACAACTCACAGTTATTGCGCTCCTCGAGATGAATCTGACGGGCCTGGTCCAATAGGCCTTGGTCTCAGTGCAACTAAACAAACAAACGATAATACAGAATTAGAATAAATCTATCGAAATTCCTAGAGACTAGACCTAGAATTCTAGACACAGATAAGGAATAGGAATTCGACCAGACATCACATTTTATGAGAATTCTACCGAAAATCAGGCAGAACCTCCCCTATGAAATGGACATCTCTCTACTCAAAGAGTAGATCCGGTCCTGCAAAGAAACACACTTCAAAAATATATTGCCACACAACCCCTCGATCGAACTCCCAAACTACAATTCTACCGATCAAGGTTCACAATTCACGAGATAATACAGAACACATTTAAAATGCCAAAAATACCAAAAATACCCTTAAACACTCAAAATATAACAAATTAGATATTTAAACGTTAAAAATAATTATGTTGCCGGTAAATAAATAAAAACCCTAATTTTGAGAAAATATTATTAAAAATTCATAATTCTCGATAAATTCATAATTATTGGCCAAAATACATTTTAAAACTTCAAATTACATAATTAACCCTAAAACATATTAAAAATCGATAAAAACTCATTTATTTAGAAAAATAGTATATTATATATATTTTGAAAATAATTTATGAAAAATAGTTTTAATTAGTTAAAAATACTAAATAATTTGTAGAAATCATTTTTATACCTCAAATAACTATGAAAACCAATTTAATTATATTTTTAGCCAATTTAGTGCCAAATTACCAATACCCCTAATATATATAAATTCACTATAATTATTCAAAAATTCACCAAAAATAATATAATTACTCAAAAATTAATTTCTCAACATATAATTCAATAATATCAACAAATATACTCAATTAACCAATTAATTTCAATAAAACACATAATTAACCTAATTTTCTAAAAATCACATAAACTAAATAAATTCATATTAATTAGATAAAAATGATAAAAATTACAAATAAATTTCTAAAATTCATTTTAACACCTATAAAACCATAAATCGTAATTTCATAATTTAATTAATTAATTTACGAAAATTAGAAAATATTAATAAAATAATAAAAAATTCACAAAAATCAAAATAATTCCCAAAAATTCTACAAAAATTCACAGAGGTAGATTGAGCTACTAGGATCAATGTTTGTGAAGGAAGTTTGCATGAATCATTGAAATTGAAGCTCAAAAAATTCAAGAACCCTAGTTGGCCAAAAATGAAAATTCAAAACCTAGGGAAATCTAGACCAAATGGACTCACCGGAGCTCAAGGAAGAGATAGAGACTGGTGGCACTCAAAATGGTGGTCGGAATCAAGTTTATCAGAGTTGGCATCCACTTTCGACTTCTTGATGAAAATCCGGCCAAAACTCGCCGGAAATGGAAGTTTGGGGCGGCGAAGCAAGTTGGAAGGGAAGGTGGCATGCCAGAAAGCACAGTGACAGGAAGAAAATGGAGTTGCAGTGGCCGGAGGGGAAGGAAGGACAATCGGGAGGAAGGAAGAAGGCTTAATGGCAATTTCATAAATATTTCAAACTTTATATTAGGTAAATATATTATATGTATATATATATATATATATATATATATATATATATATATATATCTTTATATTATTTTAATATATATTATAATATACACAATAAATATGCACCACACACATATTTTAATAATATATATACACATATACATATATACACAGTTAATTAATATTAAAACTATATAATATAATATAATATAATTAAAATAAACCTTAATTTAATTTAAATGCATGTACACATATATGTTTTACCTGACACTTTAAAATTATGCATGGACTCATGCAACTTCATAAAACCACTTAAAATAATTAATATTTATTTATTTACATTTTAATTTCCCCGAAAATAAAATTTCTGGAAAAATTTTATGTAAAGGACTTAAAATAATTAAAATAATTAAAAATGACTTTAATAAATAACAAACTAATTAAATAATCATAAATATATATTAAAATTATTAACACTGTATATCCCGATGCAGTTTAAAATTATTTAAAAACTCAAGATATTACAAGATCAAAGAATGAGACTTAGTGATGAAGCTTACAAAGCCAATTATGACTTATCCATGAGAGAAATTCAAGCCAAATTGGAAAGTTCCATATGTGGTGAAAAAGTTATTCTCCATGGGTGCAGCTATCCTATCTGACATTGAAGGGAATGAATTTTGAGAGCCCATCAACCTGGACAAGCTTAAGAAGTACTTTTTGTAAAAGTCTTATTAAGGAGAAAACCTCGAAAAGAGGCTATCTAGGCAAAATTTAGAGATAAAAATGAAAAAAATAAAAAGTCCTGCTGGATTGAAAACCTCAAAAGAGGCAATTTAGGTAAAATTTAAGGACACGCAAAAAGGGAGAGAGAGATGAAAATGGTTAGTTAGAAAACTTGCAAGGGCAAGCCAACTAATGACATGAGATGTGTCAAAAGAAAAATGTATATTCATATTATGCTCAAATTAAATGAAATAGATTGGTTTGAATTTTGTTAAAAATTATATTAAGTGTCTATTATACATTGCTTAACTGAAAAGGAAAACTCTATCTAATAAAAAGAGAAATGACGACTCAATTCATTAACTAATTTTTTTTTCTCCTCTTTTATTAAGTATCCCAAGCACTCGATACTTGTAATTCTCTTATTCTTTTATTTCTAACAAACTCATCACTTTCTACTTGTTACAATTGAATCCACGCCTTGTAATGATCATTGGTGGTCGGATCCCCATTGTAGTCTATATTCCTCTAAATGATTTTGCAAGGCTAGGTAGCCACTATATTATCCAAGAACTCATCCAGTAACTCCACTATTAGTTACTTTTGTCCATGTTGGTGGCAGAGAGCAGTAGGATTGTAGAAGGTGGTAAAATGAATGCCAACATTGGGAACGCAGTAGGTGTAAGACCGGATGGTCACGTGTTATAACCCCCCACCATGGGCACATCCATCAGATTAAATTATAAGGGAATGTCAATAGCTAATTCTAAATATTCTCTAGTATGGGATACAACTTTTTAGTTCAATAATGCTTGGCTTTATACCGTGCTATGTCTTGGGGAGGTTTAAGCAATCTCAATTTCTTTTGGAACCACATCTATAGGAGTGGTGGGTAAGTGAAAATGCCAATCAATCATAGAATAAAAGTCAGAGAATAAGAAACTTACTTTCAACAAAAGTGGACTTTTGAAAAATCTCTTAGTCTCTATGAAGTTATCTAGACCGATAACGGTTTTCGCTGGAATGAGGGGGAACATATTAAGTCTCGCTTCCACTTACTCCAGAATATAGAGGAGTTTTGAATCATAATTTCTAGATAACGAGATGAGTAGGATTGGGGCATACAAGCAAAAGGCCATCATCTGAGGCTAGTAGACTTCTCCCCTGTCTACATCTAAAACGGTATTAAGGAAGGGTTCTAATGCAACCCCTGAGCCAAAAAGGCAATGAGATGAAGATTGGGGTGGAAGATTGAACAACTAGGCTATTTGATATTGAATAGAATGCAAATCTAGAATTTTAAGCGTAGGGATTGCAAGTTGGCAAGAAGAATCCCTTTGACAACCTAGAAGGGCTTCAAACTCTTCTAGTAGGGGGCATAGCTCAACTATATTGAACTATAAAACATGTTTTTGAGGATCCTAGAACTGAGCTACTACATGAAGAAATGGGAAGTTGATTCTTTTAACATGAAGTAATTTGAAGACTGATAAGTGAAACAGCTCTAATTTGGCCTATGAAGTGTTTTCTCAGCTCTTCAATATCAGTTGTAGCAGTTTAAGGCTTCTTTCAGTCATAATTCAAGATTTTAAAGGAATCCAGTGAGAGAGAATTGGTTTGGGGTAAAAATGTATGAAATTGGGGCAATATGTATGAAATTAGGGCTAAAGGTAAAGGATTAGGAGCTAAAAAGGGAGAAATTGACCTAGCAATGAGGCAATCGCCTCATCAAATAGGCGTTGCTTCAGTACGAATAGGCGATCACCTCTTCAGCATAAGGTCATAAGGCGATCGCCTCTTTAGTAGAAAGTCATCACTTTTTTTATGACAATCAACAAGTTTCTAAGGGATCATGCTAGTCTAAGCCTTGTAAATTAAAATATAGCAATAAAAGAAGGGTGACCATCTCTGTAATTATTGATGCTAAAATTGTATGCAAAATAAAAATTAATTGAAATAAAATTGGATTTTGCAAGCATCCAATTAATAAAAGATAAAATGTGCAAATGTTAGAAGAAAATAGATAAACAGTAACAACAATGAAAAAAGGGATAATTCATAGATCATAATTTATCAAGAATCTGACTCAGTGCTCTCTGGGTCATCCCCTCCTATAGTGCCGCCATCACTACTGTCCTCTTTGTAGTCATCCTTATTAATTTAGAGAACTTCAATCTATCACTCAAGGGTGGCAATCCTCGCCTGGCTGGCATCATCATAATCATGTTCAAACAGATCATAGGTTAGTAAATCATACAAGCATGCATATATATAGGTGTAAGAAAAATTTTTACCCTCCACTAGTGGGTGATGTCTAGCATATAGTCCCTCTAAGCCTTAATCACCTGATACATGTATAGGCCTTTCTCTAGAGGAATTTGTGTTATTAAAAGAATGTTAGAACTGACAAATGTGTTGAGGATGATTCAGGTGAGAGGTTAAAAGCAAACTCACATGAGTGGCATCCCTAAGAGTACATGCAGGTATGAGCTCCTCGTCTAAGTTTAGGAATTGATGAGATAACTACCTAGGAGGAACCTAGCAACAAGCCAAAGAATTAAGGGTGTGAATGAAACTATCAGTGACAAACTAGGAGTTGGAGGTGGTGGGGGGGGGTCTCATATCCTCAATCGCAGTCGAAGTCCCCTCTCTACTCAAATCCAGATGGCATCTCAGAGTCTCTCTCTCTCGCACCTAAGGTTTGGCTTAGGGTGCAGGTCTAGTCACTGTGGCTTGAAAACAAGAGAAAATCATATCAAAACATGATAATTTTGGATGAAAAAGAAGTGTCAAACAACTACTTGAGAGGTGGAGGCAATAACCAAGGGAACCATCTGCAAGAGGTAGGTTTGGACAAACTCCATATACTGACTCTTAATTTGGATAGTATGGTCCATGGCTGGCTCTCCAGCAATAGCCTGATCCAACTTAACCCTATCAAACTTGTGAGTCTACAACATACTCCTTAAAAGGGATTTAGGCACATGCCTCGTGCTAGCTCTATGGTTCCAGTTTAGAATTCGCTTACTAAGTACCATACTTGATAGCCTGGCCCATAAAGGAGGACTCTCCTTTAAGCTAACAATCTGGAATGAGTTATCTCCACATTCCTTTCGCCCTTAGAACCCCACAAATCATTCAAAATCTACAATAGAAGTATCAATAAGTAAGTAGGCAAAATTTTTAAAATTACCAACATGTAATGTGAGCATTGTAGGTACAACATCCTACATCAGAGAGTTCAAATGCTACAAGTGAATGTGTACTCGGGCCATATGTCTCTTTAGAACATAGTTTCCACCCCACTTGGTGAGGGTGGGGAAATAATCCCCTACTCATAACACACTGAGGAGTAGCTCTAGCTTTAAGGCCTAAACTTGTAAAAGAAAGAGGGATAGTAGATGTCAGTGAGCAGTTATTGAAGTGACTCAAGAAGAAAGGGATGTGGAACTTACCAGTATAGTGTGCCAAAAGTCACAGAATCTCTTGGCCCCATAGACCACCTCATCCATGCTTCGGTATAAGTAGCCTAGGGCATAGTTGCCCTAGTCAAATAAAGACACCTGACCTAAGTCCCAGAGAGGCAACAAGAACATTAGATCTATCGAGCTGGCGGTGTCAGCAAAGAAGGTAGTGCCAAAAAGGTAAATCAAGAAAGCTCATACCACTTGGTTTATCTCACAGGGAGTGACCATTACCGTAGCTCCATCCTGGGTATAGCTACTTTAGATCGAGTCAAGCTTAAGGGTATAAGTCCCCTTCATGTTCAGGACAATACCTAAAAGGCGCTTAATGTAGGCAACCTTGTCTGGGGTCAGTCGGTGAAGACTTATATCAAGGGGAATAGGATCTTTGACACATGCGATCCCAATGATGGTAGCAAAAAAGATGAGATCCAGAGTGAGCTCCCGGAATGAATGGTGGAAGGTGTGTGTTATGTCAAACCACCTCTCCATTAGCGTGTGGAGTGGCTGATAGTTTGTCTTACCCTGCTCCAAAGGAAACGATAATATGAAGTCCTTAAATCTGGTGTCCTGGATTCGGTCCTTTTGGTCATTGATCAAGTCATCATAGAAAACCTAAGGCCCATGGAAGTTTCTTGCACCGTTGAATGTCTGTGCATCATACTATAAAAGAGAAGGAATAAGAATAAGGGAAGTTGAATAAATATCATTCAATTTTATTATTTTTGAAGTAAAAATGGTCAAATAATTAAAAATAGTATGGTTCAACCTGTCATAGAGACGTAGCACCTCATAAATGAGGCGATCACCTTACCACAGAGGTGATCATCTCCGTGCATGAGGTGATCATCACCCCTACACATGAGGCAATACTCTGCATGTTGTAATAGAGGCAACCGTGCCTTTTTCATGGGGTGATCGCCCTAATAAAGAGGCGATTGTCTCTATACAGCGGAGAATAATGAACAATCTCTATATTGTTTTACCAACTCAACAAATGTACATTCAATCAATCTAGTTTTCAATCATAATTGATGAATGAACACAAATGCAGTCTAACTTGATATAATTTGTAAGAAAATGAGAAGGATTCAAAAACTAACCTCTCCGAATGCTGATGAATAGATATGGCTCCTTAGATTAGCAAAAAAGAGGCATTGTATCTCCTTTTGACAATCCAAGACTATAGGGGGTGTTTACAAATGGAGAAATATGATCCCACTTAAGCATGGGTGGTGTCCTCTCATCATCCATCTTGAAAGAATGGTTTACATGAAAAAAGAGCAAGCAGTGAAGGAAAAGAAAAGAGAAGGAAGAGAAAAAGAAGGAGAAAAAAAGACAAAGAAAAAAAGAGAGAAGAAAAGTGTGTTTTTATAGTAGAAAGGAGGGTTTAAGTTAGGTCTTTTTAAAAAAACTAAATATATAAAATAATGGTGATAATGATAGAAAAAAAGGCTTTCCCGAGAGCATTTTGAGAATCAAGGTCATAAGAAGAAAGTACTTTAGTTAATTTATTTTTAAATTGGGCAATGTATTGGGTCAGGAAAACCCAAGGATTGTTTCTCAAAGAAGGGTTCTTCGGGTTATATCCCTGAAGCTCGTGATTAAGGAAAGGTTGTTCGGGTTATATCCCTGAAGCCCGTGATTCAAAAAGGACTATTTAGGTTATATCCCTGAAGCTCGTGATTCAAAAAGGACTGTTCTTATTGTATCACTGAAGTTTGTACTTTAGTTAAGTGACAATCGAGCTAAGAAAACTTGAGAGTCTTTATGTCAATTAAGTGAAGATCGAGCCAAGAAAACCCAAGAGTCTATATTTCAGTTGAGTGACAATTGAGCCAGGAAAACTTGAGAGTCTTTATGTTAGTTAAGTGATGATCGGGCTAGGAAAACCTGAGAGTCTATGTTTCAGTTGAGTGACAATCGAGCTAGGAAAACTCAAGAGTCTTTGTGTCAGTTAAGTGGCAATCGGGCCAAAAAAACCCGAGAGTCTATGTTTTAGTTGAGTAACGATTGGATTAGGAAAACTCAAGAGTCTATATATCAGTTAGGTGTTGTATTGGGCTAAGAAAACCTAAGAATTATCATTTTTAGACACGTTACCAAATATTAATGAGTGGTTGATCAGGCTAGGAAAACCTGAGGATCACGGTCACGTTTCAAAATTGAAGAATTCATCTCACAAGTAAAACTCGGGATTCAAGTCTATTATTTATCATGTTCTTTTGTTGTGCATATGATTTTTAAAAAATTGTTAATGCATGCATTTGATTTTTTAAAAAATTAGGAGGCAAACTGTATACACCTGGTTTGATTGGCCCATGATAGGGGGTGAACTGTGGATACTCAATTTGGTCGGCCCATAATAGAGCCTAATGATAAGAAATGTAAAAATTGAATGCAAGAAAGAAACCTTAAATCTTCTTAAAAATGAGCCCAAGGGCTGGAAACCCACAAACTTAGAGCCTAAAACCCTTATAAGGCAGGCCCATCACCTTGGCTTATCAAGCCCAGTGTAGGGTAGGATAAAGAGGCAAACACCTTTGTGAAGAGGCGATTGCCTCTATGGTAGCAGCTGAAGAGGCAATTGCTTCATCATAATGGTGTCGCTTCTATAGCAGCCACTTACCTCTACATTAAACATAGAGGTGACCATGGAAACCAACTTGGTGGGCTCACCTCCTCTGCAACTCAGCCTTTGGTCTGAAAAAGAAATCTTTGGGAGAAGAAAAAGGCTAGAAAATGCAATGATGGAGGAGAGTGGTAGGAGTATAGGCTAGAGGTGTTAATAAAAAGGAGAAAAAAGAGAGAGGAAGGGAACTTTTTTAGGAATTTTGGGGGAATTAGACAACATTTAGCAAAGAAATGGAGTTTTAGAGAGAAGGAGCATTGGAGGGGAAGTGAGTGAAATGTTCTTAAGAAGAAAAAGGCCTAAAGGTTGATTTTTGCTTGAGAAAGAAAAGGGAAGAATATTGCATTCAAGGGAAGACTAATGTTCCTAATCATTTCTGAGGGCTAACATTTTGAAAGCTCATTATTCAGTAATTATCTTAATTCTTTCCAAGCTTGATTCATAGATTTGCATGATCCTTAATTATCTCAATTCTTTCCAAACTTGATTCATAGATTTGCATGATCCTTTCTTACTTGCTTATATAACCTCTAATTTATTTGTTTACTAGCTTTTTATCTAGTACCTTATATTCATTTTTTGTAATATGCCTTGCTTTTAGTGTGATTCATTGAGCTTTAGGTGTAGTTATGTATATAGTTTATTTGCAGTAGTAGTTTTTTACTTGAAGTGGAAGTTTGCTTACTTGAGAGTTGTTTGAGCCTGTTGATTAGACGATCGCCTCTCAAAGAGGCAACGCCTCATTACTATAAGATGATTGCCACTTTGACAGGCCCTCATGAGTTTGTTTATGGTGTAGCCTCTATAAACCATGTCGCCTTATTGCCATGAGGCGATCACCTCTTCATAGGGGCGATCGCCACTCTAACAAGGTCTCATATGACCTTATCTTATTTCTTTGTAAATTGCATAGGGTTTCCATGCATGAATAGGTCTTAGCATACTTAAGTCTATATTGTATGGTTGTCCTACAATGTCATTTGATTAATATTTACTCTTTTAGATTTCGTCCTTTTGTTTTACTAAATTGATTCATGAGTTAATTTTGTAGATTTTTATGTATTTCGAGGAACTAAAATTTTGCATGTTGTAGGGATTCATTGGTGATTTTTAATCATAAAGTATTTATCCCATTAATTAGTTTTTGAGAGGTTTTTACTTAAATCAAACAGTTTATTTTTGGTTTATTTTCTGTTTATTATACTTTTATTTTGCACAAGATATTGTAACCCTTAATCCCTTCCCCACTTGATTTGGAATGTATGATTGTAAATTATAATTCTTATTTTATTCGTGGTGAATGTGAGGACCAATCATATGAATTTAATTAATGTGCAAATCCGAGTCTAATTATAAAATGCAACAATTGTTTGAAGGAAATTGAAATCTGTGTGTTAACAAATAAATCATTGACTAATTAAGGGTAATAAATTACAAAACGTAAATGGAGGCCAACCGTAAGGTTGAGTGGACATTAAAATTTTCATACCTAGTTTTTGAACCCGATCTCTGATGATGGCTTCTGGAAACCTCTGTGAGATATAGTTGTTGTACAATATGTTCTGGCTTTCATCTGGATGGCAACTCCATCTCTGAGTAGACTTTTTGACTTATTTCATATTTTCTAGTAGCCCTCGAACCCATACAGTATTTTGTTCACCTACAAATGAGCTTTTTCTTTTTTATTTTTTTCCATTACGCCACTCTATGAGCAGGAAACGATAGAACCAAGTAGGCTATGGTGATATTAAAATTTGCACCTATATGCTTTTTCCTTATTTTAACCAAAAAAAAAAAAAACAAAAAAGATGATTAAGATTAAATCAGCTTTCATATTCAAGCTTCCTAATCTAACTGCCTCTTTGGCTTGGCTGGTTTGTCTATCTTGGTTGACCTTACAGCCGAGCCAAGACTTTCCCTAAAGATGGCCTATACGAACTTGACATATAGCTAATAATTTAGGGGGAGTCTATGAAGGCCGATCAGGGAATAAGCAAAGGAAAGTCTAGAACATCCTTCCTCTCCCTTTGATTCGAAGACGCATCTTATCTTTTTGGGAAGCTAATAAATAAAGTTTTGCTTTTGGTCCTGCATTCGCCTTACATAGGAGAGATAAAAAAGGGAACTCAATTACTTAAATTAAAGATAGAAAATTTACCTTTTATAAATTACGTCTATATAAAGTTTTCGTAAAATAACTCAAACACCCTAAGACCAAGATTCTAACTAACTAATTAAAGATGTTAAAGATCTCTTAACAATTTATTTAGTACCACTACATATATTAAAAGTTGAATTTATGACCTAGGTTAACTGAGGATAACTCATTGTCTATTAATTTCAACAATTATTAATAATATATTAGAACTTTAATTTAAAAGAATTATAATAAAAAAAATAGAAAGAGGTAATTCGATGGGGCTCATTAGTTGATAGGATTTTGCTTAAGAAGTCTCGGTTGCCGCCAGATGATTTTCTGGTTTTCATAATGATTTTGTGAAAGCTTTGAAGTGCTAGAATTTACTATTGCATGAGAACAAGCTCATTGATTTTCAGTTATGTCCATCTCGGGCACTGTCACTGTTCTAGGAATACAAAGAAGAAAACTCAGGGCCTTCGAAGCAGTGTGCTAAGCGTCACAATCTCAGATGGAGGGCGCCAACCATAGCTGTCGAATCAAGATTCGAATCAAAAATTGAAAATTTCAATTTGTAAATCAAAATTAGAATCGCAGGATTAAGTTCATATTAATAATATTAATTAAAAATAATATATTTTATATAAAAAGTATATTTCATATAAAATATTACTTAATTTTAATACATATTATGTAATAATAATCATTATTAAAATTTTCTAATAATATAGTATATTAAATATAATAAAAATAATAAAATTTACAGTGATCATCATATATATTTTTGGATAAAAAAATCAAATATTAAAGCTAATACTATAAACGTATTAATAGTTCTTTTACCTCATAAAAACCACTTGAAAGTTAAAACAAATATCTACTATGAAAGAAATGAATCAATGAAAGGAGAAGAAAAAAATCTTTCAAATTAAAAGAATAAATGAAAAAAATGATTATAATAGAATTTATAAAATTAATTATATTAATCAGCCTTATTAAGTTTAATAAAAAAGAGTAAAAATGAATTTTATTATCTAATTGTATAGTTTATTAAATAAGATTCATTTTATTCAATAAATATAGAATTATAAATTCATATCAATTTTTATGATTTAACATTAAATCGTACGATTTCATATTAATATCTATACTTTTCTTATTCACTCATTTATTTACATCAAATTTGGCATAAATCAACTTGAATCATATGATTTGAATCGTGAGTCATAAAATTCTAACAACAGTGGAGTTAATATTTATTCAAAATTAATCAGATGCAGCTTTAAAGATAGACGCAGGCGCATGACTTGCAACATTAGTTCGGGACGAACAAGTCAAGGTGTTTGGTAGATGTGGTTTTTGCAATAATTCAGCTTTAATTCGGGACGAATATTATATTGTTTTCTAAACTTTTAAGTTTTATAGAATTTTAATTCTAAAAATTAGCTAATATTTAAAGTTAAAAAATTTTAATAATAAATAAATAAATTTGCGTACTGCCACAGTTTCCCTTGAGCCTGTGCTGACGGTTAAGACACGCATATACGTGCAACCTCCAAGCCACATTTACCCAATTCTTACCTTTAAAATCGCCATAAAATTCCCACATTTTTTGTGCCTAACCATTTCGTTCTACTTAAAAAAAAAAAAAAAAATCTCCCAACCAATTTCGTCACATTCATCATCACCATGTCTAAAACTAATAATTTCACAAAACACATAGCAGTTCTTGCATTCCCCTTTGGCACACATGCCGCCCCTCTTTTCAGCCTTGTCCACAGGCTCTCCACGGCATCTCCTCACGCTATGTTTTCCTTCTTCAGCACTGCCCAGTCCAATATGAACATCTTTCAACAGCACCCATGTTTGGACGCTATAAAACCTTACGATGTTGACGATGGAATGCGGCCAGACCATGTTCCTTCGAAGAACCCTCTGGAGCTTTTGATGAATTTTCTGCGGGCAACGCCAGGGAATTTCAAGAGTGCAATGGAGACAGCGGTGAAGGAGACTGGAATGGCGTTTAGTTGTATAATCGCAGATGCTTTCTTTTGGTTCGTGGCGGATATGGCTGAGGATTTGAAGGTGCCTTGGGTTGCATTCTGGACAGCTGGACCTCGTTCGCTTCTTCTCCATATTAAAACTGATTTGATCAGAGAAAATTTGGGACTCGGCGGTAAGTTTTACTTCCAACTATACAATACTTCACAAAATCATAACAATTTTGTCATTTTTCTTTGTTTTGTGTTGGAAATTTGTTTCATGATTTTCTATTTTTAGTTATGGCCTTTAACATGAAAAAAAAAAAAAAAAAAAACTTACAGATTACAGATTATACAGGTGATGTGAATTGTTATAATGAGGAAAGTTGTAAGATATATAGTCATAAATAGCCGATTGTGCGATTCTTGCAATTTTTCATTTTGTTTTAAAACTTTTCATGTTGCCATTTTCATCATTGTTTTAGTTATTATTTATTTTTGGATAATAATTCATGTGGCTAAATAGTAATATTTATAGGAAATGAAATTCCTTTTACAAATTCCATCTCATTTTATGTCCCGTAATAAACGAGGGCATACATATAATTTTAACAATAAAAATATCTTTTATTGCCCACTAATGTCACGATTAGTGACTGGGTCTGGGTGGATCTAGACAACTGTGCTAGAAGGAACAGAACTGGGCCTAAAATTGTCATAATTGTGAATAAAAAGACTTGAATTGAGACTTGGGAATATGTGGTCTTAAGTCACTTCGGCTTAATGACGGCAAGCCAGTTGAAAGTTGGGTTATTTATTTTTTTTAATAAATTAAAAGGAAAATTGAAAATCTATTATTATTATTATTGAATCTTTCTACAATACAAACATTTACATCATTTATTATATTATTTGACTTTTTTTATATTTATAAAAATTAAATTAAAATCGTTAGGTTATTTTTTATTTAATTATAACCATTAATTATTTTTATGTATTAATATTTATAATGTGCATCAATGATTATTATTAAATAACTATTAATTTAATAATTATAATTTCATTTGTATGTATATATATATTTGTACTGAAAAATAACTCATATATATATATATATATATATATATATATATATATATATAATAAACAATCACGTATTTTACATGTAAACAAAAAATTATTTAAATCATGATATATAATAAATAAATAATTAATTAATTAAAGATATTATTATTATTCCATAAAAGTTTTAAAAATAATAATAGGCGTTATTTTTTTATATAACAACTTGATATTAATTCATTACCATTTTCATAAACATTTTATTTAAATAATTATATGATATTGCTTTAATATTTTTTATAATTAATTTTTCTCAGATTCACTTAATTAGAATAGAAAATATATTTTCAATTAAATTACAATTTTTGTTAGAGATAAAATAAAAGTTAATCTAAATAAAATATGAGACATACTTTTAATTAAATCTCTATATTTTAGTTAATTTAATTTTTATTTAAGATAAAATAGAAGTTAACCTAATTAAAATAAGAAATAGACTTTCTATTAAATTAAAATTATATTTTAATTAATTTAATTTTAATTTTATTAGTAAATGACTAAATTATTCAATTTTTATACAATAATGAATAAAGTCTTTTTTGTAATTTTATTTGTCCCTCTTTGTACATTTTTATATATTATTGACAGATATATAGGGTAAATTGTACTGTTAATCACAAACTTTATACTAAATTTTCTTTTGGTTCAATTACTTTAATTTGTAACTTTTAATAATATTGTAAAATCACCCAAAGAATTCAGGCTAACTTTGATAAACGTGACATATTAGAGAGGCTACGTCACAGTCCAACTCAACAGAAAATTCCATACAAGTAACATGAAGTTATTACCTTTGATGGTACCCAAACTTTACTCTTTTATGTCAAATTGGGTACCAAACATCAATTTATTCCTGATAAGTGTAAAGGATAAAGTAAAAATAATAAAAATAAAGGACAGAAATAATTGGAGTATTCTTTTTTTTTTTTTGTCTACACTTTTGTTTTTTTTTTTATAAAATTTAGCTCCTTCCACTGCATTACAGTAAAATATCTATTTTAGTTACTAATAAATTTGGATATTTTTAATTTTTATTTAATTGATCATTAATTTTTTTAAGTTATATTTTTGTTATTTATTTTTCTCTTTTGTTGTCATAAATATTTTATATTTTAATTAAATTATTAATATCTATATATTTAATTAACAAACTTATTATTTAATTAATTCAAACTTGTAATTAAATATTTAACAATTAAAATTAATTTTTTCAAACTGTGTTGTTGTGATTACGTAAAAATTTTTATATTTTAATTAATATAACTTATTTGATAAATTAAAATTTTCATTCAATTAAATTAAGTTATATAATTCTATTTAAAATAATATTTTTATTAGAAGTATAAGGGTAAATCACAAAACAAATAAATAATTAAAAGTACAGAAAAAATATGAATTATTAAAAAAAATATATGTTTTTGAGGGAGGTAGAGGTTTTGGCTCCTTTTGTGATCCTAGAGTAAAGTTGGTGATCTAGGAAAAAGACTTTGATTAATTATGCATTTTCGAAATTAACTATCTGAAAAAAAATGAATCCTAAATATATTTAAATTATTTAATTATAAAAATATTTTCATTTTTTTAAAGAAAATTCCACATTATACTATAACAAAGATTAATAAAAATTTCAAATTATATTGTCTAGATATATAATAAAAATTTCGTCTAGATAAATATCTCTCTTAAATTATTTTGCAGTGAGGTGTAAAAGTTAATCCTTTTGGTCCCCATATAAACGAGTAATTCCCCGAATAAATTCGATCCTGATTAACATGTTCATATAATTTTAGAGGTACAATGCTGAATCTGACCCAACAGGTTTTCCTGAAAGTTGAAAGTGATATTCAAGGGGGATTGAATTAAACGGGCCGCACACATATTTTCAAGTTTTTGCTGATGTTATCTTATGCTTGTAAATCATATTTTGTATACTCTGTTCTTATGGCAGCAGAAGTGATCCAATTAGAGAAAACAGTGGACTTCCTTCCAGGATTTTCTGGACTGCCTGTTTCTCGTATACCTTCTGAAGTGACTGCTAAAGACTTAAATTCAGCTTTCCCTGCGATGTTATATAAAATGGGCTTAATGCTATCAAGAGCAACTTCAGTTGTTGTAAACTCGTATGAAGAATTGGACTCTCCTGCAATAAATAGTGAACTCAAGTCCAAGCTTCAAAACCTTCTGAATATTGTTCCTCCGACCCTGCCAGACCAGAAATTACAAGATCCACAAGGTTGTCTAGAATGGTTAGACAAGCAACAGCAAGACTCAGTTGTGTACGTTAGTTTTGGGAGAGTGACAATACCACCACCTCACGAGCTAACAGCATTAGCAGAAGCATTAGAGGTTGGTGGGTTTCATTTCATTTGGTCATTCAGAGGAGATCCGGAGGAGAAATTGCCAAAAGGGTTTCTTGAAAGGACCAAAGAGAAGGGGATAGTTGTTCCTTGGGCACCCCAATTGAAGATTCTGCAACATAGTTCAACTAGAGCTTTTGTGACACATGGTGGGTGGAACTCAGTTTTGGAGAGTATTGTTGGTGGTGTGCCATTGATCTGCAGGCCATTCTTTGGTGACCAACTTCTGAATTCTTGGATAGTGGAAGCTGTATGGGGTATTGGGTTGGAGATTGAAGGTCGGATCATTACTAAGGATGGTGCACTGAAAGCATTAGAACGAATTCTGATAAGTGATGTAGGGAATCATATGAAAGACAAACTTGAAAATCTCAAGAAACTTGCTTTAGACGCTGCTAGTTCACATGGCAGCTCTACTGCAAATTTTGAAACCTTAGTGGCCATAACACAGTAACTCACAAGAGACTATTAAAATTAAGGGGATGACATGATGAGTCTCAGTGTTGTACTAAGGTATATAAAAACTTAGTGACCTTAATAGTTACTTGGGAAGAGAGTGCTCTAAGTATAATAAATCCTAAATATATATATATAAAATAGTGTATTAGTAGTTAATTTGTAATAGTTTGATAGTTTGTACTAGCCATTGTTGATCTATAAACGAGTATTTGAAATTATTGTAATCTTCTGAAATGAGTGAACTGTCCAAAAAAAAAAAAATTAGTAACAAACAATTTCACAATCTAATAAGAGTTTATTTTAATATTTTTTTATTATACTTTTATTATATTATATGTTGATCAAAATGATCTTTTAATTTTTATTGAATGAATGAATGATTCATCTTTTTCCTTTAATAGAGTGATCTAAATGTGATTTCTTTACAAAAATATTTTTTATTTGATAAAAAAAATAACTGCTCTAATTATAAATTAAATTTTTCTTTAAAAATGTACTGAGATTATCACTTCTGTTTATTAAATTTCAATATTCATATTATATTAACAAAAAAAAAAATGAAGCAATCATTAAATAGAAATATAACTATAAATGAGCGTGATAATTAGGATAGTGAGTAATAGAACTGAAGACAAGATTATTGCAATATTTTAAATTGTGGTGTCCTTTTACTTTCATGAAGCTTATTTGATGTGTCAGATATTATTGGCAGTTAACAATACTATAACATTGTTTGCATGTAGCAAAAAGTAATTTAATTTGCTGAAAAATTATATCGAACAATTTCAAAGCAAAAGCAAGCATAATCAGTCATAGAAGTATTGGGTATGCAAGTCCCTCCAAGATCATGATGTTCTTCGTAACACTTCTCTCTGCAATCTGCAAGGGTACATCCTGTTCTATATAATTCTTCTTGACATCTTTGTCGTGCATATGGTTCTGGGACTATTGACACAGCTGCGACAAAAATTTATGTTTTTCAAAATTTACTAGTCAACATAATAACTAAGATATATGGAAAAAACATTATCATAAAAACTAAAAGATTCTTGTTTTATTTGAATAACGTAGAAAACCTGATAAAATGAGAACAAGAACACCAGAAAATGCGTGAATGAAAGATTAGCCATCTCTGCTGTATGTTTTTGCCCTACTATGCATGAACTTCGTTTCCTATGGTATTTATAGCGAGCGTGTAATTCTCAAACTCGTACTTGCAATTCACCAAGTTGTTTTGATTTGCATATCTTAGATACTAAAACACTAATAATTTCCTTGTTTTGGTAATCTATTAATTAGATGATTAATATCAACGTTATATGAGTTTAATTAAAGGAACAAGGGTCAATTTCCTTCCTGAACTTTTAGACAAAGATCATATTAAACCCTTTATTACCTTTTGGTCAATTTAGCTGCTAAATTGTTCGGTAATGGTTAAATTAGCCTTCAAAATTATTTTTATAGGTAAATAAAAGACCTCTAGATATTTACAAAAGCTTCCCTAATGTTTAACTTATTTTAAAAAACTAGTTTCTATTATAATAAAAAAAATTTAAAAATTAAAATTTTTAAATTATATTTAAAACTCAATCATTTTTATAACATATAAAATTTAATAAATTAATAATATAATATATAAATATATATTTTTTTTTGAGAAAATACAAATATATTCATTCAATTATGCACAATATATATATAAATTACAATAACAATCGAACTTATTTGTATTTTAGAAAAATAAATGTATAATTTAATATGTATATAAATTATGAGCATTTAAATTTTTTCATTTTAAAGTAATACAAAACATAATAATAAACTAAAATTAAATTAAGATTAAACTAATAATATAAATGAATATAAAAATATGTTTAAGAATTTAGCATTACAAAAGAATGTATACGGATATAATTCTTATTTCATTCAGATTTCATATATTATAGTTATTTAGAAAAAAAAAAATCATAAATATATTGTTGGAAAAATCTCCAAATTGGATTAAAACCCTAGAACCCAATCTGATGTTAAATCAATAGAAATTCTAACATAATAGAGGAAGTGAAAGTGCACTTGAATCCATAGATTAATCACCTTAGAGATGTGTGGTTGGTCTTTTAGATCAATACGTTTTTCAAGAGAATGCCTTTAGATTTTTTCTCCGTATTCTCTTTAATGATAAGATTTAAAAAGAAGCATGATGTAATAATAATATGTATGACCTAGAGACAATTACTATCTATATATAAACAACTTTTTTGTTACCTATTGGTATTTCTATTTTAGCCCATCATTAAAATAGAAATTACCGATTAGTTTCTACACATTAGAGGCCCCACATTCTTTAGAACATTAAAACCCAAATTATCTAAATCTGAACAATTACTTTTAAATGGGCTCACCTTATATGACAGTTCACAATACATAATTATTCATATATAAGCCCAATGTTGGATTAAGGATCCAACAATCTCCCACTTGGGCTATATGTGTAACCTTATAATTATGCATTGCAAAAATAACTGTATGAGCTCAACTTTACTATCATTTTTAGAAAAAGTCTATAACCAATCCGGTCCAACAATTATACCAACATAGGATCAAAGCAACCTTTGTTACGTTTATTATAACTCGACTTATCAATGGTCACGTACGTTAATATAACTGAATGACATCGATCATGATGTGGATGTGTAGCATTGAAATTTCATACAATGTCATATTAACATGCCTATTTCTAATTGGTCCACGTTAAACTTTAGTGAGATCAAACCATATTGAAATCAGAGTGTGAATAAACCAAAAACTTTATTTTTGCAAAAAATAATTAAAATAACCAAAATCTTTAAACGGGAGTACTAAAATATGTCTATAGTAGAAAAGCATCAAAAGTATAAACTCCCACTAAAACTAAATATCCTTAAGTGACATGACACCCATATGAGCAATGTGCTCATGAAACTTTTTAGGTGGCACTACTTTAGTAAGCAGATATGCAATCATGGAGTTTGTACCAATGTGCTTTATAGACAATTGTCCACGTTAAACTCTTTTTTTAATAACGAGGAACTTGATGCCTTTATGCTTTGACTTTATCAAGCTCCTATTGTTATTGGAATATAAAACTGCTAACTTATTGTCATAAACTAACTTTAGTGGAATTTCAATACCATCCACTATTCGTAATCTCGTAACAAAATTCCATAGCCATATTCATGATTATATGTCTAATAACATGTTATGAATTTTACTACTACGGTAAAAGAGGCTAAGAGATTGTTTAGCACTCTTCTATGAGATAACACCCCCAGTTAGCAAATATACATAGCTCGATGTAGATTTTATACTATCTTGGCATCTAATAAAATCAGAGTCAATATACCAAATGATCTCAAGCTGATATGAGCTTTGATGTGTGAGCTTGTAATTCTTTATTATCTATAAGTACCATAAGACCTGTTTGATTGCTTTTTAATGGTCTACTCCTTTAATGCTTAAATATCTGTCCAGTATCCTAATAATGTATGCAATATCCAAACGCGTACAAACTTGAGCATACATTAAACTCCCTACTGTTGATGCATAAGGAATCTTTTGCATTTCCTTTGCCTTGAAATCATTCTTAGGGCACTATTTGAGACTTAACTTATCTCCCTTAACCATAGAGGTATTACCTAGTTTACAATCCTGCATACTATATCTCTTGAGAACCTTTTTGATATAGCCCTTTAGTGACAATCTAAGAACACCTCGAGAGCGATCTCAGTGTATTTGGATGCCTAACACAAAAAAGGCATCACCAAGATCTTTCATCTAAAAGTTCTTAGCTAGAAAGCTTTTGATTTTTTGTAATAAGCCTATATCGTTACTGGCAAGCAAAATTTCATTGATATATAAAACTAGAAAAATATACTTGCTCCCACAGAACTTATGATGTATGCAATTGTCAACCAAATTCACCTTAAGACCAAATGAGATGATTACTTGATAAAACTTGAAATACCATTGTCGAGATGCCTGCTTGAGTCTATAGATTGATTTCTTAAGTTTGCAAACTATATTCTTTGGGTCTCTAGACTCAAAGTTTTCTGGTTGAACTATGTAAATCATTTCATCAAAGTTTCCATTGAGAAATGTTGTCTTTACATCCATATGATGTAACTTAATATCAAAATATATTGCTAATGCCATTATAATCCTAAAAGAGTCTTTCAAAGAAATTGGAGAGAAAGTCACTTTATAATAAATATTTTCTTAATGTGTAAAGCCCTTTGTAACAAGATGTGCCTTATACCTCTCCACATGGCTTTTCGAATCCCTCTTGATTTTAAATATCCATTTACAACCAATGGGTTTTACACCTTCTAGAAATGGGACAAGATCCCATGCATCATTTTCTTTTATAGACTTTATCTCTTAATATTTTGCATCAATCCACTTTTGAGAATTAGAACCTTGCATGGCTTGACAGAAGTTGATTGGATCATTCCATTACTCCCAATGTCAACCTTATATTTTTTAAGAAATACAACATAGTCATCTGGTATTGCACTTCTTCTTTCTCTAGTGGATCTCTTTAATGTCATAGGTTTTTTAGGTGGTAGAGTTTGTTCTTTTGGATTAATTTTTTGAATATGAGGTTCTTTAACATTATCTTGGTGTGCTATATGTTGAACAAAGCTAGGAATAGAATCCTGATTAATGCCAATAGCGCCTATAGGAATATTAACATATTCCTTTTAAAGATAAAGTCTTTAACTTTATCTCCCCTTGTAAGCTTAATATCCTCAAAGAACTGGGCATTTCCTAACTCAAAATTTGACTTAGTTATGGGATCATAAAACTTATACCCCTTGGATCTTTCAGAGTATCCAATAAAATAATAATTAATCATCCTTTATCTGGTTTCTTTTCATTAAGACTATAAGGCTTTACCTCAGCTGGATATCCCTAAACATGTAAGTGCTTAAAACTAGGTTTTTTCCAAGTTCAAAGTTCTTAAGGGTTTTGGCAATTGCTTTTATTAAAACTTTGTTGAGGATATGTGCTACAGTCTTAAGTGCTTCTCCCTAGAGTAATTATGGCAAGGTAGAATGAGAAATCATACTCCTCACCATGTCCTTAAGTGTTATGTTTCGCCTTTCAGAAACACCATTCATATTAGGCTAATCTAACATAGTGTACTATGGGACGATATTATATACCTCTAAAAATTTAGCAAATGGTTCTAAACATTGTTCACCTGAACCATTATATCTACTATATTGCATTTGACACAAATCTGTCTATTCTCCACTTGGAGATATGAACTGATCTCTTATGCCATAATGCAATTGAGTTTTCATTAATTATTTTTCTCTTTGCACCTTGTGTACTTAATTGCAGGGACACCATAAATGAGGCATTTGTATTAAGTAAATAATGATTATCATAACCTAATAAAAAACAAGAATCAACCAAATTTGAATCTTAAAACAAACTAAAATTTTCATTCTCAAATAGAAAAAAATAACCAAATTTGTCCAAAATGAAAATAAAAATCAAATTTTGTGTTAAAAAATACAATAAATGTCTCATTAGGATTAAATAAATTCCAATCTTTAATGATAATCTAAATTTTCCTTATTGCCTCAACTTTAACCTTTTTATCATTGCCTACATAAATGTATCTTTTAACATCACTTGGCTTTTGGCAACTCAAGCAACCCTTTTTTAACACGCCATGCATGATAGTTGGGGCAATGCTTCTTTGTATGCCCTTCAACTCCATAGAAGAAACAACTATTACCTTTTTGTTCATTAATTTTCTTTTGAGGTGACGTAATTGTAGCTTCCTTATCCTTTATCTTTTTCTTTCCTTTACCTTTACTCTTAGAAGTAGAGGTTAAGTGAGCACTTTTTGTCTTGTTTTGCTTTAACCTTTCCTCTTTTTAGACACAATGTGAGATGAGCTCATTTATAGACCAAGTCTCTTTTTGATAATTGTAGTTCACCTTAAACTAGCTATATTGTGTTGGAAGAGATATTAAAACCAAATGCACTAGCAAGTCCTCAGAGAGTTCTAGCTTAAGTGCTTTCAACTTAGAAGCAAGATGAGTCATCTCCATGATGTACTCTCTAATATTGCTTTTACCCTTATACCTCATTGAAATTAGATTTGTTAAGAGTGTACTAATTTTAGCCTTTTCATTTTTTACAAACCTCTTTTCAATATATGCAAGGAACTCTTTAGCCTTAGTTATTTTTTATGACATTGTGCCCCTGAATGCTTTTGAAATGACCTTTTTCATGATCATCATACACATGCGATTTGATTTCTCCCACCTTTCCATATCCTTGTTTTCATCAGAGGTACTTTTATCCATAAGAGGTGGAGGAGAATCAATCCTTAATGCAAGGTCAAGATTCATGACTCTGATAACTATTAAAAGGTTCTCTTGTCGTGACTTGAAGTTAGTGCCATTTAGCATAGGAATAGAGTTGATGTTGACAGTAATATTAGCAGAAGTATTCATAGCAGAACAAAGAACAACAACTAATCAAAACAAGCTCACATAAGTTCCAAAATAAAATCAATAAGAAATTAAAATAATGGTAAATCCCATCTCAAAATGTCGGGCACTTCATTAATATTTTGTCTTTGGAAAATAATATTAACTCGTAAGTGATATCTTGGCGTATTAATCAAACACTGATAATAAGAACATGTCAAATAACAAATATTCCTTTGGGCCGATTTATTATTCACATGTAAAATTGAATAATCATTACGTGTTTATTACTACAAATGCACATACAATTCTATTAAATTCTAACATTCCTTTGGGTCAATCAATATTCATATAAGTTAAATGCACACAATTATTTACATTTTAAAATAAATTAATTTCAGTAAGAGAGCTCACTTTGGCGAGATATTATCTTAATTAATTAATCATACAAATATTTGAACTTAAAATTGTATCCAAAATTCCTTAATTACATAAATTGCACCAAAAAAAATCCTTAATTGTATTACTGTAATTTTTTTTAAATCAAATCAACCAAAATCATGTATATATAAATATATACAGGAAAGACCAAAAACTGCATTCTGTTTTCGTTGTAAACATACAAAGCATATGTCCGCAAACGAAAGAAAGAAAAAAAGAAAAATTGCTTGATGTACCAGTATTAGTAAATACTCACTGATTTGCAAAATTGTAATATGTATATTATTAATAAGCTGGTACATATTTCACCAAATATTCACCAATTAAAAGAACAAAAATTATGCGCATATGCATGAATATATACAACAGTAACCAATAACCATAAACGTGCACTTTCAAAAGTTGTACTTATATGTGCATGCATACGATGGGACCAACATGCTCAAAACCACATAATGTTTCAAAACAGAGAAAATTTTGTTTCTAAAACCTGAATCCATAAACATATCTGGGTACATGACAAAAGAAAGTGAAAATCAATGGAACCAAAATTGGAAAGTTGAACGAATTTTCCACACATCACTCATGTAAAACAATTTCCAATAAAACAGAACCAAAGTTGTAGCATAAATAGGTTTAAGCCCTTATTCATTTATTGTCATGGTACAGTACCATAATTGGGGCATCAACAATGTATCTGGCTATATATATATAGCTTACATGATTACCGAAAAACCAAAAGAATAACAAAGCACAAACTGTACCCATATGAACCCGTAAACCAAACAGATATATATATATATTGTGAAACGAAAAATTAATGTATATACCCATAAAATCAATAAACCTTTTACATAATTTTATTAAACCATATTTAATATATAATACAATAAAATTATATATACCCAAAAATAAATTTATCAAATAAAAAAAAATATATTCCTAATGATTCAACATGATCAACTTTAATATTACTTGTTGGAAAAAATTTTCAAACTGGATTAAAACTCTAGAACTTAGTCTCATGTTAAATCAATAGAAATCATAACATAATAGCAAAAGTGTACCTAAATCCATAGATTAATCACCTTAGAGATGTGCGGTTGGCCTTCTAAGTCAATACATTTTCCAAGAGAATGTCTTTAGATTTTCTCTGTGTATGCTCTCTAGTGATGAAATTTAGAAAGAAGCATGATGCAATAATAATACATATAACCTAGAGATCATTACCACCTATATATAGATAACCTTCTTGTTATCTATTGGTATTTCTATTTTAGCCCATCATTAAAATAAAAATTACCCTTTAGTTTCTACACATTAAAGGCCTCACATCCCTTACATACATTAAAGTTCAAATTATTCAAATTTGAATGATTACTTTTAAATGGGTTCACCTTATCTAACAATCCACAATACATAATTATTCGCATATAAGTTTAATATTGGATTAAGGATCCAACATATATAAGTTAGTTGAATGAATTATACTGTAATTATGAATATATTAATTCTAAATATAATTTAGCAATATATAACAGTTGATTAAGGTAGTTGTAAGCATCCAATTTTACAATGTAATTGTGCATAATGCAACGAAAGCCTCTATGATGAAAAATTAATCGAGAAATTGATCTCTAGTGTTGAAATTTGAGATTTGAAGGACTAAATTGTAATGTTTTTCGGATCTAATTGTAAAATTGTGATTTTATGAGTGTCCTTTTGTTAAATTTTTTCTTTTTCGGGCTGTATAAGCAAAATGCCAATTGACATTTAGCTAATTCAGACTGCCATTTACGCGAATGCCAATATGCATTTGCTTAATGCTGATCAGCATTAGCAAATTGTCGATCAGCATTTCGTAATATTTTTAATATTTTCAATTTTTCGGTCATTTTTTAGTATTTTTCTATTCACTGATTGGTTGGAAATTAATTTTGAATATTTTCTTAAAAAATAATTGTGGTTTTACGTGTTCAAAATGCATAAAAATTGAGAGATAGTGTCAGTTCCTGGAATGGAGGAAGTATGTTCGTAGGTCTCTGCTTTAAAAAGCCAGAGACTGCATGAGTTATGTCCTCGGTACCTGACTGCGTAGAAACCCTAAAAATCACAGAGAGAAAAGAAAAAAAAATTTCTTCACTACATGAAAAAGTACACTTTTTTGTTTTCAATAGTCCAAAAATTTAAAAAAATGCAAAGTCAATTCATTTTTTATGTGTGATTTTATTGACTAGATGCCTTCAGGTTAGATGGATGTTCAAATAGGGCTTAATAAAATTGCGTGTAATTAGATAATGAAGTAATAATTTATAAAGAAATTCTAAATGAACACGAGACTAAGAGAAGTTAGTATTCCATTCCCAAAATCTCCTGGTTATGGTGCTAACTTTCTTTTAGAGAATTTTAGTACCACCTTTCAATTTGTCCCAATTATTACCTTGGGTAGCGACCCCTCATGTCCATACTATATCTTTGTGACAATGGTTAGTGTGTTCTCTAGGGCCCTAAGCCCAAATAGTGTCGTAGTTGCTAAAATCTTGGATGCGCGTTAAACCCCACTGTCTACAATGGTGACTCCATTGGGGATAAGAGATACTTATTCTACTTATGTTCTTTAGAATTATTTTATTGATTATTATTTCATTCTTATATTCATTTTGCATGTCCCTATTAAACCAATAGCATTAGTTTATGATTCCATGATTTCACTAGCTTCATGGAGTTGTAAATTGGCTAACCATCACTGTTAGCCTTAACTAGGTTCAAGAGAGATTATCGGACTCATCTGACTAGAGTATGTAACCCAAGTCCTAAAGGGGGGGTAATCTTCTCTCGAGTTGGTAAAGGATGCGAGGCCCCTCTGACCTTGGCCTATAACTCAACGTCCATAATAGAGGGCATCTTACTAAGGGAACCTTGACCTTTTCACCAAACTTTAACCACATATAATGGCTTAGTTACTTCCCCTAGGAATCTACCTAAATTTCTTGTATGATTTTTTCATGAGGTATTTCTATCTATAAAAACCTAAGCCCATACTTTTGAAGCCCACTTAGGCCAATAAAAGATTAGGCTAGACCTTTATACTTAGAAATGATGTTTCTATGCTTATTACCATGAGGTATTTCTATCTATAAAAGCCTAGGCCTATACTTTTGAAGCCCTCTAGACCTTTATACTTAGAAATGTTATTTCTATGCTTATTACCATGAGGTATTTTTATCTATAAAAGCCTAGGCCCATGCTTTTGAAGCCCTTTGGGATAATGAAGAGTAGGCTAGATGTTTATACCTAGAAATGTTATTTTACTACTTTAAGAGAGATCTGCATGCACGTTAGTCCCTAATATCCCCCGTTGATATTAAGACCAAGACAAAAAATCCTAAGATAAGAGACTTACCATTGAACATGTGTATGGGAGGAATAAGGTTGAAAGGATGTATATTGTACACTTGATTGATATTTGCTTGCTTGCTACTTGCTGCAAGCATATGCATCATGCATACATGCATACATGTATTCCACGCATCATATTGACAACTTATTTTATAGCCATTATAGATTCATCAAGGTCTTCTCGTATCTGGGGACAGAAAGGTGGTAGATTAATTAGAATAGATATAAGCCCTAAGTCAATAGCTTAAAAGATCCTTCAAGAACTTGAGAAGAGTCCTATTAACCTGCTTTACTTTTAAGTTGAACTGACTAGACTTAACAAACATAAATGGAATAACAAGTAGAGACGTGGACCCTAGAGGACATTAAGGGAGATTTGATGGATGACATGAGAGCTATGATGCAAGATGAACTGAGGTAAGTTGTGCCCGGACTAGTGCAACCTGCTGTCGTACCACCACTTATTATTGAACAACCACCTATTATAGGAGCTTCGCCTGTTGTTGTAGCTCCTCCACCTATTGTTGGTGCTCCACCTGTTGTTAATCATGTTGAGGGGCAATATATTGTTACAAACATACCTACTACTGATGTGAGACTTGAGGACATCAAGAACTACATGGTAGAAAAGGTGAAGAGGGAGTCACTTGAATTGGTCCATGATTATGAGTCCAAGCAGATGCAAGTACTGACTCAGAAAATGTCCATGATGGAAGAGCTTATTAGAGGACAAGGAATGGGGTACTCATTCAATTTTGATGACATGTTGCAAATGGAGGGAGACAAGCTGCTTGAAAAATTCAAGATGCCACAACTACATAAATTTGATGGGAGAGGAGATCTGAGTATTCATCTCAGCCAGTACACAATAACCATAAGCACTATTAAAGCACCATTAGAAGTGATCACTAGGTTATTTTTACTATCTTTAGAGGGAATGGATGTAAACTAGTATCACGGGTTGGAAAAATCTATAAGAACTGACTAGAAAATTATGTATTGTTTTTTTGAAATAGTATGACTATAACACTAGACTAGAAGTGTCTATCAGAGACTTAGAACTGACAAAGTAGAAACCCAATGAATCCTTCTCTGATTTCCTTACCAAGTTCATGAACAAGGTAGGGCTGATGAAGAACAAGCTAGCTGAGAAGGATTAGGTTAGTATGATAGTCTGTAATGTATCACCTAATCTGGTCGAGAGATTGCAGATGATGAACCCCAAAACTTTCATAGACTTGTATAATGATGGTTTACAAGCCAAATAGATTGAGAGTGAGAAAAAGAGAAATGCTAAACATACTAGAACTCAAAACTACCAAACTGGGGGCATACAATAAGGAAGTACTAGCCAAGCTATGGAGGTACACGTAGTCCAACAACCTCAAAGATTCTCCAAATTTAACCAACCACTCTCCAAATTCCTAGAATAACTAATCCAAAAAGGCCTACTTCGACCCATAACCTTTTTTAAGCCACCAAACCTAAATGTCCTCGGTTTTGACCCTCACAATTACTGTAAATTCCACCAAGCTGCTAGCCATTCCATAAACAACTATATCCGCCTAAAACATGAGATCCAAAACCTGATAGATTTCAAAAAAATTATAGACCCTAAAAAGTCCAACTTTAACCCAAACACTAGAAATAACCCTTTCCTAGACTACAGAAATGTTCCACCACCAACCACCATGATGATCAATTCAGGGGTTAGCGAAGAAGAAGTGCTAAACTCCTTTGAAAACCTAAACTCTATAGCCCATGGAGTATCCCTTGGATAGCCATAGAGAGGAGTGGAAGATTTACTGGGCTAGCCCTCATGTAAGTTTGATTATTGATTACAAGGTGTTCTACTTAAAACCACCCTCCACTGATATCCCTATTGAATCAATCGAGCCCTCAGGATGAGGTGATGAGTTTAATGATAAGCCAATGAAAGAAGAGAAAGAACCTAAAACTCCTGAGCAGCTACCCAAAGGAGTTAAAGATATGTTGGGATAACCTTTGGGCAAGTTCGATTACAGAGTATTTTACTCTAAGCCTGCTTCAGCTGATATACCCATTGAAGAAATTGTGCCTATAGGATGGGGTGATGAGTTTGAAGATGAACCTTTAGTTCCTAAACAGTCTTAAGAAGGAGTTAAAGATCTACTAAACTAACACTTAGGCAAGCTCAATATGGAAGAGTTGAAAGGGAAAGAAACATGCATAATGGAAGTGTGGAAAGATGGGCAAAAAGATTGAATCATTAGAGTTGTTGACATATGGTATAACTTTGATGAAGAAAGCCTAGGTGGTCTCAATGTCTGGAGTGATGATCCTAAGGTGCATCATGTCACTACAAGTGGAAAGAATTATAAAGCAGTTGAAAAGAAAACTAAGAGAGTCGAGAAAGAGAAGAAATAGAAGATACATAAATAGAGGAAGATCAGAAATAAGATCTAATTATGGAATAGTTAAAGAAGGCTAAGGCAAATGTCAGCATTTGGGAACTACTGATGCATTTAGGCAGCCATAGAAGAGCTCTTGTCAAAGCTTTGTCAAACATGAACATTGAAATAACAACCACACCTGAGGCTATGGTAGCGAAGGTAACAGAAAAGAAACATGGGCTGATAACATTCTCAGATGATGACCTGCCTTTGGAAGGAAGAAACCATAATAAGGCATTGTTTATCCCAGCTGAGGTGAGGGAAAGAGAACCAATTTTGTTATGGTTAATGATGGTTCTACTATTAATGTGTGTCCCTTGAAAATCCTGCCTAATTTAGGTTTAAAGGCTGATGACCTAATAGATTCAAACCTCATAATTAGAGTCTATAATGACAACACTAGGAATGTGGAGGAGACATTCTAAGCTCTAATTAAAACAGGACATGTGGAATCAACTATTGAGTTTTATTGTGCTGGATATTCCACTCACTTATGCCTTATTGTTGGGAAGGCCATGGTTCCATGCTTTGGGAGGGGTACCCTTAATGATGCATTAAAAGATAAAATTCCCTAGTGAAGGAGAGGTTGTGACTATAGAAGTTGGGACCAATGCTGCTTTGGCAGCCATATTGGATAAACATAAGCAAATATGTGCACCCCCTGGTTTCCAGATTGCTAGGATATTTGATAGAATTGAAATGGATTCGAGAGTGGCAAAAATGATAGAGAGTATGAATTATCGACTTGGGCAAGGGCTGGGGAAGAATAAACCAAGGCAACATAATTGGTTTAGGTTGTATTGAAGAAACAAAGCTAATAAGCAGAAGAGCAAGGAAGAGGTTTAATGCCAAGTAAAGGAAGCTCTCAAAGAAAATTGGGCCGATAAATGAGAATTTCATTAGGCCATGGGAAGGTAAATATTATTTGGGAGCTAAGGAATTAATCAATGTTGCTGGAGGAGATATTCCTGGATTTAAGATCTTCAAGGAGCAGATTATGGAGAACTTGGTAAAAGATAATAAAAAGGAAATGATGAAGTTGGTAGCTGAGAGGATGGGCAATGCTGCTGTTGAAGAGCTGCTATGTTTGCCACCTGAAGAGGAGCCACCCTAGGATTTAGCCACTATTATTAGTGATAGATTTACTGATGTTTTTTATGAGGAAATTGATGTAATAATGTCTGGTCTGTTTGAGGATGAAAACTTTGTTTTTCCATAATCGATGATATAAATTCTGATCATGCTTACTTATGTAATGTACATCCTAATGGTATTGTGCATTATGATATTGATTGAATTTTCATGTTTGACATAAATTCAATTCAATTAGATTCATTCAGCATGGGCACAAATGCAAATTCAAAGAACATAAACATATCACATTATGTAACTTCTGAAGATAGAAAATTTGAGGAAAAAAATAAAAAGAATGAAAAAAAGAAAAAAAACAAGGAGAGATAAAAAAAAAGAAAAGGAACAATAAGGTAAAAATTAGAGAGAAAAAAATTCATGACTGGCTAATAATAGGAGTTGTATCATGTGATGTAATGAATGTTCTCATTTTTGCCCTAATGAATGATTAAAATTTAATTTTAAATTTTTATTCAAATATCGCATATTCGTCTTTATCATATTGCATAAGTATCTAAATGGAAAGATAATACATAATGAAAGCTAAATCAGAGCTATGAGATCACTATTTTAGTGATCCTAGCATCCCCTTATACCTTGAGAATTCAAGTGGCTTAGTAATTTACGTTGCAACCTATACCTAATAATTGTCATCAATTATTGCATTAGCGTCAAGCCTCATATTCAGCTTAAGAATTCTTCGAATTACAAGTCCAGTTCATTTCATCATCAAGAAATTGCTTTAATCAATTTGCCCACTCCTCTTCATCTTTAACATATGAGACTGTAACTAATAGGGTTAGTAAGACAAAGGGTCAACAATAGCGGTGACCAAACTGAGTCTCTTGCACATATAAAGAAAAAGGCTGCTAGAGTGAATTCAAAATGAAGCTAAGGGAAAAATGTAACTCTGGGGTAGCTTGGGGGGCAAAATAATAAATACAACACTAGAACTTCAAAGTTAGTGAAAAAGATCTTAGGGTAGAAAGGAGTGAACTACAAACATACAAATACATAAGTTATTATACAACAAAAGCAGTAACCAAAAAAAGTTTAATAGTGCATTGATCAATCATGAGCTCTAATGTAAAGCCATGGACCCTACTCGCTAGCCTGGTCATTAGTCCGATGAGTTGTATCAGAAGCTTTGACATCAGAAGTACCAATAACGAAGCATCCAGTGCTTAAACCTACAAGCTATTGATAAGACACCTCATTCTCACACTCCAAGCTATGAACATAGATTTGTTCTAAATAAAAGACCTATTAGGATCATGCATGTCATACATAACATGCATACACTTACATACATTTATTATGAAATACTTGCTTTACATAATAAAATCTTTGAGCCTAGGAAAGATTGTGCAAACACTTTGCAACTAACATTCAAGACTAGTGTTGTTAAACACAGAAAGGTAGTCAGAATGTTCATATATGAAGCATTTAAAGGAAAAAATGTGACACTATTCAGTTGAACCAAATGCTCAATGGGACTATAGATTGTAAGAGCCCAATTAATTATGGGCCTATCTAGTAAGGGAATATCACTGACAGTAATATTTGCAAAAGTGTCATCCTAGTGACTTCAAAAGGCTGGATAGGACGTTCAGGCTCCTTAAACTCAATATCCATCTCTATAGTCTCATCGGGAGCATCATCTAGAATATCTCTCCATAATAGTTAGACCAATATAGGGTATGTAATATGGTGATCAGAAGGTCCAACATATGTCGACTTTAAAAAAGGGAAGAACGCACTCAAACTTAAAATGAATGCACTTAGGAAAATTATTTGATCATAAAATAAGATCTTTAACTCCTGAACCTTTTTTGTAGGAGATGTCAAGAAGAGGAATAAAGCCCTCTACCATGGTATTAATGGAATGGCAAAAAGTCAAATTCAACCCTAGGCTATGACTTCAATGATGGAGTATCATAATCTTATGATCAAAGACATCATCATCATAATAAAGGGAAGAATGCAAAAGAATAACACTGCATTTTAATAAATTTTATTCATTTAAAAATAGACCATACTAACTTATGGTATTTTGTGCAAGGAAAAAAAATAAAAGAATGAAGAAGGGGAAATGAAGTGATACTTCAATAAGAATGGGCAAGATAGCAAATGCTAAACCCTTACCAAGATAATAAAGGGAAGTAACAAAACTCTATTATGTAGTAAAGTACTATCTCGATCATAAGATTCACAAATTGAAAGTAAATTCATCCACTTTATGAGATCGTGTGCAAAAAGCCTATCTCATAACCTTTGATTATAATGGCTTTTTTTATTAGCCTCGTAGAATTCAGATGATTAGTTAATAACTTTGTGTTGAGAGTTTATAAACTATAATTAATCTAATGCTTGCTTCGCACCCAAATAAGGGGAAGAATATGCAAAGATAAAATCTATGGACTTGTAGTGTAAATTGCTTGAATTTCAAAGTATCATTTTAGTCTTTTGAATAATAAATGTGCATATAATCTACTCCAATGCTCATAAATGAGTATAAGTACAAATCCCTTAATGGTATACACGTTGAGTAATACAAGAAAGGTAAGGGAATACTAAAAGGAGAACCAAAATAAGAGCAAGCATAATTTACCCCAATGCTAATAAATGAGTAAGAGTATTAACGTGAACCTCTGGCGGTATCCATATTGAGTAATACGGGAAAGGCAGGGGAATACTAAAAGAGGACCATGTTAAAAGCTGCTCTATTTACTCTAATGCTCTAAAAGAGTATAAGTATCTGAATGACCTATCCAATGGTATCCATGCTAAGTAATATCAGAAAGGCGGGGGAATACTCAAATAAGGAAGAAAACACAAAAATAGTTCAAAAGCTATTTTGATACTCATAATTCAATATGTTTATGCTTAATTTTCATGAGTTTTATTTAAGTAGATTCTCCCTAAACTTATGAGTGGAAGCAAGCTCTTCACTTGGTAAAAAAATATGCTCTCAGCATAAGATGGTTAATAATACCTCTGACTGTTGCAAATGGCAAATAAATGATAGTCATAAAAATAAAAATTAATGAGATTCATTGAGTGCATGTTATCTCGTGATAAAGTGATGAATTTTCTCATATTCAAAAAATATAATGTACTTTTTTGTATAATTATCATGCTAAAACTAACTTCAATAAGTTTTCAGGAACAACAAGTCCAGAAAAAAATAAACCCAACATATGGAATTAGCACTAGCACCAACAAGTTAATCAAGGTCATTAAGTGATGAAGATGGTTGATCAGAGTCATAGTCAATCAACAAAAAATCTCAGAATCTTAGTCAACATGAAATTCCAATGTGATGTCTGCATGTTGCTTATATTGCACTTCATCTTAGTTATATGCTACACAATAGCTATAACACAGTTTTTATATTCACTTTGTTATATACTACATAGTAGCTATAATATAATTTTAATATCCACTTTGTTATATGCTACATAGTAGTTATAACAATCACAACTTGCTAGACATTAAACAGTAGTTATAGCACATTACCAAATCACTTTTTATTAGACATTCCACAGGAATTATAGCACATTTCAAATCTTTTGCTAGACATTCCACAAGAATTATAGTACATTTCAAATCTTTTCCTAAACACTTCATAAAACCCATAGCACCATTATCACATTCACTAGACATCCCATAAGGAATATAGTATGCATCGTTAGACATCCCACAGGAAATATAACAAAACTCATTCTCACTAGACATCCCATAGGGAATATAGTGTGCACCGTTAGACATCCCACAGGGAAGATAACGAAACTCATTCTCACTAGACATCCTATAGAGAATATAGTGTGCATCGTTAGACGTCCCACAGGGAATATAACAAAACTCATTCTCACTAAATGTCCTATATGGAATATAGTATGCATCATTAGATGTCCCATAGGGAATATAACAAAACTCACTCTCACTAGGCATCCCATAAGGAATATAGTGTGCATTGTTAGACGTCCCACAGGGAATATAATGAAACTTATTCTCATTAGACGTCCCATAGGGAATATAGTGTGCATCGTTAGACATCCCACAGGGAATATAACGAAACTCATTCTCACTTAATATCCTATAGGGAATATAACAAAACTCATTCTCACTAAACATCTCATAAGGAATATAGTGTGCATCGTTAGACGTCCCACAAGGAATATAACAAAACTCATTCTCACTAGATGTCCCATAAGGAATATAGTGTGCATAGTTAGACGTCTCGCAAGGAATATAACAAAATTTATTGTTGCTAGACATTCCATAGGGAATATAGTGTGCATCGCTAGACGCTCCACAGGAACTATAGTAGATTTTCAATTCATCATTGCTAGACATTCCATAGGAACTATAGTATATTTTTAAATCATATGTTCATTAGATGTCCCACAAGGAATATAATGAAATTCATCATTACTAGATGTTCCACAGGAACTATAGCATATTTTTAAATCATATGTTCATTAGACATCCCACAGGGAGTATAACAAAATTCATCATTGCTAGACGTTCTATAGGAACTATGGCATATTTTTAAATCATATGTTCATTAGGCATCCCACAGGAAATATAACAAAATTCATCATTGCTAGATGTTCAATAGGAACTATAGTATATTTTTAAATCATATGTTCGTTAGATGTCCTACAGGGAATATAACAAAATTCATCATTGCTAAACATCCCACAGGGAATATAGCAAAACTCATTTGTATAAAGTTCACTAAACGTTCCACAAGAAATATAGTGAAATTTGTTAAACATTACATTCGCTTAAAATTGAATAGCAATTTAAGTATCAACATATCAATTAGGATACAACTAGGTATCCTAATTCTTTCCTTCAAAATTGTGTTCTTCTACTGCTTTGCTGTGATTTGTTAAGCAAACAACGACAAAGGGGGGCAACTGTAAGCACCCAATTTTGTGATGCAAATGTGCATAATATGACAAAAGCCTCTATGATGAAAAATTAATTGAGAAATTGATCTTTGGCATTGAAATTTAAGATTTCAAGGACTAAATTATAATGTTTTTTGGAACTCATTGCAAAATCGTGATTTTAGGAGTGTCCTTTTGTTAAAATTTTTCTTTTTCGAACTACATAAGCTAAATGCCAATAAGCATTTAGCTAATGCCGATCGTCATTTGCCTAATGCCGATTGGCATTAGGCAAATGCCAATCAACATTTGCTTAATGCTTATCGGCATTAGCAAATTGCCGATAAACATTACGTAAACTTTTTAATTTTTTTAATTTTTTGGTCATTTTTTAGTATTTTTCTACTCACTAATTGGATGGAAATTAATTTTGAATATTTTCTTAAAAGATAATTATGGTTTTACGTGTTCAAAGCATAAAATTTTGAAAATTGAGATATAGCGTCAGTTTTTAGAATGGAGAAAGTTTGTTTGTAGGTCTCTGCTTTAAAAAGCTAGAGACTGCATGAGTGATGTCCCCAACCCTAAAAATCACAGAGAGAAAAGAAAGAAAAAAAAATTTTCTTCATTGCACAAAAAAGTACGCTTTTTTGTTTTTAATAGTCCAGAAATAAAAAAAATGCAAAGTCAATTCTCAAAACAGTGACAATCTCAATCCGAGGGGCCATCCAAGAGCATATGCACAACATCTCATTTCTATTTTCTCATGTCTTTTTGATTTTCTTTTTTAATTTAATTTCCTTTAATTATTATTTAATTTCCTTTTTAATTTATTTTCTTTAATTATTATTTTGTTCATTTGGCTAATGTGATTTTTGTGTTTTTTTTTGTGTTTTCCTTTTGAAATCCAATTGGAGATTGATGAGGTCACTGCCAGATATCTAGAAATCAAATAGAAGATCCATGGAATGCCATGAATTTTAAATCGTGATTAGATTTTAGGGTTTGATGTTTCTGCATTTATTATTTTTTCTTATGTTATGTGTGTTAATTAATTTGGGTTTGCATTTAATTTTAATTTTCAGTACGTAGAATATTGTAATAACCCTAGTAGTGGGAATAATAAAATTTTACTTTTCTGCTTTTAAAATGAATTAGTAATTACGGTTTCATTAGGTAAAAATCAATTAAAATCAATGATGGTTGTAGATTAATTTAATGTTGCATGTAAATTGATTTAGGTTTTTTTTTTAAAAAAGTCACTAAAATGTATGTTTGATCTATTTTTTGTGTTTTATTTGTTTTGGGTTTTTCTTTTATGTTTCTATTCCTTTGAAACCCATTAAATAAAATAGGCTTAAAATGGTTTATGTTCAATTAATTTTAAAATTAATTTAGGCCCATTAGGTTAATCTAGACTTAGGCTTAATTTTTAACTAAAATTAATTTAGACTTAGCTCAGCCCATTTAATTTTATTTCCTTTAAATTAAATAGATTAGGCCCACATTTCACTTAAAATAAAATCAAGTTAGAATAGGTCCACTTATAAAATCTAATATCTTTAAAACTTATAGATTTAGGCCCACCTTTAGATGATTAAAATCAATAGACTCAAGTCACTAACTAATAAAAATATAGGCCCATCTTTAGTTTATTTTCATTTGTAAATAAAAAATTGTAAGTCTATCTAACTTTGATAAAATTAACCTAGTTTAAACTTAGAGACGATGTACTTGAATGCATTTTTTATATGTAATTTTATTAATTAGATGCCTTAAGGTTAGATGGATATTCAAATAGAGCTTAATAAAATTCCATGTAATTAGAGAATGAAGTAATAATTTATAAAACAATTCTAAATTAACACGAGACTAAGAGAAGTTAGTATTTCATTCCCAGAATCTCCTAGTTATAATGATAACTTTCTTTTAGAGAATCGAGTATCATCTTTTAATTTGTCTCAGTTATTACCCTAGGTGGTGACTCCTCATCTCTACGTTATGTCTTTATGACAATGGTTAGTGTGCTCTCTAGGGCCTTGAGCCTAAACAGTGCCGTGGTTGCTAAAATCTTGGACGTGTGCTAAACCCCGTCGTCTACAGTAGCTGCTAGAAGTTTTTCCTCAATCAACTACAATTTAGGTATTTGGTAAAACTAAAAAATTAGCAGTTGATAGCTGATTTTATTTAAAATAGATGTTGATTTGATAAGTTTTATTCTGGAGTTTTTTCCCATAAGCTAATTTTTATTTATTTTTTATTTAAACTATTTTACCCTTATTAAAAATAACTAATAACACATAACTTCATTTAAATAAAATTAAATGTATGTGATTAATTTTTTATAGTTCATAATTACATAAATATTATTGTAAATTATAATTAATAATTAAATAATTATTATAATTATACCTATAATTATTTTTTAAAAAATTATATAATAATATTTGGTTATCTAGGATACAATAATAATAATAATAGTAATTATCCATTTGCATGTGTATTTGGTTACTTCTTTATTGATTCTTAGTGAAAGTAATGTTTTTGTTGTTTTTTTTTTTAAATTTTGTTATTTTGAGATTTTAGGTAAGTTGAAGTTTAGCTTAGCCTGGCTCACAACTATATCGTTTTTGTGTTCTAATTTTGATTAACCTGATATATTTTGCTTCATGATAGTGCAAGTTACATGGCAGCTTTAGAAGCATAACATTACTTGCAAGAGATTGGTTCCGAGGAGGGGAAGAGTGATTTGACTATCTAGGATACATCATGTGCTTAGGAGATATTCAATCAAGAGTAATAGTTGATAAACAAAGGGGCAAAAGAAACTAGCTAGATGTGAAAAAAGTCTATTAGTGGGATTGTAGTCAATATTCATCATTTGATTCTGATTACAAAAGAATTTGACTAGAAATATGTTCTATCTCATTTTATACCAATGAATTTGTTGGATGAAATTTTATGTGATCCTATTGGTGAATATACTTTTTTAATCAGATAGATGAACAATCAAAATGTTGTCATTAAATTATCTTAGATTGCAACAACATGCATTTAAATTAATCTAAAAATACAAGAATTCATATTGTATTGAATTCTATTTGCAAAGATGAACAAGATTTCATCAACAAAACATTAAAATCTTTCATTTATTTTTGGTTTATTTTCTAAATATTTTTGGTTTATTTTCCTTATAGGAAACAATCTTTTATATTTTTATTCAAAATTTTTTAAATATATACAAAATTTTTACAAATTGTCTTTCTTAAATATAATAGATAATGTATATATTCAAATAACAAAATTCACAAGCATAGAAAATAATATCATTTTAGGAAGAAATCAAGTTCTACTTTTTGTTTTGCGTTTTGTGTTTATTTTTTTCATACCTAATCCCATATAATCTTCGTCAATATCTTTTTCTTCATGATTTTTTGCTTTTTTTGACGATCCCCAATACATAAGAAAGAGTTCGGGAATTACTAGATATGGGCCATGGGAGTGTATTTAATTGTCTAAAAAGAAGATTTTATTGAGCATGATGGAGTCAAAGAATTTAAGCCAAAATACCAAATGAAAGTAGATCTAAAAATACATAAACAACAACTATATTATAGTATATAATAAGTGTACTATTTGTATATTTTTAATGTCCTATACACTTTAAAACATTAAAAAAATATGACAATTTGAGTTTATTGTCCAATCTCAACTCTCTTTAATCTCTAAGTATACAACTGTTAATGTCTACAATTAAAATTTATACAATTAAAACAACAAAAATCTCATCTCCCATTTCCTAAATAAAACCTAGTTTTTTAACTATTGAATTTTGATAACTTTTTTTTTATTATACAAATATTAAACAATTCAAATACATTATTAAAAAAAATCTTCCTAAGTAATTAAACTTTACAAATTGTATGTCTTGAAATAACATATGCTTTCTTGGCATATGATGGTGATACAAGTGTTGCTGCTTCTTTTGTTTAAAATAAATATAAAAATAGTATATAACAAATATACTATTCATGTATTATGTTCATATTATACAAAAATATACTATGCTTATATTACAATGAGTATACTTTTCTTATATTATACGAATAATATAATATGACTATATTATTCTTATGTTAAAAATAATATAAAATAAATATACTATTCAAATACTTTTTTTTTTTAATTTCTTATACACTTCAAAACTTCAAAATATAAAAAAATATATGATAATTTGAGTAAGCATATATTGTTAGAAAAATTATGAAAAAATTAGTTGACTTTGAGTGTTTGTTCAATAGTATATTATACATATATTAAAAATATATTAAAGATATACTAATCTAATGAACCTAACTTTGAAATAAAATTAAATCATGGATGAGGAGTACAATATCATAGCATTGGGAACTGATCTCAAACAATGCATCCTTACTGGTCTTCTTATTCGTATATTATACGAATAATATATTATACGAATAATATATTATTTGTATATTATTCATATATTATTCATGTTTCATTGGTTTATGATTCATATATTAAAAATAGTATTCAACAAGTATACTACTTTTTATTTTTATTTTTTGTGTTTCTTATACACTTCAAGATATAAAAAGAAGCTAATAATTTGAGTAAGTATATATTGTTAGAAAAATTATCAAAGAAATAGTTGGCTTTCAATGTGTATTTAATTAATGAATAAAAACAATTGCATTCAACTCATTAAAATAAATAAATAAAATAAAAATACTATTCGTATATTAAAAATAAATATAAATACCTCCATTATAATCTTCTACTCTTTTATTTTTCTTTATCTAAAAATCAAATTAAAGAATGAATTCAAGAAAAGCTAAACACAATTAGATAATACACACACACATGTATAAGTTAGGAGTAATTTGGAAGTCAATATAATGATAAACTATCAAAGAAAAAGCATTCTGGAAAGACATCACAAGCACTATCTCAATCGGACTCAACATAGGGACTAAATTGCATAAAAGTACAAATATTATCATAGTCCCCACCGGGACCAAGGTAGTCCTGACCGAGACCAAGGAAGATAAATTTTTTGCAAAAAACTCAATTTTTGGTAGAACTGTTCTTGATCCAATGTCCCGATCGAGACATTGCTAGGGATAAGGTAGTCCCGATTGGGATCAAAGAAAAAATTCAAATACAAAGGCTCATAATGACTATTCAATGTTCGTCCCGATCAAGACAAATGATATCCCGACTGGGACCTGATGAATTGTAGCTCAAAAGTTCAAATTTCATTCAAATGGACTTTGTTTTTGTTGGGAACGAAATTATTACTTCCAACAACTATAATTGGATTGCTCAAGTACAAATATGATCTCTAAGATTATTTTGAGGTTAAGAAACTTGTTTATTCATTATATACTTTCAAGCATTAAATTAAAGTTCTTTAAACTCTTTCAAAATTCATTTTTATTGTTGTATGCTCTTGTGAGAGTTGGTGAGTGTCAGAATATATATTCTTATTCTTCTATTTTCTAGGATTAGAAAACAAGAAGTGAGATTCTATACTAAAGGAATTCTATACTAAAGCCATTAAAACACTTGGAAATTCAGTTTTAGTGTGAGCCTTAAAAATATTTGTAAATTGGTTTTTTTTTTATGAGCCTTGAAAACAAGTTATAAGGTTTGAGTGGAGCCTAAAACTCAAGTTGTAAAAATTAATCTAGAGAAATAGATTATGGTGATTCAAAATCCTAACTTAGGGATAAGTTAGGTGGAGATGTAGGATTGTTGAGAATCCAAACTCCTTAAATTCTTATGTTCATCATTCTTTCTTCTCAACATTTCTTTTAATTATTATTCAAATCCTTTTAATTTCTTATTTTTGTTTGATAGTCCTATTCATCCCTACTCTAGGACTCTTTCAATTGGTATCAGAGCTTGAATTCTAAGAACTTTATTGCTAGAATAAAAGATCATGGGGAGTGAATCACAAAATATTTCTTCATTTAGACCATTCTTTGATGGTAGTGACTATCCTTATTAAAAGTTTAAAATGGAACTATATCTAGATTATGATTCCATTAGACTTTAGGAAGTTATTCTCAAAGGTTGGCAACTGTCAAAAACTATCATTGATGGTGTACAAACTACTCTTTCAAGAAGTGATTAGAGCAATGATCAAAAGGAAGAAAACTATAAAAATAAGAAAGCTGTGATCACTCTAATTTATTCCATAAAAAAAGAAGAATGAGGCAAACTTCAATATTGTATTTTAGCCAAGGAAATGTGAGAGACCTTGGAGAACCATTGTTTGAGAAAGAAAAATTCTTAAAAGCAAGGGACTCTAATAAAAAGTTTGAAGGAGATGGAAGAAGAGAACAAACAAAGTTACTTTCTATGAATGCAAGAAATTGGGCACATCTAAAATGAGTGCCCCAAATTCAAATTTAAGAATAAGGGAGCAAAGCATAGGAAGAAGGCCTTTAAGGCTACTTGATATGACTCCCTGAATTCGAAGAGGAAGAGGAGTAATAAGAAGTGGCCAATTTTTACTTCATAACCCTTAAAGATGAAAATGAGGTACCATATACTTCCAAGTCCTCTTGTGATGATTATTATGATTATGATGAATATGATGATGATGATGTTGAGAACTCTATTATGAGCAAACTCTTGCTTAAATGCAAAAGCTTATTATCTTATAAGAAGCATTAAAAGCATGAGTTAGCTAGCTTGACCAAAGAATTTGAAAGTTTAAAAAATAATTTTGTTAAACTTATTGAATCAAATGAAAACTTATTAGTAATGCAAAATCTTCTAATTCCTTAGAAGATCAAGTCAAGAAAGCAAGCGATGAAAATCATAAGCTTTCTAAAGAGGTCTTAGAATTAAAGAATTCCATTGCTAAATTCAAGAGAGGAGAAGAGACTTTGGATAGTCTTCTTGATTCTTAAAATTTTTATGGAGATACTCATGGTATTGGATATAAAAATGGAATGCCTTCATTATCATCATCACACATTTTTTTATTAAAGCCATACATGACTCCACTCCTTCTACCTCCAAATTAAATGATATTTAAGCTTTCAAAACTAAAAAGTCTCATCTGTCAAATGATAAAGAAAAGTCTCATAAGACTCAACCTCCATTAATACAAAAAGGTAAGACATATGTTAGAAGACCACAACCCAAACATGCTTACATGTACACTAAACACAACACTCATAAGAATGTTACACAATAAAATGCACCTAAACATGTTGCATAAACCTATCAAAATACACATTGCCATTGCTAATATTTGTCTCACACAATGACTTAAAATAATAAGAGACATACACCACCATAACACACTAGGCAAGCATATCACTCTAAGAGAAACAAATTTGAAAATGTTGTATATTCATATTGCACAATCAAAGGACATACTAACAATGTGTGCTTTTATAGAATACTACACATGAATTTGATTCCTTTGGATTATCTTAAGACTAACCAACCTAGACCAAAAAAGGTTTGGGTTCAAAAGAACACTTAAATTATTTTGTGTAGGTGTGCTTGAAATCCACAAAAATGAAAAGGAAGTGGTATCTTGATAGTGGATGTTTAAGGCACATGACGAGAGATAATGAACAATTTAACAAGCTTGATGTTAAGGATGGAGGACATGTCACATTCGTAGACACTATAAAAGGAAAGATTATTGGCATTAGAGAAATAGGTAATCCTTAATTCTTATCTATACATCATGTGTTGCTTATTGATGGACTCAAACATAATTTACTTAGTATAAGTCAATTATGTGTTATGGGAAATAAAGTAACTTTCTATCCTAAAAATTACTTTGTTAATCGTCTTAATGAAGACAAAATAATTTTTATTGGTGAATGTTTATGGTATTGATTTGAACAAAATTGATAATAAAGACATCAAATGCTTAATATTTATTTCCCATGACATATAGACATGGCATAAAAGGTTATGACATGTAAATTTTGAACTTTGGAATGATTTTTATAAACATGAACTTGTGATTAGTTTACCTAAGCTTGAATTCATCGAGGATAAACCTTGTGATGCTTGTCAAAAGTGAAAACAATCCAAGTCTTCATTTAAGCTAAAAAATGTAATGTCCACCTTTAGATCACTTGAACTTATACATATGGATTTATTTGGACCAACTAAAGTTGCTAGTCTCAGTAGAATGCACTATGTATATGTATTAGTTGATGACTACTATAGATTTAATTAGGTGTGTTTTCTTGCTCATAAGAATGATGCATTTAAAGCTTTAGAAAATTCTGTAAAAAAGAGTTAAAAAAGAAAAAAGGTTTTTTTTATTTCTTCTATTAGAAGTGATCATGGAACTGAATTTGAAAATGAATTCTTTAAAATCTTTTATAATGAAAATGGTATTTTATATACTTTTTCATCTCCTAGAACTCCTCAACAAAATGAGGTTGTTGAAAGGAAAAATAATATTCCTGTGGAAATGGCTAGAACAATGCTTCATGAGTATAATATACTTTTATACTTTTGGGTGGAAGCTATTAACACATCTTGTTATATTTCAAATAGAGTTTTCAAAAGACCAATTTTAAATAAAATATCTTATGAGCTAGGGAATAATAGAAAACCCAAAATCTCATATCTAAGAGTGTTTGGATGCAAGTGCTTTATATTAAGCACCAAGAATAATCTTGAAAAATTTGATTCCAAAGCCGATGAAGGAATTTTCCTAGGCTATTCTATTTTTTAGTAAAGCATATAGAGTTTTGAATAAAAGAACTCTAGTAGTTAAAGAGTTAATGCATATTGTGCTTGATAAATCAAACTCACTTGGTCTTAGAAAGGATGTTTGTAGTGTTGATGATCTTGTAGGTGACAATGAGCTTATGGAAACTCAAGAAGAAAATGCTAGTAAGCCTTTGGAACTTGAAGGTCCAAGCAAAGAGGATAATGAGGAGACATCTTAACTTACCTTGAAGGATGAACTTCCAAAGGATTGACAATTTAAGAAAGCTATCCTCAAGACCTCATTATAGGGTGATACTATAAAAGGGATAATTACTATATCAAAATTAAAGTCTATTATTAATTTAGCCTTCATTTCTCAAATTAAACAAAAAAATGTTGATGATGCATTGAGTGATGAATTTTGGGTCCTTGCCATGCAAGAAGAGTTAAATCAATTTAAGAGAAAGAAGGTTTAGACCTTGGTTCCTAAACCAAAACATCATCCTATTACAGGCACCAAATGAGTGTTTAGAAATAAGATGAATGAATAAGGTGTCATAACTAGGAACAAACCTAGACTAGTAGCTAAATGTTATATTAAAGAATAAGGCATTAAGTATAATGAAACCTTTAACCCCATTGTAAGGTTAGAAGTTATTAGAATGCTACTTGCATTTGCATCATTCATAGATTTTAAACTTTATTAAATTGATGTTAAAAGTGCATTTCTAAATGGTTTCATTAAAGAGGAGGTATATGTTGAGCAACCTTCAGGTTTTGAAGATTTTAATTATCTAAATCATGTCTTTAAATTTTCAAAAGCATTATATGGATTGAAACAAGCTTTAAGAGCTTGGTATGAAATATTGAGCAACTTCCTATTAACAAAAGGTTTCTCTAAAGGAAAAGTTGACATAACTCTTTTCCTAAAGAAATCTAAGCATGAGTTATTAATGGTTTAACTATATGTTGATGATATTATTTTTAGTGCTACTAACCATTGCAAGCATGAGGAATTTTCTAAGTTAATGTAAGGAGAATTCGAGATGAGTATTATGAGAGAATTAAAATTCTTTCTCATATTACAAATCAAGCAAAGCAAAGATGGGATATTAATCAATCAAACCAATATCCAAAAGATGTTATCAAGAATTTTGGCATGGATGGAGCTAAGATAAGCAAAACTCCAATGAACACCACAACCAAACTCAACAAGGATGAGAATGGCAAACCGATTGATGAAAAGTGATTTAGAGGTATGATAAGATCTCTTCTTTATTTAACTAATAATAGACCTAATATTATGTTTGCTACTTGCTTATGTGCTAGATTTCAATAAAGTCTTAGAGAGTCTCATTTGAATGCTATTAAAAGGATTTTCAAATATCTTTGTGGAACAATGGATTTAAGACTTTAGTATCCTAGAAGTTCCTCCTTTGACTTAATCAGTTATTCGGGTGTAAAATTTTCCAATAGTTTACTAGATAGAAAGAGTACTTCCAGAACTTGTCAATTTTTAGACAATGTTTAGTTTCTTGGTTTAGTAAGAAATAAGTTTCAGTTGCCTTGTCCACTATTGAAGCTAAATATATTATAGCAAGTATTTTTTGTTCATAGGTCTTATAGCAAAAACAACTATTGTTGGACTATGGTATACAAATTCATCACATTCCTATCAAATGTGACAATACAAGTAATATAAATCTTAGTAAAAATCCCATTCAACACTCTAGAACTAAGCATATAGACATTTGACACCATTTTTTGTGTGATCATGTTCAAATTGATGATATCTCACTTGATTTTATTGATACAAATAATCAACTTGTTAACATCTTCACCAAACCTCTTAATGAAGAGAGATTGAATTTTATTAAACATGAACTTGGCATGATTGATGGTTCTAGTCTGTCTTTGATTTTTAGTTAATTTTGCCATATTACTATTTGGATTCCTTTAAGTTTTCTTTATATTTATTTTTAGTATATAATACTTGCTCATTAGATATATTTTTGGTGTTTTTTAAAAAAATCTTAATTATGTTTTGTAAAAACATGTAGTGTTTATTTGAATTACATTGATCTTCTTGAATTTGATTTTTCTTAAAAATTTTTATGAAATATTTTTTTAATTCATCCTATTTTGTAAAATTAATAATTAATTAATGAAATCTTTATTAAATTAATTATTTTAATTTTAGCAAAATATATCTTTCCTTAAATGAGTTCATTTCATATACTCATTTAATTCTTCTAAAAATCTTCAATTAATTCAACAGAAATTCAATTAAATTTGCAAGGACTTAATTATAAGATATTTTTGACTTAATTATAAAAAATTTACAAACTTTTATTGCTAGGAAGTTTATCTTACCAGGGATCAGATTATGTCTTGATTGGGACATCATTTGTCAATTATGTGTTTTTACGTAGAACTAACCCCGAACAGATATCTTATTTGGGATATCATTTGGAACATGATGTCCCGATCAGGGTGGAAGTATGTCCCGAATGGAAAATTGATCTTGATAGCATTAGAATTTCAAATCCTATCAACCTTTTGACTCCCCAATCAAAATCAGGAACTATTTTTGAGGTTCCTATTTAATTCAAATTCAAATTTTAAACTATTTCCAACCCTAATCTCTTGCCTATAAATACCATTCTATTCATACTAGATTTTTCATCTCAATCAAAATTTTCCCTTCTCTATAAATTCTTCATATATTCTTCTTTTGTCTCCTCATGGCTCCAAAGAAACCAAACAAGGTTCTTTCCTCCTCTTAAGATCCTTCTTCTAAGAAGGATAAACCTAAGAGAACACACTCTCTATTCTCTTATTCTAATCAAGATGTCATGAAAAAAATGTCTTAATTCCAAAAAAGGGCTTTTATTCCCTCAAGATTCATGGATAAACCTAATATCAAAGTAATTGGTTGCTTTGATGAAGTCGAGGATCTTCTTCTTAAAGGTAGGATCTTTGATTTTACTTTCTCACTTTTTCTAGTTTGTCATTCTCTCATTATTGAATTTCTTTTATCATACACTCTTCATTCCATCAAATTTGATGATGCTAATCCTCACTTCTCAATGAGATTCAAATTAAAGGGAAGAGATTGCTTCATGACTTATCAAGAGTTTGATACTCTTTTTGGTTTTTCACAAAAGGGACACATCATTGGCTTGCTTCTTCATTTTGGGATGGAATAAAAGCTCATAATGCTCCTCAATTCTCTGTCGATCATATTAAAGTCTCACACATCAAATCCAAAGCACTTTGGTATGTTCATAATTTTCTTACCTACTATATTAATGGTAGAGCTCTTTCAAATGAAGCTCTCTCTCTCTCTTTTGATGATCTTTTTATTCTTTTTGGTCTTCTTCATGATGAAAATATTAATTTGGGAAGATTTTTACAATGGAGAATTTGGTTAATTAGTGATAGTAGCACCAGTGCAATTTGTATTGGTGGAATTATCATAAAATTGTCTAAATTCTACAATATTAATCTTGATCCTCTACCTTCTACCATGCCTATACTTCTTAATGAATCTTTTATTAAAAATTCCAAATAATTTACTTATATTAATGGAATTTGGGTTTGGAAACATGACTTTAGAGAAAGTGAAAATATTAAGGCTATATTTCAAGAATTGGAAGAGCAAGAAGGATAAGAAATTGGGGAAGAAGAACAGACTCATGTTGCTCCTCCAAGGAAAAGGACAAGAAGTATAGGTACATGGACTAAAGGTGCTTAAGCTCAAGATGATGAACTTCTTTGGGTAGGACAAATCTGTGAAGGCATGTCCTTAATGGAATCCAACTTTAATTCTTGCTTTGATGAAGTTGAATCTAATTTCAATGTGCATTTCAATCAAATCGATGACAACATTGCTCATCTTTAACATGATGTCCATCATATTTATGAGCAATAAGGCTACACTTGTACCTATCCCTCCTCCTCCTTTATCCCCTTCTCTAGAATAAATATTATATGTACTTTTTATTTATTTTATTTTCAATATATGTTTGGTTTATTTTTTGTATATGAACCTCTAGTTGTTAGTTTTTTTAGGCTCATTTTATGCTTTTTTATGTTTAGTTTATTTTGTGTTTATTTTTAGTATTTTATCTCTGTACTGAATGAACATTTCTTTTTAATGAAATTTTTCTTTCTTTAAAATATAAATTTCTCTAGAATTCATTCTTTTTTTTATTTTTGACAAAGGGGGAGAAATATTTGAGTTTGCATTAATTCCTTTTAAAATTAAAAGGAATATTATTTGTTTAACCTATGTGATTGTGTGTCCTTAATATCAAATTTTTTTGTTTTCTTCTTATTCTATTTTATTATAGGATAAGAGAAAATTATTTGAATATTATTTTTATGTATGCCATATAATTTCATAAAGATTTGGTGTATATTTGTTTTTCATTGTTTTGGTTCATGATATTTTATTTCCTCTATTTTTTAGTCTTTAACATAAGGGGAGAAGAAGCTGTGTGATAATTGTGCTTAGTTTTTATGTTTGTAATATACTAAATGGCACATGATCATGTATGATTAGCTAGCTAAGCTCTATATGATCATATGAAGTTATGTTATATGTACTATTATTGTGATGCATTATATGCATTATGTTTGAAATTATTTCCTTTATATTGCCAAGCATTTTTTTAATGTTTTTAACACATTTGTTATGTTAGGCCATAATTCTTTCATGATATTTTTATTTTTATCATGAAAAATAAATTATAAATTTATATTTCTTATCATGTCCATGTTCATAGGAGGAAAAATAAAGATATATATTTATTTCATTTGATATCATCATTATTATCACAATTGTTATCTATCACACACTTCACTTTGTATTATTTTTTATCAAAATTAAAATAAGTTTGTCAAAATCAAAAAGGGGGAGATTGTTGACCTTAGTAAGTTATCAACCTTGATTTTGATTTTAACAAACCCAATTTTGAGCAAAATATGTGTTTACTTCAAGTGTGTATAAGTTAGGAGTAATTTGAAAGTCAAAATAATGATGAATTACCAAAGAAAAATCATTCTGGAAAGACATCGTAAGCACTATCTCGATTAGACTCAACACAAGGACTAAACTGCACAAAAAGTGCAAATCCTATCATAGTCTCAACTGGGACCAAGGAAGAACTAATTTTTGCAAAAAAAAAAAACAATTTTGACAGAATTGATCTCGATCCAATGTCCCAATAGGGACACTGCCCCGGACAAGGTAGTTTCGACCGAGACATTGATATCCCAATCAGGACCAGAGCAAAAATTCAAAAATAACAACTCGTAATGGCTATTTATTGATCATCTCGATTAGGATTGATGATATCCCGACCGGGACCTGACAAATTGCATCTTAAAGTTCAAATTTCATTCAAATGGACTTTATTTTTGTTAGGAACGAAAGTATCGCTTCCAACAACTATAATTAAATTGCTCAAGTATAAATATGACCTCTGAAGATTATTTTGAGGTTAAGACACTTGTTTATTCATTATATACTTTCAAGCATTCAATTAAATTTCTCTAAACTCTTTCAAAATTCATTTTTATTGTTGTATACTCTTAAGAAAGTTGGTGAGTGTTAGAATAGATATTCTTATTGTTTTATTTTATGGGATTAGAAAATGAAAAGTGAGATTTTATACTAAAGGAATTGGTTTAAGTGTTTAGCCATTAAAACACTTGAGAATTCGGTTTTAGTATGAGCTTTGAAAACACTTGTAAATTGGTTTTTAAGTGAGCCTTGAAAACTCAAGTTATAAGGTTTGAGTTGAGTCTAAAACTCAAGTTGTAAAAATCAATATAGAGAAATATATTGTGCTGATTCAAAATCCTAACTTGGGGATAAGTTAAGTGAAGATGTAGGATTGTTAAGAATCCAAACTTGTTAAATTCTTTTGTTCATCATTCTTCCTTCTCAACATTTCTTTTAATTCTTATTCACATCCTTTTAATTTCTTATTTTTGTTCAATTTTCCTATTCACCCCCTCTAGGACTCTTTCACATTTATATATACATATAAGTGTGAATAGAGGACCTGAAGTTTGTAAGGAACCCATATATGTATATGTGTGTGTGTGTGTGTGTATACATATACATATACATACACATACATACATCTACATACACATTAATTATTATTATTATTATTATTATTATTATTATTATTATTATTATTATTATCATCATCATCAATAACAACAACTAAAAATGTGGAATCCCCATTCTGTTTCAATTTAAACTAAAAATGTGAAAATAAGAAAATTAACATTGTATGATTTCAAAATTTATAATTTATTAATTAAAATATATTATTATTATTTGATAAAGATGGAAGAGTAATAGCATCAGATGGAATACAGTGACATCCTAGCTAGGCTCTTACCCCCACTAACTCTTGCTTCATGTGCTGCTCTATACTCAAATAATATTAAAATAAAAGAATAATCAAAGAGTTAATACAACCATTAAAGGAGACAAAAAGAAAACCGAAAGCCAAAAAGAGCAGGCTAACTAAAACTGATAAAAGTTGATACCTATAGCATCATTAAACATAAAATGGAAACACTCTTGAGGATAAGTAAGCCACAAAGTGATATCATTCAAACTCAAACCTCAACGGATTAATGTTTGGAACCTTAATGTCCCGCCTAAAGTGAAAGTTTTTATTTGGAGAGCAATTCAGGGTTGCTTGCCTGTGCAAGAATCACTTTAATTAAGAGGAATTTTAGTTAATCATTCTTGCATTTTTTATGGGGAAAGGGAATCTATTTAGCATTTGTTCTTTGACTGTCCTTTTGCATAGGACATCTGGTTCATGGTGAAGCTTAATGCGTTATTGTGCCCAGTACCTTCAGATTTTGTAAGGTTTTAGTTTTGGTCCTTTATGGAAAATCTATGTAAGCATGATCTTAATTTAGTATCTATGGTGATATGGAGTTTATGGACTACCCAGAATGAAAAAATTCATAATCAATGGATGGACTTAGGTAAGGATGTGGTGTCAAGAGCTAAAAGTCCTGTGTTCCTTTAAAGTGACCAGAATGAATAGTTTGGGTGCTCAGACATGCCAAGTTACAAGATGGAAACCACCTACTTAATTGAATTAGAAGATAAATGTTGATGCTAGTGTATGTCCTACTTTATGAATGGTAGGTGTAGGTTATTTTTGGTCTCTGCAGGTTGGTGACTTATGGGCCATTGGCAAGTTTTCAATGCCGAGGTGGTTGTTGTTCAATTTGGGTTATCACATGCTCAAAGCTCAGGTCTGTAGATAATTGAAGTGGAGAGTGACTCTCTAGAGGTTATTAACATTCTTCATGATTCTCACTACATTTTGGCTCCAATATTAGTATTTGTTGAAGGCTGATAATTATGAATCATATCTTTAATTGTGGAACCTGAATTGATGAGAAGAATGGGTAAAGGGGTGGGGTTTCTCCCATAAACACTCCAAAGCTTAAGTCAGTATTCATATAGATAAAAATATAATAAATTGAATAAGTAGAATAGAATAGATAAAAAATGATGATTGCCTATATAATAAGGTGATGGAATGATAAAATGATGTCTTAATGTAGAGTGTGATGTGGAGATGATGAATGAATGACATGAGATGTCTTAATGTAGAGTGTGATGTGGAGATGGTGAATGAATGACATGGGATGTCATGAGATATATTTATAGGAGAAAAATATACATGAACCTTATAGGAATATGATTCCTTGTACTTATAGGTTTGCCTTGATTATAAGAGAAGTACACTTCCTTTATAGAGTAATCTTCCTAATTAAGAATGACATAGCTTCCTTCCTATTTGACGATTTAGATTCCTTTGTCCTAAAGGGCAAGGGTCTTTATTACGATAGGAATATGAATACAGGGTATCATGAGTCCCCTTTGAATGTCTGTTAGGATATTTATGTCTAAGATTTCTAGATTTCCAAGAATCACACAAAGATGACTGATGCGCTAAGATAAGAGCCTTGCTTGAAATCTCATATGTTGTTGAAAGATGACTTGAGGTGGCCAACCTCAGTCATTGAACATTAAGAAGCTTAGTATACCAAGTTTTAGAATCACTATGTCAGAATATCATACTCATGAAGTGCCAGCTAGTTTTATATGTGTAAAACCTACAATAAAAGATGCTTGATGTTATAGAAACAACCCAAGGGATTAACCCATTAGGATTATAGAAAGGACCTAATGGAACCAGCCGTCGTTGGAGTTTTAATGCTCGGTGCATTAGAAGCGTAGCCTGACTGCTAAACCTTAGTACTATCAAAGTGACCTGAGGGTGCCAGCTTCAATCATTGGACTAAAATTCTCAGTGCATTGAAAGTGCGGCTTTAGTACTGAACCTTAATACTATCAAAACAACTTAAGGGTGCCAGCTTTAGTCATTGGACTTAGATTCTCAGCATATTAGAATTATGGCCTGAGTATTGATCCTTAGTACTATTAAAGTGGCCTGAGGGTAATAAAGATGTTACTCAGTTTATGAACTTTAATAACTCTATTGATGGCAGTTGCCTGGTCAGAATAATGATTAGTGCTGAGTCCGGACATTATTACTATGGATGTCTGATTTTTCTAAGCATTATTGTTTGTAGTATTTTCACAAAAGGAAGGATGTTATGATCCTAGTAGTGAGTCTGAGCCCTTTCAATATGAGTTCCATAATATGGGATAGTAATTTAGTAAAGGTTTTTGAAATGATAGAATGTGGGCTTTAAAGGACCAAAATTTGGGCTTGCTCAATCCAAGTCATTAGATGAGCATTGTAGTTTAGGTGAAAGGCTAAGATTTCCCCTCTTTTTAAGTAGAGGATATTGTATGATGCTAGCTAGGATGTCTACGAATTGTTATTTGGATTTGTTTGGTTATGTAGTAGATATACTTGACTTCATCTTTGAATTTTCCTTGTTAAATTTTCTTTGAAATTTCCATGAATAAATATTTGCTCTCACTTTTGTTCATTTTTGAATTTTCTTGAGATATCTTGTAATTTCAACAATATGTAGCAATTTCTTTGCTAAATGCAAAATCCCCCAAATTTGTAAAATTCTTAAGGAGCTTTGTCAAAATGTTTTCTTTATCTGTTATCATAAATCAAAGAGTTCTGGATCATTTTAATCCATCTTAATTGATCATCAGTCCATGATGTAAAAAGTATATCAATGTTATTAGTGCATATTTTACATGGATAATAATTATGTATTCATGGATGAGCATTTGTGTGTAGATGTGTAAGCGAGCTTGTGTTATAAGCCATAGTCATTCTTGAGAGAATAAATAAAAAATAAAAAATACAGAAAGAATATAACTTATCTCTTGATGTGCTCTTTTCCCACTTTTTTAGTAGACGAATGTTTATGTTCATTATTATTTGTGAAATTATTGCCAAGTAATAGAGAACTCCTAGTGGAACCGAAGATTATAGTTAGGTTATATTATTTACAGCATTACTAGCCAAGTGCCTAAAAAAAAGCATTAATTTATTAGTATAATTATAATGTAGGTGTAATTATTGCCTTGGAGATTCCCTTGGTGCATGAGCCTAAAGTGAAACTAGGATGCTTGCTCTATAATTTTGTCGATCTCTTTCTTGTGCCATCTTTCATTTTCATTCAAGAAGAGTATAAATATGTTGAATGTCCAATACTCAGATTTTCACCAATACTTCACTTAGGCTTGGCTTGTTTTGAACTCAAGGATGTGCATGATTTAAAATTGCCTTCCTCAAATTTTTAAAGTTAAACAATTTTTTAAAAGGACTTATCATTTACTTGTTGGAATTACTCGATTACAATAGTGCAAGCTTTGGCATTTTGAGTGGTTATGACTTCCTTGGTCACTCAAAATTAGCAGCTTCATAATTTTATTTCTTTTATTGAGGGATAAAGTTTCACCTGTACTCACTTTTTGACCCTATCATTTTTTTATTTGACTATCATTGTGTCTATAACTTAGTGTCTCTAAGTAATAGAACAATTGCTTAATGATCTTTGCATGACTTGTCCAACCATTAAACTCGATATCAAAACACAATTTTGGAAAAAAAATAGCTTTAAAATAACTTGATATAAAACTAAATGCTTTGAAAATCCCACAGGCTAAAGAATGAGAAACTCGGTGATCGACTAACTTAAGATTGGTTACTCATTGTTTGGCATCCAAATGCATATAAAGTCTTTGTTCGAATTGAATTAGGTTTATGGATATGAATGTTGCTCTAACTTTGGTCGAATGATTATGTGATTTGCTTGGCTCAAGATCCTGATAGTAAGGATGGTTATGATATTCAGTGCTTGGTAGATGATACTTGGAGCTTAGCTTATGATCTGGGTATTTGGGAGTTTCGGTAATTACTTGGTGTTCCCTGCATGAGCTTCTTTGTCTTGCTTCTGAACCTTATCCGTAGTTTACTTCCTACTTCTTTAGTTCAAGATTTTCTCAATTTTTTTATTCTGATATAATTCTTAGTTGTTTATATGGAATTCTAGACCTAGGTGCCATTATATTAATGGTAGAGGTTGTTTTGAAACACAAATGAATGAATCTTTATCGCTATAGAGGAAGACAACATAACCATAATCATATTCAGCTATTTGACTTTAATTGTCAATATTTAGAGCTCAATAAGTGTCGACGCTTGACTCTCTATGATAAATATTCTTGATGCTTGATGCTTGAAGAAGTTAGTGCTTGATGCTCGAAACTTGACACTCCCCCTAGAATCCGAGAATCAACCTTACTGAAGATTTGTTCTCCCAATATGAGCATCACTCCTAATCTACAGTGTGTTGAGCTTAGTATTTCTTTCTAACGCTAAACATTCTTTTGACTGTCTTCTCAATTCCTATAAAATTCTTATTTCTATTGACAACCATGACTTAGGAGTTCCCTAATGAGGATATCATTAAGCATGGATGTCTAATGCTTGGTGCTCAATAGGTGGCTACTCAGTGCTCGGAATAACTTATGATTTGAGGACCACTTTCATTTTAGATCTCCATCCATTGCCTTTCATCATTTTTTTTAACTTTCCAGGTGTAAATGCAACTCATATGTTTCGACTCTCTATCAATGGGAACCAAAAACCCATTTGTGTTATAGCTTGCCAAATCCAAGCTTCATCTCGCTATCAGTTTGAAACTTTAATCATGTTAGAATTAGGTGACTAGGTAAAAATACTCAGCTATATATAGACTAGCAATTGTAATGGGCTCTACATCACTTTACTAACTGGCTTGTAACGTGAAGATGGCTTGAAGATGTGCTTTAATCATAATTAAATTATTCAAGGTTTTAGCCAATATTCTTATCAATGAAATAGATTGATGACTTGCTCTGCCCCTAAGGTTCTTTCCTCAATATAAGTTTTCCATATCTGAAGTCGATAAATTTGTGTCGAAGGCCGAATGAATATCAAACCTTGTTACTTACATAGTTAAATATGAACAATTAATCCTATGGAAATAGAATGACAAGTATTTGTGTTTCAGATTTCTACTAGATGAAGTTACTCTCATGGTATATGTTTTAGAACATCATCAAATATATCGATTCTCCACCTTGTTAAAATATTTAATAAGAGTAAGTAGAGCCTGAATCTTCTCATAAGATTGTCCAAAGGTGGCTGCCATAGTATATAGAAGTTTATAGTGATATTGGAGTAGTGATTGCATATATATATATATATTGAGTTAAGTTCTAGCAAATAATGATAATTCAGAATTGAATTCAATTTTGCCTAACTCTTGATTTTCTTATTTTAAAATAAATAAGAAGAGCTAGGTTTCCCCATAAATGACGCCACTTTATAAATCTAAATCATATCTTTTCTTATGGAACCTGCATTGACGAGAAGAATGGGTGAAGAACACTATGTAGCTTAAGTCAGTATTCATATGGAGAAAAATATAATAAAGCAAATAAGTTGAATAAAATAGAGAATAAAGGATGATTGCTTGTATAATGAGGTGTTGGAATGATGTCTTGATGTAGAGTGTGATGCAAAGATGATGAATGAATGACATGAGATGTAATGAGATGTATTTATAGGAGAAAAATATATATGAACCTCTTAGGAATATGATTCCTTGTACTTGTAGGATTGCCTTGATTAGGAAAGAAGTATACTTCCTTTGTAGAGTAATCTTCCTAATTGAGAATGACATAGCTTCCTTCCTATTTGAGGACTTAGATTCCTTTGTCTTGAAGGGCATGGATCCTTATTAAGATAGGAATATAAATACGGGGTATCAAAAGCATTCATTCCCTTTAAGAGGAGTTCATATCAGTTTCTTTTTTTTTTATTTCTAGAACTACTAATAAGGTGGCCCATCAGCTTGCATGTTGATCTTTTTCTTTTTAAAATGAAGATGTTATGTTTGAATCTTTCCCTCCAATGTCAATGATGCTATTCAAGAGGATTTGTACTTCCTTTGTTGATTAATGAAAGTTATATATATATTTACAATATATATCATTTCTCAATTTTTTATTTATAGTATTTATTGAGTTAGAATTCTTCTTTGATATATTTTAATTCTACTATTTCTATTTATTAAAAGATAATTAAAATGAAATAATCCATTCGAGATGGATGGTTTATCATCCTATTATGGGATCAAGACATCAGTAGAGGTTAAAAGTTTAATCTCTAATGCCTTAATATCCCTTTAAAAGTCCATGTAAGAATCGTACTAAAAAAAGATAATTAAAATTCTTACCAAATACCAATTAGTTTATACAATATGTGGTTACATAATTATTTTTTTAGATTTGGTAAAAAATAATTTGATTATTGTAATTTTTTAAATGAAAAGTGTGCATACATATAATCTATGAGTTGAAGCCGCAAATTGCCATTTAAGTCAAAATTGGCATGGGACACTATTTTATATTTTTTTTGGAAAAACACATTATTAATCCCTTGAACTTTGACACTTTATTTTATTAAGTCTCTGAACATTTATTGTGCTTTATTAAGCCCTTTTACTATCATTTTTATTTCATTAAACCCTTGCATAATTATTCTTATAAACATTAAAGACTTTTGAAACATAAAAAAATAATAAGAAACCATTAATGTTGTCAATGTTCCAATTAACTTATAACATAATATTTAAGAGAAGACTATTTTAGGAACATCATTAAAAACTAGGAGCATTATGTAATTGTACATCACTTTTATCTTCATTTATAACCATGCAAACATTGTCACACCACCATCATCAGCAACTGCATCATTCTAAATCTTCAGATGCTATTGGAGCTATTGATAAAAAGGAATTTAACAAGTAGAGATCCTATTATACTTTATAATGTGACATGGTCATATTACTTTCTTTTCACATAACACATTTGTTTTAGGAGTTGGGGAAGGCAATGTTATTTCCTTCTCTTCAACTAGATCACACTCTAAATGTTTCCCCATCTTCTAAAGTTATAGCTATTATCTTTGCCTCCATTATGCTGGATCACAATAATTTTAGTGGTCCTACTGGTTCTTCTTGGTCAGAGCTTCTCTTTGTAAATAACTAAGAGGCAAAGAAAATAAAAGAACTTTTAACAAATAGGTTATGGTCATAATAAATATTAAACTGAAAAAGCACCTTCATTAAGTTTTTAACCAAGGTTTAAAAACATAAAATAATAGAGAAATATAGGAACTAACTGCCTAAACATTAGGCACAATCACAACTATCTCAATTATATTCCTAAAATCAAGTAACTAAACTAAAGGCTCATAGTCATTGAAAAAGAATTGGTCTAACTTCCTCCTGTTGATAAACTATTATCAACATGCATGAAGCTTATGAAAGTGAAAGAATCCCTTGCTTTCCCAATTCGTGACATCTTTTATAATGATTTGCCAATACAAGTCTAATTTCATCTTTTTTATTCTTGACTAAGTAAATGATAAAAATGTGATTTCCAATGGCAAAAATAATAATTGTTATTAAAGGAATCAGTTATGCTACTTAGATATTAAGAATGTGTGTTTAGTACTAACCTAAGTAGAGCAAATTTTAAAAATTTTACTCAATATAACTCTTCATCACATGAAGAATTCCAATCCCGAGGATCCAATTTGCATTTAAACACATAGTTAAATATCAAAACAATAACCTAGGAATTCTAAGTTTGAGAATACTTACAAACTCCTTAGCTTTAGATGTCTTTGGTTCAACTCTTGAATTAAATGCTTAGCCTCCCAAGTGTTAAGCCTCTAGCTTGAAACACTAAAGCTTTGCTAACCACCTTCTTACCTTGATTAAGCTTACTAGCAAGTACCCTCTCCAAGTGACCTTCATAAACTTGCATTAACTTAGTTCACTTGCAAAAACTTAGAGTTTATTTTATGTATATATTGCTTTTCCTTTTGGTATATTTTCTTACCAAAATCTCTGCACACTTTCTCAAAGCAACAACTTACATTAATTTCTTAATGCAATTGCTCATTCACGTGTATCTATATCTTAGAACTCTTCTAAGGATATGTATATAGATAAAGTGAGTTGATATAGACATGCACAAATTAAATATCCCTTACACCACATCATTAGTACAACACTTTGCACGCCACCTTGCATACATCTTTGACATGGTTAGTGAACAAATTGTGCAAGTAACTTACTATTTCATTAGCTTGCCACCTTGACATAGTAATGTATAAAGAAATGTGTAGAAAATACATTTCATGTATCATATCCACATCCATTCTTATACTTATTCAAAGTAAAAAATTTACATATAATTATTAATTAAAATATTAATAATTTAATATCTCATATTAAATTTAATAATTTAATTAATAACATATATTATTATTAATTTAAAATTTTAATTAATATCTCATATAAATTAAATATAAACTAATAATAAAACTCTTATTGGAATCAGATTTCATAATATAGTAGCATATATCAAATTCCATTAATCTTAATTAATTAATTAAACTCTTTAGTCAATAATTAGATTAATAGAAATGGTGATTTAACAAAACTCTTTTAGGTGTGACTTACTAGGTTCATGTCTAATTGGCAATGAGAATATAATATCAATACTTGATATTATTTGAAACTCTTTCAAGTCTAAATGTGAAAATCCCAATTATACACATTTAGTTATCATAAGTTATGAGTGACCCCTAGCATCGATATAACAACTACCCAATTAGATATAAATGCATATATTGATTCACATGAACCTTATCATCATAATTACTGCGCACTAAATTCCATCATTAGAAGATCTTAATATAGTTTAGAGTTAAGGTTTAATCAAACTCTAATAGTTTTATCATATGACCTTATCTCAAGTATTGATTCTTGATAAAACATAACTAATACCAGAAACACTTTCTAGCACTAAAAATCTTTTAGATTGTGTTGTGTTTGTCCTGGCTAGAAACTTATTCATCAAGAACAAACTTATATAGCATATGATGTTTCATGGTTCACTCGAGGCAATGAATCCCTTCTCAATTGAACACTCATCCCTACATTTAACTGACTAGAGCCACCACACGCCATATACCCATGTATGAATAACATAAGTATGTAAGTGATAACAAACTCTAATCACTGAAATGTGGGTGATTATGTTACCTCAGGTCAAAGGACTGTATACACCATTATAACCTAAAATGTGATTATTAATTATAAGTGAGTGTCCTTGCAATCACAAATCTAACGTCATTGTTCAATCCATCCATCATATGAGTATCCACATGTCTATTTTGATATCTCATATCAAGTAGCATAAGACTCACTACCTCTCACTCTTAGCATCACTTACTAATCAAGAAAAATAGATAGAGTTAATAGTCTAATTAATATTTATCCAAATATTAATTATTTGACTATAAACAATTTATAGCATATGTACTAAATAAATTTATAACTCATATTATCAACTCTTGATAATACATTTATTTAACATATTGCTAAAGGGTAAATACTCAAATAAACAAACTATTTATTTAAATGAATATTTTATTGCCATAAGGATAATTTACAATGTCATTATTTATCATAAGAATGACACTAGGGCATATCTACACTAATAGTTATCTCACTTGCACTAGTGCCATCCATTACAATAACTAAGATCCATCTTCTCAAGATGATGTTCTAACTGTAGTTAAGTGAGCGCCTTAGTCAATGGATCAGCCACATTATAAGCTGAAGCTACCTTTTGCACGAGTACATTGCCCTTCTTAACAAGTCTTCTAATAATATGAAAATTCCTTTCTATGTGTTTGGTTTTTGGTGAGACGTTGGTTCCTTTGCCAAAACAATGGCTCTATTATTATCACAGTAATCAAAGACTCAATGGAAGGAATAAATCCTAGTTTGCTAATGAACTTCTTAATCCAAATAACTTCTTTAGCAGCATCTGATGTGGCTATATACTGGACTTTTCTAGTGGAATCAGCAGTGATACTTAGCTTGGAACTCTTCTAGTTCACTGCACCTCTATTATAGATGAAAATAAACCCTGAAATAGACTTTCTTTCATCCACATCTGATTGAAAATCATAATATATAAAACCATCTATTTGTAAATAATCTCCTCCATAAGTTAACAATAAATCATTGGTCCTTCTCAAGTACTTAAAGATTGCCTTAATAGCTATCCAGTGTTCCAAACTTGGATTGGATTAAACCCTTTAGTCATAGTAACAACATAGGCAATATTAGGCCTAGTACATATCGTAGCATAAATCAAGCTTCCTATAATCGAAGAATAAGGAACTTTAGCCATTCACTCCATTTCCTCGAGTGTTTTAGGTGACATACCCTTGGATAAATGGACATTATGCCTAAATGGTAACAATCCTCTCTTGGAATCAAGCATATTGAACCTCTTCAACACCTTTTCCATGTAAAGACTTTAGGATAAACCTATCATTCTCTTTGATCTATCTCTATAGACTCGAATCCCGAGAATATAATTTTCCTCCTCTAAGTCCTTCTTTAAGATGGTTTTAGATAGCCATACTTTTACATAAGTCATCATTCCAACATCATTTCCAATTAATAGAATGTCATTTACATATAATACTAGGAAAGTGAGTTGGCTCCTACTAACCTTCTTGTAAACACACGGATCATCGCCATTCTTAATGAAACCATAAGAATATATAGCCTTATCGAAATGATGATTCCAACTCCTTGAAGCTTGCTTTAGACCACAGATAGATATGTTAAGCTTGTACACTTTTAAGTTATCCTCGGATTCAAAACCCTTAGGCTGCTTTATAAAAATGTCTTCCTCAATATAACCATTAAGGAAGGCAATTTTGACATCCGTCTGCCAAACTTCATAATCATAGTGTACAGTTGTAGCTAGAAGAATCTGAATGGATTTAAGCATGGCTATTAGTGAGACGGCCTCCTTATAGTCGACCCCTTACCTTTGGCAAAACCCTTTCACTACAAGTCTAGCTTTATAAGTCTCTACCTTTCCATATGTACCAATCTTTCTTTTGAAAATCCATTTGCACTTAATGGGTATAATACCCTCATGAGGATCAACAAGTGTCCAAACTTGGTTTACATACATGGAATCCATTTTAGTTCTTATAGCATTAATCCATCTCAAAGAATCCTTATCACATAAAGCTTATTCATATGTAGTAGGATCATCAACATAAATTCTTTCTTTATGAACGTATAACTGTTGCATATCATAAAGAATACCATATCTCTCCAGAGGATGAGATACCCTACTAGACCTTTTTGGAGTTAGTATGATGACATTCTCAATTAGAATAGGCTCTTCGAGTTGATTAATATCCATTTGATCAATTTATTGGGCTTCCTTAAATAATTCCTCATCTAATATTTTCTTCCTTCCTTTACCACTTTCCTTAAGAAACTCTTTCTCAAGGAAAATAACATCTTTGCTTATAACAACAACTTGTTCAGTAGAAAGATAAAAAAAATAGCCTAAACTATCTTTAGGATATCCAATAAACCTTTCTATAATTGATTTAATATCCAACTTGTCTGATTTTAGCCTTTTCATAAAAGTTAGACATCCCCAAATCTTATAATGTTTAAGACTTAGTGCTCTACTATGCCATGTCTCATATGGTGTAGTAAAAATAGATTTGGATGGAACACAATTAAGGATGTAGGAGGCAGTTTAGAGTGTATAACCCTAAAGTGACATAGGAAGATCAGTGTAGCTCATCATGGAACATACCAAATCTAATAAAGTATGATTCCATCTCGAACACACCATTTAATTGAGGTGCTCCATGTGGTGTGAATTGTGTTGCAATGCCATGTTTCTTAAGGAACTCAATGCACTTGGTACTTAAGTATTCACCTCCTCAATCTGATCTTAGAGTTTTAATACTTTTCCTAGTTTGGTTCTCTACTTAGGCTTTTAATTTCTTAAACTTTTCAAATGATTCACGTTTGTTCTACATAAGAAATAAGTGCCTATACCTTAATAGATTATCTATAAAGTAGTAAAAATCACCTCTAGCCATTACAGTAAATGGTCCACATACATCACTATGTATAATGTTCAATACATCTTTGGCTCTTGCCGTTTGTCTAACAAATGGTGATTTAGTTATCTTGCCTTGAAGATAAGCCTCACAAGTTAGATGGGTTGTAGATTCAAGATTGCTTAAGATTCCCATTATTTCTAACTTTGTGATCCTATCCTTTGCAATATGACATAATCTCAAGTGTTAGAGATATTTTGGGTTAAAGGTATTTTCAATTAGCATTACATTGTATCACTCGTATTAACTTGAGGCTCATTGTTATTGTAAATATTATTAAGATAATATAAACCATGTATTAAAGAATCTATGCCTATTATTTCACTTCCAAAGTAAATATTACATGCATCTTTTTTAAAATGAATCTCATAATCTTTTCTAGTTAAACTAAAAATAGATACTATATCTTATAGGCTTTAGATACATATAATACATCATCCAAAAATAAAATATGATCATAAAGATCAATAAAAGTAGATCATATAGCCTTTGCCTTATTTCCAAGCTTTAAGGTTACTTCATTAGGCCTCAGCCTTCTCTCATTTGCTAGATCCTACAAAGATAAACAAATATAAGAACTAGCACTGATATCTAATACACATGCATTAGATGAGCTCTTAGAACATTTAGAACTATATAAAGTAGAGAAAGGCTTACCTTCTCCTTATTTACCCAGGCTTACCTTCTCCTTATTTACCCTTTCCATTTATCTTGAGGGACTCAAGGAACTTAGGATAATTCCACTTCTAATGTCCTTCACCTTAGCAATGAAAATACTTTTCTTTACCTAGGTCTTCCCTTATATGTGCCTTGCCTATATTCTTGGCTATGCCACCTATGCGCTTGACAACACTTGTCTTACCTTTCTTTTTCTTATTGCCTTTTTTCTTAGTCTTACTAAAAGAGGCAATAAGTGTAACCTCCTTTCCTTTGCTTCCTTAAATAGCCTTTTGGGCTATCACTAGCATGTTTAAAAGCTCTACAAGAGTGCACTCTACTTTGTGGCTATCACTAGCATGTTTAAAAGCTCCATAAGAGTACACTCTACTGTGTTTATATGGAAATTTGTAATGGTTTGTCCAAAAGATTCAAGAAGGGATTAAAGGATCAAATCCACTTACTGATGGAAGTCTATAGTAAATTCTAGACTCTCTAACTCCTCTATAGATATAATCATAGAGTTCACATGGATTCCCATATCATCACTCTCCTTCATCTTAGCATGGAAAAGCCATTTTGATATCTCATATCTAGTGGTCCTACTATGCTCATTAAACAATTCTTTAGGCTAAGAAGGATTTCCTTTGCACTTGTGTACTTCTCATATTGCCGATGAATTTTAATATTCATAGAAGCCCACATCATGCAACATGCTTGCATATCATCATCTTTCCATTTATCTAAAGTGCCACGCTCCTCTTGGGAAGCATTTTTAGGAGGGGGACCAGGTGGACTTTGAATCAATACATATAGTATTTTTTCAAAAGCTAAAATAACTTTTAGATTCCTTAACCAATTAATAAAGTTAAGGGTCGTGAGCCTATGTTGGTAAAGTATGATTGATAGTGGGTTTGATGATCTCATATTATCAATATTTTTGCAAAAGTAACAAGATTAATTAGTTCTATGACATTGTTATATTACCATTAGATTTTGTCATTAATCTTAATAGCCTCCCACTAAATTGGAGAATCCTATACTTCTAAGTAGGAAACAAAAATCCCTTATTAGATGGATTTCTAGTGGGTGATGGAGTTCTTAATGGGTTACTAATATCCCTTAGGTAGACATTGACATTTTTGGAATATTAGTTCTTATTAAGTGGATAACTCTTGTCCATCATATGTTATGTGATATTCCATCAATCTAGCTCTTAATGTTATGGGCCTCAAGTACACATTGTCATTCTTGGCCTTTAACATTAGTTAATTCCACACCATTGGATCAATGAAATGTATAAACTTGAACACTACATACCTCAGGTATGCCTATTTTCCATTCTTGGCATATAGTGTGTTTATACAACCATAACATCTTATACTTAACAATAACACTACATAAATCTCTTAGACCTTATGTACACCCCTATATGTCCATAGTCGATGCATATAATCCTAAAACTATGCAAGTTATTGCTCTAATGGAGAGCTGAGACTTAAATTTATTTTTGGAAGATTTTTTGGTCTTTATTTTAAGGTCTCACTTTGCACATTAACCAATATATATATCACATATGCATGTAAAGCTTGCAAAAATGCATGCACTAATAAAGAGTGATCATGGACTTTTGTTAAACCTATTTTAACTCTTAAAATAAGTTACAAAATGGCTTAGCCTAAGAAAATTCTTCAAGGCATTAAACTCCTTATCACTATCTCCATGGATTTGCATCTTCAGCACTTCAAGCTTCTTGCTAGAACTCTTGTGACTTACATTTAATCCTTGGCATACTAAGGTTAATATTACATCCTAATAATTTTATGTAATTAACATTTATTTGCACATCAAATAATAAAATTAATTATTATTATAAATATAAGGATGTAATCTAAGTCCATGATCACTTCTTGTAAATAATGATCAAAATGCAAAACTAAACATACAATTTTTTTTATTATGCCATAGTACCAGGCAGTAGCTTAACAACTATAGTGGTATGGCCATAGCAGTACCACTATTGCTATAGTACTATACTATTCAAATAACATTTTAAGCATACTTAGTCACAACTCTTACAACTAATAATTAATTATAATCATAACACTTATAATTATTAATTAATTATAAATGAATAACAATATACATCATTATCAATATAATTATTAATAATTTAATTAATATAAATGGTGATTTGGCAAAACTATTTTAGGTGTGACTTACTAGGTTCATGTCTAATTAGCAATGAGAATATAATATCAACACTTAATATTATTTGAAACTCTTTCAAGTCTAAATGTGAAAATCCTAATTATACATATTTAGTTATCATAAGTTGTGAGTGACCCCTAGCATCAATATCATAACTACCCAATTATATATAAATGCATATATTGATTCACATGAACCTTATCGTTATAATTACTGCACACTAAAATCCCTTCATTAGAATATCTCAATATAGTCTAGAGTCAAGGTTTAATCAAACTCTAATAGCTTTATCATATGACCTCATTTCAAGTATTGATTCTTGATAAAACAAAATTAATACTAGAAACACTTTCTAGCACTAAAAATCTTTCAGATTGTGTTATGTTTGTCCTGGCCAGGAACTTATTCATTAAGAATAAACTTAAAATAGCATAGGATCTTTCCTGGTTCACTCCAGGCAATGAAAGCCTTCTTGGTTGAACACTCAACCCTACATTTAACTGACTAGAGCCACTACACACTGTATACCTATATGTGAATAACATAAGTATGTAAGCAGTAGCAAACTTTAACCACTCAAATGTGCATACCATGCTTCCTTAGGTTAAAGGACTATATGCACCATTATGACATAGATTGTTGGTGTTGAACACTAGGGAACTCAGAGCAAATTTTCTATTAACCAGATAATTACTAAGATGAATAGGTAAGATGATATCAAAATAACAATAATTTATTCTAACTAACAAAAGAAGTTCTAATTACTAACTAGTCTACTAAACTAAATGTACTAACAATAGTTTATAGCAAAACATATGAGAGAATTATAATTCAGAATTAATTAAGAACTTTAAAAGTAATTTATCATATAAATAAACATGTATTAATTGGAGACTAGTCAATGGTGCATAAAAGCAATTCTTATTGGCAATTAAAGGTATTTTCTCTTAGAGTCCACATTCATTCTCATGAAATTGCAGAGATAAGTAAAAATTATTAAGTGTCATACTAATCCTTTATTCTCTTAAAGTGAATTTCTTATCTCTAAGTGTCATTCGATCTTTGAGTAATTTCAATTACATTTCCACTAAATTATCCTAATTCTTATTATGCATAATTGATTAACAAGTTACATATCGTGATTAAGCATACATAACACAATATGCACTAATTGAAATTAAATCATAAATAATGAAAGATAAAAATATAGTTCTTAAATTAATTCGTCATTGTAACTCTTCAAACAATTACTTACCTAAGATACATAATGGAATAAGTTAAAGAACAACAACATAAGAAAACATCAATTTACTATATCGAAAAGGGAAGGGAAAAGTTTGAATGAATAAACCCTTTTCTAATTCTTCAAGGAATTCTTTGATGTTGAATATTCTCCTCTCAAACTATTGGCTACTTCTTTAATAGAACTAAAGTTTTTAATACTAATATATAAAAAAACTAAGTATTTTTCCTCATAAAAACATATCCAACTTCATGTATTTATAGGCATCTTGGCACCCCATTTCATACCCCTTCAAATGGTAGCAAAATGAAAAGGTGTGAGGTGATGAGTCGACACCACTATGCTGACTCAAGAGGAACTTAGCACACTGCTTTTCTATGATGACTTGACACAAGGTGCACGAGTTAGCACACTAAGCCTCTGTCATGACTTGGCACAAGGTGATGAGTCGGCACACTTTGTTTGATTCTTCTCTTGGCATGTCTCAACTCGTTCTTTACTTCAAGACTCTTTAATGCACTTTTATTTATAAACTAAACCTAAGAAAACCTACAAAACACAAAATTGAATTACGAACGACACAAATAAAGAAAAATAATGCAATAATTAAACATATATAGTTAAATCAAAGAAAATGTAAAACATAAGTATCCTTATTGACTATGCTATTTTACATTATAACAAACTCTCCTAAATAATGATTCAATTTGAAAAGTTGTTTACCCTTAAGCAAGACATAAAGATTCAAGTTGAAAAGTTAACAAAATTTTCATCTTCTCCAAAATAAGTGTAGCTACCTCAATAAATCATTTTAATCATGAAAGAAAAAAGGATGGTTTAATAATTAAACTTCCAATGCTAAAAAATGATAGAATAAACAAGCTTCATAGCATAAAAAATAAATTTAACAATTTACCTCAATCTACTAAGAATAAAATCAAGAATACAAAGTAAAAGTACTAACCAAGCTACTTACCTAAAATGATTATTCTTTAAACTTAGGAATTCTAGGAACAAAAGTAACATTGGGACAATATTAAGCACATGCATCAACTCACATTTCTCATGGCATTTTTATTCATACATACATACAACTTACTCTTTTTTATTCATATATATATACATATATATAGTTCCTTCTAAATGAATGCAACTAAGGAGCATACTCAATTACACATAACTCACTCAAAGTGCATCTACTTATGACATTACACATCCTTTCCAAATGAATGTAGCTGAGGAGCATACTCAATTACACACAACTTACTTAGAATGCATTACGTTAATAAGGAATTACTTTATTTATTTATATATATTTTATATTTATCGAAAAGGTCCTTATCCATTATCGAAAAGCAAATTCCATATGTATTATAGCTATAATTTCCCTAAGGCTTTTCAAATCTCTAATAAAACCTAAGCTAAAATCTTTACCACCCTAGCCTTAAGCATAATTAGTAAGTTAACTAAACATTCTTTAAATTTTAGAAATAATAAAAAGAGATAAAAAGGAAAATTTAAAACTTATACTAAATGAAACTTTAAACTTCTACCAATTGAGCATAAAAAGCTAATTATCAACATGGAAAAAAAACTTAACCTTAATCAAAATCAAAAAGATTTATAAGATAATTACTTATTAGATATAGGAGAAGAAGAATGATGTAAAATGTAGCATAAACACACAAATGCATAAAATAAAACCCATACATAAACAATAGCTACTCATAATATCCCTTTCTTACACTTAAAGATACAAATTATCCTCAATTTAAGAATAGTAAAGTAAGGAAAGGAAATTAGTATGCCCCTAATCATCAATCAGGGTAGGCAAAGGAGACTTGATAAAATATTCGGAGTGGGCAAAGAATTGGTTCAACTTGTACTCCATTTTTCTTTACCTACAATCAAGTTATTGGTTCCGAATCTCCATGTCATTCAACTGACATTGTATAGCAAGTTGCGTATCCAAAATTTGATTCCATATAGGACGCTGTGCACTGGAAGAACCACCGACTTCTCCCTACATGGAATAAGTGAGTAAAGGTACATTGCCTAATGGTGTATAAGGATGAAACTCCTCCTCAAGATCAATATTTTCTTCCTCTTCTTCTTGGAATTCCTCAACTAGTAGTGTTTGTTCAATTCCTCTCTAACATGATCGTGATCTCATAAGAACCAAATGGAATGTAGCATCCATAACTTCTCCTCTTACAAATGCTTGCTTTGTAACGTAAGAATACTCAACAACACGAGTATAATTATTAAGGTTAATATTCAAAGCCTTAGCAATAATAGTAACCACATGGCCATGAGTAAGAGGTGCATCTTTACGTGCAACATAAGTCAACAATTGATAGAAAATCCAATAGGTCCAATACACTTGTTTCTTATTATGAATGAACCATATTAGAAAAAAACTCTTGTGTAGTGACGAGATTGAACTCAATTTTGTGAAAGATGACACATGCAAGAATCTTATGCAATAACCCATATTTCAAATCCTTTATAAACATAGCCTTCCTTTTTTAGGTTGAAATAGTGTTTGTAAATCATTTAGACATGTCCAAAACTCATGCAATTTAAAGGATGATGGGGGATCACATAAACTGCCCTTTTTAAAACCAAAGACATAATGCATAAAAGAATATGTAAGTTGATGTTTATTTCCTTGCATGCGAAATTCCAGAATTTGAGAGTTGTTTGAATTCACATCCAAGGTGGTGTAAAATTCTGTAATCAATTCCACATATGTATCTACATGCATTAATATAAACTTCTTAAGGCCAGATTGTGTCAACATTTGATTAATAGACTCAGTCATACCCACATCATTTAGGAGAGAGTTAGGAATATACTAACAACCTGTAATCTCTTTGAACTTAATGGTTATAAACTTAGCACCTTCTTCATGGGAAATGATTGGAAACTTGGCCTTATAAGTATGTGCAAAATCCTCTTATTTTTTATGTTCTTCCTCAATGTGTGGTCATTTGGAAGAGGAACCCCTTGTCTTACCCATTTCAAATGTCTTTCTTGATAGAAACTAGAAGTGTAGAGAAAGTGTAGGGATTGAAGAAAATGTAATATGAATGTGTTTTGGGGAAGAAGAAGAGAGTAAATATGAAGAAAATATTGGAGAAATTAAGGATGAGATTCGATTATGGTAAAATGAAAAGGTAAAGTTGATGAAAGGAATAATAAGAAGAAAGAGGAGAAAGGTATATACAGAAGAGTAGGGAAACATATGGGAATTTGAAGAAATTGGTAATTGAAAAGTGTAGTCAAATAGGATATATATATATATATATATATATATATATATATATATATATATATATATATATATATATATATATACTTGAAGTAGGGTAAGGGTGTAAGGTGATAGTGAAAGGTCATAAAGGTGTAAGCAGATAGTGAAAGGTAATGACCTTTCTTGGAAAAGAACACAACTTTTCAATATTTGGTATATGCTTATTTAGGTAATAGGTATAAAAAGACAAATGGACTATAATAAGAATTGTGTATTATACTAAAAATATTAATATTATGAGTATTATATATATATATATATATATATATAGTAATGTGGCAATCAAAATCGATAGCACGAGTCATCACCATTGGTGCCAACTCGGCACCTTATCTTGCTATAATGAGTTGTCCCATAAGTGACAACTCGACACTTATATGTTTTGTCACGACTCGTCCCATGCATGATGACTTGGCACTAAGACATTCTAGAATGAGTCATGACATTAGTGATGACTCGACACCTTGATTTCTCAGATGATAATGAGGAATGTAATTACATAAATTAGAAATCAAAGAATAGGATAATACTAATACTAAGGAAAAATAAATGTATATGCACTTGGCAAACAAATGACTAATACTAAATATAAAAATAAGAAAAGAAATTGAAATAAAATTCAAAATTAATACAACTAATTTTAATAATGTGAATAAGTGAAAATAAAATCACATAAAATATATAGACATATAATATAATGCTAAAAGAAAGAAAGAAAAGAAAGAAAATAAAAATGTTTAATTGTTACCTTGCTCAATTTAAAGGTTTATAGCTCGACCTTACCTTATTTTAATGAAGGTGCAGATAGAGAGATAGATCGGCTTGGATCAACTGCTTCACTGATTAAATAAGACTTGCAATGATGCCATTAGCCTTAAAGTTTTGCCCCTTTTTCATTAACAATATCTACTGTACCATGAGGATGGACTTTGATGACCTTAAAGGGACCTAACCATCATGACTTCAACTTTCTCGTAAACAACTTGAGTCTTGAATTATAATGGAGAATAAGCTCTCCCTTATGAAATTCCTTTTTAGATAAATGCTTATCATTCCATAACTTGTTGCGATCCTTACGACTTTGCATTTTCATAAGAATTCATTCATAATTCATCTAATTCATTAAGTTGAAGTAATCTCTTCCTTCTAGCCTTCTTCAAGTTAAAATTCAAAGCCCTTATTATACAATATACCTTATGCTCTAATTCGATAGGTAAATGACATGACTTCCTGTATATTAATTGATACGGAGTAAGGCCAATTAGGGTTTTGAAGGTTGTTTTATATGCCCATAAAGCATCATCTAACTTTAATGCCCAATCTTTCCTTAAAAAAGATACTATTTTCTCAAGAATCCACTTAATCTCCCTATTACTCACCTCAACCTACCCACTTGTTTATGGGTGATATGGAGTAGCTACTTTGTGTGTTACCCCATACTTCTTCAAAAGAGACTTTATCATATGATTATAAAAATATAAACCTCCATTACTAATCAATGCTCTAGGAGTACTAAACCTTGGAAAAATAGTCTTTTGAGCATCATTTTAACAACTTTTGCATCATTAGTAATGGTTGGTATTCCTTCTATCATTTTGAGACTTTATCCACCATAACCAATATATACTTGCAGACTAAAGAACTAGAAATTGGACCTATAAAGTCTATGCCCCAAACATTAAAAAGCTCAACTTCAAGAATTCCTTTCAAAGGCATCTCATGTTTCTTAAAGACATTACCCATTATTTAGCACCTATCATATATAAGCACAAAATTTCTAGTATCCTTAAATAAAGTAGGCAACCAAAAATTGGATTAAAGAACCTTAGATGCAGTTTTAGATGTACCAAAGTGTCCACCAACATCCAAAGAGTGGCAATGCCTCAAAACGTCTTGAACTTCATCTTGAGGGATGCACCTTCTAATCAACCCATTTGCACATCTCTTATAAAATAATGGCTCTTCCTAATAATAAAATTTATTATCATGTAAGAATTTCTTCCATTGTCTATAATCCAACTCATAAGGAAGAACACCACTAACAAGGTAATTTGCAATATCAGCAAACCATGGAAGTTCCTTTGACACCAAACTAAATAGGTGTTCACCATGAAATGTCTCATTGATTGGCAGACCATCATCATGCTTCTTTAACCCTTCTTGATCTAACCTTAATAAATGATCTACAATAAGGTTCTCACTTCCTTTCTTATCTCTGACTTCCCAATCAAACTCTTGAAGCATTAGAATCCACCACAGGAGCCTAGGTTTTGCATCCTTTTTGCTTAGAAGGTACTTAAGAGCAGTATAGTCTGAATAGACAATCACCTTGTGGCCTATAATATATGCTCTAAACTTGTTAAATTCATAAACAATAGAAAGAAATTTTTTCTCCATAGTGTAGTTGATTTGAGCATCATCAAGTAGTTTGCTAATATATTACATCACACACGACTTTTCTTCCTTCCTTTGGCCCAAAATAGCCTGCACTATAAGGTTACTTGCATCACACATTATTTCAAATGGTTGATCCTAATTAGGTGGTTGCAAAATTAGTGCTAAAATAAGAGCTTTCTTCAAAGCTTCAAATGCATCTATACATGCCTCATCAAACTCAAACACAAAATCTTTAGCAAGTATTTTGCATAATGGCTTTGCAATTTTGGAGAAATATTTAATAAACCTTCGATAAAAACTTGCATGTCCAAGAAAGCTTCTTATATCCTTAACACACTTCAGGGGTGGTAAATTCAATGTTTGCTTTATCAACTTCAATGCCCCTCTTTGATACTAAATGGCCAAGCACAATCCCTTCTTCTTATGCCATGAAGTGGCACTTTTCCCAATTCAAGACCAAACCATACTCAATACATCTATCAAGAACTTTAGAGAGGTTATCTAGAAAATAGGAGAAGTTAGTACCATAAATTCCAAATCATCCATAAAAACTTCTACACAATCATCTAGTAAATCACTAAATATCAAAAACATGCATCTTTGAAAAGTCACAAGTGTGTTACATAGACCAAAAAGCATATGCCTAAAGGAAAATGTACCATGTGGAAATGTAAAAGTAGTCCTATCTTGGTATTAGGATGAATAGGAATTTGATAAAAGCCACTAAGTCCATCTAGGCAACAAAAATAAGGAAAGTTAGCTAGTCTCTCTAGACCTTAGTCAATAAAAGGTAACAAAATATGATCTTTCCTAGTTGCTTTATTTAACTTTCTATAATCTATACACATATGCCATCTCATGATAGTTCTAGTGGGTATTAGATCATTAGATTCGTTCTTTTTAACAGTTAAGCCTCCTTTCTTTAGAACAACTTGAATGGGGCTCACCCATTTACTATCACTAATGGAATATATGATTCCATTATCAAGCAACTTAGTAACCTCTTTTCTAACCACCTCTTTGAGAGTGGGATTTAATCACCTTTACCCTTTAATAAAAGGCTTGGCGTTATCCTTTAAGAGGATTCTATGCATGCACACATTAGGACCAATACCCTTCAAATCATTAATGGAATGACCAATGGCATTCTTATGACTAAGCAACACATTACATAAGGCATCAACATTATTATTAAGCAAAGATGAATTCATAATAAAAAGAAATTTAAAGTTAGAGTTAAGAAATGCATATCTTAGATTTGAAGGTAAGTGCTTAAGCTCTAGCCTTCCTTCTTCATGTTGTTGAGTAGACTTTGGATCATCATCCTTCCTTAAAGGTTCAAATCTTCAAGTCCTATGAGGAGAAGGTATGGAGTTAACTCCAAGGATCTCACACTAGCTTTTTACAGCATATATCGTTTAATAATGTCTTGGCTTAGACATTCATGTGTCACTTCATTAATGCATTCATCAATTATGTCAACTAAGTCAATTCTACTTGCTACTTCCATATGTGTTAACTTCATTATTTTGAATACATCACATTCCATATAGTCATTATTCACTTCTAATGTAATCTTGCCTCTCTTTATGTCACTGACTGCACTCATTGTCCTAAAAAATGGTCTCCCAAACAAGATTGGGATTTCAATATCCTCCTCCATTTCCAAGAAAATAAAATCTGTTGGGATAATAAATTTATCCACTTTAGTTGGCACATTTTCAAGAATGCCAAGTGGATAAGTTATAGATTTGTCTACCATTAAAAGACACATATTTGAGGGCTTAAGCTCTCCTATATTAAGCCTCTTATAGATGGAGTAGGGCATAATCCTAACATTTGCACCAATGTCACACAAAGTTTTATCAAAATGAGTATCATCAATGATACAAGGAACAGTAAAACAACCAAGATCCTTAAGCTTTATGGAGATTTAGACTACATAGCCTTAGATTCTTCAACAAGAGAAATTAAACCACAATCTTCAAGTTTACTCTTATGACTAATAATATCCTTCAAAAACTTACTGCATGTTGGCATGTCTCTAATGGCATCTATAAATGGAATGGTAATGGTGATTTCTTTAAGGTAATTAAGGAATTTACCAAATTTCTTATCTAAGCTACATTTAATGAATCTTTAAAGAAAAGGAAGTGTTTTGAAGTCTACCTTAGGTGGTATGACATCTCCATTTTTATCCTTCTTTGTACCCTCAATATTATTCTTACTACCAACAATCTCACCATCATTCCACTTACTAGCCTCTATCTCTACTTCATCATCATCCTCAACCACTTTTTTATTCTTACTAGTAACTTTTTCAACTTCCTTACCACTCCTCAAAGTGATTAATTGGTAAGTCCCTTTTAGTGCAAACTTCGGTTGGCTTGGTAACTTTCCCGTAGGTTTAGACTTGAAGGAAGAGGCTTGTTGAGCAATTTGATTTCCAAGGATGCGATTATGGGTGGCCAATTGTTCAAGTTTAGAGTTAATTTGCTTAAATTGCTCCTCACTTTGTTTGTTTATGGTTAATTATTGGTTGAAAAATTGTTCCATAAATATTTCAAGGTCGGATTTAGGTTATGGAGGATTAAAAACTTGTTTCATGGGAAATCCTAATGGGTTTTATGGTTTGGTGTTTAGGTTAAATGGTGGATTAAGTTGAGAGGATGGATTTGACCATGAACACCCAAGGTGATTTCTCCATTGAGGGTTATAAGAGTTGGAATTCAGCCCCAGTCTTTGGTTAAAAGCTCCCTGTACATAGCTCACATCCTCATTAGTACTCATGTTACATTAAGAATATGAATGAGATCCTCCACAAAACTCATAAACAACATTAGTACTTTCCACAAAATTAATTTGAGTTTTACTTACCAACTTGGTGAGAGCATCTACCTTTGCATTCAATAGATTGATGGTTTCAAGCTCCAAAACTCCTTTGGCTTTTGCCATTGTTATCTCATTACCCATGTATCCTTGAGATGCAAGTTCTTCAAGCAAAGTAATAACCTCCCTAGCTATTTTATCCATCCATTTTCCACTAGAGGCTGTGTTGACAATATTCCTATTCTAATATGTCAACCCATTGTAGAAAATTTGAAGGATCATCCAATCTAGTAAGCCATGGTGTGGTCATTGCCTTTGAAGTTCTTTGAACCTCTCCTAAGCTGAATATACTGTCTCACTTACATTTTTCTTGAAAGTTGTAATCTCATTACCGAACTTAGCAGTCTTGTGTTGTGGAAATTATTTATGCAGGAATGCTTGCTTCAATTGGTCCCATGTTATGATTGACTCACTTGGCAAACTTGCAAGCCATAGTTATGCTTTATCCTTAACCAAAAAGGGAAAATTCTAAGCCTTATTGCATCATCGATCACTCCATTTATCTTGAAAGTTGCACACACATTTAGGAAAGTCAATATGTGAGCATAAGGGTCCTCTCATTGTAAACCCCCAAATTGATTATTTTACACCATTTCAATAACGCTTGGTTTGATTTCAAAATTATTGTTAGCAATGGTTGGCACCACAATCCCTCTGAAATTGCCCAATATGTTCAGCATTGCAAAATCACCTAACGTCCATCTCACTGGGTCAGCCGTACTAGTCGATTCTCTTTGATTCACTCTCATATGTCTTTGTTCCCTACATATAGCATGTAAAGTCAATTCAATTTTAGGATCAAAGTGAAAAGTATTATCATTAGAACTTCTAGTAAGCATCATTTATAGTAAAATCAAAATCAAACATTCATAAATTAGTAAATAATAAATTATAAAACCAAATACAAAATCAAAGCCTCAAACAACTCTTCTCTACCCTAAGTTAATAAAAATTACTAAACAAAATTCCCCTTCGAACGGTGCCAAAATTTGGTGTGGGTCAAATATAAAACCTTAGTCTCTAAGACTAAATATAGAGCAAGTAGGGTGTTGAACACTAGGGAACTCGAAGTAAATTTTGTATTAACTGAATAATTACTAAGATGGATAGCTAAAATGATATCAAAATAATATTAATTTGTTCTAACTAATAAAAGAAGTTCTAATTACTAACTAATCTACTAAACTAAATGTACTAACAATAGTTCATAACTAAATATATGAGAGAATTACAATTTAGAATTAATTAAGAACTTTAAAAGTAATTTATCATATAAATAAACATGTATTAATTACAGACTAGTCAATGGTCCTTAAAAGTAATTCTCATTGGCAATTAAAGGTATTTTCTCTTAGAGTCCACATTCATTCTCATGAAATTGTAGAGACAAGTGAAAATTATTAAGTGTCATACTAATCCTTTATTCCCTTAAAATGAATTTCTTGTCTCTAAGTGTCATTCTAACTTTGAGTAATTTCAATTACATTTCCACCAAATTATCGCAATTCTTATTATGAATAATTGATTAACAAGTTACATATGGTGATCAAACATACATAACACAATATGCACTAATTGAAATTAAATCATAAATAATCAAAGATAAAAATATAGTTCTTAAATTAATTCATCATTGTAACTCGTCAAATAATTACTTAGCCAAGATATATAATGGAATAAGTTAAAGAACAACAACATGAGAAAACATCAATTTACTATATAGAAAAGGGAAGCAAAAGTTTGAATGAATAAACCCTTTTCTAATTCTTCAAAGAATCCTTTGATGTTGAATATTCTCCTCTTGAACTCTTGGCTACTTCTTTAATAGAACTAAAGTTTTTAATACTAATATATAAACAAAAACTAAGTATTTTTCCTATAAAAGCAAAGCCAACTTCATGTATTTATAGGCATCTTAGCACCCCCATTTCATACCCCTTCAAATGATTACAAAATGAAAAGGTGTGTGAAAAGGTGTAAGGTGATGAGTTGGCACCATTGTGCTGACTCAAAAGGTACTAGGCACACTACTTTTCTGTGATGACTCAGCACAAGGTGACGAGTTGACACAATTTACTTGATTCTTCTCTTGGCCTTTCTCAAACCATTCTTCACTTTAAAACTCTCTAATGCACTCCTATTTATGAACTGAACCCAAGAAAACCTACAAAACATAAAATTGAATTGAGAACAACACAAATAAAGAAAAATAATGCAATATTTAAACATATATAGTTAAATAAAAACATGTAGAACATAACTACCCTTAATCACTATACTATTTTGCATTATGAGAATTGTGATTGTTGATTATAAGTGAGTGACCTTACAATCATAAATCTAATGTCACTATTCAATCCACCCATCACATGAGTATCCATATGTCTATTCTAATATCTCATATTAAGTAGCATAAGACTCACTATCTCCTACTGTTAGCATCACATACTAATCAAGGAAAATTGATAGAGGTGATAGTCTAATTAATATTCACCCAAATATTAATTATTCAACTATGAACAATTTATAGCATATGTACTAAATAAAATTGTAACTCATATTATGAACTCTTAATAATACATTTATTTAACATATTGCTAAAGGGTAAATACTCAAATAAATAAACTCTTTAGTTAAATGAATATTTATTGCCATAGGGATAATTTACAATGTCATTATTTATCATAAGAATGACACTAGGGCATATCTACACTAACAGTTATCTACTGTTTTTCATGTTCTTGCCTTGATTCTTCATAAAGATGCATGAGCATGAGAAATTGCCTTACACTCATTAGAACTCATTTTACTACTATTAGTTTTCTTAAAGCTCAGGGTGTAATATTCAAATGGAAGGGTCCCGCAAGACCTAAATGTAAAGTAGATGAAGAATGAGCATATTACTATATGAAAAAAAAGCTGCACTGAAAAAATGATGAGATAAAGGAAGGGGCTTTGTATTTAGCCTAAATTTAGGGACTAAAATAGTATTTTATTTTTTAATTTCCTTGACAACGTTAAACCCACTCTCTTTTTAACTGTAAGTGTATTTCACACTCCTATTTTTGTTAAAAAATCCTCAATAAAATAAAAATAATAATACAAACACTTAATAAAACATAATAAATATTCAAAGGCTCAATAAAAATAAAGTGTCAAAGTTCATAGGCTTATTAATAGATTTTTCCTTTTTTTAACATAGTGTAGACACCTAGTTTGATCGGCCCGTGATTAGGGGCGAACTGTGGATGCTCAATTTGATTGACTCATAATAGAGCCCAATTATAGGAAAACATGAATCTTGAATGCAAGAGAAGCCAAAATCTTCTTGATAATTGACCTAAAAGCCTAAGTCTAAAAACCTAAACCCATGCAAACACAACTCCAAGCCCAAGCTCTTGACCCAAAAGGCCTAGACCTATAAGCCAAAGAGGCAATTTCCTCTTTAGCAGTTGGGTGAAAAGGTATCGCCTCTTCAAAAGGTGATCACCTCTTCACGAGGCCATTAATTGTTGCATTAAATAAGGTTCATCGAGGACAGTAAGTTGGTGGGCCCCTACCTATTCTTACTCTATAATTACAATAGGAATAGTTAGTTTTAAGGAAAATTTATAGGCTAAAAAGGGGATGGTAATGATATAAGGAGTAGGGGTAGTGATTGAGTTTAGGAAGTATAAAAGGAAAAGAGAAAGAAGGAAGAAGGGGGAGGTTCTTGGAGAAAGAAAAAAAGAGAGAGCTTTGAAACAAGAAAAAAAAAGACATTTTAGAAGAAAAAAAAAGGGAAGGTCTTTGGGAAAAAGAAGTGATTAAGCTTAAAGGCTGATCCTCGAGAAAAAAAAAGGTCGAAACTTGTATTCAAGTGATAATCAAAGTCCATACCTATCTCTGAGGGCCAACCATTTTGAGAAAAGTTCTTGTTTCAGTAATGATTCTTACTTCCTTTCAACATTAAAGCTTTAGTGTTATCGAACTTCTTACTTACTTGTTTAGTTACTTGTTTCTTGTATTTATTACTTATGTTATGTCATACTCCTAACATGATTGATTGAGGTTTTTGAGCATAGCTGTAAGTCTTATTCATTTACACTGGTAATTGCTTATTTGAAAACTAAGTTTACCACCTATAGGAGTCGTCTGCATCTGTTGATAAGGTGATTGTCTCTACAAAGAGGCATCGCCTCTAACAAGGTCCTACACGACCTTGTCTCCATTTTACTATTACCAATATCACTATTCATAAGAAAAAAATTTTGTGCTCAAAATTTTTTTTCCTTTCAGCCATTTCATAAAAAGAGTGATACAAACATGTCCATCTATTTTGTTTGCTCCTATTTGGTGCGTTACTCAAAATTTTATGTATTTTAGTTTAATTTCATATTTATGCTTTTTTTACTATTTAAAATCACTATTCATATAATTAGATTTTTATGCTCCGAATTTGTTCATTTTTCAGCCACTTCATTGAAGAAAGATAGGAGTATTTATGTGTATTTTGTTAGTTAAAATTTAGTATATTAGTTAAATTTTTAAGTGAATTTTGGCTGCATTTTGCATGGTTTTACATAATTTATTATTTTTTTACTATTTCAACTTAAGCCATTTTTAATTCATAAAGGCGAATTCCTCTTTGCTTTTAGGCAACGCCTCATTGCATCCATGGCTAGAGGTGACGCCTCTTTGAAGAGTCGTCACCGTATTATTTTATTTTGTTTTATTTTAAATAAATAATTAGTTATTTTAATTTAATTTCTTTAATTTATAATTGTATCCTAAGGGTTTATTCCTTTTCATTTTGAAATATATTTAAGTGTGTATGTTTGTCATTTTAATTTGTTTCTTCATTTTTTTATTTAATTATTAGATCTATGATAAATTTGAGTTTTATATATATACAAAAAAGACTGAAAATACAAATATATATATATATATATATATATATATATATATATATATATATATATATATATATATATATATATATATATATATATATATATATATCCTCATATAATTTGTTTCTTATGTATTTTCATATTTTTGTATTTTCAGTCTTTTTTATACAATTATTTTATTATCTTGCTTAATTAAATATTTAAGTGCTTATTATTATTTTTACTTTTGTTTACTTTTGGTTTATTTTTTGTTTATTCTATTCCATTTTTCATGATAAAAAACCATTGTAATCCCTAATCTTTTCCCCATTCATTTGGAATGTACGGTTGTAAATTATTATTGCTTGTATTTTTTATATTGAATGTCAAGCTACAAGTATGAAATTGGATTAATGTGCGAACTTGGACTTAACTATAAAACTTAGAACGTGGATGGAGGCAAGTGCAATTTTGAATGTAAATAAGGAAATAATTAAAGGTAATAAAAAATAAAACACAAATGGAGGCCAACCATAATGTTGGGTGGGCATTACAAAATCCCATACCAATTTTTGAACCTGATCTCTAATTACGGCTTCTACAAACACTTAGATATGTGCTAAACCCTATCGCCTACATATAGTTTAAAAGTTAAATTTCATGATAAATGATATATGACATGAAAGAACTAGAAATTAAGAGATTGAGATCTCTGTTTTATTAAATATTTTGATCCATAAAGATATTTTACTACCATTATTAGCTTTCATTCCTTAATCTGTTAAAAGATAACTTTCTTAAAAAAAGTTTATGTTCTTACTACAATATAAACATTTATATTTATACATATAAAATTTGAACTATTAAATTAATTTTTATTAATTAAAATTATTGATTATTTTTATGTATAAATATTTATAATATATATCAATAACTATAATTAAATAAATATTAATCTAACAATTATATTTTTATTTGTGTGAATACACATGTTGATTTTTATCATTGTATCTTTGTGAGGAGTTTTAACGACAAATTATATCATGGACCTCTATCCATATATCAATATGACCAGGGGTCCTTCCCATGTGGGAACTAAAACACACTTTCTTTCTTTCTTTATGTTTTATGTGTGATGATTAGATCATTACACATTTGTAACCCAATTAGATCTCATCTTCTTTATATGAGTCCTTGTCCCTACTATGCTCCACTTTCATTGCTCAAAAAGCTTCACTCCCCATTAAACCTCTCTAGTATTGTCTTAGTTTGAGCACCATGGCTGCACCCAGCATTTCTCTGCTCTTCTTTGCTCTCTTTATTACGGTCTTTGGCTCAATAATCCATGCATATATAACGAGGATGAAGCTGCTATAGATTCAACATGGACGTTCCCCATTTGCTTTCTTTGCCCTTTTCTTTTGAGGAGAGTTATAGTGCAAAAGCCAATGACAGTAAAAGCAGTACTTAAAAATACAAGGAATGCTTCTCATGTTATTAGCTTTGATTTGTCCTCCAAATTCCATAATGCTTCCATTGCTGGTTTTTGTCTCTTGTTAGACCAATTGGAGTGAGTTGTTAAAGCCCAAATTGCAAGTGATTAGAATGATTTTTTATTTGCATATATGCAAATGTGAGTGAGCTTCACATGGGATTCACCATTGGTTGGCTTGTTTATTCAAAGAAATAAGGAATATAATGTGTCTTCATAATGTCAAGAGCATCATTGGACTTTCTAAGAAAGTTGGCTTCTTTAGGATTAAGAGAATCAGCAAACCATAGATATTTTTAATGAGATTGAAAGTGAACATGCAGGTGAAGGTTAATGAGTTTGTGTTGCACCCACACTCAATCATCCCGAAATTGAGTGCTTACATATACCCTTACCTTTTTCTTTAGTAAAACTTTTTACATTTTATATTTTTGTTAAAATTTGAGAATGAATTTTTATAAGGCATGAAGACTGTAAAGACTTAAATTTTTAATTATTAATATTAAATGTGGAATATTAAGTTTAATTATTATTTTATTTAATTAGGTTAAATGTATTGTTAATAAAAATTTTATTAATTTTTATGAGTATAGATTATGTATGTTATATATATATATATATATATATATATATATATATATATATATATATATATATATATATATATATATATATATATATATATAAAGGACATAAAAAATTTTCTTTCTTTCCCTCTCTCCTCTCCTTTCTTTTCTTTTCCCTTCCTTTCCTGCTCTTCTTCTTCCCCACGCAGTACCGCCCACCACCACCATTGCCGGCGTTGACCACCACCACCTTAGCCTCACCCACGACATGCCAGTCACTGCCATCCTTTCCCTCTCCTTTCTACCACCTCCCTCTCTACCTCTCGATCTCTTTCTTGCCAAATTGCTTAAGAAGTCGTTAGCGCCGCCTCTGGCCACTTTAAGCCTCACCGTCGATCCAAAAACACTCCTCATCCTCTGGCTTCAAAAGTCGTCCATCAATTTCAAACTCTAGCTCTAGTAAGCCCTTCAATTTTGAGTAATTTGAACCTATGTCATTTTGTTCATTTTATCAAATTGAGCTTCAATTAGGTTGATTCATATTTAGTTGTCCTTAAATAGAATGTAATGAAGTTGTGATCTATCTATTTGTGTAATTTATTTTTATTTCTAGAAATTTTGAATTTTTTGAGCCTCAGGTACTGTTCATGGCACTGTTCCGGACTCGACAAATTTTTATATTTTTATTAAATCAAATAAATTATGTGGATTAAACTTTGTGAAGGAAGTTTTGTGAAATTATGTAGAGAAAATTTAATATATGAATTTTTAAAATTTATTTATAAAGATGTATTTTTGAGAAATTGTTGGAAATTAATAAATTGTTTAATTTTAATTGAAATTATTGTTAATTATTTTGTTTTACACTATTTTGATTAATAAAAGTATGAAAATTAATTTTTTAATTTTAATTAATAAGTGGTAATTTTGGGAAATTTATATAAAAAAAATTATTTATTATTTTTCCAAGCTTAAATGAACATTTTATTATTTTGTATAATATAATTGGGTGATTTTGATAATTATTACAATTTATACTAATTTAATTGCAAAAAGGGAATTTTATTCCATTAACATATTTTATTAGTGAAATATTATTTATAAACTAGAATTTTATCATTTATTTAGAAAAATGATTTCTTTAATATTTTTATGAATTATTAGTGATTTGAAATAAATTATATTATTTTTATACATGTTGTGAATTGTGGTTCTCAGTTGGACATAAGTGTAGTGTGGGGCCTAACTCGAGTTGGTATTTATCATGAATAGTATTTGAAGAATGCCTTATAGAATTTGCTTATTCCACTTTATTTTATTTTATTTTATTATTATGATTTGAATGTTTTGGAAATATGGTAGAATGTGCTACCTGATGGGTGTTACCAGGACTATGTGCGCACCAGTAATTATTAATTTAATGGTCATTGATTGAGTTGTGAACCCTAGTTAAGCTTTCGTCTATGGGGAGATGTATGGTTATTATTAATCCTTGGTTGAACTTGCTCTTTGGGCAGAGGTATGATATTGGTTGGACCTTGGTCAAGCATGCTCTACAGGTGCCAGTGATCATTTAGAATAAGAGATCGACTGTGGTTGGACCTTAATTGAGCTTGCTCTCTAGGACTGACAATCAATTGGAGTAAGTGAGCCAAGTGGTTATTAGAATTTAATGGTTTAGGTGTTTTACCAAATTTTTTTCTGAAGGAAAAATTATGCGATTTTGTACTTGAGTTTTACATTAAATTAAATAATTTTTAATTTTTAATATTTATATTTATATTTATTTATTTTTATTTTTGTTTTTATTTTTATTTTTATTTTTATTTATTTTTATTTTCAAAAGAGTGTTAACAAATGTTTTCAAACTAGCAAGCATTTTATTAAATTGATTCACTTAATGAGGTCAGATTCCCCTCAATTTATTTTTTTAGGATCTCATAGTCAGTCTAGTACTGGTTGTCTATGTTGGGTTTCTTCATCACCAATTGCATTATTTATGTCTATTTGATTTGAACATTATGTAATCAAAATTCTAGATACCGTAATAATTTATTGTGAAACTTGTATTATTGATAATATGGGATTGTATTGTGTTAAAATATTATCATAATGAAGTAATGACTTATGTATTTAATATTAATGATTTTATCCATGGTATTATTGTTATGTGATTGTCATTTATTTGCTAAAAATTTCTAAGGCTTTTTATAGGTTTCAGTTGCATATTTGCATTTTCCATTCCCTAGTGTTGATCACGTACCTCTAAGTTTGGGCTGTGACAAATATTTTTATGATAATAATAAGTGATTTTAATAATTAATTACAATTTATGCTAATATAATTGTAAAGTGGAAATTTATGCTATTAATAGATTTTATTAGCAAAATATTATTTAATAATTAGAATTTTATTATTTATTTGGAAAATAAATTTCTTTAATATTTTTATGATATATTTTGATGATTTGAGAAATTATATTATTTTATTGTATATTTTGTGATGTTGGTTCTCATTTGGGCATGAATCATACTTGGAGGGCCCAATCCGAGATGTTGAGCTTAAGAATATTTTTGAGGTGTGTTTTTGTGTAGGAATGGTTCTACTTTTAGTAGAGAGATGTTTGTTTTACAAATGATACTTTGCCAAATTTTCAATAGATTTCTTGTAATACGTGACATTGGGTCTATGTTTAGTTTTGAGTTTTTAAAGTTGAGTTTTAGATCAAGTTTTCTCTAGCAATCTAGAATATATATAAGGTTAGGATTTTTTATCCTAATTATTTATTTATTATTTTTCTATAGTTGCATTAAGATTGAGGTCTACAAAACAGGGCCAATCGAGTCATCCTAGAGGAGCGCACTCCACCTGTGAGTTATTATTATATGTATCCATTGTATGTAGAAATTTTTATTGGCATCCATATTTCAATAAATATAAATGTAATATGTTGTTGCATTAAATGTTAATTACTATTGCTATTATATATATGTTTTCATATGTGTGTGTGTGTGAATATTAATTGTGATTATTGGATGTTGTTTGTTATTGATATTGATTTATGCTATCATGATGTGTAACTTTTGGAGGATAGCAGTAGAATGTGCTACCTAGTGGACTGCACTAGGACTAGTGTGCAACAGTATGCTAGATGGTAGGCTTTAAATTTTAATTAGTGTAAGATTATATGATTTGAGATATGAAAATTTTGATTATTGAGATTTGTTGTTAGAGAGTGGTTGTGACTGTGGAAGCTCGGTTGACCTAGTGTCTCAAGGCTAATCATACCAGTAGTGAGACTATGGAAGCATGGTTGACTTAGTGTCTTGGGGTCAGTCCATTGTCAAATTGGAAAAGAGGAATATTTTTGGATTTAAGTGAACCTGTTGGCTAGTGAGGTTTAATGATTGAGGTTATGGAATATTTTTAGGGTTCTGCTATGATCCTCCATTAAATTTCTAATAGTGTACTGATATGAAAATTGTTTTTATCATCTACTTGAAATGCATGTATAAATTACATAAATATAAATATAAATATATAAAGATTATATTAATGCTTGATTGCCTGTATGTTTAGGTTGCATGTATATATATAATACTAATTCACTTAGTGAGGTCTTACCCCTCTCATTAGACCTCTCATAGTAGTCCTCTTTGCTAAACCCTTTCTTCATTGGTTGACTTATGTAAATTTTGAACTATCAGTCTTTGTATTATTAGACGTTAGAGTAGTAGTATATTTTGTTATAGTATTTTATATTGTTATTGGTTGAGGTTTTGTATTTGAATATTTGTATGAATATATTTTATTATGATATGATATAAAAGTTATTTTGATTTAAAATGTTTTAATTCTGAGGCATATTTATGTTTATCTTTTATTGAGTTTTTATATTTTAAGGCTTGCTACGGGTTCCACCTGAATTCATGAGCCTGTTCCCTAACGCTGGTCATGACTCTGGGGTTTAGATCATGATAAAGTTAGTATCAGAGCCTAGGTTTAGTATGGTTGGACCTAGGTTATTAGGGTTTGAATTTTCTTTGAAACTACTACAACAATTAGGTTCGATTATGCCTTTAAAAATCTTTTTTACTTTAGAATTCCACGTAACCTTTAGGATGTCTATTTTTGTCTAAATAGTATTTATTTATGTTCTTTCAGAATGAAGAGGAGAGTGTGAATTGCTCCACTGCCTGATGAGGCCGAGGATAAAGAGTCCTACTATGATGAGATTCTACCTCTTGAGCTGCCAGTTAGGCATAGGGGTAGACCCAATGGAGCGGCAGGTCATCATAGATGGAGAGAGTTGCATGATAAGGAACTTGTAGGCTAGGATTTTGAGGAAGATGCTTTTACACTAGGAGTTCATTAGGGTGCAGCAGTAGTTTCCCCAATCATCTTTAGCTAGTGTAACTCTAGCTTAGTTTCAGTTGCCGCTATTTCGATACCTGAGAACTTCTCAGTTTATAGCCCAATAGAGGTGAGGCAAAAGGGGTAGAGGTAGTGCCAGAAGATTTGGACAGGCTCCTACCAGTCAGCACGGAGGTAGAGGATAGGCTAGAGTGCTCACTCTCATACAACAAGATGCTCAGGCATCCAACACAATAGTAGCATATACACTCCTAGTATGTTTTTTAATGCTAGAGTTTTTATTGATCCGGGTGCTACCCATTCTTTTATGTTCCAAATGTTTGCTTTGTAATTGGTTGGTAAGCTGCGAGGATGGCTATTCCTTTATCACTTACCATGCCTCCAGGTGATTCATTGGACACCGACATGATTCTTCTTAGGTGTCCTGTGTTGGTAAAAGGTAAAGAACTATATGTAGACTTAGTGTTGTTGGATGTAATGGATTTTAATGTAATTATAGGTATGGACTGGTTATCTTAGCATCATGCTATAGTGGATTGTCATAATAAGGAGGTGATTTTCAGAATTCCAGGTGTAGAAGAATTCAAGTTTGTGGGTGATAAGAGTTCAACACCTCATAATCTTATTTTTATCATTATGGCAAATAAGATGCTGAGAAAAGGGTGTCAGGGATACTTGGCATTAGTTAGGGATGCTACAGTAGAACCGACATCCATCTTAAATGTTCCTATAGCATGTGAGTTTCTAAATGTCAACCCTGATGAATTACCAAGTTTACCACCTCACAAGGAGATTGAATTATGCATTGATGTGGTTCCAAGCACAACTTATATCTCTATACTGCCTTATAAGATGGCTGTTGTAAAGTTAAAAGAGTTAAAGGAGCAATTGCAAGATTTATTAGACAAGGGTTTCATAAGACCCAGTACTTCTCTTTAAGGTGCACTAGTCCTGTTTATAAAGAAGAAGGATGGTACTCTAAGACTGTGCTTTGATTACAGAGAATTGAACAAGGTGAGTATTAAGAATAAATATCCTCTTCCAAGGATTGATGATTTGTTTAATTAGCTTTAAGGTGCACAGTCCTTTTCTAAGATTGACTTGAAGTCGAGCTATCATTAGTTACGGATTAATAAGGCCAATGTTCCTAAAATGGCATTTTGTATTAGATATGGCCATTATGAGTTTATGGTGATATTCTTCAAATTAACCAATGCACCATAGCTTTTATGGATCTGATGAATATGGTGTTCATACCATTTACAGATAAGTTTGTAGTGGTATTCATTGATGATATACTGGTGTATTCAAAGAGTATGGAAGAGCATGTATATCACTTAAGAATTATGGTACAAACACTAAAGGAGCATCAGCTTAATGCTAAGTTCTCAAAGTGTAATTTTTGGCTAGAAAGTATAGCATTCCTTAGGCATGTAGTGACTAAGGATGGCATTCAGGTTGATCTATAAAAGATTAAAGTAGTGTTTGAGTGGCATAGACCAGCAACAGTCACTGAGATTCAGAGTTTCTTGGGTTTGGCTAGGTATTATAGGAGGTTTGTCCAAGATTTCTCAACGATTACGAAACCTATGACCTGCTTGACTCAAAAGAATGTGAAATTTATATGGTCAGACACATGTGAGAACAACTTTCAATTGTTAAAGGAAAAGTTAACTATAGCTCCAGTATTGATTTTTCCTAATGGAGTAAACAAGTTTACTATGTACTATGATGCTTCTAAAGTTGGCCTAGGTTGTGTGTTGATGCAGAATGGAAGGGTAGTGGCTTATGTTTCTAGGCAGTTGAAGAAGCATAAGCAGAAGTATCCTACTTATGACCTAGAGATGGTTGTTGTAATCTTTCTTCTTATAATATCTATTCATTGAGTATTTTTGTACTCATTTTACTCTGTTTTATAAACGTTTTCAGATAGTTGGACTTGATAGTTAATGAACTGAGTTGAGTGAGTGTGGATAAAAGTCCATAAAGGTTGGCCAACAATCCTCGTTAGAGTAGTTTTTCCTTTTATTTTTTTTTTATTGTTGTATAAGTATTATAAAACATTGGTGGTTAAACCTTAAAAATGTAATATTTATATTATCCAATTATTTTGTACATATTTTACTATTTATAAATAGTATTTTAGTATTCATAAATACATATTTTGCTATTCATAAATACTACTTAACTATAAAAAAAAATACATAATACTTTAAAAATTCTTATTCTCTAAATATAACATATGTACAATACTAAACTTTTATAAGAGATTAATTTTGAATCCTCTTGCAAATATAAGAATATTATAATAAAAATTAATTAAACTGAGCAAATTGTTTGATGATTGATTTTAAATGTCCATCTTAGGCTATGTGAGAAGAGATGTGACAATAATAATAAGTGATTTTAATAATTATTTATAATTTGTGCTAATTTAATTGTAAAGTGGAAATTTTATGCTATTAATAGATTTTATTAGCAAAATATTATTTAATAATTCAAATTTTATTATTTATTTGGAAAATAAATTTCTTTAATATTTTTATGATATATTATGATAATTTAAGAAATTATATTATTTTATTGTATATTTTGTGATGTTGGTTCTCAGTTGGACATAAGGCTCAACCTGAGATGTTGAGTTTGAGAATATTTTTGAAATGTGTTTTCATGAAGGAATGACTCTACTTTTAGTAGAGAGATGTCCAATTTACAAAGGAGACTCTGCCGAATTTTCGACAGATTTCTCGTAAAACATGACATCGGGTTTGTGTTTAGTTTTGAGTTTTAGAGTCGAGTTTTATATTGAGTTTTCTCTAGAAATCTAGAATATATAAGGTTATGATTTTTATCCTAATTATTTATTTATTATTTTTCTATAGTCGTGCCGAGATCGAGGCCTATAGGATAGGGCCAATCAAGTCATCCTAGAGGAGCGCACTCCACCTGTAAATTATTATTATATATATACATTGCATGTAGAAAATTTTATTGGCATCCATATTTCAATAAATATAAATTTAATATGATGTTGCATTAAATGTTAATTACTATTGCTATTATATATATATATATATATATATATATATATATATATATATATATATATATATATATATATATATATATATATATTTCAATAAATATAAATTTAATATGATGTTGCATTAAATGTTAATTACTATTGCTATTATATATATATATATCTTCATCGGTTGACTTATGTAAATTTAGAACTATCACTCTTTGTATTATTAGATGTTGTAGGAGTAGTATGTTTTGTTGTAGTATTTTCTATTGTTATTGACTGAGGTTTTATATTTGAATATTTGTATGAACATATTTTATTGTGATAAGATATGAAAGTTATTTTGATTTAAAAAGTTTTAATTCTGAGGCATATTTATGTTTATGTTTTGTTGAGTTTTTATATTTTAACACTTGCTATGGGTTTCAGAATTGTGAGAATTCTCATTTTCTAGCACCGGTCATAACTCTCGGGTTTGGATTGTGACATGCATAGTAAAATAATTTTAAAAATAAAAATTATAATTTCTTAAATTATTAGTTATATTAACAATAATAAATAAAACTAATCAAATATTATAAACTATTTTTAAATATATAATTTCAATTAATATATCATAAATAAATAAAATATTTTTTATAAGAATAAAATTGATTTAATTTTATAAAAATTATAATTTGTGTTAGATTTTAAATAATTTTTAAAATTCAATTGAATTTGAATTAGAAAAAAAAATTAAACAATATTTCTTCAAGTTAGACTATTTTATAATAAACATTTGAACAATAAAATAAGCTAACACATTTTATTAATAATTTTTAATTTTATTATAAAATATAATTAATTTAAGATAAAATATTCATAAAATATTACAAAATTTTCTACTTTACCTTAAATTAATTATATTTTACATTAACAAATAAAATTATTAATTAAAATATGTTATTCTTCAAATATTTTTAGTAAAATTGCCTAATATATATAGTTTTAAAAATATCTAAAATGAGATAAAATTGCATTTAAAATATAACACAAATTATAATATTGACAAAATTAATTGAGTTTACATAAGTATAAAAATTTATTCGTTTAAGACATATTAATTAAAATTTATATTTAAAAATAATTAAAATACTTAATCAAATTTATTTATTATTATTAATAAAGTAATAATTTAAGAAAAATATATTTTAATTTAAAATTTTCTTAAAATTATTTTGGTGAGTTATATATTTATTGTGTAAGTTAAATAAAAGAATAAGCTATAAAAAAATAAATAATATCATTTATTTAAAATATCAAAAATGACATTTTTATAATTTTAGGATTAAAATGTTAAAAAAAAAAAAGCTTGAATTTTAGCGTTGACTAACAAAAAAAATGTATTAACAGAGATATAACTTTTTTAAATCTTATATAATTTAATTGAAAAACAATATAGCTTATAGTACTTAAAAAAAAGTTGTTATTGATGGGAATTATTTTCATTTATTTTGAAAGTAATTCGGCATGAAAAGTCTTCTTGCGGATCCGTTGATTTAGGGATTCCTTCTATCCGTTAATTTGGGCATAACTTGAGGGGAGTTTTTATATTGGTTTATGCATTTGGTAGACGCTTTCTAGTTTGTACAATCTTAATCACTTAATTTGATGAATAATTTTAAACCATCACTGCAAATGTTATGTTTTTTTCAAAAATTGTATTTTCAAAGCTATAGTTTAAAGAGATAAAGTTACTATAATTTACTGTATTTCATTATTTTTATCTAAATATGTCAATAAATAAGTAGTCAAATAATAATTTATCTCTAAAAACATTTTAAGCTGAAGATTCAATTTTTATTATAGTAAGTTTAAAGAGAAAGATTACCCCTATTATGCTGTACATTAAAATTGAAGTCATATAATCTCCATATTAAACCAAAAAAATGTTATTATCTAAATATAATATGTAAAACAAATTCTTTACTACCCATAAGTTACAATTGATAAAGGAAAATATATTGCCAATTAAACTTTAATTTATATGTGAAGGAGACTCCAAAATCATCGGGAGAAAAGTTTTTTTTTTTAATTAACTATTACAAATTGTTAAATTTTCAATAGAGAAAGAGTGAGAGGGTCGAATTATGCTCTCCTCAACTGGATGTTCATATATTTTATTACTTTAACTACTTGTAGAGAACAAGTTTAATTTCAATTGATCCAAAGTTGTTAAAAAAAAAAAAAATCTTAACTTAGTAGAATGCTAAAAAAGATTTATGAATGATGCTTATAGAGAAATGGGGGAAAAAAAAGCCTTGTAGAATATACATTGGGTTTTCTTTTACTTGAGAAGAGGTCACAAGTCAAAATTTGGATATATGTATTATTAAAATGGGAAATTGCATTTTATAAATGCTGACATATTTATATACAATTAAAAAATAAATTAAAAACAAAAGTCTTAGCTATCATGCCCCGCAGGAAAAAGGTCCTAAAGAAATTCGGTTTCCCAATCTTTAAAGCAATAGGTTTAGTTACGTAAAATATATATAAATTTCTTTTAAACAATAAAATATTTGATCTAAAATTTTATATAGTTTGTCATTGGCATAGGACACAACAAATTCAGAAATTAGAATTTTTAGGAGTTTGATTCGTACATCAAAATTTAAATATAAAATAAAATAAAAAAATTTAAATTATATTTAAAAATAAAAATAAGAATCAACATTATTTATCACTTAAATGAGTGAAACTTTTAAAAATATATTTTAAATATTTTAAAATTCTCTATAAAATGAGAATGAGAATGGACATCATTTATCACTTAAAATACTTTTATACTTATTTTTTTTATAAAAATTAATATTATAATTATTTTTATAAATTATTATTTAATTGTTTAAAATTTATTATAAATATTTTTTATTTTTAATAAATGTTATTTGTTCAAACATTTTGATGAGGGTTTGTCATTTTTTGGTTCCTGAAAGTTGTCTGTGATTGTTGCAGATTCTTTTGTCAAGTTGTTTTTTTTGTTTTTTTGTTTTTTTTTTATTGTGTGTGTGGTTGTTTTATAGTTATTTTTGTAGTTGTTTTTGATTGTTGTCCATGTTTCTTAATTTTTTTTAAGTTATTTTTTTTTCCAAATTATTGTTGGATTGTTTTTGGATTTGTTTTATGGGTGTTGTCCAAATTTTTTGTATTTATTTTATCGATACAAATGATTTATATTAGTTGATTTTGTTAAAAACAAATATGATTAATGGTAGCTGTGTGAAATTTTGGTTGCGTTGCATAGTTTTTTTTGTTGTTTATGGAAGTAGAGAGAATGTAGATTTTAATGGTTAAGGAAGTTGGAGAAAAAAAATCATGTATTTTATTGATTTTAAAAGGGACAGTATTTTATTTTTTTTTTGAAAAAAAAAATATTTTTTTAAAAAAATCAAACGATAAAGTTAAAAAACTTTCATTTTTTTGGAATTTTAAAAAAGTCCAAAAACAAATATAATTCCTACCCCATTCCCATTCTTAAGCTTACTTTGTCTCAAACAAATGACCTTAATTAATTCAATCAAGCAAGCTGTACTTAAACTATTTAGTACTTTATATCTGTAACCCTCGATTTTTCAGTTTATAATTATATGTGACAAGAAGTGTTCCTATTAGAAGTTCTTAAGCAAAATATATTGTGGCAAATTCTTCTTTAATATAAAATACATTCTGATGCAATAAGATGTGTTTATTTATAAAATAATGTCATTTGCTTTGAAAATGTGCATAATTGTTGGCAGGAAATATGTATGATTAAATTTTTTGAGAAAAAAAAATAATCTTCTTTATAATGTGGCTATAAAATTTGAACACTAAAGAGTAAAGTGGAGAGTAGGTCCATTAATTCAACTGAAAGAGATCTATTGAAACAAGAAGGGAATAGTTGAAGTAAAGAGCCTCCTAATTTGCTGTATATAAATCTTTAATTTCTATATACAGTTTGATTGTAGATATAAAAGAAAAATGTAACATTAATACAATGCATGTAAAGTTAGCTGGTATATAATTATTAAATTTTTTTTGCTTTGAGGATAAGTGTTCTGAAAGGATTTTAACTGTGTGATACATTTTTAAATCTGTACCGCATCTAAATTAATTTTTACTTGACCCGAAACGAACCCTAAAAGGCAGTAAAAGTATATCTCAAAAGTTTTAAAAAAGTTGCATACAAAAAGTTTAAACCTGAAACTTTTGATTAAACTGAAAGTATCAATCACCAATTTATCTATACCCTATTGGATTATAATTATTAAACTTTAATTACGTTATAATGGCAGAATTGCTATTAAAATAAAGTTAATAAATTACCAATTTACCGATCAATTTTTTACAAAAAAATATTTTATAACGTATGATTTAAATTGTATCATTGTTGTATTTTCTATCGTTTTTGTATGTTAAGTAATGTAATCTATATATTGATAAAAAATATAATGAATTTCGGCTCTCTATATTATGTCTTTATCTATGTCCTCAACTAGTTAGGATATATATATATATATATATATATATATATATATCTCTCTCTCTTTTTCAGGCTGAAGAATAAAATTTTTCAGTCTCAATAATGATGCCTGTTTTGCAATATAATTATGAAGTCATAGAAAAGTAGTTAAGCAATTGAAACATTTAGTCCCACACAAAAACAAATGTGGTAATCATAATCGAACATGGCTGCCACCCCATATAGTTGACACTTTTATGCCTCTCGTACTCTCCAACTACTACCTCTATATTTCTCATCATTATAAATATAAATGTACCTTATTTATCCCTTTTTTTTATCAAATGACATGTAAGTCCAAATTTCTCCGAAGCCAAAAATGCATAGTACTTCTTGCTATGTTGCTCTCTCCTCCATTTTTATCCTCCTCATATCAGGAACTCCTCAGTCTGCTTCTGCCATTTCCAATCATCGAAATGTCTACTTAAGTACTGCAAGCCAATTCTTAGCTCCCCAGAATGCTGCTCGTGCCGCTCTACGAATGCAGCCATTAATATGGGATACTAAGCTAGAAAATTATGCAAAATGGTATGCTAATCAAAGGCGGTATGATTGTGACTTGAAGCACTCTAATGGACCATATGGTGAGAACATTTTTTGGGGCAGCGGAACTGGGTGGACACCGGCTCAGGCAGTGACCGCTTGGGTTTCGGAGCGCAAATGGTATAATTATTGGTCTAATTCCTGTTATGGAGATGAAGAATGTGGCCACTATACTCAAATTGTTTGGAGGCAATCAAGAAGAGTTGGATGTGCAAGAGTTACTTGTTTTGGTGGTAGGGGAGTTTTCATGACTTGCAATTATGATCCTCCTGGTAACTACATTGGAGAAAGGCCTTATTGAGTGTATGTTTTTTCGTGTCTTACAATAAAAGAACTTTTCCAATATATATTTTTTTTTTTTGGGTTCTGGAAAATGGAATTAAAAATAGTTTGGTTTTTATAATTATATATGTTTCATGACTTGGGTGTTCTGATGTGACTTTTTTTTCTCCTGAAATCAAATTTTCTTTTATACATATATTTTTTTTTTTGAAAGAGGGAATGCAGCAATAAATGATCTAATATTTTAGAATGAGTCTTTTACCACTAAAGTTTTCAAGTTTGGGTTGGAATAACTGTATATATTGCAAAATAACATAATAAGAAAATTGAACAGATTTTATGTGTATATATAGTAATGCTAGCTGCAACTTCTAGTGGCTATATATTGCATGTACATGAAGCAAGAATTTTGCCTTGATTGTTGATTGATTGTTTTATGATTATTGTCCATGATTTTTCCTTGTTTTAAGTTTTTAAGGTTGTTGTTGTGTCGTTTTGTGGTTATTGTTCATATTTTATTCTCATTTTAATTTTTTTTGTTAGGTTGTTTTGGTGCATGTTATTATGGTTGTTTTATATTTGTTTTATGGTTGTTTTACATGTTTTCCATTAAATTTAAGTTTTTTTTTTTTAGTGTTGTTGTTGACTTATTTTGTGGTTATTTTTCATGTTCTCTCGTTGTTTTAAGTTTTTTGAGTTTGTTATTGGGTTGTTTTTGTGATTGCTGTGTACGTTTTCAATTAATGTTGTTTTTTAGGTTGTTGGGTTGTTTTGTAGTTGTTTTCCATATTTTCTCCTTTTTAATTTTTTTTTTTAAATTGTTATTGGATTGTTTTGTAGTTGTTGTCTATATTTTCTCCTAAAGTTGTTTTTTTTTTATGTTGTGGTTATTGTCCACATTTTCTCTTTATTTAAGTACAATAAATTTATATAAATATAAATTATCAATATATTAAATATATTTTTTTTTTCTTTGCTTTTTCTTCTCCTGATCAATTTTAATTATAAAGCTAAAAAAATTTTCCCTTTTCTCTGTTTTTTTTTTATTTAATATTACCATGTGTGATTGTTTGTATTAATTTTGTGTGTAACGGGGTTACAAAAGTGGGGCTCTATTTTGCAAACGGCAGTACAACCTCATCGCCATGGACTGTATTTTCAAAAAAAATTTGTAAAAAAGTTAGTTTTGAAAAAAAAAAAAAAAAAACTTAATTTTTGATAATTTTTCTCGCTTTTTGGTTAATTCTGAAAAAAAAATCCAAAAAATACAGTGGCTATAAAAAAGAACATTTAGGTTGTTAAAAAAAATTAACATTTTAAAATAAATCAAATATATACATAGCTCTATGTATTTGTAATAAAAAATTTAATAACTCCCTGTAATCAAAGTTTTACTTTTTAAACATCTCAATTTGTAAATTTTGACCATATAGATATCTCTATACTCACAATAAGGACACACTTCTGCTGAGATTTTGGTGTAGTTTGCTTTTTATTGACAAATATCTTTTATTTTTGAATTTCTATTTAAAGTTCAAAAAGGGTTAAATTGATTATTGTCACAAAAATTATTTAAAAATATACTTTCTAGTTCAATTAACTTTATAATCTACTAAAATAATAAAAATATTATTTATAGCTTTTTACAAATAAATAAGTTATTTTAAAATAAAATTAAAATAACTTAAACAAAAATTTAAAAATATTTTAACATTTAAGATCATAAAAATTCATATTACAAAAGTAACAAGTCTATGAAGTATTATGAATTTTACATTGTAAATAGTAAAAATTTAAAATTAATAATAAAATAACCACAAAAATTGATTCTGCAAATATAAATTTTATTTTAATATTAAATTGACATTATTTAAAATTATACATATAAATAAAATATTTTTAAATTTAATTAAAATAAGTGAATATTAAAAATTTATATTGACAATTTATAACTCAAATTAATTATTATAAATAAAAATACTTAAAATTTTTAATTTCTCTTAATTAAGTCAATAACCTAAAAAATGAGAATTATTATTTTATAATTTTTATTCATAAATATTTTATTCTAAGTGACAATTATTTTAATATTTACAAAGTTATAAATAATGTACATCAAATAAATTATATTTTCATCTCTCAACTGACTAAAAAATTATTTATTGATTATCTATTCTGTTAGTTACTTGTGTAGAACTAATACCTTATATTAAAGTATTTATAACCTAATAATTTTTATTTATTAATACTTTTAAATTATAACTACAAATAACAAAATAAAACTAATAATATTTAAAGGCTGCATTATATTTGTAGATATTATAACTTTATATTTTAAATAATAAAATTGTAAAAATGAACTAAATAATCAATCAAATTATTTATAAAGATATAAGTTTTATTTTACTTTTATATATACATTATTTAAATTTGTGCTTGTAAATAAAATATTTTAAATTTTAAAATTAAAATATGTGAACATTAGAAAATTAAAAAATGTATATATTTTTCATTGTAATTTCAATATAATCATAATATATAAGTATAAATAAATTAATCATATTAATAATCATTATTCCTTAAAATAATAAAAAAAAAGTTATAAAATGAAAGAATCAAAATCGTTATTTATAAGAATCATGAGGATTGTAAAGAATTTTTTGTTTTTTTTAGCTCAAGAGATGGAGTTGTTTAAGAATATAAATTTTATAAGTTGAAACATCTATAAAATCAAACTTTACAAGTTGAGAAATTTATAAGATCAGACCTTATGTACAGGGAGTCAATAAATGTTCCACTATAAGTACATGGACTAGGTATATATTTGGTCTATTTCAAATTAAATACTAAATACTTGACAACGTGTATTATGACTTGACATATAAGGTACGTTTGGATTGAAATTAAAGGAGGGTAAATATTACTTTGGTAATGCATTAACCCTTAAAAGAGTCATAGAGTGGGGTGAATATGACTATTGAACAATAATAAGAAATTAAAAAAATTTGAAAAAATATTAACATGAATGTTGAGAAGGAAGAATGATGAATACAAGAATCTAATGAGTTCAGATTTTCAACAATCATATGTCTCCACCTAACTTATCCCCAAGTTAGGATTTTGAATCACTACAATCTATTTCCTTAGATTGATTTTTATAACTTGAGTTTTAGACTCAACTCAAACCTTACAAGTTGAGTTTTCAAGAACCACTTAAAAATCAATTCACCAGTGTTTTCAAGGCTTACACTAAAACCTAATTCCCAAGTTTTTTAATGGTTAAACACTTAAACCAATTCCTTTATAATAGAATCTCACTTCTCGTTTTATTAACCCCAGAAAATAAAAGAATAAGAATTTCTATTCTAACACTCACTAACTCTCATAAGAGTATACAATAATAAAATAAATTTTAAAAAAGTTTAGAGAGCTTAATTGAATGTTTGAAAGTATAGAATAAATAAACAAGTTTCTTAACCTCAAAATAATCTTTAGAGGTCATATTTATACTTGAGAAATTCAATTATAGCGATTGGAAGCAATAATTTCGTTCCCAACAAAAATAAAGTTCATTTGAATAAAATTTGGACTTTTAAACTGCATTTTATCAGGTCCCGATCGGGATATCATCAGTCCTAGTCAGGACGAACATTGAATAACCATTACGAGTTGTTGTATTTGAATTTTTGTATTAGTTCCGGTTAGGATATCATTATCCTAATCAAGACATTAGATCGGGATCAGTTCTACTAAAAAATGAAGTTTTGCAGAAATTGGTTTGCCTTGGTCCCGGTCGGGACCATAACAGGATTTGCACTTTTATGCAATTTAGTCCATATGTTGAGTCCGATTGAGATAGTGATTTGTGATATTTGACCGAGATTGAAGATGATTGAATCAACCTTAACTTTTTGTATAAAAGTTGTAGATATTTGAATCACCTCAATTGAACCTTTGTAGCTTAAGATTTTGCTGAAATACTAAGAGCTACGCAACCTAAAATGAAAGCTGCATATGCTAACTTCGACTCAAGATTTGCATGTCCAATTGAGCTCGGATTTTGAAAAGTAAGCTCAATTCATAAAGCTTAAGATGTCTACTTCAAAAGTGAAGAAGACCGTTTTCTAATTATAGAGCTCTAAAGATGTTAAAAAACCTCATTGAATCTTAGAGATCGAATTAGCCCAAAAGCATACTTAGAGTTTTTCATTGTCTCCAATCATTTAGCAATTAAAATTCATGATAGATCAACTTCCTAGACACTTAGTTGAAAATTATTAAAATCAAAATTGTTTGTCAAAGTTCAAAATTAGGAGTTTGATAATGTAAATGGTCAATAATCTTCCTTTTTTTGGCTTTGGAATCCAATTTGAAAAGATAATAAATAATGTGTGTGTGTGTCAAAAATAAATAATGTGTATAAGCATGTTAAATTAAAATAGCTCCCCCTTTCAAAATACATATATGCAATAAATTGTTCCCCCTTAATCTATGTATAAAATCAATATCATGTATCAAAACATGGAAGAATTAACATAGCATATATAAGGATTTAAAGAAATTGAACTTTTTTTAAAAAAAATATATTAAATAATTATCAAGGAGATGGTTTTAAAAAACAATACCAATTTGAAAGATAGTTATAAAATTTTTTTCCTTTATATGAAAATATATTTCTTTATTTCTCCCCTTTGTAGACATGATAAGAAATATAAATTTAATTATTTATTCTCCTTTTTTGTTAAAAATAAAAACAACATAAAAGGAAATAATTTTAAACATATATGCATGTAGTACTATTAAAATGCATCATAAAAATGGTACATATAGCACTCACTATCACATGATTATATAGAGCTTAGTTAGCTAACGTACATAATCATGTAGCACTTAGCATATCACAAACACAAACACTAAGCACAATTTATCACATAACTTCTTCTCCCCCTTTATCAAAGACAAAAAGAAAAGAGAGAGATATAAAGGGAAATGAACCTAAAGGAATAAAAAAAATCTTAGGGGAATTAAAATATCATGAACCAAAATAATGAAAAACAAAGATATACCAAATCTTTATAAAATCCATAACATACATAAGCAAAATTAGACATTTTTATCACATATAATTTATGACAATACTAGACACACTTACAATGTTACTATGCATGCATAAACAAAATTATGTAAAATAAATTCAAACAATTTTCTCCCTCTATTTAAAATTTAACAAAAAAAAATAGAATAAGGTTTGTATTAAAAAAAATTGATATTAAGGACACACTATCACATAGTTATGTTACCAATATAAACACATCTTTGTTAAAAAAAAAAAAATCTCTCCCTTAAAAAAATTAACTAAATACTAATGCAAACTCAATTATTTCTTCCTTTTTGTCAAAAGCAAAGATAGACAAAATCTAAAAAAAAAAAATCATGCCTTATCAAAGATCAAAACAATTCCTAAAAAGAATTTATACATGAATAAATTAAACATCATGTATACACACAATTAAAAAAATTCAAGCATAAACACAATAAATAATAAATTAAACAAACTTAAATATTTCTCCCCCTTTGTCAAAAAGCAAAAAAAATCATTAAAAAAATTAGATTAAAAAGGATAGAGTTACAATGACATTAAGATATCAATTGTAGACAAGACATAAAACTAACAACTCATGGCTTATATCCAGAAAATATTTGAATCTAAATTGACACAAGATAACCATAAAAACAAACTAACATCTCAAAGCTTAGATACAGAAAATAAATTGAACAGAAACTGATGACAAACACACAAAAAAACATATAAAAAATAAATAGTCTTGTTAAGGAGGAGGAAAGAGAGAATAATTTTGGTAAAATAAAATAATTAATTAATTGAATTTAACTCAACAATTAATTATTTAATAGTAAAAAAATAAAAATAAAAAGATTGTTAAGATCAAAATCAAAATTAATAACCAATAATTAATAAGCACGACATGATTTCACATGAAAATAGTTCAACCATCAATTAATATAGCATAAAATCAAGACACACTAGAACCATAAATCATACTAGCTTATGCTTAATAAAATTCATTCTTTTCTCATAAAGAGGCTTGGTAAAAATATCAGCTAATTGATGATTAGTGTCAATGAATTCAAGAAAAATATCACCATTTTGCACATGATCATGCAATAAATGATGTCTAACATCTATATATTTAGTTCTACAGTGTTGAATGAGATTCTTGTTAAGGTTTATATCACTTGCATGATCACATTTAATAGGAATGTCATTAATATCAATGCTATAGTCCTAAAGTTGTTATTTTTGCCATAAAACTTATGTGCAACAACAACTAACTGCTATATATTATGCTTTAGCGGTGAAACTTGTTTCTTGCTAAGCTAAGAAACTAAGAAATTACCTAACATTTGACAAGTTCTAGAAGTGTTTTTTCTATCTAGTAAACTACTGATAAAGTCCATATTAAAATAACTAATCAAGTCAAAGGAAGAACTCCTAGGATACCAAAGTCCTAAATGCATTATACCATAAAGATACTTGAAAATTCTTTTGATAGCATTTAAATGAGACTCTTTAGGACTTGATTAAATCTAGCACATAAGTAAGTAGCAAACATAATATGGTCTACTAGTAGTTAAATAAAGAAGGGATTTGATCACACCTCTGAATCACTTTTCATCAACCGATTTGCCATTCTTATCCTTGTTGGGTTTGGTTGTGGTGCTCATTGGAGTTTTGCTTACCTTAGCTCCATCCATGCCAAACTTCCTGAGAACATCTCTTGCATATTTAGTTTGATTGATGAAAATCTCATCTTTGCATTGCTTAATTTGTAATCTAAGAAAGAAGTTTAGTTCTCCCATCATACTCATTTTGAATTCTCTTTGCATTAGCTTAGAAAATTCCTCACATAAGTGATGGTTAGTAGCACAAAAAATAATATCATTAACATATATTTGAACAATTAATAAATTATACTTAGATTTCTTTATGAAAAGAGTTATGTTAACTTTTCCTTTAAAGAACCTTTCTCTAGTAAGAAGTTGCTTAATCTTTCATACCAAGCTCTTAGAGCTTGTTTCAATCCATACAATGCTTTTAGCAATTTAAAAACATGATTTGGAGAATCAAAATTTTCAAAATCCAGAGGTTGCTCAATAAATACCTCCTCTTCAATGAAATCACTTAGAAATGCACTTTTAACATCCATTTGATAAAGTTTAAAATCTATGAATGAAGCAAATGCAAGTAGCATTCTAATAGTTTCTAACCTTGCAATGGGGGCAAAGGTTTCATTATAATCAATGCCTTTTTCTTAATTATAACCTTTAGCTACTAGTCTAGCATTATTCCTAGTTATGACACCTTGTTTATTCATCTTATTTATAAACACCCATTTGATGTCTATAATAGGATGATGTTTTAGTTTAGGAACCAAGGTCCAAACCTTGTTTCTCTCAAATTGATTAAACTCTTCTTGCATAGTTAGGACCTAAAATTCATCACTCAATGCATCATCAACATTTTTGGACTCAATTTAAAAAATGAAGGCTAAATTAATAATAGACTTTAATTTAGATCTAGTAGTTACTCCTTTTATAGTGTCACCTATAATAAGGTCTTGAGGATGAGCTTTCTTAAATTGCTAATCCTTTGGAAGTTCATCCTTCAAGGTAGGTTGAGATGTCTCCTCATTATCCTCCTTGTTTAGACCTTCAAGTTCCAAAGGCTTACTAGCATTTTCTTTTTAAGTTTCCGCAATTTTATTGTCACCTACAAGATCATCAACACTAGAAACATCCTTTCTAGGATCAAGTGAGTTTGATTCATCGAATACAACATGTATTGACTCTTCAACTACTAGAGTCTTCTTATTAAAAACTCTATATGCTTTACTAGAAATAAAATAGTCTAGGAAAATTCCTTCATTAGCTTTAGAATCAAATTTCTAAAATTATCCTTGGTGTTTAATATAAAGCACTTATATCTAAAAACTCTTAGATATGAGATTTTGGGTTTTCTATTGTTCCATAGCTCATTAGATGTTTTGTTCAAAAATGGTCTTTTGAAAACTCATTTTAAAATGTAATAAGATGTGTCAATAGCTTCTGCCCAAAAGTATAAAGGCAAGTTATACTCATTAAGCATTATTTTAGTCATTTCCACAATAGTTCTATTTTTACTTTCAACTACCCCATTTTATGGAGGAGTTCTAGGAAAAGAAAAACGTATGTGAAATACCATTTTTATTATAATAGTTTTTGAAAAATTCATTTTCAAATTTAATTCCATAATCACTTCTAATAGAAGAAATACAAAATCTTTTTTCTTTTTAAACTCTTTTTGCAAAAATTTCAAAAGCTTTAAATGCATTATTCTTATGAGCAAGAAAACATACCTAAGTAAATATAAAGTAATCATCAACCAATACATATGCATAGTGCATTCCACCGAGACTAGCAACTCTAGTTGGTCCAAATAAATCCATATGTATAACTTCGAGTGGTCTAGAAGTGGACATTACATTTTGAGCTTAAATGAAGAATTGGATTGTTTTTCCTTTTGACAGGCATCACAAAGTTTATCCTTGGTGAATTCAAGCTTAGGTAAACCAATCACAAGTTCATGTTTATAAAGATCATTCAAAAGCTCAAAATTTGTATGTCCTAACCTTATATGCCATGTCCATATGACATGAGAGATAGACATTAAGCATTTAATGTCTTTGTTATCAATTTATTCAAATCAATAACATAAACATTGTTTATTATTTCACCACTAAAAATTATTTTATCTACATTAAGACTAATAACAAAGCAATTTCTTAAAAGTCACCATATTTCTTATATCATATAATTGACTTATACTAAGCAAATTATATTTAAGACCATTAAAAAGCAACACATGATGTATAGATAAAGATTAAGGATTACCTATTTCTCTAATGCCTATAATTTTTCCTTTTGTATTATCTTCGAATGTAACATATCGTCCATCCTTAACATGAAGCTTGTTGAATTGCACCTTGTCTTCCGTCATGTGCCTTAAACTTCCATTATCAAAATACAACTTGCTTTTCATTTTTTTGGATTTCAAGCACACCTACACAAAATAATTTAAGTGTTCTTTTGAACCCAAACCTTTCTTGGTCTAGGTTGGTTAGTCTCAAGATAATGCATAGGAAGCAAATTCATATGTAGTCTTCTATAGAAGAACACATTGTTAATATGTCCATTGATCATCAAATATGAACATATAAAATTTTTAAATTTATTTCTCCTAGGATGATATGCTTTCTTAATGTGTGAAACATTCCTTTTATGTTATGATGGTGTGTGTCTCCTATTATTTTGAGTGTGAGACATACACTAGCAATGACAATGTGTATTTTGATAGGTTTGTATAACATATTTAGGTGTATTGTGTTGTGCAACATGCTTATGAGTGTTATGTCTAGTGTACATGTAAGCATACTTGGGTTGAGGTGCTCTATTTTGAGCATTACCTCTTTGTGTCATATAGAATTGAGTCTTATGAGACTTCCCTTTAATATTTGACATAAGAGATTTCTTAGCTTTGAAAGCTTGAGTCTCAATTAGTTTTGAAGTAGAGGGAATAAAATTGCATAATGCTTTAATAAATTTAATATGTGATTATAATGAAGATGAGGTCATTCCATTAGTATATCCAATTCCATGAGTATTTTTATGAAATGTTTGAGAGTCAAGTAAATTATCTAAACTTTCTTTTCCTCTTTAAAATTTTGATATGGAATTTTTTAGCTCAACTACCTCATTAGAAAGTTTATGATTTTCATCACTAACTTTCTTGAGTTACTCTTTCAAGGAATTAGAAGATTTTAAATTATTAGCAAATTTATCTTTTGGTTTAACAAGACTAAAAAATTTAATTTTTAACTTCTCAAACTCCTTGGTTAAACTATTTAACTCATGCTTATAATACTTCTTTCTAGAAAGTAAGCTTTTACATTTAAGCAAGAGTTTATTTACAATAGAACTCTTAATATCATCATCATTATCATATTCATCATAAACACAATATTCATTACAAAAAGAGTTAGAAGTAGATGGTACATCTTTTTCATCTTCAAGAGCCATGAAGTAAAAATTAGCCACTTATTATTCCTCTTCCTCTTCAAATTCGGAGGAGTCATCCTAAGTAGCTTTAAAGGCCTTCTTCCTATCCTTTACTCCCTTGTTCTTAAATTTGAGTTTGGGGCACTCATTTTGGATGTGTCCCAGTTTCTTGCATTTATAGCAAGTAACTTTTTTAGTTTTCTTCTTACCATCTCCTTCAAACTGCTTGTTGGAGTCATCTATTCTTGAGAAAATTTTCTTTCTTAAAAACTTCTTGAAGTTCCTAGTGAGCATGAAAATATCACCATCTTTGTCTCTAGAATTTTTTAATGCTTTTCTCTTAACTATCTTCTTGAAGAGCTTTTAGTACTATGCTCTTTTTCTTCTCTTCCTTCTCTTTTTTCTCTTCACCTTTTTGTTTGATTGTAAGCTTATGTGTTAAGAGCTTTGTAATAAGCACATAAGTTGAGAGAGTATAAAGGTCTTGAGCTTCCTCAATTAAAGTGACTCGAGATTTCCAATCCTTCTTAGGTAGGATTCTTAGAAACTTATTGTTTTCCTCTTCCTTGGAGAAATATTTTCCAAGTTTCTTGAGGGTTATAAGGAGAGCATTAAGATGGTTTTTCATCTCCGTGATTGATTCTTGAGGCTTCATTTTAAAGAGTTCATTTTCATACATATGGAGTTGAACCTTTTTATTTCTTATTTATATATTGCCTTCATAATGGTTCTTTAAGGTCTCCCACATTTCCTTGGTCGAAATGCAATGTTAAAGTTTGCCTCCTTCTTCTCTTGTCATGGAAGAGACTAGAGTGATCATAACCTTTTTATTTTTATGATTTTCCTTCTTTTGTTCATTATTCTATTGGCTTCTTGTAAGAGTAGTTACCATAACATCAATGGTAGTTATAGGTGGTTTCTAACCTTTTAGGATAATATCCTAAAGTTAGATGGAATCATAATCAAGGTATAGCTCCATTTTGAACTATGAGAATAGCCACTACCATCAAAGAATGGTCTAAGTGAAGAAATGTTTTATGATTCACTCCCTATGATATTGTATTCTAGCAATGAAGTTCCTAGAATTCAAGTTTTGATACCAATTGAAAGAGTCTTAGGGGGTGAATAGGACTATTGAACAATAATAAGAAATTGAAAAAATTTGAAAAAAATATTAAAATGAATGTTGAGAAGGAAGAATGATGAACATAAGAATTTAAGGAGTTTGGATTCTTAACAAGCCTACGTCTCCACCTAACTTAGGATTTTGAATCACCATAATCTATTTCCATAGATTAATTTTTATAACTTGATTTTTAGGCTCAACTTAAACCTTACAACTTGAGTTTTCAAGGATTACTCAAAAATTAATTCACAAGTGTTTTCAAGACTTACACTAAAACCAAATTCCTAAGTATTTAATGGCTAAACACTTAACCAATTCCTTTAGAATAGAATCTCACTTTCCATTTTCTTCACCCTAGAAAATAAAAGAATAAGAATTTCTTTTCAAACACTCACCAACTCTCACGAGAGTATACAATAATAAAATAAATTTTGAAAGAGTTTAGAGAGCTTAATTGAATGCTTAAAAGAATATAATGAATAAAAAATTTTCTTAACCTCAAAATAATCTTTAGAGGACATTTTTATACTTGAGAAATTCAATTATAGTTATTGGAAGCAATAATTTCATTCCTAATAAAAAATAAAGTCCATTTTGATAAATTTGGACTTTTTAGCTACATTTTTTCAGGTCTCGATCAAGATATCATCAGTCCCAATTGGGACGAGCATTGAATAGCCATTACAAGTCATTGTATTTAAATTTTTACATTAGTCCCAGTAAGGATATTAATGTCTTAGTCTAGATATCATTGTCTCGAGCATTGTCTCGATCGGGACATTGGATCAGGATCAGTTCTGCCAAAAATTAAAGTTTTTCAAAAATTGGCCTACCTTGGTCCTAGTCGAGACCATGACAAAATTTGCACTTTTTATGCAATTTAGTCCTTGTGTTGAGTCTGATCGAGATGTTGATATGTGATATTTTTTTAGATTGAAGACGATCAAATCAGCCTTAACTTTCATCATAAAAGTTATAGATGATTTTCTTATCTTTTCATATCACTTTGAATCACGTCAATTGAAACTCTGTAGCTTAATATATTACTAAAATAATAAGAGCTGCATAACCTAAAATGAAAGCTGCATATACTGACTTTGACTCAAGATTTGCATACCCAAATGACCTCAGATTTTGACAAGTAAGCTTAATTTATAAAGCTTAAGATGTTTACTTCAAAAGTGAATAAGACCATTTTCTTATTATAGAGCTCTAAAGATGTCAAAAAGACTTCTTGAATATCAGAGATCGAACTAGGCCAAAAGCATACTTAGAGTATTTCATTATCTTTAATCATTTAACAATTACACTTTATGATAGATCAACTTCCTACATACTTAGTTATAATTATTATAATCAAAATTGTTTGTCAAAATTCAAAATTAGGAGATCATGCAAATGGTCAACAACCCCTTTAACAATATTTAACAAACTTTAAAACATTAAGGTTAACAGTTAACCCCCTTAACAGTTAATCTTATTTCTATGTATTTTTATTAACCTAGTTGGGAGGGTAGGGTAAAAGCCTATAAAAAAAGGTTTTATTGAATTTTTCATTTTTCTTTCATTTTATATTTATTTATAAATTACTTTTCTTCTTAGTTTTTTTACATTAATAAAACAAAAATCAAATCTATAAAATATTAAAAATCAATTTATTTCTTTTTAATTTTTTTACATGTAGAAATGTATAAATATATATATATATATATATATATATATATATATATATATATATATATATATATATATATTATGTAACTTTATCTTCATGAAATTTTTCTAATAATTTTTTAATTATTTGATGTTTTAAAAATTATTTTTATTGTTTATGAAAAATTAATTATTTATATTATTTCATATATATTAACAGTTTTTTTTTTAAAAAAGAACAATTACATAACTTATATATTACCCTTTATTTACCAAATAAGGTTAGATGTTTAATTATTACACCTGTAACTGTTACTCTATTAATAATTACACATATAACAATTACATCCCATATTTTTAACCCCGATCTAAATGAACCCTTAATCTAAAAGATTTTCATAAAATATTCTAAATTTACTGCCTTGTATAAAAAATTTATCAAAAAGTTTATTAGTGCAATAAATTAAAGATTAAAAATAAAAAAATTGATATTTATTATGCACTTTATGATAAAAATTTTAATTATATGTATATAATTAAAAAGGGAGGTGCAAGGTTCGATTCTATTGTTGTAGATTTAAAAGGGGAAGGTTGCCTCTTGTTGTGTGGTCCATCAAATTTTAGGTCACATAATCTTTTGTTGACCATTTGCATGATCAAACTCCTAATTTTGGACTTTGACAAAAAAAAATTATACTAATAATGTCAATTAAGTGTGTAGGGTATTATATACCAAACATATACACTTTTGGATGAATAGTGACTTTTTGGGCTGATTGAACCTCTGAGATTGAAGAAGACTTTTGACATATTTAGAGCTTTTAATTAAGAAAATAAGCTTCTTAAATTTTGAAGTAGACATCTTAAGCTTTCCAAATTGAGCTTTCTTGTCAAAATTCAGGTTCATTTGGGTATGAAAATCTTTAGTCAAAGTCAACATATGCAGCTTGTATAGCTCTTGGTATTTCAGCAATATCTTGAGCTACAGATATCCAATTGAGGTGATTCAAAGTTTTATGGAAATATAATACTATTATCTATAACTTTTATGAAGAAAATTTTGGCTGAATCGATCATTTTGAGTCCTGTTAATGAGCATCTTTCAAAGTGGTCATGAGTTATCCTTGAATGGAGTCTTTGGAGCACGTTTTTGCCAAAAAATGGCATTACCCCTCATGAGCGCTACTCACAAGCTTGAGTGCTTGTGAGAAAACCTCTGAAAATATCCAACAGGAATTTTTGAATGCAACAGATATATTTTTGCTCCTCACAAGCACTGTTCACTCGTGAGCTGCCCGTGAGCATCCTTTGAGCTGCCAAAAGTCCAAGAATTGATTCAAAATCAATTATAAACGTTGGAGACATAATTAATACATCAAAAAACTATATTTTTAAGTGTTTTTATATATAAACACAACTTAGAATTCAATTGAAAGGTTAAGAAAACTTGTTTATCATTCATTATTTTCTTAAACATTCAATTGAGCTCTTAAACTTTCCTTTAAACAATTCTTTATGTATAACTCTTGTGAGAGTTGGTGAGTGATTAGAATAGAAATTATTATTATTCTTCTATTTTCTAGGTTTAGAAAACAGGAAGTGAGATTCTATTCTAAAAGAATTGGTTTAAGTGTTTAGCCATTAAAACACTTGGGAAATTGGTTTTAGTGTGAGCCTTGAAAACACTTGTAATTTGGTTTTTGAGTGAGCCCTGAAAACTCAAGTTGTAAGGTTGTAAGAGTGAGCCATAAAACTCTTATGTATACTCAATCTTATGAATAAAATTATGTGTGATTAAAAAATCCTAACTTAGGGATAAGTTAGGTGGAGACGTAGAATTATTGTTGAATCCGAACTCCTTAAATATTTATGTTCTTTATTCTTCCTTTTGAACTCTTACTCAATTCTTGTAAAGAATTCCTTTAATTTCCTATTTTTGTTCTATAGTCCTACTCACCCCCTTCCCCTCTAGGACTCTTTCATCTTCATATTAAAAACAAGGCATATTGGTATCAAAATCCATTATTTTGCAAATTTTTAAATCAAACTTTAAAATTTGACAAATTATTTGCAAGTTTAGCATAATTATAATTTAATCAGATATGACATATAAGGTGAAGTAGCGAATCTCTAATTTTTGTAAATTTCACATCCACATCATCTAAATACTAATTTTAATTCAAAAATATAAAATGGGAATGAAATTTTAATTAGACTATATTCATTTCATTTTTTATGTAGTTTAAGCCTTCAAAATAATAATAGATATTAGCTAATTCACACCTTAAATGCTACATGTGTATTTTATTTTTAATTTAAGACCAAATAACAGTTGTGCTAAAACTACAAATAAAATGTTAATTAGTGCAAAAATTGCAAATAAAATGTCAAATCGGACCAATTTTGGCAAATTTTAAAGTTTGGTATAATTATATAAAAACTCTAAAAGATTGTGATTTTTTTATACCAATAAGCCTAACCAAAATATGTTCTATTACTAATCCAGCACATAAGTATGCTTTATATAATTAAAAATAAAATAAGAAAATTTCATTATTTATGGTATAAGAAATTTGAAGGACTTTTTAAAAAATAACAAAAAAATGAAAAATATATTTTAAAATACTGTTGACTTTTTTTCATTTACAAAAATACTTGTAGACACTCAGTTTAATCAGCCCATAATGAAAGTCTGATGATGAAAAAAATTAACTTTTCGAATGCAAGAGAATCTGAAAACCTTCTTTAGAATGGGCCTAAACCAAATAGCCAAGCCCAAACCTCTTTTAAAATTCATAATGGACCATGAAAACCATACTCAATACACCTAGCCCAAACCCTATAGAACCTAAACATAGCCCTAGCCATTTTAGCCTAAAAGGCCCAGAGCCAGGACCATAAAGGCGATGCCTTATGGCAGTAAGGCGACACCTCTGTGGTAGTGGGATGAAAAGGCATCGCCTTTTTTATAAGATGATTGCCTCTTTGATAAGGTGATCACCTCTTCATCGGGCACTTGCTGCATTTAATGGCAGTAGTCCAAAATAGCAAGTGGGGTGGACCCACCTATTCCTGCTCCATAACAATAACGTAAATAGTTATTTTTAGGAAAAGTAGTGAGCTAAAAAGGCTAAGTAATGATGAAAAAGAAAAGGGAGATCATACGGTTTGAGGGGCTTAAATAGAAAAGTTAAGAAGAGAGAAAGAAGCGGATCCAGGAGGAGAAAAAAAGGAGCTGAGATTAGCAAAGAAAATATAGAGAGAGAAGAAGAAAAGGGGGGATTTGCTTAAAAGATGGCTCATTTCTTAGGAAAGGAGGGAGAGCTCTTGCATTCAAAAGAAGATTTAATTTTGAACCAGCTTCCGAGGGCTTAGTTTGGAGTATCAAACTTGCCAAAAGTGGTAAGAACCTTTATTTTAAAGTTTTATGTCATAAGCTTGCATAAATTTTATTATTTTTCTTATTTATTTGGTGTGTTTTGAGATTCACTTGATATGCTTATGATGTGAGTTACCGACCTGCTAAAAATAGTTATAAGACTTCATATATTTGTATTGAACACTATATTGCTTTAAAATTAAGCAAGATGTAGCCTTTCATCATTCTGGTGAAGAGGTGATGCCTCTTCATAGAGGCGTCACCTCAGTGGCCTGATGATAAAGAGGCATCATCTTGGTGGCTTGGTGAAATGACAGCGTCTCTTAGCATAGAGGCGATGCCCCCATAATAGGGTGACAATTGCTTTTTCACTTGAGAATGTCAACTTCTGCCTTTTTATTATTTCGTGTATATTTCAAAATTCCTAGCTCTTTATAGTACCTTTATGATGTATAACTCATTTGGTGTATGCCCTCTCTTTCATGAAATGTTTAGCTCTTTGATTTATCATCATATTTATGAAATTAACTTTGTGGTTTCCTCTTGTAAGTTTATTGATTTTGTTTTAGGATATTAATCCTTTGTTTAATACAGAATGACATTCTTATGGGTGCAATAACCTCATTTAACTAATGTCTAACCCCATTTCCCTTAATTCCTTTCTTTCTTTATGGTTTATTTTCAGTATATTTCCTCTTTCCTAATTTATTTTCAGTTTATTTTCAATTTATTTTACTATTATTGCATGTAAAAGGACTATAATCTTTTTTCCTCCCCTATTTTCTTTGCATGTGTGTTTATTTCTTCATTGTCACTTTATGAAATTTTTTTGCATATTTGTAATAAGTGTGGTGAATCACCCTTAATAAGAATGGAATTGGATTAATGTGCAAATTTGGGTTAAATTATAAAATTGGAGGAAACTACAATTTGCATGTTAATGAAGAAATAATTAAATAATTAAAGGTAATAAAATACAAAAACATAAATGAAGGCCAACTATAAAGATAAGTGGGCATTCTAAAAGCCCATACCTAGTTTTTGAACCCATTCTCTAATGATGGCTTCTAGGAACCTCTGTGGAATCTTATTGCCATATAGTGTATCCCATGTCTGATTCGGGTGGTGGCTCGTTTTCCAATATGGGCTTCAAGCCTATATTTGTATTTTCTAGTGAGCCTTGAGCTCACACAATACTATGGTTGCCAAACACTTAGTCATGCACTAAACTCCCCTGCCTACAGTGATGACTCCACTGGGGATAGAGAAATTGATTCTAGTGTTTTTATCATTTTCAATTATTCTTTTATTTTTATTTTTTTGCATTTTGTTGCATTCATTACACATTTGCACACATTGAGCACTTCAGTCCCTAAATGGCCAATAATGGACATTTCTTTGCTATCTGTGTTTCACTCAAACCTGGTGGTGAAGTATTTGATTATTATCACTCATTGCACGTACTTATCCACATTGTATGGACCCTTAATTGAGGAGATGTAATGGAGGTATATCGTTATAGGAGTTTAAGCTTATTCACCCGAGACTCAACTCATGTAGTGACTTAGAAATTCCCTTTAAGAATTTCCCCAATACATGTGGTTGTTTCCATATAGTGACTATTTAAATAAAGCCCAAGCCCACTAAAATTTGGTTCTACCTTAGTTGGCTTTTCAGGCCCTTTAAGGCCCATTATGCTTTGACCCTTCCTTAGCTAGGCCTTTCATGCCCACTGAGGTACTCTATATTGGACTATGGCTTTATTTAAGCATGTTGCTACTTGTTTTCACCATCTTAAGAGCTTTTTTTCCACACGCCGGCTTTGTTATCCCCTATTGAGAATCAAAACACAAACAAAAAATCCTAGGATAAGAAATTTGCTAATGAACACATGTATGCATTATTTGTATATTTTTTCATGACTAGTTGCCTTGAAGTTAAATGTATGCTAAATTAGGGTTTAAATGAAATTTCATGTAAATAGGGAATAATTTAGTAATTAATAAGGTAATTCTAAATGAACACATAACTGAAAGAAGTTAGTATTTCGTATCCAGAATCTCCTAGTTATGGTGCTAACTTTCTTTTGGGGAATTGAGTTACCAACACTTTTGATTTGTCCCAGTTATTACCATAAGTGGTGACTTCTCATCTCCACGCTATGTCTTTGTGATATAGTAGTGTGTTCTCTATAGCCCTAAGCTCAAACAGTGTCATAGTTGCTAAAATCTTAGATGCGCACTAAACCCCACCGTTTACAGCAGGTCTGGTGGCTGCATCTTGGAAATGGGAATTCATATCAGAAAACATTAATCTTGAACATGAATTAAGTATTAAAGTTTACTTGAGAGGTAGAGGTGGCAAATAGGAGTACTATCATTAAAAGGTTAGCTTGGACAAACTCTGTATACCAGCTCTTGACCTGCTCGGTATAATCCACAACTGGTGCTCTAGTGATGGCCTAGGCAAGCTCAGTGCCCTTCAACTCATGTGTCTAAAGAATTTTCCTTGGAGGAGACTTAGGAATATGCTTCAACTCTAGTTGAGGACACACTAGCTAAGAGACCACACAGATAGTTGGGCCCATAAAGAAGGACTCTCCTCTGGCCAATGGTCTGGAATGGGTCATTTCCACTCCCCATTCATCTTCAGGACCCCACAAGTCATTCTTGTTCTATAAAATACACCAAAAGGTAATTAAGTTAAATTAACAAATCTGCTAAAATGGTTGTGTGAGCTTTTTAAGTACTGCATCCTATGTCAAGGGGTTTAGATGCTGCTAGTGGATGTGCACTTGAGCTAAGTGACTCTTTACGACATGATTAGCACCCCACCTCTAGATGGTTAAGAAATCATTTCCCACTTACATCATACTAATGAGCAGTTCCAGCTCTAATGCCCAGACCTGTAAAAGAAAGATGGGTAGCCAATGTTAGTAAATGGTTATTGAAATAAATTAAAAGGGAGAGGAAGAATAAAGTTTACTAGAATGGTGTACTAGACACTGCAGAACCTCCTTGCTCTATATATAACCTCATCCATGATCTGATACAAATAGGCTAGAGCACAATTGCCCTAATCATAAGCAAATACTAGATCTAAGTCCCGGAGAGGCAGCAAAAAGATCAAGTCAATCAAACTGGCAGTGTTAGCAAAAAGGGTAGTATCGAGGAGATAAACTAAGAATACCTGCACCAACTAATCAATCTCATGGGGGTGACCATGGCTATAGCACTGTCCTAAGTGTAAAAGCTTCCATTCAAGTCTAGCTTAAGGGTATGTGTCCCCTTCATATCCGAGACCATACTAAGGAGATGCTTAATATATGCGACCTTATCTAGAGTCAGTTAGCGTAAAATCAAATCAAAAGGAATAGGATCCCCGATGCACACGATCCTAGTGATAGTGGAAAATGAAATAGGGTCCACATTGAGCTCTATAAAGGGCAGGTGAAAGGTGTGAGTGGTATCAAACCACCTCTCCATCAGTGCATAGAGGGGTTGATAATCAATTTGACCTTGCTCATTGGAAAGAAAAAGAATGAAGTCTTTGAATCCAGTGTTCTAAATTTAGTCTCTCTAATCATCTGTTAACTCATCATACAAAACTTGAGCCCCATGAAAGTTTATAATACCTTTGAATGTCTGAGCATCATGCATTAAGAAAAGTTAAGGAAGTTGCATTAATATAACATGATTTCATATATTTTGGAAATACGAATGTTGAAAATGAAGAAGAATAGATAATTTAGATTTTCACAAAAGCATCATGACTCATTAAAGAGGTGACACCTTTGTAAGAAGAGGTGTCACCTCACCGATGAGGCAATTACATCAACACAGAGGCGACACCTATATATAATGGAGAATAGCAAATATATTATCATTTTCTTCATCTAAACTCATAAAATTAGCATTAAATCAATCTTATTTCTAACCCTAAATGATGATTGAACATAAATATGATCTAACCTAATGTATTTTATAGGAAAAAATGAAAGAGAATTCAAATATTAACCTCTCCTGATGTTGATGAGCAGATATGACTCCTCAAATTAGCTAAGAGATGAACCATGTCTCCTTTCTAGAATTTGAGATTGTGTGGGGTGTGTACAATAAGATTAACACTGTCCCATCCAAGCAAAGGCAAAGTTCTTTCATTTTTCATTTTTTAAAAGGTAAGAGTGCGAGAAGAGAGAAAGAAGGAAAGAAAAAAAAGAGAAAAAAGGAAAAGAAAAATAGAAGAACAAAGAAAAGAAAAGGAGAGGGAGAGAAAAAGATTTTTCTATTTAAAAATGGAAATTAGAGAAGGAAAGAAAAACAAAAGTGATAAAATGAAGAATTTTTTAGAAATTGGGTTTCTTGGGCATATCTCGAGAATGATGAGTCAATGTGCCTTGAGGGATTGCCTCTTGGGTTTTGAACACCTGAGGATGATAACATGAATTTCCCATTTATTCTTTAGGGACTGCCTCTAAGGTTTTAAATACCTAAGGATGACAACGTATGTCTCCTATTTATTCTTAATGGACTACCTCTCAGGTTTTGATTACCTGAGGATGATGATGTGAGTTCCCTTATTGTTCTTGAGGGATTGCCTCTCGGGTTTTAAATACCCAATGATGATGGCATGAGTTTCCCATTTCTTCTTGAGGGACTGCCTCTTAGATTTTGAATACCCAAGGATGACGGTGTGAGTTTCCCATTTGTTCTTAAGGGGCTGCCTCTCATGTTTTTAATACCCGAGGATAACAGTGTGAGTTCCCCACTTTCTCTTGAGGGATTGCCTCTTGAGTTTTAAATACCCAAGGATGACAGTGTGAGATTCCCTTTTGTCCTTAAGGAACTCCCTCTTGGGTTTGAATTCTCGAGGTTGATGGTGTGAGCTTCCTTTTTGGTGTTTTTAGGGATTGCCTCTTGAGCTTGAGTTCTTAAGGTTAATGGTGTGAAATCCATAGCAATAGTTAAAATTTGACCTCTCAAATTTGAATTCCTGAGGCTGATGGTGCGAATTTTAAAGAAATTATCTAAAGAATTTTTAGAATCAGGTGTATTCCTTTATCAATGTTTAATTTTTATTGTTTTTTCTTATTGTGCATGCCATGTATGTTGATTTTCTCAAAAAATGTGAGTACATGATTTCTATTTTTCAAAAAATCAAGGGGAAAATTGGAGACACTTAGTTTGATTAGCCCGTAATGAAAGCCCGATGATGAAAAAAACTGACTTTTCAAATGCAAGAGAATCTGAAACCTTCTTTACAACGAGCCTAAACCTCTTTTGAAACTCATAATGGACTATGAAAACCATATTCAATACACCTAGCCTAAACTCTATAAATGTTAAACATAACCCCATCCCTTTTAGCCTAAAAGGCCTAGAGCTAAGTCTATAATGGTGATGCCTCATGGCAATAAGGTAATGCCTCTGTGGTGGTAGGATGAAAAGGCATCGCCTCTTCGATGAGACAATCACCTATTTGTCAGCCACTTGCTTGCTACATTTAATGGCAATAGTCCAAAACAACAAATGGGTAGACCTACCTATCCTGCTCTATAATAATTGCATAAATGGTTATTTTTTTGGGAAAAGTAGTGAGCTAAAAAGGCTAAGTAATGATGAAAAAGAAGAGGGAGATCATAGGGTTTAAGGGGTTTAAATAGAGAAGTTAGGGAGAGAGAAAGAGGAGGATCTAGGAGGAGAAAAAAAAGGAGTTGCGATTATCAAAGAAAATATAGAGAGATAAAAAAAAAAGGGGAATTTGGCTTAAAAGAAGGCTCATTTCTTATGAAATGAGGGAGAGCTTTTGCATTCAAAAGAAGATCTAATCTCTAACTAGCTTTTAAGGGCTTAGTTAGGAGTATCAAACTTGTCAAATGTGGTAGGAACCTCTATTTTAAAGTTTTGTGTCGTAAGCTTGCATAAATTTTATTGTTTTTCTTGTTTATTTAGTGTATGTTGAGGTTCACTTGAAATGATTAAAATGTGAGTTACTGACCTACTAAGGATAGTTATAGGACTACACATATTTGTACTAAACCCTATGTTGCTTTGAAATCAAGTAAGATGTAGCCTCTCACTATTCTTGTGAAGAGGTGATGCCTCTATAAGAGACAACGTCTCTTGGCATAGAGGGGACACCCTTATGACAGGGCAACAATCACCTTTTTGCTAGAGAATATCAACTTTTGCCTTTTTATTATTTCGTGTATATTTCAGACTTTCCTAGCTTTTTATAATTCCTTTATGATGTATAACTCATTTGGTGTATGCCTTGTATTTCGTAAAATGTTTATCTCTTCGATCTATCATCATATTTATGAAATTAACTTTATGGTTTCCTCTTGAAGGTCTTTTTATTTTGTTTTGGGAGATTAATCCTCTATTTAATGCAGAGTGACATTCTTATGGGTGCAAGAACCTCATTTAACTGACGTCTAACCCCATTTCCCTTGATTCCTTTCTTTCTTTATGGTTTATTTTTAGTATATTTTTAGTTTATTTTTAGTATATTTCCTCTTTCTTGATTTATTTTTAGTTTACTTTCGATTTATTTTACTATTATTGCACGTAAAAGGATTGTAATATTTTATCCTCCCCCATTTTCTTTTCGTGTATGTTTATTTCTTCATTATTACTTTATGATTTTTTTTTTACATATTTGTAATAAGTGTGGTGAATCATCGTTAATAAGCATGGAATTGGATTAATGTGCAAATTCAGGTTAAATTATAAAGTTGGAGGAAACTACAATTTGCATGTTAATGAAGAAATAATTTAATAATTAAAGGTAATAAAATACAAAATATAAATTGAGGCCAACTGCAAGGTTGGGTGGGCATTCCAAAAGCCCATACCTAGTTTTTGAACCCTTTCTCTGATGACAGCTTCTGGAAATGTTCATGGAATCTAGTTACTATACAGTGTGTCCCAGGTCTCATTCGGGCAGTGACTCCCTCTCCAATATGGGCTTTAAGCCTATTTTTGTATTTCCTAGCATGCCTCGAGCTTACACAGTGTCATGGCCGCCAAAGATTTGGGTGCACACTAAACCCACCTGCCTATAGTTATGAATCCACTAGGGATAGAGAAACTGATTCTAGTTTTTTATATTTTATCATTTTTATTATTCTTTTATTTCTTTCACACACATTCACTACACATTTGCACATATTGAGCATTTCAGTCCCTAAATGGCCAATGATGGTCATTGCTTTCCTACCTGTGTTTCATTCAAACTTAGTGGTGAAGTATTTGATTATTATCACTTACTGCATGTACTTATCGATATTGTATAAACCCTTGAGTAGGTAGACATAATGGAGGTATATCACTATAGGAGCTAAAGCCTATTCACCTGAAACTCAGCTCATGTAGTGACTTAGAAATTCCCTCTAAGAATTTCCTTGATGCATGTGGTTGTCACCATATAGTGACTATTTAAATAAAGCCCAAGCTCGATAGAATTTGGTTCTACCTTAGTTGGCTTTTCATGCCCTTTAAGACCCATTACATTTTGACCCCTTCCTTAGTTGGGCCTTTCATGCCCACTAAGGTACTCTATGTTGGACTGTGGCTTTATTTAAGTATGTTGCTACTTGTTTGCACCATCTCGAGAGCTTTTTATGTTATCCCCTGTTGATAATCAAAACCCAGACTAAAAATTCTAAGCAAAGAAATTCTCCAATGAACACATGTATAGGAGGAATAAGGGTAGAGATTACTGTTTTGTGAATAATTTGTCTATTTCATTTTCTATATGTAAATAACGTGTCTTTATCTTTAGTCTTTAATAAAAATAAAATCAAATATGCATTTCATGCATACACGACATGTATAAATCTAACATGTGACCTTGCAGTTATAGATCCTTCAAGTTATTTTGCCTAGGTTCAATCTAATTTTGGTTGTTTGATCAAAAATTTAGAAATATCAATGGCAGGTAGTTTTGATCCTGAAGCTTTTAAAGCATAATTAAAAGAGGAACTATTTATGGAGACTCATTCAATGATGAGTGAAATGATGGGGGAAATAACCAAGCTACTTAAGGAGAGACAACCACAATTATCATCTTAGCAACCATTTGACCTTGATGTTGAAATTCCTATAAGGCAATAAGTAAAAGATGATTAAGAGACCCTTGTAGCTGAACCTATGGTTCATTAGAATATGAGGGTTATTGAAAATGTGGAATAGTTTAACTGGGTGAAGAACATGACTAATACTATGGCTCAGATTCAGATAATGATGAATGAGAAAGGAATTGATGTTCTGATCAATTATACAAGCCTTGACTTGGATGAAAATAAGGATCCTCTTCCTCAAAAGTTCAAATTTCTTGACATAAAGAAATATGCTGGGATCAATGATCTGCACTTACATCTAAATTAGTATCTGACTTATATGAAAGCAACAGAGTTGACCAAGGCCTAAATCGCCAAATGCTTAAATGGAGGTGTTCTTGAGAGATTTATAGAATATAAAGTAGAATTTTTAATAAGCCATTCATTGATTATCTGATAAGGTGGAGGGGGAAGTTAGCACAAATGAGACATAGGCCAGTTGAATTTGATCAACTAATGATTGTAATTTATGGGTGTGTGCCATTGCTTTCTAAAAAGTTAAAGGACCTTGGAATTCAAAACTTTGAAGAGTTATATAAATTTGGGATCCAAAAAGAATATAATTTGGTGTAGGAAAAGAGGTACTTTAGTGGAAGGTCTTCAGGTAAAGAGAAAGTTGGGTCCAGTAGCAATGTACAAATTAATGACATTAGGCCACCTGTACAATTCAATGATAAGAAACCTAAAAGGTTTTCTAATTTAGGGGGACCTCTTTCAAAGGTCTTGTATAAGCTAATAAAGAAGAACCTTTTGCAACCCTTACCATCAAAATAACCCATACCAAATGCTAATCCTAGACTTTACTATAAGTTTCACTAAGTCATCGGGCATGATACTGACATTTAAGCCCAATTGAAGTATGAAATCCAAGACATGATCGACTCGGGCAAGATCACTAACCCCAAAACCTAAAAACCAAACACACAAAACAACCCTTTAGCCAATTACTGAAATGTCCCACCACCAAATGCCCTTATCCTAATGATTGGTTCTGGTTTCATGGAAAAGCAAGTCCTAAAATCTTTAATTGATAGCATATTGACCCTACCAAAACCAAGCCATGAACCACATAACCCATAACTTGTTGAATTGTCCATTAATGTCCAAGATATTTGGAGTTCCGATGATAAATAAGGATAAATTGACATGTGGAGTGATAAGGAGAAGGAAACCCATTCAGTTAAGAAGGTAGTGGAAAAAAAGAAGGGGAAGAAGGTGGCCTGATGAGATTTTAAGGATAAAACTGAAGCTTAGGAGGAGGAAGGAGAATCAAAGTAAGAGCCAAAGAAGGGGGAGAAGTCAGTGGCAAGTGTGTAGGAATTGCTAATGAATTCCAAAATTCATCGTGACGCATGGGTGTAAGCCTTGGATAAAAAAAAAGGGTGCCTAAAACCTTCACGCCTAAGCAAATGGTCAACTCACTTACTAAAAGCACCAAAGGAGTCATAACATTCACCGATAATGACTTGCCCTTAGAAGGGAGAGATCACTATAAGGCCTTATTCATCAAGGCTAAGGTAAAAGGAAAATTAACTTGTTGTGTGATGGTGGACAATGGCTCTTCTATTAATGTATGCCCTTTGAAGTTTTTACCCAAGGTTGGGCTTACTACAGTCGACCTTAAGCCATCAGATATGGTTATCAAGGCTTACAATGACATGAAATTATCAATCGAAGGAACCTTTCGTGCTTTTGTAAAAATTGTACCCTTTGAAACTTGGGTGGACTTACATGTGATTGACATTCCTATAACTTTTTCCATTGTGTTGGGAAGGCCATGGTTTCATCCATTGGGAGGTGTGCCATCATCAGTGCACTAAAAGATCAAATTTTCATGTGAAGGGAAGGTGGTCACCATTTCAACTAAAATTGAAGCCATAATTGCTATCTTAAAACTAACCCCTAAGGAAATCCCTTTCAGTCCAAGCTTTGAAGTTTGCATGCTTTATAAAGATGAGGTGAACGAGAAAATTGTTAACATGATGAGCGGTATGAACTTTTTGTTTGGAATGGGGTTATGAAAGAATTGATAAGGCCCTCTAGAGTTTGTCGCTCCAAAGGTTCCAATTCTAAAATATGGAGTAGGATATGAAAATTCTGAAGGCTCAAAAATAGGGGCAAAGAAATGCACACTCTGATAGAAGTTTGTTAAGGAAGGCAACAATGATCCATATAAGGGATTTCTTGAACCATAAATGTTAGCTGACAAATTAGTCCCCGAGTTTGAAATTTTTATTGATTATATGGATAGGATTAAAAAAGAGGATGATCAAGAGATAATGGTGGAGGAATTAGTGCTGACTTCAAAATTAGAAGAGGATGTTGCTACTATAGAGTTGAAGGATACTGTTGATCATGCAATGGAACCTGACTTTGAGACCTTTATTATGAACTCTATTATGGATGCATTTTATGATGATTTTGATGTTTACCTTACAAACTTGTTTAAAACTAATAACCTCTTCTCTTCTAAAGTTGATGCAATAAAGTTTGAATTTACTTACTTATGTGATGTGTTTCCTAATAGTTATTATATTTGTGATGATCATTTCATGCATGTGTTTGACATTAATTATGTAGAAACTAAACCATTTAATATAGGAACAAATGATAATCCTAAAAATATAGTGATTGCTTCTGATTTAGCTTTTGATGAAAGAGAAAAAATAAAAGAAATATTAGTAAAAAGATAAAAAGTATTTGCTTGGGATTATGGTGACATGCCTAGAATCGACAGGGAAATAGTTGAGCATAGAATCTCTATGTTTTCTAACATTACACTAGTAAAACAAAAAAAAGCTAGTTAAAACTAGAATGGGCCCTCCTGATAAAAAAAAAGGTCAAAATACAGGTGAAAGTGAGATTCTTGGAAGTGGTTGAGGACACTCAATGGTTAGCTAATATAGTCCCAGTTCTGAAGAAGAATGGATGAGTCAAAATGTGCATGGATTATCGAGATTTGAATAAAGCATGCCCGAAAGATGACTTTCCTTTGCCTCACATTGATACATTAGTAGATAGTGCAACTTCTAGCACCATGTATTCTTTCATAGATGGCTTCTCGGGCTACAATCAAATCATGATGACAGTAATTGACAAGTTAAAGACCTCTTTCACTATTTAATGGGGGATCTATTGCTACCTAGTTATGCCATTTCGATTAAAAAATGCAATAGCTACCTATCAAAGGATGGCCACTACTCTACTACATGATATGATTTATAACGAGATAGAAGTTTATATAGATGATATGATGGTGAAGTTTGAAACCAAGGAAGGGCATTTTGAAGCCTTAGATAAGTTCTTAGCAAGGGCAAAAAAGTACAACCTCATATTGAATCCTAGGAAATGTATGTTTGGAGTGACTTCAGGAAAAGTTCTAAGTGATATTGTTAGTCAGAAAGGGATAGAGGTGGATCCGAAAAAAGTTAAAGCAATAAGAGAGATGCCTACACTAACGATGAAAAAGAATAAAAGGGTTCATTAGGTGGTTATAGTACATTAGTAGGTTCATAGCTAAGTTGACCATAATTTGCAAGCCAATCTTCAAGCTTTTAAGAAAGAATCAAATGGTAGTCTAGGATAAGAAGTGTTAGCAAGCTCTCGAGACCATTAAGAACTGTCTAATGAATCCTCAAGTTCTGCAACCACCGAAACTGGGAAAGCCATTAATCCTCTACTTAGCCATTGAGAAAGAAGCAGTTGGAGTAATGTTAGCTTAAGAAAGGGAACGAGGAATTGAGTATGCAGTGTATTATCTAAGCAAGAAGTTCTTGCTTTATGAAGTTAACTATAATCTGGTAGAGAAAACTTATTTGTCTATGATTTAGGCTACCAAAAAGCTTCGGCGTTACTTTTAGTCTTATAGTGTTCGAGTAGTTTCTAAGCATAATCCCCTCAAATACCTTCAATAAACATTGTCTCTCATAGGAAAGTTGGCAAGATGGTTAGTGCTCTTTACTAATTTTAATACATAATATATGGCAAAGAAAGTGGTAAAGGGGAGAGCAGTGACAAACTTCCTAGCACAGAGCCCCATAGGCGATGAACATATGTAGGAATTAGAGTTTTAGGATGAACAATTGGGGGCAATTGAAGTCCAGGGCTAAAGTATGTACTTCAATGGGGCTGTTAATAGGAAAGGAGCTAGAATTAGTGAAAGCATTATAACACCCAAAAGGGACATGATATCGATGGCTAAAAGATTAGAGTTTAAGGTGAACAATAATTAAGCCGAGTACAAAGCTTGCATATTCAGTTTAGAAGCAATTCACAATGTAGCAACATAAGAGGTTGCGGTTCACGGAGACTCTATGTTAGTAATAAAATAAGCTATAAAGGAATGGAACAAAAGAGAAGATCAGTTGTGCTTATATTAGGATTGCTTGGGAATAGTTATGTTATCCTTTACCCAATATAAGCTTGTTTATCTACCACGATAAGAAAATTAAATGGCTGATGCCCTTGCTACTTTAGTGTCTGTATGGGAAAATAGGAAATCAATGAAAGTTAAGCTCTTGATATTGACAAAATCTTGAATTCTTTATTATGAAGAAGTAAGGTGATGTCGGTGGTTCCTGTTGAAAATCCTCGGTTTCATGATTTACCAAGGTATTTAAAAATAGGACAGTTTCCTGAGGAGATAAATAAGAAGGAAAGGATGTCTTTAAGGATATTATCGCAATAATTTATCATCCACAATGGAATGTTGTATAAGAGAATGCCAATGGGGGTTCATTTGAGGTGTGTGGATAAAAATGAAGCTTAATAGCTCATGGACGTAATTCATGAAGGTATATGTGGGCCACACATGAATGAAATAGTCTTGGCAAAGAAAATTGCATGGAAATGCTACTTCTGGCTAATGATAGAAACAGATTATGTAAAATTTATAAAGAAGTGCCATAACTACCAAGCATACACTAATGTTAGCCATTTGCCTTCTATGGAGCTTCAGGGGATAACTTCTCTTTAGCCATTCATAGTTTAGGGAATCGATATCATTGGAGAGATAAGGCCAAAAGCATTAAATGGGCACCATTACATTGTCATAGTTATTGATTACTTCTCTAAATTAATGGAAGCAGAATCCTACACCACTATTGGGTTGAAGTAGATGGTGAGATTTATAGAGAGGAATATCATCTTTAGGTATGGACTGCCCTATGATATTGTCTCTGATAATGATATTCAATTTTAGGAAAAAATATTTGTGTTGTTAAAAGAATATAAGATTGAGCACCACAGATCATCTCCTTACAGGCCACAAGCAAATAAAGTGATTGAAGCTATAAACAAGAATGTGACAAGGATCTTGGCTAAGATGATGGAAAACTATCGAGATCGAGCATATATTTATAGTTTATATTATGGGGGTATAGGACCACTACTAGAACATTAGCAGGGTAACACGGTATTCCCTGGTTTTTAGATATGAAGCTGTATTACTAGAGGAGATAAAGATTTGGTCATTAAGAGTTCTCTTGGAATCTAAAATCCATGAGTACCAATGGGTAGAGAATCGATTAACATAGTTGATTTTATTATATGAGAAGAGAATGAAGGCCACGTATCATTCCTAGCTTTACCAAAAAAGGATAGCTCAAGCTTATAATAAGAAGGTCAAACTGAGAAAGATAAAAAAAAAAGTGATCTAGTGTTGAAGCTCACTAAGCCAATCATGACCAATTTATGGGAAAAGTTTAAATTGAATTGGGAGGGTCCATACCTAGTGAAGAAGTTATTTTCCAAAGGCATTGCAATTCTATTAGACTTAGAGGTGAACGAATTCAAAGAGCCCATCAACCTAGACAAAGTCAAAAGATACTTTTTATAGAAGTATCGCTAAGGAGAAAACCTCAAAAAGAGGCTGTCTCGGTAAAAGTTAGAGATAAAAAAAATATATTGTAAAATAATAAAGAGTCCTGCTCGATTGAAAACCTTGAAAGAGGTGGTGTAAGTAAAAATTATGGATGCATAAAAGGAGAGAGAGAGTAAAAAAATAGTTAAGTGGAAAACTTGCAAGGGCAAGCTGATTAATGACAAAAGTTATGTCAAAAGTGAAATGTATAGTCATCTTGTGCTTAATTTAAGTGGAACGGATTGTATTAACTATTATTAAATATTGCAGTAAATGTTCATTACAGAGTATTTAATCAAAAGAGGAGATTCTATCTTACAAAGAAGAGCAAACAAAGACTAAATTTCATTAGCTAATTTTGTCTTCTTTTCTTTTGATAAACACCTTATGCACTTGACATTTATAATTCTCTTATTCTCTTATGTCTTATAAACTCATCCTTCTCTATTTGTTGTAATTAAATCCATTCTTTTTACTACTCATTAGTAGATAGATCTCTGTCGTGGTCAATACGCCTTTGAATGGTTCTGTGAGGTCAGGTTATAGCCAGGTTAAATAGAAAGTTCTGTGAGAGGGGCCCTGACACAAATTCATGCACTGGATCCATTATCCATTGTTTATGCCCATATTACTGATAGAGATGGGCAGCATTGCAAAATGTAGCAAAATGGAATCCGGTAATGGGGACACAGTAAGTGTATAATCGAGCAGTCATGTGTTGCAATCTCCACTATAGACACATCCACCGAATCAGGGTATCAAGAAATATGGATAACCAGCTGTGAACATCTTTTGGAGTAGGATGTAATCTTCTAGTGCGGCAATACTTAGCCTGGTAGTGAATGGTATCTCAGGAAGGCTCCAACAATCCTAATTTTTCATGAAACCAAGCCTAAAAAATGATGAATAAATGTAAATAAAAGAAGAATATAAAGTAAGGAAAGAGGAAAGGTACATAGTTTACCTTTAACAATAATGTGCTTCTAAAGAATCACCTAGTTTTTATAAAGTTGTCAAGCATGATGATGGTTTCAACCAAAATAAGAGGAAAGGGATTAAGGCTAGGTTCTATTTGATCCATGATATGCAAAACCCTTGCATCATAGTTGCTAAAGGTGGAAACAAGTAAAACTTAGGAGTATAAACAAAGAGCCAGCATTCGAGGCCAGCAGACTTCTTTGTTACTCATGGCTATAATGGATTCAAAGAAAAAGTCTATCAAATTTTCAAAATAAAAAATGTGGTAGAGTGAAGATTAAGGGGAAAAGTTAAACAATCTCATTATTTAGTATTGAATGGAGTGTAAATCTAGAATTCCAACGTAAAGGACGGTTATCTAACAAGCAGAATCCGAGTGACAACCTAATATTACTTTAAATTCTTTAGGCAAGGGGCATATTTCTATTGAATTGAATAAGAAGACATGTTTCTAAGGATCCTAAAATTTAGCTATAACATGGAGGAAAGGGAAGTTGATCCTTTTAACTTATAGAGATTGGAAAATCGATAAATGAAATGGCCCTAACTTCGGCCATGATTCGCCATCCAAGTTTTTCAAGAGTGTTTATAGATGTTTAGTGTTCTCTCAGTCATGTTTTGGAAGTTTGGTGCTGCCTGGACAGGAAAATGGTAATCTAGAGGCCTATAAGTGAAAGTGAACTATTAGTAGGGGATTAGGGAATTTAAGTTAGTCATAGGACTAAGTTGGGCGACACCTCTTTAAAGAGGTGATGCCTTAGCATGAAGAGGTGATTGCCTCTTCAGTAACAAAGTAAAGAGGCGACGCCTTAGCATGAAGGTGATCGCCTTTTCATCAAAGAAAGGGGTAAGTGTTTTTCATAAAACTTCATGATTTCAGCTATATATGTATAATTAAACTGCCTAAAAAGGGGTTGTACAATTAAACATGCTTAGATGGTTCTGAAAATAAAATTTAGGGCAATCATCCAGTAAGAATAAGACATAAAATTTAGAAATGCTAAAGTTCTAATGGCCAATCAATAATATCCAAAACATATCAAAATGGCCATTAATCTAAGCAGCATCACTTCATGCCTTGAGAGTCACCTCTAGAGCTTTCCTTAGCATCACTATCACTCTCTTCAATTTAATGTCAAAAGCTGTAATCCTCACTCGGCTCACCTCATCATGATCCTGTTTAAGCAAATTTAAGGTAAGTAAAATCATAAGAATGTGCATACATATAGACATAGGGAGAGTCATTACCTTCCATTGCAGGGTGATATCCAACATGTACTCTCTTTGGGCCTTGATCACCCTATACATATACACATCTTGCTCCAAAGGAATATGATTTATCAATGGAATTATTAGAACTAACAAATTTGTCAAAGGTGACTTAAGACATAGGTCGGAAACCAACTCATATGAGTAGTGTCTTTAGGAACACATACAGGCATAAAATCCCCATCTAAGGTTATAAAACTAATAAGATAGCTCTCTAAGAGGTATCCAACAATGAACTCAAGGATCAAGAGTATAGGTGAAGTCATCAGCATCCATCTGAGAGCTCAAGATAGTAAATGGTCTCATTTGTGGGGCCATGGATGAAGTGCCCTCAATGCTCGAATCAATACGAGGCCTTTGAGGCTCTCTCTCGCTCACCTAGGGCCTAGCCCAGGGTGTAGGCGTAAGCACCCAATTTCTAGAAGATTTAAGTTCGGATGCGATAGAGGACCCAATGATGAAAATTGACTATGAAATTATATTTATTGGATATGATTTATTGGTTTTGAAATAAATTATAAGTTTATTTTATTTTATTTTATTTTTTAGGACTTACCTTTAAATTTCATTTTTAATTATTTCTTTTTTTAAAAAATTAAATAAATAAATTTTCAAAAAAAGTTACCATAAAAAATCTATATTTCTGATTGGTACATTTTCGATTGGAAATCTATATTTTTTATTAGAAATATAGATTTCCAGTCAGAAATCCACACTTCCAACCGCAAAATGGCACTCCGTAATTTTTTATTATTTATTATTTTATTTTATTATACTTTTATACTTATATTTTATTAGTTGTTATTTTTATTTTATTAGATAAATGTATTAATAAATTTTTTTATTTGATAAATAAAGAAAATATTTTCTGGATGATTTAAGTTTGGATGCGACATATGACCCAATGAAGAAAATTGACTGTGAAATTATATTTATTGGTTTTGAAATAAATTATAAATTATTTTTTATTTTATTTTATTTTATTTTTTAGGACTTACATTTAAATTTCATTTTTAATTATTTCTTTTTTAAAAAATAAATAAATAAATTTTCAAAAAAGAAGTTGCCATCGGAAATGTAGATTTCTAATCAGAAATCCACACTTCTGATTGGGAAATGGCACTCCGTAATTTTTTTATTATTTATTTTATTTTACTTTTATACTTATTTTTTATTGGTTGTTATTTTTATTTTATTAGATAAATATATTGATAAATTTGTTTTTTATTTGATAATTAAAGAAAATAATTTTTTAAAAAAAAATTATCTTGTAACAATTTAGGGTTACAGGGTGTTTTTTTTATAGATGTGTAATTTTCTCTTTTCACAGGGGAAGCTTCTAAGGTTTTATTCTTTTTTCATCTACTTTCTCTAATTATTAACCGTGAGCCACAATACATCCACTTGGATTTTTTTACGTATTTTTCTTTAGTTCTTTGCCAAAAAATCATATTAAATAAAACTAAAACCACAAAAGAACACAACAAAAACCATAGACTTTCATCAACAATGATCATCCTTCTGAAGAAAATATATTGCATTTCATTCTCAAATCTTTTTCTCCTTCTTCTTTTATTTTGATTTTGTTTTTATTTTTATATTTGATTTTTTTCTTATAATTTTTAATCATTCATTGACTAATTTTTTATTTTTATTTTCTTGATAGATGGGGTAAAATGAACACTGTGGAGAACAAAATCAATAAAGAACCCATAAAAGGTCTATAAAATACTATGGATATACCCCTGTATCATTTGAATATAGATTAGGGTTTTAATTTAATTCAATTTTTTTTATTATTGATGTGTTGTTTTTTATTGGTTTGTATTTTTATTATGGGCTTATATTTATTATTTTATTTATTTTTGTAGTAGATTGCAATAGCCCCAATAGCGAGAAATAGTAAATATTTTTATTTTCTATCATTAAAATTAATTAGTAAATTAGGTATATTTAGTAACACCCAAATAAAATTAATGGTGGTTGTAGATTAATATTAGGTTGCTTAAAATCAAATTAGGGTTCTTTAGAAAAATATAATTTTAATTGCTAATTTGATCTTTTATTTGGTTGTTTTCTTGATTCTTTTATGTTTTTGGGTTTTTTTCTTTATTTTTATTCGTTTTGGATCCCAAGCCCACGTTTAGGCCTAACTCACTAATAATAAGCCTTTTAAAAATTGATTTTAAATTTTAAATAATTTAAAACAAATTTAGGCCTATTCGGTTAATTTAGACTTAAACTCATTTTTTAGCTATTAAAATTAATTTAGATATAGCTCAATCCATTAAAGCATTTTTTTCTTTTCCTTAAAATAAATAGAATTAGGATCATTGATTTTAATTTAAATTAAATTAGAACTAGGCCCACTAATCCATCCAATTCAATCCAAATCAATTGTCCATAAAATCAATAGAGTTAAGCCCATTTTTTAGAATTAAAACAAGTAAACTTAGGCTCATTAATTAACTTAAAATGTAGGTTCATCTTTAGCTTTATTTCACTTGTAAATGAAACATGTAGATTTAACCCATTTAATTAAAATTAATGTAGATTAAACTAATTTAGAGATGTTGCATTTTATGAATGCATTGTTTGTATGCTTTTTCATAACTAGTTGCCTTGAAGTTAGATGTATGCTAAATTAGGGTTTAAATGAAACTGCATGTAAATAGAAAATAATTTAGTAATTAATAAGGTAATTCTAAATGAATACAAGACTAAAAGAAGTTAGTATTCCATATCTAAAATCTCCTAGTTATAGTGCTAACTTTCTTTTAAGGAATTGAGTTACCACCACCTTTGATTTGTCCCAATTATTACCCTGGGTGGCGACTCCTCATCTCCATGCTATGTCTTTGTGATATAGTAATGTGTTCTCTAAAGCCCTGAGCTCAAATAGTGTCACAGTTGCTAAAATCTTGGATGGGCGCTAAACCCCGCCATTTATAGTAGGTCTGATGGCTGCATCTTGGAAATGGAAGTCATGTTAGAACACATTAATCTTGAACATAAATCAAGTATTAGAGTTCACCTAAGAGGTAGAGGTGGTAGATAAGGGTACTATCACTAAAAGGTTAGTTTGGAAAAACTCTGTATACCAACTCTTGACTTGCACAGTATGATCCATAACTGGTGCTCTAGTAATGGCCTGGGCAATCTCAGCGCCCTTTAACTTATGTGTCTAAAGCATATTCCTTATAGGAGACTTGGGAACATGCCTCACCCTAGCACCTTGACTCCAATTGAAGACACGCTTGCCAAGATACCATACGCGGTAGCCAGGCCCATAAAGAAGGACTTTCATCTGGTCAATGGTTTAGAACGGGTCATTTCCACTCTCCATCCATCTTCAGGACCCCACATGTCATTCTTGATTTGTAAAATACACCAGCAGGTAAGTAATTTGAATTAATAGATTTTCTAAAATGGTTGTGTAAGCTTTTTAGGTATTGCATCCTATGTTAAGGGTTCAAATGCTGTTGGTGGATGTGCACTCAAGCTAAGTGCCTCTTTATGACAAGACTAACGCCCCACCTCCTGATGGCTAGGAAATCATTTCTTACTCATATCACATTGATGAGTAGCTCTAACTCTAATGGCCAGACTTGTAAAAGAAAGATGGGTAGCCAATGTTGGTAAATGATTATTAAAATAAATCAAAAGGGAGAGAAAGAATGAAGCTTACCATAACAGCATGCCAGAAACTTCAAAAACTCTTGGCTTCATACACCACCTCATCCATGCTCTGGTACAAATAAGCTAGAGCACCAGTCTAGGAGTAGAAACATAAGCGGATACTAGATCTAAGTCCTAGAGAGGTAGCAGAAACATCAAGTTGATCGAACTATCAGTGTCAACAAAGAGGGTAGTATCGAGGAGATAAACTAAGAATTCTCATACCACCTGATCAATCTCACAGGGGGTAACCATGGCCATAACTCTATCCCAGGTGTAAAAGCTCTGAATCAAGTCTAGCTTGAGGGTATGTGTCCCTTTATTGTCCTTGACCACACCAAAGAGATGCTCAATGTATATGACCTTATCCGAAGTTAGTTGGTGCAAGCACATATCAAAAGGAATAGGATCCTTAATGCATATGATCCCAATGATAGCGAAAAATGAAATAGGGTCCACAGTGAGCTCTATAAAAGGCAGGTGAAAGGTGTGAGTAATATCAATCCACCTCTCCATTAGTGCATAGGGAGGTTGATAATCAATTTGGCCTTGCTTATTAGGAAGCAAAAGAATGAAGTCTTTAAATTTGGTGTCTTGAATATGGTCCCTCTGATCGTCTGTTACTTCATCATAGAAAACCCGAGCCCCGTGAAATTTTCTAGTATCTTTGAATGTCTGAGCATCTTGCTGCAAGAGAAGTCAAGGAAGTTGAATTAATATAACATGATTCTGTATATTTTTGAAATATGAATGTTGAAAATGAAGAAGAATGGACAGTTTAGACTGTTACAGAAGCACCATACCTCATTGAAGAGGTGGCACCTCTATAAGAAGAGGCATCGCCTCACCGATGAGGCTATTTCCTCAGCATAAAGGCAATGCCTATGTACAATAGAGAATAACAAATATGTTATCATTTTCTTCATCCAAACTCACAAAATTAGCATTAAATTAATCCTATTTCTAACCCTAAATGACGATTGAACATAAATATAATCTAACCTAATGTATTTTATAGGAAAAATGAAAGAGAATTTAAATATTAACCTCTCCTAATGCCGATGAGCAAATATGACTCCTCAAATCTGCTAAGACAGGAACCATGTCTCCTCTTGAGAACCCGAGACTATGTGGGGTGTGTATGATTGGAGGAACACCATCCCATCTAGGCAAAGGTAGAGTTCTTTCATTTTCTATTTTTTAAAAAGTACGAGTGCAGGAAGAAAGAAAGAAGGAAAAGAAAAAAAAGAAGAAGAAAGAAAAGAAAAGAGAGGGAGAGAAAAAGCTTTTTCTATTTAAAAAAATGGAAATTAGAGAAGGAGAGAAAAATAAAAGTGATAAAATGAAGAAGTTTTGAGAAATTGGGTTTCTTGGGCATATCTCGAGAATGATGAATTGATGTGCCTTGAGGGACTACTTCTTTGGTTTTGAAAACCTAAGGACAATGGTATGAGTTTCCCATTTATTCTTTAGGGACTACCTCTCAGGTTTTGAATACTCAAGGATGATGGCGTAAGTTTCCTATTTGTTCTTAAGGGACTACCTCTTGGGTTTTGAATACCCGTGGATGATAGCATGAGTTCCCCCGTTTGTTCTTGAGGGATTGCCTCTCAGGTTTTAAATACTCGATGATGACGCCATGAGTTTCCCATTTGTTCTTGAGGGACTACCTCTCAGATTTTGAATACTTGAGGTTGATTTCTCGTTTGTTCTTGAGGGATTGCTTATCATGTTTTAAATACCTAAGGATGATAGTGTGAGTTTCCCATTTGTTCTTAGGGGACTACTATTCAAGTTTTGAATACCCAAGGATAATGGTGTGAGTCCCTATTTGTTCTTAAGGAACTACCTCTTAAGTTTCGAATACCCAAGGATGACAATGTGAGTTTCCCTTTTGTCCTTAAGGAACTGCCTCTTGGGTTTAAATTTTTGAGGTTGATGGCGTGAGCTTCCTTTTTGGTGTTTTTAGGGATTGCCTCTCGAGCTTGAGTTCCTGAGGTTGATGACATGAAATCCCTAACAACAGTTAAAATTTGAACTCTCAAGTTTGAATTCCTAAGGTTGATGGGACGAATTTTAAAGAAGTTATCAAAAGAATCTTCAGAATCAAGTGTATTCTTTTATTAGTTTTTAATTTTTGTTATTTTTAGTTATGCATGTCATGCAGTTGATTTTCTAAAAAAATATGAATACATGAATTCTGCTTTTCAAAAAATTAATGGGGCAAACTATAGGCACTCAGTTTGATCGGCACGTAACGAAAGCCCAATAATGAAAAAACTGACTTTTCGAAAACAAGAGAATTTGAAAAAAAATTTATAACAGGCCTAAACCTCTTTTGAAACTCATAATGGACCACGAAAACCAAATTTAATACACTTAGCTCAAACCTTATAGAAGCTAAACACAACCCTATCCTTTTTAGCCCAAAAGACCTAAAGCCAGGACTACAAAGGTGATGCCTCATGGTAGTAAGATGATGCCTCTATGGCAGTATAATGAAAAGGCATCTCCTCTTCATCAGCCACTTACTTACTGCATTTAATGGTAGTAGTCTAAAATAGCAAGTGGGTGGAACCACTTATTCCTACTCTACAACAATAGTGTAAATGGTTATTTTTTAAGGAAAAGTAGTGAGCTAAAAAGGCTAAGTAATAATGAAAAAGAAAAAGGAGATCATAGGGTTTGAGGGGTTTAAATAGAAAAGTTAGAAGAGAGAAAGAAGATGATTTGAGAGGAGAAAAAATAGAGGAGTTGAGATTAGCAAAGAAAATACAGTGAGAGAAGTATAAAAAGGGCGATTTGGCTTAAAAGAAGGCTCATTTCTTGGGAAAAGGAGGGAGAGATCATGCATTCAAAAGAAGATATAATCTTTAACCAACTTCTGAGGGCTTAGCTAAGAGTATCAAACTTGTCAAAAGCAGTAGGAACCTCAATTTTAAAGTTTTATGTCATAACCTTGTATAAATTTTATTATTTTTCTTGTTTATTTGGTGTGTGTTGAGATTCACTTAATATGCTTAAGATGTGAGTTATCAACCTACTAAGGATAGTTGTAAGACTTCATATATTTATACTGAAGCCTATGTTGCTTTGAAATTAAGCAAGATGTAGCCTCTCATTGTTTTAGTGAAGAGGCGACGCCTCTATAAAAGACAGCGTCTCTTGGCATAGAGGCGACATGACGAGGCAACAATCACCTTTTCTCTATAGAATGTTAACTTCTGCCTTTTTATTATTTCATGTATATTTCACACATTCCTAGCTTATTATAGTACCTTTATAATGTATAACTCATTTGGTGTATGCCCTTTATTTTATGAAATGTTTAGCTTTTTGATTTATCATCATATTTATGAAATTAACTTTGTGGTTTCCTCTTGTAGATTTTTTTTTGGGAGATTAATCCTTTGTTTAATGCAAAGTGACATTCTTAGGGGAGCAAGAACCTCGTTTAACTAACATCTAACCCCATTTCCCTTTATTCCTTTCCTTTTTCATGGTTTATTTTTAGTATATTTGCAATTTATTTTCAGTATATTTCCTTTTTCCTGATTTATTTTTAGTTTATTTTCTATTTATTTTACTAGTATTGCATGTAAAAGGATTGTAATCTTTTCTCCTCCCCTATTTTCTTTGCGTGTATGTTTATTTCTTCATTGTTACTCTATGATTTGTTTTTTAGCATATTTGTAATAAGTATGGCAAATCATCCTTAATAAGTATGGAATTAGATTAATGTGAAAATTTGGGTTAAATTATAAAATTGAAGGAAACTACAATTTCCATGTTAATGAAGAAATAATTGAATAACTAAAGGTAATAAAATACAAAACACAAACAAAGGTCAACCGCAAGGTTGGGTGGACATTTCAAAAGCCCATACCCAGTTTCTGAACTTATTCTCCGATGATGGCTTTTGAAAATCTTCGTGGAATCCAGTTGTCATACAGTGTGTCCCGAGTCTTATCTAGGTGGCGACTTCCTCTCCAATATGGGCTTCAAGCCTATTTTTGTACTTTCTAGTGGGCCTCGAGCTCACACAGTGTCGTGATCGCCAAACACTTAAGTGTGCGCTAAACATCACCGCCTACATTACTATTTTTATTTTTTTCAAAAATACGGTACTCTACGCTTCTTCTTTTTTAGTTCTCCTTTTTTTTCCCCAACTTGGTCTTTTTTTTTCAAATCATGGGCTATAACTAAATTTGATTTTAGCAAGTTTGAATCAATTTTTTGAAAAAAAATTTGGTTGATTTTTAGTTTTTTGAACTTGTTTTTTTTGTGGATTTTATTATTGCTTTTTTAATTATTTTTCTGGTTTATTTTTTGTTATTTTTCTTGGTTTATTTTTTAGTTTTTTGAGCTTGTTTTTGTTGTGGTTTTTATAGTTGTTTTCTGTTATCTTTTTTCAAATTTTTTTCTTGGTTTATTTTCAGTTTTTTTAACTTGTTTTTGTTAGTGATTCTCTAGTTTTTTTTATTGTTTTCAATGTTGTTTTGAAAAAAAACCATAACAAATTAGAAAAACAACTATAAAAATTAGAAACACAACCAAGAACTAACAACAAACAAAAAAACAACCACAAAAACAATTAGAAACAAAAAACAATCATAAAAACAATTAGGAACCAAAAACAATCAATATAATGGTTTTTTTTTTTTTGGTTCATTTTTATTTTTTGATCTTGTTTGGTGGCTATTTTTTAATTGTTTTCATGGTTGTTTTGAAAAAAATATATAAAATCTTGAAAATAACCAGAAAACAACTAAAAAACAACCACAATGGGATAATCTCATAAAATATAAAGCTGAATAAAAAAATAAAAAAACAACTGTCAAAGCAACCACAAAAATAATAATAATAAAAATAAAGCTATACAAATGGCAAAAAAACACAAACAAACCAGAAAACAATCTAAAAGACAATAAATAAATAATATAAAATAAAAATTAGCATAGAAGGAAAAAATAAATAGAAAATAAAAAAAATAAGGGAATGAATAATAATATCAAAATAAAATAGCTATAATAACGACAAAAAGAAAGAAGACCAAAAAACAAAAGATGAAGATGAAAAGCGTGAAAAAAAAAACAGAAAGTTGTAAATGCAAACATAGGAGCTGCAGTGTACAATGTAGCTCCTATGCAAAAATCCAAAAAGGTAGCTTGTTAATCCCAAATTAAAGAGCTAGTCTAGAAACAAGAATTTAAATTTAACATACACAACATACATATATATAGAGAGAGAAACACGAATTGAGTCTCTTATTCAAGTATTTATCACTGTAGAGTATGACAATTAATCCATTCCCAACATCAACATGTTTTACCTATCTTTTAATATTCAAATACCACACTACACTTGAAATGACAACCATGCCACCTAGCTAATAATTAATTAAGCTTAATTATAGTATTAATAAGGCCTTTCACCAACATAATTGCCAGGAGGATCATAATTACAAGTCATAAACACATCTCCATCCTCACAAGCAACACGAGCACACCCAATTCTCCTTGTTGTTTTCCACACAATCTGTGTATAGTGGCCGCACATCTGTCCCTCTTGGCATGTGTTTGTTGCATAAGTGTAATACTTCTCTTCATTTGCCCATGCGCCAACAGCATCACTTGGTGTCCATGTTGTGCCACTTCCCCAATATATGTTCTCTCCTAGCTTGAAATCACCTTCTGGAAATGAGTGTTCCAATTTGCAGTCTTGTTTCCTTATTCCAGCCCACCATCTTGCATACCTTTCCAGCTGAAAATCCCAGATCAATGGTAGCTCCCACTTAGTTGCTCTCACTAAATTGTGTGCAAACAAGAATTGTAGAGCGTCACCGATGCAGCCCCAGCACAGTTGCTTGGAGATCTTGTATATGGTTTCATTGTTCAGATTCTTTAGTGGTGTTTGAGCCTGTGGAGAAGGATATGATTGGGATGTGACCAAAAGGTTGTTTCTTGATGAAATGGTGATAATTATAATGAAGAAAATGAGGAAGCTGAGGAAATGAGACTTCATGTTTGTTTTCTGATGCATGTGTTTGTGGCGCTAATTTTAGAGGGCTTATACCTTCATATATATATACATGAAGGGAATTAATTTTTTTTTTTAATTTTTCTTAAAAAAAAAATTTTTAAATTGATGAACTACAAAATGCATACATGTGAACTTAAAAATTTGTTATATGTATGATTGAGATACTACATTTGTGTGAATCTTATGAATAGAATACAACATTATTTAGTGTGAGTCCCACATCCAACAACTTCCAAAAAAAATTATTTATTTTCAAATGCATTTTATGTTTATTTTATATAGTTCTGAAACTTTTTTTTTTCCAATATTATCAATAAAACTAATCTTTAAAAAAAAACTATAAAGCCATTTATAGAATTTGTGATAAGAATTTGACATATTATGAAATGAAAATAAATAGGCTAACCTCACTATTCATCTACAAAATTTATGTATCAAGTTTATTTATGAATCTTTAGTTGATAATGGGAATTAACTTTTGCGCATGTAGATTTTTATATTCCATTACTTTATTTTTCCATTCTGTTGTTAATATTTTTATAATATGAATTAAATAAATATCGTTGAAGTTTAAAGTCTATTTTTATTGTATTTTTTTTTAAATTTCTCTATTTTTTTAAATATCTAAATAATTACAGCTTTTATAAAAAAAATTATTTTTAGATTTTACTATTCAAAATTTTTTTTAAAATTAAAAACTAGCTTACATACTTACAATTTCTTCAAAAAAAAAATATTATTTATACATTATTTAAATAAATTGAAAATTATATATGTATACATTATTTTTTGATGTTAAATGATTGAACATATTTGTTATATTTATTCATATTATTATATCATTTTTTACAATATGTTAGACAAATAAATTATACTTCAATTTTCAATAATTTAATTAATTATCCGTATTGTTTATATTTTATGATTTTATTTCAACAAATATTTTTTTACACTACTAATATAATATAAAAATATGGAAAAATTTAGCAGCTAAAATTAATTAGAGTTATTATAATAATTATATTTTTTTCTATTTTAAGATAATGATGGAAAATATAAAAACTCAAATCAGCAAATTAGTTTAAATTATAGGTAATTTCTATATAAAAATAAAATATAGAATTTTAATTAAATTTTAAAAATAATTAAAGTTTAGAACTCTTTCAATGATGTATGCTTGAAAATGAAAATAAATTATTGTACAAACAAATTTTAATTATAATTTTAAAATAAAAAATAAGAATAAATTTATTAAGAATATTTTTAGGAACCTCAAAAAACTAAATAATTTTTTTGCAGAAACATAGTTTAATATTTAATAAGTGATATATAAATTAATTTGAGATATTTTATAGATCAAAAGTAAATATTTAAACTGAAAATATTTGTAACATTCAAATTTTTAAAAAATACTAAAGAATAAAAAATTACAATAAAAGTAGACATTGAAGTCGAGAATATTTATGTCATTAAAAAAAAAACTATTGACAGCGAAAATAAAATGGAAGGCTGCAACAATTCGATCCTTTGCACATAAAAAGAATTAGAGGTCTTGTTAAAAAAAAAAAAAAAAGTTGAGCAAGTTTCTTTTTATTTATTTATTTTTTATTAATAAAAAGTTATATAATTTAGATAAGGAATAGCCAATGACCCTAGAGTGGTTGGTGTAGGGTGAAGTCCTGGGACCTAAAGGTCTCAGATTCCAACTATAATAACATAAATTCTTGATTAATTTCATGAGTAAAACTCATATTTATGGTTTCTCTATTAATAATTAATAGTTATGATTAATAATTTTTCTTTTTAAATTAAAAATGGTAGTTGTTGAACTTTTCTTTTAATTTTCTCACTAATTTATTTATTTATTTATCTAAACTATGGAACCATTTTTATTGAAGATCGTAATATAACGAATGCTTAGAATTAGAGGTCTCTCGTGAGGTGGTTTATGTTACTCCCGTGAACCATTGTTGTTGGTATTATATGACATTGTGGCCCAAAGAGGATTCCAGAACACAAACGTGGCACCACAACTTCATCATGTAAGGTATTAAGAAATGGATGTGTTGTTTTTATCTTTTGTTGTCTTTGAAAAATCCCTATCAATGTATAAAATGCTTTTATTATTATTATTATTATTATTATTATCAAGTTTTGCCTTTTTTCTCTAAAAAATATGGATTTATTTATGTTAATAATTAGGTAAAAATAAAATTAACTGAAGCTCAAAAGATAAATTGAGGGTGTAATCGAGTTGAGTAAATTTAATTTATTTATAATCAAGTTAATCTCGTTATGTTACTTAGTATTTATTAGTTGTTGACAAGTTTAAATGAACTTAAATGAGTATATCTTAAAAATGTAAATTATAAATTAAAATTATATATTAAAAATTAAAAATAAATTATTTATTAAATAAATTATAATATATTTAATAAAAATTATGATTTTATTTTAATATATTTTTAAAATATAAATTTATATATTATATATTTAAAATTAAATTATTAAATATTAAAATTACAAACTGACTCATGAATTTCTCTTTAAATTTATTCGCAAATTTGACAAATAAAATTTTATATAATTTAAATTTAGTTTAATTATTAAATAAAATTCATTATACGAATTCGAATACTAAACTGCTTACACGCAATATGGTTGTTTATAGCGGTACATAAGATAATAAGTTTTATTAAATTTATTAAGTAGTGGGTTTGGAAGGTAAGAAAACGATGGAGAAAATTATTGGTATGTAGCAGTTACTAAGAAGAAAATTAGATAAAAAAAAAAAAAAAGGAAAAGAATGATAGAAAACTAGGGAGGAGTAAACCGAATAAAGACCAAAAATCGAATTGAGATGTCACTTCAATCAATGATTGTTGGTGTAATTTAATATTTGATACCTCCACTTGCACAGAGGCTTGGGTTTGAGTCATAAAACCTCATATTGATTTTTAAATTTTTGAATGATATTGCAAAAAACAATTAAAATGTATGTAGTTTATGGGATTTTGTAAATGATAATCTAAACAACAGTTAAATGGTATTTGTAAATGATAAGTAAACAAAAAAGCTAAAATGCATGCAATTGATAGGATTTGAACCTTTAGTGCTGCACCACTGTGCTACACATAGTTCTTCCAAAATTACTATTTCTATTTTTTATTATAATTCATTAGGACCGAAAATCAAATTCAACTTTCATTAAAAATTTGAGTTCGATATTTGGTTTCTATTTTTGATGAGCACCCAATTTAGTTCGATTTAAACTGAATGCTCATCCCTATAAAAAAAAAAAAACCACAATTTCTACTAGAAAAATCAGACATACTCCTAAAAATTTTCTTGATGATTTTTAAGTTTATATCAAATAGATATTTCTTATTACATTTTCAATACAACATCTTTTTTGTTTCTTTTCTCATAATAGTGACACTAAACATATATATTTTATCCAAATTATTGTGGCTAAACATATTTGTTGTTTTGAATAAAGATCGATATGACCTTGTTGAGAGAGGAGGGATATTTTGGTGGTATAGTTGTTTTGGAGAAAATAAGCAATATTATTTACATTAATCTTCATGAAAGATTGTATGATTTACATGGAGATGCAAAGGAGGTTAAGGATAGATGATGGTTATATTGAGGCAATTTGCAAGCTTTGTATCCAACAAAAAATAAATAAATAAATCTTCCATTTGATAAATTTTGATGATAATGGCAGGTTGAGAAATGTATTGTGTACTCATTCTCATGGTAACATTGTATACAAGGGATTCCATAACATTGTTCTTTTGACACTACATAACTTATCAATAACTATCAACCATCATAGGCAATCTATTCTGCAAGGTTATGCTTTTAGTTTCAAATGAGGATATTGGATCTTTTAAATAGCTTTTCTCCATTTGGATATCTACCGGGGGGGACATATTTCCAAATGTCATTCTTACTAATCAATGTGAGAGCATAAAGGTGGTTATGAGGGAACTAATGCCAAACACTATCTAATGATATTCCCCATGGCATATTATGTACAAGATTCTTGAAAAATTTAAGTACATGCAAGAATTTGATAATGTTGCCTTTGATTTGATAATGATAAGATTGACAAAGAGTTCTAAGTAAATTTTACATCTAAAAGTAAGGAAATATTTTGCATTTCAAATTTTAATTGGGAGAAACAGTTCTAAAGAGTATTCACTCATGCAATGTTTAACTTAGTGCAAGAACAAATTAAGAGAATGTAGTACTGTCATATTTTGGGTCCAGACTATACATAACTATTTTTAAATTGACATTCGGAGGCACAAAGTAGTAGAAAGATCAATAGTAAATAATTAATAACAAAAACAGTTTGTGCACAGAGTTGAGTATATACGAAACAACAATTACACTAGCTGTAATTGTAATTAAAAATTTTAAAATACATGATGATTGCAAGTTAATAGCATGCAAATAGAAGATAAATGATGACAATGACGTTAGCTAATGTTGAAATAAGTACATGTAAGACATAAACTACATTAGTTGATGTTAAAGTAATGATTACAAGTTAGTAATATATAAACAGAAATTTAGTACACTTTAGTCTAACCCTATAATTTCCTAATTGATTGCCCCTAGAAGATGGTTAGTCTTTTAATTTCTCTCACATATTTAAAATTAGTTGTCAGTGATTTAAGATAACAATACAAATAATAAAATACTATAGGAAATACAATAACAATTTATTGAGCCACATAAAGAGGAAATCCTTACAAGATCTATTTTATTTTAACAACAAAAACATCATTAATATATATTAAAATATTTTCATGCACTAAGGTTAATATGTTTAACAAAAAGCAATGCTGAATGTACATCGACATAAACACATTCCTCATGATGATACAAATAATAATACAATATGAACACATTCCTCTAAAGCAACAACGATCTAATTGTAGCCCAAGTAGCCATCTAGAAAACAATAAAAATGCATGTCCAGAAATGGACTCCAACATCTAATTAATAAATGAAAGTCAAAAATGATCTTTCCTAGTAGTTTTATTAAGTTTTCTATAATTAATGCAAACTTTTCAGCCACTAACCCTAGTAAGAATCAAGTCTCCCTCATCATTCACTACTATAGTGATTTTATTCTTTTTTGGTATGTATTGAATTGAGCTAACCCATAAGTGATTTTGAAATGGGGTAAATGATACATGCATCTAATAACTTAAGCACTTCCATTTTCATAACGTTTTGCATGTTTGGATAGAGTCTCCTTTATCTCTCAATGGTGATATTATATCCATCCTCCATGAGTATCTTATGTGTACAATATAAAGGATTGATATCTTTAATAGTTAAAAGTTATCATCCCAAAGCTTTAGTCCTCTTTCTTAATAAATTCATGAATGCAATTTCCTACTCCTTACTAAGTTTAGCTAATACAATCACAGTTAGTGTCTGAGTTTCCCCTACAAAGGTGTATCACACATGAGGTATTAAAACTTTTAGGTCTAGCTTTGCTAGTTTTATTATCGAAGGGGTGTGGGTTCTATATTTAAAGGTAGCTCACAATAGGTAATTCTATTTTGGTGTTTAAGAGACCCTACTTCATCAAAAACATTGTACTTGCAAACATTTTTATTCATTCTCTAAATCATAAAACTTTTCTAACCTCCCTTGTTAGACTTCACTCACATAATCATCAACCATATTAATTCTCATGCAATTATCAAGGTTAAGAGGATGCATCATACCTCGGCATATATTGAATTTACAGCTTTTCTTATATACTTTTAGTATGAGAGTTCCATAATAAACATCTATAATAGCTTTAACAATGTACATGAAATGCATCCCAAAGATCAAAGGCATGTCTTTACCTTCCTCAAAGTCTAAAACAGCAAAATATGTTGGAAAGATGAACTTCTCTGACTTTACTAAAACATCCTCTGTTATTCCTTTAAATTTCTTGATATTCCTGACTGGAATTTATAAATAAATGTTTATGGCCTTTGCTTCACTTATTTCTAGCTTCTCGTAAATAGATAAAGGGCATCAAATTAATAGAAGCACCTAAATTATAAAGAGCTTTTTGAAAATTTAAATTACCAATAGAGCAAGGTATAGTGAGACTCCCTAGATATTTAAGCTTTAGTAGAAGCTTGCTAGAAACTATGGCACTACACTCTTTATTGAGAGCAATAATTTTAAACTCCTATAGCTTTTTCTTACTAGAGATAAGCTCCCTTAAGAATTTCATATACTTGGGAATTTAAGCTATTGCTTCAACCAAAGGTGCATTGATATGTAGCTTCTTGAACATCTCCAAAAATTTTACAAACTACTAATCACGCTTTTATATCCTTAGCCTATATAGGAATGGCACTGGTGGCTCATATGGTTTAGGTAGAGGTGGTGACTTTTTCTGTTGATGCTTGATATGAATCTTTAAATCTTTCTCTACTTGTACTTTAACCTATTCACTTTCTGTTTTTGACTTCATTCTCCTTAGTCTATATATTTTCACTCCTTTTTTATGGTTGTAACTCTGTTCCACTCCTCAAGGTGATTGCCTTTAATTATTTCTTAAGATTATTCTTTGTGTTGCTAGGAAGAGCCCCTTAGTTCCTTATAAACAAAGATTTAGGCAACTATCCCAATCATACCTCCAAATTATAAATTGAAGATGAGTGATTCCTAAACATAAGTTAAACATCCTGATGCATCTATTCAAATCTCCTTTTTAGTTTTTTATAGCCTCATCTTGTTAATTCATCTTTATTGCTTTTATATCCATAAATTTCTCCATTTTACTCACTAAAGAAGATGATGATGAAGTTTTCTCCTGTTAAAAAATGGGAATGACCTTGACGTTAATAAGCATTAGACCCCATAAAACCAGATGGTGCTTGAGGTCTCCATTGATTATTGCTTTGATTATTCTATAAGAAGTTTGGATGATTCCTCCAATTTAGGTTATATGTATTACCGAGTACAAGATTTTGTTATTGGCCTTTATTAAAGTTGCCCATATAGTTTGTGTTATCCATGGATTAACTCTATAGAAGTTCACACTCAATTATAGGATATCCACCATAACTAAGTTCATAAGATAAAGAAGCTAAAGATGAAATTGCACTAATGTTCACCATGTCCATTCTCTTAGTCAAGACCTCTAATTTTGCATTTACCATAGTCAATCCCTCCACTTATAATTCTTTACCATTCCTAGGTATAGCTTTTTCATTATACCATAAGATTTTTGGTTTTGCCATCCCTTTAAAAATAAACTAAAGCATCCTTTAGTGTCTTGAACATTATTCCCCTAATAGCTATATCAACATTTACTCTCATTGCTGGATTAACACCCTTTATAGAAAGATTGAGCTAAATTCCAAAAGGGTATTAAATATAGTGGATACTGTCTTTAAAGATCTTTGAATATCTCCCAATACTCATAAAAGCTTTCATCATCCCTATAATAAAATGAATTGATCTCATTTCTTATTCTTAGAACTTTTATAAGTGGAAAGTATTTTATTGAAGAATGTTATGTACATCTCATGCTAAGTGTTAATAAAGTTGGGTGGCAAAATAGTAAACCATATTTTTGCTTTTTATCAATGAATGAGAAGGGAAAAATTATCAACCTGATAGCTTCTAGCTTCATTATATTCATTTTGAAAGTAGAGCAATACTCTAAAAATATGGTCATATGGCCCATTAGATCTTTATGAGGCAATCCACTAAACTAAGATTTTTGAATCATGGCCGGCTTTATTTTAGAGTTATTAGCAGTAGTTATCGATCTCATAATGGGATTTTAATCTCCTTACAAATGTGGACTAACAAAGTCCCTTATTGTTCTTTGCACATTCTGTCAATTCTAATTTTTTAGCGGTTAAGGTGGTAAATCTTGCACTACAATCCCATTATCCTTAACTTTGTTGTCACCTCTATTCATTTTGTTCCTTTGCCTTCTTAGTCTGATATGGAATGTTTTGTTAATTTATGTATTAAGAGATAACAACAATTTGCCTTGTCTACTTGTATTATGCATTGTGTGCATACACCAACAAAATTTCATGTCAAGACAGTTTAACAAAATGAAAAACTAAAAATATAAAGCAAAAAAATACTAATTTTATCATAATTTTAATCGTACAAATCCCTAGCAATGAGGCTAAAAACTTATTATAGTTAAATCATAATCTGCAAGCAAGCACATAGAGTTGTCTAAGTAGTAAAATAATATTGATCCCATAAGGATTTAAGAATAAACTATTGAATTACTCTTACTATTTACTTGTTTAGATGATCAATTGTTTGAATAATGAAAGTGAAAGCAAAAATTTAAGTAAATTAATTAACTACACTTAAATTCACTAAATAGATAATTGTTAGGATTTTTATCCCCAACTTATTTAAGAATCATGTCAATTTCTTTTTCAAGTGTGAATTCCATTCCACTTTCAAGCATCATTTAAATTATGAAAGTCTTTCTCTGTTAGGTTTCATGATGCATACACATAACAAAAATAAAATTTATATCATGAAATCCTAATGTAATGTAAAACATAAACCTCTTAAGTTGTACTTAATGGAAGACGGTATAAAATTCCATACCACTTAAGTTGTACTTCGAGGATAATGACATAAGATTTAAACCCTCTTTAATTTAAACTTCAAAGTCAATAATAAAGAATTAAAAGTTACATAATATTTTTCTAACTCTTTAAGGCTAATGTCATAAAATTACAAATAAATATTATAAACCTCTTGAATTTGGAACTTCAAGGATGATTAATAATAACTTGCTCTGAAATTGAAAGAGTAAAACATATTGAATCTCCTAACCTCTTAAGCTGTATTTTAAGGTTGATGGAATGATATTAGTAAATTTTATAGAAATAGTAATGAAATAAAGGAGTTTAATGAATCACATAAAATTTGTATCTTTTTTTTAGATGTTAATTAGTGTTTATTGCTTTTTGAAAAAATTGAGTCCTTATAAATTACAAACAGTTTTTAAAAAACCAAAGGGGCGAACTGTTAGCACATAGGCTAACTCATGAGTAGAGGCCCAATGATGAAAACTCCAGTAAACAAGCCTAGCAATGCAAAACCCAACTTTCTTTCTCTTTAGTGGGTTGAAGGCCCTCCAAATGTCTTGCTACAGCACGAATTTAGCACACTAAGGTAACACCTTCATTTGGAGATGACACATTAGTAACTAATAATAACACCTTTTTAATGCGACATCGTCTTAGTGATGTAGGCTTATTGTAAAAAAAACATTGCATGTATCTCGCTTCTATTATACAACTTCCAAAGTAATAAAAGTCATTACCAATATAAGGAGAATAAGTGGGAAAAATGACTTGGAGAAAAAACGGAGAAAATGGTTAGGATTTTGTGGGAAGATTTAAAAAGAAAAAAGGAGAAAGATTAGGAAAGAGGGGAATTATTCTAAAACAATGATAAAAATTAAAAAAGAAAAAAGAAAAGCTGGCTGGTAGAGAGAAAGGAAAGGGGGAGTTTGGAAAAATAAAATTAAGCAAGAGCAAGCTCTAAATAAAGAGAGAAGAATAAATAAGAGGGGAACAAGATAGATTTTATCAAGGAACTGAAAGAGGATCAAGTCAAATAAGAGAAAAGCAAATCTCGGTGTGCTTCTGAGTCAATAGAAGAAAAAAACTTTGATTTTCATTTGTTGAGGATATTAGTGTAGCCATTTAGAAATCAATTATAAAGGTTGAAGACAGGTACTAAAATCAGTGCAATCAAACAATAACCTTTTTGTTCTTTTATTCTATATTCTTCCATTCTATTACAATATTTTAACATAATTCTTGAACGAATGGAGTTTTATATGATTTTATGTTACTGACTAATTTCATTTGAGTAAAAAAGTTTAATTTTTTTGGACTATGAAAATTTGATTTTTAGAAAACTATCTTTAGAAGTTGCATCTTGTTTAGTATCAGAATGCACTAGGGCAATGCCTTAAAGCATAAAGGCATAGTCAATTTGCCTTAGTGTGTTAGGGAGATGCTTTAGTGATAAAACATTGCTTTTGCCTAGTTGAAATACATTTTGGCAAAGCAATTAAGACTTGTTGCACATTTTCATTTATTTTTGTATTTTATTATAATTATGTCAAAAGGATCTATGATGCATTATTTGAGACTATTCTTGTCTAGTATTTAATTTATTGATTAAGATTTAAAATTTAATTTGGTAGTTCAGTTTGATTTCAGGGGATTCATTATTGGATTTGTTGGCCTAATTTGTTTTAAATTTATGGTTTCTTGGTTTCTAAAAACTCATTTTATTCCAATTGGTACTTCAGTGAAATTATTTCTATCTCATTAGTTTAGAATGGATTCATTTAAAATGTTAATAAAATAGTTTAGATAATTTTCCTTAAGTTAATAAATTTGAATTTCTTCATTAATTTTAGTTTTAGGATTAATTTAGTTTGATATTAGACCTAATTGTAAAATAGAAAAATATTAGAAGAAAATTACATTTTACATGTAAAAAAAATAATTAAATAATTAAAAGTAATAAAATATGAAACACAAATGGAGGTTGATTACTAGGTCAAGTGGGCATTCAAAAGCGTCCATACTTAGTTTTCGGATTCAATCTTTGAGGACAGCTGTTGGACACTTCATGGGATTCAGTTTTTGTAAAGTGTATATTAAATTTCATCTGGATGGTGACTCCATCTAAAATCTAGGACTTATAACCCATGATTATATTCTTTACTAGGCCTCGAACTAGCACATAACTATAGTCGCTCAATGCTTAGACACATGCTAAACCCTATTGTTTACAATTATATTCATATTTAAATAATTTTTATTTATTAGCATAATGCAAGCATACATATATAGTTTTTTAATATAGTTATTAATAGAAAATGTCTAACTAGTTAAAATTTTTGAAAATTAAGTAGATTGTAGATAGTACCATTTTGTATTATCTATCTACAATATAATAAGGCCCTAAAAGGCTAATTGAAAATTAAAGCAAGATTAAAACTTCATAAAAAGTTAGATGAAGATATAAGAAGTAAGGTAGGAGAAGAACTCAAGAACATAAATGTTTAAGGAATTTAATTCATAAATGAATCTACATCTCCACCTAACTTATCTCCAAGTTAGGATTTTTAACACCTTATTAATCAAGATTGAGTTTTACAAGAGTTTTAGGATCAACTCTAACCTTACAATATCAAGAGCTTTTATAGGCTAAGCTCTAACCCAACTATGAACTCGAGTGTTTTAAGGCTTACACTTGGACCTAATTCACTAGCATTAAACCCACACTTCCCTTATTTTAACCCAAGAAAGAAGATGAACAAGAGAACTAATCCTAGCACACACTCAATCACTAAGTACAATAAGAATTTTGAGAATAGAGAAAATTCTTAAGAGTTTTCTAAGAATTTAATGCGCTAACAACCTTATCATATTGTCAAATGAAGTTCTAGAGTTGAAATATATTGATTAGGGATGAAATATAGTTGTTACGAATTATTAATTTTGTCCTTAATTTCTTTCTTCTTCATTTAATGCATTTTCAGTTTTTTATAAAGAAATACTTGCTCAGGATCATAAGGATCAAACAAAATAGCCATTGAAGTTGTAAAGAGTCATTGAGGCTATGTAGACCTATCTCAAGATTATAAGTGCATGCTCATAATCATAAGTAGCTACCTCACGATCCTGAGTAGGGGATCATGAGCAAGGTAGACCTTCTTCACTTATAAGCCTCACTTTATGTTTTAGCAACACTAGTCTCCTCAGGATCTTAAGGGGATGCTCAAGATCATGAGCATCCTTTAACATGAGTTGACCATGAGGAAAATTTGATCCTTTTCATGTGAATTGAGGCTTTTTTGCATCTTAAGTTGTTACTATACTTGGGAATGCATAAATGAAAAGTTATTTGATCTTATTCTTATGTCTTCAAGGTTGAATTATTGATCTTCATTTTTCAACCCTAATTTTCACTTTAATTACTTAAACAAAAATTATTAGTACATATACATTGTTTGTTAAAGTCTAAATAAGAATGGTGATTGAGTTGACCATGCAAATGTTCAATAAATAATAATAATAATAATAATAATAATAATAATAATAATAATAATAATAATAATAATAATAATAATAATATAATAACAATAATAATAATAATAATATTATTATTATAGGCGACGGGGTTCAGCATGTTTAAATGTTTGGCCACCATCGCACTATGCAAGCTCATGGGCCCACTCGAGAGATCCAATAAAGGCTTAAAGTCCAAATCGGAGATGGTGTCGCCACTTGGATGAAACATAAGATACACTTTACAATAACAGGATCTAACGTAAGGCCCCAACAATTGTTCGATAAGACGGGTTTAAGAAGCAGGTATGGGCTTTTAGAATCTCCAATCAACTTTGCGATTGGCCTTCATTTGTGTTTAATGTCTTATTATTTTTAATTCTTTGATTATTTTTTATTAACATACAAAATTGCAATTACCTCCTAACAATTTTGAAATTTTACAATTAAATCCAAGTTGTTAATTAAGTCATTTTTCATGCAACTTTTTGTGTGATTCATAACATCACATTATACATTTTATTCATTCACCATTAGCAGTATAAATAAATAAATACATAAAACAATACAAATAAAAGAATGAATATGCACACAAAGAAGGGAGGGAGAGAAAATTATTACAACCCTTATTCACACATAAATATAAATGAAATTTTAATCTAATTAAATAAACACCATTTTGTTTATCACAACCTGCAAAAGAAATAAATTAGCCAATAAACCTACAAGAAAATAATAAGATTAGTTTGCAATTAACATAAAATAAATCAAATAAAACTCATAAAAATAAAATTCAATTAAAAATGTATTTACATTTAAATTTTATTGAATCAAATAAAACATCAAATCAAAATAAAGCTGAGATTAAAATTAAAGAAAAATTTAACCATATTTATTAAATTGAACTAAAAACTAAATAATCACCAACAACATTTGTAATCTCCTAATTTTTATTAAATTAACCAAATATATTACCAAAATAATAATCTAACTAAAATTACTAACACAATAATTTAAAAAAGTAATAAAATCATTAAAAGGAAATTATTTATTATTTAAATAAAATTAATTAAATATTTTACATTATTAAATAACCTAATTTTACTAAATTAATTAAAGGACATATTATTATTTACTAAATATATATCCTAAATATCCCAATCACCATTGATTATAGCAAAATGAAAATAGAAATAAAATTAATAACCAAAAATAAAAATAACATCACAAAAGAAGTAAAAAAAATAATCTTAATAATGCAATAAAATATAATCAAATGTATAAAACAAACTGAGAATAAAAATAGATATAAGTTACACAAAAAAACAAAAAACATTTAAAAAAAACGTAAAATGACATACAACAAAAATAAATAAGATAATATAAATATATGCAGAAATTAAATTTAAGAAAAGTAATGCAATATAAGTAATATAAATTAGATAAAAATAAAAAATAAATATAAAACAATATAAATATAATCTAAATATATAAATTAAGTAAAATGAATGCAAATAATAAAAAAAACATAAGAAATAAAATAAAAGAATAGAAAAGGAAGTAAGGGGCACTTTTGCCGAAAAATGACAAAGAAAGATAAGAAGCAACGTCAAACAAGATAAAAGCAACAATACTAGGCACTGTTGCGATTAAAAAAAAAAAACTCTTTAAAAGGGATGATTAAATGAAGCACAAATAGGAGCTTTGCAGCACCTGTTGGTGCTTAAAGCAATACTTTAATTTTTTTTATTTTTTTATTAATTAAATAATTAAAAAATAAATGATGAATAAAATTAAGAAATTCTAAAAAAATAAAAATAAAAATAAGTCCCTCAAATCATTTACCTTTCAAGAGGAGCTAAGTTGACCATAATGGCATTTGATGACATTATTTTCATTTTGGCTAATTGTCAAATTTAGAAAACACCATTAGGTGAAAAAAATAAAATAAAAAATCCTTTTTCTCTCTAAAAATTTTGTTTTTGTTCTTCTTGTACTTTCTCCTCTTTTCTTTCCACAAACCGCCTCTTTTATGTTTTTTCTTCTTTTTATCCGGCTCTCCTCCTTTCAATTTTTTAAAACACTCTTTTTTTATGTTTTTCCTAATGTGTTTTTTCCTCCAACGACTTCTTCCACTCCTCCAAAAATTTCTTCCCCTTTTTTAACTTCGAAAAATATCTTCTAATATCCCCACTTCCAAGCTAATCACCTCCTCCACTTTCTCCCATTTCTTAAAGTTTAAAAAATTTAAATATTTTTCTTTTTTTTCTTTTTTTATTATTCTTTTGGGCCAAATCCCATTTTGAAGTAAATTAGAATTAAATTTTTTTTGTGGGTTATTACTTTAGTGAGGTCGTCATTTAGATTTTTAATTATTGGGCTTTTTCTAGTTTTAGGGGGCCAAAATCGAGTGTTAACAATTTAATCCCTACTTTTTCAAAAATCAAAATGCAAGCAATGAAATAAAATTTATGAAAAAGAAAGAATGCAAACAATAAAAAAGATATAAATTTTCTGAGCCAAATGTCCAAGAAAACTATTAGATATTTTGTCTCTACATTGTTGACTTTAGGGTATAACCCAAGAGGTAAAATTTTAATACTTAGATAGGCAAACTTCATCTTTTACACCGTTGACCTTAGGGTACAAGCTGAGAGGTGAAATACTAATGCTTTGATAAGCAAACTTTATGTTATGCACCACCAACCTCAAGGTACAATACAAGAGGTGAAATTATGATACTTCAATCATCAAAATTTGTCATATATACCATCAACCTCGAGGTATAACCTGAGAGGTGAAATACTAATACTTCAATAAGCAAACTTTATCTTCTAAATCGTTGACCTCGGGGTATAATTTAAGAGGTGCAATATTAATTCTTTGATCAACAAACTTTGTCTTATGCATTGTCAACCTTAAGGTACAATCCGAGAGGTGAAATATTGTTACTTCAATTAATAAACTTTTCTTATGCACTGACCACCTCCAGGTACAACCATATAGGTGAAATGCTAAATATTCAATAAGAAAACTTTATCTTATGCACCGTCGACCTTGAGGTACAATTCGAGAGGTGAAATACTAGTACTTCAATAAACAAACTTTGTCTTATGCACTATTGACCTTAAGGTACAACCTGAGAGGTGAAATATTGATACTTATATTAGCAACCTATGTTTTATACACTGTTAACCTCCTAGAGAGATGAAAGACTAATATTTTAATTAGCAAACTTTATCTTATATAGAGTCAACCTCAAAATACAATTCGAGAGGTGAAATATGGCTACTTTCATCAACAAACTTCCTCTTATACATCGTCGACCTTAGTGTACAACCCAAGAGGTGACATACTGATATTTCAATTAGTAAACTTTGTCTTTTATACCGTTGACCTTGGGGTAAAATTCAAGAGGTAAAATACTAATACTTCATTTTATACATCGTTGACCTTAGGGTACAACCCAAGAGGTAAAATACTGATATTTTGATAAGCAAACTTTATCTTTTGCACCATGAACTTTGAGTACAACCCGAGAGGTGAAATACTAATACTTTGATTTGCAAACTTCATATTATACACCATCGACCTTGGGGTACAACTCAAAATATAAAATACTGATACTTCAATTCGGAAACATTATCTTTTGCATCATTAACTTTGAGGTATAATTCAAGAGGTGAAATATTGATACTTTGATTAGCAACTTTGGTAATCTATAATGTTGATCTCAAGATATAACTCGAGAGGTGAAATACTGATACTTTGTTCAACAAACTTTATCTCATGCACTGTTGACCTTAAGGTATAACCTAAAAGGTGAAATATTGATACTTTAATCAATAAATTTTATATTATGCACCATTGACTTTAGGATATAACCCGATAGGTGAAATATTGATACTTCAATCAATAAATTTTGACTATACACTATCAACCTTAGGGTATAACCTAAAAGTTTAAATTTGATACTTCAATCAACAAGCTTTGTCTTCTTTATTATTATCTTTAAAGTATAAATTGAAAGGTGAATTTTGGTACTCTAACCAATAAATTTTAACTTTTGCATCGTTGACTTTGGGGTATAATCTAAGAGTTGAAATTTTGATACTTCTATTAAAAGGTTGTATTTTTTGATTCATTGGCTTTAAGGTACAAGTTGAGTGGTAAAATTCTAGTTCTTCAATCAGAAGGTTCTATTCTCTACACCATTACCCTCAAGTACAACCTGATAGGTGAATTTTTAATGAAATGGTTAGAGTTGCTATATAGCCATTTCATGCATCATATTGATAAACTAAAAATGTGCCATATAGCCATTGGGGCATTAAGCAAGGTCTTTGGAATGTGCTATATAGCCTTTAAGGCATCAGGTAAGGTCAACTAAAAAAGTGTCATATGGCCTGTGGGGTATTAGGCAAGGCAATTGAGATGCACCATATAGCTTTTGAGGCATCAAGCAAGGTCAATTAAAATGTGCATATAGCCTCTAGGGTGTCAAGCAACATAAATACACCATATAGCCTTTAAGGCATAAAGGAAGGCAAACTGAACATGCTCAATGGTCTCTAAAGCATTAGACAAGGTCAATCAAAAAACGCCATATAGCCTCACAGGCATTAAGCAAGGATATTGAAAATATGCCATATAGTCTTTAGTGCGTCAGTCAAAGTTAACTCAAATGCGTCATATAGCCATTGAGGTGTTAAGTAAAGTATTGTAACTAGTTGGCATCCTATGCCCTAGAGCTAGCTCACTCATAACAAAACACAGTCATAAAAAGTGCAAAACTGGTGTATACATTATTATGTTCTTTGAGAACTTTTAAAAGTGATTTAACACCATAACCTTATGGGGTGTATGCAACATTTTGTAGAAAGCACGCATTATTCTAATGCACATATGCAAGAAATTTGAAAGTAATGTTTGCCAAATAATTTTATATATGTATGAGCTAAGAGTCAGAAAATAAGAAGTCTTAAATGACTTTATATACATCAACCACCCAAGTGATTTTTCCATTTAGAGCTAATCTATGAGAATTAGCCCTCCCATTAAAGAATCTGAATTCAAAAAATTAAGCCTATTAAAGATTATTATTGAGACTAGTACTATCAAATGGAAATAAAATTAAGACCTCATAATGATTGGATTGGGATGACGACAATAATAATTGCCCTTTTGATTGGTTATGCTCTAAAAATGCTTTGTTGTTGTATGATTGTTATGATTATACTTGATTTATAATGTGGAAAAGACACTCGATTGTTCCCTAGTTGATGAATTGATAGATTTTATCACTCTTGAGGCTTATATAACTAATACACTATAAAAAGAGATCCTATAATCTTAAAAATTGCCCCCATATTGAAAATACAATCAATTTTTATTTCATATTTCTTTTTTTCCCCAAAATGATCCCTTTTAGGAGTTTTTAAACCTAGCTGGGTCTTTCATTTTTTTAATTTTTATTTTCCCTTTTATGCCTAGGTAATCCCCATTTAGGAGTTTTCAACCTATTTCGATGTTGCAAAATCATTTTAATGATTAATTGATATATTTTTCTTACCATACATGCTGCTAGTCTACCTAATGCTCTACTTGATGATTCACCTGATGTTCATGTCATTTGCATTATTGATTATTATAAAAATGATTATCATTTTTATACTTGTAAAAATTCTTGTTTGACACTTCATGTGCTAATATCATATCAGTCATGCCTATTTTATATGATTACTCTTTCATTACAACCATACATATTATATTATACTTATTATTGATCAATCATTTATGGGTTTTTTTACCAACTATTTTTCAACTCACACTCGACATGAATTTTATTTTGCAAATTGGTGTCATTTATTGTTAGGGAATAATTCATGAAAGTGGTTGTTGTAATATGATCTTTTAAAGGCGTTTAATAGGATTTACTTATTCCAGTATAATGGGCATTTGTAAACAATGTGTTGGGGTCATTTTTCAAAACCCTGATAGCCAATGATGAAAAAGCTAAAATGTCTCATAAAATAATCAATTTGATTAAGAGAATTGACATTCAAACCATTTCAAAACTCATCAAACCACTAAAACCTGACCCAATCACTAATTAAAAAACCTAATTAAACCCCTACCAAACGTTAACCACACCATTTTAGTATTGAGAAAAAGGTCTAAGAAGAATAATAAAAGAGAATTTTACCCAAGTTGTGTCTTCTAAACCAATAAGTATAGTCCTATGTAAGGGATATTTACAATCTGTATTTTGTAATTTTTAGTCTAGTTTTGATTCCTAAAGCTTAGGCCCAGAGAATAAAAGTAAAACTTTAATCAATAGGATTTGTTAGTGGTCAAATAGAGCTCTTGGAGTTGAATTTAAGTATGAAACTATCTTCTAAAATTTCAGTATGTTAGTGGGTCCCATTTGGTAAAAAGTTAAATTTTAACCTCCGACAGTCAGACTGAGCCCCATAACTATCTACGTCTCCTTATTCTTATCCAAAAAGAGACACTTGTCAAAAGGGATGCTTTCTAAGTTTGGAATATTCAAAATTTGAAATATACTATTACCTAATAACCTTAAATATTTAAGGGTATTTACAATATATGCCATTAACCTCAAATACCTATAAATAGAAGCTTTCAAGAAGCTTTAAAGGCCATTTTCACCACTTCCAAAAAGGAGAAAATTCCAACACAAAAACTTAAAAGGATTACTCTCCAACAAAGCCTTAGAAATTAGGGAAAATTTGGAAAAGTAAGGAGAAACTATACCAAAATTCCTCTATATTTCCTTCTCAATTTCTCTTAGAAATACCCAAATCAAACATCCAAATACTTAACCTAGCTCCAAAAAAACTCAATCAAATCAAACCAAAATTAAAATCCTTACACAAACTCACTAAAACCACACTTTCTTTTGAGTCTAATCTTAATTCTCTTCAATTAATTATTATTTTTTATGAGTTCTTGCCCAAATTTTAAGGCTAAAAACTTTCTAAAACATCATTCTCACTGATTCTCACCTCATTTCTAGGGCTTAGGGCTTTGAAATTGTGTTTTAAAAGAAAAGGAGTGCAAATTCGTGTTGTTCAGTAATGAACAACTGGATTTGGCTCATGAACAACCTGGCAGGCTATCCATGTCCTCAATCTAGCTATTAAGGGCTCGTAGATTAGCTATTAAAGGCTCTGAATCTAGTTATTTAGGTGGCAAATCTAGTTGCTCATCCCTCTTCATCCCAAATGACTTCGATGATGGTTTTTTAGGGTCCTAAAGGGTTCCTACTTCCTTGAGCATGATTTTAACCCTTCCTTAAGAACTGAGGATGATGGAATTGAAGTATTTTAACATATTTTTCTATTTTTCAATGATTTTATAATTATTTTTCTTTTATTTCTTAAAATTTTTTTCAAAGTGCTTTTAAGTGTGATCTTTGTTCTTATTTTGGTTTGATGATTGTGATTGTGTTTATTAGTGTTTATATGACTTGAAATTGAATATTTTGATGATATTATTTGTGATTTATGGTTTATTTTGGCTTGTTTTGATGGTTATTCTTGTTCAAGACCTTGTTAAATGTGTGTTGTGCATATATGTTGCTTAATTATGCTCTAATATGCTTTGGTTGTTAATTTGCTATTGTTGTGATATTATATGTTTAATTTGTGCCCAAAATTTGGGGTGGGTTTTTATTATTTATGAGCTATTTTGGTTGTGTTTTTTTATTATAAATTATAATTTGTACATTTTATGAGTTTGGTGTTGATTTATGAGCTTTAATATGCATATCTTATGTTCTTGATGTTTTTGTCTAGTTTATGTGTTTTGTCTTCAATATTTGAGCCTTATTATTTTCAATTTGCATATTTTATGCTTTGATTGAATCTATTTTAAGCTATTGTATATGTTCATGTTTGTTTGTGTCAATTTTGCTTTTACATGTCATTTATCTCTATTTGGTGTCTCTAGCTTAAATATAGTCTTGTTCATTGTTGTTTTTAATGTCCATCTGTCTATTTCATATTTAATGTTGTTTTCTTGTCTCTACTAACCTTTTTTCTACTCTTAATTAAGTTATATATCAATTCTCTACTTCTTTTCCTTTTTTTTTTTTTTTGCATTATTGCATTATTGCATTTTCATGCATTCATGTGCCTTTATGCATATCACTATCATGTGTGTGCTCATTTTTAAAATCTATAGATGCATACTTGAATGCTTCTTGGCTTGCATCACTTGCATACTTCCTAAATTTGCATCACTTTACATGCTTCCTGGCCTGTATCATGCATTATCCTTTGTATGCACCCCAGATTTATTTAATGCTTATGTGAGCATGCATTGCATTAGCATCATCCATTGCATTATATATCTATTATCATCAATCTCAAGCTACTAACTCCTTACTAACATCTTACTAACTTTTATTTTCATTTTTTATTTTGATTATCAATTTATGATTTATGTTGTTATGTTATATTAATTGCTATAATAATCTCAATCTCGACATTCAACCCTCATTTTTCTACATTTTTTTTATCTTATATATGCTTTTATTTTAATTATTTACAATCCCTACTCCTATTCCTTCTTTATTTGTTTTCGTTAATTTGCGAGTTTATCATTTTATTATTTTCATGCTTTATTTTGTTATGATATTATATTAATAGACTTACCTTTCTAGTTTGTGGTCAATTTGTACCTCATTTAATAAAAATATGCTAAACATAAACCATGTTGCTTGTTGTTATTTTATTGCTTAAAAAATTAATTTCTCCTTTTACACTTATTTCTCTACATTTTCCTTATCAATTTCTTTTTATGAACAAATATTTCTAATTTTCATTTATTATTAAATATGGAATTTTTCATTTTCTTTAATAAAAATTAATCATTTTCATGAATGTATTATTTTCCTATTTCATATTTCATTTATAATCTTCTTTAAATCATTTTGTTTTTAATAAATATAGTGCTTTTGTGTTATACTTTTGATGTTGTTATTTTCTTTGTTGATCACAAAAATCATCTAAGTACAAGAATATGGATTACAATTTCCTATATTTTCTAGATTTTCAAATAGATGATTTGATTATGTATTCAATAATTTATAATGTGGGAAATATCCATCCAAGGTACAAAATTCACATTTTGAGGCCTAACTTGATAGAAACACATATTGTGAATTAATGGTTCACATAATTAATTTGTGTTATTTTTAAATGATCGTTTTAATTTAAAATCCATTTTTCAAATATTCTTCCTTTCTTTTGATTTTCAAGTCACTTTTCTATTTACATTCACAAAGTCATTTTAATTCATTTATAAGTATTTTCTTTTCTTCATTTTGGTTTTCAAGGCTATTTTTTGTGTATTTTTCAAATAAAATGTTTTATTGCCCCGAAATCCAGAATGTAGAGTAATCATGGAGAGGATATTTGTGAAATGTGTTGGCCATTCTCATCCTTAATTTATTGCTTTATATTGTTTTTATTTATTTTTCATATTTTAACATGAACATGTTTATCCATAACATAAATTCGCCATAATTGACATGCCATGGGTTAATTGTTTGCCTTTTGTTGCTTTATTTGTATTTTATTTATTTAGTATATTTATTATTTGTTCATAAATAATATTTTATCATGTATTATGTTGGATGCCATGCTTGTGTGATATTGCCTTAACATGTAGATTTACCATGTTTACATGTTTATAATTCCATGTTTGTGTGTTATTATATCATGTAAATATGTAATGTTTACACCATGTGTGCTATAATATCTGTATTATTTTAGCTTTTACCATAATCATGCATCATTATAATATTATGTCATTTTGCCATGTTAAGACATTGTTTTATTATGCTCATTTACGCTTGTGTGTATATATATTGTGTTTGCATTTGCATGTAAAGGTTGATGTATAATAGTACATAGATCTTAAAAGCATTGTACAATAAAGAAAGGCTGGCAATTGTCAGCATCCGGGTGATATGGAGATGCCATGTACAAAAGAGCCTATCTTACTAACATCAACATCTAAACCCTATGCTTTATCCAATTGGCAAATGTGGTTCCAAGAAAGGATCTGAGTTTGCCTAAGTCTCTAAAACAGACGATTTCTTGGGTGTTACCAAATGGCTACTCCCTAATTCTCCTGCTTGAGTGAAGGGTTATAAGTGCATTTATGCTAGTACCAAGCTCTTTTAGTACTCCCCTCACTACCCTCTGTTTTCCTATAGCAAGGAAAAAGGGTATGTGATCCAAAGAGTGTTGAGTTGGTCCCACTGGTATCAACACAATTGTAAGGATTTTTTTTCTCTTCTATTTTGTTATTTTCCTTTTTCTCCTTTCTCTCTTTTCATTATTTTTATTTTTCTCTTTTTATTATTTTTCCTTTTTTTTGATGGATATTATCAAAGAAGAAAAGCTAAGGTTTATAATGCTATAAGAAAAATTGAATATGGTTTTCTAATCTTAGCACTTTCCATTCAATGTGAGTTTTTTTTCCTAAATCACTCTCTCAATCAAGCATAACATAGCATGCATAATTATAAGAAATTCATAATCACATAAATTAGACAATCAAACATTTATTACCACTAAGTAAAATATTATTTTTAAATTATCATAGCCTTAAAAAGTTAATTATTCATGAATGTTTAAATCATCTTCAATTTGTACTCTAAAATGGAAATCTCTTTGAAGTCCCTTATGCCCATGTTTTTCAATTTGTTGGCTAGAGGAAAAATGCAGGCTCATTTAACTATATGTATATAATTTGATTATATAGTTCTTTGTTTTATCTAGGTCAACTTTCCTCTCCATCAAGTTAGGAAGCTTATGAAGGGCTCACCTGGTCTTTGCTTTATGTTCTGTAACTCTTAAAGAGAGACTTCAAATTGCGTATTCAACCCATACTACTTGATGAAGGGTGAACATAACTCCTTCCAATCCTTCTGAACATGTCCATATAGAGCATAGTACTATTTAACAGCTACTCTTTCCAAGGACATCATGAATTTTCTAACAATTTAAGCCTTAGACAACCTAGTAGCTTTCATGTAAATGATGTACTATTTTAGGTGCAGGTGAGGATTATCACTGCTAGGGTACTTATTCATATTTGGGAATTTGTATTTCAAGGTCAATGGCTTTTCTTCCTCCAAATCTAACTTCAAGTAGACAAAGTCAAGATTTAGCTCGTGCCTTTTCATCACAATTTACAATTGATCTATTTTTTTTACAAGTCTTTCATCCATTTAGCTCAATTGGATCTTTTGTTGCTTGCATTTTTTTAAGTGGCTCACCAACAATAGTCCTAGTTTCAAAGTCTTTTTTATTAATGGGCCTCTTTCCTACTACTTTAACAACCATGTATCTGATTATTTATCATGCCTCATACTTAACTTTTTTTTCAAAAGTTCTTGTTTGAAAGATTCAATAATAAAATTAAAAGGTACTGACATTCTACTCCCTTATAAAGTGGTTTTAATTATTTAATTTGATCCTTGATATTAGTAAACCAAAGTGTAAATGGCGGGGTTTAACGCGCGTCTAAAATTTTAGCAACCGTGATACTATTTGAGCTTAGGACTATAGAGAACACACTAACCACTCTCACAAAGACATGGCATGGATATGAAGAGTCGCCACCCAGGGTAATAACTGGGACAAATTGAAAAATGATGGTACTCGATTCTCTAAAAGAAAGCCAACATTACAACCAGGAGATTCTGGATACTGAATACTAACTTCTTTCAGTCTTATGTTCATTTAGAATTACTTTATGAATTACTACCTTACCCTCTATTTATATGTAATTTCATATAAACCCTTATTAAAACAATCAACTTTAAACAAACTAGTCATAAAAAATATATGTAAATAATGCATTCATTTTCAATCATTAAGTGAGTTTATTCTACATTGATTTTAATTAAATGGGCTAGATCTATATATTTTAATTTACAAGTAAGTCTAGAGACTAAAGGGCCTAATTCCTATTTAATTTTAATTAAGTAAATCTAAGTCTATTCATTTTAACTCTAAAAGTAGGCCTAAATATATAAATTATGAAGTATTTAAATTAATGGGTCTAGTTCTATATGTTTTAATTCTAAGGTGATCTTAAATTTACAAGTTATGAAAAAAGCTTAAATTGAATGAGTTAAGTCTAAATAATTTTAATTAACCTAGTTAGGCCTATATTTAATTAATTAAATGAGCCTAAATTATCTCTAACCTACTTTCTAATTAATTATGGGCCTAAAATGAATTATAATTAATTTAGAATCTATTCCTAATTAATTAATAATCTATTAAATGAAATGAGCTAATTAAAAGATGGGCCAAGAAAATGACTACCTAAAACTTAAACTAACTTAATGGGTTAGAGCCTAACATGGGCAAGGGTCCAAAACACATAAAAATAAATAAACAAGCCCTAAAATAATAAAACAAATGTCAAAACAATCAAATAAAAAATTAAACAATTAACTAAACTTATTTCTTCTAAAAAAAACCTAATTTAATTAAAATGACCTTAACAAGCAACCCTAATTCTATCCTCTTAAATCTAATTTAATTTTAATTAAAAAGAAACCTTAATTATCTTTATAGCCATTAATTTTAATTAATCACCCAATTAAAACCCTAGTCTCACCACCTAATTAATTAAAATAAACATACAACCACACATATAAGATTTCATTATTCCCGCTATTGGGGCTATTATAATGATCTAATATAAAATAATAAGAAAATAAAAATTAGTACAATCCCAAAAAAACCAAATACAAAATACAAAATAAAATAACCAATAAAATAATACCAAAAATAACTTAAAAAAACCTAGAAACTAAATTCAACTACAAGATTCAATCCATGGCATTTCATAGATTTTCATGGATTCTAAGTGAACTCATCATGCAACTCTCTCCATAATCATAACCACAAACACAAAAATAAACAATGATTAGTGAATAACAATAAAAATTAAAAAAATAAAATAAGACCAAAATAATCAAAATAAAAAATAGAAGAAAGTAGGAGAGGAGATAATAGTATGGATGCAGTATTAATTTGTTTCTCAGACTAGTATGAATCACCATTGCTTTTTAGAATAGATTCTCCAATGTTTGATTTTTCCTCCCAAAATTCTATTTCTTCTTCCTCAAAGAAGAAATACTTTTCAAGAAAAATTTAATTGAAAATTGTGTAACAAGAAAAGGAGAAGTCTAAAAAAAAGTTTAGGAAAGAGCCCTCCTAGGAGAGTTTCAACTAGGTTTATATACTCCAAAAAGTCTATTGCTTCTTCCTCAAATAACAAATACTTTTCAAGAAAAAATTTAATTCAAAACTATGCAACAAGAAAAGGAGAAGTCTCAAAAAAAAAGTCTAGGAGCTCCCTAGGAGAGTTTCAATTGGGTTTATATAGAAAATCCTAGTTAAAAATGTATCATATTGTGACTTCCTCTCTTCACAATGATAGAGTTTTGATTTGAAAAGGACTTTTAATTCCTAAAAAAGAAATTAATCATATTATTTGACTAATCAAAATTCAGAAAAAAAAATTTGTTTACTAGAAAATCAAAAAAACAAGCAGAAAACATTTAATTCCGACTAGGATTATATAATTCCAATCGAAATTATATAATTTCGATCAGTTTTATATAATTCTGATTAGAATTATATAATTCCAATCGGAATTATAGAATTTCAATCTTTTTTTTAGCTGTTAATTATAAAAAGACCTTTGAAAGAATTTAAACTTTTTTATTAGGTTCTTAAAGAAAACATTACAATTAAGTCCTTAAAAAAATAATTAAATTCTTTTGAAAACGTATTTAGACTTTTGAGGTTTCAAACTTCAAGTGTTGAAGATCTATTTATAATATTTTCATCATTGGAGTCCTCTGTCACATCCACACTTCATCATCCCGAAATTGGGTGCTTATACAAAATACCCATGATTTGCCTTCAAACAAAAAGAAGCTTATAACTCTAAAAAATTCATTTTTGAAAATTACAATGAATGGCATGTATGCATGAAATGCAGGGTATTTATAATTATTATCACTTATTTATTTATGTACAAATAAAATAAATACAAAGAAATCACATAATAAGTGTAGACACCCAATTTCGGGATAACATGTTATGGATGCAGCAAAGGACTCTAATGATAAAAATGTCTTCGATGCTTAATCTTTAAAAAATTCTAAGGGCTTTTAAAGGAAGAATTTAATGTTTTCAGGGACTAAATCGCAAAGTTCTTTTTAGGACCTAATTGCAAAATTTAAATTTTTTCAGGGGCCTTTTTGTAATTAAATGTTAAAAAAAAGTGCACATCGGAATTCTATAATTCCGATCGAAATTACAATAATTCCCATCGGGACTGTACAATTCCGATTAGAATTGCACAATCCCGGTCAGAATTGAACTTTTCCGTTTTCCTATTTCTAATTATTCCAATTTAGTATTTTAGGTGGTATAAATTTCCTAATTAATTCAATCCTAAATTGGTTTAAACTTCCTAATTAATTCAATCTTATTTGGTTCAAAATTCCTAAATACACTTTAGGAATGAGAATCACATTAGGATTAGGGTTAGGCTTCCTAGTTCCACTATAAAAGGGCAGCTAGGAGGAGAAAAAAGGAGAGGGGGGGAGAAAAAAAAAGAAAGAGGAGAAAGAAAAAAGAGTGTTGGAAAGAAGGAGAGGAGAAGAGAGAAAATTATGATTTTACTCTTCTTATATTTATTTTTATAAAAAATTCTTTTGATTCATCAATTAATTCAAGACTCGTAAAGAATTTTTGAAGAAAAGATTCGAAGACTTATCAAGAACAATGAATAAAAAATCTGAGGAGCACCCTAAATCATCCATAAGCATATCATATTTTTCTATTCTTCTTTTTTTTATTTATTTATTTTTTTATATTCTTATTATTTTATCATAATTTATTCATTAATTATTATTTTATTTTATGTTTTATGGTGATTATGGAGGAAAACGTATGGTGATCATTGTGAGGGAGATGAATTTCATTAAAAGTTCACAGAAAACTATGGATAAAGACCCGTAGAGACTTAGTTTCTAGGGTTTTATTTTTATTGTCTTTATTTTATTCTTTATTTTTTATTTTATTAATTATTTTATGAATTAATGTAATAGTCCCGATAGTGGGAATAGTAATAAAATTATGTGTATGGTTGCATGTTTATTTTGATTAAATTGGTTAGTAAAATTAGGTTTCAATTTGATAATCATTTAAACTCAATCGAGGAAGTAGATTAATTTAGGTTGCATGTTAATAAAAATTCGGATTTTAGTAAGGATTAATAATTATATGTTTGATCTTATTTAATTGTTTCTTTTATGTTTTTAGTTGTTTTTTGGGTTTTATTTATTATATTTATGTGTTTTGAGCCTTAAGCTCACTCTAGGTCTTAATCTATTTATTTAGAGTAAGGTAATTCTTTTAGCCCATCTCACTTAATAATTAATTAGGTTTAATTAATTAAAATATATTTTTAGGTCCATAATTAATTAGATTTTAGGTTAGAAATACCTTTAGGTCACATAGACCCACTTAATTTAATTTAATTAATTTAGACTTACCTCACTTAATTAAAGCCTTCTTTCATAATTTGTAGAATTAAGCCCACTAATTTAAATACCTTCATAACATGTAGAATTAAGCCCATTAATCTAAATATTCCATAATATGTAGATTTAGGCTCATATTTAGAATTAAAATTAGTAGACTTAAGTTCATTTAATTAAAATCGAAAGAAATTAGGTCCTTAGGTTCACTTATAATTTAAAACATGTAGACTTTAGTTCATTTAATTAAAATCCATGTAGATTAGACTAACTTAGGGATTATGTGATTTATTGAATGTATTATTTACTTGTATATTTCGTGACTAGTTTGCCTTGGAGTTTATTGTTTTGGGTGTATATTAAATTGCATGTAAATAAAGGATAAGATAGTAATTCATAAAGTAATTCTAAATGAACACAAGATTGAAAGAAGTTGGTATTCCGTATCCAGAATCTCCTGGTTGTGGTGCTAGCTTTCTTTTAGGGAATCGAGTACCACCTTTTCGATTTGTCCCAGTTATTACCTTGGGTGGTGACTCCTCATCTCCACGCCATGTCTTTGTAACAGTGGTTAGTGTGTTCTCTAAAGCCCTGAGCTTAAATAGTGACGCGGTTGCTAAAATTTTAGACGCGCGATAAACCTCGCCATCTACAATAAGACCTTCTAACCTTATTTCTTTCACACATGTGTTTAATGGCAGGTCTCTTTTCTTATTTTTGGTTTAGATTTCAATAATCATCAATGGATAAAAAAACTAACATATGAATATTCTCTTAAGAGAATAATAGTAAACAAGTAGAAAATAATATAAATAAAACTACAGTCTAATACAATGAGCCATAACAAAAGGGGTTGGGCCTAACTTAACATTTTTCATCATCGATTGGCTTGGACTTTATAAATAAAACCACTATATGGCATCAAACACTTGCATTTTGCAAAAACTCTAGGGAAAGTTGCTAAATCACTACATGGGCTAAGTCTTAGGAGAAAAACTTAGGCTTCCATAGTGATATACCTCCATCACGTCTTCCCACTCAAAGGTCCATATGACATAAGACTAGTATAGACAATGAGGTTTAGTGCGTGCCCAAGTATATTGCAATCGCAACACTATTCGAGCTCAGGCCTCTAGAGAACACACTACTACATCACAAAGACATAGCATGGAGATAAGGAGTCACCACATAGAGTAATAACTAGGACAACTAATGACTAGTGGTAACTTGATTCTCTAAAAGAAAGTTAGCACCACAACCAGGACATTCTAAATACGAAATACCAACTTCTTTGAGTCCCTTGTTCATTCAAAATTAGTTTATGAATTACTGTCTTATTCTCTAATTACATGCAATTTCATGTAAGCCCTAATTTAACATTTATCTAACTCCAAGACAACTAGTCATGAAAAAGTACATAAGAACTGCATTCACACAAGGCGCAACGTCCTTAAATTAGTCTAACCTACACTAATTTTAATTAATGTTAGTTAAATCTACATATTTTACAAAGTGTAATGGAAACTAAGGTGGGCCTATATTTAAATTAAATTAGTAAGTCTAAGTTTACCATTTTAATTCTAAAGATAGTGGGCCTAAATCTACTAATTTTATGGAAATGAGTTGAATGAATTTAGTGGGCCTAATTCTAATTAATTTTAAATTAAATGAAGTGATCCTAAATCTATTTATTTTAAAAATGCTAAATTAATGGGTTTAGCTAAGTCTAAGTTAATTTTAATTAAACTAAAGTGGGCCTAAGTCTAAATTATCCTAAATGGGCCTAAATTCATTTTAAGTTAATTAACCCTAAAAACCAATTTTATGGGCCTATTATTAATATGTTAAACCTAATCATGGACTTAGGACCCAAAATGAACAAAAATAAATAGACAACAAATTAAAACAAATAATCAATCAAACATATATTCTACAATTTCTAATCGTAATTGAATTTACATGCAACCTAAAAATTAATACTACCACCATTGATTTTATTAAGATTTTATGTAATTGAACCTAATTTACTAATCAATTTAAGTGCAGAAAATTAAAGGGGTTTCACTATTATCATACTATTGGGGTTATTACAACCTACATACAGTAAAGATTACATGCCCAATATTAAATACATAATGTAAATACCATAAAAAATAAAACACGAAAACTAAAAAAAATGGAAACAAACAAAATCATATCTATGGCATTCCATGGATCTTTATGGATTGTTTTGGTTTACATTCCTATGACTACTCCATGATTTTTTAGATTCTTTCCACCAAAGCCAAGAGAATAAATAACACAAAAAGGAATTAGAACTAATTCAAAGAATAAAACTAAGAAAAATTAAAACAAAATTGAAAGAAGACAATGAAACAAAATTAAAAGAAGAAAGAAATAAAATGAAGATGGTGTGATGATGTTTGATTTCTCCTTAGAGTTTTGTTGATTCACCATTTTAGTAGTTAAAATTGAGTTTGTAGATTGATCTTCCTTCTCAGGTGTTGATTGCTTGTTTTTCAAAAATAGAGAAACAGTAACGAAACTCTTTTTTTAATTAAAAGCGTGTGTTTTTTCAAGAGAAAAAGCAAGTCTAAAGAACAAAAGGTTTTTTCTTTTACTCTCTATTTCTTTTCTTTTCTTTTCCCTCTTACGTGATTTTTCTTTTTTTTCCTAGCTCTGTGAAAAATACACAGGGTTATATGGAAATGACTCAAAAAACCCTAAAACCTCTTGTGATTATCACAAGAGATAAATTACAATTTTAACAAAAATAAAATATTGATAATTTTGTAATTATCACTTTAAAGAGTCATTATCTAATTTAACTTAACTTTTGGACCAATCAAAATTAAGAAAATTATTTTCAAAAAATTGAAAATATTGAAAAAATCAGCCAAAAAATGATTGGACCTATGCAATTTCGATTGAAATTGTACATTTTTTATCGATCAAAAATGTGATCGTAATTCCATATTTTCAATAAAAAATGTGTAATTCCAATCAAAATTGTAGATTTTTTATCAAAAATATATAATTATGATCAGAATTACATAATTTTAATCTAGAATTTTACAACTAGGCCCCTCTTTAATGTTCCTTTATTTTAAAATTGACCTATGAAGAAAAGAAAATTTTACAATTGAGTCCTTAAAAATTTAGCAATCAAGTCCTGAGATTCAAGAATCGAAATTCAGAAACTAATTTTGGAATAAATTTTCATAATTGGATCCTCGTTGCATCCACACTTCTGTAATATCCCGTGTTTTTAAATATTTTTACACTGTACCGGGATATGCAGTGTCAATAATTTTTGTATACATATTACGATATTTTTACGAGTTAATATGTATTTAAAACCTATTTTAATTACTGTGTATTATCTACAGTATTTTACGTAAAATTTTCCCGGTACTTGCATTTTCGGGGAAATTTTCACGTAAATATTTTAATATTAATTATTTTAAATATATTTTCGGACTTGCATGGACTCATACGTATTTTTAAAATTCTAAATAAGCCTACGTGTGTGTATATTTATTTAATTAGGGTTTAGTATTACCCTAATATTTTATTTATTATTTATTAGTTTTATTGATATTTAATTATTTTTATTTAGTATAAATTATTAAAATATTAAATTTTATGTGTGTGGTGTATATTTAATGTGTGTGATTTAATATTATTTTATTACATAGTGTAAAGTATATATCTATACATATACACATTAAAATTTGTCAAAATTACAAAAGTTTGGAAAATTACCATTTTGCCCCCGAGTCTTCTTCTTCCTCTCGACCGATTCCCATCGTCGTTCCGATCGCTGCCGTGCCTTTGGTATGCCGTCCGGTGTGCCACCACCTTCCCCAACCTTTTCCGTCGCCTATGGTAGCCGTTTCCGGCGTCTGGAGGTCGGTTTTGGCCGGAGAAGCCGAAAATCGATCCACCGTCGATCACGTCGATTCCAGCCACCATTTTTGACACCGCCAGTCTCTTTCTTCTCCTTGAGCTCCGGTGAGTGTGATTCTAGCTTTGGTTTGAGCTGAATTGGTATAGATTTGCTTAGGTTTCGAATTTTCAATTTCGGCCTATTAGGGTTTTTGATTTTTTTGAGCTTCTAATTGGATGATTCATGAAAACTCCCTTCACAAATGTTGATCCTAGTAGCTCAATCTACATGTATGAAATTTTGTAGAATTTTTGGAGATTGTTTGGATTTTTGGGTATTTTTGAATATTTTAATATTTTTTTCTATACTATACTATATATACATGCTTAGGATGCATGATTTAGAAATATATGTTTTACTTTGATTAAAATGCATGAATAATGTGATTTGTATTTAAGTATATTTTTGGTTTATTTTTGGTATATAATAAATTATATACATGTTTTATTAATAAAATATATTTAAAATGTTTTTAAATATATTTTTAATTTAATTTATGATTTGATTGGATTTATTTGACATATATATACTCGAAATATACCTAGTTTACTTTTGGTATATTTCCGGTATATATATGGTTTATGTTGTATTTTATTGAACTTCACGCATCATTTATTTTTGTGAATGAATGTTTTATATTTAATGATGAAGGATATCGATAGAACGTGCTACCTAGTGGGCAGCACTAGGACCGAGTACGTACCGGTACGTCTATAGTATTTAGGCTATAATACTAACTTATCTGTGGATATTGATTTGATGTGGTTATTGATATGTGTGAGATGTGGTTTGTGGGTGTGATTGCTGGAGCTCGGTTGACCAAGTGTCTCGGGGCCAATCACACTGGCAGTCAGACTGCTGGAGCTCGGTTGACTTAGTGTCTCGGGGCCAGTCTACTGTCCAAATGGATTAAGTGGTTATATTTGGAATAAGTGAGCCTGTATGGCTAGAGTGTTGTCTAACACTATTTCCGAGGTTGCGATATTCTAGGGTTCTATGTGATCCTTCATAAATCATGATTTTAAATAAAAGTATATAAAAGTGATTTTACTGCATCTGTGTGAAATTGCCTGTATATATACATATTAGATATGTATTATTGACTGTATGCATTATCATTTAGTGTGTATGTATATATATTATAGTAATTCACTCAGTGAGGTCTGACTCCCCTCCGTTGACTATTTTTCAGGAGAGTCAACTTCTTCAGACCTCAGTAGCAGGTCGATACGCCGGATTTCTTCCGCCCCGGCTTCTTTGTGTAAATTATCTACTTGAGTCTTATTTATTTTATCTAGACACTGTAGTAGTTGTGAATTAAAGTATTGGATTTCATGTATCTTATTTTTTAAAGAGATGTATTATATTGAAACTGGATTTGTATTAAAGATTATATATCTATGAGATGAAATTTGATTTAAATCTAGTTGATGTGAATAATATTATGATATTATGATTTTTATTTCCGCTGCATAATATATGATTATTGTTATTATTGCATGATTTATTTTATTTTTAGGCTTGCTACGGGTTCCGGATTCGAAAGAATTCCAGCTCCCTAGCGCCGGTCATGGCCCCTGTTTTGGGTCGTGACAACTTCATCCCAAAATTAAGTGTTTACAACTAGTACGTGCTGTAAGTAACAATAGCTATATACCCTACCACTATGTTTGAGTAAAATAAGGCAATAGAGCAACAATTATTATTGGGTTATTAGGGACTATATGCACAATATGTGAAAAAGTATTGTGAATGTAGAAGAAATAACTAAATAATTAAAAATGATAATACACAAAACACTATAATTAGTTTCTTTATCCTAGTGGAGCTACTATTGTAGGTGAACCTAAATGTTTGGCTACCACGGTACTGTACGGGCTTAGGGCTCACTTAAAAGATACAATTAAGGCTTAAAGCCCAAATCAGAGATGGAGTTGCCACTTGGATAACACATGGGACACACTTTACAGTAACTGGATCCCACGTAGGACCTTAATAACTATCCTTAGGGACTAGGTTCGAAAACTGGGTATGAACTTTTAGAATGTCCATCTAACCTTGTGATTGGCCTCCATTTGTGTTTTGCGTTTTATTTTTTTTAATTGTTTAATTTCTTCTTTATTCTTATGCAAAATTGCAATTGGCTCCAAACAATTTCTGAATTTTACAATTAATTCCAAGTTGTTTATTAAGTCATTTTGTATATAACTTTGGTATGATTCAAAACATCACATTATGCATTTTATTCATTCACCATTGCTAATATAAATAAATAAATGAAACAACACAAAAAAAAAGAATAAATATGCACACAAAGAAAAGAGGGAGGAGAAATTATTACAACTCTTCTTCACACATAAAATTTAATCTAATAAATAAACACTATTTTCTTTGTCACATCCTGTAAGAAATATATTAGTTAATAAACCTACAAGAAAATAATAAGATTAATGAAAAGGCCCTAGAGGGGGGTGAATAGGGAAATTAGAAAAACTCAAGGATAATAAACAAGTGATTAAGAAATGAATACAAGTGGAATAGAAGTAAAGACACAAGAATTTAAGGAGTTCAGATTAAAATAATCCTATGTCTCCATGATTACAAGTCTTCTTCACACATAGAAAAATTTAATCTAATAAATAAACACAATTTTCTTTGTCACATCCTACAAAAAGAAATAAATTAGTCAATAAACCTACAAGAAAATAATAAGATTAATGAAAAAGCCCTAGAGGGGGGTGAATAGGGAAATTAGAAAAACTCAAGGATAATAAACAAGTGATTAAGAAATGAATACAAGTAGAATAGAAGTAAAGACACAAGAATTTAAGGAGTTCATATTAAAACAATCCTATGTCTCCACTTAACTATGCAAGTTAGGATTTTCAACTACCTAAAATCTATTTATAAGATTGATTTTAAAGGTGTTTTATTTTGGTTTAACACCTAACCTTACAAATAAGAGTTTTTCTTAGTTCAACTCAAATCAATCCCAAGTGTTTTCAATTGGCAAACACTTAAGCTAATCAACCAATAGAATCAAACTCACTTCCCTTCTATTTTAACTTAAGAAATAGATGAAGAAGAGGCCTAATTATATCACACAATTGACACTCATAATAATTACAATGAATAATAAATTAAGAGCTTATTAGTAGTTAAGAATTGAATTGAACTAAATGCTCTGGTTAAAGTGTCTAACTTTTTTAAATGAAGTTTTCAGACTTAATTTTATAGTTGTTGTTTGAATTCTAGCCAGTGGAGATCATTAAATTCATCCTCATTCTCCACTAGCTTCATTTAATGTTAAAGCAGCTTTTTCTAGGAAATTTTCTTATCACGGTTATGATGACGCTTGTCATGGTCGTAACTCTTGATTGAACCAGCTGTTAAGGTAGCCAAGTGATTGTTGTACATCTGCTAGCTAGACCATGAGTGCTTAGTCATGGTCGTGACTGAGACTATGAACACCTATGTCACCTTTTAGTATATGATCTTTATTAAAGCTGGTGCTCATGACTTATAGTCATGAGTGTGATCATAGTAATGACCATGCTCAGGAGGACCATTGGACTCTTGTCTCATGAATGGGGCTTGGCTCATAGTCATAATTGTCTTTCATGATAGTGGTCGCGGTCGAGTCATGATTATGACTATGGCCGCAAGAACCACTAAACTCTTTTTTCTAATTGATGAGCTCTTGGTCATGGCTATAATGCCAGATCATGAGTTTGGTCACAGCTGTGATCACAGTTATGACCAGGACCATAAGCACTACTAGATGAAAATTTATTTAAGGGACTTTGAGGCTCTTTATGATCTCGATTGGGTCCCAGTCGTGACATGGACCATGACCTAATTGCTCTTCAACTTTTGCTTTACTTTTTGAGTCTTTTTTATGTATAAGTAATACACACTTAAATGAACATAACTAGAACTTCAAAATTGTGTTGTTAAAATCAAAATAAGGTTAGATTAAGCCTTAATAATGCAAATGGCTAATAATTAATTTTCAATTAACATAAAATAAATAAATAAAAACTCATAAAAATAAAATTCAATTAAAAATATATTTTCATTTAATTTTTGTTGAATCAAATCAAAATAAAGTTGAGATTAAAATTAATGAAAAATTTAAACATATTTATTAAATTTAACTAAAAACTAAATAATCACTAACAACATTTTAAATCTCCTAATTCTTATTCAATTAACCAAATATATTACAAAAATAATAATCTAACTAAAATAACTAACACAATGATTTTAAAAGGGAATAAGATCATTAAAAGTAAATTATTTATTATTTAAATAAAACACAAAGAAAATAAAAACTACAAAAATAGTAAAAGTAATTCTAAAATTAATTAAATATATTACATTATTAAATAATCTAATTTTACTGAATTAATTAAAGGAAAAATTATTGTTTAATAAATATATATCCCAAAATATCATAATCACCATTCATTAAAAATAAAAATAGAAATAAAATTAATAACAACAATAGAAATGACATAATAAAATAAATAAATAATTAATCTCAATAATTCAATAAAATATAATCAAATACATAAAACAAACTTAGAAAGAAAATAGAATATAAATTACACAAAACAAAAAAAATAAAAAATAAAATGACATACAACAAAAATAATATAAATTTAAGCATAAATTAAATTTAAGAAAAATAATGCAATAAAAATATATATAAATTAGATAGAAATAAAATAAATAAATAAAAATAAAAATAAAAACAGAATGAATATCATCTAAATATATAAATTTAATAAAATGAATACCATAAATAAAAAAGCAGATAAGAAATAAATAAAAGAATAAAAAGAAAGAAGGGGCAATGTTGCCGTAAAATGACAAAGTAAGATAAAAATTAAGATGAAAAGTAAAGTTAAATAAGATAAAAGCAACAGTGCCTATCACTTTTGCAGATATAAGAAAAAAACTCTTTAAAATCGATGATTCAACGAAGTGCCAATACGAGCTTTGTAGCACCTATTGTGCTTCAAGCAATACTTTAAATTTTTTTTTTTTTTGTTTTATCAATTAAATAATTAAAAATCTAAACAACTAATGAATAAAATTAAGAAATTGTAAAAAAAATATAAGTCCCTTAGGTCATTTACCTTTTAAGAGGAGTTCAAGTTAACAGTAATAACATTTTATGGCATTGTTTTGATTTTAGCTAATCGTTTTGTTTATGAAAAAATAAAAAAATCTTTTTTCTCTACAAATTTTGTTTATGCTCTTCTTTTTTTTTTTCTTTCCAAATACCATCTCTTTTTTCCTTTTTTTTTTATCTAGCTCTCCTCCTTCATTTTTTTTAAAACTCTCCTTTTTTATTTATTTTCCCTATGAATTTTTTCTGCTTATCTTTCCTACTCTTTCAAAAATCTCTCCCCTTTTTTCCGACTTCCAAAAATATCTTATAACCTCCCACTTTAAGCTAAACACCTCCTCCATTCTCTCATTTCTTAGCACTAAAAAAAATTAAATCTTTTTTTTTTCTTTCTTTCTTTTTTATTATTCTTTTATGTCAAAAATCATTTTATAATAAATTAGGTTTAAACTTTTTTGAAAAAATTAATAAATTAGGTTTAAACTTCTAGGTTTGGTTTACAAATAAAAGTTTTACTTTTCTCATTAATTACACACCTACCCTTTTTATTTTCATCCATATCCTTTTTTATTTTTCTTTTTCAATTTTACACAATTTTCACCCTTTTCCTATTCTTTTTTTTAGATTTTTTTATTTGAAATGGTTATCTTGTGGGCCTATGAGAAAAATATTATACATTGCCTTCTTTTTAATTTTTATTTTCTCCTTATTATTTTCTTCCTTTTTTCATTTGCCCTTTATTTTTTTCTTATTTTTCTTTTTTCTTTTTATTTTTTCCTTTTTTTTTTTGCATTCTCTCATTATTCTTTCCTTTCCTTTTTTATTTTATTTTTTCCTTTCCTTTTTCTATTTTTATTTTTTCCTTTTTTTCATTATTTATTTTTATTTTTCCCTACTCCATTTTTTCTTCCTTTTTTTTAATTTTATTTTTTCTACTTCCCTTCTTTTTTTTATTCCCTTTTTACATTATGATATTTAAAATACTCACCAAATGCTTCATAATTTTTTATGAAAAACAATGTGAGACCCATTAATGCAAAATAAAAGTACATATTATTATTATTAAAAACTTGAATGACTAAAATATACACATACAATTAACAAATTCAAATTATAAAACCAAATATAGCTTTTGATAAATAATTAAAATTTTAAAGAGACAGTTGAGGAAGAAGAGAATAAAATATTTGAAAATTTATAAGGAATCCATGCATATATATATATATATATATATATATATATATATATATGCATGGATTCCTTACAAATTAAATATACATTGAAGGCCAACTATTTTTGTAATAATTTTTCTAACAATATATACTTACTTAAATTATTAGTTTTTTTTTTAATGTTTTGAAGTGTATAAGAAACAAAAAAAAAATATACGAATAATATAATTGTTGTGTACTATTTTTAATATACAAATAATATATTATTTGTATAATACTAAAGATGCATTATTTGAGATCAGTTCCCTACACTCTAACATCATACTTCTCATCCATGATTAAATTTTGATTTAGAGTTAGGTTAATTAGATTAGTATATCTTTTAATATATGAATAATACACTAAGGCCATTTTTTTTATAATTTTTCTAACAATATATACTTACTTAACTTATCAGATTTTTTCTTTTATATATTTTGAAGTGTAAAAGAAACCTATATATATATATATATATATATATATTTATAAAGATAGATAGAGAGAGAGAGAGTATATTTATTGTATAATATTTTTAATATACTAGTATATTATTCATGATATTTTTTATATTTTATAATATAGTTGTTGTTAATTTTTTTAATTTTTATATTTGAATAGTTAGTTATATATTTTCTCACATTGCTAGAGAAAAGAGAAATGAAAAGGTTTATAATAATTTATCCACCCAATAAGTTAATTTTTGGTTGGGGGTAAATTTTGGACTATAAAATATAAGTCAAAGATGAGCACTTCAATTGGAATTAATTGATATGCATATATCAATTATTTTTATTTATTTTTTATTTTAATTAATTGAATACAATTATTTTTTATTTATTACTCAAGGTCAAATATTTTTTTTTAAAAATTCTAATAATATATAATTACTCAAATTATCATATTTTTTATGTTTTAAAATGTGTAAGAAACAAAACATATAAATAGTATACTTATTCTATCCTATTTTTAATATATGAATATTATTTTTTATTTTAATTAATTGAATATAATTATTTTTATTTATTAATTGAATACAAACTCAAAGCAAACTATTTCTTTGATAATTTTTCTAACAATATATACTTACTCAAATTATCAAAAAAATATATATACAAATTATATATTTGTTATGTACTATTTTTAATATACTAATACTATACAAATAGTATATGATAGTATATTATTCGTATACTATACAAATAATATATGAATAGTAAACTAATAGAGTATTATAGGATAGCCCTTTCTTATCATACCAAAAATACAGTCCCAACAAACTAGACATGACTAAAACAACACCAGCACCATTCAAACCAAAAACTAGAGTAGAATGATGATTATGACTTGAATGAACACTAGAATATAAATCTAACCCGAAGATACAAGTAATAGTGACAATGCCCTAAGGAGGTGAATAGAACTTTAAAAATTTAAAGGAAATTAAAACAAATTAAGAGAACGATTCAAAGATAAAGAGATGAACATAAGCAATTAAGGAGTTCGAATTATAAAAAATTTTACATCTCCATCTAACTTATCCCCAAGTTAAGATTTTCAACTCACTCCAATTTATTCACTTAGATTGAGTTTACAAGAGAGTTTTTCAAGGCTTTACTCAAACATTTACAACTTGAGTTTTCCAAGCTCACTCAAAACCTTGTCCCAAGTGTTTTCAAGGCTCACACTTAAATCATACACAAAGAGTTTTCTTAGCTCACTCTTAAAGCCAAAACATTAAGTGTTTTAATGGCTAACATTTAAACCAATTCCTTCTAAACTTAGTTCCTCACTCCCCTTTTCAACCCAAGAAATAAGAAGAAGAAAAACCTAAGCTAGAATACAAAACTCACACTCAAAGTGTGCATTAAATATAATGAATTTTAGAAGAGCTATAATAACACACTTGAATTTTTAAGAGAGAATTTGTTCAATCATTTGTCTTAACCTTTTTAATGAAGTCTTCAAATGTGTATTTATAGATAAGGATAGTTTTCTAGCTATTAAAGAGCATTAAGTTCGTCCTTAACCTCTCCAAGCTTCATTAAATGATTTTTAACTTTTTGCAGAGAATGGTTAGTCCCAATCGGGATATCCTCACTCCCGGTTAGGATGTTCAATAAAAATAGTCATTGGAGTCCAATATGACCATTGTTTGAAATGAGTATATTAAGTCATGGTCAAGACATCACTCATAAATGATGTCCCTGGTGTCATCTCAATCAAGATGGTGCTCATAATGGATGTCCCTAGTGTCATCTCGGTTGGGATAAAGCCTAGGATGAGCATTGCCTAAAAATCCAATTAAAATTGCTTGATAAGGTCCCAAATGAGTGCATATGTTAGGTGGTGTCCCAGTCAGGATAGATCCTGGGATGGGCAATTTAACCTTCAAATGGCCTTGTTTAGACTTTAATTCAAGGCCTATTGATTTCACTCTTGAACATAGCTTATAAACACACTTACATATAAAATTTAGCAATTAAAATTGATTGTTAAAGTCAAAACCACGATTTATTTGAGATTGATCATGAAAAGGGTCAACAATCTCCTTCTTTTTGACTTTAACAATCGATTTTGAATGATAAATAAAAAAAATACTAAGTGAATATATGTTCATTTATTCTTAATACTCCTTCCCCTCAATCATATACCAAGGGATTTAAAAAATTATCCCCCTCAATATATGCTAGGGTGAGTTAAACATATCAAATATTTAAGTTCTTCCCATTTTTGACATTCTATTCATAGTTCAAGCATGTTCATTATTATTCAAAATGCTAAATTTCCCTCCCCCTTTGACAAAGTTAAAAAGGGAGGAAGTAAAATATGAAAAATAAGTCAAATGAATATGAATTTAAAAAAATCAATTTCTTTCCCTTTTATAAAATATAAGATAAGGCATTGAAAGAATAATCATACCAATTTTTCTCCCCCTTTATAAAATACTAATTGAATAATAGGCATACTAATTGAAAGAGATGAGATAATAGCATATCAAAATTATACAAGCATTTTGATCATGCAAAGGTGAAATTCTTTTTGGACAACTTGAAATTTACATATTTATTGACAAACTATAAAGATTGGTTTTATTAACATGTTGCAAATGCCAATTATTGTTAAAAGATATGAAAAATGAAGCATATGACAATCATACATTAACAATTATGATTATCAATATCTAATTCAAAGAGAGTGTATAAAATAAAATACCAATTAAAATAAATTATTCTAAATAAAAATGGAATTTGAATAACAATGAGAATCATTTCAATCATGTAAAAGGTCAAATTCTCTTTGAACACTTTGATTTGTGCAAGTTTATTAATAAGCTAAATAACTTAATTTTAATAAATTATCAATGATTTGCACATGAAAAACTGCAAACAGTCCTACACAACATGAGATCAAACATCTTTTTGTACCTAAGCCTTAATTGGTCTTGGTTTGTTTGTCTTAAAAGAGTCTTTGGGTACGAGGTTATGTCATGACCCAAACTAGGGAGTCATGACCAACGCTAGGGAACGGGAATTCTCACAAATCCAAAACCCATAGCAAGCCTTAAAAGAAATAAAAACACATGCAATTATAACACAAAAATTACACCAGAGTTAAAATTTTAATTAATATAAAAGAAATATTTATATTATAATATAATAAAATATCTTCATACAATATTCAATTGCAGAAACACAGTCTAAGTACAATAACCGAAAACACTACTACCACAGCCATTACAAAAATACAAGAGAAGTAACAATTTAGTATTTACATAAATCAGCTAGAAAGGAAAAAGTCCGCGAAGAGTTCTATTGGGGAGGTCTTAAGGGAGGTCAGACCTTATTGAGTGAATTATTATAATATATATATATATATATATATATGCAACCTAAAGACATATACACTCAAGCATTGGTATAATAATATGTATATTTATTTATATATACATGCATTTCACACATATGCTAAAAATCCACTTTTATAATAATAATAAATGAAGAAGAATTTTAAGTGGAGGAATGGAGTAAAATCTCTAAATTTTCGCAACCTCAACACTGAATATCATTAACCATCATGTTTTCCATAACTCCAAAAATATTCTTTATCCATCTTTTGGTAATGAATTGGCCCTAAGTACATAAAGGGTCAACCAAGGATCCGCTGTTCTACTACCAATGCTAACTAGCCCCGAGTACGCCACAGGTCAACCGAGGATCTGTTATTCTACTACTGGTGCTAACAAGCCCCAAGTACCCCATAGGTTAACCGAGGATTCACAGTCACACTCTTAATCCATAATTCACTAAAATCAATATTTCCATATTAAGAAATCAATCAATGATCAAAGCCTAATGTTAACGTACTGTTGCACAACGACCCTAGTGTGACCCGCTAGGTGGCACATTCTATAACTATCCTCCAAACAATGTTTCTTAATAATATAATGAAAATTCAATATAAAAAAATATGACAACATAGATATAATTCAAAATAAATATTCTCAATTATATATGGAAAAACATACATATAAATATTAGCAATAATAAATATGATTTAATGAAATGAGCTGTCACGACCCGAACCCGAGGGCACGTGACCGGCACTAGGGAATGGGTAGGTATAAGGCCACCGAAACCCGTAGTAAGCCTAAAGGAAAAGAAAATAAAACCATTCACATTTTAACTTTAATTAAAAACAGAACATATCATCAAACTGATTTTTTTTTTTTTTTACACAAATTTAAGTGTTTAATAAAAATATGATTCAACATCTCATATTATAAATTGAATTTATGTCATATACATAAATGTATTTCGTACAAATAAACTACATAATTTAGTTAAACCATACAAATTCTCAATACATATACTACTGCAGCATCCTAGATTAATACACAGTACAGCTTACAATGACCTACATAAAATTGCCGATGAAGAAGAATTCCGGCGTAGAGGTAGTCTGAGGTCAAACTCCCAAGCTCCTGAAAAAAATAAATTGAGGGGAATCAGACCTCACTGAGTAAGTCAACAAAAGAGCTGTACGGTTTGAAAACCTTTTTGAAAACTATATATTTTTTTTATAGTGAAAATAATTTATAATATATATAATTATAGCTTTGAAAAATCTCGGTAGAACCCTATACCCAAGTCTAAATGGCCAACCGGGCCCACTTATTCCAACTAGACTACCGGTCCCCGAGAGCAAGGGCATCAACCGAGGCACCAAGCCGTAGTCATTCACTTAATCCAAATATATGGATCTGGCGGTCCCCGAGAGCTAAGGCATCAACCGAGGCACCCATCCCAGTCCATTATTGACTTTCCAATCACTGGCGGTCCCCGAGAGCTAAGGCTTCTACCGAGGCACCTGTCCCAGTTTAACATTCATCAATCATAAAATTTTTGGATCCATCTCTCAATCTCTACCATGTGCACATAGTCCTAGTGAGGCCCACCAGGTAGCCCGTTCTACCAAAATTTCCCAAAATCGATTTTAAATAAACAAAAATGCGTTTAAATCTTAAATAATAGCATTAAATTAAATAAATCATGTAATCAATGTAATAAAATACGAGCGCATGCATTTTTACATAAACACACGCACAGATCGTTCTACTGACTTACAAGATGAATGTGAAGGCTGACGACCACGCGTCTGCCTCGGTCTCACAGCTTCTGCTCCGATATGCTCTAAAAGAAATTAATAAATCGACTTTTTAAAACACGACTAAGGAATCAAATTTAGGAATCAACAAAGTAATAAAATTCCAGACTGACTCGATGAAAACCGGACGAGACTCGACAGACAGGATTTAACCTAATTAACGGTAGACACTTTTCTACGAATATCACGTTTTACGAGAAAATCTACCGAAATTTCGGCAGAGTCTCCTCTGTAAAACGGACATCTCTCTACCAAAGGTAGAGCCAGACCTGCATAGAAAATGCACTTCTAATTTCCAAAACCATTCACACTCGAGTCGGGCTCCCAAAATACAATTTGCCCCGACCGAGATCACAACTCAAATAAAATATCACAATTTAATAATATGTGTTTCTTAAATACATATATCTCATACATACATATTAGAATAGATAAAAATTATACAAAGTCTCCATTATTCAAAATTGAGCAAATTAAATTTGTATTCTAACCATATTAAAATTATGATTATAGCCCAAATTAAATCTAGTGCAATGTATTATGTGTATATATATATATATATATATATATTGGGAATTTGATATTCAAAATTTACATTACTTAGGAAATTATGTCAATTAATTTATAAAAATTATCTAAACCCTTTAATTATTCATAAAACTAATTAAAATATATATTTATCAAATTTAGTGTAAAATTACATTTTTACCCCCCTAAAATACATAATTTACATAATAAGCTTTTACTACTAAAAATAATTCTTAAAAACTATTTAATCATGTCAAAAATTCATTTTCTCAAAATACATTTTCTTAATGTAATTAAAACATTTAATTAACCAACAAATTTTCTCCCAAAAATATTATTTACCCTAAAATAAATTTTTGGCATAAACTCAAATATATTTATAAAAATAGTATAAAAATCTCAAAAATTATGATTTGAGTTCTAAAATTCATATTATTCACTAATAACCTCATTTATCAATTTCATTACCTATTTAACCCAAAGTTTCAAAATTAATCTAATTATTATATTTTGACATAAAGCATAAAAATTCCTAGAAAATTTGTATAATTTTCTTAAATTATCTACCTTACCCTAAAATTAATTTCAACACTTAATATCACCAAAATGTCAATTATTATTATTATTTACCATTTTTATAATTAATTCTCGAAAATTCCTAAAAAAAAATTATTTAAATATCCAAAATTCACCAAAAATCAAAATAAATTCCAAAAATTATACAAAAATTCCTAGAGGTAGATTAAGCTACTAGGAATCATATTTGTAAAGGGAGTTTGTATGAATCAAGCTAGATTAAGTTAAAAAAAATTCGAAACCCTAGAGTTCACAAACTAAAAATCAACCAAAACTCAATCAATTCATGATCAAAGCTTAAACAAAGGTTAGATTAAGCCTCACCGGTGCAAGGGGAGGAGATTGGCACCGGAATGGAGGAAAATGGTGGCCGGACGAAGCTTGGGCGAGTTAGAGCAAAACTCTCGGCTTTCTTCTTCCCAGCAGCTTCCGGCGGCTCTACAGGTGGCCGGAGGCGAGGGAGAAGGAAGAGGGAGTAGCAGACGGTGGCCGGAGGTGGGGGAGGCACAGTGACGGTGGTGGTCGAAGGATTCGCGGAGGTGGGGGAGGATGGGAGCTCGGTTCTGCCTTTCCTCTTCCAAAAACATACATATACATATATATATATATATATATACATATACTTATATATACTATAATATAAACTAATGTATATATATATATATATATATATATATATATATATATATATATACACATACATACATATATATATACATATATATACTATACTTATTATACTACATTATGACTATATACATATATATACTATATATATATATTTATATCATATATAAATACACACATATATATATATACACAATGTATATTCAAGTATAATAGTGTACCTATACTTATATATATATATATATATATATATATATATATATATATATATATGTATGCTACCATATACTACATGAAAACGTATACATATATATACACAAGTATATAATTACGCTTTATACTATATTATATATATATATATATCTATATATATATATATATATATACACATGTGAATAGATATGCACATTTAAATTAATATTTATCCTAAAATATAATGTTAATAAAATTTTTATACTTTAATATAATGCAAATTAACTATTAATAGTACTTCTTGAGAAAAAATGTATCCCTTAATATTAAATAATTATATATATATATATATATATATATATATATATATATATATATATATATATATATATATATATATATATATATATATATATATAGGGTATTACAGTCTCTCCTCCTTATATGAATTCGTCCTCGAATTCAAGAAAAGAAAGAAAAGAGGAATTACAAAGCTAAGAAGAAAAGAGATACGGGAACGAAACTCGCATCTCGGCTTCAATTTCCCAGGTGCAATCTTTTGCAGAATGGTTACTCCATAACACCTTCACCATCGGTATCTCCTTAGTCCGCAGCTGTCGGATTTGGCGATCCACAATCGCCACCGGGTACTCCTCGTAAGTCAAATCGTTGCTAAGCTCTACGGCTTGAGGTTGCAACACGTGAGACGGATCAGGGATGTATTTTCTCAACATGGAAACATGAAATACAGGATGGATTCTCGATAGCTCTGGTGGTAATACTAGCCTATATGCCACTTCACCTACTCTGGACCGAATCTCAAACGGTCCAATGTATCTAGGAGCTAGCTTACCCTTCTTGCCAAATCTCATAACTCCTTTCATTGGAGATACCTTCAGGAACACCATGTCTCCAACCATGAAGGATACATCCTTCCTTCTGGGGTCAGCGTAGCTCTTCTATCTACTAAAGGCTGTCTTCAATCTCTGTTGTATAATGGGGACTTTCTCTGATGTGATCTGCACCAACTCTGGTCCCGTTAACTGCCTCTCTCCAATCTCCCAACACAAAGGTGATCTACACTTCCTACCATATAGTGCCTCATATGGAGCCATCTCAATGCTAGCATGATAGCTGTTGTTATAGGCAAACTCAATCAGTGGCAAGTGTGAATCCCATTGTCCTCCAAAATCCATTACACACATCCTCAACATATCTTCTAACGTTTGGATGGTCCTCTCTGACTGACCATCTGTCTGAGGGTGGAAAGCCGTACTGAAGTCCAATCTGGTACCCAAGGCCTTGTGTAATTCTTGCCAAAAGACTGAGGTAAAAGTGGCTCCTCTATCCGACACTATGCTCACAGGTACCCCATGTAGACAAACGATTCTATTGACATAAAGTCTTGCCAGTCTATCAGTAGAGTACGTCTTCTTTATAGGTAGAAAGTGTGCTGACTTAGTCAACCTGTCAACAATCACCCAAATAGCGTCATAACCTCCAGTAGCTCGAGGTAGTCCAGTCACGAAATCCATGGCTATCATATCCCATTTCCATTCAGGAATTGGCATAGGCTGCAACAGTCCCGAGGGTCTCTGATGTTCAAGCTTTACTTGCTGGCAAATCAAGCACCTGGATACAAACTCTGCAATGTCTTTCTTCATTCCATTCCACCAATATGTATCTTTCAGACTGTGATACATCTTGGTAGAACCCGGATGAACGCTATATGCAGAATAATGTGCTTCTTCCATGATCTCCTTTCTCAAGTCATCAACATCTGGCACACAAATCCTAGTGCCCAACCACAATACACCTTCCTTGTCAATTACAAAGTCCCGTGACTGCCCTTGTTGCACTTCATACATGATTCTCTATAACTAGGGGGTCTCTGCTCTGAGCTGCCTTCACCCGATCCAAGTATACTGACCGTACACTGAATTGAGCAAAAAGGCACTTTCGGGTAACTTTCACCTGCAACCCCTGATCAATTAATCCATGTAACTCCTGGATAATGGGCCTTCTCTCTGTGCTAATATGGGCAAGGCTGCCTGCTGATTTCCTACTCAAGGCATCCGCAACAACATTTGCCTTGCCTGGATGGTATAAAATGGAGCAATCATAATCCTTAAGAAGTTCCATCCATCTCCTTTGCCTCAGATTTAAGTCCCTCTGCTGGAAAATATATTTCAAGCTCTTATGATCTGTGTATATCTCACATGTCACTCCGTACAAGTAATGCCTCCATATTTTTAAAGCAAACACCACGGCTGCCATCTCTAAGTCGTGAGTAGGATAGTTCTGCTCGTGCTTCTTCAACTGCCTCGAAGCGTAAGCAATCACTTGGCCATTTTGCATCAACACACAGCCCAATCCTACTCTGGAAGCATCACAATACACTGTATAACCTTCAGTTCCAGAGGGCAAAGTTAGAATTGGAGCCGATGTCAACAAGCTCTTCAGTAACTGAAAATGCTCTTCGCATTTGTCCGTCCATACAAACTTAACATTCTTTTGCGTCAACCTTGTCAAAGGTGCAGCAATTCTAGAGAAGTCCTTCACAAATCTCCTGTAATAGCCTGCTAGACCCAGGAAACTCCGTACTTCCCTAACTGTAGTCGGCCTTGGCCATTCTGTAATAGCCTCAATCTTCTTAGGGTCCACCTGTATGCCATCTCGAGAAACCACGTGGCCTAGAAATGCCACTTGATATAACCAGAACTCGCACTTTGAGAACTTGGCATACAATCTATGCTCCCTTAAAGTCTGAAGTACCCTTCTCAGATGCATCACATGCTCAGCCTCACTCTTAGAATAAACCAAAATGTCATCAATGAAAACTATCACAAACCGATCCAAGTATGGCCTAAATACCCGATTCATCAAGTCCATAAAGGCTGCTGGAGCGTTAGTCAGTCCAAAGGACATTACTAAAAACTCATAATGGCTATATCTTGTTCGAAAGGCTGTCTTGGGCTCATCACCTCTTCTGATTCTCAACTGATGATACCCGGATCGTAGGTCTATTTTAGAAAAGCATGTAGCACCTTGAAGTTGATCAAACAGATTATCGATCCTCGGAAGTGGGTACTTGTTCTTGATGGTGACCTTATTCAACTGCCTGTAGTCGATACAAAGTCGAAGGCTACCATCCTTCTTCTTCACGAACAACATCGGAGCACCCCAAGGCGATGTACTGGGTCTGATGAAACCCTTATCAATCAACTCCTGCAACTGCTCTTTCAGCTCCTGCAGTTCAGCTGGTGCCATTCTGTAAGGTGGCATAGAAATAGGATCCGTACCATGTATGAGATCGATACAGAACTCTATCTCTCTGTTTGGTGGTAACCCTGGTAATTCTTCAGGAAAGACATCCAGAAATTCACACACCACTGGCACCTGCTCAATTGCCACATTCTCCTTCTCAACATCTCTTACTACTGCCAAGTAACCCTGACAACCCCTTCTAAGCATCTTCCGGGCTGTAATGGCAGAAATGAGATTATGAGGCATGGAGCTCCTTTCACCCTTGAAACAGAATTCTTCTTTACCTGGAATCCTGAACACCACTTCTTTCTCTCTACAATTCACACAGGCATAATACCTCGACAACCAATCCATGCCCAAAATGACATCGAATTCCAGTACGTCGAGCAATACTAAGTCCGCCAATAGTTCTCTACCATCAACTGTCACCGGACACGAAGGAAAGAAAACATCTGTCTCCAACTCGTCACTAAGAGGAGTCGAAACAGATAGAGGAAAGGACAACCTAGAAGGCTGCCACTCGATTCTCGAAGCGAACACAGGAGAAATGAAGGAATGTGAAGCACCGGGATCAAACAACACTCTAGCATCGCATGCACAGACTGAAAGAATACCTGCTACCACTGCATTCGAAGTCTGAGCATCCTGTGGTGTCAAAGTGAACACTCGAGCCTGACCACGACCTGCATGTTGAGAAGTCGAAGGCTGCGCAAAACCACGTCCACTAGGTCTACCAACTGAACCTCGACCTTGCTGATTCATATGCTGAGGCGGTCTCTGTTGTGGCTGTGTGGGTGCTCGATACTGCTGAGGCATCGGATAATAGGGCTGAGCCACTGAGGAAGACGAACCCTGAACGTACTGTGGCTGGTATTTGGAGTGGGGACAAGCTCTGGCAAGGTGTCCAACCTGTCCACACCTAAAGCAAGCGCCCGTCAACATATGACACGGGCCCTGATGAAATCGTCCACAGCTCGCACAAGCACTAGCTCCAGACCCAGAACTACTCTGCCCGGTACTCTGCCCACTACTACTGCTACTAACTCCTGCACCGAATCTGTGACTCCTGCCGGTTCTCCTGTTTGAAGCATACCCATGTCGGCCAACTCGGTGAGTCCTGGACCTCCTACCACTCTGTTGAGAACTACCCGCAGCCTGCTGACTCGAACTGCCGATGTGAAATGCTGGCTGCTGGTACCCGAGAGCTACACCATGACCACTGCCCCCGATCATATAAGGATCTATCATAGTGCCCTGGCGAATATGTCGCCTCTCTATCAAACGGGCCTCCTCAATCACACTCTCCAAGGTGCGGTCCTCGGTACGCATACCAATAAAAGCGGGTCCTAATCCAGTAACATACAACTCTACTGCTCTGTAAGGATCCCTCCTGATATCTTCCGCATGTCGGGACAGTCTATTAAACTCTCTGGTATAGTCCTCCACTGACCTATCGCCTCTAGTGATGTGGAGTAGCTGCCACCTGTAGGCATCTCTGGTGGCTGGAGGACAGAAAAATCTTAAAAAGCGGTCCTTAAATTCTGGCTAAGTCAGCTCGTGCATCGATGGCTGAATCGACTGCATAAACCAATCCTGAGCAGCCGCCTGTACCGACAACTCCACAATCATAATCCTCTGATAATCCGTGTGCCCAGTCCTGGTGCGTGCCTCAATCGCATTAATAAAGTCTAAGGCATCACCCGTACCGTCGAAAGAAACTCTACCAATCCGAGAGTAAAGAAGGGCTGCTTCAGTGTCTGACATACCCTGGTTCCTCTGCTGAAGCATCTGCTGTACAAGGGGCATCGCCTGATTCAATGCTGCTAGACCTTGATTAATTCCTGCCAGTCCAGCTGTAAAGGCTGTGGGGTCGACAGCTGGGGCTTCAGGCTCGACTGGCTGCTGATCAGGAATCTCAGCCGCAGCTGCCCTGGCTCGACCTCTACCTCTACCTCTGCCCCTACGACGTGGAGCAAGAAGGGGAGCCTCATCATGCACAGACTGTTCATCTAGCCTAAGGGTCGGATCAGCATCTGGGTCGGTACGCACACGCCTCATTCTGAAAGGAAGACAAGAAAAATTGAATTCAAAACGGGGTAAGAATATTTAAAGCAACACGGAACGAAGTACAAGAACATCTCAAAGACAATTATCAATCCTAAAGCTGTAGTAGTTACATAGAAAGACAGACATAGACAATTAATCGAACTTATGCTCTGATACCAACTTTGTCACAACCCGAACCCGAGGGCACGTGACCGGCACTAGGGAATGGGTAGGCATAAGGCCACCGAAACCCGTAGTAAGCCTAAAGGAAAAGAAAATAAAACCATTCACATTTTAACTTTAATTAAAAACAGAACATATCATCAAACTGATTTTTTTTTTTTTTACACAAATTTAAGTGTTTAATAAAAATATGATTCAACATCTCATATTATAAATTGAATTTATGTCATATACATAAATGTATTTCGTACAAATAAACTACATAATTTAGTTAAACCATACAAATTCTCAATACATATACTACTGCAGCATCCTAGATTAATACACAGTACAGCTTACAATGACCTACATAAAATTGCCGGTGAAGAAGAATTCCGGCGCAGAGGTAGTCTGAGGTCAAACTCCCAAGCTCCTGAAAAAAATAAATTGAGGGGAATCAGACCTCACTGAGTAAGTCAACAAAAGAGCTGTACGGTTTGAAAACCTTTTTGAAAACTATATATTTTTTTATAGTGAAAATAATTTATAATATATATAATTATAGCTTTGAAAAATCTCGGTAGAACCCTAGACCCAAGTCTAAATGGCCAACCGGGCCCACTTATTCCAACTAGACTACCGGTCCCCGAGAGCAAGGGCATCAACCGAGGCACCAAGCCGTAGTCATTCACTTAATCCAAATATATGGATCTGGCGGTCCCCGAGAGCTAAGGCATCAACCGAGGCACCCATCCCAGTCCATTATTGACTTTCCAATCACTGGCGGTCCCCGAGAGCTAAGGCTTCTACCGAGGCACCTGTCCCAGTTTAACATTCATCAATCATAAAATTTTCGGATCCATCTCTCAATCTCTACCATGTGCACATAGTCCTGGTGAGGCCCACCAGGTAGCCCGTTCTACCAAAATTTCCCAAAATCGATTTTAAATAAACAAAAATGCGTTTAAATCTTAAATAATAGCATTAAATTAAATAAATCATGTAATCAATGTAATAAAATACGAGCGCATGCATTTTTACATAAACACACGCACAGATCGTTCTACTGACTTATAGGATGAATGTGAAGGCTGACGACCACGCGTCTGCCTCGGTCTCACAGCTTCTGCTCCGATATGCTCTAAAAGAAATTAATAAATCGACTTTTTAAAACACGACTAAGGAATCAAATTTAGGAATCAACAAAGTAATAAAATTCCAGACTGACTCGATGAAAACCGGACGAGACTCGACAGACAGGATTTAACCTAATTAACGGTAGACACTTTTCTACGAATATCACGTTTTACGAGAAAATCTACCGAAATTTCGGCAGAGTCTCCTCTATAAAACGGACATCTCTCTACCAAAGGTAGAGCCAGACCTGCATAGAAAATGCACTTCTAATTTCCAAAACCATTCACACTCGAGTCGGGCTCCTAAAATACAATTTGCCCCGACCAAGATCACAACTCAAATAAAATATCACAATTTAATAATATGTGTTTCTTAAATACATATATCTCATACATACATATTAGAATAGATAAAAATTATACAAAGTCTCCATTATTCAAAATTGAGCAAATTAAATTTGTATTCTAACCATATTAAAATTATGATTATAGCCCAAATTAAATCTAGTGCAATGTATTATGTGTATATATATATATATATATATATTGGGAATTTGATATTCAAAATTTACATTACTTAGGAAATTATGTCAATTAATTTATAAAAATTATCTAAACCCTTTAATTATTCATAAAACTAATTAAAATATATATTTATCAAATTTAGTGTAAAATTACATTTTTACCCCCCTAAAATACATAATTTACATAATAAGCTTTTACTACTAAAAATAATTCTTAAAAACTATTTAATCATGTCAAAAATTCATTTTCTCAAAATACATTTTCTTAATGTAATTAAAACATTTAATTAACCAACAAATTTTCTCCCAAAAATATTATTTACCCTAAAATAAATTTTTGGCATAAACTCAAATATATTTATAAAAATAGTATAAAAATCTCAAAAATTATGATTTGAGTTCTAAAATTCATATTATTCACTAATAACCTCATTTATCAATTTCATTACCTATTTAACCCAAAGTTTCAAAATTAATCTAATTATTATATTTTGACATAAAGCATAAAAATTCCTAGAAAATTTGTATAATTTTCTTAAATTATCTACCTTACCCTAAAATTAATTTCAACACTTAATATCACCAAAATGTCAATTATTATTATTATTTACCATTTTTATAATTAATTCCCGAAAATTCCTAAAAAAAATTATTTAAATATCCAAAATTCACCAAAAATCAAAATAAATTCCAAAAATTATACAAAAATTCCTAGAGGTAGATTAAGCTACTAGGAATCATATTTGTAAAGGGAGTTTGTATGAATCAAGCTAGATTAAGTTAAAAAAAATTCAAAACCCTAGAGTTCACAAACTAAAAATCAACCAAAACTCAATCAATTCATGATCAAAGCTTAAACAAAGGTTAGATTAAGCCTCACCGGTGCAAGGGGAGGAGATTGGCACCGGAATGGAGGAAAATGGTGGCCGGACGAAGCTTGGGCGAGTTAGAGCAAAACTCTCGGCTTTCTTCTTCCCAACAGCTTCCGGCGGCTCTGCAGGTGGCCGGAGGCGAGGGAGAAGGAAGAGGGAGTAGCAGACGGTGGCCGGAGGTGGGGGAGGCGCAGTGACGGTGGTGGTCGAAGGATTCGCGGAGGTGGGGGAGGATGGGAGCTCGGTTCTGCCTTTCCTCTTCCAAAAACATACATATACATATATATATATATATATATACATATACTTATATATACTATAATATAAACTAATGTATATATATATATATATATATATATATATATACACATACATACATATAAATATACATATATATACTATACTTATTATACTACATTATGACTATATACATATATATACTATATATATATATTTATATCATATATAAATACACACATATATATATATACACAATGTATATTCAAGTATAATAGTGTACCTATACTTATATATATATATATATATATATATATATATATATGTATGCTACCATATACTACATGAAAACGTATACATATATATACACAAGTATATAATTACGCTTTATACTATATTATATATATATATATATATATATATATATATATATATATATATATATATATATATATATATCTATATATATATATATATACACATGTGAATAGATATGCACATTTAAATTAATATTTATCCTAAAATATAATGTTAATAAAATTTTTATACTTTAATATAATGCAAATTAACTATTAATAGTACTTCTTGAGAAAAAATGTATCCCTTAATATTAAATAATTATATATATATATATATATATATATATATGTAGATGTAGGGTATTACATGAGCATAATTAAATTCATATTTATTAAAAACATATGGATGCTCATAATGTTTAATCTAGATGCAATGTATACATATGATACTAACTCATTGTTCTATCGCTCTCCTTGACCCTGGCTCGGTCTGATAGGCATAGCACGCGGAGCAATTAAGGAAAATAATAAAATAATATATTAGAATAAAAAATCCTAATTTATACTTCTAGAAATTCTAAAGAATGACTCAATTTAGACATAACTCAACAACAATTCAAAATTTAGGACTGACCCGATATCACATTTTACGAGAATTCTAACGAAATTCGACAGAGTCTTCTCTGTAAAACGGATATCTCTCTACTAAAAGTAGAGTTGATCCTACACACAAACACACTTCAAATATACACACAAGTCAACTTCTCAGGTTGAGCCCCCGAACTACATAAATTGCCCAACCGAGAACCAATATACACAAAAAAATCAATAATATAATAATAAATATTAATAATTCACTAAAGTCCATAAAAATCAATAAAATACCACAAATTAACTTATTTAAATAATAAAAACACTGGAGATATTTATTTTCAAAATAATAAATAATTAAATCCCAATATAATTAAATAATATTAATAAAAATCCATTTTTCAAATATTCAAAATTAAATAGCATAATTTACCAATAGTTATTTAAATTGCTCAAATATATAATATAAATAGCTAAAATTTCATTTAATCATAAAAATAATAAATAAAACTATTATTTGAATATATTTCCATAAATTATTATTAATTAGCTAAAAATAATAAATAATTCATAAAAATTATTTTAATACTATTTATTACTCAAAAAATATCCAAAATATAATAATTAACAATAATTTCAATTAAAATACAAAATTTACTAATTTATACTAATTTTTTCAAAAACTCAATTTTTTACATAAACATTCAAAAATTTATAATAAATAATTAGAACATAATTTCAATAAACTTTCTTAATGAAACAAGCTTAAAATAACTAGTAGAATTTATTAAAAATAAAACGCATTTTCTGAGCCCGGAATAATGCTCAAAATTCAACTATCTCCAAAATTGAATTTAAATACATTTTTCGAAAGCTTACAACTTCAATTTAACTATTCTAAAGTCAATTTAACATGAATTAAACAAATTGAACACAAAATCAACAATTAAAATTATGAACCCTATAATGAAATCAATAAAATTGAAGCTAAATTCGAGGTTAATTAGACGAATTACCTTGGGAGAAATGAAGCCTAAGGAACAAGCTTCAAACAAGACTAGTATTGGCCCCTGACATCACCAGTGTGGTTCAATGGTTGTTGGCACCAAAAGAGGAAGAAGGAGGAAGAAGAATGGTGGCGGGAGGAGGAAGGACAAGTGGTGGTGGCGTGCTGGGGAGGAGTCAAGTGGCGGCGAGAGTTGGTGGCACATTGCGTTCTGCAAAATGTAGAGAAGGGAAAGAGAAGGAAAGAGGGAGAGAAGGAAAAGAAAGGAGGGGGAAATTTTTTTTAGTTTATATATATATATTAAAAATGACAAAATAATATAAAAATAATATTTTTAATTTAAATATCTTATTTTCTAATTAAATCACCACAATAATTAAAATATATAAAATTATACTAAAATAAATAATTTACAAATAATAATATTAAAAAATATAAAGAAATCAATTAAAATTTTAAATTCCAATTTAATATTAATACTACAATAAAATAAAATAATTAATAGCACTTGAATTTAATTGAATTTCACAAATAACCATAATATAGCAAATTAATAAAATATTTATTAACACTACAAATCTCAAAATTTAATTTAATACTTTATAAAATATGGGGTTATAATAGGTTACGATGAAGTTTTCTATAGTAATATACATTATTAGTATGTCCACATTTCATGCAATAAAAGCATTTTGTTTTTGAAAATCTATTTTGTCTACCAACCTTTGAAAATGAATCATGGCTAAGGTGGTTGGTGGCTTTCCTAGACATAAAAGTTTTAGGATAAGTATGTGTAGAAGGTGGGGTTTAGCACACACCCAAGTATTTTATAACCATGAGACTATTTGAGCTTAGGGCTCTAAGAAACACACTACTATATCACAAAGACATAGCGTGGAGATGAAGATTCGTCACCTAGGGTAATAACTAAAACAAATTAGGATGTGGTAACTCAATTCTCTAAAAGAAAGTTAGCACCACAATCAGAGATTCTATAGATGGAATACCTACTTCTCTTAATCTCGTGTTCATTTAGAATTAGTTTATGAATTACTATATTATTTTCTAATTACATACAATTTCATATAAACTCTAATTTAGCAATCAACTCCAGGCAACTGGTTACACGAGAAAGCACATAAAAACTGCATTCATTCAAAGCATACAATCCATAAGTTAGTCTAATCTACATTGTTTTTAACTAGATGGACTAAATCTACATATTTTAATTTACAAATGAACCTAAAAACTAATGAATCTAATTCCTATTTAATTTTAATTAAATGCACCTATGTCTACTTATTTTAATTCTAAAAAACAGGTCTAAACCTACAAATTATGAAATATTTAAATTAGTAGACCTAATTTTACATTTTTTTAATTTAAAGATGATCCTAAGTCTACAAGTTATGGGAAAGTGCTTTAGTTAATGAGTTATGTCTAATTAATTTTAATTAAACTAAATGAGTCTATGTCTAAATTAATTAGGTGGGTTTAAATTATTTCTAACCTAAATCTAATTAATTATAGGTCTAAAAATATATTTTATTTAATTAAATTTAAACCTAATTAAATTATGGGCCTATTTAATTAATTGGGCTAATTAAAAGATAGGCCTAAAGTCTAATTAAATAAATGTAAATTAATTATGTACAAAAATGGACCAAAAATAAAAAAACAAATAAACAGCCCAAACATAAACAAATAAATAAATAAGCCTAATGAGCCGAAAATAATAAAACAAATAAAAAACCAAACAATAACAACAAATAAATAAATAAAGCCCAATTTACTGTCTTCCTATTTCCAATCAGTTTCAAGGAAACCCTAATTAAAATTTAAAATCACATTAACTTTAATTGAATTTAGCCAATTAAAACTCTAATTTTACTAACCATTAAAATAAAACACAAAACCACACATGTAGGATTCTACTATTCTCACTCTTAGGGCTATTACAATTATCTATTGAAAATAAAATTAAATTATACAAACCAAAAAACCAAATAAATAAAAAAAACCAAAAAAATAAAAATACAAAAAAAATAAATAAAATACGCAGAAATCCTAAAAACTACGTTCGAATACAAAATTTAATCTATGACATTCTATGAATCTTCATGGATTGATATTACTTCAATCACGTTCAAACTCTACGGTTTAAGTGACTCCCACCATAACCATAAGACATAAAAATAAACAACAAATAAAAATCGGTAAATAATCCATAAACAAATTCAAAATGAAAATAGAATAAAATAATGAAATAAAATTAAAATCAAATAAAAAATATAAAAATAGAAAGGAATAGAAGAATATAATTTAATGGATGTTGTATTAATTCTCCTTAGAAGGTAATTACCATTGACGAAAGTTTATGATTTTTTATGTTTATAAATTTTTGTTTTTTATGATTTTAGGTTTATTTGAATCAAATTGATCACAAAGAACTAAAAAAAAACTACGTGAAAAAGAAAAGGAGAAACACTATGTTTTTAGCTCATGCTTAAGAATAAAAAATACATAGATAATAGAATTGAAAGTTAGAACCCCCTTTGTGAAAGAAATTTTAGTTTTTATAAAACACGTCCTATAACCCTAAATTGGGATCAAGATAAAATTAAAAACAAATTATTTTTAATATTTTTCAAATAAAACAACCAATAAAAAAAGGATAAATTAAAATAATAAAATAAAATAAAAATGTGAGAGATAAATTAAAATAATAAAATAAAAATAAAAATAAAAAATATGCGAGACTGATTGGAAAATTATATTTCCGACAAAAATATAGAATTTTGATTTGAAATCTATATTTTTAATCAGAAATATAATTTTCCAATCGGAAAAAACATAGAAAATGCATACTTAGGCCACTCATGGCCAAACATGTGGGCACTTTCTTTAAATTGAAATTGATTTTGCTGAAGTTGGCCATTTGAAAATGAATTGAAAATATGTTCGGGCCAACATCGGGCCATTCACCTTTCTTTTTCTTTTCTTTCTTTCTTTTTTTTTCCTTTTCTTTTTCCTTTTCTCTTTTTTTATAATTTTTAAAATTTATTTTAAAAACAAATAATTAAAATAAATAAATAAATAATTCATTATTTAGTTCAAAATCAATAAATCATATTCAATAAATCTAATTTCACAATCAATTTTTATCATTGAGTCTTGTATTACATCCAAATTCAAATCGTCCCAAAATTAAGTACTTATAGTTGCCCTTTTTGTTGCTGTTTACTTGACAAACTATAGCAAAATAAATAAGCACAAAATTTCAAAGTAAAGAGTTACAATACTTATGCTCTTTAAGGCTCTTGATTTGTAGTTAACTGCATACTTGTGATGAGTGCTTTGTACTGCTGTGTAGCATCAAGCAGAATTTCTATATATTGCTAATATAATGTCAAGTGCAATGTGTTTAGTGAATTTTGCTATATTCCTTGTGGAATGTTTAGTTATGTGTTGACCTTAGCAAGTTATCAATCTTGATTTTAATATTAACAAACTTAATTTTGAGCAACTAATATGTTTGGTTCAAATGTGTATAAGTTAGGAATAATTTGAAGTCAAAATAATGATGAACTATCATAGAAAAATCCTCTCGGAAAGGCATCACAAGCACTATCTTGATAGGATTCAATACAAGGACTAAATTGCTAAAAAAAGTGCAAATTCTGTCATGGTCCCAACCAGAACTAGGGTAGTCCTGACTAGGACCAAGGTAGACTAACTTTAAGCAAAAATTCAATGTTTGGCAAAACTAATCTCAATCCAATGTCCCGACTGAGACGATGCCCGGGACAAGGTAATCCCGACCGAAAATAAGTGATCCCAACTAAGACCAATGCAAAAATTCAAATACAATGACTCGTAACGACTATTCAATGCTCATCCCAACTAGGACTGATGTAATCATGATTGGGACTTGATAAATCATAGCTCAAAAGTCCAAATTACATTTAAATGGACTTTGATTTTGTAAGGAATGAAATTATTGCTTCCAATAGGTATAATTGAATTACTCAAGTATAAATATAACCTTTAAAGATTATTTTTGGGTTAAGAAATTATTTATTCATTAAATACTTTCAAGTATTCAATTAAGCTCTCTAAACTCTCTTAAAATTTCATTTTATTGTTATATAACTCTTGTGAGAGTTGGTGAGTGTTAGAATAGAAATTCTTATTCTTATATTTTATGGGGTTAAGGAAACAGGAAGTGAAATTCTATTATAAAGGAGTTGGTTTAAATGTTTAGCCACTAAAACACTTGGGAATTCAGTTTTAAGTGTGAGACTTGAAAACACTTATAAATTGATTTTTGAGTGAGCTTTGAAAACTCAAGTTGTAAGATTTGAGTTAAGCCTAAAACTCAAGTTGTAAAAATCAATTTAAGGAAATAAATTATGGTAATTCAAAATCCTAACTTAGGATAAGTTTGGTGGAGACGTAGGATTCTTGAGAATCCAAACTCCTTAAATTCTTGTGTTCATCATTCTTCCTTCTCAACATTCCTTTTAATTCTTATTCAAACCCTTTTTAATTTCTTATTATTGTTTGATAGTCTTATTCACCCCCTTCTATGACTCTTTTAATCAGTATTAGAGCTTGAATTCTGAGAACTTAATTGTTAGAATACAAGATCATGGGGAGTGAATCTCAAAATTTTTCTTCACTTAGACCATTCTTTGATGTTAGTGATTATCCTCATTGGAAATTTAAAATGAAACTGTATCTAGATTGTGATTCCATTAGACTTTAAGACGTTATTTTCAAAGGTTGGCAACCACCAAAAACTATCATTGATGATGTACAAACTACTCTTTCAATAAGTGATTAGAATAATGATTAAAATAAAGAAAACTATAAAAACAAAAAGGCTATAATTACTAAACTTTCTTTCATGACAAGAGAAGAAAGAGGCAAGCTTTAACATTTCATTCAACTAAGGAAATATGGGAGACCTTGGAGAACCATTATGAAGGAAATGTATAAGTAAGAAGCAAAAAAGTTCAAATTTATATATATGAATATGAATTCTTTAAAGTGAAGCCTCAAGAATCAATCACGGAGATGAGAAACTGTCTTAATTCTCTCTTCACAATTCTTAAGAAACTTGGAAAACATTTCTCCAAGGAAGATTTAAATAATAAGATTTTGAGAATCCTACCTGAGAAGGATTGAGAATCTCAAGTCACTTCAATTGAGGAAGCTTAAAACCTCTTTACCCTCTTAGTCGATGTGCTTATTGGTAAGCTCTTGACACATGAGCTCATAATTAAGGAAAGATGTGAAGAGTAAAAAGAGAATGAAGAAAAGAAAAAGAGTATAGTATTGAAGGTTTCACAAGAAGAAAGTAAAGATGAAAATATTAAATATTCTAGTGATGAGGATGGTGAAATTCCATGCTCACAAGGAGCTTTAAGAAGTTTTTAAGAAAGAAATATTACTTAAGAACAAGGGACTTCAATAAGAAGTTTGAAAGAGATGGTAAGAAAAGAACCAAAGATATTACTTATTATGAATGCAAAAAACCGAGACACATCCAAAGTGAGTGTCCCAAACTCAAATTCAAGAATAAGAAAGCAAAGGATAAAAAGAAAGCCTTCAAAGCTACTTAGGATGAATCCTCCAAATTTGAAGAGGAATAGAATTAATAAGAAGTGGTCAATCTTTGCTTTATGGCCCTTGAAGATGAAAAAGAGGTACCATCTACTTTTAACTCTTGTTGTGATAAGTATTGTGCTTATGATGAATATGATGATGATGATGATGATGATGATGATGTTGAGAGCTCTATTGTGAGTAGACTTTTACTTAAGTGCAAAAGCTTAGTTTCTATAAAGAAGCATTATAAGCATAAGTTAAATAGCTTAACCAAAGAATTCAAGAAGTTAAAAATTGAATTTTTTTAATCTTATTAAATCAAATAATAAATATGCTAGTGATTTAAAATCTTTTAATTCCTTGGAAGAGTAACTTAAGAAAGCAAGTAATGAAAATCATAAGCTTTCTAATGAGATAGTTAAGCTAAAAAATTCCATATCCAAATTCCAAAGAGGAAAAGAGATTTTAGATAGCTTACTTAAATCTCATAAATTTCATGAAAATACATATGGAATTGGATATGCTAATGGAATGACCTTATGTTCATCATCATCACATATTAAATTTATTAAAGCATCATGTGATTCCATTAATTCTACCTTTTTAAACCGATTGAGACTCATGCTTTTAAAGTTAATAATTCTCATGTGTCAAATATTAAAGGAAAATCTCATAAGACTCAATCCTATATGACACAAAGAAGTAAGTCTTAACCCAAATATACTTACATATACTCTAAACACAATACTCATAAGCATGTTGCATAACATAATGCACCTAAATATATTGCACAAACCTATCAAAATACACATTGTCATTGCCAATGCAAGTCTCACACTTAAAATAATAAGAGATATACACCATCACAACACAAAAGGCATGTTTCATATAATAAGAAAGCATATCATCCTAGGAGAAACAAATTTGAAAATACTATATGTTCATATTGTATGATCAAAGGACATACCAATAATGTGTTCTTCTATAGAAGACTACATATGAATTTGCTTCTCATGAATTATTTTAAAACTAACCAACCTAGACCGAGAAAGGTTTAGGTTCAAAAGAACACTTAAATTATTTTGTGTAGGTGTGCTTGAGATCCACAAAAATGAAAAGTAAGTGGTATCTTGATAGTGGATGTTTAAGGCACATGACTAGAGACAAGAAGCAAAGGATAAAGGACATGTCACATTTAGAGATAATGCCAAAGGAAAGATAGTGGGCATTGGAGAAATAGGTAATCCTTAATCCTTATCTATACATTATATGTTGCGTGTTGATTATCTTAAACATAATTTACTTAGTATAAATCAATTATGTGATATGGAAAATAAAGTGACTTTCTATCCTAGAAATCGCTTTGTAAGTAGTCTTGATGTAGATAAAGTAATTTTTAATGGTGAAAGAATATATAATATTTGTGTTATTGATTTCAACAAAATTAATAACAAAGACATCAAATGTTTAATGTCTATTTCTTATGACATATGGACATGGTATAGAATCCTTTACCCTATACCAAGCCTATACTTCTTGATGAAACTTTTATTAAAAATTCCAAAAAATTTAGTTCTATTAATGGTGTTTGGATTTGGAAACATGACCTTGGAGCAAGTGAAAATATTAAAGCTATGTTTCAAGAATTAGAAGAGCAAAAAGGCCAATACATTGGGGAAGAAGAATAAACCTCTAAGGAAAAGGATAAAAAGTGAAGTTACATAAACTTAAAGTGCTCAAGCTCAAGATGATGATCCTCTTTGGGTAGGAAAAATCTTTGAATGCATGTCCTTGATGGAATCCAACTTCAATTCTCACTTTAATAAAGTTGAATCCAATTTCAATGTGCGTTTCAATCAAATTTATCACAACATTGCTCATTTTCAATATGATGCCAATCATATTTATAAGCAACAAGGTTATACTTGCACCTATCCTCCTCCTCCTCCTCCATCTCCTCCTTTATAATAAATATTATTTGTATTTTTCATTTGTTTTACTTTTAGTATCTATTTAGTTTATTTTTGATATATGAGCCTTTAGTTGCTAGTTTGTTTTTAGGCTCATTTTTTGTGTGTTTATATTTTGTTTATTTTCTGTATTTTATCTTTGTGTTGTATGAATTTTCCTTATTAAGGAAATTTTCCTTTCTTCAAAATGACAATTTATCTAATATTCTTTTTTTTTTTTTTTGACAAAGGGGAAGAAATATTTGAGTTTGCATGAGTATTCATTTAAAATGGATTAAAGGGAGAAATTTTTTTTATATTAGAGATTCAAATCAAATTTTTGTTTTATTCTTATTCTATTTTATTATTTAAAATAGGGGGAGAGAAAATTGTTTGAATATTATTTTTATATAATTTTGTTTATGCATGCATATTAACATTGTAAGTGTAGTTAATTTTGTCGCATATAGTATATAATAAAAAGGTCTTACTTTGCTTACTTTGTTTATATATGTCATAAATTTTATTTGGTGTATCTTTTTTTTTCATTATTTTGGTTTATGATCTTTTAATTTCTCTAGGATTTTTATTAATTTAAGTTATTTTCCCTTTATATCTCTTTCTTTTCTTTTTGTCTTTGACAAAAGGGTGAGACGAAGCTATGTGATAATTGTACTTAGCGTTTGTGTTTGTAATATGTTAAGTGTCACATGATCATGTATGATTAACTAGCCAAGTTCTATATGATTATTTGATAGTTAAGTTTATTAAGCTTCAACATAAGTACTATATGTATTGTGTTTGTGATGTATTTTAGTAGCACTATATACATGTATGTTTGAAATTATTTCCTACATATTGCCTTACATTTTTTTTTATGTTTTTAACACATTTGTTATGCTAGGCCATAATTCTCTCATGATATATTTTATATTTTTGTCATGAAGAATAAATTATAAATTTTTATTTCTTATTATGTCCATATTCATAGGGGGAGAAATAAAGAAATATATTTTATTTTATTTGATATCATCATTATTATTATTATAATTGTTATCTATCGAACACTTTACCTTATATTATTTTTTTAACAAACTCAAAATAAGTTTGTCAAAATCAAAAGGGGTAGATTTTAACTTTAGCAAGTTATCAATCTTGATTTTGATATTAATAAACTTAATTTTGAGTAACCAATGTGTTTACTTCAAGTGTGTATAAGTTAGGAATAATTTAGAAGTCAAAATAATGATGAACTATCAAAGAAAAATAATCTCAAAAAGTCATCACAAGCACTATCTTGATCGGATTCAACATAAGGACTAAATTGCTAAAAAAAAGTGCAAATCCTATCTTGGTCCCGACCATAACCAAGGTAGACCAACTTTAAGCAAAAATTCAATTTGTGGCAGAATTGATCCCGATCTAATGTCCCGACTAGGACAGTGCCTAGGACAAGGTAGTCCTGACTGGGACAACTGTAAAAATTCAATTATAATGGCTCGTAATGGCTATTCAATACTTATCCCGACCAGGACTAATGTAATCTTGACTGGGACCTAACAAATTACAGCTTAAAAGTCTAAATTACATTCAAATGAACTTTGATTTTGTTGGGAATGAAATTATAGCTTCCAACAGCTATAATTGAATTGCTCAAGTATAAATATAACCTCTGAAGATTATTTTGGGGTTAAGAAACTTGTTTATTCATTATATACTTTCAAGCATTCAATTAAGCTCTCTAAACTCTCTTAAAATTTCATTTTATTGTTATATAACTCTTGTGAGAGGTGGTGAGTGTTAGAATAGAAATTCTTATTCTTTTATTTTCTAGGGTTAAGAAAATAGGAAGTGAGATTCTATTATAAAGGAATTGGTTTAAGTTTTTAGCCATTAAAACACTTGAGAATTCATTTTTAAGTGTGAGCCTTAAAAACACTTGTGAATTGATTTTTGAGTGAGCCTTGAACACTCAAGTTGTAAGGTTTTAGTTGAGCCTAAAACTCAAGTTATAAAAATCAATCTAGGGAAATAGATTATGGTGATTCAAAATCCTAACTTGAGGATAAGTTAGGTGGAGATGTAGGATTGTTGAGAATTCGTACTCGTTAAATTCTTGTATTCATCATTCTTCCTTCTCAACATTCCTTTTAATTTTTGTTCAAATCCTTTTTAATTTCTTATTATTGTTTAATAGTCCTATTCACCCCCCCTCCGAGACTCTTTAATTATATGATTAATGAATTTTGCTATATTCACTTTGGGACATTTAGTAATATGATTGATTGGTGAATTTTATTATATTCCTTATAGGACATTTAGTGATGTAATGTTATAACTACTACTTAGTGTCTAGCTAATTGTATTATATTTCCTTTGGAACGTCTTGTGAATTTCACCATATTCCCTATGAGATGTTTAGTGATATAATGTTCATTATATTTCATGTTGAATGTTAGCGATTGTGAAAATTTTCACTATATTCCCTATGGGACGTTTAATGGTGTGATTTTCACTATATTCCATGTAGGACATTTTAATGATATGATTTATGAATTTTGTTATATTCCTTAAGAGACATTTAGCAATGTGATTTTTGCTATATTCTCTGTGTGATGTTTAGCGATATGATTTGTGAAATTACAATATGTTATAGCTATTGTGCAGCATATAATGAAGTGAATCTAAAATTTGCATTATAGCTACTATATAGTATATAACAGAGTGAATTTGAAAATTGTGTTATAGCTACTATGTAGCATATAATAGAGTGAATTGTAAAATTGTGTTATAGCTACTGTATAACATATAAAAGAGTGAATTTGAAATTGAGTTATAGCTACCTCATAGAGTATAATTGAGTGAATTTGAAAATTGTATTATAGCTACTGTGTAGCATATAATAGAGTGAATTTGAAAATTGCGTTATAGCTAATGTATATCATATAATATAGTGAATCTAAAATTGAGTTATAACTATCTCGTAGCATATAACTGAATGAACTTAAAATTGAGTTATAGCTACCATGTAGCGTATAATTGAGTGAACTTAAAATTGAATGCAATTTATGCAAAATACAATCACCACATTTTAACTTTTGTGTTGACTAGGATTTTAAGATTGTTTATTGACTAACTATATTGATTAATATTTGGTACTAGGAAAAATGTGCTGCTAAGTAAAATGTGTTATATGAACAAATTATAGTGTTAAGAAAAATGTGTTGTGTGACCACAATGTGATGTTGATTCCATGATGTAGACTTTGTGCTACTGCAATCCATAATTGCCAATAATTTTTTATTAATTGCAACTCTTTCATTGCTCACCCTTAATGCTGCAATTTGTAACTTCTCGTGCTTAGTTGCAACCCTTTCATTGCTCACTTTTGATGTTCATTACTTTTAATTTGTCTTTGAATTCCTGTTAATTGACTTTAATAAGTTGTCTTCATTGCTCACTGATGTTAATTAATTTGATAGTGTTAGTACTGACTTCATATATTGGGTGTATCTCCTTTTGAATTTACAATTCGTAAAGACTTATTAAAGTTAGTTTCAACATGATGATTGTATAAAAGGATATTATATTTTAAAAATTTATGAGAAAATTTCATCAATTTATCATAAGATAGCGTGCATTCAACAAATCTCACTAATATTGACTTTTATAACTATCATTTATTTACAGTTCGCAAAGTTAGAAGTATCATTAATGATTTTATGTTGAGAGCATATTTTTACAAGTGAAGAGTTGACTTTCACACCTAAATTTAGGGAGAACCTGCTAAACAAAAGTCATGGAGATTGAGCATAAATGGATTGAATTCTAAGTATCAAAATAATCTTTAAGTTATTTTTGTGCTTTTTTTCCCTTATCTGAGTATTCCCTTACCTTTCTGATAGTACTCAGCGTGGATACCATTGGATAGGTCCTTTGGATACTCATACTCTTTTTAGAGCATTAGAGAAAATATAGTAGCTTTTAGGATGGTCCTTTTTTAATATTTCCCCTCTTTTCTCACATTACTCAGCGTGAATACTGCAAGAGGGTTCACATTGATACTCTTACTCATTCTTTAGCATTAAAGTATAGTATGCTTGCTATTATTTTAATTCTCCTCTTAATATTCCACTACCTTTCTTGTATTACTCAATGTGGATACCGTCAAGGGATTTTGTACTCATACTCATTTATGAGCATTAGAGTAGATTATGTGCATATTTATTCTTCAAAAGACTGAGAAGATACTCTAAAATTCAAGCAATTTATACTATAAGTCCATAGATTTTGTTTTTGCACATTCTTCCCCTCATTTGGGTGCAAAGCAAGCATTAGATTGATTAGAGTTTAGAAACTCTCAGTACATAGTTGTTAACTAAGCATTTGAATTATGCAAGGCTAATAAAAGAAAACCATTAAGATCAAAATTCATAAGATAAGTTTTTGTGCATGATTTTATGAAGTGGATGAATTTACTTTTAATTTGTGGATTTTTTTATTGAAGTAGTACGTTATTAAAGAATCTAAAGGGATATAGTTCTGTTACTTCCCTTGAGTATTTATCGAGATGTTTGTCATGCAAGAGTGATATTTTGATAAGCAATTGACATTTACTATCTTGCCTGTCCTTGTTGATGTATTGGTTTCTTTCCCCTTCTTCTTTATTTTTTCCTTTTGTTTTCCCTGCATGAAATATCATAAGTTAGTCTAGTTTGTTTGTAAGTAAAAAAAAATTATCAGAATGCAATGATATTCTTTTACATTCTTTAGTTTATTATGGTGATGATGTCTCTGATTGCAATGGTTATGATACTCCATCATTAAAGCTGTAGCTTAGGGAGAAGTTTATTTTATGTCATTCTTGTTAATGCTATGATAAAAGGCTTTATTTCTCTTCCCAACATCTCCTATAAAAAAGGATTTAAGAGTTAAAGATCTTATTTTATGACGAAAGAAGTTTTAAGAGTGTATTCATTTTAGTTTTGGAGTGCATTCTTCCCTTTTAAGGGCTAACACGTGTATCATTGGCATGCTAGACCTTCTCATCACCATATTCCACACCTTATACTAGTCTCGATGGTATGAAGTTTTACTCTGATTGGTCAAGAGTTGACAGAGGCTCTTTAGGGATTTAATATCATATCCTTGTGTGAGCATTCTCGTGGCTATCAAATGTATAATTAGGAGTATCTCTTGGAGATGATTCCCATTAATTGATATGAGGTATGCTTGTCTTTTATTACTTCTTATATTATTAACTATCTTTTGCTTTTATAGTTTGTGGGGGTAGGTTTTCCTTTTAGTGAGGATTCAGGTTGTATTTTAGATAATGCTCTAAATGAAGCTATAAGGATAAATGTTGAGCATGAGGAATCTGAGCACCCTATTTGGCCACTTAAGATTACGAAGATAAGGCCTCTATAAGTATCACTATCGATGTTATCTCCTTAGATAGGCTTATGAAGTATTAGGTTCATCTTGATAGTGTCACTCCTCTTATTTTCACTCCTTTAGATGCTTCTCATGCAATTACTCTTACTACTTTTGCTGCACTTTTATAACAGTAATTTTGAATATTAGTAGTAGAGTATTTATACAATCTTATTTGGGATCAAAGACTTTTATTATATAAAATAGGTATTTCACAATAGATGTATGCAAGTGTATGCATGATATGTATGATCTTAATAGGCCTTTTGTTTAGAAAAGAGCTACATTATTGATCTTAGAGTGTGAGCACGAGTTATTGCATTAGCAACTTGCAAATTTGAGCATTGAATGCTCTAGTGTTAGTACTTCTAATGTTAGCTTCTAATACAATTTATCGGACAAATGACCAAGTTATGTTGTATTGGTGAATTATTGGTTATTGCTTGTACTCACTTCTTTTTTCCCCCCATAACTCTTTTGCTGACTCTCATACTTTAGCATTCCATCCTCAATTTTTGAATATAGATTTACTGTTCTGCAATTTTGCCCCCTTTAATCCTTTTGCATTTTATTTGGCCCCTATAATTACATTTTGCCCCTGGTTTCATTCTAAATTCATTAATGCTATTCTAGCAGTGTTTTTTTTCATGTGTTTAAGAAACCTAATTTGTTCACTACTACTATTAATCTAACCCCATTAGTTGTATCATACATTAAAGATGTAGAGGAGTGGGCAAACTGACTAAAAAGAGTTTTTGATACCCAAATCAATAGGACTTGCCCATGGTGAAAGCTAGACAAAGTAAAGAATCTGAAGAACTTTTAAGCAAAATATGGGGGCTTGCTGTTGTTGACATGATTAATGATAATTATAGGGCATGAGTTGCAATGCGAGCTACTAAGCCACCTAAATTCTCTAGGTATATAAGAGGACACTAGACTTACAAATAGAATGACAAAGGGGTAACAAGAAAAGATAATGCAACTAGAATAATGATCTCATAGCTCTGATTTTTAGCTTTCATTATGTTTTGTCTTTCCATTCATATACTTATGCAATATGATAAAGATGAATATGCAATGTTTGAATCACAAATTTCAAATTCAATTTTATTCATTCAATGGGGCAAAAATGAGTACATTCATTACATTACATTACATGATACAACTCCTATTATCAGTTAGTCTTTTTAGATTTTCTAATTGAATATTTTTCTCTCATTTTTAGTTCCCTGATTTTTACATGACTGTCCTTTAATTAGTTTTCTAATTAGCAGGACCTTTTTTCTTTTTCTTACTTCTTTTTTTTTCTCCAAATTTTCCTCTCTTCAAAAGTTGTTTCATGTGATATAAGAATGTTCTTAAAATTTGCATTTGTGCCCAAGCTGAATGAATTTAATTAAATTGAATTTATGACAAACATGCATATGTGATCAATATCATAATGCATAATACATCAGGATGTATATTATACAAATAAGCATAATTAGAATTTATATCTTTAATCAATAAAACAAAAGTTCTAAAGAAGCTAAAATGTTATTCAAAGACAATAATAAGAAAATTATTTTCTATTCTAGATGCTAGGAGGCTAAGTCTCATGGTAGTTGTTCTTTAAGTGGCTGACATAATAGCTATTCTTACATTTCCTCAGTGATTTCCTTAATCACCTTATTTTTGTTATCTCGCACAAGACTCTCAATGATTTTCTCCTTGAAGATCTCAAATCTAAGAACTTTCACACCAGCTACATTGACAAGTTCCTTAATACCCAGGTAAATTTTGCCTTTCCCTTCTTTAATAAAGCTTTCTTCCAAAGATTTCACCCTTGTAAGGCTTTTCCTCTATTCTTTGATCCCTTCTTTATTTTCCTACTATTCAACCCAGTCATTGTATAACCCAGTCCCTTAGTATCATTCTAGGTTTTGAAATTTGGCAGCTTTGGAATTCCCTATTAATTCTTTCCTAATCCTAGTCCAAGTTAATATTACATCTTCTTCTTCATCTTTGTAGCTCTTGGATCCATTTAAGTTCTATCAAAATTTACAACTACTTGGAAACTAGGAGGAGTAATCACTTGCTTCTGATTATTGAGTATAGCTAATACAATTTTGCCCATACTTGCATCTATAGTCACCACTTCTCCTTCATGAGGGAATTTTATCTTCTGATGCACAATTGAGGGCAGTCCTCCAAGAACATGGAACCAAGGCCTACCCAGTAGCAAGGCACAAGTAATAGGAATGTCCAAGATAGTGAATTCCACCATTGACTCAATAGGGCCAGTTTTTACCAGAGTTTGGAATGTGCCTTATACAATTTTAGTGTTGTCATTATAAGCTCTGATTATTAAGTCTAAATTTGTCAAGTCCTCAATTTTCATACCTAAATTAGGTTGGATTTGTAATGGACATACATTGATCATAGAACCATCATCCACCATCACATAGCTAGTTCTTTTGCCTCTAACTTAGTGGAAATGATAAAATCCTTGTTATCATTCCCTCCAGGAATCCTATTCCTCTTAAGTTTGAACATCACTATCCCTATAAATAGAACCCCATGTCCCTCGTTCTCGTTCATTCTATTCTCTCACATTCTCATTGTTCTCTTTCTCTCTAAACTCTCTCTCTACATCTCTTGACTTATGCATCAGAGGGTTTATGAGGATTCTCCCCACCTCTCACCTTACCTTTTATTGATAACTTGTAGGGTTGCAGCTCAAAGGTTCCAGAAAATAAGTTATCAATTATTATAAAAAAATGCAGGAAAATATTATTTGGTTGATGTTGAAATCCATAAATTAAAAGATATCTTGGACCTTACAAAAAAAAATAGATACCATTTACCTGAATTTGAATGTGTGTTCAGCCAAGAGGGCCTAAATCAACCTTTAATCATTGGCATTCATCACTTAGATGTTGCATTGAGAGTATATTTAGTGTCTGGAAAGTTAAATGAAAAATATTGCACTTGATTCTATCATATTCATTTAACACATAGTATGATATTATGGTTGCAACAATTATTTTGCTTAACTATATTTGAAGAAAATCATTGAATGATCTAGCATTTCTACGATTTGATCAAAATTCCAAAATTGTGCTTTTTGCTGTTTTTTCCACCTCACATGGTGATTCAATGCATGAAAATGATGAAGAATTTAGTACAATTCAAAATGGATGTATTACATGATCAAATTGCTTTTAGTTTAATAAGAGGAAAAAATATCCTTGAAATAGCATAAATAATTTTTTTTAGTTTTTAAACTCTCATGTGGTAAATTGAAAAAAAAAAATTAAAATTCTATCATTTATAAATGCCTCATTTTTTTTGTTAAATTATGGTGTGTGTATATATATATTTATAAACTAATAGCTATTAGCATCAATTACCAACTATTAGCTATCAGCTATCAACAATAGTTTAGACAAATAGACCCTTAATTACAATAATTAATTAGTATATCAATACCTGTAAAATATATTAATAGTTATAATTAAATAAATATTAATCTAATGATCATAATTTATTTATATAGATATAAAATTGATAAATTATATGCTATTTATAAGCATATAATTTATTAATTGTAACTATATAAAATTGATAGCCAATGAAGCCTAGCCTAATGGTAAAGGTGGAGGCCCCATGACCTAAAAAGGTCATTAGTTCAATCCTTAATGGGGGCCATGTCGAGGATTTTATATCCTTGTCCCTCTCCCCATTAGGACTTATATATATATAAATATATTATATATAATATGTATTAATTTGTAATAGTTTGTAATAGTCTTTGATAATCATAATAATAGTGTTTGTAACTATTATAATCTCCCCAATAATTGGGATGAAAAGTTGAATCTCCTTGATAGTTGGTGATGGTTCAATTTCCTTTGCCTTAGCTACAACTCCAGTATGTATATTGATGTGTTTCAGTGAGATAATGAGACCTTGGTGAAGGAGGACTTTGGTTGGCTAAAGCCCCTTAGTGCCTAAGTTAGAACAGTCCGAATAGGATTACCCAAATAAGGTTAAGAAGAGCATAAATTTAATAGAAGAAGAATGATGTTTAAATCTATTAAAGTTGTAAAGAAAAATGGAGAGGAAGAAGAAAAAGTGACATAGAGCCTTTGGATCATAAGGCTTTATATAGCCTTAGTAGGTGGAAGTTGGTGGAGAAAGGATAAAGATGATTGATGGAGAGTAACTGATCGCATAGTAACTTTATAAGTGCACTTGAATGGCTTCTAATGAAATCTAACATGTCAAATATTGATGGGAAGTGCATTTAATGTTTCTTCAGTAGATATGGGACACACATTTCTTGAATAGGTTTTCCTAAATAGACTATGCTATTGGGCATTGAATCCCTTGTCCAAATGCTGAGTTCCCAGCTAAGATTACGTGCTCTTTTGTATAAAATTTCTCTATTTCTTATATAGGCTCGAGAACTCCAAGTTACATCCAGTGTAACTTGGGTAGGATTTGAGGAAGATTGAGTAGGAAATCACATAAAATAGTATTAAAGTTTGACTTGATCCTTGAAGGTTGCAAGTCAACAAGTCAAAAGTAAACTAAAGTGGCATATAAAACAAATCCACTTTCCACATGTTAGGTTTTTATTGGAGGCATATTTTTATGTTCCATTAGTTGGGATGAAAAGTTGTAATCTGTTCGATAGTTGGGATGTATTAAAAAAAAACTAAATAAAATTGATAAATACTTTCAGCGCAAAATGCATAAAAGAAATCTAGTAAATGGTTAAAAAAAAAAACTTAAGAAATCCGAATTTTTTATTTGATAAGTTAAAGTTTGAGGACATAATTGGTAACATGCTAAACTATAAGAACTTTGAGTGAAAATTACCCATCTAACGTTGCACCTTCCATCTTCTCTCTGTAACTGTCGACCTGTTGGCGCCTTCCAATCTAAAACCCTTTCTTACACTTTCCGTCTTTTGCACATTTCTTCCATCTTCTTTCGCAGTTAGCAGTGACTTAGATGATTCACTGCCCCGTATGATCGCCTCTACTTCTCTAGTTCCATCTTCAAAAAGCATCACTATTTTTGATTTCGCTCGTCTTTATTCCTCCGCTGGTGGTGTTTGTGGTGGTTCTTTGTGTTCTATTCCTCTAGCATCTGGATCAAAATTGAGTTTTGGAAGGGGCGACGGTGCTGCAGCGGCGTCTAGACCGAGGAGGATGGAGGTGCTGCTGCGGAGAATGAGTGGCGGATGTTTTAAAGGGAACAATGGAAGAGCGCTTAAGGTTGAAGTTGATAGTGGCGGTGAAGATGTTTTTGATCCGGTGGCTGTTGATTCTAGGGTTCCTCCTAATCATCTTGTCATTATGGTTAATGGAATCGTGGGGAGGTAATATAAATGAATAAATAATTAAATTTTAATAATCTTCGTTTATTAATTTATTCTTGGATTTTCAAGTAGTTAGCAGTAACTATGACTATGCTATGTTGATTTTAGTAAAACCTTGTTTGGAAAGTCTAAATAAGCAAGAATTTTAGTTCAATTGAATTCTATTTAGTCAATTCTTATGTTTAGAAATGTATCTAGGACCCAATTCTTATAACCTTTGAAAAAAAAAAAAAAAAAAAGAAACAGTGGATCTTCTCTCTTTCAAATTCCATATATTTTTTTTGTCTTCTCGTTTAGTGCATTTGACATCTGGTTGTTTGTCAATTTGGTAGTGTCCACTAGGGCAATTCAGATTGGAAAAGTACAGCTTATGAAGTTACAAAGCTCAATTGATTAAAAAAATAAGTCAAAATTTCCAGGATAGAAAATCAAGTAATGTTGGAGTACTATTGTTTCTTTTTTCTTTTTCTTTGTTGACTTGGTTTTGTGAAGGATGTAAACCATTAGAACCCTGGGTTGCTAAAGGATTAAGGAACAAAGTGGAATTATAAGTCTTTGTTAGTAATATTGTTCAGGCTTCTATAAACACTTAATTGGGATCTACTGGTCAGTGTTTGATTGTTGTAGGCTTATTTTTCATGTTTGATTTAATCTCTTATGTGCTTCGGAGTATCCCGAAATGGTGATTCCATAATCTAAAAGAAAATTAGAGTATTGCTGTTAAACAAATATGGGATTCTTGTAGTATATTTCAGTCAGTGGCACAAAGTTAGGTGGAGTTGTCTATTTGAGTTTCTACTATTCCTCACTTTTAAATTGCAAAACAGACCTTGAAGGCAAAAGCTTCAAGCTGTTCTTTGTTGTTTGTTGTTGACATGGACTGAAAGCAATTTTGGTATGTAAACATTTTTGCTCAGTCCCAATCAGTACTAATGCCATCAATATAAAAGATAGTTTTAGTGTGACCCAAAAAATCCTGGAATATTGTCCTGCCTCATGCTACTTTGTTTGCAATGTTACATTTTCTTTTTCCTTTTCATTATGTTATTTGCAGTTGCAGATATTGTACTAAATTCTGAGACTTTATACATTAGAATTAAAGAACTTAGTTTTTTAGGGTCAAGGATTATTTGAAGTGTGATTTTAATCAACATGAACATCACAAGGTTTTGTGAACCTTTAGGAGTAGGATGGTCTTCAATAAATTCCTATGTTTTGAATCTAAAATGCAGGCCTTATTAAGTGGAGCAGTTAAATTGTTTCTTTGGTTATTTTGTATGTGCTCTGTTAACTTTCAACGTAAATGTAGATGCTTGTATTTATAGCGTTTGAACATGAAAGAGTTTTGGCATTTTATCTTACATGATGATAAACCTGAAATATATATATATATATATATATATATATATATATATATATATATATATATTGGTGCAGTTCTGCAGATTGGAAGTATGCTGCAGAGCAATTTGTGAAGAAACTTCCTGATAAAGTGATAGTGCATCGTAAGTGCTCATAACATCTCTGAGTCTGATCTCTTCCCTTGTACATTTTGAAGATGCTTTGTTTTATGATATAAGAACAAATAAATACATAGATCTTCAGCATTTAAGATGGTCTTATGATCTTGCTGTCATGAATTGTCCCTGTAATCTGACCTCCATATGGCTGGTAAAAATTCCCAGTTGAAGAGAATTCTTAATTCAAGACAGTTGAATTATAGGGAATAGAAACTGTAATTTCCAGATCAGTAGATTTTAAACTTATATTTCTGGAAGTTAAAATTGTTGCTGTTTCTACACTGATCTGTTAAGTGTTCATTTTTCATTGAAATAGTTAAGCTGTTTGTCATAATGACTTTTGTATTCTGACTTGGTTTGTGTCCAAATATACGTTGTGGTGCACTAATTGGAGATGTCCTCTTTGTGGTTTATAACTTAATACTTTGCAAGCAGGCAGTGAATGCAACTATTCAAAACTGACATTTGATGGTGTTGACTTGATGGGTGAAAGGCTGGCTAAAGAGGTATGTTCTGCAATACAGTTGAGTCATTTCATTGAGCTCTATTTGCCTAGCTTTACTGCATCTGTTATAACAACAGTACTTTTGGAATCTCTTATGAGCCATTTCATATGAGTTTTAAGTTCTTGATTAATCTTGGATCCGTGATGCAGGTATTGGCTGTTGTCAAACATAAGCCTGCGATGCAGAAGATCTCCTTTGTGGCTCACTCATTAGGTGGCCTTGTTGCAAGGTATGCTATTGCAAGGCTGTATGAAAATTTACCAAAATTGGGTCCCTCAAGTGTTTCTGATAATTCCTTAAGTGAAGAACATATGAACTCAATGGAATGCGCTGAGCAGTCTTGTGAAGCTAGAATTGCTGGATTGGAACCCATGAACTTTATTACAGTTGCAACACCACATCTTGGATCAAGAGGAAATAAACAGGTTAAACAATCAATTTATCCACATGCTTTGCCTATGAGATTTCCATATGCATTTTTTTTGTTGTCTGTTTTTCCTTACTCATAGAATTTATTTCAAATCAGTATTGAAAACATTAAGGAAACTATTAATTTGTAGTTTTTTTGTTGTATTGAAAAATGAGTTAATCATTGTTTAAGAATTTCTACTTGGCTAGAATGTGTAATGAAGTAAGCTTCACAATCTTGTTATGATTAGTATTACAATAAGAAGTGAAATAGATTTCGATCATAGTTTTGGAAAGACAGTGGTAGAAGTTCTCGCATGCATTTATTTTGTATACTGTTTCGAGACACTTCTCATTTATTCCCTATCTATTGTGTTAATTTTTACATTTTATGCTGTATATCAAATATGGTTGTGTTTGATTCTACAGCTCCCATTTCTCTGTGGTCTCCCTTTTCTAGAGAGAAGAGCATCTCAGGCTGCTCATTTAATTGTTGGGAGGACTGGGAAGCATCTCTTTCTCACTGACAATGATGATGGGAAATCTCCCCTTCTCCTTCAAATGGTTAATGATTCAGATGACCTAAGATTCATGTCAGTATTATTTTTATGCAATCACACCTTAATTGCTGAAGGATTTAATTTTTAACAAGAAATGTTTGGTAACATCACTTATCGCCTGTGTAGATCAGCTTTACGTGCATTTAAGCGGCGTGTGGCATATGCAAATGCAAATTATGATCGTATCCTTTTCTCTATTAAATTGAGCTTTTGAATTATGAATAACTTCCTTACATGATATGTTGTCTCTACCTTTTGTATGTGTGTTTATCTTAACTCATATTAAGATATGGTTGGGTGGAGGACTTCATCAATCAGACGTCAACATGAACTTCCAAAGGTTACTTTTAAGAAAATAAATTCTACCTGACCAATTTTTTTCCTAACGTTTGTAGAGGGACTTTATCATTTCTTTTATTTTTAATAAAAAAACTAACTTTGGTTTTTCTCCAGCCCAACCTTCTTGTGACAAATCAGAAGTATCCACATATTGTGTATGTTGAGCTAGAAACTAAGGACGGAGGCTGTAGTAGAGCACCTACTGCCACTAGAGAACAAACAACTGATTTGGAAGGTTTATATCTTTTTTTTTTTTTTCAATCATTGCTAACATTTTGGCAAATGGTTTAATGTTTTCATGGCTTAGCATATGCTGCAAGCTTAAAAGTTTGCAGTTATTGTTCTTGGGTCTTGGGACTTGATATTCAAAAAGCTTATTTAATCTACATGATAATGCTATGAAGGACATGAAATGACAGAACAGTTAGGGGAAAATTTCATGTGATCTGCAAATAAATTTCTATATTCAGAATTATGAAACCTAAACTATGCATTTGATTGAGTTCCACATATCTTATGCATGGCATAATTCCTTTTTTCCCCACTTTCCTATGGATCCTTAATATGACTAGTTTTTCGTGACTTGTTATATTTATAAATCTAAAGCTCGAGCAATTAGATTTTAAAATTTTTTAAGTTCAAAATTTTAAAAATTATTGTATAAATATTTATTTGTTATATTTTTAACATATTCTTGGATACAAATTTACTTACTTTTATAATCTAGGTCTTATAGTTTAAATTTCGTATTGGTTATGTTAATGGCCCTCTCTCTTCTTTTGCCTTTCTTTTCTATTCAATATCTGTTTTTTACTTGATGTGGAACTATATATCAATATTACATATATCACTAATAATTTATCACCATTAGCTTATATGATAAGCTTTTAAAGATAAGAGACAGTTTTTTCAGTTTTTATCCAAAAGGCAAGTGTCTTACTGTCAATGTGAATATTTATGCATTAATCTTAGCTAGTGGATGGAAATAATGCACCAACCTATTGGAAGCCAGAATCCATGATGAGATGTGTTATTTCAAAGCCATCAAACCACTGATCAGAGCTAAATGTTTTTCAACCCCTACCCTGTTTAATGCTTCCATTTTTTAGTTGCTTTGACCATTCCAGGCATTTGACATATCATATTGGGACTTGAGAGTTGCTGGAGGCAGGAGACTAAGGAGAATGTAAAGGATGTTATAGTTATGAGACTTGTGAGAGGAGCAAAACTGTGTTTATAGAATATACACATTTGAGATGGGAGATATGTTATCTGTGAAAGAAGAAAGGAAAACAACAGTAGATGTTGGGGGCATCTTTCTTCATGAAAATTATTTTTTGGCATTTCCATTAAGTCTGATAAAAATCTTGTTATTTATGAATTCCACGTTATTTGAAATTGTGAAATTGATACGAAGAATTTTGTTGGTAGCAAACATGAAATTTTGAATTAAAAGTGAATTTCATAATTCTTTTGGGAATACATGCATTCCAGGCATAGTATTAACATACTAGAAAGTTACGTTTTGATATATACTTTTGTAGAACATCAAAGTCGAGAAGAAAACTTGTTTGGTTCTGAACTCGGGTTATGATTTTGAGAATGAAGAAATGACAGCTGAAAAATGACAAGAAATTTGATTTTTTATGCAAGTCAAATTAAGCAAAGAAAATAAGATTAGCCTTAGACTAGCAGATTAAGAAAGCCTTGCATTTTCAAGGGTTTGAATTGCATCATATGATTCAGAAGCATAATTTTGAAATATGATCTTTCATCTTGCTTTTCCTTCTAGAGCTTCTTGTTTGTTCATCCAGTGCTTTCTCCATACCTGATCAGTTTCATTACCACCATGTTTGATCTCGATATGGTTGTCCACTTTCTTTACTCTTATCTTCATTCTTTTTCCAATTTTCCCTTTCTATACTTTTCTTCTGGCTTCTATAATTAGTACTTGTTCTACTTGTAGAGGAGATGATAAAAGGTCTCACTCAAGTGCCTTGGGAACGTATAGATGTTAGCTTTCATAAAAGCAGACAGCGGTATATTGCCCATAGTACCATCCAGGCAAGTTCCATAACTAAATGTTCTATGTAACTTTCAATTTTTATTTCTTTCTCTTTAGAACCTAACTGATTGATTGATTTGTTCTGCCTCTAGTTTTGATCGTACATGTTTTTATTTGCTGTACACCTCACATTTTTTATTTTTAGGCTTTCTTTCAATAGCTTGGTGTTTAGTGACATTTAAAGTAAAATGGATGTCTTTGACATTTCTATGCACTGAGAGGTAGATATAATTAAGTTTAATCATGCAACTTGCCTGAAAAATTAGTTTCCATAAAGAGATTCTTGTCTTTTGTACTAGTGAATTTGCAAAATTGTTATCTGACGGAATTTTCCATGGAACAATTTGGAGCAACTATTTAAATTAAAATTGGATGCACTAAACATATAAAAATGGCAAATAGTTTTGGACTCTTCACATTACCAGTTTGTGGGCTGCTAGATCCAATTTTGGTGACCTGGTAAAATTTAAAATCAATGTTTAACTTAGTGGTGACATCAACTATCACATAACCTAATAGATGATATGGCTGTTTGAAGATTTTTTTGGTATATTATACTTTGTATTAACTAATTATAACTTGTTATCAAATAAATTAATGTATAAGCTCAAGATTTTTAAATTTTCTGTGCAAAAATAAAAATTACCTATTCTTATTTTTTTAAAAATACCAATAAATTTATCATCATCATCATCATTATTATTATGATTATTATTATTATTATTATTTTTAAAATTTACACAAGTTATCAATTTAAAAGTTAAAATTAAAATATTTTGATGAAGCTACATCATCCACCATGTCATCAGCTGTTGGACTTGGAGGACATGGCTGTTATTGTTATAACTGAATTGACTATTAGTATTAACTAATTCTTCCAAGTTAACAAAAATTGCTTGGTAGATACAAATCAATTGTTTTAGCTGTTCAGTGCAGAATGTCTTGAATCAGATGGCTCAATAATAAAAATTAAAAATCAAGGGCTAAATTGTGGGATTTTTCTTATTAATTTTATTTGGTGTTAAGTGCATGTCAACATTTGCAACAGACATATTGGAATATAAGTTTTATGCCCCTTGTTTTATGTGTATGTATATATTTTACTATTGCTAATGCATAAATGTTTCGAAGACGTACTTCTATTAATTAATAATGTTCTGTATTTCATACACATTTAAGAAATCCTAAATTTATATATAATATCTATTAAAGTAAAATTGTAAAAAGATTACTGCAACTAGACACTTAGCACATTTTAGCTCCTAAAATATTCGAAAAGTTCTGTCCCGCCCATACTATATTAGTTGTGCTCTTTTGTCTTTACGATAGTCATGCTGATCCAGAACGCAGACAGGCACTGGCTAGAAGCTTCAGTTTCATTATTTTTCTCTCTATTGTTTTAAATTTTATTTTAGCATTTTCTTTTAATTTTAAACTGCATATCTAACTAAAAGACACCTAATTATTGGTGCTTCAATTGTAATAAGAAATGCTCATGCTCTGCTGCTTGGATTGGTATTCTAATATATATTTTCTTTCAAGACATTCATTTTCAAATTCCAACAGTTTGCATGTGATTTTCTGTTCTAGAAATTGACAAACGTCCAACAATGCTTAATGCTTTGTGTTCTCATATTTTGTCATATTGTTGATGCATTCAGGTGAAGACATACTGGTTAAATTCTGACGGTGCTGATGTGGTTTTCCATATGATAGATAACTTCCTTCTCTAACTATTCACTATTCAGTCTTTCCCAGTTGGTGATTTGATGATGGGTTTGTTTTCTTCTATTTCTTTGTACCGTAAACATGTCATAAATGAAAAAAAATTGCATCTTATATTTTGGTTTCAATGAGGAGATAATATGAGTAATTCAAAATTATTGCAATCTATATCCTTATAGGTGGTTTGTTTTTACGTTGTATATTCTTATTTCTTTCAAATGTTATAATTCTTATTTTACTTTTCTGATTTGCCAAATTTTAAGAATTATAAAGGCAATTCAGTGCCAGTCACATGGGTAAGGCTTGTATCCCACTTGTTTGAATAATTCACTTCACCTAATTCGTTCATGCTTGCATCCTCATATGTTTAGGAAATATCAACAAGATTATGTTGGTCATGTCGGCTTCTGTGTTTTCCCTCTCTTTACTGTCTCATTTCAGGTGAAAGGACCGTGTCATATGGCTATAAATGTTGTTGGCTATCATCAAATAGGTGAGACTTCCTTCTAGTGGTAGCAAGATTCAATTAATTCTTCTCTGGGATGGTTTATAAATCCTGTTTAATTGTTTGAAGTTTTTGAAATCATAGCTGCTTCATCACTAAACTACTCTTAGTGGTTATGAGCCTAATTTAGTTTGTAAAAGTTAAATTAAAGTTGCATGTACTCAGGCCACTTTTGTAACAATTGCACTTTTAGGAATTTAATACTATTAGTATAAACAAAAATATGTAAACATAAATGAATCCTGATCTAGTTGTTAAGTAAATAGAAAGATTCAATTACAAGATTAGCAATAGAAATGAAAATTTTAAAGATTTAGGATTGAGAATGCCTGCTAATGGTTTTATTTTTTTTAAATTTATCTTGAATGTTATAAATTGTAGATACCTAAATATTTAAATTTCATCTCTATATGTGCCAATGATATACAAATGATCTCAATTTTAACACGCAACATGTAACGGGAAAGAACTAGTGATATGAGGTAGCTTTGCCCTAGATGTTGCTTCATGGATGATTTAGATAATACAGGGTAATTTAGATACAAAGCAATGACCACAATGACCATTACACTGATTTAAGTGTTTTGGTATAACTTTATAATAATTTCTTCTTTTCAGATTTTTGTAAAAATTACATCTTTAAATTTGCAAATGGTTTTTTTTTGTTGGCTTTGCATAATTAATTTTGGGCAATGTTTAGTTTAAGTTGATTTGAGGTTTTGACATCAAAAGAAAAAGCTTTTTCAAAACAAAAATGGTGTCTTTTGAGGCAAGAATTGCTCAAAAAACAATAAAGTGAACACTTTAGGTTATTAGCACATATCCTTCTGATCTTTGAGTTGATTTTGCACAAATCGCAGTCAACATTGAAACCTTACTATTGTGAATTTGACAAGTCTTACAAGTCAAACAAATTAGTTCCACTTCATTGAAATTACCTGTAAAATTCAGGACAATCACCAATTTTAATTTATACAATAAAATCACAATTCTTTTTTCAATAAAATCAGTACTCTAGATTTTAGTAGAATTTTGTACATGATAACTAAGTAAATATTTAAGATATATTGCAGAACATTCTTACTTATTGAACATATAAAATTGGTGTCTTTATGGTTACTTTGTTGTTTTCATTATTTGTATGTATCACCTTAGAATGGGATTACTCATCTTCTTTACAAACTAGGGTTTACTTTGTGAGAAAAAACAAAGTCATTGTATAACCTTGCTATAAAATATTGGTTAAAGGTACATTTTGATTAGAGTTAAAAGAGGGTAAGTGTTACTCTTGTTATGTATTAACCTCCTTTACCTTTGTTCTATGTGAAATGGAAACGGAAACAAAAAACAGAGAAATGTGGAAACGAATACAACGAAATGACATTTCTTAAAAATATAGGAAATGGAATCGTGTAAATATTAAAAGTATAAGGGTATATAGATACAGTCTAATTACTTAAAAAATCTTGAACTTTATGAGTTTTAACAAGTTTAGCATGTTCTTTCAACTTTTATTTAAAAAATCTTGAACGTTACATTTTTTAACAATTTTAATACGTTCTTTTAACATATTTATTAAAAAAAAATCATAAACTTTATAACTTTTAACAATTTTAACATATTCCTGTTAAAAATTTTATCAAAAAATTATTAAAACGCATAAAGTTTATGATTTTTTTTGGATAATTAGGCCAATATTAAATTATATTTGTTTAATCAATTTCTTAACATCTTCTGAAATATTGTAGTATTTGATGTTGATATGATACAAAATTTCTTTTAATTAAAAAAAGAGAATTTAATGAGTTAGTTATTGTGAATGTGAATGAATAATATATTACTTGTAAATGAATAATATATTGTTTGTGAGAAAATAGTTCTTAAATAGTAAAAAGAAAATCTCTATATAAAGATATTGAAATTCATTAAATGAGTATGTTAAGAAAAAGATAGATTACTCTTCAAATTCTTTCAATATTATAGTTCTTCAAATTCTCTCCAAACTCTCTCTAAATTCTCTTAAAATTATTCTATTATAAAATATTTTTCTTCTAATTAAATACTACTAAATTCAAGTCTAGTTCTATAACAAATTAAGAAATTTAAATCTTTATTTCATAACATGTTATCAGCATGAAAAGCTCTCAATCAAAACAATAAGTTTAATATAGATTATACTTAATATAAAGACAATATTAGAGATTTTTGTATACCAGATAGTGGTACTACACATACTATCTTGAAAAATAAAGATTATTTCTCTGAAATAAAACCCACAAAGACAGTTGTAAAAACAATATCAGGTCCTGTAGATCTGATTGAAGGAATTGACAAAGGTAAATTTATGTTACCAAATGGAACAAAGTTTATAATTGATGAAGCTTTGTTTTCACCAAAATCAACAAGAAATTTGTTGAGTTTTAATGACATATATTAAAATGGGTGTGATATCTAATCTATTACTATAAATTGTAACAAATATTTAAATATAGTTTCCTATGAATCAGGAAAAATACAAGTATTGGAAAGATTACCAAAACTCCCTACTGAATTGCATTATATGTATATACATGTAATTGAATCAAATATGACAGTAAAAAAAAAATTTTATGATCCTTCAATAATAAATTTATGGCATGACAGATTAGATTATTCTGGATCAATAATGATGTGAAGAATAATTGAGAATTCACATAGGCATCCATTGAAGGGGCAAAGAATTCCTCAATCAAATGAAATGTCATGTACAACTTGTTCTTTCGAAAAATTAATCTTGAGGCCTTCACCATCTAAAATTCAGAATGAATCACCTATGTTTATTGAAAAAATTCAAGGTGATATATGTGGGCCAATTCACCAACCATATAGACCATTCAGATATTTTATGGTATTAATTGATGCATCTAGTAGATGGTCACATGTTTGTCTATTGTCAACTCGTAATGTTGCATTTGCAAGGTTGCTAGCTGAAATTATTAAATTACGAACACAGTTCCCTGATTATACAATCAAAAAGGTAAAACTTGATAATGCTGGTGAATTTACATTTCAAGCATTCAATGATTATTGTATATCTACTGGGATTATTATTGAGCATCCTGTTGCCCATGTACATACTCAAAATAGTTTAGCTAAATCATTGATTAAACGCCTTCAGCTTATTGCTAGACCAGTAATAATGAGAACAAAGCTTCCCATTTCAGTTTGAGGTCATGCAATCCTACATGCTGCTTCATTAATTCGCATCAAACCTAGTGCATATCATAAATACTCCCCACTACAATTGGCATTTGGTCAAGAGCCAAATATTTTTCATCTCTGAATTTTTGGTTGTGCAGTATATGTACCCATTGCGCCACCTCAGCGCACAAAAATGGGTCCTGGATGAAGATTGAGAATTTATGTTGGGTTTGAAACACCCTCAATTATTAGATATCTTGAACCTTTAACTGGTGATATTTTTACAGCACGTTTTGCTGATTGCCAATTTAATGAGGTTGTTTTCCCAATATTAGGAAAATGGGAGAAAGAAGGGAAAAGGGATATTTCATGGAATGAACCATCATTATTGCATTTGGATCTTCACACAAAACAATGTGAATTAGAAGTGCAAAAGATTATGCACTTACAACCAATTGCAAATCAATTGTCAGATGCATTTACTGATACAAAAAGAGTGACTAAATCATACATACCAGCAGCCAATGCTCCTGCTCATATTGAAATTCCATAAATAAAACCTGAGAATAAAGACACTCATGAGTCTAAAACACTTAAGAAGCGTGGAAGACCAATTGGTTCTAAGGATAAAAATCCTCGAAAGAGAAAAGAAGTAGATAATCATATTGATAGCAACAAAAATATCCTTGAAGAAATAGAAAATAAAGAAAGTCATGAAACATTTTCATATATTATTGCATGTGAAATCATAAATGACAAAGATGATCCTGAACCAAAATCAATCATGGAATGTCAAAATAGGCATGATTGGATAAAATGGAAAGATGCTATGCAGACTGAATTGGACTCACTAAACAAGCAAAATGTTTTTGGGCCAATTATTCTTATACCTAAAACTGTGAAACTTGTAGGATACAAGTGGGTCTTTGTACGAAAGAGAAATGAGAAAAATGAAATAATAAGGTACAAAGCTAGACTTGTAGCTCAAGGTTTTTCACAAAGGTCGGGAATTGATTATGATGAAACGTATTCTCCTGTTTTGGATGCAATTACATTCAGGTATCTGATTAGCCTAGTAGTTTCTAAGAAATTAGAAATGCGTCTTATGGATGTTGTGACTGCTTATTTGTACGGATCACTTGATAGTGACATTTATATGAAAATCCCTGAAGCATTAAGTACAAAACCCAAAGAAATGTATTCGATCAATCTCCAGAGATCTTTATATGAGTTAAAACAGTATGGGCACATGTGGTATAATCGTTTAAGCGATTATTTGATTAATAAAGGATATGTGAGTAATATTATTTGCCTATGCGTTTTTATTAAGAAAACAATATCCGGATTTGTGATTATAGCTATATATGTTGATGATTTAAATATCATTGGAACAGAAAATGAGATCCATGAAGCAACAATATACTTAAATGAAGAATTTGAAATGAAAGATCTTGAAAAAATCAAGTATTGTCTTGGTTTACAAATTGAGCAAATGCACAATAAGATATTCGTGCATCAATCAAATTACACAAAAAAGATCTTGAAACGCTTTAATATGGATAAAGCAAATCCTTTAAGTACTTCAATGGTCGTTAGATCACTCAGTATTGAGACTGATCCATTTCGACCCTGTGAAGAAAATGAAGAAATTCTTGGTTCTGAATTTCCATATATCAGTGTCATTGGAGCTCTAATGTATTTTGCTAATTGTATTAGACCTAACATTTCTTTTGGAGTAAATTTATTAGCAAGGTTCAGTTCAACTTCAACAAAAAGGCATTGAAAAGGGATCAAACATATACTTCGATACCTTCGAGGAAATGTTGATTTGGGTTTATTTTATTCTAACAATTTAAAATAAGAATTGATTGGTTATGCAGATGTAGGGCATTTATCTGATCCTCATAAAGCAAAATCTCAAACAGGCTATGTGTTCACAAATAACGAAACTGTAATTTCTTGGCGTTCTTAGAAACAAACGTTTGTCACAACTTCTTCAAATCATTTTGAGATTATTGCACTACATGAAGCAAGTAGAGAGTGTGTATGAATTAGATTAATGACACATAATATTGAAGAATCTTGTGGTTTTACAGTCAACAAAAGTTCAAAAATTTTATATAAAAATAATGCAGCATGTATTGCACAGTTAAGGGAAGGATATATCAAAAGTGATAGAACCAAATATATACCTCAAAGATTCTTTTCATACACTCAAGAGCTAATAAAAGATAATCATATAGATATCAAGTATATTCAGTCTAACAAGAATTCAGCTGATCTTTTCACAAAGGCACTTCTAACTACAATCTTTAGAAGGCACGTTCACGATATTGGAATGCGACATCTGCATACTATGTGAAGGAAGATTATACATATCAACTTGAGGAGGAGAAAATCATGTATTGTATTCTTTTTCCTTAAGCTAAAGTTTTTCTCACTGGGTTTTATTTAGCAAGGTTTTAACAAGGTAGTTGCAAAATATTGTTATTTAAGGGGGGGTATTATGAATGTGAATGAACAATATATTGCTTGTGAGAAAATAGTTCTCAAATAGTGAAAAGAAAATCTCTATATAAAGAGATTGAAATTCATTAAATGAGTATGTTAAGAAAAATATAGATTACTCTCTAAATTCTTTCAATATTATAGTTCTTCAAATTCTCTCCAAATTCTCTTAAAATTATTCTACTATAATTTTTTTTTTTAATTAAATGCTACTAAATTCAAGTCTAGTTTTATAACAAACTAAGGAATTCAATCTTTATTTCATAACATTAGTAAAATTTTTCTTCTTAAAATATACCATTTTAAAATTAAAAAAAAAATAGTATTTCAATTTGTTATAAATTTAGAATTACTTATATAACATTGAAATGAATTTTTTAATTAAAAACATGTTAATCATTTAAAGGGGTAAAGTTTACAATTTTAAAGTGAAAAGATATTTTAGTGTTATAAAAATAACTGTAAACTTATGAAAAATTAAAATATTATATTTTGTTAATTTTAAAATAGTATATTTTAAGGAGAAAATTATTGCTAAATCTTTAAATTCTTTCTTTTTAAATTAAAAGGTGTTTGGTGTTATGTCAATATAACATTTTATTAGATACTAATATATTGATTAAACAAATATAATTAATTATTGAAATAATTTTTTTTTGTTCATAAATTTTTTTATAAATTTTAAAAGAATGTCTTCAATTTGTTAAAATATGTAAAGTTTAAGATATTTTAAATAAAAGTTGAAAGAACATGTTAAAATTGTTAAAACTCGTAAAGCTTAGGATTTTTTAAATAATTAGGCTTATAAATAAATATTAAAAATATATTAATATATATAGATATAAATTTTATATATATATATAGAAAAATTTGATCTATTCTATCAATTAATAGTATAATTATAAAAATTAATTTGTCCAATTAAGAAAAACATAAAATTATTTTTTAATTTGTCTCATTTCTTATTTAGGAGAATACTAAATAAATATATTTTTAAAGTTGGAAAGGCGTTTTCAAGTAGGAAACGTATTTTCTAATTTTTCATATTTGTAGACACTTTTCTATCTCATTTTCGAGGAATTTTCTGAAGTTTCCGATATGAAAATGTTTCAGAAATGTAAAAACATTTATTGGGAGAAGTTTCCATGCATCATAGCCCTTATTTGTTAAAATTTTAGAATGTTAAGGTTAATAGTTAACCCCTCAACAATTAACCCAATTAAGTTCATTTTTATTAACTTGGGTAAGGATTGGTTAAAAGCCTGTAAAATAAAACTCTTTATTGGAAATTTTTTTTTATTATTATTATTTCTTTGTATATCTTGTAAATCGCTTCTCTTTTTACTTTTTCTACATTGATAAGATACAAATCAAATTCATTAAAAATGTATAAATCCATTTAGGATTTTTTGTAGAGTTTTTATGATGGTTTTACTATTTCTATCATTTTTTATATTTTATTTTATTATTGCCACTTGTATATGTTTATTTTTTCAATTTTCATGCAAATTCTTATGAGAATACTTATGAATTAATAAATATTGTTACTAACTAAATTTTATTTTCACCTTTATGAATTTCATATATAAAAAATCATATCAAATAATCAATAAGCTAATTGGTATAGGCAATTTTAATTTTATTCTTTATTAATTGGATCACATGAAATTTATTCCAATTTTTTTGTGTCTATATTTATTTATCTTCATAAATTTTTTTCTAATTCTTCAATATTTTTAAAATTAACTTTTATTGGTTATAAAAAATTTAATAATACAATAATTTATTTACTCATAATTTTTATTATTTTTAATTATTTCATATAAACTATATTAATTGTATTAACAGTTTTTTAAAAAATAATTTCGCATTAACCTCTTATACATAACCTTTAATTTACCAAACAAGGTTAACAATCTAGCCATTACACTTATAATTGTTACTCTTTTTAACATTTACACCTATAAGTGTTACACCTCATTTTTTTTAACCACAATCCAAATTTACCCTGAATTATAAAATAAAGAAAATAACAATAATAACCTTATTGAAAAAAATAAAATCAAATAAAATAGTTTGTTATATTTAGCAGGATGGATGAAATTGACCTACCAAACAACGTTAAAATCAAACTTCAAAAGAAAATGAAGCAACTTTAGCTTAATACCCAAAAAAAAAAAATTGAGGCAAGAAATAACATTCTTAAGTCTATATATATTTACAACACGAGCAATAATCATAAAATTAGAATAGACAATTGGATTGAGTACATGACAGTTGAACAAAAACAAAACTCTAATAGTTTTAATTGTGTTTTTAAGACATTTGTTGTCTCTGAGGTAGATGATGAAAAGAAATGATCCAATTTTTTTATCTTGATACCATGGAGTTCCTCTCAATACAGAGTTAGTGATGGGAAGGTGGTGATGCTTATTATTATGATGATAATGACCATGATAGTCATGGTGCTTACAGCAATGATTCAAAATTTCTGATGGTGGTGGTTATGGTGATGTTGATGCTGATGGTAGTTTACATGCTAGTAGCAGTAACGTTACGGGTAATGAAACTGGTGTTTTTGGTGTGAGAAGCGTCATTGTAGGGATTATGGATTGTGTCCCATAGTTGCAAGTGCACAATGTGGTCATGGTTTCATTAAAGACCTAGTGTACAATCTATTGTTATAATAGAGCTAGGATTTCTATCAACCTCTTCTTGGTGTTAGGAGACCACATGTTTGTGATTATGGATCTAATCCCCAACTCAACTCTTTGGTTACTGGAGACAACTTTGAAGCATATTCATCCATTAGTTAATACTATGGCAGTGATTATATGAATATAAATTCAACCATGAGCATATCTAACTGATTTAAATGGCCAGTTAACATTGCTTGGTAGAAATGCTTGCTTTCTAATCTTGCTTTGTCATTATGTCATGCAAAGGATAAGCAATATAAAATCAGGCAAAGGAATTTTCTGTGTTGATCTCATTCAAAAAATTTAATTGGTAGTTCTCTCATCTACTATGAATCTTTGAGTGAATTTGTATTATACAGTGGCAGACAGAAAGGAGAAAGAGAAAAACGAGAAAGCACACATTGTTGCATTTGATGCAAGCAAACAGCTTTACTAGGAGAAAGATCATGCCTTGATATTTTACAACGCTTGTCATTTCTTCTGTGGTTTTGCACTGCTAGCATCTGTTGCAGCATGATGTATTTATTTTCCTTTAGCAATCTAAAATGGTAGGCAGTATGGAGTTGAAGGAAATCCAGCATCAAGAGGATGAATATCCTCGAAGGTCAATTTTCTCTCTGTTATTTTTCTTTTCGGAGCTGCACAATTGAAAGATTCAGTAAACTTGATTTTGCAATCTATTACACGTTTAAATCTGGCTATGCAATACCTTGCTGTTTCTTGCGTGTGATTGCTTCTATTGCCTATTTCTTTTGACTCTTGCATTTGCAATGATGCACTTGAATTCTCTGTTAATAAACTTGATAAGCTTTTGCAGAACTGTTTACAAAAAAAAATTATTGTAAGCTCAACAGTAGCCATTAATCTATAGATACTAGTAAATATTTGTTTTTTCTGAACTCTTAACATAATCAAGTTTAACAAATTATACCTCTGTGTACATTCGTAGCTCGCCTGCTGATTTTGATATTTCTACAACGCAATTGGTGGGAGCTACCTCAATTACCTGACATTTTTACAAACAATGTTGAGATTTCTTTTTATTTATGCTTCTTTGTTATATTGCAGGAAGAATAGGACACTTAATTACCTCTGCTGATAGGTCATAGTATGATCTGGTGCATCTGGTCATTGTCTGTTTATGCATCTTCATCTAATATAATGTTGTATGGTCATTTATTCTGCTGTAAATTTAAAAGCTTATTGTAAAAAGAAATTCTAATTGGTGGAGAATCTGGAAGTCAGCAAGATTTACCTTGAAGTTGTTCATCCTCTCAACTGACAGGCTTACATCCATTGCAGCAGCTTCTATTTTCTTTATGGTATCATTTACTGTGTGCTTGGATCCTAGTCTTGTTCTCTGCTTCTTATCTTCCTGGGTAAGTGGAAAAATTGCCACATTTTTTTCAATTGAACCAAGGAGGGTAAGAGTATAGTAAATTTGAATTCTGAACTTACCTGTTCTTCAAATAGACCTGATAAATCAAGGTCGTGTGACATTGCTATCAATTGGAATGCATTTATGAAACTTGAGGATTTGGGCATTTTTGTCTCCACGGCATCCTCCTATCACAATATCAGTTGTTTAGCTGAAAGTTATGAAACTCACTTTCTTAATATGTGCAAGCGCATACCTCAATTACATCAAAAGCAGCAGCAATATCGTCCAGGTAGATTTTTTCATCACTTTCATATCCACAGGAAGGCATATAATCCGTCTGAAACCATGAATCTTCAATAATCTCTGGTATTGTTGCTCTCTGTAATGATGAATGATTACTATATGAACTTCTTCGAATGCGAACAAGCATAAAATATTTGGCTGGTCATACCGTTTTAGGATTTGAATCGAGTATCCTTGATATTAGCTTCTTTTGCTTTCCAGTAAACCATGGAGGGCATATATATTCTGCTTGAGATATCTTTACACATGCATGGTTGTCAGTGAACTGACGTTTCTTTTTCTTTTACATGGACAAGAGTTACACAGAAGTATACCTTCTTATATAGCGCAATAAGATTACGATCATCAAAAGGTAGATGACCAGCAAGTAGTTCAAAAAGGATCACTCCACATGACCAAACATCTGCTGCTGCTCCATCATAACCCTTATTTGCCAGAAGCTGTGCAGCAAAAGATGAATCATTGGCTTTAATACTGAGGGGAATTTAGGTATGAGGAAGGCTATTATGTATTTTTTTAAAATCCCTTACTCTTTTCTCGCATGTTACTAGGAGGAATTAAATCTTGAGTTAGGAAAAAAAAAAAAAATTGAACCTAGCTGCTGACCTCAGGTGCCACATAGCACGGAGAACCACATGCTGTAGTTAGAATGTCACCATGCTGTCCATCAACAAAAGCTCTTAGCAAACACCGATGATATAAATTTTACAAGCTAAATCTCACTGATGAATAGCATAAATAGAAGAAATATTGATAGGTTATAGTACCTTGCGCAGTGCACTTAGTCCAAAGTCGGATACTTTCAGTCTTCCCTTATTGTCCAACAGCAAGTTTTCTGGCTGCACACAGGATCCCTGGTTACTTACCTAAGCTTTCTCTAGAAAATTGATAAATATTGTTAGAGTGGTGACATTTTACTGACCTTTAGATCTCTGTGATAAACTCCTCTGTTGTGACAGTAGTCAACTGCATCGATCAATTGCTGGAACAATTTTCTTGCCTCTGATTCATTTAGTTTCTTGGCATAAGACTGGGTGAACAGGGGTTGCAGGGGTAGAAATGCCAAATTATTAAAAGACCAATTCAAAAGTCAAAAACACCATTTTGAACTGCAGGTTTAGTTCCTTACCAACTTGTCTGATAGTTGCCCTCCTGGTACATATTCCATTACAATATAAATTTTTGTCTTTGTGCCAATAACCTGTGATTCAAAGTCATTGAAAAGAAGGAATAGAGAGGTAAGCAAACTATTAGGACAAGACATTTAGTTGAGACCATATGGAAACGGAAAGGAACCTCATTTATCCGAACAATATTGGGGTGGTGCAGGAGCTTCATGTTTCTAATTTCCCTTTGCACCTGAAATTACCATTTCAATAATGAGAATCAGACAGAATGAATGCTGTGGCAATCAAATTGCTTTAACTAAGAAAGAATATGTAGAAAAAAAAAAAAAAAAGCATCGAACAAATCCGAAAATGGAAATTAACCTGGGACTTGAGATTACTTTCTACAACCATGTGCTTATCGATGATCTTGATTGCTACGTGATGCGAATTTGTGCTATCCACAGCCAGTTTAACTTTGGCAAATGTCCCTTCTCCGATTGTTCTGCCAAGACGGTACTTCCCTATTTTGTTTGCAAATACCATTTTCATATAGCAAAACGTTGAAAAGTAATGTGCTTCTTCTACAACTATAACTACTCTCCTTCCCAAAATCTTCCTTTATTCCTTGCTTAGTCACTTCTTCTATATATCTACCAAAGCAATATGGTGTCTATCCTCCTTGCAAATGTTCTTTATATCCACTTTTCCTTGAGAACCTGTGAAAGACGAAAGCAAATTCGATTAAAATCCAGGTTTGCTCGTGTCGCTTCCTCACATCTGCCATCCTTGTGGCTCGTGTGTCTTCTTAAAAAAAGGAGATGCATAAATCTTTTAGGCAGTATGTGAAATGCATAAATAAATACATTTGAGGCTGATGAAGAATTGTTTGCATGCGAAGGGAAGATGACTTACTTGATAGTTGGTTAGTTTTTTGACGATAGTATTGGGTAGTTGGCTAGTTGGTGAACGTTGTTTTGAATGGAAGTTAGATGTCGCGTCCCGGTTAGAGTCTCCAAAGCAGAATTATGCTGCTCCCATTTTACAACTAATTTATTGCATTATCTTAAATAACCCAGTTGTCAAATCAGTATGTAATATTGAGCACGTGTTTACAAATGCATTATTATGTTTGATCATAGCCATATGTGTCTATTTGAATGGACAGATGGACTATAAATACTTTTTTTTTTTAAATTACCTTTTTTTTTAGCAAAGAAATTACCTACTTCGTGGATTATAAATGCCAAATGAATAATAGAGGAGGTGGGCTATCTTTGCGCCTTGGTGAAAAGCTTTTCCTCCATCCCATCCACATAAAGAAATTAAAATATCCGAAGCTTAAAATATGTCCGTTGATGGATTATTGGGACGTAAGTCTACTTCTCCTTCATTAGGTTTAAGTGAATAGGACAAAAACTATTGATCATCTAATATTGTTTTCTATGTTATTTCCACTTCAAACAAACAACTATATATATATATATATATATATATATATATCTAACCTCTCTCTCTCTCTCTCTCTATATATATATACACATACACAAAGGAGGAAGGGAGTATATGTAAAATTACTAAGGCGCTTTCACTTATTATTAAATAAGAATTGGATAATTTTAAATAAATAAAAATAATTATTGAAAACAGAATTTTATATATTCTATTCTAATTAGATTAAATTCTGTTTTTTTATAAAATAAATAAATTAATTAAAATATAATGTCATTTTAATTTAAAGTATCGGTTAATTTTTATTATATATTATAGTTAATAATAATTATAAATTATTTTATTTCTAATAAAAATTAAATTAATTAAAATGTAATGCTAATTTAATGAATGTGAAATTAACTAATAATTTTATATTATATCAAAATAATTATTGTAATTATTTACTTTAAAAAATTGAAGAAGTCTTGTATAAGTGTTCAAATAAAAAATTATTATAATTTTAATAAATGATGATTCTATGAAATCTATAATATTAGATTCCTATAAAATAGTAATACTTTTATTGTTTTAAAAATAATTATAAGTTAATTAACAAAATTTTTTTATTTGTCTAATAAGTATAACGTTTTAATAAAAATAGTGCATGGAATTTCTTTTTGAGAATAGAATTTATGTTACATAAACTAAGTAATAGTTTTATTATCTTCAAATATTTAGTTAGTTTAATAATAAAATGACTAAACTCAAATTGATTAAATTTTTTATTATCTAATTATTAACTAAAATAATAATATAAATTTTAAAATGCTATCAATTATAATGAAAAATATCATATAGAATTATTTTTAAAATAAAGAAAAACATCAATGTTAAAAAAATATTGATAAAACTTTATGTGTAGTTATTTAAGTCAAAATTTTATTAAAATTATAGTGAATTACAAGTCTAATAAATTTGTAATACATGATTGCTATATAATTAAAATAGTGCTTATATTATTTCTAAAAATTTTTCTAAAATTTAATGAGAAAATAATTAAATTTAAATTAAATAATATTTTATCTAATGACTAATTGCAATCATAAATTTTTCTAAAAGTTAGTTTGTAAAATTTATGTTATATAGATAAAATAGAATTTTATGATTTTCAAATATCTATTAAATTTAATAAAATTAAATGAACTAATATTTATATCTAATTATGAACTAAGATAATAATATTTTTATAATAATTTTCTTAAGAAATAGTGGATTGAGTTTTTTGGAGCAAAAAAAAAATAATTTTAACATTAAAAAAGTTGAAAATGTGAAGTATAATTGCTCAAATGAGAGTAATATTTTTGTATTGAGATAAATTAACACAAATAGATACTATAGGTTGAATAGATTAGTTTTCTTAAGAGAATAATTTAAATATTTTCCATAAGTTATTTTTAAAACTTAAAATTTATTATTAAAAATAATATTTTGAACGAGAAGAGTGTTAATTTCATTAAAAAAAATATTAATGTTAAAAATTTTAAAGAGGAGTGAATGTATAATCATTAAAATAAAAATTTATTAATTTTATAAATATGATAAGTAAATGCGTAACATAGATAATAAGGCATGTGCAAAATACTTTATATACATAATTAATTAAATAATTATTACTTTATTTTATAAATTCTTTTCAAGAAAATATAGAAGGAAAACAGAAAATATATTGTGAAGGAATATATGTCAATGATTATATTTATAATGGTTAAATTAATAAAAAATATATACACTTTTGCAATAAAAAAAAATGTTTTGTTTCAATCACAAAAATACAGATTTAATTCATATGTTTTAAAGTTATTGATTTATTTTATATATATTATTATGAATTTTAATACTGAAATAACAACAATCTCCTAAAAAAATAATGCAAATTTAAAATAAATGTATAAAATAAATTAAGAAATAAATATTTTTATACTTAATTGTTATCAAGATTTTAGGAAATTGTTCTAGTAATCATGTAAAAATAAAATAAAATATTTAATTTAAAATTGAAATTTATATATGGGGAGAGAATGGTCCAATTTAAAATAAAATTGAAATATATATATATATAGATGGGGAGAACATGGTTCAATTCGGTTCAAAGAATACAATTCTTCAGAATTGTTACAAAATATCAAAAATTTAAAAAGTAAGACTCTGAAATTGCTCCAAATTTTTAGTTCAGTTCAAAGATTAAAATTTTTGATGCAATTCGATCTAGAGATTAGTTTTTCTCTGGATTAAAATTTTTTGATTCAATTCAGTTCAAAAATTGATCTTCTCCGATTTAAAAATTAAATAAAAATATAATTCAAATCAAACTATTAAACTATGAACCATTTCATAATTTGATATAAATTTAAATATATTTTATAGTTTTATTTATTATTATTTTTTAGTATAAAAATTTTATAATATAATACTCTCTAATATACAATATAATTATTATGTTTTCTATGAAAAATTAATATAAATAATATATATCATAAAATTATAATAGCAACATCATAACTATTAAAAGCATAAATTATATTACAATTTTATTATTGAAAGTAAATTTAAAAATTTCAACAAAAATTATATTATAATATTTTATAATGCTATTTACTAATTTAATATTCATTTTATGATTTAAAATAATTTTCCAAATGAGTAAATTTTGTTTATTTCAAATAATTAAATGATATTATTTTAGATTATTTATTAAAAATTAGTAGGTCCAATATTTAATAAAATAATCATAACTATTTCAAAAATCTTTATCATATAATGATAATCTTTATAATAACTTTGTATATATAACTCTAATTTTATTAAATTATCGGTTCTAATTATAGTTTTTCGGTTGGGTACAATTTAAAATGGTTTGGAATGGATTTCAATTTGGAAAATTCAAATTCTCCATACTCATTCCAATAATTTTTTTTTTTATTTTAGAGATTTTCAATTTAATTTTTCGAAATAGTTAAGGTTGTCATAGACCCATACTCAGCTTATATTTTCATTAATGTTTGTTGTAAAAAAATTTCCAATGGTACATCGACACCATTTCTCCTATGGATCGCAACTTGCAATGCTAATTTTGATGTAAAATTTTACTTTTGCTGTTACTTTTTAATTATCATTTAAGGATTATATACATAAATTAAAATATATAATTAATATATATGTAAAATACTATATTATCTTTATATTAATTTTCTTAATTAATTATTAGTTTTGTATATTTCTAAAAGTTATATATGTATAAATATGGGTATGCTAAGAAAAAAAATAATTAAAATATATTAATAAATGAAAACGTCAAATAAATAAAAACACTAAAGGACAATTAAAAAGGAATGGAGGGAGTATTAAGAATGAGATAAATTCAATTGCATTTAAGATGTTTGAGATGTCAATTAATATTATTGATATATTTTTCATTTAGAAATTATTATACTTCTTTTCAGAATTATCCTTATATTCAAACTTTTTAAGGAAATATCATAAAAATAGGAGATTGAACCTATAACTTCTATCAATACGGAAAATATCCATCTTAAAATGTGATAAGCATTTTTACATTTAACTCATTAATATTTGTACTTCATATATAATATATAAAATTTATTTATATAATATAACTTTCTTTTTTGCTAAACATAAAAAGTTTCCTTGCCCTAAATTAATACTTTTTTTCATCCTAAAATTACAAGTCTAGTTTGACTTATTCACAGATTAAAACAGTATAATTAATATAGTTGAAATATGGTTGATAAAAAAAAAAGTGTTTGTGAGGAAATTTTTGCATGCCACCTATTTATCTATGCTCTTTTTAAAAAATATATATATATAAATTATATAATTATCCTTTATTTAAAATATTTATTTTTTGAAAAATTACAAAAAGAGTTATTTTTTTTTATATCAATAAGCCAAAACTATTTTACATATTTCTGTATTTTGGCTAAATTTTTTTTTATTTTTTTAAAATTGAATCTATAGTTTCTAGAACATTATAAATGAACTTTCTTTCCTTTTTTAAAAGAGAAATGAACTACTTTAAAATATTAAAAATCTTATTAAAAATATATTTTAGAAAAATTAGCTAAAATTTATATTTTTTAACCGATATATGAACCAATATATGATTCATGCTAATCAATTGAGATTTATTCTTATATTTTCATCATGGCCATAAAATAGAAAATTTAAGTGTGACTTATTGTAGGCGATAGAATTAGTACATATTTAAGTATTCAACAATTTCGGCAGTATATAAATTTTACAATCCACTTGGAAAATACAAAACCAGTCACATAAGATTAGAATCAGAGAAAGAGTCATATCCCGGGTAATAGCTAAGGAATTGAATTTCACAGTAATTGGATTTCATAGAAGCCTAACAACTGCTTTCAAAGACTGAGTGCTAATAATAGACTTCTATTTCTTTTTTTTACTTATTATAAATATTCATCATTTAACTATTTCTTTGTTATCCATAACTAAATGAATTTTAATCCATACAACCATATTGATAACTCATTCATGAATTTCTCCTTTGAATTTGCACGTACAAATAGATCTAGGGTGAGCTCATGGAATTTCTCCCACAAGTACTCCATGTGAGAATAAATTGAATGTAGAGAAGGTTGTATATATTTGGAGTGAATAACTTGAGAAGAGATGAAAGGTATAAGTAGAGAAATATTTGACTCAAACCTGATTGGATTTAGACTCCATTGTTGATAAATTCATGTCCTTTTACGACTAGTTTTCCTTGTTAATGTTGAATCTAGATATCCTTTTTATGGACTTGAACTCCTTATAGGCTTTAGAGCATTGGGCCCTCACTCTAGGTCTGAATGTGTATATGGGGTATCAAGAGTCCCCTAAGTGTTGGTTGGATATTTATGTCTAAATAATTTGGTTATTGCATTATCTTTCATGTCAAAACGTACACCTTTGGTGTTAGTGAGTCATTGATAAATTCATGTCCTTATATAACTAGTTTTCCTTATTAATGTTGAATCCATATATCCTCTTCCTTTATGGACTTGAACTCTTTATAAGCTTCGGAGCATTGGGACCTCATTTTAGGCCTGAATGTGTATATAGGGTATCAAGAGTCCCCTAAGTGTTGGTTGGATATTTATGTCCAAATAATTTGGTTATTGCAATATCTTTCATGTTGAACCGTACACCCTTGGTGTTGGTGAGCCAATATATCGTCTTTCGTGTAAAATTGAGCACATGTATTGCTGCAAATTAATGAAATGAGCACACATAAAGTGTTAGTGAATTTATTAGACCGAACATGCGTATATTGTTGGTGGACACACATAGTGCCAAGCACATATAGTACTGATTATCAAACTGAGCATGCATAGAGCACTGAACATTTACACATAGTGTCGATTAATGAGTTGAGCACACGTAGAGTATTGATAAGGAAAAGCTTAGTTTTAATTGATGAGTTGTGCATGCAAAAAGTGCTTAGTGAGCACATGTAGTGCCAACCACATGTAGTGCTAAGTATTGATCTGAGCACATGTAAAGTGCTAGAAGTGTAGAGTCTTTGTTCATAAAATGGGTATCTAAAATAAATCATAATTAATTTATAACAAAAGTATGGAATTTTACTATTAGTGCAACTCAACATGGTTTAAATGCCTTCTAACAATTTTAAGGATGGTTTCTATATGACATGTTTATAGTTTAAAATTTGAATTTCAAAAGAAACGTGTTAAAGACAGCTGGAAGGTCATTTCAATCATGGAGATGTCTTGGTTGTTACTTTTGTAATTGTTTATACATAGGCATTTATCGCCTTAGTATAATTCCTAGAATATCCCTAATTTAATGACAACGATTTTTGGCTCCTAAAAGCAATTGTTGTATATCCAGAATCTTCTTTTACAATATAAATTGATGTCTTTTAAAGGTTTTGCATTTTTCTTCTTCTCCATTCTCTTGACTAGTTTTGGAGTTTTAACAACCATTTCCCTTCTACGATAGTCTTGTTCCTTTCTTAGCTTCCTTCGATAGCTTCGGTGCTATAGTCTCCTATTCTAAGGTTAGGTTATGCCATCTCTATCTTTGATTCTTGATTGAATTGTATTATTTTTAAATAAGCATGGCTCCTAGGACAAACATTGATTCATCCCAATTTGAGTCAAAGTAAATAAGGAAATTCTTTAAAAGGTGTAGAAAAAAGTTTAGCATTCCTTCATAATATAATATCTTTATTGTGAATAAGAATTTTAGGGTACACCATCTCCTTAATAGAAATAACAAAATTTTCATTTATATAGATAAACTAAAGGGAGGTTTAAGGTTTCCTCTAAATCCCTTAATTAAGTAGTTTCTAAAAATACATATTGTATTGCACTGCATCAACTTCATCATAACAGTCACTGACTTCTAGCTAACTTTTATGAACTTGTTCATTCATATGGCTGGGAACCAAATGTACTTGTGCACCATATATATATATATATATATATATATATATATATATATATATATATATATATATATATATATATATATATATATATAATCTTACCAAAAAAATGGTAAACTATCTTACTCTTTATCCACAGTTATTGGGTTTAATATCTTTAGGAAACTAACTGACATTAGCAAATCTTGGAGGTACTATTTCTTTATGGATGAACATGACATCGATTTATTTAACATTCATCAAGATTGGGCTTCTAACAACCGTCTAAAATTCCGAATGATAGAGTCAGTTTGCTTAGAGAGCTTTATGCTCAATGCTTGGTAGATAGTCTGTCAGCTGACCTGTATTCTTCGAGATTTTATTTAAGGATGTATTTAATTGAAGCAAGACATACATAATGATAAATTATCATGTCAGTATTAGAGGTTTTTTCTAACTTTTTTCTTTCATTTTTTACTATAGATGGTTGAGGTTGATCTTTTTACAAACGAACTAATTTTAGATGAGAGGAACCAACTAAAAGGAGTAAATAAGGCTCCTTAGCCCTATGCAATTGACCATAATGTTGCTAAAAATTCCTTAATACCTGAGTTCTTTTCTAAGAAATAGAAGGGGAAGAGAACTCAAAACTCGAATGACAAGTACAAAAAAAGTACTGAAGAGATTGAGATCTTAATAAAACTACATTTGATTAGTGAATGTTTGGACATTAAGAGATGGATTTAATAAAAAGTGGATTATCCTACTATATTATATAACAAAGTTAGGGACCATTTCATTGATTGTCATGGCATGTAGAGTAGTATGATTATGTTATTACTATGTTTATATGTCTTTTCCATATTTTTCCATATCTATGTAAATAAACTATAATCATGCATCATAATTCATTATGTTTAGACATCTTACCATGATTATCATGTTTATAATACCATGCTCATATGTGTTGTTGTAATGTGCTTGTGTATATATATTGAGCTCATATTTGCATATAATGGTTGATTTAAAGAGTACATATTTCTTAGAAATACCATGTCAATTAGTAAGGCTTGCCATGCTCAACATCCAAATAACAGGGGATGTCTTAAATATAAAGAGTCTACTCCTATTGACATTGACATCCAAACTCAATTGCTTTATCCTATGGGTGGATTTAGTTTTAAGCAAGGGATTCAAGTTTTCCTAATGCCTAATTGAAAAATTTCTCAAGTGATACTAAATGACAACTCCTTGTTTCTCCTAGTTGGGTTATAAGGTTGTAAGAGTATATATGCCATCTTTAGAAACTCTTTTGGTACTCTCCTCACTATTCCTTTATCTTTTCCTCACAAGGAAAAGGGTAAGTGATCCAAATAGTATTGAGTCGATGCGATGCCATTAACAATGACTTCATTGAACTGATTCAAGTAACTTCTAAGTGTTTCACTTTTCTTATGTTAACACAATTGCAAGTTGTTTATACTTTTAACCGGTGGTATATTAGTAATGAACTAGAATTGCTCTATTAATTCTTCAAAAGAGGAGATGGAATTTTCAGGCATTTGATGAAACCATTTTTTAACTATCTTTATAAAAGTGTATTTATAAAAACTAGCATAAAATAACATCATTAACCTTTTGTAGCATTATCTTTGTCCGAAATGTTGAGATATGGGCAATAAAATCTTCGTCCCTTTATATTAGTATGAATGAGGAAGCTTGCATTTATGAGGATCATGATCATTGATTATGTTGGGGTACTTCCTTCTAGGATGCATTCCTCTACATTACTCAGATCAACCCGAGCTTTATGCATCGCCACCTTTTTACTCAATGAGTTATATTAGTTTCTTCTAATGAAGAAATTCAGAGACTTGATTCACATTCTTTGTTTAACTTAGATTATTGTCCCTTTGGTGAATTGACCTTAACACTATTATTACCATCTTCCACTCTTATTATTACCATCTTCCACTCTTCATGGATCCCTAGTTCGATTGCTAAATAGTAAAGTATTGTTAATTGGACCGAATGCTCTATCAATCCGTCCAACTTCTTGAGTTAAAGCCATCAGTAATTGTTGCGTAAGACCCATATGAGTCTTCAAGTTGTTTATCAAGGCTTCTTTATTTATATTTGAGGAGGCCCGCCCTTCATTTATTTTGAATTTTATTAATTTTTTTTATAATTAATATTGCATTTCCTTAAAATATATATATAGAGAGCTCCCCTAATTAGGAAATAATTATAAAAAATTAATTAGAAAATGTTTTCACTTAGAAGAAATTTAATTTATTTTTTTTATTTTTAGAAAACGCCGCAAAGCCCTAAACCAATATTACACAAGAACTAAATTGCTATAGCATATTCCTTTTCGTTGTATGAACACTTTAAAATGTTCACATTTCTATATATCCAATACGTTTTTAGGTCGGACAAAAATGTATCGAACAAACCTCAATACGTATCAAGCCATTTCTATAAATTATTAAAAATAAAAAACATGTATTTATGCTGAAAAAAAAATCATAAAATAAAAGAGAAAAAAATCAACTAAAGACAAAAATTTTAAAAATTAAATAAAAAAAACTATTATTATTATTATTTTATTTTTTTAAGGTGCTATTTTGGATAAGTAATCCAAATAATCAAATATTAATTAACAAGTAATACTTTTATTTTGATAAATAAACTTAACCATCAATAAATTGAATAATAGGGACATTTTTTTTAAATCGATAATAAAACAATTATTCTCATAACGATAGTTAGATTTAAACTATTCATCTTAAAATATCCTTAAAAATAAATTATCATTTAATTATTCCTTCACTTACTCATCAGTTGTAATATTTATTTAAATTGATAATTTTTATCATCTTATATAAATTTAAAATTAAAAAAATATATTTTTAATATGCAACCTAGGCTATGATGAAATATACCATGATAGAGCCAGATGGGAGGTTGACTCCTTTTGTGACAGCCCAGCGCCACGTAACTAGCTTAAGAAGCCATAGAATCATGTTCACACCAAAAAAATAAAAAACAAATAAATAAAAAGCCATAGAATCTGCAGAATATATATGAAAAAGTGCTGGATCCTTTCTATAATAATAATAATAATAATAAAACTTTATACGTTATACAATATATGAAAACGTGATATTTCTTATTTTCTCTCTTCTGGTCACTGATATAAGCGTCAATATATATATAATTTTAGAATAATATGCATGGACTAGTAGGTCATGTCCAATTTTGTTGCTGTTTATTTTAGACTGATCAAATTATTGGTGTTTTTTTTTTTTAGAAAATGACATTAACTTTTCTATGTTAAATCTAATTTACATTTTAAAATATTTTATTTCAAAATCGAATATTAACCTTTTCATAATTTTAAGATCGAACATTTTAATTTTTTTTTTAAAATGACCGTTATACTTTTATTTTTTTTAAGACCTCAACGAGGTTAATGTCATTTCTAAACAATTTTGTTGCTGTTTATTTTAGACTGATCAAATTATTGGTGTTTTTTTTTTGACAAATATCTTAGTTGACAAGTAGGTATATTTCACTTTGCAATCAATATCAGTCAATCTTGTTGTGGGGTGAAGTTCTGAATTGCATTCGTTCCTTGTGTGAAATTTCACCCATAGACTAATATATAAATAGAAGCTTTAACTTGTGATACATGATTAAATAAGTTTAAATTAAGCTTTTTTAATAAATAAGACCCAATACTTTTACTTTTAGTATTAAATAAATTCAATTTTAATATTATGATAAATATAACGATCAAACTCTTAATAAAAATTAATTTTTTAATTTTAATTTATTTAATATTAAAAAAATAATATTTATAATAGTTTGACTTTCTAAAACTCTTTGTTTAATGGGAAGAGAAAGTGACAAGAAAGAAAGAAATTAGAAAATAAAAAGTTTGGTTGATTAATTTAGATTTTTTGAATATTTTAAATTTAATTTAATTTTAAAATATTAAGTATAATTTTTTAGTCTATTTTTATAAAATTTGAATTACACGGTCAAAATTGATCTTGTTTGATACTAAAAATTGAAATATTAAATTATATTTATTGAAAAAGTTCAATTTAAATCTTTTTAATTCTGTATCATAAATTAAAATATATTAGCCGTTTCAATTATGAATTATATGCTTTTTGATACTAAGGACATATATAACTTTTCAAATTTATTGTGCACTATAAGATTATTTAAGAAAAATAAGCCAAAATTATGTTTTGTACATGAGTTATTTATTATATTTTCAAGAATTATGATAATGATTACTCGTTTTGACCATTAAAACGTTTTTTTTTTTTTTTTTGATTTATTACCTTTTGTATAAAGTATTGTCACGATTATAACTATTTTAAAATTTAATAAATTTTTTGAGTATTTATTTTTTTTATATATTAGGATGAAATTTATAATTTTATTTAAAAGAATTTAAAATTTAGCATCTCTACTTATTAATATTAGTCATTAAACTAAAATCTAATTTTTATTTTCATATTTTTTAAAAGGAAAAATTTATCGTTGTATTTTTATTATTTCAATATTAATTTTTATTTCATTTAATTCTTAAATTAATAAATAATGCTCAAAAATTTTATTTTTACCTGGTATTGTAAGTTAAGGTACTTTTATAGCTAATTTCAATGTACGAATATGGGTATGATGATGCAGTGTTTAGAGGTATTTTTAAATAAAATTCTATTTAATTTTTTCTTTCAAATCAAATATAACCTTTAACACGTTGTTAGAAAAAAGCTTGTTTAGATGACTTTTTTGGTAATAGGAGATGAAACTGTTTTTTTTTTAATACATGAGGCATATTTAGATGACTGAAGTGGTAACAGAGGATGAAATCGATATATTTGTTCCCAAATTGTTACTTTTATTTCTCTAAACAGTCTACTAATGCAAAATGAAATACTCAATTAGAGGGGAGAAAATATCAATTTAAGGGCAAATACATTGTTTTCATCTCCTTTTACTAGTACAATCATCCAAGTGGGTTCATGGATCAGAAAAAATAGTTTCATCTTTTGTTACAGTACAGTCATACAAGGAGAGCTATTTTTTTTTTAATAACGTCTTAAAGGTTATAGTTTGATTTGAAAGAAAAAAAATGGATAGAGTTTTATTTGAAAATATTCCTAAAGATTGGGGTTTTTTATGTAATTTACCCAAAATTTTATTGCTCCTAAACTGAAATAATAATAATAATAATAATAATAATAATAATAATATTAATTTATTATTATTATTATTATTATTATTATTATTATTATTATTATTATTATTATTATTATTATTATTATTATTATTTTAAATAAAAATAAAAATAATTTTTATTTATTTATAATTTAACTTCTAATTTTTTTAATTAATAAAATATTTAAATATTTAAATGTACAATTTTTAACTACCATCATTCATAAATTTTTTATTAGTGAAAAAGTAAAAAATTAATTTTTTTATCTATTTTTTTTATTTCTCTTTCTCTCTCTTTAATTTGCAAATTTTATTAAATTTCATAAAATTGAAATCTTAGTATAGGTCTAATAGTTTAAATATTTCTTTGACAAATATGTATTTTTAGATTTATTATGGATTTAACAAGAAAAATAAAAAAATTGTTGCTTTTTCGTACAAAAGGCAAATTTAGATAATTGTTATGGGTATTTTAGTCATTGTCATCTTATAACCTGCTAGATACTATTGTTAGCTTTTTACATATTACACCACTTAATCATTATAAAAATAGTAAAAATACTAAATTATTAAATTGTAAAAAGTTCAAACACTAAAAATGTCTTTATCATTAGAAAGTGACATATAATGTAATAGTTCCGTCATAAACATTTATTATAGCTTTAGTAGTAAACATAAACGACATACCTAATATCAAAGGCATTTTTTCATCCTCTTCAAAATCTAAGACCACAAAATCGATTGAAAAGATGAACTTCCCTGCCTTGGCTAGAACATTTTTTATTATTCCTTCAGGTTTCTTGATAGTCTTGTTTGCCAATTGCAAACACATGTTTGTTGCTTTTACTTCCCCTAAACCAAGCTTCCTATAAGTAGATAAAGGCATTGAGTTAATAGAAGCACTTAAATTACAAATAGCCTTTGGAAAGTTTAAATTACCTAAAGAGTAAGGTATAGTGATGCTCCTTGGATGTTTACGCTTTAGAGGAAGTTTGCTCGAAACTATGGCACTACACTCTTTATTTAGAGTGATAGTTCCAAACTTTTGTAACTTTTTCTTGCTAAAGATAAGCTCCTTTAAGGATTTTACATATTTAGGAATTTGAGATGTAGCTTTTACTAAAGGTATATTTATGTGTAACTTTGTGAACATGTCCAAAAACTTTATAAACTATTGAATATACTCTTGCTTCTCTAGTCTCTATGGAAATGGAGCTAGTGGTTTATAAGGTTTTACTTCTTTATTTTATTCTTAAGTCTTCCATTTTTCTTCATTTTCCACTTGTATTTCAACTTCATAAGTTATTTTCTCTCTATCACTTTCTTCCTTTTAATCTTTCTTTGGAACCTCAACTTAAGTATTCATCATTTACTTCGATGGTTGTAGTTCTATCCTACTCCTGAAGGTAATTGCTTTAACATACTCCTTAGGATTCTTCTTTGTATTACTAGGAAGAGTCCTTTGATTTCTTGTAGATAAAGAGTTGGCCAATTGTCCCATTTGTATATCTAAGTTACAGATTGAGGATGAATGATTTCTAAACATATGCTCAAATCTCCCTTTAAGTCTTTTTATTACCTTATGCTACCGATTCTTCTTGGTTGCCATCAAATCCATGAATTTCTCCATTTTACTCTTTAAAGAGGATGATGAAGAAGAAAATGTTTTCTCTTGTTGAAAATAAAATTGACCTTGATCTTGATAAGAATAAGACCTTCCAAAACCTAGTGTTACTTAAGGTCTCCACTGATTACTTTTTTTATTATTCCATAAGAGGTTTGGATGATTCTTCTAACTTGGGTTCTATGTATTTCCTAGCACAGGATTATGTTGTTCATCCTTGTTAAAGTTGCATAAATAGTTCATATTCCCCATGGATATACTCTACATAAATTAGCAGTCAATGGTAGGATGTCCATAATGACAAAACTCATAAGATGAAAAAGTTGAAGAAGAAATTGCACTAATGTTCATTTTGTCCATTGTTTTTGTCAAGACATTTAATTTTGCATTCACTATTGTCAATCCATCCACTTCTAGTGCACCTCCTTTTCTTGGTATAACTCTTTCATTAGATCATAAACTCTATGTAATTTCCATCTTCTCAAAAAGATCTAGAGCATCCTTTAATGTCTTGGACATGATTGTTCCCTTAGCAGTTGCATCAATATTGACTTGGATCACACCCTTGTAAAAGGATTGAGCTAAATCCTAGATAAGTATCAAATGTGGTGGACATTGTATCTGAAGATCTTTCAATCTATCTCAACACTTATAAAAACATTCATCTTCCTTCTGATAAAATGAAATGATCTCGTTTCTGATTCTCAAAACTTTTATGGCTGGAAAGTATTTATTGAAAAATGAAATGTAGAGCTCCAGCCAAGTATTAATAAAACCATGTGGTAGACTTGTAAACCATCTTTTCCCCTATCAGTGAGTGAGAAAAGAAACAGTATCAACCAGATAGCTTATGGTTGCACCCCATTCATTTTGAAAGCCGAATAGGATCTTCATATGATAATTCACTAAACTGAGAGTTATAGGTTATCTAAATAATAATTGGCTTGATTTCAAAGTTATTGGCAGTAATAACAGGTCTGACAATAGGATTTTGGTCTTTTTGTAGATGTGGACTAACAAAATCTCTCATCATTCTTTACACATTCTATTTTTTTTAATTTTTTGGTTGTCGAGCTAGTGGTGGATCTTGCCAATTAACCTCCTCATTTTCAACTCTATCATTCTCTATGTTTATTCTACTTCTTTGCTCTCTAAGTCTCTTATGAAAAGTTCTTTCAATTTTAGAATTTACTGAATTTAAAGTTTCACCTCTTTTTCTAGTGCTTCTCAATAATTGTATACACTTACGAGAGTACCTGAAAATTAAATAAACAACACAACAACAAAATTCTTTCTAATGCCAAAATAAAAATAAAAATGTAAAAGAAAATGTCTAAATCAAACAATATTAATTTATTCTCTATATTAACAAATCTATCCCTGATAATGGTATCAAAAACTATATTAATTTATTCTCTATATTAAGATAATGGTATCCTTGATGTGTAATATCCGCAAGTGCATAGAATCGTACAAGTAGTAATTTAAATATATCATTCCCATAAGGATAGTGTTAATTATGGAGCTACTCTTAATGCTTGTCTAGACTATCGATAATTTCAATAAGCAAACAAGTAAATTAAATTTAAAACAATATAAAATTTTGTCACTAAATCTATATAATTAAAGATGTTATAGTTTAATTCCCCGGCTCAATTTAATTCAAAATGATAGTAAACTCTATTTTATTATTAATAACATTTCATTTCGAAAACATCTTTAGTATATTGTGAAGTCTCTTTCAAGTATGTTCATAAATAATCAACTATAATAATCACTCGATTATCTAGCTCTCACTAGCATGGGTAACTAGTCATAGTCAATTCAATCAAGTAATCTTCTAAGGAATATTAATATTGAAGTGTCTCTCAACTAAGTCAATTTGAATTAATAGATTATTACTTTTCTCACTAAAATCAATCTCTCAATATAATCCTAGTTTTTAGTTCAATTCAATGGGTGGCCAAACTAATAAAAGGCGTTAAGTCCAATAACTCCTATGAAATGCATATTCTTTTATTAAAAATTTATTCGATTAAGTTCATGTTGAGTTGGGTTCATTAAGACCCTAACTAACCTACTTAGTTACTCATAGAAATTAAAGAAGAACAATAAGAGATAGAAAATTCCAACATATTCATAATGAAATAAAATAAATAAAGAAGAGAGTAATAAAAGAAAAATTATTTTATTCATATTCCTCAATAATGTTCTTGATCATTAATTCTTGTTCTTCAATCCAATTCCTTAAGTTGAAAAATGAAAATGAAAATTATTGGAAAAATAATTCTTGTGTAAAAATAAAAATAGAGTACTGTTCCCTTAGGTAACAACCTTTTCAAATGTGTATCTTTAAAAATAAAACTTCTCCCTTTATATTGTTCTTTTAAAAAGAACTTTCTAAAATTAGTTGCTTTGCCAGACATGGCTGTGTTACCCAAGTGACACGCTGTACTGCATGATCTTTATTAGAAATTAAGCTCTCTAACATGGCTGTGTCACCTAAGTGACATAGTTGTGTTAGACTTAATCTCTACAGACTCCCAAAACTAGTAACCAAAAATAACTATGTCACTCTTTTATTATTTAATCTTCATTTTCTTGCCCTCTTTAGTGGCCAAATGAGCTCCTAACTTTAAGTCCTCATTGCTTCATTCCTAAAATGATTTCCAAGCAATATGGAATTTACAAAATCAATACAAAAGTAATGTAAAACATATAATTGTGAACTAAAAATGCATAAAATGACAAATATGACTAACAAGATTGACTTTGATGTAGCTAATCCTAAATCATGCTTTTTAAATGATAAAAACCTATAATTCTAATAATAAAATGCAACTATATAATGCTTAAAAGCTATCATTTTTAACACTTACCACCATGCAGGTCAAAATTTATAATAACAGCCATATGTGTAGTAGAATTTTTTATAATAGAAATGCTACTACTGAGTGGTTAACAATGAAGTACAAGGAGACAATAAGAATTAATCCAACATGGAAGTGTAAGATTTTTAAAGAGATAATGAAGAATGATTAGGTTGTTGTAGTGTTTAATATGAAGTGTTATAGAGTAAAAAAGACAGTCTTGGATGAAATAAGAGATTCTCATATTGGATAATATGCAAAACTATTGGAGTTTTATGGAGAGTTAAGGGAAAAAATCCTTGGAGTAGTGCATTGATGGTTGTTGACTGACCTCAATTGCATATACAATATGTGTTTAGAAGAATATATGTTTGCATTGATGCTTAAAACAACCATGGATGAAATTAGAGGTTCTCATACTAGATAACATGCAAAGATGTAAGAGTTTTATAGAGAGTTAAGGGAAAAAAAATCCTAGGAGTAGTGCATTGATGGTTATTGATCAACATCAATTACATATATAGTCGGTGTTTAGAAGAATATATGTTTGCATTGATGCTTGCAAGAAGGGCTTTGTAAGTGGTATTAGGCTTTGCATTAATGCTAATGACATGATTTATCCACTTGCCTCTATAATTGCTGAATCTGAATGCAAGGACAATTGGAACTAGTTTTTAGAGAACTTATTCAATTATATTGGCTCTGTTCAAGATAATAGATGGACATTAATAAGTGATCAACAAAAGGTAAAATTCTTTACTTTAGTAGCTTCTTATTTTAATTAATAAATTTTTATTTAATTATGAATATTCCAATATTGATAATTGATAAGGACTGGTGCTTGCATCAGCATCTATGGGTCCAATGAAAGGCCATAGGTTCTGTTAGAGGCACCTCCATTAGAATTCAAGAAACTATTCAATAGTAAAGAACTTAAATACATTATGTGGAATGCATCCACTATAATAACAACTTCTGATTTTACAAAGATCATAGAGAAAATGAAAGTGAAAAATGACAATGCTTATAAATGCTTAATGAATATGGATATATTTCATTGGTGCACTCATGCATTCAGTAGGGGACCAAAATATGACAAGCTGTTGAATAACATCTCAAAATCTTTTAGTTCAGTAATAAGGGATACTAGAGAGAAGCTAATTTTAACTATACTCGAAGAGGCGATAACTTATAACATGCATTTGATTCATAGGAATAAGGACTTAATGTTGAAATATATTGGGCCTATCACACCAACTGAACTCTAGGGTATAAATTCCTCATTAGAATATGAGTATGAAGTTTAAGGTGTAAAAAGGTAATGAGAGCTATATAGTTGATTTGGATACAATGTCATATGCATATTACAAGTGGGATGTCAAAGGGATTCCTTGTGCACAAACCGTGTTAGTAATTTTTTTATTTAAAGAGGAAGCTTGAAGAATTTGTGCATCCTTACTATTATAAAAGCACATATTTAAAGACCTATTCCTTTCTCATTAGCCCTATTAATGGACCTAATTTATGGGCTATTACTCTATATGATCCACCATTTCCTCGAAAGGAGAGAAGACAACCTGGCAAGCGTAAAATGAAGAGGATTAGAGAACTAGATGAGCCCATTAACCTATACAAGCTTAGAAGAACAAATTTGGTAATGAAATGTGAAAAAATGTTGACAAGCTGGACATAATACAAGGACTTGTAAACCAACTATAAGAAGCTATTAAAGCAATAAAAAAAGAATATGTTATAAAAATGGTTGGTTCTATTTATGCTTATACGATTTATTTATAAATTCTAAATTGATTTCAATTATTTTTGTGTGTAGAACACGAAAATAGCAAGGTCTAATAATAGAGGTTGCAAAATTCACCTCGATGAATTGTTATATTGGTTCACAGGTATGTAGTTACATTCAACTGCTTTATATGTTGGTTATGCATTTTGCAATTGCTCAATGTTCAAGATGTCATTTTACATATTATCAGTTACATACATTTAGTATAAGTTAACATCATATGAACACAATTATATTAACTACTGCCAATCGACATAAAAATTTCAACTTAAAAACTTATACTAACCCAGAAAACCATTTTCCCAATAGAAACAACCATGAAAAAACCAACAAACACCTAAGTCATTGCATTTTCATATCCTTTTTACAATTTCAGACTTTAGCTTTTTTTCCCAGAACTGAATATCTCTTGCTTTTTCATCCTCACTTTGCTGCAGATTTCTTGTAAGTGTACTTGTGTCATTTATTAGTTTTTGCACCACTTGCCTTCCATAACTACACGTACATAGGTCATACTATATGAAGAAAGAACAACCTTCAGGTTACTATAACCAAATAAAATGAACACAACCATTGGAACATAGCTTTTCCTAAAAAAAATAAAAAAACTCACACCTTATGCAATGATCATGCATAAAACCTTCATCCTAGGTTGCATTCCATCCATGAATATTAAAGCCACACAGGTGTTCCATGGCCACAAGGTTTCTAAATTCCTTTGTTGTTCATAGACATTTAGGAGCGAAAATGGAATTTCAATTTGGAATGTTTAATTAATTTAAGGTTTGTTAATTTGGGAATTTAGTAGGAGGCCGTTGGGGATTTATTAAGAATGGTGGGTTTGATGGTTTAGGAATTTAATCAGTACAGTCATCTGAGTGAGCCCCATAAAATAGAAGAAAACAACCACATGAGTATTCTATAATAGGTTTCGTAATGGAGGGTTTATTTTGATAACTTTGAAAGGTTGTCGTTTTATTTTATAGAAAAAATTGAATATATTTTTATGTGGGTTGTGGTTTTATTTGATAGAAAAAATTGAATATGATTTTATTTGCAAGCACCCACAAAAGGTTGGGGTTTTTATGTAATTCCCCTTTAAATAATTACATATATATTTCATGAATAAATTTAATAAATAAATTAATAAAAAAATAATTGGGAGAATAAATATCATAATAAAAAGACAAAAAAAGAACTTAGAAACAAATTGGATAATTAGGTACCCTATTAATTATTTATAAATTTGAAGACTATATTTTCAACCATACAAATAATTTTCAAAACACATCAAATTTAACTTGAGTTCCTCACCTCTATAATCAGGCGTCATTGCTTACATATGTAGCCCTATATATATATATATATATATATATATATATATATTAACAATCATCTTGGGATAATTTGCACTCACCTCTTCTAATATTTTAATTACATTTTATTAATGTTCTAAACATTTGTCATTTAAAATGCTTAAAATTATAATTTTTATTCCATTAAAGTTTTCTTTATCCTTTTTGGCATGAAAAAAAATCACGGGTAGGTTATGTTAATATATATATCCATGCAAAGTAATTTTACTAAGTCAATATTTCGTATTGTGGGATTACAAATTAGTATATGAATATATATATTTTTTTTCAAGCTGAAAAAGACAAAAATAATTTTAATTTGACCAAAATTAAAATTTTAAAAATTTTAAATGATAAATTGTTGGAAGAGTTTAGTTAAAATGTTTAAGTTGGGTAAATGTTACTTGTGCCATTTTATTGCACACTTGACTATCTAAAAGTTTAATCATTGGCACTTTTCCTTTTGTCGTCAACTTGATAGTTTATAATTATTTTTTTTTTTCAAAAAATTGGATTCGTAAATAATTTTTCTTCTAAGTGGTCATTTGCGGCTTCTTGGTTCTTTAATGGACAAAGAAGTTGTCAATTTAGCTAGGGTTCCTTATCCCTCCATCAACTTTGTTTGAAACAAATTCTAACGCAGTTGCTTCCTCCTTCCTTAATTAGTGTGACACCTTTGTCAAGACGCCATGTTAATAACACGAATTAAATAATTATAATACATAGAACAAAATTCCCGATTATGAGAGGATTTATATCTTTTTATAATATTATTTGATTGATTTTTTTTTTTTAGCTATATTGGTTGGATTATTAAAAGTAGTAGTTGGAAGATCAACTGAATTAAAATTTAAATAGCTCAGAAAATTATACTATAAAAATGTGATCACAAGATAACATTTAGTTACAAATTATTTATTATTTATTTTTATTTTTATTTTCTTGAACAATTTAAATATTAACTTAATTGTAGTATACTAATAATTTTTTATATCGTTTTCTTATCAACAAAATTTAATAAATTCACTTTTTATAAAACGAATGCAATGTATTTTGAACACTTTTATAGAGGTATAAGAGTTAATTTGAGTCCTAAATTTTTGACAAAAGTCAAATGATTTTTTTTTCTTTTTTTTTTTTTTAGATTAGGTTAACCATTAAATTATCAATACATATTTTAGATATTTTACAGGCATCTTGGGTAGGTTTCAAAATATACATTTACACTAATAGTCTCTTTTCTGTTCTTTTCTATTAATGTTTGGTTTGGTCATTGCGGATCATCTTTTTTATATGATCCGTTCTATTTCTATTTTATTATGTTTTTTTATTGAATATACACAAATGTTTTAATCTGTTTTTTTTTTTTTTTTTTTTTTTTTTTTTTTTTTTATTGAAATTGTTGAATATCTCATTCGGTGAGTTTTTACCTTTAATAGGATCTTTGTGATTTTTAATCGGATTTTTTTGGTTACCTCCATGGAATTTGCATATCTTCTTGTTGTGAAATTTGTGTTAATATTTTTGTAGTTGGACTCATTCAAAAACTAGAATATAAATTTGTGTCTATTGAGTGGAGCATAAAAATCACCAAATTGCAAATCAAAACAACTACTAAATTATTGAATAAAGGTCAAATTAGCAACAACAGTTATACTTGACTCCTTATTTTTTGACAAGTAAATGAAAAATTGCCTAAACATTTATAAAAATTTCCCTAATGTTTTACTCAATTAACAAATTAGTCTATATTATAGTAAAACAAATTAAGAAAAAAATTAAAAATTTTAAAATTGTATATAAATCTCAAGTTAATTTATACCATGTAAAATTTAACAATTTAACAATATATTATATAAATATAGAAATTTAATTATGCATAGAATATATACTTTAGATATATTTATACATTTTATTTAATTTTAAAGGAATAAATACAATTTTGATCCATGTGGTTTCACCTTTTGGCAAAGTTACTCTTGTGGTTTTTTTAGCACTGAAGTAACCAGTGTTTTATATTTTTTACACTTTAGCACCATTCTATTTAATATCATTATTATTTTATAAGAAAATGTTGATATAATTGTTAACACACGGCTTGACCCCATTGAAGAGCGAAGACCAATGATTAAAATCCAAACAATAACCTGAATAGTGTAAAACCCTTTATTCTTCTTCTGCTTCTGCTGCTTCTCCTCCTCCCCCTCCTCTCTAAATGGCCTTGCTAAAATGATGGCATGATACCTTAGCATACTTAGGTGACACCTCAACAATGAGACAATGCCTTAGCAATGTTGAACTATTTTTAAAATAAACAAAGAAAACCACATTTTCATATGATTTTCTCTAATTGTTAGTGCAGGAAGTCATTGCTAACAAATAAGGGAGCATGGGAAATGATTTTCTGAACTAAAAATGAAAGAGAGAAATAAAAAAGAGAAAATAAGAGAGAGTAAGTGAGGAAGCTTCAGAGAAAAAATTAGAAATAGACAACATAAAAAATAAAAAAATGAAAATGAAATTAAAACAAACGGAAGAGAGAAGAAAAAATAGAGAGATTTGGAAAAGAGAGAAAAAGAACAGCAGACAAGGAAATTTAGAGAGAGGAATTCATCAAGAAGAAAACCAAAGAGAGCACTGAATATAAAAGTTGAAAAATCTGCAACAACCAGGACTAAGAAAAGCAACATAGATCTTAACTTAATAATAAGGAGGAAGATTACTAACTTTACATTGCTCAATGCCCACAACTATCAGATTAAAAGTTCTAAGGGCCGAGACAATTAGAGTGCAAAAATGATGATTTTGATGTGAGAATTACTACCATGAAAGAAAAGTGTAAACTTTATGCGAAAAATTCGATCTTTCACATAGTAATGCAGAATTTGTGTCAAAACGTCATTTTTACATTAAAAAATGACACTTTGACATCAAACTTATGAAGAAATGGTAGTTTCTCACATACAAATATAGAAAAATGCAATTTTAAGTACCAAAATGCAAATTTATTCATGAAAATGATTCCTTAATCATGAAAGTGCAAAATGCGTATAAAAATGCGATTTTCATACGAAAAGTGCGGAATCCTCACAGAAAATATGCAACTTTTGCTGAGTTGTAGTTTTTAGCAATAAATTATGCTAAATGCAGGAATTATACAAAAATGAAAAATTTAATATTTATGGATGCAAGGTGAAGACTTTATGTGAAAAATGGTGATTTTCACATAAATTATAGAAATGATGCAAAAATGTAGATTTTAATATCAACATATAATTTCTATTAGTCGAATATGCAAAAAAAATATATATATAGAGAATACAGAAATTACACAAAGATGATAAATTTCATATTTTGAAAATGAAAATGAAGATTTGATGCAGCAAATGATATTTTTACACACAAAATGCAAGATTAACATAAAAATGCAAACTTTGTCATAGAAATGTGGTTTTTATAATGGAAACGATTCAAAAATAGTGAAGGATACAAAGTATGATGAAAAAATAATGAAAAATACATATTCAACATAAAAAATGATGCTTTTATGATTTTCACATTTTTGGAGCTAAAAAATGCTAAATGACAGTTTGTTATGATTAAAACAAGACAGGAAATTATACAAATAGCATGCAAAATGCCAGTCTCATCACATAGATCCCATTGAGTTCCCAAATTGTTGGTAGAAATAAAAATAAATGACAAATTACAGTAGAAGACAAGAAATGGAGTATTTATAGAAAATTAAACGTGCAAAAATGATTATTTGGTTCTAGAAGGTTTGACTAAGCTTATTTTGAAAGCAGAAGTACTAGCTTCATGTAAGCTTTTGAGTTATCCATATTGAGTTTGAGTAAACGTTGAGTAGAATGCAAATGTTATTACCTTTAAAGCGTGTTTTGAGAATGATGAAATTCGGTACAGTGTGAAAAAAGCGGGACTAATTGATCACTAAACAAGAGTAAAAGACTAGTTCATAGTGTTTTTCGAGTATCCCGAGTCCTCAATCTAGCAGAGTAACAGTATAATGTCTAAAAAGTACTCTCCAAAAATGAAGGGCATAGTGCTATTTATAAACATAGGGGTGTAAAGACTCATTTTCATGTGCCCATATGCATGTTTCGCGCACGTAGCACTTGGGTGTGTGAATTTTGGGTTACACATTTCAGTGCATGTTTTGCACGTTCAAGTGTGTGAGCATGCACTAGGGTGCGTGTGTCACGCCCTAGTGCATGCGCTTGTGTGCGTTTTCGTGCTCTTGGATGTGTTTTCATATGCTTTCCTGTGTTTTTTGAGCTTTTCAGGTGTTTTTCTTAACTCCGGAGAGGTTTTTTGAAGCTTCAAAATTTTGAAGGCAAAACTAATATTGAGCTCCATAAACTTATCGAGTTTTTTGCTTTAGACCCCTAAAGTTTTATTTTATATTTATAGGCCTTCAAATTTCACAGTTTTGAAGTTTTAAACCATTCTATCAATTTTTAACAAAAATTATTTTTTTTTATCCTTAAAGTTGTATATTTCTAACATTTATACTATTTTTTACCTTTTAATACTCATATTACTTTTAAAATTTTGTCACTAGCAAAAAATAAATTTACTGATTTTAATTTCTAATATCTTAAATTAAAAACATAGATTTATATACATTTTTAAATAATTTTATATTTTCAATAGATTTTTTTTTTAGTTTTTTGTACAAAATTTGAATTAAATTATTGTGAATAATTTCTTATAATATAACTTTTATAAATAGTGGATACCGATGTATGTTTATACATCACCAAAAAAACGGTGATAGATTTTCCAACCAACTCAAATTTTTGTAACCGTTATCTTAATCTTCATATTTTGTCATGTTTTTTGGGTATATGAAAAAAGTTTATATTATAAAAATTTATCCACAATAATCTAAAATATTGCAAAAAATGGTAATATTATTGTAATTTTTTAAAAAAATTTAGCATAATAGCATAAACTTGTTTCTTTATTTTTAACATTTAAAATTATTTAATATGTATATAATAATTTAAAATATTAGAAATTAAAATAAGTAAATTTATTCTTTACTGGTGAAAAAATTTTAAAAGTGATATAAGTGCTAAAAAGTAAAAAATAATATGAATATTAAAAATATAAGACTTTATGGGGCAAAAAGAAATAATTTGTGTTAAAAAAGGTTTAAAACTTTAAATTTATGAAGTTTAAGAGCCTAAATATATAAAATAAAACTTTAGGGGCCTAAAATTAAAAAAAATTATAAGTTTAGGGGTCTCAATGTAAATTTTTTCCATTTTGAAAATATATTTCCGGACTTCCAAAATGATGAATTGATCATCATTTTCAGTCAGCTTTGATCTAATCTTGTAAAGCGAGTCTTGGTTTAGCAAATTACGTGTTCGAGCAGTTGTGCTTACATGATGATCACCTTAAGCATGTAATTTGCTATTCCAAGGTTTCATTTTACTAAATTAGATCTTATTTGATTGAGAGTTCAGTTTTAGGTTCGGATGTTTTAACTCTTCAATTTAGAGTTTGCAAGCTCCAAGACAGAAACAACTCACACTCTTACATTGATCTCAGACCTTTTTTAGGGACAATCAAGACTCAATGTATGACACATATTCATAAATTAAAATGTTTATATTATAAAATTACTTAAAAATATTGGTGGATAATTAAATGTATATGATATAAATGAATTCAGGTATTAAATATAATTTAAAAAATTTCAATTTTTTTTTGTTAAAAAATATATTTTACTGAACAAGGATTAATTTGTTAACTAAGTAAAAAATTAAAAGGAGATGTAAATGTTTAGAGGGTCTTTTATTTATTTATCAAAAAATAAGGAGACAAGTATAATTGGAAGGGCTAATTTGACTCTTTTTACAAAGTTCAGTACTAAATTGACTAAAAAAGTGCACAAAGGATGATTTGGCCCTCACTCAAAAGTTAGGGGGCCAAAACCTTGTATTTAATTATAAATTTTTATCTATCAAAACCAAATCTAACAGCTTATTAACATAAAAATGACTTATAATCAGTTTCATGGACTTGATTTTTATTTCAAAAACTCACTCACTTAAAGAATCTATACATTGAGTGCTATGTATTCAATTGGCATTTCTTTCATTTCAAACAATATTTATCCAAAGAGAATTTTCCATATATAGAGGGAGAAGGTACCGGTGAGATAAGCCAATCCCTAGAATGGATATATCATACACACCAGCAACCTTAAGTAGCCACCTAACATATTTGCATGACCAACTAACAAGCTGCTACTAACTAATTAACTTACTAATCAAAGTATTAACATTGAAGATAATATTTAAACATTTTTTTGCAGAGTGACGGCGAGAATGTTCTTTTATAACTGTGAGATTTCGAGTTCTTTAGAAAAAGAAAAAAAAGTTGGATTAGTCTTTTGTTGAATTATATAAAATTACATTATTTTCTCATCATCAATTTATCCCATATTTTTTGAGTCCAATCACAATTTAATAAAACTAATTGAAATATGTATAAAGTTACTGTCATGTTACATTACAATCTAATAAATTTAAAATTGTAGCATAGTGACTAAAGTGATAGATATGATAAGATGAGATTATGAGTTCGATCTCTCACGGTCTTTCTTTCCCAAAAACATTTACACCATGATGCTAGAATTGATGCTGGACAAATTAGAGGACAGAAATTAGCTAAGAATGACAGTTTTTTCCTTTAAAAGGGAAGTGTATTCTTTGTATTTTTCTTTCCATATTTTCTTCAATTATGTATTTTTAATGTTACCATCAATTCCTCTTATGCTTCATCTGTATTGTTTCTCATCTTATTTCGGTATTTACGGATACCAAATGCTAATATGAGAGAGACATGGGAAATAATTGTCTACCTTTTAAAATCAAAAGGAACTGAACTACTTAGGTGCCAATTATTGTCTTCATGATTAATTTTCATATATATATATATATATTGTCTTTATAATTAAGAAAAAAATTCCAAACTCTATTTCAAGACAAAACATCTACTTCTGAAAATAATAATAATAATAAAAAAACATATTTATTATTGCTTCTTTAGATTCATATAAAGTTTACAAATTCATTCTAAGTTTATCGAGTTTTGCTTAAAAAGAATCGTAGAAAAAAGTTTAAATTATATAGATCGGATCATAGGTTGTGTCTAGTTTATTTTTTATTTCATTATTACAAAATACAAATATAAATTATAAAAATTATAAATTCTTTTATGACTTTTTAATCTCTTTTATTTATTTATATATATTATAGATGGTGTAAAATTATAGAAAGTATATTAATAATAAAATAGAAATTATATTATTAATCATAATTTATAATGTGACATCCAGCTCCATTGACATCCTTATCAGGTGGTCACGCCTCTTAATTCAGCTAACTCGGCATCCTTATTAGGTGGTCACACCTCTTAATTCAGCTAACTCAAGCACTAGTATGGCAAAGTATCACTTCTTATCTAAGATAACCATTTTTCATAATTGATATTCATCTTATTTAATATCGGAATTTAATATTCCATTGATCTCTTATATATTTGTATTTAATCATAGCAATTTCAAAATAATATATTAACATATCAAAGTTCTAGTGCCGCTCATAAATATATAATCATCATGACATATCCCTTCATAGTACCTCTTCCTAATTATACATAAGATCCAAATTTACAAAATATTAAACACAGTCAGCTTCCACTATGTGATAACCAAAACATCGTAGTAGAGCATTAGCTACTTTCACTTTCTACCAACTCAACACTCGAGTTATCTTCCCAAGCTGCTAGTCTCAACAACTAGTCACTTTGGAAAAAATGAGATAGAAAGAGTGGTAAATATTTTCAAGAGAATTTATCAGTGAATGAACAAAGTACAAACAAAATATAATACAATAATATTACGATAAAGGTCTGCAAAATATATGACAAAATAAAAGATATTAATTTTTCCATTTTAGCTAAGAAAGATTTCACAAGAGATATTGAATTAATAGTTAACATGTTTCTTTCTTAATAATTTACTCAAACAAACATTTCAAATTATCCATTGAATGGAAGTTTTATATATTTCTTAGATGTTCAATGAGATTTTCAATACCACTAACTTTTAGCAATGGAACACATATTTAATATTCATAATAATATTCTTTTATTTATTATTGTGTTATGCAAACTTAATTTTGAACATCAATATTCCTCATTATCAAACACATCTCAAACTTTTGTGTGACCTAGTCGTAATTGCCATTTCGCCTTCTCGAGCTCATACTCTTCATAATATAGAAATAATTTTTCAGGTTAAAGTTTATAATTCATAAGCTTTATCACACCTTCACTTCAAAGTTTCTCGAAAACTTTGGAGTGGGATTTTATATAGCTTTATTTTATTTTCCCTTTTTGGATTTCTTAAAAGCATTAGCAGATCAATACTTCCTCTTTGTGGTAGAAAACATTTTAACTTATCGACTTATCAAGTTTGAGGTTGAGGAGTTTAAGGCCTAGATAAGCCAAAATGTTGAGGAGAAGGAGAGCAAGAAATGTAAAGTGAAAGGCTAACATGATTTGTAGTGAAAGCATTAGCGAAAACCAAGGAACATTTAGAAGGGTAGCATTCCTTGCCTTATATCAAAAGCTTCTAAACACCCTCTTTGGACCTTAAGTAGAAGCCTCTAAAATCAACCATTTTTAGTAATCTTTCCTAAGGTTCTAGGGTCTTCCCTCACTCTCTTTCAGCCTATTATTGCACATTTTGGCCCAAAGTTTCCTCTGAGCACACACCAAAGGCCATGTTAAGCTACTGACTTAGGCCAGGCTGTAATAATAAGCTTACTTGAAGCTATCTTACTAAAGTTGGCATTTTTTTGTAAGGCTCAATAGCATTATAACTAGTTGTAGGAAGGAATTATACTAGGCCATATAGGAAGTTTGGATGCTTATAAGAAATTCCTTGATAATCAGAGTTTTGATTGAGTTCTTTTGGAACTTCATACAAGTGCATGGCCAAGGTGTGTGAGCAAGAAACTATTAAGGTGAATGAGCAATCCACTTTTATTAACCTAAGGAAGTGTTGAAAGAAGGGTAGAAAGGGTCATAAGGACAAATCACACATTACGATAAGCTTGTTGGAAGAGATGTTGATCAAGGTGGAGACCACCATGTCCAATAAGTAGGATAAGATCGAAGACATAGACTTTTTTTTATTAAGAAGCTAAAGTCCAAGGACGATGATAGAGAGCTTTATAGGGAGATGCAAGATGCTTTGACAAGCATCCAAGGATGATAAGGTTTTGAAGAAGTTACTTGTCATATGTACATTAAAAAGGTTAAGAATCTTGAGGTTGCGATAGAAGCTTATTGTCCAAGGCAACAAATGTTGCCCTGCTAAAACCTAAAACCTAAAGAGAGTAACAAAATACTTTAAAACCTTGGGGAAGATTACTAAAAATAATTAATTCCAAAGGCTTCTACCTAAGGTCCAAGGAGGGTGCATAAAAGCTTATTGTCCAAGGCAATAAATGTTGCCCTGCTAGAATGTTCCTTTATTTTTCTAGAGCTTTCATTATAAATCCTATCAATCTTTCACTTTACATTTTAAGTTTTCTCCACTATATTTGCATTTCATGGATGAATCTGTCCAACTTTCTTAGCCACTACACTTACATTCTTTCAAACTTACAATACATCCATCATTAATTTCCAATCTTCTAAAAACACCCTTCGTTGCTCCGATAATGCTTTGATTTTTTAAATTCAACTTCCTAAGGCTATTTCATTCTATAATCAAATTGGAAAAGTACATGCTTTAGAAAGCATTCCATAGTATTTACTCTAAGAGCATGAGTTGGTATGTGATAAATGGCACAATTTAGCATCTTCACTTAAGTGGTATATAAGAACATGGAAGAACATGTAAGTGCCCTATAGGGAGTAAATAGGGCTTTCAAAATTTTAGAAAAAATTTAAAATAAATTCAAAAAGAGATTAAGGAATGAGAATATTGACACAGTGAAATTTAAGGAGTTCAGTTTCTAATCAAACCTGTGTCTTCATCTAACTTATCCTCAGTTAGGATTTTCAAACTCACTCCAATTTTATTAACAATATTGATTACAAGATGGTGTTTTATTATGGCTCACACTAAACCTAACAATGATGATTTTTTCTTGGCTCAACTTAAACCATAATCAATTTAAAATTTTTTTTTTAATCAATTAAGACCTAAGAAAGAGATGAAGAAGAGACCTAACTCTAACATACAACCACACTCAACAATACAAAAATAACAAAGAGAAATTATGAGCTTTTTGAATGCTAAGAGGAAATTGAATTCTCAAACACAGTGTCTAACTCTTAAATGAAGTTTTTATACTTATATATATAGTTGTAGCTCAATTTCTAACCATTAGGAAACATTAAATTAATCTTTAACCACTATAAGCTTAATTAATGTATTTTTAGCTTTTTGTAGAGAAGAATTTGCTCATGATCTTGAGGGCATAGTCATTATCATGAGGATAAATAAAGTAGTTGTTGGACCTAAAATAGTCATTATCTCCTAAATTAGGCATGGTAATGATCATGATTAGAGCTCGTGACTTAGAGTTCCTTAGTCTTCTATGCTTTTAATGGGTCATAATTTGGATGTATGCTCATGATCGAGACTGACATCCTCACGATCGTGAGGGTGGAAACTTTAAAAATAAGACAAGGCTTCTTGATCCTTTAGCTCGTGAGTGATCCTTATAATTGGGATGGCCACTCATGAGGGACATAAAGGTGCCTTTTTTTTTATTGATTTGGATTCTTACTTAGTCCCATTTGATGCTTTATACTTATTGAGGTTCTCAAGGACTTTTAAGTAGTATTTTAAGAGCTTGAAAAAGCTTTTAACACTTATTAGCATCTATCTTCAAGTAGATTATCAAATGAACTTAATCACATATAAAAGAAATGATTAACAAATCTAAATTATTTAGAAAAGTCAAAACTTAAAGATTGATCATGAAAATGGTTAATAATCTCTCCCTTTTTAACTTTAACAAACAATTTAATGAGGTATTTTATGCATAATCAAATATCAGAATGTTAAGTGTGCATAGCTCCCCTTAATTATATACATAGTAATTTTAACAAGATTATACTCCTCCTTAATATATGCAAAAGTGAAAAAGGGAATAGAACTAAGTGCTTCAAAAGATTTAAAATATATAAAGAGTCATTTTGCATAAGTTCAATAAATGAAGCTTGTATTTAGTGCTTAAGTGTTCAATATTTAGTAAATTAATTATTCAAATTCATACTAGATGTTAAATTAAATTCCAGGCATATTCAAACTTGAGTATTTATGCATAAACAACTTGAGTACTTCTCTCCCTTTATCAAAGATCAAAAAGAATAAATGACAACGATAATGTAAATAGACATTTCATTAAGAAAAAGGAAAGACAAGTATATAATGCATAAAAATAGAGATGTAGTCCATCATAAGATCCTAAAAACAAAAGAGAATGAAATATAGGACTTGAAATATAGGATAGAAAGTACGTAAAAAAAAAATTAGGTTTGAGGATTATCATCTTGAACATCTCCCTTTTGAGTGTCTTCAATGGGATAAGCTTGAGGGGCAAGAGAAGGACGAGAAGTAGTTGATAAGTTCATATTTTATGCTTATTTTTAGTTAATATTTCATTAGTTTTACTTAATATTGTGTGATTATTTAGGAATTATAGTTAAAATATGTTAATTCAGGATTTTAAGTGTTAATGTTGCTTTTTATATAAATTAGGCTATATTTCATAATAATTTACTTAGGTTTGCATAATTCATATAGAGTTAAGGTTAGTTAAAGCTTTAATTTAGTGTTAGGTTAAGTTTTATGTAAATTTTAGATGCAATTGATGTGTTTTTTCCATGTCTTTTAAGGTTTAGAGGCTTAGAGTTTGAATGGAATGCAATATAAAGTTATTCAGAGCTTAATTTAACAAGCAAAAATGCCTAGAAAGGTGTAACAACCATTACCATATCTTGCATAGTTGATATAAAGTGTCTAAGTTAAAGAATTTTCAGAAGAAAGGGTGTAACGGTCATTACCATTTCTTGCACAACCATTAGGCTTCTCCTCTTTGGTTCTATTGAAGCATGTTTAGGTAGTTTGGCATAAATTTTTGTACAAAACTCAGACTGAGGTAATTCAAAGTGCTATAAAAAGCTAAGAGAACTAATCTTAAATGGATAAAGTTTCATATAAGTCAACCTATCTACACAGTAAAAGGAAGGTTATCCTAATTTGATTAGGATTTGACTTTTGAAGGCCTAAATTGATTCGACTTCAAGCAAGGATGAATTTAAGATACATATACAAAGCTATTAGACTAAGAGGGGAGATATACTTCATATACTTCATTCAATATCATTCTATATCATTCAAGGATTCAAAAGAAAGAGTTTTAAGCTTTGAAAGGAGTTATGCATATTAAAGAATTGAAGACCATAATTTATTTTCTTCTTAATTCTTTTATTTTAATTATGTTTACTGAAATTTTTCTTACTCATGTTCTTGTTTTCATAATCATGTTAGGCTAGATTGTTATTATGTACTAGGAAGGATTTTAATAGCTTTGGGGATGTATTAATTAACTTTCTTTTATTAATCAAAGTCTGATTTCTTTCATATGGATTTTAATTTTATGCTTCACGATATTTAATTTATGGTTAAGGTCAAGTTTTTTTGAGACTGAGAGGTGATGCATGCTTTATGTTTATTGTTTATTTTGAATATTCATAGAAGATGTTTTATGATAGAAAGGGTATTGATGACTTAGGATCTAGTTTAAAGTTTGTTAAGTTTAGGATCTAGTTTAAAGTCTATTAAGTTCAATTAAGTTGTGTGACCTTTTTAATACTTAGTATTGCATAAATTACCTTGTGCTTAAATTTAGTTAAGGATTTATTAGTTTAGCTTAGAGAGGCAAGAGTCCATGAGTTTAGGCTATCAACTGAATTAATTAAATTATCTTTTAATTGCTTAAGAGAGAATTATAATATCAATAGTGATAAGCATTATATATAGAAATTTAGACTAGGTTAAGTAAAGTTTGTTTAATTAATGTAAAAACTCTAAAGTTAAAAGGGAATTTTTAGCAAATGCATTCATCATTAATTGTGTATTTAAATTAATTTGCATTGGTTTAAGTTAGCTTTATTGCCTAGTTTTATTTAGTTTTAATTTAATGTTTTAAACTCTGAATTTTTATTGATTTTTTTAAAAAATAATTAACTAAGTGAATTAGTATTCAACCCTTCGTGGGAATGATACTCGTACTTCACTCACTATATTACTTGAATAATCCATATACTTGCAATTAGCACCAATTAAGTTTTTTATGTTGTTGCCAAGGAATTTTTATTTTACTTCTATTCTAATTTTTGTTCTTTTAGGTAGTTTATTCGAAGGACCCATAGTACAATACCAAAATGTGAGAAACTGCTTTGAAATTGATATAGAGATTGAGCGTACTTTTAATAGATGAAGGCGTAAGCAGTCAGCTAGAGAAATTATAGATATCATAGGAGCTAGATAAGGAAATAAAGGTGGTAATGGTGGTAACACTATTGATCCACTATAAATTAAAGAAGAAAATAATGGTAGAGAGCTAGCTTTGAGAAGAAACCCTCTTTATTAATAAAAAGGAGGACAAATGAGGACCATGAGGGAGTGCTTAATGAGGAATAACATTCGTCATGATCAATCACCTATTGTGCAACCCACCATAGCTACAAATAACTTTGAGATCAAACCTTCCATAATTTAAATGATCCAAAGTTCATAATTTCATGGTTTACCCAATGAAGATCCCATGGCACACATGTCTAAATTCATAAAATATTATAGGCTATTGAAGATGAATGGTGTTTTGAAGGATGATATAAAGTTGCTTTTATTTCCATTCTCACTCACAGATAGAGCTAAAAAGTGGTTCACAAGATTGCCATCTCAATTAATAACTACATGAGAGGAGATGTACATAACCTTCTTTGTTAAATATTTCCCTTCAATAAAGGCATTGCAAATCAGGGCTGAAATAAATTCTTTCTATCAAAGAGATAATGAGAACCTTTATGAAAGTTGGGAAAGGTTTAAAGATCTATAAAAGAGATGCCCTTCACACTTTATTCCACTATGGGATTTAGTGCAATTTTTTTATAAAGGTCTCAGCCCTATGTTAAGGCATAATATTAATTCAGCATGTGGAGGTTCAATGTGGAATAAGACACCTAATTAAAGAAGTGCCACAATGGAGCATGTATGGAGTAATGAGAGAGCTATGTCTTTGGGAAGAATGGGCTGCTAGAGTTAGATGGTATAATTTTACTTTATACTAAGTTAGATGCACTACAAAAAGAGATGAAGAGTATAAAGGTCAATGTTATGTTAACATCATCATATGAGCTATACAAGTGAAATCATATAATTATTGAATGTACTTTGATGCAAAATATGGAAGAGGTGAATTTTGTGTAGAATATGGGTAATGTTTATGGAAATACCTACAACCTTTCATAGAGAAACCACTTTAATTTCTCATGGAGAAATCAAAATGAGCAAGAAGTGAATATATCATGAATCCCACTAGGTTTTGGCAATCTAAATTTTCAAGCTTTGCATAAAAAAATCATCCCAAGATAGAACTTCATTATTAGAGAGCAAATTAGATAAGTTAGTGGAAATGATGGACAAAATGATGACTTTAAAAGATGATACTATTTGAAAATTGGAAGTTATGATGGATCAACTAGATAAGGATTCATAATTGATGTTCAAAAATCACTTTTCATTTATCCATAATCTTGAAGTTCAAGTGGGTCAATTAGCTAATGTGTTGTCTTCTCAAGAACATAGGAATTTTACCTTGCAACACAAAGACTAACCCTAAAAGGCATTCTAGGGCTATAACTTTAAGGAGTGAAAAAGAGTTAGAGGAGCTTAGCAAATCCAAAGTCTATGGGGAAAAGAAGAAAGAGAATGTGCCAATAAAGAGACATCAAGGATGAAGAAACCAAGTCTAATAAGGAAGGCAAGATCAAATCCAAAGAGGAGAAGTAGACTGTAAATCCATATGTACCACCGTTTCATTTTCCCTAAAGGATAAGGAATGAAAAGATAGAAAAGGAGAGGAACAAGTTCTTTGACTTACTTAGGAAGCCACATATTAATGTTGCATTCATAAATATGCTTTCTCATATGCCTAAGCAAGCTAAATTTTTTAAATTCCTAATCCCAAATAAAATGAGGTTAAAGGAGTTAGAGACAATATCTTTAAATGAGGAATATTGTACGATTCTCTTAAAACTGCTTAAGCATAAAAGTCTAAGCATCCTTTGTTCTATTAGTAACATGTCCATTCCTAAGGCAATTTGTGATTCGGGAGCAACAATTAATTTAATGTCCTTATCTACCTTTAAAAGGTTAGGATTGGAGGAAGTGTATCCTACAAACATGAGTTTACAATTAGTGGACAAGTCCATTCTAAAACCTATAAGTATTATGGAGGATGTAGATGTAGAAGTGCATAATTTTGTGTTCCTAATAAATTTTGTTACCTTAGACTTAGAAGAAAATTTTAAAATACTCTAATTCTTAAAAGAAGATATAGATAACCCACTTATACTAGGGATGATATTCCTTTGTGCTGCTAGTGCTATAATTGATGTACATAATGGGACTATCACATTGCAAATTGGAGAGGAAAGTTAAACCTTTGATGCTTATCAAGAGCCTCAAGATGAGAATATATGTATGAAAATTGAAGTTGTGGATAATAATGAGATTAAGGATAAAGGGTACATCAAGGAAAGAGTGCAACACACTAAAGCAAAGGACTTCAATTTCAAAGCTAAAGATGATTGAGGGGGGAATTCAAGCAAACTAATTCAAGAAATCAAATCAAAGCCATCATCAAATTCATTTATTTCATGGTACAAAGATGTTGATTCTAATGTCAAGATGAAAAAGAAGTGCACAATATGGAGACCAAAAGTAAAGAATGCTAGCATTTATGTGCAACATGTTCCTTAAAGACTTTGAAGACATGGCAATAGTCTAGCTTAAGACCATGATAAATAAAGCACTTATTGGGAGATAATACAAGCATTTTCTTACCTTTCTTTAGTTTTAGTGTTAGTTTTAGTTTTGATTTTTATATTTTATATGTTCCCACTAATTGAATATCATGTTCTTAATATAGGTTAATTGATGATGAATAGAGAGTAATGAGGACCTAAATGGGAACATTGAAGACAATGTTCAATTCAAGTGTGGGGGAGTATTTCTATCCTTTTATCTAAATTTTTTTTATTAGTTTTGGTTTTACTTAGTTATTTATTTATTTATTAGGTTATTTTTATTTTTACAAGAAATTTTAAACTTTTTACATTTACATCTTTAAGATACTTAGATAATAAGAGTATTTAGTTTAGTGTTAATTTCAATTTTCCCCACCTTATGAGTTTTACATTTATCAATATTATAAGTTATGTATATTATGTTAAGTTTTCTTAGTATAATAATGGCTTAACTTAGTTCTTTTGTGTATTGAAACCTTAGGTTAGGGATGAATATTAGAATTTAATTAACTTAAAAAGCATTTCTCTTTTAAGTGAGTGAAAGGTGTATGGAATACTATCTTGTGGAGATTTTATCTTAATTGAATTTTAAGTATCAAAAACACCTTTGATTTTAAGTTATAGAAGAAACTAACTAATTGAAAAAAATGACAAGATGGAACATAAAATGCACTTGTCAAAGTTGTTTAAAAAGAAGAAAAAAAAAGAGCAAGATGGAGCGTAAAATGCACTTATAAAAAAAAGGTGAGATAGAGTGTAAAACACACTTACTAAACTCATACAAGATGGAGCATAACATGCGCTACCAAGAAAAGGAAATTTTGTTTATTTTTGCAAAAGTGTATTAGTTAGCTATTATTCTTGAGGTTAAGAGATTTCTAATATTTAAAATTTTTCAAATTTGTTTATGATCTATGATTTTTATTTTACAGGTCTTTCATTAATTCCAATGAGAAGTGCTATCTTTTACTTTTTAATGTTTGGTTTGATAAATGAGAGCAATGTGTTACTTATGTACTTATTATGTTTAAATGTGGTTGTGCTTTGGTAAATTCCTTAATATATGTGATTTGTGATATTAATGAAGTCTTTGCTTGAGGACAAGTAAAAGTCTTAATGTAGAGGAGCTAATAAGATCATATTTTATACTTAATATAGTGTAATTATTTAGTGAATTATAGTTAAAATATGTTAATTTAGGATTTTAAGTGTTAATGTTGCATTTTATATAAATTAGGCTATATTTCATAATAATTTACCTATGTTTGTATAATTCAAATTGAGTTAAGTTTAGTTAAAGTTCTAATTTATTATTAGATTAATTTTTGTATAAATTTTTGATGCATTTGATATGTTTTTTCCATGTCGTTTAAGGTTTCGAGGCTTAGATTTGAATAGAAGGTGATATAAAGTGATTTAGAGCTCAATTTAATAAGGAAAAATTCCTAGAATGATGTAACGACCATTACCATATCATGTATGGCTATTATGAAGTGTCTGAATTGAAGAATTTTTAGAAGAAAGGGTGTAACGACCATTACGTTTTCTTGTATGACCGTTATACTTCTCTTACTTATTTTTGGATTGAAGCATGTTTAGGTATTTTGGACATAACATTTCATAAAAATACTAGATTGAAGTGATTCAAATTTCTAAGGAAATCTAAGACAAAATTATACAACTTTGATGAAGACATAAAGAACTAATGCATTAATCTTAAAGGGCTAAAGTTTTATGCAAGTTATCCTACCTACATAGTAAGAGGAAGGGTATCCTAATTTGATTAGGATTTGACTTTCTTGGGATTTGACTTTTGAAGGCCTAAAGTAATTCCAATTCAAGCAATGAATTTGAGCTATATATAATAGGCTATTAGACCAAGAGGGGAGATATACTTCATTCAACATCATTCGATATCATTCAAGGATTCAAGAGGAGTTTCAAGAATTAAAAGGAGTTGTGCATGTTGAAGAATTGTAGACCATAATTTCTCTCCTTCTTAATTATTTTATTTTATATTATCTTTACTTAAATTTTTCTTTCTTGTGTTCTTGTTTTCATAATCATGTTAGGCTCGATTTTTGTTATATACAAGGAAGGATTTTAGTAGCTTTGGGGATGTCTTAATTAACTTTCTTTTGCTTAATCAAAGTCTAATTTCTAGCATATGGATTTTAAATTTGTGCTTCATGATATTCAATGTATGATTAGGATCAAGTTATGTTGAGACCAAGAGGTGATGCATGCTTTATGTTTATTGTTTAATTTGAATATTCACATAAGTTATTTTGAGACTGAAAGGAGATTAATGACTTAGGATCTAGTCTAAAGTCTATTAAGTTAAATTAAGTTGAGAGACCTTTTGAATACTTAGTATTGTATAAATTACCTTTTGCTTAAATTTAGTGAAGGATTTGTTAGTTAGCTTAGAGGCAAGAGTCCATGAGTTTAGGTTATCAATTGAATTAATTAAATTATCTTTTAATTGCTTGAGAGAGAATTATAAGATCAATAGTGGTAAGCATAATATGTAGAAATTTAAATTAGGTTATTAAAATTTTGTTTAATTAATATAAAAATTCCAAAGTGAAAAGGAAATTTCTAATGTATGCATTCATCACTAATTATTTATTTGAATTAATTTGCATTAGTTTAAGTTAATTTTATTCAGTTTTAATTTTAGGTTTTAAACTCTGAATTTTTGTAGATTTCTTTAAATAAATAATTACCTAAGTGAATTAGTATTCAACCATATTCTTCATGGAAATGATACTCGTACTTCATTCACTATATTACTTTAGCGATCCGTGTACTTGCTTGTTAGCACTAATTAGTAAGGGGGTACAGGTAAAGGCCATGTGCATTAAAGATTATGATATGAGTAAAGATAGTGGATGTCATGCTTAAAGTGGTCCATCCGATGATCAAATTGATAAAGTCTTTCATCCACCCTATCCTATCTTGTAATGAATTTTAATTCAACTATAGACATTCTGTCAAAGTTTGTCCAACTCAATTATGCTTATCTTCAAAACACTAAGAGTTGGATAGGTCTTTAGTATATATTCGCTGAGGCATAAAAGGAGTTTGTGTATTTAGGGCTTGTTCTTTACTCAATGCCTTTTTTTCAAGGTTAATCATTCCTATTCTTGCAATGTATTCAAGGTCTTGGCCAAGCTCTTCATCAATCTCTTCATCTTCATGTTTCTACAACTATAGATCTCTAACCTTTTTGAATTGTTTAAAGAGTTTAAGAAAGGTTTCATCAAGAAAAAAAATGGAATAGAATCTTAGGTGTTGTGTTTATATGAAAGTAGGTTGCTATTGAATGGGACTTTTATTAAGGTTTATTGCACTTGTATTTTCATATTTGATGAAATGTGATTAATATCAATGTTAAAGTCCTTCATTTTTAGTTTTTGCCACAATACTTGTCTTCAGCCATGGACAAGGTAACCAAAACTTATTTCTTGCTAAACAAAAAAACTAAGAATTGTCCTAATAATCAATAAGTTTTGAAATTGCTATTCCTATCTAGTAAACTACCAATAAAGTCTGCATATGATTAATTTACTAAGTTAAAGGACTCACTCCAAAGATACCAAAGTCCTAAATGCATGGTTTCTATAAGATACTTAAGAAATTTTTTTAACACATTCAAATTAGACTCTTTAAGACAAGATTGAAATTTAGCACATAAACATGTAGTATATATAATCTCCAGTTTATTAGTAGTAAGGTAAAGAAGAGATTTGATAATACCTTTAAATTGGTTTTGATTAACTGGCTTTCTACTTTCATTCTTGCAAAGCTTGATGGCAGTGCTCATTGGAGTTTTTCTCACTTTATCTCCATCCATCCCAAACTTTTTGAGGATGTCTCTTGTATACTTTACCTTATTGATAAAGATCCCATCCTCTTCTTGCTTGATTTAAAGTTTAATAAAGAACTTAAATTCTCCAATCAAACTCATTTTGGATTCTCTTTGTATAAGCTTAAAAAATCCCTCATACAAGGAATGATTAGTAATAATAAAAATAATATCATCAACATAAATTTTCATAATCAATAAGTCATTTTTGGATTTCTTAATGAAAAGAGTTGTGTCAACTTTTCTTTTAGAGAACCTTTTCTTTAATAGAAAGTTGCCCAATCTTTCATACTAAGCACTATGAGCTTGTTTAGAAGTTAAAAAACATGGTTAGGAAATTTAACTTTTAAAATTCGGAGTTTGTTTAACATACACCTCCTCTTGAATAAATCCATTTAGAAATGCACTTTTAACATCCATCTGATAAACTTTAAAATTCATGTAGGATGTAAAAGCAAGTAACATTTTAATGGCCTCTAACCATGCAATCGGGATGAAGGTTTCATTATATTCAATGTTTTTTTTATTATAAACTTTGGCCATTAACCTAGCTTTATTTCTAGTTCTTATGCCTTATTCATTTATCTTGTTTCCGAACACCCACTTGGTGCCTATAATAGGACGATTTTTAAACCTAGGAACTAAGTTACAAGCTTTATTTCTCTTAAATTGCTTGAGTTCTTCTTGCATTGCACAGACAAAACACTTATTATAAAAAAGCATTATTAACATTTTTAAGTTTAAATTGAGAGATGAAGGCTAAATTAATATTATGTTTAAGATGAGGTCTAGTAGTTACCCTTTCTGAAGTGTCACTACTGATGAGATCCTTTGGGTGATCCTTCTTGCATTGCCACTTCTTTGGTATTTCATCCTTCAAGGTGAGTTAAGGCACCTCTTTATTATGTTCTTTGTTGGGACCATCAATCTCTAAAGGTTGGTTGATATCTCCTTCTTAAAGGCTCTTTTCCATAAAGTCCTCTACAATATTGTCAACACAAACAAAATCTTTTCTAAGTTCAAGTGGGTTATATTCATTAAAAAAACAACATGCATGTACTCTTCAAACTACTAAAGTTCTTTTGTTAAAGATTTTATATGCTTTGCTAAAGGTGGAATAGCCTAGGCTTTAAAAACAAATTTTCCAAGGTTGTCCTTGGCGTTTAATATAAAGCATTTATAACCAAATACTCTTAGATATGAAATTTTAGATTTTCTATTGTTCTAAAGTTCATAAAAAGTTTTATTTAAAAGAGGTCTCTTAAAAACTCTATTAGAAATGCAACAAGTGGTATTAACCGCTTTCACCCAAAACTATAATGGTAAATTATACTTATGGAGCATGGTTTCAACCATCTCTACTAATGTTCTATTCTTCCTCTCAACTATCCAATTTTATTGAGGAGTCTTAAAAGAAGAATGGCAATGAAATATACCATTTTCATTACAATAGTTTTTTTAAAAAAACCCATTTTTAAATTTTCTTCTATGATCACTTCTAATAGTTTAAATTCAAAAACCTATTTCTTTTGAACTCTTTTTGTAAAATTTTGAATAGCATTAGAGGCATCAATTTTATGAGCTAAGAAACATACCCCGTTAATTTGTGGTAATCATCAACAAGTACAAATGCATAATGCATTCCAATTAAGCTAGCTACTCTAGTAGGTCTAAATAAGTCCATGTGAATTAGTTATAATGGCTTAGAAGTTGAACTTTATTTTTTAGCTTAAAGGAGGACTTAGTTTGCTTTCCTTTTTAACAAGCATCATAAAACTTGTTCTTTGTGAACTTGTGTTTAGGCGAGCCATTCATAATTTCATTCATGCTAAGTTCATCTAAAAGCTCAAAATTTGTATGTCCTAATCTTCTATGCCAAGTCCATATGCCATGGAAAATGGACATTAAACATTTAATATCTTTGTTATCAACTTTTTTCATGTCACTAATATAAATATTGTCGACTCTTTCACCACTAAAAATTATTTTGTCATTATTTAAACTGCTAACTAAAAAAATTTTAAAATAAAATATGACTTTATTTTCCATATCATAAAGTTGACTAATGCTAAACAAATTGTGTTTGAAACTATCAACTAATAATACGTGATGTATTTAAAAAATTTAAGGGTTACCTATCTTGCCAACTCCAACAGTCTTCCCTTAGCATTGTCCTTAAAGGTAACATTTTCTCCATCTTTAACTTCAAAGGAAGTGAATTGGTTTTTGTCTTTCATCATATGCCTTTAACATCCACTACCTAGATACCATTGACTTGTACCTTTTATAGGCTTTAAGCACACGTATATAATAATAAATTCAAACACTCTTTTGAACCCAAACCTTCACTAGTCTAGGTGAGTTTGTATCAAAGCAGTTCTACATAAAATAAATTATAAGTGTAGTCTTTTATAGAAGTACACATTGCTAGTGGACCTTGGATCATACAATAAAGACGTTTAACATTAGCAAACTTATTCTTTTGAGGTCCACAGGGGTGTCTTGCATTTGTATATTGCACATTTCTCTTATAAGGTGCATATCTTTCAAATTATGTATGGAAGTTTTGTGGGTGCATTCTAGATTGTTTATATGTTCTAGGGTGCATGTGAGGCATGCATTCATAAGATTATGTGTAATATGATTATGAAGTATACTTTGAAATGTTATTTCTAGTGTACATATAAGCATACTTAGATTAAGGTCTTTTGGCTTGTGTTTTAGACCATTGAGCCATAGGGGGTTGAGTCTTCAAAAACTTGAAAATGGTTCTAACTGATTAAAATGTCTTAGCATTAGAATCTTGAGTCTTATCACATTGAGATGTAGAAGGAGAAAAGTCAATAACTTTTACAAACTTAATGTGTGATTATGATAAAGAGGAGACTCCATTTAAGTAACCAAATCCATTGGTGTCACCATACAACGTTTGTGATTTAAGAAGACTATAAAAAGTTTTTTTCCCTTTTTAAATTTAGAGATATAATTCATTAAATCTAAAATATCTCTTGAAAGCTTTTAATTCTTATCATTAGCTTTCGTAAGTTCTACTTTCGAAGAAGTATAGTTCTTTAAATCATTTGCTAGTTTTTCATCTGATAAAATAATTTTTAGAAAACCACTTTTCAAATTTTAAAATTCTTTGGATAATTTTGAGAGCTCATGATTATAGAAATTTTTCTTAGAAAGTAAGCTCTTATATTTAAGCATGATTCTGCTCACAATAGTGCTTTCATCATCATTACCATTACTATCATAAGAAGAATAAAAACTAAAAGGTACCTCATTGTTGTCCTCAAGTGTTATCAAGAAAAGGTTGGCCACTTTTTGTTACTCCTCTTCCTTTTTTGAATCAGAGGAGTCATCCCATAAAGCCTTAAATGACTTCTCTTATCCCTTGTTCCTTTACTCTTAAATTTTAACTTGGGCACACACTTCTAATGTGTCCCAATTTCTTACAATCATAGTAAGTCACATCCTTATTCTTCTGGGTTTCAAGCTTTTTATTGCCCATTTTCTTTGAAAAGATTTTTCTTTTCAAGAATTTCTTGAGGCTTTTAGTGATCATGGTTATTTAATTATTCACCTTACTATAGTTAATAAGACTCTCATCATCACTAGCTTCTTGAATGGCTTTTAAAGCAACCCTTTTCTTTTTTTGTTTTTCTTCCTTCTCATCATCTCTTTACTTCAAGGTGAGCTCATGAGTAAGAAGCCTTCTTATGAGAATGTTATTGGAGAGCTTCAAGTGGTCTTGAGCTTTTTTAATTGAAGTGACTTTAGATTCCCAATCATTCTTAAGTAGGATTCTGATAATCTTAGTGTTGACTTCCTCGTTAGAGTAGTGCTTCCCAAGCTTCTTAAGAGTGGTGAGAAGAGTATTAAGGTGGTTGTTCAGCTTGATAATTAATTCTCAATACTTCATCTTGAAGAGTTCATACTTATAGACACGGAGGTGAAACTTCATACTTCTAACTTTTATATTTCCTTTATAATGGTTCTTAAGAGTCTCTTAAAAATTTTTGGTTGATTAATAATATTGAAACTTGCCTCTTTCTTCTCTTGACATTAAGGCAAACAAGATAGTTATGGCCTTTTTATTTTTGTAATTCTCTTTTTTTTATCACTTGACCATTAACTTCTTATTAAAGTAACTTCAACACCATCATTTGTGCCTTCTTATTAGAGTAACTTCAACACCATCAATTATGACTTTAAAGGGTTCCTAACCTTTTAATAGAACATCCCACAATCTAATTAGGTCACTATCCAAATACAACTCCATTTTGAACTTCTAATAGGGATAGTCACTATTATCAAAGAAAGGTCTTAAAGAGGAAAAGTTTAGAGATTCACTCCCCATTATCTAATCTTCTTGCAATTAAGTAATAATTAAGAGGTTTAGCTTTGATACTAATTGTAAGTGCCCTAAAGTGAGGGTGAATAGGACTTTTAAAATTTTAGAGCAAATTAAAAACAAATTAAAGAAGAGATTAAGGTGAGAAAATTGACACAATGAAATTTAAAGAGTTCCGTTTCTAATCAAACATACGTCTCCATCTAGCTTATCATAGTTAGAATTTTCAAACTCCCTTTAATCTTATTAACAAGATTGATTATAAGAGGCTATTTTACCATGGCTATACCAAACCAAGCAATGATGAGTTTTTCTTGGCTCAACTCATACCAAAATAAATTTCCAAGTGTTTTTAATTGACTAACACTTAAATCGCACAATAAAAATAGAACCTCACTTCCATTTTTCTAATTCAAGAAAGAGATGAAGAGGAGACCTAACTCTAACAGATAACCACCACACTCAATAATATAAAACTAACAAAGAGAATTTATGAGCTTTTTGAATGCTAAGAGGAAATTGAATGCTCAATAAAAGCGTCTAACTCTTAAATGAAGTTTTCATACTTATATTTATAGTTTCAGCTTAATTTCTAACTATTAGGAGGCATTAAATTTATCTTCAACCTCTACAAACCTCATTTAATGTGTTTAAAAAAAGTCTGCCCATTATCATAGGGTGTGGTCATGATTGTAAGGATAAAAAAAACACATTTTAAACCTAAAATAGTTGTTATCTCTTAGACTAGGCATGGTCATGATCATGATTAGAGCTCAAAAGTAGCCCAAAGTTTCTTAGTCTTCTTTGCTTTGCATGGTTCACGATCTGGATGTATGCTTATGATAAAAAATGACATCCTCACGATCATTAGGGTGGATCATGAAGGGTGTAGACTTCATATAAAAGATAAGGCTTCTTCATCCTTTAACTCATGAATGCTCCTCATAATAGGGCTGGCCACATGTCAGGGGCATAAAAGGGGGCTTTTTTTTATTAATTTTGATTCTCACTTAGTCTTATTTGATGCTCTATACTTGTTGAAGTTCTTATGCACTTTTAAGACTTATTTTGAGAGCTTGAAAAAGTTTTTAACACTTGTTAACATCTATCTTCAAGTAGATTATCAAATGAATCTTGAATATACTTAAAGGAAAGGATTAACGAATTCAAATTACTTATTTAGAGATTGATCATGCAAATGGTCAACTAAAAACACTAAAAATAGTAATTATAGTTTTTAATACCTTTAAAATGATTATGAATTTGGTTATTAATAAAATGCAAAAATATATACCAAGTAATCAATGTAAAAAAAAAAAGCAATAGCTTGAGCACTAACAAATATGACATAAACATGAAAATTTTATGAATTAATGCAAGTCAACAAAATAAGATAGAAATAAAAAGTAACAATAAGATGAGCATAGCTAAAGATTCAAATCAATTTTTAAAGGTGGCAAGGAACATAAAATAATGTTAACAAGCAACATCCATATAAAAAACTATGTGGTGAACATGTTCTTGTCTTTTTACTTTAATTTTCTTTCTTTTCTCTTTTATTTTTAATAATTGATACCGCACATATATATTCCTGTTTAATTAAAAAGCTTTGTTTCCTGAACAGGATTACTTGGAAAGGGAAGGCAGCCAAATCTGTTTGAGGAAAGGACTCTGCCTTAAGAAAATTCCTGAGCAAAGAAGGAATACTCTTATATTTGGTTTATGATTCCTATCTCAATAGGAATCCTACTCTTTTCATGTCTAAATATCACTATAAATAGGACCCCATACCCCTTATTCTCAATCATCTTATTCTCTCATATTCTAATTTTCGCTTGCTTTCTCTCTAAATTCTCTCTCTATTCCTCTGACTTAGGCATCAGAGTCTCTGTGGGGATCCTCGCCACCTCTCACTTTGTCCTTTATTGATTATTTATAGGTCTTAAGCTCAAGAGTTTTGAAAATAAGTTATCAAGTGGTGTCATTTGTGGGAATAACCATTCATATACCTGCTAAGCTAAGACATAGACACCATGACTTCCAGCCCACTGCCAGTGTTGGCTCCTGAAACTAACATTAATTACTTTGCACTCATTCCTTCAATTAATATATCAATACCTCTCCCAACAGCAATACTTCTGGCAACTTTCCAGTATGTCGGAACTTCATCCAGAAATATGCATTTACCTTTTGGTAATACCAAGGGATGGCCGACTTTAGGCACTGACTTTCCATATTATGCTCCATTACAACACCACCACCGTCCAATACCTTTCGTACCCTTTCTAAGCCTAACAAATACACCGGTTGTTACCATGCCAAACTTAAACACTATAACCTAAACGTTCAATCTCACCCAAACCAATAAGGAAGTTATAACACAAAATATCCAAGCTCATATGGCCTTAATGTAACAACAGCTAAACACTTTAATTTAAAGTGGCAACCTTGAGCTGGCTCACATAAATAACATGACACCTCAGGAGATACTCGAGGTGAATAATGGGAAGAGTAAAGTGCTGGAAGGGGAATGTAGTTCAACCATTCTGGCCTTTAACGACTCAAAGTTAACTCAGAAGGTAAAAGAGGTTATACACAAAGCCTATACAAAACCAAGAAAGGAGGATGAATGTATTATGAAAGGCAAAACTCCATTCATAAGAAGGATAATCCAGATAGAGATCCCTACTAAGTTCAGAATCCCATCACTTGATCAGTATGATGGGACTAGAGATCCTGTTAACCATATATCCACATAAGGATTTTGCTCCAGAACGTGAATGATGGAATCATATGTAAAGTCTTCCCAAGCACACTCATAAAGAATGCTTAAAAGTGGTTTCATCGACTCCTGGAGAACTCTGTCACCTCTTTTAAGGATCTGGTAGAAAAGTTCTGTACTAGGTTTGTCACCAACATTCCCCCTGCCAAAAACATCAATGACCTTCGAATGTGTCAGCAAGAGGTCAACAAGTCCCTACGAAGTTATCTTAATTGGTTCAATAAGGTAGCCATGCAAATCGAAAACCTTATGGATAAAGTTGCCATAGAAGCTCTGAAAAATGGTATTAGACTTAGAAAGCTCAAAGATAAGATAATGATAAAGGAACCTGGCACTTTTATGGAGGTAATAGCTATGGTGGTCAGAATGATAAAGATGGATGAAGATAGACGGATACGAAGGGAAGAGGAAAAACCACCAACCAAAGATGAAAGAACAAAATCCAAATGAACAAGCTTCATAAAAATAAATTTCAGAAACCCAGTAGAAAGATTTGACAGGGAAGCAGACAGATACACAACTCTAAATGCCTCTCAATCCAGAATTCTCATGTGGGTCAGACAGAATGGTGTAGGAATTACCGCAGTCAGAAGAATAAGCCTAAGCTGGAGGTCCATATAGGATAAGGGACACTATTGCCAGTATCATCGAGAATATAGGCATGACACTGAGGCCTATAGAGAACTGAAGAATGAAATAGAAAGGTTAGTTTAGAATGGTAAACTTAACAATTTCACAGACACGTCTAAAGGGAGCAGGAACCCAAAAGCCCATGCGCAAGATAAGCTAGAAGCAAAGAAAGCCCGAAATGAGTTAGCTGGTATTATTAACATGATTATTAGTGGGGAAAACACTGAGAAAAAACTTAAACAGAGATGTAGAGAAGGGCCAGCTTACAAGAAAAAGGAGATCATATTCAATTTAGAAGATGGCTTGCATGTTTATCATCCTCATTGTGATGCCCTGGTGATAAATGCATACATAAACAATTATTTAATGAAGAGGTTGTTGGTTGAAAACTGAAGTGCCATCAATGCGTTGTCTTGGAATGCTTACAAATCAATGGGAGGCTTTGTCATTAACCTAAAGGCCATCCAAAATCCCATTACAAGCTTTTGTGGAGGAACTATACAGCCAATGGGAGTTTTAGAGTTGAAAGTGGAATTTAGAAATAAAGATGATGAAAAAACAAAAGTCATCAAAACCCTGTTTAATGTGGTGGATCTCCTACTAGCATACAATGGAATTATAGGATGACCAATGCTCTACGAAGTAGATGTAGTCACCAATATTCGACACTTAACTATGAAAATTCAAGTTGAAGGTGAAGTTCTTACTATCCGTGGAGATCAGTATATGGATAGACAGTGTTACCAAATGGCCATAAAGCCTCAAACGGAAGCCTTCCCCCTAAAAGCATAGAAAACAGAGAAATAAGGCGCTGGACCACAACCGGTTGATGACATCAAAACATTGCAATTTGCTAACAAGAAGACGGTAAAGATTGGTAATGAGCTTGACTATGACACTAAGGAAGGAATAACGGAAGTCCTCACTAGACACTTAGAAGACTTCACCTCTCGGGCATCTTAAATAACTGGGGTAGATCCCCAGGTTGCTTGTCATAGCCTGAACATCATACCAGGAGCAAAGCTAGTGATCCAGAAGAAAACAACTTTTGCATACAAGAGGCAAAGGATAATCACTGAGGAAATAAAAAAATTGTTAGAAGCCAGGTTTATCAAGGAAGTTACTTATCTAAAATGGGTGGCCAATGTGGTACTCGTAAAAAAAGCGAACGGAAAGTATAGGATGTGTGTAGACTATACTAACCTTAATCGAGCATGCCCCAAGGACAACTACCATTTGCCTACAATTGACCAGCTCATAGACTCCACTGTTGGCCACGGACTATCTAGTTTTGTTGACGTGGCACAAAGATATCACCAAATACTAATAAAGGGGGAAGATCAGGAGAAAATGTTCTTCATCACCCACAAAGGCCTTTACTACTACAAGGTGATGCCTTTCGGACTAAAGAATGTCGGAGTAACATATCAAAGAATGATGAACCATTTACTTTGAGATGAAATTGGGATAAATGTGGAAGTATATATGGACGACATTATTATCAGGAGCAAACATGCAGAATAACACCCAGTGGATTTGGATCAAGTTCTCCAATTATTGAGTGAGTATAGGATCAAGCTAAACCTAGAAAAATGTGTCTTTGAAGTTAAAGCTAGAAAATTCCTGGGATTCATGGTATCCTACAGAGGTATTGAAGCTAACCCAGAAAAAATGAAAGTCATTCTCAACATGAAAGCCCCAAAGAATATCCACAGGTTACAAAAACTAAATGGCAGAATCACAGTTTTGGGACATTTCATTTCATTCTCAGCCAGACAATGTCTAACACTATTTTGAGCTTTAAAAAATTTCATAAAATTTTTTTGGACTGTAGACTGTTAGGCAGCCTTTGAAGATGTTAAAGAGTTCATGTCCTCACTACCTCTAATCAGTAGGCTGTCCCAAATGAAACACTGTATTTAGGCCAAGAATGCATCGCTTTGGTGCTAGTAAGAGGAGAAGAGAGCCAACAAAATTGGGTATATTACATCAGTAAAATGCTCTAAGGATCTGAAGTCTGGTAACCAATGCTGGATAAGCTGGCTATGGCTACTGTCCACACATCCTAAAATCTCTAACATTAGTTCCAAGCTCATCCTATCATTGACAAATCCTACTTCCCTTTGTGGAAAATCTTACAAATGCCTAAGACTTCAGGCAAATTAGTTCAATGGTCAGTATTACTTGGAGAATTTGATATTGACTATGAGCCCCGTTAGTAAGTGAAAGCCTAAGCATTAGTAGATTTCATTCAAGAAATGATGCCGAAAGACCTCACCATGACTAAGGCACCAGAATGGAAGCTTTATGTTGATGGAGCATCTTCCACTTAAGGATTCAGTGTCAAAGTGATCCTTAAAGGACCACATAAAATCCACATCCGGTATGTAGTTTGAATAAAGTATAACAGGACTAATAATGCCACGGAATATGAGGCACTCATCACAAGATTGAAGTTAGCTACCGAAGTTAAAGCCGAACACCTCATAATACATTCAAACTCCTAGCTAGTAGTAAATCAAGTTAATGGGACATTCCAGATCAAATACCTAAGCATTGTCAAATGCGTAGGCAAAGTCATGCAACTCTTAAAGTAGATCAAACAAGAAGGGGGCCAGTGGGAGATCATTTAGATACCTAGACATGAAAACTCTGAGGTCGACCTCCTGGCCAAATCAGCAGCTGAAGACAGTTAAACATTTAAGGGTATGGAATTCACCAAAGCACTGATAAAACCCAATACTAAAGACCCCGATATCTTAGAAGTACATAAAGTTTCAGAATGGATGCTATTGATAGTCCAATACTTGGAACACGGAATGCTTCCTAAAGATAAATTGAAGGCTCAAAAACTAAAGCTAAAGGCAACCCACTATTCTATCCACCATGGGGAGCTCTATAGGAAATCCCTTTCACACCCATGGTCCAAATGTGTATCCCCAGAGGAAGGAATTATATACTCAAGGAAATCCATGAAGGAATTTTTGGAGCGCATGAGTCCCACTACACACTAATTAGGAAAGCGCTACTTCTAGGATACTATTGGCCTACCATGTCTAATGATGCTTGGAAAGTAACTCAAGAATGTCATAAGTGCTAGCAATTTGCTCGTCTCAATCACAAACCTTCCCACCCCCTGCATCTAATCAGCGGCTCGTGGTCCTTTGCCATATGGGGAATGGAAATCTTGGGTCCCTTCCCGACCTCCACTTTATAAAAAAAAATTCTTAATTGTGGCTATAGACCATTTCATTAAATGGATAGAAGTGGAAGTAGTTCCAACCATCACAGAAGCTCAGATCCAACATTTCTTTTGGAGAGAAATCAGTGCAGATTTGGCCTACCTCACACCTTGATCACGGATAACACCAAGCAGTTTGATAATGAAAAGTTTAGAGGTTTCTGTTCAGACCTTGGCATAAAGCTTTATTTCACTTTGGTAGCTCACCCGCAAACGAATGGGCAAACAGAGGTCACTAATAGAACTATCATGCAAGGATTAAAGAAGAGACTCGATGAGAAAAAAGGAAATTAGGTTGAAGAGCTTAACAACATAATATGGGCTTACAGGACCACCCCCAGATCATCCACAGAGGAAACACCATTCAAAATAACTTATGGCATGGGTGTGGTAATTCCAATAGAGATTGGTTCACCAAGTTACAGGATTAGCCGTGGCTTCTATAAAGACATCAACAACATTGATGCCCATATATGTCTGGACCTACTAGAATAAAGATAAGAGCGAACATTAGCTACAACTAAAGCACACAGGCAGAGGGTAGCACAGTATCATCTCCGGCGTAGCCACCCAAGACAGTTCAAAGTGGGTGACTAGGTACTGAAAAGAGTAGATATTTACAAAGGTAACTCTGGCACTAGCAAACTGGGTCCAAATTAGGAAGGTCCTTATTAGATCTTAGAATATACATCTAAAGGGGCATACAAATTAAAAAATAGAGAAGGCAAAGAATTGCCACGATTTTAGAACGTGGATTACCTCTTGAAATACTATCAATAAGTGTACTCAGAATGGTATTAAATAAAGCATCTATTCATTGAAAAGATAATCATCTTACAACAAGTTCAATTAAAAAAAATTCTCTATTCTACTACTTGCTCGGAGACAAGAGGGAGAATAACATTAGCGGCACTAATGGGCACGGTAAGCTCTACAGAGGACCCTCCGGCAGATTCAGAAGCATCCCTTACATGAAGGGAAGATGCCTTTTGTCGAGCATCCTCTTCAGCAACAATCTTTGCTAGGTTAGCCGGTGTTATTCGATCCAGTTCCACCAAGTCTAGCTCCAGGTTCTGAGAGAGCAGGATCCTTTTACATTCAAACTTGTAGGCTTTGAGAAATCCTCCCACCATGCTTTAGTAGCATCTTTTATCTTTTTCCTGGGCTTTTTTTACCTCAAATAGCCTCTTCTCTAGATTTGCGATATGAGAATCCTACTCTTCAATCCTCTTAGTCAACTGACCCTGACTATGCTCCATATCAATAATCTTTTTTTGGCTCACTTTAGCCTCGAATTTTGCCTCTGCATATTTTGTCTGGCAGAGCTCTAGTGTCGCCTTTGTGCAATCCAAATTTTTCTCAAAATTGATGGCTATTATTCTGACTTTCATCTCCTTCAGGTCGTACTGGCTTTTAAGGTAGAAATTCTGATCCTTTACCAGTAGCAAGGCCTGAGTCATTTGTGAAAAGGGCAAATTTATGTCACTCAATCCAAGAAAGCATAAAAGTAACAGAGAAAGGAAATTCACTTACTTCTAGGGAATGACCGATCATTGAACTGAATAGCTCTTTTAGACCCTCCTCTGACCAGCGCTGCATATCTGTTGCCAGCCTCAGCGACTCTGCATACTGATCTTGAACCTAGTTATTCCAGACACTTGACGGCTTCACCTTATTCAAGATCCAAGACCTTATATCCAGACACCCAGATAGCCTTGGATGCTGGCTATATATCTCCTCATCCAACTCTTTAGCATATGAGCCTTGGTCAATCAATCATCTCTTACGCCGACTTTCGTTGCTTGAACGAGAAGATCCGACTATAATTTTTCCATTTGGATTGACTGCCACTTCTTCGCAGATTGTAGGGGCTTCGAGATCTAGAGAGGGGGAGGAGATCCATACTTTTTTTGGCTATACTGGTTCATCAATTAAAAATGGAATTCTGTCTATAAAAGCAAAAAAGTCAAGCATTTACAATTGGAAAAAATAAAAAGCAAGTCAGAAAGATACCTCTTTGTAATCTAAATATACCAATAGCTTGAACACGGTCCAGATAGACCCTTCACAAGTATCTTCTGGATACGTCCTTAGCAGACCGAGCCTCGACCAGGCCATTAAGATGCAGCCTTAAGACCATCTCCGTATCGGGGCTTAATAATCTCAGAGGCCATTTTACTCTGTGGCATTCATCAGACCACATCCGTTGGACATCCAGGAAGTCCACAGGGTGCTCAATAATAAAAAAAGTTATGCCTCCATTTCTTATGAAAATCTGAAAGCTTTACAAACAGACTATGGTTGAGAACAGCTGACAGGGAGTACATTAGTTCTCCTTTGTTCCCGGTAAAGCTATACAGATATCGAAGGATGTCTAAGTCTGGTTCCCTACTATCTTTATGCCTCAACTAGACAAACCCAGTTAAAATTCAGTAGCTATTAGGGTAAAGCTAACCGGGTGCTATGTTATACCTATTCATAAATCTTTTTACAAAGGGATCTAATGGAAACTTTAAACCCCCTTATAATTAGTCAAAATATACCACTAGCCTATTGAGACTTAGCATGGGGGTCTGAGCCCTAAACTTCCTACCTACGATGTGAAAGGCATAATTGGCGGGAATACTGAACTGCCTCCGGTACCACCTCAATAATTCCTCATCTGTTTTAGATAGAAACAGGTTGGAGCTAATATGTTCCCTCGGTGCCATAAAACTATCTATGAAAAAGAAATAGAGCAAGAACAAAAAAGCAAAAAGGAAGGAAAAGATCACTTGGTTGCAATATATAGAGTCACAGTAGGAAGAGAGTGGTAGCAATGGCGAAGCAACTATGACACCGGCGAAATAAAAGAGCAAAATGCACCAACTCAAAAGCAAAAGGGATATTTATAGAGTAATAGAAGGCTCTGGAGAAAACCATTAAATGCCCTTATCATTACTTCACTTCTCCCCACATTATTAAGGGCAGTCTGGAAAATGAAAAACCCATTAATCGAGTGGTCATTATTATGGCAACAGAAACATCTCATTTTTGACACATGAAAGGACGCGTTGGTTACACAATTCAAATTTTAAAAATCTAGGCATTAAGGCAACATAGCTATTACCCAGCCTAGGCACATCTTTGCCAGTTGTTTTTTCCAAATTGGTATAACAATATCTGACATTTCCCTCCACTAATTGAAGTTGGCTCCCTCAGGTCGCTTCTATAGTACTGAGGATCCGAGCATCCATGCCTCACACATTAAGACCAGTAACTGAAGTTGGCTCCCTCAAGTCGCCTTTATAGTACTGAGGATAGGCATCCGAGCCATACTTGTAGCATATTCAGAATATCTAGCACTCGGGCCGCACTTCTAATGCACTAAGACTATACGACACTTTGATCGTGCTTCTAATGCACCGAGACTATACGACACTTAGGCCGCACTTCTAATGCACCAAGATTAAGTCCAATGATTAAAGCTAGCACCCTCAGGTCACTTCTATAGTACTGAGGTTCCAAGCATATAAGCCTCGTGTCTTTACACCAAGCATCTAAGTCTCGCACATTAGTCCAATGACTGAAGCTGGCATCCTTAGGTTGCTTCTATAGTATTGAGGTTTGGCACTCGGGCTGCACTTTTAATGCACCGAGCATCAAAACTCTAATGATAACTAGTTCCGTCATGTCGCTTTCGCACTAACGGTTTAATCCATTACATTCATTTTCGTAATCTTTGCGCACTCCAAGGTCCATATGACACTTCAGCAAAGCAATGGTTTCAAGACTCGATACCGAGCTTTACCCTTTTTTTTCCCTGTGATTGAGGCTAGCCACCTCAGTTCACCCCTCCATATCAATATGCAATGACTAACCACTTTCCCTCTATGCAGAAGGATAAATGTTCTATCATTTACATACTCAAATATGTCGGACATAAATATCCGAACAAACCCGCGGAGGGGAAGGGGGGGAGGAGGGGGACTCTTGATACCGCACATATATATTCATGTTTAATTAAAGAGCTTTGTTTCCTGAACAGGTTTACTCGTAAAGAGAAAGTAACCAAATCCGTTTGAGGAAAGGACTCTGACTCAAGAAGATTCCTAAACAAATAAGGAATACTCTTCTATTTGGTTTAGGATTCCTATCTCAATAGGAGTCCTACTCTTTTCAAGTTTGAATATTAGTATAAATATGATTTCATACCTCTCATTCCCTATCATCTTATTCTCTCTTATTCTAATTGTCCCTTACTTTCTCTCTAAATTCTCTCTCTATTCTCTGATTTAGATATCAGAGTATTTATGAGGATTCTCTCCACCTCTTACTTTATCTTTTGTTAATTATTTACAGATCTTAAATTTAAGTGTTTCAAAAATAAGTTATCAATAATTATAAACAATTAACAACAATAGTAGTAATAATGTGATTTTCTTTCTATTAATCTAATCATCACAACTCTTTTTTTTTTATTCGTTGTTGTTGTTCTTCTTCTAATAAATATTGTAGTAATAGTGCATAATCTTTTTGCTTCTTTTTATTAATCTTTTTGATTTAAAATTATACCTAGTTTCTTACTGTATTGGCCCATGTGCTTCCAATTTTTATCATCCATTCCTACTCTTCTCCAATCAAATACTTTAATACCTTACCTTATAACTGTGCTATTATTCTTGGTGATAATAATGATGATTTCTCACCTTTCTACCACAATAACCGATGCTCTAATCTCTTGCTGTGTTTTATTTTTTGTTTACACCGCTTGCTACTTACCTTGTTTTTGGAGACTCCCACTATTGTTTTCTAAATCATGTTTTCACCCTCTCATTTCTTAAATTTTTTCCATCGTTCCTCACCTCTGTCTCACCTTTCATCAATGTACATTATTTTTTTTGTTCGATATCAATTTTTGTTGGTTCCTTCTTCTTCCTCATATTCATTCTTTATTCTCCTTCATTCTGCTTTTTTGTTAACCCTAATTCTAAATTTACTTTCATTATAGTTCAAATAACCTAGGTATAATTTTGTAAATTCAAATATTTTTACGATGCAATTAATTGTGTAGAAAGTGGAGCCCACTTAATACTATTAATGAGCACATATTCATTACCAAATCTGCTAGAGGCACTTTAAAAGTTCAAACACTTGATTAAAAAAAAGTTCAAACATCAAATTTATAATTTTTCCTATTTTAGTCCAACTCAAACGTACTTGTTTGACCACTCCTCGGTCATCCATTATTTTGGTATGTGCTACTTCACTCCACATACCAACAGTAGTATAAATGTTTGCCATTGTGATGTAAGTAGCAGGATTTTCAGGCTATAATTCAAATAATGCTTCTGCAGCCCTTTTTGGCAGTTAAAAATTTTCATGAATTCTATTATCATCTAGTAAAAAAGCCCTGAGAAACTTATCAAGCTGAATCGACCGCTTAGAGATAATAAATCAACAATACAAGCATAATGATTAGCAATATGAGTTAGTCCATACTCTAGTTATGAATTGAAACCCTTCGTTAACTAATCCAGCATGAGCACAAGCTGAAAGAACAGGATTAAAAATTTATTGTCAGTTACATCTTAACGATAAAAAAAGTTATGATGTTTTGGACTCTTAACAAAACAAAGGGTACAAAATAAAGTATACCATCTCCACTGTCAATATGCTGTCGTTCTTTGGTCTTCTTTATGTAGTTTATTTAATGTACAGCTTGATTTCACTCATGGTTTTTGCAACCTTTTTTCTTCGGCTTGGAAGATTAAGCTTCAACTTCAGGTTCTATGTCGTGCTGGTTTTCAAGCTTCAGTTTGGAGTATTTGGCATTCTAGGAACAGAATAACCTTCCATGATTATTACCAACCGATTTCTTCTGCTATCTGGTTTACTGTAGTGCTGTTAAAGAAGTGGAAATTTTCAGGTGTGGATTTATGTCTAATACAGTTTCAGACCTTGCAGTTTTGGCTCGCATTTGCATTGTTGTGGTTCCTAAACTTGCTCCAGTTATTTTTCCAGTCCAATGGATTCCTCCTCCTCGTGGCTGGTTGAAAATTAACACGCATGGTGCAGCTTGTGGAACTTCGGGTGTTTCGGGTGCTGACAGAGTGATTCGTGATTGTCTTGGTTATTCTTTAGCTTCATTTGCTGCTCCTCTTGGTGTTCACTTTGCTTTCGAAGCTGAACTTCTTGCTATTGTGATTGCAGTTAGGATGGTTGTCTTTGCCACCTTGTCCGATCTGAATTGAAAGTGACTCCATGTTTGTTGTTAATCTGTTGCCAAAAAAAAAATTCAGCTGCGGTTCCTTGGTCGACTCGCTATGATTGGGAAGATTGTCTCTCTCTTTGCTTGACAAAATGCAAATTCATGCAAGTCATATTCATCGCGAGGGTAACCAAGTTGCGGATAACTTCTCTAGCATGGGTCTTGGTCTTTCCAACATTACTTGGTGCCCTACCTACCAAATTCATGTTCAATGATGCCATGGGCAGATGTGGTTACCGTTTTATTTAATTTCAATTATTATTATTATTATTTTTAATCTTTTTGCCATTCTTTAATTGTATTAACTCTTTTTATTTCTTGCAATTCAAAGTATAATCAACAATAAGTTTTTTTTTTTTTTATAAAATATAAAATAATTCTTTTTTTTCTAACAAAATATAAAATTAATTTTATTGAATGTACTCACATTTCAAAGTATAATGGACTACAAGTTTAGTTTATTTTATAAAATTATTCTTTTTTTTTTGTAACAAAATATAAAACTAGAATATAAAATAAAGCTACAAGTCTTAAGGAATATAAACCAATTCACATCTGCGTATTTTACAACTATAATTTAATTGTATTGAATGTTTTTGATGTAATTGATCATCTTTTTCCTATTATCATGAGATTAAAAAGACTCAGATTCAGTTAATTTTAAATTTAAATAATAAGAGATTCATACTTTTGAAAAATATGATATATATAATTTTAGTGAATTATTAACTTATGATATGAAGGAAAAAAATTACTACTTAATAAAGATTATTAATTTAATAACTATTAATTTATAGAAATTTTATCCTTGCAACTAGGTTTCTCCAAGATGGACTTGGTTCATGGTTAGGCCTGGCACGCACTTTCTAAGAGGAATGTAGTCTGCAATCAGGCAGAAACATGGGAACACAGGTTGAAAACAAAGTATAAGTGAAGATGAAAAACATGTCTTAGAACACAGCAAACTAGAGTAATACTTCAGAAAATACATTGAATTTGTGGTTTTAAACACACTATGCAAGACTGATTTACTAAAACACGGGAATCATATGCAATAAAGATGTATTTCTTCCAGTCAAGAATAATTGAGATTAAAGATCAATCCTGAAGGTAAACCAATTGAGTGATATTCTAATTGAAGGCATGTAGTAATCTGACATGATCAACATCAATTTGACCGGTGTATACATGCATTACCCCATAGGAAAATACGTAGATCTTTGAGCCAAAAAAAAAAAAGGAGAATATCACCTTTCAGTAGAATCTAAAGCTTTGTCAGATTCATCATTCAACAACTTTACTTCTTCAGTGGTCTCAGTAAAACAGTTTTCAAAAGAAATTTTTAAGGATACAAGTAGATGTGCTATGCCTGAAATTTCAGACGAAAATGAATAATCCACCTTCAAGCTATTTCCATTAGAAAGATCTAAGAGTTCATAGCTTTTAGGTTTAACTCAGATTCCAATATCCCTAATAAAAAGTAGCTGAAGATCTTCGAACTTGAAATGTACCTGGGTTTGATTTATGTGGTCCTCCCTAATGATCAGCATCATTTCCTGCACCACTTGCAGAATCAATCTCATCATCATTGCCATCACCACTTAATTCAGTTATAGAACGTTCTGATCTATAACCCAATGCAGTTTCCTGATCCGATGATCCAGATAAATCGCCAGAATCATCAGTTACCTCCTCTAATATATCTGTATCATGCATAGTGTTTGAGAGCTCACTAAGCTGCTCATGAAGTAGACTACAAGGTTTTGGGAGAGATTCATATCTGGAGCTGCATGAAGGACCATTCGCAATAGAGATCATGATAGTTGATAAGTTGCGAAGATATTTGCTTTGTTTGTCCTTGCAAGATGCATTCTGTCGGGTCCTCCATTTGACGTTGAGAATTTACATTGTCCTCCTCCAAACTTCGAACTGACAAACTTTAAAAAGAATGAAGTCATATAAAATGCAAAAGGAAAATACCTCCGCAAAACAAGACTGGTAGTTTAAAAAAAATCCCACAAGAAACTAACAATCAACAAGTTCCATTAAAAAAATTTTAAAAACATATATTAATAAAAAAAAATCCCTAATAATGCAAGCATTCCTCTCAATCTAAATACTCTATTTATCGCAAACAATGCACAACTCCATAGGACATCTACCAAAACCTCTCCATTTAAACCAAATAAACAGCTCTAAAGCATCTTGGCAAGCCTAATTCTCCTAAAATCCCAAAAGGCGAATGTCCTAAGAACAAGTAACCTCACAGGGCAAAAATAAATGAAAAACAACACTCATCATGCTTGCGACGTACAACACACCAGTCCAGAGAGAGAACCTTATGGGGCCACTTTTCTGTGACAAATCAGCAATATTTACCTTCTAAAGGACCACAAATCAAACACAATAAGGGAATACCTTTTCATGACTGGGAGGGTCTTGCTTTATGATTGATTTAATTGATGCTATTGCTTGAACTAAAATGCCTGCTTCCCCATCAACGGATCCAAAGTCCCTGATTGAAATTTCTGTAACAAATTCTATTTCTCTAGAAAGCAGGGCACATGGAATATTTCTGTCTTTTATTTATAAACTCCACCGAAGAAGTAACTGACAAACTGACCCTGTCTAGCCGGAGCCAGCAACCCTTCCAAGCATGGAATAGCCATTTTGGGAAGCTGTTGAGCACATAATCCAATTGCAGTAACAGCATCAGCAGCGAATCTCCTGTCTGGATCCCTAATATAATCCTAAAAATAAATTACAATACGCATCATTTCATGCACCAGCTTCCATATATATTCATAATATTGCCATGGAAATTAAAAATAATTAAAAAAAATTAATAGCATACAATGACCCAAATTCAAAAATTGAATTACCAAACATGAACACACACACCTATACTAATATTTTTGTGCTAATTATTGAGCATATCTAAGCATGCATATATAGGTAAATTCTGAGTCATACGACTTTAAAACTGTCCTAACATTTATATAATTAATTCAATTTAACTAAGCCTTGATCCCAAATTAATTGGGGTCGGCTATATGGATTCTTTTCCTCCAGCTTAAATGGTTATGGACTACATCTTAAAAAAATGAGACTAGCATTGTGGACCTGAAAGTGAAAATTGACATCCAACATAAAATTTTGTACCTGATATTCTATCTGATTCATGTTTTTCCAACCAAATGCACCAGAACTTCATAATTCTCACTGTATTTTCTCAGCAGTGGGCAATTTTAACACGTCACACATCAGAGAGTGTAGATATCCTGGAAACTGTGCACTTCTGATACCAAACTTCATCATACAAAGGGATCGCAAGAAGGAGCATGTTAATCATAGGAATGGAGCAGGATGGTTAAAATGGAAAATTATTGCAGGGCTCTTATGTGTGACATGTCCATAAAATCATAGTTAAGTTGAAGAAGTTTATAACACGGCAATAGAACTAGCTATGATAGATGATGGCAAATGCTAAACAGCAAAAACAAAATGCCTGAAAATTTAGATTGACAGAGATGAGGAAGAACTGCTTTTGTAAGAAAGTTAAAGCAGAATAAGTTAGGGAAAGGAAACATATCATAGAGCATATTTTAAGTTGCAAAAGAGAAAATAACCAAACCTTAAAAAAATGAGGAAAATGCCTGAAACTCTTTGGAGATAGCTGAAATAGATGAGTCTGTTGTAATAGAACAAAGAATCTCAAGCTTCAAATTTTTAATTTGATATGAATCTGGAGAAATTATGGAAATAGTCTTCAAAGTATGGAGCAAAGAGGGAAGGCATTGCTTTAGCAAACACTTGGATATTGTAGAGGATCTGCACAGTTAAATCAACTGAAACTGCAACAAGCATTTAACAGATCCAAAGGATGCATGATCTTCCATGTGCCTCCCAAAAGGTTAATTGGTTCTAGCATTTTGAATCACCAGAAGTCCCCACAAGAACAATTTCCACCCACAAAACAATGAAACCGATTTGCATCCCTCACAATTATTTTTCTATTAGTAATCTTTGAGATAAACTTAATTGCAGTGTGGCAGTCCATACAAGTTCTTAAATTCTTAAAAACTTTGATTGGTGTTCCTTGTGGAGTAGAAATAATTCCAAAAGCAATTGCAAGTTTCTCACTGTGGTAAGAGAGATTTTGCTCCTTCTGCTCCTCCTCCACGTCATGCAGCACAAAATTTGTGTCAGGAACAAACCCTTCTTCTTTCATCCTTTTAGAAAGCTTCCCGAGAAACTCATGTATATCGTTGGATCTTGGGTGTGAAGCATCCCCCACTAAGAACACATGTACCTCTCGCTTTATCTCAATCCAACTCAAACCTGGTTTCTTTACCACTCCTCGGTCATCCATAACTTTTCTGATCAGTGCTACTTCACTCCACAAACCAGCAGTGGCATAGATGTTTGCCATTGTCACATAAGTAGCAGGATTTTCAGGCTCTATTTCAAATAATGCTTCTGCAGCCCTTTTTGCCAGTTTAAGATTTCCATGAATTCTACAACCACCTAGCAAGGAAGCCCAGAGAAACTTATCAGGCTGCATAGGCATTTTGTTTATAATATTTTCAGCTTCTTCAAATCGACCTGTTCGAGCTAATAAATCAATAATACAAGCATAATGATCAGCAGTGTGAGTTAGTCCATACTCCTCAGTTATGGAGTGAAAATATTGCAACCCTTTGTCAACTAATCCAGCATGAGCACAAGCTGAAAGAACACCAACAAAAGTTATGTGATCAGGCTTTGTCCCTGACTTCAGTAGTAACTTAAAGTACTGAAGAGCCTCATCAGGATGACCATTTTGAGCATACCCAGAAATCAATGAAGTCCAGCAAACCAAATCTGGTCGAGGCATCCCTCTAAGCACTCTTTCTGCATTTACCATATTCGCACACTTGGAATACATGTGGACAAGAGCACTTGCTGCAAAAGAGAATGGATCAAAACCAATTCTAGTCATGTGTCCATGAACCTGCTTACCAACCCCTTCTGCACTAAGATCAGCGCACGCATTTAAAACCCCAGCAAATGTAAAATCATTAGGCCGGATCCCTGACCTCAACAACTCTGCAAACAAATCAAACCCCTCTTCTCTCCTCCCATCCTCAAAATATCTATCAATCATGGCTGTCCAAGTGACAACATCTCTATTCACCATCTTGTCAAAAATGTGCCTTGCTTCTTCTATGCTCCCACATTTACCATACATATCAGACAAGGCACTCCAAACTACCTCATCCGAATCCAACCCAGTTCTCATTAAATAAGCATGAATCTCTTTCCCTAATCTCAAACAGGGAATAGCCGCTGCTGCAGCAAGAACGCTAGAAACTGTAAACTTATTGGACTTAAAATTCTCGGACTTCTTCATCATTCTATATAGTTCTAAAGCTTCATGGGGCCTACGATTCCTCACATACCCAGAAATCAGGGCAGTCCAAGAAAAATTGTCTCTTTCAGGCATTTTATCAAACAATTTTCTTGCTTCTCCAAGTAAGCCAGTTTTAGCATATCCAGAAATCAAAACATTCCAAGAACATAAATCCCTTTCACCCATTTCATCAAAAAGCTTGTGGGCATTCACTAAAGCATCACATTTAGCGTACATATCAAGAAGACGATTGGATATAACTAAACCAGGTAGAAAGCCAGAAAGTTTGATGTGGTGATGGACCTGTATACCCTCTTGAAGAGCACGGTTTTTGAGGCAAGATTGAATGAGAGTAGAGTAAATAGAAGGAGAAGGATTCGGTATTTGATTGAGCAGGTGAATTGCTTCTTTTAAGCGCCTTTGCTCGCATAAAACATCAATTGCTTCTTTTAATCTACCATCGTTGCATAAGCGATTGAGGAGGGAGTCATGGGCGTTAAATTTGAATGTGGGTTTTTGAGGAAAAGAAAGAGAAGAATAAAAAGATTGAACGAATTTGTTTAGGTTAGAGATTAAAGATGGAGGAGAAGTTGGTGTCAGTTGCATCTTAATGATTTTAAAGTTACGATGTGTTGGAGCCCCAAGTTCTCCAGGTCTACAGAGACTCCAAAGCAAGAGCAAAGATAAACAAAAACCACGAAGAAACTAACCCAAGCTCCCTAACCAAAAATAAAAAATAAATAGAAAGCTGATGAAACAAAACTCACCCGCCACGTGAGTTTTGTTATCCCCTATGGGCAAAGTGCATTTTGGCCCTTAATGTTTATAGAGAAGTGCTAATAAGCCCTCTTTCTTTTTTTGACCATGTAAACTCTACTCTACAACCTATCAAAAACTTAAAATCTATGCATGCCCCTTTTGATCCTTTGAGCTTAACAGATGTCCATGTCCATTTACATGGCATTAAATGGATCCCAAACTCTAAGCATTTAATAATTGTCAGGGTTTGCAACCAAAACAAGTTGTCGTTTAGTTTCAGAATTGCTGCGCATGGTGGAAAACTAACAACTCTGGAAAAGATTACAGCATTCTAAAAACCACTTACGAATTTTTAAATTCATTTGTGATTCTCTCCAGCATGAAAACGAAGCTTTACTCAAAAAGGCAAGTTTTTTTTTTTCCTTTTTACATTGTTACAGCTTAAACTTATGCTTCTATATATCAAAACAAAAATAAAAACATAAAGAGTTGATGTTTTTGAGATTGTATGTGTTTTTATTTTTTTCGTTTTATAGATAAGAGAATTGAAGGTAAAGCTCAACAACGATAATGGAGGAAGCAATCTTTCTGTTAGAGAAGAAGAGATAATCTTGCCAAAATCTGATGTGTATAAAGCTACTAAAAAGCCACTAGCAGTTGATTATGTCGCCGCATCAGAAATAAAAGACACGAATTACAGTCATAGCTTCAATAACAACAATGGATGAGTAATAAAGGTGGAAATGGTTTTTCCCAAACTTCAAATATGGGTCATCAGATGGTGTCTTGAGTGCCATCTTGAACGAAGATACCAAATATGACAATTTTATTATTTGGGCTATTACAAAACTATCACTTAATTATTTCACCGCCATCTTCATCATCAATGAACTGCTTTCAGCTCATATCATCAAAAATATAAAATCACAGTTAGTTTCGTGAAGATGGAAGAGCACAATTTCTTAACCAATGAAGAGGCATGTAATTTCTTCTCTGATGAGCAAGCTCCCACAATTCAATAGTGCTGTATCGATCTCAAACAATGGAATTAGAGAAGAATAAGAAAACAAAAGAGAACGAAAAAAGGCATACAGTGGGCAATGCGGTATCTTGAAAAGGAGAAAGTAAAGCTTGTTCCAAGAGTTCTGTAAAATGGATATGTAATTATATATAGAAGCTGCTTTCATTAAACTTTGATCACCATTTGAGAACATTTCAAGAAATTGGTCCATGAATAAGAAATAAGAACATTAGAAAAATGGTGATAATCAAGTCTGAAATTGGTGACTAGCGTTAAAAAAAATCAAGAGACAGATAAAGAGAGACATGTGGAAGTGAAAGGCAAAAATAAAAATTCTATGAGCGAGTTTCCTTTTATATATATATATATATATATATATATATATATATTTGAGCAACTGGTATCTGGTATTCCGTAGGATCTGACTAATACGGATTCGATTCGAAAAAAATTTCAAAAGACAATAAAACTCTACCTTAAAAGTTTTAAAATAGCTACGTACTCAGATTTTGAACCCGAGACTTCTAATTAAGTTAGAAAAATTATAAGTTAACTCATCCACACCCTTTTGGATCTTTTTTTAATTATATCCTTTTGTTCTTTTAAGGTTAGTAAGATCCATCTAATGCCAGGTGAGCTTTAGTAAATGGACTTATGTTAAACTCAAAATAGACAAAGGGGCATAGATTTCAAGTTTTTGATAGTTGAAGAGTTTATACAACCCAAAAAAAGAAAGAGGGCTTATCAGCTCATCGCTATAAACATTAGGGGCAAAATGCATCTTTGACCATTCTTAATACCTGCTCCAGTGCAGCCTAGCAAATTTCATCCAACCCATGCAAACTTGTTAGTAGGTCTGTTTATCATTTTATGATCAAAAATTGAAATTTTTTGACATTATATAGATATTTTGTACAAAAATTCTATTTTTATGGTGATTTTGAAAGAAATTTTTAATTTATGGTGGTTTTATTTGATATGGCAAAGTTGAACAAAGTTCAGCTAATGGAGTTGGCGAAAATTCATTCTGTTAGTCCAAATGGCGGACTGAGTTATATTTTATTTTTACTATTCTTCCATTGAAATTGGCGGAATTGCACTGTAATAGTCCCATCAACTTCAGTCACTTTAACTTTTATGAATGAATTTTTTATGAAAGTTTGTGAATGAATTTTTTATGAAAGAGTTTGTAAAAGAAATTCTTAAATAATCATTAGTTAGTAATTGTACACAATCATTAATTGGTAGTAATAAAAAAAAGAAAAATTGCAAATTTTGTATCTCAACTTTTCAATTTTTTCTATTTGAGTGTCTAATCATTTTTTTTTTACAGTTAAGTGTCTGAACTTTAAAAAACATATCAATTAAGTGTATCCGACCGATTTGGCATTGAGTGTGTGCCTCATCATAGCAAATAGGCTCTATCTTCATGCCAATCATCTGTCATATCACATGTCACCTTTATTTTTTGAATGGACAAAATTACCCTCATCTTCTACAAATGAAATTTAGAAACTAGGGTTACAAAACACATTTCATAAAAAAAAAACTCCATAATCCCCCCCTACCAGTTCTGAAGCCACTTCCTCTCTTATAATCTCCTCTCCTATAATTGCAATTTTTCCTCTCAACTTTGTAGGCAAGCGATGGCCATTGGTGTGCAAAAAATGTTGGCCCATCATTCTAGCTTGTGACCCTACAACTATCTCCATATTACATTCAATTCAAAGATGCAAAATGAGGGGTGTAAAAAAAAGCCACAAAATTTTTCCATGTTATTATAACCTAAATGTCCTAGGTTAGTCAGCCTAAGAGTTATCATTTTTTATATCCATACACATCCTTCACATTGTCAGTGCTTAGCATAATGTCCTTATCAAATGGATTAAACCCATATATTGGTTTTGGATTGGGAATCGAATTACTAGCAAGTATAGTTTTTTCCTAATTTTGATCAAAATAAGAAGTGGATTTTTTTAGGTAAAGAAGAAGTGTTTGGAATTGGTTTTGGATTAGCGGGTTGTGGATATCGGGCATGAATAAGGTTAGGGTTAATGAGTTCTGATGAAAAAGAAAGAGAAGAGGAACCACCACCACCACCCAAGACTCTACCTTGACCCTTAAATTTTCCAGAAGAAGAAGATGACAAACATTTTCTTCATGAAACCCTTAAATTTGTCTTTCATTTCATCCATTTTTTAAAAAAAAATTAAAAAAATTAAAAAATAAGAAATAGAGCTAACTATATAGAAAAAAATACAAGAATAAAAATTAAAATTGACAAGATTTCAATATAGACAAATTAATGGAAGAACAATTGGTAGAGAGGTTGGCCTTCGAAGCTCATAGGAAGTAAAAATATTGTAACTTTCTGAAAAAAATTTGTTCTTCAACTTTGCATTACTCAATATATGTTTCTTAATAAGATCTCACAAATTCAGGTGGGATAATTTTTTTGAGATGTGTTTTGGAACCCTAGTTTCTAAATTTCATTTATAGAAGATGACGAAGGTAATTTTGTCCTTTTAAAAATAGTTTTTTAAGTTTTTTTTATTAAGTCTCTATCTTTCAAATTTGCTCTATTTGATCCCTATACTTTTATTTTTTCTTCATTGAGTCCTTATACTTTTATTTATTTATACATTGAATCCCACGTCAAAATTTTAGTTCATGTATTTGAACGTTATATCTAATTAAGTCCTTGTAAAATTTAATTGACTCCCTAAATTTTTAAATTGTACTAAATAAATCCTCAAAAATTTTATTTTTTGCCAATTAAATCTTTATTTTTGACTTTTCTATCTTAATTATTAAAATCTTAAAATACATATTTTTTCATTAATTGTTTTTCTCATATAGTTAAACTATACGCCATTTATTTATAATAAATTTCTCTCTCTCTCTCTCTCTCTCTCTCTCTATATATATATATATATATATATATATATATATATATATATATATATATATATATTAGAAATCCAAGTTAAATATATATGATAATTTTTTTTTATCTATTTTGATATAAAATTATTTAATTAGTCATTATCATTTATATACCTAATTCATAAATTTGTACTTTCATTAATTTTTTTTTGCTAAAGTAACCTAATAAAACTATTAAGAATCTAAATCATTATTATTTTTTAATTATTTTCTTATCTAGTTTACTAAAATGCATGTAAAATCTTGTGAGATGTAAAAAACTTTCATGAGGCTGCTATGTGACTTTTTCCAAGCCACAAAGCGGGATGCATTGTATAGCCCTACAGGCTTTAAGCGCCAGGTTCCAAAATGCATGTAAAATCTTTTTGGGGTGCCATGTAACCTTTATCAGGCTATAAAGCGGGATGCACTGTATAGCCCTACAGGCTTCAAGTGCTAAATTTCAAAGAAACCAAAATGCATGTAAAATCTTTTTAGGGTTCTATGTAACCTTTATTAGGTTATAAAGTGGGGTGCATTGTACAGCCGTACAGACTTCTAGTGCTAGGTTTCAAAGAAACCAAAATGAATATAAAATATTTTATGGGAGGGTGCACTGTATAGCTATAATAGGCCTTAAGTGTCAAGTTTTAAAGAAATCCAAATGTTATGAGTGAGAGTGTACACTGTGTAGCCTTGACGAACCTCAAGTTTCGGTTTCAAGGAAACCTAGGTGTTGTATGTGACTTTTCAAAGTCATAATGCAATTTTGATTTGAAAATTATGATGCATGAGAGTTTTGTTCATGCTTTCAATGGTTTACTTACACCAGTGGATGGTGCATATCAGGAACTTCGGATCAATTCGACCATGGTTGTCTTACCTTAATGTGGTTTTCACCATTTCTTTAAGGTTTGATAAATAACATTATGTTAAGGGTATCTCTAATTACTAAGTAAAGAGCAAGTGTTCCACATGATCAAAAGGAAACTCACCAAATAAGGTTGCCAACAACTATGGTGCATAAGGAATTCGAGTAGATTGAGTATGTCATGTCATGTCATTCTCTTTGGAGGTAAATGCTTGATCATACTTCTTTCTGTTCTTAGGCATTCCTCACCTTCTATCACTTAACATGAATGTTGTCAAAGAGTTCCCTAAATACTCTTACTCAAGCTTTGAGCATTGGAGTATATTAAGTATGATCTTTATTCCCCCTTTCTTCTTTTTTTTATTTATTTTTTATTTTTTTTCTCTTTTTTTCTTATTTTTTTCCTTTTTGCATTTAGACTTCTTCTAGGGCTTAACATGACAATTATGAGCTACCCAATCATCTTGATTCCCTATAACTTCTTCTTTAATGGATTTTCTATCTTTCAAGAGGTTGTTAAGCATTAAACTAATTAGAAGTGAGAATCCTGACTTAGAGATATTGATTAGAGTTAAAAAGTTATAAAAATCTCATCAAAGTGAGATGGTCGCTATCGAGGTTGACTGGTTCGACCTTGCTATGTGCCACCTCTCTAGGGTGAGTGTATCTCCGAGAGCACTAAAAAGAGATGTTTGAAATGCAAATGCAAGTATAAATTCATGAATGCATTTGAAAACCTCATAGCAGGATGATATAATAGACTTCCTTGGGTTTTGATATTCTTCTGGGGTGATCTCGAGCTTTTGTTGTGGGTTCTTAGTATTCGATTACATCTTGGGTCGATGTTTGAACCTTTAAAGTGTCTTTAGGACCTACCCGGAGCTTTGGGATATCAGAGTGTGCATTCCAAAAGCTTCGATGAGGTTCAGTAGGGCTTATGGAGGCATCCCACGTAAGTGGGCCAACGTGCATTGGTTAGGACCTATACACGTGGTAGGCTCCTAACCCATGGAGCTGAGGTATATAATAGGCTTAATTTCCTCTTTTTTTTATTTTTCATCTTCTCTTTCTCTCTCCACTTAGCTTCTCTCTACACTTTTAGGCATTCTTTACTTTTAGCCCACGTAAGGAGAAGGTAGCGGTGAGAACATTTTAAGGGATACTGACCCCAATCCTGTGTTTGACTTGGACGATCTTGGTCTAAAGGCTCCAAAAGGTTAGGCGACAAGCAGCATTGCTTATTAAAAGCATGTGCCTACTCATCATACATGTCATAGAGTGACAAGGGGGCATGAGATTCCTCTCATCTCAAACCTGAGAGAGCATGTTTAAGTGTTTCACCAATAGTAGGTTATTAGTGCTTATGAACTTAGTAATTAATTTAGATTATTTGATAAATAGTGTTTATGGCAGTTCCTTTACTAGGATTAGCTCCCTTACATGCTTGGAGATGCATTTTGCCAAAGTATTTCTTCCTTTAAAATGCATGCTTATATTTGTTTGCCATATCATTTTCTGCTTTGGTTACATGATTTCGTTCATCTACAAATAAATAAGAAAATAGTAGTTTAGTGCTAATTTAAGTAAAAAATATTTATAAGTCAAAATTTGTGTTTTGTTGACTTCCCTTTTTAGAGCTCTGTGACCCACTTGGTTCTACTTAATAACTTCACTAGAGCAAAGAAGCTTTACCAGAAGCTACCCATGCAGGTACGATATTAGGTGTGCGATATCAACTTTAATGGCATTTTGGACAATCTATTGAAGGGACCATAGTTGTTGAAAAGTCGATAGGCTACTATGATTGCCTTGGTCAAGAGGTAGTCAAACTGGATGCACACCTTCCATTTCCAGTTCGAGGAGATGATGATCATGCCCTTCCAATTTGCTACTATTACAGGGCTCACTTTTGCTGGTTAGTAGATCATGTTTAACATTCCAGAGGATCTTACGAGACTATGCCATGATTTATTGGGTTGCCCCTATGAGTTCAAAATTGATCAAAGCAGCCTAATTTCTTACTATTGATTATAGCAGGCCTGCAATGATGCTATCGGAGATGGTGTTGTCAGCATTAAAAGATGCACCCGGTGCTTCATCTTCTATCTGATAAATGTGATGGTGTTCCTTAATATGAGTAGCATTGACGGTTCTTGGTTGCTTCCTCTACTATAAGACCTTGATGCCTTACAATGTTATGATTAGGGTTTTATTGCCTATGGCTATCTCCTCCATGGCTTGGACGACACATGCAGGGACAACTCTTAGATCTGTGATGTGCCATTGGTGATTAATATGAGTCCTTTTAGATACTTTATGATTCTTTTTCCTTCCTTTCCTGGTACACTATTTTTGACATGTTCTTTTCTTTATAGATTTGGGCATTTGAGTTCTACATCTTGGTTCCTCCTATCATTCTTGGATTACATGAAGGGTTCCTCTATTTTCCTTTCTAGAATGCTCAGCCTTAGAGGGGTTTTGTGCAGTCCTTGGAAGTGACCCATACTACTCTCTTAGAATTAACATTCAATCAGGTAAGGCGTTGCTTTCTACTTTTTTATTTTAAAGTGATATGTTCTAATTTTTTATTATTATTTCCAATTGCAGATACATCTTCGGTGGTGGTGGGAGTGCTACCCTATGGCTTTCTCGCTAATGATGTAGGGAGCCATAGAGATCACTGGCTGATGGATCTTGTTCATGACTCATGTTGATCATGCCTAGTACTTCAGCGAGCGTGTAATGAGATGGTTTGGAGGACCTTATGTTCATCATGTTCTTCATCCTTCTCCTCTTAACATGTTTTAGAGGAAGGATATAGTGGACCCCATTTTAGAGGGGGCATTAGTTGGGACTGATCATTAGCTATACTTGGAGCTAGAGGGTGTCTTGTACTTGGAGAGTCTCATCCCTCACTTGATAGATGGTACCATGAGGGATTTTTTACATACTTTGCCTACTCCCTAGGCAGGCGTTTCCTTTTTTTCTACTCATTAGGTATGTCTCGCTTTCTTTGTACTATTTCCATACTATCCATTTTTCTATGCTAACCCTCCTCATCTATTTTCAATGACTCTGCTTGAAGAGGACCCATACTAAGAGCACTATCAAGACCTCAAGTAGTGTCAAAACTATTGTTGATGCCCCTATTAAGACTGCTAGGATGATTTTTGAGGTGGCTACACTACATTTTATCCCTATGGTTTGGGTGCATAACCTCTATGGTGAGGTGACAATCCTGGTGGTACTTGCTTTAACTGAGTCGATGGCCTTCATGCTTAAGGATGCTACCCATATGAGTTTCTGTCTGACTTTGATGCTTTGATATTTCAAATATGTTGCTTTCTAATTATTTTGTTCATAGGTTCCTATAGAGACAGCCATGTACTAGTACCAGTGCGCTTCGGGCTTGATAAGCCACTATATCTATTACTCCATGGAGGCTGATGTAGGTCTTTTACACTTTAGCTTGTTTTCCTATTCTAATTAGGCAATGATATGTATGTGTATATTATAAATATATGTGCATTAATGCAAGTGTGTTATAATGATGCAGTTTGAGCATGCGAGGCTATTGCATGAGCAGGATGAGACCATTCATCATCAAGAGTTGGTACACCAGTAGGAGGATGCCTATTATTAAAGTGAGATCTAGAGGCTGCAAGCCGAGTTAAAGGAGCTGAGGATACATGATACTGGACCTAGTAAGAGAGAACCCTTAAATTTTGATTATGACGAGGACGAGGATGATGATAATGATGCTGATGTTAATGATGATGATGATGATGATTATGATGATGGTGAGGGTGGGGCCAAGTATTGATTCCCCTCCCTTTTTGTTTTTTGACTTGTAATGATAGAGAATTTTGGACCTTGATGTAGTGGATTGATGAACTATTTATGAAGATCTTTGATGCTTTCTAATTATTGTTGTGCTTTTTCATTTTACCTTTCTTATTTGCTTGCCATGCCACCATAACAAATATAATGAAATGGAAAAGTTTACAACAAAAATTGATGCAATTACATTATAAAAGGATATGAACTCTAAGATGCAAATTTTGGCTTTACAATAGATATTGATTCAAGCATTTACTTCTTAGCATGGGCAATTCTAACAATTCTCCTCATTTATACTGAGTAGCATTTATCACGGGCATAGTTGCATGTTGAATTCTCAAAATGATGGTACCCTTGTCCTTAATTGGCCTTTCTAGTTTTTTTTGTAGTATCTTTTATCATTTTTCTTTCTTTGCTTTCATTTCATCATCATTGTTCTAAGGGTAACATCTTTTGGAATACACAACATGTGGGATTTTTCCTCCATGCCAATGTTAAATGATTCAGTGTTAATGGAATGGATGTTAAAGATGCTCATGTAAGATTTAATGAAAAGCTCATCATTATTATAAGACACATCACATAAGTAAGCAAAATGAAATTTTATTGCATCATACTTAGAGTTCGGTACATCAAAAGACTTAACATATTAGCAATACAAATATCATCAGGCACATCATTAGATAGGACATTTCGGTAATAGTTACGACTATGGTGTAGCTAACAGCTTTGACTTAAAGTGAAACTTGTTAGAGTGTTGCTCTAATTAGTCTCAGACTTTTCTTCTTCTCTAGTTCTTCCTTATTTTCATCCTCAAACTCACACATATACTTATAGATAGAGAGATTTATTTCATCACCACTTGAGTCATGGATTAAACCCATAAAGTGTACTTTTAGTATTGCCAATAGTTCTTTTTTTCCCTTTCAAGATTCTTTGTCTCACTTTCTAGGATGTCTTGAATAGAGCTCTTACTAAAGGACTCAGGTAACCTTGAAGAGATGGCATAAGATGTTGGTAGTGGTATATTTTGGTAGTTGGGTAAAAGATTAGTTTTGATGTTAAGCTGCTTTTCAAGGTCTTCAATCTTGCGAGAGTCTATAAGATCTTGGACTTGGAATTTTAACATGCAATAATCATTAGTTGTATGGTCTGTCATTTAATGGAAGTAACATTAGAGGTCGGGGTTAATACATGCTGGTAGAGGATTAGGTAGAACTCTTAGTTTAAGAGGTTTCAAAAGGTTTTTCTGTTGTAGTGCTTGGAAGACTTTATATAAGGGTAGGTTAAAGTCTGAGTATTTATAGTTTCTTAAAGCATTAATAGTTATGTGTGCTTCAGTGGGACAAGTATTTTGACTAGGCTATATTGGTTTTTAGTGTAGATGTTTAGGTTGAGAAATTTCTTCATCTTTAATTTAGATGCCATCTCAGTGAAGCACTTCAAATGTGGGATATTAGGTAAATTACATCTGTTTATGAAAATGAGGCAAGGCTTATTTGATTACCATCTCTATCTGCTCATACTTCAGAGGTTTATCCCTCATCAAAGCACTTTTCCTCTCCATTGAATGATGTAGTATGAAAAATGCTCACCAGCTTTCTACCTAGTGGTTTCTAAGTCATTTCTCGTGACATCCAACTGAGTGTTGTACCCATACTACTTGATAAATTTCTAAATAAAGAGTTCTGGATGCAATGGACCATAACCTTTTATGCTTTGGTTGCCCATTTTTTGATCCTTAGTTTTGCTATACTGAGGATAATGGGGTTGATTAGGTTGGTCTTGCAAAGAACTATTCATAAGTATAGAAATTTGGTTGAAGCCTTTGATCAGGATATCAATATTTTCCTTTACTGGGCCTTCAAGCTAAGTGATCTCGTTAGCCAATTCTTGGATCTTCATTGCCAATTCATATTCAGTTGCACTAGTTGACTTAGGAAAGGGTTGGAAAAACCTTTTTTGAGAGAGCTTATAATTATTTTTAATATCCCCAGGCATACTCATGACTTTTTTCTTTTTATTCATCTTAAGGTTAGGAGTGCCAATTTTCCCTTTGTTACTACTGCCTAAAAGGATTATTTCATCCATTGTGTTTGGGGTTTGGCTTAAAGTGTCCTCTACTTCAGTCTTAAGGATACCCTTAATTTTAGCCCAAAGGATATCAATCAAACCACCAAAAAAATGTTTCACATGCTTTTTGACTAGATTATTGATACTTTAATCTGCACACTGTTCAACCATTATCTCTTAATCCTAACTAGTCATAGAAGTAATAGGAATGGTACTTGTGTGCTTAACAGTTTTGAGCCTATGAGACTTTCAAGAAACTATATTTCTACATAAGTATACATGTTAGGATGATAAAAGAAATGATGCATGCATGCATGACATGATGAATTCTATAAAAGAGAAGGGTTAGCGTGCGTGCATGGTATGATAATTATAATTTTATTGATGTAATGATGTATGAAGGCTACAAGAAAATCATGGATTAGTTCATAATAAGATGCCCCTTAGATGTATGTATGTATGCATGGGAAAAAGGAAGGAAAAGTAAAATGAACAAACGGAGTTAGTGTAAATCTACAAGATAAACAAACCAAACACAAGCATTCTCTCCTTTTAAGCTTATTAGTCTATATGGTAAAGAATTATGTCCTAGGTAGGTTTTTGACTCATTGCCATTGGGGGACTATGGTTCCACTTTTGGACTAAGTTGTTTCCATTCATGATAATTAGAATCAAGAGGTAAACTAGGGAGCAAAACCCAAATGTACTGAAAGTAACTACTCAATATCAATAAAAGGCCCAATATGTCGAGTCTTAAATGGTGCTTATAGCTCGTGTGCCCCTGTGAGCATATAGATTATAATCAACATAAGGGATCTAAGTTCGTGTTACTTTTATTGACATTTGGTGTGTTTATTAAGAGACGTGAAGGTTTCGTTCGGTAATTTACAATTTGATTCTTTCGACATGATTGTTCGCAACCTAGTTAAATTATTAATTTGTCCACTTGATCTAATATGAATAAACAGATGACTTCCACAAGTTCCACCATCAAAAGTTATCACTATTTATTAATCCTTACGGACTATCCAAACTAAGGTGTATGATTCTTGTCATTCCTTATACATTGGGCTTACACAAATTAAATGAGGATCACACGAGTCTAATCATGGATAGTCTTTAAAGATTAACATAATAACAATAAATGGTGGCAGACACTAAAAATGTCATATCATTTATGAATACAAGGTCAAATAAACATCATTAAGACAAGGATAGCATGCAAGAGCTAAGTAGGATCCTAGGGGAGATTTCCACTAGTTTATCTATATGAGCTACATCAAGCTTATGACTTGGGCTTCTTTAGTGAGAATGTCCCCATATGACTAGGTTTATAGACTTCGGTTAGAGAGTCTATCATCCTTTTACCTACTCGAGAAAAAACTATATCATATTTTGGACATGGGAGTCGGGCCATATCACTTTAAGTCCTACAACTTTTCTTGATCGAGTAAAGACTAAAGGTGATAATACTTATCTTCATCACCCCATGACTCAAATGGAATCATGATGGCAATGTCATTCAGTATTATTGAGGGTTTAGGGACCATGGTGCATGTGGTGAGTATGATGATATGTAGTTATATTGTTGTGAAAGTGAATAAACAAGTTATACATTATAAGAAATAGTCTTTCATTCATACCCCTTGAATCAATAGTCCCCAGTGGAGTCACCAAAAACCTTAGGATCATTGGTCGGAATGATCACAAAGGATCAGTTTGTGTTTATAGCATTAGGGCACACAGGCTAAATAGCGACCATTTACTGGACTTTTGTTCGTTATTGTTCATTGAAGGGTTTACCTGATTAGGCCACGTAGATTTGCAATCATGACCTGACTTGAATCGAGAAGAAGTGAAAAATCACTTCCATAGCTAGAGAATCTGGGTTCGGAGGATAAAAATTACTTATCCTATTTCTTATCACGTATGTTGCTCATTTATTCATTACTTGACCCTAGTCTTAGTTTTATGATGCATTGTTACCACACTTGGTCATTAGTCAGTTTAAATTGAAAATAAAGTGCAAGATAGTTGAATTAATGAGCATTCACCATATAACAAATAAGTAAATGAGCATCCACCAATCAAGCAATTAATCAAGTAGGCAAGTAAGTTTATAGCACACAAGCATGCAAGAGATAATCAAAATAAGCAAGCAAATAAACAAAATAAAAATGGGAAAAGAGATTAAGGATTACATCCCAAGAAGATAGTTTATTCTAATAAATACATCCAAATAGAGATAAAAAGGGGAGTTGGGACTAAGAGTTACATTGCCTTGGAGAAAGCCTATTTTATTAATTACATAAAAATAGAAAAGAAAAACTCATTCTAATAAACCTGCAAAGCAAAAGTTAGTTTCCATACACATGCAAGCAGACATTGCATATTAATATATTCCATTCATTCATAATTGGAAATAATAAATGAAAAAATAATTGAACACATAAGCAAACAAGGATGCTAATGTATGCATGATGCAAGGTTTTAGAATTTGGATACTTTAATGTGAAGTCATCATTTTTATTATTAAAAATGAGATTTTCAAGTGATGTAAATATAAGGAATAAGAGTGCAACTAAAATAATAAAAGTGATAAAAGATATTATTCCTACCATAAAAATATCACCTTTATGATGAAAATAATAAATTTATCAAAGAAAATAATAAAATGACAAGAATAATAAATATTCAATAAAAATAATAATAATGCAAGTGAAATAATAAAAGAGGTGATAAAAATATTATTTTCACCATAAAGATGAGAACTTTATGATAAAAAGTAACAAGTTTATTAAGGAAAGCAACAAAAATAATAAAAATATAATTAATATGATAAAAATAATGAAATACAGAATTAAAAGTAAATAAAGTGGTAGGGATGTCATTCCCATCATAAAAATATCTACTTTATGATAAAAAGACAACTTTACCCCTAAAAGGCAATGAAAATTATAAAATGCAATAAAAATAATAAAAATAAAGCAATAATTATGTAAATAAATTAAAATGACAGCAATAAAAATATTAAAATGATTAAGATAATATTTTTACCATAAAAATATGAATTTTATAATAAAAATACCAAATTTACCACAAAAGACATAAATTCAACAAACATGAGGGAAAATGCAATAAAAATAATAAAAATTCTGGAATATTAATAAAAATAAATAAAATACAAAAACACATAATTAAAAATGATAAAGGTGATATTTTTACCATAAAAATGTGAACTTTATGATAAAAACATCAAGTTTACCATTAAAAAAAAATACATAAATGCAATAAAAATTGCAAAAAAGCAATAAAAATAAATAAAGTGCATAAATAATTAAATAAATAAATATGAAGAAATAAAATGATAAAAATAATAAAAATGAAATTTTTACCATAAAAATGTAAACTTTATGATAAAAGGCCAAATTTACTATAAAAGGCATAAATGCAATAAAAATTATGGAAATATTACAAAATAATAAAAATACAGAAATAAAAATGTTAAAATAGTAAAGGAGACATTTTTACCGTAGAAATGGAGACTTTATGATAAAAAAAAAGCCATATTTACCATAAATTACATAAACACAATAAAAAATGATAAAAATGCTATAAAAATAAGGATAAAAATAGAAATAAAAATAAAAATAAAAAAATACAGAAATAATAAAAATAAATTAAAATGATGCAAAAATAATCATAATAATGCTAACTTCACATTCAAATACCCATTTTTACATAAATGGAGAAAAAGATGGAAAAATAATGGAAAAATGCAAGATGAATGCAAATACTCCCGGATCTAATTTGAACTTTCTTCTCCTTCAACATATCACAAAATTCAAATCACCACAAAAATCACAACTTTATCAAATCACAAAAATAATAAAAATAAAAATGCTAGAATGGTAAAAAATGCAAGAAAATAGTAAAAAAGTAAAGAAAAATGCAAGAATGGGGATTTTAATAATAATAAAAATATGGAGATGCTCAAAAGGATAAGGTAATTACCCTAGATGCATGCTTTGACTTAGATGTGGTTAGGTTTGGATTTAATGGTCTAAATCCTAAGATAAAAATAAAGAAAAATTGATTTTGGGTTTGTGTTTGATGTATATGGGTCTCCAAATGCTTTAGGAGAGAGGGGAAGGAATGGAAAGTGCTCCAAAATAGTGTGTTTTTCTCTCACTAAATGTCTTCATCAAGAAATGTGCCCCTTTCTTCCTCAAATAAGAAAAAAACTAATTTTTCATAGTACAGGTTTGAAGACCCACGTGCTTAGGTTCATGACCCACACATGTGGGTTCTTGGACCTACACAAGATAAATAGGTCATTTCGACCCACAGACTTGGTTAAATGACCCACATTCATGGGTCATTAACCCAAGCTTCTGGGTTGACCCACCCACATGGGCTTCTCCCCTACTATTTGGTCCAATTTGGCTCTTTTTGGATTTTTGGTTGCTGTTTGGTATTTTTTGGGTTCTTTTAGGTTTCTTTCAGGTTTCTTCTTAATTTAAGCATGCTCAAGAGAACTTTCAGAGAAATTCTTCCCCTATATAACTAAAAGGAATCCTTCATCATCAAATTTTTAGGGGACTATCAAAATTTAAGTATCAATAATATGTAAAAAGAGGTGCCTTCCTTGCCTACACAACATGCTACATAGTCTGGATAACAAAGTGAGCACTAGAAATTTTCATGTGAGTATACATGCACCATAACATAAAATGTTTATCCTTTGAAATCCTAGAACTATCTTGTTTCCCAAAAATGTTATGTGCCATAAATTTGTGCATTAATAAGTAAGCATGATCTTTAATTAAACCACTAACCATCATCTCTCTCTCTCTTTCTCTCACTAAAACTACTATCCTTAGTATTTCTTTTTCAAAAAGAAAGCATGTCAAGTTCTTTTAGAGGTTGCCTAAGTCCTCCAATAGGAAATCCCAAAACATAGGACATAAGATCAAAATTAATGTGAAACTCTTTGCTAAAGAGCCTGATCGAAAATATTTTCTTATCATCATCCATAAATTCAAAACATCATCCTCAAAGAACTTAGGTAAAGTAAAATTTCACTTTAAAAGGGAGAGGAATTTCTTACCCTCCTCATACGAACAAATGGAAAAGGGGGCACCATATTCCTTAATGAGTTCACTGACCTTATCACTCATTTGTGTTATTGCCTTAGCTTCCTTTACCTTGCTTGATTGAGCTTTTCTTATGATATCTTAAAGAAAAAGTAAGAATTAAGAATTATTAGCACAAGATGAGTTAATAAAAAATTAGTTAGGGTTTCTTAAAATTAAAGAATGAGTAATTTGAAAAACATGCTATATATATAAAGTAATCCCTATACACTAAGGACAAATAAAATCTAAAAATTTTCTCCTTAATTTTGGAAGGAGAAGAAAAATTCAAATTTTTCAAAAAGGAAAAAAATAACTAAAAATGCTATTTCTAGATAATATTAACTTACTAAATTCCAGAATCATATAAACCTAACTTAAAAGGAAAATTACAAATAATTTTGAAAAATTAAATAGAAAATTTAATTCAAATCCTAAAAAGAAAAAAAAACTAAAAATTCAAATTGAAATTCAGAAAGAAAAATTCTAATTGTAATTCACCCCACTGCCTCAACACACTTAAATTCAACATTGTCCTCAATGTTGGTAAGTTTGCAAATGAAGAAAAGGTAAATGTGTAAGTTATCATACACGCACGGCTGTGCACCCTCTTTTTGAGTTATAACCTTATCTTAGTGCACGACTATGCACTGCATAATGCATGACCATACCTGTGCATCCATACTTGCGCTCTATTTTGCAATGAATTGTGAGTGCACGATTGTGCACCTAGACATACACAGCCGTGCATGTCTAGGTGAAAACTTTTAGTATAATTAAGCATGCAAAAAAATATTTTAATAGTAGATGTTCAAGATACATGATAGGAGACAAAAAGCAATTCACTAAATTTGATGCTAAAGATGGAGGTTATGTCATATTTGGGGATAATGCCAAAGGGAAGAAAATAGGCATTAGAGAAATTGGTAACCCTCAATCCTTATAAACATATCATGTATTGCTTGTTGATAGTCTTAAACATAATTTACTTAGTATAAGTCAATTGTGTGATATGGGAAATAAAGTCAATTCTTATCCTACAAAATTGCTTTGTTAGTAGTTTAGATAAAGATAAAGTAATTTTTAGTGGTGAAAGAGTTAACAATGTCTATGTCATTGGCTTAAACAAAGTTGATAAAGGGAATCCAAATCTTCCTTAAGATCAAGAATGTAGTGTCCACTTCTAGGCCACTTGAACTCATTCATATGGATTTACTTGGATGTACTAGAGTTACTAGTTTGGGTGGAATGCATTATGCATATGTCTTGATTGATGAATATTCTAGATACACTTGGATGTGTTTTCTTACTCATAAGAATGATGGTTTTAAAGCTTTTGAAAGTTTTTCAAAAAGAGTTTAAAAAGAAAAAGTTTTTGCATTTCAACTACTAGAAGTGATCATAGAATGGAATTTTAAAATGAATTATTTAAAACCTTTTACAATGAAAACGGTATTTCATATACATTGTCTTATCCTAGAATAACTCAACAAAATGGGGTAGTTCAAAGGAAAAATATGACTATAGTGGAAATGGCTAAGTCTATGTTTCATGAGTATAATTTACCTTTATACTTTTGGGCAAAAGTCGTTAACACTTCTTGCTATATAACAAATAGAGTCTTTAAAGATCCATTTTAAACAAAACCTCTTATAAGCTTTGGAATAATAGAAAATCTAAAATCTAAAATCTCATATCTTAGAGTATTTGGATACTAGTGCTTTATATTGAACACCAAGGATAATTTTGAGAAATTTGACTCTAAAGTCAATAAAGGAATTTTCCTAAGCTATGCCACCTCAACAAAGCATATAGAATCTTTAATATAAGAACTCTAAAAGTTGAAGAGTCAATACATATATTATTTGATGAATCTAACCCACTTAATCCTAGAAAGGATTTTGGTAGTGTTGATGATGTTGTAAAAAACTTGTGGATATAAACATTCAAGAAGAAAATACTAGCAAACCTTTGGAGTTAAAAAGTCTTATAAAGGAAGACAATGAGGAGATGCCTCAACCTACCTTGAAGGATGAACTTCCAAAGGAATGGAATTTTAAGAAAACACATCTTTAAGATCTTATTATTGGTGACACTATAAAGGGGGTAACTACTAGATCTCCTTTTAAATACATTATTAATTTAGCCTTCATTTCTCAAATTGAACCTAAAAATGGTAATGACATATTGAGTGATGAATTTTAGGTCCTTACTATGTACGAAGAGTTAAATCAATTTAAGAGAAATAAAGTTTGGACCTTGGTTCCTAGGCCTAAACATCATCCTATTATAGGCACCAAATGGGTGTTTAGAAATAAGATGAATGAGCAAGGTGTAATAACTAGGAACAAAGCTAGACTAGTAGCTAAAGGCTATAATTAAGAGGAAGGCATTGATTATTATAAAACCTCTGATGCCATTATAAGGTTAGAAGCTATTAAAATGCTACTTACATTTGCATTTTACATGGATTTTAAATTATTCCAAATGGATGTCAAAAGTGCATTTTTAAATTGATTAATTGAAGAGGAGATTTATATTGAACAACCTTTGAGTTTTGAAAGTTTTGACTTTCCTAATGATGTATTTAAGCTTTCAAAAGCATTGTATGGATTGAAGCAATCTCCTAGAGCTTGGTATGAAAGGTTTCTCTAAAGAAAAATTTGACTCAACTCTATTCATAAAGAAATCCAAGCATGATTTACTCATTGTACAAATATATGTTTATGATATTATTTTTGGTGCTACTAATAATTACTTGTGTGAGAAATTTTCTAAGTTAATGCAAAGGAAATTTGAGATGAATGTGATAGGTGAAATCAATCTTTCCCTTGGGTTATAAATCAAGTAATGCAAATATGGGATCTTTATTAACCAAACCAAGTACACAAGAGACATTTTCAAGAAGTTTGGCATGGAAGGAGCTAAGACAAGCAAGATTCCTATGAGCACCACCACCAAACTCAACAAGGATGAGAATGGCAAGCCAGTTAATGAAAAATAATATAGATGTATGATCGGATCCCTTTTTTATTTAACCACTACTAGGCTGGAATTAATGTTTACTACTTATTTATGCTTATATTTTCAATAATGTGCTAGAGAATCTCATTTATATGCCATTAAGAGAATCTTAGTGGTACTTTGCATTTAGGACTTTAGTATCCTAGGAGTTTAACCTTTAAATTAGTTAGCTATTTGAATGCAGACTTTGCTGGTAGTCTGCTAGATAGAAGGAGCACTTCTGAAACTTGCCAAATTTTAGGAAATTGCTTAGTATCTTGGTTTAGGAAAAAATAATTCTTAATTGCCTTGTTCAACATTAAAGCCGAATATGTGGTGGTAAGTTATTATTGGTCATAAGTTTTAGGGCAAAAATAACAACTCATGGACTATGGCATTAATATTGATCATATTCCAATCAAATGTGACAATAAAAGTTCTATAAATATTACAAAAAACCCCCATCCAACACTCTAGAAGCAAACACATAAATATTAGACATCATTTTCTAAGAGATCATGTGCAATGTGATGATATCTTACTTGAGTTTATTGGTACAAACAATCAACTTGCAAATATTTTTACCAAACCTCTCAATGAGAAGATCTTAAATTTCATTAAACATGAACTTAGAATGATAAATGGTTCTAGCTTGCATTGACGCATTCATCTTGATTGCTTGCTCTTATATGCATTTGATCCTTTTTTAACTCAAGTCATATGTCTAATGAGTCAAATTTATGCTAATAGTGCACAATGTGGTATGTTTCCCCATGAATTAAAGCCACATGCTCATTTCGTGATCAAATTAGTTGCTTTAAATTTTTAAATTTTTTTGGAACAAATACTCATCTTACTTGTCATTTTTTAAAATTTTTTGCCTCTTTTAAATCTTATTGTGCTTAAAATAAAATTCTTTAGAGAGTTGGAAAAGTGAAATTTCCTTCAATTTTTTTTAATTTTGTCTTGAATTAATTATCTTTAATTTTAATCTATATATGTAATTTTCTTTTATTATATGGTATTTAATAATTAATTATTAGAGTTAAACTAATTAATTATTTATTTAAAACTAGCAAATTCATTACATTCATAAAGTTTCTTATTTGCATGCTCAATTATGTTAATTTATCATGTTTATTTTATAAGTTTTAAATTTTATCTTTAATTACATCAATTTAATGCAAACTTCATCCATAGGGACTAATTGTTAGGATTTAGAGATGTAAGAAAGAATTTTAAAAGTTTAGGGGGGTAAATGTATTTTCATTATGAGCCATTGTATAAAGCCAAAGCCCCTCATGAGCGACGCTCATGATCGTGAGGCACTCGACAAATGAAGAGTTATAATTTCATTAAAATTATAACCCTTAATCCAATACTTCAGTACCAAACAGTCACCTGTAGATTGCAATTCTTTTTTGGCTATAATTTAAGTGTTTTTAGCCTAATTTTTCCTATTTAAACTCCTATGCATCCCCTTTTCATCACTCACACCAAATCTATCATTAAAATTTTCTTCTTGGCTCAATTCTCTCTTCTCTCATTCTTCTTTTATCTCTTTCAAACTCTTGGTTTTTTTTTGTTTCAAACTTTCATCCAAACTCCCCTATGGCTCCAAAGAAGAAAACTCTATAAGAAATTCCGTCTTCCTCATCAAAGCAGCAAAATAAAGATCAACTAAAGAAAACCCTTCTCATCTCCTATTCCTCTACTCAAATTAGGCAAATAGTGGCTCAATTTAGCAAGAGGAATATATTTCCTTTAAAATGCATGTCTTAAGCTGCTCTAGAGAAGATGGGATGCTATAATGGAGTGAAGGAATTTCTTGAGAGGGTTGACATGTTTAATTTTTCTTTTGAACCTCATCCTACCTATTCTCCTCTTATGATTGAATTTCTTTCTACCTTTTACCTTAGGGTTCAATTTTTTTATCAGCATAACCCTTTGAATAGCACGAGGTTTAGGTTAGGGGATAAAGATAGGTTTTTAACCTTTTAATAACTTAATGATATCTTTGGATTTAAATAAGGGGGTCTTGCCACTCCTAATAAAATTTGGTCCCCTCACAATTTTTTGCTTCAACATGCTAAACCTAATGCTAGTGCCTTTGTTTTAGGACACATAAAATTCTTTTCATTATTTTCCAAAGCCTTATAGTACATTCGTATGTTCATTACCTATTCTTTCTATGTTAGGGGGCTTAGTAATAAGGCAATCTCTTTTGATGATTTATTCTTAATTCGTTGTCTTATTGATAATATGGATGTAAAGTTAGGGAGATGGCTTCGATGGAGATTGTAGTTGACTAGTGATAGTTTGAGTGGAAGTATTTGTGTTAGTGGCATTATCACCAAAATTGCCTCCCACTTTGGGATTAGTTTCAATAATCTTGCTAAAATCCCTCCTTCTCCTCTTGATGAAAACCTTTTAAATAAAGTGTTAAACTTAAAGAAGAAACCACACAAGAGCAAATTCCTACTCAATCTTAAGCTCCACCTCAAAGTAAGAGAGCAAGAGGACCTTTTTACTCTCAAGGTGTTGATGATGACCTCGCTTGGATTGGAGGCCTCTTTGATTGCCTTTTTATTGTTGAATCCAACTTGAACAACAAATTTGATCAAATGGACATAAGGCTTAATCGATTTAAGTATCGCACAAATCACATGGAATATGACATTCACGTACTTTATTCCCTTCACAATATTTAATGTTTATGGCCTTCACCTCCTCCTTCTTCTTCTCAAGATCCTATAATGGCAGTGATGCATAATTCCCTATTTATGTTTAGTTTAACTTTAGGATATTAGTTTGTTTAAGCTTAACTTTGTGTTCATGTTGGTTTATCTTTAGTATCTAGTTGGTGTTTAGTTATTATTTGGATTACATCCTTTTATTTAAGGGTTTTATCTATTCCCTCTTTTTGCTCTTTGACTAATTGGGAGAAGAATGTAGTGTGTTTGTCCTTATTTTGTTCATTATATTATAAGAATAATATGTTAATGTTTTTGTTTCTTATTGTGTTTAATAAAGTCTTTTTTTCAATGTTATATAAAGCTCCTTTTTAAAATTTCTATGCTTCTGTCTTTTTACATTACAAGTGAATTATATATATATGCTTGCAATTTACACCTTTTTATATTAAAATTATCTTTTAAACAAATGCACATATTAAGGGGAGACAATATGTCTCATATGCATCAATTCAAGTTGTAAAGGGGAGCCTTCATTGTAGTGCACACACACTTTGTTTATTACTTAATCAAATTCATTGTCAAAGCTAAAAAGGGAGAGATTGTTGACCATTTGCATGATCAACCCCTTAATTTTGACTTTGACAAGCAATTTGAAATACTAACAATCTTATTTAAGTGTGTAGGTTCTCACTCAAAGACTAAATTTCTTGATCAAGTGTTAAGATATATAAAATTTTCCTTAAAGAGCTTTTATATGTGTTTTTATAATGAATAAAAGTCCATACAAGGTCTTATCTAAATTAAATGCAAATAAAGGTCTTAAATGTCAAATTTTTTAGTTATAGTACGGTGCTTACGAGCTACCCTCTAAACTATGAAGGGGTATATAAGCAGCCAACAGCCCTTTTCAATTATTCAGGACTTTATGCTGCTTATGATCATGAACTGCTTATAAGGACACTATGGTAAGCCCTAATGGCTAATGCAATCTCCAATGATCAAATAATTTGACGCTAAACACCTAGACACTGCCCTCATAACTGTGAGTGCCAGTTTGTCATTAAAAAACTAATTTTATTAAATGTTAAAGAAAAGAGCTTGGAGATGCAATTAATGACTCCAACAGCCATATTTTTATGCTCAACTATAAGAACATGCTTTAAAGTTTCATTTAGAAGTAACACATTTTGAATATTAAAAATTTCTCTCCTTAGCATTCATTGAGCATTAACTTTTTCATCTAATTTATTTGTGATTGATTAACTCTTTAAGAGTTTTTTGTGTGTTAAAAATAAGACTTCTACTTTATTTAATTTTTAGAATAGATTAAAAGGGAAGTGATGTTAATTTTTAAAGGAATTGGTTTAAGTGTTTAACCATTAAAACACTTAGGATTGTGGTTAAAGCTAAGCCTAATTAAAATCTCATTATTGTATTATTTAGATTAGAACCTGAAAACCCTTGTAATCTCAATCTTTGTGAATAAGATTGGTGTGGAGATTGAAAATCCTAACTTAAGGATAAGTTAGGTAAAGACATAAGTTTATTTGTGAATCAAACTCCTTAAACACTTGTGTTTGATCTTCCATTCTCTTAATTTCTTCTTAATCCTTGCTCAAGCTTCTTAATTTTATTTTAATTTCTTAAAAGCCCTATTCACCCCCTTTAGGGAAAATATAAATATAACATTCAAGGAGCAAATCAGAAAGACCATTAAAGTCTACATTGATAACATTATAGTGAAAAGTGAGAAAGATCTTAACTATAGCAACAACGTGGCCATGACTTTCTAAACATTACATGAATTCAGAATCAGACTCAACCTAAAAAATGTGTATTTGGAGTCAAGGCTAGTAAGTTCATAGGTTTTATGAATGGGGGATAAAAGATAATCCATAGAAGATAGATGATATACTTTTCATAAAGGCCCCTGCCTCAGTAAAAGAAGTATAAAAGCTAAATGGAAATCTGATCACCTTTGGTCCCTTCATATCCTCTTTTATAGAAGATGCTTACTGTTCTATTAAAGCCTAAAATAGTTGAAGGGTTAGAATGATATCTAGCCTACTACATCAGTGACACCCCAAGCTAGAGAAACTAGCTTTTACCCTGCTCATCTCCATCAAAAAACTAAGATAGTACATTGAAGCATACCAAGTAATAGTTCACACTAACCAATCTCATAGAAAGGTATTACAAAAAGCTAAGACAACTAGTAGACTAGTAGAATGGTTAGCAAAAGTTAAAGAATTTAAGATAACTTATAAACCAAGGAAAGTAATGAAAGCACATATCCTTACTGACTTTGTGAAAAAATGTGGAGAGGAGACTGAGACCAAGGGAAATGTCATAGCCCACCCTTGGAAGGTATATGTCAATGTTGCCTCCAAAGTAAAAAGGGTATGAGCAGTTTTAATTATAAAAGGCCTAAATGGAATACATATGGAGACTGCCATAAAAATCCTCTTCAAAGCCTATAATAATGTTATAGAATATGAAGCATTGATAGCTGGTTTTTCAATCATGTAGGAGCTATGAAAAAAAATTAACCATATATAGTGATTCACAACTAATAATGAACTAGGTGTCCAGAAACTTCGAAGCCAAAGACCAATAGATGGTTAAATACCTATGCAAAGTCAAGCACTTACTTTCATGGATGGAAGAAACTAGAACCTTATGGGAATTGGAGCATATCCTACATTTGATAACTAGGAGGTTGATGCTATATGAAACATAGCTCTAGAAGAGATAAACCCACCCAAAGGCAAACAGATGCAAAAACTTATGAAACCTAATATTGATGATAAAGACACCCTGCTTATCATGAGAACATGGTGGATGGAACCCATCATCAAGTGGTTGGGAACCAGTGACCCACTGGAAGATAAAGAAAAGTCCAAGAGAGTGATTACAAGAGTAAAGGACTACTTCTACAACGATGAGATCCTATGCAAGAGATCTATAACTCAACCCTTACTATGTTGCATGACCGAGGAAGATAGAGAGTATATGATAAAGGAAATACATGAAGGGATAGGAGCACATGAAGCTTTCCTACACTAGTGTGAAAAGCCCTTTAGTAAGAATTTTACTGGCCCATAAAGATGAAGGGTGCAAGAAAAATCATCTAGTCATATCTCAAGTGTCAATTCTATAAAAATTACCATCACTACCCCCAATACCATCCCAACCACTAGGGATCATGTGCGCATTTGCACAATGGGGCATAGGACATAGTGGCATCAGAACATTCACCTACTCCTCCATAACCAATACATTAAAAATCAACATCCATAGCCAAGTGGCCAACAATATGGCTAACCTTAGAACTGATAGACTTATGAGGAGAGGAGGCAAATCTACTGACAGGCAATAAATGACATCCTCATCACTATCTGAAAAAGCTCCCATCACCATAAAATTTCATAGAATCATTGATGTCAAAACCACTATACACATCCATCACACTTAAGCCTAGAAATCCTATAAATCAAATAAAGATCCAATAAAATAAACACATGCACTAAAAAACTTGACATAGGAAAGCAAACACAAACTGCAGACATATCCTAACCACAACAAAAATAATAAAGTAATCAAGAATGAAGAAGTAATTACAAACCACAGAAAGAGACACCAAATAGCTCACACAATAAAATGAAAACGAAAAGGAGAAAGCCAAACAAAGTAAAGTAAAATATCACTACTTCTCAAAGACATCCAAAAAAGAAAAGTGTACACCAAAATTTGAAAGCGAGAGAGACGCTAAGCAAATAAGGGAACTACTTATACAAAAATAGAGAAAAAATTAGAAAAAAAGGATATAAAGAAACTCAAAGACAACAATTATAAGAATAAAAGGAAAAGCCCATTAAATGCACATTGCCAACCCCTCCCACATCCTTGATACGCTCTCCCATAAAGTCTTTTCATAATTCAAACTATTGCCCATTACCTAAAAACACACACCATATCGTCAACCAACTGAAACCCATAATTTATTTTTACACATAAACATGAAAACTTTTTAGGGGGAAATATGGTAATAAGGAGTACCAAAGAGCAACACTAATATGACTCGGTATATCGGATTGATCGGGCCTCCACATAGGCGAGAAAAATAGTGCCAATGCCCAAGGATAGCATCACCTATAAATGACCTAGCAGTCAAGGAGAAGATGATGCCATCGACATGAATAAAATTGCAAGAATTAACCTGGTAGAACATAGCTTGAGTAACAATTGATTGGCCAAGCTTAATGCACTAGCCAAGTCCTCCATAAAAGGTAAAAGACAAGAAAGAAAGAGGTAAGACAAAACTTCAAGTCCACCTACACCTTCATTTTATCCTAAGTCAGACTCCCACTAACAATTATTAATAATAAAACAATTTTGGATGAAAAAGGATGTGCATTTTTATGTATTAACAAAAATAGCATTAACATAGTTTTGAATAATTTTGAAATTGATAAAGATAGTTTGAGTTTGTATTTAAAATTTTATATTAAAAATCACAGAGAAAAATAAAAATAAAGTAATTTCTTTTATATTTATCATCAAAGTTAAATAGATACATAGACTATTAAATTATCATAAGATTTTTTTATAAATACTTTAAAAAAACTCATATTTATAATGCACTACATTTTGCATATATATGAATCATGAATAATATTTAAAACTAACATTTTTATTATTATTTTAATTTATATAATTAGACACAATTTCTAATACATATAAAAGTAATTATAAAATTATAGAAATTAAAATTTTTACGAATTGATAAATAAGAAGAATTTATTTTAGAAGATTTATATATAGTGTAGATATATATTTTACATATAAGTGACCAAGAAAATATAATTACGTTTAAGCAATAAACTTTAATTATACTAAGTGCTATAAGAATAGTGATCCTCCTATTCAACTACTTCAACCATTTCTAAACACCTTATAGCATTTTCAGGGCCTTTGGCACTTCTATCATTTATGTATGATTTGATTTCTCATAACAATGCCCTTTCTAATTTCTAATGGGTATCAAAGAAAATAATTATTAATCGGTCCATAACCTGACTTAGGTAAATTCATGAATTCCATTCAGTTATTCCTTTTTATAGTCTTAATAATCATATGAACCATAAATTTTTTTATAGCTCATCCAATTAAGTAGATAAATGAATTTTATTAAAAGAACTAGTCAAGGAACAAGTCAAGTCATTCCCCTCTACTTCACTACTACAAATTCACTTATTAGTTAGAATATTTTTATTGTCACAAAAACAAAATCCAATAAGTGACAATAATTTTTTTATTTATCACAAATTTTAATTAATTTATTTGTCACTAAATATTATATGAAAATCATTATATTGTCACAAATATGTTAAAATTCTATGACAATATTTTTAAATGTAATTGAAAATATGTTTATGATAAGTTTAAAGTTGTTATGAAACATATATATTATTTGATGTTGTCACAAATATTTTCCTTTTATGGTTGACAAATTTCAATTGTCACCAAAATATATGTAATGGATTATTTTAGGGAACAGGTGCAAATATGCCCCTGAAGTTTTGCCCTAGGAGCATATTTGCCATTAATGTTTTTTAGGGCTTTAATATAACATTAACGTTTTAAAAAAAGTAGATAACCACTGACACAGAATCCCGTATGTTTTAAACATTAATTTTTGTCAATATAGTAATTAGGACCCACAATTGATGAGTTATTTTGTTTACATAGAATGTGGGCACCACTCTTAAACCCAACTATCATGCTTTAGTACATGTTCTGACGCTCCCAATGAATTTTGAGGTGCTGCAGTGTTTTTTTGAGATTTTAGACCCACTAAATGCATTTTCAATGTCCATTTTGTCAGAATTGGCTTCTATTTTCACAAAATCAAGTCTCGGTCTCATCAGAAAAACACTAAACTGACAAATTACACACTTTGATCATAATTGTTCAACACATGTAATTTATCCTTTTGAAAGTTTATATTTTGTAAAATTGAAAATTTACTCAATGGTTCAGTGACTATTTTGGCTTTTTCAGGTCTTTTCATATTCTTGCACATTTTAAAAGTGGTACGAGCGAACTGACTCTCGTCATTTTTGAAAGGTTGTGATTCAAACGTGGTTAACTTATTGATAACCTTGCTAAGGATCACTCATAAATCATGCAAAGGAAAACTCTAATTCTCAATAAGACCCTTAAATAACCTTTACTTAAGAACCTTAATTATAAATAATTAAAGGTTGTTTAATATAAACCTAAAATTAATAAAGTCAATTTTAAGTCTAATTTAAACTAGGTTTGAATGTACTAAGCCTTCACTTGATAAATTCGCTAAAGTTCTTTTAAGAACAAATTAGAAGGACTTTAATCTAATAAGAATTGAAATTTGATTCAAAAAACTTCTTCTTGCATTTTCTAATCATTGAACCATTATACTTGAGTGGATTATCATCTTGGTTAACATGTTTGGTGCTTGTTTAGTTCACATAATTCCCTCTTTCCTCGCAAAGATTCATCCTCTAATCTAACCCATCTTGTAAAGTTGGTATTTTTGGAAGTGCTCTAGGATCAAATACAAATACCTTGGTAGAGTACTTCTCTTTTAAAGCAATGATGCACATTAGCAGCTTTAGGATAACTTGAACTTGAGGACTTACTCAAAATGTAACATTAGTATTCATAAACTTGTAAATGTTGAATCCTTAGTATTTTCTTCTAAACTTAAAACATGAATAACTTAAGTTCTTCTTACTATAAACTAAAACTCTATGGATTCCTTTGAAAGAAGTAAAATATTACAGCTCTTTCTCGTACTTCATTTTAGGATTGAAATCCTCAAAAGTATTATTGACCTTGTAATACATTTCAATAGCATAATCAAATGGATCTTTTTATGGTATAAAACTCTACAAAACAACTTTTAAAACACTAGAAAAAGAAAGATTAGAATTATTACTATCATCATGATGAATAACCATCTTCTTATCTTTCATAATGCTCTCAATCTCTAGTTTCCTCTTTTATGCAAAAACTTCCAAATTTCCCTCTTCATAGTGCATATACTCTTCATGATCATAATAAGCACTCTTAACAACTCATTGACTAGTTAATCCTTCTATAAGCTCACTAGGTTACTTAAAACTTTATGAACACTCCTTATTAGTTTCAATATCTCTTTCAAAAATCTATAATTTCTCATTAATTTCTTTGCTAAGCTGCACATACTTGCCATTATCTTCAACTTCTTACAGTATTTCATCAAGGCTTTTGGAATTATTTTGCCCCAACACCTCTATGATTTCCTCATCAACTATTTTCTCTTCAAAATAATTGTTCACACTTTCTTTATTCACTAAAACATGAATGTTGTCATCCTCTTTAATCACCTGATTATCTACTTCAATGCATAATTGCTCTTCATATTTCTCATCTTGATCACTTAACCCATTTTTAACACTCAACTTAATTTTAACACCTAATTCACTCTTTTCTTTTCTTTTATCTTCATAGGTTTCCCTTTCCAAAGTTTTCCCATATGAAGATTAAATTTCTTCATTTTGTTGATTGATGTTTAAGTCTTTAGAATTTGTCTTTGGAGATAAATTTTCAAATTTGTGCTCTCCCCCTCTATTCTTTTCCTTAAAATGTCTCTCAACCACTTTAATGACTTCAGCATTCCTTGAACCTTATTTAAGCCCTTGAAAGTGATTATGCAAATAATTCTTTCGCATGATAGTCTTTATCTCTTACCATGTAAAGATAGGTCCTTCACTACAATGCCTCCTTAAGACCACTACTTGATTCCACCAAGCTAATGTATAGCCCATGAATGTAGTGACTGCAAGCTTGACTTTCTTTTCCTCAAAATAGTTGTGGTAATTAAACATAAAATCTACCTTCTTTTCCCATGCTAGATATGCTTCGGGATCACTTCTGCCATGGAAATTAGGTATCTTCATTTTTATGCTACCAAGGTTGTTATCTTACCTATTATGCCCTTGAATGCTCTCATTAACAAACTTATCATCATCATCATGCCATCTCCTTTAATGATTTTGTCTAAGTGTGATTTGAGTTGTATTGTTAGTGTTATTAGTGGTGGTTGTAGCTTGGCTTTGCTCTAATTTCCCTATTTTCTCTCTAACCTTTTGATGGCTATTTAATAATTGACTAATTTTTTTTTGCATCGCCTCATAAAGAGCTTCCATTTGGGATCTATCTCACCCTCCTTTAGATCTGCCATATTATAAACAAAGAAATAAAAGAAAAAAATGCACAAGTAACACTCCCTCACATGTTTACACTAAAAAATGTCATTCAAAGCTTGTGCTTTACTCAATTAGGCTCTTACCCCCTTATGAGCTCACCACTCGACCTTTACCACTCAAATTCCTTTCTTATAGTGCTAATAGAGCTTAGGTTACTAATTATCAAATTAAGCTCAATCCAAAATAGATAAGCAAAATTACACTCAAATTTAACTATAAGAGCTAAAGAAAACACAATAAACAAAGACAATAATCCGAATAAAATGAAAACAAGAAAACTTGGAATGAGTGTTTAAACTACCCTAAATGTAACTTAAGAAGAAGAGTAGAATATTTAGAATTAAAACAAGGCAAGGTATGGAATTTAGAATCAAACAGCAAATTGGAATGGGTATAGGCCGAATTGAATTCAACTTTGATCAATTCAACACTTTTTTTTACATAACAGATGCTAAAATGGCCAAATTAAATACAAACTTCAAATTAATATGTATTTGTGACAAAAATGACTCTTAAGATGCAAAATAAAAAGAATAAAAAACAAACTTGAAATTTTTTTAAGACTAGAAATATATTGGAATACGAAGAAAAGAATGAAATTAACTCAAGATAACAAAGAAAAATGAATTTAATCACTATGATCACTTAAGGTCAAATAAGACACAAAAATGAATGAAATAAGAAATAATGATTTTTTTTTTGGATTAAATGCAAACAACAAAGAAAAGCAAAGATATGTACTTTATTAATAAGCTAAAGCTCTTATCCCAAATGATACAAACGTGGTTAACTTGTACTTAACCCATGTTCAATCTTGATAACCTTGCCAAGTATCGTTCATAAATCATGCAAAGGAAAACTCTAATTCCCAACAAAACCCTTAAATAGCCTATAATTAAGAACCTTAATTATAAAGAAATTAAAGGTTGTTTACTATAAACCTAATATTAAGAAAGCCAATTTTAAGTCTAAATTAAACTAGGTTTGAATGTACCAAGCCTTCACTTGACAAATTCACTAAAGTTCTTTTAAAAACAAAAGAGAAGGATGTTAAAATCACAAGAATTGAAATTTAATTCATAAAACTTCTTCTTGTATGTTCTAATCATTAGACCATTATACTTGAGTGGATCATCATATTGGTTAACATGTTTGGTGCTTGCTTGGTTTACATCATGTTGCTTTCATTATCGAACCTTTTCAGAGTTAGTTAAAACTTGATGCATGACAGATGTCATATAGGTGAATATAATTTCATGCAATCTTATTATGTTATATATAATAAAAGAGGATTAACGGTTAACTTTTTAACTACTCACATAACTCGATTGTTAAGAATCAAACATTCATGACTTAATTGTAAAAACTCTATAACTTCTAGGACTTCAAAAATTTTTATCTCTTTTTCTTTAACAAATAAATTGAAAAATCCTATTTTTGCATTGTAATTTCTTATCGTCTTCATAATCACTTTTGCAATTAACAAAAAGTAAGTGAATTGATTTTTTTATATGATTATAATCACTTCAATATTAATTGTTAATTATTAGATTCATTGTTAATCTATTTAGGTGAAGAATATACAACATTTGGGAATACCTCCTATTCAATTTAGTTACTATCAATTCTCTATTGTCTTATTTAATTTTAAATTATTTAATTATAACAAATTTTGATTAATTGCTGTACTTTAAAACATGTATTGTTTAATAGTTTTTTAGTATTATTTTTCTTGGTGAATTCAATAATTTTTTCATGTTGTAATACAATAATATTAATGATTGGTTGTTTCTATTTCTTTTTTTGTTTTGTATGTACTTTTTGTTATATATAGTCTACGGTTATTTCTATTTCATGATAGTATTGCTTTCATATGTGGTTATGGTTAAATAAACAAAAATGCTTATGACTTAAGAGAGGCAAGCCTATTTTGAAATTAAATAAGAAAATAGATGCAACAAATGTTATTAAGCATATCTATATATGTACATACACATTCATTATTCATGTAGTGAATATAAATGAAATTCCATACATTAATTACATGGCATTGGTCTATTTTGAGTAGCATGTTGGCCTACTAGATAATTTTGGTTCACTAGTTACATACATAAATGGTTAGCATAATTAAATTAACACTACACAAAAGTAGTAAATTAATGATGAAATTTTAGAACGAAATTTTGTAACCAACTATTAATTCTAACCATGAAATATATATCACTAAATAGCTTGCTAGTGTACTAATAATTATTAATATTCGCTCAAGCATTTTTAAGTTTGAGTCATACTATAAATAGTTACTTTTAAATAAATTGTTGAAATATTTTTACTGTCTTTATATTGCTATCCTAATTAAATTGAATTAATGAATGTTTTATAAATTTTAAATGTCAATAGTTTAGAAAAATAATAGCTAACTAGTTTTTATAGTGGAAGAAAATGCCTAACCCCCCCTCTACAAGTAAAGTTGTGCATCAGGTGGGTTTGGGTTGGGTTTTTTTTTTCAAAAATCAAATCCGAATCAAAAATTGAAAAATAAGTTTAGGTTCAGACGGTTATTTGAAAACTGGATAACTAGTAATACATATAAAATAAACATAAAAATAAAAAGTTATTAATGGTCAAATGGCGTTGGTGCATGTCTTTGTTGCTTTGCCACCTTGGTTCGATTCCTAGATATGCTTAAAGTGTAGTTTTAAATGTTTTTTTCTTCCCAAATACCACAAAATGCATTGTAGGTTATAGGCTTCAAACCCACAAACTTATATAGTTAATATAGGTGTGTTACCACTTAAGTTATAAATGAAACTGCAATTCTATAAATTTGCAAGTTTTTGGTCAAAATTGACCCAATCGAAAACCTAAACTTCACTAATATATATACATATATATATGGGTATGCAAATCGAGATGACCCAAATACCTAAGCTGAAACTGCAATTCTGTAAACTTTTAAGAAATTGACCCGATCAAAAATCCGAACTTCACTAATATATTGTCACGACCCAAAACAGGGGCCATGACCGGCGCTAGGGAACGGGAATTCTTTCGAATCCGGAACCCGTAGCAAGCCTAAAAATAAAATAAATCATGCAATAATAACAATAACCATAATATAATATGCAGCGGAAATAAAAATCATAATATCATAATATTATTCACATCAACTGGATTTAAATTAAAATCTCATCTCATAGATACATAATCTCTTTAATACAAATTCAGTTTTAATATAATACATCTCTTTAAAACAAAGTACATGAAATCCAATACTTTAATTCACAACTACTGCAGTGTCTAGATAAAATAAATAAGACTCAAGTAGACAATTTACATAAAGAAGCCGGGGCGGAAGAAATCCGGCGTATCGACCTGCTACTGAGGTCTGAAGAAGTTGACTCTCCTGAAAAATAGTCAACGGAGGGGAGTCAGACCTCACTGAGTGAATTACTATAATATATATACATAAACACTAAGTGATAATGCATACAGTCAACAGTATATATAATATGTATATATACAGGCAATTACACACAGATGCAATAAAATCATTTTTATATATTTTATCTAAAAATCATCTTTTATGAAGGATCACATAGAAACCTAGAATATCGCAACCTCAAAAAATAGTGTTAAACAACACTCTAGCCATATAGGCTCACTTATTCCAAATATATCCACTTAATCCATTTAGACAGTAGACTGGCCCCGAGACACTAAGTCAACCGAGCTCCAGCAGTCTGACTGCCAGTGTGATTGGCCCCGAGACACTTGGTCAACCGAGCTCCAGCAATCACACCCACAAACCACATCGCACATATCGATAATCATAATCAAATCAATATCCACAAATAAGTTAGTATTATAGCCTAAATACTATAGGCGTACCGGTACGTACTCGGTCCTAGTGCTGCCCACTAGGTAGCACGTTCTATTGATATCCTTCATTAATAATAATATAAAACATTCATTCACAAAAATAAATGATGCATGAATGTAAATGAAATAACAATATAAATCCATATATATACCAGAAATATACCAAAAGTAAACCAGGTATATTTCGAGTATATATACGTCAAATGAATTCAATCAAATTATAACTTAAGCTAGAAATATATTTAAAAACATTTTAAATATATTTTATTCACAAAACATGCATATAATTTAATATATACCAAAAATATACTTAATGTAAACTTAAGAAATAATCAAATTATTCATGCATATTTAATCAACATAAAACATGCATTTCTAAATCATGCATCCTAAGCATATATATATAGTATACTAACTCACCTAATGCGCTCCACGAGACAGGTCCGACGGGCCTGGTCCACTAGCCCTCGGTCTCGGCGCAACTAAACAAGCAATAAATAATAGACATTAGAATAAACCCTAACAGAAATCCTAGAATTCAATCTAGAGTATTAAACCACAGAATCGGAAATTAGGGTTCGACTGGACATCACGTTTTACGAGAATTCTACCGAAAATCCGGCAGAACCTCCCCTGTAAAACGGACATCTCTCTACTCAAAAGAGTAGAGCCGACCCTGTAAAGAAACACACTTTGAAAAACTACACAAGGCATAATCAAAATCCCACGGTCGAACTCCAAACTATAGTCCACCGACCGGGGTCCACAATCACAGAATATATTCCAGATATACCAAAAATATCCTTAAATCACAGAAATACATTTTTTACGTAGAAATTACATAATTAACCTTTAAACACCGTAAAATTTTATTAGAAAAACCGAATAAAACTCATTTTATTAGAAAAACCGTATATTATATATATAATTGAAAATAATTCACGAAAAATAGTTTTAATTAGTTAAAAATACCAATATTTTGTAGAAATCATTTTTATACCTTAAATAACTATTAAAACCAATTAAATTACATTTTTAGACAATTTAGGGTAAAATTACCAAAATACCCCTATATATATAAATATACTTAAATTACTTCAAAAATTCACCAAAAATTATACAATTATCCAAAATTAATTTTCTCAACATATTTATCAATAATATTAATAATTAAACTCAATTAACCAATTAAATTCAAATAAAAACACAATTAACCCTAATTTCTCAAAATCACATAAACTTCAATAATTCAAAATAAATACTTAGAAATTCATAAAAATTCCAAATAAATTCCTAAAATTCATTTCAACACCTAATTTAACCCATAAACTCCAATTTCATAATTTAAATAATTAATTTCCGAAAATTAGAAAATAATATTAAAATATTCAAAAATACCCAAAAATCCAAAAAATCTCCAAAAATTATAAAAAAAATTCACACATGAAGATTAAGCTACTAGGATCAACATTTGTGAAGGGAGTTTTCATGAATCAATCAATTCAAAGCTCAAAAAAAATCAAAAACCCTAATAGGCCGAAATTGAAAAATCGAAACCTAAGCAATTCTAGACCATTTTAGCTCAAACCAAAGCTAGAATCACACTCACCGGAGCTCAAGGAGAAGAAAGAGACTGGCGGTGTCGAAAACGGTGGCCGAAATCGATGTGATCGACGATGGATCGATTTTCGGCTTCTCCGGCCAAAATCGACTTCCAGGGTGCCGGAAACGGCTACCTCAGGCGGCGAAAATGGTTAGGGAAGGCGGTGGCACACCGGACGGCACACCCACAGTGAAGAAACGGTGTGACAGGCGTCCGGACGACGAGGAGAATCGGTCGGGAGGAAGAAGAAGACTTGGGGGGGCAAAATGGTAATTTTCCAATTCTTTTGATTTTTGATGTATATATGTATATATATATACTTTATACTATATATTAAAATAATATTAAATTACACACATCAAATATACACCACACACATAAAATCTAATATTTTAATAATTTATACTAAATAAAATTAATTAAATAACAATAAAACAAATAAATAATTAATAAAATATTAGGGTAATAATAAACCCTAATTAATTAAACATACACACATAGGCTTTATTTAATAATTTAAAAATACGCATGAGTTCATGCAAGTCCGAAAATATATTTAAAATAATTAATAATACATTGTTTACGTGAAAATTTCCCCGAAAATGCAAGTCCCGGGAAAATTTTACGTAAAACACTGAAAATAATATACAGTAATTAAAATAGGTTTTAAATACATATCAACTCATAAAAATATCATATAATATACAGAAATTATTAACACTGCATATCCTGGTACCGTGTAAAAATATTTTAAAACACGGGATATTACAGTATATGGATGAGTAAATTTATAGAATTGCAGTTTTGGCTCGGGTATTCGGGTTAGCTCAATTTTGCACACCCTTATCTATAAGGCTAAATGGTCCACTAGCATAACTAACCGTTTGCATTTTTTATATAATATTTTATATATAAACTAAAAAGAATATATATGGATGAGTAGACTTTTTTGTCTAACAAAATATAACATAATAACATACTAGAACAAATATAATAAAAGATTTTAAAAAAAACCACCTAATATCTTATTTTAAACTTATCATTTATACCTTCTAAAGTAGACTAACTAATTAGGTAATTTAATTTTCTATAGAGTTGTATTATAATAGTGTGTATTCTTTACTTTTCTTCATTGAAAATAGTTAAAATTTTGTCCTAAACTCATTTTTTGGTCAGCTACATGTATTCTTTTTATCCATCATGCTCATACAACATAAGACTTCTTGTCTTTTTCTCAAATGCTCCGAGCTGTCGATCATGATAACAATAAATGCAATTCTTAAATGATTATAAATTATTTTTTTAGAAATATGTAGAGCTAACAAATTTTCCTTTACCACCCTTCTCCAAATTAGTCTAGGCCTACCTCTACTTTTTTACCTGATTTATCCTAATACTATAAATTCTTTTAATTGTCATAAACTTTTTTTTAGTCTTCTTTTGTATCTTCTCCATTGTCATTCTAAGCATTTGACTCTCTTTCATTTTGAAAAGTCATTAATGAATCTCTAGATGAATTTGACTCTTACTAAACTCTAATTACTGATTTAAGGTTTTTGTATTCATCTGTGTCATGCTTGTTGTCTCGGTGATACCTACAATATCAATTTTGATTGATAGATCCTTCTAAAGTCAAACTGAGCCTTCTAGGAATAGGTATATCAATATTTTATTTGATCCACATTAGAATCTCTAACTTAGGTGCATTTAGGGGTATAACTTCTTTCATTTTTTTATAATTCAGAACTTGAGTATTGTCCCTGTCCCTTTTCTTTCCTTTTATTAGCTTTTTCCTTCCTCCATCTTATTTGAATGCAAAACTTGAGTCATGTTCGCTTCTTTCCTTTCATCGGATTTTTTCTTTGATGCCCTCTCTTTTGTTTTTTTCTCTTTGCATTTCTCTTTTATCTTTATCAAAGTCAATCAACCTTATAGCAATTTTCATTGCTTTAGGGAAAGTTTATTACTTTTAGCCATTATATTATCACGAAGCTTACCCATCTTAGTGTCATATTTTAATGCATCTATCGCTACCTCATTTCTAAAATGTTCAATCTGCATTACCACTTTATTGGATCTTTCAAGATTATTTTTTAGTGTTTCATTGTCACCCTACTTGCATAGATCCAAGTCATTTATACTCTACTTTGGTGAAATATTTGTTACAAACTAAGTTTAAAATTGTTCAATTAAGTCCTTAAATGAAGGAATGAAGTACTTTGGTAGTCTATAAAACCATCTTTGAGTTATGCCCATTAATGTAGTTAGGCAAACTTTACATAGGATGACATTATTATTATTTTGTAGCATCATCTTTATTTGGAACATAGAGACATGAGTGATCATATCGTCAAGTCCATTATAGCAATCCATTAGTGAGACTTTAATCTTAGAAGGGATTTTTATTCCCATGGTAATGCTAATGAAAGGAAAACTTTCATCTAGTATGCATTTTTCTATCTTATCAGGACCTACTCGAACTTTGTGCATCACTTCCCTTACTTGGAGATTGAAATCATTCTTTCCTTTAACCATAACTTTGATGTTAGATTCAGCTTCCTCATTATGTAAGTAGTAAGATTATTATCCTTTGGATGATTGACTTCTGGTTCTCCTAACCCCATATTGTCACTATAAGCAGGTATTTGACCATTAAAAGCATCCAATAAATCATAAGTCAGAACTCCATATGTAATAAGACAAGAGTTGCTTCTATTTATAAAATCAAGAATATTCTTTTATGTAAGGTGCGAGAGTTGTTATTGTATAAAGTGCTTTGGCCTTTCAAATTATTTATTAAAGCTTCTTTATACAAAGGTGGGAATTTTGTAAGCATTAATGATTGATTCATCTTACTTGTACTAATATCAGTTGGAGGGCAATATTGAAAAAGGAACATATTGAATGGTTTATTTGTATAATAAAGAGGTGCATAATACTGAAGTGATGGTAGGGGTATTCTACCAGATGTAACAAGCCACATGTTTCATAGAGGAAATAAATTTAATGGTGGAGTGAATGGCTCAAATGATGTTCTAACTACCTAATTTCCACTTGATTATAAAATTGTAGGAATAATTTGAATTGTGGGGATGGATATAGTACTTGTTTTAAAGGAAGGAAGAAATTCTTGCCATGATGGAAGTTTTAAAACATTCACCATCTATTGAGAAGTTTTCTCCATGTTCTAACACAAGCAAAATAAAGATATTTTTTTCCACATATGGTGCCACTTGATAACTTCAATAATTCTCCTTCAAACTTATAAGCACAAGAAACTTATAGTGAGCATGGGATTTTTGATCATCAAGTTCTCCAATGCTTAAGTTAGATTGCTCATAAGTGTATTTTATGTTAAAATGTATGTCATAACATGTTTATATAATGATACGAAATTCAAACCTAATATAATATACCAATTATTATTCCACAATCCTCCTCTAAGTAGCTTTGGGTTTCTAACAATTGAATTTGAATAAAATGTTTACTCTTTAATGCGTTTAGTCTTAATGGTTATTTGTTGACATTTGCATGATCAACATCTAATTACCTTTAGTTTTGAATTTAATAATCAATTTTAATCTACTAATATATGTGTTTAATTATGTATTTTAGTTAGGTTTAAAGACTACACTTATTGGGTTAAGTTATAGAACTCAAAACGAGCCCAAAACATAAAGGCAAGGATGCTCATTGGTGGTATCATGATCATGAACATTCTTATCAACTAAATGAGAACTGAATTCATGTAATTTGAAGTGGCAATAACCCTGACGATCATAACCATTATCCTCATAATCTAGAGTAAGAAAATCTCAAGTAAATAAACGAGGCAGTGGCGCTCATAGGCATGGTCAGGACTATGACATGTTATATTACAGTCGTGAGATGTCATGTCATGGCTGTGACTAGGACCTTGAGTACCACCTTGGTGATGTGGCAACCTCTATAACATTTATTTCAAAGCTCTAATAGCTACAAAACTGAAGGTCATGGTCGTGACACCTCCCCTCATGATTGTGAGCACCATTTTGTTAATGATTTGCACTAGGTCAATCATGCACGACCATGTTTTAACTTTGTCATATATTGATTTTATTAATAAAGAGACATTTTCATTATTATTTTATGTTATAATAATTACTTAAACAGTCAATTCTTCATAAGGTTAATAAGTATATGACATAATAGTAAGACCCTTAGGTTAAATATGAATTCTATTTTTATTTATCCATAGTCATTTGTTGTTATTGAAATAATAATGAATAAAGGCTAGTATGATGTTAATTGATTATTATGTTTTACTAATCATGTATATGAGATATTAATTCCAACTCATAAGTACTTGTTTAAAAAATGATGTATTGGATTAACCCACTATGAGAATACTACATAGATAATTGTCGCAAATAATTCTCATCATAGTAATATTGTTTTAGTCCTTTGACTTTAAAATCACCATGGTTTTCTACATTTGTATTTTGATATATTTTAACATTGTGTTTAATAAGATGATGAAATAGATTATTGTTGGATATAAAATGAGTTATGTAAAGAATATCAGTGATTAAAAAGGAATTTGTCCCTTATTTAATATGAGTAAGATATTTATGGGCCTTTTGATAATATAGACTGGAGGAAAATGCATGGCCATACTCAAATGAATTGATAAAGAGTTATTAATCTCAGTTTACTTAGAATCAAAAAATAATGTGGTTATTTTGTATGAGGATGACATAAAATATGGCTTATGTTGAATCAAGGTATCATGTGATAAAAGGACTATAATATTTACTATAAATTAGATTATGTCAGATTATTAACCTTCATATAAATTGGGTGTTTGTAATGTCTTACTAGAGGTCATTTATGATTAGTAGGCTTGAATTAGGATTTTAAGCCTACTATCAATGTTATGTAAACCCATAGGGTTGCACACTTAGGACAATCCTAAAATGAACTTAAGTTTACCAACCTAGTAAAAACTCTGTGATAAATAAATAAATAAATTTATATGTATATAATTAATTATTTATTTATTTATTTAAGGTAATTGTTATCTTAAATAAATACGAAATAATTTCTATTTTGGAATTTAAATCAAATAGAAATAGAAAGGTGAAATATACCAAAATCATTTTGGTAAGTGAAACCCTACTGAAAAAGTGTATAAATATATCCTTTTCTTTAGAGTTTCATACATAATTGTATTCTGCCTCTTAAAATTCATTTTTCACCTTATGAAAAGAAAAATATAGAGTGATGAGAAAGTGAGAATTTCAAGAAAGAGTGTTAGTGAGAATTTCAAGAAAGAGTGTTAGCACACTAATCCATTTTAGTCATCCTATTCGTGTGGATACTAGTAGAGGATGTAGCCATATTAGAGACGTCTCAATTCAATAAAGAACACTAAATGCTCGAGGTAGGGTGTCACTAGTGTGAACACCCTCTCATCCTTCAATCAATGTTGCCTTTTTCATCCATGGTAAGGTTTTGGAGATCAAAAATAAATTATTTAATCAAATTACATGGATCCTGTAAGAAGTTTTTAATTAAAATTTTTATTTTTCGCTGCATATTTAAATCACAAAATCCTAATAGTTGTATTAGAGCCACATGTAATTCGATTAAATTGATTATATATATATATATATATATATATATATATATATATATGTTTGATATGAATGACTCATTTTTTAAAAGGAATTTTTAGAATTTTATCAAAATAGTTTTTATTTTTATGATGCTTCTATTAATCTGTATGAAAATAGTATAATATATTAATTTGATTAATGTCTATAATTGTTTCATGTGATTAAATAATAATCATAATTATAATTATGTATAACATATATTGGTTTTGAGAAAACAAATTGTATAATATGTTTTATTAATATGATTGAATAAAATAGTAAATCTATTTTAAATTAATCATTTTTTATTATTATTTGTTTAATGTTAAAATATGAATATTTGTGATTATACATACAAATGTTTATTAATGGTGAATTGTTTAAGTGTTAAGCAAAATTATATACTTTGAACATATTAATGAAATTGTAATATGATTATAGAAATTATTTTCCTTTCAAGGATTTGGCAACTACTCATTCAATAAGTCAAGGTAAATTATTTACTTTTCAAGGGTGTTACCCTCAACCCCGTAAGGGGCATTGCCTCTTAACCTAGAATGGATTCCTCACATGATTTGTTTTGAACATAATAATTGAATTGCTAAGAAAATTGAATTATTATGCATCATGTGTTTGTTGTTAAATCCATGGTGCATGACATGGCCCTTAAACCAATGTGATTGGATTTTATAATTTTATCTTCATGGGTTATAATTTTTAAATATAGCCTACAAACCATTTTTTAATTTTTTGTAATTATATTTTATTAGATTGTAATATAATAGTATAAATTACATCAAGTAAATGTAATGTAAATCGAGACACTAAGTGAAAATCCAAGATTGAGGCCTAGGATGAAGATCCAAAGTGGAAGCCCAAAGAGAAGGTTTATGGTAAAAGATGGAGGTCTAAATTAAAACTCAAGCTTGAATTTGTAATATCACCTAGGTTTGACCTTTGATCTTCATATTGGCTTATAAAGATCAACCTAGATTTGGGTTATGCTATGTTATATTTATCTTATTATGTTAAAATGTTATGCATGTGATGCTATGTATATGATGCAATACAATAATAACTGAATCAGATAGAAACTAAATAAAGCCCTCATTTAAAATTAAGTAATTAAAATGCCTCCCATTATTCAACACTTATTTATGCCAAAGCATTATGTATAAAGTCATTTAAGTAAGATAAGTTAGATAATAGTGATATTTATATCTTTGAGTTAGTTAGACTTAACTAGGTTATCAAAATGGTTGATGGGATATGCTAGTACATGTGATGTCAATATCCTATAATTATGCAAGAATTACATGAGATATAATTGGTAAAATGTTACCACCTAAATAGCAACACTTTAGGTGATAAGCGAAAGCTTACTTAAAGTAAAGTGAAATATGGATCTTGGCCCACTAAGAAATTTCAATTATTAAAATCATATTGAGGGTTTATAATTTGAGAAAATTTAATGGGAGTTTTATATTATGCCTTATGCATATATAATAAAATACTAAGTGTCCTATATATATATATATATATATATATATATATATATATATATATATATATATATATATATATATATTGAATTCAGACCTATGTTCTGCACAAAAATAGTTTGTGCGGGTCTCATTCAGTTTAGAATTTCTCAAGTTATACAAGTTTAATTGCAAAAATTATTTTCCAATACTTTATTAACACATAGAAGAATAAGTTCTATGTTTTTATACTTCATCTAATTCAACTTCTAAGGACCTTATATTATATAGGAAAGACTGGACTACCTGCAAATAAAGCAAGCAAAACCAGCCCCACTCTAAAAATGATTTCTCATTACACACACATTATTTCACCAAGATGCATCATAAGGTTTTAGATAACATGTAAAGGAACAAAACTCATGTTTAACCATTTGCCTAATTTAGCCCCTAAGGGTCTTATTTTTATTAGGCAAAAGCAAGTTACCTACAGAAGACATAATTTGAACCAATCTCATTTAATGAAGAATTTTTCATCACGCACACACCAAATCTCATGAAACAATTTTACAGGCATGTAAATAGGACGTAAATCTACAAGTTTCATGTTTTATATTCCTTTTAATTCTTCTTCTATTAAAAATAAGGGTGAAATATTCAACACTAGAACAGAATTCACAAGCTATAAAATCATTTTCACATTATGACCATATAATTTCAAACATAATTTAAAAGGAAAATAATTAACTTATCAAATTAGCAGCTAAAATCACCAAAATTCAAGTTTAAGAGCTTAAGAGAAGGGGAAGGAAAATAGGTTTTTGATGGCAAAAGAACTATGTTTTATAGTTGAGATGAAGTAGAGCTTTTTAGTCTTACTATAAGACAAGTCCCATAAATATCCACTATGATATTTTATTTTTATTTTGTAATCAATTATCAAGAAAAATTTTAAATCAATCCTCCTTCTATACAAAAGCTGAATTTAGTCCCAAAAGTTACTCATGTAAATAAGCCAATTAGATTCAATTATTTACATATTTATTTATTAACTAAATTTTTAATTTTATAATACCTCAAATACATCCTATTCTACATATATTCAAGTATATCATTGTAATGCACTTTGACAAATAAAAAACAAATAAAAGAGTGGAAAATTCACATAGTGAAATGGAATGATTTGAAATGCATATGTCCAAGTGAAATATATGCAATGCATACAAATTTAAATGAAATGCTTATCATTAGGGTCAAGGATATTACATTTTCCCCCTACTTTTAAGAATTTTGTCCTCAAAATTCAATACCTACGATTAAATATGGATATTGTTGCTTCATGTTTTCCTCAATTTCCCAAGTGGCCTTTTCTTATGAATGGTTCCTCCACAACACTTTAACTAATGGTATTTCTAGATTCCATAACTGTTTTGTCTTATAACTAATGATCTTTACCAGTTCTTCAACATAACTCAAATCATCAGCAACTTCTACTTCTTAATTTTTATGCATATGTGTAGGATCATATTGATATCTTTGAGCACACTCACATGAAACACATTATGGATCTAAGCCATTTCTAGTGGTAGTGCTAACCTGTAAGCTAATAGACCAATTCTTTTAAGAATTTCATATGGCCCTATATATTGAGGACTTAACTTGCCCTTTTTGCTAAATTTGATTGCTCCTTTCCATGGTGAAATTCATAGTAACACTTTCTCACCTACTTCATATTTCATTTCTCTTATGTGTTGGTATGCATAGCTTTTTTGTCTATCTTGTGCTACTTTGAGTCTACTTCTGATTAGTTTTACCTTATCTATTGTGTCTTGTACTATTTTAGGACCTTTTAATGCACAATTCCTTTTTCATCCCAATAAATAGGATTGCGACACTTTCTTCCATATAATGCCTCAGATGGTGCCATTTGGATACTACTATGATATTGGGTTATTATAAGCAAACTCCATTAAACCAATATGTTCATCCCTCGCACTTTTAAATTCTAACACATAAGCTTAGAGCATATCTTCAAGTGTTTGAATTGTTCTCTTTGATTGCCCATCTATTTGATGATGAAAAGCAGTATTGAAATTTAATTTAGTACCTAAAGCCTCATGTAGACTCTCCCAAAAGTGAGATGTAAACCATGGATCTCTATCTAATACAATGGACATTAGAACTTCATGCAATCTAACAATTACATTCACATATTCTTTGGCCAAGCACTTAAGTGAACTACCCTATCTGATAGGTAAAAAGTGAGCTGATTTACTTAATCGATCAATAATCACCCATATAGCATCATTCTTTCTTAGAGTTTTTGGTAATCCACATACAAAGTCCATCGTTATTCTTCCCGATTTCCATACTAGAATTGACAATGGTCTCAACTTTCCAATTGGAGCCCAATGATCTACTTTAACCTGTTAATATGTTAAACATTTTGAAACATAATTTGCCATATCTTTCTTCATTTTAGGCCATAATAATGGGGTCTTAATGTGTTGTACATTTTTGTCATTCCTGGATGCATAACATATGGAGCATTATGTGCCTCCACTAAAATTTCTCGGCATAGGTTATTAACATCTGGTACAACAATATGAGATACCATCATTAAGGTATCATTTTAAATGTTAAACTCTTTATCTTTCCCTTATTTTACCTTCTCAATTCTTTTTGTAATTGTGGATCCTTTTGTTGTGCTTCTTTAATTATGTCTTGCAATATTGGTCTAACTTGTAAAGTAGTAATCAACATTCCATTTTCTGAAAAATTTAATTTCACATTCATAACTCACAACTGAACTATATAAGATAATGGGAATACCTATAGAGAAGCTACACTACCTCTTATCTTCCTTCAAAGCATCAGCTACTACATTTGCTTTTTTTGGACGATACTCAATTGTGCAGTTATAATCCTACAACAATTCTTACCACTGATTTTGTCTCATGTTTAACTCTTTATGGCTCAATAAGTATCTCAAACTCTTATGATTAGTACATATCTAAAATGTTTCTCCATATAAGTAATGCCTCTATATTTTTAAAGCAAACATAATAGCAGCAAAATCTAGATCATGTACTGATAAGATAATTCATATGGCCTCAACTGTCCAAATGCATATGAAATTACCTTACCATGTTATATTAACACACATCCCAAACCCTAATAAGAAGCATCACTATAAACTATAAATGCTCCATTCCCTGTAGGAATAGCTAGCACTAGAGCAAATGTTAACTTGGTTTTCAAATTGTCAAAACTCTTTTGACATGCTTTAAACCATTCAAATGCAACATTTTTTTGAAGTAACTTTATCAAGGGGTTGGCTATCAATGAAAATTCCTCAACAAATCAACAATAGTACCCAATGAATCCTAAGAAACTTTGAGCTTCTGCAACATTCTTTAAAGTTTCCCAATTCACCACTGCTTCTATTTTCTTTGGATCCACCTCTATGCCCCATCTAAAAACCACATGTCTTAAAAATACAACTTCATCTATCCAAAATTTACATTTACTTAATTTAGCATACAATTTTTTTTCTTTTAAGGTTTGTAACATAATTCTTAAATGTTGTTCATGTTCCTCCCTACTTCTTGAATTTATAAGTAAGTCATCAAGGAACACAATCACAAAGTTGTCTAAGTAGGGCTAAAACACCTTATTCATGAGAGCCATAAATGTAGCTGGTGCATTAGTTAAATGAAATTGCATCACTAAAAATTCATAGTGCCCATACCTCGTTCAAAAAGCAATCTTTAGTACATCTGGGTCTAAAATTTTAAGCTGATAGTAGCCAGATTTCAAATCAATCTTAGAAAACACCTAAGCTCCATGTAATTGATCAAACAAAATATATATTTTGGGCAAAGGATATTTATGTTTCATGGTGACCCGATTTAATAATCTATAATTTATACACAACCTCATTATCACATCTTTTATTTTCATAAATATCACTAGAGCACCCCAAAGTGACACACTGGGCCTAATAAATGCCTTATTAAGTAGTTCCTACAATTGATTTTTCAATTCTTTCAATTCAACTAGTGTCATCCTATAAGGTGAAATGGGTATTGGTGCTACATTTGATACTGATTCAATTATGAATTCTACTTCTATATTAAGTGGCAAACTTAGTAAGTCATTTGGAAACACATCTGAAAATTTATTTACCACTAGGATATTCTTAATTTTGCTATTTATAGTTATGGTATCTATCATATGTGTTGGATAAGCTTCAAAATTGTTTTTAACCATTCAAAAAGCCTTTACAATAGAAATTAAACATGCAAACACAATTTGTCTTTCCCCTAGAAATATAACCCTTAGTTGATTCAGAGATTCTAAATAACCTCCTTAGTGAAATAATTCACTGTGGCATGATGTTTGGTCAACCAATCCATACCCAAAATCACATTAAATTCTCGAAGTGGCAATACTAATAAATCAGCTTTCAACTCTGCTTTATTAATGCAAATCAAATAGTCACGATATAAACTATTCATAACCATTATTTCTCCTAAAGGAGTACCCACATTTAAGTTAAAACCTAATGGTTCATGTTTATTACAAAATTGAGATGTCATGTTCCATGATATGAAAGAATGAATGGAGCCAGGATCAATTAAAACATAAGCTTATAAATCATGAATAAGAATTTTACCAGTGACAACTTTTAGGGAAGCAACAGCTTCTTGTCTAGTCATAGCAAACACTATAGCTTTTACCTGACATCTAGAACTTTAACTTTTTGATATGCTCATACCTCTACCAATTACAGATGTTCCATCTCTACCTCTGCCCCTACCAGACGTTGCTCTAACTCCACTTATTGAAACTCTTACGGTAAATTCTGATATAGCCCTACCTCTACTACTTTTTATCACACTAGTCCTTTTAAGATAATTCCTCTACATATGATTAAAAGATCCACAAAAGTAGCATGCTCCGATAAGTCTCCTACACTCACCACCATGTTGTTTTCCACAATGCATAAATATGGGTCATTGTGCCATAACTTAACTTTAACATCTGCCTAAATAAAATGGAACTTTAGATCCTTTTTCTCTAAAATTAGAATAACCACCCTAAGAGCTAACTTGTGGTGGTATGTATCCTCCATGCCTGCCTTACTTTCTACTAGAATCTCCTACAAATTCACTTGGTCCCTTTTTGCTCGTTGTTATGTTCCTTCTTTTGCTAGTTTTCATCTCTAATTATAGCTACTCTTAACTTAGTGTAACTCTTGAATTCTATAGGTGTGATCCTATCTATGATCTCATATCTTAATCCCTCTTTAAACTTTAGCATTTGTCTCTATCAGTGGCTACCAAAAAAGAAGCATAATAAGATAATTGATTGAATTTTACTTCATATTCTGCTATAGTCATTGTCCTTATTTCAAGTTTAAAAAACTCCCTTCTTTTTTTTTATCTTTTTTGCTTCTGGGATGTAGTTATTAGTGAATTCATAAAGAAAATCATCCCATGTTACTAAACATCATTCTTGGGAATAGTTTCCCATTATTCATAAGCATCTTTTTATAACATTGATACGACATAATCAAATTTTTCTTATATTGTGCACTTCATCAGATTAAAAACTCTCTATGTCCTTTTTAGCCAAGTCTGTGCAATTAAAGGATCTGTAGTGCCATAAAAATTAACTGCACCCTACTTCTTTAATTTACATATCTCCTTTCCCTGTATTCTTGTAGTCCTTGTACTTCCTGCTATGTTACTCAAAGTATGCTTGTTCATGAGGTGCATGTTGTGATTGTGTAGGAGATCTAACCCTATTATTAAGTTGATCTCGCGATGGATGATATGAGGCTTCCATAAATGCGTAACGACCTCTCTTTTTTATAATGCCCTATAGATATATAAGACTATGTTACATGATAATGTTTAATAATGCACATGTCATGCCATGATTATTTGTATATTCCCTATGGAACTTATCCCCACTCTTATACCAAAATATGTAACACCCTATATCTTTACAATTTAAATACCCTAAGTCTTTGTTTAACATACTAATATAATCATATCATGATTATACAACATCAACATATTATTTAAACACATAAAAGATCAAAATAATTTCATTCATATAACACATATAAGCTATATTTACATATAAAAACAAAATTGATCTCCTTATCAAAGCGTATGCTTATAATACAAGGAGAGAGAGTGTGTGAGGGTTTGGTTGGTGACCTTTGCTCCATTCTTTATTTACAATGCATAATGCTTCCATAATGGTCACACTTTAAGCTTCACTATTTAGAAAAAATATTTGCAATTTAGTGAGTCATGACTCAGTGAATATAAATATCAATTAAATTCTATAAGCACCAAAAATAAATAGATAATATCAAAACACAATACAAGTATGATTCATTCAAATGCAAGTGCTAATGAATTATTCATTGATTATGTTGTGGCTTGGCAAGAGAAACATTACTCCCAGGATTCATTTGAAACAATTTCCATTTGATTTTGCTGGCCAGCTTATAACATGTGAATCATGTGATTTTCTTTGATCATTTGCATTTGCCATATGATTTAGAAATATTTATCAAGTCGGTCATAATGTCATTTTATATCTATATGCAAGTGCTCAAGTATAAGTTTGCATAACATTAGTCATTAAGATCATAACATTTGTATTTCACTTGTAAACACTTGTGTATAAACAAAACCAATCAATAAACAAACTATTTTGAATAATCAATAGGCAATTCACTTTAAATCTTATATAATAAACATTGTCAATCCAACTATAACTCATTCATCTCATGCTCACACTTATCTCAAACACATAATTTCACCCTAAGAATTTAATTGATGTTTATACTCACCTTTAAGATGTTAAATACTATATGGATGACTCATATCACCTTTTTTAGTTTCACCAATGCTTTAAGATCCTAAAATATGACATATATTTCATCACGAATATGCCTATAATGAGTATTCATGCTTAGTATATAATTAGGATATGTTTTATACATGCAAGCTAACATTTATGCATATTCTTCCTTATTGGACAACTTGACCTAACTAGACCTGAGAGTGAATAACTTTCATCATATAACTCTAAATTACTTGACTTTGTTTAAATAAACTATACATACAAGGCTATAACATATCCAAAAATCATATTAATATATGCTTTGCACAATAAATGGAGAAAAATTGAATTCAGACCTATGTTCTGCACAAAAATAATTTGTGCAAGTCTCATGCAGTTTAGAATTTCTCAAGTTATATAAGTTTAATTGCAAAAATTATTTTTAGACGCTTTACTAAAACCTAGAGGAACAAATTTTATGCTTTATACTTCATCTAATTTAGCCTCTAAGGCGCTCATATTATCTAGGAAAGATTGGACTACCTATAGACATAACAAGCAGAACTAACCCCACTCTAAGGATGATTTCTCATTACACACACATTTATTTCACCAAGATGCATCACAAAGTTTTAGATAACATATAAAGAAATAAAACTCATGTTTAACAATTTGCCTAATTCAGCCCCTAAGGGTCTCATTTTTATTAGGCAAAAGCAAGCAACTTGTAAAAGACACAATTTGAACCAGTCTCATTCAATGAAGAATTTCTCATTACACACACCAAATCCCATAAAACAATTTTTACAAACATGTAAATAATACATAAATTAATAAGTTTTATGTTTTGTATTTCTTTTAATTCTTCTTCTATGGCTATATAAACAAGGATGCAATATTTAGCTCTAAAATAGAATTCATAAGCTATAAAATTATTTTCACATCATAACCACATAATTTCAAACATAATTTAAAAGGAAAATAATTAACTTACCAAATTAGTAGCCAATATCATCTAAGTTTCAAGTTTAAGAGCTTAAGAAAAAGAGAAAGAAATTAGGATTTTAATGGCAAGAGAACTATGACTTATAGTTAAAAAGGAGTAGAGCTTTCTAGTCTTACTAAAAAATAAATCCCATAAATATCCACTATGATATTTTATTTTTATTTTTTATTTTTAATCAATTATCAAGAAAAAGTTCAAATCAATCCTCCTATGCAAAAGCTCAATTTAGTCTCCAAAGTTACTCATGTAAACAAGCCAATTAGATTCAATTCTTTACATACTTATTTATTAACTAAAATTTCAATTTTATAATACCCCAAATACATCATATTCTATACATACTCAAGTATACTATTGTAATGCACTTTGACAAATAGAAAATGAATGAAAGAGTATAAAATTCACATAGTGAAATGGAATGATTTAAGATGCATATGTCCAAGTAAATTTTATGCAATGCATACAAATTTAAATGAAATGCTTATGATTAAGGTGAAGGATATTAAATATATACAAGGTTATGCCTCACCGCTTTCATTGAAATCTTCAAATCAAAAAGTGCATGGTTATGCACCTGTAAGCACTATACTTCCTGATGTGAATCCAAGTTCAAAGCCTAAAGAGATCCAAGATCCATTAATAGTACAAGAAGGCCCAATCACAAGGTCCAAATCCAAGAAGCTTCAAGAAGCCATATTAGGTTTAATTAAGGACATTTGGAAAGCCCAAGAATTTCAGCCCAATAAGGCATCCATGGAGGCCCAAGGAATAATATTTAACTTGTTTTTGTGTTAATAATAATTAGGGTTACATGTAGCCACCATATACAAGTTAATAGGGTAATTAATACCAAGTAATGGCTATTATTATGGGTAGTGGTTACTAAAGTTAATGGGGTAATCAATACCAAGTAATGGCTATTAATGTGGGAAATGGTTATTAAGGCCATTTAAGAGTAAAAGTAATCCTATGTGTGTGAGTCTATTTTAGTAGTGTGAGCATGGACTTGTACTCTATATAAACAAGTCCTTTTCTTTCTTTTGTAGCAGGAATGAATTTGATATATGAATTATAACTTTGTTTGAGTTTTATTGTGAGGAATTTTGTCTTTAATTTCTTGCATAAACTTTGTGACTTATCAAGCTTTATTCTAGCTTGTGGTGTCAAAATCTAAATCTTTGTTTTCTTGTTATTTATCAAACTTTCTTGTTTGTGGCATAAGAGGAAATTCAAAGTCTATCTTAGTATCTTTATCCTTGTTGGTAAAGGGGTTAAGTAGCATCTATCTTCTTACTTCAATCTTTGAACGATCCGAATTTATGGATTAAATTGGTAATTTCTAGTTTTCTTTCAATTCAACTTATCATAGTATTCTTGCTATTGGGGAGTTAATTGATGAAACCTACAATTCCCATACCACTTATGATGGGAATTGTAGGTTTCATCAATTAACTCCCCAATAGCAAGAATACTATGATAAGTTGAATTAAAAGAAAACTAGAAATTACCAATTTAATCCACAAATTCGGATCGTTCAAAGATTGAAGTAAGAAGATAGATGCTACTTAACCCCTTTACCAACAAGGATAAAGATACTAAGATAGACTTTGAATTTCCTCTTATGCCATAAACAAGAATGTTTGATAAATAACAAGAAAACAAAGATTTAGATTTTGACACCACAAGCTAGAATAAAGCTTGATAAGTCACAAAGTTTATGCAAGAAATTAAAGAAAAAATTCCTCACAATAAAACTCAAACAAAGTTATAATTCATATATCAAATTCATTCCTGCTACAAAAGAAAGAAAAAGACTTGTTTATATAGAGTACAAGTCCATGCTCACACTACTAAAATAGACTCACACACATAGGATTACTTTTACTCTTAAATGGCCTTAATAACCATTACCCACATTAATAGCCATTACTTGGTATTGATTACCCCATTAACTTTAATAACCACTACCTATAATAATAGCCATTACTTGGTATTATTTACCCTATTAACTTGTATATGGTGGCTACATGTAACCCTAATTGTTATTAACACAAAAATAAGTTAAATATTATTCCTTGGGCCTCCATGGATGCCTTATTGGGCTGAAATTCTTGGGCTTTCCAAATGTCCTTAATTAAACCCAATATGGCTTCTTGAAGCTTCTTGGATTTGGACCTTGTGATTGGGCCTTCTTGTACTATTAATGGATCTTGGATCTCTTTAGGCTTTGAACTTGGATTCACATCATTCTTATGATGGGAATTGTAGGTTTCATCAATTAACTCCCCAATAGCAAGAATACTATGATAAGTTGAATTAGAAGAAAACTAGAAATTACCAATTTAATCCACAAATTCGGATCGTTCAAAGATTGAAGTAAGAAGATAGATGCTACTTAACCCCTTTACCAACAAGGATAAAGATACTAAGATAGACTTTGAATTTCCTCTTATGCCACAAACAAGAAAGTTTGATAAATAACAAGAAAACAAAGATTTAGATTTTGACACCACAAGCTAAAATAAAGCTTGATAAGTCACAAAGTTTATGCAAGAAATTAAAGAAAAAATTCCTCACAATAAAACTCAAACAAAGTTATAATTCATATATCAAAATCATTCATGCTACAAAAGAAAGAAAAAGACTTGTTTATATAGAGTACAAGTCCATGCTCACACTACTAAAATAGACTCACACACATAGGATTACTTTTACTCTTAAATGGCCTTAATAACCATTACCCACATTAATAGCCATTACTTGGTATTGATTACCCCATTAACTTTAATAACCACTACCTATAATAATAGCCATTACTTGGTATTATTTACCCTATTAACTTGTATATGGTGGCTACATGTAACCCTAATTGTTATTAACACAAAAATAAGTTAAATATTATTCCTTGGGCCTCCATGGATGCCTTATTGGGCTGAAATTCTTGGGCTTTCCAAATGTCCTTAATTAAACCCAATATGGCTTCTTGAAGCTTCTTGGATTTGGACCTTGTGATTGGGCCTTCTTGTACTATTAATGGATCTTGGATCTCTTTAGGCTTTGAACTTGGATTCACATCATTCCCCCTTTCTTCAAAAGGATTTGTCCTCAAATCAGCTCCATCATCTTTATCACCTAAATCAAACAAAGACAAGTCACTAACATTAAAAGTAGCACTAACATTGCCATACTCACTTGGAAGTTCTAGCTTGTAGGCATTGTTGTTGATGCGTTGAAGCACTTTAAAAGGACCATCTCCTCTTGGCATAAGCTTTGATTTCCTTTGGTTAGGAAATCTTTCCTTCCTCAAGTGCACCCACACCCAATCTCCGGGCTCAAAAATGACTTACTTCCTCCCCTTGTTGTGTTGCTTTTCATATTGGAGTGTCTTCTTCTCAATGTTTGCACGCACCCTCTCATGCAAAGTCTTGATGAACTCAGCTTTTTGTTTCCCCTCTAGATTAGCTTTGTCCAATGGCAATGGTAGCAAATCTAATGGAGTCATTGGGTTGAATCCATACACAACTTCAAATGGTGAGCAATTTGTTGAACCATGCACACTCCTATTGTAAGAAAATTCCACATGTGGCAAACATTCTTCCCAATTCTTCAGATTTCTTTGGATGACAGCCCTCAAAAGTGTTGAAAGTGTCCTATTGACCACCTCCGTTTGTCCATCCGTTTGTGGATGACAAGTTATAGAATACAAAAGCTTTGTCCCCATCTTTCCCCAAAGAGTCTTCCAAAAGTGACTTAGGAATTTGACATCCCTATCACTCACAATGGTCCTTGGCACTCCGTGTAGCCTAACAATCTCCTTGAAGAATAGATTGGCAATATGGGTTGCATCATCCGTCTTGTGACATGGAATGAAATGTGCCATTTTGCTAAACCTGTCCACAACAACAAAAATGGAATCTCTCCCTCCCTTGGACCTAGGTAATCCTAAAACAAAATCCATAGAAATGTCTACCCAAGGTTCATTTGGTATGGTAAGAGGTGTATACAAACCATGAGGCATTGCTTTGGATTTGGCTTGTTTGCAAGTAATGCATTTCTCACAAATTCTCTTAACATCCCTTTTCATGTGTGGCCAAAAGAAATGGTCACCCAACACATCCAAAGTTTTTTTAATCCCAAAATGCCCCATTAAACCTCTGCTATGTGCCTCTCTCACAAGTAACTCTCTTAAAGAACTTTGCGGCACACACAATTTGTTTTCCAGAAAAAGAAAACCATCAAACTTATAGAACTTATCAAAACCCCCTTTCTCACATGCCCCATAAACATTAGCAAAATCAGGATCATTAGAATAAAGATCTTTGATGTATTCAAATCCTAATAATTTTGCATCAAGTTTAGAGATCAAGGCATACCTTCTTGACAATGCATCGGCCACCACATTTTCATTCCCTTGCTTGTACTTAATGATGTACGGAAAGGATTCAATGAATTCCACCCATTTTGCATGTCTCGTGTTGAGCTTTCCTTGTCCTTTGAGATACTTCAAGGACTCATGGTCAGTGTGAATTATGAATTCTTTGTAACCAAGGTAATGCTGCCATGTTCTTAGAACCCTCACCAATGCATAGAACTCCTTGTCATATGTAGGGTAGTTTAGACTTGCACCACTTAGCTTTTCACTAAAGAATGCTATGGGCTTGCCTTCTTGCATCAAAACTCCTCCAATACCTATGCCACTTGCATCGCACTCAATCTCAAAAGGTTTAGTAAAATTTGGCAAAGATAACAATGGTGCAGAACTTAATTTGTCTTTTAGCAAGTTAAAAGCCTCATCTTGTTCAATTCCCCACTTAAAACCAACATTCTTTTTGATGCATTCAGTTAAAGGTGCAGCTATGGTAGAAAATTTTTTAATGAACCTTCTATAAAAGCTAGCTAAACCATGAAAGCTTCTTGCATCACTTACACTTGTGGGTGTTGGCCATTCTCTAATTACTTTTACCTTTTCTTGATCAACATGAATGCCCTTGTCATTGACAATATATCCAAGAAAAGTAATTTCATTAGTGCAAAAACAGCATTTCTTTAGATTAGCATACAACTTCTCTTCTCTAAGCACATCAAAAACACAAGTCAAATGTTGTACATGCTCATCTAAATTTTTGTTATAAACCAAGATATCATCAAAATAAACAACAACAAATTTGCCTATGAATGCTCTTAAAACATGATTCATCAATCTCATGAAAGTGCTTGGTGCATTAGTTAAACCAAAAGGCATTACTAACCACTCATATAAACCATGTTTAGTTTTAAAAGCTGTTTTCCATTCATCACCTTCTCTCATTCTAATTTGATGATAACCAGATTTCAAATCAATTTTTGAAAACAAATATGAACCATGCAATTCATCCAACATGTCATCTAGCCTAGGAATGGGATGTCTATACTTCACCGTGATTTTGTTGATGGCACGACAATCAACACACATCCTCCAAGTTCCATCTTTCTTAGGCACTAACAAGACGGGTATGGCACATGGACTCATGCTTTCATGAACATAACCCTTCTCCATAAGCTCACTCACTTGCTTTTGGATTTCCTTGGTCTCCTCCGGATTACATCTATATGCTGGTCTATTTGGAATGCTTGCTCCAGGTATGAAATCAATTTGGTGCTCAATGCCTCTTTTAGGTGGCAAACCATTTGGAATTTCTTCTGGAAATAAATCTTCATAAACCTACAAAAGATCAACAACAACACTAAGGCAAACCATTGGTTATTTCGTTAGAAATATGCAAAATCTCCTTGTACATAAGTACAAGCATGTGTTGCCTCAAAAGCATAGCTTCCTTCACATCACTCATTTTTGCATAAACACTCATTTTTCTTTCATTTGAACCTTCCTTGTTTTCTCTCACCATGTGTTTCCCATTTTGGTAAAGAGAATTGGAATTTTTAGGTTCACTCATCTCACCTTTTTCTTTACTCTCAAAGGTTTCCCTTCCCAAAGAATTTCCCAATGAAGAACCCATTTCTTCATATTGTTGCTTAATGCGCATTTGGTCTTCAAAAATCTGTTTTGGAGTTAATGGTCCAAGGTTAAACCTTTTTCCATCCATAATCAAAGTATACATATTTTTGAATCCATCATGATTAGCCCTTCTATCATATTGCCAAGGTCTCCCCAACAACATATGTCCGGCCAACATTGGTAACACATCACACAACACCTCATCCTTATATCTACCAATTTGAAAAGAAATTAGAACTTGCTTATTTACCTTTACAACTCCACTTTCATTAAGCCATTGCAACTTGTATGGTCTTGGGTGCTTGGTAGTAGGCAACTTCAATTTCTCCACTAGCAAAGTGCTTGCTACATTAGTACAACTTCCACTATCCACAATCATGTTGCACAACTTGTTAGAAATCAAACAATGAGTATGAAACAAATTTTCCCTTTGCTCCCTATGGACATCATGTTTATTTTGCAAAATCAATGTTCTTTGAACAACAAGATTATCTCCCTTAGCACATTCAACATCACTATAATCTTCTAAAGAAGGCATATCATCATTACTATCCCCCTCACTCTCTGATTCAATATCACCATCCCTTAGAATCATAGCTTTCTTATTTGGACATTCCCTAGCAATGTGCCCATGACCCAAACACTTAAAACATTTTATTCCCCTAGTTTGGGCTGGTTGATTCTCACCCTTTCCCTTATTACCCAAGTCAATTTTAGGTTTATTTTCTTCCACTTTTGACTTGTTAAAAGGTTTATCATCCTTTTTCCCCCAAGAAGTTTTCCAAGAAGAAGAAGAACCCACATTTGGTTTAGAATCATACCTCTTTCCTTTCAATTGCCTTTCCACTTTCATGGCCAAATTCACCATATCTTCAATCTCCACATAATGTTGCAAATCAACAACATCAGCAATGTTTTTGTTTAGCCCTCTCAAAAACCTTGCCATGGTAGCTTCACGATCTTCTACCACATTTGCTCTAATCATAGCCTTCTCCATTTCTTTGTGATACTCCTCCACACTCATGGATCCTTGAATTAGAGTTTGTAACCTTTGATGAAGCTCTCTATAGTAGTGGCTTGGAACAAACCTCTTTCTCATGATTTGCTTCATTTCCCTCCAAGACTCCACGGGTCTTTCTTCATATCTACGTCTTTCCTTGCAAAATTGATCCCACCAAACAATTGCATAATCACTAAACTCTACAGCGGCAAGTTTTACCTTTTTCTCCTCCGAATAATTGTGACATTCGAAGATGAGTTCCACTTTCCTCTCCCATTCAAGGTACACATCTGGATCATTTCTTCCTTGGAATGAAGGAATCTTCATTTTGATGCTTCCAAGGTTGCGATCAACATCATCTTTAGGACGTCCTCTCCTAGCTTGTCTCCTAGGATTGATTTGTTGTCCCACCAAGGTGACTTGATCATCATCCAATTCATCCTCTCCTTCATAGTCCTCTTGGTCAATTGGTGGACATCTCCTTTCTTTAGGCTCTCCTTGTAATTGGTTAAGGATGCCATCATGCCTCTCCAATTTCTCATTGACTCCCGCCATCATGTTAAACATTCTTTCGAATTGTTGTTGCATAGCTTGAATCACATGATCATTTGTAGAAGAAGAACTTGTGTCTTTTGACATGATTGTAAAACCTAAAATTTTAACAAAAGAAAATAGAAAAAAAGACAATCTCACAACACTCCCTCACGTGTTTCACTCAAAATTGATGTATACCACTCGTGTTTACACTCAATTTTGGCTTTTTCTCTAATGATCTCAGACTCTTGCCTTTTACCTCTCAAATTTGCCTTTTGATTTCTTAGATTAACTAAGTTTCTCAATCAAACAAAATTCAAGAATGTAGTAATCAATGATAAAAAAATAAGGTAGGCTAACAAGAAAATAATAAGGTAGGCTTAAAGAAAAGAACAATTTGTAACAAATAGGCTAATAGAAATGAAAAACAAAGATAGATTATCAAAGAACACAAAGAGACAGAATTATAAAGATAGATCTCAATGGAATATGAAGAGTCAATTTTTTTTTTTAATGTAAACTGAGATCTAACATAGGAATAACAAAGATAACATATACTTTTTTTTTATGGATGATTTTTTTTTTTTGATATCTGCAAACAAAATCTTGAGATAAGAAGAATAAAGATAAAAAAAGTAACAAGAATAATAGATAGCAAGAAAGGTGCAAAATATAAGATGAACACAAGATATTGAGAACTAAAAGATAGTTTTGGATACGCAAACCTCAATCTTGAGCCAATGCTTTGATACCACTTATGATGGGAATTGCAGGTTTCATCAATTAACTCCCCAATAGCAAGAATACTATGATAAGTTGAATTAGAAGAAAATTAGAAATTACCAATTTAATCCACAAATTCGGATCGTTCAAAGATTGAAGTAAGAAGATAGATGCTACTTAACCCCTTTACCAACAAGGATAAAGATACTAAGATAGACTTTGAATTTCCTCTTATGCCACAAACAAGAAAGTTTGATAAATAACAAGAAAACAAAGATTTAGATTTTGACACCACAAGCTAAAATAAAGCTTGATAAGTCACAAAGTTTATGCAAGAAATTAAAGAAAAAATTCCTCACAATAAAATTCAAACAAAGTTATAATTCATATATCAAAATCATTCATGCTACAAAAGAAAGAAAAAGACTTGTTTATATAGAGTACAAGTCCATGCTCACACTACTAAAATAGACTCACACACATAGGATTACTTTTACTCTTAAATGGCCTTAATAACCATTACCCACATTAATAGCCATTACTTGGTATTGATTACCCCATTAACTTTAATAACCACTACCTATAATAATAGCCATTACTTGGTATTATTTACCCTATTAACTTGTATATGGTGGCTACATGTAACCCTAATTGTTATTAACACAAAAATAAGTTAAATATTATTCCTTGGGCCTCCATGGATGCCTTATTGGGCTGAAATTCTTGGGCTTTCCAAATGTCCTTAATTAAACCCAATATGGCTTCTTGAAGCTTCTTGGATTTGGACCTTGTGATTGGGCCTTCTTGTACTATTAATGGATCTTGGATCTCTTTAGGCTTTGAACTTGGATTCACATCACTTCCTCTAAACTAGGTATGGTCTTGCAATCTCATATGCACTATTGTGCATCAACTCCATCATGCAAAGTGGACTTCTTAGGCTCAGGTTTGGTTGTGCACACCCATGTGCATGGCTGTGCATGCCTCTATATCTTGATTTCATAGAGATTTTGAGCTTTTCTCTTCAAGTTCTTGCTTAGACTCCACTTGCAATTTAAGTAATAATGCCAATATTCAAAACTAAACTTAAAAACTTTAACCCCTAAATCCTAATTAATTGGTGCTTAAAATCTACTATTTTTTGCACTTATCATAAAGCAACCATAAATTATGATGGTTCTATTTATTCCTTTAAAAAATAATTTGGGAAAGATATTGATGTGTATTTGTAACCATTGATAGATGAATTGAAAGAATTATGGAAGATTAATGTTAATACATATAATGCTTATTACTGTTAAAACTTCAAGTTGCATGTGGCTATTTTATGGACAAATAATAATTTACCTACTTATGGCAATTTGTCAAGTTCGACGACAAAAGGCATATTAGTTTGCCCCTGTTGTCACATTTATACTTATTATTATTCATTAAGAAGTAAATTAGGCTATATGGATCATTACAGGTTCTTACCTACTAACCATAGGTAGAGAAAAAGTGTCACATTATTTTATGGTAAAATAGAATCCAGGCCTCCTCCAAAACCATTAAGTGGAGAATATGTACTTTATTAATTAAATAACTTGAACCAGTTATATATGGAAAGGGTAAAAAGAGAAAGCTTGATCCTTCTAACTAGAGTAAGAAAAAAAGCATTTTCTTTGAACTACCATACTACAGTCCTTTATTGTTACGTTATAATTTTTTATGTGATCCACATTGAAAAGAATGTCAGTGAAAGTTGCATAGCTTTTAAAGAACTTAAAAGTTCTTGATGGTTTTTCTTCTAACATATCTAGATGTATAAATGAAAAAAGATCATAAAATTATGGAATGAACGCATTTTACCATTTATCGCTAATAGGATATTGCATAAGGATATGTGTGATATTTTAATAGAATTAAGTATTTTCTTCAAAGAGCTATGTTCAAAGGTATTGAACCCTAAGGATTTGGATGACCTGGAAAACAATATAGCAATAACTTTACGCAAGTTAGTAAAGATTTTTCCACCAACTTTTTTTGACATTATGATTCACTTTCCCATTCATTTAGTTTGAGAAGCTAAACTTGCTAAACCCATTCAATACTGTTGGATGTAGCCCATAGAGAGGTAATTTTAATATACTTTTTTGTTATTAACCAAAAATAACATTTTACACTAATTACTAAAATTAAATACTTTTAAGTATCTACAAACACTGAAATCATATGTACATAACAAAGCGTGTCCAAAAGGATAGATAAGAGAAGGATACATTGTTGATGAGTGTCTTACCTTATATTCATGGTACTTAAATATTATAAAGACCAAATTCAATAAACCACTCTTAAATATAAATACCAAATTCAATAAACCACTCTTAAATGATGATCATGTTAATATTGGTGCAAGTAATTTGTCCATTTTGCAAAAAAAAAAAAAAGGATGTCCAAAAGGCTTGTCTAAACATTTGACACTTAGAATGGAGGAATTTAATGAAGTATGGATGTATATATTACAAAATTGTGAGGAAGTGTGGTCATTTATAGAGTAAGTGTACTACTTTATGTTTATTAGTAACTTTTACATTAATAATAGTTAAAATTCTTAATGTGTTTGCTTATACAAAGAACATAACAAGGAGCTAGCAATGACAAATGAAAAGCATGTGGTTGCAAAGCATAAAAAATAATTTAGAAAGTGGTCAAGTCATCATGTAAGTACAAAAAATATTAAAAATATTTTCTATTAATTAATCTATTAATATTATGTTAATATTAATTATTTTATCTTTTAGGTGTTTGAATTATATAAAAAAAAAAAGGGAAAGTAAATTTTAGATCTTCAAAATTTAGCAATAAGTCTAGATCAGCTAGTTTATCATTATGACACATACATTGTCAATGGTTTTAGATTTCACATAGAAGGGCATGAACACACATTGAAATGCCAAATTAGTGAAGTTCTAGTTATTTTGTTAAAGAATTTTATGTCAATTATTTTGAGCACTCATACATTCATAATTCTTAAACTATTATTGTGCATTTCAATTTTTTCTATGATTATAGTATTTGAACCTTAAGTGGGATAAACTAATCAACTAAAATTAATTAACTAATTAGATACTGCACTTAACATTTAAACTATTTGTATTATGATAGATAAAAATATTTTATAACATAATTATAAAATGATCAAATTCAACAACATGCATGTTGAACTTAAGGTAAACAAAAAATAGGTCCCACAATTTTCATACACTACTAAAAAATTTTAAAATTTGAATGAGTTCATATATAAGGAATAGCTTGTGCAATCAAAAATATAAACTCAACGGCCAAAAAAATATATAAAAAATGGCATCTACTAAGTGTTTGGAAACCAAGTTCTATTAAGTAATACAATGAATGATTGTTTTTGTGCATGCTCATTTTAGAGGTAAGTTTTCTCTTTCTACTTGCAAGTGACGACCTTGAAGAGATTTAAAAGAATGGAATGATTTACCTCACATTCAAGTTAGAGATCCATGTATGCTATCTTGTGCGTAGTTAGATTGGCCATTTGAAGGGTTGCTAGGAGAAGTATATATTTTCATATAGTTCATAATAAACTTATACACTAACCAAATTTGTAATATGGTATAAACCAAGAAGTTATATACAAATAAACTTACTCTTATTATTTAAATAAAAAGTTTTTAAATCATAATTAAATTCTATAAAATGAAATTTTAAAAACAAAACACTTCTCCTCTATTTGATTATCTATTTGATGTAGAAACCTTTTCAAACTTAAAAACACATATCTTAAGAAATATATACTATTGTAGTCACATAAGTTACTATTATAAATTAAAACAAATAAATTTTCTATATAAGAGAAAAAAACCATAATATCCATCTACAAACGATATATTCAACAAGAAAACCTCAAACACAATCTCCTTTCTAGAGGAAAGTGCAAACCTTGAAGATCCTTTACCAAGGACAACATCAAAGCAACTATTCTGGTTAGCATCCCTCAAAACTAATTCATATAATCATGTCCTTAGTTTTTCAAAAGCTCAAAAAAAATTTCAATTACATACCATTATAAAATTTAGAAAAAATTTAACTATTACAATGTTCATATTAAAAAAAAAATTCTTCACTTCAAGATTATAACAATTTTAATTATTTTTATATCTTTTAGTTTGGCTATTTTCACCTTTTCACACCACCCATATTGCATACAAAAATAATTTCAATAAGTTTTAATTAGTAAAATCTTTTCTTGTTTGCTTTTCATTAGTAGCGAACCTATTTATATTTAGAGTACACAAATTTGTTCAACAAAAATACCATATTGTGAGCTTTTTTTTTTTTTGAATAGGAATAAATATGAAATCCAACAAAATCACTTATCTTGACAATCTCAAAACTGATCAAGATAACTGGATAATTAAAGTGACAATTGCAAGATTATTAGAATTAATTCATATATACACAAAAGTATTGTTGAGTCCATATATTATTTTTATTGATGAGGAGCTAAGTGAAAAAAAAAATTATAGAACAATTATGTTCTTTCAATATATTTCTAATGTTTTCAAATATTATTCTTATAGAAACAATGATTCATGCAATAATATCAAAAACTTTGGTTCGACCATTTAAAGACCATCTACAAAAATGCCAAGTATATATAATTAAGAATTTGATAGTGACATACAAGTTATGAGAATATAGGCTAGTATCAACTAAACATAAAGTGTTATTTATGGTGACTATAACAATAAAACCAACAGCACAAAATATCCTAACAATATTAGGACAAATTTGAATTTGCAAAGTTTAATTTGTTTGAAGAAAAATTAAATCAAACAAAATTTCTAACGAGTAAGATAAAAAGCAATTTTCTATTTATTTTATTCTTTAAAAATATGTGATAATTTCATTTATTTATTTATTTTAGATGTCATTAGAATTCTATGTACTATCATAAATAAAAAATCGATGGACAAGAATAATAATGAGATTAGAGAACTTGAGATACCAATATAAGGGTAAGAAAATGTAAGTATTAATAGTATATATTTAATGTATATTTATTAACAAAATTATGAAAAATTAAATTTAATAAAATATGTTTATAATTTTACATGATAGAAAAAGTAAAAGTATCACTTTGAGAGCCTATTGAAGATTATATCAATTGGCAATTGTTCAAAAATGACAAAGATTCATTATCAATTATTGTTACATCAACTATGGTGACCAAATTTTAAAGTAATTAAAATTTATTTAATTATATAAAAATAAGTACTATGACCGTCAGTCATTCTAGCTATTTATATTTGAACTTTAATTTTCTCAATTCTACATTGTGCATATATATACCTATAACTACAACTATTATTGTGTAATTTTATTACTTTAAAATAATTAATCATAATTAAATGTTATCTAATGAAATTAAAAAAAAAAAAAAAAACCTTCTCCTCTATTTGATATAGAAACCTTTTCACACTTAAAAATACATATAGAATTCGAAGAAATATATACTATTGTAGTCTCATAAATTACAATTGTAATTTAGAACAAACAAATTTCTTTATAAGAGAAAAAAAAAATACAATAACCAGCTAGAAACACTATATTCAACAAGAAAATCTTGAATGCATCTCTTTTCTGGAGGAAAGTACAAACCTTGAAAACCCTTTACCGACGATAGCATCAAAACAACTATTATTATCATGACCTGAACTCAGGGTATGTGATCGGCACTAGAGAATGAGAAAGCATAAAACTATCAAATCTCATAGTAAACCTTAAAAGAAAAACGCGAAATATTTAAACTTTAAAACCTTACAATAAATAATTAAATCATAAGGCACATTATCAAACTGATTTTTCTCAATATAATTTAAATCATAATATCATAGTGCATAAAATAAATAAACTTCAGTTATACAAATAATGTCTCAATACACAATATTATAAATACATGATATCTCAAATAAAACATGCAGTTGTACAGTTTTCTCTACTGCAGTACACAAAAATAAATTTAACACAACTAAGTAGACCTATGTAGAATAGCTAGTGAAGAAACTACACGACGAAAAGAAGTAGGCCTAATAGAAAAGTCATAAACTCCTAAAAAAAATAAATTAAGGGGAGTCAGACCTTACTGAGTAAGTTAATAAAAGAGTTATACGGTTTGAAAACCTTTTTAAAAATCGTATAGATATAGTAAAAATAATTTATAACATATATACATATATAGCTTTTGAAAAATCTCGGTAGAACCCTAAACCTAATTCTAAATGGCCAACTGGATCCACTTAATCCAAATGGACTGCCGGTCCCCAAGAGCAGAGACATTAATCGAGGCACCAAGCCATAGTCATACATTTAATCCAAGCACATGGTACTGATAGTCCATGAGAGCTAAGACATCCATCGAAGCACTCATCCCAGTCCATTCTTAACTTTCCACATCACTGGCGGTCCTCGAGAGCAGAGGCTTCCACCGAGGTACCCGTCCCAGTTTATAATCACAAGTCATACATATTTTGGATCCTTCTCTCAATCTCCATCATGTGCACACGGTCCTGGTGAAACCCGCCAGATAGGCCGTTCTACCAAAATTTCTCAAAACTAGTTTTTAAATAAATAAATAAATTGCAATAAAATTTTTGATAACAACATTTATTTCAAATTGATAATGTAAATAATACTAAAATATCAGTGCACGCAATTTTTAAAGAAAATACACGCACAAATCATTTTATTAACTTACAGAATGAGCAAGATGGCTGACGATCGCACGTCTACCTCAATGCAAAAGCTCCCGCTCCGGTACTCTCTAAAAATAATATATTCATTTTTAAAATCATACTTATGGAATAAGAAGGGAAATTAATAAAATTTACGAGACTCTAGAATGACTCGGGAAAAACCGAATAAAACTCAATAGATTGGAATACCTTAATTTACGCTAGAAAATTACGGAAGATGTCACGTTTTACGAGAAAATCTACTAAAATTTTGACAGAGTTTCCCTTGTAAAATGGACATCTCTTTATCGTAGGTAGTAAAATGGACATCTCTCTATCGTAAGTAGAGTCATTCTTGCATAGAAAAACACACTTCTAGCATTCACACTCAACCATACTCTGGTCAGCTCTCCAATACTGCATTTAGCCCGATTGAGTTCACAATCTAACCAACAACACAACTTAATTCTAATTAATAAAATTCATATTTAATTGTTTAAATAGTTTAATTATATAATGAAATTAGTTTAAAATCCATTTTATTACAAAAATAATATATTATATATTATTTGAAAACAATTTTTGAAAATTAGTATTAATTAGTTAAAAATAGTAAATAATTTGTAAAAATCCTTTTAATTCCTTAAATATTATTAAAACCAACTAAAATATATTATTTAGCTATAATTAGCATAAAATTACATATTTACCCCTATAATACAAAAATATACATAATATACTATTATTACTAAAAAAAATTCTATAAAAATTATATAAATGCATAAAAATTATTTTCTCATCATATATATTTCTAATATCAATTAAAACACATATTTAAACCATTATTTCAACAAAAAATCCAACTCTAACCTAATTTTTCAATATTGACATAAACTATAAAAATTCATAAAAATTATATAATATTCTCAAAAAATAATTTCTCAACACTAAAATTAATAACAATATATAATATCACTAAATCAACCAATTTTATAATTTAATAAATTAATTTACGAAAATAAATAAAATATTCAAAAATTCACAAAAATCAAACAAAAAATTCATGGAGGTAGATTAAGCTACTAGGAATCACACTTGTAAAAGGAGTTTGCAAGATTCAAGCTATATCAAGATAAAAAAAATTTGAAACCCTAGAACTCAAAAACTAAAAATCAACAAAAACTCATGAGAATGGAATCAAAGCTCAAACTAAGCTTGAATTGATGTTCATCGATGAAAAAGGAAGAGAAAGACACCGGGAACGCGTGAAACGGTGGTCAAAAATGGAGGTTGCTGAATTCTATAGAAGTTTCGGCTTCTCTTCAAAAATGGACATTGCCGGTGCCAGAGAAGATGATGCAGAGCAGTGGAGCTGGCAGAGGAAGGTGGGTGGTCAGCCGGACGTCAAGGAGGTGCAGTGAGGGTTGAAGATCAAGACAGCAGGGAGAGGAAGCTTGCACAATGGTTTTCACGAGAAGTTTATGTGTTTTGAAGTATAAATGCATATGTTTATGTATATTTATTCATGTAAATGTTTATTGTATGTATGGGTATGCATGAGTTTATGCATGTGTCTATATATATACATAATATTATAGTATTATATAATAAAGTAATATTAAAATAATGTGGTCAACTTTATTTTTGTAATACCCTACATACATATATATATATATATATAATTATTTTAATATTAAGGGACACATTTTTCTCGAGAAGTACTATTAATAGTTAATTTGCATTATATTAAAGTATAAAAATTTTGTTAACATTATATTTTAGGATAAATATTAATTTAAATGTGCATATCTATTCACATGTGTATATATATATATATAGATATATATATATATAATATAGTATAAAGCGTAATTATATACTTGTGTATATATATGTATACGTTTTCATGTAGTATATGGTAGCATACATATATATATATATATATATATATATATATATATATATATATATATATATATAAGTATAGGTACACTATTATACTTGAATATACATTGTGTATATATATATATGTGTGTATTTATATATGATATAAATATATATATATATATAGTATATATGTATATAGTCATAATGTAGTATAATAAGTATAGTGTATATATATATATATATATATATATATATATGTATGTATGTATATATATATATATACATTAGTTTATATTATAGTATATATAAGTATATGTATATGTATATATATATATGTATATGTATGTTTTTGAAGAGGAAGAAGGCAGAACCGAGCTCCCTCCTCCCCACCTTCGCGAATCCTTCGACCACCACCGCCACTGCTCCTCCCCCACCTCCGGCCGCCGTCTGCTACTCCCTCTTCCTTCTCCCTCGCCTCCGGCCACCTGCAGAGCCGCCGGAAGCTGCTGGGAAGGAGAAAGCCGAGAGTTTTGCTCTAACTCACCCAAGCTTCGTCCGGCCACCATTTTCCTCCATTCCGGTGCCAATCTCCTCCCCTTGCACCGGTGAGGCTTAATCTAACCTTTGTTTAAGCTTTGATCATGAATTGATTGAGTTTTGGTTGATTTTCAGTTTGTGAACTCTAGGGTTTCGAAATTTTTTTAACTTAATCTAGCTTGATTCATACAAACTCCCTTTACAAATGTGATTCCTAGTAGCTTAATCTACCTCTAGGAATTTTTGTATAATTTTTGGAATTTATTTTGATTTTTTGGTGAATTTTGGATATTTAAATAATTTTTTTTAGGAATTTTCGGGAATTAATTATAAAAATGGCAAATAATAATAATAATTGACATTTTGGTGATATTAAGTGTTGAAATTAATTTTAGGGTAAGGTAGATAATTTTAAGAAGATTATACAAATTTTCTAGGAATTTTTATGCTTTATGTCAAAATATAATAATTAGATTAATTTTGGAACTTTGGGTTAAATAGGTAATGAAATTTGATAAATGAGGTTATTAGTGAATAATATGAATTTTAGAACTCAAATCATAATTTTTGAGATTTTTATACTATTTTTATAACTATATTTGAGTTTATGCCAAATTTGATTTTTAGGGTAAATAATATTTTTGAGAGGAATTTGTTGGTTAATTAAATGTTTTAATTACATTAAGAAAATGTATTTTGAGAAAAATGAATTTTTGACATGATTAAATAGTTTTTAGGAATTATTTTTAGTAGTAAAAGCTCATTATGTAAATTATGTATTTTAGGGGGGTAAAAATGTAATTTTACACTAAATTTGATAAATATATATTTTAATTAGTTTTATGAATAATTAAAGGGTTTAGATAATTTTTATAAATTAATTGACATAATTTCCTAAGTAATGTAAATTTTGAATATCAAATTCCCAATATATATATATATATATATATATATATATATATATATATACATATAATACATTGCACTAGTTTTAATTTGGGCTATAATCATAATTTTAATATGGTTAGAATACAAATTTAATTTGCTCAATTTTGAATAATGGAGATTTTGTATAATTTTTATCTATTCTAATATGTATGTATGAGATATATGTATTTAAGAAACACATATTATTAAATTGTGATATTTTATTTGAGTTGTGATCTCGGTCGGGGCAAATTGTATTTTGGGAGCCTGACTCGAGTGTGAATGGTTTTGGAAATTAGAAGTGCATTTTCTATGCAGGTCTGGCTCTACCTTTGGTAGAGAGATGTCCGTTTTACAGAGGAGACTCTGCCGAAATTTCGATAGATTTTCTCGTAAAACGTGATATCCGTAGAATGTCTACCGTTAATTAGGTTAAATCCTGTCTGTCGAGTCAGTTTGGAATTTCATTGCTTTGTTAATTTTTGGTTTCGGTTTCCATAGTCATATTTTAAAGGTCGATTATTATTTTCCTTTAGATCATTTCGGAGCAGAAGCCATGAGGCCGAGGCAGACGCGTGGTCGTCAGCCTTCACATTCATCCTGTAAGTCAGTAGAACGATCTGTGCGTGTGTTTATGTAAAAATGCATGCGCTCGTATTTTACTACATTGATTACATGATTTATTTAATTTAATGCTATTAATTAAGATGTAAATGCATTTTGTTTATTAAAAATTGATTTTGAGAAATTTTGGTAGAACGGGCTACCTGGTGGGCTTCACCAGGATTATGTGCACATGGTAGAGATTGAGAGATGGATCCGATATATATATGTTTGGTGAATGCTAAACTGGGATGGGTGTCTCGGTTGATGCCTTTGCTCTCGGGGACCGCCAGATCCATATATTTGGATTAAGTGAATGACTACGGCTTGGTGCCTCGGTTGATGCCCTTGCTCTCGGGGACCGGTAGTCTAGTTGGAATAAGTGGGCCCGGTTGGCCATTTAGACTTGGGTCTAGGGTTCTACCGAGATTTTCAAAGCTATAGTTACATGTATATTATAAATTATTTTCACTATAAAAATATATAGTTTTCAAAAAGGTTTTCAAACCGTACAGCTCTTTTATTGACTTACTCAGTGAGGTCTGATTCCCCTCAATTTATTTTTTTTCAGGAGCTTGGGAGTTTGACCTCAGACTACCTCTACGCCGGATTTCTTCTTCACCGGCAATTTTATGTAGGTCGTTGTAAGCTGTACTGTGTATTAATCTAGGATGCTGCAGTAGTATATGTATTGAGAATTTGTATGGTTTAACTAAATTATGTAGTTTATCTGTACTAAATACATTTATGTATATGACATAAATTCAATTTATAATATGAGATGTTGAATCATATTTTTATTAAACAGTTAAATTTGTGTAATTTGAGGAAAAAAAATCAGTTTGATAATATGTTCTGTTTTTAATTAAAGTAAAAATATGAATGGTTTTATTTTCTTTTCCTTTAGGCTTACTACGGGTTTCGGTGGCCTTATGCCTACCCATTCCCTAGTGCCGGTCACGTGCCCTCGGGTTCGGGTCGTGACAATTTTAGTCAATAATATATATATATACACACTATATATATAATACACATACATATAACCTTTAAAAATAATAATAATAATAATAATAATAATGATAAAAATAAACAATATTATGGAATAATTAAATAATAAAAACAACACTCAAAATTAAGTCAATCAATAAAATAATATTTGTACTTAAAATAATATTATTAAAATAATTTTTTTCAAAGTAGTAAGTATAACGTAAATTAATTTCTAAAATAATAAGTTTCGAAATAAATATTTATGTAAAAAATTATAATTAAACATAAAATATAAATATTAACCACAAAATAATAAAATACTCAAATATAACTTTTGAATTTATTAATATTGTATATCTCATTTTAAAATAAATTAATTTAAAAACTAGGGTTATAACAATTATGGTTAACATCCATCCAAACTACTTCATATAATCATGTCCTTAGATTTTCAAAAACTCAAAAAAAAAAAAAAAAAATTCAATTACATACCATTATAAAATTCAGGAAAATTATAATTTTTCCAATGCTCATATTAAAAAAAAATTATTCACTTCAACATTATAACAATTTTATTTAATTTTTATATTTTTTTGTTTGGCTATTTTCACCTTTTCACACCACCCATATTGCGTATAAAACTAATTTATACAAGTTTTATTATTAAAATCATCTCTTTGTATGCTTTTCGTTAGTAGCAAACCTATTTATATTTACAGTACACAAATTTGGTCAACAAAAATAACATATTATGAGCTTAATTTTTTTTTTTTTTTGCAGGAATAAGGATAAAATCTAACTAAATCACTTATCTTGACAATTTCAAAACTGATCGACATGACTAGATAATTAAAGTGAGAATTGCAAGATTATTAGAATTAATTCATGTATATACAAAATTATTCTTGAGTCTATATTTAATTTTTTATATTGATGAAGAGGTAAGTGAAGAACAAATTTTACAGAACAATTATGTTCTTTCAGTATTTTACTAATGTTTTCAAATATTCTTCTTCTAGAAACAATGATTCGTTCAACAGTACAAAAAAAATTTGGTTTGAAGATTTATGGATCATCTACAGGAAGGCCAAATATTTATAATCAAGAATTTGATTGTGACAAACAAGTTATGAGAATATAGGTCAGTACCAACTGAACATAGGATGTTATTTACGATGACTATAAAACCAATAGCACAAAATATCATAACAATACCAAGGCACAAATTTGAATTTGCAAAGTTGAATTTGTTCAAAGTTGAAGAGAGAGTCAATCAAACAAAAGTTCTAACATGTAAGATGAAAAGTAATTTTCTATTTATTTTATTCTTTAAAAATATGTGATAATTTAATTAATTTATTTATTTCAGATGTCATTAGAATTCTATGTACTATCATAAATAAAAAATTGACGGGCAAGAATAATAATGAGATGAGAGAACCTGAGATACCAATAAAAGGGCAAGAAATTGTAATTATTAATAGCATATATTCAATGTATATTTATTATCAAAATCATGAAAAATTAAATTAATAAAATATGTTTGTAATTTTACAGGAGATAAAAAGTAAAAGTATCATTTTGGGAGCCTATTGGAGATTATATCAATTGGCAATCGTTGAAAAATGACAAAGGTTCATTATCAATTATTGTTACATCAACTATGGTGACCAAATTCTAAGGTAATTAAAATTTATTTAATTATATAAAACTTAGTATTATGACCGTCAATCTTTCTAGCTTTCTATATTTGCACTCTAATTTTCTCAATTCAATACTATGCATATATATACCTATAGCAACAATTGTTATTGTGTAATTTTGTTACTTTATGATAAAATTTAATGTAAAATATTTTTCACTCTTAATTCATTGCTATTTTATTCTTACTTTCTTAACATATCAAAGAAAAAAATACAATAATAAATATCGTCTAACGATTATGAGATCTAAGGAAAATTTCTCATAAAATGGTAGAATTTAGCTTGCAAGATTTCCAAAATTTCCAGATAACATAAACAATAATATTTTGTTTACTTATTTGTAAAAAAAAATAATTCAATTTGTTCTATATTTATTTTGTTGCAGGTCAATGAAATTTTATATTGCAGCCAAAACTTCAGGATTCTTCCAAAATTTAAATCTTAAATATCTTTATAAATTTATAGCACTGATAACACGAGAACAATATCAAATGATGGTAGCATGCAAAAAGAAAAAAATTAATGATTCTCTATTTATTATAGGGATATATCAATTTTTTTTACAAGTTAAATTGTCAAATAGTAAGAACTCTTAAAAGATCACATTTAAGTAGAAATCGATACGTAACTTTTGCATATGTAATAATTGAACATATGTTTTACAATAAGAAAAGAACACAACTCCTATTAAGAATTGTTGAAATTACATATCATACAAGAAAATTTTATGAATATCGCAAAATCTTAAGGACTATGATGGTAGATCCTCTGTAATACCTTATATAGTACTTAAAAAAAAAAAGGGGATATTTTTTTATATCAAATCATATTAGTAATAAATATTTCTTCATCATATTATATTTTATTTATGCTTATATTATTTTAGGGCCGTTAATATATGTGAGTATTATTTAATTATTGTTTAAAATTTCATTGTCTATCTTATTATTATTATTATTATTATTATTATTATTAAAATATATTGAATATTATGTCTATATGGGTGTTTATAACCAAATGTATATATATATATATATTAAGGAAGAAGAAAACAGGAGCCGAAGCTCACCTCCCTCCCCCACCGCGCGACGCCCTCGATTGCCACCCTCACTGCGCCTCCCCCATCTCCGACCACCATCTGCTACTTCCTCCTCCTTCTCCCTCACCTCCGGTCGCCTGCAGAGCCGTCGGAAACCGCTGGAAGGGAAGAAGCCGAGAGTTGCTCCAAAACTCGTCCAAGCTTCGTCCGGCCACCATTTCCCTCCATTCTGATGCCAATCTCCTCCCCTTGCACCGGTGAGACACATTCCAAGCTTAGTTTAAGCTTTAATCTCGTTTTTGGTTGAGTTTTGAGGATTTTTAGTTTTTGAACTCTAGGGTTTTGAATTTTTTTTAACTTGCTCTAGCTTGATTCATGCAAATTTCCTTTTCAAATGTGATTCCTAGTAACTCAATCTACCTCTAGGAATTTTTGTATAATTTTTGGAATTTATTTTGATTTTTGGTGAATTTTTGAATATTTTAATATTATTTTAGGAATTTTCGGGAATTAATTATAAAAATAATAAATAATAATAATATTTGGTATTTTGGTGTTATTATGAGTTGATATAAATTTTAGGGTAAAGAAGATAATTTTTTTTAGAATATTATACAATTTTTAGGAATTTTTATACTTTATGTCAAAATTTAATTATTAGGCTAATTATATTTTTTTAGAAGAAATTAAAAGCCATTAATATGTTTTAATTATATTAAGAATTTAACATTTAGAAAATAAGTTTTGGATGATTAAATAATTTTAAGAAATTTTTTAGTATATATATAGCACATTATGTAATTTATATATATGCTAGGGGTAAACATGTAATTTTTCACTAAATATGGTAATATATATATTTTTATTAGTTTTATTAATATTTAAAGGGTTTAGACAATTTTTATAAATTAATTGATATAATTTCCTAAGTAGTGTAAAATTTTAAATGTCAAATTCCCAATATATATATATATATATATATATATATATATATATATATATATATATATATATATATATATATATTCATATAATACATTACCAAAGTTTTAATTTGGATAATAATTATATTTATATTGTTGGTGACATAATACAAATTTAATTGTTTAATTTTGAATAATTGAGATTTTATATAATTTTATTTATTTTAGCATACGTGTATATGATATATGTGTTTTTAGAAAAATGTTAATACTTCTCGATATTCTGTTGAGTTGTGATCTCGGTCGAGGCTGAGTGTAGTTTTGGGAGCCTGACTCGAGTGTGGATGATGTGAATATTAGAAGTGCATTTTCTATGCAGGTTTGGCTTTACCTTCGATAGAGAGATGTCCATTTTATAGAGGAGACTCTGTCGAAATTTCGATAGATTTTCTCATAAAACGTAATATTCGTAAAATTTCTACCGTTAGTTAGGTTATATCCTGCCTATCGAGTCTTGCCCACTTTCCTCGAGTCAGCCTGAAATTTCATTGTTTTGTTGACTGTTGATTTCGATTCCATAGTCATATTCTAAAAGTCAGTTCATTATTTTTTTTCTTTTAGAGCATATCGGAGCAGAAGCTGTGAGACCGAGGCAGACGCGTGGTCGTCAGCCTTTGCATTCATCCTATAAGTCAATAGAACGATCTGTGCGTGTGTTTATATAAAGAATGCATGCGCTCGTATTTCTATTATATTGATTATATGATTTATTTAATTTAATGCTATTATTTATGATTTAAATGCATTTTATTTATTTAAAATTTATTTGAGAAATTTTGGTAGAACGGGCTACCTGGTGGGCTTCACCAGGACCGTGTGCACATGGTAGAGATTGAGGATGGATCCGATGTATATATGTATGGTGAATGTTAAACTGGGATGGGTGCCTCGGTGGAAACCTTTGCTCTTGGGGACCGCCAGTGATTGGAAAGTCAATAATGGACTGGGATGGGTGCCTCGGTTGATGCCTTAGCTCTCGGGGACTGCCAGTGCCATTTATTGGGATTAAGAGAGTGACTACGGCTTGGTGCCTCGGTTGATGCCTTTGCTCTCGGGGACCGGTAGTCTAGTTGGAATAAATGGGCCCGGTTGGCCATTTAGATTTTAGGTTTAGGGTTCTACTGAGATTTTTCAAAAGCTATACTTATATATTATAAATTATTTTCACTATAAACATATATAGTTTTCAAAAAGACTTTCAAACCATACAGCTCTTTTATTGACTTAGTCAGTAAGGTATGATTCCCCTCAATTTATTTTTTTTCAGGAGCTTGGGAGTTCGACCTCAGACTACCTCCACACCGGGTTTCTTCTTCACCGGCTATTTTATGTAAGTCATTATAAGATGTACTGTGTGTTAATCTAGGTTGCTGCAGTAGTATATGTACTAAAGATTTGTATGGTTTAAACATAATTATGTAGTTTATTTGTACAAAATACGCTTATGTATAAGATTTAAATTCGATGTATAATGTGAGACGTCGAAGCACATTTTATTTAAGCAGTTGAATTTGTGTATTTTGAGAAAAATCAGTTTGATAATGTGTTCTATTTTAAAATAAAGTTTAAAATATGAATGATTTTATTTTCTTCTCCTTTAGGCTTACTACGGGTTTCGGGGACCTTATGCCTACCCATTCCCTAGTGCCGGTCACGTGCCCTCGGGTTCGGGTTGTGACATCCTCATTTTATAACAAGAAGTTGCAAACAAATTTGCAAGAAAAATGGAGAAGGACATTGGAAGTACAAACTATAAGACCCAACAAATGAAGATTATATTAATATAAAATGCAAAAAATGCATTGTTATTGTACAAGTATTTAGAACTACATTTTACTATTAAAACTGTCAAATATTAAATTAATATACAAATTTATAAAATATAGCTTATATTTGTTTAGCTATTTCAAATTTTTATTATTAGATTATTTAAAGAAATTTTACAGTGCATATTTTATATTTTTTAGTTTTGGGTTGTAATTTATTATCTTTAAAATCAAATATACATACCTGCAACATACAAATGAAAAAATACATAAAAAAATATATATTAAAAAATAATGAAATATAGTCCATGTATTGCGCATATTCACGTCTAGTATATTTATAAATTTTATAATATAAAGAATACATTTGACATGTTATTATGCTATATTGGCATCTTTTATTTTGATTAAATATTTATTTTGTGATAAAATTGAGATATTTTTATTAAAATTTAAAATTTAGATGAAAGTTAAATTTTTTATGCCTCTAAGTAGATTTTGAATATTAAATATAAGTAATACAATATAAAAAAATTGAGGAGGTAAGGCAACTACCAATTAAACCATGTACAAATTCATGACACCCAAACAAACGAGATGAACTCAAAAACGAAAAGTTATATTCCTTCCGTTTCATTCTAATTTTCATTTAAGGTAATATCAAAAATATTAAGAATTCTATTTAATAGACATAATTATAGGTGCAAATGCCTTTATAACCCTCTTTTAGAAAAACTAAAAGTTAATGTAAATTACAATTATTCCAATAGAAAACTTACTTTAAAACGAATATATGAGAAAAATTGAAAAGAAAAATTCATTTTTTTTATTGGTAATCTAAAAATATTATTTGGAATAAAACAAATTCTATTTTCATAAAAGATAATTGGAATGAAGCAAAAGAAGTAGTTTTTTGTGGTTAAGGGTGTAGTCATCGTTGAATTCTATCCAAATGATAAATTCATAAGCAAATAAATAAAGGACTGCCACCTCATCTTTAAATGTAATAAAATTATAGTTTTTTTTAATAAAATATAACATATATATTTTAAAAGAAGATTTTTTATTTTTTTTATAGAAAAATATGTGAATTTTGATAACTAATCACATAAATCTTTATGGGTAAATGTTGAATTATGCAAAGGAATATATATATATATATTAAATTATGAGTCTTAAAGTCATTAAGTTAAAAATTTAACAAGTGTCTATTTTCGTATTTACTTTAAAAGCTAATGTGTCAAATATATATTAAATTCTGAGTTTTAAAGTCATTAAGTTAAAAATTTGACAAATGTCTTTCTTCATTTTTGAGTATTTACTCTAAAAGTTAATGTGTCAAATTATTAAAAATCTTAATTTTTTATTAAAAATAAAATATTTACCATATTTATTTAGTATTATTTTGTAACTAAAACACTATTATACATATCTTAATACTACTTAAATTCTAAAAATATTTATATACTATATATTTTTCTACCTTAAAACACTTAAATATTTTTTTTTCAAACCCTTAAAAACTTTATTTTTATAAAAATTTAAAAGTATAATAATATAATAATTATTTAATATTATTTTCAACTAACACACTACTATATATACCCTAATACTAATATAATAATTTTAAAAACTAATCTTATTATATAACTAAAAAAATTATGATAACAAAAATTAAATTTATAACTAATCTTATATTGTAAGATTCACTTCTAAAACTTTATGTATAACATCATTAAATCTCAAAGTAAATATCTATACTACTTATTATACTATTAATAGAAATTTATTACACTATTTATTTATGTTAAAAAAATTTATTATACTAATTTTCAATCTATATAATCGCTTTATGTAATTTTTATTATTTATATATTCTATAATTTAAATTTTTCACTAATAAAATATATAAATAAATAATTTATTAATAAGTAGTCCGCGCAACACGCGAATATACGAGTAATATATATTAAATGTTAAGCCTTAAAGTTATTAAGTAAAAAATTTGACAAGTGTCTATTTTTTATATTTGAGTATTTACCTTAAAATTTAATGTGTTAAATTCTTAAAAATTCTATTTTTTTTATCAAAAATAAAATATTTATTATAGTTTTTAGTATTATTTTTTAATTAAAACACTATTATTCATATTCTAATACTACTCAAAATTCTAAAAGTTTTTATATAATCCATATTTTTTAATTTCAAATTACTCAATCATTTTTTCTAAACTATTAGAAATTCTATTTTTAAAAATTTTCTTAACTATTATACATACTCTAATAGTAATTTAATAGTCTCAAAATAAATTCTATTATATTTAAAAAATAATGGCAATAAAAATTATTATTTTAAAATACATATATTTTATTCAATATAAAATATTTTAATTTTACTAATCTAAAATGCTACTTTTTTTTATTAGAAATTATGTCCTTATTCTAATTCAAACATCCATACTTTATTCAATTAAAAATACAATTTTCTTTTTATTTACTGTAAGTAAAAATGTGATTATTATTATTATTATTATTACTACTACTGTACATATTAAAAATATATATATGTACTTTTAATAAAACATTATTATAAAAAATTATTATAATAACTTTCTAAATTTTCACTTTCATATTTAATAAATTTTTAGTTTTAAATTTATTAAAATTATTTAATAATTATATTAAAATATGTATATTATTTAAAGTCCATGCAATGCATGGATTCACAACTAATATTTGTTAAATTTTAGATTTAATAACTTTAAATTTGATTATTTAATTTAGATATATATATATATATATAAATATAGATTAACTATTGTTACTATTATATAATTTATTATTATTGTTATTCATTAAGGTGTTTAATTTTGATTTTTTTTTTGAATTCTTTAATTTTGAGTATTTAAAACTTTGAGAAGATATAAAATTTTATTTTATTTATTGTAATATCCCGAGTTTTTAAATAATTTTAAAACTGTATCGGGATATGCAGTGTTAATAATTTTAATATATATTTCTGGTTATTTAATTAGTTTATTATTTATTAAAGTTATTTTTAATTATTCTAAGTTTTTTACGTAAAATTTTTCCGAGAATCTTATTTTTGAGAAAATTAAAACCTAAATAAATAATTATTAATTATATTGATCGGTTTTATGAATTTGCATGAGTCCATGCACGATTTTAATTGTCGTATTAAAATATATACATATACATGCATATATATACACATATTTAATAAATTAGGGTTTATTTTTAATTAAACCTCTATTATATAGTTTTAATAAATTAATGTGTATTATATATATATGTATATGTATATAATATTAGGTTGATTTTTTATATATGTGGTGTATAATTATTTTGAATATAATAATAATATATTACAATAACTAAAGTTAAAGTTATATATATATATATATATATATATATATATATATATATATATATATATATATATATATATATATATATATATATATATATATATATATATATATATATATATATATATATATGAAACTCCCATTTTCTCACCTTCAGTGTGCCTCCCGGCATGCCACCTTCCCTTCCAGCCCATTCCGCCACTTTCTCTTCCCTTTTCCGGTGAGTTTTGGCCATGAAAAGCCAAGGAAGCCGAAACTCACACTCATCTCCAATCAAGCATTTTTCGGCCACCATTTCATTCCCCGCCGATCTCTATCTTCTCCTTGAGCTCTGGTGAGTTTATTTCCAAGATTAGTTTCACTTGATTTGGTCTAGATTTCCCTTGGTTATCAATTTTTATTTTCGGCCTATATGAGTTCTTGATTTTTTTTGAACTTCAATCTTGATGATTCAAGATAAGTTCCTTCACAAATATTGATCCTAGTAGCTCAATATATATCCTGTAATTTTTTTGGAATTTTTGGGAATTATTTTGATTTTTGTGAATTTTTTATTATTTTATTAATATTTTCTAATTTTCGTAAATTAATTAAATAAATTATTAAATTGTGATTTATGGTTTTTATAGGTGTTAAAATGAATTTTAGAAATTTATTTGTAATTTTTATGATTTTTGTATAATTATTGTGAATTTATTTAGTTTAGGTGATTTTTAGAAAATTAGGTTAATTAAGTATTTTGTTAAAATTAATTGGTTAATTGATTATAATTATTGATTTTATTGAATTATATGTTGAGAAATTAATTTTTGAGCAATTATATTATTTTTAGTGAATTTTTGTATAATTATAGTGAATTATGGGAAATTACATATATAGTTAGGGGTATTTTGGTAATTTGGTACTAAATTGGTTAAAAATTAAATTTAATTGATTTTAATAATTATTTGAGGTATAAAAATGATTTTTACAAATTATTTAGTATTTTTAACTAATTAAAACTATTTTTCGTAAATTATTTTCAAATTTTATATAATATATTATTTTCTTAAATAAATGAGTTTTTAACGATTTTTAATATGTTTTTGGGTTAAATATGTAATTTGGACTTATAAAATGAATTTTGGCTAATATATATGAATTTATCGAGAATTATCGATTTTTAATAATATTTTATTAAAATTAGGGTTTTATTGTAATTATTGGTTAAATAATTATTTTCAGTGTTTTAAATATTTAAATTGTTATATTTTGAGTATTAAAGGGTATTTTTGGCATTTTAAATGTGTTCTGTGTTATCTCATGAATTGTGAACCTCGGTTAGTGGAATTATAGTTTGGGAGTCCAACCGAGGAGTTGTGAAACTGTGTTTATTCGAAGTGTGTTTTTTTGTAGGACCGGCTCTATTCTTTGAGTAGAGAGATGTCCGTTTTACAGGGGAGGTTCTGTCGAATTTTCGGTAGAATTCTCATAAAAGGTGATATCCGATCGAATTCCTATTCTGATTCTATGTTCGGTATTCTTAGATCGAGTCTTTAGAATTTTGATAGACTTATTCTAATTCTGTATTGTCGTTTGTTTGTTTAGTTGCGCCGAGACTGAGGCCTAGTGGACCAAGCCGCTCAGATCCATCTCGAGGAGTGCAATAATTGTGAGTTGTTATTTTATATATACGTGTTTTAGGAATGCATGCTTTAGAAATGTATGTTTAAATTTTATGAATTTTTGCATAAATGATTTAATAAATGCTTAGGTATATTTTAGTATATTTTTGGTATATTTTATATTAAATGCATGTTTTTGTATTGAATTATTCTTAAAATGTTTTTAAGTATATTTATGGTTTATTTCTAGGTTATTTTATAATTAAATTGAATTCATTTGACATATATATACTGGAAATATACTTGGTTTATTTTTAGTATATTTTTAGTATATATGTGGTTTATATCGTTATTTTAATTAATATCATGCATCATTTATTTTATGAATGTATGTTTTATATATAAATGAAGGATATCAATAGAACGTGCTACCTAGAGTGCAGCACTAGGACCGAGTATGTACCCGTACGACGATAGAATTTAGGTTATGTTACTAACCTATTTGTGGATATTGATTGGATTGATTTATTTGATGTGTGATGTGATATGAGAGTGTGATTGCTGGAGCTCGGTTGACCAAGTGTCTCAGGGCCAATCACACTGACAGTCAGATTGCTGGAGCTCGTTTGACTTAGTGTCTCGGGACTAGTCTACTGTCTAAATGGAACAAGTGAATTTATTTGGAATAAGTGAGCCTGTATGGCTAGAGTGTTGTCTAACACTATTTGAGGTTGCGATCATTAAGGGTTTTATTTGATCCTTCATAAACGGATAATATTTTCAGTATTTATATAAAATGATTTTGCTGCACCGTGTGTATTTGCCTGTATATATATTTATTATATATACTATTGAATGTGTGCCTTTGTCATTTAGTTATGCATGTATATATATATTATAACAATTTACTCAGTGAAGTCTGACTTTCCTCCATTGACTATTTTTCAGGAGAGTTTTCGTCTTCAGACCTCAATAGCAGACCCATACGTCGAATTTCTTCTGCCCCGGCTTTATTATGTAAACTGCTCACTTGATTTTATTTTGTATTCTAGACACTGCATTAGTTGTAGTCAAGTCGTGAGATTTATGTACTATGTTTGTATGAGATATGTATTTTAAAGATTTGAACTGAGATTTGTATTAAAAGATTATTTATAAGAGATGGATTTGTATTATTAAATCTTTTGGTGAATTATTATTATTTATGAGATTTATTTTCGCTGTGAAATATTTTATTTATGATATTATTATTGTATGTTTTTATTTTATTTTTATAGGCTTGCTACGGGTTCCGGATTCTAAAGAATTCCAATTTTCTAGCGTCGGTCATGATCCCATGTTTTGGGTCATGACATTTATACAGAGTGTATAAAAATTATTAGAAATTTTTGTTTACACATAATGTTGTACTCAATAGTAAAGATATGTATTTTATTTTTGCACTAGACTTGTGTTAAATATATCTAATTTTTCGGTATAATACTTCTAATGTAAGTAAGAATTTCCCAAAAAAAATCACATAATATGTAGCTAGATCAAATATTTGCTAAGAAATTAATTTTATATGGTAAAAATCAATTTTAAGCTCTTGAACTATAGTAATTTTTTTTCTATTTAGCTCATATTCTTTTTTTTTTTCATGATATTGAGCCCATATACTATTATTTATGTAGTTATTGAACCTCTATACTATTATTTATGTATTCATTGACCTCATATATTATTATTTATGTAATTTATTGAACGTTTATACTATTATTTATAAATGCATTGAGCTCATATATTATTATTTATGTAATGTATTGAACCCTATACTATTATTTATATAATTCATTGAACCCTTATATTATGAAAACTATATTTATAAAATTTATCAAATTGAGGCTCAATAACTACATAAATCAGTGCAATACAATAAAAAAATATAAGCTTAATAAAAAAAATTACTATAGTTCATGGTTTTAAAAATGGATTTTGCCATTTTATATCTACAAAAATAGTTGAACGTGCTATATGATAAGCCTTAAAAGCCCTCGTCATTAAACGGATAAACCACTAGTGCAATTGACATGGTTACCCTTATCTAAGGATGACACGCATCGCAATGTCTAAAGATAACCAAAAGGGTAAAAAAGAGAAATAGAAATTAAAACATGAGTTAGCTTTGACAAATTCCATGCTAATCTAGTAATCTTTACAGATATATCAAAATTCTAATTTTAAATATTTGTTTCCAATTCAAATCAAATAAAACATTATAAAAAAAAAAAAAAATCAAACATTATCGTAATCTTTTTACATATTTACCTTTCTCTCCCTCTCCCTCTCAATGTATAAATTTGTAGACTCAGGGAATGGCCAATTAAAAAAAATAAAAAACACAACCTCTGTGCAGGAATTTAGTACGGTCTCTTTCGTCTCCATTGCAATTCAACATTATCAGTAAGGCTCTCTATACGATCAAGCTGCTTCTTCTTCTATTCTGCCTTTTTTTTTTCTCCTTAATTCACTCTTAGCTTTGTTGTGTTGGTTTTAAAGATATAGTCTCGATTTTCTTAAAGATTTCCCACATTCTATTTTCTTGTTTTTAATTTTTTGGATGATGAGAAATTTCAATTTTTTTTCTTGATTTTCTATATTCGTGGGCTAATTTGGGATAAGGCTTGTTGTTGTTTTTGATGGAGATGACTGTGGTTACGGTGGTGATGGTGTTGGCATATGTAAATAATATACATGTATATCTGCTTAATGTAATCCAGTTCAAGTGATATTCTAAAACTGGATCCCGGATGTTGGTAGGTATATGCATATTCTATAGCATGCAGGTGTATGTGAATATAAACCATTACATGGGCTCCGTTTTCATTGCTCTTCATGCTATGTATAATGCTGCAAACTTTGTTTTGATTTCTTCATCATTTTGCAACTAATGGATGTTTGCTTGTTTCATTTTGTGCTGAGTGTATTGCAGAGTTAGTCTGAATAAAATGAGCAAAATGAAGGGTGGGGGTACATTGATGCTTCTCTTTTGCTTGAATATAGTCGCTTACCGTGTGGTAAGGCTTGAACTGCTTCACTTTTTAATGCGACTACTAGTCTTTAAATTTGTTGATATCTAATTTCATCTTTTTTTTTCCCTCCTTATTGTCTTGAGCTCAGATTGCTGCTGGTCCACCAACTTGCCCTGCTGATCTTGGCAGCAAGTGTGCTGATTCAGATGAATGGAAAGGGGAGTTTTTCCTTGGCATTCCCAAAATTAAATACGAGGTCAAATTTTTTATGATCTATTAATTGTCTCTGTATTTTAGATCATCTTCTGCTACATATATTTATGTGTGTGTATATATATATATATATATTTATTTATTTATTTTCTCATTGAGTATGTCTCATAGTGTGTTCTGTTAACACACTTTGTATTTAGTGAAGTTAACATCTAAACTCAATTTTGTGCAACAAGCACATCTCTAGTTTCCCATCTATGGTTGTTCAATAGTGCATGTTTGCTTTGTTATTTGCAGGGTCCTTCTAGCAAGAATCCTCTTGCATATAAATGGTATAATGCAGAAGAAGAGATTTTGGGGAAGAAAATGAAGGTGATTTTCCATTCTTGTTAGGGGAGGGGGATTATTATATTGAATACTTGATCACTGAAATATTTCTGGCAACAGGATTGGCTGAGATTCAGCATTGCATTTTGGCATACTTTCCGTGGGACAGGAGCTGATCCTTTTGGTGCTGCAACCAAGTATTGGCCTTGGGAGGATGGTACAGATTCATTGGCTATGGCCAAGAGAAGAAGTAAGTTGATAAGTCTCAAGCACTGCTCTATGACTTGGTGCTCAAATGACATTTTTATTTTCCATTTATTTAGTTTTCTTTTGAAACATAATGCAGTGAGAGCAAACTTTGAGTTACTGGACAAGCTTGGAGTTGATAGGTGGTGTTTCCATGATAGGGATATAGCCCCTGCTGGAAAAACTATTGAGGTGAGTCAATTAAATGGTGTAAGAATTGGAGAAGAATGATTTACTTGCTTATGGTTTTCAGTACTTGGGAATGAGATTGTTTTTGTTCTTGAAAATATGTTCAATTGTGTGTTACAGGAAAGTAATGCAAACTTGGATGAAGTTGTGGCCCTTGCCAAAGAGCTTCAGGTAATTATTATTTGTCTTTATTTCTATTTACCATAGCTTTCTTGTGTGGACTTCTGTGGGTGCTGTTCTTTTTTTTTCTAGCTGCTTGATCTGACTGCTATGTTGCATATGTGTCTTCTTTAATCATAGTCCTTTATTATCATTATTATGAGTTTTGCATTGATTTCTTGTGCTTTTTTTTTTTTTCTCTCTTTTGGAAGAACAACTAATACATAACCTTTTACCATGATGAATCTATTTGAGCTGAGAGGCTAATTGGTCTTAGGTGATCAGCTGTCAGATAAAATGTTAAACTTATTCAAACATTGATGGTTCCCTTGTTTTCTTCACTGATTCCTCTTAAGGTGCCTGGCTGTTTTGCCAATCCCAAGCTGGCGATAAGATAAAAGGAAAATCTGCAGTGTTTCTTGCAGCTAAGAAATTTAATGTTGTACTTGATAATCATTGCATGTTCTGCTGTCATTTCTTTTTGGGACTAATGCTATAGTTGTCATTTGTCACTTCTGTATATGAGTATTGGATGTGAGATTTCTTGTTTTTAGTTATTTCTAGTTTAGATCAACATGTTTGTTCTTTATTCATGCACTAGCAGTTTCTCTTGTTGCCTATTTTGGGCTTATGGACTAAGTCATAATCCCTTTTAAATTATTCAGTCATGTGTCTCTGCAGGGAAGCAAGATCCGTCCTTTATGGGGCACAGCTCAGCTGTTTTTACATCCTCGCTACATGCATGGCGCTGCAACTAGGTACTGTATCCTTATCCTCAGTTGACTTTTGTGCTGCTGATGATACTTGGATATTGTGCTCATTGATCTAAGATTGCAACCTTTCTTTGCAGTTCTGATGTAGGTGTTTATGCATATGCTGCAGCTCAAGTTAAGAAAGCAATGGAGGTGGGTACATGATCTTTATATTGAAAGTCTATCTGGAACTTGCATTTACAATATTGCAGCTTCTGTTAGATGCCAAGTGTTTACAATTATTGTTTCACTTTCGGAACAGGTCACACATTACTTAGGTGGAGCAAATTATGTCTTTTGGGGTGGTCGTGAAGGTTACCAATCTCTTTTGAACACAGACATGGAAAGGGAACTTGGTCACATGGTATTATGCACCTCTTACTGAAATTTACTTTCATATATTTAAAATCGCAGGTTCATCTTCATGAAGTGTTTGTTTAGTATTTAATTTGTAGCATCTGTTCTTTTTAACTCACAGGCAAGATTTATGGAAGCAGCTGTTGCTTACAAGAAAAAGATTGGGTTCAATGGTATTTTTTCTTCATGTCATAACATATGCTTTATGCTTAAGCTGTGCGAATTTGTCATTTTAGGATAACTCAAAACCTTCAATAGATTAAGATAATAAGCTTTCTCTATTATTATTATTTTTAATTATTAGCCGGGTTACAAAATATGAACAACTCAATATTTTTCTCTCCTTTTTTACAACTGGAAATGGTTAGTTTGTTGAGTTTTAATATTCTAATGCAAATCAAGCAAGCTTGCAATAATTGTTCCTTCTTTTATGTTTGAACTGGCAGACATCTTTTCACCTGTACCATTTAATGAGCAGAGCTTAAGTTTTTACCCTCTTTGCCATTTCAGGGACTCTGCTAATCGAGCCCAAGCCCCAAGAACCTACTAAACACCAGTATAATTCATATCTTGTTTGTTTTTCTATGTTTCTCATTGATTATATCCTGTGTTTACATATGATGCTATTTTTTTCAGGTATGATTGGGATGCTGCAACAGCAGCTAATTTTTTGCGAAAATATGGGCTTATAGGTGACCTTTAGAACATTGTTCCTATAATCTCCTTTCATTGTATGTTTAGCATTCAGATTAAAGCTATACTTTTGCGATACTGAACATCACACTGGCACATACAAGCATACTTAGACATGTGACAGTCATTCGGTAGTTAAAAATTTATCTCTATTAAAATTATGCTTCTGGATATCATTTCTAGATTACTGTTCTTTGAGGAAAAATATTTCTTTTTGCACATATTACTATGATCTAACTAATAAAAGCTTAACATAGAGTATTACTAAATCAAGCTCACAACCTGTCTATTGAATGTGTTCTGTGTTTGTTAGTATTCTGATGTAGTGAACCTTATGTCCCTTATTTCCTCTTATAGATGAATTCAAACTTAATATCGAGTGTAATCATGCGACTCTATCTGGCCACAGGTACATATCTTTTATTGTGTGTGTCATTATTACATTAACCATTTCCAGATACAGGTAAATGTGAACACGTGTGAAGATTGTCCAGCCACTAATATTTTTGTATTCAACAGCTGTCATCATGAGCTTGAGACTGCAAGAATCAATGGTTTACTGGGAAATATTGATGCCAACAGTGGTGACCCTCAGATTGGTAATTGATAATTGGAAACCTTTTAACTTTTAAACTATTTTAGCAATATTATTGAAAAGTACTAAAATCATTCGAGATTAGGATGTAACATAGGGTCACTCTGAATCTCTGCAGGATGGGACACAGATCAGTTCATGACAGATATTGCAGAGGCAACTCTGGTTATGCTGAATGTTATTAGAAATGTAATTAAAAATTTATGATGACTTGAGATGTTTAAGTTAGTTCAAAGACAATGAAGTTTCAGATGGAATGACAAAATTTGGTTTAATTGCTTGACACAGGGAGGATTGGCACCAGGAGGATTCAATTTTGATGCAAAATTGTTAGTTTCTTAATTATTAATTAACTTGTTCGCATGCACAACCTGTATTGTTTTATTATGAATCCGTGTATATTTTGATCAAAATAATTAGTATTTCTGTTGATGATGTTTAGGCGAAGAGAAAGTACAGATGTCGAGGACATATTCATTGCTCATATTGGTGGAATGGATACGTTGGCTCGTGGACTACGAAATGCTGCTAAGTTGATTGAGGTGAGGTTTCTAATTTATATTTTTTTTTGGCAGGGATAATTATATAAGTTCATTTCCTGACCTGATCTTGATACTGAACGACTTTTATCACTGTGAATAAGGACGGTTCTCTGGTTGAGCTTGTTCGCAAGCGTTATGAGAGTTTTGACACTGAAATCGGTGCACAAATAGAGGTAATGTGCATCCCATCTGATACGTCCTTTGAACTTGATATTAACTTCCTTGTGCATTTGATTACAAAGTTATGCATCTACCAACAGGCTGGTAAGGCTGATTTTGAAATGCTTGAGAAGAAAGCCATTGAATGGGGTGAACCAAAGGTTCCTTCTGCAAAGCAGGTAACTCAATTGCTAACCTGTTTTTAAAATGCTGCTACACATTCAAGGTTGCTAAACAAATAGAAACTAATGTATATTTCTTCTTTTGATATTGCAGGAACTTGCAGAGATGATTTTCCAATCTGCACTATAGGGTACAGTATATATCGATGAAGTAGTTGTGGGCCTTTGTCTACCTGTCCTCAAACATCCTCTTTTGTGATCATCTTTGGTAAAAATAATGCATACTTGATCTAATTAGACTCGGTTAAATGTAGTTAATGCTGCTGTTGAGCAAAATGCTGGATAATTTTTGAACAAAGTATTATATTAAATTTATTGCTTCGAGCTGTTAGAATATGATTTCCCACATGCTTTACAAATGTTCTGAAATTACCAATTTCACAAGTGTTATGAATGTTATTGTGATAATAAACATGATAACAAGGTTGGATTATGTTTAATAATTTATTTATTCTGCCTGATTGATGTAAGAATGAAATGATTGTTCTTGTAATTGTGCATTACTAATGTGAACTGATTCCAAAGTCTCAGTACTTGCACCTACTCGCTACGAAAAAGGCTAGTCATTTTTTTGTGTTTGAACGAGGATGTTTTATGGTTAGGGGGTTTTGTGTTTGAAACGCTCATCACGTCTTTTTTTTTGCTAATCGTGAAATGCGTTTGAAAGTTACTGTGTATATATATATATATGTAAAGGCTATTATCTCAAGCTCTCAGTGGCAGTTCGAGTAGTGCACAGATAAGCATTATCTCAAGCTAGCCAAATGCCTGACTGCCGAGTGTCAAAGGACTAGAAAAGTCTAACTAAAACGACAGTACTCCAATAATTCAACCTCAACCAGTAGTTTAGAGATAAAAAGTGCATCACCTTATCCACTTTTTAAGCAAGCAGAAGCTAGCACATGACAGCAAGAACACACACAAGGTGGGAAAAAATGACGCTCCAACTCCATACACCCTGCCTAACTATAGCCTCAATTCTTGCTCTGCAACTTATAAACCCTTCAATACAATGGCACGACTCAGCCCTGACTCGTACTCCAATTCCAACACCGTGGCCTGAACAGTTTCACGCACTTCTTTACATGAACTTGAGCACAGGCAATCTCCAAATGAGTGATCTATGGTATGATTGGCCTAAAGGAAGGAATGTGAACATAATGCAGAAACAGCTTTCGATTCTTTTGTATGATGTAGAGTGGAACAATGGGACCTCTTTTTATTATACACTTGAAGAGCCTTACAGTTGCCAGATTATGGATTTTGAAGTGGGAATTCCGAGGCCTGATTTTCTCGATGGAGCTAACTATTTAGGGACTACTGTCACTGATGGGTTCATGTGTAATGTGTGGGAGAAGGTTGATTTTATCTGGTATTATGAAGATGTTTCTACTAAAAGGCCAGTTAGATGGGATTTCTACGATGGTATGTCATTACACACCTTACATCATTTAATCATATGATCATTTCAACACAACACTGAAATGAAAGAATTTCAAACAATTTCTTTTAAAAAAATCACTTTCTAAAGATAGGACGAAGTACAATTTTAATTTTTGCGATTTAGATTTGTTATAAAATGAATTTTGTAATTTTTTTTGTAACACTTAAATATCCTATATTTCATACTTCTTACATTCTATATTTTATTAGTAAATATCATAATTATTTTATAATAAAACATCAAATTTCAATGATTAAAATTATTTTACATATGATTTATTATCAATTTAATTATTTGAATATTTTGAAAAATATTATAAATTTATTTTTACAAATTATATTCAGAATAAAAAAGAAATATATCTATGTTATGTTTTATTTATTGTAAAACCACTATAATTGGTTGAACGTTACATTAGTTAATAAATAATCTTTTTATTAAACATCCAAATTATTTTTACGTTACATTATACAATTTAACATTAGTACGTATTAAAGTGTAAAAAATAAAGAACACAAAATATTCAAGTGTGAAAAAATCACAAAGACCGACATTTTATTTATTTATTTATATTTCATGTGTATCTAGGAAGTCCCAATTCAAACATTGATCGTCTTGTTACATACTAAATGTTCACCATCTCCCCATTAACTAGCAAGTTTTTTACATATTTATCAGATAAAGAATCTGTAATGTTGTGGTTAGTGTTGAACTTGCTTGATTCTTCAAAATAATATATTACTGAATATAATTTGCATATAAATGACGTTGACAGGTATATCAACACATGTGATGACATTTGAAGTTGGTGCAGTTTTGGATGATTCATTGACTCAAGCACCTGTGTACTGCTTCAGCCAGTTTAACCCAACACATATATAATAATGTAATTTTTTTTTTTTTTTAGAAAATGAAGAAAGAAATATCAGACAGTATACCAAGACATCCTAACTAGGCTAGCATGTTTATAGCACCAACATCATTTGATTCTTTCATCAATATTATTAAAGAAAAAAGAGAACTTATAAAAGAGTATATTACAACCTAACATGGGAAACAGAAACATAGAAACACTTAAAAACATCAAGAAAACCAAAACACAGAAACATTAGCAAAATCTAAAAGACTCTCTACCCATTGCATCATGGATCATAAGATTATGGACTTCTTTGGGATAAGAATTATTCCACCAACTGGTTGTCTGCAAACCAATGCCCATAACAGAAAGCCGATTAGCTACACCATTATCTTCTCTTTAAATATGGCTAGCTACACCATTAATTTCTCTATAAATGTGGCTAACATCAACGTTAAGCCAATGTATTGTCACTAAACAATCTTCCTATTCTCTATGCAAATGCTATGGAATGACAACATTACGCTAATGAATTAAATTTACTACCATTGCCGAATTACATTCCAACCAAAAATTTGCATTTGACAAAAACACCACCCTCTTCATAGCAAGAATCACAGCACTAATCTATGCTTCAAAGGCAAAGCAGGAAGCCAATGGAGTTGCGGAAGAATAGATGGTAGTCCTTTATGGTCATTGATAACTAATTTTCGGAACTCCTGGGTTGAACGTCCTGCAAAGTACGAAACAGAGGGCAAGGTGAGAGGTGGGGGGAATCCTTACAAACACTCCGATGCCTAAGTTAGAGAATAGAAACAGGGAAGAGGAGAGATAGCTTGAATATATGTGAATGAGATGTCGGGTATATGGTTCTATATATAGTGATACTCAAACCTGGGAGGAATGAGATTCCTTATGAATCAGTGAATCATAGTCTTTGTAGGAGAGTGTTCCTTCATCGGTTAGGATTCCTCTTTGAGGTAGTTACTTGGACGGATCTGTCTTCTCCCTTGTCCATGTGTTCCTATTTAGGGGGGTAGAGGACTCCTACTTAGGTGGGAACATTCTAGATGGTATCAAGAGTCCCCCCCCCCTCGGAGTATGCGGATATTTATGTCTGTTGCGTCCGAGTAAGATGCAGATGCCTTTATATGGGTGATAAGATGCAAGTGAGCTAAGGTGGCCAGCCTTAGTCACAATAAGCAGAGCTTAGTGCCGAGAATTTTGGTTGGTTATCATCGAATCATAATCTGTGGAACTGGGGTACCTGATGAGTGAGTATGATCAACGCAATAGATTAACTCGTCCGTTTTGGAACAAGATGGAACCAGTCGTTACTGGATTTGTAGATGCTCGGCTCAGGGGCGCGAGGCTCACATGCTTAGAACCTCAGTACTACGGAAGCGACCTGAGGGTGCCAGCTTCAGTCACTGGACTTTTTGTGAACGAGACTTAGATGCTCGGCTCAGGGGCTCGAGGCTTACATGCTCGGAACCTCAGTACTACGGAAGCGACCTGAGGGTGCCAGCTTCAATCACTGGACTTTATGTGAACGAGACTTAGATGCTCGGCTCAGGGGCACGAGGCTTACATGCTCGGAACCTCAGTACTATGGAAGCGACCTGAGGGTGCCAGCTTCAGTCACTGGACTTTATGTGAATGAGACTTAGATTCTCGGCTTAGGGGCGCAAGGCTTACATGCTCAGAACCTCAGTACTACGGAAGCGACCTAAGGGTGCCAGCTTCAATCACTGGACTTTATGTGAATGAGACTTAGATGCTCGGCTCAGGGGCATGAGGCTTACATGCTCGGAACCTCAGTACTACGGAAGCGACCTGAGGTTGCCAGCTTCAGCCACTGGACTTTATGTGAACGAGACTTAGATGCTTGGCTTAGGGGCGCGAGGCTTACATGCTCAGAACCTCAGTACTACGAAAGCGACCTGAGGATATACACCCCTGAACACTTCTCGATCCAGGATCCTCATGTGGGTCAGGCAGAATGGAGTAGAGATTACACCGGCCAAGAGAATCAGCCCAAGCCGGAGATTTACTCGTGATAGAAGCCAGTACTGTGAGTACCACAGAGAGTACGACCATAACACAGAAGGCTGTAGAGAACTGAAGAGTGCCATAGAAAAACTGGTGCAGCAGGGAAAGCTTGATAATTTTACTAACACACCGAGGAGACGTGGAAACACGGAAAACCATGAACATGACAAAGCTAAGGTAAAGAAAGCTAGGAAAGAACCAATTGGGACAATTAACATAATTGTAGGAGGAGAAAACACCGAGAAACGGTTAAAATGCAGTAGAGGAGGAAAAATGATACCTGGTAAAAGCGACAACATTTTTAACTCGGAAGACAATTTGCATATACATCACCCTCACAGTGATGCCCTGGTGATAACTGCATGCATAAATAAGTATCGGGTCAAAAGGCTATTGGTCGATAATGGGAGTGCTATCAATGTTTTATCTTGGAATGCGTACAAAGCTATGGCCAGCTCCATCACCAACTTAACGGCCATCCAGAACCCCATCACTAGTTTTTGTAGGGGAACGGTGCAACCAATGGGGATTGTCAATCTGGACCTAGAATTCGAAAACCAAGAGGATGAGGAAACAAAAATCGTCCGGACTCCATTCAACGTGGTAGACATACCATTAGCCTATAATGGGATAATAGGATGACCGGTACTTTACGAAGCAGATGCAGTCACTAGCATCCGATAATTAACCATGAAAATTTTGGTCAGGAAGGGGACCCTTACTATTAGGGGCAATCAGCAAGTGGCCAGACAATGCTATCAGATGACTATGAAGTCTCTGGCGGAGGCTTTTTATTTGGAAGCATGGGAAGTTGAGAAGCAAGGTGCTAACCCACAATTGATGGAAGACAAGGAGACATTGCAAATCAGGGGAGGAAAATCCGTGAAAATTGGTAATGCCCTTGATCAGAACATCCAAGACACATTAAGGGATGTCCTTACTAGACACTCAGAGGATTTTGCTTCTCAAGCCTCCGAGATCGTCGGTGTGGACCCGTGGGTTGCTTGTCACTGCCTAAACATCAAACCAGGAGCCAAGCCAGTAGCATAGAAGAAAAGAACTTTCGCCTACGAAAGATAAAAGATCATTGCCGAGAAAACAGCGAAGCTATTAGCAGTCGGATTCATTAAAGAGGTTACTCACCCGGACTGGGTAGCCAACGTAGTACTCATTAAAAAGTAAACGGGAAGTACATAATGTGTGTAGATTACACCGACCTCAACTGAGTATGCCTTAAAGACAGTTACCTATTACCAATGATTGATCAGCTCGTCGATTCCACTGCTGGCCATGGCTTATACAGCTTCGTAAATGCTGCCCAAGGTTATCACCAGATCCCCATAAAGAAAGAAGACCAGGAGAAAACGTCCTTCGTCACGCATGAAGGGCTGTACTGCTATAAGGTGATGCCCTTCGGACTGAAAAATGCTAGAACCACGTACCAAAGAATGATGAACCAAGTCCTCCAGAGCCAAATTGGAACCAGTGTAGAGGTATATATGGATGACATCATCATCATAAGCAAGCACTCTGAGCACCACTCAACAGACGTGGATCAAGTCCTCCAGTTACTAAGCCAATCCAGGATCAAGTTGAATCCTGATAAATGCGTCTTCAGAGTCCAGGCCGGCAAGTTCTTGGGGTTCATGATTTCTCACCGAGGCATTGAAGCCAACCCAAAAAAAATGGAAGCCATACTCAGCATGGCAGCACCAAAGAGCATCCGCGATATACAAAAGCTAAATGGTAGAATAATTGTACTGGGGCATTTTATTTCTTGCTCGGTTAGGCGATGTCTAACATTGTTCCGAGCTCTCAAAAGTTCTGGCAAGTTCTAGTGGTCCACTGATTGCCAAGCAGCATTTGAAGAAATTAAAAGATTCTTGTCTTCCCCACTATTAATCAGTCGTCCGATACCGAACGAGACCTTATACTTATACCTCTTTATTGGCCGAGAATGCATCGCTTCAGTACTGGTAAGGGAAGAGGGAAGCCAGCAAAGTCCTATTTACTATGTCAGTAAGATGCTTTGAGGACCTGAAGTCCGATACCCCATGCTGGACAAGTTAGCCTTAGTTGTGGTTTATGCTTCTCGAAAGCTTCAACACTACTTCCAAGCTCACCATATCGTAGTCCGGTCCCGTTTCCAGCTGCGAAAAATATTACAGAGACTAGAGACTTCAGGCAGGCTAGTGCAATGGTCAGTCTTACTCGGTGAGTTTGATATTGATTACAAGCCTCGACAGCAGATGAAAGCCCAGGCATTAGCAAATTTTGTACAAGAAATGGCTCCGGAAGATATAACCTTGACCACAATACCAGAATGGAAGCTCTATGTTGACGGAGCATCCTCAGCTCAGGGTTCCAACACGGGAATAATCCTCAGGGGACAGCATAAAGTTCATATCCAGTACGCAGTCCGCATAGAGTATAATGCCACCAACAATGCAACTGAATACGAAGCACTCATCATAGGGTTGAAACTAGCCACTGAAGTCAGGGTCGAACACCACATCACACACTCAGATTCCTATAGACAGCGGCACTTGATAACTAATTTTCGGAACTCCTGGGCTGAACATCCTGCAAAGCAAGAAACAGAGGGCAAGGTGAGAGGTGGGGGGAATCCCTACAAACACTACGATGCCTAAGTTAGAGAATATAAATAGGGAGGAGGAGAGATAGCTTGAATATGTGTGAATGAGATGTCCCCTTATGAGGGGTATATGGTTCTATATATAGCGATACTCAAACTTGGGAGGAATGGGATTCCTTATGAATCGGTGAATCATAGTCTTTGTAGGAGAGTGTTCCTTCTTCGATTAGGATTCCTCTTTAAGGTAGTTACTTGGACGGATCTGTCTTCTCCCTTGTCCATGTGTTCCCATTTAGGGGGGTAGAGGACCCCTAATTGGGTGGGAACATTCTAGATGGTATCAGTCATGAAAAACACAACCTACACCTGACATACCTGGAGCGCCAAGAGCAGCCCCATCGGTATTAATTTTGATCGAATTACTAGGAGGCTTAATCTAAATAATTGAAACCATGACTAGAGTTTTTTTTTGCATCAGACTGCATATATTAAGCCATCTAAGAACCATGAGATCAGAAACAAAATTATGCATATACCCAATTTTAAAAATCTCAATCTCCTTAATCTCTTTGTAAAGCAACCGAATGATATAAGAAATTGGAACAAAATTATTATGAAATGTAATCTGATTTCAGATATACTAGATATTGCAAATAATGGAAACAATGCCCACTTTCCATAAGGCACGCAATTGAGTAGAGAAATGCCAAGACCAAACAGTCCAAAAAAAACCAAGGAAGCCCCTAGAGATAGGGAGATTAACATCGAACAATCCACCTAAAGCATTCCAAACCAAAACAACAAATGAACAATGAATAAACATATGATCAATTGATTCAATAGCATTTGCACATAACTTACACAGAGAAGTTAAGGAGAAGCCTCGTTTATAAAGAAGCTCATCAATGGGAAGGCGATCATAAATGGCTCTCCAAGCTATAAAAGAATAGCTTGGGGATAAGTAATGATGCCAAAGATCTCTACCCTAGGCCACTTTAGCACCATTAGGCCAATAAAAAAGATAAAAGTCTTTATAGGAAATGCACCCATTATTAGAAGGCTGAAAAACATAAGTATCCTCATTAGAATGAGAAAACAGTACATTGTCAATATCTGCACAAATGGAAAGGAAAGCCAAATGGAACTCAGGAGATAAATGTGAATGATCTTGAAGAAAAACATCTGAAATTTTGGAATGCAGATGCTTCCTAAAAGAAAACAAAAGCTTAATTTTATCTAAAATCGAATAGCCCAACCAATTATCATTCCAAAAATTTAAAAAAGACCTCTTACCAATCAACTACTGTGAATTACTATGAATATCTTGAAAGCAAGACCTTATAGAATTCCACATCGAAGAAGAAATGTGAGTAGAGCGAGCCACATTAGTAGAATTTAGAAATCTAGACCGAAGAAAAGGAAAACCATATCAGAATGACATGCAACCTTCCAAGCAAGCTTACACAACATAGCTAAATTAATAGGATGGAGTCGTTTCAAACCCAGACCCCCCTCTTCCTTAGGAGAACAACAAATATCCCATTTGACATTGACTAACTCCTTAGAATAAATAGAGTCAGTCCAAATAAAGTTATAAATTGCTTTTTTCCATTCTTCTAAGCATAGAAATAGGCCATTTGTAAACCATAAAAGAATGCAAAAAAGAACCATTAATCACAAAATTCACTAGAGCAACCCGACCCACTATAGAAAGTAATTTTCTCTTCCAAGCATTAAATTTAGAAAGAACCTTTTCAGCTAGAGGTTGGAGCCAACAATTTTTAAAAGGCCCTTGAAATAAAGGAACACCCAAATAATGTTAAGGAAGATTACCTTTATGCATACCAGCAATGGAACTAAGCGTATGAGAGCGATTAAGAGAGATATATCAGCCAAAGTAAATAATAGACTTTCTCCAATTAACAACTTGCCCTGAGATAGCTATATAAGATTAAAAAACAGAAGCAAATTTGTGCATGTTAAATTAAGAAGCTCTACAAAAAAAAAAAGAATGTCATCAACATAAAAAAAATAGGATGGACAAGAAACACGAGCACTGGCATAGGCACCAAACTAGAATCTTTAAAAAGTTGGGTAAGCCTCATATTAAGATAATCCTAAGCTAGAAAGAAAATGAGAGGAGATGAGAGATCACCTTGTCAAACACCTATTAAACAAGGAAAGTAACCTTTTAGAGCACCATTTATCATAATAGAAATACGAGTTGACCAAAAAATATCAAGAACCCAACCACAGAACTAAGAGGAAAAACTGAAACTCTGAAGCACATAAATAATAAAGTCCCAGTCCATTGAGTCAGAGGCTTTTCTGATATCCACTTTCATGGCCATATTACCACCAATACAATGCTAATTAAGAATATTAACATTCTTATAGGTAGCAACAATACAGTCTTCAATATGGCACCCTTTAATGAACCTAAATTAATTAGGAGCAATGATATCACCAATAAAGGGAGCCAGTCTATTTGCCAAAATTTTAGTTATAATTTTAAACATAAAATTACTAAAAAATAATTGACCTAAAATTCTCAACATAATTAGCACCATGAACTTTGGGAACTAACACTATAAAACTTGAATTTAGTCCACCCAAAATTGTACCATTTGTAAAGAAATTGCGCACAGCATCACAAACATTTCTACCAACAATATGCCAATGTCGAAAAAATAATCCTATGAAACCATCAGGACCTGAGCACTATGTGGGTCTAAATAAAAAAAAACCTCATTAATTTCATCAAAATTGGCATTTTACAAAGAGCCAAATTCTGGGAATCTGAAACTAAATGAGGAATAGTAGAAGGAACTGAAGAAAAATCTTTTTGTAAAAAAGTTGCTAAAATAAATCTGAAAAATAACCAATGATATGCTGCATAATAACATTAGGATCAGAAACAACTATACTAGTAATATTAAGGTAATGAATACCTAATTGGGGTCTTCTACGAGCCAGCAAGCCATGATAAAACTTTGAGTTTCTATCACCACCCTGTAACCAAGTGATTCGACATTTATCTTGAAGTAGACATTCTTGATTTTTAAGATGATTAGAGAGCAACAAATTAGCTACCATCTTATGGGGAAGCAGCTCACTAGAGAAACCTGAAGTCTCAATTTCAGTTTGAATTTAAAGTTGTTGTTACTTAGCAACCGAAATAGAAGTGTCAACATGGCAAAAAATCTTCTTATTCCAATTCCTCAAGAAACTCTAAAGAGACTTGACTTTATGCATCAAAACCAACATAGGATGACCTGTTATGTCAAGAGACTTCTAAAAAGAATCATCATCTATAGAAAAAAAATCATGGTTAATCCACATTAATAAGAATTTAAATGGTCTAGTAGACAAAGACATGGAATTCTTGCAACTTAAAAGGAGTGGATTATGATCAGATTAATGGCACGCCAGAGCAAACACTCAACTGAAGACCAATTCTAAAGAGAAGAAGAAGTACAAAAAGCTCTATCAAGATGAATATCAAATATGTCCTTATTGTAAGCACCCATTTTCACAGTGCAATTATGCATAGTGTAATGAAAGCCCTTATGATGAAAAATTAATTGAGAAATTCATCTCTAGTACTGAAATGATTTCAAGGACTAAATTGTAGTGTTTTTGGACCTAATTGCAAAATCTTAATTCTAGAAATGATTTTTTTAATTTTTAATTTTTCAGGACTACTGAGAAAATTACCAGTCAACATTTAGCTAATGCTGACTAGCATTGGGATTGACATTAGCTAAATGTCGATCGACATTAGCTAAATGTCGATCGACATTACAAGACATTCGTATTTTTTTCAGTATTTTCTGTCATTGTTCAGTATTTTCCTATTTTCTTATTAGTCTAAAATTAATTTATTTTAATAAAGAAATTATTTTAAATATTTTTTTGTGTACAGTACGCGTCCATTACGTGTATTTTATCTTTCTAAAATCCTTTTATCCTGATTTTTGATTTTGAAAAAAATAGAACTCCTTTATCCTACCTCTCCTATGATCATGCAAGATGTTAGCAGTGTTGTGATCATGTGAGAGTTGTTAGCTAAGGATAAAAGAAAAGAAAGTGACAGAGAACGTGATGGGGTGCTAGAGAGGCTAGGGTTTTGAAGAAAAGTTTAAGAGAAAAAGTAGAGAAAATTAACAAAAAAAAAAAAAACCTTTCTATTATAGAATTTAAAGAAACTTAGGAAGAAAAATACTTTCAATGTGTTTTTTAAGAAGAAAAGCAATAAAGTTAATCTCAAAACAATGAAAATCCTAATCTAAGGGGCATTTAAATGGCATCTACACAACATTCTTCATCTCTATTCCCTTATTTCTTTCTTTTTTATTGTTTTCTTTAATTTAATTCTTTCTTTTTTTATTTTCTTATTTAATCAACACTAATATGTTTCTTTTGTTTCTGCATTTTATAAAAGCAGACACAAGATCCATGGAATGCCATGGATTATAACCTGTAACATTTTAACGAAGGTTTTTAGTGTTCTGCTTTTATTTTATGTATTTTTATTGGGTTTATATATAATTTTCTTATTTGTTTTATTCACGTAGGAATTGTAATAACTCCAATAGTGGGAATAGTAATTATTTGCTTTTGTGTTCTTAAAATTAATTAGTAATTAGGGTTTCACTTGGTAAAACTTGATAAAATCAATTATGGCAATAGATTAATTTTAGGATTACATGAAATTGAATTAGGGTTTCTTAGAAAAATCATGTAAAAATTGTTGTTTTGATTTATTTTGGTATGTTTGTTGAATTGAGTTTTGTTTTTAGTTTTCATGCCTTTTGGGCCCTAAGCCCACGTTAGGTCTAAACCCACTTAATCAATAGACTTAAATTGGCTTTAGGGTTTAATTTAATTAAAACCAATGTAGGCCCATTTTAGGTTAGTTAGATTTAGGCCCATTTCAATTAATAAAATCAATTTAGATTTAGCCCATCCCAATAAAACATTTTTATTTCTTTTAAAATTAATTTAGAATTTAAGCCCATTTTCTAGTTAATTAAAATTTATTTAGATTTAGCTCAGTCCATTTAATTTCATTACTTTTAAAATAAATAGACTTAGGCCCACGTTTCACTTAAAATAAAATTAAGTTAGACTTAGGACCGCTAATTCAACTTTCCCTTTAAAATTTTATAGACTTAAACCCATTGCCTTAGATAAGTTAAAACAACTAGACCTAGGTTCACTAAAATTGATAAAAATGTAGGTCCTTTGTTAGCCCACTTTACTTGTAAATAAAATGTAGAATTAGCTAACTTCTAAATAAAATTAACTTAGTTTAGACTTAGGTATGTTTCACCTTATATGAATACTCTTTTTACGTGTGATTTTATAATTAGTTGCCTTAGGGTTAGATGGATGTTCAAATTAGGGTTTAATAAAATTGCATGTAATTAGAGAATGAAGTAATAATTCATAAAGTAATCCTAAATGAACACAAGACTAAGAGAAGTTAGTATTCCGTTCCTAGAATTTCCTAGTTGTAGTGCTAGCTTTCTTTTAAAGAATTGAGTACCACCAAAGCAATTTGTCCTAGTTATTACCTTGAGTGGCGACTTCTCATCTCCATGCTATATCTTGTGATATAATAGTGTGTTCCTTAGGGCCCTGAGCCCAAACAGTGTCGCGATTGCTAAAATCTTGGACACACACTAAACCCCACCATCCATAGTGGCGACTCTAATAGGAATAAGAGATACTTATTTTACTTGTGTTCTTTATAGTTATTTTATTATTGCATTCATTCTGCATGTCCCTATTAAACTGATGGTGTTCGTTTATGATTCCATGATTCCACTAGCTTCATGGAGTTGTAAATTGGCTATCCGTCACTCTTAGCTTTAACTTAGTTCAAGAGAGATTATCAGGCTTATCTGACCAAAGTCTGTAACCTAAGTCCTAAAGGGGGTAGTCTTTTCTCGAGTTTGCAAAGGATGTCAGGCCCCTTCGACCTTGGCCTGTAACTCAAGTCTTAAAGGAGGATATCTTGTTAAGGGAACCTTGACTTCTTACCAGACCCTAACCATATATAATGGCTTAGTAATTTCCCTAGGATTTACCCAAATTGTTTGTATTTTTTTTCCATAAGGTATTTCTATTTATAAAAGCCCAAGCCCATACTTTTGAAACCCACTTAGGGTGATAAAGGTTGGGCTAGACCTTTATACCTAGAAATGCTATTCTATGCCTTTATTACTTTAAGAGAGATTTGGTATGCACATCGGTCCCTGATATCCCTTGTTGATATTAAGGTCAATACCAAAAATCCTAGGAAAAGAAACTCACCATTGAATACGTGTGTGGAAGGAATAAGGTTGGAAGGTTTATGCTTGCATATTGCTTGTTGATTGTTTCCTGATACTTGTTATGTGTTATTTGCTTGCTTGCTACTTGTTATTTGCTTATTTTGCAGCCATCATAAATTTATCTAGGTCTTCTTGTATTTAGGGACGGAAAGGTGGTAGACTAGAAAGAGCAAGTTAGAGCCCTAGCAAAAGAAATCCTTCACAAGCTGGATAGACTGGAGAGAAGTCCTATCAACCCACTCTATTTGGAAGCTGAACCAACCCAAATTGAGCCCATAGAAATGGAACAACAATAAGGAGGGAACCAGACCTTAGAAGACATTAAAGGAGCTCTGATGGATGACATGAGGGCTATGATGCATGATGAACTAAGACAAACTCTAGCTACATTGATGCCACTTGTTGTTGCTGTTATACTACCACCTGCACTTGAATAACCACCTACTTCTGCTACTATCCCACTTGCCACAGATGCTCCACTTGCTGCCAATAATACTGGGGGGCAACCTGTTATAAAAAATCCACCTATCATTGATATAAAGGTGGAAGATGTTGAGAATTACCTGGTAGAAAAAGCTAAGAGAGAATCACTAAAGCTGGTACAAGACCTTGAGTCTAAGCAGATGCAAGCACTAACCCATAAAATGTCTAAAATGGAAGAACTAATTAGGGGACAAGGTATGGGATACTCATTCGACTTCAATGATATGCTGAAAAATGGAGGGTAACAAGCTGCCTAACAAATTCAAAATGCCTCAGCTATATAAGTTTAATGGAATTGAAGATCCTAGAATTCATTTGAGTCAATACACTACAACTATGACCACTACTAAAGCCTCATTAGTAGTGATCACTAGGTTTTTTATGTTGTCTTTAGAGGGAACGACTGTAAACTGGTATCATGGGTTAAAGAAATCTATCAAGGCTAATTGGAAGGAGTTATGTATTGCTTTTTTAAAATAATATGAGTACAATACTAGATTGGAAGTATCCATCAAGGATCTGCAATTGACTAAATAGAAATATAATGAGTCTTTTTCTAATTTCTTGACTAGTTTAATGAATAAAGTAAGGTTGATGAAAAATAAACTAGTTGAGAAGGATCAGGTTAGGATGGTATTCCAAAATATGTCACCTAATATAGTAGAGAGACTACAAATGATAAACCCCAAAACATTCATAGACTTTTATGATGGTGGTCTATAAACAGAAGAGAATGAGAGTGATAAAAAAAAGCTTTAGAGGCACTAGAACCAGAATCTACCCAATTGGGGGCACACAATAGGGAAGTACTAATCGAGTAGTGGAAGTATGTATAGTTCAGCAACCTAGGAGATTCTCCAACTTCAACCAACCACTCTCTAAAGTCTTAGAAAGACTAATCTAGAAAGGCCTACTTTGACCCTTAACCTTCTGCAAACCAACTAACCCAAATGTCCTAAGTTATGATCTTAATAGTTATTGCAAGTTTCACCAAGTAGTCGGCCACTCCACAGATACTTGTATCCGCCTCATACATGAAATCTAAAACCTAATAGACTTCGAAAAAATCATAAACCCTAAAAAATCTAACTCCAATCCAAACATTAGAAACAACCCTTTCCCATACTACCAAAATGTCCCACCACCAGCCACCACGATGATCAACTTGGGAGTTAGCGAAGAAGAAGTGCTAAAATCTTTTAAAAACCTAAACCCTATAGCCAATGGAGAATCTCTTGATGCCTCCATGGGAATTGAAGATTTACTGGGTAGCCCTCTGATAAGTTTGACTACAAAATATTCTACTCCAAGCCACCCTCTGCTGATATCCTTGTTGAGTCAATAGTGCCCTTGGGATGGGGTAATGAATTTGATAATGAGCTAATGGAAGAAGGAAAAGAATATGAAACCCCTGGATAGCCCTCAAGAGGAGTTGAAGATTTGTTGGGGCAACCTTCTGGCAAGTTTGACTATAAGATGTTTTATACTAAACCACCTTCTTTTGACATAACCTTCGAGTCGATTGTGCCTACAGGATGGGGTGAAGAGTTTGATGATGAGAAGCTGCTAGACAAGAAAAAAAATGCACATTTAAGGTATAGAAAGATGAAGTCATGAAGATAGTTGGCAAAAAGATGCAAGAATAGTTGTTATGTCAACCGCCTCAAGGACAACCACTATGAGACTCAACATCCCTAGCATTTAGAATAGGAAATAAAATTTCTTATTGTATTCTTTGAATAAAATTTTAGTTTCTATTTTTTTAGTGATTAATGATATTAATTATGATCATGCTTACTTATGTAATATACGTCCTAATGGTATGGTGCATTATGATATTGATTGCATCTGTATGTTTGACATAAATTTAATTTAATTAGATTCATTCAGCATGAGCACAAATGCAAATTCAAAGAACATACGTATATCACATGATGTAACTTCTAAAGATAGGAAATTTGAGGAAAGAATAAAAAGAATGAAAAAAAGAAAAAAATATCAGTAAGGTACAAATTAGAGAGAAAAAAAATCATGACTGGCTAATAACAGGAGTTGTATCATGTGATGTAATGAATGTTCTCATTTTTTCCCTAATGAATGATTAAAGTTGAATTTTAAATTTTTGTTCAAATATCGCATATTTGTCTTTATCATACTGCATAAGTGTATGAATGGAAAGACAATACATAATGAAAGCTAAATAAGAGTGATGAGATCACTAATTTAGTTATGTTTTCTTTTTTTGTCACCCTTTTTATAATTTTCCTTATAAGCCTAGCATCCCCTTATACCTTGAGAATTGAGGTGGCTTAGTAACTTGCGTTGCAATCCATACCTTGTAACTATCATTAATTATTGCATCGGAATCAATTCTTATATTCTGCTTAAGAATTCTTCAAAGTTCAAGTCCAATTGATTTCATTATCAAGAACTCACTTCAATCAATTTGCCCACTCCTCTACATCTTCAGTACATGAGACTACAACTAACAGACTTAGTAAGACAAAGGGTTAACAACAATAGTGACCAAACCAAGTCTCTTGCACACATGAAGAAAAAGACTGTTGGAATGAATTCAAAATGAAGCTGGGGGCAAAATGTAACTTTAAGGCAGCTTGGTGGCAAAATAGTAAATACAACACTAGAACTTCAAAGTTAGTGAAAAAGATCTCAAGGTAGAAATGAGTAAACTACAAGCATACAAATACATCAGTCATTATAAAGAAAAAGTATTAACAAAAAGAAAAGTTCAATAGTGCATCGGTTAATCACGAGCTCCAATGTAAAGGCATGGACCCCATTCGCTAGCCCAGTCATCAGTCTGATGAGCTGTATCAGAAGCTCTGACATCAAAAGTACCAATAACAAAGCATCCAATGCTTAAACCTACAAGTTATTGATAAGGCACCTCGTTCTCACACTCTAAGCTGTGAACGTAGCTTTATTCCAAATAAAAGACCTATTAGGATTATGCATGTCATACATAACATGCATACACTTGCATACATTTGTTTTGAAATACTTACTTTGTATAATAAAGTCTTTGAGCATAGGCAAGATTGTGCAAACACTTTGCTACTAACATTCAAGATTAGTGTTATAAAAGCACATAAAGGTAGTTATAATGTTATATGAAGCATCTGAAAGAAAAAAATATGACACTATTCAAGTGAACCTAATGCTCAATGGGACTCTAGATTATAGGAGCCCAATTAATTATGAGCCCATTCAGTAAGGGAATATCATTGATAGTGATATTTGCGAAAGCGTCATTCTGGCAACCTCAAAAGGCTGGATAGGATATTCAAGCTCATCAAACTCAGTATCTATCTCTATAGTCTCTTTGAGAGCATCATCTAGAATATCTTTCCATAATAATTAGACCAGTATAGGGTATGGAATATGGTGATGAGAAGGTCCAACATGTTAGCAATACATTCGTCAGCCTTATAAAAGGGAAGAATGCGCTTAAAACTTAAAATGAATGCACTCTGGAAAATTATTTGATCATGAAATATGATCTCTAACTCCTGAACCTTTTTGTAGGAGATGTTAAGAAGAGGAATAAATCCCTCTACCATAATATTAATAGAATGGCAGAAAGAAAAATTCAACCCTAAGTCATAACTTTAATGATGGAGTATCATGACCTTATGATAAAAAACATCATCATCATCATAATCAAAATGGAAGAATATAAAAGAATAGCATTGCATTTTTACAAAATCTCTTCACTTACAAATAAACCATACTAACTTATGGAATTTTATGCAGGGAAAATACAAAAGAATGAAGAAGGGGAAAGGAACCAATACATTAACAAGAATGGGCATGATAGTAAATGTTAAACCCTCGCTAAGATAATAAAGGGAAGTAATAGAACTCTATTATGTAATAAAGTACTATCTCAATCATGAAATTCACAAATTGAAAGTAAATTCATCCATTTCATAAGATCATGTGCAAAAAGGCTATCTTATGACCTTTGATTATAATGGCTCTTTTTTATTAGCCTCACGGAATTCAGATGATTAGTTAATGACTTTGTGTTGAGAGTTTATAAACTGTAATCAATCTAATGCTTGCTTCACACCTAAACGAGGGGAAGAATATGCAAATACAAAATCTATGGACTTGGAGTATAAATTGCTTGAATTTCAAATTATCATTTTAGTCTTTTGAATAATAAATATGGATATAATATACTCTAATGCTAAAAAATGAGTATAAGTACAAATCCCTCAATGGTATCCACGATGAGTAATATGAGAAAGGTAGGGGAACACTAAGAGGAGAATCAAAATAAGAGCAAGCATCATTTACTCCAATGCTAAAAAATGAGCAAGATTATTAACATGAACCTCTGGCGATATCCACACTGAGTAATATAAGAAAGGTAGGGGAATACTAAAAGAGGACCCACGTCAAAAAAAACCTGCTCTATTTACTCTAATGCTTTGTAAGAGTATGAGTATCCAAATGACCTTTCCAACAGTATCCACACTGAGTAATATGAGAAAGGTGAGGGAATACTTGGATAAGGAAACAAGCACAAAAATAATTCAAAAAATATTTTGATACTCAGAATTCAATCTTTTATACTCAATTTCCATAAGTTTTATTTAGCAAATTCTCCATAAAATTAGGTGTGGAAGTAAGCTCTTCACTTGGTAAAAGATATGCTCTCAACATAAGATGGTTAATGATGCCTCTGACCTTTGCAAATGGCGAATAAATGATAGTCATAAAAATAAAAAATAGTGAGATTCATTGAGTGCACACTATCTCATGATAAAGTGATGAATTTTCTCATAAATTTTTAATATTATAATGTACTTTTATACATTCATCATGATTAAAACTAACTTCAACAAGTCTACAGGAATTGTAAATCCATAAGGAAGTGCACCCAACTTGTAGAGTTGGTTAACACATTAGAATTGAAATTAGTTAGTAGAGAAATTCTAATAAATCAACACAACAAAATTCAAAGTCAGTCAATAAAAATGCTAATCAGTTAGCACAAAGAATTCAAAGCATTCGACTTAAACAACCAAAGATAAAAATCATGAGCAGTTATGGACTACAACATCATTTGTGAGCAGTAATGGATTATGGCATCATCAAAGGTGAGCAATGAAAGGATTGTAGTTAATTTGCAAGCAATTATGGGTTACAACATCATCAGTGAGCAGTTATGGACTACAAAATCATCAGTGAGCAATGAAAAGGTTATTGCTAATAATGAGCAATTATGGATTGCAACATCATTAGTGAGCAATGAAAGGGTTGCAGCTAATTGCAAGCAGTTATGGACTGTAACATCATCAGTGAGCAATGAAAGGGTTACAGCTAATCGCGAGCAGTTATGGACTGTAACATCATTAGTGAGCAATAAAAGGGTTGCAGCTAATCACAAGAAATTATGGATTGTAGCATCATCAGTAAGCAACGAAAGGGTTGCAGCTAATCGCGAGCAATTATGGATTGCAACGTCATCAATGAGCAACAAAAGGGTTAAAGCTAATCGCGAGCAATTATGGATTGCAACATCATCAATGAGCAACAAAAGGGTTACAGCTAATTACGAGTAATTATAGATTGCAACATAATCGCATAAAAGAATCAACACTACATGACTGAGTGTAGTGTATTTCAATTTTAGACTATACGACCGAGAATAAATAGAAGTGGGAAATGTTACTTCATTGCCCACATCTCTGCACTTATGGAGGTGTAAACTAGTCAATGGAACGGTGGTTGAGCCCTCTTGCAATTTAATATCATTTTAAGGAAAACATAGGGGCTGAATGACTAGGTTTGCTAGAATTTTAGATCCCCTACGTAGTCTTTGTTGTGGGTTAGTCATAGGACTTGACAAATTGCAAATCAGACGTTAGATAATTAAGAAATCAAAAGAAGAAAAATCAATGCAAAGGAAGAATGAAAAGGAGAGAAAATGAAGAAAAAGTAAGGTGACATGCAAAAAAGGGAAGGAATTTTTAAAGTGGAAAATATCCACTTTGGTCCACTATCTTTACTTACACTTGGATCCAAGTTCTTTTATTGTAATTTGGTCCATACCTACATTTTGATTAGGAATTTATTCCTAGTTAAATCATGACATATATTCATCAGATTAATAATTCACAGATTTATTAATATGCATAATCAATTTGTAATTTTTAATTCTCAGTCAAGTACAGAATACGGAATATAGATACATAATTCAATTTTTTCATTTTACATGCATCGTTTAGATCAAGAATCTCAAAATTCATTTTTGTTATATGATATGCAAAAGCAGTAACAAGAATTTCAAGTTATTTTGTTATGTGTTGCATAATAGTTATAATATGAATTTCAAATTCAATATGTTATGTGATGTATAGTAGTTATAACATCAGTGTTACAAATCTTTGAAATCACCAGACACTACACAGTAGTTATGGTGTTGTTGCTAGATTTTCATAGGAACTATAGCGCATTTTTTCTAAATCATAATCACTAAACGTCCCACAAGGAATATAGCGAAAACCATTGCATATTTCATTAAACGTCCCATAGGGAATATAACGAAATTCATAATCGTTAAACATCCTATAGGAAATATAACGAGAGTCATTGCATATTTTGTTAAACATCCCACAAGGAATATAATGAAATTCATAATCGCTAAACATCCCACAGGGAATATAGTGAAAACCATTGCATATTTCATTAAACATCCCACAAGGAATATAATGAAATTCATAAACGCTAAACGTCCCATAAGGAATATAGCGAGATTTGTTGCATATGTTTCACTAAACGTTCCACAAGAAATATGGTGAAGCATAAAACATAACATCCTGCTTAAAATTGCACAAGCAATTTAGGTATAGATTTGTCAGTTAGGATACAATTAAGTATCTTGATTCTTTCTCCCCAAATTGTGTACTTTTATTGCTTTGCTGCAATTTGTCAAGCAAACAACGACAAAGGGGGGCAACTGTAAGCACCTAATTTTACAATGTAATTATGCATAGTGCAATGAAAGCCTTTATAATGAAAAATTAATCAAGAAATTGATCTTTAGTGCTGAAATTTGAGATTTCAAGGACTAAATTGTAATGTTTTTAGACCTATTTGTAAAATCTTGATTCTAGAAATGTTTTTTTTTTTTATCTTTTCGAGACTACTGAGCAAATTGACAGTCATCATTTAGCTAATGCCGACCAACATTGGCCTAATGCCAATTGGCATTAGCCAAATGCCGATCAGCATTGGCCAAATGTCGATCGACATTTACTAAATGTCGATTGGCATTATGGGACATTCACGTTTTTTTCAATATTTTTTGTCATTTTTTAGTATTTTCCTGTTTTATGATTGTTCCAAAATTAATTTATTTTAATAAAGAAATTATTTTTAATATTTTTCGTGTATAGTACGCGTCCATTACGTGTATTTTCTCTTTTTGAAATCCTTTTATCCTGATTTTTTATTTTGAAAAAAACATAACTCCTTTATCTCGCCTCTCCTATGATCACGCAAGAGGTTAGCAGTGCTATGATCACACAAGAGTTGTTAGCTAAGGATAAAAGGAAAGGAAAGTGACAAAGAACGAGATGGGGTACTAGAGAGGCTAGGGTTTTGAATAAAAGTTTGAGTGAAAAATCAGAGAAAAATTAACACAGTTAAAAAAACCTTTCTACTATAGATTTCAAAGAAACCTTTTCAAAAGGAAGAAAATACATTCTTTGTGTTTTTTTAAGTCTAGGAAATCAAGAAGAAAAGCAATAGAGTCAATCTCAAAACGGTGACAATCCCAATCTAAGGGGCATTCAAATAGCATCTGCATAACATTCTTCATCTCTATTCTTTATTTATTGTTTTCTTTGATTTAATTCTTTTTTTTTATTTTCTTATTTAATCATCACTAATCTATTTCTTTTGTTTCTGCATTTTGTGTTTATTTTAATTTTGGCTTAAGATGGGTATAACTGGAATGACTATATGAGGGCAAATGAGCCGGCATAAGATCCATGGAATGCCATGGATTAGAACCTATAATATTTTAACGTAGGTTTTTAGGGTTCTACTTTTTATTTTATTTTATTTTATTGGGTTTGTATATAATTTCCTATTTGTTTTATTTACGTAGAAATTGTAATAACCCCAATAGTGGGAAAAGTAATTATTTGCTTTTGTGTTCTTAAAATTAATTAGTAATTAGGGTTTTATTTGGTAAAACCTGATAAAATCAATGATGGCAGTAGATTAATTTTAGGATTACATGAAATTGAATTAAGGTTTCTTAGAAAAATTATGTAAAAATTGTTGTTTTGATTTATTTTTGATATGTTTGTTGAATTGGTTTTTGTTTTTGGTTTTCATGCCTTTTGGGCTCTAAGCTCACGTTAGGTCTAAACTCACTTAATCAATAGATTTAAATTGACTTTAGGGTTTAATTTAATTAAAGCCAATGTAAGCCCATTTTAGATTAATTAGATTTAGTCCCATTTTAATTAATAAAATCAGTTTAGATTTAGCCTAGCCCAATAAAACATTTTTATTTCTTTTAAAATTAGTTTAGACTTTAAGCCCGTTTTCTAGTTAATTAAAATTTATTTAGATTTACCTCAGCTCATTTAATTTCATTACTTTTAAAATAAATAGACTTAGGCCCACATTTCACTTAAAAAAAATCAAGTTAGATTTAGGCCCACTAATTCAACTTTTCCTTTAAAATTTTATAGACTTAAGCCTATTTCCTTAGATAAGTTAAAACAAATAGACCTAGGTTCACTAAAGTTGATAAAAATATAGGTCCTTTGTTAGCCCACTTCACTTGTAAATAAAATGTAGAATTAGCTAACTGTTAAATAAAATTAACTTAGTTTAGACTTAGGGATGTTACACCTTGTATGAATGCTTTTTTTTATATGTGATTTTATGATTAATTGCCTTAGGGTTAGATGGATGTTTAAATTAGGGTTTAATAAAATTTCATGTAATTAGAGAATAAAGAAATAATTCATAAAGTAATCATAAATGAACACGGGAGTAAGAGAAGGTACTATTCCGTTATCAGAATTTCCTAGTTGTAATGCTAGCTTTCTTTTAAAGAATTAAGTACCACCATAGCAATTTGTCTTAGTTATTATCCTGGGTGATGACTTCTCATCTCCACGCTATGTCTTTGTGATATATTAATGTGTTTCTTAGGGTCCTGAACCCAAACAGTGTCACGGTTGCTAAAATCTTGGGCGCATGCTAAACCCCGCCATCTACATCTACCCCTACGATTATTCATCCAAATGAAATGAGGACTTTTGTATGGAAACAAACCAACCCATAATCCTCATTGCATTAATGAATTCCACAAAAGAATGATGAGGAGGAGGTGAACTAGTTTTTCATGAGCTCCAAAACATGCGTTGAAATTTCCAAGAACAAACCAATTGGAGATGGTTAGCCTTAAAATATTAATTCCTGCCATAAAATTCTTCTACTTGAAGAGAGGAAATTAGCAAAAATATAAGAAACAGTATTCATAAAATCACCCATAGAAAATTGAACAGTAATCTTAACTGGCTAAAAGAGAGACATTACCTTAGCTAATCTATTCGAAGCCATGACCTAAATGGAAGGCAAATCTAGAGAATTATGAGCTAAAAAGGACATGTTAATACTATTGCAAAATCTTGAATTAACAGATTCAAGAAGAACTTTAGGCTCAGAAAGACAAAATATTAAGAGAATGGGTCTTGTAAAAATTAAAAAGAGATCGTTGAGTTGGCTCATTACCAATCCTTCTGCAGTTCCAATAAAGAACAATCATTGATAATGTTGTTTGAAAGACCTTGTAACAGGTCTATTACCAGTCAAGACTACTGAAGTCGATGGTTGTTTGGTTTTTTTCTTGTTAGAGACAGTGATCTAAGGCTGCTCTGATTCCACCCGATCCACCCAATAATGTGTGCTAATCTCATGCATTTCTGAAACCACGACTTCATTCACAAGAGAAGTGACCGAAGCAGCATATACATCATCATGAGAATGATGTGAAATATTATCATCAGACTGTTGTTTTTCCTTTGCCAATTCATCTAAATTTTGAATAATTGGGTCATGTAAATCTAGTACCGTGTTTGTTGGTTTATGAACATTAAGAGCTGTATTAGAGTTTAACCTGTCGAAGGCATTAACAACTGGAACATCATTAAGAGCACATGTTATTTTCTTTCCAAATTCTCCTAACTTTAGAACGTCTCTAGATTTAGGTGGAGACGAAACATCCTTACATTCAGGAATGTGGGTTTTATTCAATCTACATGAAACAGAATCATGCCCTATTGAATGACATGTAAGGCAGAATTGTGGAATATTCTTAAAGCTAACATCAATATCTAACAACAAACCTTTACATTCTAAAACCAACTAATATTGTAATGGCTGAGATAGGTCAATATCAATTAAAACCCTAGTAAAGTGATCGTAATCCCCTTAAATATTCGCATGATCGATGCAAATGGGAACCCCTACATTTCTGGCAATATGGAAAATAATCTGTTGGTCCCAAAGCTCTCAAGGAAACCTGTAAAACTGTACCCACACATGTGTTATAGACATTTTCTCTTTGTATGGATTGAATCTAGGGCTCCAAAGTTGCAGCCTTAAAATTCCAGGTTTTAAAGTTAAGGATCCATGACCCCAAACAAAATCCTTGTCCTTAGTGAAATTCAGTAACACTTGGTAGAATCCACTGCCGAGTGAAATAAGTCTCTATTATTTTAATCCCTACAACGATGATAAGTTATCTTTCAGCTTAGGAAGCATGCATGGCATGTCTCCCTTTTTTAAAACAACTCTGGCAATTAGGGAATGATAGCACATAGCTATACATTTTCGATAAGCATCAAAGTTAATTTTGATAGCCTGGTATGATCCTGTCTTAGAGATAGCTGAAAGAAGCATCTCCCTAGAGTTGCTATTGCTTCAGCAAATGTCTTAAGAACAACCAATGACAGACCTGGTTGGAATCAGAGGTAAAGCTTTCTCGTTCAGGAAATGATCAAAAGAGAAAAGCGTTGCATGACTCAAGTAAAAATCATCACCGTAACCTGATGGATCAGGATCGCAGATTTCCATCAGAATAGCAACGGCGCTCTTAAGGGTTTCTTTTTGTAAATTTCAACTGTTAGTCACAAGTTAATAACTAGTCTTTTTCTAAAAATTCTATCTGTATATTTCAGTAAGGCTTAATAATATGAAAAATCTAAATATTTGCTACTATTTACAATTTTATTCAATTTTTTTTAATTTTTTCACAAATATTTAAATTTTAAAAATTATTATCAATGTTAACGCAATTTTTGGTATTAATCAAAATTAAAATCAAAACTGTTGAAGTAGCAAGACTATTACTTTAAGAGTGGACCAAACCTCCATGTCGGAAAACCATGATCAAAACAAGTAAATAAAATAGTGATTTTTTTTGGTAAATTGGGAGGTTATACAACCTTAGCATGGATGGACAACACAATAGGGAGCAGTTCTCCCGTTTTTAAATCGACGACCATAGGAATCGAACCCTACATCTCATGATGCCCTTGGAAAGAAATTACCATTTGACTACTCCATCACTGACAAATAGTGAATTTTTCATTTCTTGTTTTATACTTTAAATGTTAAGTATATATGCACACACACACCTTCCTTATTCAAAAGCATCCTTAAAAGTATGAAACTTACCGCTAGTGAAGCTTCAAAACATCCTTGAATAGTATTTGCAAAATTACGATGAAGGGGAAGAAGAGGATAAAGACATGAGAATTTGAGGCCTTCTTCATTCAAAATTAGGCTTTATTTTCCTCAATTTAAGTATTAAAAATGAGGGTTTATTAATTTGGTGTTGATGGATTCAATTGAAGAAACATCAACTGCTCAAAATTGGAGCAACTATATTTATTCAAAAAAATTAAAGCAACTATAATACTACACTTCAACAATAAAGAGAAACCCAACAAGGAGGTTCTCAATTGCCCCTTTTTGTTAGGTAATTTATTATGATTTCCCTATGTTTGGAATGACAGGAAAGTGGGGAGGATAGAAAATATGAGAGGAAAATATGGGAGGAAAATATGGGAGGAAAGTAACTTTTTAATGTTCAGTTTAGGAGGAAAAATAAAAAGAGGAAGGAAAGTTGAATTTATTTTCTCTCTCATCTTGTCTCTTCAAATTGGAGAGAAAATTGAAAAAGATGAGAGAAAAGTGTACTATAATGATTACTTTTACTATTTTGCCCTTTGTTTAACAAATAGAGAGATGTTTTATTTTAAGGGTACAATAGTAAATATATAACATATATTTTTGTTCTCTAATAAAAAAGATAAACTTATTTTCTTTCCTCCCTATATTATTTTCTTCGAAATCCAAACATAAGACTAGAAAATATATAAAGGAAAATAACATTATTTCCTTCACATTTTCCTCTCTATTTTCTTTTCTCTCTTTCCCTCCTTTCCAAACATAGTGTAAGAGTGTGTTTGGTATAAATGACTTTCATAAAATTTTATAGAATTCATTTGCAAATTTAAATGATGTATGTATGATTTAAATGAATTTTGTATGGAATTCATTTGCAATTCCAAAATATTTAAATTTTTAGAATTGATTGTAACTAAACCAAATTCTATCAAAATGATTGGAATTTTCAAATGAATTCCACAAATTTTAAGTCTATACTTTTCAATGACTAAAATAACCTTCCTTATTTTTATTTTCAAAAACATCTTTATTTTTAAAAGGGTATTTTTGATAAAAATTTGAATTTAAGATTTATACCAAACATAATATAACAAAATATGTAATTCATTTCAAATGAATTTCATAAACTATTCATTTGAACTAAACAAATTTTATTAATAAAAATTCCTTTGGAAATGAAATGAATTCCTTGGTGGAATTGAGCCAAACAAGGGCTAAAAGAATCATGAGTGATTTATGGGAGATTTCTTATAATTATAGGATACATTTGGTTTTAGCATGGTGTGATGTATGCAATTGGTTTTAGCATGGTGTGATGTATGCAATTGGTTTTAGCATGGTGTGATGTATGAAATATTAGTTAGAGACTATATGTTGTTTAAAGACAACGAACAAAGTTTATGGGAGAGAGAGCACAATCAGAAGATAGTCAACTTTGGGTTGAATTTGGTTGTTAAAAAAATGAAAATGGAAGATGAAAATCAAATAAAAAAATGAAAGAAGAAAGAATTCATGTAAGAAATTAGGAAATTACAGGGTGAAATTGATGCAAGAAATTTAAGGGTAAAAACATTAGGTTCTTTATATGCGTAAAATTTGTATTGTATTTACTTTAACTATGCAAGAATTTTTTTTTTCAAAATGAAATAAACATGAGTTTATTATGCTAAGATTCATATGTTTGATGTTGTTATGATTGTACATGTATATTCCTTCCTTCCTTCTTATTAATCAAAATGGTAAACAAAGTAGTTCCGCATGTTGAACAAAATGCATTAGAAAAACATCATAATCATAATAACATTGCAACTTCAATAATTTTTCTTGCTTTTGCTCTATGCCTTTTTGGAAATGTTACAATACTTGGTGTAAGTGGTGTAGCTTGGAAAGCGATAGACTTGAACGTTATAGAATGCAAGCTAATATTTGACTTTGAATAGGTTATGGATGATTTTGAAGGACAATTGGATTGTACACCTCCTACACTTATAGCAGTTGATGCAATTACTGAAGATCCATTTACATAACACACCCGATTATTTCCTAGGATTGACGTCAATAAAATATGACCACTTTGTTATCATGTACATAATAATTGACATTTGTGAACTTGAAATTAAGAAAACCTATCGACAAATGCATATTGTAGCATATATTTTTTTATCTTAAAGAAAATTCTAACACTATAACCCTTAACCTAACACATCAAACAACACACTTGGATAAAAAATAATTCTTCTCTTTATATTTAAATAGTTATACAGACTAATGTGCTCATATAATCTCTTTTTATAATTTTTCCTGATTAAAAATGTACTTTAATTGGCTAATATTAGAAATTTTAGCAATGCAAAAGGTTCATTTTATGGTGTTGAAAACCATAGAAGCTTAATAGTTGAATTATGTGTGGTTATTGATATTATAACTTTTTGTTACATCCTTAAAAATTATTGTTTTCTAAGTCTTCCTCTTTTAGCCTACATATAATACGACATGGTGTTATGGATTGGTTTACATACCATGAAGATGAGCATGATGAAGATGGCAAGGATCAAATTCATGAAGTGTTTAATCCGATTAGCCTGCCTCAAGGGCCTACAACAAGTTCTCAATCTAAGAAGCTTCAAAAAGCCTTAATCCATCATCTACAAGGCTTGGTGAATTTGGCCATTGAAGGTTTACATGGACATTAAAGCTTTGGACCTAAGGGAGATAAAGTCCAATACAACTTAATAAAAGTCCAAGTTACTAATGAGCTTAATTAAGTATGTAATGGGCCATTTTTGTGTGGGCTTGGTCCAATTTACACATGTTAGAGATTTGATCAAGTTTACCTTAGTTGTCATTAATTATCATGTTGTTAAGGGAATCCTTCTTAATTAAGGATTTTCCTTTATAAAAGTCTTTTTCTTTATAGGAGTCTTAGTTGTCATATTTTGAAGGAATCCTATTTAGTTATGGATTTTCCTTTATAGTTATCTTTAGGAATAAGTAAAGAAACTCTTTCCTCCAAGGATTAGGTTATTTACTTGTCTATATAAAGGCCAACAATATGTAAAACCAAGGACAATTCAGAATTGATATTTTTATTAAAACCTAAGGATATTTGCTTTATTCTTTGTGTTCTTGAGTAGAATACATGTTTATAGGAACATTCAAGTAGGTTGATCACCTTTCTTGTGGAATGTTTCGAAATTAGAGTTTAGAAAGAAGTTTTCTTTATTCTAATTCTTTGATCATTGTCTAAGTAATATGAAATCTAACATATTCTTAGAGGGTTGTGTCGAATTGGTTCTTAGGGTTTTCATGTTAATGTTTTATGGGTCCGCATATCTAAAGGGTTCTCAAGTTTGACTGTGGAGGTTCCATATCATTTGGTATCAGAGCACTTAACTTTTCAAAAAAATACATTAGTGGTATTTGATCCTGTATCAAAACAGCTCCAATTCCTATACCACTAGCATAACATTCAATCTCAAAAGTCTTTTTAAAGTTAGATAAAGCAAGCAAAGGTGCATTACACAATTCATCCTTAAGTTCATTAAATGCATGTTCTTGTGCATCACCCTAAACAAATCCAACATTCTTTTTAACTAACTCATTCAAAGGTGCGGCTATAGTGCTAAAATCCTTAATGAATCACCTATAAAAACCCGCAAGTCCATGAAAGCTCCTCACCTCACTAGCATTCTTAGGTTTCGGCCACTCTTTAATAGCCCTAACCTTCTCCTCATCAACCTCTATGCCTTGACTAGATACAACAAAACCAAGAAAATTAACCTTATTCATGCAAAAACTACACTTTTTAAGGTTTGCATACAACTTTTCTTGTCTAAGTGTTTCTAATACAATTCACACATGCATAACATGATCATCTAAACACTTAGAGTAAATCAGAATATCATAAAAGTAAACAACAACAAATTTACCTAAGTAATTTCGTAACACATGGTTCATCAATCGCATGAATGTGCTAGGTGCATTAGTAAGACCAAAAGGCATAATAAGCCACTCATACAACCCATACTTAGTCTTAAAAGTTATTTTCTATTCATCACCAACATTCATTCGAATTTGATAATAACCAGATTTTAAGTCTATTTTGGTGAACAAATAAGAACCATATAACTCATCAAGCATATCATCTAATCTAGGAATAGGATGATGATACTTTATAATAATTTTATTGATGGCTCTGCAATCCACACACATCCTCCATGTTCCATCCTTCTTTAGCATAAGAATGACAGGAACCAAATAAGGACTAAGACTCTCCCTCACATACCCTTTAGCTAGCAACTCCTCTACTTGTGTTTGGACCTCCTTTGTTTCTCTTGGATTTGTTCTATATGTTGGTTGATTGGGTATGGCTGCCCTAGGAATGAAGTCAATTTGATGTTCTATGCCTCTAATTAGGGGTAATCCACTAGGCATATCTTTGGGAAACACATCTGCAAATTCATGCAAAAGATCAATAAACACACTAGGCAAAGATGGGTAAAGTTCATTAGTTGCCAAATAATCCCCTTTATACAAAAGTACAAATATAGGCCGATTAACATACAAAGCCTATCTAACCTCACTTGTCCTAGCTATTAAACTCAAATTATTTTCTTTTTTCTCTTTAGGTTGAATCTCTTCTTTTATTTTTCTCTCTTTCTTTTCACTCTCTAAAGAATTTTTCTTACTCTCTTTTTCTTTATTTTCAACCTCCACTCTTATTCTTTCCATTTTACATTGGTCTTTATACACATCCTTTGAAGAAAGCGGTGTTAATATGATCTTGCGCCCATCCTTGGTAAAGTGATACCGATTAAGGTACCCATCATGCTTGGTCTTTCTATCAAATTACCATGGTCTACCAAGTAAAATATCTCCAGCATGCATAGGAACTACATCACACAATTGCTCATCATGATATTTACTAATTGAAAAGGAAATAATAGATTGTCTATTTACCTTGATCTCCCCATAATCATTAAGCCATTGAAGTTTGTATGGCTGTGGGTATGGTATAGTAGACAGCCCTAATCTACTAATTAAGAATGAGCTCACTGCATTGGTGTAACTCCCTCCATTAACAATCATAAGACATGCCTTTCCTTGCACATGACACCTTGTATGGAATAAGTTGTCTCATTGCTCTTCAATGCAATCTTCCTTTGTTTGAGTACTAAGAGCACACCTTGTAACCATCATGTCACCTTTGATTGGCTCCTCTATACTCCCATCACTACAACTTTCCAATTCAAGCATCTTATCCTCATCACTTTCATTATTGCCCTCTTTTTCATCAGTCACAATTTCCCCATTCCTTATGGTCATAGTTCTCTTATTAGGGTAATCTTTGCTCACATGACCTACTCCTTAACACTTCCAACACTTAATGTCTCTATTTCTCTCTGTAGGCTCATCAGTTTTGATTTTATCGTTAGAGACTGAATCTGCCTTCCTTTTAGCAACCTCATGAGCAACCTTATTCCCACCCATATAACCGCTCTTTCCATCCTTTTTCTAATTAAAATTAGAACTAGAATAGGGTTTGGAATTGTACCTTGTCACCCCTCTTCCTTGGAGTTACCTTTTTATCTTGACGGCCATGTGCACTATCTCTTTTAAATCTTCATATTTGTGTAAATATACTCGGTCATATATGTCTTTGTTTAGACCAGCCAAGAAGCGCGCCATAGTGATCTCCACATCTTCATCTATATTAGCCTTAGTCATGAGCATCTCCATCTCTTTATGGTAATCATCCACACTCTTACTACCTTGTTTAAGAACTTAAAGTTTTTGTACAAGTTCCCTATGATAGTGTTTTGGCACAAATCGCTTCCTCATTACAGCCTTGAGCCCAGGCCAATTATCAATTGGGACTCCAAATTCCTTCACCTATTAATCATCAAATGGTCCCACCAAGCAATAACATAATCAGAAAATTGAGTAACCGCCAATTTTACCTTCTTCTATTCGCTAAATTGATGGCAATCAAATATAAGCTCCAATTGCTTCTCCCAATGTAAATAGGACTCTGAATCTGATTTACCTTGAAAGTTAGGTATCTTATGTTTGATGCTTCCCAAATTTTGATCTACATCATCTTCATTGCCTCAGTTTCTTCCATTGTATGGAACCGGTTATAACCTTCCTCTTCCTCTACCTTGGCCTTGTCTACCTCCACCTCTTGGTACTCCTACTTCTGCATAGGCCTCATCTTTATCCTCATTGTCATCATTGTCTTATACTTCCTCATTATGGCTTGGTGTTGTTGCCCTTTCAACCGCTTCTAGCCTTGTATCCATGTGGTTTAGTCTCTCTATTATAGTCTCAAAATTTGTATTCATACGTGCAAATTGCTTTTATTGAGCCTCACGTAGCAAAGTTTCATCAACTTTACCCTCACTTTTATTTTCACCTTGGTTTGACATTGCTGCAAAAGAATGCTATAAACATAAATAAAAAATAATTTAAGATCATCACAAGCACTCCCTCACGTGTTTGCACTTAAATGATAGGAGTGGTCACTTGTGTTTAACTCAATTTAATGTTTCACTCAGCTTCCTCTCACCACTCAAGCTAATTCTTTTATGTTCTTAGGTGAATCACACTTTAGAAAAAATCAATTAGATTGAAGCAATATTCAAGTAGAATTTTCAAAAGTGAAATTTTCAAAACAAGTTTGAGGCAATTCGGTTAATAAAAAAAATAATTTAGAAGCAATAAAATAGGAAAACTCAAAAAGAAGCAAAAGACATATGAAAAAAATTACAAATATCTCCCTAGAATAGGAAGGAAATGAATTAGGAAGAAATTTTAAGAAGGAAAGTCAATCTGCCATAAATAATAATATTCTTAAATAGAATAGGAAAGTAATGATATGCAAATCCTTAATGAGCAAGGAATACAATATATGACACAATTTATTCCTAATTAGAATCCTTAATAAACAAGGATTGTAGTGATATGCAAATTCAAATTTGACTAGGAAAAATCAATCACCACAAGAATCAAATTAAACTCTTAATAATTCATATTCTTTTCTTTAATATACTTCTTTTCTCTTTTTTTTTTTACTTCAAACACAAATTGCAATTATAAATTTCAGAATGTAAAGCAATTCTAATGACTTAAAGAAATATAAGAATAAGATAAAAGAACAAGATCCGAGAATTAAGAAGAAGAATAAGAAATGAATTTAAAGATACAAGAACACAAGAAATCAGAAATAATGAACACAAAGTTAAAGGATAAAACTCGATCTAAAGCCAAAGCTCTGATACCAAATGATATGGAACCTCCACAGTCAAACTTGAGAACCCTTTGGATATGAGGACCCACAAAACATTAACATGAAAACCCCAAGAACCAATTTGGCATAACCCTTTAAGAATATGTTAGATTTCATATTACTTAGACAATGATCAAAGAATTAGAATAAAGAAAAATTCTTTTTAAACTCCAATTTCGAAACACTCCACAAGAAAGGTGATCAACCTACTTGAATGTTCCTATAAGCATGTATTCTACTCAATAACATAAAGAATAAAGCAAATAGCCTTAGGTTTTAATAAAAATATGAAATTTAAATTGTCCTTGGTTTTACATATTATTAGCCTTTATATAGACAAGTAAATAATCTAATCCTTGAAGGAAAGAGTTTCTTTACTTATTCCTAAAGATAACTATAAAGGAAAATCCATAAATAAATAGGATTCCTTCAAAATATGACAACTAAGACTCCTATAAAGAAAAAGACTCTTATAAAGAAAAATCCTTAATTAAGAAGGATTCCCTTAACAACATGATAACAAATGACAACTAAGTTAAATTTGACTAAATCTCTAACATGTGTAAATTGGACCAAGCCCACACAAAAGTGGCCCATTACATACTTAATTAAGCCCATTAGTAACTTGGACTTTTATTAAGTTATATTGGATTTTATCTCCCTTAAGTCTAAAGCTTTGATGTCCATGTAAAACTTCAATGGCCGAATTCACCAAGCCTTATAGATGATGGATTAAGGCTTTTAAAGCTTCTTAGATTGAGAACTTGTTGTAGGCCCTTGAGGCATCCTAATCGGATTAAACACTTCATGAATTTGATCCTTGCCATCTTTATTATGCTCATCTTCATGGTATGTAAATCGATCCATAACACATGGTATTAATATGTAATTAACTAAAATAAATAAATAACAATGTGTATACATGTCATTTCACCTTTAAAGGTCTTAAAGCAGGTAGTTAGTCTATCTTTGGGCATGCCCTTTTTTGTGCCTAGTTTAAAGACAATGTATGCATGTCATTTACATTTTATGTCTAGTAATTTTGTTTGAATTTTTTAGGTTAAGAGCTTTATTTTTTGAAATCTTTGGTCTTATAGAATTTTTCTTATATGAAAGTTGTAGTAATTATGCCATACCAACATGAAGACTCATATTTTAATAATTAATTATAGGTTATATACCATGTTGGTATACACTAAGATACTATGGCTTCTTATAATATGGGTATATATAGGACTTTATATCATGCTTCATGTTGACCATTTGCATGATCAACCCCTTTATTTTGACTTTGACAAGCAATTTGGATTGCTAATTATTTCATTTAAGTTGTAGCGCCTTTATTCAAAGATCAAATTATCCATTCATGATTGAAGATGTGAAATGCTTTTTTAAAAAGAGCATTTATATGTAAATTGATGGAGGATACAAACCTATGAAAGTACCTAAAACACATGGATGCAATTTGGGCTCAAGATTGCAATTTTTTTAAGTCTACATCTGGCTACTCATAAGCTACCCTCTAGAACTTGAGGGGGCTTATGAGCATAGTCCCTGCAAGGCACCTTCGAGCCTCCTTCAACACCAAAGTTCCTGAGCTGCTCACAAGTGCCACTCATGATTGTGTGTTGCTCATGAGGGGCACCTGCAAGCCTCAAATGGCTCCAATGGTTGAATTTTTCAAAGGTCACAAGTTGGACACTAGCCTCATGACCATAAGCGACATTTCGACTGCAAAAAATTGAAAATCATTAAATGAAGAAGTAATTAATGGCTCTAATAGCCATAATTTTAATGATCAAGATATATAAACATTCTCTAGAGTTCCATTGAAGAGTTACACACTTTGAATATCAAAATTCTCTTTTTAGCATTTATTGAGTAATTAATTTCTTTCATTTACTATCTTAATACTTAATTAACTCTTTGTGAGAGTTTATGTGTGTTAGAGATAAAACTTCAACTTCATCTAATTCTTAGGATATATTAGAAAGGAAGTAAGGTAAATTCTCTAAGGAATTGGTTTAAGTGTTTGTCCATTAAAACACTTGTGTTTGTGGTTAGAGCTTAGCTTATTAAAAGCTCATTATTATAAGGTTTAGAGTTAATCCTAAAACTCTTGTAATCTCAGTCTTATGAATAAGATTAGTGTGGGATTAAAAATCCTAACTTGGGAATAAGTTAAGTGAAAATGTAGATTCATTTATGAATCGAACTCCTTAAATTAGTGTATTTATTCTTCTCCCTTCCTAAGTTCTTTTTAAATTCTTCCTTAACTTCCTTTTTATTTTCTTAATTTCAAAAAATTCCCATTCACCCCACCACCTCCCAACCACAGTTGGTATTAAAGCTTAGGTTTTAGGAACTTAATTTCTAGAATTTAAGATCATAGGGAGTGAATCTCAAAATTTCTCTTCACTTAAACCATTCTTTGATGGAAGCGATTATCCCCATTAGAAGTGCAAAATAAAGCTCTTTATCTATATAGTGATCTAATAAAAATATGGGATGTCATCTTAAATGGTTTGGAAACTCCAAAAGGGAAAGTCAATGATTTGGAAGTTGTTTTTCAAAAAGCCAATGGAGTCAAACTCAAAAAAAGAAAATCATAAAAATAAGAGAGCAATGATTACTTTACTTTCTTCTATATTAAGACAAAAAGGTGGGAAGGTTTAACATTGCCAATCCATAAAAGAAGTGTGGGAGACACTTGAGAACCACTACAAATGGAATGTGCAAGTTAGAAGCAATAAGGTTCAACTCCAAATGTATGAGTATGAACTCTTTAAGATGAAGCCTCAATAATCAATAATTGAAGTGGCCAATCATCTCAATGCTCTTCTTACTACTCTAAAGAAACTTGGAAAACACTTTTCTAATGAAGAAGTAAACAACAAGATTATAAGAATCCTACCTAATAAGGATTAGGAATTTAGGGTCACTTCAATTGAAGAAGCATAAGACCTCTCAACTGTTTTAACTAATGTGCTTACTAGAAAGCTCATTACATATAAGTTTACTATTAAGCAAAGAGGAGATAAGAGAGCTGAGAAAGAAGAAAAGAAAAAGAGTATTGCATTGAAGGCTATACAAGAAGTAAGTAAAGATGAAAGCTTGGTAGATTCAAGTGATGAAGATGATGAGATAGCCATAATCACTAGAGGTTTTAAGACTTTCTTAAAGAGAAAAAGCTTCTTAAGGTAAAGAGACAACAAAAAGTATAAAGGCAAAGAGAACAAGGAGGTTACTTGTTATAAATGCAAGAAATTGGGTCATATTAGAAGTGAGTGCCCCAAGCTTAAATTCAAGAACAAAAAGGTAAAGGATAAGAAGAAAGCCTTCAAAGCTTCATGGGATGATTCCTCTAAATTGGAAAAGGAAGAGGAATAATAAAAAGTAGCCAACCTTTGCTTCTTGGCTCTTGAGGATAAAAATGAGGTACCATCTACTTCTTATTCTTCTTATGATGATTGTGATAATGATGATGGTGATGATGAGAGCTCTATTATAAGCAAAATTACGCTAAAATGTAAAAGCCTCCTCTCAAAGAAGAAGCTTTATAATCATGAATTATCTAGCTTGTCCAAGGAATTTGAAAATTTTAAAAATGATTTTTCCAAACTTGTTGAATTAAATGGAAAATTTTTAAATGATTTAAAATCTACCAATTCCTTGAAAGACCAACTTAATAAAGCCAATGATGAATATCTCAAGCTTTCTAAAGAGGTGTTAGAATTGAAAAATTCCATTTCTAAATTCAAAAGTGGAAATGAGACTTTATATAGTCTACTTGACTCTCAAAAACTCCATGAAAATACTCATAGACTTAGATATACAAATGGAATGACTTTTTCCTCATCATCATCTCATATTAAATTTGTTAAGGCTTCATGTGATTCTATTCCTTCTACTTCTAAACTCGTTGATACTTAAGCTTTTAAAGATAAGAAGTCTCATGTATTAAATGATAAAGGCAAGTCTCACAAAACTCAACCCTTATTGACATAAAGGGTTAGGGTTTAAACCAAAAAGCCATAAGCTAGAATGCTTATATATACACTAAATACAACACTCATAAGCTTGCTACACAATCACCTTATAATAGAAAATGCCATTGTCAATGAATGTTTCACACTCCTCCTATTGCATAAAACAACTTTAAGAAACCCTCACAGCCTTAACACAAAAGGCATGTTCCATACGCTAGGCAATCATATGCTCCTTAAAGAAATAGATTTCCAATGTTGAATGCTTTTATTGCATGATAAAAGGTCACACTAGCAATGTGTGTTACTATAGGAAATTATATTTAAACATACTATCTTTGGATTATTTTAAAACTAACCAACCTAGACCAAGTAAGGTTTGGGTTCAAAAGAATGCTTAAATTATATTATATAGGTGTGCTTGAAGTCCACAAAAGCTAAAAGAAAGTGGTATCTTGATAGTGGATGTTCAAGATATATGACAGGAGATAAGGAACAATTCAACAAGCTTGATGCTAATGATGGAAGTCATGTCACATTTGGAGACAATACTAAAGGCAAGACTTTTTTTTAGGTTTTTTTAAATGCTATTAAGCTAAAAAAGAGAAATGTGTTTGAAACCTCATCTCAACTCAGTTATATAGCCTTTTAGAAAGAGTCTACCTACTGACAAATGACTAAATAGAGCACTTTATAGTGTGGATTAGAGGATTCAATTTAAGAATGCCCGTGTGGAGCACCTCCCTTATGTGCAATATGACTTTAGAGAAATTAGTAACCCTTCATCCTTATCTAGTCATCATGTTTTGCTTGTTGGGTCTCAAGCATATTTTACTTAGCATTAGTCAATTGTGTGACATAGGAAATAAGGTCACTTTCTATCATAGAAATTACTTTATTAGTAGTTTGGATGATGAAAAAGTAATTTTTAATAGTGAAAGAGTTGATAATGTCTATGTTATTTACTTGAATAAAGTTAATAACAAAGATATTAAATGCTTAATGTTAATTTCCCATAACACATGGACTTGGCATAGAAGATTAGGACATGCAAACTTTAAAATTTTTTATGATCTTAGTAGACATGAACTTGTGGTTGGATTACCTAAACTCAAGTTCACTAAGGACAAGCTTTGTGATGCTTATTAAAAGGAAAAGCAATCTAAATCTTCCTTTAAGCTCAAGAATATAGTGTCTAATTCTAGGCCACTTGAACTTATTCATATGGATTTATTTGGTCCTATTAAAGTTACTAGTTTAAGTGGAATGCACTATGCATATGTGTTGGTTGATGACTACTCTAGATACACTTGGGTGTGTTTCCTTGCTTATAAGAATGATACTTTTAAAGCCTTTGAAAGTTTTTTTAAAAGAGTTCAAAAAGGAAAAGGTTTTTTACTTCAACTATTAGAATTGATTATTGAACCAAATTTGAAAATGAATTCTTCAAAACCTTTTGCAATGAAAATGGTATTTAACATACTTTCTCTTCTACTAGAACACCTCAATAAAATGGGTTTATTGAAAGGAAAAGGACTCTAGTGGAAATGGCTATAATCATGCTTTATGAGTATAATTTACCTTTACACTTTTAGGCAGAAGCTGTTAACACTCTTGCTCTATCACAAATAGAGTATTTAAAAGACCAATCTTAAATAAAACTTCTTATGAGCTGTAGAATAAAAGAAAACCTAAAATCTCATATCTTAGAGTATTTGGATGCAAGTGCTTCATATTAAACATCAAGAATAATCTTGGTAAGTTTAACTTTAAAGCTAATGAAAGAATTTTCCTAGGCTATGCTACCACTATCAAAGCTTATAAAATCTTTAATAAAAGAACCCCAATTTTTGAAGAATCAATGCATGGTATATTTGATGAATTTAACCCACTTGATCCTAGAAAGGATGTTTGTAGTGTTGATGATATTATAGATAAACTTATGGATATGAACATTCAAGAAGGAAATGCTAATAAACCTTTAGAGCTAGACGGTCCCACAAAGGAGGAAAATGAGGAGATGCTTCAACCTATTTTAAAGGATGATCTTCTAAAGGATTGACGATTCAAAAGGGCTCATCCTTAAGAACTCATTATTGGAGACACCATAAAAGGGGTAACCATTATATCTCAACTTAAATCTATTGTTAATTTAGCCTTTATTTCTCAAATTGAGCACAAAAATGGTGATGATACCTTGGGTGATGAATTTTGGGTCCTTGCTATGCAAGAAGAGTTAAAAGAGAAACAAGGTTTGGACCTTGGTTCTTAGACCTAAACATCATTCTATTATAGGCACTAAATGGGCGTTTAAAAATAAGATGAATGAACCAAGTGTCATAACTAAGAATAAGGCTAGACTAGTAGCTAAAGATTATTAAGAGGAAGGCATTGATTATGATAAAACCTTTTTCCCCATTACAAGGTTAGAAGCTATTAGAATGCTACTTGCATTTTCATTATTCATGGATTTTAAACTCTTTCAAATGGATGTCAAAAGTGCATTTCTAAATAGTTTTATTGAAAAGGAGATGTATGTTGAATGACCTCCTAGTTTTAAAAGTTTTAAATTTCTTAATCATGTGTTAAAACTTTCAAAAGCATTATATGGATTTTAGTAAGCTCCAAGAGGTTGGTATGAGAGGTTGTGCAACTTTTTGCTAGAGAAAGGATTCTTTAAAGGAAAAATTGACACAATTCTTTTCATAAAGAAATCTAAACATGATTTACTCATTGTTAATCATTGCTTATATGAGGAATTTTCTAAGCTTATGAAAGGAGAATTTAAGATGAATATGATGGGTGAGCTCAAATTCTTCCTTGGACTACAATTAAGTAATGCAAGGATAAAATCTTCATTAATCAAACCAAATACATAAGGGACATTCTCAAGGAGTTTGGCATGGATGGATCTAAGTCAAACAAGACTCCTATAAGTACCAATACCAGACTTAATTAGGATAAGAATGATAAATTGGTTGATGAAAAGTGTTATAGAGGTATGATCTAATCCCTTCTTTATTTAACTGTAAGTAGGTCAGATATTATGTTTGCTACATGCTTGTGTGCTAGGTTTCAATCATGTCCTAGGGAGTCTCATTTAAATGCCATTAAGAGAATTTTCAATTAACCTAGTGGAACTATGCATTTAGAACTTTGGTATCCCAGGAGTTCTTCCTTTGACTTGATTAGTTACTCAGATGCAGAATTTGCCAATAGATTATTAGATAGAAAGAGCACTTCCAGAACTTGCCAATTTTTAAGAAATTGCTTAGTCTCTTAGTTTAGCAAAAAATAAGTCTCGATTGCCTTTTCTACTGTCAAAGCGAAATATGCGGTGGAAAGTTATTGCTACTCAAAACTCTTATGGTAAAAACAATAACTAATGGACTATGGCATTGATATTGTTCACATTCCAATCAAATGTGACAATACAAATGCTATAAACCTTAGTAAGACCCTATTCAATACTTTAGAACCAAGCAATAGACATTAGACATCATTTCTTGCGTGATCATATGCAAAATGGTGATATTCATCTTGAATTTATTAATAGACAAATCACCAATTAGTGGACATCTTTACCAAGCCTCTTTATGAAGAAAGAATGAATTTTATTAAGCATGAGCTTTATATAATATATATAGTGCTAGTTTACCTTGATTGTGTGTTAAAATGCTTGAGTTGTGATTACTATTCAATCATTAATTATTTAATTTCTTTTAATTAATTAATTATTTAAAATTAGCAAATTTATTTTACTTAAAAAGTTTCCTATTTGCATGATTTATATCATTTCTTTCACTTCAATTAATTGTCTATTTATAAAATTCTCTTCATTAAATTCATTTTCCATTTACTTGTGATTCTCTTATACTTATTGCTCGCTAATAATTAATTATTGAAATGAAGTTCTATAAAAAATTATTGAAAGCTAGTATATTTTCTTGATCTTTATTTATGGAATCTTATCCTTTTTTTTTTTACCAATTTAATGATTAATTATTGAAATTAATTCAATTATTTAATCTTTTTTAGCAAATTCCTCAATTATTCTCCTTTTACATGTTCTATAATGATAATTTATTATTTTGATTATGTCTTCATTTGATTTGCCTTTATTTGAATTTAATTGTGCCTTAATTTAGTTTCAATTTCATCCACAAGGACCTAACCGTTAAATTTTTAAGGGCATAATTGCAATCTTTTTGAAAGTTCAGGGAGTTACCTGTCTCTTCTTCATGAACCATTGTAGACAACTCATGATGTCACTTCATTTCAGTGACTAGTGCCCCTCATGAGCGATGCTCACAATCATGAGCTGTTCATGAGGAGCACATTGATAGATGAGAAAACACTATTTTATTGAAATTGTAACTCTTAATCCTAGTCTTCAATGGAAATCAGTAACTTGAAATTTTGATTGAATTTTTACCATATTTAATTATTTTTAACCCTAATAATTTAATTATACCTTAATTCAATTTCAATTTTGTCTACAAGGACCTAACTATCAAATTTTTAATGCCATAATTTCAATCTTTTTGAAAGTTCAGGGATTTATTTGTCTCTTCTTTATGAGCTGTTCATGATGTGGCTTCATGTCAGTGAGCAATGTCTCTTATAAGCAACACTCACAATTGTGAGCTACTTATGAGGAGCGCATTGACAGATGAGAAAACACAATTCTATTAAAATTGTAACTCCAAATCGTAGTTGTCAATGGAAAATGGTAACTTGCAATTTTGTTTGAATTTTTTTACCATATTTAATTTTTTTAACCCTAATTCTCCACTATATAAACCTCCTTACATCCTCTATTCATTCCTCATATAAAAAATTCATTCCAAACTTTTATTTTCATAGAATTTTATCTTCTTCCTATAAACTCTTAGCAATTTTTCTTTCAACTCATCCATGGCTCCTAAAAAGAAGACCACTCAAGATGTTCCCTTTTCTTTAGAAGGGCTATAAATGAGCAAACAAAGAAGACTCCTCCCATCTCTTACTCCTCTACTCAAATTGGGTAAAGATTGACCTAATTTATTAGGAGAAAAAATTATCTCTTCTAAATTCATGTCTCAACCCACCTTAAAAAAGATAGGATGCTATAAAGAAGTGCAGGTCGTGCTTGAAAAAGTAGGTATTTATAATTTTTCTTTTCAAGCCCTTTCTACCTATCCCTCTCTTGTTCATGAATTTCTTTGAACCTTTTTGCTTAAGAGTTTAATTCATTGATAATCATAATCCTTTGAATAACATGAGGTTTAGATTGGTAGGGGGTGTAGAGATAGGTTTTTGACCTCTCAACAATTTTATGATATCTTTAGATTTTGTCAAGGTGGCCTTGCCTTTCCTAACACCTTTTGGTCCTATTATAATTTTTGGGTTCAATATGCCAAACCTAATGCTAGTAGTTTTATGGCGAGACATACCAAATTCTCATCCTTCTCTTTTAAAGCTCTTTGGTATGTGTATAGGCTTATAACCTACTCTTTCAATGTAAGAGATTAATAAGGCAATCTCTTTTAATGATTTATTCCTTATTTGTTGCTTTGTTGAAAATATGGATGTTAAGTTAAGGAGGTGTCTTCAATGGCATTTATGGTGGGCAAGTGATAGTGTTAATGGTAGTCTATGTGTTGGTGAGATTATCACTAAGATTGCCAACTACATTAGGACCACCTTGAACAATGTTCCCTCTATGCCTCTATCTTTTCTTAATGAAAACCTTTTAAAGAACTCTAGAAAATTCAAGTTGGTTAGAGGATCATGGGTTTGGAAGGATGAAGCATGAGATCAAGAAGTTGATGAAGAGCTAGCTCAAGACTTGGAGGACAATGAGCCAATTGGAAACTTAGTTCTTAAAGGTGTTGACCTTAAAAAATAAACCCCCCAAGAGCTAGTTCCTTCTTAACCTCAAACACCACTTTAAAGGAAGAGAGAAAGAGGATCCTCTTCCTCTCAAGGAGTTAATAATGAACCCACATGGGTAGGAGGCTTCTTTGATCACCTCTATATAGTTGAATCTAACTTTAACAATCGTTTTGATCAAGTAGACACTAGATTTGATCATTTAAGCATCGCATAAACCACATTGAGTATGACATTAATTAATTGTATGCTCATCACAACATCTAATGCTCATAGCCTCCTCTTCCTCCTTCTTCCCAAGATCCCCAAGATCGCAATGATGCTTAGTTCTCCATTTATGTTTAGTTTATTTTTAGTATCTTGCCTTGTTTAGTTTATTTTAGTTGCTAGTTTTTGGTTTATTTTTTATTTATTTTTAGTTCCTTGTTCTTTTCTCTCTTCCTTTTTTACTCTTTGACCAAGGGGGAGAAGTAGTGTGTATGTCTTTTACTATGTCATTGTCATTGTGTGCAATTTAAGTATTATGTGCTATTAATGTGTTTAATGAAAGTATCTCTTATTATGTTTCATGCTTTGCTGCCTTTTTATTTATATCTTTAAAAGTATCTCTTATTATGTTTCATAAAATTCCCTTTTTATTTATATCTTTAAATTTATATATAATTGCTTATAACTTTTTACAATACAATAAATATGCAATTTTATGAAAATTTTTCCTTAAATTTATACATATACTAAAGGGGGAGTAAATTTTCACATATTTCATCAATTAAAATTGAAAGGGGGATCTTCTTTATATAAACACTTACACACTTTATTGTTTTATCAAATTGATTGTTAAAACAAAAAAAATAAGGAGATTGTTGACCATTTGCATGATCAACCCCTTTATTTTGACTTTGACAAGTAATTTGGATTGCTAATTATTTTCATTTATGTGTGTAGGGGCTTTATTTGAATATCAAATTATTCATTCATGATTGAAGATGTGAAATGCTCTTTTAAAAGAGCATTTATATGTAAATTAATGGAGAATACAAACCTATGCAAGTACTTAAAAGACATGGATGCAATTAGGGCTCAAGATTTTAATTTTTTAAGTCTACATGTGGCTGCTTATAAGCCACCCTCTAGATCATGAAGGGGCTCTCAAGCAACCTCCCTACAAGGCACCTTTGAGCCTCCTTCAGCACTAAAGTTCTCAAGCCGCTCACGAGCATTGCTCACAAACATGAACCACTCATGAGGGTAACCTGCAAGCCTCCAACAGGTATATCAGTCTCTAATGGTCAAATTTGTAAAGGGTTATGAGCTGGACACTGGCCTTACGACTGTGAGCGATAGTTCGACTATAAAAAGCTAAAATTCATTTAATGAAGAAGGAGTTTAGAGAAGTAATTAATGGCTCCAACAGCCATAATTTTGATGCTCAATATATATAAACATGCTTTGGAGTTCCATTGAAGAGTTACACACTTTGAATATCAAAATTCTCTCCTTAACATTCATTGAGCAATTAATTTCTTTCATCTACTTTATTAGTACTTAATTAATTCTTGTAAGCATTGGTGTGTGTTAGAGATAGGACTTCTACTTCATCTAATTCTTTGGATAGAATAGAATGGAAGTGAGGTAATTCTCTAAGGAATTAGTTTAAGTGTTTGTCCATTAAAATATTTGGGTTTGTGGCTAGAGCTTAGCCTTGTTAAAAGCTCATTATTGTAAGGTTTAGAGTTGATCCTAAAACTCTTGTAATGTTAATCTTGTGATAAGATTAGTGTGGGATTGAAAATCTTAACTTGGGGATAAGTTAGGTGGAGACATAAGAATATTTGTTAATTAAACTTCTTAAATTAATATGTTCATTCTTCTCCCTTCCTAAGTTCCTTTTTAATTCTTGTTTAAACTTCCTTAATTTTCTTTTAATTTTTAGAAAGCCCTATTCACCCCCCCTCTAAGGCAATTACACATCATATAATTAATAGCTATAATAACATAAGAGCATGGAATTTAGTTGAAGGCTTAATAGTGCACAATCTAGTTTTAACCCTTCTCCTTTCTAACTTTTATTTGATATTTGGATATAGAATATCTTTGGAATTAGTAATAATTTGAGACTTATGATAAATCCTTTAATTAAAGAAGTTTGGATTTCCTATTAAGAATCAAGGTAATATCCCAACTTCTCAAAGAGCATTCAAACATCCATTACTAGGAAATGGAGGTCAAACGATGAGAAATCTTGTCAAATAAGTGCAAAAGGTGCTTAACCTTTTAGTTTGCATCATTTGAGCCAAGGAAAAATATCAATCTTAATGACTTAAAGTTAAATAATTCTTAAGGCTTGTTAATATGATATATACAAGTTTTCAAGATTAAAATGTGTTCCTAGTCTAACACAGGCATATCCTACTTCATATAGCTATGTTAAAAGTGAATAAGAAGTCTTGAGGAGAACATGCTTTAAGACACACCTATGTCCTAGAGTATGTTTAGATTAAAAAAATGTCTTAAGAGTAACACACTTTGAGACACACTTATGTTTCTATCCCTATTAGCTTTTTCTAATTTTGAAGAATTCAAATTTTTGTTCAGAGATGGACATAACCACCAACGTTGTTGTATAACGTTTGCCTACCTAATCTTGGATTTATCTTAATTTGATTTGTTTTGTTTCCTATTTTGTTATTTAGGGTTAGGTTTTAAAGTTCTAAGCTTGGTAGGACTTTGTTATATATTTTTATCCGTAAATAATATCATTTTTATGCATTGACAAATAAGTTTGAGATTAACAAAATTTATAGGAAATTATTTCCTTCGATTTCTTGTAAGAACTTGATTGACCATGTCAAGCAATTTGCTTGTGGCAGCCATTTCTATTCCTTATCATCTTCCTTTTTTTCTTCTCCATTTTAGGGTGTGGCATAATTATACTTTAAATTTGATTGGGATAACAACTTTTTTTTTTGGATAACAACATTGTTAGTCCTATAAATTATATCATTTTTTCAATTAAGTTCTATAAGAAATTTTATTTTCCAATTAAGTTCTATAAGTTTTAAAAAAGTTTTCCATTAGTCCTATCCATTAGTTAAAGCAATTTTCCATTAATCAACCCTTAAAATTAATTTTTTTTTTTTACATTTCAATCCTAAAACTATATAAAAAAAATGTTATTTTGATATTTTAAATAAATATTATTTTTATTTTTATTTGTGACTTCTTCTATTCCTTAACTTTCATAATAACTATATAACTCACTAAAATAATTTTAAAAAATAAAAATAAAAATAAAAATTATATTTTTCTTAAATTATTAGTTATATTAGGAATGATAAATAAAACTAATTAAATACACTTAATTATTTGTAAACGTATAATTTCAATTAATATATCATAAATGAATAAATATTTTTTTATGAAGATAAAATTCATTTAGTTTTGTCAATAATATAATTTGTGTTACATTTCAAAAATTTTTAAACTCAATCAAATTTGAGTTAATCAATTTTTTTTAAACAATATTTCTTTCAAATAGCCTATATTATAATAAATATTTGAACAATAAAATAAGTTAACATATTCTTATAGTAATTTTTAACTGTTATAATAAAAATAATTAATTTAAGATAAAATATAACAAAATTTTATATTTTAGCTTAAATTAATTATTTTTTATAATAATAAATAAATTATTAATTAAAATATGTTATTCTTCAAATTTTTTGTAAAATAGTCTAATTTGAAGAAATATTTTTAAACTTGTCTAATTAAGATACAATTGAGTTAAAATTTTGTTTAAAATATAATATGAATTATAATAATGACAAAACTAATTGAATATATCCATGAATTAAAAAATATTTATTCATTTTAGATATCTTGATTAAAAATATATTTTGAAATTAATAAAAATACTTAATTAATTTTTTGTTTTATAAAGATAAAATATTAAGTTAAGAAAAAACAATTTTTAATTTAAAATTTTCTTGAAATTATTTTAGTTAGTTATATAGTTATTATAAAAGTTAGATAATAAACTAAGTGATAAATAAATAAAAATGTTATTTATTTAAAATATCAAAAATGATTTTTTTATATAGTTTTAGGACTAAAATGTAAACAAAAAAGTTTGATTTTGAAGGTTGACTTATAGAAAATTACTTTGACTAATGACTATGACTAACGAAAAGTTTTTTTTTAAATTTATAGAACTTGATTGTAAAAAAAATATTCTTATAGTGTTTAATTGAAAAAACAATATAATTTATAAGATTAATAGTGTTGTTATCCTAATTTGATTTGTTGTATTTGTAACAAAGGGTCTCAGGTTTAATATATCTAAGGTTTTAGTTCGTTGATTCAAAGAGAGTTTAGAGTTTCTTCTTTATTTTTTTCATCCTTTTACCTTTGTTTTATTCATTGAATTTTAATAAATCATTAGACATGTATAGGTTGAATTGAGATTTTTAGGGTTTACCTATCAAGATCACATCATTTTCTCTAATTTTTTAATCGCTACAATGTCATTGCCTTGTATATGTAGCCATTTAATGTCTCTACAATATCTAATATGGCTACATCACACTTGTGCCATGCAATAGAAAAATCCTTGCAAAAGGTTGCAAGCCCTTGCTTTATGAAATCTTTATATTTATAGCAATTAGAGCCTTTAGCTCATCCATGTGTTTGTTAAACTCAGTTTCATAAGTAGCAAACCTAGCTTTCCAAAATAGTGGCTTAAATTTTATCCTACTATGTTTTTCTTCCAATTTTGATATATGTGCCTTGCAATTATTGTGCTCTAATGAGGCACCAGCTTAAAAATAACATTTACAAGGCCTAACTCATAATAAAAAGCATAAATAAACACAAAAATATGACTAGACATTTTTAAAAAAATTAAAAATATAAAACACATATAAACAGTAAAATACCTTTTGCTTGTCATTTACTAGAGTTAGTCCAAGTCCTTCCATAATGTTTAATTCTATGAATAAAAGACTTAAAATTATTTCTATGTAATTCTAGTTTCTCCTTTAACAATTATTTGATATATAAGATACATTTAGTCATTCCCATCTCTAGCAATCGTAGTTAACATTGCACTACCAATCAATGACTTCAAGAAACACCCATCAACATATAATATATTCTATAATCCATTTATATAACCCTTTTGCAAAGCTGAAAACCCAATATAAAATCTCTTGAAAATGATCTCCAATCTAGCTTGGTTCATTAACTATAAACTTAAATGTGCATTCTTTATCAACCTTTATAGTTCAACTTTGTAAGAATGTAGCTTGCAATAGTGTGCCTTTAAACTGTCCCTTAAGTACTAAGTACCTTATTTTAGCTCTGTAATTAACAGCGAACAAATCCTACCTACCCTGAAAATTGAAACTGAACTAAATCAGTTCTTATTTTTATTCATTTGTGTTTATATATATAGACACACACACACATATAAAACTAAAAATATACTAATAGAATCATTATAGTAAAGTGGCAAGATATTGGTTATACATAGGAGGAGGTTGTGGATTTGAATCTTAGTAGCCTCCATTTGAGTTTTGTTTTTTCATTTTTATTTGGAAAAATTGATGGAAAACTAATAAAATGTGTGAAATGGGATTCGAATGTAAGCTTCCAAATGGAGAAGACATACACACCAACCATTTGGCTACTAGAAATTTTTTATTTTTATTTCTTTTATTTTTTTTATTATTTAGTCAGTTACCTAAAAAGTAATTGACAACCTATCCAAAAATTTCAATTTTGTTTGGTTTTCAATTCCTAAACAAATTTCAAACTTGAGACACCCAATTCACACCCTTATTTGTAACACATCAATTTAAATACTTTTATACTATACTTTCCTTTCAAATCAACCTATATGCCTTTAATCTTATAGTTTCTTTTCAACCTAAGCACACTTAGAAGTTCCTTGGCTATCCATTTGGTAATGGATTACCTATTAGTGTCCTTTTGATAATAACTATATTCATCTTTATATACTCTCATAATAAATGTCCTCTTATTTGTCTCTTTAGCACCATAAAACTTTCATTTATAGTTAGCATCACATTTTGCATCCATTCTATTATATTTATTCTAGTCCAATGGATATTAAATCCATTATAAATGACACATTATTGAACAGTAGATATAAATTGGCTGGCTGACACAAAAAGCATGTAAAGAACAAATTACAATGTTTAGTGATCACATTTTGGATTGTATATCATTATTTTTTCTTTTTTTTTTTGGTTATTTATTTTAAGGTCATCCTCTTCACTACTATATAAGATATCATAACAACCCTTATTCAAATATTTATAATCATAAATTAGCTATTCAACTATTCTTTTATTACCTTCATTTCTTACATTGTCTCCATATTCCTTGTATTAACATCTTCATCATTGTACTCCTATTTTAAATCTTTCTCATCAAATTACAAACCTAAAAAACTACCAATATTAACCATAGGTTTTTTGAAGGCCTATTTATTCAATAAGGCAATCATATACTTTTCATATTCTTTATTTATTCTATAGTATAAGCTAATACTATTGTCATTATCACCTTCATATTATTTTCTAACTTTAATTTGTAGCTAGGCTCACTCAAATGTACCACAAAAATGACTTAAACATCTTGATGTTCACTTTCATATCCTTTTATATCTCCACCATCTACCTCTATAATATCATTACATGATTCTACATTATTTATCTTGACATTGTTAATGTTATCTAAATAGTAACCAGAAGAAGAGTCTATATTTATTATTCATAAACTACATAACACACACACATACACACATATTCAAAATCCTATTTTAAGAAGTAGAAGACTAATTCATAATTATATTCACACTAATTCCTATTTTATAATACTCATTTTCTATAATACTCCTCAAGCTTCATCATGGATATTAATCATTCCTAACTTGTTATAAATGAATCAATTCAAACTCCTTTCGCACTTCTATAAAAATATCTCCTAATTGCTCTTCAATCTTTACATATCCTATAGATATGAAATTCTACTATACATTTTCACAAACAAAGTGACAATCAATCTCAATATTTTTGGTTTATTCTAAAAAAATATGATTGAAAGTAATATTTATGGCAACTTTGTTATCATACCATAACTTTGCTGGTATTAGTACTTGAAAACCAACTTCTGTCAAAAACTTATAGATCCATATTATTTTATATACTAACTATGCCACAACCCAATATTTAGATTTTGCACTTGAGTAAGATACAACATTTTGCTTTTTACCTTTCCAAGAGACCAAGTCTCCTCCAAAGAATACATAGTAACTTGTAGTAGACCTTCTATCTAGTTTAGAAACTACCAAGTCTACATTTGAAAAACTTTAATAGAAATGTGTCCATGATTCTTATAAAAAAAATACCCATCCTAAAGCATTGGTGCTACATGGTTTAGCCCCCAATTTCCCTGTTTCAGTTAACATTTTAAGTATATATTTCCTTTGAGACAAGAAGATACCTTTTTTATTCTGTATCACCTTAATTCCTAAAAAATACTTCCACATCCCTAAATCTTTCATATGGAACTAGGTGTGAAGATAGGGCTTAAAACATGAGACACCTACACTGTTACTCCCTATAATGACAATATCAACATACACAACAAAAAGGATAATGCCAAATTCAAACTATATATAAAAATTGAATGATTAGACTTGCTCTTTTGTAGCTTAAATTGTTTAATTGCCTGACTAAATTTTCCAAACCAAGCTCGAGGACTTTGTTTTAACCCATAGAATAATTTATTAAGATAGTATACTTTATTAGAATTTTCTTAAGCAATAAACCTAGTTGGTTGCTCCATATAAATCTCTTATTAAAGATCTCCATGTAAAAAGGGATTTTTGATGTCCAATTAATGGATAGGCAAATAATAAGTAGTTGCTAAAGAAATGAATAAGCATATGGAAGCAAGTTTAGCCATAGGAGAAAATGTATCAAAATAATTTACCCAATAGGTTTGAGCATATCCTTTAACCACCAAATGAGCCTTAAAGTGGGCCATAAAGTCGTTGGGATTGACTTTAACAACAAACACCCATTTATAGCTAATAACATTTTTATATACTAATTAATAAATATCATTAGTATCTAAAGCATTTATCTCCTCTACCATAACATCTCACCAACCAAGATGAGATAAGGCATCATTAACAGTTTTTAGTAATGTCATAAAATCAAGAGAGGTAATAAAAGCATAAGGAGTAGGAGACCAATGGTCATAAGACACAAAAGAAGTAGGATAGGTACATTAATGTTTACCTTTCTTAAAAGTAATTGGAAGATCAAGATCATTATGCTCCAAATTTAATGAGGACAAAGAGATTAGCGTAGGACATGAATTAGGAGGTGCCTATTGCTTAGAATAAACCTATAAAATAGGAGGAGGTAGTGATGTTAAGGAACTAGTAGAAGGAGGGACAACATGTGACTTGACTATATAGACAAGAAGACCATTATCCACTCATTGGGAAAAAGAAAAAGTAGATGAAAAGAAAAATAAAGCGTACTTAGAAAAGATAACATTAGCATAAAAAACATTTGAGAGACTTAAGGTCTAGTTTGGTGACTTGAGGATTGACATCATAAATAAAACAAGTACACCTGAAGATATGTGGATTAATTGGGAATAAGGGTTTTAAAGGAAAGAGTGTACTATAAGGTGGGTCTCACCTTGAAGGAAAAATGATAGCAATTGATTAATAGAAAGGGAGGATATGATGACCACATCAACCCATAATGGGTTGGCTACTTTTCATTTGGAATATAAGTGCTTTAACTATTTTAAAGAGATCTCCCTTTTTTTCTTTTTGCTACTCCATTTTGAGAAGGTGTGTCAATATAAGTTTATGAAAATTTCCATTATGGGTCATATAAGTCTCGAAAGAGTGTGAAAATTAGTTTTTTCACTTTTTAACATACAAATGGAGACATTAAATTAGGTTTTAATTTTGGTGCAAAAAGTAGTAAAATAATAAAATACTTTAAAATGATATTTAATTAAATAAAGCCAAGTCATACGAAAATAATCATTAATAGAAGTAATAAAATATTTAAACTAGCTTTAGATATAACAAAACATAAACCCTATACATCATAATGGACTAACTCAAAAGGAGAACTAGCCCTTTTATTGACTCTAAAACTTGAAAACAAATAATGGTGTTTTACAAATTGGTAAGAATCAAAATCTAAAACTAACACATTATGAAACATAGAATAAATTTTCTTTAGTAAGAGGATGGAAGGATGTCCTAATCGATAGTGAGCTTTAAAAGGGTTAATATATTGGATCAAGTAATAAGCTTTAGTATTGGGACATTGAAGGCATAAAGATTATTGGATTCATGTCCTTTACCAATTATCTTCTTTAGCATAAGATTGAAATAAATAGTAATTAGGATAAAATAAAGCTCAACATTGCAAGACATGAGTGAGTTTGCTAATAAAAAGTAAATTTAAAAAACTATAGTAGACTCAACACATAAGTAAGGATAAGTGAAGAAGTTGGATTGACATTACTAGAACTAAGAACATATGAAGGGGAACCATCTGCTAAGGTAACATGAGTATTAAAAGTGTTTGGTTTGAAAATGGAAAAGAGATTGGGGTTACATGTCATATGGTGTGCGGCACCAAAATCAATAATCCTTTTGGAGGATAAAGAGAGGAGGCATGTGGGAGTTTACTTGATTTTGCAATGGATGTAACAAGAGGTGATAAGGACTTTAGCACTTTTTGATATTGTGTCAATGTTGAACTCTTTTATATAAATGATAATATTCTACTCAAAAGATGAGTTGGGTTCTGTTTTGTAATTTTCTGCATGGAAACCAAACTCACAACAGTAATAGTATATCACTCCCCTTGCCTTTGAGTTGTAATTATCTTGAGTACCAGAACCTCTACCTCTACCTCAGTATAAATAGCGGGGTTTAGCCCACGTTCAAGATTTTAACAACCACGACATTGTTTGAGTCCAGGAATTTAATGAACACATTAACCACTATCATAAAGATAGGCGTGGAGAGGAGGAGTTGCCATCCAGGGTAATAAGTAGGATAATGTGTGAGTGGTGGTAACTTGGTTCTTTAAAAGAAAGTTAGCACCACATTGAAAGGATTTTAGGTATGGAATACTAAGTTTTTAAAGTCTTATGCTCTTAAAAATTACCTTTATTAATTAATATTTACCCTCTATTTGCATGCAATTCATATTAAACCCAATTAAAAATTAACTCCAAGGCAAATAATGTTATGAAAAATACATAAACAATGCAATCATTCGAGTACATAATCCCTAAGTAACCCTAACCTACATTGATTTAATTAGATGGGCTAAATCTATATGTTTTAATTTACAAGTTAGCCTAAAACTAATAGGCCTAATTCCTATCCAATTTAAAATAAATGAGACTAAGTTTACTTATTTTAATTCTAAAGAATGGGCCCAAGTCTACAAATTATGAAAAGGTTTAAAATTAGTGTGTCTAATTCTACATATTTTAAATAAATTTACACAAATATACAACTCTTAGGCTTCAATTTTTAGCAAAATACCCTCTTTTTCCATTAATTACATGAGTACCCATTTTATTAGTGCTCATTTTTCTTATTTTTTTTCGTTTTTACCACCATTTACATTATTCTTATTCATTCATTATTTTTTACTTTATCTCCCCATTTTTCTTTTTCTATTTTTATTTTATCCTTATTTTTATTCTTTTTTAAATTTTATCCTTATTATTTTTAAATTTTATCTCTTATTTATTTATTTACGTTTTTCTTTTATTTTTTGGTATCCTTATTTTTAAAATTTTTATTTTTCCTTATTTTTATTTTGTATTCTTAATATATATAAGGTTGATATTATGTTATTCATTTTATACACATAAAATAAACTAAAATATAGAAATAAATGAAACATATTTTTCAAGTTTCATGCATCAAATTAATTAATGTGCATAAATTAATTATTTTTATTAATTTTATTTTAATTAATTGAATACAATTATATTTGAACTTTTGTTGACCTTAGCAATAATCAATCTTAATTTTTATCTTAACAAACTTAATTCTAAGTATTTAATTTGTTTATTTAAATGTGTATAAGTTAGAACTCTATTGGAATTTAAAATAAAATATAATTATCTTGGGCTGATTAAACCTTTGAGATTCAAGGAGGCTTTTGACATCCTTAGAGCTTTATAATGAGAAAGTTATATTCTTCACGTTTAAAGTAGACGTCTTGAACTTTATGAATTGGGCTTATTTGTCAAAATCCAAGTTCATTTGGTTATGCAATTTTTAAGTCAAAATTCACATATACATCTATTATCTCAAACTGCACATCTCATAGTATTTTGGACATATCTTGAGTTACAGAAGTCCAATTATGGTGATTAAAATAGATATGGAAATATAAGTCAAATATATATAACTTTCATGAAGAATGTATGGGCAAATTCAAATTTCTTCAAGAGAAAATCATTGCTTTAACTTGGGTATAACTGTTTGACAATATTCTGCATTTCAGATTGCATAGCTCTTAGTATTTTGGACATATCCTGAGCTACAGAAGTCCAATTTAGGAGATTCAAAATGATATGGAAATATAAGTAAAATTTATAAAATTTTTATGAAGAAAGTATTAGAAAATTCAAATTTCTCTAGGATCAAATCACGGCTTCAACTTGGGTATAGTTGTCTGATAGTATTCTGCATTTCTAATTGCACAGCTCTTAGTATTTTGGACATATCATAAGCTAAAGATGTCAAATTTAGGTGATTCAAAATGATATGGAAATATAATTCAAATATATATAGCTTCTATGAAGAAACTATGGGCAAATTCAAACATCTTGAGCAGCTAATCATGGTTTTAATCCATGAATAGTTGTCTGACAACATCACTTTCAATGATTCAAAATATAGATGTTGGACACATCATTTGCACCTCCAATAGCTATATTTTTAAGTATAAATTCCTCTAGAGCTGAATGAAAGTTAAGAAACTTATTTATCATTCATTCTTTCTTAAGCATTCATTGAGCTCTTAAATTCTCTTAAACAATTCTTTGTTTGTATAACTCTTGTGAGAGTTGGGTGTGTGTTAGAAATAGAATTTCTCTTTATCTTAAATGTTGGGTTAGATTAGAAGGAAAGTGATATTTATTTCCAAAGGAATTGGTTTAAGTATTTTCCATTGAAATACTTAGGTTTTAAGGTTATACAAGAATGAGCCTTGAAAACTCATGTTGTAAGATTATAAGAGTGAGCCATAAAACTCTTGTATAATCTCAATCTTGTGAATAATATTTTGGGTGATTGAAAATCCTAACTTGGGGATAAGTTAGGTGGAGACATAGGATTGTTGTTGAATCTGAACTCCTTAAATCTTTGTGCTCTCCATTCTTCCTTCTCAACTTTTATTTAATTCTTGCAAAGAATTCTTTTAATTTCTCTTTTTTATTTGATAGTCCTATTCACCCGCCCCTCAGGACTCTTTTCATTTGGTATCAGAGCTTCAATTCTAGGTACTTCATTGCTAGAATACAAGATCATGGGGAGTGAATCACAAAACATCTCTTCTTTTAAACCATTCTTTGATGGTATTAACTATCCACATTGGAAATTCAAAATGGAATTATATCTTGATTATGATTCCATTAAACTTTGGGACATTGTCCTAAGAGGTTGGGAACCACCTACAACTGTCATTGATGGTATGGTAACTACTATTGCAAAAAGCCAATGGAGTATTGATTAAAAGGAAGAAAATCATAAAAATAAAAAAGCTATGATTACTCTAGTTTTTTTAATGACAAGAGAAGGAGGCAAGCTTCAACATTGTATGTTGAACAAAGAAATGTGGGAGACCTTAGAAAACCACTACGAAGGCAACATTCAAGTAAGAAGCAAGAAGGTTTAACTTCATATGTATGAATATGAACTCTTCAAAATGAAGCCTCATGAATCAACCATAGAGATGACAAATCATCTCAATGCTCTCCTCACAACCCTTAAGAAACTTGGAAAACATTTCTTTAAGGAAGAGGTAAACAACAAGATTCTAAAAATCCTACCTAAGAAGGATTGGGAATCTCGTGTTACTTCAATTGAGGAAGCTCAAGACCTCTCCACATTATCAACCAATGTGCTCTTTGGTAAGCTCTTAACACATGAGCTCACTATCAACCAAAGAGGTGAAGAACAAGAAGAGAAAGAAGAAAAGAAAAAGAACATTGCTTTAAAAGCCCTTCAAGAAGATAGTGAAGAGGAAAGCATCAAAGATTCTAGTGATGAAGATGGTGACACTACCATTCTTACTAGGAACTTCAAGAAGTTTTCGAGAAAGAAAACTTCTCAAGAACAAGGGACTTTAATATGAAGTTCGAAGGAGATGGGAAAAAGAAAACTAAGGAGGTTACTTGCTATGAATGTAAGAAACCGGGACATATTAGAAGTGAGTGTCCCAAACTCAAATTCAAGAAAAAGTGAGCAAAAGATAAGAAGAAGGCATTCAAAGCTACTTGGGATGATTCCTATGAATCTAAAGAGGAAGAGGAACAACAAAAGGTGGCCAATCTTTGCTTCATGGCCCTTGAAAATGAAAATAAGGTACCATCTACTTTTTATTCTTCCTTTGATGATTGTGATAATTATTGTGATGATGATGATGATAATGATGATGATGAGAGTTCTATTGTGAGCAAATTACTTGTCAAATGCAGAAGTTTATTATCTAAAAGAAACATTATAAGCATGAGTTAGGTAGCTTAAATAGAGAATTAGAAATTTTAAAAATTAATTTTGCTAAACTTATTGAATCAAATGAAAAACTTGTTAGTGATGAAAAATCTTCTAATTCTTTAGAAGATCAACTTATGAAAGCAAATGAAGAAAATCATAAGCTTTCTAAGGAGGTCTTAGAATTAAAGAATTCATTGCTAAATTTAAGAGAGGAAAAGAAACTTTAGATAGTCTTCTTAACTCTTAAAAATTTCATAGAGATACCCATGGAATTGGATATAAGAATGAAATTTCTTCATCATCTTCATCACATATTAATTTTGTAAAAGCTTCACATGATTCCACTCCTTTAACCTTTAAATCAAATGAGACTCAAGCTTTCAAAGCTAAAAGATCTCATATGTTAAATAGCAAGGGAAAGTCTCATGAGATTCATCCTTCATTAATATAAAGAGGTAAGGCTCAAACTAAAGCACCTAAACCCAAGCATGCTTATATGTACATTAGACACAATTATAATAGGCATGCTACACAAAACAATACACATAAATATGTTGCATAAATTTATCAAAATTCACATCACCATTGCTGATGCATGTCTCACTTAATGACACAAAACAATAGGAGATACACAAACACCAAAGGCATGTTGCACACACTAGGAAAGAATTTCATCCTAGAAGGAATAAATTTAAAAATATCGTATATTCTTATTGCATGATCAAAGGGGATACTAACAATGTGTGCTTCTATTAAAGACTGCATATGAATTTACTTCCTACGGATTATCTTAAAACTAACCAACCTAGACCAAGAAAGGTTTGGGTCCAAAAGAACACTTCAACTGTATTGTATGGATGTGCTTGAAATCCATAAAAACACAAAGCAAGTGGTATCTCGATAGTGGATGTTCAAGGCATATGACAAGAGACAAAAAGCAATTCAACAAACTTGATGCTAAGGATGGAGGACACATTACTTTTAGAGATAACGCAAAAGGAGAAATTATTAGCATTGGAGAAATAGGTAATCCTCAATCCTTATCTATACATCATGTGTTGTTTGTTGATGGTCTTAAACATAATCTACTTAGTATAAGTCAATTATGTGACGTGGGAAATAAAGTAACTTTTTATCCTAAAAATTGCTTTGTTAGTAGTCTTGATGAATACAAAGTTATTTTTAGTGGTGAAAGAGTAGACAATGTTTAAGTCATTGATTTGAATAAAATTGATAACAAAGACATAAAATGCTTAGTGTCTATCTCCCATGACACATGGACATGGCATAAAAGATTAGGATATGCAAAGTTTGAGCTTTTGAATGATCTTTGTAAACATGAACTTGTAATTGGTTTACCTAAACTTGAATTCACTAAGGATAAACCTTGTGATGCTTACCAAAAGGGAAAAAAATCCAAGTCCTCATTTAAGCTAAAAAATGTAGTGTCCACCTCTAGGCCACTTAAATTTATACATATGGATTTATTTGGACTAACTAAAGTTGTTAGTCTCAGTGGAATGCATTATACATATGTATTGGTTGATGATTACTCTAGATTTACATGGGTATGTTTCCTTGCTCATAAGAATGATGCATTTAAAGTTTTTAAAAAGTTTGCAAAAAGAGTTCAAAAAGAAAAAGACTTTTATATTTCTTCTATTAGAAGTGATCATGGAACTGAATTTGAAAATGAATTTTTCAAAAACTATTGTAATGAAAATGGTATTTCTCATACATTTTCATCTCCTAGAACTCCTCAATAAAATTGGGTAGTTGAAAGGAAAAATAGAACTCTTGTGGAAATGGCTAGAACAATGCTTCATGAGCATAATTTGCCTCTATACTTTTAGGCGGAAGCCGTTAACACATCTTATTATATTTCAAACCGATTTTTCAAAAGAATAATTTTAAATAAAACATCTTATAAGCTATGGAACAATAGAAAACCTAAAATCTCATATCTAAGAGTATTTGGATGTAAGTGCTTTATATTGAACACCAAGGACAATCTTGGAAAATTTGATTCTAAAGCCGATGAAGGAATTTTCCTAGGCTATTCTATTTCTAGTAAAACGTATAGGGTCTTTAATAAGAGAACTCTAGTAGTTGAAGAGTCAAAGCATGTGGTATTTGATGAATCAAACTTACTTGATCCTAGAAAGGATGTTTGTAGTGTTGATGATCTTGTAGGTGACAATAAGATTGTGGAAACATAAGAAGAAAATGCTATTAAGCCTTTCGAACTTAAAGATCTAAGCAAGAAGGAAAATAAGGAGGCATCTCAACCTAACTTGAAGGATGAACTTCTAAAGGATTGGCAATTCAAGAAATCTCACCCTCAAGACCTCATTATAGGTGACACTACAAAAGGGGTAACTACTAGATCTCAATTAAAGTATATTGTTAATTTAGCCTTCATTTCTCAAATTGAACCCAAAAATATTGATGATGCTTTGTGTGATGAATTTTAGGATTTTGCTATGCAAGAAGAGTTAAATCAATTTGAAAGAAATAAGGTTTGTACCTTAGTTCCTATACCTAAACGTCATCTTATTATAGGCACCAAATGGATGTTTAGAAATAAGATGAATGAACAAGGTGTCATAACTATGAATAAAGCTAGACTAGTAACTAAATGTTATAATCAAGAGGAAGGCATTGATTATATGAAACCTTTGCCCCCGTTGCAAGGTTAGAAGCTATTAGGATGCTACTTGCATTTGCATCATACATGGATTTTAAACTTTATCGAATGGATGTTAAAAGTGCATTTTTAATTGGTTTTATTGAAGAGGAGGTGTATGTTAAACAACCTCCAAGTTTTGAAAATTTTGACTCTCCAAATCATGTGTTTAAACTTTCAAAAGCATTATATGGATTGAAACAAGCTCTAAGAGCTTAGTATGAAAGACTGAGTAACTTTTTATTAGAGAAAGATTTCTCTAAAGGAAAGTTTGACTCAACTCTTTTTATAAAGAAATCCAAACATGATTTATTAATTGTTCAAATATATGTTAATGATATTATATTCAGTGCTACTAGCCATTGCTTATTGAGGAATTCTCTAATTTCATGCAAGGAGAATTTGAGATAAGTATGATGGGTGAACTTAAATTCTTTTGTTGGACTACAAATCAAGCAATGCAAAAATCGGATTTTCATCAATCAAACCAAGTATGCAAGAGACGTTCTTAGGAAGTTTGGCATGGATTGAGCTAAGATAAGTAAAACTCCAATGAGCACCACAACCAAACTTAACAAAAATGAGAATGGCAAACCAGTTTATGAAAAATGATTTAGAGGTATGATTAGATCTCTTCTTTATTTAACTGCTAGTAGACCCAATATTATGTTTGCTACTTGCTTGTGTGATAGATTTCAATCAAGTCCTAGAGAGTCTTATTTGAATGTTATTAAAAGAATTTTCAAATATCTTTATGGTATAATGAATTTAGGACTTTATTATCCTAAGAGTTCATCCTTTAACTTGATTAGTTATTCTGATGCAGAATTTGCTGGTAGTTTACTAGATAGAAAAAGCACTTCCGAAACTTATCAAGTTTTAGGACATTGTTTAGTTTCTTGGTTTAGCAAGAAACAAGTTTCAGTTGCCTTGTTCACTGCTGAAGCTGAATATATTATAGTAAGTCTTTGTAGTTCATAAGTTTTATGGAAAAAACAACAATTGTTAGACTATGGTGTAAAACTTAATCACATTCCAATCAAATGTGATAATACAAGTGATATCAACCTTAGAAAAAAATTCCCATTCAGCATTCTAGAACTAAGCATATAGACATTAAACATCATTTATTGCGTGATCATGTTCAAATTGGTGATATCTCACTTGAATTTGTCGATACAAATAATCAACTTGCATATATCTTCACCAAACCTCGCAATAAAGAGAGATTAAATTTCATTAACCATGATTGATGGATCTAGTTTATCTTGATTTTATGTTTAATTGATCATTGAATTATTTTCACGTGAAATCATGTTGTGCTTATTGATTACTTTGACTGATAAATATTTTGATTTTGATTTTAAAATTTTTTTAGTCACCATCTTATATTTGGTTTATCTTTTTGAATTTCCTTTTGCATTTTGTCAAAGGAGGAGAAAAAATTTGAGTTTGTATGTGTACCTAGTTAATTTTCTTTTTAACATGTGTACTTATTTTGTTTTTAATTTTAAAACTCCCTTAAAGTTAGTGACACATTATATTTTTATTTGACATAGGGGAGAAATTTTGTTTAAATTTTTGCATGCATATTAACATTATAATTAATTTTGTCATACATCATATGTTATAAAATGTCTTATTTTGCTTACTTTATGTATGACATAATTTTCATAAAGATCTTGAGTATATTTGTTTTTCATTTTCCTTTTATATCTCTCTCTTTTCTTTTTGCTTTTGACAAAGGGGGAGAAATATATTTGAATATGTTATTTATTACTATACATGTGTATAATATTCTTCTTAGGAATGATTTTTATCTTTGATAAGGCATGAATATCTTCTTAGGAATGGTTTTTATCTTTGATAAAGCATGAATATCTTCTTAGATTTTGTTTTGATCTTTGATAAGGCATGAATATTTTTACAAAGATTTGGTGTATCTTTGCTTTATTCCTATAGGAAGTAATGCATTTTAGTAGGACTATTTACATATATGTTTGAAATTATTTTCTCATATTGCCTAACATTTATTTAAATGATCATGATATCCTATTTTATGTTCTTAATATATTTGTCATAAGAATGATATGTTTTTATCCCTCCTGCTATATTTTATGTTGTTTATTTATTTATTTTTTTATCAAGGGAAATAATTTATAAATTCATATTTCTCATTATGTCCATATTCATAGGGGGAGAAATAAAGAAATATATTTTATTACATTTGGTATCATTATTATCACAAACATTATCACACACTTTACTTTGTATTATTTTTTAATCAAACTTAAAATAAGTTTGTCAAAATCAAAAAGGGGGAGATTGTTGACATTAGCAATAATCAATCTTAATTTTGATCTTAAAAAACTTAATTTTGATCATTTAATTTTTTTTATTTAAGTGTGTATAAGTTAGGACTCTATTGGAAGTTAAAATGAAGTATAATTATCTTGGGATAATTATAATTGGACCTTTGAGATTCAGTGAGGCTTTTGACATCCTTAGAGCTTTATAATGAGAAAGTTATCTTCTTCACATTTGAAGTAGACATCTTGAGCTTTATGAATTAGTCTTATTTTTCAAAATCCAAGTTCATTTGGTTATGCAAATTTTAAGTTAAAATCCACATATACATCTGTCATTTTAGATTGCACATCTCTTAGTATTTTGGACATTTCTTGAGTTACAAAAGTCAAATTAAGATGATTCAAAATGATATGAAAATATAAGTCAAATATCTAAAAATTTTATGAAGAATGTATGGGAAAATAAAATTTCTTCAGGAGCAAATCATGGCTTCAACTTGGGTATAGCTGTCTGACAGTATTCTGCATTTTAGATTGCACAGCTCTTAGTATTTTAGACATATCCTGAGCTACAAAAGTCAAATTCAGGTAATTAAAAATGATATGGAAAGATAAGTCAAATATCTAAAATTTTCATGAAGAAATAATGGGCAAATTCAAATTTCTTCAGGAGCAAATCATAGCTTTAACTTGGGTATAGCTATCTGATCGTATTCTGCATTTCAAATTACATAGCTCTTAGTATTTTGGACATATCCTAAGCTAAATATGTCCAATTTAGGTGATTCAAAATGATATAAAAATCTAATTCAAATATCTATAGCTTCTATGAAGAAAGTGTGAGCAAATTCAAACGTCTTGAGTAGCCAATCATGGTTTCAATCCATGAATAGCTGTCTGATAGCATCACTTTCAATGATTCAAAATTTGGATGTTTCACACATCATTTTCACCTCCAACAACTATATTTTTAAGTATAAATACCTCTAAAGCAAAATGAAAGTTAAGAAACTTGTTTATCATCCATTCTTTCTTAAGCATTCATTGAGCTCTCAAATTCTCTTAAACAATTCTTTGTTTGTATAACTCTTGTGAGAGTTGGGTGTGTGTTAGAAATAGAATTTCTCTTCATCTTAAATCTTGGGTTAGATTATAAGGGAAGTGAGATTTATTTCTAAAGGAATTAGTTTAAGTGTTGTCCATTGAAATACTTAGGTTTTGGTTTTTTGAGTGAGCCTTGAAAACTCATGTTGTAAGGTTATAAGAGTAAGCTATAAAACTCTTGTATAATCTCAATCTTGTGAATCAGATTATGGGTGATTGAAAATCGTAACTTAGAGATAAGTTAAGTGGAGATGTAGGATTGTTGTTGAATCCGAACTCCTTAAATCTTTGTTTTCTTCATTCTTCCTTTTCAACTTCTATTTAATTCTTGCAAAGAATTCTTTTAATTTCTCATTTTTATTTGATAGTCCTATTCACCCCCCCCCCCCTTTAGGGCTCTTTTCAACTTTATTATTCAAGGCCAATTATTTCTTTGATAATTTTTCTAACAATATATACTTATTGAAATTATAATATTCATCTACTGTTTTTATAAGTTTGAGATATTGTTTTCAATTTTAGATATTGTTCTTACTTTTAAATACTCATTTTGAGTTTCATATACTTATTATATTTAGATCATATACTTTTTTTGTACATATATGAATAAAATTACAAAAATATACTATAATATTCAAAAATGTATATAACTAAATAATGAATATGACACTTGTTTTGTATTTTCAACATATATGAATAAGATTTCGAAAATATAGAGATAATATTAAAAAAATATATACAACTGAATAATGAATATGACACCTGTTTTTCATTTTTAGCATATACGAGTAAAATTCCAAAAATATACAGATAATATTAAAAAATATTAAATACTGAAAATGACACCTATTTGCTTGCTCAACATAGACAAAAAAGATTAAGAATATATTCGGATAATATTCAGAAATGTTGTATAATTATATGACACATGTTTTACACTTTCAACATATAAGAATAATATTAAGAAAATATTCGAATTATATTAAAAAATGTTGTATATGACACATGTTTTGCACTTTCAACATATATGAATAATATTTAGAAAATATTTGGATAATATTAAAAAATGTAGTTAATTGAATAATATTGAATATGCCACTAGTTTTACATTTCAATAACTTATTTCAACAAAAAATATCAAATAACTATTGTTAATATGTAATAAGCTATATCTGGCCGTAAGCAAATGTTCAATGTTATATATATTTTTGTAAAAAAAATTCAATAGAGAAAAACAAATTAAATAAAAATGTATTGTAAATGTCATGTTTTTTTGGTCTGTTTTTACATGTCTTCTTGTATTTATGAGTTTGAAATACTATTTTGAGATATTATATATTGATTCATACATAGTATTGTTAAATAAAATCTATGTGTGTGTGTATATATATCAACAAATAAAAATGCATCCAACCAAACCAAAGTCAGTTGAACACTTGATCTAATAATTCAATACTAATAAAAGCCATTGCCATTACCATTTCAAAAAGCAACAGGATAGCAAAATAAAAAACAAACAATTCTCATTCCAATATTTCGAGAAGGACTAGCTCCATTAAAATGAAAAAGCTTCAATTTTAAAGTTACATAAATAGGATCTAACACATAAATGTTCTAATAAAAAAAACCCACCTTGCTCATAAATATCATTCCACTCAATTATGCATGTAAAGTAATTGAGATGTCGTCATCCCAGTACAAGAAGTAGCTACCAAAACCCCTAACAAATAAATGAACAAAACCCAATTAATTATCAGAAATAGAAAGCGTACTCTTTCTCACCAAGCTTGACTTAGGTATCTCCATACTCAGGCAAAAGCATGGTGTCACCCTCTTTAACAAAAGTATGGATCATTTTCCCTTTATTAGTTCTCAATCTAGGACCGGTAGAGATCACTTTCCCTAAATTCATCTATTAGCAAAATAGGAAATCATATTATAAATGACATAAAACAAAGTTTAAAAACCCAAATTAAGAAATACCCAAAAATTTAAGAAGAAAAAAACCCTAGTGATAATTGTATCTTTGCACTTGCTTACACCTATTGATCGATTACAATTTGACCAATCAACAAACCCCACAAAAACCAACACAAAAATGCTTAGGATGTTCAAATGCTATGTCATTCTTCTCTATCAACGGAAGAGCCATTGTTGGTTTGTTATGGATCATAAAGAGATTAATGAACAATATAGGAACATAATTTTTGTGAAAATTTTTTGTTTGATTTTGATTTTAGTTTTGGATTTCATAGAGAATAGATCTTTTTCGAATTTATTTTGTAGAAGACAAAAAAATGTATTTTTGAAAAAAAAAAAAAGATAATGACATGAAATCATCCAGTACAATACAATGTAAAGTAGGAGAAAAAGAAATTGAACACCCGCAGAATCCCAAGAAGAAATTAGAAGATTATTTGAATTCAGATCAAATCTGATTCCATACACTATATCTTTGATAGGATTTTCAAAGGGTATATTGCATGAGTTGGATTTTAGATCTCAAATCAAATATAAGAAGCCTACCATTTTCATTGATTCTCAAATCAAATAGAAGAAGAAAAAGGAAAAGGAAAAGGAAAAGGGAAAAAAATGCAAGAAGAAGACAACGATAATGAATGAGGAAGAAGAAGGTGGAAAAAGAAAAAAGAAAAACAGAACTGATGGAAAAAGATGGGTATGCATGAAAATATTTTAGAAAAATGGACATGCATGTAATTATTTTAAAAAGGTGGGTATTTTGCTGAAAATCATATCTAAAAAATGGGTATTTTTATAAAAATCTCCATATTTTAAGTCTAAAGTGAGTTTAAGTTTATAAATTATGAAAAAGGCTTATTTTTGATGGGCTATGTCTAATTTATTTTAATTATCCTAAATAAGCCTATGTCTAATTAGCTAAATAAGCCTAAATACATTCTAAACTAAATCTAATTAATTATGGGCCTAAAGATGCATTTTAATTAATTAAACCTAAACTTAATTACTAATGGACTTATTAATTAAATGGGTTCAAACTCCTAATTAATTATCTAAATCTAACATAACAACTATGGGCATGTTAATTATTTACTAACCTAAAATTAAATAACAAAAATGGGCCTAAAATAATAAAGCAAATAAATAAAAGCCCAAAAAAATAAATAAAAGTCTAATATACTATTCTCCTAATTCTAATTAATTTTAAAAATCCTAATTTAAACTACTGCCACATTGATTTTAATTGACTTTAACAAGTGAAACCTAATTACTAACCATTTAATCAAACATAACGTAAACTACATGATTTTTCACTATTCCCACTATTGGGGCTATCACAAAAATCTACTGGAAACAAAATTTTTTAAAAAATACAATCCAAAAATACAAAAAAAAAAAAAGAACTTAAAATAATACAATCATTCAAGCCACTCCCACCATAACCATAAACATAGAAAAAATAGAAAACACAAAAAAAAAAGTAGAATTGATCTAATCAATAAATAAACAAAATAAAAATAGAAATAGAAAGAAAATAAAAGAATAAAATGAGGAAAAGAAAATGATATGGATGCTGTATTGATTCTCCTCAGAGTCTGTTTAATTCACTGTATGTTGAATAGAGTTTGCAAATTCTTTGATTTTGTATCTCAAGCTTCACTATACTTTTGAAAATAATTTTTCAAAGGAAAAGAATGTAGGAACTCTCTTGGGTAAATTCTATGAACGGTACCAAAACTTTGCACTTGATTATAGAATGGTACCATTACTTTAATTTGTATCTTTTCGATACCAAAACTTCAATTTTAGTTTCATAGGGATGCCACACATAATAATCCGGGCAATTTCAATGACGTGGCAACTGGACATGCCACATTAATTGTCATGTTACCATGACTCAATAAGTAAATAAAAGTAAAAAGAAAAAGAAAAAGTTGAAATTATTTAATTACAATAAGCAAAACCCCTAAAATCCCAAAATCCTTAAATTCCCAAATTGTCATCACTACTCGAAGTTGAGTTAAGTTCAAAATTGGCATATACAGTCTCTTCATAAATTTCATCAACTTGATATACTATTCTAAGTCTATCTTTCTCACTATCTTGGTCTACAAACTCATAAAAAATTATCATTATTATCACCAACATCATATTCTTTCAAATCATTGTTAAAATCCTGAAAATCACTATCATCCCCATGCTCTGCATCTTTGTTTTCTTTAACACTAATCTTCACTAGACTTCCAATTATCATCATCCCCATACTACTCCTCTACATTTTCTTCTTTGTTATCATCAGCCATTTTATTATCATTCTCAACCCTAACTTTAATAGCCTCAACATCACATGCATTTTGATCTTTTATTTCTACATAAACATAATTTTCAACATTGATAACATCTTTTGCATATACATTAGTCATCTTAGAACTATCCACAAATAAAGACATTGCAATTGCATCATTGTTATTGGCAAGATGTCTTAAACCATCTTCAACTTACTTTTTACAATGTAGGCAATAAAAGCATACACATGTAGGTTCAAAACCCAATTCTTTAGCCATGTATCAATTTCCAATTTGGATATCTTGTTAGAACTACAATAATCTATAAACCCTAATATATTATGTTCACATTCACCTATAGCATTCTTTACCACTTGGTGCATTTGAATAATGAAGTACTCCTTAATACTCATTATAATTCACAAAAAAAAAACACAAAAATAGTAAGATTTTAGATATTACTTGAACAATTAATGGAAAATAAAGACAACAAAGAACCTACATTCTTAATAAAAAAATTCAAAACATAGAACTTGCATTTTGATCTCAAAAGAAATACAAATATAAACACTTACAATATTAAGGAGCCCTCTGTCTGTTGTTTCATTTATGCTTATCCACTGTCATCTCCTTTAATAGTTTGAGTTATTTAAAACAAGAGGGGAAACTAAAATGAGATTGATGATGGCATGAGAAAAAGAAGAGATTAATTATGAATTAAAGATAAGTGAGAATAAGTTAAACGAGAAGGATTTCTTCCAATGGAATGGAACATAATTGTAGAGTTTTATAGGTTTTAAGGGTTTTTGGGATTTTAGCTTACGATTTGGGAAATTTATGGATTTAGGGATTTTAGGGGTTTTACTTATTGTAATCAAATAATTTCAACTTTTTCTTTTTTTTTACTTTTTTTTTTTACTTATTAAGTCAAGCTGATGTGGCATAAAATGTGGCACCTTTGGTTGCCACATCATTAAAATTAGCTGGATTGTTATGTGTGACATCCCTGTGAAACTAAAATTGAAGTTTTAGTACCAAAAAGATACAAATTAAAGTAATTATACCATCTTGTAATCAAGTGTAAAGTTTTAATATCGTTGAAAGAATTTACCCTGTCCTTAGCCTAATATTGAATTTCATTTATAGAGTAATTGGTGTTTCAAGATTGGTTTACCTTAACATTTCACGTGCCACTTGTAGAGATTTTTTTTTTTATAAAAAATAATAATTTCTTAATTTTTAATGTCAAATTTTGTCTTGATTTGGTTACTATTATTGAATTTGCCATCTTCTTATTTGGATGAGAATATATGAATTACGGATTTCAGTTGGATATGCATATACAATGTTTTAAGATTTTCCTTTTGTTTCTAGTTGATAAAATCATATCTATTTAGGTTGGAGTGTGGATATGAATTTGGATAAGTTCATTTTAGGTAATTTCTCATTCACTCTTTATATTTGATTATATACATTTTAATTGTTCCTTGCTGTACATATACGGATTTAAAGATTTGATAAAAGTAATGTGTGATTGTAAATAAATATATTTTTCAAACTAATAGTTATTGCACTCATGGTGTTTATTTAAATGCCTCAACCATTTATTTTTTTTAGGACTGGCTGCTAAGACTTACTTCCCAACTTTGCTACTATATTAGAAAGAAAATTTGACAATTATAGTTAAGTCCACACATAACCTGGTGCAACTGCATTCAAACGAATCAAAAGAAATCAAGACAACTCCTTGAATAGAAATTAAGACTGAAGGACCTTGCTTAAACCTAATAATCAAAAGAAAAACCATCAGAATCAAACTCACTGCCTGTCTCTATTTTATTAAGTAGATCCATATGCTTTTTTTTTATGAATTAATTAGTTTTTGTTGCACAAAAAAAAAAACAAAAACAACTAAACTTCATCAATAACATTTAGTTATGTTAACCCTAATTTCACTTGCACATGTTAGGGGAATTACATCATTATTAGGTGATACCAACTCTACACTTTGAATTGGAAACATTAGAAGCAAGAAGATAGCTAACCCTAGAAGAGGAATTCCTTCATGCAGATTTTATAGGTATTTACTAGTAATTATAATATGGGATTAGTTTCAATGATTTACTATTAATTACTATCTTGATCCTTTTGCGTTGGCTCTTTTTTATCTTCTTATTATATCTCATTCAAGTTTTACTGTCTTTTATTTTTATGTTTCATTTTTTTTTTAAATTTCTGCCATTATTGTTTTTTTTTTCTCATCAAAATGGTTAGGATTTAGTATTGGTTGGGTCCATCATTATGATTTTTCCTCCTATGTACATTCTTATATTGATAGTAATAAAAACTTTACTCATTAACCAGCCTCTAGAATATGATCTTAAATATAATTGACATTAAGTCATAAGGAAAATGAGCAAAGCTTTTGCATTAGTCGAATCACATGCAAATTACAATAATTTATTATTTGACAAATGTTGTTACCATTTGATATTTTGCTTCAAAGTTTTATCCTATAGTTCTAAGCAAGAAGAAAGAAAAGAAGCTCACTTTTTAAGTGCATAAATTGAGTTGGATAAATTAATAATATGCAACATGATTGAGTTTATGAATATATGGAATTGAGACATAAAAAATCTATAACTTGGAATAAGCACTGACCTCATATTGAGGAAGAGAAAATTCATTCAATTATAAATTAATCACCTTTGCAATTTTCATAATTTAACTTGGAGTTTTCTTACATATTAGTTCACAACAATAAACCTTATATGCATTGACAAATTTAACTTTAAAATTATGTAATTATTACTTCATAACAATTGATTTTTTTTTAAAAAAAAATTGTGTGGCCATTTGCCTAATCTATATATATAAATATTAAATATCGAGCTCTAAAGTCATTCAGCCCAATGATATGTGTCCCTCCTCATAATTCAACATTCAACTCTAAATGTTTATGTGTTGAATTCTAAAAAATCAATATTATTTTATTAAAAATATTTTTAAAACCTATTCTCTTTGTATATCTATATTTTCTTTATTTTTCTCTTTCGTCATCATTCCTTTCTCATTTTCTTCTTGCCCTAATCATCGTTGCTACCTTTTTTTCCCCTCCTTCTCTTGCTTTGCGCGGCCTAATCACCTACCCTTACCTTCTATTATCTCATCTCTCCCCTCTATTTCTTCAAGCCTTCACCTCTCCCCTTTTCACCTCTATTTCTTCAATACCTTATTTATGTAGGCAAATGGCTATTGATTTGCTTAGCCATTTTAATATGAACCCTAAAAGGGATCAACAATGCCTAAATATGAAGAATTCAAGCTAATTAGCTTAATTTCCTATTCTGAAATTAATTAGCTTGATTGGATGAATTTTGATTTATTTTCCTATTTTGGAGTCAATAAGGAAGATTCAAGAAGATTCTAGAAGATGTGAGAAGATTCAAGAATATTCCAAGTCAAAGTCAAAGTCAAATAGTCAACAAGTCAAAGTCAAATGGTCAATGGTCAACATATGACATGGCATGTGACATGGCATGCTTTAATGCTTAGTTGTCATGAATTGTCATTTTGCTTAGTTGTCATGAATTGTAATGAGTTGTCAATTTTGACTTTTCAAAGATGAGTTGTCATTAGTTGTCCTATTTTAAAGGAAATCTCCTTAATTAAGGATTCTCCTATATAGGCATCTTTAGGAATAAGGAAGAAAACCTTTTCCTTTAAGGGTTAGGTTGTTTACATGCCTATATAAGGGCTACATATATTATGGACGAATTGAAGAATGTATTTTTGACAAGTTTAATCAATTAAAAGTGAGGTTTTTCCTTAACTTTGTTCTTTTGAAACTTTACAAGTTTACTTGAATTGTTTCGCATCTACCTTTCATTACAATTTCTAGATTAAACTTAGAATTGTGTGATTGTTCATCTTATAATAGCTAAGTATCTTGCTTCAAATTAATAAGCAAGGGGTTTAGCTCCATCTTCACAACCTTATCTTGATGATCTTGGGCTAATATTCAAAGTTGGATGCGCGTTCTATCTCTGTTATAGGTAGGGTTCATATCACATTTGTCTCTTTTTCGCCCTCATTCAATCTTGCCCATTGCCCAATTCAATTCCATAACTAATTTCATTTCTTGTAGAACCATTCAATATTTGCAAAGGTTATTTTTTAAAATTTTTTATCTTTTAAAATTAAGATCATGTTTGCTTTTGATATTAGGATTTGGTTTTACCTTATGTATTTATTTATTTTTTCTTTTGATATGCAGATTATCTACTTTTCGAAGGTATTTTTCTCATGCTCTTCTTTGCTTTGTGTTTTTTTTTTTCTATGGTGGACCTAGTTTTGTGAATTTTGTATTTGGGTGTTTTGTTGTGCTATTTTTTTCTTGTATTTTCATTAAATTTTTTTAAGATTTATTGAAATGATTTTTTTTTTCTTAGGTGTTTTGGTTTTGTGATATCGCTACAAAGAAAATTTAAACCTTTACATTGAATTTTTTTACAGGTTGAATCAGATATTGCTTTATATTATGGCCTTCTATTGGGTTTCTTCTTCGTCATGGTAAGTTTTTGAAAGCGAAATCATATTTTAGATATATGTGTACTTTGTATATCTACTATAAAATTTATTTGTGCTTCGCCGCGGGTATAATACAAGCCTCAAGTCCTTATTTAATATAAACATTAAGTTTGTATTTATTATTTAATACAGACCCTAAGTTCATATTTTTAATATTAATGTTTTATGTAAATTGTTCATGTGAACGAAAGGAAGAGCAAATACATAAAAATAATAAACATTGTCAATTTTTATCTTCATTTGAGTCATCAAGCCTGCAAAGAAAAGGAAAAATTAATTAACATTATAATTTTTTAACAATTATTTGGTGATAAATTCAAGAAAAAACTACAAAATAGAAATAAAAATAACAATTATTTGGTGATTTTTATTATAAAATGACTAAATTAAAATATCTAAATTTAAAATATTAAATTTGACAAACAAATAAATTGTAATTTTTTTGTGAGATTGAAAAAATCTTAAATAAGACATTTTATCAGCATATGTAATTTTCTATATTAAATTTATTAGTACATAGCATTTTTGCTAAAAACAATTTTTGGCCATAACATGACCTAAAAAGACATGATTGAAAAAATAAGTAAAATAATAACTTATTCAATTCGTATTTTAAAAATAATTACAAAAACATCACTGAGAAAAAATAATGTCTTATTGTTTTTTTTTAACTCAAAGCCATAAAATATTTCTGTTTAACTACTCTTTTTTAAAAAAAAAATTAAAATTCTAAAGAAACAAACAAATAAATAAACAAACACACTGCTTTTTAAAGAAAAAAAAAAACACTTCTTTCACAATGAAAATGCTGCCAAATTAAACAAACATATATAAGTGTTATTTTTTAAAAAAATACTCAAATATATTATAACTGCATGTGAAAATTAATACCATACCACAATTTTTTTAAACTTTTATGGATCACTTAATTTTTATCGAATTTAATATTTTCAATTTACTTTTTTTTGTCAACCCCATAAATTTATCCAATTTAATATTCATATAATAATCACTTAAGAAGTAAAGAAAAGTTAGAGTGCTATAAAAAAAATACAATATAAATTGATTAAAACATATTTATACCTTTTTTAATTTTAATATACAACAGTACCTTTTTTAAAAAAAAAGACAATATTTTTCTTAAATTACAAAATCTGAACATTTTTTTATTTTAACAAACAACCAGTTCTTTCTTTTTAAAAAAATAAAATATATTTTTTACATATTAAAGTACAAAACTATAGTTATATATATCATGACCATGAAAAATAAAAATGGGACTACTTGCTAATCAATTAATGTATTTAGTACATGTTCCCGCCACTGCTTGTGGATTCTACAACATTTTCTTATTTAATTGACACAAAAAAAAAAACAACACCGTTTACAATAGGGGCATTTTGAAGATAACGACGTCGTTTTCAAAAAAGCTAATGTTTTTTTAGGCAAAAACTGGGTGGCAATTTTGTAAATAAGGGCGAAATCAATGGCAACTATTTTTATTTGAAGGAAAAACATGGTGGCAATTTTGCAAATAGAAGTGAAATCAATGGTCACTTATTGTACTGTAGATATACTTGCATATAAAAAATTTAAAATTTTTAAAATATTTTCCAAAATAAAATATTAAAAAGCCCTCCTAAACTACATTAATAGGTTATTGTATTTTATAACTCTATTAGTTTAGAACTTCCTCTTCCCCCAAATCTCTCATTCAACATATAATTTGTTATCTAAGTCTGTTCGAAAGTTTTAAATTCTTCATATGAATTAGGCAGGTTGAGACCTTACTGTAAGTGATTTTTTATTCCTTTTATTTTCTTTGAGCATATAAATTCATTCTGTTGATTAATACTAGTTCTCTAAATTTATCGGCTTTTTAGCTTTAGGCCTCCAAAGTTCCATTTTATATATTTTGACCCTTAAACTTTAAAGATTTGAAGTTTTAAACTATTCTGTCAATTTTTTAACACAAATTATTTTCTTTTGATCTCTGAAGTTTTTTATTTCTAACATTCATACCATTTTTTACTTTTTAACAATTATATCACTTTTAAAAATTTTTCACCGGTAAATAATAAATCTATATATTTTAATTTCTAATATTTTAAATTATTATATACATATTTAAATAATTTTAAATTTTAAAATAAACAAACAAGTTAATTCTATCATGCTAAATTTTTAAAAAAATATATATAATAATACTATCATTTTCACAATATTTTAAATTATTACGAATAAATTTTTATAAAATAAACTTTTTTCATATACCTAAAAAGCATGATAAAAAATGAAGGTTAAGATAATAGTTATAAAAGTTTGAGTTGGTTAGAAAATTTATCACCATTTTTTATGATGCACATACATGCATTGGTATCCACTATTTAGAAATGTTATATTATAAAAAAAATATTTACAATAATTTAATTAAAATTTTGTACAAAAAACTAAAAATGTATTGAAAATATAAAATTTAAATTTTGAAGAATTATAAAATATTTTTTTATCATAATCTCTTTTAATTATGGTAATATTTTTCATCATAATATTTTATTTTGAAAATATAATATTTTATTTTTAAAAATATTATTTTTATTATAATTTTTTTAATCTTAACATTAACTTATTTATTTATTTTTAAAATTAAAATTATTTAAAAATGTATATAAATTTATGTTTTTAATTTAAAATATTAGAAATTAAAATAAGTAAATTTACTTTTTACTGGTGAAAAAATTTAAAAGTGATAGAAGTATTAAAAGGTAAAATTGGTAAAAATGTTAGAAATATAAAACTTCAAGAACCAAAAGGAAATTTTTTTTTGTTAAAATGGATAAAAGGGTTTAAAACCTAAAATCCATGAAGTTCGAGGGCGTAGATATATAAAATGAAACTTTATGGCCTAAAGCTAAAAAGTCGATAAATTTAGGGACCTCAATATGGGTTTTGCCTTAATACTAATGTTTTTGTTTGTTTCTTGATTAAAGCTTGAATTTTTTTTCTTTGGGTTTTTCATAAATACCCCAAATAAAAGCAAAACAACAAAAATATTCCAAGTTTTCTAAATTTACATTAATATCCCTTTGGTCAATTTTAATTACACAAATGCCCCTTTTTATTAATGTTAAAAAAAAGGCTTCTTCTTCAGTTCTTCTTCAGTTCTTCTTTTTCTTCTTTAGCTCCTTACTTCTTCTCCCTTTTTATTTATTTATTTTTTGACAAGCCTAAAAAAAGCTTTCCATTAAAAAAAATGCTATGGCTAGAGAAGTTCAGGAAGGTAATATTTTTTCACAATTTTTTCTTCATTTGGATCCAGTTAATTTTTGTTGTTTTAATTGTACATTGGGGTTTTGTTTGGGTTTTGGATCCAAAATAGATCATGGCTCGATTAGATATATTTGTTTAGGTTTATGGGTTGATATATATAGGGTGTTATTTATTGTGATTTGGATAAAGCTTAGTGATTTAGATGTGGGTATTTTTTGGATTGAGGGACATGTAAGTGTGAAACTTAGCTTTATGGAGTTAGAGGCGAATTGGTTATTCATTTTTTTTTCTCTGAGGTACATGCAATGGGTGAGTAACACAAATGGGTCATTTTAAGTTGTTAATTCTTTAACTTGTTGTCTATGGTATGGATCTTAATGGTTCTATCATCCCCTGGTTGATTGGCGAAGTGGATTATTGGTTTATGTATTGGGTGACATGTTTTAATTTGCTGAGTTAATATGATAGAGTTATTTTTTCACATTTGTTATTTTTTTTCCCTTTAAAGAAAACACATTTATATGCTTATATGTTTGCTCAGTGTCAAAAATTTTCTGTTCTATGAGTTAGTGGATTATTAATCTTAAGGTTTATTGTCATGTCTTTCATAATTCTCCCCTAGGAGTTAGATGCAGCTATGCTCCAACATTTAGAGAAACAAGTATCCTTTGATTATTTTTTTCAAACATAACAAAGCAAAATAGTAAAATATGATTTGATTCTTATTTTTTTTTCTTTTTTCTGGATGGCAAGCTACTTAATTTAGAATCAAATGTTAATTGGTGCCATCATTTTTATTTATATGGGCATCTTTGCACCTTGAACTTAGAGTTGGCACAACTATACCTTGAGACATCCATATACACTACTTTTCTATGGAGTAGTGAGTGCTTGAAATACATATATCACTAATAAAATATAGAGAAGGAGAAAAAGAAACTCCTTTGGATTTTATTATTCAAGCACCTTAATGACGATATAAACGGACTTCAAGCTAGACCTATAGTGTTTAAGATTTTACCCCTTGTTTATTTTCATTCATTTTCCTAACAACACTACATGAATAAGCAAATTGTGTGAGGAATGCTCTGATAATTTCATGACCAAATAGATAGTTCTGCTTTAAATATGAAATTTAAGATCCCTGTTTTAAGTTTTTTCAATTTTTGTGGAAAATCAAAGTAGATTATATTGCTTAATAAAGTTTTATTGATCTTTATAACTTTTACATGCATTTAGGGATTATCCATCCCTTGTTATTTTACAATTGATTGAAATTTTTTTCATGTTCGTTTAGCCTTGATTATGCTTTAATCTAGTTATTATATAGGTTTATCCTTTTTTTTTATATTCACTCTAAGTATGGTCTATAAAATCCTTACCCCTTATATATAAAAGAGGTTTAACACTTTTTGTTTACTATCAATATAACTCGATGATTAATAAGCTTATACAATATAAGCATATTTTAGAATCCTTTTAGTTTACGTTTGGTTTCTAAAACAATTCAATGACATTTGTTTAAAGTTCTTTAGAAAATCAAGAAATAATGTATATGTCTACTTTATTTAATAATCATTTCAATTTACATTTGATTTCTGAAATAATTCAATGACATATGTTTAAAGTTCTTTGAAAATTCAAGAAATAATGTATGTGCATGCTTCATTTTAGAATCCTTTCAATTTATGTTTGGTTTCAAAAATAATTCAATGACATATGTTTAAAATTCTTTAAAAATCATGAAATAATGTATATGCTTGCTTCATTTTAAAATCCTTTCAATTTACATTGCGTTTTTGAAACAATTCAACGACATCTGTTTTGAGTTCATTTTAGAATATGTTTAGTTTAATTTTAGTTACTGATACATATGTCACTTGCAAGAAATGCAACAACTGCTTGTTTTCATTTATTACAATGGTGAATGGACTGATAACTTCACTTTCCAAAACTTCCAAGTCATCAAAATTCAAATGCCAATATAATTCTTTGGTTGCTTTGCTTTGAATTCGTTTGCCCTTATGATTATAATTGATTGATCATTGAGGCTTGCAATTTCAAATACTCACATCGAAAAGAGGTTTCTTTAGATAATTGTAATTGACTGATTCATTAGGCTAAACATCCACCCATAATTAATTTATGATTGTTATCTATGTAATTTAACTTAATAATTCATGTGTGGATTTAACCAAATCATCTCTTATATATTATATACTGAATGCATAATATTACAGGATAGAACCAAAAATTTCATATACATTCTTCAAAACAAAAAAAAAACTAAAATCAGAAAAAAATGAATTGGAAACCAAAAGTTAATAAAAAGGATACAAAAAAAAGAATCAAGAACCAAAAATAAACTAAAAGGATACAAAAAATCAATCGGAAGCCTAAAATAAAAAATAAAACCAACATAAATTAATATAATTAAAAAAACCCTAAATTAGAATCTTTCAACACTTAATCACCATCAACACCATTTTTTACAGAACTATCTTTAATAGTGGGATTAAACCAACATCCTCAAACAATTTCTTATCACCCTTAAAACAAAAATATAAACCAAAGTATTATAAACCAATAGAAACCAAAATGATACAAAAATAATAAAACAAAACATACCCCAACAAAATCTTTAACTTATCACCACTACCAACAATTTCAACAAACTCTAATTATAAGCACCATTTTCACAACCAGTAACATCTTTTAAATTAGAATTAAAAGCAACAAAAGCACATCCACCTTTCTCTTCACTTTTAAAACAAGATTAGAAATTAAAAGTAAACTAAAAAGTAACAAATTAAATACATGCTACCTAATAAAAGAATGGAGATGTGGGGTATCGATTCATGCACCTCTCACATGCTAAGCAAGTTCTTTACCATCTGAGCTGCACCCATCTTCATTTTCATTTAGTAACAAATTATTAAATTATATTATGATCTGTTTTGGGATTGGTTATTCAATTTGAAGTCATAAAATATTATTTTGTATTTTACAAACACATTAGAATGCTTTAAATCTTAAAAATATTAAAATTATATTTTTTGTGCCTGAAAGTATTGATAAAATTGATTCTATTTTAGAATCATTAGAAATCTTATCTAAAGTTCTATTATCGCGTTTTAGAAATAGTTATATTGGTTCAATTATAATGAATGTTACATCTTTTACACAGTAAGAACTTGAATAATCACTTATGTATAGAAAATGTGATGCATGTGAGTTGCTTGTATTTTTATCATCACATTCTGTGTATTCTTATAACCCACTGGAGGAATTTATGAAATAAAATCTCCAAAAAATATATTTGCTAACACTTCACTAATAAAAAAAAATGGAAATTAAGGAAAATAATTTTTTTTAAAAAAAGAGAAATAAAAAAAGAAAAAAGGAAGTACAAAAATAAAAAAAAATAAAAAAGAGAATAATAAAAAATAAAAAAAATTATAAAAAAAAAAGAAAAAAGGATAAAAAATTATAAAAAAAAAGTAAAAAAATAAGAGAAAAATAAAAAATAAAAACTGTTAAGAAATTAATAAAAAAAAAAAGAAAAACGTAGAGAAATAAAAAAAAAAAGAAAAATATAGGTGCATTTTTTAAAATGTAAAAAGCACTCTTGTAATTATGAAATGGTAGATTAGTAAAAAATGAAAACTTGGGGTATTTTTATTGAAAACATTTAAAAATGAGGTATTTTTGTAAATATTCCTTTTTTCTTTTCCTTTTCCTAACTACCTAATTGCACATATGGCTTGTAAGTGATTTTTTTTTTTACCATAAAATTGATTTTGTATATATATATATATATATATATATATATATATATATATATATATATATATATATATATATATATATATATATATATATATATATATATATATTTATTTATTTATTTAAGTTTCTAGTGTTCGACATTGCTTTTATACTATTTTCACTTTAAGATAACTGTTTGGGAGAACCTCAAAGTCTTATTTATTTTCTTTGTAATTGCATAGTATGATACTTGATCTACATTTTGCTGAGTTTTATGGAAATATGGCAAATGCTTAGATGGTACCATTATCTATATAAATCTTTGAACTAAAATGAAGTAACTTAACTATTTTGGGTGATTTCTGTTGATGGGCTTAGTTGATGATTTACTTTTTAAATTTTTTGTATATATTGTTAAAAAGATCTCAGGCTATTTATGTGCTACAAGGTTAATGTTGGTCTAGATATCATGATTTTATTATATAATATGCATTATTCCTTTAAGGTATATCGTAACATGCCATTCACGTTTGAGCTCTTATCTTATTTCCATGAGTGCTATGAATCTTTTATGTCTATGCATTGAGTAACCTTTGCTCTTGGTCTAGATTTTGAAATAGAGCTATTTTAAAGTATGTTTTATAATTGAATAATGAAACTTGTATACTTATTGAGTCTAAATTTAAAAGCTTTTGAATGCTTGTAAATGTGCTACATTGATAGAAGCAAGTAATAAGCTTGCTTCTTGCTTGAACCTTTAAAACCATCCTTTTCTTTAGGCCCAAAATTAATAAGCTTTCATCTTCCCATATCTCAACTCTAGTATTACCACATAATATGCTATCTAAATTGTGAATGTGAGAACTACAACTTCATAATAGTAACTCATAACCGAAATGAAATATTTATTATAATGTGGCAAGGTAAGTGCTACTAGAATTTTAGTTATTATCATTCAGTTTATCATCAATTAAAGCTATCATTATATAGAATTGTCTTAGCTATGTATGGAGAATCCAATATGGTTTAGCATATTTTTTTACCTTTTCCTTTCGTATGGGAACAAAAGGTGTGCTTAATACCTGAATTTTTTTCTTATGATGTTTTTTGTGGTATGATTTTATAAGGTTTGAGAGAGAGCAAAAGAGTTTATGCTCAAAATATTTGACTTGGAAGGCCCAATGCCTAAAGAAACAAATACAAATTCCAGTTATTAGTTTTTTCATGGTTCTTTACATTTATTTCTTTTCCACTTAGAAACATGCACTTTTCTTTGGACATAGGACTTCTCTATGAACACTTTTTTTCCCTAAACTTAACCCTGTTAAGCATCAATTAGATTTTGAAATCAAATATATTTGTCACAAGTTTATTCCTTTTAGTTGAGGACCCTGTTGAAGCCACTTTTAGTAAATTCAAATTATTTTATAATAAAGATTGCAGCTTTAAATATAATAGGTTGGGATTTTTATGCTTTTTTGAATTAATTAAAAAAAGGTTCTCGCTTTTCTTTTTTTTTTTCTTAATTTATTTGCTATTGGTGGTGATATAAGTGTTGCATGTGCAAATAAAACCCAATTCAAGAAATAATAGATATAAATCGTGTATAAAATGTTCACCTTTGTTTAATTTTTCTTTCTTTTCATATGTTTGTGTTAATGCTCCTTCTGCTAATGTTTTTACATGTAAGGGGGGATGTAGCTCTAAGGATAAGGTTAGAAGAGCCCAGTAGGCTAAATTTAAAAATGCTATTGTCTATGATAATGAAGATGATGGCATCTTGATCTCAAGTAATGACTCTTTCCTATATGAAAATAATTAATTATCTTTTAGCATTTAATAGTCTATTATATAGGATATGGACTTTTAGTCTCATTGATATTTGTTATTATGTATTTGGTTGTATGTGTGTGTGTATATATATAGCAAGGTATCTTACTAGGGTTTGAGGTTAATTGACTTAAATTTTTTTTGCTACTTAAATGATGAATGTTTTTAATTATATATTGTTATTCCTTTTTTTCTTTTAAGAGGTACATTAGGAAATACTTATGTCCCAATAATGTATGTTGTTATATATATATATACATTAGGGTGAATTGATGGATCCTTGGTGTATCAGGCCATAAGAGATGGAAATTTGGGCTTTTTTAGAATCTAGAAAATGATGAATTGCTTAAGGTAACAATAGAATAATAAAATATTGCTTTTCATGTTGCAGTAAATTTTGGAAGGTAGGACATTGCAAAGAGCACCGTTGTCACGACCCAATCCGAGGAGTTATGACCGACGCTAGGGAATGAGAATTCTTTCAAATCCGGAACCGTAGCAAGCCTTAAAAAAAACACATGTAGTAAATAAATAAAAAGTATGACTGAACTAAAATTTCTCAAATTATATATGAATATAAATACTCAATATCCTTTCATAAATAAAAAATGTTCATACAATATACTGAATACAAAGTATCAAGAACAAAATAATACTCTTCTGATACAACAACACTACTACTGTAGTTTCTAGAATACAAATCAGAGTTTAAATATAAATTTTACATGATCTAACCAGGCTGGAAGAACACCGGTAAAGAGCAATACTATTAAGGTCTGACAATATAAGATCTCTTGAAAAAAAAATTGAGGGGGTCAGACCTCACTGAGTAAATTATAATATATATATATATATAAAAAATAAATGTATAAAATGTTTATTTTAATATTTGAAGAATCAAATAAAACCCTATTTAATCACAATCTCATTCAATAATAACTCTCTAACCATACATGCTCACTTAATTCCAAATCAGTTCACTTATTTCATTATGGACAGTAGACTGGCCCTGAGATATTAAGTCAACCGAGCTCCAACAGTCTAACTATTAATGTGATTGGCCCTGAGATACTAGGTTAACCGAGCTTTAACAACTATTTTATCAATCACATCAATATTCTCAAATCAATCGATCAATTTCAATCAAATCATAATTACCATAAGTAATCCTCACTCAAACCTAAATCTATCGCACCGATACGTACACGGTCCTAGTGTTGTCTATTAGGTAACACGTTCTATCGATATCCTTCATTTAAAATAAATCATTCATATGGGAAAATAAATAATGCATAAAACGATCATATTAACAAAATAAACTATACATATACCAGAAATATACTTAAAATAAACTAAGTATATTTTAAATATATATATGCTAAATAAATTTGAAACCAACCATAAAATATGCCAAATATATACCAATAATATACTAAAACATGCTAAGTTTATATCGAAGATAAAACATGCATTTATTTTGAAATATATCAAAAATATCCTAAAAAATATACCTAATTATATAACATGCATATATAAAAAATAAACCCTAAATATACCAAAGATATACTAAATGTATATTGAAAATAGCAAACACATATATCAAAATATATTAAAAATAAACCGAAAATACCAAATCATATTATAAATTAAATTACTTTAAAAAAATATAATGAAAATAAAAAATCCTAAGGCATGCATCCTAAATACAATGCATATATATATATATATATATATATATATATATATATATATATATATATATATACATATACAGAGTATAATAACTCACTGGTATGCACTTCACAAGACAGACTCGACAGGCCTAGTCTGATAGGCCTCGGTCTTGGTGCAGCTAGAAAATAAATAAATAATAATATCAATATTAGAATAATTTCTAACTTATACTTCTAAGAAGTCTAAAAGAAGACTCGATCTAAGACATGACTCAATCAAATTTTCAAAACTAAACTCGAACCTGTTGTCATGTTTTACGAGAAACCTACTGAAAATTTGGCGAAGTCTCCTTTGTAAAACAGACATCTCCCTACAAAAGTAGGATCGATACTGCACAGAAAACATATTTCTAAAAATCCACAAATACTCAACACCTTTGGTTGAGACCTCAAATTAGACATTTTCCAACCGAGGTTCACAATTCACCAACCAACAATATTAAATAATAAAAAAAATAAAATCACCAAAAATCCATAAAAATTTTTAAAAAAACTTTATTTTCAACTAAATCATAAAATGCTAATTTTTAAATAATATTTGGTAATAAAATTCATAAATGGAATAAAATTCCCATTTTATCACAAAAATAATAAACATATATTATTTGAAAATAATTTTCAATAATTAGTTTTTATTAGTTAAAAATATTAAATAATTTGTAAAAATCATTTTAATACCTTAAATAATTCTAAAATTATTTAAAACATATTATTTAACTATAATTTTCACAAAATTACACAATTAACCCAATAATTCAAAATATACATAACATATATAATAGTCCACAAAAATTATATAAAATCATAAAAATTATTTTATCAACAAATAATATTCTAATATTATCTAAAACATATAATTAAACATTAATTTCAATAAAAACTAAACTCTAACCTAATTTTCCAATATTTACATAATATAAAAATATTTCTAAAAATTACATAAAAATCTCAAAAATTAATTTCTCAACACTAAAATTAATAACAATATATAATAACACTAATTTAACCAAAATCATAATTTAAATAATTAATTTATGAAAACTAAATAAATAATAAAAAAAATAAAAAAATTAACAAAAATTCAAATAAATTCAAAAAAAATTTCATATAGATTAAACATCTAGGAACAACATTTGTTAAAGTGGATTAACCAAATCATTCAAGATCAACCCAAAAAAAATTGTAAAACCCCAAAGCTCAAAACTAAAAATGAAGAAAAACCCAAGAAATGGAGAATTAGAGATAAAACCAAAGCTAGATTCAAGCTCACCAAAGCTAGAGGAGTTGATAGACACCAGAAATGCTCGAAGTGGTGGCCGAAAAAGGAAGAGGCGGCGGTGAGCGAAGGAGGGATGGGTGCACTATGGTGGTTTGTGTTTTTTTGCAGTGTGTGCTTGTGTTTGTGTTTATATGTTTATGTGTGTGTATGTGTTTATGGGCATATGTTTGTGTGTTTGGGTTTGTGTGTTTATGTGTATATGTGTGTGTTTATGTATGTGTATGTGTTGATTTGTGTATGAATGAATATATACATTATAATATTATATTATAAAGTATTATTAAAAACATGTGGTCAAAATATAACTTAGTCAACATATATATAAAATACTCTCTATATAATATATAATATACACACACACATATAAACAATTATATACACATATTTAACCATATATATACACATATAAATAATTACACAAACCCTAATAATTTATCACAATAATACATAAAAAAAATCTTAAAAAATAATGATAAAAATGATAAAAATAAACAATATTTATGGAATAAATAAATAATAAAAAATAATACTCAAAATCATGCCAATTAATAAAATAATATTAATACTTAAAAATAATATCATTAAAATAATACTTTTCAAAAATAACATTAATAATAAACCCTAATATTAATTAATAACTTCTAAAATACATATTTACATAAAATATATGCTTTAGCATAAAATGACAATTGATAATCACAAATAATGAAAATAAATAAATGAAATTTTCAAATTTTATTAACACTGCATATCTCAAATAATATATAATAATTTAAAAACACATATCATAACAACCATTGATTGATGTCGATTAACAACCTTAAATAGTTATTCACCACTACATATTGTAGCAAGAAAAAGGAGTTAAGCCATGGTTCATTATTTACTTGATAGAGCAAATGCTATAGAAGTTGAAAGAGACAACACTTCTCCTTCAATGCCAGCAACTGGTTTTTTCTCAAGTGAGTCTGCTTTTCCTTTTATTATCATGTTGTATAATGTGTTTCCTTCTTTTTTTTTTGTGGTGATGATTGATAATTGGTTTTTCCTCGACTGAGTCTGCTATTCCTTTTGTTATATCATGTTGTATGATGCATTTCCTTTTTTTTATTATGTTTTTTGTGGTGATGCCTATTTGATTAATTCAAGGTATAGCCCAATTCATTGATTCAAGCCATAACATTTTTCTTATTAATTTGTTTTAGATTCTGCGATTAAAATCTAATAGGAAGTCAATCTTAGACATCTCTTGGCTTGTACCCTCATAATAATTTTTCCTCACTCACTTCTTTTAGGTACCTTCTTTTACTTTGGCTTTTATTAAAAAAATGTATTATACTACTAATTACTTTTTTATTTTAAAGAAATTTATTAATGTTACTATATGATAGCGGACTTTGCATTTTATCTTTTATAATCAACTTGCTTGAGGCTCATTGTTTGTAGCCATTAACGATTATCTACATATTCTTTTAAAGATCATGTGCTTTGAACTTTGCCATATGTATTTGATTATCCTATTATTTTCTTCTTTGATTTTCTTTTTATAATGGAAATTGCTATATATGCAAATTAAACTAAAAGAGTGACAAACAGTGTTTAAGGTTTGTATTTTTTTACACATATCTTTTTCTTCTCATGCTTTCTTTGTTTCCAGATTTGTTATGATCATACTTTCAAACTCTAAACTATTGATTGAATCTAAGATTTGTTTGATTTTAGTCTAGTTTAAAATTTTCAGAACAGGAATAAATGTGTTGATGGCCTAGAGAATTTGTGAACTATGTGCTTTATATTACATACATATAATCAAATAAAGTGATTGCAATGCTTATTTTTTTCACACACTTCTTGCACATTCTAATTAAATTGTTAAAATTTTGAGTATGAATTATATTATTATTAATTTGGTATGTAATTATTTTAACTCTATTATGCACATGTGAAACAATGTTAATTTTCTTGACAGTAATTTTATCATTTTTATATGTTCTTTTTTCAAAGAGTTCATTTTTAATGTATATGAAGAGTTAAAGAAAATGTACATGAACTTGATATATTTGAAAAAAAATATATAAATATACTTTAAAAAGTTGTGGAAGTTGGTTATGTGAAAGTTGGTTACAGTTAGGATCATTTACTATTTTTCCACCTAACATAAACTCTTCATAGGTGTTTCATTAGAATAGAAATTTGCAAAAACATTGAAGAAATCTAAAGAATCAATGAAGTAGCTCTAAGCTCTGACAATTGCTATTCATGCATTCTATCATATATAGGTTCAACACTTTAATTACCGTAAAATTTTATAGTAGCTTTGATGTTTTCTATCTCTTGTCTTTACTTTCTAAATTTTCTAGATTGGAAAAAAGAAGTATTATCATTATAGGCGGCAAGGTTCAGTGTACACCCAAGTATTTAGTGACCACGACACTGTATGAGCTCAAGGCCCACTAGAAAATACAAAATAGGCTTAAAGATCAAATTGGAGAAGGAGTTACCATCGGGATAAAAGTTAAAATATATTGTACAGCAATTGAATTCCACGAAAGTTTCCAAAAGTCATCATTAGATAACAAGTTTGAAAACTAGGTATGAGCTTTTAGAATACCCACCCAGCCTTATAGTTGGTCTTTGTTTGTATTTTGTATTTTATTACTTTTAATTATTCAATTATTTCTTTATTAATATACCAATTGTAATTTACTCTAACTAATTATTGCATTTTATTTTCAAGTCCAAGTTTGCATATTAATTTAATTTTGTGCATTATACATCTCGACATTTATCACAAATAATCACCAAATAATACATTCAAATAAAGTGGGGGAAGAGATTAAGGATTACAACACTTTGGGCAAGTAACAGTAAAATAAACCTAAAAATAAACTAGTTACAACATAAGTAATTCCATAAGCAAATCAGGGAAATTAAAGATTGATGATAGAAGTTATCTTAAAATTCCTACAACAAACAAAATGGTAATTTCCACAACTAGAAATACTACAAAAGAAATAATAAGATTAAATTATATATAAAATGGATATAAGTATATAGACATAAATAAATAAGAAAATGGGTGTACAAATACTAAGTTGAATAATACATCATTAAATCATATAAATATTGAAGTATAATAATATGAAGATGCATGAAAGAAGGCTGACTATACAAAATGAGCATGAATAATGAAGATAAAGTTACACGAAACTCTATCACAGTGGTGGTGCCTTACTCTATGCATGGAGGCGATAAGCGATCACCTCAACACGAAGAGACGATACCTTTTAAAAGAGGCATTGCCTGCTTGATAGGCACACAGACAACATAAAATTTATTTTAATCTTAAGGCAAAATCATATGCAAATAATTAAAGACTTATAAATATACTTAATGTTTTAAATGATCATATCGTAAACATAGTATGAGACAAATAATGAATCCAAGAAACAAACAAGCAAGTAAATAAACAAGAAGCTTATGCAAATCTAGAATTTAATATTCAAGAAGGATGAAATTGTTGTTGTTTTATAAGCTTTTTTTCAATGTAGTTGGCTCTCAGAGGTTGTCTTTAGTCCAAAGAAACACTTGAATGCAAGATTTTCTTCTTCCTCCTTCAAGAAGAATGAACCTTTTGGCTTGGTTTTCCTCATTTTCTTAAAAAATGCCCACTTTTTTTTTAGAGCTCTGTCTTCTTCTTTTTTTAAGAGTTACTAATGGTTGCTAGCCTTTTTCTTTTTTTCCTCTCTCTCTAATATCCCCTTTTTAAGCCTTTATACTTAGACAAGACATTCACTTTTTTATTCCCCATTATTACTCTTTTTTTCTTACCCCTCTTTACCTAAAAAGTCTTATTTTTACACAACATTCAAGCCTATAAGGGAGTGGGGCCCACCCACTAGACCACTATTGCCACCTTTGTATTTAATGCAGATGCAAGTGGTTAGTAAAGAGGCGGTGCCTCTTTGATGAGGCATTGCCTCATCCTATAGAGGCGACACCTCATCGTTGAGGAATTGCCTTATTAGCCCTGACCCATAATTAGGAATTTGGGCTAGAATGGGCTTGGGCTCTATAGGGGTAAAAATCAAGCTTTTAGGTCCATTTTCAAGGAGGTTTTGGGCTTCTCTTGCATTTAAGCTTCACACATTCTCATCATTGGGCTTCATTATAGGTCGATCAAATCAGGCATCCATAGTTTGCCCCCGATTACGGGCCAATTAAATAGGCTATCTACAGTTTACCCCCTTAGTTTTTTGAAAAACTAAACTCATGCAATCAAATTTTTTGAAAAAAACAACATGAAGAACACAAGCGATAATCAGTAAAGGATTTACTTGACCTCTGAGGTTCGCTTGAGAGGTGAATTCTTCAACTTGAAATGTAACTGTGATCCTTGGGAGTTCATATCAATTAACCACTCATTAATACTAGAATTGTGAATCCCAATTTCTTTGAACTGAGAAGCCACTAATTAATACATTTAAAATGTAATCCTTAGGAACTCTATCAAGCCCAATTATTCACTCATTTGAAACATGATTCTCGGGAACTCTATCAAGCCCGATTGCTCACTCATCTAAAATGTGATCCTTGGGAACTCTATCAAGCATGATTGCTCATGCAAATAAAATAATAAAAATGATGAAAGTATTACTTTTACCATAAAAACGTGAACTTCATGATAAAAATAATAAAAATGCAACTAATACATTGGAAATGATAAAGATGTCATTTTTACCATAAAAACGTGAACTTTATGATAAAAATAACAAATTTTATAAAAAAAAAGAAATAAAAATTGCAAGAATAATAAAAAAGCAATTAATAGAATAAAATGATGAAAATGCAATTTTTACCATAAAAATGTGAACTTTATGATAAAAATGGCAAATTTACCAAAAAAGAAAATAAAAATAGCAAAAACAATAAAAATGCAATTAATATAATATAAAATAAATGATAAAAATGCAATATTTACTATAAAAATGTGAACTTTATGATAAAATAATAAATTTACCAAAAAAGGAAATAAAAATGGAAAAAATAATAAAAATGCAATTAATATAACAAAAATGATAAAAAAAAAAAATAGAAGCAATTTTTACCATAAAATGTAACCTTCATGATAAAATGACAAATTTATCACAAAAGAAAATAAAAATGACAAAAATAATAAAAATTCAATTAACATATTAAAGATGATAAAAAAATGCAATTTTATAAAAATGTAAACTTTATGATAAAAATGGCAAATTTATCCAAAAAAAAAATGACAAAAATAATAACAATGCAATTAACATAATAAAAATGATAAAATACAATTTTTACCATAAAAACATGAATTTTATGATAAAAATAGCAAATTTACTAAAAAGGCAATAATAATAATATGCAAACTTTAGCACCAAAATAGCCATTTTATATATAAAAAGGAAAAATGATGCAAAAAATATCAAATAATGCAAAAATGATGCAAACACTCCCACATTCACCCGAACTACCCACTCCTTCAATATATTATTTCAAACTTTAAAAATCATCACAAAATCATAAATCCATCACAAGATAATAAATAATTAATATAAAATGAAATAAAATGCAAAAATGATGGAAAATGAAAGAAAAGAGTAGGATAAGAAGAAAAATGATATGAAATTCAAAATTTTTATTTAAAATAGATTGGAGATCCTTAAAAGGACTAGACAATTACCCTAGATGCGTGTTTTGAGAAAGATAATGCTTGGTTTGGTAAAAAGAGGTGCTAAATGATCCTAAAAAGAAGTAGGAAATGGTTTTTTGGTGTTTAGATATAGGTCTCCACAAGTGTTCTCCTTGAGTGTAGAGGTTTTAGAGTGAGAGAGTATTCACAAATTTGTCCTAAAATAGTAGCATCGTCTCTCTTTAAGTGTGTTTTCTTGAAAAATGTGTCAAAAAGTCCTAAAATGGAAAAAATTGAATTTTTATAGGTCTAGAGTCTAACCCATGGGTGTGGATCATAGGACCCATGAATATGGGTTGTGGGTTCGATCTACAGGTGTGGGTTGGTTGACCCACACTCATGGGTTGAGCCAAAAATGAGCTTTTAAGCCCTGTTTTCACCTTTCAACTATTTTGGTTCATTTCGGGTGTTTTTGGGTTTTTTTTATCTTGTTTGAGAGCGCTCGAGATGACTCTCAGAGAAGTTTTTTCTTGACTCATTGATAGGAACCTTCATCATCAAATTTTTGGAGCACCATTGAAATTGAAGGTATCAGTAATAGTAATTTCGATAGAAATTTTATGTATATAAGTACCAATAGTTAAGTTGTATTTATAAAATGGTTAAGAACAAGGATATTTCATTTGTCATCTCATATTTATATTTAGGGTTCTCGGTGTTGTGATTTGTATTTTACATTTTAATAGCATGTAAGATGGATATTTTTATCGGATAGTTTCTAGGTAATGCTCCTCTCATACAATGTTATCATTGGATGAGGTAATTTGGTATGGTATTGTAGGGAAAGGGTGTTGCAATTAAAGTTAAATTTTTCTTTGATTTTAAAATTTAATTGCAATAATTTTTGAAAGAGGGTTATAATTCAATTTTTAAAAATGAAAATCCAAATTTAAAAAAATATTAACGTAAAATGTAAAGTTTTGAGTAAAGTTGAGGAGTTAAATTTGCATGTTATTACATCTCCCATAGTAGGGGTGAATCGTACCATATTTTAGGGATTTTAAAAATAAAATTTCTAGTTCCAGTACCTAATTTACAAATCTCCATAATAATACTGTCTCATTTTTTAGGACGGTTTGTTACGGAAATTTGATTCTATCGAAACGAATCATTATAGTACATACCAATATGGAAATTTAGGAATTTATGTAATAAACAAATTTATATTATTAATTAAAATTATATTTATTATCAATAAATCAAAATGACATGATTTTGGGTAAAGATATATAATTTTGTTATTATATGGACATTGTGTGTGTGTGTATATATATATATGTACACACTAATAATAATAATAATTATTATTATTATTATTATGTCTTTACTTTTAAATAATATCAATAAGATTAAATTACTTAATAACAATAATAATTAATAAATGAATAAATATAATAATAGCAATATATTTTAATTAATAAAAATAACATATATTCTCTTATTTTTTTAAAGATCACTACTTTAATCAAAACAACGTAGTTTTAGGCAAAACTATATCATTTTAGTTATTTATAATATTTGTTTATATATTATTATGTAGCAACATAATAATTATAATAATATTATTTAGTTCATTAATTTTAAATAATATCAACAATATTATATTACTTAATAACAACAATAATTAATAAGTTATTGAATATAATAATATTATTTAGCTCGTTAATTTTAAATAATATCAATAAGATTATATTACTTACTAAAAATAATAATTAATAAGTTATTAAATATGATAATAACAACAAATTTTAATTAAAAATTATAAAATTTGAAATTATACAATGTTAATTTTCTTATTTAAATATTTTTAGTTTAAATTGAAATATAATGGGTATTCCACATTTTTACTTGTTGTTGATAATAATAAATTTTTTATTTATCATATTTTAAGTTTAAAGTGTGTTGTAATGGACATTTCACATTCTTATTTGTTAATTGAATTATATGAAACTAATGCAATGTTAATTTTTTTATTTTTATATCTTAAGTGTCACGACCCAAACTAGGAGTCATGACCGGTGCTAGGGAACGAGAATTCTTTTGAATTCGAAACCCGTAGCAAGCCTTAGAAAATAATAATGTGCAATAAATAAATGGAAAGTATAATAGAATTAAAATTTTTTGAATCAATAAACAAAATAAATACTCCGGATTCTTTCATAAATGAATATATATTCGTACATTATTCAAATACAATTCTCAGAGTATTTAATATCAAAATAAAAATAATACTCTTATGATACAATAACACTACTACTGCAGTTTCTAAAATACAATTCAGAATTTAAAATATACATTTGCATAAAATAGCCGGGACGGAAGAACACCGACGAGAAACTCTACTACTAAGATCTGACGATATAGGATCTCTTGAAAAAAAATAATTGAAGGGGGGTCAGACCTCACTGAGTGAATTATTATACTATATATACATGCAACCTAAACCATATCCAGTCAAGCATTCTTATATATGTATATGTATATACACGCATTTTACACAAATGCTAAATTCTGCTTTTATAAATATAATAAATATAGAAAACATTTATTTTAATACATGAAGGATCAAATAGAACCCTACTAATCGCAATCTCAATCAACCATATCATCACTCTAGCCATACAGGCTCACTTAATTTTGAATATATCACTTATTCCATTTTGGACAGTAAACTGACCCCGAGACACTAAGTCAACTGAGCTCCAGCAGTCTGACTGCTAGTGTGATTGGCCCTGAGACACTTGGTCAACCGAGCTCCAGCAATCACATTATCTATCACATCACATCTCAATCAAATCAATAGATCAATCATATCATCAATCTCAATCAAATCATAATTCACCACAAGTAACCCTCACTCAAACCTAAATCTATCGCACCGGTACGTACTCGGTCCTAGTGCTGCCTACTATGTAGCACGTTCTATTGATATCCTTCAATTATAATAAATCATACATTCATAAAACAAATAGTGTAGAATAACATTCATAATAGCAAAATAAATCATATATATACCAGAAATATACTTAAAATAAACCAAGCATATTTCAAATATATATATGTAAAATAAATTCAAATCAATCATGAAATATACTAAAATAAACCCATAATGTACTAAAAACATGTTAGGTTTAAATCAACACTAAAACATTCATTTATTTAGGAATATACTTAAAATATACTGAAAATATACCTAAAGTATACTCATCATTTAATAAAATAATTATGAATGAATATACATTTAAATCATGTATAATAACTAAAATGTACTAAACATAAACCTAATTATTTAACCTGCATATATCAAAATAACATGCATAATTATTTAATATGCATATATATAAAAAAAAATAAACCCTAAATATACCAAAAATATTATAATTTAAATCACTTTTTTTTTTTTAAAAAAATATATAATGAAAATGAAAAATCCTAATTCATGCATCATAAATGCAATACATATATATATAGTATAATAACTCACAGATTAGCGCTCCACGAGACAGACTCGGCGGGCCTGGTCAGTTAGGCCTCGGTATCGGTGCAGCTAGAAAAATAAAATAACAACAAACATCAGAATGAATTTCTAACTCCATGCTTCTAGGATTACTATAGAAAGACTCAATTAAACATTCAAACTAAACTCGGATCGGTTGTCACGTTTTATGATAAATCTACCGAAATTTCGGCAGAGTCTCTTATCTAAAACGGACATCTTCCTACGAAAGTAGGGCCGATCCTGCACAGAAAACACATTTTCAAAATCTCAAACACAACACCTTAGGTTGGGACCCCCAAACTCCACAAATACCCAATCGAGGTTCACAATACTCAAACAATAATATTAAACAGTAAAATAATGAAAGCCATAAAAAAACGTGTAAAAATATTTAAAAGCCTTTATTTCCTAATTAAAACATAAAAATCAAATTTAGTTAATATTTGATAATAAAATTCATAAATAGAATAAAATCGCCATTTTACAATTAAATTAACATAAATTGTAAATAATATTTAAAATCACAATTTAGCATCACAAAAATAATAAAATACACATTTAATGTAATACCCTATATATTTTACTTAAATAAAAAGGGATACTTATCAAATAGTATTATTAATGATTACTCATGCATTATAATATATGTATGTTAATAATATTTAGAGTTATTAATGCATGTGAGTATTATTTACTTGTCATCTAGGATTTACATTGTATAGTATTATAATTGTTTTGTTTTTATTATTATTATTATTATTATTATTGCTAATTAAAATGATATTAAATTTTAAGGCTATGCATGTGTGCCTATAGATAAATATACATATATGTATGCACATTGGTAGGTTGTATAATATATATATGCATGTATATGTCTATACATATATATGTATATATGTATGTGAACATCTATATGTTTATACATATATATCTTTATAAGTTATAGTATAAAGTATATTTATATATATGTATATATATACACCCGCACATACCTATATATATATATATATATATATATATATATATATATATATATATATATATATATATATATATATATATATATACTCATTAAAACACATCAAAACACCTAAAAACCCAAAAACACCCACCCTTCTTCTTCTTTCCGTCACCATCTCTGCCTCTCCTCTCCCTGTGCAGCTTCCTCCCTCGTTCAAGACTCCATGTCCACCACGGGCTGAAGCTTCTTGGTTGCAGCTGCTGTTCTTCTTCTTCTTCTTCTTCTTCTTCTTCTTCATTTCTTTCGCCTGGCAGCATCTCATCTCCCTCGCGCGACAGCTTTTCCTCAGTCCACCTGCCCAGCTGCGTTCCCTGCCTGTCGTTGCTGTCTGCTCCGCCTTAGCAGCTCCACCTTCTCCATTTTCCGGTGGCAGCAGGTCTTCCCCTTCCCCCTGCTCTGTCCTGCTGCTTGAAGGTGAGAGATGCTCACCTGTTTTCTTCCTTTTCTTCCTTCAATTTTCTGCTTGATCTTGGCAATTCTAGGGTGATTAGTGTTGGTTAACATTCAATTGAGTTGATTGTATTTTTTCTTGAATTTTTGGTAGTTAAATTGAATTTACAGAAATTTATTTTATGTTTATTTGGTTATTTAGATAGTTATTTAGCTATAATTAGCAATTAGGGAGATTATTATTAATTATTTTGAGCAAAAATAAAATTTATTGAAATTTTTGATATTATTTTAGGAATTTTTATACTTTATGTCAAAATTTAGTAATTAGGCTAATTTTGAAAACTTTGGGTTAAATAGGTTATGAAATTTGATAAATGAGGTTATTAGTGAGTAATATGAATTTTAGAACTCAAATCATAATTTTTGAGATTTTTTTTATATATACTATTTTTATAACTATATTTGAGTTTATGCCAAATTTGATTTTTAGGGTAAATAATATTTTTGGGAGGAAATTTGTTGGTTAATTAAATGTTTTAATTATATTAAGAAAATGTATCTTGAGAAAATGAATTTTTGACATGATTAAATAATTTTTAGGAATTATTTTCAGTATTAAGAGCTCATTATGTAAATTATGTATTTTAGGGGGGTAAAAATGTAATTTTACACTAAATATGATAAATATATATATATATTTTAATTAGTTTTATTAATAATTAAAGGGTTTGGATAATTTTTATAAATTAATTGATAAGATTTTCTAAGTAATGTAAATTTTGAATAATGGAGATTTTGTATAATTTTTATTTATTCTAGCATGTATGTATGTGGTATATGTATTTAAGAAACTAATATTATTAACTTTTGATATTTTATTTGAGTTGTGATCTCGGTCGGGGCAAATTGTATTTTGGGAGCCCGACTCGAGTGAATGGTTTTGGGAATTAGAAGTGCATTTTCTATGCAAGTCTGGCTCTACCTTTGGTAGAGAGATGTCCATTTTACAGAGGAGACTCTGTCGAAATTTCGGAAGATTTTCTCGTAAAACGTGATATCCGTAAAATTTCTACCGTTAGTTAAGTTAAATCCTGTCTGTCGAGTCAGTTTGGAATTTCATTGCTTTGTTGATTTCTGGTTTCGGTTTCCATAGTCATATTTTAAAGGTCGATTATTATTTTCCTTTAGATCATCTCGGAGCAGAAGCCGTGAGGCCGAGGCAGACGCGTGGTCGTCAGCCTTCACATTCATCTTGTAAGTCAGTAGAACGATCTGTGCGTGTGTTTATGTAAAAATGCATGCGCTCGTATTTTATTACATTGATCACATGATTATTTAATTTAATGCTATTATTTAAGATTTAAACGCATTTTATTTATTTAAAAATCGATTTTGAGAAGTTTTGGTAGAACGGGCTACCTGGTGGGTTTCACCAGGACTATGTGCACATGGTAGAGATTGAGAGATGGATCCGTGATATATATGATTGACGAATGTTAAACTGGGACGGGTGCCTCGGTGGAAGCCATTGCTCTCGGGGACCGCCAGTGATTGTAAGGTTATTAATGGACTGGGATGGGTGCCTCGGTCAATGCCTTTGCTCTCGGGGACCGCCAGTGCCATATATTAGGATTAAGTGAATGACTACGGCTTGGTGCCTCGGTTGATGCCCTTGCTCTCGGGGACCGGTAGTCTAGTTGGAATAAGTGGGCCCAGTTGGCCGTTTAGACTTGGGTTTAGGGTTCTACCGAGATTTTCAAAAGCTATACTTATATATTATAAATTATTTTCACTATAAATATATATAGTTTTCAAAAAGGTTTTCAAACCGTATAGCTCTTTTATTGACTTACTTAGTGAGGTCTGATTCCCCTCAATTTATTTTTCAGGAGCTTGGGAGTTCGACCTTAGACTACCTCTACGCCAGATTTCTTCTTCACCGGCAATTTTATGTAGGTCGTTGTAAGCTGTACTGTGTATTAATCTAGGATGCTGCAGTAGTATATGTACTGAGGATCTGTATGGTTTAAACTAAATTATGTAGTTTATTTGTACGAAATACATTTATGTATATGACATAAATTCAATTTATAATGTGAGATCTTGAATCATATTTTTATTAAACACTTGAATTTGTGTAAAGTGAGAAAAATCAGTTTGATAATATATTCTGTTTTTAATTAAAGTAAAAATATGAATGCTTTTATTTTCTTTTCCTTTAGGCTTACTACGGGTTTCGGTGGCCTTATGCCTACCCATTCCCTAGTGCCGGTCACGTGCCCTTGGGTTCGGGTCGTGACAAAGTTGGTATCAGAGCATAAGTTCGATTAATTGTCCATGTCTGTCTTTCTGTGTAACTACTGCAGCTTTAGGGTTGATAATTGTCTTGAGATGTATGGTTTCTAATTTCGTGTTGCTTTAAATATTCTTACCCCGTTTTGAATTCAATTTTTCTTGTCTTCCTTTCAGAATGAGGCGTGTGCGTACCGACCCAGATGCTGATCCGACCCTTAGGCTAGATGAACAGTCTGTGCATGATGAGGCTCCCCTTCCTGCTCCACGTCGTAGGGGCAGAGGTAGAGGTAGAGGTCGAGCCAGGGCAGCTGCGGCTGAGATTCCTGATCAGCAGCCAGTCGAGCCTGAAGCCCCAGCTGTTGACCCTACAGCCTTCGCAGCTGGACTGGCAGGAATTAATCAAGGTCTAGCAGCATTGAATCAGGCGATGCCCCTTGTACAGCAGAGGCTTCAGCAGAGGAACCAGGGTATGTCAGACACTGAAGCAGCCCTTCTTTACTCTCGGATCGGTAGAGTTTCTTTCGACGGTACGGGTGATGCCTTAGACTTTATTAATGCGATTGAGGCACGCACCAGGACTGGGCACACGGATTATCAGAGGATTATGATTGTGGAGTTATCGGTACAGGCGGCTGCTTAGGATTGGTTTATGCAGTCGATTCGGCCATCGATGCACGAGCTGACTTGGCCAGAATTTAAGGACCGCTTTTTGAGATTTTTCTGTCCTCCAGCCACCAGAGATGCCTACAGGTGGCAGCTACTCCACATCACTAGAGGCGATAGGTCAGTGGAGGATTATACCAGAGAGTTTAATAGACTGTCCCGACATGCAAAAGATATTAGGAGGGATCCTTACAGAACAGTGGAGTTGTATGTTACTGGATTAGGACCCGCTTTTGTTGGTATGCGTACCGAGGATCGCACCTTGAAGAGTGTGATTGAGGAGGCCCGTTTGATAGAGAGGCGACATATCCGCCAGGGCACTATGATAGATCCTTATATGATCGGGGGCAGTGGTCATGGTGTAGCTCCCAGGTACCAGCAGCCAGCATTTCACATCGGCAGTTCGAGTCAGCAGGCTGCGGGTAGTTCTCAGCAGAGTGGTAGGAGGTCCAGGACTCACAGAGTTGGCCGACATGGATATGCTTCAAATAGGAGAACCGACAGGAGTCACAGATTCGGTGCAGGAGTTAGTAGCAGTAGTAGTGGGCAGAGTACCGGGCAGAGTAGTTCTGGGTCTGGAGCTAGTGCTTGTGCGAGTTGTGGACGATTTCATCAGGGCCCGTGTCATATGTTGATGGGCGCTTGCTTTAGGTGTGGACAGGTTGGACACCTTGCCAAAGCTTGTCCCCACTCCGGATACCAGCCACAGTACGTTCAGGGTTCGTCTTCCTCAGTGGCTCAGCCTTACTATCCGATGCCTCAGCAGTATTGAGCACCCACACAGCCACAGCAGAGACCGCCTCAGCATATGAATTAGCAAGGTCGAGGTTCAGTTGGTAGACCTAGTGGACGTGGTTTTGCGCAACCTTCGACTTCTCAGCAGGCAGGTCGTGGTCAGGCTCGAGTGTTCACTTTGACACCACAGGATGCTCAGACTTCGAATGCAGTGGTAGCAGGTATTCTCTCAGTCTGTGCATGCGATGCTAGAGTGTTGTTTGATCCCGGTGCTTCACATTCCTTCATTTCTCCTGTGTTCGCTTCGAGAATCGAGTGGCAGCCTTCTAGGTTGTCCTTTCCTCAATCTGTTTCGACTCCTCTGAGTGACGAGTTAGAGACAGATGTTTTCTTTCCTTTGTGTCCGGTGATGGTTGATGGTAGAGAACTATTGGCGGACTTAGTATTGCTCGACGTACTGGAATTCGATGTCATTCTGGGCATGGATTGGTTGTCGAGGTATTATGCCTTTGTGAATTGTAGAGAGAAAGAAGTGGTGTTCAGGATTCCAGGTGAAGAAGAATTCTGTTTCAAAGGTGAAAGGAGCTTCATGCCTCATAATCTCATTTCTGCCATTACAGCCCGGAAGATGCTTAGAAGGGGTTGTCAGGGATACTTGGCAATGGTAAGAGATGTTGAGAAGGAGAATGTGGCAATTGATCAGGTGCCAGTGGTGTGTGAATTTCTGGATGTCTTTCCTAAAGAATTACCAGGATTACCACCAGACAGAGAGATAGAGTTCTGTATCGATGTCATACATGGTACGGATCCTATTTCTATGCCACCTTACAGAATGGCGCCAGCTGAACTGCAGGAGCTGAAAGAGCAATTGCAGGAATTGCTTGATAAGGGTTTCATCAGACCCAGTACATCGCCTTGGGGTGCTCCGGTGTTGTTCGTGAAGAAGAAAGATGGTAGCCTTCGACTTTGTATCGACTACAGGCAGTTGAATAAAGTCACCATCAAGAACAAGTACCCACTTCCGAGGATCGATGATCTGTTTGATCAACTTCAAGGTGCTACATGCTTCTCTAAAATAGATCTGAGATCTGGGTATCATCAGTTGAGAATCAGAAGAGGTTATGAGCCCAAGACAGCCTTTCGAACAAGATATGGCCATTATGAGTTTTTAGTAATGTCCTTTGGACTGACTAATGCTCCAGCAGCCTTTATGGACTTGATGAATCGGGTATTCAGGCCATACTTGGATCGGTTTGTGATAGTTTTCATTGATGACATTTTGGTTTATTCTAAGAGTGAGGCTGAGCATGTGATGCATCTGAGAAGGGTACTTCAGACCTTAAGAGAGCATAGATTGTATGCCAAATTCTCAAAGTGCGAGTTCTGGTTGTATCAAGTGGCATTTTTAGGCCACGTGGTTTCTCGAGATGGCATACAGGTGGACCCTAAGAAGATTGAGGCTATTACAGAATGGCCAAGGCCGACTACAGTTAGGGAAGTACGGAGTTTCCTGGGTCTGGCAGGCTATTACAAAAGATTTGTGAAGGACTTCTCTAGAATTGCTGCACCTTTGACAAGGTTGACCTAGAAGAATGTTAAGTTTGTATGGACGGACAAATGCGAAGAGCATTTTCAGTTACTGAAGGGCTTGTTGACATCGGCTCCAATTCTAACTTTACCCTCTGGAAATGAAGGTTATACAGTATATTGTGATGCTTCCAGAGTAGGATTGGGCTGTGTGTTGATGCAAAATGGCCAAGTGATTGCTTATGCTTCGAGGCAGTTGAAGAAGCACGAGCAGAACTATCCTACTCACGACTTAGAGATGGCAGCCGTGGTGTTTGCTTTAAAAATATGGAGACATTACTTGTACGGAGTGGCATGTGAGATATACACGGATCATAAGAGCTTGAAATATATTTTCCAGCAGAGGGACTTGAATCTGAGACAGAGGAGATGGATGGAACTCCTTAAGGATTATGATTGCTCTATTTTATACCATCCAGGCAAGGCGAATGTTGTTGCGGATGCCTTGAGTAAAAAATCAGCAGGCAGCCTTGCCCATATTAGCACAGAGAGAAGGCCCATTATCAAGGAGTTGCATGGACTGATTGATCGGGGATTGCAGATGAAAGTTACCCGAAAGTGCCTTTTAGCTCAATTCAGTGTACGATCAGTATACTTGGATCGGGTTAAGACAGCTCAAAGCAGAGACCCCCAGTTACAGAGAATCATGTATGAAGTGCAACAAGGGCAGTCACGGGACTTTGTAATTGACAAGGAAGGTATATTGTGGTTGGGCACTAGGATTTGTGTGCCAGATGTTGATGACTTGAGAAAGGAGATCATGGAAGAAGCACATTTTTCTGCATATAGTGTTCATCCGGGTTCTACCAAGATGTATCATAATCTGAAAGATACATATTGGTGGAATGGAATGAAGAAGGACATTGCAGAGTTTGTATCGAGGTGCCTGACTTGCCAGCAAGTAAAGCTTGAACATCAGAGGCCCTCGGGACTGTTGCAACCTATGCCAATTCTTGAATGGAAATGGGATATGATAGCCATGGATTTCGTGACTGGACTACCTCGAACTACTGGAGGTTATGACGCTATTTGGGTGATTGTTGACAGGTTGACTAAGTCAGCACACTTTCTACCTATAAAGAAGACGTACTCTACTGATAGATTGGCAAGACTTTATGTCAATAGAATCGTTTGTCTACATGGGGTACCTGTGAGCATAGTGTCGGATAGAGGAGCCACTTTTACCTCAGTCTTTTGGCAAGAATTACACAAGGCCTTGGGTACCAGATTGGACTTCAGTACGGCTTTCCACCCTCAGACAGATGGTCAGTCAGAGAGGACCATCCAAACGTTAGAAGATATGTTAAGGATGTGTGTAATGGATTTTGGAGGACAATGGGATTCACACTTGCCACTGATTGAGTTTGCCTATAATAACAGCTATCATGCTAGCATTGAGATGGCTCCATATGAGGCACTATATGGTAGGAAGTGTAGATCACCTTTGTGTTGGGAGATTGGAGAGAGGTAGTTAACGGGACCAGAGTTGGTGCAGATCACATCAGAGAAAGTCCCCATTATACAGCAGAGATTGAAGACAGCCTTTAGTAGACAGAAGAGCTACGCTGACCCCAGAAGGAAGGATGTATCCTTCATGGTTGGAGACATGGTGTTCCTGAAGGTGTCTCCAATGAAAGGAGTTATGAGATTTGGCAAGAAGGGTAAACTAGCTCCTAGATTCATTGGACCGTTTGAGATTCGGTCTAGAGTGGGTGAAGTGGCGTATAGGCTAGTGTTACCACCAGAGCTATCGAGAATCCATCCTGTATTTCATGTTTCCATGTTGAGAAAATATGTTCTTGATCCGTCTCACGTGTTGCGACCTCAAGCCGTTGAGCTTAGCGATGATTTGACTTACGAGGAGTACCCGGTGGCGATTGTGGATCGCCAAATCCGACAGCTACGGACTAAGGAGATACCGATGGTGAAGGTGTTATGGAGTAACCATTCTGCAGAAGATTGCACCTGGGAAACTGAAGCCGAGATGCGAGTTTCCTTCCCGTATCTTTTTCCTTCTTAGCTTTGTAATTCCTTTTTTCTTTCTTTTCTAGAATTCGAGGACGAATTCATATAAGGAGGGGAGACTGTAATACCCTATATATTTTACTTAAATAAAAAGGGATACTTATCAAATAGTATTATTAATGATTACTCATGCATTATAATATATGTATGTTAATAATATTTAGAGTTATTAATGCATGTGAGTATTATTTACTTGTCATCTAGGATTTACATTGTATAGTATTATAATTGTTTTGTTTTTATTATTATTATTATTATTATTGCTAATTAAAATGATATTAAATTTTAAGGCTATGCATGTGTGCCTATAGATAAATATACATATATGTATGCACATTGGTAGGTTGTATAATATATATATGCATGTATATATCTATACATATATATGTATATATGTATGTGAACATCTATATGTTTATACATATATATCTTTATAAGTTATAGTATAAAGTATATTTATATATATGTATATATATACACCCGCACATACCTATATATATATATATATATATATATATATATATATATATACTCATTAAAACACATCAAAACACCTAAAAACCCAAAAACACCCACCCTTCTTCTTCTTTTCGTCACCATCTCTGCCTCTCCTCTCCCTGTGCAGCTTCCTCCCTCGTTCAAGACTCCATGTCCGCCACGGGCTGAAGCTTCTTGGTTGCAGCTGCTGTTCTTCTTCTTCTTCTTCTTCTTCTTCATTTCTTTCGCCTGGCAGCATCTTATCTCCCTCGCGCGACAGCTCTTCCTCAGTCCACCTGCCCAGCTGCGTTCCCTGCCTGTCGTTGCTGTCTGCTCCGCCTTAGCAGCTCCACCTTCTCCATTTTCCGGTGGCAGCAGGTCTTCCCCTTCCCCCTGCTCTGTCCCGCTGCTTGATCTTGGCAATTCTAGGGTGATTAGTGTTGGTTAACATTCAATTGAGTTGATTGTATTTTTTCTTGAATTTTTGGTAGTTAAATTGAATTTACAGAAATTTATTTTATGTTTATTTGGTTATTTAGATAGTTATTTAGCTATAATTAGCAATTAGGGAGATTATTATTAATTATTTTGAGCAAAAATAAAATTTATTGAAATTTTTGATATTATTTTAGGAATTTTTATACTTTATGTCAAAATTTAGTAATTAGGCTAATTTTGAAAACTTTGGGTTAAATAGGTTATGAAATTTGATAAATGAGGTTATTAGTGAGTAATATGAATTTTAGAACTCAAATCATAATTTTTGAGATTTTTTTTATATATACTATTTTTATAACTATATTTGAGTTTATGCCAAATTTGATTTTTAGGGTAAATAATATTTTTGGGAGGAAATTTGTTGGTTAATTAAATGTTTTAATTATATTAAGAAAATGTATCTTGAGAAAATGAATTTTTGACATGATTAAATAATTTTTAGGAATTATTTTCAGTATTAAGAGCTCATTATGTAAATTATGTATTTTAGGGGGGTAAAAATGTAATTTTACACTAAATATGATAAATATATATATATATTTTAATTAGTTTTATTAATAATTAAAGGGTTTGGATAATTTTTATAAATTAATTGATAAGATTTTCTAAGTAATGTAAATTTTGAATAATGGAGATTTTGTATAATTTTTATTTATTCTAGCATGTATGTATGTGGTATATGTATTTAAGAAACTAATATTATTAACTTTTGATATTTTATTTGAGTTGTGATCTCGGTCGGGGCAAATTGTATTTTGGGAGCCCGACTCGAGTGAATGGTTTTGGGAATTAGAAGTGCATTTTCTATGCAGGTCTGGCTCTACCTTTGGTAGAGAGATGTCCGTTTTACAGAGGAGACTCTGTCGAAATTTCGGAAGATTTTCTCGTAAAACGTGATATCCGTAAAATTTCTACCGTTAGTTAAGTTAAATCCTGTCTGTCGAGTCAGTTTGGAATTTCATTGCTTTGTTGATTTCTGGTTTCGGTTTCCATAGTCATATTTTAAAGGTCGATTATTATTTTCCTTTAGATCATCTCGGAGCAGAAGCCGTGAGGCCGAGGTAGACGCGTGGTCGTCAGCCTTCACATTCATCCTGTAAGTCAGTAGAACGATCTGTGCGTGTGTTTATGTAAAAATGCATGCGCTCGTATTTTATTACATTGATCACATGATTATTTAATTTAATGCTATTATTTAAGATTTAAACGCATTTTATTTATTTAAAAATCGATTTTGAGAAGTTTTGGTAGAACGGGCTACCTGGTGGGTTTCACCAGGACTATGTGCACATGGTAGAGATTGAGAGATGGATCCGTGATATATATGATTGACGAATGTTAAACTGGGACGGGTGCCTCGGTGGAAGCCATTGCTCTCGGGGACCGCCAGTGATTGTAAGGTTATTAATGGACTGGGATGGATGCCTCGGTCGATGCCTTTGCTCTCGGGGACCGCCAGTGCCATATATTAGGATTAAGTGAATGACTACGGCTTGGTGCCTCGGTTGATGCCCTTGCTCTCGGGGATCGGTAGTCTAGTTGGAATAAGTGGGCCCAGTTGGCCGTTTAGACTTGGGTTTAGGGTTCTACCGAGATTTTCAAAAGCTATACTTATATATTATAAATTATTTTCACTATAAATATATATAGTTTTCAAAAAGGTTTTCAAACCGTATAGCTCTTTTATTGACTTACTCAGTGAGGTCTGATTCCCCTCAATTTATTTTTCAGGAGCTTGGGAGTTCAACCTTAGACTACCTCTACGCCGGATTTCTTCTTCACCGGCAATTTTATGTAGGTCGTTGTAAGCTGTACTGTGTATTAATCTAGGATGCTGCAGTAGTATATGTACTGAGGATCTGTATGGTTTAAACTAAATTATGTAGTTTATTTGTACGAAATACATTTATGTATATGACATAAATTCAATTTATAATGTGAGATCTTGAATCATATTTTTATTAAACACTTGAATTTGTGTAAAGTGAGAAAAATCAGTTTGATAATATATTCTGTTTTTAATTAAAGTAAAAATATGAATGCTTTTATTTTCTTTTCCTTTAGGCTTACTACGGGTTTCGGTGGCCTTATGCCTACCCATTCCCTAGTGCCGGTCACGTGCCCTTGGGTTCGGGTCGTGACATTTAATCTCAAAATAACAAATACACTTATTATTTACGTAATATTTTAAAATTAACACAATTTAACTAACAAAATCTCAAATACTATATGATTTTAATAAAAATTCAATTTTACAATTATTCAACATAATATAATAAAGTTCACAAGTTAATTATATTATAAAATTAGTTTAAAACCCATTTTATTTCCAAAATAATATATAATATATTATTTGAAAACAATTTTTTGAAAAAATAGTATTAATTAGTTAAAAATAGTAGTTAATTAGTAAAAATCATTTTATTACCTTAAATAATTATAAAATCAACTAAAACCTAATATCCTTATAATATCAAATATCCAATATATGTAAATATACTAAATAATTTCCTCAAAAATTATATAAAATCATAAGAATTATTTAATCAACATATAATATACTAATATCAATCAAAACACATATTTAACCAATAATTTCCACAAAACTACATATTTAACTTAATAATTCAAAATACACATAATTTACATAAAATTCCATAAATATTTTATAAATTCATAAAAATTATTCTCTCAACAAATAACATTCTAATATTAACTAAAATACAAAATTAAACTCCATTTTTAACCAAAAATACACATTTAACTAAATATCCAAACTTACATAAACTATAAATATTTCTAAAAATTATAAAATATTCCCAAAAATTAATTTCTCAACACCAAAATTAATAACAATATATAATAACAATAATTTAACCAAATTCATAATTTAATTAATTAATTAACGAAAATTAATTATTTAATAAAATAATAAAAAATTCACCAAAATTAAAATAAATTCCAAAAATTATAACAAAAATATATTCATGAAGCTTGAGCATTAGTGATCAAAGTTTGTAAAGGAAGATAGCAAGAATCAACCGACAATCAACTAAAAAAAATTAGAAAACCCTAAAAGCCAAAAACCAAAAATTTAACAAAACTCACACATGATCAAATTCCAGCTTGGATTCATCTTCCTCGTGACTTAGGGAGTCAAACGGCACCGACGGGGCAAGTTGAGGTGGCCGGAAACACGAGGGACATCATCGGAAAACTCTGCTGCAACTCTCGATTTTTGCTGTTGCTCATCGTCGATGGTGAAGAAGAATAGGGTGGCAGTGACGACAGGAGGAAGGTGGTTGCTGGCGGAGGCAAAGGAGGCGCAGTGAGGGTTAGAGGTCAAGCTTGCGCGGGGAGAGGAAAAAGAGGTTCTAAATTTTTTTTTGTTATATATATATATATATATATATATATATATATATATAACACAATAATCACACTCATATATATATACACATATACACACACTCATATATATATACACACATATATTAAACTAATATTAACACATAAAAATATCATTTAAAATTAACAATAACAATAACCACAATTATTAAATAATTAATAATACAAATAATGTATATTTAATAAAATAATAAAAATACCATAGAAATAATAATGCACATAAAGTAGTGTTATTAAAATGATAATAATAAAAATAATAACCATCATAATGATAACACAACACAATTGCTATGAAAGAAATACTATTTATGGAATAATTTAATTATGCAATAATATAAATCAGTAGAAATAAAATAATAATGATGTTCTCAAAATATTAATAATACTTAAATCACGTAAATTAATAAAATAAGGTTAATACTTAAAAAGAATATTAAAATAACCATGTACTAAGTTAACGTTATTAAAATAATGGTATTCGAAAATAATGAATATACATAATGAAATTTAAACGTTCAAAATAATAAATTCCAAATTAATATATTTATATAGAAAATTCAATTAAACATACAATAATGATAATAAATCATAAAATATTAAAATAATTAAATATAACTTTTAAATTTTATTAACATTGCATATCTCATTACTTAATAAAATAATTTAAAAATCAGGATTATTATATTAAGTTCAAATTGTAATATAATAAACATTTCATATTTTGACTTATTAATTGAATAATAGTAGTAATAGTAACAATGATAATAATATTAATAAAAATATTTTACTAACAATTTATTTATTATATATTAATCACAAAACATATAATTTTTTATCATATATAAATATATATTTGTAAGTTACTTGACAATATAATTATAAATATAATTAAGTTACTACTTAATACTATTTATTAATATTTATATATTACTTATTCAATTAATATTTAATATTATATTTGATTTTCAATTTAGTATAATTTCAATATAATTTAGTATAATTTTTTATAAATATTTAATACTATACTAAATTAATTATAAAATTAATTTGACTCAATATTAAAATTATTCAATTCGATATGATTTTAATATCTTATTTATCAAAATTTTGGTATAATTTGATATTTTTTAAATCCCGTGGTCAGTTATATGCGATGGTAACTACAACTTGCTCAGCCCATTTTCTGATGTGGCAAAATAAAGAGGGAAAAAAAAAAAAAACAAAGCAAGTACTGTATCAACTGATACCGGACGGTAAACGCAGCATCTGCATCCGCGTCGTCACTGCTCCTTCGATCCATCTCTTCTCAGTCTCTGTTTTCAGCTGCTTGTTTGTGTTTTACCTGTTTCCCTTGTGTTGTTTTCCAAATTTACTAAAAGAAAACCAAAGAAAAGCCAAAACCGGCCTCTACTCGTTTTGGCATCTCACTCCCTAGTTTTCATCACCCTCTTCCCCCACTGCTCAAAACTAAATTCCGACCCAAATTATCTCGACATATTTTGCAAGCAGACCCTCTCCTTTTCTCTTCTGCAGGTACCTTTCATTCAACACGGATTTAGCAGATTCTTGCATAGTCTCGAATCTTCAATTCCTTCACGTGTTTACATATGTAATTTGGTTCTTATGCCTGTTTTTCTGTCGTAAAGATCACGCTAATAACACTGTAATGTATATTTTCTTGTTTGCAGAGAGGAATAGGGCTCTGCTGTGCCAGATCAGATCCAAATTCTTCTACGATCTGTTTTTCATCGTTAAACTGAAGTGAAAAAAATGGGTATATTGTTTACTAAAATGTTCTCTTCGCTTTTTGGTAATAGAGAAGCCAGGATCCTTGTCCTCGGCCTTGACAATGCTGGAAAAACTACAATACTCTGTACGTGTTTTCTTTTTGTTGATTTTATGTTATACCCTTTTGCTGTTTTGTGATATTGTGTAATCGGTACTTGGTGAATTTTGATGTTATTGCAGATCGGCTTCAGATGGGTGAAGTTGTGTCTACCATTCCAAGTTGGTACTCTTTCTTGATTTGTTTCATGAGTTTTATGATTTTTTTTGTTTGGATGGTTAAAAAGCTAAACGGCATAATTGAAACTTTTTTTTTTTTTGTACTTTATTTTTTAAGAATTTATCATTCATATTTTGGTATTTAACTGTATTCTTTTGACAGTTTTTCTAGGCAGTGAAATAGAGGTTCTTGTGTTTTGATTGGTTATTCTGAATAGAAATTTCAAATGATCTGTTCTTTGGTTTTGGATGCAGCAATTGGATTCAATGTTGAAACAGTGCAGTACAATAATATCAAGTTTCAAGTATGGGATCTTGGTAAGCTAATTAGTTCTCCTTGATATGTAATCCCTAATGGCATAACAAGATATATCTTTTATATGAGACATTATTAGTGGCTTTATGAATATAAAAGCTTAAGAGTTCATGAAGCGATATCTTCCTCTTATAACAAAGCAAGGGGCTTAAATTTGTTATGCATCTATTTCTTTCTTTTTTTTTTTTTTCCTTTTAGTTTAATGAAGCATCAAAAGTTTAGTGTCTTCATGTGGGACTCTAGGCTGACAAGTGATAGATGTATTGAATTCTATGTCAATTCATAATTATGCCAATATAAGTTTAGCGCTAACTGTGCCTAAACTGGAATGACAAACTGGAAATCAATCAAATGATTTTATGAACACCTAAAAAAATATATAGGCATTCAAGAAAACACAAGTAAGAATATTTAGAAGTGATTGGATCTCTAAACGTGTGCATATAAATCTTTCTCTGTCATTGTTCTTCAAACAACCACGTAGAAGATTGGTGAAATATTATCACGATGAGTTTATAATAGCTATTACCCTTGAGTTATGAACTCAAATGCAATTTGATTTATCCTCTTGCTGCTTATCCGCCCATTTTCAAGGCCATATTTTTCTCATCAAAATTGCAGGCTCCATGATAAAATGTCTTTCTTTCTCTAATCTTTCTTTTTGTGTGTTGAAAAGGCTTGTATCAACTTGAATTGGAACTAACCCTGTTTTTTCTAGTCATATGAGCGGAATTTGTTTTTTTGGTTATGATATCCATGTATATTGTACTAATTCTAATTATCAAGTAAGTTCATGTTTACCTTAAACAAAGAGATAAATTACTTTTCAATGTGGATTCTAAAAAAGAAAATTTCATTAACTGTGTTAAAGGTCCATTAAATTGTGACAGAGATTAGTTTTTCCAAGAATACAATACATTATGCATGACAATTTCTACTAGCTATGTTTGGTGCTCTAGTTTTATGAGACAGTTAAAAGCTTGTTGTTTTAACACCTTCTCCACCTTAATTTTCTGATACTTGTGATATGAATCCAGAAATATGCTGGTTGAATAGCTTATTTTTGAGTCTTGCATTATCAAAAGTCAAAGTCATGTCAATTTCTCATCCCAGGTCCTTTTTTTTTCTCTGATGCAGGTGGACAAACTAGTATCAGGTAATGTCATGATGTGCTTATAAATTTCTTACAATTAAAATCTGCATTACATTGGTAAAGGAGCTACTCTCTTGCCTTATGATATATTCTAAGCAGTGTTGTTTTGAAAGTTCGTGTTATCTTCTTTGTTGAACTATATACCTTTGTATTGATTGGTATTTATTGAGAACTAGATATGTTTAGTTAATACACCTCTTCCTTCTCCTTCCTGTAAACAATATATACATGTAAAATAGGTAGACAATTATTGTTTGTTCCTTTTGGTGCCTGAAATTAAATGCTTGATTAAAAAACGTCCCAATGGACTATAAATTAAAAGATTCATTTTCTTATAATAGTTTGCATTCATATAGTTTTTCTACTACTGTTTTCTGTCGTGAAAACTATATTAGAAGTGCTGGCATAAGACCTAGCACCTTAAACATTTAAAGAAAAAAAAAGAGAGAGAGGAGAGGGGGTTATGTTATGAGGCATGTGCCTCATTGTTAAGGAGTGTGCTTAGGCTTGCTTCTGTAATGTTTTTATTTACTATTATTATTTTTTCCAATTTCCTTAATTCCTTAATTTTTTCTTCACCTATAATTCTCTAGCATTGATTTGATTATGTAAATGACCTTGCAAATATTTCATGCATGGCTGATAAAAAAAAAAAAAATTAATTTTCATATTTTGTTTTCTTTTGCGCCTCATGTCACTCAGGCATGCACCTGCTGGTCTATGCTTCACTTGAAAATGAATGAGTTGCTTGCTCACCTATAGCATTTTGAACGGTTGACCTTGTCATTTTGACCCAATTACGTTAGCAATGAATGATGGAATATGTACTATCTCCTGCTTAAACGAATGATGATGATTGTGTTTTTTTTTTTTTTAAGACTTGAGATTCCGGACTCTTTGGTCACCATTCACTAGTTTGTTCAATTGATTACGAGATAAATGTTTTTTCATCAATTGCACAAGCTGACTGACTGGTTGAGCTTGATGCTGCAGACCATACTGGAGATGTTATTTTCCTAACACACAAGCCATAATTTATGTTGTCGATTCAAGTGACACTGATAGGCTGGTGATTGCCAAAGATGAGTTCCATGCCATCCTTGAGGTACAGTTATTTCTGGATTATATTACATTTTAGCAGTAACCTAATGAAAAAATATGTAAGTTTTTGTCTGCACATGTTTAAATTTGACCCAAGTACATGTAATCTAGAGAGCTATATAATGTAGCTTGTGCAGTCTCTATTTATTGTTTTGGCTAATTTTTTTCTCAGACATTTTTAGCTAATCCTGGCCATATATAGTCATCTCATGCTCCATATACTAGGTAGTCATGACAATAAACTTTTGGAGGTGCTGACCTGAGAGAGTTCATGGTGTAGTTTGCTGTCTGGAAGATACATCATGCTAGGATCTCTATATTTCTTACAATTCAAGATTTAACCAGCTTCTTGGAATCTAAATCATAATTTGCACTATAAGGATCTTAAACTATTGGCATATTACATAGAATCAAATATTTTTAGTTTGCCCAAGAAAAGTTATGGTGAGAATCAAATTTTTAGCTTACGATTCTTTCACTATTAAACTTGCTATCCAACTGTTCAGAACTTTCTGCATTCTGCTTTATGCATTTTATCATTTGCTGAAGATGATTTGTTGATCCTTGGGTTTCTCAAGTTTTTCCTTTGGATGGATAAAATTTTGGCTATATTTGATATCAATGTCAGTGCATTTTATTAGATCTCTTGCAATTCCAGGTAACATAGTTGAGTGTTTTTTTTCAGGAGGAAGAATTAAGGGGTGCTGTTGTTCTTATCTTTGCAAACAAACAGGTCTGTTTTTGTATCTAGTTTATTCTTTAGATTTTATATAAGAAGGAACAAGCTTTAAACCTTAATGCTGTTTGCAACTAACTGGGAATCCTGGCTATATTATAATTCAAATTGTTGCTTTGTGAAAGTAATGAAAAATTATTAATTTTTATGTGAACGCTTCGTTAAGTTTGCACATTTCAGAAGCACATTTTTGCATTAAATCAATTTTTAATGTTTACCTTTTTTTCTAAGGATTTTTATTTGATTTATACAGGATCTTCCTGGTGCACTTGATGATGCTGCAATTACTGAGGCATTAGAGTTACATAAGATTAAGAACCGTCAATGGGCAATATTTAAAACTTCTGCTGTTAAAGGAGAAGGTCTCTTTGAAGGTTTGGATTGGTAAGTTCAGCAAATTTTAATATGTAGATATTTGGCATTGATTTTAGACACACTAAATTTAGGCTCTCCATGGATGTCTTTTGTCCAGACAGCATGAAAATCATGCTAGGTTTACACTACCATTGTAGGAATCATGCTTGATTGCCAGTCCTTGAGTGGTTATACTTATGGTGTGAGAATGTGAAATCAAGAATGTAAAATGGCCTTCTGTTTTCTTATATTTCTTGTCATATAGGCACTCAATTGAGATGGAGTTTGATGTGCCTCTACAATGTGATCTTATATGAAAATCATGAACAAAATTCAATTTGGTCCCTAAACTTTTTTTTCCTGATGTCCTGTTAGCCGCAACGTTAACATTCGGGCCTAAATTGTGGCGCTACTCATATTTCATTTGGGTTTGATTATATTGTTTTTAGAACACTTTGTATGTTTTCACATGGGGATAAGGGTCAAATTGGATCCTTAACTTTACCCCAAAGTTCGCATTTGGCCTTTATGTTGTTTTTGGTTCCAATAGAACCTTTTTTGTTTTTGGTCCCAATAGAACCTTTTTCTTTCAAACTTAGATTATATTGGACCCTTCTTTAATGAATGTTTACAATTAAGTCCTATAAATTTTAAAAAAAATAATTTTAACGTTTGATCAAAGAAAATAGTTTGACTAACAAGGAAAATTAATGAAATTTCTTAATAAATGCATATCACTTGATTGTACAATTTCTAAATTTTTTGCATATAAAATATTTTTTAAAATTTATAAAAAAATATTTATAAAACATTTAAGCTTATAGAATTTTTTTTAACTTTTTTAAATGTATATCACTTGATTGTAAAATTTTTGGAGTTTTTAAAAAATTTTAAAATTTTTAATCTGTAAGAAAGTTTTAAAGTTTTAATTTTTAAAAAAATTATCAAGTTTATAGAATTTTTTTTTTAATGTTTTTAAATGTATTCCACTTGATTGTAATTTTTTATTTTTTAAAACTCTTTAGGTCTAGAATGTATTTTTTAATTTTTTCAAATCTTAATTTTTTTTTTACAAATATTTCTATCAACTTAAAAATTTTAAAAAGTAAAAAATAACATTTTGAAAGAAATTTTATCAATTCTCTTTGTTATTCAAACTAATTTTTATAACTAACCATTAAAATTGATTTTTTATTTATTTATAAGGTTTAATTGCAAAAATTCTTTAATGAAGGATCTAATATAGTTGAAATTTGAGAAGAAAAGGTTCTACTGGGACCAAGAAAAACAGAAAGATCAATTAGGAACTTTGGGGTAAAGTCAAGGGTGCAATTTGACCCTTATCCCTTTTCACATGATATAATTATTTTACGAAATTTTTGATGTTAAAAGATGTTAAGCATTTCTCTGTTTTACTTCAACCTTTTGTCTCTTCAATCCTTTCCTCTCAAATCTATTCTCTTATTTGCTGCCTCTGTATTTACTTTTATATTACCCTTGTTGTACTTTAGGCTTGTTCTTTTTTTTATGTTATTTCTTTTATCTATGACAAAAGATTGATTGTCTAATGGCTATTGCAAGAATTTGAGAGGTGGGTTTACTTAAGGGAGTAATTTGATTTTGAGTCATGCTGAGATGTTAATTTTGGGGAAGAAGCATATATTTTTGGCATTTGTGGTGATGATCAATGGATTTGTGGGAAAATGCAGGAGTTGATGGGTGTAAGATTTAAAATAAGATATATATTTTTTTATCTAGTTTTTGAAGAGAAGCAAAACAATAACCTTTCAAACAAATGCATGTGATAAGGACTTTGAGTAAATTATTTGGTGAAGCAGCGAACAAATCAAGCTCGCTTTAAAGATATCCTTTTTTTTTTTTTGAAGGTTCTGGCTTCTAATTCAATGCCTAGAAAACTAGCTCTTGGGGAACTTTTGGTCACTCTCTTATCTTTGCGTGTTGTTGATTGTTGTGATCTAATTTTGATTGTGTATTTGTTTGTTATGTTTTAATAAATCTGAATGCATACAAGTTTAATTTTTTGTTCATAAATTTTATGTTTGATTAAGGATTTATAGGTCCTGTTGGAGTTGCATAGGATTTTTTGATGATTTGGTTTCTAATGGTTTTGAATGTTGGTTTTGTTCAATTTTAAGGAGGTTTTTTTTTTTTTTTTTTCAAAAGATAGAAAAAAGGAGGATTAAGAATTAATTTATAAAGTTTTCTGTCTTAATAAATTATTTTAAAATCAAAATCAATTTTTAATTATAACGACAATTCATTTTAATTTTCCTAAGTATATTACTTAAACATATAGAATTTACTACTACATCTGATTGCTAATTTGAGTTGAAATTAAAAGTCGTCCTAATTTGGCCAAAAAATTTAAATTGGCTTGATTGGACATAGAGAAAATGTTCAAGGACCAAATTGGTTTTTATGTTTTATAAGAATACAAGAATGATGTACTGTTCAACCAACCATTCCATGTGGCAATATGACTGTTAAAACTTTATGGGCCTTAAGAGTCTTGGCCTACACCTACAATTTGAACAATAATGGACATATTAACACATGATGCAAAATAGTCCACAATGTGTGGATCCTATGATGAATCTCAGAAGCTTTGTTACCATGTTAAAACTCTGTGGGCATGGAGAGCGTTGGCCCACACCTATGTTACTTTATTTCTTTATATTTTTTCAATGTGGGATTTGACTATGATTGAAAAACCAGTTTGGTTTTGTATTGTTGAGATTTTGGGTGAAATGAAAGCATTTTCCTGTATAATTTGGCTTACTCTAGGGATATACTGTCTGTAGCACTTTACTTTTGCTTTGTTAATAACAAATTGGAAAACCCATACAAGGAATCTTCCTTCATGCTGACTTAGTTCTAATGGATTAACCTTGATTCGGGATAATAACAAGTTACAGTAAATAGAGGAATGCTAATGGGTTTATATTGTTGTTTGACCAATGGCAAGGGAAAGTGAGTGTAGCAGGGTGAAGTGCACATGTTTAATATCTTTAGTCTGTCAACAGGATAGTTGGATTGTCAAACATGAGGAGGATAGTAACCATAGGATTAGAGTAGGATAGTTGGAAGTTCAAACATGTCTTGGTGGAGAGAGAAGGAAAGGGTAGACCTGGATGAAAGTCAAGAGGATATGGTGTCTTTGCATCATTCTGAAGATGAAGCCCAAAATTGTTACAGAATGGAGAAAGAGAACCTTATAGCAGGCCTTTATTAGTTTGGGACTAAGGCTTAGTTGTAGTGAGATAAATGGAATTATGTGACAGGTATTGGCATAATACATCCATGGTTCTCTGTACTTGTTACTTTTTGCTAGTTTGACACCTCAACTTATAGTTTTGTCATTTTAACACCTGAACTCGCCTAAAATACTATTTTAAGACTCATGTCAACACATGTGGCATAAAATAGCAAATTAGTATGTGCCACATTATAAGGGTTTAACTGACAAAAAATTACAAGTAGAGGTGTCAAACTGAGAAAAAGTGACAAGTATAGGGGATGGTAGATGAATTATGTTATCAGATTAGTGTATATTATTGCATTTTAGGCAAGTTTAAGTGTTGAAAGGATAAAAATGTAAGTTGAAGTATTGGACTGACAAATTATGCCAAGTACACAGGGCTGCAACTGTATTATGGCACCAGGTATTTTTTATGATCATAAAAATCCTTGCTTACTTGAAAGGAGATATCTGCAAGACTATCTTTTGACAATAACATGTCAGCAAATGTTTGGGTGAATAAACAGCTCGTCCACAAAATGAGTATCGCTGAGATATGGATGCTAAGATGTGCAAATTGCTAGAAATCAGATATGAAATGCGTACTCTTGTAAGATGGTGAAATGAATAAATAGACTGAGGTGATTGAGAGAATTTGGTCGTGCTCATTATAGACTTGTAAATGTATCAGTTAGAAGTTTTAGGATATAGAGAGATAGGGATAGATGGGATAGTAGGTAGATTTATGATCATGTTGTACAAAAAAGGAAAAAAATTAGGATTGTTAACAGTTAAAATAGATTTAACTCTTTTTTTTTTTGTTTTTTTTCTTCAAAATAAGAGGTGAAACCCTAGGACTTCCCAAGAGGTAACGCATCTTAGTACTACTTTTGCCTAAGCACGTTTAACTTCGGAGTTCTGATGAGATCCGGTGCATTTGTGCTGGTTTGATCGCACCTAGTTCAATGGATTTAACCTTAAACTGAGTAAAATACAGCAAAATGATCAAAAGATAGCCGTCTGTGCCATTCTGAATTATTTTGGTTCAGGGTGTAGTTAAACTTGGTTTGGAATAATGGACAATAATCATTGGAGTTGTATATTTTGTGTGGTTCGCTTGAAGAGAGAGGAATTATAGTATGTGAGCATTAGACACAAGTTGGTTTTGATAGGATATTTTTATGAGTTATTATTGCATGAATGAATAAGAGGAAACATAATGACAGATGTGCCAAATTTTACAGAACACAATTATATGATTTATTGAGCAGCCTGACCTTCAGTTTTTTCATTTGATTGAAAGTACATATACTGGAGCTATGTAAATAATTAAAGCACTATGCTGACAAGTTTGTGATGAACTTGAATTTTTTTGGATTTATTCTCTAAATTTTGATTAAAAGGAGCAGTGCAAATAATTAAAGCACTATGCTGACAAGTTTGGGATGAACTTGAAATTTTGGATTTAATCTCTAAATTGTAATAACTGAGAACTGGCTAAAAATTACGATAGGCAATGCATATGTATTTTCTTTGTTACTCCACGAGGTGCTAGTTACCCTCTATTACCTGTATTTGCAATCTCAGATCTTATCAGAAGGGGAAAAAAATGATCTTGGCAACCTTATGCTGAATTTATTATTATTTCATTTGTATATGGTTACAGTTGAAGTCCAAAGAACTCCACTATAACATTTTTTTTTTCAATTTCACTTTCTACTTCCTTTTGGTAACTGTGAATAAGTATCAAGCCTTCATGTTTATGTTATTTTTCTAACAGACTAATGCAGGTAGCAATTTGTTAATGTAGGTTGAGCAATACACTCAAGTCTGGAGGTGCTTAGCTTTTTTGAAGAATTGAAAGGTTACTGCTGTGTGCCTGAACGAGAATTAGAAAGGATAGTGAGTTGGCATGGCTGATAATAGAAATTCCATTAATGTTTTCACCATTATTGGTATCCGATCTTCACTGATTTTTTTCACCAATATATATCTGTAAATTTTTATTTTTAATCAAAGACATGATCTCAATTAGATCTTTCGTTTTGTAATGTTACTTGCACAACTCTTTTCTATGGTCCCTTTTTACTTATATGTAAGTCTTTCAATTTTGTTTTCCATTCGCTACACTGTTTTTGAAAGATATGATGATTGTTTCATTTTTATTGGATTTCATTGCTTTTGTGCCAAAAGCAATGTGACAGCATTCATCATCCTCGTGCTCTGGAAGATTATATGCTTGAAATTATATATATATAATATATATATATTTTTTGTCCAGTTTCTGTGACATGTTATGCGTATGGCTTAAATAGATTTTTGAGATTCAAGTTTATGGAATCATTATCTTTTGTTGGCTTGAGTCTAGTCGAATTTCATCTCCATTTCCATGTATTCTCAACATATTAATTCTCAAATGCTTGCTTGATTCTTTTCATATGGATTTGGTTCCATAGATGGTATGGACCCTCGCAATATAATTAAGATTTTAGATGCTGTTAAATGTTAGGAATCTTGAGGTTTACATTTTATGAAAATGTAACACTAACATCATTCAACCGACCATTTTAAAAACACAATTTCGAACATTTATATAGTGCATTCAAAAATAAATTTCCAAAATGCATTTTATGGGAACCTGATTAACCAAAGAAAAAAAAAGGTCTAGTTTTATTATTTTTGTTCTCATTGAAACATTATTTTAAAACACAAACAGATAAAAGAAAGAAACCGCTTAAAATGCATTCTCATAATATTCGTCAAAATCTTGGAGTATTTTTATTTCCATAAATAGAATCTTACTGTGCTCCAACACTACGTCATTTCTGTTTTAAACAAACCAAAAACAACCGTGGTGCACACCACCACCAAAAAATATAATCAATAGCAGCCAAAAATTTTTGACCAACAACTGTCAGAAATGAGGAGAAAACAAGGCAAGAGATGAGACATCAAATTCTCTTATGCCTTTCTTACACAATTTTCCGGACCAACTGCAGAGTTTCCTTTCACATGCCAAAAATAGCAGATGTCATAAATTAATCCACCAGCATCAGGCACATCTAAATTTTGGTTTAAAACCATATATGGATATCAGCATCCAGGATCCTGAATCCTGAACAACCTGTCAACAAGATTATAAACATTAGAGAAACATCCATACTCGACGTCCCTCAAAGTAAAATTCATGTCTCAGGATATCTTGGGTATATAGAATCACTATGAAGATTGTGAAGGAACATATAGGAAATCCAAGAATTAATCAGTACTATGAGACTCAGATTCTGATGAAATTCCCCTTTCTTAATGGATGTCAAATGCTGCCTGAAAATGAAATCACGGTGGGGACCAAAAATATAAATTTCATAGGTGAGTTGCTTGTCTTTCCCAAAATCTAATAAATCCACAAAAACTGGAACAGGATACTTGTCAGTTATGTCTTTCTAGGAACTTCTCTATCAAGACAGAGAATGCAGCAAACCCAGCACAACCAGCACAGGCTGCCTTTGGACCACCTGGAAAAAAAAGGAGAAACTTAAGGTAATGGAGCACAGAAAAATGATAAAAATAAAAATATGCGAGTACCAAAAATAACTCGTCAAATTAGCAAGGGAATACATTTGGTTTCTTTTCAGGATTAATATTTGGAAAAATAAGGCAGGCAGAGCAGCTGAAGGAATACAAGGCCACGTTACAGATGAGTATAAAGCACAAATATAGAACTTAAGGCCCTGCAATCACACATCCCACAGTTCAATGATTGACAGTTTCTAAAGTCAAGCCACAATTTCTTTTTTCATAATATTTTACTATCTTACCTAAAAGTGAAACAATAAATAAAAGAAATACTCTCAACTGAATCGTGATTGGCATGTTTTAAAAATATAAACAAATAAAATGGCATGTATGTGGTATAAATTTAAAAATATAAACAAATAAAATGGCATTTATGTGGTATAAATTGCGCCTTAACATAAGCTAATTGGTTCTATGTTAAATGGGTTCAACCTCATTTATATATATATAATTTATATGTCTACATATAAATGAGTTTCAACATAGAGTTTCAACACTCTAAAGGTAGGTCAACACTCGTAAGGCACATAGTTTCATAGTATCAGAGTTTAAGGCTCATAGAGTTTCAACATAATTGGTTTTATGTTAAATAGGTGCAAGCAGTGATGTATGGGCCATTACTCTTAAGGCATATAGAGTTTCAACATGATGCTTTCATATTAAATAGGTCCACCTCCATTTATGGTGACATCTACAATAATGAAAGAGAATCATTCTTGCACATTAAGTAGCAAACTAAGAAAAAGACTCGGATTCATTAACCAAAGAAATTGTCTAAAGTTAATGATCTTTGTATCCTAACTCTCTCTAAGGATCACATTTCAACTAACTGGATAGTCCATAAAGGACAAAACATATAAAGCAAACATGGCAGCAAGCACAATAAAAAACATTTCCCATGCAATCAAATTTATAGCTTTTGTCAGTTAAGTTGCTGGATAACAGAATAAGTTCCTCAGCCAACGTGTTGCACTGGAGTTTAATCACCTCCAACCTGACTCCATTTGAAGGAAAAATTTCAACTGACTGGACAAATAAAAAATGTCAAAAATAGATGAAAATTCCTCTGTTGTTAGATAAAAATGTAATCAATTAGGAAAGCCTGAAAGCAATAGGCATTGACATCTTTTAAAGCTTTTCTACTTTCATAACTTGATAAAAGAACTGATAGAAATTATTCCAGAGATACTCCAACCTTAAAATTCTTAACAGGGTATTGCTATGGTAAGGAATAGTTGTTGTTTATTGTGAATTAATTTATTCATATATTGTGACATTGACCATTTGTCTCAGGAAAAAGTTTATAAAATGTGAGACATCTAGGAAAAACTAACAAAGGGACAGGAAAAATAACAGGGAAAGAAATAAAGGAGGATACAGAACCTCTAATAGAAAATTAAAGAGAAATGGAGTGCAGAAATGAAAAGATGTAGTGAATAGGAATGGAGAAGTTAGGGTGGAAAGTAATAGAGGAGGATGCAAAGGGACGGAAAAGCCCTCACAACAATGTTTTCTTCCCATTAAGTAAACAAATTGTGTCTGATCTAAAGCAACATGAGCTTCTTTCTTATTGTTGATTCAAATGATTACTGTGAATCAGATCAAGGTAGGATCGCTCACATACTCAGATTAATATTAGATACTTATAGATGAAATACCATTCAGAAGGTTGTAAAACAACAGCTGCATCATAAAGGCACGTCTAGGTGCATGCTTTCACAAGTAAGGCACCTGATTTTCAGTGATTGAGGTGTGCTAGGGCATGGGCCTTGGTGCATCTAACTATGCAATTCCAACAAGAGTGAAAACGTATTTCAGTAGCATAGAGCTCGAGAAAATAGTTAGAATATCAGATGTAAAAAATACTTCTTAGAAACCATCCTTAAACAATCATTACATCTCCAAAATTTTATCTGATAAACATTTTAAAGTATATGACAACACAAAACTGCAACTTAGCAACCAAAATAACAATAAAGTCTTAACGTTCATTGCATGGAAAAATATTGCATGAGGCTCAACTTGTAGATGTTGAAGGCATGAATTGGAGTGCTCAACTTCCAGTTGCTTCGAATCAAGATATATGGCACAAAAATGAGCATATATATCCCATGATTATGTATCTCCAAAAGTGTCTAACAAAGATCAACAAAACTACTAGCCCATGAAAAATTACACCGCGCACCCTCACCAGTGCAAACCCAGTTATCTTAACCACAAGTTGCCAAATATGAGCTTGAAGAGAACTAATTTCTAAATCCTCATAAGAGAAATCCATGATAGGGTACTATTCTGAAACTAGAAGCTCTTCATGCATAGAACAATAAAAAAAAAAAAAAAAGTTACCTTTTGCAGACATTGAACCTCCAGTTACACACCCAGCAACGACTGTATTTGTAATGTCATGTTTTGCCCGTGCCTTGGGAAAAAAAAAAAAATTAGCTATATGAATTATTGCAAATATAGTCACATATGATATAATTTTTCATTTACTTCTTAATGATACCTTTTCAACAACACATTCAGCAGCCGAAAATATCAGTCCCATAACTGCAAATGCTTTACAGGAACTCCAACTTCTTCGCCCCATTTGCTTTGCAGTATAAATGAATTGCTGCCTTGCAGTCATCTCGTCTTGCATCAACGGATTATCCAATGCACCTAGAAACAAACCCATGAACAACCCAAGCCCGCCTCCTACAAATGTTTCCATAACACAAGAACAAATACATCAAATTACAAGGCAACCTAGGCATGAATAAAAAAAGAATCAAAGGAGAGACAAACAGACAAGTTAATGCAGGAATGCTGAAACATATAAACGCTTTAAAATTAGATAAAGTTAACGCAATACAAATAAAATTTTTGTGACCAAGACCTGATACTCTGTTTTAGTATCCAGTCTTCCCCTGTCAATATCATTTTTCACACTCCTACACAGACCCACATTGCAAATTCTCTATGCGCACACCCCTGAAAGCCCAAAATAGAGTAACAAACAAAATAATCATCCTCACAACTTGCTTCGTAGGAAGCAAAAAGAGTAGAACTAATAAATGAAAAAACCAACTATTGTAAAGAAGATCAATAGCAAAGTCACTCACCCATTGCACCACTTGCAACACTGCGAAAAGCACAATTATTCCAAATTTCTTGGGCACGAATCTCTTCCACGCTAGGCATTCTGAAATGTTGAATGTGTGGTGTCTGAGGCTCAGCCTCAGCCTCAGCCTCAGGCTCTTTCGCACCATCATTCCTTCCATTCCTAGAAGTAGCAGCCATTGATAGTGAAGTATAGCGAGCACCAATAAAATTTCAACGGGTCTATATATCTGTTCTTTGTGGTGGTTTTTGATGATGGAATTGAACTGAGTGCTGTTGGAATTGAATTGAGTGCTGTTGCCAGTAGTGGCAGATGTGATTTGCGTTCAAATAATTTCACTAACCAATGGGCTGCTCATAAATTCTATAAAGAAATATTTTAAAAATAAAACCTTGAAGAAAGAAAGATATTAATGAGGGAGTCGGTTGCAGTCTGCGGGTTGTGTTGAGGGAGGAAGAAAAGTCTGGGGGAGGGCTGTAGAAAATGGGAAAGGAGTAGGGTTTTAGGAAGGGTCATGAGCAGTGAAACTACGCCGTTTTGGGTGTAAGAATGTTTAAAATGCTCTAATTTTTTTTCAATCAACTAAGGCTGTGTTTACTTCCAGAAAATTATTTTCTATTTTTATTTTTTAATTTTCAAAAATAATGAAAAATTTTCATTTTCACATAAAATTTGTAAAATATGTTCATTTGTTAGAAATTGAAAACTATTTTTCTTTTTTTGAAAACAAACTAATGTGTTTACTTTGTTTTTATCTATAACTTGTTTTTTATTTTTTAAAATTGAAAATATATTTACTTGTTAGTTTTATATGTCTAAACACATAAAAATATATTTAATTTAATAAATAAAAAATAATTTTTAAATTGTAAATTTTTAGAATATTAAATTGCAAAGTCAGAACCATATTTATCTCGCATTCTACCTAAATATTTTGATGATTTTTTCAATTCTATATCAATATGATTGTAATTAATAAAACTATATATAATGATTATCCCAAAACCTATTTTTGTTCCTAGTCCAAACAACAACGATTTGTAGGGAGAACCAATCATCTTCCACTATAGATGGTGCCATAATAATGTATAATCCCACTTTCGAGGATGGATCATAAATCGAACAAAATAACCTCTTGCACATTATATCAGTTAGTTGCATCAACAAATCTCTCTGCCTGTAGTAACTACACTAATCAAAAGTTAATTGTATATACTAAGCAGATCATATGCCCCAGTCTCAATATACTTCTTCGCATTATCCTATGCACCACCCGCTCTGTTCAGGAAAAGAACCATAAGAATGCCAGAGACTGTTCCAAACATCGGCATGACAACCATAACTTTAGCCCCAAGCAGAGGATGTCCTTTATAGTGGCCCAAAATTCAGAACAGAAAACCTACAAGTGATAGAAAAAAAATTCAATATATGCTTCTTGACCTATCATATAAACATGAATAAGAAAGACAACTGTATTTAAGAGAACTGAGACGCATTAAAATGTACAGTAAATAGGTTCCTCAAGTTGCAAGGTAATGTACCAACATAATTAGCTTCCAAGATCATATGCAAAATAACTAGAATCAAAATAAAAAGCATCTTTTGGTAAAAAATAAAAAAATAAAAAGCACCTTAGGAACAAGTCCATAACCAAGAAAGGAAGAGGGATAAGTACCAAATATGCAATCACTGCAGGATTTCTAAGATCATCTTCAGGTATTCCCTGCTCTACTTTGCCAACAAGATCAACCCCAACATCAACTGCTTTTGAATATATTCCACCACCCAACTGAGCAAACATCGCAACAAAAGAAGCTCCAAAGCCATATCCCACAAGAAGAGGAGGTACTAGAAGAGAAAAAAAGTACTAAGCAATTAACATAGCAAAGGAGACTAGCATCACATGACACAAAATGCAACATCCTTGATGATCACAAAAATGCTTAATTAATTAATTACTTATCACACTCACAAACACACACAAAGTAATATCAATTAAAAAATAAAATGTAAAAAAAGTATCAATTAGCCACATGTTTAGCACCTAATTATCAATTTTTTTTTTAGAATAATCAAATTCATTAAGATAAGGAACAATAGGAAAGCACACAGGCTAACCAAACCAGGGAAGACCGAACCAAAATTAGGGCATTGCTAAAAAACAACCAGCCGAATAGGGATTGCTACAACTCAGCAACCACAACCAGAAAAGCAAAAGGAAAAATCAAGACAATAATTAAAGAATAAAAAAAAAAAATCATACATTGATCAAAACAAGAAAATTAAATCAAACCCATATCAAAATTGCAGTCAACTACCAAATCCAAAAGCTGAAATTAAAGCACAACAAGAGAAAGAAAAAAAAAAAACAAAAGTTAGACCTAGGAAGGCCCAAAGCTAAACCTTAGCATGGGAATTACAAACATAAAAAATACCCATAACCAAATCAAACACAGAATTAGAAATCAACCCATAATTGCGCAAGCCATAAAACCAAATTAAACAAGCGAAAAAGAGAAGCCCACCAGTAGTAGCAGCAAGAGTGCAGAGACAGAAATAGTAGCAGTAGCACTGTAGCAGCAATTGGTTCCAAGTACAAACAGAGAGCAGTAGGGAGGAAGAAGGCTTGGAAAAAAAAAGTTGGAAAGACGTAACACTTGAAAAAAATTGAAAAGATGCCCTAACAATTAAAGAGAGTGTTTTCAATTTTCATTTGAAAACATGGATTTTTAACTTCATAATTGTAACAAGGAAAATTTTAGAAAACAAAAAAACTTAATTTTCCAATTTTCTTTTAAAATTGTGAAAATAGTAAAAACACTTTTTAAATGAGATTTTTATAAAAACATTCAAAGTAAACATAAATTTTAATTTCCTATTTTTCTTTTGAAAATTTTTTAGAAAATTAGAGTAATTTTTTTATAAGCAAGCACAACCTTAATGTTGCAAATTTTTTAGTATCTTTGTGAATGTGAAGTTAATAACACTTAGTAATAGTAATGTCTTGTCATTCTAATGCTTATAAACCTGATAGAGAGCAGCATTAATAATTTTTTTAAGCCTTTATTGCTGCTATATTATTTTTATATAAGCTAATTCTTTTTATCAATTTTCGTATATGTTGGGCTCGGCACTCAATCCTTGAGAATTTTAATAGTTGAAAATGTATATATTATAAATGGGCCTTGCCCATGAATAATTTTATTTCAATTTGATCCTGTCTGCAAAAGACCAAACCAAAAAATTGATCCGAAGTAACTTGATAAATTTTAGCTACCGAACTAGAATGTTTTCCCTTCTTTTACTATGAGTTAGGTTGCAGATTATATTCTTTCCAACCCATGAAGTTTTGCACATGAAAATTAGTGTTAAATGATAATTGCTCTTATGAAATTTAATATAAATAATATAATAATTATTCAGTCTCTAAAATTTTATTTGATTTTTGTAAAATAATTCAAGCAAAAATTCTATATATTTTACTTTAATTAATTTTAAGTAAAATAAATGATAAAAAAATTGTATATGTATAAATTTTCAATAAATAGAAATTTTTTATAGCTTAAAATCTAGTTGGTAATAAATGTTTAAGAAATAAAAAATGCATTGATATAATTTTTTAAGAAAATTTGTCTAAATTATTATTTTGAAAAAAATAAAGTTTGAGTGTATATAAAATTTTTAGAGTGAAAATAGTTACATCTTTTAAGAATTTATTATTTAAAATTAAATTAAAGGTAAAACGTGTAAAAGGGTATAATATAGATTAACATTAGATTATAGTTAATAAAAAGATAAATAATTTTAAAAAAATTATGTTAATAATAGAACATTCAATTAGAAGGTTAAATTATAAATTTATTAACTAAATATATAAATGTTGATAATTAACTAAAATATTTATTGAAAATTAAAAAATTAAAAATTATTTAAAAATATTAAGAATTAATTTGTTAAAAATTTTAAAAATACAAATTTATTAAAAATTTTAAAAAGTGTAGGGACTAAATAAGATATTTTACTAAATATCTTTAACAACTTTTTCACCCATTTTTAATGGAGGGATTCAGTGTGAAGAAACATAATAGTAAAGAGAGTCAATGTATAAAAAATAAAAGTATAAGGTGTCAATCTATAAAAAATAAAAATGCAAGAGGTAAATAGGAAAAAAAATAAAAATGTAGAGGTCAACTATGAATTAAGCCATTATAAACTTAATCCTACTTCAAAAGTTATTTTAATTTACTTATTTAACTTTATTAATTGTGTCAATTCTGGTAATTTTTATTTGAAAATTTTAATTATATTTTTAAAAATTACTTTTAAATTCCTATAAAAATAAATTTGACAATTAGTTAAATATTTTTAAGAAATATTCTCAAATTTAATTTTACTACTTTTGAAATAAATTTACAAATTAATTTTTAAATTTTCACATCAAAATTTATGTATCAATAACAATAATAAGAAAAAACGAGAAGAATTATAATTTGTGAATCAATTAAACTAATGTTAATAAAAATAAGAAACTAAACACTTTTAACTATCACTATAAATGGCAATAATTTTTTTATTTTTTTATTTTTAGAAAAACTAAATATTTTATATTCTTAACTAATATTTTTAGTATCTAAGAATTCTTGCTTTTTTTTTTATCTCATACTTTATTTTTATTTTATCTCTATTAGAAAATTTTTATATAATAAAATTGAATATTGAGAATGTCACGACCCAAACTAGGAGTCATGACCGGCGCTAGGGAACGAGAATTCTTTCAAATCCGGAACCCGTAGCAAGTCTAAGAAAATAAAATCATATAATAAATAAATAAAAAGTACGATATAATTAAAAATTTTTGAATCAATATGTAAAATAAATTCTCCAAATCTTTTCATAAATGTATACATATTCATACAGTGTTCAAATAAAAATTCTCAGAGTATTTAATATCCAAACAAAATAATACACTTCTGATACAATAACACTACTACTGCAATTTCTAGAATATAAATCAGAGTTCAGAATATACATTTGCATAAAATAGCCGCGATTGAAAAACACCGATGAGAAACTCTACAACTAAGGTTTGACGATATGGGATCTCCTGAAAAAAATAATTGAGGGGGGTCAGACCTCACTGAGTGAATTATTATACTATATATACATGCAAACTAAACCATAAAAATCAGACATTCTTATATATATATATGTATATACACATATTTCACACGAATGCCAAACTCTGCCTTTAGAAATATACTAAATATAGAAAATGTATGTTTTAAATCATGAAGGATCCATAGAACCCTAATAATAGCAACCTCAAACAATGCCATCATCACTCTAGCCATACAGGCTCACTTGATTCCAAATAGAACACTTATTCCAATATAGACAGCAGACTGGCTCTGAGACACTAAGTCGACCGAGCTCCAGCAGTCTGATTGTCAGTGTGATTGGCCCCGAGACACTTGGTCAATCAAGCTCCAACAATCACACTATCTATCACCTCACATCTCAATCAACCCAATAGATCATTCAATCCACTTATGAGCAGTAGACTGGCCCCGAGACACTAAGTCAACCGAGCTCCAGCAGTCTGACTGTCAGTGTGATTGGCCCTATAATCACACTATCTAACATACCATTAATCTTAGTCAAATCAATTATAATCACCCAAAATTAACTCTCACTCAACCCTATTCTTTCACACTGGTACGTACACGGCCCTAGTGCCGTCTACTAAGAAGCACATTCTATTGATATTCTTCACTTAAATAAATCATTTATTCTGAAAATAATTAATGTGGAATGACATTCATAATAATAAAATCAACCATATATATATACCAAAAATATATCTAAAATATAGCCAGTATATTTCGGGTGTATATATATATATATATATGTCAAAAAAAATATGAAATAAACTAAAGATAAATCATTAATATGATAAAAAAAAAACAATTTAAATGAGTAACAACAATATAACATGCATTTTCTTAAAAATATACTTAAATATACAAAAGATATACCCTAAGTATATAAATCATTTAGTAAAACATTTATACATAAATATTCATTTAAATATGTGTTTAGGTTTAACATATATGCACAAATATACTAAAAATAAACCTAATTAACTAGCATACATATAGCAAAAATAAACCCTAAATATACCACTAATGTGTTAGGTTTAATTTAATAATAAAACATGTATTTATTTGGAAATAAATCAAAATATACCAAAAATAAACTTAAAAATAATTTAAGTGTAGGTTTATAATATAGCATGCAATTATTTAAGAATAAATCTAAATTATACTAATCATTTAATAAAATAATTATGGTTTGATGCACATTTAAATCATGTATAAATATTAAATTATAACAAACATAAACCTAAATATCTAACATACATATATCAAAAATAAACTCTAAGTATATCAGTGATATATTAAATGTATATAGAAAATATACAAACATTTATATATCAAGATATACTAAAAATAAACCGAAAATATACCAAATCATATTATAATTAAATTACTGTTTAAACATATAATGAAAATAAAAATTCTAAGTCATGCATCCTATATGCAATGCATATATATACAGTATAATAACTCACATGTTAGCGCTCCATGAGACAAACTCGGCGGGCTTGATCCGTTAGGCCTTGGTCTTGGCGCAGCTAGACAAACAAATGACAATATGAAATCAGAATAAATTTAACGAAAATTCTAAAGACTCGATCTAGAATTTTAGACACAAAATTAGAATAGGGATTTGATTGAATATCACGTTTTACGAGAATTCTATCGAAAATCCTACAGAACCTCCCTTGTAAAACGGACATCTCTCTACTCAAAGAGTAGAACCGGTCCTGCAAAAAAAAAAAACATACTTTGAAATAACACTAAATTCACAACCACAATCCCTCTGTCGGACTCCAAACTACAATTCACCGACCGAGGTTCACAATTCACAGAATAATTACAAAATACCGAAAATGCCTTTATATAATAAAAATACATTTTATAAATTCAAATTACGTAATTAACCCTAAAACACGTTAAAAACTGATAAAACTCATTTATTTAGAAAAATCATATAATATATATAATTTGAAAATAATTTACGAAAAATAGTTTTAATTAGTTAAAAATACTAAAAATTTACAGAAATCATTTTTATAGCTCAAATAATATTAAAACCAATTTAATTACATTTTTAGCCAATTTAGTGTAAAATTACCAAAATACCTCTATATGTATAAATTTATTATAAATGTTCAAAAATTCACCAAAAATTATATAATTACTCAAAAATTAATTTCTCAGCATATAATTCAATAATATCAATAAATATACTCAATTAACCAATTTATTTCAATTAAACACATAATTAACCCTATTTTTCAAAATTACATAAACTTAATAAATTCCAAATAAATATATAAAAATTCACAAAAATTACAAAAAAATTTATATAATTCATTTCAACTCCTATTATCACCATAAAACACAATTTCATAATTTAATTAATTAATTTTTGAAAATTAGAAAATATTAATAAAATAATAAAAAATTCATAAAAATCAAAATAAATTCCAAAAATTATAAAAAATTACAGAATATATATTAAACTTCCATGAAAAAAGTTTTTGAAGAAAGTTTTTATGAATCAATCAAATTGAAGCTAAAAAAAATTCAAAACCCAAAATGGCTGAATTGAAGAAATTAAAACCTAAGCAATTCTAGACCAAATCAAGTGAAACAAAGCTTAGAATCACACTCACCAGAGATCAAGGAGAAGATAGAGACCGACTGCATCAAATTTGGTGGCCGAAAATGGCTTGATCGGAGCTAAGTCGATTTTCGGCTTCTTTGTGAAAAATCGGTCAAAACTCACCGGAAAAGAGTGTTTCAGGTGGTGGAAATGGCTGGAGGTGGAGGAGGAAGGCTGAGGGGCATTGTGATAATAAGAAAACCAGGTTGAAAATGGCTGGAAATGACGTTGGGAAGAAGAAGGTGCAGGGAGGGGCAAAACTATAATTTCTGCAAACTTTGATTTTTGTTATAAAATAATATATATATGTATATATATATATGTCCACCTTATATTATAGTAATATATATATTCCCACACACAAATAATACTCACCACACAAATATTTTAATATATTTAATAATTTATACACTTAAAATTAATTAATTAATACAAAAAAATTAAATAATAAAATTAAGGAAATTAATTAAGCTCTAATTAATTAAATAAATACACATATATACATTTTATTTGGCACTTAAAAATTATGTATGAGTTCATACAAATTCGTAAAACTAGTCAAAATAATTAATATTAAATTATTTACGTGTCAATTTTTTTTAAAAAATATAATTCCCGGGAAAATTTTACGTAAAGTAATTAAAATAATATAAAATAATTAAAATTAGTTTTAAACAAATAACAACTCTTAAAATATCATAAATATATACAAAAATTATTAACACTGCATATCCCGATGCAGTATAAAAATATTTAAAAAAACTCGGGATATTACAGAGAAGTAAATTTTAAATGAGTTCAAATTTTAAGATATTTAGTGAAAATTTTAAAAATTTATAAAAATATTCAAAAATTAATTTTTTAAATGTATGTCGAGAGTAACAAAATTAGAATATTAATTTTTTAAATGTATGTCGAAAGTGACAAAATTAGAATTTAAGTCATTTTTTACATTTTATTTTTTCTTATAAGAAAAGGAGGATAAAAAAATTAATAAGTGTCAAATTTATTTTATAAGGATGTAAAAATAATTTTTAAAAATATAATTAGATCTTTCAAATAAAAATTGATACAATTAATATAATTTTTAAAATTAAATAAATAAATTAAAATAACTTTTAAAGTACAATTATATATATATATATATATATATATATATATATATATATATATATATATATATATATATATATAAAGTAACTCATGCTTTGCTGCAGGTAATGAAAAAACAAAATATATTAATGTAAGTACATCATGGGGAAAAAAATATCTTAAAAATCAATTAATCTTTAAGCTAATTTAGTAAATTCACATTGTAAGCACCCAATTTCAGAATATAATTGTACATGAATGCAACGAAAACCTTTATGATAACAATTTAATCAAATATTGACCTCTAGGGTTAAGTTTCATGATTTCAAAGGCTAAATTGCAACATTTTTTAGGTTTAATTGCAAAAAAAATTGAATTTTCAGAGGCATATTTAAAAATGTGCATAATGCCGATCGGCATTATGCAATGTGGCATTGCGCAATGCCGATCGACATTACGCAATGCCAATCGACATTTATATAATGCTAATCGGCATTACACAATGTTGAGACACTAAAAATTTTCATAATTTTTTTTTACTGTGATTGGTCCAAATTTAAATTATTTTAATAAATAAATTGATTAAAGTAGGGTTCAGTCTTGTATGCATCTTTTGCACTTATAATCTTCTTTTTTTTTTTTTTTGAAATTAAAATTCTTATTTTGTTTGTTTTTGGAAAGGAAGGGATGAGAGCAATTACGATAATGTAAGTGGTTAGCCTATGAATGAGATATAAAAAGAAAAGATTGGCAGAGAGAGGGGGACGACGTAAAAAGAGAGAGAGTAAAAAAATCTAATTAGTTACTATGTAAAAAAGTTGATTGAACAAAAAACACGGAGAGAAAAAAGAAAGGAAACCTAACCTGATACTGTGATATCAAAAAACAAAACCCCCTCTTTTTTTAAAGAAAGAAACAAAGTACGTTCTTTTAAAAATCTAGAAATCAAGAAAGCACATAGTCAATTTTCTCAAAACAGTGAAGTCCCATTCTGAGGGGCATTCAAATAGTATCTGCATAATATTTCTTGTCTTCTACTCCTTTCTTTTTATTAGTTCTTTTCTTTTATATCATTATTTTCTTTTTATTATTTATTATTTTATTATTTTTGTGTTTTTATTCAGGTTTTATTTTCATTATTTTATTTTCTTTATTCATTAATTCTAATCTTGTTTTCTTTTTTTGATTCTTTGTATTTCATGATTCTGGTGATGAATACATGATTGAACCAAGGAAACTCATGGAGAAATCCATGAATGAAAGCTAAAAGTCCAGATCCCAAATTTAATTTAATTTTGCTTTGTTTATTTAATTTAATTTAATTTTTTTAAGTTTTGAATTTGTTTAATTTGTCTTCTTGAGGATTGTATATTAATTTTATTCTTTGTATTATTTTGGTAGATTTTGTAATAGCCCCGATAATGGGAATAATGAAAATTTAGTTCTCTTGTTCTTAAAAATTAATTAGTAAATTAGGTTCAATTTGGTAATGCCTAATTAAAATCAATGGAGGTAGTAGATTAATTTAGGTTGCATGTTAAGTAAAATTAGGATTTTTTAGAAGAAATAATTTAATTGCATGGTTGATTTTTTAATTTGTCATATTTGATTTCATCATGTTTTTGGGTTTTTTTTGTTTATTTTTATGTGTTTTGGGCCCCAAGCCCACATTTAGGCTCTAACCCATTTAATAAGTAGGTTTTTAATTGGATTTTTAAGTTTAATTTTAAAATCAATTTAGGCCCATTTAGGTTAATTTAGACTTAGCCCTTAATTTAAGCCTTTTCCATAATTTATAGATTTAATATCACTTTAAAATTAAAAACATGTAGAATTTTGCCCATTAATTTAAGTACTTCCTAAGTTGTAAATTTTGACCCATTTTTAGAATTAAAATAAATAGACTTAAGTTCACTTAATTAAAATTAAATAAGAATTAGGCCTATTAGTCTTTAGGCTCACTTATAAATAAAAACTTGTAGATTTAGTTCATTTAATTAAAATTAATGTAGATTAGACTAACCTAGGGATTGTGATCAATGCATTATTTACATGTATTTTCATAACTAGTTTGTCTGAAGTTAATTATTTTAAATGAGGTTTTATATGAAATTTCATGTAAATAGAGGATAACATAGTAATTTATAAAGTAATTCTAAATGAACACAAGACTAAAAGAAGCTGGTATTTTGTATCCAGAAGCTCCTAGTTGTAGTGCTAGCTTTCTTTAGAGAATCGAGTTCCACCATTTTTATTTATCCCAGTTATTACCCTAGGTGGTGACTTCTCATCTCCACGCCATGTCTTTGTGATAATGGTTAGTGTGTTCTCTAGAGCCTTGAGCTTAAATAGTGTCACGATTGCTAAAATTTTGGGCATGCACTAAACCTCACCGTCTATAATGGCAACTCCAATGGGGATAAAAGATATTGATTCTACTTGTGTTCTTTAGAATTATTTTATTAATTATTATTTTATTCTTGTATTCATTCTACATGTCCCTGTTAACCGACATCGTTGGTTTATGATTCTATGATTCCACTAGCTTCATAGAGTTGTGAACTGGCTAACCATCACTTTTAGCTTTAACTCAGTTTAAGAGAGGTTACCGAGTTCATCTGACCAGAGTTTGTAACCCAAGTCCTAAAGGAGGGTAGTCTTCTCTTGAGTTTGTAAAGGATGTTGGGCTCCTTTGACCTTGGCCTGTAACTTAAGTTTTAAAGGAGGGAATCTTGCTATGGGAACCTTGAATTTTCACCAAACTCTAACCATATATAATGGCTTAGTTACCACCCCTAGGATCTACCCAAATTGCTTGTATGTTTGTTGTCATGAGGTATTTCTATCTATAAAAGGCCAGGCCCATACTTTTAAAGCCCACTTGGGCTAGACCTTTATACCTAAAAATACTATTTCTATGCTTTAATGCTTTGAGAAGATTTTGCATACCCGTCGATTCTTGATATCCCCTGTTGATATTATGGCCAAGACTAAAAATCCTAGGAAAAGAGACTTACCATTAAACACGTGTGGGAGAATAAGGTTGGAAGGATGAATATTGTACACTTGATTGATACTTGGTATTTGCTACTTGTTGCATAGCACATGCATCATGCATACATGCATTTCATCCATCACACTAACATTTTATTTTGCAGCCATCATAGATTCACTTGAATCTTTTTGTATTTAGGGACAGAAAGGTGGCATTTTAAAAGAACATATATGAGTCCTAAGGCCATAGCTAAAAAAATCTTGCACAAACTGGAGAAGGGTCCTATCAATCTGCTTTACTTAGAAGCTGAACCAACCAAACTTGAACTTATAGACATGGAACAATAAGGCAGGAACTGGACCTTAAAAGACATAAATGGAGCTTTGATGGATGACATGAGGGCTATGATATGAGATGAACTGAGACAAACTTTATCTAGATTGATGCAACCTACTACTACTGTCATACCACCACCTGTAATTGATCAACCACCTGCTATTGTAGCTATCCCACTTGCTACAAATGCTCCACCTATTGCCAATAATGTTGGGGCAACCTATTGCTAGAAACCCACCCGTTGTTGATGTGAAGCTTGAGGATGTTGAGAACTACATGATAGATTAGGCAAAGAGAGAATCACTTGAACTGGTATAAGACCATGAGTCCAAGAAAATGCAAGCGTTGACCTAGAAAATGTCCAAGATGGAAGAGCTAATTATAGGACAAGGCACGGGATATTCATTTGACTTTGATGATATGCCACTAATGGAGGGTAATAAGCTACCTGAGAAGTTCAAAATGCCTTAGCTGCAGAAGTTTGATAGAACTGGAGATCCTAGGATTCATCTTAGTCAATACACAATAACAATGAGCACTACTAAGGCCCCATTAGAAGTGATCACTAGATTATTTGTACTGTCTTTAAAGGAAATGGCTATAAACTAGTATTATGGGTTAGAAAAGTCTGTTAGGGCTGATTGAAAAGAATTGTGTATTGCTTTTTTGAAACAGTATAATTATAGCACTAGATTGGAAATGTCTATCAAAGATTTAGAATTGACCAAGCGGAATCCTAATGAATCATTTTTGGATTTTCTGATGAGATTCATGAATAAGGCAAGATTAATGAAAAGTAAGTTGGTTAAGAAAGATCAGGTTAAGATGATAGTCTATAAAGTGTTACTAATTTGGTTAAGAGATTACAAATGATGAATCCTAAAACATTTATAGATCTATATGATGATGGTTTGCAAGCTGAAGAGATTGAGAGTAAGAAGAAGAAAAGTTTTAAAAGTAAAAGAACCCAAAACTACCAAATTGGGGGCACATAGCAATGGAGCACTAGCCGGATTGTGGAAGTGCATGCTGTTCAACAACCAACGAGATTCTCTAATTTTAGCCAACCACTTTCAAAAGTCCTAGAGCACTTAATGTAAAAAGGGGTTACTTCAACCTTTACCTAATCCAAACCCACCAAACCCAAACACCCTAGGCTATAACCTAAACAAGCACTGCCAATTCCATCAAAAGCTCGAATACTCCATAGGTAATTGCATCCACCTTAAACATGAAATCCAAAACCTTATATACTTTGGAAAAATCATAGATCTTGAAAACCCAAGAACCAAAAATAATATTTTCCTAAACTACTGAAATGTACCACCCCCAACTACCATGATGATTAATTCTAGAGTTAATGAGGAAGAAGTGCTAAGCTCGTTTAAGGGCCTAGACCTTAAAACCAATGAGAAATTTCTTAATGCCCCCAAAGATGTGGAAAGAGCAGAAGACTTATTGGGTCAGCCTTCAGGTAAGTTCAACTATAAGGTGTTTTATACTAAACCACCTTCTATTGACATACCCTTTAAGTCAATTGTGACTACAGGATGGGGTGATGAATTTGATGATGAGAAGTTGCTAGAAAAGAAAGAAAAATGCACATTTGAGGTACAATAAGATGAAGTCATGGAGATAGTTGGCAAAAAGATGCAAGAATAGTTGTTATGTCAGCCGTCTTAAAGAAAACCATTATAAGACTCAGCATCCCTAACATCTAGAATAGGAAATAAAATTTCTTATTGTCTTCTTTGAATAAAATTTTAGTTTTTATTTTGTTTTAGTGATCGATGATATAAATTCTGATCATACTTACTTTGCAATGTACATCTTAATGGTAATGTGCATTATGATATTAATTGGATCTACACACATAAATTCAATTTAATTAGATTCATTCAGTATGGGCATAAATGCAAATTCAAATAACATATATATATCACATGATATAACTTATGAAGATACGAAATTTAAGAAAAAAAAAAGAATGAAAAAAAGAGAAAAATAAGGAGAGAAAAAAAGAACAGTAAGGTAAAAATTAGAGAGAAAATATTCATGACTGGCTGATAATAGGAGTTGTATCATGTGATGTAATGAATGTTCTCATTTTTGCCCTAATTAATGATTAAAATTGAATTTTAAATTTTTGTTCAAATATCACATATTCATCTTCATCATACTGCATAAGTATCTGAATGGAAAGATAATACATAATGAAAGCTAAATCAAAGCTATGAGATCACTATTTTAGTTATGTTTTCTTTTTTACCACCCTTTTGTAATTTTCCTTGTAAGCCTAGTGTCCCCTTACACCTTGAGAATTTAGGTGGCTCAGTAACTTATGTTGTAACCCATACCTTGTATCTGTCATCAATTATTGCATCAACATCAAGCCTCATATTCTGCTAAAGAATTCTTTGAAGTGTAAGTCCAGTTGATTTCATTATTAAGAACTCGCTTCAATCAGTTCGCCCACTCCTCTGCATCTTCAATACATGAGACTGTAAATAGGGTTAGTATGACAAAGGGTCAATAACAGCAGTAACCAAATTGAGTCTCTTGCACACATGAAGAAAAAGATTGCTAGAATGAATTTAAAATGAAGTTAGGGGCAAAATGTAACTTTGGTGTAGCTTGGGGGCAAAATAGTAAATACAACACTAGAACTTCAAAGTTAGTGAAAAAGGTCTCAGGGCAGAAAGGAGTAAACTACAAGCATACAAATACATTAGTTATCATACAACAAAAGTAGTAACAAAAAGAAAAGTTCAATAGTGCATCGGTCAATCATGAGCTCCAGTGTAAAGCCATGGACCCCACTCACTAGCCTAGTCATAAGTCCGATGAGCTATATCAGAAGCTTTAACATTAGAATTACTAATAACAAAGCATCCAGTGCTTAAACCTAGAAGCTATTGATGAGGCACCTCATTCTCACACTCAAAGCTGCGAACATAGCTTTTTTCCAAACATAAGACCTATTAGGATCATGCATGTCATACATAACATGCATACACTTACATACATTTATTGTGAAATAATTGCTTTGCATAATAAAGTCTTTAAGCCTAGGCAATATTGTGCAAACACTTTACTGCTAACATTTAAGATTAGTGTTGTAAGAGTGCAGAAAGGTAGTCAGATTGTTCACTTGTAAAGCATTTAAAGGAAAAAAGTGACACTCTTTAGGTGAACCTGATGCTCAATGGGACTCTAGATCGCAGGAGCCTAATTAATTATGGGCCCATTCAGTAAGGGAATATCATCGATAGTGATATTTGCGAAAGCGTCATCCTGGTGACCTCAAAAGGCTGGATAGGACGTTCAGACTCCTTTAACTTAGTATCCATCTCCATAGTCTCATCGGGAGCATCATTTAGAATATCTCTCCATAATAGTTAGACTAGTATAGGGTATGGAATATAGTGATGAGAAGGTCCAACATGTCAACAATACATTCATGGACCTTATAAAAAGGGACAACAAACTCAAAACCTAAAATGAATGCACTCTAAAAAATTATTTGATCATGAAATAAGATCTCTAACTCCTGAACCTTTTTTACAAGAGATGTTAAGAAGAGGAATGAAGCCCTCTACCATAGTATTAATGGAATGGCAAAAAGGCAAATTCAACCTTAGGCCATGACTTCAATAATGGAGTATCATGACCTTGTGATTAGAGACATCATCATCATAATCAAAAGGGAAGAATGTAAAAGAATAACATTGCATTTTGAAAAAATCTCTTCACTTACAAATAGACCATACTAACTTATGGTATTTTGTGCAGGAAAAAAATAAAAGAATGAAGAAGGGGAAAAGAACTGATACATCAATAAAAATGGGCAAGATAACAAATGTTAAACCCTCACTAAGATAATAAAGGGAAGTAACATAACTCTATTCTTTAATAAAGTACCATGTCAATCATAAAATTCACAAATTGAAAGTATATTCATCCACTTCACAAGATCGTGTGTGAAAAGCCTATCTCATGACCTTTGATTATAATGGCTCTTTTTATTAGCCTCACAAAATTCAAATGATTAGTTAACGACTTTGTGTTGAGAGTTTATAAACTGTAATCAATTTAATGCTTGCTTCATACCCAAATGAGGGGAAGAATATGCAAAGATAAAATCTATGGACTTGCAGTATAAATTGCTTGAATTTTAAAGTATCATTTTATTCTTTTGAATAATAAATGTGCATATAATATACTCCAATGCTAAAAATTGAGGATGAGTACAAATCCCTCAATGGTATCCACGCTAAGTAAAATAAAAAAGGCAGGGGAATACTAAGAGGAAAATCAAAATAAGAGCAAGCTTAATTTACTCCAATGCTAAAAAATAAGCAAGAGTATCAACATGATCTGGTAGTATCCAAGCTGAGTAATACAAGAAAGGCGGAGGAATACTAAAAGAGGGCCCCACATAAAAAAACATGCTCTATTAACTCTAATGCTCTATAAGAGTATGAGTATCCAAAGGACCTTTCCAACAGTATCCACGCTGAGTAATATGAGAAAGGTGGGGGAATACTCAGATAAAGAAGAAAAACACAAAAATAATTCAAAGACTATTTTGATACTCAGAATTCAATCTTTTTATACTCAATTTTCATAAGTTTTGTTTAGCAAATTCCCCTTAAAATTAAGTGTGGAAGTAAGCTCTTCATAAGCTCTTCACTTGGTAAAAGATATGCTCTCAACATAAGATGGTTACCGATGCCTCTGACCTTTGCAAATGGCAAATAAATGATAGTCATGAAAATAAAAAATAGTGAGATTTGTTGAGTGCATGCTATCTCATGATAAAGTGATCAATTTTCTCAAAAATATTTAACATTATAATGTACTTTTATACATTCATCATGATTGAAACTAACTTAACAAGAATGTAAGATTGTAAATTTAGAAGGAAGTACACCCATCTTGTAGAGTTAGTTAACATAACAGAATTGGAATTAGTTAGCAGAGAAATTCTTATCAGTCAACACAAAAAAATTCAAAGTCAGTTAGCACGAAGAATTCAAAGCATTTGACTTAAACAATCAAAGATAAAAATCATGAGCAGTTATGGACTGTAGCATCAAAGGTGAGCAATGAAAAAATTGTAATTAATTTGCAAGCAATTATGGGTTATAGCATCATCAGTAAGTAGCTATGGACTGTAGCATAATCAAAGGTGAGCAATGAAAGGATTGCAGTCAATTTGCAAGCAATTATAGGTTACAACATCATTAGCCAGCAGTTATGTTCTTCAGCATTATCAATGGTGAACAATCATTAAAGGCAAGTAATGAAAGGGTTGTAATTAATCTTAAGCAGTTGTGGACTACAGTATCATCGGTGAGCAACGAAAGGGTTGCAGCTAATTATGAGTAGTTATGGACTACAACATCATTAGTGAGCAATGAAAAGGTTGTAGCTAATCGCGAGCAGTTATGGACTGCAACATCATTAGTGAGCAACGAAAGGGTTGTAACTAATCACAAACAATTATGGATTGCAACATCATTAGTGAGCAATGAAAAGGTTACAGCTAATCACAAGCAATTATGGATTACAGCATAATAAGTGAGCAATAAAAGGGTGGTAACAAATTACGATAAATTATGGATTGTAGCATAATCGCATAAAAGAAATTAACACTACATTTTTGAGTGTAGTGTATTTAAATTTAGACTATTTGACCAGGTATAGTCGACATTGTACGACCGAGTGCAATGTACTTCTTTCATTAAAATCATTCTAATATGAATTTTCAATTCTTTTAATCTACCAGACACTACAAAGTAGTTATGGTATTATTGCTAAACATTCCATAAGAGCTATAACATGTTCTCAAATCATGAAATGCTAAACGTCCCACAAGGAGTATAGCAAGAATCATTACATATATTTCGTTAAACATCTCACAGGGAATATAATGAAATCCATTGTCACTAGACATCCTAAAGGGAATATAGTGCAGTTCACCAGACACTACACAGTAGTTATAGTATTATTGCTTGACATTCTACAGGAGCTATAACATGTTTTCAAATCATGAAATGCTAAACGTCCCATAGGGAATATAGTGAAACTCATTTGCATATACCTCACTAGATGTTCTATAGGAAATATAGTGAAGCATACTAAACCTAGCATCTTGCTTAAAAATTGCTCAATAATTTAAGCATCAACATGTTAATTAGGATACAGTAAAGTACCCTAATTTTTTCTTTTAAAATTATGTTATACTATTACTTTATCGTAATTTTTCAAGCAAACAACTATAAAAGGGGGCAACTATAAGCACCCAATTTTAGGATGTAATTGTGCACGTGTACGATAAAAGCCTCTATAATGAAAATTTAGTCAAAACTTGACCCCTATTGTTAAGTTTCATGATTTCAAGGACTAAATTGCAACATTTTTTAGGTTTAATTGTAAAAAAATAAAGTTTGTAGGGTTTATTTAAAAGATGCCAATTGGCATTACATAATGCCGATCGACATTATGTAATGCCAATCAACATTAAATAATGCCGGTCAACATTTTGTAATGCCAGGGCACAAAAATGTTAGAAAAAATTTATTTTCTCAATTTTTTTAATTATGATTGGTCCAAATTTTAATTTATTTTTAATAAATAAATCAAATTTGATATTTATCTATCCAATATACGTATCTTATGCGTATAATTTTTGAAATTAAAATTCTTATCCTGTTTGTTTTGAGAGGAGGATCAGAGCTGCTTCTCCTGTGATCACGTAAGTAGTTAGCTAGGATTAGAATAGGATATAAAAAGAAAAGTTTGGCAGCAAAAGAGAGGGGAGACTGCGTAAAGAGATAAAAAAAAGAGAAAACCCTAATAGCTACTGCAAAAAAAAAAAAGAGTTGATTGAAAAAACACAGAGAGAAAAAAGAGAAGAGAAAAGAAGAAAAAGAGAAAAAAAACCTTTTAAACAAAAACGTTCTTTTTAAGGTTTAGAAATGAAGAAAACACAAAGTTATTTTTCTCAAAATGGTGAAATCTCATTCTGAGAGGCATTCAAACAACATTTGCATAACATCCTACTTCTACTCCTTTCTTTCTTTTTTTTATTATTAATTCTTTCCTTTATATTATTTTATTATTTTATTATTTCATTATTTCAGTGTTTTTTTTGTTTAATTTTCATTATTTTTTTTTCTTCATTCATTCATTCTAATTTTTTTATTATATGTTTTTCATGTTTTTATGATAATGAACGCATGATTAAACCAAGGAAAACCCATGGAGAATCCATAAATGAAAACTAAGAATTAGGATCACAATTTAATTCTTATGTATTTTTTTTTATTTTTTTGTTCTATCTAATTTATTTTTTAGGTTTTGAATTTGTTTCATTTATTTTCTTAAGGGTTGTAATTTTAACTTTATTTTCTTTGTTATTTTTGGGTAGGTTTTATAATAGCCCTGATAGTGGAAATAGTGAAACTCTTTAATTTTCTGTATTATTAAAATTAATTAGCAAATTAGGTTCATTTGATAAAACCTTAATAAAATCGATGGTGGCTTTAGATTAATTTAGGTTGCATGTAATTAAAATTAGGTTAGAAATCACTAAATGTATGTTTTTGATTCATTATTTGCTTTAATTTGTTGTTTGGGTTTATTTGCATGTTTTTATTCTCTTTGGGCCCTATTCCCACATTAGGTTTTAACCCATTTAATAAATAGGCTTTTAATTGGATTGTTAGGTTTAATTAATTTTAATCAATTTAAGCCCAATTAGATTAATTTAGACTTAGGCCCTTTTTTTAATTAAAATTAATTTGGACTTAGTTCAACCCATTAAAGCATTTCTTTTTAAAATAAATAGATTTAGGATCACTTAATTTAAAATTAAGTAGAATTAAGCCCACTAATTTATTTCTATTTTATTTCTTAAAATTAATAGATTTAAGCCCACTTTTTAGAATTAAAACAAGTAGACTTAGGCTCATTAATTATCTTAAAATGTAAGACCATCTTTAGTCCATTTCACTTGTAAATAAAAATGTAGAATTAGCTAAACTTTAAAATAAAATTAACATAGTTTAGACCTAGGGACGATGCGCTTCATTTGCATTTTTTACATATAGTTTTATGATTAGTTTGCTTTAGGGCTAGATGGATGTTTAATTAGGGTTTAATAAAATTATGTGTAAATAGAGAATAAGATAGTAATTCATAAATAAATTCTAAATGAACACAATACTGAAAGAAGTTAGTATTCCATTTATAGAATCTCTTAGTTGTGGTGCTAGCTTTCTTTTAGAGAATCAAGTATTACCAAAACAATTTGTCCCAGTTATTACCCTGTGTGGCGACTCCTTATCTTCATGCCTTATCTTTGTGACAATAGTTAGTGTGTTCTCTAGAGCCCTGATCTTAAATAGTGTTGTAGTTGCTAAAATCTTAGGCATGTGTTGAACCCCATCGACAATGGCTGGATTAATGAAAAACAAGTTGGCTGAGAAAGATCAGGTTAGGATGATAGTCTGTAATGTGTTGTCCATTTTGGTTGACAGGTTGCAAATGATGAACCCTAAGACATTTATAGACCTTTATGACAATGGTTTACAAGCTAAGGAGATTGAAAGTGAGAAAAAGAGGATTGCTAAAATCACTGGAGCAAGAAACTACCTAACTGCAGGCATACAACAAGGAAGCACTAGTCGAATTATGGTAGTGCATGCTGTTCAACAACTAAGGAGATTCTCCAATTTTAACAAACCTTTGTTAAAAGTCCTAGAGTGCCTAATACAAAAGGGCTTACTTCAACCTTTACTTAATCCAAACCTAAACACCTTAGGCTATAACCCAAACAAGCACTACAAATTCCATGAAAAACTCCAACACTCCATAGATAACTGCATCTACCTCAAACATGAAATCCAAAACCTTATAGACTCTAGAAAGATCATCGACCCCAAAAACCTAAGCATTGGAAATAATCTTTTCCTAAACTACCAAAACGCACCACCCTCAACTACCATGATGATCAACCCAGGAGCTGGTGAGGAAGAAGTGCTAAGCTTCTTTAAGGACCTAAACGTTAAAACTAAAGAGAAATCTCCTAATGCCCCTAAAGATGAAGAAGGAGCAAAAGACTTATTGGGTTAGCCTTCAAGCAAGTTTGACTATAAGGTGTTTTATACTAAACCACCTTCTTTTGATATACCCTTCAAGTCAATTGTGGCTACAGGATGGGGTGATTAGTTTAATAATGAGAAGTTACTAGACAAGAAAGAAAAATGTGCATTTGAGGTACAAAAGATGAACTCATAGAGATAATTGGCAAGAAGATGGAAAAATAGTTGTTATGCCAGCCACTTGAAAGACTACTATAAGACTTAGCATCCCTAACATTTAGAATAGGAAATAAAATTTCTTATTGTCTTATTCAAATAAAATTTTAATTTCTTTAGAACTTGTTTTGTTTTAGTGATCGATGATATGAATTCTAATCATGCTAATGGTACTGTGCATTATGTTATTGATAGTATCTGCATGTTTGACATAAATTCAATTCGATTAGATTCAGTTAGCATGGGCATAAATGCAAATTTAAAGAACATTAATCTATCACATGATGTAACTTATGAAGATAGGAAATTTGAGGAAAAAATAAAAAGAATGATAAAAAAGGAAAAAAATAAGGAGAGAGAAAAGAGAAAAAAGAATAGTAAGGTAAAAATTAGAGAGAAAAAAATTAGGATTGGCTAGTAATAGGAGTTGCATCATGTGATGTAATGAATATTCTCATTTTTGCCTTAATGGATGAGTAAGATTGAGTTTTAACTTTTTGTTCAAATATTGCATATTCATCTTTATCATACTGCATAAGTATCTAAATGGAAAGACAATACATAATGAAAGATAAAATCAGAGCTATGAGATCATAATTTTTATGTTTTCTTTTTTACCACCCCTTTGTGATTTTATTTGTAAGTCTAGTGTCTCCTTATTTATACATGATTTAGGTGGCTTAATAACTTGCATTGCAACCTATACCTTGTTCATTGCATCAACATTAAGCTTTATATTCTGCCCTATAGTCCTTTGAAGTGCAAGTCCAGTTGATTTCATCATTAAGAACTCACTTTAGTAAGTTCACCCACTCCTCTACATCTTCAATGTATGAGATTGTAACTAACAGGGTTAGTAAGTCAAAGGACCAACAACAATAGTGAACAAATTAGGCTTTTTGTGCACAAAAATGAAAAAAGACTGCTAGAATAGTGTGAATGAATCAATAATGAAGTTGGGGGCAAAACATAATTCTGGGGGCAAAACATAATTCTAGGGGCAAATTACAAAATAGTAAGTCTACATTCAAAGAGTGAAGAAGGAATACTAAATTATAAGAGCTAATATAAGAGATCTCGAGCAAAAATAAGCATACAAATACATCAGGTATCATACAACAAATGTAATAGCAAAAAGAAAAGTTCAACAGTGCATCGGTCATTCATAAGCTCTAGTGTTAAGCCATGGTCCCCACTTACTAGCATTGTCATCAATCCAATGAACTGTATTAGAAGCTCTGACATCATAAGTACCAATAGTGAGGCATTCAATAGGCTGTTAATGAGGCATCTCATTCTGACACTCTAAGCTGTGAACATAGCTTTGTTCTAAACAGTAGACCTATTAGGATCATGCATGTCATATATAACATGCATACACTTGCACACATTTATTGTGAAATACTTGTTTTTCATGATAAAGTCCTCGAGCTTAGGTGAGATTGTACAAATACTCTGCTACTAACATTCAAACTTAATATTGTAAAAGTGTAGGAAAGTAGTTAGAGTATTCACATATAAAGCATCTGAAGAAGTAAACTAGGAAGAGCAACACTATCAAGGTGAACCTAATGCTCAACGGGACTATAGACCTCAAGAGCCTAACAAATTATAGGCCAAACCAATAAGGGAATATCACTATAGTGATACTTGCAAAAGCATTATCCTGGTAACCTCAAAAGGCTGGCTAGGACGCACAAGCTCTTTAGATTCAACATCCATCTCCATAGTCTCATATGGAGCACCATTTGGAATATCTCTCCATAATAGTTAGACTAGTGTAGGGTATGAAATATGGTGATGAGAAGGTCTAATATGTTAGCAATACATTTTTTAGTCCTATAAAAGGGAAGAACACACTCAAAATTGAAAATGAATGCACTCTGAAAAATTATTTGATTATAAAATAAGATCTCTAACTCCTGAACCTTTTTTACAGGAGATGTCATGAAGAGGAATGAAGCCCTCTACCATAGTATTAATGGAATGGCAAAAGGCAAATTCAACCCTAGGCCATGACTTCAATGGTGGAGTATCATGAACTTACGATAAGAGACATCATCATCATAATCAAAAGGGAAGGATGAAAACAAAAAAGAATAACACTGCATTTTGACAAAATTTATTCATTTGCAAATGCACCATACTAACTTTTGGTATTTTGTGCAGGGAAAAAGAGAATGAAGAAGGGGAAAGGAAATAATACATTAACAAGAATGGGCAAGATATCAAGCACCAATCATTCATAAGAATATCACCTTGTGTGATAAACAACTTGCCAAACACTCATCAAAATAATCAAGGGAAGTAATAGAACTCTCTTTCCTTAGATTCTGTAAGTACCATCTCAATCATAAAATTCATAAATTGAAAGTAAATTCATCCACCTCATGAGATCATATGTGAAAAGCCTATCTTATGACCTTTGTTCATAGTGGTTTTCTTTTATTAACCTTGTAGAATTCAGATGAGTAGTTAACAATTTTGTTTTGAGAGTTTATAAACTCTAATCAATCTAATGCTTACTTTACACCTAAATTGCCATGCCTTTATCAATTGCCATGCCTTTATCAATTGCCATGCCTCTCTTTATCAATTGCCATGCCTCTAAGTGATTTGTTGGACACCGATGTTACTCTTCATTGGGTGTCCGATGTTAGTGGAAGGAAGAGAATTATCTGTGGATTTGGTGTTGCTAGATGTTATGGATTTTAATATGATCCTTATAGTGGATTGGTTGCTTCAGCACTATACTATAGTTAACTATTGGAGTAAAGCAGTGATTTTCATATTCTAAATTATGAAGAATCTAAGTTTATGGGTGACAAGGGTTATGCACTCAAAATCTTATCTCCACCATCGCGACTAGGAATATGTTGAGAAAAGTGTATCGGGGATACTTGGCATTAGTCAGGGATACTATAGTAGGGTTGACATCAATCTTAAATGTTCCTATAGCATGTGAGTTCCCATATGTCTTTCCTGATGAGTTACCAAGTTTACCACCTCATAAGGAGATCGAATTCTATATTAATGTGGTCCAAGGTATAGCTCCTATCTTTATGCTGCCTTATAGGGTAGCTCCTGTAAAGTTGAAAGAGTTAAAGGAGTAGTTACAAGAGTTGCTAGACAAGGGTTTTATTAGACCTGGTGTTTCTCCTTGGGTTGCACCAGTCCTATTTGTGAAGAAGAAGGATGGTACTAAATAAGGTGACAGTTAAGAACAAGTATCCTCTTCCAAGGATAGATATTTGTTTGACCAACTTCAAGGCATAATTCTTCTCCAAGATTGATTTGAGGTTGGGTTATCATTAGTTACAGATCAGTGAAACTGATGCTCCTAAAATGACATTCTGTACTAGAGAACTAAGCATATAGACATTCAACATCATTTTTTATGTGATCATATTCAAATTGATGATATCTCACTTAATTTTATTGATACAAATAATCATCTTACTAATATCTTCACCAAACCTCTCAATAAAGAGAGATTGAATTTCATTAAACATGAACTTGGCATGATTGATGATTCTAGTCAGTCTTGATTTTGATGGTCCTTTAAGTTTTCTTTAAGATTATTTTTGGTATATGATACTTGTTCATTAAATTTTGTTTATATATATTTTTTAAAAAATCTTAATTTTCTTGGAAAAACATGTGGTGTTTATTTAAATTACTTTGATCGTCTTAAATTTGACTTTTCCTAAATATGTTTTTCTTTTAATGCTTCTTATTTTGAAAAATTAATCATTAATTAATGAAACATTCATTAAATTAATTATTTTAATTTTAATAAAATATATCCTTCCTTAAATGAGTTCTTTTCAAATACTAATTTATTCTTCTAAAAATCCTTAATTAATTCAAAATAAAAGCAATTAAATTTGCAAGGACTTAACTATAAGGTACTTTGGACTTAATTGCAAATAATTTTCAAACTTCTCTTGACAGGAACTTGGTCCCGCTCGAGACCAAATCATGTCCCGATTGGGACATGATCTGCCAATTATGTGTTTTTACACAGAATTGATCCCAAACAGATATTTCAATCGGGATATCACTTGGGACATCATGTCTTGATTGGGAAGTGAGTATGTCCCAACTGGGACATTACTCCTAATAGCATTAGGATTTCAAAATCCTTTCAATCTTTTGACTCTCTAAGCAAAATCAAGAACGATTTTTAAGGTTCTTATTTAATTCTAATTCAAATTCAAATTTTAGACTATTTCCAACCCTAATCTCTTACCTATAAATACCACTATATTCCTCTTAGTTTGTTCATCTCAATCAAAATTTTCTTTTCTTTAAAAATTCTTTATCTATTCTTCTTTCCTCTTGTAATGGCTCCTAAGAAACAATGCAAGGTTCTTTCATCTTCTTAAGATCCTTCCTTTAGATAGGATAAACCTAAGAGAACACACTCTCCATTCTTATATTCTTCTTAAGATATCAAGAAAAGAATGTCTTAATTTCAAAAAAGAGCTTTCATTCCCTCAAGATTCATGGATGAACCTACTCTTAAAGCAATTGGTTGCTATGATGAAGCTAAAGATCTTCTTATGAAAGGTGGGATATATGATTTTTCTTTCTCACATTTTCCATCTCATCCTTCTCTCATTATTGAGTTTCTTTCTTCATACACTCTTTGTTCCATCAAATTTGATGATGTTAATCCTTACTTCTCAATGAGATTTAAATTGGGAGGGGGAGATTCGTTTCATGACTTATCAACAGTTTGATACTTTTTTTGGCTTTTCTCAAAAGGGACACATTCAAGTTAAACCTCATTGGCTTGCTTCTTCAATTTGGGATGAAATCAAAGCTCTTAATGCTCTCAATTTTTTGCCAGACATACTAAAGCATCACACATTAAATCCAAAGCACTTTGGTATGTTCATCATTTCATTACCTACTCCATTAATGGTAGAGCACTTTCTAATAAAGTTATCTTTCCTGATGATCTTTTCATTCTTTCTTATCTTCATCATGATGAAAAGATTACTTTAGGAAGGTTTTTACAATGGAAAATTTGGCTAATTAGTGATAGCAACACCGGTGCAATTTATATTAGTGGAATTGTTACAAAGTTAGCTAAATTGTACAATATTAATCTTGACTCTCTACCCTTTACCAAACCCATGCTTCTTAATGAGTCCTTCATTAGAAATTCCAAATAATTCACCTCTATTAATGGAGTTTGGATTTGGAAACATGACCTGGGCACTAGTGAAAATATTGAAGCTAAGTTTCAAGAATTGGAAGAGCAAGAAGGTTAAGATCTTAGGGAAAAAGAACAAGAACCTTAACCTCATATTGCTCCTCTATAGAAAAGAATAAGAAGTGAAGGTACATCAACTCAAGGTGCTCAAGCTCAAGATGATGAACCTCTTTAGATAGGACAAATCTTTGAATGCATGTCCTTATCGGAATCCAACTTCAATTCTCATTTTGATGAAGTTGGATCTGATTTCCATGTGCATTTCAATCAAATTGATGGCAACATTACTTATCTTTAACATGATGTCCATTATATTTATCAGCAACAAGGCTACACTTGCACATTTCCTCCTCCTCCTTCATACCCTCCTTAAGAATAGATATTATATGTACTTTTAGTTTATTTTATTTTTAGTATATGTGTAGTTTGTTTTTCATATATGAGTCTCTAGCTATTAGTTTGTTTTTAGTCTCATTTTATGCTTGTTTTGTTTTGTTTATTTTCATTTTATTTTCAATATTTTATCTTTGTACTGGATGCATTTTTTTCTTATTAATGAAAATTTCCTTTTTTTTAAATTATTTATGTAGTATTAATTCTTTTTGATTTTTGAAAAAGGGGGAGAAATATTTGAATTTGCATTGCATTATAAAAATTATTTGAGTTTGCATTGCATTAATAAAAATTATTTGAGTTTGCATTACATTAAAATTAAAAGGAATTTTGCATTGCATAGTGTGTCCTTAATATCATTTTTTTTTTATTTTTTCATATTTATTTATGATAGGGGGAGAGCAAATTATTTGCGTATTATTTTTAAATATGCCATATTATTTCATAAAGATTCGGTGTATCATTGTTTTTTATTATTTCGGTTCATGGTCTTTTGTTTCCTGTAATTTTTAGCCTTAAACATAGTGGGAGAAGAAGCAATATGATATTTATGCTTAGTATTTATGTTTGTAATATGCTAAGTGCCATATGATCAATTAGCAAACTAAGTTTTATATGATCATGTGAGGTCTTCCTATATGTATTATTTTTGTGATGCATTATATACATATATGTATGAAATTCTTTCCTTCATATTGTCAAGCATTTTTTTTAATATTTTTAACACATATGTTATGTAAGGCCATAATTTTCTCATGATATATTTTATATTTTTTCTCATTAATAATAAATTAAAAGTTTATATTTCTTATCATATCTATATTCATAGGGGGAGAAATAAAGAAATATATTTGATTTTATTTGGTATCATTATTATTATGACAATTGTTATCTATCACACACTTTACTTTGCATTATTTTTATCAAACTCAAAATAAGTTTATCAAAATAAAAAAGGGGGAGATTGTTGACTTTAGCACGTTATCAATCTTGATTTTGATATTAACAAACTTAATTTTGAACAACTAATGTGTTTGCCTCAAGTGTGTATAAGTTAGGAGTAATTTTAAAGTTAAAATAATGATAAACTATCAAAGAAAAATCATTCCAAAAAGTCATCATAAGTACTATCTCAACCAGACTCATCATAGGGACTAAATTACACAAAAAAGTGTAAATTTTGTCAAAGTCCCAATCGGGACCAAAGTAGTCTCAACTGGGACCAAGGAATATCAATTTTTGCATAAAACTCAATTTTTGGCAAAACTGATCCTAATCCAATGTCCCGATTAGGACACTACTTGTCCCAACTGGGACATTGATATCCTAATAAGGACCAGAGTAGAAATTCAAATAGAATGGCTCATAATGACTAGTTAATGCTCATCTCGACCGGGACTAATGATATTCTGATTGGGACTTGATAAAATGCAGCTCAAAAGTCCATATTTCATTTAAGTGGACTTTATTTTTGTTGGGAACAAAATTATTGCTTACAACAGCTATAATTGAATTGCTTAAGTATAGATATGACCTCTGTCTATTATTTTGGGGTGAAGAAACTTGATTATTCATTCTATACTTTCAAGCATTCAATTAAGCTCTCTAAACTCTTTTAAAATTCATTTTTATTGTTGTATACTCTTGTGAGAGTTGGTGAGTGTTAGAATAGAAATTCTTATTCTTTTATTTTTTGGAGTTAAGAAAATGAGAAGTGAGATTATGTTCTAAAGGAATTGCTTTAAGTGTTTAACCATTAAAACACTTGGGAATTTAGTTTTAGTGTGAGCCATGAAAACACTTGTGAATTAGTTTTTGAGTGAGCTTTAAAAACTCAAGTTATAAGGTTTGAGTTAAGCCTAAAACTCAAGTTGTAAAAATCAATTTAGGGAAATAGATTGTGGTGATTCAAAATCCTAACTTAGGGATAAGTTAGGTGGAGACGTAGGATTGTTAAGAATACAAACTCCTTAAATTCTTGTGTTCATCATTCTTCCTTCTCAACATTCTTTTAAATTTTTGTTCAAATCTTTTTAATTTCTTATAATTGTTCGATAGTCCTATTCACCCCCCTCTAGGACTCTTTTAGTGTAAAATAAGGAAGACATAAAATAAATAAATTATAAATTATAAATATAAATAAAAATAAATAAATACATTAAAAATAAAAAAGGAAAAAAAATTCTTCATTAAACACTTCTTGTTTATATACATCTTTAAGAAAGAATGTTAAAAGGAGCTATTCAAAATACATGTATATATAGTCCTAATAAAAGAAAAAAAATAAAAAGATGAAAACCCATCAGACTCCTTCAAAACAAAAATAATATTTGCATTTATTAGGTTTTGTGATTCCATACGCAATGAAAAAATTAAATTTTAATCATAAACCTGAACCCAAATCCAAGTAATTTGATTAATTGATTAAATCTAGGGTTTTCAAAATCTTACCATAAATGCAAAAGGCACAAGATTTTTAGAAGAGAGAGGAGGTTCACTCCAGTGACACCCTACCTTGAGCTTTTAATTTGGCAGTTCGAATTGAGATGTCTCCAAAAGAATCCGTCCTCCATAAGTAACCACACGAACAACCTTTAATTGAAAATGAAAGTTTGTGTGCTAGTACATTCTCTTGATTTCTCACAAATAAAGAATGAAAAGAACTATGTGTTTTATTTTCTAAAAGAGAGAAAATGAATTTTATGGCAGAATAATGAGTAAGTGAAACCCTAGAGAATATAACATATTTTTAGACCTCTAAATTAGGGTTTTACTTACTAAATGACCTTTTGGTAATTTCTCACTTATTCTTATTATGATTTTATTTAAAATTAAATTATAAATAATTTTCTATTTATTTAAGATAATGTTTACCTTAAATAAATAAATAAATAAATAAATAAATATCTTATTTATTTATTTCCACAGAGCTTATTTGGGCTTGTTAAACCCATATTTGTTTTGGGCTTATTCAAACTATATGACCCTGTAGGTTCACATGACATTGGTAGTAGGCCTTAAATCTCTATTTTGGCCTACAAGCTATAAGTGGCCTCTCGCAAGACATGATGACTACCCAAGTCATGTGAAGTCAATAATCTGACATAACCTAATATACAGTGAATATTCTAGTTCCTTTGTCACATGATATCTTGATTGAATATAAGTCATAGATTATGTCATCCTTATAGAATTTAATCACTACCCTTATTCTTATTCAAATTATTCATATATAGCTTGTAATTTCTTTTCCAATGAACTGGCTCATTGCAGAAAAAGCATATTCCCTCCTTTGTTGGCTTTGTTTAAGGTTCAGTTTGAAGTTGGGCTTCGACTTTGGTTTTGGCTTCTGAAAGCCTTTGGGAGCCTTTCCTTTTCCCTTTCCAACCTTTTTCATACCCTTTCCTTTATTGACCATTAAAACATTCTTAGTGGAATTCTTGATGTTCTTTTTAGTTGTTTTAAACATCCCATGCAACTCTGAAATAGTTTTGTCCATACTATGCATATTGAAATTCATGATGAGACCATTATAAGCTTCAGATAAAGATTGAAGAATGATATCAATAGCCAATCTTGTTCAATCTTGAGACCAAGCTTGTCCAAGTGTTCAAGATGACCTTCATCTTGAGAACATCAGGACTGACAGAGCCATAAATAGTCAACTTCAAAGAGAGCAATGCTCTGATGGTATTAAACCTTTTAATTAAGTCATCTTGGAACATTTCCTTGAGATGGCCTATCATAGTATAACCCTCCATTTCCATTAGTTACTTTTGAAGCTTATACTCCATGCATCCAAGCATGAGATAAGTGACATCAATTGAATCATTGAGATGCTTACTATAAGCATCCTTTTGTGCTCTAGAAGCATTAGCAGCTAATTCCTCTGGGATAGGTTGATCAAGGATATATTCCTTTCTTTCTTGCCTATTAACAATTTTTTAGCTTCTGTACCAGTAAAAAAAGTTAGTCCGATTTAGCTTATCCTTCTCAGGTATCGATCGCAGTGGCATGGTAGGTGCAGTGTTTGATGTCATTGTCTATAAAAAATATATATAGAGTACGTTCAGTTTTATTATGAAAGATGCATAAGAAAACTCCCATTACATTTTCATAAAATATAAAACCCTTAAAATGATTTCAACAATTGAAATTTCTTAGTGGGCCAAGATCCATATTTCACCCTGCTTCAATTAAGCTTTGGCTTATCACTTAAAGTGTGGCTATATAGGTAGGTAACACTTTACCAATTACATATCATGTAATTCTTGGATAATTATAGGATATCACATGTATTAGCATATCCTATCAAATGCCCTAGATACAAAACCATTTTGATAACCTAATTAAGTCTAACTAACTTAAACATATGGATATCACCATTATCCATCTTATCTTATTTAGATGACTTTATATATAATGCTTTGACATAACCTATATATAGCAATCCAAATCTTGATAAGTGTTGATTAATGGGAGGCATTTTGATGACTTAATATTAAATGAGGGTTTAGTTAATTTTTATCTATTTAGTTATTATTACATTGCATCACATACTTGGCATCACATGCATAACATACTAACATAATAAGACAAACATGACATAGCATGACCTATAACTAAGTTGATCTTCATAAGCCAATATGAAGCTCAAAGGTCAAGCAAGGTGACAAAATATTATAAATACAAATTGAGCCTTTAATTTGGATCTCCATCTTCTACCATAGACATCCAACTTGGGCTCCCACCTTAGATCTCCATCATGGGCCTCCAACTTGAATTTGCATTTTGGGTCTTGATTCACATTACATGTTGTAATTAAAACTATCCTATTACTATCTAATAAAATAAAATAAAATAAAAAATACAATAAATAAAATGACTCGCAAGCCGTATTTAAAAAATTACAACCCAATAAAATAAAATAATAAAATCCAATCACATTGGTTCAAGGGCCATGCTATGCACCATACATTTAACAATAAACACATATTGCAAAATAATTCAAGTTAAAAATTAATTAAATTATTATGTTAAAAAAATTGCATGACAAGTCCATTTGGGTCCTTGAGGCAGCACCCCTAGCACGGTTTAAGGGGCAACGCCCCTGGTGGGGTTCGGGGGCAATGCTCTAAGCAGCGTTCTTGCTAGCTAGTTAGTGGGTAGGGGTCAAGGGGGCAACACCCCTTTACAATGGTTTGGGGGCAGTGCCTCTGAAGGTAAACAATTTACTTAATCTTTTTGAATAAGTTGTTGCCAAAACCCTAAAATGTTAATGATTTTTGTAATCAAATTGTAGTCTAATTAATCTGTTTAATTCAAATAAAAATACATGGACAAATTTTATCAACTAGCTGCCATTAAGAACAATAATTTATTGTAATCATATTATAACTTGTTTAATCTATTCAAAATAGATTTATTCTGCATAATCTATTTAACTCTTAAATAGATTGCCCTTTGGCAAAATTTATGTAATCATAATATTTATGTTTTAACTTTAAATAGATAAAATATACAAGTGATTAAATTTTGAAAATAGAATTACAAATTTATTAAATCATATTAATAAAGCAGAATACATATTCAGTTTTTCATAAAAAATAGAATACATAAACTAGAAAATCAAAATTCTAATTATTGTTTAATCTTATTAAACAATCATAAACATTAATCAAAATAACATTTAATGATGTTTTATAAATATTTAAGAGGAAGTCATGAAACAAAACCCTATTTTGATAAAAATTTTGAAAACTCCTTTTAAAAAAATGAATCAATCATACAAACATATATCATATATATGTTGAATCAAATTAATTGAATTACAACCATGCTCTGATACCACTGTTGGGTTTCATGATTCTATATATAGCAGAAAAATTAAATTTTTATGCATTTGTGGTAAGATTTCTAGAAGGGAGAGAGGAGGTTCACTTTGGTGATGCCCTACCTCGAGCTTTTAAATTGGCAGTTCAGATAGAGGTGTCTCTAAAAGAATCTGCCTTCCACAAGTGTCCACATGAACAACCTTTGATTGAAAATAAATATTTTTGTGCTATCACCTTCTCTTTATTTCACACAAATCAAAAATGAAAAGAACTTTGTGTTTTGTTTTCTAAAAGAAAGAAAATGAATTTTTTGGCAAAATAATGAGTAAGTGAAACTTTAGAGAATATAGTATATTTATAGACCTCTAAATTAGGGTTTCACTTATCAAACAACCTTTTGGTAATTTTTCACTTATTCTTATTATAATTTTATTTAAAATTAAATTAGAAATAATTTTATATTTATTTAAGATAATGTTTACCTTAAATAAATAAATAAATATCTTATTTATTTATTTCCGCAAAGCTTATTTGGGTTTGTTAATCCCATATTCATTTTAGGCTTGTTCAAAGTGTCTGACCATGTAGGTTCATATGACGTTGGCAGTGGACCTTCAATCTCTATTTAGGTCTACAAGTCATAAATGGCCTTTAGCAAGACATTATGACTACCTAAGTCATGTGAAGTCAATAATTTGACATAACCTAATATATAGTGAATATTCTAGTCCCTTTGTCACATGATATCTTGATTGAATATAAGGCATATATTATGTCATCCTTATAGAATTCAATCATATTATTTCTTGATTCCAAGTAGACTAAGAATGATAACTCTTTATCAATTTACTTTAGCATGACCATGCATTTTACTCAGTCTATCTTGTTAAGGGGCCCATAAATATCTTAGATTAAATGAAGGATAAATTCCTTCTCAATCACTCACATTCCTCACATAGCTCATTTTATATCCAACAATAACTTATTTTATCATTCGGTTAAAGATAATGTAAGATTGTGTCAAAATATAAAATAGTTATATAGAAATCTATGATGATTTCAAGGTCAGAGGACTAAGCCAATATTACTGTGTTGAGAATTACTTACGATAATTATCTATATAGTATTCTCATGATGGGTCAATCCAAGTACCTATGAGTTGACTTAATATCTTATATTCATGATTAGTAAAATGTAATAATCAATTAACATCATACTAGCCTTAATACATTGTTATGTCTAGGGATAATTTAAATAGAACTCATATTTAATCTAAGGGTTTTACTATTAAGTCATATACTTGATGACCTTGGCAAGAATTGACTATTTAAGTAATTATCATAACACAAAATGATAATGAAAAATACCTTTTTATTAATAAAATGATAAAATCAAAATATGGTCATATATAATTGACCTAGCGCATATCACTAACAACAATTCCCTACATTGCAAGTTAAAAAATACACAAACCAACTAAAACAAATGCCTAATAGATCCAATGAAAGCTTTAATTTTCTCTAAGGTCTTATTAAACTTGTAACATCTTTTAAGAAAATTAAAAAGTCCATTAAAACTTGGTGGTGTGCATGGTGGAGGGCATGATAATCTGGACAATTTTTCTAGCTATCAGGTTTCAAAATAAAAAGCTCCCTATGATTATAATATATTACATCCAAATGATAGAGCAACTTAAGGTGATCCATGGATACTACGGTGCCATTATTTTTATCTTCTTCAAGAGTAGTTTCATTAATTCTAACGATATAAGATACATATTGATGCCCTCCATTATTTTCAAGAGGATAATATACAGTTACACATATAAAAGGTCCTTCATTATATTGGACATCATAAGTTTGGGGTGGCAGGCCAAGTTGTTCATAAAATGTTTCCAAAATAGAAGCCAAAGGTACATTAATTGTAACCATCTTGTGAGCTAATAATCAATTTTATTTAAGAAAATTAGTTCCATATCACGTCATGTATTATTGGTAATAAACATTAATTAATCAAAATAAATAAACTTTAAATATTAGTTAAAATAAAAACACTTCAAAATTGCATCAATATAACATAAGGAGCTATATGTGTCTATATATATACATATGCAAAAACACACAAAAAATGAACATAACGCACACATGCGCGTGTGACCATGCCCACACTGTGCGTGGCCACATGCACTTGGCATGGCCAAGCGTAAAAATCCCCTTATATGCACGTGACTATGCCTACACCACCCCATCCCCATTCTACTCATTTTTTTCTTATAAATAGACCCCTATACACCCTATTTTAAGGGGGAGCAAGTGGAAACATGCACACACACTCAAAAATTAGTCTGATTGAAGGCGCTGGAAACCCCTCTCTAAATAGTTCTTACTCTCCTATAACCTTTTCCTTAGGTTTTTAAATCCTTTTTCCACCAAACCAAACCTCATCTTCGTCAAAGTACACTTTAAAGGTATACAATCTAGCATCATTCTGCTATCATTTTGAACCTCTAGACGAGGAAAGCTTGATAATCTCTTGAAGCTAAAGCTTTAAAGCTCACGCAAGCTTAGTCAAGTCTGAGGACCATATAATCACTTTAGGACATTTATTTTATCATATTGCATTTTATTTTACTGTCGCTAGCATTTAGGAACACTGTTGTGCTTGTGTGATGTGACTAGCAATCTTGCATGTTATGTGAATAATATATGTTTTATTGTGCTCATTTCATATCATCATTCTGCATCCTTTATTTTTAAAATCATGAAATCACATTGGAAATATCAATAATGTGAAAAAGTTCATGTCCTATAATAGAGTCATCATGCTCTCAGTCCAGTCATGACCTCACGCATCTTTTATATTATCATCATTCATAATCATAGCATAAATAATCACTACAAGCATGATCATCCTATCATTCATTGAGCAAGCTATGTAAATGGTTATGTTATTCTTGCAAATCAATCCTATTAGATTTACTTTTCTGCAATCTTTCCCTTTTCATATGTATTTTTTTATGAAAGTGATGTAATAATATTTCCATCTTTATTATCTGCCATTGTTTAATGTATGATGTGAATACTATGTAAATTGTTATTACTGAAACTACGGTGTCATGGTACCTATACATCGAATATCATATAATGAGAAATAGTAAAAAAGTATATGCGATCCCCCAAACCTAGAAATCTCTATTGGGAACAATACTTGCTGAGTGACCCAATATTGTCCCTTTCTTTTCCTGATTTTTAGAAAATTAGGTGGCAACTCCAGAAAATAAAAAATGACTTATCCCCCTAAGACTCATACTTGTCCTTATTCGGTTAATTTTCCATGTCCCTAAGAAATGGAAAGACCCGCTATAAAAAGAACAAAACAAAAACCAATTGAGGTCGCTCATAATGGTGACTCCACTAAGGACTTCTAAGTAAAATGGATCAACACAAAAATGTCTATTTCTCATTATGCAATACTAAATCATATAGAGCCCCTCACCATTGCATTTGCACTACACATCACACATGCACCACTTGTCCCTAAAAGCCTAAAAAATACTAAATGACATCACCACCATGATTCCACTCGATTCTAATACCCTTTAGTCTTTACTTGTGCATTTGCCAAACTCATTTGACAAGAGTTTGTAACCCAATTCCTTAAGGGGGTGATTGAGTTATCAGAAGAATGCTTGACTCATTGACTGGAGTTCATAACCCTAGTCATATAGGGACATTCTCACTAAAGGAACCTTAGCCTTTCACCCTGACTCAGCTCATGTAGATAAACCAAAAGCAACATCCTATCATACCTTAAATTTGACTGCCCCTAAAAAGGTCTAATGATGAAATGAATCCCTAAGATGACTAGAGTTTGCTTATTCGTAACTCCTCTAAAGTGTGCAAGCTTAAAACACCTAACTAACTCCACTAGTGTGTAAAATTGGTCATCGAGCCATTAAATTGTGCTCTAACCTTGTGAAATATGAATTATCAGAACAATGAGAGGTTTATTTTGAGAAAAATCCTCTCAAAATAATTAGCTCATTGGGCCAATGCGCATTTTGTTAGACCAGGACCTGACTTCATGAAAAAATGAAAATCAATTTTGATAAAATAGACTTTGAAAACACATTTGGAAGGCTCCAAAAGCTTTGAAAGTGGTATTGGAATGGTCCAACACAACTTGAGTATTAGTGCATATCACTTAAAAGAGCATGTAAACACCCCTAGGTGTCATGTGCTAAAATCAAAGCTAAATTTATCAAAACGAACTCTGAAAACACATTTAGAAGGCCTAAAAACCCTAGGAACCACCCCGGAGCAACACACGTAGAATCTGAGAAGAGCACATAGAGCGTCGAAGTGCATATGAAAATGCACACGTGCGCGTGTAGCCACACGCCGAGCGCATGACCACATGCACACTTGGCATGGCCACATATAAAAATTTAATTATACAAGCATGACCATGCCTACACTACCCCATTCTACACATTTTTTTTCTATAAATAGACCCTTATACACCCCATTTTGAAGGGGGATCATGTAAAGACATAAACACACTCAAAATTTAGTCTGATAGAAAGCATGGGAAATCCCTCTTTGTATAGTTTTTTCTCTCTTATAGCCTTTCCCTTTGGTTGTTAAATCCCTCTTTCCACCAAACCAAGCCTTATCTTTGTCAAAGCACACTTCAAAGGTATACAATCTAACATCATTTTACTGTCATTTTGAAACTCTCAATGAGGAAAGCTTGATAATCTCTCAAAGTTAAAGCTTTAAAGTTCATATAAGCTGAGTCGAGTTTAAAGACCACTGTAGATGACAGGGTCTAGTGCGCATCCAAGATTTTAGCAATCGTAACATTGTTTGAGCTCAGGGCTTTAGAGAACACACTAACCACTGTCACAAAAACGTGGTATGGAGATAAGGAATCGTCACTCAAGGTAATAACTGGGACAAATAAAAAAGGTGGCATTTGATTCCCTAAAAGAAAGCTAGCACCACAACCAGGAGATTCTGGATATGGAATACCAACTTCTTTTAATCTTGTATTGTTTTAGAATTACTTTATGAATTACTATATTATTTACATGCAATTTCATATAAACCCTTATTCTATCAATTAACTCCAAAGCAAACTTGTCATGAAAAATATAAGTAAATAATGCATTCAATACAATCCCTAAGTTAGTCTAATATACATTGATTTTAATTAAATGAGCAAAATCTACATATTTTTAATAAGTGAGTCTAAAGGGCCTAATTCCTTTTAATTTTAATTAAATGAACCCAATGAAAACTCTAATTTTACTAATTGATTAAATTAAAATAAAGAAACACACATACTAAATTCCATTATTCCCACTATTGGGGTTATTACAATGATCTACTGCAAATAGGAATAAAAACTAATACAATCTAAAAAAACATAATAAAATAACCAACAAAATAATAGGGAATAAATAAATAACTTTAAAAAACTACATTCAAATACAAAATTTAATCCATGGCATTCCATGGATCTTTATTGCTTTTAATGGATCTTCAAAACTTGATGTCCTCCTTTTCAAAGGTCTATTGCTCTTGCTCCGAAAAACAAAGAAAATCTAAAGAAAAATATTGTACGTACTGCCTCAAAGAAAAATATGGAGAAAAATTTTTTAAGCCAAAAGAGAGATAGTCCAAAAAGCACCCCACTTTTCAAGAGCCTAAACTATCCTTGTATAGGAAAAGAGCAAAAAAAAAAAAACCCTAATCCTACATACTTAAGAGTTCCAATTTTAAAAGGACATTATTTCTTGAAAATTAAAAAAATCAATTTTAGAAAATTTTTAACCAATCAAATTCAGGAAAAATATTTTCAAAAATTAAAAAAATTGAAAAATAAAAAAAATAGTCCAGGACCCGATTAGAATTCTACAATTTCGGTCGGAATTGTAGATTTTTTATCTGTAATAATTATATAAAGACCCTTGAAAGAATTTATAATTTTCAATTAGGTCCTTAAAAAGTATTATAATTCAGTCGTTGAAAAACATTAAACCCTTTCTTTGAAAAATGCATTCAGACTTTTGAGGTTTCAAACTTCAAGTATTGAAGACTTATTTATGATATTTTCATCATTGGAGTCTTTTGTCGCATCCACACTTTATCATCCCAAAATTGGGTGCTTACAACCACATAATTATTTTAGCATATTTATTTTATCGCATTGCATTTTGTTTTGCTATCGCTAGCATTTGGAAATACTGTTGTGCTTATGTGATGAGACTAGCAAACTTACATGCTATATGAATAATATATGCGTTATTATGCTCATCCTGCATCCTCTATTTTCGAACTCATGAAATCACATTATAAATATCAATAATGTGAAAAAGTTCATGTCTTAGAATAGAGTCATCATGCTCTCGGTCTAGTGATGACTTCATGCTTCCTTTATATTATCATCATTCATATTATAGTATAAATAATCACTGCAAGCATGATCATCCTATCATTCATCGAATAAGCTATGTAAATGGTCATGTTATCCTTGCAGATCAATCACATTAGATTTACTTTTTCGCAGTCTTTTCTTTTTCATGTGTATTTTATCAGGAAAGCAATGTAATAAAATTTTTAACTTTATTATCTTATACTAGCTGATGTACTATGTGAATGCTATACAAACTATCATTACCAAAAAAAGGGTGTTGCGAAAGTTATACATCGAATATCATATCATGTAAGGTTTTAAATAGAAATATTTTGCGTTTTTCTTTTAAGACTTACTACGAGTTTCGGTAGCTTTAAGCTTTCCTATTCCCTAGTGCCAGTCACGTGCCCCTAGGTTTTGTTGTGACATGCAAACACAAAGAAGGGGGGAAGGAGAAAAGAATTACATCGCTTTTATCACACAAAAAATTGAAAAATAATAAAATAAATCTATTAAAAGAAAAATCCTCTAAACTTGGGGTAATGTCTTGGTGATAATAATGACCCTAATTATTCCTAAAAAATCAAATTATTTATCTCTTCACAAATAAATAAAAAAAACCTACAAAAGGAATATCACCAAGTTAATTCCATGAAAACAAAATAAAATAATTGAAGCAAATAAAAATTTAATTAATTAATAAATATCAAGATGATGAAATAAGGTAGGAAAAATAAAAATAGAGGAACATAGAAATATGAAAGACATGAATCACAACAAACATGCAAGAAAATCAAAATAAAAAAATGAACATAAATCTAATAATTATAAAAACTAACTTAAAGTATTGATGAATGCATATTTAAGAGAAAATTAAAGCCTAACATAAATCATAGAACACATCAATAGATTCAAATATTCATGAATTAAAAAAAGATCAATCATATAATAATTTAAATAGAATTCGTGAAATAAATATAAATCGAAGGAGATATGGTGACGCCTCTTTGATGAGGTGTTGCCTTAGGATGATGAGGCAACATAAAATTATCTTAATCTAAAGAGGTGAAGGCATTACCTAAATTCTGATCATTGAACCAAACCTAAACAATTTTTTTTTAACTTAAAGGTAAATGATTTAAGCAATTATAAATTTGTAAATTTATAACTATATGCAAGAACTTAGAGAAAATTATCCAAATTTTAAATAAATTAAATAAGAAAATAATGAATATCTATTTGAATTATAAAAGCAATTACAGAACAAGTATCTTTATAGCTTATGTTGATTTGATTTTCAAACAATTTAGCCCTTAGAAGTGGAATTTGATGACAACACTATTAGAATGCAAAGGCAATATTTTCCTCTTAAGAAAGGACCTCTGAAACCCCTTCTCCCCTAATGCTTCTTCCCCCTTTCTCTTTTGTTTATAACTCCTTTTCTTCCTTTTAGAATATCCTTAGTTTCTTCTTCTGTTGCTCCCCTTTTCTTGTTGTAAACCAGTCCCTTTTCAAATAAGCCAAAAGTCCTCCTCCTTTTCTTTTCTTTTTCTCTCCCTTTTTCATGCCTCCCATAGGAGTTTCTTTTTTCTTTTCTTTTTAACGTTCTCTATTATTGATAAGCATGTGCCAAGGCATTAATTTAGGAGTTTCAATAGTCATTTATTACTTATTAAAAAATTAGAATTGGCTACTCATTGAGGCACCGCCTCATTAACCTTATGTTGTAGAGTCATCACCTCTTCGATGAGGTGATGCCTTAATGGCATTGGGTTGGAGCCATTTTACTTGTTTGGGCTTCATGAGCCATTCAATTCTCTTAGGCTTTAAAGGCTCAATTTTGAACTGATGATCCATTTTTGAAGGAGCTTGGGCTTCAGGTCCATTCTTGAGCGGATTATAGGCTAATTTTGAATTTAGTACTCATTTCATTTTATCATTGGGATTTGCTTATAAGTTGATCAAGCCAAGTGTCTACACACACAAAAATTCAAGAATTAAAAAAATTAGTATATACATTAAAGAACTTCAAAACACAATCTACTAATCCTTTTACTCACAACATGAACATTTGGTAAAAATTGTAAAATTTCTTAAACCATCCTACCTCACCATGCTTCAAGAATTAATATTTCATTACCTAATTAGTAAATATATAGGAATTTAAGTTCCTTTCTCTTTTCCTACCTTACCATGCTCCAAGAATTAATATTTCTTATAGTGCTATATAATAGTCTTTAAGAATAACTCAATGATTGTAAATCGTTTCATGCATGAAAAGTTTGCACTCATTGATTCTCCTGAGACCCCACTAGTAATTGCAACCCCTATGAAAGTGAGTTCCTTCAGCATATCTAGTGGATGAAGATAAGGTGTGAAGAATGCTCTTTACTTGACCACCACTTAGTGTCATTAAAGTGCATTTTCGAATGGTCTATCTTGAAAGTTCTGAACAATATCTTAGACCGATGTCTAACTAAGAGTAGCTTGAATTTTTTTTAAATAAGTATGATGTGTAATTTAGTTGTATAAGATTTTTCATCATTTTTATAGTATTTGGTGACTGATACAATTATTGTATCACTTCTTAATAATGCAATAATGCATTAAGCGATTGCTATCCATGGTATAATGAAGGTTACTATGTGATTTCTATTTTTTCTTTCCTTATTCTTGTTCATGAATAATATTTTTTCTTTCCTTATTCTTGTTCATGAATAATATTTGTTCTTTCCTTATTCTTGTTCATGAATAATATATATATATATATATATATATATATATATATATATATATATATATATATATATATATATATATATATATAGACACACACACACTTACCTATTACATGTTGTTGAAATCTTATGAAGAAGAAGAAGAATGGGTATAAAATTTTAATTTCTAATTTGTCAAATAACCTAGGAATAATTTTGTAAATTCGAACAATATGTGTAAGTGGCTGATGACATGGCAACTGATTATATCGAAAGTGGAATTCAGTTGATCCAACTAAGCATACAGTCATCATTAAATCAGTCGAAAGCATTGACTTGTTATATATTTAGAAAGTTCAGACACTTGATTACAAAAAAATAAAGGTTAAATACTCAAATAGAAAAAAAAAAGTTCAGACACCAAATTTGCAATTTTTCCAAAGTTAAAACCATTGCAAAGTCTCGATAAAAAAAAGGCATAACCTATATTTGAATCTCCGCACTTTCTTTTTTCTTGATTTATCCCATGCACTTTTATTACTATAAATTGATTCCTTACACTTTTATTTTTCAATATATTGACTCCTTGTACTTTTATTTATTTATGTTTCACATTGAGTCCCTCCATTAAGGTAGAAACACTATTAAAGATATATAGCAAAATATCTTATTTAGTACCTATAATTTTTAAAGTTTTTAATAAACTTGTATGTTTTCATTTTTAACAAATTAATCCTTAATATTTTTTAATTTTTTAATTTCAATAAATATTTTAGTTACTTACCAACATTTATATATTTAGTAAATAAATTTATAATTTAGATTTAACCATCTAATTGAATCTTCTATTATTAATGTAATGTCTTTAAATTATTTGTCTTTTGATTAACTATAATCTAATATTAAACTATATTATACTTCTTTACACATTTTACCATTAGGTAATAAATTATTAAAGGATGTAACTATTTTCACTCTAAAATTTTATATACACACAAACTTTATCTTTTTTAAAATAATAACCTCGATAAATTTTCTTCAAAAATATATAAATAAAATTTTTTGTATTTTTTAAAGATTTATTACCAACTATTTTTAAGGTATATTTTTTTATTTATTGTAAATTCATACATATACAATTTTTATCATTTATTTTTACATAAAATTAATTAAAATAAAATCTATGGAAATTTTTGCTTGAAATCAAATAAAAATTTTAAAAGTGCCTTAAGCGAGAATAGGGGAGGGGGGGGGGGGTGAATACGACTAATGAGGATTTTTAAAAATTAAAAGGAAATAAAACAAGAATGAGTAAGGACTAAGAGGAGAGAATATAAGAACACAAGTAATTAAGGAGTTCAGATTCTCAACAATCCTACATCTTCAGCTAGCTTATCCCCAAGTAAAGATTTTCAATTCTTATAATATTATTCGCAAATGTTTTATGGCTAACTCTTTCAACCTTACAATAAAGAGTTTCTAGGCTCATGCTTAAACCAAATTTCCAAGAGTTTTAATGGCTAAACACTTAAACCAATTCCTTTAGAAATAAATCTCACTTCCCTTCTAATATATCCTAAGACTTAGATGAAGTAAAAATTTTATTTCTAACACATAACCAACTTACATAAGAGTTATACAAATATAACGAATTTTAATGAGAGTTTAAGATCTTTAATGAATGCTAAGATAGAAAAATATTGAAAGAAAATATCTTAACTTCAATTGAGCTTTAAAAGTAGTTTATATAAATAAAGAACAAAAAAATATGGTTGTTGGAGGCATTGACTGTGTCTTTAAAGTTTTCCAAACATCCTTAAGTGTTTTAAAATTTTTTATAGCCAAAACATCACTTATAGTTATGAGGGTAGTGTCTTGGGTCGTGAGGATTAATTTGAGGACTATTGCCTTTGAAATCTGTTCAAATTTTCAAGTTGTGAGCTGTTTGGATTGCCCTTACGAGATGCTCATGACCTTGAGGGCAGCTCATGAACGGCATTATCCAAATAGTTAAACAGCTAGAAATGGGCACCAACAAAGGACATATCATGACCGACTTGTTAGACGCTCGTGAGAAGACACTTGTAAGTCCAAAATTTGATTTTTCTTGGCTCCTTTTGCATCAATTGACTTAGGCACTTGCATTGGTAAATGTACTTTAAAAAATACATTTCAAATATACCTTTAAAGAGTATTTCATAATTTCAATCTTTGAACAACTTAAATTAAGTTCCTACACACTTAAATAAAATTATTAGCAACTTAAATTGTTTATAAAAATCAAAATTAGGAGTTTGATAATGCAAATGCTCAACAATCTCCCCCTTTTTGGCTTTGACAATCAATTTGATAAGGTAATAAATAAATTGTGTGTGTGCCAAAAATAATTAACATGAATAGATATGTGTGATCTACAAATAGCTCCCCTTTTAAATTAAATATATGCAATATATTAAAATAATTTGCTCCCCCTTAATATATACATAAATTCAATATTATTTATCATGTATCATAGCATATAAAGAAATGAATTAACATATCATATATAAGGATTGGAAGGAAATAATTTCAAACATATGACATAGCATGTTTATTAAGTTTTCACATCAATCCTTTTAATAAAATTTAATATCAATATATTTCTTTATTTCTCCTCTTTTTGGTCATGATAAGGAATATAAATTTAATAGCAACAAATAATAAGAGAGGTAAAAAGAAAAATAAGGTATAACATGGCAAATGTGTTAGAAACATGATAACATGATCATTTAAATAAAACTAGTAGTACTTACAATGCATGTGTACACGGTAGGGTTTAGTGTGCATCCAAGATTTTGGCAACCACGACACTGTTTGAGTTCATGGCTCTCAAGAACACACTACTATATCACAAAGACATAGCATGGAGATAAGGAGTCACCACCCAAGGTAATAACTGGGACAATTCAAAGGTGGTGGTAACTCGGTTCTTTAAAGGAGAGTTAGCACAACAACCGGGAAATTCTGGATACGGAATACCAACTTCTTTCAATCTTATGTTCATTTAGAATTACCTTATTAATTAATAAATTATTCCCTATTTACATGCAATATCATATAAACCCTAATTTAGCATTCATTTAACTCCAAGGCAACTTGTTATGAAAAAGTACATAAACAATGCATTCATATAACGAGACATCCCTAAATTAGTCTAAACTATGTTAAATTTAATTAGGTTAGTTAAGTCTATATTTTATTTACAAGTGAAATGGAACTAAAGGTGGGCCTACATTTTAATTAAAGTAGTGAACTAAATCTACTTTTTTGATTATAAAGAAATGGGCCTAAGTCTATTAATTTTTATGGAAATGAATTGGATTGGGTTTGAATTAATGGGTCTAGTTCTAATTAACTTTAATTTAAATGAAAAATGGGCCTAAGTCTATTTATTTTAAGAAAACTCTTTAATAGACTAGGCCATGTCTAAATTAATTTTAATAACTAGAAGGTGGGCCTAAGTCTAAATTAACCTAATAAGCCTATATTGATTTTAAGGTTGATTAAAACCTAAAACCAAATTAAAAGCCTATTTTAAATGGGTTAATCCTTAATGTGGACTTGTAGCCCAAAATGCACAAAAATAAACAAACAAGCCTAAAAACATTAAAAATACTAAAACAATCAAATAGAAAGATCAAACTAGCAATTACATTATTGCTTCTAAAAAACCTAATTTGATTTCATGCAACCTAAAAATTAATCTATTGTGATCATTGATTTTGTTAAGGTTACCAAATGAACCTTAATTTACTAATCATTTTTAAAGTGTAAAAAAATAAAGATCTTACTATATTTCCCACTACTAGGGCTATTACAACCTATGTGAATCGAAAATAAATAAATAAATAAATAAAAATATATACAAAAAAAAAAACAAATATAACACAGAAAATAAAAAAAAATAGTATGATAAAATAAAGTGAATCCTAAAATTACGTGATTTATATAGGATTTAATTCATGGCATTTCATGGAACTTCGTTGCTTGCTTCAATCACATCTCCACCAAATTTCCACCATAATCAAAGAAATATATAATCAATAAAAAATGGTTAGAAAGTAATATAAAAAATCAAAATCAAAATAAAGAGAAAAAGAAAAGAAGAAAAGGATGGAGTGTGATGCAGTATTGATTTCTTCCTCAGAGTCTAATTAATTCACCACTTGAATAGGTTTGCAGATTGATTTTTTATTTGTCAGGCTTATTTTCTTCTCAAAAACTTTTTGCTCTCTTTTTTCGTTTCTGCGTAATTTTTTTAGTAGCCTCTTTTTTTTTTTCACATGCAGCATCTCTCCTTTTTTTTTCAAAGCAGTGTCTCCCCCAAAAATCAGCAACGTTCCTTCTTTAAATCCTTTTGATAAGATACATTTTTGTTTATAATTTTTGTGATTTAATCCAAGATAAATGAGCTATCTAATATGTGGAGAAAACATGTAAATGCTTAAAATATATATATTAAATTTATTTATTTATACTTATTTTTAACCAATTAAAAATTAGAAAAATTGTATTTTTTCAAAAAAATAAAATAAAACAACGCCGATTAGAATTATGGAAATCTGATCAGATTTTTTATTTCTGAATTTTGATTAGAATTACATATTTCGAATCAGAATTATAGAATTCTGATTGGTTTTCTGTAAAATTGATGAACCTTTTTTTAACTTTTAATTACAAAAAGGCCCCCAAAGGAATTTCAATTTTACAATTAAACCCTAAAAAAGGTTGCAATTTAGTCCTCAAAATCCACAATTATAGTCCTAAAAATCCAAAATCAATATCTAAAGATCAATTTCGATTAAATTTTCATTATAGGAGCTCTTGTTGCATCTATGCATCAATACATCTCGAAATTGGGTGCTTACAGTATGTAGTACTACTTTGACACATCATAAACATACTATATATAGTACTATTATTTTAAAAACTTAAACTTACATAGCACATGATCATGTAGCACTTACCATATCATAAACATAACCATTTTCTCCCTTTTTGTCAATGACAAAAAGAAACGAGAAATAAACTAGAAAGAGACCATAAGGAAACAAAACACCAAGAGCTAAAATAATAAAAATGAAATAAACCAAAACTAAGAATATTAAAAAGTCATGTCCATCTTAAGGATCTTGGAATGGAGGAGGAGAAGGAGGAGGCTAAGTTCATTGTATGTTGTGGTGAGCATATAATTAGTGAATGTCATGCTCTATGTGGTCCATACAATGCTCAAATCGATCAAGTCTAGTCTCTACTTGATCATACCTTGTATTGAAATTAGAATCTACTATGGAAAGGTTATCAAAGAAACCACGAACCTAAGCTAGTTATGCATCAACACTTTGAGAGGTAGAAGGTGCTCTTTGCCTCTTCCTTTGAGCTTAAGAAGGAACTTGCTCTTGAGGGATTTCTTCATCAATTTAAACACTTTTAAGACCATGAGAACCTATGTGTTCTATGTCTTCTAAATCATTTTCAATCTCCTCATCAACATCTTCATCTCTTATATTATCTTTCCAAAACCAAATATTTCTAATAAGTTGAATTGTCTAGAGTTTCTCAAAAGGTTTTCATTAAGAAAAGATGGTGGTAAGGAGGGAATGTTGTTCAAGGTAATCCTAAAATAATTAGCAATTCTAATGATTATACCTCCTATATAGATGCTCCTACTAACACCATCACTTGTTAACCATAAATGCCATTGTAACCATCTTCCCAACTCTACTTCTACATTCTTAATAAAGCAATGAATAAGATATAGTTCATCAAAAGAAATAGCTTCATTGCTAAACCTCTAGCATGAAAAGAGTAAGTAATAAACCTATGCAAATACTAAAGGGATTTGGAAGCAAAAAGAGAGGATTTTGTGTGACCCACAAGAAAGGCACTAGCATTGTGTTTAGCATGTTGATTCCAAAAATTGTTAAGAGACTATTTTGCGTTAGGAGAAGAAAGACCCCTTGTCTAAATCCAAATATATCATCAAACTATTAAGATGTAAGAAATCTATCTTAACCACCCAACCTAAATCTCATGCTATTGAGAGGATTTTATTCATCAATATATTGAGCTCTCTTACAAAAGGTGGATAAGATTTCAATAATGAGGGAAGGATAAGTAGGACGAGTTTTAAAAGTAAAGTTATAGATACCTACACTTTCAAGCTAGGTTTTGATCTCTTCATAGCATCCTAACTTCTCTAGATTAATTAAGACATAAACATGATTTTCCTTGATCCACATTTTTGAGCTTTTTGCATAATTTGGGTTGATGAATAGGAAATTGGTGGTTGCTTCTTGGGTTGCTCCTTGGTGGCTCTTCTTGATAATGAGGCAGCTTTTTAAGTCTTCTTCTTTAGAGCTATGGAGTATAATACTTGGAGCTTGAATAATAAGGAAGAAGAGATTAAAGAAGTTTTTGCTAAAAAGAATAGTTTGAAAGCAAATTATGGTGTGATGAATAAAAGAAGGGTGAGTGGGAATTTATATAGAGGTGAATTAGGGTTAAAATAATTAATTTAAACATTTGATAGCTAAAATTAACATTTGATTGTTTTAGAAAAGGACCAATACATAAAGAGTTTGAATCCTTTTAAAATAAGGATTTTCGAAGGACAAACTGCTCCTCATAAGCTGCTCCCGATTGTGGGTAGCGCTGGTGAGGGGCGCTACCCTTAGACAAACAAGACATCACGAGCCAGACTATAACGTGTTATGAGGATAATTACACATTGGCCCCTAAAAGCCCTATAATTAGGTCCTTTTGAACCAAATTTAAACAAAATTAAAATTAAATATAATGCACACATAACCAAATCAAATAAATTCAAATAAAGATATTTTAAATTAATAAAATGATCATGCAAATTAATTTGCTAAATTTAAATGATTAATAAATTGAATTAATTTCAATAAACATTCATTAAATAAGAAATTAAATGGGAAATCATTTATGAGATTAATTTTAATGGAAATAAAAATTTTAAGAAATATGTCAATTTAAATCATGGCCAAATTACATGCTAGAATAATTATGATAATGTACCATAATTAAGCATTTAAATGGAAATTTAAAATTTTCAAATAATAATAATTTTAAACATGTATCATGCAAATGGGAAATTGATTTGCTTATTTAAATAATTAATAGACTGAATAAAATTCAATAATTAATTATTAAATAGCAATTATTTAAAGTAAAGTTATACATGATAAAAATCATAAATGCCAAAAATAATTTTTCTTAAAGTGTAATCAAGAAAAAGTATAAAAAATGAAAAATAAACAAAAAGTATAAATAAATGAAAAACATGTTTGTGCATTAATATATGAATTGGTATCAAATATGAAAAATAAACATAAAGCAAAAAAGAGTGAAAAGTATGATTACACACGAATTTATGAAAATCATTGATTTTTAATGAAGAAGCCCAACCATCAATTAAGCAATTTAACAAGTCATCAAGATAAGCTTAGACCATCTATCGTACAAAAGCTCCTGCTTAATTAAATTTAATATTTCTTCATATGGAGGCTTGGTAGAGATGTCCACTAATTGATAATTTGTATCAACAAATTCATAAAAATATCACCATTTTACACATGATCACGTAAGAAATGATGTCTAATATAAATATGTTTAGTTTTAAAATGTTGAATAGGATTCTTGTTAAGGTTTGTAGCACTTGTATTGTCACATTAATAGGAATGTGATCAAGTTTAATGACATAGTCCTTAAGTTGTGATTTTTGCCACAATACTTGTGAGCAACAATAACTAGCCACCATATATTCCACTTCAATGGTGGACAAAGCAATCGAAACTTATTTCTTGCTGAACCAAGAAACTAAACATTATCCTAAGAATTGATAAGTTATGGAAGTGCTTTTTTTATTTAATAAACTACCTACAAAGTTTGCATTTGAATAACTAATCAAGTTAAAGGAAGAGCTCATACGATACCAAAGTCCTAATTGCATTGTACTATAAGATATTTAAAAATTCTTTTGATTGCATTAAAATGAGACTCTCTAGGACTTGATTGAAACCTAGTACACAACCATCTAGCAAACATAATATCTGGTCTACTTGCTTTAAATAAAGAATAGATCCAATTATACCTCTAAAATGCTTTTCATCAATAGGTTTACTATTCTCATCTTTGTTGAGTTTAGTGATGGTGTTCATAAGAATCTTACTTGACTTAGCTCTATCCATACTAAATTTCTTAAGAATGTCCCTAGCATATTTAGTCTAATTGATGAAAGTCCCATCTTTGCATTACTTGATTTGAAGTTTAAGGAAGAACTTGAGCTCACTCATCATACTCATCTCAAATTCTCTTAGCATTAACTTAGAAAATTCCTCATATAAGCAATTATTAGTAGTATAAAAAATAATGTCATTAATATATATTTGACAAATTAATAAATCATGCTTGGATTTCTTCATAAAAAGAGTTATGTCAACTTTTCCTTTAGAGAAACCTTTCTTTAATAAAAAGTTACTCAATCTTTCATACCAAGCTCATAGAGCTTGTTTCAACCCGTGTAATGCTTTTAAAATTTTAAATACATGATTAGGAAAATCAAAATTTTAAAAACTAGGAGGTTGTTCAACATATAACTCTTCTTCAATAAAAAAATTTAGAAATGCACTTTTAATTTCCATTTTATAAAGTTTAAAATCCATGAACGATGTAAATTCAAGTAGCATTCTAATAGCTTATAACCTTACAACCAGGGTAAAGGGTTCATCATAATTAATGCCTTTTTCTTGAGTATAACCTTTAGCTACCAGTATAGCTTTGTTTCTAATTATGACACTTTATTCATTCATCTTATTTCTAAACACCCATTTGGTGCCTATAATAGGATGATGTTTCAGTCTAGGAACCAAAGTCCAAACTTTGTTTCTCTTAAATTAATTTAACTTTTCTTGTATAGTAAGGATCCAAAATTCATCATTCAATGCATCATCAATAATTTTAGGTTCAATTTGTGAAATAAAGGCTAAATTAACAATAGACTTAAGGTGAGATCTAGTAGCTACCCCTTTTGTAGTGTCACTTATGATAAGGTCTTAAGGTGTTATAGGAGAAGAGAAAGTATGTAAAATATCATTTTCATTGCAAAAGGTTTTAAAGAATTCATTTTCAAATTTGGTTCTATGATTACTTCTAATAAATGAAAAACAAAAACCTTTTTCTTTTTTAACTCTCTTTGAAAAACTTTCAAAGGCTTTACAAGCATCATTCTTATGAGTAAAGAAATATACCCAAGTGTATCTAGAGTAGTCATCAACCAATACATAAGCATAGTGCATACCACCAAGACTAGTAATTATAGTTGGTCCAAACAAATCCTTATGCATAAGTTCAAGTATCCTAGAGGTTGACACTACATTCTTGAGCTTAAATAAAAACTTGTATTTTTTTTCCTTTTTGACAAGCATCATAAGGTTTATCCTAAGTGAATTTAAGTATAGGTAAACCGATCACAAGTTCATGTTTATAAAGATAATGTAAAAGCTCAAATTTTGCATGTCCTAACCTTCTATGCCATGTCCATATGTCATGAGAAATATAAATTAAGCATTTGATGTTCTTTTTATCAACCTTGTTTAAATCAATAACATAGACATTGTCTACTCTTTTGCCATTAAAAATTACTTTATCTTCATTAAGACTACTAATAAAGCAATTCCTAAGATAAAAAGTTGCCTTATTTCCCATGTCATATAATTGACTTATACTAAGCAAATTATGTTTAAGACTATAAAAAATGCAACACATGGTGAATAGATAAAGATTGAAGATTACTGATTTCTCTAATGCCTACTGTTTTTCCTTTTGCATTGTCCTTGAATGTGACATGCCCTCCATCCTTAATGTTAAGCTTGTTGAATTACTTTGTGTCTCTTGTCATATGTCTTTAACATCCGCTATCAAGATACCATTTAGTCTTTACTCTTATGGACTTCAAGCACACCTACATAATATAATTTAAACATTGTTTTGAACCTAAACCTTAATTAGTCTAGGTTTATTAGTCTTAAAATAATCTAAAGGTAGCAATTGCAAATGTAGTTTTTGATAGAAGCATACATTTATTAAGTGACCTTTGTTCATGCAATAGAAACATTTAACATTAGCAAATTTATTTCTCTTAGGATATATGGTTTTTTAACGTATGAACCATGCCTTTTGTGTTATGGTGGTGTGTGTCTCCTAAAATTATTTTAAGTCATAGTGTGAGACATACATTGACAATGGCAATGTGTATTTTAATAGGTTTGTGTAACATGTTTAGGAGTATTATAAGTATTATGTCTAGCGTATATATAAGCATGTTTATGTTGAGCTCGATTTGTTTATGCCTTACCTCTTTATGTCAAAGGAGGTTGAGACTTTGGCTTATTATTTGACGATTGAGACCTTTTAGCTTTGAAAACTTAAGTCTCAATTAGTTTAGAGGTTGAAGGAGTGGAATCACTTGAGGCTTTAACAAAATTAATGTGTGATGATGATAAGGAAGACATTCCATTTGTATATCCAATTTCATGAGTATCTTTATGAAATTTTTGACAATCAATAAAATAATCTTTCTTCCTTTGAATTTAGAAATGGAATTTTTTAACAATAAAACCTCCTTATAAAGCTTATGATTTTCATTAATTAATTTATTAAGTTGGTCTTCTAAGGAATTTGAAGATTTTAAATCATTACCAAGTTATTTATTTATTTAATAAGATTAGAAAAATCATTTTTAAAAATTTCAAATTCCTTGGTTAAGCTAGATAGCTCATGCTTTTAAAGTTTCTTTTTAGAAAGCAAGCTTTTGCATTTAACTAATAATTTGCTCATAATAGAGCTGTCATCATCATCACCATCACCATCATCACCATCATCATCATCATCATCATCATCATCATCATCATCATCATCATCACATCATCATGATTAAGAGATAAATGATACCTCATTTTTATTTTCAAGAGCCATGAAGCAAAGGTTGGCCACTTCTTATTGTTTCTCTTCCTTTTTGAATTTGGAAGAGTCATCCTAAGTAGTTTGGAAGGCCTTCTTCCTATCCTTTGCTCTTTTATTCTTGAATTTGAGTTTATGGCACTCACTTTGGATGTGACTCAATTTCTTACATTCATAGTAAGTAAACTCTTTAGTTTTCTTCTTGATTTCTCCTTCATACTTCTTATTGAAGTCTCTTATTCTTAAGGGATTTTTCTTTCTAAATAACTTCTTAAAGTTCCTAGTGAGTAGGGCAATGTCACCATCTTCATCACTAGAATCTTTAAGGTTTTCATTTTCACTTTCTTCTTATAAAGCCTTCAACGCTATAATCTTTTTCTTTTCGTCCTTCTCTTCTTGCTCTTCTCCCCTTTGCTTTATAATAAGCTCATGTCTTAAGAGCTTGCCAATATGAATATTGGTTGAGAGTTAAGGGGTCTTGAGCTTCCTTAATTAAATTCCTAATCCTTATTAGGTTGGATTCTTAAAATCATGTTGTTTACTTCTTCCTTAGAGAAATGTTTTCCAAGTTTCTTAAGGGTGGTAAGGAGAGCATTGAGGTGATTTTTCATATCTGTAATTGATTCTTGAGGCTTCATTTTTTAAGAGTTCATATTCATACATATGAAGTTGAACCTTTTTGCTTCTTACTTGCACATTACCTGTATAATGATTCTCAAGTGTTTTTCATACATCATTTGTGGATTGACAATGTTGAACCTTGACACCTTCTTCTTTAGACATGGAAGAGAGTAGTGTAATCATAACTCTCTTATTTTTATGGTTCTCATCTTTTTGGGTTTAATTCCATTAACTTCTTTTGAGAACCACTTCCACATTATAAATTTTAGCTTTAGGAGGTTCCCAACCATCTAGGATGACATCCCATAATTTAATAGAATCACTATTAAAATAGAGTTTTGATTTGAATTTCCAACGTGGGTAATCACTTCCATCAAAAAATGGTCTTAGTGAAGAGATGTTTTGAATTTTACTCCCTATGATATTGTATTCTAGCAATTATTTTCTTAGAATCCAAGCTTTGATACAAATTAAAAGTGCCTTAGAGGGAGGGGGTGAATAAGGCTAATGAGGATTTTAGAAAATTAAAAGGAAATTAAACAAGAATGAGTAAGGATTAAGATTAGAGAAAATAAGAACACAAATAATTAAGGAATTCAGATCCTTAATAATCCTACATTTCCACCCAAATTACCCCCAAGTTAGGATTTTTAATTCCTATAATCTTATTCACAAGATTAAGATTACATAAGAGTTTTGTGGCACACTCTTTCAACCTTACAATCAAGAGTTTCTAGGCTCACTCTTAATCCAATTCCTAAGTTTCTTAATGGCTAAACACTTAAACAAATTCCTTTAAAAATAAATCTCACTTCCTTTCTAATCTATCTTAAGACTTAGATGAAGTAGAAATTCTATTTTTAACACACAATTAACTCACACAAGATTTATATAACTATAAAGAATTTTGATGAGAGTTTGAGAGCTTTAATGAATGCTAAGATAAAAAAATATTAAAAGTAGGTATCTTAACTTCAATTGATCTCAAGGAGTAGTTTATATAGATAAACAACTTAAAACTATGGCTGTTAGAGGTGTTGATTATGTTTTTAAAGTCTTATAAACATCCTTGAGTGTTTTTCAAACTTCTATAGCCGAAATGCTGCTACAAATCATATGCATAGTGTCTTGGCTTGTGAGGATCGATTTGAGAACTGTTGCCTTTGAAATTTGTTCAAATTTGCTCATTGTGAGCTGTCTAAACTGCCCTCATGAGCTGCTTATGACCATGAGGGCAGCTCATAAGTGGCATTGTCCAAAATAGCTGAAATGGCTCAAAATGGGCACTAACATGGGATAGCTCATGACCGGCTTGTGAGACATTTGTGAGCAAACACTTGTAAGTCCAAAATTTGATTTTTCTTAGCTCCTTTTTAATTAATTGACTTAGATACTTGCATTGGTTCATATACTTCATAAAATACATGTTAAGTACTCCTTTAAAGAGTATTTCATATTTCCAAGCTTTGAGCATCTTAAATTAAGTTCCTACACACTTAAATAAAATCATTAGCAACTTAAATTATTTGTCAAAGTCAAAATTAGGAGTTTGATAATGGAAATGGTTAAAAAATTTTAAAGACTAAATTACTATTATATTATTTAGATTTAATTTTCATAAGAGTAATTATTGTTTAATATTAATTTCATATTAAAAATAAATATAAATAATCACATTGTATATAGAGTTGATAAAATTATGAAAATTCATATTAATTATGGACTTACTGTATACAAAAATAAAAGTGTAAGAACTTAATGTTTACAAAAATAGAAGTATAGGGGTGTGACTCTTAACCCCATAAGCACCCCTATTGGAATGTTGCCCTCGAACATTGTTGACCATTTGCATGATTAAATTCCTAATTTTGACTTTAAAAAATAATTTAAGATACTAATGATTTGATTTAAGTATGTAGGAATTTGATTAATTATCAAGATTATTTGTTTAAAGCTTAGAGATATGAAATATTCATTAAAAAGAGTATTTACATATGATTTAATGAAGTATATGAACCTATACGAGTGGCTAAGTAATATGGACGCAAGTGGTTCAAAAATACAAAATTTTTGACTTACATGTGGCTGCTCACGAGCTCCTCATGAGCCCCTCAAGAGCAGCCTCCTTAAATAGTGCCTTCGAGCTCATTTGATGCAAAACATCTTGAGCCTCTCGTGAGGGTAGGCAAGACAGCCTTAAATAGCTATTTTCAATTGCAACAATCTTCAAACTTTCTCCTCATGAGCTAGATACTACCCTCATGATCGTGAGTAGCATTTCGATTGGAAAAAGTCCAATTTCAATCAATGATGTTTAGAAGACTTTGGAGGCATAATTAATGCCTTCAACAACCATATTTTTGAAACTTAATCTCTATGAATGCTTTGGAGTTTTCATTCTTAATAAGTTACATACCTTGATTATATAAAAAAACTCTATAAGCATTCAATTGAACATTAATTTTCTTTCTATCAAATTCTTGTATTTGTTTAACTCTTGTGAGAGTTGGTTGTATATTGGAAATAAGACTTTATCTTCATCTAATTCATGGGATAGATTAAAAGGGAAGTGAGGTATATTTCTAGTGAAATTGGTTTAAGTGTTTAGCTACTAAAACACATGGGAATTGGTTTAAGAGTGAGCCTAGAAACTCTTATTTGTTTAGATGAAGAGTTAGCCTTAAAAGTCTTAATTGTGTAAGGTTAAAGAGTGAGCCTCAAACTCTTGTGTAATCTCAATTTTTTTGAAGAAGATTGTAAGTATTGAAAATCCAAACTTGAGGATAAGTTAAGTGGAAATGTAGGATTATTGAGAATCCAAACTTTTTAAATTATCATGTTTATTATTATTCCTTCTTAACTTTGTTTTATTTCTTGTTTATCCATTTAATTTTTCTAAAAATGCTCATTAGCCTTATTCACCCCCTTAAAGCACTTTCAAACATCCAATAGGGAAGCATATAGGATAAGGCGACACTGTAAGAATTAATACCTGAATATTAAAACTTAATCCTTAAAGTATAATGGTTATATATAGTGGCATAATTAACTATGGGGGAGGTAAAATTCTAATTTAATTTAATTTAATATTCTAAATATAATGAAACTCAACTTATGCATTCAGCTGGATTTCACTAATATTATATCCAAACTTGACTTGAACATTAACAACCTTTAATAAGTGACAGTTATATATCACAATATTAAAGAGAATAGCAAAAAGCTATCATTTATTCTTAAACTATTCATAACATTATATACATTCCTGCACATGTAGAGCACTGATTACAACTAAAATATTTACGTTTAATTGCACTAAAATAAAAAGGTTGTAATCACCTACAAATAAGTAACCCTGTTTACCACAGTTATATACAAACATCATAAGGCTACATAGTCAAAAACACAAAATAGATTTTTCTTAGACTTTCATCAATAAAAGTCAAGGATCATAAAAACATGGACATTGAAGGCAGTCTCATAAATCACAAGAACCACCGTAATAATTAGATTTCCATGATCCTCCCTCACTATCAAGGTTTGGAAAGGTACAGTAGCAAGTTCCACCTATAATTTCCAATCTAACACAGTGTCAACCACATGTCCTAGGGAATACTTAATGATCGTTTCATCTTCCTACATGTCTTGGCTCAAAATCATGTAATTATAAGACATCCTTCCGACTCCTCTCTCTCTCTCTCTATATATATATATATATATATATATATGCAAATAATTTTAACTGGAAGTAAAACAGTCAACCTGAAAAAAGACAAAAAAAGTAAGGTATGAGTATTTTCCAGGAAAATACCCAATGAATGAACAGAGCAACAAGAAATAGGATTAAGGTAAGAACGAAATAATTTAACCACATAAGATGATCGGAGAGAATTTAAATTAATAAACAACCTCATAAAAATTAAATACTCATTGATACCCTTTATTTTTTTTATTAAATTTTAATTACTTATCTAAAGCATTTGATTTCCAGTTAATTATTATTTGTTAATAATGTTAATCCTATTTATAATTCACTTTTAAGTATAACTTATAAAAATAATACTTACTTGACCAATATTTATAATTAAATGAAAATTATCAACATATAATTATTAATATTAATAATAAATTCTCAATTTAAATAAATTTAGTGGTTAGCAAATCAATGAGCACCAATACACGTATGTAGGTGGATATCAGTATGACTAGTATACTGAAGGTCTAATAAACTCGTACACATATAGTTAACCACTCGGATCCACCCCAAAGGCATAATAGGTCTTGAGCATTGTCCCAAAGACAGTTGTAAAGAAAAACATTGTCATTCCAAATAATTTAATTCCGTCAATTCATTTTGATAGTTGCACCCCAAATACAGTCTTTGAACAATTCATAGTATAAAATGTAGTGTCATGGACACTGTACAGGACCCAGCCATGTCCCAGACATGATCTTACTATCCTTATCCTTATTCATGTTGTGCTCAATTCCACCCTTCCAATTTACTTCCTTGCTTATTGTTTAATAAATTACCCATATATATATATATATATATATATATATATATATATATATATATATATATATATATATAATTTACGCACTTAGTAAATTAAATTCTTATAGATATTCCTTCTCAAATATAAATTTAGTTATAAACCTTGTTTATTATTCTAAAATAAGTGAGGTGCCAAGAATATATTAAATTATTACATTATTGAGGCCTATTATTCAAATATGCTTTAAACTCTCAATTCTTTAACTCAAATCCTAGTCATTTTATCTTAACTAAAATGAATTATTGTCAATGACTATTTTCAGTTCTTAAAAGTTTAATGCAGTATAATTTTTAGAAATTCAAACTTCACTTTGGTCATCACAAGCTATTATCAAGACACGATTCCAAGACTCTTACTTGTTCGGCTCTTTTATGTATAATTCGTAGGGATATGTTGAAGTCAATTATAGCTAGAAATAGAACAATTAACATTTATTTTAAATCAATTAGAACTTGAGAAAAGTATCACTACACTCACAAGGTTCACAAGTCATCAACAATTCAACTTAACAACAAGAAGATGGCCATTTTAATAAAGTTTTGCAACACTAATCAAGTCTATGTAATTCCTTTCTATATATATATATATATATATTTATTTATTTATATTTATCTTTGGTAAACTACGTTCTTAATTCGGTGGGTGAATGCTGTAACAGCAAGTGCACACTCTCCTTTTTTTTCTTTATACTTTCTATCTCTGTTTCAAGACATTTTAACTAAATTATTAAAGCTGCATTTCCACACTTCTCATTTATAAAATTCTACAGTAAACTCAATGTATATGATAGTAATTTGATTAATAACAAAATTACGAGGTTCATGGTGATTCAAGAAGGATTATTTGAGCATGATTTAAGAGGTAACTACATAACCAAGTTCTCAAGGAAATAACACACGAAACAAAGAATTTTGGGGTTGTAGAGGATTCGGGATTCAGCAGCAAACTCAACATAGCACAACAGCAATTTAATAACATTGAAACTATAAGGTTCATGGTAGTTCAAAATTAGACAATTTGACATGTTTTCAGAAGCAAATTTTGCAACTGAAGCCCGAAGGGAACAACACAAAAGCAACAAGTTCAGAGTTGCCCAAGAATCAAATTTCAACCAAAAAAGGCCAGCATTAAGAACACTGAACTGAATCAAAAAGAATTGTTCAAAAACATTCAAACATCACGACGAGAGGGCTGACCAGAAACACAAAATTTCAAGAAGCAAACAAGAGCTCCAAGATAACCTATAGAATCAATGGAATTAACTCACAGTCAAGTGCAGCTCTCTTCTCTTTCCTCGCTGCTTTGACAGACTCCTTTCTGTGGCCTTGATCAGCTCCTACCAATTAACCATGAGCTTCATTCAATTTATGCTCAAGGTTTTCCAAATTCGCTATATGCAAATTCAAGAACACTGATTTATTCTGATACTTGTATCTCTATGCATGCAACTAAACTCAAAGCCATTCCATACTTTAAATCAATTCCTCAAATCATTTGATGTTTCTAGCCTTTTTACTTAGTCAGTCCTCATCGGGAACCCATTTGTATTAGTTACTTTTTGTTCTCTTTTTTTTTTTTTTTTGGTTTTAGTTTGCTGCTTCTGTTCTCCTTTGATCTTTAGCTCTAAGTGATAAAAATCACCACTACTTGCTTTTAAGGGAAAATCAAATAATAGAAACTCTCCTTCACCCACATGCAAGATGAACCAACCTCAAGTGATGCTGCTCATCCTCACCCATTCTCCTCCTGTATTTTCTCTTCTTTTTTTTTTTTTTTTTTTTTTTTTTTTCAAAAGAAAGAATGCAGCCTAAGAGGGGTTTCTTCTTATTAGACTTTAATTAGTCATGTTAAAACCTTCCCTATTCCTACCAGATCCTACTTCCCTTTCTTAATTTCCATTTCAAGTCCTTAAATTTACTTCCTTCCTTTCACTTCCATCCTAATTCCAAGCCTAACTATGTGTCAATTTAGTCCTCAGCCCTCCCCCCTCTTTTTTTAATTTCCTACACACACACATACACATTTATTTAAAATTAACACTCTTATTATTATTATTTTTATGTACCATAAGTGATATAGACAAGAGGTACTCTTAATCTTATAATTATCATTATTATTATTTTGTTTATTTCGATCTCCCATAATAATGGTGAACTTCTCAGACATGAGTGTGATGTTCTCCTCTAATATGAATTTCATCCTCAAAATTCAGTTGCACCTCTCTTTATTTTGTCTATCACAAGGAATAATAAGTGTGGATACCTCTACTTTATTTCCTCTTCTCTTTCCCACATTGCTTCTCAAAAGAATGATTTTTCCATAGTACTTTAACTAGTGGAATAACCTTATTTCGCAACACTTTTTGGTCCTTATCAATATGGTTACTAGCTCCTCTTCATAACTTAAATTTTCTTTTAAATCAATTGATTGCTCTTATAGTACATGGGAAGGGTCACTTTGATATCGTTGCAATATTGACACATGAAAGACATCATGGATTCCTACTAAGTTAGGCAATAAAGCTAAACAATAAGCTAATGGCCTAACTCATTCAATCACCTCGTATGGGCCAAGGAATCTCATACTTAATTTTTCATGTTTGCCAAATCTTAATATGCCATTCCATGGTGATACTTTTAAAAATACTTTTCCCCCCACCTTATATTCAATGTCAGTGTGTTTAAGATTCACATAACTTCTTTGCCTATCCTATGCTATCTTTAATTTTGCTCAGATCACTTGTAAATTATCTGTTATAATTTGAATCAACTCTAGACCAATAAACTTTCTTTCATTAACTTCATCCCAACACATTAGTGTTTTACATCTTTTTCCTTATAAAGCTTCAAAAGGTGCCATTCCTATGCTACTATGATAGCTATTATTATACATTAATGGCACTTGCTTATCCCAATTGCCGCCTAAGTCCATAACGCTAGCCTATAACATATCTTCTAGCACTTATATAGTGTGTTTTGACTGGCCATCTATTTTAGGATGGAAAGTATTGCTAAACTTCAATTTTGTGCTTAGAACTCCTTGCAAACTCGGCCAAAATCATGATGTAAACCTTAGGTCACGATATGATATGATCAATGTCGGTGCTCCATGTAACTTGAAAATTTCTTTAATTTATAACTCTGCTAATTTGGTAAGCTTATAACTAACCTTAATGGGAATGAAATGTGCAAATTTCATTAATTGATCAATAATTATCCAAACTGCATCATTTCCCTGTTGTGTCCTTGGCAATCATACTACAAAGTCCATAGTAATGTGTTCCCACTTTCATTTTGGGATTGGTAAGGATTGTAGTAGTTCGGTAGGAACTAGTCATGTCCCAAACATGGTCTTACTATCCTTATTCTTATACATGTTATACTCAATTCCATCCTTCTAATTTACTTCCTGGCTTATTATTTAATAAATTACTCATATACATATATATAATTAAGAATTTATGAACTTTGTAAATTAAATTCTTATAGCTATTCCTTCTCAAATATAAATTTAGTTATAAACCTTGTTTATTATTCTAAACTAAGTGAGGTGCCATAACTTACCAAAATATAATACATTAAATTATTTACACTATTAAGGTCTATTATACAAATATACTTTAAACTCTCAATTATTTAATTCAAATCCTAGTCATTGTATCTTAATTAAAATGAATTATTGTTGATGACTATTTTTAGTTCTTAAAAGTTTAATGTAGCATAATTTTTAGAAATTAAAACTTCACTTTGGTCATCATAAGTTATTATCAAGACACGATTCCAAGACTCTTACTTGTTCGGCTCTTTTATGTATAATTCATACGAATATGTTCTAGTCAATTATAGCTAGAAATAGAACATTTAAGATTTATTTTAAATCAATTAGAACTTTAGAAAAGTATCACAAAACTCACAAGGCTTCACAAGTCATCAACAGTTTAACTTAACAGCAACAAGATGGCCATTTTAATAAAGTTTTGCAACACTAATCAAGTCTATGTAATTCCTTCATACACACACACACACACACACACATCTTTGGTAAACTACATTCTTAATTAAGAGGGTGAATGTTGTAATAGCAACTACACATTTTCATCTTTTTTTTATACTTTCTAGTTCTATTTTAAGACATTTTAACTAAATTGTTAAAGTTGCATTTCCACACTTCTCATTTATAAAATTATGCAATAAACTCAATGTATATGAAAACAACTTGATTAATAAAAAAATTACGAGCTTCATGGTGATTCAAGAAGGATTATTTAAGCATGACTCAAAAAGGTAACTACACAACCAAGTTCTTAAGGAAATAACACATGAAGCAAATAATTTTGGGACTGTATAGGATTTAAGATTTAATAGCAAACTCAATATAGCACAACAACAATTTAATGACATTGAAACTATAAGGTTTATGGTAGTTTAAAATTAGGCAATTTGACATGTTTTTGGAAGCAAATTATGCAACCAAAACCATAAGGGAACAAAACATAAAATAAAAAGTTCAAAGTTATCCAAGAATTGAATTTCAACTAAAAAAGGCAAGTATTAAGAACACTGAACTCAATTAAAAAGAATTATTCACAAACATTCAAACATCATGATAAGAAGGCTGACTAGAAAAAGAAGATTTCAAGAAGCAAACAAAAGTTCAGAAGATAAGCTATAGAATCAATGGAATTCACTCATAGTCAAATGCAACTCTCTTCTCTTTCCTCACTACTTTGACAGACTCCTTTCTATAGCCTTAATTAACTCCTACCAATTAACCATGAGCTTCATTCAATTTATGCTCAAGATTTTCTAAATTCGCTATATGCAAATTCAAGAACACTGATTTATTCCAATACTTATATCTATATACATGCAACTAAACTCAAAGCCATTCCATACTTTAAATCAATTCCTCAAATCATTTGATATTTTTAGCCTTTTATTGCATTTTAAACCTGTAAACACACAGATTATGATTGCAATATAATGAATTATTGTCCCACAAGGGTTGTATATTGAGTACTAATATCTTTACTAATGATCTTAGCTAGTAAATCGAATAAAAGTAATTTAGCAAATATAAAACAAAACAATTTAAATAAAATTAAAATCAAATAATAAAAAGTTTAGAGCCTAGGTTTAGTTTCACTATTCTAATATGATTATGAACACATTATGAAACAAAAATCATAATTTTAGTTAAGGGTAATTGTTCTAAAATACCTAAATACTCTTTTGAGTTTAATTGAGCATGTTAATATTAAGATTTAACCTACTCTTACGATTAAGAAATTAATCCTAATTCATTAAGCTCCTTAACAACTATTTTACTCCTGAAGAGCTTGCCTACTCTTATGGCCGAGTGATCTAAGTCTTATCAGTTTTAAGCTAATAAATTCACCTAACTCTCATTAGCGAATTTACCCATAAACATGCAAACAAGTTGGCTAAGAATGAAAGCATAAAATAAATACAACTTAAAGAATAAACTAAAAATCATATTAAATAATTAAGCTCTTATGTTCAATCACACCATTGAATAGTTACTCCTAACCTAAACTCTAATGGAAATTTAGCCACACATAATTATGGCAAAGCACATAAACATAATTAAGAATTAAAGATGAAGAATAAAATAAAAGTCTTTGAATCCTTGATGAATCCTCCTTCAATCTTCATTTTGCTCATTTTTAGCTTCAAGAATGTAGAATCAATCCCCCAAAAGCCCTCTCAATCATCCCCTTTTATAAAAAAAAGCTAATGAAAACCTATTTGCCCTTGAATTCCTTTTCATTTTTGAGAATGGAAACTTTTTATGTGCTTGACACCACTTTAGCATGGGCGTGTGGCTCTTTAAATTAAGATTCCAGCATGTCACACTAGTTATACACTACTGGTGATGAAGCCTTGTCAAACTATTCCTTGGTCCTCATGGATTCCTTTAATAAAATCTCCCATAAAGAGGAACAACTAATTAGGCATTTGAAATAAAAATCCTTATTTGACTAGAATTAACAAAAAATAATAGAATCCTAAATAAAATAAGAAACTATAATATTTCTCAATTAAGCTCAGATTCTACCCAAATTAAACCAATTAGTTGTTTAATATCCATTAGAATTCAACTCAAAATATATGTAGAAATTACACACATCAAATTCCTTCACACTTAATATTTGCTTATCCTCAAGAAAAAAATAAAATTTGAATTAAAAAAAAAGCTCAACAATAACTAAAGATATATAGCTTCTAAGACTTACAAACCGATAACACCGAGACTGAAACTTGTTTACTAAAGATGATAATTAGACAAAAATACATCATATATGAACAAATTACTTATCATAACCTAAGCACATAACTCTTTAAAATACAATGAACCAACTCTAGAAGAGAAACATTGAGGTCTATAACTTTTTGAAACTTTAGCTGTGAATGCACTTTACGCTTGATTTTACAACATCTTGTTTTTTTCCATTGGCATTAGTGAGTGCGTTTTACGCTCCATCTCACCATTTTTTTCTCTCAATTCAAATCTTCCCACTCTTAGACATCCTTCATCGTTCTTGTATTACTAAGCATGGATACCATTAAGTGGGTCCTTTGGATACTCTTACTCTAATTAGAGCATTGGAGTAGATTTAGAGCACAAAAATTTAACTTTAAACATTGCTCTTACTTAAGAAAAGAGATTTTTTTTTACAAATCACAATACTTTCTCTCCTAAAATCATGCTCTTGATCTTCAAGTTCATGCGTAGATTATAAAAACTAAATTCTTAATACATAATGACCATATACAACCATCTTAATTAATAAACCGTTCAATAAATCAATAATTGAACCGAAAAGCAAGCTTTATATACTATCATTCTTTAACCACAATTAAGCATCAATTTTGTATAAAAATTTAAAAAAAAAAATTAGGACAAGCTAGACAAAATGTGGAAAAATTGAGTTGAAGGTTAATAAATTCTTAAAAATTCAAAAAATAAAAAAAATATATTATTTTTATTTTTTATTATTTTTTATAAATGAAAATGCATGAAATGTATCATGAAATGCTCCTTTTTTTTATTAATGATTTATGTTGATGAAAGAAAGTATAATAATAATAATAATGAAACAAAAAAACTAACTATAACTAAAAGCCAAATGATAAATAAAATTAAATGGAAAGAAAAAAAACTTCAACAAGAAAAATCTAAAAACAAACAATGCATGGATATGTAATGTAAATCCTCCCCCACACTTACCTACATTATTGCCCTCAATGACTAAAAAATAGAACAAGGCACCAAAATCATAAAAAAAAGAAAAAAAAATAAAAATACCTCCCTGATGATGCAAAGGTGGGATCCAGTGAGAATGGTAGAACTAAAAAATAAAAAATTGCCATAAAATTGAATGAAAACTTCAAGCATGGAAATCATTAGTCATAAAAAAATGCAGAACCAAATAGAAAATGGAAACAAAGTACTGACATCAAGCACCATAATAATCCAAGTAGTTAACAAAACATTCAAAAGAGGTAAATAATAAGAATAATAATAAAAACATAAGTGACTGCAGACATAGTGCAAACCAAACAAGATTATAATCAACAAAAGGCAAATATTGAAAATGAGAAAAATAAAAAAAATCAATCATTTACTGGTGCAGAATCATCATCAAGGCCTGGAGAAACTTAGTCACCCGTAGTGCCATCTATAGCTTTATCGATATGGGTATCATCATAAAGCTCCTCAGTTGTAGTGGCGGAGGAAGGGGTTGGATAAATTAGTTGAGGAGGCATGAGAATACCATGAAATTGATAGATGTTGGCAGTGCCAACACTCACCCAATTGAGTATGTCAGTGTGGTAGCGAAGGGTATCCTCAATATGTGAAGTAGAATAAATTGGAGGTACATAGGAGGAAGGACCCGATGGAGGTAGCAGTGCAAATGGTGGAGAAGAGTGTGTAGCACATATGGAAGCATCCTTGCTATAATTGATCAACATATATCAGCCATCCCATATTCTTATCAATTTTATTTTTCTCATAATAGTAAGGTTGTAGGGAAGCATAATACAGACTTGTGTCAACCCAATAAGTGCATAAAAAAGACCCAAACCTCTTAGCTAGATGAGTGACATACGATCCCCCCACACAATGCACTTTTTTTTCTAGACACACTATCCATATACATAACAAAACCAAAACTTAAATGTCAAACTATACTTTTATCAAAACACCTAACATAAAAAAGATTCGAAAGAGAAATAACACCAGTGCTATTAACCTTAGAAACAATCAATCTTAATTTTTTATCTTAAAAAAACTTAATTTTGAGCATTTAATTTGTTTTTTTAAGTATGTATAAGTTAGGAATCTATTAGAAGTTAAAATAAAGTATGAATATCTTGGGCTAATTTGACCTCTAAGATTCAAGGAGGATTTTGACATCATTAGAGCTTTATAATGAGAAAGTTATCTTCTTCACATTTGAAGTAGACATCTTAAACTTTCTGAATTAAGCATACTTGTCAAAATCAAAGTTCATTTATATAGGTAAATATTGAGTCAAAGTTAACATATACAACTGCCATTTTAGATTATATAGCTCTTAGGATTTTAGAAATATCTTGAGCTAAAGAAGTCCAATTAATGTGATTCAAAATGATATAAAAAGCTAAGTCAAATATCTATAACTTTAATGAAGAAAGTATAGGAAAATTCGAATGTCTCTAGTAGCCAATCATAGTTTCAACCCATGCATAGTAGTATAATAATGTTACTTTCAATAATTCAAAATTATAAATTTTGGATTCAAAATATAGACATTGAACACATTATTTGCACCTCCAATAACTATATGTTTTAGTTTTTATCTATATAAACACCTCTAGAGCTGAATACAAATTAAGATATTTTTGCTTATTATCATTCTCTATCTTAACATTCATTAAAGCTCTCAAATTCTCAAATATTCACTCTTTATTTATAAATTTTATGAGAGTTGGTTATGTGTTAGAAATAGAATTTATCTTTATCTTAAATCCTAGGATAGATTAGTAGAGAAGTGAGATTTATTTCTAAAGGAATTGGTTTAAGTGTTTTCCATTGAAACATTTGGGATTTAGTTTTTTGAGTGAGCCTTAAAAACTTATGTTGTAAGGTTGTAAGAGTGCACCATAAAACTCTTAGTCTTGTGAATAAGATTATGCATGATTGAAAATTCTAACTTAAGGGTAGGTTAGGTGGAGATGTAGAATTATTGTTAAATTCGAACTCCTTAAATAATGTACTTTATTCTTCCTTCTTAACATTCTTTCAATTCTTGCAAAGAATTATTTTCTTAATTTTGATTCTTATTTAATAGCCCTATTCACCCCCCCCTATTTAGGGGTTTTTAATTGGTATCAGAGCTTGAATTCTAGGAACTTTATTGTTAGAATACAATATCATAAAGAGTGAATCACAAAATATTTCTTCACTTAGACCATTCTTCGATGGTAGTGACTATCCTCATTGTGAAAGACCTTGGAAAATCATTATAAAGGCAATATACAAGTTAGAAGCAAGACAGTTTAACTTCACATGTATGAATACAAACTTTTCAAGATGAAGTCTCATGAGTTAATCACAAAGATGATAAATTGACTCAATGCTCTTATCACTACCCTCAAAAAACTTAGAAAGCATTTCTCCAAGGAAGAAGTAAACAATAAGATTCTAAGAAACCTACCTAAGAAGGATTGGGAATCTTGGTTACTTTAATTAAGAAAGCTCAAGACCTCTCAACTATCTTTACCGAGGTGCTTATCGAAAAGCTCTTAACATATGAGCTAACAATTAAGCAAAGAGGTAAAGAGAAAGCAAAAAAGGAAGAGAAGAAGAAGATCATCACCTTGAAAGCTTCATAAAATGATAGTGAAGAAAAAAAAGTTGAAGGTTCTAGTGAAAAAAAGATGATGAAATTACCATGCTCACTAGAAACTTCAAGAAGTTCTTGAAAAAGAAACATTCATAAAAAAAATAAGAGACTTCAATAATAAGTATGAAGGAGAAGGTAAAAAGAAAACTAAAGATATTACTTGCTATAAATTCAAGAAACTAGTTCACGTCCAAAGTGAGTGTCCCAAACTCAAAAACAAGAGTAAAGGAACAAAAGAGAAAAGGAGGGCTTATCAGGCAACTTGGGATGACTCCTTCGAATCAGAAATGGAAGAGGAACAATGAGAAGTATCCAACTTTTATTTCATGGCTCTTGAAAGAGAAAAAGAGGTACTATCTATGTCTAATTCTTCCTATAATGATAATTATTGTGATGATGATGGTGAATATAATGATGATGATGATGATATTGAAAGTTCTATGGTAAGGAAACACTTGCTTAAATGCAAAACTTATTATCTAAGAAGAAGCATTATAAGCATGAGTCATCTAGCCTAACCAAGGAATTCTAAAAATTGAAATATGAATTTTCTAATCTAATTAAATTAAATAATAAATTGTCTAATGATTTAAAAACTTCAAATTCCTTGGAAGATCAACTTAAGTAAGCAAATGATGAAAATCAAAAGCTTTCTAAAGAAGTATTAAATTTGAAAATTTCCATTAAGAAACTCATGAAGGGAAAAGAATATTTGAATAATATTCTTGACTCTCAAAAATTCTATGGAGATATACATAGAATTAGATATACTAATGGAATTGGATATACTAATGGAATAGCTTCGTTATCTTCATCTCATATTAATTTTGTTAAAGCCTTAAATAATTCTGCTCCTTCTACCTCAAAACAAAATGAGACTCAAGCTTTTAAAGCTAAAAGATCTCATGTGTCAAACACTCAAGGAAAGTCTTATAAGACTTAACCTTATATGACATGAAGAAGTAAGCATCATGCTAGGAAAACACAACCTAAACATGCTTACATATACACTAGACATAATACTCATAAGCATGTTGCATAACATAATGCATATAGACATATTGCACAAACCTATCAAAATATACATTGTCATTGCCAATGCATGTCTCACACTATGACTCAAAAAAACTTTAGGAGACACACACCACAATATCAATAAAGGCATGGTTCATAAATTAAGAATGCATATCCTCCTTGGAGAAATACGTTTACAAATTTTGAATTCTCATATTGCATGATCAAGGGACATACCAATTATATGTGCTTCTATAGAAGACTGCACATGAACTTACTTTTTATGGACTATCTTAAAACTAACAAACCTAGACCAAAAAAGGTTTGGGTTCAAAAGAATGCTTAAATTGTCTTGTATAGGTGTACTTGAAATCCATAAGATAAAAAAGCAAATGGTATCTTGATAGTGGATGCTTAAGGCATATAATAGGAGACAAGGAGCAATTCAACAATCTTGATGCTAAGGATGGAGGACACATTACTTTTAAGGACAATGCAAAAGGAAAAATTATTAGGATTGGAGAAATTGGTAATCCTTAATCCTTAATTATACATTATATTTTGCTTGTTGATGGTCATAAACATAACTTGCTTAGTATAAGTAAATTATGTGATACGGGAAATAAGGTCACTTTTTATCCTAAGAATTGCTTTGTTAGTAATCTTAATGAAAACAAAGTAATTTATGTTATTGATTTGAATAAGATTGATAACAAAGATATTAAATGCTTCATGTTAATTTCCTATGACACATGTTAATGGCATAAAAGGTTAGGACATGCAAATTTTGACCTATTGAATGATCTTTGTAAACACGAACTTGTTATTGCTTTACCTAAGCTTGAATTCACTAAGAATAAACCTTGTGATGCATGCCAAAAGGGAAAAAATCTAAGTCCTCATTTAAGCTAAAAAATGTAGTTTCCATTTCTAGGCCACTTTAACTTATACATATGGATTTGTTTGGACCAACTAGAGTTGCTAGTCTTGTTGATATGCGCTATGCATATGTATTGATTGATGATTACTTTAGATTTACTTGGGTATGTTTCCTTACTCATAAGAATGATGAATTTAAAGATTTTGAAAAGTTTTCAAAAAGAGTTCAGAAAGAAAAAAGGTTTTTGTATTTCTTCTATTAGAAGTGATCATAGAACCAAGTTTGAAAATGAATTTCTTAAAACCTCTTATGATGAAAATGGTATTTCATATACATTCTCTTCTCCGATAACTCCTCAACAAAATGGGGTAGTTGAAAGGAAAAATAGAACTCTTATGGAAATGGCTAGAATATTGCTTCATGAGTATAATTCGCCTCTATCCTTTTGGGTGAAAGTTGTTAACACGTCTTTGTTAATGATATGCACTAGGTCAATCATGTATAACCATGTTTTGACTTTATCATTTTATTTAATAAAGAGGAATTTTTCATTATCATTTTGTGTTATGATAATTACTTGAATAGTCAATTCTTACTACAGTCATCAAGTATGTGACTTGATAATAAAACCCTTAGATTAAATATGAGTTCTATTCAAATTATTCCTAGTCATAATAATATGTTATGGCTAGTATGATTTTGATTGATGATTATGTTTTACTAATCATGAATATAAGATATTAAGTCAACTCATAGGTACTTATTTGGGAAATAATTTACTGGATTGACCCATCATGAGAATACTACAAAGATAATTTTCATAAGTAATTCTCATCATAATAATATTGATTTAGTCCTTTGATATTGAAATCATCATGGATTTCTACATAACTATTATATATTTTGACACAATCTAACATTGTCTTTAACAGGATGATTAAATAGATTGTTGTTGGATATGAAATGAGTTACATGAGGAATGTGAGTGATTGAGAAGAAATTTATCCCTTATTTAATCTGAGTAAGATATCTAGGGGCCCCTTGATAAGATAGACTGAGGAAAATGCATGGCCATGCTAAAGTGAATTAAAAAAGAGTTATCATTCTCAATCTACTTAGAGTTAAGAAAAAATATGATTGAATTATATAAGGATGACAGAAACTATGCCTTATATTCAATCAAAATATTACGTGACAAAGGGATTACAATATTTATTATAAATTAGGTTATGTCGGATTATTGACTTTACATGACTTGGGTAATTATAATGACTTGTAGGCCTAAATAGAGAATTAAGGTCCACTACCAATGTCATGTGAACCTACAGAGTCACACACTTAGAATAAGCCCAAAAACGGATATGGGTTTGAGAAGCCCAAATATGCGCTGTGGAAATAAATAAATAGTTTATTTATTTATTTGAGGTAAAGGTTATCCTAAATAAATGGGATATTATATCTGTTTTAATTTTAAATAAAATCAGAATAATAATAATTGAGAAATTACCAAAAGTTGTTTTGGTAAGTGAAATCCTAATTAGAGGTAAATAAATATATTATATTCTCTAGGGTTTCACTAACTCAATTATCAGCCACCAAAATTCATTTTTCTCCTCTTAGAAAAACTAAAACACATAGTGTTTTTATTCTTGATTTATGAGAAATCAAGAGAAGTGCTAGCACACAAATTTTTCATTTTAATCAAAGGCTATTTTTGTGGATACTTGTGGAGGATGAATTCTTTTGGAGACGTCTTAATCCGAACTACCAAAATCAAAAGCTCGAGGTAAGGTGTCACTAGAGTGAACCTCCTCTCTACCTTCCAACAGTCTTGCCTCTTCTACGTTTGTGGTAACATTTGAAAACCTTAGTTTTTAAATCAATTAATCGAATTACTTGGAACCGAGTTAGTGTTTGTGGTTAAAAGTTTTAATTTTTGCTACATTTTTGAATCACGAAACCCAACAGTCTTGCTATATTTCAAATAGAGTTTTCAAAAGACCAATTTTGAATAAAACTTCTTATGAACTATGGAATAATAGAAAACCTAAAATCTCATATCTAAGAGTATTTGGATATAAGTGCTTTATATTCAACACCAAGGATAATCTTGGAAAATTTGATTCCAAAGCCGATGATGGAATTTTCCTAGGCTATTCTATTTTTAGTAAAGCATATAGAGTTTTTAATAAGAGAACTCTAGTAGTTAAAGAGTCAATGCATGTTGTCTTTGATGAATCAAACTCACTTAATCTTATAAAAGATATTTATAGTGTTGATGATCTTGTAGGTTATTATAAGATTATGGAAACTTAAGAAGAAAATGCTAGTAAGCCTTTCAAACGTAAAGGTCTAAGCAAGGAGGACAATAAGGAAACGTCTTAACCTACCTTAAAGGATAAACGTCAAAAGGATTAAAAATTCAAGAAAGCTCATCCTTAAGACCTCATTATAGGTGACACTATAAAATGGGTAACTACTAGATCTTAATTAAAGTCTATTGTTAATTTATCCTTCATTTCTCAAATTGAACCCAAAAATATTAATGATGCTTTGTGTGATGAATTTTAGGTCCTTACTATGCAAGAAGAGTTAAATCAATTTGAGAGAAACAAGGTTTGGACCTTAGTTCCTAGACTAAAACATCATCCTATTATAAGTGCCAAATGGGTATTTAGAAATAAGATGAATGAACAAGGTGTTATAACTAGGAATAAAGCTAGACTAGTAGCTAAAGGTTATAATTAAGAGGAAGGCATTGATTATGATGAAACTTATGCCCCCATTGCAAGGTTAGAAGCTATTAGAATGCTACTAGCATTTGCATCATTCATGGATTTCAAACTTTATCAAATGGATGTTAAAAGTGCATTTTTAAATCTTTTTATTGAAGAAGAGGTGTATGCTGAACAACCTCCAGGTTTTAAAATCTTTGATTTTCCAAATCATGTATTTAAACTTTCCAAAGCATTATATGGATTGAAACAAGCTCCTAGAACTTGATGTGAAAGATTCAGCAACTTCTTATTAGAGAAAGGTTTCTTTAAAGGAAAAGTTGATAAAACTCTTTTCATAAAGAAATCCAAGCATGATTTATTAATTGTTCAAATATATATTGATGACATTATATTCAGTGCTACTAACCATTACTTTTGTGATGAATTCTCAAATTTAATGCAAGAAGAACTTGAGATAAGTATGATGGGTGAATTCAAATTCTTCTTGGACTACAAATCAAGCAACAAAAATGGGATTTTCATTAATCAAACCAAGTATGCAAAAGACGTTCTCAAGAAGTTTGGCATGGATGGAGCTAATATAAGTAAAACTCAAATAAGCACCATAAACAAACTTAATATAGATGAGAATGGCAACCCAGTTGATGAAAAGCGATTTAGAGGTATGAGCGGATCCTTTTTTTATTTAACTACTAGTAAACCTGATATTATGTTTGCTACTTGCTTATGTAATAGATTTTATTTGAATGCAATCAAAAGAATTTTCAAATATCTTCATGGTACAATGCATTTAGGACTTTGGTATCCTAAGAGTTCATCCTTTAACTTGATTAGTTATTTTGATGCATACTTTGCCGGTAGTTTACTAGATAGAAAAAGCACTTCCAGAATTTGTCAATCTTTAGGAGAATGTTTAGTTTCTTAGTTTAGCAAGAAACAAGTTTCAATTGCCTTATCCATTACTAAAGCTGAATATATTGCAACAAGTCTTTGTTGTTCACAAGTTTTATGGAAAAAACAACAATTATTAGACTATGGTGTAAAACTTGATCACATTCCAATCAAATGTGACAATACAAGTGTTATCAACCTTAGTAAAAATCTCATTCAACATTCTAGAACTAAGCATATAAAAATTAGACATCATTTCTTGCTTGATCATATTCAAATTGGTAATATCTCACTTAAATTTGTTGATACAAATAATCAACTTACAAATATCTTCACCAAACCTTTCAATGAAGAGAGAGTAAATCTCATTAAGCATGAACTTGGCATGATTGATAGTTCTAGTGTAACTTAATTTTATGTTTAATTGATGGTTGAACTATTTTTATGTGAAATCATGTTGTGCTTATTAATTACTTTGATTGATAAATATTTTGATTTTAATCTTAAATTTTTTTTGTAGTCGTCAATATATATTTTGTTTATTTTTTAAAATTCCCTTTTGGATTTTTTCAAAAAAGGAAAAATAATTTGAGTTTGCATGTGTACCTAGGTAATTTTTTTTAACATGTGTACTTTTTTTAATTTTAAAACTCTTTTAAAAAATGTGTTTATGTTAGTGACATATTATATTTTTGTTTGATATAGGGGGAGAATATTTTTTAAATTTTTGCATGCATATTAACATTGTAAGTATGGCTAATTTTGTCATATATTAACATTGTAAGTATGGCTAATTTTTTCATATATTAACATTGTAAGTATGACTAATTTTGTCATACATCATATGTGACAAAAGGCCTTGTTGTGCTTACTTTGTTTATGTATGAAATAGATTTTATAGAGATTTTGTGTATCTTTGTTTTCATTTCCCTTTATATATATCTCTTTTCTTTTTGTTTTTGACAAAGGGGGAGAAATATTTTGAGTTTGTTATTTGTTACTATACATGTGCATAATATTTTATTATTGTATTTATACATGTATAATTCTTGTATAATTTATTCATAGGAATTGTTTTGATCTTTGATAAGGCATGAATATTTTTACAAAGGTTTAGTGTATCTTTGCTTTGTTCCTATAGGAATTTTGGTCCATTTAGTTTCATTTCCCCTTATATTTCTTTCTTTTCCTTTTTCCTTTGTACAAAAAGAGGAAAATATATTATGGACAATTTGTGTTTATTTTTTTATGGTAAGTGCTACATAATTTATTAGCTAGCTAAGCTCTATATGATCATGTGATAGTTAAGCTCATCTATCATCAACATTATTGTTATATGTATTATTTTTGTGATGCATTTAAGTGGCATGATATACATATAAGTTTGAAATTATTTCCTCATATTACCTAATATTTATTTAAGTGATCATATTATCATATTTTATATTTTAATACATTTTTCATAAGAATGCCATGTTTTTATCCCTCTTGCTATATTTTATGTTTTTTTTATTTTTATTTTTTTGTCAAGGGGAATAATCTATAAATTTACATTTCTTATCATGTCCATATTTATAGGGGGAGAAATAAAGAAATATATTTTATTTCATTTGGTACCATTATTATCATAAATATTATCACATACTTTACTTTGTATTATTTTTTATCAAACTAAAAATAAGTTTGTTAAAATCAAAAAAGGGGAGATTGTTGACCTTAGAAATAATCAATATTGATTTTTTATCTTAAAAAAATTAATTTTGAACATTTAATTTTTTTGTTTAAGTGTGTATAAGTTAGGATTCTATTGGAAGTTAAAATGAAGTACGAAGATCCTGGGTTAATTCGACCTCTGAGATTTAAAGAGGCTTTTGCCATCCTTAGAGCTTTATAATGAGAAATTTATCTTCTTCATATTTGAATAAGAAATCTTTAGCTTTCTTAATTAAGAATACTTGTCAAAATCTAAGTTCATTTGGATATGCAAATATTGATTCAAAGTCAACATATGCAGCTGCCCTTTTAGATTACACAACTCTTAGTATTTTAGAAATATCTTGAACTACAGAAGTCCAATTGAGATGATTCAAAATGATATAGGAATCTAAGTCAAATATCTACAACTATTATGAAGAATGTATAGGCAAATTCGAACTTGACCAATATAAAATCATGGTTTCAACTCATACACAATTGTCTAATAGTATTCTACCATTTTAGATTGCATGGCTCTTAGTATTTTGGAAACATCTTGTGCTACATAAGTCTAGTTAAGGTGATTAAAAATTATATGAAAATCTAAGTCAAATATCTATAACTTCAATGAAGAAAGTGTGGGAAAATTTGAACGTCTCTAGTAGCCAATCACGATCTTAACCCGTGCATAACAATTGGATAACATTACTTTCAATAATTCAATATTGTAAATGTTGGATTCAAAATATAGACATTGGATACATTATTTGAACCTCCAATAGCTATATATTTTAATTTTTATCTATATAAATACTTCTAGAGCTGAATGGAAGTTTAGACATTTTTGCTTATTATCATTTTCTATCTTAACATTCATTAAAGCTCTTAAATTCTCAAATATTCACTCTTTATTTATAACTCTTATAAGAGTCGGTTATGTGTTAGAATAGAATTTCTCTTCATCTTAAATCTTGGGATAGATTAGTAGGGAAGTGAGATTTATTTTTAAAGGAATTGGTTTAAGTGTTGTCCATTGAAACAATTTGGATTTGGTTTTTTGAGTGAGCCTTCAAAACTTATGTTGTAAGGTTGTAAGAGTGAACCATAAAACTCTTGTATAATATCAATCTTGTCAATAATATTATGTGTGATTGAAAATCCTAACTTGGTGATAAGTTAGGTAGAGATGTAGGATTGTTGTTGAATCTGAACTCCTTAAATCATTGTGTTATTCATTCTTCCTTCTCAACATTTATTTAATTCTTGCAAAGAATTAATTTTTTTTAATTTTGATTTTTAATTCTGGTGGTATAGATGTGGTGTTGGTTTGGGAGGAAAAGAATTGTGTTTGAGTTAAAGCACACTCCCAATGCTAAAATGGTGTCGATTTGGTGTGACTTTCAAAACTTAGGGAACAAATGGTACTTAAACCTGTGCAAGCCATATGAGATTTTGGATTTTGGCTAAAGGTGTACTCGGGTGTGTTGTTGATATGTAGAAGTAGTGTCAAAAGAGTACATAAATGGTGTGCATAAGGTGTGACGTTCAGTGTAAAATCTAAAAATTTAGTGATAGGGGACACCACGGGTGTCAAAGTGGTGCTAATCTAGTGTTGGCTTTGGTGATATATTTTTCAAATATTTAAATGGGCACAAAATCATGTGTAAACTATATTCAACCCATGTTCGATTGAAAAATGGTGTCATAGCCTTAACAATGGGGTGTTGAACTCATGCACATGTCATATGGAAAGTATGTTTTTTTTAAAAGCAATCAGATATGGTTAAGATATAGGAAATTGAATCCATACTCGAACACAGCTATGTGCAAGCCATGTTAATCCCTTGTGTGACCACTATAACCATCATTCCTCATCTTGAAATTCCTTTCTTTCATGTATTATTTTCCTAAAATAAAAATAAATAAATAAATAAATAATAATAAAAATAAATAATAGGAAATAAATAATAACAATAATAATAAATTAAAATAAATAATAAATAAATAGATAAATTAAAATTAAATTAAATTAAAAGAAAGGTTTGAAAAACATTGGGTTGCCTCCCAAGAATGCTAATTTAAGGTCATTAGCTTGACCTTAATGTTGGATCTTCACTTAGGGAGGATGGGTCAAAGAGTAATCCTCCCCCACTTGAGCTTGCATATTAGACACTCGAAAAGAAGATGAAAATTTATGAAAATTTATATCCTTCACAACATTTTTAATTTTCCATTCTTTTTTAACTTTCTCCAAAAGCCCCTTTTTTCTTAACTTTCTTTTTTGTTTTCACCTCCTTGGTATCACGAATGAGGCATGTTTTAAGTGGCTTTTTAGGAACTTGAGGAAAAACATCTTTAGCATAAGCATCAACCATATTTACCCGAAAACAAGAAGTCATCAATAGGGATTGTTGTGGCTCCTTAAAGACATCAAACTCCACTTTTCTTCTCTAATCTCTAGAGTAATTTCTCCACATTTGAAATCAATAAATTGCACCAGCGGTAGTAAGGAAAATACGTCCTAATATGATTGGAATTTTTCTATCATCTTCCATCTCTAAGATTATAAAGTCTCCTAACACATAATAGTCTCTAACCTTAATGGGTACATCTTCAAAAATTCTATAAGGACAAATGATGGATCTATCCACAAGTTATAGTAACACGATTGTTGGTTATGGCTTTATAATGTTTAGGTGCCTACAAAAAGAACATGGCATTATGCTCATACTTGCCCCCAAATCACATAAAAATTTACTTATAAATTCAGTCCTAAAAGTACAAAGAATAATGATACTCCTTGGATCCTTAAGCTTTTATGGAAGCTTACTTTGAATAACAGCACTGCACTCCTTATTGATAGGAATGGTCTCATGATCTTCCCACTTTTTCTTATGTGAAATGATGTCCTTAAAAAACTTCGAGTAGGTAGTTATTGTGTTGATCACATCCAAAAGTGGAATATTAAGTTTGAGTTACTGCAATGACTTCATGAACTTCTCAAATTGCTTATCCAACTTTGATTTTGATTTTTATTGCCTTTGAGAGAATGGTGGAGTCTTACGAGGTGCTTCCTTCTTCTCCTCTCTCTCTTTACTTCAAACACTTCCATTTTTTATTGCTCCTTTTATGTGTCTTGGATAGCCCCATCATCTCACTTTTTGATCTTAACCTCAAGTAATTGATTCCCATTCCTAAGTGTTATTGCTTTAGCTTATTTTTTAGGATTTTCAAGTTGACTAGGGAACTTTCTAATTTTTCTTAAGATAGAGGCTCGAGATGAAATTTAATTTTCCAATATCTTATTATAAGCAAAGAGGTGACTCATTTAAGAAGTTAGATTATTAATAGCTTCCTTCTGCTCCATCTATATTCTGTTAATGGCCTCTTTTTTTCTTTTTGATCTTTTAAGAACTTTTCCATTATGCTCTCTAAAGTAGGCTTGCTTTTATGTTGTTGATTGAAAGAGTTCTTTTGTTGGAAACCAGGTGGAGGCTACTTGAACCCTTGGTTGGTGTTTTGGATTCCCCCTTTACTTGATTATGAAAAATTAGGGTTATTTTGCCATCCCAGGTTATATGTACTAGAGCAAGGATTCCCTTGATTCCTTTAAAAGTCACTGAGGGAATTAAGTTACTCAATGGAAGGGTCTTAAGAAGAGAAACCTCATTGGCACTCTTGAGTTGAGTGTCCTCCTCCACAATATTCACAATATATAGACATTGGATTGTGCACCCTAGTTAAAGCCTCCAATTTCTTTGTAAGCATGATAATTTTTGCATTGAGGAGGTTCAAACCATCTAATTCATGAATTTTGATAACTTTCTTTGGTGCACTCCTTTCTCTTTGCCATTGATACTTATTGGATGCCATAGCCTCAAGTAAGTCATATGCATCATTAGGTGTCTTGCTCATTAATGAGCCTTGAGCTATAGTATCTATGGTAATCCTCATTGGCTTGGTAAGTCCTTGGTATAAAGTCTAAATAAGTAGCCATTAGGGAACTCCATGGTGTGGGCATTGACGTTGCAAATCCTTGAACCTCTCCCAAGCCTTATATAAGGATTTGCCATGGTGTTGAGTGAAGCTTGTGATTTCTTGTCTAAATTTTGTCATCTTTCCAGGTGAAAAACATTTGCTTAAAAATGTCTTTGACAACATGTCCTAAGAATTGATGGATTATGGTGCAAGAGAGTGTAACCAAAACTTGGCTATGTCCCTCAAAGAGAAAGGGAATAATCTAAGTTTTATTGCATCCAAACTAATTGCATTCATCTTGAAAGTGTCACAAATCTCCAAGAATTAAGCTAAATGGGTGTTAGGATCTTCACTTAAGAGACCTCCAAACAGAAATTGCAAAATCATCAAAATGATCGCAAGTTTGATCTCTAAGGTGTTAGCATCCCTAGTTTGTCTCACTATACTACTAAGGTTGTCTTCAAGGTTAGGCATCATGTACTCTTGAAAAGCACGATTCCTTACCGATGGAGCTACTTGATCTTCAGCCATGGTTTGCTTGTCTTTTGCATACTTTTCCTTACGATTGATCTTCTTTAAGCTTTTCCCCTTAGATCGAGTGTTCATAAACTAACAACCTGAAAAATGAACAAACAAGGCAAGTAAATAGAAAAGAAAAATACTAGTCTAAGAGAAGTAAAAATTTAAATTAATATCAATATTAGCAATCCTAGGCAATGGCGCCAAAAACTTATTGCATTTTAAACCCACATGCGTAGGGATCATGATTTTAGTATAAAGAGTTATCATCCTATAAGGATTGTATACTGAGTACTAACATCTTTACTTATGATCTTAGCTAGTAAATTGAATAAAAGCAATTTATCAAATACAAAATAAAATAATATAAATTGAATTAAAATTGAATAATTGAAATTTTAGAGTTTAGGTTTAGTTTCACTATTCCAATATGATAATGAACAAATTATCAAACAAAAACAATGATTTTAGTTAATGGTAATAATTCTAAAATACCTAAAAACTCTCTTGATTTCAATTGAGCATATTAAGATTAAGATTTAACCTACTATCATGATTAAGAAATTAATCCTAACTCATTAAGCTCCTTAATAACTATTTTACCCCTGAAGAGCTCGCCTACTCTCATGGTCGAGTGATCTAAGTCCTATAAGTCTTATTGGTGAATTTACCCATAAACATGCAAACAAGCTAGCCAAGAATCAAAGCATAAAATAAATACAACTCAAAGAATTAACTAAAAATCATGTTAAATAATTAAACTCTTATGTTCAATCATACCATGGAATAGTTACTCCTTACCCAAACTCTAATGGAAATTTAGCCACACATAATTATGGCGAAGCACACAAACATAATTAAGAATTCAAAGACAAAGAATAAAATAACAGTTTTTGAACCTGAATCCTCATTTATTCTTTGTTTTGCTCTTGTTTTTAGCTTCAAGAATGTAGAATCAATCCCCCAAAAGCCTTCTAAATCATTCCTTATTATAAAAAAATTAATGAAAACCTATTTGCCCTTAAATTCCTTTTCCTTTTTGAGAAAAGAAACTTTTTCTGTGCTTGACACCACTTCACCATGGGCTTGTGGCTCTTTAAATCAAGATTCTAACATGTCACACTAGTTATACACTACTGGTGTTAAAGCCCTGTTAGATTATTCCTTGCTCTTCATGGATTCCTTTAATGAAATCTCCTACAAAAGCGGAACAACTAATTAGGCATTTAAAATAAAACTCCTTATTTGACTAAATTAAACAAAAAATAATAAAATCCTAAATAAAATAAGAAACTATTATACTTCTCAATTAAGCTCAAATTCTACCTAAATTAAACTAATGAATTATTCAATATCTATTAGAATTCAACTTAAAATATATGTAGAAATTACACACTTCACCTTTTTACTTAATCAGTCCTCATCTAGAACCCATTTGTATTGGTTACTTTTTTTTCTTTTTTTTTTATTTTGTTTTAGTTTATTGCTTTTGTTCTCCTTTGATCTTTAGCTCTAAGTGATAGAAATCACTACTACTTGCTTTTAAGGGAAAATAAAATAATAAAAACTCTCCTTCACCCACATTCAAGATGAACCAACCTTAAGTGATGCTACTCATCCTCACCCATTCTCCTTCTTCTGCATTTTCTCTTTTTTTTTGTTTAAAGAAAGAATGCAGCCTAAGAGGGGTTTCTTCTTATTAGACTTTGATGAGTCATGTTAAAAGCTTTCCTATTCCTTCCAACTCCTACTTTCCCTTAATTTCTATTTCAAGTCCTTAAATTGACTTCCTCTTACTTCCATCCTGATTCCACGCCTAACTTTGTGTTAATTTAGTACTTTAACTAGGGGAATAACCTTATTTTTTAATACTTTTTAGCCTTTTGCCAATATGGTTACCAACTCCTATTTATAACTTAAATTTTCTTTTAATTCAATCATTTGCTTTTGCAGTACATAGGAAGGGTCACTTCGATATCGTCACAACATTGACACATGAAAGACATCATGCATTTCCTACTAAGTTAAGTAGTAAAGCTAAATGATAATCTATCGACCCAACAAATCTAGTCACCTTGTATGCCCTTATGTATCTCGACTTAATTTTCCCTGTTTACCAAATCTTAATATGCCCTTCCATGGTGATACTTTAAAAAATACTTTTTCCCCACCTCATATTCAATGTCAGTGCATTTAAGATTCATATAATTTCTTTGCCTATCCTATGCTGTCTTTAACTTTGCTCAGACCACTTGTAAATTATCTATTATAATTTGAATCAACTCCGGACCAAGTAACTTTTTTTAAACAACTTCATCCTAAAAAATCAATGTTTTGCATCTTTTTCTGTACAAAGATTCAAAAGGTGCCATTCCTATGCTACTATAATAGCTATTACTATAAGCAAATTACATTAATGGGACTTGCTTATCTCAATTGCCTCCTAAGTCCAAAACACTAACCCTTAGAATATCTTCTAGCACTTGTATGGTGCCTTCTAACTATTCATCTATTTAAAGATGGAAAGCAATGCTAAACTTCAATTTTATGCCTAAAGCTCCCTTCAAACTCGGCCAAAATCATTATGTAAACCTTGGGTCATGATTTGATATGATCAATGTGTGCTCCACGCAACTTGGTAATTTTTTAACATATAACTCTACTAATTTGGTCAGGTTATAACTAATCTTAATGAAAATGAAATCTGTAGATTTTGTTAATTGATCAATAATTACATAAACCATACCATTTCCTTGTTTTTTCCTTCGCAATCCTACTATAAAGTCCATTGTAATATGTTCCCACTTCCATTTTGGGATTGGTAAGAATTTGTAGTAATCTAGTAGGATCCTTATGTTTAGTCTTAACTTACTAACAGGTTAAGCATTTTGAGATAAATTTTTCTATGCCACCCTTCATTCCTTTCAATAAATAATTTCCTTTTATGGTCCTATACATTTTTGTGCTTCCTAAATGCATAACATACACCAAAAAATGTGCTTCTTCCATTAATTCTCTTCTTAATTCACCAACATTCGGTACATAAAGCATGTCTCCACACTTTAAAACTCCTTCATTATCACAACTCAATTCTTTCTTCTTTGAACTTTTAATATCATCACAAATTCTCCTTGTTTCTTCATCCGTTAACTATGCTTTTAAGATCCTTTCCATCAACATTGGCATTACTTTTAATGTAGCTAATAATCCTTCAAAGATGCCTAATTTAAGTTCAACACCTAATTTTCTCAATTCTATCAGTAAGGGTATTCTAATTGTGCAAATATAATATAAATTTCCACTTGATTTTTGACTTAAATCATCCACAATGACATTAGCTTTTCCTAAGTGATGTTCAATGGTATAATCACAACCTTTTAATAACTCCACATAATGCCTTTGCCTAAGATTTTCAACTCTTTCTAACTCAAGATGCACTTTATACTTTTATGATCCATGAATATTTGGCATGTCTCTCCATATAAGTAATGTCTCCACATTTTCAATGCAAATATCACTGCTCCTAATTCCATATCATATGTAGGATAGTTTTGCTCATGGGGTCTTAGTTGCCTTTATGCATAAGCAATCACTTTTCCATCTTGCATCAGTACATAACTGAGCCCTTGTCTAAAAGCATCAATATAAACTATATATTTTCCTCCATCCACAAGTAGTGTTAATATTGACATAATGATTAATTTTTCTTTTAAGGTCTCAAAACTTTGTAGATATTTTGACGTCTTAATAAATTTCACATTCTTCCTTAATAATTTAGTCAGTGGTGATACAATAATTGGAAAATCTTGCACAAACCTCCTATAATAACCTGCTAAGCCTATAAAAATTCATATCTTAGTAACACTTGTTAGTGGATCCTAATTTACAATTGCAACTATCTTACTAGGTTCAATATTGGCATATAATTGCCTTTCTCTTAAAATTTCTAGTGTTATCCTTAAGTGCTCTATATGTTCATTCTTTGTTCTAGAATATACCAAAATGTCATTGATGAACACAATCATAAACTTATCTAGATATGGTTTGAACACTCGATTCATCAAATCCATAAATGCAGCAGGGGCACTAATTAATTCAAACAGCATCACTGTAAATTCATAATATTCGTACCATATTCTGAAAGCCATTTTAGGTTCATTAAACTCTTTAATTCTTAATTGATGATAGCCATATCTCAAATCAATCTTTGAAAATAATACCACCCCTTATAATTGATTAAACAAATATTTAATCTTAGGCAACAAATATTTATTTTAAATAGTGACTTTATTTAGTTGCCTATAGTCTATGCAAAAAGGCAGTGTTCCATCTTTTTTCTTGACAAATAATATTGGTGCCCCTTAGGGAAAGAAACTAGATCAGATAAATCTTTATCCAATAATTCTTGTAATTGCACCTTTAATTCTCTCAATTTAGCAGGAGCCATTTTGTATAGTGCTAACAATATAGGTGTTGTTCTTAGAAAAATTTTAATCTCAAACTTAATTTCTCTTTTAGGCGACAAGCTTAGTAATCCCTAGGGAAATACATCAATAAATTCATTCACTACTAGCAAATCCTTTAATGTAACTTCTTGTTTTCCTATATCAATAACAGGTGCTAGGTATACTTCATGTTTGGATGCAAAATAGCATAGTTCTTTAAGATAGTTATGCTTTATTTTTCTTTAGTTTTTGTTTATGTTTGTTTGATTATTGCATTATTATCTTTATCTTTGTTGTTCTTACTTTAATTTCATGTTTTATAGGTTCTTTTAGGTCAATTCATATATGGAAATGCATTTGGATGCCTTAGAGTGGAGAATGGTGCAAGAAAAGTAAAGAAAAAAGGAATTGGGGTTATGATGAGGCATGACAGGAGCAACGAGTCATGACTAAAACTGGATGTGCCAAGTCAATACAGAGCCTTTTTATGCCAAGTTAGACCTGAATCGGCATAATGGTGCCGAGTGCTTAAACCTGAGTCGACACAATGGTGTCGAGTGGTTCCCATACCTTTTCATTCACCCTTTCACATTCACATCTATTTCAAAGGAGCATGAGTTGGGATGCTTATGAGGCCTGTAAATACATGAACTTGACTTTTTGATGTATTAAAAACACTTAATTTTTGTCTATAAATATCCATTATCATTCTTAGCATTATTGTTGAAAAGAGATTGAAATATTAAGTATAAGACATATTTAAGAATTATAAGGAATACATCAAGAGGGCTATTAATATCAAGTAACTTCTTATAAAGCATTGAAGAGTTTATCAACACAACCTTTTCCACTTTCTCTAATTAGTTGCTTAATGTTTAAAATATATCCATGTTGTTATTTGATTTTAGATACTATGTATTTTGGCTATGTCCTTGTTTATTAGAATTGCAAGGATAAATTAATCCATAAACTACATTTCTATCTTTCTAATGCATGAATGATTTACTTTCAATTGAGTTTAGAATGTGTTATGTATACTTGATCAACATATATAACTTGGTAATCAAAATGTTTATAATGAGAGTTGGGGCATTTTGGTGGAAGTGCAATTGAATTACTTAAAGGATAGGAAAGTACTTGGAGACAAGAATTTCAATCTAAGGGGTTTAAGAATTGGCACAGAACTTAATGGTGTTTTTTTATCTCTACAATTTCATGAGAATTCTTGTAAACTCTAAATAAAAACACCCTTAATAGATAATGATAGTTGCTTTTAAGGATTGTTGGCCATATTCTCCAATCATAGCATGTATATATATGTTGTTAACCAATATAGTTCTTGATTAATTCTAATTTATAAATCTAATATAATTGATTGTAATTTTTATTAGTACATTTAGATAATTTAGAGTAATTTATAATTATTAGTAATTTTAAATTAGTTAGAACATTTCAATATTTTTATTTATATCATTTTCCTATTCATCTAAGTATCTATCCAGTTAATATAAAATTGCTCTAAATTTCCTAGTGTTCAACACTTTACTAACTTTATACTTAGCCTTGGAGACTGAGGTATAAATTTAACCCACACCAAATTTTGGCACCACTGCCAAGGAATTTGTTTAGAATTTTTATTAATTTAGGCTAGAGAAAGGTTGTTTTAGTCTTTAATTTTATAATTATTTTTATAATTATTGATTTATGATTATTTAATTATAATTTTACTATTGATGACACCTACTAGAAGTGCTAGTGATAATATTGTACACTTTGATTCAGAAATTGAATTAACCTTAAATGCTTTGTGTAGGGAACAAAGGCAAAAAGAGTGAATCAAGAGAATTTGAATAATATGGTTGAGCTAGAAAGAATAACATTAGGTGATTTTTCCATGCTCGACATATCAGGTAGTTTTGGAGGGATTGTGGGTCCAACCATTACTAACAATAACTTTGAAATCAAGCCAAGCATCATTCAAATGGTGCAAAATAATCAATTTGGAGGCTTATAAAGGGAGGATCCATATGCTCACATTTTGACCTTCCTTAATGTATGTGCAACCTTCAAAATAAATGGTATGACAGATGATGCAATAAGGCTTAGGCTTTTTCCATTTTTAGTTAAGGATAAGGCACAACTTTGGCTTGCTAGTTTGCCTAATGAATCAATCATAACTTAGGACTAATTGAAGCAAGCATTTCTCCATAAATATTTTCCACCCCATAAGATAGCCAAGTTTTGTAATAAGATTACTACTTTCAAGAAAAATGGAAGTGAGACAATCTATGCAGCTTGGCAAAGGTCCAAGGAACTCCAAAGGCAATGCCCACACCATGGCTTGCTAGATTTAATGATCCCTCAAATTTTCTAGAATGGGCTGACATATGAGAATACGAATATTGTCAATGCAGCCTCTAGTGGGAAATGGATCTATAAAATGGCTGAGGTTGTTACATTTCCTGAAGAACTTGCATCTCAAGGATTCATGGGTGATGAAGCAACAATGGAAAAAATAATAGGAGTTTTGGACTTAGGTACTATTAACTTATTGAGTACCAAGGTTGATGATCTCACCAAGTTAGTGAGTAAATCTTAAATTAATTCTTTAGAAAGTGCTAATGTTATTTATGAGTTGTGTATAGGATCTCATTCATACTCTCAATGTAATATGAATTCTAATGAGGGTGTGAGTTATGTGAAAGGTGCTTTTAACCAAAGGGTAAGGCTGAACTCTAACTCTTATAACCCCTAATCAATAAATCATCATGGATTCTCATGGTCAAATCCATCCTCTTAACCAAACTCTTCATTCAATCCAAACCCTAAAACATACTAGGATTTCCTATGAAACAACGAGCCTTCAACCCTACCCAATCCAAATCCAAACTTGAAACTCTTATGGAGCAATTCATTAACCAATAAATGACTATTAATAAACAAAATGATGAGCAATTTAAGCAAATTAATTCCAAACTTGAACAACTTGCTACTCATAATCACATCCTTAAAACCCAAATTGTTCAACAAGCCTCTTCCTTTAACTATAAACCCTTAGGAAAGATTCCTAGCCAATCGAAGTTTCTATGAAAAGAGACTTGCCAAGCAATTACTTTGAGGAGTGGTAAAGAGGTTGAAAAAGTTGCTAGTAAGGGTAAAAAAGTGGCAAATGATGATGATGTAGTAGTAAATGAGGATAGCAAGGGAGATTATAAAGTTATTATTAGTAGTAAATGTGACTTTGATAGTGTTAAAATTGATAAAAAGAAGGATGTCATACCACCCAAAGATAATGAACCTAATGTAGATTTTAAAACTCTACCTTTTCCTCAAAGGTTTATAAGACGTCACTTAGATAAATAGTTTGACAAATTCTTATATTATCCCAAGGATATCACCATTTCTATGCCATTAGAGATATGCCAACATGGCATAAATTCTTGAAAACATCATTAAGCATAAGAACAAGCTTGAGGAGTATGGGTTAGTCTCTCTAGTTGAAGAATCTAAGACTATGTACTCCATATCTCTACCAAAGCTTAAGGATCCTAGTTGTTTTACTATTGTTATTAGCTTTAAAATATTATTAACTGCATAATATTAGCGCTTGAAGATTACATTAGTTATGTATATTCCTATTTTAGGTAGACTTATATATTAGTGCTTGTTTTGTAAGAATTATTACTGCAATAGTTATTTTCATACTTTAGAATTCTTGTATATATAGACAAGGCTATAAATTACAGTAATTAGAAAAAAAAGGTTTTCCTCTCTTCCGTTCTTTTCTTATTCACAACATGGTATCAAAGCATACGTTATAGGTTACTACCCTCTTTTTCATAAACAAACAGTATTTCTCTATTTTAATTCATAATGATGGAAGGGGAAAACTCTAAGGCTACTTATGGAAATAATGGAGATAAGGTTGGATCGCTGGCAGAAAATCCTTCACTGCAAATTAGTCCAGTGAAGCTAGATAGAACAAATTACCTTATGTGGTCAAGGTCATGTTTATTGTACATCCAAGCTCGAGGTTTACAAGGTTATGTTATAGGAGATAAACCAAAACCAGCTTCTACTGATCCAACGCTATATAAATGGGAATTGAAAAATTCCCTCATGATGTCATGGCTTATCAACTCCATGCAATTGTAGATTTCTTGAGGATATTTATTACTCAATATCACCTATAAAATTTGGAGTGCAATGTCTCAAACCTATTCCCAGGTAGGGAATGATGCTCAGATCCACGAGCTATGGAATAAGGTGCATGGTACTAGACAAGGAGAGATGACTATAGCATAGTACTTTGCTTAATTAAGTGGTCTTTAGCAAGAATTAGACTATTATCATGATTTTTAGGCTTCATGTTCTAAAGATGCATCCAAATTTCAAAAGCTAATAGAGAAGGAGCATGTCTATGATTTTCTAGCTAGTTTAAATATAGAATACGAATAGATTTAGGTTCAAGTACTTGGTAGGGACCCTTTACATTCCTTGAGACAGGCTTATTCTCATGTCCAACATGAGGAAGGTCAAAGAAGTGCAATGATACAAATAGTTTCCATGGATGGAGCAAGGCTAATTGCTAATACTATTTATGAATAAAGAAACCAAGGTTCATTAGAGAAGGTTCACTTAAAATGTGATTATTGTGGTAAACCAAGGCATGCCAAATAGAGTTATTGGAAACTTCATGGCCGACCAACTAGGGGTCATGGAGGTAAACGAATGAGATCTATAAGGCAATGGTAGAATGCAAGATGGTTTATATGTGCTATAAGAGAGCAGCCACTATTTGGTTCCTTACAAAACTCGAGCTATGTTAGGAGATTTTATGGTTGTTAACCAATAATTGATTTAGTTGCATAGAAGACTAGGTCATCCATCCTTTCCTATTTTAGAAAAGTTATATCCATGTTTGTTTAATCAATGCAATTTAGATTTACTGTTTTGTGATGCTTGTGAGTTTGTAAAACATATAAGACATTCTTATCCTTTGATTAATAATAAGAGTCATATTCCTTTTATGACTATTCATTATGATGTTTGGGATCTACTCAAACTATTTCTTTGTCTGGTTATAGATGGTTTGTCGCTTTCATTAATTATTGTATTAGGATGACAGGTGTATTTACTATGACTAAAGAATGAGGTTTTTTCTTGTTTCAAGTCATTTCATAAAATGATTTGTACACAATTTGATGCTAAGGTTAAGATTTTTAGGACTGATAATGGCACAAAATACATAGAAGGTGTTTTCCATGAGTACCTTAACTCATATGGAATATTGCACCAAACTAGTTGTGTAAATACCGGTTCCTAAAATGGAGTCTCATAAAGGAAAAATAGGCATTTATTAAAAGTAGCCCAAGCTTTTCTATTTACTATGAATGTTCTAAAAGCCTATTGGGGGATACAATACTTTTAGCTACATATCTTATTAATAGCATGCCTTTAAAAAGATTAGGTTTTAAAATTCTTTTGGAAATCTTGCATGGTACTAATTCTTATACTATTCCTCTAAAAGTCTTTGGCTTTGTATATTTTGTCCATAGGAGTGTAGGAAAATTAGATCCTCAAGTGCTCAAATGTGTATTTATTGGGTATTCTGTAACTCAAAAGGGTTACAAGTGTTATCATCACCCTACTAGAAAATTCTTTATTAGTATGGATGTCACCTTTCGAGAGTTAGAACCTTATTTCTCTCTATATCAGTCACCTCTTCAGAGGGAGAATAAGGAAGAAGAGGTGATGTCATCAACTCATTATGCTCCTATACAGGTTTTTAATCCTATTACTAGTGATAAGGGGGAAACACATCAAAGTGTGAGACTTAACAGGTTGGATTTGAAAATATACACTCATAGAAATAAAGCAGATAAAACCATTGAGCATGTTTTACCTAGTCAAGCACTGACTTGAATTCAGTTCCTATGGATCAATCTGTTAAGTCTTCTTTAACTCTTGATTCTTATAACTCTAATTCTATTACTAATGACCTTGTTGTTCCTATTTTTATTAGAAAAGGAATTAGAACTTGTACTGCTAAACACCCTATATCTAACTTTGTTTCATATGATTCATTTTCTCTATCCTATAGAGCCTTTGTACCATCATTGTCTTTTATTTCTATTCCTCATGGTTGGCAAAAAGCTCTTCATGATAAAAAATGAAAAGAAGCCATGGTTGATGAGATGAAAGCCTTGATGAAAAATGAGACATGGGAGTTTGTTCCATTAGGAAAGAAAATAGTAGGATGCAAATGGGTGTTTACCATTAAACATGAGGCTTATGAATCGGTTGACAAGTTTAAGGCTCAGTTGGTGGTGAAGGGGTTCACTCAAACCTATGGTATTGATTACCAAGACAAATTTTCTCTAATTGCAAAAATGAATACTATAAAAATTCTTTTATCATATGTAGCTAATCTTGATTGGGATTTACAATAATTTGACATCAAAAATGCATTTTTGCATGGAGATTTAGAAGAAGAGGTCTATATGGAGATTCCTCCAATATTTAATAGTGAGAAAACTGAAGGGAAGTTTTGTAGATTGAAGAAGGCTTTATATGGGTTGAAACAGTCACCAAGGGCATGGTTTAACAGGTTTATTAAAGCCATTATCAACTTTGGGTATCACCAAAGCAATGTTGATCATACCTTGTTTATCAAATACCATAATGGTAAGGCCATAATACTCATTGTGTATGTTGTTGATATAGTAATGATAAGGGATGATCCAGAGGAAATGGCCAAATTGAAAAAATATTTAAATCAAGAATTTAAGATCAAGGATTTAGGTAAATTGAAATATTTTCTTAGGATTGAAGTTGCTAGATCTTATAAGGGTATTTTTATTTCCCAACGTAAATATATCCTAAACCTTCTTAAAGAAACTGATGTTAGGTTGCAAGCCAGCATATTCTCCTATTGAAGCTAATCATAAGCTACAAGGAAGGGTTAGTAAATCTATTGACATTGGTCGATATCAAAGACTAGTTGGAAGATTGATTTATCTCTCACACACCAGACTTGATATAGTTTATGTTGTAAGTGTGGTGAGCCAATATATGCATGAGCCTTGAGAACCACATCTAGATGTTGTCCTTTGTATCTTAAGGTATTTAAAATCAGCTCCTAATAAAGGATTACTCTTCTCTAAACATGGTCACCTAAAGATAGAAGACTTTACAGATGCAGATTGTGCTGGATCCCCTAATCATAAGAGGTCTACATGCACTTATTGCACATTTATAAGTGGTAATTTGGTTACTTGGAGGAGTAAAAACAAGTAGTAGTAGCATGATCAAATGCGAAGGCTAAATATAGAGCTATAGCATAAGGCATGTGTGACTTGTTGTGGCTTCAGAAATTAATGCATGAATTAAGGTTGCTAGAAGAGGAAAATGTGTCTTTATACTGTGATAACCAAGCTACTTTTTGCATTGCTTATAACCCAGTTCAATATGACAGAACAAAGCACATTAAGATTGATCAACATTTCATAAAGGAAAAGATAAATTATGGAATCTTAGATATTTCTCATATATCTTCAGAAAAACAGTTGGCTGATATTTTCACTAAAGGACTTGGAAGTAAATCCTTTCATGTTTTGGTTTACAAGATGGGCATGTGTGATATATATGCACCATCTTGAGGGGGAGTGTTGTTAGCTATAAAATATTATTAGCTATATAATATTGGGGCTTGAAGATTACATTGTATATTCCTATTTTAGGTAGGCTTATATATTAGTGCCTATTTTATAGGTATTATTACTGCAGTAGTTATTTTCCTACTTTAGAATTCTTGTATATATTGACAAGCTATAAATTACAGTAATGAGAAAAAAAGGTTTTCTCTCTTCCGTTCATTTCTTATTCACAACAATTGTTCATTGTGTAATTGGTGGTACTCATTTTAATAAAGCTTTTATGTGATATTAGTGCTAGTGTTAGCCTTATGCCTTACTCCATTTATAAAAGGCTTACTTGGAAGCTTAAGCCTACATATATGTGTTTTCAATGGCAAATAAATCTATCATTTATCCACTTAGCATTCTTGAAAATGTGCCATCTAAAGTGGCTAAATTTGTTATGCCTACCAAAATTATTATTATAGATATAAAGGAAGATCTTGAAATCCTAATTTTATTTGGGAGACCATTTTTAATGACAATAGGAGCAATCATTGACATGAAAAGAGACAAGATTACATTAGAAATGAACATTGAACAAATGGAGTTTGATGTATTCAAGACAATGAAGTCCACACCAATGAATGTGGCAAGTAGAATTTACTCTTTTAATGTTATTGATGAATGCATTAATAAAGTAATGTATGAATGTCTAATGCAAAACCAATTGAGCCATATATAAAGCAAGAAGCTAATGTGAAACTCTTGGAGGTTGCTTCCTATCATTCTTTTCACAAGTCCTCAAGGTTTAAACCCTTGAGTAGGGATGAAGATTTAAACTCTACACAACTGAAGGATTAAAGCTAGGGCTCAAGCCTCTACTATCAAATTTAAGATATGAATTCCTTGACTCTAACTTTAAGTTTTCTTTTATTATGAATTCATCTTTGCCTAGTAATAATGTTGATGCTATATTATATGATGTGTTATTTAGTCATTAAGGTGCTATTGGTTATTCTATAAATGATTTCAAGGGTATTAGCCCCAAAGTGTGCATGCATATAATGCTTTTAGAGGATGATGCCAAGCCTTCTATTGAAGGTTAAAGGTGGCTAAATCCCATTCTTAAGGAAGTGATGAGAAAATAGTAACTAAGTTGCTTGACAATGGAATCATATATTCCATTAGTGATAGTAAATGGGTAAGCCTCGTTCAAGTTGTTCCAAAGAAGGGAGGCTTAACTATTGTTAAAAATGAGTCTAATGATTTAATACCTACTAGGACTATCATGAGATGGTGTATGTGTATTGACTATAGAAAACTCAATAAACCAACTAGGAAGGATCATTTTCCATTACCTTTTATTGATCAAGTTCTTGAGAGATTAGTTAATTTTTCCTATTTTTGTTATCTTAATGGGCTTAGTGGTTTTTATCAAATTCCCATCCAACCTAAGGACTAAGCTAAGGCTACCTTTACATGCATGTATAGTACATTTGCCTTTAAGCATATGCCCTTTGGTTTATGTAATGCTCCTGTAACTTTTCAAAGATGCATGTTTTCAATTTTTAATAACTTGATTAATGAATGTGCAGAGGTTTTCATCGAGGATTTTAGTGTTTATAGATCTAAATTTGCAAATTGTTTAGAAAATCTCTCCAAAGTTCTTGATAGGTGTAAGGAGCATGAATTAGTACTCAATTAGGAAAAGTTTTACTTCATGGCACAAGAAAGGATTGTATTGGAGCATTCAATATCAAGCAAAGGTATTGAACTTAATAGAGCAAAGATAAAAGTGATTTTTAATTTGCCACTCTCAAAGTGTGTTAAAGATATAAGGAGTTTCCTTGCACATGCTAGTTCTAAAAAAAGATTTATCAAACACTTTTCCAAGATAGTAAAAACATTATGTAAGTTACATGCTAAGGATGATAATTTTGAGTTTGATGAGGCATGCCTTGAAGAATTTGAAATCTTGAAAAGAGCTCTTATTTCAACTCCCATTTTATAACTGCCTAATTAAGAGCAACCATTTGAGATTATGTATAATGCAAGTAACTTTACGTTGGGGGTTATTTTAGGTCAAAGGAAAGAAGGGAAGCCTTATGTGATCTACTATGCTAGCAAATTACTTGATGAAGCTCAAATCAACTATACCACCATGAATAAAGAATTTCTTGCTATTTTTTATGCATTTGATAAATTTAGATTAGACTTTGTAGGGAAAAAGGTAGTTATTTATTCAAACCACACTGCCCTTAAGTATCTTCTAAGTAAGAAGGATGCGAAACCTAGGTTCCTAAGGTGGATTCTAATGCTTTAAGAGTTTGATTGGGAAGTAAGAGATAAGAAAGGCAATAAGAACCTTATTTCAAATCATTTATCGAGACTAGATCAAGAGGGATTAAAGAGGAATGATCATGGTGTGCCAATAAATGACACATTCTAAAGTGAACATTTACTTAGTTTAGAATCAAAGGAACTTCCATAGTTTTCTGATATTGCCAACTATCTTATGAGCGGTATTCTTCCTTATGGATTGGATTGTCATCAAAGGAAGAAATTCTTACATGATAGTAAATTATATTATTGGGAGGAACCATTACTTTATAAGAGATATGGATACAGTTATATTAGAAGGTACATTCCTCAAGATGAAGTTTAAGATGTTTTAAGATATTGTCACTTCTTAGATGTAAATGGCCACTTTGGTACATCAAAAATAGTATATAAAATACTTCAATATGGTTTTTAGTGGCCCATATTATTTAAGGATGCTAGGAATTTTATGCTTACATGTGATAGGTGCCAAAGAATGCGTAATATTTCTAGGAGACATGAGATGCCTTTGAATGGAATTTTAGAAGTTGAGATTTTTTACATTTGGGGAATAAACTTTATAGGCCTATTTCCAAGTTCTATGGGCAATAAGTATATCTTATTTATGGTTGACTATGTCTCAAAATGAATATAAGCAATACGAACCATTACTAATGATACTAAAGTTGTCAAGAAGATGCTAAAGAAAATAAATTTTCCAAGGTTTGGTACTCCTAGAGCATTAATTAGTAATAAAGGTTCACATTTTTATAATCATATGATAGATACTCTTTTAAAGAAATATGGAGTAACACATAAGGTTACTATTCCATATCACCCATAAATAAGTGGGCAAGTTAAGGTGAGTAATAGAAAGATTAAATAGATTTTGGAGAAAATTATTTCTTCTTCAAGAATGATTGGGCATTAAAGCTAAATGATGCTTTATGGGCATATAGGACAACTTTTAAAACCCTAATTGACCTTACCCCTTATCAATTAATCTATAGGAAGTCTTATCACTTGCCCGTAGAACTTGAACATAAGGCATATTGGGCAATAAGAGCTTTAAACTTTGATTTGAAGAAGACAAGTCAAAAAAGGCTACTTCAACTCAATGAATTAAAGGAATTAAGGATGAATGCTTATGAAAATGCAAATTTGTAAAAGGTGTTAGTGATATGCACTAGGTCAATTATGTATGACCATATTTTGACTTTATTATTTTATTTAATAAAGAGGCATTTTTCATTATCATTTTGTGTTATGATAATTACTTGAATAGTCAATTCTTACTAAGGTCATCAAGTATGTGACTTGATAGTAAAACCCTTAGATTAAATATGAGTTCTATTCAAATTATCCCTAGTCATAATAATATGTTATAGCTAGTATGTTGTTGATTGATGATTATGTTTTACTGATCATGAATATGAGATATTAAGTCAACTCATAGGCACTTATTTGGGAAATAATGTACTAGATTGACCCATTATGAGAATTCTACATAGATAATTGTCATAAGTAATTCTCATCATAATAATATTAATTTAGTCCTTTGACCTTGAAATCATCATGGATTTCTACATAACTATTATATATTTTGACATAATCCAACATTGTCTTTAATAAGATGATTAAATAGATTGTTGTTGGATTAGAAATGAGTTATGTGAGGAATATAAGTGATTGAGAAGGAATTTATCCTTCATTTAATCTGAGTAAAATATTTATAGGCCCCTTGATAAGATAGACTAAGAAAAATGCATGGCCATGCTAAAGTGAATTGATAAAGAGTTATCATTCTTAGTTTACATACAGTCTAGAAATATAAGGATGATAGAAACTATGCCTTATATTTAATCAAGATATCATGTGACAAAGGGATTACAACATTTATTATAAATTAGGTTATGTCGGATTATTGACTTCACATGACTTGGGTAGTCATAATGTCTTGCTAGAGGCCACTTAAGACTTGTAGGCCTAAATAGAGATTTAAGGCCCACTGCCTACGTCATGTGAACCTACAAGGTCACACATTTAGAACAAGCCCAATAATGGATATGGGTTTGAGAAGCCTAAATATGCTATGTGGAAATAAATAAATAGTTTATTTATTTAAGGTAAAGGTTATCTTAAATAAATAGAATATTATTTCTGATTTCATTTTAAATAAAATCATAATAATAATAATTGAGAAATTACCAAAAATTTGTTTTGGTAAGTGAAACCCTAATTAGAGGTCTATAAATATGTTATATTCTCTAGGGTTTCACTAACTCAATCATTAGCCACTAAAATTCATTTTTCACCTCTTAGAAAAACTAAAATATAGAGTGTTTTTGTTCTTGATTTGTGAGAAATCAAGAGAAGTTCTAGTACACAAAGTTTTCATTTTAATCAAGGGTTGTTCGTGTGGACACTTATGGAGGACAAATTCTTTTGGAGACGTCTTGATCCAAACTACCAAAATCAAAAACTCAAGGTAAGGTGTCACTAGAGTGAACCTCCTCTCTGCCTGCCAAAAATCTTGCCTCTTCTGCATTTGTAGTAAGATTTGAAAACCCTAGTTTTAAATCAATTAATCAAATTACTTGGATCCGAGTTAGGGTTTATGGTTAAAATTTTTAATTTCCGATGCATTTTTGAAACACGAAACCCAACAATGGTATCAGAGCCACTTATAATTTGGTTAATTTGATTCTATACATATGTGATAAATATGTTTTTGAGTGATTCATTTTTGAAAAAGAGTTTTCAAAAATTTTATCCAAAACAGTTTTGTTTTTGTGACGTCCTCTTAAATCTGTATGAAAATAATAGTAAATATTAATTTGATTAATATTTATAATTGTTTAATATAATTAAAAAATAATTAGAATTTTGATTTTCTAGTTTAAGTATTCTATATTTATGAAAAACTGAATATGTATACAGATTTTTATCAAAGAGCGATTTGTTTAAAAGTTAAACAGATCATGCAGAACAAACTATTTAAGTGTTAAACAAAATAAATATGTTTGTATAATTATTCTGCAATATTATTTATGAATAAATTAAGGTTTATGGTAGTGGCTATTTAAATGTTAAACATAAAGGAAAATTATTTGTTTTGAAGAAATCAATCAGATAGTAATTTGATTACGAAAATTATTGTCATTTTAGGGTTTTCGGCAGTAACTCTTTCAAAGAGTTAAGGTAAATCGTTTACCTTCGAGGGGGGCGCTACCCAATGACCCCGAATGGATTTGTCACATAATTTATTTTTCATCATAATAATTAAATTAACATGTAATTTGATTTATTATGCTATAGATGTTTATTTTTAAATGCATGGTGCATAGCATGGCACTTAAACCAATATGATTGGATTTTGTTATTTTATTTTATTGGGTTGTAATTTTTAAATACAGCCTGCGAGTCATTTTATTTGTTGTAATTATTTTATTTTATTAGATAGTAATATAATAGTTTTAATTACAACATGTAATGTAAATCAAGACCCAAGTTGCAAATTCAAGTCAGAGGCCCATAATGGGGATCAAATGAGGTCCATGGTAGAAGATGGAGATCTAAAATTGAAGGCTCAATTTGTATTTGTAATATTATCTAAGTTGACCTTTAATCTTCATATTAGCTTATGAAGATCAACTTAGTTATAGGCCATGCTATGTCATATTTATTTTATTATGTTAGTATGTTATGCATGTTATGCCATATGATACCATGTATGAGATGCAATATAACAATAACTAAATAAGATAAAAACTATCTAAACCCTCATCTAATATTAAGTCAATAAAATGCCTCCCATTAATAAACACTTATCATGATTTGGATTGCTATATATAGGTTATGCCAAACCATTATATATAAATCCATCTAAATAAGATAAGATGGATAATGGTGATATTTATATGTTTGAATTGGTTAGACATAACTACGTTATCAAAATAGTTTTGGACCTAGGGCATTTGATAGGATATGTCAATATATGCGATATCCTATAATTATCCAAGAATTACATGAGATGTAATTGGTAAAGTGTTACCTACCTAAATAGCCACACTTTAAGTGATAAGTCAAAGCTTACTTGAAGTAGGGTGAAATATGGATCTTGGCCCACTAAGAAATTTCAATTGTTAAAATTATTTTGAGGGTTTTATTATTTATGAAAATTTGGTGGGAGTTTTCTTATGCCTATTTCATAATAAAACTGAATGTACTCTATATATGTTTATTGTAGATAATGACATTAAACACTGCACCTACCATGTCACTGCAATCAATCCTTGAGAAGGATAAGCTAAATGGGACTAACTTTCTTAAATGGTACAGAAACCTAAGAATTGTTCTTAGGCAAGAAAGAAAGGAATATATCCTTGATTAATCCATCCTATAGGAACCAACTGTTAATGGTCCTAGAGCATAAAAGGATGCTTATAGTAAGCATCTTAATGATTCAGTTGATGTCACTTGTCTCATGCTTGGATGCATGCAGTCTGAGCTTCAAAAGCAACTGATGGAAATGGAGGGTTATACTATGATAGGCCATCTCAAGGAAATGTTCCAAGAGAAATCTAGAATTGAAAGGTTCAATACCATCAGGGCATTGCTCTCCTACAAATTGACTGCTAGCAGCTCTGTCAGTCCTCATGTTCTTAAAATGAAAGGTCATCTTGAACACTTGGACAAGCTTGGTCTCAAGATTGAACAAGAATTGGCTATTGATATCAATCATCAATCTTTGCCAAAAGCTTATAATGGTTTCATCATGAATTTTAATATGCATAGTATGGACAAAATTATTACAGAGTTATATAAGATTCTTAAAACTACTGAAAAGAACATAAGGAATTCCACTAAGGATGTTTTAATGGTTAATAAGGGAAAGGGTATGAAAAATTTTGGAATTGGAAAGGGAAAGGGCAAGGCTCCCAAAGGCTTTTAAAAGCCAAAACCAAAGCCTAAGCCCAAGTTCAAAGCTGAAACCCAAGCAAAGCCACCAAAGGAAGGAATATGCTTTTTCTACAATGAACCAGGTCATTGGAAAAGAAATTGAAAGCTATATATGAATGATCTGAATAAGAATAATGGTAGTGTGACTACCTCTTCAGGTATTCATGTTATAGAAATTAATTTATCTACTTTTAATTATTGGGTATTAGATTCTAGATTGGGATCTCACATTTGTACTAATGTGCAGGGTCTAAAAAGGAGTAGATCATTGGCTAGAGGAGAAGTAGACCTACGAGTTGGCAATAGAGCAAGAGTTGTTGCTTTAGTTATAGGGACTTACGAGTTAACTTTGCCTAATGGACTTGTTTTAAATTTAAAAAATTGTTATTATGTGCCTACTATGTGTAGGAATATTATTTTTGTTTCTTGTTTGGACAAGAAAGGATTTGAATTTATTATTCAAAATAATAAATGCAATATTTATCATGATAACGTTTTCTATGGATTTTCTCCACGCACTAGTGGTCTTTATGTTCTAAATGTTGAAGACACTAATGAAAAGTCAATCTGTAACATTAATACAAAGAAGTTTAAATCTAATGATTTAAATACCACCTATCTCTAGCATTGTCGTTTAGGCCACATAAATGAGAAATGTATTTTAAAGCTTCATCCAAATGGGCTTTTGAATTCATTTGATTGTGAATCATTTGAAACATGTCAATCTTGTTTACTAGGAAAAATGAATAAAACACCTTTTACTGGAAAAGGTGAGAGAGCTAATGATTTATTGGGCCTTATACATTCAGATGTATATGGGCCATTAAACTTAACTACTAGAGGAGGTTTCCAGTACTTCATCTCTTTCATAGATGATTTCAATATATATGGCTATATATATCTAATGAAACATAAATCTGAATCTTTTGAAAAGTTCAAAGTTTTCAAGAATGAAGTACAAAACCAACTTGGTAAAAATATTAAAACACTAAGATCTGATCGAGGTAGTGAATATTTGAGCCAAGAATTTGTAGATCATTTGAGAGATTATGGGATTATTTCACAATTGAGTCCTCCAGGTGCACCATAATTAAATGGTGTGTCTGAATAGAGAAATTGGACTTTATTGGATATGGTTTGATCAATGATGAGTCAATCTAATCTTCCAATCTCTTTTTGGGGATATGCTTTAGAAATTGCTGCATTCATTTTGAATAGAGTTCCAACAAAGGCAGTTGAAAAGACACCATATGAGATGTGGACTGGCAAACCTCCCATTTTGTCTTTTCTCAAGATTTGGGGATGTGATGCTTATGTGAAGCATCAAATCTCATATAAACTAGCACCCAAATATGATAAATGAGTTTTTATGGGATATCCTAAATAAACCAAAGGACAATATTTTTACAATGCTTTTGAGAATAAAGTGTTTGTTGCTCGAAATGGTGTATTTTTGGCAAGAGAATTTATTTCCAAAGGATCTAGTGGGAGCACAGTCCAACTTGAAGAAGTTGAAGACCCACAAAATAGCATTGTACCAAGTATGGAACCGCAGCTGGATTAACAAGTAACCATTGGACTTATAAAAGTACCATAAGGCCTAAGGACGTCTGGTAAGGACACATTAAATTCCAATGAGATATGGATTTCTCATAACTAATGATAATGATGTGTTGATTGTGGATCAAAGTGAGCCCACATCCTGTCAAGAGGCCATAAATAATCCTGACTATAAGAAATGGCTAGAAGCCATGAAATCATAAATGGAATCCATGTATGATAATCAAGTTTGGACCTTGATTGACCTAACTAATGGCTTAAAAACTATTGGATGTAAATGGGTTTTTAAAAAGAAAATAGACATGGATGGCAATGTGCATACCTTTAAGGCAATACTAGTTATAAATGGTTTCAAACAAACACATATTATAGACTATGATGAAACCTTTTCACCAGTTGTTATGCTGAAATCTATTTGAATTCTCCTTATTACAGCTACATACTATGATTATGAGATATGGAAAATAGATGTCAAAATAGCATTTCTTAATGGAAACATACTTGAGGATGTGTACATGACACAGCTAGAGGGGTTTGTCAATCTTGAGAATTCTGGAAAGGTTTGTAAGCTTTAAAAGTCCATTTATGGACTGAAGCAAGCATCTCGAAGTTGGAATCTTTGTTTTGATGAAGCAGTCAAAGAGTTTGGCTTTATTAAGAATGAAGATGAACCTTGTGTTTATAAGAAAGTTAATAGGAGACAATTGTGTTTTTAGTGTTGTATGTTAATGACATACTACTCATTGGAAATAATATCCCGATTTTACAAAATGTTAAATCATGGCTAGGGAATTATTTTTCTATGAAAGACTTGGGTGAAGCCGCTTATATATTAGGCATCAAGATCTATAAAGATAAATCTAAAAGGCTTATTAGCCTAAGTTAGAGCACTTATATTGATAAGGTATTAAATAGGTTTAGCATGCAAGACTCCAACACATGGCATTAGTCTCAGCAAGACTCAGTGTTCTATGACACAAGATAAGCGAGACCGCATGAGTAAGATTTCATATACTTCTACTATTAGATTTATTATTTATGCAATATTGTGTACTCGACCTGATGTTTCATATGCCTTAAGCACAACAAATAGATACCAGTTAGACCCAGGTGAAATCACTAGAAAATAGTTTAAAATATCCTTAAGTACTTGAGAAGAACTAAGGATGCATTTTTACTGTATAGTGGTAAGTAAGTTGAGTTAGTTGTAAATGGTTACACGGATGCCAGCTTCCAAATTGACAAGGATGTTTTTTTATCACAACCAGGTTATGTGTTTTGTTTGAATGGAGGTGCAATGAGCTGGAGGAGTTCCAAGCAAGACACCATTGCTGATTCCACAATAGAAGTTGAGTATATAGCTACCTCAGAAGCAGCTAAGGAGGCTGTTTGGATTAAGAAGTTTATAACTGGACTAGGTGTTATTCCTAGTATATTAGATTTAGTGAATTTATATTGTGATAATAATGGTGCTATAGCTCAAGCTAAAGAGCCAAAATCACATTAGAGATCCAAACACATACTCAGGCGTTATCATCTCATTCGAGAAATTATTAAGAGAGGAGATAGGAAGATTTGCACAGTACCCACAAAATGATAATGTTACTAATCCACTGACTAAGTCCCTTCCACAGCCCAAGCATGAGAGTCACACTAGGTCCATGGGTATTAGTTTATATATAGATTGGGCCTAGTGCAAGTAGGAGATTGTTAGTGATATGCACTAGATCAATCATGTATGACCATATTTTGACTTTATCATTTTATTTAATAAAGAGGCATTTTTCATTATCATTTTGTATTATGATAATTACTTGAATAGTCAATTCTTACTAAGGTCATCAAGTATGTAACTTGATAGTACCCTTAGATTAAATATGAGTTCTATTCAAATTATCCCTAGTCATAATAATATGTTATGGCTAGTATGATGTTGATTGATGATTATGCTTTACTGATCATGAATATCAGATATTAAGTCAACTCATAGATACTTATTTGGGAAATAATGTACTAGATTGACCCATCATGAGAATACTACATAGATAATTGTCATAAGTAATTCTTATCATAATAATATTGATTTAGTCCTTTGACCTTGAAATCATCATGGGTTTCTGCATAATTATTATATATTTTGACACAATCTAATATTGTCTTTAATAGGATGATTAAATAGATTGTTGTTCGATATGAAATGAGTTATGTGAGGAATGTGAGTGATTGAGAAGGAATTTTTCCCTCATTTAATCTGAGTAAGATATCTATGGGCCCCTTGATAAGATAGACTAAGGAAAATGCATGGCCATGCTAAAGTAAATTGATAAAGAGTTATCATTCTCAGTCTACTTACAGTCAAGAAATAATATGATTGAATTATATAAGGATGACAGAAACTATGCCTTATATTCAATTAAGATATCATGTGACAAAGGGATTTCAATATTTATTATAAATTAGGTTATATCAGATTATTGACTTCATATGACTTGGGTAGTCATAATGTCTTGCTAGAGGCCACTTATGACTTGTAGGCCTAAATAAAGATTTAAGGCCCACTGTCAATGTCATATGAACCTACAGAACATGCTCAAAAATGAATATGGGTTTGAGAAGCCCCAATATGCTTTGTGGAAATAAAAAAAATAGTTTATTTATTTAAGGTTATCTTAAATAAATAGAATATTATTTTTGATTTCATTTTAAATAAAATCATAACAATAATAATTGAGAAATTACCAAAAAGTTATTTTGGTAAGTGAAACCCTAATTAGAGGTCTATAAATATGTTATATTCTCTAGGGTTTCACTAACTCAATCATTAGCCACCAAAATTCATTTTTCTCCTTTTAGAAAAACTAAAACACATAGTGTTTTTATTCTTGTTTTGTGAGAAATCAAGAGAAGTGCTAGCATACAAAGTTTTCATTTTAATCAAGGGTTGTTCAAGTGGACGCTTGTGGAGGACAGATTCTTTTAGAGACTTCTTGATCCGAACTACCAAAATTAAAAGCTTAAGGTAAGGTGTCATTGGAGTGAATCTCCTCTCAGCCTTCTTGAAATCCTACCTCTTATGTGTTTGTGGTAAGATTTAAAAACCCTAGTTTTAAATCAATAATCAAATTACTTAGATCTGGGTTAGGGTTTGTGGTTAAAATTTTTAATTTTCATTGCATTTTTTAATCACAAAACCCAATAAAAGGACCTTACGAAGTTGTGGCATGATAAGAATTTACTTAAGAAGGAATTTCATGAGGGAGAACTTATTCTACTTAATAATTCTAGACTAAAATTATTTCCTGGCAAGTTGCAATTAAGGTGGTTGGGTCCTTTCAAGGTTATAAAGGTTAATCTTTATGGAGCAATTGAAATTACCAATGATAAAGGGGAAATCTTCAAGGTTAATGGCCATCATCTCAAGCCATATTTAATTGGTGGAGCAATTAATCAAGTAAGGTTAATCTCTCTCTCCACACTTTAATTTAGAAAAGGTAAGGTCAAGCTATAGACCATTAAATGTAGTAGGGTAATATTTACACATTTTCCTTATTTTGACATTTTATTTTATTTCATTTTATTATCTTTGGATTTGTTTGAACCATATTTTAGTATCAATGATATATATAGTTTTATTAGTATCTATGTTAATCCTTTCTTATACTTATCTTTTATAAATTTTCTTTTATTTGATGTTTTTCTAGTTTATTTACATATGTTTCTCTTTAAGAAGCAACACATTCACATTGTTCTCTTTCGGCTTATTTTATTTATATTAACTTTTTCTTTTTATTCTTTATTTTAGCAAGCATATATATAAGAAAGTGGCTTATTGAGTCAGCACCACTGAAGCTTGCCATGTTGTCACCACGATACTGACTCATGACAAAAGGAAGAGGTGACAAGTTGTCACAACTGTGATGACTCATGCCTTCCTGTAACATTTCTTAATTTTTTTACTTATTCTTTTATAGTTTCTTTTCATTTCTTTTTATATTGTTTGATATTTTTCCTTTACATTTCTTTTCATAAACTTTTCCCTCTCTTTTCTTTTGTCTTCTACTATAACTACTTCCAAAAATTTAATTTAAAATGAAAAGTCATGACCTTTCAACTTTTTCTTACACCCTCATCTAAATAACTATCTATAATTCCTTTAACCCGTAGTTTTTTTATTCCCTACTTTCACCTTTTTTAATTCTCACACTCAACTTTAATATATCCTTTACATTTTTTGTTCTCTTCTCTATATGCCTTTTCTTTTTCTTTTTCTTTTTTTTTAATTCTCATTTTCACCATCTTCTCTCTATTATATATCTTCCTTTTCATATTTTTATTTCATTCTAGTCGAATCCTACACTTCATTCTTCTTCTTTATTTTTTTATTTTTCATTGATTCTATACTTCTTTTCTTTTCTTCTCTACATGATACACCACCCTAGCCACCATCTTCCTCACCTTTTTACCCTAATCAATTATTGCTCCATTTTCTTTATATCATTTCTTTACCATGAGAAGGACTAAAGGTTTTACATCTTCAAGATCTCAATATGAGCATCAAGATAAGGATTTTGCACCAACATACAAGGCCAAGTTCCCCATTCTTTCACAAGAGGAAGGTGCTAGATTCACCACTCTTAAGTTTGGGGAAATCATTAATTGTTATAGTACATCCCCTTTTCCCTTCTTAATGATGTTCGTATGCTTGATTCCTTGAATTAATTTTTGAATATTTATGGGCTTAAGAAATTTGTGTCCATGTAAGAACACACATATGTTGAGTTAATCATTGAATTTTATACAACTTTAAAAGTTAATCCAAATGACTCTCATGTTCTTGAATTTTGAATGTTAAGGAAGAACCATCAACTTACATATTCTTTCATGTAAAGGGTCTTTGGTTTTAAGAAAGATGGTATGTGTGACCCTCTAAAGTCTTTAAATATAAATGAATTTTGGACCTATTTTACTGATTTACAATTCACTTTTCAATTGAAAAAGGGTAAGGCAATGTTTATTAAGGACTTAAAATTCTGGTTATTGCATAAAATCATTGCATTGCTTGTGTTGTTTTCCATAAATCTTAATTTAATGAATTTATGCATAATAGTTATTTTTTAAGTGGTGTATTCATACTAAAAAGCAAGTGTGATGGACTTATTGGATTTTTAATCAGCTTCTAACTTCTTTTATATGTAAAAAGGCACCACTTACACATGGTTATGTTTTCACCATAATTGTGAAATCTCTTAATGTTAATCTTAATGATTTTTCCCATGTTGTTGAGTGTTCTTGCTTTATAAACAAGATTTTATACGAGGAGAAGTAGTAGATACTTCTTTATGTTTGATTCCAAAAAGTTCTCAATCATATTGGCAAGAGGTAGCACAAGTTCATGAGGAACAAGTTAAAGAAAAGCAAATTGGGGCTGAGGAATCAGAAGAAAAGGAGCCTTATGACAATGTACCTTGTTAACTTTGCCCATGCAATGTGGTGTGAGTGGTTCAACCACAAGTGAAATGCATATTTTGGAGTAAATTTTGAATAACAAAGGGAGATGCAACATTAATTAAATGGCATGGAGATTTAGAACCAACAACTTGATTGCTGCCAATGTAAAATGGAATACAAGTTTAATTAATTTTTTGCCATTTTGGTTATACCATGAGTCTCCTTACCATCTCCTTCGAAAGATTAGGGGTGTTTTTTATTTACCTTTTATTCTTTAGGAATCACAATGGGGCCAATGTGCATTTTTAAGTAGAGGGGAGGGGATATTAGTAGTTGTTATCTAATTAACATTATGTTTATTTGCATGTACACTTATGATTTTATTTATGTATCTATGTTTTATTTTGCATCATTTTATCTTATCCATAGTTATAAGTAGTTCTGTTTAAGTTATCTTTATTATAATTGAAGTTTTTCTTTATGCTATATTAATAATTAACTTTTATGCTCAATTGGTAGAATTTTAAGTTTTATTTAGTATAAGTTTTAATTTTTTCTTTTTTTTTTATCTCTTTTTATTATTTTCAAGGTCTAGAGAATGTTTAGTCAACTTTCTAACTATTCTTAAGGCTAAAATGTTAAAAATTTCAACTTAGGTTTTAAGGGTTTAAGTAGCCTTAAGGAAACTATAGCCATAATACGAGTAACTCACTTTTCAATAATGGATGAGGACTATCTTTCATAAAAAAAAAAGAAAAAAATTGATGCTTATTGATGTGCTACATTTAGAGTAAGTTATGTGTGAGTGAGTATGCTCCTTAATTATATTCATTTGGAAAGAATGTGTTATATCATAAGGATTGTTAAAAAATATAATAATAAATTATTAGGATGGAGCATAAAATGCACCCACAACATCTTAAAAAACTTGTGTCTAATAGTTCCATGAGAAATGTGAGTGAGCGAGTGTGTTTAATCTTAGTCCTAATGGTTATTTTTATTCTTAAAACTCCTAAGTTAGAAGAATGAACACTATGGCTAGCAAGCTTGGTTAGTACCTTGACTTTATATTCTTGATTTTGTTCTTAATAAATTGAGATAAATTATTCAATTTGTTGCTTATGCTATGGAATTTATTCTTTTTATCATTATTGAGCATTAGAAGTTTAGTTATCAACTATCATTTTCTTAATTCCTTTCATAACTAAGATGACTTGTTGGGAGTACTACATCTATTTTGGAGAAGATAAAGTTTTTATCTCTCATTTGGATTTTAAATTTCATATTTGAGGGCAAGTAAGGTATAAGTATAAGGGAATTTGTTAAGATGCAAAATAGCATAGTTCTTTAAGATAGTTATGCTTTATTTTCCTTATTTTTTATTTATATTAGTTTGAACATTGCATTATTATCTTTACCTTTGTGGTCTTACTTTAATTTCGTGTTTTGTAGGTTCTCTTAGTCTCAATTCATACATGGAAATACATTTTGATGCCTTAGAGTGAAGAATGGTGTAAGAAAAGTAAAGAAAGAAGGAATTATAGTCATGACAAGTTATGATGAGTCATTACTGAGATTGTATGTACCGAGTCATCATAGTGATGCCGAGTCAGCACATAGCCTTTTTATGCCGAGTTAAACCTGAATCAGTATAGTGGTACCGAGTGGTTCCTATACTTTTTCATTGCACCCTTTCACATTCACATCTATTTCAAAGCAGCACGAGTCAGGATGCTTAGGAGGCCTATAAATACTTGAAGTTGACTTTTTTTTATGTATGAAAACACTTAGTTTTTGTTTAGAAATATCCATTATCATTCATAGCATTATTATTGAAAAGAGATTGAAATATTAAGTACAAGACATATTCAAGAATTGCAAGGAAGACATCAAGAGGGTTATTCAATATCAAGTAACTTCCAAGAGAGCATTGAAGAGTTTATCAACACAACCTTTTCCTCTTCCTCTAATTAGTTGCTTGATGTTTAAAGCATATACTTGCTGTTATTTGACTTTGGATACTATTTATTTTGGCTATATCCTTATTTATTAGAATTCCAAGGATGAATTAATCCATGAACTACATTTCTATCTTTCATAATGCATGAATGATTTACTTTTAATTGAGTTTAGAATGTGTTATGTATGCTTGATCAACATACATAACTTAGTAATCAAAATGTTTGCAATAAGAATTGGGGCATTTTGGTGGAATTCAATTGAATTACTTAACATATAGGAAAGTACTTGGAGACAAGAATTCCACTTTAAGGGGTTTAAGAATTGGCATGGAACTTAATGGTTTTTTTTATCTTTGCAATGTCATAAGAATGCTTATAAACTCTAAATGAAAACACCCTTAATTGACAACGAGAGTTGCATTTAAGGATTATTGGCCATATTCTCCAAGCATAGCATGTATTTATATATTTTTAACCAATATAATTCTTAATTAATTCTAATATGTAATTCTAATATACATTGATTGTAATTGTTATTAGCACATTTAGATAATTTAGAGTAATTTATAATTTTTAGTAATTTTAAATTAGTTAGAACATTTCAACATTTTTCTTTATATCCTTTGCCTATCCATTTAAGTATCTATCCAGTTAATATAAAATTGCTCTAAATTCCCTAGTGTTCAACATCCTACTTACTTTATACTTAATCTTAAAGACTAGGGTATAAATTTGACCCACACCATTTCATAACCTTTTCTTATATAATTCATTGCTAGCATTGTTGAGATAATTTAGGTAGTGCTTTTCTACTTTTCCCTAAGAATTTAATTCTCTCTCCATTTTCTCCTTTAAATTCTACTTTCTTCTCACAACAATCCACCTTTGCCCTATATCAAGACAATCCATCCATTCTTAGGATACATTAAATTCATTAATATATAGAGATATGAAATCCCATTTCATTTTACTTTCACCTATTTTTACTAAAACATCCCTATAAACATCCTCACACATTGCACTTGCTCCCATTTGCATACTTAACATAACTAGTTCATTTTTTTACATGACTTAAGTCTTATATGCATTGCATATGCAATTGGCATAAATGAGAATGTAGGAGCTGATTTATCAAATATATAAGCCATACCCTTGATCACATTAAGTGAATTCTTAGCTTCCTGCTCAGTGATAATGTATACTCTTACTTGCTGCGCATTGCTAGTAGCAGTCTATTCTATATTCCTATTCTGTGATGGTCTTGTTACTATGCTCACTTCATTTTGAGTGGCTACTAGTCTTCCTAGTTTGGTGGTCTACCACCTCTCACATTGTGAGAATCACTCGATCCTTGCATTGATCATTCTACTAGTATTACTTTGGTGCATTCTCTCAAATAATTCCTAACTTTATTGCATTTAAAACATCAAATCCCACTACCTCTATAACTCCCTCTATGGTTTTTCTTACAAATGTTACACAATGGTGCCATATTCCTTTTGACTTGCACACCACCAACCTTGACTAGTCTTGGTAGCATCATAGGTTACCTTATAAATGCCTGACTACCCAAGGGTTTATTACTTCTTCTTATACCTGTATTGTTTTAAGAATAAGGAGAAAATCTTAATTTCCCATTCCCATTCCAAGGTTGTTTAGATGGTCCAACTTGTCGATTGGATCTAACTCTTAACACAATCTATAGTTCCTTATCCAATTTCTCTTATTTCAGGTTCAACCCAACCTTGGAACGTAACACCAGTATACAAATTCAGCTTTCCCCATAAGGATACATGTTAACCATCATGAAACTTTTCACTCTTCCTCTCCTTAATAGGATAAATATCCTTCGTATACTTATATAAATCGTTAAATTTATCCATATTTCCATGATTTTCATTAATCCTTGCACTAAGGAGATGAATGATGCTAATTTCTCCTTTCCATAATATTTTGTTAAATAGCCCTTATTAAACTCTTCCTTAAAAATTTTCCACGTTAACTCTCCACCAAATAGGTTTTTAATTTGTGTTAACCAATCATCAATGTTATCAAACAATAAGCCATACACATTGCTAACCATCTCCTTGTCACTTAATTGTAATATAGTGATGGCTTTCTCTATTGTCTTTAACCATTTATCTACTTGACCAGGATCCAACATACCATAAAAATCATACGCATAACATTTTTTAGCATGCTCAATTATATCTCTTGGCTTTTTATGTCTACTCCTATCTGTAAATACCATTGCTATAGTGCATGCTAGGTCATTAGCATCTATGTGCACAATTGGTAGAATTGGAGGGTTTGTCATGTTCACCTGCATTGGTGGTGGCAGTGGTTGACAATTAAATGCCCTACTTAACACATTCTCAAAATTTAGCATTGAGGCAGTTGATAAAGAGCTATCTTGTTCACTACCTATTTGAGCTCCTTACGTATCATCCCTCTTATTGGCAACAAAGGCCGATGATGGGGGACGATTCTCACTGTGGTGCTTGACTCCTATTTGAGATTCCTACCATAGACACTAAATCAATTTTATCAACCTGGGCACTTTGACCTCAACCTCTACCTCTTCCTCTATCTCTACCTCTACCCCGACCACCTATTATACCTCCTCTTATCTTTGCCATTCTCTTGAAATCTAAAATCAAAACTCTTTAATAATCTTTACTACCAAATTTCAATTTGTTAATTAATATCCACCAAATTTCAATATTTATTAATTTCTAAAAAATTCATTAAACATAAGCTCTGTAATCTAAGCTCTGATACTAAAAATTGTGACACCTAACCCCATAAGCACCCCTATTGGAATGTTGCCCTCAAACATCCAATAGGGAAGCATATAAGATAAGGTGGCACTCTAAGAATTAATACCTAAATATTAAAACTTAATCCTTAATGAGTAATGGTTGTATATAGCAGAATAATTAACTATGAGGAAGGTAAAATTATAATTTAATTTATTTTAATTTAATATTCTGATTATAATGAAACTCAACTTATGCATTCAGTTGAATTCCACTAATATTATATCCTGACTTGAATTGAACATCATCAACCTTTAATAAAGTGGCAGTTATATATCACAATATTAAGGAGAAGAGTAGAAAGCTATAATTTTTTCTTAAACTATTCACAATATTATATACATTCCTACCTAAGTAGAGTACTTATTACAACTAAAATATTTACATTTAATTGCACCAAAATAAAAAGGTTGTGATTAACTACAAACATGTAACCCTATTTACCACAGTTATATACAAACATCATAGAGCTACATAGTTACAAACACAAAAAGGATTTTCCTTAAACCTCCATCAGCATTGGTCAAGGATTAAAGAAATAAGGACATTGAAGGCAATCTCATAGATCATAAGAACCATTGTAATAACGAGATTTCCATGATCCTCACTCACTGTCAGGGTCCAAAAAGGTACAGTTGCATATTATGCATACACCTTCCAGTCTAACACTATATGTGTGTGTGTTTGTGTGTGTAAATAATTCTTACTAGCAGTAAAATAGTCAACTTGAAAAAGAAAAAAAAGTGAGCTATGATTATTTTTCAAGAAAATATCCAGTGAGTAAACGGAGCAACAAAAAGTAGGATTAAGGTAAGAATGAAATAATTTAACCATGAAAGATGATCAAAAGAGAATTTAAATTAATAAATAACCTCATAAAAATTAAATACTCATTGATACCTATTATTTTATTCTTATAAATTTTATTTATTTATGTGAAGCATTTGATTTCTAGTTAATTGTTATTTATTAATAATGTTAATCATATATATGATTCACTTTAAGTATAACTTATAAAAATAATACTTACTCGACCAATATATATAATCAAATGACAATTGTAAGCATGTAATTATCAATATTAAGAATAAATTCTCCATTTAAATAAATTAAGTGGTTAATACATTAATGAGTACCAATACACGTATGTAGGCGGATATCGGTATGACTAGTACATCAAAGGTCTAATAAACTCATATACATACAGTTAACCACTCGGATCCGCCCCAAAAGTATAATGGGTCTCGAGCGTTGTCCCAAAAACAATTGTAAAGAAAAGCATGGCCATTCCAAATAATTTAATTTCATCAATTCATTTTGATAACTACACCCTAAGTACAGTCTTCTATTAATTCACAATATAAAATGCAGTGTCCCTGACAGTATACAAGACCAAACCATGTCGCAGACATGATTTTGCTATCCTTATTCATATACATGTTGTGCTCAATTCCACCCTTCTAATTTACCTCCTTGCTTATTGTTTAATAAATTACTCATATATATATAGTCTCATATCAATTAACAATATAAAATGCAGTGTCCCGGACACTATATCGAACCAGCCTATGTCTCAAACTTGGTCTTACTATCCTTATTCATATACATGTTGTGCTATATATATATATATATATATATATATATATATATATATATATATATATATATCTTCTTATTATTATTTATAAGTACTGTAAGTAATATAGAATATAGAAAAGAGGTACTCTTAATCTTATAATAATCATTATTATTTATTTTTATTTATTTATTTATTTTCATCTTCCACAATAGTGATGAACTTCTCGGACACAGGTGCAACAAGAGGTTTAAAGAAATATTTGTCAAAAATATATTTATTTGTTAGATAAATCTCACTCTCATTTAGCAATGAAATAAAAAAAATAAAAACAACGAGTGTCAATTCATAGAAATAAAAAAGCAACAGGTAAATTAAAAAAAATAAAAGTGTAGAATAAAATATAAATTCAACAAAAAATGAAAATTTTAATATATCTCGGTACATTGAATTTGATTCTTTTGTCCATTTTTTTTTAAAAATTATAAATTAATTATTTTTACATTTTGATTTTAATTTATAAAGTTAGACATTTAAAAAAATATTAAAAGTATTGATAAATTTTATCTTTAATAAGTTGCAATGTTTGAATAATGAACTCGTAAATTAAGAGACAAATTTATAACAGGTGTTAAATTCTGAGGGTTGATGATTTATGAAGCCAAAAAAAAATCATTACTTTCACTTTTTTTTTTCTTTTTCTGGCAATGATTAATGGTTGAACTTTGTGAAACATTCAAAAAAAAAAAAAAATACAACTTAACTTGAGAATGAAAACCTAAGTGCATCAACACCCCATTAATCTCAAAGATAAGTCCCTATGATTATATTAAATTTAATATAGAGATAGAAGAAAGGTATGCTAAGTAAATTAATAATAACAAATGATAAATAATAAAATTTATAAAAGTTAAAAAATAAAAATAAAAATAAAAATAATTATAAATAATAAAAATTTAAAAATTTAAAATAATGGGGAAAATATGAAGAGTCATAAAATATACATAATTAATGACTTATTGCATAGACTTCATTTTATGATTTTGTTATTAGTGCTTGTTTTAATTATTTATTAATGTGAAAAAAATAAAATATAAGAAATTTAAAAATACAGTTAGAAATAAAAGTGTCATAGAGCAAATTTTGTCTTGCATAATAAACTTTGTATCCTTCGAGAAATTTTAAAAATAAAGAAAAAACGAAAAAAGAGATACCTATTTTTCAATGTATAATTGTCATACTATCTTTATCATGACAAGGTTTTATATATATATATATATATATATATATATATATATATATATTAACAATTAAGGAGATTTACAATTAAAATATTTTTCTGACTTTCCGTGTAGGTACAATATAAAAAGGCCAATTAAATTAGATAATGTGTAATTTAATTTAGGATTAAGAATGTCATATAAATGACCAACTGATATATTTTCTTCGTTCAAAGTATTGATATTTAAGAAATGAAAAATAGTCCACCACGTGAAATATGATTTCTGACGTGTAAGGCATGAAGTCTATAAATTCTACAAGACCATCATGATATAAAAAAATTCTATCAATGGAAAAGATAATATTTTTATTATTTTACGGAATCAGATTCTTATTGCAATGCGCGGCGTAGGTCATTTCCCTCGAGTAAACCTGTACCACTTATTCATCGACACCAATTTATGGTCTCGGTAAACCATATGCATAATGTTCGTACTTCGTTTTATTTTTTTGTTAAATTTTTGTTGCCTCTTCTATGTTTTATTGTTATTATTATTATTATTAGAAATATTATTATTTTTCTTTAAAAGATATAGATTGATCGATGAGATACTATTCCATCTTAATCTTCCATCTTAATCAGAGATATATCTGTAAATTTTTACAATTCATCGGAATCCATCCCAAATCGAATTAAGATTAATATGAATATGATACAAATTTAAAAATATTTAATTCTCTCATAACAATTCGTGATTAGAAAAAAAGAAAAGAAATATTATTATTTTGGTATTTGAACTCAAAAGCAATTATTCTCTTGACTATTATAATGCATGTATGATACGTCTATAAACGTGGAGTTTATCAGTAGCCACTAAAATAAATAATTAGGAATTCTAATTGTTACTTATAATTCCTCACTAGGCAGATATTTTAGCAGAAAATTTTCTTATTTAAGTTTCAGTCGTAAGGAATTAATTTGACTGTATACTTCCACAGAAATTGATTGAAGTATAAGCCTTTTAACTGTGACTATATAAAGACAAACGAAAAGTAAAGCCACTCAAATTTGAATTTACACATCTAAACTCAGATATACTTCTATGATCTCTTAAAGTTACATGCATGCACTCACACATGTATATATATATTTATATAAAAAAATATCTAAAAATATTTATAAACTAATTTTAATTTTCATTTCACTCTATATCTTTCAACGTCTAATAATAATTTTTGGATTTCTAAAATTCGATGGAGACATCATATATATATATATATATGTATATAATCAAGACAAGAAAAAAAAAAAGTGATAGGGTTCGCAGTTAAAGAGATTTTTGTTATACGCAGAAAACATTCTAACGCTAAGGCCATTAAATTTCTTCTTCTTGTTCTCCTCATGCCATTAGAGAAGAGAAGGGACACTTAGAGTGACTTTGAATAGTCAAGAAATGACACCCATATGCAGCAGCAGTACTGATTTTCTTGGACTTAAAAGTTCATACGGTAAGTACTGAAATATTGTAAATTAAACATTGGCTGGCTGACGAAGTTTATGAATTAATAAAAGTGATAACTTGTGAATGAATTGATTATACAAATTAATATTAATAAAAATTAAAATAAGTAAAATAAACATTTTTAACTATCAATATAAATTACAATAAAATTTTAAAATTTTTCATAAATATTTTTTATATTCTTGACTAATTTTTTTTAGTATCTCAAAATTTTCTCCTTTTTTTATCTAATACTTTTTGATTTGACCTCTATTAGAAACATTTCTAAATAATATGGTTTAAAGTTGAGAGATAAATTTTAAAATAGTTAAAATTTAAGATTTTTAAGTGTAAATTTAAGAATTTATGAACATATCTAGAAATTAATTTTTAAATTTATATTAAGAGTGACAAAATTAGAGTTTAAAAATATTTTCTTACATTTTATTTTTTTTCTTATAGGAAAATGAGGATAAAAATTTAATAAGTGTCAAATTTATTTTATAGGGATCTAAACGTAATTTTTTAAAATAGAATTAGGTCCTTCAAATAAAATAAGATAGAATTGACATAATTTATAAAATTGAAAAAGCAAATTGAAGTGACTTTTAAAGTAGGATTAAGTTGATAATTAGCCTAAAATTCAGGATAAAACTAATGGTTTTCCTATTTTATATTATATCTGCTCTTGATTAATATTTTATTATATATATTTAGGTTTATTGCACTAATGGTATCTTAACTTTTACCTATATTTTATTTTGGTACCAGATTATTAATTTTTTTCAGTTACTGAATTTTTTTTTTTTTCAAGTTAAAGTATGTTGAACATATCCAATTAAATTTTGCATACATAGTAACCAGAATAAGCATATTTAAAGTATATTTATCATGTAAGTATCTTATTATACTCATCTTCTGGGCCATAGAACCCCATATTTTTTTTCTTTTATTAGGGTTTTCACATATATAAAATTTTATTTTTTGAAGGCCCACAAAATTATTAAACTGCTTAATGAAATACTTATATGACAAATATATTAAGAATATGCTTATTTCGGCTACTATGAATTCTAAATTTGATTATATATATTCGAAATATTTTAAGCTGAAATAAAAATATAACTTAAGTAACTGAAAAAGAAAAAAATTAAAAATTTAATATCAAAATGAAATATATAACAAAGTTAAGATATCATTTGTGTAATAAATCCTATATATTCAATCTTCTATTAGTTAGAAATTAAAGTTACAATGTCCGATAAAATTCTACTAGATTAAAAAGTAATTATGAAAATTAGCCACAATTCGACAATAGAATTATTCTTTAAAGCTATATTATTGCACCCCAATGATGACTTTCATTTAACTGATGTGAGATAATCGTGATAATCAAGACATTTTATTTATATTTAAAATATTATATTAAAATAATTATGTAAATAATTAAAAAATTAAAAATTTTATATTTTGTAAAGACTAAAATACATATAAATGATATAAATGTATTATAAATTTAACTATATGAGTGTAATATAATCAAAATAAATAAAAAAATTCTAAAAAATATCAGGGTTAAATAAAAAAAAATTCAAGTAATTAATGTTGACAGTATATATATATATATATATATATATATATATATATATATACAAGGCTGTCAAGAGCCGTAAAGCCAATAATTCAATGCAATAATCAAGACAAGAAAAAAAAAACTCTTTATACCAAGTTGCGTACTTGTGTAAGGTTAATTAGGTTTTGTGAACTCAAAGCATTAATTAGGGTTCACAGTTAAAGAGCTTTTTGTTATTATATACAAAATATATTCTAACGTTAAGGTCATTGAGTTTCTGCTTCTTCATAAATGGTAGGCCATTAGAGAAGAGACAGGGAAAGTGACTTTGAGCAGTCAAGAAACGACACCCATACGCAGCAGCAGTTGTGATTTACTTGGACCCAAAAGTCCATATGGTAATGTACTGAAATTAATAAATTAAACATTGGCTGGCTGACTACGTCCATCAATTAATGGACATATCTTTTGAAAGTTTCATGCTATTGAAATAATCAACACTACTTAACTTGCAATCCTGTTTCATCCTCCATTTTGCAGTAAACCCTTTTTTTTTTCCAAAATTTCGTTCTCCACGTGACTACTATTTAAGAGACATACCTTATGCTTGGTTGTCAATTGCCTTTTTCATATAATTCTTTTTTTTTTTTTTAAGAAATTTTTTATATAATTCTTGCATCCACTTGACAAAGTCAGCTTCTTTTTTTCTGAAATCATTATTATTATTATTATTATTTTGAAAAATAATAATTATAGTTATAATATTTAAAATATTATTGCTGTTAATAATAAAATAAATTTGAAATAATTTCACTTTATAAAAAATAAATTCTTATAAAAATAAAAATCAGGTCTAGTTAATTTTGTTGGTTTTAAATTGAGAAATGCTTTTTTTTTTAAATTAATGAAAAGGTCAAATTACTTAGATAAGGATGGACTGTATAATAAAATTTAATGGAAATTTAGTGGATTGCATAATAGAAATGCTATTTTTTTTAGAATTAATGGAAAAGTCAAATCACCTACATAAGGATAGATGGTATAATATAACAACTTCATTGAATTGTAGAATTCAAACTATACGCCTTATAATATATTTAAAAATAATGTAAAAAAATAAATAAATCACTCATTTACAGGCTAAGTAGTACTATTTAATTCAACACTTTTATAACAATTTTTTAAAGTAAGGTTGAGTATAGGACGGAAAATATAACAAATTGAAAAACATTAAAACTATATTGAACCAAATATATAATTTTAATTTTGAATAAAACCGAACTGAATTTTATGAATAATTTGATATGATATTGGATATTTATAATAAAAGGGAACCAAAAACCGAATATATTACTGAATATTAATTTAATAAGCAATATATAAATATTAATAAATAGTAGCAAGTAATAACTTAATTATATACTTTTAATTATATTGTCAAGTAATATACACATGTATAATAATATATGATAAAAATTAATATGTTTTGTGATTAAAATATAATAAATAAAGTGTTAACAAAATATTTTTTATTAATTTTATTATTAATAATATTATTATCATTATTACTACTACTACTATTATTATTCAATTGACAAGTAAAAATATGAAATGTCTATTATATTACAATTTGAACTTAAAATATAAAAATAAAAAATTCACATTACATGATTTCAAATCATTCAATTCACATTAAAAAAATCGCTCTTTTTATTATTATTATTATTATTATTATTATTACCCAAAGCTATATCTTTCTGATTTGTGGATAATAAATATAATTTTAATTAATAATATAAATTTGTCTATTACCACTACAAAAAAAGAGAGATTAGACGACAATTATAGGGGACAAAATAAAATTAATTATGACCCATATTTTTAAATTAATTTATTTTAAAATGAGATATGTAGTATTAATAAATTCAAAAGTTATATTTTAGTATTTTATTATTTTGTGGTTAATGTTTAATATTTTACGTTTGATTATAATTTTCAACGTAAATATTTATTTCGAGACTTATTATTTCGGATAATTAATTTATGTTATTTATATTTGCTACTTTGAATAATGTTATTTTAATAATATTTAATTTAGTGCATTATTATTTTAATGTTATTATTATTTTTAATAAATTACATTATTTGTATTGTTATTTTATGTGTTATTATATACATATGCACATATATAAATTAGGGTATATTATTATTTTATGTGATTATATTATTTATCATTGTGTTATATATATATATATATATGTGTGTGTGTGTGTGTGTGTGTGCGTGTGTGTGTGTGCGCGTGCGTGTGTGTGTATGTATATAATATGCATATAGTGGAGATTAATACATGTAAGCATATTATATATTATAATATTATATTGTAATAACCCTATTTTTCTAAAATTGATTTATTTTACCATGAAATATGCAGTATTAATAAATTCAAAAGTTATATTTGAGTATTTCATTATTTTTTTGTTAATATTTATTATTTTATGTTTAATTATGATTTTCTACGTAAATAGTTATTTTGAGACTTATTATTTTGGGTAATTAAATTATGTTATATATATTTACTACTTTGAATAATATTATTTTGATAATATTTAATTTAGTGCATTATTTTTTTTAATGTTATTGTTATTATTTTTAATAATAAATTACATTATGTGTATTGTTATTTTATGAGTTATTATATATATATATGCACATATATAAATTAGGGTTATTATTATTTTATGTGTTATATATGTATAAGTATGTGCATGTATATATATAGATGAGAGTGTGTGTGTGTGTGTGTGTGTGTGTGTGTGTGTGTGTGTGTATATATATATATATATATATATATATATATATATATATATATATATATACACATACATACACAAACACAAGAAGAAAAAGAAGCAGCCTTCATCTTCAACCTCCCCTCACATGACCTCCTTGCTCCTTCCCTTCACTGTGCCGCCTCCATCACCGCCCGAAGCCACCATTTCCGCCATCGTCTGAGCTCCCCGTTGCTGTTATTCTCTTCCTTTCCCCCGTTAGGCAGCAAGCTTCTTCTCCTTCGCGTGCGACAACCCTGCATTCCCTGACAACCTAGCTCTGTTTCTCCGCTGTCAATTGCCACCTCTCTGCTTCACCTGAGCTACTTTGTTGGCTTCCATTTCCTATGGTAGCAAGCTCTCTCCCCTCCTTCCTCGTTCTTCTCGACTGGTTAGTGAGTTTCCCTTAGTTGATCTCCTTTTTTTTTTTACTTAATCTTGATTGTTCTTGGTAGGTTCTTGATTAGTTTAAGGTTGTTTGATGTTTAATGATGTTGATTTAAATTTTAGGTAATTATTTATGAATTATTTAATTTTTTTAGAATTTATCTTTAATTTTTGGTTTATGATTTTGTGTGATTATTATATATTTGAGGTTTATAAAATTATATTTTAAAGTTATTTTGGTTGATTATAATTTTATTACTTTAGATTTGATTATTCGGAAAGTAAATATAATTTATGTTAATTATGTTAGTACTTATATAATATTTTGTTATAATTATTTTTAGGTTTTTATGATTTATATATGTTTTTAGAGAATAAAAAATATATTAGGATGATTTTATTGATAACTAAATGATTATGTATAATTAATTTCTATTATTTTGGGTATTATGTAAGATTTGGATATTTTGGTATTAAATTATGAACTTGATAGTAAATATATTTATTGTAGAGATTTATTAATATGAGTAATTAATTTTAGGTTATATTTATACTTTGATAATGAAATATAAGTCTAGTTATTTAATTGTTGAATAATTGATAATTTTATATTAGTATATATTTTTGGTATATATGTTTGTGAAATATTTTTTTTAAACTTTAATGAGAAATGATTTTCTAAGTTATGGATATTTCTATGTAATATATATTTTTGGGATTAAATGATTTAATTTTAAATCAAGTTTATTATAAAGAAAATTTAAGTATTTAATTTGATTTAATTTCTATAAAATCAAGTTGCCTATTTTCACATTCTTTTAAAATAAATTTTGTGATGGTTGAGTTTGTGATCTCAGTCGGGGCTAAGTGTAATTATGGGAGCCCGACTCGAGTGTGAATATCTGTGAATATTAGAAGTACGTTTTTTCATTAAGGAATGGCTCTACCTATGATAGAGAAATGTCCGTTTTATAGGGGAGACTCTGCCAAAATTTTGGTAAATTTTCTCGTAATACATAACATCTTCCATAACTTTCTAGCATAAATTAAGGTATTCCCATCTCGAGTCTTATCCAACTTTTTTTCTGAGTCATTATAGAGTCTCATAATTTTTATTAATTTTCCTTTTTATTCCATAAGTATGATTTTAAAAATAAATATGTTATTTTTTTAGAGAGTTCCGGAGCGGGAGCTTCTGGATTGAGGCAGACGTGCGGTCGTCAGCCATCTCGCTCATCCTGTAAGTTAATGAATTGATTTGTGCGTGTGTTTTCTTTAAAGTTTGCATGCACTTATATTTTCAGTATTGCTTACATTGTTGAGAATTTTCATTTGCAATGTATTTATTCATTTATTTATTTCAAAATTAGTTTTGAGAAATTTTGGTAGAACGGGCTACCTGGTGGGTTTCACCAAGATCATGTGCACATGGTGGAGATTGAGAGATGGATCCAAAATATGTATGACTTATGGTTATAAACTGGGATGGGTGCCTCAGTAGAAGCTTCTACTCTCGGGGATCGCCAGTGATGTGAAAAAGTTAAAAATGGACTAGGATGGGTGCCTCGGTGAATGCCTTAACTCTTGGGGACCGCCAGTGCCATGTGTTTGGATTAAGTGGATGACTGCGGCTTGGTGTCTCGGTTGATGCCTCTGCTCTCGGGGACCAGCAGTCTAGTTGGATTAAGTGGGCCCAATTGGCCATTTAGAATTGGGTTTAGGGTTCTATAGAGATTTTTCAAAAGTTATATATGTATATATATTATAAATTATTTTTTCTACATCTATACGGTTTTAAAAAAAAAGTTTTCAAACTGTATAGCTCTTTTATTAACTTACTCAGTGAGGTCTGACTCCCCTCAATTTAATTTTTTTCAGGAGTTTAGGAATTTTCTATTAGACCTACTTCCCTTCACCGTGTAGCATCATCATCGGCTATTCTGCGTAGATCTACTTAGTTATGTTGTGTTTACTTTTGTGTACTGCAGTAGAGAAAATTGTTTAACTGAATATTTTATTCGGGTGTATTATGTACTTATGATATTGTATAACTGATGTTTATTTACATTATGTACTACGATGCTATGGTTTAAATTATGTCAAGAAAAATCAGTTTGATAATGTGTATTGTAATTTAAATATTTATTGTAAGGTTTTAAAATTTTTTTAAATTCCACATCTTTTCTTTTAAGGCTTACTATGGGATTCGGTAGCTTTATGCTTTCCCACTCCCTAGTGTCGGTCATGTGCCCTGGGTTCTGGTCGTGACAAAGTTGGTATCAGAGCATTATTCAAATTATTGTCTATGTCTATCTTCCTGTGTAACTACTGCAGTACATTAGGTTGATAATTATCTTTGTGATATCCTTATTTCTAAATTCCGCATATGTGTTAAATACTCTTGTCTTATTTTGAATTCATTTTTCTCTATCTTTTTAGAATGAGGCATGTGCGAATAAACCCCGCTGTCGATGTGACATTTGGGCTTGATGAGCAGTCTGTGCATGATGAGGCTCTTCCTCCTGCTCCAAGTCGTAGGGGCAGAGGTAAAGGTAGAGGTAGAGTTAGGGCAGCTGCAGCTGAGGTTCAGGATCAGCTGCCAATGAAGCCTGAAGCTCCAACTGTAGACCCCATGGCTTTTGCAGCTGGTCTAGCAGGAATTAATCAGGGTCTTGCAACTTTGAATCAAGTAATGCCTTTAGTGTAGCAGATGCTACAGTAGAGAAATCAAGAGATGTCAAACACTAATACAACACTTCTCTACCCCCGAATTGGTAGAGTTTCTTTGAATGGTACTGGTGATGCCTTAGACTTCATTAATGCTATTGAGGCACATACCAGGATAGGACATATAGACTACTAGTGGATTATGATTGTTGAGCTGTCAGTCAAAATGACAACCCAAGACTAGTTTATACAATCGATTCAATCGGTCATGCATGAGTTAACTTGGCTAGAGTTTAAGGATCACTTTCTGAGATTTTTCTATCCTCCACCCACTAGGGATGCCTACAGGTGGTAGTTGCTTCATAACACCAAAGGGGATAGGTCTGTTGAGGACTACATCAGGGAGTTTAACAGGTTGTCTTGACACGCAGAGGATATTAGAAGAGATCCCTATAGAGCAGTCAAGTTATATGTTACTGGTTTGGGGCCAGCTTTTATTGGTATGAGTACTGAGGACCATACCTTGGAGAGTATGATAGAAGAGGCTCATCTAATTGAGAAGTGACACATCTGTTAGGGTACCATGATAGATCCTTATACGGTTGGTGGTAGTGGATATGGAGTAGCTCCCGGGTATCAGCAGCCAGTATTTTAGATTGATAGCACGAGTCAGCAGGCTAAGAGTAATTCACAGTATGGTTGTAGAAGGTCCAAAACACATAGAGTGGGTCAGCATGGATATGCCACGAACAGAAGAAGTGGCAGAGGTCACAGATTTACTACTGGAGTTAGCAACAGCAACAGTGGGCAGAGCTCCAAACATAGTAGTTTTGGGTCTGGAGCCAGTGCATGTGCTAGTTATGGCCGATTTTATCAAGGCCCATGTCATCTATTATCGGGTGCTTGCTTTAGATGTGGGCAAGTTGGTCATCTTGCCAGAGCTTATCCTCACTCTGGATATCAGCCACAGTATGCTCAGGGTTTATCTTCATTAGTGGCTCAGCGTTTCTATCTGATGCCACAGCAGTACAGAGCACTAGTACAGCCACAATAAAGATTGCCATAGTTTATGGGCCAGCAGGGCTAAGGTTCAGTTGGTAGACCTAGTGGTCAAGGTTTTGTGCAGCCTTCGACATCTCAGCAGGCAGGTTATGGCTAGGCATGGGTTTTCACTCTAACACCACAGGATGCTCTAACTTCTAATGCAGTAGTCACAGGTATTCTCTCAGTTTGCTCTTGTAATACTAAAGTATTGTTTGACCTCAGCGCTTCGCATTCCTTCATATCCCCCATGTTTGCTTTGAGAATTGAGTAGCAGCCTTCTAGGTTATCCTTTCCTCTATATGTATCGACTCCTCTTAATGATGAGTTGGAGATAGATATTTTCTTTCCTTCTTATCTGGTGTTAGTTGAGGGTAGAGAATTATTGGTGGATTTGGTATTGCTTGATGTGTTGGAATTTGACGTCATCTTGGGTATAGATTGGTTGTTAAGATATTATGCTTATGTGAATTGTCGAGAAAAAGAAGTGGTGTTCAGAATTTTGAATGAAGAAGAGTTCTGTTTTAAAAGTGAAAGAAGCTCCATACCTCGCAATCTCATTTCTACCATTACAGCCCAGAAGATGTTTAGAAGGGGTTGTCAAGGCTACTTAGCAGTAGTAAGAGATGTTGAAATAGAGAAAGGAGTAATTGAACGAGTGTTAGTGGTGCGTGAATTTCTGGATGTCTTCCCTAAAGAATTATCAGGATTACCACCAGATAGGGAGATAGAGTTCTGTATCGTTGTTATACCTAGTATAGATCCTATTTTTATGCCAACCTATAGAATGGCACCAGTTGAATTATAGGAGCTGAAGGAGCAGTTACAGGAGTTGATCGATAAGGGTTTCATAAGGCCCAGTAAATCACTTTGGGGTGCTCTGGTATTTTTTATGAAGAAGAAGGATGGTAGTCTTTAACTCTGTATTGATTATAGGTAGTTGAACAAGGTCACCATAAAAAAACAAGTATCCACTTCCAAGGATCGATGACTTGTTCAATGTCACGACCCGAACCCGAAGGCACATGACCGGCACTAGGGAATGGGTAGGCATAAGGCTCCCAAAACCTATAGTAAGCCTTATAGGAAAGAAAGAAATAAAACCTTACAATTTAAAACTTTATGTCATAACAGAACACATTATCAAACTGATTTTTCTATAAATAAACATAATCGAGTGCATAATAAAAATATTCTCCAGTGTCATATATCATAAATCAAGCTTAAATCATTATACATAAGCATGGTTGATTAAAATAAAGTACATAAATATACTTGAGTCATACAAATGCTTAGTATAATTACTACTGCAGCTTTCTAGAATTTCCACTACATCACAACTTACAATGACCTACATAATATGGCCGGTGATGAAGAAATCCGGCGTGGAGGCAGTCTGAGGTCGAACTCCCAAGCTCCTAAAAAAAATAAATTGAGGGGAATCAGACCTCACTAAGTAAGTCAATAAAAAGAGCTGTATAGTTTGAAAACCCTTTTTTTTTAAAAAAAACCATATAGTTATAGTGAAAATAATTATAATATATAGATATAGCTTTTGAAAAATCTCGGTAGAACCCTAAACCCAAGTTTCTAACTGGCCAACTAGGCCCACTTATTCCAACTAGACTACCGGTCCCCGAGAGCAAAGGCATCAAATGAGGCACCAAGCCGCAGTCATTCACTTAATCCAAATACATGGCACTGGTGGTCCCCGAGAGCTAAGGCATCAACCAAGGCACCCATCCCAGTCCATTATTAACTTTCCAATCACTGGCGGTCCTCGAGAGCAAAGGCTTCCACCGAGGCACCCATCCCAGTTTACATCTTAAAGGAGCACAGGTTGTATGCCAAGTTTTCAAAGTGCAAGTTTTGGTTGAGTCAAGTGGCATTTTTAGGCCACGTGGTTTCTAAGGATAGTATACAAGTCGATCCTAAAAAGATAGAAGCTATTACAGAATGGCCGAGGCTGACTAAAGTCAGAGAAGTACGGAGTTTCCTAGGTCTAGTGGGCTACTACAAGAGATTTATGAAGGACTTCTCCAAAATTACCGCACCTTTGACAAGGTTGACCCAGAAGAGTGCTAAGTTTGTGTGGACAGACAGATGTGAAGAGCACTTTTAATTATTGAAGGATTTGTTGACGTCAGCTTAGACGCTCCAATTCTGACTTTGCCCTCTAGAAATGAAGGGTATACAGTGTATTGTGATGCTTCCAGAGTAGGATTGGGCTACGTATTAATGCAAAATGGCCAAGTAATTGCTTATGCTTCAAGGCAGCGGAAGAAGCACAAGCAAAACTATCCTACTCATGATGTGGAGATGGCAGTTGTTGTGTTTACTTTGAAGATATGGAGGCATTACTTGTATAGGGTTACTTGTGAGATTTATACCAATCACAAGAGCTTGAAGTATATCTTCCAACAAAGGGACTTGAACTTGAGGTAGAGAAGATGGATGGAACTCCTTAAGGACTATGACTGTTCCATTTTGTACCATCCAGGCAAGGCGAATGTTGTTGCTAATTCCTTGAGTAGGAAGTCAGCGGGCAATCTTGCCCACCTCAGCTCAAATAGGAGGCCCATTGTCAAAGACATGCATGAATTGATTGATCAAGGGTTACAATTGAAAGTTACTAAAAAGTGCCTTTTAGCTCAATTCAGGGTGCAATCAGTATACTTAGATTGAGTTAAGGAGCTCAAATTAGGGACCGACATTTGTATAGGATTACATATGAAGTGCAAGAAGGGCAGTCAAGAGATTTTATGATTGACAGAGAAGGTGTGTTGCGTTTGGGTACTAGGATTTATGTGTTGGATGTTGATGACTTGAGGAAAGAAATTATGGAAGAGGCACATTTTTCTACTTATAATATCCATCCGGGTTCTACCAAGATGTATCATGACTTAAAAGATACATATTGGTGGAATGGAATGAAGAAGGATATTACAGAGTTTGTATCTAGATGCCTGACTTATCAACAAGTGAAGTTTGAACATCACAGACCTTCGGGATTATTGCAACCTATGCTAATTCCCGAATGGAAATGGGACATGATAGCTATGGACTTTATGACTGGATTACCTCAGACTACAAGAGGCTATGATTCTATTTAGGTGATTGTTGATAGGCTAACTAAGTCAGCACACTTTCTACCAGTGAAGAAGATGTACTATACTGATAGACTAGCAAGAATTTATGTCAATAGGATTGTTTGTCTACATGGGGTACCAGTAAGTATAGTATCAGACAGAGAAGCCATCTTCACCTCAGTCTTTTGGCAAAATTATACAAAGCTTTAGGCACTAGACTGGATTTCAGTACAGCCTTCCATCCTCAGATAGATGATCAATCAGAGAGGACCATCTAGATGTTAGAAGATATGCTGAGGATGTGTGTGATGGATTTTAGAGGACAGTTGGATTCACATTTGCTCTTGATTAAGTTTGCCTATAACAATAACTATCATGCTAGTATTGAAGCACTGTATGGTAGAAAATGCAGATGGGAGATTGGTGAGAGGTAGCTGACAGGTTTAGAGTTGGTGTAGGTGACTTCAGAGAAAGTTCCCATCATACAGCAGAGATTGAAAATAGCCTTCAGTAGATAGATTAGCTACACTGACCCTAGGAGAAAGGTTGTATCCTTTATGGTTGGAGACATGGTGTTCCTGAAAGTGTCTCCAATGAAAGGAGTCATGAGATTTGGCAAGAAGGGTAAGTTAGCTCCTAAATACATTAGACCGTTTGAGATTCGATCAAGAGTGGGTGAAGTGGCATATAGGTTGGTGTTGCCACTAGAATTGTCGAGAATCCATCATGTATTTCATGTGTCTATGCTGAGGAAATACATTCCTAACCCATCTCACATTCTACAACCTCAAGCCATAAAGCTTAGTGATGATCTTACCTATGAAGAGTATCCGATGGCAATTGTGGATCGCCAAATTCAATAGTTGTGAACCAAGGAGATACCGATAGTAAAAGTGTTGTGGAGTAACCATAATGCCAAAGACTATACCTGGGAAACTGAAGCTGAGATGCAAGCTTCTTTCCCGTATCTCTTTCCCCCTTGAGCTTTGTAATTATTCTTTTCTGAATTCGGGGACGAATTCTTATAAGGAAGAGAGACTATAATAACCCTATTTTTCTAAAATTAATTTATTTTAACATGAAATATGCAGTATTAATAAATGTATTAATAAATTCAAAAGTTATATTTGAGTATTTCATTATTTTGTGGTTAATATTTATTATTTTATGTTTAATTATGATTTTCTATGTAAATAGTTATTTCGAGACTTATTATTTTGGGTAATTAAATTACGCTATTTATATTTACTACTTTGAATAATATTATTTTGATAATATTTAATTTAGTGCATTATTTTTTTTTATTATTATTTTTAATAATAAATTACATTATGTGTATTGTTATTTTATAAGTTATTATATATATATGCACATATATAAATTAGGGTTATTATTATTTTATGTGTTATTTATGTATAAGTATGTGCATGTATATATACAGATGAGTGTGTGTGTATATATTTATATATACATACACAAACACAAGAAGAAAAAGAAGCAACCTTCATCTTCAACCTCCCCTCACGCGACCTCCCTGCTCCTTCCCTTCACTATGCCGCCTCCATCACCACCCAAAGCCACCATTTCCACCATCGTCTGAGCTCCCCACTGCCACTATTCTCTTCCTTTCCCCCGCCAGGCAGCAAGCTTCTTCTCCTTCGCGCGCGACAGCCCTGCATTCCTTGACAACCCAGCTCCGTTTCTCCTCTGTCGGTCGCTGCCTCTCTGCTTCACCTGAGCTGCTCTGTTGGCTTCCATTTCCAGTGGCAGTAAGTGCTCTCCCCTCCTCCCTCGTTCTTCTCGGTTGGTCAATGAGTGTCCCTCACTTGATCTCTCTTTTTTTGCTTAATCTTGATTGTTCTTAGTAGGTTCTTCATTAGTTTAAGGTTGTTTGATGTTTAATGATGTTGATTTTAATTTTAGGTAATTATTTGGGAATTATTTAATTTTTCCAGAATTTATCTTTCATTTTTTGTTTTATGATTTTGTGTGATTATTATATATTTGAGGTTTATAAAATTATATTTTAAAGTTATTTTGGTTGATTATAATTTTATTACTTTAGATTTGATTATTCAGAAAATAAATATAATTTATGTTAATTATGTTAGTATTTATAAAATATTTTGTTATAATTGTTTTTAGGTTTTTATGATTTATATTTGTTTTTAGAGAATAAAAAATATATTAGGATGATTTTATTGATAACTAAATGATTATGTATAACTAATTTTTATTATTTTGGGTATTATGTAAGATTTGGATATTTTGGTATTAAATTATGAACTTGATAGTAAATATATTTATTGTAAAGATTTATTAATATGAGTAATTAATTTTAGGTTATATTTATACTTTGATAATGAAATGTAAGTCTGGTTATTTAATTGTTGAATAATTGATATTTTTATATTAGTATATATTTTTGGTATATATGTTTATGAAATATTGTTTTTAAACTTTAATGAGAAATGATTTTCTAAGTTATGAATATTTATATGTAATATATATTTTTGGGAATTAAATGATTTAATTATTAAATCAAGTTTATTATAAAGAAAATTTAAATATTTAATTTGATTTAATTTCTATAAAATTAAGTTGCCTATTTTCACATTCTTTTAAAATAAATTTTGTGATGGTTGAGTTTGTGATCTCAGTCGGGACTAAGTGTAGTTCTAGGAGTTCAACTCAAGTGTGAATATCTGTTAATACTAGAAGTACGTTTTTCTATTGAGGAATGGTTCTACCTATGGTAAAGAGATGTCCATTTTACAGGGGAGACTCTGCAGAAATTTTTATAAATTTTCTCGTAGAACATGACATCTTCCGTAACTTTCTAGCATAAATTAGGGTATTCCCTATAAGTTTTCTTTAAATTAGGGTATTCTTATAGGGTATTCCCTATAAGAATTGATATGTGCATGTGTTTTCTTTAAAGTTTGCATGCACTTATATTTTCAGTATTGCTTACATTGTCGAGAATTTTCATTTGCAATGTATTTATTCATTTATTTATTTCAAAATTAGTTTTGAGAAATTTTGGTAGAACGGACTACCTAGTAGGTTTCACCAGGACTGTGTGCACATGGTGGAGATTGAGAGATGGATCTAAAATATGTATGACTTGTGGTTATAAACTAGGACGGGTGCCTCGGTGGAAGCCTATGCTCTCGAGGACCGACAGTGATGTGAAAAAGTTAAAAATGGACTGGGATGGGTGCCTCAATGGATGCCTTGGCTCTCGAAAACTACCAGTGCCATGTTTTTGGATTAAGTGGATGACTACGGCTTGGTACCTCAGTTGATTCCTCTGCTCTTGGGGATCAATAGTCTAGTTGGATTAAGTGGGCCCAGTTGGCCATTTATAATTGGGTTTAGGGTTCTACCGAGATTTTTCAAAAGCTATATATTTATATATATTATAAATTATTTTTGCTACATCTATATGGTTTTAAAAAAAAATTTCAAACCATACAGCTCTTTTATTAACTTACTTAGTGAGGTCTGACTCCCTTTAATTTAATTTTTTTAGGAGTTTAGGACTTTTTTATTAGACCTACTTCCCTTCGCCGTGTAGCATCATCATTGGCTATTCTGCGTAGGTCTACTTAGTTATGTTGTGTTTACTTTTGTGTACTGCAGTAGAGAAAAATATTTAACTAAATATTTTTTTCAGGTGTGTTATGTACTTATGATATTGTATAACTGATGTTTATTTACATTATGTTCTACGATGCTATGGTTTAAATTATGTTAAGAAAAATCAGTTTGATAATGTGTATTGTAATTTAAATATTTATTGTAAGGTTTTCAAAGTTTTTTTTAATTCCACATCTTTTCTTTTAAGGCTTACTACGGGATTCGGTAGCTTTATGCTTTCCCATTCCCTAGTGCCGGTCACGTGCCTTGCGTTCGGGTCGTGACATTATATATATATATATACACATGCATAAACCCATGCATACCTATACATACAATAAACATATACATAAACACACACATTCACGTGCACAAACACATAAACATAAACATAAAACATATAAACATACAAAACAACACAACAAATATAAACACAAATGCACACATTATTCACCATCTTCTTCCCTTTCGTTATCCCGAGCCTCAACCTTCACTGTGCCTCCCTCTCTTCTAGCTAATCACCACCATCTTCCTCAACCTTCCTCTCGCCGTCTGCTCATCTGAAGCTCATCGGGAACATCCATTTTTAGAAGAAGCTGAGAACCTCCATTAAATATGGCCAACCTTCATCTGGCCACCATTTCACACATTTTTGGTGTCTATCTCCTCCTCTTGCACCGGTGAGAATCTTTCCAAGCTTAGTTTGAGCTTTAATCTCCATTTGACTGAGTTTTTGTTGATTTTTGTTTATGGAGTTCTAGGGTTTCAAAATTTTTTTAGCTTGATCTAATTTGAATCTTGCAAAATCCCTTTACAAATGTGATTCCTAGTAGCTCAATCTACCTCTATGAATTTTTGTGTGACTTTTAGAATTTATTTTGATTTTTGTGAATTTTTGAATATTTTATTATTATTTTATTAATTTTTGTAAATTAATTTATTAAACTATAAAATTGGTTGATTTAGTGATATTATATATTGTTATTAATTTTAGTATTGAGAAATTAATTTTTGAGAATATTATATAATTTTTATGAATTTTTATAGTTTATGTCAAAATTGAATAATTAGGTTAGAGTTGGATTTTTGTTGGAATATTGGTTTAAATATGTGTTTTAATTAATACTAATAATATATAAGTTGAGAAAATAATTTTTATAGAATTTTTGAGTAATAATAGTATATTATGTATATTTTTGTATTATAGGGGTAAATACATAATTTTGTGCTAATTATAGCTAAATAATATATTTTAGTTGGTTTTAATAATATTTAAGGAATTAAAATGATTTTTACAAATTATTTACTATTTTAGCCAATTAATACTAATTTTTGAAAACTATTTTCAAATAATATATTATATATTATTTGGGTAATAAAATGGGTTTTAAACTAATTTTATTATCTAATTAAACTATTTAAGTAATTAAATGTGAATTTTATTAATTAGAATTAAGTTGTGTTGTCTGGTTGGGTTGTGAACTCATTTGGACTAAATGCACTATTGGATAGCCGACCCGAGTATGGTTGAGTGTTAATATTAGAAGTAAGTTTCTATGCAGGATGGCTCTACCTACGGTAGAGAGATGTCTATTTTATAGGGGAGACTCTGCCGAAATTTCGATAGATTTTCTCGTAAAACGTGATATCTTCCGTAATTTTCTAGCGTAAATTAGGGTATTCCAATCTATCGAGTCTTATCCGATTTTTCCCGAGTCATTCTAGAGTCTCGTAAATTTATAAATTTCCCTTCTTGTTGCATAAGTATGATTTTAAAAATGAATCTGTTATTTTTAGAGAGTACCGAAGTATGAGCTTTTGGATTGAGGTAGACGTGGGGTCGTCAACCATCTAATAAACTGATCTGTGCATGTGTTTTCTTTAAAAATTATGTGCGCTCATATTTTAGTATTATTTACATTATCGATTTGAAATAAATGTTATTATTGAGAATTTTATTGCAATTTATTTCTTTATTTAAAAACTAGTTTTGAGAAATTTTGGTAGAACGGGTTACTTGGTGGGTTTCACCATGACTGTGTGCACATGGTGGAGATTGAGAGAAGGATCCTAAAATATGTATGACTTGTGGTTATAAACTAGGATGGGTGCCTCAGTGGAAGCCTCTGCTCTTGGGGACTGCCAGTGATGTGGAAAGTTAAGAATAGACTGGGATGGGTGCCTCAGTGGATGCCTTAGCTCTTGGGGACCACCAGTGCCATGTGCTTGGAATAAGTGGATGACTATGACTTGGTGCCTTGGTTGATGCCTCTGCTCTCGTGGATCGATAGTCCATTTGAATTAAGTGGGCTCAATTGGCCATTTAGAATTGGGTTTAGGGTTCTATTGAGATTTTTCAAAAGCTATATATGTATGTAAATTATTTTTACTACGTCTATACAATTTTCCAAAATGTTTTCAAATCATACAATTCTTTTATTAACATACTCAGTGAGGTCTGACTCTCCTTAATTTATTTTTTTCAAGAGTTTGTGACTTTTATGTTATGTCTACTTCTCTTTGCCCTGTAGTTTCTTCACCCGCTATTCTACGTAGGTCTACTTAGTTGTGTTGTATTTATTTTCATGTATTGTAGTAGAGTAAACTGTTCAATTGCCTATTTTATTTGGGATATCATGTATTTATAATATTATGTACTGAGACATTATTGTATAACTAAAGTTTATATATTTTATGCACTATGATATTATGGTTTAAATTATATTTGAGAAAAATTAGTTTGATAATGTGCACTGTAACTTAATTATTTATTGTAAGGTTTCAAAGTTTTTAAATTTCGCATTTTCTTTTAAGGCTTACTACGGGATTCGGTAGCTTTATACTTACTCATTCCCTAGTACTGGTCACATGCCCTAGGTTCGGGTCGTGATATTAATGGTCCACTAACAAATTAAGAAGTGAATAGTAAACTAATTAAATAACCGTCTACTATTCTTTTTTTTTTTTCAATAGAGGAGGGTTTTTTATAAGGAAAAATAACTCTAGCTTTGGGGAAAAACTTTTTTATGTCTATTGTAGCTTTTTTTTTTCAATAGGAGACAATTGTTTAATATAATGGGGGATGATTAATTTTAACGTCCTCAATTCTTCGTGATTGATGGAATAGGGGACGATTATTTGATACAATAGAGGATAATTAATTTTAATGTATCCGATTCTTCTTAATTGATGGAATAGGGGATGACAAATTACTAAAATTTTGAACCATATAAAACATAATTTTTTAATTGCATTGATAACTATTGTATTTTTTATTTTGTTATTAGTTACTAAATGAATATAGTTTAATATTTGAATATAGATTATATAAATTATAGTATAAATAGTGTAAAATTATATAAATTACATTAAATGGGAAATTTTATAATCATTTTATTTTTAATTTACTTTGTGTAGACTTTGTTTGTATTACCATATGATAAAAGTGTATTAAATTATCTAAAGGTGATTATTAACAAAGTAAATTTTACTTTATAGAAAACAAAGTAATGATAGACTACACCATATTAAATAATTAAAATTAATATTAATATGTAATTTTAATAAACAACTATATAATTTAAATTTAAATTAACAAGTAATTTTATTAAATAATATATAATTTAGATTATAAAATTATAATTTAATTTTAAGTAATGTTGTTGTAAAACTACACAGTTTTGATCTTATCCCTAAACATCTCATTAAGCTAATTTCATTCCTTTCATATCATTTCATATCTCCAGTAGTCGAGCAAACACCCAAACGCCGCCTCCCCTCCCCCACCCTCAACATAATTGCAACTGCTCTAAATCCAACCAAACATAAACTACAACTGGTCTTACTCCTTTTGGCGAGTTATGCAAATTCTTAATTTGGTTTATTCCTTTTCTTCTATTTTCAATTGAATGCAAACACTTCTCTAGTTCTTTAAATTGTGTTTGATTGTATGATATAGTCTCAGACGTGGTTCTTGTGTTGAATTTTCCTACATATTTTGTTCTTTTATGCACATTTTGGTGATGGAGATAAATTTTTGGAATTGAAACTTTATACAGCTTCAAGGTACTTCAATATTCAAAAGAGTGTTTTATATTTTTCTTTATTTTTCAGGTGATTAAACATATTTTTAATGGTTTAATTGCAAGTGAATTGTTTGAATGTCTACAATTGATACTAGAAATCCTAATACGTTACTCTAATCCTAGCAGCATCATCATCTTCTAAGCTGGCTCATGAATTGGCTCTATAGCCAAACAATAGACATAAATGTGCCAGTGGTTGTGGGTTTTGGATTTGTAAGTGGTTGTAAAATCTTGATTTCAATTAAGAATTAGGGTTTTATTGTGATTTATAGAAGCAAGGAAATTTAACATTATTAGTATCAACAAAGGTTCATTTTGTTTTTTGGCTATTATGATCTCATTTTGTGAATTTTACTAATTTTTTTATTGAACAAAATAAAAAAATAAAAGAAAGAAGGTGAAGGAGGTGGGAATTTTGAAGAAGGATCCTGAGGTGTAAAGGGAGCAAATTGATAAATTGGAAATGATTAGTGACTACATACACTCTCTCTGTCTTTTATTTTTATTTTTTGCAAGATGTTTTTTCCATTATTTTGATTAAATTAAATAAAGCACTTTTTTTATTTTTTATTTAATATCTTTATAGTAGAATAAGCAGAGGTATTTAGAAATAAAGGATTTTAGCATAGAAGTGGAAGGTGGAATGGATGCATTGGTATTTGATGATGTGTTTCTTTAGTTTTGAATTGTTGTGTTTCTTTACTCGGAATTGTGGTGTTGCTTTACTATTATATAGTAGTCCAAGACCACCAACTCATTATATCTAGTTGGAAAGACTATCCAATGATAGTTGAACAACTAATTAAAAAGAAAAAATCTAAAAAGTTAAAAGGAAATGGGTGAACCCGTTTAATTAATTACTTTCTTACTTGTTTTAATGTAATTGGTTTGGTCTTCCAACTAAGCAATGGTCTAGTACCATTATATAATTTATCCTAAATATGTTGTTTTCTCATTAGTTTTTGCATGTTTTCCTTATATTATTCTTTTTTAGATTTGTTTGTTTGTTTTTTTTTTATCTTTGACTTCATGAATGATGAATGTATCTTTTTTATATTATTTGATTTCTTATTAGTTTTGAATTTTGTTTTATTTTTTAAAGGTTCAAGAGCACAAAAAGTTCAAATGATTAGAGGTTTAATACTACGTTTGAATTCATGGTTATGTGCTCTAGGGATGAAGCTAGATGTCGAGAGCAGTAAAGGGGAGAGAACTTATAAAGTATAAGCCTTTTAAGAGCACTAATTGTATTATTTTAATATAGTTTATATTAATTTTATAGTTTTACTTGAATTTGACCTCATTGAAATTTGTCCTAATAATGAAATAATATTATTAATATTTAATTATTTTAAATTATTTTAATACTAATACTGAGATGATAAAAAAATCATTCAATAAGTAAATAATAAATAAAAGTACAAAATAAATAAAATATAATTATATTGGATGAATTAAAAAACATCCCTAAGTATATTGGGGATGACAGTCATTCCTACACTCTAAAAAACCAACGAGTCATACATTAAGCATAACAATTATATCAAATTATCAATTAATGGAAATGACAGTTGTCCCCATCTTAAGGGATGACATGTCATCCCCAAGATGCTTGGGGATGACAGTTGTCTCTACTTATGGGGATGCCTTTCGTTTCCATTATAAAGGACAATATGTCATCCCCTAGCATATTAGGGATGACAGTCATCCCTTCTTATGGAGACTACAATTGTCCCCAATTTAGGGGACAACAGTCGTCTTCTAAGATCGGGATGATTATCGTCCCTTGTAATGGAGACGACATTTGTAATTTTGTACTCTAAAGAATTGATCATGGAGGTAATAGGGACGACTAAAATTGTCTTCAAAACTATTGGGGATGATTTTGTAAGGTTTAGGAGACAAGTTTAATTGTCCTCTTATCTCTCTTTTTTTGTAGTGTACATAAATTCTCAAATTCCCATTTTGCACTGTACCATTCCGATAGAACTAAATCGTCCGAAAAAATGGGATGGTACCGCTATGGAGATTTTTAAATTAGGTACTAAGACTGGAGTTTTATTTTTAAAATTCCCAAAATATAGTCTGGTTCCGGAGGTTTTAAATCTCCTAATTTTCTTAACCTAGGCTCACCCCTATTTTAAACTACTTAATTTATTTAACAATAATACTCAACGGATAGAATTTATCCTCATAGAAGTAATTAATACACAATTAATGCATGATTTAAAAACTAATTTACTCTTTTTTGGTGAAGTAATGGAAAGGGTTGTTTAATTAAACTTGTATTTCCAATGTACATTCACTATAATCAAAGTTTAATGCTGTGACACTTGGCCTAATTACAATTGTGGTGAAACTAATTAAACAGTGACCTAGTTAACCCAGTGACCTTTGTTGCAAGTTGGTTGCTCTTATTTGATAAAATTTGGTGCTTTAGCATTTAATGACAAAAATTTATTTTCATTAAATAAAATACTAGTTCTAGTTCTAAAATATATATATATGGATAACAACATTTGCAATCCTAAAAGTTATATACTTTTTACAATTAAGTCCTAAATGCTCAATTTATAACAATTAAGTTCTGCAAGTATTTAAGAATTAACTATTAGTCCTATCCCATTAATTCTAACAAATTGAGAGCACGTGGCACCAATTTCACCTATGTGACATCCATGTAATCATCACACTTGTCACATTAGATGCTTATATCATCTTCTTATAAACAACTTAGCAACCACTTGGATTTTACATTTAAAGGGGAAAAATGCTTGCATTTAGGGTTCTATATTTTAGGAAAGAGATCTCAATTATAGGAAAAATTCAAGGAAAAATTTCCCTTAATATTTTTTTCACTTGTTTGGATTAGCTTCAAAATCAACTTAAATCTATGGTATCTAAAACTTAGCCACAAACCCATAATTCTAGAACTTTATTATGATCACCATTCATCACTTAAATTTAATTAGATTTCCTAACAATTACTGGAATTGGCATAGATTAAGGAAGTAAGAACATGAAACAGAGTGCAATCACCATATATTAATACAACAACAACCTTTAAAAGCTCAAAAGATTTCTTTTTTATATAAATAAATAAATAAATACATATATATACCGCTTATATATATTCCTATTCAATTAAAGGGTTTTTATTTTCTAAATAGGGTTACCCGGATAAGGAAGGTAACAGAATCCGTTCGTGAAAAGGACTCTACCTCGAAGAGAATTTTCCTAAGCAAAGAGGGAATACTCTCCTACTAGGATTAGGATTCCTATCCCATAAGGAATCATAGTCTTTTCAGGTTTAAGCATTACTATAAATAGGACCCTATACCTCTCATTCTACATCACCTCATTCTTTCATATTCTAATTTTTCCTTGCTTTCTATACAAACTCTCCTTCTGTTCTCTGAATTAGGCATCGGAGTGTTTATAGGGACTCTCCCCACCTCTCACCTTGCCCTCTATTCATTGATTACAGGGTCTTAAGCTCAAGAGTTCCAAAAATAAGTTATCAAGTGGCACCGTCTATGATAACTCTTGGGAAAAGCCATTTATATAACTGTTAAGCTAAAGACATCCACACCATGACTTCTAGCCTACCACTAACTTTGACTCCTGAAAGTAACATCAATCCTTTTGTACCCATTCCTTCAACTGATCTCTTAACCCCTCTCCTAAAAATAGTGCTTCCAGCCACTTTTCAGTATTTCAGAACTTCATCTAGGCGTACACACTCACTTCTTGACAACATCCAGAGATGCCTGGCTTTGGGCACAGACTTTCCACATTATGCTCCTTTATAACACCACCATCATTCAATACCCTCCATACCTTTTCTGAGTTTAATAGACACACCAGCAATAACCACACTAAACTTGAACACTATAAACCAAACATTCAACCTTAACCAAACTAACAAGGAAGTTATGACACAAAATATCCAAGTGCAAATAGCCTTAATGCAGCAACAACTAAATGCTTTACTACAAAGTGGGAATTCTAAACCAGCTCAAATTGATAATAACACGACACCTCGACAGGCACCAGAGATAAGCAGGGGAAAGGGTAAGGCGCCGGAAGGGGAATGTAGTTCAATAATTTCGACCCTTGATGACTTAAAGTTAGCTCAGGAAGTTAAAAAGGTTATACACAAAGACCGTATAAAACCAAGAAAGGAAGACGAATGCGTTATGGACAGTAAAACTCCATTCATAAGAAGGATAATTCAGACAGAGATCCCTACTAAATTCAGAATCCCACTGCTTGATTAGTATGACGGGACGGGAGATCCCATTAGCCATATATCGACGTTTAGAACAAGAATGTTGCTCTAGAATGTGAATGATGGGATCATGTGTAGAGTCTTTCCAAGCACACTCATAAAGAATGCCCAAAAGTGGTTTCATTGACTCCCGAAGAATTTTGTCACTTCTTTTGAGGATCTAACAGAGCAGTTTCATACCAGGTTCGTCACCAATATTCCCCTAGTTAAAAACATCAATGATCTACAGATGTGTTGGCAAGAAGTCGATGAGTCTCTGTGAAGTTATCTCAATCTGTTTAATAAAAATACTATGCAGATCGAAAGCCTCATTGATGAAGCTGCCATAGAAGCTTTAAAAAATGGCACTAGACTCGGAAAGCTTAAAGATAAGATAATGACCAAGGAAACATGCACTTTTATGGAAGTAATGGCGATGGTAGTTAGAATGATAAAAATGGATGAAGATAGAAGGATGCGAAGGGAGGAAAAGTGCCAACCAGAGATGAAAGTCCAAGACCCAGACAAGCAAGCTTCCCAATAATAAATTTCAAAAACCTAGTAGAGAGATTTAATAAGGAAGCGGATAGATACACACCCCTGAACACCTCATGATCCAGGATTCTCATGTGGATTAGGCAGAATGGCATCAGAATCACCCCAACTAAGAGAATAAGCCCCAGCTGAAGATCCATACAAGATAGGGAACAATACTAATAGTATCATCGAGAATACGGGCATGACATTGAGGCTTGCAGAGAGCTGAAGCACGCTATAAAAAGACTAGTGCAGAATGGTAAACTCAATAATTTTACGGACATATCAAGAAAGAGCAAAAACCTAGAAACTTAGATGCAAGATAAGCTGGAAGCAAAGAAAGCTTAAAAGGAGCCAATTGGCATTATTGACATGATCATCGACGGAGAAAATACTGAGAAGAAATTGAAATGGAGTAAGGGAGAAAAACCAGTCTTTAAGAAAAGAGATATCGTATTCAATTCAAAAGTTGGTTTGTATGTTCGCCATCCCCACTGTGATGCCCTGGTGATAAATGTGTTCATTAATAATTACTTGGTAAAAAGGTTATTGGTGTACAATGGAAGTGCTATCAACGCATTATCTTGGCATGTATACAAAGTGATAGAAGGCTCTGTCACTAATCTGAAGACCATCCAGAACCCCATCACAAGCTTCTGTGGAGGAACTATACAGCCAATGGGAGTCATGGAGTTAAACCTAGAATTTGGGAATCAAGACGATGAAGAAAATAAAGTTATTCGAATAGTATTCAACGTGGTGGATCTCCCACTAGCATACAAGGGAATCATAGGACGACTGGTGCTCTATAAAGCAAATGCAATCACCAGTATCCAATACTTTACTATGAAAATTCCAGTTGATAGCAGAACTCTTACCATCCGGGGATATCAACATATGGCTAGATAGTGTTACCAGATGGCCATGAAGCTCAGACAGAGGCCTTCCCCCCAGAAACATGGGAAATAGAGAAGTAAGGCGCTGGTCCATAACCAGTTGAAGACACAGAAGCCCTACAAATTATGGATGGCAAAGTGGTGAAGATCGGTAATGAACTCGATTGTGGCATCAAGGAAGGAATAAGGGAAGTCCTCACTAGACACTCAGAATACTTTACTTCACGGGCATCTGAAATCATCAGTGTGGATCCACAGGTTACTTGTCATAGTTTAAACATCATATCGGGAGTAAAGCGCCCAGAAAAAAGAACCTTTGCCTATGAGAGACAGAGGATAATTGCTGAGGAAACAAAAAAGTTATTGGTAGCCAAATTCATCAAGGAAATTACTCATCCATAATGGGTAGCCAACATGGTACTTGTCAAAAAAGCAAATGGGAAGTATAGGATGTGTGTGGACTATACTGGCCTTAATCAGTCATGTCCTAAAGACAGCTACCCATTGCCCATAATTGACCAGCTCATAGACTCCACTACTGGCCATGAATTATACAATTTTATTGACGCGACACAAGGATATCATCAGATACCAATGAAGGAAGAAGATCAGGAGAAAACATCCTTCTTCACCCATAAAGGTCTGTACTGCTACAAGGTGATATCCTTCAAACTAAAGAACGCTGGAGCAACATATCAAAGAATGATGAACCAGGTACTCTAAGACCAGATTGGCACAAGTGTGAAAGTATAGATGGATGACATCATCATCAAGGGCAAACATGCAGAAAAACACCCAACTGATCTGGATCAAGTTCTCCAATTATTGAGCAAGTCTAGGATCAAGCTATATCCAAAAAAATGTGTCTTTAGAATCAAAGCTGACAAATTACTGGGATTCATGATATCCCACAGAGGTATTGAGGCCAACCCAAAGAAAATGAAAGCCATACTCAACATGAAAGCCCCAAAAAATATCCATGAAGTACAAAAGCTAAACGACAGAATCATAGCATTAGGGTGTTTCATTTCATGCTCAGCCAAACTATGTCTACCATTATTCTGAGCTTTAAAATTTCTAAAAAAAATTTATGGTCGGTAGATTTCCAAGTGGCCTTTGAAGACATCAAGAAATTCCTATCCTCACCACCTCTACTCAGCAAACCTGTCCCAGATGAAACATTGTACTTATATCTCTCTATAGGCCAAGAATGCATTGCTTTAGTACTGGTAAGAGAAGAAGGAAGCCAGTAAAACCCGGTATATTACATAAGCAAAATGCTCCGAGGATCCGAAGTCCAGTATCCGATGTTGGATAAGCTAGCCATGGTTGTGGTTCATGCATCCCGGAAGCTCCAACATTGCTTCCAAGCCCATCCTATCATTGTTCAATCGTGTTTCCCTATGCGAAAAATCCTACAAAGATCGGAGACCTCAGGCAGACTGGTTCAATGGTTAATCTTACTTGGAGAATTTGACATTAATTACGAGCCCTGCCAATAAGTGAAAGCCCAAGCATTAGTAGATTTCGTTCAAGAAATGGCTCCGGAAGACCTCACCTTAACTAAAGCATCGAAATGGAAACTCTATATTAATGGAGCATCCTCCGCTCAAGGATTTAGCACCAGAGTGATTCTCAGAGGACCACATAAAATTCACATTAGATATACAATTCAAATTGAGTACAATATAACCAATAATGCTATAGAATATGATGCACTCATCACAGGCTTGAAATTAGCTGTCAAAGTTAGAGTCGAGCACCTTATAATACACTCAAACTCCTAGTTGGTAGTAAACCAGGTTAACGACACATTCTAGGTCAAGGACACCAGCATTGCCAAGTACATGGACAAAGTTAGACAACTCTTGAAATAGATTGAACAAGAAGGGGGTCGGTGGGAGATCGTCTAGATACCTAAATAGGAGAACTCTGAGGCCAACCTCCTGGCCAAATCGGTAGCTGAAGATAGCCAGGCATTTAAGGATATGGAATTCACCGAGGCTTTGATAAAACCCAGTACAAAAGATCCTAAAGTCTTAGAGATATAGGAAGTCTCAAAATGGATGCGTCCGATAGTCCAATACCTAGAATATGAAACTCTCCCTAAAGACAAATTGAAAGCACATAAGCTAAAAATGAGAGCAGTCCACTATTCTATCCACTAAAGGGAGCTTTACAGAAAATCCTTTTCACACCCATGGTCTAAGTGCGTCTCTCCAAAGGAAAGGAATTACATACTCAGGGAAATCCATGAGGGAATTTATAGAGCGCATGAATCCCACTACACACTAACCCAAAAAACACTACTCCAAGGATATTATTGGCCTACCATTTCTAATGATGCCCAGAAGCTAACTCAAGCATGTCACAAGTGCCAGCAATTCACTCGACTTAATCACAGACCTTCCCACCCTTTGCATCCAATCAGCAGCCCATGGCCCTTTGCCATATGGGGATGGACATCCTGGGTCGCTTCCCAACTTCCACTTTATAAAAAAAAGTTCCTGATTGTGGCTATAGACCACTTCACTAAATGGGTAGAAGTGGAGGCAGTTCCAACCATTATAAAAGCATGGATACAACATTTCTTCTGGAGAGAGATCATCTGTAGATTTGGCATCCCTCACACTTTGATTATAGACAATGGCATACAGTTTGACAATAAAAAATTTAGAGGTTTCTATTCAGACCTTGGAATAAAGCTTTGTTTCACCTCAGTAGCCCACCTATAAACAAACGGACAAACGGAAGTCACCAATAGAATTATCATATAGGGATTAAAGAAGAGACTTGATGAGAAAAGGGGAAATTGGGTTAAAGACTTAATAATGTAATCTGGGCCTATATAACCACTCCTAGATCATCCACCGAGGAGACACCATTCAGACTGACTTATGGCATAGACGCGGTAATACTGATGGAGATTGGTTCACCAAGTTATAGGGTCAGCCATAGTCTCAATCACAATATTAACAACATTTATGCCCAGATATGTCTAAACCTATTAGAGGAAAGGCGAGAGCGGATAGCAGCTACGGCTGAAGCACATCGTTAGAAGGTTGCATGGTATCATCTCCAGTGTGGTCGCCTAAGATAGTTCAAATTAGGAGACTATATACTCATAAGGGTAGATATTAGCAAAGGCAACTCAGGAACTGGCAAGCTAGTCAAAATTGGGAAGGCCCATATCAAATCTCAAAACACACAACTAAAGGAGCATACAAACTAAGAGACACAGAAGGCAAAGAGCTACCATGATTTTGGAACTTAGACTATCTTAGAAAATACTATTAATAAACTGTACTCATAATGATATTCAATAAAATATCTATTCATTAAAAAAATAATGTTTTTACAACAAATCGATTACAAAGAAAAGGGAAATAACTCCACTCTACTACTTGTATATCCGGACCGTCGGCCCTAGAGATGGAGGGGAAACAATGTCAGCAATATTAGAAGGTGTAGTAGGCTCAGCAGCAATAGCGGACTCAACATTATTCCTTGTACCTAAGGTAGTTGCCTTTAGACGAGCATCCTCCTCAGCAGCAATCTTTGTAAGGTCTGCCAGCGTTATTCAATCCAACACTTCCAAGTCTAACTCAGGATTCTGGGAAAGTAGGATCCTCTTACATTCAGACCAGCAGGCCTTGAGAAATCTCCCTACCATATTTTGGTAGGATCTTTTGTCATTTTTTTAAGACTTCTCGACCTCAGATAGCCTCTTCTCCAAATCTACAATCTAAAGATCCTGTTCTTCAATCCTCCTCATCCATTGACATTGACTCTGCTCCAAATCGACGATTTTCTTCTAGCCCTCCTCAGCCTTAGATTTCACCTTCGCATATTTTGTCTGGTAGAGCTCTAGTGCTACCTTGGCACCATCTAGCTTCTTTTTTCAATCAATAGTTATTGTCCTGACCTCCATCTCCTTCAGACTGTACTGGCTTTTCAAATAGAAATATTGGTCCTTTGCCAATAGCAAGGTCTGGGTCATTTGTATTAAAAGAAGTTCATGTTAATATAAGTAAAAGTGTAAGTGAAAGTGCAAGTAATAGAGATAACATTCACTTACTTCTAATGAATGGTTGATCATCAAGTCAAGCAGCCCTTCCAGACCCTCCTCAAACCAGCGTTGCATATCCACTGGTAGCCTCAGTGACTCTGCATACTGATCTCTCACTTGGTTGTTCAAGATGATTGGAGGCTTAATTTTATTCAATATCACCCCCTTATATTCGAACACCTGAATAGCCTCAGGTGTTTGATGTATATCTCTTTGTTGAACCCCTCAGCATCAGAGTCTTGATCAATCGCCTGCCTTTTTTGCTGACCTCCCTTACCGGCACAAGATGATTCGACTATAGTTTTTCCTTTAGGATCGACGGCTATCTCCTCAGGGGCCACAAGGGCTTTAGGTTCCAGAGAAGGGGATGCCTGTACTTCCTCCAAAGTTGTTGGCTCGTTAGCTAGAAGGGAAATCCCATCCATAAAATAAAAAAATTCAACCATCTACAATCGAAAAGATAAAGCAAGTTAGAAGGATACCTCTAAATAACCCAAACATACTAGTAGCATGAACATGGTCCGGACAGACTCTCCATAGGTATCTCCTGGAAACATCCTTAGCCGATCGAGCTTCGGTAAGACTATCGAGATGTAGCCATAAAACCAAACCATCTTCGCGTTGTGATTGGAAAGTCTCAGAGGTCTTTTCACCTTATGGCACTCATCAGACCACATTTGCCAAACATCCACGAAGTCCAATGGGTGCTCGATAAAAAAAAAATTATGCCTCCACTTCTTATGGAGGTTTGAAAGTTTTACAAAAAGGGTATGGTTAGGAACGACTAACAGGGAAAATATCAGTTCTCCCCTTTTCCTAGCCAGACTATACAGATACCACATGATGTCCAAATTGGGTTCCCTACCTTCTTCATACATCAGCTAGATGAACCTAGTTAGAATCCTATAGCTATTTGGATGGAGCTTACTAGGGGCTATGTTATACCTATTCATGAATCTTTTGATGAATGGATCTAACAGAAACTTTAAACCCCCTTATAGCTTGTCAAAATATACCAATAATCCACTAAGCCATAATATGGGAGTATAAGCCCTAAACTTCCTATCTACGACATAGAGGGTGTAATCAATGAGAATATAGAATCGCCTCCGGTACCACCTTAGCAGTTCATCATCTATTTTTGACACAACATGTCAAAACTAACCTATTCCCTCCATGCCATAATGTTTTCTATGAAGAAGAAAAATGCACGAAAGATAAAGAAAATAGGAAAAAGAAGGAGAAAAACAAAGATCACTTGGCTACAAAGTGCAAAGATCACGGCAGCAAAAAATGAAGTGGCAATAGCAATGTAAATGTGACAATGGTGAAACAAAAGGGCAAAATGCATTAGTTGTCGAGCACAAAGATATTTATAGAGTTACAGAATGATCTGGAAACATGCCATTAATTGCCCTTATCATTACTTCACTTCTCCCCATATTATTAAGGGCAATTTAGGAAAAGTAAAACCCATTAATCGAGTGGTCTTTATGATGACAACAAGAATGTCTCATTTTCTGACACATGAAAAGATGCATCACTCAAGCGATTCAAATTTCAAATCCCTAGGAATTGAAGCGGCATAGCCATGCCTTGGCCCACACGCATCTTTGCTAGCTCTCTTTCTATTTACTTAGAACTAGCATCTGAGCTATGCTTTTGGCACACTCTGGCTATCTAGCACTCAAGTTACGCTGCTAGTACACCAAGATCTAAGACCAGTGACTGAAGTTGGCACTCCCAAGTTACTTCTATAGTACTGAGGTTCTGAGCATGTAAGCCTCGCATCCTTACACCAAGCATCTAAGCCTCGAGCACCTAAGTCCAGTGACTAAAGCTGACACCCTCAGTGATACGAACCCTACCTATAATAGAGATAGAACGCGCATCCAACTTTGAAATCTTGCCCAAGGATCATCAAGGATAGGTTGTGTTCATGGAGCTAAACCCCTTGCTTTTTAATTTGAAGCAAGATACTTAGCTATTAAAAGATGAACAATCACACAATTCTAAGTTTAACCTAGCAATTGTAATGAAAGGTAAATGTGAAACAATTCAAGTAAACTTACAAAGTTTCAAAAGAACAAAGTTTAAGGAAAAACCTCACTTTTAATATTTCAATGCTTTCATTCATATGTCATAGGGTTAGCCCTTATATAGGCATGTAAACAATCTAATCCTTGAAGGAAAAGGTTCTATTCCTTATTCCCAAAGATACCTATATAGGAAAATCCTTAATTAAGGAGATTTCCTTCAAAATAGGACAACTAATGACAACTCATCTTTGAAAAGTCAAAATTGACAAGTCATTACAAGTCATGACAACTAAGTAAAATGACAACTCATGACAACTAAGAATAGAAGCATGCCATGTCATATGTTGACCTTTAATCCTTGACTTTGACTTGTTAACCATTTGACTTTGACTTTGACTTATTGACTTATTGACTTTGACTTGGAATATCCTTGAATCTTCTCATATCTTCTAGAATCTTCTTGAATCTTCCTTATTGACTCCAAAATAGAAAAAAAAAACTTCCAAATTCATCCAATTCAAGCTAATTAATTTCAGAATAGGAAATTAAGCTAATTAGCTTGAATTCTTCATCATGCGACTCCAAGCTTACACTTGTAGTCAAATCCACCAACTTGCTTGTAATGTGAAAGATAAGCAAATTCAATTCTTGTTTGAACTTCTTTGTCCTTGATCTTGTCATTGGTCCCTCATAATGCAATGGATCACTTGGTTTGATGGGCTTGCTTAGCTTGGTTGCATCATTCCCCCCTTCCTCAAGATGATTCATCCTCGAATCAGCACCTACATTAAAATCAAAAAGAGATAAATCAGCAACATTAAATGTAGCACTTACACCATACTCACCAGGTAAGTCAATCTTATAAGCATTGTCATTGATGCACTCTAGCACTTGGAAGGGTCCATCAACATGGGGCATCAACTTAGATTTCCTTTGAGTGGGAAACCTTTCTTTACACAAATGCACCCAAACCCAATCACCTGGTTCAAATACAACTTTTATGTACACCTTGTTTGCATGTTTGGCATATTTCTCATTCTTTCTTTTAAGATTTGCTCACACCTTTTCATGTAAGGACTTTACAAATTCTACCTTCTTCTTTCCATCTAGATTTACTTGTTCACTCAAAGGTAAAGCAATCAAATCTAAAGGACTCAATGGAATAAAACCATAAACAATCTCAAAAGGACAAAAATTGGTAGAAGAATGCACACTACGATTATATGCAAATTCAATATGTGGCAAGCAATCTTCCTATGATTTCAAATTATGCCTAACCATGGTTCTTAGTAATTGAGATAAAGTTCTATTAACTACCTCAGTTTGCCCATCAGTTTGTGGATGACAGGTTGTAGAAAATAAAATTTTAGTGCTCAATTCACCCCACAAAGTCTTCCAGAAGTAGCTTAAAAATTTAGCATCTCTATCACTTATAATTGTTCTAGGCATGCCATGCAAACAAATAATCTCTTTAAAGAACAAATCCGCAACATGTTGTGCATCATTAGTTTTTCTACATGCTATAAAGTGAGCCATTTTAGAAAACCTATCTACAACAACAACATATATTGAATCATGTCCTTACCTAGTCCTAGGTAAACCAAGCATAAAATCCATGGAAATATCAATCCAAGGTGAACTAGGCATGGGTAGAGGCATATACAAATCATGTGGTTTTAACTTAGACTTAGCTTGTTTACACACAATGCACTTATCACAAATTCTAATAACATCTTTTTTCATGTTAGGCCAATAAAAGTGATCATGTAAAACATCTAAAGTCTTGGATATACCAAAATGTCCCATTAAACTACCCTCATGTGCTTCACAAATAAGTAATTCATGCATAGAACAGTTAGGAACACACAACCGTTTCTCTTTAAACAAGTAACCATCATGCCTATAGAACTTTTCAAAAGCAACATTTTCACATGCATGATAAACACTACCAAAATCACTGTCATTCTCATACAACTCTTTTATGTATTCAAATCCTAGCAATTTAGCATCTAAAGAAGCAAGTAAAGTATACCTTCTTGAAAGTGCATCAGCCACAACATTCTCTTTACCTTGCTTGTATTTAATGACATAAGGAAATGACTCAATGAATTCACTCCACCTAGCATGTCATTTGTTAAGCTTATTTTGCCCCTTCAAGTGCTTCAAGGATTCATGATCAGTATGTATCACAAACTCTTTAGGCAATAAATAATGCTGCCATGTCTCTAGAGCACAAACTAAGGCATACATCTCTTTGTCATAAGTGGGGTACTTCAAGCTTGCACCATTTAACTTTTTACTAAAATAAGCAATTGGTTGTCCATCTTGCATTAGAACAGCCCCAATTCCAAAACCTGAAGCATCACATTCAATTTCAAATGTTTTAGAAAAATTAGGTAGAGTAAGTAAAGGAGCAGATGTCAACTTATCCTTAAGCATGTTAAATGCTTGTTCTTGTGCTTCTCCCCACTTGAAGCCAACATTTTTCTTAATGACTTCGGTCAATGGCACTGCAATGGTACTAAAATCCCTCATAAATCGCCTATAAAAGCTTGCAAGACCATGAAAACTTCACACATCACTAACTCCTCTAGGCGTATGCCAGTCTTTAATTGCTTTAACCTTCTCTTCATCTACCTCTATTCCTTTTGCACTAACAACAAAGCCTAAGAAAACAAGCTTATGTGTGCAAAAACTACACTTTTTGAGGTTAGCATACAAACATTCCTTACATAACACTTCTAAAACCAAATGAACATGTTCCATATGCTCTTCCAAAGATTTACTATATATAAGTATATCATCAAAATAAACAACCATAAATTTTCCAATGAAAGCACGCAAAACATGGTTCATTAATCTTATAAAAGTTCTAGGTGCATTAGTTAAACCAAAAGGCATGACTAACCACTCATATAAACCATATTTTGTTTTAAATGCAATTTTCCACTCATCACCCTCTTTCATGCGAATTTGATGATAACCACTTTTCAAATCAATCTTGGAAAATATAATAGCCCCATGCAACTTATCAAGCATATCATCTAACCTAGGAATAGGATGACGATACTTTACCATTATTTTATTAATTGCACGACAATCAACATACATTCTCCAAGTGCCATCCTTTTTAGGCACAAGTAAAACCGGAACGGCACACAGGCTCATGCTTTCTCGAATGTAACCTTTGTTCATAAGATCCTCAACTTGCCTTTGCAACTCTTTGGTTTCCTCAGGATTGCATCTATACACGGGTCTATTTGGAATTGTAGAACTAGGTACAAAGTCAATTTGATGCTCTATTCCTCTTATTGGTGGCAAACCACTAGGAATATCATCGGGAAACACATCTTGAAATTCCTGCAATAATCTCACAAAAGAACTAGGCAAAGAAGGGTCAAGATCGTTAGAGCTCAAATAAGATTCCTTATAAACAAGTACAAGCATAGGCTGCCTTAAAAGTAAAGCTTTCCTCACATCTTTTTCTTTTGCATAAAAACTTGCTTTTCTCTTTTGTGTTACCTTATTCACACTCAACTCTCCTTTTGCATGCGCATAACTCTTTTTTTTCTCATTCTGCATCCCCTCAAGCTCTCCTTTTTCCACTCTTTGCTCACTCCTCTCATTACTTTTCTCACAGCTCTCCTTTTGCTTATTTGCCTTTTCTTTTTTATGCAAACTCTCTCTTTCTCTTTTTGTTGCTTTTTCTTTTTCAAACTCTTCAAATCTTTGCTTTAGGACTTTTTGGTCCTCATACACTTCTTTAGGGGTTAAAGGTTTAAGGGTAATGGGTACATCATTCATTACAAAAGAATATCTATTAGAAAACCCATTATGATTAGCCCTCCTATCATATTGCCAAGGACGCCCCAAAAGAATATGACAAGCTTGCATAGGCACTACATCACATAATACTTCATATTCATATTTGCCTATGGAAAATGCTATCTTCACTTGTTTAGTTACTTTTATCTCCCTATAATCATTCAGCCATTGCAATGTGTAAGGCCTAGGGTGATTTATGGTATATAAATGCAATTTCTCAACTAACATGGTGCTAGCTACATTTGTGCAACTACCGCCATCAATGATCATACAACATACCTTATCTTGCACCTTGCATCTAGTATGAAAGATGTTCTCACGTTGTGCCTCATCCTCTATCTTGGTTTGCACATTCATGATTCGCCTTGTAACAAGCAATTCACCATGTAATGGACTTTGTATAGCCTCATCATCACTTGCATCCTCAAGCTCAGGCATCTCCAAATTACACTCATCATCATCACTTTCACTAAAGACTTCGCTACGCCTCATCGTCATGGTGGGCTTATTTAGGGCAGTTAGAAGAGATATGCCCATAACCCAAACATTTAAAACATTGAACATCACGAGATCGTTTAGTTTGAATTTCACCTTTGTCTTTGGTCTTGGCATTGCCCCCTTCATTTCCTCCTTTGTTGTTGTCAAATTTTGCCTCAGTGAAGCTCTTATCTCCATTCTTCTAATTTAACTTCCATGAAGCACTAGAAGAAGTTGAATTGCCTTTGGAATTCTTGAACTTCAATTGCTTCTCAATCTTGATCACCATGTGCAACATATCATCCATGTCAATATAGTGATGTAATTCCACTAAGTCGGCTATGTTTCTATTCAGCCCATGCAAAAACCTCGCCATTGTTGCCTTACAGTCTTCATCAATATTTGCTCTAATCATAGTTATCTCTATTGCTTGATGGTACTCCTCTACACTTTTAGATCCTTGCACAAGGTTTTGAAGTTTATTATACAATTCTCTATAATAGTGTGTAGGAACAAACCTATTGCGCATGATTGCCTTCATCTCCTCCCATGTCTCAATAGGTCGATCATGGTTCCTTCTTCTATTAGTCACCAATTGATCCCACCAAATAAGTGCATAATCGTTAAACTCTATGGCAACTAGCTTCACCTTCTTTTCTTCGAAATATTGATGGCACTCAAAGATGAACTCCACCTTTTTTCCCATTCCAAATAGGCTTCAGCATCACTTTTGCCTTGAAAGCTTGGAATTTTCATCTTAATGCTTCCCAAGTTATTATCAACTCTTGCATGCCCGTTTCTGCCTGAATTGGATGTTTGTTCGTCATCCTCTTGTTCATGTCTCCCACAGGTTCTAGTATTGATTGTACTAGCATCTCCATGATGGCTTGACTCTATCTTGTCTATTCAGTTTGCCAAGTCTCCAATTTGGTTTACCAAATCTAGTCTCAACTTGTCAAACAATTGGGTCATGGATTTCATGTACATCTTTTGATCGGGCATTCCTTCTTCACCTTCTTGAGTCATTGCTTTAATTTTTCCTATAAGAAATTATTAGTAGCAATAAAAAAGATCTCAGCAAACACTCCCTTAGGTGTTTTACTCAATTTAAATGGCACTCACACTTGTATTTCACTCAATAAGGCTCTTACCTTTTTATGAGCTCACCACTCGCCTTTTACCACTCAAATTCCCCAAATCTCAATTCTAATAAAACTAATGCAAATTATACAAAAATTGCTCAATCAACTCAACACCACAATCATAAAAATCAAATTAAACTTAAAATTCAAAGTGACTATTCATGAATCAAATAAACAAGAAAATAAGCAAGTGAACAAAACTTAGCTCAAAATCAAGAAAAACCCAATTTTTAGAAGCCAAGATATCATACACAATGAAAATTAACAAAAGAAGTCAAATTTGAGTTATAAACCCACAAACACAACCAAAACACAATTCTGAATTAAAACAAAGTAACATTTTTTTATTTTCTCAATAGATATGGAAATTAAATAAACTAACTCAATTAAGGGTCTTTTGATAGATTTTGAACCCTTTTGCATAAAACACAATGATTGGTTTTTTTTTTTATTTTTTTTTTGAAATTGAGAAGAATTGAGAAGAAGAAGAAGAAATTATGAATAAAAATTAAATGATAAATAACCAAACCTTGAAGTTTGGCTCTGATACCAAACTGATACGAACCCTACCTATAATAGAGATAGAACGTGCATCCAACTTTGAAATCTTGCCCAAGGATCATCAAGGATAGGTTGTGTTCATGGAGCTAAACCCCTTGCTTATTAATTTGAAGTAAGATACTTAGCTATTAAAAGATGAACAATCACACAATTCTAAGTTTAACCTAGCAATTGTAATGAAAGGTAGATGTGAAACAATTCAAGTAAACTTACAAAGTTTCAAAAGAACAAAGTTTAAGGAAAAACCTCACTTTTAATATTTCAATGCTTTCATTCGTATGTCATAGGGTTAGCCCTTATATAGGCATGTAAACAATCTAATCCTTGAAGGAAAAGGTTCTATTCCTTATTCCCAAAGATACCTATATAGGAAAATCCTTAATTAAGGAGATTTCCTTCAAAATAGGATAACTAATGACAACTCATCTTTGAAAAGTCAAAATTGACAACTAATTACAAGTCATGACAACTAAGAATAGAAGCATGCCATGTCACATGTTGACCATTGATCCTTGACGTTGACTTGTTGACCATTTGACTTTGACTTTGACTTATTGACTTTGACTTGGAATATCCTTGAATCTTCTCATATCTTCTAGAATCTTCTTGAATCTTTCTTATTGACTCCAAAATACAAAAAAAAACAACTTCCAAATTCGTCCAATTCAAGCTAATTAATTTCAGAATAAGAAATTAAGCTAATTAGCTTGAATTCTTCATCATGCGGCTCCAAGCTTGCACTTGTAGTCAAATCCATCAACTTGCTTGTAATGTGAAAGACAAGCAAATTCAATGCTTGTTTGAACTTCTTTGTCCTTGATCTTATCACCGGTCCCTCATAATGCACTGGATCACTTGGTTTGATGGGCTTGCTTAGCTTGGTTGCATCACTCAGGTTGCTTCTATAGTACTGAGGTTTCGAGTATATAAGCCTCGCATCCTTACACCAAGCATTTAAGCCACAAGCATCTAAGTCCAGTGACTGAAGCTGGCATCCTTAGGTCACTTCTATAGTACTGAGGTTCCGAGCACGTAAGCCTAGCGTCCTCGCACCAAGCTTTAAAAATCCAGTGACAATTGGTTCCATCATGTCATTTTTACACATACAGGTTAATCTATTGCACTTGATCTTGTATATTTAGTGTGCTTTAAAGGTCCAGATGACACCTCAACAACACAATGGTTTCAAGACTCGGTATCGAGCTTTACTTTCTTCCTATGACTGAGGCTGGCCACCTAAGCTCACCCTTCTATGTCACTGTGTAGTACCTAACTACTTTCCATAGGGAAGCATAAGTGCTCTATTCTACTCGGATATGACAGACATAAATATCTGAATATACCTGGGAGGGGGACTCTGGGGGGACTTTTGATACCGCTTATATATATTTCTGTTTAATTAAAGAGTTTTTATTTTCTAAATAGGGTTACTCGGACAGGGAAGGTAACAGAATCCGTTCTTAGAAAGGACTTTACCTCGAAGAGGATTCCTAAGCAAAAAGGAAATACTTTCTGACTAGGATTAGGATTCCTATCCCATAAGGAATCCTACTCCTTTCAGGTTACTATAAATAGGACCCGTACCTCTCATTCTACATCATCTCATTCTCTCATATTCTAATTATTCCTTGATCTCTATATAAACTCTCCTTCTATTCTCTAACTTAAGTATCAGAGTGTTTGTAGGGACTCTCCCCACCTCTCATCTTGCCCTCTGTTCATTGATTGCAGGTTCTTAAGCTCAAGAGTTCCAGAAACAAGTTATCAATATATATATATATATATATATATATATATATATATATATATATATATATATATATATATATATATATATATATATATATATATATATATATATATCCAGCACTAACAAAACATCAACGCAAACCCAACAAAATTAGTTTCTAGAAATCATAACACCAATAACAAATTTTATATAAAAAAAGAGAGAAAATAATAAAGAATATACGAAAAAAAAGAGATAATCTTTAATCTAACATTGAATTGAAAAGCAAGAGATTTAAGAGCATAGACTAAAAGGGTCTTGCATGAGGATAAATTCTATTGGTGTAAGCTCTTGTCTCTCTACACAGATCTTCCATGGTTTCCATAAAGAGATTGAAGCTCCTTATGGATAGAATATACAAAGTCAAAGGCACTATAGAGAATGCTATTGTGAAGAAAATCTATCTTTCAGACCAAAACCTTAATAAAGAAATTTGCAATTTCTTCAATTTATTAGTTATTGATGACTACCCAACAATAAAAAATGTGAGATTTTTAGAGTTACTTAGGTGTTAATAAGTAAGATTTAGAAAAGAGGGAAAAGGGTTTTGTTGTATATATGAATTTTGATGAAAATCTTTGGAATAAATTAAGAAAAAAAAAGTTGTAGAAATGAGAATTAAAGAAGAAAAAGAAGAAGAACAAAATCAAACTTCTAAAAATGCAAAGGAAGTTTAGAAGAAAGTAATTATAATAATTATAATTATAGGGAGCTGACATAGATAGTTGACGTGGTGAATATGATGATTTCATGGATACCACATGTCTAAAATTGGTGTCATGCATGCTTAATCTGTTAGAATTAATGGGATATAACTAACGGTTAAATTTTAAATACATGCAGGACTTAATTATTAAAAATTGAGCATTCATAATTTAATTGTAAAAAGTATAAAACTTTTAAAATTATAAATGTTGTTATTCCTTAAATATAATGTAAAATTTATTTGAAATATAATTTATAAAATGTTTATTTAAACAAAACATATAAAATTAAACAACAAATTAATTATATTTAAAATTCATTTAAAAAAAAAAAAATTTTGACGAAACTGAAACATTATGAATTAATTTTGATGGTTAGATGTGCTTATTGGTTATTTTTTATATTTAATTTTTTGTCAAACAAAAAAATAAATAAATACATTTTTACAAATAATTTAAAATTATATTTAAATTTTTATTAAAAATTAGATATAATTAAAATAATTATGAAATTGATATTTATAAAGTAATAAAATTTTAAATAATATGATTTAATTATTAACTGAAGTAAAATAAAGAAAATCATTAATCCTAATCTCTCTTTTATATGTCAACCAAGTATACATAAAATATCTTGGTCTTCTCCAATGTATAAGTACATTGATATGACAATTCTAAATTTGTGAAAGAATTGCCAATTGAGTTGGCAGCTAGGCCTTGACACTAATTTATTGTTTTAACGTATCTTGGCCTTCTCCATTGCACCTTGACCTTAGGATGTTGATTTTTTCAGTGAACATTGATTATGTCATTGATGAAAGAAAAAACAATTTTGATATCTCAAAATGAACATTGTAAACACTTCACCAATAGGGCTAATAGAAAAAATGTTGACAATATTAATTTCTGTAATTCTGAATTATCTAAGGAAACTAACAATGAAATCATAGCTGCTTCACCACTAATTTTATTTATGAGATTAATATTTTTAATAACTATAATATTAATATTTTATTAATATTTTGAAACTATAATATTAATATTCTGAATTATCATAGCAAGTCTGAAATGGTGATCAAAGACTATCAATTTTTTTTACCAAAGAAGTATTACAATCTATATATTATATCTATCAATATCTATCTTTATACATCATATAATATCTATTATATATGTATATTTATGTGTATATTATATAGATATACATTTTTCCCTAGTGGCGGGAGTGGACATGGACACACAAAATCCATTGTCATGCCCCCACTAGGGTTTGGTATATCTTTTGAAAGTTTCATGCTATTGAAATAATCAACAATATTTAACTATAATCCTGTTTCATCCTCAATTTTGCATTCAACTTTTTTTTTTTTCCAAAATTTCATTCTCCATCTAACTACTATTTAAGAGCCATACCTTATGCTTGCCTATCAGTTGCCTTTTTTCTATAATTCTTTCATCCACTTGAAAAATGAAAGTTTTTTTTTCTTTTTGACACTATTATTATTATTATTATTATTATTATTATTATTATTATTATTATTATTATTATTACAGTCATAAAATTTAAAATACTATTGCTGTTAATAATAAAATAAAATTGAAATAATTTCACTTTATAAAAAAATAAATACTTTGAAAATTAAAATAAAGTCTGTTAACTTAATTGGTTTTAAATTGATAAATGCCATTTTTTTAAAGTACATTGAAAGGTCAAATCACCTAGTTAAAGATGGATTCAATAATAGTATTCAATGGAAATTCAATAGTTTGGATAATAGAAATGTTATTTTTTAAAATTAACCAAAAGCTCAAACCACCTAATAAGGATTTAGGGTATAATAGAACAATATGTAATTCAAACTTTACATCTTATAATATCCTTTAAAAAAAAGTAAATCACTCATTTAGTAATTGTGTAGTGATTTTAATTCAACACTTTTACAACTTTTTAAACTACTTAATTTATTTAATTAAGTAGTGCTATTTAAACTCCACACACCTCATGATGGATCGAAACTCACTAAAATTAAATTAATTATTGAATTAACAAGAATTGTAAACTATAACAAATAAAACAATTTTTATGTAGAAAAAACATTCTTAAATGTCAGCCGTGTTAGTCCAAAATTGAAAACGCCAATTTTATAATCTTAATCAAGTTATTGCTCTAATTAATTACAATTATTATTTAATTATAGTTAATTAAAATGGTTATCTAATTAATTGTCTATGCATTATCTATACATAACCCCACTCTTAATGATTATTTATAAGTTAATGATCATCCATTAGCTGCAATTTTTTATTTCCTTGTGTAGTTAATTAAAATGACAGTCGGTAATATCTTTGCTTATGCCATTTGTGATTGCTGCTTCATTTAGATAAATATTATTAATTCAAATAATAATAATATCTCGGTACAATAGTAAGACTTCTTTTTAAACAGTTTTTCTTATTAAAAATAAAGATAGCATATTCAATTGACATGAAAAAGTTGTTATTTGACTTTGAGATTTCCATGCGTATCATGTATGTTATTTTGGATTTGTACTAATAAAAAAGAGAGAAAGAGAGACAATAATAGCCTGTTAAGTTTTGGAAAATAAAATTTATTTTTCAGAAAATATTTTTAAGAAAAATGAAAAATAGGAAATATGGTTAGTTATGATATTTTCTAATTTAGAAAACTAGAAAATTATTTTTCAAATTACAAAATATTTTAAAAAATTAATAAAAGATATTTTTAAAATTTTTCAGTTAATATTTTAATAATACCATAACATCCTCAATCACCACAACCTCTGCTGCCACCATTACCATTACAACCTCCACTACCTCTACTATCACCATCATCATAGTAGTTGTAGCATCACCACCGCCACCTCTACCATCATCATCACCATAGCCTCTTAACACAATGTGTACATCACTACTACCACTGACTCCATCGCCACAACTTCTACCACCACCACAACCTCCAATACCACAATAACATCTACTATCTCCACAACTACCACAACCTCCTCCACCTCTAACACAACCTCTTGGCATAATGGCTGCAGAACCACAACCACCACCACCATCTCTACCATTACCACCACCATCTCTACCATCACCACCACCACAACCTCCTAACACAATGGCTGCATCACCACCACTGCTGGTGCCATTGCCACAACCTTCACTACTAGCACCACCACCATCATAACCTCTACTACCTTCACCACTATTACAACTTTCGCCACCTTAACCACCATAATCTCATGACTTCGAATTGAAAATAAGTAAATGTGCATGATTTAAAAATTTTTATAAAATAAATAAATTTAAGATTAAATACTATCATAAGAACCACAATAATTATTATAATAAATTTCTTTAAAAAATTATGAGAATATGAAAAAATTTTAAAATGAAAACAAACAAACAAATTGATTTTTTTATATTTTCTATTTTGAAAAATGGAAAACTAGAAAATTAGGAAAAGGAAAGGAAAATAGAAAATATTTTTCAAAACTAAACAACCCCTAATTTTCTCATCAATTTTCTCATCAATGGTTTCAACTATAAATTATAAAATAAGTTATCCATCATGTTTATTTTATAGCATATGAAAATAGTGAGTTTTAAAAATCTATATGGTAATAATTGTGAAGTCTGGTTATGATTAAATCTAACAAGTGCTTTTAAAGTGTGTCAAAAAACTAAATATTTTCCTTACATGTAATGAGAACTAAATTTTTCATTTTTAAATTTTGTTACGTTTAGTTTAATGATATATTTTATGATATTATGAGCTGATTAGTTGGTTTTGTGAATTAGGAGTATATTGGAGTTTAAAGTGCAATTTTAGAGTTTGGGCATATTCGACCTCTAAGATTTGATGATGGTTTGACATTTCTAGAGTTTCATGATTGACATGACATAGTATCATGGTTGACATGACATTGAGGGCTGCTGCTACTACTACTACTACTTATTTATTGACCTTATGCATGATCAACCTCTTAATTTTGACTTTAACAATTAATTTAATATTACTAATAAAGTTTGCTAAGTGTTGTAGATCAAAAGTCCTAGTACTACTACTACTACTCATTATTAACCTTATGTATGATTAACCTCTTAATTTTGACTTTAATAATTTATTTGATATTACTAATAAAGTTTGCTAAGTGCTGTAGAACAAAAGTCTCTTTAAATAAAGCTAAAGTTGATCTTAGAATTCCACAAGACTTAAAAAAATAATTAGAGCCAAAAGGAAATCATTCCATATTGTTTCCAAGTTAATTCAAGCTATTGGGAAAGGCTCACTAGTAGCCCTCACAACCTGGACCCCAGTCATGAGACAAAGGCTTAATTAAGCAAAATAGATCAAGGACCCTAAATTGCTCATGATCCTCTCTCGCGGTCATGATAAGATCATGAGGAGTGATACAAATAGTAATCTAATAATCTAGCTTATGATTAGAATGCGCCTCTTAAGCCCTTGCTAAGTTGGACTGCTCAAGAGTGGTGCTCACACTCGTGAGCATAATAGAATTAACAATTGCTGAAGGAAGTCCAACACTTTTATGAGCTGGACTGCTTATGATCCCTCATCATGATCATGACCAACTCGTGAGGCACAACACTTAAGTAACCAATGGTTATTTCTAACATCCCTTCAATTACAATGACTACATTTTCATGGCTAACGATCATGATCACCTCCTCATGACCATAAGCAAGTTGATTCTATAAAAAGTAGAATTGAATTAATTACATTTCTATGGATGAGGTTAAAGACAACTTGAATTCTCCTCAATAACTTTTTTATTTTTACTAAGTAAAAAAATAAGTCCTAGAGCCTCATTTAAGTGTTACACACTTTGGCTGTTGAAAAGTTCTTCTTAGCATTTATTAAGCATTCAATAAACTATTATACTTTCTCTATATTCAACTACTTTTTTGAGTGTGGGTTGTGTGTTAGAATTAAGTCTCTTCTTCTTCTATTTTCTAGGGTTAGAAAAAGGGAAGTGAGGTCTTATTCTTGTATAAAAGGTTTAAGTGTTCTCCTATTGAAAACACTTGGGCAATTGATTAAGAGTATGCTAAAAAAATCTTTGTTACAAGGTTAGAGTTGAGCCTAAAACTTAAACTTATAAAAATCAATCTAAGTGAATAAATTATGATGATTCAAAAATTCTAACTTGGAATATTTAGGTAGAGATATAGGTTTATTGATAAACTGAACTCCTTAAGAGTTTATATTCAATCTTCTTATTTTATAATTTTCTCATGAATTTTTATTGATATCTTTTCATTTTGTTAAAAGCCCTATTCACCCCTTAGAGCTATTATAATTGGTATAAAAGATTTACTTCTTGGTAATTAATTGTAAGAAGAAAAGATCATGGGGAGTGAATCTTTAAAATTTTCATCTTTTAGACCCTTCTTTAATGGTAATGATTACCTCTATTGGAAGTTCAAAATGGAATTGTACTTAGATAATAATCCTATTAGACTTTGGGATATTGTTCTAAAGGGTTGGGAACCACCTAAAGCTATAATAAACGGTGCTGACACCATCCTTATAAAAAGTCAATGGTTAAATAATAAAAAAAAAAAGAGAATTACAAGAAGGCCATGACAATCTTGCTTGCCTTTATTTTTAGAGAAGAGGGAGGCAAAGTTCAACATTGCCTATCCACAAAGGAAGTATGGGAAACCCTTGATAATCACTATAAAGGGAATATTTAAGTGAGAAGCAAGAAGGTACAACTTTATGTTTATGAATATAAGCTTTTCAAGGTGAAACCTCGAGAACCAATAATAGAGATGACCAATCACCTCAACTCTCTTCTTACCACCCTCAAGAAACTTAAAAAACATTTATCTAAAGAAGAAGTAAACAAATTCTAAGAATCCTACCTAAGAAGGATTGAGAATCTATAGTTACTTTAATTGAGGAAGCTCATGTCCTCTCAATTGTCATAACTTGAACCTAAAGGGCACGTGACTGGCATTAGAGAATGGAAAAGCATGAAGCTTCTAGAACACATAGTAAGCCTTAAGAAAATTTTCACAATAAAATTTTTTAAAAGTTTCACAATAAAATTTTTTAAAGGTTTCTTCTGTACCGTGATAAAACCAAAAACCTGAAAGTACAAATAACACTTTTAATATATTATCCAATCAACGCTACTTCACAATAACACCATAATCCATATTAAATCCACTATAAATACATATATCTCCAACATAATAAAATCCATAATACAAATTATAAAAGGTAGTATACTACTATGGTATTCTAGAATTCAATTATATAGTACATATATCAAATAGACGTACATAAAATAGCCGAAGAAGAAGAAACTGAACACAGACAACAACTAATATCAAACTAATAGTGAGGTCCTAAAAAAATAAAGTGTGAGGGGAATCAAACCTCAATGAGTGAATCAATAATATAAAATTCATGTTGGTTTTAAAACACTTATTTTAAAACATTAAATAATTTAAATATTTACATCCCCTTTTATTTTGATGAAAAATACCTTTATAAAATACCCTTTCAAAATCAAAAATATCTTTAATGCAAAACCACTCATATGAAAATCATATAAATTAAATTTTTAATGGAAAACGTGGTAAAACCTTAAACCTCAAATGAGTTACAGCTGCAGTCAAATCACTTAGTCCATTTTTGATATCCCGAGAGCAAACTCAATTGAGTTACACCTTAATTCTTGCCCGAGAACACAAACTCCACTGAGCTCAATTCACATACTGCCCGAGAAAACAATCTCAATAGAGCCGAAACCATAACATTGCCTAAGAGAACACGCTCAACCGAGCCAATCCACATATTTCTCAAACTTAAAATCTCAACCAGTGTGCACGTGGTCCTAGTGACACACACCAAGTAGCACATTCTACCATTTTCTCTAAATCATATTCATATCATATAGAAAATAACTAAAGCATATTCCCAAAATTATTCATGATAACAAAATAAATAAGGCATGCATGTGGTATGATTTATAATTATAAATAAATAAATAAATAAATACATATATATATATATATATATATATATATTCATTTTAATATTATATTTACCACATTAAATTCTAGTTTATATACTCTTAACAAATATTTTATAAAATTAACTCACAGGTGGAGTGTACTGGCTGATGCATCTTCGGCTACCTATGCTCGGCACCTTTAGTTCCAAACTCTCTAAATAATCAAAATATTCACTCAATAAATGGTTTTAAATAAATTCTTTAAAATCTTTAAAAAATTATAAAAATCAATAAATGATCAAAATATCCTTAAAAAGACTAAAATAATTAATTTTGAAGCTTAAAGAATACTTCTAATGAATTAAACTAATTTATGTGAAAATAAATAATTTTCTCCCATAATCATTCCAAAAATTTTATCTTAAAACCCATAAGGAATTGCACTTTAGTCCAGTTATGAAAATTGATCAACACAATTTATACTATTTATTAAAAAGAAACTTAGAATTTTCTGGGCTGATTACTATTTATTACTAGAATTTGAGTGGGAACCACCAAATTCTCATTGGAAAACACAACACCAAACTAAATAAAATTTTACCAAAGCGTTCTCCATAATTATACAACGCATCTAAAGCCTCAAATAACTTAAAATATGCAATGAACAAAGAGATTAGAAAATAAAAGAAAAATTACCTAAAAATTCATAAAATATTCTAAAGATAGAGACCAGACATAGGATTAGTGCCTACAGACTCCTGATGATGAGAGGAACAAAGTGGAAGCAATCTTGGTAGCTAAAAGTCATTGGAACAGTGAGCAATGGTGGAATTTAGGCAAAATGTTCTTGGCTAAAACTGGGCCTTTTTGGGGTTGATTTTTATAAAATAAAAGCTACTGGTATATAACTATGGTTCAAATTTCGGGTCAATCAGAGGTCTTTTAGGTGTTTAACAGAGGAGAGGAGGAGAGGAAAAGTTCAATTATCAAAAAGAAAGTTTCCACCCAAGAAACTCAAATTCTCGTTGCTCCTTTGTTTTCTTCCTATCTTTGCAGACACTCTCCCTTATAATCATGGACACACACAGGTGTCCATGTCCCACTTGCCCCTTTTTATTTTTTTTAATAATAATAATAACCACATAAATTCAGGTTATTACATTCTTTCCCCTTAAGAAAATTCATCCTCAAATTTTATATCAGTATTGAAATAGATTAGAGTATCGGCTCTGTATATTAGCCTCTGTCTTCCAAGTGCAATCTTCTGCTACATGGTTTCTCCACAATACCTTCACTATAGGAATTTCCTTGGTATGTAGTTGGAAAAATTTTTGATCCACGATCACCATTAGGTATTCATCATAAGTCAAATCTTCCCTGAGCTCCACAATCTAAGGTTAGAGAAGAAATATATAGACATGCAATACTACACGAATCCATAACAACTCTGGCAGCAACACCATTCTATGAGCCACATCACCTACCCTTGAACAAATTTTAAAGGGTTCGATATATCTTGGAGCCAACGTACCTTTCTTACTAAATCTCATTACTCCCTTCATTGGAGACACCTTGAGAAACACCAGGTCTCTAATAGAAAATGATACATCCTTTGTTTTAAGGTCAGCATAGCATTTCTGCTGGTTGAGAGCTATTCTCAATCTCTATTAAATGAGAGGAACTTTCTTTGAAGTCACTTGCACTAATTCTAGGCATGTTTTCTACCTCTCTCCAACTTCCCAACGCAAAGGTGATCGACACTTCCTTCCATACAATGTTTTATATGAAGCCATTCCAATACTTGCATAATAACTATTGATTTGTACAAATTCAATCAAAGGTAAGTGTAAATCCCATTGACCACCAAAATCTATCACACAAATTCTTAGTATATCTTTTAATGTCTAAATGTTCCTTTATAACTGATCATCCATTTAATGATGAAACATTATACTAAAGTCAACTCTTGTGCTGAAAGCCTTATGCAACTCTTGCCAAAAGATTAAAGTAAAAGTAGTTCCTTTGTTAGACACTATACTTTATGGTACCCCATAGAGGCAAACAATTTAATTAATATATAATCTTATTAACCTGTCAGTAGAGTATGTCTTCTTAATTGGAAAAAAGTTAGCTAACTTGGTTAGCCTATCAATTATCACACAAATGGCATCATAACCTCCAACTATATGAGGTAATATAGTAATCCATAGCAATCATATCGCACTTCCATTCTAGAATGGACAACTGTTACAATAATCCTAAGGGCCTCTGATGTTCCAATTTGACTTGTTGACATGTGAGACACCTATATACAAACTCTGTAATGTCTCTTTTCATCCTATTCCACCAATATGTATCTTTTAAATTATGATAGCTCTTGGTAGAACCTAGATGAACACTATAAGCAAAAAAGTGAGCTTTCTCCATGATCTCCTTTCTTAGCTCATCCACATCTAGCACACACAACCTAGTGCCTAAACATAGTACACCTTCATTATCAATAACAAAATCTCTAGATTGACCTTATTGCACTTTAAACATTATCCTTTATAACTATGGGTCCCTTCTCTAAGTTGCCTTAACTCTATCCAAGCACATTAATCGTACTCCAAATTGAGCCAATAAACATTCCTTGGTTACCTTCCACTACAAACCCTGATTAATCAGTTCATGCAATTATTTAATGATTGGCTTCCTCTCTGAGCTAATATGAGCAATGACGCTCCTTACTAACTTCCTACTTAAAGCATCAACCACCACATTTGCTTTGCCTACATGGTACAAACTAGAGTAATCATAATCATTAAGGAGTTCTATCCATCTCCTCTGGCCTTAATTTCAAATCTCTTTATTGGAAAATATACTTTAAATTTTTGTGATCAATGTATATTTCACAAGTTACACCATACAAGCAATGCCTCCAAATCTTCAGTGCAAACACCACTGCTGCCATTTCCAAATTCATAAGTAGGGTTATTTTGCTTGTGCTTATTTAGCTGACATGAAGCATAAGCAACTACACTCCCACTTTGCATCAATACATACCCCAATCGTACTCAAGAAACATCATAATACACTGTATACCCTTTGTTTCCTAAAGGTAAAGTTAACATGTCCTTAAGCAACTGAAAGTGCTCCTCACATTTATTCGTCCACACATACTTAGCATTTTTCTAGGTCAACCTTGTTAAAGGTGTTGCTATCTTAGAGAAATCCTTCATAAATCTCTTATAGTAGCTAGCTAAACCCAGAAAACTCCGTATTTTAGTAACTGTTATGTGTCTCAACCATTATGTAATGGCTTATACCTTCTTGGGATAAACTTGTATGCCATCTTCAGATACCATATGGCCTAAGAATACCACTTAATCCATCCAAAACTCACACGCTTACAATTGGTGCTCTCTAAAAGTTTAAAGCATCATTCTGAAGTGTATAGCATGTTCCACCTCTCTTTTAGAATATACCAACATATCATCAATAATGACTATAATAAATCGATCCAAGAATCGCCTAAACACTTGATTCATCAAGTCCATAAATGCTACTGTTGCATTAGTTAACCCAAAGGATATCACCAAGAATTCATAATGGCCATATCTCATCCAAAAAGTAGTCTTAGGTACATCTCCACTTCTAATCCTTAACTGATGATATCCAAACCCCAAGTCAATCTTAGAAAAAAAATCGAGCTCCTCGAAGTTGATCAATAAAATCATTAATCCCAAGAGTGGATATTTATTCTTGATGGTAACTTTGTTCAACTTTCTATAGTTGATATAAAGTCAAGGACTACCATCTTTCTTCTACACAAATAACACTAGAGCACCTTGAGGAGATATGTTGGGTCTGATGAAATCCTTATCAAGCAACTCTTGTAATTTCTCTTTAAGCTCTTTTAATTCTATAGGTGTCATTCTATAAGGTGGCATAGAGATAGGATCTATATCGGGCACAACATCGATTCAAAATTCTATCTCTCTTTCTGGTAGCAAACCTAGTAACTCTTTAGGAAAGACATCCAAAAATTCACACATAACTGGGACATTCTCAAGTTCCCCCTTATTTGCCTTTAAATCTTTAACCACATCCAAGTAGCCTTAACTTCTAAGCATCTTTCTGGCTATGATCATAGAAATGAGATTCTCAGGCAGTGAACTCTTGTTGCCTCTAAATCAAAATTTCACATCGTTCAAGATTCTAAAAATCACTTCCTTCTCCCAATAATCCAAAGTATCATAGTGTGAAGCAAACCAATCCATTCCTAAAATTACATCAAAATCTATCACATCCAGTAAAATTATATCTACAAGCAACTCTTTACCTTCCACCAACATTGGATAAGATAGAAAAACTATATCCATTTCCAACTCATCACTGATAGAGGTTGCTATGGATAATGTAATTAATAACTTGGATGGTTGTCATCCCGTTCTTGAAGCAAAACTAGGAGATAAAAAATAATGTTATGCACTAGGATCATATAAAATTGTAATATCAAAATAGCATATTGGAAGAGTACTTGCCATAACTACATTGGATGCCTAAGCATCTTGGATCAGTTAGTGTAAAAACTCTGGCCTATCCATGGTCTACCTACTATGAAGTAGATGACTACATAAATCCTCTACCACTAGATCTCCCTCTTAATCTACCTCTTGAACCACAATCCTGCTGGCCCATAAAATGAGTACCACTTTTCTGAGGATACACTAGTGCATGAAACTAAGGGGTCTACTGTATTGGCTAAACAACTATAGCTAATAAACCCTAAGGGTATACCTACTAATAACCAGAATTCAGGCATGATCTAGAAAAGTGCCGAATCTAACTGCATATTAAACATGCTCCTAATGGTAGGTGATAAAGGCCTCGATGTACTCAATCATAGTTAGGACATGCACTGCCATACTAGAACTCTGACCACTGCTACTACTGTTGGCCACAGGATCAACTTTGATAGGCCTACCATGCCTCCTATGTTCATGTCCCCTCTAACCTCTATATTGTAGGGAGATAATAATCTACACCCCAGTACTACTAAGATGAAAGACTGGTTAGGGGATACCTTGAACACTAGCTACCCTACCATCTCTACTCATATAAGGGTCTAAGATCACACTTTGCCTTATATTTCACCCTTCTAACTATCTAGCCTCATTATTAACACTCTCCAAAGTACAACCCTCTATACGAATCTCCACATAAGCTGGTCCTAATCCAATCATATACAAATCCACTACTCTACGCTTATCTCCTATCATGTCCACCACATGACATGACTATTTGAGGAACTCCCTCGTATAATCCTTAACTGATTTGTCTCCCCTGTTGATATTTTACAACTACTATTTTTATGCATCCCTCATAGCATGTGGATAAAAAAACTATAAGAAGCACCTTTTAAACTCTACCCAAGTGATAGTGTCCATATTGGGCTATATGGACTACATGAACCAATCTTGAGCTACTGCTTGGACTGACAACTCCACAATAAGGATCCTATGGTAGTCTGTATAACTAGTTCTAGTCCTAGACTCAATAGTATTGATCAAGTCCAATACATCTCCAATCCCATTAAAAGAAATTCTACCAAATCCTGAGTATAGAAGAAGAGCATCAACATATGTCATCCTTTAGTTCCTTTATTGGAGCATCTACTACACCAATTGAATGGCTTAATTAAGTGCAGCTAAACCTTGATTTATTCCTACCATTCTAGCTATAAAGGCTATAGGATCCACCTTTTGAGCTTCTAGTTCTACTTACGATTGATGCTCTTATCTTTGAGCTATTGTCACCCTAGGCCTACCCCTTCTTCTACCTTTTGGGGTAGGGAGGGGAGCTTCATCCTAAAAGGACTACTCACCAACATATACTACTTCTACAGTATAAGCATTTTATGCTCTCCTCATTCTGAAAAGACATAGAAATAAGATTCAAGACATAATAAGAATGCTAATATATATGCAAAATACTAGAAACAATAATAATAATTCTCAACCTAATCACTATAGTAGTTCTAAGAAATTAACCATTAGCTCTAATATGAACTTTTTCATGACTTGAACCCAAAGGGCACATGACTAGCACTAGGGAATAGGACCCATAGTAAGCCTTAAGAAAAGTTTCATGATAAAATTTTGTAACTTTAATATTTTCAAGAAAATTCAATAAAGTTTCCTTTGTATTGGGATAAAACCAAAAACTTGAAAAGTATAAATACCACTTCCAATATATTCTCCAATCAACACTACGTCATAATAGCACCATAATCCATATCAAATTCACCACAAATACATATACCTCCAACATAATAAAATTCACAATACAAATTAAATTATGCAAGATAGTCTACTAATGTGGTGTTCTAGAATTTAATTATATAGTACACATATCAAATAGACCTATATAAAATAGTCAAAGAAGAAGAAACTCAACACAAATGAGAACTTATATTAGATTGATATGAGGTCTTGAAAAAGATAAAATTTGAGGGGAATCAGACCTCATTGAGTGAATTAATAATATAAAATGCATGTTGGTTTTAAAACACTTATTTTTAACCATCAAATAATTTAAATATTTAAAACCCCTTTTATTTTAATGAAAACTATCTTTGCAAAATACACTTTCAAAATCAGAAATATCTTTAATACAAAATCACTTATACGAAAATCATACAAATTAAATTTTTGGTGGAAAACATGGTAGAACCCTAAACGTCAATTCTACAAGCCTTTTAGCTCTTTTAAATCTAAGTAACTGCTATCTCGAGAGATCAAGCTCAATCAAGTTATAGCCATAGTCAAATCACTTAGTCCATTTTTAATGTCTTGAGAGCAAACTCAACCAAGTTACACCTCAATGCTAGCTTGAGAGCACAAGCTCCACTGAACTCGATTCACATATTGCCCGAGAGAACAAGCTCAACTGAGCCTAAACCATAACATTGGTTGAGGGAACAACCTCAATCGAGCCAATCCACAGATTTCTCAGACTCGAGATCTCAACCAGTGCGTATGTTGTCCTAGTAACATCCACCAGGTAGCACATATTAGGAATCGATTATGCTACTTAGACATCAAATACCAATGAGGCAAATTTTAAAATTTTTCTCAACATAATCCTTGATCTCATTAAGAATTCCAATCCCTAGAATCCAATTTGCAATTTAACACATAGCTAATATATATTAACATGTATAAATACAAAACTTAGGAAATCTAAATTGCGGAATACTTACAAGTTCCTAAGTGTTTGATGTATACCATAATTAATCTATTAAATGGATGGCTCATTTGATTCAACTCTTGAATAAACTCTTTAAGTCTCCTAAATTTAAGACCTCTAGCTTGAAACACTACTAATCACCTTCTTACTTTGCTTTGGTTAGATGTAAGTAACCTCTCTCAATGACCCTTTGTAGACTTACGTTAACTTAATCTCCTTGCAAGAATACTTGAGTTTTTTTAGTATATGTTATTTTCTTTGGTCTGGTGTCTCTACACAAAATTCTCAATTTTTCTAACCTTAAGAATATTTCTTAAGTTATCTATTTATATGCAGAGAAAAGAAACCTTGATGGTGTCATTGCTTATATCACATTTATAACATTATCCATGACATACAACTTGTCGTGCAAGTATAGAACTCTTGACATCATCCATGACATCATATTACTTGCCATGCAAGTAAAGAACTCTTGACATCATCCATGACATCATATTACTTGCCACGCAAGTAAAGAACTCTTGACATTATCCATGAAATCATATTACTTGCCACATAAGTAAAGAACTCTTGACATCATATTACTTGCCATGCAAGTAAAGAACTCTTAATATCATCGATGACATCATATTACTTGCCATGTAACTTTCTCTACATCTTAAATTAATCGTTAGTCCAAAACTCTTCTGGTCCAAGGCCTAAACAATTTAGGCCATTAATCTAAATAACAACATATATATAATTAATTTAATACTTTAATTAATATCTCATATTAATTAAGTATAAATTAATTATTAAACCCTTACTTGAATTAGATTTCATAATGTGCTAGAATCATTGCTTAAAGCATAAATCCAATTCTATTAATCTTAATTAATTTATTAATTAAACTCTTTAATTAATAATTATATTAATATAAATGGTGATTTAGCAAAGCTCTATTAGGTGTGACTTACTAACTTCATGTCTAATTGGCAATGAGAAGATAATATAAACACTTGATATTATTTGAAACTCCTTTCAAGTCTAAATGTTAAAATCCCAATTATACACATTTAATTTTCATAAGTTATGAGTGACCCCTAGCATCGATATCACAACTACCCAATTAAAAATGAATGCATGTATTAATTCACATGAACTCATATGGTCATAATAACCATGCACTAAAATCCTTTCATTAAAAGATCTCGATAAAGCCTAAAGTCAAGGTTTAGTGAAACTCTAATAGTCGTATTTTATGACCTCATCTCAAGTTCTTATGATAAAACATAACAAATACTAGAAACACTTTCTATTTCTAAAATTCTTTCAGACTGTGTTATGTTTGTCCTGGCCATGAACTTATTCATCAAGAACAAACTTAGATAGAGTAGGATCTATCCTGATTCACTCTAGGCAATGAATCCCATCTTGGTTGAACACTCATCCTAACACTTAAATGATTAGAGCCACAACATGCTATATACCCATGTGTGATTAACACAAGTATGTAAGCGGTAATAAACCCTAACTACTAAAATGTGGATGATCATGCCACCTCAAGTCAAAGGACTATATGCAACATTATAACCTAGATTGTGATTGTTGACTATAAGTGAATATCCATGCAATCATAAATCTAACATCACATTTGATCCACCCATCACATGAATATCCACATGTCTATTATGACATCTCATATCAAGTAGCATGGGACTCACTACCTCCCACTATTAGTATCACATACTAATCAAGGAAAATAGACAAAGGTGATAGTCTAATCAATATTACCCAAATATTAATCATACGACTATGAACAATTTATAACATATGTACTAAATAAATTTGTAACTCATATTATCAACTCTTGATAATAAATTTATTTAACATAATGCTAAGGGGTAAATACTCAAATAAATAAACACTTTATTTAAGTGAATATTTTATTACCATAGGGATAATTTACAATGTCATTATACATTTCAAGAATGGCATTAGGGCACATCAATTTTCAACTAGCACTAGCGCCATTCACTACAATATTTAACACCCATCTTCTCAAGATGATGGTCTAATTGTAATTGAGTAAGTGCCTTGGTTAATGGATCAACCACATTATCAACCAAAGCTACCTTTTGCACGATGATGTCACCTTTTCCAATAAGTGCTCTGATAATATGAAAATGCCTTTCTATGTGTTTGGATTTTTTATGAGACCTCGATTCCTTTGCCAAAGCAATGGCTCCATTGTTGTCATAATAGAGAGGAATCAAGAACTCAATGAAAGGAACAACTTCTAGTTCAGTAATGAACTTCTTAATCCAAATAGCTTATTTATTGGCATCTGATACAACTATATACTCAACTTCTATAGTGGAATCAATAATGACACCTTACTTGGAACTCTTCTAGCTCACTGCACCACTGTTATAGATAAAAATAAACCCAGAGATAGACTTTCTATCATCGATATCTAATTAAAAATTATAATCTATGAAACCATCTATCTGTAGATCAAGTTCTACATAAATTAAGACAAAATCTTTAGTCCTTCTCATGTATTTAAAGATTGCCTTAATAACTATCCAGTGTTCTAAACCTGGATTGGATTGAAACCTGCTAGTCACACTAATAGCATAGGCAATATCAGGCCTTATACATAACATATCATACATTAAGCTTCCTATAGTCGAAGCATAAGCAACTTTAGCCATTTGCTCCATTTGCTCAAGTGTTTTAGGTGACGTACCCTTGGATAAATGGACACCTTACCTAAATGGTAACAATCCTCTCTTAGAAGCAAGCATGTTGAACCTCTTCAACACCTTTTCCAAGTAAATACTTTGGGATAAACCTATCATTGTTTTTTATCTATCTCTACAGACTCAAATGCCAAAAATATAGGTAGCTTCCCCTAAGTCTTTCATGGAGAAAGATTTACATAGCCATAGTTTCATGTTTGTAAGCATGCCAACATCATTCCCAATTAATAAAATATCATCCACATATAATGCTAGGAAAGCAAGTTGGCTCCTACTAACCTTTTTGTACACACAAGGCTCATCTTCATTTTTTATAAAACCCAATAATCATATGGCTTTATTAAAATGATGATTCCAACTCCTTGAAGCTTCCTTTAGACCATAAATAGATCTATTAAGCTTACACACTTTGGAACTTTCTTTAGATTTATAACCTTTAGGTTGTTCCATATAAATCTCTTCCTCAACATAACTATTGAGAAAAATAGTTTTGACATCCATTTGCCAAATCTCATAGTCATAGTGTGCAGTAATGGCAAGAAGTATCCGAATGGATTTAAGCATGGCTATCAACAAGAAGGTCTCTTTATAATCGACCCCGTGCCTTTGGTGAAACCCTTTCACTACAAGCCTTACTTTCTAGGTATCAACCTTTCCATTTGCACCAATCTTTCTCTTGAAGATCCATTTACAATCTATAGGTATGATACCTTCATGTGGATTAACAAGTGTCCAGACTTAGTTTGTACACATGGAATCCATTTCAGATTTCATTACTTCAAGCCATTTAAAAGAATCTTTATATGATAAAGCCTTTTCAAATGTTATATGATCATCATCATGATTGTCTTCTTTATGCATATGCAACTCTTGCATATCATGCAAAAAATCATATCTCTCTGATGGATGAGACGTCGTACCTAAATTTCTAGGAGCAAGTGTGATGATATTTTTAGTGAGATTAAACTCCTGGGATTGATCTATATCCATTTGATTAATTTGATTAGCATCATTAGAAGGCTCTTCTTCTAATGTTATTTTCCTTCCTTTACCACCTTCTTGAAGAAACTATTTCTCAAGAAATATGGCATCTTTACTTATAACAACAACTTGCTTAGTAGGAAGATAGAAATAATATCCCAAAATATCTTTAGAATATCTAATAAATCTACTTTGAATTGACCTTGCATCTAATTTGTCTGTTTTTAACCTTTTGATGTAGGCTAGGCATCCCCAAATCTTAACATGCTTAAGACTTGGTGCCTTACCATGCCATATCTCATATGGTGTGGTAGAAACAAACTTACATGGAACATATTTTAATATGTAAATGGTAGTTTGCAATGTAAAACCCTAAAAAAAAGTCAGCAAATCTATATAACTCATCATTGATCAAACTATATCTAATAGAGTTCGATTCCTCCTTTCAAACACACCATTGAGTTGAGGTGTTTCGAGTGGAGTTAGTTGTGATATAATGCCATGTTCCTTAAGGAACTTCATGAACTGGGTACTTAAGTATTCACCTCCTCGATCCAATCGAAGGATTTTAATACTTTTCCCTATTGGTTATCTACTTGGACTTTGAATTCCTTAAACTTTTCAAAGGATTCACTTTTATGTTTAATCAAATATAAGTTTCCAAACCTTTATAGATCATCTATAAAGGTACTAAAGCAGTAGAACCCACTTCTTACCATTTGGTTGAATAGCCCACATACATCACTATGTATAATTTCCAAAATTTCTTTAACTCTTTCCATTTGTCTAATAAATAGTGACAAGGTCATCTTGACTTGGATACAAGCCTCATAAGTTGGATTGGAATCAGATTCAAGATTACTCAAGATTCCTATCCTTTTCAACTTTATGATTCTATCATCTGCAATGTGACCTAAACGTAAGTGCTATAGATATTTTGAATTAAAGGCATTATCAATTAGCATTGTATTCATAACATTCATATTGGTTGGATAATTATTATTATTAGATTTATTATCAACATAATAAAGACCATATAATACAAAACCCATGCCAATTATCTCATTATCAAAGTAGATAGTACATACATCTCTTTCAAATAAAAATTTATAAAATTTTATAGTCAAACTATAAATAAAGATGATGTTCCTACAAGCATTAGGTACATATAAAACATTTTCCAACAACAAAATATGGTTATACAAGTCAATAGAGGTGGTTCTTATAGCTTTAGCAGTAACACTTGCTCCATCTCCAAGCTTAAGAGTCACCTCATTTGACCCTAACATTCTTTCACTTGCTAGATCCTACAAGGAAGAACATATGTGAGAACTAGCACCAGTATCCAATACCCATGCCTTAGATGAGCTCTTAGTACATTTAGAAATAAATAAATTAAAGAAAGTCTCACCTTCTCCAATCTTGTCCTTTCTTTTAGTCTGAAGAGTCTTAAGGAACTTTGGATAATTTCTTTTCCAATGTCCCTCTCCATTACAAAAGAAACACTTTCCCTTGTTAGTGTTCTCAACCTTCTCTTTACCTTTGTTCTTTCTCACACCTCCCAAAGCTTTAGAAACTTTTCCTTTAGTTTTCTTACTTTTGTTTCACTTACTCTTCTTAGTCCTACTAGAAGAGGCAACCAAAGCAAAATCCTTCCCTTTCTCATTGTGAATAGCCTTTTGGGTTGTCACAAACATGTTTAACAGTTCTACAAGGGTACATTTAACCTTATTCACATGAAAATTTGTAATAGATTGCCCAAATGAGTCTAGAAGGGATTGTAATATCAAATTTATTTGAAGTTGAGCATCCATTGTGAAATCTAGTCTCTCAAGTTCCTCAATGGAATGAATCATAGAATTCACGTGTGCTCCAAAATCATCACCTTCCTTTATTTTAGCACAAAAAAGCCACTTAGATATCTCATATCTAGTAGTCCTACTTTGTTCACCAAACAAGTCTTATAGGTGAAGTAGGATTTCCCTTACATTAGTGTACTTCTCATGTTACATATGAATTTCATTGCTCATAGAAGCCCACATAATGCAACGTGCTTGCTTATCATTGTCTTTCCATTTTGCAAGAGTGTCATGTTCCTCTTGGTAAACATTGGGTGGAAGGGGTTCGGGAGGACTTTGTTCCAAAACATATAATATGCATTCAGAGGCCAACACAACTTTTAGATTATGAAGCCAATCAACAAGAATAGGCCCAACAAGTTTATTGTTATCAAGAATGACACTTAATGGGTTTAAGGATCTCATATCATCAAATTTCTACAAAAGCATAAAAAGATTTATTAGTTCCATGACATTGTAATAATACCATTAGATTTGGTCTATAATTGTAATGGCATCCCACTAACTTAGTGAATTCTATACTTCCAAAGTAGAAAATAAAAATCCCTTGTTGGATGGCTTTCTTATGGGTGATGAAGTTCTTAATGAGTCACTAATATTCTTTAGGTACACATTGCCATTCTTGGAATATTAGTTCTAATTAAGTGAACAACTATTGTTCATCACATCTCATATGAGATATCATTAATCTAGCTCCTAATGTTACAGGCCTCAGGTACACAGTGCCATTCTTAGACTTTGGCATTAGTTAGGTCCATACCATTGGATCAGTGAAATGTATAAACTTGAACACTACATACCTCAGGTACGCCTATTTGCCATTCTTGGTATATAGTGTGTTTATACACCCATAACATCTAATGCTTAACAATAACACTACTTGAATCTCTTAGGCCTTATGAACACCCATATGTATCCATAGCCGATGCACATAATCCTAAAACCATTGAAGTTATTGCTTTAATAGAGAGCCTAGACCTAAATTTGCTTAGAAGATTTTTGGGTCCTTAATTTTAGGTCTCACTTTGCACATTAGCCATTTTTCATTGCATACATCACATATATACATTGCATGGCATTTTTACACATATACATATCACATAAGTATTTAGCATGCTTCAATATATTTATCACATATATACATAGAACATGCAAAATGGATGCACAAATGAGGAGTGATCATGGGCCTTTCTTAAGCCTATTCTAACTTTTAGAATAAAATGGGCCTTATCTCTTTGGGTTTTGACACCATGGGCTTAAGAATATCCTTCAACATCATCATTATCATGGACCTCCATCTTGAACACTTAAATTTTCTTATCACAACTCTTATGATATACATTCAATCCTTAGCATACCAAGGTGGATATTATATCCTAGTTCTATGTAATTAACATTTAATTACACATTAAATAATAAAATTAATTATTATTACAAATACAAGGATGTCATCTAAGTCCACAATCACTTCTTACATATAATGATCAATTTGCAAAATTAAACAAAACATGGATCAATTAATTATAATCACAACACTTGTAATTATCAATTAATTATAAATTAATAATAACATATATTATTATTAGTAATTTAATATCTCATATTAAATTTAAAAAATTAATTAATAAAATATATTATTATTAATTTAGCATGTATAAAATGAAAAAAGATGCTCTGATACCACTGTTAGGAATTAACAGTAGGGTGAATGAATCACTTATATGGACTCAATCTCATCTCATGAGGTGACATCCACATATACCTATCAAAGCACACAACACTTGCACTCCTGGGCGGAGAATCATGCTTAGTTACACGATCACGTATGAGAGATCCTAAGAATTGGATAATCCATGCATCTCATGCACCATATCATCATGCTCTACTATCCATTACTCTGATACCGCTATTAGGAATCGATTATGCTACTTAGACATCAAATGCCAAGTAGGGAAAATTTTAAAATTTTTCTCAACATAATCCTTAATCTCATCAAGAATTCCAATCCTTAGGATCCAATGTGCAATTTAACACATAGCTAATATACATCAACATGTATAAATACAAAACTTAGGAAATCTAAATTGCAGAATACTTATAATTTCCTAAGTGTTTGATGTAGACCATAATTAGTCTACTAAATGGTTGGCTCCTTTGATTTAACTCTTAAATCAACTCTTCAAGTCTCCTAATTATAAAACCTTTAGCTTGAAACACCAAAGATTCACTAATAACCTTCTTACTTTGATTTATTTAGATATAAGTAGCCTCTCTCAATGACCCTTTGTTGACTTGGACTAACTTAATCTCCTTACAAGAATACTAGAGGTTTTTTAGTATATGTTGTTTGCTTTGGTTATGTGTCTTTACACAAAATTCTCAATTTTTCTAACTTTAAGAACATTTCTTAAGTTATCTATTTATATGTAGAGAAAAGAAACCCCGATGATGTCATTGCTTACATCACATGTATGACATCATCCATGACATACAACTTGTCGTGCAAGTAAAGAACTCTTGACATCATACATGACATCATATTACTTGCCATGAAAGTAAAGAACTCTTGACATTAGCCATGACATCATAATACTTGCCACGCAAGTAAAGAACTCTTGGCATTATCCATGACATTATATTACTTGCCATGCAAGTAAAGAACTCTTGACATTATCCATGACATCATATTACTTGCCATGCAACTTTCTCTACATCTTAGATTAATTTTTAGTCCAAAACTCTTTTGGTCCTAGGCCTAAACAACTTAGACCATTAATCTAAGTAACAACATATAAATAATTAATTTAATACTTTAATTAATATCTCATATTAATTAAGTATAAATTAATTATTAAACCCTTACTTGAATTAGATTTCATGATATGCTAGAACTATTGCTTAAAGCACAAATCCAATTCTATTAATCTTAATTAATTGATTAAACTCTTTAATAAATAATTAGATTAATATAAATAGTGATTTAGCAAAGCTCTATTAAGTGTGACTTACTAGGTTCATGTTTAATTGGCAATGAGAAGATAATATCAACACTTGATATTATTTAAAACTCCTTTCAAGTCTAAATGTGAAAATCCAAGTTATACACATTTAGTTCTTATAAGTTGTAGGTGACCCCTAGCATCGATATCACAACTACTCAATTAGAAATGAATGCATGTATTGATTCACATGAACCCTTATGGTCATAATTACCATGCACTAAAATACTTTCATTAAAAGATCCTGATATAGCCTAGAGTCAAGGTTTAGTCAAACTCTAATAGTCGTATCTTATAACCTCATCTTAAGTTCTTCTTAATAAAACATAACAAATACTAGAAACACTTTCTAGCACTAAAATTCTTCCAGACTGTGTTATGTTTGCCCTGGCTAGGAACTTATTCATCAAGAACAAACTTAGATAGCATCGGATTTATCCCAGTTCACTCCAGGCAATGAATCCCATCTTGGTTGAACACTCATCCCTACACTTAACTGATTAGAGCCACCACAAGTCATATACCCATGTGTGATTAATATAAGTATATAAGCGATAACAAACCCTAACCACTCAAATATGGATGACCATGTCACCTCAGGTCAAAGGACTATATGCAACATTATGACCTAGATTGTGATTGTTGACTATAAGTGAATATCCATGCAATCACAAATCTAACATCACATTCAATCCACCCATCATGTGAGTATCCACATGTCTATTATGACATCTCATATCAAGTAGCATAAGACTCACTACCTCCCACTATTAGTATCATATACTAATCAAGGAAAATAGACAGAGGTGATAGTCTAATCAATATTACCCAAATGTTAATCATATGACTATGAACAATTTATAACATATGTACTAAATAAATTTGTAACTCATATTATCAACTCTTGAAAATAAATTTATTTAACATAATGCTAAGGGTTAAATACTCAAATAAATAATACTTTATTTAAACGAATATTTTATTGCCATAGGGATAATTTACAGTGTCATTATACATTTCCAGAATGGCACTAAGGGACATCTATACTAACCAGCACATTCTACCATTTTCTCCAAATCATATTCATATCATATAGAAAATAAAATAAACCAACTAAAGCATATTCACAAAATTATTCACGATAACAAAATAAATAAGGCATGCATATAGGAATATTTATAATCATAAATAAATCTATATATTCATTTTAATACTATATTTTACCATATAAAATTCTTATTTATATACTCCCAATAAACATTTTATAAAATTAACTCATAGGTGGAGCATATTGATTGACACGTCCTCAACTGCGTATGCTCAGCACCACTAGCTTCCAAACTCTGTAAATAATCAAAACATTTAATTCATAAATAGCTTTAAATAAATTTTTAAAAATCAAGAAATGATCAAAATAACATTAAAAATAGTAAAATAATTAATTTTGAAGCTCTCAGAGTACTTCTTATGAATTAAACTAATTTATGTCAAAATAAAAAAATTTCCCCCATAATTATTTTGGATATTTTATCTTAAAAGGAACTAGTCTTTGGTCCAGTTATGGAAATTGATTGTTTGGCAATTTTTACAATTGCATAGTTCACAACAAGTAGTAAAGTGCGAGTATCATTCCTACGAGGAGATTGATACTAAGTACTAGCCGTAATTTTATCTCCACAAGCTAACACAATAGATTTAATTGAAATAGAAAACTATATTAATTAACAAAGATAAATTATAAATAAAAATTCAATAATTGAAAGATAGAGCTTGGATTTGCTTCACTAGACACTTACTTGAATTACAAGATTTAATCTTAATTCAACTTTAATCTTCCAATTTTAAGACTTTTTGAAATTGTTTATCAAGTGTTTTATTATTCATCCTGTGGTGAAAAGGTAAACATGGTGTCTTTTTCATCTCAGGTATTTGATTGACCTTATTTTCCTTTGACTTCTCTATTTTATCTTGAATCTGCTAAGGAAGTGGCCCATCTAGCGAAAGTTAAAAGAGCTCACTTGTGATGCGATTTGGTGTTCTAGCATCTTATTATGTGTGGCTAACTGTTCCAACCTTGCATCCATCTGCTTAAAATTATCTTCATGCTGCTTAAAACCTTTTTAAAGTGTTTGATTTATCTTGCTTTGTGATTGGATGAAGTTTTGCATCATCATCTCAAGATTGGACTTAGGTTTGAGTTGAGCGTAAGTGCTCTTTTACTGAAAACCCGATGATGCTTTGTACCCTTGATTTGAACTTAAAGCTTAGTTCCCTCCTTGATTTGATCATAAAAAATTTAGGTGATTTCTCCATCCAGGATTGTAGGTATTAGAGTATGGATTCCCTTAAAGTCAGACATTAAAATTATTCAAGGCATTGAGTTGTTCAATTGAGTAGCCTCGAGAATAAGAATCTCCTTGTTGACACTCTGTAGTAGAATGTCCTCCTCCATATACTTCATAAGATAGCACCTATAATGGATAACTTGAAAATTTGAGCATTGCAACTATTTTGTGAGGGAATCCAACTTAGCATTTACCATGCTCAAACTATCAATCTCATACACTCCTATTACTTTCCTAGGCTCATTTTGCTCTCCATGCAATTGATAATTATTGGATGCTATCTTCTTTAAGAGTGCATATGCATCTTCTGGTGTTTTACTTATAAAAGAGCTCTATGCAGTAGCATCTATAGTGATTTTCAAAGATTCAGACAATCCTTAAAAGAAAGTCTTCATGAGTAGCCACTTTGGAATACCATGGTGTGGGCAGTGTCTTTGCAAATCTTTAAATCTCTCCCAAGCATCATAGAGAGATTTGACAGGTTATTGCTTAAATCTAGTGAGGTCTTGGCAATATTTGGCAGTCTTTCCTGGTGGATAATACTTAATGACAAAAGCCTTAAAAAGTGTACACCATGCGATGGTGGAATTTAGAGCTAATGATCCTAACCATAACTTTGCCTTGTCTCATAATGAGAATGGAAATAGTTAAAGGCAAATAGCATCTGTGCTCACTCCATTGATCTTAAAAGTGTCATAGATTTCTAAAAGAGAGGCTAGATGTGCATTTTGGTCCTTTATTGGTAGTCCACCAAATTAATATAGTGAAACCATCTCGATGTACACAGGTTTGATCTTGATGTTATTAGCTTTGATGGTTGGCTTTACAATATAGTTTTGGCTTCTTGTGAGACTTGGAACACTATATTCTTCTAAAGCCCTTGCATGAGCTCCTTGTCCATCCATTCTTCTATCTTTTTCCTTTTCCACTTTGAGGTTCTTTTAGTAATTTTTTTCAATCTTTAGATTTACTTTCTCTAGTTCAAGATGTTTTGACCTTATTTGCAAAAATAAAAGTCAATTACTTAAAAAGAAAAAGTAAGGAAAATAAAATAAAATGCTAGTCTAGTGGAAATAGAAAGTAAGCTAAAAGTCAAAAACTTATTAGGAAATTTTCACAAGTGCAAGTTCACACTAAGTAGTAAAGTTCGAGTATCGAGTATCATTCCCACGAGGAGATTGATACCAAGTACTAGCCATAATTTTATCTCCATAAGCTAACAAAATAGATCAAATTGAAATAGAAAAATATATTAACTAACAAAGATAAATTCTAAATAAAAATTCAATAATTGAAAGATAGAGCCTTGATTCGCTTCACTAGACACTTACTTGAATTACAGGATTTAATCTTAATTCAACTTGTTAATACAGTCAAGGGTAAATTACTCAAATTACTTAAAGTCTCTTTCAAGACCATTTAAGCATGTCAAAACTAATTACTGCTTATTTTCATGGTCAAGTAAATTAATTAAAACTCATTAAGTTACTTAGAAATTTAATACTCCCTGAAGGATTTGTCTACTTTTGTGATCAAGGTTCCAAAGTTTCACAGGTCTATGAGCTAATTGATCATACAACTTTCGTTGTCTACTAATCTACCTAAAAGCATGCATTTAATCAGACCTAAAATCAAATACAAGAATTTATAAAAGTAACCTATAAAATTGATTAAATATTAATTATTGAATTAAAACATAAAAATCCAAACAAGTGTTATCTAGCAACACGAATCCAAACCCTAAGTAAAGTAGTCACACATGATGGAAATAATGATAATCAAAGATATTCTAAACATAGGAACAATTATGCTTGAACGTGATTGACTTGAAACTCTACTTCTTCTCTACTCAAAATATCTCTAAATACTGATTTGAATGAATTCTCACTGCTTGAATTAATGAATTCATCCTCTTTTTATAGGCATCTCTAGCCCCTAGAACTTCTAATTCTAGAATATTCTCATTCTGTAATCTTCCAATTTTGAAATCTTCTAAATTCATAATCCTAAATGAAAGAGGAAGATTTTTCATGAGTGCACACCCTAGCGTATGGCCATGCACAAAAGTGTGCACTAGGGCATGTATGAAATCATTTACATTAATTTTATGTGCACACCCTAGCGCATGGCCAGGCACTCGGGTGTGTACTATTCCAAATTTGTGCATGCCCTAATACATGGCCGTATGGTGGGGTGTGCATAGCTTCTTCATTGGGCTTGGCTTTAATCATGCCAGTGCACACCTTTGCATAGTCATGTGGTGAAGCATGTAGGATTCTTGATTAGCACATGGTTATGTGCTAGTCTGTGTATTTGTGTAGAGAGACTTTCCATACATGGTCATGCACTAGCTTTAGTTCACAAAATTGCAATAAATAATTTAATTAGATACCATAATGCACTTAATTATTAAACAAACATGCAAATGTATTCTTTAAAATGCAAATTAAATAATATTATGCTAAAGGCAAGTAAAATTAATAACAATTAAATAAACATATAAAAATATATTATAAAACTAATAAAAATGCTCCTAAAATTATATGTATAAATGACACATAACATTGATCAACATAAATTATACTATTCACTAAAAATAAACTCAAAATAGTTTTGGGCTAGTTACTATTTATCACTGGAATTCGAGTGGGACCCACTGGATTCTCATAAAAAAAAACACAACACCCGACCCAAAAAATTATACCAAAACATTCCTCATAATTTATAGAATGCATCTAAATCCTTAAACAATCCAAAATAGTCACTGAAAAAAGAGATCGGAAAATAAAAGGGAAATTACCTAAAAATTCATAGAATATTATAAAAATGGAGATCGGGCGTGGGATCAGCACTTACAGGCTCATAATGATGAGTGGAACATAATGGAAGCAATCTGGGAAGCTGAAAGTCACTAAAATAATGAGAAATGGTGGAATTTAGGTCAACTATTCTTTTCCAAAACCAGGCATTTTTAGGCTGATTTTTGCAAAACAAAACCTACTAGTATATTAAAGAGAATAAGAAGCTATGGTTCAAATTTAGGGTCAATCGGAGGTCATTTGGGTGGTTAACAGAGGAGAGGAAATGTTTTTAGGTATCAAAAAGAAATTTTGCACCCAAGAAACACAAATTCCCGCTACTACCTTTTTTTCTCCCTATCTCTACAAACACTCTCCCTTATAATCCCTTATAATCATGGACACACACACATGTCCATGTCTCACTTGCCCCTTTTTATTTTATATATATATATATACACACACACACATAACAATAATAAAATAATAATAATAATAATAACCATATAAATTTGGGTTATTACATAAACTCTCTTAGTTGACATTCTTATTAGAAAACTTCTTACATATAAGTTTACAATAAAGCAAAAGAGAAGATGAGAAGGATGAGAAATAATAGAAGTCAAAAGGGATTGCATTGAAGGCCATTCAAGAAGTAAGTGATGATGAAAGTCTTATTGACTTTAATGAAGATGGTGATGAAATAGCTATGATCACTAGAGGATTCAAAAAATTTTGAAAAGAAAAAGCTTCTCAAGATAATGAGACAATAAGAAGTATAATGGAAAATAGAATAAAGAGCTATGAATGCAAGAAATTGAGACACATTAGGAATGTGTTGCCAAGATTAAAGTTCAAGAACAGGGGAGCAAAAGACAAGAAGAAGACCTTTAAAGGTTCATGGGATTACTCCTCCAAATCAGAGAAGTAAAAGGAGCAATAGGCCAACCTTTGCCTCATGGTTCTTGAAGACAAAAACCCATAAAAAAGAAAAGCAAATTGTAACTTGATAGTGGATGCTCAAGGCACATAATGAATGATAAAGAGCAATTTACCAAGCTTAAAGCCAAGGATGGAGGATGTGCTACCTTTTATGACAATGCTAAAGGAAAGATAGTTAATATTAGAGAAATTGGCAACCCTCAATCTTTATTTATTCATCATGCTCCCTTGGTAGATGGCTTGAAACATAATTTGCTTAGTATTAGTCAATTATATGATTTGGGTAATAAGGTCAACTTTTATCCTAAAAATTGTTTTGTCGATAATCTTGTTGATGACAAAGTTATTTTTAGTGGTGAAAAAGTTGGCAATGTATATGTCATTAATTTAAATGAAGTTGGAAATAAAGAATATAAATGTCTTATGGCTATCTCTTATGACATATGGACTTGGCATAAAAAGTTAGGACATGCTAACTTTGAGTTGTTAGATGACTTTAGTAAAAGTGAACTTATAAATGGGTTACCCAAGATCAAGTTCATCAAGGACAAGACTAGTGATACTTGTCAAAAGGGAAAGAAATCTAAGTCTTCATTTAAGTTCAAAAATAATGTGTCTACTTATAGACCATTAAAATTAATTCATATGGATTTGTTTGGTCCTACTAGAGTTACTAGCTTGGGTAGAATGCATTATGCATTTATACTTGTTGATGATTACTTTAGATTTACTTGGATGTGCTTCATTACTCATAAGAATGATGCTTTTAAAGCTTTTCAAAAATTTGCTAAAAGAGTTTAAAAAGAAAAGGTTTTTGCCTTACATCTATTAGAAGTGATCATGGAATCGAATTTGAAAATGAGTTTTTTAAACATTATTATAATGAAAATGGAATCTTTCATAACCACACTTCACCTAGAACTCCACAACAAAATGGAGTTATAGAAAGAAAGAATAAAACTATAGTGGAGATGGCTAGAAAAATTCTCCATGAATATAGCTTGCCATTATATTTTTTAGGTGGAAGCCATTAACACCACTTGCAATATTGAAAATAGAGTTTTCAAAAGACCTCTTTTAAATAAAACCTCTTATGAGCTATGGAATAATAGAAAATCTAAGATTTCATATCTAAGAGTGTTTGGTTACAAATGCTTTATATTAAACATAAGGATAACCTTGGAAAATTTTATTCTAAAGTTTATGAAGGAATTTTCCTAGGCTATTCCACCATAAGCAAGACATATATAGTTTTTAATAAAAGAACCTTAATAATAAAAGAATCTATATATGTTGTCTTTTATGAATCTAACCCACTTGATTCTAGAAAGGATTTGGTTAGTGTTGACAATATTGTAGAGAAATTCATGGAGATGAATATTCACGAAGGGGATGCCAACAAACCATTGGAAATTGATGAGCCTAGCAAGGAAGAGGATGAGAAGACTACTCAACCCACTTTGAAGGATGAACTTCTAAAAGAATGGCACTTTAAGAAGGCTTACCCATAAGATCTCATCATTGGTAACACTTCAAAAGGGGTAATTACTATATCACACTTTAAGGCTTTTGTAAACTTAGCCTTCATCTCTCAAATTGAACCTAAGAATGTTAATGATGCTTTATGTGATGAGTTTTGGGTCCTAGCTATGCAAGAAGAACTCGACCAATTTAAGAGAAATAAAGTATGAAATTTTAGTTATAAGTCCTAAACATCATTTTATTATAGGTACCAAATGGGTGTTTAGAAATAAGATGAATGAACAAGATGTCATAACTAGAAACAGGTTTAAGTTAGTAGCTAAAGGTTATAATCAAGATAAAGGCATTGATTATGATTAAACCTTTTCCCCTATTACAAGTTAAAAGCTATTAGAATGTTACTTGTATTTGCATCTTACATGGATTTTAAGCTTTATCAAATGGATATGAAAAGTGCTTTCTTAAATGGCTTTATACAAGAGGAGACACATGTTGAACAACCTTTAGGTTTTAAAAACTTTGAACATCCTAATCATGTCTTTGAACTGTTAAAACATTTGTATGGATTAAAACAAGCTCCTAAAGCTTGGTATGAGAGGTTGAGCAACTTTCTTTTAGAGAAAGGTTCTTTAAAGGTAAATTTGACATGATACTCTTTATAAAGAAATCCAAATGTAATTTGTTATTAGTTCAAATTTTATGTTGATAATATCATTTTTTATGCCACTAACCATTCTTTATATAAGGAATTTTCTAAGCTCATCTAAGGTGAATTTGATATGAGCTTAATAGGAGAACTCAAGTTCTTTCTTGGTCTCCAAATCAAGTAAAGAGAAGATAGGATCTTCATCAATCAAGCAAAGTACACAAGGTACATCCTCAAGAAGTTTGGAATGGATGGAACTAAAACTAACAAAACCCCATGAGCACCACTACCAAACTTTGCAAGGATGAGAGTGGAAATTTGGTTGATAAAAAATGCTTTAGAGGTATGATTGGATCCCTTTTTTACCTGATAGCAAGTAGATTTAACATCATGTTTGCTATATGTCTTTTTGCTAGATTTCAATCTTGCCCAGAGGAGTCTTATTTAAATACAATTAAGAGAATCTTTAAGTACCTAATAGGAACTATAAATTTAGGTCTTTGGTATCATAGGAGTAACTCCTTTTAACTCACTAGTTATTTAGATGCTAACTTTTTCGATAGTCTATTAGATAGAAAGAGCACTTTTGGAACTTATAAGTTTCTGGGACATTGTTTAGTCTCTTGGTTTAGCAAGAAACAAGTTTTAGTTGTCTTGTCCATGGCTAAAGATGAGTATATGGCGGCTAGTTATTATTGTTCATAAGTGTTAAGGGAAAAAACAATAACATAAGGATTTTGGCATTAAGATTGATCACATTCCTATTAAATGTGACAATACAGGTGCAATAAACCTTAGCAAAGATCCCATTCAACATTTTAGAACTAAGCATATATATATACTAGACATTATTTCTTGTGAGATGACATTCAAAATGGTGATATATCACTTGTGTTTGTTGATACCAACAATCAACTTATGGATATATTTACCATACCTCTTAATGAGGAAAGATTGAATTACATCAAGAAAGAAATAAGGATGTTAGATGGATTTAGTCCAGTTTAATACTTGTTCATATTTTCATCTTCCTTAATTGAATTGATTTGATTTATGCTTTCTTTTCATGCTTGATGTTCATGTTTATTCTTCTTGTTTAAGTTTATAAATAAGTAATTAATCTTTGAAACTAATTCAATTAATTAATCATTAATCTTGCAAATATTGAAAAGTCCATCACTTTTATTTGACCTTTGCTTGATCAAGGAAATTGCAAAATTATCATCTTTTATGATTAAGAATTATCATTTTTTTCATACTTTTTAATATGTCAATTTAGTCCAAAAGCACTTGATTGTAACTTTTTAAAAGTTTAAGGACCAATATGAACTTTGCTCATAACCGTTATAGCTTTTAATAAGGATCGTGACACTTGTAATGCTCAGACTCAATGTTGCTTATGGTCCTTGTTCACAATCGTGAGTATCTGTGATAAGAGGTCCTCATGATTGTGATGGACACCTCATGACCGTGAGCAGTCTTTTGACAAACCTAGGAATCCATTTTTGCACCCTTCCATAAACCATTACAACTTCTCTCTCCTCTAACGACTCTATAATCCCATCCACTGATTTTATCCTCATCCAATGGCCAAAATTGACTATTTTTCTTTATAAATACTACCCTATCCATCCTTGTTTTATCATTTTACTTATAAATTCTCATTCCTCTCTTTATTCCCATCAAAATCACACTCACTCTTCTCCTTTCCTTCTTCTTATACCATGGCCCCTAAGAAAAGTAAAAGGAGCACAACATTAATTCAAGAGGTACCTTTTCCTCTCAAACAAGGAGGGCTACCAAAGATTAAATTAAAAAGAATCCTCCTTTATCCTATACTCCCATCGAAATTTGAAACTACAATAATACTTTTTCAAAGAGATCCTTCATTCCCTCTGGCTACATGCCTAAAGTTTCCCTTGAATCATTTGGATGTTATGATCAAGTGAAGACACTTCTTGATAAAATTGGTATGTTTAACTTTGCTTTCACCTCTTTCAAAATTTCTCCCCCACTTGTATGTGAGTTTCTTTCTTCTTTGTTTCTTAGAACTCACCACATGATAAGCAAAACCCTTGGTATAGCATGAGGTTTTTATTAGGGGGAGGGAGATATTTCTCACCAAATAAGACTTCCATAATCTCTTTAGTTTTCCATCATAAGGCCTCTAACAATCAACGCCTTTTAGACCCCTTACTCTTTTTAGGTTTCTCATGACAAACCTAATGTTGATGCTTTCATTATCGATCACTATAAATCCTCTTCTTTTTCTTCTAAGGAAATGTGGTACAGCCACTGCTTTTTTGCCTACACCTTTCATGCTAAAGGGCTTAGTAATGAAGTCATTTCATTTGATGATTTGTTTCTTCTCCATTGCATTTTTTACAATATTGAAGTTAAATTAGGAAGATGGTTGTAATAGAGACTTTGGCTTATGAGTGATAGTGTAAATGGAAGTATTTGTATAAGGGGAGTTGTCTCTAGAATTGCTCAACATTTTTTAACTCACCTATAACACTCATGATTCTATGCCCTACTCCCTTATTAATGAAACTTTCCTAAAAAATTCAAAATAATTCAAGAAAGTGGGCAACTAAATGATGTGGAAAGATGAGGAAGAAGAACTTGATGAAGAACTTGCCCAAGATCTTGAAGATATTGAGCAAATAGGTACCTTGGGACTTAAAGGAGTTGGCTTTAAGGGAGCCTAAGAACCATCATAAGCTTTATACCCTTCAATGCCTTAAAAAAAAGGGTAAAAGGTACTTTTATCTCTTAAAGTGTGGATTATGAACCTACTTGGGCTGGGAACCTCTTTTATCATTTATCCATTATTGAATTAAACTTCAATAATCAATTTAATCAAGTGGACACAAGGCTTGATCGGTTTAAGCATCATATGGACCATGTTGAATATGAAATTCACCATCTTTATGCCTATAATAACATTCAATGTTCTTGGCCTCCTCCTCCTCATTGTCATCCTTCTTAAAGTCCTCTATTTGTTAATGCACAAGGTGACAATCAAAATGTGCAAAAGGGCTAAATCCTAGTTTTTAATCTTTTATGTTTTCTCTTAGTTTTTGGTAGTTGTTCTCTTTTATTTTGTTCTAGTTATTTCTCATCATAATAATGGACTACATCTTTCCTTTTATGTATTCTTTTTCTTTATTAATGAAATTTTTATTTTATTTTTTCTTGCTTTGTTTATCTTTTCCTTTTTGATCTTTAGTAAAAGTGTTTGATTTGTGCATTTTTGTATTTCATTTTAGTGGTTACAATTTTTAATTGTCTTTAATTGTAATGCTTGACTTTTATTTGCCATAAGTTGTTACAATACTTGATTTTGCATTACATACTCTTTATAAGCTATGATTGATTAACACTCACCATTTAATTGCTATAATTAATCATCTCTTTAATCAATTATGTATAAATCTTGCAAATAATTTTATAAGTTTCATACATTAAGGGGGAGTTATATTATACACTTTCACATTGTACTTTACACATATTCACCAAATTTTATACTAAAGGGGAGCTACACACTTACACCATGATTATCCATAAATCTTGATCAAATTAGTTGTCAAAGTCAAAAAAAAAAGGGGAGATTATAGACCTTATGCATGATCAACCTCTTAATGTTAACTTTAATAATTACTTTAATATTACTAATAAAGTTTGCTAAGTGTTTTATATTAAAAGTCTCTTTAAATAAAGCTAAAGTTGATCCTAAAAGTTCCCCAAGACTTAAGCAAATAATTAGAGCCAAAAGGAAAGCATTCCATATTATTTCTAAGTCAATTCAAGCTATTGGAAAAGGCTCATAGTAGCCCTTATAACCTAGACCCTAGTCATAAGCAAAAGGCTTAATTAAGTTTAAGAGAGATCAAGGAGCCTGAATTGCTCATGATTCTCCCTCACGGTCATTATCATATCATGAGGAATGATCCAAACTATGATCCAACAATCCAGCTCATAATCAAAATGCCTTTCTTAAGCCCTTGCCAAGCTAGACAGCTCACTAGTGGTGCTCACACTTGTCACCAGCTTGTGAGCATAGTAGAATTAATAATTATTAAAAAAAGTCTAAGACTTTGATGAACTAGACTACTCATGATCCCTTATCACGATTGTGACTAGCTCGTGAGGAAGAACACTCAAGTAATTAAAGGCTATTTCTAACATTCGTTCAGTTATAATGACTACATTTTCATGTCAAATGATCATGAGCACCTCCTCATGACCATGAGCAGGCTGATTCCTATAAAAAGTAGAATTACATTAATTGTAATTCTATGGAGGTTGAAGATGACTTGAATACTCCTTAACAACTCTTTTATGTTCTCCAAGTATACAAACAAGTCCTGGAGCCTCACTCAAGTGTTACACACTTTGGTTATTGAAAAGTTCTTTTTAGCATTCAATATACTCCTTTACTTTCTCTATATTCAACTACTCTTTTGAGTGTGTGTTGTGTGTTAGAATTAAATCTCTTCTTTTTTTAATTTCAAGGGTTAGAAAAAGGAAAGTGAGGTCTTATTCTAGTATGAAAGGTTTAAGTGTTCTTCTATTGAAAACACTTGGTTAATTGGTTAAGAGTAAGCTAAAAACTCTTTGTTGTAAAGTTTGAGTTAAGCTAAAAACTCAAACTTGTAAAAATCAATCTAAATGAATAAATTATGGTGATTCAAAAATCCTAACTTGTAAGAGTTAGGTGCAGACATAAGTTTGTTGATAAACCAAACACCTTAAGTGCTTATATTCAATCTTCTTATTCTCTAATCTTCTCTTAATTTTTTGCTAATATCTTTTCACTTTATTAAAAGCCTTATTCACCCCCTAAAGCTATTACAATTATTATTAGTCCTACTAATTGTTCTATTTTAGTTAAATTTAATGATGGGAGAATTTTATATTTAATTAGGATTTTATTCTATTCCTATATTAGTCTTTCTATTTTCCTAACTTGGTTAACATAAAAAGTAGGGTTGATGGGTTATGCCACTCTATAAATAGGTGGTTTATTCTCTCATAATAATCTAATGGATGATACAAGAATTTTCACTCAGGTTTTACTTAAGTTCTTGTGTTGAAACTTCTATATTTTTCTTTAAGGCTTTGTTATGTACTAGTCTTGTTTATTTATGCTTGCTTGCTACATCATGTGGTATTATAGAAAATTAGTCACCTACTCTTATGTCAGGTGGTTATACTAGAGTAGGCAATCGTATTCATAATGATACTTAGAGTATAAAGGCCTAGAGAATTACATGAAAAAATCAAAAGGGGGTGTCTACTGTCTTAAAACAAAAAAGAGATCACATTTTCGGATGTATAGAGGGTCATTTTGAAGAAATTGATGATCAATATGATGTTTGTATAGTAGATGCTAAAAGAAATCAATTTAATAATAGGCCAAATCTAAGAGATGATGCCACTTAAAGCCAACCTATTAATAGATTTATTTCTACAAAACCATTAGATGTGAAATCTATATGGAAGATATTCCTAGTTATAATGGCAATTTTTTATAGTAATGTTTTTGTTAATTGAATTACAAAGATGGAACAAATTTTTTAACACTTAAGAATCACTAATTATAAAGTTAGCAGCCTTCAAGTTAAGTGAATGTGCTTATTTTTAGTGGAAGAGGTTACAATCAAAAAGAAAAAAGAAGAAAAAAGGCCCATTGATTCTTGGTTGATGGCACCACTGATTCTTAGTTGATGGTGAAGTGGCTGTTAGAAAATGAGTTCTTTCTATTAGAGTCCATTTTATCCTAAGAAGGTATGGTATGTCAAGTTGATGCAAAAGTGAAGAAGATTGAAGTTAAAGTGGTAAATAATGAGATAATTAAAGATTTAACACAAAAATGTGAAGTTAGCACTATACAACAATTTAATGAAGATAAACAAGAAAAATTAAAAGATGAAATAATTTTTATGACTTAAAAAACTATAAAGGAAATTGAGGTTAAAATTGAAGAAGAGGTTAATGATAAGATTGAAGATCTCAAACTGATGTTAAGATTTTGTGAGATCAAGAAGTTCACAGTGTATTATTTATTTAGAAATCCTATAATTTTTTATGATTTTAAATATGTTGATTTTATTAGAGGCACAAATTTCAATCACATTACTATTAATCCTCTTTTATGATTTATAAGTAAAATAAAATTTCAAATTCAAGGATTTACTTTAAGTTGCTTCATAAAGGAGCCAAGAGGTTTAATTTATAAGGATAAACTTGAGGACAAGTGTTTTTCAAGTGAGGGAGAATGATGTAGAGGGGTTCTAATGCTACCACTACTACTGTTATTGCTGCTGTTGCTACTACTACTACTACTACTACTATTATTATCATCATCCTATTTTAGTTAAATTTGATAAGGCAAGAATTTTATATTTAATTAGAATTTTATTTTATTCCTATTTTAGATTTTCTACTTTCCTAACTTGGTTACAATTTGACTTTCCTATCTTAATTAGAATTTTATTTTATTTCCTATTAAAAATAGAATTGGTGGTTGTGTCACTCTATAAATAGGTGGTTTGTTCTCTCATAATACATCTAATGAATAATACAAGAATTTTCTCTTAGTTTTTGCTTAAGTTTTTGTATTGAAACTTGTATATTTTCCTTTAAGGCTTAGTTATGTATTAGCCTTGTTTATTTACTCTTGCTCATTACATCATGGATAAAAAAAAAGGCTTTTTGGATATCTGAAATAGATAACTTAAGCTTTTAGTGTTGTGCTTGCACATTAAAATCCAAGTTTTTTTTTAATTGGTAATCTTAAATCAAAGTTAGAAGATGTAGCAAGGAGATTTTACATCCCAACGAAAAGTGATGGTGTTTTCTTTTTAGAATCATTATTTCTTCCTTTTCTTATAATAAATTGTTTAATGTTATTCTATTCTTAATAGGATTTGATGTTTGGTTTATTAATTTAAATAAGACCTATTAAATTAATTTACTAAACATCTATTACTAGATTTAGGAATTTGATTATGTAATTTATCATTTTTTATTAAACCATTAAGTAGCAAATAGTGAAATGGGATTGTAAATAAGCTTTTGTATTATTGCTATGAATAACACAACCTAACCTAAACAATTGAACTTATGAGATTATTGCTTAATTCAATCTCATTCCCTTGTTATTAATGTTATTTATAACTACATTTAAAAAACTTGTTTTAGGTTGTATATTTGATAAATTCTAATGAGACCTTATTGACTTCTATTTATCCTATCTATAGTTTTAACAAAAAGATTTATTAGGATAATTAATTTTTGTGTTTTTAACATGCATTAACATGATAGATATAAGTTACTTGAATTAAGTTTTTTTTAATGATTAATTTTTCAATTATTTGAAAATAAAAATGTGATAGTGACCATAATGCTAGCTACAATATAATGTGTTCTCTTCATCATCAACAAATAAAGTTGTCCATCCTCATTAGTGGCATTTACTTTTACTAGTAGTTATCATCTTAAGTTAAGGTTTTATGTATCTTCATGTGTGTATGTGTGTCTATATATATATGCATTCTACCATTTTGGTTTATTGCACTTCCATAAGTAATGCTATTTTATCCTAAGGTTTCTTAATGGAAGAGGTATTAATCTCAAATTATTAGTCTTACTCTTTATAATGTCTTATGCTATTACTATCTAATGATTAGAATTTTAGAATTTTAAAAAACTGTACTCTTTTCCTAAACTTATATGCATATATCAAAAGGGATAGATTTTTAACTTGAATGAATATTGTATATTGGGAATATTGTATATTGGGCTAGAGTAAGAGAAACTTGTGATCATTATGGCAATTCTTGATTTTTTTGCCCATATGAAAGAGTAAACAAATTTATTAAATGAGCTATTAAATTAGATTGTTTATATATTTATATTGTTCATAATTATTATGTTTAGTTTATAAAGCGATATTATTATGATTTTATATTTTACCATAATTTTATTATGAATAACTAAATTAATTTATTGTTAGAATTTATTGTTGCTAAAATGATTTAAAGTATAGTGTTTTATTATATGCATGTATTTTATTGATGATATACCAATGGATGAATATGATAAATTGATGTTTGACAATTATTAGAACTTTAAAATTTACTCAAAAGTAAATTATTATTCAATGATTATTGAACATCATTTGGGTATATTATTATACTTTGGCTGAATATGTTTGATTATCTAAAAGTACTAATTGTGTTTAATTAAAATACGCCAATTACTCATTAATTTTATATGCAAGATATAAATTTAAAAAAGTATATATATATCCCAAGAAGAATCACTTTGTAACTTATTATTTTACTAAACTTATATCAATTGTGTGCATTTTATTATATTTTACCATTGTAATTTATTTATATACATTTTTTGTTATTGTATTTAATGGTACAAACTTCTGTAAATGACATGAACAAGTTGATTTTCAATATAGTTTTATGGATCTCAACTTAGTGTTGTTGGAAGATAAACTCATTATCATTATCTATTCAAGTAATGAGGCTAAGAAGTTAAACTTTAAGACATGGGAACATGGCAACAATTTATGCCTAAAGTTTTGCAAATGAAAATTGCCAACATTAAGTCTAACATTCTACAAACATAAAGTGTTAAAGAATTTCTTACGCTTTTGGAAGAATATTTTCATTTTGCAGACAAATCTCTCACTAGTACATTAATGGAAAGCTCATGACCATGAAGTATGATGGGTTAAAATGCAAGATCATATAATTAAGATGAGTAGATCTTAGTAATCATATCATCAAGATGAGTAACATCATAGTAAGACTAAAGTCTTTAAAAATAGTAGTAAAGAACTCCTTCTTAGTGCAATTTATGTTAAACTTACTTTCTTATAAATATGGAGCTTTTAAAGTTAATTATAACATTATAAGTGGTATTAATGAATTGGTTGGTAGGCTTAGTCAAGAAGAAACAAGATTAAAGAATCAAAAGAACCATACTATTAATATCATTGAATAAGGAACTAGAAAAAGGAATGAAAGTGAAAGCCAAAAAATAAAATAAAAAACCTATGAGAAATTAAAATTGATAGATGTCATTTTGCAAAAAAGAATGATATTATTAGAAATATTCTTTTAAATGCAAAACTTAGTTCAAAAAGAAAAATATCTTTCACTGTGTTTCTATATTTACGAATCAAACTTAATTAAAGTTTATGATAATACTTTATGACTTGATTCATGTGCTACTACTTTTATGTCCAATATGATGCAAGGATTTATCAATGATCCAAACTATAAATTTAGCAAATGATTTTTTATTCATAGGAAATCACATAAAGGCACAATTAAAGGTATAGGGCCTTATTATTTAATCTTGGATAGTGAATATCATTTAAACTTATTCAAACTATTTATGTATCTTCAATCAATAGAAATCTTATTCCAGTTTCTAGTTTAGGAATTTGTAGTTTTGATGTTAAGTTTGGATATAATAGTTTTAGTTTATAAGAATTGTGGATTTGTTACTTCTTTTGTGCTTATTTATGGTTTATATAAATTGAAACTTGATAATATTTTTGATGAATCCTTAGTATAGATAATAATATTGCACTTAAACATAGTATAATGAATGTATGCTTACTTATGAAATAAATATTTGGATCACATATCCAAAAAAAAAAGACTACATAGATTAGTAAATAATAAAATTCTTATAAATTTAGATTTAAAAGATCTTAAAATTTGTGTGAATTGCATTAAAGTGTGGTATGTGAGTGATGATTGTGGCTCATAAGAGATAGGTGACATGGATATTTTATTTTCTAAATATTAATGGTTTAGGAGGGATAACATTTTGGAGCCAACCTTATGAGTTTTGGAGTTGCCACTTGATCACAGCTAAAAAATAGGAAATAAATTAACGGAAACCCATTCCTTAGTTAGAGATTTTAGGTTCAGATAGTAGCATCTACTTGATTTTTTCTTGATATACATATCCTAAATTCCTTATCGCATTACCCTAGTTTCTATTTTAAGAATACATATATTAGTAAATTTAAAACAACATTGGTTGATGATTGCCATGCAGAATAATTGGATTGGCACATAGGATAATTGAGATCGAGTATACATTAATAGAAGCAAATAATAAACAAACATGCCAATCATGATAAATCAAAAACTAAATAACATGTATTTCAAATAAAACAAGTAGGCAAGTAGCATGCAAGAGATACTTAATCAAAACAAACAAATAAAGCAAACAAAAATAAAATGCAGAAAGACATTAAGGATTACAACACTTGAAATAGCCTATTCAAATAAATACATCAAAATATAAATAAATAAAGGAAAATTGGTATTAAGGATTATAATACTTTGAAAGTAGTCTATTCTAACAAATACAATTAAAATAGGAAATAAAGGAGAAGTCCTATTCTAATCATTCATGCAAAATAAAGGTTAATACATGTTATTATCGATTATTGTATTAATTTTCTATTTAATTTTCATATAATTTATTACAATTTAATTAGGTTTTATTTAATTTTCAGTTTATAAATAGTGTTAAATTAGGATTTTAGTCAATCATTTTAATTTTATTTCCTTTTAAGTCTTTTAGCTACTTTTATGCATTTTTATTGCCTTTTTAGGGATTTTTTGCATTCCTAGAATGTTCGGGATTCAAGCCAATAATTAAGGAGCTGGATTTTGAAGATATTCTCCTCATTGGGTAAGGATTAGGAGAAAAATTAATTTTTTGATTCTTGAATGAATATTGGATATTTTTCTCTTTGAATAGAGAATTTCGTTCTAGGTTAAAGGGTTTGAACACTGTTGTTGGGGTGGAAACACCACCATTAAGAAGTCCAAGAGTGGAATTGAAGAGCTCAACAAATAACAATTAAAGTGTGCTTACAACGAGTTTTGACTTTCCTTCTTCTTCTTTTTTTCTTATAAATTGTATCATGTTTGGAATTCTTATGACTTTAGAAAAAAATATTATGAATAACTAAATTATTTAGGGTTTGGCTTTAGAGTAGCTAGTTAGACTTGTTGGGATTTTTATTTCTTTATTAATGATTTGATTTTCAATCAATTTTATGAGTTGTTCTTCATGTCTTACGTTCAATTAAGGGTCCAATTAATTGCATGTTTATGGGTTAATTATCATCAATGAACATTGAGTAATTTACTGGCTTATAAACTTATAAAACTTAGGAACCTTGATCATGAGAGTAGATGAATCCTTTGTGGACCAAATAAATTGCTAAAGAGCTTAATGAATCTTAATTAATTGATTAAGGCGATAACTAGTTTTGGCATGCTTTAATAATCTCGAGAGGGATTTTAGGTAATTTAGAGAAATTTACCCTTGATTGTAATCAATGAAATAGTTATATTAAGTCTATAATTCAAGTTCTAACTAGTGAAACAAACCTAAGCTCCAGTTCACCACCATTGATTTAAAAAGATTATTTAGAGTTAATAGTTTATTTTAATTTATTTAATCTAATTCTTGAAATTTAATTTTATTTTTGCTAGCTAGAGAAATTGATTGACAGTTAGTACTTGGTACCCTTTTCTCGTGGGAATGATACTCTATTTATTACTTTATTACTTGCCACGATCTGCACACTTGTAGAGTTATACTAATAGTACACAAACACATGCAAACACACATCACATGACAATCAGTTAATAAAGAAAAGGAAACTAATTAACAAAATAAATTTCAAAGTAAATGACAAATAAGAATGCTAATGCAAACGTAAATGGACTACGATAAATTCCCCAAGTAATTCCAAGAAGATTTCCCAAATTGGGAATTCAACCATAGGAGGCTTTTTTCTAAAATAATATGCAAATGGATAAGCATGAAAAATGAATAAGAAAAAACAAGAAAAATAAAATATTTAGTATTTTATTTTAAAATAAGATAATTATTTAAGAAATAAAATTCAAAGATTTAAGATAAAAATGTCATTTTCAAGGTCAGGATCTCACCTTTATCACATTTTAACAATAAAAATTATATTTTTATATTAAAATCTCAATTTTCAAAAAAATGATATCATAAAATAATTTAAAAAATAAGAATGCAATATTCAATGAGAAATAATGATATTTCGAATAAAAATATAAACTTTAATTATGAAAAATGGGGGAAATACTATTTTTATAAAAAAGAAAATTTAAATATAAAGAAAAATAAAACAAACAAAATATTATTTAATATAAATAAAAATTGATTATTTACTCAAAGAAAGTGAAATAAATAAAAATTACATTTTCACATTAAAACCATGATCAAACTAGGATTTTTAATTATAAAAATGAAATTTTTTAAAAAAATGAACAAATAAAAATTTATATTTTATGATGATGGTAATGAAAATGATATCACATATCATATAAAAATGCAAGATTCACATGTTAAACCAAGTAAATAAATCAAACACTCATGGATTCAACTTTATCACTTCACCGTCACCATACTACAACTTCACACAGCCACAAAACCACAAGTTCAACACAAATAATAATAAAGGAAATAAATAAATAAAAAGATTTAAAATGATAAAATGGAAAAATGAATAAAACAAAAAATTAGAAAGAAGGAAGAAAATATGCTAACCGTATCAAAAATGCAATTTTCAATGGAAATTATTAAATGGGTTCTCAGAGGATTACCCTTATTGCGTGCTCTAACTATGATGAGTTTAAATTTGGATTTTGGGTCTACAATCCTAAAAGAGAATTTTAAGGTAGTGAGTTTTTGAAAATCGGGTTTCAATGAGTCATTCACCCTTATTTGAAGGAGTTGAAGCTTTAATTTAGTGTGCTTTTGGCTGAAAAAAGTGTAAACCAGTCCTTAAAATCATCCTAAAAATATTGAAAAATATGAAAAATTGCCAAAAAGTCTTTGGAAAAATCAAAAAAATAAAATTTCTACAAAAATTGAACCTATAAGAAATCCCACATTTGTGATTTTCATCATCCTCTCATCCACGCGACTGGGTTGAAACCAGGCGCATGGATTAAAAATACGCACGCATGGATTTTTTGGGACTGATGCATGTTCATCACTTCTATAATGTTTTTGGGTTAGTTTTGAGTCATTGATTAAATTCTTTAAGTTCCAAGGGTTTGTTTCTAGTTTGGTGAAATATTTAGGGTTATCAGGATTTTTTAGGCATTTAGTTTTGATTCGATCTCTAAATTATTAAACCAAACTCCGGAAGCTTCAATTCAACTTCTTAAAGCCCTAGTTCAAGGTTTTAAAGTCCTAATTTCACACTTAAGGTCAAGTTTTTAAAGTAGAATCCTCACTTAAATGTTTTAGAAATGGTATAGTCTTTTAGACTTCTAATTCAATGAATCAAACTCTCAATTCAAGGGTTTGAGTGTTTGTTTCAATAATTTGAATACCTAGTTTAAGGGTTTTTAGATTACGACTTTAGGAGCCCACTATGGATAGCCTTTTCCAAGGTTATCCTATGTCTAGTCAATAGAAAATTTTCATTATTGGACCACTTTAGAGGACTACTAAAAATAAAGTGTTAATAGTAAGTAAATTAAATATTCCAAGAAAGACGCCATAAGAAGCACCTAGCTTTTTGAAATTATACTCACTAACATTTATGGATCTTTTGATACCCTAATTTTTTATGGATAAAATTTTTCATTACCTTTATTAATGATTGTTCATGTTATAATTATATCTATTTGCTTCTAAATCAGTAAGTGCTCTTAAGACATACATAAAAGAAATTGAGAGACAATTAGATGAAAACATAAAAATTGTAAAATTTGATATAAGTGATGCATATTCTAGAAAATATGATAAGTCTAGATAGTGTATTGATCCATCTATAAAATTTCTCGAAAGGCATAATATATGATGCTAGGTACACCTTAACAAAATAGTGTAGTAGAAAGGTTTAACCAGACTTTGATGGATATGGTCTCCCCATACAAATCATTATAGTTGAATGCACTTAATATTGCAATATATTTATTGAATATGGTTCCCAGTAAAATAGTTTAAAGGACTCATTTCCAATTGCAAATAAAAAATAAAAATAGTTCGTGGTCATTACATGTTTGGGGTTGCCAAATGAAAGGAAGAACTTATAATCCATATAAAAGAAAATTATGATATCAAACCATTGGTAGTCACTTTATTGATTACTAGAAGAAATCTAAAAGGTATATATTTTATTGTACTAAACATAGTATGAAAATTGTTGAAACTAGAAATGCAAAATTAATTAAGAATGGTGATGTTAACGACAATGATGAATGACGTGATGTGAAAATAAACAAAATCAATGTAAATATTCCTTCATACATAAATATTCCTTATACCCTAAACTCTAAACTTTGTTGAATGTTGTTTTACGTATTGAATGGTATATTGACAACACTAAACAATATTTGAATGAAGAACCATCCTATCAAGCAACTAACTCACATATGATTAATGCAAAAGAAATATAAGGAATAACAATTAGAAGATGTCAAAGAGAAAGGAAATCAATTATCCCAAATGATTATATGGTAAATTTGTGAAAGTCAAATTTTGATATTGGAATAAATAAGAATTTGTTTAACATTCACAAGCCGTAATAAGTGCTAAATCTGAAAAATGAATTAATACTATAAATTATGAGTTGACATTTATGAAGCAAAATAATATTTAGAATCTTGTTGAATTACGAGAAAATTATAAAAATAAAATTAGATGTAAAATGAGGCTTTAAGATAAAGCGCTATGTAGAAGGCAATGTTGGAAAATATAAAGCCAAACATATTGCTGAGGGTTTTGCATATATATATATATATATATATCGTCAGCATAATCATTAATCTTGTAGATTTTTAAAAGGAAAATGGTTTCATTTATCCTCAACTATGGGTTAATTTTTTCAATAATGATCTATCATTTAACTTGTATCAATTTAGAGAATTAATTTCTTGATTTCTTTCAATTTTATCCAACCTTCAATTGGTATGTATAATTAATGACGTGACTTGTTGATGTGTCAAAGATAGTGTTGACAGAGCAAGGGTGAGCAAAAATAATTGAAAATCGAATCGGTTCGGTTCAGTTCATTTTAAGTTATAAAAAATTTAGTTTTGTTTGCACTTTAAAAGCCAAAATATTTTCAATTCGGTTCGATTTTTATTGTAAAAAATATAATTAAACCAAATTGAACTAAATTTCTAAAATATTTTAAATTATATGATGTTTATGGTTTGATTTGATCTTTTTACATCATTTTTAAATATTTAAAACTCTTAATAAAATTATTTAATACCAAAAAACTCAAACCAAAATTATTTAAATACATTTTAGAAAATTGGTTCGATTGATTTATATTAAATTGACAAATACAAAAAAATAAAATAAAACCTAATAGAAATAAATCTCATAAATATTATGAAAATAGTAAAAAAATTAACATAAATTTAGTATGTATAAAATTACAAAAATAAAAAATTCAAACTAAATAAATTGATTGAATCGAACTGGATCAGTTTTGTTTGGTTCAATTTAGTTTTGACCCTTGTTCAGTTTAGTTCAATTATTTTTAAATATTTTTTGTTATGTTTGGCTTTATATATTTTTCAACCAAACTAAACCGATCATTTTTTTATTTTGGTCTTAATTAAAATGGCATTGTTTTAATCTCCTTACCACATCAGCAAACTACGTTAACAATTACACATGTCAATTGAAAGTTGGATAAAATTTAAAGAAGTCAAAAATTTAATTTTCTAAATTGATAGAAATTAAAAGATAGATTTATTTAGAAAATTGGCTTACAGTTGAGAATAAATAGAACTATTTTATTTTTTAAAAACATGATTATTTTCATATACAATAAAATAAAGATGATAGAGAACTTATTTATATTGGCAAATGAATTCATAGTTGAAGTAATAAAATTTCTAAATTACTATCATGACCTGAACCTTAAAGGACACATGACCAACATTAGAGAATGAGAAAATGTGAAGCTTATGAAATCTATAGTAAGCCTCTAAGAAAATTTTCACAATATCATTTACCAATCTTTATATTTTAAAGAAAATCTGGTAGAGTTTCCTTTGTACCGAGATAAAACCAAAACCTATGGAAAAGAAATAACACTCCCAATATATATATTCCAATCAATACTACTTCACAATAACTCCACAATCAACATAAAATACATAAATAATCATCACAATAAAATTCATAAATACAAGTTATACAAAACGATCTACTATTGCGATGCCTAGACTTCCAGTACATAATGCATATATCAAATAGACCTACATAATATAGTGGGAGAGGAAGAAACCTGGCACAAACGTGTTAAGGAAGTAAATATTTTTATTGTATATATTAGGAGGTAAATATTTGTATACAATTCAGAATAAAGTTTTTATTCTATTTAGGATGTTATTCTATTCCTAATTAGATTGTGATTAAGATTCCTATGTGTATATATAAGGGGTGTAACCTTTCTTTGAATATTATGGAAAAATATTTTCCTCAAATTTTCTCTCTTTTTCTCTGAATTTTATTCTTCATGGTGTCATATCATACCCATTGAAATTGAATTTTTTATTGAATTCTTCAAATCGTATTTTTCTTTCTTCCTTTGAATTCTTTGAATCTTTAAAATCATAACCACCGAAAACACATCCATTGTATCCCATGGAACACCCAATTTTATTCAAACCCTTCAAGATAATTCTTCTTTCCCACAGGAATTATTCTTGATGATACAAACTATACTCTATGGTCACAGATCATAGAGATGCGAATTAGAGCTAGAAATAAATCTAGCTTTCTTAATGGCACTACGCCAAAGCCATCAGCAGGAGATAAAGCATTGGAAACTTGGCTCCTTGATAATAATTGAGTCAAAAGTTAGTTGATTGACTCCATGAGTCCAATATTGATGCAGAGATTCATCCGTCTTCCAACAGTAAAGGAGATATGGGATATTGTCTCAAAAACCTTCTATGATGGATATAATGAAACTCAGTTATTTGAATTAAACCGGAAATCATTCACAACATGTCAAAATGGTAAGCCATTACCTGTATACTATAATGAACTGATTGGAATATTTCAGGAAATTAATGCCCGGATGTGTGCACAAGGGGAGGATGTTAATGGAGTAGTATCACTCCGTAAACATATTTCCCGGCTTTGAACACATATTTTCCTAGTCGGGCTTGATTTGAAATTTAATAATGCTCAAAGTGAAATACTCTGAAAGGATCCACCTCTTGATCTCGAGTTTAGTTATGCACATGTATGAAGGGATCACAACCAGCGATATACGATGGAAGAGCCAAAGATACTGTCGGACCATTCTGTACTTGTAGCAGTTGAGACTCATCCCTAGTACAAAGAGAAAATACCGAGTAAGTCCAACACATACACTTGTATTTATTGTGGCAAAGTTGGACACTTCAAGGAATGGTGCTATGAAATTATGGGATATTCAGAATGGTGGGATTTCAATAGAAAACCTCGTAAGAAGCTTGAAAAGGCTGCAATTGCCACCTCTAGTGGTACTAAACCAAGTGGTGATCTTGATGCAACATCAGGTATGACAAATCTTACTCGAAATAATACATGGATTATTGATATAGGTGCTACTGATCATATGACAAACTCCACTCACCATCTTACATCCATCCGCCCATCAACCCAATAAAATATTCTGACTCTTAATGGAGGCATAACACTGGTCACTCATAAAGGATCGGTATCTAACTCTGACTCTCTTAATCTAGATATTGTTCTTATTGTTCCTTCTCTTTCTTGTAATCTACTATCTATTGGCCAAATCATTAAAACCTTGAATTGAAGTGTCAAATTTTAGCCAAATTATTGTGTATTTCAGGACATTGCAGCACATCAGATTATTGGCTCTGGTGTTAAACATGGAAAGTTATACTATCTTGAGTTGCATGATGATTCACGTCAGAAGTCAAGTCAAGTAAATAGGGTTGGTGGAAGTTGCTCAAGTAAAGACCAAGTAATCTTGTGGCATCGTTGTCTTGGTTATCTTTCTTTTCATTATCTTAGACAAATAAGACTGGATTTATTTTTTGATACCACAAACTCAGAATTTAAGTGTGATATTTAAGTGTGATATTTGGAGCCACTAAATTTCTTATGTACCGAGTTATAATAAAAATTCAATTCCATTTATGACCATTCATTCTGATGTGTAGGGACTTGCTCGAATTCCTGCTCTATCTGGTGCTCAATATTTTGTAACATTTATTAATGAATGCACCTAAATGACCTGGGTATCAGTACTTTCAAATAAAGGAGATGTGTGCTCCAAGTTTTGGGACCTATACACAATGATGGCTACATAATACCAGAGTAAAATATGAGTCTTGTAGTCTAACAATGGTAGGGAGTATATTAACTCAATTCTAAATGATTTCTACCACAAGAAGGGCATTCACCACCAAACATCCTGTGCTGACACTACTCAATAGAATGGTATAGCCGAACAGAAGAACCGACGGTTATTAGAAGTTGTTTGAGCATCATTATTTGACATGAATGTTCCTCGAGAATACTGGGGAGAGACTGTTCGATCCGCTGCATACCTCATAAACTGAACACCATCAAGAGTACTCAATTTCAAAACACCTCTTCAGAAACTTCAAGAACTTTTCATATCTCCACCCCTCAATAATCTTGAGCCCCGAGTCTCTAGATGCTCGATATAAGTTCATCAAACACTCGGCAAATTAGAACCTCAAGCTATTTGGTGTATCTCTGTTGGCTATACAAATCTACAAAAGGGATATCGATGTTAAGATTTGAATACATAGAAGATGTATGTCACTCGGGATGTTCAGTTTCATGAAAATTCTCCTTTCTTCTCCTACTCCGAGTGCTCTCTTTAGGGGGAGAAAAATCTGAACCTCTTTGAATTTGAAGATAGCATTTCGAGTGGTCTAAATGTTAAAGATAGCATTCTGAGTGTTCCGAGTATGAGTCTCCCACAAACATCTGATGTTCTGAGTCTGAGCATCTCACCCTAACAGATCATAGAAGAAAATCTGAGTAAGCAAGATACTACATCTTCCCAACCCATACCAGAAGTTAAAGAAACTTTGGATATAGATGTGCACAATAAGGTAAACTTTTCTCCTTTAGTAACTCCAAATACTGAGCCTCGTTATCCTTCTAGAATCAATAGAGGGGTTCCTAAAAAATAATATGATCCGGACCTTCATACCAAAGCTAAATACCCTATCAACAACTTCATATCAACCAATTGTTTGTCTAACTCACATGCACTTACTATAAATCAATTATCTACTATATCTATTCCAAGTAATGTGCAGGAAGCCTTAGATGATCTGGATTAGAAGAAAGCCATGAATGATGAAATGGAGGCATTGTAGAAAAATCAGACATGGGATCTTGTTCCTCTTCCTGAAGGAAAGAAAAGGGTGGCATGTAGGTGGATATTCACTGTCAAACTCAATTAAGATAAAAGCATAAATCAGTATAAAGCTCAGTTGGTAGCAAAAGGGTATACTCAGAAATACGGAATTGACTATGAAGATACATTTTCCTCAATAGAAAAAATGAACACCATATGAGTTCTTATTTCCTTAGCTACCAACCTAGACTAGTTGCTGCGACAATTTGACATGAAGAATGCATTTTTGAATGGAACCATAGATGAAGAAGTGTATATGGATCCATCACCCGGAACTAAATGTAATGATCGAGCATGCAAACTAAAAAGGGCATTGTATGGACTCAAACAATTACCTCGAGAATAGTTTAGAAGACTCTCAACTTTTATGAGAAAGCTCAAATATAAGTAAAGTGATGTTTATCACACACTATTCATCAAATAAAAGTTAGGTAAAGTCATCGTACTGATTATATATGTTGATGATATGGTGGTCACTAGAAATGATCCAAGTGAGACAATAATCTTGCAAAGATAGTTAGCATCTGAGTTTGAACTTAAGGATTTGGGTAACTTAAAGTATTTTTTAAGAATTGAAATTGCAAGGTTAGCTCAAGGAATTTCCCTCTACCAATGAAAGTACATAATGGACCTACTGATATAGACAAGCATGCTTGATTATAGGCCAACCGAGACTCCAATTAAAGTTAACCATGGACTTTCAGTCCTAGGAGATCAAGTTTCAATTAATAAATATCGGTTCAAAGGTTGGTGGGAAGGTTGATTTTGTCACGACCCGAACCCGAGGGCACGTGACCGGCACTAGGGAATGGGTAAGCATAAGGCCCCCGAAACCCATAGTAAGCCTAAAGGAAAAAGAAAATAAAACCATTCACATATTAAACTTTACTTTAAAATAAAACACATTATCAAACTGATTTTTCTCAGAATACACAAATTCAACTGCTTAAATAATAATGTATTTCAACATCTCATATTATAAATCAGATTGAATCTTATATGCAAGCGTGGTTTACACAAATAAATTACATAATTATGTTTAAACCATACAAATCTTTAATACATATACTACTGCAGCAACCTAGATTAGTACACAGTACAGCTTATAATGACCTACATAAAATAGCCGGTGAAGAAGAAATCCGACGTAGAGGTAGTCTGAGGTCGAACTCCCAAGCTCCTGAAAAAAAAAATTGAGGGGAATCAAACCTCACTGAGTAAGTCAATAAAAGAGTTGTATGGTTTGAAAACCTTTTTGAAAACTATATATATTTATAGTGAAAATAATTTATAATATATAAGTATAGCTTTTGGAAAATCTCGGTAGAACCCTAAACCCAAGTCTAAACGGCCAACTGGGCCCACTTATTCCAACTAGACTACCGGTCCTCGAGAGCAAGGGCATCAACGAGGCACCAAGCCATAGTCATTCACTTAATCCTAATATATGGCACCGGCGGTCCCCGAGAGCAAAAGCATCAACCGAGGCACCCATCCCAGTCCATTAATAACCTTACAATCACTGGCGGTCCCCGAGAGCAATGGCTTCCACCGAGGCATCCGTCCCAGTTTCACATTCATCAATCATATATATCACGGATCCATCTCTCAATCTCTACCATGTGCACATAGTCCTGGTGAAGCCCACCAGGTAGCTCGTTCTACCAAAATTTCTCAAATCGATTTTAAATAAATAATTTGCATTTAAATCATAAATGATAGCATTAAATTAAATAAATCATATAATTAATATAATAGAAATACGAGCACATGCATTCTTTAAACAAACACACACACAGATCATTTTATCGACTTACAGGATGAATGCGAAGGCTGACGACCACGCGTCTGCCTCAGTCTCACAGCTTCTGCTCCAAGATGATCTAGAAGGAAATAATAATAATCGACTTTTAAAATATGACTAACGAATCGAAATCAGAAATCAACAAAATAATAAAATTCCAGATTGACTCGAGGAAAACCGGACAAGACTTGACAGACAGGATTTAACCTGACTAACGATAGGAATTTTTATGGATATCACGTTTTACGAGAAAATCTACCAAAATTTCGATAGAATCTCCTCTGTAAAACAGACATCTCTCTACCAAAGGTAGAGCCAGACCTGTATAGAAAATGCACTTCCAATATACACAACCATTCACACTCGAGTCGGGCTCTCAAAACTACAATTTGCCCCGACCGAGATCACAACTCAAATATTCAAAAGTAAACAATTAAATTTGTATTCCATCCCCAACAATTATAATTATAATTATTATCCAAAATAAAACCTTTGTAATGTATTATTTATATATATATATATATATATATATATATATATATATATATATATATATATATATATATATATATACATTATTTGAAATTTAATATCTAAAATTTACTCTACTTAAGTGATTATGTCAATTTAATTTATAAAAATTATCTAAACCCTTTAAATATTAATAAAACCAATTAAAATATATATTTATCATATTTAGTGTAAAATTATATTTTTACCCCTAGCATATATATAAATTACATAATGTGCTATATATATACAAAAATAATTCCTTAAAATTATCTAATCAATCCAAAAATTATTTTTCTCAAAATAAATCTTCCTATTATAATTAAAACATACAATCAACCAACAATTTTTCCAAATATTATTATTTAACCTAAAAATCAAATTTGGCATACACTCAAAAATATTTATAAAAATAGTATGAAAATCTCAAAAATTATAATTTGAGTTCTAAAATTAATAACATTTAATAATAACCTCAATTACTAAAATTTCATAATTTTTAATCAAAATTTTCGAAATTAGCCTAATTACCCTTTAAATACTTAAAATTTACGTAACCCTCTAATTAACACTAAAAACTCTAAAATCTTACATAAAATTAATATACTAAAACAATTAACTATAATCACTTTTATTTCACTAACTAAACCAAATAAACCCAATAAATCAACTAAAAAAATTAAAATAAATAAATAAATATTATATAAAAAAAAATTCTGTAAAGTAAGAAAAATTAGGAAAAATATTTAAAAATCCAAATTGAAGCAATTTATGGGCATAATCCAACATATACTCAAAAACAACCTAAAATCAACATTAAAAATCTAGCAACAACCAGAAAACAACCTGTCAACAACCTAAGAACAACTCTGCGCAACTCACCTTCAACCTTCAATTCCGACGCCGGTGGTGAGTTGCAGCGGCGACTCTTGGCTTGGACGGACACCTAAGACGATGAGGGAAGTTGGGGAAGCTTGGGTGGTGTTGGATCAGCTTGGATCAAAGCTGACAGAGGAAAGAAATGAGGAATGGCAGCAGCAGCTCCTCCCTTGGCAGCTTGGTGCGACAGCAATGGTGATTCTGGTGGTGGCAGGACGAACGGCGCAGTGAAGGAGGAGGGAGAGATGGTGAGGGATGAAGTGGGAGAGGGTACAGGGCTTGGGAGCTTCTATTTCTCTTCTCCCTATTTTTTTTCTACCTCGCGCTGCTACTTTGCTTTCTTTCTGTGTTCTTTGATTTTTTTTTTCTTTGGTCCACTTCCCATCACTTATATATATATATATATATATATGTATATAAAATACTATAAACTATTAATATATAATAATATATTATTATACATATAGGTGTGTCTAGGTAATTATTAGTGTGTATATATGTATATACATACACTACATGCACTTATATAAATACAAGTTATTTTAATATACACACATCTTAAATAATATTTAACCCTATATATATATATATATATATATATATATATATATATATATATATATATATATATATATATATATATATATATATATATATATATATATATATATATAATACCTCCATTAGATATATAAAAAAAATAATCTTTTATATAATATAACCTAAAAGTATTTATTAAAGATTTAAATATAAAATTACATATTTAATTAAAACATAGGGTATTACAGTGTCCCCTCCTTATATGAATTCGTCCTTGAATTCGAGAAAAGAAAGAAAAAAGGAATTACAAGGCTAAGAAGGAAAGAGATACGGGAACGAAACTCGCATCTCGGATTCAGTTTCCCAAGTGCAATCATCTGTGGAATGGTTACTCCATAGCACCTTCACCATAGGTATCTCCTTAGTCCGCAGCTGTCGGATTTGGCGATCCACAATCGCCACCGGGAACTCCTTCTAAGTCAAATCGTCGCTAAGCTCTACGGCTTGAGGTTGCAACACGTGAGACGGATCAGGGACGTATTTTCTCAACATGGAAACATGAAATACAGGATGGATTCTCGATAGCTCTGGTGGTAACACCAACCTATACGCCACTTCACCCACTCTGGACCAAATCTCAAACGGTCCAATGTATCTGGGAGCTAGCTTACCCTTCTTGCCAAATCTCATAACTCCTTTCATTGGAGACACCTTCAGGAACACCATGTCTCCAACCATGAAGGATACATCCTTCCTCCTAGGGTCAGCATAGCTCTTATGTCTACTGAAGGCTGTCTTCAATCGCTGTTGTATAATGGGGACTTTCTCTGAAGTGATCTGCACTAACTCTGGTCCCGTTAACTGCCTCTCACCAATCTCCCAACACAAAGGTGATCTACACTTCCTACCATATAGTGCCTCATACGGAGCCATCTCAATGCTAGCATGATAGCTGTTATTATAAGCAAACTCAATCAGTGGCAAGTGGAAATCCCATTGTCCTCCAAAATCCATTACACACATCCTCAGCATATCTTCTAACGTCTGGATGGTTCTCTCTGACTGACCATCTGTCTGAGGATGGAAGGCCGTACTGAAATCCAATCTGGTACCCAAGGCCTTGTGTAATTCTTGCCAAAAGACTGAGGTAAAGGTGGCTCCTCTATCCGACACTATGCTCACAGGTACTCCATGTAGACAAACAATCCTATTGACATAAAGTCTTGCCAGTCTATCAGTAGAGTATGTCTTCTTTATAGGTAGAAAGTGTGCTGACTTAGTCAACCTGTCAACAATCACCCAAATAGCATCATAACCTCCAGTAGTTCGAGGTAGTCCAGTTACGAAATCCATGGCTATCATATCCCATTTCCATTCAGGAATTGGCATAGGTTGCAACAGTCCCGAGGGTCTCTGATGTTCAAGCTTTACTTGTTGGCAAGTCAAGCACCTGGATACAAAATCTGCAATATCCTTCTTCATTCCATTCCACCAATATGTATCCTTCAAGTTATAATACATCTTGGTAGAACCCGGATGAACATTATATGCAGAAAAATGTGCTTCTTCCATAATCTCCTTCCTCAAGTCATCAACATCTGGCACACAAATCCTAGTGCCCAACCGCAATACACCTTCTCTGTCAATCACAAAGTCCCGTGACTGCCCTTGTTGCACTTCATACATGATTCTCTGCAACTGAGAGTCTCTACTCTGAGCTGCCTTAACCCGATCCAAGTATACTGATCGTACACTAAATTGAGCTAAAAGGCACTTTCAGGTAACTTTCATCTGCAATCCCCGATCAATCAGTCCATGCAACTCCTTGATAATGGGCTTTCTCTCTGTGCTAATATGGGCAAGGCTGCCTGCTGATTTTCTACTCAAGGCATCCGCAACAATATTTGCCTTGCCTGGATGGTATAAAATGGAGCAATCATAATCCTTAAGGAGTTCCATCCATCTCCTCTGCCTCAAATTCAAGTCCCTCTGCTAGAAAATATATTTCAAGCTCTTGTGATCAGTGTATATCTCACACGTCACTCCGTACAAGTAATGTCTCCATATTTTCAAAGCAAACACCACGGCTGCCATCTCTAAGTCGTGAGTAGGATAGTTCTGCTCGTGCTTCTTCAACTGCCTCGAAGCATAAGCAATCACTTGGCCATGTTGCATCAACACACAGCCCAATCCTACTCTGGAAGCATCACAATACACTGTATAGCCTTCATTCCCAGAGGGTAAAGTTAGAATTGGTGCCGACGTCAACAAATTCTTCAATAATTGAAAATGCTCTTCGCATTTGTCTGTCCATACAAACTTAACATTCTTTTGGGTCAACCTTGTCAAAGGTGCAGCAATTCTAGAGAAGTCCTTCACAAATCTTCTGTAATAACCTGCTAGACCCAGGAAACTCCGTACTTCCTTAACTGTAGTCGGCCTTGACCACTCTGTAATAGCCTCTATCTTCTTAGGGTCCACCTGTATGCCATCTCGAGAAACCACGTGGCCTAGAAATGCCACTTGATACAACCAGAACTCACACTTTGAGAATTTGGCATACAACCTGTGCTCCCTTAAAGTCTGAAGTACTCTTCTCAGATGCATCACATGATCAGCTTCACTCTTGGAATAAACCAAGATATCGTCAATGAAAACTATCACAAATCGATCCAAGTATGGCCTGAATACCCGATTCATCAAGTCCATAAAGGCTGCTGGAGCGTTAGTCAACCCAAAGGACATTACTAAAAACTCATAATGGCCATACCTTGTTTGAAAAGCTGTCTTGGACTCATCACCTCTTCTGATTCTCAACCGATGATACCCAGATCTCAAATCTATTTTAGAGAAGCATGTAGCACCTTGAAGTTGATCAAACAGATCATCGATCCTCGGAAGTGGGTACTTGTTCTTGATGGTGACTTTATTCAACTGCCTGTAGTCGATACAAAGTCGAAGGCTACCATCTTTCTTCTTCACGAACAACACCGGAGCACCCCAAGGCGATGTACTAGGTCTGATGAAACCCTTATCAAGCAACTCCTGCAACTGCTCTTTCAGCTCCTGCAGTTCAGCTGGTGCCATTCTGTAAGGTGGCATAGAAATAGGATCCGTACCATGTATGACATCGATACAGAACTCTATCTCTCTGTCTGGTGGTAATCCTGGTAATTCTTCAAGAAAGACATCCAGAAATTCACACACCACTGGCACCTGTTCAACTGCCACATTCTCCTTCTCAACATCTCTTACCATTGCCAAGTATCCCTGACAACCCCTTCTAAGCATCTTCCGGGCTGTAATGGCAGATATGAGATTATGAGGCATAGAGTTCTTTTCACCTTTGAAACAAAATTCTTCTTCATCTGGAATTTTGAACACCACTTCTTTCCCTCTACAATTCACTGAAGCATAATACCTCGATAACCAATCCATGCCCAAAATGACATCGAATTCCAATACGTCGAGCAATACTAAATCTGCCCATAGTTCTCTACCATCAACTATCACCGGACACGAAGGAAAGAAGACATCTATCTCCAACTCGTCACTAAGAGGAGTCGAAACAGATAGAGGAAAGGACAACCTAGAAGGCTGCCACTCAATTCTCGAAGCGAACACAAGAGAAATAAAGGAATGTGAAGCACCGGGATCAAACAACACTCTAGCATTGCATGCACAGACTGAGAGAATACCTGCTACCACTGCATTCGAAGTCTGAGCGTCCTGTGGTGTCAAAGTGAACACTCGAGCCTGACCACGACCTGCCTGCTGAGAAGTGAAAGGCTGTGCAAAACCACGTCCGCTAGGTCTACCAACTGAACCTCGACCCTGCTGACTCATAGGCTGAGGCGATCTCTGCTGTGGCTGTATGGGTGCTCGATACTGCTGAGGCATCGGATAGTAGGGCTGAGCCACTGAGGAAGACGAACCCTGAACGTATTGTGGCTGGTATCCGGAGTGGGGACAAGCTCTGGCAAGGTGTCCAACCTGCCCACACCTAAAGCAAGCGCCCGTCAACATATGACACGGGCCCTGATGAAATCGTCCATAACTCGCACAAGCACTAGCTCCAGACCCAGAACTACTCTGCCCGGAACTCTACCCACTACTGCTGCTACTAACTCCTGCATCGAATCTGTGACTCCTGCCAGTTCTCCTATTTGAAGCATACCCATGTCGGCCAACTCGGTGAGTCCTGGACCTCCTACCACTTTGCTGAGAATTAACCGCAGCCTGCTGACTCGAACTGCCGATGTGAAATGCTGGCTGCTGGTACCCGGGAGCTACACTATGACCACTGCCCCCAATCATATAAGGATCCATCATGGTGCCCTGGCGGATATGTCGCCTCTCAATCAAACGGGCCTCCTCAATCACACTCTCTAGGGTGCAGTCCTCAGTACGCATACCAACAAAAGCGGGTCCTAGTCCAGTAACATACAGCTCCACTGCTCTGTAAGGGTCCCTCCTGATATCTTCTGCATGTCGGGACAGTCTATTAAAATCTTTGGTATAATCCTCCACTGACCTATCGCCTCTAGTGATGTGGAGTAGCTGCCACCTGTAGGCATCTCTGGTGGCTGGAGGACAGAAAAATCTCAAAAAGCGGTCCTTAAATTCTAGCCAAGTCAGCTCATGCATCGATGGCTGAATCGACTGCATAAACCAATCTTGAGCAGCCGCCTATACCGACAACTCCACAATCATAATCCTCTGATAATCCATATATCCATTCCTGGTGCGTGCCTCAATCGCATTAATGAAGTCTAAGGCATCACCCGTACCGTCGAAAGAAACTCTACCAATCCGAGAGTAAAGGAGGGTTGCTTCAGTGTCTGACATCCCCTAGTTCCTTTGCTGAAGCATCTGTTGTACAAGGGGCATCGCCTGATTCAATGCTGCTAGACCCTGATTAATCCCTGCCAGTCCAGCTGCAAAGGCTGTAGGGTCAACAGCTGGGGCTTCAGGCTCAACTGGTTGCTGATCAGGAATCTCAGCTGCAGCTACCCTGGCTCGACCTCTACCTCTACCTCTGCCCCTACGACGTGGAGCGGGAAGGGGAGCCTCATCATGCATAGACTGCTCATCAAATCCAAGGGTCGGATCGACATCGGGGTCGGTACACACACGCCTCATTCTGAAATGAAGACAAGGAAAAATTGAATTCAAAACGGGGTAAGAATATTTAAAGCAACGCGGAATTAGAAACAATAACATCTCATGACAATTATCAATCCTAAAGCTGCAGTAGTTACATAGAAAGACAGACATAGACAATTAATCGAACTTATGCTCTGATACCAACTTTGTCACGACCCGAACCCGAGGGCACGTGACCGGCACTAGGGAATGGGTAAGCATAAGGCCCCCGAAACCCGTAGTAAGCCTAAAGGAAAAAGAAAATAAAACCATTCACATATTAAACTTTACTTTAAAACAAAACACATTATCAAACTGATTTTTCTCAGAATACACAAATTCAACTGCTTAAATAATAATGTATTTCAACATCTCATATTATAAATCAGATTGAATCTTATACGCAAGCGTGGTTTACACAAATAAATTACATAATTATGTTTAAACCATACAAATCTTTAATATATATACTACTGCAGCAACCTAGATTAGTACACAGTACAGCTTATAATGACCTACATAAAATAGCCGGTGAAGAAGAAATCTGGCGTAGAGGTAGTCTGAGGTCGAACTCCCAAGCTCCTGAAAAAAAAAAAATTGAGGGGAATCAGACCTCACTGAGTAAGTCAATAAAAGAGCTATACGGTTTGAAAACCTTTTTGAAAACTATATATATTTATAGTGAAAATAATTTATAATATATAAGTATAGCTTTTGGAAAATCTCGGTAGAACCCTAAACCCAAGTCTAAACGGCCAACTGGGCCCACTTATTCCAACTAGACTACCGGTCCCCGAGAGAAAGGGCATCAACCGAGGCACCAAGCCGTAGTCATTCACTTAATCCTAATATATGGCACTGGCAGTCTTTAGAGCAAAGGCATCGACCGAGGCACCCATCCCAGTCCATTAATAACCTTACAATCACTAGCGGTCCCCGAGAGCAATGGCTTCCATCGAGGCACCCGTCCCAGTTTAACATTCATCAATCATATATATCACGGATCCATCTCTCAATCTCTACCATGTGCACATAGTCCTGGTGAAGCCCACCAGGTAGCTCGTTCTACCAAAATTTCTCAAATCGATTTTAAATAAATAATTTGCATTTAAATCGTAAATGATAGCATTAAATTAAATAAATCATATAATCAATATAATAGAAATACGAGCGCATGCATTCTTTAAACAAACACACGCACAGATCATTTTATCGACTTACAGGATGAATGCAAAGGCTGACGACCACGCGTCTGCCTCGGTCTCATAGCTTCTGCTCCGAGATGATCTAGAAGGAAATAATAATAATCGAATTTTAAAATATGACTAAGGAATCGAAATCAGAAATCAACAAAATAATAAAATTCCAGATTGACTCGAGGAAAACCGGACAAGACTCGACAGACAGGATTTAACCTGACTAACGGTAGGAATTTTTACGGATATCACGTTTTATGAGAAAATCTATCAAAATTTTGACAGAATCCCCTCTGTAAAACGGACATCTCTCTACCAAAGGTAGAGCCAGACCTGCATAGAAAATGCACTTCCAATATACACAACCATTCACACTCGAGTCGGGCTCTCAAAACTACAATTTGCCTCGACCGAGATCACAACTCAAATATTCAAAAGTAAACAATTAAATTTGTATTCCATCCCCAACAATTATAATTATAATTATTATCCAAAATAAAACCTTTGTAATGTATTATATATATATATATATATATATATATATATATATATATATATATATATATATATATATATACATTATTTGAAATTTAATATCTAAAATTTACTCTACTTAAGTGATTATGTCAATTTAATTTATAAAAATTATCTAAACCCTTTAAATATTAATAAAACTAATTAAAATATATATTTATCATATTTAGTGTAAAATTACATTTTTACCCCTAGCATATATATAAATTACATAATGTGCTATATATATACAAAAATAATTCCTTAAAATTATCTAATCATTCCAAAAATTATTTTTCTCAAAATAAATCTTCCTACTATAATTAAAACATACAATCAACCAATAATTTTTCCAAATATTATTATTTAACCTAAAAATCAAATTTGGCATACAATCAAAAATATTTATAAAAATAGTATGAAAATCTCAAAAATTATAATTTGAGTTCTAAAATTAATAACATTTAATAATAACCTCAATTATTAAAATTTCATAATTTTTAATCAAAATTTTCGAAATTAGCCTAATTACCCTTTAAATACTTAAAATTTACGTAACCCTCTAATTAACACTAAAAACTCTAAAATCTTACATAAAATTAATATACTAAAACAATTAACTATAATCACTTTTATTTCACTAACTAAACCAAATAAACCCAATAAATCAACTAAAAAAATTAAAATAAATAAATAAATATTATATAAAAAAAATTCTGTAAAGTAAGAAAAATTAGGAAAAATATTTAAAAATCCAAATTGAAGCAATTTATGGGCATAATCCAACATATACTCAAAAACAACCTAAAATCAACATTAAAAATCTAGCAACAACCAGAAAACAACCTGTCAACAACCTAAGAACAACTCTGCGCAACTCACCTTCAACCTTCAATTCCGGCGCCGGTGGTGAGTTGCAGCGGCGGCTCTTGGCTTGGACGGACACCTAAGACGATGAGGGAAGTTGGGGAAGCTTGGGTGGTGTTGGATCAGCTTGGATCAAAGCTGACAGAGGAAAGAAATGAGGAATGGCAGCAGCAGCTCTTCCCTTGGCAGCTTGGTGTGACAGCAATGGTGATTCTGATGGTGGCAGGACAAACGGCGCAGTGAAGGAGGAGGGAGAGATGGTGAGGGATGAAGTGGGAGAGGGTACAGGGCTTGGGAGCTTCTATTTCTCTTCTCCCTATTTTTTTTTCTACCTCACGTTGCTACTTTGCTTTCTTTCTGTGTTCTTTGATTTTTTTTTTCTTTGGTCCACTTCCCATCACTTATATATATATATATATATATATATATATATATAAAATACTATAAACTATTAATATATAATAATATATTATTATACATATAGGTGTGTCTAGGTAATTATTAGTGTGTATATATGTATATACATACACTACATGCACTTATATAAATACAAGTTATTTTAATATACACACATCTTAAATAATATTTAACCCTATATATATATATATATATATATATATATATATATATATATATATATATATATATATAATACCTCCATTAGATATATAAAAAAAAATAATCTTTTATATAATATAACCTAAAAGTATTTATTAAAGATTTAAATATAAAATTACATATTTAATTAAAACATAGGGTATTACAGATTTACCTATCTCATACTCGACTAGACATTGCTTATGCAGTAAGTGTTGTAAGTCAGTTCATGCATTCTCTAAGTAAAGAACATATATGATGGGAATTGTAGGTTTCATCAATTAACTCCCCAATAGCAAGAATACTATGATAAGTTGAATTAGAAGAAAATTAGAAATTACCAATTTAATCCACAAATTTGGATCGTTCAAAGATTGAAGTAAGAAGATAGATGTTACTTAACCCCTTTACCAACAAGGATAAAGATACTAAGATAGACTTTGAATTTCCTCTTATGCCACAAACAAGAAAGTTTGATAAATAACAAGAAAACAAAGATTTTGATTTTGACACCACAAGCTAGAATAAAGCTTGATAAGTCACAAAGTTTATGCAAGAAATTAAAGACAAAATTCCTCACAATAAAACTCAAACAAAGTTATAATTCATATATCAAATTCATTCATGCTATAAAAGAAAGAAAAAGGACTTGTTTATATAGAGTACAAGTCCATGCACACACTACTAAAATAGACTCACACACATAGGATTACTTTTACTCTTAAATGGCCTTAATAACCACCACCCACATTAATAGTCATTACTTGGTATTAATTACCCCATTAACTGCTAATAACCACTACCCACATTAATAGCCATTACTTGGTATTAATTACCCTATTAACTTGTATATGGTGGCTACATGTAACCCTAATTGTTATTAATACAAAAATAAGTTAAATATTATTCCTTAGGCCTCCATGGATGCTTTATTGGGTTGAAATTCTTGGGCTTTCCAAATGTCCCTAATTAAACTCAATATGGCTTCTTGAAGCTTCTTGGATTTGGACCTTGTGATTGGGCCTTCTTGTACTATTAATGGATTTTGGATCTCTTTAGGCTTTGAACTTGGATTCACATCAATATGGATGTAGTATACCAAGTATTAAGATATCTAAAGTCTTCTCTGGGTAAAGGGTTATTCTTTGGGAGGAATAAGGATTATGAAGTTACTGGCTATACTGATGCTGATTGGGCTAGAGATCAAACGAATCAAAAATCAACATCTTAGTACTTTACATTTATTGGAAATAATTTAGTCACTTGGAGAAGTAAGAAACAGAAAGTTGTAGCAAGGTCAAGTGCTGAAGCTGAGTTTAGAGGAATGACTCATGAGGTATGTGAGTTGATCTGGGTAAGGCGAATTGTTTCGGATCTGGGATTAAAACATCCGAAGTCTATGTTGTTACATTGTGAGGAAGTCATAGCAATTACAAATGATCCGGTTCAACGTGATCGGACTAAGTATGTAAAGGTTGACAGACATTTCATAAAAGATCATCTGAACCAAGGAACAATTGATCTTCCATTTGTTTCTTCTCAAACTCAACTAGCTGACATCCTCACAAAGGTTGTATCTAGAAAGACGTCCTACAACTCATTTGAGAAGTTGTGAATTATTGATATAGATTCACCAACTTGAGGGGGAATGTAGAGAAAGTAAATATTTTTATTGTATATATTAGGAAGTAAATATTTGTATACAGTTAGGAATAAAGTTTTTATTCTATTTAGGATGTTATTCTATTCCTAATTAAGTTGTGATTAGGATTCCTATGTGTATATATAAGGGTTGTAACCCTTCTTTGAATATTATGAAAAAATATTTTCCTTGAATTTTCTATCTTTTTCTCTGAATTTTATTCTTCAAGAAGATGACAAGTGACAAACTTTTTATGAGGTCTTAAAAAATAAGAATGAGGGGAATAAAACCTCACTGAGTGAATTAATATTATAAAATGCACGTTGATTTTAAAATAGTTATTCGAAACCTTTAAATTCATTAAATAAATAAATATTCAAAAATCCTTTATTTTACTAAAATTATTTTTTATAAAAAATAACATTTTAGAATATATAAATCTCTTTTATATAAAATAGCTCGTGCAAAAATAATATTTTATAATAAAATAAAACTTTTAATGAAAATTATGGTAGAACCCTAAACCTCATTTCTACTAACTTTTGACTCTTGTAAATCAAAATGACTATCAGTCCTAGAGAGCAAATTCAACCAAGGTTCAACCATAATCGGTCTTTTACTCCAATTATTTACTAGCACCAAGAGAGCAAAATCAACCAGGGTCAAAGCAGCAAATAATCATATACTTGCCCAAAGAGTCTCACTCAACCAGAGCTCCCACTCAATAAATAGTCAACTCAAAAATCAACACTGGTGCCCACACAACCATAATGACACCCACCAAATAGTACGTTCTACCATTTTATCCAACTAGCTCTATTATATATCAAATGAAATAAAATAAGCCAAAACAAAACTAAAAGGCTTTCCTAAAGCTTAATAGCGATAAAGCAAATAAATTTTCAACTGTATCATACTATACTATATTTTATTGAAAAGAAAGAAACTCTAATTTATGCATAAATTCAACATACACTTTATAATATCAACTAACACGTGGAACTTATTGACCGACGTGTCCTTGATTACCTATACTTTGCACTTCATGCTCCTGAACTTTTTAAAATAAATAATATTTATTTTAATAAATTATTTTAAATAAACATTTAAAATTTTATAAAATTTACGAAAATCAAGAAATTATAAAAATAATCTTATAAATGCTAAAAATGATTAATTGTGAGGCTAGAGAATATTTCTGACGAATTAAACTAATTTAAATGGAAATTTACCATAACCATTCCATATATATATATATATCATTTTATTTTTTATTTGATAAACCTTATGTGTATATTTAATGAACTGGTATATTTTGTTAAATGAATTTGTAATTTTTTTATTGATGAACCTATATAAAATAATGAACTTAAATATTAAAAGTAATAAACTTATAGTGGATAACTAATGGACCTTCATGATTTAATCAATGAATCTATATATTTCATCAATTAATATATTAATTTTTACTTAATATTAATATATTAAATTAATAATATTAATTAATAATACAACTTGTTAATGATGTTTTGTATTCATCTGACATATTTCAAATTAGCAACCATTTATATGGTTACAGATATTTATTTGAAATTCTCCTTTGAAAATTGAGTATCATTACAAACTTAAGTCACACTCCCATGGGAGGCATCCACCGCATTACCCACACTGTGCCACAATTTTATTAATATTTAGGGAGATTAATGTCATTAGCATCCCAAAACAATCTCAAGCAACCTCCACCAACCTAGCAACCAAAACAACAACAAAATCAACCATAACAACCCAAAACAATTAAGCCACCAAGCAACCCATCAACCAAGCAACCTCCACCAACTAAATAACCAAAACAACCACAAAATAAACAACTACAAAACAGCTACAAAACAATCATATATATATATATATATATATATATATATATATTCTCAGTTATTACAATTACATTTTGAATTTTTTAATTCATAAAATCTCTAAGTATACAAAATTTATGAAATTTAATAATGATTTATAAATGGAAAAATAGTTATAGTAATTTTTATTTTTTAAAAAGTGAAATTTAATAAAAATATATTTTTTTGGTGGGCTTATATTAATTCTTTTATATTTTGAGAGATTCTAATAAATAAGACATGTTAAGAGATTAATCCGTAATTTTATTAAGAAAATGACATTAATCTCTCTGAGATTAAGCCTATTTATATTTTAAAATCTTTTATTTCAAAATTGAATATTAATCTTTCTATAATTTCAAAATTGAACACTTAAAAACTTTTGTTGATTTTTTTGCAAAAAATAACTATTATACCCTTATCTTCTATAAGAGTAAATGACATTAACCTCCCTGAAATTAGGCATAATTGACATTTCAAAATCTCTTATTTCAAAATCGAATAGTAACCTCCATATAATTTCAAAATCAAACACTTAAAACTCTTATTGACTTTTTTTTATAAAAAATGACCATTATACCCTTGTTTTAATATATGTCTTCTCTAATCACATTACATATAATCCATAACATGTTTTTTCTAACCTTGTTACATAAAATCTCTAACATTTACCTTTCTCCAATTTTTATACTTTTTAAAAAAATTTTAAAAGTTTAAAAAGTTAAAATTTTATTTATAAATCTAAAAATTATTAATTATTAATTCCTTTTAATTTTTGTAAATCTAAAAATTATTTAACTTTTAATTTTTAAAATAAATTTTTTTATAGAAACTTTTTATTTTTTTATTAAATGTACATGGATTGATTGTAAAATTTTTAGATCCATAAAAATTATTTTTAACTTTTTTTAAAATTTTTTAAGAAATATTAATAAATTATTTTTATAAACTAAAAAATTTTTAGAAAATTATAAATGTATATTTTAAAAGTAATTTCATCAATTTTCATTGTTATTCATACATAAACTTTAGGATAAATGTTATAAATTATATGTAATAGGATTAGAGAAGACATATGTTAAAATAAGTGTATAATGATCATTTTTTGTAAATGTAATACCCTACATATATATATAATTATTTAAATAAAAAGGGACATAATTTTTCTCAAATAGTACTAGAAATAGTTAAATTGCATTATATTATAGTATGATTATGTTAACATTTTATTTTAGGTTAAATATTGGTTTAAATGTGTATATTTATTCATATGTATACATAAATATGCACATAAATGTATATATATTATAGTATAAAGGATAACTATATACATTTCAGGTAGTGTATGTTTACATACATATACATATATAACACCTATATACATATATATATATATATATATATATATATATATATGTAACAATATATATACATACGTATACTATTATACTTGAGTACATATTGTGTATATATATATATATATATATATATATATATATATATATATATATATATATATATATATATATATATATATATATATATATATGTATGTATAGTTAGAATTAGAAGGAAGAAAACCGAAACAACAGCCCCCTCTACCCCTCCTTCCCCGTCCGTCACCCTGCTGCTCCCTACCCTCCCTGTGCCGCCCTCGCCTTTGACCGGAAGACTCCATCTCCGCCGTGCTTCAGGAGCTCCCCAAGCCTGGCAGCTGCTGCTGCACTTCTTCTTCTTCTTCCTCCTCCGTCTGGCAGCAAGCTCCCTCCCTACGCGAGTCAGCATCTTCTTGCCAGTGATCCTCAGCTTGTCGTTGTTGTTCATCTCGTCTGTGCTGCTTCTTCTCCCCTTCTCCTTCCCGGCGACAGCAAGCTCATCTTTCCCATCTTCTTCGGCTTGCAGGTAATGAACAACACTCACCCTATTCCTCCCTTCCTTCCTTCAATTTTCTGCCCGATCTTGGCAATTCTAGGGTGATTAGTGTTGGTTAACATGCATTTGAGTTGATTTAAATTTTCTTGAATTTTTTTTGTAATTAAATTGAATTTCCAGAATTTATTTAATGTTTATTTTGTTTATTTGGATATTTATTTAGCTATAATTAGTAATTAGGGAGATTATTATTAATTATTTTGAGCAAAAATGAAATTTATTGAAATTTTTGATATTATTTTAGGAATTTTTTATACTTTATGTCAAATTAAATAATTAGGCTAATTTTTGGAATTTTGGTTAAAAAGGTTATGAAACTTGATAAATGAGGTTATTAGTGAAAAATATGAATTTTAGAACTCAAATCATAATTTTTGAGATTTTTATACTATTTTTATAAATATATTTGAGTTTATGCCAAAAATTGATTTTAAGGGTAAATAATATTTTTGGGAGAAAATTTGTTGGTTAATTAAATGTTTTAATTATATTAAGAAAATGTATCTTGAGAAAATGAATTTTTGACATGATTAAATAATTTTAAGGAATTATTTTCAGTATTAAAAACTCATTAAGTAAATTATGTATTTTAGGGGGGTAAAAATGTAATTTTACACTAAATATGATAAATATATATTTTAATTAGTTTTATTAATAATTAAAGGGTTAGATAATTTTTATAAATTAATTGACATAATTTCCTAGGTAATGTAAATTTTGATTATCAAATTCCCAATATATATATATACATATAATACATTGTACTAGTTTTAATTTGGGCTATAATTATAATTTTAATATGATTGGAATACAAATTTAATTACTCAATTTTGAATAATGGAGATTTTGTATAATTTTTATCTATTCTAGTATGTATGTATGCGATATATGTATTTAAGGAACACATATTATTAATTTTTGATATTGTATTTGAGTTGTGATCTCGATCGGGGCAAATTGTGTTTTGGGAGCCCGACTCGAGTGTGAATGGTTTTGGAAATTAGAAGTGCATTTTCTATGCAGGTCTGGCTCTACCTTTGGTAGAGAGATGTCCGTTTTACAGAGGAGACTCTGTCGAAATTTCGATAGATTTTCTCGTAAAACGTGATATCTGTAAAATTCCTACCGTTAGTTAGGTTAACTCCTGTCTGTCGAGTCTCGTTCGGTTTTCATCGAGTCAGTCTGGAATTTTATTATTTTGCTTATTCCTGATTTCGATTCCTTAGTCATGTTTTAAAAAGTCGATTCATTGTTTTCTTTTAGAGCATATCGGAGCAGAAGCCGTGAGGCCGAGGCAGACGCGTGGTCGTCAGCCTTCGCATTCATCCTATAAGTCGATAAAATGATCTGTGCGTATGTTTGTTTAAAGAATGCATGCGCTCGTATTTCTATTATATAGATCATATGATTTATTTAATTTAATGCTATCATTTACGATTTAAATGCAAATTATTTATATAAAATCGATTTGAGAAATTTTGGTAGAACGAGCTACCTGGTGGGCCTCACCAGGACTATGTGCACATGGTAGAGATTGAGAGATGGATCCGATAACTGTATGATTGATAATGTTAAACTGGGACGGGTGCCTCGGTAGATGCCTTTGCTCTCGGGGACCGCCAGTGATTGGAAAGTCAATAATGGACTGGGATGGGTGCCTCGGTTGATGCCTTAGCTCTCGGGGACCGCCAGAGCCATATATTTGGATTAAGTGAATGACTACGGCTTGGTGCCTCGGTTGATGCCCTTGCTCTCGGGGACCGGTAGTCTAGTTGGAATAAGTGGGCCCAGTTGGCCATTTAGACTTAGGTTTAGGGTTCTACCGAGATTTTTCAAAAGCTATAATTATATATTATAAATTATTTTCACTATAAATATATATATAGTTTTCAAAAAGGTTTTCAACCATACAGTTCTTTTATTGACTTACTCAGTGAGGTCTGATTCCCCTCAATTTATTTTTTTTCAGGAGCTTGGGAGTTCGACCTCAGACTACCTCTACGCCGGATTTCTTCTTCACCGGCTATTTTACGTAAGTCATTATAAGCTGTACTGTGTATTAATCTAGGATGCTGCAGTAGTATATGTATTGAGAATTTGTATGGTTTAACCAAATTATGTAGTTTATCTGTACGAAATACATTTATGTATATGACGTAAATTCAATTTATAATATGAGATGTTGAATCATATTTTTATTAAACAGTTAAATTTGTGTAAATTGAAGAAAAATCAGTTTGATAATATGTTCTGTTTTTAATTAAAGTTAAAATGTGAATAGTTTTATTTTCTTTTCCTTTAGGCTTACTACGGGTTTCGGTGGCCTTATGCCTACCCATTCCCTAGTGCCGGTCACGTGCCCTCAGGTTCGGGTCGTGACAGTAAAAAAAAAAAAAAGTCAATAATAGTCCTTAAGTGTTTGATTTTGAAACTATATATAGGTTAATATTCGATTTTGAAATAAGAGGTTTTAAAATGTCAATTACGTTTAATTTTAAGAAGGTTAATGTCATTTGCTCTAATAGAAGATATGGATATAATGATCATTTTTTACAAAAAAGTTAATAAAAATCCTTAAGTGTTTGATTTTAAAACTATAAATAGGTTAATATTTGATTTTAAAATAAAAAATTTTAAAATGTAAATTAGACCTAACTTTAAAAAAATTAATGTCATTTTCTCTTTTTTATTTTGCCCAAAATTTTTGTTCCAAGTGGAAAGTTGTTAAACATTTTTTTCAACCAAACGCACATCTGTAAGGTAATTTCCTCCATATCCATGTTTTTAATGTCATGACTTTGCCAATCCAAAATCAAGCATTTTTTTCACATCTTCGACTGTAGGGGCATTCAGATTTAGTCAACACTAAGGGCCACAAATATGCTGCACCACACAATAAGGCTATCATCCTCAACCACAAGTTTCCTGATACTATGATTTTCATTTCGAAGCACATACAAGAAGGATTGTAAATGAATAAATTATTAAAAAAAATAGAAAAAAAAAAAAGTCATTTGAGATTGTTTATTAAAAGCTAAACGATTTGAGTTTTTTTTTTTTTTAAACGAGCTGAGTTCAAATTGTATTTTAAGATTTACTAATTAAATAAATTGATTATAAATTTATTAATGTTCAACTCGTTATAACTCATAAGTGATCATTTTTAGACTTGTGAATTAATTTTTAAAAAATAATTAACGGGCTTGTAAGTGTATTTTTTATTTATTATTAATTTAGTTTTACTTATTTATTTTAATTAAGTATCTGGCTTGGATTATTTAGAAAATTTATTAGAAGCTTCATTAATAGACTTATTAAAAGGTTATTTATTTAGTTGCAATTCAAACCAAATTCAAATAGAAGTCGGTTTTTGAATTTATTTTTTTTAACTTAAATTAATTTTGGACAAGATTTGAATATAGAGAATAGGATTCAATCCCGCACTTTTTTACTCTTATCCTTATGATAGGTAATTAAATCAGTTGTATTTATACTAAAAAAAATTAAATTTGAGCTCACTTAATTTTTGACGAGCCAAACATGAATTTTCAAAAAAAAAAAAATCAGATCTTTGCAATTAGTTGACACCCTGCACAGAGGGTCTCAACTTCTTATAGCATTTTGGTAAGTGTATTCTTCTATATGCTTAATGTTCCAAATTGGTTTAGTGCAAAAATTATTTTCAAAAAATGATGTTATAATTTATAGTGCAAAGATGAATGGAATTTGTCAAATTGGGATCTCTGTGAAGCAGGGGTCTATGGAAGAATGTGACGGAAATTGTTTATGGTTAAGTTTGTAACAAGATGGAAATTAGTTTCTATATTTGGCACAATTTATTAATTTGACACTTTAACTTATAATTTTATTATTTCAACACTTAAATTTCTCTAAAATATACTAATGTAATGATATGATACATTTATCATCCTCTGTATTTGTCACTTTTTGTTAATTTGAAACCTTTACTTACAATTTATAGTCAATCAAACCCTTAATATATTTGTCATCCTTTGTACTTGTCACATGTTGATTCACTATTTTATGTCACTTGTGCTAATAAACATTTCAAAATTGCATTTTAGACAAATTTAGATATCAAAATAGTAAAAATGTCAGTTAAAATGTCAAATTAATAAAAAAAAATGATAAAAGGCGACAACTAGAGAGAAAAAGTAACAATTACTTATGTATTATGCCTAGTCTAAAAAACTCTAGCCTCATTTTCTCTTAACATTTTCTTCTTTTTCTTTCTCTAGTAATTCATTTTCGTTAAGCAAGTAGGGGTGATTTTTTGTCACTTTTGGCTTGAAATCACTCATTTATACCTTTTTTTTTATTAATTTATTTCTTAAATAATGGTTATTCCACATATATTTTGGTTTATTTTATTTTTTGTGATTTCATTGTATTATTATGATGTTTAGTTTTTTATCATCTTGTTGCGATATTTAGTTTTTTTTTTTCCGTCTTGCTATGATATTTTATTTTTGGTCTTCTTGTTATGGCATTTTATTTGTATTCAGCCAAGATAAGTATATTTCATCAAACTAATTATAAAGATAACAAATCGCATAGTCGTCCATATGTTATAGAACTGGAGTCATTGACATTCTAGTCACTATAGTATTATCAAATTTGTAGGTTTTGATCCAATTTATTATACTATTAATTTGGGTGTTGTTTCATTTTCGATGGTTTTTAACGAATTTGTATATATGTTTCTATAGATGTATTGTTAGTTGAATCAATGAAATTATTTTTCTTTTAAAAAAAATTATACAGTTTTTAATATATTTCATTTTATTTAAAAGATAAAAATGGATAAAAATTGTAAATTTATTGATGATTCATCTCATCGACATAAGATGAATATATATATATATATATATATATATATATATATATATATATATATATATATATATTACAAATAAAAAAATAATAATATTTGATTGCAATATAAACTATTTTAAAGCTTAAAACCTGTGATAAAATTCTATAAAATATAAACTATTATACTATAGTCTAATTAAAATGCCTATGTAAATTGATAAAATTAACTTCTAAATCATCATTTGATTTCAATTTTAAAGTCTAAAACTAGAGATTGAATCCTATTAAATCTAAACTTTTATACTATAGTCTAATTAAAATGCCTTTGTAAATTGACTTCTAAATTATGTTCATAGTGATTATATTGCTTTTATATTAGCTTATGGCTCACAAATTTTAAGAAGATGCTAAAAGTATATCTAAGGTTCCTAAAAGCACGCCATTGATATACTTTAAAGATGGTAGCTCCCCTTTACCAAATCTCCTAAACATTTTTGTTATAGAGTTAGGTAAATTTTATTTGTTCCCATGAATTCCTTAACAACGAAATATCATCTCCAATTTCTATTTGTTTGCACAAATATGATATGAAATGAGAATTTTGATATCCTTGTATCTTATTGCATTCTTAAACAAATCAAAAGATGACCGAAAGAAATTGTATCATGGTTGTTTTAGATCCTCTATAAAATGGATAATTTGCAGCTCCAAATGAAGCTCATAGTGTTTAGTGTTACCTTATGCAAAAGAATATAATAGTTAATGGTTTCTAGAACTCTTGGGTTTGGTATCCTACAATCCACGAACAAAAGGCAAGGTGAGAGGTAGGGAGAGTCCCCATAAACATTCTGATGCCTAAGTCAGAGAATAGAAGTAGGAAGAATATAGAATAACTAGAATATGTGAGAATGAAATGCCCCTTTATAAGGGATATGGGGTTCTATATTTAGTAATACTCAAACTTAGGAAGAGTCGGATTCCTTGTGAGATAGTGAATCATAATCTTGGTAGGAGAGTGTTCCTTCTTTGCTTACGATTCCTCTTTGGGGTAGTCCCTATCCCGAACGGATTCTGCCTTCTTCCTAATCTAAGTTTCCCTATTCAGGAGATAAAGAGCCCTTAACTAGGCGGGAATATATTAGACGGTATCAAGAGTCCCCCCCTCCCCCCCGAGTGTATTCAGATATTTATGTCCGTCGTGCCCGGGTAGAGTAGGGTGTTGATGCTTTCATATATGAGTGTTATACAATGATAAAGACAAGTGAGCTAAGGTGGCCAACCTCAATCACAGTAAAAGAGTAGAGCTTAATGCCGAGTCTCGAGACAATCTCATTGCTAAAATGCAATCTGTGGAGCTTGAATATCCACCAAGTGCATAAGAGCACAACAATAGATTAACCCGTCCATTTGGAAATAACATGACGGAACTAGTCGTCACTAGATTTTTGATGCTCGGTGCAAGGACGCAAGGCTTTACGAGCTCGGAACCTCAGTTTTACAAAAGCGACTTGAGGGTGTCAGCTTCAATCACTAGACTTAGATGCTCGGTACATGGACGCGAGGCTTTCATGCTCAGAACCTCAGTACTACAGAAGCGACCTGAGAGTGCCAGCTTCAATCACTAGACTTAGATGCGCGAGGCTTAGATACTCGATACATGGACACGAGGCTTACATGCTCGGAATCTCAGTACTATAGAAGCGACCTGAGGGTGTCAACTTCAGTCATTGGACTTAGATGCGCGAGGCTTAGATGCTCGGTACATGGATGCAAGGCTTATATGCTCGGAACCTCAGTACTACAGAAGCAACCTAAGGGTACCAGCTTCAGTCACTAAACTTATATGCGCTAGACTTAGATGCTCAGATACCCAGAATAGGCTAAAAGAGTAGTTTGGATGCTTTCCAAGTAGCTTGATAAAGGGACCTAGTCGAGATGTGGGCGGGCCGACATGTGGCAGTGTCACTTTAACTCTTAGGGATTCAAAATTTAAATCACGTGAGTTATACGTCATTTTATGTGTCAGTAAAAAAAATGTTTCTGCTGCCATTGTTGTGGCTCCTCATTCAATGGGCCTATTTTCCCCAAAAGGCCCCTGATGACCTAGGGAGAAATGAAGTAATAATGAGGGCAGTTAATGGCGTGTTTCTAAATCCTTCCGTATCTTTATAAGTACTATTGTGCTTATCGATTGGTGTATTTTACTTTTTTTTTTTTTACCTTTGTCACATTTGTATTGCCACTGCTATTTTCCTTTCTACCTGTCGTGATTCTTGCTTATAGTAACCAAGTGATCTTTTGTATTTTCTTCTTTTTTCTTGCTTCTGTTGTTGTGCATTTTCCTTTTTCATTATGGCACCAAGGGAACAAGTTAGTTCTGGCCTATTTATTTTAAATGTAAATGATGAGTTACTAGGGCGATGTCGGAGGTGATTTTATATCCCCGTCGATTATGCTCTTCACACCATAGATAAGAAGTTTAGGGCCCATACCCACCTACTAGGGCTATGTAAATTAGTGGTGTATTTTGACCAACTAGAGGGGGTTTAAAATTTCATTTAGATCCCTTTATGAAGAGATTTTTAAATAGGAATAACATAGTGTCCGGTTAGCTCCATCTGAATAGCTATAGGATTATGACCGGGTTCATCCAATTGATGTATGAAGAGTTGAAAGAACCCAATTTAGATGTTTTCTGATACCTGTATAGGCTGACTAGGAAGAAGGGAGAACTAATGTTTTCCTTGTTGGCTGTACTTAACCACACCCTCTTCGTAAAGCTTTCAGATCTCCATAAGAAGTGGAGACACCATTTTTTTATTGTAAAGCATCAGTCGGACTTTGTGGATGTTCGACGGATATGGTCTAATGAGTGCCATAGGGTGAAGTGGCCTATGAGACTTCTCGATAATGATGCAGAGATGGTTTTGTGGTTGCATCTCGACGGGCTTGCCAAAGCTCGATCGGTGAAGGATGTGTCCAGGAGATACCTATGAAGAGTCTGTTCGAGTCGTGTTCACTCCCCTAGTACGTTTGTGTTACTTAAAGTTATATTTCTTACTTGATCTATTTTTGCAACTATAGATGGCTGAATTTTTTGATTTTGCGGGTGGGATTTCATTAGTTGATAAGCCAGCTGCTCCGGAGGAAGTGCAAGTATCTCCTTCCTCAAAACCCGAAGCTCCTGTGACTCCTGAAGCGGTATCTGCTGATCCCAAGGGTAAAATAGTGGTGGAGTTAACACAATTGGAATGGGTAGGTTGGAGAAAGAAGCAGTTGATCGAGCTAGATTCGAACACTGAGGGGCTTAATGAGGACATTTATGTCCAACGCTCAAGGTTATCTGGGTGTCCAGATATAAGGGACTGGATATTGAAGCAGATGAAGCCCCCGAGTGTCTCTAATAGCTAAGTGAGGGATCAATACGCTGAATCGCTAAGGCTGACTAAGGATATGCAGCACTGGTCCAACGAAGGGCTGGAGGGTTTGCTCGACTCCATGATTAGCCAATCATTGGAAGTAAGTTAGCTCTGCTATTGATGTTGTTATCGTATGTGCTTCTTGTTGAAGCAAACTTTTTATTGTTGATAGATGACTCAGGCTTTACTGTTGGCAAAGGATTAGTACTTCTATCTGAAGAGTCAATACAGCTTGAAGGAGATAGAGGTGGGAACCATAGCCATTGATTTTGAGAAGAAGCTAGATGGCGTGAAGGCAGCATTGGAGCTCTACCAAACAAAGTATGCTGAGGTGAAGTCCAAGGCTGAGGCAAGTCAGAAGAAATTTTCTAAGTTGGAATATAGCCAAGGTTAGCTAACGAGGAGGATCGAAGAGTAGGACCTTCAAATTGCTGAGCTTGAGAGAAAGTTGTTTAAGCTTGACAAATCCTGAGCGGGTGATAAAAAGTCATACCAAGGCATGGTAGGGGGATTTCTTAAGGCCTACAAGGCTGAGTGTAAGAGGGTCATGCTCGCTCAGGACTCGAAATTGGACCTAGGAGTGTTAAATCAAATAACATCGGCAAACCTTGCCAAGCTTGCTACTGAAGAGGACACCCATTGAAAGGCCAGTCTGCTCCTGCGAGGGATATTATGGAGGCTACTATTGCTACTGAGTCTGCAACGCATCCAAATGTTGTTGATGAGGTTTCCCCCTCTATTTTCAGGCTTGGGGGTTCGAATGTACATATAGTAGAATAGATATTCTTTTTTTTTATAATCGATCTCTTGTAAAGGCATTTTTATTAATGAAGAGATACTTTATTGAATCATGTGTTGAATACAACTTATTAATAATATTTTCTGAGATAATTTAAGTTCCAAAACCATGGTAGTTCTTTGCCTCCTCTTTCTCTTAGCTTATATGCTCCCTTGGTTATGCTTGCCGAGATTTGGTACAGACCTTCCTAGTTTAGACCTAACTTACTGGTTCTTGATTTGCCTTTACCAATATATGCTCTTCTGAGAACCCAATCTCCCAACTTGAATTGTCTTAGATGATGTCGTTAATGATGATACAGTGTCACCTTTTGTCGATGTGCTTCAGCTGTGGCTGCTGCTTGTTCTCTTATTTCCTCTGGTAGGTCCAGACATATCCGGGCATTAACTTAGTGAACCAATTTCCACTAGTATTACTACGTCCATGCCATAAGTTAGCCTGAATGGTGTCATTTCGGTGGATGATCTAGGCATGGTTCTGTAGGCCTAAATTACATTATTGATCTCTTCAACCCAATTTCCCTTTTTCTTGTCGAGTTTTTCTTTAATCCTTGCATGAGAATTTTGTTGGTGACTTTCGTTTGTTCGTTTGTCTGCAGGTGGGCTACCGAGGTGAAGTGAAGCTTTATTCCAAGGTCTGTGCAAAAGTCTCTAAACTTTTTGTTATCGAACTGTTTGTCGTAGTCCTTAATTAAAGTGTGGGGTATGCCGAACTTACAAATGATCTCCTTCTAGAAGAAGTGCTATATCCGAGCTTATGTGATGGTTAAGACTGTCTCTACTTCTACCCACTTAGTGAAATGGTCAATAGCCATAATTAAGAACTTTTTATGTGAAGTGGAGGGCGGGAAAGGACCTAGGATGTCCATCCCCCACATGTCGAATGACCAAGGGTTATCGATGGGATGCAAGGGGTGGGAAGGCTTATAGTTGAGTCAAGCATAGTGTTGGCACTGGTGACATGCTTGCATTAGCTGTTGGGCATCATTATACATGGTAGGCCAATAATATCCTTGGAGTAGTGCTTTTCAACTTAGCATATAATAGGATTCGTGCGCTCCGTAAATTCTTTCATGGATCTCTTGGAGTATATAATTTCCTTCCTCTGGTGAGACACACTTAGACCATGGGTATGAAAGAGATTTTTGGTAGAGCTCCCCTTGATGGATGGAATAGTGGGCTGCCTTGATTTTTAGCTTCCGAGTTTGCAGCTTGTCTTTAGAGAGGATTATGTGTTCTAGGTATTGGATTATCGGTTGTATCCATTCTGAGACTACTCGTGTCTCTAAAACTTTGGGGTCTTCAGTGCTAGGATTGGTTAATGACTCGGTGAAATTCATATCCCGAAATGCTTGACCATCTTCAACTGTTGACTTGGCTAGGAAGTCGGGCTCAGTGTTTTCTTCCCTAGGTACATCGACCCCCGTCTCATTCAATGTATTACAAGAGCTACTTGGCTTTGTCCATATACTTGGCAATGCAAGTGTCTTTGACTTAGAATGTTCCACTAACTTGGTTGACCACCAACTGGGAGTCCAAGTGTATGATGAGGTGTTTAGCCCTGACTTTGATGGCTAACTTTAGGCCTATGATGGCAGCATTGTTGGTTGCATTGTACTTGATTCAAACTGCATATTGAATGTAAACCTTGTGTGGTCCCCTAAGGATTATTTCGGAGCCAGATCCTTGAGCTGAGGATGCTCCATCAACATAGAGCTTCCATTTTGGTGCTTTGGTCAAGGTAAGGTCTTCCAGAGCCATTTCTTGCACAAAATCTGCTAATGCTTAGGCTTTCATTTATTGGCGAGGTTCATAATCAATGTCAAATTCACTAAGTAATATTGACCACTGTACTAGCCTACCCAAGGTCTCTGACCTTTGTAAGATTTTTCACAGTAGGAAACGGGATCGGACGATAATATGGTGAGCTTGTAAGTAATATCGGAGCTTTCGAGAGGCATGGACCACAGCCATGGTTAGCTTGTCCAATATGGGATATCAAATTTTAGATCCTCGGAGCATTTTACTGATGTAATAAACTGGGCTTTGCTAGTTTCCTTCTTCTCTTACCAGTACTGAGGCGATGCATTCTCGACCTATAGAAAGGTATAAGTACAATGTTTCATCTGAGACAAGCCGACTGAGTAGGGGTGGTGAGGATAATAATTTTTTAATGTCATCAAATGTTGCCTGGCAGTCAGCGGACCACTCAAACTTCCTAGAATTTTTGAGAGCTCAAAATAATGGTAGACACTGTTTGGTCAAGCATGAAATAAAATGCCCTAATGCGGTGATTCTGCCATTTAAAGTTTATGCCTCATGGATGTTTTTTGGTGCTTCCATATTGAGTATGGCTTCCATCTTTTCTGGATTGGCTTCAATGCCCTAGTAAGATATCATGAATCCCAAGAATTTACTTGCTCGGACTTCGAAGACACATTTTTCTGGATTCAACTTGATCCTAGATTTGCTTAATAGCTGAAGAACCTAGTCTATATCCACTGGGTGTTGTTTTAGATGCTTGCTTTTGATGATAATGTCATCTACATATACTTCTACGCTCATGCCAATCTAGTCTTGGAGGACTTGGTTCATCATTCTTTGATACATGGCTCTGACATTCTTCAGTCCGAAAGGCATCACCTTGTAACAATACAAGCCTTCATGGGTGATAAAGGACGTCTTCTCATAATCCTTTTCCTTCATCGGGATCTAATGATAACCTTATGCCGCATCAACAAAACTATATAATCTGTGACCAGCGATGGAGTCAATGAGCTGGTTGATCGTGGGCAATAGGTAGCTGTCTTTGGGGCATGCTCGGTTGAGGTTAGTGTAGTCTACACACATTCTATATTTCCCATTTGCTTTTTTAACAAATACCACGTTGGCTACCCATTCCGGGTGAATAACTTCTTTGATGAACTCGACTGCTAACAGGTTCATTGCTTCTTCAGTAATTATTCTCTGCCTTTCGTAGGCAAAGGTTCTTTTTTTTGTGCTACTGGCTTAGCTCCCGGTCTGATATTTAGATAGTGACAGGAAACTTACAAGTCCACACCGATGATTTTGAATGCTTATAAAGCAAAATCCTCTGAGCATTTGGTAAAGACTTCTCTTATTTCTTCTCTGATGTTATGGTTGAGTTCATTGCTAATTTTCATAGTCTTCCCTTTCATGATTTGTAAGGTCTCTGTGTCTTCTACTGGTTATGGATTGGCGCCTTGCTTCTCAACTTCCCATGCTTCTAAAGGAAAAGCCTATGCTTAAAGCTTCATGGCCATTTGGTAACACTGTCTATCCATATGCTGATCTCCCCGAATGGTAAGGGTTCTATTCTTGATTGGAACTTTCATAGTTAAGCCGAATATTGGTGCTGCATCTAGTTCATAAAGTGTCGGTCATCCTATAATCCCATTATACACCAGTGGTATATCCACCATGTTGAATACTGCTCGGATGATTTTTGTTTCTTCATTATCTTCATTTCCAAATTCTAGGCTCAGTTCGATAATTCCCATTGGTTGTAGCCGCCCATTGCCTTGTACGCATTCCAGGATCATGTGTTAATAGCACTTCCGTTGTCCACCAATAACCTTTTTACCAAATACTTATTTATGCATGCAGTTATTACCAAGGCATCACAATGGGGGTGGTGAACATGCAAATCATCTTCCGAATTGAACACAATATCACTTCTCTTGGGTACTAGTTTTTCTCCTCTACTCCACTTTAATCTTTTCTCAGTGTTTTCTCCCCCAATGATCATGTTGATCGTGCCAATCAGCTCCTTCCGGGTTTTCTTTTCTTTCGGCCTGTCATGCTCCTGGTTTTTGGAGATTCTGCTTCTTCTCGACACATTTGTGAAATTATTGAGTTTTCCCCTATGCACCAGTCTTTCTATGGCATTCTTCAGCTATCTGTAACCCTCCGTATTGTGCCCGTATTTTTTGTGATATTAGCAGTATTGTCCCCTGTCTTGGGTAGATCTTTGGCTTGGGCTTATTCTCTTAGCTGGGGTGATTCCAACTCCATTTTACTTGACCCACATGAGGATTTTAGATCGAGAGGTATTCAGGGGTGTGTATCTGTCAGCTTCCCGGTCAAATCTTTCTGCTGGATTTTTAAAATTTATTTTTAGGAAGCTTGCTTGTCTGTGTTTGGGTCATTCATCCTTGATCGATCGCTTCTCTTCCTCTCATTGCATCCTTTTATCCTCATCCATTTTTATCATCCTGACCACCATCGCCATTGACTCTATAAAGGCACTCGGTTCTTTGGTCATTATTTTATCTTTAAGCTTGCTGAGTTTAGTATCATTTTTCAAAGCTTCTATGGCAACTTCATCGATAAGATGCTCATTTTTCATGGTTGTTTTATTGAAATGATTAAGATAACTTCATAAAGATTCGTTAACTTCTTGTCGGCACATCCGAAGATCGTTGATGTTTTGGGTCGGGGGAATATTGATAATGAATCTGATACAAAATTATTTTGCCAGATCCTCGAAAGAAGTGATAAAATTCTCCGGGGGTCGATAAAACCACTTTTGAGCGTTCTTTATGAGTGTGCTTGGAAAAACTTTACATATGATTCTATCATTTATATTATGGAGCAACATCTTTATTCAGAATGCCGATATATAGCTGATGGGCTCTCCCGTCCCATCATATTGATCAAGCAGCAAAATCCTGAACTTAGTAAGGATCTCCATCTAAATTATTCTTCTGACAAATGGAGTTCTGCTGTCCATAACACATTCTTCTTCCTTTTTTAGTTTGGTTCGAGCTTTGTATATAGCTTCTTCAACCTTCTGAGCTACCTTCAAATCATCAAGAGCTGAAATTATTGAACTACCCTCCCTTTCCGGTATTATCCCTTAACTTGTTCCCACAGACAGTGCCACTTGATAATTGGTTTTTGGAACTCTTGGGCTTGGTATCCTGTAATCCATGAATAAAAGGCAAGGTGAGAGGTGGGAAGAGTCCCCACAAACACTCCGATGCCTAAGTTAGAGAACAGAAGTAGGAAGAATATAGGATAACTAGAATATGTGAGAATGAGATGCCCCTTTGTGAGGGATATGAGGTTCTATATATAGCAATACTCAAACCTGGGAGGAGTCAGATTCCTTGTGAGATAGTGAATCATAATCTTGGTAGGAGAGTGTTCCTTCTTTGCTTAGGATTCCTCTTTGGGATAGTCCTTATCCCGGACGAATTCTGTCTTCTTCCTAATCCAAGTGTCCCTGTTCAGGAGATAAGGAGCCCTTAACTAGGCGGGAATATATTAGACGATATCAATAGTTAAGCTGACCAAAGAATATATATTTTTAGCCTAAAATTAAAAAATTATTTAATTAGTTATAGGTCTAATAAAATCTATATTTTATTGAAACATTACAAAAATATACATAATTATTTTTAAAAAATAAGCTCATATGCTATATATGTATTTTTTAAAATTTTTTCATTAATATATATATATACATACACATACGAGAGGAGAACAAATAAAATTACGAAAAAGTCTTTATTCATTATTATATAAAAATTAGATAATTTCGTCATTTACCAATAAAAGTAAAATTAAATTAATCACATATAATGTTAGTTTGTTATATAATTTTAATTTGATAAAAAGTCTAGTTCCCATTTTAATTAGGTTAACTTCTATTTTATCTCTAATAAAAATTAAATTAACTAAAATATAGTTATAATTTAATTGAAAGTATATTTCCTATTTTAATTAGGTTAATTTATATTTTATCTCTAACAAAATTAATTTAAATTAAATTAATTAAAATGTAAATCTAATTTAATTGAATGTATATTACCTATTCTAATTATTTTATCTATAATAAAAATAAATTAATTAACATATAATTCTAATTTAATTGAAAGTATGTTTCCTTAATTATTTTAATTTCTATTTTATCTCTAACAAAATTAAATAAATTAAAATTTTAGTGATAATTTTGTTAAAAATATATATATATCTATTTGGTTAGATCTACTTATATTTTATCTAATATAAATCAAATTAGATAACATAATTTTGTAAGTCTTCTTATATTAAATTTAATAAGTAAATAACTAAAATCAAAATTAATAAAATTTTATGCAAATATGAAAAAAATATATATATTTTTTAAAAGTAGATGTTTTCATAAATAAAAATATACATATAATTTATTTGATAGTATATTTCTAAAAAAAACCAGTATAATTATCGTTTTTAAATTTTTTTATAAAATTTAACAAAAAAGAGTTAAAATTAAATTAATTAATATTTATCATTTAATTATTTGTTAAACTTAAAAAATTACATTAAATTAATTTTTTGTGTAAATAAAAGTATTAATGTTAAAAATATTAAAGAAATAAAGTATCATAACTCAAATAAAAAAATTTACTAAAATGTAATAAATTATAAGTTTAATGGGATTATAATATTTAAATTGTTATAAAAAAAAAAAGGTATAGTCTACCTTTACTTTGTTTTTTACAAAGAAAGATTTACTTTATTAAGAATCACTCTTACATGATTTAACACAATTTCATCATATGGTAATAATAACAAAGTACATACAAAATAAATAAATAAAAAGTAATGGTAGAATTTTCCATAAAAAAAATGTAACTTTTATTGTTTTTAACTTTTTTATTAATAAATAACTAATATTTTTTATTATCTTATAATTAATTATGACCATAATATTTTTTTTATATAAAATTTATTTTAAAATTGAAAAAAATTAATTATAAAAAATATTAAAGTAATATTATACAATTATTTAAATAAAAAATTTATAAAAATTATAATAAATTATAATTATAATAAATTAATATTATATTATTATATAAATAAATAATACTATTATTATTTTAAAACTTTATAATAATAATAAGTGTAATTATTTATTTACTATATGTAGTGAATCAAATAAATTTTAAATTCACAATTGAAATATGTAACTGTGTATATATGTATATATATATATATACACTTTATTAACGATATATATATTTTATTGGCAGTCTGTGCAACACATGCATTCACGGCTAATTTAAGATAAATTGAATCTAATAGTTGGATTTGATTCTTGAATCCATAGGATTCAACCAACAATAATTCAAACGGTTTTCCACCATATTATTGTGCACGTGATGTATATGCAGGAAGATTCAGAAAAAAAAAAAGGACGACATATGCATATCAACTTCGTCTGTTAGATAAATTAATTAATTAATTAACTAATTAATTGGGGCACGTTATTGACATGCCGGATTCGCTTATTCATTTGGATGAGTTAAAAACAGTATCTTATAATTAGGTCACGTGTTTGGCATGCCCTGTTCTTTTATTCATTTCCCCGAGTTAAAAAACAAGATCCCGTATAATCAATCTCATCTCTTCTTTCTATCTATTATTTTATTATCTATTATTCCTTTGCCCGAGTTAAATAATTTTTGTGTTTATAAAAGCAGTTTAAATAATTAAAATTATAAATTGCATGTAAACCATTGATAACCATAAAGAGGTTGATTTACGTATTGGTAAATTTAAGATGCAACTTCTTCACAACTATCAATCGGGTTAAAAATGTTCTGTGTTGAGTTAAAAAAAAGTTTGAACCATGGAAAGAAAATAAACTCACTTATATAACTTTAGATTTTAAAAAATGAAAATTAATAAATAACATATAAAGAATAAAATAATAAACTAATTAAGTAATTTTTTAAAAATATGAATTCACCTTTTTATTCTGTTTTATAAAAAAAAGGTATCAAATAGCACACATCTCATCTGATAATATTAAAATTCATAATTTATGTACATTCATTTCAAATTTTAAAAAAATGCCAATTAAATATAATTTAATTATTTTTCTCACATGGTACGAAAATTAATAGAGATGTGTAGTTCGAGTCTCTTTATCCCACGAATGAATTGAGTCTGTGATTTACAAACTAAAGGCCTATACATTGTCGTTTTTTAAACAATATGAATTCAGTATATAATATATAAAATAAAATGCGTATTTTATATGTATTTTCTTTTTCTTGAAATGTCATAAATTCATATAAGAAACAAAAAAAATAAAATAAAATAACTATTATATGCAAACCATATAGTACTCGTATTCATATCTATTTTCTTTTTGTCAGTCAATCAACCAATAATTAATGCAAGAAAAATTCTTATCTATTTTGAATATATTATCTCTTATGAATAAATTTATAAAATAAAGATACATTTTTTATTTTTATCGATAAATATAAAATATTTAAATTATATAATATAAATTTAATTATAAAATATGATGCACTTGATACAAGTAAATTTTTTTTTTTTGTGTTATAAATAATGGGCAACTGTCACAACCGTTAGAGACCAGCTGTAATACCCTATATATATATATATATATATATATATATATATATATATATATAATTATTTGAATAAAAAGGGATATATTTTTCTCAAATAGTATTAGTAATAGTTATTTTTGCATTATATTATATTATATTTGTGTTAACATTATATTTAGGATTAAATATTGATTTAAATGTGTATATTAAAGTAATTTGTGTATATATGCATGTATAAGTGGTATATGTATATAAATATATATACATATGTACTAATATTTATCTATATACATACATGCTTAAATATATATTAATATATAGTTATGCATATTATTATATTAATGGTAATTAATAAGTATATATATAATATAATATGTATATATATAATTAGTGTATATATTTCATGTAGTGTATGTTTATGTATATATATATATATATATATATATATATATATATATATATATATATATATATATATATATATATATATATATATTGAAGAGAAGAAGAAGAAACCGAAGCTTCAACCTCTCCCCACCGCGCGACGCCCTCGACTGCCACCATCACTGCGCCTCCCCCATCTCCGGCCACCATCTGCTGCTTCCTCCTCCTTCTCCCTCACCTCCGGTCGCCTGCAGAGCTGCCGAAAACAGCTGGAAGGGAAGAAGCCGAGAGTTGCTCCAAAAATCGCCCAAGCTTCGTCCGGCCACCATTTCCCTCCATTCCGGTGCCAATCTCCTCCCCTTGCACCGGTGAGACACATTCCAAGCTTAGTTTAAGCTTTAATCTCGTTTTTGGTTGAGTTTTGAGGATTGTTAGTTTTTGAACTCTAGGGTTTTGAATTTTTTTTAACTTGCTCTAGCTTGATTCATGCAAATTTCCTTTTCAAATGTGATTCCTAGTAGCTCAATCTATCTCTAGGAATTTTTGTATAATTTTTGGAATTTATTTTGATTTTTGGTGAATTTTTGAATATTTTAATATTATTTTAGGAATTTTCGGAAATTAATTATAAAAATAATAAATAATAATAATAATTGGTATTTTGGTGTTATTATTGAGTTGATATTAATTTTAGGGTAAGAAAATAATTTTTTTTTGAATATTATACAATTTTTAGGAATTTTTATACTTTATGTCAAAATTTAATTATTAGGCTAATTATATTTTTTATAAGAAATTAAAAAGCCATTAATATTTTTTAATTATATTAAGAATTTAACATTGAGAAAATAAGTTTTGGATGATTAAATAATTTTAAGGAAATTTTTTTTAGTATATATATAGCACATTATGTAATTTATATATTCTAGGGGTAAAAATATAATTTTACACTAAGTATGATATATATATATATATATATTAATTGGTTTTATTACTATTTAAAAGGGTTTAGACAATTTTATAAATTAATTGATATAATTTCCCAATTTTATAAAATTTTAAATGTCAAATTCCCAATATATATATATATATATATATATATATATATTCATATAATACATTACCAAGGTTTTAATTTGGATAATAATTATATTTATATTGTTGGTGATGGAATACAAATTTGATTGTTTAATTTTGAATAATTAAGATTTTATATATGTTATTTATTTTTAGTATGTGTGTATGTAAAATATGTATATATATATATATATATATATATATATATATATATATATATATATATATATATATATATATATATATATATATATATATTGAGAAATAAATATTATTAATTTTTGATATTTGATTGAGTTGTGATCTCGATCGGGGCAAATTGTAGTTTTGAAAGCCCGACTCGAGTGTGGGTGGTTGTGGCTATTAGTAGTGCATTTACTATGCAGGTCTGGCTCTACCTTTGGTAGAGAGATGTCCGTTTTATAAGGGAGACTTTGCCAAAATTTCGGTAGATTTCCTCGTAAAACATGATATTCGTAAAATTTATATCGTTAGTTAGATTATATCCTGTCTATCGAGTCTTGTCTGGTTTTCCTCGAGTCAGTCTGAAATTTCATTATTTTGTTGATTTCTGATTTCGATTCCTTAGTCATGTTTTAAAAGTCGATTATTATTTTTCTTTTAGAGCATATCGGAGCAGAAACTGTGAGACCGAGGTAGACGCGTGGTCGTCAGCCTTCACATTCATCCTGTAAGTCAATAGAACGATCTGTATGTGTGTTTATTTAAAGAATGCATGAGCTCGTACTTTATTATATTGATTATATGATTTATTTAATTTAATATTGTTATTTAAGATTTAAACGCATTTTATTTATTTAAAAATCGATTTTGAGAAAATTTTGGTAGAACGGGCTACCTGGTGGGCTTCACCAGGACTATGTGCACATGGTAGAGATTAAGAGATGGATCCGATAATTATATGATTGATGAATGTTAAATTGGGATGGGTGCCTCGGTGAAAGCCTTTGCTCTCGGGGACCGCCAGTGATTGTAAGGTTAATAATGGACTAGGATGGGTGTCTCGATCGATGCCTTTGCTCTCGGGGACCGCCAGTGCCATATATTTGGATTAAGTGAATGACTACGGCTTGGTGCCTCGGTTGATACCTTTGCTCTCGGGGATCGGTAGTCTAGTTGGAATAAGTGGGCCCAGTTGGCCATTTAGATTTTTGGGTTAGGGTTCTACCGAGATTTTTCAAAAACTATACTTATACATTATAAATTATTTTCACTATAAACATATATAGTTTTCAAAGGTTTTCAAACCGTACAACTCTTTTTATTGGCTTACTCAATGAGGTCTGATTCCCCTCAATTTATTTTTTTTCAGGAGCTTGGGAGTTCGACCTCAGACTACCTCCACGCCGGGTTTCTTCTTCACCGGCTATTTTATGTAGGTCATTGTAAGTTGTACTGTGTGTTAATCTAGGTTGCTGAAGTAGTATATGTATTAAGGATTTGTAAGGTTTAAATATAATTGTGTAATTTATTTGTATAAACTACGCTTATGTATAAGATTTGAATTCAATTTATAATATGAGATGTTGAAACATATTTTTATTAAGTAGTTTGATAATATGTTCTGTTGTTAATTAAAGTTTAAAATATGAATGATTTTATTTTCTTTTCCTTTAGGCTTACTACGGGTTTCGGGGGCCTTATGCCTACCCATTCCCTAGTGCCGGTCACGTGCCCTCGAGTTCGGGTCATGACACCAACTTTAAGGATTATTTGTTTTAACTGTTATAATGTAGTTGTCAGCTGTTCATTTTTTAATAGTTAAAAGAACTGTTTGATTAATTTTTAATTTTGTTTAAAAAAGGAAATAGTGGTTGTTAGCTACTCAAATTGCACTAATTCATACATGGAGTGTTTGGTTTAGCTAGTGGAGTGGAGCTAATGGTTGTTTAGTTCTTATTAGCTACAAAATAGTGTTTGGTAAATTTTTCAAAAGGGTAGCTCATAACTATGGGACACCTTTCAATTACGGGTTCATATCGGTTCTATGAACAACTCCCATACATCCAAATTACTTATTTAACCTTAAATACTTAAATATAATTATTTAAATATTCTTATCTCTTTAAATTAAACTAATAGCTATATTTTTATATGTTAATTTTTCCCTTTATATATATATGCATATATAAAAAAAATATTACATTTAATATATATTTATATATATATAGACATACACATAAAAGATAAATTATTATTATTATTATTGAAAAATTACAGATATAAAATATTTATTAAAATTAATATATATAATGAAATACAATTCAACATATGAATAAAATAAATTATAATAAATGTAAAATTTTAAAATTTTAAAAATTAATTTATATATAATAGTCTTTAATACATAAACATCAAATAGTTGTAAATGATTTTGCCAAAATATAACATTAATCGGCTATCAATTATCAACCAAAAATAATAACTATCAACTAACAACTAATAATTATAGCAATAGTTTATCCAAACAAGCCCATAAGCTCCAATTTAGAGTTATTCACAACAAGTCTTGTTATAATTATTAAAATATTAATATATAGCTATTAAAAATATTAGAAACTATATTAATAAAAAAATTTACAACTCATTATTAATATCAATGATAGTAATAATATTGATATTTCATTTAAAATATATTATCTAATAAAAGTAGATATATTCATTTTTTAAAATTATATAAATAAAACCTACAATATTTTTTTATTATAAGCATCAAATAAATTTTTTTCTCATACATACCATTGTTAATATTTATATCATATACTATATATATAATGTCTATATATGCAATTAAATACACTATTAACAACAATTTTACCAAATATTTAGTATTGGTTAGCTATCAACTATCAGCTACCATCAACAACTATCAACAATCAATAATAATTTAACTAGATAGACCCTTGATTAAACAAGTAACTTGTGAACCTCAATTTGTTATGGGATAATAAATTTATATATTTTTTTTTATTTTTATTTAAAAATTTAAACTAAGTTAATTTATTAACATTTTAAAAATATTATTAACTAATTTATAATTATCTATCTTTAATATAAATTTAACAATTATTTATAATTTAAGTCAAAAAATAAAGATAATTTTCATCTGAAATTTTATTTTCATTATTAAAACTTACATATGATTTGTGTTGCTTTTTTTATTCTTATAAAATTAGAAGTTATTTAAGCGTATAATATTAAAAGGTGGAAGATGAGAAAATACGCATAAAAAAGCTCAACTTTTTAAAAAAAAAAATCAAATTCCTATAGTTTTTATTTTTAAAATTGTTCAACAATATTAATATAATATTCTATTGAAATATCCATTTAATTGATTTAAAATGAAATATGCTAAGTTTGTAGTGTGAATTCAATGAAGATCTATTTGCGTTTTGGTTTTGAACCATTGTACAGTCGTATTTAAAATTGTGTTGAGACATGTATTTTTGTTCAATAAGGAGGACAGACCAGAGCACAAGCGTGTTGGTGTCTCTGGTCTGTGATGGAATATGTCATTCCATCCAAAGAGAGACACAACCTGAGATATGATCATGTCATAAGTCGTGTTGGGGTTTGCCATGTTATCTAGTGATGAGCACGGTCTGAAGCACGAACGTATTGCAAACTATGTATGGAAGGTGTTTGAGTTCTAAAAGTGCACATGGGCCATAACATGGCCATATGACACACAATGTGTCCAACCTCAAATTGGAAAGCTATTATAACAAGTAAAATCCTCTTTTCATTTGCCTATGATTTTTTCTACTATGGGGTTTTTCAAGTAAATTCTTTTATGTTGTTTTTCTACTTCTTTATTTTGCTATTATTCTTTTATGTTTAATTGTTTATTTGTGCACTCTAATTGTTTTCACTACGCCATAAACTGATAGGCCGTATTCAATCTTATCATTTTTTTTATTAGAATAATGACTTATATGAACTATGACATTCAACTCTTGGATCAAGACATAAGTTTTCTTAAAGGCAGGTTAAGATGCATGTCGTACTCATGTAGATGGATTCATATGATGCTTTTTTTGGGGGTTGATCATATGCCTACCTTGTGGATGAATAAAGAAAAACAATGTAAAGATCGTAAAGCCTTTACTCAAATGCATTTGCATTTGTTTAATAGTATTTTACAAGATGAATTGAAAGAGAAGACACTAACTTATTGTGGATGAAGCTTAAGTAGTTGTGCATAAAGAAGATTCTCACTAATAAATTGCATTTGAATCAATGTTTGTACGTCCATTAAGGACCATTTGACTGTTTTTAAGAAAATAATTTCTGACTTGAAAAATATGGAGCCTAAGGTAAAGAATGAGGACTTGGCTTTAGTTCTCTTATGTTTGCTATCTTTATTTTTTGCGACTTTAATGATATTTTATTATATATTCGCAATAAAATTTCGTTCTATGGTGCTTTATTTTCTAAGGAGAAAATTAAACAGCTGGTGATTAATCTTAAGACTCAGGCAGAGAGTCTTGTAGTTTGTGCTAAGGCACCTGACAGAGGTATTAGTAATGAAAAGATGGATAGGGAAGTGCTACTACTACAAGAAAAAATGTCATGTGAAGGCTGGGTGTTCAAACTTAAAGAATAGGATGGAGAGAGTTAATTAAAAGGTAAAAAGGCTAGAAAATTCTAGTGAAGCTAGTTGGTTAAAGTTGCAGAGGATAATTGTCATTAAGGATATCTTCTCATTATTGCTAACAGTAACGTCAATGCAACACAAGACTCATAAGATAAAATTTTGATCTATGAAAAATAATCAATAATAATTTTAAAACTAAATTAAACTGATATAATATATAAAATCGATAAGTTTTTTTCTTTTGAGAATAATATAAAATTGGTAAGTTAAATTGCTACAAATTAACAATGAGGATACACTTATAAAAATTAACAAAATTAAAAATGAAAAATTGCATTTTCACTAATTTGTACATAAAATATATATATATTTACAGTAAGCACTATCGGGATCAACACATATCATGTTTGAATTTGAATAAAATTGTTAAAATGCACAAAATCACAAATTAAAATATTAAAATTAATGGTACAGCTAATCATCCAAAAATTTTCTAACCAATTATATTTATTGCTGTTATATATATATAATTCCAGTAGTGATAAAGAACAAATGATATATAATTTTCCTCGAAACAAGTTGATAGATTTTCAGGTATGTATATTTTCCAACTAATTAAAATACGAAAGAGTGGATCAGACTTTTCACCATTTCAAGTATATCGCAGTAGCAGCCCTTTTCAGGTATTCGTCTTAACTGGTCAAGAATAGTTTTTTTTTTTTTATTGAAAATTTATAGTTGCCGATCTTTACTACACCCCTCCAACCAAAGACTGTTTCGGCATTTTCTAATAATAATGATACCACTAATCAACTACTGCCAGCAACATGTTACTTTTTTTAATCAATGTTTGACATATATATCCAATTTTTTCACTTTTATTATTTTAATGTTTTAATATATAATTTTTTATAATTAAGTATCTGATCTTTTAAATTTTTTTAAGAAGGTATCTCTAATAAATTTTACAGATTAAAATATTCATTTATCTTATTTTAAATAATATTTAATTTAAATATCTTTTTTTATATTAAATTTTTTATTATTCTAATTATTTTGTAAAATTAATAGAAATAAAATTATTTTATTTATCATATTAAACTTTTAAAAATTAAATATTTTCTCTTCTTATTTTATTTTATTAATTATAGCCGTGGAATTTAATTTTTATTCATGATTATAGTCAAATAAAATTTTCATTCATCAAAAATTGTTTTTTGTTGTTTAATTATAATAAATAAAATTTTATTTTTGTTAAATTACATTTTTTTACTCTTTTAGATGAATTTAAAAATAAATTTTTAATTTTTAATTTTTTTGTATTTCTAATAATAATAATTTAATTATTTTATTGTATTTTAGTAATATTCAGTAGATTTGTTTTTCAAATTATATATATATATATATATATACACACACATACATATACAGGTTGTCACAATGTGACAATTTCGTGTAATTTTAATCTTTATAAAGATTAATTTTTGACATTTGGGGTTCAATTTTGATGTGCTAGTTATATAGTAATTAATTACTTAATAATACCCTGATTTGAATATGATTATATATGTATTCAACATTAAAAATGAAGAAAAGGGTAAAGAAACTATATTTGTTGTTCAATATCTTCTAAAAGTATACTTTTTACGGAAAAATATTTACAATATGTGGCTGATAATATTTATTTTCTGAATATATATATATATATATATATATGCCCTTGTACATGGGTATTTACAGTCTTCTCTTTATTTGGTATTTTACATGTGAATATGTTTTATTAATTAAAAAGATGAGAAAATTTAAATATTGATAAATTATATAATAAATAATAATTTTTAAAATTAAATAAAATTAATATGATAAATCAATAATAATCGTTCAAACTATATATCTTATATTACTTTTAGATAAAAATAATTATAGAGGTAACTTATGAAAATAAAAAATAAAAAATCTCATAAATTGAGATTTTTTTTTTTGGAGGGATCCTCCCAGAAAATGATAGGTATGTCTCTCAATTATTAATAAAATAACATGGAAATGCTGATACACATTTATCATACAATCTTTGAGCTATCCCTTTAACTAAAAGGAAAAGGACAGTCCCCTGGACATTTTCTTTCAAACATATTATAAAATATAAAATATAAAATATAAATTTTATTTTTATTAATTAAAAAATAAATTTTTTTGTTACTAAAAATTAGAAAAATTAAATATTAATAAATTATACAGTATTATTTTCGTTATATTCAGTTGTACACATAACATAATTTACATCAACCTTTTCCTTCCAGTAAAATTGAATTATTAATCTATATAATTCCTTGAATAAAGTAGTACCATTGGACTATGCCGGACTTAAAGTGTCCCGTATCTTTACATATAATTCAATTTCTATTCAAGTGGACATATATTTGTTTTCCTTTGATACATACCACTGCTAGGTGAACTATGCTTGCATACTTTTAAATCCATTCTCTGGTATAATTATAAACAATAAGAAACAATAAGAATAATTTCATTTATCATAAATTTTCATAGAATTTAAATTATATTTTCAATTAGAATTTTTATTAATTAAATTATGTAACATAAGATTAAGAAGGTATTTTTTCCAAATAAAATATTAATTATAAATTATAAATTTATATTAACATAGTATAATAAAATATAGAATTCAATTGGAATAAATTTTTATAAAATGTTTATTTAAACCAAACACATGAAATTAATAACAAATATCTTTTATCTAAAATTTATTTGAAAACAAAATTAATTTATTAATGAAATTAAACCAAATCATATAAATGAATTTAGTGGCCCAATTTACTCACTAGTTGAGTCTTTCTACATCTTAATTTTTCATAAAAAAGTAAAAAAAATAATTTTAAGTAAATTTTTTTAAAACAATTTTGGATTATATGTAGGTAACTCAAAATAATATTTGATATCCTTAAAGCAATTTGAAAATATAATGGCTAAATTTATACAAATTGAAGATATAATTACAAAATGGTTAAAATTTAGATTAAATAAAGCAGTAAAACAAGTATTTCTTGTTAAGTTATTCATTTCATGAAGTGCTTTCAACAATTAGTCTAAATAACTAATTCTTAAGAATTGAAGTGGAAAAGAAATTAAGGAGGAATTGAGATCCCGTGACAAAATATTTTACTATCATTGTAGGCGGGTTAAGCAAAAGAAAAAAAGAAAGAAGTGTAAGAGCTTCCAACAGGCTAACTTATGAGAAGCAATATGCACAAATATGGAAATTATAAAATCATAAATTCGAAAAGGTCTTGTTGAACCAACTTTATATATATATATATAAAATATGCATATTGATACAGAGGCGGCAGTCAGAAATTTTTGTTACAATTAAGGTCTTTGGTCTACTTCTATTCAAGCATTTGAACGCAGCATTATTGGAATGAAAAAAACAAAATGCTCAATATTTATTTCTCAGGTCCATTGATTGTCAAAGTTAAGAAAAATTATTGTTTCAAATAATAAGAAATTTAGATTTTTTTAAATAAAATTTTAAATTCTCTTTTTGGATCCACCTGATTTAAATTTTGAATTAGTTGGAATCTTTATGACTCATGAATATGAAAACATTAGATAAGAAAAATTATAAAATTATTTCTTTTAATTATGCAGTTTATGAAAATATGTCTATCCTATATATCAAATCAATTCAACTCAATTTTTTTTATAAAAAAAATTCAAATCAATACAGCTATAAGTAGTGTACGTATATTATGTCTTTATAATACATGGCTTTTACCTTATAATTGCATACTAACCGGTCCTCTTTATCTTAAAAAAAAAAATTACAACTTCAACTCTAGGGTTTAGTATATCTAATACTTTTATTTGTATATATTTCTTTTAAAAAATATGCACTTTCCTTTCTTACAAATAAAAAAAAATTATGAGTAACAATAGTCATTGCTTAATTACTCAAACCCATATCAGTTGATAATTTCTTGGCAAGGAATGAAATGATTACAATGGCTCCGATTAAATTGCATATACTAATTCCTAAAATTTTGAATAAATTGTATTTGGTGTTTTACACTATGTTTTGAATTGGAGGAAAGTAGGGAGGATAGAAAAAGGATGAGGAAAATTAGGGAGGAAAATTACTTTTTCTTATTTAGAATCGAGAAAAAATTTAGAAAGGAAAGAAAATCGATTTTATTTTCCTCCCTATATTGTCTCTCCAAATTGGAGAGAAATATGGAAAAAAGAGAAAAAAATTTTACTATTTATTTTCATTTTATAATTTTATCCTTATTGTACAATTTATCTTTTCACTTATTATTTTAATATATAAGTATAATAGTAAATATATCATATATTTATTTTCTTTTTTAAAATATTTTTTTTCAATAAAAAAGATACCATAACTTTCCTTCCTCCCTATACTATTTTCCTACAGAAAAATAAGAAAAGGAAAATATTTTTCTTCATATTTTTCTTCTAATTTTCTTTTCTCCCTTTCCTTTCATTTCAAATATAGTGTTAGAGTTAAATTCGATAAATATTTTGATAATTAATATCAAATAACACATCCCTTTCTTTGGAAAAAAAATGCTTTAATTTTATGGGAGATATACAAAAGAATTAGAACACTTGTATTTACTTTTCACATGTCTCAATAAAGACAAAATAGCGTTTTTGTAAACGTAGAAATATGACTGTTAGACATCCCAAATTTAAGGAATTTTCATAGATAGAGTACTATGCCAAAAGGAAAAAAGAAAAAAAAAACATGTATTTTAGAACAAGAAGAAAAAGTGAGTAAAGTTTGTAGACTGATAATTCTTTTTTTTTTTTTTTAAAGAAAAAAAAAACTACAAAATCAACACCCACCGTTAGAAGTCTTTTGGTTGCCATAACACGTTGGACCAGGACCCATCATGATGAAAATGCAAGAAAATAAAATAATAAAAATGTTTCCTCCCCCCAAAAAAACAAGGCGGGCTGAAAGTAGGCGACAAGTATAAATCGCTAAATTATAAAAACGCCATATGCAAAATATTTTTGTAATATGAAACAGTTGTTTCCTGTTGACTGACTGTTCAGACCCAAGTCCTTAGCATCTCCTATATAAACCACCTTCGCTGCTCTCTCATCTCCTCTCAAGCTGTAAATTGCCTTCTGGTTATCCCTTCTTCACATTTACCAGCCTCTGTTCTTGATCATCACCTGCTTCAATAATTTCTTTAACACTACATTTTTCTATTAGTTTCTTGATTCTTTTAGTCAATTCCTGAACATGGCTGCTTCTTCAGTTCTGAGATCAACTTTCCTCTCTACAATCAACTCTCAGGATAACCATTCTTTCATAACTCGTAAACCCACTACCCATGCCGCTGCTGGCAAGCGAAAGGTGAATATAGTTTTCCTTGATTGTGCTCGAAAAATATGAAAGGATATGTATTATCCATATTTACGATGTTTTTTGAATTCTGAATTGAAGTAATGATCGAAGGTGTTTTTTCTTTTTTGGTTTGGTGTTTTTAGTTCAACGGAGTTGTAGCTGCATTGGAAAACAGTGCAAATGATGATGTGAATGCTATGGTTATGAGAGAGCAGCAACAAAAAGAGAAAAGATCACTTAACTTTTCAGGAACTAAGCCCGTAACACCAGTTCTTGATACCATCAACCATCCAATTCATATGAACAACCTTTCAGTTCAGGTGATTAAGAAACTACCTGAAAACATATTGTCAACTTGATTTATGAATCTTTTGTTCTCATAAACTTGTATCTAAATTGTAGGATCTTGAGAGACTGGTTGATGAATTGCGAGAAGAGATAGTTTATGTAATTTCAAAGACAGGAGGACACTTGAGTTCAAGTTTAGGTGTTGCAGAGCTATCGGTGGCACTTCACCATGTATTCAACACTCCTGATGATAAAATCATTTGGGATGTTGGCCATCAGGTAAGATATTTAATTCATTTCACTCAAATGGTACCATATCAAAGTCAAAAAAACAAAACACTGATCTAATCTTGATTATACTATATGGAAATCTACAGGCATACCCACACAAGATTTTAACAGGAAGGAGATCAAGAATGCATACAATTAGACAAACTTTTGGGCTAGCAGGTTTTCCAAAGAGGGATGAGAGTGAACATGATGCCTTTGGAGTTGGACATAGTTCCACCAGCATTTCAGCTGGCCTAGGTATGGCTGTTGGCAGGGATTTGGTGGGGAAGAACAATCATGTAATTGCTGTTATAGGAGATGGCGCCATGACCGCAGGACAAGCATACGAGGCTATGAACAACGCAGGATACCTTGATTCTAACCTTATTATTATCTTGAATGACAATAAGCAAGTTTCTTTGCCTACTGCTACTGTGGATGGCCCTGCACCTCCAGTTGGTGCTTTAAGCAAAGCCTTAACAAAGTTGCAATCAAGTCGAAAGCTTCGTCAACTCCGTGAAGCTGCAAAGGTTAGTCTTAAATTCATCCATGTTTCTATCCAAAAGGTAGCTTTCTTACAATTGGAAGTGACTTTAATTAATTAACGGGAAATTCTTACATATACCCCCTAGAACATTACATCCAACCATTGATTGAGCAATATATTTTATGTGTATTTTACACTTAATCAATAAAAATATAATACATATTTAGTGGAGGAGTTAAGGGATAATTTCTCTATATGAGTGTCTTAAGTTGTATGGTTTAAATCCAATAAATATCAATTTAAAAGAAGATAATTGCCTCATATGGTACAGTCCATCAATACTTAAGTCATATAATTTCTCTCTCTATATATAACACGAATTTCAAGTTCGGTTAAAAATTATACAAGTCTAACGGATTGTCTGTCTTACAAAATAATAATGTTTGATACGTCAAACAGGGCATAACAAAGCAAATTGGAGGGCAAACACATGAAATTGCTGCTAAAGTTGATTCCTATGTAAGAGGAATGGCAGCTGGTTCTAATGCTTCATTATTTGAAGAGCTTGGACTGTACTATATTGGTCCAGTGGATGGCCACAGTGTGGAAGACCTTGTAACGATATTAACGAAAGTGAAGTCATTGCCAGCTCCAGGACCTGTTCTTATCCATGTAATCACTGAGAAAGGCAAAGGCTATTCCCCAGCTGAAGTAGCTGCTGATAAAATGCATGGTACGCACCGTTTTTTTTTTTATTCAGATTAAAATTTCCTTCACATAGTTCTTCTATTTTTATTTTTATTTTTTATGTGGACTTAATTTGCAGTCAAGATTGATGGGTTTTTGTTAATTTTATTTTTTTCTGTAGGTGTTGTCAAATTTGACCCTACTTCCGGGAAGCAATTGAAGTCAAAATCAAACACCAAATCCTACACTCAATACTTTGCTGAGTCTTTGATTGCTGAAGCAGAACAAGATGATAAAATTGTAGCAATCCATGCAGCCATGGGAGGAGGTACAGGACTTAATCTGTTCCAGAAGCAGTTCCCAGATAAGTGTTTCGATGTTGGGATTGCAGAGCAACACGCTGTTACCTTTGCTGCTGGTTTAGCTACTGAAGGCCTTAAGCCTTTTTGTGCTATTTACTCGTCCTTTCTACAAAGAGGTTATGATCAGGTAAAACTAAAAACTACCCACGTTTTAGTTTTACTGTCAGATCATTTTCCGACCATTAATGCAAATGCTGATGGTTTTTATTGATGTGATCAATACAGGTGGTTCATGATGTAGACCTACAAAAGTTGCCAGTAAGATTCGCAATGGACAGAGCTGGTCTTGTTGGTGCAGATGGTCCTACTCACTGTGGAGCCTTTGATGTTACTTACATGGCTTGTTTACCTAACATGGTAGTGATGGCTCCTTCAGACGAGACTGAACTTATGCACATGGTGGCCACAGCTGCAGCCATTGATGATAGACCTAGCTGCTTTAGGTATCCAAGAGGAAATGGCATTGGTACTGTGCTCCCACCAAACAACAAAGGCAAACCTCTAGAGGTACTTGATTGAAAGCAAAATAACAATTTAAGAAACAAGACAGATATCTTCTCATCACCATGCCTATGCCTACATGATTTGTTACTAATAAATTTGAATGTTACAGATTGGTAAGGGAAGAATACTAAGAGAAGGAAGCAGAGTTGCAATTCTTGGTTATGGAACAATAGTACAGAGTTGCCTAGCAGCAGCTGATCTTCTCAAGAAATTTAATATCTCAGCAACAGTTGCTGATGCAAGATTCTGCAAGCCTCTTGACGGGCAATTGATCAGGCAGCTAGCTCAAGAGCATGAGATACTCATCACTGTGGAAGAAGGATCCATCGGAGGATTTGGTTCTCATGTTGCTCATTACTTAAGCTTGAACGGATTGCTGGATGGAAATCTTAAAGTAAACTTCTCATTACTATTAACATTCACAGCCATCATATAATAAAATTGTATTAAATTTGAACTATAAGTTACTAATGTGATTAAATTGAATATGCTTATGTTACAGTGGAGACCAATGATGCTTCCTGATAGATATATCGACCATGGATCTCAAACAGACCAGATTGAAGAGGCGGGTCTCAGTCCAAAGCACATTGCAGGCACAGTTGTTTCACTGATTGGAGGACCAAAAGACAGCTTTCATTTGCTAAACTTATAAAAATATGGAAAAGTTGGTTTCTTTATCTCTTTGGACAAAAATGGCTCATATCATAAAAGAACAAAAACTTTGGCTGTCAAGAAAGCAACTTCTCAATTGCAATGTAACTATGCAATGTATATGTTGAATATGGCAAGGAGAGTGCTGTTTGCCAAATAAGTCAAGATTGTACTGCAATTTAAAAGGAGCATTCCTTGCAATGTATTAACTATATTTCATTGTTTAATTCCTATTTTATACATTTCCAAGAAACATATAATTAATTTCTTTCTTGTTCTTGTATATGAGTTTCAAGTGCACTCTTATTGACCTTTTTTTTTCCTTCTATATTTTTGGGTTTGTTTCTATTGAAGATATGATCATTGTTTCCAAATGTTGGTCAAATTAAAGAAAGAAAGAAAAAATAGGATGGAAAAACGTTTGGTCTTTTTGCTTGGTTAGAAGAAGTCAATTATGTATCTTCCCTCATCCTTCTTCCTGTTGTGTTTGCTTTATGTTTTTTGTTTTTTTGGTTTAATGGTATAAAAGAACCAATGTTTTTACAAATTTCACGTAATTTTAAAATTTGATAAAAATATCATAGTTTGTTGATAACGTTGTTTTATTTTTAGCAACAATTTGTGTTTTGATAAAAATTAATAAAAAAATACACAAAACTCCCTCTAATACCACATGTGTATATGTATATATATTTTTAAAAACTTTTGAGTATTAAAAAAGTAAATAAATAAACAAATAAAAATATTTTTAACTCAGTTAAACTCAGTAACTTTGCACTATCTTATTTTTCCTTATATTTAATTAAGGGTAAAGGTACATTTTCGCCCCTAATGTTTATGGTTAAGAGCACATTTGCCTAAATCCCAAGCTATTAAGGGCAAATGTGCTCTTATTCATAAACATTAGGGGTAAAAATGTACCTTTACCCTTTAATTAAAGCTTAAATTATATTATTTTTTTACTCTACTCAAGCTTTCATTAGACACCATTATTAGCAACTCAAACTTTCTTATTTTACCTTGATACCCAATTCGTGTATTAGCATGATTATAAAAATTGTGATAATGTTTTTATTTTAATCCTGACTTTTCATTATTCTTAATTTCTTCTTATTATATAGATTTTTTTTTAATTGTAGAGGTTACTTCCTATTGCAAAGTTTCTTTCCTCTTTTACCTTTATTTTTGTCCATTATAAATAGGCCTTTTTGTAATGTACTATACTATACACAATTCAATAATATATTCTTTGTTCATAATATAGTATCAGAGATTGGTTCTACCTAAGTTTTTTTGTCTTTTAGTTCAAAAGCAATACCTTTACTTCATTTGTTTTTTATTTTCTTATTATTGTCAATCTTATTTATGGATCTGTCTCTAAAAATTCTATCATGGAGAAAATTGATGTCTCCAAATCCATTGCCATTATTTTGGTTGGATCAAACAATAATCTTTCACATGTAGTTACTAGAAAAGTTTCTTAATTGGGCATAAACTTTGACATGTAGTTACTAGAGATACTGTTAAATCTATGCAAGAAAAAAGATGGACTTGATGCTAAGTTTGCTGAACAATTTAAAGATTGGGATAGGAAAAATCACTAAATTATCACTTGGTTTTGTAACACCTCTATTCCCTCCATTTATATTCATTTGTTGATTTTGACACCGCTAAAGAAGTATGGGATTTTTTTATCTAATTTATTCAAAGCCACTAGACTTTCTCACTATTACTAATTGTGGACCACTCTACATATTCTCAAATAAGAACTAGGCCAATTAGTGAATGATTTTCTTACTAAAGTACAACATGTTTAGAATCAATTAGCTCAAGTTAAAATTAATGAAGATCATGTCCATCTCATTCCGGTTCTTATGGCTTTTTTCTTAGGATATGAAGCAGTAAAGGCTTTGTTATTGCATTGTCATCCTTTTCCTACTTTAGACATTGTTGTTTAGGAGATCATCTTTGAAGAGACACATCTTGGCTTTGATTAATCTTCACAAATTGATGCTGCTCTTGCAACTACATAGTTCAAGACACATTACAAAAAATTAGGACCAAAATTTATGTAAGAGTTATTGCCAAACTAGTTATAATTTTTTTTATTGTTCCACTATTGAATGAATATATTATCATTAATATGGACATATTATTGAAAATTGTCCTACCATCCCACCAAAACTAAAGGGTGAATCTTTTAAATTTGATTTTTTTATCATTTTGGATCTTTTGAGATATTGTTGCTACCTCTAATGGATCTACTGCCATTACTATGAATGATCTTGAACCTATTCTAAAACAGGTTATCTCCTTCAGTTCTCCTTCCCCTACTACCTTATATGTCACAATAAGTAAATCTCTTTCGCTTTTTAACTCTTCCTATTCCAATCATATGACCTCAAATCTCTCTGATTTATAAACTAAAACATCAATCTTCCCTCTTCTACCTATCCATACTATAAACAACATAAAAATGTCCATCACTCATATTGGCCCTACAACTACTTCTAATCTTAATCTAACTGATACATACTTTGTTCCTAATTTAACTTTAATTCTTATCTCAGTTGGTTAATTATATGACTTAGGTCTTGGCATAATTTTCTCTCTTTCTAGTTATCAAGTATTGGATTTGCAAATGAGTCAAACTCTTGAGAAGGGTCACAAGGTGGGAAGATTATTTGAGCTTACGTCTCTTGTCTTCTGCATAAACTTATATTTGCTATGATAACAATTATGTCTCCTTTATATCAATGGCATCTTTATTTAAGTCATGTTTCATTTAGTAAACTTCATCCTTTAGCGTCTTGTGGTCTGTTAGGATCTATAAATTTGATTCTTTTGATTGCTTAATTGTCAACTTGCAAACAACTAGCTTTATCTTTTAATAATAGTAATTTTATTTTAGACGTTCCTTTTGGGCTTGTTCACTATAATATTTAGGGTCGTTTTCATATTTCATTTATTGATGGCTATTGGTATTTTATTTTATTTATAGATGATTCTCATTTTACTTAGATTTATTTTTTGTAATAAAGATCTAAACTTCCTCAAATATATGTTAATTTTGCCAATATGATTAAAACACAATTCTCTTATACCATAAAATTACATCGTATTGATACTTTTTGGGTTTCATGACACAAAACACAGGGAAAAATAAAACTTATAACCACAAAAACCATAATGCAGATCCTTGTAATTTGACTCAGATTAATTAAGAGGGTTTTCAAACACTCACCAAGATGATCTAATGGCAAGGTAGTTGGAAGGAAGAGAGGGGGTTCATTTTAGTGACACCCTACCTTGAGCTTTTTGTGTCTTCTTATCGGATTAAGACGTTACCAAAAGACCACGTCCTTTATGGTATCCATATAAACAAGATGATCCAAAGCAAAGTAAGTCTGCTAGAACATTTGTTGTCTCACAACACATTTTCTCTCTCTATCTTTTATTTCATAAAAGAAGTGTGGAAAGAAGAAGGAGAAAAAGGTGGCTTAACCTTCTTACTAAACCCTAGAGAATGAGATATTTATAGCCATCCTTTTTAGAGTTTCATACGTGTCCACTTACCAAAATGGTTTTGGTAAGTTTAAACTTCTTTTTCTATTTTGATTCTAATTCCAAATTAAAAATTTCTATTTATTTACATAACTCTTACCTTTAAAAAATTAGGAAATAAATAAATAAATACTAATACACAGACACACACACACTTATTTATTTAATCTGGCATAGAGATAATTGGGCTTATTAACTTAAGTCTGCTTTGTGCTTGTTCTAAGTGTGTAATCCTGTAGGTTCTCACAATGTTGGTAGTGGGCTTAAAATTCTCATTTTAGCCCATAAGTCATAATTGGTCTCTAGCAAGACATTATAACTACCTAAGTTATGTGAGGGTTAATAATCCAACATAACCTAATACACAACGTGTACTATAGTCATTTTGTCCTATGATATCTTGATTGAACATAAGGCATGAATTATGTCATCCTTATATTGTTCAATCATATTATTTCTCAATCTTAAGTAGATTGATACTGATAACTCTTTATCATTCTAGCATGACCATGCATTTCTCTTCAATCTAACTCATTGAGGGGCCTAACAAATATCTTCTCAAAATAACAGAGGGAAAAATTCAATCTTAACCACTCATATTCCTTACATAACTCATTCTATATCCAATCATAACATGTTTTACCATCCGGTTAAAGTATGGTATAGGGATGTGTCAAAATACAAACCTTATCATGCAGGAAACCATGGTGATCTAAGGTCAGGGGACTCAAATAATACTATTGTGATGAGAATTACCTATGAAAATAATCCATGTGGTATTCTCATAGTGGGTTGATCTAAGACATCATTTCCCTAAATATGTACATATGAGTTTGACTTGATATCTCATATACATGATCAGTAAAACTTAATCATCAGTCAACCTCATACTAGTATTTATTCATTGTTATTCCCATAATAATAATTGACTAGGGATATTTAGATTATAATTCAATTATCACCTATGAGTTTTACTATCAAGTCACGTACTTGATGATCTTATTAGAATTAACTAATCAAGGATAATATTAGAATTAGCTAGTAATAATAAAAATGCCTCTTTTTTATTAAAATAGAAAAATGACAATGTTAAAGTATAACCATTACTTAATTGGCCTAGGGCATATCACTAATAATCTCCTACTTGTATTAGGCCTAATCAACATTGTATCTCATACTTATTAATCTTAGTTAGTGGATTAGCAACATTATCATTCGTTGGTACTATACAAATCTTCAAGTCTCCTCTCTCAATGATCTCTCAAATGAGATGATAACACCTAAGTATATGTTTGGATAGTTGATGTGATCTAGGTTCTTTAGCCTGTGCTATGGCTCCATTATTATCACAATACAAGTCCACTGGATTATACTAAGAACAACTCTTAATCCATTTATGAACTTCTTAATCCAAATAGCTTCTTGGGCTATCTCCGAGGCAGCTATGTACTCAGATTCTGTTATTAGAATTAGCAATAATGTCTTGTTTTGAACTTCTCTAACTCATTGCACCTCCATTTAAACAAAACATAAAACCTGACTGTGATAGAAAATCATATTTATTAGATTGGAAGCTACTAAATTGATTTAGTACCTTGTTAATGTAAGTGCTATGACTTAGGCGAATAAGCCTCTTAGATCTATCTTTATAGATCTTGATGCCAAAAATATAGGCAGTTTCACCTAAGTCTTTCATTGAGAAACAATTTCGTAACCATGATTTAACATTTTATAGAGTAGGAATATCACTTCCAATGAGTAATATGTCATTAACATATAGCACTAGAAAAACTATTATACTCCCAATAACCTTCTTATAGATATAAAGTTCATCTTCATTCTTGATAAATTAGAACTCTTTGATTGCTTCATCAAAATGAAGATTCCAGCTTTGAGAAGCTTGCTTCAATCCATAAATAGATATTTGAAGCTTGCAAACCTTTCTAGAATTCTTAAGATTAACAAAACCCTCTAGTTGTGTTATATACATATACTTAATTAGGTTTCCATCAAGGAAAGCTGTTTTGACATCCATTAGCCATATCTTATAATCATAGTATGCAGCTATAGTAAGGAGAATTTGAATAGACTTAAACATAGTAACTAGTGAAAAGGTTTCATTATAGTCTATACCATATGTTTGCTTGAAACCTTTTACAACTAGTCTTACTTTAAAGGTATGCACATTACCATCCATGTCAGTTTTCATTTTGAAAACCCATTTGTGCCCAATAGTTTTAAACTTTTAGGTGGATCAATCAAAGTCCATACTTGATTATCATACATGGATTGTATTTCTGATTTCATGGCCTCTAACCATTTCTTAGAGTTTGGACTTTCCATGGCCTCTTAATAGGTTGTGGGCTCTAATCCACAATCATTACATTATTATTATATGTTATGAGAAATCCATATCTCTCAGGATTATAACATGTCCTACCAAACCTTCTAGGACTGAGGTTCCATATATGGTATAATGTTATTTTGTGGTTCTAGAATTTCTTTAAATTGTACCTTACTCATATTAGTTCTTTTAGAAATATCTTCTCTTTCCAAAAAGACACCATCTTGAGCAACAAACACTTTGTTCTCAGAAGCATTATAAAAGTAATATCCTTTGGTTTCTTTAGGATATCCCATAAAAAAGCACTTATCTAATTTGGATGCTAATTTATCTAACATTTGATGCTTCACATAAGCCTCACATCCCAAATTCTTAAGAAAAGATAAACTGGGAGTTTTTCCATTCCATATCTCATATGGTGTCTTATCAACTGCCTTTGATGGAACTCTATTAAAAAGGAATGTAGTAGTTTCTAAAGCATAACCCTAAAAGGAGATTGGAAGATCTAACTAACTCATCATAGATCGAACCATATCTAATAAAGTTTGATATCTCCGTTTAAATACACCATTCCATTGCGGTATTCTTGGTGGAGTCAATTGTGAAACTATTCCACAATCTATAAGATGATCAATACATTCTAGGCTTAAATATTTGCCACCTTGATAAGATTTTAGTGCTTTGATATTCTTACCAAGTTGATTTTGTACTTTATTTTTGAAAATTTTGAACATTTCAAAAGATTCAAATTTGTGCTTCATTAAATAGATATAGCCATATCTATTAAAATCATTTATGAAAGTAATAAAGTATTGATAACCTCCTCTAGTAGTAGAACTTAATGGACCACACACATCAGAATGTATAGGGCCCAATAAGTCATTAGCCAGTTCACTATGTCTAGTAAAAGGTGTTGTAGTCATTTTTCCTAATAAATAAGAATCATAAGTTTCAAGTGATTCAAAATCAAATGACTTCAAAAGTCTATGTTGATGGAGTTTCAAATTGTTTTTCTAATTGATATGGCCTAAATGACAATGCCAAAGATAGGTTGTGTTCAAATCATTAAATTTAAATTTCTTTTTATTAATGTTATAGATGGAATTTTCATTAGTGTCCACAATGTCTAAAACATAAAGACTACGATTTTATGGAGCATATCTATAGAAAACATTATTATGATAAATGGAGCATTTATTATTCCTAATAATAAATTCAAAACCATTATTGTCCAAACAAGAAATACAAATGATATTCCTGCTCATAGCAAGTACATAATAATAGCTTTCCAAACTCAAAACAAGTCCATTAGGCAAAGTTAATTCATAAGTTCCTACAGCTAATGCAGCAACTCTTGCCCCATTTCCAACTCGTAGGTCAACTTTGCCTTTAGCCAAGATTCTACTCCTTTTTAGACTCTGCAAATTAGTACAAATGTGAGATCCAAAACTGATATTTAATACCTAAGAATTAGATATAGATAAATTGACTTTTATAACATGAATACCTGAAGAGGTAGTCTCATTACCCTTATTCTTTTTTAGATCATCCATAAAGAGATTGTAATTTCTTTTCTAATGGCCCAACTCATTATAGAAAAAGCATATTCCTTCCTTAGGTGGTTTTTCTTGGGGTGCACATTTAGGCTTAGGCTTGAGCTTTTGGAAACCTTAATTTTTCCTTTACCCTTTCCCATCCTTTTCATACCTTTCCTTTTATTAATCATTAGAATATCCTTGGTAGTCTTGATGTTCTTCTCAGCAGTTTTAAGCATTCTATGCAATTCATAAATAGTTTTATTCATGCCATGCATGTTATAGTTCATAAAAAAACCATCATATGTTTCTGGCAAAGACTGGAGAATAATATCAATGGCCAATTCTTGCTCGATCTTAAGACCAAGCTTGTCCAGATCTTCAAGGTGACCTTTCATTTTAAGAACATTAGGACCTACAGAGTTGCCAATAGTCAACTTACAAGAAGGAAATGCTTTTATGGTGCTAAACCTTTCAATTATAGCTTTCTTTTGGAACATTTCCTTGAGATGGCTTATCATGGTACAAGTATCCATTTCCATTAATTGCTTTTATAGTTTTACTTCCATGCATCCAAGCATGAGGCAAGTGACATTAATAAAGTCATTAAAATGCTCACTATGAGCATCCTTTTGAGCTCTAGGAGCATTAGCAGCTAGTTCATCTAGGATAGGTTGATTAAGGATATATTCCTTCCTTTCTTACTTAATAACAATTCTTAAGTTTCTATACTAGTCAAGGAAGTTAGTCCCATTAAGCTTATCCTTCTCAAGGATCGATCACAATGGCATATTAGATATAGTGTTTGATGTTGTTATCTACAATTATATGCAATGTACTCAGTATTTTATCAAGTTATTTTAATGATGTATAATTATAAATACCATAAAAATTTATTCAAATTAATAACCCATAAGTTAACTTATAAATTTTAATGGGCTAAGATCCATATTTCACCATACTCTAAGTGAGCTTTGGCTATTTCCCTAAAGATATGGTTATTTAGGTAGGTAACTCTTACCAATTACATATCATATAACTCTTAGAAGGGTATGGGATTTGATATCACATGTCCTAGCTAAAAATCCCATCTGTTGCCCTAGGTCTAAAATCATTTTGATGACCTAGTTAAGTCAAACCATAACAAATGTTTGGAATCACTCTTTTCCAACTTGCCTTCCTCAAATGATTTAATACACCATGTTGTGGTAGACCCATATATAATAATCGAAGGCTTGACAAGTGTTTGACCATATGGGAGGCATCATAGTGACTTAATATTGAATGAGGGCTCCCATTTGTTTTACCTTATTTAGATATTATTATGTTGTAGACATTTGTCACATGCATAACATCTCATACATAACATAATAATAAAACAATAAAGTAAACATGACATAGCATGGCCCAAATCTAGATTGATCTTCATAAACCAATATAAAAATTAATGGTCAACCCTAGGTAATAAGACTTCTTCTATTCTGAGCCTTTCACCTTAGATTTCTACTCTGAGCTTCCACCTTAGATCTCCATCCTTGGCCTCTTTTTATGTCTCCATATTAGGTCTTTATTTACATTACATTATGAGTTGTAATTTATGCTATTCTATTACTACTCAATAAAATAAAATTACAATAAATAAAAAATGACTCACAGGTCGTATTTAATAAATTACAACCCATAAAAATAAATAACAAAAATCCAATCACATTAGTCTTAAGGACCATGCCATTGACCATGCATTATTACACTAACACTTAGAGCATAATAGATTAATTTTTCATTAAAATTAATTATTATGATGAGAATGATTTATATAGTGAATCCATTCGGTGCTCCCATTAGCTAGTTAGTGGGTATGGGTCAAAGGGGCAATGCCCTTTGTGGGGGTGTGGGGGCAAAACCCTTGAAAAGGTAAACAATTTACCAAAACTTTCTGAATGAGTAGTTTCCAAAACCTTAAACCATTGTTATCATATTATATTAAATATGTATGTTCAGAGCATGTCAATTTTGTTAAACACTTAAATAAGAACGCCATCAGTCTTTCCATTTGCACTTTGCATATTTGCAGTCAAGCATGGCTATATGCCTTAATGCGTATGGTTGTGTGCCCTGTATTCTACAAAAATTGCTTGTAGGCATGGCCATGTGCCATGATGCACATGACTGTGTGCCCTGTGCAGCCAAGTTTTTTCCTTTGAAAACAATATGTATTTGCTAAAAATTCATACTACAAATGGTGTTTAATCATATTAAACAACCATAGACATTAATCTAATTAACATACATAATTATTTTTGATATGGATTGTTTAAATCATCATATAAAAATAATAAAAAGAAATTTTGAAAACACTTTTCAAAATGAAATATATCACATATATTTCAAAACTTACTTTTCAATTCTTATGTTTATATTAGATATATCAGAAATCAATCTTATAGAATTATAAGTAGCTTTGATACCACTATTAGGAAACAAGTAGGGTGATTGAATTACCTGTGTAGACTCAATCTCATCATATGAGGTGACATCCATATATACCTATCACAACATGCAACACTTGCACTCTTGGGTGGAGAGCCATGCTTCATTACATGATCACATGTGAGAGTTCTTAAGAATTAGATAGTCCATGCATCTTTATGAACTATATTAGCATGCACTACTATCCTTTGCTACGATAGCACTATTAGGTTTCGTGATAAACAATGCAGTGGAAAATAAAAATTTTAACTATAAAATGCATAACTGGGATCCATGTAATTCAACTTAGATTAATTGAAAGGGTTTTCAAACGCTCACCAATATTATCTAATGGTAAGACAGTTGAAAGGAAGAGGGGGGTTCACTCTAGTGACACCTTACCTTGAGCTTTTTGTGTCTTCTTATCAAATTAAGATGTCACCAAAAGATCACATCCTTTACGGTATCCACATGAAGAAGATGATCCAAAACAAAGTAGGCCTGTTAGAACCTTTTTTGTTTCACAACATGTTTTCTCTCCATTTCTTTTGTTTTATAAAAGAAGTGTAGGAAGAAGAAGGAGAAAAAAGTGTCTTAACCTTCTTTACCCTAGAGATTGAGATGTATTTATAGCCATCCTTTCTAGGGTTTCATACATCTCCACTTACCAAAATAGTTTTGGTAAGTTTAAACTTCTTTTTCTATTTTAATTTTAATTCTAATTTAGAATCCTTTCATATTTATTTAGATAACTCTTTCCTTATATAAATTAGGAAATAAATAAATAAATACTAATATATATATAGACATTATGACTACTCAAGTTGTGTGAAGGTCGATAAATCGAGATAACCTAATACATAGTGTGCACTAGAGTCCTTTTGTCACACGATCTCCTGATTGAAAATAAGGCATGGATTATGTCATCGTCATATTGTTTCTTAATACCAAGTAGATTGAAACTGATAACTCTTTGTCATTCTAGCATGGGTATGCATTTCTCTTCAGTTTAACTCATCGAGGGGCCCAACAAATATCTTCTCAAAATAACTGAGGGATAAATTCCATCTTAACCACTCACAGTCCTCACATAATTCATTCTATATCCAATAACAACCTGTTGTTATTTTTACAATAATAATCGACTAAGGATATTTAAATTAGAATTCAATTATCACCTAAGAGCTTTACTATTAAGTCACATACTTGATGATTTTAGTTGAATTAACTAATTAAGGATAATACTAGAATTAGCAAGTAATAATAAAAATGCCTCTTTATTATTAAAATAGAAAATTGACAATGTCAAAGTATGGCCATTACTTAATTGGCCTATGGCATGTCACTAACAATAATGTCATGGAGTATTAGAAATTTTCTTTCCTTTAATTTCTTTGTTAATAGTGAACTACTGCTTAACATTTTTGTCCTCATACATCTCAATAAAATGGAAGGGCTGAACATATATATTGTCACATTCTTTATGTTGTGCCTTCCTTATCTCTACTTTATTACTTGAAAAATTATGAGGAGAAGATGCTTGAAATATAGTTTATACTATTAATCATGTTTTAACTTATGCTCTTAATAATTTGACTCCTTCTAAGCAGTTATATTGTAAAGTTTCAGACTATTCAATGTTCAAACCTTTTGGATGTGCATGTTTTGTCTTATTAAATCCTCATGAACATTTAAAGTTAGAGCCTTGGATGCACTTATATTGTTTTCTTAGTTATGGTATTGATTATAAAGAGTACCACTGTTGGGATCCTACCTTTAATCGACTATGTATCTTATAGCATGCCACCTTTTAGAAACATACTATATGTTCCACTTTGTCAAAATTTGATTAAATTAATCTGTCACTTCCATAAAGCCAAGGAAGCTACCTCTTTGAATTCAACTTGTGAAGAAGTTCCCATGTGCAACTCTTAGATTTATTTTTAGGACACACCATAAAGTGGAACTCATGACAATTTATTTCATTAATTTTCTTTCCCTTTTTTTAAAATTTTTAAACTTCTTTGTTTTTTTTAGCCAAAGTTGAACATGAAATGGTTAAAAAGAATTGTAGGCATTATGGTTTAGTATGGCCCAATGGTTTTGATTTGTTGAAGATGAGATAAGAGGAAAATTTTTATTTTAATTAGTTTTGAAGGTAAAATAGGTATATTTAGAGGGAGTAGTGTTTTGTTAGTTATGGTTTCTTATGTTATTATAGATTTTTATGAAGAAAATCTACAATGGCCTAAAGTTTATTTTAGGTATTATGGGTAGTTTTCTAATTCAGTTAAAGCCAATTCTAGCTTAGTGGAAGTTGGAGGTTCTTTATTTGTACAAATAGTGAAATTGAGGTAGCATTTTTATTTTTTGAAGGTAGGTTAGAAGTGGGACTAGTGGGCAGGGTTAAGGATTTCAATTAGTTTCTAATTTATAAAAGTTTGGGTATTATTATTTATGTATTTTTTGTTTGATGGATGTTTAGAACTATATGTTCAATGAAGGCAAGGAGTTTTGTATGTTCAATATGGCCAAATAGATATGGTGAGAGGTGTGCATCTTAAATGTGGTTAAACATCACAGTGCCACTCCCTAATAGAGCTAATCTATATTCCTCTAGAATTAGAATGCCTTGCTAGCCTAATGTACCAATGAAGTTCATATTATGTTACTCCCTCCTTAATCATTTTAAAGAGAAGCCTTCAATTGGAGTATGTAGCTCCAATAGGTTTAATTTATGTTAATTGACTCATCATAAGCCTCATAACTTTTAAAGGTGTGTCCATTCGACCACAATGAAAATATGAAAAATGCCTTGACGGGATGAATAAAGCTTTTGAGTGATTGAGGCGAAGACTAAAAAATATGAGAAAATTTAAAGACGGTTAAAAAAGGATCTCAAAAAGCATAAATTAAGAATAAGGACAATTAATAAGGAATACAAATTATTTTTAGGAGTTCAAATTTTCAACCTATTCCATATCTCCTACCTAACTTCTTCCCAAGTTAGGATTTTAAACTCATCCTAATAGTACTACAAAGGTTATTACAATGAGATTTTTTAAGGCTCAACACCAACTTTATAATTAATGTGTTTTTTTGACTAAAGACAAACCTTTCACTAAGTTTTTTTCTAGACTCACTCTTAAGCCTATTTTCAAATGTTTTTAAGATTCACATTTAAAAACCTTTATATAAGTGTTCTAAAGGCTAACACATAGCCCCTAAAATCAAAGTGTTTTTATAAGTGCCTAACACCAACTCCAAGTTAAGTTATCCTCATTACCCACATGTTAACCTTAAGAATGGGTAGGAAAAAAAATCTTAATCATACTCCTAACTCCTATAAGAAGGGCAGAGATAAACTCAAAAAAAGACTTTATAAGAAATGAATATATGAAATGAAATGTGAAACACATAAAGTTTAGCTTCAGTAAATGTTCATAATAAATTTTCTCTACCAACTTTTTGAATCTTTAACTCTTTAAATGATGACCTTGTATTTATAGTCAAGAGTGTAAAAATAGTTGTTGGAAGCCTAAACATTTATCCTAACACTTCTTTATATTCATTTAATATTTCTTTCACATTTTATAGTAATTTTGATGCTTATGATCATAAGGGGAGGTGTCACAATCATGATGTTAAAGATATAGCTGTTGGAACTTTAGAACTTTAAAATAGTCATTATAAAAGTTGACAATTCACTCATGATAATGCTCCTAATCCTACTTTGCTGCTCACGACCATAAGTAACACTACCTATTTTCTTTACTTGAATTCCACTCACTCATGATTATGACTGGGTTGCTCATGGTCATGAGGAGGACCATGAGGGGTTTTGCTCCTTTAAATAACTTGAATATGGTTCTCAATTTTCTTGTGATGCTCTTTATAATCATGACCAAAATCATAAGGAGTGGTATGACTCTTAAATGGCTTTTTTTTTTGTTTTTCAATTCAAGCCATTGATTTTATCTTTCATACTAACTTATAAACATACTTAAATGTCAAAGTTAGTAATTAAAATTTATTGTTAAAGTCAAGTGTTAGGCAATTTTCATAAGTGCATGGTTTGTAATAAGTAGTAAAGTTTGAGTATTGTTCCCACGAGGAGATTGATACTAAGTACTAGTTGTAATTTTATCTCCACAAGCAAATAAAATAGATTTAATTGAAATAGAAAACTATATTAACTAACAAAGATAAATTCTAAATAAAAATTCAATAATTGAAAGATAGAGCCTAGATTCACTTCACTAAACACTTGAATTATAGGATTTAATCTTAATTCAACTTGTTAATACAATCAAGGGTAAATTACTCAAATTACTTCAAGTCTCTTTTGAGATCATTCAAGCATGGAAAAAATAATTATGACATGTTTTCATGGTCAAGTAAATTAATTAAGACTTATTAAGTTCCTTAGTAATTTAATACTCCTTGAAGGATTCGTCTACTTTTATGATCAAGATTCCTAAGTTTCACAGGTCTATGAGCTAATATATCATGCAAATTTTGTTATCTACTAATCAACCCAAAAATATGCATTTAATTAGGCCTAAAATCAAATACTAGAACATATAAAAACAATTTGTAAAATTGACTGAATATTAACTTATTGAATTAAAACATAAAAATCCAAACAAGCAGTAGTCTGGCTACACAAATCCAAACCTTGAGTAAATCAGTTACACATGATGGAAATAATCATAATTAAAAGATATTCTAAGCATAAGAACAATTATTCTTAAATGTGATTGGCTTGAAACTTCGCTTCTTCTTTACTTAGAATATCTCTGAATGCTGATTTGAATGAATTCTCATTTGCTAAATTGATCCTCTTTTTATAGCCATCTCTTTCCCTAGAACTTCCAATTCTAGAATATTCTCATTATGTAATCTTCTAATTTTAAAATCTTTTAAATCCATAATTCTGAATGAAAGAGGAAGATTTTTCATGAGTGCACACCCAAGTGCATGGCCATGCACAAGAGTGTGCACTAGGGCGTGTATGCAAGCGTGTACGTTAATTTTATGTGCACACCCTAATGCATGGCCATGCACTTGGGTGTGTACTATTCCAAATTTATGCATGGCTTGGTACATGGTCATGTGGTGGGGTGTGCATAACTTCTTCATTGTGCTTGGCTTTAATTAATGTAAGTGCACACCTTTTTCCACAGTCATGTGGTGAAGCGTGTAGGATTCTTAATGAGCACGCAGTCGTGTGCTAGTCTGTGTATGTAATTTGTACAGAGAGACACTCCAGACATAATTCTAGAAATGGTCATGCACTATCTTCAATTCATAAAAATGCAACAAATAATTTAATTAGATACTATAATGCACTTAATTATTAAATAAACATGCAAATGTATTCTTTAAAATGCAAATTAAATAATATTATGCTAAATGCAAGTAAAATTAATAAAAATTAAATAAACGTATAAAAATATATTATAAAACCAATATAAATGCTCCTAAAATTATATGTATAATTGACACATAACAAATTTCCCCACACTAAACCTTTGCTTGTCCTCAAGCAAAATGCATAAGAACACTCATCAATGCAATGAACTTAGCACATTGAAAAACTTCTAAATGTCCATCTGCCACAATCTTACATTAATACAACGCTTATAAATTAAAATCAGATTGATAATTCAAAGTTAAAAACATAAGTTTTACCAAGTGAAGAGCAAACTTAACTATTGAATTTTCTGAAAACATGCAAACTAGTAATCAAGAAAAATGAAAGTAAATGATAGTATTTTTTGCAACCTCAAGCCACCCCCTTGATTCCATTACATAAAAAATATAAATTTTAGTTTAATTTTATTAGTGAGTGCGTTTTACGCTTCATCTCGCTTTAATATCTCTATTCTTCTCACTTTTAGTAATCCCCCACTGTTCCAGTATTACTAAACAGGGACACTGTCAAATGAGTCTGTTGGATATTCATACTCATATTAGAGCATTAGAGTAGATTTCATAGCATAAAAATAAAAAAATTATACATTGCTTTAAAGAGAGTTTTTTTAATTACTATCAGGTTATATGCTAGTGTCAAGGTTAGAATAAAAGATAACACCCAAGTATCACTTATAAACAGTTTTCCGAACTATCAATTTTTAGATTCAGTTATTCAAAAGTAAGTAAGCATTAGGTTCATTGGAATTTCAGAAGTCTTTATTCATAAATTATCAATCTAATTTTAAAATTTACAAATGAAACATGTACATTGAAATCACATTCGATGCACTAGCTTTATCACAATGATAAATTGCAAAAATTTAATGTGTGAGTGTGTGTGGATGCAATCATGCAACATGTAATATATGATATGATGTAGAGATGGAATCAAACATAGAAAATATGTAATGCAATTTATATTCTCTTCCCCATACTTAAACAAGTTAGTGTACGTAATGACTAACAAAGAAATAAAAATAAATGAGAGGTGGAAAGAATGACTTCCCTAAATGGTAGGAGAGTAGACAATCACCTAAAAAATAAAATGCATGAAAAAAAAGAAATGGTAAATAAGCACTATAAATAAAAAAACAAAAATAAACATAGAGAGTATAGTAATACTAGTGTAAGAAAAGAAATAAAATGAAATAAACCAGTAAAACTAGGCATCATGGTCATGGTCATTCTTCGCATCCATAGTGGTGTTATCAACATCATTAGGAGGAGAAGTATATAATGGTGTATCATCTGGTGAATTGGCATCCTCCTCAGTAGTGTCAAAATCCTCATAATAGGGTCAGGGAGGTAATGCAATTTGATTCCATATGCACAATAATTAAAATAAAGGGCAATTGATAGATGCAAGAAAGAAAAGGAATGATGTACATGTAATAGTGTACATGGTCATGCACTATTCTATGTGCTGGACCATGTATGTGAATGTTTATGCATAGTGTGGTACATGAATCATGTGTGTGGTCGTGTATGATAATTGAGGTGCACGGTTAAGTGCACGTCGTGCATTGACTTATATAAACAAAATGAACGCACATGGTCCATTGCACTCAATCATGTGTGGTACTGTGCATGTTTTAGATTAGCGCATGGTTAAATACACAGGCGTGTGTTTGATCATGTACTATTGAAAATTTTTTGTATATTCACTCGTGTACTCATCCATGTATGCATAAAAATAAATGCATGATATGTAGTTTTACAAAATTAAGCTAAAAAACAATAAAAATAAAAATAAAAATAAAAATAAAAATAAAAATAAAAATAAAAATAAAAATAAAAATGTTGAAACAAATTAAAGTTGAATGGGTTGCGTCCTATTAAGCATTTGTTTAAAGTCATTAGCTTGATTGTATTTTACTGATGTTTTTGATTGAGTTGAGAAGTGCAACTGCTACACTTATTGAGATAGCTTCAATGTGAAAGTAGAGTTTTAATCTCTATCCATTAACTTTGAAAGCTCCAGTATTTGTGCTTCACACTTCTAATGCTCCATGAGGATACACATGCTTGATAATGAAGGGGCCTGACCATCTAGACTTAAGTTTTCCTAGAAATAGCTTTAGCCTTGAATTAAATAGAAGTACATAGTCTCCTTCTTTAAATTCTTTCTTCATAATATGCTTTTCATGCCATCTTTTTCTCCTTTCTTTATAAATTTTGGCATTTTTATATGAATTAAGTTTAAAATCCATAAGTTCATTTAATTAAAGCAATCTCTTCTTACCAGCTTTTTGTAAATGAAAGTTTAGGAATTTAGTTGCCTAAAATGCTTTGTGCTCCAGCTCCATAGGTAGGTGACATGACTTTCCATAAAGGAGTCAGAAGGGAGAGGCACTAATGGGGGGTTTTGAATGCAGTTTTATAAGCCCACAGAGCATTATTAAGTTTAGCATACCAATCTTTTCTTAAAGCATTTACTATATTTTTGACTATAGACTTGATTGTTCTGTTTGATATATTGACTTGACCATTAGTCTAGGGATGGTAAGGAGTTGTAACCTTATGAGTGACAACATATTTCTTTAACAAACATTCAAACTGGTGATTGCAAAAATGCATTCCACCATCACTGATCATAGCTCGAGTTATCCCAAACCAAGAGAATATATTCTTTCGAATGAATCTTGTCACAAGTCTAACATTATTGGTTGGAGATGCTATTGCTTCCACCTATTTTGATACATAGTGTACACCTACCATAATATATTTATTACCAAATGAGCTTGGGAAGGGAGCTATGAAGTCTAGACCCAACACATCAAAGATCTCAACTTTAAGAATTCCATTCAGAGGCATCTTATTTTGTTTCCCTATGTTTCATGTTCTTTGGCATTTGTCGCATTTTAATAAAAAATTCCTAATATCTTAAAAGAGAGTTGTCTAGTAAAATCCACTTTGAAGAACTTTTGTTACAGTTTTGGTGGGACTAAAGTATCCATCACATTATAAAGAATGACAATATGAAAGCACATCTTCAACTTCTTCTTTAGGCAAGCACCCTTAATCAATCCATCTCCACACCTTTTATAGAGAAGAGGTTTTTCTTAATAATAATATTTCATGTCAGAGAAAAATTTCTTCTTTTGTTGTTATGAAAGATTGGGAGGCAAGACACTGCAAACTAGGTAATTCATAAAGTATGCATACTAAGGTGTCATATTCTTGACTTGCATTAGGTGTTCACCTTTAAAGTAGTCATCAATTGGCAGCTCATCATCTCTGTTTGGTAGCTCTAATCTTGGTAGATGGTTTATAACAACATTTTCAGCCCCTGCTTTATCTCTGATTTCCATATCAAACTCTTGGAGTATAAGGATCCATCTAATGAGGTGTGGCTTAGCATCTTTCTTTAAGAGGAGATACTTCAAAGCTGTGTGGTCGGTAAAGACTATCACCTTGCTACTTGTCAGATAAAAACAAAATTTATCAATGGCAAATACGACTGCTAAAAGTTCTTTTTCAATAGTAGCATAATTTAATTGGGCCTCATCTAGTGTATGACTAGTATAATATATGGTATATGCTTGCTTGTTTTTTCTTTGTCCTAAAATAGTGCCTACAACATCGTTACTTGCATCACACATAATTTCAAAAGGAAGATTCTAGTCAGGAGGTTACAAGATTGGTGCTGAGATATATGCTTCTTTTAACCTACAAAAAGCATCAAGGTAGTCTTTATCAAATACAAGTGAAGGAAGTATCCTTGGCTAAAAGATTAGTGAGAGGTTTAACAATTTTTGAGAAGTCTTTAATAAATCTTTTATAAAAAATAGCATGTCCTAAAAAATTATGAATTCCTTTCACACTTGTAGAAGGTGGAAGTTTCTGAATCACTTCAATTTTGGCTTTATCAACCTCAATTCCTTTATCAGACACTAAATGGCCTAAAATAACTCCTTTGGTTACCATAAAATGGCATTTTTCCCATTTTAAAACCAAGTTAGCTTCATCATATCTTTGCAAAACTTTAGATAAATTATTAAGATAATTATCAAAAGAGGTACCATAAATAGGAAAGTCATCCATGAATACTTTCATAACATTCTTTACAAACTCTAAGAAAATTGCTATCATGTACCTTTGAAAAGTAGCAGGAGCATTGCACAACCCAAAGGCATGCGCCTATAAGCATAATTTCCATAGGGACAAGTGAAAGTAGTTTTTTCATAGTCCTCTAAGTGGATAAGGATTTGAAAGAATCCTAAATACGCATCTAAGTAGCAGAAAAAGGAATTATGAGCTAATTTTTGTAACTATTGATCAATAAATGGGAGAGGAAAATCGTATTTCCTAGTAGCTTTGTTTAACTTTCTATAATCAATGCACATGCTCTATCCTGTGACAATTCGAGTGGGAATCAATTTATTATTTTCATTTTTAACAAATGTCATCCCTTCTTTTATAGGAACCACATGAATTAGAATCCAATTACTATATGAAATTGGATATATTATGCCAACATCTAACAACTTCATGATTTCCTTTTTAACCACTTCTTTCATGTTAGGATTTAGTCTACGTTGATGTTCAATGGAAGGATTACAACCTTCCTTTAAATGAATCCTATGCATGCAAAAAGAAGGGCTAATCCCTTTTAAATCATTAATAGTATACCCTATAATTTTTCTGTGATGCCTAACCCATCTAAGCATCTTATCCATTTGTTCACCATTTAACTATGCATTGACAATAATAGGATAAGTAGAATTAGGTCCTAGAAAAGCATACCTCAAGTTAGGAGGAAGTTGCTTAAGCTCAACCTTTGGTGCATCTTCCTCTCTCAAAGTATAAATAGGGCATATATCATAAGGTAAAGGTTCATACCTTAAAGATTTATAGTGTGGCAATATATGTTGTGTATTTAATGTGTTAGTATAAGCCATTACATCATTGTCTTCTTCTTGGAGTCTGCCTTACAAACTAAACTTACTTTCAAAAGGTCTTAGGGATGTTGTTGTTGAAAAACTCACTCTACACAACTCTAGACTGCATTAATTAGAAAACATGTCTTCACTATGGAAGGATCATTTGTCATTTTGAAAATGTTAAACTCCATAGTCTCTTCTTTAACTTCTAGCTTGATTTCCCTGCTTCGCATCAATAATTGCTCCAGTTTTAGCAAGGAAAGGTCATCCTAGGATAATGGGGATTTAGAGATCTTTTTCCATCTTTAGAATCATGAAGTCATAAGGCACACAGAATTCTCCAACTTTTACTAATATGTCCTCCAAAATTCCTTCAGGGTAGGCTATGGATTTGTCAGCTAGTTGTAAAGAAATATTTATAGGCTTGGGCTTACCTATGTTTAATTTCCTGCATAAAGATAAAGGTATAATGGTTACACTAGTGCCAAGATTACATAGAGCTCTACTAATAGAAAATTTACCAACAACATAGGGTATAGTGATACTACTTGGATCTTTAGGCTTTGGAGGGAGCTTATTTCTAATGACAACACTGCATTCTTCATTCATTGGAATAGTCTCATGATCATCCCACTTCCTTTTATTATATATAATATCTTTGAGGCATTTATAATATTTTGGCATTTGAGTTACTACTTCTAGAAAAGGAATGGTGATATCTAGCTGCTTGAACACCTTTAAGACTTTCTGAAATTGTTTATCAAGTGTTGTATTATTTGTCCTTTGGGGAAAAGATAAACATGGTGTCTTTTTCATCTCAAGTATATAAATTGACCTCATTTTCCTTTGAATTTTCTACATTATTTTAAATATGCTCATGTTCAACCCTTGGCTTTTTACCTTTACGTTCAATCTCAAGCAGTTGCTTCCCATTCCTTAAAGTCACTGCTTTTACTTGTTCCTTTGGGTTCTCAAGTTGGCTTGGGAAGTGTCCCATCTAGCAAAATTTAGAAGAGCTCACTTTTGATGTGATTTGGTGTTCCAATATCTTATTGTATATGGCTAATTGTGCCAACCTTGCATCCATCCGCGTAAAATTATCTTCATGCTACTTAAAACCTTCTTGAAGTGTTTGATTTATCTTGATTTATGATTGGATGAAGTTTTCCATCTTTATCTCAAGATTAGACTTGGGTTGGGGTTGAGGGTAAGTGGTCTTTTACTGAAAACTCGATGGTGTTTTGTACCCTTGATTTGAACTTAAAGCTTGGTTCCCTCATTGATTTAACCATGAAAAATTTGGGTGATTTATCCATCTAGTATTATAGGTATTGGAGTATGGATTCTCGTAAGGTCTGTCATTAAAATTATTCAAGGCATTGAGTTGTTTAATTGAGCAGCTTTAGGAATAAGAATCTTTTTGTTGACACTCCATAGTAGAATGTCCTCCACCACATACTTCACAAGATAGCACCTATGATGGATAACCTGAAAAATTGAGCTTTTACAATTGTTTTGTGAGGGAATCCAACTTAGCATTTACTATGCTCAAACTATCAACCTCATACACTCCTATTACTTTCCTAGGATGATTTCGCTCTCCATGTCATTAATAATTATTGGATGCTATATTATCTAAGAGTGCAAATGTATTATCAGGTGTCTTGCTCATAAAAGAGCCCTGTACAGTAGTATCTATAGTGATTTTTAAAGATTAAGATAATCCTTGGTAGAAACTCTACATGAGTAGCCACTCTAGAATGCCATAGTGTAGGCAATGTCTTTGTAAATCTTTAAATCTCTCCCAAGCACTATAGAGAGATTCACCAAGCTATTGCTTAAATTGAGTAAGGTCTTAGTGATATTTGGTAGTCTTTCATGGTAGATAATACTAGTGAGAAAAGCCTTGGAAAGTGTATCCCATGAGGTGATGAAATTTGGAGCCAATGATCCTAACCATAACTTTTCCTTATCTTACAATGAGAATGGAAATAGTCTAAGGAAAATAGCATATGTGCTCACTCCATTGATCTTAAAAGTATCATAGATGTCTAAGAAAGAGGCTAGATGTGCATTTGGGTGCTCTATTTATAGTCCACTAAATTGATATTATGAAACCATATAAATGTATGCAGATTTGATCTTGAAGTTGTTATCTTCGATGGTTAGCTTTACAATACAGTTTTGATTTCTTGTGAGACTAGGAACACTATATTCTTTTAAAGCCCTTACTTGAGCTCCTTATCTAGCCATTCTTCGATCTTTTTCCTTTTTCTCTTTATGGTTCTTTTTATAAGTTTTTTCGATTTCTATATTTACTTTCTCTAATTCAAGATGTTTTGATTTTGTTTGGATCAACAAGAGTCAATTACTTGAAAAGAAAAAGTAAGGAAAATTAAATAAAATAAAAAAATACTAGTCTAGCAGAAATAGAAAGTACACTAATATTGGTATTACCAATCTCCTCGGCAATGGTGCCAAAAACTTGTTAGGCAATTTCCGCAAGTGCATGGTTTGCAATAAGTAGTAAAGTTTGAGTATCGAGTATCATTCCCACAAGGAGATTGATACCAAGTACTAGCTATAATTTTATCTCCACAAGCTAACAAAATAGATTTAATTGAAATATAAAACTATATTAACTAACAAAGATAAATTCTAATTAAAAATTCAATAATCAAAAGATAGAGTTTGGATTCGCTTCACTAGACAGTTACTTGAATTACAAGATTTAATCTTAATTCAACTTGTTAATACAGTTAAGGGTAAATTACTTAAATTGCTTAAAGTCTATTTTAGGATCATTCAAGCATTTCAAAACTAATTATTGCCTATTTTCATGGTCAAGTAAATTAATTAAGACTTGTTAAGTTCCTTAGCAATTTAATACTCCTTGAAGGAGTCGTCTACTTTTGTGATCGAGGTTCCTAAGTTTCATAGATCTATGAGCTAATATATCATGCAACTTTTGTTGTATACTAACCTACCTAAAAGCATGCATGTAATTAGGCCTAAAATCAAATACAAGAATATATACAAGCAACTTGTAAAATTAACTAAATATTAACTTATTGAATTAAAATATAAAAATCCAAATAAGCAGTAGTCTAGCTACACAAATCCAAACCTTAAGTAAATTAGTTACACATGATGGAAATAATCATAATCAAAAGATATTCTAAATATAAAAACAATTATTCTTGAATGTGATTGACTTGAAACTATGCTTCTTCTCTGCTCAAAATATCTTTGAATGCTGATTTGAATGAATTGTCATTCGCTAAATTGATCATCTTTTTATAGCCATCTCTTGCCCCCAAAACTTTTAATTCTAAAATATTCTCATTCTATAATCTTCCAATTTTGAAATCTTCTAAATCCATAATCCTGAATGAAAGAGGAAGATTTTTCATAAGTGCACACCTTAGTGCATGGCCATGCACAAGAGTGTGTGCACTAAGGCGTGTATGCAAGCATGTACGTTAATTTTTTGTGCACACCCTAGTGAATGGCCATGCACTCAGGTGTGTACTATTCCAAATTTGTGCATAGCCTGATACATGGCCGTGTGGTAGGGTGTGCATAGCTTCTTCATCCAGCTTGGCTTTAATTAATGCAAGTGCACACCTTTTTGCATAGTTGTGTGGTGAAGCATGCAGGATTCTTAATAAGCTTATAGTCATGTGCTAGCTTATGTACACAATTTGTGCAGAAAGACTTTCCAGGGACGGTTCCAAACATGGTCATGCACTAGCTTCAGTTCATAAAACTATAATAAATAATTTAATTAGATACTATAATGCACTTAATTATTCAATAAACATGCAAATGTATTCTTTAAAATCCAAATTAAATAATATTATGCTAAATGCAAGTAAAATTAATAATAATTAAATAAACTTATAAAAATATATTATAAAACCAATAAAAATGCTCTTAAAATTATATATATATATAAATGACACATTGTAGACGACGGGGTTTAGCACACATCCAAGATTTTAGCAACCGCGACATTGTTTAGGCTCAGGGCCTTAGGGAACATACACTACTATGTCATAGAGTCATGGCGTGGATAAGATGAGTCACCACCCAAGGTAATAACTGGAATAATTTGATTGGTGGTACTCGATTCTCTAAAAGAAAGTTAGCACCATAACCAGGAGATTCTGGGAACGGAATACTAACTTCTCTTAGTCTCGTGTTCATTTAGAATAATTGTATAAATGATTAATTTATCCTCTAATTTCATGCAATTTTATTTAAACCCTATTTGACATCCATCTAACCCTAGGCATTTAGTCAATTAAATTACACATAATAAATGCACTCAAGATCGCACCATCCCTAAGTATAAACTATGTTAATTTATTAAAAAGTTAGCTAGATTTACATTTTATTTACAAGTGAGAAAGGGACTAAAGGTGGGCCTACATTTTTTATTAATTAGTGAGCCTAGATCTATTTATTTTACTTTGTCTAAAAAATAAGCTTAAGGCTATTCAATTTTAAAGGAAAATTAAATTAATGGACCTAAGTCTAACTTGTTTTTATTTTGAAATGAGAAGTGGGCTTAGGTCTATTTATTTTAAAAGAAATGAAATTAAGTAGGCTGAGCTAAGTCTAAACAAGTTTTAATTAACTAAGTGGGCCTAAAATCTAATTAACCTAATGGGCCTAAATTGATTTTAATCATTTAAAAAACTAAACCATTTTTTAAGCCTATTTAAAGTGAGTTGGACCTAAGTGTGGGCTTGGGGCCCAAAATAATATAAAAACCCAAAAACACAACCCAAAACAAATAAAACATAAAAAAAAAAGATCAAACATACATTTTAGTGATTTTCTAAAAATCCTAAATCAATTACATGCAAACCCTAAAGTAAGCTACTACCACCATTGATTTTAATTGATTTTTACCCAATTGAACCTCATTACTAAATGATTTTAAACGCAGAAAATTAAATCTTTCACTATTCCCACTACTGGGACTATTACAAACTATGTACAAAAATTAAAATTAAGCAATTATATACCCATGAATTAAAATAACTACGTAGAACACATAAATGCAAAATAAAGATTAAAATCCTAAGAACTATTGAAAAATAGTATAGGTTCATCCATGGCATTCCATGGATCTACTATTCAATTCTTGAATATTAGACTATTTCCTCCTCAATCCCCACTCAGATATTAAAACAGAAAAAACATAAAAAACCATATTAGTGAAATTTAAAACTCAAATCAATAACAAAAATAAAATAAAAATCATTAAGGAAGAAAAGAATAATAAAAAAACACTATAATGATCTTATATGTTGTGCAAATGTGTTTTTTAGCCCCTCAGACTAAGATTTTCACCATTGAAATTGAAGTGTTGTTGATTCTTGACTGGAACTAAAAACAACACTGGATTGTTCTCGTTGAAAGAACGGTATAAAAAAAAACTAAGGCTTTGTGAAAACAAAAGAAATCAAAGTTTATGGTGTACGGGGTGTTCTCAAAGCATTTGGATTTTAAGGTTTTCTGCGCACTACTTCACCTCTTTTTTTCGCAGTCTCTATGTTTTTTTTTCTTTTGTCCTTTTTTTTCTCAGTCTGTGTCTATGTGTCTCCATGTCTCCAGCCCCCCGCATGCATGCAGACTCTTTGCTTTTTTAAAGCAGAGTCTGCGTGTACTGACTTCCTCCTTTAGAGGAATAGAATACATCTAATAGTGTTTTTTTTATTTCAAAATCTTCTTATGCATTTTGAATGCGTAAAAAAAACTTATCAGATAATAATAATGAAAAAATTGAATTTTCAACCAATCAAAACATTGAAAAAAATGAAAAAAATAAAAAAAGGCAAAAAATAAAAGAAAGGACTTTTAACGCAATGTCGATCGACATTAAATGCTAATCAAATTCTAAAAATCATTGAAAAGGCCCTTGAAAAATTGACTTCCTTGTAATCAAATCTTAAAAAATATTGCAATTTAGTCCTTAAAGTCTAGAAAATCGACAACCAAGTTCAATTTTTGAATAAATTTCATTATAGGGGCTTACATCACATTTGTGCATAATTGCTTCCTGAAATTGGGTGCTTACACACATAACATCAAAACTAAGGGTGATTTGATAACAATCTTGCAAATGGTAAACAAAACACAAGGGGGGGGGGGAAGAGCTTTATACTTAAGAGTAATCTAAACTATGTTACTTTAAACTCGTATAGTCAACCATCAGAGGGTGGCTCTCTTACTTTAATCTTTGCCTTAAACTATAAGAAACACCTCTAACATCTCTTTCTAATCTATCTATTCCGAGTAACTTATTGTTTAACATCAATTTCTACATGGTTTTTCCATTCAATTATCTTAGGATTTATTAGTTTTTTTTTTATGTTTTATCTAATTTTTAGTTTTTATTAGTGTTGTTTTAGGATTTTAGTCTATTGATTTAGTTTTATTTCCTTTTTAGTTTCTTAGTTAATTTTATGTAATTTTATCATTTTTTAGGAAATTTAGCATTCCTAGAGCATTTGAGATTAAAGCTACACCTTGAGAAGTTGAGTTTTGAATATAATTTCCTAAATAAAGGAGGTTTTGAAGGTGAAATTTATTTTTTTAGTCATTTGATAAATTTGGGTATTTTTTTGTATAAATAAAGAATTTTGGCTTAAGGAAAAGGGTGTGGAGACATTGCCATTCAGAAGTTTAAGCATAGGATTAAAGAGCTAAAAGAGGATTGAAGATCAAAAAGTGCTTTGTTGAGTTTTTTTTTTTCTTTTTTCATCTATCTATTATATCATGCTTCATTTCTTTGTAATATTTGAACATCTTATTATGAGTAGCTAAATTATTTAGGCTTTAAATTTGTATAGTTAGTTAATATTTGTTAGGATTTTATTTCTTATTAATGAATTGATTTTCAATCAATTTTATGAGTTGTTCTTAATGTCTTGTAATTGATGAAGGAACAGATTAATTACATGCTTAGGGTGAATTATAAATGAAATTTGATTAATTTTCTAGCTTTTAACTCATCAGACTTAGAAAATTTGAGGTAAATCCTACTAGGAGTACTAAATTATTCAAGAACTTAATGAGATTTGGTTAATTAGTAATCATGAAAATAAGTTAGTAAGTAATCTTAACATGTTTAAATGATCTCAAAAGAGACTTTAGGTAATATAGGATAATTTACCCTTGACTATAATCAATGAGTTGTTAATGGAATATTTTTGTAATTTAAGTGTTGACTAGTGAAACAAATCCAAGCTCTAGTTTATTATCATTAATTAAATTTAGGTTAGTTTCAGTAGTTAGTTTATTATAATAAGTTAGTTTATTCTAATTTTTTTAGTTTAATTAATGCATTTAATTTGATATTTACTAGTTAAGAAAATCGATTGATAGTTAGTGCTTAGTACCCTTTCCTCATGAGACAACACTTTATTTATCACTATATTACTTGTCACGATCCATACATTTTTGGAGTTGTGCTAACAAGTTTTTGGCGCCATTGTTGGGGATTGGCATTACTAATACTAACATATTGTTTTCGTTAGACTACCATTTTATTTTATATTCTTTTGAGATTTTTTTATTTGCAAAATTGATAAATAGTTTTTCTTGGATATCAATGAACTTTCTTATCAATTTTTAAGGTATAATGCTTTTGATCCTATATATAATGTAGAACATATGCCATTTAATTATTTTTCATCTTATTTTTAGTTTTTTAATCGGTGTGGAGAGAATCGCAATAGGGCACAATGCATATATTGTTCATATTCACATCTATTACCTCATTGCAATCTATTTTAGAGCAGTTGTGTGGATCAAACCCTTGAAGATATCAACAAAAGCCTAAGTCAAACCTTGAAGCATTATTGGAAAACTTCATTCAAGTGCAAACTAAGAAGTTTAACCAACAAGATGTTATAATTCGACAATAATATGAAGCAATCCATCAATAACATAAAGTAATTTGATAACTCACTTTGGTGGTAGATCAATTGGCAGCCCACAACAAGATGTAAAAGAACTAAATTGCCTCACAAGCTAGTTTTTCTAACTCTCACAAATTGATAAACTCCTAAGTCAACTTGATAACCCATGGGAGTATGTAAAGGTAATAACATTGAAAAGTGGAAAGAAATTGCTTAAAGTGGGGTTCAAAATTTACAGCACAGAAGATGAGCAAGAAGAAATGATCACCAAATAAATCACCAAGTTTAAAAATCAATCTATAGATATAAAGGACGATGGGTACAAAGTTATTCAACTCAATTTAAAAATGATTTATATGAGAAAATTCTAACAATCTTTAAAGCTACATAGGATGAAGATGAGCCATCTATAAGCAACAATATGTACGTTTAACTTCCTATTATAGTCATATATGAGGAATCCATGAAAGGTGTTAGAATGTATGAGAACTTGCATAAAAAGCCTTACATTCTTTAGGTAATTATTGAACCACAAGTTTGACATGTGGAGTACACACTTTATTATCCAGGCATAAGGGAGCCTACAAAAATCAAGTAAAAGAAAATGATTCTAAGAACACTTCCTTATGCTCGATTGCACTTGTGACATTTCATATTCAAATGATAAAACTAATTATCTTAAATTAGCACTCTTGGGAGACAATTTAAATTTATTTTATTTTGATTTATGGTGCTATTTTTTTTCTATTTGCATAATTTTAATTTTTTATCTATATTTTCTTTTAGTTTTAATATTATTTTGGTGTTTGAATTTATTTTTATAGATTTTTGGAGTTACCATGCAAGGCTTGAAGATATTGAAATGTGTTTTGAGTAATGGTTAAAACAAGGAAAAAAAAAAAAAGAGAATTGAAAGATATATTTGTCCATAAGGTTCCTACCAAATAAACTAGTTTTTTATTTTTTATTTTTTTTATTTTTTAAAAAACATGTTGCCCCATCATTATTGATTTCAATCACTTTCATTTCTTTTTGTTTTAGTTTTATCATAGTCGAGATGTGCTGTTACACATGCGTTAAAAAAAAAAAAAACATGTTGCCCTATCATTATCGATTTCAACCACTTTCATTTATTTTTCATTTAGTTTTATCATAGTCGAGATGTGATGTTACACATGCGTACAAAAAAAAAACATATTGCCCCATCATTATCGATTTCAATCACTTTCATTTCCTTTTCATTTAGTTTTATCATAGTCGAGATGTGATATTGCAAATGCGTTCCTTCCTACTTTGGATACCGCATCAATGGATCCCTAGGGGTTGCATTAAGAGGCTGCATAAACTACAAGAAAAATTATTAAACACCAAATTTGTATTTGAAGAGTGTTTCAATTGAACAAAAAAAAAAAAAAAAAAAAAAAGACGTGAATAACTTTTGCAACATCAATAAAACAAGAAAATGAACGCTAAACTCTTTAAAAAAGCTAATGGATGAGGACTTCAAAATGACTTTGGGTGGTAGGACAATAAAATTGGTTAAAAATAGTAAAACAATACTAAGCAAACCCTAATTGGGAACTCCAGACGCTACAGGAAAAAAAACTCTAGTTTTCTTTGGGAATGGAACAATTGAAAACTTTTTCGTTTAATATTTTGCAACTTTTAAATTTAAATTTCATAAAAAAAAATAAAGTCTCCACTATGTAAATATATGTGTAGTTATTTATTTATTGATTACTAAATTAATAGAAATATTAAAAATATATGATTTGTATATAAATGAAGTAAAAAAAGATTTATATTTTTTTATTTGTTAATAATTCTAATGAAATCATTCTAGTAAGAAGGGCTAAAAATAAAGGATTAATTGGTTACAAATTAATATTTTAAAAATTTAATTAGATGTAATTTACTATATATGATCATTATTTATTTTGTAAACTCAATTTATGAACCAATTTTAATATGTAAAAAATATAAATAAATATATAAAAGTTTATGCCAAAAAATTAAAAATCTCTCTCTTATATATATATATATATATATATATATAAAAGTTGCCATCTCTAATTTTTTTTCATTTCACACTATTTTTTTTTTTCATTTTTATCTCTATTAAAAATATTTAAATAATATAATTGAAAGTTGAAAAGTGAGTTGTAGGAAAATTAAAATATAGAGGCTTTTGGTATAAAAATAATGTAAAAGAGCTAAAATTGTATGAAAATATTTTAGAATCAATTGTTAAGGTTATTTTAAAATCAATAAGATAACATAAAAGAGTAATTTATATATTTATTTTTTTCTTAAAAAAGAGAAAAGGATTTTAATAAATAAATTTATTTTATGAGGATTTCAAAGTCATTTTTGAGATCTTCAAACTAAAATTCGTTATAGTTGATATAATTCACAAAGTTGAATAATTAAATTGATAAAAGTTCAAAAAATGATATAATTGAAAATTATTGTGAGCGACCTTTTGTTTTTGAGGAAGAGGACTTTTGTGTTGTGGTTTTTGTTACTTTGTTAAATAGTGTAGTGGGTCTTTCCATTTTCAAAGGACATGGAAACTTTATCGAATAGGGATAAGTGATCGGTCCCAAGGGGATGAGACGCTTTCAATTTTGTGGAGTCATTACCCTAGTTTTAGAAAATCGGGAAAAGAAAGGGAAAACATCGGGTCACTTAGCGAGTATTGTCCTTAATAGAGATTTCTAGGTTCGGGAGATTGCATATACTTTTTGATTATTTCTCATTATACGATATTTGATGTATAACTACCGCAACACCCTAGTTTTGGTAATGACAGTTCATATAGCATTCACATAGTGCATTAAATAGTATAGGATAATAAAGATAAAAATTTTATCACATCACTTTCTTGATAAAATACATATGAAAAGGAAAAGATTGCAGAAAATTAAATGTAATATGGTTGATCTACAAGGATTACACGATCATTTACATAGCTTATTCAATGAATGATAGTATATGATCATGCTTGCAGTGATTATTTATGCTATAATGATGAATGATGAAAATATAAAGGATGCATGAGGTCATCACTAGATCGAGAGCATGATGATTCTATTATGGGACACGAACTTTTTCACATTATTGATATTTACGATGTGATTTCATGATTTCAGAAATAGAGGATGTAGAATGATGATGTAAAATGAACATAATAATACATATTATTCACGTAGCATGCAAGATTGCTAGTCTCATCACACAAGCATAACAACATTCCCAAATGCTGGTGATAGTAAAATAAAATGCAATACGATAAAATAAATATGCTAAAATAATTGTGTGGTCTTGTGAGCGACCTTTTCCTTTTTTTTTATTGTTTGGTTTGTTCATTTATGACACCAAATAGGGACAAGTGATTGGTCTCGGGGGGATGAGATGCTTTTGATTATGTAGAGTCGCCACCCATTTTTATAAAATTAGAAAAAGAAAGGGACAACATCGGGTCACTCAGCAAGTATTATACCTAGCAAAGATTTTTGGGTTTGGGAGATTATATATACTTTTTGACTATTTCTCATTATATGATATATGTATAGTCACCGCAACACCCTAGTTTTGGTGATGACATTTTATATAACATTCACACAGAACATAAGACAATATAGGATAATAAAGTTGAGAATTTTATTACATCGCTTTCTTGATAAAATACATATAAAAAGAAAAATATTGTGAAAAAGTAAATTTAATATGATTGATCTACAATGATAACACAATCATTTACACAACTTATTTGATGAATGATAGGTTGATCATGCTTGTAGTGATTAATTATGCTATGATGATGGATGATGATAATATAAAAGATGCATAAGGTCATTACTGGATCGAGAGCATGATGACTCTATTCCGGGGCATAAACTTTTCACATTATTGATATTTACGATGTAATTTCATAATTTCAAAAATAGAGGATGTAGAGTGATGATGTAAAATGAGCATAATAATGCATATATTATTCACATAGCATGCAAGATTCTTAGTCGTATCATATAAGCATAACAATATTCCTAAATGCTATCGATAGTAAAATAAAATACAGTGAACTATAGTAAATGTGCTAAAATGATTGTGTGGTCCTCAGACTCGACTAAGCTTGTGTGAACTTTGAAGCTTTAGCTTCAAGAGATTATCAAGCTTCGAGAGATTATCAAGCTTTCCTTGTCGAGAGGTTTAAAATAATAGTAGAATGATGCTATACTGTATACCTTTGAAGTGTGCTTTGACGAAGATGAGGCTAGGTTTGGTAGAGAAAAGGATTTAACAACCTAAAAGAAAGGTTATGGGAGAGCAAAAATTGTATGGGAAAGGGTTTCCCACGCCTTCGATCGGATTGACTCTTAAGTGTGTGTGTGTCTTCACTTGCTTCCCCCCCCAACAAAATGGGGTGTAGAGGGGTGAATTTATGGGAAAAAAATGTGTTGAATGGGGTGCTGTAGGTGTCGTTATACGCATGTGAGGGGATTTTTGCCCATGGCCATGCCAAGTGCGTGTGGCCACGCACGCTCGTGCGCATTTTCATGCACACTTTGAAACTTTATGCGCTCTTCTCGGGTTCTACGTGCGCTATTTTAGGGTTAGTTCCTAGGGTTTTTGGGCCTTTCGGACACGTTTCTAGAGTCTGTTTTGCCAAGTTCAGCTTTGATTTTAGTACATGACACCTCGAGGTGTTTATGTGCACTTTTGAGCAATATGCGTTGATACCCAAGTTATGTTGGACCATTACAGGATCACTTCTGAAGGTTTTAGAGCCCTTTGGAAGTGTTTTTGAAGTTTGTTATGTCAAAATTGATTTCTATTTTTTCATGAAGCTAGGTCCCAGTCTAATGAAATATGCAAAGCCCGACGAGCTGAGTATTTTGAGAGGAGTTTTTTTTTGAAATAAACCTCTCGTTGTTCTGATGATTCATTTTTTGCAATGTTGGAGCACAACTTAATGACCCGATGATCAATTTTGCATACTAGTTAGGTTGGTTGGGTCTTTTAAGGTTGCATACTTCAAAAGCGTTATGAACAAGCAGACTCTAATTATCTTGGGGATTCATTTCATCATCAAACCTTTTTAGGGATAGTCAAATTTGAGGTATGGTAGTTGCCACCTACTTCACGTGTGTCGTATAGCCACTTAGCGGTAGTGTCAATACACATGAAGCAAATGCAAATATGTACAAATGTTTTGATAAGGAGAGAGGTACTTACTTGTGGGTTGTCTTTAGATGTTTTGTTAAGATTTAATTATTGTTATTGTGTTTTGTTTATTGCTATTGTTCTGTGACTTGGTCATTATGCAGGGTGGTATTTAGGACATATTCAAGCTTATGATTAATGTAAAGTGTAGAATACAGATGTGACTATAACCTTTTTAGGTGTCACGTAAATGAACATGCTACTAAGCAAAATGCAGATGCGAACCTTCTTAGGTGTCATACAAATGAACATACAACTATAACCTTCTTGGGTGTCACATGAATGAACATGCAAATATAACCTTCTTAGGTGTCACATAAGTGAACATGTGATTATAACCTTCTCAAGTGTCACGCAAATGAACATGCGACTATAACCTTTTTAAGTGTCACGTGAATGAACATGCGACTATAACCTTCTTTGGTGTCACTCAAATAAACATGTGACTATAACCTTCTTAGGTGTCACGCGAATGAATATGTGACTATAACCTTCTCAAGCGTCATGTGAATGAACATGTGATTATAACCTTTTTAGGTGTCACGCGAATGAACATGCAACTATAACCTTCTTAGGTGTCACCTAAAATGAACATGCAACTATAACCTTCTTAGGTGTCATGCAAAATGAACATGCTATTAATCAAATAAGAATGCTCTTAAGCAGTGTGGATGCTGTAGACACCTAATTTCGGGATGATGAGTTATAGATGTGACAAAAGACTCCAATAATGAAAATGTCATGAATAGGTCTTCAATATTTGAACTTTGAAACTTTAGGGGTCTAATTGCATTTTTTTCAAAGAAAGAATTTAATGTTTTCATGGGCTAAATTGCAATGTCTTTTTAGGATCTAATTATAAAACTTAAATTATTTCAAGGACCTTTTTGTAATTAAAAGTTAAAAAAATTATCAAAATTATGTAATTCCGATTAGAATTACATTAATTCCAACCAAACTGGTACGAATTAAACCTCTTCCACCCCGGGTTCTCAAATTTTCTAGGATAAATTGAGTCCTAATTGGTATGAAATTCTCCTAAAATTATTTTGATAATGTTTTTAAGGAAATAGAAGTATTTTAGGAATCAATTTATTGCTAGATTTTGAAGACATATCCCTATATAAGGAGTGTTTTGGCTCTACAAATAGGGGAGGAAAAAAATAAAAAAATGAAGGAAAAGCCAGAAAAAATAGAAAAAGGCAGAAGAAAAAGAAAAGAGAAGAGGAAGGCAAGGAAAAGAGAAAGGAAAAGGAGGAAAAAAAAGGGAAAAAAAAATCTTATTCTTTATAAATTCTTTTGCTTTATTTATTAATTAAAGATTTTTGGAGAATTTTTAAAGAACAATATTTGAAGACCTATCAAGAATGGTGATTCTACAAAATCTTAGGAGCATCCCTTAAAATCATCCATAAGCATTATCTTCTTCTTATTTTATTTTATTTATTTTTTTCTTTTTATTTTGTTTTATTATTGTTATAATTTATTCACTAATCATAATTTTTATTCTTTTTTATGGTGATTATGGAGGAAAACACATGATGATCATACTTGTAGAATCAAATCCATAAGGGGTCCATGGAATGCCATGGATAAGACCTTATAGAGATATAGTTTCTAGGGTTTTTTTTAGTATTTTATTTTATTGTTTTATTTTATTTATTTATTTTTGGGGTTGTATTAATTATTTTTATTATTATTTTCTATAGATTATTTTAATAGCCCCATTAGTGGGAATAGTAGAATTATGTGTGTGATTGCTTGTTTATTTTAATTAATTAGTTAGTAAAATTAGGATTTTAATTGGGTAATTGATTAAAATCAATGATGGGAATATATTAATTTAGGATTGCATGTTAATGAAAATTAGGGTTTTTAGAAGGAATTAATTTAATTAATTGTTTGATCTTTTATTTAATTATTTTAATACATTTTATTTATTTTTGGGCTTATTTATTTATTTTTATGTGTTTTGGGGCCTTAAGCCCATATTAGATTTTAATCCACTTGAATAAATTTAGGTTTTTTGGTTTAATTAATTAAAATACATTTAGGACCATAATTAATTAGATTTTTAGGTTAGAAATAACTTAGGCCCATCTAGTAAATTAGACATAGGCCCACTCAATTTAATTTAATTAATTAGACTTAGCTCATTTAATTAAATCCCTCTTCATAATTTATAGATTTAGGCCGATTTTTAAAATTAAAATAAATAAACTTAGATTCATTTAATTAAAATTAAAAGGAATTAGTTTTTGGGTTCATTAATTAAAACATGTAGATTTAGCTCATTTAATTAAAATCCATGTATATTAGACTAACTTAGGGATTATATGTTTGATTGAATGCATTGTTTACTTGTATTTTCACGACTAGTTTGCCTTGGAGTTAATTGCTAGAATAAGGTTGATATGAAATTGCATGTAAATAGAGGATAATATAGTAATTCATAAAGTAATTCTAAATGAACATGAGACTAAAAGATGTTGGTATTCCGTATCTAGAATCTCCTGGTTGTGGTGTTAGCTTTCTTTTAGGGAATCGAGTACCACCTTTTCGATCTGTCCCAGTTATTACCCTGGGTGGTGACTCCTCATCTCCACGCCATGTCTTTGTAATAGTGGTTAGTGTGTTCTCTAAAGCCTTGAGCTCAAAAAGTGTTGCGGTTGCTAAAATCTTATACGCATACTAAACCCCACTGTCTACAGATGCCTTTAAGCAATGAGTGTGAGTGCTTCTAAATGAGAGTGCTGTGAATGCTTTTGAGCAATGGATGAGATGGGAGAGTGTTTCTAAGCAATGCGAGAGTGCTCCTAAGCAATCGAATGCTTCTAAGCAATGAATGAGTACTTCTAAGTAATGAACAAGTACATCTAAGTGATGTGAGTGCTTCTAAGTAATACGAGTGCTTCTAAGCGATGAATGAGAGTGATTCTAAGCAATACAAATGCTTTTAAGCAATGAATGAGATGGTGGTGATGATGCAATAGTGGTGCAGTAGTGATAAAGTGATGATGTAGTAATGATGCAGTGATGATGCAATAATAATGTTGTGATTTGTCATATTAAGGATGTTATTTTGATGATTTGGAGTAAGATATCCTTACAGTGAATTTTCCTTGCTCTTTTTCTTTTATAGGATGTTGAGTTTCCTAAAGAAGAGGCATAAGTACTGTCTTTAGACAGATAAAGTCCTCAATAATGCACTTTTATATGAGTTTAGTGCATATCTTATACTCAAATGGAAGTTTAGGACTATAGAAGTGAGTGTGCAAAGTCTCAAAGTGCACGTAAAAGCATAGAAGAGCATGTGGAAGGAGGAAGTGTGTGTGACTATGCGTGGAGGGTGCATGATCACGTGCTTGTGTGTGTGGTCACATGCTTGGTGTGTGGTCATATGCTTGCCCCCTCTAGGCCTATTTAAATGGTTATTTCGGAGGTCTTGGGAGGCTTCATTAGGACTTCTTTGAGTGTTTTCTAACTTTTCTTAACCCTTTTCGTGTTTCGAGTGCTTTTTGCTTTATATTTGCTTATGTACTTCCATTTTCTTCTACATAAAATGGAGTTACCCAACATTCCTAAGGGTCTGGAGGACATTTTTATTGATGTTGATGTTTAATCTTAAGGGTGATTTTATGGAGGCTACTAGAGCTAGGACATCCACAGCTAGGACTAGCACATCTGGTGCTTAGAGTTCTCAGCCTTCTAGGCTTTCTTGAGGAGATCTGATCCTTATTGTTCATAGCTTGGAGACTCATGCTTAGGTGCATCATCATCATGAGGTAGGTCCCTCTTTGCCTTTATTTTCTAAAGCTTGTTTGTCAATCATTTTTGCTATTTTTATTGTTGTATAAAGTTGTAGATCTATAACTCTTGCTGTAACTATCTATCTAGCTTTATTGTTAATGTTGATGGCTGATAGCTTTTGCTTTATTTTCTTTTTGTGATTGTATGCTTGTCGCGATGCTTTTCTTTTCAGTCTTTGTTATTATTTTGATGTTGTTGAGTGATAGAGACAAGTGTGTTAGTATTTTGTATTTGTGAAAATATTCGATAGCATACCTATTGTTTATAGCCCTGTAGGTATGTCATTGCACTACCTAGTAGTTTCAATAGGGTCAGTATATACTATCAGGGTCTCCCGATGTCCGTGAAGTAGAGGGTTGCTGGGAAGGGCTTTGATGGAGTGATTCCTGCACTATCTTATGACTCATATGCATTGAGTTAGATTGCTATGTGTGCATTGATAGAGTGGTAGATGGACATGATGCATACTTTCCATCTGCCTATCAAGGAGATGACTATTACCTTACTAGATTTTGCTGCTATTATGGGCTTAAGCTTTTCTCAGCTTCTGGTTTATTGGTTTGCACCCTTCTTTAGTAGGAATGAAGTGTTGAGTAATGTCTCTATCAATACCAAGCATATCATCATATGTCTAGGCAAATACTTTTGAATATTTTATTAATTTATTTCCTCTCTTCAGGGGTAACATCTTTAGAAATATGTAGAATGTGTGGTTTAGATTCTATGCCAATGTTAAATGATTCAGTGCATATGGAATGAATGTTAAATATGCTAATGTTTTGATAAATGCAATGCACACTACCATTAGGAAAGACATTAAACAAATAAGTAAAATTAGATTTCATTGCATTAACTTTAGAGTTTATTACATCATCATTTTCAAACAAAGAAAGGGTATAGAGATCATCATCAGCAATGTCTTTAAATAGGATGTCATCAATGCTTGATTCGAGGATGGCAGTAGCTTGAGCATGATTGATAGCTTCACTTTCAGATTCAATCTCTAGGATTTTCATCAGCTTATAGATGTCAGTCTCGATGATTATGTCTGGCAAGTGTTTCTCCTTAAGCTTGTCATTGAAGATCTCGAACTCCAATGTTTTGATTTTATTGCTTATCCATTATTTAGCTTGTCCTTGATAGATTTGGCTTGAGCTTTTAAATATAAAAGAGGCTGATTTCTTAGTCCTAGTATCCTTTTTAGGATTGTAAGGGTCATACCACATGTCTATCCCCATCTTCATTGTCAAATTCTTCTCCCTAACTTGAGGGCATTATGTCTTCTAAAAGTGTGTGGCTAGCAAGAGGTATCATATACTTGACTTTGTAGTCAAACTTCCCAGATGGTTGGCCTAGTAAATCCCATATTTCTTAGTCACTGCTGAGATTTTTGTTTATGTTTGCTTCTTGTGTGTAAGGCAATCAATCACTTCACCATTCATGGGGAGAGCTGTATCCTTAGCTCTTTTTTGCATCATCAAGTGGGGAAGGAACTTTTGAGTCATTGGAATGTATTCAAAGGTAGAAGGGCATTTCTCATTTTTACTAGAATTATAAGGCTTAAGAATGGATTTTAGGGGTTTGTCATCTGGGGGCTTATCTTAGGTTTCATGTATCACTTGGATTGATTTTTCAATAAAGTCTTCTGGTAGATTGGAGGAGATCATGCTGATGGTTGGTGGAGGCATGTTTTGATAGTTTGGGAGAGGATTGGTCTTAATACTAGGTCATTTTTTTAGGTCATCAATTTTTCTAGAGTCAATGAGGTATTGGATTGCATTTTTGATAGTTCGACATGTATCAATGGTATGGTCAGACATCTAGTGAAAATGGCACAATAAGTTTTGGTTAATTTGAGGTGGAAGTGGGTTTGGAAGGGCCCTAGGCTATTATGGCTATAGGAGGTTCTTTTGTTGAAGTCTATAGAATACTTTGGATAGTGGGAGGTTAAAGTTTGAGAATTTTCTTAGTGGTCTGATAGTATTGATAGATGGTGAGTTTTGGGTGTTGGGTTAGATCATGTTTATTTTTGTAATTCGGGTAAAGGTTTTTTTAGGTGTTTGGTTGGGTATTATGGCAAAAAGTGTTTCTGGCTTACTGAGGTTCCTTATCATCAATTCTGATTTTAGCTTAATAGAGAGCTCTAAAGTTAGGATAATGAGCAAAGATCATCTATTTTCTAAAGTGTGGTAATGCCCTTTGATTATCAACTTTTTTTATTCATCCTTAGGAGGATAGTTTCTCATCTTGACTGCCTTTCCTCGCCATTTGGTGATATAATCAGAGAAAGCTTTACCAGGTTTCTGCCTCATGGTCTTAAGGTCCCTTCGAGTGATGTCTAACTGAGTGTTGGATTCATATTGCTTGACAAACTTCTGAGTTTGTAGTAGCCAATCATTTTTTATTTTATCTTTAAGGTTAAAGAACCATGCCCTTAGTGCTTCCTTTAGTGATGTGAAGAAGAATTGAACAATTTGTAATTTTGTAAGCTTTAAGGCAGCCATGAAGGTAGCATATTACCTTAGATGGACCTTTAGAACTCCTGTTTCATTAAACTTAGTAAATTTTGATAACTTAAAATCATCTAGAAGTGGTTCATCTTTGAACAGTGCCAGGTCGGTGAAGCTTTTAAAGCCATGATTTCCCTTGTCTTTGAAGGCAAATTATAACTGAGCCATCCTGTTGGCTAATAGTTTGACCTCCCCTATTGATTCAAGCTTGGTCATGTCAATAATTTTTATAGCTTTTGGTGCATTCCTGAGATCTTGGTAGTAGTCATTATCATCATCAGCTTGAACTGGAGTGTGGGGAATTCCCTTTGCCTTTTCCACCCTTGGGTGAATAGATGCAGATGCTTTATTCAGTGGTGTGCTATTCCCATCTCGGGCACTTTTGGTTTTGATTTGGGCTTGGAGGATTTCGGCTATGGTGCCATCAGCGACCAACTTTTAGATCCCCTCTTTTAGCTTGTCTTCGAATTATTGACAGGAGGTATCTTCTTAGTCACTCATGTTTGAATTTAATATTCCTATACATTTATTAGGGTTAGCTAAATAAATGATGCATAATGCGTGCCTATAAAAGAAAAGGGTGAGCATGTATGCATAGAGTGGATGCAAGAAATCCTATAATGGAAAAATAATTATTCCTATAAGAAATAGTGGTTAGTATGTGTTATCTATATGTATATGATGTATGCATGATTAAAGCTGGTTAGTTTTCCTGCATAATGAACAAACCAATCATAAGCAAGCTCTCACTTCCAACCTTATTTCTCTATGAGGTCATTCAATCTCTTTCCTAGGTGGGTTTTGAACCAATAGTCATTAGGGGACTATAGTTCCGCTCTTAGAACTAGGCTATTTCAATTTATGTTGGTCAGAATAAGGGGTAAACTGAGGAATGATACTTAAATGTGCTTGAGGTAATCATATAATGTTAATATTATGGTTAATTATTGGGCTTCAAATGATGTCCAAAGCTTGTATGCATAGGACCAAGGTCAATCAAAGGGAGTCCGAGTTCTTACCCCCACATCGATATTCGATAGGCTTACTATGAATCATGAAAGTATCATTTGATAGTTTACAGTTTAATTTTGCTGATATATAGGTCCACAATCTAGTTGGGCTCCTAACCCATTCATTTGATATGATAAGGATAAATGGATGACATCTTATAGGTTATGTCATCAAGGGATGTCATTATTTGTTAATTTGCATAGACTATTCAAGCTGAGGTACATGATTCTCATCATTCCTGATACTTTGGGCACACACAAAGTATATGAAAATCATGTGGTCCTAAGTGTAAATTTTCTATGAAAACTAACATTATGATGTCATTCGATGATAGAAACTAGGAGAGTCATGTCGTTTATAAGTATCAGGTCAAATGGACAACATTAGGACAAGGATAACATGCATAGATTGGCAGAATCCTATTGGATGTTGCTATTGGTTTGTCTACATGAGTTGAGTCATGGTGAAAGGCTAAGGGTTCCTTTAGTGAGAATGCCCCCATATGACTAGGGTTACGAACTATGGTCAGTGAGTCTATCATTCTTTTGATAACTCGGTTTCCCCTCTTAAGGACTTGGGTTACAAACTCTAGTCAAATGAGTTCATTGAATGCATGAGTAAAGACTAAAGGTAATAATATTGTATCTTCGTCATCCCATGACTCGAGTGGAACCATGGTGGCGATGTCATTTAGTTTTATCAAGGCTTTTAGGGACAAGTATTGCACGTGTGATGTGTAGTGAAAATGCAATGGTAAGGGGCTATATATGATCAAATATTGCATAATGAGAAATAGCCATTTTCGAGTTGATCCCTCTTACTTAGAAGTCCTTAGTGGAGTCGCCACTGTGAGCGTCCTTCTCCTTTTTTTTTAAGGTGTTTTTGTTATTTGGTTTGTTCATTTCTGAGGGACATGGATAGGGACAAGCGATTGGTCTTGAGGGGACAAGACATTTTTTATTTTATGGAGCCACCACCCAATTTTTAGAAAATCAGGGAAAGAAAAGGATAACATTGGGTCACTCAGTGAGAATTTTCCCTAATAGAGATTTCTGGGTTTAGGAGATCACATCTACTTTTTGACTATTTCTTATTATACGATATTTGATGTATAGCTACCGCAACACCCTAGTTTTAGTGATGACAGTTTATATAACATTCACACAGTACATCAGATAGTATAGGACAATAAAGTTGAGAATTTTATTACATCACTTTCCTGATGAAATACATATGAAAAGAAAAATATTGCAGAAAAGTAAATCTAATATGATTGATCTATAAGGATAACATGATCATTTACACAACTTATTTGATGAATGATAGGATGATCATGCTTGTAGTGATTATTTATGTTGTGATGATGGATGATGATAATATAAAGGATGCATGAGGTCATCACTAGATTGAGAGCAAGATGACTATTCTGGGGCATGAACTTTTCACATTATTAATATTTACGATGTGATTTCATGATTTTGGAAATAGAGGATGCAAAGTGATATGTAAAATGAACATAATAACGCATATATTATTCATTTAGCATGCAAAATTGCTAGTCTCATAACACAAGCATAACAGTATTCCTAAATGTTTGCGACAATAAAATAAAATATAGTGTAGTAAAGTAAATGTTCTAAAATGATTGTGTGGTCCACAGACTTGACTTAGCTTATATGAACTTTGAAGCTCTAGCTTCAAAAGATTATCAAGATTTCCTCATCGAGAGGTTCAAAATGATAGTAGAATGATGCTAGATTGTATACCTTTGAAGCATGCTTTGATAAAGATGAGTTTGGGTTTGGTGGAAAAAAGGATTTAACAACCTAAAGGAAAGGCCGAGGGAGAGCAAAGACTATATGGGAAAGCGTTTCCCGCACCTTCGATTGGACTAACTCTCAAGTGTGTGTGTGTCTTCACTTGCTTCAATAGGTCTATTTATAGGAAAAAATGTGTAGAATGGGGTACTGTAGGCATGGTCACAAGCATGTGAGGGGATTTTTGCGCATGGGCACATCGAGTGCATGTGACCACGCATAGTGTGCGTGTGGTCACATGCGCCTGTTCGCGTTTTCACACACACTTTGATGCTCTACGTGCTCTTCCTAGGTTCTATATGCACTATTTTGGGGTTGGTTCCTAAGGTTTTTAGGCCTTCTAGACACATTTCCAGGGTCGGTTTTATGAAATTTGGCTTTGAGTTTAGCACTTGACATCTAAGGTTATTTACGCGCACTTCTGAGTGATACATGCTAATACCCGAGTTGTGTTGGAACATTCTGGGACCACTTATGGAGGTTTTGGAGCCCTCCAGATATGTTTCCAAAGTCTATTTTGTTAAAATCAATTTCTATTTTTTCACGAAGCTAGGTCCTAGTTGAACGAAATGACTTAATGATCAATTTTGCACATTGGTGGGGTCAATTGGGTGTTTTAATGTTGCACACTTTAGAGATGTTATGAATGCGCAGATTCTAGTCATCTTGGGGATTTGTTTCATCATTGGAACTTTTTGGGGATAGTCAAATTTGAGGCATAATAGGTCCTCGTACTCAACTAGGCTTGTATGAGTTTTGAAGCTTTAACTTCAAGAGATTATCAAGCTTTTCTCATTGAGAGGTTCAAAATGATAGCATAATGATGCTAGATTGTATACCTTTTAAGCATGTTTTAACAAAGATGGGGCTAGGCTTGGGGGAAAAGGGATTTAATAACCTAAGGGAAAGGCTATGGGAGAGCAAAAAAAATACAAAAAGGGATTTCCCACGCCTTTGATCGGACTGACTCTTGAGTGTGTGTATCTCTTCACTTGTGGCCCCCCCCCCCCCCCCCCCCCCCCAAAATGGGAGTAGAGGGGTCTATTTATAGAAAAAAATTTGTAGAATGGGGGTGGTGTAGGTGTGGTCATGCACATAGAAGTTGATTTTTGCATGTGGCCATGCCAAGTGTGCACATGGTCACGTGCTTGGCAGATGGCCAAGTGTGTGACCACGCGCGCATGTGTGCGCTTTCATGCACACTTTGATGCTTTACACGCTCTTCTTAGGTTCTATGCGCATTATTCTAGGGTTGGTTCCTAGGGTTTTTGGGGCTTTTGGACATGTTTCTAGAGTCCGTTTTGCCTAATTCGGCCTCAATTTTAGCATATGACACCTAAGGGTGTTTATGCACACTTCTGAGCGATACGTGCTGATACTCGGGTTGTGTTAGACCATTTTAGGACCACTTTTGGATGTTTTAGAGCCTTTTAGACTTGTTTTTAAAGTTCATTTTATCAAAATTGATTTCCATTTTTTAACAAAGCAGGGTCTCAGTCTAATAAAATGCGCACCGACCTAACAAGCTGAGTATTATGAGAGGAGTTTTTTTGAAATAAAACCTCTTGTTGTTTTGATAATTCATATTTTGCAAGGTCAAAGCACAACTTAATGGTTTGGTGATTGATTTTGTACACCAATAGGGTCAGTTGGGTGTTTTAAGGTTGCACACTTTAGAGGTGTTACGAACGAGCAGACTCTAGTTATCTCAGGGATTCGTTTCATCATTGGACCTTTTTGGGGATAGTCAAATTGTGTGATAGTTACCCCCTACTTCATGTGTGTTGCATAGCCACCTAATGCTAGTGTCAATACATATGATGCAAAATGCAAAGATGCAAAAAATGTTTTAATAGGGAGAGAGGTACTTGCTTTTGGGTTGTCTTTAAACGTCTTGTTAAGATTTGACGGCTATTTTTGTGTTTTATTTGTTGCTGTTGTTTTATGATTTGGTCATTGCACAAGATGCTATTTACAACATATGCAAGGTTGTGATTCCTGCAAAGTGTAGAGTGCAAATACGACTATAACCTTTTTAGGTGTCAAGCAAATGAAGATGCTATTAAGCAAAATGCGGATGTGACTATAACCTTCTTAGGTGTCACATGAATGAACATGAGACTATAACCTTCTTAGGTGTCATGCGAATAAACATGCAACTACAACCTTTTTAGGTGTCATGCGAATAAACATGCGACTACAACCTTCTTAGGTGTCACACGAATGAACATGCGACAATAACCTTCTTAGGTGTCATGCAAATGAACATGTGACTATAACCTTCTTAGGTGTTATATGAATAAGGATGCTACTAAGCAAATGAGAATGCTCCTAAGCAGTGTGGATGCTCCTAAGCAATGTGAGGATGCTTCTAAGTGATGAAAATGCTTTTAAGCGATGAGAAGATGCTTTTAAGCAGTGAAAAATGCTTCTAAACAATGTGAATGCTTCTAAGTGATAAGTGTGAATTCTTTTAAGCAATGAGACGCTTTTAAGAAAATGTGGGTGCTTCTAAGCAATGTGAAAGTGAGTGCTTCTAAGCAATGTGAGGGTGCTTCTAAGGGGTATAAGAGTGCTTCTAAGCAATGTGAATGATCCTAAGCAATGTGAAGATGATTCTAAGTAATGAGAATGCTCCTAAGCAATGTGTGTGAGTGCTCATAAGCAATGAGAGTGCTTTTAAGCAGTTTGAGAGTGTTCTTAAGCAATGTGGGTGCTTCTAAGCAATGTGAAAGTGAGTGCTTCTAAGCAATGTGAAAGTGAGTGCTTCTAAGCAATGTGAGGGTGCTTCTAAGGGGTATAAGAGTGCTTCTAAGCAATGTGAATGCTCCTAAGCAATGTAAAGATGCTTCTAAGTAATGAGAATTCTCCTAAGCAATGTGTGTGAGTGCTCATAAGCAATGAGAGTGCTTCTAAACGGTGTGAGAGTGTTCCTAAGCAATGTGGGTGCTTTTAATCAATGTGAAAGTAAGTGTTTCTAAGCAATGTGAGGGTGCTTTTAAGTGATATGAGAGTGCTCCTAAGCATTGTGAATGTTCCTAAGCAATGTGAAGATGATTCTAAGTAATGATAATGCTCTTAAGCAGTGTGTGTGATTGCTTCTAAGCAATGAGAGTGCTTTTAAGCAGTTTGAGATTGTTCTTAAGCAATGTGGGTGCTTCTACGCAATGTGAAAGTGAGTGCTTCTAAGCAATGTGAGGGTGCTTTTAAGTGGTATGAGAGTGCTCCTAAGTAATGTGAATGCTCCTAAGCAATGTGAATATGCTTTTAAGTAATGAGAATGCTCCTAAGCAGTGTGTGTGAGTACTTATAAGCAATAAGAGTGCTTCTAATTAGTGTTAGAGTGCTCAAAGCAATGTGGGTGCTTCTAAGTAATGAATGAGGTAATGAAGATGCAGTAATGATGTAGTGATGATGCAGTAATGATATAGTGATGGTGCAATAATGATATAGTGATGATGTAGTAATGATACAATGATGATGTAGTAATGATGCAATGATGTGGTGATTTGTCATGTTGAGGATGCTATTTTGATGATTTAAAGTAAGATATCCTTATAGTGAATTTCCTTGCTCTTCTTCTTTTGTAGGATGTTGAGTTTCTTAAAGAAAGTGATGAACACATAGTGTCTTTAGAAATATGGAGTCGACATCAGTGTACTTTTGTTTAATTTTAGTGCATATCTTATGCTCAAATTAAAGTTTAAGACTGTGTAAAGTCTTGAAGTGCACATAAAACCACAAAAGAGTGCGTGGAAGGGGGAAGTGTGTGTGATTGCAAGCACGTGGTCACACACTTCCCCCCTTCGAGCTTATTTAAACAACTATTTTCAAAGGTCTTGGGAGGCTTCATCCAGACTTCTTTGAGTATTTTTTGACTTTTCTTAACCCTTTTCATGTTTCGGGTGCTTTTTGCTATGTTTTGCTTATGTACTTCCATTTTATTCTGCATAAAATGGAATTCCCAACATTCTTAAGGGTCTGGAGGACACTTTTATTAATGTTGATGTTGATCTTGAGGGTGACTTTGCAAAGGCTATTGGAGCTAGGACATCCGCTGTAGGGACTAGCACATCTGGTGCTCAGAGTTCTTAACCATCTAGGCTTTCTCATAAAGATTCAATCCCCATTGTTCATAGCTTAGAGACTCATGCTTGGGTACGACATCGCCATGAGGTAGGTCCCTCTTTGCCCTTATTTTCTGAAGCTTGTTCATCAACTAGTTTGCTGTTTATATTATTGTATGCAGTTGTTATAACTATGTGTAATTATTTGTCTAGCTTTATTATAGATGCTAATGCTAATAACTCTTGCTTTATTTTCTTTTTATGATTGTCTGCTTGTCACGATGCTTTTCTTTTCAACCTTTGTTACTGTTTTGATCTTGTTGAGTGATAGAGAGAGAGGTGTGTTAGTATTTCGTAGCTATGCAAAGGTTTGATAACGTACCTATTGTTTGTAGTCCTATAGGTATGTCACTGTGTTGCCTTATAGTTCAACAAAGTCAGTATGTACTATTAGAGTCTCCCCATGCGTATGAAGCAAATGGTTACCAGGAAGGGCTTTGATGAGGTGATTATTACATTATCTTATGACTCATATGCATCGAGTCAGATTGCTATGTATGCATTGATAGAGCGATGGATGGACACGATGTATACTTTCCATCTAGTTGTCAGGGAGATAATTATTACCCCCTTAGTAATGATGAGGAGTGTTCCATTACTATAGTGAGGAGGCATCTCACGAGGGATCTGCTTGAGGTAGTCACTCTTATGAAGTCTGGTTGCCTATATTTCACTCGATACACAGAGTTTGTTTCTTCTGTGTGGGCTTTGTATGATGATGGTCTTGTCTCAGTGGAGCAGCTAGCCTACTACTTTTTATTTTATTTATTGAGTGCTATTATCTTCCTGAACCCTTCAGGTGATACGAACCCTACCTATAATAGAGATAGAACGCGCATCCAACTTTAAATATTAGCCAAAGGATCATCAAGGGTAGGTTGTGTTGATGGAGCTAAACCCCTTACTTATTAAATTGAAGCAAGATACTTAGCTATTAAAAGATGAACAATCACACAATTCTAAGTCTAACCTAGCAATTGTAATGAAAGGTAGATGTGAAACAATTCAAGTAAACTTGCAAAGTTTCAAAATAATAAAGTTCAAGGAAAACCTCACTTAATTGATCAAAATTAATAAATAATACATCTTAAATTCGTCCATAATATGTGTAGCCCTTATATAGGCATGTAAACAACCTAACCCTTAAAGGAAAAGGTTTTCTTCCTTATTCCCAAAGATACCTATATAGGAAAATCCTTAATTAAGGAGATTTTCTTCAAAATAGGACAACTCATGACAACTCATCTTTGAAAAGTCAAAATTTACAACTCAATACACCTTATGACAACTAAGAAAAATGACAACTCATAACAACTAAGCATTGAAGCATGCCATGTCACATGTTGACCATTGACCCTTGACTTTGACTTATTGACTATTTAACTTTAACTTTGACTTTGACTTATTGACTTTGACTTGGAATATCCTTGAATCTTCTCACATCTTCTAGAATCTTCTTGAACCTTCCTTATTGACTCCAAAATAGAAATAACTCCAAAATTCATCCATATCAAGCTAATTAATTTTAAAATAGGAAATTAAGCTAATTAGCTTGAATTCTTTATATTTAGGCACTTTTTGATCCATTTTGGGGTTCATATTATCTGGTATGGGTGATCTGCGATTTTTGTCTATCTTGAGAGACCTAGATGGCTTGTCGAGTTATTATTGGGGCACTGCTACCTTTGCTCATATGTACTCGGGGCTTGACAAAGCATGCCGAGGTGGCTCAAGGATTTACGGATGCTTGTTCTTGCTGGACGTGAGTATGAGTTATATTGTCTATTCTTTTTATTTTGGTTATTATTTCTGACCTTTTGATTTTGATAGATCTGGGCATATGAGTTCAGGATTCTCCCCTGTCCGTCCATTAAGCATTTCCAAGAGGATGGCTTCCCTTGTTATTCGCATTAGATAAGGAAGACTACATATTTGATCAAGGATTGTTTGGTATCTTAGGACCATATGAGGAAGCTATCCCCTGATCAGGTATGTCTGATTCCTATTGTGTTGGTTGTTCCTTTCTTTTGGATTGTTTGTTTATTATTGCCTCTTTGAGTAGATCTTTCTTCACTTGTGGGTAGTGAGATCTCACTGGACGACAGATATGGTCATGGTAGAGACACGAGTGTTGCTTTCTGGCCTTATCTGCAAGGTGTGGTATTTAGGCAAGTAAGTCCATTGTTGGTAGGATGGCCCATATATGAGGAGAGTTCCTGTCCTTCCCCCTAAGGACATGTTCTGGGGTCATGAGCTCTGCAGCACTAATCTTATTACTATTATGATGGGATTCCCTTATGAGAGCCTTTTAGAGAGTGAGGGTTTACTTTATGCTGATGTATTAATCCCTCAGTTGCTTGATGCTGTAGCTACTGGGACCTTTCTTTCACCTCCACTTTCTTAGGTAGATGCATCTCGTCCCTTAAGTTTAAGGGCTAGGCCATCACGCGGGTCATTGAGAGTCGCTTCTTCTTATTCGATAAGCTTTTATTCCTACTTTGGTACAAGAATCTAGCAAACTTTAATAGTGATAAACTATAATTGACATGGGTTGTGAGAGCTTATCTACAGCAATTCCGAAGGAGATATGGATCCCACTTTAATGATGATGAAGGCACACTCTGCATTGAGGTGACTGCGAATGCTATTGGTATGGCTTCTAGTAGCACTATCCTTGGAAATTTGATGGTTTAGCCATCTTTGTCTTTGCTTGGGATAAATATCCTTAGTAGAGCAGTGAGCTTTGATTTGCCTAGACTTTGCATTCCTTAGTCAAGTGTTGCTCCTACCAATGCTACCCATGTTTATGTTCTTCTCTTATTCTTGCTTGTGTTTCACTTATTTAGTGAGTGGTGGTTGACCTATTTACTTCCTTTTATAGATTCCTATCTCCTCTGACCAGTATTGGTATATTATTGCAGGGAGTGCACAACAGTGCTTTTTGGAGTTTGCTACTACTCAGAGGGTATGCCTTCTTTATTATACTTATTTATTTTATGCATATGTTTTATGTATGAGTGTATGATGTGCAATGTGTAATGTAGATTGAGCACCAGCTTGCTAGTCATGAATAGGAGTGGGGGCGTGTAGCTTATTATGGCCACATTAGTAAGCTAGAGTCATGGTTATCATCCTTTATGATGAACAATGACGAGTCAGGATCAAATGAGGGGATGCTTTAGTAGGATCATTACTTACTTTTAATGTTAGCCATGGTCAATGTAGTTATTTTAGGAGCTAGGTGTAGGACTTTTTCATCTGTGATTTGCTTTGTTGTATCATTTTCCTGAGGTTATGGACTCTGGGTGTTGTATCTAGGTGTTAGTCTCATATATTATATGATGTTTATATGATGATAACTGTATATGCTTCCTGTTGTGTATCATTGATGATGATGTTTGCCATTACTATCATCTGCTTTTTTTTCCTTTTTTGCCTAAAGCATCTCCTTTTGGAGCTTCTCGCACTTAGTTGGGTTTTCTTTTTCTTCCCTTTTTTGCCTAAAGTGTCCTTTTTGGAGCTTTTTCACACCCAGTTGGGCTTTTTTTTTTCTTATATGATAGTGGATGATCTCAATGAATGATCTTAGAGAGGATGGCAAGAACCATAGTCATGTAATAAAAGAAAATATAGAGCATGCTTAATGCAATTCATGATGATAAAATGTGTTACACTTTTCAAAGAAATTTTACATAAATTGGTAATCATTCTCATTTCATTATAATCATTTAAGAAAAGCATATGTGCATTAGTACAAATTTTGAATTTGAGGTTACCTTTGTCCTTAACTAGGCTTCTCAGGTTTTTTAGTTAAGTATTTTCTCTCTTTGCTTAATTTTTTCCTGAGCTGCCATTTTCAAGTTTTCAACTCAGTAGGAAGTCCCTAACTTTTGCCTACCATTTTTAGGTTTTCAACTCAACAGGATGATTTTTTTTGACATAATACTTCTTCAGGTGGTCTATGTTTACAAGTTTTAGAGAATTCATTGCCTTCAAAATTCATCAGCTTGACTGCTCCTTTTGATAGGACATGTTTAACTAGGTATGGGCCTTCCTAGATTGATATGAATTTCCCTCTAGGGTCTAGAACATTATATCTTGTTTGCTTTCACACCCAGTCCCCTACTTTCATGCTCTTATGTTTTACTTTTTTGTTAAAGGACTTCGCTAGTCCAGCCTGACATAACTATATGTGGTATAGAGCCTTGAGCCTTGGGTTGTCTAAGAGAGTGAATGCCTCTATTGAGCCCATTGTACTTTTGGCAATTTAGATTCAATTGCTACTTGAAGAGACTTGATCTTTATTACGATTGGAGGGATTGCTTTTAATCCATACACTAATGAGAAAGGAGTTGATCCTGTTGAAGTTTTGACTGTTGTTTGGTACCCTCATAAAGCATGTGGCAATATGTCTTCCCAATCTTAGTAAGTCTACGTCATCTTTGACTAGATCTTTTTAATGTTTTTATTTGCATTTTTGATAGCCCTATTCGCTTGTGGTTAGTAAGGAGAAGATTTGTGATGTTCCACCTTATAACTACTCAGTAGCTCTTTAACTTCCCCTTGGAATTGGACACTATTGTCAAAGATTATGTGATGGGGGATCCTATATTGATAGAACAGGTTTCTTTTGATGAATTTAGGCACTTGCTTAGCCCCTATCCTTGTAAATGATTCTGCTTTGACCTATTTTGTAAAGTAGTCCACTACCACTAAAATGAACCTATGTTCATTTGAGGCTGTCAGGTGGATTTCCCCAATTATGTCTAGCCCCCATATTGAGAAGGGCTATAGAGAGGAGATGTAGTATAGTTCTGTTAGGGAAAGGTGACTAACATTCCCATGGATCTAACACTTGTGGTATTTCCTTATAAATTTAATGTAGTCTTCCATCATCATCATCCAGAAGAACCCTTGTTTGATTTTCTTCTTAGCTAGGATTGCTCCATTCGTGTATGGACCACAAACACCCTCGTGTACTTCTTCTATTGCTCTTACTGTTTTAGTTTCATCTAGACATTAGAGTTATAAACCATATGAGGTTCTCTTGTATAACACAACTTGGTTTGATGTGAATTTTGATGCTAGTCGCTGAATGACTACTTTGTCTCTTTCATCCACTTGATTGGGATAGGCTCATTCCTTCAAATATCTCTAGATGTCATAGAATTAGAGGCTTCATAGGCATTTTGGATGGTCCTTCCCATACTGATGTTAGGGAAGCAAGTGCATCTGCCATCTGATTGTAGTTCCTAAGGAGATGAATGAATCTGCATTTTTAGAAGGACATGGTAAGTAGCCCCAAGTAGTCCAGATAAGGCTTTAAGTGTTGCTCTTTCAGTTCCCACTCTTCTATGACATGATTGATTACTAGCATAGAATCTTTGAAGATTTTGACTTTTGTGACATCCAAGGTTATCAGTGCTTTTATTCCAAGTGTGCATGCCTCATATTCTGCTTCTTTATTTGTAACTCTGAACTTGAGCTTTTTAGGAATTAGTACTACTTCACCTTTTGGATGTTATAGTATTATATCAACTCCTATATACTAATTGACTGCTCCATCAAAGTACATGCACCATCTTTGAATTTTAATGGCTGAGTTGAGGTCATCTAGGAAGTCTAGATGGATTTCTTTTGAGTCTGGAATGGGATTAAGAGCTAGAAATTCAGCCACTACTCAACCTTTTATTGCCTTCTTAGTCAGATATTACATGTCAAAATCTATTAGCAGTACGAGCCACTTGGCAAGTTTCCTTACTAGAGAGGGAGCTTCATAGAGGTACTTCATTAGTTCCATTTTAGACATGGCCTAGATCTTGTAGGATTGAAAGTAGTGTATGAGTTTCTTCATTGCCCATACCATTGCTAGGCATATCTATTCGACTTGATTGTACTTCTCATCATATGGCATCATCTTCTTGCTTAAGTAGTAGACTACATGTTCTACTTTTATTTCTCCCTCTTGGCCTAACATTGCACTAATTGCATTCCCTTCAATGGTTAGAGATAGGGTTAGAGGTATCCCTAGTTTTAGTGGTTTTAGGACTGGTGGGTTGGCTAGGTAGCTTATGATCTTATTGAATGCTAGCTGACACTATTCATTCCATTCAATTGGTTGAGCTTAAAGATTAGTTCACATATTGTTGTCAACTTAGCGATGAATTTGCTGATGAATTGTAGTTTCCCTAGAAACCCTCTAATTTATTTCTCTATTTTTGGCACTCGCATTTCTCTAATGGCTTTTGCTTTGTCTAGATCCATTTCAATCCCATTCTGACTAATAATATACCCCAACATCTTTCCTAAAGTAACCTCGAATATTCATTTCTTTAGATTTAGCCTGAGACTGTATTTTTTAAACCTTCTGAGGAACTTTCCAAGATTAGAGGGGTGTTCTTCCCTAGTTCTTGATTTGACTATCATGTCATTAATGTATACCTCCACTTCTTTGTGTATCATATCATGGAATATTGCAGTCACCATTCTCTGATAGGTTACCCTTGCATTCTTTAGTCCAAAAGACATTTTGTTATGAAATATGTCTTTGCTTTGTCGATAATGGCCATTAGGATCTGATTGTACCGAGAGAATTCATCCATGAAGGAGTACATTACACATATGGTGGTATTGTCAATCAATATGTCTATGTGTGGTAGTGGGAAGTCATCCTTCAGGTAGGCCTTATTCAAATCTCTATAGTCGACGTAGATTCTAACCCTTCCATCTTTCTTCAATACTGGCACCACATTTGCTAACCATTTTGGATAGTCTACTACCTCTAGGAATTTTGCTTTAAAATATTTCTCAATAAGCTCTTTCCCTAGTTGGGCCCATTCTGGTCTAAGTCTTCTTAGCTTTTGCTTTACCAGTTTGCACCATTCTTTGGTTGGAATAAAGTGTTGAGCAGTGTCTCTGTCTATACCAGGCATATTGTCGTATGTCCAGGCAAATACTTTTGAATATTTTATTAATATTTTTTCAATTTCTCTTATCTCTTCAAGGGTAACATCTTTCAACATATGCAAAATGCATGGTTTAGATTCTGTACCAATGTTAAATGATTCAGTGCATATGGAATGAATGTCAAATATGATAATGTTTTGATTAATACAATGCACACTACCATTAGGAAAGACATCAAACAAGTTAGCAAAATCTGATTTTATTGCATTAACTTTAGAGTTCATTACATCATCATTTAAAGAAAAAGAAACTAAATAAGTGAACTCTTTGTGAATTAGTGACTTAAGAGATGTTTCTGTCTTTGGATCATCCATTGCTTATTGCTTCATTTGTAACACCATCTCTGATACTAGTGGTAAATTGATGGATGATTATCCTCCTCCATGTTGCTCTAAAGTGATCCATAAATCTTTGTTGTATCTTGCCACCAGAGAAATCTGCAAGCCTAGAAGGTATGTGTTACTTCTCACTAAACTGTCTCTTCACTAGTGCTAGATAGTAGTGGGTGCATGACCTGAATCTTGAAATTGATATGCAATTAACATTCATGTAGAGAGTCATATGTCCCACATTCCACTATAGGCACATCCATCTTATTTGATATTCTAGTGTGTCCTTTATGCATTTCAACCATTTATGGGCTGTGATATGGGCTGAGCATATGTAATTGTCCTTGATGTGTCTTTCCAAGTGATACCTGGGTTGGTATCTCATCTAGTTTCTTATAGGTTTGTTGAGTAGACTTAGCTTTTCTTGCAGCCATATTTGAAACAACAGAGGACTTCTAATGAAATTTGGACTTTTCCCTTTTTTGAGGTCATATAAACCTTGAATGGTTTCTACTATGATCAGTGGGCAGGGAGTCATTCCACATTATATTCCTTTGATGACTTGGAGTATCCTGTAATTTCCAAGCCCATTGTTCGAGATAGTGAAGTATTACATAAAGAGGTAACAGGCAAGGGGACGTGCCCGAATTAGAGTACCAATTTTCTTGGTAGTGTAGGTTGCTAGGAGCTGCATAGGAATTAATTGCTTGTGCTTGGTGACTAGTTCATCAAGCTTTTCTAAGCTTTAGTCAAGGAAAGTGCCCCCAATCCTTGGTATTTGATGTCCTAGTCAATGAAAACTGCCTCTTCGATCACGGTGGGGATTTGCCTTACTATGGCATTAAATTCTTCATATAACGACATAGTTCTATGGTGTTAAATCAGAACATGTGCTCTTGAGGGTCCTAGAATAACACAAAAGCATTTAAGAGTTCACAGTCAAGCGGCATGTGCTGGAATGTCTTAATGCATAACATTCTATATGGTTGTAGGCTTTTCCAATCGGCCTTATCAAGGTTATGCAGGAAATGTCTAGTGATACTGGTTTAGGCTTAGGGGTTTTTTACCATGATGCCATTGTCAATTAGTTCTTGGATCCTGACTTTTAACTTCTTATTGCTTTGGCGAAAAGACTCAGCTTCGTGGTCACTCATGTTTGAATGTAGTAATCTTGTACATTTATTAGGGTTAGCTAAATGAATGATGCATGACATGTGCCTGCAAAAGAAAAGGGTGAGCATGTATGCATGGAGTGGATACAAAAATCCTATGATGGAAAAATGATTATTCTTGCAAGAAACAGTGGTTAGTATGTGCTATCTATATATATATGTGATGTATGCATGATTAAAGCTTATTAGTTTTCCTACATAAAGAATAAACCAATCATAAGCAAGCTCTTGCTTCCAATCTTATTTCTCCATGAGGTCATTCATTCTCTTTCCTAGGTGGGTTTTGAACCTATAGTCATTAAGGGACTATAGTTTTGCTTTCAGAACTAGGCTCTTTTGATTTATGTTGGTTAGATCCAAAGGGTAAATTGAGGAACGATACTCAAATGTGCTTGAGGTGATCACATCATGCCAATATGAGGGTCAATTGTAGGGCTTCAAATGATGTCCAAAGCCCATATGTGCCTATATGCATAAGACCAAGGTCAATCAAAGGGAGTTCAAGTTTTTGCCCCCACATCGATATTCGATATGCTTACCATGAGTCATGAAAGTATTGTTTGGTAGTTTACAGTTTGATTTTGCTAACATAAAGGTCCACAATCTAGTTGGGTTCCTAACCCATCCATTTGATTTGATAAGGATAAATAGATGACATCTCATAGGTCCTGTCATCGAGGGATGTCATTATTTGTTAATTTGTATAGACTATTCAAGTTGAGCTACATGATTCTCATCATTCCTCATGGTTTTGGATCACATGAAGTAGATGAGAATCACGTGGTCCTGGGCATAAATTTTCTATGAAAATCGACATTACGACATCATTTGATGATAGACATTAAGAGGGTCATGTCATTTATGAGTATTAGGTCAAACAGATAGTGTTAGGACAAGGATAGCATGCATAGGTTAGTGGAATCCTAGTAGGTGTTGCTATTGGTTTATCTACATGAGCTGAGTTAGGGTGAAAGGCTAAGTGTTCCTTTAGCAAGAATGTCCCTATATGATTAGGGTTACATACTCCAGTTAATGATTCTAGCATTGTTTTGATAACTCAGTTGCCCCTTAAGGACTTGGATTACAGACTTTGGTCACGTGAGTCTGGTGAATGTACAAGTAAAGACTAAAGGTGATAATACTGTATCTTCATCACCCCATGACTTGAGTGGAATATGAAGGCAATGTCATTTAGTATTATCAAGGCTTCTAGGGACAAGTGGTGCACGTGTGGTGTGTAGTGCAAATACAGTGGTGAGGGGCTCTATACGAACGAGTATTGCATAATGAGAAATAATTATTTTTGAGTTGATCCCTCTTACTTAAAAGTCCTTAGTGGAGTTGCCACTATGAGTGACCTTTTGTTTTTTAGGAAGAGGACTTTTGTGTTATGGTTTTTATTACTTTGTTAAACAGTGTAATGGGTATTTCCATTTTTGAGGGACATGGAAACTTTACAGAATAGGGACAAGTGATCGATCTTGGGGGGATGAGAAGCTTTTGATTCTATGGAGTCACCACTTGATTTTTTAAAAATTGGGAAAAGAAAGGGACAACATCAGGTCACTCAGCGAGTATTGACCCTAAAAGAGATTTTTGGGTTTGGGAGATGGCATATACTTTTTTACTATTTCTCATTATATGATATTCGATGTAAAACTACTGCAACACCCTAGTTTCGGTAATGACAGTTTATATAGCATTCACATAGTACATCAGATAGTATAGGACAATAAGGTTAAAAATTTTGTTACATCGCTTTCCTAATAAAATACATATGAAAAGTAAAAGATTGCAAAAAAGTAAATCTAATATGGTTGATCTGCAAGGATTACACAATCATTTACATAGCTTATTTGATGAATGATAGGATGATTATGCTTACAGTGGTTATTTATACTGCAATGATGAATGATGATAATATAAAGGATGCATAAGGTTATCGTTGGACTAAGAGCATGATGATTCTATTTTGGGACATTAAATTTTTCACATTATTGATATTTACGATGTAATTTCATAATTTTAGAAATAGAGGATGTAGAATGATGATGTAAAATGAGAATAATAACACATATATTATTCACAAAGCATGCAAGATTGCCAGTCTCATCACTCAAGCACAACAGTACTCCCAAATGCTAGTGACAATAAAATAAAATCCAATGCGATAAATTAAATGTGCTAAAATAATTGTGTGGTCCTTAGACTCGACTAAGCTTGTGTGAGCTTTGAAGCTTGAGCTTTAAGAGATTATCAAGCTTTCCTCATTAAGAGGTTTAAAATGATAGCAAAATGATGCTAGATGCTAGATTGAATACCTTTGAAGCATGCTTTGACAAAGATGAGGCTGGGTTTGGTGGAAAAGGGGTCTAACAACCTAAGGGAAAGGTTATGGGAAGGAAAAAACTATATAGAGAGAGATTTCTCATGCCTTTGATCAGACTGACTCTTAAGTGTGTGTGTGTCTTCACTTACTCCACTTAAAATAGGGTGTAAAGGGGTCTATTTATCGAAAAAAATGTGTACAATGGGGTAGTGTAGGCATGGTCACACGCGTAGAAGTAGATTTTTACATGTGGTCACACGCCACGTGCGCACATCTGCATTTTCACGCGCACTTTGACGCTCCACGCGCTCTTCCTAGGTTCGATACGTATAGTTTTGGGGTTGGTTCCTAGGGTTTTGGGCCTTCTAGATGCGTTTCATGAGTCCATTTTCCTAAATTCATACTCAATTTTATCACATGACACCTAGGGGTGTTTGCATGCACTTTTGAGCGATATGTGCTGATACTTGGGTTGTGTTTGACCATTTTGGGACTATTTTTGGAGGTTTTAGAGCCTTTCGGAGTGTTTCTAAAGTCAATTTTATCAAAATCAATTTTTATTTTTTCACGAAGTTGGGTCTCGATCTAACAAAATGTGCATCACCCAACAAGCTGGGTATTCCAAGAGGAGTTTTCTTGAAATAAAACTTCTCGTTGTTCCAATAATTCATATTTCACAAGGTTGGAGCACAAGTTAATGGCTTGGTGATTGATTTTGCACACTGGTGTGGTCAATTGGGTGTTTTAAGGTTGCACACTTTAAAGGTGTTACGAATGAGCAGACTCTAGTCATCTCAGGGATTCGTTTCACCATTAAACCTTTTTGAGGATAGTCAAATTTGAGGTATGATAGTTATACTAAAGTTTAGGATAGGATTGATCATTTTTCCTTCTAGAAATGGAAAAAGAAATCTTAAGGATGAGAAATTCTAGCATTATTGCAAAGACTATAATGGTCTCCATCTTTCTACAGATGGTTTTATATCGTGTAAGAACTAAAAGGGAAATTTCAGTAAAAAGCATCTTATAAATGGCATATCTTATAGAAGAAGTTTTAAATATATTCAATATTTGAAAAAGTAACTTGAAATTTGTTCATTAGATGAAGAAGGATTTTTCGACTAAATTTCTATGAGGAAAAACTTCTTGAAAACATAAAGAAATATCTACCTTCATATATAAAATACACCATAAAGATTATTGATTTGCCAAATTATTGTTTTTAAAATTATTATATATTACACCTATGGTGAATTAGTTTGTAAGTAAAAATAAATATGATGGTGGAAAGTTTAAAATTCACAAAATCAATATTGACATCTATCTTGTAATTATATTTAGATAGTTTGCATTCATTACACCCAATTATTATGTTAATTGATCTTAATTATATTAAAAACTCCTTTAGATTTTTTATATTTTAGATTATTACCACAATAATATAATACAAAGAGGATATGGTAAGGTTTATTATCCTCATCAAGTTTAAGATTTGCATCTTATTAAACATAGAAGCTTACGGAACCTCAAATAGTTAACAACTAGAATTTAAAATTAAGATGGAAGATGTATGAAGAAGAAAAACTACCAAATAAAGCTCTTTTTATTGAGTTTTTAGAACTCTTCTAAATAAAGCATCTTTCAATAAAAAATATTCCATTCTTAGAGATGGTAGAATTTTGATACCATCTGGTGCAATGATCTTATTATCACCAAAGATGAGGGTTTTATCACTGAACAAAAAGAAGTAAGAAAATTATTTATGAGACTAGTTAATTAATATCCTAATTTGAATTTCAAATTTAAAAATTTTGAATGGTAAGGACTTGATTGAACTATATTTTACTTCTAAAGTTTTTAATTATTTGCAAGATTTTATAAGAATTTACATAAGAATTGCCTCTAATTGATTTTCCTTTTAAGATGTAAGTATATTTTGAAGACTTTAAGAGATTTTAGGAGTTTTTCAAGACAAATGAAGCATTTATGGACCAAAATAGCTTGTTGGAAGCTTGACAAATTATGGATTGAATAAAGTACTTAAATATAGCTAGAGACATGGTTGTGTTGGTTGTTGTACTCATCTCAAGATGTAAAGTGGGCATTCAATGTAGGTTCTTATATGGTCATGTCTTATGTAATATGCCTCTTAGAACAAAGTGTGAAGTTGTACATGGAAGCCTACAAGACCATGTTGGTAGCCATATTCATCTCGAGAAGATTTTGTCTGTGTTTGTACATGGTCATGTTTTAGAAAATGAAAGGTACCATGATATGAATGTGGTTAACTTGTACCAAACCCGTATTCAATCTTAATAACCTTTCTAAGGATCATTCATAAATCAAGCAAAAGAAAACTCTAATTCCTAACAAGACCTTTAAATAACTTGTACTTAAGAACCTTAATCATAAAGAATTAAAGGTTGTTCAATATACACCTAAGATTAAAAAAGTCAATTTTAAGTCTAAATTAAACTAGGTTTGAATGTACAAAGCTTTCACTTGATAAATTCACTAAAGTTCTTTTAAGAACAAAATAAAAGAACCTTAACCTCTCAAGAATTTAAAATTAATTAATAAAACTTCACCAAATTTGTACTACATTGATATGGCCTTTATATAGGCATATAAACATCCTAATCCTTGAAGGAATAGGTTTTTCTTAGTTATTCCTAAAGACTCATATAAAGGAAAATCCTTAACTAAATAGGATCCCATTAAAAATATGATAACTAATGACAACTAAGTTTTGAAAAGTCAAATTGACAACTCATGACAACTAAGCATTGAAAAGTCAAATTGACAACTCATAACAACTAATAACAACTAAGCTTTGAAGTATGCCATGTCACATGTCAAGTAGGATGTTGACCATTGACTTTGATTTATTGACTTTGACTTGTTAACTTTAATTTGAAATATCCTTGAATCTTCTCTCACCTTCTAGAATATTCTTGAATCTTCCTTATTGACTCTAAAATAGAATATAATCCAAAAATTCATCCAAGCTTTGTACTTGACTATATTGATGTGTAAACTTCACAAATTAACCTTTTGAGGATCATATCATTCCCTCCCTCTTAAGATGATTCATCCTCGAATCATACCCATCTTCTAAAGTTGATAAATTCATATATGCTCCAAGGTCAAACATAAACTCCTAGATTAAAATCCCTACCTTTGAAGTAATAGTCCACACAACAACTTTAACTTGACTGCTCGCTTACAAAATAGAACTTGTTTTCATGAACATGTAAGAATTGAATACCTGTTGCTTCCTTCTAAATTTTAAACCTGAATATCTTAAGTTCTTTTGGTATGAATAAAGACCCTATAGATTCCCTTGAAAGAAATAAAATATTGCAGCTCTTACTGATACTTCATATAAGGAATGAAATCTTTAAAGGGATTGTTGACCTTGTATTGCATTTCAATGACATCATAAAATGGATCTTTATATGGCATAAAACTCTACATAACAACTTTCAAAAAACTAGAAAAAGAAAGATTAGAATTATTAATATCTTCATGATGAATAACCATCTTCTTATCCTTTATAATGCTCTCATTCTCTAGTTTCCTCTTTTGTGCACAAATTTCCAGATTTCCCTTTTCATGGTTCATATACTCTTCATGATCATAATATGCATTTTTAACAACTCTTTGACTAGTTAATCCTTTTACAAGTTCACTAGGTTGCTCAAAACTTTGTGAACACTCTTTATTAGCTTTAATATCTCTTTAAAAAATCTTTAATTTCTTATCAATTTCTTTGATAGGTTGTACACACTTGCCATTATCTTCATCTTCTTGTGATATTTCATTAAGGATTTTGGCATTAATTTGCTCCAACACCTCTATAATTTCTTCATCAATTATATCCTCTTGAAAACTATTGTTCACACTTTCTTCATTCACAAAAACATGAATGTTTTCACCTTTTAAATAACTTAATCATATACTTCAATGCATAATTGCTCTTCATATTTCTCACCTTACTCACTCAACCCAATTTCAACACTTAACTCCCTCTTTTCCTTTCTCTCATCTTCATAGGTTTCCATTTCCAAAGTTTTCCCACATTAAGAGTAAATCTCTTCATTTTGTTAATTGATGCTCAAGTCTTTAAAAATTAACTTTGTAGGTAAGGTTTTAAGTTGGCACTCTTTCCCTTTATTCTTCTTCTCAACTTGTCTCCTAACTACTTTAATTACTTCAACATTCCTCTAACCTTATTTTATCCCTTGAAGATGATTATGCAAATCCCTATAATAATGATTTGGCACAAACCTATTTCGTATGATAGTCTTCATCTCTTGCCATGTAGTGATAGGTTCTTCTCCATAATACCTCCTTGAGACCATTAGTTGATTCCACCAAGCTAATGCAAAGCCCATGAATGTAGTGATTGCAAGCTTGACTTTCTTTTCCCCAAAGTTGGCAATTAAACACAAAATCTACCTTCTTTTCTTTTCCCATGCTAGATATGCTTCAGAATCATTTATGCTATAGAAATTAGGTATCTTCAACTTTACACTCCTAAGGTTGTTATCTTGCCTCCAACGCCTTTGATTTCTTTCATCAACAAATTCATGATCATCATTATTATGCCATCTCCCCTTACAAACTTATCTAGGTATGATTTGAGTTGTATTGCTAGTGTTATTAGTGGTGGTTGTAGCTTGGCTTTGCTTTAACCTCCTTATTTGCTCTCGAACATTATGATAGTTGTTTAACAATCGACTTATTTGTTCTTGCATTATCTTCATAAAGAGTTTCCATTTGGGATATTTTTCAACCTCCTTTGCATCTGCCATGTTGTAAACAAAGAAGCAAAAGAAAAGAAAAAAACCTCATACGTAACACTCCCTCACGTGTTTACACTCAAAGAATGTCATTTAATGCTCATATTTCACTCAATTAGGCTTTTACCCACTTATGAGCACACCACTCGCCTTTTACCTCTAAAATTCCTTTCTTGTAGTTCTTATGGAACTTAAGTTACTAATTATCAAATTAAGCTCAATATAAAAAAAATAAAGAAAAAATTAAACTCAAATTGGACTATAAGAACTAAAGAAAATGCAATAAACAAAGACAATATCCAAACAAAATGAAAATAAGAAAATTTGGAATAAGAGTTTAAACTACCCTAAACGTAACTTAACAAAAAGAGTAGAATATTCAGAATTGAAATAAGGCAAAGGTATTGAATTTAGAATCAAAACAACAATCTAGAATGGTTTTAGGCCAAATTGAATTCAAATTTGATCAATTCAGCTTTTTTTTTATCACAATTCAAAACTTTTTTTCTTCCTTTTTTTGTTTTTTTATACAACAAATGCAAAATGACTAAATTAAGAACAAACTCAAATTGATATTTATTTGTGACAAACAAGACTCTTAAGATGCAAAGTAATAAGAATAAAAATAAATTTTTTTATTTTTTTTGTTTAAAGACTAATTACAGGTTGGAATATGAAGAAAATTAAAAAATTGACTCAAGATAACAAAGAAAAATGAATTTTAACTCTACGATCATAAAGAAAAATGAATTTGAACTCTACGATCCCAAAGAAAATGAATTGATATCAAACAAGACACAAAAATGAATCACATAAGAAATAATGATTTTTTTTTATTAAATGCAAACAACAAAGAAAAGATACGTACTTGATTAATGAACCAAAACTCTGATACCAAATGATACAAACGTGGTTAACTTGTACCAAACCCATATTCAATCTTGATAACCTTGCCAATGATTGTTCATAAATCAAGTAAAGAAAAACTTTAATTCCTAATAAGAACCTTAAATAAATGTACTTAAGAACCTTAATTATAAAGAATTAAAAGTTGTTCAATATAAATGTAAGATTAACAAAGTCAATTTTAAATCTAAATTAAACTAGGTTTGAATGTACAAAGCTTTCACTTGATAAAACTTCACTAAATTCATACTACATTGATAGAAACATCATTAATGAATATTTTTTTTTACTTATTATTAAAAAACTCATATAAAGGAAAATCCTTCACTAAATAAGATTCCTTAAAACATATGACAACTAAATTTTGAAAAGTCAAATTGACAACTAATGACAATTAAACATTGAAAAGTCAAATTGACAACTTATGACAACTAAACAAACAACTAATGACAACTAATCTTTGAAGCATGCCATGTCACATATCAAGTAAAATGTTGACCGTTGACTTTAACTTATTGACTTTGAATTTGACTTAAACTTTTTAACTTTGATTTGAAATATCCTTATGTTCTCACATTTTCTAGAATATTTTTAAATCTTTTTTATTGACTCCAAAATAGAAAATAACCCAAACATTCTTCTAAACTTTGTAGTTAACTATATTGATGTATAGACTTCACAAATTAACCCTTTTGAGAATCATATCACACCAAAGATGGACACGGGCAATAACACGCTTATGTTCTAGGTTGTGTTTGTCTTAAAAAGGATTAATTTTATGTATCAACATGGCCATATTGTACAAAGAAAAGGAGACAAGGCTGCGTGTCGCAGAATCTTTCACAAAGTCTAATTTTGTAATTTAACTTTTGGAAATTTTTGATTGGTGACTTCAAACGAATTTATAAAAGAAATAAAAGGCAACCTATATAGGAGATTTTTGTAAGTTTTGTCACTAAATAAGCAAGAAAAAACCCTAGAAATATGAGATCTTAAGCAAGAAAAGCAGTTCAAGTTTTTGACATCCTAACATAATTTGTTTATGAGTTTTTCTTTTTCCTTATATTTGGTTTGCAATTGGTGACTTCATCCTTAATGATTTGTTTTCTTTCATCATGTATTTAGAGAACAAAACTCTTTAACTTAGATTGATGGAACCTTAATAAGTACTTATATTGAATTATTGGTTTTTCACTCTATGAAAAGATTTTATTCATGAAAATATTAATTATTATGCTTAATGCTTAATTCTTAGGCTGCTTAGGAATTAAATAAATTGATATGCATGTCTTAAGAAAACTTTTATTATGCTGAACTTAATAATTGATATTAAAACTCGATTGAAGAGTTCATATACTTCTACAAAATTCTTTTGATAATAAATCTAATCAATTTATTAGTAAATTTTATAAAACTTAATGCATTGTTGGAATTTAATTAATGATAATAGAGATATTCATTAGTTATTCTAGCAATAGATGATTATAACCTCAGAAAGTGTAATACATTAACTTGGAAATTTTTATGATCCATGATATAATCTAATCATATGTGAAAACAAATAATTGATGCATGTGGAAATCAATCTAAGTATAAATTAATCCATATTGGTTTTACTTTTGCTCATTTGTTTGATTAAACTTTGTTTATGTTTCAGTTTTAAGTTTCACAAGATTAGTTTATATTTCTTTCAATTATTCAAAATTTTTATTGATTAAGAAGTAATAAAAAAATTAGGTTTGGTGATCATAAGGAATCCCTATAGGAATACTATCTGAATTTATTTACTATATTACTTGTTCAAGCCATGCACTTGAAAATCACATACAATATTAAGATTTGATAGAAAAAAAAAATACTAGAGACACTGGTTGTCTATTATGATGTGTTTTAGTAATTTTATCTCTTGAGCTGGAAAATAATACTAAAGGCACAAACCCTTTTATAATCTACATAATCTCATTTAGTTTCTGAAATTAAAAAAGAAAAAAGAAATCATAAGTTTTTTTATATCTCTATGGAAATATTTTGCTACTATATATCTTGTATTTTCTCTATGGTTTTAGTAAGATCAATAACGCAGAAATAAAAGGGCAGACATAATATAAAAAGAACCTTCAACTAATAAATTTTTTGTGAAATTTATTTATAAATTTATTTTGAATTTAACATATATTTTATTAAATTTATGAAATTAGTTACAACTAATTTAAATTTGATTATAATTTTTAAATAAATTTCATATTTTCTAAAATTTTTTATTATAATAAATTCTTTGTTCACATATATCATTTTTTTTTTGGTTAAAAATATTTTTGGTGTTTCAACTTTTTACAATTTGGTATTTTAACTATTTTTTTTAATAAAAATTAAGTATTGTAACTTGTAAAAATATAACAATGAAGTGAATGTAGCAAGTTACATAATAAAATTGACTAAAATACAAATGGCAACAATTTAAATTTGTCTTTTCTACTAGAAGTTCTGATGAATTTGAGAAGTAAAAATATATTCTAAGTATGTTTCTATACAAAAGATGTAGACTTGATTTATATAATTATAAACTGAAAGAGATAACTATAGAATAACAATCAAAGTAAATAAAGTGCTAATAGTGATAAGTGTTGTTGAGTTTTGTATAAAGGGAAATACTAGTTAACACCCCCCAACAAGCCCTTGTTCGAATGGAAGGGGAGACACTGATAGAGATCTACAAATCGAGATAGAGACAAAGGCTTGGTAAATGAGTTTGCTAGTTGAGCTGATGTAGGGAGAAAACAAACATCAATTGTCCTATTTGAAAGTAACTCTCGAATGAAATGATAATCCAGCTTAATGTGTTTTGTCTATGCATCGCAGAGATAAATGGCACCCATATTATCACAATAAAGAGCATCAGAGGTGGGGATATAACTAAGTTCATGTAGTAGAGAACAAATCCATAAAAACTCAGAGGTTGCATTTGCTAATGCCTTGTACTCACTTTCAGTTAATGAATGTGCTTTGGTTAACTATTTCTTAACAAGCTAAAAAAAACCATGGAATTGCCTAAGAAAATAGCATTGCCTGAAGTTGACCTTATATCATCTAGATTACCATCCTAATCATTATTAACACAACAATTAATAAAAAGAGAAAATGTATTTGAAAAATGAAGCCCAAGATGTATAGTGCCATGTATATAATAAAGTTGACATTTAAGGGCCTGCCAATGAAGAGTGGTAGGACTGTGCATAAACAGACAAAATTTATTCATTAAAAGGCTATGTTTCACTGAGTAATAGTGAGATATTGTAATGCTCCAACAAAGTGTGTATAATTAGTATCATTCAATATTAGGCTCCTAGAATGTTTGGAAAGCTTAGGTGACAATGCCATGGGTGTCTTGCACAAATTGCATGTTTGTAAGCTAGCTTGATACATAAGGTCTAAAGCATACCAATGTTGAGATGACACATGACTATTAGATTTATGTAAGACTTTAATGCCAAGGAAATTGTGAAGGTTCCCTAAGTCTTTAATTGGAAATTCTTAGTGAAGAGCTATAATTATATTTTGAATAAGCTTAGGTGATGATTAAATTATGACTATGTCATCAACATAAACTAGAATGTACAAGCAATGAGAATCAATGTGACAAAGGAAAAAAGAAGAATTAGCCTTGGATTAGATAAAAGAATATTGTTAGAGAAAGCTAGCAAGTTGAGAAAACCATACCCGTGGTGCTTAATTAAGACCATAAAGTGAATGCTTGAGTTTACAAATAAAATTTGGGCATTTCTCATCAAGAAAACTCATGGGTTGATCTATATATATAGTTGTATGTAGATTTCTATGGATTTGAAATATCAATTTGTTTAATATCCCATCGGTGCATAGTGGTAAGAGCAAGGATTGTATGAATTGTTGTAATATGAACCTTAAAAGGGGTTAAATGCAAAGTCAATAAGGAAGATTCTAGAAGATGTGAGAAGATTCAAGAATATTCCAAGTCAAAGTCAATAAGTCAACAAGTCAACAAGTTAAAGTCAAATAGTCAACAAGTAAAAGTCAAGGGTCAATGGTCAACATGTGACATAGCATACTTCAATTCTTAGTTCTCATGAGTTGTCATAAGTTGTAATGAGTTGTTAATTTTGACTTTTTAAAGATGAGTTATCATTAGTTGTCTTATTTTGAAGGAAATATCCTTAATTAAGGATTTTTCTATATAAGTATCTTTGGGAATAAGGAATAAAACCTTTTCCTTCAATGATTAGGTTATTTACATGCTTATATAAGGGCTTATATAATGAAACACAAATTTAGAAGCATTGAAAGATTAAAAAGTGAGGTTTTTCCTTAAAATTTATTCTTTTGGAACTTTGCAAATTTACTTGAATTGTTTAACATCTACCTTTCATTCCAATTGCTAGGTTAGACTTAGAATTGTGTGATTGTTCATCTTTTAATAGCTAAGTATCTTACTTCAATTTAATAAGTAAGGGGTTTAGCTCTATCAACACAACTTATACTTGATGATCTTTCGGCTAGATTTCAAAGTTGGATGCGTGTTCTATCTTTGTTATAGGGAAGGTTCATATAAATTAATAATATGAACCCTAAAAGGGATTAAAAGTGCCTATATTAAAAGCCAACTTATTGAGTGAATCCATTGGCAACTAACTGTGCTTTTATATGTTAATGGACCCATCAAACTTCCTTTTAATCCTGCAAATCCACCTATTTACAATGACATTAGTGTTATGAGGTTTAGGTACCGAATCCTATGCATTAGTGGATAACAATGCATTTATCTTTTCAGATATGGCTTGTTTCCATTGAGGATATTTACTAGCTTAATTAAATGTTTGAGGTTCATATTCAAGATAGTTAGTGGTTTTTGTGGAGAGGTGAGCTGAACATTTTAATATAATGAATGCTTTAAAGACCGTGATGAGAATTAAGAGAATAGGGTAAAGATGAGTGAGTTGTGCAGGTGATAATAGGTGAAACTATTTATCGAGTTTGAGATGGGGAAGGTGATAAATTTGAAACAGGTAATGATAAAGGATCAGGAGAAGTTGGTTGAGATGAGAGAGGAAAGGAACACATACCTTATGTAATTAGAAGTGAAGAGGAGGAAGGATTCTGACCTGAGGCAATAATAAAAGGAGAAGGCACTTTTATGGTAATCTAAGGCATTGAAGAGTGTGGGTTGGTGGGCAAGGCAGTTATGGGAATTAGTCATTGTTTAAAAGGAAATTAAGACTCATTAAAGACTATATGCCATACATTATAGACACAATTAGTAGAAATATCAAGATAAAAGATGCCACAATGATTTAGAGATTTTCTAAGGTAAACACAAGGTTGGCTATGAAAAATTTTTTTGGCTTGTTATAGGGGCAAAGATATGGATATAAAGTGCAACAAAAAATTCTATAATTAAAATAGTTAGGACTTTTATTGCATAAAACCTCAAATGGGATATTATTTTTAATACTAGTGATTGGCATGTTATTAATTATAAGAACAACATTAATAAAAGCATATGACTAGAATTTAAAAGGGATAGAGGCATGGGCAAGAAGAGTAAGTCCAGTGTTAACTATATGACCTATTTTTCATTTAGCAAGACCATTTCGTTCATGGGTGTAAAGACAAATGATATGATGAACAATGCCTTATTTTTTAAAGTATTGATTTAATTTTTGATATTCACTGCTATAGTCATAATCAAGGGCTTTAATTTTACACTGAAATTGTGTTTGAACAAAACATTCAAATTGTTTAAAAATAAAAAAAATCACTTTTATTCTTTAATGGAAAAATCTAACTAAATTGTGAAAAATCATCAACAAATAACATAAAGAACCAAAAGCCTAAATTAGTTTGGATTGCGAATGGTCTTTATACATCCAAATGAATAATTTTAAAAGATATAAGTGGTACAGTGATCCACAATAGCAAACAGAAGTATGACTATCTTTCTTAAAAGATAAGAAGAACAAATATAGTGAATTAATTGGTAAAGAAATGGGTAAATTACTTTTATTAATAATCATTGACATAACTAATTTTTCTAGGGTGTTTGAGCCGAGCATGCCAAATGTAAAAAGGAATAGATGTGGTGTGAATGTTTGACTAATGTGTGGAATAGGAAAACTCATACAAGCCCTTGTTATTCTTGTTTTAAAAAAGGATTTCCTTGTTCATCTTATCCTTTATAAAAAATAATCATAATGGAATTCAAAGAAACAATTATTATTTGTCGTAAAATGTTGAACAAAGAGTATAGATTTGGAAAGAGTAGGTACATAGAGAACCTTATTAAAATCAAGTTAGTATTGTTATTTGAACGATAAAAAGCTATACCTAAGTTTGATATAGGCATTGACTAACCATTAGCAATGGTGACATGATCATTTCTACTGAAGGATTGTGCATTCTAAATGTGATGAAGCATTAGGATCATTTGATGACTGGCTGCCGTATCTGAGATCCATTGTGTAACTGAGTGTGAAAAATTAGGAGTCAAAAAATTGGCCAAGTAATTCTGGGTAGCCATTTACAAGAACACATGTTTGGAAGATTTATTAAAGGATGATGGTGAAGGGGGATAATGAGCCATAAAATTTGCCTAAGGCTGAGTTGTGGTGTTACATGGTGTATACCTACATTTGCATCTGTCTGCAGTGTGATTGGAAAAGCCTCAAATCTGGCACTTGTGTTTATTTGAGTTGTTATGAGTTAAAAAGGGAATATTGGGTAGTTTGGTTAAGGGTCGAGTAGGTCTGAAAGCAAGATGAGCTAAGGAAGTGGTGGTAAGGTGAGTTGAAGAAGACATGGCATAGCTTTTAAGCAATATCTCATGGAAAGTAATTGGGTATATAATTTAGAAAAGGAAATTAGTTTTGCCTAAATATTAAATACATAAACAATAGGATGGAATTCCATTCCAATGTTTTGATAAATAATTGTATTAAACTCTGAAGATAAGAGTGGTTTACCTACTCCTGCTAACTCATCAGATAAAGGCTTTGCTTTTTGAATATATTGGGCAATATCTATATCATTTTTCTTTAGCTCTTGAAGTTAAATATAAATTTCAAGTTGGTGGTTCTAAGATACAAACCAAAAGGCACTTTCTAGTGCTCTTCATGCATCTTATGATTTTTTATAACCAATGATATATGAAAAGCCTTCTTTAGTTAATGATGAAAGTATCCAAAATAGCATTAATTAATCTTGTTGGAAACAAGAAGTATAAGTAGGATTGATAATGGATTCCTTTGGATTGGTAGAAGAAACAATAGTTGTAAATAGTGCATGTAAGCCATCAATTAAATTATTCATATTGTGAAATTTGAGAAGTGGAATAAACTAGATTTTTTCCAAGCAAGGAAATTTATGGAAGTTAATTTGATGGCAAAGGTATAATTTATGGTAGAAGCTGAAGTTGTAGTAGAGTTTGAAGTGGTTGGAATAATCTAAGTTGACATTCTTAATTAGCTCTAATACCATGTGATGAATTTGAGAAGTAAAAACATATTATGTGTATATATCTATACAAAAAAAATGTATACATGATTTATAGAATGGTATAATGAAAGAGATAACTATAAAATAACAATCAAAGTAAATAAAGTACTATAATGTGATAAGTGTTATAGAGTTTCATATGAAGGGAAATATTAGCTAACAAAACTAATAATATTTTATTTTTATTAAATTCATAATAAATCTAAAAATACATAAAATGCTTAAAATATAAATCATATGCTAAAATTTGGATTTCATTAAATTTACAAAAAATAATTGTAAATTAAAAAGAGAGAAAGAGAAATAAAAGGGATAAAAATTTTAATTTTTACTTTTTCACTAATTAAAAAATTTATCAATAATGATAGTTAAAATTGCACTTTTTTTTAATAAAAATTGGAGCTTATAGAATCAGGAGGTGCACTTAGGGATCCCAACTAGGTTTGCACCCCCTTTGCACCATCATCACACACTATAAGACACCATTTATTAAAATAAGATAATATGTGACAAAAGAGTATGATACAACCATGAAAGGGCAAAAGAAATGAAAATACAAACAAACTAATGAAATCTGTATGCTTCCAAGCTAAGTGCATCATTGAGCATTAAAGAGTGACAATAAGAAGGATATGAAGACCACCATTGAATTCGTTGAAGATGAAGTCCCATTGATGCCAATTTATCTACTACCTTGTTTCCTTCTCTAAAGATATGTAAACCTCTAAATTGAATTTAGCTTAGATAATTGATACAACATTGCCATTTAGGTCTAACTCTCCAAGGAACATCAATTGATCTGGACTAAAGTAAACCAACAACATAAGATGAATCAGATTCAATCCATATGTGTGAAAGCTTTAATTCTGATGCTTTAGTGACAACCATAGCAACCGTAAGAATTTTTCCTTAAATGTATATTTGATTCCAACTAGAGTAGTAAAAGCTGTAATAGAAGAACAGGAGCAATCCCTAAGAATGCCACTAATTGCAGTGCGACTTGGAGAACTAAGGGCAATAACATCAGAATTAAGCTTCGTCCAAAGGAGGACGCATCCAAAACACTGGAATAGTAGTTAGCAAGTGATGACTATTTCTGGCAATACGAAGGCATTGTAAGATTAACAGCTCATTTTGAGAGTTATGCATAGTCCTTCATTGAAAAACTTTAGTTTCTTTAACTGATTTGCAGATTGAGTGAATTGAGCTTGCAATGGAAATAAAAGACTCACGAAATATCATCGAATTATAAACTTGCCAGATATTCTAAATGGCTATATGGACACCAACTCACTAAAACATAACAATTTGAGAAGAGAATTTCAACTTCATGGCTGAATTAAAGAGATGGGCAAAGCCATTTGATAAGTTTAGGGAAGTATCAAATAGAAAACCAAGAGCATACCAAATAAAAGTGGCATAGCAGCAATTTGTGAAGACATAATCAATGTTTTTCTCAGCTTTATTACAAAAGCTACATCAAGATGGAAGAGAAAAAACTTTATTTCGCGGAATGTCCATGGAAAGGATTCGATTATATAGAATTCTCCAAGTCAAAAAAAGATCTTGACAGAGGAAGATAGTGGCACTAAACATCTTGTGCCCATGCCACTTTAGGCAAAGAATCACGAAAGTGATTAAAAGCAGTTTTACAAGAAATAGATCCTAAAGAAGAGAAGTGGCAAATACAAACATCAGCATCAAGGAAAAAACCACATTAAAAATATCATTAGCAATATTTGGGAATGACTGAAGAAATGAGCGAGGGAAATGTCAAGTGCCCCCATAAAAAAATCTAAAATTGAAGCATGAAGATACTGAAATTGAGAAGAAGGTATAATAATCTTGTCAATTATTTTATAGCCTAACCAATTATCAAACCAAAAACTGAGTTTGGAGTTGCGCTAATCACCCAATGACAATGCTCTTATAAATTGACATAGCAACCTCTGATAGAAGACCATTTAGAAGATGAAAAAGTAGAAGTGCAAGGCAACTTAAACAACGTTAAATATCTTCTTCTAAGGAAAGTGAAAAAAAATTAGGATCACAAGAAGCCTTCCATGCTAGTTTACATAATAAATCTTTATTAAGTAAGTGAAGCTTTTTTAAACCAATTCCCCCTTTTTCCAAAAAAAAAAAATAAAGCAATGATCCCACTTAATCGTCATAAGTTTTTTAGTTTTAATATCATCCATTAATAGAAAATTTCTATTGGCTTTATCCATACTTCTAAGTAAATGTAGAGGCCACTTGTAAGCCATGAAAGAGTGAAAAAAAGAACTGTAAATGATCGAGTTTATAAGGGCTAAGTGACTTGCCATAGAAAGAGAGTTGCCTTTCCACTTTTCAAAATGAGCCAGAATTTTATATGTAATGATTTGCAATCATTTCCTTTTTAGGACTCCAACAAACAAAGGGATACCAAGATAGTGAAAAAGAAGGTTACCTCTCTTGAAACCCATTTAACAACATAAAGAGAGCATACAATTATTAGATATATGTTTGCCAAAGAATATTTTAGATTTTGACTAGTTCATATGTTGTCTTGAAATAGCTCCATAATCATTAAGAATCTGAATAAGACTTTAAATATTGGCATTAGTATCTTGATAGAAAATCAACAAATCATCAGCATGTAACATATAAGTAGGACAAGGAATACCTCTTTGAGCATGCATAAGAATCAAAGAATGAGAATTAAAAGCATTGATAAGCCATTTATTAAGAAATTCTTGTGCAAGACAAAAAAGCGATAGAGACAAAGGATCTCCTTATCTTACACCTAAAGTGCAACCGAAATATCCAATAGGAGAACCATTGATTAGAATGGAGATATAGGTAGACAGAAAAATGGTCTGAACCTATTCATAGAAAGAAGAAGAAAATCCAAAGCTTTTCAAGATTGGAATAATATATCCCTAGTCCATGATATCAAATGCTTTGCAAAAATCAATTTTAATTGCCATATTATCACCAAAACATCTAGTTTTAAGAAGATTAACACATTCAAATGTAGAAGCAATACAAGATTTAATATTTCAACCTTTAATAAAGCCAAATTAATGGGGATCCACAATTCTATAAGTAATAGTGGCCAATCTATTAGCTAGAATTTTTGTAATAATTTTGAAAATAAAATTGTCTAAGACAATAGATCAAAATTTGTCAACAGAGTTAACATTTGACAATTTTAGAATCAAGACCATGAAATTATAATTCATACCAGGAAAAATAGTTCCAATATAAAAAAAATGACATACTGTAGCACAAACATCCTTACCAATCAAAACCCCAATAATTTTTATAAAATATGCCTATGAAGCTATCTAGGCCTAGCGAACTATTAACATCCATAGAAAAAAAACTACTTCTTTAATCTCCAAATCTGTAGGAATCCAAAGTAGTAAATTATTATCATCAGGTGTAACCAAATAAGGAATTACTTGGCTCATAGCGGAATAATCTCTTTGAATATCAGTAGTTGAAAATAAATTGGAGAAATATTCCACTATATGATTTTGCACTATAGAAGCATTATAAACCAAAGTACCATTAATTATCAAGCTATGAATGCCTATTAAGGGATGACGTCTTGCTAGAGTATTATGAAAAAATTTTGAATTTCGGTCCTATGAAAAGAAAGTGAACTCTAGAAGTCCTTGACATCCATATGAAAACGTGGATGATTAGTCCACAAAGAATAAACTAAAAAGGACTATGATTAGTAATTTGCATATGCTGACAATGAGTCAAATAGGGGATTCCCTACAAACCGTCATGTTGCCATTACCACCTACAGCAACAATACACCATTCTGATGATCCAAGTCAATGGCTTCTTCCTCCTTATGACACTTATTTTAGTCATGCAGACCTTTCACAGGTTTTTAACATTTAAAAAATTCAGACAAATAATCACTATCCTATAAACTCGGTGAATGCTAAATCTCTTAAATCCTATGTGGGACCAATTTTAGATCATTTTTTTATTGTGATTCGTTGCCCTCAGTATAACTGATTCCAAGAACTTATTAAGTAGTCAAGATCAATTCAGAGTTGTACTATAAACACTTGGTTTTATCTCAATTTTCTTTCATTGGTAGAATAGTATTATTAAAGGGTGATTCTCCATGGTCTTTGACAAAGTTAAAAAAACTTTCAACAATATAGCGCTTGCAGGTGCCATGGCATTTGATTTCTTTAGGGCATGAGTTTTATTATATTCTTCTGAACTCTAACTAGGATAAAGAATTGATTTGGAGTAGAGGCTCTTTTTCTCTCAATCCAGGAATTTTGAGACTCCAAAGATGGACTCTTAGTTTTTATATATATAAAGATAATTCAACAACAACCTAGGTTTAGGTACGTTTTTGTAGACTACCATGGGAGTTATCGGATGCTAACATCCTTGTTGATATTTCATATAATTTAGGTGTTCTATTATGTATTGAACGTGCAATGCTGGAGGGAGACTTCAGATACTTTGCTAGAGTTCTTATTGATGTAGATTTAGCTTCCAATTTGTAGCCTCAATTGGTCCTTGATTGTGATGGAAATTTTTTTGATATAGATGTGATTTATGAAAACATGCCTCTATTCTACAACCATTATCATGCAATCAATCACATTCTATTTGGTTGTAGACGTAATAAATCAAATGTTGAGAAAAATAATTTTATTCCTCCAACAGAACATCCTCGAGGTCATTCTCATTAGAGGAAGGTTTAACAACAATGGGCTGATCTTGCAATGACACCTAAGGAAAATATAGTTGATACTTCTAAGTAACCTAAGACGGTTGATATCCAGGATAATATTCCAATACTAAATAGTAATGACATTCAAGATGATATTATTCAAGGTGAATTGTCTTCAAATAATAACATTCAGACTTCTCCCTATAATAGACAATCTTTGGATTCTCAGTTGGCTTTGGTTGATCTAGCGATTAATGATACTATTAGGCTAAAATAAAATGTTATTGCTATAGCCTCACAGCCTTAGGCTTTTAATCAATTAGATAAAGTGGGCTCATAAAAGTGGGGAGATCTTACTAATCAAGAAGGAACAAAAAATAACTCCCCTTGGAAAGACTGTAAAGAAGAAGAAATCTCCTAGGGAAACTATCAAGTTGACAGGTCATAAGCTTGTCACCAAGGCTCACTCTCATGTTTTTCAATGAAGGCTTGGTTTTGGAATTGTAGAGGCCTTGCCAACAAGGCTATGCAACTGATGTTATCAAATTTATGTAAGTCCCACCATCCTAATATTTTATGTATTATTGAACCTAAAGCTAATTTGGATAGTTTTTGTTTTTGGTATGCTTTGGGTTATTCTTTTATGGTAGATAATTACAATTCTCTCTGGTTATTTATTTCTTCCTTTATTGGAGCTGGCAATGTGACTTTGTTGGCTAGCTCATATCAACATCTCACTATTCAATTTTATATGGAATCTGTTCCATGGTTAATCACTTGTGTTCATGCTCATGTGCTATCCACTAGACATCATGCTCTATGTAATGACATCCACTATCTCTCTTCAATATGTGATGGAAACTGGATTGTCATGGGTGATTTTAATTTTTACTTTTGATCTCATGAAAAAAAGGGAAGGTAGATTGCCTTCTCACTCTTGCTCTGAATTTTTTTTGGCTATGAACAATTGTGCTCTTACTTGCCTTGACCAAAAAGGCCCTTCTACACCTGGACTAACAAAAGATTTGATGAGCATCACATAGACATCCATCTAGAATGAGCCTTCTATAAAAATCAAGCTATGGAATTTTAGAGATTCATTGATTGTTTTGCTCTTGTGCACCACCACTTTGACCATAATCCAATTTTAGTTCATTGTACATTTAAATATTTTTAATTTTCTTAATTTTTGTTAAATAAAAAGAAAATTAATTTAAATAAAATTATTTTTGAAATTAACACAACGACAACATTTAAATAAAATTATTTTTAAAAAATTAACAACAACAATATTATCAATTATTATAATTATTATATACTTTTTAAACTCAGGGGCGGTAAAATCGTTTAATTTTAAAATGGTGTATTTTTGAAAAACAACTTATTGGTGATATGTTATGTACCTTTTATTATTTTTTATAAATTTACATATTTAATTGTTATAAAGAAAAATTAACAAATTAAATTTTTAAAAAGTCATTATCTTTTTCTTCTTTACACCATTGATTTTTGTCTGGATTTACTGCTCACCCTTGATTCCTTTCCACCTTATATAGAATTAAGAGGCCACACATGTCAACACAGCTTGAGAGCAATAACTAAAATCTAAACAAAATATATAACGAATTCCACAAAATTTTATACAAATCATTTGCAAATTCAAATGATATATTTTTGTTTAAATGAATTTTATATAAAATTCATTTGTAATTCCAAATTTTAAAATTTGTGGAATTGATTATAAGTAAATCAAATTGTGGAATTCGTTAAAATAATTAGAATTTTCAAATGAATTTCACAAATTGTAAGTCTATACTTCTAAATGACTAAAATACTCTTCCTGATTTTTATTTTGATAAACATCTTTATATTTAAAAGGAGTTTTTTTTTAACAAAAACTTGAATTTAAGATTTATACCAAACACAATATAACAAAATATGGAATTTATTTAAAATGAATTTCATAAACTATTCATTTAAATCAAACACATTTTATTAATAAAAATTCATTTGTAAATTATTTTTATTTGAAATTCATTTGGAAATGAAATGAATTTCTTGGTGGAATTGAACAAAACAAGCTTAATATAAAGGTCAAAGGGTCAAATGGGACACTTAATTATGCCCAAAACAAAAACTTTTTTTTTTAATTAGATCCTATTATAATTGAAACTTATCTTTAAAAAAATTACAATAAAAATTATAAATAAAATAAAATTTTAATTTTAATGAATAATTAAGGAAAAATTATTTAGACCAATAAGTAAATTGATAAAACTTTTTAAAGAAATATAGATCACCTAATTATAAAATTTTAAGAATTTTTAAGTTTACATACTAATTTTTATTTTTTAAACTTTTTAAAAAATTTTTTAAAATTATTTACAAACTTAAAATTTTTAAGAATATACAATTAAGAGATATACATTTTAAATTTTTTTTATCATTTATTTAAATAACTTTTGGTTATTTAACTATTAAAATTTAATTAGTGAATAACATTTTATTATTAAACCGGTAAAATAACATTATAAATAAAATTGATAAACTTTTCATATTTATATTATTTGATTCTAAAGTTTTTAAAATTTTTTTATCTAAACAATTTATAAAAATTCAAAAATAAAGAATTTTAAACTTTTCTCTCAAAATTATTATATCAACTTAAAATTTATTAAGACTTTATAATTAGTGGTTATATATATATTTTTAGAAATATTTATTAATTTTATTTATTAATGTAAATAATTTTCATTATTTAACTATTAAAATTAAAATTAAAATTAAAATTTGTTTGACATATAAAATTTAATCATAAGAGTTTTTTTAAGATAAACTTCAACATAATGAAATTTTAAAAGAAAATTTTCTTATTATAATAAAAAAAAACTTTAAGGTGGAATGTCAATGTTGGAGTATAGTTGAATCCAATTTAAGGATATGCATTTTGCCATCTTGAACAAATTTTGCTATGTAACAATTTTACTTCTAACTATCTTTTATAATTTTTATATTATATTTTATTTTCATTTCACAAAATATTAATCAGCATTAATTTTTATATTTGAGACCTCACATATTTCAAATTATATTTATTTAAATTTTAATATTGAAAATTGAAAATTGAAAATTCTTTCATTTTGCAACATATTAATGTATATTAATTGTTTTTATTTTTATTTTTTAATTATATTTCCTATAATTTTAAAAATTAAAAATTTTTAAATTTAACTACTTTATATTTATATTTATATCATTTAATGAGCAAATTTTATATTCATCGTAGTTAGTGATTATTTTTTTTATTATATCATATTGAATTATTTATATATTGAAAAAATTTATGAATTGTTTACTTTTTTTTATATCATTTTCAAATATTTTTAATTTATAAATATGAATTGATCTAATTATATATATCAACTAACTCGTTTTATTAAATTAAATTTCACATTGTTAATACATATTCTCACCTTTATTCACTACTATTTTCATTTTCATTTTTGCCTCCAACCTCCATCGTTTTAATTGTCTTAGAAAACTAACAGGTTTCTATTTTTTAAATTATATTGCAAATCTAAAGAGCTGTTAATTATTAGTCATTTCAATGATTAGTTTTTTATTCTTGCATATTTATACACACACATTTTAATAGCTCAACAAATTAAGTGAGTTCAAAGTGATATTTCTCACTTTATTTTCTTAACCTATAAAAAATAGACATGAAAATGATAAAAGTTTTTTACAATTTAATCTTTGATTATGCTGCTCTATTATTGCACAAAAAATAATTTTATTTTTTATTATTTGTTTTATATTAATTTCTTATCAATAACTTTGTTATTATATGTAAATTTTGGTTCATGGTATAATTACTTTATTTTTACAAAGTATAGTACACTTTCTTAATAACAATCATTGGATAATAAAATACACTCTTATCCAATGGTGGTAAAGATAAAATAAAAAAAATTAAAAACAAAGTTACTATCAATTTTTCCTTAAATTTTATATTAGTTATATATATTTTTTATTTGTTTAAATTCTTATATTTCTTTTCGATGTTTTGTATAAACCGAGTTTAAAGCAATCATTTCCATTTTAGATCGTTAGTCTATAAAGAGTAATCATAAATATAATAAATTATTTTGAAGATTTGATTCTTTTTTTTAAATTGCTATGGCTTTTTTATTTTGCAATATACAATATTTTTTAATTTTTAATTTATTTTTTAATTTTAATAATTTATTTGCATTCGACACTAATTGAGCCATTAATTGTCTATATAAAGTTATATTCTGCCATGGCGCATGTAGGAGACTAGTTAATTAAAAGTTCAAATTGGAGTTGCTGAATCTAATCAGGATTGTGCAAATAATTCACAACTAATATAAGGGTTTGTTGTTCCCTTCGGAGCGAGGGCTATGGTTCGCTTTGTAACATGAGTGCATTGTTCCCTTTTAGGGTTTTATCATTATGATATCCATGCCCGAAATTACATAGCTAGTTTGCTAATTTAATACTCTCTTTCATGCTCGTTCTTTACCTTTCCTTTAGCTCTATTGCTGTTCTGTTTTAGTTTTATCATTTTTCCATTCATAATACCGTCTATTAATCCTTTTTTATATTAGTTTTCTACATCCTTATTTTTGTTATTGTTTTCCCATATAATCATCACTCTCATTAGTTATTGTATTTTTGTCTTTGCAATTATTCAATATTAATATCGATAATAGAACACATTATCTGTGAAAAATTGTCGATGCAATCCAAGATGAATAAACCTCTTAATATGAAGAGATTGGAAGTAGAATTGACAGTGGTTGTTGGTGAATACAGTAGGGTGGAAAATTAGATAATAGGTTGTTGCTTGGCAGGAACACTTCTCACCAAAAGATCTTTTAATTCGTTTGCCTTGATAGATACGATGGAAGAGAATGGAGTTGTAATTGATTTATGTTTAGACTTTAGATTTGAGGATAAAAAAAAGATGCAGATTAGGTACTTCAAAATAAACCATGGCATTTTGACATCTTTTTGTTTAAAGAGATATCTGAGGATGATAAACTCTCGGCTATATCCTTTTCTTGCGCGACTTTGTGGATGAGGGCGTATGATCTACCTTTGAGTCAAATGAATGAAACTATGGCCAAGATGGTTACTGATAAGGTGGAAGAATTGATAAAGTTAGATGATCATGAGATGTATTCTGGTGGCACTTTTATTAGATATAAGGCAAGGATTAAAACGAAAGCTCCGCTTCTTTTTGGAATTGTTCTTATTTTCCAAGGGAAAGAGCTTTGGATCCCTCTAAAATATGAAAATCCCCCACTCTTTTGTTTTCGCTATGCATTCTTAGGCCATACCATTAAACAGAGTGGAGATTATGATGAGGAACGTGATAACCTTGGTGGGTAATAGGATTACGGTCCATGGTTGAAAGCTTCTCCGCTCAAGAGAGCAAAGACCAATACCAAAACCTATACGCCTAAACAAATGCCCCTTTTTCAAGTCCTTTCTAAAAATAACACAAACTAAAACAATAATCACCCATCTCCAATCCATAACTCAGTCCCTACCCAAACACCATCCCAAAACTTAAACAACATGAATGTTCCACTTAATCATGACCATATCTTATCCTCTCTTGAAAACGTCCGCATTAAGAGACATGTGGTGCAAGTTTTTGTTGATGTCTGTGCTAATTTATATGTGATTCCGACTCAAGCAGCACCTACATTACCCAGTAATCTAACACTACCTAATCTAAGTAACCAATACAGGCCTCCATCTGAGACTCAAGCTGACCTTATTAATAACCAGTACCTCCCTGTTACATCACCTGAACCTACAAACCTTACCAACTCTGATTTCATACAAATATTCAAAATTCGCCCTCACCAAATTTCATACCTAAATACCAAAACTTGGACCTATATCCATCCAAATCCGTACCGCGATCATGATTCTCTTGGAATATCACTGCCAAGCAAAAGGAAAAATGAAGCTTCAAGAAATTTCAAAGATAAGAAGAAAGGGAAGATAGCAGTTGATTCTAATGCAACATTGGTTGCTATGGCGAGTGTTCAATTAGATAATCTTTCATCGGTGATGGTTGATAAGTAACCTCGTCGGAAATCATGAATTGTTTAAGCTAGAATTGTCGGGGGCTTAGGAACCCCCGAACAATTTGAAGAATATAGAAGTTAATTCTTCATATGAAGCTCCCACAATGTTTTTCCTTATTAAAATTAGAAGAACAGTAGAAGAAATGGCAGCTCATAGAGGAAAATGGGGTTTTCATGGGATAGATGTGGGTGTATTGGTACTACTAATGGCAGAAGTGGTGATCTCTCCTTATTGTGGGTCCTTGTTGTTAAGCGATAAACATCAGCTATATTTAAGTTTTATTTTATCATCTTGTTGTAACCACTTTTTATAATTTTTCTTATCAGCTATCTATGCTATATTTGTATATATATGATTGTACATCTCCTTTTAATATATACAACATACAATATATTCATTCTCCTCTCCAAGCTTCTTCTCTCAACCTTGACATGGTATCAGAGCTTTAGCTCTCAAACATTAATTTTTTTTTCTCTCCAAAGCCAATAGCAACCCTACAATGGCTGATCAACAACTTGTTCCCACATCTAACATCTCCACCCTGGCTCTCTTTTCCTTCTCTACACACACCTTTGCTATCAAACTCTTCCCTCCTCTACCAATCCCCTTATTCACATACCAGATCCGGAATATGCTCTTTGGTTCAAAAAAGACTAGCTCCTTCTTTCTTGGATTTTATCATTTCTCATCGAACCTATGTTTGCTTACATAATTAATCTTTCCTCTTCCTATGCTGTTTAGGAAGCATTAGCTCGAGCCTTTGGCTCTATTTCATAAAATAAACAGCTCCAACTTCATATTGAGCTGTAGGAATTTAAGAAAAATGACCTCCCCATTTCTGAATATTTATAAAAAGCCAAAGCTTTATCTGATGAATTGCTAGAAGAAAAATCACCTTAGTTGAGTTTAATGCCATAGTATATCGCAACATTGGTAGAGATTTTCACAGCATTATAACTACATTAAATCTCAAATATGAACCTGTATCATTTTATGAACTTCATGGCCAACTTGTGGCACATGAAATCTTGCTTAAAGCCTCCCAAGAACCTCCTCTTGCCTATATTGTTGTTAAAGGCCCTTTGGCCCCTCTATTGCCCACCCCACCTCGTCCGCCATATACCTTTCCCAATAATGGATATCGTTAACACTAAACACGTACTACTTGTCATATTTATGGGTGGCAAAACCACACTGTTGACAAGTGCCGAAGGCGGTACTCTCACTAACCTGCATATGCTCTACCATCTTTTCACCCCTAAACCCACTACTCTGCTGCGGGATCCCCCTTCCATCAGTCTCATGGAAATCCAACCTATGGCAGTCGTCACAATTATATTGATTATCCACCATAAGTTTGGGTCCCTGACACTAGCGCCACCAATCACATCACACTAAACTTCTCCATGTTGGTTACAACATACAACTAATAGATGCTTATAGAGGTAATGATGAACTCCTTGTTGGTAATAGTCTTGGGCTTCCAATTGCTAACACAGGTATTGCCTCTCTCCCATCTACAAGTGGTAAGCTTGTTCTTAAAAATATGTTACATGTTCCTCAAATAGTTAAAAATTTGTTATTTTTTCAAAAATTTACATCTAACAATCGTTATTTCTTTGAATTTCATCCTCCCTATTTTCTTGTTAAGGATTGATACACCAAGTAGGTGCTCCTCCAAGGCCTCAGTGAGAATGGTCTCTACCTTCTTCATCCATCCATGAAATTTGCTTTCAATTTTGAAGTCCCATCCCTCCAATAATGGCATGCACGACTTGGACATCCAAATATGCACATCACCTCTCATATTGTCAAAAATTATTGTTTACCTTGTTCTAGCTACACTTCACAACCATGTTCATCCTGCTATTTAGGAAAAATGTCTAGGTTACCTTTAGCTAGTGTTGATCATAAAAGTACTTCTCCTTTTGATATTATTTTTTCTGATGTTTGGGGCCCTGCTCCAATTCTTTCTAGTTTAGGATATAGTTATGTTGTTCTCTTTATTGATGACTTCACCCGATTCACTTGGGTTTATTTTTTAAAAAATGAAAGTGAAGTGTATTCTTGTTTTCTTAATTTTCAATCTCTAGTTTCAATTTCACGCTAAAATTAAATCTTTTCATTTAGATTGGGGTGGTGAGTATTAAAAACTCCATAAATATTTTCAATATGTAGGCATTGTCCATTGTATAGCTTGTCCCTATACGCATGAACAAAATGGCACTTCAAAGCACAAAATTCACCATTTGGTTAATACTAGTCTTACTCTTTTAGCTCATGCACATGTGCTTTTAAAACATTGGAATTTTGCTTTTACAATGTGCATAATGTCAATCAACTAAACACCCAGTCCAATTTTACAAAATAAATCACCATTCCAAATTTTATATGGCAAAGATCCTAATTATTTAACTATGAAACCTTTTGGATGTGCCATTTTTCCCTTTATTAGACCATATAATAAAAATACATTTGCTTTCCATTCCATTCCTTGTGTTTATCTTGGACAAAGTCTTACTCATGTGCCTATCATTGCTTGGATACTTAAACAGGATGCATATATTTAGCACACCATGCTAAATTTATTGAGTCTTTTTTTCCATATCAATTATGTTCCTCTCCCTCTAGTTCAATTCACACTTCTCTTTGAGTTCAGGTCACAAGCAACTTATCTCACTAGGCCTCTGGTGCATCTTCAGGTATGTTTGATTCTAACTCTACTTCTTCTCCTATTCTATCTTCCTCCCTCTCATCTACTTCACCCTTATCTCAACCTACCCAAACTTTTAACCACCCAAATAATAATCCTTATTTTAATCCTACCTTATCTTCCCCACATCGAAACTCCCCTACCCTCTTTCTTCAATAACTGCTATCTCCATCTACTTCTCATCCATATCCATCCTCACCCTAAAAACAACAAACACTAACCACTTCATCCTCATATTCAACTACACCTCAATATTCCAAATCTCTACGTGAGGTTTATCAATAACCTGATCCTTAACATCCACCCTAACTTCACCATACTCACTCCATGCACTTGCGCCCCTCCACCACTTCTAAACATCATGCCTTACTCACTAACCGAACATCACCAAATTTTTTAACTATTGAACCAAACACATACAATCAAGCTAAACACTATGCAGAGTGGAGAGATGTAATGACTCATAAAATTAATGCTCTTATGACCACAAACACTTGGACATTGGTGCTTTGCCCTCTTGATAAAAACATTTTTTTATAATAAGTAGCTCTTTCACATCAAATGCAAAGCAAATGGCAGTATAGAGCACTATAAGGCTCGCCTTGTAGCTAAAGGATACACCCAAGAGCAGGGTGTTGATCATTCAGAAACTTTTAGTCCAGTTATAAAATACACTACTATACAAACTCTTCTCTTTTTAGCAACTATAAATGGATGGTGTATTAAAAAGCTTGATATTTTTAATGCATTTCTTCATGGGAGTTTACAAGATGAAATATACATGGATTAACCTTTGGGTTTTATCAATTCATCTTTCCTAATCATGTTTGTCATTTACACAAGTCTCTCTACGGGTTAAAACAAGCACCTCGTGCCTGGTTTAATAGATTGTCTAAATTTTTACTTAATTTAGGTTTTCACTACTCTAAGGCTGATGCATCTCTCTTCCTTTGGCATGATGACATTTCCAAGCTGTTTGTTCTTGTGTATGTTGATGACATACTTGTGACTAGCACTTCTTCCACTCTTGTTGATTGGTTCATGGCACAAATTAGTTCTGCTTTTCTAATTCGAGACTTAGGCGATTTACATTTTTTTCCTTGGCATGGAAATTGTTCACTTGTCAAATGGTATGATACTCTCTCAATCCAAATACATTAATGATCTTCTTAAAAAATTTCAGATGGCTGATTGCAAACCATATCTCACACCTATGGCTACATCTCCTCCTCTTACTAAACATTCAGGTGAGCTATTTCAAAAAGGAGAACTATATTGGCAATTGATTAAAGGTTTACAGTATGTTACCATCACTCGTCCTGACATTGCTTATAATGTCAATAAACTTTCTTAATATATGCATTCTTTCATAATATCTCATTGGCAAGCCTTGAAACGAGTTCTCCATTACCTTCAACATTCCAAATGGTATGGGTTATTTTTCTCTCAAACCTCTACCTTTGATATTCAATGCTTCTTAAGCAATGATTGGGGGCTGCCCAGATGATAAGAGATTAACAAATGGCTATACTATTAGGAAATAATCTTGTCTCTTGGATAGCTAAAAAATAACCTACAATTGTCAGGTCCTCCACTGAAAGTGAATACAAATCCATGGCCAATGCTATTGCTGAAATTATATGGATGCAATCTTTATTGAGTGAACTTAGTTATTCCATTACTACTCCTGCCACTCTTTAGTGTGATAATGTGGGTGCCATCTAACTTAGTGCCAATCCTATTTTCCATGCACGAACCAAGTATATTGAGTTAGATTACCACTTTGTTCAAGAGCAAATTCAACTAGGCAAGATTCGAGTTAAGTTCATCTCTAGTGATGTTCAAATTGTTAATATACTCACCAAACCTCTTAGTCAAGTCCCCTTTGAACGACATCAAAGCAAACTTCGGCTTTTTGCTCATATGCCTTCAATTTAAGGGGGGGTGTTAAGAGACAAGCATCAGCTATATTTAAGTTTTATTTTATTATCTTGTTGTAACCACTTTTTATAATTTTTCTCATCAACTATCTCTATTATACTTGTATATATATGGTTGTACATCTCCTTTTAAAATATACAATATATAATATATTCATTCTCCTCTCTAAGCTTCTTCTCTTAACCTTGACACTTGCATTAGAATTCAGACTTTATCTCAAGATCTTCACCAGATGTACATTTTAGTTTTTGGTTCTTGGAGTAGTCCTCAATGGTGCTTTACTGGTTTATATGGGTGGTCGAAAGATAATCATAAAGCGTAATCTTAGGAGTTGATGTAGAATCTTAGTCAGGTTTATTAAGACCTATGGATGTGTGGAGGGGACTTCAATGAGATTCTATATGCTTATGAAAAGTAGGGAGGTCAACCTAAAGATTTTCGTAGGATGGATGATTTTCATTATGCTCTTCATTTTGCACAATTGGATGATTTAGGATATAAGGATAAGTAGTTCACTTGGTCAAATGGTCATGTGGTAGAAAATAATATCCAAGAAAATTTATATCATTTCATTGTCAATTCTTCTTGGATATCTTTATCTTAACATTATCAAGTGCATCATCGTTTACACCATGCATCGGACCACTCTCTAATTTTGCTTCGATGGGAGGTTAAAAATAAAGGAAAAAAAAAGAAGAAAAGAGTTCAAATTTGAGGTAATATGGACACGAGATATTTCTTGTAAAGATGTCATTATGAAAACATAAAAGGGAACACTACCAATGAATTCGAATCTCCATTATTAATAAAGTTAAGGGGATGTAAATTAGCTTTGATACAATAGGAACAAAGCCATTTTAAGAATGTTAGATAAAAACTTGTAGTGTTAAAACAAGAGCTTAGTTCATTGTAGAAAAATTCCTAAGATGTAGTCTCAATTGATTGGTAAAAAGAGGTGGAGGCATATTTAAATGTATTACTTCGTAGGGATGAGACTATGTGGCATCAAAGATCTAGGGTCTCATGGCTTAAAGATAGGGAAAATAAAACTAATTATTTTCACAAAAAAAGTCACTGTTAAAATAAGGCAGAATGAAATAACAAAGATTCTAGATCCAGAAGGAAATTGGATAGAAGATTATGAAGGGATTGCTAAGATATTCCAATATTACTTTCTAGATTTTTCTTATATTGGTCACTGTTTTGATATGGATATTGTTATTGAGGTTGTAGACAAGAGTATTGATGATCAGATAAGAGATTCTCTTCTCCAACCATTCACTAGTACTTAAGTCTTTATAACTCTTTACCAAATGCACTATACTAAAGCACTTTCCTTGATGGTATCCATGCACTCTTTTTTCAAAAATATTGGCATACAAAAAATATTAATGTGCATAATTTAGTCCTTAATATTTTAAATAATGGTATGTCCCCTTCTTGTATAAACCAAACTTGATCCCAAAAATCAAAGAGCCTCAAACTCCTAAAGATTTTAAACTTATTAGTCTTTGTAATGTGGTTTTCAAATTGATCACTAAGACAATAGCTAATAGACTTAAAATTATTCTACCTCATATTATTTGTCAAACTCAATCGGCTTTTGTTCATGGTAGGCAAATTCTTGACAATGCACTCCTAGATCTTGAAAGTTTTCACTTAATGAAAATTAGGAAAAGAGGTGCTAAAGGTTTTTTTTCTCTCAAATTAGACATGAGTAAGGCCCATGATCGAGTTGAGTGGATTTTTCTTGAAAAAGTTATGCTTAAAATGGGTTTCCTATTTCTTTGGTTAATCATATCATGACATGTGTTAATTCTATATCTTATTCAATTCTCATTAATGAAAATCTGAGTGTGCCTTTCTCACCAACTCAAAGTTTACGATAAGTACATCCCCTTTCTTCTTATTCATTTTTACTTTGTGCAGAAGTTTTGTTTAGCTTGATTCAAAAAGCCAAAGCCCAGAATTCTATTCATGGTTATAAAATCTGCTATAGAGCTTTAGTAGTTTCTCATTTAATTTTTCATAAATCATATTATTATATTTGGAAGGGCGTCGAAAGGGGAAATCAAAGCAATTGGTGATATATTATCCTTATATAAGAAATCCTCTAGCCAGAAGATTAATTTTGAGAAATCTTAAATCTCTTTTAGCTTTAATATTCAAAGCATTGTAACTCCCTGAAAAGATTGTTTGGCATGAGGTAGATTGATAAGCATATTAAGTATCTAGGAATTCCTACAGCTATTGCTTTATCAAAGAAGCTTCTATTCCAGGATGTTACAGAATAAATAAAAAAGAAATTATCAAATTAAAAGGAGCATTCACTTTTAATGGCGAGCAAGGAAGTTTTGAGCAAAGCTATAGCACAAGATATCCTAGGGTATCTAATGAGTAGCTTCAAATTTCCTACTCAGGTGTGTAATGAAATTAATTCTTTAATTTCTTATTTTTGGTGGCAAAAAGGAGCAAAAGAAAGAAACATCCATTGGTTGTTTTAGGGATAACTATGCAAACCAAAGGACGAAGGATGTTTGGGGTTCATGTATTTTTACTCTTTTAATATGGCAATGATCGGTAAACATGGATGGATATTAATATCAAATCATGATTCTTTGCTTGTCCATTCTCTTAAAGCTAGGTATTATCCTAGAAATTATTTTCTTGAGGTGCAAAGGAGCTTCAATCCCTCTTATTCATGGCAGAGTATAATTGAAGGCCAAAAATTGCTAAATAAAGGCTTAAGATATAAAGTGGGTAATGGAAAAAACGTAAGTAAATGGCGAGACAGCTAGTTACCAAACTAGCCTTATTTTAAAGCTTTATCTTTCGAATGCTGATGTTGATATTAACCTTAGAGTAAGTGATCTAATGAACTCAACTCGTACTGCTTGGAATAGAGAGCTAACTTATAATTTGTTTGCACCCAAAGAAGCTAGACAACTTTTTTCTAGGCACTTGAGTTAGAGAAATCCATAAGAGTTATTGCTATGGCATTATTCCAAATATGGAATTTATATAATATAGTTAGCTACTCGAATTACCCAAGAGGCTTTACAATCTTATACTAATACTCATGCTTCATCTTTTAGAATAGCTAATTAGAAATGACTTTGGAGTTTGACTCTACCTCCTAAGGTTAAAATATTCTTATGGGGAGTGCTCCATAGAGTATTACTAGTAAAGATGACCTTAATTAAAAGAAACAATATGATAGAAAGGATTTATCAATAATGTGTGAAAGCTAATGAAACTTTGGAACATGTTTTTCAGGATTGTCAATGGAGCTCCTTCTTTTAGTATACCAACTACTTATGGATTGGGGTTATGGATTAGGATAAACAAAGGGACATTACAACTTAGATCTTTAAATAGTAGAATCTTCTTTCAAAAGAAGGCTTCACTTTTTTTATACTATCTTTATGGTATTAGTGGTAGGCGACGAATGCATTGTTATATGATGGGAATTTTTTGGAAGTTAAGTTTTGCCATCAATCTACTTTGAACCTATTGGTAGAGTATAAAGATGCAAACCACTTTGCTCGGGATAGTCCAATCAATGAAACTCCAGCTAAATGGGTTCCTCCTACTCTAAAAATTATTAAGTTCAATTATATTACAATAATAAGAGAAAATATAGGCATTGGTTATGAAATAGTGGCTCGAGATAGTTCTAGCCAAATGTTGGTTTCCAAGACTATTGATGATAATGCAATTTTAGAATAGAAAATGGCAAAAGCTAAAGCTCTTCTTATAGTTGTTTAACTTGTAGAGTTGATGCAACTGCAGCATGTCACTTTTGAATCAGATTGCCTTCCTCTCATTCATAGACTCAATTCAGCTAGTCCTAATTTAACACCCATGGATTTTTCTATAATTAACATTCTATCAGTAAGTCATGTTTTTAGTTCATTTTCCTTTCACTATAAGTCTAGAATAGTAAATTGCTGGGGTCATTTTTCAAAACCTTAACAGTCAATAATGAAAATGTTGAAACATCTTATTAAGAAATTAATTTAATGAAGAGAATTGACATCCAAGCCACTTTAAACCAATTGAACCACTAAAACCTTACCTGACCACTAATTACACATTTTCAAGACCTAAATAAACCCCTATCAAACCTTAACCAAACCATTTTAGTATTGAGAAAGAGGTTTGAGAAGAATAATAATATAGAAGTTTACTAGAGTTATGTCTTCTAAAATAATAAATATAGTCCTAAGTAAGGGCCGTTTATAGCTTGTATTTTATAGTTTTCATCTTGGTTTTAATTCTTGAGCTAAGGTTTAACCTCTAGAAGCCCTAGAAATAAAAGTTAAACTTTCATCAATGGGATGTTTTAGTGTTCAAACCAAGCTCCCATAGTTGAATTTTAGTTTGAAATTATCTTTTAAAATTTCAGTGTGTCAATGGTCCCATTTGGTAAAAAGTCAAATTTTGACCTCTAGTGGTCAAATCGAGCCCTATAATTGTCCACCTCACCTATCTTTATCCAAAAAGGACACTTATTAAAAAGGTGCTTTCCAAGTTTAGAATGTTCCAAATTTGGAATATACGTACTAGGACAAGCATCAAGTTTGGAGGGAAAGGGAATATATTATTATATAATAACATAGAATATTCTATTTTGATTCCACTAAATGCCATTAACCTTGTTTGCCTATAAATAAAAGCTTTGAGAAAGTTTATAGGAAGATTTTTAACACAACTAAATTGAGAGAAAATTCCAGCATAAAAACCAAAAATTCTCTCAAAGATGCCTTTATAAACTAAGGAAAAATTAGGAAAAATAAGGCGAAATTTTGCCAAAATTTCTTTAGACCTAATTTCTCATTATTTTTTTCTCAATTACTTTCAAAAATACCAAAATTAAACATAGAAAACCATAATTAAGCTCCTGTAAAATAATTCATCTCGAATTAAAACCAAATTCACACTTAAACTTACAAAGAACCACATTTACCCTTTATGTTCAATCTTAATTCTCTTTTATCAATTGTTGTTTTTTAGTGAGTTCTTATAAAATAATATGGCTAAACACTTTCAATAACATCATATTCATTGATTATTATCTCAATTCTGGGGTTTGGGACTTTAAAATTGAGTTTTAAAATTAAGGAGTTGCAAATCCATATTGATCAGGTATGAACAACCGAATTTGTCTCATGAATAGCCAAATTGGCTATTCATGCCCTAAATTTGGTTATTAAGGTCTTTTAAATCAGCTATTGAGGCCTCAAATCTAGCTGTTTAGGTGGCTATTTTGTATATTCATCTCTCTTAATCACAAATGACTCTAATAATGGTTTTTAAGGTCCATAAGGGTTTATACTTGTTTGAGCACGATTCCAAACCTTCCCTAAGATTATAGGATGATGGAATTGATGTATTTTAACATATTATTATATTTAAAAAAATGATTTTATAATAATTTGCCTTTTATTTCTTAAAACTCTTCTTTAAATGCTTTCAAGTGTGATCCTTTGTTTTACTTTTAAATCATGATTATGATTGTGTTTGTTGATGTTTGTGTAACTTCTAATTGAATGTTTTATTGGTATTCTTTATGATTTTTAATTTATTTTTGGTGTCAATACTTGTTTAAAGTTTTGTTTAGTGTATATTGTAGCTATATTCTACTTGATTGTGCTCTAGTGTGCTTTGATTGTTGATATGCTATTAATATGATATTGTTTCCTCATTTTATATTATAATTTAGGGTTTTGATAATTTATGAGTTATTGTAATTCTATTTTTCATTATAAATGATAATTTGTGCATTTTATGAACTTGGTGTTGATTTATGAGTCTTAATTTGCATATTTTATGTTCATAGTGTTTGTGGTCATCATGTTTAGTATAAGTACCTTGTTCATGTGTTTTTTTTAAGGTTAGATTCTTTTGAGTCTCTATTTGATTTTTGTTTTTTCTTTGATTGAATCATTTTAAGGATTTTAATGTTTTAATTATAATTTGTGTGATAATTTTGCTTTTTAGTCCAATTTGCATTTATTTAATGTCTTTAGCTTAAGTAGAGTCTTCTTTATTATTGTTAAAAGTTTTCATTTATCAAATTGCTATCTAATATTGTTTTCTTGATTATACTAACATTTTTCTAATCTTTTTTAAACTACATTATAAGTATTACACTAATTCTCTACTTCTCCCTCTATTTCGTTTGTATTATTGCATTTTCATGCATTCATGAACCTTTATGCATATCACTATCATGTGTGTGCTTATTTTAGAATCTCTAGATGCATATTTTCATATTTCCTGACTTACATCACTTGCATATTGTCATCCTTCTTGAAATTGCATCACTTTGCATGCTTCTTAGCTTGTATCATGCATCATTCTTTGCATGCACCTTGGATTTATTTAATGCTTGTGTGAGCATGCATTTTCATTAGTATCATTCATTGCATTATATACCTCTTGTTATCAATCTCAAAATCTCAATCTCAATTTACTAACTCTTACTAACTTCTATTAACTTTTACTAACATTTAGCTTTATCTTACAAGCACTTCTTATTATTTGTCTATTTTAATTATCAATTTATGTAGTATATTGTTATATTCTCTCAATTTCTATCATAATCTCTATTTCTACACTCAATCCTCATTTAACTACCTTTTTTATGTCTTATTTATGCTTTTATTTACTTTTTATCTCATTATTTGCAATCTCTACACCTATTCCTTCTTTATTTATTTATTTAATTTGTATTTTTATCATTACATGCTACTTTTAATATTATTTATGCTGTATCTTGTCAATTATATAAAACTTTCTTTTGGTTCTTGTGCTTAATTTCTATTTTATTTGGCAGTATATACCGTAAATATACCAGAAATAAACCAAATAGCTTTTGTTGTTTTATTGATTAAATAAAATGAATCTTTTCGGTTTCTTTTGATTAATAAATTAACTTTTATTAGAACCTATTTCTCTACATTTTCTTACCTAAATTTCTATATTTTTATTTCTCATTTTCATTTATTATTAAATATGGAATTTTACATTTTCCTTAGTAAGAATTTATCACTTTCATGTCAATTAAATATATTTTATTTTCTTTATTTCACATCCTATAATCTTCTCAAAATCATATATTTTTTTAATAAAATTAGCATCTTTTTGTGTTATACTATTATTGTGTTCTTTGTTGATCACAAAAATCATCCAAATGCAAGAGTATGGATTACAATTTCTTTTAATTTCTAGTTTTACAAATAAAATGATTTGGTTATGTGTTCAATAATTTATGATGTGAGAAATATCCATCTAAAGTACAAAATTTACATTTTGAGGCCTAATTTGATGGAAACTCATATTGTGAATTAATGGTTCACATAATTAATCAAAAATTACCTTTTATATGTGTTTATAAACTATTTTCAATTTAGATTCTCAAAATTGTTCTTTTTATTTTCTTTTTAAAGCCAAGCTCATTTTAAACATTTACTACTTCTTTTCTTTATTTTAGTTTTTAAACTTATTTTTCTTTCACTTTCCAAATAAAATATTTTATGGCCCCAAAATTTGGAATATGGAACAATCTTGGAGGAGATGTTCGCAAACGTATTAGCCATTATCATCTCCTATCTCTTTTAATTTATTGTTATTTATTGCCTTTTATTTTACTTTCATATTTTCTTATTTAGCATGCTCATGTTTGCTCCTATTTAGCATGCTCATATGATATTACCATGCCATAAATAAATTATTTTCTTTGTTAGTTCATAATTATCATGTTTACATGACCTATGCATTATGTTTTATTATTATGTTTGCATGTTTATAATTTTATGTCATGCTTGTGTGCTATTGCCATAACATGTAAATATGCCATGATTCTATTTTTACACAATGTATGTTTATGACATGTATTCTATATTAGTTTAGGATTTATCATGATCATGCATCATTCTAATATGGTGTCATTTTACCATGTTCTTGCATCATTTTATCATATTGTTATGTGCTTATGTGTATATATTATGTTTGCATTTGCATGTAATAGTTGGACTACAATAGTTCATATTAATTTCTTGGAAGCACTGTATAATAAAGTAAGGCCAGCCCTACTAGCATATGGGCGGTATGGAGTTACCTCGAACAAAAGAGTCTAATCCTACTGACATCGACATCTGAACCCAATACTTTATCCAATGGGTGAATGGGATTCTAAGTGAAGGATCTGAGTTTGCCTAAGTCTCTAAAATAGATAAATTCTCTAGTGATATCGAGTGGCGACTCACTATTATTCCTACTTGAGTAAGGGTTATAAATGCATTTATGACATTTCTGAGCTCTTTAAATACTCCCCTCATTACTCTCTATTTTCTTATAACAAAGAAAAAAGGTATGTAATTTAAAAAGTGTCGAGTCGAATATGTTGGTGTCAACACAAATAAAGTATTATTGTATAATTAAGATTAAATTACTTAGTTTGTTATAGAACTAAACTTAAATTCAATAGTATTTAATTAGAAGAAAAATACTTTATAGTAGAATGATTTTAAGAGAATTTAGAAAGAATTTGGAAATAATTTGGAGAACTATAATATTGAAAGAATTTGGAGAATAATCTATCTTTTTCTATATATCATTCTCATTAATGAATTTCAATCTCTTTATATAGATATTTTCTTTTCACTATTTGAGAACTATTCTCTTACAAGCAATATATTGTTCATTCACATTCATAATACTCCCCCTAGAATAACAATATTTTGAAACTACCTCGTTAAAACCTTGCTAAATAAAACCCAGTGGGAAAAACTTTAGCTTAAGGAAAAAGAGTACAGTGCAGGATTTTCTCCCCCTCAACTTGATATGTATAATCTTCCTTCATATAGTATGCAGATGTCACATTCCAATATCGTGAACGTGTTTTCTAAAGATTGTAGTTGAAAGTGCCTTTATGAAAAGATTAGCTAAATTCTTACTAGACTGAATATACTTGATATCTATATGATGTTTTTTATTAGCTCGTAAGTTTATGAAAAGAATCTTGGAGGTATATGTTTGGTTTTATCACTTTTGATATATCCTTCCCTTAATTGTGCAATGCATGCTGGATTATCTTCATACAAAATTATTGGACTTTTGTTGACTAGAAAACCATAAAATTCTTCAATATGATGTGTCATTGATCTAATCCACACACACTCTCTACTTGCTTCATGTAGTGTAATAATCTCATAATGATTTGAAGAAGTAGTGACAAGTGTTTATTTTTGGGAACGCCAAGAAATTGCAGTTTCGTTATTTATGAACACATAGCCTTTTGAGATTTTGCTTTATAAGGATCAAATAAATGCCCTGCATCTGCATAACCAATCAATTCTTTTTTTGAATTTTTAGAATAAAATAAACCCAAATCAACATTTCCTCGAAGGTATTGAAGTATATGTTTGATCCCTTTCTAATGCCTTTTTGTTGGAGCTAAACTGAACCTTGCTAATAAATTGACTACAAAAGAAATGTCAAGTCTAGTACAATTAGCAAGATAGATTAGAGCTCCAATGGCACTGAGATATGGAAATTCAGAATCAAGAATTTCTTCATTTTCTTCACAAGGTCGAAATGGATCAGTCTCAAATTGAGTGATCTGACGACCATTGGAGTACTTAAAGGATTTGCTTTATTCATATTAAAGCGTTTCAAGATCTTTTCTATGTGATTTGATTAATGCACGAATATCCCATTGTGCATTTGCTCAATTTGTAAATCAAGGCAATACTTGGATTTTCCAAGATCTTTTATTTCAAATTCTTCCTTTAAGTATATTGTTGCTTCATGGATCTCATTTTCTGTTCTAATGATATTTAAATCATCAACATATATAACTATAATCATAAATCCGAATATTGTTTTCTTAATAAAAATGCATGGGAAAATAATATTACTCACATATCCTTTATTAATCAAATAATTGCTTAGACGATTATACCATATGCGTCTAGACTTTTTTAATCCATATAAAGATCTCTAGAGCTTGATCGAATACATTTCTTTGGGTTTTGTACTTAATGCTTCAAGCATTTTAAATCCTTAAGGGATTTTCATATAAATGTCATTATCAAGTGATTCATACAAATTAGCAGTTACAACATCCATAAGACGCAATTCTAATTTCTTAGAAACTACTAGGCTAATCAGATACCTGAATGTAATTGCATATATTATATGAGAATACATTTCATCATAATCAATTCCCGACCTTTGTGAAAAACCTTGAGCTACAAGTCTAGCTTTATACCTTATTATTTCATTTTTCTCATTTCTCTTTCGTACAAAGACCCACTTGCATCCTACAGGTTTCACAGTTTTAGGCATAGGAATAATTGGCCCAAAAACATTTCGCTTGTTTAGTGAGTCTAATTTAGCCTGTATAACATCTTTCCATTTTATCCAATCATGCCTATTTTGACATTGAATGACTAATTTTGGTTCAGGATCATCCTTGTCACTTATGTTTTCACATGCAACAGTATATGAAAATATTTCATCAATAACTTTTCATTTATTTCTATTCAACAGTTTTCTTGTATTGGTATAATTTATCGAGATTTCTTAGTTAATATCATTTATACCTTCCATTTGGGGACTTTCTTTATTTTCTATTTCTTCAAGGATATTTTCCTCACTATCAATATGATTATCTACTCCCTTTATTTTTTGAGAATTTTTACCCTTAGAACTAATTGGTCTTCCACGCTTTTGGCATGTTTTAAACTCATAAGTGTCTTTACTCTCAGATTTTATTTCTAGAATTTCAATACAAGTAGGAGCATTGGCTACTGGTATAGATGATTTAGTCACTCTTTTTTGTATCAGTAAATGCATCTGGAAATTGATTTATAATTGCTTGTAAGTACACAATCTTTTGCACTTTTAATTCACATTATTTTGTGTGAGGATCCAGATGCAATAATGATGGTTCATTCCATGAAATATCTCTTTTCCCTTCTTTCTCCTTTTTTCCTAATATTGGGAAAACAACCTCATTAAATTGGCAATCAGTAAAACATACTGTAAAAACAACACCAGTTAAAGGTTCAAGATATCTAATAATCGAGGGTGTTTTAAATCCAAAATAAATTCTCAATCTTCGTTGAGGACCCATTTTTGTGTGCTGAGGTGGCACAATGGGTACATATATTGCACAACCAAAAATTTTGAGATGGGAAATATTTGGCTCTTAACCAAATGGCAATTGTAGTGGGGAGTATTTATGATATGAACTAGGTCTGATGCAAATTAATGAAGCAACATGTAGGATTGCATGACCCCAAACTGAAATGGGAAGCTTTGTTCTCATTATTAATGGTCTAGCAATAAGCTGAAGGTGTTTAATCAATGATTCAGATAAACCATTTTGAGTATGTACATGGGCAACAGGATACTCAATAATGATCCCAATAGACATACAATAATAATTGAATGCTTGCGATGTAAATTCACCAGCATTATCAAGTCTTACCCTCTTAATTGTATAATCAGGGAATTGTGCTCATAATTTAATAATTTCAGTTAGCAACCTTGCAAATGCAATATTATGAGTTGACAATAGACAAACATATGACCATCTACTAGATGCATCAATTAATACCATAAAATATATGAATGGTCCACATGATGGGTGAATTGGCCCACATATATCACCTTGAATTCTTTCAAGAAACATAGATGATTCATTCTGAATTTTAGATGGTGAAGGCCTTAAGATTAATTTTTTGAGAGAACAAGTTGTACATGACATTTCATTTGATTGAGGAATTCTTTACCCCTTTAATGGATGCCCATGTGAATTCTCAATTATCCTTCACATCATTACTGATCTAGGATGACCTAATTTGTCATGCCATAAATTTATTGTTGAAGGATCATAAGATTTTTCTTTTACTGCCATATGTGATTCAATTACATGTATATACATGTAATGCAATCCAGTAGGGAGTTTTGGCAGTCTTTCCAATACTTGTATTTTTCCTAATTCATAGGAAACTGTATTTAAATATTTGTTACCATTTATAGTAATGGATTGGGTATCACACCCATTTCGATATATGTCATAAAAACTCAACAAATTTCTTATTGATTTTGGTGAAAACAAAACTTCATCAATTATAAATTTTGTTCCATTTGGTAACATAAATTTAGCTTTGCCAATTCCTTCAATTAGATCTACAGGACCTGATATTATTTTTACAAATGCCTTTTATGGGCTTTATTTCAGAGAAATAATCTTTTTTTTTCAAGATAGTATGTGTAGTATCATTATCTAGTATGCAGATATCTCCAATATTGTCTTTATGTTGAGTACAATCCATATTAAACTTCAAAATAGATAAATACATAATTAATCAATTAAGGTAAAAATAAAAAATAAATGTTAAGTAGGACATTTTATTAATTTGAAAATAACATACATAACAATAACATATTCTTCAGAATTGAAAAATAAAATAGGTAATAACAACATACTTAAAATTATAGTTGCCTCAATTTCCATTGTCAGTAAAATCATCAGTAAAATCAGAAACATCTAGATGAGTTGTATCATTAACAGGAGTATGATGCTCATTGAAGTTTATTTCCTTTTCTTTGTCTTTCAATGATGCCTTCTAAAGTTGGCAAAGATGTGGTGGTGTACGACAAACTCGTGCCCCGTGTCCTTTACAACCACATCTGAAACACATAGTTTCAGACTATGTTGGGGCCTTTCTTGAACACCACTGATGACTTATTTTAACTTCTTTTGAGGTTAAGTCTGAGTTTATTGTGGAGTATTATTATATTTATTTCCATAACCATAGCTAAAGAATTGACCTCTTCCACATCCATGACCTCTACCTCTCCCACGTCCATGGCTATTGTAATTTTTATGTCTGGAATAATTTGTAGCATTTGCTTCTGGAAATGCTACTGAGCTAGTGGGACAGGACTGATGATTTTTATTAAGAGTTCATTATTTTTATCAGCTACCAGTAAGCATGAAATTAGTTCAGAATATTTTTTAAGTCTCTACATCCTATATTGTTGTTGCAGTGTAACATTTGATGCATGAAATGTGAAGTAAGTTTTCTCTAGCATATCTTCGTTTGTAACTGTTTGTCCACAGAATTTTAATTGTGATACTATTCTGAACATTGCAGAATTATAATCACTCACTTTTTTGAAATCTTGAAAGTGTAAAGCTCTCCATTCATCAGTGACTACTGGTAGTATTACATCTTTTTTATGATCATATCTGTCTTTTAGATCCTCCAAAGAACACTTGGATCTTTGACAGTCACATTTTAATCCTTCATCAAGATGATGATGGAGAAAAATTATAGACCTGTCCTTATCTTGTAATGAGATGTTATTATTTTCTTTTATGGTATCAATTAACCCCATTGATTGAAGATGCTTTTCTACATCTAGAATCCAAGACATATAATTTTTTCCCGCGATGTCAAGAGCAATGAACTCAAGCTTTACTAGATTTGCCATTATGATAACTAATAAAAAAATATAACTCAATTAGAATTTATAAATTTGATCACTATTAAAAAAATCAAGCATAATCAGAATTTACTAATTAATTATATCATGAATGAATATTATAAGAAATAATAGCGGTACAAAAAATTATACAATAATACTTAAAATTATATCAAATAGAAAATCATCTTCTATATGAATTATTCCAAAAACTATTATAATAGTCATTATCAAAGCATAAATATAAACATACCAAACCATGTTTACAATTTAGAGTAAAGAGAAAAAGAGAAAATGGATGAATTTGTGTGAACAAAATAAAATTTATAGCTTGTCTATTTATAATGAAAAATATAGTCGTTTGTTACCGTTGGTAATAAAAATATAGTCGTTTGAAATTTTTTTTTAATATAATATATTGAGAAATAAATTATATAATGTAAAATTAATAAATAATGTTGATATGATTATTTATAGTATGTGAGTTAACATAATGATATGTATAAATATGAGGCAAAACCGCCCATTAATATAAAATGTGGTATAACCTTCTATTAACATAAATAATAAAAAAAATATAAATATGCATAAATATAAATTGGTAGGAGACATAGTTATCCATAAGGTTAGAACCATTTCTAGCAATTTTTGCATCAATGATTTAGTTAGTAAAACAAAATAAAAATAACAATTAATATAAAGTTAGATTGGAAAAATAAATATATATATGAATAAATATAAATTAGTAGGAGGTATAATCATCCATGATAATATATAATCAAATAATATATTCATAAATATTAAATATTAAGAAATATGTACCTTATTATTTTGATCGAGAGTTTTTCATGCTGATAATGTGTTGTATAATTACGATTGAATTGCTTAGTTTGTTATAGAACTAAACTTGAATTTAGTAGTATTTAATTAGAAGAAAAATATTTTATAGTACAATGATTTTAAGAGAATTTAGAAAGAATTTGGAGAGAATTTGAAGAACTATAATATTGAAAAAATTTAGAGAATAATTTATCTTTTTTTATGTATCATTCTAATTAATGAATTTCAATATTTTTATATAAAGATTTTCTTTTCACTATTTGATAACTATTTTCTCATAAAAAAAATATATTTTTCATTCACAATAATAATAAATACCACATTCATTAGCTCAGCTATCTTTTAGTTTTATAAATTCTATTTATGTATGGACTTCTTCTTTCACAACTTCTCGTGGAAAGTGCTTTGTATGACTTTTCTTTGCTTTAAATGAAGGTTCACATTGCTTTAAAAAACTTAAATAAAATAAAAAACAAAAAGCCCTTTTTTCTTAACTAGAACATGAACGAAGAAATAGTTAGAGGCAATTATCTCAATAATTCATTGCTTCTCTGATCAATAACAAAACAATTGTAAGACCCACACTTATTTTAAGAATTGCCCAATATAAAATTCTCAATTTTTAATCTAAAAAAAAATTATATTGGGAAAATGGAACGAAAATGTCCCTTTGAGATTATGAATTGTTTGAAAAGAGACGTTGACAATTCCAACAAATAATCCTTATGGAACATGTTGGGGGCCATTGGTCTCGTCCGCCTTTATCTTTAGAATCGGTTTCAATACCATAGGGGTGGATTCTTCGTACAAATCCTGCTAAGAATTGTGTTCCTTCCACAACTTGGGGTTACAAGTTGATAAGTTATTATAGATAGAATCTAATGTATCGACCTTTTCCAAACCTTGAAATCTTGTGTAGGTACCAGACTCTAATTGGTGGGTCTTTCTCTCAACAACCTTTTTTTTTTATCTTTTATTCATTTGAATATATGAAGGATACATTATTATTATGGTACACATGTATAAGACCGTCAGATTCATTTTTCTTTGATGTATAATATATTTTAATGGCTACAATTGAAAAAAATTAATTTGATAGTTTTAATTTTATTTATATAATGTACCAAATAATAATTCAAATGAAAAAAATAATAAAGTAAAATAATTACATAAAATGAAAGTAATAGATTTTTCCCCCTCTGCAAGGTACTTAAGAGTATAAAAAGAGAACATATCTATTTTCTAACAAAAGTGTAATTATGTGCATTCAAATTAAATTTAAAAAAATTATTAAATGTAATTTTGGCAGAAAACATCCATAATTTAATACTTTCTTCAAGTGACTAGATATCAAGGATAGTTGTAGAAACTTATTCCATAGCTCAGTTTGCTTTTTCCAGGGATCAACCGGAGCATCAGTGCTTATATTTGTAGAAACTTATTCCACAGGCTGTTCTAGCGTTGGTGCAGAATCTTGTAATTTCTGAAGTTCAAGATCTTTTAATGACATTTAAACTTCTCAATGCATCTACTGCACAAACGTTTATTCCATTGATCCTATGCATCGTTCACAATCAATCTCAATCTCATTACCATGGTAATATATAAGCTTTTTTTCTTTTTTTAATCCTTTAAGAAAATGTAATGTGAATTGTTTGAATTGTATATGACAAATCCCATTTCTTTTTCGGACCATTCACATTGGAGGAGGGCTTCGAAAGTTTCCAACACAAAATCTTCCCAATACCCACAAAGAACTTTATTTTTAGGACAAATCTCATCTCAAGCATGCATTTTTTTACACAAAAGTTGATAAAGAACTGCAATTTTAGAAAATATTTATTTTTAGCTAATATGAAAACACAAAATGTGTAATATTACTTTTTTTTTTTTTTTCTTAAAACTAAAATGATACTATCACGCATTTATTAAGCAACAAATTTCCACCATTCCCATTGTGCAAATCAAGCCTTACAAATAGACAGCTAAGACTTACTGCATATGTTTTGTTAGTTTATATCTTTCAATTTATAAGTTAATTATTTTGAAACCTTAACTTGCTAAGATAAAAGCTTTAAAATACTTTTTATATAGTTTAAATAGTTTAATTTTAACTTATAAAAAAACTATTTAGATACTTCAAATAGTATGAAAATTGTTAATATGTTTTATTTTTAGCAAATTTAAGTGTCTATATGATTATTTTGTGAGCTGAAGAGGCAAATTAATAAAAGATGTCAAATACAAAAGAGTTGCTTATCTATTATGCTTAATAACTAATAATAAATAGCAATGAAATAAAATAAATGAAATATTCCATGATTTTTTTGGTCATATAAAAAACCATAAAGCAATAATAATAATAATAATAATAATAATAATAATAATAATAATAATAATTATTATTATTATTATTATTATTATTATTATTATTATTATTATTATTATTAAAAACTTTTAAATCTATAAAAATTATTTTTAAAATTGTTTTAAATTTTAAAAATATTGAAAAATAGTTTAGAATCTCAAAAATTTTAAAATTTTAAAAAATTTCATATATGTATATTTTTAGCTTTTTGAATTGCACTTATTTGTCAAAATTTGAGTTCATTTGGATATGCAAATTTTGAGTCAAAATTCACGTATACGTCTGTTATCTCAGATTGCACATCTCTTAGCATTCTGGACATATCTTGAGTTACAGAAGTCCAATTAAGGTGATTCAAAATGATATTGAAAGATAAGTTAAATATCTACAACTTTAATAAAAAAGCATAGGCAAATTCAAATTTCTTCAAGAGAAAATCATGGCTTCAACTTTTATATAGCTGTCTGACAATATTCTATGAGCTATAGAAGTCCAATTTAGGTGATTCAAAATGATATAGAAAGATAAGTCAAATATCTACAACTTTCATGATGAAAGTATAGGAAAATTAAAATTTCTTCAATAGTAAATCATGAGTTCACCTTGGGTATAGTTGTTTGACATTATTCTGCATTTCAGATTGCATAGCTCTTAGTATTTTGAACATATCTTGAGTTACGGATATCTAATTTAGGTGATTTAAAATTATATGGAAAGGTAATTCAAATATATCAGCTTCTATGAAGAAAGTATTAGAAAATTCAAACGTCGTAGGCAGCCAATTATGGTTTCAATCCATGAATAGTTATTTGATAACATCACTTTCAATGATTTAAAATATAGATGTTGGACATATCATTTGCACCTCCAATAGCTATATTTTTAAGTATAAATATCTCTAGAGCTAAATGGAAATTAAGAAATTTTTTTATCATTCATTCATTCTTAAGCATTCATTAAGCCCTCAAATTTTGTTAAATAATTCTTTGTTTGTATAATTCTTGTGAGAGTTGGGTGTGTGTTAGAAATAGAATTTCTTTTCCTCTTAAATCCTGGGTTAGATTATAAGGGAAGTGAGATTTATTTCTAAAGGAATTGGTTTAAGTGTTGTCCATTAAAACACTTGGGTTTTGGTTTTTTTGAGTGAGCCTTGAAAACTCATGTTGTAAGGTTACAAGAGTGAGCCATAAAACTCTTGTGTAATTTCAATCTTATGAATAAGATTGTGAATGATTGAAATCCTAACTTGGGGATAAGTTAAGTGGAGACGTAAGATTGTTGTTGAATCCAAACTTCTTAAATCTTTGTGTTCATCATTCTTCTTCTTAACTTCCATTCAATTCTTGTAAAGAATTCTTTTAATTTCTCATTTTTATTTTATAGTACTATTCACCCCCCTCTAGGACTCTTTTCATTTGGTATCAGAGCTTGAATTATAAGCACTTCATTGCTAGAATACAAGATCATGGGGAATGAATCACAAAACATCTCTTCTTTTAAACCATTCTTTCATGGTAGTGACTATCCATATTAAAAATTCAAAATGGAATTATATCTTGATTGTGATTCCATTAAAATTTGGGACATTGTCCTAAAAGGTTGGGAACCACCTATAACTATCATTGATGGCGTGGTAACTGCTCTTACAAGAAGCCAATAGAGTATTAATTAAAAGGAAGAAAATCACAAAAATAAAAAAGCTATGATTACTCTAGTCTCTTTAATGACAAGAGAAGAAGGAGGCAAGCTTCAACATTATATGTCAACTAAAGAAATGTGGGAGACCTTAAAAAACCACTACAAAGGCAATATTCAAATAAGAAGCAAGGAGGTTCAACTTCATATGTATAAATATGAACTCTTCAAAATAAAGCTTCATGAATCAATTATGGAGATGACAAATCATCTCAATGCCCTCCTCACAACCCTCAAGAAACTTGAAAAATATTTCTCCAAGGAAGAAGTAAACAACAAGATTTTAAGAATCCTACCTAAGAAGGATTGAGAATCTCATGTTACTTGAATTGAGGAAGCTCAAGACCTGTCTACCCTATCAATTGATGTGCTCATTGGTAAGCTCTTAACATATGAGCTCACTATCAAGCAAAGAGATAAAGAACAAGAAAAGAAAGAAGAAAAGAAAAAGAGCATTGATCTAAAAGCTTTTCAAGAAGATAGTGAAGAGGAAAGCATCAAAGATTCTAGTGATGAAGATGGCGACATTGCCATGCTTACTAGGAACTTCAAGAAGCATTTGAGAAAGAAAAACTTCTAAAAAAACAAGGGACTTTAATAAGAAGTTCGAAGGACATGGGAAGAAGAAAACTAAGGAGGTTACTTGCTATGAATGTAAGAAACCAGGACATATTAGAAGTGAGTGTCCCAAACTCAAATTCAATAACAAGGGAACGAAAGATAAGAATAATTCATTCAAATCTACTTGGGATGACTCCTCTAAATCCAAAGAGGAAGAGCAACAACAAGAGGTGGCCAATCTTTGCTTCATGGCCCTTCAAAATAAAAATAAGGTACCATCTACTTCTTATTCTTCCTTTGATGATTATGATAATTATTATGATAATGATGATGATGATGAGAGCTCTATTGTGAACAAATTACTTATTAAATGTAAAATTTTATTATCTAAGAAGAAAATATTATAAGTATGAGTTAATTAGCTTAAATAGAGAATTAGAAATTTTAAAAATTAATTTTGCCAAACTTATTGAATCAAATGAAAAACTTGTTAGTGATGCAAAATCTTCTAATTCTTTGGAAGATCAACTTATGAAAGTAAATGATGAAAGTTATAAGCTTTCTAAGGAGATCTTAGAATTAAAGAATTCCATTGCTAAATTTAAGAGAGGAAAAGACACTTTAGATAGTCTTCTTGACTCTCAAAAATTTCATGGAGATACCCATGGAATTGGATATAAAAATGGAATGTCTTCATCATTTTAATCAAATATTAATTTTGTAAAAGCTTCACATGATTCCACTCCTTCAACCTCCAAATCAAATGAGACTCATGCTTTCAAATCTAAAAGATCTTATATGTTAAATAGCAAGGGAAAGTCTCATAAGATTCATCTTTTATTAACACAAAGAGGTAAGGCTCAAACTAGAGCACCTAAACCTAAGCATGCTTATATGTACATTAGACAAAATTATAATAGGCACGCTACACAATACAATGCACATAAATATGTTGCATAAAATTATTAAAATTCACATCACCATTGCCAATGCATATCTCACTTAATGACATAAAATAATAGGAGATACACACAACACCAAAGGCATATTGCACACACCAGGAAAGCATTTCATTTTAGGAGGAATAAATTAAAAAATATTTTATGTTATTATTGCATGATCAAAGGACATATTAATAATGTGTGCTTCTATAAAGAACTATATATGAATTTACTTCCTATAGATTATCTTGAAACTAACCAACCTAGACCAAGAAAGGTTTGGGTCCAAAAGAGCACTTAAATTGTATTGTGTAGATGTGCTTAAAATCCACAAGAGCAAAAAGCAAGTGGTATCTCAATAGTGGAGGTTTAAGGCACATAACAGGAGATAAAGAGCAATTCAACAAACTTAATGTTAAGGATGGAGGACCTGTTACTTTCGGAGATAATGCAAAAGGAAAAAATTATTGGCATTGGAGAAATAGGTAATCCTAAATCCTTATCTATACATCATGTGTTATTTGTTAATGGCCTTAAACATAATTTACTTAGTATAAGTCAATATGTGACATGGGAAATAAAGTAACTTTATATCCTAAAAATTGCTTTGTTAGTAGTCTTGATGAAAATAAAGTTATTTTTAATGGTGAAATAGTAGACAATGTTTATGTCATTGATTTGAATAAAATTGATAATAAAGACATAAAATGCTTAGTGTCTATCTCACATGACACATGGACATGGCATAGAAGGTTAGGACATGCGAATTTTGAGCTTTTGAATGATCTTTGTAAACATGAACTTGTGATTGGTTTACTAAAGCTTGAATTCACTAAGGATAAACACTGTGATGCTTGCTAAAAGGGAAAATAATCCAAGTCCTCATTTAAGCTAAAAAATGTAGTGTCCACCTCTAGGCCATTTGAACTTATACATATGGATTTATTTGGACTAACTAGAGTTGTTAGTCTCAATGGAATGCACTATGCATATGTATTGGTTGATGATTACTTTAGATTTACATGGGTATATTTCCTTGCTCATAAAAATGATGCATTTGAAGCTTTTGACAAGTTTGCAAAAAGAGTTCAAAACAAAAAAAGACTTTTATATTTTTTTTATTAGAAGTGATCATGGAACCGAATTTGAAAATGAATTTTTCAAAAACTATTTTAATGAAAATGGTATTTCTCATACATTTTCATCTCCTAGAATTCCTCAACAAAATGGGGTAATTGAAAGAAAAAATAGAACTCTTGTGGAAATGGCTAGAATAATGCTTCATGAGTATAATTAGTCTTTATACTTTTAGGTGGAAGCTATTAAAACATCTTGTTATATTTCAAACTGAGTTTTCAAAAGACCAATTTTAAATAAAATGTCTTATGAGCTATGGAACAATAGAAAACCTAAAATCTCATATCTAAGAGTATTTGGATGCAAGTGCTTTATATTGAACACCAAGGACAATCTTGGGAAATTTGATTCTAAAGCTGATGAAGGAATTTTCCTAGGCTATTCTATTTATAGTAAAGCATATAGGGTCTTTAATAAGATAACTCTAGTAGTTGAAGAGTTAATTCATATGGTATTTGATGAATCAAATTCACTTGATCTTAGAAAGGATGTTTATAGTGTTGAGAATCTTATAGGTGACAATGAGATTGTGGAAACACAAGAAGAAAATGTTAGTAAGCCTTTGAAACTTGAAGATCCATGCAAGGAGGAAAATGAGGAGACATCTCAACCTACCTTGAAGGATGAACTTCCAAAGGATTGACAATTTAAGAAAGCTTACCCTCAAGATCGCATTATAGGTGACATTACAAAAGGGGTAACTACTATATCTAAACTTAAGTCTATTGTTAATTTAGCTTTCATTTCTCAAATTGAATAAAAAAATGTTGATGATGCTTTTAAGTGATGAATTTAGGTCCTTGATATGCAAGAAGAGTTAAATTAATTTGAGAGAAACAAGGTTTAGACCTTAGTTCCTAAACCTAAACATCATCCTATTATAGGCACCAAATGGATGTTTAGAAATAACATTAATGAACAAGGTGTTATAACTAGGAACAAAGCTAGACTAGTAGCTAAAGATTTTAATCAAGAGGAAGACATTGATTATGATGAAACCTTTACCCCTGTTGTAAGGTTAGAAGCTATTAGGATTCTACTTGTATTTGCATCATACATGGATTTTGAACTTTATCAAATGGATGTTAAAAGTGCATTTTTAAATGGTTTTATTGAAGAGGAGGTATATGTTGAACAACCTCCAGGTTTTAAAAATTTTAACTCTCCAAATCATGTGTTTAAACTTTCAAAAGCATTATATGGATTGAATAAGCTCCAAGAGCTTGGCATGAAAGATTGAGTAACTTTTTACTAGAGGAAAGGTTGACACAACTCTTTTTATAAAGAAATTCAAACATGATTTATTAATTATTCAAATATATGTTAATGACATTATATTCGGTGCTACTAACCATTACTTGTGTGAGGAATTCTCTAATTTAATGCAAAGATAATTTGAGATGAGCATGATGGGTGAACTCAAATTCTTTCTTGGACTACAAATCAAGTAATGCAAAATTAGGATTTTCATCAATCAAACCAAGTATGCAGGAGATGTTCTTAAGAAGTTTTGCATGGATGTAACCAAGATAAGTAAAACTCCAATGAGCACCACAACCAAACTTAACAAAGATGAGAATGGTAAACCGGTTGATGAAAAGTGATTTAGAGGTATGATCATATCTCTTCTTTATTTAACTACTAGTAGACCCGTTATTATGTTTGCTACTTGCTTGTGTGCTAGATTTCAATAAAGTCCTAAAGAGTCTCATTTGAGTGCTATCAAAAGAATTTTCAAATATCTTTATGGTACAATGCATTTAGGACTTTGGTATCCTAGGAGTTCATCCTTTCACTTGATAAGTTATTCTGATGTAGAATTTTTTGGTAGTTTGCTAGATATAAAAAGCACTTTCAAAACTTGTCAAGTTTGAGGACAATGTTTAATTTCTTAGTTTAGCAAGAAATAAGTTTCGGTTGCCTTGTCCACTACTAAAGTTGTATATATTGTAGCAAGTCTTTGTTGTTCACAAATTTTATGGCAAAAACAACAGTTGTTAAACTATGGTGTAAAACTTTATCATATTCCAATCAAATGTGATAATACAAATGCTATCAACCTTAGCAAAAATCTCATTAAGCATTCTAGAACTAAGCATATAGACATTAGACATAATTTCTTGTGTGATCATGTTCAAATTAGTGATATCTCACCTGAATTTGTTGATACAAATAATCAACTTGTAGATATCTTTACAAAACCTCTTAATGAAGAGAGATTAAATTTCATTAAACATGAACTGGGCATGATTGATGGTTCTAGTTTATTTTGATTTTATGATTAATTGATGGTTGAATTGCTTTCATGTGAAATCATGTTATGTTTATTGATTACTTTGATTGATAAATATTTTGATTTGGATCTTAAATTTTTTTTAGTCATCAGCTTATATTTGGTTTATCTTTTTAAATTTCCTTTTGCATTTTGTCAAAGGAGAAGAAATAATTTGAGTTTGCATGTGTACCTAGTTAATTTTTTTTAACATGTGTACTTAGTCTGTTTTTAATTTTAAAAACTCCCTTAAAAAATGTGTTTATGTTAGTGACATATTATATTTTTATTTGATATAGGGGGAGAAAATTTGTTTAAATTTTTGCATGCATATTAAAATTATGATTAATATGTTACAAAAGGTCTTATTTTGCTTACAAATGTATGACATAGATTTTGAGTATCTTTGTTTTTTATTTTTCCCTTATATCTCCCTCTTTTCTTTTTGCTTTTGACAAAGGGGGAGAAATATATTTCAGTTTCTTATTTGTTACTATACATGTGTATATTATTTTATTATTGTGTTTATACATGCATAATTCATGTATAATTTCTTCTTAGGAATTGTTTTTATCTTTGATAAGGCATGAATATCTTCATAGGAATTGTTTTGATCTTTGATAAGGCATGAATATTTTTACAAAGATTTGGTGTATCTTTGCTTTGTTCCTATAGGAAGTGATGCATTTTAGTAGGCACTATATGCATAGATGTTTGAAATTATTTCCTCACATTGCCTAACATTTATTTAAATGATTATGTTACCATATTTTATGTTTTTAATACATTTGTCATAAAAATGCCATGTTTTTATCCCTCATGCTATCTTTTATGTTATTTTATATTTCTCATCATGTCCTTATTCATAAGGGGAGAAATAAAGAAATATATTTTATTACATTTGGTATCATTATTATCACAAATATTATCATACACTTTACTTTGTATTATTTTTTAATCAAACTCAAAATAAGTTTGTCAAAATCAAAAGGGGGAGATTGTTGACCTTAGCAATAATCAGCCTTAATTTTGATCTTAAAAAACTTAGTTTTTAGCATTTAATTTTTTTATTTAAGTGGGTACAAGTTAGGATTCTATTGGAAGTTAAAATGAAGTATGATTATCTTGGGCTAATTGGACCTTTGAGATTCAAAGAGGCTTTTGACATCCTTAAAGCTTTATAATGAGAAAGTTATATTTTTCATATTTGAAGTAAACATCTTGAGCTTTATAAATTGGGCTTATTTTTCAAAATATGTGTTCATTTGGGTATGTAAATTTTGAGTCAAAATCCACATATGCATCTACCATCTCAGATTGCATATCTCTTAGTATTTTGGACATATTTTGAGTTACAGAAGTCCAATTAAGGTGATTCAAAATGATATGGAAAGATAAATCAAATATATAAGACTTTAATAAATAAAGAATGGGAAAATTCAAATTTCTTCAAGAGCAAATCACGACTTCAACTTGTGTATAGTTATTTGATAGTATTCTGCATTTTAGATTGTACAACTCTTAGTATTATAGATATATCCTGAGCTAAAAAAGTCTAATTTAGGTAATTTTAAATGATATAGAAAGATAAGTTAAATATCTACAACTTTCATGAAGAAAGTATAGGCAAATTCAAATTTATTCAATAGCAAATCAAGGGTTTAACTTGGGTATAGCTGTTTGATAGTATTCTGTATTTCAGATTGCATAGATATTAGTATTTTAGACATATCTTGAGTTAAAGAAATCAAATTTAGGCAATTCAAAATTATATGAAAAGCTAATTCAAATATCTATAGTTCTATAAGGAAAGTGTGGGTAAATTCAAGCGTCTTGAGCAATCAATTTCTGTTTCAATCCATGAATAACTATCTGATAGCATCACTTTCAATGAATCAAAATATAGACGCTTGACACATCATTTGCACCTCCAACAACTATATTTTTATTTATAAATACTCTAGAGCTGAATGGAAGTTAAGAACTTGTTTATCATTCATTCTTTTTTAAGCATTCATTGAACTCTCAAATTTTCTTAAACAATTCTTTATTTGTATAACTCTTGTGAGAGTTGGGTGTGCGTTAGAAATATAATTTCTCTTCATCTTAAATCTTGGGCTAGATTAGAAGGGAAGTAAGATTTCTTTTTAAAGGAATTGGTTTAAGTATTATCCATTGAAACAATTGGGTTTTGGTTTTTTTAAGTTTGAAAACTCTTGTTGTAAAGTTATAAGAGTGAGCCATAAAACTGTTATGTAATCTTAATCTTGTGAATAAGATTATGAGTGATTGAAAATCCTAACTTAGGGATAAGTTAGGTGGAGACATAGGATTGTTGTTGAATCCGAACTCCTTAAATCATTGTGTTCTTCATTCTTCCTTCTCAACTTCCATTCATATATTGCAAATAATTCTTTTAATTTTTTATTTTTATTTGAGAGTCATATTCACCCCCCCCCCTTTAGGACTTTTTTCAGTTTTTTTAGGCAATCAAGCAGTCTTTGGTTCCACCTTATTGAGGTGTTAAAATTTCTAATTATCACTATTGATGTTGGCTTCTTCACATGTGAAGCATGTGAACATTATCTTTGAGAAGACAATAATACCCATACAATTTCCCTTTGAAATTCATCTCCATTCACTTCAACATTCACTTTTTCACTCATTTCAATTCTTCTGAAATAGAAATGTCACTTTTTAAATTTCAATCTCTCTATTGTCTCTTACTAGTAATAATTATTTTTAACAATTTCATCTCATTCACAAATCCTTTCCTCATATCAATCTCTTTTCTTATCTACGATAATGACTAATTGTAGAAATGGATAAATAGCTAGAATGTGCTTTTGTGACAAAGTTTCAATGGCTAAAACTTTTTGGACATTTCGAAAACTAGGTGTAGACATAGAATATTAGAAGATGTTCTAGACTTGGTTTATACACATTCATAGCTATTATACTCCTGAAATTCGAGCTATCTATCTCACCTAAGTAATCCTATAACAAAGCAAACTTTTTTCTGGCATCTCCTTATAGTGTAGAAGTGCACGTTCCTTTGATCTTTTCACCTTTGTTAAACTCATATCAAACTTCAAATCTTCCTTTATCAAATCCTTTAAATCTACTAATCTCATAGTTGTAATTGGCTTATATTTATACAAGTAATTCATGGCCACCCAGTTTGTAATTACTCTCATATTTGTGAAGGTCACAGGGCAACTATGGTCTGACACATATTTCTTCATAATCAATCCACTTGCTGCACTTTCTTTGGAAGAAAAAATATGGAATGGAGAGTTACTTTTTACACATTTAGCCCTCACCTTTTCCGTAGTATTCCTTATAAGTTTAATCTCATTTCTTTCTTGAATTGCAAACTTAACAAGTGCAAGTTTGAATAATATTGCACTCTTTAAATGCATCCCCAAGTTGAAATTGATCTTTTCAACTTTTAGTTCAAAATTAGCATACATTAACTTCCTTTTTTTATTATGATCATCATCTTCTTGGTCAGTACTAAAAGCACTATAATTGTCACTTGATTCCCAATTATTTCACTAGATTTTCTTTACCCTCACCATTATCAGATTGTAGTCCTTCATCTGCATTCAAATTGGCATAATTTCTTTTAACATTGTGCAAATTTTTATTAACTTCTATCTCTCTCCATTTCTTCCTTACTATAAATGCCTTAACTGCATTCCTTGATTCGATTAGCTCTTCATCATCATTTAATATACCCTCTCACTCAACAATTTCTTCACCTTCATCTCTACCTTCTTCAAATTCAACATCCTCATCATTTTTATGTTTGTTTAACCCAAATATGCTTTCTCTAAAACTCTTATTTCCATAAAATTTTCATTTCCATTTATTTCACTTCTATATATACTATTCCTACCAACATCTTCTAAATTTCCCCTCACCCATCCCTCCCTTAGTATTATTGACCTTGTGTTTAGTTCACTAACCAAATTAATACAAATCTTTACTACATTACTCTCAAAAGGAGCTACACATGTTGCCTTTTTTGAGGAATTGATTGAAGTTGTTACCTTTTCTTTGGATTCTACATAAGCTGCAGTACCAAAAGAATCATTTTTTAACTATTTAACCACATCTTCCTCATATGTAAGGTCACAAATACCCCCACTATCACCAGAAATCCTAATATAGTCCTTCACTATTTTATGCTCAGTATATATCTCCATTGAGTTGTGCTCTTACACTACTTTAATATTATCTTCAATTGACATTTCAATTAAAAATTTTAACCCATTTGCTAAAGGTCTACCTGGCATTCTACAATGTATCTTTTCAATATTTTTACACCCTATCACTTCTTTTATAGCTTTTTAAACCCATCCTAATTAAAATGTTACATAAATCTTTTGACTACCATTGAAATGCCACCACAAAAGAGTTCTAAGTACTGTCTGTATGTCCCCAAAAAGAAAAAAAAAAGGACAAAGAACAAAAGAGACAAAAAAGAAAAAAGTTATTTCAGAAACTCAAAAAAACCCTAACTATGAGCAACAAAAAAGGAATATCAAATATTACAAGCAAACATAAATACTTAAAAAAATAACACATTCACAAATACAATATTCAAGACATACCTTTTCATGGTTGCATTAATCTCCAAAATTTTGAATCTATATCTCTTTGTTTCTAGCTAATTGATTATAAATCAAGTTACTTGTAATAGATTTGGCAACAATTTTGAAGACTTAGCCTTTCACTTAGAAAGATAAAGATAAAGCTTAAGAGAGAAATTTCCCAAATCCCTAATCTCAACTCATTTTTACTTAATTGTTTTTATACTTTTGATTGTATAAAGAGTAGGTTTTTTTGTCACTGGGCCTTTAATTTAAGGTCATGTGCAATTTATGTGCTTCACTTTCACTAGCTAGTTCATCCACATCAATGACACAATGGGCCCTGCAAATTGCCACATCAATTGTTAGCTACAAAAATATTTAATTGTAATTTATTAACAAGTCCACATACCTAATTGTAACAAATAAAAATTTGGACACTTAATTATTAAATTTTAAAAAATTCAGACACTAAAATATTCATTATCCCTATTTAAAATACTTAAATAATTTGTCAATCTGCTTGCATCTACTGCGTAAACATTTATTCCTATGATCATATCCATCTCAATCTCATTTATATGGTAATACAAGGCTTTTTTGCATGCAGTTTTTTTTTTTTTTTTTTTTTTTGGCATATAAAACGTTTTTATCCTTGGAGAAAATGTAAAGTCAATTGTTTCAATTTTATGTGACAAAACCCATTTCACACATTTGTTTTTGTACATGAAAGTTGATAAACAACTGCAATTTTGTACAATATTTATTTTTAGCTTATATAAAAACACAAAAAGTGTAAAATTACTAAATTTTTCTTAAAACTAAAATGATTCTACCATACATTAAGAAACGAATTTCAAGCATTACAGCTAAGAACTTATAATAAATAGCAACGAAATAAAAATAAAATAAAGGAAACATTCCTTGATTGTTTAGTCATAAAAAAACCTAGTAGCAGTAGTAGTACTAAATAATAAGAGGTGGTTATGTTCCGACCAATTTCATCAAAGAACAGCTTGGGATCGACGACTCGAATCTCTCATTGATGTCATATAATCCAAATGAATTATAAGGCATGAAAGAAATTTCAGTACAATGATACATTTTACACATTGATGAATGAGACGTTTTCAACTTAAAGCTTTCTCATTGAATTTGATATATTAAAAAAAAATCAATTATGCTAAAGTATGTTTCACCTAAATTAAAAAAAATTATATTAAACTCTAAAATATTAAATTAAATTCATGTCATGTTATTTGTTTATAAAAAATATAAAATTAAAATTAAAAAATGAGTTATTATTTTTTTAAAAATAATAAATTAGACTTTTTATTAAAAATATAAAATTAACATCAAAATGAGGTCAATTTTTATTTTTTTAAAACTATTTAATTAATTTATAGTTCTTATTTTATAAAAAATATCTAATTAAAAAATCAAATTATTTTATTTTATTTTATTTATATTTAAAATACTTAAATAATAATATATCAATTTATAATTTTTACATTATTACTTTAAAGACGAATTAATTAAAAATTGGATGTTATTATTATCTTGAGATGCATTAATACAAATTTAAATTTTCTAAAATAAATACATTTATTTTTAAATTGCAGGAGCATAAACATGTTGCCATTGGCAATTACGTTCTGTTGACGATGTTCACATTTATCTACCACAAGTACTGGTCTAGATGTTATCTATTTGTGTAGATTTTATAGCTATTAGCTACACATGTTCCATGCCCTTGACAAACACAGAGGCTGAATCAATAATGTTGCCAACTTATGTCAGCTTCTGTCAAAAGCAGGTCTCATTATGAGTAGAAATGCTTGAAGTTATCAATTTTCTACATAAATAATCAAATTCGATTGATGATTTTTAAACTTGTATAGTTGTCATTTTAGCTTCGTTTTCTTTAAAATATTGTTAGTCTATGTATTAACTAGTAGTGAATATACACTTTCTACAAACTATTAATAATATATATTTAAAATAATTAATTAATTAATTTTAATTACAATGTACAAATTTTCATTTTTAACTACATTCAATTTATTATATTTTAATATAACATATATCTAAATTTTAATTTTAATATTTTAAAAGTCTCAACATTTAAAATAGAAAGAAAGGAAAAAAGAAAAAAAGAAAGAAAGAAACTATCATCAGACTTAAAAAAAAAAAAAAAGGTTCAGTTTGATAATTTTGTTGCTAGAGTAATTTTAAGAAGAAAATGCGAACCCGTTACTAACAATGTGAAATTTCAGTCTCAAATTCAACAGTTATTTTTAAAAATAAAAAAATTATGGTAAATTCATTTTCAAACCTTTAAATTTTTATGTTTTATATATTACAAATAAGAACCAATAATGAGTAGCAAACGAAATAAAACAAAATAAATGCAACATTTCATGAATTTTTTTGGTCATCTAAAGACCATAAAGCAATAAATAAATAAAATAAATAAATAATGAGGTGGTTATGTTCCGACCAATCTCATCAAAGGGTTGATATCAAAATGTCCAATTTTGTGTTATATATTCCAAACTTTTAATATAATTGTTAGGCATGAAAGAAATGTAATATAGTGTATGCATGCGTGATGCACATGGTGAGACAAATCTTGTAATATGGAATGACATATTAAGCTATCTATCATTATTCTAAAAAGAAAAAAAAATTATCTTATGAATGTGAATCATTATTTGTGATTGAACAATATATTATTTGTAAGAAAATAGTTCTCAACTAATGAAAATAAAATCTTTATATAAAAAGATTGAAAATCATTAATGAGATGATATAAAAAAAAGATAGATTATTCTCCAAATTATTTCAATATTATGGTTCTCCAAATTCTCTCCAAACTCTCTTTAAATTCTCTTAAAATCATTCTACTATAAAATATTTTTCTTCTAATTAAATACTACTAAATTCAAGTTTAGTTCTATAATAAACTAAGTAATTCAATTTTAATTCTACAATATATTATCAGCACGAAAAGCTTTCGATTAAAACAATACGGTACATATTTCTTAATATTTAATATTTATGAATATATTATTTGATTATATATTATTATAGATGACTATGCCTCCTACTAATTTATATTTAATCATATTTATATTTATTTTTTCAATCTAACTTTATATTAATTGTTATTTTTATTTTGTTTTACTAACTACACCATTGATGCAAAAATTACTAGAAATGGTTCTAACCTTATGGATGGCTATGCCTCCTACCAATTTATATTTATGCATATTTATATTTTTTTTGTTATTTATGTTAATGGAAAGCTATACCCATTTTATATTAATGAGCGGTTTTGCCCCATATTTATACATATCATTATGTTAACTCACTTACTATAAATAATCATATCAACATTATTTATTAATTTTACTTTATATAATTTATTTCTCAATATATTATATTTAAAAAAAAAATTCTAACAACTATATTTTTATTACCAATGGTAACATAACAGTAACAAGCAACTATATTTTTCATTATAAATAGACAAGCTATAAATTTTATTTATTCACACAAATTCATACATTTTCTCTTTCTCTCTTTACTCTAAATTGTAAACATGATTTGGTATATTTATATTTGTGTTTTGATCATGACTATTATAATAGTTTTTGGAATAATTCATATAGAAGATGATTTTCTATTTGATATAATTTTAAGTATTATTGTATCATTTTTTGTACCGCTATTATTTCTTGCAATATTCATTCATGATATAATTAAATAGTGAATTCTGATTATGTTTGATTTTTTTAATAGTCATCAAATTTATGAATTCTAATTGAGTTATATTTTTTTTATTAGTTATCATAATGACAAATCTAGCAAAGCTTGAGTTCGTTGTTGTTGACATCACGGGAAAAAATTATATGTGTTGGATTTTAGATGTAGAAATGCATCTTCAATCAATGAGGTTAATTGATACCATAAAAGAAAATAATAATACCTCATTGCAAGATAAGGCCAAGTCTATAATTTTTCTCCGTCGTCATCTTAATGAAGGATTAAAATGTGAATATTTGACTGTCAAAGATCCAAGTGTTCTTTGGAAGGATCTAAAAGACAGATATGATCATAGCTAAGCTATAGGATCCAATTCTATTTATTTATATAATCACATTTTGTTATTGGATGATGTATTATATGTACCTAATGCTTATAAAAATATTGTCTTTATTTCTAGTGTAACTAGAAAGGGTTATGAATTCCATTTTAAAAATGACATTCGTATAATTTAATTCATGGTTTATATTATGTTGATAATATATCCAACAACATTGAGCCTCAAATTAATGTGACTAATGCAAATGCAAAGCTAATTGAAAATGCCTCTAACTTTAAATATCTATGGCACTTAAGATTATGTCACATTACAGAGGATAAGATCAACAAGTTGGAAAGGATGGGAATCTTGAGCAATCTTGACTTCGTATCCAATCCGACTTTTGAGGCTTGTCTTCAAGTCAATATGACTATATCACCATTTATTGGATAAATGGGAAGAGCTAAGGATATATTGGACATCATATATAGTGATGTATGTGGACCATTTACTGAAATGGCTAAAGGTGGTTTCTATTACTTTTTGACTTTACAGATGATATATCAAGGTATAGGCACTTATTTTTTATGAAACACAAAAATGAATCCTTTGAAAAGTTTAAGGAATTCAAAGCCTAAGTAGAGAATAAAACTAGGAAAAGTATTAAAACTCTAAGATTAGATCAAGGAGATGAATACTTAAGTACTTAGTTCATTGAGTTCCTTAAGGAACATAGCATTGCATCACAACTCACACCACCTGGAACACCTCAATTAAATGGTGTGTTCGATAGAAAAAATTATACTTATTGGATATGGTACATTCAATGATGAGCTACATTAATCTTCTTATTTCACTTTAGGGTTATGCACTCTAAATGACCTCCTACATCCAAATCTTTTTCTACTACATCATATGAGATATGGCATGGTAGAGTACCAAGTCTTAAACATGTTAAGATTTTGGGATGTCTAGCTTTTATCAAAATTCTAAAATCATACAAGTTGGATGTAAAATTAGTTAAAAGAAGGTTTTTTGTGTATCCTAAAGATAGTTTAAGGTACTTTTTTTATCTTCCTACTGAACAAGGTGTTGTTATAAGTAGGGATGCTAGTTTCCTTAAGAAAGAGTTTCTTAAAGAAGGTGTCAATGGTAGGACGATAATATTAGATAAGTCATCTAAAGAAGCCTAATAAATTAATTAAATGGATATTGATCAACCCAAAGACCTTATTTGAATTGAGAATGTCATCACACTAAATCCTAAAAGGTCTAAAAGGGTATCCCATCTACCAAAGAGACACGATTTTCTACATGATATGCAAGAATTGCATATTCATGAAGGAAACAATCATATGTTAGTGATATGCACTAGGTCAATCATTTATGACCATGTTTTGACTTTATCATTTTATTAATAAAGAGGCATTTTCATTATCATTTTCTATTATGATAATTACTTGAATAGTTAATTCTTCCTAAGGTCATTAAGTATGTGACTTGATAGTAAAAACCTTAGATTAAATATGAGTTCTATTCAAATTATCCCTAGTCATTATAATGTATGAAGACTAGTATGGTGTTGATTGATGATTTTATTTTACTAATCATGAATATGAGATATTAAGTCAACTCATAGGTACTTATTTGAGAAATAGTGTACTGGATTGACCTATTATGAGAACACTACACAGGTAATTTTCATAAGTAATTCTCATCACAGTAATATTGATTTAGTCCTCTAACCTTGAAATCACTATGGCTTTCTACATAACTATTTTGTATTTTGACACAATCTAACATTATCTTTAACCTGATGATAAAATAGATTGTTATTGGATATGAAATAAGTTATGTGAGGAAAGTGAGTGATTAAGAAGGAATTTGTCTCTCATTTAATCTGAATAAGATATCTATGGGCCCTTTGATAATATAGACTGATGAAAAATGTATGGCCATGCTAAAAGGAATTGATAAAGAGTTATCATTCACAGTCTACTTAGAATTAAGAAATAATATAATTGAATTGTATAAGGATGACATAAACTATGCCTTATATTCAATCATGATATCATGTGACAAAAGGACTACAATATTCACTATAAATTAGGTTATGTCAGATTACCAACCTTCACATGACTTGGGTAGTCATAATGTCTTGCTATAGGCCACTTATGACTTGTAGGCCTAAATAAGGATTTCAAACCCACTAATAATGTCATGTGAACCTCCAGGGTCATACACTTATAACATGCCAAAATGAATATAAGTGCCCAATAAAGCTTTGTGGAAATAAATAAGTGTATGACCTTGCTCTAAGTGTTCTAAGTGTTCTAAGTGTATGACCCTATACATATATGAATATATATTTATACATATGTATATATATACATATGTGTATATATATATATATATACACACACACATAAGGTAATACTTATCTTAAATAAATAAGAAACTATAAATAAATAAATGGAATATACCAAAAATGTTTTGGTAAAATAAGAAATTACCAAAAATTCATTTTGGTAAATAAAACCCTAATTAAGAAGTCTATAAATATGACATATTCTTTAGGGTTTTACGTATCTTTTATTCTGCCACCTAAATTCGTTTTCTCTCCCTTAAGAAAACAAAACCACATAGTTCTTTAATTCTTGAATTATGAGACAATTAAGAAAAAGGTGCTAGCACACACGTTTATTTTGATTCAAGGACTTTTTATGTGATACTTATGGAGGATGTATCTATTTAGAGACATCTTAATTCGGCCTAGATAATCAAAAGCTCAAGGTAGGGAGTCAGTGGAGTAAACCCCCTTTTTACCTTCTAGCAATCTTATCTCTTCGTGCATCTGTGGTAAGGTTTTTGAAAACCCTATGTCAATTAATTAATTGAATTACATGGATCTTGGTTTGAATCACATAACCTAACATCATGATAATGATCTTACAATATATGACGAAGCTTTATTAGATAAAGATTCTTCAAAATAGCTTAAAGTAATAAAAGCCGAAATGGATTCCATGTAATCAAACCAAGCATGGAAACTTTTTAATCCACCTAAAGGTATTGTACTTATAGGTTATGTTGACATGCAGTTTGATCATCCCACAAGGAAAGCCTAATGATGAAATGAAATGAGCACCGAGTTTAAAAAAAAGCCTAAATTCCCTTGGAAGTGGATCATAAGCTTAAAACTAAGCCCATGAAGCTAGCCTAAGCCTATAAAGCCCATTAAAGGAGTTGCCTCAGCCCAAAGCTAATGAGGCAACACCTGACCAAAGAGGCATTACCTTTATAGCCGTAGTTTGATGAGGCGGTACCCCTTTGTAATAAGATTATATTTTTTAAAAAGGGAGGATTAATAACCATTGAAATGCATGAATTAATAAGGGAATTAAAAGGGGAACGAATGAGAGTTAAAGGGAGTTGGATGGGTGGAAACTCCTCAAATGTAATTAAAAGGGGGGAAGTCATTATAGAAGGAGGCTGATTAAAAGAAAGGGAGAAAGGATATTTCATGGGACTTTTTTACTAGGTTAAAAAAGGAGAAAGAAAGGCAAAACCACTTGAGGGGGGAGAGCATCGTAAGGAGCTAAAAGGAAAGGGAAGGAAAGAAGAAAAGAGGAGGCTTAGTGTACATTTTCAAGGGGAACTTATAAAGATTTTTGCATTCAGACAGTGTTGGAACCAAATTCACCTCTAAAGGCTAAATATTTTGAGAATCAAATCAATATAAAATAGTAATATTTTTTATCATTTTTATTTTTCATCAATTTTTTAGTTTACATAATTTATCTCATATGATTTAAATGAATTCTTTGTATTGAAATGAACCTTGTAGATTTATGCATATGTGGTTAACTCGTGTGTAGATGGCCATTTGTAATCATTTAAATTTTTCATATAATTAACAAAGAAAAGGATTTTATTCATTTATGTTCTGTCTAGAGTTCAATAAGGCATCGCCTCTAAGTCTTAAGGCGATATTTCATCACCTTAGTGACCTAAGGCGACACCTCAATAATCAAGCATCACCCCAGTTCCTACTTTTATTTCCTTTTTTATATTTTGTTTATTTAAAATTGTTTGTTTTGTTCAATTCATTTCATGCAAATTTTAGTTCTGTATTTTATGATCTATTTAGATTAAAATATTTCAATTTAAGATTTGCAATTATTAATGCCATATATTTTATATGTATTTTTATTGATTGTTAATTTTTAATTTATCATATGTTTTATGCATTTTTTTTCGTATTTTATTTTTTTATTTATTTTATTTTTATTACCTTCATATTTCTTAAGTAATCAAATCTTTATTTGCATAATTCATATTTATTAATTGCATTCTATTTTTTTATAGAATTTAACTTGGTGGTTTGTTTTGTACGTTTTATTAGGAATTAATGATTTTAATTTTCAGCATTAATGGATTTGAATGACTTTTGAGTCACCAAGTAATTAACCATAACTAAGGAGATCTTTATTATTACTTATTTACTTTTCATTTATTTTTTTATTATTTTTAAATTATTGTTATTTGCATGTTACAGGGTTTTAATCTTTTCTCCTCCCTCCTTTCTTTATGTGTGTGCTTTATTTTATTCTTTTGTATTATTTATATTTTATTGCTTGCTTAATTAAAAGGTTGTAATTCATTTCTCCTCCCTCCTTTATTTTTATGCGAATTTATTTTATTTTACTTTGTCATTATGGATGAATGTTTATTTCATGTGATAAATTTTATGAATCATATTAATTGGTATGAAATTGAATTAATGTGCAAACTTGGATTTAATTGTAAAATTTGATAATTGAATGAAGGAAATTGTAATTTGCATGTAAAATAAGGAAATAATTCAATAATTAAAAGTAATAAAAGATAAACAGAGGCTAACCATAAGGTTAGGTGGGCATTCTAAAAGCCATACCTAGTTTTCGAACCCAATCTCTAATAAAGACTACTTGGGCCCTCTATGGGATCTAGTTACTGTAAAGTGTGTCTCAAGTCTCATCCAGATGATGACTTCTATCTTTGACTTGGGCATAAGCTCAATTTGAATTTCCTAGTGGACCCTGAGTCTACACAGTGTCGTGGTCACCAAACACTTAGGCGTGCACTAAATCCCACCACCTACAATGGTGACTCTATTAGGGATAAAAAATATTTTTCCCAGTGTTTTGAGTTTTATTATTTTTAACCATTTTGTTATTTCTTTTGCATTCACAACATATTTTCACATAATGAGCACTTAGTCTCAAATAACCCAATGATAGTCATTACTTTGCTGCCTGTGTTTCACTCAAACCTGGTGGTGGAGTATTTGGCTATTGACACTTATAACACATACTTATCCACATTGCATAGACCCTTGAGTGGGAAGACATAATGGAGGTATATAATTATGAGAACATAAGCCTTTTTTACCCAAGACTCAACCCATGTAGTGACTTAGTTGCTTCATTTAGGATTTTCAAAAATGCATGTGTTTAATGCCATATAGTAGTCTTATTTATAAAGCCCAAGCCCACCAAGGATGGACTATGTTAAGTTGGGCCCAATCCTCGTATTGTAGCCCATAACATTGGACTTGTTTTATAAAATTTGCTAGTTGTTTGTTATCATCCCGAGAGGTTTCTTTTGTACATTAGTTTAATTATCCCCTGATGATAATCAAAACCATACCAAAAATCCTAAGGAAAGAGACTCGCCATTAAACATATGTGTGGGAGAAATAAGGTTGGAAGGCTTCATTATATGATCTACTAGTATTTGTAAATAATTTTGCATTTCATGCGTACATGACATTCATTATAACTTTTTTTAAATGCATTTTTCCTAGCCATAACCCTCAACTGTTTGGAAGCAAATTAAAGGTAAATTTGGCCCACTAACATCAAATATCCCATTTAATAATTGAGACCAACTCATAAGGGACCATAATGGCATGAACCTTTAATTTTGATGTCGAATCTTTCAAGCAAGAACTTTTGAAAGAAATCAGGGATGAGACACGATAGAAGATCAGAGATATGGCTAAGATGATATGGAAGATGCCCTTTTGTGAAGAAGACTCTAAAAGAAGCACCTTTGTTTACGAGTCATTCAGAGAAAAACTAAAAGCACCAACAAATCCAATTGAGTCAAAATGGATGAAAAATATAAAAATACAAATGGATCAAGTGTAGATCGTAATGAAAAATCATGGGCTCAATCTTGACCTTGTCGATGTGGACTTGGATTTAGAGGAAGAAGAATCATTACCTCTAAGATAAAAATTTCCAAATATGAAGGAATACTCTAGCACTAATGATCCACACCTTCATCTAAAGCACTATGTCACCTATAAGAAGGCCACTGTGTTGTTTAAACCTCAAATTCTCAAACAATTTCCATTATCTTTAGAAGGAGCTGCTATCAAGTGGTACTACACTCTAAACGCACATGTTCAGCAATAATAGAAAGAGCTATGTTCTACCTTTATCAAGCAGTATGCACTAAATTTGCAATTTGAAGTTTCTCTCCAAGAGCTATAGAATACAAAGTAAAGATTTAATAATCCTTCACGAGCTTCTTGAATAAGTGGAGAGGAAAATTGACCCAGATGAAGCATAGACCTGCAGAATCATACCAACTAGTTATAGCCATAGAAGCATGCATTCCACCTCTAGCTAACAAATTAAAGAACATGGGCATAAGGGACTTCAATGAGTTATACCATTTCAGAGTACAAGTTGAAGATGACTTGAATTTGAACATTCATGAATAATTATTACTAGTTATGGTTGTAATGATTTTGAATGATACTTTATTGCAACAACTTTTCTTTATGCTAATAAATGTCTTCTTGTCTAATTTACATGATTACGAATTTATTATAACTATGCATGCAATCTTATACTTGAATAAGAGAGAGATTTAAAAAGAAAAGAAAAAAAGAAAGAAAACACATCAAGAGGATTAAATGTCAGAATTGACTTTCAATTTTACTTCAGCTTCTCTTGAAATGAATTTACCATGTTCACTAATAAAGTGGACACCAAAAAACAAAAAAAAAGTAAGGAAAGATAAAAAGAAAACAATAAAAAAGAAGAAAAAGGAAAAAGAATGAGGAGAAAGAAAAAAAATCTTTGTTTATGCCACCCACATTTAAAAAAGTTAATCCTATGAAAGTCCTCTTGATGTCAAAAATAAAAATTCCATCGATTGTGAACTAAAAAATAGTTGGTCAAAAAATCCGCAAAGGACTAATCAATAACAAGCATATGGTAGCATGCCTAATTATAATAAAGGAGTAATAATGTGAAGATAGTCATGACTGATATAATGTTAGCATGTAAAGTGTCAGACATGGATTTTTTTACAAGTTTGACAGTAATCAATAGTGTGGAGACATCAATGTCTAACAATCAGTAGCAAGAACATTAAGTGATTGACAACTAAAGTGACAATATGGACTTTAAGCATACCAAAACAATAGTCAAGCATCATCAAGAATTTACAACCAACTAGATAGGTTGGAAACTCCCAAAAAGATAGCAACCTAGGTAAAAGAGGGAAACTAAAAAGGAGAAAAAAAAGACCCAGCTAGGTTCGAAAACTCCTATAAAGGGAACAACCTAGGCAAAAGAGGGAATATAAAACAAAATTGGTTGCACTCTTATTTTGAGAAGAACAATTTGAGAGCTCATAAGATTTTTCTTCATGATGCAAGAATGAGAGGGTTTATCAATTTTATCAACTGGGGACAAATTTTAAGATCATGTAATATGTTAAGCCTCATGAGTGACAAAGTCTTTCAATAGATTTTTAAATGGGAATTGCAAAGGTAACAAGATTAATTAGTTATATGATATTGTTATAATTACCATTATATTTAGTCTTTAATCATAATGGCCTCCCACAAACTTAGCGAATCCTACACTTCCAAAGTAGGAAACATAAATCCCTTGTTGGATGGATTTCTAATGGGTGATGGAGTTCTTAATGGGTCACTAATATCCCTAAGGTACATATTGCCATTCTTGGAATATTAGTTCTCATTAAATGGATAACTCTTGTCCATCACATCTCATGTGAGGTTCCATCAATCTAGCTCTTCATGTTATGGGCCTCATGTACACATTATCATTCTTGGCCTTTGGCATTTGTTAGGTCCACACCATTGGATCAGTGAAATGTATGGATTTGAACACTATAAACCTCAAGTGCTCCTATTTGCCATTGTTGGTCCATAGTTTATCCATACAACCACAACATCTCATGCTCAATAATGACATTGTAAGAATCTCTTAGACTTTATGTACACCCTTATGTATCTATAGTTGATGCACATAATCCCAAAACCATGCAAGTTATTGCTCCAATGGAGAGGCTGGACCTATATTTAGTTTAGAAGATTTTGGGTCTTTAATTAAAGTCTCACTTTGCATATTAGCCAATTATATATAACGCATACATGTATTGCATGGCATATTTACATACACATATCACATATGTATATTGCATGTTATAACATATATATCACATATATACATTGTACATGCATAATGGATGCATAATAAAGGAGTGATCATGGACCTCTCTTAAACATATTCTAACTCTTAGAATAAGTTACAAAATGGGGTTCACCCAAGAAAATTCTTCAAGGCATGAAACTCCTTGTCACCATCTTTATGGGTCTCCCACTTGAACACTTTAAGCTTCGTTTCACAACTTTTGTTATCTACATTCAATCCTTGGCATACCAAGGAAAATATTATGCCTTATTTCTATGAAATGATCTTTTAATTATGTACTAAATAATAAAATTTATTATTATTAGTACAAACCATAGGATGTAATCTATGTCCATGATAATTCCATGCATGTATGTCAAGAATAAATCAAGTAAAATGAAAATACTACATGTTTGGGTTAATATGCAAAGCATAAATGCATGAAAACACATGTTTTTAGGTTCCAAGTGCTCATGATAGGCTCCTCATAGTTGTGAGGAGCATTCATGAGGGGCTCAACCATCTCAAAAATGAACCAAACCTATCCCGTGTGCAAATTATGAGCCACTCACAACCTAGAGGCTGCTCTATAAGATCATGAGCGCCCTTGGGACAAAATTTTGACCATTTTTACACATCATTACTGACAACACTTACAACTAATAATAATCATAATTATAACACTTGTAATTAATAATAATTTTAGTATATGGAAAGTGCAAAAAAAAAGCTCTTATACCTCTTACTGGAATCGATTATACAACTTAGATGTGTGATTACCACAAGCCTTAAATAAGGTAAAATTTCAAAAATTTTACTTACATAACTCTTCATCACATGAAGAATTTGTTGACCTTAGCAATAATCAATATTAATTTTAATCTTAACAAACTTAATTTTGAGCATTTAATTTATTTGTTTAAGTGTGTATAAGTTAGGACTCCATTGGAAGTTAAAATGAAGTATGATTATCTTGGGCTGATTCGACCTCTAAGATTCAAGGAGGCTTTTGACATCCTTAGAGCTTTATAATGAGAAAGTTATCTTCTTCACATTTGAAATAGACATCTTGAGCTTTCTAAATTAGGCTTGCTTGTCAAAATCCAAGTTCACTTGGGTATGCAAATATTAAGTTAAAATCGAACGTCTTCAGTAGCCAATTACTATTTCAATCCATGCATTGTTGTCTAACAACATCACCTTTAATGATTCAAAATCATAAATATTGAATTTAAAATGCAGACATTGGACATATTATTTGCACCTCCAACAACTATATTTTTGAGTGTTTGTTTATATAAACACCTTAAGAGATAAATGGAAGTTAAAAAGAAACTTGTTATCATTCATTTTTTGTTAAGCTTTCAACTAAGCTCTCAAACTCTTTTAAAAAATTCTTTATTTGAATAACTCTTTTGAGATTTAGTTGTATGTTAGAAATAGAATTTCTCTTCATCTTATATCTTGGGATATATTAGAAGGGAAGTGAGATTTTTCTCTAAAGGAATTGGTTTAAGTGTTGTCCATTAAAACACTTGGGATTTGGTTTTTTGAGTGACCCTTGAAAACTCAAGTTGTAAGGTTATAAGAGTGAGCCATAACACTCTTGTGTAATCTCAATCTTGTAAATAAGATTATGGGTGATTAAAAATCCTAACTTAGGGATAAGTTAGGTGGGGACATAAGATTGTTGTTGAATTTGAACTCATTAAATTTTTGTGTTCTTCATTCTTCCTTCTCAACTTTCATTCAATTCTTACAAAGATTTTTTTTTAATTTCTCATTTTTATTTGATAGTCCTATTCACCCCCTCCCTCCTCTAGAACTCTTTTCAATTGGTATCAGAGCTTTAATTCTAGGTACTTCATTGCTAGAATATAAAATCATAGGGAGTGAATCATAAAACATCTCTTCTCTTGGGTCATTCTTTAATGGTAGTGACTATCCACATTAGAAAGAAAAACTTCTCAAGAATAAAGGACTTCAACAAGAAGTTCGAAAGAGATGGGAAGAAGAAAACTAAGGAGGCTACCTGCTAAGAAACCAAGACATTTTAGAAGTGAGTGTCCTAAACTCAAATTCAAGAATAAGGGAGCAAAAGATAAGAAAAAGGCATTCAAAGCTACTTGGGATTATTCCTCTAAATCTGAAGAGGAAGAGGAACAATAAGAAGTGGCTAATCTTTGCTTCATGGCCCTTGAAAATGAAAATAAGGTACCATCTACTTCTTATTCTTCATTTAATGATTGTGATAATTATTGTGATGATGATGAGAGCTTTATTGTGAGCAAATTACTTGTTAAATGAAAAATTTTATTATCTAACAAGAAACATTATAAGCATGAGTTAGGTAACTTAATTAGAGAATTAGAAAATTTAAAAATTAATTTTGCTAAACTTGTTGAATTAAATGAAATACTTGTTAATGATGCAAAATCTTTTAATTCTTTAGAAGATCAACTTAAGAAAGTGAATGATGAAAATCATAAGCTTTCTAAGGAGGTCTTAGAATTAAAGAATTCCGTTACTAAATTTAAGAGAGGAAAAGAAACTTTGGATAGTCTTCTTGACTCTCAAAAATTTCATGGAGACACCCATGGAATTCGATATAAAAATTGAATGTTTTCATCATCTTCATCACATATTAATTGTGTAAAAGCTTCACATGATTCCACTCCTTCAACCTCCAAATCAAATAAGACTCAAGTTTTCAAAGCTAAAAGATCTCATGTGTTAAATAGTAAGGGAAAGTCTCATAAGATTCATCCTTCATTAACATAAAGAGGTAAATCTCAAACTAAAGCACGTAAGCCCAAGCATGCTTATATGTACATTAGACACAATTATAATAGTCATGCTACATAATACAATGCACATAAACATGTTGCAAAAAATTATCAAAATACAAATCACCATTGCCAATGCATGTCTCACTTAATGACACAAAACAATAGGACATACACCGAACACCAAAGGCATATTGCACACACTAGGAAAGCATTTCATCCTAGGAGGAATAAATTCAAAAATATTATATGTTCATATTGCATGATTAAAGGACATACTAACAATATGTGCTTCTATAGAAGACTACATATGAATTTACTTCCTATGGATTATCTTGAAACTAACCAACTTTAACCAATAAAGGTTTGGGTCCAAAAGAACACTTAAATTATTTTGTGTAAATGTGCTTGAAATCCACAAGAATAAAAAGCAAGTGGTATCTCAATAATGGATGTTCAAGGCATATGATGAGAGACAAAGAGCAATTCAACAAACTTGATGCTAAGGATGGAGGACACATTACTTTCGGAGATAATGCAAAAGGAAAAATTATTGGCATTGGAGAAATAGGTAATCCTCAATCCTTATTTATACATCATGTGTTGTTTTTTGATGGTCTTAAACATAATTTGCTTAGTATAAGTCAATTATGTGATATGGGAAATAAAGTAACTTTCTATCTTAAAAATTGCTTTGTTAGTAGTCTTGATGAAAATAAAATTATTTTTATTGATGAAAGAGTAGACAATGTTTATATCATTGATTTGAATAAAATTGATAACAAAGACATAAAATGCTTAGTGCTTATCTCCCATGACACATGGACATGGAATAGAAGGTTAGGACATGCAAATTTTAAGTTTTTAAATGATCTTTGTAAACATGAACTTGTGATTGGTTTACCTAAGCTTGAATTCACTAAGGATAAACCTTCTGATGCTTGCCAAAAGGGAAAATAATCTAAGTCCTCATTTAAGCTAAAAAATGTAGTGTCCACCTCTAAGCCACTTGAACTTATACATATGGATTGATTGATACCAACTAGAGTTGCTAGTCTCGGTGGAATGCACTATGCATATGTATTGGTTGATGATTACTCTAGATTTACATGGGTATGTTTCCTTAATCATAAGAATGATGCATTTAAAGCTTTTAAAAAGTTTGCAAAAAGAATTCAAAAAGAAAAAGGCTTTTATATTTTTTCTATTAGAAGTGATCATGGAACCGAATTTGAAAACGAGTTTTTCAAAAAATATTGTAATAAAAATGGTATTTCTCATACATTTTCATCTCCTATAACTCCTCAACAAAATGGGGTAGTTGAAAGGAAAAATAAAACTCTTATGGAAATGGCTAGAACAATGCTTCATGAGTATAATTTGCCTCTATACTTTTAGCCGAAAGTCGTTAACATATCTTGTTATATTTCAAACTGAGTTTTCAAAAGACCAATTTTAAATAAAACATCTTATGAGCTATAGAACAAAAGAAAACCTAAAATCTCATATTTAAAAGCATTTAGATATAAGTGCTTTATATTGAACTCCAAGGACAATCTTGGGAAATTTGATTCTAAAGCCAATGAAGGAATTTTCCTAGGCTATTCTATTTCTTGTAAAGCATATAGGGTCTTTAATAATAGAACTCTAGTAGTTGAAGAGTCAATGCATGTGGTATTTTATGAATCAAACTCACTTGATCCTAGAAAGGATGTTTATAGTGTTGATGATCTTGTAGGTGATAATGACATTGTGGAAACAAAAGAAGAAAATGCTAGTAAGCCTTTGGAACTTGAAGATCCAAGCAAGGAGGAAAATAAGGAGACATCTCAACCTACTTTAAAGGATGAACTTCTAAAGGATTGGCAATTTAAGAAAGCTCACCCTCAAGACCTCATTATAGGTAACACTATAAAAAGGGTAACTACTATATCTCAATTAAAGTCTATTGTTAATTTAGCCTTCATTTCTCAAATTGAAACTAAAAATATTGATGATGCTTTGTGTGATGAATTTTGGGTCCTTTCTATGCAAGAAGAGTTAAATCAATTTGAAAGAAATAAGGTTTGGACCTTAGTTCCTAGACCTAAACATCATCCTATTCTAGGCACCAAATGGGTGTTTAAAAATAAGATGAATGAAAAAGGTGTCATAACCAGGAACAAAGCTAGACTAGTAGCTAAAGTTTATAATCAAGAGGAAGGCATTGATTATGATGAAACCTTTGCCCATGTTGCATGGTTAAAAGCTATTAGGATGCTACTTGCATTTGCATCATTCATGGATTTCAAACTTTATCAAATGGATGTTAAAAGTACATTTTAAATGGTTTTATTATAGAAGAAGTGTATGTTAAACAACCTCTAGGTTTTGAAAGCTTTGATTTTCCAAATCATGTATTCAGACTTTCCAAAGAATTATATGGATTGAAACAAGCTCCTAGAGCTTGGTATGAAAGATTGAGTAACTTCTTGTTAGAGAAAGGTTTCTCTAAAGGAAAAGTTGATAAAATTCTTTTCATAAAGAAATCCAAGCATGATTTATTAATTATTCAAATAGATGTTGATGACATTATATTCAGTGCTAGTAACCATTTCTTGTGTGAGGAATTCTCTATTTTAATGCAAAGAGAATTTGAGATGAGTATGATAGGTGAACTCAAATTCTTTCTTAGACTACAAATCAAGCAATGAAAAAATGAGATTTTCAACAATCAAACTAAGTATGCAAGAGACGTTCTCAAGAAATTTGGCATGGATGGAGCTAAGATAAGTAAACCTCCAATCAGCACCATAACCAAACTTAACAAAGATGAGAATGGCAAACCGGTTAACAAAAAGAAATTTAGAGGTATGACCGGATCCCTTCTTTATTTAACTGCTAGTAGACCCGATATTATGTTTGCTACTTGCTTATGTGCTAAATTTCAATCTAGTCCTAGAGAGTCTCATTTGAATGCAATCAAAAGAATTTTCAAATATCTTTATGGTACAATGCATTTAGGACTCTGGTATCCTAGGAGTTCATCTTTTAACTTGATTAGTTATTCTGATGTAGACTTTGCCTGTAGTTTACTATATAGAAAAAGCACTTCTAGAACTTGTGAATTTTTAGGACAATGATTAGTTTCTTGGTTTAGCAATAAACAAGTTTTAGTTGTCTTGTCCACTGCTGATGCTGAATATATTATCGCAAGTCTTTGTTTTTCACAAGTTTTATAGCAAAAACAATAGTTGTTAGACTATGGTGTAAATATTTATCACATTCCAATCAAATGTGACAATACAAGTGCTATCAACCTTAGCAAAAATCCCATTCAGCATTCTAGAACTAAGCATATAGACATTAGACATCATTTCTTACGTGATCATATTCAAATTAGTGATATATCAGTTAAATTTGTTGATACAAATAATCAACTTGAAAATATCATCACCAAACCTCTCAATGAAGAGAGATTAAATTTCATTAAGCATGAACTTGCCATGATTGATGGTTCAAGTTTATCTTGATTTTATGTTTAATTGATGGTTGAACTGTTTTCATGTGAAATCATATTATGCTTATTGATTCTTTGATTGATAAATATTTTTATTTTGATCTTAAAAATTTTTTATCGTTAGCTTATATTTGATTTATCTTTTTAAATTTCCTTTTGCATTTCATCAAAGGAAGAGAAATAATTTGAGTTTGCATGTGTACCTAGTTAATTTTTTTTTAACATGTGTACTTAGTTTATTTTTAATTTTAAAAATTCCTTAAAAAATGTGTTTATATTAGTGACATATTATATTTTTATTTGATATAGGGGGAGAAATTTTGTTTAAATTTTTGCATGCATATTAACATTATGGTTAATTTTGTTGTACATCATATATGAAAAAAGGCCTTTTTTTGCTTACTTTGTTTATATATGACATAGATTTTATAAAGATTTTGTGCATTTTTGTTTTCATTTTCCCTTTATATCTCTCTCTTTTCCTTTTGCTTTTGTACAAAGAGAGGAAAATATATTATGAATAATTTTTGTTTATTTTGTTATGCTAAGTGCTACATAATTGATTAGCTAGTTAAGTTCTACATAATCATATGATAATTAAACACATCTAGCCTTATTATTATATGTACTATTTTTTGTGATGCATTTTAATGTCACTATATGCGTATATGTTTGAAATTATTTCCTCACATTGCCTAATATTTATTTAAATGATCATGTTATCATATTTTATGTTTTTAATACATTGGTCATAAGAATGTCATGTTTTTATTCCTCTTGCTATATTTTATGTTCTTTTTATTTTTATTTTTTTCTCAAGGGGAATAATCTATAAATTTATATTTCTTATCATGTCCATATTTGTAGGGGGAGAAATGAAGAAATATATTTTATTTCATTTGGTATCATTATTATTACAAATATTATCACACACTTTACTTTGTATTATTTTTTATCAAACTCAAAATAAATTTATCAAAATCAAGAAGGGGGAGATTGTTGACCTTAGTAATAATCAATCTTAATTTTGATTTTAACAAACTTAAAGTTGAACATTTAATTTGTTTGTTTAAGTGTGTATAAGTTAGGACTCCATTGGAAGTTAAAATGAAGTAAAATTATCTTTGGCTTATTCGACCTCTGAGATTCAATGAGGCTTTTAACATCATTAAAGCTTTATAATGAGAAAGTTATCTTCTTCATATTTGAAATAGACATCTTAAACTTTCTGAATTAGGCTTGCTTATCATAATCCAAGTTCATTTGGGTATGTAAATATTAAGTCAAAATCAAACGTCTTCAGTAGCCAATTATGGTTTCAATCCATGCATAGTTGTCTGATAGCATCACCTTCAATAATTCAAAATTATAAATATTGAATTCAAAATATAGATGTTGAACATATTATTTGCACCTCCAACAGCTACATTTTTTAGTGTTTGTCTATATAAACACCTCAAGAGTTTAATGGAAGTTAAGAAGAAACTTGTTATCATTCATTCTTTCTTAAACTTTCAATTAAGCTCTCAAATTCTCTTAAAAAATTCTTTGTTTGTATAAATCTTGTGAGAGTTGGTTATGTGTTAGAAATAGAATTTCTCTTCATCTTAAATCTTAGGATAGATTAGAAGGGAAATGAGATTTATCTTTAAAGAAATTGGTTTAGGTGTTGTCCATTAAAACACTTAGGATTTGATTTTTTGAGTGAGCCTTGAGCCATAAAAATCTTATGTAATCTCAATCTTGTGAATAAGATTAGGAGTGATTGAAAATCCTAACTCGGAGATAAGTTAGGTGGAGACATAGGATTGTTGTTGAATTTGGACTCTTTAAATTTTTGTGTTCTTTATTCTTCCTTGTCACTCTTGCAAAGAATTTTTTTTTAATTTCTTATTTTTATTTGATAGTCCTATTCACCCCCCCCCCCCCTTCTAGGACTCTTTTCATAATTCCATTCCCATAGATCCATTTTGCATTTTAAACATAGCTAAATAACACAACAACATGTATAAGCAATACCCTAGGAATTCTAAGTATAAGAAAACTTACCAACTCCTAATTTGATGTAGACCATAATAGTTAATCTAAAAGCTTTGGATGCTTTAGGTTCAAATCTTAAATCAAATGCTCTAACCTAAGCCCAATCCATCAATTAAATGGGCCTAGCTAAGGTTTATGGGCCTTCTCAACATCTTAGACTAATCTTTGGTTTAAAACCCTTTTAAGTCTAGGCCCAAACAATTTGGGTATTTAATCCAAGTCCAATTAGAAATAACATAAATTGTTAATTTAATACTTTAATTAATATCTCATATTAATTAAGTATTAATTAATAATTAAACCCTTATTTTACTTAGATTTCAAGATATGTTAGAATCACTCATAATTTATGAAAACTAAATGTGTATAATTGGGATTTTCACATTTAGACTTGAAAGGTGTTTTAAATAATATCAAGTGTTAATATTAGCTTCTCATTGCCAATTAGACATGAACTTAGTAAATCACACCTAAAAGAGTTTTACTAAATTGCCCTTAACATTAATCTAATTATTGATTAAAAAGTTTAATCAATTAATTAAGATTAGTATAATTAGATTTATGCTTTAAGTAGATAAGTTATGAATAATTAAACCCTGGCATCAATATCACAACTATCCAATTATAAATGAATGCATGTGTTAATTCATATGAACCCTGCGGTCATAATTACCGTGCACTAAAATCCCTTTATTAAAAGATCCCGATACGGCCTAATGTCATGGTTTAGTTAAAATCTAATAGCTATATCATATGACCTCATCTCAAGTTAAAGTTCTTAATAAAACATAACAAATACTAGAAACACTTTTCTAGTACTAAAACTCTTTCAAACTGTGTTATGTTTGTTCTAGCCAGGAACTTATTCATAAAAGACAAACTTATATAGCATTGGATCTTGTCCCGGTTCACTCCAGGAAATGAATCCCATCTTGGTCAAACACTCATCCCTATATTTAACCCACTAGAGCCACCACACACCATATACCCATGTGTGAATAACACAACTATGTAAGCGGTAACAAACCCTAACATGTCAAATGTGGGTGATCGTGTCACCTCAGGTCAAAGGACTATATGCACCATTATGACTTAGATTGTGAACATTGACTATAAGTGAATATCCTTGCAATAACAAATCTAACGTCACTATTCGATCCACCCATTAAATAAGTATCCACATATCTATTATAATATCTCATATCAAGTAGCATAAGATTCACTACCTCCTATTATTAGTATCATATACTAATTAAGGAAAATAGACAAAGGTTATAATTATATTAATATTACCCAAATATTAATTTATCAACCATGAACATTTTATAGCATATGTACTAAATAAATTTGTAGCTCATTTTATCAACTCTTGATTATAAATTTGTTTAACATTATGCTAATGGATTAATATTCAATTAAATAAACACTTTAGATAATAGAATATCATTTTATTACCGGGATAATTTACAATGTCAAAATATGTTATTGACCTCTAGGGCGTACAACCTATACTAATAGTGACATTGTCTCACTATTTTGAAACAATCTATTTCTATGCTCATCGAATAATATCCTTGTCAAATGATTTTCTTTGCCAAGATCATCCCATTCATATGTGACCCACAAACCCCCACATGGATCTATTTTACTACTTCTTTAGCTTCTTTTTTCTTAAGAGATCTCAACTATTTTCTATTTGATATTCTTTTATATAATACCTCATTATAACTTGCATAATTGCATACAAGAATGTAAAGGGAATATTTTTCCTTTAAAGATGCTTCATAAGGATACTTACTTTCTTCAATGAATCTCTAGATGTCGTAGAACCATAGTTTCCATTCTGGCCCTATCTGAATACTCATAAGTTTCTCACCACTATAACATGAAGCTTTTCACTTTACAATTACCAGGGCTTTCATTGTCAATCTAATTGGATTATCCCACATTGAAGAGAGTGTTGCCAGTTTTTTTACCATCTGATTCTCGTCTCTTAATAAATGTGTAAAGAGACATTTAGTAAAGTTTTGCATTAAAGTTTTTAAATAATAACTGTAAGGCTTTAATTTTTCTTCTTTCACTTCTAATTCTTCATTAGCCTGACTGATAACCAATAATGAATCCCCGTAAACCAATAAATCACTTGCCTCGGCTGCTAGACCTACTTTGATCCCATAAATACATGCCTCATACTTAGCCATGTTGTTTATGACTTTGAAGTCTAGTTATTTTTTTTTCCATCAGTATGGTCTCTCTTTCTATTGTGACAAAAAGTACTCTTAATCCAACTCCCTTATTATTCACAGCTCCAACGAAGTAAAGCTTCCATTCTCAATGTTGTATTACTTTTAAATTCTCCTCAGAAAACTCTAAATTCCATAATTCATCCATATCTACTGCATTCTGAGCCAAAAGCTCTGCTGTTCTGCCCTTAATGACATTTATGGTGATGTACTATATGTTAAATTCATTTAATAGTACTAACCATCATGACATTTTTCTAATCAAAGCAAGTGCTTGAAACAAGTATCTCAAAGGATCTATTTTTGAAAGGGCTTGTACTTTATATGATTGGAAATAATGTCTTAGCTTTCTTTTAGCTTAGATCATGACTAGGCATGTTTTTTTTTACTATATCGTACTTCTCCTCATACAAAAATTTTTTTTTACTAAGGTAGTATATTGTGTGTTCTATTCCATTTGGTCCTTCCTGTGCTAGTACTGCCCCATTGCTTTATCCTCTAAAGCTAAATACAAAATCAGCACTTTACCTTGCCTCAGTGGTTTTAAAATAAGTGGCTTAGTCAGGTATTCCTTGATTTTGTTAAATGCCTTCTAGCACTCTTTATTCCACTTCACTAGTTGATTCTTTCTCAAGAGTTTGAAAATAAGATCATAAACTATAATAAATTTTAAGATGAACCTACTAATGTACTGTAACTTCCCAAGAAACCCTACGGCATCTCTTGAATTGCTTTGAATTTGTTTGGGTCCACTTTTATTCCTCTATAACTAACTATATGCCCCAACAACTTTCCAGAAGTTACCCCAAAACACACTTCTTTGGATTAAGCCTTAAATTATACTTCTTAATTCTAGCTAATAATTTGTCTAAAGCCTCAAATTGTCCCTCTTTTGTTTCTAACTTAACCATTATATCATCCATGTACACCTCTACTTCTTTGTGCATCATGTCATGAAATAGAGTGGTTGCTACTTTTGGACAAGTGGCTCTTGCATTCTTCAACTCAAAGGGCATTACCTTGTAGCAATATTTACCTCATTATATAATAAAATTGGTCTTGATTTTATCTATAACTAAAATCATTATTTGGTTATAGCCTAAAAATCTATTTATAAAGGAATACATTGCACTTGATACTACACTATCAATGATTAAATCAATATGGGGTAAAGAAAAATCATCCTTTTAACATGCTTTATTCAGATCTCTAAAATCAATGCACATTTTGACCCTTCCTTCTTTTCTGGGGACTAGTACAATATTCAATATCCATTGAGGGTATTCCACTATCTCTTGGAAGTTAGCTTGAATTTGCTTAGCAATTTCTTCCCTTATATCTTATATCCATTTTGATCTTAATCGATGAAGCTTTTGCTTCATTGGTTTGACTTCTATAAATATTAGAATATAATGTTCTGTGATTTCCCTATTCAAACCTGGCATATTTTCATATAACCAAGCAAATACTACCTTTCTTTTTATTAATATACTCTTAAATTTTTTCCCCCTCCTCAGGAGTTACATTATGTGATATAAAAATATTATTAGGATGTTCATTTGTGCCCATGTTAAATGAATCTAATTAAAAGGAATTAAAATCAGAGTATCATTACTTGTAAGAAAGAGATTCATCATATGAAACTTACATATTCATTAGTTATTCATTATTTTAATGCTTCAAGTTCATTATCTGTTTACTCCAAATGTTCATTATTTGTAATTTATAGGAACATTCATCAGTTTTCATTAGACATTCATTAGTATGACAAATTAATTTCTTTGTCTATGCAACAGGCTAAAGCATTCAATAATTATTTGGAAAAAATTGATATTCATAAAGGCAAAAATTTCGCAAAATATTATGAAGTGTAACTCAAAATGCTGTGAAGATTAAGCAAACCAAATTTAGATTACGGTGTCTAATGCATAAAACACATGTAAACTATGAGTGTCCTCAGTTGTCTTGTTTTGATCTTGTGTTTTATTTCTAAGAGATATGGCAATTTTACTGAATATGGACAAATGATTGGTCTTAAGAGGAACAAGAGGCTTTTGATTTTGTGGATTCGCCACACAATTTTTTGAAAAATGAGAAAAGAAAGAGGTAACATTGGGTCATTCAATGAATATTGCCCCCAGCAGAGATTTTTAGGTTTGGGGGATTGCATCTACTTTATGACTATTTCTCATTATACGATATTCAATGTATAGCTACCACAACACCCTAGTTTTAGTAATGACAGTTTTTATAGCATTCATATAATACATCAGATAATGAAAGATAATAAAGTTGAAATATCATTATTACATTACTTTCCTAACAAAATACATATAAAAGGAAAAGCGATTGCTGAAATATAAATCTACCTTAGATATAATGAACCTGCAAGGTTAGTATAACTTTGCACATAGCTTGCTCAATCATATGAATAACTGAATAAGCAATGGATGCCTAATCACTTGAAAGAGTAAGCAAACTGTAGATAATCATGCATGTTTGCAGTGTTATTATGCTATGATGATATGTGATGACGATATAATGGATACATGATGACATCATTGGATCAAGAACATAATGACCCTAGTTCGAAATGCAAAATTTTCATGTTATTGATATGTACGATGTGATTTCACATTTTGAAACTTGAGGATGAAAAATGATGATATGAAATGAGCAAACAAAGCATAAGTTATTCATATAACATGTAAATTACCAATCTTAACATGCAAGCACAATAAATTTCACAAATGCTAGTGACAATAAAGTAAAATGTACTACAATAAAATAAACATTATAAAATGATGGTATGGTCCTCAAATTTGACTGAGCTTGTGTGAGTTTTAAAGCTTTAGCTTTTAGGGATTATCAAGCTTTCCTCGTCAAGAGGTTCAAAATGATTGTAGAATGATGCAAATTCATATACCTTTGAATCATGCTTTAATAAAGGTGAAGCTAGGTTTGTTGGAAAGGAGGTCTAATAACCTAAGAAAAACATAGTAGGAAAGATAAAAGTGTGTGGAAACAGGTTTCCAACATCTTCAAACGGATAGATTTTTGCATGTGTGGGTTATTGTTGTCAAAATGAGGTATGGAGACCCCTATTAATAGTGCAAGGTTTGAGAAAAAGGGGTGTGTGTGCATGGTCGCGTGCACATTCCTAGAACAGAGCACATGACCATGCTAAGTACACGTGGCTATGTGCTTAGCAAGTGATCACGAGCTTATACGCATGGCCATACGCACTTTCATATGATGCACAAGTGATTTAAGGCTTTTTTGGGGTTTTTTTAGCTTAGTTTCTAAGGTTTTTGGGTGTTCCAGACATATTTTTGAAGTTTATTTTGTTTAATTCAGCCTCAACTTTAGCCCATGAAACCTTGGGGTGTTCATGGCTATGTACACACTTCTAAGCGACATGTGCTAGTCCTCAAGTTATTTTAAACTATTCCAAGACCAATTTCGAGGGGTTTTAGAGCCTTTTAGATGTGTTTCTAAAGTTCGTTGCGTCAAAATTGATTTCCATTTTTCCAAAAAGTTAGGTCATGGTTTGATGAAATGAACATTGCCTTTTATTGTTTTGATAGTTCATATATTGTAAGATCGAAGCACAACTTAATAGCTCAATAATTGATTTTGCACACTAGTGGAATTAGTTAAGGTTTTAGGGTTGCACACTTTAGAGGTGTTATGAATGAGCAGACTCTAGACATGTTTAAAGATTTGTTTCATCATTGGACCTTTTTGGGGATAGTCAAATTTAGGGTGTGACAATTGCCCCCTACTTTGCATGTGTTACATAGCCACCTAGTGCTAGTGTCAATACAAATGAAGCAAATGCAAGGATGCAAAAATCATTTAGTAGGGAGAAAGGTACTTACATGTGGGTCATCTTTAGATATCTTGTTGAGACTCAACTACTATCAGCGCTTTGTGATCAGAATCGTTGTCACTCGATGATACATGTAAAGATCTTAAGATGTGTCTTAGGATTCATGCAAAGATGCGATTTCCATATGAATGGTGTGCATATGAAGTCCAATGACTACCCCTTTTAAACGTCATACTTAACATTCTCTAGTCATGTTAAGAGTTCCAACATTCTTTAATGAGCTCCAACTTTATGAAATATGAACTATCAGAACAATAAGAGGCTTATTTAAGGCAATATTCTCTCAAAATGCATAGCTTGTTAAGTCGGTGTTCATTTCATCATATCAAGACACAACTTCACAAAAAAAATTTTGATTTTGACAAAGTGTACTTTAACAATACATCCAAAAGGCTTTAAAACCTTTGAAAGTGGTCCTAGAATAGTCTAAATTAACCCGATGAATAGCACATGCTGCAGAGAAATGCGTGTGTAGCCACGAATATCCTTAGGTGTCATGCACTAAAATCAAGGCCAAATTATACAAAATGGACTTCAAAAATGCATTTGAAAGGCCTAAAAACCCTAGAAACCAACCTTAGAAAAGCTCGAAAGAACCTTAAATTATGCGTGCATCATGCGAAAGTTCATATGACCATGCACAAGTGTGCATGGCCACTCGCTAAGTGTGTAGTCATGTGCACTTCATGTGACCATGCACTCCGTCCTAGGGACACATGCATGACCACGCAAATAACCCCCAAAACCTCACATTTTGTACTATAAATAGGGGTCTCCACACCTCATTTTAGGGGGAAAGCAATAAAAAGACACATACACTTAAAAATCTGTTTGTTCGAAGACATTATAAACCCACATCCAAATAGTTTTAGCTCTCCCATCACATTTTTATTAGGTTATTAGATCTTCTTTCCACTAAACCTAGCATCATCTTTGTCAAATCATGCTTTAAAGGTCTATAAACTAGCATCATTCTACACATCATTTTGAACCTCTCAATAGGGAAAGCTTGATAAGCCCTTGAAGCTAAACCTTCAACACTCATATAAGCTCAGTTGAATCTGAGGACTACACAATCATTTTAGCACATTTATTTTACTGCACTACATTTTACTTTATAATCACCAACATTTTTAAAATTTATTATGCTTATATGATAAGACTGGCAATTTGCATGCTATATGAATAATTTATGCTTTTTACTGCTCATATCATATCATCATTCTACATCCTCTAGTTTCAAAACATAAAATCACACTGTGCGTATCAATAACATGAAAATTTCATATTTTAGACTATAGTCATTATGTTCCTAGTCCAATGTTGTCATCATGCATCCCTTATATCGCCATCATATATCGTTATAGTATAATAATCACCCTAAACATGCATGATTATGTACATCTTGCTTACTCTTCCAAATGATTAAGTATCCATTGCTTATCCCATTATTCATATGATCGAGTAAGCTACATGCATAGTTGTGCTAACCTTGCAGGTTTATTATATCTAAGCTAGATTTACTTTTCTATAATCTTTTCTTTTTTCCTTTTATATGTATTTTATTAGGAAAGCGATGTGATAATTATACTTCATACTTTGTTATATAATGTAATGTGTGAATGCTATATATTACCAAAACTAGGGTGTTATGGTAGTTATACATTGAATATCATATAATGAGAAATAATCAAAAAGTATATACGATCCCCTAAACCCAAAAATCTCTACTGGGGACAATACTCGTTGAGTGACCCAATGTTGCCCCTTTCTTTTCCTAATTTTCAAAAAATTGAGTGGCAACTCCACAAAATTAAAAAGCATCTTGTTCCTCCTGAGACCAATCATTTGTCCCTATTCGGTAAAGTTGCCATGTCCCTTAAAAATACAAAATCCTAGATTCTCCCCTTCACTCATCCTGAAGTGAGGAAGGAAAAGGAAAGACCAAAGGTCACTTACAATGGCGACTCCATTGGGGAATTCTAAGTAAGAGAGATCAGCTCTAAAATGACTATTTCTCATTATGCAATATTCAATCATATAGAGCCCCTCACCACTACATTTGCATTACACATCACACGTGCACCAATGGTCCCTAAACCCTCGATAATACTGAATGACATTGCCACCATGATTCCACCCGAGTCATAGGGTGACGAAGATAGGTATTGTCACCTTTAGTCTTTACTCATGCATTTGCTAGGCTCATCTGACCAAAGTCTGTAACCCAAGTCCTAAATGGGGGCAACTGAGTTATTAAAAGAATGCTAGACTCACTAATCAGAGTCTGTAACCCTAGTCATATAGGGGCATTCTCGCTAAAGGAACCCTTAGCCTTTAACCCTGGCTTAGCCTATATAGATAAACCAACAGTAACTTCCACTAGGGTTCCACCAAGCTGTGCATGCTATCCCATCCTAATAATGTTCGTTTGACATGATATTTACAAATGACATGACTCTCCTAGTGTCTATTATTGAATGACATCGTAATGTTAATTTTCATATAATGTTTATGCTCAGATCCATGTGATTCCTATATACTTCATGCAAGCCCAAAGCATGAGAAATGATAAGAATCATGTACCTCAGCTTGAATAGTCTAGGCAAACTAATAAATAATGACATCCCTCGATGATAGAACCTATGAGATGTCATCCATTTATTCTGATTAGATCGAATGAACAGGTTAGGAATTCAACTAGATTATAGACCTTTAGGTCGAAAAAATGAAATTGTAAACAGTTAAATGATACTTTCATGACTCCTAATAAAAATATCGAATATCGATACGGGGGGCAATAACTCAAACTCCTTTTAATTGACCTTGGCCCTATGTATACGAGCACATACAAGCTCTGTACATCATTCAAAGCCTGAAAATTGACCCACACATTGAAATCATATGATTACCTCAAGTACATTTTAGTATCATTCCTCAGCTTACCTTTTGGTTCCAATCAACATAAATAGAAATAGCCTAGTTCTGAGAGTAGAACCATAGTCCCTCGATGATTATAGGTTCAAAACCCACATATATAAGAGATTGAATGACCTTGCAGAGAAATAAGGTTGGAAGTGAGAGCTTTCTTGTAATTGGTTTGTTCACTGTAGGAAAAACTAACCACTTTTCTAGATTAATCATGCATACATAACATACATGCAGATAGCATACACTAACCACTGTTTTTTACAGCAAAGATCATCTTTCATTGTAGAATTTTTCATCCACTCCATTCATACATGCTCACCATTTTCTTTTATAGGCACAAGTCATGCATCATTCATTTAGCTAACCTTAAGATACTTCCTGTCAATAATTCAAAGACAGGCTAAAAGAGGGGATCCAAAAATTGCTCACTGATGGTACTATAGCTAAAATCCTCCAAGCCTAAATTAAGACCAAAAATCCTCGAGATAGGAATAATACACAATCAAATGAAGCTTCCATATCTGTTCACCCAAAGGTATTTAAGGCAAAGGGAATTCCTCACACTCCAGTTCAAGCTAATGATGACAATGACTACTACTAGGATCTCAGAACACATTAAAAGCTGCAAAAATTACTGACATGAACAAGCCTAAATCAGTAAGGGAGGTTAAATTGTTGGCTAACAAAATGGCTTAGTTGGAATTTACCTTTAAAAACAAGGGGACTCATGGCTCTAAAAACTTCATTAACCTCGCATTGTTCAAAGATGAACCACTTACATATGATTTTAAATTGCCAAACTTGGCTACTACTTCCAGATGATTTTAAACTACCAAACTTGGCTAAGTTCAATGGAACTAGGGATTCAAGGGTCCATCTATGGCAATATGCTACCTCCATAGCTGCTACAAAGCTTACAGAATAATATATTATTTGATTCTTCTTCATGTCACTAGAGGATGGGCCAGGCACAAAATTAAAAATGACTGGCTATTAGTAACCTAAAAGTTCATCAAACAATATAAATACAACACATAGTTAGACATCACTCGCAAAGATCTTGAGACCATGAGATAGAAACCCAATGAAGCTTTCTTTGATTATGTCATAAGATGGTAGGGTAAAGCAGTCAAAATGAGGAACTTTCCTCATGAAGATTAACAAATAGAATTAATAATCAATGGAGCATTACCATACTTTAGAAAATAAATTATCTTTGCCCTCTATCAGAACCGTCCTCTAGAGACTTCAACAAAATAACCTCGAGAACCTAAGCCTCTTCTAAACCCATTGCCTCCTCATATTGACCAAAACCTATTCTGCCACTTTCACCAGATGCCCAATCACACCACTAATGCATGTAGAACCCTCCAGAAAGCAATCCATGACCTCATTGATTCTAGAACAATTAACGACCCTGTAAGCACCCAATTTCGAGATAATGAGTTATGCATGCGACAAAGGACTCGAATGATAAAAATGTTAAATAGGTTTTCAATGCTTGAGTTTTGAAACTTCAGAGGTCTAATTGTATTTTTCAAAGAAAGAATTTATTGTTTTCAATGACTAAATTATAATGCTTTTTGAGGACATAATTGAAGATTTTAAATTTTAGGGGTCTTTTTATAATTAAAAGTCAAAAAAAATAATTCCAATCAAAATTACAAAATTCCGATTGGAATTATGCAATTTCGATTGGAATTAGACCAGTTTTGTCTGATTTTTGGATTTTTCAGAAAATAAAAAATGCTTTTTTGAATCCTGATTGGTTGAAGGATTTTTCTTAAAATTATTTTGGTATTTATCTAGTTTTTTAAGAAAATAAAGTCCTTTTAGGAATGAAACTCTATAGACATGTGAACTAGGGTTTTTGTGTTGTTTTCCTATAAAAGGACGGGTTTGGCTCCTAAGGAAAGGGGAGGAGGATTTTTTGTATCAGCATTCTATACATAGATTTTCTTTTATTGATTTTTTTTTAAAAGGATCCTCTACACAAAATTTTCTTTATTTTTTATTAATTGGAGGCTTTTGGAGGAGTAGAACAATAATATTTGAAAACCTATCAAGAATGGTGGTTTTACAAAATCTAAGGAGCATTCCATTAAAAATATCCATAAGCATCATCTTCTCCATATTCTTTTTTTATTTTAATTTTTCCTTTTGATTTTATTGAGTTTCAATTTTATTCAAATTTCTTTATAATTTATTCACTAATCATAATTTTTGTTTCTTTTTATGGTGATTATGGAGGAAAATACATGATGATCATGTTTGGAGGACTCATGAGAAGTCTATGGAATGCCATGGATAAGACCTTGTAAAGATATAGTTTTTAGGGTTTTTATTATTTTTATTTTATTACTTTGTTTTATTTATGTTTTTGGGTTTGTATTAATTATTTTTTTTTTATTCTCAATATATTATTGTAATAACCCCAATAGTGGGAATACTAAAATTATATGTGTGGTTGTATTTTTTTTTTTATGAATTGGTTAGTAAAATTAGGGTTTTAATTAGGTAATTTATTAAAATCAATGAAGGAAGTAGATTAATTTAGGTTGGATATTAATGAAATTTAGGTTTTTTTTAGAAGGAATAAATTAATTAATTGTTTGATTTCTTATTTGATTTTTTTGATTTTTTTTTTTTATGTTTTTTTCTTGGCTTATTTATTTATTTTTATGTGTTTTGGGCCTTAAGCCCATGTTAGGCTTTAACTCATTTATTTAAGTTTAGGTCTAAATAATTCTTTTTTAGCTCACCCTTTAATTAGCCTATTTCATTCAGATTAATTAGGTCAAGGTTTTAATTAAAATATATCTTTCGGTCCATAATTAATTAGATTTTCAAGGTAGAGATAACCTAGACCTATTTATTAAATTAGATATAGCCCCACCTAATTTAATTTAATTAATTAAACTTAGCCCATTTAATTTAAGCATTTTTCATAATTTGTAGATTTAAGATCACCTTAAAATTAGAAACATGTAGATTTAGCCCATTTAATTAAAATAAATGTAGATTAGACTAACTTAAGGATTATATTGAATGCATTATTTACTTGTATTTTTCATGACTAGTTTGTCTTGGAGTTAATTGCTAGAATAAGGGTTTATATGAAATTGCATGTAAATAGAGGATAATAATTCATAAAGTAATTCTAAAAAAACATGAGACTGAAAGAAGTTGGTATTCCGTATCCAGAATCTCTTGGTTGTGGTGCTAGCTTTCTTTTAGGGAATTGAGTACCACCTTTTTTATTTGTCCTAGATATTACCCTAGGTGGTGACTCCTCATCTCCATGTCATGTCTTTGTGATAGTGGTTAGTGTGTTCTATAAAGCCTTGAGCTTAAACAATGTCGCAGATGCTAAAATCTTGGACGCACTCTGAACCCCATCGTCTATAATGGCAACTCCACTAGGGATAAAAGATATTGATTCTACTTGTGTTCTTTAGAATTATTTTATTAATTATCATTTTATTCTTGCATTCATTCTTCATGTCCCTATTAAAACCAATGGCATTGGTTTATGATTCCACTAGCTTCATGGAGTTGTAAATTGGCTAACCTTCACTCCTAGCCTTAACTCGATTTAAGAGAGATTACAGGGCTCATCTGACCAGAGTCTATAACCCAAGTCCTAAAGGGAGGTAGTCTTCTCTTGAGTTTGCAAAGGATGATGGGCCCCTCTAACCTTAGCCTGTAACTCAAGTCTTAAAGGAGGGAATCTTGCTAAGGGAACCTTGTCCTTTTTACCGGACCCTAACCACATGTAATGGCATAGTTACTTCCCCTAGGATTTACCAAAAATTGCTTATATGATTTTTTCCATAAGATATTTCTATCTATAAAAGCCCAAGCCCATACTTTTAAAGCCCCTTAGGGTAATGAAGATTGGGCTAGACCTTTATACTTAGAAATGTTGTTTCTATGCTTATTACCATGAGGTATTTCTATCTATAAAAATCCAGGCCTATAATTTTGAAGCCCCTTAAGGTAATAAAGATTGGGCTAGACCTTTATACTTAGAAATGTTTCTATGCTTATTACCATGAGGTATTTCTATCTATAAAAGCCCAAGCCCATAATTTTGAAGCCCCTTGGGGTAATAAAGATTGGGCTAGACCTTTATACCTAAAAATGTTGTTTCTGTGCTTTACTGCTTTAAGAGAGATCTGGCATGTGTGTCAGTCCCTGATATCCCCCATTGATATTAAGACCAAAACCAAAAATCCTAAGACAAGAGACTCTCCATTGAACACGAATGTAGGAGGAATAAGGTTGGAAGGATATATATTATACACTTGATTGATACTTGCTACTTGCTACTTATTGTATAGCACATGCATCTTATTTATCATACTAACACCCTATTTTGTAGCCATCATAGATACATTGGTGTCTTCTCATATTTGGGGACAACGAGGTGGCAAACTAAGAAGAATGAGTGAAAGTCCTACAGCCTTACCAAAGGAAATCCATAACAGACTGGATAGATTGGAAAAAAGCCCTATTAACCTAATTTACTTGGAAGCTAAACCAACTTCACCTGAATCTAAACACATGGAACAACCATAAGGAGGGAACTAGACCTTAGAAGACATCAAAGGAGCTTTGATAGATGACATGAGGGCTATAATGCAAAATGAACTAAAACAGGCTTTATCTGGATTGATGCAACCTGATGTTGCCGTCATACCACCACCTATAATTGATCAACCACTTATTGCTACAGCTATCCCACTTGCTGCAGATGCTCCACCTGTTGCCAATAATGCCGGGGGGCAACCTGTTGCTAAAAACCCACCTATTGTTTATGTGAAGCTTGAGGATGTTGAGAACTACATGATAGAAAGGGTAAAGAGAGAATCACTTGAACTGGTACAAGACTATAAGTCCAAGCAGATGCAAGCGCTAACCCAAAAAATTTCCAAGATGGAAGATCTGCTTAGAGGACAAGGCATGGGATATTCATTTGACTTTGATGATATGCTGCTAATGGAGGGTAATAAGCCACCTGAGAAGTTCAAAATGCCTCAACTGCAGAATTTTGATGGAACTGGAGATCCTAATATTCATCTTAGTCAGTACACAACAACTATGAGCACTACTATGGCCCCATTAGAAGTGATCACTAGGTTATTTGTACTATCTTTAGAAGGAATGGTTATAAACTAGTATCATGGGTTGGAAAAGTCTATTAGGGCTGACTGGAAAGAACTGTGTACTGCTTTTTTGAAATAGTATGATTATAACACTAGGTTGGAAGTGTCTATTAGCAATTTAAAATTGACCAAGCAAAATCCTAATGAATCATTTTTGAATTTTCTAATGAGATTCATGAATAATGCAAGGCTTATGAAGAATAAGCTAGCCGAGAAGGATCAGGTTAGGATGATAGTTTGGAATGTGTCACCTAATCTAGTTAAGAGATTGCAAATGGTGAATCCCAAAACATTTATAGACCTTTATAATGATGGTTTACAAGCCAAAGAGATTGAGACTAAGAAGAAGAAAAGTCTTAGAAGTACAAGAACCCAAAACTACACAACTCGGGGCACACAACAATAGAGCACTAGCCGAATTATAGAAGTGCATGTTATTCAACAACCAAGGAGATTCTCCAATTTTAACCAACCACTTTCAAAAGTCCTAGAGTGCCTAATGCAAAAGGGCTTACTTCAACCTTTACCTAATCCAAACCCACCAAACCCAAACAAGTATTGTCAATTCCATCAAAACCTCCAACACTCCACAGATAACTACATTTGTCTCAAACATGAAATCCAAAACCTTATAGACTCTGAAAAGATCATAAACCCCAAAAACTCAAGCACCAGAAATAATCCTTTCCCAAACTACTGAAATCTACCACCCCCAACTACCATGATGATTAACTTAGGAGTTAGTAAGGAACAAGCGCTAAGCTTCTTTGAGGACCTAGACCTTAAAACCAATGAGAAATCTCCTAATGCCCCTAAAGATGTGGAAAGAGCATAAGACTTATCGGTAAGCCTTCAGGCAAGTTCAACTAAAAGGTGTTTTATACTAAACTACCTTCTTTTGACATACCTTTTGAGTTGATTATGCCTACAATATGGGGTGATGAGTTTGATGATGAGAATCTGCTAGACAAGAAAGAAAAAATCACATTTAAGGTACAGGAAGATGAAGTCATGGAGAGAGTTGGCAAAAAGATGCAAGAATAGTTTTTATGTCATCCACCTCAAAGACAACCACTATAAGACTCAGCATCCCTAACAACTAGAATAGGAAATAAAATTTCTTATTGTCTTCTTTGAATAAAACTTTAGTTTTTATTTTGTTTCAGTGATCAATGATATAACTTATGATCATTCTTACTTATATAATGTATGTCCTAATGGTATAGTGCATTATGATATTGATTGCATCTACATGTTTGACATAAATTCAATTCAATTATATTCATTCAGCATGGGCACAAATGCAAATTCAAAGAACATACATATATCACATGATGTAACTTTTGAAGACAGGAAATTTAAGGAAAAAATAAAAAGAATAAAAAAAAAGATAAAAAATAAGGAGAGAAAAAAAAAAGAAAAAAGAACAGTAAGGTAAAAATTAGAGAGAAAATAAAATCATGACTGGCTGATAACAGGAGTTGTATCATGTGATGTAATGAATGTTCTCATTTTTTCCCTAATGAATGATTAAAATTGAATTTTAAATTTTTTTTTCAAATATCACATATTCATCTTTATCATACTATATAAGTATCTGAATAGAAAGACAATATATAATGAAAGCTAAATCAGAGCTATGAGATCAATATTTTAGTTATGTTTTCTTTTTTGCCACCCCTTTTGTAATTTTCCTTATAAGCCTAGCATCCCCTTATACCTTGAGAATTCGGGTAGCTCAATAACTTGTATTGCAACCCATACCTTGTAACTATCATCAATTATTGCATCAGCATCAAGCCTTATATTCTGCTAAAGAATTCTTTAAAGTGCAAGCTTAATTGATTTCATCATCAAGAACTCGCTTCAATTAGTTCGCCTACTCCTCTACATCTTCAATATATGAGACTACAACTAATAGGGTTAGTAAGACAAAGGGTCAACAATAGTAGTGACCAAACTAAGTCTCTTGCACACATGAAGAAAAAGACTACTAAAATGAATTCAAAATGAAGCTGGGGGAAAAATGTAACTCTAGGGCAGCTTATGGGCAAAACAGTAAATACAACACTAGAACTTCAAAGTTAGTGAAAAAAGATCTCAGGGAAAAAATGTCACGACCCAAACTAGGAGTCATGACTGGCGCTAGGGAACGGGAATTCTTTCGAATCTGGAACCCGTAGCAAGCCTTCAAAAAATAAAATCATGCAATAAATAAATAAAAATACGACATAATTAAAATTTTTCGAATCAATATATAAAATAAATACTCAAAATCCTTTCATACAAATAATCGCATAGTGTTCAAATACAAATTTTCAGCGTATATAATATCAAAACAATATAATACTCTTCTGCTTCAATAACACAACTACTGCAGTTTCTAGAATACAAATCATAGTTCAGAATATACATTATATAAAATAGTCGGGGCTGAAGAACACCGGCGAGGAACTCTACGACTAAGGTCTGACGATAAAGGATCTCCTGAAAAAAAATAATTGAGGGGGTCAGACCTCACTGAGTGAATTATTATAGTATATATACATGCAAACTAAACCATAACAATTAGGCATTCTTATATATATATGTATATACACACATTTCACACGAATGCCAAACTCTGCCTTTATAAATATACTAAATGTATAAAACGTTTGTTTTAATTCATGAAGGATCCATAGAACCCTAATAATAGCAATCCCCAATCAACCTCATCATCACTCTAGCCATACAAGATCACTTGATTCCAAATAGAACACTTATTCCAAACTGGACAGCAGACTGGCCCCGAGACACTAAGTCGACCGAGCTCCAGTAGTCTGGCTGTCAGTGTGATTGGCCCCGAGACACTTGGTTAACCGAGCTTCAACAATCACACTATCTATCACCTCACATCTCAATCAACCCAATAGATCATTCAATCCACTTATGGACAGTAGACTAGCCCCGAGACACTAAGTCAACCGAGCTCCAACAGTCTGACTATTAGTGTGATTGGCCCTGCAATCACACTATCTAACATACCATTAATCTTAGTCAAATCAATTAAATCAATTATAATCACCCAAAATTAACTCTCACTCAACCCTATTCTTTCGCACCGGTACATACACGGCCCTACTGTTGCCCACTAGGAAGCACGTTCTATTGATATCCTTCACTTAGAATAAATCATTCATTCATAAAATAATTAATGTAGAACAATATTCATAATAGTAAAACTAACCATATATACCATATATATATATATATATATACCAAAAATATACCTAAAATATACCCAGTATATTTCGAGTATATATATATATATGTCAAATAAAATATGAAATAAACTAAAGATAATCATTAATATTGTTAAAAACAATTTAAATGTATAACAATAATATAACATGCATTTTCTTAAAAATATACTTAAATATACAAAAGATATATCCTAAGTACATAAATTACTTAATAAAACAATTATGTATAATCATTTATTTAAATATGTGTTTAGGTTAAACATATATTCAGAAATATACTAAAAATAAACCTAATTATCTAGCATGCATATATCAAAAATAAACGCTAATTATACCAGTGATATATTAAATATATATAGAAAATATACAAACATTTATATATCAAGATATACTAAAAATAAACCGAAAATATACCAAAGCATATTATAATTAAATTACTGTTTAAACATATAATAAAAATGAAAAATCCTAAGTCATGCATTCTATATGCAATGCATATATATATAGTATAATAACTCACATGTTAGCGCTCCACGAGACAAACTCGGCAGGCTTGATCAGTTAGGCCTTGGTCTCGGCGCAACTAAACAAACAAATGACAATATGAAATCAGAATAAATTTAACGAAAATTCTAAAGACTCGATCTAGAATTTTAGACACAGAATTATAATAGGGATTTGACTGGACATCACGTTTTACGAGAATTCTACTAAAAATCCGATAAAATCTCCCCTGTAAAACGGACATCTCTCTACTCAAAGAGTAGAGCCGGTCCTGCAAAGAAAACATACTTCGAATATAACATTTTCCCAATTCCTCGGTCGAGATTCCAAACTACAATTTTTCCCGACCGAGGTCCACAATTCACCACAAGATACAATAAAATATACATAAATTCAACAAATACCAAAAATATCCTTTAAATATCAAAATTTGGCAATTTAAGCATTAAAAACATTAAAAATAATTATTTTACCCATAATTACTTAAAAATCCTAATGATAATATAATATAGGTAAAAATCGATATTTCTCCAAAAACACACCAATATTAATAAAATTAATTTTCTAAATCCAAATTACTTAATTAATCCATAGACATACTAAAAGTTACTAAAAACCCATTTATTTACAAAAATAATATATCATATATAATTTGAAAATAATTTTTGAAAAATAGTATTAATTAGTTAAAAATAGTAATTAATTTGTAAAAATCATTTTTATACTTCAAATAATCATTAAAACCAATTAAATTTAATATTTAGCCAAAATCACTACCAAATTACCAAAATGCCCTTAATATACAAAAATACTCATAAAGTAATAATAATATTCAAAAATTCAATAAAAATTATGTAATTACTCAAAATTTATTTCCTCGACATATTATTCACTAAAATCAACAAATACACCTAATTAACCAATAATTTCTATAAAAATACATGTTTAATCTATTAATCCCAAAATACACATAACCTATATAAAATTCCATAAAATTATATAAATTCATAAAAAATATTTTATAAATAAATAAGATTTTAATATCAACTCAAACACACAATTAACCTTTAAATTCATCCAAAATACTCATTTAATTCAATACTTCAAAATTTACAAAAACTATAAATATTTTTGAAAATTATATAACAATTCTCAAAAATTAATTTCTCAACATTATAATTACCAACAATATATAGCATCAATAATTTAACCAAATTTATAATTAAAATAATTAATTAACAAAATTTTTAATAATTAATAATTAAATATAAAATAATAAAAAAAATTAACTAAACAACTTGGATCAACTCAAAGTTAACCAAATAATTAAACTAAATACTGAATAATTAAATACATAATATGTAAATTAACTAAACTCAAAATCAACCTAAAAACTACCAAAAACAACCACCTAACAACTACCCTTTCCTAACACCAACCCATACTTACCAAGCAAGAAAATCAACAACTGAAGGATGTTGGAGCTACTGCCATGTCCGGTGATAGCAGATGGAGGTGGTGGCGGAGCTGGCATCGCGACAGAGGGCTGCTGCTGCAGGTGATCTTCGTGCGAGGAGGAGCTGATGTTGTTGTCCCACAGCTTCAACAGCCCTCTCCAGCGGTTGCCAGCGTCCAGAGGAAGGTGGAGATGGTGGTGGTGGGGAGAAGCAGTCTGGCGAGAAGCACACCGACAGGGGAGGCCGGGCAGTGACATGCGGAGGGGGAGAAGGAAGCTCTGCAAATTTTCTTCCTTTCTCTTCTAAATAATTAAGTATATATATATATATATACACATATACATAATCTCACACAATATTAACAATAATACACACAATAGAATATAATATAAAATAACACTCAAAATAACATTAATAAAATATCACTATCAAAATTAATAAATATTAACAAAGTAAATTAATAAAATAAAATAATAATGAGGTACTCACGATATTAAAAATGCTCAAAATCATTTCAAATAAGAAAATAATATTAGTGTTTAAAAATAATAATATTAAAATAACCATGCACTAAAATAATAGAATTCAAAAATAATAAACATACATAATAGAATTTTAAACGTCCAAAACAATAAATCCAAATTAATATATTTACGTAGAAAATTCAATTAAACTTAAAATAATGATAATAAATCATAAATTAGTGAAATAATTAAATATAATTTTTAAACTTTATTAACGATGCATATCTCAATATTTAATAAAATAATTTAAAACTAGGGTTATCATAAAAAAGGAGTAAACTACTAGCATACAAATACATTAATTATCATACAGCAAAAGTAGTAACAAAAAGAAAAATTCAACAGTGCATCAGTCAATCACAAGCTCCAATGTCAAGCCATAGACCCACTTGCTAGCATGGTCATTTGTCAGATAAACTATACCAGAGGCTCTGACATTAGCGAGGCATTCAATGCTCAAACCTACATGTTGTTGATGAGGCACCTCGTTCTCATACTCTAAGCTACGAACATAGCTCTATTCCAAACAGAAGACTTATTAGGATCATGCATGTCATACATAACATGCATACACTTGCATACATTTGTTATTAAATACTTGCTTTGCATAATAAAGTCCTTGAGCCTTGACAAGATTGTACAAATACACTGCTACTAACATTCAAAATTAGTATGTAAAAGTGCAGGAAAGTAGTCAGAGTATTAACATATAAAGCATTGGAAAAAGTAAAAGAGAAAGGGTAACACTATCACAGTGAACCTGATACTCAACAGGACTTTAGACCTCAGGAACCCAATAAATCATGGGCCCATCCAATAAAGGAATATCACCGATAGTGATACTTGCAAAAGCATCATCCTGACGACCTCAAGAGGCTAGACAGGATGCTCAAGCTCCTCAGATTCAACATCCATCTCTATAGTCTCATCTAAAGCATCATTTAGAATATCTCTCCATAACAGTTAGACCAGTATAGGGTATGGAATATGGTGATGAGAAGGTCCAACATGTCAGCAATACATTTTTCGGCCTTATAAAAGGGAAGAACACACTCAAAACGTAAAATGAATACACTTTGGAAAATTATTTGATCATGAAATAAGATCTTTAACTCTTGAACCTTTTTTGCAGGAGATATCAAGAAGAGGAATGAAGCCCTCTACCATAGTATTAATGGAATAGTGGAAAGGCAAATTCAACCATAGGCTATGACTTTAATGATGGAGTATCGTGACCTTGTGATCAGAGACATCATCATCATAATCAAAAGGGAAGAATGCAAAAGAATAACATTGCATTTTGAAAAAATCTCTTCACTTACAAATAGACCATACTAACTTATGGTATTTTATGTAAGGAAAAAACAAAAGAATGAAGAAGGGGAAAGGAACTGATACATCAATAAGAATGGGCAAAATATCAAATCCTAAACCCTCACCAAGTTAATAAAGGGAAGTAACAAAACTTTATTATGTAATAAAGTACCATCTCGATCATAAAATTCATAAATTGAAAGTAAATTCATCCACTTCACATGATCGTGTGTGAAAAGCCTATCTCATGACCTTTGATTATAATGGCTCCTTTTATTAGCCTCTCGGAATTCAAATGATTAGTTAATGGCTTTGTGAGAGTTTATAAACTGTAATCAATCTAATGCTTGCTTTGCACCAAAAATGAGGGGAAGAAAATACAAAAACAAAATCTGTGAACTTGTAGTATAAATTTCTTGAATTTCAAAGTATCTTTTTAGTCTTTTGAATAATAAATGTGCATATAATCTACTCCAATTCTTAGAAATGAGTATGAGTACAAAATCCCTTGACAGTATCCATGCTGAGTAATACAAAAAAGCTGGGGGAATACTAAAAAGAGAATCAAAATAAGAGCAAGTATAATGTACTCAAATACTCATAAATGACTAAGAGAATCAACATGAAACCTCTGGTGGTATCCACGCTGAGTAATACAAGAAAGGTAGGGGAATAGTAAAAGAGGACCCATGTCAAAAGCCACTCTATTTACTCTATTACTCTATAAGAGTATGAGCATCCAAAGGACCTTTCCAACAGTATCCACGCTGAGTAATATGAGAAAGGCAGGGGAATACTCGAATAAGGAAGAAAAACATAAAAATAACTCAAAGATTATTTTGATACTCAGAATTCAACCAATTTATCCTCAATTTTCATAAGTTTTGTTTAACAAATTCTCCCTAAAAGTAGGTGTGGAAGTAAGTTCTTCACTTAGTAAAAGATATACTCTCAACATAAGATGGTTAGCGATGCCTCTGACCTTTGCAAATGGCAAATAAATGACAATTACAAAAATTAAAAATCAACATTATAATGTACTTTTGTACATTCATCATGATTGAAACTAACTTCAACAAGTTTGTAGGAATTGTTAATCTAAAAGGAAGGGCAGCCAACTTGTAAAGTTGGTTAATACAACGGAATTGAAATTAGTTAATCAGTCAACACAGTAAAATTCAAAGCCAATTAGCAAAAATGCTAATTAGTCAATATAAAGAATTCAAAGCATTCAACTCAAATAGCCAAAAATCATTAATAGTTATGGACTGCAATAGTAAGGGCGAGCAATGAAAGGGTTGTAATTAATCAGAATCATTAGCAAGCAATGTAAGGGTTGTAGCTAATCACGAGCAATTATGGATTGCAACATCATCAATGAGTAATGAAAAGGTTGCAACTAATCATGAGCAATTATGGATTGCAGCATCATTGGTGAGCAATGAAAGGGTTATAGCTAATCGCGAGCAATTATGGATTACATCATCATTGTTAAGCAATGAAAGGGTTACAGCTAATCGTGAGCAATAATGGATTATAGCATCATTGGTGAGCAATGAAAGGGTTGTAGCTAATCATAAGCAATTATGGATTACAGCATCATTAGTGAGCAATGAAAGGGTTACAGGTAATCGTGAGCAATTATGGATTACTGTATCATCAGTGAGCAATGAAAGGGTTGTAACTAACTACGAGCAATTATGGATTGCAACATCATTAATGAGCAATGAAAGGGTTACAGTTAACTGCAAGCAATTATGGATTACAGTATCATTAGTGAGCAATGAAAGGGTTACAGCTAATCACGAGCAATTATGGATTGCAGCATCATCAGTGAGCAACAAAAGGGTTGTAGCTAATCGTGAGCAATTATGGATTGCAGCATCATTAGTGAGCAACGAAAGGGTTGCAATTAATCACAAGCAATTATGGATTGCAACGTCATCAGTGAGCAATGAAAGGGTTGCAGTTAATTATGAGCAATTATGAGCAATTGTGAGTTGTAGCTAATCACAAGCAATTGTTGATTGCAGCATCATCTGTGAGCAATGAAAGGATTGTAGCTAACTGCGAGCAATTATAGATTGCAGTATCATTGGTGAGCAATGAAAGGGTTGCAACTAACCGTGAGCAATTATGGATTATAACATCATCAGTGAGCAATAAAAGGGTTGTAGCTAATCACTAGCAATTATAGATTATAGCATCATCAGTGAGCAATGAAATGGTTACAGCTAATCACACGCAATTATGGATTGTAGCATCATCCGTGAGCATTGAAAGGGTTGTAGTTAATCGCGAGTAATTATGGATTGCAGCATCATTGGTGAGCAATGAAAGGGTTACAGCTAATCATTAGCAATTATGGATTACAGTGTCATCAGTGAGCAATGAAAGGGTTGCAGTTAATCACAAGCAATTACATGCAATTGTGGGTTGCAGCTAATCGCGAGCAATTATGGATTGTAGTATCATCGGTAAGCAATGAAAGGGTGCAGCTAATCTTAAGTAATTATGGATTGTAGCATCATCGGTAAGCAATGAGTTATAGTTAAACCACAAACAGTTATGGACTGTAGCATCAAAGGCTAGCAAAGAAAGGGTTGCAACTAATCAAAATTATAAGCAATTATGGATTGCAGCATCAAGAGCGAGCAATGTTGCAGTTAATTGAAATCATAAGTGAGCAAGGAAGAGATTGGATCTAATCAAAAAGCCTTGAGCAGTTATGAACTACAAAATCAAATGGTGAACTACAAAAGGGTTATAGCCGATTAAAGCCAGCAAGCAAGCAATGAAAGGTTGCAACTGACCAAAATCATCGATAAGCAATAAAAGGATTGCAATAAAATCAAAAGTCGTGAGTAGTTATGGACTACAACGTCAAAGGTAGACAGTGAAAGGGTTATAGTTGTTCAAAACTTGCTAGCAATTACAGATTGCAGCAGTATAAAGCAACATTGAGGAATGATAAAAGCAACATTGTACGATCAAGTACAATGTTTTCTTCCAATCAAGACTATACGTCTAAGTATAGTCAACATCATACGACCGAGTGTGATGTATCCTTCCAATCTGACTATACGACTAAGTATAATGTATTCTTCCAATCTGACTATACGACCAAGTATAATGTATTCTTCCAATCAAGACTATATGTCCAAGTATAGTCAACATCATATGACCGAGTGTGATGTATCCTTCTAATCAGACTATACGTCCGAGTATAATCGACATTGTACAACTGAGTGCAATGTATCCTTTCAATCAGACTATACATCATACGACTGAGTATGATGTATCCTTCCAATTAGACTATACGTCTGAGTATAGTCAACATTCTATGACTGAGTAAAATGTATCCTTTCAATCAGACTATCCATCATATGATTGAGTATGATGTATCCTTCCAATCTAACAATACGACCAAGTATAGTCAACATTGTGCGACTGATTACAATGTATTTTCAATCAACATTGTACGACTGATTACAATGTATTTTCAATCAACATCATACGACCGAGTGTGGTGTATCCTTTCACTCAATACTATATGTCCAAGTATAGTCCATATTGTATGACCGAGTGCAATGTATCCCTTTCACACAAGACTATATGACCAAGTATAGTCAACATCATATGACCGAGTATGATATGTCCTTATAAATCAATGTTGTACCTCCAACTATAGCAAGTTCATAAGCAAAAGCTTCACTAAGCACATGTAAGTATCCTAACTTTCAATTTAGAAATTGACTGCTAGTTTGCTTTGTCGCAATTTGTCAAACAAACAGCGACAAAGGGGGGCAACTGTAAGCAAGCAATTTCAGGATAATGAGTTATGGATGTGACAAAGGACTCCAATGATTAAAATGTTAAATAGGTTTTCAATGCTTGAGTTTTGAAACTTCAAAGGTCTAATTGTCTTTTTCAAAAAAAGAATTTATTATTTTCAAGGACTAAATTGTAATGCTTTTTAAAGACGTAATTAAAAAGTTTAAATTCTTTCAGGGGTCTTTTTATAATTAAAAGTTAAAAAAAATTCCGATCGGAATTCTATAATTTCGATCAGAATTACACAATTCTTATCAGAATTGCATAATTTCAATCGGAATTACGTAATTCTAATCAAAATTAGACCCATTCCATCTAATTTTTTTGATTTTCTAGAAAATAAAAAATGCTTTTTTGAATCCTGATTGGTCGAAGGATTTTTCTTAAAATTTTTTGGTATTTATCTAGTTTTTAAAGAAAATAAAGTCCTTTTAAGAATGAAACTCTGTAGACACGTGAACTAGGGTTTTTATGTTGTTTTACTATAAAAGGACGGGTTTGGCTCCTAAGGAAAAGGGAGGAGGATTTTTCTTTCCATGGAGGATTTTTGGTATCAGCATTCTATTCATAAATTTTCTTTTATTGATTGTTTTTATAAAAAAAAATGGAGGATCCTCTACACAAAATTTTCTTTGTTTTTTATTAATTGGAGGCATTTGGAGGAGTAAAAGAATAATATTTGAAAACCTATCAAGAACGGTGATTTTACAAAATTTGAGGAGCACTCCATTAAAAACATCCATAAGCATCATCTTCTCCATATTCTTCTTTTATTTTATTTTTTCTTTATAATTTATTCACTAATTATAATTTTCTTTCTTTTTATGGTGATTATGGAGGAAAATACATGATGATCATGTTTGGAGGACTAAATTCATGAGAAGTCCATGGAATGCCATGGATAAGACCTTGTAGAGATATAGTTTCTAGGGTTTTTAATATTTCTTATTTTATTGCTTTGCTTTATTTATATTTTTGGGTTTGTATTAATTATTTTTCTTTTTATTTTTAATAGATTATTGTAATAACCCCAATAATGGGAATAGTAAAATTATATGTGTGGTTGTATGTTTATTTTAATGTATTGGTTCGTAAAATTAGGGTTTTAATTGGGTAATTTATTAAAATCAATGGAGGAAGTAAATTAATTTAGGTTGCATGTTAATGAAAATTAGGTTTTTTTTAGAAGGAATAAATTAATTGATTGTTTGATCTCTTATTTGATTGTTTTGATTTTTTTTATGTTTTTTTCTTGGCTTATTTATTTATTTTTATGTGTTTTGGGCCTTAAGCCCATGTTAGGCTTTAACTCATTTATTTAAGTTTAGGTCTAAATAATTTTTTTTAGCACACCCTTTAATTAGCCTATTTCATCTAAATTAATTAGATTAAGGTGTTAATTAAAATATATCTTTAGGTCCATAATTAATTAGATTTTTAAGGTAGAGATAACTTATACCCATTTATTAAATTAGATATAGGCCCACCTACTTTAATTTAATTAATTAGACTTAGCCCATTTAATTTAAGCTTTTTTCATCATTTGTAGATTTAAGATTACCTTAGAATTAAAAACATGTAGATTTAGTCCATTTAATTAAAATCAATGTAGATTAGACTAACTTAGGGATTGTATTGAATGCATTATTTACTTGTATTTTTCATGACTAGTCTGCCTTAGAGTTAATTGCTAGAATAAGGGTTTATATGAAATTGCAATAAAATAGAGGATAATATAGTAATTCATAAAGTAATTCTAAAACAACATGAGACTGAAAGAAGTTGGTTTTTCATATCCAGAATCTCCTAGTTGTGATGCTAGCTTTCTTTTAGGGAATCAAGTACCACATTTTCAATTTGTCCCAGTTAGTGCCCTAGGTGGCAACTCCTCATTTCCATGCCATGTCTTTATGACAGTGGTTAGTTTGTTCTCTAGAGCCCTAAGCTTAAATAGTGTCACGGTTGCTAAAATCTTTAACGCGTGCTAAACCCCACCGTCTACAGACCCAGCATCAAAACTAATCCTCTCCGAAATTATCGGAACATACCTCCTCCAACCATTAGCATGATCTCCTCTAACCTACTAGAAGCTCTTATTGAACAATCAATCTAAACCATCCAAGAAACCCAAGATAAGCTCCATGAAAAAGAAGAGAAAGAGCTCTTGATGATCTTAGGAGATAATTTTTCAAGCCTTATTCTTGAACCTCATGACTCTAGTGAAGATAAACAATGCCCTTCTACCTTTGAATACATTCCAATGCCCTAAAAATTTCTTCCTCACTTGATGATGCAAAAAAAAGCCAAGGATACAGCTCTCCCTATGAATGGTGAAGTGATTGATTGCCCTACTCACAAGAAGTAGACATAGGAAAAAATCTCAGCAGTGACCATGAAGTATAGGATTTACTAGGCTAACCATCTAGAAAGTTTGACTAAAAAGTCAAGTACATAGCACCCCCTACTACTCACATTCACTTATAATCCACAATACCCTCAGGACAGGGAAAGGAGTTTGACAACGAAGATGGGGTAGTCAATACTATTCAACTTCAAAATCTGCAGGTCATGGGAATTGTTATATGGTATGACTTTGATGATCCTAAAATCATTATATAGGACTAGAATAGTAGTACAAAAGCACATGAGCAAGTAACCAAGAAGCCCTCACCAGCAGTGAATCATGTAACTCACAGCTGGTGGGTATATCAATCTCTTGAGAATGAGAAAGATCTCCCTAAAGGAAAAGAAGTGACAAGTGGTAACGCTCTAATCAAAGAGGAAGACATTATCCTTAAACAATTTAAGAACACTCAGGCACACACCAGCATTAGTGACCTATTTATAGCCTCTAAGAAGCATAAGGATGCCCTAGTCAGAGCACTAGATGAAGCAAAGATTGCCACTAATGCCTCACCTTTCAAGATGACAACCTATCTAATGAAAGTGCCCTCCAACACAATCACCTTATTAGATGAAGATTTTCCCCTTGAAGGAAGGGTGTACAGCTACCCTCTCTTCATATAAGTGATTGTCAGGTCTAATAAAACTTTGTACGTTATGGTGGATGACAGATCTACTATTAATGTCTACCCCCTAAGGTAGCTACATAAATTTGGGATGAATGTTGAAACCTAGAAGAATCTAATGTGGTCATATGAGCCTATGATGATTCAAAAAAGCCAGTCATTGGGACCTTCAAAGTGGTAGTCATGGTAGGTGATATCAAATCAGTAATAGAATTTATCGTCTTGGACATTCCTTCAAATTTTACCCTACTGGTAAGAAGACCTTGGTTCCACTCACTAAGGGGCATACCCTCCACTGTGCATCAAAATATCAAGTTTCAACTGATTGGAAAAGTTGTTACCATCCCTGCTGAAACAAATAGCATTATTACCTGCCTGAATGTGGTCCCACCAAGATATCAAGTTTCTATAATCAATGACAGTCATGTTTATCCCAAAGTCGCTGCCATAATGAAGAAGATGCAATACCTACCTTCAACGGGATTAGGAGAAAGGTACATTGGAATCATAAAATTCCCTAACTTCCGAGGATATACCAACAAACACCATCTAGGGTATAATCCTTAAAAAGACACTGGGACTACGAAGTTGATTTTCTTTATGGCTAAAAGCTCAAGCCGAGTCTACCAAGGATAAGCTAAGAAGTGGGTAAGCAACAGAATTAAGAAATCGGAATTTTAGATCTTCAATGACACCCTCAAAGGAAAGCACTTACTAGATATGGTCACTAAAACTAACATCAACGAGTTGATGAAAAATCTAAAGCTAGAATATGATAATAATACCCTCAATTATGCCTAAATTGTTGCCATCCTAGAAATAAGCATCGATGAAATCATGTTTGAAGACACTGCTAATAATGATCTCTATACTTTTTCCTTGTTTGAAACTGATGATGTAATGAACTCTATACTTAATGCAATGAAATCAAATTTTGTTTACTTGTTTAATGTCATTCCTGATGGTAGTGTGCATTGCACTGATCAAAACATTAGCATATTTAACATTCATTCCGTATACACTAAATCATTTAACATTGGCATAGAATCTGAACCACGCATTCTACATATTTTGAAAGATGTTACCCCTATAAAGAGGTGAGAAATTAAAAAAATATTAGTAAATTATTCAAAAGTATTTGCCTGGATATATGATGATATGCCTGGAATTGATAGAGAAATTGTTGAACATTTCATTCCTGCCAAAGATGGGTGCAAACCATTAAAGTGGAAACTAAGAAGACTCATACCATAATGGGCCCAACTAATAAAAGAAGATATCGAAAGGTAGATCAAAGAAAGATTCCTAGAGGTAGTAGACTATCCATAATGGTTCACGAATGTGGTGATAGTACCAAAGAAAGATAGAAGCCTTAAAATCTACATCGATTATAGAGATTTCAACAAGGCCTGCCCGAAAGATGATTTCCCACTACCTCACATAGATATATTGGTTGACAGTGCCACCACATTTGTAATGTACTCCTTCTGGATGGATTTTCTAGGTACAATTAGATCCTAATGACCATTATCAACAAAGCAAATATAGCTTTCATAACATAATGGGACACTTATTGCTACAGAGTAATGCCCTTCGGTTTAAAGAATGTAAGAACAACTAACCAAAGAATGGCAACTATAATTTTCCATGACATGATACATAAAAAAGTGGAAGTGCACATCAATGACATGATGGTCAAGTCAAAAACCAGAGAAGAACACTCATTCAGTGTAAAAAAATTCCTCAAAAGAGTCAAAAAGTATAGTGTCAAGCTTAATCCGAAGAAATGCATGCTCGAGGTCACTTTAAGAAAGATGTTGGGGTATGTTGTTAATCAGAATGGGATTGAAATGGAAATAAAGCAAAAGCAATCAAAGAGATGCCAGTGCCAAAAATAGAAAAAAAAAGATCAAAGGGTTTCTAAGGAAATAGCAATTCATTAGCATATTCATCGCATGTGTGAAACAATCTTCAAGCTACTTAGAAAAGATCAGCCTGTTGAATGGAATGAATAATGTCAGTTAGTATTCGACAATATCATAAGCTAGCTAACTAACCCACTAGTTCTGCTAAACCAAGGATACCTTTAACCTTGTGTCTGGCCATTAAAGGAAATGTAATTAGTGCAATGTTACCTCAAGAAGGAGAAATGAAAGCGGAACATGCAGTCTACTACTTAAGTAAGAAGATGTTATTGTATGAGAAAAAGTACAGCCCAGTTGAATAAATATGTAGGCAATGGTATAGACAATGAAGAAACTTAGACACTACTTTTAGTCCTATAGAATTTAGGTTGTGTCTAAAATGGATTCGATGAAATACCTCTTTAAAGCCCCCTCTCTAGTAGGAAAACTAGCCAAGTGGCTCATGTTATTGATAGAATTCAATATGCAATAGCTGACTGAGAAAGCAATAAAGGGAAGAGCAGTGGCTGAATTTCTAGCTCTCAACCCCATTCCAGACCTAGAAGAAATCCAACTAGATTTCCCAAATGATCTCAATTCAGCCATCGAGATTCAAGGATGCCACATGCATTTTGACGGAGTAGCTAATCAATTCGACACAGGAGTCGAGGTCATATTACAATCTTTAGAAGGTAAAGTAGTACCAATTGCCAAAAAGCTCAAGTTTAAGTCATAAATAATGAAGTAGAATATAAGGCACGCGTAGTCGAGGTAGAAGCACTAATAGCCCTTGATGTTATAGAAGTCAAAATCTTTAGAGATTCCAAGCTAGTAATCAATCACGCCATAGAAGAGTGGGAATTAAAGAAACAGCACTTAAAATCTTACCTAAATCACTTGAGGATGCTTGCCATGTCCTTCCAAAAATGCAGATTCATTCATCTCCCCATGAACCACAATCAAATGGTGGATGCACTTGCTTCCTTAGCATCGATATATGGAGGACCATCTGAAATGCCTATAAAGCCTTTAATCCTACTTAGATCAGGACAACCCTATTATAAGAATTGCAAAATAGCAAATACATAAACAACTAAAAAACCTTGATTCTTCAACATCTAAAGCTATCTAAAAAATGAACTTATCCCGATCAGGAAAATGAAAAAGATAAAGTAGTCATCCGATGATTAGCATCAAAATTCACATTGCACTAAGGTGTGTTATACAAAAGAACTTCATATGGGTTTACAACTCTGATTCCTAGATAAAATAGAGGATGTAAGACCAATGGAAGAGGTACACAAAGGTGTTTATGATTCACACATGAATGGAGCAACCCTAGCTAACAAGCTAACAAGCTAAGGGTTCTTCTAGATGATGATGATAGAAGACTGTATTAAATTTGTAAAGGAATGTCACAAGTGTCAAATTCATAGGGATGTCAATCACCTTCCTCCAATAGAATTACACTACACCTCCTCTCCATGGCCCTTCTCAACATAGGGACTAGACAAAATTGGTAAATTCACCCAGCAACCTCAAATGGACATAGGTTCATCTTAGTGGCAATGGATTACTTCACAAAGGGGGTTAAAACATAATCATTCATAAGGATATGAGCCAAGCAAGTAGCTAAGTTTATCAAAATAAATTTATTCTATCAATATGGGATCCCCCATCACATCATTTTTGACAACAGTGTTCAATTCCAAGGGGAAGTCAAAAGTAAATGGGGCCATCAAAGTGCAAACAAGAACATCAAGAAAATTTTATCAAAAAAGACTTAAACTCATCAAGATTGGGAAGACAGATTACCATATGCTTTATGGTGGTATTGAATGACAATCAGAACCTCAACTGGAGCAATCCCTTTGTCAAAAGCAATACTCCTAGTTGAAAAAGAAATCAAGTCTCTATGGGTAGCAATCAAATCTAAATTGCTAGAAGTACAATGGGCTTAACAAAGGCATGATAATCTTACTCTCTTAGATAGTCAAAGGCTTAAGGCTCTATACCACACACAGTTGTATTAGGCCTAGCTAGCTAAAACCTTCAATAGTAAGGTAAAACACAAGAGTGTGAACCCAAGAGAATGGATGTTAAAGCAAGCAAAACAGAACATTCCAGATCTTAGAGGGAAATTCAGACCAAACTGGGAAGGCCCATACTTGTTTAAACATGTCTTATCAAATGGAGCAGTCAAACTGATGGATTTTGAAGGCAATGAATTCTCTAAAATTATCAATACAAACTACCTAAAGAAGTATTATGTCTAGAGCAAAAAAAACCACTAAGTTGAAAACCTAAAAATGGTAGCTCAAGCAAAAGTTAGGGATTTCCTACCCGTTAGATTGAAAACTTTACATAAGTGACCTAGGAAAAAGTTAAGGAAAGAGACAAAATACTTAACTAAACAACCTGAGAAGGCTAGTTAAGGACAAGGGTAACCTTAAATTCAAATTTTGTATGAATGCACCTGTGCTTTTCTTAAATGATTTCAGTGAAATGAGAATGATTGCCAATTTATGTGAAATGTCTTTGAAAAAATGCAATACATTTTTATCATCATGAATTGCATCAAGCATGCTTTACATTTTCTTTCATTACATTATCACATTTCTTACCATCTTCTCTGAACTCTCTCCTTAAGATTAGCCATTATCATCGAAGCCTAAAAAAAGGGCTCAGCTAGGTGTGAAAAGCTCTAAAAGGAGACACCCTAAGCAAAAAAAAAAAAAAAAAGAAAAAAAAAACCCAGCTAAGTGTGAAGAGCTCTGAAAAGAGATGCCTTAGGCAAAAGAGGTAGATAATAGCAATGGCAAACATTACCAGGGCATAATAATGACATACAGCAAGAAACATAAACACTACAAGTCATCATCATACATGTAATGTACAACACATATGGGATAAATGCCCAAATATAACACCAGAGTCCATGACCTTAGGAAAATAATACAACAAAGCAACCATAAGCCAAAAAACCCTACACCTAGCCCTTAAAATAACTACATTAATCATGGCTACTATTAGAAGCAAGCATTAATCATGCTCAAGCATCCTTATCATCTGATCTAGGCTCCTTATCATTCATCATGAAGGATGCTAGTCGTGACTCTAACTCACTAATACGATCACAATAAGTTGTGCACTCCCGTTCCCACTCACGACTAGCATGGAGATGTTTAACCTGCATTACATGAAAATTGCATATCATACACGCATATATAAATCATGTGCATAAACAAACATATGTAATAAAGAAGGCGTACTCTTTTATTATTTATAAACTCTAAAAAGTAATGTTGCACACTCCCTACAATAGCATACCAGTACTGACCAAAAGAGATAAGGATCTATTAAGAACAAGTAAATAAGTCAAGTACTAGTCATCAGATAAACGAAACAAAGGAAAAATAATTGAAATAAAGCATGAACATAGGAAGCATCAAGAGGGATAACATCTAATTGAGGATAGTCAGAACAAGGCAAATCAAAATACACTCCCCCACCAAAGATATTCATCCTAGATAAAATTGAGGATGATCTGGCTACCAAATCTCCAAGAATGGTACTACTAGAAGCCACACCACTAGCATGAGCAGTCACCTCAGTACGGAATGTGCCCTCATCTTCATTAAAGTGAGATCCTGATCTCTTTATGTAAGATCCCCATCACTGTAGATAAGTCCTTATAACCATATCAATTATAGCTTATTACTAACAAAGTTTGTTACAAACTTGTACAAAATAGGAATAAAACCCTACAGGATCAAAAGAAGTAACTCTCGATAATCTGTGTGATGCCCCAGTCCTTGAATCCGAGGCACGAGCCTTATCTGCCTAAAGAAGTGGAGGTGGAGGTGGAGGAACAAAGCCACTAGCCACAGCATCAATCAACTATGGAATCAACACATCATCATAAAAAGATCATGCACCCTCTAGGAGACTATTAGAAGGATATCATATCATGGTCATAGCAAGCTCATCCACACTAAGCTCATGACTCCATAACATGTCACTAAGAGGAGGAACAAGGACTCTCTCATAAATGAACCATCCTACCTATGATGGACTCGCTCACCTAAATACCACACCTTGCTAGCAAGACCAAGTAGCAACACTCGCCTCTCTATCAGCTATTATGCTATCACCATCTCCGCTGACCAATGTGATCTCATCACCCACCAACGAAGAAGAATCTACTCCAAAAGCAAAAATGAATAAAAGAATCTCCATGAAATCGAATGGTCAACACAGTAGGAATCAAGCATACCTGTCCAAGGGATAGCTTACACATGTGGTCTCGAGCCTCTATGCAATCCTCAATCAAGTCAGTGGTCATCCTAATCCAACAGGAATAATGGGCAAAACCCTCCTCCAGAAGATGCTCAATAGTCAAATGAGGAAGAAAACTAAACTCATAAGCCTAGATTTATCAAAATCAAAACACAAAAAGTCAAAAATAAGCAAAATTCAAAAAAATAAAAGGATATAAACAAGAACTCTTACTCACATCAAACATAAACAAGCATCTGTAAATCCTCAAGCCACCTCTGCATGTTGCGTCTAGACCCGAGTACATGTGGGCGAAAGTGGCAGTACCCTAACTGCATCTTAATAAGTTGTCCAAGTCCCTCAGAATAGGCAATAACTGCAAACAACCCATACCTAAAGGATTTAGGGAAAATAGAATAAGAAGCAATGGGCCAACTATTATAATGAAATGAGATCAGCATTATACATCATTTGCACAGTAAAGACAAACTCAATATAATGAGTAAGGTATGATCAACCAGAATTTATAGGGCCAACCACCCTAAACAACTATATAGTAAGATGCCTCCTTACCACCACAGAAGAACTCTCCTCCTCACCAACGGGAACAAGCTCCCCATAAAAGTTCAAGCTCGTGATGGTGGTAAATTCTAGAGGAGTGATGGTCATCTCTCTAACAGGCAAGTAAAAAGTATGTGTCATATCCATCCACTGCCCAATCAATGCATACATAGCTATTTGACTCAATGTATATCAGTTATAAGATAGTGCAATAATAATCTCATTGAAGCACTTCCTATAACCATTTACTACACACAAAGCAAGAGACCTTGATAGTATGTGCTAACCTTGTTAAAACTACCATGCAATAAAGTGACAGACCTACGAGGCTATAAATAATAGGTACACTATCAAGTATTTGCACAGTTACTAAATAATAACACATCTTTCTCTTTACCATTTAACAAGATAAAATAATAATAATAATAAAAGCCGAGAAGAGCATTATGGCAAGCGTAAAAAAAATAGTTACAACAAGCACTAAGACGTTGTACACAATAGTCACGGCAACCTTAATTGAAAAACATGATAAGTATAATAAGAGCTAATAAGCAACAAAGTAGCATAGAAAATTAAATAACTTTAGAAAAATAGAGGACAAAGGAGAACCTACCTGGTGATGATGACAAACCCAATCGTGAGTCTCCAAATTAAGAACTATAGGGAATGGATCTCCTTGAAAAAGTCTAGATGGCTAAGGAACTTGAGTGCTTGATGGACCATTAATACTAGCCCCTGTAGTGGAAATCCTTGCTCTAATAACCTCCATGAAGTCACCTTAACATCAAAATCAAGGATATCCTCAAGATTCTCAAAAATGTTGTGAAACTCCATCTAATGCAAAGAAAAGAAAAATTTATAAGCAAAAATAAAGCAGAAAACACCCAAAACTCAAAAAGGGTAAAAAATAAGGCAAAAAAACACTTAGAGAATACCAGAAGAAGCCTCCCTGAGCCTCAAAAATGTGCGTTTATATAGACCAGGAGAGGGAAGGCATGTGATCATGCGTGACCACACTGTCCACACTCGTGACCACCATACTTCTCCCATCCACGTGCTCTTATATAGTTACCCGCACACTCTAAGACTTTGTACACTCATTCCTCTTATCCTAAACCTTCATTTGAGCATAAAACATGCATAGAATTTTTATAAAAGCACACTAATGTGGGCTCCACTTGTCTAAAGACACTGCTCGTGGCCTCACCATTTTCAAAGAACTCAACACTTCTTAAAAAAAGAAAAATAGGGAAGAATCACTGTAAGGATATCCTACTCAAAATCATCAAAATAACACCTGTAATATGAAAAGTGATGACACAATCACCTTATCATTAATACATCATCAATGCATCATCATAACCACCTCATCAGCATTGCTTAAAAGCATTCATGTTGCTTAGTAGCATATTTATATTGCTTAGGAGCATTCACAATGCTTAATAACATTTTCATATTGCTTAGGAGCATTCACACTACTTAATAGCATTTTTACATTGCTTAAAAGCAACTTCATTTGCGTGACACCTAAAAAGGTTATAGTCACATCTTCTTTTGTGTGACACCTAAGAAGGTTATAGTCGCATCTTTTTCACTTAGAAGCATCTTCATTTGTGTAACACCTAAAAAGGTTATAGTCACATCTGCATTTTGCTTAGTAGCATCTTCATTTGCATGACACCTAAAAAGGATATAGTTGCATCTCTTTTCGCTTAGAAGCATCTTCATTTTTATGACACCTAAAAAGGTTATAGTCGTATCGACATTTTACTTAGGAGCATCTTCATGTGCGTGACACTTAAAAATGCTATAATTGCATCTTCACAATGCTCAATCACATTTCTAATCTTTATTTGTGTGACACTCAACAAGTTTATAATCATATCTCTTTTCGCTTAGAAGCATCTTCATTTGTGTGATACCTAAAAAGGTTATAGTTGCATCTGCATTTTGCTTAGTAGCATCTTCATTTGCATTACACCTAAGAAGGTTATAATCGCATCTTTATATTGCTTAGTAGTATTTTACATCTTCATTTACATAACACCTAAGAAGTTTATAGTCACATCTTTTTTCGCTTGGTAGCATCATCATTTGCATAACACGTAAAAAGGTTATAGTCGCATACTCATTGCATTCACATACCATTCGTATGGAAATCACATCTCTACATGAATCATATATGTACCTTACATGGATTCTGAAATTAGTTCCTTGTATAAAATTGCATCTCGCATGACAACCAAATAACAAGTCTAATCATGACATAACAACAACAATCAAATCTTGACAAGACAACTAAAGATGACCCATAGGTAAGTACCTCTCTCCCTACTAACAATTTTTGCATCCTTGTATCTACTTCACGTTTATTAACACTAGCACTAGGTGGCTATGCAACACATATGAAGCAAGGGGCCACTGTCATACCCCAAATTTGATTGTCCCCAAAAAGGTCTAATAATGAAATGAATCTTTAAAATGACTAGAGTCTGCTCATTTGTAACAACTCTAAAGTGTACAACCCTGAAAACCCTAACTGATTCCACTAGTGTGCAAAATCAATCACCGAGCCATTAAGTTATACTTTGACTTAATGAAATACAAACTATCAAAATAATAAGAGGCTTATTTCAAGCAATATTCTCTTCGAATGCACAGGTTTTTGACCCAATGTTCATTTCATCAAACCAAGACCCAACTTTGTGAAAAAATAAAATTTGATTTTAACAAAATGGACTTTGGAAACACATCTAAAAGGCTTCAAAACCTTTGAAAGTGGTCCCAAAATAGTCCAAAATAACCTGAGGAATAGTGCACGTTGCTTAGAAGTGCACGTGTAGCCACGAATACTCCTAGGTATCACGTGCTAAAATTGAGGCCAAATCAGACAAACGGACTTCAGAAACATGTTTGGAAGGCCCAAAAACCTTAGAAACCAACCTGAAATGTTCATATTCCATATTATAGTCATCATGTTCCCAATCCAATGATGTCATCATACATCCCTCATGTTCTCATCATATATTGTCATAGCATTGTAATCATATATTGTCATAGCATTATAATCATTGCAAACACGCATGTATGTACATCTTGCTTACTCTTTCAAATGATTGAGTGTCTATCTCTTATCCCATTATTCATGTGATCGAATAAGCTATATGCATAGTTGTGTTAACCTTGCAGGTTTGTTATATCTAAGCTAGATTTACTTTTCTATAATCTTTTCTTTTTTCCTTTTACATGTATTTTGTTAAGAAAGTGATGTAATAATGATACTTCATGCTTTGTTATTTGATGTAATGTGTGAATGATATATGAACTGTCATTACTGAAATTAGGGTTAGTAGTTATACATTGAATATCATATAATGAAAAATAGTCAACAACTATATGAGATCCCTTAAACCCAAAAATCTCTGCTGGGGGCAATGCTCATTAGGTGACTCGATGCTACCCCTTTCTTTTCTTAATTTTCTAAAAATTGATAGGTGACTCCATAAAATCAAAAAGTGTCATATTCCTCTTGAGACTAATCATTTGTCCCTACAAAACCCTAGATTCTCCCCTTCACTCATCTCGAAGTTAGGGAGGAAAAGGAAAGACCAAATGTCACTCACAGATGCTACTGAGCAAAATGAAGATGTGACTATAAACTTTTTAGGTGCCATACAAATGGAGATTGTGAATATAACCTCTCGAGCTGTCATGAAAATGAAGGTGCTACTAATCAAAATGAAGATGACTATAACCTTCTTAGGTGTCACGAAAATAAAGGTGCTACTAAGCAAAATGAAAATACGACTATAACCTTCTTAGGTGTCATGCAAATGGAGATGCTATTAAGAAAAATGAAGATGTGACTATAAGCTTCTTAGGTGTCACGCAAATGGAGATGCTACGAAACAAAATGAACATATGACTATAACCTTCTTAGGTGTCATGAAAATGGAGATGCTACTAATTAAAATGAGAATGTGATTATAACGTTCTTTAGGTGTCATGCAAATGAAGGTGTTACTAAGCAAAATTAAGATACGACTATAACCTTCTTAGGTATCATGCAAATGGAGATGATATTAAGCAAAATAAGAATGCTATTATAACCTCTTTAAGTGTCACACAAATAGAGATTCTACTAACCAAAATGAAGATGCGATTATAACCTCTTTAGGTGTCACACAAATGAAGATTGTGACTATAACCTCTTTAGGTGTCACGCAAATGAAAGTGCTACTAAGCAAAATGAAGATGTGTTAATAACCTCTTTAGGTGTCATGTAAAAGGATATGCTACTAAGAAAAATGAAGATATGACTATAACCTTCTTAGGTGTCATACAAAAGGAGATGTTATTAAGAAAAATGAAGATACGACTATAACCTTCTTAGGTGTCACAAAAATGAAGGTGCTATTAAGTAAAATGAAGATGCAACTATAACCTCTTTAAGTGTCATGCAAATGAAGATTATGACTATAACCTCTTTAGGTGTCACACAAATAAAGATGCTACTAAGAAAAATGAAGATGTGATTATAATCTCTTTAGGTGCCGCACAAATAGAGATGCTACTAAGCAAAATGAGAATGCGATTATAACCTCTTTAGGTGTCACGCAAATGGAGATGCTACTAAGAAAAATGGAGATATGACTATAACCTTATTAGGTGTCACGCAAATGGAGATACTACTAAGTAAAATGAGAATGCGATTATAACCTTCTTTAGGTGTCACACAAATGAAGGTGCTATTAAGAAAAATGAAAATATAACTATAACCTTATTAGGTGTCATGCAAATGGTGGTGCTACTAAGCATAATGAAGCTATGACTATAACCTTCTTAGGTGTCACATAAATATAGGTGCTACTAAGCAAAGTGAAGATGCAACTGTTACCTCTTTAGGTGTCATGGAAATGAAGATTGTGACTGTAGACACCCAATTTCGGAATGACATGTTATGGATGCAGCAAAGGACTCTAATGATGAAAATGTCTTCGATACTTAATCTTTAAAAAATTCTAAAGGTTTTTAAAGGAAGGATTTAATGTTTTCAAGGACTAAATCGCAAAGTTCTTTTTAAGACCTAATTGCAAAATTTAAATTTCTCTGGGGGCCTTTTTGTAATTAAATGTTAGAAAAAAGGGTGTTTGTCGGAATTCCATAATTCCGACTAGAATTATGTAATTTCGATCGAAATTACAATAATTCTGATCGGGATTATACAATTTCGATCGGAATTCCATAATTGAATTCTTTCATTTTTTTCCTATTTCTAATTACTTCCAATTTAGTGTTTTAATTGGTTTAAACTTCCTAATTAACTCAATCCCACCCAGTTTAAAATTCCTAAATACACTTTAGGAATTAAAATCGCATTAGAATAAGGGTTAGGCTTCCTAGTTCTACTATAAAAAAGGAGGAAGGGAAGCAAGAGAGAAAAAGGGTGTTAAGGAAAAGAAAAGAATAAAAGAAAAGAAAGGAGAGAAGGAAGAAAAGAGAGGGAGAAAAAACGGGATTTTCTCTTAAATATTTTTTACAAAAAAATTACTTTTGATTCAATAATTAATTCAAGATTCGTGAAGAATTTTTTAAGAAAAGATTCGAAGATTTATCAAGAACGGTGAATCACAAATCTGAGGAGTACCTTAAATCATCCATAAGCATATCATCTTCTTCTATTATTTATTTATTTATTTGATTATTTTACATTATTATTTTTATTATTATTCTTTCAAGTTATTATCATAATTTATTCATTAATTATTATTTTATCTTATATTTTGTGGTGATTATGGAGGAAAACGCATGGTGATCATGTGGGAGGGATGAATTTCATGAGAAGTCCATGGAAGACTGTAAATAAAGCCTTGTAGAGATTTAGTTTCTAGGGTTTTATTTTTGTTTTTATTGTCTTTATCTTTATTTTATTCTTTATTTTTATTTTATTAGTTATTTTATGAATTAATGTAATAGCCCCAATAGTAGGAGTAATAAAATTACATGTATGGTTGCATGTCTATGTTTTGATTAAATTGGTTAGTAAAATTAGGTTTCAATTAGGTAATTATTTAAAATCAATAGAGGAAGTAGATTAATTTAGGTTGCATGTTAATAAAAATTAGGGTTTTAGTGAGGATTAATTTGATTATTTGCTTGATCTTATTTAATTGTTTTTTTATGTTTTTACTTGTTTTTGGGTTTTATTTATTATTTTTATGTGTTTTGGGCCTGAAGCCCACTTTAGATCTTGATTTGTTTACTTTAGCCCATCTCACTTAATAATTGGTTAGGTTTAATTAATTAAAATATACTTTTAGGTTCATAATTAATTAGATTTTAGGTTAGATATATCCTTAGGCCCATTTAGTTAATTAGACATAGGCCCACCTAATTTAGTTTAATTAATTTAGACTTAGCTCACTTAATTTAAGCCTTCTTTCATAATTTGTAGATTTAAGATCATTATTTAATTAAAACATGTAGAATTAGGCCCCTTAATTTAAATACCTTCATAACATGTAGAATTAGGCCCATTTTTATTAAAATTAGTAGACTTAGGTTCATTTAATTAAAATCAAAAGGAATTAGGTCTTTAGGTTCACTTATAAATTAAAACATGTAGACTTTAACTCATTTATTTAAAATCCATGTAGATTATACTAACTTAGGGATTATGTGATTTATTGAATGCATTATTTACTTGTATATTTCATGACTAGTTTGCCTTAGAGTTTATTGTTTTGGGTTTATGTGAAATTGCATGTAAATAGAGAATAAGATAGTAATTCATAAAGTAATTCTAAATGAACACAAGACTGAAAGAAATTGGTATTCCATATCCAGAATCTCCTGGTTATGGTGCTAGCTTTCTTTTAAGGAATCGAATACCACCTTTTCGATTTGTCCTAGTTATTACCCTGGGTGGCGACTCCTCATCTCCACGCCATGTCTTTATGATAGTGGTTAGTGTGTTCTCTAGAGCCATGAGCTCAAACAGTATCACGGTTTCTAAAATCATGGATGCATATTAAATCTCATTGTCTACAGTGACTATAACCTCTTTAGGCATCACACAAATGAAGGTGCTACTAAGCAAAATGAAGGTGCAATTATAACCTCTTTGGGTGTCAAGAAATTAGAGATGCTATTGAGCAAAATGAAGATGTGACTATAACCTTTTTATGTGTCATGCAAATGGAGATGCTACTAAGCAAAATGAGAATATGATTATAACCTATTTAGGTTTCACGCAAATGGAGAGGCTACTAAGCAAAAGCAACTATAACCTTCTTAGGTGTCACGTAAATAGAGATGCTACTAAGCAAAATGAGAATGCGATTATAACCTTTTTAGGTGTCATGCAAATGGAGATGCTACTAAGTAAAATGAGAATGTGATTATAACCTCTTTAGTAAAATGAGAATGTGATTATAACCTCTTTAGGTGTCACATAAATGGAAATGCTACTAAGTAAAATGAAGATGCAACTATAACCTTCTTAAGTGTCACGCAAATGGAGATGCTACTAAGCAAAATGCTACTAAGTGTGAGGATACTGCTAAGCTATGTGGAAATGCTACTAAGCAGTGGAAGTACTAAGCAATATGAGGATGCTACTAAGCAATGTGAATGCTCTTAAGCAATGTGAAAATGCCACTAAGCAGTGAAACTACTCCTAAGCAATGTGACAATGCTACTAAGCAATGTGAATGCTCTTAAGCAATGTGAAAATCCTACTAAGTAATGAAAGTGCTCTTAAGCAATATAAAATTGCTATTAAGCAATATGAATGCTCTTAAACAATGTGGAAATGCTACTAAGTAGTAAAAGTGCTCCTAGCTACTAAGCAATGATGATGTAGCGATGATGCAATAATGATACGGTGATGACTTTTAGATTTATTAGTTGGTTATAGCTCAAGGTCCTTTTCTTATACATGCTTCTCGATCTTGATTAGTGCTAACTTTTAAATTCTTATTGATTGATTGGTTGCGACTTGAATTCCTGAGGAGCATAGATGTACATGTGAAGAGTATGCACTTCCAGTTTATTCATGAAGTATATTCAAAGATTTTGTTCATTGAACTAGCCATTGTTAGTTGAGTGCTTTTATTCTTGAATTCTTGCAATTGATTCATTGATGCCAAAAGTTGTATATATTAAAGGGTTTGAGCTATCACAACTATGACAATCTTGATTTGTTGTAAATTTTATCAATTTAAAAACATGATTCACAGCTCATGGCCAAGGATGTTTATATTACCAAGTGGAGAGCAAGCTTCCCAAGTGAATTTCTTAAGAATGTAATGAGATGAAACTTATAAAGAGTATACATGAATAGAATAAGTTTTGATTATCAAAAGGTTTTTCAACAAGGAAGTGATAGTTAGCCATACATTATTTATTTTTTCTGCAAGGATTTCCTTTCTTTAGTATCCCCTCCCTTTCTTTTATTACTCAGCATGGATACCACTGAAAGGTCCTTTAGGATACTCATACTCCACCTTTGAAGCATCAAAGTATGCAAAGATTTGGTTTTGATTTTGTTTCTTTGCTTTCCTACATTTTTTATAAATGTTCCCTCTTTTAGTATTCCCTGCCTTTCTCCCATTACTTAGCATGAATACCATAAAAGGGTTTTTTGGATACTCTTGCTCATTTTTTAACATTGGAGTAAGTAAGTATGGTCTTAAGATCACAAGCCTATTTGAAAGATGCCTCAATAATTGAAATTCATTTTTTCATCAATTTCCTCTGTGAGTTTCATCTTGCAAGTTCTTCGTCCATCCAAGTGGTAGGTGAGCATTAGATTGATTAAAGTTCAGAAAGTCCTAACTTGGTGTTGTTAATCATTCTTGGAAATTATGAGATGAGCATTCAAGGAAGATTGTAACAATTAAAATAAGCTCACTCAACTCTGATATGTACCACTTATGGCATAAATAAAGTTTGCAAGAATGCAAGAGAAAAGCCATTATATATATTTTTTCAATATATGTATGCAAATGCAGATGTTTGTATTAAAAAAAAAAGAAAGAAGAGGGCACTCCCCGTATAAAGGTGATGATGAAGGTGGCATTTGTCAATTTATTGTGCTTTATGTTTTCTCTTTTTTTTCCTTATTGTTGACTATTGATGTTCCATTGCTCTACATGCTTGGATTTGCTTTAACTTGAACAATTACATTAGCCTACAAAATAAAACAAAAGAATTGTAGTTAGTATTAGTTATATTTTTAGACTATGATTTTAAGCTAGGGCACATTCTGACTCCCCCCTTTATTGTGCTACTTTTGCTAATTTGATGCTCTTTTCTCCTATTTATTGATTCAATTGCTCTTCCCCTCTTGGTGGTTTTGCTAGGGTGTGGCACTTATTGGAAAGTCTATAATTCTAGCTACACTAACTATAGGTCTAGCTGTGGCATTTGTAGCCCTTATTGTGGTGACTGTAGCACTTTTTGTAGTGTCTATAGCTCTCACTGTGATGACTATAGCTCTTACTATGGTGATTTTAGCATTTTTTTTATAATGTTTATAGCTCTCACTGTAGTGTTTGTAGCTCTTGCTATGATGACTGTATCTTTTACTATGGTGACTATAGCATTTAATGTAGTGTATATAGCTCTTGTTATAGTGTCTATAGCTCTTACTATGATGACTGTAGCTCTTGATGTAGTGGCATTTTTTGTAATGTTTATAGCTCTTGCTATAGTGTATGTAGCTCTTACTATAGTGCCTATAGCTCTTGTTGTAGTGTATGTAGCTCTTACTATAATGACTATAGCTCTTGCTATAATGATTGTAACATTTTGTGTGCTAACTATAGTTCTTATTATACTGACTATAGCTCTCATTGTACTACTTATAGTTTTAGTTGTAGTGCATATAGCTCTTATTGTAGTGTCCATCTACTTAAGCTTTTTGCTTAGATCTAAGGAGGCTAGGCTTTTGGAGCTGGCGTTTGTGTCTCATTAGGTGCAAATCTTGCCTTACTTGAGTCTTTTTGCTACTCATGTAGATGCTTGCCCCTTGAGACTACTTATGGTTAATGGCATCTTTTAGTGATCCTCATCTTGATGTGGATGCCTTAGGACCTCTGTTGGTGTAATTTTGACTTCCTTAAGCATTATAACCTTGGAATGTTTGGTTTTATGGCCTCTTGGTGCATTGCCTTTTCATTATGTTCCTACTTATGAAGCATGTTTCTTATATTTATGCACACAATGATCATTTATATGTAAATGCTTGTGATGCATGTTTCTCATGTTTGTGCACACAATGATCATTTGTATATAAATGCTTGTGATGCATGTTTCTCATGTTTGTGCATGCAATAATCATTTGTATATAAATGCTTATAATGCATGTTTTGCGTGCTTGTGCATGTGATGCTCACATAGCATGTTTCCAATGTTCATGCATGCAATGCTTATGATGCATGTTTCTAATGTTTGTGCATGCAATGCTTGTGATACATGTTTCCAATGTTTTTGCATGATATGCTTGTGATGCATGTTTGATGTAGAGGGAGACCATTCTGAGATTGCTCATTGACCGCAAGGGGGAGAGAGGTCGACCATCAAAGTTAAGGTATTTGAAGACTAAGATTTGTTTACTAGAAAAGACGAGAAAGTCTTTAGGCAAAACTGAAGCTTGACTTGGGTGTCAAGAGTAACTAAAAGGGCATTAGAGCTTTGGCTTTTGACCTTAGGGTTCCTTTCACTTTCTTTATTTGATCTAAATTTCCTTTTTTGGTCCAGAGCACTCAATCAAGATGTTTATCAAGTGAGGGAGCGAGAATGGTTTGATGGAAGATTAATGCATAAGATGTAAATGACCATGCTATATGATGCTATTTAATGAGAAAGATTGCTCATCTTTACATGATACATAGAGTGTTAAAGATTGTATTGCATGATGAGAAAGATGGTTTTATTTATTGAGGATGAATTATCATATTTTGGAATATGCACGATACATGAAATGTTAATGATTATATGTCATGTTAAAAGAACAAAGTTGTCCTTTGATGGTACTTAAGAGAATGCATATGTGTAAGTGATTGTAAAATAAGAAGAGAAAGAGGAAATATGAGTGTGTATGCATGTGTGCATGTAGGTGGATATGCAAGTGCTCTTCCATGCATGTAGGAAATGCTAATGGTCCTTACCATTTGTTAAGATAAAGGTCTTTTGTATTAAAAAATGACTGCATGCATGGAATATTGACTGCATGCATGGAATATTAATGATCAAATTGCTTAACAAAAGGATATGTGACTTATAGATTACTGAATATATTTTTTTTCATGATAAGAGGAGATTATGCTATTATTTAGGGTATATGAGTGAATGCATGTATGAATGATGATTGTGCTATGTGAATTCATGTATGCATGATGATTGTGTTGTATAAATGATTGTATGCATGATGATTGTGCTATGTGAATGCTTGTATGCATGATGATTGCGTTGTATGAATGCTTGTATGCATGATGATTGTGCTATGTGAATGCTTGTAAGCATAATGAATGAAGAGTAGGTTATGTATGCATATGCATAAGGTGAAAATGGTCATAACATGTATAAAGGGCTAGTGATTATTCTTCAAGGTGAAGGATAAATTGACATGTCTTCCAATGCGAAAGAATGTAGTGCATGATTATATCTTATGGGAATATAATGTATGTTAGATTCCCTAAGCATGTGTGCAGTGTGTGAGTGCATATGGTGAGGATGGTCATGCTTATTGCATAAAAGATTAATTTTTTTTTTGAAATACCAATGCAAGTGCACATGCTCAGGTGTGCATATGCATTTAATATTGACAGAAATGTATTGATGTTGATATCACATGTCAAAGAGGATAATTATTCATTTTTTGATGCATATGTACCGATATACATACGCATATGGTGTCAATGATTATGATGTATACTAAAATAACATTTTCCATCTTTAGATGCATCTAAGTTTGCTTATCATTCTAAGACACATGTATGTATATAAATGATTATGCTTTATGAAGATAAGATAATTGCTCATTTTATTGAGCTTATATAAGGATGCGCTCAATGATCTTAACGCTAGATGACACTAGACTTCATTTGTTTTAGAGTCACTTATATGATGCATGTATGCTTGGAATGATGATAGAATTGCAATATATAGAGAACAATAACATTTACTTGCATTTGTAAAGCATAAATATGAGATGCATGTTTACTTATAATGCAAATGAGTCTATTATATGACGAAGGTGAGTGTTGGGCCTTAACTTTTTTTTTTTGGCTTTTTTATGCTAAAGTAAGAGGAGTTTATTTGAAAGATTATGCCAGTGCCCTCTATAAGGAGATCAAATGATTAGTGATTCTTGACCAAAGATACTAGGAACAATGTTGATAGTAAGATGACCAACTCATTTAGGGGCAAAACTAGAGATTTTGATGATAGTGCACTAAGCTAATGGCCACTTAAGAGTTTTGAAGTTTTTTAGGATGAGAGTGTGGTAGCTTATGGTTCTCTAGAACATTAAGGGTAAAAGTAGCATTGGGGAACGTGAAAGGTAGATTACCTTGGATGAGATTGGGTTGACAATCAGTTTAGGCTTTATTTGAAAAGAAGGTTGTAGACTTTAGTTTTGGGTGACTTTAGTTAGGCATGCATCTTAGCGGGAAAAATAAGTCTTTTAGGATTTTTAAATGACCATCAGTAGTGGTTGGTAGATCCTTAGTTTGTACCTACGAGTTTCAATATGTTTTGGAGAGCAACAAGATTCAATAAGATGAAAGTATATCCAACATGTCGAGTTGTCGAGCATCTTAAACCTATGTGCAAGACTTTTAGTCTTTTAGGTTTGAACTGGCATGTGGTTGACACCCTTATTGCCTTGACTTATAACAAAAGTCTGTTAGACCGAATGCAAGTTTAGCTACTTATCTACTTATAATCTAGTGATGAATCAAAGAGTGGATCATAGCAAGTATTTATTCAAGCACATGCCTCATATTTTCATCTCATATGTCCCCTTTTGCATATATGGCTTCACATACCTAGCTAGACCCTTTTCTTTTGCTTTTTTTTTATTTAATGAGGCTACGGAAAGAATTGAAACTTGCAATTTCAATGAAGTTCAAAAGTGAATAAAGATGATTAATAGATTATAGGGTAATGACAAAGAACTTAGCATTCCATCAAGATGTTTTGATAAACCATATAAACATCCAACACTGGCAAAATAACAAAAGTAAGAGGTCATTGTTCTAATTTGGATATTACATCCAAAAGAGGTCATTGTTTATTGGTCTTCTTCATTCTAGTTGCTTCAATCTAACTTGCTCATGTCATTCAGAGATGGTTCTCCTTCACTTTTCCCTATCATGATGATCAAATGTAGGTTTACAGAGGACAAGTGGGATTTATGAAGTAAGTTCCTTATCACTTCCATGAGATTCATGTGGCCCAAAGGAAGTAATGTATACTTCTAAGGGTGGTTATAATGAGACTAAATAGCTGGGGAGTTATTTATTTTTGGTGTGGGGTACAAAAGGGCTAGTTTTAGCATTAGGGTTCTCTTTCAAGTCTTTAAGCTTCCCAGAGTCAATTAGATCTTGAATCATGCGTTCAATAGTACAACATTCATTAGTGGTGTGTCATAGCATTTGGTGATAGTGACAATATAGGTTAAGGTTTATTTGGGGTGGTATTAGATTTAGTAGTATTTTCAATTTATGAGGTTTCACAAGGTTTCTTTATTGAAGCATTAAGAAGATCTTAGAGAGAGGTTGGTTGAACTTTGAATATTTTCTATAAGTCAGAGTAAGATCAACTATAAGCGATTCCAAGAACTTTTGATCTAATGGATCATAACCATCGCACCGTAGTTACTCCTTCTTGGTCCTTTAGCTTCATTAAGCTTAGAATAGTAGTGCTACTTGGAATGATCTTATAAGAACTCATTCATGAGCGTAAAAAGCTTATTGAAGCCTTCAATCAAGTTATTAGTGTTTTCTTTCACTAGAACCTCAAGCTGAGCGGTCTCGCAAGCTAATTCTCTAATTTTCATTATCAATTCATATTCGATTGCACTTGTAGCCTTGAAAGAGGATTGTAGACAACCTTCATGGTAAAATTTGCAATTATATTCAATATCTTTAGGCATACTCATGACTTCTTTCCCTTTACCTACCTCAAGATTAGGGGTGTTCAATGCCCGTTTGTCATTAGGAATGTTAGTTAAAAGGATTATCTCATCCTTGGGGCCTTGGGTCTAATTAAGGATGTTCTCAATTTTAGTCTAAATAATGGTCTTAATTTCATCTCGAAGGATGTCAGTTAAGCTACCATTAGCTATGAATTTCTTCATATGCTCTTTGAGTAGGTCATCTAGACTTTGAATCCCAAGTTGCTCGACCATTTTGAATTCTAACCATTGTTGACTCTCCCTTTAGGGTTGTTTTTAAGGTTTCAAGGCTATAGAAATTATGAGATTAGGGCAATTATAATGAAATGCATGTATGAAGTGTATGCACGAGTATAATCAATATAAGATGTATGCTTTGATACAAGTGTTATGAAATGCATGTATGCAATGTTATGCACAAGGATGCAAGATTAATATGAAGATGTAATGGATGCATGTTATGCCATGTGTTGCATAAGATCTTACTGGAAGTGCACATGAGCTTATATGATGCATATGATGTACTTACTTTATATTCATGAGAAGGAAACACAGTAAAAGAGAAAAGGCTAGTAAATAAAAACAAGATGAGCTACAATAAAGGATCATGAATGTTTGTCACGTTATAGGTTGAAAAAGTGGTTATCATGTGTGCATAATATGCCTATGTAAAGGAACAGGATGAGAATATATATGTGATATATTTATGCAAAAATGCAGGATGGCTGCAAAAGATAAAAAGGATTTCAAGAAAATTTATCAGTATTTCTTATACATTTATTAATGTTAGATAAGTAAATGATGAGTGATGCATGGTATGTTCTTGTAAAAAAGAAGGGTGAGCATGTATGCATGGGGTGAATGCAAAATCCTATAATGAAAAATGCTTATTGCTATAAGAAATAATGGTTATTACATGCTATCTACATGTATGTTATATATGCATGATTAGTTTTGAAAGATGATTAGTATTTCCTGAACAGTGAACAAACGAATCAGAGGCAAGCTGTCACTTCCAACCTTATTACTCTATGAGGTTATTCAGCGTCTTTCCTAGGTGGTTGTTGAACCTATAATCATCAGGGGACTATGGTTCCACTCTCAAAACTAGGACATTTCAATTTATGTTGATTAGAACCAAAAGTTAAACTAAGGAACGATACTCAAATATACTTGAGGTAATTATGTGATGTCAATATGAGGGTCAATTGTCTGGCCTCAAATGATATCAGAGCCCATATGTGCCCATATACATAGGGCCAAAGTCAATTAAAAGGGGGTCAGAGTTCTTGGCCCCATATTGATATTCGATATGTTAACTGGGAGTTATAAAAGTATCATTTGATAGTTTATAGTTTGATTCTATCAATATAAAGGTCCACAATCTAGTTGAATTCCTAACATGTTCATTTGATCTGATAAGGATAAATGGATGACATCTCATAAGTTTCGTCATTGAGAGACGTCTTTATTTACTAGTTTACATAGACTATTTAGGTTGAGGTACATGATTCTTATCATTCCTCATACTTCGGGTTTGCACAAAGTAGACAAGAATCATGTGGATCTAAGTATAAACATTTTTGAAAACTAACATTTATGATGTCATTTGATGAAAAACACTAAAAGATTCATGTCATTTATGAATATTATGTTAAACGGACAACATTAGGATAAAGATAGCATGCAAAGCTTGGTGGAATCCTAATGGAAGTTACTAGTAGTTTATCTACATGAGCTGAGTCAAGGTGAAAGGCCAATGGTTCCTTTAGTGAGAATGCTCCCATATGACTAGGGTTACAGACTTCGGCCAGTGAGTCTAGCATTCTTTTGATAACTCGGGTCACCCCCCTTTTAGGACTTGAGTTACAAACTCTGGTCAGATGAGCCTGGAGATACAATGAGTAAAGGCTAAAGGTGACAAATCTAAATTAGTCACCTCATGCTTAAGTGGAACTATGGTGGATCACTTTCCATCATTATCAATTGATAGGGACCAGTGGTGCACGTGTGATGCATAGTGCAAATGCAATGGTAAGGGGCTTTATATGATTGAATATTTCATAATAATAAATAGTCATTTTTGAGTTAATCTCTCTTACTTAGAAGTCCTTAGTGGAGTCGCCATTATAAGTGACCTCATTTGTCTCATTTTGATCTTGCGTTTTATTTTTAAGGGACATGGAAACTTTACCATATAGGGACAAATGATTGGTCTCAAGAGGAATGAGATACTTTTTTATTTTATGGAGTTGCCACCCCGATTTTTAGAAAATCAAGAAAAGAAAAGGGCAGCATCATGTCACTCAACGAGTATTGCTCCCAATAGAGATTTTTGGGTTCAAGGGATCACATCTACTTTATGACTATTTCTCATTATATGATATTCAATGTATAGCTACTGCAACACCCTAGTTTTAGTAATGACAGTTTATATGACATTCACACAATACATAAGTTAATGAAAGATAATAAAGCTGAAATGTCATTATCATATTACTTTCCTAACAAAATACATATAAAAGGTAAAGAGATTCCAAAAATGTAAATCTAGCTTAGATATAATAAACCTACAAGGTTAGTACAATTATGCATATAGCTTGCTCAATCACATGAATAATACAATAAGCAATGGACACTCAATCACTTAAAAGAGTAAGCAAAATGTACATAATCATGAATGTTTGTAGTGATTATTATGCTATAATGATATGTGATAACGATATTAGGGATGCATGATGACATCATTGGACTGAGAAAATGATGACCTTAGTCTAGAATGCAAAATTTTCACATTATTGATATGTACGGTGTGATTTCACATTTCAAAACTAGAGGATGCAAAATGATGATATGAAATTAGCAAAACAAAGCATAAGTTATTCATATAGCATGCAAATTGCCAACCTCAACATGCAAGCACAATAAATTTCATAAATGCTAGTGATAATAAAGTAAAATGCAGTGCAATAAAATAAATGTGCTAAAATGATTATGTGGTCCTCATATTCGACTGAGCTTGTACAAGTTTTAAAGCTTTAACTTCGAGGGATTATCAAGCTTTCCTCGTTGAGAGGTTCCAAATGACGTGTAGAATGATGCAAATTTGTATACCTTTAAAGTATGCTTTAATAAAGGTGAGGCTAGGTTTGGTGGAAAAGAGGTCTAATAACCTATGAATAATACCGTGTGAGAGCTAAAATTATATGGAAATGGGTTTCCAGCATCTTCAAATGGATAAATTTTTAAGTGTACAGGTTGTTGTTGTGTGTTATTTTTGTGGAAATGAGTTTGGTTTCTAGGGTTTTTGGCCTTCTAGACGCATTTCCAAAGCCTGTTTTATCTAATTTAACCTCAATTTTAGCGCATGACACCTAGGAGTGTTTATGGCTATGCGTGCACTTCTAAACGACGTACAATGGTCTTCGGGTTATTTTGGACTATTCTAGGACCACTTTTAAGGGTTTTAGAGCCTTTCAAACGTGTTTCCAAAGTCCTTTTTATTAAAATCAATTTCAATTTTTTCACAAAGTTAGGTCCCAGTCTAATGAAATGAACATCTACTTAATAAGCTGCACGTTCCAAGAGAGAACTGCTCAAAATAAGCCTCTCATTATTTTGATAGTTTGTATTTCATAAGATCGGAGCACAACTTAATGTCTTGGTGATTAATTTTGCACACCGGTGGAATCGGCTAAGGTTTTAGGGTTGCACACTTTAAATGTATTACAAATAAGTAAACTCTAGTCATGTTTGAAGATTCATTTCATTATTAGACCTTTTTGGGGACAGTCAAATTTAAGGTATGACAAAAACATATAACGGAAAAAGAGATAATTGGGACAGTAGTATCAATAAGGATGATGTAAGTTGTTATTATTATTCTTATTAAGTTATTCTCTAAAAATATTATTATTATGTGTGTATTTTATAATATTTTTAATTGTCTTTTTTACATGAAACCTTCTTGAAGTTCCTAAGGGCAAAATACTGCACATATCTCTTGATGATGAAAGAAAACATGTGTAAAGATAAAGTGCTTAAATAAGCAAAAGTGAAGTTTACTAAACTAAAAATGTAGGATGACAGTATGAAAATGCCCTAGAGGGGGGTAAATAAAGGTAATTGAGGTTTAGAGGAAAATTGAAAATTTGAAGGGAAATTAAAAGTGATTGAGCAAGAATGAATGTTAACAAAAATGAGAATGAGAAATAAAGGATGAACATAACGAATTAAGGAGTTCAGTTTATCAATCAAACCAATGTCCCCACCTAATTGTGAGCCATTGAAAACACCATCTTATAATTAATCTTGGGGAATAAAGATTGGTGTGCATGATTGAAAATCCTAACTTATCCCTAAGTTAGGAATTTCAATCACCCAAACCAATCTTTATTCCCAAGATTGATTACAAGATGGAGTTTTCAATGGCTCGCAACAAACCTTACACTAACGCATTTTCTAGGCTCACTCAAAACCTTTTTTTCTAAATGTTTTCAAGGCTCACACTTAAACCTTCCATAAAAGTTTTTAAGGCTAGCTTAAAACCTTTACAACAAGTTATTTTTCAAAGATCAACAACAACCTAAAAAGAAAGAACCTCACTACCCACTTCTTCAACCCTAAAGAATGTGTAGAAGAGAGAATGCTAACTCTATTACTCACCCAACTCTCACAAGAAAGGTATATACAAACTCAATAAGAGTTTGTTTATAAATAAATAATATACAAAAAAGAATTATAAAAGAAATAAATTTAGCTTAATGATTTTCACATAATAATTTGCTCCATAAAGTCTCTAACTCTTCAAATGATGTCTTAAGCTTGTATTTATAAATAGAGAGGCCAAAATATGGTTGTTGGAGCTTTGATTCTTCTCCCCAACAAATCTCCATCTTCATGTAATATTTCTTTCACTTTTTATAGGAAAAATGATACTTCTGGTTAAGATATACCATGTCACGGTCATGACCCTTAATTTTTTAGCCATTAGAGCTTTAAAATAGTCATTGTAAAAGTGACAAGTCAATTTCATGACCAAGACATTCAATGTCACGATCGAAACGTTGCTCGGGAGCATCACTGCCACTTTTAAATGATCTTGAATTCAGATCTCATTTTCTCATAAGCTTTTTCTCGATCAAGATGCCACTCGTGAACATTATTGCCTTCATATTTTAGGCACATTTTAAGCTCTATAACTCCATCCAAAGATTATAGTCTTATACCTAACTAAAATTACACTTAAAAACATATATTAGCAATAGAAAATTGATTGTTAAAGTCAAAACTAAGGTTGATTAGAGATTAATCATGACCTTGATCATGCAAAAGGTATAATTAAAAATTGACTTTGACAATCAATTTTTGAATGATAATTAAAATCATTAAGTGCATGTGCGTGTACTCCCCCTCAATCATATACGAAGGAGTTTTAAAATTTATACCCTTAATATTAAGGTGAGTAAAAATATGTCAAATATAACTCAATCAAAATAAATATTTAGTTTCGCCTCTTTATTGGCATTATATTTATAACATAAACACATCCATTATCATTCAAAATGCCAAATTTCTCTCCCCTTTGTCAAAGTGAAAAAGGTGGAAAAAAAGAAGGAAGGATACTAAGTGATACTAAATTATAGAGTAAACAAAAATTAATCATAATTTTAAATAATAAAAAAACATGTGCCAAGCATAATTCATAAAGAAGTATTGGCAAAAGAAATCACGATTCACACTATGTAGTCCAAAAAGTGCTTTATGGCATATTAAAAGAAATGATGCCAATTGAAGAATACCTAATGAAAAATTTTAAAAGATAGTTGAAAATAGCATTCTAAGATCAACTAATTTGTAAAATCATGCAAAGGGTCAAATTCTCTTTGGACATTTGATGTGTGCATCTTTATTGATAAGCTAAATAAATTACCTTCCTTAATTTGTCAATAATTACCATATAACAAAAAAATAAAAATCATAAAATAACCTTTTGAACCCAAACCTTATTTAGTTTAGGTTTGTGACTCTCAAGGTAGTCCATAAGAAGAAGGTTGAGATGAAGTTTTCTATAGTAACACACATTGTTAGTATGTCCTAATTTCAAGCAATAAAACATTTGGTTTTTGAAAATTTAATTTGCCTACCAACCTTTGAAAATGACTCATGGCTAAGGTGGTTAATGGCTTTCCTAGACACAAATGGTCTAATGTGAGTATGCATCTCATAATCACAATAATGCATAAATTTTTTAGGTCTAACATGCATGTGTGTATGCCTTTTATTGTGATACATGAATGCATAATGGGGTTGGAGTTTCATATCCTTAGCCTTGAAACCTTGAGCCTTGGTAATATTAGCCTTTAAAGGTTTTCCATTGATATTTGGATTCTTAAGACTCTTGTTCTTAGAATTTTAAGCTTTAAATCTCTTACAAGGAATAGGGGAAGAAGCAAGAGTAGCTTTGACAAATTTTGGGGACTTGATAACGTAGAGGCTCCATTTAAAAAACTAAGTCCATATGTCAAACCATGTGGCCTTTGACTATATAAAAGACAATAAAGGGTCTCTTTTCCTTTTTGGAATTTAGAAAATGTGTTTTTGAGTTCTAAAATCTCTTTTAAAAGTAACTCAATTTCTTTCTTAACATTGATAAGAATTTCCTTTAAAGAGATAGATGTTCTCAAATCAAGAGTTAAATTTTCATTTAAATAACTAACATTTGAAAATTCCAATTTTAAATCTTTAAAATTTTAGACAACTTTAAAAATTCTTATTTATAAAACTTTTTCTTTAAAGTAATTTTTAACATTTCAAAACTAATTTTCTTATTAAAGAGCTCTCTCATTATCAAATTCATCATCACCATTAAGCTTATTAATGCACAAATCATCATAAGAATTATCACAAGAAGAATTAGATAAGTGAGGTAACTCAAATATGTCCTTCAAGGTTATAAAGCAAAGGCTTGATGGCTCTTATTGCTCCTCCTGTATCTCAAATTTGGATGAGTCATCCCAAATGCCTTTAAAATCTTTTCTCATCTCCTTTGCTCCTTTATACTTGTGCTTGAGCTTGGGACATTCATCTTGAATGTGACCATACCTCTTGTACTTGAAATATATGACTTCCTTAGCCGTCTTGAATCCACCTCTCTTGAATTCCTTATGCTTGCTTAAGTTTTTCTTATTTAAGTACTTTATGAAGTATCTTATGAATGATGCAATTTTTTCATCATCTTCACTTGAATCTTCAATTTTGCTTTCATGACTTGAGTCCTCACTTAAGTCTTATGATGCTTTGAATGCTAGGCTCTTCTTCTTTTCTTGTTTTGCCTTGTACCTCTTATTCCCTTTGCCTCAAAGTAAGCTTATGAGTGAAAAGCTTACCAATAAGGATGTCGGTTGAGAGCTTAGAGAGATCATAAGATTCTTCAATTGAAGTCACCCTTGACTCCTAAACCTTCTTAGTTAGCACTCTTAGAATTTTAATGTTGATCTCCTCTTTTGAATAATGCTTGCCCAACTTCCATAAGGTTGTCAAGAGGGCATTCAATCGATTTGTGATTTCAATGATAGACTTATGAGGCTTTATCTTGAAGAGTTCATACTCATATACATGGAGTTGAACTTTTTTATATCTCACTTGGATGTTGCCTTCATAATGATTTTCTTAGGTGTCCCACATCTCTTTGGCTGAAATGCAATGTTGAAGTTTTCCTCCTTCCTCTCTTGACATGGAAGTAATAAGAATGGTTATGGATCTCTTATTTTTGAAATTTTCTTCCTTTTCTTTTTGTGACTATCTCCCTCTATCTTTTAGAACTTTAACTCCTTTCACTCTTTCTATAGGAGGATTCCACCCATCAAGAATTACATCCCAAAGTCTTATGGGAACACTATCTAAATAAAGTTCCATTTTATGTTTCCAAAAAGGACAGTCACTCCCATCAAACAAAGGTCTATAGGTTTAGAAAGAAAGAAATTCACTTCACATAATCTTGAATTCTAACAATTAAGTACCTAGATACCAAGCTCTGATACCAAATGAAAATGTCATTGAGAGGGGGGTGAATAAGGATAATTAAGGTTTAGAGGAAAATTGAAAAATCAAAGGGAAATTAAAGAGTGATTTAGGAAGAATGAATGTTAACAAAAATGAGAATAATAAACAAAGGATGAACATAAAGAATTAAGGAGTTGAGTTTATTAATCAAACGTATGTCTCCACCTAACTTATCCTCAAGTTAGGATTTTCAGTCACCCATACCAATCTTTATTCCCTAAGATTGATTACAATATGGTATTTTCAATGGCTTATACCAAACCATACAATAGTGAGTTTTTTAGGTTCACTCAAAGCCTTTTCCCAAGTGTTTTCAAGGCTCACACTTAAACCTTCCACAAGAGTTTTTCAGGCTAGCTCAAAACATTTACAACAAGTTATTTTTCAAGGATTAACAATAACCCAAAGAGAAAGAACCTCAGTACCCACTTCTTCAACCCTAAAGAATATGCAGAAGAGAGAATCCTAACTCTATCGCTCACCCAACTATCATAAGAAGGGTATATAAAAATTCAATAAGAGTTTGTTTACAAATAAAGAATATACAAAAAAGAATTATAATAGAAATAAATTTAGCTCAATGATTTTCACATAATAATTTGCTCTATAAAGTTTATAACTCTTTAAATGTTGTCTTGAGCTTGTATTTATAATAAAGATGCCAAAATATGGTTGTTGGAGCTTTGATTCTTCTCCCTAACAAATCTCCATCCTCATTTAATGTTTCTTTCACTTTTTACAAGAAAAATGAGGCTCCCGATCAAGATATACCATGTCACAGTCATGAACCTTGATTTTATAGCCATTAAAGCTTTGAAATAGCCATTGTAAAAGTGACTAGTTGATGTCATGACCAAGACATTTAATGTCACAACCGGGATATTCAATGTCATGATTGGGATATCGCTCGAGAGTGTCACTACCACTTTTAGATATGTAATACCCTATATATTTATTTAAATAAAGGGATTTTAAATAGTGTTACTAATAAGTACTTTTACATTA